>CM055886.1:21390668-27388168 GCA_029582165.1 Portulaca oleracea
ATGGCAATATTGTGGGGTAGTGGCATTTTCGAATTTTCTTTGACTTTAACTTTCATATAAGTCAAACTGAGAGGATCAAACTTTCAATGTGGTTTCCTTTGAGCACTCCTTCGTACGCTTCAACATTCAATGACAAGCATTGATCATCTTGTTATTTAGAGTACTTGAGCTTAGACTTGACTTTTTTTTATGTCACCTTCTGAAAAAAGGATGTATGCCGAGATTTCATAGAGTTACAACTAGCCCTATGCTCCACATATGTCATGGTTCCTTGAATAGCAACTAGAAGGTAGTTGTATGACTTAGCATGACCTATAGGTCCCTGGGTGGTGTGTTTGATAGCCACCTATTCTCTTATATGATTCTTCTCTCTTCTCTCCTCTTCTCTTACCTGATTCTTAATAGAGGTGCACCAAATAGTCTTTGAGCCTACATCCATCTTATCTCCTTCCTCTTGGTCTTTGAACTTAACATCCTCATCAACTTCCACAGAGTCAAAAACCCCTTTGGTAATGGGTTCCTTGATCGAGCTTATTAGGCAATCAACACTCTCTTCCTTGTCAATGTCACTGCTATCATTAAAGAAATACTCTCATTTAGCTTGTCTTCCTCATTACTTCTCCTTCCCACCTTAGAGTTTTTAGCCACCGATCCATGCTTGTTTTCTATGACTTCATATGCAAATCCTTCTTGCCCTTTTGAAGCTCCTTGTACACTTCTTTGTTTTCCGAGCATCTTTGGATCGAAAAGGATACTTGGAAAAGAGATGTCCCATATTTTTCGAGCTAGTCTAAGGTTAACAACGTTGAGTGTAGGATGATGGATGCTTGAGTTTTTGAAAGAGAATCAAAGGAAGAAGAACTTGAACAACTTAGGGCTTGCATATGACCTTGGAAAGGAGAGTCCACAACCTTGGCCTAACACCCCACCATGATTAAATAGGATAAACCACCATTAATCACTAAAGGAATGACTTGAACACCACCAAAGATAGTTTGGATAAAGTAACCAAGATTTTTGGGGAGAGGCTTGAAGAGCACTCTAGCATGTCATTCAACTCCAAAATTAATGTCCCAGAAAATTGAGCTAGCCAAGTATTTATACAAAATGTCAAAACCCAAAACACAGTCATTTTGGTTACAAAAGAACACGCGTAAACAGTTTTGTCACGGGGGTTGTCGTCACGGCTGTGACGACCTGGGTAAGCTGGTGTCGCGGGCGCGACGACGTGCGGACCAGAACTCGCCTGTTTGCGGAGAGGCGTCACGGGCGTGACGGCGAGGGTAGCGGGCGTGACGAACTGGGCAATTTTTCTGCCAACTTCAAACTCGCATAACTTCCTCATCCAAACTCCATTTTAGGCCCATAAGATATCGATGGAAAGCTCTCGGTGACTACTTTAAGCTCCCAAAGTTTCAAGTCCATCAGAGTTGTATTGAAGGAGTTATGATCAAAATAGTGAAGGTACGCGCATTTCTAGCCATTGAACCTTATTGAACCGAGACAAAAACCCGAACCCCGTCCTGAGGTCTCCGGGGGTCGGTGGAACAAGCGAGGCTCCTCAAAAGGCCTCAGAGCCCATCCAATGGATGGCCGAGATGACCCTTGTGTTTCCGGATTTCACCAGGAATTGCACCTCGAGACTCATCGTGGTGGAGGCGGCTCGTTTGGCAAAGGTCACGAGGGATGAGAATGGAACCCGGGACTCTTCATCCTCCCCTTCTTGAAGAGGATTTGTCCTCAAATCTACATTGGGTTCGTCGTCCTCAACGTAGGGTGATAGATCGCCAATGTTGAATGTGGAGAAGATCCCCATATCTCCTGGAAGATCGAGCTTGTAAGCATTATCATTGACCTTCTCCAACACTTTGAACGGTCCTTCACTCCTCGGCATGAGTTTGTTTTTCCTCCTCGAAGGAAACCGTTCCTTCCTCAAATGGAGCCAAACCAAGTCTCCGGGTTTGAAGGTGATGTTTCGGCGATACTTGTTGGCTCGGGACTTGTAGAGCTCATTAGTTCTCTCGATCTTCTCCTGGATCTATCGATGTAGCTTTTGAATCTCAGCGGCCTTCTCACTTGCCTCAAAACTCGCCCTTGCCTCCAAACGAAGAGGAAGGGGATCGATGGGAGTGATAGGGTTCACCCCGTAGCAAGTTTCGAAAGGTGATCGCCCTGTAGCGAAGGAAGGGGCCCGGTTGTAAGCGAACTCGGCATGACATAGCTTGGCATCCCAATCCCGTAAACTCTTGCTCACAAGACCCCGAAGCAAGGTAGTGAAGGTCTTGTTGGTCACCTCAGTTTGACCATCCGTTTGAGGGTGATGCGATGTGCTAAAAAGGAGCTTCGTTCCAAGGAGCTTCCATAGGGATCTCCAAAAATGACTCATGAATTTCGTATCACGATCCTAAACAATGGTCCTTGGAACACCGTGCATCACTATCTTCCGAAAGAAGAGATTAGCAATGTGGGTGGCGTCGTCGGTTTTCTCACAAGCGACGAAGTGCGCCATCTTGGAGAAACAGTTCACAACGACAAGAATTGAATCCTTGCCACGCACGGTTCGGGGAAGAGCCACGATAAAGTCCATGCTCAAAACTTCCCACGGGTCATTTGGGACGGGGAGAGGAGTATAAAGTCCTTGGTGGAGCTGGCTTTTGGCATGATGGCACGTAATACACTTAGAGATCTCATCGTGCACATCATCTCCCATCCTTGGCCAATAAAAATGCTCCTTTAACATGTCAAGGGTCTTGTTGATGCCGAAATGACCGGCAAGACCACCTCCGTGAACCTCTCGCACCAATAGCTTCCTCAACGGACACTTGGGCACACACAATTTGTTCCCCTTGAAAAGGAACCCGTCTTGGAGTACATAAGAACCACTGCCACCATCGAGGTGTGCTTTGAAGTCCTCATCTTCCTTGTAAAACTCCCGCATGTGTTGGAACCCAAGAACCCTAGCTTCAACTACCGAAGAAGGGAATGCCTCCTAGAAAGTGCATCGGCAACTACATTGATACTCCCCTTCTTATGTTTTGCCACGAAGTTAAAACTTTGAAGATACTCCACCCACTTTGCATGACGCATGTTCAGCTTGTGTTGGCCGTTGAGGTACTTGAGAGCCTCATGGTCGGAATGAAGCACAAATTGGTTAGGTCTCAAGTAGTGGGACCAATGGTCAAGGGCACGAATAAGGGCATAAAACTTCTTGTCGTAGGTAGAGTAGTTCTTTCGTGACCCACTGAGCTTCTCGCTGAAGTAAGCGATGGGGCGTCGATTTTGCATGAGAACGGCCCCAATGCCCACTCCGCTCGCGTCACAATCCACCTCGAAGACTTGTGAAAAGTCCGGGAGAGCAAGCACCGGAGCTTCACAAAGTCGAGCCTTAAGCTTCTCAAAGGCCGCTTGGGCCGCTCGGGTCCACTCAAAGGTGCCCTTCTTCATACACTCTGTAATAGGGGCGGTGAGGGTGCTAAACCCTTTGATGAACTGGCGGTAGAACGAAGCAAGGCTGTGGAAGCTTCTCACCTCCGTGATAGTAGAGGGAGAAGGCCAGGAGCGTATAACTTCCACTTTCGAAGGATCCACGGAAATACCTCGATCAGAGACTATGTACCCAAGAAATGTGACTTGGGAGTGCAAAATTCGCACTTCTCGATCTTACCAAATAGCTTTTGTTGGCGTAGAACCCGGAAAACAGATTCCAAATGCGAGAGGTGCTCCGCTTCATTCTTGGAATACACGAGGATGTCATCGAAATAAACCACCACGAATTTGCCAATGAATGGCCTCAAGACCTCGTTCATGAGTCGCATGAACGTGCTAGGAGCGTTAGAGAGACCAAACGGTATGACAAGCCACTCGTACAAGCCTCCCTTGGTGAAAAATATACATCACTTGGTCTTGAACGCCGTCATCCATTCGTCCCCTTCTCGCGTGCGAATCTGATGGTAACCGCTCCGGAGGTCGATCTTGGAAAAGATATAAGATCCGTGCAACTCGTCGAGCATGTCATCGAGCCTCGGTATGGGGTACCGATACTTGATGGTGATGTTGTTGATGGCTCGACTGTCGACACACATCTGGTAGGTGCCATCCTTCTTCGGAACTAGGAGTGCCGGGACGGAACAAGGGCTCATGCTTTCCCTCACGGAGCCCCTAGAAACGAGTTCGTACACTTGGCGTTGTAGCTCCTTGGTTTCTCGCGGGTTGCATCGGTAAGCCGCTTTGTTGGGAAGTGGTGCTCCGGGCATAAGGTCGATCTGGTGCTCGATTCCCCGAATAGGTGGAAGACCCTGTGGTAGATCATCGGGGAAGACATCTCCGAACTCGGCAACGAGAGGGGCACCAAGAGGGTGCAAGGGTTTCTCTACCTCACTTTTGTTTACTTCTAAGAGGAGTAAGGCAAAAACGGCCTTCCCCTTGCTTAGCGCTCGCTCAACCCGTGTTTCGCTCATGTGTTTCGGTTTCTCACTTCCCACCCCGGGTTTTGGAGAGATAATTTCATGTGGAGCTAACGGGAGTAGCTTAACCCTCTTGCCCCTATGAGTAAAAGTGTATGTGTTTTTCGACCCGTTGTGTACCGTTTCCTTGTCAAATTGCCAAGGACGTCCCAACAATATGTGGCAAGCACTCATAGGAACAACATCACAAATGACAGAATCATTGTAGTTAGTACCAAAAGACAAATTCACCAGGACTTGTTTGGTTACCTTGATGCCATCTTGGTCGTTGAGCCACTTGAGAGAATAAGGTCGAGGGTGAGGTAATAGCGGCAATCCAAGCTTCTCGACCATATACGTTGAAGCGACGTTGGTGCAACTCCCTCCATCGATAATAAGGTTACACACCTTGCCGCCCACGAAACACCGGGATTGAAAGATCATCTCCCGTTGGGCCTTGTCAAGATGGGCTTCCTGAGTATGTAAAACCCGCCTCAAGACAAGGGCGTCACCGTGCACGTGGGGTGTGGGGGCGGCATCATCATCTTCACTAATGACCGCATCCTCAACAATCACTTTGGACTCATCCTGGGCTGCTTGCAATTCCTCATCAATATCCTGAACCTCCTTGAGAATTAAGGTCCGTCGGTTCGGACAATACGCCTGATAGTGACCATAGCCGTGGCATTTAAAGCATTTCCTACCCTCCATCCGGCGAGAGGGGTCCGTTGGAGACGCCACAACAAGTCCCTTTCCCTTATCCATGCGAGGTGTCGAAGGAAACTTGGGTGTCTCACTGGGTTTCGGGGTACCCGAATATGGAGGAGGTCGGCTAGGCGGTGGAAAGAAGGCTCTTGATGCCGGTTTGGAAGTAGCCTTTTCTTTCTTTCGTCGTTCAATCCGAAGGGCCAAAATGCACAAGTCGTCCATGGAGTAGTATGGTTGAACCTCAACTTTCTTGGCAACCGAGGAGTCCAATCCATTCAAGAAATGCATCATGGTTTGCTCCTCGGGTTCTTGAAGGTCGCTTTTGATGAGGAGTTGCTCAAACTCTTAAATGTAGTCGCTCACTGATCGCCTGCCCTGGGTTAGGGCATAGACCTTCCTCAAAACATCCTGTTTGTAGGTGGCGGGTAAGAAACGGTGGTTCATCAACTGTTTAAGCCGTGTCGAAGTGGTGATCCTCGTTCGACCTTCCAGAGCCCTTTGCGCTTTCACATTCTCAAACCAAAGCGATGCGGCTTTGGAGAGTTTCAGGCTAGCGACCTTAAAGGCCTTCTCGTCGTTGTACTTTTCGGTCTCAAAGATCCTATCCATCATTTGGATCCACTCAATGTACTCGTCAGGATCACTAGACCCATTGAATTCGGGAATGTCGATTTTGACGTCCTCGAAGTCATCACGAGGGGGCCGATCATGCACCGGCCCACGTGGACGGCGGCGTGGGGAGCCTCTATCATCATCACTTGACTCGAATGTAGGAGGAGGATGGATAAGGCTTTGGGCACGTCCCTGTCATTCAATTCGGGGTGGACCTAGACGCTCTTGAGTGAGGTTGTCCAACCGCGCCATGATGGCATTGAGAGCGCGCTCAACGGTGGAAACGCGCTCGTCATAGGTGGTGAGTCGGCTCTCGATAGCTTGAATTTGAGGGCTACCCCGGTCGCTCGATTCCTCTCGTTCGGAGCGAGCTTCGTCGGCCATACCGGGAAAAGGGTGAGGGATTGTTAGTGTTTGGGGTAATTTGTGGTGTTTGAAGGTTCTTTTGTAGTTGGCAAGTGTTTGGCTAAGGGTTCTTTGTGTTTTTTTCACTCAGACATTTCATCAAACACCTTGTGTGCACTATTTTCCAACTTCTTTTCAATGCACCAAATAGCTACAAATCCAACAAATACATCCACAATACAATAATTCCCAACACACTTGGGTAGCAATGGGGTTGGGGAACACCAATAATAGCATACAACTCACAAAACCCAACACTAGAAAACAACACTAGAAAGAACAATGAACAACTCAAGCTAAATGTAAAACCGAAGCTCTGGTACCAAATGGAGCACTACCGTACGTGATGGGATGATGGATGCTTGAGTTTTTGAAACAGAATCAAAGGAAGAAGAACTTGAACAACTTAGGGCTTGCATATGACCTTGGCAAGGAGAGTCCACAACCTTGGCCTAACACCCCACCATGATTAAATTGGATAAAACTACCATTAATCACTAAAGGAATGACTTGAACACCACCAAAGATAGATTGGATAAAGTAACCAAGATTTTTGGGGAGAGGCTTTAAGAGCACTCTAGCATGTCATTCAACTCCAAAATTAATGTCCCAGAAAATTGAGCTAGCCAAGTATTTATACAAAATGTCAAAACCCAAAACACAATGGTTTTGGTTACAAAAGAACAGCCAGTAGCTTTTGTCACGGGGTGGCGATTGTAAATCACGGTGTGATGACTGCTAAGCCCGTGTCACGGGCGTGACATGCGACGTCGAGGGTGTGACGACATGCGGACCAGAACTCACCTGTTTGCCGAGAGGCGTCACGGGCGTGACGGCGAGGGTAGCGGGCGTGACAAACTGGGTAAGTTGGTGTCGCGGGTGTGACATGCGACGTCACGGGCGCGACAACGTGCGGATCAAAACTCACCTGTTTGCCGAGAGGCGTCACGGGCGTGACGGCGAGGGTAGCGGGCGTGACGAACTGGGCAATTTTTCTGCCAACTTCAAACTCATATAACTTGCCATTCGAAATCCATTTTAGGCCCATAAGATATCGATAGAAAGCTCTCAGTGACTACTTTAAGCTCCCAAAATTTCAGGTCCATCGGAATTGTATGGAAGGAGTTATGATCAAAATAGTGAAGGTACACGCATTTCTAGCCATTGAACCTTATTGAACCGAGACAAAAACCCGAACCCCGTCCTGAGGTCTCCGGGGGTCGGTGGAACAAGAGATGCTCCTGAGAGGCCTCGGAGCCCATCCAATGGATAGCTGTGACTACCCTTGTGTTTCCGGATTTGACCGGGAATTACACCTCGAGACTCACCGTGGTGGAGGCGGCTCGTTTGGCAAAGGTCACGAGGGACGAGAATGGAACCTGGAACTCTTCAGCACCCAATTCTGATAAAATTGACAAGAAGAGAAAGAAGAAGTCATATGCTTGTAATTGGAACAATCGCTGCATTAAAGATTGCAAATTGGTTAAGAATTTGAGGAAGGAGACATAAACACAAGGAACCCTACCTAAGGCTAATCTGATAGGAAAATAGATTGAAGATTTTATCGCCACGATCACTACTTCTGTCAATAATTTGCATGTTGACATGGTGACTGAAGTGAACATGGCAAGTGCAAGAGCTGGTGCTTGGTAGATAGATTATGTTGCATTTATACATGCGTGTTATGATAGGGCACAATTCAAAAGCTATGAAGAAATTGTTGAGAATGAAGTGTTGATGGGAAACCATGCAGCTGCAAAAGTCTTTGGACAAGGCATGGTGGAAATACAGTTCACATCCAATAAGAAATTGACTCTGAAGAATGTTCTTCATGTGCCGGATATAAGGAAGAACTTAGTTTCTGAAGGCCTCATGAATATGGGTGATTTTAGAATAGTCACTAAATTTGATCAAGTTGTAATTTCTAAGTTTGGAATATTTGCTGGCAAATGATATTATTGTGATTGCATGTTTAAGTTAAACATTAATGGAATGAATGCAATAACTGATGTTTCTGTATATATTGTGGATTCTTGTTCTTTGTGGGATGCTAGATTAGCACATTTAAATTTCACATCCTTGGGATATATGCAGAAATATGGTTATTATTTCTATGAATGATAAATCAAGAATGAAATGGGTGAAATTTGTATTCAAGAAAAATTACTAGGAATCCTTTTTCAAAGGTAGAAAGAAAAACTCAAATTCTTGATGTAGTTCATTCTTATATATGTGAATTTAATGGCATGCTCACTAAAGGACGTAAACATCATTTTATAATTCTAATTTTATTGATGACTATTCAATATACATTTATGTGTATCTGATGAAATAAAAGGATCAGATGAGCATTTGACTTGTTTAAATGCTATAAAGTTGAAGCAGAAAACTAAATGGGAAAGAAGACTAAGGTTCTTCGAAGTGACAGAGGGGAGAGTACTTTCCAATTGAATTTTATGATTATTGTGAACAACATGATCTTATACATTAAAAATAAATAGCCCCTTATACTCCCTAACAAAATGGGTTGGCAGAAAGAATGAATTTTAACTTAATAGAAATTGTTAACTCGATGCTTCTAAATTCTAAATTGTCATTAAATTTATGGGGAGAGACTCTACTTATAGCATGTCATATCCACAATAGAATTCCACCTAGGAAAAGGAAAATATCTCTCTTTAAGGTGTGGAAAGGTACACAACCTAACTTAAATCATTTTAAAGTATGGGGTGTCTAGCATTTTACATAGTTCATGATATTAAGAGAAAATTATGAGCTCAAGGTATAACAAGTGTATTTGTAGGATATGCTCAAAACTCGAAAGCATACGTACAGATTTTTAGATTTCAATCTAATGTCATAGTAGAGACAATAGATGTTGGGGTTTTAGAGGATAAACTTTGTATTGATTCTCCTAAACAAACTACAAACAATGATGTGGCGCAATCATTTCCACAGGAGGACTCTCCTGAAAGTTTAGGAACTTAAAACAAATCTTGTGACTCTCCTACAGAGCCTAGAAGAGTCAAAGTGTTATGAAAATGAATAACTTAGGGCCTGATTTCATCACCTTCCAGTGATACTATTCTTAGTGGAAGTAGATAGAAATACGCTCACTAAGAAATTCTCATGATTCTTCATATTGAAGAAGAAAATGATCCAAAAACTTACAATTAGGCAAGGGCTTCTAGAGATTCAAGTTTCTGGAAAGAGGCAATAGATAATGAGATGAAATCAATATTATTTAATAATACTTTGTTCTTACAAATTTGCCTCTTAGGTCTAAACCAATTAAATGCAAACGCGTTTTTAGGAGGAAAAGGAATATGAATGGGTTTGTACACACCTTTAAGGCTAGGCTTGTAGCAAAAGGTTTTAGTAAAAAAAGGGGATATATTATTTGGATACCTATCCTCCTATAGCGAGAATTTCCTCCATTAGCACATTGATGGTTTTGCCATTAATACATGGACTATATATACATCAAATGGATGTTTAAACAACCATTCTAAATGGTGATTTCAATGATGAGAAATACATGGAACAACTCAAAGGATTTTTTTCTTCTAAGAAATTAGAGGAAAGTGTGTAAATTAATAAAGTTATATGGATTAAAGCGAGCACTTGAACAATGCATTAGAAATTCAATGAGGCGATTCTTGCTAGTGGTTTCATATATACTAACACTGACAAATGTATTTAGTCCAAGTTCACTCAAAACTATGGAGTTATTATTTGTCTTTTTTTTTATTTGTTAATTTTTGACACAAATATGATATGAATTGAAGAGATAAATAGGTGTTTGTCTTCAAAGTTCAAGATGAAAGACTGGAACGAGGTTAATCGATACCATCTTAGGTGTTATGGTGAGCAAGCATAATGGGGGTTGTGCTATAAATCAATATTATTATGTATTTAAGAGACGAGATAAGTTCCAACATCTTGGGATAAAAGAGGCAAATACGCCTTATGATACAAGCGTGAAGCTAGTTGAAAATCCAGGTAGGTCAGTGGCACATGTTGAGTATGCAAGTGTCATTGAAAGCATATTGTATGCTTGCATTGCACAAGAACTATTGCTTATGTTGTCTGCAAGTTATCAAGGTATACAAGTAAACCTAGTACTATGCATCGAAATGAGAACCAAGAATATGATAATCTTCTATTTGAATTTTCCCCCAGCCTTAGAAGGCTATACATATGCAAGTTGGATCACTAGTGTAAGTGACAATAAGTCCACATCACGCAGGATCTTGACCCTTGGTAGGGGCCCTATTAGTTTGTTGTTAAAGAAGCAAACTACATGTCTCATTCATCTATGGAGGCTGAATTTATAGCCTTAGCTACAACATGCAAGGAAAAAGAATGACTTAGGAATTTCCTATTGGATATAGAGTTGTGGCCACAATTGATGCCATCTATTTCCTTGTATTATGATAGTGAAGCCATAATGTTTAGAGCATATAACAATCTGTATAATGGTAAACCTAGACATATTAGCTTAAGGCATGAATAAGTAAGACAACTCTTTATGAATGGAATTATTTCCATTATATATGCTAATTAAGTCTTGCAATAATTTAGCAAATCATTTAAACAAAGGATTTGTCAAGAGATATGGTGAAAGATACCGCAACTAGAATGGGCTTGAAACCACTCTTTGAAAATAGGTAGTGATGGAAACTCAACTTTATTTAGTGAAAACTAGATATAAAGTTTAATGGTAATAACAAGTTACTATATAACTAATGACACTAAGAAAGGATTTAGTGTGTAGTTGCTACAAGGAGGATGAACATAGCTCTTAATCAAATTTTAGTCCAAGTAGCAAGGATATAGTTAAGAGATTTTACCTATATGAATGAAGAGATACTGTCGTCTTTACTAAAAATGTTGAGGGTTCATTTTTGTGAATATTCATGAAACTAAGATGAGCACATAACCATAATAGTGCTAAACCAATTTAAGTGTTATGCAAAGTAAGATAAAGGTTATGTGTAAGGTATTTCCAATTTTATGTTATAAGTGTTGGTTTAAACAAATAGTCACCTAGTTACCCACTTTGTTGAAATTTAATTTGAAATACTTACACTAACTAAAGGCATAAATCAAAAGATACCTTTTTGTATGCATATCCTAATGTTTTAAGGTATACTCACATTTACAAACTAGTGGGGACTATTGGTAGTTTGTTTAATGAGTTAATGATAAAGAGGGACATAAAATCCCCACATAGGAAAATAAATAGACTTTCTATTTATTTATTAATGGAGTTATCACACGTGTCTTTAGATAGCTAATAGGTTATTCTATAAGCTAGTAGTGGCACTAAAGTTCAATGTCTCGCATTAAACCACACATGTGTGCGCACATACGTGTATATCGGTTGTCGGCTTTTGGAGGTTTCACTAAAACATGAAACGTCTACGGCGACCGACCCAGGCGACCGATATGTATCGGTCGCTCAGGTCGACATGGGCGACCGATACGCTGCGACCGATACTATATCGGTCGCTAATTAGCGACCGATATGGTATCGGTCGCAGATATCCTTTATCGGTCGCTGGGTATCGGTCGCCGCGCTCAATTAATTTCGACAATGGTAACATTTAATACTTCTGTCTCGCTATCGGTCGCTAAGCCAGCGACCGATACGGTATCGGTCGCTGCATATCGGTCGCCGACCATTTTTAATCGCTCAACGGGCAAAATTCATTCGATAACGCTGCACTCTCACTTTCTCTCTCTCCATCTCGCTCGGTCTCTCTCACACGCCGACCCCAACCACCGCCCCAACCACCGTCACTCCGGCCACCACCATCGACGTCGGCAGACGCTGCGACCACAGACGACCACCGGGCGCACTTTTCCGGCAACCACCGACTCCAACATCTCCGGCAACCACCAATGTGAGTCCCTAATTTATTTTTGTAGTTAAATTGTTGATTTTTAATTGTAAATTTGATATATATTGTTGTATTTGAGAATTTATTTGAGTAATTTTAGTGCGGTTATGGTTTGAAATTCAAATTTAGGGTAGTGTTTAGTGTTAGTCAAGTTTAGGGTTTGAAATTCGATTTAGAATTGTGTTTTGAATGTAAATTTTTAGGGTGAATTTGAGTAATTACTTGAGTAGTTTTAGTATGGTTATGGTTTGAAATTCAAATTTAGGGCATTGTTTAGTGTTAGTCAAGTTTAGGGTTTGAAATTCGATTTAGAATTGTGTTTTGAATGAAAATTTTTAGGGTGAATTTGAGTAATTACTTGAGTAATTTTAGTCAGGTTATGGTTTTAAATTCAAATTTAGGGTAGTGTTTAGTGTTAGTCAAGTTTAGGGTTTGAAATTTGATTTAGAATTGTGTTTTGAATGTAAATTTTTAGGGTGAATTTGAGTGTAAGTAATTAGGGTGAATTCGATTTTAGCGTGGTTATGGTTTGAAATTCAAATTTAGAATAGTGTATGCTTTGAATATAAAATTTTTAGGGTTTAAATGTTGTTAGGACTTGAAATTAAAATTATAATATTGTTGTTTATTAATGTAAGAGTATCATTCGTTGAAATTGTTGATTTTTAATTGTAAAATTCATACATGTTGTTGTATTTGAGTAATTTACTTGAGTAATTTAGGTTTTACAAGGTTATGAATAATTAGTTTAATTAATTATAGGATGTTTGTATGGGTTAGGGCTGTGGTTATGGTTAATTGATTGTATATGTTTGGTTAGTTAAGTTAAATTAATTTAGTTATAAATTTGGGTTAAGTATAATTATATATTTAGTTAAATGAAGTTAAAATAATTCTTGAGAATGTTTATGATTATTCAAATTTAAGTGGGCTAGTTTTATATGTTATAAGTTAGGGTTGAGTATGAATGGTTTTGTAGTTATTAATAAGTTAGTTATTATGTTTAGTTAAAAACAAATTTACGCGATTGCCAACTTCGTTGGTTAACTTAATTTAAGGGGATGTCTTCAAATAGCCCATGATGACATGGCTATAAAACTCTCACAGATTGTTCCCCATAAGAACTATGAATCTGTTTTTTGAAGACGTCCCTTTAATTAAGTTAGCCTATAAAGTTGGTAGCGTAAATTGTTTGCTAATCCAACCTAATTGCTAACTTAATTACTTATAACTCCAAATGAAGACATAAATTGTAAATAATTATGTCACGTCCATTTACGTAATCAACAATAAGTTGCTACGTAAGTACTCAACAACCATTTAAGTAGCTTAGTTGTAGATGTCATAAAAAAGTGTCGAGTTTGGATGATTTTGGTAGTTATTAGTTAGTGAGTTAGTTATTATGTTTGATTAGGAATGAATTTACGCGACTGCCAACTTCGTTGTATAACTTAATCAAAGGCAAGTCTCTAAATGCCAATTAAACCTTGCTGTGATGAACAAGTTGTCGGGGTTATACGTATGGGTGATCAACTGCTTGTGACGTAGCAAATGTGAATCGTTATGTATTTAGGATCCCAACCACTTATAAAATGAACACCCAAGAACTCAATCTTGATTTCTTGGGTGTTCGTCTTACTGGGGATGAGGATGCTATGCACAACGATCGACATTTGCTACGTCACAAGCGGTGGATCACCCATACATATAACTTTGACAGCTTGTTCATCACAACAAGGTTGAATTGGCATTTGGAGACTTACCTTTGATTAAGTTATTCAACGAAGTTGGTAGCGTAAACTTGTTGCTAATCCAACCTAATTGCTAACTTAATTATTCATAACTCCAAATGAACACATTAATTATTATTAATTATGTCACATCCATTTACTAACTTAATTAAGTACTCAATAAACAGTTGCTACATAATAATATAGGTTATTAGTTATGGTAGTTTATAGTAGTAAGTAGGTTAATTTATAGTTCTAGTATCTTAGTTGTAGATGTCATGAAAAGAGGTTGAGTTTGGATACTGTTAGTGTACAAGTAGAGTGTGTTTGTGACCTGAAAATCTATGGTTGAAAATGATTATCACGAGTCGTATCGACTCTCCTTTATTTGTCTGGCTCACCAAAAGGTAGCGCAATCTCAGCAGTGAAATTTGCTCGAGGTCTATAGTGCTTTGGGAGTTAGAAGCGTCTCAGATTTAGTACAATGCAGTGTTTCTATTGTGTAGCCTAGTGGGCATCAAAATAAGGTGGGAATGAAAGAGAAGCTTATAGTAAATGGTCTAATATAAATCGTGTTGGGTTTTTTTGCATGTAAGATTCATAGGTCTATCAAAGTAAGGCACGATACTTTGATGGATCTATGAATCTTACATGCACGGTTTGTTGGAGGGCAAGTTCGTTCCTACCCAAATCCGAAGCCTCCGAGCACATGGGCCAAAGCAGAGAAAACAACTTTGTGGGGGCAATTCTGTGTAAGTAATTATGCAAATTCGAGTTATGATTTTCTTTTACGTAATAGTCGTTTAACTAATCACTAATAAATTACTTTATACAGCGACATTATGTGTGGGATGAAGAACTAACAAGAGATGTGTTTAGTGGGTGGCACACCAAATTGTGAGATCGGGCTACTGATACGAGGTACAAGGTCAGGACCAAGAAGAGGACGGACCCTGTACCTCACATGAGCGATGAACACCGTGATGCAATAGAGGAGGAATCTCAAACCCAGGATTTCATTCGGCGGTCCAATGCCGCCAAAGCAAATAGGAACAATGAAAACTCCGCCAATTGCATTACGCACGTCGGCTCGGTTTCGGCAGCAAGTTATATGAAGAAGAAGGTGAATCCTATACTGGCATAATTAATAAATTAAAGTTATATATATACATTAACAATTAAGAACTCTCTAAACAATTGTTTGCATTGACTATTTTAACTTGTAGATGGCTGAGGGGAAATTTATGACCCTGTCTGAAGTCCACGCTCACATTCACTGTGGGCGAGATCCTGCGGGGAATCCAGTGTGGAGTAACCCACATGATGCCAGACTCGAGGTAAGTTTCCTTTACACATATTCATAAACATTAACTTGTGTTTTGGATTATATTTGAACAACGGCGTGTGGCGGTACTTGTATTATGTCTTTTGGATTATGTTTGAACTTCAGCGTGTGGCCGTGCAAGTTTAATATATATGTTTTGGATTGAATTTGAACTCCGGCGTGTGGCCGTGAATGTTTAAAGTTGTGTTTGAATTGTATTTGAACTACGGCGTGTGGCCGTGCATGTTTAAAGTTTCTTTTCGTTTCAATTTGAACTCTGGCGTGTGGCCGTGGATGTTTAAAGTTGTGTTGGATTGTATTTGAGCTACGACGTTTGGTCGTACATGTTTTATGCGTGTTGATACTTATTTAACTCCGGTGTGTGGCCGTACATGTTTTATGTGTGTTTGGATTGTATTTGAACTACGACGTGTGGCCGTTCATGTTTAGTATATGCGTTTTGGATTGAATTTGAACTCCGGCGTGTGGCCGTGCATGTTTAAAGTTTGTTTTGGATTGTATTTGAAATCCGGCGTGTGACCGTTCATGTTTAAAATGTCTTATGGATTATGTTTGAACTCCGGCGTGTGACCGTGCATGTTTAAAGTTGTGTTTGGATTGTATTTGAACTACGGCGTGTGGCCGTGCATGTTTAAAGTTTGTTTTGGATTGTATTTGAACTCCGGCGTGTGGCCGTTCATGTTTAAAGTGTCTTATGGATTATGTTTGAACTTCAGCATGTGACCGTGTATGTTTAAAGTTGTGTTGGATTGTATTTGAACTACGACGTGTGGCCGTACATGTTTTATGCGTGTTTGGAACTTATTTGAACTCCGGCGTGTGGCCTGCATGTTTTATGTGTGTTTTGAATGTTTTTGAACTACGGCGTGTGGCCGTTCATGTTTAGCATATGTGTTTTGGATTGAATTTGAACTCCGGCGGGTGACCGTGCTTGTTTAATGTTAGTTTTAATTGTATTTCAACTCCGGCGTGTGACCGTTCATGATTAAGTGTCTTATGGATTATGTTTGAACTCCGGCGTGTGGCCGTGCATGTTTAAAGTTGTGTTTGGATTGTATTTAAACTACAGCGTGTGGCCGTGCATGTTTAAAGTTTGTGTTGGATTGTGTTTGAACTACGGCATGCCGCCGTACATGTTTTATGCGTGTTTGGAACTTACTTGAACTCTGGCGTGTGGTCGTGCATGTTTAAAGTTTTGTTTGGATTGAATTTGAACTACGGCGTGTGGCCGTGCATGTTTTATGCCCGTTTTTTTATTGTGTTTGCTACTTATGTGTGAATGCTTGCAGGAAACGTTTCGCCAAAAGTGTGAGGAGCGTGGCATAATGGAGAACTCCCCGGAAGCTAGGGAGTTGTACCTCCAATTGGCAGGGGGTGCAAACCCAAACACCAAGCTGTATATGGTCTTGGGAGTGCGACCACGTACTTCTATGATACTCCACCTCCCGCCCAGGGTAGTTCTTCGTCGAGGCATGCCGGCGCAACTCCATCCACCGATGCCATTATGCGTGATCAACTTGCTGCCCACTCATCCGCCCTCTCCCAGCTTCAAAGCCAACTAACACAAGTTTTCCAACATCAACAACAAGGCGGTAGTTCTTCTTCCCCATCTCAATATCTGAACTTGTCAGGATCCCCGCAATTCCCTCCCCAACCTTGAACTTATGAACTTTTAGTTATTATATATATGTATGGATATTAAGTATGAAACATATATATGTATGAAACTTAGTTTATCTATGAAACATATGCATGAATGTTTAGTATTATATATGTTTAATTATATATATATATATATATATATATATATATATATATATATATATATATATATATATATATATATATATATATATATATATAGATAATATAATAATAGCAGCGACCGATAGTTCAACAAATACAGTATGATCAGAACCTAGTCGATATCAATTAAGAATTATTTTTTTTAAAAAAAAATTAAAACTGTGACCGATATGTATCCGTCGCTGCATAACAGTCACTATTTTGCGACGCATAATTTGCGACCGATACGTATCAGTCGCCAATCTTGCGACCGATACACAACGACCGATACAGTATCGGTCGCTGGCTATCGGTCGCTGATTAGCGACTAATACGTATCGGTCGCCATGCTGTTTATCGGTCGCAAGTTTGGCGACCGATATATATCGGTCGCTCGGTTTGGAAAACGACGGATATATAGCGACCGATATGTATCGGTCGCTGATATCGGTCGCCCGCCCTCTCTTGCGACCGATAGAGCCCCATTGCGACCTATATTAACGGTCGTTGTAGGCCTGTTCTGTTGTAGTGTTTATTTGGAGACACATAGCACTTTGCTCGTTTATGCGCGGTACCGTTATTGTATAAATATAAATTATTGTTTTAATTTAATTTTATTGGTATCCAATCAGTTTAGATAATATTAATTTTATTTTGTCATTATCCAATCTGTTTGGATATTGTTAATATGTTATTATCCAAAGGCAACTGTCATAACTATCCTCTCTTTATCCAAGTTTGTTTATACACTTTGCAAGCACATAGGGAAGAATTAGATCTTGTTCTTCTGATTCTTCATGAAGGCTTGATCGATCATGGAGGATTGTTTGTCGAAATATAAAGCCACTGAATGATATAGGCCAAATAATTCCTTAAAGATAGCGATCTTCAATTAATTTAAAGCCTTTTCTCCTCAAATTTTCTCAGCACATAATGCAAAAGCCAACCTAGTTGAAGGTAACGAGGTCTTATCTGTAGTGACAACCTTTTGAAAGTCAACTTGGTGTGTGACCCCATAAATTAACGTGGATTGTAGATGACAAAGCACCTACACATTTTTGTGTCAATAAGGCACTAATGTATGACATTAAAGATGTTCTTAATCATCAACACGCCTACATGGCCAATGTTACTAGAGTTCAGGTTAGTGGGAAGGTTCTTCCCAAGTTTACTTGTAGAAAATCTCCATATTCAATCAATGTGTTAAATTTACTTTCCCTTTCTAGAAACTTAATTTCTATTGCCCTGCATGATGTGGTTGGAGTTAAAGTGAACTAAAAGAATAGAAAAGTGTGATTATGTGAATTGTGGATCTTGTAGGGATGGGGAATTGCAATGAATGTTTATTTATTGTTCTTGTTAGGAAAGTGTCCTGAAATCACCCAATCTTTTGATCCCATAATTATTTATTTTTTAATTGTATTAGGATATTATTTGGGTTTCCTTATTATGTTGGGTTTCTTAATTATATTAGATTCTAAATCTAATTGGAGTGAGGGTCAATGTAGGTTTATACATAGTTTTTCCCAATAAATAGAGGGTCTTGTTCGCCTTGTTTGGTGCGGCCAATTTTGGGGGCACCTCCTGTGGGATGAGGAATATTCAGATATTCAGAAATTTCATATTCCTGGATGGTGAGAGAGATTTTGTTGAGAGTTCTGTTGAACAAGAGTATGTGTCTCTTTTGGTGTTAGAGATCTTTGTAATACTCTCTTTGTTGGATCTCTGGAAGAGATCATTCGTTGTACTCTCTACCAATAGCGGATTCGTTTATGCTTGTGTCGCCCCTAGTTTTTTCCCGATTTGGGTTTCCATGTTAAATTTGAGTCCCTTTTATCTTATACTCATTTATTGTTCTCGATATCCAGTAGTCATCTTATTTTTTCGCTTCCGCTAGCTTTTATTATCCCTAACAAGTGGTATCAGAGCCAGATTGTTCAAGTTTTTGGAGTTAGGGTACATGTAAGGGTTTCGATTATGAGAAGACTACATTCTGAAAATTCGCTCGGGGATATCAAGAATTTGTTCGCAAGATCAGATGTGGGGGTTTTGAAGATTTCTGAAGAGTCCAGATTATGACCGTTCAGCGGTTTCTCTACCCATCGCAATTATACCTTTTAAAGGTTCATAGGCGATGAAGAAACTTCAGATCTTTTGTTGATTTTAGTCCAAGGTGGAGATTGTTAGGAAAGTGTCCTAAAATCACCAAATCTCTTGACACCACAATTATTTGTTTCTCAATTGTATTAAGATATTATTTAAGTTTCCTTATTATGTTGGGTTTCCTAATTGTATTAGATTCTAAATCTAATTGGAGTGGGGGTCAAGGTAGGTTTATAGAGAGTTTTTCCTTATAAATAGAGGGTCTTGTTCGCCTTGTTTGGTGCGGCCAATTTTGGAGGTACCTCCTGTGGGAGGAGGTGTATTTAAATATTCAGATATTCAGAAATTTCGTATTCATGGATGATGAGAGAAATTTCGTTGAGAGATTTTGTTGAAGAAGAGCATGTGTCTCTTGTGGGTGGGTTTCTTTTGGTGTTACAGATCTTTGTAATACTTTCTTTGTTGGATCTCTGAAGGAGATCATTCCTTGTACTCTCTACCAATAGCGGATTCGTTTGTGCTTGTGCCGCCCATAGTTTTTTCTCGATTTGGGTTTCCACGTTAAATGTTGGTGCGTCCACTTATTATTTTGTATTACTCTTATAATTAAAACCCTAACAGTTCTAATTTCTAAATGCTACTTCTAAAACTATCAATGGAAATGCTTCACTTCTACTTGTATTGTTGAATTTATGGATTTGTGGCATAGTAGGCTCAGGGGCGGATCTACTCTTATACAAGTGGTGTCAATTGACACCACTATAATTTTTAGAAAAAAAAAATGTCTGTTCAGAAAAGGTATATAAAAATTTTATATTTATATTTTGTCTGACACCACATTAATCACAAAAGAGTATGTAGCCTAGTGGTAGGAGTAGCGTTAAAGGATAGCATTCAATGTGGAGTGTATGACACAGGTTCGAGTCCTTTGGTGGTCTTTTTGTTTTGTGTATTTTTGTATTCTTAAACCCTTAGGTACTTAGGTAGCACAAGCAGTTAATATTGATATTTTGACATTTAGTCTTGATGCATAATTGATGGCCTTATGCATCAAGGTCAACCATGGAGACATCTAATACTCACCTAGAAGGTAGAAGAGTTCAAGTCTCTCTTTTGTCTCTCTACTTGGAAGGGATCAACTCATGCGGACGTATACTTTTGCTCCTTAATTCAAGGACCGTGAAGCTATCATAGAAGTCATCCTAGAAGGGATTATTCTACATTCCAAGAGCTTTCATATGGTTCAAGAATCTTTGAATTTGGATGAGAATCCAAGGAGTTATTCATATTTGTAATATAGTTTAGTATATTGTTTTCTTTATGATGTAAGCATTAGGATGGATGATGTAAGCCAATATGGGCTAGAGTCTTGAAGTTGTGCACGCCTAAGGGGAAGGGTTTCTACTATAAATACCCCCTCCTAGGTGCTTGTAATTCATTCAATTCATTCAAGTCATTCACATAGAATTTTTCAACACATGTTGTGTTCTTTCTAGCATTTGTGCTAGGCGTTTTCGTCTCTCTTTTGTGGGATTCGAAATATCCCCTTCTTCTAGCTAAGGGTGGCAACCTTAGTGGTGAAAGGAAGGAATTGGAGTATTCTTGGAGGTGGTGAGTCTGTATCCGTCAAAGAATCTTCAAAAGCCATCAACTATCCATCTACCAATCGTCCATTTATCATCTAATTCGAGTGCTTCATCAAGAATTCAACAAGAATTCATCAAGCATTCATCAAGAAACGTGAGTTCTTCAACATTCACGTCCAAACTACCTTCGTCAACAACATTCCACATTCGTTCGTTCACTTGTTCGTTCATTCATCATTGATTCGTTCATTATTTCCATCTTTTGGTAACCATCTTTCATAGTTCTTCCCATCCTTTTTCATCCATTTCTATGCCATTTTTGGTTCTTTGGAACTTTGAGAAGGGAGATTCCTATCTTCGCTTTTAAAGATCCTTAGATTTTGTGTAATGAGATTGTTCCTTGGTCTCATTATGCATCAAATTTGGTATCAGAGCTAAGGAGTTTGAATCTCTTAGTTCTTGAAACAATCTTTTACAATCTTTTCTCTCCCACACGTTTCCCATCATACGTTTCCCATCACAAAGTTTCATTCATCTCTACATCACACATCCCCCTTGATAGTTCTTCCAAGAACTCATCAAGAACCCATCAAGAACTCATAAAGAACCCCAAGCTCCACAAAGAACCCAAAAACCAAACAGAAACCTACCCAAATCCGTCCCATACCCACGTCCCATCCGTGCTAACCTTCCTTCCATGAGTTTCTTGTGATCTTTGTGAATCAAGATAGGTTCTAATGGCGAGTGCAAGCTCTCCTACAAAGTCCTCTCCATCGTCCCCAGAAGATGTTGAGAAGATGAAACAAAGAATCAAGTATCTCAACAAACAAGTAGCATACTACATGCGCCTTCAAGAAAGGGAGAATCTTGAGGAAGTATCAAGTAAATCATCAAGTGGAGAAGGAGAAGAGGACGTTCCAAGAAAGAGGCATGGACGTCCAAAGGAGAAAAGGTTCGGCTTCAAAGTGGAGATCCCCGAATTTGTTGGTGATCTTGATCCGGAAGTTTATTTGGATTGGATACAAACCGTGGAAAGGGTCTTTGATCTCAAAGATGTGGAAGATGATAAGAAGGTCAAGTATGTTGCCCTAAAGCTACGAAAGCATGCAAGCATTTGGTGGACAAACTTGCAAAAGAAGCGGCAAGCAAAGGGGAAAGATAAGGTGCGTACGTGGGATAAGATGAAAAGAAAGCTCCAAGAATAGTTCCTACCATCTAGCTACCTACGTGACAACTACTACAAATTGCAAAGAATGGTTCAAGGAGGAAGAAGCGTGGAGGAGTACACAAAGGAATTTGAGCATCTACTTTGGAGGTGTGATCTAAAGGAGGACGAGCCACAAACTTTGGTACGTTATCTTTTTGGTCTTAATGATGGGATTAGGCACGTTGTGGAATTACAACCATACAAAACTTTGGATGAATTGAGCTCCTTGTCCCTTAAAGTTGAAAAAAAAAGGAGAAATAAGGGGAAAGAAGTCTCAAGCCAATACCAAACTCCACAAAAACGCCACCCTCGTCCCATCCAAACCCTCCACCATCCACGAAACACATTCCCACAAAAAATCCACAAAATCAGCCCCCGTCCATCCCTAAACCTCACGACCAAGTGACCAAACCCATAGCATCAAGAAAGTGTTTTCGATGCCAAGGGTTGGGACATTACGCTTCGGAGTGTCCAAACAAGCGAGTAGTGTCTTTGGTGGAATACCAAAGTGCTTTATATGTAGAGCCGGAGTATGAGGAAGAAGAGGAAGTTAGGGTTGGTGCCAAAGAAGAGGAAGATGTAGTAGAAGAATATGTGGAAGGGCCAGATGAAGGAGAACTACTTGTGGTAGAAAGGGCCTTGAATATCACAAATGTGCCAAAGGATCAACTACAAAGAGAAGCAATATTTCGCTCGTTGTACCATCCAAGGAGAGTATGTTCCTTGATCATAGATGGAGGAAGTTGCACCAATGCCGCCTCTACAACAATGGTCAAGAAGTTGCAAATGGAGATTAGCCCACATCCCACACCTACACAATACAATGGCTAAGCCTTGCGAGGCATCCGTGTGGATCAACGAGTTTTGGTGAGTCTTTCAATTGGAAAGAATTATCAAGATTCATTATGGTGTGATATAGTTCCCATGGATACTTGTCATGTTTTGTTGGGAAGGCCATGGTTATATGATAGACATGTCATACATGATGGGAGGGCCAACACTTACACTCTCACCATCAACCAAAAGAGGATCACTTTGGAACCTCTTGATCCACCATCTCGGCAAAAGGAGGAGAAACGTCATATTGTGTCAATCATGAAGATGGAGAATCAAGGGTATGAAGAGTATAAGGATCCTATTCTTACACATTTGGAGAAGAAAGAAACGGATCCAAGTATCCACCACCTTTTGAATCTTCCTATGAAGCATATCTTCCATGAGCATCCAAGAGCTATCTACTTGGATCACTTGGTTGAAAGGCCAAGAATTCGAAAGGAGGAAAAAGCCCAAGTCATCAAGGTACATTGTTTCATGCTAAATGACAAGGGTAAAGTGGTAAGAATAGACTTGGGGAGTGAGAAGCAACGTGAACAACCCACGTTCACGGTGAAGAAACGCAAATCCAAGTCTTATGGTGTTCGAGAAATCATCGGAAGAAAGTTTAAGAAGTTCATCAAAGGAATCTACGATGACTTCAAAGCTTTCAAGAAGAAAGTCTTTGTGAAGAAGACAAGTGAGAGTTGATCTTCCAAAGTTTGAGGACAAACTTTTTCAACCGGGGGTGTATGATGCATAATTGATGGCCTTATGCATCAAGGTCAACCATGGAGACATCTAATACTCACCTAGAAGGTAGAAGAGTTCAAGTCTCTCTTTTGTCTCTCTACTTGGAAGGGATCAACTCATGCGGACGTATACTTTTGCTCCTTAATTCAAGGACCGTGAAGCTATCATAGAAGTCATCCTAGAAGGGATTATTCTACATTCCAAGAGCTTTCATATGGTTCAAGAATCTTTGAATTTGGATGAGAATCCAAGGAGTTATTCATATTTGTAATATAGTTTAGTATATTGTTTTCTTTATGATGTAAGCATTAGGATGGATGATGTAAGCCAATATGGGCTAGAGTCTTGAAGTTGTGCACGCCTAAGGGGAAGGGTTTCTACTATAAATACCCCCTCCTAGGTGCTTGTAATTCATTCAATTCATTCAAGTCATTCACATAGAATTTTTCAACACATGTTGTGTTCTTTCTAGCATTTGTGCTAGGCGTTTTAAATCTCTCTTTGTGGGATTCGAAATATCCCCTTCTTCTAGCTAAGGGTGGCAACCTTAGTGGTGAAAGGAAGGAATTGGAGTATTCTTGGAGGTGGTGAGTCTGTATCCTTCAAAGAATCTTCAAAAGCCATCAACTATCCATCTACCAATCGTCCATTTATCATCTAATTCGAGTGCTTCATCAAGAATTCAACAAGAATTCATCAAGCATTCATCAAGAAACGTGAGTTCTTCAACATTCACGTCCAAACTACCTTCGTCAACAACATTCCACATTCGTTCGTTCACTTGTTCGTTCATTCATCATTGATTCGTTCATTATTTCCATCTTTTGGTAACCATCTTTCATAGTTCTTCCCATCCTTTTTCATCCATTTCTATGCCATTTTTGGTTCTTTGGAACTTTGAGAAGGGAGATTCCTATCTTCGCTTTTAAAGATCCTTAGATTTTGTGTAATGAGATTGTTCCTTGGTCTCATTATGCATCAAGTTTACCGTTTATTTTTAAACATTTATGTTGCTCATTTTTTGAAAAAATTATATCTGACACCAATAATTCCGAATCCTGGATCCGCCACTTAGGCTTGGCTACACTATCAATTTTGCTTCATGGAAGAGACTTAGAACAATATTATTCATTCTTATTTTAGATATTAATAATATTTTAGATTTGTGGCATACATAGCCATTTTGTTGATGGCCCACTGCAACAATTGTTTATGACCGTCGGAAATCTACCATAACGAGTGTACTTATGACCATTTAAGTTCGTGGTATAGTTGTTATATTTATGACCATTATATGATGACTGCTTCATAACGACTCTATTTGTCTTTTCAAATGGGCTTGACACGCCATATAGTCAATCTTCCTTGTCTTCTTTCTTTATTCATATTCTGCGTACACATCAGTTAATTGCTTACTCCATGCTCTTGGCCTCTAGCGCATGAGTTCAAGAGTAATTGTGTTAATTGGAGCGAAGGTCTATTGCGATTTGCATATAAGTGAAGCCAAAATGACTTTCAAACCAATGGTCCCCTACCATAATCAATCTTTGCTATCAAGGTAATGGCTCACTTCCCATTCGTCTCCTCCATGGTTCGAATCATGAGTGGAGCATTCCTCCTTACTAGATTCAGGAGTGTTTGGGCCCAACTTTGGACATTGGCATCCCACCCCACAATATTCCCAAGCTTAGTGTAGCTAAACTCCCGGACACTGTGCAGTAGGATATGCCACAGAGGAAAGTCGGTCAGTCATTTCATCTCCAATAGTTCCAAAGCTTGTAATAGACTGTAATACTGCTCCCATGTCAATCAAGATTTCCGACAAATGCTATCCGTCTACAAGAGTTTACAAAAGTGATAGGGCTCTCCTTTCAGATAAGACTAACTATTGGTGCAAGAAACAGGGCAAGTTGGTCCATCGCCGTGAGAGCTTTGGGAATGAATCAACCTACTACTACTTGCAGGAGGCACGACATGGGAAAAGGAAGGTCATATTAATGCTATGCTACCATTAAAAAAAAAAAAAAAGACCGATGCCAACAACGAATTCTCGAGCTTGCTAACAAGTACGACAATTGCATACCATATGAGGTGAGAGCGCATTTAATTGCTTCGGCCGGTTCAATATGACTGTTTGCGTAAACTTTCTGTTTTCCACTAAAACCTGTGTCCCAATAGTCATACATACATCTTTACTGTTTGGAAATGCTTCACATGTTACAGTAAACCTCTGGTATTTTGTTTTTCGGTTTAGTGTTGGGTATCGACAACAATTAATCATGAAATAATTGCTAAATTTCTAGAATGATAGATGAACGCACTTAATTGCTCTACATCTTATGTTTCAAGGACCAAATTGAACCATAATATATTAGTTAATTAAGAACTCCAAGAGAAATATTACGTACTAATATATTTTGCTCACATAAGCTATTGAATGAGAGAATCTGTCAACTTTCTAGATACAAGATCAGCAATTTTAATAATTGACAAATCATTAAGATTATTGAAATTTCGGTAATTTTAAACTTACCATATATATATAGATATTAACTTTTTTGATAGAAATTTATGAAATATTAACTTTTACTAATATTAGTTGCTTAAAATGAGTTTTTTCCTACAGAATTGTATACTGGAGAAACAAATTGTTTTCTTTAATAAAAAATATCTTTACGTTATTTGATACATGGAATAATTCACTTTATATTAAATCTATGTTCCGTATCTATTGGTTTAACCTGTATCTGTAACACTCCGGACCCTCTTGGGTCGCGAAAATTATCGAAAACTGCTTCAACGATCGCTGACTGGCCTCACAAATCACCACAAGTCTTTCCAGCGTGCTTCTTCCTTGCTCACACGCTGCTTGGAAAAACTTCCCAGGAGGTCACCCATTCTGTGACTACTCCCAGCCAAGCACGCTTAACTGAGGAGTTCCCAATGGATGATGTACCATAAAAGAAGGTGCACCTTGGTGATATAAGTAGTCATTTTAATCCTTTTAAGCAACACTTAACCATATACCTAGGGTGTTACAATCACCCCCACTTAAGCGCACAACATCCTCGTTGTGCCACAGTCTACTCCAGAATCTTTGCCCCACTAGGTGACTGCCCATGGATCTCCCGTCTACTGGAGCAGCTCAGGTCGCGAGTCGGCTCTCATAACATCGGTAACGCCCCAGCCCCTCTCGGGTCGTGGACGTTTCCGAGAAACTACTTATAGGATCGCTGACTGGTCCCACAAATCACCACGAGTTTTCCAGCGTGTTTCGTGACTTCAGGGATTGCTAACTAGCCCCACAAATCACCACGAGTTTTTCCAGCGTGCTTCGTCCTCGCTCACACGCTGCCTATGAAAACTTACCAGGAGGTCACCCATCCTGAGACTACTACCAGCCAAGCACGCTTAACTGAGAAGTTCCCAACGGATGAGCTAGCATAAAAGAAGGTAAACTTTGGTGATATAAGTAGTCATTTCAGTTCCTTTAAGCCACACTTAACCATATACCTGGGGTGTTACAATCACCCCCCACTTCAGCACACAACGTCCTCGTTGTGTACAATCCACTCCAGAATCTTTGCTCCGCTAGGTGACTGCCCATGGATCTCCCATCCACTAGCGCAGCTCACGGTCGCGGGTCGGCTCTGATACCATCTCTAATGCCTCGATCCCTTCCGCGCCGCGGACATTACTTATAACCGCTTCAAAGATAGCTGACTAGCCCCACAAATCACCAAGAGTCATTCCGGCGTGCTTCGTCCTTGCTCATACGCTGCAGGGTAAAACTTCACAGGAGGTCACCCATATTGAGACTACTCCCAGCCAATCAAGCTTAACAGGGGAGTTCCCAACAAATGAGCTACCTTAAAAGAAGGTGGACCTTGGTGATATAAGTAGTAATTTCAATCCCTTTAGGCCACACTTTAACCACATACCCGGGGTATTACACTCACCTCCACTTAAGCGCACAACATCCTCTTTGTACCTCAATCCACTCCAGAATATTTGCCCCGCTTGGTGACTATCCATGGATCTCCCGTCCATTGGCACAGCTCACGGTCGTGGGTCGGCTCTAATACCATCTGTAACGCCCTGGCCCCTCTCGGGTCGCGGGTATTACCGATAATTGCTTCAAAGATTGGTGACTGACCTCACAAATCACCACGAGTCTTTGCAACGTGCTTCATCCTTGCTCACACGCAGCCTGGAAAAATTACCAATGAGGACACCCATCCTAAGACTACTCTCAGCCAAACAAGCTTAACTAAGGAGTTCCCAATAGATGAGCTACCATAAAAGAAGGTGCACCTTGGTGATATAAGCAGTCATTTCAATCCCTTTAACCCACACTTTAACCACATACCTAGCGTATTACCATATGTGACGCCCCGGCCCCTCTCGGGCCGTGGACGTTTCCGAGAAACTGCTTCTGGGATCGCTGACTGGCTTCACAAATCACCACGAGTCTTTCCAATGTGCTTCGTCCTCGTTCACACGTTGCCTAGGAAAACTTCCCAAGAGGTCACCTATCCTGAGAGTAATCCCAGCCAAACACGCTTAACTGAAGAGTTCCCAACAGATGAGCTACCATAAAAGAAGATGTACCTTGGTGATATAAGTAGTCATTTCAATTCCTTTAAGCCACACTTAACCATATACCTGTGGTGTTACAGTATCCATGGGGGTTTCTAAAAATGAAAACAAAATTGTATTTAGGGATGAATCTAGTGTTATATATAGCAACGGAGTCAAGTGACCACTGATTTTTTTCCCCCAAAAAATATGGCACTACAAAAAAGCATCACTTGTGCCACGGTAAAATTCGTGGCACAAGTTCTAAATTCCCGTGGCAAAACCGTCTTGCCACGGGTTTTCTTCAAATTAGCCCCGTGGCACAAGTGGCCGTGGCAAGGGTGTAGCCACGAGAAACTTACTACCGTGGCTAAATGAAAAATCGTAGCCACGGGAGCTCCCGTGGCAAGCACTGTCCTTTGCCACGGGAAGACCCGTGGCAATCACTTTTCTTGCCACGTGTAGTCCCGTGGCAATCACTTTTCTTGTCATGTGAAGTCCCGAGGCAGCCAATTTTCTTGCCACGTGTAGTCCTGTGGCAATCACTTTTCTTGCCACGTGAAGTCCCGTGGCAACCAATTTTCTTGCCACATGAAGTCCCGTGGCAATCACTTTTCTCGCCACATGAAGGCCCGTGGCAATCACTTTTCTTGCCACATAAATTCCTGTGGCAATAGCGTTTTGGGCCATGTTACAATTAGCATACATTGTACCTTAAACTAGAATAATTAATATCGATATTAATTGATATAACATATATAATATAACTAAGAAATATAATAATTGTCTCAGAATATAAAAAGAAGAAATTATATATATATATGTATGTATATAGTATCAAAAGATATTCCACAATACACCTGAATAGTTTTTTTTTTTAAAAAAAGAAGAAAGTCACACTAATACCTAACACAAAACTCAACTAGCTAAGCAAAGTTCATAAAATAAATCTGCACAACTAGCCATCCAATAACTATAAGTCTTCCTTGAGTTGAACTATCTCTTAAAACAAACTTAACTTCAATTTTTGCATGGTCTGCAAGATGACGAATTGTTTTCTTGGAAAAAGAGAACATGATAGGAAAAATAACAACATTAGCATTATTCAAAAATTTGTAAAACACAAATAGTAAATCACAAGAGTTCTAGTTAAGAATACTAAGACTTGTTTAAGAATACTTATCCATATTGAAAATATAGCACAAATTTCAGCAAAACCTCCTATATTAACTGAGCTATACAATAGTTAACACTAATCATCAAACGCCTACAAGTTAAAAAATGTTCATGGCTATATTAAAATGGGTCACACACCCCTATAAGTTGAGCAACCCAATGGTTAACACTGGCCATAAATCACAAGCAAGTTAAAGTGCGTTGATAGGTATATTAAAACGGGTCATACCCATATGGAAATATTGAAAAAATTTCGGTAATACCTACCTTGTAAAATGAGCTACCCATTGGATAACACTAACCGCAAAACACCTGCAAGTCAAAGAACGTTAATAGCTATTAAAATGGGTCACACACCCATATATTACAATCACCAATAAACACATTTATTGAACTTCTATTTTGATCAATAACTAAACCCAATACCAATTCACAGTAATGATTGTGTTTCAAACCGTAGTCTTTGTGGGAAATAAGCTAAAGTGTCATTTTTTCAAATGACAACATGCAAAGTGTAAACATAACCCAAAAGCAGAGAAGGATAGAAATAAGCACACATTTGAAAAACTTACCAACAAATATCAACAATTTCTTCCCATGTCACCACTAGCAGAAGATGTGAAGAATTGATTCATCATGTTCATCATCTTTTTTTCCCACAACTGATTGTTAGCTTCAATCTTGGCATCCATTTCTTCTCTAATCATCTTAGCTTCTTGCTTAGCTTCTTCAGCTTCTTTTCTGGCTTGCTCCGCTTCTATTCTTGCTTCTTCAGCTTCTTTTCGAGCATCTTCAACATCTTTCTTGGCCTTTTCAAGACTTTCATCGGCTCTCTTCTAGTATTCAATAATATCTTGAGCAAGGTCCAAGCGAGAAGGCTTTACTCCAAAATAGTTGGTTATGTTCTTGCCCGGTCCATATGCGCGCAAATATCCATGAGTATCTTTACCGAGTAGCTCTTGGAAAATTTGTTCATCTGTCTTGTCATTAAGGCCTTTTTCTCTTTCATCTATCAATTTCTCAATTTCCGCCTACATTGGATATCAATTTGTTAAATACATATAATACTTATGCTTTGAAAACAATCATGAAGCTTTTTTTTTTCATTAGCAACAATCATGAAGAATAAGAAATCAATAATTAATACTCACCTTTGCTTTCATGTTGTTTGCAAGGGTTTCAGCATTTACTTCTTTATCAGATTTTCTTGTACGAGATTTAAGAATCAAATCAAGCCTAGAACAATCTTTGTGATATTTCTGCTTCTATAACATTTTTGAAAAAGATTGACAACAACAACAAACTGGTAGTCAAATTTCAATCATTTCTCAAAATTATTAGTCTTGTAATAAGTTCAGACAAGCTTAAACTTAAATTAATACTTACAAATTCATGTCTCAAACGAGCATAACTCTGAGTGCCATTATAGTGAGGCATTCGTTGCAATGCTCTACTTTCCCGAGCTTTACCACTTTTCTCCTACGAAATATTTAACCTATATAAGCAATGGTAACTCAAATTCGTAACGTATATTATAAGTATATATTACCTGAAATTCGTTAGAGCTCCATAAATCAACTAAGTACTCCCAATCTCCTTTTGACATATGTTGAGGTCTGTTTCTCTTGCGCTGTGCTTTTGTTGTGAGCTTTGCATCATCAAAATACTTACGCTTCAACTTATGCCTACTATCCCTAAATATACATCTTGCATGTTTAAGGACAACAGCTCTCTTTAGCTCCGGGCTATCAAAGGTAAATACCTCCTGAAAAATTGTATTAACGTTACTAATGAGCAAAGTACTAAAATATTTTTCACTTTAATAAACCAAGAATGCTCATTAGCTACCTGTACACAAGTCCACAAATGCTCCAAAGCCTCGGGCTTGATTTTATCCCAACAACTTACTTGAACAGGAATAACAGTTCGATTTCTAACTTGATTGCCCAAAAAATGAGAAAAAATTGATGCATTCTCACCGACAGGATTACCATCATCATTAAACTCCAATGTTAACTTTTGACCAGGAGGCAACCCAGTTAGCTTTCTACAATACACAACCCCTCTTGTTTTCTTCACTGTTCCTGAAGAAAAGAAAATACAAAATCTCGACAAATTAGGTTAAATCAGTTTGAGATCATCAATGACATATTTGATTCTTTTATTACCACCAAGAAAAAGCAAGTACCGGGAATGTTAGGTTGTGTTCCTTCATCGTCAACTTCCTCATTTGTAAGTGATAAAATTTGATCTTCCACTGGATGCTCATCAGTACACATCCCCACAATTTGTCTATTTTCATTTCCTATAGTGAATTTCCTACTCACTATTAGTTGTGCTTTAATTTTAATTGAAAAAACAATATTTTATAAAACAAATTCTAGCAATAAAGAAATACCAAGACTGATTGGTGATCCTTCATTTCCAGAAGACAACGTCTGATCTTCATTTATAGGTCTTGTTGCACTCCCTATTTAAATTTATCATATCTACATTACGTTTTTCCTCTAAGAAAAGCAATCTAAAACCTAGTTCTCATTTCATGACTAGTGACATGCAGCACAATTAAATTATAACTAAGTATGGGACAATATTAACTATTATCGAGATTGTACCTTGGTCTGCTCCACCATTATCAAGAAGCTGATGATCACTACCATGATTGTCAAAACCTTGTGATTCCTCTGATCCTTCTATTAATGATATTAATTAAAAATATTAAAAAGGAACATTGCTTGAGTATAATAAGTAAGAAGCATATTAATTTAACATTTAAAAACAATCACCTTCATCATTAAAGACATTGTTGCCATGTGATAGTTGTTGACTACTTAATGCTACAAATAGACAAGATACACGGTAAACCACATCGTCGTTAGTGATAAAATGATTAAATATGAAAGAAAATAAATAATAAATATAAAAGATTTGCATATTTATACCTTGCTCCACAACTTTAAAGGCTGCGACAATCTTTTTCAATGCTTCATCGTCTACCACTGCTTTTTGTTGTTTCCTACTCATAAGTATGAAGTTGGCCATGGACATAGGTGCAATCGTTTGCTTCTTTTTGGGGTCAGCAACTGATTTTGAAGTCCTAGTCTATAATGTGAGCATCTTATTAGAATCACTTTACCACACAAACATATGAAAAATATATTTGTTAATGTGTATTTACCTTTTTCAGAAGTGGACTTGTATGGTCTTGTTGTGCTTCATGAGATTCATCGGTTGATGAACTAAATTCATCATGAGCATCATCATTATCTGGAACATATTCAGAATCTACATCCATTGGTGCTTTTCCCTTCCCTTTTCCATGCTTCCTATTAGTACTGTCTACTAAACTTGTAAATGTATTGGCAATGCCCTTAACCCCCAAAGCCTCAAGTCTTAACTTGTTCTCCCTAATCCTTGTCATCCTCAGCTTCTCGTACTCTTTTCCATTAGTTGTTTGCTTGTTTAAATCCAAATTCCTTGCAACCTTTGACATTCTTCATTGCTAAAATCACTACTAGATTTAAACATGCATGGTAATACATATATAAATCACAGAGAAACATATGTATTCCATTTGAGTAGAATAAGTAATAGTGAATGTTAGTCATTAAATCTTGGCATTCAAAATACCAAAATAGGCAAAGTAAACCACATCCTATCTATTAATATATGTAAAAGATTACCTCCAACTTAATAATCCTTTCTCACAATTTAAAAGCATACCATGAACAGCACAAAAAAGCAAGCACAAGAACACCTCTTAAATCATCAACACACAAAGAGAAATCATCACCATGTATCAAAGTAACCATGTATTGTTGCATACTAGTATCAAAACTATCATGTATTGTTGCATACTAGTAACAATAGAAAAAAAAAAAAAAGGAAATCTTCACCACAAAGTATCAAAGTAACCATGTATTGTTGCATACTAGTAAAAATAGGAAAAAAGGAAATGAATATAAGAGTATATAACTACTACTATGTATCTTCAAAGACACGATGTGATAACATCTTATTCTTTAACTAAGCCAAATCTTCTTCATCAATGTGGTTGGCAGTATTGTTGTCAACATTAGCGTCACTCTCATAGCCATCATCACCATCAATATCACTTTCTTCACTTTCATAGCCCTGGAAATCTCTAGGCATATTCTGATTATTTACTTGTATGATGAGATCATTTATATCGTCCCTTCTCTGAGCATGAATCTCTTCTCCACCACCTTCAAACAAGGGCTCATTGCATAAAGGTGTTGAAGTGCTTTGTTGGCATGCATCTTCCTCTAAAGGTTCCTTTTCTAGGACATCATAGTGGTGTCGTGCTTGTGTTTTCACAACAACAAGCCAATTCGGATCATATCCATCTCTAACATAGAAAACTTGAGAAGCTTGAGACATTAAAACATATGGCTCATGTGTTTTGAGGTGACATCTAGTGTTAACACTAACAAATCCGTACTTATCAACTTTTACTCCTCTGTCATTTTTATGGACATCCCACCAATCACAACGAAACAAGATGATACGCTTGCCTCCCAGATATCTTAATGATATTACATCAGTAAGCACTCCATAGTAGTCAATCTCTCCAGAGTCTCCTACCCCTTGTACCATTACTCCGTAATTTTGATGCTTCCTCTCAACAGATTTTGTATGAAATCTAAACCCATTTGCTATATATCCTTGGAAGCGTTGAACATAATCTGAAGGACCTAATGCTAATGCCCTTAAATCTTTCGCTTCTTGGTCGCTGTTTTCATCACATGAGTTTATCATCTAATTAAAAAAAAAGTTAAAAAGGAGAATAATTAGACTTCTATAAATGATTAAGTGTATAATTAGGTAGAATATAATAAAATAATAATAATTATAATAATAATAATAATAAGAATAAGAATAAGAATAAGAATAATGCAGTAACATACTCGATCACGGAACCATTCTGAGAAATCTTCAGTGAATTGACCCTGTTGATATTCACTATTAACAAAAGATAATTTAGTAAATTTGTTTAGAAAAGATTGTATTAAAAATAATGGCATTCTTAAAATTATAGGATGAAAAGTTCCTTACTGTAAGTATGGTTGAACTTCATCACAATTTTTTAATACGTAATCTCGTGCTTCACTAAACTCTTTACTCGAAAGCTTACGTGATCTTCCCCTTCCTATATGAATGCCCGAAGGTGCAAATATTGATAAACCTTCATAGTTCTGATGTACCCCATCTGCATTTCGCTCAAGTTGTGTGAACTTGGTCTCAATGCCATCCATATATTTTGAGCAAAAATACATACATTCCTCAACAATGTATCCTTCCGCAATAGACCCCTCCGGTTTGCTTTTGTTACGCACATAACACTTAAGTTTACGTAAATACCTACAATATTACAATGAAACTATTATTATGGAATAAATTTATTTTGATGTAAATTATATGTATATTAGATCACCTAAATTAAGTACCTTTCAATTGGATACATCCATCTGTAGTGAACCGGACCACATAATTTTGCCTCTCTCACGAGATGAATACATAAGTGCACCATGATGTCAAAAAATGATGGAAGGAATATTTTCTGCATTTCACACAAAGTGAGAGTGATATGAGTCTCAAGGCGATCTAAGTCTTCTAGTTTCAACGACTTAGAACACAAATTCTTAAAAAACAAACTCAATTTCACCACCACATCGTAAACTTTAGTATGAGACACTCCACGAATTGCAAGAGGCAGTAATTGCTCTAAAAGCACATGACAATCATGGCTTTTAAGTCCCCATATCTTACGTTTCTCAGAGTTTGCACACTTTGAGAAGTTGGATGAATATCCATCTGGAACTCTCAACTCTTCCAAAAACTTATACACCTTTTCTTTTTCTCCCTTCGCCAAAGTGTACAATGCCGGTGGAACGTGCCACTCTCCATCAATCAGCTTCGGGGAAAGATGCTTCATGATGTTGACCAGTTTTAAGTCATGTCTTGCCAATATGTTATCTTTTGATTTTCCCTGGATGTCCAACACAGTGCCAAGAACACTTTCGCACACATTTTTTTCAATATGCATAACATCAAGGTTATGGCGAAGTAAGAGACTACTCCAGTACGAAAGTTCGAAAAAGATGCTTTTCTTCTTCCAGTTATCCCCTCTTTTGGGTGCCGGTACTGTTTTCCAAATTTCATGCCTTCAAGATCACTTACTTTGTCTAGAATTTCAACACCAGATAGTATCCGAGGAGCAACTCTCCTCTCAACTTTTCCATTGAATGACTTACTATCTCGAAATTTGTGGTCAAGTGGTAAGAAACGACGATGGTCCATATAGCAACATTTTCGTGAATTGGGTAATCGCATTGAGCTAGTTTCCTCACCACAACAAGGGCATGCTTTGTATCCCTTGGTAGACCACCCTGATAGGTTAGCATAGGCTGGGAAATTATTAATGGTCTAAATCACCACAGCATGCATCTGGAAATACTCTTCTTTTCAAGCATCATAACTTCGAACCCCCACATTCCAAAGCAACTTTAATTCTTCAACTAAAGGTTGCAAATATACATCAATGTTATTACCAGGAGCACTTTTTCCTGGAATCAACAAAGATAAAAAGGTATAAGGTTGTTTTATGCACAACTAAGGTGGAAGGTTATATGGAATAAGCACTACTGGCCATATACTATATTCACTTCAGAGACCGCCAAAAGGATTGAAACCATCAGTAGCTAAACCTAACCTCACATTTCGAGGATCAGAAGCAAAATGTAGGAATTTCTCATCAAGAGACTTCCAAGCCTTAGAATCAGCGGGATGCCTAAGAATACCATCATCCACCCGTTTGTCTGCATGCCATCTCATGTCTTCAGCTGTTTTTGAAGATCTATATAACCTTTGCAACCTTGGGGTTATAGGAAAATAGCGTAGGACCTTTGGAGGAGCTTCAGTACGTTTACAATGATATACTAAACACTCTTCAAGGTCAGAATTCTCCTTCCAGAAAAGCATACAATCATTAACACATGCCTCTATTTTCTCATACCCATAGCCTAAGTCAATTATCATCTTCCGCGCTTCATAATATGTCGATGACATGTCTGCACCTTTAGGCAATACATTCTTAATCAATTGAAGCAAATCAGTAAAAGATTTGTTTGACATCCCACTCATGCACTTAATTTGAAACATCCTCAAAATAAATGATAATTTCGAATACTCATCGCACCCAGGATATAACATTTGTTGAGCGTCTTTCATTAATCTCTCATAAATCTCTGTCTCTTTACTGCTATCCAAATATTCATGATTCTCGTCTCCTTCATCCATTAGGAGGTCTTCATCAACTAATGGACCATAGGTTTCATGTATCATATCAAACAAACTTTCACGATTAACTCCCTCTGAATCACTCCTCGCTCGTTTCAAAGAAGGTTTGTATTCACCATGATAAATCCAACAAGTATACCCACATACTATACCATTGATGATAAGGTCTTCATTTATTTCTTCCCTTGTCTTATGACGACTGTTATTACACCTCTTACAAGGACAAGGGATTGTACGCTCTCCCCCCCCCCCTACACTGCTTGTAGGTATGTTAGCGAATGCAAAATCGAGAAACTCCCTCACTCCATCAACATACATGTCACTTCGTCTATTAGCACAAGTCATCCATTCCACTCTCTTCTTGATTTGTTCAGAATTATTAGCCATAAGATTTCTAAGAAAAAAACATTTATAACATTAGATTTTAAACTAATTAAACAAATTAATTCATTATAATTAAAAAAATAACTAAAAACACAACATTTACAAAACACCAAAGAGATGAGCAACATGGAAACCTTTTTGGACCAAAAACAGGAAGAAGAAGCACTAAACATCAGCAAGAGGAGGATGAGGAGGAGGAGCAGAAGAAGAACTAGAAGAAGAACTAGAAGAAGAAGAAGAAGAAGAAGAAGAAGAAGCATGACATCGCATGAAAATTAAATTAATGTCTATACGGCAACATAAAATGCATAGGGGAAAGTACGTAGAAACCAATATTATGTGCGATTACTGTAAATGTTGGTAGTCGAATGTTTGCAATAGTTGTGAACTAGGTAGGACAGTGATGAATGTTGGCCTTTCAATAATTTAATTATGGATTTCAATATTTCTAGTGTAGAAAATCTCATTTTCTGATAAAAAAATGACTTTTCTGGTCAGAAAGTTGCATTTTCTGTGTAGAAAATCTCATTTTCTATGTAGAAAATCTCATATTTTTGATAAGAAAAATGACTTTTCTGGTGAGAAAGTTGCATTTTCTGTGTAGAAAATCTCATTTTCTAAATAGAAAATTTCATTTTCTGATCAGAAAAATGACTTTTCTACTCAGAAAGTTGCATTTTCTGCCCAGAAAATTGCATGTTCTGGTCAAAAAGTTGGTATTTCTGCCCAGAAAATTGCTTTTTCTGCCCAGAAAATTGCTTTTTCCTGCACACAAAATTGCATTTTCTGGTCAGAAAGAATGCATTTTCTTACCAGAAAAGCTATTTTCTGACCATCGCAAATCAACAGTTTCATAGTTTCTTGTTGCCCCTACAGTTGCTAAAAAGAACATCGCAAATAATTATTGTTGAAGTTTGTTATATGAACATTAGGAAGATGAGCAAGATTAAAAATAGTATACAGAACATAAAATATGTGAATTATTTTGGCCCAAGAAATTAATAATGTTCTTATACCAAGTATATCCCAGAGGTATAAGTTTTATAATAATTGGATCTTAGAATAAGTTAGATCCTATAATAAGTTAGATAAATTATCTGGCATGTTTGGCACATCAAAACAGCGAGCAAGTTGAGACATGCATGTAAGTGCTTCTAGATCCATCTCAACTGCAGCTGGTACTGGTAAGCATGGAAGACTTGTCACGCCAAAAAACAAGTAAATAAAGGCATAACATGGCCAAAGCTAATCTATTAGCTCACCTGATTCAAGCTTAATTAATTAATTGGTGTAAAAATTAAGTTTCTCTTACTAATAATGTGTTTATACTATTTTCTTTGACATGGTTTACTCCAAACTGGTACAAAATATGTACAGATGAATTGAATCAATGTTTGAAAAGGGTGAATTCATTATCAAAATAGGTACAGTAAACTGTACAAAAGGGTTAAAATTTCACAAATTGTCTAGTTGCATCCTATACAATTCAACAAAAAAAAAAAAAAACATAATCTGAACAACAAAGGATTACACAAAACTGAGCAACAAAACTGCATTGGACAAGTTCATCAGATTTTGGTTCATTGTTGAACGATAACACAGGATTACTCATCAATTTAATATAATAGAAATCAACAGTTTCATAGTCTCTTGTTGCCCTCTTAGACAAGAATTTGTTTTTTTTTTTTTTGAAGATTAGCGGTACATCAGCCCTTTTATTCAAGAAACAAGTGCCAGGGGCACTACAAAGCCATAAAGCTCCCAACTCAGAACAATAGCACAACGAAACATCCCAGCTGTGAGCCTACTGTCTTCATAGTTACATTCTAGACAAGACTTTACACAGGATTAACTGATCGTTTGCTCTTATTAGGAAATTGGCTGAAAAGAACTGAAAGGGAAGAACTTTTCCCATAAAAGACTTGTTTATAAGGTCATATGTCAATAGGAATTGGTTTCAGGACATTTCAATGCAAAATAAGCTATTTAGCTTAGCAGAGATATGAAGACAAATAATGTACTGTTGATTCTTTGCACTTTGGAGGCTACTTTACTCTCTCACTAGTTGTGTTTTTCAGCAATGTAATGTAGTTCACTAGTTTGGAGGTTCAATTTAAGTTCTTACTTCATCCTAAGTACCTAATTCGGCCTCTCACTACTGTTTTGATCCTAATAGAAATCCTATACCACAGACTATGAATCAATTTATGCAGGATTACCACAAACTGCTGCTTTCTATTAGGCGGGATATTTATATTATATACCACAAACTCTTGACACAGGATTACTCTTGAGATACCATTTTACGCAACAATCAATTTGATACCCTCTTAGGACAACCCCAATTTCCTAGTTGAATTTAACATATTAACCCAATCCACAATACCACAAACTCTTGACATCAAGAAAATCAAAATCCAGGGATGTCAAACAGATTAATCTGTGTCTGCATATCAGCAAAGCAAAAATTGAACACAATAAAATTCAACGCAGTAATCCAAGTAATCCAATAATTTCAATGGTCAAAGAAGAAGTCATGGGTTTACCTGCTGTTGAATTGGTCGACCAAGAAACAAGATTGCGCTGATGGAGCTGTGAATTGGACGATGAAGATGAGGTCTCGGCCAGGGAAAAGTGTGTGCGAAAACTTCCAATTAAAAAATTGATGGGCAAACATGAAAATAGCAAAACCAATGTGAATATCAATAGTCGAAGAAGAAGAAGAAGAAGAAGAAGAAGAAGAAGAAGAAGAAGAAGAAGAAGAAGAAGAATACCTGCTGAATGTCAATGGCGGGAGAACAGATTCACTGTGCGAAAATTCACCATTAAAAATAAGAGGAAGACAGGCGGGAGTGGGAGGAAGTCATAGATGTATCCAGCCCTTAGATGGTGCTCCCGCGGGAGCACAGATCGTGGCACTACTCCCAGTATTTCAGAAATGATATATAAATGCTCAACGCGGAATAGATTACTACCGAGCTATTGCTTTAGTGGTTGGGCAACAATTCCATTCAACTCTGTGTTTTGGGTTCGAGGCCGGTTACACTTGTTTTGCTTTTATAATTTTTTCTTCCTTCTTTGAATTATTATACATTTTAAATTTAATTAAAAATTGTATGCTAGTTTCTCTCTTTCTTTTATAAATCCTATTATTTAAATAATTTTTTTCTAAAATATATATCTTGGTTAGTGTGTAATAGTATGATACTTGGCGTGTATTGTTGATAGTCATTATGATTTCTTATATACATAAGTATTGTCATTTTTTATGTAAATATTATGTTTGACGTGTATAATAATTAGAGTGAATCAGTATTAATATGTTTAGTGTGTGATAATATAATAGTGCACGATGGATTATATAAAGATAAACAAAAAATTTTTTAGTCTTACTTTTTATCCTTTTAAATTTATAAAATAAGCACACCATCAGCAATAATTTTAGTGCATAAAAATAGGTAACAATGAGTGTACATATATAGATATTCTAGATATATGTAGCATCCAAAGGTATTCGGTAAAAAGTTACTATGCAATACAATTTGTGCTAGTGTGTAGATGAGCATGTGTTGGTGTGCAAAAGAGTTTTACGCTAGTGTGTAAATGTGTTTTTGTTAGTGTGCAAAGTTGTATGTGTTAGTGTGCAAAGGAGCATGTGCTAGTGTGTATTTAGTGTACAATAGTTCAATATTGGGTGCAAACGTATTATAGTTAGTGTACAATAGTATAATATTTGGTGTGAAATTATATTATATTTAGAGTGTCTTTAGAAAAAATATATATAAATTTTGCACCCTAAACTTTATAAAATAATTATTGTAGCTAGTGTTAAATAGTACCATATTTGTTGTGCAAATGTATTATAATTTATTGTCAAACCTATTATATAGTTACTTTGTAATAGTACGATATTTGGTGTACAAATGTATTATATTTAGTGTGTATTTCGGTTTTAGGTGAATACGATCGGGTGTATTTCAATTGCAGGTAAGTACTGGTAAGATGTCCTTTGACAATAAAAAATTCATTAGTTTTAAGTAAACGCATTTTCATACAATTATAATATTTGTACAATGAAAACATCAAAATTCTTAAGATATGACAATCTTTAAAAGACTTTATGTTAGTATGGAAACTAAATTATTGTACATTGTATTTGAAAAATTAATATAATACTATATATAAATTACATAATATTGTATTATTGTTTGTAATTTTTCATATTTTTATAATCAAAGGAAATATCTACTTAATATAATAAATTTAATGTACATTATCACACCAAACTTATATTGTAAAAACTATTTATTGTGCACATCCGACATAGGATGCCTCGGGTTTTAGGCCCAAGATCGCTTTTACCCGAGCGGGCACGAGAGGAGACGAAGGAAGGCTCCAAAAAATCATTAAAAATATTATAAAATAGCTAAATGGGACAAGGCAATGATCTGTAAAATTTGAGGGAAAGGAGACGAGCGGAAGTTGAAGGAATGTCTCAGAACCAGGGCGACTTTGAGTGTCCCGAGGCCTGGCCAAACTTCCCGGAAAAAATCGGGAGGAATCACGAAAAGTCCTTAAAAAACATAAGGAAGCAGCCCGCCAACTTTTAGCCCAAGCGCACGAACGAAAATTACGGAAAATCATTGTCATCGGTCGCTGCCGGCGACAGCGACGCCAATCGTCGGTGCCTATCGATTGACATCGCCATTGCCGACGCATGTCGCAGACGACATCGCCGACATCGTCGCCGATACGTCGCCTACGATGTCGCTCACGATCGCCATAATGACGCCGCTGCATTTCATTTGTCGATGACACGATCGCCGACATTATTGCGATGAGTGTGCAAATGACAAAATGAATAAATAAAATATTAAGGGAAAAATAAAAAAAATACAAAGACAGAAATAGAGAAAGGGAGAGAAGTAAAAAGAAGGCTAAAATAGACAAATAATTAGAAAAAACAGGATGTCAAATTACAAAAAAAAAATCAAAAATTACAAAATAAATGAAAAGCATACTTTCACCCATAATCAAACTCATGACCACATGTAGAATGATGTGCGCCCCATTCAATGAGCTGTAACTTTCACATGTTTTTGGGTGCACAAACTTTAATTAGTATGATAATTGAAACGCGGGAAAAAAAGAAAAGCGCATGGATGAATAGCGGGAGTAGGCGCAAGTAGTATACTCCCGCGGGAGTATTTTATAATTTTCTCTCCAACAAATAAGGAGTATCTTATAACAATAACATTAGAATCTTCTATCTTTTATTTTTTTTTCGAAATATTGACCTCCTGAAAAGAATTATATCATCTACAATAATTCTATTGCCTAATTAAATTAAAATTTCATAATATTCATATCTATATATATTGCAACAACAAAGGTCGTTGCTAAAATATGGTATCACGTATTGGCGGTATTGCAACAAGATTGGGCGTTGCATAAAACACTATGTATTAAATGTCTATTTGACATTTTTGTTAACTACTCATGTCCCATAATAAATTAAGCTCATAAATAGACAATTTACCAAAATAATTTTTAGTCTACTTATAAATAGACATTTTTGTTAACTATCAGCTAGTCAAATTATGATTTGTGTAGACGCTAAATTTTTCGGCTTTATTTTCTTTCTTTTTTAGTATTAATTTTAGGAAATAAGTTGACCGATAAGTAACACGCAAAGCCCCTTTTCCGTCAGAACCCAAAATACCAAGCCCAAATAAGCCGGAAACCATTTGGGTTCGATGGGCCAGAGGCTTGATCTCTGCCCCAAAGAACCGTGGGTTCTGGGCGAGGCCCGCCTGCGCCCATGGAACCTGCGGGTTCTTGGGCGAGCAGCGGCCTCGACCCAGAACCCGTGCGGTTCCTCTTCCCATCACCACGGCGCCCCGGCGCCAAAATGCTCCAAAACCCTAAAACCTAAACCTAAAACCCTAGCCTAATCCACACTATAAATACCCCCCATTCATCACCCATAAAAGACACCGAAATATACTGGGAGTATTGACACTAGTATATTTCTCTTCTCTTCTCCCCCACTGCGTGTTTACTTTGAGGTTAGCGTAGCTCTTTTTGTACATAATGTAATTTTGTACAGTTGTTTTGTGTGTTTTCTTTATTTCATTGTTATCGCATGACATTAATGACAATTTGATGAAGTTTATTTAATTCCTCCCTTCTCTTCTTCTTTCTCATTACTTTAATTTAATCCTAGTAGAGTCCGTTCAGTTGAACGGGCGGGTTTGATGATTTTTATCGTCAAATCCGTAACCTTACCCCCGAATCCACCTTTGGGTTCGTAGGCCGGAGTCAATTTTCTTTTGGGTTTGTTGTTTTATCCTTAAATTCAACTGGCGACTCTAACCTTTTTTCCCCGAAAACCCTTTTTTTATTCTCGCTAACCCCTGACAGGGAACCAGACGGGTTTCCCCGTCTTGTGTTTGCCCCAACTCAGAGACATGAACCCAGACGGGTTCCATGTCTTCCCTTTCCCCCTTTCGCCTCTTCTACAAACCCGTCTGGGTTGTTATGTTCTTTTCTTTTTTTATTTTTTTTGAGATCCGCGGCGAGGAACTCGGACGGGTTCCTGTCTTTTGATTTTGAGTCAAGAACCCAGACGGGTTCCGTCTCCACCACTTCCCCTTTTTACTTTTCTTTCTTTTCTTTTCTCTCGCCGAGGAACTCAGACGGGTTCCGTCGAGTTTCCTTCCTTTTATTTTTCTTTTTTTTTCTCTTTTCATCTTTTTTTCTTAATAAAATTGGATTTCGGGGTAAATTAACTTGTTAACCAAGCATCCTTAAAAGTTCAACCTTAATTAAGGATAAGCAATCCTAGTCGGCTCCCAATTCAAAGAAAGAGGAAAAATTCACTCTTTCGAGTAGCGCCACGGGAACATCCCTCCGGGATTTTTTCGGGGTCTACAGATTGGCGACTCCACTGGGGACTTAAACTTAATAAGAGGGTAAAACTTGAAAGGATTAAATTTTAGCGTTTTTTGGGAGGAATTAATTTACTTCATAATTTTGTCATTATTTTAGGCATATTGCATCCAGGCTACTCTTGGGCCTTATGGCTGGGGAGCACAAAAGCGTTGGTAGGTTATAAAACTAGGGTTACCCTCCGAGAGCGGTCTGTCACTACTTGTGGGATGCACTTACATCGCCAAGCCTTTGACTCGCCCTCTCCCCGTGTTACACTCTAAGGGTTTCCCTGAAACCCGAAGAGCAACACCCCACACATCACCGCCTACCTATGTAGGGGATGCAGGCGAGAACATGCGATGCGATCATCTCCTATACCTAGAAAACCCTAATACCTAGAGTCATGGTTAGGTTAATTCCGCATATGCTATGTGTTATTTTATTTTTATTTTTTTAGAATCAATGTATAGGTTGTAAAGTTTGTATCTTTGTAAAAGTTCCATCCATGTACAAAGTTGTAAAGATGTATTTTTATGCGAGTTGTAGAATTTTATTAGTTTGTAAAGAGTGATGTACATATTGTAAGTTCCACTGTAAAGAATTTCAAGTTCATCATGTAGTTTCATTTTGTAAAGAGTTTTAGAGTCCGGTCTTAAGGAGTCTTTGAGTCAAGTTGTCAAACCTTTCATGAGTCGGAGTCATTCTAGTCGCGTAGGGACATTCGAGTGGGTTCGACATCGTAAACCCGACGGGTTCTGTCGTCCGCCGAATCGCCCATCCGCATCAATTTTCGGTAAGTGGGAGTCCAGTGCGTCAGAATCCCAGACGGGTTCCTGGCCCATCTGGACTGGCCCACTTGCTGAAAATTGACGGTGCAGGCCTCGTCAGAGAAAGGAGAACCCAGACGGGTTCCTAACCCAGTCTGGTCTTCTCTCTTCTCTTCGGGCCTGATCGCTTCACCCCGCAGATGGCCCAATACCTTGTTGATGATCCTATTCGGCCCTTTATGACATTCCTCAAGTCCAATCCCTATTGCGTCTGTTACTCGAATCTGAGCCCGAAGCCGAAAGCAATCGTGACTCGATCCAAGTGAGGGCCCAATAGACGATTAATGTTGTCAGTCCGCATGATTAGGTCCATATAGAGTTAAGACATGCACTCCTGCGAAGTGGGTGAGTCGTCCTTACGTCAGCATGTAGGCATCGTGTCTGAGTCTTAGGCCCATGTAGGTCCACTAAGTCATGCATACATTGGGTGGGTAGCATAAAAAGTTCTTTCGATCACTGAACTAGTTTCCATACAGGCAAGATAGCATACCATCTCCGAACCCGCATCCGCGACCCGCACACCGGTAGGCTCGTCCACAATCCCAATTGCAGATCACCAACCCAGTCCAGTGAATCCAGTGAATCCATCATGTCGAGATCTCCTAACAACAACCTTTCCGGGGAAAGTTCTGGTGACAAGTTACCTGATGGGCTATATGAGAGGATACAGGAAGCAATAGCCTTTTAAATATCAGATTTGGAGGATAGGACTAATGAAAAGTTGGAAAAAAGGTTCAACGAAAGCCAACAGACCATGAATGGCATGCTGGAGGCCATTAGGCAGCTCAATAAAAAGCTAGGTGTTGAAGCCGAAGAAGAGGAAAACTATTATGAGTCTGAGTCTGAGGCCGAGGATAATGACAGGGATAGAAGGGAACACCTCAAAACCAAAACTGGAGGCCTACAAATTAAATCATCTGGTGAGGTCAAGTCCAAACTTACACCAAAGGGCTCCAAAACATCGGAGGACCCTTATGTCAGAAAGCTTGAAGAGAAGGTTGACATGCTCACTAGGAGGATGATGAAAACCGATCCGACCTTCACCGACGCATGCATGGATCTAGCCATTCCTAAGCACCATGTATCGAGGGTAAGAGACAAAGTTGAGGTGCCCGCCATAAAGTTCAAGCCCACTGAAAATCCCTCTCATCATCTGGAGGAATTCATGAGGTTGGCCCCTCTCCATAAGGTAGATGAAGGTCTCTATACCACAGTCTTCCCTTCCACTCTAGAAGGTAAGGCCAAGGTATGGTACCAAAATCTACCCTCACAAGTTAAGACCGATGCAGACGAATTGTTCAAAGCCTTCATCAGCCACTTTAGTCGTCTACAACAGAAGGAGGTCACTGCGGATGACTTGAGTTCCATGAAGCAAGGGGAGAACGAGCCATTTCTTTCCTACTATAAGAGATGGCACACCATGCTATCTGAAATCGATGAAGCTATCCCCTTTAGGATGCAACTGAGCACTTTCAGGCAAAGCATTCACCCTCGCATCACGCGACATTTCGGCTTCCAGTCCATCAAAGACTTCGAAACCCTGAAAGATTTGTGCATTCAAGTTGAAGCTGCTAACAATGAGAGGGGCACGCAAAACTCTGGTTGGAAAGGATCTAGCTCCAACAGGAGGGCCACTAGTACACCTAGCATCCCTCAGAAAGCTGTTGAGACTAATTCTATCCAACGAAAGTCTTTCCCCCCGAAGTATGACTCCTATCATCCGCTAGACATGTCTTACGCTAAGGCATTGGAAAGGCTTGTGAAAAAGGGGATTATCCAGCTACCTTTGCCGGCACCCGAACCTGAAATCAAGCCTCCAAGGTGGGACGGAAACAAATACTGCAACTTCCACCGTAGTCGGGGTCATGACACCGAGGTTTGTTGGACTTTGAAAAATAAGATCGAAGGACTGATTCGAAACGGTGTTATTCCTCCACCAAACTCATCTCAGAGGCCCAATAACAAGGAGAACCCAATGCCTAATCACAGCAATGCCATCTTTCTGGAGAAAGATCACTTTGATCCGTCCACCCTCATCACTGAAATGGGTCAGCTAATTCCAGTGGCTCCTCCACTCACAGACGACTTCACTGTTAATGGTATTTGGGATAGCGACGATGAAGAAGGCTTCACTGATCATGAAAATGAAGGACTGTTAATGGTACTCGGTCCGGTCGCTGCTATAACAGAAGTACTACTACAGTGACTCCTACTCCCGAAGCGACAGAAACCCCGGCACCTCCACCGGAAAATCCTTTCCTCACACAGTTAAAGAAAACAAAGGCCGAAGTCACGATTTGGCAACTTTTGTGCGCCTCACAGGACCATAGAAAAATACTACTTGATGCTTTCAATAGGCTCATGGTCCCTACCGCAGCATCACCAGAGGACCTCATTTCCCATATCATCTCCGGGAAGCCAACCATCACCTTCGGGGATGAAGACTTACCCGAGGAAGGAGGGTCCCACAATAAAGCTCTCTATCTCACTGTTAGGTGCTCTACACAGACCATTCCACTTGTCCTCGTGGATAATGGTTCGGCTGTCAATGTCTGTCCATGGAGAACCGCACAAAAGCTAGGAATTCAAAGACATCACCTGACACAAAATCTTTGTTCTGGCCGCATACGACAACTCTCCTCGCAAGTCGCTAGGATCAATTGTGCTTCCCATCACCATGGATCACATAAGTAAGAACGTCGAGTTCATCGTCCTCGACATTCCGGCCTCTTTCAACATGTTGTTAGGAAGGCCTTGGTTACATGAATGCAATGCCGTCGCTTCCACCTTACACCAAAAGGTGAAACTAAATATTCAAGGCCAAGTCGTCGTAATCTCAAGCACACCCCTTAGTGCTGTTTTCGACCCCAAGAGGCCCACACTCGAGATTGAACATAGCTCGGCTGACGAGGAGCTGCATAGCTTTGAAATGGTAGCGGCTTTGAGCCAGGATCAAGCTCACTTTGACTTCGATCCACACTCAAACCCTAACATCCATGCTATATTGAAGAGGCAAGGTTATTTTCCAGGGATGCCACTCGGCCGGAATCCTAGGAACAAGTTGACACCAAATTTCAAGTTGTTTAAGAACAAGGGAAGGTTCGGGTTAGGCTATAAGCCAACTGAAAAAGAAGTGAGAATGATGAAGTTCACCATGGCTGCACAGAGGAGGCAGAACGATCCTCCGACACTGTACCAAATCCAGCCGTATCCCCGCACTCTCAACGGGCAGTTCTTGAGGGAGGGCGATGATTTCCCCTACTACGGCTTCCCAGAACCGTATTACCTGAAGTCACAAGGGATCCTAGTAGCTGGGCTAGAAATCTTCAATGATTGTGCTGCCACCACGACCGCTACATTCATCCCGCCTAGAAGGACTCGTCCACCCTTGGAATGGACTCACCTCGCTGAAGGTGGCATCTTCGGAATGCTCTTCGGACAAGAGGCTCGCAAGGAAGAAGCCGTTGACCCAGTCCTCGCCGCATTTTCTAACCCAAGCTTCGATCCAAGTTTGCTGATTGGAGAAGATGGCAGCCACCCTGAGATCACCTGGATCGACGATGAAGAAAACAAATTTACTTTGTCCGTAGGAGAGTTTGTCCCAAAGGTCGTAGAGTCAGGGTCTAGTAGTCCTAAGTTGGTCGGAATTAACCCAGAATCTGTTGATGTACCCATTTCTGCATTTAATAAGATGAACATTTCTGCTTACTCGAGCTGTTGTGATAATGAATACAATAAACCCTTAAAAGAACAATCGACTGGTTAGGCCAAGCAACTAGAATGCCTCTCTCTAGACACTTGGTTTTAACCCAGACGAGCTTAATGAGGAATATGGGCGAAGAAAGAGCGACGACAGTTTGAGATGTCAATCTATGAAATTATGGTCGCGATGCGGGTCCTCGAGTTAATTATGCGTCTTCGCTAGCCACAAACCGCTCGTTCGAATTTACTTATAAGGCTTAATTTTCTTTTTCTTTCTTTTTTATCTTTTTTCGTTTGGGGAAGTGGGGACGATCCCACCATGTAGGTCGCATTTTGTGTTGCATGAGTTCAGCATCTCCCATCATGTAGGTCCCATCATGTAGGTCGCATTTTGTGTCGCATAAGCATCATGTCAGTTTTAGTCATAGGTTAAAAAAAAAAAAGCAAAAAAAATTAAATAAAAAAAAAACAAAAAAAAGTTCAATGACCTTTTCTAAAAATCAACCTTTTTCCCGGCTTAACTTGCTTCACTTAGAAAAATCTGGATGAGATCTCGAAAGTTTTCAAAACCTTTTCTCCAAACCTTCTGATTTTGAGACAAGTTATAGAAGACGTATCTGGCTGCTTTGACTATCTTAGAAGGTATAAATGTGCGTGCCGCAAATCTTTGGGCTAAGCACAGTTGATTGAGCCCATCCCGTGAGTCCACATTGCCTAAATTTGAATTGATCATTTTCATCAATTCCATGATTCCCTGAGCGACTCACCCATTAGTTGCATCTCTAGAACTTGTTTTGCATCTTGCTTGAGACTACATGTTTGCATTGCACACCGTGACAAAGTGATTGAGGCATTCAATTTTATTTGTTAAAGCTACATAGCCAAATAGCCTTCCCTACATTGTGTTTACCGTTCTTTTTGCCCCGCCTAGCCTTTGTTCATCCCTTTTTCCATCAAGAACCACGACGATAAGCCTTAGCCTATGATATCCAATACCCCCTGAGCCTTGCTTGGTTGAAAGAGAGTCTGTCGTATTGTGAAAGAACGCTGGGTTGGAAGAGAGTCTGTCATTTTTGGAAGGAACAACTGCTTTTGTGTGAGCGAAATATGAAGCTTGGGAGAATCTGAAAAGTCCCATACCTTGAGCGAAATTGGTTATACTGTTCAAAGTCGAGGTTGTAATAGGAATTTCTTCTCCCCGATCACCCACAAAATCAAAAAAAAAAAAAAAAGAAGGAAAATCAAAAAAAAGAAAAAGAGGGTGATTGTGGAAGATACGGCTTAAAGTCCAGAAAACTTTGACCTAGTTGTATTCGGTTGAAATGTTTTAGGGTGGAAGGTGAAAATACCTTAAGAAAGAAGGAGAGTTTGGAGAGTTTCATTCGTTGAAGACCAATCCAAGCATGGCTTTTAACTCCTCATTCTCAAATTTTACCGCTCCTTACCCTAGCCTAAGCCCCGTTACGACCCGAAAAAGTCCTTTTGATTGTCACTTGTGCATTGCATACGAGTAGTGGAGAGCGAGGTTCTTACCAAGCCTATGGTAGTTTGCTTCTTTTGGTTTGAGTATGAGAAAAACTCACATACATATTCAAAATCGAGTGATTGAGTGTTCATTCTTTCCTATGTGAGATTTGCTCTTCCGGCTAGCTTACGTCCATAACCAACCGCGCATATTTGCATTATTCTTCGAACTATTGGCGGGCTTATGCCTCTGAATCACTTGTTCTCTCCCTAAAGTTTCGAAAGCTTCTTCCTATCTCTTTCGAACTGAGTTTTGATCTTGTCCAGATTAATCTTTGTGCTTGCTCGTTAGCTTGGCTTTGTATTGATAGAAAAATTCTTTGTCACGGTTTGTTTTAGTAGTATATAGAAAGTCATAGTCACATTACATAACATCATCTTTGCATAAACATTGCATCAGTCTACATTAGTACATAAGTGCATCTAGTACATCATTACATAGCATGGTCCTAAGTGCATGGTAAAAGAGTCGTGCATATCATAGTGTCGGAATTCTGCAGGCACATCATCTTCAGCAGTCATCACGTGCCACCGCCGCCGCTAGCACTATCAACTCCATGAGCTCCATTGCCGCCCGAACCGAAGTAAGTGTCCCACTGGTAGTAAGAGGAGTCTACCACCTCTGTATCGCTACCTGAGCCAAATAGGTGCAACACTTCGGCACCGCCTGCATTTTCGAGTGACGCCGGCTTAAATTCAATCGAGTTGCCACTAAGCCGGGGGGCTGTTTGAATCCAAAAGGAAGCATGTCACCACGGCAACTATCAATTGACTCCCAGTTTAGCAAGAGTTAAATCAAACTGCCACTAAACCGGGGCTATGACAATGAAGGGACAAATCAGCCGGGGTAGCCTGCCTAGGTCCACAAAATCCGCCATGGAAGAATTCAAAAGGGGCAAGTCACTACGGCAACCATCGATTAATCCCCGGTTTAGCAAGAGTCAGATCAAACTCCCACTAAACTGGGGGCTATGCGGCACCAGCAACGAGTCAAATCAGCCTAAGCGCCAGGGCACAAAAAGACGGGTTTGGGTCTTCTTCTATTCCATTTGGGCCAGGCTTTTCTGACCCACGCAAAATAAAAGAAGAGCCCGACGCCTGGGCCAGACAGGTTTTAACCTTTGGGCTTTGCTTCCGCCACAAAAAATGTTCGGCCCATTTCATGAAAGAACCCAGACGGGTTTACCTCCATTTCCAGTGGGCTTCCTTCCATCTCCCTCAGCCCATAAAAGACGAAAAAGGGAAGCCCGTTCCTTCCACGCACAAAGATTACCTAGCCCATCTCACAAGCGACCCAGACGGGTTCTACGTCTTTCAGTGGGCCTCCATCCTTCGACCCACGTGCAAACACAAAGAGAAGCTGAAAGAACCCAGACGGGTTCTTATTCTTGTCGATGGGCCTTCTTCCATCTATTCGCCCACGCACAAAATGAAAGGAGGAGCCATTTCTACAAGGAACCCAGACGGGTTCCTGCTCATTTTCAAGGCCCTTTTTCCACCTTTTTCGGCCCATACACGAAGATTACTTGGCCTAATTCATGATCAACCCAGACGGGTTCTACACTTTTCAGTGGGCCTTCGTCTTCTCGGCCCACGTGCAAACACAAAAAAAGAGAGCCATGACCAGAGAACCTGCACGGGTTCCTCGCCCCATTTTTGTCGGCACTGACCGAGCCGAGCCTTCACCTAACCCAGACGGGTTCTACTGCCCACCCACTTTTCGCCGGCCAAATTCTTAGCTAAATCAACAAGTGGGAATCAAACATTTCTACTTGCAAATTTAAGCTAAAGCCAAAAGCAAAAAGGAGCCGAACTCGGACGATTTCTTCGGCCCAAAACAGGCGGGAACCCAGACAAGTTTCCTTGGGCCAAGACAGGCTCAAAACGCTGCGAACCCCAAGCGAGTCGTTGGTAAAACACACCCAAATCTCGCAAGCCCAAACGATTTTCGGGCCGAAATGGGAGATTAAGGTGGTTTCGAGCCAAAGACGTTCCGCACATCATCGTAGGCTATCATTGGGCCGCAATGCAATGAGGGCCGTCATCGGGCCTAACAACACATGACATCAGCCGTCGCCGGGCTAATACGCGACATTCACATCAGCCGTCGCCGGGCTAATACGCGACATTCACATCAGCCGTCGCCGGGCTAATACGCGACATCCATTCATCATCAGTCGTCGCCGGGCTAATACGCGACATTCACATCAGCCGTCGCCGGGCTAATACGCGACATCCATCATCAGCCGTCGCCGGGCTAATACGCGACATCCATCCACATCAGCCGTCGCCGGGCTAATACGCGACGAACATCACATCATCAAAGGCTATCATTGGGCCGCAATGCAATGAGGGTCGTCACCAGGGCCTAACAATACATGACATCGAAGGCTATCATTGGGCCGCAATGCAATGAAGGCCGTCACCGGGCCTAACAATACGTTACATCGAAGGCTATCATTGGGCCGCAATGCAATGAGGGCCGTCACCGGGCCTAACAATACGTGACAATCGGCGGCTATCGCTGGGCCGCACGGGCCTAACTAATACGATGAACACCATATCTACATCGACGCGGGACCCGACTTCCAAGCGTCAACAAAGGCTATCATTGGGCGCACGCAATGAGGGCGTCACCGCCTAACAATACGTGGCGACAACAAAGGCTATCATTGGGCCGCACGCAATGAGGGCCACCGCCTAACAATACGTGACAACAACAAAGGCCATCATTGGGCCGCAATGCAATGAGGGCCGTCACCGGGCCTAACAATACGTGACAACATCAAAGGCTATCGTTGGGTCGCAATGCAACGAGGGTCGTCGTCGGGCCTAACAATGCGACGAACATTACATCTACATCGGCGCAGGACCCAGCTTCCAAGCGTCAACAGCGGCCATTGTCGGGCCTTAACAATGCGACAAGAGCCATCATCGGGCCTTCACAATGCGATGAAAATCATATCTACATCGGAGCAGGACCCAGCTTCCAAGCGTCAACAGCGGCCATTGTCGGGCCTTCACAATGCGACAAGGGCCGTCATCGGGCCTTCACAATGCGATGAACGACATCTCGACATCGACGCAGGACCCAGCTTCCAAGCGTCCACCAGCTTCAGAACAGGCTTCTAATTCATATCCAAGACTATCAAGACTACTTTGATCGTCGTTTTACTCAAACTCGATCAAAGTGGGGGCTATCTGTAGACGCTAAATTTTTCGGCTTTATTTTCTTTCTTTTTTAGTATTAATTTTAGGAAATAAGTTGACCGATAAGTAACACGCAAAGCCCCTTTTCCGTCAAAACCCAAAATACCAAGCCCAAATAAGCGGAAACCATTTGGGTTCGATGGGCGGAGGCTTGATCTTCGCCCCAAAGAACCCGTGCAGGTTCTGGGCGAGGCCCGACCTGCGCCCATGGAACCGTCTGGGTTCTTGGGCAGAGGCGACCTCGACCGAGAACCCGTCAGGTTCCTCTTCCCATCACCACGGCGCCCGCTCAAAATGCTCCAAAACCCTAAAACCTAAACCTAAAACCCTAGCCTAATCCACACTATAAATACCCCCCATTCATCACCCATAAAAAACACACCGAAATATACTGGGAGTATTGACACTAGTATATTTCTCTTCTCTTCTCCCCCACTGCGTGTTTACTTTGAGGTTAGCGTAGCTCTTTTTGTACATAATGTAATTTTGTACAGTTGTTTTGTGTGTTTTCTTTATTTCATTGTTATCGCATGACATTAATGACAATTTGATGAAGTTTATTTAATTCCTCCCTTCTCTTCTTCTTTCTCATTACTTTAATTTAATCCTAGTAGAGTCCGTTCAGTTGAGCAGTGGGTTTGATGATTTTTATCGTCAAATCCGTAACCTTACCCCCGAATCCACCTTTGGGTTCGTAGGCCGGAGTCAATTTTCTTTTGGGTTTGTTGTTTTATCCTTAAATTCAACTGGCGACTCTAACCTTTTTTCCCCGAAAACCCTTTTTTTATTCTCGCTAACCCCTGACAGGGAACCCAGACGGGTTTCCCCGTCTTGTGTTTGCCCCAACTCAGAGACATGAACCCAGACGGGTTCCATGTCTTCCCTTTCCCCCTTTCGCCTCTTCTACAAACCCGTCTGGGTTGTTATGTTCTTTTCTTTTTTTATTTTTTTTGAGATCCGCGGCGAGGAACTCGGACGGGTTCCTGTCTTTTGATTTTGAGTCAAGAACCCAGACGGGTTCCGTCTCCACCACTTCCCCTTTTTACTTTTCTTTCTTTTCTTTTCTCTCGCCGAGGAACTCAGACGGGTTCCGTCGAGTTTCCTTCCTTTTATTTTTCTTTTTTTTTCTCTTTTCATCTTTTTTTCTTAATAAAATTGGATTTCGGGGTAAATTAACTTGTTAACCAAGCATCCTTAAAAGTTCAACCTTAATTAAGGATAAGCAATCCTAGTCGGCTCCCAATTCAAAGAAAGAGGAAAAATTCACTCTTTCGAGTAGCGCCACGGGAACATCCCTCCGGGATTTTTTCGGGGTCTACAATTTGTCTATTTTTTTATAGACTTATTATTTTAATCAGACTTCATCGGAATTAATCAGTGGTCATCAGCTCCATAATTGCTCCGATCAAGTACTTATAATCGAATTCAGACCTATTTAATCAGATTCAGATACAAATTAAATTTATTTTTATCTAATTCGGATTGGATTTTTCTGATTCAAATCGGAGCGGATTCACTTTGAAGTCGGATTTGACTACCATCTCTAATTTTTCTGATTCGTATAAGTACTTTTTTGCCACATTAGTTATAGTTCATCCATTCACGACATATCATTGCCACGGGTGATATTTTCCAATGGCATGTTATTGCCACAAGTGATATTTTCCCATGGCATAAGTATTTTTTTGTCACAGAAGTTCTAGTCTGTGGCATGTTATAGCCACGGGTGACATTTTCCCGTGGCATAAGTATTTATATGCCACGGGAGTTTTAGTCTGTGGCATGTTATAGCCACGGGCGACATTTTCCCGTGGCATAAGTATTTTTTTGCCACGGGAGTTGTAGTCCGTGGCATATTTTTAACCATCAAATACACTATAAACTTTTCCCGTGGCAAGACTAAGAAATTGCCACGATTTTAGATTTCCCGTGGCATAATTCGTGGCACAAGTGATGATTTTTTGTAGTGTGGTTTTTAGAAACACTTGTATATAAATTATACATGTGTGTCGAATCTGGGTACCACAACCTACTCTCAAATCGACATTCCTCTATTGCCTTGACCAGCTTCAAGCACAACATTTGGAAGAAACTTTAGAATCCGAGGCTTCGGATGGAGACTATGCAAGGAAATCTTGCCATCAGCAGGACCAATTAGCCGGAGAATTCAACAATCTGATGGGAGTTGCCGCATATGTGGGAACGCAGTGGAAACCAATGCACATAGCATATTTCATTGCCCGCCGACTCAAGATATTTTGGAAGTAAGTGGTTGTTTTGACAGCCTGGTGGAGAACCATTATCCCTTAGCCCTTGATTATGTGTATCAAGCTTTCTTGACTCTAAATGATGAGGATAAATATATGTTCGTCACCTTGGCTTGGCAATACTGGAATGCCAGAAATAGGTTGCTTATGAAGAATATTCAACCCAATCCCACACGCTCGATATCAAAGGCTCGAAAAATTATCAAGATTACCTATCGCTTCCTCCAGTCATGACAACCTCTAGTCCCACTCACAACTCTCTTTGGACTACACCTAGCAATGGAATTCGGAAGCTCAACTTTAACGCAACAAAATTGAGCGACTAGGGTCGAGGGTGGGGCTTCGTGGTCCGAGACCATGAAGGTGTTGCCGTCCCAGCGGGTACCAAGCAACAACCTGGCTTCTCCTCACTGGAACTTAAAGAAGTCGAAGCTTGTCTTTTTGGGATCAATATAGCTTGGGAGGCAGGTTTCCGATCTTTGATCTTTGAAGGAGACTACCTAGCATTCATCTCCAAAGCAAAGACATGTTTTAGAGCTAACCAAAGTCTCAGTATTGTATTATAAGAAATCGGAAAGTTAGCCTCGCTTTTTAATTTTGTTTCCTTGAATCATGTTCTTTGAGCTGGGAATAGAGTATCTCATTCCTTTGCTCACCTTCAACCTTGTGATTCGGCTATCCAGATTTGGCTGGGGAATGGTCCTGAGGCATCTTTAGCCTTGGTCCAAAACGATATATGTATTGTTTCTCAGTTAATAAAAGTTAAGTCGTTCGGTTCGCACTTTAAAAAAACCATTATACAAGTTAATTGCAAAGAAAATTAGTAAATGCTTGCTAGTCTAGTTGTTAGTGCATGACTATTTTCGTTGGGGCCTATAGACCACTAGGTCTGAGGCTTTTTGGAAGAAGGTTTTGGACTTTCAAGGTTTTTTTTAAAAAAAATTTAAAAGCGCATGGCTATATTAATTGCAGCCGCCAATCAACTTGTCTAAGAGGTCATCTTCTTATCCCTTAACTCAAGAATTCAAACCCTAGGGAAACATCCTCCTTTGCCATTTTGAAGAATGTTGGGGGTAGGAGAGAGGCTCAACTTTGGGCCATTGACATCCTTTTTCCCTGTCCGTTAAAGGCCTGTTAGGTTATTCCCTTGAGATAGGGGTTGGTTGGGTTGGACCGCTTACCTATTTAAAAAATTATTGGTTACAGCCTACGGACCGTGAGTTCGAGGCTAATTTGACGCAAGTCAAGCCTTGTATTTGAATTTTGAAATCTCAACTCAATCTCCAAAGTTTATTCTCCCACCCTCCCAACCTCCCTTCCAGACCAATCGCATCGACACCACATTCGTAGCCTCAACTTGTCAGCCTTTGTGATTTATTATTGTGTATTGTGTCTGAACGTCTCTTCTCATATGTCTCTCGATCTTTGTCTCTTCTCTCAACTCAAGCTTTGTAATTTATTATTGTAAATTATTGTCTAAGTTCTAAGTTTTTATTATGATTATTCCATAACTCATTCTCAATTATCGATCAAGACATTTTAATACTCACAACTCTCTTATGGGTAATAGATTTTAAATTGATTTGTCATTTATTAAATGAGTCTATATAATTAAATTTTGATTTACAGGAGTACCTATTTATGAATTAGATTATATGAATATTGTGAAAATAGAATTTGCTAATTGGATGCATGACTTACTATTTTTCTATTTGATTTCGGAGATTGTCAATTTTTAGGATTATATAATTTTTTTGTAATTAAGAAAATATATTTTATAATATTGTACTAGATAAAAAATAACCGTGAAGATTAAAGTTGACAAATATAAGGATGAAATTTATTTTCATTGTGATGGTTTTCATTGTTGACAACCACTATAAGTTTTTCCTCTAATTAATTATAATTTATAATTTCAACTTGATTAAAATGGAGAGATTTTTTTAAGAAGGTAGCATGTGAAGTTTTCAATACTATTAAATTATAATTTTTTAAGCAAATTATTAAATTAAAGTCATTTTGTTTGCCATGGAGGTGTTTGTGTTGGGATTTTTTTCAAGAGTATAAGTAGATTATATAACATGAAAAACCATGTGGTGTAAGTATAAGGATCATATATAGGCTAAACATAAGTAATATGATCAACATGGACCAAACTAAGGCCAACACATGTCGTGCTGACAACCAGAGACATTTGGGCTCAACACGGACCGTGGTGTAGGCAACATGGACCGTGTTGCCTCACCACGGATCGTGACAAGGCCAAAATTCCTTTTAATGCTCTAACGGCTATACAATCCTCATCATTAAGTTGTAATCTCATATTAACATAAGAATTAAGACCCCAACAGCTGTACTATCATTGTCTCATGTGGTCGATTGACTTAGTCAAAGTCAAGATACTCATTAATTAAGGACCTTAATTAAGTCCTTTGACCAAGGGTTAAGGAGTGTGAGATGTCTCCTATAAATAGGAAACATTCTCTAGCCATTTGACACAACAATCTTCTAATCACATTCTTTCATTCTTGTTTAGACTACAGCTATATTTGAGTGAATCAAGTGAGAAACAAGTTTATCTTAAGTGTTAAGTCGCTAAGTTTTATCTCTCTGAACATTTACAGTATAGTAAATTGTTCTTATGGAAAATGAGTTCGTTTATGATTCTTGGCTAAATCTAAGCAAGATAACCGTATGAGTATTAAGTTGAATGTCCATCTTGTCACATATACTGCAAGAAGATTAAGAAGCCACGAAAAGATGATGAAGTTTCAAGTCAGTCATACATCATTTTCCACAACAATCTTAAGAACTATCAACAAGGCAAGATTGAAGGAGACTAAGATCGAGTCACATTGGACATCCAAGATTCAAGATAGATTGTAAAATTTTTTATTGAGCAAGTTTAATGATCAAAAGTTTCTTAATCATTTGTTTATTTATATGTGTTTGATATAAATTGCAAATTGACACAAAAGAGTCGCAATACAAGTACAAGGTCTTGAAGTTAATGATAGCAATTGTTCCTCGGTTATGCAATATTGAGGTTTACATGGATTAAGGGCAATGCAACAACAAGTCATTTCAAGGATGTCAACGGTAATTAAGTTGTTATTATTATTTGGGGGTTATATGCATGTGCATTAACCATGTTTAAGTTACCTTTCAAAATTATGGAGTTAAGACCAATGGCCTGGATATGTTTTACTACTTTGACATGTTTAATTGGTTTATAAGAATTACCATTAAGGATAAGCTAATTGAAATTTCATGATAAGATGGTTGTGAAAGGATGGTGCAAGAAAAGTCAAAGATAATACTTATTCTTTTAAGCGCACCATTTGAATATCAACACGAGTTACAAATTTATTTAGCCATGTGTTTTAGATTGGCTATGATATTAATTTAAACGGAAGTTTCATGCTAGTAATAAGGATGAGATTATTAGCTTTGAAATGATTCCTTGATTGGAGGTTTAAGTAACAGACAAATCTTTGAAGTTGTATAATGTGGAAATCTTTGTAGTAAGATTATAATTTGCTTCTTATAATTTGAATTTTTCATGTTTATTCACATGTTCAAGTATTAATTAAGTTTATTTTGCCTATTGTTATTGACACTAATATGGATGATGCATGAGTACACGCAAGTTGATTAGATGTCTTATTGATCTCATTATTGGAAATTTGTTTCATGTTTATAAGTGATCATAGGTATGAGTAATTTCATGCTTAATGTTTTTGCCTATCATTTTTCAAGTATTAGTTAATATCATGATTAATAAGTGAATCTTTTGTGTTTAAGTTTGAAGCATAACAAAAATAGAATATAAGTATTGGCAAAAATGTGAGTTCTATGTTCCTAATTTATAAGTTATAAGTTGCCATGAAATTCTATTTGGTTATGTAAAGTTTATGATTCTATTCTTGATTATTGAAATAAGTTTATGCAATTGAAAGTCAAATATGAATTTGTTATTCGGTTAAGCTTTGCATATAAGTATAATTTCTATAAAGAATTATTGAATGCATATAAATGGCTTGTTTATTGAGTTAAGGTTTTGAGAAGGCTATTATAAGTCCCGTATGCATCAAGGTTCAAACTTCTATTATTATCATGAATATATTTTTATTATGCTTATAAGTTACAATAAGAAAAGCATAATAAGTCATTATTGTTTTACAAGTACATATATATTTGATTATATGTGTTAATAAGGTATTTGGCAACATTATGTGGTTATTAAGATGAAATAGCAAGTTTGTGTACAAGAAGTAATACAAGTAATTATATATGAGAAGTCATATGTGATTTATTTTGTACAAGTTTGTAAGTGGCTAATATAATTTCTTATTGGAAATTTAAGTTTACACACAAGTTAATGATAAAAACAAACGATTAATCATATTTATATGATTAACGGTATGTACAAATTTAAGGAATATACACACAAGTAGTATAGGCCATTTCAAAATATGATTAAGTATACATAATATGAATAAAAGTATGGGAATTCATAAAATGTGTAAGTTTGACAGAAAAGTTTTCTAAGCTTATAAGATGTTGCATAAATAAGGACTCATGACTATTTCAAACAAGTTGAACCTACAAGATTATTTGGCTAACTTACTTAGATAATTATGCAGAGGAAATTTTATATGAATTTTTCTGAATTTATTAAGTATTGACTTTCATGCATAATTAACCAAGTTATGAATAAAAAATATTCCTTTATTCAAGTTATGATAGGCTATATTTTTTTATTCATAAGTATGAAATTTATTAAGTATTGACTTTCATACATATTTACAAGTATCTTGCCATGTGATTCATATTTATGAATGTTTATATAGAGAGTTTTATTCAAGCAGGCCAAGAGGAACTATGTTTTGGTTGTTTGATTCAAATAAGTATTTGAATTTATGTTGCAGTTTAAGAATAATCACTTGATCCTTTAAGTGTTCAAGATAATTTTTTGCTTGAATTTTCTAAATGCAAAATATTCATGTGATTATATACATGAGTGTGTAGAATCATAAGTTGTTAATTTTCTTTCATTCATGGAAATGTAAGTAGACAAGAACATGCTTTATTCTTGACAAGAAAATATGAGTGGTGACTAGCTTATTCATTTAATATTATAAGTTTGATAATGCTAGTAAGCTTAAGAATGACCTATTTTACGTACTAAATGCTAATTTAAGTAGTTGTAAGTCAAGTCAAGTATTTGCAACTATGTTCGTAGGCAATACAAGTCATTCATAAGTGACATGGACACAAGTATATCTATATGTTTGATGTTTTGTAAGCTTCTCATGTTATTTAATCATATTTTAATATGATAAGAGTTTATTAATTAAGATTTTGCGCTAGCTCGCTATAAGTAAATTCCTCATGAAATAAGTGAATGGATGGCATAAAGTATATAAGAAGATTTCATACTCTTGTATGGTTTATGTGCCAATATGTATATGTTTACCATATATGTGTACAATGAATGATGGCATATAAAATATTATCAAACATGAAACATGATTAAATAAGTATAAGATTGATCATGATTACTCATGTGTTTTAGTGTATTCATAAGTATAAGTTGAATACATGTTTGTCCTTGTTAATTTTTTCCCAGTTGCTAAAGTGCATGTCGTAGGACATAAAGGAATATTTTTTATTCATAAGAAAATATGCATATTTGTGATAGACTATAATTCTTGACTATGAAAATGGTTATTGTTTGATGTTTTACAAGTTCATAAAATTTAATTTATGATGTTCATGGATAACCATGATTGAGAATGGTCTATGTTGCTGGCATGATTTAAGTATGTATATATCAAGTTATGTGCTAGCTACGTAAGAGATATATATATCATTTGTACATTTAATTATTTAAAAAAAATTCATGATGGCATATCTACATCAATGGATTTGGTCATGTCAAAGTTTAAGATTATGTCTAAGTCTTCACATTTAAGTGCTTATGTTAGACCTGGCTCAGATACCCTTGTGAGGCTCTGATATCACTTGTTAGTATCGAGGTAAAATAGATAGCCTAGTATTTGCAAGGGAAGAGTGTAACACCCCGTATTTTTAAACTAGATTTATTATGCTAATTAAAATTTTTAATACCAATTATGGTGTATTATTTGATTTAGTTAGCTAAATTTCTTTATTTTTCAATTTATTATATTTACTCTAATATGAGTGATTTCAATAATTAAACTATAGCTCTTACTAATTTTGAAATTTCTTTTACAAATGATTATGTTTCACGTTTTTTTTTCATATTTGACTTATTAATTGGAGATATGATATTAGTACATTACACTTCACACATTTTTCATACTTCATTTATTTTATTTGATAGTAATATTTTATATAATTCACACATTTTGTTTTCATGTTTTATAAATTAATCTTTTTATGCACATTTTCCTTATTTTAAACAAAATAATATTTATAAATATATTCCTTTTACTTACTTTTATTCTTAATATAATCAAAGTAGTAATACTATTTTATACTTCATACTTTTTCCACATTCTATTTATTCATTTACAAAATAGTAATAGTATTTTATATATATTCTCACATTCTGCATATTTTACTTAATAGTTATAGTAAATATATTTCTTTTACTTGGATTTTGGTGAAAGCTAAAGTTCCACCACCACCATCTCATCCTATCATCTTCACCATCTTCTTCTTCAAGCCTTTGATCCCTTCTTTTCATGTCTTCCTTTTCAAGTATAGAAGCAAAGTTAGATTTTTCTTTTCTTCTCCATTTGACACCAAAGCATTCCCTCGTGACTCATCAAAGCTATACAACCTACAAAAATTACTATAAATAACAATCCAATCAACATCAAACACCACCACCATTACCATCATCTTTATCCTTCTTCCCGGCCACCATCAACACCCCACCATTCAACCACCAAACACCATCTTCTCCATCATCTTCTTCTTCTCTGACTCGACTTACCTCCATAACCACAACCTCACCACTGCCGCCACCCAACACCGCCGTAATCACCGGCAACCACCACGCCAATCTAACTGTGGCAAAACCGAAATTCACCACACCCACCTCAAAATCCCAATCAATTCTCATCCAAAATCTCACCAAAAACCCATACCACAATTATAATTCATCAAATTGGAGTTTAGACTTACCTTTAGAAGCTCAGATATCGTCGGAAAACACCATTGTAACCGCCCAAAACACAACCCAAAACTCCCGGGTTTTCTCTGTTTCTCGGCCGACCCACCACAACCACCACTGCTGCGGTGGTCTTCAACCTCGCCGGAAAAATCTTCGATCCTCCTTGGCTTTTCCGACGGCCGACCACCTCCCTCCGTCGCCGCTCTCGCCGCCCAGACCCTCCACCGTGCCCCTCTGCTTCCTCTCCCTTGTCTCTGTCGTCCAATTAAAAATAGGGGAAGAGAAACAAGGCCCTTTTATTTCATTCACCCCAATTCCATACTTCTCTCGGGCCTCATAAGTTTTACAGGCCAAATTCCTCTTTGTGGGTAATTTTCTTATAAATCTAGATTCCTCTTTCATTATTACTAATTGTAGTGTTTTTAAATCTTTAATTTTAGTATTAATATTACTACTATTTATTATATTTATACAATCAGATTTATTCAAAGTCAAAGGGGACAATTTATTCTTTTTATCCGCCAACTCAGGTATATTTCGATGACTGTAACCTTCGAAACTGTTTGAATGTAAAAACATAATCTACTCTAATCAAAGTGAAATAACTAATGTTTTCATTGTTTTTAAATATTGTTTTATGACTAATACATGTGGACGGATCCATTGATTTATTTATCTATTTTACTAAATTAAATTTTAGTATGATTGTTTACCTTTCATTTATGTGTTTTTCATTATTGTCTATTATTCATTGTTATTGTCTTTTGTGAATTGTTCATTGATGCTAGTATACCGGTTCATGTGGGTTGATTGCCCCACGTGCGCGCATTGTCAGGATTGCAGTAGAGTACTGCTATCTCAGATCAAGTCTTTGTCCCCGGGTCATTGATGCTGGTATACCAGTTCATGTGGGTTGATCGGCCCGCGTGCGCGCATTGTCGGGATTATAGTATACTGCAAAGTACTGAATCTCAGATCAAATCATTGTTCATTGATTAATTGTTGTTCATTGTTAATTGTTATTGTTTATTAATTATTTATTGTTATTATATATTAATAATTGATTGTTATTGTTTAATTGTCCATTGTCATTGTCGTTGTTACTTTAATTGTTGTTATTTTCGTCTTTACTGATTAGTTTATTGAAAAAGATGGTAAGGTTCCACATTCAGATAATAACCTGCAACTGTTTGAGCATATTCTCTTCTCCCTCATTTCAAAATGAATTTACACTGGGCCCCAATAAAACTATTTGTTTTTAAAATGTTTTTACATTACAGTGTCGAATATATTGAGCTACGTCTCATTTTTCTCCATGTTTTTCAAATGTTTTGTTTTTAGGTATCAGCGGGACATTTTGGGCAGATTCATGGCAAGGATATCTGACATAGCATATCAGGCCGTCACATAGTTTATTTGTTTTAAGTTTCGCATTAATAGTTGGCTCATCTTTTTAATTTGACCGCCCGTTTTAATATTTTCATAGTAGTGAACAATCTTTTTATTGTCCAAATTTTTCCCTTGTGAAATATATTTCTATTTTCAGTTATTTTCATAGCAAAAGCCTTGCTTTTCCTCTTGGGAAAGCGGCGTAGCGCTCTCGGCTTTTTAATACGCTTCCGCTAAATCAAGATTAATTGGATTAAAATTTTGCTAAATAATACCCCAAAAGTCGGGGCGTTACAAAGAGGTAATTATCAGGATGTATAAATTGAAAAGAAATATAACAAGATAAGTAATTAAAAGATTGGAGAGTATAAAGACACACGATTTATGTGGAAACCCAAATCGGGAAAAAACCACGAACGGCAACAGAACAACAATCCACTAGTATAAGGGCAGAGATTACAAGTGAGATCTCAAACGACTATAAACACAACGAGATCGACGACAAGATCTCAAGGGGTTAATAGCATAACAAGAATATACTGAAGGTAAAATAATAACTCTCTAAAAAAGACTCTCACAACTTAGGGATGGGTAGAGGTGAAGAATGTTGTGTGTGTGTGTAGGAATAGGTGAATAAAACCCTCTATTAATAGGAAAAAACTCCCTATAAACCTAACTTGACTCCCATTAGATTTAGAATCTAATACAATTAGAAAACAAAACATAATAAGAAAACCTAAATAATATCCTAATACAATTAGGAAACAAATAATTATGGGATCAAGACTCTGGGTGATTTTAGAACACTTTTCTAACAACTTAAAATATTGACTTAAACATTTAGGGAGAATAAGACCATACAAATGTAATGGTTTAATCATATACTTGGTAATATACTCTACAAGATAATCATTTATGATTATGAACCATTGTTTATTCAATGAGTTAAATTCATAAGTTCAAGTATGTAGCAAAAGGTTGAGATGTAATGATTTGATTACATATAAATTGGAAATTTGCTTTACATATAAATCAAAAGTTAAGTAGTTTATCAAGTAAAACGTTATTTTGTTCACAAGTTATAGCTTTGTATCCTTGGTTTTTTCGATGATAATCATATAAGAGGATCTATATCAAGTTTACACATGAATAGTGTGATTATATCCAAAAGTAATATGATAGGTTTATTCATATTATAGTAAGGATATTCTTATTGAAGAAACTCAAGCCCAGATTGAGGACCTCATCACAGCAACTGCCGAGGACCTCCAGCATCAGCACTGCGATTTTGTTTGAAAGTGTGACAAAATTAATTTAGGGAAGTATCTTCTAAAAACCCTAAATTATACTTTCTTATATTCAACATGATTTGATACAATAACCGCTACCTTCCTTATTTCCAGATATCACACTTATGGAAAAAGAATCAAGGATATCAAGAAGATTTTGAAGAGAGCTCAAGAATGGAAACTATCCTTTGCAGAATAAAGAAGTCATTGCTGCCTCCAACTCCCAAATATATATACGACTGTATACCTACCTTGAAGAGGACGAGATTTCCAAGAAAGAAAATCAGTAGTAGGAACTTTGTGAAAGAGAGTTCCGAGTGTAGGAATATTCAGTGAATATTCTAAGTGTAACCACTGTTGTAGTGGTGAGTTTTTGTGTAACTAGTGGTCAAACTGGTGAGGACCTCTAAGGTCGTGAGTTTGAAGTCAGATAAGTGCCTCTCTGCTAAGTGAGGTCACTAGTTGTAATCGCCTCCACTGTGAGGCCTCTGATCTAGAAGACATCTGCTGAGTCTTCTGTTCTAGTAGGCCAATTGAGGACCTCATAAGTTCTCTGTTGAGCTGAGTTGTAGCCTCCTCCCCTTAAGCACTTTTCATTATTCAATAAAGAAGTTATTTTTCATATAAAAGTGCTACTAACTTGGTTGTGTTGATCAAAGTGCAGAATTATTTACATAACCCTAATCACCCCCCTCTAGGGTTATTTCAATTGGTATCAGAGCAGGTCCACAGATCTCAAGAGTCTAACAACTCTGGTAAAGATCATGGCCAGCCTCAACACGACTCCTCAAGGACGCTCGTGGACAAGAGCTCCTCTCCTCACTGGTAAAAATTATAGAATGTGGAAGAGGCAGATGGAAATATTCCTCAGAGATCAGGATGAGGACCTCTAGGTCATAGTCACTGAAGGAAATTTCCCCACTCCCACAAAAAAGAACACTGCAAACCAGGATGTCCCAAAAGAAAGATCTGAAATGACAACTGAAGAGCTCAAAACTTTGGGAAAAAATATTCGTGTCCTAAACTTGTTATATTACAGTTTGAATTCAAATGACTTCGAACGTGTTTCTAACTGTGAAAATGTCAAATAGGTTTGGGAATATTTGGTCACCTCATATGAAGGCACAAGCCAAGTTAAGGACATCAAGTTGGACATTTTCGTCCAGAAATATGAGGCATTCAATATGCAAGAAAATGAGACTATTGAAGAGATGTTCAAAAGATTCAACAGCATCACCAACCACCTCATATCACTGGGAAAAACCTACCCAAATGAGGAACAAGTTAGAAAGGTCCTCCGATGCCTGCCTAGAAGAAAATGGGGTTCAAAAGTCACAGCCATTGAAGAAGCTCAAGATCTCAAGGTCCTCATACTGGAGGAACTCATTGGAAAACTATTGGCCTATGAGATCCAATTGAATGACCTCTCAGAACCCAAGGAAATTGCCCTCAAGGCAATATGTAAATCTGACAGTGAGTCAGATGATGATCAGGAGGAAGATACAATGGCAATGATGGTTAGAGGGTTCAGAAGATTATACAAGAAAAATCCAACCTTTCGAGGATACATCAAGGATGGACAAAATAGAAAAGCAACCTCAAAAGGTAAGTCTTCATTAAGAAAAGATACTGACCCATTTACTTGTTTTGTTTGTGGCAGCTTAAAACACCTTATGAAGGACTGCCCTCACGCCAGAAGGAACAAAGACAAGAGAAACAATCGACCTCAACGGCATAACCATAAAGCAATGATAAAAACATGGAGTGATAGTGATTCCAGTGAAGGCCACAGTGAGGTAGAAGAAATAACAAATGTATGTCTGATGGCAAACACAAGTAAGGAACAAGATCCAACCTCATCTCATGACGAGGTAAACATTGATGACCTCCTTAATCTTTCACCATTACGTCTTGCTCATAAGTGTATGTATCTTTTTAAATATTCTAAGTCCTTGATAGAAAGAATCAAGCACCTTACCAACCACGTTCAAAGTCTTAGTGAGGCCATAGAAAGCATGTACTCTCAAAATGACCTCTTGTTCACAGAAAGCAATAGATTGTCTCTTGAGGTCAAAGACTACTATAAAACCTTCACTCAATTATCCAATGAGGCAGTCACTAATTTCCATCCTTACAAAAGCAAACCAGTCTCCACAACCCCCTCTCCTCAACCTCGGACCAAAATTCCTACAAATCATCCTCCTAGAGGACCTCTCCTTCCCACACCCAATACACCACCTCTCAAAAACTATCGGTCCAAAAGTCCTCCTTTCCATACCAATAAAGGACCTCTCTTTCCTATCCCAAACATTCCGCCTCTCAGAGAAAATCATCATAGAGGACCTCCAACAGAAAATAAAATAAGGACCTCATCAAATCCCCTGTCTAAAGGAACTAAACCTTCGTGCATTACTAAAATTTAGGTCCCAAAGACCTCATTGCAACGATCTCATCCTTGGTTAGAGACCAAGAAAGGTATAGTGTCTTCTATTACAGGTATGCCTCAGACACAGAGATCTAACCAAGCTCTTCAAACTGAAAATCAACAAGAATGCAAGAATGACCATTGCAGACAAAATCCAAGACAAGATACTAGACATTGGGAAGGTCGTGAAACAACACCACACGCACCATTCAAGGGGGAGTCGTCTACTATGAGGACCTCAACCTTTGCACAAGCTGTCAAATTGAGGGGGAGCCCTATCATCCATCCTCTCTACATGTGGTCTCTCTCCTCCTCCCAGGTTCGTCAACTCACTGCATGTGCATGCCTAGACCTCTGAGAGAGAGAGAGAGAGAGAGAGAGAGAGAAAAGTTTTCTGGGTTTTTTTTCTTTCTGGGGTTTTCTGGGCTTTTTTGGGAATAGGGAGCGGGAGGATGGAAGAAGATGAATAAGTAAAAATGGGATCTGTGATTTTTAGAGAGAGCAAAAGTTCGTATTATTCAGAGAAACATAGGCAAAAGTTCGTAATTATTTTTTAAGTCAACGTGGATGACGTGGCAAAGTCAAAACAACCAGGCACGTGCCTCCGCTGCCACGTCAGACCGCCACCGAGTTAAGTTCAAGTTAACTCGGTGGGGTACTATTGGGGCTAATAGGGGGTCAAAGTTGGTATTATTAATCCTCAAATCAAAAATTCGTATTATTAAGTCTTATATAATTAAAAGTTCGTATTGTTAGAATCCAATTTCCCAAATAAAAAAGGATAGTATTCAGGCATGAGAATTCTCCATTGATTTGTAGCAATGATAAAATCATACAACAATGAAGTAGAACAAATTAGTTTGGTACTTACATGTCATGTTCGACAAAATTAGTAGTTGAAACAGTAGATAGTAGTTTAGGTGGCGAATAGTAGTTTAGGTGCAGATAGTGGTTTACATAGCGAATAATGGATAACTGTTCAAAGTAAATTTATGTTTGCTGAATTTAACGGTTAAGTTAGCGGATTAATATGAATTAACATAGAAGATATTGGTCACTTCTAATCAGAAAACTTGGAGGGAATGATATTTCCTTTTAAAATTTAGAACTTTTGTATTTGAATCTGTGGGAGTTTGGGTGAGATAATATACTCTGTTTATGAGTTGATCCAGAACAAAATATCTAGAACCAAATTCTATTTCTTAATGGGAGTGAGAATTGAAATGTTTTTATGAATTCCCAACTTTGTTGACTTTTATGTTGTAATTGAAATTGGGAATGAGTGGGAATAGATTGAGAATAAGTACACATTTACTAAAAAATCCTTTTGATTAATTTATTAATATTTTAATAAATTGAAGTGGGTGGTAGAACATAATTAACTCATATTTCAAGCTAAGAAAATCAATTACTATATGAAATTTTTTTAAAAAAACTAAAGTTCATACAATAATTCTAATAAAACTAATTCATATTCAAATATAATTAAAATCAAGTATATAAAAACTCCAAATATAAAGGATTCAATAAATTAACATTCTAACAAATAAATTATCAATTATTTAATCTATCGAAAATACTAAACTTTTCCATAAAACTAAAAAATTATTAATTAGAACTCTCAATCTCTTGGTAATTAATGAATTCACAGTATCAATTACCACCACCCCTGGTAATAGATTAATGGGAGTTGGGGCATCCTATTCCCATTGATTATCCCCTTTTTTTAATCACCGTAAAACAAAATAGGAATTGTATTTCCAATTATCTTATTTTCATTCCCAACCCCCTCTTCCCTTTTACCAAATAGCCCAAAAGTTTGGTGTTTTGTTTATTTACTACTCCCTCCGTTCTTTTTTATATGTCATATACGGTTTTCAGTGCCGATTTTTAATCAATAATTTCTAATATAAAATTTTTATAAAAAATATAATATTATACTTTTTTAATTGTATTTTTCCTTACGAATCTAATGACATCAATTTTTATGATGAATCATTATATAAATTAACATATTAATGGTTAAAGTTTTCAACACAATTTTCTAGGTGATAGTGTCGATAAAATAAAAAACGCAGGGAGTATTTTCTTTGGAAACCAGATGGTAATTCAATGTAGAAACTGATGTGAACACTATTGTTGATATTAAGTGCTGCTTTACTGAATAATTAAAAAAAATAGAAAACAATTTAAGAGCAAATAATAGTCAGACTTGGTCAAAATACTTTTGCCAAATACCAACTACGTTAAAATGTTTCATATATCCTATATGAAGCTATGTCCTATGATTATAAAACACATAAATAATTCTGATTATATCTAGCTTTCATAACTCTCTATTTTTTATATTTTAAAAATAAAAGTTAATTTAATATGGCAAAATGAGAGCTAGCATGGAGGGAGCTCAGGTTGATCGATGGGGTGCTGCTAGAGAGTATGTTGCGGACAGTTCATCAGGACGAGATGCTTTGAATAAAGGGGATGGGAAGTGCGAGGAATGCTGAGCCGAGTAGGGAGCCTAACAGGGATGCAGTGTTTAGTTGGGGAGAAGGGGAGGACAATTGTGATAGATGGGGCGATGGATATGAAAGGGGGCAGGGCAGTTGGGGCTTGGGTCCTAATGGGTGGTGGGTGTATTGTAGCGGAAGGGGCTGAAGGTGTTGGGTGAAGGTTTCGGAACAGGCAGAACTTCAGGCAATCTACTTGGCTCTCTTGGAAGCGTAGCAAAGAAGTTTCCCGGAGGTGGTTATATGGATTGACTCAGTGCGGGTGGTGGACTTCTTCAGGAAGCCTAACTTGGCACCAGTGAGTTGCAGAGGATTGGCGATGTGTTGTTCAAGAATGTGTTAACATTTACCAAGGAATGTTATAAAGAGAGAGAGGGAAAGAAAGATAGAGAACAGAGAAAGGAAATTGAATGACAAAGTGGAGGAAGTTTATTGTAACTCTGTTCTTGTACAATAAGCCTCTCTATTTGTACAACAACAAAGCATTGGTATTTATACAACATAACAACCTAAACCTAACTAACAACAAATCAAGAATCAAGAAGACAAGAATCCAACAATTGAAACACATATTCCAACAAAATGTGTGCAAGTTTCGAGAAGGGTATGATCCAAAAGGTGCAACGCCAAATTGTTCAACTTACTCATAACTTAGCGAAACAAGCAAAACAACGGGTGGGCAGTAGGTTTGTTTTTAATTGTTTTTTCTATATCTATTGTAATCTATTATGTATTTTATGGTTGCCTTGGCAAAAAAAAAAAGAAAAGAAAAAAAGTAGCTAACAAAATCAAAATTTTCAAATAAGAGAGAGAGAGAGAGAGAGAGAGAGAGAGAGAGAGAGAGAGAGAGAGAGAGAGAGAGAGAGAGAGAGAGAGAGAGAGTACCTCATCAGTTTCTAAGTTATTGACAATAGTCGGGGCCATATTTGATTGTTAGCCTAGCTAGAGTCGACAACTTATGTGAAAATGTGATGTACTTGTGAAGTTGTCAGGGAAGATATATGAGACTAATAGGGTTGTGTTCTACTTCATTTTATAGTCGGGAGGGGGAGTGAATGAAAATTATTTTATTTTAAGGGCCCTATCTTTCTTATTACTCCCTTCATTTTTATTTATCTGTCGCTTAAAAAATTGTGTTAAAAATTTTCACCATTAATATTTTAAATTGTGTAATGATTTATCATACAAAATTGATTTCATTAAATTCATAATAAATAATATTATTAAAAAAGTATAATATTATATTTTTTATAAAAATTTATTAGAAATTATTGATTAAAAATTGACACCGAAAACTGTAAATGACAGATAAAAAAGAACGGAGGGAGTATTATACATATATTATACCAGTTAACTAGCCCGTCGTATTGACGGGTTAGTTAAATACACCCGACCTATATTTTCCTGAATAAAAAACACACACAACTTAACGTTAAATTTGCGTGGACCTGAAATACACTCGGACAATATTTCCCTAATTAAATATACCTTCCACCTATATTTAACCCGTCCGTCTGAATTGATAGGTTTAGTAGCTTAATTTTGATTTGATCTTATGATTCTTGGTTATTGTATTCGAGTGCAAAAATTAAATTCGCGTGTGAATAAAAAGTATATGTATTTACCTGAATTCAAAATACACCCAACTTAAAATATACATAAATTGTATTGGCCCCATAGTTATTGAAATCTCGATCCTGATTTACGATCCTACGATTTTATGGTCCAAAATCGTCGAAACGATTATACTGTTTACACACGATCCACGATCCTACATGGGCTAAATTCCGATCCTAACTTCCCCATAGTTTCGAGTTAGGATCCCGATTTTAACAACCTTGATTGGCCCTAACCAAATATACATGTGACTTATATTTAACCGCTCATCCGAATTGATAGGGTTAGTAACTAACTATTCATTTGATAATAAGATCCTTTGTTATTGTGCTCCATGACAAAAGAAATTACAAACTACCAATTAATTATTATATTTAAGGGTGAAATAATAAAATGATGTGTTAGACAACTTTCATAACATATCAATACAGATATTTTCTTCTGCTTTATGAATGAAATGAAGTGAAATGATATATGATGTATTTGGGCATGTTTCCTGTGTTGTTTTGTCAATTATTTAGGTAGACATATACAGTAATATGCACCTTGCGTTGATTGGGAGTTTTCTGTTTGTTATTATATTTCCATTTTGTTATCATGTTTGGTTGTTTTCGCGTATATAACCAACACATGTCACTATACCCTAAATGTAAAAATACCTGACATCTATGTAGTACTGTATATTTGAGAGTAAATTATATTTACCATACTTGATATTTTTGGGTAATAATTTTTGCACACCTTTTATTTGTGAAATAATTTTCATCTTACCTGACATTAAGTGCTCATAAATTTAAACATTTTAAGATATTTTATAATTGATTTTTGTTGGATTTTCCGGCGAACAATAAAAAGATAAATATGGATTTACATTTTTACCCTTGATATTAATTCTTATTACTTTCAATTAAATATGAATTGCCATTTTTACTCTTAATATTAATTCGTATGACATTAATAGGGGAGTGTTGAAGAAACAATACATATTACATGCACCTGGAGTATGTGCTCCAGGCTGATATGAGTGAATAATTACACTATTGAGAATGAACAACGGGTAGGTATGAGTGAACAATTATACCATTAAGAGTGAACAATGACAATATTTGGAGCACGTGCTCCAGGAGCATATAATAAATTGCATTGAAGAAGAGGAGTGTGAGATGAATCGACTGTTGGTGTTTTCTATTTGGAATTTCGACACACCTTTTTTAAGACAAAACAATGAAAGGGTCATTAAAGTCATTTCCATCTCAATATTATGGGCAACATTGTACATTCACATAGTCATATAGGGGCATTATTATAGTTTTCACATTTCCGATGAGAAGTGACCGGATTTTGCCACTAAAAATCACTTTCACTTAATGTCAGGTAAGGTGAAAATTATTTCACAAATGTCGGGTGTGCAAAATTTTTTACCACAAATGTCATGTAGGGTAAATGTAATTTACTTGTTTATTTGAACAGTAATTCCGACATTGTTCCAATGTGACCCTAAATGTGAAAAACCCCAAATCTATGTGGTACTGTTAAATTGAACAGTAATTTCGGCACTGTTCCAATGAACAGTTCTTCGGGGGCATTCTAGTCCAGGGGTTGAAATGAAATGGGCATTTTGTTTGTTGTACGTGTCTGCTAGGTTAGCCTCTTGCTGCCGCGTGTCTTCTTCATAGTTTTATAGTGGGATTCAGAAAGGAGAGAGGAAGAGTATATTGACCTTACCTGGAGTTCTTGGATAAAAGTGCCACTAAACTTTGCAAAAATTACAATTTTGCCACCCGAAAAAAAACATGTAATGAAAGTGACATTAATTTATGTTAACTGTGACAAAAATGTCACTTTACTGGTTTACGACTTGTTTTAGCTAGTTGTAGACAGGTGAAGGGTGTTTTAGCCACTTTACCTGCAAAAAGTGAAGATATGTAAACTTGTACAAGAATTTTGGGTGTATATATGCAGAACAAGAGAAATCGAAGGCCGGTTCTATCTATTGGCAAATCTCGGTGTGTATCTGCAGTGTCGATCTAGGTTAACAACTAACTCCCTTCTCTTTGAATCTAAACTGAATTCTCTGAATTCTCTGATTTATTTCTCTATGTGAATTTGTAGTTTAATTTGTTGTTTACTTTTCCATTTCAATGTTCAAGGGGTAATTGGGCCCGATTATCGGTAATTGCATACTCTTGTAAGTATTTGATCTTTCTTTTGAATGTCTGATTTGCTGAATTTCATTGTTTGTATCCGTTTTCCCCATTTTTAGCCTCCCTTTCCCAACCCTGCTATCATCATCCTCTTCAATTTCATGGATACCCAAAAAAAGAAAAAGGACCTAATTCTTCATGTTATTCATTTGATGATTTTATGGTTGCTTTTTTAACCCCACATAAATTACGATAAGTAATTACAGTGCATGTCTGTTTGAGGGTGTACTTTGTATCTGGGATGGGGATTGATATTAGGGTTTGACCCTTTTACAGAATTGTACTAAATGGAAGGAGACAGAAGAGAGAGATTGGGGGGGGGGAGGGGGGAAGTGAGAGAAAGGAAATAGGCAAATAGGGGAATGGGATAGGGCCATAGGGGCGAGGGAGGAGAAAGGGGAGTGCCGGGGTTTATCATACGCAAGCCCACAAGGGTTTTGTCATATTCCCATCCTTTTATTCGTTTTTTTCCCATTTCTTCTTCTTCCTCCTTTTTTTTTTTTGCACCCAATTCAACCTCAATCCTTATTCATGGAGTCATTGTTCACCATTTTTTGCCACTTGAAAGTCTAGAGTGTGTTGGGTGTGAAGACCAAACTGAGGAACGAAGAAGGAAGAAAACGCAGCCAGCGTTTTCCAAAACGCCACCAGCGTTCAGCACTCCTTGCCGAAAACGCTACCCGTGCCATCAGTACCCTGGCAGCGCCTCGTCCAGAAACTTCACCCTTGAAAACGCAGCTAGCGTTTTTGGAAACGCAGTCAGCGTTTTTGGAAACGCAGCTAGCGTTTTGAATCTGCAGTTCGACACCTTTGGTGGGCTTCATCTAACGGCCCAAGTGTGTGTTATATTTATTGAGTGGCAAGTTTTTTAGAGTTTTCAGTTATTGTTAACCTAGTTTCTCACATGTTTCTCTAGTATATATAGGGGTTCAGGTTCTCCCTATTTTGTATCCCCTGAGATCAAACGAGATAGAGAGAAACACAACATTGTATTGTAATCCTCATATTACTAGAGCATCGATTCCGTGGTTTTTTTTTCCCGCTTTGGGTTTTTTCCACGTTAAACCTCTGGTGTCAAATTTCTTATTTCTTTTCCGCTATTATTTCCTATTGTTTGTGGTTTGCTTGAGTACTCTTCGATCCTAACAACTGGTATAAAAGCTTTCAGCGTTTATGAAAGAGAACTCGCTTTCAAACAATGGTAGGAGATAAGTATGAAATAGAAAAGTTTGATGGATCTGAGTTCACCTACTGGAAGTTGTAGATTGAAGATCTGCTATATGCGAAGTCACTGCATGTTTCGCTGCTGGACAAGCCAGATGAGATGAAGCAGGCTGAATACGCTTTGCTGGATCGACAGGCGATGTCATTGATTAGGATGTCATTGGCTCGGAACGTCAGGTTTAATGTCATGGAGAAAAAGACAACGATGGAATTGTTGAAGGCACTGGAGCATATGTATGAGAAGCTTAGTGCAGCAAATCAGGTATATTTGTTCACTAAATTAACCAGTTGTAAGATGGCTGAAGGTGGAGATGTGGCTGATCATCTTAATGAGATTACTAAAATTTTATCAAAACTTGCTTCAGTAAAGATGGTTTTTGCTGAGAATATTAGAGCTTGCGTATTATTGTCTTCTATGCCTGAGTCTTGGAGAACCCTTGTAACTACTGTTAGTAGTGCTAAGGAGACTGACGAGATGAAATTTGATGATGTCAAATCTGTATTGCTTAATGAGGGTCTTCGTAGGAAGAATTATGGTGAGGAATCTTCGAGAATTGCGCTAAGTGTCAGGGGTAGGAAGAACAATAGGAATTCAAATAATTCCAGGGAAGGCAGGCCTAGGGACATGAGCAATGTTGTGTGTTACGGTTGTGGGGATAAGGGTCACTTTAAGAGGGATTGCCCTAGACCTGCGAAAGGGAAGGGTAATGACGACCGGGACTCTGTCAACTCTGCGGAAGATCTTTGTGAAGCCTTGGTCTTAAGTGTGTCTAGCCCTGAAGAGTCTTGGATAGTTGATACTGGCGCATCCTTTCATGTTTCTTCAAACAGGGAGATATTTCATAATTTTAGGAGTGGGAATTTTGGCAAGGTATATCTTGCTAATGACAAGTTGTACCAGCGGCTTGTAAGACCTCGGTTTTGTCGTTCTCTCTCAGGGAGCTGGCGGCCTTGGTCAAAGGAACTAGGTCAATGGTCGGGTTGAGATTGCTAAGGTAAGGATATTGGTCTGAAAGATCACAAAGCAAGAAATAAAACTAAGGTCGATCAAGGAATGGAAAATGGGCTTCGGAGGCTTTTCGGGATGCAAACGAGGATGAGGAAATGAGTTTTGCAACAAGCGAATAACAAGGAGGGATAATCAAATGGTAATTCCATTGGAAATAGCCCACCGAGCTTCCTCTCTCGAGGATAGCCCGGATTGACTTCACCACCGAGCTTCCTCTCTCGAGAATAGCTCGGATTGACTTCCCCAGAATCCATCGACAGACCCGGGGAAGTTAATGAAACAGAATTTCCTAGTTAGTTTCTATTCGCTCTCGCGAACTAGAATACTAACCATCCCAATTCCTACCTTCCAACACAAGTGTTGGATGTATTCGGGATGCTCTCGCACCCAAATACATCCCACTTGAGGGAAGGATAGGAGTGGGAAATTGATTTCCAAACTAATTACTCACTAATATTGCTAACTCAAACTTAATCACCCATTCATACCCTTAATTACCCCCTAACCTATAGGGTTTCTAGCCACTAATCATGATATCTACTAAGCTAACAACATCCATACCAAACCTACACATGATTTCTAACATCAAACAACCATAAACAAGAAAGAACAATGAAATAGCAAGCAATGCAATTAAGAACAAGCAAAGTAATTAGCAAGGTAATTAATAAAAGAGTTAAGGGAAGAGAATACTTATCAAAATGTTGTAGATGAACAATGGAAAGCAATAAAAAGATGATCCAACAATCTCTCAATTGATTGAATCCCCAAATCTTCAATAATAAACTCAAATCTCCAAAACCCTAGATTAATCTCTCACTAATCTCCCTCTAAAATCTACTAATTACAAACTGAAAATAAAATCTAAGTCTAAACCTAGATGCCCTAGCTACTCCTAGATATCTCCCTAGATTAGATCATATCCCCCTATTCATGCCCCAAGACGGGCTATTTAAACAAAAGGGGAAGAAGGGCCAAACTGATCGTTTTGGCCTAAAATTATCTTTGGAAAAAGGGTCGTCGCGATCGCTCGGGAACCGTGGCGTTAGCTACGACAAGACAGCGAAACTCTAACTCTCGGCGGCTCAAGGCGTCCGCTATGCCCAGTCGCGACCAGTCAATGATCGTAGCGAGCGCTACGAAGGCGTAGCGACGCTATGACCATCGGTGGAAAATTGGGAAATCGGGCTATATCGTGGCGTTAGCTACACCGCCGTAGCGACCGCTACGGTCTTGGCGGAACCTTCGCACGGGCTCGTGGCGTTAGCTGCGATCGCGCTACGATCGTGGCGTTCGCTACGGCCGGCGTAGGAACGCTATGGTCTTCAATTGATCTTCCAGTCAAGTAAAGGGGGCGTAGCGGTCGGTGCAGTCGTTGTAGCGAACGCTACGAACATGGATGCCCCCATACTTAGCCTTTTGGCCCAAACTCCCTCTCTTTTAGGCACGATTGGTCTCCCATGCTTCCCGGGTCTTCACCACGGCATCAAATCAGCTCCAAAGGTCTCGGGATGACCGAGTTATCGCCCTTTTTCGCAACTTCGCCCCCCTTTTATTATTCTCCGAACTTAATACCTAAAAATCATAAAACACGTAATAAATAACCATTTTATTAGGGAACGGCAATAGACTTGGGCGTAAACGAGTGGTATTTAGCCCCTAAAATGGGACTAAACACAAGTATTATGAGATAACAGGTACAGGAGACGTGACGATTAAGACTGCTAATGGTAGTCTTTGGAAGTTGGAGGATGTGAGGTATATTCCTGGAATTAGGAGGAATTTAATTTCAGTGAATCAACTCGATGAGATATGCTACTGCTGAGCTTGGAAAGGGATGTGGAAGATCATGAAGGGTGCTATGGTAGTGGCGAAGGATTGAGATCCGATCGTTGTATTCTGAGGAAAGCACTAACATGATTTCTTATGCTTCTTGTTCTAGTTTATGGCTTTGCAGGAATGAGAAGAGGGTCAGTTTCGCCAAAACTGACCGAGAACCTGAGGAGGTATGGAGTGACTCAGGTGACAAGAAGCCAGTGGGAGCTGTGGCGGTTAAGGTTTCTGGTAGACTGGGTATGCCTAGGGAGGAAATAGAGGAACCACAGGAAGCTCCATAGGTTGCAGATCAGGTTGCTGAAGAACCTGAACCACAAGAGCTAGGTGAAAGCTCCAGCGCACCATCTACTGTGAGGAGATCCAGGAGGGCTACTAGGGATGCTGATGAGCCAAAGTCCCATACTAAGGCTATGTAGGCGGAGGCTCGGTTCAAGTGGGAGCACGAAATAGTTGATGAGATTGCGTCACTTGAGGGAACTTGGAAGTCGGTGAGATTGTCTGCAGGGAAGAAAGCTGGGAATAAATGGGTCTATAGGATCACGGATAAGCCAGTGGATGTTGGAAAATTGAGGCCCGATGTGGTCTCAGGAGGCCTCTCGGACTGAGAAAGAGGTCGGTCGATGCACTATGGGAACTTGTGGTGAAAGTTGAGGATGATTGAGGTTTGGTTTCCAAGTGGGAGATTATTGGGTGTGAAGACCAAACTGAGGAACGAAGAAGGAAGAAGGAAGAAAACACAGCCAGCGTTTTCAAAAACGCCACCAGCGTGCAGCACTCCTTGTCGAAAACGCTACCCGCGCCATGAGGACGCTGGCAGCGCCTCGTCCACAAACTTCACCCTTGAAAATGCAGCCAGCGTTTCCGGAAACGCAACCAGCGTTTTCAGAAACGCTGCTAGCGTTTTGGGTCTGCAGTTCGACACCTTTGGCGGGCTTCGTCTAAAGGCCCAAGTGTGTGTTATATTTCTTGAGCGACAAGTTTTTTAGGATTTTCAGTTATTGTTAACCTAGTTCCTCACATGTTTCTCTAGTATATATAGGGGTTCAAGTTCTCCATATTTTGTATCCCTTGAGATCAAGCAAGATAAAGAGAAACACAACATTGTATTGTAATCCTCATATTACTAGTGCATCGATTCCACGGTTTTTTTTCCCGCTTTGGGTTTTTCCACGTTAAATCTCTGGTGCCAAATTTCTTATTTCTTTTCCGCTATTATTTCCTACTATTTGTGGTTTGCTTGAATACTCTTCGATCCTAACAGAGTGGTGTGCAATGAACCCTAGACCATTGTGCTAATAATAATAATAATAATAATAATAATAATAATAATAATAATAATAATAATAATAATAATAATAATAATAATAATAAGGGTTTTTGGATGTTAATATACCGGGTTTTGGGGTATTGGACAATAATGCACTGAAATTTAACCTTGGACAAAATACACTATACTTTGGGGGTTGTTGAACAACAATGCACTCAGAACGATTTTGACAGTGACTGACTTGGTGGCAATCCTAAATAGCACGTAGAGGAGATGAATTGATCCAAAAAAATTTAAATTTATGACATGTCTGCTAATCCTCACATAAGCAAAGAGAATCAACTTTGAAGAGAGTTAAAAAAATTTAAATCACATTTGTTTAAACGTGTTTCCGTCGAGAAATTATTGTTATAGTTGTATAAAATCACCTTGTGTAAATTTGCAGACATGTCATAGATTTAGATATTATTTAATCTATTCATCTTTTCGGTCTGCCACGTAAGATCGTCACCAAGTCACCCACCGTTGAAATTGTTTTAAGTGCATTATTATCCAGAACCCCTTAAAGTTCAATGCATTATTGTCCAAGGTCAATGTTCAGTGCATTATTGTCTAATACCCCAAAAGCTGAGTACATTAGCTTCTAAAAATCCTAATAATAATAATTATAATCTAAAATTCAAATTCAGTACTCTGAAATTTCGTTGTAAAGCGATATATGGATGGATCGCATGTAGTCCTCCTATCCACGGGGGGGATCTATATTATGGCTAGGGGTGTCCATGGACAGCTCAAGCCTTTAAAAATTTTACATAGCATAGTATGGGGTCAAAAAATTTCTTCTGAATTTGTCTCTATTTGGATTCTTACATATGTTTTATCTCTCCTGTTAGTATGTGTTGTTATGCTGTATTTTATTCTAGATTTGGATTTTGTTTTGGTTGGCCGTGTGTGTGTGGGAGTTAGGGATGGTGTTGAGCCTCGGTTTACGACTTTTTACCTCAGTTTTTATTGCCTTATTGAACTTATCTAAGTTATTTAGTTTAAGTTTAATTGTGTTTTTTGTCATCTTCGCTAATTGAGACTAATCTGTTTAATTGTCTTATTTTTAGGTAATTTTGAGATAAGTGATGATGACACATGAGGTAAAAGATTGGAATTAGGGAGCAAAGGAAGCCAACAAACTCGCGCCAGAAAATTAGAAGCGAAGTTGGGATTTCCAGTTCGGCACACCTAGGTGTGCCAATCGGCACGGGCACCCGTGCCAAATTGCAGTCTTTTGTTTTAAGTAGTTTTATTAATTAGAAAACAGACGGTTTTTCATTTTCTACGTTCTTTTCATTATGGGTTTTCTCTCTAGGGAAGTTTCCTCCCAAGCCTCTCTAGTTATAGGTTAGATTCCCATTGAAGAATGAGATTAGATTGTCTTTGTTCAAGAATTCAACAATTTCGTTCTTCGCCTTCAATTCAAGACTAAGTTCTTCTATCCCTTTCTCTCTATTTTCTCCTATGTTAATATCTTGTTAGTTTTGTGTTGTTTGGGTTGTGATTGATGTATTTGATGGCTAATTAATTTTGTTTAGGCCTAATCTATCCAAATTCGTGCTTGTAATTAAAAGTTTTCTTATGCTCACAATGTGTTCGATGAAATGCTCGAGAGAGTGTTCATCTATATTTCTTTAGGAAATTGATGTACGCCGAGAGGTGAGATTAATTTGTAGTGTGGTAGAGACAATAGTTAGGGTTTCGGACATGAGAATAGTCGAGTTCTAACTAGGTTTAGGGTTGCTATTCTTGTAGTTTAATTAGACTAACTCCATGAGAATAGGCAATTAGAATAGTTAGACTAGCCCTTGACCCTCGAGAGAGGGCTTTGGTGAGATTTAATGGTGCAATCGATCACTCTTAATTGCTTGTATAGAATTGGTAGATTAGGTAGTTCAGATCGGTTAGTTGTTGTACACCGATTTTGTTGCCTAAACATCCTTTTATTGTTTTTGTAGTTTGTAGCTTTGATCGTCATCACCATCATCCTTGATTAATCTACCTAGCTCGAAACACTTGAGTCCGCTCTGAGTGCTTAGAACACAACTCCCTGAGATCGACAACCGTACTCCCAAAAGTACGACAACAAAATTGGCGCCGTTGACGGGGAGTTGTTGCTTCCTAGGCTTCGAGCTTTCTTGAGGATTCTTGTTAGGTCTTTAAAAATCTAAAAAAATTAAAAAATTGAAAATCCAAAAAAATGAATCTTCCCCACTTCCCTCAATATGAGCAAGAGCTGTTTTGTGCTTACCGGAATCGATTAGATGACTATCTTGCTTATTGTGCTCAATGTGGTTTTACTTATACAAGGTGGGAAGTATTGTATATTGTTGATGAGGGTGTGAATGTTGAGAGTCGTACTCTTTTGGATTATTTCGGTTTTCAAGCTAAAAGTGAGTGCGAGGCTTGGGAATTGCTTGAATGGTTGATTTGGGATACTCGTGAGTTTGAGGAGGCTTGTTCATCGGGTTCTTCTTTTGATGACCCTTGTGCTTTTCATGCTAAATCATACTATGAGAACCAATATGTGAGTGCTTGTCCCCCATTCCCTTGTGTTGATTTGCATACTCAATCTCCATTTGTAGATCAACCCAAGGATCCACATTTGTACAATTCCTCATATGCTTGTGATTCATGTTCTCTTTGCGGTTCTTTTGACCATGCCAGTAATTCATGGCCATACAATATTTCTGTGGAAGGTTATGCTAGAATCGCAAGTTTGATAGAGACCATGAATGAGCAACTAGTTATGCTTGAAAGTCATACAAGGGAACTTGAATCATCGTATGATATTAACCTTATTTCATCTGCTAATAGGGCTAAGGATTATCTGTGTGATGATGATGAGTCTTTCATTCCTTTAAAGTCCGGACTAGAGGAAGAGATTGACCATCCCTTTACTGAATCCAATGTTGCTCATGATGATTATTCTACCAATGAGTTAGAGAATGCATATGATGAGTGTCATAATTTTGAGGAAACTCCTTTAAGGGAGTCATGTGTAGTGGATGTGCCATCTAATATTGTGCAAGATGAGTTTGTGTTCCATGATTCCCCTAAACCTATCCCAAGTTCTTATTTTTGTTCATCACTCTCATTAGACAAGGTTAAGAGAACACTCGCTATTATTTCCTCATCTTTACCAGTGTTTTCTTACTTACATTCATCTGAACTATACTCGCAGGTGTTTGATAAGCTCCTGCGAGCCTTAACTGCGTCCGAGTTTTTTAGGTCAAGCTAAGGACCTTAAATTAGCGCTTCTTGGGAGGCAACCCAAGGTTATATGCTTTCTAGTTTAGGTTTTTTGTTTTCTTTTATTATGTTTTTATTGTTGGGTAAAAAAAAATGAGTGTGAGTGTGTGTTATTGTTGGGTGAAGGATTTGAGTGAAATAAAATGTCTTTTGGGGTTAAAATCGATGTGAATTAATGAAAGTGTGTTTGAGAAGTATTGGTGGGTTGATTGAAGGTGTTTTGATGTTTTTATGGTGAGTATTGCAGGGTAAATCTGTGTTTTGAACTGAAAGTTGATGAAAATTACTGAAATTTGGGAGCAGCAATTTGGCACACCCACCCGTGCCAAATCGGCACACCCAAAACAGCAAGGTTCCAAAAAAATTTCAAGTTGAGTGCACACCCACCTGTGCCGAGTGGCACAGCCGTGCCAAAACAGGAAAAAAAAAATTCAGCGTTGTTCTCACTTTCCCTCAACTTCTCCCTCTCTCAAACCGTAAACCTCAGGCCTCCACCACCACCGTCCATCTCCCGTCCCAGCCACCCAGCCACCACCACCGTCGACGCCTACAACACCGACAGCCGCCGATTCCAGCGACCAACCACCGCCCACCATCCGCTGGGTCGAACAGCCGCGCAGACAACCATCACCCAGAATCGCGCAGTTTTCTATCGCCCAGAAATTGCACCGATTCTCGCCGGCGACAGCCGACCACTTCTCCGTCACCCCACTGGATTGTCGGCGCCGCCATGCCCACACTTGCACTCATCGCCTGCACCACCGTTACCTACCACAGCACCCTCAGTCGACCACCAGCATAGCCCAGCGCCGCACAGATTCGCAAGCCCTGAAATCGCGCCACCAACCACCTCCGCCCTCGTCGCGCGCCCAGCAGTCGCCGCGCCATAAGCGTCGCGCCACCACCATTCGCAGCCGCGTGCACCCTCGCAGGCCACGACCCGACTGTAGCGACGCCCAGCCTCGCGAAATCCAGAAACCGTCCCTCCCAGATCGGACACTGGCTACCTTTACCGCACGCATCGCCGCCCATAACCGGTTCATCTCCATCGTCCTGTCGCGCAGCACAGCCCAGAAACTAATTCAGTCAAGCCACTGTCCAGCGCCGGTGCTTTCATGTCACAGTAGCTACCATACTAACTTGAATGTCTGGGTTGATTCTTTGCTAGATTGCTTGCATTTTAGGCTTGAATGGAGTTGAATTCCAATTGTTGCTAACCATGCTGAAATTGCTCCTGCTCCATCCATCTGATAGCACTGTAAGTATACCTTTTCACCCCTTTTATTCGCTGCAACTGATGCTACATTTTGCTGAGTTAATTTGATAAAAAGTGTTATGTAAATATTTGCAATGGGTTTCTTTGCTTGGGTATAGCCTACATTGTTTGAGGGGGAAACTTATATGCAATCCTTGTGATTTGTGGTGAGCACTACAATATAAAAAGTTGTCTGGTTCTTGTTGTTGAGTGCATAGTTCATTGCCAAAGTTGACATTATGGGCTGAATTAGTTCGAATTATGGGGCAATGTAAGGACTCTTCCCCTTCTATTTCATTCATTGCATATAATTTTCAATGGGGATACTGAAAGCTTTAAGCATGGGGGAGGGAATTTTTAAGCTTGTGGTGAGGTGTGATTTAATTGACCTATTGCTTGATTTGGTCGATTATGCATATAGTGAGGTGAATTGGCATGGTGTTGAGCATGATGGCATGCATATATTAGTTGCATTTAGTTTAATTCGCTTGCATTCATGTGCATTGCATAAGGTGATTATAAAGTGGAAGTGGGGAATTCTAGAGCACTCAAGGTACATTTCCAATACCCCTTCGCTTTAGTTTTCGTTGTTATCGTTTCCTTAGGTAGTTTAATGCTTTCTTAGATAGTTCAGTTTTATCGCTTTCAATAAAAAAGTGGAAAATCCTTGGTTTCTCGGCTTGGTTGTTGTTTTCGAAAACCCCTCCTAATGTTCAAGGTGTAATTTCTTGGTTAGTTGATAGTAATTGTATATAATGGAAAGCTTGATTTGGCTTGGATGATGTGAGAAACTTGTTGTATGTTTGTTTTGAGGAGATCATTGTCTTGTGAGTGACTCATTTACTCTTGAAAGTCCCTTGTGCATGATAGTGAATTCTTGTGTTTGGTTCATCAAAAGAACAAGATTGTTGTGATTGTGGTAGGGTTGAACCCGTGAGGTCTCTTGAGCCTAAAAGACTATCATTTTTATAGTCTAATTTCTTTTTGAGTGTGACCTTACCATGTGTGCATCTCTAGAACTTGGCTTGACTCTCTTCAAAACTGCATCTGACCTATGCATTGTGTTGATATGATTGAGGCCCATTTTTGTAGCTACATAGCCAAAAAGCCACCTGACATTTTGACCTCTTTTTGCAAGCCCTTGCTAACCCTTTTTCCTGCCTTGTTGTTTACCCTATCAGTGTACACCTTGGCCTTATCTTAATTTCTTACCTTTAGCCAAGATAGAATGAGCAACAGTTCAGTTGTATGGGGCAGTTTTGTGGTCGATTGTTGAGAGTTGTTTGATGGTTTGTTGCTACAAAAGGAGTTCATTATTGAATATTCTTTCTCCCCTTTTTATCCTCAAAGATTGTAACTAGTAACTGTTGAGATTAGAGTTGTTCTTTGCATATTAATGCGTTCGCCTAAAAAAAAGGAAAAAAAAGAATTCAAAAAAAAGGGAAAACAAAGAAAACAAAAAAAAGAAAAATAAGAAAGAAAAAAAAAAGAGCTTTGAATAAGAGGTGATTAGCATGATAATCTTTTGTTTATATCAACTATTTCCTAATTTCTTTTCATCGGGGAGTGTTTTGTGCTTAATCAAAGTGTGATGTAAGTGGTGTTGTGTTTCATGAAACGGAAATGTTGTTGCTCTATAGGTTCTTGGTTATTTAGCTCCACATTCCCTAAATGGTTTCCCTCCTTAACCTCAAACCTAAGCCCCATTACAACCTTTGAAAGTCCTCATGATCAACACTTGTGCATTTTGTCTATAGTGGTAGAGAATTGAGAGTCTTGTCAAACCTATGGTAATTTGCATGCATTGGTTGAAGGTATTGAGTGAACACCAAATTCATTTTAAATACATGAGAGAGAGTGTTCCACATACCCAAAAGTGAGGTTCTACCAATCCCAACTAGTACGCCAATCACTTAAATGAACTTGAATTGCATATAGGGACAAGATTGAGTGAATGTTTTGCCACCTGACTTTGTGATCTTTGGAATAAATTACAACTTTGTTTTGATCTAAATTTGGGCCTTGCCAAGCAACCTATTGTATGCCTTTGCTCTTGATTACCGAATTTTATCCCTTCTCCAAAAGGGGAGGCTCCTCTTGAGGTTTTCTATTTCTCCCCGGTACTTCATGATTAGTCTTGCTTGGGGACAAGCAAGGTTTAAGCATGGGGGATTGTTGAGCCTCGGTTTTACCACTTTTTACCTCAGTTTTTATTGCCTTATTGAATTATCTAAGTTATTTAGTTTAAGTTTAATTGTGTTTTATGTCATCTTCGCTAATTGAGACTAATATGTTTAATTGTCTTATTTTTAGGTAATTTTGAGATAAGTGATGATGACACATGAGGTAAAAGATTGGAATTAGGGAGCAAAGGAAGCCAACAAACTTGCGCCAGAAAATTAGAAGCGAAGTTGGGATTTCCAGTTCGGCACACCTAGGTGTGCCAATCGGCACGGGCACCCGTGCCAAATTGCAGTCTTTTGTTTTAAGTAGTTTTAATAATTAGAAAACAGACGGTTTTTCATTTTCTATGTTCTTTTCAGTCTGGGTTTTCTCTCTAGGCTTGAAGGGAGGTTTCCTCCCAAGCCTCTCTAGTTATAGGTTAGATTCCCATTGAAGAATGAGATTAGATTGTCTTTGTTCAAGAATTCAACAATTTCGTTCTTCGCCTTCAATTCAAGACTAAGTTCTTCTATCCCTTTCTCTCTATTTTCTCCTATGTTATATTTCTTGTTAGTTTTGTGTTGTTTGGGTTGTGATTGATGTATTTGATGGCTAATTGATTTTGTTTAGACCTAATCTATCCAAATTCGTGCTTGTAATTAAAGGTTTTCTTATGCTCACAATGTGTTCGATGAAATGCTCGAGAGAGTGTTCACCTATATTTCTTTAGGAAACTGATGTACGCCGAGAGGTGAGATTAATTTGCTAGTGTGGTAGAGAAAATAGTTAGGATTTCGGACATGAGAATAGTCGAATTCTAACTAGGTCTAGGGTTGCTATTCTGTAGTTTAATTAGACTAACTCCATGAGAATAGACAGTTAGAATAGTTAGACTAGCCCTTGACCCTCGAGAGAGGGCTTTGGTGAGATTTAATGGTGCAATCGATCACTCTTAATTGCTTGTATAGAATTGGTAGATTAGGTAGTTCAGATCGATTAGTTGTTGTACACCGATTTTGTTGCCTAAACATCCTTTTATTGTTTTTGTAGTTTGTAGCTTTGATCGTCATCACCATCATCCTTGATTAATCTACCTAGCTCAAAACACTTGAGTCCGCTCTGAGTGCTTAGAACACAACTCCCTGAGATCGACAACCGTACTCCCAAAAGTACGACAACAAAATTGGCGCCATTGCCGGGGAGATCGAAACACTTGGTAGATTAGGTAGGGTTGAACCCGTGAGGTCTCAGTGTGATTGTCGTTGTAGTATAGTGGTGAGTATTCCCGCCTGTCACGCGGGTGACGCGGGTTCGTTCCCCGGCAACGGCGCCAGTTTTGTTGTCGTACTTTTGGGAGTACGGTTGTCGATCTCAGGGAGTTGTGTTCTAAGCACTCAGAGCGGACTCAAGTGTTTCGAGCTAGGTAGATTAATCAAGGATGATGGTGATGACGATCAAAGCTACAAACTACAAAAACAATAAAAGGATGTTTAGGCAACAAAGTTGGTGTAGAACAAACTAATCGATCTGAACTACCTAATCTACCAATTCTATACAAACAATTAAGAGTGATCGATTGAACCATTAAATCTCACCAAAGCCCTCTCTCGAGGGTCAAGGACTAGTCTAACTATTCTAATTGCCTATTCTCATGGAGTTAGTCTAATTAAACTACAAGAATAGCAACCCTAAACCTAGTTAGAACTCGACTATTCTCATGTCCGAAACCCTAACTATTGTCTCTACCACACTACAAATTAATCTCACCTCTCGGCGTACATCAATTTCCTAAAGAAATATAGATGAACACTCTCTCGAGCATTTCATCGAACACATTGTGAGCATAAGAAAACTTTTAATTACAAGCACGAATTTGGATAGATTAGGCCTAAACAAAATTAATTAGCCATCAAATACATCAATCACAACCCAAACAACACAAAACTAACAAGATATTAACATAGGAGAAAATAGAGAGAAAGGGATAGAATAACTTAGTCTTGAATTGAAGGCGAAGAACGAAATTGTTGAATTCTTGAACAAAGACAATCTAATCTCATTCTTCAATAGGAATCTAACCTATAACTAGAGAGGCTTGGGAGGAAACTTCCCTTCAAGCCTAGAGAGAAAACCCAGAATGAAAAGAACGTAGAAAATGAAAAACCGTCTGTTTTCTAATTAATAAAACTACTTAAAACAAAAGACTGCAATTTGGCATGAGTGCCCGTGCCGATTGGCACACCTAGGTGTGCCGAATTGGAAATCCCAACTTCGCTTCTAATTTTCTGACGCGAGTTTGTTGGCGTCCTTTGCTCCCTAATTCCAATCTTTTACCTCATGTGTCATCATCACTTATCTCAAAATTACCTAAAAATAAGACAATTAAACAGATTAGTCTCAATTAGCGAAGATGACAAAAAACACAATTAAACTTAAACTAAATAACTTAGATAAGTTCAATAAGGCAATAAAAACTGAGGTAAAAAGTCGTAAAACCGAGGCTCAACAGATGGCTATGGGTCGAGTATGGGTTGGTCGTAACAAAATTTTTTGGACCCAGACCCAATGTGTTTTATACTTTTTTTATTGGATTTATCAATTTTCGGGTTAATTTTATACTTGCTCACCGATATAATAACAATTATTCTGTTGAAATACACCAGATTTTAACCCTATAAAAACATCTAATTCAAAGTACAAGGCTAAGAATATAATAACCCAGTGTTAATTGGACCCTAATATCGTTTAATTAAGCTAATTAATTGAGTGATTAACCAAAGTCGCGCATTTCAATTTTTTCTAACTGTGTGCTTTTGTAGGGCTTGAACATGGTAACGACCACCGACTTTCCATCATAGGAATTTTTAATAGATGACTCTGAAATAGTATTACCAACCTTTCCTAGTAAATGTTTAGGCTCGATTTTGAGCCTAAGTATCGCTCCTCTTACTTAAAATTATTGCTCGTTACCTTCCTTAATAATTGCCGCTTATCTGTTTTCCTTTAGTTTCATGCAGGTTAGTTTGGGTCCGAGGCATTCGCAGATGCTTGGTCGACGTCGTCGAGAACCCGGCTCGGGAATTCAAGGAAGCAACCCCGGGAATCTTCGAGCGGCCCCCCGTCCTGGAGCTAAGGCAAAGAGGAGTCAAGGAAACCCAGGAGGTCACAGTCATTACCCCCAAGGGTAATGCCCGTGACAAAAGAAGAAAAAGGAGTCAAGGAGAACCCAGTTGGTCACGGGCGTGACCCCCACTGGTAACGCCCGTGACCCAATTCAGAAGAAATTCTTCCATTTTGTCGAGAGCGGTCACGGGCGTGACGACCAGTTGTACCGCCCGTGACCAAGCTGCCCCTTTTTCTCGATGCCAACTCCCAAAGGAGGTCACGGGCGTGACGCCACCTTTTAGCGCCCGTGACCCAGCTGAAGAATTTCTTGAAGATGCCGAAACCCAGGAGGTCACGGGAGTGACGAGCCCTCGTAGCGCCCGTGACCCTAGCGAACACTCCTTGTGCGAGAATTTGGAATCGCCTCGTCATGGGCGTGACGACCCATGGTAGCTCCCGTGACGACCCTGTCCGACTGGAATTTTGAGGCCGAAACGACGCGTTTTAGTTATTTTTCTCCCAATGTATTTATGCTCGGTCCAAATCTAAACCTAGTTATCTTTTGTTCACTGTTCATCTACTTCCTTTGAGGGGAGCTTAGTACTCTTTCCTAGATAGATAATCTCATTTACTCTCAAAAACTTGTCTTTATTTTGGTCTTTAGTTTGGATTATTGCACTTTGAAGAAGCATTTATTTTGAAGAAGCATTTATTCAAGTTTTGGTGTTCTTTCATCTTTTTATTATTATCATCATCCTATTTTGGGTAAGTCTCCATTTTCCCTCTCTTAGTTATTGTTTTAATTAGTGTTTGTGCTTAATCTTGTTGTGTTTTCTCTTCTAGATTTCATGCTTAGGGTTCTTATGTTAAGCTTGTTAGGTTTAATGTCTATCATCATGATTAGTGGCTAGTACCCTTAAGGTTTAGGGGAAGGTTTAGCCGTAATGGGATCCCAATACTAAGGCTTGACTTAGTTAGGGCATTAAGCCTTGTTTATGAGGCTTTCATCTAAATGCTCTCTTGATTGTGGGGTTTAGTAAGTAGTGGAAGCCCGCTATACCTACTTAAACACAATCCTTAGGGCAATTGGATGGATACCCGAGCAACTCCTCATTCATTTAGTGTTGAAGCTCGGGTAGGGTGAATTGCACATCAAGCCCTCTTGGCAAGTCCTCATTCATTTAGTGTTAAATCCGAGTACACCTCGGGAGAGGCCCCGGAGTGGCTCTAATACTTGCAATAACCTAACCTCTATCCCGGCTTAGCGTCCTGACTGAGACTTTCCAGTGATTAGGGTGACCATTAGGAGGCGATACCGACCCTTGAGCCTCTTTTCCTCTGTTATCGACCGATAATCTGCCTTTGTTCCCTTTTTCCCCTGCTTAATACCTTAAACTAAGCCTAGTAGTGAACGTTTTGACGAATAGACCTTGCTTCCTGTGGATACGATACAATTCCTACACTGTATTGCGGACGAAACAAAATGGCGCCGTTGCCAGGGAGCAAGCGCCCCTTCTAGTCTTAACTTACTCTACGTACCTTTAGTTTAGGAGGTTTTTACCTTGTTGAGTCGAGTCTAGAGTCCCTAGGGCGTTTTACGTCGTTTTCTTGTTTAGTGCATGCGTAGGAGGGACTTAATCCCTCTTGTACCTTTTGATCCCGAAATCGAAGCGACTGCACGACATAACAACGCCGCGAACGCCCGTAGGCGTCTTCTTGAACGACAACAGCGAGAGGCTATGGCAGAACCTCGTACCCTCCTGTCATTTGCATCACCTTTGATGGGTACGGGAGGCTCTCCTATTGTTCTTCCCGATCTCCCCGAAGGAACCGTTTTTGAGGTCAAGCCGAATTTCCTACATCTCATCGAGCAATCCAAGTTCCATGGGCTTGACTCGGAAAACCCCATCAACCATATTTCCAAGTTCCTAGAGAGGTGCGGGATGATTCGAATGCAAGGTGTTCCGGAAGAATACATCCGCCTTAAGTTCTTCCCGTTTTCTCTTGTCGGGAAGGCTCGAGGATGGCTTGGCAACTGCAACCCAAACACTTTTCAGACATGGGACGCACTAAGTCAGGGGTTCTTGAGGAGGTTTTTCCCGCCGATGGAGACCGCCCGTTTACGAACTGAGATCATGAATTTTCGACAACAACCGGGCGAGTTCTTGTTCGAAGCTTGGGAGAGATACAAAGGGTTTCAACGGGCATACCCTCACCATAATCTTCCAGCCGCTCTTATTCTACATACCTTTTATGAGGGTCTCTCGATGAATACGAAACAGTAAATCGATAACACCTCGAGCGACCTTTTCCTAAGCAAGACGCCAGTCCAAGCCGATGCTCTTTTGGCTCAAATGGCGGAGAATGCCTGCAACTGGGGAAGGAATTCAAGGGAAGTGACGAGTTGTGGTGACGGTGAGAACTTTGGGTATCTTATCAAGGATATGCAAAAGACAATGCAACAACTTTCTCAGGACATGGCCGAAATGAAGACGACCCAACAGCTCAAGTCGATTATGGAAGTTCAATCTTCCATTCCTTCACCTTCGTCCACCTCGGTGTTGCGTTGTGAGGTGTGTGGGGGAGGACATGCAAATTTCGAGTGCCAAACGGAGTTGGTATCCAATGAGCAAGCGAACGCCCTTTATCGGAACAACCTCTCGTACCGCAACAATGAACCCGTCCGCCCTCAAGGAAACCCATCTTATGTTCCTCCGGGTTCTCCCTACCCTAACCAAGGCTAGAACCATCCTCCACAAAACCAAAACCGTCCCCATAAACAAAACCCTCAATACCAAAATCAAGCTTACCATCAAACCCTCAATCCTACCAACAACCCCCTCCACAAATGAGCCAAGAGATGGACTTTATGCAAAGGTACCTCAAGAATCAAGAGGCATTCAATGCCGCCCAGTTGAAGCAAAATGAGGTTATTCATGGTAGCCAGAGGATGCTTGAAACTCAATTGGCTCGATTAGCTCAACAAGTCTCGAACTTCCAGTCTCAATCATCTTCTTCCAAGGGTTTACTTAACCAACCCCAACAAAACCCGAAGGGGCATATCAATGCCATCACTTTGAGGAGCGACAAGGAGCTTGAGGGCCCGAAAACTGGAGTTGATCAAGGAGTTGGAAGTGAGGTTGTGGTAGAAGACTTAACCATTGAAGAGGAGGGAGTTTTTATTGAGGAGAAAGATGAGAAGGTGTAAGAAGCGGTCAAGGGAGGCCAGCTGAAAAAGAAAGGGAAAGTGGTCGAGAAGGAAACGGAGCCAGTTATTCAGCAAGTCAAACCTTATGCTCCACCCCTCCCATTTCCTCAACGTCTTGCCAAGGTGAATGAGAATGCGAAGTTTACCAAGTTCATGGAAATCCTCAAAACTCTTCATATCAACATTTTGTTCTTAGAGGTGATTATAAACATACCATCTTATAGCAAGTTTCTAAAGGAACTTCTCACGAACAAGAGGAAGATTGGAGAGAATGTGGTGATTTCTTTGACACATGAATGTAGTGCGGTAATTGCCAACAAGCATCTTCCCAAATTATCGGATCCCGGGAGCTTATCTATTCCATGCTCAATTGGAGACATGTCTATTAGCAAGGCGCTATGTGACCTCGGCGCTAGTGTGAGCGTGATGCCGCACTCTATTTGCAAGAGATTGAAGCTTCCTGACCTCGTCCCCACAACAATATCTCTTCAAATGGCCGATCGATCCATTCGCCGCCTGGTGGGAGTCCTGGAAGATGTCCCGGTTTAAGTCGGAAAGTTTTATATTCCTTGTGACTTCATTATTCTGGATATGGAGGAAGATGCCCAAATACTAATCATTCTTGGGCGCCCTTTCTTGGCTACGCCGGGAGCAATGATCGATGTTAAAAACGGGAAGCTCTCCTTACACATTGGTGATGAACGAATTGATTTCAATCTGAAAAAGGCCATGGCTGCCCCCTCTATTCTAGATTCTTGTTTCCGGGTCGATATCGTCGATGACGTGGCTAGTGATTCCCTGGACGAGTCAACCTTTTCATGTCGCCTCGAAACATTTCAATTCGACCTCGGAGATAATGAGCCCGCTTGGCTTGAAGCTTTCGAATTCGAAGAAGTCAAGAGTGAGGAAGAGTAATTTAAAGGGTTCCTTGATAAAATGCCTAGTTATGGAGGACTGTTTGAAAAGATCGGGGAGAACTTGACTATGGAGACTTTTCTTGAGAACTTTGAGTATGAGATTCCTTTGGAGGACTCCTTCTTTGAGCACATGGAAGTTCGGGAGACGATTGGTGAAGGTGTGATATTTTCAACATTTTCCTTTCCTCAAGCGAATCTAGAGTTTGTTTATGAGGTTGAGGAGAAGGAAAGGATTCTAGAGGATGATGATCATGAGCAGTTATAGGAGGGATATTTCCTTGAAGTAGAACCAGATGATTGGGGCGATACCCATATTGAGAACGTGGAAGTCAAAGAAGAAATTTTCAAAAGCCCAAGACCCGTCGAACCACCTAACGTCGAGGCAAAGTTAACCCCTATTTCCCATCGGTGTACCAAGCTTCCTAAGAGGCATCTCTCTTACATACACAAAGTTGAGAAGCACTGGGAAAGAAAGAAGAAAGGTGGGAGAAAGAGACCGAGGAAAGGGTTACCCCTATATCCCTTGCGATTTACTAGACCGTCCATGAAGATGATGGCGAAATGTGGAAAGAGGAGAAGGAGAAAATGGTGGAAGAAGCTTGCGACCCTCCTCTCATACACTCCGCTCCTCTCAAGAATCAAGTAAGTTCAATATGGTTAGGCTCTGGACCTTAAACAAGCGCTTTTAGGGAGACAACCCTTGTCCTTTTTCTTATTCCTTTATTTCCTTTTATTTTTCTTTATTTTCTTTTTCCGAGGTATTAGTTCTAGGATTTCAAAAAAAAAAAGAGAAAAAAAAGAAATTAGGGTTGAGAAAAAGAACGAGTGCGGAGGTGTGAAGTTTTGATTCATTTGAAGGTGAAAAGAGAGGAGTTTGTGCAAAAATTTATGAGTGGAGGGAGGTCATTTGGAGTTGTATGGAGTATGTTTGGGTGTAGTGGAGTTAGGAAAGTGGTTGAAAGTAAGAAAAATTTTGAATATGGGTGATCCTAGGAGGTCACGGGCGTGACAGGCCTTGGTCACGCTTGTGTCCCAATTTGAGGAATTAATTTACAAATTTGCCGAGAGCAGTCACGGGCGTTAAGCCCTGAGGTCACGCCCGTGATCCCGTCACAGCAATTTCTGGAAACCCAGGTCGTCACGGGAGTGACGAGCCCTGGTAACGCCTGTGATGACCTCATTTTCGGAAATTAAAACCCTCTTTCCGCGATTTCAGCCCCATTTCTCTTCATTTCTCCTCTCACCCGTTACTTCCCACTCTCTTCTCTCAAACCCTAGCTCCCATATTCATCCTCTCCTTCATTCTAATCCCCTTCAATCCCTCTCAAATTCTCACAAATCTTCCTCCAATCCTCCATCTTCACATTCTCAAGCCCTAATTTTCACTTCTCTCTCACTCTCATTACCCACATTCATCCTCATTCACTCAAATGCCCAACCTCCACAATAACCTCACCACCACATCCATCACTTTTACCACCCCCCATTTTTCTCTCTAGAACCAAAACTCTAACCCTTGTGAGTTGGGTGCTAGAGAAAGAACGGTTTACCCTAGCCTCCTCCATTCTTCAAATCCTTCCTTTTCTGGAGTAGCCCGGTGACTAATGGCCAGTTCAAGTAGATCAAAGCGCCAACGAAAAGCTCCCTCCGGCCCCGGTTCCTCTTCCGGTAGGGGGCCACCATCACCCCCTGAAGGTATGGCACCTCCCATTCGTTTTGAGTCTGATTCCTTGGTAGTGGCCGACCCCTCTAGAATGACTAGGCGTGCCGATTGGCATAGGGAAAAACACCTCAAGTTCCGGACTAGGAAGATTGTTGTCCCCTTCATTTACCATGAGGAGACATGTCAGGATATGAATCTTAAGCCTAGTCTTGACCACCTTTTTGGAGTTCTAGGGAGGGAGGTATTTGTGAAAATCAAGACTAAAGTTTGCGATCAAGTTGTTCTTGAGTTTCTAAGTTCCTTGCAAGTCGAAAGGCCCAACCGAAGCGATGCCACATTGAGTTTTCAGATTAATGGGCGCCTAGTGCAACTCACTTTGAACGAGTTGAGTGAGAAGTTGCACCTTCTTGCGGGTGGCATTCCCGACGCGGAAATTGAGAACTTCCCGGCCAATAGGGCCATGAAACTTTTAACTTGCCGAGCTAGGGCAGACGTTGGGACATTTGGCTCGCATCGCCGCTATTTTGACCCTAAGCGCACCAAAGCACGGGATTTTTGCAATCCCGTCGTACGATATTTGCATCGCTTGATCACCAACTCGGTGGTCGGGCGTGACGAGGGGCGCAACAACGTCCGCAAGGCGGACCTCTTCATAATCTTCAACGCCTTGCTCGGACGTAGGGTCAATACCATCGGTATGGGTCATAATCTTCATAATCTTCAACGCCTTGCTTCGGTGATACTCCACCAACTCTATGAGATCTCCCGTGCGACCCGAAAGTACACCATCGGTATGGGTCACATTATTTCCCATATTGTCGAGCAATGTGGCTTCGGGACTTACATGAGGAGGGCAGCCCCGCACTTTGAGTGTGAACCCCTAGACGACATTCGACTTATAAATGTGAAGATCTTTGTCCAAGACCGCCTGCTCGTCAATCACGTGCACGGCACAAAACCTCGCCGAGAGACTAACTTTGACTTCCAGCGGAATGCGGCTCATATCGATGTCAAGGACCGAAACACTTGGTCCTGCGAGCCGCGTAGCAATGTCGTGCTCCAAGGTGAACCGCTCGACGCGGAAAGCGAGGACGAGGGGAGCCCTCTAGGGTGTGAGGAGGAGGAGAGCGAAGAAGAAGAGGAGGAGAGCGAGGAGGAAGGAGGAGGTGAGGGGCAGGCGCAAATGCCTTCCGGCATGGGTTCGGTGGACTTCTCCGCTATGTCCACCCAACTCAACAACATTTATGCTGACATCCAGGACATCCGCACCCTCCAACAGCAAGATCATGTGATATTGGAGAACCTCCAAACAAGGGTGCAGCAACATGACGAGATTCTCAATGATCTCCATTACGGTTACTATAGCGGAGACGGCCAACGCCCACCCTACGGATGGTTCCCACCCGTCGGCTACTACCCCTTCGATCGTCCCCCTCCCGGGGACTCCGATCAACAGTGATTATAAGAGTTCCCCCCCAATCTCTTTCATTGTTTATATTGCTTGTTTCTGCATGACAAGTGTGGGGGGGTGTTTATTTTGCTCGGTCGGGTTTAGGTTATGTTGTCGGGTGTGTGAATCCCCTCTCTCCCCCTAGTGTCTAAGGTTTAAGTCTGCGGAGTTGACGTTTTACATCAATGTTTGGTCGTTGAAAGTCATGGTTTGTTGGACAGTCCGCACTCTCTCGAGTGTGCGACTCTTGTGCTGTGTTTTTCCCGGTTTTCGCTCAACAACATGGAGCATTACACGGGTCGTATCCCTGATAATGTACATGTTGTAAATATCTTTCTGTTTTCGTTAGCTTTCATTTTTTTTCTCTTTAGTTTTCTATAGTCGTTGTACATATTCATGCATGCCTTTTTCTTTTTTCCTAACCATTCCTTTTTCCCCTTTGTCCCCTGATGGTTCGGTGTTTACTTATGATTTCCAGAAGCTCCTTGGTAAGCCCGTTCCTCTTCTCCTTTTCGTTTCTTTTTCTTATTCCTTTCTCCTGCATGCATGGTTTTCTCTTTTTGGTGGCGCACCCCTAGTATGCTACTTGTTGGGACTTTTGTTGTTGGAGCCGTGTGTGCTCGGGGCGCCACCCCTTTCCTTTGTGTTCATTGTTTGATTGTTTGCTGTTTCGCGGTAGGTGCTTGTTCATATGTTTTTCTACCCTTCATGAGACACCCCTTTCCACAATGAGGGCATTGTGGATTTTAAGTGTGGGGGGGAGGGGGAGATATATTCTGTTCCAAGGGTAGATCACCTAGTCTTTATTTTTGTTTTTCGTAATTTTCGCCTAATTTGTTTTTGAAATTTTTTGTGTGAAAAAGGAGAATAAAGGGAGTGAAAACCTTAAAAGTTTCCTTTCGTTTTCGTTTTCGCTTTGTTTTTAACTTGTTTCTTGGATCTTGATGTCGGAATTGGGAAGCCATCCTTAAACTTCTTTAAAAGAAATTGGTCTGAGCGTTTTCGACCTTGTCTCGGGCAATAGCCATGACTTATCCCTTTAGATTTCTTGCATCGAATGTCTAGTGAGACCCCCGATTCCTTTCACGTTCTAGTTGAGTCCGGGGGTTCTAAGGATTTGTGTCCGAGCTCGTTCTCTTTCCTTTCGAGAAAAACCAAAAGTAAAAACAAAGTCGAAAGCAAAAGCAAAAATAAAGTATTGCTAAATAAACGGATTAAATGGGGAGAGTCGGTTGAATGACATCGAACCATCATACACTTAGCCAACCTACACGGGCCGGTATTAGCGGTACGACGTTATTATCCCTTAAGCTCCTCCCATATTGAATCTTCGACGGAGGTGTGTATGGAAAAGACCGTGTTGGGAGGGTAGACCCCATATTTTGGGCCGTGCAATTCCCGAAAGTAAGGCTAATACCGACCTTTAAAGCTTTATTAAGTTTGTTGGGAAAACCCAACCCCAAAAAGAAAAGTTTAAGCGCTAATAAAAGTGTGCTTCCTCTCCTTGCATCACCTACGGCCCTCACCAAGCCAAGGGCGACCAAATGCGAGGAAGGGCAACTCTTTTCCTTCCTTGCTCATTTTGTTTGTTTTTTAGCTCGAGCATGAATCCTTGTAGTCCTTTGGAATCGGTTAGAACCAACTAGCAGATTAGCACATGGGCTTTTCCTTGGCATTAGGTGTAGGAAATCAAAAACGTCAAAGACTGTCTTTCGCTTAGGATAAGTGCTTGTGAGACGCTCATAACGGTTCCTTTTGGAGGTTTAATAACGTTTTCCTAATTGAGATTGCAAGATCCTTTGAAGCAAAGCTTTTGTTCTTTTTCTTTTCATTTGGTTTCTCCGGTTTTGTTTTCACTTTCCCTCTCTCCTTTTTCTTTGGCTTTTGTGGGTATAGCCGCTACAAACCCTCACGAGTCCATCTCGTCCACCCGGGCTGCCGGGGGGTTCAAAGGGCTTGGTGCATACGCTAAATGCACCCGTTGTCTCCCACGAAAGCAGAGTTTGTGTTTTAGTTTTGGGTAGTATTTGTGTAGTTTGGCTCGGGACGAGCAAAGTCCTAAGTGTGGGGGGTGTTTAGGCTCGATTTTGAGCCTAAGTATCGCTCCTCTTACTTAGAATTATTGCTCGTTACCTTCCTTAATAATTGTCGCTTATCTGTTTTCCTTTAGTTTCATGCAGGTTAGTTTGGGTCCGAGGCATTGGGAGATGCTTGGTCGATGTCATCGAGAACCCGGCTCGGGAATTCAAGGAAGCAACCCCGGGAATTTTCGAGCGGCCCCCGTCCTGGAGCTAAGGCAAAGAGGAGTCAAGGAAACCGAGGAGGTCACAATCATTACCCCCAAGGGTAATGCCCGTGACAAAAGAAGAAAAAGGAGTTAAGGAGAACCCAGCTGGTCACCGGCGTGACCCCTACTGGTAACGCCCGTGACCCAATTCAGAAGAAATTCTCCCATTTTGCCGAGAGCGGTCACGGGCGTGACGACTAGTTGTAGCGCCCGTGACCAAGCTGCCCCTTTTTCTCGATGGCAACTCCCAAAGGAGGTCACGAGCGTGACGCCACCTTGTAGCGCCCGTGACCCAGCTGAAGAATTTCTTGAAGATGCCGAAACCCAGGAGGTCACGGGCGTGACGAGCCCTTGTAGCGCCCATGACCCTAGCGAAGACTCCTCGTGCGAGAATTTGGAATCGCCTCGTCACGGGCGTGACGACCCATGGTAGCGCCCGTGACGACCCTGTCCGACTGGAATTTTGAGGCCGAAACGACGAGTTTTAGTTATTTTTCTCCTAATGTATTTAAGCTCGGTGCAAAACTAAACCTAGTTATCTTTTGTTCACTGTTCATCTACTTCCTTTGAGGGGAGCTTAGCACTCTTTCCTAGATAGATACTATCATTTATTCTCAAAAACTTGTCTTTATTTTGGTCTTTAGTTTGGATTATTGCACTTTGAAGAAGCATTTATTTTGAAGAAGCATTTATTCAAGTTTTGGTGTTCTTTCATCTTTTTATTATTATCATCTTCCTATTTTGGGTAAGTCTCCATTTTCCCTCTCTTAGTTATTGTTTTAATTAGTGTTTGTGCTTAATCTTGTTATGTTTTCTCTTCTAGATTTCATGCTTAGGGTTCTTATGTTAAGCTTATTAGTTTTAATGTCTATCATCATGATTAGTGGCTAGTACCCTTAATGTTTAAGGGAAGGTTTAGCCCCTAATGGGATCCCAATTCTAAGGCTTGACTTAGTTAGGGCATTAAGCCTTGTTTATGAGGTTTTCATCTAAAAGCTCTCTTGATTGTGGGGTTTAGTAAGTAGTGGAAGCCCGTTAAACCTACTTAAACACAATCCTTAGGGAAATTGGATGGATACCCGAGCAACTCCTCATTCATTTAGTAGAGAAGCTCGGGTAGGGTGAATTGCACATCAAGCCCTCTTGGCAAGTCCTCATTCATTTAGTGGACGAACCTCGAGGGTTAAATCTGGGTACACCCCAGGAGAGGCCCCGGAGTGGCTCTAATACTTGCAATAACCTAACCTCTATCCTGGCTTAGCGTCCTGATTTAGACTTTCCAATGATTAGGGTGACCATTAGGAGGCGATACAGACCCTTGATCCTCATTTCCTCTGTTTCCGATCGATAATCTGTCTTTGTTCCCTTATTCCCCTGCTTAATCGTTTTATTACCTTAAACTAAGCCTAGTAGTGAAAGTTTTGAAGAAAAGATCTTGCTCCCTGTGGATACGATACAATTCCCGCACTGTATTACGGACGAAACAGTAAACCATAGTATTCGTATAGTTTGTCTAAAATTTCTCATTTGAATTAGTTAAATATTATTGGAGAATTGAATACTCATATAATTTCTATTATCAAAATTTCTCATAAATTTAAGTCTTGTAAAATTTTACTAGGGAACCCAAATTAATGGTATCGGGTTATAAAGAAGAAATTAGTAGATATTTGGGGCATGTTTATTTATTACTTCCCATCAGCCGAATAAATGGAGTAATTTGGCCAGCTTAATAAGAATGGAGATAAGTATACACTCCCCCATTTTATTTCAAACTTGAATTAATCTCTCAAAGCCTCACTCTCTTTCTCTCAGTCACGTCTGACTTGCATTCCCCTACTCTGCCTGGCCTGCCCGTCGTCTCTCTCCTTCTGCCTTGGCCGTCAACGACTGCTGCCGACGCCAGGACGCTGGCGACATTATCGGTGGCAGCTGACCGGCACCGTCAGCCTCTTCTCTCTCTCTCCTCCTTTTAATTACTCTTCTCTCCAAAGGTAACCTTAAACCCTAAGTTCTTAAATTAATTTTCTGATGTTGATTGGTGAAAGATTATGAAATTTCTTGTTGTAATTGGTTCTTTTGAGACATTATTAAGTGAATATAGTGTTTTTAGGGTTTTATAGATGATTAGAAATTAAAGATGGCTGAGATTGATGTGAATCAAGGAGGAAACTATGGAAGTATTCTAAATTGATGGAATTGGTTAATGCATGTTGTTTTCTTTGATATCCTGAGACTCAAGGGTGCTTGCATGTTAATTAGGTAGAGGTAAAAAGAGTTTAAGTGGATTCTTGAGTGGAGGAATGTTAGGAGTTTAGTTAGGATTTTGTTAAATTGTGAAAATTAGTGAATGCATGTACTTAGAATGAGATTTAATTAGCAAGGAAATGAATTTTATGGATGTTGATGTTGAATTTATGAAGAGTTTCGTTAGGAGCTTGAGGAATGGTGAGAATTTGCCTTGCATGTATCACATAAGGTCTAGAATGAGGATTTTTTTTATGGTGTTTAATTCTGAAATTCCGGTGAATGTAGAACATGAATTTAGCTTATTTTATGACATGAATGAGTAGCCTAAGATGTTAGCTAAACCCCGATTTTTGAATCGTGGAATTTCGTTAAGTATATCAAAAGTTATGCCCAAAACCGTGAGGCCTCGTGTCTTAATACGAATTTTAGGGGCAGTATGGAAATTCATGTTTTCATCTATTTAGAGACCTTTTTGGGTGAAGTGTTCAACATGAAATATTTAGAGGATTCATTGAGCTTTCCGGAAAGGTAAATTTCGTAGTCATACGATGTTGGGAGTGAGAGTTATGAGTCCCCGATTGTGAGGTAGTAATATGAGATTACCCAGAAATTTATTTTGACGGCTCTGTATTCTTGGCCAAATTCCGACTGTTTCTCATGCTCAAATCAATTCGTGATTAGAATAAATATTGTAATATGTTCTGTGAGCTTTCTGAAATGGGGTTTTATGCCTTTATTAGACATCGGGAGAGGAAGTTATGTTCCATTTTATACGGCTATGTAAATCTGTTCTGCCCAGAAAATAATCTGACCATGGCTGGTTCTTGACACCTTTAGGACCTCGTCTAGGACTTATATGAGGTTTTGGTCAACATAAAAGGTATAGTATGTAATTCAAGCTTTCCATAGACTACTCATGTGCACTCAACCGATATCTAGGGCTTGAGTTATAGCATCCCGAAGTATCATTCCCAACTATTTTTATGACAAAACAGTTTACCTAATCTTTTGAATTCCACCCTTTAGCAAGTGTTTCTAGCTTGAACTTTTAGTTAAAAGTTGTACAACATAATTCGAACTTTCCAAAGAATCCTCTTGTAAGGTTTTTCAAGACATATATGGAAAGTTATACCCTTCGGAATAGCATGAAAATTCCCGGAATCTTCCAAAATCATTGAGTTTTATTTTATTGATTTCTTTAAGGAACTTTTTTCCTTCCAAGAACCTTTCTTAAGTCTTTCTTTGTTCTGATCTTAAGAATCCTTCAAGGGGTCGTTGCTTCTACCTGTTCAAGACCGTTCAAGTGCAAGTGGTCCAGTCAAGCTTTCAAGTCGCTATGGCCCTAACCCATTGTTATTTGTGCCTTTGAGCATGCCCACAGTAAATACCTGACCTAGTGTCAACCCATCCGGATCTCCCGATCGGTCCGGGTATGCGCATACGGAGGCTTAGACCGATGATCGCAAAGTAGCAGTTTATCGTTGTTCAGTGTTTTACAGTTTTATTGCTTTATTGTTTGCAAAACGAATTGAAATGCGCGAAATAAAATGAATTGCCTAAGTTTATTTTACTGTCCAGGGGTATGCGTATTGAGTTTCGACTCATTTGCAAATTGTTTTATGTTTTGTTTTAGGTGGTGCCTCTAAGATTAAGGCGAATAAGGCAAGCTCCGATAAAGAAGTCAGTTAAACAATAAAGGAGATATGGTTGACATACTTATTTATGAGGGTTTGAGGTGGAGGTGATTCCTCTATTTGCTTGTGTAAATTATAAGTGATTTAAGGTTTTGGTATGGAAAGTTAAGGTTATGTATGTTGTTCAAACCTCCTTTTTGGGATTGTTATGTATTGTTTAGAGTCATACATATAAGGTTGGTGTTTAGTTGTGATTGATAGCCTTGTCCATATTTGTGGACGGCGGTAATACCTTCGGATTATATTTCCACTGCGCTAATAATTGGGTTATGAGTTGTTTAGTGATAATCCAGTGATTATGAATCTAGGGGTGTTACAAAGAGTCAAGCCCATATAAAAACAATACAAAAGTCATCAAAATATTGATCTATAAAAACATTATAAAAGTTTCTAATAATACAAATATACAACTTAAAGGGCAAAGCATGGTACAAAATTTCATGAAGAAGAGCATGCTTTGTGTGTAAAGAACAATTATACTACGAACACCTATGTATGGCCATGGTTGTAGTGGGTCGTCCATTTTTATATTATATTATCTAGCTTTAATTTAATGTCTTGTTACATCCTTCCCCATTCTCTCTCTAGGGTTGACCTTGCGCCCTTAGGGTTTAGGGTGAAGGCCATTATCGTCCTTATCATTGGGACGTTGCTACATACAGGAAATCAACTGTATTCTTGCACGAACAATCTGGTGATGGACTCCCCCTTGATGAAACGATGGAAAGAAATAAATTGACGGAGGGCGAAGAGACGATAGTTGATGCTCTAACACGGAGGCAAAAGACTTCGACTCAAGGGCATCGCTGGCGTTAATTGGCAAAGTCTTGACGGATAAGCCTTTCAAGGTGTGAGGGCTAAATTGCTTTCCTGAGACAGGCGTAGTGAGTGAGGAAAGCCTTTAGTATTAGAGAGGTAGGTGACAATCTTTTTGTCTTCCAATTCTTCAACAGAGAGGACAAAAAGAAAGTGCAGATGGGGGGCCCATGAATTTTCGACAAACAATTAATTCTCCTTTCAGACGTAGAAGAAAACACAGTGCCGTCAGAGGTTACCTTTACGCACACCAATTTTTCGATCTGAGGGTATGACGTACCCTTCGAGAAAGTGTCAAAAGCGACGGCAACGGCATTGGAAGAAAAGTTCGATGGGTTGTTGGACTACAGGATGGATGACGACCTAGACTGAGGGAAATACGTCGCCTTACGGGCAAGGGTTGATCTCACAAAACCTTTACCGAGAGGAACTGTCATCAACTTTGGGGAGCAGGAACAAAGTGGGTGCCTTTCAAGTATGAGAAATTACTGATGTTCTGCTAAAAGTGCGGGGTTATAGGGCATGGAGAGGAGGAATGCGAAGGTGCCAATGATGAAGACAATAAAGGTCAATATAGGAAGTGGCTACGAACATCCCCGGCAAAAATCCATCGGAACACTAAACAAGGGGGCATCGGGAAGGAGGAGAAACCATGGGCAACCGAGGGAATGAGTGGAATCAAGGCCTCGGCGGACAAGGACAATGAGAGGCACACGAACTCAACTCATGCACGCCGATTACAAAAGGAAATCCTGGAACTAGCTAATTCCCAATGAAACATGGACGCTCTAGAAATCTCATTGAGGGAGGACATAACAATTACAGAGGCTTCGGTACACCAAGACAAGAGTGAAGTACCCAAAGTCGGGAAACCTAGTTCACTAAGGAAGGAAAACACAGTAAATGCCACCCACAGCAAAGGAAAGAAGAAGTGCATAGTAGATGATAATGAGAACCAAAGTACAGAACGGACACAAGAGGAATCGAACTCGGAGCCGGAAAAAGGGGAAAGTAAATACGGGAGAACCACCTGGAAGCGGATCAATACTACGAATAGTCCCAGACAATCTGTTTCACCGGAGAACATGATGCAAGCAAGAGGGAAGAGAAAGGGTGAAGACAAACTAGACCTTGGGGAGATGCAACTGATGGAGATAGAGGTCCACGAAAAAAGGGGGAGAATCTCAGATATTGAGATGACTGACATAAACCGATCGGTGAGGGTGAATGAGTTCGCCCTTGTCGGGAGTAATGAAAATAATAAGCTATAACTGCCGAGGGTTGGGGAGTCCCGAGGCAGTTGCATCGCTCCACCGGCTAATGGGGAAACACTCCCCCGACGTTCTCTTTCTTATGGAGACCAAGAGAACACCGAACGAGATGACCCATGTGAAGCGGCGTTACGGGATGACATGCTGTCTCAGTGTGCTCCCCCCCCCCCCCCGAGGGCGAGCAGGGGGATTGGCGCCCCTTTGGACGGAGGAAATCTCAACGAATGTTCAGACATGCTCACATCACCACATTGGTGCTGTGACAGAGAAATACGGATGTTGTTTCCGGGTGACAGGCTTTTATGGGTGGCATGAAGGCCATTTAAAAAAAAAAAAAAAAAAAACTCCTGGGAGCTGCTTGATTTCCTAGGGAGACAGGATGATAGGGAATTGTTGGTTTATGGCGACTTCAACTGTATCCTGTTTCCCAATGAAAAGAAAGTGGTTCAACCCTTTGGATTTAACGAAGCCTCGGACTTTATGAACAGTCTGGACAAATGAGAGTTGAATGACTTGGGGTCGGTTGGACACCCGTTCACTTGGACCAACAGGAGGGAAGAAGGAGAACACATTAAGGAGCGGCAGGATAGGTTTACTGGAATACCAAATGGAGGGAGAAATGGCCACGGGAAAGAGTGGAAAATGTGTGGTGGGAAAGATCGGATCACTTACCGGTCTTAATGGAATTACAACCGAAGGAACGCGCAAGGGGACGGGTGAAAAGAGCCAAAAAATTTGAGGCATTATGGATCGACGATGAAGATTTCGAAGAGGAGGTCAGGAAGGTGTGGGCCAATACCGAGGGGGGAGCATGGAAATTTGACTTCTAGAATGATGGCCTGTGGGACGAAACTTGCAAACTGGGGCAAAGCCAAATATGGTAGGCTGGGTAAACAACTTGAAGAACTAAGATGCAAACATAGAGCTTTGTGCAATATGGAACCAACTCAGTAGACGTTGAAAGCACTCAAGGAAACAGAGCAAACACTTTTGCATCTAGAAATTTTGACTGAAAAGTACTGGGCGCAGCGGGCCCACCACCTAGCCCTGAAAGAAGGTGACCGAAACACAGCCTACTTCCATGCTCGAGTGAAAGAACGTCGGAAAAGGAACACCATCCATAGAATTGCAAATCATAATGGTAGCTTCCGAACATCAACCCAAGGCATACAACAAGTGGTGGTGCACTTTTATACACAACTCATTTCATCTATTAATCCCGACATGGCGCACAACAAGATTCCAGAACTAGAAGGGCGAGTGGGAGAAGCTGAAATAAATTACCTTTTGAAACAATTCACAGCCGAGGAGATTTACCTGGCATTGAAACAAATGGGTCCCACAAAATCCACGAGTCCGGACGGGTTTTGTGCCCTGTTTTTTCAAAGATATTGGAATATTGTGGGGGAGGAAGTGACTAGGATGGTCCTGGGTGTTCTTAATGGAGGACACATACCTGTAGGACTTAATCACACGCTGATCTCTCTGATCCCAAAAATAAAGATTCCCGAGCAGATGAAGGACTTGAGACCAATTGCTCTCTGTAACATGACTTAAAAATTAATCTCAAAAGTCCTCGCAAACCGTCTTAAACCACTCTTGAATTCAATAATAGACAGTCGGTAGTCGACCTTCATCTCGGGATGGTCAATTTGTGACAACACAATTGTAGCCTTCGAAATTTTCCATTATTTAAAGAAGAAAACGATAGGAAAGAAAGGATGAGTGGCAGCCAAGATTGATATGAGTAAGGCATACGACTGGGTTCAATGGAGTTTTTTTAGGCTATTGATGAAGGAGATGAACTTCCCGGACAGCTGGATTGCTTTAGTCATGAAATGTGTAGAGATCGTCTCATTTACTTTTTGCATAAATAGCGAGCAGGTTGGCTTCCTCAAACCTGAACGGGGATTACGCCAGGGCGACCCGATATCTCCCTACCTCCTCTTCCTGGTCTCAGAAGAATTGAATGCACTAATTTCCAGAGCATTAGGAGCGGGCAAGTGGAGTGGAATCAAACTTTGTCGAGCAGCTCCGGCTGTTTCGCATTTATTATTTGCGGACGACCACATATTCTTCGTCAAAGTGTCAGTGGAGGAAGTGCAAACAATGAAAGATGTTCTAAAACAATTTGAGCTAATGTCGGGACAGCAAGTAAATTTTGAGAAATCGGAATTTTTCTTTAGCTGCAATGTGGATGATAGGAAGAGAGGTGAATTGCAAATCATAATGGTAGCTTCCAAACATCAACCCAAGGCATACAGCATGTGGTGGTGGACTTTTATACACAACTCTTTTCATTTACTAATCCCGACTTGGCGCACAACAAGATTGCAGAACTAGAAGGGCGAGTGGGAGAAGCTGAAACAAATTACCTTTTGAAACCATTTACAGCCGAGGAGATTTACCTAGCATTGAAACAAATGGGTCCCACAAAATCCCCGGGTCCGGACGGGTTTTGTGCCCTGTTTTTTCAAAGATATTGGAATATTATGGGGGAGGAAGTGACTAGAATGGTCCTGGGCGTTCTTAATGGAGGAGACATACCCGTAGAACTTAATCACAAGCTGATCTCTCTGATCCCAAAAACAAAGAATCCCGAGCAGATGAAGGACTTGAGGCCAATTGTTCTCTTTGACTTAAAAATTAATCTCAAAAGTCTTGGCAAACCGTCTGAAACCACTGCTGAATTCAATAATAGACAGCTAGTAATCGACCTTCATCTCGGGAAGGTCAATTTATGATAACACAATTGTAGCCTTCGAAATTTTCCATTATTTAAAGAAGAAAATGATAGGGAAGAAAGGATGGGTGGGAGCCAAGATTGATATGAGTAAGGCATACGACCAGGTTGAATAGAGTTTTTTAGGTTAGTGATGAAGGAGATGATCTTCCCGAACAGCTGGATTGCTTTAGTCATGAAATGTGTAGAGACCGTCTCATTTACTTTTTGCATAAATGGCAAGCAGGTTGGCTTCCTCAAACCTGAACGGGGATTACTTCAGGGCGACCCGATATCTCCCTACCTCTTCCTCCTGGTCTCAGAAGGATTGAATGCACTAATTTCTAGAGCAATAGGAGCGGGCAAGTGGAGCGGAATCAAACTTTGTCGAGCAGCTTCGGCTGTCTCGCATTTATTATTTGCGGACAACAACATATTCTTCGTCAAAGCGTCAGTGGAGGAAGTGCAAACAATGAAAGATGTTCTAAAATAATTTGAGCTAATGTCGGGTCAGCAAGTAAATTTTGAGAAATCGAAACTTTTCTTTAATTAGCCGCAATGTGGATGATAGGAAGAGAGGTGAATTGCTTGGTTTGTTGGAAATGAAGGAAATGACGGATCATAAAAAGAATTTGGGACACCCGCTACTAATCGGACGATCAAAAAAGATGACTTGTGAGGATTTAAAGAAGAGGGTATGGCATAAGATACAAGGATGGAAAGAGAAATTCCTTTCCCAAGCGGGGAGGGAGGTCCTACTGAAGGCTGTAGTGCCAGCTATTCCAACATACGTCATGAGCATCTTCAAGCTACCAGTATCCTTTCATAATGACGTCCGAAGTATGATGAGTAATTTTTGGTGGAAAGGAGATATTGATAAACGAGGGATTCATTGGTTGAACTGGAGCAGAATGTGCCATATGAAGAATACGGGCAGGATGGGCTTTCGAGACATGGCTAATTTCAACCTGGCAATGTTAGCCAAACAAGCATGGAGGATCATCACACAACCGGAATCACTCATGGCTACTGTATTGAAGGCACAGTACTTCCCACGGGGGAGTTTCTCAGAGGCTAAAGAAGGATACAGACCGAGTTTCGTATGGAGAAGCTTGATTGAAGGGAGGAATCTGTTGAACCGTGGCCTGGGATGGACAGTAGGAGATGGGGCGGCCATCAAAGTTTGGGGAGACAAATGGATAAACAACAATGGTATTACGTTCTTGGGCCAAGCTCCAGCTGGAAAGGAAGAGTGGAAGGTGGAGAATCTTATACAATTCGAGAATGAGGCGGAGTGGAACGAGGAGGTATTACTAACCTTATTCGATGAGGAGACAATCAGAAACATAAAAGCCATCCTTTCGCCTTCCAACTGACAACCGGATCAACTAAGATGGTTATTCTCAAAGAACGACGAGTATAAGGTACGGAGTGGTTAACACCTGGCTTGTAGTCTATCGGTGGCGTCCTCCTCCACAAGCGAAATGTCAAAATTGTGGAACACAATTTGGAAGTTGCAGGTCCACCCAAGAATTAAGAACAAAATGTAGAGGTTTGCTCAAAACATTCTTCCAACAAAGGCTAATCTACACTAGAGAAGAGCAGTAACATCCCCGATTTGCGGAATCTGCGGGGAAGAGGTGGAGACTTTGAGACATGTTTTCTTCGACTGTCAATGGACACAAGAGGTATAGGGTTTGCTAAGCTACCAACTGTGAAGGAAATTAAAGGATTGAATGGGGAGGAATGGGTGTTGAACATGACCCAATCCTTATCGCAAGAGGAGATGCGGCGTTGTTGCTATGAGATCTGGAGCATTTGGTGGGCTAGGAACGACTTTTGCATTCACAATAGAGCCATAGATGGGTGCGGAGTGGCGGAGTGGGCTGCCAAAGCCAATTCAGATTTTGCCGAAAAAATTAAGTCGGGGAACACCGAGAAGGAGAATCAAATGCACAGAAAATGGAAGGCCTGGGATGGGGGCGTTAAAATCAAGTGTGACGCCGCCTGTGACCGAGAGAGAGAGGAAGGGTAGCTGTGAGATGTGTAGCTCAAGACAGCAACTGAGGCTTTCTTTGGGCAGCGGGACGACGATGGAACAACCTTTGGACAGCGGAGGTGGTGGAGATGAAAGCAATCCAGTTTGCTATTGAGGTTAATGGAAGCAAAGGGTGGTCAAAGGGTTGTGGAAAGTGACTGCTTAGTCGGAGTTGAAGTTGTGAGTTCAAGTAGCTGGGAAAGAGGGGTGACGACACTAGTTGCCAAAGAAACCATTGAAGAATGGAAGAAAAGCACAATTCGAAATGTCATATGGAATAACAGAGAAAGTAACAAGGAAAATTGGAATCTAATAAACCAAACTTTATGTTCATTTTGATCTAACAAACCAAACTTAACTTTTTGTTAATAACAAACTGTACTTAACATAATATTTTTCTTAGTGAACCTCCACCAATTTCCGGTTACCAAAAAAATGACATGGAGGTTTTTTTGCTTATTGAAATGAACCTAATTGAAATGAACAATGTGTTGGAAGAAAGGCTCGAGTAGCTGTGGTCTGAAGTGACAAGAATGAGAAATAAATTACAGAGAATGAGGGACGGAAGTCAGAACTTTGAGCGTCTGGATGAAGAAAATGTGAAATTTCAGGCCGACTGAGGAGAAAATGAAGATGAAGTCATCTTCATTTCCCTTTTATTTTTTACCCATAAAACACTCCACATCAGCAAAAAAAACCTCCATGTCATTTTTCCGATAACCGGAAATTGGTGCAGGTTCACTAAAAAAAAAATATTATGTTAAGTACAGTTTGTCATTAACAAAAAGTTAAGTTTGGTTTGTTAGATCAAAATGGACATAAAGTTTGGTTTATTAGATTCCAATTTCCCAAGTAACAAAGCAGCCCACAATATGGCACAATGGAGTTTGGAGTTGATGCAAGACTTTATTGTTTTAGATAGTCCCCCACTGTGTATCAAGGAAATCCTTGTATCTAATTTACAACATTAATATATCTTAAGTGTTTGGTTTGCAAAAAATAAAAATTTTATTGTCTTGCCAGTTTGTTAGTTTAATTTAATTAGCATACAAATTGGTCTTTAGCAAGAATTCTTATTCATGTTTATTAACATGAGCGGAATCGGGAAATTATTTTACGGGGACTGTCAGTCTACCTGACAAGCAGTTTCTTGTGCTGATTAAATTTGAATTTCAGTTTGTCACAAATCAAATTTAATAGAAAACTAATCTCCAACTGTAGAATAGATATTCCATAGGTGTCTTGTTGTCTTCATATGTTGATAATTCAATAATACTGAAAAAATAAATCCGACGTAATTGTTTGGTCTTTACTTGATTAAGTTTAATTGTTTGGTCTTTATGCATATTGAATAGTGAATTAAATATGCTTTCTTGACTTCTTATGCAGTCGTGCATTATGGCTCCCTCTAACAAGTACCTTAAGGATTTGATAGAAAAAAAAAAAAACACGACAATTTACTGTTAAGGTGAAGATAATTGAAAAATCTTGGCCCCGGCTATCTACAAGCAAAATAATGTACAAAGAATTCGGATGCAAGATAAAAAGGTTTGTCAAAATTGATTTTTTTTTCAGCTTAGATTAGTGTCTTTACATTAATTGGTTTTAGACTCTCACTGAAATACATATTTTTTTAATTGTTCCTTGTCTAGGGAAGTCAAATGGGAGTAACCTTATATGGTAATGACATTCTCATATATGATGAATGCATAAAATGTAGAAAAGAATATGAAATCTCAAATGCAATTGTGAAGCCTATAAAAAGACAATTGGAATCAAGGCCGAAATTGTATGAAATGGCATTTAATGATCAAGCAGCCATACAACCACTTTCTGTTGATACTGAAAATGATGATATTCCTTAATATTGTGCAATATCTCAAATAAAGCACCTTCCACAATCCATAAATAGATACGGTAATATATTATACTTTTTGTATATGTCCATTATATTTTAGTTTGTCCATTATATTTCAGTTATTGTCATGTGTTGGCCATTGTGCTATTTGTTTATTTTATAGTCATGTTTAAGCTGACTTTCTTTAGCATATTTTTGATGATTTATTTGCCATTGAATTAAAGATTTGTTGGGAGTTGTCCTATATGTGGAGCTGTTACGGCAAATCTGTATAAAACATGATAAAAAAGAAAGCAGTCGTGAGGTTCCAATTAGAGAAATTGTGATCGTTGAAACCCGACATGCAGCACAAAAGTAGCAAGATTGAGAGCCTCCATCTCAACGTTCAAGAGAAGAGATCGAATGGTCGAGCTTTGTGGAAGAGTTGAGCAATTCAAGTAGGAAAGGAGAGTAGAGAAGCCGAAGAGGTGTGGACGATGTGAAAGATTTCGTTTTAGGCGTAGGGTTTAGATTAAATTTAATTTCGCTTCTTTAATTTGTATTTTTCTTGTTCAACATCTTGTTATCGGATCTTAAGTTTTTGTAATCGGATCCAGATTTTGATATTTTCACAAGTTTAATACAAATTCTCTGGGTTGATTCTTCCTCATTTCTTGGTTTTTATTTGCGTATTTTATGGGTTTCTCAATTTTCTGGGAATGTTTTATTTGATTTTTTATGTTCATATTCTAAAATGTCTCGGTTTAGTTCTAATTTATGGGTTTAATCTGTTGGGTTGCTTGATTCATGTTTGTATTTCCCTTCTCCCTTGTTCTTGATCTAGTTTGAATTTCTTGGTCGGATTGAAACTGGGTAATTGTTCCGAATAATTTTGATTGGAAAAAGGGATTCGGAACTGGGCGACTGTTTACACTTAACGGTCGTTAAACTGGCCACCGTTAGTCTTTGCGTTTGTTTATTGAACGGTTGCAAAGTTAGCGATCGTTCATTTCAGCGGTCACGTGCCTCTTAAATGGCTATTGAAAGGCGATCGAAGTGGTCGTGCGCCTCCTGGAGCGACCGTTCAAGACCTTCTTCGACTGTTGAAAATGGTGACGCTTTGGCTGCCATGTTGTAGTGGAGTACCTATACCCAGGGGGATTTTTGCATTTTGGACCCCGAAGTATAGGAGTATTTATTTTCTGGTCCCACGGTTTTCATTGTTTATTTTTTGGACCCTAAAATTTATGGGTTGAATAAAAAGGAGCTTAAAGTTTAGGTTGAAAAAAAAAGCTCGTGTATTATTTTTCTTTTTCTTCTCATGTTTGAATCTATCTCCCGATTAGCACCAAACTTCATGAGTAAGGTCAAAACTGATATTGAAGCTATAATACACCTCTCTTATTCATGTCGGAACTATTTAGATCCTGAAGTATCCAGGGTCTAAGTAGTTCTGACATGAATAAGAGAGGTGTATTACAACTTTAATATTAGTTTTAACCTTAGTCATGAAGTTTGGCGCTAATCAGGAGATAAATTCAAAAATAGGAAGAAAAAGAAAAATAATACACATGCCTTTTTTTCAACCTACAAAATTTAAGGTCCATTTTTTATTCAACCCATAAACTTTAGGGTCCAAAAAATAAACAACAAAAACCGTGGGACCAGAAAATAAATACCCCTATACTTCGGGGTGCAAAATACAAATATCCCATATCTAGTCATCCAAGAAGTTAATTTTGTTAAACAAAGATTTATCAAATTTTATTATCAAATTTATCATATCAATATTATTGTACAATTTATCAATATATACAAATTTATCGATTTCTTTTAAATTTATAGGTGATTAATTAACCTTTTTAAAATTGCATATGATGGACCTATGTAAATCCAATATGGTACAAGATATAATTTGCAACACATATTATTGAATTAAGTTGGTTTAGTATAATATTAGTGAATTTAAATGAAATAAATAACAATTGATGCATTTATAATTATTAATAATGTAAGCTATTATCTTCAAAATTATATGACATAATTACCGAACTAATAGAGTTAAAAATAACCCACCCTCAACCAAATAATCATTGCATGAAAAATAAATCTTTGAAAAATAAAACAAACATAAAAAAAAAAGTTAAATACTAGTAATGAAAACTAAAATAACTTAAATAATAGCAATAAATAAAAATTAACATGTCTTCCCTACTATTGTAGAAGGTAGTTTGTAAGTTGTAACATTATATTTCCTTAAAAAAAAAAAAAAAGTTGTAACATTATATTGTGCGTTGCCAACATCCTCATTATTAGAACCTAACTGGAAGCCCTAAAGCTTAGCGAGGAGTGACGGGTACTGAGATAACCTGGGAGGAAACCTAAGTTCTTCCCAATCTTTGTCATCCACCCTCGAGAAGTAATGATCCACCATTCTGTCTGTCACTAAATCCAAACTCACAGGCTCCCACTACAACATCATAAAAACACACAAGCTACTAAGTTATAGGGTATTCAAATCAAGTGACACTCAATGATCATTATGTGTTGATCGAGTAATGAAAATATAGCACACCTACCTTTGGATTCTTATCTTTGTCGATCAGTGTTGCTCGAATACCCTACATTTGAAGGTACAGGACTGAGTAAGTTATGCAATGCAGTAAAAGGGTTTGAGTATTGATGAAGACAATTAGTGTAGATTTTATTGAACCTCAAAGACATCTCTACTGATTTCTGCTCTGATGACATGACAAATGATTCTGTAATCACAAATAAGGCATTGACCGATTCCTTGAGATCTGGCTTCTCTAATCTGACAAGGTATAATAACATAGTGAGGAACTAAGGAGACATGCATATATCATTGTATTATTCTCTCAATTCAGGTATGTATAGATGCTGCATGAACTCAATTTGATAATGAGAAACACACGGTCAAGTACCGTACCGATCTAAGACAAATCTTTAGACTTATTGGAGATGACTTCTTCAGAGATTGTATTGCCACAGAAATCCACTTCTTACTCTTCTTAGCAAATTCAATCTCCTGAGACACACATACATGTTTTGTTATGAAAATTGACAATGTATTATACGTATTAATATCATTATAACTAGCTCCACAACATTCTTAAAGTGGAGCTTTTGAAATATTGATCTTACAAGGGAGGATAGAATTTCTTCAACTGTTCTACAAGAAAACCATTTATTGATGGTGTACAACCTGCATATCGATTGAGAGCGTAGAGGTTACTAAGATTTTTTTACTCTGCTTGCAAACATCCAAACAACCAAATGTAAAGAAAAGATAAACCCCCAAAGTGAACAGAAAAAGCATATTACAACACAACACATTTCACATGTATATTCAAGGAATTGAAGTGAAATAGTGACTAGAAATCGAAATTTTACTGATGATAAATACTCGTTTTCTTTAGAGTAGGATGCTCTGCAAATCCATCAATAATCCGAGAAATATCAGCTGAATTGGTTACAAGTGTCTTGCAAAGCTCCTCTTCTAGCAGCGACAATTTCTGTGGATTAACATTTGATCATTAAAATTACTTTGGTAAATTTATGTTGGGCAGCAGACTTCACTTTGAATACATGTAACAATTCCATTAGTTAATGGAAAAAGGAATATGAGTTATGGTTTTATATAAAGTAAGAAATAATTAATGGATTTGAGTGAAAATGTACCGAAAAAGGAACAAAATGGGTAGCAAGACCACATGCAAGCATTTCAGCACCGTCTAATCTAGCACCAGTCAGACCAAGATATTCCCCTGCGTGCATGTCAAAATTATTGATTACATGAGGAGCTACAAACGTAATTACGTTGGAACGTTTGATGTTATTGCGTACCAAAGAATCCAGGTAACCTTGATAAAAAATATGAAGATCCAGCATCTGGGAAGAGTCCAGAAATTGTTTCAGGCATTGCAAATACCTGCAAAATGTCCTTCCAGTGTTTTCATTGCTATACTTTGTGATTTAAGTTGGACTAAAATCCTTTTTGCCACGAACAATAGCAAAAGAAATACCGTATTCTCAGTAACAATGCGGAATCTACCAAGAATTGATAAACAAGCTCCACCTCCCATAACAATTCCGTTCATGATTGAAACCTACAAACATATTTGAATGCATGCATCCATGAATCAAAGTATCAAACAATAAAGCTCATCCAACCAAAGAAATTAGATAGAACCTGTTTTTGTTTTTAGTAAAGCATCTTTAACAAGAGTTAAGTTTATATTCATCACCCTTGGCTTTTGTATTATTAGCTCTTAATTAACTCCCTTCATATTGTACGTTAATTTTTCTACCCTTGTGCAATGAGGAGTGTAATTTTATGTACCATTTATAATGAGGGTGAATAAATGAAAAAATGGACCAATTTGCCCATGTATCAAATGAGTTTAAGTACAACCATTTCATGATAGGGGGTAGAGAAAATCAAACGCTTGAATAGGACATCTGAATTGAAATACGAGTATTAATGTGCATAAAATTTGAATTTCATGAATGCAAACTTATGTAACTTAAACTTTATAAAGAAATGGAGGCATAGGATTTATTGAAAGATGCTGGTCACCCACCTGGGGTTTTGCGCATGTCGCAATGACATAATATAACATGTAGCCTCGCCGGAAGTAGTTAGCACCCACTCTCCAATCCCCTTCAAAATCAAAAACTATAAATTAGTGAACCCTGTACACTATTTCCAAAGATAGAAGCTATATTCAGGGGTGGCAAAAAGATTCTTCGAGAAAATCCAAAAACCGGATTCAAAAGAATGATATTTAACGGATAGTTTTTGAAGATGGGGAATCCGTAACCGATCCGATTTTGCTTGAATTGTGGGTTGAAAAATTTGGATAATGAATTGGTTATTTGAAAATTTATAAATGATTAATTTACAATTTAAATCCATGAAATGTTATTGTTTTGTGATAAATTAGTATTTAATAGCATAGAACGCAACATCAATGTATCATGTTTATACCTTTAAATCCATGAAGGCAGGAAGTAAAATAGTTATGATTTTATAAGTGTTTTATAATTCATGGACGTACGATTATCCCATCCGAAAATCAATTAACAGAAATATTTTTGATCGGTATGTTATAGATAGGAAACTTTATCATACGACAATTCAGTTAACCGAAAGTCCAGTTAAATAAAACTTTCAAATCAATACGAATAAAACTTTCAAATCAATCTGAAGTCATTGCTTGGATTGGTTAATCAATCAATAAGCACCCTTAGATAAATTATTAGTTCAACGTTTCATGCATTCTAGCAAAGTACACCCCTCTTCATTTTATCTTTTGTTATGATTTTTGTCAGGCATACATAGAATATATATATATATATATATATATATATATATATATATACTCTATTATCATAGGAATACAACATCGAAATTTTTGGTAAAATGTTACGTGTGAAATAATCGACTAAATAAGGACATTTGGGATCATGAAATATTTACGTGTGAAATAAGTCGTAGATAAAATGAAATATATATAAGTGAAAGGATTATGAGTAAGATCACCCCCAGCACAAAATGCTCTTCCATTTCCCTATTCCCCAAAAAAGGGACAACCGAAGAAACACTATCAGATGCATTACATGCACAAAAGATATGAATTAAATGTTTGCCTAAAATCAAAAGTATGTGGCGCAGTAATTAATGCAAACAATGTTAAAACATTTTGCTGCGTAGAATTTTGTTCTTTATCATTGTCGTATACTGTACGAAGGAGCTAGTAAACTAGAAAACATCTTCGTTACCAAGTATGCATAAGATATGAATAATTGCAGCAATTTTATACATAATACATAGAATGTTCCAATACGTACCTTTTGTATAAGTAGACGGACACCAGAATCTTCTTCACAAGCAAGAAAAAGTTCCAACAGTCGAGAAATCTGGAGCAATATATATGGAGATGAAAAAATAGTTAGTTAGCTCAGGACTTTTTAATATCATCTTCCTTTATAGAAACTGAAAGAATCAAGATTTAAATGTTGGTAATAAATAATACGGAAATTGGATTTAATAATTTGTTTTAATACGTGATAGACTGAATAATCTGAACTTTAAAAATATCACTGAATAATATGAACTATGACCATATTGGATTACAGTAGTATGTCAACATGAATTATGTACCCAATCCTTATTCTTTTAAAGAATCTCAAATTTGACCATATTGAAATTTAAATAAACAAGGGGAATAATTAAAGATACAAATAAAATTTTTAAAGAAAATGAGGATTAGCTAAATAATTAATGGTGACATGCTACTGTAATTTAATATGGTCAAAGTTAAGATTATTCAGTCTATCACACGCCAAAGTTAATGAGCTACTCTATAAGCTTGTAGGGGCACTGAAATTCAATGCCTCGCATTGAACCGCACACGCACACACACATATGTTGATTGTCGGCTTTTGGAGGCTTATTAGGAGGCACTTTGCACACTTGTGCACGGTGCCGGTGTTTATAAATATAGATCCCTGTTTTTAATTTAATTTTATTGGTATCTAATCAGTTTGGATAATACTAATTTTATTTTGTCATTATCCAATATGTTCGGATATTGTTAATATGTTATTATCCAAAGCCAACTGTCACAACTAACATCTCTCTATCCAAATTCGTTTATCTACTCTGCATGCACATGGGGAAGAATTAGATCTTGCTCTTCTGATTCTTCATGAAGCCTTTATCGATAGATCATGGAGGAATGTTTGCCACAGTATAGAGCGCCTGAGTGATATAGGGCAACTAAATTCCTTAAAGACTGTGATTTTCAATCATGTTTTAGGCCTTTTCTTCTCAAATTTTCTCAACACACACTGCAAAATAGGGGTGGATTTAGGGGGGGGGGGGGGGGCATGGCCCAGGCTATGGTTACAAATTTCTAGTAAATGTTGCACAAGCTTGAAAATGTATGTGGCTCAATGGTTGTGATGGGTAAGCTTGTATGAATCTAAGTCTCTTGTCTCTTTGGTCCTACGTTCAAATCCTTTTACATGCATGTTATTTTAGTTTTTTACACCAAGCCATGCCCTTCTCTATGTGTCTTCTTTTATATTTTTTTTTGTTGCTATATTTTTTTACCAAATTATTTATGTTTTTCTTATTCATTTAGTACTTTTATTTTTATCATGTATATGTTTCTCTATACTTTTATAAATATTCAATACCAATGTTCTCCTTTAGATTTTAATTGTTTTTAGAAAAAGTTTTAAAATTTCTCAGAAATTTTTTATAAAGCAATAGAATTTAATTCATAAACATTATCTTATCTATCAATAAATGAAAAATGTTCTATTAAAAATAATGTCAATTGTATGAGCTAGCCTCATAATTTTATTAATAAGAGCAATTTGTTTGTTTTGGCGGTCCATTAATAAGTTAATATTTCTCTTATTTTATATTGTACGTAATTACGTATGAAATATTTGATATAAATATTGTCATACTGTGTCTCACTCTAATGAAATAATCTGGCTCTGCCCTTGCTGCAAAAGCCGACCTAGTTGAAGGTAGCAAGGTCTTATGTATAGTGACAACCTTTTGAAAGTTAACTTGGTGACTAAACCTATAAATTAACGTGGATTCTAGATGACAGAGCACCTACACATTTTTGCACCCAGAAGGCACTAATGTATGACTTTAAAGATGGTCCTGATGATCAACATGCCTACACGACCGATGTTACTAGAGTCCAGGGTAGTGGGAAAGTTCTTCCCAAGTTTGCTTCTAGAAAATCTTCATGTTTAACCAATGTGCTTTGTATACCTTCCCTTTCAATAAACTTAGTTTCTATTGCCTTGCATGACATGGTTGGAGTTAAAGTGAACTAAAAGAACAGAAAAGTTTCTAAGTTCGTGGTATAATAGTTCTATTTATGACCTTTATATGGTTCTATCTATGACTGCTTCATAACGGCTCTCTTTCTCTACTCAAATGAGCTTGCGACACTCCAGCCACACATTCAATCTTCATGGTCTTCTTTCTTTGTTCATACTTTGGGTACACATTAGAAAACTGCTTGATCCATGCTCTTGGCCTCTAGCGCATGAGTTCAAGAATAATTTCGAGGAGCGAAAGACTATTGCGATTTGCACATTCGAAATCACTTTTAAACCAATGGCGCCCGATCATGATCAGCCATTGCCACCAAGTCAAGGGCTTCATTTCCCACCCCTCTCCTGCAGGATTCAAATCATGAAGGGAATATTATTCATCCTTACTAATTTGAGGAGTGTTGTAGGTGGGACTGGACCGAGCTTTGAACATTGGCATTCTCTATCCCCCATTCACTATAAGGTCCGTTGGATTAATATTTCTATGAGATAGGATGTCCAAACAGACTTATTATCTATTATGAAAAAACAATAAAAATGGTCCTGTACCATGGCAACATAAAGTTTTTCCTCACAGTCATTGATAAACTGACTCTATTCTACCAACCCTAGATGCCAACAATGAATTCACGAGCTTGTTAACAAATACAACAATTGCATACCATATAAGATGAGAGCGCATTTAATTGCTTTGGCCTGTTCAATATGAGTGTTTGCACAAACTTTCTATTTTCTACCAAAACCTGTGCACCAAAAAAATACGTCAAACATACATCTTGATTAAAATGGAGAGATTTTTTTAAGAATGTAGCATTTAATTTTTTTCAGTACGGTTAATTTTAATTTGTTTGGCAAACTATTCAATTGAAGTCATTTTGTTTGCCATGGAGGTGTTCGGTGAGGGGAAGGTGAGCAGAGTTTTTGAAAGTACGTTACTCTCATGGAGCAATCAATGTGTTATCAAATCAAAGGGAAGTTGAGATAAGACCTTATTCAATAGCTTATGAGTAGATATCTCGCAAAATGAGATACGACTCAAGTAAGAAGCATTTAATAGATGGATACACTTATAGTGGTTGTCAACCATGACAACCACCGTAAGTAAAATAAACCTTATCCGTACATGTGTCAAGTTTTATCTTGACCATTAGCTTTCTTATTTAATATAAATTGTGAAATATATTTTTTAAAATTTTAGTTTATTTTAAAGAAATTTAAAATAAATATTTTTTCAAAATATGCTTATTTACTAGGCAAAAATTTAGATTTAAGATATTTAAATTTTAAAAAATTTTGGAAATTTTTTTTAATTAAGAAAATATATTTTATAATGTTGTGCTAAATAAAAATGATGAATAACGAAGATAAAAGTTGACACATATATGGATAAATATTGTTTTCATTGTGGTGGTTGTCATGGTTGACAACCACTATAAGTTTTTCCTTTAATAGATACAAAGGGAAAGGCAAGGAAAGACGAGACACATGAACCATGGATTAGATACATAAGGGCAAGGAAATAAGCCCAGCTTATATCATGATCTTACGACTATAAGATATTGTGATCCCAATATTTCAATGTTCAAAAGTTATGTATATTATGTTTAAATTTTATATACGGAATGTCCAAAATCTTACTATACGTAAATTAAATATTCAAGAACATATATATATATATATATATATATTATTTATTTCTTTGACGAGAAATTATATATCATGCCCAAAATATAACGAACATAAAAATAATTATCTATTAAAAAAAATAGGATGTTCAAAAAGGTCTATCCTATTATGTTCAAAATATCACGAACATAAATAATTAAACATAAAAAATAATATGTTCGTAAACCAATTTATAAACTATATAACTAAACGAAAATAATAAGAGTCTGGGACAAAACACCATTTAAGTGTCTTGTCATATCATTAAAACTATATTATTATATATTAAGTTGAAACAAAATGATATGATTCAATTCTATAACTATAATATTGCATATATATTGCCATAAGTTATACTTTTATACATTATTTTTTTATATTTTCAAAAAACGTTTAAAATAAGCCTAACGAACGGGGTTGATTTAATTAAGATATGATTTGTGCTTATTGACGTAGTAAACACAACCAAAACTTTATATATATATATATATAACTGATACTTAATACTTACTATTTTCAAAAATAGTGTAAAAATGATTAAAAATATTAATTTGGGGAAGTTTAAGACACTTCAAAAGTGTCTTGAGATAAGACTCCTATCATCTCCCCATTTGTAATTGTGTCACCCATGGTCTTTGACAATCTGTGTTTCCACATAATATTATTTTTACCTATAATATTTCATTTTATTTTCTCGATTTAATTATTCTTTTCACCTGTAATCTTTCATTTTATTTTATTGATTATTTGGCATCGTATTATTTTCTTCCATTAATTTTATTGCTCTTATATATCCCCAACTGTAATTAATATTGGTTTAACCGGCCTATTACACTACGTGCATGATCTATGTATTCTAACTCTAATTACATATTGGTTTAACCTTTATACTACATCACATGCATGATCCATGTACGTATTCTTTTTTTGATAGTAAATATATATATATATATATATATATATATATATAATACTGCAATCGTTATAGGTAAAAACAAATTAAATATCTCGAAATGAGTGAAAAGAATGTATAAAAGTATATTTAGTTTCTAACTCATTTAAGGTAAAAACTTTGGTGTATTGTTTATTTACTAATTTCTTTGGAAACCAGATGATTATTTAGGGTGGAAACAAATGTGAACACTATATGTTGTTTTAAGTGCTGCTTTGCTGAATAATAAAAACAATTTTGAAAACAATATAACATCAAATAATAGTTGGACTTGGTCAAAACCAAATACCAAGTGAGTTAAAATCTTTCATAAATCTTAGTCTCTCCATTTCATATTAATTGCCGTCTTTGAAAATTGTGCAGTAAATTTTCAAAAAATTTGACCATAAATTTATCAATATATACAATGAGTTGTTATTTAAAATTATCACCATTAAATTCGTAACAAAAATATTATCATAAAAATATAATACTGCAATTGTTAAAGAGTGACATTGAAAATTGTAAAAGTCAAAACTATGACAATTAATATGACACAGATGGAATATATTTAGTTATCTCCTATGATTATGAAGCACATTAATAATTATGATATAAGATGATATCTTTCATAACCTTTATTTTTTATTATTTTTGATATTTCAAAAATAAAACTTAACTAAATATCTCAAAATGAGAGCTAACATAATCAAAATTTTCAAATAAGAAAGAGAGCAAGTACCTCATCACTTTCGAAGTTATTAACATTAGTCAGAGCCATATTTGATTGTTAGCCTAGCTAGCTAGAGTCGACAACTTTGTGAAATTTGATGTACCTGTGAGGGAAGATATACGAGCCTAATACGGCTGTGCTCTACATTTTATAGTCAGGAGGGGGAGGGAATGAACATTTTTTTTAAAAAAAAAATAATAATTAAAGTGGGTTCTTTTTTATACCTTTCTTATTTTTTTTCCCACGCAGGGGGTTTCTGTAAAGGGTTGAGTGTTTTTCTTTAATTATTACAGTATATACATATTATATATAATTGGGCATGTTTTCTGTGTTGTTTTGTTAATTACTTAGGTTGACATATATATAATAATATGCATCACGTGGCGTTGATTGGAGTTCTCTGTTTGTTATTGTATTTTCATCTTGTTGTCATGTTTAGTTGTTTTCGCGTATACATATAAGCAACATAATTAATGTCAGGCCCTTAGCAAAATTAATAGTTAGCTTATTGATGTGAATAACGAATAATTGCAGAATAAAAATTATGTTTGGCACATTAGCCGTTAAGTTAGCTTATTGATGTGAATATGGATAATTTTTGAAGAAAATTTTTCAAAAGGTACGGTATTTAATTTTGAACAAAAATATTGAAAAATTACTAAAAATGTTATTTAGAAAATGTTACTTGAAATGCTAAAACCCTACTTGAATTGTTAGCTTTCCAAACACTAATCTATCTCCTCAAAGTTTTAGAAGATTAACAACAACAATTATAATCTTCCAGGAAAACACATTTAAACAATAAAATAGGGCCCAACCTGATGTGAACCGGAAACCGATCTTGATCTGCATTCACATGCTCTATCATTGAGCCACGTGACCCTTTGATAAACTCCATTGCATTAATCATATTAATTTTATAAAATAAAGAGTTATTTGTGTTGAGAAATTTATCATAAAAAATTTTAAGTTTTAACTGCACAAATATAAATATATAATCTCTATCTGTATACTCCCTCCGTTCCATATTAATTGTCATAATTTTGACTTTTACGGTCTCCAATATTATTCTTTGATTGATAATTTCTTGCATAATATGTTATTAACAATTGCAATTTTATACTTTTATTATAGTATTTTTCGTTATGAATCTAGTGGTAGTAATTTTATATAGCAACTCATTGTATATATTGAGAAATTTATGGTCAAAATTTTTTAAGTTTGACTGCACGATTTTCAAATACGACAGTTAATATGGAACGGAGGTAGTAATAGAAAAAACAATACATTTAAATTTTGAGATAAAGCCACCAGAGTAAATATAGGTAAATTAACCAATCGCATTGCAGATAAATAAATATGAATAATTTCTTTCATTTTCTCTCCCAACCTCTAAAATACGTGTTCCATATATTACACGTCTAATTCTAATATATATATATATGTATGTATGTATGTATGTATGTATGTATGTATATATATATATATATATATATATATATATATATATATATATATATATATAAAGAAAATGGCTATTAACATACATACATACATACATACATACATATATACATACATACATACATACATACATATATATATATATATATATATATATATATATATATAAAGAAAATGGCTATTAACATTATTATTTTAAAATAAGCATTTTCCAGACATCCAATTTAGAGGTGTCCGATATACTTGTTATAAAATAAGCATTTTTCAAAAATAAAATAATAAAATATAAATAAATAACAATAAACAAAAATAAATATTAAATGACATATTCACAAGCTTAACAAAAGTTCACATTATTGTATAAATATAACCATTAAATAAATTAAAATTTCACATTAGCTAGATATTTATATACTTATAATACACATTAATACCCAATTACCCAATTCATTGACTACTTTTTGTTTATAAAAAAAATGATTTGGTACTCTTTCCACCCCAATTAATTTGTCAAGTTTACCTTTTTACGGTCTTCGATACAATACTTTGACCGCTAATTTTTCACGTTTTATCTTAGCAACACTAATAATATTGTCTTTGGGTAAAATTTTTGATCTAATTAGTCAAACTTGGATAATTTATTTGGGACGGAGGGAGTAATTATTTTAGGGTTTTAGGGTTTGCTGCTATATTGGACGCCCCTATTATGTTTTTTTGCGATTTTTTTATGGTGTCCACTTGCTCCAGTTAAGAAAATTTCTTCCGAATAATATTAGAGAATCACAAATTTTTCTTTAGCTAATGGTGTCCGTGGACACCCCTAAGATACACATGGATCCGCCTATGATTTTAATTATCTCATGAAACATGTTTTTATAACATATATATGATACATCATGCATTATTAATTAACTAGCCTTTGTGCCCGTGCAATGCAGTTCAATGCACGGGTTTACTTTGCTTTCTTTGTCATTTTTGATTTAATTGCAAGCATATTTTTGCTATTATTCTTCCATATATGGTTAAAGGAGTAATACACAATTCATAAGAGTCGTTATCATTTTATTTTGCTAAACACTTGTTAAATATGTTTTATAAATAATAAGGGAGTTAAGCTATAGTAATTGTTAATATAGTAAATGCCAGTTAATATATTAGGACTATTTCAACATTTAATTGGTTAAAAATATTGAAGATATATGGTTAATCTAAACTGAAATCAATTTTCAAAGACTAAAATAATTGGTATAAAATATATTAAATATTAGGAAAAGACTAAACTTTAATTAATATGTGAAACCATTATTTATTAAAGCAGTAACTAACGAAGAAGTTGAGGTTGTCATATATTAATCAATAGGTAATTAATACTCCCTCCTTCCCTTAATAAATGTCAATTTTCTTAACTACCTTGTCCATTTTTATTTGTTAAATTTACATTTTTATTAATTAAAATACTCAAATTAACCTTAATTAATGAATTTGAGTTTTATTTTACCTTTTAATATTCTCCTTTATTCCTCTCTTAGAGAAGGGTATACTTGTCCATGCCAAACTTTTTTATTCTATTTCGTAGACATTGGTTTTATATTACAAAATTGGTTAACATGAGAGTTATAAAGGGATGGAGGTAGTAGGTAATTGTTTATAAGTAAGATTTTAAGAGATATCTACATTTGATGCACTTAAACCATTATTCCATGGGCGATTGTTAGCATGTACCTTAAAAATAATAATGGGGATGCTTACTTATTATCATAGTATATCTGGTTAAAAAGTTTCCAAATATAATCCCTGTCGTAACCCTCAAATTCCAAAACAAAAAGAAAAAATTATAAATTATACACTATCAAGAATACCCTCTTTGAAATGCATTATGTCATTTAGAAAAATAAATACAATAAATAATTATATTCTAGCAGTGTGATCCTATTGTAAAAATAAAATGCATTATGTCCGCTTAAAATTTTCATGTATTTTTTTTTGGTGCACAATATATAATTCTCCCTCTGTTTTTATTTATTTGTTTGCTTAACTAACTGTTTTGTCCCTAATTATTTATCATTTTACATGTCCAATATATTTTTTACCAATTTATAATAATTTTAAAAATGATTGGAAATTACTACTTATTATGATTTTTTTAAAGTGGTTGAAAATTAGCACATATCTTTTTTTCAAAATAATCTAATCAACATTAGTGTAAAACTTAACATAATTATAACTAAATATGATGGAATACAAAAGTTTCAAACTATGTGCTACTAATATATATGGAATTCATGTTTAAAAAAAAACACACACACACACCATGTTTTATAAGCATTAGAAATATATTAAGTGATTCCTAGATTAATTTAATCTTAAAGTTCCAATATTATTGGATATTTAATTATAAAATGTCTTGTTTGTTCAATTGAAGTTGAAAAAAAAATAGCATTAGCTAATAACTATAACAAAATTTAAATTTAAAATGCATGTTCTTCTAATTTAAAATCCATTAAATAATCATATTTGAATAATAATTAAGATAATATTAAGTAGTTGATGTCACTAACTGACCTCATATCATTATTGTAATTCATGTAAGTTTCTGGTATCACTTCAGTGCTCTCTCTCAAGACAGGAGATTGTCAATGGAACACCATTGAAGTATCTGAAAAGTGACTATGAGTAGTGAACATCATCAAACATCAGAAATAAATTTTTGTTTTTTTGCAAAGAAAAGACCTTGAGCATGATAAGTCAAACCTTAATTTTTTGGAGCAATTCCTTTTAAAAAATAGTCTTAGGTTGCTATCTTCGAAAGAGTCTTACCCTATTTTCCTCCAAAGATGAAATAACTTCCGCCTCTCTTAAGTCTTAAAGAAATAACCTCATGAAGAATAGGTAACATACTACAATTTAATATTTCTAAGATAAAAAATATAAAATTTGTTTAAATCTAGCCTATAATCAATACAATAACTAAAATAACATACTATAGTTGTGTTACCAAATTATGTACATTGTAATCATTTTTTTATTTAAATTTTAATAACACTAAATGTATCATGTATCAAATGTATCATGTGTGTGTGTGTGTGTGTGTGTATATATATATATATATATATATATATATATATATATATTATTGGTAAAATTATAAATACAAACCTTTTCAGTTACAATAAGAAGGGAAAGATTTATGGTAAATATTAAATAACATACTCATAGATATCCCTGACTAAAACAATCATTAAATGATCAACTATAATAGAATTTCTGCTGCGATTGTTGATAAAAAAAATAAAAACAGAATATCTAAAAGCTTAAATTTTAGGAGACTACCCAAAAAGATGCAACTCTAACTTGTTGCAAGGATGAGTGCAATGCGATTTATATGAAATTGCTAATTAATACTACTTCCCCTAAGCGGATAAGGATTATTAATAAATGTTTGATATTGGCTATAAATAAAATAATACTATATAATTACTGCTAACTTAGAAGGTCATATATTACATATCAGTCAATAATTTATTACTCTTACAACTATAACTATCAAATGTTTATTAACATAATTAATTATGTATTAATGTAAAATATTGGTGATCTTACATTAGGGTCACTCCGTCTGTCCATCACACTACCCACCCCATCTTTGAAATTCTCCCAAAATCTCATTTCCTAATTCACCATTTTTTGCATTAACTTTCATGATTTTTGGGAACTACTATATTTCTCTTTCTCTATCCCCCTCTCTCTTATCCCATAATTTATTGTTTATTAATATAATTGTTGCAGTAAATTTAATTGTTTAACTTGTCTAACTAATATAATAACTATTTTATTAATAAAACAAAAAAGATCTTATATAGCATTAATTTTGGATTGACACATGGCATGCTCTTGTTGTAGGGGATTTTGTTTTCATATACTAAAAATAGATTATCTTGTAACTAATAACTAGACAACTTTTGACAACTTCCCCAAATCATGATTGACACCCCTTAAAACTGGATAAGTATATTGCACTATTAATTTTGTGAAGAACTATGTAATAATCAATTTTTTTATTATAAATGTTAATTATCCACTCCCTTTTTTTACACGTTCTTATTTCTCTGTATAGCGATTTCTAACTTTTGGCAATTATGATAATTACGGTAATTCCCACGATGTGTACTGTACATGTGGCATGATCAAATCTCATACGCCGATTTTATTTATTTTCAAATTATGAAAAAAGTTGAAAAGCTAGGAGATTTGAACTTTCAACATATTCTATAGTAAACAAATCCCTACCCATTCAACCATGTGTCCCTCAGAATTAATTTTGCAATATTTTGGTATTGTATACAGCAAACATGGTAATTTTAATTTCAAAACCCTTCTGCCTTCCACTATTGATGATGCCCCTAATAACCGTCTCCGCTGTTTACGCAGCACGACTTCTCACCGCCGTCCCCGACCAATTTTCCAGTGCCAACTTCCGAACAATCGGATGTTATCAGTGCCGGAGAACAACGCTGTTCTCAAACACCGACCATGCACAATACGATTTCATTTTGTTTTTTTCCACAATCGATTTTGGATGGTGGCAATGGTAGCAGATCGAGAGTGGTTGGTCTCGGGATTGCATCCGAGCGAGGGAGACTTGGCCGCCGGAATATTTCTCGCTAGGGGTGTGCACTGGTCCAAACCCGGACCGGACTTGACCAAATTAGCTCAACCCGAAGACCGAACTTTTACTAAATAATATACCGAGACCGGACTGTTTTCACCTTAGACCCGGACCGGACCGAGAAAATGGATGGCTCGACCCAACCCAGACCGATTGGACCATTTTCTTTATGTGTCAAAATAACTTTTGTTACAATAGTCAAATTTTTAACTAGCTAGTTGCTGCCACCTTGGTTAAGAAATTAGTGTTTAATTATACTCTGCAGTATTAATCTGTATAATTAGTTTACTACTAGAAATTTCATAATGCATTAGTAACAAATTAATAGTAATAGGCTATTTTTTTAAAAAAAAATAATCTAGTGGCGGCTGCTTTCAATTAAAAAATTTGTGCTGAAGATTAATTAGGAAATTTGTGAAGATTAATTTGCTTAAACTTCAACTTATGGAACTAACGCATTTTATTAGCGACCTTGATTAGGAATGACGTATACATAAGTTGAAAATTGGAAAACTAATAGTAATAATATCACTTCACCCATAATTAGAAAATTTTTGTTTTTGAATGGATCTTATGAGTTGATTCAAAGACAACTAGGCAATAATAATTAGCTTAAATATAGTGAGTGTATAACTTCAAAAATATAAAAAATAATTATATATATGGACAAAATATCTATTTGATTTGATTTTAATTAATTTACGTATATGTTGAAAAGTATAAACTGGGTTAACCGATCCAACTTGATTTTTTTAGGGTTTGGACCGGGATCGACCCGAAAACCCAAAATTATAAATATTATGGACCGGAGACCGAACTGAGCATAACCAGGTTAGTCTGGGCCGGTCTGGGTCACGGGTTTTTTTCTGGTCTGGACCGGACTATGCACACCCCTATTTCTCGCAGTAGTTGTATCTCCGGCAGAAGGTCGCCGAAAACAATAGAGGTCGGTGAATTTGTTTCAATCTTTTCATCCGGTATCCGTCATAATTACTCCTTTGTTCCATATTAATTGACATTTAAACTAATTTTTTTGTTCCAAAATAATTGTCACTTTCCATTTTCCGATACCTAATTTAATTATTTTAACTTTAATAATTATGTTAACTTTTTGCTTTTTCAATTAATGAAAACTAGCCTTACTCACATTCTCTCACTACTATACCTTGGTATCCAAAAAAATACCTTGAAAAATAGTGTTATTTAATTACGTTGGTAATATTTTTAGTTAAACCTTGGTATGTGAAAATTTTGAAATATGTCAATTAATATGGAACGGAGAGAGTAATTTTAATTAATTATACATAATTTTCACAATTTAAAAATCAAAACTTAATATTTTTTAAAATAAATAAAATCGACTTATGAGATTCGATCATATGCCATGTGTACGGTACACATCGCAGGAATTACCGTAATTACCATAATTACCAAAAGCTGGAAATTACCTTACCTTTTTGTTTATATTTAATCAATCTAATTTACATCAAGAAAATTAACAAAATTAACAAATATTGAGATGGTTGAAAGTATGTTAATTTACTATTATAATATATCTATTCAAATATTTTTGTTTTAAAAATTTGTTTACCTATCAAAGTAGTTCCAATGACTACGAATTATTTTTAGGAAATTTCATCTGATAAGCTCTAACTTTGCTTATTCTATATTGTCAACCATTTTAAAATCATTTCAAGTAATAGTCTTATTTTGAAAATTATTTCAAGTGGTAGTCTTATTTTGATAATTTTAAAAATGTTTCAAATTGTTAACCACTTTAGAAATTATTTCAAGTGAATCAAGTGTGAGATTGACATGGTGAGTTGAGAGAGAGAGAGATTACTAAAAATATGTGTATTACCGACTATTTTTCCAACCAATTTAAATTAATGGTTGGAAAAACCAACTAGTTTAGCAACCAATTTAAAATGCGTGATCAGTGCCTCCTGTTTTCTCTCTTCTTTCCTTCACCGTTTCCCGTTTCTTCTTCGCTCCATTCGGTCTTCCATCCCGATCCTTGAGTAATGACAAAAGTACCCCTTGACCTCGATCCCAACTCGACTTCTTCTAAACACAACTAAAAATATGTGTATTACCAACCACTTTTTTCCAACCAATTTAAAATGGTTGGAAAAACCAACCTTTTTTTAACAACCATTTCATATTCCAACTATTTTTTTAAAAAACATTATGTGGGAAAAAGGGTTGGAAAATCCAACCACTTTTGCTAAAATGGTTGAAAATTTTTCCGACCATTCTTTTCCTACTATTTAAAAATGGTTGGATTACTAACCGTTTTTCTAACTAATTTCAAAATATTTCTAGATTGTACTTAACCAACACTTACACTCTTCTTTGACGAACAATTTTTCACATGATATTTTGTTAAGAATTACAACATTGTCATCATACTATAGTAACTTTCGTTATATATTAGCTTATAATAATTTTTTTTTCAATAAAGTATCATATATTTTAAGAAATTAATGGTTAATGTTTTCCGAGTTTGGCTAACACATAAATCAGTGATATATAAAAGGATTATTGGATGATAATACACTGAACTTTAGGGGTATTGGACAATAATGCACTAAACTTTTTTTTTTTGGACTCTAATACACTGAACTTTAATAGTATTGGACAATAATACACTCAGACCAATTTGCTGGTGGTTGACGCGGTGACTGTCCTACTATGAAGTGTCATTTTTTTTTTTCAAAAAAAAAACTATTAGTCATCCTATACGCACTTTCTTACACGCCAAAAAGTTTTTTCTAAAAAAGATAGAAAAACGACAACTCAAAGTAGGACAGCTACCGCGACAACCACCATCAGAATTGGTCTGAGTTCATTATTGTCCAATACCCTCAAAGTTCAGTGTATTAGAGTAAAAAAAAATTGAGTGCATTATTGTCCAATAGCCCTAAAGTTCAGTGTATTATCATCCTTTTATATATTTGTAAAAGGAAAATTGGATTCTAATAATACTTAACTTTTGATTTAGTGATTAATATCTGACTTTGTATTATTATGCGATAATCTGGCATTAAGATGAGCTTAACTTCTATGGCGTCTTGACAATGACGGAGAGAGAGTGTTGACTCTTTTAATTATGCCATGTCAGCTTTGACTTGTCAAACACAATCCCCTTCTCTCTCCTCAACCATTCTTCTTCTTCCCCCATTATCGATCAATGCCTTCCTCAAGCTCTTATCTTTTTCAGAGAACACAAACCCTAGATCCATCATTAACAATCTTCTTCTTCTTCATCCAATGGCTTCCTCAGCACAACCTGCTCGACTGGCTCGGTTACTTGTTCGGCTTCCAGAAGGACAACGTCCGGAGTGTAATGTAGCTAAACCCAGAAGCCTTATACTTTTGCTGATGCCTAATTTGCAGTATGCTCCTCGACTTTGCCCCCCCCTTTTTGTTTTATAATAAAATCCGAGTTTATCTTGGGGAGGTGGAAGACTTTCGGCGCAATGCTTAAAAATTGATTACTTTTGCGATGTGTAAATTGATTACTTTTGCGATGTGTTTGTATTTACTTACCGATTCCCGCTGGCTTTTGAGGCTGGTCAATCAAATTGCAATGTGTTGTTTCATAATGGAATTGCGATTCTTTGCTCTAAATCATACTACTGAATCTGTCAAAAATATTATGGGCATAGATTTGATTAATTGATTTGGTGTCATCAGTGGTCCTAGGAGGAAGGAGCCTGACACCCAGTGATTAAAATGTGTTTCTGACTTTTGGGTAGCTTTGTTTGTGTATGGCTGCTTTGTGTTTCAAATGGGGCCTTGCTTGTTTGAGTAAAATCATTCCCCGTTCTTGTTTGGGTTACTGGCAGAGGCCCTGAATAGACTCCTCATTAACGGCGCAGACAGAGGTTTGTGGAGTGGAGTACAAGTGGGAAGGAGAAAGCAAAGAATCACTCACCTCCAATTTGCCGATGACACACTATTATTCTGCCAAGCAGATGAAGAACAACTGCTAAACATCAAGGGTGCATTACAAACGTTCGAGGCTTTCTCGGGTTTGGCCATAAATTATGAAAAGTCAGTTCTAGTTACAATCGGGAAGGAGGCAGAATGGAGCAGGAGAAGAGCTTTGGAGTTGCAATGCAAAACGGAAGAGCTACCAATCGGTTACCTTGGGTTCCAGCTGGGGGCCAACATGACAAGGGCTGCTGCTTGGGACCCTTTGATTAAAAAGCTACAAAACCGACTCCAGAGCTGGAAAGCTAACACACTATCCAGAGCAGGTAGACTCGTCATCCTTAAAGCTGTACTAAATAGCTTACCCATGTATTATTTATCCTTGTACAGATTACCCAAAACAGTGGCGAAAGAAATCATCAAAATCCAAAGGAGATTCCTTTGGGGCGGCAAACAGGAAGGCAGGGTCAATGCACTCGTGATATGGGAGGTTGTACAAAGACCTAAGGACAAAGGTGGCCTCGGAGTAGGGGACATTTTGATGAGGAATGCAGGCTTACTCATGAAGTGGTGGTGGAGATATTGTTCTGAGGAAGGAGCGCTTTGGAGAGAAATCATTAAATCAATACATTCCGAGGATGGGGCTCTTCTACCGTCTTGGCACAAGAAGAAAGTAACTGGCCCTTGGGGAGACATTCGGAGGATCATGGCTGACAAAGAAGCGGCTCAACAGGCGTTCAAAGAGGGATTGAGAATTAGGCTTGGTGATGGAACAAAAATTAGGTTTTGCGACGACCTGTGGATTGAGCAGCGAAGTCTTAGAGAGGATTTCCAAGGTCTATACATCATCTCAAACCAGAAGAGGAGAATGGTCGGTGCAATGGGGTGGTTCGATGGATGCACTTGGCGTTGGACATTATGCTGGTCACGGGAACTCAATTTGGAGGAAATAGCAGAGGAACAACGTTTGATGGCAAAATTGAGCAACTTCAAACCTAGGGAGAATGTCAAAGATGAAATTCTTTGGCACCATGGAGGCTACACAGTCAAGGCACTAGTCGAGAAGGCGGAAGAAATTGCACTTCAAGGCGTTCAAGTGGACTCTTGGGTCGGAGCTGTGTGGAAGAACATTGCCCCACCAAGAGTGGAGATGATGATGTGGACGGCTCTGTTGGGAAAACTGAACACAAGAAACCACTTAAGAAAGAAAGAGATGGTTGAGGAAGATGAGGACTTTTGCCCATTTTGCAGAGAGACTGAAGAAACCGACTCACATGTGCTACTTAGATGTGAGTATGCGTGGAGCATTTGGAGGGTGATAATACAGAAACTTGGTTTGGAATTGAACCCAGTTGATAATCTGAGATCTATGTTTGAAAATTGGATGAATGTCAGATTTGGGAACAAGATCAGAACAAGGATCTGGAGCACAACTTTTTTCGCCATTGTTTGGTCACTTTGGCTGCAGAGAAACAAAGTTGTACATCAAGGGCTCCAGAAAGATTTTGAGGAACTTGAAAGGGGAGTCAAATGGAGATGTGTGTGGTGGTCTTCAATGGGGAAAGATCCAATAAATTATAGTCCTGAGATGCTGGTTACAAACTTTGAAAATATACCTATAATTTTTCAGTAGCAAAATTGTAGATGGAGAAATGAGGCACGTGGAGCAAGGCTTTTACTGCCCTGTGTTTTCCTTTTCAAGTGATGTATCTGCAGTCCAAGTGTGTATGAAATGCTAATGCTGTGCTATTGGACTGCTTTGTGGTGCCTTATTAATGGGCTATTTTTGTAGTGGAAACCTGTGGGGGGTCTCCCTGTACCCATGTGTAGCTGGACTTTCAACTTTTGTATCTGGTGCTCGACTGGCACCCACTTTCAGTTGCTTTGAATAAATTGGACTTTTGCCCGAAATTATCGGAAAAAAAAATTAAAATCGAAGGATCTCTCACAGTGACACTCCACACTTTCCCGGTTTTCCCCCATTAATCTTTGTTCGAGTAAATACCTGATTAAGAACTTCCAAATTCAGATCATCAGCTTCGAATTCGATTTTTCTCAATCGTCATGGGTTCCGATTGCGACGTGGAAGACTATGGATTCGAGTACTCCGACGAGGAAGCAGACGAGCAGGATGTTCAAATTGAGAACGAGTACTACAATTCCAAAGGTTTGGTCGAAACTGATCCTGAAGCTGCTCTTTCTGGTTTTGCTGAGGTAGTCCGCATGGAACCAGAGAAGGGAGAATGGGGTTTCAAAGCATTAAAACGAACTGTGAAGCTTTATTACCGTCTGGGGAGGTATAAAGAGATGATGGAATCATATAGGGAGATGCTGTCTTACATCAAATCAGCTGTGACAAGAAATTATAGTGAGAAGTGTATAAACAATATTATGGATTTTGTTTCTGGTTCTTCCAGCCACAACTTTGATCTCCTGCAGGAGTTCTATGAAACTACCTTGAAAGCTCTTGAAGAGGCTAAAAATGAGAGACTGTGGTCTAAAACTAATCTAAAGCTTTGCCAGATCTGGTTTGACAAGGGGGAGTATGGGCGAATGAACAAGATCTTGAAGGAACTACACAAATCATGTCAAAATGAAGACGGTACTGATGATCACAAAAAAGGAACTCAACTGTTGGAAGTTTATGCTATTGAGATTCAAATGTACACGGAGACAAAGAACAACAAGAAACTCAAGCAACTATACAAGAAGGCACTCACTGTCAAGTCAGCAATACCACATCCGAGGATTATGGGAATAATCCATGAATGTGGTGGGAAGATGAATACGGCTGAGCGTCAATGGGCTGAAGCAGCTACTGATTTCTTTGAAGCATTCAAGAACTATGATGAAGCTGGCAATCAACGGCGAATCCAGTGTTTGAAATATTTGGTTCTTGCAAACATGTTAATGGAATCTCAGGTTAATCCATTTGATGGGCAAGAGGCTAAACCTTACAAAAATGATCCTGAAATTTTGGCAATGACAAATCTGATTGCAGCTTATCAAAGAAACGACATTCATGAATTTGAAAAGATTCTGAAGAGTAACAGGAGAACAATCATGGATGATCCCTTCATCAGAAATTATATTGAGGATCTCTTGAAAAATATTAGAACACAAGTGTTGCTAAAGCTCATTAAGCCTTACACTAGAATTAGAATTCCTTTTATATCCAAGGAGCTTAATGTCCCAGAAGAAGATGTGGAGAAGCTACTGGTCTCCCTAATTTTGGACAATCGAGTTCAAGGGCACATTGATCAAGTAAACAAGCTACTAGAGCGCAGCGACAGGTCAAAGGGGATGAAAAAGCACCTAGCACTGGATAAGTGGAATACACAACTCAAATCATTGTATCCAGCTATTAGCAACCGAGTTGGCTGAGATTGCTCGACCTTTTAACCCCGTTTTGACAGTTAATATAGCTACATATGAATTTGAAGTCTCGACTACTGACATGCTGAGTTTCTGCAGCTGGTATACGAACGTTGTGAAACGGATTGATATATCAGCCTTGATAGAAACTTCAGCGTACTTTGTGTCGACCATTTATGGTTTATGTGAGGAAGACAAAGACTTCAGCTTAGGTGTATGAAATATAATCGAAAAAATCATTCAACCATCTTATGCGACTAAAGTTGCCCAATGAATCTATCCAATTAAAGAAGAAAAAGATTATTAATGGTGAATTTAGGGTTTGTGTTATCGGATAAAGATAAGAGCTTGAGGAAGTCATTGATGGATAATGGGGGAAGGAGAAGAATGGTTGAGGAGAGAGGAGGGGGTTATGTTTGACAAGTCAAAGCTGACATGGCACAATTAAAAGAGTCAACACTCTCTCTCCGCCGCCACGTCACCACACCACTGAGTTAAGTTTATCTTAACTCGGTGACGCACTTATCGAGAATAGGCCAAAGTCAGATTATTAATCACTAAATCAAAAGTCAGAGTTCGTATTATTAAATACTAAAAGTCAGATTATTAGAATCCAATTTCTCTTTGTAAAAACAAAATAAATTAATGGTTTTTTGTTGGACCTTGTAAGTTGTAAGATATGAAAATTTATTTTCTAAACCTTTGGTTTTCAATATTTATTTTTGTACCTAAAGATTTGTGGGTGAATAAAAACTTCATGTCTTATTTTTCTTTTTCTTCTCATTTTGAATTTATTTCTTGATTAGCACTGAACTTTAGGATTAAGCCTAAAATTTATATTGATGTTATAATTCACCTCTCTTATTAAGCCTAAAACGATGGGTCGAGCAAGTCAATCCTTCAACGCATCTCATTTGGAGGCAGAGGGCCTGACTAGGTGTAAACAAAATGGTTTTAGTGCATATGAGATGAAGAACTGCGCTGGCAAAAATTCGTCCGACCCGAATACCTGAATTTGTTCGACCCAAATAAAATCGGGTTTGGTAATCGATTTTTTGTCCGAATTTTAAATTCGGACAATTCGGTCATGTCCGATTCTAAAATCGGGTCGGGTTCGGGTTTGGGAGAAAAAATTCGGACGTCCGAATTTTGTGTCAAATTCGGGTTCGGACAAATTCGGACAGTGTCCGGACACGAGAATTAGGACAAAATATTGGAATTATGTATGTATTTAGTGTAAATTCGGGTTGGGTTATATACAAAATTCGGGTTCGGACAAATTCGGACAGTGTCCGAACACTAGAATTCGGACAAAATATTGGAATTATATATGTATTTAGTGTAAATTCGGGTTGGGTTATATTCGGACAAATCCGAGTTTGGACAAATTCGGACAATTCGAGGTTCGGGTTCGGACTCCCAAAAAAGGTCCGAATTTGAATTCGGACAAGGTTCGGGTTTGGGGATTTTGTCCAAATGTCCGAACCCGGTTTGACCCGAACCCGATTTTTTGCCACCGCTATGAAGAACAATCAGACGATGATCTCAGATGGCATCTGGATCCTCAAGCCTTCGTGGGATGGCATCTCACACGGACCAACAGATCCAGATCAAAGTATCTTGAACAACCATGGCAATCTGCTTTGTGATGTTTTTTGTACTTTTTTTTCGTTTTTTTTTATCTCCCTTGTAAACTTGTATACCCTTTTAGCTGTGTATATTTGTGGGATGATTTCAGTATCTCAAGAGAAAGAGATTATCAATTTGATAATCCTCATTGAATTAGTGGCTTTAGCCATTATAAGCCCTAATCCCACTTTAATTACAAAGTGGAGATTATTTCATGAATATATTTGGAAGGAAAATATCAAAAAAACGGTCAAGGATGTTTCTCTTAGAGAATGGCCACAAGCCAATTTGACAGAGACCATTGGGTGCTTACACTTCACTTGGTTGTACACATTCCCTAAGAATTTGGCTGCACATAAACTCCCTTTGTTGTCTATTTTTAAAAGAGCACCTTAATTCCAAGCTCTTAGAACTAATGGCTTATGCCATTATAAGCACTAATCCCACTTTACTTGTAAAGTGGAGATTATGGGTCCACTTTATGCGATGGTTTTTCACAAAATTGGCTGGATTCTCAAACCAAGTTGCATTTGCCACTACGAAATGGGAAGATGCATTTGCCAAATGCTTTAGGAATAACGTTCTATCATCCCCTTTGCTAAATAAAAGTCCTTTATTGGAATATTCAAGTAATTAAAAACAACTGTAAGATTGCAGCGATCAATTGTCTAGCGAATAATATTAGCCCTGATATACTTTTTATTGAGTGAAACGTTGGTCAGTGATATTAACACTAAAAAAATTGCTAAGAAACTGAAGTTTGATAAAATAATCACAAGCACATGTCAAAACTATGCTGGAGGGTTATGGGCTCTTTGGAATACACATAATGTGGATGTCCACCTACTTCAAAAATCTGAAAGGGCAATCCACCTATATGTTAAAGAGACGCATAATGGAAAAGTGTCAATCATTTCAGCTATTTATGCCCCAGCACAGGTTGGAGAAAAAGATCGTTTTTGGAATAACTTGAGGTTACTAAATCAAGTCTTCCATTTACCCTGGTGTATAATAGGAGACTGCAATGAGTTACTAAATCGCGAAGATAAATTAGGGGGGCCGATCCCCACAGACATTAGATTTACAAGATTAAACAGCTTCATCAATCAAATTCAGGCGATAGACCTGACCCCAAATGGAAGACTGTTTACTTGGAAAAAATAATCCACAGCCACAAAATATATGAAAGGCTATATCGACCAATAGTAAGGAGTGATTGGGGAACCCTTTATCCTTCCTCCATTGTGAGCCATGGGCCATTTACTTTCTCCGATCCCTACTATATATTTTTAGATACAGACCAAGACAGACAATATGGAAAGAATCGTTCGTTCAAATTCAATCTGCACTGGCCGAATTATGACAAAGTGAATTATATCATTAAGAACTGTTGGAAAGTTCATTTCCAATGATTCTTTATGTTCAGAGTTGTAATAAAAAAAGGATCTCCGAGAGTGGGATAAAACCCACTCAAGAAATTTAAGAGAAAGGATTCAAATTAACTTAACTAAGATCCAGTCAGTAGAAGGGAGACTTCTACAAAACCTCAGAGTGTAAGATTCAATGAATGACATAATAGACTTATCTGATAAAGAGAAAGGATACTCTTGTTTAACCAAAATTTTTGGGGGAAGTTAAGTAGGAAAAAATGGCTAACAGAAGGAGATAGAGGTACTTCTTTCTTCCACAAGGTTGTCACCTTCAGAAAGAAAAAAATCTTTAATCTCTAAGTTAAAAGACTTGTTTGGTGTGTGGATTCAAGATGAAAGATAGATTCAGGAAAGATTTATAAAAAAATTCATCACAAGATTCAATTCATAAAGTCGGGAGTATGTGGATGATCTCTCAAATCTCCCTAAGATTACACAAGAACAGGGCAGAATGTTAACTGAGTTAAGAGGAAATTAATAATGCTATCTTCTAGATGGATCCAGGTAAAGCTCCTGGACCAAACGAATTTGGGGCAATTTTCTATCAAAAATACTGGAACATTGTGGGAAATGAAGTGTCTAAAGCTATAAAAGAATTTTTTGTGAATGGTAAATTACAAAAAGAAGTAAACCATATGTTCATTACCCTCATACCAAAAGTGGAGGACCCGATTCAACCTAACCATTTCAGACCTATTAGTCTTTGCAATTCTCTATAGAAGATTATAGCAAAAATCATGGTCAACAGACTAAGACCCATCCTGGATGGGATTATAAGCCCTTTCCAAATTGCGTTTGTTCTAAATAGACAAATTCATGACAATGCACAAGTTTAGGCAATCCAAATCTTCTACTCCTTGGATTGCACTCAAATTAGATATGGAAAAGGCGTACGATAGAGTAGAATGGGAGTTCCTGAAGAAAACCTTACCTGGTATGGGATTCCCAACAAAATGGATAAATTGGGTTATGAAATGTGTCTCCTCAGTATCATATTCAATTCTTGTTAATGATCAACCTAGTCGATTGATCATGTTGAAGACAGGGTCAAGGTCCTTCACCGCGCATCCGCGAAGGACCTTCGGTTTTGATGAAAACGAAAATCCGAAAAAGGGAAGTTGCCTTATATTATATAATCCGATTATATATTTTGAGTATATAATATATATTCTGATTATATACTCGGATTATGTGTATATAATATATATATTTTGATTATATAGTATATACTTATTATGGGCATGATTCTTGTAGATATAAAAAGGAAACAAAAGAAAACAAATCAAGGGAAATCAATCATGATTATTATAGCAACAAAAGGGAAGAAATCAACACATAAGGCAAGTTACCGTTAGAAGGACTCAAGTCCAAGCATCCAAAGGCATCTATAAAAAGGATGATAGAAGAATTGAGAAGATAGGCGATTCCACGGAAGTAATCGCGGAGTAAGAAATCCGGTGGGATTTCTCCGAGTGTGTAACCAATTATTCCGTGGTGAAGGTAGCCAGTAAAGGACCTCTAGTGAAGGTATAGCCAAGGACCTTGGTGAGCATTCGTTGTGTCCACATGTGGTGGAGAGATGATGTGTAGCAGAGCCTTGACGGACTAAGGCTGTGTGAGTTTGTGCTTCAATGTAATCCATCAAGTTCCAAATCACCGCTAGGGTTTTTCCTATGACGATCCTTATCTGTAATTGACTCAAGGACATTCAGTCTTGATTAGTGATCCTATCAGTAACTGCCTTCGGGATGTTACTTCTTGTTTTGTTTTGTAAGTGTAACTTGTTCTTTGATTGTTATAAATCTAATGAGGTATTTCAGTTACACAGTGTTTTGATCCTTGGTTTGAAACCAAGGAAGTTTTCTCTAACGTCCTTACCTAGTGTGTAGATCTTAATTGTGAACTTCACCCTCCTCTTGGGCTCCAACAAGTGGTATTAGAGCAGGTCCACACAATAAGAGACTAACCGTTCTGTGGAAAAGATCACGGGGGATAGTGAAAACAAAAAGGTAAGTCACGGACGTAGATGCATTCTGCTACAAGGACATTGATAAGGAAAAAAAGGTTAAATCATAATCCTTATGTCCTTCATCCGGCATAAAATTTGAGGTATGTCATCTATAAACCATCCATTGATCATATTGAATTATGGCATGAATTGAGGGGGAGGACCCTCTCTTAGTACTGACAAGTTTATCAAGCGTTGCAGATTTCTAGACAACCTCTAAAACATACTAGATGTTATATCAAGGGGGAGATTCCCTATTGACCTTGTGACAATCCAAAAAGTGAAAAAGGATTTATTGTTGCTGAATTTTATCTTTCATCAAAAAGGGGGAGATTGTTGAAGACAGGGTCAAGGTCCTTCACCGCGCATCCGCGAAGGACCTTCGGTTTTGATGAAAGCGAAAATCCGGAAAAGGGAAGTTGCCTTATATTATATAATCTGATTATATATTCTGAGTATATAATATATATTCTAGTTATATACTCAGATTATGTGTATATAATATATATATTTTGATTATATATTATATATTCTTATTATGAGCATGATTCTTGTAGATATAAAAAGGAAACAAAAGGAAACAAATCAAGGGAAATCAATCATGATTGTTGTAGCAACAAAAGGGAAGAAATCAACACATAAGGCAAGCTACCATTGGAAGGACTCAAGTCCAAGCATCCAAAGTCATCTATAAAAAGGATGATAGAAGAATTGAGAAGATAGGCGATTCTACGGAAGTAATCGCGGAGTAAGAAATCTGGTGGGATTTCTCCGAGTGTGTAACCAATGATTCGGTGGTGAAGGTAGCCAGTAAGGAGCTCTGGTGAAGGTATAGCTAAGGACCTTGGTGAGCATTCGTTGTGTCCACATGTGGTGGAGAGATGGTGTGTAGCAGAGCATTGACGGACTAAGGCTGTGTGAGTTTGTGCTTCAATGTAATCCATCAAGTTCCAAATCACCGCTAGGGTTTTTCCTATGACGATCTTTATCTGTAATTGACTCAAGGATATTCAGTCTTGATTAGTGATCCTATCAGTAACTGCATTCGGGATGCTACTTCTTGTTTTGTTTTGTAAGTGTAACTTGTTCTTTGATTGTTATAAATCTAATGAGGTATTTCAGTTACACAGTGTTTTGATCCTTGGTTTGAAACCAAGGAAGTTTGTTCTAACTTCCTTACCTAGTGTGTAGATCTTAATTGTGAACTTCACCCTCCTCTTGGGCTCCAACAGATCAAACCCACCCAGGGCCTAAGACAGAGTGATCCTTTGTCACCTTACCTCTTTTTTATGTGCATGGAAGTATTGAGCAATATCAAAAAAAAAAAGGAGTAGGTGTTAAAATCTGCCAAGCAGGTCAAAAAATCCCCTGCCTTTTGTTTGCAGATGATAGCTTGGTTTTCTGTAAAGCTTCAGAAAATGCTTGTAAGAATCTTAAGAAAATTCTAGAAGACTTTTGCAACAAGTCAGGACAAGTTATAAATTTTCACAAGTCAACTCTTATATTTTATAAAGGGGCCTCCCAAATACACATAGACAGTGCCAAAGGAATCTTTAATATACCTACAAAAGATTCATTAGGTAAATATTTAGGTTGTCCTTCTATTGTGGGGAACAAAAAAACAGAACTTTTTCCTCCCATTATAGAGAGAGTATATAAGAAACTTTCTAACTGGAAGGCGAATTCAGTTTCTAAAGCTGGTAGAACGATTCTTATCCAATCCAACTTGAAATCTATCCCGACTCATACTATGTAGTGCTTCTTAATGCCCAAAACCACTTGTGACAAAGTGGATCAAATTAATAGAAACTTCTTTTGGAGAAGTGGATCAGAAAAAGATACACCTATGATTTCCTAGGAAAAAATCTGCAGGCCTAAAAAGCAAGGAGGGCTAGGACTACGGAAGGCCCAGGCAGTAAACTTGGCCTTCCAATGTAAACTAGTCTGGAAAATTATGCATGAGAAAACCAACCTTTGGGTGTCTCAAATGTTATCCAAATACAACCGTAATGGGGAAGAATTGTTTAAGAATCCCAAGCAGTCAGTTTCTTGGGTTTGGAAAAACTTGTGTAAGGCTTATATATTTTGCAAAAAAGGTTTCAGATGGAAGATTGATAATGGTGAAAAAGTTTACTTCTGGCATGATAATTGGTGCCACCGTCTTCCGCTTGTAACTTTGACAAATCAAAATCCTGAACAGGTGGAAAAATGAGTTTCAGTAAAGGAATTGATTGTTAATAATGAGTGGAATAAGCATAAGTTAAGACAAGTCATCCCAGAGCATCTTGTAGATATAGTTCTATAAACACCAATATCAATCAATAATGAATATGATAAGATGTGTTGGGGATTAACGTGAAGTTGTAACTTTACTACAAAATCTGCCACATGGCTTTGCCATGACATAAAAGATCACCAAATTTGGAAAGGCCATTAGATTTGGAAATTAGACATCCAACCAAAGCTTAAAGAGTTTCTTTGGAGAATCCATCGTAATGGTCTTTCACTTAGAGGAACTCTATTCCGTAGAGGAGCTTCAGATGATCCGTCCTGTCCTATCTGTCTAAATCACCTGCAAACTGACAGTCATCTCTTGCACGAGTGTCATTTCATAAGCAAAGTTTGGGATACGAAAAAATCCCACAGGTGGCTGGTTAGTTCGTGGAACTGGCCTTTAGAAAACACAAGTTCCAACATTCTCAATATTCTTAGGAACTCACTCCCTTTAAACGAGTTCCTAAGAGCCACTTATCTCATTTGGAGCATTTGGAAGGAGCGCAACGATTGTACTTTCAACAAGGCTATCTTCAACACCACAAGGGTCATCATTCCAGCAAAAAGAAGTTATGCTGAGTGGCGGGCGAGAACAGGAATTTCTACTCAAGAGTCGACGTATCTTCACTCCAACAACAATACAATCGCGAAGAAGAATAACTACACCAACTATGTAGATATTTCAACACCATAAGTTTCCGTGTCTAACTTTATGGAACTTTATCCCTTCCTCTTCTCTTTCTTCTATTTTGGTGGCTGATATTTCAGGGAGATGCTTTGAAAGAAGGATCCCCTGATTTCCTTGTATTTTTTACCCGTGGAAAAAAAAGTATTGGAGCTATGTAGATCTCTAAGTACCCTACAAATCCTCCCATAGTTCCTTGGGAGTAGCCCAGAACTTTAGGTCCAACTGTCAAATACGGACCAATTACAAGGGGAATTATATGTAATATGGGCATCACATTGACCATTACAAAGAGTATGCCCATAATCACAACCATTAATGAAGAAGATGCTAGTAAATAGGCAATAATAGGCAAAGACAACCCAAATTACAAATGGATTAATAGAATTTGAGCCTTTTTTATTCATCCCACAAACTTTCGGGTTCAAAAAATAGAAAAACCAAGCATCCAAAAAGTAGAAAATAATTAGTTTCTCAAGTTTGTAACATTCTCTGTTGCCAACATTTTGATTGTCAAAACCTAGCTACAAGTTCTGAAGTTGGCAAAGAGTGATGGGCGCTGAAATGACCTAGGAGGAAACCTGAGGTCTTCCCAATCTTTGTCATCCACCTTCGAGAAGTAATGATCCACCATACTATATGTCACTAAATCCAACCTCGAAGGCTCCCACTGGAACAACAAAAACGATACACAAGTTACTAAATTATAGGATATTCAAATCAAGTGACACTCAATGATCATTATGTGTTGAGTAATGAAAACACAGTACACCTACCTTTGGGTTCTTATCTTTGTCAATCAGTATTGCCCGGGTACCCTGCAATTTGAAGGCACTAAGCTAAATATTACTATGGACAATGATACACATCTTGCCTTAAGAGTATAATGCTTATTTTCTCTAATAACCATCTTGAATTGTTTATATTTCACATGTTATTACCTTATAATAATATTTTCTCTAATAATTATGTATATTTATCAACTACAAGAGTATAATGCTTATTTGCTAGGTCAAAAAAAAATATAAATAATAGCGAATTTTATCATAGTAAAAAAATGCACATTTTATGCATAGTTTTATATTTATAAAAAATATAAATAAGTAAATATTTTTATATTGTTTATAGATTACAATAATGATTAAAATATACTTACGTTTAATTTTATGAGTTATTTAGGTGAGATGCAAGATGGTTAAGAACCATCTTGCAGCAAGATGTTTATCATTTTGCTATTACTATATTTGTCCCATAATATTTGTAACTGTCATTAACTTTTTATGTCCTTTAATATCTGTTACATTATGATCCCAAGGAAATTTTTTAGCTAATTAATTCATTACTTCTCTTTCTACATTATTTCTGTAGAAACTGTGATGTCCTCGGCAACATTAGAACCGAGGACATCCAACATGCCCAAAAGATTTTGTTTGAAAGAACAAATAAGGGAAGTATCCAGAAAATCTTCTCACTGTATATCATAATATTATCTGAAATTATATATGCTAATCCGAATATATGTCTTCGCAGATTGTTCCTTGTTGAGCAAAGATTGAAATTTCCAAAGAAGCAAAGATAGAAGATCAAAGTGAATATGGAAAGGATCAAAGATCAATTAAGAAAGGAAAGAATCAAGATGAGACTGTTGTTGATTGAAGACCTCGACTATAAATACCTCCAACAGCTTCTTGTGCAAATTGACTTCGAGTGTAGGAAATCTCATGAGGTTTCTAAGTGTAGCTAATGAGTCCTTGGTGAGTTATATAGCCATTAAGGTACTTCTGGTGAGGTGTAACTAAGGTTCTTGGTGAGTTATGTAGCCAAATATGTTGGTGAGGTCTTTTGTAGCAGAGCCTTGAAGCACTAAGGCTTTGTGAGTTTGACATCCATTGTAATCCATCATGTTCTTCTCTACCTCGTCTGTGAGGCCCCTCCTCTCTGCCTCATCTGTGAGGCCCCTCATCACAAGCCTCGTCGGTGAGGCCCCTTCTCTCTGTCTCATCTGTGAGGCCCCTCATCACAAGCCTCGTCTGTGATGCCCCTCAAAAGAAACTGAATCTCAGTTTCTGTCCTTGTAAACAGTCATCAAGGACCTCACTGTCCTGATTCTGTTGAGTTCTCTAACTCCCTCTATTTCTATTGTACCTCAAGCTTATCTAATAAAGAAGTATTATTCAGTTCAATCAAGTGTTATTAATGTCATTGTGTTTATAAGTGCAGAACTCTATAACGAACCTATAACCCCCCTTAAGGGTTCTTTCAATTTCTTTTAATTTTTTAAGATATATAAGCATTAAATGGATTGCTTTTACAAATATCATTAATTTTGTTTGTTCTTTAGTGCTCCAAAAGTTGCATATTTTCTAACTTTTTAACAAAAGGGCAACTAATTAATATTAGATCATGGAGGCAGTAATATGCCATGCAGTAAAAGGATTGAGTATTGAAGAGATAAATGAGTTGGATGGTTTTGGACCTCAAAGATATCTCTACTGAATTCTGCTCTGACAACATGGCAAATTATTCTTTACTCACGAACAAGACATTGATCGATTGCTTGAGATCTGCCTTCTCTAATCTGACAAGATATAATAACGTACACAATGGGAAATTAAGGAGGCATATATCATTGTATATTAATCTCTTAATAATTTTAGGTTTATGCCAATTGTAACTTGATTAATGAGAACCACACGTACCGATCTAAGACAAATCTTCAAACTTATTGGAGACGCCTTTTTCAAGGAACGTATTGCCACAAAAATCCACTTCTTATTCTTAGCATATTCATTCTCCTATGACACACAAACATCATAATTTGTTATAAAATTGGACACTATATATAGGACTAACTGTCGATCATCATTTAATTTAAGATTAACACTTTCAAAGTGGCTTACAAGAGAGGATATAATTTCTTCAACTGTTTTGCAAGAAAAGCACTTATTGATGATGTGCAACATGCATATATAATGGGAATACGTTGGTAATTTGTTTTCCACCATACTTGATGGACACCAAAAGATGACGATGTGCTAGTTTTTTTTAAAAAAAAAGAGAAAATATGGTAAACCCGAAAATGATCAAGAAAAGCATGGATTTCACTGTGACATATAAAATCAATGAAAAACACTATAACAAAATAGTAACTGCAAGCTAGAATTTTACTGATGATAAACACTATTTTTCTTTATAGCTGGTTGCTGAGCGAATCTAACAATAGTCTGAGAAATATCAGTTGCACCAGTTACAAGTGTCTTGATGAGTTCCTCTTCTAGTTGCTCCAATTTCTGTGCATTCAAGATTTTGAAAATTAGAGCTATGTACTTGGAAAGTTTAGCTAGTTTGGGTAGCAAAATGTGCTTCAGAGTACATAAACCAAACAACAATTGTTGTAGCTGAGTGAAAATGTACCGAAGAGGGAACGAAATAGGTAGCAAGACCACATGCAAGCATTTCAGCACCATCCAGTCTAACACCAGTTAGACCAAGGTATTCCCATGCATACATGTAATGTATACATATTTACCACATGAGTACCTAGAGAAATGCTTGTAATTAAGTTTGAATGTTTGATATTAATTTAGTCGTGCATATGTACGTATCTTATATCTTTTTAGCCATAAATAAAATTAAAATATATTACTGAATTGAGTATTTGCATATCAATAGTTCGGGTAGAACATATGTGATTACCAAAGTAGACAGGAAGCCTTGAAAAGAAATATGAAGAACCCACATCTGTAAAGAGCCACAAGCTGTTTCAGGCATTGCGAAGACCTATACAAAGTCCATGTAAGTGACCCACATGAGCTACGACTAAGAATGAACCATAGGGTGTTGAATAGTTAGTAAAAGTTAATAAGGAAATAAATGTATTGGTTCTATCAATTGTTCTACATGGATAGAATAGTATTGTCTCTAGCTCCTAGAGAATATAAATAGGTTTCCTATTTATGGTCCCATATTAACAAAATAAAATAACCTATAACTCTTTATAAGTTAAAGAGTCATAAGGGTTTATAAATAAATAAACTATGGCCTAGGCTGTAGGGTACTAAAGGCACTTTTGGTGCTTATTAAGTGCACTTGGCACATGAGCTCAGAGCCTTAGGAGCCAGACAACATAATCACATTTATTTATAATTATTATTTTCTTTTTAAACAGTTGAATACAGTTGGATGGAATTAACTGTCAACTGTCAATTCTACCCAACTGCATTGCATGTGTTGCCATCCTTATCCAAACAGAAGATCATCATGGGAATTGATTATATATATGGTAATCCAGGAAACTTTGTTGTATCCTGGAGACACGAATTTGCATTAGGACAAATCTTGTCTTAAAGATAGTGATCTGATCATGCCTCAAAGCCTTAATCAATCCCAGTTTACTAACAATTTTAAGACAAGATTATCAAGGTCTCGTAAGGTTTGACAAATTAGATGGCACAAACTTCATGTGATGGAAGGACAAGATCCTGTTCTTGTTTATAGCATTGAAGATTGCATATGTCCTGGATGCAAACTTGAAGGATCTTCCGAATTCATCAAAGGAGGATCTAGCGAAAATTGATCCTGTAGAGGTTCAAAGATTAAATAAAGCAAAGAAGAAACGTGAGGATGATGCAAACCATATCTGCACGCCTGTACCAGTTGTATGTTTCATGGAAGTCACCAAAGGATATAGGAAATCCCTCAAAGAAAAGTACAACACAGAAAGACAAAGGTACTGACAAATTTCTTATGATGAAGTACTTTGATTTTCAGATGTCAAAGGATATACCTATTCCGGACCAAGTGCATGAGTTCCAGGTTCTTGTCAATAGACTTCATGATTTTCAAGCCACGATATCCGAGTCACTTCAAGTGGAGGCGATTATTTGTTGAAAAATACTCAAACATCTCAGGATTGAGGAGGAAAATCAGAAAAGAGATGTTGTGTATTAGCAAACAGTTCAAAGGTTAATGTTGTGACTGAAGAAAACTCTAAGACAAAGAAAGACAAGTACCTTAAGGAAAAGAAAGACAAGTCTAGTTTCAAAGATAAGGGTACCAAGAAGCAGAATAGTCACTGTACGTTATTATTGTAAGGGCAAGGGACATTACATTAAGGATTGCAAAAAAAAATGAAGGCTGATTTGGCAGCCAAGAATGGAGATTCTTCCAAGGCCAACATGATAGAGGAGAACATGAAGGACTTGATTGCCATGGCATTTAATCTTTATTTAAATATGATTACTGAGATACATATGGCAATTGTTGGCAAGCCTTCTGGTTGGTGGTATGATACAAGTGCCTCTATTCATGTTTGTTATAATATGTCACAATTTAAAGCCTATGAGGTTGTTGCAAATCGTGAGGTACTCATGTAGAACAGCACTCCGGCCAAGGTCCTTGGACTAGGAATGGTAGAGTTGAACTTCACGTCAGGGAAGAAACTCATGTTGATGAATGTCTTTCATGTTCCAGACATGAGGAAGAATTAAGTTTCTGGCAACATTTTATGTAAGAAGGGATTTACAATTGTAATTGGTTCAAGTTAGATTGTTATTTCTAAGAACACTATGTTTGTTGCCAAGGGCTATGATTGTGAGGGTATGTTTAAACTAAGTTTGGATGAAATAAATGAAGTTCCTAGTTCTACTTATATTGTTGATTCCTGTTCTTTTTGGCATGCTAGGTTAAGTCATTTAAATTTCAATTCATTGAAGTTTATGGTTAAGGATGAATATTTCTCTTGTAAAACAGATGTAAATGATTCAAAGTGTGAAATCTATATTAAGGCTAAAATCACTAAGAAACCATTCCCTAAGGTAGTGAGAAATACACGGGTTGTAGACTTAGTTCATTTTGACATTTGTGAAATGAATGGAATGTTAACCAGAAATGGCAAAAGATATTTTATCACATTCATTGATGATAGTTCAAGATATACTTATGTATATTTATTACGAACTAAGGATGAAACTTTTGACAAGTTCAAACGCTACAATATTGAAGTTAAGAATCAAAAGGAAAAGAGAATTAAAATTCTAAGGAGTGATAAGGGATGCTGAGGAGTATTTTTTTCCAATTGAATTTGACAACTTCTATGAGAACCATGGTATCATTAATAAAAAATCAGCCCCTAGAACACCTCAATAAAATGGCCTTGCAGAAAGAAAAAATTAGAATTTATGTAATATGGTTAATGCCATGATATTAAATGCTCATTTGCCAATAAATTTGTGGGGAGAGGCACTCTTAACTGCGTGTCATGTCCATAATCGAATTCCTTCCAAGAAAACAAAGGCATCTCCATATGAAATAGGGAAAGGAAGAAAGCCTAACTTTAAATACTTCAAAGTATGGGGGGTATTGCCTATCATATAGTCCCTGATCAAAAGAGGACCAAGTTAGGCCCAAGGAAAATTAAGAGTATTTTTGTAGGTTATGCTGAAAATTCCAAAGCATATAGGTTGTTTGACTTACAATATAATGTGATAGTAGAGACTAGAGATGTAGAATTTTTGAAAATTCTTTTATGAAATATGTTGCATCTCAACCAACATATATAATTGGAAACTCTACTGATACACCATTAGAAAGTGTTATTTATGGTTTAAAAGATAAAAGGAATGAACTTGATTCAAATATAGAACCAAGAAGAAGCCAAAGTGCTAGAAAGGCTAGAGATTTTAGACGAGGATTTGTTTCATCCATATCAATTGTTTTTCTAGTAGAAGGTAGTAGGTTAGAAGTATTAGATCAAATACCCATTGTACTAAATGTTGATGATGACCCTAAAATATTTAATGAAGTTAAGGCATCTAGAGACTCTGCATTATGGAAGGAGGCGATAAATTATGAAATGGATTCAATATTGTCCAACAATACTTGGATCCTAGTGGACTTACCTCCAGGTTCAAAGCCAATAAGATGTAAACGGGTATTCAGGAGGAAATACAACACTGACGGTTCTCTACAAATCTTTAAGGCTAGACTAGTAGCTAAAGGTTTTACTCAAAAGGAAGGCATCGATTACTTTGATACCTATGCTCCTGTAGCTAGATTACATCCATTAGGTTTTTGTTTGCATTAGCTTCAATTTTTAAGCTACATGTAAATCAAAAGGATGTAAAAACAACCTTTCTAAATGGAGATTTAGAAGAGGAGATTTATATGGAGCAACCTGAGGGCTTCATATTACCAGGAAATGAAAGAAGGTGTGTAAATCGGTTAAATCTTTGTATGTGGATTGAAATAAGCACCCAAACAGTAGCATGAAAAGTTTGATATTGCACATCTTTCAAATGGTTTTCTACATAATAACTCGGATAAATGTATTTATTCAAAGTTTACAGACTCTTATGGAGTCATCATATATCTCTATGTTGATGACATGCTCATATTTGGAACCAGTTTACATGGAATAAATGAAACTAATAAGTATCGCACTTCTCAATTTAAGATGCAAGATCCTAATGAAGTTGACCCTATCTTAGGCATAAAGGTTAAAAAGCACACTGAAGGTTTTGCATTGAGTCAATCTCATTATATTGAGAAATTGTTGACTAAGTTCAAACACCTCAATATAAAGGATGCCAAAACTCCCTATGATCCAAATGTTCAATTAGTGGAGAACATAGGAAGGGTGGTTGCACAGTTGGAGTATGCTAGTGTTATAGGGAGTCTTATATATGCAATGCAATGTACTAGGTCAGACATTCCATTTGCTGTTGTTCGGTCTCATTTCGAGCTGAATTAATACCGTTAACAAAGGATTTTGATTGTTTTAGACCCCTAATTATGAGTAAATTATGGTGAGTTTGTGTTTTTGTAGGTTAAATCAAAGATTTAAGGAAAAGGGAGACAAAAGAGGCAAAAACAACCCAACTCCAGACATGTAGCGCCCGCTACACCGGACGTCGCACCCGCGACACAGGGGTATCTCCCGCGATACACCTGGTAACATCCGCGACGACGATAAACAATTCTTTGGAAAGAACGTAGCACCCACTACACAAGGCGCAGCGCCCACGACAAATTGGGCAGAAAGACGTCGCTCCCGCGAACTGTTTGGTGATGCCCGCGAAGACCTGATCAACGAAAAATTCTGAGCAACGTCACGCCCGCGAAAATCCTGTGATATCCACGACGAAGGAGACAGGAGGACGTTGCGCCCGCGATAGTACTGGTGGCACCCGCGATGACCAAGGATTTTCGAAAATAAAAAAAAGCCTAGTGGCTGCTTAGGGTTTTGAAAGATATATTTTATTTTTCTTTTCTAATCTTCCTATATAAAGACTATATTACATAATTAGAGGGATGTCTTAGTTTAGTTTTAGTTTAGTTTAGAATGGTTCATTAGTTTTAGTTTTATTTAGTTTTCTCTCAATTCCTTGATTGTAATTTACTCTTCTAAGTTTCAATTCAATTCAAGTTTTTCAATTCTCATTTCTTTCTCACTTTTATTCATTTTGCTCTGCTATTTTGATTTCATCAGTATTAGTTCACAAATCCAAGTTTTAGTGAACATGAGGATTAAGGTTCCTCGAATTCTTCCTTCAGGTAATGATTCAAGCAGTCTTAGTAATCTAAATCACACCTTTCTTGTTTGTTCGAGTGAAAGATTCGTGATATAAAAATTCAAGATTCAAGATTCAAGATTAGAGTAAAGATCAAACTTTGATGTTAATGTTTTCATTCTTAATTTCAGTAATTGGTTCAGTTTTTACATGCATCGTTATTAATTGCTTTTAATTGCTTTCTTAGTTAGAAATTTACTTTCTTGTTAAATTAGGTTTAGTTCCTTTGAATTCATGTTTCTTGATTATTGTTATTCTGAATTCATAATTAGTTTAGTTTAATTACTTTTTATTATTTATTGTTTTTTGTGATTGAAACCTTACCAAACCAATTTCCTATTAACCTGATATCATCCCTGTGGATTCGACAATCCTATTCTTAAAGCCCGAATATATACCATTGAAAAATGGCGTCGTTGCCGGGGATGGCGTTATTTGGTAGATTAGGATATTGGTTTTGTAAATAGTTTATTGCTTTCGTAGTTGTAATTTAATTTCGAAAAAAAGATGTGAACAAAAAAATTGAAAAACAAATAAAAAAAGAGTTATGACTGATGTCCATTTTCCACAATTTGAGCAAGAAATATTTTGAAGAAATTTTGCTAGATTACAGGATTATCGTGCTCAATGTGAATTATATTGTATCTCAAATGATACATTAGATATTTTGAGAATTGTGCATAAGGGTGTGAATTATAAACCCGAAATCTCTTAGAATACTATGGGTTTTCTTATTTAGGTGAAGATGGTGCATGGGAATTACTTGAGTGGTTGTCTAGGGATTCTTATGAATTTGAACAACAAAATGTTATTCCTAGTTTCCAACCTTCTTACTATACACCACCCTCTGAGACTTTGGCGATACCATATCATGAGTACCCCCAAAATCTGAATGGTCAATCTAGTGGTGGGGAGTATATGGAATATTTTTGTGAATCTTCTCAATGCCCCAATAGTGAGGTTCCTCCTCAATGTTTTGTATGTCAAGCTTGGGGTCATTTATTTGATATTTGCCCTGAATACCCTGCATTCAAAGCTTTTATGGATGGGTTTGATTCTACTAAACCTCAATCGAATAATACTTGTGTGTGTGCAATAGGGGATGAGTATGAAGGCCCAATGTTTATATTTACCGAACCCCCTCACCCTTCACCTGTTGAAAGTAGGAAAGAATCATGTGACACTGAGTTTGATCAGGTTAGAGAGCCCACTAGTGAGAAGACACTTAAGGATGAGACACCATTGATAGAGAAGGACTCCACAAGTAGTGAATTAGTGTGTGATAATGTCGTGCTCCATGAGAATACTCTTAATGAATCATTAGTCACACCTTTGTCCATACCATCATGTGAGGAGAGGATTGAATGTTCTGATGTTAATTCTGATACATCTTTTATAGATGAGGAGTCTAGTGCTAGTTCATTGGCCTATCTTGTTGATCTACACGCTCAATCTTGATGTGTGGATCAATTTGAGGATTCATCTATAATTACTCCTTTCCCCTCTCTTCCAACTCAGTTCTTAATTTCCATGATGCATCTGTGTGTGAGTATGAGTCTTTCACGATGGATTATGACCCTGAACATTCCACTTTCACTTTCGACGATGTCTTGAATGATGCACATTTGTCTTCTGATACTGATAGCTCTTCTGATGAGCCTGAAATTGATGAAGATGAAGATGTAACTTCTTGTAATGTTGAGAGTGTTGTCATGTGGTCTAACCCTACTTTTTCCTTATCACCCACTGATGAATATGATGAATTGGATGTAAGTTGTGAATTGGAATCAGTATTTGATGAAAATTGTATTGAGGTTGAGTGCATTATACATTGTGTTCTAATGAAATTGAAATTGTCTCCCCACCTCCCCTTTATGTGATTTGTTTTCCTACACTCATTTCTCATGAACCAGAGTTTATGAAGTTCTTAGGCCTTTTAGGAGGGTATAATTTCCTCACTGATTCCTATAGCACCTACCTAGAGGACTTGCCTAGGAAAATCAAGTTTGTGCATTCATTCCATTACTTTGTGACTTTTCTAAGGCTTTTGATAAACTGTTGAGGGCACTAACGTTTGCTGATGTGCTATTGAGATTGTGCTCTTATGTTCACCACTTGGAGATGCATGCTAGGATGTATGACCTGTTACTACGGGCATTGAATGGTGGCCGACATCTTGAGGTGAGATGGAGTGGCTGATGCTCCATAGGAGGTTTTATTTTTCTAAAGATATCATCGTTTGGGTATACTCAGTACCCAACCAGGTAATATCGTTCCTTTTTCTTTCTTTTACAGTTAGTGAGTAGTTTATTTTATTTTTCTTTTTTTTTTCTTGGTGTGTTTCTTGATTTTCTTTTGGTGTGCTTGCTTATCTTTATTCCAATGAGGACATTGTAACTTTTTTGTGTGGGAGTGGGGGTAGCATGCATACCGGATTTTTATTTTTGTTTTTCATTTTCTTTTTGTGTGCTTTTTGCTTTTTATTTTTCTTTTGAGAAGTGTCACCTTATGCACAATGAGGACATTGTAGAGTTTTTGTGTCGGAATGGGGTGGCACAAGAGCCCTACAGTTTTAGGGAGTGAAACAACTTTTAGTTATCAATGAAAGTAGGCGAAATTTTAAAAATTTTTCCAGCCAGAGGTAGTTTGTAAATATGGTCGTGTCGCTGATTACTAGAATAGTGCTATTGCTTAGTTAGGAATAGTTAGTGAATACTTGATAGGTTTAGGCTTGATTGTTGTTTTTCCTAAACTTAATAACTTTACCTGTATTTGCAACCGTGTGGTCTCCTTAGAAATTCACTTCTAGGCTAGTTAATGTGATAGTCTTGGTTTAGGAGGAAGGTTTTAGCTTCTTGAATATCGATGTTCTATAAATAAAGAAAAAAAACTAAAAAAATTGGAAAAAGAAAAAAATGTTACTACACCTACACAGGTTAGTATGAGTGGTGCGACAATCTTACCCCTTAAGCACATTGTTGCATATGGAGTAACCTGTATTGGGAGGGTAAACCCCATTTATGTGCCGTTCTTATTCCCGACAAATACTAACGCAAAATCTTTGAGAAAAAGAAAAGCTGAAAAATGTTGGTTCACCTGCATAGATCGGTATGAGTGGTGCGGCACTCATATCCCTTAAGCACCTTGTATGTGTATGGAAAGGATCTATGTAGGAAGAGTAGATCCCTTTCAGGAACGTTCAATTCTCAAAAAACCCAGCACCAAAAAGATTAATGGTAATAAATATGGAACCTCTCTCTACGTAACCTGCGACCCTCACCAAGCCAAGGGCGACACAAAATAGAGAGGGGAACCGCCAATAATTCATTAAATTTCAAGCATGGGTGTTTGAGTAGTTAATTCTAACCAATTGAACCTTAACTTAAACAAAAGCAAGTCGGAAACACTGCACTTGAGCATGAGGAACCCATCAAGCTTACACGTGAGTGAGGTGAAAAATGTGAAGTCTAGTAACAGTCTTGCCAGTTGCCTTGAAAGTGCTTGTTAGCTATTCTAAGTTGAGTGAATGCGCTGTTAGAGTAGTTAATTTCGTGACGGTGTGTGTGGACTTCCTTTTGTGCTGACCTTATCTTATTTTCGCCTCTTTATCTCACAAATTGTTTCTCTTCCTTCGTTTTCTTTTCACCTTTCCTTTCTTTTCTTTCATTTTTCTTTTCTTTTCTTTTCCTTTCATTCTTTTTCTTTTCCTTTGCTTTTGTGGGTATAGCGTCTATAAACCCTCACCAGACCTTCCTCGTCTACTTGGGCTGCCAAGGAGTTTAAAGGGCTTGTTGCATATGCTAAATGTAACCGTGATTCCTACGAAAGTGAGTTAGGGTAGATGAGTTTTCTTTTTATTCTTTTGCTTTAGTTTGATCGGGGCGAGCAAACCCTTGTGTGACAGTGTTGTTCGGTCTCATTTCGAGCCGAATTGATACAGTTAATAAAGGGTTTTGCTTGTTTTAGACCCCTAATTATGAGTAAATTATGGTGAGTTTGTGTCTTTGTAGGTTAAATCAAAGATTTAAGGAAAAGGGAGACAAAAGAGGCAAAAACAACCCAACTCCAGACATGTAGCGCCTGCTACACCGGACGTCGCACCCACGACACAGGGGTAGCTCCCGCGACACTCCTGGTAACACCTGCAACGACTATAGAAAATTCTTTGGAAAGAACGTAGCACCCGCTACACAAGGCGTAGCGCCCGCGACACATTGGGCAGAAAGACCTCGCTCCCGTGAACTGTTTGGTGATGCCCGCGAAGACGGTCAGCTGATCAACGAAAAATTCTGAGCAACCGTCACGTCCGTGAAAATCCTGTGACACCCGCGACGAAGGATACAGGAGGTCGTCGCGCCCGCGATAGTCCTAGTGGCACCCGCGACGACCAAAGATTTCCGGAAATAAAAAAAGGCACAGTGACTGCTTAGGGTTTTGAAAGATATATTTTATTTTCCTTTCCTAATCTTCCTATATAAAGACTATATTACATAATTAGAGGAATATCTTAGTTTAGTTTTAGTTTTAATTTAGTTTAGAATAGTTCATTAATTTAGTTTTCTTTATTTTTCTCTCAATTCCTCGATTGTAATTTACTCTTCTAAGTTTCAATTCAATTTAAGTTTTTCAATTCTCGTTTCCTTCTCACTTTTATTCATTCTGCTATGCTATTTTGATTTCATTAGTGTTAGTTCACACCAAAAATCCAATTTTTAGTGAAGAGGAGGATTAAAGGTCCTTGAATTCTCCCTTCAGGTTAGTACTCGAGCAGTCTTAGTAATCCAAATCACACCTTTCTTGTTTGTTCGGGAGAAAGATTCGTGATTCAAAGATTCAAGATTCAAGATTAGAGTAAAGATCAAACTTTCAGGTTAATGTTTTCATTCTTAATTTCTGTAATTAGTTCAGTTTTTACATTCATCATCATTAATTGCTTTTAATTGCTTTCTTAGTTAGAAATTTACTTTCTTGTTAAATTAGGTTTAGTTCATCTTGAAATTCATGCTTCTTGATTATTATTATTCTGAATTCATAATTAGTTTAGTTTAATGCTTTTCATTATTTATTGCCTTTTGTCATTGAAACCTTACCAAACCAATTTCCTATTAACCTGACACGCCATCCCTGTGGATTCGACAACCCTACTCTTAAACCTCGAATATACCACAACTGAACAGCCGTGTGCAAATTGTCAAGGTATACAAGTAAGCCAAGTGTAGAACATTGGAAAGCTATTGCAAGAGTACGTGGATACTTGAAAGGACTGTTGACTTTGGCCTATTTTACAACAATTTTCCATCTGTTTTGGAGGGGTTCACAGATGCTAATTGGATAACTAGCTCTATGGATAACAAGTCAACATCAGGGTGGATATTTACCATAGGAGGAGGAGCCATTAGTTGGGCCTCTAAAAAAACAAACATGTAGCACGCATTCCACTATGGAATTTGAGTTCATTGATTTAGCAACACCGGGAAAGGAAGTAGAATGGCTAAGGAATGTATTGATGAATATTAAGTTGTGGCCACAACCTATGTCAGCAATTTCCTTATACTGTGATAGTCAGGCTACCATATCTCGAGCTTATAGTAAAATCTATAATAGGAAGTCTAAATACGTTAGCTTGAGACATGCTTATGTTAGGCAATTGAATCAAAATGGTGTTATAACTATCCTCTATGTCAAATCAACTCTAAATATAGCAAACCCTTTGACTAAAGGTTTTCCAAGGGATCTGGTGAAGAGTACCATTGCTAGAATGGGTTTAAAATCCTTTAATATATGATCTGTTTTAATAGGAACCCTACCTTACACTAGTGAAAATTAGTTATAAGGTTTAAAGGCTAATAACGAGTTATAATAAGGTCAAGGGTGCACTATCAATAGGATATAGCGCATTTACTTAGTCAGGCGGATGAGTCTTACTCTCAATAGAATCCATATAGGTATGGAGTCCACCTATGTGAATATTAGAGTGTGGTCACTCTAAATAAGAGGTTTATTGGATTTTAACTCTTGTACATATTCACAGAACCGGGATGAGCACAAGGCCACAAAAGTACTACAATAACAAGGCTTTGTTAAACCTTGGCTTTACCACTTTTTACCTCGGTTTTTATTGTCTAATTGAACTTATCTAAGTTATTTAATTAAAGTTTAATAGTGTTTTCTGCCATCTTTGCTAATTGAGACGAATTTGTTTAATTGTCTTATTCTTAGGTAATTTTTACACAAATGATGATTGCACAGGAGGTAAAAGATTGAAATTAAGAAGCAAAGTTAGCCAACACAGTCGCGTCAGAAATTAAGCCAAGGCAAAATTGAAATTTCCAGTTTGGCACACCTGGGTGTGCCAATCGGCACAGGCACCCGTGCTTGATTGCAATATTTAGTTTTAAGTAGTTTTATTAATTGGAAGAAAAGACAGTTTTCATTTTCTACGTTCTTTCATTGTTCTAGTTTCTCTCTAGGCTTGAAGGGAGGTTTCTCCCTAAGCCCTAGTTCTAGGTTTAGATTTCCATTGAAGAAGTTAAGTTAGATTATAAATTCAAGAAGGAGATTGAATTTGGCTTTCAATTCATGACTATGTTCTTCTATCTCTTTCTCTCTATTTTCTTCTATGTTTATATGCTTGTTAGATTGATTTTCATTCTTTTTAATTGCATTGTTAAGTTGATTTGTTGTTAGTTTTGTGTTGTTTGGGTTGTAATTGATATATTCAATGATGAATTAAACTTGTTTAGGCCTAATCTATCAAAATTCATGCTTGTAGTTAGAGGTTTTCTCATGCCCACCATGTGTTCGATGAAATGCTCAAGAGAGTGTTCATATTTTTTTCTTTAGGGAATTGATTTATGTTGAGAGCTAGGGTTAATTTGCTAGTGTAGTAGAGAAAATAGTTAGGGTTTTGGACATGAGAATAGTCGAATTCTAACTAGGTTTAGGGTTGCTATTCTTGTAGTTTAATTAGACTAACTCCATGAGAATAGGTAGTTAGAATAGTTAGACTAGCCCTTGAACCTCGAGAGAGGGCTTCGGTGAGCTATAATGGTGCAACCGATCGCTCTTAATTGCTTGTTTAGAATTGGTAGATTAGGTCGTTCAAATTGATTAGTTGTTGAATACTGATTTTGTTGCCTGAACATCTTTTTATTGCTTTCGTAGTTTGTAGTTATCATCACTATCACTTCCCTGGTTTATCTACCTAGCTTGAAACACTTGAGTCCGCTCTGAGTGCTTGGAACACAACTCCCTAAGATCGACACCCATACTCCCAAAAGTACGACAACAAGCTTCTTCTGAAATATGGACTAGGTGTGATGTTGTGTGTAGTAACTTTGGTCTTAATATTAAAAGGTTTGGTTTCAGCTATCTGGCCACCAAACACTTTTAAGACTTTGAGTCACTTACACCAACTGATGGTTTAATCAAAATGACACCTTCAGATTTGTCGTATCACAATAAGAATTGTTTAAATCACTCAACTTTCACTAGTGGGGGATTGTTGAATAGTTAGTAAAAGTTAATAAGGACATAAATGTATTAGTTCTATCAAATGTCCCACATGGATAGAATAGTGTAGTCTCTAGCTCCTAGAAGATATAAATAGGTTTTCCTATTTATTATCCCACATGAACAAAATAAAATAACAATATATCTCCTCATAAGTTAAAGAGTCATATGGGTTTACAAATAGATAACCTGTGGACTGGGCTAACCTGTCCTTGGGTTAAGGTTCAATGCTTCGCATTAAACCGCACACGCACATGCACATGCGCACGTGGTGTGGGTTGTAGGTCGCTAGATGCGCTTTTCGCGCTTATTAGGAACACTTTGCACGTGAGCTTGGAGCCTTAGGAGTCGGACAACATAATCACATTTATTTATAATTATTATTTTCTTTTTAAATAGATGAATACAGCTTGATAGAATTAACTGTCAATTGTCAATTCTATCCAACTGCATTGCATGTGTTGTCATCCTTATCCAGACAAAAAATCATTAGGGGGATTGATCATATATATGTCAATCGAGGAAGTTTTGTTGTATCATGGAGACACGAATTTGCATGAGGAGCAGATCTTGTCTTAAAGATAGTGATATGATCACACCTCAAAGCCTTAACCAATCCCAGTTTTCCTAATATAGGGCTCATGTCTACTCACTCTGTTCGTTAATATCTATTAGTAAAGCTTTTAATGATCTCCAATGTACAACATTAGTCTTCAATGTCTGACATGAAATACTACAGAAGTTTATTCATATGAAAATATCCCATAACAACATATAATAGGGAAGGAAAGGAGTACAACATTAATAAAACCACCTCTAACTTTTCCAAGCTACAATTTACCTTTCGAAACTGTTGGGCTTTATGGCCCAAATTATATTTTGTCTATTTTGGAGGATCTGGACGCTACCAGCGGAGGCTGGCGCCACCAGCGCCACTTTGTGGATGTCGGGGTTTTAGGCGCTACCAACATGCTGCCAACGCTTCTCTTAGAAAGCCCAAAATCCCATGGCGCGGCCAGCGCTTCCATGCAAGCCTTTTTTTTAACATCTGCGGCGGCCCTTCCGTTTTGCTTTCAAGGTTATAGACTATTTAACCTAGCTTCTTTTTCCCTCTCTACTAATATATATATGGTACTTATTAACAAAAAGGGGGAGATTGTAGAAACTGTGATGCCCTCAACACCACTGCCGCTGAGGAGCTCAGCCATTACCAAAAAGTTTTGTTTGAAAGAGCAAAAAATTTGGAAAGTATCCAGAAAATCTCTTAAATAATCTCAGCATATATTCAAGATTATATAGACTTATTTTTGGTGTATACTTTGCAGAATATATCTTAGTAGATAAGGATTGGAGCTTCTAAAAAGAGTGAAGATAGAAGATCAACATAAACTTGGAAAGAATCAACAATACCATTGGAAGAGAAGTCGTTGCTAATGAATTTCCAAGACCTATAGAAAGGCAACAACTTCCTCCTTGAAGATGAAGTCGATTCCAAGCAAGTAATCGAGTGTAGGAAATCTCGTGAGGTTTCTAAGTGTAGCCAATGAATCCTTGGTGAGAAATGTAGTCAGTAAGGTACTTCCGGTGAGGTGTAACCAAGGTTCTTGGTGAGTTATATAGCCAACTATGTTGGTGAGGTGTTATGTAGGAAAGCCTTGAAGCACTAAGGGTTTGTGAGTTTGATACCCATTATAATCCGTCATGTTCTTCTCTGCCACATTTGTGAGGCCCTTCATCACAAACCTCGCCTGTGAGGCCTCTCCTCTCTGCCTCATCTGTGAAGCCCCTCATCACAAGCCTCGTCTGTGAGGCCCCTCAACAGAAATTGAATCTCAGTTTCTGTCCTTGTAAGCAATCATCAAGGACCTCACTATCCTGATTCTGCTATGTTCCCTAACCTCCTCTATTTCTATTGTACCTCAACGTTTATCTAATAAAGAAGTATTATTAAGTTCATTCAAGTGCTATGAACATCTTTATATTCATAAGTGAAGAACTCTGTATCAAACTTATTCACCTCCTCTCAAGGGTCCCAACACATCCAAAACAACAAAATGGGTATTTCATGTTGGAAAAAACAAGGCTGTTGGGAAAGAAACGAATCAAGGCTGTGGAGAACACAAGAAAACTGAGCCGTGGAAAAACCACTGCCTTGAAAGTGATTATGGCCCGACCTCGGTATCAATCGGAATTGCCGGTCGCTCCCCAAGGTTAACTCAAATTATCCCAGGACACGTGCACTCGTTGCCAAGGATATGGAGTATGCAAAACTATGTGCCCAGAAAGGAAGAGGAGAGGAGAGGAGAAGAGAAGAGAATTATATTCGATGATGAACACAGTCCTCCAGAGGCTCCAATTTATAGGAGAAACTGAAAGCCAACAGCAAAAAAAAACAGGAACTAAAAAGGAGATAAAAAGGAGGAACCACAAAATTGAATGACTAAAAATGGAAAACAACTACATTTAGCCATTACCAACAATCCCCCACTAATGGCTTACAAAGTAGTCAAGAAAAGAAAAGGAAAAACTGGGCAAAACAGGTCAGATACTTAGGTGTCAATATCTTTCGATTTGAATTGACACATTAGTGATGTGAGGCAACAGTCAATAATCTAACAAGTGGACTAGGTCTTGAACTTGGAAGACTTTGATTGAGACCCCCACAACACGTATCAACCTACAAAAAAACATACTCCGCGATAACAACATTTGCGCCTTTATGGCCATGCGCACACCTTGGGACTCATAAGTGCTCTAGAGAGATAGCCCAAATCTCTCATAGAAGGCGGCCAAACCTTCACACTTACGTAGGTAATTCCATCAAGTCTATCTCAACATAGACCACCACAAATGTGACTATGGAATTATTAAGAGCAATTAGCTCATCCTTACAATAAACAATCGGTGAATCCTTCAGTGCGTCTCATAAGCACCCCCCCCCCCACAAACGACGTGGATTCATTAAGAGAATAATCTCAACCTTAGAAGCACTACTTTGCACCATAGGGATAAGGATGTAGTGCACTTCGAAGATTAGTATGGTTTCATTGGACCAAATAATTGGTATCCACCATACCTCTTTAAGCCATAGGCTTAAGCCCTATCCCCCTCGATGCCTCTAGAACAATTCGTCTAGTCAACCCCTTAATGAGAGGATCCGCCAAATTCTTCTCGGATCTCACATACTGCAAGGATATTACTCCATGCTTTAGCAATTGTCTCACTACACTGTGTCTGACACGGATATGTCTCCTTTTCCCGTTGTAGACACTGTTATGAGCCACTCCAATTGCTGCCTGTGAGTCACAATGTATAGAGATAGGTGTCTCTTGTTTCTCCTATAGCGGTACGTACTAAGAGACCTCTAAGCCACTCTGCTTCTTGACCTACCAATTCAAGAGCAATAAACTCATATTCCATGGTAGAGCGGGCTATGCAAGTCTGTTTTGCAGACTTCCACGAGATAGCCCCTCCACCCAAGGTAAAAACATAACCACTAGTAGAACTAACTTCATCATTATCAGAAATCTAGTTTGCATCACAATATCCTTCTACAACAGTAGGAAATTTATTAAAGTGCAAACACCAATCCATTGTACCTTTTAGATACTTAATCTACTCACAGCATAAGCAATATCAGGACGAGTAAAGTTCATCAAAAACATTACACTTCCTATAATTTTAGCATACTCAGATTGAGACACACTAGGAAAGTTGTTCTTCTTTAAAGGTATACTGGGATCGTAGGGAGTTCTAACAGGTGTCACATCAAACATGTTAAATTTCTTTAACACTTTCTCAATATAGTGTGACTGACACAAAGCATAACCAGAGTTGGTTTTCCAAATTTTAATCCCTAAGATCACATCAGCTTCACCCATATCTTTCATTTCAAACAAAGAAGACAACAACATTTTAGTCTCATTGACTACAAGCAAATTTGTACCAAAGATCAGCATATCATCAACATATAAGCATATGAGCACACAATCTGATCCTATCATCTAGGAATAGACACAAGAATCAGACAAATTTGCAACAAATCCATTTTTCACAAGAGAACTATCAAACTTCTCAAACCACTGTTTAGGAGCTTGCTTTAGGCCATAAAGAGATTTTCTCAATCTGCATACTTTATCCTCCTGACTTGGTACTTCACAACCCTCAGGTTGGGCCATATAGATTTCTTCCTCTAAGTCACCATTAAGAAAAACTATCTTTACATCCATTTGATGCACAACAAGATCAAAAATCGCAGCTAACGCAATCAACGTTCTAATGGTGCTTATTTTCTTAACAAGAGAATAAGTATCAAAATAATATATCCCTTTCTTTTGGTCAAAACCTCTAATGACAAGTCTGGCCTTATATTTATCAATTGAACTGTCAGACCTCAATTTGTTTTTGAAAATCCATTTACTACTAATAGGTCTACAACCGTTAGGCAAATTTGTTAATTCCTAAGTTTTATTAAACACTAGGGAAACTATTTCACTTCTAATGGCTTCCTTCCAAAAGGTGGCATCAATAGACCTAATAGCCTAGACATAGGTTTTTGGATCTTCATCAATTAGAAATAAAGTCACAAAATCCTTAGTCAAAGCATCCACATCATAATGATTAAAAACTTCACCTACGAAAGCAGTAACAAAATCAGATCCAAAATTAGTTGTAGTTCTTTGTCTTTTACTTCTTCTAGGCTCAATTTCAACATTTCTAGTACTAGAACTAGCAACAGGCAAGCTCACATTTTCAGGTACTACATCAGACACAACATCAGTTACCACATTAGGCACATTCTTTTTCAACGGAAACACTTGCTCAAAAAATTCAGCATCTCTATATTCAAAAATTGAATAATCACTCAAAGACATGAAACGATAGGCAACACTATTTTGAGCATATCCAATAAAAACAGCATCAAAGGTCTTTAGGCCTATGTTGGTACGTTTATGACTAGGTAAAGCCACTTTAGCCAAACACCCCCACACTTTCAAATAATTTAAATTCGGGGCATATCCTTTCCAAAGTTCATATGGGGTATGATCCCTCTTTTTATGGGGAACTCTATTGAGAATAAAACAGGCAGTCAAAACAGCTTCCCCCCACATGTTATCAGGCAATCCACAACTCAGAAGCATAGCATTCATCATTTCCTTAAGGGTACGGTTCTTACTAGACCTGGCAAAGCTGATCCGAGATCCGAAATCCGATCCGAAAAATCCGAATCCGAATCCGATCCGACACCGAAATGGATGATCCGGTCTTGATCCGAACCCGGAGATAATCCGACCCCGAATCCGATCCGAATCTCAACCCGAATTTTACCGAATAAGAAAGGGATCCGAAATAATCCGATCCGATCCGAACCCAACCCGAGCATTGCCAAATCCGAGTTAACCCGAATCCGAAATTGGCCGAACTGATTTTTACCCGACCTGAGCCACATCCGAAATAATTTGATCCGATCTGAACCCGACTCGAGCATTGCCAAATCCGAGTTAACCAAAATCCGAATTTGCCCGACCTGAATTTTATCTGACCCAAGCCAAGCCAAATCCGATTTAACCCGAATCCGAAAATTGACTGTATCGATTTTTATCTTATTCAAGCTACATCCGACGAGTCAAATTTGATTTAACCGAATTTGAAAATTGTTCGAATGGAGTTTCACCGCTCGACGCATTCGACCCGAAATAGAACCAAACTAAGCCGACCCGATTATAATTCGACCAATCACAATAAAAAATGTCTGTTAGCATTTTAATTTATAAATTATATAATTCAACTTTACTTTTAAGTTGGATTTTTGTAAATTTTGTGATGATTACCTTTAATTTATAAATTATATATTTTGATTTTTAAAATTATGAATTTAGAGCTTAGTAGACGTTTATTCGAAACCATCCGCCAATCCACAACCACTATATATCTAAACTACAAATTTTTCAAACAAGGTCTGTAATTGGCATAAAATTATAGACTAATTTCATTACTTGTATATGACATGTTTAGATTGTTTACCCAATATTATAAACTTAGATCCGAATTTGGTCCGATCCAAAAACAACCCGAAGATCTCGATCCGATCAAACCCAGTCCTAATCCGATCCAAACTCGACAAAAACCCATCCGAGTGAATCCGAACCCGAACCCCACCCGAACATTACGATCCGATTAAACCCGGTCCGAATCCGATCCGAACCCGACAAAACACATCCGAGTCAATCCGAACCCGAACCCCATCCGATCCGAATCCGAATCCGAACCAGAGTACGGCTTATCCGAAAAATCCGAATCCGAGTTAATCCGATCCGAATCCGATCCGATCCATCCGATTGCCAGGTCTGGTTCTTACGCTCTGCTAAACCATTTTGTTGAGGGGTATTAGGAGCGGTAGTCTCATGAATAATGCCATTTTTCTCACAGAAAACAGCTAAAGAGGTTGAGTCATATTCACCACCCCTATCAGACCTAAGCCTCTTGATTTTCCGGTCTAGTTGATTCTCAACTTCTGCCTTATATTTTAAGAACACTTCTTTAGCCTCGTCTTTAGACCTCAAAAGGTAAACTTTTTTATATCTAGAGAAGTCATCAATAAAGGTAATATACCATTTCTTTCCTCCTTTGCTCATTGTGTTCTTAAAGTCGGCTAGGTCTGAATGAACAAGTTCAAGCAACTGAGTTGATCTCTTAGTTACTGACTTAAAAGGTTTCTTGGTAAATTTTGCCTCAACACAAACATCATATTTATAACAACTTTCTGTGCTAACATATGGAATTAATTTAATGTTCTTTAGTCTGTTTACGGAAGCATAATTCACATGTCTAAGTCTACCATGCGAAAGGTTAACAGATTCAGCAATATAAGCAGAAGTAGAAGCATTTCCGTTAGCATCAGAAGCAACATTTAGAACATATAAGCCATCACTACGATACCCCTTCCCAACAAATACCCCATTACGAAGGATAACAATTTTCCCAGCCTTTTGGTTCACCTCAAAACCAGCAACATCAAGGAGGCTACTAGAAACTAGATTTCTACGAAGGGAAGGGACATACAACACATTGTTCAAGCATAAAGGTTTTCCAGAAGTAAATTTAAGGAGAACTTTCCCTTTACCCAGTATCGCAGCAGTGGAAGAATTTCCCATGAAGACATGTTCACCATTAGGAACGTCTTCAAAGTCATGCATCAGATTCTTGTTGGTGCAGAAATGTCTAGTTGCTCCATTGTCCAGAATCCACTCGTTATTATTAATCACGAGATTAGCTTTCACAGTTACTACACAGAATACTTCAGTCTCCTCAGTCAGATTAGCTTGATTACTATTCTGTCCAGCGTGTTTCTAGTGGGTTTGAACTACTCCTTTGCGCTGATTGCACTGATATGCCTTGTGGCCCGGTTTGCCACAGACATTAGAGAGAACCTTCTGCTTCTGGATTTTAGTATTAGGCTTGTTCAGTTGTTTTTGATGCTTGGATTGCTTCTGATCCTTCTTATTCTTTCCTTTGAACCTGTCTTTATTAGCAGGAACAGAAGATTCAACCAGGTTCGCTTTAATAGAATTCAAAGAGAGAGAAGACATCTTATCTTTCAAACGATTTGCTTCCTCAGTTCTCATATGGCTGATTAATTCTCGAAGGGTCAGATCCTTCTTCTTGTACTTGAGATGATTCCTATAGTCACTCCAGGATGGTGGAAACTTCTCAATCAGCACATTTTCTTGCAATATCTCACACATCTTCATCGCTTCATTCAGAACTTCAGCACACAGGTTCTCATATACATGAACTTGCTCCATAATAGGTTTGTCATCTACAATCAGGAATTGCAACCACTTGCCAACGACATATTTCTTCTTTCCAGCATCATCAACGCCATACTTGATCTCGAGCTTGTTCCATATAGTCTTCGCAGATTTGAAATTGACCAACAAATCGAACAGAGGGTTCGACATGTTGTTGAGAAGAAAACTCCGTGCGACTTTGTTGTCTTTCTCCAGTTTCTTTTTGGCATTCTCATCTAGTGGAACAACAGGGGTTCTTGGAACAGTAGGGGTTTGCTCAGGATCATTCTGAGGAGGTGGTGTTGGTGCTTCTGGATCTTCAAGATGAGGCGAGGACAACACATAATCAATCTCTAACTGTTCAAGATAGAGCAATAACTTTTGGGACCATCGTTTGAAGTTGGTTCCATCGAAAGGCTCAATTTTGTAGATCTCAGCGAGGGTTTTGGGAGGAGCAGCCGTTGACAGTAATCGCTTTCAAATTGTTGGAAAAAACAAGGTTGCTGGGAAAGAAACGAATAAAGGCTGTGGAGAACACAAGAAAACTGAGCCGTGGAAGAACCACTGCCTTGAAAGGGATTATGGCCCGACCTCGGTGCCAATCGGTATTGCCCGTCGCTCCACAAGGTTAACTTAGATTATCTCAAAACACGTGCACTCGTGGCCAAGGATATAGAGTATGCAAAACTGTGTGCCCAGAAAGGAAGAGGAGAGAAGAGGAGAGGTGAAGAGAATTATATTCGATGATGAACACAGTCCTCCAGAGGCTCCAATTTATAGGAGAAACTGGAAGCCAACAGCCACAAAAAACAGGAACTAAAAAGGAGATAAAAAGGGGAACCACAAAATTGAATGACTAAAAATGGAAAACAACTACATTTGGCCATTACCAACATTTCATACACAACAAATCACTCATTTCAAAGATAAAAATGAAATAATTCATTCAAAAGAGCAAGGGGAGTGACATTGTGAGCAAATACGACTGATGCTAATAAATAATCTATGATTGAGGTTTTTATACGAAATTCTCCAAGCAATCGTTAGCCAAAGATTTTTCTTTCTTTAGAGTGAATATACTTTAAATGCATGCAATGGATTAGGAAATATAGGGGTCAATGTCAACATTTAATTAGGATAATAAGGACAATTCAACCGTAAAAAAATCAAACCTTTGGAACTAATTTTTGCTGGGGTGTACATAACATTTATGTCCATTGAAACTTATTGGTACTAATTTTGTCCAACACGGCAATACCCTTAGTACAGAATATTTGTGTCCATAAATATTTGTATTATTATTGGTCAATAATCATGAATATCATATTATTTACGTCAAAAAATCCAATTAAATCAAGTAATTTAGCAGTTATTTTCACATTTGAGTATGAACTTTTAGTGATTTTGTTTAACATGTGCCTTAACCTTTTCTATGTCATCATTCAACGTGGAGCAAGTCATATCAAGTGTAGACATTTTCTTCAATTTTTGAAAGTTCACATCTTCTAATCTTGCATGTCATAGGAAAGAAATACCTAAACTTGACACGTGCATATAAGCGGAAATCATGTCATTCTAAATATTATCGGAGTAACAGAGTTGATTAATTGTTGGGAGATTGGAATGAAGTTTTGATTGAAGTAGATTGTAACTGACATATGAGGTATAATTGATTTAAAATCCGTGTTGTAATTGATTGTACATTAGGTGTCATTTGTATTTAATAGGAGATTTTGACTAAAACTGTAGCATTTTCAATTTCCTATTTCATAGGAGATTTTTTTTTTTTTTTTTTGCAACTGCAACAATACTTTAAACAGCTGCAATTGATATACTCCCTCCGTCTCTTTGTAAGTGTCAAAGTAACTAATTTTAAAACTTATTTGTGTTGGAAATAAAATAAAAAAATTATGTATGTACAAGTATACCCTTCATTAAAAGAGAGTAATAAAGAAGAATTTTAAAAGGTTATATAAAAATCTTATTCATTAATTAAGAGTAATATGAATATTTTAATTATTGAAAATGTTCAATAGACAAATTAAAAAAGACAAGCTAGTTGAAAAAATTTAACACTTATTAAGGGACTAAGGGAGTACTTTGTAACAAATCTTCCAATTCATTGATTTTTAATTAAAATGAAATTCTTTTTAGTATTTTGTTCAGTAGTTGTGGACGATTAATGACTTGTAATTGTTTTTTTTTTAATGAAATTCCTAGAAAGCTTCTTAGCTTGACATGTGGCAATAATAAATTTTGTTTGAATATAGTTAATGGATGATTACTCCCTCCATTTTTTTATCTGTCACTTTAATGCTAAATTTGTAACATTTTGAGCATTAATATCTTAGCATATATAATGTTTTATTATACGAAAGTATTATTATTGGATTCGTAACGAAAAAATATACTATCATAAGAGTATAGTACTGTAACTTTTTGATAAAATATGCTATGAAAATTTCTCAATAAAAAAAGGACATTGGAGACCATGTATCATTTATTAGGCGACACCGTGACAGTTATTGTGAAATGGAGATAGTATTATTATTGTATTATGTCTCATTATATTTGTCCAGTTACTAAATTTGAGAAGACCAATACATATTGAAAATTGGGATAAAAATTTTACAATTTATCCAAATTATCCTTACTTTAGTTAAAGATAATTGTTGTTGGAATGTAAAAAATGATAAAAAGTTTATTAATTAGGGGTAGGTGTCAGAATTATAAAATGAATAAATATTTTGGTAAATTAGGTGAAAGGACAATGTTTTGGGATGGAGAGGTAGTATTCTAATTTGCTATGAAATCTTTATTCCATGTATTGAAATTTTCAATAAAATCAAAAGATTGAGTAGGCAATTAATTTTTTTTTTTTTGAGGGGAAACATATCACACATTATATTGATAACTTGTCCATGAATACAAAGGGTCCAATCTGACTGGGACAAACCCCCCATCCACACCTGTTCATCCCCTGTCGGCCTAACTTTTGCAAGATGATGGGCTACCATATTCCCATCTCTTTTTGTATGCACCCATCTCCTATAACTAGATCAATCTCACTACTAAACAAAGTTTGATTATTCATATGATAAATCAATGATGACCTATCTGACTCAAAAATCACGTTATCGTAATTAAGCCTTCTCGCCAGCTGCACAACAAACATCCCCGCCTTCGCTTCCGCCACTCTAGGAGACCAAGCTGCCCTGATTCTTCGAACTACAGCCATCGGTAAATCTCCACGGAAATCTCTAGCCACCACCCCCAATTGAGCCCAACCTTCTTCTCCCAGCGAAGCATCGAAATTAATCTTGATTTCGTGATGCTGAGGGGGTTTCCACACTGTTGACAGTGCCTATTGGCCAGGGACTGTCACTCCACTGCTGATGTTCGAGAGTCGCAGAACATCCTTGGCTGTCTCATGTGCTCGCTTCACCAGAACTTGTGATCGGATTTTACTGTTGTTATATGTTTTCTCATTTCGAGCATATCAGATCGGCCAAGCTAATGTCATATATGTCTTTGAAGTTCATCAGACGAGGACTCACCAATTGATCGCACTACACCCCCAGGTTAGAATTTTGCCAGTGTCTCTGTCATATCAATCCCAGCCATTTGCCATATCTGCTTACTTTCAGGGCAGTGAAAAATTGCATTCATCCCATCTTCGCCTGTTCCTTCACACCTGCTGCATCTGTCTTCCATTAATACGTGTCTGCGACACAATTCAGCTTTTGTGGGTAAAATGTCTGAACACCACCTCCACCAGAATACTTTAGCTTTAGGAAAGATTTTTGCATCCCATATTTTGGGCCAGAAGGACTCGAAGTCAACCAAATTAATACTAGCTCCAATAAGATACGCCCACTTAACACTAAACATCCCATTGTCGGCAAAGCACCAACCTAGTTGATCCGGGGGTCTTCTGATGCTTAGCAGAATTGATAAAATCAGGTTGGTAACCCTATTGTTGAATGTCCGCTCTATCAATTCCGTATTCCATTCGGCACTATCCGGCAAAATAAGGTCATTGACCCACTTGAGTTCTGCATTTTCAGGCTTCTTCGTTTGTATCCTTTTCCCATGATCATCAATCACCCATTCATAACCCCATATGCATATACTCCTACCGCCACCTATCCTCCAATATAGCCCCTCTTTTAGGAGGGCCTTCGCTGCCCAAATTCCTCTCTATACGAAGCTCAGGGAAGGACCGAGGTAGGAGTTTAGAAAATCTGCTCTTGGATAGTATTTGGCCTTAAAAACTTTGGCGAGGAGAGACTCAGGGTGTTGCAGCAACAGCCAACCCTGCTTTTCCAGTAACGCATCGTTGAAGACATCCAACCTTCTAACACCGAGACCTCCTAAACACTTGGGTTTGCTAGATGCTCCCACGACTTCCAATGTATTTTTCTGACAATCTCCCTTGCTCCCCACCAGAACATCGCGCACATCATATACATGTCATTGATAAGGGTACTGGGGAATTTGAAAATACTCATCAAATACGTGGGTATCGCCTGGATGACAGCTTTGATCAACACTTATTTCCCAGTCTGAGATAACAGTTTTTCCTTCCACCCATTCAGCTTTTTCCACATTCTATCTCTCGGAGAGGCAAAGATCAATTTTTTACTCCTTCCTACAAAGTGGGTGCCCCGAGGTATTTGTCATGTTTATCAACCATCCTCATCCCCAAGACCGCTGCTAATTCCACTCTGATATCTTCCGCAACGCCTTTGCTAAACAAGACTTCCAATTTGTCAAAGTTCACTTTTTGGCCCGATGCTCTTTCATACTTGTTGATGATGTCAACTATTTAAGAGCATTCCCGTCTCGTGGCTCTTGAAAAGAGAAGGCTATCGTCGGCGAAGAAAATATGTGAGATCTCCGGCCCATTTCTACTCGCTTTTGCTCCGTGGATATTGCCTGCACTAGCAGCTTGTTTTAGTAAGCCTGAAAATGCCTCGGCTATCAAGATAAATAAGTATGGAGAAATTGGGTCCCCTTGTCTAAGACCTCGTGAGGGGAGCACCTGTTGAGACGGGGACCCGTTCACTATAATGTTATAGGTGACTGAGGTAATACAATTCATCACTACTCGGATCTAATGGGAATTGAAACCCATTTTTAAGAGAATCTCTTTCAGAAAGGACCACTCTACTCTGTTATATGCTTTGCTCATATCTAGCTTTACAGCCATAACCCCCTTCCTCCCGCCGACCTCACCTTCATGGTATGAAAAATCTCATTGGTTATTAATACATTATCAGTTATGAGACGATCAGGGACAAAACCGCTCTGCTCGGGTGATACAATAGTAGGCAGTAGAACCTTGAGACGATTTGCAAGGGTTTTGGAAGATATTTATAGAGGACATTACAAAGACTGATGGGCCGGTATTGGGTGATATCCTCTGGGGTTTTAACTTTTGGAATGAGAACAATATTAGTGTTATTGATTTTTGACGGTACTATCTCCCCCAACAAAATTGCTCTAACATAGGACACTACATCAGACTCCACAATATTCCAAAAATTCTGAAAAAACAAGGCATGCATACCGTCCGGCCGCGGGGCCTTATGTGGGTGCATCTAGAATAGCGCAGCTCGAACCACCTCGTTTGTGTACGACTTATTCAGATTGTCATTCATGCCCGCAGAAACCATTGTTTGGATATCGGCTAAAGCTTGATCCATTTGCGTTGGGTTACTGGATTCGAAAATCGTGGAGAAGTAGTTGGTGATGATTTGTTCTATCTCCCTCTCTCCCGTAGTTACCTCCCCATCCAATTTTTTGAGCTTTGTAATTCTATTTCTCCTTTCTCTCTGTTTCGCTTTGTTGTGGAAGTAAGTTGTGTTTCTATCACCATCCTTTAGTTCTGCTACCTGACTCCTCATGTACCAATAACGCTCCTTCTGGCTCAGTAGCAAGTCTAGTTGTGAAGATAACTCCGCTATCTCATCTAAAGTCTGCTGGTATGAAGGGCCGACTTGTAGCAGCCCAAGTCTCGCCTTAGTTTGGGCTATTTTACTATCCAACCCACCAAACTTGTGTCTCCCACAATCATACAATTTCTTCATGCACCCTTCTATTTTGTCCTTCATATTCCCACGTGAACATGACCATGCATCTCTTACTATATCAACACACTCTTCGTCTTCTACCCAAAACTTCTCAAATCTCCTCATTCGTCTCCTCTTACCTCCCCCACCCACAATAAGGATTGTCTCGAGCAAAATGGGCGCATGATCAGACTTGTATCTAGTGAGATTTTGTACCTCTGCATTTAGGTATTTTGTGCTCCACAGGTCATTGGCCACAAACTTGTCAAGTCTCACCTTTGTAGCTCCCCTCTGCCAAGTGAAATGCGGACCTTTGTAGCCGAGGTCGCGCATGTAGCAGTCGTTCAGTGCCTCTCGGAAGTCCAGCATCATTCTCTGATCCCTTATTTCCCAGCCTCCTTCTCTTCTGCATACAAAATTTCATTAAAATCTCCTCCCACTACCGTAAGGATTAAGGGATCTTGGACTAAAGATCTCAGCAACTCCCATGTTCTCCTCTTCTCTTGCTTCCTAGGCCATCCATAGATTCCTAAGAATTTCATTGCCACACTCCCTTCTTCCATGACAGTCCCTAGAATGTGGTTATCCGAAAAAGAAAACAGCTGAAAGTCCACATCCTCCTTCCAAAATATGGCAAGACCTCCCGCTCGACCTCTACTGCTCACGGCAATGCTCCTAGGATTCCCGAATTTTGACCCCAACCTTTCAACTCTCCTTGCTTCCAACATAGTCTCGGAGAGAAAAACTATGTCGGGGCTATGTTTTTTGCTCCACATCTGGAGCGCCTGAACTGCTCCGGAGCTGCCACACCCCCTGCAGTTCCAGCATAGGATCTTCATTGGCGTAGGCGGGACTGGGATGTTCCAGTCTCCGCCTCTGAATTGTTTAAGTTGTTTGACTCCTCGACCAATCTGACCTTTCTATCACATTGCTTATTACCTCGCACATCCTCGCCCTTTCGCTTGTTAGACCCAGCCATAATAGCCTCTGGGCTCAATTGAACATCCTTCCCCTTCCTTTCTCATGTGACCCAACCTCCTCCTTTTTCATCAACTTCATTCTTCTTAATTCTTGCAGTAGTTCGAACCCCTCTTAGTTCCAAAATTTTCTTCCTCTCTTCTTGCCATTCGCCCTCTCTCCCTCCCCTCCTTTTCCTCTTTATGGGGGACCCCTTCAGCTTCGGTCCGTAAGGCATGTCCTCCTCTTCCATCCCTGATTGGTAGTTCTTGCACGCCCTATAAACGTGTCCAATGATTCCGCACAGAAAACAATAATCCGGAATTTTCACATATTTCAAAGGAATCCACTTCGGAGTCCCGTTTATCTTGATCCGCACTCCACGTCTTATTGGTTTAGATATGTCTATATCAACCCTGATCTTCATATACTCCGAATGCGCCAGTATATCATCTTCATCGACACCCACATACTTCCCTACTGTATTACCCAAAAATTCCGCAAAAGCATGCGTCTTTTTCTTCATGGGTAAATCCACTACCTTAATCCAGAACCTTGTCGTATCAAAGGTAATCTCTGACGGTTGTTGGTTGCCATCAATCCTGTTAAGGAGGACCATGTAATTATCGAACGCCCATGGTCCATCATTCAGTACCATATCGCGATCCGCCTCTGAGAAAAACTGGAAGGAAAATAGGTTCTTCCCCAGTTCCTTGATTAGCACTCCTTGCGTCGGTCTCCATATATTTCGCATAGTGGTCATGAAAGCTTCTGGGTTGAATCTCGACTGGGTATGCAGTTTTCCTACCAGGCAGAGGGCTATTTGGTTATCTATTTTCTCCTCATCCGGGTCGTCAAAGTCCAAGACCTCTTCTTCTTCCTCGGTTAACTTCATTCTCCGCATTGAATCCTCCAGGCATCCCTCCATGATAGGCGTAGATATCAACACTTCAAATCAGGTAACTCTCGGTTGCGTAGATTGAGAGAAATTGAAAGAAACACACATGTCTCCACAGGACGAAACCGTTCAACGAACCCTACACTACGGAGGGACACGACCTCACATAGCTAAGGCGGAAACCTAGGGTTTAGCAGCCGCCAGGGTTTATCGCCAGAGAGGGAGGAATATTATGAGTAGGCAATTAATTGATGATATGACAGATATCGAACTCATATATCAATAATGTTTTCAATTGATCAGCTTTGTTTTTTTTTTTTAAATTGATGATATGAAAGATATCCAACACATCATATATATTCATACGTTTAGCATTTTCATCAGATAAAGTGAAAGATTAATAATTTAACCATTCCTATTTTCTTTGGTTTTCAATTGCTGCTCTCCTCTTCATTCCTTATTTTTACTCTATATCCTATCTTTCTATTTTCTAGAATAACATGTAGATTTTCATTTCTTTTATTAGTGAAATGTATAGTTTGGTAATGCACTAATGATATAAACATGCAATCTCTCTCAAGTGCATATATTCTTTGACAAAGTTTGTACTCAACATGCATGTACTTTATTTTTGTCTTATTTCACACTTGAGAACTCCCTTTTTAGTAAAAGGACGATTTTCTTTCTTCTTTATAAAAAATAATATTATATAGTTGAGCGTAGCTCCATATTTAATATGACTTAGAACAAGTTATTTAACTTTCTATTAACTTTTCTAAGGTATGTAATAGAGCTGCTGATTTGTCCCCCTAGTCAGCAGTTTTTTGATCTTCCGATCCTGTCCTTTATTTGAGTTATTTTCTATTTTTAATGATAATATTTTAGGTCAGTCCCTTGAGAAATAGGTATCTTAGAAGTTGTATTCTTACCTCTTATTAAAAAAAAAAATTGAACTTTCTATTAACTTATGTGATTGTTTAATCTCTCTAAAGTTGTTCATTTTAGGTTAAGCTAAAGTTTTCTAATATCAATTCATTTCGAGAATTCAAAAACCATAGCTATTTTATGATTGTACTGTGACATGTCTTCTTTCGAATCTTTCCTATCATATAAATCAACTTTTAAGATTCACAATATGGACCTTAATTATTTGTATATTTAGTATCACTCTATAAATAAAAACTTTAGATATGTGCTTCTCTTAAAATTATTATGGATTTTTGTGCGTGTTTATAAACATTGACATGTTTTTCGAACTTACAATAAAATCTATGTAGTCATGTTCTTTTGTGCAGTTGGTAAGATCTAAAAATGATGCGCTGTGGTAAAATTGTGAATTGTGCAATAAGGTGTGTAATGGTATTATAAAATTTGTGGAAAACTTGGTTGATGTGGTAGATGAGGAAAGAGAATGTGAGAAGTAAAGGGGAAAAGTAAGAAGATATATTGGTAATGATTGTGGTAAAATGTAATAAAATGTAAAAGAATATTGAATAGTATATTAAGTTATGGTAACACACTGTACCATATAAATTAAAAGAACAGGGCCAGAAGGAAAATAATATACTTATTAGTCTTTTGTAACAAATATATTGGTGTTTGTAATTCACATAAGACATGGAAATAACAGTATAAATCCTTATCAATAAAATATACTAACATTTTGGTAAGCATAAAGAATTAGATTGAACTATATTAAGGCTCCGTTTTTTTTTTTTAATGTGGTAGGTTGGGATGCGATACCACACTGCACCACACTATTTAAATTCTGCCACATTTCACCACATCACGATATAATCATTACCAATATATATCTTCATCACTTTTCTCTCTCCTCACTTTTCTCTTTTACTTTTCACATTTTCTCTCATCACCTACCCCATCTACCACAACTCTCACCACAGCTCACCACACTTCACCACACTTTTTCAAATTCCACCGAACTATTACCAATTTATCACACCTCACTTACCGTATAAAAGAACGGAGCCTAATTGGTATTTATTTCAACTATATGTAGATCATACGTATTTTCTCAACCAAAAACTAAGGCCCTATTGTTTTATGCGGTGCAGTGCGATCATTATACCACTCAATATTCTTCCACACTTTACCATATCACACCACAATCACCACCTGTTAGGAAAGTGTCCTAAAATCACCAAATCTCTTGATCTCACAATTATTTGTTTCCTAATTGTATTAGGATATTATTTAGGTTTCCTTATTGTGTTGGGTTTCCTAATTGTATTAGATTCTAAATCTATTTGGAGTGGGAGTCAAGTTAGGTTATAGGGAGTTCTCCCTATAAATAGGGTGCATGTTTCTCCACCAAAAACACATCGGTAAACACAGAGAGCTAGAGAGAGAGAAAATATTGAGAGAGAAAGGGGTCTTACCAATATTTTCCCTAGTGTATCCTGAGAGATTGTGAGTTGAGTGTTGAGAGATTGTTATTGTAATCTCTTTTGTGGATTGCATCACAACCTATGATAGTGATCAGGTTGTACTCCTCCTTTCTCATAGTGGATTATTTTCTGGCTGTCGCCGTTCGTGGGTTTTTCTCCGAGTTCTTCGGTTTCCCACGTAATTCTGGTGTTTGATTTTATCGCTTATTTTTCGTTCCTAAATTTTGTTGTAATATCCGTCATCTCGTTTTCGATTCTATTATTTGCTTCCGCTGTTACCTTGCTACTTACTTTTCTCTAACAAGTGGTATCAGAGCCTGACAAGGGTATCTAAGCCTAACAAGTGGTATCAGAGCAAGGTGAAGATGGCTTCAATCATGAAGTGCGATATTCCAAAATTTGATGGAACGAGGAGTTTTACTATGTGGAGGCTCGGATGAAGGCGATCTGATTCAAAGACGGGTTATGGGATGTGATTGAGTATCCCGAAACGAAGACTGATGCGACAATGAGCGATGATGAATTCAAAAAACTCCAGAAGGATATCAAGGGGAATCTGACTCCAAGAGAGTGGAAGAAGCTTGAAGATAAGACTCTGGCAGGGATTCAGCTGTGCTTGGCGGAGCACATTCAGGGAGAGGTGATGCATATCGAGAAACCTCGGGAGCTCTGGACCAAACTGGAAGAGTTGTACATGTCTAAGAGTCGTGCAAACAAGTACCGAATGAAGGAGAAATTCTACAGGCTGAATATGCCCCAAGGTACTTCTATTCAGGCACATCTTAGTGAATTTGATTCTATTATTACTGAATTAGAATCAATGGATATAAAGCACACTGATGAGGATAAGGCTTTTCATTTAATTCTGTCCCTACCTGTATCACATAAACAATTTAAGGAAATCATGTTGTATGGGAATCGTGGTGACCTTAACCTTAGTGAAGTAAAGGCTAGTTTACTGTCTAAGGAGAAACTTGATACCGATGGTGATGACCAGGGTGGTGATGCTATGGTTGTAAGGGGTAGAAATATTGAACATAAGGGAAACGGGTCTAGAGGGAGGTCTAAACACCGTTCAAAGTCTAGGAATCCTCACAAGAATAAGAAGTGTAACTACTGTAGTAAGATGGGGAATATAGAGAGAGACTGTTGGGCAAAACAGAGAGACCAGAATCAGGAGAGTAAGGATAATCACACCAAACCTGGTACCTTAAACTGCGTAGAGTCCGAGTCAGATGGTGATGGGTTTGTAGTTACGGATGATGCCTTGGCTACCACATCGAGTAGGATAGCTAGAGATGAGTGGGTTCTTGACACGGGCTGCACCTATCATATGTGTCCTCATAAAGACTGGTTCGAGTCTTATTAGAGTGTTGACACCGGGGTCGTAGACATGGGTAACGACACAGCCTGCAAGGTTGCAGGAATCGGTAGCATCAAAATCAAGACTCATGATGGCATCGTTAGAACTCTCAAGGAGGTTCGTCATATCCCTAACATGACTCGAAATTTAATTTCTTTGGGTACTCTTGAAGTTAATGGCTGTAGGTACAAAGGAGAAGATGGTGTTTTGAAAGTGTGCAGGGGTTCCATGGTTCTTATGAAGGGAATCAGGAAGGGCAGTCTATACATCCTGCAGGGGTCTACAATGACAGGATCTGCAGCGACAATCCTAAATCTTGATGAGTCCGACAGCACAAAACTGTGGCACATGAGACTAGGCCACATGGGCGAGAAGAGAATGTCAATGTTGAGCAAGAAGGGATACCTTGAAGGCGCAAAGATTGGCAAGTTGGAGTTTTGCGATCACTGTGTCTACGGGAAACAGAAGAGGGTTAGCTTTTCAAGGGCTAAACATACAACAGCAGGGATCCTTGATTATATTCATTCAGATTTGTGGGGTCCTACTAGAGTGTCATCACTGGGTGGCAAGCGCTACATGTTGACATTCGTGGATGACTTCTCGAGGAAGACTTGGGTTTATTTCCTGCGGCACAAGAATGAGACATTCTCATATTTCAAGAAGTTCAAAGCAATGGTGGAGAGCCAGACAGGCAGGAAAATCAAGAAACTCAGGACTGACAATGGGTTGGAGTTTGTTGATTAATTTCTTGGTCTGCAAGGAGCGTGGGATTGCGAGGCATCGAACCTTGGTGGGTAAGCCTCGAAAAGCGGTAGCCGAGAATCAACAGGACACTCCTGGAGAAAGCCCGCTACATGCTCTCGAATGCAGGGCTTTGGAAGAACAAATCGTTATGGGCAGAGGTGATATCTACTGCCTGCTACCTGCTGAACAGATCACCTCATGCCTCTATCGAATACCAGATTCCAGAGGAAGCATGGGCAGTAATCGATTAATTATTCTAATTTGAGAATTTTTGGATGTCTGTATATGTCCATGTGAATGATGGGAAGTCGTCTCCCAGTATTAAATGCATGTTTCTAGGTTACGGGTCTGAGTCTAAGGGATATAGAATGTGGTGTCCTGATTTGATGAAAGTTATTCAGTATAGAGGTGTAACCTTTAATGAAACTACTATGTTATCTGGAATGGAATCTACCGGTACTTCTGATGATGCAGGAAATCAGGAGAAGGATGTAGGAAGAATGGTGTTCGAGGTGGAGCAGGCTCAAGGTGGAGCTGCTGGAACCTGCAATCAGAAGCAAACTACTGATGCTCTTGAACCAACTCAGGTTGATGAGCCTGAGATTGAGACGAATGTTCCTCAGGTGGAGGAACAACCATGCATTGCTAGAGATCGTCCCAGGAGGGAGATCAGGAGACCAGCGCGATATACTGAAGAAGATGATGATATGATTGCTTATGCGCTGAGTGTTGCAGAGGAGACTTCTGAAGGTGCTGAACCTTCTACCTATCAGGAGGCCATCTCTTGTCCCAATGCCTCAAATTAAATAGGAGTTATGCAAGAGGGGATGGAGAGTCTGCAGAAAAATCATACATGGGGGCTATGTGAGTTGCCTAAAGGGCGACGAGCTCTTACTGCGAAGTGGGTGTACAAGAGAAAGGAAGGTATCCCTGGTGTAGAAAGTGCAAGGTGGAAGGCCAGATTAGTGGTAAGGGGTTGCAACCAGAAAGAAGGAATCGACTACAACGAAGTATTCTCGCCAGTCGTGAGGCATACGTCGATCCGCACCTTGCTTGCCTTTGTTGCTCTATTTGATTTGGAGTTGGAGCAACTTGATGTCAAGACAGCTTTCCTCCATGGCGAGTTGGAGGAGGAAATATATATGAGGCAGCCAGAGGGTTTCATCGTTCCTAGTAAGCAGGAACAGGTATGCAGATTGAGAAAGTCCTTGTATGGACTTAAATAGGCACCCAGGCAGTGGTATAAAAGGTTTGATACCTTTATGATAGGGCAAGGGTACACAAGAAGTCACTATGATAATTGTGTGTACTACAGGCAATTTGAAGAAAGGTCTTTCATTTATTTATTATTGTATGTGGATGACATGTTGATTGCCTCCAGGGACATGTCACTAATAAAGAAGCTGAAATCTCAACTCAACCAGGAATTTGAGATGAAAGACCTCGGAGCGGCGAAGAAGATTTTGGGTATGGAGATCCAAAGGGATAGAAAGGCAGGGAAGCTGTTCCTATCTCAGAAGAAATATCTGGAGAAGGTGTTGGACAAATTCAACATGAGAAACTGTAAAGCAGTTTCAACTCCTTTAGTTGCACACTTCAAGTTGTCTCGTGAGAACTGTCCTAAATCTGATTTGGAGGTAAGGAGGATGTCTAATATTCCCTATGCTAGTGCAGTTGGTAGTTTGATGTATGCTATGGTGTGTACTAGACCTGACCTATCCCATGCAGTTAGTGTGGTGAGTAGATATATGCAGAATCCAGGGAAGGAGCATTGGGAAGGAGTGAAGTGGATCCTTCGCTATGTGAAGGGTACTTTGGAGAAGGGCATCCTGTATGATAGAGGTAGTGCTGCAACGTCCGATGTTGCAGGTTATGTTGATGCTGATTATGGTGGAGATCTGGATAGGAGACGCTCAATTTCAGGGTATGTGTTCGTCATGTGTGGAGGATCAATATCTTGGAAAGCTTCACTTCTATCTATAGCAGCCCTTATATTGCTGCGACGGAAGGAGTGGAGGAGGCCATCTGGTTGAGGGGATTGGTCATGGAGCTTGGAGTACCACAGGGCGAGACTGTGGTTTATTCAGACAGTCAGAGTGCTATACATCTAACAAAGAATGACACTTATCATTCGAAGACCAAGCATATAAGCGTCAGGTATCACTTCATCAGAATCTGATTCTTTGCAGGAGAGATCGTGGTGAAGAAGGTTCATACTTCTGATAATCCTGCAGACATGTTAACCAAGCCTCTATCTATAGCTAGGTTCGAACATTGTTTGGACTTAGTTGGTGTTCTAAGCATGTGAGAGCCCTGCGGGGCCACGCCCTGCGGAGGGGCGTGTTGATGGCGACAGTCAAGTTGTTTATCTGGACCGATGATTCGTTGATTTTAGTCCAAGGTGGAGTTTGTTAGGAAAGTGTCCTAAAATCACCAAATCTCTTGATCTCACAATTATTTGTTTCCTAATTGTATTAGGATATTATTTAGGTTTCCTTATTGTGTTGGGTTTCCTAATTGTATTATATTCTAAATCTATTTGGAGTGGGAGTCAAGTTAGGTTATAGTGAGTTCACCCTATAAATAGGGTGCATGTTTCTCCACCAAAAACACATCGGTAAACACAGAGAGCTAGAGAGAGAGAAAATATTGAGAGAGAAAGGGGTCTCACCAATATTTTCCCCAGTGTATCCTGAGAGATTGTGAGTTGAGTGTTGAGAGATTGTTATTGTAATCTCCTTTGTGGATCGTATCACACCCTGTGATAGTGATCAGGTTGTACTCCTCCTTTCTCATAGTGGATTATTTTCATGCGTCCGTGGGTTTTTCTCCGAGTTCTTTGGTTTCCCACGTAATTCTGGTGTTTGATTTTATCGCTTATTTTTCGTTCATAAATTTTGTCGTAATATCCGTCATCTCGTTTTTTATTCTATTATTCGCTTCCGCTGTTACCTTGCTACTCACTTTTCTCTAACAATTTTGATATTGATTTGTTTCTTTATCATGAGAAAGCAAGCCTCACTACTTTCTATCATACAAGTGAGCAAAAATCTCGATCAAACCTTGAATTCACATGCACTTGGTGTTGCATTATTTGAGCATTGCATTTCATGAGAAGAATATGATTTAAGTGAAGGTAAGTTTAATAATAATAATAAATAATAATAATAATAATAATTATTATTATTATTATTATCTTTTTTTTTTTATGTTTTACATGATGTCTTTTTATCCTACAACTAATAATATGTATTGCGGCTTTTATAATACTTTTTTTAAATAATGGGTGAGTAATTTATTCAATGTCTATATATATATAATTATATTATGTTATTGTTCTAGTTTGAACAAGGATACATTGTTGTATAAGAGAAAATTATGAGCCATTGAATTATTTAGAATACTATTAATATTTTATTAATGTGCTAAAGTGGTATATCTTGAGTTTGTCTTCAAAAATATCCTTATCTAAGCCACTAACTTATTTTAATCAAAATGTGTGAAAGATTTAAAATTTATAATGAAATAAGATGAGATAAAGGGAATTTGAGAAAATAAAGGGGGATGACATACTATATATTGCTTAATTATAACTAAATGACATAATCATTTTTGTAAAATATTAGGAATAAAGTATTACGAAATATTTATTTAGAAAAAAAATTAAAGCAATAATTCTAATTCAATTATAACTTAGCGAGATATACAAAGGTTTTCACTTTTCAAAAAAAAAAAAATGTATAAAAGTAACTTTCTTTTTTTTTCCATCATTACTTTCTTTTTTATATTTACTTTAGGTATTATTGCTCATCTTTTTAATGATTATTAGTTATATAGTTATTCATTCTAATATTATCATTCCTATTATTTAAGATATAGATTAAATAATATTTTCAATATATATGTGATTTATCTTTGTCCCGTGCAACGCATGGGTGCAAGGACTAGTATAAAGTAACATCAGCTCCTTAAGTTACCAATAATGTTGAATTACATATGATGGAGTAAAAACTCGTCACCACACCACCTCTTGCAAATGGTAGCTCCTCATTGGTCCAACATACTTACGACAGTTTCCCATTGATCCAACAAAATTATTTTGTTAAGTTACTCTTCACCTCATGCTTGAATTGAACGTCTAATATTACTTCCTTAAGCATGTATATCATCCCATATGTCATATTTAATCAAGGGAATTCAAAACTCAAGGGAAAAGGACCAAAATATCCCTCAACAAACTCAAAATACCAAGTTGGTTAGAATTGGAACTCACTGAACATACCCAGACTGTCTGCTTTATAAAAAAAATGTAAATTAAGGACAGTCACGCGAACTATTCAATTAGACTTATAGAACTCAATTAGTGATCCAATGGCTTTGGAGTCAAGTCATTTGGAGGTCGGATGATCCCGCACTGAACAAAAGAAATTGACATATCCTAACTTGATCACCTGTTAAAATGGCAGTCTGGAAAATGCTTGCTGAAAGTAATCCACACAAGCATTAATCCTCAAACTTGGATGAAAAGTATGATAAATTTTTTTTGGGAAGGAAAAATATGATAAATTATGAGGAACATGACTCTACAAATCATGCAAAATGGACTTGAAATGAGGCCTGTGAATTTTCTCCAAAATTGCATTGCTCCAGTTTTGCTTCCTTTCAACACAACTGAATGTCAGGTGGTTTTTAATGGATCAAATGGACTCTAAATTAAGTTCCACTTAATTTGTTGGATAGCTGACATCTTAACCATTCTTAGGAGTGTTTACGGACATCATTTAATGCTTGGTGAAGGAAATATGCATACCAGAATTTGGAAAATACTCTGGTTGTCTGGGTTGTTGCTCTGGTTCTGTTTTTTGCTGAATTTCTACCATTTTCTTGTATTCTTTGCATTGCTTCAAGGTTGTATGAAGGCACAATGGAAGAATAGTCATATTTCCATCACCTTATCACACATGAGTATCTAACAAACCACATCAACATATGCTCCCCCTTGATTCGAAGCCTCTTTTTTCTTGCCAAAGTTTCAAGTCATCATCAAGAGGCCACCATAGTTGCACCTTACTCCATAGAGTCTGCATCATACACCACTGAAGTCTCATTCCACTATTATGTTTGAGGAGTCCAACCTTGTGTGTCACGTGTTCCCTGCTCCTGTCCATGGTTGTTTGAGATAGTTTTGGGGTAAGCGTAAGGTTGTCGTATCCACATGAATGGTGTGTGGGTAAACAAGTTATTGGTTAGGTAAGGTTTTCAAGTGCAAAGCGGTAAACAAAGTAATAACGATGAGTTTAACGTAACTACGAATTGAAAACATAATTTAACTTGGAAAACTGCAGATGTTAAAACTTAACGAAACTAACAGGAAACTAAACTAATACTCTAAGGATTACTACGATTGAACAATTGAAGGAACTTGAATTGAAACGAGTATGCATGTTGTCATCTCTTCACTCTACCTCCCCAAGGATTAGAATCGTGAATTTCTTCGGAATAAACAAGAAAAGTGTGATTCGGATTACGAAGACTGCCCGAATCTTCACCTTACAGGAAAACTCAAGGAACCTTGATCCTTCTCTTTCATTAAAAATTGGGATTGGGGTCTAATCTAATAAGCAAAGTAATGAACTTTCTAAAAGCTAAGCGACAACACAGATAAGAGAAAAGAGAAACAAACGATTGCAAATTCAAACTTTAACTTTCATTAATAATCAAAGTACTTAATAATCAAGGGAAAAACTCAAGGAGACAAGAGAGAATTCTTAAAATATTAAACCCTAATGACAGAGTAAAACTTAAGTTAAGTACTTGTTATGTTTATTTACAAGTATTTATAAACCTAGTTGCTAAGCCCAAAACGTAACTTTTAACACATTTGAGCAACAGTTTAAAATGGAGTTGGTACGAGTGCGACAACCTAGCTATTTGGCACGGGCATGCCAAACTTGGTCATGGCCATGCCATTTCCCTTCATTTCTCAATCCGGCATAGGCGTGCTTATGGCAGTCACGACCGTGCCATCTCTTGGCAATTCTCTTTTTCGCCGTCTTTGTGACACGTGCGTGCCAGATTTGGCACCAGTAGTGTCAATGTCTTCTTGGCCTTGGTTTTCACTTTAATGCTTACTGCTTAGTGCCTCATTTTACAATCTAGAGTACACAAAAATAGGTTAGGATATACAATGCACCTAAACTATATGCCTAGGCTAAATGCCAAAAAGAAAGAAGTACTAACAAAAAGTGTTCAAATGAACAAAGAAACGGAAAATGACAAAAGGGAAACTACATGTGCTCAAACTCTTTCAACTCAGCTATCCCCCTCGAATGTATCAATAATGCAAGGGGAAATGGAAACGAACATGGTGAACTCACAATTACGAGGCGTCACTGGGCCCCGGGGTTTGCCAACCCGGAGGAGCAGGTGGTGGAATCCAACCAGAGGGAGCAGTAGGGCCTCTTGATGAAGGTATTACTATTTTGCTCCATCCAATTGAGCCTCACATTTTGATCCATGTGGACCTTCTCCATATACGCATAAAGCTCATCTACAGAGTGTTGTTTATCGAATGTCCAGGTGTAACACCCCGGGTATATGGTTAAGTGTGGTTTAAAGATATTGAAATGACTACTTAATTATATCACCAGGTACACCTTCTTTTGAGGTAGCTCATCCATTGGGAACTCCTCAGTTAAGCATCCTTGGCTGGGAGTAGTCCAATGATGGGTGTCTAGGTGACTTCCTGGGAAGTTTTCCCAAGCAGCGTGTGAGTGAGAACGAATAACGCTAGAAAGACTCGTGGTGATTTAATTTGTGGGGCCAATTAGTGATCCTTGAAGTAGTTATCCATATTGCTCGCAGCGCGGGAGGGGGCGGGGTGTTATAAATATTATTAGCGGGAGGAGGCAAAGATTCTAGAATAGATTGTGGCACGACGAGGACATTGTGGGCTTAACTAGGGTGAATGTAACACCCTGGTTGTATGGTTAAGTGTGGCTTAAAGGTATTGCAATGGCTACTTACATCACCAAGGTGCAGGTTCTTTTGAGGTAGCTCATCCGTTGGGAACTCCTCAATTAAGCGGGCTTGTTTGGGAGTAGTCTCAGGATGTGTGACCTCATGAGAAGTTTTCTCAGGCAGTGTGTGAGCGAAGATGAAGCATGCTGAAAAGACTCGTGGTGATTTGTGGGGCAATTAGTGATCCTTGAAGCAGTTATCGGTAATGTCCATAGTGTGGGAGGGGCCGAGGGGTTACACCCGACGTTTTCCTCACCCTCATTTACCATCACCATCATCACCTATCCCTCCTCCTCCTTCTCCTCCTCCTCCTCCTCTTCCTTATCATCATCATCATCGTTTGTTTCTCGCTCACCTGGGTACCTCCCTCGGGTGGCACAAGACCAGTTGCGCGCATCAAAGGTGGAATGGCGTTCTTGGTCTCAATTCCCAAGGAGAGTATATATTGTTCGCTCCTCCCTCCCCCCTCCCCAAAATGTGCATAGAGGTGGCCCTTTGCTTTTACTATTTTCATGTGTTGCAGATGGTTGAGGTTAAGCTTAACACGACGAAAGGAAGGTTATCATCTCCGTATATATGCTCTGAACCCACTCCTTGCATAGATGGCACATATGATGTGCCCCATTCGTGCATTTATCTTCAGTGGATTTGTGTAATTGATCGATGTACGATCAATGACTCAATGTTAACCAGCTAACCGTTTAAGGAGTGTCACAACAACATCAACTCATCCCCACATAAATTGTTTCTCCCCTCTTATCGCCCACACACACTATTAGATACCAACTTATGCAAATACCTAGTGACATGGTTACATAAATTCATAGCCTTGGTCTGATGGGGGTTAAAGTACGTACACATTTTGTCCCTTCCTATTCAGGTATATTTTGCGGGCATTGCAAGACAACTTCTGCATTGGCTTCCTCAAACTCAATAGTGATTAAATTGTTGTACATTAATCCCCCCTTAAGTAACCAGAACAACCGATTCAGCTCTTGCAAAGTAAGTTGCTTCCCCACCCCGTCCAGCTGAAAGTACATCGAGGCATGTCGAATTCCATCCTCATCAACTCTAAGGGAACTCAAGAATTTAAGGACAATTTGAGCAATGATAAGGGTGTCGATAATGACAAAGTACTTTCATCCTAACAGTACAATTGACCTATTCATGCTCCCTGCTAACCCCAAGTCTACAACAGTTTTAGAATAGTAAATGTAGGGTTCACATATTGCCCTAGTCTGAAAAACTTTATACTTTCTAGGATGCAGATCATTAATGAATGGGAGAGTATATTTAGGATCAAAAATAATGGATTGTTTTTCATATTTACTTCGTTTGTTCCTCAATCGGGACTAAAGGAAACTAATGATGAAAAAGCAACAACACGCTTCTTGGAGGCCATGAAATTGCAATGGAAGCCCTAATATAGGTGGTCACAGTAGTAATGCAAACCTACAACCTCAATTTAAACACCAAGAATGGAGTTCTTTACTCTACTGTTAGAACCCCTCAAGAACGTTGACAGACCAAGGCTCAAGGACCTTGGTGACTGGATCAGTTTTGAATGAAAGCCAAAATTCGAATAGCCAGAAAAGATATGATGCGTAAGGAAATAAATCTCAAAGAAGGTAGAAGGACATTCATCTAGGGCAACATAAGGACATTCACTCAAGGCATCATAAGGACGTCCATCCCAGGCGAGAAGCTTTGTCGTGAAAGACAAATAAGAGCAGAAAACAGGGAAGTTTTCTGAAAATTTTCTGGAAAGATTTATATATGTTTTTTCTATCCTTTTCAAACCATACTAATTAATTGTAATTATGTTTATTGTAGGAAACAATTAATCAAGAAATTGGAAAGAAGATATGGCTGGAAATTTTCTGGAAATCTCAAGGAGATCTCACGCAAATTAGGAAGCAAGGCAAATCCCAATGAAGGAAAAAATCAGGAAGGAATTAATCTCAAACGGTTCTCTACCTCTGATACATTGCGCCTATAAATAGAAGACCTCAAGGATGAACAACTTCAACGATTCCACGAAAGAAATCGGGTGTGTGAAAAACAGAGAGTGCTCTGTTTTTGTGTTCTTTCTTCGAGTAGAAAGTTGTGTTCTTTGTGAGAGTTTGTGTGAATCAATTCCTTAGCGGACTTAGGTTTTGATTTAAATGATTATAATCGAATCCTAGAGGGACTTAGGTTCGATTAGAGCTTACACCAAATCTATGCTTGGTGTATGTGTTTACCCATAAATTTGGTTCGAAGTTTCTGTGTTCAACTGTAACCCTAACGACGTTTACCTTAGCAATTCAGTCTACATTTTGTTCTAAAGAAATAAAGGAGGTTATTCTGTTATCTTTTCTATTGTCCTTTATTTCAAGTTTACTATGATTTATCTCAAAGTTGAATCTTAATCTGAAAAGCTTAAGACCCTAACGTCCTTTACCAGTAAGCATTTGTGCAGAATGTTTCATAACCCTATTCACCCCCCTCTAGGGTTCTTTCAATTGGTATCAGAGCAGGTACACTCAAGAAGAGAACTAACCTCCATGGAAAAGATCATGGCTGGGATCGAAGATGGTGATATAGGGCAAGGACGTTGCTTAAACAGTCCCCCATTATTCAGAGGTTCAAACTTTCAACACTGGAAGAAGCGTATGAAGACATTCATCATGGATCAAGGCTATGACCTTTGGGACATAATTGAGAATGGAGACTTTGTCCCCATGATCACAGAAAGAGAAATCACGAAACCTAAAGACAGATCCAAATATACTGCCAGAGAAGCAGAAAAGGCGAATAAAAATGTTAAAGCTTTACATATCCTTTACTGTGGACTTTATTCTAATGAGTTTGAATTTGTCTCTGGTTGTGATACAACTAAACAGGTGTGGGACACCTTAGTGACCACATATGAAGGAACGAGCCAAGTTCAAAAAATAAGGCTTAACAATTATGTCAAGCACTATGAATCCTTCAAAATGAAGAATGGAGAATCCATCAAGGACATGTACAAACGATTCACTGTCATAGTCAATAATCTCAAGTCCTTAGGGAAAACTTACTCCAATGAAGAAAAAGTTCACAAGGTTCTTAGATGTCTTCCAAGAAATAAATGGGAATCAAAGGTCACTGTAATAGAGGAAGTTCACGATGTGGAAACTCTTCAATTAGATGACCTCATTGGAAAGCTTCTTGCTCACGAAATTTGTCTCCAAGAAGAGCAAAATGTAAAGGAAGAAGTAGCCCGTATCTATGGCCCTAACGACAATGATAAGGACCGAATCTTGGCATTGATGGCCAAAGATCTCAAGAAATCGTGCAAGAAAAGTCATACCTCTAGAGGACCTTCATCCAAACGTATCAACCAAAGAGGTAATGACTCATCAAATAATAGAACTAACTCACTCTCTTGTTTTTTTCTTTTTTGTGGTAACCCAGATCACTTGATCAAGGACTGTCCCTACCATAGAAAGAACAAAGAAAAGAGAAATCACATGGCCTTGATGGCCACTTGGAGTTATGATGAGGAGACTAATAGCCATTGCATCATAAGAAAAGACACCAGCGACACGGAGGAAGTTGGTGCAGCCATTAATGACTACCAAGACAGTGACGAGGATGAATTAAGGGAGGTAACATTTGATGATCTCCTCACTTATCCTAAAAAGTACTTGGGAAAATGCCTTTTGAAGTTTGCAGGACGGGATACCAAGCATTTAAACGAGATTAGGTCACTAAAAGAAACCAACAAAGGCCTGAAAGAATCCAATGAGAAATTGTAGAAATTATGTGAAGGGCTTACCTCCAGGGTGGGCATTCTCAAAGCTGAAATACTAGACCTTAAGGCCAACCTTGATGAATGTCACAAGTCTCTGGCTGAGGCAACCAAGCAACAAGAAAACCTTGGAAAATGGCGTGAAAGTTCATCCCCTATTAAGGAGCGAAACTGTCGTCAAGGACATTTTGTCTCGCAAGGACAAACTATCAGAACCAGGCACCAAGGCCGACACAAAGACCTTAATGAGCAGTACCAAGGCCACAGATTTCAATCATGGCACCAAGAACGACACAACTATCTTGGGACAAGATATCAAGGTCATTCATCTCTTCCCAAAAGTAAATATGGTAAATCTCACAACTTCAACCATTATCGTTCTAAAATTGTACAAGTTTGGGTTCCAAAAGGAATAAGACCTCCTAACATGGTTGTTACTAGTAGTCAAGAACCTAAATTTAGTGTCAATTATGGCTTGAGGAAGAGTGTTTAAAGTTTTTGCAGGTTTATTCAGCATCCAGGAGAGTTGGATGATTAAGGGAGCTTGGAGCAATTAAGGACATTACTTACATCAGCAATAAGAACCCCTCAAGGACCTTGTTAGACCTAGGATCAAGGACCTTGACAAAGTATCTAATCAAATAGCAGTGTTATTGATTATTTTTATGGCACATATTGAGGGGGAGCACCATCTCTTAGGACTAACAAGTTCATTGAGTCTTGCAGATTATTGGAGATGGTTACAATATTAAGGGGGACCTCTCTAGACTTTTTGATAAAAGTCAAAAAGGGGGAGAAGTGCTGCAAATGAATTTTGTCTTTCATCAAAAAGGGGGAGATTGTTAGAACCCCTCAAGGACGTTCACAGACCAAGACTCAAGAACCTTGGCGACTGGATCAGTTTTGAATGAAAGCCAAAATTCGAATAGCCAGAAAAGATATGATGCGCAAGGAAAGAAATCTCAAAGAAGGTAGAAGGACATTCTCCAAGGGCAGCATAAGGACATTCACTCAAGGCATCATAAGGACGTTTATCCCAGGCGAGAAGCTTTGTCGCGAAAGACAAATAAGAGAAGAAAACAGGGAAGTTTTCTGGAAATTTTCTAGAGAGATTTATATATGTTTTTCTATCCTTTTCTAACAAGACTAATTAATTTAACTATGTTTATTGTAGGAAACAATTAATCAAGAAATTGGAAAGAAGATACGGCTGGAAATTTTCTGGAAATCTCAAGGAGATCTCACGCAAATTAGGAAGCAAGACAAATCCCAATGAAGGAAAGAATCAGGAAGGAATCAATCTCAAACAGTTCTCTACCTCTGATACATTGCGCCTACAAATAGAAGGCCTCAAGGATGAACAACTTCAACGATTCCACGGAAGAAATCGGGTGTGTGAAAAACAGAGAGTGCTCTGTTTTTGTGTTCTTTCTTCGAGTAGAAAGTTGTGTTCTTTGTGAGAGTTTGTGTGAATCACTTCCTTAATGGACTTAGGTTTTGATTTGAGTGATTGTAATCAAATCCTAGACGGACTTAGATTCGATTAGAGCTTACACCAAATCTGTGCTTGGTGTGTGTGTTTAACCAGAAATTTGGTTCGAAGTTTCTGTGTTCGACTGTAACCCTAAGGACGTTTACCTTAGGCAATTCAGTCTGCATTTTGTTCCAAAGAAATAAAGGAGGTTATTCAGTTATTTTTCTATTGTCCTTTATTTCAAGTTTACTTTGATTTATGTCAAATTTGAATCTTAATCTGGAAAGATTAAGACCGTAACGTCCTTTACCAGTGAGCATTTGTGCAGAAAGTTCCATAACCCTATTCACCCCCCCCCCCCTCTAGGGTTCTTTCAATTATCTTAACCCCGACAATGGAGTTTTAGATGTGTAGAGAGAGAGAAAAGTGGATGAGAAGTTAGGGTTTATGGTGTAGAGGGTAAAGATTTGAGGGAGAAAAGGGTGGGATTAGATGAGACTTAGGATGTGAAGAGAAGATTAGGGTTAGGGTTAGGGTTAGAGATAAGGAGGGAGGAATGAGGGCGTATGCTAGAGTGAGAAGAGGAGTTTGAGATGTTTGGAAAATAAAAAAAGAAGCAGTCGCGACCCCTTTTAATTCAGCATCCCCAAGCCTGACATACGCGTGTCGAGCTCTATCGCGGGCATGTCGAATTAAAAAGGGGGCTTGGTTTTTGCGAGTTGGCGCGGGCGTGCCCATAGGCATCGTGGTTGTGCCATCCTTCAACACTTTCCTTAATTTCTCGATTTGACATGAGCATGCCAATATTTTTTGTGGACATACGTGCCAGCCCTCGACACTTGCCCAATTTGTCCCTCAAAATTTTTGTTTTTCCTATCTTGAGTCAATGTTTTTCTTGTTTCCTTGTTTCTCCTCTCTTTCTTTTTTGTTATTTTTATTTTTAAAAGGGAAAAAACTCAAAATTCATAGAAATAACAAACATGAAAATAAACACTCATGAGTTGAATAAAAATTACCCTACAAAGTCCTAAAAAATCACAAGAAAAATTCAGAAAATTCATACATACACTTACAAGGTATACACTACTCCCCTTAGCATGGGGAGATAATTTAAGTGCTTAAAGGATCATGGAATGTGATGCACTCCACATCCTTAGCTCTTGGGTATTCTAGAAAGGGCTCCTGCCTATGCCATTCACCTTAAACATAATATCACTGGACGAATCTTTGATTTCAATCACACCACATGGAAACACACGGTGCACAACATAAGGGCCACTCCATCTAGATTTCAACTTTCCCGCAAACAGGTGAATTCGGGAATCATAAAGGAGTACCTTTTGCTCCAAGGAGAAGTCCTTGCTATGAATAATCTTATCTTGAAGGAACTTAGTCTTTTCCTTACTCATCCTACCATATTCAAAACCCTCTCTTCTCAATTCCTTAAGCCCATTCAACGTGAGCTTTTTCTCCTCACCAGCCTCAGTTAACTCAAGATTCAAAGTCCTAATAACCGACTAAGCCCGATGTTCAAGCTCTACAGGCAAGTGCCAGGGCTTCCCAAACACCTCCCTATATGGAGATATCCCAATGGGAGTCTTATAGGCAGTGAGGTAGGCCCAAAGAACATAAATCATCTTAACAAACTAGTCTTTCCTATTCTTAGACACAATTTTCATGAGGATTTGTATAATATTCCTATTTGACCCTTCAGCTTGACCATTCGATTGTGGATGGTAAGCAGTCGTAAGCTTGTACAATGCTGAGTACCTTTTCAGTAAGGCCTTAAAAGAACGATTGTTGAAGTGGGTGTCTTGATCACTAATGACTACACAAGGCACCCCAAACCCTACAAATATGTACTCTATCAGAAACTTGGTGACAACTTTGGCATCATTCTTTTTAAGGGGATAACGTTTACCCACTTGGACATATAATCCATAGTAAGGAGAATGTATTTATTCGCAAACGAGTTAGGGAACGGTCCCATGAAATTAATGCCCATACATTAAACACATCAACAAAAATCTCAGGTTGCAAGGGCATCATGTCTGTCCTATAATCTTTCCCAAACTTTGGCACCTAGGACACCGTTGGGCATAGTCATGGGAATCACGAAAGATCATGAGCCAATAAAAACCACTTTGGAGGACTTTGATAGAAATTTTCTTGCCACTGTAATGTCCTCCATAAGGTTGGTCATGGAAAAGCGAGAGGATATCAACAATGGATTCATCAGGCACACATCTCCTAAGGATTTGGTCAAGGCAGTACATGAACAAATAGGGGTCATCCCACACGAAGTTCTTCACATTGTGAAGAAATCGATCCCTATCATGCTTATTCCAATCACTAAGAATCTGCTTAGCCACCTCAAAGTTCACAATGTCTGCAAACTAAGGTTCCACCCTTACTCTGAAGAGTTTCTCATTAGGAAACTAAGCAGTTATCGAGGTGGTATTCACAATTTTACGCACAATCCTAGAAAGGTGGTCAGCGACAAGGTTTTTAGATGGCATCCTATCTCTAGTCTCACAGTCAAACTATTGCAACAATAAAATGCACCTACCTAGCCTAGGTTTGGAATCTTTCTTTTCCATTAAGTACCTCAAAGCATCATGGCCATTGTATACTATCACATGAGAACCAAGCAGGTAAGACCTAAACTTTTCAAAAGCGTACACCACAGGAAGAAACTCTTTTTCAGTCACAGTATAGTTCACCTGGGCTTTATTCAAAGTATGACTATCATAGTGAAACACATAAGTTTTCTTATCAATTCTCTGACCTAGAACAATACCAATAGCATAATCAAATGCATCACACATAAACTCAAAAGGATCTACCCAGATGGGAGGCTTGAGAATGGGAGTGGACATCAGGGCATTTTTCAACTTATTGAAGGTCTCTTCTTACTCATCAGAAAAGTGGAAGGACACTTCTTTAGCAAGCAACGATGACACGGGTTTAGCAATTTTACTAAAGTGCTTGATAAAGCGCCGATAGAAACTAGTGTCCCCTAAAAATGAATGAAATTCTTTCACAAAGGAGGGAGGAGATCGATTTTTAATCCAAATAGTTTTAGCTTTATCTACCTCTTTCCCATCCTTACAAATAACATGACGAAGCACAATTCTCGTTTTTACCATCAAGTGATAGTTTTCCCAGAGTTAAACTCTTTTCCTGACATCGTGCCAGCACACGACTCAGATTTTCTAAGATGTATCAAAAGAAGTGTTGGGTTAACTGCGTGGACCACAAATTATTATTTTGGTGAGATGAATTTTGGAAAGGCAAACGCTTGGTGGGCAAGTTTCATATAATATTGAAGTTTCCTCCAAAATTGTGATGGGAAATCACATGGAAGTTGATTAATAACAATGGAAATATAATATTACTTTGTAATATAGTATCAAATTTTTAGGCAACACATATTTTTTGGAAGGTTAATATTATTATTAATCCTAATTTTTATATTGTAGTCTTGTATCATAAATAGGGTCTTGGGTTTATGCTTTATGGTAGTGCACTCAAGAGTGTTTCATCTTATACCACCAAAGATTAACATGTAATATCTGTGTGCCTGAATGAGTTATGTGAGGCTCAACTGTGAGTGTTGAGTTCTCAAGTTGTAACTTTAGAAAGGTTATAAAAGATTATGGAGGTCTGAGAATCTCTGAAACTGTTGTAATCCTTTGATAGTGCATTTTTCATGATTTGTTCTTCCCGGTTTGGGATTTTCCACATTAGTTCCTTGTGTTGAATCTTTATTTATTTTTCTCCCTAATTATTGTTTTTCTGCAAACAAAGCCCTAAGAATCCTAATAACTAGTATCACAGCTTTGGTTTGAGCGTTGTTGATCAGCAGAGTGAGAAGTAATAACGGGTGCAATTGTGATGATTTCGGAGTTCGATGGAAAATACTACGCATGGTGGATGATGCACGCTAAGGATGTTCTGTCAGCAAAAGTTGCATCTTGTGATGGTGAAAAGCCAAAACAGATGGAGCCGAAGGATTGGGAAGAGCTTGACGGTCAAACATTTAGTACGGTGAGGCTGACATTAGCTTGGAACGTGGCTTTCAATGTCAAAGATCAGAAACGACGAAAAATCTGCTGGAGGCCTTGCAAAATACATATGAGAAACCTTCGGCGATGAAAAAGGTATATGTGTTGCGTCGTTTCGAATTTAAGATGCATGAGTCTGGTGATATGAATGATAGTATGAATGAGTTGAATGTGATACTATCAAAATTGACCTCCGTGGGATTTAGTTTTTGATGACGAGATAAATGCTAATATACTGTTGGCTACCCTACCTAAGTTTTGGGTAAATTTTGTGACTTCTGTAACATCTTCGATTAAGAAAGATGAGAAACTAAAGTTTGGGGAAATTAGAGACTTTGTCATGAATGAAATCATTCGTAGGAGAGGGTCTGATGTGTTTGAGTCTTCGGGGAATGCTTTGGTTGTAAGGGGTATGGGGAACAATGGGAGCTCGAGTCGAGGTCAGTCTAAATCTAGAGGTAGAAACACTGAGCATGTGTTGTGTTGGAACTATGGTGATAGATGTCATTTTCGTAGGGATTGTCCTAAACTTAGGAAGAGCAGTTATAATGACCATGACTCGGTAAATTCTGTTAAGGATTTGTGTGACGCCTTAGTTGTTAGTGTTAACGAGTCAGAAAGGATTTGGTTGATATATTCGGGTGTGTCGTTTCACTCTTCCTCCAGCAGGGAGGCCTTTAGTAATTTTTGTGAGTGGGAGGTTTGGCAGGGTTAGGCTTGCAAACGGTCACAACCTAAAGAAACTAGGAAAAGGTAATGTGAGCATTAAAAATTCTAAAGTTTGGACTTGGAGGTTGAAGAATGTTCAGTATATCCCGGGTCTAACCAAGAACCTTGTATATGTGGGTCAACTGGATGAGGAGGGGTTCACAAGGAGATTTGGGAATGGTCATTGGAGGGTAACGAAAGCATCTCTGGTAATTGCAAATGGTAGGAAGGAGAGAAGTTGTATACTTCCATTGATAATTCTAACAGTCTTGTTCATACTCGTCAAAGATGTGTTAGCTTCTCTGATAAGAGAAGGGTACCAGAAACAGGGAAGTTTTCGGTCAAGGCTACGAGAACAGATGGTCAGTCGAAGAACGCATCTAACATGCACGACAATATGACAAGTTCAACACAAGGCAAAGTTTTAATCTAAAATTCCCCCAAGTTGTTGATAAAGATGTGTATGTCGAAGTTGCAGGGGCGTGATTAATTCAAGTGGGAGCCTATTGATAATAGAGGAATTGATGGAAAGTCAACTGAAACCTCTGTTGATCTTTGCTAAACAAGATCAATGTAGATGCCCTAAGAGGATTCAGGGATGTGTTGCTGCGGTGACCGATGAATGATAAATACTACAATTTGGTCTCCAAGTGAGAGATTGTAGGGTTAATTGAGTGGAGTCCAAATTATTATTTTGGTGGAATGAATTTCGGAAAACCAAAATTATGCTTAATGGGCAAGTTTCATATAATATTGAAGATTCTTCCAAGATTGTGTTCATTAAGGAAAGATATTATATGCAGTGGAAAATATTATATTGTTACCAAATTGTGATAGCGAAATCATATGGAGGTTGATTGATCACAATGGGAATATAATATTACTTTGTAATATAATCTTACAACCTTCCAAACAAGTTTTTTTGGAAGGTTATTATTATTATTAACCCTATTTTTATATTGTAGTCTTGTACTATAAATAAAGTCTTGGGTTTAGGCTTTATGGTAGTGCAATTGAGAGTGTTTCATCTTATACCACAAGGGATTGACTTGTAATCTTCGTGTTCCTGAAGGAGTTGTGTGAAGCTCAATTGTGAGTGTTATGTTCTCATGTTGTAACTTTAGGAAAGTTGTAAGAGATTGTTGATGTCTGAGAATCTCTGAAACACTATTGTAATCCTCTAATAGTGCATCGTTCGGGGTTTTTTTTCTCGATTTGGGTTTTTCACATTAATTCCTTGTGTTGAATCTTTATTTATTTTTCTCTCTAATTATTGTTTGTCTCCTAACAACGCCTTAAGAATCCTAACAAGAAGTACCAAACACAAAAAAGTCATCTATAAAAATCTCAACATAGTGCTCCACCATAGCAGAAAATTTGGAGATTATGCACCTCTGAAAGGTGGCAAGGGCATTACACATGCCAAATGACATTCTTTGAAAAGCAAAGGTGCCAAAAGGGCAAGTAAAGGTAGTCTTTTCTTGGTCACAAGGGGCTATAGAGACTTAGGTATATCCAGAATAACCATCACGAAAACAGTAATACTTATGTCTAGTAAGTTTCTCAAGCATTTGGACATGAAAGAGAGAGGGAAATGGTCTATCCTGGTGGCTTTGTTCAGTTTTCTATAGTTAATTCAAACATGCCACCCAGATGAGACATGGGTCGGAACAAGCTCTCCCTTATTATTTGAACTATAGTCATTCCAACCTTTTTAGGAACTACATGGACAAGGTTGACCCTCTTGTTATCAGAGATGGGGTGAATATATAATGTCATGGTTAAGTAGGTGTTTCTCACTTTCAACACTAGAGAGCAATTTTCTCATAAATTGTATTCCTCTCAAAACACGAAATGACAATTATTAAGAAATGGAGAAAGTATATTTCTTTGTGGTGTTTTCCTTTCCATTATCTTTCTATTCTTGTATTATGTCAAAACAATGTACTCCATCTGTTTCATATTAATTTTCCTCTTGATTTACACGTTTATTAAACTTTTAAAATTTTGAACAATTGCTTCTCAACTTATACAATGTTCTATTATATGAAAGTACAATTACTGAATTCACAATGCAAAATAGTATGATAAAAGTGTAATATGTAATTTTTTGATAAAATATGCTATAAAAATTTTCAAGAAAGAAGAGCATTGAAGATTGTTTAACATTTATTATATAACAATTAATTTCAAATAGAGTAGTTTAGTTTTCTGTACTTTTAAGAGCAATTTATTACGTGTCTAAGCGTGTTGTAAATGTTACGATTGTTCACTCTTATTATAATGATTCTTCATTACAAATATGATGGAGCACGTGTTCCATGTGTGTAACACCCCGTATATATCATTAAGTGTGGCTTAAGAGACTTAAAATGATTACTTAGATCACCAAGGTGCACATTTCTTTTAGAAACTCATCTGTTGTGAACTACCTAGTTAAGCGTGCTTGGCTGTGAGTATTCTCAAGACGGGTGATCTCCTTGAAAGTTTTTCCTGACAGCGTGTGATTAAGAACATAACAAAGCACGCTGAAAGAACCTATGGTGATTAGTGGGGTGAATCACTGATCCGTAAAGTAGTTTATGGTAATGTCCGCGATCTGAGAGTGGTTAGGGCGTTACAGACGGTATTAGAGTCGACTCGCGACTGTGAGTTGCATTAGCGAATGGGAGATCCGGGTAAAGTCACCTAATGGGCAAAAGATTATGGATTTAATTGAGGCACGAAGACGTTATGTGTTTAAATCGGGGTGATTGTAATACCCCGAATATATCGTTAAGTATAGTTTAAGAGGACTGAAATGACTATTTATATTACCGACATGTACCTTCCTTTTAAGAAGCTCATCTGTTAAGAACTCTCCTGTAAAATATGATTGGCTAAAAATAGTCTCAATACCTATGGTGATTTGTAAAGGCCAATCATTGATCCATAAAATATTTCTCAGCTAAAACGTGCATATAATATATTGACATATTAAGTTGGGGCACGTTGCTTATGTCAGGTGGTCTAATATAATATGCTTTATCTAATGGGGAAGCAAATTAAGCATGGGCACGTGAAGAGAGGTCGGGTTTGCTAGAAAGATTTTAATAGTAATTGTGTTGTACGTGGAGTGTTTAAATACCACGAACACACATGCCTTGAAATTGCCATGCATGTACGCCAGCCTCACCCTCTTTTGTTCTTGCTGTCTAATTAGGGATGATAATCAGATTCAAAGTTGAAGCAAATTTGCTCCAATTTGTAGTAGAAAATTTGATCCAAGTCCATGAAAATAAATCTGAATATGAATTCGATTAAAAAAGTTCGACTTCGATTATAATTTCGAATGCATATAGAGGCATCCGCCGGTTAAATTCGATTAGAACAATAAACATATAAAAAAATATGAAAAATTATAATATGACCAAATTTGAGAATAGGAGGCAAAATTTGAAGCTTAGTTTTTTTTCAAGGAAGGGTGTATTGCAAATATTTTGACGTTTGAGCTAGAGATTTTTTCTGACATGTTATATTTCTATTGTGTAGTTTTATATATATATATATATATATATATATATATATTTATATATATATATATAAAACTACACAATAGAAATATAACATGTCAGAAAAAATCTCTAGCTCAAACGTCAAAATATTTGCAATACAATAGAAATATAACATGTCAGAAAAACTCTCTAGCTCAAACGTCAAAATATTTGCAATACACCCTTCCTTGAAAAAAACTAAGCTTCAAATTTTGCCTCCTATTCTCAAATTTGGTCATATTATAATTTTTCATATTTTTTTTTATATGTTTATTGTTCTAATCAAATTTAACCGGCGGATGCCTCTGTATGCATTCGAAATTATAATCGAAGTCGAACTTTTTTAATCGAATTCATATTCAGATTCATTTTTGTTATAATTTTTTATTGTTAGGTAAAAATCGAATTTAACCGGCGGATGCCTCTAGCTCAATCGAAGTCGAAATATATATATATATTTATTTATTTATTTATTTATTTATTGTTAGGTAAAAATCAGTTTGGTTTGTTGTTGATGTTTTATTTTTTCACAAGTAATGAGTATGATACATTAAATTATAACAAAAATGGGCCTGTTGGCCCAATTTATCAAAAAAAAAAAGTTTGCAACAAAAATGTTGTAGAGAAATTGAAAAATAAAAAAATAAAAAATACAAACATTAATTGTACCTTTGATTATAATTGAAGGTGGAGGTTCACTCCACCTTTGATTAATTGGATTTGGAGGTGGACCTCCACCTCTGATTATTAATCGGAGCGGAGTTGGAGGTATTCACCTCCGAACCACATTTGATCTGTTGTTATCCCTACTTCCCATATCGAATGCACTCCATTTGAGAAAGTAAAAATGGACAAAATCAGATTACGGGTTATGTTCGGAATATAACGAACCTCTTTCAGGGTTCTAACAATGCCATCATGGGTCTGTCTCCTGATGCTACCGATTCCTGCAATCTCGCAGGCCGAGTCGTTACCCATCGTCACAACCCCGGTGTTAACACTCTCATAGGACTCGAACCAGTCCTTATGAGGACACATGTGGTAGATGCACCCAGTATCAAGAACTCACTCATTCCAAGCTATCCTACTCGGCAAGGTAGCCAAAGCCTCATCTGTAACAATAAACCCCTCACCATCTGAATCAGACTCAACACAGTTTGCAGTACCAGTTTTGGTGCGGTTATCCTTACTACCCCTCTTTTGGTCTTTCAGCTTTGTCCAACAATTAATACAATGGTTTAGTTGTACAGATATCGATATCGAGTTATAATACAATGGTTTAGTTGTATATATTATCGATGTATTTAAGTACTCAAGTTTAAGTTATAAGTATTATTAAGGATGACTATCTTCAAAGTTTAATAATAATCATAGAAAGATATGGTTTTATCTAGTGATCCTTATTGGTGAAGGGTGAAGTAGGTCATTGTCTTCAAGAGTTTCAAGTTATTTAAGAAAGACCTCGGTTTGATCATACCCGAGTAAATTCCCATCCTAGACCGAATTTACATCAACAGTCTTCGACTTATATAATTGTCGTATATAGTCTGCAGGATAAAGTATTTGCCTTGTAGAAACTTAGACTCAAATTCTCCTGTCAACCTGAGAGATTGTGGTCACCAAAAACCAAGTAGATGGGATTCTCATTGGAATGAATATGATGGGTCCTATGTCACAAACTTGCAAATGACATTCTTAAACTTGGCACCATTTGACATCCCTTGAAATGGCATCATATACACCCTATTTATAAGCCATGAAGAGACACTTAGATAGGGTGGATAAGGATAAGATTTAACCACCTTTTTCAAGTGGATAGAACTTTTTGTCATCATTGGATAATTCAGATAATAAATAAATAATTTATTCTTATTATTATCCACTTATAAAATGTATGAAAGCATGCTTAAATAATTTATGCATAAAACCGACTAAATATTATCAAAGTTATCTCCTTGCTTGGTAACACGTACTCGTGTTACCCTTAATAGGGCAAATTAGGTCCCGAAAAGCCTACCCGACTTTTCCTTGTACCCAATAATCTATCTTATGAGTTAACTTAGATAAAATTGAGTCACTAAACTTATCATACAGTTGAAATTATCCAACAATCCCCCGCTATTTCGAGTGTATGGATGTAAGATCCGGGAGTTTTATTAAAGGTGATTACCCCGATTAAGGATCTAATTTGGGTTTAATTATTTATTTATGGGAATAATTGTTGTATTACTATATTATGTGGATATTATTATTATTATTTTACATATTTATTTATCAGAATTAGATTTTAGCAGAAGGTTCGATTTGTTATATTATTTGGTAATTAGGTTATAGATTGAGAAAGGAAGAGAATAAGAGAACGGGTTATTATGATTTGAACTGGGATTAGAATGAAAAATAAAAACAAGGGACCAAGCCTTGTTATTTGAGAGGGGAATACAATTAATATGGGAAAAGGGGTTAACTTCCCCCTTTTATTTTTGGTGTTTTATCGGCAGAAGGAACGAGGGGCCAAGCCCTTTTTGGCTGCTCAAAAAAAATACCCACGCATAGAGAGAGAGAGAGAGAGAGAGAGAGAGAGAGAGAAGAGGCGGAGGCGGTGCCACCTGTTGCCGGTTGCCGACGCGCAGCAAGAGAGAGAGAGCAGCGGTGGTCGGTGGGACGACGAGACCGTCTGCTCGATGGAGCGCAAGAGAGCGCGGCGCAACGCAGGCCATTAGCGGTGACCGCGCTGCGATGGTGGCGGTGGCGGGCGACTGCAGCGACGACAGGTGACCCTTGGTGGCAGCGGCGGCGGTGGTCGGGCGCGAGATAGAGGAAGGGCTGGTCTGGGTGGTTGGAGCAAGGTCTTTGGATGGTTTTCCGGACTGCCTCGAATTGAGACCCTAACTATTCACTTGAGAGTCAAAATGGGTAATTTCTATCCTCTCTTAAAAACTATTAAGTTTCAGGTTTAGTTTGCAGATTTTGAATACTGAATTTATGTCTGAAACTGTTGATTATGCCGGAATGGTCGGGTTGAATTATGTAACTGAGTTGGAAGTTGGATGATATTTGGATCGAACATCGAGTGCCGATGTTTGTTTGGGACGGTGTAGGTGAGGAGGGAGCTCGGGTTGAATTGTGAAACAGAATACTTTGGGTCAATTTGATGAAAACAATGGATTATAGACTGGTTATGTTAAGTATTATTCTTGTTATGTGAATTGTGTGGGAATGGAGCAAATTATGAATTGAAAGGGTTTATTATATATGCGAATATGAGGTTAGTATACTCAAAAGGTTTGATTTAAGTTAGAATGATATTAATTTGATAAGTATGGTGTGCATACATAGACCATGGATGAGTTATATATATTTAAAGAGGGAGATTTTGAGCTTATGGTTGGAGGGTTTGGTATCTAGTATATTGTGATTATGCTATAGTCTAGTGTGAATGGAAATTAGATTGCTTATTAGTCGTTATATATTAATTTAAGTTCGTGTGTGTTTTCTCTTCCCAATTATTTGAAATTTATGTGAACTTGAAAGGTATTCTATGCTTTTAATTCAAAAGAAGGTGTTTCAAATGAGTTTTAAGGGCGTATTGGGAGACACTGCTATATTTTGGACGCTATGAGTATTTGAATGCATTTTTGACATGTTAAGAAGGCTTATTTGAAGTTATACGGGCTTTATGGGCTCAATTCCGTGTATTTATTTATGTACTTGTTTTTTGTATGACTCTTTAAGGTATTATTCTATGAAATGGTTTGGATTTTGATACTTATATATGCTTTAAGCCAGTTGTATAATTTTTATGTGTTAAATGGTATTTTGAGGTTTTATGAGGACCTTTATGGATGGTTGGATTTCGTAAATGGAAAAGGTCGGAAATTGATCAATTGAATTGAGTTATTGAATTGATTTTGATTTGAATGAAAGGTATTCCTACTTTACATACATTTATATACGATTTGGAAAGCTATTTGGATGAGAAGTGTATGGTATGGAATTGTTATGCGATTAACGAGTTTGAAATGGTTTTCGGGCTAGGTGTATTGCACTAGGTACTGTGGACTAATTGGAAAGTCGGGGTTACACCTGTAAAAGGGAACCGAATCGACTAAGTATATAAAGTCCATTGACGTTAGAACTCCCGGGAAGTTAAACTAACTGTCTTAAGGGGGAACCGGCCCCGACTGGAGAGTGCTGAAAGTACCCTACGCCAATGGTATTGATATTTTCGTACAAAGAATAGAAGGAAAGATTATATGAAACCGTTGTTTGTTGAAATGGTATATCCTATTGTTATGGAAAGATAGAAAAGGAAATTTGAGTAATTTTTAATACCTAGTTTAAAGTGCGTGAATTATTCTTTATATGTTGAAGGTATTATGTTTTTTTTATTTAGAATGGTTTTGAAAAGTATTGAAGTATGGATTATATGTTACTTAAGGATTACTAAATTTATGAATTATTTTTGATTATATTCAAACTAAGTTTCAAAAGCTGTTTGTCTGTGTCTTTTAATTAGATGGATGAGTGCATGTGAATCTTGTCTTTGTTGTTTACTTTGGAGGGTAAATGGAATGTACGAGTCACTTAAGAGATCCCTATGTTGGTAGAGGATATGTATTGAGTTGGTTGCGACCTACTAGAACACTAGAGTACTTGAGATGCTTCTTTGATGGCTTCCTGACTGTTTTCATGACAAAAAGGTTATCCCATCCCTCTGTAGTAAATTTGGAAGATATGAGAGTGTTAGTTACCTCAAATGGGACATTTAGGTGCTTGAACGGAAACCTTATACCTAGTTTCCTACTTGATGGATTATAAAGTGACCAAGAGATGCGTTTATGTTTTAATTGTACTTTTGTGAATGCAGAACTAGGTTGACCCCAATTCTTAGGGTGCTTGAATGTCAATGGTTATTCCAGGGTACAAGTTACCCACTGAGTTGTGGTTTGTTCATACCCCCTTTTCCCTCCCCCTTACAGGTCAATATGAAGATCAGGAGCTGACTGCTTGTTTGGAGATCGAGTATATCTAGTTGTTTATGTATACAGAAAGTATTTGTTTTGTAGTTTGAATTCTATTGCAAATGTATTTGGAATGCTTGGGATCGTTGATGCATTTAGATTGTAATCCAAGCGTGTGGTTCGTGATATGCTCTAGCGTGTGGCCGTTGAGTTCTATTTTGGTTTTTGTTTATTTTAGGGTTATAAGGCTTTAAGCCTGGGAAACGTCCATTTTACAGAGGGAACTCTACCGAATTTTCCTCAGGAAGATTTGGAAATTAGTTTCTAAGTTCTCCCTTTTTTACCTTTCTAAACCTTAATCAGGGTTAGATGGACCTTAATAGCCCCTATTAGGCAGCTGGTTGTTACAGATGGTATCAGAGCAAGGATTCTGCGATCTTAGGTGGTGCATTCGTTCATTGCATGCTTGCTTGCTTGGAAATATAAGGCCTTTCACTTGGTTTTGGTGAATTGATCTTAGTTCTTAAGCTATAAGCGCAAGCTACCTCATTATATTGCTATTGAGACTTTGGGTTATTTCCTTAATATAGAATTCGATACAAACCCACGTTGCTTAAAGTCTGAATTAGGAGGTTTGCAATTACATCCCCATGTTGCTCTTGGGTTCATATGCCCAAAAAGGAGATAAAACCCTCTACTCATGGGTTGGAGAGATAAAGAGGGACAGATACTTTTATATAGTGTAGTGTTGCATCGAGTTGGGCTATCTAAGGTTCGTATCTCGGGCGGCTAAGTTGAAGGTTGAAATGAGTAGTAGTGTGATACATGCTATGAATCGTATCACTTGAATAAGTTGAGAAGTATTCTTGAAAACTAGGATCCTAGGTCTATGTTACTGAAAGAAGCACTAAGCTATCACGAAAATATAAATTTTGGTGTTGCAGTTCCTCTAAGTATACTATAGCAATGCATAAGATAGCAGTCAAATATTCTATTGGAGACGCCTACCCTTCAATGATGAATCATGCAAGATAGATGGTCTTTTGAGGTAATCATTAGACACCCTTCATCCCGAGGAGTGCATAAGGATCTTGCATAATAATTTGGTAGTAGCTGGAATCGTGATTAGGGTGCAAGGTTTAGTGCTCCCCAAATTGACACGCTGATTGACATTGAGATGCCCTATCGTTAGATATACACATTGACACGTTGATTGGTAAGACCGGTTGGGTGTCTAGGTGCATTATTAGAGGCTTGAATATCTTCTTCTTCTCTCGTATTTTCTTTGTTTTGTTTTTCACTCTCCATTCCCTTCTCTCTTCCATTTCTTCTCATGGCATTTGTGGGTAGAGTCGCTACAAACCCTCACGAGACCAACCTCGTCCACCCGGGCTACCGGGGGGTTTAAGGGCTTGATGTATATGCTAAATGCATTTGCGATTCCTGCGAAAGTGAGTTAGTTGTGTTTTTTTTGTTATAGTTTCCTAGTTTCTTTCGGTTAGTTTTGCTCGGGACGAGCAAAAGTCTAAGTGTGGGGGAGTGTTTATTTCGTTATTTTGCATGTTTTACCCCTTTATTCTATGACTTTTTGTTTGTTCCTAATAATTAAATTAGGTTTATTCTTATATTTTTATTGGTTTTGCTCTTTTATTAGATTTTATGTCTTCTTATCATTTTAGTTATTATTGTTGCTAATTTGAAAGAAAATTTTAAACTTTTAAAAATGAAAATAAAAAATCATCATTCTAATCCTATCTCTACCCACCTAACCCCTACCCACTTCCTTTCCCTCTTTTTCTCTCGGCCCAGAACCCCCAGGCCCACTAATCCCCACTCACCTCTCTCACCGGCCCAACCCACTATCCTAATCCCTCCTACCCATTAACCCAAGACCCAACCCCATCTACCCATCTTCCCTCTCTCATTTCACTCAGCGATTTCCCCATCAAAACCCCAACTCTAATTTCCCTAATAATTCCTCTTTCTTTTCCCAATTCCCTTTCTTAATTCCCTTTCCTTTTTCCTCTTTCCGTCCTTTTTCTCACTTCTGTTCTATCTTCTTCTTGTCTTCTCTGTGCAAACACCACGACACACCTCACCTCCATTCACCATTTTCTCATCCCCCGTCTCCATCTCTCTTCATCTCTTTTCTCGTCTTTTCTCTCATTTTTTCTCGTGATATCTCAATATCGCACTCACTCTATTTCTCGTTTCAGATTTGCAAAGGAGCAGTGGAAGTACGAAATTGCAGATGCACCACCACCATCTATGCATACCCATCTTCGACGCAACAACCATCACCAAACGCATCTCGTTCTTCCGATCGTGTAGAAATGAAAAGCTCAGATTTGAAGAGGGAGGGATGAATTCGAGTATATAAGGGAAGAAGAGGCCGATTTGAAGTTTTGATGGTTGGTTTTTGGGAAGGTGACGCCCTAGGCCTCCATCCAACTTTGGGGTAGTGTTTAGGGTAGATGGTAGATTTAGGTTTATTCATGCTCTGTTTCCTGCTTTAAATCTCGATTCTGTTTCATTGTTAATCGATTTTTTTTGTTTGAATGGTCGGGAGTTTTGATTTCTGAGAATATTTGGTTTTTGTATTTGGATTCTGTTTTGGTTAATTGATGCTTGAAGTTGTTCTTTGGTGTAGACGATGTTATGTTTGTGACCTGGTTTTCTTCGGTATTCTTCTTCTTCCTCTCTTTGTTATATCGTCCCTCTCCCTTGCTCTGTTTCTTTTATTTCACTGTTTCGGTCTTTTTCCTGTCTATTTCTTTCTTTTCTTTCGTTTCCTTTTTGTTTCGGTTAGTGGGTTCTAGGTTTTAATCTTTAACATTTCATTTATTGTGTTATCTTAGTTTAAGTTAAGATTAGGACTATAGTAATTTAGGTTAATTTTGAATAGTCAAAGCTTAGGTCAATTTTATTTGTTTAAGTTGGATCATATTAGATTAATGTTTTAGGTTATTTGGGTCTGAAATTGTTAATTGGGTAAGTCTAGGTTAGTGAGCCTTAGTAACTTTTGGGCCAAAAATATGTTGAGGTCATTAGGGTTAGGGTTGCTAGTTGTCACACGTGTCTTTGATTAATTTAATTAAGTTTTTAATAAAATATTTAGTGGTTAATTTCTTAGGGCTTAGGGGAAGGTTTTAATCCCTAATGAGATCTCTTCTCTAAGGTTTGACTTAGGGCATTAGGCCATGTTATATGAGGTTTTCATCCAAAAACTCTCTTGATTGTGGGGTTTAGTAAGTAGTGGAAACCCGCTAAACCTACTCAAACACGATCTCTAGGGTGATTGGATGGATATTTGAATAATTCCTCATTCATTTAGTGGAGAAGTTCGGATAGGGTGATTTGCATTTTAAGCCTTTTAGGTAAGTCCTCACTCATTTAGTGGACGAGCCTTTAGGGCTAAATTCGGGTATACCTCGAGAGAGGCCCCAAAGTTGCTTTATTTCTTGCAATAACTCAGCTTCTATCTTGGCTTAGTGTCCTAACTGAGACTTCCTCGTGACTAGGGTGATCGATAGGCGGTGAAAGACTGACCCTCGAGCCTTTCTTTCCTATTTTGTAGTTTTTAGTGTGTCTTCTTTTAGTTTCTAAAACCTCTCAAAAATCATGAAATCAGAACCTAGTAGGTGACAGTTTAAGTAACTATTAGGTTCGGTACCCCAACTCCCTATGGATAGGATAAAAAAACCCACACTATACTGCGAACGAACAAAGTTTCGAGGACGAAACTTTTTTTTTTTTAGGGGGGAAGAGTGTAAGATCTGGGAGTTTTATTAAGGGTGATTACCCGATTAAGGATCTAATTTGTGTTTAGTTATTTATTTATGAGAATAATTGTTGTATTACTATATTATGTGGATATTATTATTATTATTATTTTATTTATTTATTTATCAGAATTAGATTTTAGCAGAAGGTTCGATTTGTTATAATATTTGGTAATTAGGTTATAGATTGAGAAAGGAAGGGAATAAGAGAAGGGGTTGTTATTATTCGAATTGGGATTAGAATGAAAAATAAAAACAAGGGACCAATCCTTGTTATTTGAGAGGGGAACACAGTTAATATGGGAAAAGGAGTTAACTTCCCCCTTTTGTTTTTGGTGTTTTATCGGCAGAAGGAACAAGGGGCCAAGCCCTTTTTTGCTGCTCAAAAAAAAAAGGACCCACGCATAGAGAGAGAGAGAGAGAGAGAGAGAGAAGAGGCGGTGGCGGTGCAACCTGTTGCCGGTCGCCGACGCGCTAGAGAGAGAGAGAGAGCAGCGGTGGCCGGTGGGACGACGACGACCGTCTGCTCGATGGAAGCGCGAAGGCGCCCGCGTGCGCGAGCCATTAGCGGTGACCGCGCTGCGATGGTGGCGGTGGCGGGCGACTGCAGCGACGACAGGTGACCCTTGGTGGCAGCGGCGGCGGTGGTCGGGCGCGAGACAGAGGAAGGGCTGGTCTGGGTGGTTCGAGCAAGGTCTTTGGATGGTTTTCCGAACTGCCCCGAATTGAGACCCTAACTATTCACTTGAGAGTCAAAGTGGGTAATTTCTATCCCCTCTTAATAACTATTAAGTTTCAGGTTTAGTTTGCAGATTTTGAATATTGAATTTATGTCTGAAACTGTTGATTTTGCCGGAATGGTCGGGTTGAATTATGTAACTGAGTTGGAAGTTGGATGATATTTGGATCGAACATCGAGTGCCGATGTCTGTTTGGGACGGTGTAGGTGAGGAGGGAGCTCGGGTTGAATTGTGAAACAGAATACTTTGGGTCAATTTGATGAAAACAATGGATTATAGACTGGTTATGTTAAGTATTATTCTTGTTATGTGAATTGTGTGCGAATGGAGCAAATTATGAATTGAAAGGGTTTATTATATATGCGAATATGAGGTTAATATATTTAAAAGGTTTGATTTAAGTTAGAATGATATTGATTTGATAAGTATAGTATGCATATATAGACCATGGATGAGTTATATATATTTAAAGAGGGAGATTTTGAGCTTATAGTTGGAGGGTTTGGTAACTAGTATATTGTGATTATTCTATAGTCTAGTGTGAATGGAAATTAGATTGCTTGTTAGTCGTTATATGTTAATTTAAATTTGTGTGTGTTTTCTCTTCCCAATTATTTGAAATTTATGTGAACTTGAAATGTATTCTATGCTTTTAATTCAAAAGAAGGTGTTTCAAATGAGTTTTTAAGGGCGTATTGGGAGACTTTGCTATTTTTAGGACGCTATGAGTTTTTGAATGCATTTTTGACATGTTAAGAAGGCTTATTTGAAGTTATACGGGCTTTATGGGCTCAATTACGTGTATTTATTTATGTACTTGTTTTTTGTATGACTCTTTAAGGTATTATTCTATGAAATGGTTTGGATTTTGATACTTATATATGCTTTAAGCCAGTTGTGTAATTTTTATGTGTTAAATGGTATTTTGAGGTTTTATGAGGACCTTTATGGATGGTTGGATTTCGTGAATGGAAAAGGTCGGAAATTGATCAATTGAATTGAGTTATTGAATTGATTTTGATTTGAATGAAAGGTATTCCTACTTTACATACATTTATATACGATTTGGAAAGCTATTTGGATGAGAAGTGTATGGTATGGAATTGTTATGCGATTAACGAGTTTGAAATGGTTTTCGGGCTAGGTGTATTGCACTAGGTACTGTGGACTAATTGGAAAGTCGGGGTTACACCTGTAAAAGGGAACCGAATCGACTAAGTATATAAAGTCCATTGACGTTAGAACTCCCGGGAAGTTAAACTAACTGTCTTAAGGAGGAACCGGCCCCAACAGGAGAGTGCTGAAAGTACCCTACGCCAATGGTATTGATATTTTCGTACAAAGAATAGAAGGAAAGATTATATGAAACCGTGGTTTGTTGAAATGGTATATCCTATTGTTATGGAAAGATAGAAAAGGAAATTTGAGTAATTTTTAATACCTATTTTAAAGTGCGTGAGTTATTCTTTATATGTTGAAGGTATTATGTTTTTTTTATTTAGAATGGTTTTGAAAAGTTTTGAAGTATGGATTATATGTTACTTAAGGATTACTAAATTTATGAATTATTTTTGATTATATTCAAACTAAGTTTCAAAAGCTGTTTGTCTGTGTCTTTTAATTAGATGGATGAGTGCATGTTAATCTTGTCTTAGTTGTTTACTTTGGAGGGTAAATGGAATGTACGAGTCACTTAAGAGATCCCTATGTTGGTAGAGGATATGTATTGAGTTGGTTGCGACCTACTAGAACACTAGAGTACTTGAGATGCTTCTTTGATGGTTTCCTGACTGTTTTCATGACAAAAAGGTTATCCCATCCCCCTGTAGTAAATTTGGAAGATATGAGAGTGTTAGTTACCTCAAATGGGACATTTAGGTGCTTGAACGGAAACCTTATACCTAGTTTCCTACTTGATGGATTATAAAGTGACCAAGAGATGCGTTTATGTTTTAATTGTACTTTTGTGAATGCAGAACTAGGTTGACCCAAATTCTTAGGTTGCTTGAATCTCAATGGTTATTCCAGGGTACAAGTTACCCACTGAGTTGTGGTTTGTTCATACCCCCTTTTCCCACCCCCTTACAGGTCAATATGAAGATCAGGAGCTGACTGCTTGTATGGAGATCGAGTATATCTAGTTGTTTATGTATACAGAAAGTATTTGTTTTGTAGTTTGAATTCTATTGTAAATGTATTTGGAATGCTTGGGATCGTTGATGCATTTAGATTGTAATCCGAGCGTGTGGCTCGTGATATGCTCTAGCGTGTGGCTGTTGAGTTCTATTTTGGTTTTTGTTTATTTTAGGGTTATAAGGCTTTAAGCCTGGGAAACGTCCATTTTACAGAGGGAACTCTACCGAATTTTCCTCAGGAAGATTTGGAAATTAGTTTCTAAGTTCTCCCTTTTTTACCTTTCTCAACCTTAATTAGGTTGAGATTGACCTTAATAGCCCCTATTAGGGAGCTGGTTGTTACAGATGGTATCAGAGCAAGGATTCTGCGATCTTAGGTGGTGCATTCGTTCATTGCATGCTTGCTTGCTTGGAAATATGTGATTTACATGAACTTTATATGCCTCAAATTCTCAATGTAGTAAAGTTAGATAGAATTGTCAGCCTACAACAGTATTTGTGTTGGAAGTGTCTAAGTTTCGCTTCTTTTCTTTCACTAGATCTTGTGTTAGTTGCTCGGTTAAGCAAGTCAGATTTCAGAAACTGTACCTTGTTTTCTCTTAAGTGACGTAAGTTTATCTTATCTCATAAGCAATGAGCGTAGATTATAGTATGACGATTTTCTTAAGGTTGTTGGGCTAGCCTTTCAATTAGTAAAGTGAAATAAGAATTTATCTTGTTTAATGTCCGGTATTGGTGGGAAATAGTTACATTGCCTTTTTTTTTCCCCTTCGGTTGATGTATTTAGGAAGGGGATATGCGCCTCTATTTATATGTTGAAGAGGTGGGAGACAAGGACACTTTGAAGTGAAGTATTATGAGAATCTACAACATTTGCAGAAATTTGAGTTAAAGGAGCACTATTTCATACAGTATGGTTGTTTATAGTAGTAGACTGGAATTCTCACGAGTTAAATGCATATCTTGAGTGGTTAATTTGGGGCCTACATCGAATGAGCATGTGTGATATGATATGGTCCATACCACATGAGTAAATTTCAGAAGTATTTGAGGAACTAAAATCGGGGGTGTGCATTACTTGAGTTATAGGTTCTTTAAACCCTTAAATTAGGTGTAGCTTCGTAGATTGTTACTGTTTTTGGCTAGGAAGTACCCGAGCTTCCCTACTTTCCCCTAGCTAAATCTCTGGTCGATTACTTGATTTCGTAAATCAGACTTTAGGAGGTATAAGGCCTTTCACTTGGTTTTGGTGAATTGATCTTAGTTCTTAAGCTATAAGCGCAAGCTACCCCATTATATTGTTATTGAGACTTTGGGTTATTTCCTTAATATAGAATTCGATACAAACCCACGTTGCTTAAAGTCTGAATTAGGAGGTTTGCAATTACATCCCCATGTTGCTCTTGGGTTCATATGCCCAAAAAGGAGATAAAACCCTCTACTCATGGGTTGGAGAGATAAAGAGGGACAGATACTTTTATATAGTGTAGTGTTGCATCGAGTTGGGCTATCTAAGGTTCGTATCTCGGGCGACTAAGTTGAAGGTTGAAATGAGTAGTAGTGTGATACATGCTATGAATCGTATCACTTGAATAAGTTGAGAAGTATTCTTGAAAACTAGGATCCTAGGTCTATGTTACTGAAAGAAGCACTAAGCTATCACGACAATATAAATTTTGGTGTTGCAGTACCTCTAAGTATACTATAGCAATGCATAAGATAGCAGTCAAATATTCTATTGGAGACGCCTACCCTTCAATGATGAATCTTGCAAGATAGATGGTGTTTTGAGGTAATCATTAGACACCCTTCATCCCGAGGAGTGCATAAGGATCTTGCTTAATTGGGTAGTAGCTGGAATCGTGATTAGGGTGCGAGGTTTAGTTCTCCCCAAATTGACACGCTGATTGACATTGAGATGCCCTATCGTTAGATATACACATTGACACGTTGATTGGTAAGACCGGTTGGGTGTCTAGGTGCATTATTAGGGGCTTGAATATCTTCTTCTTCTCTCGTATGTTCTTTGTTTTGTTTTTCACTCTCCATTCCCTTCTCTCTTCCATTTCTTCTCATGGCTTTTGTGGGTAGAGTCGCTACAAACCCTCACGAGACCTACCTCGTCCACCTGGGCTACCGGGGGGTTTAAAGGGCTTGATGTATGTGCTAAATGCATTTGCGATTCCTGCGAAAGTGAGTTAGTTGTGTTTTTTTTTGTTATAGTTTCCTAGTTTCTTTCGGTTAGTTTTGCTCGGGACAAGCAAAAGTCTAAGTGTGGGGGGTGTTTATTTCATTATTTTGCATGTTTTACCCCTTTATTCTATGACTTCTTGTTTGTTCCTCATAATTAAATTAGGTTTATTCTTATATTTTTATTGGTTTTGCTCTTTTATTAGATTTTATGTCTTCTTATCATTTTAGTTATTATTGTTGCTAATTTGAAAGAAAATTTTAAACTTTTGAAAATGAAAATAAAAAAACATCATTCTAATCCTATCTCTACCCACCTAACCCCTACCCACTTCCTTTCCCTCTTTTTCTCTCGGCCCAGAACCCCCAGGCCCACTAATCCCCACTCACCTCTCTCACCGGCCCAACCCACTATCCTAATCCCTCCTACCCATTAACCCAAGACCCAACCCCATCTACCCATCTTCCCTCTCTCATTTCACTCAGCGATTTCCCCATCAAAACCCCAACTCTAATTTCCCTAATAATTCCTCTTTCTTTTCCCAATTCCCTTTCTTAATTCCCTTTCCTTTTTCCTCTTTCCGTCCTTTTTCTCACTTCTGTTCTATCTTCTTCTTGTCTTCTCTGTGCAAACACCACGACACACCTCACCTCCATTCACCATTTTCTCATCCCCCGTCTCCATCTCTCTTCATCTCTTTTCTCGTCTTTTCTCTCATTTTTTCTCGCGATATCTCAATATCGCACTCACTCTATTTCTCGTTTCAAATTTGCAAAGGAGCAATGGAAGTACGAAATTGCAGATGCACCACCACCATCTATGCATACCCATCTTCGACGCAACAACCATCACCAAATGCATCTCGTTCTTCCGATCGTGTAGAAATGAAGGGCTCAGATTTGAAGGGGGAGGGATGAATTCGAGTATATAAGGGAAGAAGAGGCCGATTTGAAGTTTTGATGGTTGGTTTTGGGGAAGGTGACGCCCTAGGCCTCCATCCAACTTTGGGGTAGTGTTTAGGGTAGATGGTAGATTTAGGTTTATTCATGCTCTGTTTCCTGCTTTAAATCTCGATTCTGTTTCATTGTTAATCGATTTTTTTTGTTTGAATGGTTGGGAGTTTTGATTTCTGAGAATATTTGGTTTTTGTATTTGGATTCTGTTTTGGTTAATTGATGCTTGAAGTTGTTCTTTGGTGTAGACGATGTTATGTTTGTCACCTGGTTTTCTTCGGTATTCTTCTTCTTCCTCTCTTTGTTATATCGTCCCTCTCCTTTGCTCTGTTTCTTTTATTTCACTGTTTCGGTCTTTTTCCTGTCTATTTCTTTCTTCTCTTTCGTTTCCTTTTTGTTTCGGTTAGTGGGTTCTAGGTTTTAATCTTTAACATTTCATTTATTGTGTTATCTTAGTTTAAGTTAAGATTAGGACTATAGTAATTTAGGTTAGTTTTGAATAGTCAAAGCTTAGGTCAATTTTATTTGTTTAAGTTGGATCATATTAGATTAATGTTTTAGGTTATTTGGGTCTGAAATTGTTAATTGGGTATGTCTAGGTTAGTGAGCCTTAGTAATTTTTGGGCCAAAAATATGTTGAAGTCATTAGGGTTAGGGTTGCTAGTTGTCACACGTGTCTTTGATTAATTTAATTAAGTTTTTAATAAAATATTTAGTGGCTAATTTCTTAGGGCTTAGGGGAAGGTTTTAATCCCTAATGAGATCTCTTCTCTAAGGTTTGACTTAGGGCATTAGGCCATGTTATATGAGGTTTTCATCCAAAAACTCTCTTGATTGTGGGGTTTAGTAAGTAGTGGAAACCCGCTAAACCTACTCAAACACGATCTCTAGGGTGATTGGATGGATATTTGAATAATTCCTCATTCATTTAGTGGAGAAGTTCGGATAGGGTGATTTGCATTTTAAGCCTTTTAGGTAAGTCCTCACTCATTTAGTGGACGAGCCTTTAGGGCTAAATTCGGGTATACCTCGAGAGAGGCCCCAAAGTTGCTTTATTTCTTGCAATAACTCAGCTTCTATCTTGGCTTAGTGTCCTGACTGAGACTTCCTCATGACTAGGGTGATCGATAGGCGGTGAAAGACTGACCTCGAGCCTTTCTTTCCTATTTTGTAGTTTTTAGTGTGTCTTCTTTTAGTTTCTAAAACCTCTCAAAAATCATGAAATAAGAACCTAGTAGGTTAGAGTTTAAGTAACTATTAGGTTCGGTACCCCAACTCCCTATGGATAGGATAAAAAACCCACACTATACTGCGAACGAACAAAGTTTCGAGGACGAAACTTTTTTTTTTTTAGGGGGGAAGAGTGTAAGATCCGGGAGTTTTAGTAAGGGTGATTACCCCGATTAAGAATCTAATTTGTGTTTAGTTATTTATTTATGGGAATAATTGTTGTATTACTATATTATGTGGATATTATTATTATTATTTTATTTATTTATTTATCAGAATTAGATTTTAGCAGAAGGTTCGATTTGTTATAATATTTGGTAATTAGGTTATAGATTGAGAAAAGAAGGGAATAAGAGAAGGGGTTGTTATTATTTGAATTGGATTAGAATGAAAAATAAAAACAAGGGACCAATCCTTGTTATTTGAGAGGGGAACACGGTTAATATGGGAAAAGGAGTTAACTTCCCCCTTTTGTTTTTGGTGTTTTATCGGCAGAAGGAACAAGGGGCCAAGCCATTTTTGGCTGCTCAAAAAAAAAAGGACCCACGCATAGAGAGAGAGAGTGAGAGAGAGAGAGAGAGAGAGAGAGATAGAGAGAAGAGGCGGTGGCGGTGCCACCTATTGCCGGTCGCCGACGCGCAAGAGAGAGAGAGAGAGCAGCGGTGGCCGGTGGGACGACGACGACCGTCTGCTCGATGGAGCGCAAGAGAGCGCCGCAGCGGCGCAGGCCATTAGCGGTGACCGCGCTGCGATGGTGGCGGTGGCGGGCGACTGCAGCGACGACAGGTGACCCTTGGTGGCAGCGGCGGCGGTGGTCGGGCGCGAGCAGGAAGGCTGATGCAGGTGGTTCGAGCAAGGTTTTGGATGGTTTTCCGGACTGCCCCGAATTGAGACCCTAACTATTCACTTGAGAGTCAAAGTGGGTAATTTCTATCCCCTCTTAATAACTATTAAGTTTCAGGTTTAGTTTGCAGATTTTGAATACTGAATTTATGTCTGAAACTGTTGATTTTGCCGGAATGGTCGGGTTGAATTATGTAACTGAGTTGGAAGTTGGATGATATTTGGATCGAACATCGAGTGCCGATGTCTGTTTGGGACGGTGTAGGTGAGGAGGGAGCTCGGGTTGAATTGTGAAACAGAATACTTTGGGTCAATTTGATGAAAACAATGGATTATAGACTGGTTATGTTAAGTATTATTCTTGTTATGTGAATTGTGTGCGAATGGAGCAAATTATGAATTGAAAGGGTTTATTATATATGCGAATATGAGGTTAATATACTTAAAAGGTTTGATTTAAGTTAGAATGATATTGATTTGATAAGTATGGTATGCATACATAGACCATGGATGAGTTATATATATTTAAAGAGGGAGATTTTGAGCTTATAGTTGGAGGGTTTGGTAACTAGTATATTGTGATTATGCTATAGTCTAGTGTGAATAGAAATTAGATTGCTTGTTAGTCGTTATATGTTAATTTAAGTTTGTGTGTGTTTTCTCTTCCCAATTATTTGAAATTTATGTGAACTTGAAATGTATTCTATGCTTTTAATTCAAAAGAAGGTGTTTCAAATGAGTTTTTAAGGGCGTATTGGGAGACTTTGCTATTTTTAGGACGCTATGAGTTTTTGAATGCATTTTTGACATGTTAAGAAGGCTTATTTGAAGTTATACGGGCTTTATGGGCTCAATTACGTGTATTTATTTATGTACTTGTTTTTTGTATGACTCTGTAAGGTATTATTCTATGAAATGGTTTGGATTTTGATACTTATATATGCTTTAAGCCAGTTGTGTAATTTTTATGTGTTAAATGGTATTTTGAGGTTTTATGAGGACCTTTATGAATGGTTGGATTTCGTAACTGGAAAAGGTCGGAAATTGATCAATTGAATTGAGTTATTGAATTGATTTTGATTTGAATGAAAGGTATTCCTACTTTACATACATTTATATACGATTTGGAAAGTTATTTGGATGACAAGTGTATGGTATGGAATTGTTATGCGATTAACGAGTTTGAAATGGTTTTCGGGCTAGGTGTATTGCACTAGGTACTGTGGACTAATTGGAAAGTCGGAGTTACACCTGTAAAAGGGAACTGAATCGACTAAGTATATAAAGTCCATTGACGTTAGAACTCCCGGGAAGTTAAACTAACTATCTTAAGGGGGAACCGGCCCCGACTGGTGCTGAAAATACCCAACGCCCATAGTATTGATATTTTCGTACAAAGAAAAGAAGGAAAGATTATATAAAACCGTGGTTTGTTGAAACGGTATATACTATTGTTATGGAATGATTGAAAAGGAAATTTGAGTAATTTTTAATAGGGCCGGTAAAAATCTGACTGACCCGATAGTCCGAAATTTTATCGACCCGGAAAAATCGGGTCATGGACATGGCGATTTGACCGAATCTGAAAACTGGGACATTCGGTAATTGACCGAATAAAATACGGGTCGGGTTCGGGTTTAGTAAAACAGGTTCGGGTTGACCGAATTTATGAAGAAAATCAAATTCGATCAATCGGATCCGGGTTGACCGAACCCGAAATTGGGCAAGAATCAATGAATCACAAGATATATTACTAAAAAAAGTAAAAAGGTCATTTATGAAATTCAGTCAATCGGATACATTCGGTCAACCGGGTTCGGGGTCAGGTTTGACAAATGTGTCCGAATTAAAATTCGAACAAGGTTAGGGTTTGAGGTTTTTGATAGAATACCGAATTGGTCGAACCCGATAATACCTGAACTCGATTTTTTGCCACCCCTAATTTTTAATACCTAGTTTAAAGTGCGTGAGTTATTCTTTATATGTTGAAGGTATTATGTTTTTTTATTTAGAATGGTTTTGAAAAGTATTGAAGTATGGATTATATGTTACTTAAGGATTACTAAATTTATGAATTGTGTTTGATTATATTCAATCTAAGTTTCAAAAGGTCTTGTGATTTACATAATAACTTACCTTGTTATTATTGATTTGTATGTGTGATATTTAAAGCTCTTCGTGTGTGTCTTTTAATTAGATGGATGCATTGCATCTGAATCTTGTCTTAGTCGTTTACTTTGAAGGCTAAATGGATTGTACGAGTCACTTGAGAGATCCCTACGTTGGCAGAGGATATGTATTGAGTTGGTTGCGACCTACTAGAACACTAGAGTACTTGAGATGCTTCTTTGATGACTTCATGACTGTTTTCATGACAAAAAGGTTATCCCATCCCCCTGTAGTTAATTTGGAAGATATGAGAGTGTTAGTTACCTCAATGGGACATTTAGGTGCTTGAACGGAAACCTTATACCTAGTTTCCTACTTGATGGATTATAAAGTGACCAAGAGATGCGTTTATATTTTAATTGTACTTTTGTGAATGCAGAACTAGGGTGACTCCCATTCTTAGGTTGCTTGAATCTCAATGGTTATTCCAGGGTACAAGTTACCCACTGAGTTTTGGTTTGCTCATACCCCCTTTTCCCTCCCCCTTACAGGTCAATATGAAGATCATGAGCTGACTGCTTGTTTGGAGATCAAGTATATCTAGCTGTTTATGTATACAGAAAGTATTTGTTTTGTAGTTTGAATTCTATTGTAAATGTATTTTGAATGCTTGGGATCGTTGATGCATTTAGATTGTAATCCGAGCGTGTGGCTCGTGATATGCTTCGGCGTGTGGCCGTTGAGTTCTATTTTGGTTTAGTTTGTTTATTTCAGGGTTGTAAGGCTTTAAGTCTGAGAAACGTCCATTTTACAGAGGGAACTCTACCGGATTTTCCTCAAGAAATTTTGGAAATTAGTTTCTAAGTTCTCCCTTTTTTTATCTTTCTCAACCTTAATTAGGTTGAGATTGACATTAACAACACCTATTAGGGAGCGGGCTGTTACAATGAAATTTTTGACCAATATTCCAACACCCCCGCCATTTGTGACTTGACCTTCCATGTAGTGAATATAATTACAAATGTCTGAACGTGATAGTTGACTAAGCATTGAACTTCACATCCTTGGTTACCATTTGGATACATTTCACTAACACAACTCATCAACTAAGATTCCTTGAACTTACGACACTATTATCCGCCATGTGCCACATATCCTCTCGTGAGAAAAATTAAAGCCAAGCCCATTAGCTCCTTGAGGCGGCTACACCTGTTGCTCACATAGGTAGACTGAAACTTATATGCTCCTGTAATTGAGCCCCCATCCTTAAACAATCTATTAAGAGTAAACACTCAACCTCTAAACATTACAGCTTAAGCACAATACTTAACTTAACCTTGGGACAGTTTAAAATTTGTGCTATCACAACCACTATCTAATAGAGTCACCCTCCTAGAGCTTGACATCAAGCCAAGTATCAGAAAGAGGCACTATTATTAATGTTTGTTAAAATTGGGCTTATGCCTATCCTCCTTGATAATTTAAAATAATCAAGTCCTTGCTTAATCCTTTAACCAAAGGATCAAACCGAGGTCTTTCTTAAATAACTTGAAAATCTTGAAGACAATGACCTACTTCATCCTTGACCAATAAGGATCACTAGATAAAACCATATCTTTCTATGATCATTATTAAATTTTGAAGATAGTCATCCTTAATAATACTTATAACTTAAACTTGAGTACTTAAATACATCGATAATACATACAACTAACCCATTGTATTATAACTCGATATCGATATCCATACAACTAAACCATTGTATTACATCTCGACATTGAGAAACAAACTTAACTTATGCAATCAATATGATTAAACCATCATATTGTAGGCAATGAACTCGAATACTTAAACTTTACTTGCAATCAATATGACTTAAATTTTCATATTGTAGGCTTATAGCAATCAATATTGTAGGTCTTAGCAATCAATATGATTAAACTATCATATTGTAGACTCTTGATAATCAATCAATATTGTAGATTAATCTAGCAATCAATATGATTAAACTATCATATTGTAGGCTAGTATAATAATCAATATTGTAGGCTTCTTAAGAACATCCTCATATTAAACCATGTACTTATTGGAACCATAACCAACTTGTAAGCTTAATCTTGACATGTAATTAAACCATTACATCTTAAACTTAGCATGTAATTAAACCATTACAACTTACACTTAATATAAACTTTATTAAGTTGTCATGGAGAATAAATTCCTTACTTGTACACTTATCGAATTTAAAAACTCCATCTCATGTATGTAATTAAACTATTACATATTAAACATTTGCTACAATATTTGTAATTAAAAAATTAATTACATCTTACCTTAATTGGCCATAAATACTCATTCATGATCTACAAGATCAACTTACAGAGAATACTACTAACTCATAATATGAATAAACTTTCATATTTACTTATAAAAATATTCTCTTTATGATTATATCTAAATAAATAACCATGGATCCATAATCGTACACTTGGCCAATTTAAACTTAATTAAATCCATCTATAATAACACATAGTTATAGATTTGCACTCTTTTCAAATGTACATAAAATATACATTTCTTTTCTTGTAGCAAAACTTATATACTTGAACATACATCCTTGAATAACACATATAAAACTTAATCAATATATATAGACTATATACGTATGACATGATCATCTTGTACGTACTCAAATGAAACAATATAACACATATTGTCAACTTATTGCATGATCATAAAATTATAGTCTACATAACTTAACTTATGTATTATTAAAATCATGCAACATCATAAATTATAACATGGATATAACATGTATAAATAAATCATACAACTTAAACTTGATAATCACATATCCACATAACTTATGATCAAAATAAGATAATCCCAAAAGGTTGTTGGTAGTTATCATCACACTAACTACCAATATGCATGACATTCCATTTGACATCCCTTGAAATGGCATCATATCCACTCTATTTATAAGTCATGAAGAGACACTTGGATAGAGTGGATAAGGATAAGATTTAACCACCTTTTTCAAGTGGATAGAATTTGTTGTCATCATTGGATAATTTAGATAATAAATAAATAATTTATTCTTATTATTATCCACTTATAAAATGTATGAAAGCATGCTTAAATAATTCATGCATAAAACCGACTAAATATTATCAAAGTTATCTCTTTGCTTGGTAACACATACCCGTGTTACCTTCAAGTATATGATAAGTTTAATGACTCAATTTTATCTAAGTTAACTCATAAGATAAACTATTGGGTACAACGAAAAGTCGGGTAGGCTTTTCGGGACCTAATTGGCCCTATTAAGGGTAACACGGGTATGTGTTACCAAGCAAGGAGATAACTTTTATAATATTTAGTCGGTTTTATGTATGAATTATTTAAGCATGCTTTCATACATTTTATAAGTGGATAATAGTAAGAATAAATTATTTATTTATTATCTAAACTATCCAATGATGACAAGAAATTCTATCCACTTGAAAAAGGTGGTTAAATCTTATCCTTATCCACCTTATCCAAGTGTCTTTTCATGACTTATAAATGAATTAGGCGGTTTAAACTCCTCGTCAGCGAGTGGGGAAGTTGGCAGGGCCCTCAAGGGAAGGGTATTTCCTTTTTTTTTTACATGCCCATTCTTACCACAGTAATTACACTTCTTATGCTGATTCTTGGACTTTGAACGGTTTTCAGACTCCCTCTAGACCCGTTCCCATCATTGCCCCTTCCCCTCACAAACAAACCCTCACTAGTATGGTCATCACCCTCAGTATCAAATCTCTCCTTAGGTAGTAAACAAGCTTTTACTTCACTAAGATTAAGGACACCACGGTTCCCATACAACATGATCTCCTTAAATTATTTATGTGATACAGGTAGGGAAAAATTAAATGAAAAGCCTTATCCTCATCAGTGTGTTTCTCAGCCATTGATTCTAACTCAGTAATAATAGAATCAAATTCACTGATATGTGCTTGCATAGAAGTACCTGAGGGCATTCTTAATGTGTAGAGTTTCCCCTTCATTCTGTACTTGTTGGTAAGACTCTTCGACATATACAACTCTTCAAGTTTGGTCCAAAGCTCCCGAGGTTTCTCGATATGCATCACCTCTATCTGAATATGCTCTGCCAAACACAACTGAATCCCTACCAGAGTCCTATCTTCCTGTTTCTTCCACTCTCGTGGACTCAGATTGCCCTAAATCTCCCTCGGGAGCTTTTTGAAGTCTTCATCGCTTATAGTTTCGTCAGTTTTCGAGTCTGGATACTCAATCACATCCCATAACCGTTGCTGAATCAGGACCGCCTTCATCTGCAGTCTCCGCATAGTGAAACTCCTTGTTCCGTCGAATTTTGGAATTTCGCTCTTCGTGATCAAAATCATCTCCATCTTGCTCTGATACCACTTGTTAGAGAAAATAGCAAGGTAACAGCGGAAGCAAATAATAAAATCGAATTGAGATGACGGAAATTACGGCAAAATTCAGGAACAAAAATAATAAGAGCGATAAAAGAACACAACCACAAGGTTTACGTGGGAAACCGAAGAACTCGGAGAAAAACCCACGGACGGCGACAGCCAGATAACAATCCACTATGAGAAAAGAGGAGTACAACCTGATCACTATCACAGGGTGTGATGTGATCCACAACAGAGGAGATTACAACACAAATCTCTCTCACTCACAACTCTCAATCTTTCTCTCTCGGGATTCACTCGGGAAAATATTGGTGAGACCTTTTTCCCTCTCAATATTTTATCTCTTGCTTTGGTGTTATTTAGGTGGAGATACAAGTATAATATTTATACTAATGGAGAAGAAAAGAAACTAGGTTAAAACAATAACCTAAATAACAAAAGAAGGAAAAACTCTGCCGCAACCCAACAGTCGGCCAAAGAAGCGCTGGCCGCGTCCCCAAAACTTCCTTCGCTGTTTTACCCGCTGGCAGCGCCAAATGGTGAGGGGTAGTGCTTGGGTTCTTCGGCTCCGTAACTTTGTTCCTTTCTTTACTGTTCCCAAATCTTCTCTCGATTTGGACCCCACCGAGGATCCAATGGGCCACAAAACCCAACAAACTCCACCTTGGACCATGATCCGAGACATTGGTCCAGATAAACATCTTGATTGTCGCCATCAAAACGCCCCTCCACAGGGCGTAGCCCCGCAGGGCTTTCACATGATCAACTCATCAAGGTTGGGAACTGCCACTGCAGTTCCTGTCACTGTAGACCCCTGAAGGGTGTAAAGAATTATTTTGTATTAGTTAGCTTTATAGGTTATTATAACTTTCAATTATTTATATTAACTAATTTAGGTTTAGGGTAATAACCTATAATACTGGTTCTCAAATAGCTACTCTATCCAAACTTTCAATTATTTATATTAAAAAGTTAATTTTATAAATCAATTATTTATATTAAGTAGTTCTTAAAGGTAACATAAACCCTAATTAGCACAAGATAGGACTCTCTCGAGCCTCTCATCAACAACAGTTAACAACTTGATAAAAATTCGATGTCTAAACATGAATTAATGCGGGAAGTATAATTGCAATTAAAAAGGCATACTAGCGGCAAATCCCCAACCCAAGTTGGAGAATATATTTCGCCTCTCATGTTCATAGAGAAACAAGAAGCAAAATTATGAACAATGAACAAAACACAAACACAAGGAAGAGAGGAAGAAGAAATTGATACCAAAAACTTGAAATTAAACTTAGTTTAATTCCAAAGTGCTATAATCGTCAATCCAAAAGTAAGTAGATCCTTCTAAAATTGAGAGAAAAAGTCTTCTATGAAACCCTAGAATAGTTGCTGAATAATTAAATCCTCATAACAACCATTTTTTCCTAATGAAAACAATAAAACTGTATTCTCGGCAATGTGCACAGGCGTGCGCCTGTTTTGGAAATTCTGGACTGTGCGCCTGGGTGTGCACCCCTGGAGAAGTCTCCTTTGAGATTCTTCACACACTCTTTTCATCCCAGCTTCCTCATCTTTCACCCAACGATCAATAAAGCGCCGCGAATCACCCAAAATTCACCTAGACTTGACTAAGTTAAGTATTTTAGCTACAACAAGCGAAGATGAGTTAAACCAAGTCAAATTTGTGTCAAAGTAGGTAAAATATTACAAAAATAAAGCTTGAAACCGAGGTTTAAGGCGATAAAATTGAGGTTTATCACTCCTCTCCTTTTTAATTAATAACATCAAATTTCATCACAGCCATGACCACCAATTGACCTTCAACCACCCAATTCTCATTCCAAAACACCACCTCAGCCGCCCAAAGCACCTTGAAGACCACCCCCTTCCCCCTGTTTAGTGTGTAATAGGGTCTGAACCCCGTTGGTCGCGCTGTTGGGAACCTTCTTCGTTGGCCACTACCCAAACCCACCATCACCAGCCATCCTTCTCTGCCTCTGTTCTTTCTAATGTAAAGAGAGAGGGTGAGAGGATTATGTGGAGATAATATTAATAACAAATATTGAAATCCAATTTAACCTGCTATAGCAGGTCAAGATGGTATTTTGGGAGCATTTTGTAAAACTTAGCGGTATAGAGGGTTAAAATAAATAACATTGTGGTAAAATGGGGGTAACTAAAGAACTTAGTGGTATTTGGGGTTAAGAACTCTGTCAGGTCCAAACACGAATCCATTTACAAATGGATCCTAGTTTTAGAATTCAGTCCCAAATTCAGATAATTAACTAAGATCCACTGGATCTAACCGAATTCTAAATTTGGATCCGAATACTCAATTTTTCTATTCACCCATAGTCTCAACTCTCAACCATACTCCTTGATTTTGAGCTTGAATCACCCAAAATTGGCAGGGATTGTATTGATTACTGAATCTTGCAACCAAAAGTTATGGGCTGTACGGAGGCTCCACTTTGCCAGTTTCACACCAGGCTGGTGGTAAACCACCATTTTATAGCCTTTAATTATAACCTCCTCTCCATCATCTTGTTCATATTTAGCCAAATAAATAGACGACATAATTGCAAAAACATGTTCTGATCCACAGCCTTCTCCTGAATTCCAAGCTTCACTTTGTCAACTTAATTAGTACTCTCAGAGACCTTGTTTTGCAGAATTATTTTCGTTTCTTGGATTTGAATTTGGGTTCATCACTGATTAAGGTGAAGTGCTAAGATTACCATGGATGCTTTGCATTCGATCTTGGCTCAACAGATTCTGGTTGAAGAACATGGATTAGTGCGAACAGTTGTGCTAAACCGGCCAAAGCAACTGAATTCACTCTCACCTTCCATGGTAACCAATTCATAGCTGCCCATTATTAAATATTACTACGTACATATGCATTTAATTTCCTGCCCACCTTAGGTTAGTTTCTTTGGGTTGTTTTATACAGATGTCTCGACTATTGGAAATTTTTCTTGCATTTGAAGAAGATCCTAAAGTGGAGTTGATTATATTAAAGGTATTCCCTTCTGTGACTTAAATTAATTATGATCCCGGAAAATATAATGTTGTTCAAAATGCAAGTGATGGATAATGTACGTTGTTGTTTGTCTGATCTGCATAATTAGGGAAACGGTAGAGCATTTTGTGCTGGGGGTGATGTTACTACTGTGGTTAAGGAAGTCCTAAGAGGTACATATCTACTTTTATTGCTAATATATTACTCTGTATTGTATACATCTGCAATTTTGGCAGTTAAATATGTGGTTTTTGAACCAGATTAAGTGGTTGATTTTCTTGCAGAGTATCCAATGGGTCGAGCGAAACGTTCCCGGACCGAACCGGAATCAACCCCCGCACCATCAACCTCGGTTGAGCCCGATAAAACTCGGTACAAGGGTCAACCGGCCTCGATTATTCAATGCGATCCGAAAATTAAGGTCAATTTTCGGGACGATTTGCACAAGGCCCGATATGAGAGGCTAAAGAAGCGAAAAATTTGTGCTCCGGATCTCTATCATGAGGAGACGGTAAGGGATGTTTTCTGTAAACCGAGCATGGACTTCTTCATCAAAGTCATGGGATGGGAAGTCTTCGCCACAATCAACGAACCGATCATTGAGCAACCGGTGCTTGAATTCCTCAGCTCTTTGGTGGTAAAGGAAGACGACACATCCAACGCCTCCTTTTCATACATCGTGAACAAAAAGGAAGTTGAGTGTACGCTTAAGGACTTATGCAACGCTCTAGGCCTTCCCGAGGACGGCAAACCCTACGGCGAGTGCGTCAAATTCGATGAACAAGAAGCTATGAAAGCACTCACTTGCTGGAGGAGACGTTACCCGAGGGTTCGATCGCAACGAGCAAAATACTATTGCCCAAGCTTATTAGGTGCAGATTTCTTCACTAAACAATACGGCTTGAATTATGTGATGGCAACTTACAACAAAATCCAAGTAATTAACTATCGACATCTCCCATTCAGTTTAACTTACACTAGTACCTTCATAAGCAATCAAAAACAGAAAGATTTGAATAATTTCAACACGCCAAACTGACCGTGAATAATTGTACAAAAGGTTTCGCTTCTGGATGGAATTGTGATGGGTGGCGGAGCAGGTGCATCAATCCATGGTAGATTTCGCGTTGCTACGGAGAATACGGTAACACAAATCTAACACAAATCTTGCGAAAAAGTTACTCGGATGTACCTTTTGGAAAATTATTTTTGATTCAATAAGTTTCAAAACTTATTTATGGGTACTTGGCATCTTTAAGTTTGTAATTTTGTGGTACTTTTACATATTATAAAATTGGAGAAGTGATATTATTTACTTCTAACTATAACACCATATATAAGTTGTAAAAAATTATATTTTGATCCATTATATTTTAAATTTACAAAAACAAAGTGTGTAAGATATGTCTAATTGATGTGATTTATTTCATTAATTATCTTTTTTAATTGTTGGTATAGCCAATGTATTCCAAGGTTTTTTATACTTAATAAATATTAGTACCTATCAACAAATCTAATATAAAATATCATAATAACTATTAACACATTTCGAAAAGGTATTTATGTTGACTGTAAAATGAGTTTGGTTAATTTGTGCAGGTGTTTGCAATGCCTGAAAATGCAATAGGACTTTTCCCAGACGTTGGTGCATCTTACTTTTTGTCAAGGTTACCTGGCTTCTTTGGTAATGCTACTAATCATTTTTTGGTTCCCTATTTTACTGTTCAGTCATTCCAGTGGGAGATTCTATCATACATTGAATTTTTTTTAATTATGATAATTATAATGTATAATTATTGTTATTATACTTTTAAGAAATTGAAATTAATATATATTGATTGAGTTTTTTGCATTTTGGACCCCAAATTTTAGGGGTATTTAGTGTCTGTTTGGTTTAGCTCTTTTAGAGCTTTTAAAGATCAACAACTGAAATTACGCCAAATATAGAAATTATAAAAAATAACTTTCAACTTTTGAAGCGCTAAAAATAGCTTTCACAAGGCAAAAAAGGAGAAACTACAATTTTGGGATTCTGGATTTTGCTTCTAGGGAGCTTGGGAAAGAATTTAACGATTTTTAGTGTATTTCCAAAATTATATATATATATATATATATATATATATATATATATATATATATATATATATATAAGAATAGATCACATGAGCATGGGTTTTATATGAGCATGTGAGCATTAAAACATTTCTGACGGACATCAAGTATTGTTTTAATGGACATCAAATATCCAACTTGATGTGCACCATTCATATTTGATGTCCATGAAAATAATACTTGATTTCCATCAGAAATGCTTTAATGCTCACATGTTCATATAAGGTTCATGCTCATGTCATCCATTCCCTATATATATATATATATATATATATATATATATATATATATATATATATATATATATATATATATCAGTAGCAATTTAATAGAAGTTATAGTAAAATTTTTGTAGTTTTGTTTTGACGAAAAAAATTCTCATAGTTATTTTCTAACGCAACTGATGTTTATTTACTAATTTTAATTTTATGTACATATATGAAACCAATTTTTTAGTGCAATAAAAGTCAAGGAATTAATTAAATGTATATATTCAGTTTTAATTTATTGTCATAACATATACTTGATGTAAAATTTTACAGAAATAATTAATTTTAAAGTTAACAATATTACGTACTATAAATAATTCAACAGAAATATATACTAGTATTAAAAATCATAAAAAGTTTTAATAACAAAAGAAATGGATTATTAACAGTAATCATTATAAAAGGGTAATTATTATGGTAATATTAAAAGTTGAAGCTTTTATAAAATGATTAAACAACCACTTGTAAACTGTTTCTGATTTTTAAAATGATTTTTGAAAATACATTTACCAAACACCTAACAATTTCTATAGAAAGAGTTTTTCAGAAACTGTTTCCAAAAGGAATTTTTTAAAAGTTGAAGCTTGGCCAAACAGCACTTATTTACTGGACCCTTGGTTTTCAACATTAATTTTTTAGACTCTAAAGTTTGTAGACTGAATAAAAAATAACCTTAAAGTTAATGAGCTGAAGAAAAAGGCCCCTGTCTCATTCTTTGTTTTCCTCCCATGTTTGAATTTGTCTCCCGATTGACGTCAAACTTCAGGACTATGATTAAAACTGATATTGAAACTATAATACACCTCTCTTATTCATGTCGGGGCTACATAGACCCCTAAGTACAAGCGTTTATGTAACTCCAACATGAATAAGAGAGGTTTATTATAACTTTAATATCAGTTTTAATCTTAGTTTTGAAGTTTGATGCTAATCGGGACAGAAATTCAAACATGAAAAAAAAGGGAAAATGGGAAACAAACTTTTTTCCATCTCACAAACTTTAGGATCCTTTTTTTCAGCCTATAAACTTTAGGGTTCAAAAATTAAAGTTAAAAACCAAGGTTTCAGTAAATAAATACTCCTAAAGTTCGGGGTCCAAAATGCAAAAAAACTCTATATTGATTAAAGGACTTGTTACATTAAGTAATTTTATGAGTTTAGATTTTCATATGGTAGCCTTCAACTTTTGTCTATTCCAAATTGTCAACCACTTTTGAAATTATTCCAATTAGTTGAGTTTTTGGCTCAAAATAATCCGAAATCAGAGGTGAGTGGCTGAAAATAATCCAAACTGATTTTTTGGCTGAAAATGTGTTAAACTTTTTATCTATTTACTCTGACTAAACCAGAATTGAATTCCTATGTCGTAAAGCTGACTTAACACCTTTAAAAAATTCAAAGACGAAGTGGGGTAATATTTGATTCATTCCGTTTATATTATTTTCAGTCAAATCCGAACTTTTCAAGGACGCCAAGTCAGCTTTGCTAATTTTTCAACTATTTTCTAATTTTAGGTACGAAAAATGGTTAGAAATTCCAACCACTTTCGCCAAAATGGTGAGAAATATTTCCAATAAACATTTTTGCTATTATTTGAAAACATTTTAGTATATGGAATGTTTCCAAATATCGTATTCTCACCATTTCGTATTAGGCCTTGTTCTTTTATACGGCTGGTTGCGGTATGGCGTGGTGCGTGTGGTGGAATTGTGATGGGTTGTGGAAAGTTGTGGAGGGTTTTGGTTTTAATAATTACTGTATTGTGGTAGATTGTGTAAATGTGAAATTGTAATTGGAAAAAGTAGATTGTGGTGAATTGTGGTAGATTTGGTTGATTGTGGTGTGTTGTGACAAATTGTTGTGTAGTGTAGCACCACAGCCAGCAAACCGCATAAAAGAACAAGGATTCCTTACTTTATTAATGAAGTACTAATCATTAGTTTGTTAGTTTTATCCTTGCTAATTGTTCGTATTTTTGGTCGCTCTCATGTCACTATGTATGTCCATTAATTATGAGTCAATTTAATTGTTTTCCTCTCAACTACTATATTTCTTTTATATAATATTTGGCATTCTTACAAATGTCCAAAATTAACTACTCCCTCTGTCCCATATTAATTGACACTTTAACTAACTTATTTTGTCCCAAAATAATTGTCACTTTCATATTTCCAATACCTAATTCAATTATTGTTATATATTGATATGTATGAAAACTCAAATTCCATCAATTAATTTAGGACGGAGGGAGTAATTAATATGAAAGGGAGGAGTATCAAAATGAAAGAGAGATTCAATAATTTTAAAACTTGTCGTGACAACGATACACATGTTTCCACAGTCAGAGTCTTCTGGAAATTATAAATGATGTACTTCGTCTGTTCCACATTAATGTTTCTCCACCTAACTATCTTGTCAAGATCAAAGTATAGAATATTAGTAATGAGATGAAAAGTTTATGAGTTACTCTTTTTGTCTTTAAATAAATGTCAATTTTCTTAATTATTTTATCCTTTTTTATTTATTAATTTTACAATTACAATAACTAAAATACTTAAATTATCCTTATTTAATAAATTTTAGTTTTATTTTACTTTTTAAACTACTACTTTATTACTCTCTTTACATTGGAATTAGTGGAAGGGTATAATTGTTTATCCACAAATTTTTTACTCTTTTTCCTATAAGCATTGGGTTTAGAAAGTTAAGTAATTTACCACTTAAAAAAAGAATGAGGGAGTATTTAAATTGTCCCTCAAATTCCTTTATATATAGATAAAAATGATATCAGTTAGAATTCTAAATAAATTTATTTATTAAGAGTAAAATGAGAATTACAACTATTAAAATTATAAATGTGATAAAAAAAAGAGACATAAAAAATTAGTTATTGTAACAAATAAATGGGGATCTATGTAATAGATTTCATTCAATGCATATGTTGTGACAAATTTTCTCTCTCTTTTCTTTTTTTTTTCTTTTTACGAGTATATAATTTGAAAGTGTCTCCCTAGAGTATCGAAGGCAACTCTAGCTTTTTAGTTGATCAAACAAATTCCTTTCTTTCTTTCCTTCTTTTATTTTTTTTTTTTTACAAAGAAGATTACATAGATAATTTGAAAGTGTCTCCTCGAGGGTGTGGAAGGCAACTCTAGCTTTAGTTGATCAAACAAATTGCATTATCGTTATGGTTATTTTATTAAGTACTTCTTCTATTCTTAATTATTCGCCCACTTAATTAATTTTTTTTGTCTCTAATTATTTGTCGCTTTATATTTTCAATAACAATTTTATTATATTTTTCTTAATAAATGACTTTGAAACGAATAATTTAACAATAATTAATAACACTTTTGTCATGTTAATGTATATCACCCGAAGACATTTTATAAAATTGATTTCTCCACTTTTCTCCAATGCAAGAAATAAAAGGAGATAAAGGATTAGTCTTAAAATGACCGATAATAATTAATAACTGCTTGATCGATCACTGCTGATTAAATATATAATTAAAGAGTGTCAGCTAATTTAGCGTAGCTTCGCTACAAGAAAAATGTTCAATAACAAAGGGATTTCCTGTCGTAATATCACTACAAGAAAAATGTTCACTACAAGCTTGTTTTAATATGTATACCTTTATTCCGATTTCTTTGTTATCATAACTATTTTTATAATATCAAAAAATATTAGTTACTAAAATTACAATAGCCTTTTTGGTAAAATTGGTTCTAAAAAAAATGTATTATTTATTTATTTATTTTTAAAATAGAGCTCCAGGGTCCATGCATCCGGTGATTTCAGGTTCTAGTTTTCGTGTACTCGGTACCTAACCGTAATTAACAGGTTACAGATTCCGGTTCAAGGTAATGGTTTACGAACCTTACCCATATCCATTTGACAAGTTCCTGAATTTTAGAAACTTTAACCTTACCCATTTAACAGGTTCAGGTACCAGAACCTACCCATTTGACCAATTTCAGTCATGTTTCAGGTTCGGAATCTGAAATAGTCGTCATTTAGGTTTCTATGATAATAATAAATATCACCTTTTCTTTCAAATTAAAAGAGCTTTTTAAAATAGAGAACATATCATGATCCTATAAACCAAAGAGAAATAGAGAACGCACAAGATTCATGGGATTTTATGAGTGATGATATGTCTTGGGGCAAGTATCTTGCTCCTTATAAAATTAATGATTATTATCATTTTTAATCATAATTTTTTTGACAAATACTATTAATTATCAATTATAAGAAGTTTGGAATGTGTTGGTTACGCCAACAATTAAAATTGACACCCTAACGAATGAACCCCTCCATTGGGTATATTTTAGACGTCTTTCTGTAAATTTTAAAAAATATAGATAAAAATGTGATTTTATATTATTTATATATATTATTATAGTTATAGAAACCAATCATATAATTTTTTTTGAATTTAATTGATAAATATATAGATTTTATATCATGACAATACACTTAATATGTGTATTGCTCAACACATTTATCATTTTCGTTTTTAAAATTGATAATAGTCAACGTATATATTTAAGTTGGGCATGGTTTTTTCTTTTTGGTTGAAAAGTTTGTTACAGAGCATTCCATAAACTACTAATAACTATATAATTATCAAAAGTTGATCCGTTTTTCTTTTAAGAATTTTATTACTTATCTATAAGTCCATTATTAAGATAAAACTTATGATTTTATAAGATATAAATATAATCCTTTAACCTAATATGAATATTAGTTTTTGGGACATAATGAATAATAATTACATGAAATCCTCTTTAGTCCTTTATGGTTTTGTAATTTAGAGCCACTCCTGAAAAAGTTTAATGTGATAAATATATTTATTTGTCCAAATTTTAAGAATGAGCAAGTCAAAACATAAAGAAATGACAACATGGGCAATTGAAATCCAATGCTGTACATCATGTCAAATATGCAGGGGAGTATCTTGGTCTCACTGGGACAAGGTTGGATGGTGCTGAAATGCTTATGTGCGGTCTTGCTACCCATTTCGTTCCATCCACGGTATATTATTTCCCCTTTTCCTGATTCCATATTTTGTTTTGAAATAAAATATTAAGAACAATATTATAGAACCGAGATAAAATTTAAGCACAATTAAAAGTAAGTGTGAGAAAACTGAAGATGAATGCATGCTACATGAATTTACTTTGAAATCTAAATCCGGAAAAAAAAATAATTAACAACAGGTTCATCTAAATATATTGAAATCCACTATAAGTGAGTACAACTTTCTTCAATAGTAAATACTCCTAGATTACAGATTTTCAAAAAAAAAAGAAATATATATTACTGGATTACAAATTGAAAATCTTGATCCTCAAAACACTCAATGTAAAAAAATGCATGAAAAGAGGAATGCTGAAGCTTCAAAAATAGAGGATGTTTGGATGAATTTGATTATTTGTAAATGTCAAACTCCATCACATATAGCATCAGTTTGACCCTATTTCACTTGCTTCTTTCCCTTACATTACTTACATCGTAATGGAATTAGGCTAATTTCTTTATATTGATTGTAGAAGTGTCTATGTAGTTATAACATCATATGTTAATTTGGAACAAAATTCCAACGTATATTACGATTTTTAACCATTTAGTTTTATGTTTTGGCCTACGCCCATTTTAATTCATGTCCATGGCAATTACATGGTTTCTGGATGTTCTAATCTTGATTTCACAGAAATTACCGTTGCTGGAAAAAGATCTATGCAATGCAGTTTTGATTGATCGGCCAAACATTTCAAAGATCATTGATAAATATGCAGAGCAACCAGTTGTTAAAGAAAGAAGTCATTTCCATCAGTAAGATTATGCTGTCTCTTTAATTAGCATATTCATGATAATTTTGCTGCAGTGGACACATTCATGAATATTTCTGGGTAGGTGTTATGTTCTATCAATAAGTGTTAACTTAAGTTTCATTTTATACATTTTCCTGTTTGCAGGTTGCACACAATCAATAAGTGTTTTTCCCGTGGAACAGTTGAAGAAATCTTATCATCTCTTGTAAGCTGCTTAAAAAATTATTTAGTCATTGTGTCTTCTCATGCGTGTTTAGTGAAACACTTTCATTTGGCATATATTACCTCCGTCCCAAAATGTTTATCCATTGACTAAATTTTGACCGTTAATTACTCACAAAGTATATATAATGAATTAAAATATGAAATCACTACCATTAGAAAGATAATTTGTTAAAGATTACAATGACGGTAATTTTATATTGTAACTCATTATATTTTGTGAGTAATCAACAGTCAAAATTTAGTCAACGGACAAACATTTTGAGACGGAGGTAGTATATATGTGTGTGTGTGTGTGAGAGAGAGAGAAATAACTTCTTGTGAGAAAGTTAGAAATAAAACTATGGACATAAGAATTTCAAAGGAATTTAAGAGGTGTAAACATAGTCCCATGTGTCATGGCTCCTTGTTACGTTACATACAATGTCCATACAGTACTATGTCCACACCTCTAAAATCCCTTTGAAATCATCATTTCCACATAATTATTTCTTACCTTCTCAAGACAAGGTAGTTATCACATGATCCATCCATCCATATATATATATATAATATGAATTGTATAGCAATAATCCCTACTTTTATGAATTGTATAGCAATAATCCCTACTTTCATTTTGTATTCTGGTGGTCCAAAAAAAAATAAAATTGTATTCTGGTGGGACGCCGCCAAGTCAAATGGTAGTGACTCGGTGGTTTGCTGACGTGTACCGACGAGAGTGTGTTTGACCAAGAATTCGGACCACCAGAATATAATGAACAATGAAATAGGACCACCAAAATACAATAAATATGTCAATGAGACTACTAGAATACAATAACAATTTAAATGGAACTACTATAATACAACTAAAATAATAATTTCTTAGTCAAACACGCTCTCGCCGGTACACGTCAGCAAACCACCGAGTCACCACCAATTGACTTGGCAGCGTTCCATCAGAATACAATTTTAATTTTTTTTGGACCACTAGAATACAAAATGAAAGTATGGATTATTGCTATACAATTCGTAAAAGTAGGGATTATTAGAATCCAATTTCCCTATATATATATATATATATATATATATATATATATATATATATATATATATATATATATATATATATATATATATATATATACCCGAGAATGAATCACATGAGCATGGAATTTTGGTGAGAATGTGAATATGGATGAACATTAAGTATAAAGATATATATATATATATATATATATATATATATATATATATATATATATATAGGAAAATTGGATTCTAATAATCCCTAATTTCACCAATTGGACAATGGTGGATCGTACTTTCACTTTGTATTCTGGTGGTCCAAAAAAAAATAAAATTGGATTGTAGTGGGATATTTTCGAGATAATCATAGATTTTGTGTTGCGTTTGATTCAAAACTTAGTATAACACTTTACAATGATTTTTAATGAATTTACAGCGTTTCTCCCAATTTTTTCATTTTTTTACTATTTTTTACAATTTTTTTAAAAAACCATAATAATTATTCAGAGTCTCAAAAAAATAATTTTAAAAATGTTTTAGAAACTACAATTCATTAACTTTCTAGGGGCAGGAACGAAAAATACAAAAACAATATAGTGTAGGAATGAAAAAAATAAGAAGAATGTGGAGGTGGATTTGGTACCACTACAATCCTATTTTTTTTTTTTTGGACCACCAGAATACAAAGTGAAAGTACGGTCCACCATTGTCTAATTGGTGAAAGTAGGGATTATTAGAATCCAATTATCATATATATATATATATATATATATATATATATATATGTATATATATATATCTATATATATGTATATATATATATATGTATATATCTATATATATATATATATATATATATATATATATATATATATATATATATATATATATATGTATATATATGTACATATATATGTACATATGTATGTACATATATATATATATATATATATATATATATATATATATATATAAATATATATATATATATATATATGTACATATATATGTACATATGTATGTACATATGTGTATATATATTTATATATATATATATATATAGGATAATTGGATTCTAATAATCCCTACTTTCACCAATTGGACAATGGTGGACCGTACTTTCACTTTGTATTCTGGTGGTCCAAAAAAAAAAATAAAATTGGATTGTAGTGGTACCAAATCCACCTCCACATTCTTCTTATTTTTTTTCATTCCTACACTATATTGTTTTTGTTTTTTTCGTTCCTGCCCCTAGAAAGTTAATGAATTGTAGTTTCTAAAACATAAATATATATATATATGTACATATATATATATATATATATATCTATATATATATATATATATATATTATCACCTTTGGAATTCATTTGAAATTATTATTTCTACAGTATTATTTCTCACCTTCTCACAACGAAGTATTTATCACATTATCAATCCCTATATAAATAGATATTCAAATAGTTTATGCTTTATACCTTGAGTTTTCCAACTAAGTGTTAATTTTTCAACTTTTATTTTTTAGAAATTAGAAGTAATATTCTTTTCCTTGTAGATATGACCATAACAATTTTGTGGTCCCTTTTTTGATGTAATGCAATTAAAAAAAAGTTTTAGGTTATGGGTTTGCCTCAATGGTACTTACTGTTACCATTTTTATTCAGTTTCACTTTATAACATCATGACCTTCAAACTTTAAACCTAGCCAAGGAAATTAAAACATCATCCCTTATAACTAAACCTTATAGAAAGACATAATTTAAATTTTGAGGCTCTAGAGGTTATTGCTTTAATTTCGAATCTCATTAGAAGGAAACAAAACTATGGTTGATTGACGTTATAGATAAAGTCATAACCGAAAACTTTTTTTTTTTTATATTGACCTTCATCGTAATAGACCATAAAATTACATAGAGTCCTGTGTAAATACAAGATTGGAGAATATTGACTTAAATTTCATGGACAAAAGAAAAATTAATGCCCAAGACCTAGGGTAGGTGTAAAATGCAAACTACAATTTCTATTAATATTCACCATAACATGGGTTGCTATCACAGGAGTATGAAGCTGCTACGAAGAATGATGACTGGATTTTTAAAGCAATACAATCAGTCAAGAATGCATCTCCAATAGGTTTAAAAGTTTGTTTGAGATCGGTATGCATTTAATTTCTAGAAGCTTTAGGTGCCAAAGACTATGATATTAAAAGTGTTGCGAATGCTAATGATAATATAGAGAAGGCCTCTAGACAAAATTCCTAAGAAGAATTTTCACAATATAAAACAACCCTTACTTTTCGACCCTTCCTATCGTTTGTAGCTTACGCAGTTGTGTACTTGGCAGATTAGAGAAGGTAGAAATCAAGGGATCAGCCAATGTCTTATTCGTGAGTATAGAATAATTTGCCACACCATGAAAGGGGACTTGAGCAGAGATGTATTTGAGGTTCTAAAACGCTAAACTATCTGCTTTTCCTACATATCGAAGTCTTTTACGTGTATATGACAGTCTGTGCTTATATCCAGGGATCTCGAGCGTTGACAAGGATCCTAAGGTATCTCTTGAATTCTCAAATTTTTATTCTTCAACATGCATGAGAGTCTCCCGCTCTCGCTCTAAACATTACTTAGACATAATGGCCAGAATATAAAACTATTTCTGGCGATCAACTATCAGCTTAGATTTTTAGTTGAGATAGTTCTTACACGAAGTAATAAGACATACATGCCCTAAACTTTTGTTAAATGAGGATTTTGTCCTCCATATTTGAAAAATCTTAATTACCCACCCTAACCATTACTATTTACATAAATACATATCTTTTTCGTTTAGTCAACAACCTAGACACATTTGCCCCTACAATTTTACTTGATTTGACGAAAATACCCTAAAATTTTTAATTGAAAACGAAACTACCCTTGTTTTGACTAAATTGAATGCATGTTTGATTTGAACGCCCAATGCTTCTGTCTTTATGTGTTTCACCATAAGCTCATCTACCTCTGTTGTCCATGCTGCTTCACCTCCTTCCCGCTAATTATATCCATATCATCCTTATCCTTCTTCTCTCCCCTTTTCACTCTCTTTCACAGTTTCACCCTTTATTCCTTTCCTTGGTGTAGATACTAATTAATGGAATGATTAGAGATGACTAAACTACATTGACTAAAAGGTTCAAAATTCAAGAAGCAGGTCATTTATGCAAGACTTTGAATGAGATTAACTTAAAATTGAAGAAAGGTAAAGAACTAGACTAGTTCAATTCCATGAAAACTGAAGAATAGGGCGAAGAAGAACTAAAGGACATATGAGAACAAACATGGAACAATTAAATCTGGAAAAAAGGGGAGAAAAGGCCTACGTTTCATCGCGCAAGGAGGGAATAATTAAATCGAAAAAAGGGGGAAAGGGGGTGGGTTGGGTTGGGTAGATCAAATAAATTAGGGTATGGGAAAATTTTAAATGTAGGGTAAATTGGAACTTTCATTATTTTTATTGACTAAGTAAATTTGAAAACATAGAAAAAATTGATGTCAACAATGGTTAGGTGTGATATTTATTGTATTTATTATTTGTTAGGTTGGGTAATTAACATTTCTCAAATATGAAGGGTAAAATTCTCATTTTACAAAAATTTGGGGGAGGTATATGTTATTACTTCGTTCTTAAACAATAACAAATAGGTAACTAGTATCTTTGGGTTGAGTTTTTTCTAAACATGTTTAAGAGGACGAAATTGTGTTCCTTTAAATCAACAGTACAGGTTTAAGTAGGATCCAACTTGTTCACGGGAGAAATTATGAAGTTATAATTTGTAAATGGAGACAATGTGATGAATCGCTTCGTTTCATATGGATATGTGTAAAATTGTTCTCAATTTCAATTAAATGGAGGTTTGAAGGTAAAAAGATTCTATTTCAATATGTTTGGAGCTTATATTGTGCAAGTTACATGGAGTCTAAGATTTTGGTATTCTTTAAAAGCGTCTAGATTTGCAGATTATTCATCATAAGAAATTTTCTTTTGTACGTACATCATATTTCATAGATGCTTACTTTGGATCCAATATTTTGATCTTTTGACTTGTTTCTTGTCTGCTAGTGGGAGCCTTTGAGGCTAGATTTGGTGAGTGACAAAATGGTAGACCATTATTTTTCAAGAATGGATGACAAAGAATGGGATGATCTCAAGTTTCCTCCAAGGCCCAAATTAGTTCCATCGACCATGGCAAGGCTTTAGATCTTTTGAGCCTGGTTTGCTCTGTTTCTTCTTATATGGGTTTCGCGTACACAAGAATAAGGAGATCAGATATAGACAAATTCTATCTCAATATACATATATAATTGGTAGCTAAGGGCAAGTACCAGATACGTCGTATAATCCTTACTTGGAAAGCACCCCTATTGTATGTCATATGAACTATGATAACCTCATTCGTATGAGTAGTTGTATCGAGCCCTCCAAGGCTGTAATAACATTATGAACATGTAATAAAGTTGGTGACTTCTGAATGGAGGTTTTGGTGTTTTTTCTGTGTGGGCGTTTGGGGTGAAGATGAAGTTAATCTGTAAGGTATCCCCAATATTCTATGGTTGTGGGTTGGGTAGATGAAACAGTTTCAGAAGAGTATCATCTTCTGCAATTAGTGTGTGCATTAGCGTAGAATTCCAAGGGTGGAAAATTCAAAAACAGTGTGTTAAGAGGAGTAGCCCACTTGACATATATACCATGTCCTTTCTCTTTATTTTTCCGATGTGGGACATTTTTACTTATGGGTGAATCCCAACAATCTCCCCATTCATACATGAGTCTCTCCCCCTTGATCAGAAGCCTCTTTTTGACTAAGGTTTCAAGTCACCATCAGGAGCCCATCATAGCCGCACTTTACTCTACAGAGCCGCACCCTACTCCACCTGAGTCTCATGCCACCACTCTTCCTCAAGAGTCTCAGCCGCACCTTACTCCACAGAGCCGCATCCTACTCCACTCGAATCTCATGCCACCACTCTGAGCATTCAGGAGACCCAACCACGCACACGCTATGTTCCCTGCTCCTATCCACGGTGATCTCCCCGCACCTTGCACGCGCCCAGCCGAACGAACCATTGGCTCTAATACCACTTATTGGGGAGATCCAAGGGGGAAGCCCACTTCAACCAAGGCCCGTGGTATACAAGTTAAGTGAGGTTCCATCTTAAACCCAATTGGTGTTAAGAGGAGTAGCCCACTTGATATATATACCATGTCCTTTCTCTTTATTTTTCCGATATGGGACATTTTTACTCATGGGTGAACCTAACACATGTCATGTAAATTTATTTTATCGTGTTATCTCTCATATAGTTCCATAAAGAAATTGCTAAATTATATTTCTAGTGACACGACCTTACATAAGACTTACTGAATATAATTCCATAAAGAAATTGCTAAATTATATTTATTTTGTTGTGTTATCTCTCATTTATATTGTACTTTATGTGTATGAATATCATATTAATGGATATTGTAGGCCCTGAAAAATTCTCGTTCATGAAATTTATTTCAAAGTACTATTTAAACTAGGAGCTGACTAAGGTTGTTTAATACTTACATAAAGATTTATTCATAACACTAACAATTCTTAGCAATAATAAACTTGTAAATTTAGTTTGTACAATAAATTGTGCAACTTATAATTTAAAGAGTCGCCAATCAGTTTTTTTAAAAAAACTAACAAACCATTAAAAAAACTCCGACCTACGAATCAGAGATCAAATTCAGGGGTAAGGTTACAAGTATGAGAATTAGAAAACTATCTGGCTTGCCTGTTTTGGAAGCAGACTCTACTAAAATTGAATTAAAGTGCATAAATAAAAGATAAGGAATTTCTATAAATTTCACAAGAAAACTTTTGTGTCATGCATTATAAAAAATAAAAAGTTACAAGTTGTACAATTATTGATTATTCAAGTACACATGTTAATACTTAGCCTGCATAGAGAAGGTGAGGGAGAAAAGAGAGAGCTATGTCAAGGTCAAAACGCCAACAAATTTTTGGACTCTTCAATAATGAGGGAGAATGTTCTATTTATAGTGGTAGAGAGGAGAATATTAGGGGAATGAAATAAAATAATTAGAGATTTTATTTGGTTAAGAAAAGGGAGGAAGAATAAAATAAAATAATGGAAGATTATATTTGGGGTGGAGTTGGGAAAAAAGAATAAGAAGAATACTTGGAATAATATTATTACAATATATAATCCAAATAATATTATATTCTTTGAAAGATTAGGAAGGTGGGAAAAGAAGATTTAGGCTTGGATTTTAAATAAGTAACCGGAATTATTGTTAACTAGTTGACTTTTTGACTTTTTTGGGTTAAAATTCCCGGTTATGTAAAATTATTGCACACACAGCCCAAATTAAAATGACCATAACTCCCTCATCCGAACTCCGATTGATGCAATTCTAAAGGCGTTGAAAAACTTTTATAGAGTTTACTTTAAACACACCAAATTTTGAGTACATCAGAGATCTGTGGAAAGACTGGAGTTCAAAAGAGAGCATATCAATGTAGTAAAAGTGAAAAAATAGAGGCTTTTAAAGGGGAAATGATGAGAAAATGATGAATTTTATGTGAGAGACTTAATAATGGATAGGACTGGAGAATTTCATGGAGATGGAGGATGCTTGCTAAGCATCATTTGGGTCAGCTAATTTTACAATAATTATTCTACAAATACCGGCACAAAATCCGGTGTCTACAGATAGCCCCCACTTTGATCGAGTTTTGAATAAAACGACGATCAAAGTAGTCATGATGATCTTGTTGATATGATCTAGAACCTGAGTGAGGTAAGGAAGTTTGATTATGGACCTATTGTCTGGCTGCTGACATGGAGACGACGTCCTTTGTTGATGTTGTTGTTACAACTTTTTGGAGTGATAAACCTTTTGGGGAAAATAATCACTTTTCGGACTGAGGAATCACCTTTTAGAAGGAATGAGCTATTTTGACGAAGTACTCGCTTGTCGGAGCGATGAGCCACCTTTCACAGCGACTGGGGTGAATGACCAACATCTAGCTTTTCGAAGTCAAGTGCGACCTTTTAGAGTGACTACATTAACTTTAATGAAGATCTTGCTTTTTGGGGCGATGAGTCACCTTTCGGAGCAATTGAGTTGATGTTATGATCACTTTTCGGAGTGGTGAGCCATCTTTTGGAGCGACTGAGTTGACTTTGATAAAGATCTTGCTTTCCGGAGGAATGAACTACCTTTTGGAGTGACAAAATGATCGTTTTTCGGAGCGAGGAGCTACCTTTCGGAGTGATAAAATAAATATTTTGGAAGTGGTGAGCCACCTTTTAGAGTGATGAAATAATCTCTTTTTGAAGCGATGAGCCGCCTTTCGGAGCGATTGGGTTCAACTGATCTGGTGATCGCTTTTCGGAGTGATAAGCCATCTTTTTTCAGAGCAATGAGCCGCCTTTCAGAGCAACTGAGTTGAACTGATGCAATGATCTCTTTTCAGAGCGATGACCACCTTTCGGAGTGAGTAAGTTGGAATGGCGAACAAATCACTTTTCGGAGCAGTGAGCCGCCTTTCGGAGCGACTTGGTTGAACTGATGAATAACTCTCTTTTCGGAGCTAGATGCCACCTTTCGGAGTGACTAAGCTGGATTGGTGAAATGATTACTTTTCGAAGCAGTGAGCCACCTTTGGAAGCGACTGGGTTGATCTAATGAATAACCCGTTTTTCGGAGCGAGGTGCCACCTTTCGGAGTGAATAAGTTGGATTGGCGAAATGATCGCTTTTAAGAGCAGTGAGCCAGCACTCGGAGCGACTTTGATGAATAACTCGCTTTTCGAAGCGAGGTGCCACCTTTCAGAGTGACTAAGTTGAAGGTCTCACTTTTCGGAGCGAAGTGCCACCTTTCGGTGTAACTAAGTTGAATTTCTAGCATTTCGAAGCAAAGTGCCACCTTCTAGAGTGACTATGTTGAAATGATGAAATGGTCCACTTTTCAAGGTGGTTGAGTCGGCTTGAGTGCTTGCGGTAATACAGTCTCCATTATTGTTTGTAATATGCTGATCTTGCTTATTAGAGTGTGATTAGAGCTCAATCTAATCTTGCTCTTGGTAGTTTATAGTCGAACTTGAGTCTTTGTGAGATCCTGTTTGGCTTTGCTTAGCCCCCAATGTACATTCTTGAGTGTGACGTAGCAATTCTCTGCTTTCCCCACTTTTATACGGCCATACATGCAATTGGTCTTCTAGACTTGAGACTTTTAGACATGACTGATACAGTTTGTTTTTCTCTTTTTCTAGACATATGCATTTATGCACTTATGTATGACTATCTACTGAGGCCCTGTTCTTTTCTGCGGTATTTTGCGGTATGGTGTGGTGTGGTGTGGTGGAATTGTGGTGGATGTGGTGGAATTGTGGTAGGTTATTGGTATGTGGGGTAGGTGAGGAGAGAATGTAAAAAGTAGAGGAGAAAAGTGAGGAGAGAGAAAAGTAATAATTTGTGGTAAAGTATGGTGAGTTGTGGCAAACTGCGGTATGCTGTGGTACCGCAGTTTGCCAACCGCAGAAAAGAACAGGGCCTGAGATTGACACGTCCCTAAGATGACTATGGGAATATGCACATGAACAATATCTTAGTAAGCAGGTGATTCCATATACGGATAGCCCCCCAGTACCTAGACTAGGACGATGACTTCCTAAATGTCAGAGCAAACTGAAGTATAATTTTAGGATAGGGCAGGATAGGTCGGGCTTATAATGAGGCTTTGCGATGAAGGCGTTGCCCCTGAATGACTCGTCTTGTCTTCTTGCTTTCTCTAATTAATGGGGATGCAATGGGTGGAGCCATATTGGATGAGCATAGAACGATACTGAGTTGTTTGCTTCTAAGACCATGTCAAGGAGTGTTTATCTCCTCGTTTGGTGTGACCTTTGAAGGAATAAGGTAATTGCTACGCCGTAAGTGCACGGGTGTAGATGTAGCATGTACCAAGGTAGTTCCCACAGGGATTTGCTCAACAACACACCAAACTAGCCCTCTAATTGATTGCTAAGTCGATCGGGTTTTGAGATGAGTTTTATTTTTTTTTTTCTAGAAAACTACTTCTAACTACGAAAGCAATAATTCTAAATGATGAAATCAAATAGACAAAACTGTTCAGGAGACAAACCAAAGTTGCTAACGAAACAAACAAAGCGGATTGAACACGAATTTCACCAATTTGGACAACTTTCAGGGTCGATAATCGCATGAAGTCTTTCGCAGCGATCTTTTGGAAATGAAGTGAATTTCCTGGCAAAGCCGATAACCTACTTTCGTGGTTATTTCAACTTTAATTAGGTTAATGATGAAATTATCAAATGAGCCCTAACTAAAAATCTTTATGTCTAGTTCATTTTATAGTTAGTTCAACCTAAGCTTTCCAATTCTCAAATTTCTCCTTTTGGTACTTCATTCAAGAATTTACAACCATTCTAATAGTGATCAATGAAAAGCAATGGCATACATACTCATAGCTAGAATAAAAATGCATCTAAATTAGATTGAAAACATGTTCAATCCATCAAAACAACTAGGGTTTATCCCCAAAACAAAAGAAAAAATACTCTCTAATCATGTCTAAACTACAAAAACACACAAATTCTACTCTAGAAAGCATATAAATTGAAGAGAATGAAGAAATAACCAAAGATGTGCAGAAAACCCATGAAAGAATTTGGCAATTGAGGACTTTTGCTCCTCCAACACTACATCGATCTTGAGTAATTTTCAATCTTCAATTCACTCTTAAACTCTTGATTATTGTGGGATTATTGGAGATGGATGATGGTAGAAATGGAGGGGGATGGTATGGAAGGAGTGGGTGATTGTGAATGATGGTGGATTATGGTGGATGAAGGTTGAATCAACCGAATCCATTTATTATATAGAAATAATGGGCGAGAAACGGTGAAAAAATTCCAACAGTCAGGCTCGCCACAGATCGTGTTGTGCCCAACACAGGTCGTGTTGATGGTTTCTGGGGAAATTGAGCTTTGTGGAGGCCAACACAGGTCGTGTTGTCCCAGGATATTTCTGGGTCATCTTGTTTTGACCATATCTCCTTCGTCTGACGTCCAATTGACTTGGTTCATGACTTTTCGGAAAGCTTTAGGAGTCTAATTTTCATTGGCATAAGCTCCAATATCATAGCATATGTGTGGGAAAATGGTGACTAAAAGAGTAGACATGTGTCGGCTTTCGCACACTTTCTGCTATCTTACTTATAACTCCTTCATCTTAACTCGGAATTGAGCTTATAATATATCGCCGGAAAGCACTTTCAATGATGAATCAATGAATGTATTAGATCACTTGGAGTTCATATTAATAATCTGTACAAATTGAACAAAACACACAGAACTCAATTAAGATAGCGAAATAAGACATAAAAGATAAATTAAACATATTAATCCCCCAATTTTACTATCAAAATGCTCCAAAAACTAAGTCAATATATGCCCTCATCAGTAATCACCCTGAGCAAGACTACTTTCTAGTACACAAAATGTTGGTTTAATTACTTTTCGGATGTGGTGTGGCGAGCCCCCAGTTGGGCATATGCTCGGAAAAAAGGAGACCTTTGAAGGATGGAAATGGGTGTCCTTCTTGTTTTAACAGCAGATTAGGATGCTACTTTAGTTGCCTCGAAGATGGCATGGAGGTCATGGTGATCCCCAGTTATGTAGACACTCTGGTTGCAATAGTCAAACGGTTGGCCTCCTTGTTACATCACTGACCACAAGTGTAACTCCCGTTTGTCGTCAATCAATTAGTAAGACTCGCACTTGCAATCAAAATCGAGTCAAAAAGCCCTGGAAGGGCTGAAGGGTATGAAAAGGTTTGAAAAGAGGTCGGTTAAAAGAGTAAGTTTGATGAGTCGTTTGGTTAGGTAAAAGAGTGTTGGTCTCAGGAATGGCTCGGGATGCCATGGAGGCTGAGGGAGGTCTGATGTTGAATGACCGGGAGTACTTGATTAGGAGTTGGAGGTCGTTGGCTAAGATTTGACCCAATGTTCCTCGAGAGGGATTGGAATCAACTTCATTCTTCATTCAAGAGAGCACGGGAGTGGACTAAATCAAAAACACAAAGTAAATAACAAAAACATAGTGTAATATGGCAATTATGGCATATGGATCTATATTTTAGGTGGAACAAGGCAAATGGACAACAAAGAGAGACATACAATGGGGATAGATAGAAATGACGAGTGTACAATGAAGAGAGAGACACTAGGAATGAGTGGGAGAGAATGAATGTACTGAATAATAGAGTTGTTAAAAAATACTCGCTCCGAAATATTCGATTTGAAAACCTGCTACTGGTCAAAAATTTTGAGTACCCGAATCGAAAAATTGATTTTAATTGGGTGAGGTACCCGAATTAAAAATAATTTCGGGTATTCGCTTAGGATACAGGTCGATCCCTGGCCAAAACCGGGTACCCGAATTAATTGAAGTAATTCAACAAAATACCACTCAACTTTCCATTTTAGTAAAAAATGTCACTGATTTTTTAAAAACTGTCAATATTCTCACTCAACTGTCCGAAATAGTAAAAAATGCCCTTGAAACCTGTTATAGCAAGGTATGAGCCAGTTAAAAGATTGCTTAGAAAATGCCACCCAATTTTCAAAAAAGTAAAAAATGTCACTCAACTTTTTCAAAAAGTAAAAAATGTCACTACCATCAATTAAAATAGAAAAAAATGTCACTAACTTTCATTTATTTAAATTAATATATAAGAATATTCAAATTTCAATTGTAGATTCGTTAGAAAATAAAAATTTTGTTTATAAATCATGTAACTGTAAAAATTTTTTACAATTAAGATTTTATATAGTAATATTGAATTTCTCAATGTTTCCTCTGTAAAATTTTATTTTATTTGATTTCTAATTTTATTATTAAAATATTTATAATAATATTCACTCTATGACTTGTTCTCTGTCAGCTTTGTTTTACTATAGTATGCAATACATCACTTTAATGTTAAATTAAATACATGTATATATATATCTATATATATATATATATATATATATATATATGTATGTATGTATGTATGTATGTATGTATGTATGTATGTATGTATGTATGTATGTGTATATATATATATATGGGAATAGATATAATGAGAAGGGAGTTTTTGTGATAAGAGAAGAAGGGGCAATCCTAGCCTTTGGTTGGAAGATCAAGGGCGGTGATAAATTAGGTATTTTATCTTTTTTATAAGGTAAACCCTTAAATGTGATCGGTTGGATTTTTTTTTTTTTTTTATAGTACATCACGTGAGAAGTGAGAGAGAGGAGTGAAAAAGGGTTTGCAGGCTGCTAGGACATTAACTTGGCTCAAGTTCCCAAAAACCACCATTATTATGCAAATTTTGAAACTCCATAATCAAAATTCCATAATTGAAGCAAAATTCCAGAATTGAAGAGAGAGAGAGGAGTGAGAAAAGGGTTCAAGTGTGAACTGCGGCGAGTGATTTTTCCGGCGGGGTGAGTTTTCCGGTCAATTGCAAGAGAGTTCCGGCGAGTAACAAAAAAAACATTCGTCTGTTTCCGGCGGGTGAATGTGTTTTCCGGCTATCTTGTGGGGTTTGTTTCCTTCTTTCCGGCGAGCTTGTGGCGATCTTGTGGAGTTTTCCGGTCAATTGCACGCCCAGCTGCCACCGTTTCGAGTCATATGCAAACAGGGCCTGTTTCTGCTCGTGTTGCCGCCTGCTCGATGCTTCGCTACAATATCGTTATCTGCTGTTCGTGGTCGAGGCCGGCACCACCATCGACGCCGCCGACCCCCATCGCCTCCTAGAACCCACCGTCGACCACCAAGCGTAAACCCATGTTACAGTTCAAGTTCTTGTCTAAATTGTTCATACTCTGTTCATTGTTCATGCTCTATTTCAATACCCAGATGATTTGATGTTCATCTAAGAATGTTTGATGATGTTCATCCTAGAACAATTTGTTGCCCATGTCATTTTTATTTTGTTATTCATTGTAATTGTGATTTGATGTTCATATCAGAATGTTTGATGTTCATCCCAGAACTAGTGGGTGTTCATTGTGATTTGATGATCACGACACACTCACTATGTGGGTGGAGAACATTTTATAAGTTCATGGACGTTGCCGATGGGATGAATCAAAGCTAGACTTGATTATTGAACAGATAAATGCCTTTATTTCAAAACTCAAGGCGTTAACGTTGAAGAACCATCGAGCAGTGTGTCTTCAGACTTTGAAGCGTATTTTGGAACTTCTATCCTTACATATGTAACCATTCATCCACCCCAGCTTCGGTCACAAAGGGAACGGGCAAGAGGACGAAGACACCAGTAGAGGTTGCCACCGAGAAGAAAGCAAGTGCAAGTGTTTGAACATTAGTTGACTATGCTTTTGGATTTCTGATTGAACGATTGGAGTTTGTGTTTGTTTTTTTTAACATAAAAGCATTCATTTTACTTTAGATTTGAGTTGATGAATTTTGGCCAGATTAATTACATGTGATGTTCATTTCGGGTACCCTTGAAGATCATTTACATATAAATGATGTTCATTTCATTACCAAACCCATTCCCAATTTATGAGCATAAAATGCCTACCTAATGTGCTTTTCAATACATATACATATTCATCTCAATATTGGTTGATATATTTTCATTTCAATACGATGTCCACTTTCGTTGCCAGTTGATGTTCATTCCACTATAACTTGATGTTCATTTCATGACCGGTTGGTGTCTTTTTGTATATTACATATACGTTCCACGCAGTGTGATGTTCAATTCTATTATAACTTGATGTTCAGTTCACAATACCTTGATATTGATGTCAATTTCATATAGATGTTTATTTCATTTTGAATCGATCATTGTAATCTGAAAATGATTTTCATCACATTATCCCAATGTTAAAATCATTGTAATCTGAAAATGATTTTCATCACATTATCCCAATGAAAATAAAAGGGATACAAAACTGAATATAATGTTCATTCCAATGTAACATGATGTTCATTTTCATCTCAATATGATGTCCACTTTCATTGCCAGATGATGTTCATTCCAAAATAACTTGATGTTCATTTCATCAAGTTATGAAATGAGCATCAATCGAAGGTGGAATGAAAATTAAAGGGATACAAAACTGAATATGATGTTCATTCCAATATAACATATGTTCATTTCATGTCAACAGTTGACGTCTATTCCAATATAACTTCATGTTCATTTTCATCAAGTTTATGAGATGAGTATCAATTGAAGGTAGAATGAAAATCAAAGAGATACAAAACTGAATATGATGTTCATTCCAATATAACTTGATATTCATTTCATCAAGTTTATGTATTCTCAATATGATGTCCACTTTTCATTGTCATTTGATGTTCATTCCAGTACAACTTGATGTTCATTCCCTAATAGATTGATGTTCATACACCCAACGCTTGATGTTCATTTCATGCCTACCTGATATAAAAAATAATTTCATATTTATTTCATTACAACTTGATGTTCTTTTCACAATATCTAAATGACCATACAACTAACACTTGATGTTCATTTATTTCATTATAAAAAGAATTGGAAAATATTAGTTGATGAAATGAACATAAACTCAACTGTCGCAATGTTAAAATGAAATGAACATCACGTTGTATTGAGATGATCATCAAGTTGGAACATAATGGACATCATGGGTATACTGGACGAACATCTATTCACACACACAAAACCCACTATACTGACATGAAATGAACATTAAGTTGTTATCAAATGATCTTTCAGTATATAGATTATCAATCTGTGGAAATGAACTTCTGTTTATATGAAGATGAGCATCAAGTTGTACTTAAATGAACATCAAGTATTTTAGTCGTGAACATCAACTATTCTGTTATGAACATCACATGTATTCTTGATAATGTACATCTATAGACATGAAGATGAGCATCAAGTTGTACCTAAATGGACATTAAGTTTTCATTTGTGAATATCAACCATTCTGTCATGGACATCAATTGTCTTACCGACAAATAACTTGCATGCATTAAGCTGTTATCAAATGATGTTTCAGTATATATATTATTAGTTTGTGGAAATGAACTTTTGTGTATATGAAAAATTTTGGGATAACAAACCATCGATGATGAACATCAAGTATTCTGTCATGAACATCTAAAAACGGAAAGAAAAAGGAACATCATGTAGTTTGTGGAAATGAACTTCTGTGTATATGAAAATGAGCATCAAGTTGTACCTAAATGAACATCAAGTATTTTAGCTGTGAACATCAACTATTCTATTATGAACATCACATGTATTCCTGATAATGTACATTTATAGACATGAAAATGAGCATCAAGTTGTAGATAAATGAACATCAAGTTTTCATTTGCGAATATCAATTATTCTGTCATGAACATCAACTGTATTACCAACAAATAACTTACATGACATGCAACAGGGTACCACTTACATTACAAATAACTTACATGATCATTCTACGAAAATGAACATATAAATACAATTAAAATGAACATCAGGGTGTATCCAAATGAACATCATGTATAGTTGCATCATTGCACCTACAACACATACTACCCCATAAGAAAAACAACAAAATTGGGATTAGAAACAGAGCATGAACAACGAACAGAGTATGAACAATTTAGACAAGAACTCAAACTGTAATAGGGGTTTACGCTTGGTGGTCGACGGTGGATTCTAGGCGGCGCTGGGGGGTCGTCGGCGCCGGTGGTAGTGCATGCCTCGACCACAAACAGCAGCAGCAACAGTATTGTAGCAATAGCATCAGAACAGAGCCAAGCAACACAGAACAGAGCAACAACCCTTGTTTGCATATGACCTGAAACAGTGGCGGCTGGGCGTGCAATTGACCGGAAAACTCCACAAGATCGCTGAAAAGCGGGAAATAAACCCCGCAAGATCGCCGGAAATAGACATGGGTTTCACTTTCTCTTGCAATTGATCGAAAAACTCACCCCGCCGAAAAAATCACTCGCCAGAATTCGCACGCAAACCCTTTTCTCACTCCTCTCTCCCTCTTCAATTCTGGAATTTTGCTTCAATTCTGGAATTTTATTATGGAGTTTCAAAATTTGCATAATAATGGTGGTTTTTGGGAACTTGAGCCCAGTTAATATCCTAGCAGTTTGCAAACCCTTTTTCACTCCTCTCTCTCATTTCTCACGTGATGTACTGTAGAAAATAAAAAAAAAATCCAGCCAATTACATTTAAGGGTCTACCTTATAAATAAAGATAAAACACCTAATTTATCACCATCCTTGATCTTCCAACCAAAGGCTAGGATTGCCCCTTCTTCTCTTCTCACAAAAACTCCATTCTCATTATATCTATTCCATATATATATATATATATATATATATATATATATATATCTATATATATATATATGTATGTATGTATGTATGTATGTATGTATGTATGTGAAAGGACCCTAGAGGGGGGTGAATAGGGTAATGAAATTTTTCTGCAAAAGTAGATCACTTGTAAAGGATGTTAGTCCTTTAATCTTACTCAGATTAAGGTTCAAGACAATTCAGTAATAGAAACTAATATAAAGGACAATAGATAGAATAAGAATAACCTCCTTTATGTTATTCAACTGAAAAGCGTATAACTCAGCCTAAGGTGAAGGACCTTAGGGTTACAGAGAACCAAGCGCCTTGCAAAGGACGCTTCTTATTTTCTGGAAAATACACCCACCAAATCTCCGTTTGGTGTTCACACAATTCGACTCCTAATTCTGTCTAGGATTCGAAAGAGAAGAGCCTAACACAATTCTAGATTCGTTTAGAATTTGATAGCACTCTCACACAAACATTCACCGAACACTTTTCTCAAACACAAGAACTCTCTTTGTTTGAACATACGATTGAATTCATGGAATCGTTGCCTTAATTCAGGCTTGCTGTCTTCTATTTACGCTTGATTTGCTGCTGCTTGTATCCGTTGCAGAATAGATCTTCCTTGCTTTGATTTGCTTCTTCTTTCCGTTGGATGAATGCTTCCTTCCGTTTTGAGTTTCTTTCCAAAAATTCCTTTAGTGATTTTGCCTACAAAAATAGAACTTAGAATCAGTTAATCTGGTTAGGGATTTAGAAGGAAAATATACGATTCTTGCTTTAAGGAAAAGCTTCCCTGATTTGGTGCCTCTGATTGTCTTTCACTTCAAAACCTCTCGAATAGCTTGGTTGACATGAATGTCCTTCAGGTGTTTCGATGTCGATGTCCTTGGAGTATGATACATCAATGTACTTTAGCCTGTATGAAGAGGGATTCTACAATCTCTCCCTTTTTGAGTGAAAGACAAAACCAAATACAAGCATAGTATGCAGAGCAGATATAGTAGATAAAGGGCATTCATACAGGAGTTCAGCAAAAAAAGGTTTAAGTTATTTTATAGACCCTGATGAAGATAGACTGCCATACTACGCAACAATCATCTCCCCCTTTTTGACTTTCATGCAAAAAGGAAACAGGAGGAATGTTAGGCAGATAAAAACAGAGAGTTTTCTTTTTGCAAAAAAAAGAAATCAGAAGGATAAATTAGGACCGGGGATCAGCGAGGGGGTGTTGTTAGCAATTTTGGGAGAGCTTGGTTTGGGGGATGCTGGTGGTGCCGCTGGTGTGCCTGGGGGATTCTTCGGAAGAGATGCAACTTTGAGTAGCGCAGTCCTTGAGTCGCGGAGAACCTTGACCTCCTGTTGAATCGCATAGACTTCCTGGTGAAGGGCCTCGACAACAGATTCAAGGTGAGACAATTGATGTTACAGGGTGTCGGAGGCATCCTTTGCAGCAGCAGCAGAGGTGGAGGCTTCCACAGCTTTAAGTTCATCAAGATGAATCCAAGAGCCATTGGGTTGCTGCTGGTACCCGAGGGTAAGGAGGAGGGAAGTGCCGATTGTGGGCCGATTGAAAGAGGACTGTTCAGCGCCATCTAAGGGAACACCGCATTGGCGAAAGATTTTTGTGAGGAGGTTCCCATAAGGTAGAGGCCTAGAGGGCGAGGCAGCTGCACGAAGGAAGTGTTGAAAGACCATTTCGCCAATGTTAGGATGGCGACCATGAAAGACGTCTAGGAGAAAAGAGGCACAGGCTTCGTTGATAGTCTCTTTGTTAGAGTCGCGGGGCAGGATGGTGCGGATAGGAGTGTAGTAAAGAAAATGACCTTCAGAAGTCAGCCCGGTGTATTGGTTGGTTTTTGACTCGGTGGGGCGAGCAAAGAGACGACGGAGTTCTTGTTTTGGGTCGGATGGAAGGGAGAGAGGGGGTTTTGTTGGATTGGGATTGAGGTGCAACATGCGGTCGATGTGGGAGGGGGTCAGGAGGATTTCAACACCGGCAACCATGGTTTTGACAGAGGGGTGTCTGGTATCAAGGATAAGATTTGCATAAAATTCGAGAACCAGAGAGGGATAAATGATGGACTCACAGTCGAAAAAGGCGAAGCAGCCCATTTCCTTTAGAGTTGAGAAGGATGAAAAGGCATTGAGCAGGGAGTCGATGTCGACGTTCTCACAACACAAGATTTGGCGACTGGCAAGAGTTTCCAGTCCCCGTTTGTGAGTAACTGCCTGAATGGCAGTTGGGCGCGGTTGAATAGCCAGTGCATCGGAGGAGGAGGAGTTGGACTGAGTGGAAATTGGAGGGTTTGGTGACGACTTGCGAGAGCGAAGTCATTTTGCAACTCCAGTGGGTGGGGATGGAGCGGTGTTTTGGAGAGCTGGGCGTTTTTTCATGGTGAGTGGATGGTAGAGAGAGTGGGGACAGAGAGGGAGAGGAGTGGTGGGGTTGCAGATGATAGTGATAGTGGGGTTGGAGTGAGGATGGAGTGGAGACGGAGATGATCAAATAGGGGAAGGGTGAGAGGAAGTAAATTTTTGGAAGGTGAGGGTAATTAAGGAAGGAGAGTAAATTTGGGAAAGTGGGATGACGGTTGGGTTTGGGGAAGGTTATAATGATGATTTGACGGGCACTGGGAAGGTGTAAAGGAGAGAGATTTGGAAAGATTTTATGGAGAAAGGAAAGAGATCTGGGAAAAGAAGGGATTATTTTCAAAATGGAGGGAAAAGAGAGAGGAAGAAAAAAAAAGTTTGTTTGTTTGTTTTTTTTGAAAAAAATGGTTAGGCCGATCAGTTATGGGAGAACTGATAGCATAACCACATTGCCAAGGTTTAATGTGAGATACTGTGAGGCTCAAGGAGGTTGCATGACAATGATGTCAAGGACCTTTATGAGTCTATGGGGTTCAAAACGTACCTTGTGGTGGAGGTCCTTAGCTCCCCCTAAATAGGAGAATGCTAGCTCCCCCTCAACAGGTCATCAAGTTGCAACATACCGAGCTCCCTTCTATTTGTAAGAAATGACTCGGTGGGAAGGGCCTTGGTAAAAATGTCTGCCAGTTGCTGATGGGTTGGAACAAAGGCCAAGGTAACATGACCTTTGTCGACATGATCTCTTATAAAGTGATGTCGTACTTCAATATGTTTGGTACGGGAATGTTGTACTAGATTCTTGGTGATCTGAATAGCACTTTGGTTATCACATTTAATTGGAATATTTGAGGAATCAATGCCAATGTCCTTTATTTGCTGTTTGATCCATTAAAGTTGTGCACAACATGTGCCAGCCGCTATGTACTCTACTTCAGCTGTAGAGAGGGCAACGACATTCTGCTTCTTTGACTGCCAGGATATCAATGATAGTCCTAACATTTGACATCCTCCAGAGGTGCTCTTTCGGTCTGTTCTTGATCCAGTAAAGTCTGCATCAGTGTACCCTACAAGGTGAAGGGGGTTGTTGCTGGGGTACCATAGTCCAATGTCCTTGGTGCATGCGAGATATCTCAAAATTCTTTTGACCGTAATCAAGTGAGATTGTTTAGGGGCACTTTGAAATCTAGCACATAAGCATACACTGAACATTATATCAGGACAACTGGTAGTTAAGTATAGTAAGGATCCTATCATGCCTCTGTATGTTTTCACAGGAATGTCCTTACCATGTTGATCATGATCAAGTTTCAATGTGGAGGACATTGGGGTGCTGCAGTGCTTGGCATTCTCAAGACCATATTTCTTTAGGAGTTCTTTCACATACTTACTCTGATTAATGAAGATGCCGTCTTCATTTTGCTTGATTTGTAGTCCAAGGAAGAAACTAAGTTCTCCCACAAGAATCATCTCAAACTCCTTGCTCATAAGATTTGAGAATTCCTTCACTAGATTTTCATTAGTAGCACCAAAAATAATATCATCTACATAAACTTGAATTATAGTAGAATCCTGACCTGTGACTTTGAGGAATAGTGTTTTGTCTATGAGACCTCTTGTGAATCCATTTCTCAGGAGAAAAGAGCTTAATCTCTCATACCAAGCTCTGGGAGCTTGTTTGAGCCCATAAAGGGCCTTCTGAAGCTTGTAAACATGAGTTTTTGGATCTTGTTGTTCAAATCCTTGAGGTTGCTCAACATAGACTTCTTCCTTTAAGTGTCCATTTAAGAAGGCACTTTTGACATCCGTTTGGTACAGTTTCATGTGAGTGGATGAGGCATAGGCAAGAAGTATCCGAATGGCCTCTAGTCTTGCCACCGGGGCAAATGTCTCTTCATAGTCAATGCCTTCTTCTTGGTTGTACCTTTTCGCAACTAATCTGGCCTTGTTTCTTGTGACAGTGCCATGTTCATCTAGTTTGTTACGGTAGACCCACTTGACACCAATGACGGGATGGTGTGTTGGTCTTAGGACAAGCTTCCAAACTGTGTTCCGCTCGAACTGATTTAGTTCCTCTTGCATGGCAATGATCCAGTTGCTGTCCTTTAGAGCTTCTTGGTCCCTCTGGTTCAATCTGAGAAACCAATGCATGAAAGGCACAAAAGTTTCTAAGAGATGAGCGAGTTCGAATACCTGTTTCCTAGCGAAGAGATTGTCACCGGATGACTAGTTTGAACACGAAGGTTACGGATGGCCGCCGTAATCACCGCTTAAGGAGGTTCTGCTAGTGAAGGTCCTTGTTCTTCACCAGGTGAAGGTCCTTGTTCTACATCAGGTGAAGGTCCTTGTTCTCCATTATCCTCATGTTCTGAAGTTGATTGAATGGTGTCATCTGGAGGAGTTTGTTCATTATTTTGAGGAGGACTTTGCTGAAATATACGAGGAGTGTCCTCGTCATCATCATCTTGATGAATTTGGAATTTGATGGAGGACCTTTCTGATGGAGTGGTGGCAGTCTCATCAAAGACTATATGAATGGATTCTTCCACCTTCTTGGATGCCTTAATGTAGACTCTGTAGGCCTTGCTGGATAAGAAATATCCTACCAGGATTCCTTCTTCACTTCTTGTTTCAAATTTACTTAAGGTCTTTTTGCCATTGTTGTGAACAAAGCATTTGCATCCGATGGCCTTGAGATGAGCTACGTTTGGTGTCTTACCCTTGACTAACTCATAAGGTGTTTTTTTCATGAAGGACCTTATGGTACATCTTTTGAGAATGTGATTTGCAGCATTTATAATTTCAGCCCAAAGAAAGAGGGGTAGATTGTTCTCACAGATGATTGTTCTTGCCATATTTTCCAGTGTGCGGTTCTTCCTTTCAACCACAGCGTTGTGTTGTAGTGTCCTTGGGGCGGAGCAATTATGTGTAACACCTTCTTGATCACAGAATTTTCCAAATTGATCTCTGTTATCAAACTCTTTTCCATGATCTGTTCTTATGGCCACCAGGTTTAGTCCTGTAAGGACCTTGAGTTGTCTGTACAGTTTCTCAAACTCTGGGCAAGCTTCTGTTTTATCCTTCAAAAATAAAACCCAGGTGAATCTTGAATAATAATCAATAATGACTAGTATGTATGAACGTCCTCCTAGACTTTTGTAGGAAATTGGTCCATAGAGGTCCATATGCAGCAGTTCTAAGCATCTAGAGGTGGTTACTTGAGTCACAGGTTTGAAGGAAGTTCGGGTCTGTTTTCCTCTTGTGCATGCATCACATACTTTGTCACGAATGAAGTTCTGAATGGTAGTCCTCTACCTAGGCCTAGGGTTTTTAACTTTTGAAGGGTTTTCATGTTCATATGTCCTAATCTACGATGCCATAACCAAGTTTCGTCTGATGCAACTCTAAGGCAAGTAAGGTCATTGGTCTTAGAATCACTAAGGTCAATAACATACACATTGTTCATTCGGTGACCTTCAAGGACTATTTCATGAGACTCTTTTTGTACAACACGTGAGTTCTTATTGAACCAAACTTTATAACCTCTATCACAATGAGAAGTACTTAACAGATTATATTCTAAACCTTCTACATAGTATACATCATTTATACAATTTATTCAATCCTTACCGACCTTGCCGACTCCAAGGATCTTCCCTTGGCTTTTGTCTTCAAACGTTACCTTTCCACTTTTGTTGCTCTTGAGCTCTCTGAATTTGGTTGGATCTCCAGTCATGTGTCTTGAGCATCCGCTGTCCAAATACCAGAGGTCGTTGTGAGCCCTGAGACATACCTGCACTGAAGGACATTATACCTTTCTTTGGTGTAGGATTTATAAGAAAGGATTTCTTGTCTTGAGGGATAGGAACTGTGTTTGGCTTCTTTGGAACCCACTTGGCTTTGGTCTTTGGTTTTGGTATATTTGTAAGTTTGTGAGAGGGTAAGGTTTCTGGTTTTGTTTTGGGTGAACCAGGTTTATCTGTAGAGGTTTTCCTCTCAGGGTGTAAGATAGAGTGAACTTGGTTTATTTCTTGATTGAGAATGGAGTTCAGCTCTTTTCGGTTCTGTGTCATTTCATCTCTCATGCTGACATTGTCAGAGGTGAGGTTTTTAATTATCTCATGTTGAGTTGCGATGGTTTTAAAGCTTGTTTCAGCAATTCTAGTGAGATAGTGGACTTTGTCGGTTAGGGTTGCAAGGTAATTAAGCAGATTAAGCAATCTTGGTTTTAGGTTATGTTCAGGACAATTGAGAAAAAGGTTAGTGAATACCTCTTCGTCATCGTCTACTTCTGCTTCAGTAAGGTCCTTTGCCATAAGACAAAGATTTGCAATCTCCACAGATTCACTTTCACTACCTTCACTTTCACTCCACGTGGCGACCATAGCTTTGCTACTCAATCTCTTTCCTCTGAAGTCACTTTGTTCTTTGACTTTCATCACGTGAGGACATTCTCTGACCAAGTGATCTGTTGCACCACAAGCAAAGCATTTGTATTCATTTTCATCCTTGGTTTGAGATTTACCTTTGGGCGAAGATCTTTTGGAGGATGATTCTCTTAGGTAGCCACGGAATCTAGGATTCTTTCTGTATAGTCGCTTGAAACCTTTAGCTAGCATCGCCATGGTTTCTTTATCATCATCCTCTGACTCTTCTTCTGGTTCCTTTGTACTTTTGAGGGCAATGTCCTTGGTCTGAGTGCTCTCAGACAGACGAATCTCGTGTGCAAGGAGCTTTCCTATCAGCTCTTCAAGCTTTAAGGTCTCTAGATTCTGGGCTTCTTTAATAACAGTTACCTTTGGTCCCCATTTGTGTCTGGGCAGACACTGAAGGACCTTGTTCACTTGCTCTTCGTCTGTATAAGTTTTCCCAAGGGACTTGAGGTGGTTGGTTATCCCACTAAATCTTTTGAACATTGACTCAATGGATTCGTTTTCCTCCATCTTGAAGCCTTCATACTTTTGAACAAGTATGTTGATCTTGGTTTTTTTCACTTGATTTGTTCCTTCATAGGTCGTGACCAAGTAGTCCCATATCTATTTCGCAGTATCAAGATTAGACACTCTTTCAAATTCGTTAGAATTAAGACTGCAAATCAAAAGATAGTGTGCATGAGTATTCTTCTTTGCTTTCTCTTTCTCTTCAACTGTATACTCAGATCTTGGCTTGTCACTTTGTGTCCCATTCTCGGCAGTCTTTTGGGGAGTAGGATAATTTCCTGCTCTGACTATGTCCTAAATGTCCTCATCTTGATTTCTGCAAAAGATCTCCATTTGGCGTTTCCAAACTCGGTAGTTGTCACCTGTCAGCAGAGGTGATCTATTCCATGAACGTCCTTGACTTAAGTCACCCATGTTGTGATCTCCCATGATCTTTGCCACAAAGTGGTTAGTCTCTGAATTTTCAGTGGACCAGGCTCTGATACCAATTGAAAGGACTCTAGGGGGGTGAATAGGGTAATGAAATTTTTCTGCAAAAGTAGATCACTTGTAAAGGACGTTGGTCCCTTAATCTTACTCAGATTAAGGTTCTAGGCAATTCAGTAATAGAAACCAATATAAAGGACAATAGATAGAATAAGAATAACCTCCTTTATGTTATTCAACTGAAAAGCGTATAACTCAGCCTAAGGTGAAGGACCTTATGGTTACAGAGAAGCAAGCGCCTTGCAAAGGACGCTTCTTATTTTCTGGAAAATACACCCACCAAATCTCCGTTTGATGTTCACACAATTCGACTCCTAATTCCGTCTAGGATTCGAAAGGGAAGAGCCTAACACAATTCTAGATCCGTTTAGAATTTGATAGCACTCTCACACAAACATTCACCGAACACTTTTCTCAAACACAAGAACACTTTTCTGGAAAATACATCTTCTATTTATGCTTGATTTGCTGCTGCTTGTATCCGTTGCAGAATAGATCTTCCTTGCTTTGATATGCTTCTTCTTTCCGTTGGATGAATGCTTCCTTCCGTTTTGAGTTTCTTTCCAAAAATTCCTTTAGTGATTTTGCCTACAAAAATAGAACATAGAATTAGTAAATCTGGTTAGGGATTTAGAAGGAAAATATACGATTCTTGCTTTAAGGAAAAGCTTCCCTGATTTGGTGCCTCTGATTGTCTTTCACTTCAAAACCTCTCGAATGGCTTGGTTGACATGAATGTCCTTCAGGTGTTTCGATGTCGATGTCCTTGGAATGTGATACATGAATGTCCTTTAGCATGTATGAAGAGGGATTCTACAATCTCCCCCTTTTTGAGTGAAAGACAAAACCAAATACAAGCATAGTATGCAGAGCAGATATAGTAGATAAAGGGCATTCATACAGCAGTTCAGCAAAAAGAGGTTTAAGTTATTTTACAGACCCTGATGAAGATAGACTACCATACTATGCAAAAATCATCTCCCCCTTTTTTTACTTTCATGCAAAAAAGAAACAGGAGGAATGTTTGGCAGATAAAAACAGAGAGTTTTCTTTTTGTAAAAAAAAAAAAAAGAAATTAGAAGGATAAATTAGGACGGGGGATCAGTAAGGGGGGTGTCGTCAGCAATTTTGGGAGAGCTTGGTTTGGGGGATGCTGGTGGTGCCGCCGGTGTGCCTGGGGGATTCTTCGGAAGAGATGCAACTTCGAGTAGCGCAGTCCTTGAGTCGTGGAGGGCCTTGACCTCCTGTTGAATCGCACAGACCTCCTGGTGAAGGGCCTCGACAGCCGATTCAAGGCAAGACAGTTGATGTTACAGGGTGTCGGAGGCATCCTTTGCAGCAGCAGCATAGGTGGAGGCTTCCACAACTTTAAGTTCATCAAGATGAATCCAAGAGCCATTGGGTTGCTGCTGGTACCCGAGGGTAAGGAGGAGGAAAGTGCCGATTGTGGGCCGATTGAAAGAGGACTGTTCAGCGCCATCTAAGGGAACACCGCATTGGCGAAAGATTTTTGTGAGGAGGTTCCCATAAGGTAGAGGCCTAGAGGGCGAGGCAGCTGCACGAAGGAAGTGTTGAATGACCATTTCGCCAATGTCAGGATGGCGACCATGAAAGACGTTTAGGAGAAAAGAGGCACAGGCTTCGTTGATAGTCTCTTTGTTAGAGCCGCAGGGCAGGATGGTGCGAACAGGAGTGTAGTAAAGAAAACAACCTTCAGAAGTCAGCCCGGTGTATTGGTTGGTTTTTGACTCGGTGGGGCGAGCAAAGAGACGAAGGAGTTCTTGTTTTGGGTCGGATGGAAGGGAGAGAGGGGGTTTTGTTGGATTGGGATTGAGGTGCAACATGCGGTCGATCTGGGAGGGGGTCAGGAGGATTTCAACACTGGCAACCATGGTTTTGACAGAGGGGTGTCTGGTATCAGGGATAAGATTTGCATAAAATTCGAGAACCAGAGAGGGATAAATGATGGACTCACAGTCGAAAAAGGCGAAGCAGCCCATTTCCTTTAGAGTTGGGAAGGATGGAAAGGCATTGAGCAGGGAGTCGGTGTCGACGTTCTCACAACACAAGATTTGGCGAGTGGCAAGAGTTTCCAGTCCCCGTTCGTGAGTAACTGCCTGAATGACAGTTGGGCGCGGTTGAATAGCCAGTGCATCGGAGGAGGAGGAGTTGGACTGAGTGGAAATTAGAGGGTTTGGTGACGACTTGCGAGAGCGAAGTCATTTGGCAACTCCAGTGGGTGGGGATGGAGCGGTGTTTTTGAGAGCTGGGCGTTTTTTCATGGTGAGTGGATGGTAAAGAGAGTGGGGACAAAGAGGTAGAGGAGTGGTGGGGTTGCAGATGATAATGATAGTGGGGTTGGAGTGAGGATGGAGTGGAGACGGGGGTGATTAAATAGGGGAAGGGTGAGAGGAAGTAAATTTTTGGAAGGTGAGGGTAATTAAGGAAGGAGAGTAAATTTGGGAAAGTGGGATGATGGTTGGGTTTGGGGAAGGTTATAATGATGATTTGACGGGTACTGGGAAGGTGTGAAGGAGAGAGATTTGGAAAGATTTTAGAGAAAGGAAAGAGATCCGGGAAAAGAAGGGATTATTTTCAAAATAGAGGAAAAGAGAGAGGAAGAAAAAAAAACGTTAAAGTTTGTTTTTTTTTTTTTGAAAAAAAAGGTTAGGCCGATCAGTTATGGGAGAACTGATAGCATAACCACATTGCCAAGGTTTAATGTGAGATACTTTGAGGCTCAAGGAGGTTGCATGACAATGATGTCAAGGACCTTTATGAGTCTATGGGGTTCAGAACGTACCTTATGGTGGAGGTCCTCAGCTCCCCCTAAATAGGAGAATGCTAGCTCCCCCTCAACTGGTTATCAAGTTGCAACATACCGAGCTCCCTTCTATTTGTAAGAAATTGTTCAGTGGGAAGGGCCTTGGTAAAAATGTCTGCCAGTTGCTGATGGGTTGGAACAAAGGCCAAGGTAACATGACCTTTGTCGACATGATCTCTTATAAAGTGATGTCGTACTTCAATATGTTTGGTACGGGAGTGTTGTACTAGATTCTTCGTGATCTGAATAGCACTTTGGTTATCACATTTGATTGGAATATTTGAGGAATCAATGCCAATGTCCTTTATTTGCTGTTTGATCCATAAAAGTTGTGCACAACATGTGCCAGCCGCTATGTACTCTACTTCAGCTATAGAGAGGGCAACGACATTCTGCTTCTTTGACTGCCAGGATATCAATGATAGTCCTAACATTTGACATCCTCCAGAGGTGCTCTTTCGGTCTGTTCTTGATCCAGAAAAGTCTGCATCGGTGTACCCTACAAGGTGAAGGGGGTTGTTGCTGGGGTACCATAGTCCAATGTCCTTGGTGCATGCGAGATATCTCAAAATTCTTTTGACCGTAATCAAGTGAGATTGTTTAGGGGCACTTTGAAATCTAGCACATAAGCATACACTGAACATTATATCGGGACAACTAGCAGTTGTACAGTAAGGATCCTATCATGCCTCTGTATGTTTTCACAGGAATGTCCTTACCATGTTGATCATGATCAAGTTTCAATGTGGAGGACATTGGGGTGCTGTAGTGCTTGGCATTCTCAAGACCATATTTCTTTAGGAGTTCTTTCACATACTTACTCTGATTAATGAAGATGTCGTCTTCATTTTGCTTGATTTGTAGTCCAAGGAAGAAACTAAGTTCTCCCACAAGACTCATCTCAAACTCCTTGCTCATAAGATTTGAGAATTCCTTCACTAGATTTTCATTAGTAGCACCAAAAATAATATCATCTACATAAACTTGAATTATAGTAGAATCCTGACCTGTGACTTTGAGGAATAGTGTTTTGTCTATGAGACCTCTTGTGAATCCATTTCTCAGGAGAAAGGAGCTTAATCTCTCATACCAAGCTCTGGGAGCTTGTTTGAGCCCATAAAGGGCCTTCTGAAGCTTGTAAACATGAGTTTTTGGATCTTGTTGTTAAAACCCTGGATGTTGCTCAACATAGACTTCTTCTTTTAAGTGTCCATTTAGGAAGGCACTTTTGACATCCATTTGGTACAGTTTCATGTGAGTGGATGAGGCATAGGCAAGAAGTATGCGAATGGCATCTAGTCTTGCCATCGGGGCAAAGGTCTCTTCGTAGTCAATGCCCTCTTCTTGGTTGTTCCCTTTGGCAACTAATCTGGTCTTGTTTCTTGTGACAGTGCCATGTTCATCTAGTTTGTTACGGTAGACCCACTTGACACCAATGACGGGATGGTGTGTTGGTCTTAGGACAAGCTTCCAAACTGTGTTCCGCGCAAACTGATTTAGTTCCTCTTACATGGCAATGATCCAGTTGTTGTCCATTAGAGCTTCTTCAGGTCCCTTTGGTTCAATATGAGAAACAAATGCATGAAAGGCACAAAAGTTTCTAAGAGATGAGCGAGTTCGAATACCTGTTTCTAAGCCTGACAAGAGATTGTTAGCTGGATGAGCTGGTTTGAACCTGAAGGTTCTGGATGGCTGCTCAGAATCAGCTGTTTAAGGAGGTTCTGCTAGTGAAGGTCCTTGTTCTTCACCAGGTGAAGGTCCTTGTTCTACATCAGGTGAAGGTCCTTGTTCTCCATTATCCTCATGTTCTGAAGTTGATTGAATGGTGTCATCTGGAGGAGTTTGTTCATTATTTTGAGGAGGACTTTGCTGAAATATACGAGGAGTGTCCTCGTCATCATCATCTTGATGAATTTGGAATTTGATGGAGGACCTTTCTGATGGAGTGGTGGCAGTCTCATCAAAGACTATATGAATGGATTCTTCCACCTTCTTGGATGCCTTAATGTAGACTCTGTAGGCCTTGCTGGATAAGAAATATCCTACCAGGATTCCTTCTTCACTTCTTGTTTCAAATTTACTTAAGGTCTTTTTGCCATTGTTGTGAACAAAGCATTTGCATCCGATGGCCTTGAGATGAGCTACGTTTGGTGTCTTACCCTTGACTAACTCATAAGGTGTTTTTTTCAAGAAGGACCTTATGGTACATCTTTTGAGAATGTAATTTGCAGCATTTATAATTTCAGCCCAAAGAAAGAGGGGTAGATTGTTCTCACAGATGATTGTTCTTGCCATATTTTCCAGTGTGCGGTTCTTCCTTTCAACCACAGCGTTGTGTTGTAGTGTCCTTGGGGCGGAGAAATTATGTGTAACACCTTCTTGATCACAGAATTTTCCAAATTGATCTCTGTTATCAAACTCTTTTCCATGATCTGTTGTTATGGCCACCAGGTTTAGTCCTGTAAGGACCTTGAGTTGTCTGTACAGTTTCTCAAACTCTGGGCAAGCTTCTGTTTTATCCTTCAAAAATAAAACCCAGGTGAATCTTGAATAATAATCAATAATGACTAGTATGTATGAACGTCCTCCTAGACTTTTGTAGGAAATTGGTCCATAGAGGTCCATATGCAGCAGTTCTAAGCATCTGGAGGTGGTGACTTGAGTCACAGGTTTGAAGGAAGTTCGGATCTGTTTTCCTCTTGTGCATGCATCACATACTTTGTCACGAATGAAGTTCTGAATGGTAGTCCTCTACCTAGGCCTAGGGTTTTTAACTTTTGAAGGGTTTTCATGTTCATATGTCCTAATCTACGATGCCATGACCAGGTTTCGTCTGATGCAACTCTAAGGCAAGTAAGGTCATTGGTCTTAGAATCACTAAGGTCAATAACATACACATTGTTCATTCGGTGACCTTCAAGGACTATTTCATGAGACTCTTTTTGTACAACACGTGAGTTCTTATTGAACCAAACTTTATAACCTCTATCACAATGAGAAGTACTTAACAGATTATATTCTAAACCTTCTACATAGTATACATCATTTATACAATTTATTGAATCCTTACCGACCTTGCCGACTCCAAGGATCTTCCCTTGGCTTTTGTCTTCAAACGTTACATTTCCACTTTTGTTGCTCTTGAGCTCTCTGAATTTGGTTGGATCTCCAGTCATGTGTCTTGAGCATCCGTTGTCCAAATACCAGAGGTCGTTGTGAGCCCTGAGACATACGTGCACTGAAGGACATTATACCTTTCTTTGGTGCAGGATTTATAAGAAAGGATTTCTTGTCTTGAGGGATAGGAACTGTGTTTGGCTTCTTTGGAACCCACTTGGCTTTGGTCTTTGGTTTTGGTATATTTGTAAGTTTGTGAGAGGGTAAGGTTTCTAGTTTTGTTTTGGGTGAACCAGGTTTATCTGTAGAGGTTTTCCTCTCAGGGTGTAAGATAGAGTGAACTTGGTTTATTTCTTGATTGAGAATGGAGTTCAGCTCTTTTCGGTTCTGTGTCATTTCATCTCTCATGCTGACATTGTCAGAGGTGAGGTTTTTAATTATCTCATGTTGAGTTGCGATGGTTTTAAAGCTTGTTTCAGCAATTCTAGTGAGATAGTGGACTTTGTCGGTTAGGGTTGCAAGGTAATTAAGCAAATTAAGCAATCTTGGTTTTAGGTTATGTTCAGGACAATTGAGAAAAAGGTTAGTGAATACCTCTTCGTCATCGTCTACTTCTGCTTCAGTAAGGTCCTTTGCCATAAGACAAAGATTTGCAATCTCCACAGATTCACTTTCACTACCTTCACTTTCACTCCACGTGGCGACCATAGCTTTGCTACTCAATCTCTTTCCTCTGAAGTCACTTTGTTCTTTGACTTTCATCACGTGAGGACATTCTCTGACCAAGTGATCTGTTGCACCACAAGCAAAGCACTTGTATTCATTTTCATCCTTGGTTTGAGATTTACCTTTGGGCGAAGATCTTTTGGAGGATGATTCTCTTAGGTAGCCACGGAATCTGGGATTCTTTCTGTATAGTCGCTTGAAACCTTTAGCTAGCATCGCCATGGTTTCTTTATCATCATCCTCTGACTCTTCTTCTGGTTCCTTTGTACTTTTGAGGGCAATGTCCTTGGTCTGAGTGCTCTCAGACAGACGAATCTCGTGTGCAAGGAGCTTTCCTATCAGCTCTTCAAGCTTTAAGGTCTCTAGATTCTGGGCTTCTTTAATAACAGTTACCTTTGGTTCCCATTTGTGTCTGGGCAGACACTGAAGGACCTTGTTCACTTGCTCTTCGCCTGTATAAGTTTTCCCAAGGGACTTGAGGTGGTTGGTTATCCCACTAAATCTTTTGAACATTGAGTCAATGGATTCGTTTTCCTCCAGCTTGAAGCCTTCATACTTTTGAACAAGTATGTTGATCTTGGTTTTTTTCACTTGATTTGTTCCTTCATAGGTCGTGACCAAGTAGTCCCATATCTGTTTCGCTGTATCAAGATTAGACACTCTTTCAAATTCGTTAGAATTAAGACTGCAAATCAAAAGATAGTGTGCATGAGTATTCTTCTTTGCTTTCTCTTTCTCTTCAACTGTATACTCAGATCTTGGCTTGTCACTTTGTGTCCCATTCTCGGCAGTCTTTTGGGGAGTAGGATAATTTCCTTCTCTGACTATGTCCTAAATGTCCTCATCTTGATTTCTGCAAAAGATCTCCATTTGGCGTTTCCAAACTCGGTAGTTGTCACCTGTCAGCAGAGGTGATCTATTCCATGAACGTCCTTGACTTAAGTCACCCATGTTGTGATCTCCCATGATCTTTGCCACAGAGCGATTAGTCTCTGAATTTTCAGTGGACCAGGCTCTGATACCAATTGAAAGGACTCTAGGGAGGTGAATAGGGTAATGAAATTTTTCTCCAAAAGTAGATCACTTGTAAAGGACGTTGGTCCCTTAATCTTACTCAGATTAAGGTTCTAGGCAATTCAGTAATAGAAACCAATATAAAGGACAATAGATAGAATAACAATAACCTCCTTTATGTTATTCAACTGAAAAGCGTATAACTCAGCCTAAGGTGAAGGACCTTAGGGTTACAGAGAACCAACCGCCTTGCAAAGGATGCTTCTTATTTTCTAGAAAATACACCCACCAAATCTCCGTTTGGTATTCACACAATTCGACTCCTAATTCCGTCTAGGATTCGAAAGAAAAGAGCCTAACACAATTCTAGATCCGTTTAGAATTTGATAGCACTCTCACACAAACATTCACCGAACACTTTTCTCAAACACAAGTGTTTGAACATACGATTGAATCCGTGGAATCGTTGCCTTAATTCAGGCTTGTTGTCTTCTATTTATGCTTGATTTGCTGCTGCTTGTATCCGTTGCAGAATAGATCTTCCTTGCTTTGATTTGCTTCTTCTTTCCGTTGGATGAATGCTTCCTTCTGTTTTGAGTTTCTTTCCAAAAATTCCTTTAGTAATTTTGCCTACAAAAATAGAGCATAGAATCAGTAAATCTGGTTAGGGATTTAGAAGGAAAATATGCGATTCTTGCTTTAAGGAAAAGCTTCCCTGATTTGGGGCCTCTGATTGTCTTTCACTTCAAAACCTCTCGAATGGCTTGGTTGACATGAATGTCCTTCAGGTGTTTCGATGTCGATGTCCTTGGACTATGATACATGAATGTCCTTTAGCCTGTATGAAGAGGGATTCTATAGTATGTATGTATGTGTGTGTGTGTGTGTGTGTGTGTAAGTGCGTGTGTGTGCGTGTGTATCTATATGCGCGCATCATGGCATGTGTTTCAACCCCTGTTTTTGCTGTAAACATGAATGGAACCATCTCTGATAAGTTTTTTTGATGGGAGAGGCCTCTGACAATGTGACCCAATGTCCTCTTTACTCTTCGCACTGACTATGGACTATTTGTCGAGATCAATCGAGTACCACATTAGACAATCCAAAAGCAACAAATACCATCCACACTGCACCAAGCTGAAGTTCTCGCATCTAATGTTCATGGAAGACTTAATTCTATTTACTTTATTGGAAAATAAGGTTTCCATTGGAATTTTAATGGAAGCTTTCCGTAATTTCTCAACTGTGACAGGTTTAGAAGCAAACACTGCGAAATCAGAAGTAATATTTTTTTTTGGGGGGGGGGTACAAAACTCGACGGAATGTACTGTTGCAAGAAACGGGTTTTGCTCAGGGAGTGTTGCCGTTTATGTATCTTAGGATGCCAATCTCCACCTGTAAGCTTTCATCGGTCAACTGCAATATCCTGATTGAGAAAATACTAGCCAAGATCAAGCTATGGGTATCTAGAAACATCTCCTATGCTGGGAGGGCCACTCTTATCAACTTTTTTCTACTTGGAGTGTTCGGCTTCTGGGCCAGAATCATCACTCTCCAGGATAAGGTTGTGAACACAATCAATAGTTACTGTAGGAACTTCTTGTGGGGTGGTTTCCCTGACTATAAAGCTCCCCCCTCTGTATCCTAGACAAAAACATACAGGCCAAAGCATATTGAGGCCTGGGTAGGAGGAATCTCGCCATTTGGAACCAGGCTACAATTGCTAGGCTAGTGTGGGATATTCAAGCTACAATGGACATCCTTTGGGTTAAATGGATACATACAAAATACATTAAGGATCGTTCTAAGAGGGACTACCACCCCCCTTATGATGTTTGCCCATACTTCAAACATCTATGTGTTGTCAAAGATATCATCAAATGGGGGTCAAAGCTGGGGTAAAGATAGCAATTGGAGAATGTAGATTGCTACACAGTGGCCAGCGGGTATCGATGGTTGCTCCCAAACTCAAACTCCCCATGGTGGTTTGAAGTTGTCTGGAGTAAATCTGTCATCCCGAGTCATGCCTTCATAGTGTGGCTGAGAGTACAAGACCGTCTCCCTGTCAGAGGTCGCACCTGTCTCTGGAAGATTGGGGGGGGATCCACTTTGCCCCATGTGTAGAGGAGGAAGAAACACACTACCATTTCTTCCATGAGTATGAGTAGGCCAGAGAGATGCTCCAACAAATAGGCACCTAGCTTTACGGTAAAGTCTTCGAAGCCACCCAGCCCCTCGAATGGAGGGATAGGTTGGAAGTTGAGAATCCCCCCAGACGAATAATGGAGCTGCTCTATGGTGTGTATGGTGCTTCTGTTTACAATGTTTGGAGAGAGAGGAACAATATAGTTCATGATAAGCCTAGAAGACATCCCCGAATGATTGGCAAGCAAATCAAGGAGGACGTAACAGCTCGAACTATCATTCTTGCTAAACATGGAAAAAAAATACAGCAATTGTGTTAATATCATTTTAGGGATGTAATTTTGTTTTGGGCAGGTTTCTATACAAGCCTGTTTTTGTATTGCTGTCGTTTTAGTCTATCAATAATATATCCTTGTTTCGTCTGCATATATACATATATATATATATATATATATATATATATATATATATATATATAGGGAATGGATCACATGAGCATGGATTTTTGGTGAGCATGTGAGCATGGATGGACATTAAGTATTGTATTTGAGGATATCAAGTATTGTTTCAATGGACATCAAGTTTGCATGGTGAAATGATGTTCGCTTGATGTTCTCATGCAAACTTGATGTCCATTGAAACAATACTTAATGTCCTCAAATATAATAGTTGATGTCCATCCATACTCACATGCTCACCAAAGTTGAATCCTTATGTGATCCATTCTTATATATATATAATTTATTTTTTTGGGACATCCAAAAATGGAATAGTGGTCTTGTTTTTTTATGTCAACTGGTTCGGACCGAAATATAAACAGTACGTCCTAGTAATAAATATTGAGTGAGTTTACTCCTCTTTGCTTTTTAATCTAACTTTTTAAGTAACTTTTCTCGTTTCAGTTTTCTTTAATTTTATGATCCTAATAACATATATATTTCATTGGATCGACCTTAAATTTTTATTTTTAATTAATTTTTTCACTAACTACTATATAGATTTTTTTGATATTTATTTTTTCTCACTACCTCCAAAAGACAAATAAAAAAAAAATGAAGGGAGTATATTTCTAGCTTAATTGAAACCAATAAAATAAACCAAAGCCTTGCACGATGTGGCTCTCTCCATCGCTTCAATACTTGTGTTGTCACCCTCAACCGGTATGAGAAGACAGAAAGGGGAGGAATTAGGAATTGGTGGAGCGGAAGTTACCGAGAAAGGAAGTTACTGAAACTCTGAGAAGTTATTTAATGTATGTAACTGATGATTGAATTAACTGACTTGGTAACTCATGTTTAATGGGCACTAACTTACTTTTAAATGACAAATAGTTGTTGGATTCAGTTTTTCTTTTTTTAATTTATGCAAGATCTGATGTGGATGGGAATGAAGTCTGGGATCAATGATAATGCAAGAATAAGGAAGGGAAGGAAATTGAGGGTCCGGACACTCATTCTACAATTTATAATATTTATAATATAGAATATAGATAAATTTTAATTATGGCCTATAAGAAGATTTAGAGGTGTTAGCTATGCCAATTAGCACAAATAATATTTAATTGAATTGTTAGGAAAGTGTCCTAAAATCACCAAATCTCTTGATCTCACAATTATTTGTTTCCTAATTGTATTAGGATATTATTTAGGTTTCCTTATTGTGTTGGGTTTCCTAATTGTATTAGATTCTAAATCTATTTGGAGTGGGAGTCAAGTTAGGTTATAGGGAATTCTCCCTATAAATAGGGTGCATGTTTCTCCACCAAAAACACATCCGTAAACACAGAGAGCTAGAAAAAGAGAAAATATTGAGAGAGAAAGGGGTCTCACCAATATTTTCCCCAGTGTATCCTGAGAGATTGTGAGTTGAGTGTTGAGAGATTGTTATTGTAATCTCCTTTGTGGATCGCATCACACCCTGTGATAGTGATCACGTTGTACTCCTCCTTTTCTTATAGTGGATTATTTTCTGGCTGTCGCCGTCCGTGGGTTTTTCTCCGAGTTCTTCGGTTTCCCACGTAATTCTGGTGTTTGGTTTTATTGCTTATTTTTCATTCCTAAATTTTGTCGTAATATCCGTCATCTTGTTTTCGATTCTATTATTCACTTCCGCTGTTACCTTGTTATTCACTTTTCTATAACAAGTGGTATCAGAGCAAGGTAGAGATGGCTTCAATCATGAATTGCGATATTCCAAAATTTGATGGAACGAGGAGTTTTATTGTGTGGAGACTGCAGATGAAGGTGGTCTTGATTCAGCACGGGTTATGGGATGTGATTGAGTATCCTAACATGAAGACTGATGCGACAATGAGCGATGATGAATTCCAAAAATTCCAGAAGGATATCAAGGGGAATCTGACTCCAAGGGAGTGGAAGAAGCTTGAAGATAAGACTCTGGCAGAGATTCAGCTGTGCTTGGCAGAGCACATTCAGAGAGAGGTGATGCATATCAAGAAACCTCGGGAGCTCTGGACCAAACTGGAAGAGTTGTACATGTCGAAGAGTCGTGCAAACAAGCACCGAATGAAGGAGAAATTCTACAGGCTGAAGATTCCCCAAGGTACTTCTGTTCAGGCACATCTTAGTGAATTTGATTCTATTATTACTGAATTGGAATCAATGGATATAAAACACACTGATGAGGATAAGGCTTTTCATTTAATTCTGTCCCTACCTGCATCACATAAACAATATAAGGAAATCATGTTGTATGGGAATCGTGGTGACCTTAACCTTAGTGAAGTAAAGGCTAGTTTACTGTCTAAGGAGAAACTTGATACCGATGGTGATGACCAGGGTGGTGATGCTATGGTTGTAAGGGGTAGAAATACTGAACGTAAGGGAAACGGGTCTAGAGGGAGGTCTAAACACCGTTCAAAGTCTAGGAATCCTCACAAGAATAAGAAGTGTAACTCTTTGTAGTAAGATGGGGCATATAGAGAGAGGCGTGGCAAAGCAGAGAGACGAGCGGGAGAGTAAGGATAATCACACCAAACCTGGTACCTCAAACTGCGTAGAGTCCAAGTCAGATGGTGATGGGTTTGTAGTTACGGATGTTGCCTTGGCTACCACATCGAGTAGGATAGCTAGAGATGAGTGGGTTCTTGACACAGGGTGCACCTATCATATGTGTCCTCATAAGGACTGGTTCGAGTCTTATGAGAGTGTTGACACCGGGGTCGTAGTCATGGGTAACGACACAGCCTGCAAGGTTGTAGGAATCGGTAGCATCAAAATCAAGACTCATGATGGCATCGTTAGAACTCTCAAGGAGGTTCATCATATCCCTAACATGACTCGAAATTTAATTTCTTTGGGTACTTTTGAAGCTAACGGCTACAGGTACGAAGGAGAAGATGGTGTTTTGAAAGTGTGCAGGGGTTCCATGGTTCTTATAAGGGGAATCAGGAAGGGCAGTCTATACATCCTGTAGGGGTCTACAGTGACAGGATCTGCAGCGGCAGTCCTAAATCTTGATGAGTCCGACAACACAAAACTGTGGCACATGAGACTAGGCCACATGGGCGAGAAGAGAATGTCAATGTTGAACAAGAAGGGATATCTTGAAGGCGCAAAGATCGGCAAGTTGGAGTTTTGCGATCACTGTGTCTACGGGAAACAGAAGAGGGTTAGCTTTTCAAGGGCTAAACATACAACAGCAGGGATCCTTGATTATATTCATTCAGATTTGTGGGGTCCTGCTAGAGTGCCATCACTGGGTGGCAAGTGCTACATGTTGACATTCGTGGATGACTTCTCGAGGAAGACTTGGGTTTATTTCCTGCGGCACAAGAATGAGACATTCTCATATTTCAAGAAGTTCAAAGCTTTGGTGGAGAACCGCAGACGGGAAAATCAAGAAACTCAGGACTGACAATGGGTTGGAGTTTGTTGATTCTGAATTTACTGAATTCTGCGAGGAGCATGGGATTGCGAGGCATCGAACCTTGGTGGGTAAGCCTCAGCAAAACAGGGTAGCCGAGAGAATCAACAGGACACTCCTGGAGAAAGCCCGCTGCATGCTCTCGAATGTAGGGCTTTGGAAGAACAAATCGTTCTGGGCAGAGGTGATATCTACTGCCTGCTACCTGCTGAACAGATCACCTCATGCCTCTATCGAATACCAGATTCCAGACGAAGTATGGACAGGTAATCCAGTTAATTATTCTAACTTGAGAATTTTTGGATGTCTTGTATATGTCCATGTAAATGATAGGAAGCTGTCTCCCAGGGCTGTTAAATGCATGTTTCTAGGTTATGGGTCTGAGTCTAAGGGATATAGAATGTGGTGTCTTGATTTGATGAAAGTTATTCAGTCTAGAGATGTAACCTTTAATGAAACTACTATGTTATCTGGAATGGAATCTACCGGTACTTCTGATGATGCAGGAAATCAAGAGAAGGATGCAGGAAGAATGGTGTTCGAGGTGGAGCAGGCTCAAGGTGGAGCTGCTGGAACCTGCAATCAGAAGCAAACTACTGATGCTCTTGAACCAACTCAGGTTGATGAGCCTGAGATTGAGATGAATGTTCCTCAGGTGGAGGAACAACCATGCATTGCTAGAGATCGTCCTATGAGGGAGATTAGGAGACCAGCGCGATATACTGAAGAAGATGATGCTATGATTGCTTATGCGCTGAGTGTTGCAGAGGAGACTCCTGAAGGTGCTGAACCTTCTACCTATCAGGAGGCCATTTCTTGTTCGAATGCCTCAAATTGGATAGGAGCTATGCAAGAGGAGATGGAGAGTCTGCAGAAAAATCATACATGGGAGCTATGTGAGTTGCCTAAAGGGCGACGAGCTCTTAATGCGAAGTGGGTGTACAAGAGAAAGGAAGGTATCCCTGGTGTAGAAAGTGCAAGGTGGAAGGCCAGATTAGTGGTAAGGGGTTGCAACCAGAAAGAAGGAATCGACTACAACGAAGTATTCTCGCCAATCGTGAGGCATACGTCGATCCGCACCTTATTTGCCTTTGTTGCTCTATTTGATTTGGAGTTGGAGCAACTTGATGTCAAGACAACTTTCCTCCATGGCGAGTTGGAGGAGGAAATATATATGAGGCAGCCAGAGGGTTTCATCGTTCCTGGTAGCGAGAATGCAGTATGCAGATTAAGGAAGTCCTTGTGTGGACTTAAACAGGCACCCAGGCAGTGGTACAAAAGGTTTGATACCTTTAAGGTAGGACAAGGGTACATAAGAAGTCACTATGATAATTGTGTGTACTACAGGCAATTTGAAGAAAGGTCTTTCATTTATTTATTATTGTATGTGGATGACATGTTGATTGCTTCCAGAGACATGTCACTAATAAAGAAGCTGAAATCTCAACTCAACCAGGAGTTTGAGATGAAAGACCTCGGAGCGGCGAAGAAGATTTTGGGTATGGAGATCCAAAGGTATAGAAAGGCAGGGAAGCTGTTCCTGTCTCAGAAGAAATATCTGGAGAAGGTGTTGGACAGATTCAACATGAGAAAGCTAGCGATTTGACTCCTTTAGCTGCACACTTCAAGTTGTCTGGTGAGAAGTGGCCTAAATCTTATTTGGAGGTAAGGAGGATGTCTAATATTCCCTATGCTAGTGCAGTCGGTAGTTTGATGTATGCTATGGTGTGTACTAGACCTGACCTGTCCCACGCAGTTAGCGTGGTGAGTAGATATATGCAGAATCCAGGGAAGGAGCATTGGGAAGGAGTGGAGTGGATCCTTCGCTATGTGAAGGGTACTTTGGAGAAGGGCATCCTATATGATAGAGGTAGTGCTGCAACTTCTGATGTTGCAGGTTATGTTGATGCTGATTATGGTGGAGATCTGGATAGGAGACGCTCAATTTCAGGGTATGTGTTCGTCATGTGTGGAGGAGCAATATCTTGGAAAGCTTCACTTCAATCTATAGCGTACCATCTACTGAGAGGTGAATATATTGCTCTGATGGAAGGAGTAAAGGAGGCCATCTAGTTGAGGAATTGTCATAGAGCTTGGAGTACCACAGGCGAGGCGTGGTTTATTGAACGATCAGTGCTATACATCGACAAAGAATGACACTTATCATTCAAGACCAAGCATATAAGCGTCTGGTACCACTTCATCGAGTGCGATTCTTTGCGGGAGAGATGGTGGTGAAGAAGGTTCATACTGATAATCCTGCACATGTTAACCAAACCTCTATCTATAGCTAAGTTCGAACATTGTTTGGACTTAGTTGGTGTTCTAAGCATGTGAGAGCCTGGGGCCACGCCCTGCGGAGGGGCGTGTTGATGGCGACAGTCAAGATGTTTATCTGGACCGATGATTCGTTGATTTTAGTCCAAGGTGGAGTTTGTTAGGAAAGTGTCCTAAAATCACCAAATCTCTTGATCTCACAATTATTTGTTTCCTAATTGTATTAGGATATTATTTAGGTTTCCTTATTGTGTTGGGTTTCCTAATTGTATTAGATTCTAAATCTATTTGGAGTGGGAGTTAAGTTAGGTTATAGGGAGTTCTCCCTATAAATAGGGTGCATGTTTCTCCACCAAAAACACATCGGTAAACACAGAGAGCTAGAGAGAGAGAAAATATTGAGAGAGAAAGGGGTCTCACCAATATTTTCCCCAGTGTATCCTGAGAGGTTGTGAGTTGAGTGTTGAGAGATTGTTATTGTAATCTCCTTTGTGGATCGCATCACACCCTGTGATAGTGATCAGGTTGTACTCCTCCTTTTCTCATAGTGGATTATTTTCTGGCTGTCGCCGTCCGTGGGTTTTTCTCCGAGTTCTTCGGTTTCCCACGTAATTCTGGTGTTTGATTTTATTGCTTATTTTTCGTTCCTAAATTTTGTCGTAATCTACGTCATCTCGTTTTCGATTCTATTATTCGCTTCCGCTGTTACCTTACTATTCACTTTTCTCTAACATGAATCAATCCCAACAATAAGTCATATGTTAGATGTTTTTATCAAATATAAAAAAATAATAGATAAAAATATATTTTTTACAATATATATATATAATATTATAATTATAAAATTCGATCGTACCATTCTATTTCAATTTAATGTATAAATATATATTTTTAATAATAGATTAAGATATTTGTTCATAACTCACATTTTTTTCATTTTTTTCATGTTTTGTTTATTATTGAAATGGGAAAATTGGTCAGTGGCTATTGGTACAAGGGCAGGCGTGCAGCCCTACTGATTACCATGTGACACACAACCATACAATACTGTCTGAAAAGCGAAAAAAAAAAAAAAAAAACAATAGAGTACGTAGAGTGGGACAGGATAGAATACACTTGACCTACAAAAGTAAAGTTTGTATAGTCTTAAGTCTCAACCATCCCCCTTGCTTCTGAGCTTGAAGCACACAAAATCGACAGGGATATGATTGCATTGATTCTTGCTACCAAAAGTTATGGGCTGTACGATTAATTTATAGCCTTTAATTAGAACCTCCTCTCCATTACATTGAATTACAACAAAAATAACCGTATTCCTATGTAGCCAATGGCTAATATTACCATATATGGTCTGCATTTGGCACAGCAGATTCTGGTTGAAGAACATGGACTAGCGCGAATAGTTGTGCTAAACCGGCCCAAGCAACTTAATTCATTCTCACCTTCCATGGTAACCAATTCATATATAGCTGCCCAACATTAATTACTACATACATATGCATTTAATTTCATGCCCACCTTATGTTAGTTTCTTGGTGTTGTTTGAATTTATGTTTGTTTTATACAGATGTCTCGAATATTGGAAACTTTCCTTGCATTTCAGGAAGATCATAATGTGGAGTTGATTATATTAAAGGTATGCCCTTCTGTGACCTAAATTAATTTTCACCCCAGAAAATATAATGTTCTTCAGAATGTAATTGATGGATAATGTTATTGTTTGTCTGATCGATCTGCATATTTAGGGTAACGGTAGAGCATTTTGTGCTGGGGGTGATGTTACTACTGTGGTTGGGGAAGTCCAAAAAGGTACTTGTATTGCTAAATATATGGTTTTGAACTAGAATGGTGGTCAGTTACACATGTGGTTTTGGACCAGATTGGAGATCAGGTGCAAAATACTTCACTAAACAATACAGCTTGAATTATGTGATGGCAACATACAACAAAATTCAAGTAATTAACTATCAACATCTCCCATTCAGTTTAACATATACCTATATAAGCGATCAAAAACAGAAATATTTGAATAATTTGTACACGCGCAATTGACCGTGAAACTACACTAATTGTACTGAAGGTTTCGCTCCTGGATGGAATTGTGATGGGTGGCGGAGCAGGTGCATCAATCCATGGTAGATTTCGTGTTGCCACCGAGAATACGGTAACACAAATCTGCTATTATTAGATTTGTTCTACTATACGGATCTGCTATTATTAGATTTGTAATCAAAAAATTGAATGAATATAATATTGTAAATTTTTGATAAAATATTAACATATAAAAGTATTAATCAAAATTAAATATGATATGACAAAATGTAAAATATTTACGCCCTGTGCTTTTCTGCGGTTGACAAACTGCGGTACCACAGCATACCGCAATTTGCCACAACTCACCACACTTTACCATAAATCGTTACTTTTCTCTCTCCTTACTTTTCTCCTCTACTTTTTACATTATCTCTCCTCACCTACACCACATACCAATAACCTACCATAATTCCACCACACCATACCGCAAAATAACGCACAAAACAACAGGGTTTTAATACATTACTAATAAAATGGAATGAAAGAATATCTACGAGCACTATATGTTGAGCGTGAAATGGGTTGGGTTAATTTGTGCAGGTGTTTGCAATGCCTGAAAATGCAATAGGACTTTTCCCAGATGTTGGTGCTTCTCACTTTTTGTCAAGGTTAACTGGCTTCTTTGGTAATCATACTAATCATTCTTCAATTCCCTTCTTTACTTCCTACGACCTCAATCATTGTACTGCATGTTTAGGTATGTATATGGGTTGCCAAGTTGGCAACTTGCGATAATATATATCCTTGAATACCTAATAACCCTTTTAATTAAGTTGACCATTTTGTTTTCAAAAGTTTATTACAGAGCATGGCATAAACTGCTAATCCTTAAAAGGCGATGCCTTTTTCTTTTGAAAATTTTATTATTTATATATAGTCTTTTAAAAAATTAAGAATTATATTTTTATGAGACAAAAATATAAGTACTTTTGTAGGAAAAAATCACCCACCACTATCAATTGCAATTATTTGAAAAAGAATACATATAGTTTTGAGTCAGGGCTAAAGACTCGCCTGACCCATCCTCTATCTATGGGTGGGAATTGGGTGGGTATGGATGGGCACAGTCCATACCAACATTTTACCCAAAGATTATAAGACTCTACCCATGCCTTTTAATAACCACATGGATATTACCCACTTGGCTATTACTTTCATGGGTATTACCCATGGGTATTCATGGGTATCCAACTACTCAACTAATTATTTTTATTTTGTATTCTAACGTTTTAGTTAATAAATTTATATTTGGAGCTCAAAATTTATATTTGAACTTTTTTTTATCTATCCTATCATATTATAAAGTTTCAATTTAAATCGTTAAAGTTAAATTTTAATTTAAAGTTTCAGTTAGTTTTTGCGGCAAAAAATGTCAATATATGTCACGATAAATGTTATCGAATAACAAGAATTAGGAGCTCAAAATTCATATTTGATCTTTTTTTAATCAATACTATCGTATTACAAAGTTTCATGTCAAACTGATAAAGTTGAATTTTAATTTAAAGTTTTAGTTAGTTTTTGCGGCAAATAATGTCTATATATGTTGCGATAAATGTTATTGAATAAAAAGAATTAGGAGCTCAAAATTCATATTTGATCCTTTTTTAATCAATACTATCGTATTACAAAGTTTCATGTCAAACCGATAAAGTTGAATTTTGCCTTAAATTTCAGTATATAAATGCAATACAACTCGATATGCATATAGTTAAGACATCAACGAGTATATGGATTCCCATGAATAATGGATACCCACACCAAATTATAGGTAACCCATACCCATCCTACCCATTACCCATCTCTAATACCCACCCATTATGGGTGGGTATGGGTGGGTAAGGGTGGGTACCCAATATATGGGTATCAATTCTCACCCTTACCTCTATCCAAAACCTATTAACTGTATCAAAAGGTTGAAGTTTTGCCAGGGAATGAGCTACCGAGTTCCCTTCCCTAAGAGCATGATATCACGTAATCAAATTAAAGGAGACAGCCAACTTCTTATTCTCTTCGACAATGATGTCCAAAGTGTTACGTTCTTGAAATCCAGCTTTAATTTTATCAATGAGGGAGAGGCAGTCGCTTTCCACCATGATCAATTTGAAGCCCAAGCGACAGACCATTTGCAATCCTTATAAACATGTTTGTGCTTCTTCTAGTTCAACCGATAAGAATCCCGCCATCTATATCTAGTACATGCGATAATTACCTTACCTGTGGATTCCCGAATAACAACCCCCATCCTCTGCCCCACTCACCATGTTTGACCGCATCGAAATTTAACTTGAAAACCCCAGCAACAGGGGGTTCCTATTTCTTCGCATGCGTACCTCTCATATATAACGTGTTCGTTTTAGAGAATCACTTTTGAAAAAAAAAAAGTTAAAATGACAAATAGATTCATTTGTGTACATTTGAGAACGAGTAGGTCAAAACTAAATTAAAGAAAAGATAATATCAGGATTTGAAATCTGTTAGGTTTTTGGGTGTTTGAAGGTAGAAGTGTTTTGTGGAAATGGAGGAAGGATTGTATTAAGGAGAAACTTTTCTTATTGATGGAGAGAGAATTGCTTACAACTCTTTGTTGTGGATTGATGCAAATGCTGATATTTGTTGTCGCAGAAAAGTGATGTTGGTCCTCCACCTCGTTGTTGTATATCTTGTAGTATTCTTCTCAACCATACTGCTTCACATGCTGCATTTGTAGCTGCAATGTACTCTGCTTCTGCGGTTGATAATGCCATAGTTGACTGCTTCTTTGATGTCCAGGAGATAGCCTTGGAGCCAAGTTGGAACAAGTATCCACTTGTGCTTTTTCTATCGTCGATGCACCCAGCCCAATCACTATCTGTATACCCCTTGAGTTTGGGGTCTTCCTCTGTTTTGTATAGAAGACCATAACTCTTTGTTCCTTTGATGTATCTCAAAATTCTTTTAGCTGCTATGAAGTGAGTTTTACTTGGCTCACTCATGAATCGGGAGACGATGCTAACCGCATGAACGATGTCTGGTCGAGTGTTTGTTAGATATATTAGTGAGCCAACCAGACTTCTATAGAGTGATCCATCCACCCTTTCCTTGCCATCATTTTTGGAGAGTTTCTCATTTGTGGCCATAGGTGTTGATATTGGCTTGCAATCCAGCATATTGAACTTTTTAAGAAGATCTTCAATATATTTCTCCTGAGAGATGAAGATCTCACCTGGGCTTTGCTTCACTTGCATCCCGAGAAAGTACTTCATGAGGCCCAAATCCGTCATCTCGAATTCAACCATCATATCCTTCTTGAAATCTTGAATCATCCTTTGATTTGTGCCAGTGTATATGAGATCATCAACATAGAGGCACAAAATTAGAAGATCTTTACCTTGGGTCTTGACATATAGAGATGGCTCACTTGGACTCTTTTTGAATCCGCTATGAAGGAGATACCCGTCGATTTTACTATTCTAAGCTCGTGGTGCTTGTTTGAGACCGTAGAGTGCTTTCTTGAGCCGATATACTTTATATTTTTCTCCTCCAATCACGTACCCTTGGGGTTGCTCCACATATACCTCTTCTTCAAGCTCGCCATTTAGGAATGCTGACTTGACATCTAGCTGATATACTTGAAGTTTTAGTTGTACTGCAATGGCAAGTACAGTTCTTATAGTCTCCATGCGTACTACTGGAGCAAATGTTTCGTTAAAGTCGATTCCTGGTTGCTGTGAATACCCTTTGGCAACCAATCGAGCCTTGTACTTATATATTGAGCCATCCTCGTTATATTTGATCTTGTAGACCCACTTGAGCCCAATGACATCTTTATCTTGAGGCTTCTCCACTAGCTGCCATGTGTCATTTTTCTCGATCATTTTGATTTCCTGATCCATAGCCTCGATCCATTTCTCATCTTGTGATGCTTCTTGAAATGTTGTTGGCTCGCTGGCGAAGAATGCTGTAATTACTTTGCCACACTCATAATCTTGTAGATGAGCAGGTGGACGTCTTTCTCGTTGAGAACTCCGAGCTGGTTGTGGAGAATCGCTTGTCTCCATTGTAGGAGGTGGTGCGCTAGCTCCATGAGGAGATGGAGTTGAAGATGGACTGTTGTCACTGGGTCTTCCTTCTCTGATTTCTTGAATGTGATGGTCTTCATGTGTTGACTCTTGGTCTGTGTCTTTTGGCCATCTCCATTGGGATGCTTCATCAAATATGACATCTCTTGAAATAATCACCTTCTTTGTTTCTGGATTATAGAGGTGATATCCTTTCGACTCTGCGCTATAGCCAATGAAGATGCACTTCTCGCCTTTTCCATCCAGCTTTTCCCGATTCTCTTTTGGGATGTGTGAGTATGCTATGCAACCGAATACTTTGAGATGATCGACCTTTGGCTTCCTCCTGAACCATGCTTCATATGGTGTTTTGTTTGGAACTGCCTTTGTGGGAGACCGGTTGAGAATGTAGACTGCTGTGTTTACTGCTTCCGCCCAAAAGTCCTTCGGAACATTTTTTCTTTGCAACATGCTGCGGGCCATCTCAACTATTGTTCTGTTCTTCCTCTCTGCAACTCCATTTTGTTGTGGAGTGCGTCTGACTGTGAGCTCCCTTTTGATGCCGTGTTTTCGACAGTAATCATCGAACACATTCTGATGGAATTCTCTCCCACGGTCTGTCCTCAATGTTTTGATATTGTGCCCACTTTGTTTTTCCATGAGGGCCTTGAATTGTTGGAAGTATGAGAATGCTTCTGACTTTTGTTCGAGAAAATACACCCACATCATGCGAGTGTAGTCATCCACGAACAATAAGAAGTATCTTTTGCCTCCTAGGCTAGGATTACGTGCTGGACCCCAAATATCAGCATGGACCAGCTGTAGCGGTGCTTTAGCTTTCCACGTGGTTTTAGTGAATGGTAATCTATGCATCTTTCCCATTATGCAGCCCTCGCATATATTCCTTTTGTTTTCTATTGTGGGCAAACCAATAACCATGTTCTTTCGCTTCAAGACTTTAAGACTGTCAAGGTTTAGATGGCCATACCTTTGATGACATAAGGTTGTGGCATCCGTGATGGAGCTGAGGGCCACCTTCTCTTTCGTTGGCATTGATAAGGGGAAAATCCTGTTGGGCTCCATTGTGATAGATGCTATCACTTGGTGCATCTTCTTGTCAATTATGATGCATCTATCGTCATCAAAGTTCACCTGATAGCCTTTTTGAAGGAGTTGGCCCACATTTAGGAGATTATGAGCTAGCCCAGGTACATATAGGACGTCTTGAATATACTTGGTCGAGCCGTTTTTTGCCTTTACTGCGATTGTTCCCTTGCCGGCGGCTTCACGTGTTCTCCCGTCACCAAGCGTGATGTTGGATTTTATGTCTTCATTCAGCTCCACGAAGGAATCTCGATTTCCCGTCATATGGTTGGAACAACCGCTATCCACGTACCATGAGTCTTGTGCTTCTTGTGTGGCGTTCAGACATGAGTAGAATACGTTTTCGCTTGGGCCGCCTTTCTCCGTGAAGTTGGCCTTATCCCGTTGCCGGTTCCTACAATCTCGTACATGATGTATGTGCCATGTACATTTCTTGCATTTGGACCGACAATCCATTGTATCATGGTTAGACATCTTGCATATCTTGCAGTATGGGCTTGATCTTTGATCTCCATGAGTTCCTTGATTCTTGTAATTTCCTCTCCCCCTGCCATGGTTATTGGGTAGTGTCTTCCTATGTTGGAAATTTCTACCATGGCTATTCTCCTTTTTATTCTCATGGTTGGAGAATTTTAATTTGGCTTGAAAAGCCTGCTCTAGTGGCTGGTGTGTGAATCTATGCATTCTCTCCTCATGTGCTTGGAGAGACCCTGCTAACTCGGTGAGGGTGAGCGTAGATAAATCTTTAGATTCTTCTATTGCAGCCACTATATGATCAAACTTTGGTGGAAGGCTTCTTAGTACCTTTTGTATCACCTTCTTATCTTCGATCATGTCGCCATATATTCTAATTTTATTTACTATGCTAGTGACACGATCGAAGAATGCTTGAATTGTTTCATCCTCCTTCATCAATAAGGTATCGAAATCCTTCCACAAAGTTTGAAGTTTAATGGATATTACCTTGTCAGTGCCATGGTATGCTTCCTTCAATATCGTCCAAGCCTCCTTGGCCGTTGTCGCAGCCATAATCCGAGGAAATATTGTTGGAGTGATTGCTTGATAGATGTGATGAAGGGCCGTAATATCCCTCTTGTAATTCTCTTGATATTGTGCCTCCTTACTTTCATCCCATGATGATTTTTCCTCCTCATTAGGCTTTCCTTCTCCATCCTTCTTTTCTTTTGCATTCTTTTCCTCCTTCTTAGGTGGTTTATCATATCCCTTTTCTACCACATCCCATAAACCTTGCGCCATGAAGAATGTTTTCATTTGAATACTCCACATTTGATAATTCTCCCCATCAAATATGGGTGGCCTCAAATTTGGGAGATAGTTGAATGTTGTAGTTGGGGTTTGAAGGGAGGCCTTGTTTAATTTTTGTGGAGTTGGATTTGATGGATGGCTTACTTGAGAGTTGGGATATGACTTAAAGGTTGATGATTAATTTTTGAAAGATGTAGGTTTGATAGGAGGACTTGGGTTTATGTGGCTCTGATACCACTGTTAGGTTTTTGGGTGTTTGAAGGTAGAAGTATTTTGTGGAAATGGAGGAAGGATTGTATTAAGGAGAAACTTTTCTTATTGATGGAGAGAGAATTGCTTACAACTCTTTGTTGTGGATTGATGCAAATGAAAGGCCCACCACCTATATTTATACTTGTAGAAAGGAGGTGGTGGTAGGAAAAATCTAGAAAGGAAAAATCTAGAAAAGAAAAATCTAGAGCATGCTCCTCAAATTATCTAGGATTTTCTAGAGACTTTTCTAAGGCTTATCTTCAAGATTTTTCTAGATTTTTCTTGATTTTTAACAAAATCCACTATTGTGCATCATGTCATATGCAGGGGAGTATCTTGGTTTGACTGGGACAAGGTTGGATGGTGCTGAAATGCTCATGTGCGGTCTTGCCACCCATTTCGTTCCATCCAAGGTATATTATTTCCCCTTTTTCTGATTCCATATTTTGAGGATAAAATATCAAGCACAAGATTGCAGAGGCAAAATAGACAATAAATAGTTTGTATACATCATAATGAAATTATCAAATTAGGTAGTAATAACATCATCAGTTAATTTTGGGACAAAATCCCAAAATATTACTGCTTTGTTTTTTAAAAATCTTATGCGTGTTTTAATTAATGTGCATGCTAATTTTAAAGTTCTTGGATGTTTTGAAATTGATATTACAGAAATTACCGCTATTGGAAAAAGATCTATGCAATATTGTTTTCACTGAGTGGTCAAGCATTTCAAAGATCATTGATAAATATGCACAACAACCAGTTGTTAAAGAAAGTAGTCCTTTCCATCAGTAAGATTTCTGCTGTCTCTCTTCAATGATATCTTTATGTTGTGTTTCCATTTCATTAATCAGCATAATCATGATAATTTCACTCCAGCAGACATGTTCATGAGTATTTCTGATCAAGTGTTATGATCTATCATTTGAAAGAAGAAAACAACCACTCAATCAAGCTCGCTAAATTAAACACACTTTCGTTTACGTAGGTTTAATTTCATACATTTCATTATTTGCAGGTTACACATAATTGATAAATGCTTTTGTTGTGCAACAGTTGAAGAAATCTTATCATCTCTTGTAAGTTGCTTTAAAAATTATTTTGTCATTTTGTGTTGCCTCATATGTGTTTAGTGAAGCCCTTTAATTTTCCATATATATATCTGTGTGTGTATATTTGAGTAATTTATGCTTTATACCTTGAGTTTTCACAACTTAGTATTAATTTTCCAAGCTTTATTATTTGGAATTACTACTTTTCACCCACGTACAAATGATTATAACAATTTTATGGTCCTTTTTTTTTATTTGAGACAAGCAGAAAAGGTGTTAGATTATTAGTTTTGACTCAATTTTAGTTATATTAATTCACCATCTTAATTTAGTTTGTGTCTACATAACGTTATGACCTTCAAAGTTTAAACCTAGCATAACAAATTAAAACATCATCTCTTAGACTAAACCCTAGAGAAAGACAAAATTAAAATTATGAGCCCCTAGAGGTTGATGTTTCAATTTTAAGCCACAAAAAAAGAAAAAAATGAAAAAAATTATAATGATGGTTACATTTAAGACAGACAAATATGCCTTCTAAAACCTTTATTTTATTGACCCTTCCTTGTAACAGACCATGAAATTACTTACCGTTTTATGTAAACACAAGATCGAAGAATATTAAATCTAAAATCAAAGGACAAAACAAAAAATAAATAAATCCCAAAAACCTAGGGTGTAAAATACATACTTCAATTCTTATTAATAGTTATCATAACATATATTTCTTATCACAGGAGACTGAAGCTGCTATGAATAATGGTGATTGGATTTCTAAAGCAATACAATCAGTCAAGAAAGCATCTCCAACAAGTTTAAAAATTTGTCTAAAATCGGTATGTATCTAATTTCTACAAGGTTTAGACGGTCAAAGACCACGATATTAAAATTGTGTGAATGCTAATGGCAATTTGGTGATGGCTTTTGGGCAAAATTTCTGAGAAGAACCTTCACAATGTAAACAACCATTATTTTACGACCCTTCCTATTATTGGTAGTTTACGCGATTGTATATTTTGCAGATTAAAGAAGGCAGGCGTCAAGGGATTGGTCAATGTCTTATCCGTGAGTATAGAATGATGTGCCACGTCATGAAAGCAGACTTGAGTAGAGATATATTTGAGGTTCTAAAACGCTGAACTCACTACATACTTTTGCGTACATATCAATGTCCTTTATGTTTACATGACAATTTGTGCTTCTATTCAGGGTTGGCGAGCAATTTTCATTGACAAAGATAAGGATCCTAAGGTATCTCCTATATTCTCATATTATTATTGTTCAACATGAGAGTCTCTCACCTCTGACTCTAAATATTATATAGACATAATGGTCAAAGTTTGAAACCAACTTAAGCAGGGGTGGAACTATAAAAAAAATAATTGGGGGCCGGGGGGAGGGGAGGGAGACATATGTATTATGATTATTTTATATTCTCAATTTAATTTATTTTTTAAAAATATTTAATATTACCTTGTAGTTTTTCAGTCACAAATTGTTTGTTAAAATATTTTGTTAAATCATATTGTCTTTTATTACAATGTTAACTTTCAAACATGAGAATTTCTTTAGGAAAAAGAATCATATCGCTATTCATCACAATCAAACATAAGAATTAAATCATATTAAAAACTTATATTGACATCGTGAATGTTATAGAACTTAAAGTCAAGTAAAGCCAACTTGAAAAATTTGAAAACCAACTCGATCATAAGATGTCAAACACATATATATGTACCACCATCTTTTTCATTTTCATTCTTAAGGTTAAGGGAGATAAACGACTAGAAGGGGAAAAACAAATTTAAATTAGTCTATATTTATAAATATGAAAATTCTACCATAGTTGAAAACAAAATCAACTATAATAGTTGACAAATCTAAATCGTTGAAATAAATTGATTAAATCTAGACCTTTAAAATTCTTCACCGGCTACTAGTACAATAGGTTATTAAGACATGTCAGCTTCTCATAGATTTTAGAGACCTATTTTCCAGGCACCACTCCCTAGCTTCCATCTCCCTGTTCATCTAACCAAAGAAAACTCACAGTTCTTCGCATATCTTCCCATATATAAATTGAAGATGAAAATAAAATAGAAGGTATAGATGAGGAGGAGACAGATTGAATGTGACAGTGAGCAGAGTAAAGCCAACAACAAAGATTGGCTTTCCTCTGTTTTTTACTTTCTTTTCTTTTTCCCTTTTCAAAGCTAATAAGAACACTTCCATAACAATCTGTTGTTGCTGCATAACTCCTTAGGAATATCCATAAAGATTTCATAATCATACTCAAAAAATTCCACTAGTCTTCTTCTCTTTATTCCTCCCTAAACCCTAAACCCTAAATACTAGCAAACTAGTTCATGAAAGATTTCTTGAATAACCCATTGTTGTACTTAGTCTTCTGTAGCATTGTTGCCATTAATGATGATGATATTCTTCTCCCATTTCAGCGTGTTGTATGACAAATGGGTTGGACATGGACCAAAGCTCAACATCACCATTAGTGTGCTGCTTGTTGACTTATAATACTGTATTTTCTACTGGGAGAAAATGATGATAAAGTACTCACTAATTTGATTGTGGGGGATTCATAATGGAAGATAGTTGAGGGAATGGAGGCAGAGCATTTTGAGGGGGTTAGTTTCAGGAGAGAGAAATCCGTGAGAAGAGGGGAAGATGCAGAAAGAGTCAGTTGCAACTTGGATTTATTTACTGGCAATTATAAGTTACTTTTAATGATCTCAACCGTTGATTTCTTTCGCTCTAAATCTAAAGGTTGTCATCAATTTCAACTACCATAGTTGAAAAAGTTTTTCAACTATGGTAGAAACTCCCAAATATAAATATAATGTTTGAAAATAAAAGCTAACATATGTTACCCTCTATAATGATTGATAACACAAAATAATTGGAGGCGAAATAAATGTTTTAAGTTAATATATACTCTCTCCATTTCAAATTAATTGTCACTTTGACTAATTTTTGATCATTAATTATTCACAAATTACAATGAGTTACAATATAAAATTATCTCCATTATAATTGTTAGGAAAATATCTTTCTAATGATGGTAATTTCTTATTGTAACTCATTATAATGTGTAAGTAGTTATCGGTCAAAATTTAGACAAAGTGACAATTAATTTCGAACGGATGTAGTAGATCAATGGAGGTGGAGTAAGCAGTTATAGGCATGCACAAACCGTCACTCAAAAGGGGGGAAAATAGAAAAAGGTAGAAGCTCATATGATTCAAACTTGTTCAAGTGAGAAATTCTGAAGTTAATTATAACTTGTGAAAGGAGATAATATGTGATGGAAACACTTCATTTCATGTGGATTTAGGAAAGGAGTATTTCATTATGTTTGGGGCTTATTATTTGTTGTCTAAAGGATTTGCCTTAAAAACACAAATAAACATGGTTTTAAAGATATTTACTATCTTATGAGCGAAGGAGTTTATATTGAGTAAATTACGTGGAGTTTAAGATTTTCACTACCAAAAATATGTGTATTACCAACCACTTTTTTCCAACCAATTAAAAATGGTTGGAAAAACCAACTATTTTAGCAACCATTTGATATTCCAACTATTTTTCAAAAAATTTAGTGGAAAAAATGGTTGGAAATTCCAACCAATTTTGCTAAAATTGGTTGGAAAATTTTACTACCATCCTTTTTCCTACTATTTGAAATTGGTTGGAAAAATGGTTAGTAATCCAACCAATTTTCCAACCATCTTCAAATAGTAGGAAAAAGGGTGGTAGGAAAATTTTCCAACTATTTTAGCAAAATTGGTTGGAATTTCCAACCATTTTTCCCACAAAACTTTTTGGAAAATAGTTGGAATATTTAATAGTTACTAAAATGGTTGTTTTTTCCAACCATTTTAAATTGGTTGGAAAAAGTGGTTGGTAACATACATATTTTCAGTAGTGTTTGATCTTATTTAGAAGTGTATAGGTCAGTTAATTATATATTGTTATTTTGTAGGATGCTTAATTACTTTACATCTAATATTTGAGATTTTACAGTCATTGACATAGCACGGTGAATTTATATGGCTTGTTCCTTGTGTTATAGTGGGAGCCTTCCAGATTAGATTTGGTGAGCGACAGAATGGTAGACCATTATTTTTTAAGAGTGGATGACAAAGAATGGGAAGATCTCAAGTTCCCTCCAAGACCCAAATTGGTCCCGTTGACCATGGCAAGGCTTTAGACCTTATGAGCCAGGTTTGCTCTATTTCTTCTTATGTGGGTTTCACATACAAAAGAAATTGGATATATGCAATTTTATCTCAATATACATAACTGGTGGCTAAGAGCAAGCATCTCATTCGTGTGAGTAGTTGTATAAAGCTCTTCAAGGGTGTAATAATGTTATGAACATGTAATATCAACATTGTACTTTTTACCTTGTGGTTGTGTATTATTGACCACCCCCCCCCCCCCCCAAAAAAAAAACAATAATGGATTACCGTCATGGGGCCATGTATTACGGATCTCCAAAAAAAATAATAAAGTTGATATGATTTTTCGGACAAGACAATTCTTGTCATGATTTTTTTTTATATATATTAGGTAATAGTCCAACATGTGGGCCTCATATCTCAAGGGTATACTAATCCAATAGCCTCATAGAGGATAGAGATAGGGGATGTCAATGCATTATACAGGACTCATGTCTTCCATTCAACACACTCCCGCATCCTGGTAAATTGGAATACTAGCTCCCCCAAGAATCGAACCCTAAAGGGAGGTGATGGAAGGATGGGATGCTTGCCAATGAGCCTGAATCTATCAACAGTTGGGAGCAAATGGATCAAGAGTTTCTCAACAGGTTCTACTATGCTCAACGGGTCGTCACCATGATGGAGCTAACAGACACAAAACAATGGGAGGGTGAGCAAGTCCTTGATTACATCCATCGTTGGAGGGCTCTTAGTCTTGAATGCAAGGATCGTCTCACTGAAGCTTCGACCATCGATATGTGTGCTCAAGGTATGCATTGGAATATGCTCTATGTCCTCAAGATGGCCAAGCCAAAAACCTTCCAGGAATTGGCAATCAAGGCACATGATATGGAGATTACCATAGCAAGTCGACGGGGAAGGTCTTCATCTTCATATGATGCAAAGAACGACAATATGTATAAGAAGAATGGCAAGCCATCAAAAACTTCAAAAGAGGAGTCCATGGTTATTTCCTCTTGTGAGCCAGTACGAATCTCTGCTAAACCTAAACCTAAAAGAGAGAAATTCACTTCCTCAAAAGATGCTGAAAGAAAGCGCCCTACACTGAAGGAGCTTCAAGAAAAGAAGTATCCATTTCCAACCTCAAATTTTTCAGAAATGCTCGACAACCTGTTAGAGACGGGAGTTATCGAACTTCCACAACCAAGAGGCCGGAAGAAGTGGGAAGAACTACTGATCCAAGATACTGTAGTTGCCATAGGGTAGTTTGTCATCTTCTAGAGAAGTGTATCACACTCAAGGAGCGGATCATGAGACTAGCTGAAGACGGGAAGATTATATTGGATTTGGATGACAACATTGAGGCCAATTATGTTTCAACACAGTCGATTTCGGTCTGGAGGAAGGAATTCTTGATGATTCAATTTGGACGTCAAAAACCAGTTCCCCTTCCTATGCTAGTTCATGCTTCTCAAGATGAGCCTAAGCCTGAGCATGTATTAAAAGTTCCCGACGGAAATGAAGAATGGATCACAACCACTCGAAGAAGGGGTAGGGGACAAAGTGAAGTCCAAACAACATCGCCTCATGAAAGTAAGCAACAAAATAGAAGGAACAATGCTCAACCTTCAATGGAGAGGAAGAGGCTTGAAGTCATCAAGAAACAAGAAGTGGGGTCAACTAAGTTGCTTGAGCGAGGCCCTCGTATTCCTGTCACTCTGGAGAAATATTTTCCAAAGGACTCCTTGGAAAAGTTAACAATGTTGCAGCTGTGAATATGGTCTCCTGCTTCGAGATCGAAGAAGATGATAACGAAGGAATGGAGTATCAACCTAAGTCAAAGCTCTCCGTGTTCGATAGGTTGCGACGGTCAGCTTCCCGCAAACAAGCATCTGTCTTAGAGCGGATAGGGTGTTGAGGAAAGCGTAAAGCCTCAGTCTTTAGATGGATCAAGGATGGTCCGATATCAAAGCCCTCTGTATTTTCAAGGATCAAACGGAGTGAAGAGATGACAGGTTCACAGCCTAGCCAGGAAAAGAGCTCTGCATTCAGCCGCCTTGGGGTCATCTACGAAGTTCAAAGCACCATTTCATCTCGCATGAAGCGATGTTCAACATTGGAGGTAAACACTAAAGGATCCCTCAGAGTGAAAAGGCGCACTGTGATTTTTACCGATCATTAAAGCAAAAGCAACACTGACATGGAGCTTGGGCGAGAGAAGATACTTTCTTCACACCAAGTGGAAATCTAGGAAAGTGAAGATTCAGCTCTGGAACAAGGGCCTAAACTGTTCACACACACAAGAAAAAAAAAAAGTTTTTTGCTTTTTAGTTGTTTTCAATTTAGTTGTAATACTCCTGACCCGCAAGAGTATAAACTGCGTACGGCTAAATAAATAAATAAAATCCCCAATTCTCCTTCTTTAAATTTGAATTATGTTTGGCTTGATCCTTATGAGTATTTTATTCTTAAGGTACGTAGGCAATTTGGGGCCCAAACTCAAATACAGTCATAACATAAAATAAAAAAAATGGCTCATGAATCGAAGAAAAAAAAACTGAGACTTTGAAGTCAATAAATTTCAAGACTCTTAAGTCACCAAGTACCTTGACTTCCAAGTCAGTCAAACTCGTGCATCAACAAGTCTCCTGACTCCCAAGTCGATAAAATGAAAGATTTACAAGTCAACGAAATTCAAATCGACAACATGAAATAGGGGGGAAGAAAATTAACTTCCGAGTCAACAAAATTCAAAGACTTTCAAGTCAACAAACTTCAAGACTCTTAAGTAATAAAACCCACTGACTTCGAAGTCAACAAAAATTGAAGACTTCCAAGTCAGCCAAATTCAAGACTACCAAGTCGTCAAAATCAAATTTTAAGGTGAAGAAAATCAATTACTTCCAAGTCATCAAAGAAAAGACACCTACGTCACCCCCTACTGAAGATTCATGAATTCATGACTCCCAAATCAAAATGAATGACTCATATAGTCATATGTCAACAAAATTCAATGACTCACAAGTTAACAGGATGCAGGACTCACAAGTCGAGATAGGTAAAGTCTCACAAGTCAAATAAATAGACTCTCAAGTCTGCAAAGTCAATTACTCGCCCAAAATCGACAAGGTTAAAGACTTCTACGTCATCACAATGAAAACTCTCAAGTCAAAAGTGCAAGAAATTGACCAACTTCTAAGTCATCAAAGTGTGGGCTTTCAAGTCGCACTTTGGCTTACCGAGATCTTCATGTCAGTTGTATGCTTCAAGTCAGCATCATCAATGGAATACTCAAACTGGTTGACAACTTCCTTGAAGCATGCAACGTGGAGGCATCCTAGTCGTGTCGGTTGAATTCAACTCCAAGACGACGTCATCGTTCTTCAAATCAGTGGCACACTCCTTTGGCTAAGTGGTAGACTCTTTCAAGCTAGCGACATCGACGTCTTATTCAGATCAATATTTGGGGCAAGCCAGCTGACGATGTCCTTTTTGTCAATTGATGACGCCTGTAGCCGAGAACAGGTCATGTAACGCCCTGGAAAATTAAATCTAACGTATCGATCAAAGTCAATTATTAATTAGCAGCGGAAGGTTCTCAACTTATTATTCGGACTGGGCGTTACTGCCGTATCTCTTTCGAGATACAAGGCAAGTGAAAGGTTCTAACAAAAGTTAACTAATTGTTCTACAAACTAAAACGAGGTCTCAACATTAACTTTACTTAAACAAATACTAAGAATTATTCTTTACTCATCTAACTTCACTTCCTCACTTCTACGCCCTTTTGTCCCCAAGTCACTGATCCGTACCTGAAAACAAAACATTTCACAAATGAGGGGGGAAAACCTCAGCAATACTACTCCTACGCATTTATAAACATTTGCGTAAACATTTGAACACATTTTAAAGGGGAGGGGTTGCAATTCGAAAACTTGGGCAAACAATATAATAATTCCTTTCCATCAACTGTTAATAGCGGACGGGGTTTCCACACTACCCCTCGGAGTCAAAGACTCGCAGAACATGACTCGGAGTCCCAAGGACTCGCATAAACAACATCATTCGACTGATCAGCGCATAACTCGTTTCTTTTCTTTTCTTTTCTTTTCTTTCTTTTCTCTCTTTTCTGTCATTCGGAGTCCCACGGACTCGCATAAACATTCCTATTCGACTGATCAGCGCCTAACTCCCATCCACAATACCAGGTATTACCTGGTCTCTTGACAGTCCCCCTCACAGGTTCCACCTGGTCTAAGAGGAGACTGCCCGAACCCGCTTTTTAACTCGTATCCGTTAGTTAAATCCGGTTATCAAGATCCAATTCCTTTCATGTCATAACCAACTTTCCACAAAACTTTTAATGGAAACCATCAAACAAGTTCATTCCAAAACAGTACCAAAACCATCGTAAACTCAAATCTCAAATGACGATAACATCTCAACAAATAATTTTAACACTTTAATAAGGTCCCTTTGGGGAATGCATATTATATAAAACACTTAAGGACATTCACAGGGAATAGGATATAGTATTACCTGCTATGACAAACTTCAATCAACAAGCAGATACGGAGCTCTACGATTCGATTCCTCGCTCAGCCTAGTAAAAGGGTCTAAAATCAACACGTGCTCTAACGATTTCTTTAACATCCTAACTACCCTTCCCAAACTATAGTTTATTTCATTTAATCACAAACCACACAATTTCTTTCATAAAATCTTAAACAAGAATTTATACTCAACCATATTACATGAAATCAACTAATAACTAAATACTTTATTTCATATCTTTGCATGACACTATTCACTATATTTACCAAATGCCACTAGACATGCATTTCACCACACTAGGTTACTATTATAACATTTAATTAATAACAACACATATTTAGGGTTCTTAAACATATTCCTAGGTCTCATGAGACACCCTTAAGTATTTTTATACATAACATTTAAAGACCTAAACTTCAAGTCTTCACACACTTATTATATAACCACTTGATACCATAAATGGACTCTTATAAGTAGATAATATAACTTAATAATTTCTTAATCGTGAAATAAATTTCTACCTAGTAACAACATTATACTTTCCACCAAAAATTCGTTAATATTCTAACTTATACTTACCACATAAAGAGGACAATATAAATACTGGGTTACACCAACTCGTATTATAAAACTAAGTTTTGAACCTTGTAAAATTATGCTATAATTAATAATACAAGCTTGAAAATTCAAAAATCGACATAACTTAAATATAATGTTACCTTGTAATATTAACTTCCAAAAATAACAATAAACTTAGTAAAATCATATGTAATAGATAATATTGGGTTTTAATGATAACACCTCAAAATATAAAGCTCAAACTTTACCAAGGGCCTAATAACATATATTTAACATAATAATATTAACTTTTTAAACACATACAACCAAAACTTAATATTATTATTTTTCAACATACTTTTAAAATAAGGTACCATCAAATATTATATTTCAAAGGACCTCATACATCGTAATTAATCCTTACTTAAATAATATTACCATGCATCAATATTAAGAAAATAATGTTACCAAATAATATGGAAATATTAATAATCTAATATTATTGTCAAAAAGAATAATATACTTGAAAGAAACTAATATATAATCACATGATATTTTACACTACTTAACTTAACATTAATACATTAATATTTATGAAGTATTAATATGGATACAAGCATCAAGATATCACATATAACATTTGACTAGGGTATTAACTCATAAAATAACTAATCACACCCTAATATTACACTTAACAAACTAACATGTATTTATTTACTATTAACAGCATAAACACAAGTTCATCTATACTAATAACACATTAGTAATATTAATACATGATTAAACTAACCCTAACACATAATACCCATATTAACTTATAGAGAGAAAAAGAGAGAGAGGGCACAAACAATGGGTCCAAGCTAGAAGAGGTTGCACCGGTAGTTCGGACGGCGGCTAGGTACTCGGCGACTCCCGGTGGCGCGGTGGTCGGCGTTTAGCTCCGGTGGTCGGCCGTGGCGGCGGGAGTGGTGCAACTAGGGCATGAAGAGAAAGGGAGAAAAAGAGGAGGAAGCTCGGTGGTGTTCGGGGTGGTGGTGACCGGGTCTGGGGTCGGGTTGGCGCGGTCGGCAGCGAGAACGATGGCGTGTGGCGCTTGGTTGGTTTGAAGAGGGTGCGGTGGGAGTGCGTAGGGTGGGTCGGGGAAGGATGGAGGTGGTGCAAGGTGGTGGCTCGGTGGTCGGGGCTCGATGGTGTGGTGGCCGGCGAGAAGTTGGCGACGGGAGGTGGTGGAAGGTGGCGCTTGGTGGTGGGTATAGGTGGTGCGCGGTGGTGGCCTCCCTCGAGCAGCAGCAGCAGCATATAATATAAGAGCGAGAGAGGGGAGAGAGAGGGAGGAGGGACACGTGTCAAGCAGAGATTGGGTGGCAGGATTGGTATACCCAGGTAGTGGGTGCTTGGCGTCCAAAATTCAGAAACGGTTATCACAACAAAACAAAACACTGATGAATTTTGTGGGTGATGTCACCCTTAATGACATCATAAATCACCCAAAAAAAAAATAAAGGAAAACTATATAATGTAAAACCATTAATTCATTTCAGCAAATACCCAAATAACAGATAAAAATTTCTCACAACTGATAAAAGATTTTTCACCCGATATCCCAAAAATTCCTAACTGATATTTTTAGAACTCTAAAAATTATTGTGAAAACGCTCGCGGTCCTAAAAGCTCCGTGTGATCAACAGGTAAGCATATAATAACTAAAGTCATGTTTTTATCATTTTAACGGTATCTTTACTGGTATTTTCCGGGGTTTTACAGGTCAGGTGGCTTATCATGGATCTTTAGAAGAAAGTTCGACTGACTCATCATGGCTCGACAGAGAATTCAGGTTCACTCTTTATAGCACGTAAACAGCAGAAAGTCCAGGAGGAGTAATCCATGGAAGCTGAGGTGGAGCGATGACTCTGTCTACCCAGAATGTATTGCCGTTTCTAATAGAGCTATCTAGGACAACTCTACGTTAGTAAGCTGAGGAGTAATCCACGAAAGTTAAAGTGGAGTGGTGACTCTATCGACCCAAACTCTGCTGTCCTTTTTGACAGAGTTATCTAAGACAACTCTACGCCAGTAAGCTGAGGAGTATTCCAGTTGAAGCTAAGATAATGACTCGGTCGACCCAGACTGTACTGTCGTTTTTGAGAGTTTTGTTTAGGACAACTCTGCGTCAGTATGCTGAGGAGTATTTCACTTGAGACCAAGCGATGACTTGTCGACCCAGACAGTCCTGAAGAGAGTAAGTCTGTGACCACTCTACGTCAGTACGCTGAGGACTGTTCTACTTGCGGTGAGGCGATGACTTCGTCGACCCAGACTCTACTGATGTTTTTGAGAGAATTGTCTATGACAACTTTACGTCGGTAAGCTGAGGAGTAATCAACTTGCGACGAGGCGATGACTTAGTCGACCCAGACAGTCCTGAAGAGAGTAGTCTAGGGCTACTCTTCGTCAGTACGCTGATGAGTAGGCAATACACTGACGATAACAGAAATTAACCTCAAGAAAACAGTAGCAATCTGGATAAATGTCTCTCAAGTCCCTACCCCAAAAAGGAAACAAAAGGAAAAAAATTTTACTTAAGAATTAAAAAAAGTATATATGGAGAAAAAGGGGTCGCAGTTATTGAAATTTCACTAGAAAGAGTCAACATGGTTTTTTTATTGTATTTTTATTACGTGGGGCCCACCAATAAAAGAAAAGGAAAAAAAGGTGATTAAAGTCTTAGAGCATAATGTTATTATTCATAGATCACACATATGCGTAGGATGAAACAATAAGCTTAACTCATGGGGCCCACTACTCATTCAAAAAGAAGGAAAAAGAAAAACATGGGGAGCTTGAGATTGAAAAGTTTATTTAGCAAGTTTGGAGGTGTCGTTGATGCATACATTCCCGCTAAAGTCGGAAAGAATGGTAGAAAATTTGGATTTGTGAGATTTGCGAATAGGGATGATGGGTGTAAAGCCATTTTTGAAATGAACCTTAAAACTGTCGATAACAAGAAACGTTTTGTCTCGTGGGCCAAATTTAATAAAAAACATGTTGTTAAACCTTCTGCTAATGGAAAATTTAGCCAGAAATGGGTCCCTAAGAAGAATATGGGTGGTGCTCTTATTTCGAATGTTTGTGCACCCCGTCTCCTTTTGTGGGTAACAATGGGTTGAGGAATTTTGAGAAAGAAGTCACGGTTGTGCCCGACTCTCTTGAGGCTCTTGATTGTGATGGGTCTGTAGATGCTTCTAGCAAAATCATTACAGACCCTATTAACGTTGGGTTGGAGAGCAACAAGCGTGCAAGTAGGTTATCTTATAAAGATGCTCTCTTGAGTGGATCCAAAATCAATCGTTCGACCTCTAGGGTTCCGGATGCCGACTCTGACAGTGATCGCACTCATAGCAACTCGTTTGATTCCTTTGATGGTATGACTGAGCATGACATAATTGCAGATCTTGAAGATTCTATCCTTGTTGCTTCAAAAGGTAAAGGCAGGAGTAAGAGAAATTGGAACATGTTGATGAAATCTAAGTGACAGCTTGTTAGAGACGCAACTTGTAGAGCTACTCGTGGACAAAAGGGTAGTAAGAAGGTTAGGTTGAATAGACGTGCAAACTTGTCGGAGAATGACTGTCTTGATGACATTGAAGCTGAGATTGAACGAAGGAAGGCGATTATTGGCAACGCTATTGGTGTGCGAGTCCTTGATGACCCAAGAAGCTAAATCCATTGATCTTGCTTCTTTTGCGGCGTTATTTTATTTGGCTGTTTGGTTGTAACCTTTTTATTTTGGTGGTGATTGCCTGCTATTTTGTATGCTAGTTGTACTTTTTGAACTTTTAGCCTTGTGGCTACTAATAATCGAAAAAAAAAACATGGTTCTACTTCAATGCATTATAGGTACTACTGGTATTCAATTTCAACTAGGGAAAAATCATCCCACATATTATGCGCAGGGCTCGCAAAATAAATCATAAGCTAGAAAATGGCCAGCAAATTGTTGTACAGTAGCAAGGGTATTGCAGTACAAAAAGTTTGTTTTTTGCCATATCTCCGGTACAAGCATGACATGAGATTTTCTTTCCCAAAAATAGAAATGCAAAAAAAAAAAGAAAAAAGAAAAAAGAGCAATGGAGAAAGACCCAGTTTGACAATGGAAGAAGATGGACAAGAGTTGTGGGTGAATGAAAGCACGGAGAGCCCTTTTATAGAGTAAGTCAGTGGCCAAGCCTCTGACTGTGACTCTAACTCTGACTCCAACTCAAATTCCAATAGCGAAAGTTGTACGTGGTTAAATCTGTTATGAGATTTTATCCAAATTTGAAAATTATGGAAAAAGAAGAAGAAGAGAAGTGGAAGGAGAAAACAAAATGATAAGAATCAGCGAGAAAATGTGAAAAAATAATATATGGACTCAAGGGATCATTCATAGTGTTACTTAACCACGTCTTTGTTTCCTCCAATTCTACCATCAAAAATTTTGCCTAGATGGAAGTTGATTCAGTAGTATGATCTGTAGAAGACGATGCTCCACAGAAGTTAGACCAAATTGTCAATTGAGAGAGGTTGAGGACTTCATGGCAGATTTTTTAGTAACTGATAAGGGTATCCGTATCCAATTCCAACCCCAGCTCTAACTCCAACTGCCAAAATTTTATCCGATTAAATTTTTGATGAATTTTTTTTTTCCGAACTAAAAAGTTGTGATAAAAAATTTATTGTCCTTAATTTTTCGAGAGCCAATCTCTACAAACACTCAAAATTCGTGTCCACGGCTGATCTCGAAGGGGACATCTATAGGAGGTAAAAGTTTGTCGGCAAATCAGAAAATGACACGTGGAAAATAAATTAAATTTATTCGGTCATTATTATCCGTCATGTGTTAAATTAATTACGACGATCCATTTAATTGAATTTTAAATTGAAATACATCTTGACCAATAATATCATGACACGTGTCAAAGATGATGCAGAAAATATTAATTATCTCTTTATTTAAAAACTAAAGGAATAATTAATTAACTTGGGCCCAAGTCCAAAGCACAACTCAAACCCTAGGGGTTAGGCCAACAAAGCCTATAAATAGGGGTCCTCCCCCTTCATTTTTAACCCCCAGAGATTCGACAGTCAACATCTGAAGGCTCCAAGATATCAAATTGCTAGCGGCATCCAGCTACCAAGCGTCAAGGATCGAAGTCTGCAGAAGCTCAAGATCGAGTCTCCAAGTCTTCAACACGTCTCGATCAAGAACAACAACAGCGTTCTTTGGCAGTCTACACTCTGCATATTACATCCGACATTCGGCATTCTGCATTCCAGACGATCAGAGAATCGAACTGCAAGGGACCTCTAGCTACCAAGCATCAAGGATCAAGGTCTACAGCAACTCAAGATCAAATACTCCAAGTTTGCAACACGTCAAGAACAAGGACTCCAATTGATTTCTTCAACTCGACCTACAATCGAGATCGAGATCAAGCGCCCGCACCCTCGACTCATCCAAATTCTAGGAGATTGAATCAGAGGAATACTTTATTGTATTTAATACAGAGATTATACCCACAAACATTCAGAAATTTATACAAATTATATTTTGTTACCGAATTTCCTGTCTTATTTAGTTTCGACTCAAAAATTGTGTTTACACCTACAACCTGGTCAAAATTTTTGGGTACCCCAACCGAAAAATTGATTTTAATTGGGTTGGGTACACGAATGGAAATAATTTCGGGTATTCGGTTCGGATACAGGTCGGCCCCTGGCCAACATCGGGCACTCGAATTACTTGAAGTACTTGAACAAAAATATCACTGAACTTTCCATTCTAGTAAAAAATGCCACTTATTTATAATAACGGTCATTATTGGCGCTCAAATTTCCGAAATAGTAATAAATGTCCTTGAAACCTGTTATAGCAAGTTATGAACCGGTTAAAAGATTGCTTAGACAAAATGCAACCCAATTTCCAAAAAAATCAAAAACGTCACTCAACTTTCCCAAAGAGTAAAAAATGTCACTACCATCGATTCAAATTGAAAAAGTGTCACTAGCTTTCATTTATTTACATTAATATATAAGAATATTCAAGTTTCAACTTTAGATTCGTTAGAAAATAAAAATTTTGTTTATAAACCATGTAATTGTAAAATTTTTTACGATTATGATTTTATATAGTAATATTGAAGTTTTTATGTTTTCTCTGTAAAATTTTATTTTATTTGATTTCAATCCCTGTTTTTGCTGTAAACGTGAATGGAACCATCTCTGATAAGTTTTCTGGTGGGAGACGCCTCCAGCAAAATGACCCATTGTCCCCTCTACTCTTTGAACTGACTATGGAGTATTTGTCGAGATCAATCGAGTACCACATTAGACAATCCAAGGGCTACAAATACCATCCGCACTGCACCAAGCTGAATCTCTCGCATCTAATGTTCACGGATGACTTAATTCTTTTTACTTTGGCAAATAAGGTTTCTATTGGAATTTTAATGGAAGCTTTCCGTCATTTCTCAACTGTGACAGGTTTAGAAGCAAACACTGCGAAATCAAAAGTAATATTTTGGGCCGGGGGCGGGGGGTGCAAAACTCGACGGAAGTGTTGCAAGAAACGGGTTTGGCTCAGGGAGTGTTGCCGTTTATGTAGCTTGGGATGCCAATCTCCGCCTGTAAGCTTTCATCAATCGTCTGCAATATCCTGACTGAGAAAATACTAGCCAAGATCAAGCTATGGGTATCCAGAAACATCTCCTATGCTGGGAGGGCTACTCTTAGCAACTTTTTCCTGCTTGGAGTGTTCGGCTTTTGGGCCAGAATCATCACTCTCCCGGATAAGGTTGTAAACACAATCAATAATTACTGTAGGAACTTCCTGTGGGGTTGTTTTCCTGACTGTAAAGCTCCCCACCTCTGTATCATGGACAAAAACATGCAGGCCAAAGCATATAGGAGGCCTGGGTAGCATGAATCTCGCCATTGGGAACTAGGCTGCAATTGCTAGGCTAGTGTGGGATATTCAAGCTACAAAGGACATCCTTTGGGTTAAATGCATACATACAAAATACATTTAGGATCATTCTAAGTGGTACTACAACCCCCCTTACGATGTTTGCCCATACATCAAACATTTATGTGATGTCAAAGATATCATCAAATGGGGGTCAAAGCTGGGGGACATATGACAGTGGGAGGATGCAGATTGCAACACAGTGGCCAGCGGGTATCAACGGTTGTTCCAAACTCAAACTGCCCATGGTGGTTTGAAGTTGTTTGGAGTAAATCTGTCATCCCGAGGCATGCCTTCATAGTGTGGCTAAGAGTACAAGACTGTCTCCCTGTCAGGAGTCACTCCTGTCTTTGGAAAACCCGGGGGGAGATCCACTCTGCTTCGTGTGTAGAAAGGAGAAAGAAACACACCAGCATCTATTCCATCAATTTGAGCAGGATAGAGAGATTCTCCAACAAATAGGCACCTAGCTTTACTGTAAAGTCTTCGAAGCCACCCAACCCTTCGAATGGAGGGATAGGCTGGAAGCTGAGAATACCCCCAGACAAATAATGGAGATGCTCTATGGTGTGTATGGTGCTTCTGTTTAAAATGTTTGGAGAGAGAGGAACAATATAGTTCATGATAAGCCTAGAAGACATCCCCGGATGATTGCCAAGCAATTTAAGGAGGACGTAACAACTCGAACTATCATGCTTGCTAAACTTGAAAAACAAATGCAGCAATTGTGTTAATATCGTTTTAGCAATGTAATTTTTTTTTGGGCAGGTTTCTATATAAGCCTGTTTTTGTATTGTTGTCGTTTTGGTCTATCAATAATATACCCTTGTTTCGTCTGCATATATATATATATATATATATATATATATATATATATATATATATAATCAACATTAAAATGATTTGTTACAGACTATAGTGGGACAAAAGTGACAAAGAACAAGTCATAATGAGAATATTATTATAAATATTTTAAGAATAAACTAAGAAATAAAATAAAATTTTATAGAGAAACATAAAAAATTAAACTTTACTATATAAAATCCTAATCGTAAAAAAAAATTTATAATTACATAATTTATCAACAAAATTTTATTTTCTCGCGAATCTCTAGTAGAAACTTGAATATTTTTATATATTAATTTAAATAAATGAAAGCTAGTTACATTTTTTTCTATTTTAATTGATGGTACTTGCATTTTTTACTTTTTTGGGAAAGTTGAATGATATTTTTGGCTTTTTTGGAAAGTCGGGTGACAGTTTTGTGCATACTATCTTTTAACTTGTTAACAACCTGCGCGCTATAATAGGTATTAGCGACATTTTTTACTATTTTGAAAAGTTGGGTGATAATAATGACAGTTTTTAAAAATCAGTGGCATTTTTGCATAGAATGGAAAGTTGAGTGACATTTTTATTCTAGTACTCAAATTACTTGAAATTAAAACTAAAATTAAAATTAAGGTGCAAATTAAGGTGCTCTTCTTTTCTTTCCATTTTTATGTTGTTTAATTTTGTATTTACTTATATCTTCTTGTGAGATTCTAAAAAAAAAAAGTAGCATGACTAATTAGAACTTGCTGATTGTATGAAGAGGTTGATCATAATATTCTTTAGTTTTCATCCAATTAATAAAAATCAAACGATGGTTGGACATGGTATTTAGCTAGCATAGTATGCCTAATTAACTTTCTTTCAAATAATAATAAAATTAGTGATTTTAATTATAAATTTACAAATTAAAATTAAAAATAATAAAAGAAAAAGCTCATAAAAATTAAATTAGAACTAATTGGGTCGTCTGACCATATTGGTTGTCTAAATGCAGCTGCTAATCCGGCGCAAATCATAAAGTCAGGCCATTGCTTGTCTAAACAGAGTTAATTACATTTACCCTAGCTGATATATGTGTTAATAATTTTTACACACCCAACATTTGGGAAATAATTTTCACCCTACCTGACATTTAGTGAAAATGATTTTTAGTGTTAGAATCCAGTAAATTGTCATCGGAAATGGAAAAATACAATAATACCGCTATATGACTCTGTGAAATTACGATGTTGCCCTTTAATTTGAGAAGGAAAAGACTATGTTGGAGAATAGAAGACAGACATGGTGATTTGGGAGAGGTTAGGTTTTCATTTTCTATATGGGAGGGGGGCCGGGGAGAGGAATCAGAGGAATCAGTGGAGTGGTTTGGTTTTAAAATGCCATAACAATTAATACTAAAGGTACAAAAGTCATTTCACATTTAATTGAAAGCCAAAGGAAATAACAAGGGTATAAATGTCACTTCATATTTATTTTTTTATAGTTCACCGGAAAAGTCAATAAAAAATCAATTATAACATACCTTAGGGGATTTAAATTTATGACCACTTAAATGTCAGGTAGGGTGAAAATTATTTTTCAAACGTCGGGTGTGCAAAAATTGTTAACAAATAAGTCAGGTAGGGTAAATGTAATTAACTATGTCTAAACATATTGAGCAATTATTGCTTTTCTATCAAGCATTCCTTAGGCCGTGTTGTTTGGATTGGCAACTCTTTACAATCTAATCCAATTCAATCTAATCCGAACCTTATACAATTCTACAAAAAAATTCTCTCTAAAAATACATTCCAAAAAAAAAAAACATCATGACTTGTGCAATCCATTCTATTTAAATCTCATTTTGGACTAGTAAGGTTGCTACAGGCAAGTGGGGCCTCCTGCTGCCGTTACCGGTAAAAAAGAAAACAAGTGGGTTGACCGACTTTGCGGTCTTTTTTTTATTTTGGAAAGAATTGCTCCCATCCACATGCAAAACGGTGTCGTAATCGTGGTGCTACCTCGTCTATTTAAACTATTGAACGGACAAGGTAGGGGGTATGACGAGAGTTGAGACAGAATTTAGGAAGAGCATTTTGTTCATAGAGTGAAGTCAAGCCTATTTCTTCAGGTTCATTCAACAAATTATTCCTAAATATTGATTAGCTTTCATCAGTTTTTATTTCTGTTTAGGCACCTCTGCCTCCAAAATTTATCCTGCAAGGAGCATGGAGGGGGAAAAAAAAATCATCCAACGTAACTCTTATTTCCTTTTTGGTTTAGTTTATATTTATTTTTTTTTTGAATTGTCTCCATTTAATTTAATATAATACAATATCTTAGGTCACTACATTACAGATCTCACTCACTTACAAATGAGGTTTTATTTATTTTTTCTAGGTTTCAGGACCAACAATGGCTTCATCATTTGATCCCGTCAACTCCACCGATGATCAGGTATTGAGTATTCTCCCATTTATCCAAATTCAGAATATTGCATTTTAATAACGCGCGCCTTGCTCCTTTTTTTAAGTTATAGGGTATTAGTTCCATTAGAAAAAAGTCATTTGGCAAGATATATTTTTAAATCGTAAATACAATTTCACACATTTAGTTTGTGCATAATGAATTGAAAAATATGGCATGGAAGTTATAGTTTATGTTTGGTGATTGAGAAATAGGATGAACTTAACAGCTTGTTTGGTATAAGGGAATAGAGGGTTGAGAATGAGAATAAAAAGATTTGTATTACAATTCTCATGTTTGTTTTATAATGATTTAAAAAGAAAAAAGGGAATGAGAATGAGAATGAGAATAGAAGGATCCAACTTCCACCAATTTATTAACAGGGAGAGGAGTGGTAATTCATACTACGAATTCATAAATCATGTTAAATATCAATATTATCCTGATCATATTTAATTAATCTTACCCATATTATCTCAATCTATTTAAATTAATGGATGGTATTCTAGTAAATGCTCATTTATTCACAATCTTACTCCTACTTTGAATTATTATGTAACAAACAAGAAACTTGGAAATTCATAAACACATTCTCAATCTCATTCTCATTGTGAATTCTCATTCTCTCCCATTACGTATCAAACGACCCCTATTTGAGAAAACTCTTGAACTGCTTGTCATTATTCAACTCTTGAACTGCTTTTTTATGAATTAATCTCTTTTTTCATTTTATCTGTCACCTTGATTTATGTACAGTCAAATATTGAAAAATTTGAGCATTAATTTCTTAATATATGTATATAATAATTTATGATATAAATCTACTATCATGACCAGATTTGTGATTTGTCTCAAAAATACTATTATAGGAATTGAATATAATATTGGAATTCCCGGTAAACTATTATGTGTGAAATAATCACGCAAAGAATGAATTGAAAATTGTGACATATTTAACAAATAACAAATAAGATGGAGATGAGAAAGTAATAAATATTGAGTGACTTTACTCCTCGCTTTTTTATCTAACTTTTCTCATTTCATTTTATCGTTAACTTTATAATCCTAATAACATATTTCATTGATTCAACCTCAAATTTTGATTTTTAATTAATTTTCTCCCTAACTACTCCATATATTTTTGTGATTTGTTTTCTCCCACTACATCCAAGAGACAAATAAAAAGACATGCAGGGAGTATATTTTTAGGTTACTTGAAACCAATTTTTTATAGGTGATGATACGTGCAATAATGCAAGACACTTTTTAATTGTGTTACATTTCACCAAATTAGTATTTCTTATGTTTTTTATACTAACTTTTTAAGAGTAAGTTTGCAAAAAAAAAAAAATTAATTTTTCAAAGGCTTCATATAAAATGTTTGTACAATAAATATTTGAGAATGACAATACAACAATGATTAAGAAAAATAAATTGTGTGATGCATCATTTTATTTTATTAAGTAATTGTACAAACATTTTATGATAATTTAATATGGAGCTTTGCAATACACTGAAAGATATAATTAGATAGTGGACTATGATATGAACTCTATGTATATTTAATTGAAAAGTCTTTATCTATCATTTTATTTTATTGCACATTGAAAATACATGACTAATTAGTATTCTACTTAAAATTGCCTATATAATTAAGCATGGAGATATGATAGCCATATGGATAGTTATAATAAGGGTTATTTGCATTTTGACCTCGAAGTATGGAAGTATTTATTTTCTGAACCCTTAGTTTTGATTGTTTATTTTTGAGATTTTAAAGTTTATGGGTTGAATAAAAAATGACCTTAGCTTAAAGTTTGTAACTTGAAAAAAAGAGTCCGTATACTGTTTTTATTTTTCTTTTTCATTGTTTTTCTTTTGTTTTGCACAAATATTTTTGGTTGTTGGATTTGAATTGGGTTCATCAATGATAAAGCTGAAGTGCTAATATTACCATATTATTGGTATGCATTCGATCTTGCAACACAGATTCTGGTTGAAGAACATGGATTAGCGCGAATAGTTGTGCTTAACCGGCCAAAGCAACTGAATTCATTCTCACCTTCCATGGTAACCAATTCATATATAGCTGCCCTACATTAATTACTACTCCTTCCGTTCCATATTAATTGACACTTTAACTAACTTATTTTGTTCCAAAATAATTGTCACTTTCCTATTTTCAATGGGGATTTTGCATTTTGGACCCCGAACTTTAGGGATATTTATTTTCTGAATCCTTTGGTTTCAACTTTAATTTTTTTGTTTTAATGTTTTGGACCCTAAAGTTTGTAGGTTGAAAAAAAGGACCCTAAAGTTTGTGGGCTGAAAAAAAAGCTTGTTTCCCGTTTTTCTTTTTCTTTCCATGTTTGAATTTCTCTCCCGATTGACGTCAAACTTCATGACTAAGGTTAAAACTGATATTAAAGTTATAATAAACCTCTCTTATTCATGTTGGAGTTACTTAAACCCCTGTACTCAGGGGTCTAAGTAGTTCCGACATGAATAAGAGATGTGTATTATAGCTTCAATATTAGTTTTAACCATAGTCTTGAAGTTTGACGTCAATCGGGAGATGAATTCAAACATGGGAAAAAAAACAAAGAAAGAGACTGGGGCCTTTTTTTTAGCCCACAAACTTTAGGATCCTTTTTTTTCAACCTACAAACTTTAGGGTCCAAAAAATTAAAGTTGAAACCAAAGGGTTCAGAAAATAAATACATCTAAATTCCGGGGTCCAAAATGCAAAAAACCCATTTCCAATACCTAATTCAATTATTTTACATTATTTATTAGAGAGAGAAAAATCAATTACAATTGAAATTTGTTAGTTATTATAGTTATATATTGGTATATGTGAAAACTTTAATTTTATTAATTAATTTGAAACAGAGGGAGTACATACATATGCATTTAATATCATGCCCACCTTACGTTAGTTTATTCGTGTACGTGTTGTTTGAATTTAATTATGTTTGTTTTATACAGATGTCTCGACTATTGGAAACGTTTATTGCATTCGAGGAAGATCCTAATGTGGAGTTGATTATATTAAAGGTATTCTCTTACGTAACCAAACCTAATTTTCATGCCGGAAAATATATGTTGTTCAAAATGTAAGTGATGGATAATGTACGTTGTTGTTTGTCTGATCTGCATAATTAGGGAAACGGTAGAGCATTTTGTGCTGGGGGTGATGTTACTACTGTGATTGGGGAAGCCCTAAAAGGTTCTACTTACTTTTGTTGCTAAAATATTGCTCCGTATTGTATACATCTACATTTTTGACAGTTAAATATGCATGTACGTGGTTTTGAACCAGATTGGAGATCAGGTGCAAAATTCTTCACTAAGCAATACAGCTTGAATTATGTGATGGCAACATACAACAAAACCCAAGTAATTAACTATCAACATCTCCCATTAAGTTTAACTTATACCTAGATAAGCGATCAAAAACAGAAATATTTGGATAATTTCAACTGACCATGAATAATTGTACTAAAGGTTTCGCTTCTGGATGGAATTGTCATGGGTGGCGGAGCAGGTGCATCAATCCATGGTAGATTTCGTGTTGCTACGGAGAATACGGTAACACAATATTGAAGGGTTATTTGCATTTTGGAACCCCGAAGTATAGGGCTATTTAATTTCTGAACCCTTGGTTTTCATTGTTTATTTTTGGAACCTAAAGTTTATGTTTGAATAAAAAAGGATCTTAAAGTTTATAATTTGAAAAAAAGGCCCGTGTAATGTTCTTCTTTTTCTTCTTATGTTTGAATTTATCTTTCGATTAGCGCCAAACTTTAGAAGTAAGATTAAGACTGATATTGAAGCTACAATACACCTCTCTTATTCATGTCGGAACTAATTAGACCCTGAAGTACCCAGGGTCTAAGTATTTCTGGCATGAATGAGAGAGGTGTATTACAGCAGGGTCTAATTAGTTCCGACATGAATAAGAGAGGTGTATTACAGCTTCAATATTAGTTTTAACCTTAGTCCTAAAGTTTGACGCTAATCGAAAGATAAATTTAAACATGGGAAGAAAAAGAAAAACAGTACACAAACATTTTTTCAAACTATAAACTTTAAGGTTCTTTTTTATTCAACCATAAACTTTAGGGTCCCAAAAATAAACAATCAAACCAAGGGTACAAAAATTAAATACCCCTATACTTCGGGGTCCAAAATGTAAAAAAAACTCAATATTTGAATAATTAGTTATGACTCGTGCATGTTTATCAACGGGTGATAAATATGAGTTTTTTTTTAATCTAATTATTATGTCTCAGTAGAATTTTTGGCACAATTTTCTTTTTTTTTTCCGCTATGATTAGTTATATATCAATTATAAGAGATGTCTTAGCATTTACCAACGAATAGTATTGGTAGCCTAATTGAATCAACCCAACATATTTTACAATATTTTATGTAAATTTCATAAGTATATTTATATATAGTTTACATCTTTTTTATAGATAAGATTTATTAATATATACAATGTCTTAGTATACGAAACTTTCATCGTCATATTATGATTTAAGTATGATGTTGTAACTTTGGTAAGATATTATATATAAAATTCTTAGTCAAAAAATCATATTGAAAACTGTAAAATATTAGATATATGATAAAATGGGATGGAAGGAGTATCTATAAATAGTATTTATGTTGACTCTAAAATGGGGTTGGGTTAATTTGTGCAGGTGTTTGCAATGCCTGAAAATGCAATAGGACTTTTCCCAGACGTTGGTGCTTCTTATTTTTTGTCAAGGTTACCTGGCTTCTTTGGTAATGCTACTAATCATTCTTCAATTCCTTTCTTTACTTCCTACGACCTCAATTATTGGAATATTGATAGCCATGCATATCCAAGTTTCATAATATTTGTACTCTTAAGTAATGCTTTTGGTCCAGTAATGTTTATATTTTTATAATTTCAATGAAAATTTTCTCAACCAACTACTTTTTTTAACTAGTGGTTTCTTACAAAATAGAAAAAGTGAGAAGGAAAGATGTAAAATCAATTTAATAGTATTTACAACTTCTCATATAATATAATATAATATAATATAATATAATATAATATAATATAATATAATATAATATAATATAATATAATATAATATAATATATTTTTTTTTTGGCAGGAAAAAGCTATAAGCCTTTTATTCCCATAACCCACCTCGAGTGATAATCAAACATCACAAATACAACATCTCAACCAAATTATCAACAACACCAACAAAAAAAAAAAAAAAAACTTAAGCTACCAACAGAACAACCCTTACATCCTTAATTGATCTATCACCCAAAGATAATCACAACCTTTCTTCATTTTCCCTAAAATCTGTGTAGTTAACGATGAACATATTTTCTGTACACAAAACTGTACTGACCAAGATTGGCCCTTGTGCTTCCTCATATTCCTTGCTTCCCATATTGTTTATATGATGGCAGAAAAATCATCTCCAATAATTGGTTTCCAACGTTTGGTAGCTTTAATATTCTTCCAGTAAGTCGCCCACTGTATAACAGTTTGAAAATCGAACTTTAAACCCAGACGAGAGCAAATACTGGATCTCACAGCTTGAGCAAAATCACACTGAACAAAAAGGTGATCAATTTCCTCATTCTCCTTATCGCAAATGCAACACAAGCTACTCACAGGGACTCCATGTCTATAAAGTCGAGCAGCTACTGGAGTTTTCATATGGACACAAACCCAAGCTGTAAAAGCATGCCTTGGTACAAAAACAGCAGACCATATGAGATTCTTCCATGGAAAATTGGTCTCCCCAACCAACAATTGATAATACTCTTTCACATAATAAACCCCATTTCTTCCCCAGTTCCACTCTCCTTCCAAATGACAACTTAATTTCACCTCTTCTTTCACTTGACAAATCTTGCGCCAATACCAACACACATCCCCGGTGGGTTTATATTCCCACCAAGATCTGTGTTTAATATACTTTTCATGCACCCATTTAATCCATAACCCATCTTTCAATAAAGCAATATCAAACACTAACCTCACAACATTAGCCCTATTCCAATTACATGGATCCTTCAAACCAATGCCCCCATGCTTCTTAGATCGACATAAAGTATCCCAATTAATCAAAGGAACCCTCTTATACTCAGTCTCAGCAGACTAAATATAATTTCTACAAATCTCTTTTACTCTATCCAGAACACCCTTAGGTAAGAGAAATTTTTTTACCCAATAGCCAAAAATTCCCATCAAAACAGATTTAACAAGGGCTATTCTTCCTGTATAAGATATATGCTTAGCAGACCATGATCTAACTCTCATTGTTAATTTGTGCACCAATAAAGAGCAATTAAGGCTAGATAATCTACTAGAAGTAATTGGAATACCCAGATATTTGAGGGAAAAATTACTTTGTTTGAAACCAGTAATATTCAGAATACTCAATAAAGTTTCCTTATTGCACCCATCACACACAACTTCAGATTTCTCAGTGTTTGTCGATAAGCCTGTCACAACAGCAAAATGATCAAATTGCCTAAGAATAGCAGCTACAGATTGCGGATCAGCTTTGCAAAATAAGATCAGATCATTAGCGAATAATAGATGATTCAATTTCAAATTCCAGCAACCAGAATGGAAATGAAAATCCTCATTGAACTGCAACTGTCTCATGCTTCTCGATAAATACTCCATTATCAAGACAAATAAGAGGGGAGATAAAGGATCACCTAGTCTCAATCCTTTACCTCCTTTAAAATTCCCATAAACTTGTCCATTCAACTGAATAGAAAAGGATGGAGTAGTCACACACATCATTATCCAAGCTCTGAATTTACTAGGAAAGTTAAAAGCCACCAACATTTCCTCAATCTCTCCCAATAAACTGAGTCATAGGCTTTCCTAAGATCCACTTTGAGAATACATCTGGGTGAAATATTCTCTTTATGGTATCCTCTTGCCACCTCTTGACAAAGCAAAACATTCTGCACTAGCTCCCTCCCTTTTACAAAAGCGCACTGACTTTGATCAATTAAACAAGGTAAAACTTGTTTTAAACGATCACAAAGTAGTTTAGAGAGCACTTTGTAAATCACATTACAACATGAAATAGGTCGAAAATCTGCAGCTCCTTGAGGATTTTGTTTTTTGGGAAGGAGCGTAGGGTTTGTTGCATTGATACACCTTAACATTTTCCCATCCCTTAAACTATCCAAAACAGCTCTTGAAACCAGCTCTCCCAAGTCATTCCAATGATGTTTAAAGAATGCACTGTTATAACCATCGGGGCTAGGTGATTTTTCCCCAAGGATAGAAAATAATGCTTTTTGAACATCAGCAGTAGTAAACTCTCTGATCAAACCACATTGCTGATCAATGTTCAGATAATCACCATGTTGTATAATTTCCATATTCACATGCTCCCTTGAATAATATTGTTCACCAAGCAGGTTTTTATAATAGTTTACCATAACATCAGCCACCTTATCAAACCCTGACACCAACTCCCCCTCCTCATTCTGAATAGCATACACATAAGTTTCAACTTGTCTCTGCTTCAATTTTGAAAAAAATAGCCTAGAACAAGAGTCACCTTTTTGAATCCCATCTTGTTTACTTTGCTGCCTCATCAGTTTATATGCAGAATCTAAGATCAATTCATGATTTGCGCGATGATGAATCTCTTCCTCCAATAGATTTGTATTCTGCATATCTTCATAAATCCTCCTTTACAAGGTTTCCAGACGTACTCTACTTCTTGCTACTTGATCATATATATCATGAAACTTATGGGAATGCAATCTCCTAAAAGGAGTCTTCAACCTTCTCAGAAATTGTACCAGTTGAAACATACTACATCGCTCTTTTGGAGTATTCCAAACACCTTCAAAAAATTCCCTGATAATCCGGATCTAGCTGCCACATCTCGCAATATCTGAACTTAGATTTAAGCCTTGGTGTATTATGAAAAGAGATCTTGATAGGGGCATGATCAGAAATTCCAAAAGGTAAGAACTCCGTATGCATAAAACCCATTGAAGAGTACCATGAATCATTCACAAAGCACCTATCTATTCTACTCCAAGTATGATGATTTGTCCAAGTATAATATGCTCCATGAGATATCACCTCTTGGATAAAACACACTTCAATACACCTTTTAAAATCTACTGTTTCAAAATATTCAACATTCACTCCACCAAATCTATCCTCTTCATATAATACAGCATTAATATCACCAACAATCAACCAACCATCTTCCATATTACCAGAAATAATTTCCAAAGTATTCCATAAAACTCTTCTATCAGCCAAAGAATTAGCACCATAATGATAAACAAAAGAGATATACCCAAATGCAGCATCCACTCTTCTTAACACCTTGCAATGAATAATTTGTTTATCACAAACAAGAATTTCCACATCATACAACTGAGGTTTCCAAGCCACCAAAATTCTTACCTTAACATTAACCTCAGCATAAGTTACCATATTCCAACCATTGAACATTCCTCCAGAGAGATTCCTGCTTTAATTTTGTTTCTAAGAAAGCTACTAACCTAACCTGATGCTGGTGCAGAAAGACCTTGAGGTCTAACTGTTTATTCGGGCCATTCAGCCCTCGGACATTCCAACACACAAAGTTACCCATTATCACCCCTAGCAGTACTCCCCTTTGCAGTTTGTGTGATAATTTTAGCAATCTCTTCCCTGGTCCATTTTTAAATCTGAGGGGTAATAGGTGTTTCACATGACTACAAACTTTTAGAGGGAGAATCTGGAATATTTGTACTCATATCATCAACAAGTTAAGCATCCGTATTTAACTGTACAGAACCACCTGCATCAACCTTCTCCTTGACTCTCCAAACCCTTTTTATATTCAGCTTCACTCTACATTCATCTTCCTTATGACCAAACATTCCACAATGAGCACATTTGAATGGCTTCCAGTCATATTCAACCTTCTGCCAGAAAACCGATACTCATTCTGTAAACTCAATTGTATCCGGATACTGATCATTGATTTTCATTTCAACTAAAATTCTTGCATAATTCTTTACTGATCTCTCCATTGTAGGTCGATCTGCTTTAAGAGGAACTCCCAACATACTTCCCAATTTACTAAGATTTTCACTATTCTAAAACCGCACATCCAATTTTGGAAATCTTACCCACACCGGAACAGAAGTGATATCATCCGTATCAATAGTTTTCTCCAAATTAAGCGGCCGAATAATGAAAGGTCTTCTAAAGAAATAATATACTCCTTTCTTCAACACAATCTCCATATGAGCTGCTTCCTTAAATTTTACCATATAAGTCCCCTTTCTGGCTATCGCAACTTTCTCAATTGGAAAATCACTCCAAATACGTTTAATAAACTCATCAACAACATCAAGAGGAGGATTCAAATCCAAAACCATACATAATATAGAGTTCTTCCAGTAAAAATTGGTCGAAACCTCACCTTCCTTAATCAATCAGCACACCTTACCCCATTCACCTCCTTACATGGAATAAAACGAAGAGCCAGATCTTTTGTTCTGCCAGATGACCAAAATTTACAGAAATATTAGTAACTACATCATTTTCCTTCATTATAGCTTCCTGTTGCTCCTCATCATCTTCAACAATAGCATTACTGGAACTAGGATCCTCTGCTCCGATTCTTGCTGAACGACGCATAGGAGGAACATGCATATTACGTTTCTTGATATCAATCTTTGGTTGTGCATTTCTCGATTTTCCTTTCGGCAAAGCCATTGTAGCCTTCTTCTCCTTCGACCAGCTAAGCAACTTCCCAAATCGCTTAGAGAGAGAAAGAGCTCAGGAGAGAGAAAGCCCTTAGTAAGAATATATAATATAAAGTAATATTTATTGTTTTTCAAAATTATTACTTTTCTAAATTTTAATTAAAATTTCAAGTATTAAATGGAAATAATATTCACTCATAAATTCTAACAAACTACAATCTAATAGATCTAGCATACATTATAACCCAAACCTAACGATCTACATATAAAGTTTAAGCCATGTTCTTTAGTTTAGTAGAATAGGTTTATTCTTAATTAATTTACCCAACCTAACATAACATTACCTTACCTTATCATCCAAAAGATCAAGACTAGTTTTAGATAATTGATATTTTAAATTCATTATTTAACTCGATCACAAAATTTATTTAAAAATAATAAAGAAATAGATAATCTGACATTTACTTACTTCCACTATTTTCTATACCTAACTTTCATTTTTCTTATCTTACCTTACTTTAACTAACTTAACCCTATATCAATCAGAGCTAGCTTTGTTAAATGGTATACCATTTGAAAGATTCTATTATAATTGAAAAGTTTTTCAACTAGTATAATTATTTTTTATTTCACCTCTACAAAATTAAAATTAAATAATAGTTCTAACTGATTTTTTAAATTGGTTTTCTTTCTGTTTTGTGTTTGTTTTTTGAAAAGCTTTTGTTTTTTTGTCTACCGGAATGAGTCTCTCCAAGCATTCTACTATATGGGAGGAATATTGCCTTTTGCCTACACCTAAATTCCCTCAAACCCCGCTTTAGTGGGAATATTCTGGAGTTGGTTGGTTAGTTGTTGTTGTTGTTGTTGTTGTATGACTTGTTATAATAAATACTATTAATTAAGATATAATTTTTTTTAAACAAATGGTGTTTTTCGTGGAGATGAAAACTATTTTCTTGAGAATGATCTTATCAGTTTCCCGTGTTTTGTGGACAGAAAATAGGAAAAGTTATTTTTCAGAAAAATCATTTTCCCTCTCCATATGTAAATTATTTTCTTGAGTTCAACCCTAAGAAAATTCAATTTCTTGGCCTAAGTTATCATATCACACAACTCACTTCCTCCCCCTCTCATGTCTATCCTAAACCTACGCGAGTATCTCTAGCGCCACCTCTCTATCACTAACTCATCTGTCGCTGCTTCACACACCCACTATCGTATGTTGTCAAACAAGATATCCTTTTTGTCATCATTTTCAGGAAAATGGAAAATGTATCAATTAAAAATACCAACTGAAATTAAATTCATTTTCTAGAAAAATCATTTTACAATGAAAATTAGTTTCCTAGTATTTTTTTTTTGCACCAAACCCACTAGAAATTATTTAATAGATTTACTTTACTGTAATTGTTTTTTTCAACTATCATAGTAAAAAATATAATTACCGTTAGTTTTATTTTTAAAGATCGAAATCAACATATATTGATGAAAGTAGGTTGTTGCTCATATTTGTTAAGACACCTAGCTTTTTAACGAATGAGATTTATTTTATACTAACTAATGATATGAAATTTACCATTACTATAGTTAAAAACAAAAATCAATGATAGAATTCATTTCTGATATGACTAAGTTCTCGTTCAAAATTTAGAAGCAATTTTTTTTTTAACCTAACATTAATACAATTGTTTACTTCTCTACCTATAGTATATGGCTACACTCAACCTGCCACTCGACCCCCAAAACCAACAACGAAAGAGAAATAGATTGGCGAAACATATTCATGGGAATTTTTAGTTGATAGTTGATAGTTGATATGAAAATAATTTGAAACGTATTTAATACTGATACATTTATAGTATTTGTCAACCATGAAAATCACCATAAGTAAAATAAATCTTATCCGTACATATATTAAGTTTTATCTTGACCGTTAGCTTTCTTATTTATTATAAATTGTGAAATATATATTTTTTAAATTTTAGTTTATTTTTAAAAAATTTTAAAATAAATATTTTTCAAAATATGCTTATTTACTAGGCAAAAATTTAGATTTAAAATATTTAAATTTTAAAAATTTTCAGAAATTTTTTTTAATTTAGAAAATATATTTTATAATGTTGTACTAAATAAAAAAGATAAATAACGAACATAAAAGTTGAAACATGTATGGATAAATATTATTTTCATTGTGGTGGTTGTCATGGTTGACAACAAATATAGTGTACACGATGAGAGACAGCTAAATGCACGAGTCATTGACTCATTGTAGTGTTTAGGTAGGTATTTAGGTTGCCACTTGCCAAGTTGGCAACTTGCGACAAAATTTTTTTAAAAAAAGTATCCCTGAATAGCTAATAACTATACACTTCCTTTTATTTAAGTTGACCATATTTTTTTTATGAAAAGTTTATTAAAGAGCATGACATAAACTGCTCATAAGTAATATTTATGTACTATCTCCCTTTTTATTTATCTGTCGCTTAAAAAATTGTGTTAAAAACTTTTACTTTTAATATCTTAATTTATATAATGATTCATCACCAAAAAATGATATCATTAGATTCGTAATAAAAAATACTATTAAAAAAGTATAATATTATTTTTTTATAAAAATTATATATTAGAAATTATTGATTAAAGATTGACACTGAAAACCGTAAATGACAGATAAAAAATAACGAAGTGAGTAATCCTTAAAAGTCAACCCTTTTTCCTTTTTGGAAATTTTATTGTTTAATTGTTTAAATATAGGTGTTGTTATTTGGTCAGGTTAGTTGGTTACGTTATGAAAGGAAATGATATGATAATATAGGAAAAGATATGATTTGTTTGAATTAAGTTAGTTGCTGCCTAGAAATATTTTATTAATAAAATTTGAATATTTTGGAAAAATAAATGAAAAAAATTATAGGTGTTGAAAGAAATGGATTGATTTGAGACTACAATTATATTTTTTGAATTTCTTTTCAATTTAAAAAGTAGATTGTTTTTGGTTTGTTTGATTTTTAGGAAATTGTGTTATGTTAGGTAAAGATAAGTTAAATTAGGGTGGTTAGATCTAAGTCAACTAAAGAACAGTGCCATAGATATTGTTCTTTGGTCAGATTATGTTCAGGTTATGTTGGTTTGGTTAGGAGAGGAAAGGAAATGAAAGCATATGATAGGATATGATATGATATGATATAATATGATAGGATAGGATAAGAAATGATAAGATTTGTTTGAGTTAAATTAATTGTTGGGTGGAAATATTTTATTAATAAAATTTGCATATTTTGGGGAAAATATATAAGTGAAAAAGTTATAGGTGTAGGAAATTAAATTAGATTGATTTGAGATTAAAATAATATTATTTGAAATTATTTTTGATTTAAAAAATTATTTTTGGTTTTGTTGTTTTTTAGGGAGTTGGGTTAGGTTAGGTTAGGTTAGGTTAAGTAAAGATAAGATAAGTTAAGTTAAGTTAAGTTAAGTTAGGTTAGGTTAATTAGCTGTAATTCAACTAAATAACAGAGCCATAGTCTATTATTAAAGTAACAATTATATTTTTATAAGAGATAAATATAGCTCTTAATATAAGATGAATTTTATTTTTGGGATAGAAAAAATAATAATTACATACATATCCTTGATGATTTTGTTAAGAGCCACTCTTGAAAAAAGTTAAAGTGGCTAATAGATTCATTTAGTTAAATGTTGAGAGAGAGCAAGTCATAATTAAATTTTCCTTAAAGAAATATATCAGCATTTGAAATCCAAAAAATTACTAAGGGGTACCCTAATTTTCCTAATTTTTGGTGAAATGTTTTTCTGGTACTCCAACTTTTAAAAACTAATTTTGGAGTACCATAACTTTTAGAATTAGAAATAATTAGGTGAATTTCCGGCCAATGATTTGAATTCACCGGTGAATTTTAGGCGGGAAATTGATTAAGTGTTTTTGTGGACAAAAATGTCCTTTGTTTTTGTGGACGAAAATGATTTGAATCAATCGGAGTTTCGCCGGAAATTCACCTAGTAATTTCTAATCCTAAAAGTAAGGGTACCCCAAAATTAATTTTGAAAAGTTAGAGTACCAAAAAATTGTTTCTTCAAAAGTTAGGATACCTCTTAGTGATTTTTTGTTTGAAATCCAATGTTTTGCGTGCATCATGTCATATGCAGGGGAGTATCTTGGTTTGACTGGAACAAGATTGGATGGTGCTGAAATGCTTATGTGCGGTCTTGCCACCCATTTCGTTCCCTCCAAAGTAATTATTTCCTCTTTTCCTAATTCCATGTTTTAAAGCATAAAATATCAAACACAATATTACAGACATCTATCTCCTATTCCATCACAAAAAATAAAAAATAAAACTGTCACTTATATTATGTATAATAGCATCAATTTCCCCTGTTTTCCACTTCTTTCCCTTACAATCTTACGTTGTAATGAAATTATCAAATTAGGTAGTAATAACATCATAAGAATTTTTGGGACAAAATCCCTGACATACATTACTGTTTTAACCAATTAATCGTATGTATGTTTTAATTAATGTGCATGCTAATTATATGGTTTTTGGATGCTCTGATATTACAGAAATTACCGCTGCTTGAAAAAGACCTATGCAATATTGTTTTCACCGATTGGAAAAATGTTTCAAAGAGCATTGATAAATATGCACAACGCCCAGTTGTTAAAGGAAGCAGTCCTTTCCATCAGTAAGATTTCTGGTTTCTCTCTTCGTTGATACCGTTATGTTGTATTTCCATATCTCGAATTAGCATAATCATGATAATTTCGCTCCAGTGGACATGTTTATGAGTATTTCTGAGCAAGTGTTATGATCTATCATTTAAAAGAAGAAAACAACCACTCGATCAAGCTCGCTAAATTAAACACAATTTTGTTTACATACGTTTAATTTCATTATTTGCAGGTTACACATAATTGATAAGTGCTTTTCCTATGCAACAGTTGAAGAAATTTTATCATCTTTGGTAAGTTGCTTTAAAAATTAATCTGCCATTGTGTGTTGTTTCATATGAGTGTTTTCATTTGTCATATATATATATATATATATATATATATATATAAATATATAAATATATATGTGTGTGTTGTATTCAGGTAGTTTATACATTCTTTATGCCTTGAGTTTTCCAACTTGATATTAATTTTCCAACCTTTATTATTTAGAATTAATATTTTTTATTATAACAATTTTATAGTCCTTTTTTGATTGAAATAATTACATTTACCCCTGTCGACTTTGTTGAAATGAGGATTTTTCCCATGAACTTTAGTAAATGACATTTACCCTACCTTACATTTACAGTTGTAATAAAAACTATATATATACCTAATCCGGTGAGTTTATCAAACAGACCATATTGCCCCTGATATGTAAAATAAAAAGATGAAATTATCCTTCTTTTTACACTTGTATTTTAAATATTTTAAATTGTCATTATTTTGTTTAATAATTTTAATATTTTAATTGTAATTATCTTGTTTGGTAAAGTTGAATTTTATTTTTAGAGTTAATCATGCTAGTAGGATTACTTATAGTTTTTTTTTCCAAAGTTTATCAAAATACTTTTTCGTAAAAAACGGTAGTTTTATATTATTAAAATTCTACAATTTAGTTTATAGATTATTTTGTTAAAATTCTACATTTTCTAATTTTCTTTAGTAGAGATTTGGTTTATTTTTGATTGATACTATTATTAAACCCCTTTTAAACCTTCTTTAATTATCCAACAAATTTCTAGCCTAGTTTCCTCTTCTTCTTCATCAAGCCTTAGACCTTCTTCATACATGCATGGCATCTCAAGTGAAACTCATTCATATTGAAATTCAACTCTAAACTCATCAGATCCAATTCTCAAAGTTCATCTTACTGTCCCTTGAGTAACCACACCACCTCCATTTCAACCGCACTAAAAACACCACCAATTCAACCACCAATAACACTGTCATCGTTAATCATCACAATCCACCACCAATAACCATACCAACATGACCTTTGAACCACCACGGTGTTACCATCAAACCCTCACAGAATAGGCCAGTATCCAAAGATTTACCCAAACCAATTGGTCGAAAATCTTGAATTTAACCACACCCGCAAAACTCAACACATGGATTCACTAGCCTTTGAGTCGATTAAACGAAGACTGTGCCAACACCACCCAAAACTTCATTTACTTCTCTTTACTTTGGGGGTGTTTGGCTACCCAGCTTTTTGGGTAACTTTTAGCTTTTTGGATAACTTTTAGCTTTTTGACCAAGGTTAAAAAGCTACCTGAGGTGTTTGGTAAGTAGCTTTTTATATTAGCTTTTTGGACCTAAAAAGCTAGTTTTCAAAAAGCTACTTGATGAAGCTTTTTGAGGTAGCTTTTTGTGTTTGAGGTAGCTTTTTCACAAAAAACTACTTTACCAAACAATTTTCCTGTAATCAATTACTTGACAATTTAAGTCAAACAATTGTCAAAATTTATCAGTATGATCTAAGCAATGCAATTTCAAATATCGGTGGTTCTATCATTGCCAAGCGCTTTGTGGGTGTGGACCAATCAACATTGTCTGATAGGTGTTCTGTGCCCCCCGTGAGCCCCTTCGCTAGTCTTTTTCCTATTTTCTTCATCGTATACGTACAACGATATTCTTTCCTTTTTCCAATTTCAGTAACGATGGAATGAAAAAGGAGGGAGAGTGGAGAGGATTTGCAGATGACGAACAGCAAAAAGTGAGAATGAAAAAGGGTTGAGGGATTTCTTGGGTTTAATAGGAAGAAAGAAAGACTTTTTATACAGAAGGTAGCTTGGGTATTTCATAACACATAATCAATGGGTCAATCGGAAAAGGGCTCCAAAAGATAGAGGGGTTATCTCTTACTAGTACTGTAGGTTTGGTAGGGTGAATGTCGTTTTTCAAAATTTATGCGTAAAGTCCTCATCACTAAAGCTGGTGAGGGGTGACTGTAACTAGTTCTTTTTTTATCTGAGGCAAGCAAAAAGGTGTCAAATTATTGATTTTAACTCAACCGTAGTATAGTTCAGTTTGTGTCTACAAAACATCATGATCATCAAAGTTTAAACCTAGCCTAGGAAATTAAAACATCATCTCTTACAACTATACCCTAGAGAAAGACATAATTTAAACTCCAAGATTGTAGAGGTTGATGTTTCAATGTTGAGCCAAAAAAAAAAGAAAAGAAAGAAGCAAAACGACAAAAATTTGCTGGGAGGTGTCATACATTCTTAACAACTGACTCCTGGGGGACCACATTTTTTTAATGCACTCAAAGGGGACCAAGTCCTCAAACAAATGGCTCCCAGGTGACTTTCCGGCCAATTTTCACCGGAATCCGGCGACAGTTGAGTTAAGTGAAATTTTTTTTGAAATTGCTTTGTGGAATTCCAATACTACCCTCCATTGGCTCCAAATCTTTTCTTATTTAACTGAAGCCATTTTCTCCATCTCAACTTCCATCTTCTTTCTGCTGTCTCTCAATCAAACTGGACAATTTTTGAATACATCTCTCAAGCAGGAACATGCACCAGCATCAATGATCAGCAAGCATCATATAATTATAGGTTTTTGCAGCTAATTAATAGTTTTCAAAGAAAAAGGCACTCCTTCCAAAATTGCAACCCCCAAGAACAGGAATTCCCCTTTTTTTTAAACAAAATGATAAAACAAATCCAAGCAAACATAATCACACATTATTTGGATTTCCATGATTAAGAGAAGAAGAAAACAAAATTACTAGCAAATAGGAAAGATCCAAGCTCCTCAGCTCTTTGCATTTAACAGCAATCAATCCAACCCCTAAATCCCCTATTCCCAAACACCATTTCAAACTGATTAGCTTCAATTTAGGGCACCCAACCGCAATACACCCAATCCCAATATCTGTGATGAGCTTACACCTCCCCAACCACAACCTCTCCAAATTCTTCGCCTCCGCCACCACAGACACCGCCAGGTCCCGAGTTCACGTGATTGGACGATGATCTAGCTCCGTCAAGTTCCAGCAACCCGCCACCAGCGCCGCCACGCTGACTCCGGTGAAGAACCTCGACCTGGACAAGTCCACACGCCGGAGCGCGTCGCCGGCGAGGGCGACGTCAGTGATTCAAGGGCAGAGGGTGAGATTGAGATGTGAGATGTGAGGGTAGCGATTGAGGATTGAGGGGAGGTGGTCGGGGCGTAAGGGTTTGAGGGTTTGAGGGTTTTACGGTGCTAGGATTCGATGATGTAGAAGGATTTGCAAACCAATGAGAAGGATTTAGCGTCGTGGGGGTTGGATTCAAGGAAGTCGAGGATTGTGAAGATGATTTCTTCGCTTAGAAGATCGAAGGGGTTCTTGCTGTTGTTGTTGGTGCTGATTTCCGCCATTGTCGAATGCTTCTTCATGGCGAACTGGGTTTGAAGAAGGAAATGGACAGGCCTTCGTTTTTTTTGAGTGGGCAAAAATAAGGGCAGCATGGTCTTTTCATAACCATCCCCAAGGGCTTTTTAGTATTTTCAAAGATTCCGGCTATAAATGGTCGGAAAGTCACCTGGGGGCCATTTGTTTGATAACTTTGTCCCCTTTGAGTGCATTAAAAAAATGTGGTCCCCCAGTGGTCAGTTAATAAGAATGTATGACACCTCCCAACAAATTTTTGAGCAAAACGATGGTTGCATTTAAGACAGACAAACTCACCTTCTAAAACCTTTATTTTATTAACCCTTCATCCTAACAGAACATAAAATTATGTACCACCCTAGGTAAAGACAAGATTGGAGAATATTGAAACTAAAAGCACAAGTACAAAAACCACAAAAATTAATTCCCACAAACCTAGGGTGTAAAATACATGCTTCAATTCTTAGCTATTAATAGTCATCATAACACATATTTCTCATCACAGGAGACTGAAGCTGCTACCAAGAATGATGATTGGATATCCAAAGCAATACATTCAATCAAGAAAGCATCTCCAACAAGTTTAAAAATTTGTCTAAGATCGGTATGCATTTAATTTCTACAAGCTTTTAAACGGTCAAGACCATGATATTAAAAGTGTGGCGAATGCTAGTGACAATTTCACGAAGGCCTTTAGGCAAAAATCCTGAGAAGAACCTTCGCAATATAAAACAACCATTACTTTATGACCCTTCTTATTGGTTGTAGCTTATGTTATTTTATATTTAACAGATTAGAGAAGGCAGACTTCAAGGGATCGGTCAATGTCTTACTCGTGAGTACAGAATGATTTGCCACGTCATGAAAGGAGACTTGAGTAGAGATATATTTGAGGTTCAAAAATGATGGATTCGATACGTACGTACTTTGCTTATATGTCAATGACCTTTATACTTACATAAAAATATATGCTTCTGTTCAGGGCCGCCGAACAATATTTGTTGACAAAGACAAGGATCCTAAGGTGGTATCTCCTATATTCTCAGATTATTATTTTTCCGCATGAGAGTCTCTCACCTCTCACTTTAAAGATTACTTAGACATAATATTAATGGTCAAGGTTTGAAACCAGCTTAAGCAGGGGCAAAACAAGAAAAAAAATGAAGGGGTCAAATATATCTGTTTTATTATTATTTTTATATTCTCAATTACACTTTTTTAAAAAACAATATTTTTTAGTACCTTGTAATATGGGTCATAAATTGTTTGGTACAACATTGTGTCAAATCATATTGTCACTTATTACAATGTTAACTTTCAAACATGAGAATTTCTTTAGAAAAATAAGCCATAAAGCATATTGCTATTCATCATAATTTTAGCTTTCAAACATAAGAATTTTGAAAGATAATTGTTAAATCACATAGAAAACTTATATTGATATTGTGAATGCTATAGATTTGAAGTCAAGTAGTTAAGCTCAACTTGAAAAATTTGAAGATCAACTCTAAGATGTCAAATATATATGTACTACCATATTCTTCATTTTCATTCCTAGGGTTAAGGGAGATATAGGAAGAGCAGGGGAAAAAAATTAAATTAGCCTATATTTATGAATAATGTTTGAAAGTAATTAGTTAACATATATTACCCTCTATAATGATTAATAAAACAAAATAACAGGAGGTGGAATAAATTTCTCAAGTTAATATATAAATCAATGGAGGTGGAGTAAATGCATTCAATGGAAAGGTGAGAAGTTCAGATAAAAATTGTGTTTATTGTGAGAATAAGCAAAATGGAGACTTGTGTTTACAAGAAAGAGACAAAAGCTATTTATAGACCTAACCAAAGCTAATAACTAATCCTAACCGATTCTTTCAAGAACAAGAAATCAAAGAACACCTTGATACTCTTCACACTCCCCCTCAAGGTGAAGTTGGTTAACTATCAAGCAGACCTAACTTGTGAGACAAATAATTGTGTTGAGATTCTCCTAAAGGCTTAGTCATGATGTCTGCAATTTGCTCCTTAGAACCAACATAAGCAGTCTACAAGAAGCCTTCCACCAGTTTATCCCTCACATAATGGCAATCTATATTCAGATGCTTTGTTCTTTCGTGGAAGATCGGATTTGCTACTATGTGCATTGCAACTTTATTATCACAATATAGGGTAACTGGCAGATCAAGAGAGAGCTTCAAATCTTTGATCAAACTTGCAATCCATACTAGTTTTGAAGTGGTAGTAGACATGGCCCTATATTCAGCTTCAGCCGAAGACTTTGCAACCATATTTTGTTTTTTCGTTTTCCATGAAACCAAGCAATCTCCTATGAACATTGTATATTCAGTTAGAGACCTTGAAGTCATTTGGCAGCCACCCCAATCTGTATCACAAAATGCACAAAGCTCAAAATTAGAAGAAGCTGAAAAATGAAGACCACGATTTATACTTCCCTTTCAGGTATCTCAGAACATGCATGGCTGGATCAAAATGTGTTTGTCTCGGATGTGCAAGAAACTGACTTAAGTGCTGAACCGAATAAGTAATGTTAGGTCTTGTGATGGTAAGATACAAAAATCTTCCAACAACTCTTCTGTACTTCTCTGGATCTTCTAGGATTTTTCCTTTTTCGGTTGAGAGTTTCAATCTCTTTGGCAAGGGAAAGTTGGCTGGTTTTGCTCCTGTCAACCCAGCATCTTCTAGGATATCCGTAATGTATTTCCTTTGATTCAACATTGTTCCAGCATTGGACCTGGAAATTTCAACACCAAGGAAGAACCTAGCCATCCCTAGATCCTTGATGGTGAAAGTTTCATGGAGTTGCTCCTTTAGCCGCACAATTCCTTGAGTATCATTCCCTGTGATGAGCAAATCATCCACATAAACTAGAACAAACAAAGTCAGATTATTTTGTCCCCTAATAAAAAGACTGTCTGAATCCAACACCTTTGAGAAACCTACTTAACTCCATGTTCCATTGTCTCGAGGCCTGTTTAAGGCCATATAGAGACTTCTCCAACTTGCAAACTTGATTGGGAGAAGCTTTACTATAACCTTCAGGGGGAATCATGTTAACCTCTTCATCAAGAAATCCATGTAAAAAAGCATTGTTTATGCCTAATTGATGTAAAGATCAAAGTTTAATAGTGGTCATAGCAATAAAAATTCTAACCGTGGTTAGCTTAGCAACAGGAGAAAACGTGTGTTTGTAATCTTTATTTTTAATTTGTTCGAATCCCCTGATAACTAACCTTACTTTATACCTTTCTATGCTGCCATCTTGTCTGAACTTTACCTTATAAACCCATTTTGAAGATAGAGAACTTTTTCCAGTAGGCAATTCTGTCAAAGTCCAAGTGCCATTCATTTTCAGGGCCTGCAATTCTTTGTTCATAGCAGCAATGCATTCAGGTGATTCTGCTTCTTGTTTGTAACTAGTGGGCTCAGAAACACCCATGGTAGTAATTAAAGAATTGACATATTATGAGGAATGGTGCTATAAATCTGACTTCTTGATCAGAGGATGAGGAAAGGCATTTATGTCTTGGCTAAAAAAGCTAATTGATGGCTGTGAGGAATATTCAGAGTTTTTCTTCCTTTCTTGTGGCTGGATAAAATCCTTTAGCCAAGATGGTTCCCTTCTCTGCCTTTGGGATTTCCTTAATCCTTGCTGTGACTCTTGGTTGGCATCCAAGTTGTTGTCATTTTGCTGCACACTCTCATCAAAATCATGAGAAACAGTTTCATTTATGTAATTGTTAAAATCATCATGAGTGTGAGGGGATGGACTTTCCTGTATTGCCCTGATGCTCATTAATTTCTCTACTGGACAAAAGGTTTTGGTCAGAGATAGGAAGATAAGAAGAATGATCATGCTCATTCTGCTCACTGCCACTGGATCCTTCATTGTCATTGTGTTCAAACACAGTAGGCCAAATACTTTCATCAGTATTTGGGGTTAAATGAATGTTTTCTTTGTTCTGTTGTTTGAAAGGAAAAACCTCTTCTTCAAGTATAACATCCCTACTGTGGATGACTCTTTTACTTTCCAGAACGAACAACTTATATCCTTCATGCCATATGTGTATCCAAGCAAAACACATTTTTTTGCTCTATGAGAAAATTTATCCTTTTCTCTTATGTTTACAGCATAGCAAAGACAGCCAATGGTCCTTAAATCATCCAAGTTTGGTTTCTCTTTATAAAGCATTTCATAAGGACTCTTCCAATCTATTCTTTTCATAGGTAATTTATTAATGATGGCAGTGGCTGCTAAGACACATTCCCCCCAAAAATCTTTAGGAAAATCGGCTTGTAATCTAATGGCCCTAGCTGTGTCTAAAAGGTGCCTGTGTTTTCTCTCAACTACCCCATTTTGTTGGGGAGTCTTAACCATGGATCTTTGATGAATTATACCCTTAGAGTTAAACAAAGAAGCACAAGCAGACTGAATAAATTCAGTCCCATTATCAGTTCTAATGGTTTTAACCTGAGTATTGAATTGATTGTTAATCATGTTCAAGAATCTTTCAATGGCATAAAGAACCTGTTCTTTATCCTGCAGGAGTTTAGTCCAGGTACACCTAGTATAATCATCAACAATTTATGTTAGGAGATTGGGTTTTGATAGTGCTTCTAGCAAAGGGTAATCTATGAGCCTTTGACAAAATGCAAATTTCACAGAAGAAATTATTACTATCAACAAAGTCACATTAATCAATATGCTCTAATTTTGAAATTCAAGTGTGTCCTAACCGAGAGTGCATCAAGTACAAAGGAATGCCATTGTCATTTGAGCTTTTACATTTCATATTCTAGCAGAATTAGAAAAAGTAACTGAACTTCGCAAGGAATAAGTGGCTCTTTTACACTTGGATTCCAGCTTATAGATCCCATTGTCCTCATACCCAACAGCCATAGTCTGCTTACTTATAATGTCCTGAAACATGCACTTTTCAGGAAAAGAAATCATATACAAGGATTGATTATTTAAGAGCTTGATGACAGAAAGTAAATTGAAACTAAAGTCAGGAACATACAGGACCCCCTTTAGGATTATGCTGTTACTAAGTTCTACTGTCCCACTTATATATACTGTTTTGACAGTTCCATCGGGAATTGCTATAGATGTAGGATTATTAAGTTTCTTGATAGAAGACAAGAGAGATATATCATATGTCATATGATCACTAGCCTCGGTATCAACAATCCAAGTGGTATTTGCAGAATCTGTTGAATGGGAATGTTCATCAGTATTAAATTGAACGATGTTACATGAGAAATGAGTGAAATGGCCAGAACTGTGGTGATCTTTGCTTGGTCAATCTTTGATCTTTCCAGACTGCATCTTGTCAGACAACTCAACATGCCTTGTATTGTGTGTATCAGCAAAGTGGGCAGCAGCAAGCCTTGCTTGATCTTGCTGTCTATCTTGATTTATTATTGTCGGGTCTCCCAGAGGGCTGTCGGCAGCTTCTTCTGTGAGGACATTGGCAGCTGTCCCCTTGCCTCGTTTCTTGTTGTCTTGTCACCAATCCAAATATCCTACAAGCTTGAAACAGGCATCTCACTAGAAACGAAGCAAAGCAGGCTAGGTAGGTTGACAACACTCACTAGAAACGAAGCCAATATTTTACCTTGGTCTTTAAGGCTATCTTGATGGCTCTTTTCCATTTTTGAAAGTTTGTCCCGTCGAATTTGATGTTGATGATTTGCAACCCAGGGTGATCTGAACTTTGAAGGTATAGGGGATCATTGTTGTAAAGGTCTTCATCACCTCTGTTTCGAATCCTAGAATCAGTTCCAACGTCTTGCCCAGAACCAGTTCATTGTCCGGTTTCTGATGTCTCTTCCATGCCAGCCATTTTGCCAGTGCCTAGGAGACTCAGAGAGCAGGTCTTTTTTTTTGTTTAGGGATCAGCCTTGGCACCAACCTAAGTGCTCTGATACCATGAGAAATTCAGATCAAAATTGTGTTTATTGTGAGAATAAGCAAAATGGAGACTTGTGTTTACAAGACAGAGGCAAAAGCTATTTATAGACCTAACCAAAGCTAATAACTAATCCTAACCGATTCTTTCAAGAACAAGAAATCAAAGAACACCTTGATACTCTTCACAAAAGGAGATAGGCATGGAACACAATGAACTGAGATTAAAAGGGATGCATTCAAACGGGGAAAAACAAAAATATTTAAAGGTTCAGAGTGGCCATGATCTTCCCTAGTCCCCCCCCCCCCCCATGATTCCGCTACTGAGCTTAAGCTGTTTGGATGAAATAGTTCAAACAGGTAATTAGTAGATTTGGGTTGAGTTTTGTCAACTCATGTTTAAGTGGATAAAATATGGTTTTCTTCGACTAACAATACAGGTTTAAGTTGGATCAAACTTGTTCATGTCATTATGTGAGAAATTCTAAAGTTAATTATGATTTGTCAAAGGAGACAATATGTGATTGAAGCCCTTCAATTCATTAATTTCATAAGGATTTGTGAAAGGAGTATTTCATTATGTTTGACGCTTATTATTTGTTGTCCTATGAATTTGCCTTGAAAACACAAATAACAATGGTCTTAAAGATAAAAGAATGAACTTAATAAAAAATGACCTTAAAGTTTAAGTAGAATTTGCATTGAATTTGTCTTGAAGTATAGGGGTATTTTCTTTCTGGACACCCTTGGTTTTCATTGTTTATTTTTGAGACCCTAAAGTTTATGGGTTGAATAAAAAATAACCTTAAAGTTTGTAGGTTGAGAAAAAGGCCACTTACTGTTTTTCTTTTTCTTCACATGTTTTAATTCATCTCCCGATTAGCGCCAAATTTCAGAACTAAGGTTAAAACTAATATTAACGTTGTAATACACCACTCTTATCATGCTGGAACTACTTAGACCCCGGGTACTTTAGGGTCTAGTTAGTGCCGACATGAGTAAGAGAGGTGTATTATAGCTTCAATATCAGTTTTAACCTTACTACTGAAGTTTGTCACTAATCGGGAGATAAATTCAAACATGGGAAGAAAAAAAACAGTACACTGACTTCTTTTTCAACCTACATACTTTAAGGTCCTTTTTTATTCAACCCATAATCTTTAAGGTCCAAAAAATAAACAATGAAAACCAAGGGTCGAGAAAATAAATACCCGTATACTTCGGGTCCAAAATGCAAAAAATCTCATTAAAGATATTTGTTATTCTATGAGTGAAGGAGTTTATATTGGGTAAATTATGTGAGTCTAAAATTTTGATCTTCTTTCGAAGTGTCTATCTTAGTTAATTATATTGCTCTACATGAGAACTTTTAGTTTGTACATATATCATTATTTTTTTAGGATGCTTAATTACTTTGCATCCAATATTTGAGATTTTACAGTCATTAACATACTACAATAAACTCATCTGCCTTATTTCTTTTATTCTAGTGGGAGCCTTCTAGGCTAGACTTGGTGAGTGACAAAATGGTAGACCATTATTTTACAAGAGTGGATGACAAAGAATGGGAAGATCTCAAATTCCCTCCAAGGCCCAAATTGGTTTCATTGACCATGGCAAGGCTTTAGACCTTTTGAGTCAGGTTTGCTATGTTTCTTCTTATTTTGGTTTGCACACACAGAAATTAAAGGAGATTCAATATGTAATTTTCTCTCAATATACATAACTGGTAGCTGAGAGCAAGCATCAGACCCATCATATGATCCTTAGCTGGAGAGCACCCCTATCGTTGCCCTTCCATCATATGACGAATGATCACCTCATTAGGGTGAGTAGTTGTATTAAGCTCGTCAACGTTGTTAAAATGTTGTGAATGTGTAATATCAACATAGAACTTTTCAGCTTAAGGTTGTGTATTTTTGAACCACCCCCCCCCCCCCCTAAAAAAAAAATAATGGATTATCATCATGAGCCATGTATTATTGACGTAAAAAAATTTAATAAAAATGATATGATCCTTGGGACAAGATACTTCTTGTCATGATTTTTTTAAATCATAGTCCAACACCCTGTATTGGGCCCATACTTTCCATTCAACATACTTTCGCATTGTAGTAAAACTTGAATGCTCTCCCTAGGAATTGAACCTTGGAGGGAAGGGATGGAAGGGTAGGTTGCTTGCCAATGTAGCAAGTACCGACCAGCCATTCTTATCATGGTATAATACCCATATTTACATATCTTAAGTGTACTAATATCATTTTCATCATCTTAAGTATACCAATACCATATTGTATGGTCAATGAATGTTGGGGCAATAAAAAAAAATGGTTTTGTTATAAGTCATCCTGAGTGTGGATATTGTATAGATTCGTTTAACTTTAGAGATTATTTATTGATTACACAAATATAGAAGGAAAAAACTAATAATAAATAAAATTCATAATGCTCAAATAAATACTATAGAAATGAATACCTCTACTAAATGTTTTTAACCAAAATTACTAATATAAACAATTAAAAAAAGTGGCAAACAAAATAACCAAAAGACAAATAGTTAACAACATAACCAATAGCTAAGAATATCCAACAACGGGTTGCCAACCAGAGCCATAATCAATAATGGAATCATGATATCATGTATAGTTTCAAGTTTGAGAGAGAGATAATTTTGAGGCCACTCTTAAAGAAGAAATGCAAAAGTTGTGAAAACAACTCAAAATGAGACGAGAGAGGGGGTAATTATATTCCAATAATTCATTTAGATTATTTATCATAATTAAGGATTTAATTTTATTTACACTATTTCTTTATAAGATGAATTAACAAATTTTCTATTTTGTATGATTATCTCTTACCTATTATTTAGTTATCTATTAGAATTAGAGATAAAGGAAGGAAAGAGAAAGGAAGATTACTATATCAGTTGAGATTAGAGAGATAATAATAATAAAAAAAAGAAAAAGCTTTAGTTTGAGGTTGTGATTTCAATTAGAGAGACCAAAACAAAAGTTAAAATAAAGAGAGGGGCATTGACCCTTGTACTTTTTCTGTTTTTGGCCTCGGCTTGACAATACAAAAAGAAAAACAGAGAGAGAGAAGGAGATGCCTGACCCGCACCGGAGGGGGGGGGGAGCAGAGGGGATAGGCAATAAAGGGCATGTGGCGATTCTTAGCAACAACGGTCATTTGCGTGCATGAGAGAGGGAGGTAGATGGTCTAGTGCTACTTCTTCTTCATTTTAGCTTGTCACGCACAAGAGAAAATAAGTAAAGGGACAGCAGTCAGGGACAACGGTGGAGGCAGCGACGCCAACCACTTGGTTTTCCAACAGGGGCAGGTGTAAGAGAAGGGGAGAAACCCTTTGCGTCCATATTCAACTAACTAGGGAAAGTAGTGAATGGAATTGTTTTTTGGTGATTTATGATAGTAGTCACGGTGGTCGTGCTGACCCAACAAGAAAAAGATGCAAAGGGTCAAGGAGACCATAGCAGAATCACCAGACCAACTTGTGAGCGCCGACAATGACAGAAAGTGTACAGGGATGAGGGTTTTCGGTCCTGACTCTTCTCTACCTCATTTAAACTGACATGAGAGAGAGAGAGAATGACTTTGAGTTGGGGAACTACTGTCACTATGGGCTAAGTTGTGCACAATTGGAAGGCATGATGAAGGTTTAGGTTGCTGGAATCACACCATTGATTGGGTGTTGGTTGCTATAGAGACCAGAATTAGGTTGACGCTTGAAATGTCAAAAAAAGGACTAGAAAAGCAATAGGGGCAATACTCTAGAGGTTCTCACAAGTTGCATCCGATTCTAGACTTTAGGCTGCAAATTATGAATCAAAATCGGTAATCTCTATCCCTTCTTAATAGTTTCAAGTTTATTTAGTAGACTTTGAATATTCAAATTTATATCTAAAACTATTAGTTGAGTTAAGATGGTTGGATTAATTAATAAACAATATTTATAGATGAATTTTTGGGCTAAACATTGAGTGTTGAAGTCTATTAGGAATGGTGTATGTGAGGAAGGAGTTCAGGTTGATTGCGAAATTGAAGTATTGGGCTGAATATGGAAATTTTTAGAGAATTGGCCAACTATGCTAAACATTGTGTATGTGTATGTGCATGCGTTTGTGCATGTGTATTTGTTTGTGCATGTGTATGTGTTTGTGTAACCAGGTGTTTGAGTTTGTTGAGTCTGTACCACGTGTTTGAGTTTGTCGAGTCTTTGCCACGTGTTTTGATTCTTTGTTAGGTTTTGGTTAACACGTGTTAAGTCTTTGATAGGTGTAATCATGTGTTGTTGTTAACATGTGTTTTAGTGTGTTGAGTCTTTGTTAGATATAAATGTGTGTTCGTATTTGTGTTTGTTGTGTCTTCATTGGAGTCGGACCTAATTTTGAGATATTGTTTTAGTCCACGTAATAATCGATGGGTTTGAGAAGAAATGAATTTTATGGCCTGCCTGGTTGTGAGGCCCATCCGTTTTAAAGGTTAATTGGCCTTGATTGTCGATTCATCTTAACTCACCTTTGATGGTTTTATTCGGCCCTTCTCAGTATTATCTTATTTTGGGTCTAAAGAAAATGATTAATAATAAATCAAAGTCAGTATTTATTGTTCTAGCCCGTGTAATAGTATCAAGGTTAGAGAAAATAAATTTATAGATTTGATTATTAAGTCTAAAACAAAATCCATGGTCGGCCCGTTGGTAAGCCCATCCATGTTGGATTTAATAATTGAGTTTATAATTCTGTTTTAGCTCACCTTTTTTGGCTTTATTCGGTCCTTTACAACATCCACTTTCCATGAGTGTAAATAAATAAATATGTCGAGTCGTAAATGGGTAATATATATACACCTCTCCTTCCCCTCTCAAACCCTAAACCCTAATTCCCTCTCTCAAACCCTAATCCACAACCCCTCTCTCTCCCTCCTTCTCTCGCCCAGAAATCCCACCACCACTACTACCTGGAAGCACTGAAACCGCCAAAGAACCGCCACCACTTCTTTTTTTTCCTTCTTCTTTCTTTCTTCCTCCTCAGCGCCATCATCACCGAACGACCACCGCCGCCCATGCATCGTCGCCACCAGACGTCACCTCCGCCACCCACGAACACCGAGCACCACTCACGCATCGCCAGTAACCACCGCGCTTCCCTCTTTCTCTTTTTCTCTCTTTTCTCCTTGCGTTAACTCCGCTTGTTCCGCCACCATCATCGCCGGCCGCCGCGACCTTTGGTGTCGCCGTCATCTGCGACCACCGAAGGAAAAGCTCGAAATCGACGTCGCCGTCGTTGCTGCCGTCGACCGACCCCTCCGACGATCCCCGACGACTCCCGACGACGCCTTGACGCCGCCCCTGACCGCCCGACGCCAACACCCCTGCCGACCGCCGCCCAGAACCACCGAGAAGCACCCTGCGTAAAACCCTAACCCTAACCCTAACCTAATATGTTCTAACTGATTCTTTCTCCTTTTCTTTTTCTTTTATTTTTCTTGTTTTATTATTAAAAATCTGATTGTATATATTTGTAATTATTATTGTTATTAAATTCTGTAATTTTTTTGCAATTAGGGGAAATTAATTGTAATTAGTTTCTTGTTGTAATTATGTGTAATTTCCTAATTGTTATGTGTAATTTTATGTTATAAGTTGTAATTAGATTTAGGTTGTAATAGTTGGTTATTAGGTTTGAAAGTGATTCTTTAATATTCTTTATATTCTTTTATGAAATTTTTTTAGACCACAATATTATTGTATGTACGAATTTGGAAATTTATTACTTAGGTTAAATTCTTGAATGTTTAGTTGTTTAATCGTTAAGTCCTTTATTGTTTCTTAAGAATAAATCTTGTTAAGTTTGTTAAATGAATTAGGTTGGTTTCTTGTTATTAAAACCTTAGATTCTTGATTGGTAGTTTTAATGTTTCTAAGTTCTTTATGTTTCTTTTACATGTAAACCTAAGCCTTTCTTGATTCTTGTAAATTAGTTAGGTTTCTTGTTTCATTAAGTTAAATATTATATGTTCTTTTATTTTCTTAGGGTTCATTCTTGTTTAAATCATGTTTAATCTTGACTAAATAAGTTAGGTTGAGTTTATGGTTTATTAGTTCTTGGTTCTTGAGTTAATCTTGTTTAAAAGAAATTAGTTTTGTTTAGGATTCTTGATTAGAAGTTTAAATGTTTATATGTTCTTTATAGTTTATTTACATGTTCTTAAGGTTTCTTCTTGTTTATTGATTTAGAAATTCAAAGTTTAGGATAGTGTTAATATTTCATGCATGACTATTATAAGGTTAGTATTAGAATATATGCACATAAGGTATGCCATGTTAGTGTATGATATTTTTATGCATGCTTTAGGATTAGATTAAATTATTAAAGTTGTTTTCACGCGTTGCAATTTGGTTTTGTTGATGGGAAGTTTGATGTTTGAACCTTAAGTTAGAGTTGGACTTTATACCTTAGACCCTAGTTACTGTTTTGAGCCCAAATTAGGACCCCGGGATCGAATGATGGAAGTTAGAACTAAAATTATAAATTAAATAAGAACCGTTATCGGGACAGTTTCGTTAGCGCCTAAAGATTGGGTTGCCACGGTTAGTGTAGTTGTCTTTTGATCAAACCCTTTGGACTGGAGGTTCCCTTAGATGTTAGGAACCATAGGAATTTTACGGATCGAACGTTCGTTTTGTATAACCCGAGTTATAATCTTTTTACCAGAACCTGTCAGATCTGGACCAATTGGGAAGATGGGTATTTTTAGAGTTCTTCGGGACTGATTTGGGCTTAGTCATCAACATAGAAGTTTTGTTAGACATCCCGAGGTTTCCGGAAAGTCAAGAACCAGCCCCGTAGGATGTCGGGAAGTCGAGTTGTGACTCATTTTATGTGAACGTTATAATCTGTCCTCTGCTTGCTTCTTTTTATAATAATTGTTGAGTGAAAATAATATGTGATCTTGTTATGTGTTTTCTTGGAGGTGTTAAGTGTAATTTCATAAATGATAGGAACCTAAGTGTTCCTAGGGGATGGGTTAGGTAGTTAATAGTTAATACTAACTTCGTTAGAACGCGTTTTGATTAGACAATTACTTTTATTCTAGGCCCGAGTTAGTGCGAGACGTTAGTGAGCTCAAGTGTGTTCTTCTTTTGTTGTGCTGTAAAGTATATCAGGTAATTGTCTATGCTCTAATCCCCATCGGGATGCTCTTTAAATGTGTTTTGATGATTTATAATCTATTTTGAGAATTGCATCCCGAAAGGGGACTTTTGTGGAAATACGACCATCTGTTTTGATAATCTTTTTGATTCGATTGTGATTTTGGTTTACTTGAGTTGAGAAATTGGATGGTCTTTTATTCGAAGTTTTGTTAATGGTTTTGATAACTTGGGATGGTTTGACTTGAGAGTTGTGAGTTGAGTTTGAATATTGTATAAATAATTCAAGTGGAAACGTTAAGCGGGTTTCGGGGGATAACCTGTTGTGCAGGTGTAACAACCTGCAAGGTTATGGACCAGGAGATCAGGGCTTCCTTCCCTGATATAGGATAGTATTTGATGCCTTTGGTAGGCGATATTATTGATGCCTTTGGTAGGCGATGTCCTTGATGCCTTTGGTAGGAGATGTTCTTGATGCCTTTGGTAGGCGATGTTTTATGCCTTTGGTAGGCGATGTTATTTATGCCTTTGGTAGGCGATGTTCTTGATGCCTTTGGTAGGCGATGTTACTTTAAGGGATTTGGTATCCCGCCCGCAAATTAAAATATGGATTGGATGGGTTGAGGAAACAGTAGGGGTTTAAAGGTTTGTAAAATGTTTGATTCGATCCCTCTCCCCAAAATGAATTAAAATGAACTTAAACTGTTTTAAACGTTAGGGGTAGACATTATTGAGATTTCCCCCTCATTTTTGAAATGTTTTGTTTTCAGGTGAAGATCTAAATGCTGGGGACGGGAGTTAGAAGTAAGGACGACGAGTCTAGAAGTCCTTGAATCTTTTATATTGTTTTCGTTATGAATTCTTAAAGTTTGTTGAGTTGTTAGTAGTTGCCGTTAGCAGACAGTTGTGTTTTCCTTTCTCGCCTTGTATTCTTTCGGGGATACGGCAGTGACGCCCAAACTAAATTTGAAGTCTTCCGCTAAGTTTTGTCTGTTAACGTTAGTTTGACTTTGATTTTTTTACAATTGAATTTCCGGGGCGTTACAGAATGGTATCAGAGCTCTGGGTTGCGACCTAGTAGCTCCTCAGAGTCCTTTAGGTTTAGATAGGACCCTAGGAAGCTAAGTTCGGAGTGATGAGCGTAGGATGGGGGAAAATGGTTCCATGCTTTCCCTAAATATTTTATTTTGATTATATCATCAGTATTTTATGTGTAATGCGTTCTAACCTTGTAGGATGGCACAACGCACACCGTCACCAAAGACCCCACGCCGTGCTTTCACCGTTACACACCCATTCCTCCTGGTGGGTATTTGGGAACCCACATGCTGAATTTTTACGATGAGATCGAACGATACACCAAGGATGTCCCGAACTCCTGCTTGCGTGACAACGAGGAAGCTCAGGCCAATGCTTTTCTACTCACCTTACGAGATGATCCCTGGTGGGGCCATACCGTGCCGTCGTTGCTGCCACCCCGCTCGAGGAGGGTACCCACACCCGTCGTTGGTGTCGAGGTATCGGTAGAGCCGGAGCACCGAATCCCGGGAGTCTTTTCCAGGATCGCCCGGATTGGGATGCGCCGAGTAGAGAGGGTTCAAGTGAATCCAGCTCCTGCACCAGCTGAGGATCATGAGGATGACCCTGAAGAAGATCCAGAGGAGGATCCCACGGAGGACGACGCCCAGGATTCCGAGCCCGAGGTAACCTCTAGGGTCACGGCTGCACCCGCCGTTGAGCCCGAGCATGATATTCCACCCGAGGAGGAGGATGAGGTGGACCGGGAAACAGGAGAAGACCCCGAGAAGGGCTCGGGGGATGAGACGAGTGATCCTGAGTGGACTCCAGTTTCAGCGAGGAAGAACCCTCGATGCAGGAGGATCATCTGAGTGGGATGGCTACGATGTGTTGAGTATTGGTGTATAGTTGTTATGTTGATATTTTTGTTAAACTGTGATATAATCTGAATATTGACTTGTTGTTTCTTTTGGGTAATTGTCCCGATGGGGAATATTGTACATAATTACATTGGTATATAGAAATATTGTTTTGTGACCTTGCAAAATGTGATAAAAATTCATGAAATAAACTGTTGACATAAGAAATTACTTGGTGAAATAGAATTACGTTTTCGTATTGTTTAGCACCTTATGAGAAGACCGGACCAAGTAGCTACCTTTAGTATGATGTTGAGACTATGGATTGGAAAACCCCTTTAAGTAGACTAAACCGACCCTTTGAATCAGGACGTCGGACGTGAACGGTACTCAACCTAACCATGGTACTCGAGCGCATACCACGTGTGACCGAACAAAGACTCAAATCAGAATCGAATCGCGCCAACGCCTGGCTCATTTGATACCAGGGTCGAGTACAACAACACCGGGGAACGACCTTGCTAGCATGCTAATGATTGAGATGCTCGGCAAGCACGAGGACCTACTGAGGAAAGTGGTGGATCGACAAGGAGGAGGGAGGGAAGATGACCCCTCCGCTCTTCCCCAAAGGTTCAACAGCTTCAACCCGCCCGCTTACACAGGGGTAGCTGACCCCAAAGTCTTTGAAGATTGGGTTAGAGAGATTGAAAAGATTTTTGACACAACCCGCTGTCCCGAGGAGCTAAGGGTGGACTTTGCTGCGTACCATCTGAAAGAGGAGGCCGATCTATGGTGGGCCAGCGTGAAGGAGATACGGACTGAACTGGGTTTCGACTGGAACCATTTTAAGGTGGTGCTAAAGGATCGATTTTACCCAATTTCCCTCCAGAAGGAAAAAGAAAAAGAATTCATGAACTCGCGTGGGAAACTAGCGTGCTCGCTTACTCGCAAAGTTCACGTAACTATCTCGATTTGCATCGCCTTGGTAGCCACCGAGCTAAGGATGGACCGCTTCGGGATGGATTGAATTGCAAGATTCGTGATCGCATGTCATCACGGAATTCACGCCTACCGTAACATGTTGAACGTTGCCTCATCAGAAAGGGTGATGCATGACATGGAACGGCGCTAGGCATACAGGGCAAAAGAGGAAAGAACCACCCCGCTTTAATCCACCTCAACATTATCGAGAAGAGGTTCCGCCTAACAACCGGCAGGAAACCGGTCTTCGGGCATAGGCCATCGAATATTCCAACTGCAAGGTTTGTGGTCGACTGTGCCATTATCCACGGATTGTAGAGCAAGGAACGCGCGAGGGGATGTTTCAATCGCGGAAGTTTCCAACATCAGTACGCTGCCTCACCTCAGGGGGCCGAAGTGGAGGGAACAATGGAAGCAACGGAAATAATGGGAACAATGGGAATAACGGGAATTGGAGAGCCCCGCAGACAACATATCAAAACCGGGGAGGCTATAATGGGAACCAAAGGCCACAACAGCAAAACCAAGGTGGATCTGGTGGAAATCAGAATAACCGAGGGAGGCCAGCAAACCCGCCTCGTCCGCAACAGCAACCGCCGCGCAACGGAGGAGGACGAGTATACGTAATGAGGAAAGAAGAGGCTGAGAATGAAGCAGACGTTGTGACGGGTACCTTCTCTCTCCACCTCTACAATATCTCTGTTTTATTTGATTCTGGTGCTAGTCATTCTTTTGTTGGACGAGCTATAGTAGAGAAGGCTAAGATGAAACCCTCGGAGAATAGTAAGCCTATGTCGGTAGCCCTACCTACCGGGGATACCATTAGTTGTGGAGAGTTATATGGTGGATGCCCTATAGTGATAGCAGGACAGGAGTTTGAGGCTGACCTTTATATGTTTGACCTAATGGAGTTCGACGTCATTTTGGGGATGGGTAGTTAGCAAAATATAGAGCCCAGATAGATTGTTATAAGCAAAAGGTGACCTTAATGGGACCAAACGGAAAGAAGGTAGTGCATTGGAGTGATAGACACCTTCATAGTGTACGGATCATCTCTGCTCTCAAGGCTCAAAAGTTGTTAGGCCAAGGTTGTGAAGGGTTTCTATGCAACGTAATCGACACCAAGGCGGAGGAGCTTACGATTGAGAATATCCCAGTGCGGGAGTATCCCGATGTGTTTCGCAGGAGATTCCGGTTTGCCTCCAATCGTGAGGTAGATTGCATCGAGTTGGAGCCCGGGGCCGCACCTGTTTCAAAAGCCCCATATCGCATGGCGCCCGCAGAGCTTAAGGAGTTGAAGACTCAGCTGGACGAGCTGCTAGAAAAGGGATATATACGACCCAGCACGTCACCATGGGGAGCACCTGTACTGTTCATGAAGAAGAAGGATGGTAGCATGAGGTTGTGCATCGATTACCGGGAGTTGAACAAGATTACCGTCAAAAATCGCTACCCTTTACCTCGTATTGAGGATCTTTTCGACTACCATGGAGCGACAACGCTTTCTAAGATAGACACGAGGTCGTTATCACCGATTCTGAATTCGCGAGGAAGATATCTCTAAACCGCATTCGAACTCGGTATGGTCATTATGAGTTCGTGGTAATGCCTTTTGGGCTTACAAATGCCCACCACCTTCATGGATTTGATGAACAGAGTGTTCGAGCCGTTCTCGATAAGTTTGTAGTGGTGTTCATCGACGACATATTGGTATACTCAGAACACGAGGAGCATGCGAATCATCCGGGAAAAGTATTGACGACTCTACGAGCAACAAGCTTTATGCGGCTTAAGAAGTGTGAGTTCCGTTGGAACAAGTAGCATTCTTGGGACATGTGGTGTCCAAGGAAGGAGTGGCAGTAGACCCCCAAAAGGTGGAGGCCATCACCAAGTGGCCAACACCGAAGAATGCCACGGAGGTTAGGAGTTTTCTGGGTTTGGCAGGGTATTATAGGAAGTTCGTGCAAGATTTCTCGAAAATCGCCACCCCATTAACCAATTTGACTCGGAAGTCAATAAAGTTCGCATGGTCGGAAAAATGTGAGCAAGCATTCCAGAGTGAAGAAGAGGCTTACCTCGGCCCCTATTCTTGCTTTACCTCAAGGGAACGAAGGTTTTGTCATCTACAGTGACGCATCACATGGTGGATTAGGTTGTGTGCTCATGTAGGATGGGAAGGTAATTGCATATGCATCCAGGCAACTGAAGACGCATGAAAAGAATTACCCCACTCATGATCTAGAGCTGGCAGCAGTGGTGTTCGCGCTTAAGATTTGGAGGCATTATCTGTATGGAGTGCACTGCGAGATATTCACAGACCATCAGAGCTTGAAGTACCTTTTCACACAGAAGGAGTTGAACCTCAGGCATACAAGATGGTTAGAGTTTCTGAAGGATTACGATGTGAATTTCCAATATCATCCCGGGAAGGCAAATGTAGTGGCTGATGCCCTGAGTAGAAGACCGTATCCTGCTATAAACCACTTGATGGTGGTACCGCACGAGTTGTGCGAGGAGTTTAGGAGATTGAAGATTAATGTGGTGACACCTGGAAAGAAAGCCATGTTAAATGCCATGGAATTACAACCTACTCTAAAGGAGGAGATCAAGAGGACTCAAGAGCTGGACTTACAGCTTGCAAAGATACGGGAGGAAGTTGTGCAAGGGAAAGCCCCTGGCTTTGTGATCCACGAAGATGGTACATTACGGTTCCATAACCGCGTCTGTGTACCCAACATGGAGGAGTTGAAGAGGAGGATCTTAGAAGAGGGGCACAGTACGCCATATTCCGTACACCCGGGAGGAAATAAGCTTTACAAGGACCTGAAACAGATGTTCTGGTGGAGTAATATGAAACAAGAAGTGGCAGACTTTGTGGCAAGGTGCCTTACATGCCAGCGAGTCAAGGCAGAGCATCAACGACCAGCCGGACTTCTGCAACCGTTAGACGTCCCTGAGTGGAAATGGGATTCGATATCAATGGATTTTGTGATAGGTCTACCAAGGACCAGGCGGAAACACAACGCAATATGGGTGATTGTGGATCGTTTGACCAAGTCAGCTCATTTCCTAGCCATCGCCAACAATTGGTCCCTAGATCAGCTAGCTCAAGCCTATGTAAGGGAGATTGTAAGGTTACACGGAGTACCCAGTTCTATAGTCTCAGACAGAGACACCAGATTTCAGTCGGGTTTTTGGAAAAAGTTACAAGAGGCGTTTGGCACAAAGCTCAAGTTCAGCACCGCTTTTCACCCAGCTACAGATGGGCAGACAGAGAGGACCATCCAAACCCTCGAAGATATGCTGCGAGCATGCGCTTTAGATTTCAAGGACTCGTGGGATGACGAGTTGACTCTCATTGAGTTCTCATACAACAACAGTTACCATGCTAGTATAGGGATGTCACCCTTCGAAGCCTTGTATGGAAGGAGATGTAGAACTCCCCTATGTTGGCAGGACATCGATGAAGCTCTAACGATCGGACCGGACCTAATACAGGCCACTACTCAGAAGGTTCGAATCATTCAAGACAAGATGAAGGCAAAGACAAAGTCGACAAAGAGTTATCCGATGAAGGAGAAGACCTTTGGAGTTCGAGGTAGGAGAATATGTGTTTTTACGGGTTTCACCCACGAGGGGAATTATGAGATTCGGCCAGTCAGGGAAGTTGACACCAAGGTTTATCGGGCCATACCCAATTTTGGAACGCATCGGAGAAGTCGCCTACAAGTTACAGCTGCCAGGAGAACTCTCCAGAGTGCACAATGTCTTCCATGTGTCACAACTCAGGAAATATGTTCCGGACCCGACCCATGTGATTGATCCTGAGCCGCTTCAGCTGCAAGAAGATCTGAGCTATGAAGAGCAGCCGCTAGAAATACTGGACCGTAGAGAAAAATAGCTTAGGAGGAAAGTAGTTCCCTTGGTAAAAGTACGATGGGCGAATCATACCACAACGGAAGCAACCTGGGAAACAGAAGACGAAATGAGGAAGAAGTACCCTCACTTGTTCCAAGACTAAGGCGCATCAAGTTTCGGGGACGAAACTTCTTTTAAGAAGGTAATGTTGTAAAACCTCGAGTTTTAGGAGGAATGGAACCGTTAGTTTCCTTACCGCACCGTTAGGGTTAAGTTTAGGTTTAAGTTTCGAGGACGAAACTTCTTTTAAGAAGGTAATGATGTAAAACCCCGAAAAATCCAACGATGTTGACCGTGACGTCGTTAATAGAATAGGTTTGACTTCGTTATTTACTGTTGTTCGTAATATGTTTATTTATGCTAACGCTTGAGCTCGTAGGACCGTTGAGGGGCTAACAAGGGTAGAATAGTAATTTCCGCTGGCTAATATTATTATGTGATTAATTACGTGAATATTATTTGCTATGTGATTATATGATTATTAGTATTAATATTATTATTACTATTATTAGTAATTCCTTAATTCTGTTTTTAGGTTAATGGGTTGGGTTAGGAATAGGATTAGTTAATTGGGCCTAATTAAATGGGTAATATATATACACCTCTCCTTCCCCTCTCAAACCCTAAACCCTAATTCCCTCTCTCAAACCCTAATCCACAACCCCTCTCTCTCCCTCCTTCTCTCGCCCAGCAGCCCCAGCCACCACCACAGCCGCCGCCTGGAAGCACCGGAAACCGCCGCAGCAACCGCCAGCCACCCTTCTTTTTTTTTCCTTCTTCTTTCTTTCTTCCTCCCCTCGCTGCGCCATCATCACCGGACGACCACCGCCGCCCCAGCATCGTCGCCACCAGTCGTCACCTCCGCCACCCACGAACACCGAGCACCACTCACGCATCGCCGGTAACCACCGCGCCTTCCCTCTTCTTTCTCTTTTTCTCTCTTTTCTCTCCTTGCGTTAACTCCGCTTGTTCCGCCACCATCATCGCCGGCCGCCGCGACCTTTGGTGTCGCCACATCGCTCGACCACCAGCGACTCGCCGCCGCCCGACGTCGCCGGAGCCGTCCCAGTCGAAGGAAAAGCCCTCGAATCGCCATCGCTGCCGTTGCTGCCGTCGACCGACCCTCCGACGATCTCGACGACTCGACGACGCCTTGACGCGCCTCGACCGCCCGACGCCAACACCCTGCGACCACGCCGAGAACCACCGAGAAGCACCTGCAGAAACCCTAACCCTAACCCTAACCTAATATGTTCTAACTGATTCTTTCTCCTTTTCTTTTTCTTTTATTTTTCTTGTTTTATTATTAAAAATCTGATTGTATATATTTGTAATTATTATTGTTATTAAATTCTGTAATTTTTTTGCAATTAGGGGAAATTAATTGTAATTAGTTTCTTGTTGTAATTATGTGTAATTTCCTAATTGTTATGTGTAATTTTATGTTATAAGTTGTAATTAGATTTAGGTTGTAATAGTTGGTTATTAGGTTTGAAAGTGATTCTTTAATATTCTTTATATTCTTTTATGAAATTTTTTTAGACCACAATATTATTGTATGTACGAATTTGGAAATTTATTACTTAGGTTAAATTCTTGAATGTTTAGTTGTTTAATCGTTAAGTCCTTTATTGTTTCTTAAGAATAAATCTTGTTAAGTTTGTTAAATGAATTAGGTTGGTTTCTTGTTATTAAAACCTTAGATTCTTGATTGGTAGTTTTAATGTTTTTAAGTTCTTTATGTTTCTTTTACATGTAAACCTAAGCCTTTCTTGATTCTTGTAAATTAGTTAGGTTTCTTGTTTCATTAAGTTAAATATTATATGTTCTTTTATTTTCTTAGGGTTCATTCTTGTTTAAATCATGTTTAATCTTGACTAAATAAGTTAGGTTGAGTTTATGGTTTATTAGTTCTTGGTTCTTGAGTTAATCTTGTTTAAAAGAAATTAGTTTTGTTTAGGATTCTTGATTAGAAGTTTAAATGTTTATATGTTCTTTATAGTTTATTTACATGTTCTTAAGGTTTCTTCTTGTTTATTGATTTAGAAATTCATGTTTAGGATAGTGTTAATATTTCATGCATGACTATTATAAGGTTAGTATTAGAATATATGCACATAAGGTATGCCATGTTAGTGTATGATATTTTTATGCATGCTTTAGGATTAGATTAAATTATTAAAGTTGTTTTCACGCGTTGCAATTTGGTTTTGTTGATGGGAAGTTTGATGTTTGAACCTTAAGTTAGAGTTGGACTTTATACCTTAGACCCTAATTACTGTTTTGAGCCCAAATTAGGACCCCGGGATCGAATGGTGGAAGTTAGAACTAAAATTATAAATTAAATAAGAACCGTTATCGGGACAGTTTCGTTAGCGCCTAAAGATCGGGTTGCCACAGTTAGTGTAGTTGTCTTTTGATCAAACCCTTTGGACTGGAGGTTCCCTTAGATGTTAGGAACCATAGGAATTTTACGGATCGAACGTTCGTTTTGTATAACCCGAGTTATAATCTTTTTACCAGAACCTGTCAGATCTGGACCAATTGGGAAGATGAGTATTTTTAGAGTCCTTCGAGACTGATTTGGGCTTAGTCATCAACATATAAGTTTTAGTAGACATCCCAAGGTTTCCGAAAAGTCCAGAACCAGCCCCGTAGGATGTCGGGAAGTCGAGTTGTGACTCGTTTTATGTGAACGTTATAATCTGTCCTCTGCTTGCTTCTTTTTATAATAATTGTTGAGTGAAAATAATATGTGATCTTGTTATGTGTTTTCTTGGAGGTGTTAAGTGTAATTTCATAAATGATAGGAACCTAAGTTTTCCTAGGGGATGGGTTAGGTAGTTAATAGTTAATACTAACTTCGTTAGAACGCGTTTTGATTAGACAATTACTTTTATTCTAGGCCCGAGTTAGTGCGAGACGTTAGTGAGCTCAAGTTCTTCTTTTCTTTGTCTTTGTGAAGTATATCAGGTAATTGTCTATGCTCTAATCCCCATCGGGATGCTCTTTAAATGTGTTTTGATGATTTATAATCTATTTTGAGAATTGCATCCCGAAAGGGGACTTTTGTGGAAATACGACCATCTGTTTTGATAATCTTTTTGATTCGATTGTGATTTTGGTTTACTTGAGTTGAGAAATTGGATGGTCTTTTATTCGAAGTTTTGTTAATGGTTTTGATAACTTGGGATGGTTTGACTTGAGAGTCGTGAGTTGAGTTTGAATATTGTATAAATAATTCAAGTGGAAACGTTAAGCGGGTTTCGGGGGGATAACCTGTTGTGCAGGTGTAACAACCTGTAGGGTTATGGACCAGGAGATCAGGGCTTCCTTCCCTGATATAGGATAGTATTTGATGCCTTTGGTAGGCGATATTATTGATGCCTTTGGTAGGCGATGTCCTTGATGCCTTTGGTAGGCGATGTTCTTGATGCCTTTGGTAGGCGATGTTTTATGCCTTTGGTAGGCGATGTTATTTATGCCTTTGGTAGGCGATGTTCTTGATGCCTTTGGTAGGCGATGTTACTTTAAGGGATTTGGTATCCCGCCCGCAAATTAAAATATGGATTGGATGGGTTGAGGAAACAGTAGGGGTTTAAAGGTTTGTAAAATGTTTGATTCGATCCCTCTCCCCAAAAAGAATTGAAATGAACTTAAACTGTTTTAAACGTTAGGGGTAGACATTATTGAGATTTCCCCCTCATTTTTGAAATGTTTTGTTTTCAGGTGAAGATCTAAATGCTGGGGACGGGAGTTAGAAGTGAGGACGACGAGTCTAGAAGTCCTTGAATCTTTTATATTGTTTTCGTTATGAATTCTTAAAGTTTGTTGAGTTGTTAGTAGTTGCCGTTAGCAGACAGTTGTGTTTTCCTTTCTCGCCTTGTATTCCTTCGGGGATACGGCAGTGACGCCCAAACTAAATTTGAAGTCTTCCGCTAAGTTTTGTCTGTTAACGTTAGTTTGACTTTGATTTTTTTTTTTTTACAATTGAATTTCCGGGGCGTTACATAGGGTCTAAGTCATGAGTAGGTTCTTTCCTAAGTCAGCATGTGTCTTCCACTTTAAGGTTGTCAATTGCAAACCCATGTCATGGGTGTGTCTTTGTCTAGAGTTAGCATATAAGTGTTTTTCTTTTTTGTAGAAGTTCTAGTATAAGGTCTAAGTTATGGGTAAGTATGTGTCTAGAGTCCTCCTGTAGATACCTGTCTTTTGTTTAAGAAGTCCAGCATACACCCATGTCATGGGTGAGTCTTTTTTCGTGTGAGCATATCATGTGAGTGTCTTTCTTTTTTTAAGAAGCCTAGTGTAAACCATGTCATAGGTTAGTTTTTCCGGGTCAACACATAGGCATTTGCATTTTAGGAAGTCTCATATAAAATTTAGGGCATGTAGACCCATTGCTTTAAGTCAGTATATAGAAGTCTTGCATCCTAGTAAGTCTCATGTAAGTCAATAAGCACGTTCAAACCTATGTCCTGGGTGAGTCTCTTTCGAGTCAACATACAAGCATATTTCGTCTTTAGGAAGTCCATATAGGTCATTTACGATATGCATGCATTGGGATCGGTTTTTCTACTTTTGTCTAGTGTCAAGGTCAAGGCGTGAGCCAGCAATAAAGGGAATTTTTGGGATCACGTGAAATTCTGCAATTACAATAGATCCGGGGACATGACATAGAGAACTGTTGGACTTTGAAGTATAAGATTGAGGACATGATCCATTCAGGGAAAACTGCTTCTACCAGAAGCAGCATAAAGGATCAATTTAAGCATGAATTCCCCATACGAAGACAAATTCGGAGGGCACATTATCAAAAGGAGCTTTAGAGTTAGCTACATCCCTGATTGTCAAGCATTTCATTTCAGGAGTCTGTTAGAGTTAAGAGTCAGTTCTTAATTCATTTCTTGAATTTAGTCGCTCTTGTTGCTATTTGTGCAAATAGAATTTCATGCTTATACTTCTGATTTGAATTGAAAAGTTCTCTAGTCCATTCACCATCCTTACAAACCAAGACTGACAAATTCATCTTCTCTTATCCTTCCATTTTTTCTTACACTTCGTTCCCATCCTTTATTTTCTTAAATCCAAGGTTAGAGAGATAAAGAGAGAGATTTAAAAAAATAGAATTAAAAAAAAGGAGTGAAAAACTATAGAGTGGTCGGTTTGAAAACCTCGTCGAGGCAAACCGGGCAAAAGGACAGAATAAAATTGATGAGAGAAGTCAGCCTGCATTCCCATCCAGCAAGCTGAGCAAAAGGAGAGAGTGTTGTCAGGAAAGACCAATTTCAATAACCTCTCTAAAGTGAACATTCCTCATTAGAAATGCTGCAGCTTAACCAAATGTGCCGAGGACAGAGGGCTTCCGCCTCACTTTCATTTCACCAACTACATTACCCTCATCTTTTCATCCAATCTCGACCTACCACTTACTACCTATCATTTACATTTCTAGCCTTTTCCATCAAACCTTAACCCTCTTCAAAACCCTTTCATTCATTAAACCAATCCCAAAAGGTGTGTTATGACTAAAGCAGAATAGGAGGCAATCCATGAAGAAGAAGTTCGAAAAAGTGAAAGCAAAAAAAGAGGGTGAAAGCAAGAAAAAAGAAAAAAAGACAGAAAGCAAAAGGAAAAAAGAGAAGGAAATGGAGGAAAGCAAAAAAAAAAATAAAAAAATAAAAGAAGAAAAGAAGAAAAGAGGGAGAATAAGAAACTAGAAGGTTGAAATAAAGGGTCATGCACACTAGAGAAATAATCCCTTCCTAAACCTTCACCTCATCATCCATACACCTCATCATACCTTTCAGCCTTTAATAACCCTCAAGCCTTCATAGCCATCTTTTTGAACCATTAAGTCTTCCTCGAGGCACTACCCCATCAAAGCTGCACCTAAAAGAACTACGACTGGCCTGATTCCACCTTGGATACGTAGAAAAACCTCTTCGAGGCCCGGCCCAATATTTTTCACTTTAGAGTGTGTCGTCATTGAATAAACTGGTCTTTGAGAGAATAAAAAAAGAGAGAATAAAAAGTTAGTCCGAAAACCCACTTGGGCGGACTAGGCAAAAGGAGAGGAAACCCTGGATTTCTATCACCATCATCAACCCTCCATTCTGTCAGACTTGGACATCATTCCATCACCCATGTTCAATCCTTTTCCCAAGAGATGATGTCTACCACATTTGACCATCTCTTCACCCTTCCAAGACACCATCATCCTTATGTGTCTCTTTATCCCCATGTTCTAGCCTTTTCCCAAGAGATGATGTTTATCCCATTTGACTATCTCTCCTTCCTTTTAAAGGCACGTTCATTCTTAAGTGTCTCCACAACCTATTCATTAATAATACCTCTCCCATCATCTCTTTCACCAAACACTTTCTAGCCAACCTTCTTAGCCTTTTCATCTCATCTCACCCTTTTGAGGACTTTTTTAGCTCGATCATTAATGCAAGTATGAGGCTCTGTTCTTAGTGCCCACTCTTAGCATACATGAGTGTGTCTCACTTCTCAACAAGAGAAAAAGTCATCCACATCAGATCAGCGGCTAACTGACGACATATGCAATCATGAACAGACTCGGAGATAAGCTACTCTAAACTGGGGGCTCACGCTACCTTTGTGACCATCGTTCAAGACATTTCACAGAGATAACTTCTAAGAGGGACACCTACTCCCTATTCTACAAGGTCCTGGGTCTTCATTCTCATTGGTGTCCTAATAATGGTCTCAAAAGAAAGAAAGGAAAAAAGAAAAAAAAAAGAAAACAAAAGAAAAAGAAAAAGAGAAAAAAAAGAAAAGGAAAACAAAAGAAAAAAAAGAAAAAAAGAAAGAAGAGAGGCTAACTTGAAAACCTTTTGGGCAAGTTAGGAAAAAGGAGAGATCGAGACTCATGACTAAGGACATACCGACTTCCATCACTACAACATAGGAAACAATGCCTCCTTCTATTCCATGGTCTCCGTGCATCATATCATCAGTCTTCACGAAACTAGGGGCTTGCAAATCCCCAAGTTTCTCTCCAAAGCAGGACCATATCATCAAGAGTCTACGCCAAACCAGGGGCTTGTTGTATGTCAACATTGATTTGCAAGCAATCAAGGTCATCTACATGAGCATCCAAGAAGCACATCCTTCAGGTCTAGCGCCTCCATCATCATTCCTTGTCTCATGGATCAAATGTTCCTCGTCCAAGAATTTTCCTAAAATTCTCTACAAGTGGCCTTGATTCTTAAGAAGTCATTGTCTTAGGATAAGCATTGTCTAAAAAAAAAGAGTCATTGTCTTAGGGGATCATTGTCCTAGAAAGTCATTGTCTAAATAAAGAGTCGGGGGGTTACCTGCATATAGAATTGCATGTTTAGAATCATAAAGCGTCATGTGTGTGTCGTGTCTAAGCATAATAGATTTGCATTGCATCCATCAGTTGTGTCAGAGTCACATTGAGTTAAGTTTATCATGCATTAGGCATCTTCAGGTGTCTCTTTCAGAATCGAGCTGGGTCGACAGCGTCGTCACCTGGTTTACTACTCCTGGACTTTATACCGTCTACGGGCTATGAAGTGTATACTTGAATTCTCTATCGAGCCATGATGAGATAGTTAGACTTTCTTTTGAAGATCCACGACAAGCCAACCAAACATTTTCTCGACTTAAGCGTCGTCATGGAAGGACACGAGGACATTGCTAGCTAGCTTGCCCCTAACATCGACTCTGAATAAGACGTTAAAGTCGCTAAATTGAAAGAGTTTGGCACTTAGCTAAAGGAGTGCGCCTTTGATTTGAAGGACGAGGACATCGTCTTGAAGCATAATTCAGCCGACATAACTAGGATGCCCCTACATTGCATGCTTGAAGGAAGTTGTCAACCATCCTTAGTATTCCATTGATGGTGCTGACTTGAAGCAAACCACCGACATGGCGATTGTGGCAAGCCACAGTGTGGCTTGAAAGCCAACAATTTTGATGACATGGAAGTCAATCCATTTCTTACACTTTTGACATCAGAGTCTTCATCGTGATAACGTAGAAGTCTTTAACCTTGTCGACTTTGGAGTCTTGCACGAGTGAGCTTTTGACTTTATTGACTTAAGAGTCTCTTTAACTACTTGTGAATCTTTACGTATCTCGACTTGGGAGTCCTACATCTTGTTGACTTGTAAGTCATTGAATTTTGCGGGCATAAGAATCATTCATTTTGACTTGGGAGTCGTGAACTCATGAATCTTCTATCAAGGTGACTTGGGAGTCTTTTCTTAGGTGACCTCAGATTAATTGATTTTCTTCACCTTAAAATTTAATTTTGGTAGTATTGAATTCGGCTGACTTGGAAGGCTTTAATTTTTGTTGACTTGAAAGTCGATGAATTTGGTGACTCAAGAGTTCTGAAGTTTGTTGATTTGAAAGTCTTGAACTTTTTCTAACCTTTTGTTGACTTTGAAGTCGATGAATTTAATGACTTAAGAGTCTTGAAATTTGTTGACTTGAAAGCCTCAATTTTGTCAATTCATGACCCTTTTGTTTTTGCTTTGTTATGACTGTATTTGGCTCTGGACCCCAAATAGCCTACGTACCTTAAGGATGAAACACTCATAAGGACAAGCCAAACTTAGTTCTAATTTAAAGAAGGAGAAATGGAAATTTTATTTGTTAATTTAGCCGTACATAGTTTATACTCTTGCAGGCCAGGAGTATTACAACAATGAAAATGAAAATGAAAGGAACTTAAAAATAATTAGAAAGAAACTTCTTTTTTTTGTGAACAATTTAGGCTCCTGTTCAGGAGCTAAGTCTTCAATTTCCTTGGTTGAGAAGAAACGTCTCCTTTCATTTGACAACCGCGTTAGAGTTGGTCTTGCTTCAATTACCAGTGAACATCATATTGTGTCTCATTACTTGAAGTGATCCTTTAGTCTTTACCTCCAACATTGAAAAACGCTTCATTCGAGATGAGATAGTGCTTTGAACTTCCTTGATAACTCCAAGGCGGTTGAAAGCGGAGCTCTGTTCCTGGTGGGGTTGTGAGCATGACACCTTGTAACACCCCCAGATTCATAATCATCGGGTTATTACTAAACAATTCATAACCCAAGGATTAGCGCAGCGGATTAAAGAAACCCAAGAGCATTACCGTCGTCCCCATACCAAAGGACAAGGCTTTACAAACCATCCAACAATCCCAAACACAAAATGTAGTACTGAATCCCAAATTAAAACTTAATATTATACATATTCATCAACTATACCAACTAGACTCTTAAGCTATCATATTACAACACCAAGGAAGAAATTTATAAATATATCTTAAATTCATAGTTAAACACTCCAAAGCATCACTTAACCACGAATGGATGAAGTAATTCTCGCAATTGACGACCTTCCGATTCCCAAAGTATCCGAACTTCTTACTGGTATCGGCTTACTAACATTGGGAACACCACTTAAAAACAAAACATAAAAATATTTTCGCAAATGAGTCGAAACTCAATATGCATACCCATATATAGTAAATAAATTTAAGCAATTCAATTCATTTCGCGCATTTCAATTCATTTTACAAACAACTAAACAATAAAAACAAACAGTAAAAGCTTGCTTGCCATGTTCTTATTATCTTGATGGTCCCCTGCTTGTCATCATCAGACTAAGCCTCCGTATGTACATACCCGAACCGATCGAAAGGTCCGGATGGGTTGACACTGGCCAGGTATTGACTTGGGTAGTGCACTAAGGCACAAGTAACTTGGGTCAGGGCAATATTTACGTGAGAAAACATGTAAATTACTTATTCACATTAAAATTATTAAACTTGCTTACTTGAGCTCAAATAAAAGAGTTTTGGTGGAGTACAGGAAATATGCATACCTTAAAAGATGAAACCGCACTTAAGCGACTTGAAAAGCTTGGCTAGACTCGAACAGGGAGCAACAACGACCTCTTGGACCACATTTGAGATAAGAACACCAAAGTGAAATTAACTTGGGTTCTTAGTAAGGAGGAATTCTCTTAATAACTTAATAAAATGAAACTTCTAATTAAAAGCTTTGTGAATTTTTGGAACTTTACAGTAAAATTGCAGAATTTATGTTGTGATATATTAATATGCATTTCAGCTTTGGGAGTGTTAAATTGCAAATAATGTCTTGTTAGCCTTGTCCATGATCATGGACGGCGGTAATGTCTTCAGATTATAATTTTCGTTGTGCTAATCATTGGATTATGAGGTGTTTAGTAATAATATGGTGATTATGAATCTGGGGGTGTTACACACCTTTTCAGTTTGTTTGATCCTTGACAATACAGAAGACTTTGATCCCGAACCATTGTTGATCCTACTAAAGACTGATGCTTTGTCACTTCCTTGATGCCCTATTCACTTAAAGACATATAACTGTTTCTAAGAAGCTGATGGTTCCAACCTATCGAATACAAAGGGCTTTGACTTAGCCAGATAATTGCTTCCTTCACTATCATCTTCTTCGACCTCAGACCAGGAAACCATGTTCACTTCTGCAACTTTCTCCGTGTTACCAAGGAAGCCCTTTGAGAAATACTCTTCTAGAGTGATGGGAACAAGAGGGCCTTGGTCAAGCAACTCAGCCGAACAAGCTTGTTGTTTCTTGATAGCCTCTGCCCTTTGCTTCTCCATTAAAGGTTGACGAATCTTCCCTTGCTGCCTTCGGGGTGGTAGCGTTTGAACTTTAGTTTGACCCATAGTATTCCTTTGAGCGATCGAGCTCCATCCTTCATCTTCACCAAAATCTTCTTATATTTGCTCATGTTCATCTTGAGGGGCTTGGACTAGTACAGCAAGAGGAACTGGTTTTTGGCATCCAAACTGAACCATCAAGAATTCGTTTCTCCTGGCTAGAATTGGAGGTGCTGAAACATAATTGGCTTCGACGTTATCATCCAAGTCTAATATAATTTTTCCCTCCTCAACTTGCTTCATGATGTGCTCCTTGAGTGTGATACACTTCTTATGAGGGTGACTAACTACTCTATGATAACGACAATATCTTGGGTCAAGGGTTCTTCCCGCTTCCCCCAACCTCTTTACTTGTGGGAGTTTAATAACTGCTGTCTCTAATAAGTCATCGAGCATTCCTGACAACTCCAAGTTTGGAAATGGCTACTTTTTGTCATGAAGCTCCTTTAGTGTAGGACACTTCCTTTCAGCTTCTTTTGAGAAATTGACAATCTTCCTTTTTGTTTAGGGTTAAGCAGAGATTCGCACCGGCTCACATATTGAAATAGCCATAGACTCCTCTGTTGATATCTTTGACCACTAGCAATTCTTCTTATACACACTGTCATTCTTGGATCCAGATGAAGAGAAGGATCTTCCTTGTCGACTTGCGATGGTTATCTCCATGTCATGTGCCTTGGTCGCAAACTCCTGAAAGGTTTTAGGTTTGACCATCTTGATCGAGGACGTAGAGTGTAAATCCTAGTGCATACCTTGAGTGTACATATTGACAATTGAAGCTTCACTGAGGTGATCCTTGCATTCAAGACTAAGAGCCCTCCAATGATGGACATAGTCAAGTACTGGCTCGCCTTCCCACTGTCGGTGTTTGTCAACTTTGTCATGCTGACCACCCGTTGAGCGCAGTGGAACCTATTGATAAACTTTTTCTCCATTTGTTCCCAACTGCTAATAGATTCAGGCTCTAAATCTGTATACCAATCGAATGTGATCCTTTCAAAGAATGAACAAACTACATCACCAATCGATCTCCTTCTATGCCAGCATTGCTACAAGTTTCGATGAAGTCCGTGATGTGTTGCTTAGGGTTACCCTTTCCATCAAACTGGTTGAACTTCAAGGGTTGATAACACATTGGCATCTGAACTGCATCAATCCTCTTCATGTAGGGCTTTGTTTACAGGTGTCTCTTGTTCGATGCCTCTCCGATTTGAGCCCTTACTGCATTCGCAATCAGACTTATGGATATGTTCCACAGTCATTGACCTTGAAGACAAGTTCTTCTTTCTTTCGTCGTCGCCATCACCCTTAGAAGACTTTTCTTCAGATTCCTCCTTGCCAATCTCTTCGTCAGACTCTTGATAAGGGCGCTTCTCTATCTTCCTCATCAGTTTTGCGATCTATTTTCTTTGTTCGTCGATCTTTTTGTCCTTATCCTCGTTTTCCCTACGAAGCCTTCTCAACATAGCTCTAATTATGTTATTTTTTCCTTCATGTTGGAAGCGCCAGTTGTCATTACTGGCATGATGAGAGTTTGAGTAGAATCGATCTCAACTTCCAAGAAGATAGATTCCTCTTCAGACAGTGGGGAAGAGTCTTCGTCGGAGTAGTCGTGGCCTTCAAAGCTCTCAAACTCGAAGTTGGTGCCTTCGTAGTTGGTGTGAGTTTGGAATTCGTCCCTTCCATGCGGGGTATAGTCATGACTGAGCCGAAGGTAATTATAGTGCTTGGCTTCCAAGAGTGAGGAGCCTTTTGAGGCACTCCTTGTAGGTTGTAGTCGACAGTTGAATTTTTTCGTGACAGAGTTGGTACCTTCGTAGTTAGTTCCCCCAATGCTACAGAAATCGCAACATCAACGACGGCAACCTTCGCCATCCTTCGAGTCATTACTCCGCCTGATGTAGCACTTGCAGTTGCTGACCTTTAGGATGAAGCTTGAGCCATCCTCCTTGTTGAGGGTTGAGAGACAACCTTCTTGTCGCTTAAATCGAAGATGAATTGGACCTTTTAGAGAATGAGATGAGAGGCAGAGTGGTCTCACCGAGCGTGCCAAATTAGTAAACATAAATTTCGAGTCTAAAATAAATAAAGATTGGAAATTGAGAAACAAATTAATTTGTATTAATATTCGAATGTGTATGGGTACAACCTCTGTATTAAATACAATAAAGCAGTCATTTGATTCGATCTCCTGTAATTTGGATGAGCAGAGGGCGCAGACGCTTGATCTCGATCTCGAACACAGGTCTAGCTGAAGAACTCTTGTAGCAGTTCCTGGGCTAAAGATCTTGGGCGTTAAACTCCTTAGTGCTTGATAGCTGGAAGGTGCTTAAAGTTTAACTGTTTGAAGATTGACTGTCGGTTGTAGTTCTTCCAGTTCTTGGATGCAAGGGCTTATGTACTTGGTCTCGATCAATGAACTAGACAAGAAAGATGACTGCAACCTTTGATACGAAGAACAGAAGTTGTTAAACTAGCCGACGTTGGTCCTTATCGTTTGTAGCTGGAGAGCGTCTGTAATTCGATCTTCTGAAGGCCTTGCAGGTCTTATAGAAGAACTCTGTAGCAGTTCTTGATCTTGACGCGATAGAGACTTGGAGCTTTTGCATACCTTGATCCTTGACGCTTAGTAACTAGAGGTCGCTTGCATGTAGTTCGATCTTCTGAAGCCCCTAGAGTGCAAAATGCTGAATGCCAGGAGTTCAAAATGAAGAGGGACGACCCCTATTTATAGGCTCTAGAGGCCTAACCCTTAGGGTTTTATTCGGGCTTTGGGCCTGGGCCAGGGCCCAAATTAATTAATTATTTCTTTTATTTTAAATAAAGAAATAATTATAATTTTTCTGCATCATCTTGACATATGACAAGCTCTGATTGGTCGGAATTTAATTCCATTTAGTTTTTACCGAGTCGGTTCGCCAAGGTCAGTTTGACACGTGGCAGCTTGCAAGTTGTAATTGGCCAAATAAAAAAATAATAATTTATTTTTCACGTGTCATTTTCTTATTTACTTACAAATTTTTGCCTCCTAAAATATTATATTATTTAATTATACAGTTTTGAAAATCTTTCAAACTGTTTAATTAAAATATTTAATTTAATATCATGTTTACAAGAATTAGATACTAAAAATATTTTAAAAGACCAAGATAATATTAAAATGTCCAATATCTTAGAAATTAATATGACACTAGTACTAAACTTGTGCGATGCACGGTATGTGATAAAATAATTATTTTGATAGAAAATAAAACTTAAACAATATACAAATGGGGATATAATTTTTTTTAATAAAAATATTAATGCTATTATCAAATGAAAACGTACCATAACGAAATTGTTGAAATAAAAATACATAAAATCAGAAAACACATGAGAGAAACAATTTAATTGAGACAACAACAATGTGAAAGTGCAAAATGTAAAAATACATAAATTGTACCTAATAAAAATTATATTATCAAATTAAAAGGTATGGTAATAAATTATCCAAATAAAAATATATAAATTTTAAAGTGTAAGATGTAAAAAAATAAAAAAATATATAAATATACATGCAAGTAGCGTAAATTATTAAAAAATCAAGTAGAAAATCTTGAGTGTTTTGGTAGTATATTTGTTCGTATTGTACTTGATAGGCATGGATCGTAATTTGTGTTGTGGTTTTTGAATTTGTGTTGCCGGATTCTTTTTCTCAATCTACGAACTTTTTTATTTTTTCCATTTTCTTCTCCATTATTTTTTTATTTTTATTCGTTTGGGATTCAAAGTTCTTATTTTACACCTCTAATTTGTTCATTTTAAGCTTTAGGATTTTTTGCATTTCCACACCGTTTTCAAATTTAATGACTTGAAATCTCGTTGGTTTCTTTTTTTGACAAGTAAAGTTAATTTGCATATCATGTCATTCTCGATTTGATGACTCGAAATTGGACGATGACTTTTTTTGTATAATAAGTGATGGTTGTTTGTCTTAATATTAATATTTAGATATGGTATGTGTGAGTCAATGAGTATGAGAACTTAAGAATCATGATCTAGTAAAATGATAAGTAACATTTCTATGCTTTTGTACCTCTAATTATACATTTTTTTAAATATAAATATTTTTAAATATTGTAATAACGTAATATTGATAGGATAAAGTAACGATTAACAATTTCATCTTGTCAGCATTAGATGGTTAGTATATATATATATATGAGTGTTTAGGTAAGCTCAACGGAGATTTTAGACATATTATTTAGAATTGACTTAAGTAAAAATAAGGGAATAATAAAATAGAAATGGCGTTGGAAATTTATCTCTATCTAATTTAAAATGTTGAAGAAAATTGAAATGGAAAAAAAGTGGTTATCAAAGTGACACGTGTTTTTGTTGACATTAAATAATAAAATGGAATTTTAATATATTTATAGATAAACGGAAAGGAAAAACTTATAGTGGTTGTCAATCATGACAACCACCACAATAAAAACCATGTTTATCCATACATTGGTCAACTTTTATCTTTGTCATTCATTTTTTTTTATTTAGTACAACATTATAAAATATATTTTCTTAATTAAAAAAATTTACGAAACTTTTTAAAATTTAAATACCTTAACTCTAAGTTTTTTCCTAGTAAACAAGCATATTTTGAAAAATATTTATTTAAAATTTTTTAAAAATAAACTAAAATTTTAAAAAATATTTTTTATAATTTATATTAAATAAAAAAGCTAACGGCCAAAATAAAACTTGACACATGTATGAGCAAAATTTATTTTACTTACGGTGGTTGTCATGGTTGACAATCACTATAAGTGTATCCTAAACGGAAATTGGAAAAAAGTTAGAATTATCTTGATGCACATTGGTCAAATCTCCTAAATTTAATCTCCTTTCACCATTTTATGAGACTCATAAACTTTATCATTAATATTATATATATAGTTAGAAAAAATCATCATATTTTCCAACACAAAAGAAAATAAAAGAAAATAATAATTTAAAATGGGAACTTATCTCTCCAAAATCCCTAAAATGGAACTCTTTTTGATTGTTAAGAAGTAGAAGCGGCCATTTATAAATTTTGTTTTTAGAGCTATTTTTTGGCCAAAATTATTTTTAAAATATAGTTTTAACTCCTAAAATAAAATATTTGACCTAGTTTATATTTCTTATTTCCAAAACTACTCTTAAAAATTACTACCTCCATCCCAAAATGTTTGTCAAAATAACTAATTTCTTTGTCCTAATTTGTTTGTCACTTTTATAATTCCAACGATTGTAATTTCATTTTTGCCCATAATTAATAACTTTATTTATCACTTTTTACAATCCCAACAACTATTACATTAATAAATATAGGGGAAATTTGTGTAAGGTTCAAACATTTCACTCCAATTTCAAGATGTATTGGTTTTGTAAAGGTAGCTGAGGTGACAGAGAAATTGGGACGGAGGTAGTAGATCAAACACATGATAATCTTTCCTCCAATCTTCTGTGGCTCAAACAAAAGAGAACATGTATGGTCATTTTCAAGTATATTTTTACACATCTCACTTTGTCTTCTTATTGATTTTCTTTTCTTTTTTCTTGATTTCCAATATTTTTATTTGTTGCCTATGTATAATTTATTACGAGGAAAAGTTTGGGTCATCCAAATTGGTTCTATATCTCATAGTACATCAATTAGACATTAGTGACTCAAAGAAAGGGGAGAAAACTAAGTCCAAGCCTAGAATTTTGGTTCATAATCTTCCTCATCCCGGCCAACACAAGGACTTATATAACTCATGAATATATATATCCCATGACCTCCGAAATAAAATATTAAAAATCACCATAATGTCAAATGAGCCACGCACTAGCTCATTGGCTCATTTGTTGCCTATATATGAGACAACATAGAAAAAAAAATATTCATAAACTTGTAATTTCTCTTTATATCTTCCAAGTCCCAACTCCCTGGGCTAGCTCTTGTCCTATATGTGTATGAAAGTGCTTCATCTTGCAGTTTCAGACTGAATTAAGAATGGCTTCATTTGATGTCAACAACTCCATGGATAACCAGGTATTAATTTTCTTTTCCAACTTAGTTCATTCCCCTTCCCTAACCCTTTTCTACAATATGAACTTTAGCGGGAAATAATATTATGTTTGAATGTAAATCCTGTGCTCAAACTGTTTAGCAAAATTAAAATGGAAGTGTTTCATTTTGGGAGTGGAGAGGTAGATTCAGAAAGATACAGTACAAAAATGCTACGCAAATTTGTTTAGTGATAGTGAGTAGGATTGTATTATAATTCTGTATCTTGCTGCGTTTTAGCAAGTTAGTACATATTATAAGGTAAATTTGAAGTTCTTTAACTGTTAATTAACTTTTGTTGAGATAATTTTAGAAAGTAACATATATCAACCATTTCTCAGCACATATATAGGACACTTTTAACAGTGAGAAGTAAAGGACGGGAAGGAGTAAACTTCAAAATGGTAAGGATTATCCAGGGAAAGATAAAGAGAGAGAGTAAGGTACAGAGAGGAAGAGGTAGGAGAGAGATAAAAAAAGAAAAAAAAAATATTAAGAGATTGGTCAAGTGACTCATTGTTGAGAATAATTGCAACAATGATCAATTTTTTGGTTAAAAGTGATGTCACATCTAGGGCTGGGCACAATATCCATAATCCGAGATCCAATCCAATTATTCGAAAATTCGATCCGAAAAAAATGGATAATTAGTGGATAATCTTTTATTTTCTTGGATCAGATATCCGATCCACTATTTTTCTTCGGATCACGGATCGGATACGGATCGGAAAATAAAAATCTCGGATATCCAAAAATCCGACTTTTTTCAACAAACTCCTATTTACAGCTTTGCACGCCATAATATTTACTCCCAATACAATTCCCAGGCGGCCTATTTACTCCTTTAATCTCCTAAGTCCAACGTCTCTTCAGTCTTCACTCTTAAAACATACAATGTCATTGTGTTTGTGTTTTCTATTTCTCGTCTTGCCCACTGTCCCGTGGATAATCCGTTCTCCAATCCAAAAACTCGGTTAATCGTGACTTTTGAATCGGATACGGATCACAAAATTTATAATCCGACAATCCGGTTAACAAAACATGCAGTTATCCATAATTTACGGATCGGGATATTGACTATCCGACTTTCCGGTTATCAAATCCACTTTTATGCTCGGATCGATTATCCAATCCGCGCCTACCCGTGGTCACATCCACTAATCAATTAATAACATTTTTTGTATCTATGTTTGTCCTATCTCTTCCTCTCTCCATCGACTTTCTCCTCTTCTCTCTCCTTATTAATCCCTCGCTATTGTGAGATTTCCTCTTTCTAATTCAACTTTACTATTCACTATTGATCGAAGGTTGTCTAAGAGATTAATCTAACGGCTCAATTGAGGCTCCAATTATATAATATCACATCTTTTTTAAGCAAAAAATTGTTCAATGTTACAATAACCCTAAGATAACTAACATGGCAGGTTTTTTTTTCCTTTATATTAAAGAATAATATTTTCTTTTCTTTTTTCCTTACTTTGTTTTACATTTTGAGTGTTCCTGAACTAGATGTGTGTACTACTTTGGAGTATTTATGATCAGTCCATTTTAAAATAGTTGTTACTTTGACTTTTTATAATCTACATCGCAATTTTTCTCCATATATATCCATGACAGGTTAACCATGATGAATTTTAATGATTTGAACGACTAGTGTTGAGTGAAGGGTCTCAATTCTCAAGTTTGAGATCCACCATGCCATTATGTTTCCCCTTAGTATAGTTTCTATTGAGTACCCTTATTTTGCCTGTCATGTGTTTCTGTGAATAATGCATGTGACAAATTAAATTTACATCCGTAGTAAGTTTATGTACAAGTTGAAAAGTTAATAATCAAAACTTTTAACATTTAATTGGATGCAATTAGTTGAAAATTCACCACCAAAATTTTTAAAATGTAAGTATATATAATCGAAGCAGGGACGGAGCTTCTCTTGGGCAAAAGGGGGCAATTGCCCCCCTAACTTAGAAAAAAGTTTTTATTAAATAAGTCTTGTGGCATAATATTATATTATTTTTTATTTATAGAATTGGTAATCATGTATGCGATTAACCTTGAGATTCCAAGTTCAAATCTTAATGCTACAATATTAATATGTATAGTTTTTACTTTTTTAGAAACAAAACCAAAGGCTATCATATTTGTTGCATTCTCTATTATTGTTATTTCCATAATATGTTGTTGTTTCACATTATCGTTGTTATTTTATTTTTAACCATTTTCTATGATAACTATATGCGCTATACAATTTCGTCATATATTTTTATAGTTCAAGCACAAATTATATAGAATGATAATGTATTAATTATTTATCATAATTTAACTCATGAAGTTAGATCATATTGTGTATTCTAGCTTTTCTTAGTTGTAAATTAAATGTTCATAACGACTATACTTGCATCACATAAAACATCGTTATTACTATATCATTGTTTTATAATAATTGAAATTTTATTAACCATATATGAACTTAAATTACACTATTCTATTGTATTTCTGAAAATTATTTTACAACTTCCAAATTTTTTAATTATTATAATTTATTATAAAATATTTCATGTTGACATTAACTCCTAACTTCTTCGTCCCTTGACTTGAAGGCAACAAATAATTTAAAATAGAGAAACTAGTAAGACTAGACGTTCCAACTTTAAATCACCTCGCTCATGAAGATTCAATTAAAAGAAGACCACATTTTGGTAATGAGATTGACGGCTGAAAACTTTCTACGTCTCCTTATGTGGAGAATGAAGAGACATCTTCAATCACCTCAAACAGTAAAATTTTGATATTGTTGATTTGTCATGTAGTGGAATATGATTGGATGTGATGTCTGCTATGAAAGTTATTGGTGTCGAACCACGATTTTCCTAAATAGGAATAACTCATATTTGCCTCTCCCATTACATTAATTTAGTCCAATTAGTTTTGAAAACAATAACTATTAATTTTTCAATATATGCACTAATTTATTATAAAAAAATATTATTATTATTTTCAATTTACAATGAAAAATATAACGGTAAGCAAATAATTTTGTAAATTTTTAATAAAATATTATGTAAAATTGCTAATTAAAAGAGACATTAAAAACCGTCGACCACTTAATAGATGACAAATTAAGGGGGTGTTTGGCAACATTTATGATGACTTTGTCAACGTGAGTAGGTTCAGTTTGATTCGAATTTGTCAACATTTAATTTGCTGGAAGGTATAATAATGATATTTAATTTCATATTTGTTTCATATGCTTTTAATATTTTCTGTCCTGGCCATTATGCATTGACTTGATAGTAATAAATATCAAACACTGATTTAAATTTCATACACAACTTGAAAAATTATTTTTAATTCTAATTGTTTAATCAAATATTTGCTTGTGAAAAAAATTAATATATATTTAAACAATATTGTTTCAACAGTATAAATTAAATACAAAGTATTTGCTTAATTTTGACTTATTGCTATAATAATATCATGTGAACGAAACTTCAAAATAAATAGTATTGTTGATTTAACAACTACTTGTTTGTGATACACATTGCAACTGTTTAGCAAAATTGGTATAATATAGTTATATACTTGTATGGTTTACTTTTATATTATAATAATATCAAAATTGAGTCATCCATGGGCCATATCCCTTATTTAGTTTTATACAAATAATAATAATAATAATAATAATAATAATAATAATAATAATAATAATAATAATAATAATATAACCCCTAGTATAGAATATAGCATTTGCCAAAAAAGTATATTACATAGATGATGTCATTAGGGACATATTAGTAATTTAAATTTGTCTTATAATGGCAAAGCTAAAAGGCCCATAATACAGGATGACATTTGCCAAAAACTTATATGATAATAATGATTTCATTAGGACATATTAGGAATTTAAAGTGAAAATTTCTAAAGCTAATTACTAAAAAGCCCATAGTATGGAATGACATTTATCAAAAGTTTATCAGAAAATGATGATGTTATTAATTAGGGGCATATTAAGAATTTAAAAGTGGGACAATTAATTCGGTTATTTGCTTTTTATAATTGTAATAGATTATCTAATTTATCTCTATGGTTTTATATTCTGTATTACATCTCTTCTAATTATAATGGTTTATAAACCGAACATATAAAAAGACATTTTATATACTTATGAGAGTTGGTTCAAATTAACTTCAACGAAAAAGAATATCCACATTGAAAAGGAAGCTTTTTTTCTCTCTACACCCAACTACTATAGAGTCGCTTATTAATTAGTCCGCCGGTGCCGGTGACGGCTGGAAGATGGTCATGATGGCCGGATGAAGGCCGCCACCGGCACCACCGCTCTCCGATCTGTTCACTTCTGTCCTTTTTCTTTCCTTGTTAGGTAGGTGTTTGGAGGGTGTCGTGGAGTGTGTTGGGGTGGTGTGGGGTAGTTTCAGCCCACTAAGCCAGTCTCCTCTGTGCGACTTCCGAGTTGGAGGTGACAGGGTCGATGTTTTTTTCAGTGGGTGTAGGTAGTTTGGGTTGGGATGCGGCTGGGGTTCGGTCCTCCTCGTTTTGTTCGCGTCTGGCGGGAGGTGGCAAGTTTGGGGCTCGGGGCTACGACATGAATTGGTGATCCAGGTGCTCGTCCTTTGCTTCTTCTTGTTCTCTTCTGCTTTGTTGCTTTGGTGGAGTGGGTGTCTCGCTTTGTGTTTAGTGTTAAGTTTGTGTGGTGTGGTTATCTTGGTAGTGGTTTCTTCTGGCTCCTAAGGTAGGGCTGAGTTAGGTGGTGGTTTTACCATTGGCTGGGTTAATTAGGCTATCTTGCTGGGTGTGAGGTTCTGTCAGTTCGGTGTGAACTTGTTTGAGAATGGAAGCGGATAATTCTTGGAGGGAAATTTTGGCAACCTAGGATAAGGAATTTTATGGAGATGTGTTAAATCCGTTGTGAGAAATGGAACACCCTAGTCAGGTCATCCTTGCGGCGAAAAGGTTTAAAGAGGATGGCAATCATTTCTTTAAAACAGGGCGGTATGATAGTGTTGTTGGTATGTATGGGAAATGGTTACAATTTGTTTGTGTTAGTGATCCAAGGTCTGACTCAGAGATGTTGATGCTGGGGGAATTGGTTGTTTCGACGAAGTTGAATCTTGCTGCCTGTGAATTGAAGTTGGGAGGGTTTGCAAGGGTCGTTGAAGCATGTAAGTTTGTGTTAAAGTTTGCACCAAACAATGTCAAGGCTTTGTACCGAAGTGGTGTGGCTCTTGCTAAGTTGGGGAACTTGAGTGAAGCGAAGAGGGCTCTTACCCGAGCTTTGGAGTTAGATCCATCAAATGTAACGGTTAAGAAAGAATTAGAGCAGATGGCAACGTCTACCAAGGCACAAAAGGTGTCCATCTTATCGGAGAATGAAAAGAGTGTCCAACCATTTTCTATAAGGGATTCGCAAGGTGATTCAACGATTAGCATCAACGAGGTGCAGGGATTGGGAACTACACTACCGACTCGCGGGCTAAAGAAACAAAAGGTAGTTAAGGAATGTGGGGTACAGGGAAGTTACTCCAATGGTCAAGGGAGTGGAAGTATGGGGAGCTCTGAGGAGACCCCATTCCTCCCCCCCTCCCCCCCCCCCCTAAAAAACTCTCAATGCTATGCGTTGAGGATAGGACTTGTCCAAGTCCTACACAATCTCTGGCCTTCAATTCAGTCGAGAAGGACAGCAATTGCTAAATCGTTTAAAAAATTTCTTAAGAAAGGTGTACGGAGTGATCTTTTGTCCATTTCGAACAATACGTATAAGGAGGTGTTGCGAAAGAAAACAGTGACTTTTTACGATCCAAGGAGTATGAGTTTTATGACGGTAAGAGTTGCAGCCAACCTTTGCAGGAGTGGGGAGGACATGATAATGGATGAGGTCACATCCACTCATGTGGGGCAAAACTCGAAATCTATGAGTGATACAATCACTCAGGCTGAGGAATCCTCAGAGGTGCTGGATCAGCTTGGTGGAGTGATCACGCAGTCACAGCAACAAGATGGATTTTTTAAGTTTGTTGCGTCAAGAGGAGGTTACAAGGCTTCAAGGAGACGCCATCGGATATGTATGGATGCCCGATGTTCTGCTAGGTGCCAGGAGGTTTGTGTTGCAGGTACCTAGAGGAAGATGCAAGAGGAAGATGCTAGGCTCCACCGAGGCGATCAGCAAGAAAGGGATCAGCAGGTTTCTTGGGAACCACCAAAAGATTGTTGCAACTTGGTGAAGGATTTTATCCAAAGAGGGCCCGTGATAAGATTCAACCGGCACGGGACTTGGCGACACAAGTCAAGCGAAGCGTAGACGGCTCGTCAATGGGTGTTATTTTATGTTTGTTTTATTTTGGTTCTAGTTTGTTTGTGTGTGTATTTGTCGTTGTTGGCAAAAAATAAAAAAAGAAAAGACATTTTATGTTGATTTGTCTTGTCCTTAATATCTCTATGATAGTGAGTGATATAGAAGGGAACGGAGAGGCTCAAGTTATACAAGTAGCTTTACCCTTTAGGTGATGTTGAAGGTATAATTATAGGCAATCCTTTGCTTATCAAATCACTATCACCGTTTCAAACTAATTGTCACTTTGATTAAATTTTGATCGTTAATTACTCACACATTATGTTAAGGATTAAATTAGTTAAGTTAGTTATTTTAACTATCTTAGTTGTATTCTTGATGTTCTTGATATTCTCTTTTTTCTTCTATTTTGTTTTGCTTCTTTGGCTGTGTATATATAGCCATTCTCGTTGGCTCTAATAACACACAGAGAGAATTCATCAATCATTCTTCTCTCTTCTCCTTTCTCATTTTTCTTTCATGATTTAATTGTTTTGATCCAATTTTCAGCTTGGATCTTTTCATGGTATTAGAGCCCCTAAGGGTACTGATCCTGCCTAGCCTACCTCTTCCCTACCTACCCTTCTCCAATCGTTATAACAATGTCTGAAGAAACATCCAAGAAAATCAGAAATCTTCCAATAACGGATCCTTGTGATCCATTGTTTATTCACCCATAAGAACAACCTGGAATGTCTCTCGTGTCAGAACTTTTCTCCGGTTAAGATTTTGATACATGGAGAAGGTCAGCTACAATCTCACTCAATGTAAAGTTCAAGATTGGGTTTGTTGATGGCTCTCTTGAGACCCCAGCTGAGAATGATCCTCTCTTTCCATATTGGAAGAGAGGAAATGACATGGTACTGTCATGGATCTTGAATTCTCTGCACAAAGACATTCGAGAAAGTGTCCTTTACTCAACTAGCGCTCAAAGCCTTTGGAAGGAATTGATAGAAAGATTTGGTCAGTCGAACAAAGCCAAGTTGTACTTAGTCCAGCAAGACATCTCCAAACTGTCTCAAGGTACTTTAGATATAGCCAGCTACTATATCAAAGCAAAGAAACTGTGGGATGAAATGGGTTCTGCCACAAGTTTTCCAAGGTGCACTTGTGGAAAATGCAAATGCTCACCTCAAAGTATCAATCAACAAATTGAAACCCACTTTGAAGAACAAAAAATCCTATAGTTTTTGATGGGGTTAAATGGTAGTTATACTGGAATTCGAGGGAACATCCTGATGATGTCTCCTCTAACTTCCTTGGAGCAAGTGTATGCCTTGCTTTCTCAAGAGGAGAAGCAAAGGCAGGTCAGGGACAATACAGTTCTTGACTGAGTTTGCCTCTTTGTATGCCAACAAGAATGATCAAAAGAGACTAAAGACCAAGAAATCCACATTGTTCTGTAATTATTGAAAAAGGCCTGGGCATACCATTGATAAATGTTACAAGATACATGGCTATCCCCCAAAGAACCAGAATAAGCAGTATGCACCAAGGCAACAAGGACAGAATGAACAGCAAGCAACAAAGAGGGCAGCAAACACTGTTTTACAAGGGACAGAACAACATTAGGTTGACAATGGAGAAGGCTTGCTATCTACACCAAATCTCAAATTCAGTAATGGCCAGACCAAGCACCTTCTGCAGCAACTCCTGAACAATCTTGCATCCCAAGAGAACAATCCTTTTAGAGACAGAAGTGACAACATGTCTGGTAATGTGCCCTTACCCATTGTAAGTATGCTTTTAAATGCTGTTAGTATGACCTGTTTTTTGCCTAATAATTCATGGATCTTAGACTCTGGGGCCTCAGATCACATGTGCAATGACAAGAAATTTTTGCATTCTTTAAAAACTCTGCCTAAACCCATTGAGGTCATTCTATTAGATGGAAATGGGATGACTATAACTGAGAGTGTAAAGTTACAAATCTCAGATAAAATTATCTTGAATGATGTGCTTTATGTCCCTTGCTTTAAGTTTAATTTGATTTCAATAAAGAAACTTTGTGATCAGTTGAACTGCCTTGCAATTTTCACTGAAGGATAATGTATTTTGCAGGACCCTTCTGCGAGAATGGTTCTTGGTAGACAAACCAATGGCTTATATATCCTGGAAGACAATCTTTATCAACAAATTGTCAAAATGCAGTCTTTAGGTTCTAGGATAGATGTCATTACATGTAATAAAGTCTCTACTTCAACTGTAAATACAAATCTATTGCACAAAAGACTTGGTCATATGTCCGTTTCAAGAATGAAATTGTTGCCTATTTGCTTTGACCAATCCATTGAACATGAAAACTATGATATTTTCCCAAGGGAAAAACAGAAATGTCTCCCTTTTCAGCTTAGCTCTATCTCAACTACTAAACCTTTTGCCTTGATACATGTAGACACTTGGGGACCATTTCATGTTAAAACTCACACTGGACACAAATATTTTATTACTTTAGTAGATGACTTTACTAAGGCAACCTGGACACACTTGATGACCACTAAGAGTGAGGCCTTTGAATTAATACAATCCTTTGTGGCCATGGCTAAAACTCAACTTGGGAGCACTGTTAGCAGAATTAGATCTGACAATGCCTTAGAAATAGGAAAAAGCATTGAGGCCATAAGGTATTTTAACAGTAATGGGATTGCACATGAGACCAGTTGCACCCAAAAACCCCAACAAAATGGGGTAGTGGAGAGAAAGCACAAACACTTGTTAGAAGTGGCTAGGGCTTTAATGTTTCAGTCGGGCCTTCCTTTGAAATTTTGGGGAGAAAGTGTGTTGACAGCTACCTACCTCATTAATAGAATGCCAACTCCCTTATTGAAGAATAGATCACCTTATGAACTTCTTTTTAAGGATATCCCCTCTTATGATCACCTAAGAACCTTTGGTTGCCTGTGTTATGCAAGTACCTTGAAGCATGATATACATAAGTTCCAAGAAAGGGCTGGTGGAAGTGTTGAGAGGCTTAAGGCAAGGCTGGTGGTGAAAAGGTATACATAAAAGGCAGGAATTGACTATAGTGAGACCTTTTCTCAAGTGGTTAAGATGACTACAATCAGGACCCTCATGGCTGTAGCTGTCAAAAGAAATTGGAAATTGCAGCAACTTGATCGATGTCAATAATGCTTTTCTCCATGGAGACCTCCATAAAGAAATTTATATGAACATACCACAAGGAGTCCATTCTGATGTTCCAAATGGGGTTTGCAAATTAAAGAAGGCTTTATATGGATTGAAACAAGCATCCAGACAGTGGTATGCCAAGTTGACTGATGTTCTGTATAGAAGAGGATATGAGCATTCGACAAAAGACTATTCTATTTTCTATAAGAAAACAACATCTACTTCAGTTTATTTGGCTGTATATGTAGATGATATAATGATAGCAGGAGATGATGATAAAGAGATCAAATCTTTGAAGACCCATCTAGATCATGTTTTCAAGATCTAGGATTTAGGAGATGTACATTATTTTCTTGGTCTCGAGGTGGTCAAAACTTCAGAAGGCTTAATTCTCACTCAGAGAAAATTTGCCGGAGAGTTGATGTCAGAATATAAAATAAAGGATTTAAGGACCGCAGTTTCCCCTATGGAACTTAATATAAAGCTGCTGCCTAATATTGGTTCTCCCTTGAGCAATGTCACTATCTACAGGCAACTCATTGAAAAATTGAATTTCCTGGTAAACACGAGGCCTGACATTGCCTTCATGGTTCAGCATCTCAGCGAATTCTTGCAGTCTCCAACAGATCTACATTGGGAAGCTGCATTACATGTTTTGAGATACATTAGAAGCAAGCCAGATCTTGGCATATTACTACACAGAGACAGTGATTTTTCCCTTCAAGCCTACAGTTATTCTGATTGGGGGGCTTGTAAACACTCCAGAAGGTCCATTAGTGGTTTCTTAGTCTTTTTGGGAAAAACTCTGATTTCCTGGAAAAGTAAGAAACAACCAACAGTTTCCTTATCCTCGGCAGAAGCTGAGTACAGAAGTTCGAGGAGAATCATAGCTCAATTAGCCTGGCTGAGCAGGTTTCTTGGTGAGCTTCCAGTAGACTCAGTTACCCCTATTCCTGTTAAGTGCGATAGCCAAGCCGCTATATATATTGCCAAAAACTCGGTTTTTCATGAGAGAACAAAGCACATAGAAATTGACTGTCACTTTGTCAGACAAAAGTTGGCACATGGATTGATAGCTTTGGATCAAGTCCCTTCCAAAATGCAATTGGCAGATATCCTGACTAAACCTCTTCCTGGCACACAACATCACCACATTCTCAGCAAATTAGGGGTAGGAACACCCTCCAATTTGAGGGGGGTGTTAAGGATTAAATTAGTTAAGTTAGTTATTTTAGCTAGCTTAGTTGTATTCTTGATGTTCTTGATGTTCTCTTTTTTCTTCTGTTTTGTTTTGCTTCTTTGGTTGTGTATATATAACCATTCTCGTTGGCTCTAATAAAACACCACAGAGAATTCATCAATCATTCTTCTCTCTTCTCCTTTCTCATTTTTCTTTCATGATTTAATTATTTTGATCCAATTTTCAGCTTGGATCTTTTCACATTAAAATGAGTTACAATATGAAATTGCCGTTATTAGAAAGATATTTTCTTAAAAATTATAATTGATGTAATTTTATATTGTAATTCATTGTAATTTGTGAATAATTAACGGTCGAAATTAGATAGATATAGTTACGAAGGTATTAATGGGGGTTGGTGAAGGTCGCATAATAAAGCCATTCAAATTCTTAAGAAAACAATGATTCTTCTGAGGATGTAAATATTTCTCATCAGTGACTTTAACTGTGTGGGAGTAATGAAAAAAAACTAGTTCTATTTAGATTGGTTTTGGATTAAGCCATAGAGATAGATTTGGTGATTCAAATTGAGATTTCAAATTGGTTTAAGAATTTTTTGTGTTTTTCTTTTTTTGTAAAATGATGTTTGAGGGACGACTGGAATCTTCATCATTTTTGCTTAGATTTCTTGGTTTTATTGCAACATGTGTAACAAGATGAAGTATAGGTATAGAAAGCAAAAGATTCACTCATGGATACAATTAAATAGTCATCGACTAGCTCATCTTTCTTAAGAAATAGTTAGTATACTGCTTACGTTCTAAGGGATAAAACTTTGGAATCTATATATAGCACAACTTTAACATATTTCTCACTTATACAAATAATATTTTTTTATTGTATTGTGTGCACCAATACTAAAGAGATAAATGTTTGATGTGTCTTAATAGTGTGTGTCTTGCAAATTGTAGAACACCTCCATTTACATGAGGGGGGGGGGGGGAGGAGTAGCAAATTTATAACATCATCACTTAGACGGACTTAGTAAGAGCCTTTAAAAATGATTATGACCTTGACCAAGTTAATTGACAATACGGTACATAAGAAATATAACGGTTGGAGTCAAATAACACATAATTAATTAATATTATATAATAAACAATAGAATACTCTAATCGTTGGACATTAATGAGGGTGAGAAGTCTAACACAGACCGTGTTAGAGCAAACATGAACTATGTCAGACTTGACACGATCTATATTGGACTTGTTCCATGTTTTCTTACTCTCTAAACACTGATAGGACACTTGTCAGTTGCATATTTATTCATGTTGACAATATTTCTGTTAATAAGAAATATTAAGGTCCTTGTAATTGTGCTACTGAGTTCCAACATATATATAATCCTCTTATGCTCTTGAAATAAACCAACAATCTACCGCCATTTTATGAGTATGTAAAACAACGCCCTAAAATAACCTTGAAGCTTACTTATGGGTTAAACATCTCAGCCTTTAAAATAACCTTAACTTGTAATTGTTTGTAATAAACCCCACCATTAGAAACGTATACCTAAAACTTATGGTGTGGAATAGCCCCACCATTTCCAAATTACTTAAAACCTTCAAACACCTTTGAAACATGGAGAATGTATGCGTAATAAAAATATATTTCTCTTTTAACTTTTATTTAGTGTGTACTACTATAAATGACTTGAATCATAAAGTACATGAGTCTTTGAACTTATGGGTATGAAATTCCGCCGCTATTTCTAAATAACGTAAAGCCTTCAAACATCCCGATGAACATGTTGATTGCATGCATAATAAAACTATGTTTTTCTTCGAAATTTTATTTAGTGTGTGCTACTATGAACGCCCTTAGGCTTAGAAGTCTAAGATGGCTACTTTGGTTCGAAGTATGCTTTCCTATGGTTCGAGAACTTGATGAAATAAAGGGTAAGAGAAGGCAAATCCAAGGTGATATATATCTTGGGACAAACTCAAGAAATGCATAGAGAGAAGATTTATGCCCTCTAGCTATAAGTAAGTTCTTTACAACAAACTATTCTCCCTCAAAAAGGGCTTCTTGAGTTTGATGAGTATATTCATGAGATCGAGCACCTAGTGCTAAAGTGCGACACATGAGAACCTCAAGAACAAGTGATAACGAGATTTATTAGTGGTCTTAATTATAAGATGCCTCCAAAGTCGGACTTCAAAGTTACTACTCTTTTAACAACATATATAAGCTTGCAATTAACTCTTATTGATAAGGGAAGAGCCAAACAGAAGGATATTTCTAAATCCTTCATGTAGCGGGGCAACTTCTCCAAAGATGATGATCCAATTCTTATGGAGGCCCAGATTTCTAGATCCTATAAGTACACCATTGAGAGTAATTCCGCTCTTAAGGATCCCCCAAAGAAACATGAAGGTCATTGGAGGTTATCTACTACTATACTAGAAAGAGGAAAAGAACAACAACCACGTTGAGGGCTTTCTCTGAGTAAGTAGGTCATTGATGGTTACGCGCCCTTTGGAGGATGGAGCTCCGAGAGCCTCTTGCAAAGGGAATCATGGGAACAAAACACAGACAAGGAACAGAAGGCAATAAGCTTTACTCACTCTATGCATAGTTATTAAAATCACGATCTTGATCTATGATCCTATGATTTTATGATCCAAAATCCTCAATGCAATTCTACTATCTACATGCAGATCCATGATCTTACGTGGGTTAATCCGATCCTATCTACCCCTGGACTCTGAGTTAGGATTCTGTTTCTAACAACCTTGACTCTATATGAACAATATACCGCCTACTCTCGACAAATTTAGGCTGAAAGGTATATTTGAAAGAGTAGGGAAGGTGTGAGATACTTACACACAAACAAGAAGAAGTAAGAGCACATTAAGAAGGTTTGGGTTTGTATGATTTTGGAACAACTAGGATGTAGACAAAGGAGTACTAGAACTGGATAAAGCAAGGATTGGAGGATATGTTATCAAGGTAGCACCAACAGGGAGGCTAAGAGAAAGCATGTATGGTGCAGAAAGGACACTCAAACAAGAAAAGGAAAAGAAAACAAAGAAGAAGGAGAATGAGAATAGGCAACAGTTAATGGGGTAACAAATCCAAATTTCATTGAATGGTTTGAGAGGATTCTGGTGTGCATTAGTAGCGTAACACAGAATGTTGCATCACTAGCTTATGCAATTCAATCCGGATTCGAGTTATGCTCAAATATATTGTAATATCAAGCACCAAATTATAATGACATTAGAAATAGTAGAGAAGATAAAAGAAATCATAAGAGATCCTCAGGAGACCGAGCAAATAAACCGACGGTTTATGGAGATTGGGAAGTAGACTTGATACGAATTTGCATACACGAGAAGAATTTGGCTTGAGATCCATAGAGTACCGCTTCTTGCGTGGATATGAGAGACATTTGAAGATATAATTAGCCCATGCGGTAAACTGATATGTTTGGAGAACTTAATCCATAGGATTAAAACATTTGAAGTGATGAGGGTGCAGATCTCCACGGATGTATTCCATCAAATTAAAAGATAATTTGTTTGAATTTGGAAAATATCATGTTGAAGATGTTCATTCAAGAAGTAGGGTCTAGTTATGTTATATTCACAAGAATGAATGATCAGCCAAGAAAGTCACATCAGGGTGACCATTGATGTAATGAGTCCAACGCAAATGGTAGTGCCAGACAACTGAATGAGAATGCATGCTCATACCCATCAATAAAAACAGTTGAGCAGCATTAAGATGAAGTGCGATTAGAGATGGAGGTAATCGAAGAGATTGTGGATGTTCAAAGCCCAGTATAAGGGGAAGGGTTGGATGGGAACTCCAATAGTCAGCGTGAAGATGAAGTGAGAATATAATGAGATTAACAAGGAAAAGAGCAATCAAAACATCAACTCAACTCGAGAGGATTGTGCATGTAGAGCTGGTAGTCAAGAGAATTCCATTAAGGTGAAAAATATGTGGGGAATGAAGTAGTTAATGAGGATGTGGTATAGCTTGAGATGGGTGGCATAGGGATTCATAACAATAACCACTTCAGGAAAGAAGATAACAATGATATGTCTCAACCACCTCCAAGATTCGACACAAGAAGAGAAGTTCAAGTGACAGAACTATCAGAAGAAAGGGAGAATAATGTAATAGTCTCAAAAGATAATAAGGAAGGGAATATCCATTATGAATTTACTCAAATTAATTCCTCGGATTCAAAGAACAACGAGAAAAGTGATGAGGAGGTCTTTGGCAACATATTTGGATTTAGAGGCCTGGGTAATCAATCAAGGACAATAGACCCTACAATGTTTGCAACAGCTTGGAGCTTTGGATTTATCGGAATATTGTCATTTTAGATGGGATTATAAGTTATAACATATAAGGAAGATGTGATTTTGAATATCAAAATAGAGAGTAAGTTTATGGGATGTATGTCAGAAGGAAGATGTGATTTACTTTGCCGAAAGTATTGTAACAAATTTCAATAACATACTTATGTTATATCAATTTTTCAGGATTACTTTGCCGATGCCAATAACACCCACAATACTTCCATCAAGCAGATTTATACAGGGATTTCAAGGTCTCATATGAGTTTCTTACGAAAAAATTATGGATCTACACATATGATTTGTGGCTCATGTTCTTAGGATCGAAGAGTACTCAAGCAAACCACAAACAATAGGAAATAATAACGAAAAAAGAAATAAGAAAATTGACACCAGGATTTAACGTGGAAAAAACCCAAAGCGGGCAAAAAAACCACGGAATCGATGCACTACTAATATGAGGATTACAATACAATGTTGTGTTTCTCTCTGTTTCACTTGATGATTTAGGAGAAGGATTTGACCCCTATTTATACTAGAGAAACATGTGAGGAACTAGGTTAACAATAACTGAAAACCCTAAAAGCTTGCCGCTCAAGAAATATAACATACGCGCGGGCCTTTGGATGAAGCCCATCAAGGAGTCGAGCTGTAGAACCCAAAACGGTAGTAGCGTTTCCAAAAACGCTGGCGAAAGTTCCCGGGCACTGGCAGCGTTCTCACGGATGAAGCTTCTGGACGAGGCGCTGCCAGCGTCCTTACGGCGCGAGTAGCGTTTTGGCAAAGAGCTGGGCGCTGGTAGCGTTTGTGTCATGCTGCCAACGTTTTCTTCCTTCTTCGTTGCTCAGTTTGGTCTTCACACCCAACAATTCCCACTTGGAGACCAAACCTCAGCCATCCTCAACTTTCACCACAATTTCCTCTAATGCATCGACCGACCTTCTCATTAGTCAAAGACTCCTACTAAGGCCATACAAAGCCTCAGTTTCCCAACATCCACTGGCTTGGTTAGCATGTCGGCCGGGTTCTTACTGCCTGCGATATTCTCGAGCTTCACTTCACCACTTTGCACGAACTTTTGAATGAAGTGATATCTCCTTCTTATATGCTTTGCCCTTGAGTGACACCAGATTTTTCATTAGTTGGATGACACTCTGGCTGTCACAATGAAGAACACCATCCTGCCCCTGGTCAAGAACCTCCAAGAAATCCTGCAGCCATATCATTTCTTCGCCTGCCTCAGACAGGGCAATATATTCAGATTCTGTAGTTGACATAGCAATGCACTTCTGCAATCTTGACATCCAACTGATTGCCGAGCCACCAAGAGTGAGTACATAGCCTATTGTACTCTTGCTCGTATCGAAATCCCCACTCAAATCAGCATCTACATAACCTTTCTGATCAAGGTTAGTTCCACCAAACATAAGACAGTAATGAGAGGTACTTTCAAATACCTCAACAGACATTTCACAGCTTCCCATTGTGATTTCCCCGGATTGGACATGAAGTGGGACACTGCTCCCATTGCAAAAGAATTATCCGGTTTCGTGCAGACCATGGCGTATATCAAGCTCCCAACTGCTGAAGCATAAGGAACCCTGGCCATGTATTCTTTCTCCTCCTTGGTTCTGGCTTGTTGTTCCTTGGATAATTTGAGATGTTTGGAATAGAAGTGCCCTTAGGTTTTGAATCAGCTACACTAAACCTCTCTAGCACCCTGTTGATGTAGTCCTCCTGAGACGTACAGCCTCAAAACTCTTTTGTCCTTGTCTCTAGTGATCCTCATGCCAAGGATTTCATTTGCAACACCCAAATCCTTCATCTCAAACTCCTTAGACATCCTCTCCTTAAGCCCGGTAATCTCCTTCATGCTTGCTCCTGCAATTAACATATCATCTACATAGAGAAGTAAAATAATATAAGAGTTAGGAAGGCTCTTATAATAACAACACTGATCCTTATCACTCCTCTTGAACCCGTTGTTGTACATGAAGGTGTCAAACTTGATATACCACTGCCTTGGAGCCTGTTTCAAACCATATAGACTTTTTCGAAGTCTACACACCAAGTGTTCCTTCCTTGGAACTTCATATCCCTCAGGTTGCTTCATATACAAGTCCACCTCCAAATCTCCATGCAAGAAGGCTATTTTTACATCCACCTGTTCCAAATATAAATTCTCCACTGCAACCATACTAAGGACAATTCTAACAGTGGTTAGTTTCACAACAGGAGAGAAAATCTCATTATAATCAATACCTTCCTTTTGTGAAAATCCCTTAACCACTAATCGAGCCTTGTACCTCACAGCACCATTAGGCTCATTCTTGATCCTGAAAACCCATTTATTCAACAAAGCTTTCTTTCCTGCAGGAAACCTGGTTAGTTCCCAAGTTTTGTTTTTCTCAAGTGAGGCAATCTCATCATTCATTGCCTGCTCTCACTTGGAATGATCCTCAACCTGCATAACTTCAGTATAGGATTGTGGCTCACTAACATCTGTCAGTAGTAAATAATGCAAAGATAGAGAATATCTTTCAGGTGCATTACCTCTGGTAGCCCTCATGGATCTCCTAACAGTGGGTGGTGGAATTTGTTCATCATCACTAGAGCTTTTAGCCAACTCTAGTGGATCAGGATCTTCAGCAGCCTGATCTGTAGTTTGTTGAACTTCCTGTGATGCCTCTGTCTCCATTGTTTTCCTCTCCGGTGCACCATCAGAAAACTTGACAGTTTCTGGCTCCATCACCTTTTCTCCCACTAACTTTTCTGAGATCAGTCATCACATAAGTAGTACAACCAAAAATACGAAGAAAGGAGTAATCAACTTTCTTACCACCCCACACCTCCTCAGGTACCTTCAAATCTAAAGGAACCGACATACTCCTATTGACTAGATATGCTGCTGTGTTTACTGCTTCTGCCCACAGATATTTGGGCAATCCGGCATGAATCCTCATGCTCCTGGTTCATCCTCTCTGTTATTCCATTCAGCCTTGGTGTCCCGGGAATGGTTCTCAGTAATCTAATGTCGTTCTGTTCGCAATATTGCACGATCTCCTTCTTTTCATACTCCCCTCCATTGTCTGTCCTCAAACACTTCACCTTCAACCCAGTCCGTGTCTCAATCTGTGTTTTCCACTTCAAGAAAACACTAAACACATCATATTTATTCTTCAAAATATAAACCCATACCTTCCGCCTATGATCATCAATAAAGGTGACATAATATTGAGCACCACTCATGGAATTGACTGGCGCAGGCCCCCACACATCTGAATGTACCAACTCCAACTTCTTTGGTTTCAGTTCCCTGCCATTTTTGGTGAAACTGACTCTTTTCTATTTACCGAGGACACAACTCTCGCAGAGTTCCATATCTACGGTTTTCAGATTCTCCAAAACGTCGTTTGAAGCTAGAATCTTTATGCCCTTTTCACGCATGTGACCAAGCCTGCAATGCCATAAACTGGAACAAGAAGTAGCATTGACATTAGAAACCACGTTAGCGCTATTCCTTGTGGAGTACAACGTGCCGGATCTCAATCCCTTCGCCACTACCATAGCCCCTTTCAAAATCTTCCATTTTCCATTCCTAAACCCTGCAGAATAGCCCATCTCATCAAGTTGATTAACAGAAATCAAATTTCTCTTAATATTGGAATGTATCTGACATCCTCCAGCTTCCAAAGACCACCATTAGTAGTCTTAATTGGCACGTCTCCTCTACCTGTTATCTCATAATATTTTTTATCAGCAAGATAAACCCTGCCAAAATTTCCACTCCTGAAATTACGAAATAACTCCCTGTTTGAAGAAATATGAAAGGAGGCGCCAGTATCAACAATCCAAGACTCCTCAGGACTAGATACACTCAAGACAAGTGCTTCACAGAGATCTTCAGCAGATTTGACAAAGTCACGGTCATTGTTACCCTTCCCCTTCTTAGGTTTAGGGCAATCCCTCTTAAAGTGACCTTTATCCCCACAACCATAGCACACAACTTCACTCATGTTCTTAGACTTGCTTTTACCCCTGGACTTCGACCGTCCCCTGGAATTACCAGAATTCCTATTTGTCTTCCTACCCCTGACACTTAAAGCAGTTCCCGAAGATTCACTACTAGAATTCTTCCTACGAAGACCCTCATTAAGCAATACAGACGTGACTTCATCAAATTTCATCTCGTCATTATCCTTAGCACTACTAACAGCAGTGACAAGGGTTTTCCAAGATTCAGGCATGGAAGACAATAATATGCAAGCTCTAACATTCTCAGCAAAAACCATCTTTACTGAAGCAAGTTATGATAAAATTTTAGTAATCTCATTAATATGATTAGCCACATCCCTACCTTCAGCCATCTTACAGCTGGTTAATTTAGTGAACAAATATACCTGATTTGCTCCACTAGGCTTCTCATACATATTATCTAGTGCTTTCAGCAATTCCTTCGTTGTCTTTTTCTCCATGACGTTAAACTTGACGTTCCGAGCCAATGACATCTTGATTAGGGACATCCCCTGTCGATCCAGCAGATCGTACTCAGCCTGCTCCATCTTTTCCGGCTTTGCCTCCAACATAGGAACATACAGTGACTTTGAGTACAGCAGGTCCTTAATTTGCAACCTCCAGTAGGTGAAGTCAGATCCATCAAACTTCTCTATTTCATATATCTCCTGCCATTTTTTGAAAGCGAGTTCTCTTTCACAAACCCTAAAAGCTCTGATACCAGTTGTTAGGATCGAAGAGTACTCAAGCAAACCACAAACAATGTTGCGTTTCTCTCTGTCTCACTTGATGATTTAGGGGAAGGATCTGACCCCTATTTATACTAGAGAAACATGTGAGGAACTAGGTTAACAAACTGAAGACCCTAAAAGCTTGCCTCTCAAGAAATATAACACAAGCGTGGGCCTTTGGACGAAGCCCATCAAGGAGTCAAACTGCAGAACCCAAAATGCTAGTAGTGTTTCCAAAAATGCTGGCGGAAGTTCTCGGGCGCTGGCAGCGTTCTCACGGGTGAAGCTTCTGGACGAGGCGCTGTCAGCGTCCTTACGGCGCGGGTACCGTTTTGGCAAAGAGCTGGGCGCTGGTAGCGTTTGTGTCACGCTGCCAGCGTTTTCTTCCTTCTTCGTTCCTCAGTTTGGTCTTCACACCCAACACATGTATCCAAAATCCGAGCAGAATCATCATTGAATTTAGAAGAAGAAACATTACTGGCAAAGTTGTCTATCTCATCATCAGTGTCTGGTGGAGATTGAGGAACAAGTTTGAGAAGCTAAATCTGTTTGGGAGTGAGATTGGAAACCTTGCTATATAGCTGGATTGGTACACTTTCTGTCCATGTTGCTCTTTTCCATTCTAATGAGTTCCCATCCTTTGACTTGAATCCTCGAGATGAATACTGCGACTATTGATTTTTCCTTTGATGCCACTGCTGTGATGATTGTTAAGGATATTTCTTGGATCGAGGGTGCCAAGAGGGATAAGCTATAACAATCCAACACTTATCCTTGGAATGACCTTTATTTCCACACTCAGTATAACGAAGATCAGGTCCTCTGCTTAGTAAGCCAAAAGATTCATGCATAGATGAAACTTTAGTTTTTAGGAGTTCCTTCTACAATTCTTTTTGTTGAAGAAGACCACACACCAAATCTACTGAGGGGAGACTTTACTTTTAGGAATTGAAACTTTAGTTATAAATGTGAATGCCTTCTTGCTAGCATATGATTAATTACTACAGTTGTTGATGATGCCACTTTACTTTTCAGGAGTTCCTTATGCAGTTCTTCTTGCTCCTTTTCTCTAATGACTAAATCCTTCATCCACTCCATTAAGGAATTGAAACAACTTTTGATCCTTTATTTATTCAAGGCCAGCAAGAAGGCAATCACATCATCAACAATCGTGGTAATCACATACAGATCACTCATTGCATCCAATTCCTCCCAAATTCCTGTAATCATAGTATAGAATTAACTCACACTTCTAGTTTGCTTCATCTCGTACAACTCTTTGTACAATTGGCATTTTCTGGAACCATTAGCAACCATAAATCTCCTAGTTAATTGAGTCCAAATCTCAAAAGCTCTTGTGACGAACAAAATTGACTTCAAGATAGCATCACTTATATTGTTCATGATCCACGAAATCGTCGAGTTGATACATGCATCCCACTATTTTGCTTCAACTTGATCATCAGTCGATCAATCCAAAGTTCCTTCAACAAAAACCAACTTCCTCTTGGTAGAGAGTGTCATCTCCATAGCTCTTCTACAAGATCTATGATTTGAAGCTCGTCAAGATGACAAGCCATCCAAGGGATGAATGAAAGTTGATTATGTTGGTCATTGATGTTGACATTCCTTGGACTCATCTTTGAAAGACGATAAGACAAATTGAATGATACAACAATCAAGAATCAGGATCTTCTACTCTCTACTATGCGCTCTGATACCCTGTAGACTGTATGCATTAGTAGAGAAAGAAAAAGATAGAGATGAAATTTTGTAGAGGGGTCAATAAGTCTGTCTTATTCCGCAAGAAAGAGAGAAGCAACCATGTATATATATATACAACAGCTCAGGGGAGCTACCTAACAGACATGACAGTTGGCACAAACAAACTAACCACCTAAAAGCACATCTAGCAACAAAAGCATCAATATGGTTACTCTCTACAACTGTAATACGATAATCAATATGAACTTCACACACTTTGTAATATCATTCAACAAAAAATACATTATATGTGAAAAGTTAAACGGAGCACAACCCAATTCTGTCTTAATAAAGCTTTGTCTCTATCGTGTACGTTGTAGCCAGGATTAACTAGAATTCTTAGGTATCCACCAACAGTTAAAGGAAGTCGGGAACATTTTACCAGGTTATGCTAGTTATACGTCAACAATCTCCTAGGGTAAACATGCACAAGCGCAATTTAGGGGACCTAGATGGCAGTCTTACCTTCATGAACCAAAAACTATGAAGAGGTTGATTCCTACGGACCCACTAGGGGTGGCAACGGATATTGGATTCGATCCATATTCGTGGATTCGATCCATATTAAAGGATCCAGATTCGTTGATTTGGGATTCAATGAATCTAAAATTGAATTTGGATCCTAAATGAATATTTATTGGATCTTGAGATCTAGATTCATTTAGGATCCATGAGATTCATTTAACTCCCCATAACCCATAGACTCACTTGAATTCCACCAATAAACCTTAGGGTGCGTTTGATTGTAATTAATGACTATTAAGGAAATGATTTTCCAAAAAAACAACTTTCCATGTCAATTTCTCTTGTTTGATATGAGACAAATCGTTTTTCAGAAAATAACGATATTTGTAGACATAAGTAGCGATACATGTTACAAATGAAAATATTTGAAGCTCAAAATTCTTATTTAATTTTTTTTTCGCTCTATCGTATCATATCTTAAAGTTTTAATTCAAAAAGCTAAATTTGAACTTTACTTTAAAGTTTCAGTTAATTTTAGCGGTAAAAAATGTTGGTATATGTGTGATTATCAGATAATTATATTTTGAGCTCAAAATTCAAATTTGACCTTTTTATAATCAATTATATTGTATTATAAAATTTCAAGTCAACTCGATGGAATTTAATTTTGCTCTTAAGTTTCAGTTAGATATAATTGCAATAGCAAAAAATATCGATATAAGTAATGATATATGCTATAAATGAAAATATTTGGAGCTTAAAATTCATATTTGAGCTTGTTTTAATCAATTTTATCGTATTCTAAAGTTTCGAGAAAAACTGATGAAATTGAATTTCGCTCTTAAATTTTAGTCATATATAACAGCAAAAAATGATGTCAAAAGTGGCAATATATGTTACAAATGAAAATATTTGGAGTTCAAATGTCATATTAGAGTTTTGTTTTTTTACTCCGTGCTATCATATCATAAAGTTCTGAATCAAACAGTTAAATTTGAGTCTTTTTAAGGTTCAATTAGTTTTAGCAACAAAAATTGTTGGTATATGTCGTAATAAATGTTATCAGATAAAAATATTTTCAGCTAAAAATTTATATTTGAGCTTTTTTCAATCAATTCTATCGTATCACAAAATTTCAAGCCAAATAATTGAACTTGAATTTCGCCTTAAATTTCAAATAGATTTAGCAGTTAAAAATGCCAACTTCGCGAATATCGTTATTACTTTTCCTCTTTTTCACTCGAATAAAATCTGTAAATATTCTCCCATTATTCTCTAAATATTCACTCATCCCATCTATTATATTACAAAAGAACATGGAGAAAGACCTAGTTAGATTGTTCGACTGATCATCCCACATAAGCCCTTGATCAAAGTTCCTCACGTAAAGGTTCATTTAATTTAATTGGCAAGAGATGGATCTAATTGAGATTCAATAAGGATTCACAGGATTCATGGATCCAATTGAATCTAAACAATCTGAATCCAATGAATCTGGATCGAATCTGGATATGGATTCAAATAATTCAAATTGAATATGAATCTCGACGAATCTGATCCAGATTCGACCCATCGCCATCCCTAGGACCCACGGAAAAACTTTTCGAAAACCACTTGGAAAACAAATATAATCACCACATGAAATAAAGTTCAAACATCAATGACCTGCATATTAATTAACATAAATTGGTTATAGATAATTCCAGATGTTCAAGAAAACCTTGCCATAAACTGGTAGGATCTAGCAATAGATAAATACATGTCTAAGTATTCACCAATGTTGAAGGAGAGTTAGGTGAACATGGTTACTCCATGAAGTTAAAAGAGAAATCAATGTACCTAGACAATGAAGTTCAATAGAGAGCACAAGACACTAGGTTAAGGCTTAACATAAGACCTTTCTAGCAATCCTCGCCCTACTATGTACTTTGATCCTTGGCCTCCAAAATGATGACTATATACATAGCAAATATTACTTCATTGCAATTTTACGAGGACCTATTATCATATATCATATATCATATATCATATCATATATTATATCATATATCATATATCATATATCATATATCATATTATATATATATATATATATATATATATTTCTGGGTACAAAGGGTGAGAATCGAAATATGCGGATTTTAATGCGAGCATTTTGGAAAACTTATAATTGATTCTATTTAATTTTAAAAAAAAAATCATGAATATTAATGTATGCATTAATATGTATGTTTGTATTGATAACTCTTTTTTCTTTTTTTTTTCTTATGTACTATTCTGTTTTTCTTTATTCTTTTAAATAAGAAAATTATTCTTTTTATTTTTCATTATTTTATTTTAAATATAACGTCGGTAATATTTTCAATAATACATATGGTTTACTTGCGTCCCATGAACGCATGGGTCTAAGTTCTAGTATGATAGAGGATTGAGTTGAGCATAGATTGGATTAGGGGTCTTCCCAATCCCCCTTTATCCACCACGACATCTGATTTAACTTTAAAATCTTACAATTCATATTCAAATAAAATATGAAAAAAAAGCTTTAAACTGAAGTGTGAAGATACAACCCTTGCTCAGTTGATATTGATTAATTAGTGTCCCTCAAACAGGTCTTGATTGAAGAACACAACTCAGTGCGAATGATTGTACTGAACCGGCCAAAGCGACTGAATGCACTCTCTGACTATATGGTATATGTGACTCCTATGACGCTACGGAACTCTAAAAATAATAGTGTTTAATGGAAAGAAAAATAATAGTTGTACATGTTTACTAATTAAATTAATTTTCTACACAGGTTTCTCGACTTTTAGAACTTTTTCTTGCGTACGAGGAAGATCCCCATGTCAAGTTGGTTATATTGAAGGTACTTATTCTATTATATGTCTGTATCTCGCTCCTGTAACGTCTTACCGGTGAAATGAAATTAGATAAACTAAGATTCTCTTGAACATCTTGAATTATCTATAACCAATTTATGTTAATTAATTTTAATTTTAAAAATAATGTTTTACACACATACACAGACATATATATTTATTAAATATAACGTTGGTAAGGGAAATCTAAGCCTAATTGGTAAATTTTGGGAGCTTTAGTTACTCCTAACTAAATTCCTTACCTGGATATTAATACACTAATAAATGATATTTTTCAAAAAAGAAAATAAAAGATACAATCAACAACATATATAGGTTAAAATTATTTATTACATAATTAAAATATTTTGTAGTTTGTATTCCTAGGGATGGCGATGGGTCGAATCTGGATCAGATTCGTCGAGATTCATATTCAATTTGAATTATTTGAATCCATATCCAGATTCGATCCAGATTCATTGGATTCAGATTGTTTAGATTCAATTGGATCTATGAATCCTGTGAATCCTTATTGAATCTCAATTAGATCCATCTCTTGCCAATTAAATTAAATGAACCTTTACGTGAGGAACTTTGATCAAGGGCTTATGTGGGATGATCAGTCGAACAATCTAACTAGGTCTTTCTCCATGTTCTTTTGTAATATAATAGATGGGATGAGTGAATATTTAGAGAATAATGGGAGAATATTTACAGATTTTATTCGAGTGAAAAAGAGGAAAAGTAATAACGATATTCGCGAAGTTGGCATTTTTAACTGCTAAATCTATTTGAAATTTAAGTAAATTCAAGTTCAATTATTTGGCTTGAAATTTTGTGATACGATAGAATTGATTGAAAAAGCTCAAATATAAATTTTTAGCTGAAAATATTTTTATCTGATAACATTTATTACGACATATACCAACAATTTTTGTTGCTAAAACTAATTGAACCTTAAAAAGACTCAAATTTAACTGTTTGATTCAGAACTTTATGATATGATAGCACGGAGTGAAAAAACAAAACTCTAATATGACATTTGAACTCCAAATATTTTCATTTGTAACATATATTGCCACTTTTGACATCATTTTTTGCTGTTATATATGACTAAAATTTAAGAGCGAAATTCAATTTCATCAGTTTTTCTCAAAACTTTAGAATACGATAAAATTGATTAAAACAAGCTCAAATATGAATTTTAAGCTCCAAATATTTTCATTTATAGCATATATCATTACTTATATCGATATTTTTTGCTATTGCAATTATATCTAACTGAAACTTAAGAGCAAAATTAAATTCCATCGAGTTGACTTGAAATTTTATAATACAATATAATTGATTATAAAAAGGTCAAATTTGAATTTTGAGCTCAAAATATAATTATCTGATAATCACACATATACCAACATTTTTTACCGCTAAAATTAACTGAAACTTTAAAGTAAAGTTCAAATTTAGCTTTTTGAATTAAAACTTTAAGATATGATACGATAGAGCGAAAAAAAATTAAATATGAATTTTGAGCTCCAAATATTTTCATTTGTAACATGTATCGCTACTTATGTCTACAAATATCGTTATTTTCTGAAAAACGATTTGTCTCATATCAAACAAGAGAAATTGACATGGAAAGTTGTTTTTTTGGAAAATCATTTCCTTAATAGTCATTAATTACAATCAAACGCACCCTAAGGTTTATTGGTGGAATTCAAGTGAGTCTATGGGTTATGGGGAGTTAAATGAATCTCATGGATCCTAAATGAATCTAGATCTCAAGATCCAATAAATATTCATTTAGGATCCAAATTCAATTTTAGATTCATTGAATCCCAAATCAACGAATCTGGATCCTTTAATATGGATCGAATCCACGAATATGGATCGAATCCAATATCCGTTGCCACCCCTATGTATTCCACCAAACAAGATATAGAGGTTCAAGATTCAGTAAAAAAAAAATTCTAATATTTTGTTGTATATAAGATTTGATCACGAAAAAAGTAAAATTTTAGTTACAGATCGAAACAATATATATAGAGTGTTTTCTTTTCAAAAATTGACCACGACAAAAGTAAAATTTTAGTTACAGATCAAAACAATATATATAGAGTTTTTCCTTTTCAAAAAAAAAAAAAAATCAAAATGTTTATCACACTCTATATTATGTCTAATCAATATGTATTTTTGTTACTAATAGTTTTTAGTTATTTTGATTAACAACTATTATTTATTTATTGATACTTTATTTTCATCAAATGTGAATCATTTATAAATATCTATCAATATATTAAGTTTAAGTATTTAGGAAGAATCCAAAGTTAAATGACAAATTTAAAGGGTTGGTTACTCCTAAGTTAATCCCTAACATACACAATTTATTATAATCATAAGTGTCATTATGGACCAAAAACAAATCTAAAAATTATATGTAATTAAGTTGTAATATTTCATATGGATTATGAATCTTTAATATGCTATAATTACTTTGTCCATGATCTAGATAGTTGAAAAATTTTTTTTTCACTTTAGATGTAATGTACTGAAATAAAATGTTTCATATATGAAACCTCACATGCTTCAATTCATTTCTAAGGAATAGTAGGTAGCGATTGATTTCTAAATTTAGATCAATTGGAGCCAGTCTCTCCAAATTGAAAAACTCAAAAAATAAAACTACTACATCTGGGTCCTTCATATCTCACCTTTGAGGGGATTCCAAAGCATTGATTTTGCTTTTAGTTTTATATGTTGTCACCATGAGAATAATGAAAAGAGAAGTCAAAATTAATTCTTCAAATAAAAACAAGATTTTCCAACATTTTAATACATACATACATATATATATATATATATATGTGTGTGTGTCTGAAAAATAAATAACTCAATTTAGTGAATATAACAAATATAATTCTTAATAATAACTAAATTTAATAATTAGTAATCTTCCCAATCATTGTACAAAATATTGTACGTTATATATATAAATGATACCTTAATCATATAAACTATATTCAAAAAATGCATACCTTACATTTTATTCTATAGTTATGACAAAACATAAATTAAAAAATATTTTTTATATAGTTTTTAGTAATAACAACCATCAAACTAAATAATAACTAATGTAAGATATTTTTTAACAATTTAAATACAGTGACGGATCTAAACATTCAATTTAGGGGTGTCCAATATATTTGTTATTATATAAGCGTTTTTAAAAAATAAAATAATAAAATTTAAATTTAAATTAATAATAAAAATAAAAATAAATATTAAATGACATATTCACAAGTTCAACAAAATTTCACATCAAATATGTCCATCAAATAAATTAAAATTTCAAATTAACTATATGTTAATATCTTAAACTTATACACTTGAATTGGACGAGCTGGGGCTAAGACACAAGTCAGTCAGTCAGCAGCCAATTTAAACCCTAGATATCTAAGCAACATTTTTAATTGTAAACCATGTGTCTGAAGAATCAAAAATAGATTAATAACATGTCTACACAAATTCATTTGATGAGTATCTTTTAACACTCAAAGTTCCCTCCAAAATACTACTTCCGTTCTCTTTTATCTGTCATTTACGGTTTTCAGTGTCAATTTTTAATCAATAATTTCTAATATAAAACTTTTATAAAAAAATAATATTATACTTTTTCACTAGTATTTTTTTATTAAGAATCTAATGATATCAATTTTGTATAATGAATCATTATACAAATTAAGATATTAACCGAAAAAGTTTTTAACACAATTTCCTAGGCGACAGATAAAAACAAACGGAGGGATTACAATAATAGTTCAAACTCTTGACTTCCCACTCCCAAAATGCCCAATTGGTATATCTTTAAAATTATTATTACAAAACAATTAGTAGGAGATCCAGCAATTGGTGGCAGTCGGTGAAAGTGGGTATTTTGAGAAAAAGATAGAGATCCAGAGGGAGAGAAAAGATAGAATAGAGAGTTTTAGTGAGAAAATTGAAAATGGATGTTGACAGACACATACCCAATTCATTAACTTAATTACACTATTTTTTTTTTTGAAAAAATAATTTGGTAGTATTTTAAGGTTTTTGGGTTGCTATTAAATTAGACACCCATATTATGTTTTTTGTCATTTTTTTTACGGTGTCCACTTACTTCAATTAAGAAAATTTCTTCCAAATAATATTAGAGAATCATAAATTTTTCTTGGGTTAAGGGTGTCCGTGGACACCCTAAGTTGGCTACATATCTGCCCATGTTTAAATACATATGAATATAGGTTTGAAATAATTTGACTACTCCCTCCATTCCTCAATAATTGTCACATTTGGGTCTTGAGAAGATTTCAAGGAAGTAATATTGAAAATAATAATTGTATTGAAAATGATAAAACTAATAGATAAATTTTTATTTTGGTAATATTGTATTGGAGTTGCAAAGTCACAGATATTATAAAAAATAAAAAGTGAGTTAAAATGACGAGAAGGACGATGGTGAGCCCGGGTGCACGTTGCTCGATGAGCCCAGCGCCCACCATCGTTTATATTTTTTTCTTATTTTTTATTTATTTCTTTTTTGTGTAATATTATATTTTTATGCTTTTTATTTTTTTACTACAATATTTATAATCTACAAGGCCAAGTATTTTTTTATTTATTTCTTTTTTGTGTAATATTATATTTTTATGCTTTTTATTTTTTTACTACAATATTTATAATCTACAAGGTCAATGCTCATAAGTCTTAACTACTAATTATTATGCTCATAAATTATAACTATTATGGTCATAACCTACAAGGCCAATGCTCATAGGTCTCTACATCAATGCTCATAAATTATAACTATTATGCTCATAACCTACAAGGCCAATGTTCATAGGTCTCTACACTAATGCTCATAATGTACAACTACTATGCTCATAATTTATAACTATTATGCTCATAAAACTCTACACCAATGCTCATAATGTATAAGTACTATGCTCATAACTTATAACTATTATGCTCATATGCCTTTACACCAATACTCATACTATACAACTACTATGCTCATAACTTATAACTATTATGCTCATTATATAAAACCATAATGTTCATTAAGCTGAACTACAATGCTCATTACCTATTACTACAATGCTGATTACCTATAATTACAATGCTATTTACATAAAACCATAATGCTCATCAAGTGGAACTACAATGCTCATAACCTATAACGACAATGCTCATTACATGAAACCATAATGCTCATCAAGCTGAACTACAATGCTCATTGCCTATTACTACAATGCTCATTACCTACAACTACAATGCTCATTACATAAAACCATATTGCTCATTACCTATTACTACAATGTTCATTACCTACAACTACAATGCTCATTACTTAAAACCATAATGCTCATCAAGCAGAACTATATATAATGTTCATAACCTATAACAATGCTTATTACATAAAACCAAAATGCTCATTACCTATTACTACAATGCTCATTACCTATAACTACAATGCTCATTACTTAAAACCATAATGCTCATCAAGCAGAACTATAATGCTCATAACTTATAACAACAATGCTCATTACAAAATATATTGAAGTATTATATTAAAAGAAAAGCCTTATTATATTTATTTTAGAAAAATTAAAAATTGCACAAAAAAAGAAAAATTAAAAATATAAAGGAAAAAAATGCTCATAGATATATACTACAATGCTCATAATTTTTAACCATCATTTAAACTCAACTTCACTGTACATAAACCTAATAAAAAATGTTTATAAAAGTAGATTACAATGCTTGTAAAAACTTTATAACATCAGAACATGCTAATAATAACAATAGAAAATTTAAAAAGTTCGGTTCTATAACAATGTTCATAAATTAAAATTCATATCAAATATAGAAAATAATTAATATTAAATACCAATTGTAAATAAAAATATCACAAAGAAAATAAAAAAGAATACCATGAAAACTATAAAAAAAATTAAAATAATAATAATAAATAAATAAATAATTAGTATATTGAACTAGAAATTCAAAATAAACACCAAAGAAATCTATTAAAAAACATTAAATGAAAAAAAAGAAAAAAATGTGACTGAGCGCATAAAGCATTGTGCACCCGGGATCACAATCATATTTATATAAAATGACAGGTACTACGGAATTGAGCATCATTTAAGCTATTTAAGAAATATCTTGATGAAGATATTTATTATTCGGCAGTAAATTATGAGTAACTTGAAGCCGAAGGCAAGTCATTGTATAGCATAACATGTGTGTACGTGCGTGATCAGGGAAATGGAAAAGCATTTTGTACGGGCGGTGACGTTCCTACTGTAAACCGGGACTCCAAAAAGGGTATTCGTTTTCTTTTCACGGCTGGTGCTATCGATTCGTTTACTCATCTTTTCCCCGTCATCAATTTTAGCCAAAATCAATCATATTTATTTATGGAACATGATAACCATCTTAATTCAAGATGGTTAATAATCATCTTAAATTATTCACATTTCATATTTTTGTAATATTTATTATTATTTTTTAATAATTATATATATTTATCAATTATAAGAGTATAGTACTTATTAGTTAGGTCAGAAAATATAATAATAACCTAAATTTATCAATCATAGTAGAAAATGTACATTTTATGCATAATTTTATATTTATGAAAAATATAAATAATATAAATAAATAATTATTTTTAAATTGTTTATAACTTGTAGTAACCCTCAAAGTAATGAAACATACCTTTATAATGATTTAAATATACTTATATTTAACTTTATGAGTGATTTAAGTGAAATATAAGATGATTATTAATCATCTTGTGTCAATATATTTATCATTTTGTTGTATAATATATATAGTACTATATGGTCGTCCATTCGCACCGGTGTCCAATTTTAAAATATAAAAATGAAATTGAAAAGATTGCATCTATAAAACATATTTCATTGTCAATGGAGTAAAGTCTTTATATATAGATTGGACATTTTAGTCTCCGAACTTGATAGATCCTTTTTGCATTCATCAAGCTATCCAACTGCACAAAACCATACATGTCATTTTTTATTGTACAGTTATAAAATGAAAATTTTAAATGAAGTTAAAAGATAAGAGAAACAATTTTTACAGGGTATTTTATACGAAACTATCAGGACAAAAGTGATTAAAAATTGATTATAACCATGATAATACATAGAGGAAAATGGTTTATGCAAATTTGATAACTTATATGGAGGTATCAACTATTGAGTTAGACACTAAAAAGAACACCAAACGGTAGTCAAAGATGAAAAAGTAATGATAAAAAATCATGTTAATCTAACATAGTACGTATCAAACTCCTATTCTTTTGGTTGATAAGTAGATGTAGGGTGGAAGTTCTTTATGTAGCTAGTTTATGTAGGATTTGATAGTTTGGATAGCGAATGGTAGAATGTGTAGATGATGTAGGTAATGTAGACTTAGGCAAAAATATGTAATCTACAAGTATATTTGAAATGTAGAAAAAATAAAAGATAATAATAAAAAGTCAAATAAATAAAAAATAAAAACTATTTAAAATTTAAAAAATTTAAAAATATAATAAAACAAAAAAATTAATAAAACATTAAACAACCAAAACCAAAACAAAACTTATTTTCTTGTTTTTCTTATCTTTTAATTTTTAAATTTATTATTATATTTTTTACAATTTTACAAGAATAAAAAAATTATAAATTATAAAATATAATATACAAGAAAAGTTAAAATGAGAAAATAAAAATTAAAACATTAACAAATACAAAGAAAAGTAAATTTAAAAGAATAATATTTTATTTAAAATATTAAAAATAGAAAAATAAAACACAAAAAACACAAAAAACAAAATAATTAGTATAAATTAAAATCGATGTTGGGTAAAAGAAAATGCAATATAAGTATATTTAGATATTTTATGTAATTTATGTAGGTTAAGTAGGAGACAGTATAGTTGGTAAAAAGCAAATGCTTGTAACGTCACGTAATGATGTTATGGAAATCATGTTAATTGTGAAATAATGGACTTGAGCCCAATTCAACCCCAAAAGTTAGCTTAGGAGGTTAAGGCATACAAGTCATTATAAACACCACAATATGGGTGTCAAAGGCCGATGTGGGACAACTCAACACGCCCCCCTCACCACGAGGCGCAGACAACTGCGGGTGCGGCCCCAACATCAATGACCCTGGCTCTGATACCATGTGAAATAATGGACTTGAGCCCAATTCAACCCCAAAAGCTAGCTTAGGAGGTTAAGGCATACAAGTCATTATAAACACCACAATATAGGTGTCAAAGGCCGATGTGGGACAACTCAACATTAATGTTTTACAATACATGTCAAATACTTTAAATCATACTATACAAAAATCATATATATATATATATATATATATATATATATATATAGAGAGAGAGAGAGAGAGAGAGAGAGAGAGAGAGAGAGAGAGAGAGAGAGAGAGAGAGAGAGAGAGAGAGAGAGAGAGAGAGAGAGAGAGAGAGAGAGAGAGATAGAGAGAGAGAGAGAGAGAGAGAATAATTGGATTCTAATAATCCCTACTTTCACCAATTGGACAATGGTGGACTGTACTTTCACTTTGTATTCTGGTGGTCAAAAATAAAATAAAATTGGATTGTAGTGGAATATTTTCGAGGGAATCATAGATTTTGTGTTGCATTTGATTCAAAACTTAGTATATCACTCTACAATGATTTTTAATGAATTTACAGCGTTTCTCCCAAAAATTTTTCATTTTTTACTATTTTTTACGATTTTTTCACTTTTATTATTTTTAAAAAATCATAATAATTATTCGGAGTCTCAAAAAAATAATTTAAAAAAATGTTTTAGAAACTACAATTCATTAACTTTCTAGGGGCAGGAACGAAAAAACAAAAACAATATAGTGTAGGAATGAAAAAAATAAGAAGAATGTGGAGGTGGATTTGGTACCACTACAATCCAATTTTTTTTTTGGACCACCAGAATACAAAGTGAAAGTACCCACCTATCATTCAATTGGTGAAAGTAAGGATTATTAAAATCCAATTATCCTATATATATATATATATATATATATATATATATATATATATATATATATATATATATATGGAGGGAGTGGATTCAGTAGGAAGAAGAATCTATATATATATATATATATATATATATATATATATATATATACATATAGGGAGCGGATTCAGTAGGAAGAAAGATACGGTAGGAAGGTAGGAAGAAGCAATCTGGGGCGTACAAATTTAATCTGATTGCTGATAATAAAACCATCTTCTTTTCCCATAAATCAACTAGTGGTTTTCAAAAAAAAAATATATAATAATTTAGGTAAATATGATTAGCTAGAATCATGCATGGGATTAGAGAGGCAAAGATTTACTTCCCTCAATTGTAGTGATTGAGTTATCCAAATTAAACTCAATTATTATCAAAAACTAAAAATAAAAAACAGAAGTCAACATTTTATAAGAATTTTATCGTGAATCTGTTTCGTCCAACATCATCGTTGTTTCTCACATTTCATGACCACACTCCGTAATATCCATGAGCACACTATCATAAATCAAAATTATATCAAGGACCACACTCCCTAAATCAAATCCTACATGACCACACCTCCCTAAATCAAATTATATCTTTATTGTCACATTATATCGAAGACCACAGTCCCTAATATCCATGATCAAACACTGTATAAATTTGTCCACGCTTTGAACACACTGTTGTCATATTCAATAGATATACTAAATACACTGCATAAATGTATCCACACTCTATATATATTTGTCCACACTTTGAACAACTGTGGTCATATTCTATGGATAGTGTGGTCATGGTGTATGGTTAAGGATTTTAGGAAATTCATATTTTTCTAAGGTCTACAAAAGTTAACTAATTGTACACAAATACACTATCATATCTATACAATGGAGTATGGTCATAGATATTAGGGAGTGCCGCCATAGATATATCTTGATAACATTGATATAATTTTGACTTAATGAGAGTGTGGTCATAGATATTAGGGAGTGTGGTCATAGATATTAGAGAGTGTGGTCATGGAGTGTGAGAAACAATGATTATGTTGGACTAAATATAATCTCTACAATTTGATAACTTTTATTTTTCTTTGTTTTTTTTATAATAATAGAGTTAATTTTGGATAATTTAATCCCCACAATTTAGGGAAGAAAATCTCTCTCTACCTAATTGATTTTATTTATTTTTTTCGAAAACCACTAGCTGATTTAATAGGAAGGAAGGTGGTTTTATTATCAACCATTGGATTAGATATGTACGCTCCAGATCGTTTCTTCCTACCTTCCTACTGTATCTTTCTTCCTACTGGATCCATTCATATATATATATATATATATATATATATATATATAGATCACATAAGCTTTGAAATTTGCTGAGCATGTGAGTATCAATGGACATAATTAGTATTTTGAGGACAAAGTATTGTTTTAGGGGACATTAATTTTTCATGATGAACAACAAGGGGGCATCAATTCATCATGCAAACTTGATGTCGCTTAAAACAATACTTGATGTCCTCCAAAACAACATTTGATGTCCATTCATCCTTACATGCTTACCAAAGTTCATGCTCATGTGATCAGTTCCACATAGAGCTGGCTAATAGGTCATGTCGAGTCGGGTTTGTGTTCGTGTCAAACTTAAATGGGTTCAAAATCCTCCAACCTGAACCTAACCCATTTATTAAACGGGTTGGAAATTGAAACCGTTTACCGTTTAAATTTTAAACAGGTTGACCTTATTTTGACCTGTTATCCCATTTAAGTAAATGTATTAGAATTAAGTTACCAACTTACCCATTTAACCATTAACTCATTTATACAAAACAACTCATTGTGGGATCGAAATAATGACATATCATACTCAACAATGTGCATAGTAATATAATTCCAGTTATATATAAGGAGTTACCTTTTAATTCATAGTCAAAGATAAATATAAGTTAAAATTACAAGTCTTACGTATATTTCAAAGAGTATTAACTGTAACTTTCACCTAAGTTCATTGATAAACGGTATAATTGGGTAACCATTATCGAGCAAATGACTTGACCCATCTAACATGTCTAATTAAACAGGTTAAGTAGGCGTTTTTTCGTGTCGAAAATCTTGACTTGAACCTAACCCATTTAATTAAGCAGGTTTACTATGTCAATCCATTTAATTAAATGGGTTGAAAATTTCTACCTAAACCCGTATAATATCGTGTTAGGTTCAGGTCGGTAATCGTGTCGCATCAGCATTTCCCAACTCTAGTTCCACACACACACACACACACACACACACACACACACACATATATATATATATACACACACACACACACACACACACACATATATATATATGTGTGTGTGTGTGTGTGTGTGTGTGTCTTCACGCTCATGTGATCAATTCCCTGTTTATGTGGGTGTGTGTGTGTTTATGTATTGGCAATTAACCATATGAGCATGACATTTTGGTTAGCATGTGATCATAACTAGATATTAAAGGGACATCAAGTATATATTTTGTTGGACGATATTAAGTATGCATAGAAACATCAAGAATTGATGTGACAAAGCAAGAGTTTTATGTTGTCCTTGCATATTTGATGTCATCGGGCACAATATTTATTGTTCTGTAAATATTGAGTCATGCTCACATGCTCATTAAAGTGGCATGTTCATATTTATAAGTATCGAAGCAATGTTACATCGAATATTTTCTGTTATGGAACAGATTGGAGATTAGGTGCAAACTTCTTTCGGAAACATTACAGTTTAGACTATGTGATTGCAACAAACAGGAAACCCCAGGTTCGTTATGAGCTTCCGATTCCCATAACTCCACTTTTACACACACCCGCGTGCACACACATATATATATATATCACGAATTACGATTACATTTGAAGGTTTCAATTCTCAACGGATTTGTTATGGGAGGTGGAGCTGGGATATCAATTCATGGCAGATTTCGTGTTGCCACTGAGAATACGGTATGTATATTTTTACTCATTTAGTTCTTTTCTTGTCCATCAATATTACTCTTGAATTCTGCATTACATTTAAGCTAAAAAGAGATGCTCTTGAGAGCCGCAACTTATGCTCTTTTTTTCTTTTTTTAATGAAGGTTTGACATATATAAGAGTACTTTTGATTTTTTTATGACTGAAACCATCTTTAATAATTACAATTTCATCATAAAATTCACAATGAAACCAGCATATAATTTGCAATAAGTAGATATAAGTTAGTACTATATTTTTATATCTTATGTTAAAAACTAAGTTTAATAAAGAAAAATCATAAATATCTAGAATAATTTGAGATGCATTAAATAGCATTAATAGTAGCAAATACAATGGACGGGGAAAAAATCTAGAGAGAAATATTCATGGGTTTTCGGCCGCAAATAATCCGTATAAAGTAAGGGGCTTGTGACTCAGAATAATCCAAAGTGACTTTTCGGCCACTAGCAGTCTGTACCTTTTAAGTACTTTCTCATAGTAGTCCAGAATCGATTTCCGGCACCAGAAAGCTGACATGGTGACCGGAAAGTATGTTTATTCATACTTCAAAAAATGAAATTTCCGGTCGCTCGTCAACTTTTCGATGCCGAAAATTGTTTCTGGACTGCTATGAGAAAATAGTGAAAAAGTACAGACTGACAGTGGCCGAAAAGTCACTTTCGATTATTCTCAATTACAAGCCCCTCACTACGGATTATTTGTGGCCAAAAACCCAATATTCAGTGAATATGAAAAGGTGCATGAATCTACATTGTATTAGGAGAATAAGATTCATTGTACTCGTGAAAATTTCAATTATAATTACACATGTAATCCATTTAATCCAAGCAATTCAATCAAACAATTCAAAGAATAACAAGTTAACAACAAATCCTATATCTTCCTTTCTATCTACTTCCTTTAGCAACTCAACCAAAAATAAATAAATATTATCAATCCCCTTCCATAACCCAACATTGGTACCAGAAGTCATATCAAAGTTATCTCCTCATCATCCATCTTAAAAACGTATTCTAATAAAGAAAGTTTCTCTTCCAAAAATTAAACATGGCCTCCATTCAATCCTAAACCACAATACTCAACTATTTCCCGAGAATTTGAGGCCACGCGTGCTTGATGGAGATAATTATCAAATGTAAAGGATTCAAATGAAAACATTTCTAATGGTTTGTGGTGTATGAAGTGTGGCGGAGAAGGAATATAGAAGACCTCCAAAGAATGGTGACGAAGATGATACAAAAAAAAAGGAAGATAGTATGAGACAATTATAAGGAGAAGGAGTATTGTCATAATAAGAAAAAAGATATTGCTATGCTGCATATATCTACCAAGCTGTCACTCCAATAGCTTTTTCTTGCATAATAGTTGCCACAACAACTAACGAAGCATCGTTTAGTCTAAGTGAACCATATAGAGGCTCTGCAAATGTGATATCTATCAAACTTCAAACTCTATAAAGAGAGTTTCACAACATTTTAATGAAACAAGAAGATACTATTCACGCATTTTCACTCGTGTCTCCAATATAATCAATCAAATTAAATTATATGGAGACATGGTTGAAAATAAAAAGGTGGTCCAGAAGGTACAATCTTCCAATGAAATTCGATCATATAGTTATTGTCATAAAGAGTCGAAAGACTTCTTAACACTCACTTTAACAGAGTTGATGGGTTCCCTTCAAGCACATGAAGATAGGATTGAGTAGATTTTATAAGTCACTAGGACAAGCATTTCAATTCAAATTAAAATTGACAAGCAAAGGAGAAAACAAGAAAGAAAATGGCTTTGATCGGAATTTCAAAGAAAGAAAAGGGGTCATTAAACAATCGAGGTCGTGGAAGAGGAAATTATAGAAACCAAGGCAGCCATGATAAGAATTCCAATCCATATTGTAGATTGTGCAAAATAAGCAACCACAATACCAATAGTTGGACATACAAGTGTTCAAAATGCGCTTAGCACACCCATCACATAGGTGTTAGTCAAAACTAGCAACATGATAAAGCGAATTTCACAGAAAAAGATGACTCTGTTGGATCAACTAAAAATGTCTTCTTCCCTTGCCTTAAAACTCAACAGGGAAAAGAAGATGTATGGTATGTAGATAACAGTTGCTCAAATCACATTTTTGGTCATAAGAACTACTTTGTCTAGCTAGATGAGGAGTGAAATCAAATATCACACTTGGTGATAGGAGCAATCAAGAGGTCACTAGCAAAGGGCCGATCTTTGTCAAGACTCCGAATGGGTCAACCAAATACATCCAAGATGTAATATATGCCCCAGTTCTAACGCAACACCTTATAATCGTAGGTTAGCTCTAGGAGATAGGATATTCAGTAAATTTTCGACGATAATAAGTGTGTTAATTTGACAAAAAGGACCAAGTGATTGCTTCAGTTTCTATGCTCTCTTGGCGAATCTTTCTTTTATAAATGCATGTAGAGCGAAAGGCAGTGTTAAATTCAACGATGGAAGGCTCAACATTATGGCATCAAAGATATGCCCAACTAAATCTTGCAAGCCTTAAAGTTCTGCGACGGAAAAATACGGTAATTGGCCTACCCTCAATCGATATTAGACAAAATATTTATGAAGGTTGTATTATGGGAAAAATGCAGCGCTTTCCCTTCACTAATACTTTATGGAGGGCTAAGGCTCCATTACAACTTGTCCATGCGGACATTTGGGGCCCAACTCAATATCTCGACATCGAAGGAAGAAGATGTTTCCTATTATTTGTTGATGATTACACCTATACTTTCTTGATCAAAAGTCACAAGCATTCTCTCATTACCTCCAATTAAAGGCGCTCATTGAAATGCAAAACGAGAATAATCTAAAAATTCTTCGAACGAATCGTGAAAGAGTACTCAATTGGAAAGATTTCGATAATTTCTGCAAGCAGCAAGGCATCAAAAGACAATTAACAGTGAGAAGAACACCACAACAAAATGGTGTTGCAAAAAGAAAGAATAAAACAATCATTGAAATGGCTCGTAGCTTGCTACAAAGCAAGGACCTACTAAGCATTACTGGGCTGAGGCAGTCCACACTACAGTTTACATACTCAATCGGTCTCTCACAAAGGCAGTCTTCAACAAAAATCCGATCCATATGAATCACGGTTCAAAAGAAAGCCAAGGGCGCGTCATTTCAAAGTATTTGGGTGTATAGCCTATTCACATATACCAAAAGAAAATCGGGAAAATTATGATGGCAAAAAAAGAAAAGCGCATCTTCATCGGCTCTAGTGATGAGTCAAAAGGGTATCGTCTCTACAACCCAAAAACCAAGAAGTTGGTGATTTCAAGAGATGCCATATTAGATGAAGCATATAAATGGAGCAGGCTAGAAGATTCACCTGAACATTCAACACGAGAAAGTGTTCCAATTCAAGAGATCAGAGAGGAAGGACCTCTTGATTTAGGTCCATCTCCACCAGAAAAACCATGCTTAAGTAGTGCAAGTCAAAACTTATAGATAAGTCCTTCGAGATCCTCCCAACCTACTTGAAGAAGTCAATGTGAAAGACATCCTCCAAGATATTTGCATGATTATGAATGTGTCACGCAATCATGACATTCTTTACTAGTGAGACACAATCGTTTCAAGAAGCAACAAAAGATGAAAAAATGGATTGAGGCAAAGAATAAAGAGATCGAGATGATTGAGAATAAATTATACATGAGAATTTGTAGAGAAATGTTGTCAAACTTTTGGGAGTACGGTTGTCGTATCCACATTCCACAGGGAGATGTATTCTAGGCAATCAAAGATGACTTAAGTGGTTCAAGTTAGGTAGATTAACCAAGGATGGTGATGGTGATGATGAAGCTACCAACTACGAAAGCAACAAAAGATGTTCAGGCAGCAAAATCAGTTTCAATAACTAGTCAATTTGAATGACCTAATCTACCAATTCTATACAAGCAAAAGAGGGGTGGATTGCACTATTAGATTACGCCAAAACCCACTCTCGAGGGTCAGTGACTCGCCAAAGCCCTCTTTCGAGGGTCAGAGACTTCGCCCAAGCCCTCTCTCGAGGGTTAGGGGCTAGCTTAACTATTCTAACTGCCTATTCTCATAGAGTTAGTCTAATTAAACTATAACGACAACCCTAAACCTAGTCAGAATTAAACATTCTCATGTCAAAATCCTAACCATTTTCTCTACCCATACTAGCAAATTGACCTCATCTCTCAGCAAAAATCAATTGCTTAAGAAATACAAATGAAAACTCTCTTGAGAATTTCAACAAACACATGGTGGGCACGAGAAAACCTCTAACTACAAGCATGAATTTGGATAGATTAGGCCTAAACAAGATTAACTAGCCATCAAACAATTCAATCACAACCTAAACAACCTAAACTGACAACTAATTAACATAGGATTGCAAGTAAAAGAAAGAACGAAACGAAATTAACAAGAACATAAATAAGCATAAGAGAAAAAGAAAGAGATAGAAAAACTTAGTCTTGAAATCGAAAGTGAATTGAATCTCCTTCTTGAATACATAATCTAATCCTAAATTCTTTGAGAGAAATCTAAACCTAGAACTAGAGGCTTTGGGACTAGGAGAAAACCTCCATTCAAGCCCTTAAGAGAAAACTAGATAAGTAAAAAGAACCTAGAATCAAATCTGTCTTTTTCGGATATATAAAACTGCTTTAAATAAAAGACTACAACTTGGAACAACTGGTAGTGCCAACCTGCACACCCAGGTGTGCCAAACTAGAAATTCCAATTTTACCTCTAATATTTTGGCACACCTGTGCTGACTGGCACAGTTTCCCGTGTCGACTTGTCTGGGCTTCTTTTGCTCCTTATTTCCAATCTTTTTCCTCTATTGCCATCATCATTTGCACTTGAATTGATAAAAGTAAGACAATTAAATAAATTAGTCTCAATTAGTAAAGATGGGCAAAAGTACTAGCAAACTTATACTAAATAACTTAGATAAGTTCGATAAGACAATAAAAACTGATGTAAAAAGTGGTAAAACCAAAGTTCAATAATCCCTCCATGCTTAAACCTTGCTTGTCCCCAAGCAAGACTAATCATGAAGTATCGGAGAGAATTAGAAAACCTCAAGAGGAGCCTCCCTCCTTTTGGACAAGGTACAAAATCTGGTAGTCAAGAGCAAAGGCATACAATAGGTCGCTTGGCAAGGCCCAAATTCATATCAAAACAAAGTTGCATTTCATTTCAAATATCACAAAGTCAAGTGGCAAAACATTCAATCAATCTTGACCGTATATGCAATTCAAGTTCATTCGAGTGATTGGGGAATTAGATGAGATTATTAGGACCTCACTTTAGGGTATGTGGAATACACTCTCTCATGTGTTTAAAATGGTTTTCGTGTTCACTCAATACCTTCAACCAGTGCATGCAAACTACCATAGGCTTGACAAGACTCATAATTTTCTACCGCTATATACAATATGCACAAATGTCAATCATGAGGACTTTAAAGGGTTGTCATGGGGCTTAGGTTTAGGGTAAGGAGAGAAATCATTTAGGAAATGTGGAGCTAAATAGCCAGGAACCTCTAGAGCAACAACAATTCTAAAACATGGAATTCAACCTCTTACACTACACCTCAATTAAGCACTAAACATATCCCAACGAAGGAAGGTTTGGAAAGAGTTAAAATAAACTAAAAATCATCATGCTATTCGCCTCTTATTCTAAAATCTTCCTTTTTTTTCTTTCTTTTTTTCTTTCTTTTTTTTGGTTTTCTTTGTTTTTGTTTTTTTAATTCTTTTTTTTATATTTTTCTAGGCGAATGCATGGATATATAAAGAACAACTCTAATCCCGACAGTTATAAATCACGACCTTTGAGGATAAAAAAGCTAGAAAGAATATTCAACAATGCACTTCCCTTGAAGCAACAAACCATCACCCTCAACAATTGACCACAAAATTGCCCCAAACAACTGAATTGTTGCTCATTCTATCTTGGCTAAGGGTACGGAATTAAGAAAAGGCCAAGATGTACACTGATAGGGTAAACAACAAGGCAGGAAAAAGGGGTTAGCAAGGGCTTGCAAAAAGAGGTCAAAATGTTAAGTGGCTTGTTGGCTATATAGATACAAAAATCGACCTCAATCATATTAACACAATGCATAAGTCAAATGCAATTTTGAAGAGAGTCAAGCCAAGTTCTAGAGATGCACACATGGTAAGGTCACACTCAAAAAGAAATTAGACTATAAAAATGATAGTCTTTTAGGCTCAAAAGACCTCACGGGTTCAACCCTACCACAATCACAACAACTAGTTCCTTTAATGAACCAAGCACAAGAATTCACCACCATGCACAAGGGACTTTCAAGAGTAAATGAGTCACACACAAGACAATGATCTCCGTAAAACAAACATACAACAAGTTTCTCACAATATCCAAGCGAAACCACACTTCCCATTATATATAATTGTGTTCAACCAACCAAGAAATCCCCCCTTGAACATCGGGAGGGATTTTCGAAACCAACTACCAAGCCAAGCAATCTAAGGATTTTCAATCCATCTTTTTTTTTATTGAAAGTAATAAAACTAAGCTAACAAACAAATGCATTAAACTACCAAAAAGCATTAAAATGAAAGAAAAAAATTAAAGTGAAAAGGGATCGAATATGGACCTTGAGAGCTTGAGAATATCCCACTTCCACTTCGCCTTTGCTTCTTGCAATGCAAAGTAAATGCAACTCTAGCCTAAATGCAAAAATGATCATAAACTAACTAAAATGCAATCTATAATCTAATGGAGCTTGAGAATGAACCTAAACTAATGCAGTTATGTGAGCTAATGTAGTAGCCAAAAGTGCAAGTAGATGAGCAAAGTTCAACTAATCTATACATGCCATCATGTTCGATGCCATTCCTAAAATCCATTCTTTTGCAACTACTATATACATTAACCGTCCTCAACATCATAGTAATTGAATCAGACACATCCCCCTATGCTTAGAGTGTTCAATATCCCCTATGAAAAGCATATGTAAGGAACCAAAAGGGAATGGGAAGAGTACTTACATTGCCTCATAATTCGAACTAATTCAGCCCACAATGTCACCTTTGGAAATAAACTATGCACTCAACAACAAGAACCGACAAATTTTTTATGATTTACGATAATCCAAATGCCAAGTTCCATACAATATATGTTGTAGTGCTCAACACAAATCTCAAGGATTTCACCCAAGCTAAGAAGTCTCATTGTCCCCAATGATACATGTATCTAATGAATTGAGTGTAAGGGACCAAGAAAAACACTTACAGTGCCAATGAACTGAGCCTAAAGTTCAAACCTCAACAATGAATTAAACAACTCCCACAAACTAATCAGATTAAAGGAGGAGATGTTACCACGGTAGCATTGAATTGACTACCGTCGGAACCAAGGCGCTGAGAGCAGGAGAAGCGGCGGTGTCTGCGGCTTGGTTCTTTGGAGTCTTATGAAATGAGAGTGAGAAATTGTAGCGATGGGCTTGTAACACCCCCAAATTCATAATCATCGGATTACTACTAAATAATTCATAACCCAAGGATTAGCGCAGCGGAAAACAAAATCCAGAGGCATTATCGCTGTCCACGTAAGTAGACAAGGCAACCCAGGCCAAAACCATCAACACAAACACCAAACACAACCACACCTACAACTTAAATATATTCATACCACATTTACAACCTTTAACATCATAGTCAACAACCCCAAAATAAAAACAACTTAAGGTTTACATCTCTTCATCAAAATATTTAAAAACCATCCTATTTCCAAAAGGGAGAGATTCATCATCACCATCCAGGCGGGAGAGTCCTTATTCTTGTTACCGAACGCCTACCTTAACTGGAATGGACAACCCAATTACCTCTTCGAACCTTGGAGCTTGTAGCCCTTGGAGGAGCACTTCCTAAAACAAAAACAAAAAACTTCACAAATGTGTTAACTAAACTCAGTACACATACCCCTACATTGTAAACTTTTATAGTTCATTTTATTTCGCGCATTTTTAAATCAAGACATAAAAATTGAATAACCAAGAAACAACATAAAAAAAAAACATTAACGTCATAAACATCGTCATCATAATCATCATCATAGACCTCAATATAGATCTCATTATAGACCTCATCATAGACGCTGGCCAGGTCGCATGACAGATGCCCGTCGACATCGAAAGTACCTCAAGTTCGGTTAGCACAATATAACAATATACCTCATCATTGAAAAAATGAAAATCATAAACTTTCCAAGAGTTAGACATCAAGAAATCATCAGCATAAATCATCATCATCATTAAAACATGCTTGTTGAAGGGTATGCATAATATGCGTACCTGAATAGTTGAACACACACTCACTTAAACCAGCAGAGACTTGAACAGTTGGGTGTAACGACCTCTTGGGAATACTTGAGAAAGAACAAGAACCAAGAATTAGAGTCTATCCTTATTGAGATTAAGAACAATATCCTAGTAAAATCCTAGGATTACTTGATAATTGTTCATGCTTCCTAAGGTTCACTTGGGTGGCTATAACTTCTGCCACAAGCATTGAATGATTATGAAAAAGGACCTTCTGGGAAGCTAAGCTCATGTACTACAACTTTCTAGTTGATCATGAAGGTCGAAAACGTGATTACGGAGGGTAAAAATGCCTAACTTAGCAGGATGTCCAGAATGCACACACCTGAACATTGGTGTTTCAGAGTGTCATAACTCGGGTTATTACAGGGCTGGTTTGGCTCTGGTAGGTGCACTAGGGTTGCGGTGGTTCTGGGCGTAGATAGAGGGATGACTATCGTGATGGCAAAGATTCAAGGCAGTAGGGTTGCGGTGGTGTGAGTGTGTGGTCGGAGGTTTCCGGCGAGAATGGGTGCGACTTCTGGGCGAGAGAAAATTGTGCGATTCTGGGTGATGGTTGTGTGCCCGTCTGTTCGGTGCAGCGGATGGTGGGTGGAGGTTCGTTGTTCGGTGTGTGAATGGTGGCGGTGCAAGGCGGCGGCTAACGCCGAGCGCTGAGTGTGCGAGTGTGGGTGCTGGAAGATAGCGTTGGGTGTCGCTGAGAATGCACTGGATATGGGATGGAGAAGAGGGAGAACAACGGTGCACGCGGTGGTCGGTGGGTGTTGGGTGCTGGATGGGCGACCATGGCGTTGGGGGGTGGTGCCAGCTATAGCAGTGGGGCAGCGTGGCTAGGGTTTGAGAGGAAGCAAGAAGTTGAGGGAAGAGGGAGAACATAGCGCTTGAATGAGATGAAGACACATCAATATCTTCAACAATCTCTGACTGTTATTGGCAAGAATGCATCATCAAAAACATCATCAAAAGCGAAAGTGCAACATTCAGAATCATAAGCCATTAAAAAATGATTTGTATTCATAAAAAGATGCATCATTAAGAGCAAGGTCTATATCATCAGTTGGGGACTCACATACTAATGAAGGAAAAAAAGAGTCATAATCACCATCCTCCCAATCACACAAAGGGTTACCAACATGAATTTCAGGGGACAAGGAAGGAGAAGACTCGAATGTATCCAACGAACAATCCTTAGACGAGGAAAGTTCTAGCCTATGGTCACTCTCATTTAATTCAAGCATATCGCTCTTCAATTGATGCGCGAACAAACCCAAGTCGGAACCAATCGATTTATGACCATTTGTTACTCTCGACAAACAATCCTCATGAAGGTTTATTTCATTTTCAACAAAGGTCGAAGAAGCAACATCAATGCAAGGGTTGGTAGCATGAGCAGACAAATCAAATGGAGCACAACAAGAAAGGACATGCATTGAGAATTGAGGGCTGAGAGTTTTCAACGAAGGTCGTTGTAGTATAGTGGTGAGTATTTCCGCCTGTCACGCGAGCGACCAGGGTTCGATCCCCGGGAACGACACCAAAATTGTTGTAGTACTTTTGGGAGTACGGTTGTCGTATCTACAGGGAGTTGTGTTCTAGGCAATCAAAGCTGACTTAGGTGTTTCAAGTTAGGTAGATTAACCAAGGATGGTGATGGTGATGATGAAGCTACAAACTACGAAAGCAACAAAAGATGTTCAGGCAGCAAAATCAGTATTCAACAACTAATCAATTTGAATTACCTAATCTACCAATTCTATACAAGAAAAAGAGGGAAAGGGAGATAAGGATTCACAAATTGTTCCTCGTAGAATGATATAGCATGAAATGCATAAGGATCATCAAAAGAAGAACCCGAGAACAACAAGCCTCCTTCAAACTCACGAGTATTCCAAATCAACCATTCAAGCAATTCCTCGGCGTCGCACTCACTTTTAGCATAAAAACAAAAGTGATTCAAAAGAGCACGAGTCTCAACATTCACACCCTCATCAACAGTACACAGTACTTCCCAATTTGTATAAGTAAAACCGCACTAAGCAAGATAGTCATCTAATCGATTCCAATAAACCCAAAACGATTCTTGCTTATATTGAGGGAAGTGGGGAAGATTCATTTTTTTGGATTTTCAAATTTTTTAATTTTTTTGAATTTTTAAAGACCTAACAAGAATCCTCAAGAAAACTCGAAGCCTTGGAAGCAACAACTCCCCAACAACGACGTCAAAATTGTTGTCGTACTTTTGGGAGTACGGTTGTCGTATCTACAAGGAGATGTGTTCTAGGCAATCAAAACCGACTTAAGTGTTTCAAGTTAGGTGGATTAACCAAGGATGGTGATGGTGATGGTGATGATGAAGCTACAAACTACGAAAGCAACAAAAGATGTTCAGACAGAAAAATAATCATTATTTAACAACTAATCAATGCAATTTGAATTACCTAATCTACCAATTCTATACAAGAAAAAGAGGGAGGGATTGCACTATTAGATTATGCCAAAGCCTACTCTCGAGGGTCAGTGACTCGCCAAAGCCCTCTCTCGAGGATCAGAGACTTCGCCGAAGCCCTCTCTCGAGGGTCAGGGGCTAGCTTAACTATTCTAATGTCTATTCTCATAGAGTTAGTCTAATTAAACTATAAGGAAGACAACCCTAAACCTAGTCAGAATTAAACATTCTCATGTCAAAACCCTAACCATTTTCTCAACCCATACTAGCAAATTGACATCACCTCTCAACATAAATCAATTGCTTAAGAAATACAAATGAAAACTCTCTCGAGCATTTCATCAAACACATGGTGGGTACGAGAAAACCTCTAACTACAAGCATGAATTTGGATGAATTACGCCTAAACAAGATTAACTAACCATCAAGAAATTCAATCACAACCTAAACAACATAAACTAACAACTAATTAACATAGGATTGCAGCAAAAGAAAGTACGAAACGAAATTAACAAGAACATAAATAAGCATAAGAGAAAGAGAAAGAGATAGAAAAACTTAGTCTTGAAATTGAAAGTGGAATTGCTTCTCCTTCTTGAATACATAATCTAATCCTAAACTCTTTGAGAGAAATCTAAACCAAGAAGTAGAGGATTTGGGAGAAAACCTCCCTTCAAGCCCTAGAGAGAAAACTAGAAAAGTGAAAAGAACCTAGAATCAAATCTGTCTTTTCTGATTTATAAAACTGCTTAAAATAAAAGACTACAATCTGGTACAACCGCCCATGCCAACTTGCACACCGAGGTGTGCCAAACTAGAAATTCCAATTTTGCCTCTAATATTTGGCACACTTGTGCTGACTAGCACAGTTGCCCGTGTCGGCTTGCATGGGCTTCTTTTGCTCCTTATTTCAAATCTTTTTTCCTCTATTGGCATCATCATTTTTACTCGAATTGCCTAAAAATAAGACAATTAAATAAATTAGTCTCAATTAGCAAAGATGGGCAAAGATACTATCAAACTTATACTAAATTACTTAGATAAGTTCAATAAGACAATAAAAACCGAGATAAAAGCGGTAAAACCAAGGTTCAACAAGAAACCTCCAGATAAAGATGTCATTGATCTCAAGTGGGTCTACAAGGTCAGGTATCACAAAAATGGATCAATTCAAAAATATAAGGCACGCTTGGTAGCCAAAGGCTATTCGCAACAGCTTGGAGTTCAAGTTTTTTATAGATTATCGGGGAGTATTAAAAACCAAGATTAATAAAAAAAAGAAAATTGGATTTAAATAATCTGAACTTTGGGCCATAGTAGACTTAATAATCTGAACTTTAGATTTGATTCTGAATAATTTGAACTTTGGATCCCTTGGATTCATGTAACACGTCACCGAGTTAAGTTGAGTTAAGTTAAAATTAACTTGACGGCGAGCTACTAGAATCCAAGGGGCCTAAAGTTCATATTATTCAGAACTAATTCTAAAGTTCAGATTATTAAGTCTGTTATGGCCCAAAGTTCAGATTATTTAAATTTAATTTCCCATAAAAAATATCATAGATGTCTAGAATAATATGAGATGTATTGAATAGTTTTAATATATAATAGCAGATACATTGGATGGGGGAAAATCTTGAGAGAAGTATTCATTGAATATGAAAAATGTCCATGAATGTACGTTGTATTAAGAGAATAAGATTCATTGTACTTGGTGAAAATCTCAACTACAAATAACCATGTAATCCATCCATTCCAAGCAATTCAATCAAACAATTCAAAGAATAACTACAATCCTATCTTCCTTTAACAATTCAACATAATGAAAAATATTATTAATCCCTCCTTCCAGACCCAACGTCTTATATCTTATCCATTATTATATTAAAACAAAATCACCAAAGCAAATAAGTTGTCACGTCACTATTTCGTAGCTTCGGTTGAGTTCCAAACCTATTTAATTTTCAAATTAATTAATATTTTTCTTCCTTTTAGTAATAACACTTAATGATTTAATTAGTATAGTAAATAATTAGAATACTAATTATTAATTAGTAAATGTGAAGTCATGCAACATTTCTTTGTCTTTTCGTGTCTATGCAAGGCCATATGTTAATTGCAAATATTTAATTAGTCAAATTAACAGCAAGATTTTATTTTATTTTTTTGTTTGTAACTTACACATTATCTATTTATTTATATAAAAACAGAGCCCCTAATCCTTAGTTGCTGCCACATGTCTAAAAGTTAGAGGCTCAGATTTCTTTAGGTAATCCCAAACCAAAAAACTAAGCACATTTATTTTAAATAATTATAGTCATTAAATCAGTTATAAAGAAATCAAAGAATATGTCTTTCCAAATCCTGAGCTTAATTACAATTATTAGTTATTGTCTGAATTGTAAAACCAACATATTCCAATTAAATGCAATAACATACCCAATTTTCAATATGATTAGTCATTAGTCATATAGTAGTATTATTCATACATATATCACTTAGGGTCCATTTGGACCTATGAAAACAGCATGGAAAAAAATTATTTTGAAAAATGAAAATCTTTCCTTTGTTTGGATTGAAGAAAAAGGAATGGAAAAAAAATAGTTGGAAAATTGCATGAAAAATTTTGGGTTACAAAGAATAAAAAATTTTCCCTTCAAAAATGAAAGGAAAGTTAGGAGAAAATTTTGAATTAAAGTCAACCTTTCTCTCCATCATCTATCTTGGCTCCCTTGATTCTCTTTCTCTCTCTCTAACTCGCTTCTCTCTCTCTCTCTCTCTCTCTCTCTCTCTCTCTCTCTCTCTCTCGTTCTATCTAATGCTCTTCACTCTCTAACTATCTTCTCTCTCTGTCTCTCTCTCTCTCTCTCTAACTCGCTTCTCTATTTCTCTCTAACTCTTCTCTCCCTCTCTCTAACTCTGTAACTCTCTCTCTCACTCTCTTTCTCTCTCTCTCTAACTTTCACCTCCAAATCACATAATATAATCTAGAACAATGAAGCTTGACATTTAAAAGTTTCATGCAAAATTTTTTTTCTATACATTTTTCTTCTAACCAAACAAGGAAAAGAAAGTTGAATAGAAAATCAATTTTTTTCCTTCAAAATTTTACTTGAACTAAACAAGAGAAAGAAATTTACTTTTCCCAAAAAAATTTTCCTCCTAATTTTTTTCCATGAGATTTTTTTCCATCATGTTTTCCTAGGTCCAAACCGTCCCTTAAACTCTCATCATTCTCCCACAATTCACAAAGCATATTCATATAACTTTCCCACAATTCACAAAGCAAAACTCACAAAGCACATTTAGAAGGTAATTGAATTCTTCTATTTTTTATAGTCTAAATTTACTTTTTATAATATTCACTTTCTCAAGTTAAAATAGAATGCATTTCTAATTCTCACACACACATAAGTTCTCAATTTCATCCTCCCCTTCAAATAGCTAGGTAATGTACTCTACTTTTTCTTTTCTTTTTTTAAATTTCTATGCTCCATCATTTCTTTTAGAAATCTCCCCTCCCCTTCAAATACAAAGCTAATATATTCTACCTTTGTTTAAGTAAATGAATAAGCATCGCCTCTTGGAAAGATTACTATATTAGGCAATATAGTTAGAGATTTTAGATCACGTTGAAATAAATTAGCTACAATTCATCATAAGTGATATACTTTTGCTAATAATAAAATAGCATTTTAAGGTAATGATATTATTAATTATCTATGTCAATTTATTTTATTATTATTTAGGGTGCCTTTATGAATAATTTTTACTTGAGTAAAATCCAACAAATCGATCAACAATATATTTTTATAGTGAGTGTACATCATAGTGTACATCAATGTATATGGTTACAAGTTGTTATTTCGTAGTCATATTTCATTCCCTAAAAAAAAGGTAGTCCTATTTCTTTTTATATGTCTTTTAAAAGTGACATAAAAAATAATATCCCAAAAATCTATAAAATAATTATTAGAAAAAATAATTAAATATACATTAATTAAAATTAAAATTATGGATTGATTCAATGAATGATAAATGTAAAATAAGAAAAGTAGTAATCAATATGTTATTGAAATAGCAAAATAATAGATAATATGAAACCAAAAATGATAGTTAAAAACACAAATAAACTAAAAAAAAGGAATGAAAGGTAGTATAATGTAACCTCTTTCACTTATTAAATGATAAATATATGAAGAATCATTTTATAGTAATTATCTTATAATTAAGACGTCATATTATATTGTAGACACTAAAAAAATCAAAATAGTGTCAAAAGTTAAAATAAATTAAGTTGATTAATTTGGTCGGTCCAAATTAATTAATTTAATTTATTTAAGTGAAATTAGCTCAAGCTGACTATCAAGTCAAAGCTAAAGCCAGAGTCAAATCGACTACCAAGTCAAGATCCAAATAACTAGCAAGTCAAAATCAAATGGACTGTCAAGTCAACCCAAACCCAAGGTCCGGTCAACAGCCTAAGAAGACTAACAAGTCATCCAAGTGAGGGAGTCTCTCCTCTATAAATAGGATAACTCACTCTAATTAAAGGATTCAACTCTCGAGAAAACTCTCTCTAGAATAAACAATAAACACTTCAATTTGTGTCATTTGTTCTAGAGACTGAAACACAAACTTGATCGAGATTCAAGCCGCGTCGGCCCTCCTTCAAGAAGACAACAGATATCGAATCAGATGATTATTTTTTATTTGTTCATCTTGTAGCAAATATTATAGTAGAGATTGTACCCAAATTCTTTGAAATTAATACAAAAATTATATTTGTCAATTTTTTTCTTGTCTTAATTAATTTTAGACTCGAAAATTTGTGGTTACAAATTTTGGCACACTCAGTGGGACCATCTCTACCTCTCATCTCCATCTCTGAAATCAAGACTTTCAAGAACCTCTCCACGAATAAGACATGACTACAAAGACTTCAACCAATCTATCTCCTAAGGAAGAGCTTGCAGCAAATGTGAAGATGAAACACGAGGCCATTGGCATGGTGAGGGAAGTTCGAAGTAAAACAAGGTCATCTGATCTTGTTACAATATCGGTCATGGTTACAGGAGTTGTGACTATTGAAGAAGAAATGGGTAACATAAAAGCCACGTTACGGAAGCTTACTCAAGAGAGTGAAGAGAAGGATGCGCAAGTCAAGCGTCAAGATAGAAAGATTGCTAAGTTAGAGAAGAAGTTAAAGCAACGACCAGTAAAGTCCCTCAATAAATATTCAGACGCAGAGGGAGAAAACGAATCTAGTGAAAGTGAGGCTGAGAGTGACAAGTCTAAGAAGGGCGACAAGCCATTATCAGCGACAAGTTCAATGACTGCGGAACAAATCCAAAATTTGATCACAAAGGCACTCAAGGATCAATTAGGAGAAGCTTCACCAAGAACTCACAGGTACACTAGGCCATACACTAAGAGCATCAACACTCTTCGTATGCCACATGGTTACCAACCTCTCAAATTTCATCAATTCGATGGACATGGTAACCCAAAGCACCATGTCGTGCACTTCGTGGAGACATGCAACAACGCTGGCACGAACGGAGATCTCTTAGTCAAACAATTTGTACGCTCCTTGAAAGGAACCGCGTTTGACTGGTATACCAACCTTGCATCTGAGTCCATCGACAGTTGGGGGCAAATGGGGGAGGAGTTTTTAAATCGTTTCTACAGCACAAGTCGTGTCCTTAGCATGACAGAATTGACTAATGCCAAACAATGGGATGACGAGCCAGTTGTTGACTACATCAACCGTTGATGTGCTCTTTCTCTAATGTGTAAGGATCGTCCGTCAGAAACCTATGCGGTCGACATGTGCGCTCGAGGAATGGATTGGAACATACTCTATGCCTTGCAAGTAAACAAGCCTAAGAGTTTCAAAGACTTGGTGACACAAAGCCTAAGTAAACAATAGTGTGTCCACAAACTCCTTGAAAAAGGACTCATAAAACTTCCTGAGACGAAGCGCCTTGAAGAAGTAGGAAAGTGAGCAATCCTAAGTATTGCAAGTACCATAGGATTGTCAGCCACCCAATATAGAAATACAGAGCATTCAAAGAGCAAGTCATGCAGTTAGTGAAGGAAGGGAAAATCTTACTAGATGAAGAAGACACTAACGAGTCTGACTAGATGCAACACGCGCAAAGAGAGAGGACACCTAGGGGGCAATGAGCAGTCACCTGAAAGAAAAGGGACTCAAGCAACAAAAAAAAAAAAAACTTTCAAGTGATCATCATAGACTTCCAAATCATCATAAAAAAAAATACTCCCATGTACACAAAGACTTCCAAGTCACCACCAACGATTCCCAAGTCAATCTAATCAAGAGACTCCCAAGTTGAAGCACAAGACTCACAAGTCTATCAAAAGACCAAAGACTTTCAAGTCATCACCAAAAGACTCTCAAGTCATCATCAAAAAGACTCTCAAGTCATCACCGACAAACTTCCAAGTCATCACAAGAAAAAGACGCTCAAGTCATCATCAAAGACTCTCAAGTCGCTATCAAAGACTTTCAAGTCGCTACAAAGGAACAATTAAGTCAAAAGATTTCTGAGTCATCATGGCTGAACAAAATAAGAAACTCTCAAGTTATCCAAAAACCCAAACTCCTAAGTCATCGATCAATGATCATAGTGTTAACGTCAATACATGTGCCACCATGGCTGTTGACATCCCTTGTCAAGATGGGGTCGATCATTGTTGGTCATCGTTGTCAGCATACTACTTCAATCACTAGACGATTGTGTCGCCAACATTGTTGACATCCCACTTCAAGTCTAGCCTTATTGATAATGGTGCCATGACCATGATCGTTGACGAACATCAAACATTGCATCGTCAATAAGGTCACTACAATTGTCGGTGATACTCTTCTTGTCAAGGCCAACAGTTGTGCTACACCAATAGTGGCGCCACATCTGCCATCGATGTGGTTGTCGGCTCCGTCCTTCAAATCACAAGTCATCCTTCCATGGGATAACCAACATGTTCGAGTCTTGCCCATCTTTTGGCATCTAGATGTCCAAAAATAAAGGGTTTTTGGATGCTAATATAGTGAACTTTTGGGGTGTTGGACAATAATATACTGAACTTTAACCTTGGACAATAATACACTGTACTTTGGGGGGTGTTAAACAATAATGCACCCAGAACGATTTCGATAGTGGCTGAGTCGGTGACAATCCTACTTAGCCAAGGGAGGAGATGAATTGGCCCAAAAATATTTAAATTTATGACATGTCAGCTAATCCATACATAAGCAAAAGGAATCAACTTTGAAAAGAGTAAAAAAAACATAAAATCACATTTGTTTAAATGTGTTTTCGTTGAGAGCTTATTATTGTAGTTGTATAAAATCACCTTTGTTTGTATAGATTAGCTGAAATGTCATAAATTTAGATATTATTTGGCCAATTTATCTTCTTGGCTCGCCCCATAAGAACGCCACCAAGTCAGCCACCATCAAAATTGTTCTGAGTGCATTATTGTCCAACATCCCTCAAAGTTCAGTGCATTATTGTCCAAGGTCAAAGTTCAGTGCATTATTGTCCAATACCCCAAAAATTCAATATATTATCATCCAAAAATCTAAAAAAATAGGAGATCCAACACGAGCAAAGAAAGATTGTAGACTCTCAGAGGGGTTAGTCGTTCTGGCATACACCGGGTAAGCCGACTCATTACCTCAACAAGGATAAACTCCTCTATGCAAAAGCAGAGCCCGTTATCCTTGTCTTTGGCAGTACTCGATCTTCAAAAAGTCATCCGACTCGTAACCTCAACAAGGATAAACTCCTCTACGCAAAAGCGGAGCCCATTATCCTTGTCTTTGGCGATACTCGGTCTTCAAAAAGTCATCCGACGCGTCACCTCAATAAGGATAAACTCATCTAAGAAAAAGCGGAGCCCGTTATCCTTGTCTTTGGAGGTACTTGGTCTTCAAAAAGTCATCCGACTCGTTACCTCAACAAGGATAAACTCCTCGTTATCCTTATCTTTGTCGGTACTCGGTCTTCAAAAAGTCATCTGGGTGTCACCTCAACAAGGATAAACACCTCTACTCAAAAGCGGAGCCCATTATCCTTATTTTGGTGGTACTCGAGTATTGATACCTATAAAAAAAAGAAAGAAAAAGAAAGGCCCTTCAAAATCTCAATAGCAGCATGGTGTCAAAGACAATGAGAACGTGAAAAAAAAAGAAAAAAAAAAGAAGACTACAAGACAAAGACTATGCTTTGGGTTCTTATTGATTTTGCTTCATGAGATCATTAAGGATTATCAAACACTGACATTAAAATGCCACTATCCAATCAAAGTAATGGGCATGGTGGTATGGGGGATTATATAACAGTAAGCCATTGAAGAGAAAAACGAGAACAAGTGCATATTAATTGATCAATATCAATATTGACATTCGGTCATGCACAAGATGATGTAGATTTGGTTCCAAACCTACACCATGGAAGTCAAGTACTTAGCTACATTGAAAAGGAGCTTGAAACTATCACATTTGGTCTACATTCGAATGGTCTTAACCATGAAGGAGTGATGATTTGCTCTCTAACTCAAGAACTATGAAGCTATCAAGGAAAGTATCCTAGAGTAAAATGATCTACATTCCAAGAGCTTTCCAATGGTACAAGAATCTTTAGATTTGGTTAAGTATAGAGCAAGTTATCATCATTTGTAATCTAGCTTAGTTCATTTGTTTCTTTATGATGTAATCATTTGTGTAGGATGATGTAAGCTAGATGGTTGTAGTTTCTTGCATATAACACGCCTAAGGGGGGCCTCTACTAGTATAAATAGACCCCTTAGGGTGCCTTGTACATTCATTCGATCATAAATCAAATACAAGTAAACACATGATGTTTTCTCTCTAGTTTTGTGCTAGTCCTCTCGTTTCTCTTGAGGGAGAACGAAACTATCTCCCTTCTTCTATCCAAGGTTGGCATCCTTGGTGGTGATAGGAAGGAATTGAAGATCTCTTGAAGGTGGTGTGCCTTTATCCTTCCAAGAAGCTTCAAGTCGCCATTGTCATTCATCCAAAGCGTTCATTCGTACATCAAATTCGTCCATCATCAACATTCTTGGTAACCCTTTTTCGTAGTTCTTTTCCATCTTTTCCATCCATTTCAATCCCATTTTCGAACCTTTAGAACTTTGAGAAGCAAGATTCTTATCTTGGTTTTTAAAGATCCTTAGCTTTTGTATAATTTGATCATCCTTGGTCTTATTATACATCACAAGAGGTTAAGAATATATGGGCAAACGTTGTGTACCTACCCCTATTGTGAAACGCTAGAATACAGAGCCTCCAAGCTGTGACCAATTGTCCAGTGTTTATTGTTCAAGATAGGCAACTATATGGAGGCTATGAGAAGCAGATTGATTAAACCCTAATGTTGTTTAAAATTTAGTTGGAGCAAGTAAATGATAATAGCCAGTTGGAGCACATACAAGTGTGGGGCATCAAAATTTAGTAATTTAGGCTTCCAAACATAACTATGTGTGGGTAAATAAATGTAGGGAAAAACACATTATCTTGTAGTGTTTTATTGAGCAAAACCCTAATGTTGTTAAGTCATTGGACGTCAAATGTTCCAAGCCCAATTATTCACATTCTCTCATTTTGCCTTAGTGGTCTCATGACACATGAAGATTTAGAAGTCAACCACCTAGCTCATCAGATAAGTTTGAAAAAAAAAAAACAAGGGTCGAGACGTCGATCGTGCTTTAGACACATGACAGTGTACACGACCTAGTCTCGAGGGGGCAAGTTGTAGACACTAAAAAAATAAAAATAGTGTCAAAAATTAAAATAAATTAAGTTGATTATTTTGGTAGGTCCAAATTAATTAATTTAATTTATTTAAATGAAATTCACTCAAGTTGACTACCAAGTCAACAGTCTTGCTCGCAGGAAAAGTCAAGTCAATCATTGAGATGTCGAACGTGCTTAAACACATGATAGTGTACATGATCTAGTCTCGAGGGGGTAATTTGTAGACACTAAAAAAATCAAAATAGTGTCAAAAGTTAAAATAAATTAAGTTGATTATTTTGGTTGGTCCAAATTAATTAATTTAATTTATTTAAGTGAAATTCGCTCAAGCTGACTATCAAGTCAAAGCTAAAGTCAGAGTCAAATCGACTACCAAGTCAAGATCCAAGTGACTACCAAGTCAAAGTCAAATGAATTGTCAAGTCAACCCAAACCCAAGGCCCGGTCAACGGCCCAAGAAGACTAGCAAGTCATCCAAGTGAGGGAGTCTCTCCTCTATAAATAGGACAACTCACTCTCATTAAAGGATTCAGCTCTCGAGAAAACTCTCTCTAGAATAAACAATAAACACTTCAATTTGTGTCATTTGTTCTAGAGACTGAAACACAAACTTGATCAAGATTCAAGTCGCGTCGGCCCTCCTTCAAGAAGACACTAGAGATCGAATTAGAGGATTATTTTTTATTTGTTCATCTTGTAACAAATATTATAGAGATTGTATCCAAATTCTTTGAAATTAATACAAAAATTATTATTTGTCAATTTTTTTCTTGTCTTAATTAATTTTAGACTCGAAAACTTTTGGTTACATATATATTGATAATTTTATAATCACAATGTTAAAAAATTAATCACATATAATTACAAGTGATACCTTACAAGATTACCATAAACCCAAGATATTCATAATAACATTTCCAACAAGTGTTTAGCAAAAAATAAAAAGGTCAAATGCCTTGCAAATTTGATATCACTTATTTAACCCAACATTGAAAAAAAAAGGAAAAATCAATTATAACAAAAAATAACAAATAGGAGTAACTCATAATCACAACACTTGCATTTATTCACCTGTCATTCAAGATCAAATATGAAAATACTAATGTAGACAAAAAAAAAGTATTTAGATGATGAACACGACATCGAAGGAAAAAGGCAGGAAGACCATACTTACAATTAAAACAAAAACGAACTAACAAATAAAACAAAGTAACTCGTGCATATCACGGCGCAAAAGACTAGTTAATATTTAGACAACAATGAGAAAAATAAAATTAAGCTTAGAATTAAAAGTTTCAACCTTTAAAGATAGGTCAGCTATCAAATAATATTTTTTATGGGTCCATTACACATAAATCTATATTTTTAAAACTAATAATTATATATAATATAATTTTTTTTATTGAATCCATGGACCCCAATCTTCTAAAATTGTTTCTGATTGTTGCTCCGCCGATATTTAAGAGGTTAAGAAAACAACAGACAAAGAGATTTGTTGAGAAATAAAATCTGATTTCTCATTTCTGTGCATCTGAATAGAGTTGTACAAGAGTAGAGTATATACAAAGGTGTAGCTGCCAATGATTATAACTTATAAAGTATATCTTAGAGTACCTGTTTAGATGTACCAAGGTATAAAATTTTTCAAAAATAATCCATCAATATTTATAATGAAATTCATTGTGACTTTATTAACATTATAAGGTATACCTTAGAGTACCTATCTAGATATACCAAGGTATAAAATTTTTCAAAAATAATCCATCAATATTTATAACGAAATTCATTGTGACTTTATTAACATTATTGTAAAATTCATCGATCAAACTTTTTTATTCAAATTTCACCGCATAAAAATTGACTCATTTTAATGTGAGTGGTGGACCTAAGTAAATCCACCTTGATGTAAAGTATAATTTGCACTCTAACTACTACATAAGTTGGGTTATTTTAATATAAATGTTGGATCTAAGTAGATCTACCCTGATGTAAGGTATAATTTGAAACTGATTTAGAAGTGCAAAATGGGATATTATGCAGGTGTTTGCTATGCCTGAAATAGCCATAGGATCGTTCCCAGATGTCGGTGCATCTTATTTCTTATCAAGGCTGCCTGGGTTTTTCGGTAATCCTATATTAATGGATAATTAGGGTTTGTTGGAGAATTTTGGTAATTGAATTTGAATGTTTTTTTTTTTTTTGATAATGATAAACAGGGGAATACCTTGGTCTGACTGGTGCCAAGTTGGATGGAGCCGAGATGCTAGCATGCGGTCTTGCTACTCATTTTGTACCCTCTGCGGTACTTTTTTTTAATCTTTCTTTATAAAATTATTTTGTGGCCCTTTTGTAAAGAGAAATCGGAAAAAAATAATTCAAATTAACTTATAACTTTGTTATGAATGAACTAAACTTTGATGTATATTATTTTTTGTCTCTATCACCTAGTTAAACTTGTCTGAAAACTGACGTGGTGGTAGCGAGATTACACAAGGAGCATATTTTTAACTTCTTTTGAGCTGCAAAAAGTTTCACGTATAATATCGTCACCACTGCATCACTTTTCGGATGAGTTTAACTAGGTGGTTGATGTTAAAAATAATATGCGTTAAAGTTTACTCACCTATAATAAAGTTGTAAGTTCGGATTACTCCCTCCGTTCCCTATTAATTGTCATAATTTTGACTTTCACGGTCTCTAATATTATTTTTTTTATTGATAATTTCTCACACAATATGTTATTGACAAATGCAAATACATTTATAGTAGTGTTGTTCGTTATGAATCTAATGGTGGTAATTTTATATAACAATTCATTAAATATATCGAGAAATTTATGGTCAAAATTTTTGAAATTTGACTGCACAATTTTACCCTTTAAGTTTGAATTATTTTTTTTTCTAATTTCCCTTTTGGAAATATGTGTTGTCTGAATTTTCTCAATCTTCCTTTCACAGAAATTGCCAATGTTGGAGGCAGATCTCTGCAAGATTGACTCCACTGATACAATCGCTATTTCTAAAATTATTTACCGATATGAAGAGCAACCATCTGTAAAGGAAAATAGTGCCTATCTTCAGTAAGGTTTCGATATTATCATATATAAATATCTTACGAAATATGCATCTGTCATCATGTTACTGCATTTTGGACCCCGAATGTTAAAGTTGAAAACCAAGGGTTTAGAATGTAAATACCCCTAAAATTCGGGGTCCAAAATACAAAAAACCTCACTGATGTGCTTTTCTGCTCATTTTGTGGGTTGTTTAATTTGTAGGCTGCGGACAATTGACAAGTGCTTTTCATGGGAAACTGTGGAAGACATTTTATCTTCACTTGTAATTAAGCTTACTTTAATACATGCATCTATTACGAGTCTGATAGAAATATATATATGTAGCATATTGTAAGTGTGCTGGTGATCAGATTATTGCATTTCCTGTTGTTCATGCTTCCCATTACAGGAGATTGAATCTGCTAAGAAGAATGATGGTTGGATTTCTGCAGCAATACAATCATTGAAGTCGGGATCTCCAATAAATTTAAAGATTTTTCTAAGATCGGTATGATTTTTTAAACCTTAAGTTGGCACCAACGAGCATAACATTAAGAATATCATGATCACCATGAATATCAAAATGGACAGATTAGAGATGGAAGACTTGAAGGGGTTGGTCAATGCTTGGTTCGTGAGTACAGAATGATTTGCCAAGCCATTAGAGCTGAATTAAGTACAGATATCTTTGAGGGATGTCGAGCAACCTTCATTGACAAAGACAAGAATCCTAAGGTACGTAAGGTATCTCCTATCTTGAAACGAACACTAACTATCACCAACATTTGGGGGTACATTTTTTAGAATCTTGAGAAAACTTTCCATTATTTGAGTTTGAATGTGAAGTAATGAACCTTATTATAGAAAATGGTTCCATCAAAATTAAGCACAACCGAACCAATTACAATAAAAATTGGTTAATTTGGAAAAGTTAAATCCTTTTTCCTGACAAAATATATCCACCAAATGCTCCCAAAGGTTCTATGATTTTCCAAAATATCTTGGATGAGGAACATGAGGTGAAGTGAGCATATTTGGGTCAAAATCTAGTCACCTATTTGGAGACATCATGTTTCGAGGAATTTGGATAAGACAGATTAGTTTCGTTAGGTCTAATAATATTGCTAATTTTTTGTTCCTAATTTTTCTTTGTTAGGAAAGTGTCCTAAAATCACCAAATCTCTTGATCTCACTATTATTTGTTTCCTAATTGTATTAAGATATTATTTAGGTTTCCTTATTGTGTTGGGTTTCCTAATTGTATTAGATTCTAAATCTATTTGGATTCGGAGTCAAGTTATACTATAGGGAGTTCTCCCTATAAATAGGGTGCATGTTTCTCCACCAAAAACACATCGGTAAACACAGAGAGCTAGAGAGAGAGAAAATATTGAGAGAGAAAGGGGTCTCACCAATATTTTCCCCAGTGTATCCTGAGAGATTGTGAGTTGAGTGTTGAGAGATTATTATTGTAATCTCCTTTGTGGATCGCATCACACCATGTGATAGTGATCAGATTGTACTCCTCCTTTCTCATAGTGGATTATTTTCTGACTGTCGCCGTCCGTGGGTTTTTCTCCGAGTTCTTCGGTTTCCCACATAATTCTAGTGTTTGATTTTATCGCTTATTTTTCGTTCCTAAATTTTGTTGTAATATCCGTCATCTCGTTTTCGATTCTATTATTCGCTTCCGCTGTTACCTTGCTACACACTTTTCTCTAACAAGTGGTATCAGAGCAAGGTGGAGATGGCTTCAATCATGAAGTGCGATATTCCAAAATTTGATGGAGCGAGGAGTTTTACCATGTGGAGACTGCAGATGAAGGCAGTCTTGATTCAGCACGGATTATGGGATGTGATTGAGTATCCCGACACGAAGACTGATGCGACAATGAGCGATGATGAATTCAAAAAACTCCAGAAGGATATCAAGGGGAATCTGACTCCAAGGGAGTGGAAGAAGCTTGAAGATAAGACTCTGGCAGGGATTCAGTTGTGCTTGGCGGAGCACATTCAAAGAGAGGTGATGCATATCGAGAAACCTCGGGAGCTCTGGACCAAACTGGAAGAGTTGTACATGTCGAAGAGTCGTGCAAACAAGTACCGAATGAAGGAGAAATTCTACAGGCTGAAGATGCCCCAAGGTACTTCTATTCGGGCACATCTTAGTGAATTTGATTCTATTATTACTGAATTGGAATCAATGGATATAAAACACACTGATGAGGATAAGGCTTCTCATTTAATTCTGTCCCTACCTGCATCACATAAACAATTTAAGGAAATCATGTTATATGGGAATCGTGGTGACCTTAACCTTAGTGAAGTAAAGGCTAGTTTACTGTCTAAGGAGAAACTTGATACCGATGGTGATGACCAGGGTGGTGATGCTATGGTTGTAAAGGGTAGAAATACTGAACGTAAGGGAAACGGGTCTAGAGGGAGGTCTAAACACCGTTCAAAGTCTAGGAATCTTCACAAAAATAAGAAGTGTAACTACTGTAGTAAGATGGGGCATATAGAGAGAGACTGTTGGGCAAAACAGAGAGACCAGAAGCAGGAGAGTAAGGATAATCATACCAAACCTGGTACCTCAAACTGCGTAGAGTCCGAGTCAGATGGTGATGGGTTTGTAGTTACGGAGATGAGTGGGTTCTTGACACGGGGTGCACCTATCATATGTGTCCTCATAAGGACTGGTTTGAGTCTTATGAGAGTGTTGACACCGGGGTCATAGTCATGGATAACGACACAGCCTGCAAGGTTGCAGGAATCGATAGCATCAAAATCAAGACTCATGATGGCATCGTTAGAACTCTCAAGGAGGTTCATCATATCCCTAACATGACTCGAAATTTAATTTCTTTGGGTACTCTTGAAGCTAACGGCTGCAAGTACAAAGGAGAAGATGGTGTTTTGAAAGTGTGCAGGGGTTCCATGGTTCTTATGAAGGGAATCAGGAAGGGCAGTCTATACATCTTGCAGGGGTCTATAGTGACAGGATCTGCAGCGGCCGTCCTAAATCTTGAGGAGTCCGACAACACAAAACTGTGGCACATGAGACTAGGCCACATGGGCGAGAAGAGAATGTCAATGTTGAGCAAGAAGGGATACCTTGAAGGCGCAAAGATCGGCAAGTTGGAGTTTTGCGATCACTGTGTCTACGGGAAATAGAAGAGGGTTAGCTTTTCAAGGGCTAAACATACAACAACAGGGATCCTTGATTATATTCATTCAGATTTGTGGGTTCCTGCTAGAGTGCCATCACTGGGTGGCAAGCGCTACATGTTGACATTCGTGGATGACTTCTCGAGGAAGACTTGGGTTTATTTCCTGCAGCACAAGAATGAGACATTCTCATATTTCAAGAAGTTCAAAGCTTTGGTGGAGAACCAGACAGGCAGGAAAATCAAGAAACTCAAGACTGACAATGGGTTGGAGTTTGTTGATTCTGAATTTACTGAATTCTGCGAGGAGCATAGGATTGCGAGGCATCGAACCTTGGTGGGTAAGCCTCAGCAAAACGGGGTAGCCAAGAGAATCAATAGGACACTCCTTGAGAAAGCCCGTTGCATGCTCTCGAATGCAGGGCTTTGGAAGAACAAATCATTCTGGGCAGAGGTGATATCTACTACCTGCTACCTGCTGAACATATCACCTCATGCCTCTATCGAATACCAGATTCCAGAGGAAGTATGGACATGTAATCCAGTTAATTATTCTAATTTGAGAATTTTTGGATGTCCTGTATATGTCCATGTGAATGATGGAAAGCTGTCTCCCAAGGCTGTTAAATGCATGTTTCTAGGTTACGGATCTGAGTCTAAGGGATATAGAATGTGGTGTCCTGATTTGATTAAAGTTATTCAGTCTAGAGATGTAACCTTTAATGAAACTGCTATGTTATCTGGAATGGAATCTACCGGTACTTCTGATGATGCAGGAAATTAGGAGAAGGATGTAGGAAGAATGGTGTTCGAGGTGGAGCAGGCTCAAGGTGGAGCTGCTGGAACCTACAATCAGGAGCAAACTACTGATGCTCCTGAACCAACTCAGGTTGATGAGCCTGAGATTTGAGACGAATGTTCCTCAGGTGGAGGAACAACCATGCATTGCTAGAGATCGTCCCAAGAGGGAGATAAGGAGACCAGTGTGATATACTGAAGAAGATGATGCTATGATTGCTTATGCGCTGAGTGTTGCAGAGGAGACTCCTGAAGGTGCTGAACCTTCTACCTATCAGGAGGTCATCTCTTGTCCGAATGCCTTAAATTGGATAGGAGCTATGCAAGAGGAAATGGAGAGTCTACAGAAAAATCATACATGGGAGCTATGTGAGTTTCCTAAAGGGCGACGAGCTCTAACTGCGAAGTGGGTGTACAAGAGAAAGGAAGGTATCCCTGGTGTAGAAAGTGCAAGGTGGAAGGCCAAATTAGTGGTAAAGGGTTGCAACCAGAAAGAAGGAATCGACTACAATGAAGTACTCTCACCTGTCTTGAGGCATACGTCGATCCGCACCTTGCTTGCCTTTGTTGCTCTATTTCATTTGGAGTTGGAGCAACTTGATGTCAAGACAGCTTTCCTCCATGGCGAGTTGGAGGAGGAAATATATATGAGACAGCCAAAGGGTTTCATCGTTCCTGGTAAACAGGAACATGTATGCAGATTAAGGAAGTCCTTGTATGGTCTTAAACAGGCACCCAGTCAGTGGTACAAAAGGTTTGATACCTTTATGGTAGGGCAAGGGTACACAAGAAGTCATTATGATAATTGTGTGTACTACAGGCAATTTGAAGATAGGTCTTTCATTTATTTATTATTGTATGTGGATGAAATGTTGATTGCCTCCAGGGACATGTCACTAATAAAGAAGCTGAAATCTCAACTCAACCAGGAGTTTGAGATGAAAGACCTTGGAGCGGCGACGAAGATTTTGGGTATGGAGATCCAAAGGGATAGAAAGGCAGGGAAGTTGTTCCTGTCTTAGAAGAAATATCTGGAGAAGGTGTTGGACAGATTCAACATGAGAAATTGTAAAGCAGTTTCAACTCCTTTAGCTGCACACTTCAAGTTGTCTGGTGAGAACTGTCCTAAATCTGATTTGGAGGTAAGGAGGATGTCTAATATTCCCTATGCTAGTGCAGTCGGTAGTTTGATGTATGCTATGGTGTGTACTAGACCTGACCTGTCCCACGCAGTTAGCGTGGTGAGTAGATATATGCAGAATCCAGGGAAGGAGCATTGGGAAGGAGTGGAGTGGATCCTTCGCTATGTGAAGGGTACTTTGGAGAAGGGCATCCTATATGATAGAGGTAGTCCGCAACTTCCGATGTTGCGCAGTTATGGTGATCTTGATTATGGTGGAGATCTGGATAGGAGACGCTCAATTTCAGGGTATGTGTTCGTCATGTGTGGAGGAGCAATATCTTGGAAAGCTTCACTTCAATCTATAGCAGCCCTGTCTACTACAGAGGCTGAATATATTGCTACAATGGAAGGAGTAAAGGAGGCCATCTAGTTGAGGGGAATTGTCATAGAGCTTGGAGTACCACAGGGCGAGACTGTGGTTTATTCAGACAGTCAGAGTGCTATACATCTGACAAAGAATGACACTTATCATTCGAAGACCAAGCATATAAGCGTCTGGTACCACTTCATCAGAGGTACAGTTGCTGCAGGAGAGATGGTGGTGAAGAAGGTTCATACTTCTGATAATCCTGCAGACATGTTAACCAAGCCTCTATCTATAGCTAAGTTCGAACATTGTTTGGACTTAGTTGGTGTTCTAAGCATGTGAGAGCCCTGCGGGGCCATGCCCTGCGGAGGGGCGTGTTGATGGCGACAGTCAAGATGTTTATCTGGACCGATGATTCGTTGATTTTAGTCCAAGGTGGAGTTTGTTAGGAAAGTGTCCTAAAATCACCAAATCTCTTGATCTCACTATTATTTGTTTCCTAATTGTATTAGGATATTATTTAGGTTTCCTTATTGTGTTGGGTTTCCTAATTGTATTAGATTCTAAATCTATTTGGAGTCGGAGTCAAGTTAGTTTATAAGGAGTTCTCCCTATAAATAGGATGCATGTTTCTCCACCAAAAACACATCGGTAAACACAGAGAGCTAGAGAGAGAGAAAATATTGAGAGAGAAAGGGGTCTCACCAATATTTTCCCCAGTGTATCCTGAGAGATTGTGAGTTGAGTGTTGAGAGATTGTTATTGTAATCTCCTTTGTGGATCACATCACACCCTGTGATAGTGATCAGGTTGTACTCCTCCTTTCTTATAGTGGATTATTTTCTGACTGTCGTCGTCCGTGGGTTTTTCTCCGAGTTCTTCGGTTTCCCACGTAATTCTGGTGTTTGATTTTATCACTTATTTTTCGTTCCTAAATTTTGTCGTAATATCCGTCATCTCGTTTTCGATTCTATTATTCGCTTCAGCTGTTACCTTGCTACTCACTTTTCTTTAACATTCTTGAATGGTGCAACTTTTGTTGTGTTACAGTGGCAGCCTTCTAGATTAGAATTGGTGAGTGACAAAATGGTAGACCATTACATGTCAAGAGTGAATGACAAAGAATGGGAAGATCTCAAGCTCTCTCAAAGATCCCAGTTGCTTCTCTTAGCCCGTCCCAGACTCTAGACCTTCTGGGCTCCGTGATCTAAATTTCCCTCATAGTTGTAAGATTCAGATCAAAATTGATTAAGAAGACTGCGACTTTGTAACTGTGTCCAAGTTTTGTTCCATGCTAAGAAGTTTCTATGAAAATCAATTAGATTGTTCAAGGTGCCAAAATAATGTAAATGTTATAAGAAATCTTGACTCTTTATCATTCCAAGTTTATCAAATGTTCATGGACATAAATCTTGACTCTTAAAGGAAGGTTCACTCTAAGTAAAATTTCTTATGAAATAAATGAATGAATATATAAGTAAAATTTCTTTATGAAATAAGTGAATGGATGTAAATCATTCCAAATTATTCAATCATATTTTAATATGATAAGAGTTTATTAAGATTTTATTCAAGTTCACTATAAGTAAAATTTCTTTATGAAATAAGTGAATGGATTGCATAAGATATATGAGAATATTTCATACTTTTGTATGATTTATAAGCCAATATGTATATGTTTACATGTATGTATTCAATGAGTAATGACATATAAAGCATCAAACATGATTAGATTAGTATAAGATTGATCATGATTACTCATGTGTTTTAGTGTATTCATAAGTATAAGTTGAATACATGTTTGTCCTTGTTAATTTTTTTCAAGTTTATAAGTTCATGTAGTAGGACATAAAGAAGTACTTTTTAGGGTTTTGGATGCTAATATACTGAACTTTTGGGGTATAAGACAATAATGCACTGAACTTTGACCTTGGACAATAATACACTGTACTTTGACGGGTGTTGAACAATAATGCACTTAGTATGATTTCGACAGTGGCTAACTTGGTGGCAATCATACGTAGTAGGTGGAGGAGATGAATTGGTCCAGAAATATTTAAATTTATAATATGTTAGCTAATCTACACATAAGCTCAATTAACATTATAATCTCATATAAGATCGACAGTGATACGATGATACAATGGTGAATCGATGATTGATTCCGCCGGGCGCCGTATATTAATTTTATAACATGTGTGTTGTTTTAAGATATCTGTTAAAAGATTTCTTTCTCAAAAACTCAAGGGGTGGAATGCTTAGCCTTAATTAACTAAGTGAACCATATGATTGTACTCCCCCAGCAAACCCTAGCGGCGACCAAAAAACCCTAGGAAAGATTGTTGCGTGGTGAGGGTTGTTCGTTCCGTCCAATCTTGTGGCGGAGGTTTTTTTGGTGGTCTCATTGGAGGCTATTGTATTGAGACGTTGATCAGTCTTGGAGGAGGAAAGGCAGGAGAAAGGATCGTCAAAGATACCTTAAAAGAATACGGGAAAACCCTAAAAAGGAGGTTTCTTGAGCGCGAAGAAACAATGGAATTTGGCATGGAAGTGGACTTAAGCAAACTGAAACTGACAGAAGAGGAAGAAGAGATTGTAGAGATAGATGAGGAAGTTCCATCAGAGAAGAAGGAAGAGATAGCACTTACTTTGGTAGGGCATCTCTACACTCAGACGCCTTTCAATTCGAGAGTGTTGAAGACGGTGATTAAGAATATATGGCGACCAATGATGGGGCTAGTGGTACGAGAACTAGCCGATAACCTGTTCTTATTTCAGTTTTTTTCGGAGGAGGACAAAGCCCACGTACTGAAAGAGGAACCATGGACGTTTGATGGAAAAATGATACTGGTGCAAGAACGGCAAGGAACGGAGCAGTTTTCGGAGATTGTTTTTCAGACAATCAGGATATGGGTGAAGGCTTATGATGTTCCGGCGGTACGACAGACTCCGACTTTTGCCAAGATTCTTGGAGACAAGATCGGTACTTTCATCGGGTGTGATGAGGAGAACATGCAGGGGGTAGACAAGAGTTTATGCTTTAGAGTAGATGTCGACATCACTAAACCCTAGCGAAGAGGGTTGATGGTGAAGATAGGGGGGAAGTCCATTTGGATAAAATTTAAGTATATCAAGTTGTCGGATTTCTGCCATGGTTGCGGACGACTAGGGCATGTGCTGTGTAACTGTGAGGAGATTGACCCTAAGACTCCTGCAGAACAATTGCAATATGGAAACTGGATGAAGGCATCGCCAATGAAGACCAAGAAAAGGGGGGCAGAAACGGAGTTACAGGAAGAACGAAAACTCTACATGTCACTCAAAGGCTCTGGGTCACAAACGAAAGCAAAACAAAAACTAAACTTTGTAACCAGCAGGGTATCGACGGTGTCGAGTCACAAAAGCAGCACCCATAACAAGGAGGATGGAGGAAAGGGCACGATAGAGACATATATGGAGATTAACGTTGGTTCAGAGGTGTTCAAAAGGAAAAGAATGGAGACAATGCAGGAGGAGACGGATCGCGAGAATCTTTTTTCAGTAGAGGCGGAGGTTGTCCAACAACCCCGCCTAGGACAATGAGTCTGCTGTGCCATAAGTGCCGAGGGTTAGGTGACCCCTCAGCAGCAACTAACCTCTGTAAATTTGTACAGAGGAAGTCACCTACCTTAGTCTTTCTTTCGGAGACTAAGAGGAGTAGTGTGGAGATGGGAGAGGTAATAATTCGGTTGAAGGATTATGATGGAGTTAGTGTAGATGCGAGGGGTAGAGCTGGTGGAATAGCAATGTTGTGGCGAAAAGAAAATGAAGTTAATTTTATGTCTAGCTCGGATCATCACATTGATGTTAAAGTAGTGAATGATCATGGGGAGGCGTGGCGCTTCACGGATCTATATGGGTGGTCAAAGGGAGGAATGAAGACAAAAACTTGTGATCTCCTCAGAGACCTTCACACTCATTCCAATCTGCCATGGATAGTGGGGGGAGACTACAACGAAGTGTTCTATAATTTTGAGAAGAAAGGGGGGACGTTGAAAAGCCAAAACATACTAGACTGTTTCTGTGAAACCATTGAGGAGGTGGGTTTGTTTGACTTGGGATTCAAGGGGTATGCGTTCACCTGGAGCAATAGAAGAGAGGAAGGAGAACTGGTGGAGGAACGACTGGATAGGTACTGTGCATTAAGTGAATGGCTAGCAATGTTCCCGGATGCGGAAGTCATACACCTTGACGAGACAATATCAGACCATCTTCCCATATTAGTGCGACTGAAGGGGGACTGAAGAGGACGGGGACTTAAGAAAAGGAGGTTTAGATTTGAGAATGTGTGGTTAGAAGACGAAGGATGCAGAAACACCATTCAGAGAGTGTGGGGAGAAACGGGGGCAGAGGATTCATGGCAGAACCTGGTGAACAAAACAACTCGATGTGTACGAGAGCTACAAACTTGGAGTAAAGAAAAATTTGGAGACATTTCCTCAAAAATAAAGAAGCTTGAAAAAGAGCTAAAGGAGGCGCATTGTTACACATTGAGACCGCCTATTCTGAAAGAAATAAGCGAGCTGCGAAGGAAGGAGGAGATTTTCTGGGCGCAGCGATCCAGGGTGCAGTTTTTACAGTATGGACATTCCAATACCCATTGGTTCCACGCGAATGCATTGGCTAGAAAGGCGACAAACACCATTCAAAGATTGGAGAGGGGAGACGGGACATGGGCCGAGGAGGAGGACGAGATGGAGACAGTGATTACTGAGTATTTTGAGAACCTGTTCACAAGCGAGGGATGCCAAGGAGTGGACGCAGTATTGGAGCATGTTGAAGGAAGAGTGACTGATGAAATAAATACCATGCTTAACATGCCCTACTCAAGTGAAGAAATTAGGAGTGCACTCATGGCCATGAACCCGAACAAGGCACCGGGCCCAGATGGCCTTAACCCATATTTTTTTCAACGCCATTGGGACATAGTAGGAGCTGATGTGAGCCGAGTAGTGCAACAAATCCTCCAGGGAGGTGATGTTCCGGATAGCCTGAACCACACCAATGTGGTGTTAATACCTAAGGTAAACAACTCGACTTCTATGGTCAATTTCAGACCGATTAGTCTGTGTAACGTGATTTACAAGATCGTTATAAAAGCCATTACGAACAGACTGAAGACAGTGCTCCCTCAAATTGTATCTGAAACGCAGAGTGCCTTTACCCCTGGGAGGCTCATTACTGACAACATCCTGATAGCTCAAGAGGTCTTTCACTCTATGCATAACAAGAGAGGAAAAAAAGGCTCGATGGCGATAAAGTTAGACATGGCGAAAGCTTACGATCGAGTGGAGTGGAGTTTCCTAAGACAAATTATGATCAAGCTAGGATTTCGAGAGAGATGGGTAAATATGGTGATGAAATGCGTGGAGTCGGCTACTTTTTCTTTTATGGTGAACGACCAACCGAGGGGGAGGGTAAAGCCAAGTCGGGGATTGCGGCAAGGACACCCGATCTCACCTACCTCTTTCTGTTTGTCACGGAGGGTCTTATGGCACTAATGAGACATGCGGAGGAGACGGGATCGATAAAAGGCCACAAGATTTGCACAAATGCCCCTGGGGTAACTCACTTGCTATTTGCAGATGATTCGATTGTTTTCTGCAATGCAACGGTGGAACAAGCGGAAATCATCAAGAAAATATTGAAGGATTATGAGAATCCGAGTGGGCAGAAGGTCAATTTACACAAGTCCTCCATAACCTTCAGCAAAGGAGTGTTGGCGAACAAGCGTCAAGAAATATCGCAGGTTATTGACATCAGGGAGATATTGGTACAAGACAAGTATCTAGGATTACCCATCCACATTGGTCGGGTAAAGAACAGAGCTCTTAGGCCTATAAAAGACAGAATTACAAAAAGACTCTCAGGGTGGTTGGATCGGTTCATCTCTTGGGCGGGAAGAGAAGTGCTAATAAAGGCAGTGGCCCAGGCAATTCCCACTTATGCGATGAGCATTTTCAAGTTCCAAAAGGAGTTGTGTCACTCGATACAGACCGTGATAAACAGGTTTTGGTGGGGCCACGGAAGAGACAACAAGAAGATACACTGGATAAGAGGAGAACACTTATGCCGGAAAAAGGAGGATGGGGGGATTGGTTTTCGTGACCTAGAAGCCTTTAATGAGGCGCTATTAGCTAAACAGCTATGGCGACTTGTGAATGATGGGTCGGCTTTGGTGGCTAGAGTACTAAGAGCACGTTATTTTCCAAACGGGGACGTCCTTAATGCTGAGTTGGGTCATCGACCTAGCTTCACTTGGAGAAGCCTTTGGGGTGTTCGAGATGTTATCATAAAAGGATCAAGATGGTTAGTGGGGAATGGCAACTTGATTCGGGTCTGGCAAGACCGGTGGATCCCAAGACCTTTTTCCTATAAGGTGGGCTCGAAAAATTCATAGATGACGGAGCAAAATCTCATGGTGGGGGACTTAATCGACCGAGAGCGAGGTTGCTGGAAAGAGGATCGCATTCAGGAAATTTTCTTGAGCATTGATGAGGAGAGGATAAAGGAGATACCGTTATGTGTGTCCTGGCCAGAGGACAAACTAATATTGCACTTCGAGGCTAGTGGAAAGTTCACGGTTAAATCGGCTTATCATTTGATCCGGATGTTAAAAGACGAATCAGCCTTATCCTCGAACAACGAAGCCCTGCGGAAATTTTGGAACAATCTATGGCGACAAAGAGTCCCATCAAGAATCAAAATGTTTACATGGAGGCTGGCGAAAGGGGCTTTACCGACCAAAGCTTATATTGGGAGACGAATTCCAATGATTGAGGGGAAATGTGTTATCTGCGGCACCATGGAAGATATAGATGATCATGAATTACTAAGGTGTCCAATAGCCACTGAAGCATGGGGACCGAGCGACGTCCGGAAGCAATTTGGGAAATTGAGGCACCCACAATGCTTGACTACTTGATCAAAATCCAGTCTATGAGGACAGAAGACGAAGTTGGGAAAATGATGGCAATTATGTGGGAGATATGGAATGCGCGAAATCGGTTTGTCCACGGAAAGAAGGTAGGGTCCGTTGCAAACATAGCAAAGAGAGCAATAAATTACGTTGAGAGTTTTCGGGCTTTGATGGAGTTGCATCCAACGCCTCAACCGAAGGCCAAGTCTTGGAAACCACCAACCTCAGGTGTCTACAAATTAAATTTTGATGCAGGTAGAACTGGGGGAAAGGGGAGCGGAAGGGCGTTCGTTCTACGGGACCATCTGGGAGACATCGTCCTGTGCGGAGTCAAGCACGCTGCAAACTTCGCTTCACCGGAGATTGAAGAAGCTCTTGCGTGCCTCTTTGAAGTACAGAAAGCTCTCGAGTATGGATACACTCGGTTGATGATAGAAGGGGACAACCAGACTGTGATCTCAAAGCTTAGCAAACAGGATAGATCAAATTCGTTTTTGGATGTTGTTTTTGCTGACATTTTAGATGTAGTAGCTAATTTCAGTTTTGTTAGTTGGGAACATATTCATAGGGGTTGTAATTCGGTTGCACACATGCTTGCTCACATCCAACCTGGAATGCTCTCAGAGAAGGTGTGGGAGAATGGATGGCCTGAAGCTGTTGAAGAGATGGAAAATCAGGACATGTGTGACTACCTAAATTCTTCATTAATATAGCCCCCTTTTCTCTCAAAAAAAAAAAGATATCTGTTAAAAGACATTGTTTTTTCATTAAATCTAGATTCTTTTATAGTAGGAATTATCTCAAAATAGCTTTTTAATTAAGAAAAAAACATTATCATGTAACATGTGTGTATAAGTCAGTATGACCAATATATGCTAAACTTTAATTCTATATATAGTATGTTTATGAGAACTTCAATTCTATACTAGATTGACATAATATGTTTATGAAAACATTTTGAGATAATTCTTTTTAAGGTTATAGAATTAAAGTTTAATATGTGTGTCATACATTTGGATAACATAATAACTTTTTAAGAGAAAAAGGGTAAGTACTCATAAACATGTAAAATTTGATAAATTTTAATAATATTTGGTAAATAAATATTAGTCCAATTTACCTTTGAATTTTATATGCCACTAACATACATACGTACTAGTGACCCAAAAATTCATCACTTTTTCAATTATAAAAGTAGCACTCCCTCCTCATTTATCTTCTTGGAAATTATGGAGTTAAGTTATAAAAAGTTTGATTGCACGTTTTTTGATATATGTAATGAACTGTTAAGTAAAACTAGTATCATTAGATTTATATAGTGAAAAATATTTCATAAAAGTGTAATTTTATAATTTCTTTTAAAAATATATTGTTAGAAAATGAAATCAAAATTTTGTATTAGTGATTGTGAAAAATCAAGAAAAAAATATTAGGTGTTGGATAATTTCAAGTGTATGATAAGTTTAGTGACTCGGTTTTATCTAAGTTAACTCATAAGATGGGTTATTGGCTACAAGGAAAAGTCGGGTAGACTTTTCGGGACCTAATTGGCCCTATTAAGCGTAACACAGGTATGTGTTACCAAGGAGGTAACTTTGATAATATTTAGTCGGTTTCATGCATGGATAATTTAAGCATGCGTCATACATATTATGAGTGGATAATAATAATCTAATTATTTTATTATCTAAATTATCCAAAGGTGATAAGGATAAATCTTATCCATATGACAAAGATAAATCTTATCCATATCCACCCTATCCAAGTGCCTCTTCATGGCTTATAAATAAGGTGGATATGATGTCATTTCAAGGGGATGTCAAATGGTGCCAAGCCTAAGAATACCATTTGCAAGTTGTTGACATAGGACCCATCATACTCATTCCAACGAGAATCCCATCTCCTTGGTTTTTGGTGGCCACAATCTCTAAGGATGACATGAGAGTTTGAGTTTAAGTTCCCACAAGGCAAGTGTTTTATCCTGCAGACTATATACGACAGTTATATAAGTCGAAGGAGAGAAGGTATGCCTTCGACTCACTTGAATACCCGAATAAATTCCCATCCTACATCGAATTTACATCAACAGTCTTCGACTTATATAAGACTGGGTCTTGAGTCGGGGCATGACAAGATCAAGATCAAGTAAGGAGATATTCATGGATGAATTTGATGGTTACAAGTTCGGTCGATTAAGTCACAATCATGAGATAAGTATAAGTTTTTGGTTTGCATGCCATTTATATCATGTTCTGGGGTGAGTTCTTATATTAAGATGATGGGCAAAGAACAATCATGCATGCTTAATTGATGATCAATTGGACAACAATCTCATGATTGCACTGCATGTTTAGCGTCCTTCTTCAAGGGTTGATAAGATCAGATTGTCATTGGGATAACTACCTTTAACTACCTCTTAGTTTTATCTATGGCATGCATGAAATGTCTAGATGAGTAAGGGACACATACATATGTGTATATGACGCATGACAAAGCTGTATGTTTGTGATTGATAAGTAGATTATTCATAAATTTTTGGGTATGTGATTATCAAGTTTAAGTTGTATGATTTATTTATACATGTTATATCCATGTTATAATTGATGATGTTGCATGATTTTAATAATACATATGTTAAGTTATGTAGACTATAATTTTATGATCATGCAATAAGTTGACAATATGTGTTATATTGTTTTATTTGAGAATGTACAAGATGATCATGTTATAAGTATATAGTCTATATGTATTGATTCAGTTTTATATGTGTTATTCAAGTATGCATGTTCAAGTATATAAGTTTTGATACAATAAAAGAAATGTATATTTTATGTACATTTGATTTAGTTAAGTTTAAAGTTGGCTATGTATATGATTATGAATCCATGGTTATTTATTTGGATATAGTCATGAAGAGAATATTTTATAAGTAAATGTGAAGGTTTATTCATATTATGAGTTAATAGTATTCTGTATAAGATGATTTTGTAGATCATGAACGAGTATTTATAGCAAATTAATGTAAGATGTAATTAATTTTTTAATTACATATTTTGTAGCAAATGTTTAATATGTAATAGTTTAATTACATATATGAGATTGAGTTTTTAAATTCGATAAGTGTACAAGTAAGGGATTTATTATCCATGGCAACTTAATAAAGTTTATATTAAGTTTAAATTGTAATGGTTTAATTACATGCTAAGTTTAAAATATAATAGATTAATTACATTTCAAGATTAAGCTTACAAGTTGGCTATGGTTCCAATAAGTACAAGGTTTAATGTGAGGTTAATCTTAAGAAGTCTACAATATTGATTATTATGCCAGCCTACGACATGATAGTTTAATCATGTTGATTGCTAGATAATCTACAATATTGATTGCTAAGGACCCTACAATATTGATTGTCAAGAGCTTACAATGTGATAGTTTAATCATATTGATTGCTAAGACCTACAATATTAGTTGCTATAAGCCTACAATATGAAAACTTAAGTCATATTGATTGCAAGTAAAGTTTAAGTATTCGAGTTCATTGCCTACAATGTGATGGTTTAATTATATTGATTGCAAAAGTTAAGTTTCTTTCTCAATGGCGAGATGTAATACAATGGTTTAGTTGTATGGATATCGATATCGAGTTATAATACAATGGTTTAGTTGTATGTATTGTCGACGTATTTAAGTACTCAAGGTTAAGTTACAAGTATTATTAAGGATGACTATCTTCAGAGTTTAATAATGATCATGGAAAGATATGGTTGTATCTAGTGATCCTTATTGGTCAAGGATGAAGTAGGTCATTGTCTTCAAGATTTTCAAGTTATTTAAGTAAGACCTCGGTTTAATCCTTTGGTTAAAGACCTAAACGAGGACTTGATAATTTTATATTATCAAGGGGGATAGTAATAAGCCCAATTTTAAGTGCCTCTTCTTGATACTTGACTTGATGTCAAGCTCTCGGAGGGTGACTCTATTAGATAGTGGTTGTAAGAGCACAAATTTTAAACTGTCCCAAGGTTAAGTATTGTGCTTAAGCTGTAATGTTCAGAGGTTGAGTATTTACTCTTAATAGACTGTTTAAGGATGGGGGCTCAATTACAGGAGCATATAAGTTTCAGTCTACCTATGTGAGCAAGAGGTGTAGCCGCCTCAAGAAGCTAATGGGCTTGGCTTCGATTTGCTCACGAGAGGATATGTGACACATGGCGGATAATAGTGTCGTAAGTTCAAGGAATCTTAGTTGATGAATTGTGTCAGTGAAATGTATCCAAATGGTCAAAAAGGATGTGAAGTTCAATGCTTAGTCAACTATCACGTTCAGACATTTGTAATTATGTTCACTACATGGAAGTTCAAGTCGCAAGACACTATCCATGATACATAACAATTCCTTACTCTCTTGGTGATTCAAGTTGTGTGTTTATAATATGTCACAAATGGCGAGGGTGTTAGAATATTGGTTAATAATTCCATACACTCGAAATAGCGGGGGATTGTTGGATAATTTCAAGTGTATGATAAGTTTAGTGACTCGGTTTTATCTAAGTTAACTCATAAGATCGGCTATTGGGTACAAGGAAAAGTCGGGTAGACTTTTCATGACCTAATTGGCCCAATTAAGGGTAACACAGGTATGTGTTACCAAGTAAGGAGGTAACTTTGATAATATTTAGTCGGTTTCATGCATGGATAATTTAAGCATGCGTCATACATATTATGAGTGGATAATAATAATTTAATTATTTTATTATCTAAATTATCCAAAGGTGATAAGGATAAATCTTATCTATATGACAAGGATAAATCTTATCCATATCCACCCTATCCAAGTGCCTCTTCATGGCTTATAAATAGGGTGGATATGATATCATTTCAAGGGGATGTCAAATGGTGCAAAGCCTAAGAATACCATTTGCAAGTTGTTGACATAGGACCCATCATACTCATTCCAACGAGAATCCCATCTCCTTGGTTTTTGGTGGCCACAATCTCTAAGGTTGACATGAGAGTTTGAGTCTAAGTTCCTACAAGGCAAGTGTTTTATCCTGCAGACTATATACGACAGTTATATAAGTCGAAGGAGAGAATGTATGCCTTCGACTCAATTGAATACCCGAGTAAATTCCCATCCTACATCGAATTTACATCAACATTAGGAAATGGAGGAAGTACCACTGCCATCACCGTTGTCCTTTAGTACGTCTCACATAGCCTTTAGCAACGAAATCCTCCAGAACATGAGTAGTAGAGAGAGAGAGAGAGAGAGAGAGAGAGAGAGAGAGTAATCGAAGCAAGAGGAATGATGAATTGTAACTGAAGAATTGTGACTGTCTTTTACACCTGATAGAGGGAAAACCTTCTTTTTTAGAAATTGATTTTCCTCATTTTTCGGCCGCCAAACACTAGAAAATGGGAAAATCAATTTCTAATCCTTCCAATAGAACACACCTTAAGTTATAAAAGGTTGAAAATCTTGCAATACGATGCAAATTTTTGAAAAAGCAACCAGGCTATAATACAAAAAAATGTGAAATAGGCAAAACAAAAGCCTTCTAAAATAAAATAATGCTAAGATTTGAGAGCTACTTTCCAGTATCAGCCTAACCCAAAACTACTGCACCGCATTTTGAAAGTTGGTCATTCAGTATGTCTTATTTTCTCTGTGAGAACCCCTCAAGGACGTTGATAGACTCAGGCTCAAGGACCTTGGCACTGGATCAGTTTTGAATGAAAGTCAAAATTCGAATAAATGCGCAAGGAAAGAACAAGGAAAGAAATCTCAAGAAGGCAGAAGGACCTTCACCCAAGGCTTCATAAGGACGTTCACCCAAAGCATCATAAGGTCGTTCACCCCAGACGAGAAGCTTCGTCGTGAAAGATAAAAAGAGCAAAGAAACAGGGAAGCTATTTCTGGAAACTGAGTCATCTGATTCTCTTTGTCCATTCTCTAACCAGACTAGTTCGATTGTTCTATGTGCATTGCAGGAAACAATCGAGCAAGAGTTTGGAAAGAAAAACAAGATCTTTGAATCCGGAAATCTCACACAAAATGAAGCAAATCTGGAAGCACGAAGAAAGGAAGGAATCTGATCTTAAATTAAATCTCCAACGTCTCCATTCTATTCAAGTAAACAAGCCTATAAATTGAAGACATGAGATTCGAATTAAAGCAACGATTCCACGGAAATAATCGGGTGTTCAAAACAGAGAATTGGGCTCTATGTTTTGGTTGTGTCTTCGAGTTGAAACAAGAACGATTGTGTGAGAAATTTGTGTTTGAGTGAATTCAATTCTTAACGGACTTAGAATTGATTTGTGTTTGTGTAATCGATTCCCAGACGGACTTGGGATTGATTCGTGTTTACACCAAAGATTGATTTTGGTGGGTGTTTCATTTCTCCAGAACATATTCGAAGTGCCTGCTGTCGTGCACTTCTTCTCTCTTGTAAACCCTAAGGACGTTTACCTTGGGCTGTTCAAAATAGTATTTTGTTTTGTCATAATAAAGGAAGTTATTCAGTTCACATTCATTGTCCTTTATTATAGGTCTGTTCTTGTGTTATCTTATTTGAATCTTAATCTGAATAGATTAAGTGCCTAATGTCCTTTACTAGTGAATCTATTTTGCAGAAAGTTTAATAACCCTATTCACCCCCCCCCCTAGGGTTCTTTCAAGTGGTATTAGAGCTTGGTCCACTGAAGATTCAGAGACTAACCGCTCTGCGGTAAAGATCATGGCTGGGATCGAAGATGGTGATATAGGGCAAGGACGTTGCTTAAACAGTCCTCCTTTATTTAGAGGATCAAACTTTGCACACTGTAAGAAGCGTATGAGGACATTCATCATGGATCAAGACTATGACCTTTGGGACAGAATTGAGAATGGAGACTTTTTCCCCATGATCACTGATAGAGAAATCACGAAAGCCAAAGATAGATCCAAGTATTCTGCCAGAGAAGCAGAAAAGGCGGATAAAAATGTTAAAGCATTACATATCCTTTACTGTGGACTTGATTCTAATGAGTTTGAATTTATCTCTGGTTCTGATACAGCTAAACAGGTGTGGGATACCTTAGTGACCACATATGAAGGAACGAGCCAAGTTTAAAGAATAAGGCGTGACAATTATGTCAAGAACTATGAATCCTTCAAAATGAAGAATGGAGAATCCGTCAAGGACATGCACAAACGATTCACTGTCATAGTCAATAATCTCAAGTCCTTGGGGAAAACCTACTCCAATGAAGAAAAAGTTCACAAGGTCCTCAGATGTCTTACAAGAAAGAAATGGGAATCAAAAGTCACTACAATAGAGGAAGTTCACAATATGGAAACTCTCCAATTAGATGACCTCATTGGAAAGCTTCTTGCTCACGAAATGCGTCTCCAGGAAGAGGAAAATGAAAAGGAAGACGTAGCCCATAAGGACATCTATGGTCCTAAAGACAATGATAAGAACCAGATCTTGGCGTTGGTGGCCAAGGATCTCAAGAAATCATGCAAGAAAATTCATACCTCTAGAGGACCTTCATCCAAACGAATCAACCAAAGAGATAATGACTCATCAAATAATAGAACTAACTCACTCTCTTGTTTTTTTTGTGGTGACCCAGATCACTTGATCAAGGACTGTCCCTACCACAGAAAGAACAAAGAAAAGAGAAATCACATGGCCTTGATGGCCACTTGGAGTGATGATGAGGAAACTACTAGTGATTGCATCATGAGAAAAGACGCCAACGACACAGAGGAAGTTGGTGCAGTAAATGATGACTATCCAGACAGTGACAAGGATGAATCAAGGGAGGTAACATTTGATGATCTCCTCACTTATCCTAAAAAGTACTTGGGAAAATGCCTTTTAAAGTTTGCAGGACGGGAGACCAAGCATTTAAATAAGATTAGGTCACTAAAAGAAACCAACAAAGGCATGAAAGAGTCCAATGAGAAATTGGAGAAATTATGTGAAGGGCTTACCTCCAGGGTCGACATTCTTAAAGCTGAAATACTAGACCTCAAGGCCAACCTTGATGATTGTCATAAGTCTTTGGCTGAGGCAACCAAGCAACAAGAAAACCTTGGAAAATGGCATAAAAGTTCATCCTCTGTTAAGGAGCGAAACTGTCATCAAGGACATTCTGTCTCGCAAAGACAAGCTATTAGAACCAGATACCAAGGACGACACAAGGACCTTAATGAGCAGTACCAAGGCCACAGATTTCACTCATGGCACCAAGAACGACACAACTAGCTTGGGACAAGATACCAAGGTCATTCATCTCTTCCCAAAAGCAAATATGGTAAATCTCATTACTTCAACCATTATCGTTCTAAAATTGTACAAGTTTGGGTTTCAAAAGGAACAAGACCTCCTAACATGGTTGTTACTAGTAGTCAAGAACCTAAATTTAATGTCAATTATGGCTTGAGGAAGGGTGTCTAATGTTTTTGCAGGTATATTCAGCATCCAGGAGAGTGGATGCTTAAGGGAGCTTGGAGCACTCAAGGACATTACTTACATCAACAATAAGAACCCCTCAAGGACCTTGTCAGACCTAAGATCAAGGACCTTGACAAATGGTTCTACTCAAATAGAAGTGTTGTTTTTATGGCACATATTAAGGGGGAGCACCCTCTCTTAGGACTAACAAGTTCATTGAGTCTTGCAGATTACTGGAGATGGTTACAATATTAAGGAGGAGCTCTCGAGACTTTTTGATAAAAGTCAAAAAGGGGGAGAAATGCTATAAATGAATTTTGCCTTTCATCAAAAAGGGGGAGATTGTTAGAACCCCTCAAGGACGTTGATAGACTCAGGCTCAAGGACTTTGGCACTGGATCAGTTTTGAATGAAAGTCAAAATTCGAATAAATGCGCAAGGAAAGAACAAGGAAAGAAATCTCAAGAAGGCAGAAGGACCTTCACCCAAGGCTTCATAAAGACGTTCACCCAAAGCATCATAAGGTCGTTCACCCCAGACGAGAAGCTTCGTCGTGAAAGATAAAAAGAGCAAAGAAACAGGGAAGCTATTTCTGGAAACTGAGTCATCTGATTCTCTTTGTCCATTCTCTAACCAGACCAATTCGATTGTTCTATGTGCATTGCAGGAAACAATCGAGCAAGAGTTTGGAAAGAAAAACAAGATCTTTGAATCCGGAAATCTCACACAAAATGAAGCAAATCTGGAAGCACGAAGAAAGGAAGGAATCTGATCTCAAATCAAATCTCCAACGTCTCCAACTTTTCCATTCTATTCAAGTAAACAAGCCTATAAATTGAAGACATGATATTCGAATTAAAGCAACGATTCCACGGAAGTAATCGGGTGTTCAAAACAGAGAATTGGGTTCTATGTTTTGGTTGTGTTCTTCGAGTTGAAAGAAGAACGATTGTGTGAGAAATTTGTATTTGAGTGAATTCAATTCTTAACGGACTTAGAATTGATTTGTGTTTGTGTAATCGATTCCCAGACGGACTTGGGATTGATTCGTGTTTACACTAAAGATTGATTTTGGTGGGTGTTTCATTTCTGCAGAACATATTCGAAGTGCCTGCTGTCGTGCACTTCTTCTCTCTTGTAAACCCTAAGGACGTTTACCTTGGGCTGTTCAAAATAGCATTCTGTTTTGTCATAATAAAGGAAGTTATTCAGTTCACATTCATTGTCCTTTATTATAGGTCTGTTCTTGTGTTATCTTATTTGAATCTTAATCTGAATAGATTAAGTGCCTAATGTCCTTTACCAGTGAATCTATTTTGCAGAAAGTTTAATAACCCTATTCACCCCCCCTCTAGGGTTCTTTCATTCTCATATGCATTCCTCTTGAAGTGCTCCACACTTTCAAGTTTCAACTTGTCACAAGAATTGGCATACCTATATCAATGCTAATTATTACAACTCCTTAGTGTTACTTACGCGTCGATATCATCTAGACTTTTTGTAGTACTCTAGTACATGGTTAAATTTTGGCTTAAAAGGACTGAAATAAAACCTTATATCACCAAGGTGTAGGGCATCATCCATTTAGAAAACTCATTTGCTTAAAACTACTCGGTTAAGAGTGCTTGGTTAGGAGTAACGTAACTCTCATGATCAATGAGCTCATGAGATGTTTTTTCAGGCAGCGTGTAAGTGAAGAAGAAGGATGCTGAGAGGGTTTGTGGTGATCTGCAGGGAAGTCATCAATGCTTGGAGAAATTATCAGTAATATCCGCGACCTGGGAGGAGTTAAGGAATTACAAATCGTATTGGAGTTGACCCAAAATCATGAGTTGCACTAGTGGATGGGAGATCCATGGGGAAGTAATGATGGGCAATAGGCCGGTTCGGGCCAGTTTCAGGTCTCCCTTGAACGGGTCGGATTCAGACCGGGCTAAACACTTTCTGAACGGGCCCAAGCGGGTTGGGCTAAAGTAGGCCCTAAATAAGCTCGAGCAGGCTTGGGCATATCGTCATCCTCAGGAAATTTCTATCTCCGATCTATCATGTCTAGTATAATGACCTCATTCCAAGTCATCTTTGATCTCCATCTATTTCCTTCACATGTCAATTTTGGTTATCGATTTGTAAAAATAGGTCTAACACTATTATAAATTCTTAATTTTGGTAGTACCCTTTTCTCATCATTTTGTTCTCTCCTTCCCTATTTAACACACTCTCTCTCTTCTTACACGTGAGCGAAATTCCGGGAATCCTGATCCCATCTTGCTCCCAGTCAAGTCCCTATCCCGAAATCCCGCTCCCATCAGTGGAATTAAAAATGAAGTCCTGGTTAACATCGGGACCCGGAGTGGGACTTAACGTCATTATCCAGTCCCGATACATACATACATACATACATACATACATACATACATACATACATACATACATACATACATAGATATATATATATATATATATATATATATATATATTTGGAAAATTGGATTCTAATAATCCCTACTTTCACCAATTGGACAACGGTGACCGTACTTTCACTTTGTATTCTGGTGGTCCAAAAAAAAAATAAAATTGGATTATAGTGGGATATTTTCGACAGAATCATAGATTTTGTGTTACATTTGATTCAAAACTTAGTATAACACTTTACAATGATTTTTAATGAATTTACAGTGTTTCTCCCAAATTTTTTTCATTTTTTTACTATTTTTACGATTTTTTCACTTTTATTATTTTTAAAAAATCATAATAATTATTCGGAATCTCAAAAAAATAATTTAAAAAATGTTTTAGAAACTAAAATTCATTAACTTTCTAGGGGCAGGAACGAAAAAAACAAAAACAATATAGTGTAGAAATGAAAAAAATAAGAAGAATGTGGAGGTGGATTTGATACCACTACAATCCAATTTTATTTTTTTTTTGGACCACCAGAATACAAAGTGAAAGTACGGTCCACCATTGTCCAATTGGTGAAAGTAGGGATTATTAGAATCCAATTATCATATATATATATATATAAGGGAAATTCTAATAATATGAACTTTTAGTCATATAAGACTTAATAATATAAACTTTCGATTTGGTGATTATTAATACGAACTTTGACCCCATGTTGCTCTGAATAGTACGCCACCGAGTTAAATGAATTTAACTCGGTGGCCGGATGACGTAGCAACCGGAAAATTTTAGTTTGACTTATTTTGTTAGTTTGACTGCCAAGTGGATGACATGTCATTATTTTATTTATTTTATTTTTAATTTCCCTCTACTCTCATGTCGCACGTTTCTCTCTCTATTCAACCCTAATTTTCTCTATCATCTAGTTCTGATTCATCTAGATCTGAAGCTCGATGGTTGGTGTTGTATTGTTTTTGTCACTAAAGTCGATATTTTTGGTAATTTTACGTTACTGATGGTTGGTGTTGCCGAAATTCAACTCGACCTTCTTCTAGGTCGTCCTGAAACGCTCCCGGCGGGTTCGTCGATGGCGACCCAAGAATGAGCAAGACATGGAGAATTTTTTGCTCCTTCGTCGAAAACCTAATTCGGAGTACATGGATTTGATGAGGGGGCAGGAGCAGACAGAGAAGGAGAGGTATTTTATGTCAATGAATTTGATTTGAAATGTTTATTCTGATTTGAGCAGTTTGTGTTATGGGTTTGGGATGCGTAGTGATGATGGAGCTTCGTCTTTGGGTGGTGGGAGTGACAACTGGGTCGTTTACTGTGATGTCTGTTGGAATGCACAAATTCTGGGACAAACAGTGTCGTTTCACTGGTGTGAAAGCGATGTCGTTACCAAGGTATTTCGGTCTCCGGCTGGCCCCATTGCCCCGCCCCTCAAGAACAAGCTTGCTTGACCTGAATTTGTCTGCTGATTGTAGGACTTTAGTGACAGAAACAATATAACATCTATACATAGAATGACAGGGTGATGAATCTGTCTGTGATCAAGCTTTAAAAAGAAGTGGGTATGAAGCTCGCCGATGGTTGGTGTTGGGGAAGGGGAAGATTCTCCATTGTTGCTTAAAGAAGGTCAAAATCTGGGAAATGTATGGAAGAAGAAATTAAAAGAGGAGGCAAGAAGGAGAAAAAGGGGAACGAATATGGTGTTATTTGTTGAAGAATTGATGAATGTTAATGGGTATACGTTTGGATTTGGAGAAGATTGAATGGGGATTTGGATTTATAGAGAGAGAAAAAAAAGAAGTAGGGAATATGGGGATGATGAAGAGGAAGGAAGAAAGAGAGTAAAGGAAAATTTAAAATAAAATAATAATAAAATGATGACATGTCATCCACTTGGCAATCAAACTAACAGATAAGTCAAGCTAAAATTTTCTGGTTGCCACGTCATCCCGCCACCGAGTTAAGTTCAACTTAATTCGGTGGCGTACTATTCGGAGCAACATGGGGTCAAAGTTCGTATTATTAATCACCAAATCGAAAGTTCGTATTATTAAGTCTTATATGGTCAAAAGTTCATATTATTAGAATCCAATTTCCCTAATGATTCCTGGAAGATTAATAAACTTGTATAATTTAATTTGTGTTAAATCTTTAAGTTTATTTTATTTATTACTGTATCTCGGACTTGTATATTTTTTTCCGGAAAAAGACGTTATGTATTACAGATTGTGTAATTTTAATTTGAAAAAAGTGGTTATGTAAAAGGACATTATGTATTACAGACATTATGTAATTTTAATTTGGAAACCGAAGAATTGGAAGAAAAACTCACGGATGGCGACAGCCAAAAAATAATCCACTATGAGAAAATGGAGGAGTACAACTCAATCACTATCACAGGGTGTGATACGATCAACAATAGAGATTACAATACAATCTCTCAATCTCTCAACTTACAATCTCTCTTGGGATAACAATGGGGAAAATATTGGTGAAACTCTATGTCTCTCAATATTTTTTCTCTCATCTGATCGATTATTAAGGTGGAGAAAATTGTATCCTAAATGTAAGACGGCTAGGAGAATTAGAGTTAGATTAAAACTCAAATAACCACAAGCCGTAACCAACTTGAAGAGGACCTCTAGGAGGATCCAATGGGCCACAACCAAACAATCTCCACCTAGGACCATGATCTGACTCATCGGTCTAAAATAATGCACCTTGACTATCGCCATCAACATGCCCCTACACAGGGCGTAGCCCCAAAGGGGGCTCACATGCTCAAAACACCACCTAAGCCCAAAAAATGTTCGAATTTAGCTATAGATAAAGACTTGGTTACCATATCTGTAGGGTTTTCAAAACACCACCTGACGCTTATGTGTTTGGTCTTCAAATGATATGTGTCATTCTTGGTCAGATGGATAGCACTCTGGTTGTATGAATAAACCACGGTCTCACCCTGTGGTATGTTGTTGTCGTACTTTTGGGAGTACGGTTATCGTATCGAAAGGGAGTTGTGTTTTAAGCAATCAGAGCTGACTCAAGTATTTCGAGCTAGGTGAATAAACCAGGGAAGCGGTGGTGATGTTTAAACAACAAACTACGAAAGCAATAAAAGATGTTCATGCAGCAAAATCAGTATTCAACAACTAACCAATCTGAACGACCTAATCTACCAATTCTATACAAGCAAAAGAGGGGTGAATTGCGATATTAAATTACGCCAAAACCATCTCTGGAGGGTCAGTGACTCGCCAAAGCCCTCTCTCGAGGGTCAGAGACTTCGCCCAAGCCCTCTCTCCCGAGTCAGGGGCTAGCTTAACTATTCTAACTATCTATTCTCATAGAGTTAGTATAATTAAACTATAAGGAGAACAACCCTAAACCTAGTCAGAATTCAACATTCTCATGTCAAAACTCTAGCCATTTTCTCTACCCATACTAGCAAATTGATCTCACCTCTCAGCATAAATTTATCGCTTAAGAAATACAAATGAAAACTCTCTCAAGCATTTCATCGAACACATTGTGGGCAAGAGAAAACCTCCAACTACAAGCATGAATTTGGATAGATTAGGCCTATGCAAGATTAATTAGACATGAAACAATTCAATCACAACCCAAACAACATAAAACTAACAACTAATTAACCTAGGATTGCACGTAAAAGAAAGAACAAAACGAAAATAACAAGAACATAAATAAGCATAAGAGAAACAGAAAGAGATAGAGATAGAAAAACTTCGTCTTGAAATCAAAAGCGAAATTGAATCTCCTCCTTCAATACATAATCTAATCGTAAATTATTTGAGAGAAATCTAAACCTAGAACTAAAGGCTTAGGAAGAAACCTCCCTTCAAGCCCTAGAGAGAAACTAGAAGTGAAAAGAGCGACCCATTGATAACCTCCCTTTTTCTAATTTATAAAACTGCTTAAAATAAAAACTACAATCTGGCACAACCGCCCGTGCCAGCCTGCACACTTAGGTATGATGAAGTGAAAATTCTAATTTTGCTTCTAATTTTCTAGCGCTTCCTTTACTCCTTAATTCCAATCTTTTTCCTCTAGTGCCATCATCACTTATATCAAAATTGCCTAAAAATAAGACAAACAAATTAATCTCAATTAACAAAGATGGCAAAAATCACTATTAAACTTATACTAAATGACTTAGATCAGTTCAATAAGACAGTAGAAACCGAGGTAAAAAGTGGTAAAACCGAGGTTCAGCAATCTGCCTATGCTTAAACCTTGTTTGTCCTGAAGCAAGACTAATCATGAAGTACCAAGGAGAAAGAGAAAATCTCAAGAGAGGAGCATCCCCTCTTTTGAACCTATGTTGTAAAAACCAGACGGATCACCGGGCCAGGTTCAACCATGAATGCAATTTGATCGATCGGTTTCAGTTTAACTCATTCAATCGATTCAACACGGGAAAAAACGCCAAAACCTGTTCAACCGGGTGAACCGGGTGGTTCACGGTCAGACCGGAATTTTGATGATTTAATTAAAAAAAATCCGGCTTTTGACCGGTTTAATTCGGTTTTTGACTGATTCAATCCGGTTTTGACCAATTCATGCCATGATAATGCCGGTTTAATTATTTTGGCAGCTTAATTATTCTTAAAGTATATGAAAACTTTTTAATTCGTGGTCGGTTCAACCAGTCTAATCCGGCCAAATCGGTCCGACCAGTTGAACCATTAACCCACTGGGTCAACCAGTTCGGTGACCGGTCTAGTTCTGACAACATAGTTTTGAACAAGGTATTAAACTCGGTAGTCAAAAGTAAAGTCATAGAATAGGTCGCTTGGCAAAGCCCAAATTCAGATTAAAACAAAGTTGCATTTCATTTCAAACATTACAAAGTCAAGTGGCAAAGCATTTACTAAATCCTGACCAAATATGCAATTCAAGTTCATTCAAAGTGATTGGCGAACTAGTTGGATAGGTAAGACCTTGCTTTAGGGCATGTGGAAAACTCTTTCTCATGTGTTTTAAATGAACTTCGTATTTGTCAAAGTACCTTGATTTCCTGCCTTTTTTATTTATTAATATTATAATTTAAATAGTTGGTATACTCGATTTACTTTAATAAGTAAATTTCTTTTTACAATTATAATTTCAACCAGCCACTTTTATTAGCGTTGCACATTATTTTGTCATTTACATATTTATGAAAGAACCCTACAGGGGGGTGAATAGGGTTATTAAAATTTTCTGCACAATAATCACTTGATAAAGGAGTTAGTTCCTTAATCTTTTCAGATCAAGGTTCAAAACAGTTTAATAATAGACTTCAAGTAAACGTCCTTAGGTTCACTTAGAACCAAGCGCCTTGCTATGGACGCTTCTTATTTGTTGAGGGATGACCACCCACCAAAGCTTCTGTTTGGTGTTAACACTATTCAAATCCTAAGTCCGTCTAGGATCTGATCACTAGAGTCTATCACAGTTCTAGATCCGTTAAGAACTTGAAAGCGCTCTTACAAGTAATCTCACACACAATTTTCTCTCAAACACGAAAACACTATTTCTATTTGAAACACCCTATTTCATCCGTGGAATAGTTGATCTTCCATGAGCAAGATGTCTTCTATTTAATTAGCTTCCAGATGCAATAGAGCCGTTGCAATTTGGATTCCTTCCTTCTTTGTGTTGAATGATAACTTCCTTAATTGTTGTTTCCTTCTTGGTCTTGATTTAGAATATCTCTACTTCAATCTTTTCTTCTCTTTCCTTGATTCGGTATTTCCTGAAATAAGGGGATCAATTAGTTAATCTTAAATCAGAGAATAGGCGGCTAAAACTTTAGAGAATCAATTTGAGAGATACTTCCCTAATTTAGTTTTTGCTCTTCTTTGGTCTTTCACTTCAAAATATATTCCCTTGCTATAGTTGCCATGACGTTTAAATAAACGTCCTTGATCCGTCCTTGATCCTGCACAGATCAATGTCCTTTGCACGGAAGAGGATCTTTCAATCTCCCCCTTTTTGAGTGAAAGACAAAACTCCATGGCAGTTTAGCAAAAACAGATATGCAGCATATAGAGAATTTAGCTAGAAAAGCATGCATATTAGTAGAGAGCAGTTTAGCAGTTTAGCAAAAACAGATATGCAGCATATAGAGAGTTTAGCTAGGAAAGCATGCATATTAGTAGAGAGCAGTTTAGCAGTTTTTAATTACAGACCCAAAATAGAATTCAATAGAGCAAAAGAGGTAGTTCATCTCCCCCTTTTTGGCTTTCACCAGAAAGGAAACAGGAGGTATGTTTGGCACAAAAGTTTTTTGAAATTAAAAGAGATTTCAACGAAGGGGGACATCGGGAGTGTCTGCATCAGGAGTGGGGTTGGGGTCAGCAGCAGAAGAGGGGCATGGAGTGGCCTGAATGGTGGGAGGGGCGGCAGAGATGAGATGACATCTTTGAGAGAGGTGATGGCAGAGTGGAGAGATGCATGCACATTCTGAAGGCCTTGAATTTCGTGGCGGAGGGCAGAGTGGAGAGATACATGCACATTCTGAAGACCTTGGATTTCTTGGTGGAGGGGAGGACTTCACTCCTGAGGTTGGAGACTTGGATCTGCAGATTGTCCTGAACGTCCTTGGCAGCGGCAGTAGAAGAGCTCTCATGAGCAGCCTTTATCTCATCTGAATGAAGCCAAGTCCCGTCTTCTTGTTGTTGATAGCCCAGACTCTTGAGAAGCGGAATTCCTATGTTTGAGATATGGGCAGGGACTCGTTCTGAGGCAGGTAGAGGGACCACATAGGCTTGGAAGACCTTGTTTAGAAGGTTGCAGTAGGGCAAAGGGCCAGATGTGGAGGATGCTGCCCAAATGAGGTTAGTGATAACAATGTGACCTATCTCAAGGTGGTGGTCATTCAGGATGTTCAGAAGGAAGTAGGCGCAGACTTCATTTAGAGTTTCTTTCTTTGAGCCACGGGGTAAGATTGTTCGAACAATGGTATAGTACAAAAAGCGGGCTTCAGAGGTCAATGCAGTGTATTGAGTGTTTTTGGTTTCAAAGGGACGACCATACAGTTTCAAGAGTTCTTGCTTTGGGTCAGAGGGTAAAGGGAGAGGAGATTTGGCTATGCTGGGAGTGATATTCAGAATTTTTTCAACAAGATTTGCAGAGAGAAAGATGTCAGTACCTGAGACTTTCGAATGAAGGGAAGATTTTCCCGGATTGACCACAAGATTGGCGAAAAATTGATGAACAAGGGATGGGTAGACACTTTGGTCACAGTTGAAGAACGATTGACAATCGATGTCTTTTAGGGTCGAAAAGGAGGGAAAGGCTTCAATGAGGGAGTCTAAGTCAACAGTATCACAGCACAGCAGTGGGCGTTTGGAGAAGAGTTCCAGGCGTTGGGAAGGTGTGAGTTGAAGAGTGGAGGTGGAGGGTGGTGGAATAGGAAGTGCATCAGAGGAGGAATTGTGAGAGTTGGTAGAGTCGGGAGGAATGGGTGAGGATTTACTGGATCGAGTGCGTTTTGCAACCCTAGAGGAGGTTGCTTGCTTGATGGCAGGTCGCTTTCCCATGGTGAGAAGTGAAGATATGGATGAATAAGAGGGATAGAGATGGTTGGTGGGGATGAGTGAGTGAAAAGTGTGAAGGGTGGGGTCGGTCAAATAAAGAGGGTGAATGGTAAAGGGGGAAGGTCGGATATGGGGAAGGAAAAGGAAATGATGAGAGAGCACGATTATCGGTAAAAGGAGAGAGGGAGGATTGAGTGTGACGGTTGGAGATTTTTATTGTGATTTGATGGAGAAATTAAGAGATTTTGGAATCCGAAAGGGGGGAAAGTGGAGGACGGATGAGAATGGAAGGAGAGAAGTAGGTATGGAAGGAGGAAATAAACTTCCAAAACATAAACAAGAATTTTTGGAAAGAAAAAGTTTTGGGAAAGGAAGGAGAGAAGCAGTAAAAAAAAAAAAAGGAAAGGCGGGGATTGATTAAAAATTTTGAAAATATCAGTTACCTAGAGCGGTTATAGAGTGAACTGTCCGTATAACTGTTTGCCAAGAATTTATATGAGAATGCTCAACGTGGTTCCAGGACAAGAGTGTCAAGGTCCTTTATGAGCAAAGGAATTTAGTGAACATACGTGGTGGGTGAGGTCCTTTGGCTCACCCGGGAAAGATGAGCCCTGACTCCCCCTCAACTAGGCACTCAGTTGAAGCATGCCAAGCTCCCTTCTGTTAGTGATGAACTGCTCAGTGGGGAGGGGCTTGGTGAAGATGTCTGCCAGTTGTTGATGTGTGGGTACAAAGTCCATAGTGATATGGCCCTTGTCCACATGATCTCTGATAAAATGATGTCGTACTTCAATATGTTTGGTGCGGGAGTGTTGAACTGGATTTTTGGTAATTTGAATTGCACTTTGATTATCACATTTAATTGGAGTACTTGAGGTTTCAATGCCAAGGTCCTTTATCTGTTGCTTGATCCACAGGAGTTGTGCACAACAGGCACCGGCGGCAATGTACTCAGCTTCTACTGTGGAGAGGGCAACAGCGTTTTGCTTCTTTGATTGCCAAGATATGAGTGATAGGCCTAGCATTTGACATCCTCCTGAAGTGCTTTTTCGATCTGTTCTTGATCCAGCAAAATCGGCGTCTGAGTATCCCACAAGATGAAGATGGTTATTGCTAGGATACCATAGCCCAAGGTCCTTTGTGCCTGCAAGATATCTCAGAATCCTTTTGACAGCAATCAAGTGAGATTCCTTAGGGGCACTTTGAAAGTGTGCACACACGCACACACTGAACATAATGTCTGGACGACTAGCAGTTAGATAGAGGAGAGATCCAATCATACCTCGGTATTGTTTGTCAGAAATGTCCTTACCGTTTTGATCATGATCAAGCTTAATGGTAGAGGACATTGGAGTGCTACAGTGCCTGACATTTTCAAGCTCATACTTCTTTAGGAGTTCTTTGACATACTTACTCTGATTGATGAAGATGCCATCTTCATGCTGCTTGATTTGTAGGCCAAGGAAAAATCTAAGTTCTCCCACAAGACTCATTTCAAATTCCTTGCTCATAAGATCAGAGAAGTCCTTCACTAGGAGTTCATTAGTAGCACCAAAAGTAATGTCATCTACATAAACTTGAATAATAGTGGAGTCCTGACCTGAGGTTTTGATGAACAGTGTTTTGTCTAAGAGACCTCTTGTGAATCCATTTCTTAGAAGAAAGGCACTTAGTCTCTCATACCAAGCTCTGGGAGCTTGTTTTAGCCCATAAAGGGCCTTTTGAAGTCTGTAAACATGAGTGTCTGGATTTTGTTGTTCAAAGCCTGGAGGTTGTTTCACATAGACTTCTTCCTTTAGGTATCCATTAAGGAAGGCACTTTTTACATCTATTTGATATAGTTTCATGTGAGTTGACGCAATGTAGGCAAGGAGTATCCGAATGGCCTCTAGTCTTGCAACTGGTGCGAAGGTTTCTTCATAATCAATGCCTTCTTCTTGGTTGTATCCTTTGGCGACTAGCCTTGCCTTGTTTCTAGTGACAGTGCCATGTTCATCTAATTTGTTGCGGTAGACCCACTTCACACCAATGACTGGATGGTGTTTGGGTCTTAGGACAAGCTTCCATACTTGATTGTGCTCGAATTGATTTAATTCTTCTTGCATGGCTAGGATCCATTTGTTGTCCTTGAGAGCTTCCTCAGGTCCTTTAGGTTCAATCTGAGAAACAAATGCGTGAAAGACACAAAAGTTTCTAAGAGATGATCGAGTTCTAATACCTGTTTCCAGACCTGAAAGGAGGTTGTCGGCTGGATGAGCAGGTTTGAACCTGAAGATCCTTGATGACTCCTCGGTGTTTTGTTGTGCAGTATTAGTCATTTGAGGAGTTTCTGTCAGTGAAGGTCCTTGTCCTTCACTTGAGGAAGGTCCTTGTTCTTCATCATGTGGAGGTCCTTGAGCTTCATGTTCCTCATGTTCCGAAGTTGATTGCACGGTGTCATTTAGAGGAGGCTCTTCATTTTGTTGCAGAGGACCTTGCTGAAATATACGAGGGGTGTCCTCATCATCATCATCTTGAAGAATCTGGAATTTGATGGAGGACCTTTCTGATGGAGTGGTGGGAGTTTCATCAAAAACAACATGAATTGATTCTTCCACCTTTTCAGATGCTTTAATGTAGACTCTGTAGGCCTTGCTAGATAAGGAATATCCTACCAGGATTCCTTCTTCACTTCTTGGCTCAAATTTGCTTAAGGTCTTCTTGCCATTGTTATGAACGAAGCATTTGCATCCAATGGCCTTGAGGTGAGCTACGTTTGGTGTTTTACCCTTGAACAGCTCATAAGGTGTCTTTTTCATGAAGGATCTTATGGTACATCTGTTGAGAATATAATTTGAAGCATTTATAATTTCAGCCCAAAGAAAAAGGGGTAGATTGTTCTCACAGATGATTGTTCTGGCCATGTTTTCCAGTGCGGTTTTCCGCTCAACAACACCATTCCATTGTGGTGTCCTTGGGCGGAAGAAATTATGTGTAACCCCTTCTTGATCACAGAATTTTCCAAATTGATCTCGGTTATCAAACTCTCTTCCATGATCTGTTCTGATAGATATCAGACTAAGTCCTGTAAGGACCTTGAGTTGCCTGTATAGTTTCTCAAATTCTGGGTAAGCCTCTGTCTTATCCTTCAAAAATAAAACCCAGGTAAATCTAGAATAATCATCAACAATGACTAGTATGTATGAATGTCCTCCTAGACTTTTGTATGGAATTGGTCCACAGAGGTCATATGCAGCAGTTCTAAACATCTAGAAGTGGTTACTTGAGACACAGGTTTGAAGGAGGTTCTGGTCTGTTTGGCTCTAGTACATGCATCACATACTTTGTCACGATTGAAATTTTGAGATGGTAGTCCTCTAACCAAGCCTAGGTGTTTTAGCTTTTGAAGGGTTTTCATGTTCACATGTCCCAATCTACGATGCCATAACCAGGTTTCATCTGATGCAACTATAAGACAGGTAAGGTCCTTTGTCATATGATCGCTTAGGTCAATAACATACACATTGTTCATTCGATGACCTCTAAGGACTATTTCATGAGATTCTTTTTCTACGACGCATGAGTTCTTATTGAACCAGACTTTATAACCTCTATCACAAAACTGAGAAATGCTTAAAAGATTATACTCTAATCCTTCTACATAATATACATCATTTATACAGTTGACTGAGTCCTTACCGACCTTGCCGACTCCAAGGATCTTCCCTTGGCTTTTGTCTCCAAACGTTACCTTCCCACTTTTGATGTCCTTGAGTTCTCTGAATTTGGTTGGATCTCCAGTCATATGTCTCGAGCATCCGCTGTCCAAATACCAGAGGTCGTTGTGAGCCCTGAGACATACCTGCACTAAAGGACATTATACCTTTCTTTGGGCCAGGAGGTTTATGAAGGGTTTCTTTGTTTGGGGGAACAGGTTTGTTGTTGGCTTCTTTTGAACCCACGTTGCTTTGGTTCTTGGTTTTGGTATATTTGTGGGTCTGTGAGGGGGTAGGGATTCTGATTTGGTTCTGGGTGAACCAGGTTTATCTGTAGAGGTTTTCTTTTTAGAAATTATGGTAGAGTGAACTTGGTTTATCTCTTTATTGAGAATGGAATTCAGCTCTTTTCGGTTCTGTATCATTTCATTTCTCATGCTGACATTATCAGAGGTAAGATTTTTTATTATCTCTACTTGAGTTTCTATGGTTTTGGAGTCTGTTTCAGCAATTCTAGTGAGATATTGTACTTTGTCAGTGAGAGTTGCAATGTGATCAAGCAGATTGAGCAATCTTGGTTTCAAATTATGTGGAGGACATTTCAGAAAGAGATTAGTAAATACCTTATCATCGTCATCTGCCTGTGTTTCTGTAAGGTCCTTTGCCATGAGACAAAGATTAGCAATTTCCTCGGACTCACTTTCACTTTCACTGCCTTCACTTTCACTCCATGTGGCAACCATGGCTTTGCTGCTCAGTCTTTTTCCTCTGAAGTCACTTTGTTCCTTGACTTTCTTTACATGAGGACATTCCCTGACCAAGTGATCTGTTGCACCACAGGCAAAGCATTTATATTCATTATCATCCTTGGTTTGAATTTTACCTTTGGGTGAAGGTCGTTTAGAGGATGATTCTCTTAGATAGCCACGGAATCTGGGATACTTTCTGTATAGTCGTCTGAAACCTTTAGCTAACATGGCCATGGTTTCTTCATCATCATCCTCTGTTTCTTCTTCTGGTTCTTTAGTGCTTTTGAGGGCAATGTCCTTGGTTTGGCTGCCTTCCGACAGTCGTATCTCATGTGCAAGGAGTTTGCCGATCAGTTCTTCAATTTTCAAGGTCTCTAGATCTTGGGCTTCTTCTATTGCCGCTACTTTTGGTCCCCACTTGTGCCTAGGAAGGCACTGAAGGACCTTGTTCACTTGTTCTTCATTGGAGTAGGATTTTCCGAGGGACTTGAGATGGTTGATGATTGCACTGAATCTTTTAAACATTAACTCAATGGACTCGTTTTCTTCCATCTTGAAGCCTTCATACTTTTGAACTAGTATGTTGACCTTGGTCTTCTTTACTTGGTTTGTTCCTTCATAGGTTGTGACCAAGTAGTTCCATATCTGCAGAGCTGTATCAAAATTTGACACTCTTTCAAATTCATTAGAGTTAAGACTGCAAATTAAAAGATAGTGTGCGTGAGTATTTTTCTTTGCTCGTTCTTTTTCTTCAAGAGTATACTCAGATCTTGGTTTGTCACTTGTTGTTCCATCTTCAGCAGTCTTCTGGGGAGCAGGATAATTTCCTTTGGTGACTACGTCCCAAATGTCCTCATCTTGATTTCTCAAGAAGATCTCCATTTGGCGCTTCCAAATTCTGTATTTGTCACCTGTCAGTAAGGGTGATCTGTTCCATGAACGTCCTTGACTTAAGTCACCCATATTGTGATCTCCCATGATCTTTGCCACAGAGCGGTTAGTCTCTGAATCTTCAGTGGACCAGGCTCTGATACCAATTGAAAGAACCCTAGAGGGGGATGAATAGGGTTATTAAAATTTTCTGCACAATAATCACTTGATAAAGGACGTTAGTTCCTTAATCTTTTCAGATCAAGGTTCAAAACAGTTTAATAATAGACTTCAAGTAAAGGACAATATATGTATCAACTGAATAACCTCCTTTATTTAAGTAGAACAGAAAGTGGTGAAAATGACCTAAGGTAAACGTCCTTAGGTTCACTTAGAACCAAGCGCCTTGCTATGGACGCTTCTTATTTGTTGAGGGATGACCACCCACCAAAGCTTCTGTTTGGTGTTAACACTATTCAAATCCTAAGTCCGTCTAGGATCTGATCACTAGAGTCTATCACAGTTCTAGATCCGTTAAGAACTTGAAAGCACTCTTACAAGTAATCTCACATACAATTTTCTCTCAAACACGAAAACATTATTTCTGTTTGAAACACCCTATTTCATCCGTGGAATAGTTGATCTTCCATGAGCAAGATGTCTTCTATTTAATTAGCTTCCAGATGCAATAGAGCCGTTGCAATTTGGATTCCTTCCTTCTTTGTGTTGAATGATAACTTCCTTAATTGTTGTTTCCTTCTTGGTCTTGATTTAGAATATCTCTACTTCAATCTTTTCTTCTCTTTCCTTGATTCGGTATTTCCTGAAATAAGGGGATCAATTAGTTAATCTTAAATCAGAGAATAGGCGGCTAAAACTTTAGAGAATCAATTTGAGAGATACTTCCCTAATTTGGTTTTTGCTCTTCTTTGGTCTTTCACTTCAAAATATATTCCCTTGCTGTAGTTGCCATGACGTTTAAATAAACGTCCTTGATCCATCCTTGATCCTGCACAGATCAATGTCCTTTGCACGGAAGAGGATCTTTCAATTTAGAACATTTGTTTTTTTAAATAAATTTAGTAAATTAACACACGTCTCGAAAGAACGTGCAAAAAATTAATATATCATAAACTTACCAATATTATTGTAAAAATGATCTATATATAAATTTATCAATTTATTATAAAAATTTATGGATCGAAAATTCCCATTGTGCAAATCACATAAGACAGTAACTCTAAATTTTGGTTCACCACATTGTATATTTTATTTATGTCACTTTTCCAGATGATCATTAATTAATTAATTGGCCGGCATTCTTTGAAGATTTTTGGGTATTTGCCAACCTGGACATATCTCAAGTTAAACATGACCATGCATTCTTTCTTCTCCTGTGGGACCCATCGTAATAGTATAAATTTGTGTCATTGGAGGGGGTAAAAATATTGCATACTTATTTGAGAGTTGAGACCCTCGGGCCAAAAAAAAAAAAACAATAAACAAAAAAATTGTTGTAGCTCTGAGTTTACGTTCATGGCTTCACTTTATGCTGCTGACTCTGAGGCTGACCAGGTATTGATTCTTCCATCTGGATTTATTGATCCTGTTGGGGAGATCCAAGGTGGGAGCCCACTTTAACCAAGACCCATGGTACACATGTTAAGTGAGGTTTCATCTTAAAACCAATTGGTGTTAAGAGGAGTAGTTCACTTGACTTATATACCATGTGCTTTATCTTTACTTTTTCGATGTGGGACATTTACTCATGGGTGAATCCCAACAGATCCTCTTATATTCTTCTAAACTTGCCAAATTGTAACCTATTAATGACTAACTGAAAATGACCTAGCTAATTTGATCCTACTGTTTTACAACAACCTTTACTTGTAATTGCCACAAGACTAATTAGTCATTTGTTTGATAATATGTTTTCTGAACGTACTTGCAGATTCTGGTTGAAGATAAAAAGTCTGAGAATAATTGAATTGAACCGACCAAAACAGCTGAATGCAGTCTCAGATTATATGGTAAATCTTTATTATGCTTCTGCATGTAATTGATAGTTTAATATATTATCTATCTAGTAGGTGTGTACAAAGTATGAAAACAAGTTTACACATTTATTTCTTTAATTTTTCCAGATTTCCCGGTTGTTGGAGCTTTTTCTTGCGTCTGAAGAAGATCCTAGAGTTAAACTCATTATATTGAAGGTATTCACTCATACATAACTACGTACTTTCAAGCATAAACGCTTCATATACGCAGAAACCCACATCAATATGTTGGTACTTATTTGATAATTCATTAGATTATTAGCGTGACAGTGTTCTTTTGCTGTATTGTATGTAACTTTCTGACTAGGGCAAAGGACGAGCATTTTGCTCTGGGGGTGATGTTTCTCAACTTGCTCGCAGCATCACGGACGGTATGTTACTCAATAAATCATTTCGAGCCTCTTTCTCAACCATCGTTGATGTTGCAAAAACCCCTCTCTATTTTGTGCACATATAAACTAATGCTTGAAGATATACAAGACCGTTTCTAGAGTGTAACATTACTTGATAAAATCATTTCGAGCCTCATCAAGTCATTTTTATAACTTATGTACTGGTGCAGATTCGAGATGGTTGGCGAACTACAACAGAAAAGCCTACTCTTTGATTTACGTTGTAGCAACAAACAGAACACCCCAGGTCAATTACATTATGAACGTCGTCTCCTTTATATATTAACCTTTGCTATTCGATCGCGCTGCTTATATTAATTACTTCTATTTGATTACGTCTTTGTTCAAACACATTCACAGATTACATTCCTTGATGAAATCGTTATGGGAGGTGGAGCTGGTGCATCACTCAATGGTAGATTAACAGTGTATTTTTACATTTACTTGCTTATATGTATAACTTAACAGGTTAGTTTATGTTTCTGGGGCTTTTAAAGTTAAAACTTATATATTTATATCTGCAGGTGTTTGCCATGCCTGAAAATGCTATAGGAAACTATCCAGATTTTGGTGCCTCTCATTTCTTCTCAAGACTACCTGGATTCTTTGGTATGCTAAATTAATGATGCTTTCCGTGAGTCCACATTGAGTTCCACTTGAACATGAATTCACTGCACACACTGTCAAATAATAATAATAATAATAATAATAATAATAATAATAACAATGACGACGATAAAACATTAAATTTAATGTAGAAAAATTTGTCAAAATTTGATTTCCAACTATTGATAGAAGTTTCATCCCTAGATACACACTTTGTTTTTGGTAATTGCACAAAAAAAATGGTGTTTTTTATTTGCAAAAAAATAGATTTCATCTTTGCTTATTTGGATTTGGTTACATGACATTAATTTAGTAAAGATTTTAATTTTTTTCTCCTCAATCTACCCCACAAAACCACCATCGAGTTCGTCATTGCCGAAATCGTTTCAGCTAAATTATTGTTCACCCCCAAAGTACAATATATTATTGTCCAAGAAAAAAGTTCAATACATTATTATGCAACACCCCTAAAATACAGTGTATTAACGTCGAAAAACCCTTACAAATCAGAGTGTGAATATGAGATATGCAGGGGAATATGTTGTTTTGACTGGTGCAAGGTTGGATGGCGCTGAAATGCTTGCGTGTGGTCTCGCTACTCATTTTGTTCCCTCCAAGGTAACTTTCAATTTGTATTACCTTGTGTTACAATATATATATGATGGTTTCATCCCTAGTTTTCAATTAACTATCATATTCCAAATTTCCTAATCCTGGTTTCACAAAGAGATTGCCAATGCTGGAAGAAGAACTCTGCAGGACAATTGCAACTGATTCTGTTAATGTTTCTGAGATTATTGGCAACTACTCAGAGAAACCTGCTCTGAAAGAAAACAGTGCTTATAATAAGTAGAATATTGCGACGATCAAATTCAGCCAAGTGGACTTCGATTCAAAAGTCCATTGCTTTGATTTTAATTTCTGACAATTGCTCATGGGTCTAATTTGCAGGTTGCAGATAATTAACAAGTGCTTTTCCTGTAAAACAGTTGAAGAAATCTTGTCCTCCCTTGTAATATTACTAATCCATTGTGTGTTCCCTGCATAGGGTTCGTAATCACTTAGTAGTATTGACCCTAGAATACTTATCAATGCAGGAGACTGAAGCTGCTCAGAAAAATGAGAAATGGATATCCACAGCAATACGATCAATGAAGGCAGCGTCTCCAATAAGTTTAAAACTTTGTCTGAGATCGGTATGAATTTCTAGATTTTAGTCCTATGTTGCCTAAATTTATCCATTCTTCCCATATTTCAAACTGTTAGGAAAGTGTCCTAAAATCACCAAATCTCTTGATCTCACAATTATTTGTTTCCTAATTGTATTAGGATATTATTTAGGTTTCCTTATTGTGTTGGGTTTCCTAATTGTATTAGATTCTAAATCTATTTGGAGTGGGAGTCAAGTTAGGTTATAGGGAGTTCTCCCTATAAATAGGGTGCATATTTCTCCATCAAAAACACATCGGTAAACACAGAGAGATAGAGAGAGAGAAAATATTGAGAGAGAAAGGGGTCTCACCAATATTTTCCCCAGTGTATCCTGAGAGATTGTGAGTTGAGTGTTGAGAGATTGTTATTGTAATCTCCTTTGTGGATCGCATCACACCCTGTGATAGTGATCAGGTTGTACTCCTCCTTTCTCATAGTGGATTATTTTCTGGCTGTCGCCGTCCGTGGGTTTTTCTCCGAGTTCTTCGGTTTCCCACGTAATTCTGGTGTTTGATTTTATCGCTTATTTTTCGTTCCTAAATTTTGTCGTAATATCCGTCATCTTGTTTTCGATTCTATTATTCGCTTCCGCTGTTACCTTGCTACTCACTTTTCTCTAACAAGTGGTATCAGAGCAAGGTGGAGATGGCTTCAATCATGAAGTGCGATATTCCAAAATTTGATGGAACGAGGAGTTTTACTATGTGGAGACTGCAGATGAAGGCGGTCCTGATTCAGCACGGGTTATGGGATGTGATTGAGTATCCCGACACGAAGACTGATGCGACAATATGCGATGATGAATTCCAAAAACTCCAGAAGGATATCAAGGGAATCTGACTCCAAGGGAGTGGAAGAAGCTTGAAGATAAGACTCGCAGGATTCAATCGTGCTCATGAGCACATTCAGAGAGAGGTGATGCATAACGAGAAACCTCGGGAGCTCTGGACCAAACTGGAAGAGCTGTACATGTCGAAGAATCGTGCAAACAAGTACCGAATGAAGGAGAAATTCTACAGGCTGAAGATGCCCCAAGGTACTTCTATTCAGGCACATCTTAGTGAATTTGATTCTATTATTACTGAATTGGAATCAATGGATATAAAACACACCGATGAGGATAAGACTTTTCATTTAATTCTGTCCCTACCTGCATCACATAAACAATTTAAGGAAATCATGTTGTATGGGAATCGTGGTGACCTTAACCTTAGTGAAGTAAAGGCTAGTTTACTGTCTAAGGAGAAACTTGATACCGATGGTGATGACCAGGGTGGTGATGCTATGGTTGTAAGGGGTAGAAATACTGAACGTAAGAGAAACGGGTCTAAAGGGAGGTCTAAACACCGTTCAAAGTCTAGGAATCCTCACAAGAATAAGGAGTGTAACTACTGTAGTAAGATGGGGCATATAGAGAGAGACTGTTGGGCAAAACAGAGAGACCAGAAGCAGGAGAGTAAGGATAATCACACCAAACCTGGTACCTCAAACTGCATAGAGTCCGAGTCAGATGGTGATGGGTTTGTAGTTACGGATGATGCCTTGGCTACCACATCGAGTAGGATAGCTAGAGATGAATGGGTTCTTGACACGGGGTGCACCTATCATATGTGTCCTCATAAGGACTGGTTTGAATCTTATGAGAGCGTTGACACCGGGGTCGTAGTCATGGGTAACGACACATCCTGCAAGGTTGCAGGAATCAGTAGCATCAAAATCAAGACTCATGATGGCATCGTTAGAACTCTCAAGGAGGTTCGTCATATCCCTAACATGACTCGAAATTTAATTTCTTTGGGTACTCTTGAAGCTAACGGCTGCAGGTACAAAGGAGAAGATGGTGTTTTGAAAGTGTGCAGGGGTTCCATGGTTCTTATGAAGGGAATCAGGAAGGGCAGTCTATACATCCTGCAGGGGTCTACAATGACAGGATCTGCAGCGGCAGTCCTAAATCTTGATGAGTCCGACAGCACAAAACTGTGGCACATGAGACTAGGCCACATGGGCGAGAAGAGAATGTCAATGTTGGGCAAGAAGGGATACCTTGAAGGCGCAAAGATCGGGAAGTTGGAGTTTTGCGATCACTGTGTCTACGGGAAACAGAAGAGGGTTAGCTTTTCAAGGGCTAAACATACAACAGCAGGGATCCTTGATTATATTCATTCAGATTTATGGGGTCCTGCTAGAGTGCCATCACTGGGTGGCAAGCGCTACATGTTGACATTCGTGAATGACTTCTCGAGGAAGACTTGGCTTTATTTCCTGCGGCACAAGAATGAGACATTCTCATATTTCAAGAAGTTCAAAGCTTTGGTGGAGAACAGACAGCAGAAAATCAAGAAACTCAGATCGACAATGGGTTGGAGTTTGTTGATTTCCGAATTCTGCAAGGAGCATGGGATTGCGAGGCATCGAACCTTGGTGGGTAAGCCTCAGCAAAACGGGGTAGCCGAGATAATCAACAGGACACTCCTAGAGAAAGCTTGCTGCATGCTCTCGAATGCAGGGCTTTGGAAGAACAAATCGTTTTGGGCAGAGGTGATATCTACCGCCTGCTACCTACTGAACAGATCACCTCATGCCTCTATCGAATACCAGATTCCAGAGGAAGTATGGACAGGTAATTCAGTTAATTATTCTAACTTGAGAATTTTTGGATGTCCTGTATATGTCCATGTGAATGATGGGAAGTCTCCCGAGTTATTAAATGCATGTTTCTAGGTTACGGTCCGAGTCTAAGGGATATAGAATGTGGTGTCTGATTTGATGAAAGTTATTCACAGAGATGTAACCTTTAATGAAAGCGCTATGTTATCCGGAATGGAATCTACCGGTACTTCCGATGATGCAGAAATCGTGAGAAGGATGCAGGAAGAATGGTGTTCGAGGTGGAGCGGTGCTCAAGGTGGAGTCTGCTAGAACTCGCAATCGTGAGCAACCATCGATGCTCTGAACCAACTCAGGTTGATGAGCCTGAGATTGAAATGAATGTTCCTCAGGTGGAGGAACAACCATGCATTGCTAGAGATCGTCCCAGGAGGGAGATCAGGAGACCAGCGCGATATACTGAAGAAGATGATGCTATGATTGCTTATGCGCTGAGTGTTCAGAGGAGACTCCTGAAGGTGCTGAACCTTCTACCTATCAGGAGGCCATCTCTTGTCCGAATGCCTCAAATTGGATAGGAGCTATGCAAGAGGAGATGGAGAGTCTGCAGAAAAATCATACATGGGAGCTATGTGAGTTGCCTAAAGGGCGACGAGCTCTTACTGCGAAGTGGGTGTACAAGAGAAAGGAAGATATCCCTGGTGTAGAAAGAAGGAATCAACTACAACGAAGTATTCTCGCCAGTCGTGAGGCATACGTCGATCCGCACCTTGCTTGCCTTTGTTGTTCTATTTGATTTGGAGTTGGAGCAACTTGATGTCAAGACAGCTTTCCTCCATGGCGAGTTGGAGGAGGAAATATATATGAGGCAGCCAGAGGGTTTCATCATTCCTGGTAAACAGGAACAGGTATGCAGATTAAGGAAGTCCTTGTATGGACTTAAACAGGCACCCAGGCAGTGGTACAAAAAGTTTGATACCTTTATGGTAGGGCAAGGGTACACAAGAAGTCACTATGATAATTGTGTGTACTACAGGCAATTTGAAGAAAGGTCTTTCATTTATTTATTATTGTGTGTGGATGACATGTTGATTGCCTCCAGGGACATGCCACTATTAAAGAAGCTGAAATCTAACTCAACCAGGAGTTTGAGATGAAAGACCTCGGAGCGGCGAAGAAGATTTTGGGTATGGAGATCCAAAGGGATAGAAAGGTAGGGAAGCTGTTCCTGTCTCAGAAGAAATATCTAGAGAAGGTGTTGACAGATTCAACATGAGAAACTGTAAAGCAGTTTCAACTCCTTTAGCTGCACACTTCAAGTTGTTTGGTGAGAACTGTCCTAAATCTGATTTGGAGGTAAGGAGAATGTCTAATATTCCCTATGCTAGTGTAGTTGGTAGTTTGATGTATGCTATGGTATGTACTAGACCTGACCTGTCCCACGTAGTTAGTGTGGTAAGTAGATACATGCAGAATCCAGGGAAGGAGCATTGGGAAGGAGTGAAGTGGATCCTTCGCTATGTGAAGGGTGCTTTGGAGAAGGGCATCCTGTATGATAGAGGTAGTGCTGCAACGTCTGATGTTGCAGGTTATATTGATGCTGATTATGGTGGAGATCTGGATAGGAGACGCTCAATTTCAGGGTATGTGTTCGTCATGTGTGGAGGAGCAATATCTTGGAATGCTTCTCTTCAATCTATAGCAGCCCTGTCTACTACAGAGGCTGAATATATTGCTGCAACGGAAGGAGTGAAGGAGGCCATCTGGTTGAGGGGATTGGTCATGGAGCTTGGAGTATCACAGGGCGAGACTGTGGTTTATTCGCATACCGAGTGCTATACATCCGACAAAGAATGACACTTATCATTCAAGACCAAGCATATAAGCCGGTATCACTTCATCGAGATACGATTCTGCAGGAGAGATCGTGGTGAAGAAGGTTCATACTTCTGATAATCCTGCAGACATGTTAACCAAGCCTCTATTTATAGCTAAGTTCGAACATTGTTTGGACTTAGTTGGTGTTCTAAGCATGTGAGAGCCCTGCGGGGCCACGCCCTGCGGAGGGGCGTGTTGATGGCGACAGTCAAGATGTTTATCTGGACCGATGATTCGTTGATTTTTAGTCCAAGGTGGAGTTTGTTAGGAAAGTGTCCTAAAATCACCAAATCTCTTGATCTCACAATTATTTGTTTCCTAATTGTATTAGGATATTATTTAGGTTTCCTTATTGTGTTGGGTTTCCTAATTGTATTAGATTCTAAATCTATTTAGAGTGGGAGTCAAGTTATGTTATAGGGAGTTCTCCCTATAAATAGGGTGCATGTTTCTCCATCAAAAACACATCGGTAAACACAGAGAGCTAGAGAGAGAGAAAATATTGAGAGAGAAAGGGGTCTCACCAATATTTTCCCCAGTGTATCCTGAGAGATTGTGAGTTGAGTGTTGAGAGATTGTTATTGTAATCTCCTTTGTGGATCGCATCACACCCTGTGATAGTGATCAGGTTGTACTCCTCCTTTCTCATAGTGGATTATTTTCTGGCTGTCGCCGTCCGTGGGTTTTTCTCCGAGTTCTTCGGTTTCCCACGTAATTCTGGTGTTTGATTTTATCGCTTATTTTTCGTTCCTAAATTTTGTCGTAATATCCGTCATCTTGTTTTCGATTCTATTATTCGCTTCCGCTATTACCTTGCTACTCACTTTTCTCTAACACAAACATTTATCAATCGTTGCTCTACTGAATCTTCTCATACCCCTAAAAACAAACCCGTAAGTTGATATTATGAAGGCTTTTATTTGGGGGCATTCGCAATATCCTGAACCTCCCAATCAGTTTGTAGAACATACAGCGACACATCCACACATTATGGATCTTGCATAATTGACAGTCTTGCTTGGGTACTTTTACCCTATTGGATAGTTTTACTGTTCAAAGTCGTGTTTTATATCATGACAAATTAGACAAGGTAGATCTGAAGACATTGGCCAATGCCTTGTTCGCGAATTTAGAATGTCCTGTAATGTCATGACGGCTAAAATCAGCAAAGATTTCATTGAGGTTTGATCCATATATACTAATGAATCCATTGCTTTTCCATATCAACTCCAGGTCATGTTTATGCTTTAACAAATTCGTTATTGAATTGCAGGGCGTCCGAGCAACCTTAATCGATAAAGATAAGAATATGAAGGTATCTTCTTCTCTTGCTCATCAACCAACATGGTACTCTCTTCTCGATTAGGTTGACGAAATTAAGTCTGGTAACTTTAAGATTGTGCTTATTACTTGTCCTATAAAATTTGTAGAATAAGAAAAACCTTGTAATTTGCTAGCTAGATCATTTTCTATTATGACAATAATTTCGGGTGCTAACTTTGTTGAATGTTGCCATGGCTTAATTATGTGTGCTCACAGTGGGAGCCTTCGACGCTGGAACTGGTGAGTGACAGCATGGTGGACCGTTATTTCTAAAGAGTGGATGATGAAAAATGGGAGGATCTCAAGCTCCCAGTTAGGTCCAAACCACCCCACTTCGCCATGGCCAGACTTTAGATGGATCCATCCTCTGCTTTTACATCAATAAAAACGTCGTTCTTAAATAATGAGCTGTGTCAGTGTATTGTAATCAAAACTGTATTGTTATTTGTGTTGCCATGTTCTGTTGGGATCTCCATATGCTCAATCCTGGAATAATATTGTACTGAATTTTCCATCCTTGTGATAACTTGATGCGTGTTAGTAATTTTTGTGTGTCTATATATATGCCACACACCAGCTACCCCACATCGGGTAGCTGTAAATTAAAGCTCATCTCTGATATATCGACAGAGCTTCTGCACTAAGAAACTGAAATGTTATGAAGTAGGGAACCAAAGCTAAAAGGATAAGTTTCATGTGGAGCACAAGAAAAAGGGGAGCTGAGGGATGCTAATCCATTAGTGTTTGATAAAGGGCTACTAATTCAAGATCAACTTGAACTAAGATTGATCATGTTCGCCTGATTCTTCCTAAGCAGTTATCCTTGGGTCTTCTGTGAGGTATATATTGCACTGGGCAATCTGGATTCGCTCTTTCCAACCTACAATGCGCGATTCAACCACAAATATCAGATATTGTGTATAGAATATATAAACATCCCCATAAATCTGTGGGTTTGGTTCAGAACAAAATTGCAACCCAGCAGCAAAAGTTGTTTACCTGTAGTTGAGAAGAAAATAGTGAAGAAAAATCGAGATTTCTAACTTGGCAAGATCGTTCCCAGGACACAAATGGCTCCCTCCACCAAAGGGAATGAAAGCTCCTGCTCTGGGAGTCAGATTCTGCATAAAACACAAAGTTTTCAGTTTACGGATTCACAGAGAGGGAAAATGGACTAATTTAATGTTAATCTATACTTACATCCCATCTAGAAGGGTTGAATTTCATAGGTTCAGGCCAGACTTCAGGATCTAGATGCACTGCTCTGAACCACACTAAGACTTTCCATCCTTGAGGAATTATGTAGCCTGTTGTAAATCATGCCCAACATTTTAGCTTTCATTGTCAAAGGTGAAAACCAAACTGAGCAGCAAATGATAATTAAGACTTGTGTCTTACGCAATACTGACCGTTCATACTGACGTCTGTTGTTGCTTCTCGAAAGACCACAAGTGAGAATGTTACCCACCGAAGCGTTTCATCCACAACCTTATGTTCGAGAAAAGAGTTATGAGTCAATTATTTTACATTCCTGATACTAGACTGCAGGTGAAAAAAACACATGTATTTATACCTGATCAAGATACTTCATTTGTCTGATTTCTCTGAGTGTTAGCCCTTGTTGTCCTGCTGGCCTGTTCTTGACAATCTCCTCTTGCTCTGCCTGGAACAAAAATAAATGAAGAGAGCATGACTTAATTAACAAATTGCAACACAAAACAGCAAATATGGATTGTCGAAAATTGAATCCTGAATACCTTGGCTTTGTGAAGGAAGTCAGGGTGCTGTTGTAACAAGACAGTAGCCCACATCATAGTATGACCAGATGATTCATGCCCAGCGTTCAAATACATTACTAAGATGTCGATTATCTCTTCATCAGTCAGCCTTCTACCATTGTCATCTTCAACATCGAGTAAAGCATCCATCATATCTTTCTTGGCTTTGATCGCAACTCCGTCTCTTCTTTGCAACCTTCGCTCATCTATTATGGACTGAAACACTGCCACAAGTCTCTTCCTAGCCTGCCCATCAATTCATTCATCATCAACACAAACAATGAGCAAATAGCCAAATATAAATCGATACTAGGCTCACGAAATCAAACCTTGAGTGCACTGTGGTAAGCAAATCCAGGAAGATTGATAGCCATAGCTCGAACCCCATAATTAAGCGTAGTATACTCTCTTTCCAAGGCCTCCATGACAGCTTCACTCTCGGAGCTCATGAAGATGTGCATGATTATTCGGAACGTCAGCTTTCGAAGCTCAGTCAAGAACTCGATCTCTCCCATTCTGCTCCATTTGTCAAGAGCAGACACCACAAGGTCTTGGATGTACCCAACGTAGCAGCTAAGAATCTCATGCCCGTTGATGGGAGTTGAAGTCAGTCTCCTCAGACGTTTGTGTTCTTCAGAGGAGATCCCCAGGAATGAATTCCTACCAATCAGTTCTGTGGTTGAAAGAGGCCAACCAGGCTTGAAGTGTTCGTCGTCGTTCAAAACGGTTCTGCATGTTTCGGGGGATGTCACGAGTATGCTGGGGTTCCCGAACATGAACACCTTGTACATGCCGGTCTTACCAAATCTGCACAAGGACATCCAGGTCGATCGTCATCATTAGGGCAGTTTGAATATCGATCCAATGCATGAAAAAATTGCAACTGTTACTGCATGCCTTAGATTCATAATGAAAAAAAATACTCTCCCCTTCCCATATTATCTGTCACTTTAACTAACTTTCTTTTTTCCCATAATATCTGTCACTTTATATTTCCAATAGCACATTAATTACTAATTTATCAAATTAACTTTATTAATTGCATCTTTTTCATTCATTTTTCTTTTTTATTCACATTTTTCTTTTTTATTCATCAATTTATTCAACATTTTCACATTTTCAATGCCCTAAATTAATGTAGATAGGAAGTTTTTTTGATCTTTTAAATTATGTCCCAAGTGACACTTAATTTGGGAAGGAGGGAGTAGCATCTAAAATTATAATCGAAAATGATATTGCAATTAGTAATAAATTTGATACTACATTGTTATATTTTCACTTTAACATATCAAATGTATTTCAAATTACTATAACTGATTATCCTTGATTACCAATGTTAAACATTGACCTCGTGGGGCCATGAATAGTCCAACATGACATTACATGATTAGCAAAGATCATAAAAAAATGTATTGGAAGACACAAAAGAGGCAATCACAGACCCCAAGTGACCAACAACATTAGGGCTGGTTTGAAGGACCCACAATATGTTAATCTAAAATAAAATCACAAATTTTAATGTCTGATTGGTTGCAAATGTGGCGCAATCCAATTTGCATGACCCAAATATAACCTTATGTATGTACATACCAATTTTTGTCCTCATAATTGGTGGTCACTTCACCAAATTTTATTTGATTAGATAAAAGTGTCATAGGGCACTCGCGTAACAAAGACCGTCTGATTTACATACCAACCTTCATACAAAGTACCTTGGCAACATCACATTGTCGGTTCGTCATTCAGTTTACAGAATTAAATAATCTGTTGGGATACATGGAAAAGTAACTACTTCCTTCCGTTTTATTTTATTTGTCATTTACACTTTTTGACATCCTTTTTTAATCAACAGTTTCTCACATAATACGTTTATAAATAAATACGATATTATACTTTTTCAATAGTACTTTTTATTACAAATCTAATAATATTAATTTTATTTGATGAATTATTATACAAATTAAGATATTTGCAGTCAAAGTTTTTGACACAATTACCTAGATAACATTTAAATAAAAACGGAGGCAGTAATAATCTCACACCAAATCGTTATCCTTAAACTCTACTTTGAGCATGTTTATTGTCAATAATCCATATTATCCAATAATGAGTTGAGAGAGAAACCCTGAGAAAATAACGGTTTATCAAATTGATTGGTTAGGTGAGGTAAAATAAATTAATTTTAGATAAATTTTGGTGAATTTAGATTTATTTGGATATATTTAGATAAGTTTAGATAAATTGTAATAATTATAGGTAAATAATTAAAAAGATTAACTTTTTTGGGGAAAACATGTGAGATGTTGTACTTAGTCTTATTGTATGTTATGACATAAAGAGTTTCTAGAGGTGATGAGCTAAATAAGGTTTTTATCTATTTTTATTATATTTTGATAAAGTTTCAATAAGTTTTGATATATTTGAATAATACTCTATTCTTTTGCAAGGTTTGAAGAATCTTATTTACCTTACCTATTTTTATCTACTATACATATTTTTATTTATCTTATCTATTTTTACTTATTTATTTAATCAGTGCATTATCTTCTCTACTTACTTTCCCTATGTAATGAAAAATGATATTTAAACAGTGTTTTGGGGCAAGACACTTATCATCACCCGTCCTATTTATCTTCCCTACATTCTATTTACCTTATCTATTTTTATTTACTTACCAAATCTTACATTATTTTCCCTACCTTACTTTCTTTACATTATACTTATCTAAATTAATTTTTAACCCACCACCTCTAAAAGCTCCCAATGTTATAGCAATGAAGTTTGCATGCTCTAAATGATGATACTTAAAGTAAAACCGATATTTTCTTTTTCCAACAACAGTACTAAACCTTAGATTATGGCCCTGTTTGGCAATCAGCTGATAACTATTAGTTGTTAGCTATCAGCTTGTAACTGTTAGCTAATAGCTTTTTAGATTAGCTGTTTGGGTTAACTGATTGCAAGAAAAGTGTTTGGTAAAGGAGCTTTTTATGAAAAGCTACATCAAAAAGTTTCATCAAATAACTTTTTGAAAACTAGCTTATTGGGTTCAAAAAACTAATATAAAAAGCTACTTACCAAACACCTCAAGTAGTCTTTTAACATTGATCAAAAAGCTAAAAGCCACCAAAAAGCTGAGTAACCAAACACCCTTATATAATTCCAAAAATCCGTTCATAATTGGCCTACACACTTGTTAGGAAAGTGTCCTAAAATCACCCAACCTCTTGATCCCACAATTATTTGTTTCCTAATTGTATTAGGATATTATTTAAGTTTCCTTATTATATTAGGTTTCCTAATTTTATTAGATTCTAAATCTAATTGGAGTAGGAGTCAAGGTAGGTTTATAGGGAGTTTTCCCTATAAATAGTGGGTCTTGTCCGCCTTGTTTGGTGTGGCCAAGTTTGGGGCACCTCCTACGGGAGGAGGTGTATTCAGATATTCTGAAATTTCATATTCCAATTGGTGAGAGAGTTTTGTTGAGAGTTTTGTTGACTAAGAGCATGTGTCTCTTTCGAGTGGATCTCTTTCGGTGTTTGAGATCTTTGTAATACTCTCTTTATTGGATCTCGGGAGGAGATCGTTCGTGGTACTCTCTACCATAGTGGATTCGTTTGTGCTTGTGCCGCCCGTGGTTTTTTCCCGATTTGGGTTTCCACGTTAAATCCTTCTCTCCCTTTAATCTTACACTTATTTATTTTTTCTCGATATCCAGTAGTCATCTTCTTATGTTAGCTTCCGCTATTATGTATTACTCTTATAATTAAAACCCTAACAAGTAGTATCAGAGCCATGGTTGTTTGAATTTCGTGGAGTTGGGGTTCATGTAGGAGCTTCGGTTATGAGAAGGCTACATTCAGAAAATTCATTTGTTGGTATCAAGAAGTTCGTTGGCAAGATCAAATATGGGGTTGTGAAGATTTCTGTTCGATCCAGTTTGTGACCGTTCAGCTGTTTGGATGAAGAAATTTTTGGATCTTTCGTTGATTTTAGTCCAAGGTGGAGATTGTTAGGAAAGTGTCCTAAAATCATCAAACCTCTTGATCCCACAATTATTTATTTCCTAATTGTATTAGGATATTATTTAGGTTTCCTTATTATATTAGGTTTCTTAATTGTATTAGATTTTAAATCTAATTGGAGTGGGAGTCAAGGTAGGTTTATAGGGAGTTTTCCCTATAAATAGTGGATCTTGTCCGCCTTGTTTGGTGTAGCCAAGTTTAGAGAACCTCCTACGGGATGAGGTGTATTCAGATATTCTGAAATTTCGTATTCCAATTGGTGAGAGAGTTTTGTTGACTAAGAGCATGTGTCTCTTTCGAGTGGATCTCTTTCGATGTTTGAGATCTTTGTAATACTCTCTTTATTGGATCTCGGGAAGAGATCGTTCGTTGTACTCTCTACCATAGTGGATTCGTTTATGCTTGTGCAGCCCGTGGTTTTTTCCTGATTTGGGTTTTCATATTAAATCCTTCTCTGCCTTTAATCTTACACTTATTTATTTTTTCTCGATATCCAGTAGTCATCTTCTTATGTTAGCTTCCGTTATTATGTATTACTCTTATAATTAAAACCCTAACAATACCGAATTGGCTAGTGTTGGCCAACCCCATTATCCTGAATTTGTTACATAATCAACAAGGGAGCATCACAAAAGAAGGATGGGTCATGAAGTTTCAAATTTCAATTATTCTCTGAGATGGCCGATCTAAGTTAGACTCAAAACTCCAAAAAAAAAAATTCCAACATATATAAAAGTTATAAAACAAAAAGACACCCGACCCAACCGCAACATATCTTCGATCAGAATTTTATTTTCGGCGCAAATAGTACGGTCCAATATCGTCGACTAGAACCACAAGGCGTTGTTGTCAGTACCCTACATGTTTTTTTCTCTTTTGAAATGAGTTAGCAAGCAAGGAGCATATATTCTTTTTATAAGCAACATGCAGAAACAAAGATAAAAGAGAGGTGTAGGTGACTACTGATAGTGACTGACCAACTCATTTTTGTTCCATAGCCCTACTTGCTTTGTTTGTTAGCCTAACTTGGAAGAAAGCTTCAAACTTCAAATTTCATCAGATTTTCCAGTCTTGGTACTTGGTGCATTCCACCCAAAGTTTCCAAATTCCCATATATGAAAATTATATCAATTTTGGGTTAATCTTACAAAATCTAAAAATTATATTATAATATTTTAAATGAAAAAAAACATGATGTAATTGAATGCTATAAACATAATTCTATATATATATAACATAAAATCACAATTTTATCCATAATCATTTAAATTTATCAAAAAATGATATGTCCAAGGGAGTGTTTGTATGGGGAAGTTTCCTAGGAAATTCAAAGTTTATCAACTTTCCCAAGTTGATCAAAATTTCCTATGTTTGGTTGCAAAATAAGGATGGGGAAATTTGTAGGTGGAATTCAATATTTTCCCATGTTTGATAAGGGAAACATTTTCCCATGGGGGTGTTGGGAAAGTTTTTTTTCCCATGAGAAAGTAAACTAAGGGTGGGTTTGGTTCTTTCCCAAGAAAATATTTCCTAGGAAACTTTTTTCTGAGAAAGTCTTTCCTAGGAAACTTTTTACTAAAAAAAATATTTCACAGTGTTTGGTTAACATAGTAAAGTTTGTAGGAAAGTTTGTTTGAAATGTTCAAACTATCCTTATATATTAATTTATTAAATATTCTTTTCAGGGGCATTTTGGGAAGTTGAGTTATAAACAATTTCCATGCCCATGGGAAAGAAACTTTCCCATAAAGTTTTTACCATGAACCTTAGGAAAATTGTGGGCCTCAGTAAAAAATTTCTCATCCTTATATTACTCTCAAACATGGGAAAGTTAAGTTAACTTAGGAAAGTTGTTTAACTTTCCCCGAATACTTGTTTAACCAAACACACAATTATAGTATATTTTCCCAAAATGCCCATGAAAAATGCTTTATAAATTTTATACATAAGGGTATTTTGGATATTTTAAATAAATTTTCCCACAAACTTTCTCATATTTTCAAATACAAACTAAATATTGTAATATTTTCTTTCCTGGAGAAAATTTCCCAGGAAAAACTTTCCCGGGTAAAAATTTCTTGGGAAACATTTTCTCGGGGAAGAATGAAACTCATCCTAACAGATAGAATTGATTTAGTTAAAGTATCATTTATATTCATTGATGTAGCCAATAATGCTAAATCCTTCATATTTAATCATTAATTATACCAAAAATTACTACTACCTCCGTCCCTAAATGAGTGTCAAATTTTCTAACTACCTAATCCCTTTTTATTTGTCAATTTTACAATTCTAATAATTAAAATACTCATATTACCCTTAATTAATACTAGTATACAATATAATTTATTTTTTCTTTCCCAATTTTCTATGTGGTGTAAGGGCATATGTGTCAAACTGTAAATTTTTTACACAAGTTCCTAAACACTTTGTACTTATAAAAGTAGTTTTTTTGACAATGAATTAGGGACAGAGGTAGTAAAAAATAGTGTGAAAATAATTATGTAAAGAAAAATTATACTCCCTCCGACCCTTTTTAATTGTCAAAAAAACTAACTCTACAAAACCAATATGTCTTGAAAATAGAGTGAAAAAGTTATGTATGAACAAATATACCCCTCATTAAAGAAAGAGATGAATAAAGGAGAATTTAGGTAAATTAAAAATCTCATTCATTAATTAAGGGTAATATGAGTATTTTAATTATTGAAAATGTAAAATTGACAAATAAAAAGGGACAAAGTAGTTAGGAAAATTGACATTCATTAAAGAACGGAAGGAGTACTTAAAAACTGTCTTAAAGTAAGGCGTGTATGATTGTCCTTTGCATATATTCAGCTTGGGATCTTGTCCTATAACGCTCAGCACATTTCAATTCTTCAAGGACATTTCATAGAGCTAGTCCTTCATAGTGATACTCAGGTAAGCACTAAGCAGTCGCTCATGTTGCTCCAATTATTCTTTTCTGTGTTTTTTTTTTTTTTTTTTTGGGCCAATGACGTTGCTCAAACTTTGTTTTCCATAAAAAATAAGAAATAATTTCTCATACAACAATAAACCTCGTTATATTATCGCCAATATGGACTTTATGCAGACAAATTTTTAAAATTTACAGTACTAATTTTATATTAATACTTTTACAATAGTACAAATTCACAATTATTTTTTTGAAGTTATTGATTAAAATTAAGGTATGGCAGTAGAAAATGAAGTATTGGAGAACTAAAATGTTAAAACTAACATTTATATCTTGATACGCGTTTTACATTAAAATGGTTAATAAACATCTTAAATTTTCCATAATTCACATTTTCGTAACTTTTATTAATATTTTCTCTAATAATTATACATATTTATCAATCATAAGAGTATAACAATTATTAGCTAGGCTATTAAATATAAATAATAGCCTTATTTTATCAACCATACTAAATAATGTACATTTTTGGTACAGTTATATATTTATGAAAAAAATATAAATAAATAATATTTTTCTATAGCTTATAAGTTACAATACCATATTTTTAAAGTAATAAAATATATTTTTATAATAATTTAAATATATCCTTTTTTTTTGAAAATTTAGATGAAATTTAAAATGATTATTAATTAATTATCTTAACTCAAAATGCTTATCATTTTGCAACTTGATAAATGAAGGGAATGAAAAGAACGAAAGGAGGCAGAGAAACAAGAACTTACTTTTTTTTCTAAGTGCTTCTCGTGCATACCCTTGCTTTCTTGGTCATTTTTTTTGGGTTATTGTTACCGTATTTTACTTCTTTTCAAACCATTTAAAAGATTAATCATGTTCTCTTTTGTTGGAATGTGCACACCACTCACAACGGCATTTTGAAGCCACCTATACCAATTACAGCACTGTCTTTTACTCTCTTTTTTGTTCATTTTATAGGTTAAATTCCATAAATTTCAGTCTGAAAGACCTTTTATTGGGGCTAAATCCAGTTAGAAATGAGTCCTCTAGAGAATTAATGGTTTACCTATTGGGAATGGCTTACCCAATTCATCCCCAAATGATGAGGCTATTATTGGGTCCAATAAAAATGTGGAAGAGAATGTCGCTGTAGCTGGCTCTTTTGAGGTGGTGATTAACGGTGGCTCTGAGTCTAGCAAGACCATCATTGATCCTATTAGCGTTTCTAAGGGTTATACTAAGCATGAAAACGTGATGTCTTTCAAAGGTGTTCTCTGTAGTGGATCTCAAGTTAATGGTGAGGAGAATAGTGAATAGGTGGCTAGTTCTGACAGTGACCGTACTTTGAGTAATCTGATTGGATCGTGCGTCATTGATGATGAACCTTTGTTGGCTATTGATTTTGAAGGCTCCTTCATACAGAGGCTTCGAAGGCCTCAACTAGGCGTAAAAGGAAAAGAGCATTATGTTGAAATCCAAATGGCAGCGATTCGAGCAAGCATGTAACTTGTAAAGCTACCACCTCAAAGGGTGTAGGTCTTATTACAAGGGAAGAGTAAACACACTGATGATTAGTACGGGTAATTTGGAGAATTTGGTGGATAACTTGTATAACATATTGATTAAGGAAGCTCATAGGGTGACAAATATTGGTCGTGATATATAGGCGCCATTCACGATGATAAAGAGACTGTGACAAAGTTGTTTTTAGAACGCTGGCAAGAAGATATAAAGGCTAGTTGAAGGATAAATCTTGTTAGTCATTTTGTCTACTACATTTTTACTTTGGTGGCCTTAGTTTTTTTTTTCTTTTTGTTGTCTTGCTGTTGTTTTTACAATTGTATGCAACTTTGTATCAAACTCTTATACGCAAGGTTTCAATAATCGAGAAAAAAAAAAGGAAAACAAGATCAATTTTTAAAGCAGGGGAAAACTTGGGATTTTCCTCTAGGTCATCCTTTAATAGCTGAATTAAGGGTGGCAAAAATTAGCATGACAGGAAAACATGATACGAATCTAACATAAAATAAGGTTGGTTGTGTTATAAATTTTAAACTCGTTTAATTGAATAGTTTAATGCACCTAGCCTGTTTAATTAAATTGGTCAGATCCGGATTGAAAATTTTAACTTGAAAAATACACGTTATCCATTAGTTAATCGAGTTTAGATGAATTTACTCATTTGTCCATTTATATTTTAAAAAGAGACTCGTGAAAATTGTCTATAATAAATAATTATCCCTATATATATATATATATATATATATATATATATATATATATATATATATATATATATATATATATATACTTTTCAGCATATTTCTTTTAAAAACAATTAAGCCCTTTTCTCAAAATGGTATAGGTCTATAATAGCAATATCTTTTTTCTTTCTAGGGGTGTTTGGTTTAACCTTTTGTGAATAATCTTCTCTCTTTTTTCTTTTGGGTAAGGTAAAGTTCATTTATAGTTATTCACATTTTCACGCCACTTTCCTAATTCGCTAACTTATATTTATACCACACTTCTGCATAAATTATTAAAATAAAGAAATAATTTATTTATTTAATAAATGATATGATCGACTTATATAACTTGCCTTATTCACAATATCTTATTAAAAATTATAAATATTTTTCTACATCTATATTCACCATATCCACATTTTATCAATTGATCCATACTATTTACAAATTTATCAATTTATCTGTATCTGTAACTTACCATTGACAGAAAAGAAAAGGGCTTTTTTTTTTTTTGAAAGTAAATTTACGATAATCAGAATCTTAGGAATTGGAAACTCAAAAGTACCATATCTAAGGAAGCATCTTATATAATATTATTATATTCATGTAATCCTTCTCAGTTATCAAGCATACATAGATTCCCTTAACAGTCTAAAGGAGGCAAAAATATTAAATAAACAATAATGTCAAAACCTTAAAGCAATAGGTTTTATCATCGAATACCAAGTTTTACGGGTTTTTTGGCATTTTGGACCCCGAATTTTAAGGGTATTTACATTCTGAACCCTTAATTTTCAACTTTAACTTTTTGGACCCTAAAATTTGTAGGCGGAAAAAAAAAAGGACCCTAAAGTTTGTGAGGTGAAAAAAAAACTCGTTTCCCGTTTTTCTTTTTCTTTCCATGTTTGAATTTCTCTCCCGATTGACATCAAACTTCAAGACTAAGGTTAAAACCGATATTAAAGTTATAATAAACCTCTTTTATTCATGTTGGAGTTACTTAAAACCATGTACTCAGGGGTCTAAGTAGCCTCGACACGAATAAGAGAGGTGTATTATAGCTTCAATATTAGTTTTAATCATAGACCTAAAGTTTGACGTCAATCGGGAGATAAATTCAAACATGGGAAGAAAATAAAAAATGAGACAGGGGACTTTTTCTTCAGTCCACAAACTTTAAGGTCCTTTTTTATTCAGCCTACAAACTTTAGGGTCCAAAATGTTAAAGTTGAAAACAAAGGGTTCAGAATGTAAATACCCCTAAAATTTGAGGTCCAAAATGCAAAAAATTACTTAGAGGTACCCTAACTTTTGAAGAAACAATTTTTTGGTACCCTAATTTTTCAAAACTAATTTTGGGGTACCCTTACTTTTAGGATTAGAAATTACTAGGTGAATTTCTGGCAAAACTCCGATTGATTCAAATCATTTTCGTCCACAAAAACAAACGGCATTTTCGTCCATAAAAATACTTAATCAATTTCCCACCTAAAACTCACCGATGAATTCAAATCATTGGCCGGAAATTCATCTAATTATTTCTAATTCTAAAAGTTAGGGTACCCAAAAATTAGTTTTTAAAAGTTGGGGTACCAGAAAAATATTTCACCAAAAGTTAGGATACCCCTACGTAATCTTTTTGCAAATGATTCAACTAATAGCAATTTGGCACAGTTAGTTCAAAGCAAGCTTTTCTTTTTGTCGGTTTTAGATAAGTGTTTGTTCGGTCTTGTTCAGTATTCTATTCCACCATATGTGATACTATCACATATGCTAAATCAAATTACTTGTCCACTATGCTTGAATTTGAACTAATTAATAGTTGTAGTGAGTACAAAACTCATGCATAAACAAATTGTAAAGAGAACCACCATACTTCTTTAGCTATGATTATACCTCCTGTGTCCCAAAATTAATTATGTTCTTTTTTTCAGTAACTTTAACCATGCATTTTCATTAATTTATTTGATGAAACTTATAAAATTTTTATCAAATAATAATATTTAGGAATATGACTTTCCTATATTAGTGATTTTATACTGCAATTTTTTATAAGGTATAATTTATAATTAATTAGTATTATAAATTTGTTAATGAGACATTCTTTGTAAGACGGGCAAAGACATGGAGTATGTATTTTTTTTCGGCTAGTTGGTAAGTTGATCCTTGTAATGTTGATTGGGGCTTGTTAGGAAGCATACCTGTTTATTAGGATGCGGGGTATACTGAATGGAATGTATGAACTTTATATAAGGTCTTAACATCTCCTACCCTGTTCATTATGAGGCCGTTGAAGTAGCATACTACTAAAATAAGAGACCGGACGTATTTTAATATTAACTGTTATAAAAAAAAATTAAAAAAAAGTTGATCCCTCTACTAGGACCCCTCACTAGTTAGCTACGTGACTTGTCTACTAGCTAGAATTATTTGAGGGTGAGTAGTCATTCAGGTGTAAATGAATAATTAGTTGTAAGCAAGCTAAGCTAAGCATGAGTTGTCCATGTCACAAATTTTACATACCAAGAAACATTTCACTTTCAGCGAGATTTGATCGTTGCTATCACTTGAAAACAGGGTTGATAAGGTGGTAACCAAGTAAATTGCTAACCTGGTGAGGAAAGAAGAAACGAAGGAATCAGGTTGAGATGACTTGAAAGCTCGAAGAAAAGACCACATATTTCCAATAAACGGCAATCCCAGATCACCTGGGGGCAGCTTCAGCCTCTTCTCCCCTAACTTTGATTCATAAACCCAACTGTTTGCTTTGCCAACAACCACTTTCAGGCTCAAAACAACCACTGCAGCTGCTGCTATACACCACCATACCCAACCCACCTCCATCGTATCGCTCTCTTTCTTTGAAGGGTTTTTGGGTTGGAAGAAAAGGAAGAGAGGGATGGTAAATAAAGATAGAAGAAGACGATAATTAGGAAGGAAGGAGATGGCTTTTACTTTGTTGACAACTTTCTTTCTTTCTCTTTTTCTGTCATCTCTATGGGACTGGCCGACTGACTAGGGGCGTGTGGGTGTGGGTGCACATTGTCTTGCTTCCTCTTCCTTTCTCTATTCCCTTTTCATCTCACTATTTCTATTTCTAGTTTTTCTTTTTTGTTTTTTGGCTCAATCTCATCTTTTTCCTGAAGGCATAAAAACAAAAACAAAGAAAAAAGAAAGAAAGAAAGAAAGAAAGAAAGTGTGTGTACTTATTTAGTTATTTACTTATTTATATCCAATTACCGAGAAACATAAAAATGAACACCATATAGGTATATATACCCAAGAGATATTTGGCATGTTGGGTAAGTTTGTACTCTTGTCAAGTTTTCAGTTTACAAACAAATAACACCATTTCTTGGAATTTTATTTGGAATTCCCGCGGCAAGCTATGAAATGATCTGATTGAATTGATGTCCATAATAAAATTCGAACCTAATTTCACCCAGTTAAACCCAACCCGGAAAAATAAGTTTGGGTAATGAAATTTTGAAAAAAAAAGGAGGTTACATTGGGTGATATTAGAATAGGTGCAAGTAACGGTTGAGTATGGGGACAAGTTTAACCAACCTGTACCTAACCTGAATGAGTAAAACACTCTAATATTATTGTATTATTATTATGAAAATTGGATCATAGTGCACTATACTTTAAACTTTGAGATTGTAATAAGTCGAACTTTAAAATTGTATTACAGAAAGTTAAATTATAAAACTATTGGACTCCAGTGCACCTTTACCGAATTGGGTGAAAACAAAGTACGATAGATTGGACTCATAAATAGTGCACTATACTTTAAACTATGAGATTGTAATAAGTTGAATTTTAAAATTGTATTACAGAAAGTTAAATTATAAAACTATTGGACTCCAGTGCACCTTTACCGAATTGGGTGAAAACAAAGTACGATAGATTGGACTCATAAATAGGCCTACCATTTCATGACTTGGAGTTTAATACATCATAGTATGACAAATTTGATTACAGTAGTTCAAACATTTTCACCATCATATTGTCGTAAACCAAACTATGACAATCCACAAATTGATTTCACTCAACTCGACAGGGGTGCACAATAATCCAATAATTTCACAATCTCGTTTACTTTGATGCAATTTGAAGTTCAACTACCACAATATCCCAGTGCCTAAAATATGGTGCATTATGATCCAATTTTACTTATTGTTATTATTATTATTATTGTTGTAACATCTCGAGTATATGATTAAGTGTGGCTCAAAATGTTTGAAATGACTATTTATATCACCAAGGTGCACCTTCTTTTAAGGTAACTCATCCGTTGAGAACTCCTCAGTTAAGCGTGCTTGGCTGGGAGTACTCTCAGGATGGGTGACCTCCTGGGAAGTTTTCCTAGGCAGCGTGTGAGCGAGGACGAAGCACGATGGAAAGACTCGTGATAATTTGTGGGGTCAGTTAGCGATCCTTGAAGCAGTTATCGATAATATTTGCCGGCTGGGAGGGGCCGGGGCGTTACAATTATCATCATCATCACCATCATACACACAATTAGTTAATTAAGTATATTGTTGATGATTTACAAATTAAGCTTTCTGGAGGTCAAGCCACAGATAATGAGCTTCCTTTAACAACAATTGTTGATCTATTTGTTAGAGTATAAAACCATGACACTATCAAATTGTAGGTATATCCACTTGCCAAGTTAAAGTTGCAATGAAGACGATGACCCAAATACATTAGCATCAACTGCCAAGAAAACACTGTAAATTTAAATTTACACATATTGGTATAAAAGGGAGTCTATAACACAACTTCAATTTTATACCAGAATAATACACATACTACCTACGATATCCAACGGGTATGGTATAGTTACTCGTATTTAGTACCTGCTAAATATGGTGAAGGCAAGGGTGGTAATTTCGAAAATGGGTATGCATATGGCACCACACGCTTGAACTCGACCCATTCTCATACCCTAGTCTTGCCCTTTAAATATTGCACTTTAGATAGACTGGTTTTTAAAAATATTTTGCTTTCTACTACTTTATAGAAAATAAACAGAGCAGGTTTAATAATACACTTTACTTTAATCCATTATTGTAATAATCCCGAGAAAACTACCTCTTAACAGGTATTGTTTAGCATAATTAAATATGATTAAAAATAAATTAATCTCTGATTAAAGAGCGCGTGTTTCTTTTTCTAACCGGTTTGTGTTTTGCAGGACTTGAACAGTGCAAGGACTATCGAGTTTCATAGAATAGAAAGATACTCATGTCAAGTCCTTCTTCAATTTTTCTTTCTTCTTCTAAATTCAGTACTCATGAATATTCAAGCCTTCCTTTGCGGGTTCCGTTTTATTTCTTTATTATTATTTCCTCTACTCAAGTCAAGTAAAGATTATGTGAGAGAAAATCGAAGTGAGGCGTAACCTATTCGAGTTTTCATAGGTTCTCGATAAATTTTATTACGGTTTGACGATATAAATAATTTGAGGTTTAGGGGTACCTAAGAATAAGAAAAGAGATTTAGGTTGACAAATGTATTTTTCTTTGAACCTTATTCAGCCAAATTAAGTGAGAATGGGCCATTATTGGGCTTAATAGAGTTTGATATAGATATATATATATAAGCATATTAGTGAGTTAATAACTCATTTTTATCAATTCAAAATCCCACTCTCTCTCTCTCTCTCTCTCTCTCTCTCTCTCTCTCTCTCTCTCTCTCTCTCGGCCTCCCATCTCCTGACCCCCCCCTCCTTACTTCGTCCCTTCCCCTTTCCTCTGCATCTCTACCGCCGACGAGCGCCGCCAGCGCCACTGTCGCCGGTCACCGTAGCACCACCGCACCACCGTCACTCCTCTCCTTCCTCCTTTCTCCTCTTTGAAGTGGTAATTCATTCCATCCTTGTTTCTTCACTCTTTCAAGCATAAATCTTAGTTACAATCTGAGTCTTCTTTGTTTTTCCATGTTTTCCAGAAGCTAATCAAGAATTTAAGATAATCCAAGTGGAGATTGTTGAGTTTATAAGGGAATCAAGTAGAAATTTGGTAAGTTCATGGTGGAGTATTGTGTTTTATGCTTGACTAAGTACTTATTATAGTCCATTATAAACATGCATGAGGTTTTTGGTTGTTTGATTCTTTATAGTAGAATGGATTATGGCTAAGAATGGGTGCATACTTTTGAAATAGGGTTAGATTAGAAAATTTTGGATATTTTACACGATTTTATGATAAATTCATGAAGGATGTTACTTGGGATATCAAATTACGTGAGGATTTTGCTTTGCATGTTGGAAATATAATCAAAGATGAAAGTTTCTATTTGGGTTTAGTGCTGGAAATTTAGTTGTTATTCTTAAGAAGGATTGGGAGAGAGATTAGTGAAGAACAATTATGATTAAGGTGCATGCAAGCCAAATAAAGGGTATTTTTATGTCTGGGTGCAATCTGAAAATTTCAGGGAGTGTAAAATATATTTTTGACCCAAAGTTATGGCTTGTTGAGTAGTCTAAGATGTTATCTAACATTCGGTTTTTGAATCACGGAATTTTGATGTATATATCAAAAGTTACGCCCAAACCCGTGAAGAGGTGCATATAACTACAAATTTTGGAGTTAGTCTGGAAATACATTTTTTCGTTGGGTTAGAAATATTTTTGGATTAAGTGTTCAACATAACAGTGGTAGAGGATTTATCGGCCTTTCCGAAAAGGTAAAGTTCGTAGTCATACGATACCGGGAGTGAAAGTTATGAGTCATTAAATTGGAGGCAGTAGTCTGAATTTACCCAGAAAACTCAGGTTCCTGCCTTAGGTTCATGACCAAATTCCGGCCCTTTTCCATGCCTAAATTAAATTATGATCAGCATAAAAGTTTTAGATTGTTCTTTCAGCTTTCCGTAGATAGTTTGCACACCCCAAAACAATGAGTATAACTTGAGTTAGGACTCTCCGAATAATCGATGTTTGTAATGGTATTTTCTGGGCAGCTTGCTAAGATGGTAGATTTTGGCCTCCATAACCACAGATTTGGCCATTATATTCAACTAGGAAGTTGTACTTCACAAACCTAGCTTTCCAAAAAGTCCTCATGCTTAACGATACGATATTTGTAGGAGAAGTTATGGCCTTCTGAGTAGACCTTAAGTTGTACGTGTAATTACCAAATAATCTTAGAATTTTAATAAATTATTCTTCAAGTTATGTTCTAATTCATGACTCCTATTGTTTCTTAAGCTATCTCAAGAAGTCGTTGCGCTCAGCTTTTCAAGTCTTTGTGAGTTAGCTGTGTAAATTGCTTTGTCCAGATACATATATTACGTGTTTCTCTTCTTAAAAGCATAATCTTATGTTTTATGCCCTAGTATAAATAAGTTTCATTGTTTTTAAGTACCAAAGTTGGTTTATTAATGCATCTTCCTTAAGTTTTTACGCTACGTCCTTCATAACAGAAAAATTTATGTTTTAATTTCCTATGAAGTTAAGAGTGTTCATGAGTACATCCTTTTCAGTATAAGCTTTGTTTAAAAGTATGTTAGGAGTAAGGTAGATTGGTTAATTCATAGGAGATTAATGTCATCAAAGGACTTGATCAAGTGAGATTTTTCAAGTTTTCGAAATTAAATAAAGGGTCGTCCATGTTAATCGTGCCTTAGTGCACACCAGGGAAATCGTGCCTGAGGGCACATCATGTTAACTGTGCCTTAGTGCACCCCATGATACCCATGTCTTAGTACGACCAAGAAAAATTTGTGCCTTAAGTAAATCTGGCCAGTACAGGATAATATCCACCATCTGGATCTCTCGATCGGTCCGGGTATGCGCATACGGAGGCTTAGCTGATGATCGCAAGTAGGAGACCTTCAGGTTACTAAAGGACAACTAAGTCGTTAATTACCTTAAGAGATCCAATTCTTTTGAGTTACAGGAAAGTTTTACGAATTACATATCCGATTTTACAAGTCTTGAGTTACGATAATTCAAGGTCGAGTCTGTGTTAAAGGCAATGTGTGATTTATGTTAGGTTGAGGTATGATTATGAGTCTCCTAAACTATTGTTTATCTTATGTTGGAAGAAAGAACTCTCATGTGTGGTTTTATTTAAGTTATGGTTTTTCGTAAAGTTCAGGTATAAGTTAAATTTTGGCTTTGTTATGTAAGTTATGTACTACTCTTTGTCTACTATCCATCTTTTATATTGTTGTAATTGTGTTGGAACTGCGCTAGTTAATTAAATTCATTTTTTTTTTTTGAAACATTTCATCTGTTATAGGGGTATACGTACTGTGTTTAACTCAATCTTTGAAGTTTTCTATTTTCGTTTTAAGGAAACTCGACTACAGGTAAAGGCAAAGCTCCGGAGGGACGAGCCCCTAGAACTTCATAAGACGTCGAAGGTGATTTGGAGAGTTTTCTAGTTCGAATGAGGAGAATCATTTTAAAATTTGGCTAAGTATAATTTTTGGGTTGTGTGGTTTATTTCTTCGAGGACTTGTTTAAGTTTAAGTTTGTGTTATGGTGGGTTATGATGTTTCTTTTAAGTTAATCTCGTGTTAAGGGTTCTATGTGTTGGGTCAGAGTTAGCCTTGTCCATTTTATCACACATATCTCACATATCCCACCTACCATCTATCTGAACACACAAAAGAACAGGGTCGCAATCTATCTCCTCTTTCAAATTTCAAGATATATTGGCACTACAAGATCGATCAAACAAAACGTAATAACTGAAAAAATAGGCTCGCATGCTTTCAACAACATGGTTCAAGGATCAAAAACATGAAAAAAATAGATTATTTGAAGAGATATATAATTAAACTTCAATTCAGAAATAAATAAAGGATAATGTTGATCTGAAAAGTCTGCTGCGACAACAAAATATATAAACACGTTAGGCAAAGGTTATGAAATCCAACTACTAATTTGATTACTAATTTGATTTCTGTATTTACAATATTTATACCATGAAAGGTCCTCTACAACCACCTAATTCCATTAGTTATACGTTTATAGCCCCAGTAAAGAGCTTATATAGTAATGTTAGAAAACAAGAAGGGCTTTAAGTCCTGTATCATGCTTGTAGAAGAAATTATCTTGCAATCTCTGTTGTGGGTATAATGTCGAGAATTCGCTATCAAGCTTGAACTTTGTAAAGGTGCATGTCTAAGGTCATATTTACTGTATAATCAAGGAAACTGGCAAAGCAGAAAGAATACATCCCAATCGAAGATCATTGTACCTAAGAAAGCAACTGGTTATGTAATAAGTTGTTTTTGCAAGATAAGAAGCAGCTTCACCCTGACCTGCACAAAACCGAACCGTTGAGACATAAGCATCTCGTTACTCAAACTATTATACGAAGCTTATGAAAGTAAAACTCATTTAAAAAATTACAAACGTTGAAGACAATTTTGAAAAGGCTGCTCATAAGTTGGCAGATCAAAAAGCTAAAACACTCAACATAAAGGACAAAGTTACCATAGGAGTGACCTTAATTCCCTATATCTTGAAGTTCCAACATCCACATATCAAGTAGAAGGTCCTAATAGCTACATAGAGATTGTCAAGGGTAAGTAAAATTTTACCCTGTCTTATCTTACCTTACCTTACTTTAAACTTACTTTGTCATACCTTACCTTAACTTACTTTGTTGTACGTTATCTTACCATCCAAAAGAATAGGACTATACTTTTAGATAATTTATATTTAAAATTCTTTATTTAATAAAAAAAAATTTATTTTAAAATAAAAAAATATGTGATTTGACATTTACCTACCTTCAGCACTTTAGTTACCTTTCCTTAACTAACCTAACCTTATATTACCTAAATTTATATTATCTTACCTTACTTTAACCTATTCTACCCTACCCTACCTACACCTTTCTTATACTCAAAAATAACATATAGACAAAATAAATAATAGAACATTATAAGGGGAAGGTAATAAGGGGGGGGGGGGGGGAAGTAGTCTAGCATAAACTTTTTTTTTTTTTTGAAACAGTCTAGCATAAACTTCAACTTGACAATGTCCTCAGATCAAAGAAATACACCAAATGTACAAAATTCTCTATCAGAAAAGTGTTAACTTACTAAGCTAAAAGTTGACACAAATGGTTGGGAATCAAATATAGTATGAAAAATACATATATCGAAACAAAAATACGCATCGGACGAGTCTCCCTTCATATGTTTAGAATAAATTACGACAATAAATCAAAAAACACACACTAATAATAAAGACTAACCAAAACAACAAGAAGAAAATAATAATAATAATAAGCAAATAATTGCTCTGCTCTTCTTTGATTTTCTTTCAAATGAAAGAAGTTAGAGACTCAGGGTGTTTAAAATTTACAGGTAAAAAACAGTTGGATAAAAGTTAAATTTTGATAAATTTTAATAATTTTTGGTAATTTTTAATAAATTTTAGTAAATTTTGTCAAATTTATCCTACTATATCAAAATTATTTTTTTTATTTTTTAACTTTGATAATTTTTGATAAATTTTGGTAAATTTAAGTAAAAATTAATAAATTTGATTTATCCATGAATTTGAAAGGCCCTAAATAGAGTGCTTCCAATTTATTCATCAAATAAAATTATGCCTTATGAGTAGACGGAATGAATTGTCTACAAGGATTCTGATTTCTGAGACACTGACAAAAGGCCTAAGACCCTCCCTTCTTGCCTACTCAAACAAAAGGTTAGAAACAGTAGCCAACTGTAGGTCTGACATCCCATCAGCACAACATCAATATAGTAAAGGAGAAGACCTTGGACTTGATTTATCCTTTGGACGCCTAGCCTATTCACTACCTATACTCAATTCATTTGTCATACCACCTTTCATAGCTCTCTTTGACATGTCTCCTGCACCTACACTTACATCAGCTCCCTTGCATTTTATTTCACGGGGACAACTCTCTTTGACATGTACTGTAAGCCACCATCCTAAAATACAGAAGTTGTAGCTAGAAAAGCAAAAACTGCACATCAAAAGGTACACCCACATTCACTAGCTTGTGAGTAAAAAAACCATGTCTTTGCATATCTTTACCCAGTTACATCATTTCTTTGCTCTTTCTCCACCATAATATCTCAAGCTCCATTGCTCCAATCCCCTCCTCTGCTTTCACATATATCTGATAGGTACTGCTCCCAAATTAAAGATCACATCAGCATATATTATATAGTGGTACGTGTACAATCATATTTGACTGCAGTCTTCTTTATATTTTTCCCTGTCCGGTCCAAAAGTATATTATATAAATGATCCAATTTGAAGGGAGTTTATGGTCTTGTTCTTTAAGGGTGTAGGATTAAGTACTTAGGTAAGGTAATGTTCCTACCTTTGGCATGAAAATTACATAAACTGAGATTGAAACATGAATAGATGGACACGAGAAAAGGGATAGGAGCAGGGAAATTGAAACCAAGCACCATTGAAAGGGAAACAAAGGGGCAGTTCAGGGAAGACAAGCAGAGCAAAGATTATCATATCCCAACAAAATCAAACCCAGTAAATATGACTAAAGCTACTAAAACCAAGCCAAAAAAAAAGCAACTAATCGAACCCAATAAGTATCCAGAGTCAAGCAGGGATGACCATGGCCATAATCATGATGAATCAAACCCAAAGCATGAACAACTTAAATCAATTAAATTTAGCTTAACACACACAAGCCTAATAAACCAAACCTAAAGCCAATGCAGTAACAATAGAGGCAGTAGTATAGACCCAAATGAAATCAAAATAAAGACATAGCAAAAAACTTTTAGCTACCACAATTTGTGATACTAAACCAAATTAATTAAGAAGAAAGGAGAGACAAACGTTGTCAATAACATTGAGGGATTCTTGATCGAGAATCTTGGTGTTTCAATCCTCCATCACAAGTTATGAACAAGCCTATTACTCTTGGTCTTAGTGAATTCGGAATTTGGGACCCTTTTTCACTGGTTTCTGATGCACAACAAATTGCACCAAAAACTCACTTCAAATTACGGGACAAAAACAGACAGAAACAATGGGGCAGATGATATTAAGAAGAATCTGAAAAGTATGATGGAAAGTACATTGTGAGGTAAATAATGACGCTTTCGTTTTCAATCGTTTTCTGTCGTCGTTGGTTGCACCACCTTTGGCTTCTGTTTCAGCGGGACATCAGATTACAGGCGTGAAACCTGCAAATGCCTAAAAACGACCATTGAATAACAATGCATCAAATACCCAGAAATTGAAATTCAATAATCAACCCAGAATATTAAAGAGAGAAGTGATAATTCCAAACCCAAAACTCAAACATGACAAACCATAAATTCACAACAAAGAGAGAAAAATAACTGAGCATCAGATTACCCATAAAATTAAGAATCGACCCAGAAGATATAAGAGAGGAGAAGCGAGGATTGAAAACACGAAACTTCAAGTATATGAACGAAAGGCAGAAATTCATAACGAACCAACACAGAAACTTGGATCCAACTTGGAAGATCTTCAAAATTACGAACGAACATTACTATGAAATTACCCAACTAGGATTGCAGAGTGAAAGGTCTTTGGAGATAAGAGAGGGGGAGAGGAGGAGGCGCAACTAGAGAATTGAAGGGGGTCGATTGAGTGTATTGCTTAGGCAGCTTAGCTTACACAAACATCTCTAAAGTTTGACAAATAAAACCAAAATAAAGTAAGAAATGACTTAGGAAAATAAGGTCTGAAGTTACAGGAATTTACAAACATGCCATTTGAACAGTGCCGGGAACCAATTTGAACATTAACTGTGTGTTTGGGTTTTTTAATGTTTAAGGATTTGGCCCAAACTGAAACTTGCTACTACTATCACTCCCAACCTTTTTTGGAACACATGCATCCATATACCACATCACAAATCAAATTTTACCAATTTGAATCATATCAAATTATCAATCAAGGGGGAAATTACAAAAAAGTAAAATATGCGGATATGCCCATGGTAAGTAGTCAAAATTGGGAGTCGGAAACCCAAAGACAGAATTTGGCACCTCATGAGGAAAAGTTGGACAATTCATGACAACTAAGAGCATGTACAATGCAAAATTCCATCAATGGAATTTTTATCCCATCTCTCCTAGTTGGCACACATTTTCTCCTCCTTTTTCTTCATTCCTTTGAGTTCTGGAACTCTGCAGAGTTCCAAAACTCAAAGGAATGAAGAAAAAGAAAAAGAGAAGATGTGCCAAGTAGGAGACAGAGTATCAGAATTCCTTGAATTTCATTCTGCATTGCTACTGCTCTAAGGATCAGAGATGGAACATGGATGTCAGACAAGTGCACGCAAAATTTGTCTACCTTTGCTTATCTAAGGCCCCATTTTTTTTATGCGTGAATTTACGGTGCGGTAAGTTGCGATGTGGTGAGTTGCGGTGAGTTGCGATAAGTTGTGGTGGAAATAATAAATGAGTGAATATTTTTATTAGGAAATATGTTAAATAATACTCCCTCCTTCCCATTTTATTTGTCACTTAAGAATAATTCACAAAACCAAGAAAACTCCCAATTTGCATTAATATACATTCTTGGAAATGAGAATAAGATGAATAAAATGGTGAATAATAAAGAAAAATGGTGAATAAAAGAGAAAATTTGAAAAAAAAAATGTATTTATTAAGGTTAATTTGATAAATTAGTAATTAATGTGTTATCGGAATTGTAAGATGACATATATTATGGAAAAAAAGAAAATTAGTTAAAGTGACAGATAATATGAGAAGGATATTATTTGTCACATAACACATAATTTACAAAACCAAAAAAACTTCCAAATTACATTAATTTGCATTCATGGAAATGAGAAAAATGTGAATAAAAAGAAAAATGGTGAATAAAAGAGAAAAGTTGAAGAAAAAGATGTACAGTACTTAATAAATTTGATAAATTAGTAATTAATGTGTTATTAGAATTGTAAAGTGACAGATATTATCGGAAAAAAATAGTTAGTTAAAGTGACAGATAATATGGGAAGACGGGAGTAAAGGAGTTATGGTGGATTGCGGTAAGTTATGGTGGAAATAATTTTGTGGATTTTGAATAATTTTGTGGATTTTAAATAATTTTATGGATTTTGTGAAAATATATTAAATAAAAAGGTAAATGGTAATTTGTGGTGAGTTGCGGTAGGTTGCAGTAAGTTGCGGTAAATTGCAGTGTGATAACTTGCGGTACCGCATAAAAGAACGGGGCCTAAAACAACCAAGTAAACCCAATATGTATTATTTCTTTTTTCATCCAAAATTCTCTTAGCGTGTGATAAAAGAAAAATATATATGAGTCAACCTACATAGACCATGTTCTTTTCCATGGTTTCATCCGTACCATACCACAATTTACTACACTAACTAAGGCTCCGTTCTTTTATGTGGTGTGGTTGGTTGTGGTATGGTGGAATTTAAAAAAGTATGGTGAAGTGTGGTGGGTTGTGCTAAGTTGTGGTGGGAGTTGTAGTAGGTGGGGTAGGTGAGGAAAGAGAATGTAAAAAGTAGAAAAGAAAAGTGAAGAGAGAGAAAAGTAAGAAGATATTTTGGTAATGATTTGTGGTAAATATGGTGGAGTGTGGTAGAATATTGAGTAGTGTGGTTTGGCGCGGTACCGCACCTGGTACCGTTACCGCATAAAAGAACATGGCCTAAATAGTACCATATCATACCATAACATACAATATCATACACATTTTACTATAATAATCATAATTTTCTCTCTCCTGACTGTTTTGTTTTACTTTTCACCTTCTCTCTCTTGATCACCTACCACATGAATCACACTTTCCACAAATTTTACTATACCATAACATATCACATTTTCCACCATCCTTCCATACCATACCATATCTACACTCTACCATCTACACAAAAGAACATGGCCTTAGGCAGGAGCGGATCTGACTCTTTACTAATGAAGTCAAGCGGCTCCACTGAAATTTTGCGAAAAATAATGTTTTCAAAATTTAAAAAGTTATACAAGATATATATTGCATTTTGTTTATAAAGATGCATGAAGTGAGGCGTAGTCAAATAGTTTGCACGCTAGTTTGTTAATGATCAGGCGTGAATTTGAGTCTGCCTAAATGCAAGGCTTCCATGTTTTTTTATCTATTCACTGTGCTTGCCTCCTTCATTAGTTAAGAGTTACGCTACAGTCCTCACAAAGTCAATTAGCAAATAGTAACTAAGTGGTTAGCACATTTATTTATTACCAATAGTGGATGTCAAGTTGTGAGTCCGAGACATGTAAGAGGTAAGTTTTGGAGTTTTTTTTTTTTTTAGCCTTCTAGTAACTGGATTGTTGCTTTCCTTCGTTCCCAAACACAAATGAATTTCAAAACTCTGGGTGTGTAGTAATTGTGGGCACAATGATGGACAATGGTGGGGAATCTGCAAAAGATGCAATAGCTCTGGGACCATGAACTAGTTTTCAGTTTCAGATGATGTTAATGGGGGGGGGGGGAAGAATGAGAATGACATTAATAATAATAATAATAATAATAATAATAATAATAATAATAATAAGAAGAAGAAGAAGAAGAAGAAGAAGAAGAAGGGGAGCTGGAAAAAAGAATGGGAATGACGAAGAGGAAAGAAGAGAGAGAGAGAGAGAGAGAGAGAGAGAGAGTGATGTGGACAAAATAAAGCTGATTGGGACATCCTCCGCCGCCACGTCATCGCGTCGCCAAGTTAAGTTCAACTTAACTCGGTGGCGTACTGTTCGGAGCAACATGGGATTAAAGTTCGTATTATTTATCACAAAATTGAAAGTTCATATTATTTAGTCTGATATAGCCAAAAGTTCGTATTATTAGAATTCAATTTCCCTTTTTTTTTATATGTGATTTTGGAGATTATCAAATTTTGGGATTTTGAATACTTACTTGCTATCTAATTAAATTATTAAATGTCTAATTTATTCAACTTATTAATGTTCAATGTTGTTAAATTAGAATTTAGGAAAGTTGTTAACTTTTGACTTGTGTTGGTTTTGTGACGCTCACATTGCTTTATTTGCAGGGTTTTTATGTTTTAGGGTTGTGTTCAATGTGTTGTATGTATTTGGTACTATTAAATTTTAATTTTCTTTTATAACCAATTATTATTGACTCCACTGATTTCGAATCATGGATTCGCCACTGGTTTTAGGTGCTGTTCTTTGAGAGTTTAGGATAATAGAAAAGTGGAAAGGTGGGAAAAGTTTATATAAATGTTCGTGGGTAAAATAGTATTTAAGAAGGTAAATCACATCAATCATATTATTTAAATTTATGGATTTTAAAAATATATTTTACAATTTTTAATAAAACATTGTATTTAATGCAAGTCACTTCAATCACATCACATATTAAATATGAATATTTAGGTATATATTAAATATGAATATTTAGATATATATTATGTAAGGGTCTGTTTGGAGAGCAAAAATGGAATGGAATTAGAATCCTTAGATTTCCAATTCCTTTGCTTTGTGTTTGGTGAGTGGTTTTAAGAATGGAATTACAATCCCTAAGAGTTTCTTATTCCCCCCAAATGGGAGGAATTAGTACCCTCCTAAATAATGGACGAATCAATTATATCCCTGTCTATTATTTTTTTTTTAAACCAACAAAAAACTAATTAATTTAATTACTTGAACTTCTTCAATTTGTTGATGTGTTCTTCTCCTTCCCCTGACCTTCAACTACAACAATGGTGGTCTGATGAATTCGTGGTCTCCGATTCTCTCTCATGTTATCTCCATTCACCCCTGCATTCTTCGACCAATCTGAGTTTCGACTTCACCAATTGGAATTTGTGGCCTGACTTTGTGGTCTCCGATTTCCAGCTACAGATCAGGGTGGTGGAGGGAAGAAATTTCAGTTTGAGAAATGAAAAGTAGAGGTTGCATATCCGTGGTTGTGGGTGTAGTGACGTTGATGGATCTGCAACCTCCATAAACCTGAGGTTGGGAAGATATCCATGACTATGGGAAGAAAAGTGTTTGGTGGGGCTGGGTTTATGGAAGGAGGGATATGGTGGAGTGACGGTAAGGTTGGCATGGGTTAATACAAGATAGGAAGAAAAGGTTTACTGGATATTATTATTATTATTATTATTATTCCATTCTCTTTTCTCACCGAACACTTTCTATTTTGAAATCAAATTTCATTCTCAACCCTCTACATATCTAATTTCATATATATTTGATTCCATTTTTCTCTCCAAACATACCCTAAGATATGTAAAGAAACATGAACAATATGGGAAAGGTATCATAAAGTAAAATTGGGATAGATAAGATAAATTTTATCCTACCTCACAAAATATAGGGCTAGGTGGGTTTAAGGGCCTTTAAAATTCATTAGTACAAAGATGACATGGTAAATATTAAATTTTGGTAATTTTTAATAAATAAAGTTTTGATAACTTTATCAATTAGACATATTTTACACATTTATTTTTGTAAATTTATCCATGAAAATATAATTTTACATAATTTGTATATAATATTATATTTTATAAAATTTAATTACGCTATTTTTTTCAATGTAGTATCCATACTAGACTTGTTCAATAGTCAGGCCGGGCTGGGTCGCAGGCCAGACCAGTCAGGTCGGAAGTTTCTGACCGTCGACCGGAGTCGACCCGGTCCGACCTTTGGGCCTGGTCGCGGGCTAGGTCAGTCGGGTTGGAAGTTTCTGACTCGTCGGCCCGAGCCCGACCCGACCCGATCCCTGACCCTACGGGCCATGGGCCGGGTCAATGGGCCGACAACTATATAATATGAATTTTTTAATATACAAAAAACCTAAAAATATACGCATTTAATTTACATATTTAGTTGGTTCATCAGGTCGGGTCAGGTCACAAAAATAGAACCTAACCTAGGATTTTTTTTTAAAAAGTTAATGTGTTTAGTCGGGTCGTCGGACCGGGCCGGGTCGGATGACAAAAAATAAAACCTGGTCTAGAATTTTTTTTGAAAAAAGTTAATGCATTTAGTCGGTTCACAGACCCTTGGCCCGAGCCCGGCCTAACCATGCTTCGGGGCCCCGAACTTTTTGGGCTGGGCTGGGTCACCATCTAAAATTATGACCTTGACCTACACTTTTTCGGACCGGGCGAGTCCCTGGCCCACTGAACAAGTCTAATCCAGACACATTTATTTTCAATTAAAAAAAATCACATTGGCGATAATTTCATGTTTGTCCTTTCTTTTTAAAAAAAGTATACGAAAAAAGATAAAAAGATGTATGAGGTGAAGTTGTGGCCTAGTATGGCGGCGTCGGCAAAGATTTCTCCTATCCGTATGTCTTTATCACTCGGCCTCCATTTTGTCCCAATTACGTTGGACATTCACATGACATTAGCCCATATGTGAAACTTGACAAAGCCCTCATGTTTTTGTTCTTGTTTTCCCTTCCTTTTTTTTTTTTTGGTTTTTAGGAGGAGGGGTAATCATAGTTATTAAAATCTCGATCTTGATCTAGGATCCTACGATTTTATAATCCATAATCGTCGATGTAATTCTACTATTTACATTCCGATCCATGATCTTACGTTGGTTAATTTCAATCCTGATTATCCCATGAATTCGAGTTAGGATCCCAATTCTAACAACTTGGACTGTAGGCATGAAGCATTGGTGCATTAAACCCTAAAAAAGAAAAAAAAACCAAAATATGCATTCTTCATAAAAGTTGGATAGGACAACATCCAACACACTGAATTGATGACACTCAACTGAAATGCTCATCAGTATGTTATGATGTTTTGTATAGTACAGTTACTACAGTATAAGCTTACATAGTAGTAAAACTCTAGCAGATTCCTGCAGCTAACCCTTAACTTGAGGTTGTGGTTCGGCATCAGGTGATGTGTAAGATAAGGAGATCAACTCAGACCTAAGACTATCCATGCCACTCCCATTCTTTTGCTTCACTTTCTTACTGCTATCAATCTTCTTATCGAAGCGTTCAGGAGAAGCAGATATCTTGTCAGGTGATGAGTATGAGATAGCAATGAGTGACTCCCGAGTTAGATCGCCAATAATGTCCATTGTAGGAGTCTTTTCAGCCATGTAATACCTATCAGCTTAAGCTGCAGGGATTACAAAGAAAGATTAATCTTAAATTATGTAGCTCCTATAGGCATAACTCATAACATAAGCAATAAGTTGGTGTGCTGTTTGAGTTTCTCCTCAAGGCCAATGAAGAGTGTATAAGGGGAAGAAAAGAACAATAAAGACTTTGTATGCTGTTTGAGTTACTCCTCTTCCGTCGAGCTCAATAGTCTTAGTTTGGAAGTAGGAGGTTTACCCTTCCCGTGATTGTTCGAATTTTGATTGACTACAATTTTCTTGGTAGGAATTATTGACTTTCTTGAAAGCTCCTTGTGGGCCTTAGAGACTTGGGATTGGGCCTAACTTGGGTTTGTAAAGCCCCTTTTCCCTGCCATCTAGTTTGTTGGGTTCACATCCAGTTGAAGGGCCCAGTGCATGGCCAACTTAGAGTTGTTTTAAAAAAGGATTGGCAGTAACCCACCAAAGGTTCAGACTGTTAAAAGTTCAGGTTCCGGTCAAATTTGAGTTCGGACCATCATACATCGGACAAAGTTGCTAAACCCAGACCTTATTCGTCTTCTGACTTGGTGACCCAGGCCAATGTATACCATAAATGGACCCGAACCTGGATGTCTGATGTCCAAACCTAAATGTCCAGATTGCCTTTTTTCCAATTCTGAGCCAAAAAGGCATGAAATTAACCTACAATAATGCCTAATTGTGAGAACACGGATTAGTCCTCAAACTCAGACAACCCGGAACTAACCTAGCTTTCATTCCCGACAAATTATACACAGTTATTTCGGGTTAGACTCAACCGAGTTTTGGGGTGGAAAATGTCCAACAGTGCTAGCAAGGCCCTGTTTTTTTATTAGATTGGATATAACTCTCCCAACCGATCCTAACTTATCCAAACTTATCCAAACCTAATACAATTCCTCAAAAAAAACATCATAACTTATCTCAACCCTTCCCAACTTATCCTAACTTATCCTAACTTATTCATCCAAACTTGAAAATAACTCAATCAAAGAACAGGGTCTAAGACTCACATATGCATCAAAACGAGTTTTCTTTTTCTTCCCATGCTATTTCAGCTTCTCTATGTCATACATTGAAATCTACAATTGATTCTATCTTCATCTGTCGTGAGCCTTTCAATTGACACATCTGCACATATATTTATCTCTTGTATTGGGCTCTCAGCATGGATAAGCCTTCAAACAAACCATACGAAACTAATCGGCAAAGTATCAAAAGAGAAAGAACAGCCAAATTACAACCCTCAGACAAGAACCTACGTCTAGCTGTCCTACTAAAAAACCCAAAAATTGTGGTTGTCTCACTTCATAATTGCCTCCTTAACAAGTAATAACTTCGACTAAAATTTGCACCAACTCGCTGAAATTTGAAATAAAAGATGATGTTTGGGTGAACCCACCAGCAATCTGTGCCAAATTTTCTATAACCAGCCACTAAAACAGCTCAAGTTCTCTTATGCGCACAAACCATCAAAAGTTTATACAATCAAAATAGTCAAAGTGGACGAATACAAAACAACCCCATCAGTATCACTATTCTGTGGTTCAGCTTTCAACCTTTAAACTGTACACAACCTCAAACATACAACGCCCAAAACAAAGGGCTCAGCATGTCTTATCCAATATCATCATTATAATAGTTTATTATCTTTTTTCACATGTAGAAATATTTCATATACGCTCAATATCCACATAAACCCCACCAATTCAGATGTTCGATTATAGGATCCCATTAAATCCCACACATAAAGAAGAATCACGAAGTCAAAGAGAGGTCAAAAAGCACATGAAAGAAAAAGTGCCTTTATACCCCACCAACAAAAATTCACCAAAAACAACAGTCAACAATATCAAGACTCAAAATTGACCAACAAAAACAGTCAAAAACATAACCCAAGAATTCAAAGGACCAAAATCATGAAAAAAAAAGGTGAGAAGACCAAGAACATACCTGTTGTAGGGTCAATGGATGGCACAGAAAGAGATAAGGAAAGAGAGAAACAGAGATATGGTGGGTAAGAGTTAGTATCAAGTATGAAGACTAAATATTAAGAGTTATATTATTAATAAATGGGAAATTAAAGAAAGAGAAAAATTTATGGGAGGGTGTGTACGTAAGAATGGCGTGGCACACGTGAAGTATGAACACTCAATCAATCACTCATACACGTACGCTGCTACCCCAATTACTTGCCATTATCGATAGTACAGAATTATTTTTTGCCGATTTGCAGAATATTTTGTCTGGTTGTCCAGCAGGGTAATTAGGAAAATATGTTTTAATCTTTGCTTTATTGAGAAAGAGAAAGATTCTACGGTAGATGAAGTTTCCATGTATATTCGAAGTGGAGTGGGTCCGGGAACCCGAATCTAAGTAGTTACCTACAGGCTTCCCTTCATTGTTAATGGGCTTACGTAACACCAAACTGCATATAGGAGGTTCACATGTCAACCCGTTGGACAAACAAAACCCGCTCAAAATTGTACCAGTTCCACATCGGAAACCAAATAGTGATGTGATATGAGGGGGGTATTTGATGTGCAATCTTTTAAGGAGCATATACAACATTATATGTTATACGTCTTATGTTAAATTAGTGATGAGCTACGTTACTTGGACTCGGCGATTAGGGCTGCCGTAGCAGAGCCGACACGACACGACACGGATCCGGAGAACCCTAGACGGAATGGCGGGACATGACCAAAGGACGAATCCCTAATCATAGCAAACCCTAGATCGAACAATTAGATAACCAATTGGTGGGTATTCGGGGTGGTAGCTGGGGGCTTTTGGTCGACTAGACTGTGCGACCCCACCGGTGAGTTTTCTCTGGTCAGCAATCGCCGGTTCCGGTCGCCGGAAGTGCATCTTCTTGGTTTTCCAGACCGATTTCTCTCGCTGAAGTGAGGAGAGAGAAGGGGGTGGAAGGAAGCGCAAACACCTTTTGACAGAGGAGAGAGAAGGGAGTGGGGGGAGGGAGGTATAAGAAGTCACGTTGGACCTAGGGTTTACTTTTGAATTATTTCCTTTTGTCTATTTTGATTATTTTAAAATTAAAATAGCAGTAATTTTTTTGGGCTTTTTAAAATATGGGCTGAACATATTTTATACATGGGCCAAATCAATTTAAATTAAAGTCTCTCTAGATTTACAATTTTTAAGAATGTCTCTAAAAAGAATAATATTTCACTTTTAATATAATTAAATATATTATGCTACCTAGGGGTTATGTTTCCTCTGCTGTATCGGACCCTTGGATACCGTGTCCCCGTGTCCGTAATTTTTGGGGATGCCATATCAGACTCTTGGATCCGTGTCCATGTCGGACACCCGTGTCCCGAGTTCAGGTAACATAGGTGATGAGATGTCATGTTAGACAGTATAAGGAAAAAATAAAGATACTTTTTGAGTTGCATTTGTGGTACACGCTTCAAATATGAGCAAATTAGGATTTTACCCATGAGGTTTAGTGAAAGTGAAATTTTACCCCCAAGGTTTGGGAAATTAGGTTTATCTTACTTGAAATTTGGACTTTTTATTATTTTACTCCTTTTGTGGTGAATGATAAATTTACCCATGTAGGATGGTATGAAAAGTTTAAAATAACTCTAACTGAAAAATGAAAAGACAACTTTACCTTTTCAAAAAATTAATCAGTTAATTTCACAGTGTGTTGCCTGTGTATTGCCGCCTCCTTCATGTTCAAGTTACGTTTCCCCAACGGTAGAAATTTTATGTTAAGGGAAATTTTGTCCATTAACATTAATTTTATTAATAATTTGATCGGAAAGGTTGTATTTAATATTTAATACAAAGGTTATAGGTGGGTTAATTATTAGTTGATTTAAACTTAAGGTAGGATAAAATTAATTTTTAAAACCTTGGGGCTAAAATCCTACTTTCACAAAATCTCAATGAGTAAAAACCTAATTATAGTGTTTGGTTTCATTCTCCTCCCATCATCAAACCATAAAAAAAAACCGAGTAAATTACAGAGACACAGCCTCCCTCGAAGATCGTCGGTCGACCTCAAATATTGGCACCATCATCTGATCAGAAAATCATTTTCTCGGGTAAGTATGTCTGACTACGTAGATTCGATTATGAATGTCGATATATTCGGCCAAAAAAAATTTTTTGTTGTCGTTCTAATTGAGTATTTCGTTTTGAGATATCCGCACAATATGGTGGTTGTCATCTAAGTCGAATATTTTGGCCTTGGACTATGGATTTTGGGAAATATGAAAATAGGGATGTCTTGTTGGGGTGAGATTAGGATTCTCGTATTATTTGATTAATTCAGTTAACTTATATATGAACAGGGTGTGTTCATAAGATTGATGAAGGTTGTATATGTTGTATAAATCTGAATATTGCGTTTAAAAATTTATACTAGGGATATCAATTTATATAGTTGACTAATAATATGTACTTGACTAGTATTTAATCTACGAGTGACTAATAATATGTTATCTCGATTTTTGATATGCTAAAACGCACAAGGAAACACTGCAATTTGTCCACTCAGGGGCGGAGCCAGAGTATTTTATCAGCGTGGGCCATAATATGTAACTCTTATATTTTAATTTTTAAATTTAAGTATTGAGAAACAACGTTTGATAAGTAAAAGAATTAAATAAAGACAATGTTTAGTCATCGATGGAACATGAAAACAAATAAATTAATCTTATTGAGAAAAATTATCATACAATTGATATTTTTCTTAAGAAAATATTTATGATTCAACTAAATTGCTTTATAATAATGCACATGAAAAAATAGAAAAAGCTTTCTAAAAATTAAATTTAAACGAGAAGAAATATTGTGAAAGAATAGCAGATACATGCATGATAAAAACTGAAGTAATAATGAATGAATGTATAGGAAATGTGGAAGTAACTTTAATTTAGGAGCTAAAATAAAAAGAAGAAAATGCATTAAGAGATCTTGGGTTGACATGTTGCAATTCGTTTGAGTGAAGAATTTGTGGCTAGTAGGATTTGAACAGATGACAATAGACACTACAAAATATAATTAGGCAAATACCACTATGACAATAGAGATATCATGCTTAAATGTTGAAACTAATAATAGATATTATATCTGATAGCTTGGGTCATGGCCTCCCTTGGCCACCCCAAGGATCCGCCAATGTGTCCACTAATTTAATTAGATTATAGGTGACTAATATACGATGTAAAAGTGACTAATAATATATGTTTTTTAGTAAGTAGTAGAGACATCATCTTAATATATGGTGTAGAAGTGATTAATAATATAGTTGACATGTTTGAAACAATGCAACGACAACAATGTTGAATCCGCAAATGGAGATGTCAAATGAGTGTCAAATTGGTGGCGAGAATGAAATAGAAGTTGATCGCGATTATGGATGGCGACGGACTGGAGGCCAATCGGAGGTTGGTACCTCCACCTCCGCTCCAATTAATAATTAGAGGTGAGGTTCTCCGATTATAATCGGAAGTCTAATTAGTATTTGTACTATTTATTTTTTTTATTTTTCTATTTTTTGACAATATTTTTGTTGTAATTAAATATATGGAACTCATTACTTGTAAATAATGAAACACCAACAACAAACCGAAATATTTTTTTACGTAACAAAAAATATATTACAACACAATAGAAATATAACATCTAAGAAAAACTCTCAACCATCAAAATACTAGCAATACGACAATACGTCTTTTCTTGAAAGAAAAAATAAATAAGCTTCAAATTCTCCCCTCAATTATCAAATTCCATCATATTATAAATTTTTAGATTTTTTTTATATATTTATTATTCTAATCGGACTTTATTGGATCTAATCGGATCGGAGGTGATCACCTCCATATTCGCTAGGACGGTTCATATATCGATACGGATCGGTTTACCCAAAAAAAACCGGACCAAGTTTTTATGTTTCCGGGTTTCGGTCCGGGTCAGTCTAAACCCGGAACAACCCAAACCCGGACCGGAAACCCAATTATTATAAAATTTAAATTTTTTCAAAAAAAATATTCAGGATATTGTAGGCGCTAATCACGCATATCAAAATATTATCACCTAAAAAATTATTATATCTTAATTCTACGGCCCCTCCCCTCAAAATTAGAAAGATAAATATTTTGACATATATTAATCCTATTTTAACTTTGTATAAATTCACGTAAATGGTAATTAAATTTTAGCCAACTTTGTATTTATTTGTGTGTGACTACAAATTTTGTCATATTGTTATGTATTCTACCATATTATTATATCATTTAAATTCATATAAATATATAATTCATTACTTTCTAAAATTTCCCACCATAATTCCATAAACAATAACTTATATATAATACAAAAAAAAAATGTAGTTTCTAACAAATGACATACATTAATTAACTAATCAATCATTTTACAAATTTGAATAGAAAATTTTTAAAAACATCTCAACTTGTCCAAACCGGTCTAGGTTGGTCCGGTCCAAATCCTAATTGGGTTGGACTGGGTTGGGACCAGTTGTTTTCAGTCTGGTCTTTGGTCCAAAGTTTTGGCTATTTCGGGGTCCGGTCCAGTCCGGTATGGTTCGGGTTTGACCCAATGAACACCCCTAATATCCACTTTAATTATAATTGGAGTCAGGCCTTTGTAAACAGATTCAGATTCAGATTTCTTCATGCCGGGCTTGAATCGGATTTTTTGCTGCAGATCGGAGCAGTTTACTTCGGTTCGAATTTGACTGTCATCCTTAATCGTGGCATGACTATTATATGTAGCGCATATGACTATTAGTGTTCTACGAGCATTTAATATTGTTATAATTACAAAATTTATTCGAATATACTACTGTAAATTATTCAGGCTCCGTTCTTTTATACGGTGCGGTGCGGTGCGGTGTAACAATGGTGCGGTGCAGTGGAATTTGAAAAAGTGTGGTAAAGTGTTGTGAGTTGTGGTGAGAGTTGTGGTAGGTGGGGTAGGTGAGGAAAGAGAATGTAAAAAGTAAATGAAAAAAGTGAGAAAAAAGAAAAGTAAGAACTTCTTACCAAGAAGATATATTGGTAATGATTGTGGTAAAGTATGGTGAAATATGATAGAATGGAGAACCCAGTAAGGCCTACCAACCCAAAGGGGGGTACACTGCTATAAGGCCCAAAGAAGCCTCCCACGGGCACCAACAATTCCCACCAAGGAAATTGTGGTCACCAGGGATCAAAACCCCTAGTGGGGAGGATAAACCTCTCACACTCATGCCACTTGAGCTAAAGCTTATTGACAACTTTAATAGTTATGTGTCTATGACTTATAAAAAAAATCTACATACATCAAATAACAAAATATTAGTCACCTTTAGATGGTATATTAGTAACCTATATTCTTATATAATTAATAGCTCTGTTACAATCTCTTTATGCGTTTTAATTGGATAATTGAAAAAAATCTACCTAACATAATATTAATCACCCCTTAGATCATATATTAGACATTAGTCACCTATAATCTATAGACCCGGTACAATTTTTTGGTGCGCTTTAATTAGATAGCTGGAAGTAATTAATCGATCTAATATAATATTATTAGTTACCCTTGAATGATATATTAGTGACGTATATTCTAATATAATTAATAGACTTAATATGAATTGTGTATATTATAATGAAGATCCTAAAATTGTTCATCCGTATTAGGCATAAAAGTAACGTAAAAATGAAATCTTGGAAACTCCAATTAGACAAGATATTATCATGTATGATTTGCGTATATTATATAGAAGATCCGTGTAAATCAAGGCTACATCCTTTAAATTAACTTTTTTTTCGGAATTGAAATATTTTAAAATTTTCTATAATTACAGTAGAGGGGCGTGTGAAGTCACTCTCCGGCCTACACGTCGATTATGTTTTTATTTTGATAAGAACTGCCACATATACCGTCTCACGATTGATAAATTATCGTCAGACGGTCTTATACTAAAGTTTGCGCATATATAATGGCATTCCTAATTTTTGGAATCAAGCTAGATTTATCCTATAAAAAGAAATTATATATTACCAAGGGTCAATATTCCATTGGTTAGAGAAAAAGGAAATCAACTAAGTTAAGGAACTCCATAGCATTCTTTAAATGAGTTCCACCGGTTTGCATAGCTTGCTGTACAAGAACATCTCTTTTTGCACAAATTCTCATACTATGATCCTTCTCACTCCACCTGTTGTTACTTGTTAGGGTCTGTTTTTGTAAGGCATTTAAAAAAGTACAGTTTACATGTGGATGCAGGGTGACGTAGGTTGATGTAGGTCGATACAGATTAGTGCAAGTTATGCAGGTTGAATAATGTAAATACATGTGAGATAATATAAGTTATTGTAATTTGTTATTTCAAACCGTAAGTCATTGCAATTTAGGAACTTTTCATGAAGTTTTTATTACCACATTAATTAATATTTTATATAGTTATATGTGAAAGAAATTACAAGTATTACGAATTTTCATAATTATTATATATAAAAATGACAAAATGTATAAAAATTATATTCATAATATGCATTTTATACAAACTACATAAACATTATTTTCACAATAATTGTCCACTACAAAAGCATCAATAAGTTTAGGAACTTAGAAATGAGTTTTCAATTAAAAGAACAATTCAACTTTACAATGTTTTTTTTTCAATAACAAATATTCAAAACTTGAAAATAGTCAATTTTGTTTAAAAAGTTGGTACAAATGGTTTATATAACAAGATAAACAAACAATACAAAGGAAAATAAATAAAAGTAATAGACGTAAATAATTGTTTACCACACATGCATGTGTTAACAAGTCTTAGGGAAATAGCCAAGACTTTTCAATGAAATAGACTTTTCAATAGTTTAATAAAAGAATGGCCAACCCAAAAATAAACCAAAATAAAAATTAAATTTAAATTTAAATAGAAAATTAAAGTTAGTTCTAAATTCGAATCAACCAATTTTCAGACAGTAATAACATTGTTACCCTCTCCTTGATGACGCAATGAATATCCATTTTTTTCCCGTAGACAATTCACAAGAATATATTAAATTAATTTCGCTAATCCTCTAATTTAATTTCTTTTTTATGTATGAAATTATTTTTAATTTAAAAATTCACATGAATATTTTAATTTTATGAAGGGTATGAAACTATTATTTATTGATATCAAAATTAATAAAAATTTGTAAACATTTCTATTTATTAAGATAATTAATTTTTTTGATTGAGTGTAGGTAGGTACAGGTTGGTGCAAGACATGACGGGTAAGTGCAGATTGGTGCAGGTGCAGATTAGCAAATGGCCTAAAGAACACGCCTTTAGCATTATGGGATATTAGTCATGATATTTGTCACTTCATTCTAAGATTTTCCATAAAAAAAAATTTAAAAAAAAAAAACTTTCATTCTGAGATGAAAATACTCAAAGCAACTGCATTAGTGAGTAGTGATGAGTATAAGTTATGCTCACATAATGAAGTGGAAACTATAAGGCCCACCAAGAGAGATAGAGTTTAACACTTCATTTTTTTTCAATAGTGAGTTCAGTTTTGTTTAAATAATTTAGAAAAATGTGTAGGCCATGCATAATAGTTTAAATAATTTGATTATGTTGATTTATTTCATGTAACCAGCAATTACTTTAGAAAAAATTAATAAAAAATTAATTTATTTAAAACTAGCTATTAAATTAATTTATTTAAAACCAGCCAATGAAATAATTTATTTAAAACTAACCAATAAATTGCATTGGTGATTATCATGGGTTTGGTCGATTGTGGTGCATTCCCTTTGCCAGTTTCACCCCATCTTCCCCCATAAAATTGGCATTGCAAAAACTCCACAAAATTCCCTTAACTACAAAGGACCCAAAGTCTCATCCATTCATCGTTCCCTTAGCCCATCGAATCCCTCAACTCCTCAAAATGCCCTCTTCGTCAAGTCAAAATGGCGAAAGAGAAATTTCCTCCTCTCACCCTATTCTCCCACCCGAACCGACTATGTCTCAACTCATGCAACAAGTTCAACGACTTATTGATAGTTAAATCGTGCTCCAACGCCAAATGGAGCTTGAAGGATGGAGGAATATTCATTCAACGCTTGAGTCTCCATTGCAAGAAAAGGTTGAAGCTCTTAGCTGTCAAGCAACGAGAAGAGTTGACGAGGTTCCACCACCACCTCTCCAACCTTAACTTGGTGGACCTCCTCCTCCTATTGCCGGTCATGGTGTTGATCCTCTTTGTCGCCCCCATGGTCGCCTTAACTTCGATGAGGGTGAAAGATCAAGTGAGGACTTGGAAGACACATCCTCCATGGGAGTTCCTCTTAGGCATCGAGATGATTAGGATGACCTTCGAGTTGATCCTCCTAACTTCGACAAACATTCGAATCCCAATGAATTCCTTGATTGGGTGCATGCCATGGAGAAGTTTTTTGAACTCATGGATTATGACGAGAGGAAGCAATACAAGGTTGTCACCCTCCTACTCACTAAGAATGTATCCCTATGGCTTGTGAACTTGAAGAAACGAAGGATGAAAGATCGCAAGCCAAAAATCCAAACTTGGTCGAAGCTCAAAAAGCATTTGATGAAGAGGTTTGTGCCCACCCACTAAAAGCAACACCTCTACAACAATTTTTTCTCTCTCAAGCAAGGCCACATGAGTGTTGGAGAATACATACGGGAGTTTAAGTTGGTCATGATACGGTGTGATGTTCAAGAGTCATTGAAACAAGTGATGGTGAGGTTTCTCAATGGCCTCGATGACAAGATTACATCAAAGGTAAGACTCTATGAGTATCACTCCATCGACGACCTCTACAAGCTTGCTACCTTCGTCGAAGAGAGGAAGAGGAAGTCAAAGGGTATTTCTATACTCTCCACCCATGAGTACAAAGGAGATGAATATCCTTCTTCTAGGGAGTCTCATTCCCCTAGGAGCACCAAGTCTACAAAACGGGAATCATCGCCCCCTAGGGATCCTTCAAGGAAGAAGGAAGGAAGAAAGTGCTGCAAATGTCATGGATATGTTCACTACCAATCTAAATGCTCAACGGAAAGGGTGATGACCCTTCAAGAGGTCAAGGAGAATGACAAAGAGGTTGAATAAGTGCTCAAGGAACAAGAAGTGGAGATTCCAGAAGTACGTGAGGGCAATCTTGAAGTCCAACCCGAGGAAGAAAGTTGCTTGTCTTGAGGAGAGTACTTCATTCCCCCAAAGTTCCTCTTGATAACAACTAAAGGGAGATGTTATTTCAATCACGATGCAAGGTCGTGGACTTCATCATTGATTGCGGGAGTTGCACCAACGTCGCATTGGCATATATGGTAGAGAAACTAAACCTCCCAACCAATCCACACCCCTGACCATACCATCTCAAGTGGCTCAGTGATCGAGATGGCGTGAAGGTAAGCTGACAAGTTCTAGTTCATTGGTCAATGAGTTCTAAGTATAATGACTCTGTTTTATGTGATGCCGTATCGATGAGTGCGAGTCATTTACTTTTGGGGAGACCTTGGCAATTTGACCGAGGCGTTGAATATGATGGCTGAGGGAACGCGTATTCCTTCCAACCTGGCCATGGAAGACTTACCCTGTGCCCTCTAACACCCCGCCAACTAACCATAACTCAACTTGGGGTGGGAAGTGATTTGAGGAACCTCCTCCTTGAGAGAAAAACACGGAAGAGAGTACCCATGGTGGGTAGTTGACTTACTTAGTGCTTCCATGTTGGAGAAAGGGCTTTTTTATGAAGAAAGAGGTTGAGTAAAGGGGCTGGTTGGCTAGCTCGTGCAATCAACGAGAAATTCCTTCGCCTTAGTAAGCTAGCTTTCTAAGCTAAGCAAGCCCTTTTCTCCGGGCACTACGGTAGGACGTGGATCGATCATGACGAGAATGGACTTTTCCGTTACCTTAACTCCTCAAAAATTTCCCATTTTCCCTAAAGTGAGTGAATGTACCTTAACTCCTCAAAAATTTTCTATTTTCCCTCCTTACCCATTACTCCTGAGCCCCAAGTCCCCTCTTGATTTGCATATTTCCATGACGAGGGCTTTGTGTTGGAGTTTGAGGCGAGTTGGGTGCCTACCAAATTTGTATTTGATGGTGTGAGGAACGAACAACCGGTTGAGCAAGAACTGGGTATTGCGCTCTCTTGCGATGACTACATCGTGGAGTTCAACAAGATCATGAGTGGATGAGCTAACCGTGATCACCGTTTTGAGTCTACTTGCGTATCCTAAAGAAATGTTATGCCTTCAAGAAGGGCGGGGTGGTGAGCATCAAGCTAGCATGGCTTTTAGGAGGCATCTACTATAGGGGTTCGATCTTTCTCACGGTTGTTTCTAACCCTTAGGATTTGAGGGCAAATCCTCTCCTACCCAGAGAGTCTGATCCATGAGGATCAAGGGGGTATTTAGGGCCTCACTAGCCTAATGACCCAATCCCGAGATTTTCAAATGCCTTAGGGAATTTGGTCTCGGATCAAAGAAGTCTCGTGGTGAACCGGCTAATTTTTCAACACTCAAGCCCAGAAAATCACTTATGAAGACAAGAACAGAGCTAGTAGATTCAATGCCAAGCCGATGAGTCAAGTTAGGGTCGGAATCCAGTCAAGGGGAATTTTGGTCATTACACAAGGATCGGGATGGAACCATGGAGCATTAAGTCAAGCCTGAAAAACCTACCCTAAGGAGGCTAGGAATAAGTCATGAGGGAACAAGAAAAGACATTTCTTAACTCTTTTGATCACAACTCCTTAATTGCAACTCCGATGACTACCAAATTTGGAAAGATTACAGTACACACTGAGAGCTTTTCGTCATATATTATATGACCAAATTGGAGTTAAAACGAAGAAGTTATGCGTGTTGGAAGTCAGACGACACTGGCTGCGCCCCTATAGGAGCTGGCTGCACCTCCTAGATGCTGGCTGTGCCAAAGTGGCGCCAGCCGCACCTCACCCTGCTTCCCCATCCCAATTCTCTGAGTTAGGCGTTGGCTGCGCCTCAGAGGCACTAGCCGCACCTAACCCTGACACGTGTTTTTTTTCCTCAGTTTTTCGGTTGTTCTCATTCTCCCCACCCCCTTGGCTCTCAATAGAACATAACTTGGACATTTTTGATTGAATATTGTAAACACTTGGAAGATGAATTCTTATAGGATATTTGAAAACTCTCCCCTAAAATCTTCATTCTTGCTTTATCCATTTCAATGGTGGTGTTAGTGGGGTGTCCTATTTAGAGGTTGTATGGTGTTTTCTTTATCACAATCTTGATGAGTTCTTTGGGTCTCTCTTTGGGTGTTGGTAGATCTCCTCTAAGCATCCATGGAAGATCTTTAATATGGTGAGATTTCTTTATCAGTGAACATATATTTGTTGTTTCATTGTTGTTCTCATTGTTTTTGCTTAAAACCCTAAAAATGGTTGAAGAATGTTCTAAGTTGGGGTTTTCTTAAACCTTAGGTTAATCGTTGGTCCTTGAGCATTTAATCTATCGTTCCTAGTCGATTCTGGATCAGTGGATACCATCCATTCTAAGTATCCGCTTTCGAAGAATTTTTTTCAAACGCACGATTATTAAAAGAGACTCATAAGCCTGGAAAGCCATTCTTAGAAAACACAATATTTTTCGCCAAGGAATCCTTTGAATTGTGGGTAATGGTAAATCTATTAAATTTTGGACAGATAATTGGTGAGACTCAATATCTCTTTTATGCTTGAATAACATTTCTGATAGGGATAATATTAACTTGAATCTCAAAGTTTCAAACTTCATTAGAGAAGACAGAACTTTGAATTTCGAGTTATTGAGCTCTACTATTTATCAAGATTCCATAGACCTTATAAGAGTTGTATCCATTCCTTTGACTTGGAAGATATTTGCTGTAGGGTCTCTCAAGTTATGACAATTTCACAACAAAGTCCGCCACCTGGCAAACTCATGGAGTGGACCCTAAGGTTGCTCCGTGGGAATACATTTGGGTTTGGAATCTTGACATCAAACCTAAATTGAAAACCTTCCCTTGCCTTATACCTATCGATCCCTCATGCCCGACCCACATTTACCCTTTAGAAACCCAAGATCATATTTTCCTGGATTGCCCGATAGCTAAAGCAACTTGGGATGAACCTCTCGACCATTACTGGATCTCAATTTGCCCTAATTCTAATAGCATTAGTACAATATGTTTTCTTAATAATTATCACTGTAATAATCATACCTCTCCTCTTGACAGACTAATTACTCTTTTACGGAGTTGTGGAAAACTCGAAACGAGCTCACTTTTCGCAATGTTCAACCTAATTTTGTTGGTATGCTTATTAGAGCCAAAAAAGCGAATGTTGAATGGAGAATCAGATTGGATAACTTTCTTCAGATCTTCGTATAAGCCCTTAGACCCCTTCCTCCCCTTTGACTTCTTTTTGGGTGTCTTGGAACCCCCCCCCCCAAAAAAAATAAATCAATGTAACAAAGATTAACTTCGATGGAGCGAAATCTAATCCAACAACTGCGAGGGGATTTGTCATCTGTGATTGGAGGGGAGCCTGCTTTTCCTGTAAATCCTTCAACTTGGGGAAAACATCGGTTCTGGTAGTTGAGACAATTGCAATGCTTAACAGTATTATAGAGGCGTTGAGGAGAGGTTTTTCGAAGATTATTGTGGAAGGAGACAACAAAATTGTCTTTCATGCAGTATGTGGAATGTGTGAAATCCTTAGGTCTATCAGAAAGCTTGTTAAAGATATTAGACTCCTGCTCTGCAAGTTCGACTTTTCATCAGTTTATCACGCATTTAGAGAAGTAGATAGATCAGCTGATTGGTTAGCAAAAAAGGGGCTTAGTCATACAATTTTCTCTTATAATGATGTAGAAATGGATCGTGAATTCTTTTGTATTATCTTTAGAAAATAAATTGGGTAGATCTCTTGAAAGAAAAGTTGCCTAAAAGCAAGTGCAACACCTTGCTTCTTACCTTGGAACATGTGCTGGAGTGTTGTGTTTTGGTCCAGCGAGGAATGAAAATGGGAGGAATGTTGAGTAAGAACTCTGCAGAGTTCCTTCCTCACAATCACACCATATTATTATTATTATTATTATTATTATTATTATTATGATTTTTTAACAAATCAAATGATGACATGTGTCTTTGATTTTTCTTTTTCCTTTTCTTATGGTTACTTTACACATTTGGAAAGCAGAAAATAAATGTAAAATCTATTAATGTATGATGTGAAATCTATAAAATAAATATTTTAAAGTCAAATAGTAGGAAAAAGTTTCTATTGTTATAAAATAAATAGAATGAAGTTCCAAATAGTGGGATAATTGATGATGTGAAAAGGGTGGATCTCCACTTACATTCCAAAAATTTGGAATACCATTGCATTTGCTCTATTCTTGTACTTGTCTCTTCAAAAAAAAAAAAAATTCAAACAATTTTTTTGTTGAATTAGAAACGCGTTTCGAGGTTTAAGGGTTTAAACCAAAACCACGTTAGTAGCGTTCCGTGAGCGTCACCGTCGCTCCCCAACCCCCTCTCTCTTCCCCTTGAAAACCCAACGTGTCCATTAGAAAGAAGCCCAACCACCAGATATGGGTCGCAGCCGCCATTAACGCAACCTCCATAGCTATCCTCTACGACAGCATGATATTGAGGTATTCTTTGTATCTCGATCTCTTATCGCTTCAAACTATCGATTTCAAAATTCTGTTTCCTTCGAGTTCCAGTCGAAAATGCTAAACCCCCCATTAGGGTTTTGAATGCGGAGAACTGGGCAGCGGTAAACATAAGATTCTGATTCGAATCCAATCGAATTGAAGAAGCAATGCTTCAAAACCTATCTATTTATCTTCGCCCGATCCGTCGTTTTTCAATCGCTGCTCGCTCTCTATCTGCGTCCCTTCCTTGCATTGACACACCCACTAGTAGTTCAAGTAGTTGTGATTCCTGTAATAAAGGCGGTAATAATGGTGTGTCTAGTGCTAATCTAAAGATTAAACTCAGATTAGAAGAACCCGCCCTTATTAAGCTGAAGAAAGAGAGGGACCCTGATAAGTTGTTTAAGCTGTTCAAGGATAATGCCCATAATCGCCTTGTTATAGAGAACAAGTATGCTTTTGAAGATACGGTCTCGCGGTTGGCGGGTGCTGGGAGATTTGACTATATTGAGGAGTTGCTTGAGCAGCACAAGTCATTGCCACAAGGTCGGAGGGAGGGTTTCATTGTTAGGATTATTATGTTGTATGGCAAGGCTGGAATGATAAAACACGCGATGAATACGTTTTATGATATGCATTTGTTTGGTTGTAAAAGGACTGTTAAATCTCTCAATGCTGCTTTGAAGGTTCTGACCCAAACTCGTGATTTAGTGGCCATAGATGAGTTTCTAAGAGAGATTCCTTGGAAGTTTGGAATTAGGTTAGATGTCATTTCTATGAATATTGTGATTAATGCTTTATGTGGGATGGGAGTATTGGACAAGGCTTACTTGGTGATGGTAGAGATGGAAAAGGCGGGGATAAAGCCAGATGTTGTTACTTATACGACACTTATATCAGCTTTCTACAAGAGCGGCCGATGGGAGATCGGGAATGGGCTGTGGAATCTCATGGTCTTTAAGGGATGCTATCCTAATGTTGCCACTTTTAATGCTAGAATCCAGTTTCTGGTCAGTAAGGGTCGAGCTTGGCAGGCTGATGATTTGCTCGGCTTGATGGAAAATTTAGAGATATGTCCAGATGAGGTTTCTTATAATTTGGTAATCAAAGGGTTTTGCCAAGCTGGGTTTTTGGATATGGCCAAAAGGGTATATTCTGCCCTGCATGGGCGGGGCTTCAAGGCCAACGTTAAAATATACCAAACTATGGTGCATTATTTATGTGAGGCAGGTGATTTTGATTGTGCCTATAGCATGTGTAAAGAGTGCATGAAGAAAAATTGGACTCTTAACGTAGACACCATTTGTACACTGCTTACGGGTTTGGTGGGCATAGGGAAATTAGATAAGGCTGGCATGATTATAGATTTGGCAGAAAGAAGGCATCCTCCATTTTCTTCACGGCAGTTGGATGCATTCAAATCTATTCAGGGGCAACGTTAAAGGTTGATCGGACGAAGTGTGTATAGTAATTCGCTTGCCATTTGCCCTGTCCGACAGTTGCAGTGTTTGATATTCTTCACTTGGTTCAGAGATCCCGTGATCTATGTAGGTGAAGCTTCCATGGGATAAGTAATCATGCATTTTAGTGTCCTTCCACTTTGATGAGTCAACAGCTGAAGCTGATGAATTCAGCAGAAAATTTGTAAGTTGTTCTTTGTCCTTCTCCCAACTGGCTTATCCATTTATTGTCCTCTCTCGTTGTCAGATGATTCTATGTTATGCTATGATATTTATTTTCTTTCTGTAAGATGAATAATTGGTTAATTACTTCCGTCCTTGCACCCAACTTCCTACACCCCTTTGCAATACATGGGACAATTATAAATAGTTAACTATGGTTGTGGGTGTTCAATGGAAGTTCCTGAGTGTTTCCATGTGTGTTTTCTTTTAATCTCCTCTTTGCAGCTTTCTCATATGTTAGATGTTGGATCATAGATTAGAGTGATAGTAATGTGTCTTTCATATTGAACGTTTGCAGTTATCGGGGACTGGAGAACCCTAATGATGGCAGACTGCTTCTCATGGGCATTTAACTGTTACAAGTCTGGAACTGGTAAGTGAAGATGATTTCTGCTTATTTCTCTGTTGTTCAGTTGATTTCATTCTTGTTTGGTTTTCCCACAAGGGGTGCTCAGCTTAACCATTCTCAGCAAGTCAGTTTGAAGGCTCTACCCATTTCTTCACATTTTGCTCTGTGCTAGAGCAGGGAAACAATCAAGAGTTGCAGACAGTAATCTTCATTATAAGTAATTAACTGATATTTTTTTTAGTCATCCAGAATCCATTGAAATAAGATTCCCAACAATTTGTTTGCTTTTATAGACATTTCATGTACAATTGAACAGTTGCACTTTTGTTGGCGAGATCAACGTTCTGCTTCTCTATACTGTTTTGTGAACTATGCAATGTGTATCAATACACCATAGGAACAATGGTTCTGTATATGTGGACCATTGATACTTTTGATCAGAAATAAGCATTAATTGGTTTCGTGTAACTTATTATTTACTGCAGTTAAGGAAGCCAGTTTAAAAGGAGCCCAGATGAGAGCTCTTGAGCTGTCCAAGTATAGTTTTTGGCAATGTCGGATGCACTGTTGACTTGTTATGACGTTGGAGGACACTTCTGAGAATTAAACATTAGGAGGTTGAGCTGGTGGCATAAAGGAGTCTTCAGAAGAAGCCTTTGAATGAAGGAATGTTGACTGTTTAAATGAATGAAGACAGCTATGAGCATATTACATTACATTCAACCAATGATATTTCAGTGTTAGAAAAAGCCTTGCCAAATATCTTGGATGTCTTGTATGAGTGATGTTAGAGCAAGGTCAGTAGAAAAACATCTGTCTAATGCTTTGTTTTCCTTGTCACTTGGTTTTCAGATAGATTGTAGCTAATTCTTTCTCTCTTCCAGGTCATTTTCCATTCGGAGGATATTAAATGCCTGCTGCACCGGTACCTCATACATAAGGGTTTTAGAATTTTTTTGGCCGTGGCTGATTTCTGTCCTCATTTGGGGATTTGTTTTTGCAAGCCTCAAAAGGCATGACATAACACAAGTGTGAGAAATTCCCATTTTCTTACAATTTTATTTTATTAGTTTATCATTCTTTTGTAAAAATAGCAGGCAATAGAGATATGAAAATTGGTGCTCATGTAATTCTTTAAATTAGGGTATTGATATTCATTTTTCTAATAAAACATGAGTTGCTTTGGGTGATGGATTTCTGTTTCCCTATTCCTTGTCTACCCTCATCTTTTATCTCCCCAATATTGTCACTCTTTCTCATCTTAACTTATTGTGAAAGGTTCTGAGGAGAATTGAGTTTTTGTAACATCTGTGATCATTCGGTATGCTTCATGCCTTCATGATCCTTTTCTGTTGATTTTGAAATCATCACTTGGAAATTGGAATCTTTTATCATTATATTTTCAGATTAAAATGTGATCCATATCGGCTGTTGCCTTAGAATTTCATTGACTTGTCTTCAACATCCATTAACATTTTCTCATTTTCTGTGGTACTACCTGGAAAATGGCTTACTGAATGATGCTTCATGCACAGATGGGCTGGGCGTCAATCATCTAGATTCTAGAAGCATGCTTCATAAGGCATTTGCATATGAAAGAAGATGCAGTCAAAGGCTTGTATCTCTTGTTGTCATTCTGATCATCTGATACATGTTTCAGTCTGGAGAAAAATAAATCTACTTGCCTTTTTGTTTATTTGTTTATTTATTTTTTTTATCAAATTAGATGTGGAAGATTAGCCACTACAGTGAACATGTGGGGCTTGGTCTGGGATTCAAGATTTTGGGTCATACTTTCAGTTTTTTGGGAGTCTCATCATATGCTTCAGTTTCGTACCGTCTTTAATATACTAGTGGTCCGTGATCATTCACTCTGCAAGCTTAGCATTTCATCAAGTTTCTGTTGAATTGTCATTTGACTATGAACAAGTCCATCCCTTTGTAAGCATCGGGGTAGCTTCAAATTAGGCCGCTATTGCTACTTTGGTGACTGTTGCTGTATTACTAGCTGAAGTATAGTATGGTAATGAGCAAGTTTTTGAATCTTTGATCAATTTCATTGTTCTGTTGTGATCGTCTGCTGGTAGTTATCTTTGATATCTCCTTCAGAGCTAAGTAGTGATTACACATGTCTTCCTTGCATATGGAATTAATTTTCCAAGTCATTTTCAAATTGCTTTGAAGACTAGTATACATGGATGAATGTAGAGGTGTTTGCTTTGAAGCCATTAGCGAAGTTGGCGGAGGTGATTTATGGCCTTTAATATGTTTATTTTGGCTGTGCTTGCTGGTATCGTCCAACTTCTTTGTGAACTCTTTATCACTGCCTCATTAACAACTGCTTGGTGGGTTACTGTCCCGGGTTTTGTCTCAAGTAGTTTTCCAAATGTGCAGACTTTTCAGACAGGCTGAATCAGATACAATATTCAAGTGCGTACCATTGGTTTGAGGATTCATTTAGGAGGTATAATACGATTTGAAATCTAAAAGTTCACTTGTGTATGACTTGAGATGTCACATTTAGCTCTTTTGCTGGAGATTGAGCCACTACTTTGAATAGTTAATGAGGTCAACATAGGTGCTCGTGTTGGGCTGATGGTCCAGTTCCAGGTCGTAACGGCAAATTGGTATTGGTTTTCGAAGCTTGACTAGAATTTTGATGGTTAGTCCTGAGTTTTAGCGAACTGGTGAATTCCTCATGTTGAAAATACATGTTGGTATATGTCTGACTCTTATGATGCTGCTCTATGAGGTTGGGTTATTCCATTGGACCTTTGTTACTCCTCCAGGAGCCATGGTATATGGTACTAGTCTTGCTGCTGATCAAGCCTACTAGCATAGTGAACTTTGCATACTTTACTGTTGGCTTTACCTTTTTGTTCTCCCCCTTTTCTCTTTCCCCCTCTTGCTCCTCCAGAAAAACAGGGTGAACATTCGAGGAATCAGTTTGTGCAGAACTAAATGTCAAGGTTGAAGTGCATACATGTCCAGTATATTGTTACTTCTCTCTGTTTGGGTGTTCAGTGTCTCTTGCTGTTTCTGCCTTATTATTTTTTTTTTTTGGTTGAAAGTTTAAAGTCAATAGCACTAGCTGGTAAGGTTGAGAAATTTCAAAATCTCAAGTTTTTGTTGATGAAGTCCTCAATTTATTGCTGTGATCCCAAGTTTCCAGCAGCAAGTCAGCTACCCATAGCCAATTCCCACCTAACAGTGTTTTTGCCTTGGGTTCTCTCTGCCTAAGACCTTGGAAAAGGCTACCCAACTTGACTTCTTCTTTTGCTGTCATTGGTTACTCCATCTGTTATTATCTCCCTCCTGGCCCCCCGGCTTCCCTTCTTTGATGACATTGATAGACCAAGTCTTAACAAATTGTTGTCTTAGATTACAACCAAGGTAGAGATGGCAAAAGAAATCTCGGCAGCCCTCTACAAAGTTAATCTGCATTGCCCAGATTGTGCTCACAAGATCAGGAAGCCTCTTATGAGAATCCAAGGTATGCTCTATTCTGGATCACCAACTTTTGTTTCTTTGAATATACGAAAGACAAGGAATTAAATTCTGTTAGTTTCTTTTGTTGAGATGAACTTATGCTAGAAACAATCGAAGGCTGAAAATGTTGATTATAACGTGCAGAACCTTGGGGTGGTCAGCTTGTAATTGCTTGCAAATAAAATGAAAGCAACACCGTGGTTTTCATTGATTGCGGAAAATACCCATTGATTCGATCAGTTTGTAACATATTCATCAGTCATTTTCACAAAATAGTCAAAACCTGCAGGAGTTCATAGCGTTGATGTGAATTTTGAGAAGAGTGAAGTGAGGGTGATTGGTGCAATTGATGCAAAGAAGATTCACGAGAGGATTGAGAAATTGAGCAAGAAGAAGGTCGAATTAATAAAAGTTGAATCCAAGTTCAAGGAAACCGTTGTGGTAGAGAAAGTTGTGAAGGAGATTAAAGAAGTAAGTACTTTTTGGTTTCTATTTTTAGCATTTCCTGAATTGGCTATTTGTGATGTTCTGGATCCTAGTAGATTGACACCAAGAGGAATATGATCAATAGGCACCAACCATCTTCATCTGGAAAAGAAATTTGTGTATGACGATCTAAAGAGCTACTTGCTTATTAAATTTAAATCTAAGTACAGCAATAACAATGAATAACCTTTTTTTTTCCCGGGGGGCAGCCTATCATACACACTCATACAGTGAAAGTGCATCTACATTGTGAACAGTGTGCTGCTGATCTTCGCAGGAGTCTACTGAGGCACAAAGGTAATGCTCCTATATATTGTTCTTCTATAACTATGTGAAGTCTGTGCTTATTTATTCTCTCACAGTCTCACATACCTTAACTGAAAAATACTACAATTAAACCTTGATGTGTAGTGTTATAAAACATTGAGTCTCCAAAAGATTTTCTTCAGGTCTCTTAGAAAGTTAGAATCAATCTACTGCAAATATTTGTATGCTTTGAGGTAAGACTGCCTGCATTTAGATTTCCTCAAATCTCTAGATCCCATGCAAGCGGGACATATAGTGCGAGGAGTTGTAGATCCTGAGGTTGAGTATTCACTAAGTTGTGAATGCAAAATGGTCAAATCTATTTGTTTTTTTTTTTTTTTGGTTTGAAGCGAAAGAAAAAGAGAGGGGGGGGGGGGGTTGGTAATTTTTCTCACCAGAACAGTTAAACAAATGGATTTTTGTTGAGGTAGTGTATGCTACCCCTAGAGTTATTAACTTATAAAAGTCAAAAGGGTGTATCAACTTCAGGATTTATATAGTGCCTGATCAATGAGGTTGTTGGGTTGGTTATGGCTAAAGTGGAATAGAAAAGTTTTAAAATGTGGTTAGCCAAAACATGTACAGTAATATTCACATAGTAGAAATTTGCAATTTGGGAGTCCCCTAAATCAATTGGTTGACTTTGTTTCATGATGGGTGACACAACATTGAAGCGTTTTTCTTTTTTTATTTCCTTTTTCTTTTGGGCAGGGGGGTGTCAAATTTAAAGTCTGAGTGTCTGACTAATGTAATTGCTAACTTGTAGAAAATATATGGAAAAAAAAAACAGTTTGCTATGAAGGATTTTAAAAGTTGGTAAATTACTGCATTGTTTCACAATTCACCTTGTCTCGGCCTCACAGTTTCCCTCTTCTGACAGGGATTTACGAGGTGAAACCCGATATGAAAGCTCAGCACCTGATTATTGAGGGAGTGACGGAGGGCGAAAAATTGGTGAAATATATAAGAGAGAAGCTCCACAAGCATGCAGAGATTGTTACCAGCAAGGAAGTAATAAAGAAGGAAGAGGTGAAAAAAGAAAAGGTTGTAGTTGAAAAAAGTGAATCAGGCATCAAAGTGATTGAAGCTGAGGAAGTGAAGGATGTCCAAGAGAAGCTTAAAGCCACTAACACTCCCTACATAATCCACTATGTTTATGCCCCTCAATGGTTTAGTGATGAAGATCCTAATTCTTGCTCTATTATGTAAATATGTCTACCCATCATTTGTGTTGGTGAGGTGAGTGTGATAAATGCAGATTTCTAAAGGCTAGCAATTCTTTTTTTTTTTTTTTAGGTCAAAGCTATCATTCTTGTATGATATATAGTAGTATAGTGTGTGGGGGGAAATAAATGGATTAGTGGAAGTGTCATGTACTATTTAAGCTAGAACCTTGTCACTAATCACATGGATGTATAGTGGAGTGATTATTACTCTTATATTGTGTAGTTATGACTTGTTGAAAGAAATGTGTCCTTGAACCGTTTTGTCTTGACTTTGTAGGGATCAATTTTCTTCATGCATAATTACATTTACTGATTTACACCACCTCTTCTTGATGGAGCAGTAGTGAACGATTTCTTAATGTTGGATCAGTTAAAATTAGCGTTCTTAAATTGTAAAATTTAGGGGATAAGTCTGCTTTATTTGATCCCTTCATACCTTATTTATGGTAGGATTTCAAAATATTGATATAGATGAAATGTAGCACTACATTTTTATGGAAGTATTTTTCCTTTTAGCATAAATTTAATAGTGATAGCTTTTCATCTAATAGATATTTATTAGTTGATAAATTTGTAACAAAAATCTTTTAAAACTACAATTGAATTTTCAATTATGGAAAATTTGAAGTTGCATCTTTTAAAAATGGATTATTGGGTGATAATACACTAAACTTTAAGGGTATTGGACAATAATGCACTTAACTTTTTTTTGGACTCTAATACATTGAATTTTGAGGGTATTGGACAATAATGCATTCAGACCAATTCAGCTGGTGGTTGACGTAGTGGCTGTCATACTTTGAGGGAGAAGGACGATGGTGAACCCGAGCGTACGTTGCTCGGTGAGCCCAGCGTCCACCATCGTTTTTTTAAAGTGTAATATTATATTTTTATGCTTTTTATTTTTTTACTACAATATTTATACCTATAAGGCCAATGCTTATAAGCCTTAACTACTAATTATTATGCTCATAAATTATAACACTATTATGCTCATAACCTACAAGGTCAATGCTCATAAGCCTCTACACCAATGCTCATATTGTACAACTACTATGTTCATAACTTATAACTATTATGCTCATAAGCCTCTACACCAATGCTCATACTATACAACTACTATGTTGATAACTTATAACTATTATGCTCATTACATAAAATCATAATGCTCATCAAGCTGAACTACAATGTTCATTACCTATTACTACAATGCTCATTACCAATAACTACAATGCTCATTACATAAAACCATAATGCTTATTAAGCAGAACTACAATGCTCATAACCTATAACGACAATACTCATTACATGAAACCATAATGCTCATCAAAGCAGAACTACAATGGTCATAACCTATAACGACAATGCTCATTACATGAAACCATAATGCTCATCATGCTGAACTACAATGTTCATTACCTATAACTACAATGCTCATTACATAAAATCATAATGCTCATTACCTATTACTATAATGCTCATTACCTATAATTACAATGCTCATTACATAAAACCATAATGTTCATCAAGCATAACTACAATGCTCATAAGTGAGCTGGGCAACGGGCCGGGTTGGACCGGGTCAGGGCCGACCCTTTACTCTTATGGACTAGGGTCGGGTCAACACTTTTGAGACAAGGAGTAGGGTCGGGTCATGGGTCAGCTGACCCTGACCCGCCCATTTGCATATGATGTTTTTTTTGCTGCTGTATTGCTAATAATTCTGGTTTTTTTTCCAGTCTTCACATAATATGATTCATAAATAACTCTGCCCCTTTTTTTTCACATCCGCAAAATTACATCCAAAATTACATAATTATATCCAAAATAGTAAGACTAAAATTACATAATTATATCTAAAATAGTAGGACCAAAATTACATCTAAAATTACAAAATTATATCCAAAATTATATTTAAAAAAATAGCTAATTATATCCACCCAGAAGGCCAGAACATATGAAACTCAACACATTGATCAAATTCCAATCTGATCCCCAACAGGCCAGCACTGATCGCATCCAAATTTGAATGGGGGATAGAATGGAAATGGAAATCCAAATCCTACAAGTGGAAGCAAGAAGAGCCTGCTACTCGATCTGATGAATCACGAACAGTAACTTTAGCAAATCTTCGACAAATGCACTTATTGCTATGAATTCCAACAAAAATCCTCTTTGAATACCAACAAAATCCTAAATTATAACCCAACTGAAATTGAAACTAGCTTTCAATTGAATACCAGCAAAACCCTAATATTGTTTCTTCATCAAATCCTCTTTAAATACCCACAAAAATCCGCTCAGATTTGAGAAAATTCCTCAACATTCAACGATTCGAATTAGGTAAATGCATAATGGAATTGAAGACGAGCGTACCTGATAAAAGAATCAATCAATCAATTGAAGATTTGAAGGAAGAATGGATTGAAGAGGTGAGTGCAGTGATTCGATTCGAATTAGGTCAACAGCGATGGCGTTGGTTTACTAAGGCTTCACCGGCGACAACAAGTGGAGACAGGGTCGATGGCGACGGACGGGGGTGAGAGAGGACTAAGGAGACATGGCCGGCGAAAGTGAGAAGAGAGGGAGAAGGTGAGTCTGGTGACTAGTGAGGGAACTCAGAGAAAAGCCCTAACTGTGCTGACCCGCAAATGACCCGCGAGTGTCCCTATTTTAACCCTTATTGTGGTCACCCTGGAATGACTCGACCCTTTTTAGTTTCTAAATGGGCTTTGACCCTTAAAATCAGATCTTGACCCTTACAGCCCATAGGGCACCCGACCCAATGCCCAGCCCTACTCATAACCTATAACGACAATGCTCATTACAAAATATATTGAAGTATTATATTAAAAGAAAAGTCTTATTATATTTATTTTAGAAAAATTAAAAATTGCACAAAAAAAGGAAATTAAAAATATAAAGAAAAAGAATGAATTGGGCGCATGGAGCATTATGGACCCGGGAGCATAATCGTTTTTCTATACTTTGAGGTGTCGTTTTTTTATTTTTTATTTTTCAGAAAAAACTTTTGTCGTGTAAGAAAGTACACATAAGCAGAATGACTAATATATTTTTTTGGAAAAAATAGAAAAAAATGATACCTCAAAGTAGGACAGTCACCGCGTCAACCACTAGCTGAATTGGTCTGAGTGCATTATTGTCCAATACCCTCAAAGTTCAGTGTATTAGAGTCCAAAAAAAAAGTTTAGTCACTACTAAAAACTTGTCATATTGCGACGGAATTTATCAAAGTTGCGACGGAATATTTGGACCGAGCGACGGACCTTGCGACGGAATTTTTTCCGTCGCAATTTTCCTCGTCGCAAGACCTTTGCGACGGACGTTGCGACGGAATTCAGTTCCGTCGTACTGCCTCCATTAAATTCAAAAAAACAAAAAAAAATTAAAATAATGCTTGCGACGGACGCAATTCTTTTTTTTTTTAGGAAGCCTCTTTTATCATTGTAATCGTAGTGCTATTTTTAAAAATAAAAGTTGCAATATATATATATATATATATATATATATGTAACGCCCCGGAAATTCAATTATAGAAAGTCAAAGTCAAACTAACGTTAACAGACAAAACTTAGCGGAAGACTTCAAATTTAGTTTGGGCGTCACTGCCGTATTCCCGAAGGAACACAAGGCGAGAAAGGAAAACACAACTGTCTGCTAACGGTAACTACTAACAACTCAAAACAAAACTTGAAGACATCATAACGAAAACAAAATAAAAAGATTCAAGGACTTCTAGACTCGTCGTCCTCACTTCTAATTCCCGTCCCCAGCATTCAAATCTTCACCTGAAAACAAAACATTTCAAAAATGAGGGGGAAATCTCAATAATGTCTACCCCTAACGTTTAAAACAGTTTAAGTTCATTTCAATTCATTTTGGGGAGGGGGAACAAGTCAAACCATTTCTTAAACCTTTAACCCTTAACTGTTTTCCTCAACCCATTCAATCCATATTTTAAGTCGCAAGGGAGATCAAATCCAAAAGAACATCGCCAAAGGCATCATAACAACTATCCTATATCGTGATGCAACTCGATCTCTGCACATAACCCATACAGCATCGAATCGATCTCGGGTTATCACCCGCATGAATATTAGCCTCTCAAAGGCATCAAGCGATCGCCCATCAAGGGCATCATAACCTCTATCCTATATCGTGATGAAACCCGATCTCCGCACATAACTCATACAGGCATCGAATCCTGATCTCGGGGTTATCACCCGCATGAATATTAGCCTCTCAAAGGCATCAAAACAACAACCCGCTTTATGTTTCCACTTTGAATTACTAATTCATTATTCACACTCATCTCGCAACTCTCAAGTCAAACCCAACCCAGATTATCAAAACCAATAATAAAACCGTTGATAAAAGACCATCCAATTTCCCAACTCAATAAAATCAAAGTACAAACAAATACAATCAGTTATCCAAAGCAGATGGTCACATTTCCACAAAAGTCCCCTTTCGGGATGCAAATTCTCAAAACAGATTAGAAAACATTAAAACACATTTAAAGAGCATCCCAGTGGGGATTAGAGTATAGACATTACCTGATATACTTCACAGCACAACAAAAAGAAGAACACACTTGAGCTCGCTAACGTCTCGCACTAACTCGGCCTAGAATAAGAATGATTATCTAATCAAAACGCGTTCTAACGAAGTTAGTATTAACTATCAACTACCTAACCCATCCCCTAGGAACACTTAGGTTCCTATCATTTATGGTTTACACTTAACACATTCAAGGAACAAGTTCACACATAAAAATTTACTCAAACATTTTCATGAATAAAAGCAAACAGATGACAGATTATAACGTTCACATAAAACGGGTCACAACTCGACTTCCTGACATCCTATGGGTCTGGTTCTGGACTTTTCGGAAACCTCGGGATGTCTACTAAAATTTCCATGTTGATGGCTAAGCCCAAATCAGCCTCGAAAGACTCTAAAAGTACCAAAACTTCCAACTGGTCCAGTTCCGACAGGTTCTGGTAAAACGACTATAACTCAAGCTATACAACTCAAAAGTCTGTTCCGCAAAATTCCTATGAAAGCTAACATTTAGGGGAACCTCCAGTCCAAAGGGTTCGATCAAATAACAACTATACTAATCGTGGTGACCCGATCTTTAGACACTAACGAAACTGTCCCGATAACGGTGATTAATTAATTTGTTATTTTGTTTCTAACCTTTACCAAACGGTCTTGGGGTTCTAATTTGGGCTTAAAACGATACTTAGGGTCTAAGATATAAGGTCCAACTTAACTTAGGTCCAACAATTAAACTTGTAGAAGTAAACTTAATTTAGAAAACATGAAAGACACTTTAATAACACTTTAATTAAAAAAAACCTAAGGCGTACAAGGAAATAAAAAAAATTTCTTAGAACAATAACCACGTAAACAAAGTTTTAAAGACTTTAAAACATGAATTAGTTATAAGATTATAACATTACAACAAGAATTTCACGAAGTAAAACAAAGGTGGTTAAACATGCGGTTTCTTTAATCAAGAATCAAGAAAGGCTTAAAGAACAAGTAAAATAAAGTACAAAGTACATGTATCTACTAATCAAGAATTCAAGAATTAACCTAGGTAATAAATTTCCAAATTCGTACATACAATAATATTGTGGTCTAAAAAGGTTCATATAAAGAATATAAAGAATATTAAAGAACCACTTTTAAACCTAATAACCAACTATTACAACCTAATCTAATTACAATTTACAACATAAAATTACACATAACAATTAATAATTTACACATAATAATTTAATCAAGAATTTAATTAAAAACTACTACACAAGAACAAGAATAATTACAATTTATAACTTAATAAATTACACCCTCATATTACAAGATTTGGTAAAAGAATAACAATAATAATAATAATAATAATAATAATAATAATAATAATAATAATAATAATAATAATAAAACAGAAAAAAAAGAAATAAAGAAAGAAAATATCAAACCAGATTTAGGGTTTACGTAGGGTTTAGGCTGCGGGTTTTCCGGCGGCGTGATCGGGCGGTGGCGGTGAGCGGGTGGTTGGCGTCGGGGTTCGTCGGAGGTGGTCGACTGGTGTCGGCGTGGGCGGTGGTGGTTGGGGTCGAACTCAGCAGCGACTTCAAGCAACAGTGGCTACTTCTTCGCGTCGGGCGGTTTTGGTCTTTGGCGAGGTTGCGCGCGGCCGTCGTCGTGGTCGAGTCGATGGCGACGGCCTGGGTGGCGGTTGGTGGTGGTGCACAGCGACGAAAATCAGATGGTGAGAGAGAAGGACGAGGGAGAGAAAGAAGATGGTGATGGTGGTTGCGGTGGTTGTCGGCGATGCAGGCGGCGGCGCTCCGGCTCCCTGGTGGCCGGTGCAGGTTCACGGCAGAGAGAGAGCAGGGAGAGGGGGTGAAGGCTAGGGTTAGGGTTTGGGTTTAGATTAGGGTTTGAGGGAGAGAGAGAGAGGTTTTTATATTAGTCTAATAAAGGCCCAACTATACTAATCCCACTCCTAATCCAACCCAATAAGAAAATCTGATTTTTCTTTTCTAAAAACAACTAATAATAATAATAGTAATAATAATAATAATACTAACACTAATATTATTAATAGTAATCACATAGCAAATAATAACCACATAATTATTCATATACCCAATAATACTAGTAGTAAACCATTATTAACTAGAGTAATACTAATCCCACGAAATTACCGATATACCCTTGTTAATCCCTCACGATCCTACGAGCTCAAGCGTTAAGAAAAAGAATTAAACACAAACAAATAGTAGTAAATAACGAAGTCAACCCTAATTTACTAACGACGTCACGGTCAACATCTTTGAATTTTTCGGGGTTTTACAATATATATACACACACTCTTAACATGGATAATTAGATAATATTTAAGAATTTTATTTAAATAATTAAATAAAAATACAAATCATTCATACATTTATATAGTCTTACTAGAATAAATAAATTTAAAGGAAAAAAATAAATCCTAGTAACATTTAATTGAAAAACAAACATAAAAAATCAAAAATACATTTAAATTAAACTTTATTTGGACTATGCCTTTCTTCCTTGTCGAACTCTTCCTTGAAATTTTCCTAAAAACAAACATGAAAATTGTTAGCAAAATATAACGAATTAAATATACAAAACATAAAGTGTTTTTTTTTTCTTATCGAATGTTAGTCTCTACTGTTAGAAAATCCACAATATTTCTAACCAATGGCCACAATATCAAGTGTTTTGCTATTTTCCAATTGAAAATTAATCTAAATTACCAACCCAAACTCATAAACCCTTACCATTCTCTTCATGCTTCTGGAATGTACATTGTTGCTCCATAAGCAGCAACAGCAAAGGCCATCAAAATCACATCCAAATTCATCACCACAAATAGGAGGGGTAACCCACCCACTCCCAAATCAAGGACCGCCCAAAATAAAAGGGCAAAAAACAGCTAACAAAGGGGAAGACTCATGATCAGAAGCCAAACAAGCACTAATAAACTGTTAAGGAAAGAGAATTACATTGGCCACTGTAAACACAAATTTCGAGCCTGAAATAAATAAAGACAAGAAATATGAGAAACAAATTAATTTGAATTAATATTTGAATGTAAGCGGGTACAATCTCTGTATTAAATATAATAAAGTAGTCCTCTGATTCAATCCCTGAAATTTGAGTGAGCCGAGGGCGCGAACGCTTGATCTCGATCTCAAATGCAGGTCTAGCTGAAGAACTCTTGTAGCAGTTCTTGAGCTGAAGATCTTGAATGTTGATCCTTGCTTGATAGCTGAAGATCTTAAGCAATAGTTCTTCAGGTTCTTGGATGCGAGGGCTTGAGTGCTTGTTCTCGATCGATGAATTAAACGAGGAAGACGACTGCAGTCTTTGATGTGAAGAACAGAAGCTGTCGAACTAGCAGACGTTGGTCCTTGGCACTTGGTAGCTGGAGGTCGCTTGTAATTCGATCTTCTGAAGGCTTTGCAAGTCTTGGTGAAGAACTCTGAAGCAGTTCTTGATGTTGATGTGGTAGAAGCTTGAAGACTCGATCTTGAGCTTTTGCAGACTTCGATCCTTGGCGCTTGGTAGTTGGAGACTGCTGGCAGTTTGATCTTCTGAAGCCTCTGGAGTGTAGAATGTCGAATGCTATCGGGGGTAGACTGTAGAGTGTGTTGAAAAATGAGGGAGAGGACCCCTATTTATAGGCTCTGGAGGCCTAGGGTTGCCTAGGGTTTGAGTCGGCTTTGGGCTTGGGCCCAAATTAATTAATTATCCCTTTATTTAAAATAAAGAAATAACTACTATTTTCTACATCATAATTGACACGTGTCACGATGTTATTGGCCATAATGTATTTTCATTTAAAATCTAATTAAATGGACCGCCATAATTAATTTGACACGTGACGGGTAATAATTGGCCAAATAAATTTAATTTTTTTTCCACGTGTTATTTTTTAATCGGTCGACAAATTTTTGCCTCCTACAGCCACAATATCAAGTTCATGTCTTTCATAGTTGCAATAGAAGAAGCTGGAACAGAACGTTTAGCGGAAGGAATACTAGTCAGAGAGTTTGTGGGAACTGGTGCTACACAGGTAAACACTGCCTCTGGGAATTTTTAGTCAATGATTTTGGTTGCTGCTCATCTTCTTGAAGGGTAAGGTGACTTGGCTGGAGCGAACTAGCATTGCTACAACATCGTTGTTACTGGTGCATACACTATTATTTGTTGTATATTTATCATGATTAGTATGGCTGTAAGCATGATTGTATGAAGGTTAATCATCCTCACAACAACCCCTCCCCAAGGGACAGAGAGCCTAAAATCAGAATCGACCTTAAAACTAACGTAAACCAAAGTCAATCAAGTCACAATAATAATATTGTACAAAAAAAAAAAAAAAACCACAAAGTCCATCTCCAACATAATCACAGAACATCTTTCTCTATTTTGGCAAGTATTAAACCATTTTGAGGATTGCAATCACACAATCAAGTAGTTAGAACTTACAAGTTAGAAACAGAAAAGTTGAACATACCAAATTAAACAAAAGAAAAATAGAAAGGAAAAGCTGAAAAGACAAATAAATCTCCAGCTAAGAAACTCATTGTGCACCCAAACCAAATCTAGAAAGGCAAAAGCAACTAACTCAATGCCAACTTCATACTTACATTCCCATCAACACAACAACTCTATTTTAACCAATGTAATAATGTGTCAAGGATTGATATAGGAATTCGCCCAAAGTGCAGTTGGGCACGCAATACAATTTCAAATTGGTCCATAAAAAAGAGATATATACACTTTCATCTTACTCTTGGCTTCCCAAAGAAATTGGCACTCAATTTTCTCAAGTAAGCATAACATAGCTAGCAAGGAACAAGGTTCAATGCAATCTAAAATTACAGCAATAAAGCAGTTCACACATCCCTGAGCATTCACAGACCAATTCCACACCAAGTTCCACGGAGACGAAGGAAATACGTGTAGCCCACAGCGTAAGACAATAAATGAGTAAATTCATCAAAAAGAAAAAAAAAAGTCAAGTCGTTGTGCTACCGAAGTGGGCTTTGCTCCAACTAGTCGTCAATCAATTCGAACAAAAGAGCAAACTGATATCAATAATCAATCGAATAAAATGAATAATTTTCCGAATCGAGCGCAGATAGGGAGACAGACAGACCTGAAATTGAGAGCCCTCCGAAATCAACAGATTGAAAGAACTACCATCCCAGAAATGTTTACATACAATTTCTACTATCTCATTCTCATATATATCATCTAAATGGTTGGCCAGCAAATTAAACATCATGATAAGTACTTCTTGTATATATGAGAACTTGGTTGTTTTGATGAGAATCTGGGGAATATCTGATATGATTATATTATTTTATGCCCGAATTTCCCATATTACGCTTGGTTTGGAGTTCGGTGAGTTTTGTAGGTAATTTGTGAAGAATCGATGTAAACCGAGCTAAAAATCAAGTGTAGATCCAAGTTATGAGCTTAAAGGACCAAGAAGTGAGATGTTGGATCGCCCAAGGCCCAAACAATGGCCCAAAGTACTCCTAGGCCTGAAAAAGACAGTGGCACGGGTGGTGTCTGCAGTGGCACGGGTAGTGCCTATGACCAGAACGTGAAGAATTGTGTGCAGTGAAGCGACACGGGTAGTGCCTAGGGGGGCACGGTCCGTGTCACTATGAGCACGGTCCGTGTCACCCCTGGCACGGTCCGTGCCTCTCCTGTCTTTTCATTTTCGGCGGTTTTGAGTTGATATTTGCCTATATTATGCTTATTTCCGGCGGAGTTTTGAGGAGAATCATCCACCATCATCCATTTCATGCCCTAATCATATCATTCATCATCCATATTCCATTCCGTGATTGAAGATTGAGAGAAGATTGAAGATTGAAGAGCAACTCGAACATACTTTGAAGTGGAGGAGCAAAAGTCCTCCATTGTTGATCCCTAGCAAGTTTGTTCTTCACTTGGGTTTATTTTCTCGTTCTCTCATAGATTTTCATATGCTTTCTAGAATAGATTTCAATTGCTTTGTAGTTTCAAACATGAATAGTGAGTAGTTCTTTTTACTTTAGGGGATGAACCTTTGAAGTTGCTTGATGAATTGACTTTGTTGGATTGAATTATCATGAATTTAGTTTGTTTCAATCTATTTGGTCTTTGAATTGAATTGTTATTGCTTTTGCTTGATCACCAATTGCATGTTAATAGGTTGTTGAATGAAGTACCGAAAGGAGAAGTTTGATTACCCGAAAACTTAGATTGAACTAGTTAAAATTATCTAGACATAGAAGTTTTAACTAGGGTTCTTGAGATAATTAGATCTTTAACCTTGACTAAATCGAAATAACCACGAAAGTAGGTGCTTGGTTAGTCTTGGCAATTCGCTCTAGTGGCAAAATCTCATTGCGAAGTATTCTATGCGATTATCGAACCTTGATTGTGCAAATTAATGAAATGAGAGTTCAATCCACATCGTTGATTCGTTATTTGACTTAGGTTTCATCCCCTGAACGCCTTTTTCCCTTGATTAAATCAGAAAAGTTTGTGTGAATATTCGTTTGTTTAGACTTTGATTGTGATTAGAGTTAGATTTAGTTGATTCAAAACAAAAGCCGGATCGACTTAGCGATCAACTAGGAGGCTAGTTCAGTGCGTTGAAAGGAAAAGTCCCTGTGGGAACGACCTTGATTTATGCTACAATTTCACCCGTGCACTTGCGGCCTATCAAGTTTTTGGCGTCGTTGCCGGGGACTTTGTCCCTAGCCAGCCACTAAACGAATACCCTAAGGTTGCCTAAGTCTTTTATTTTCTGTTTTGATTTTCCTTGGTGTTTTTGTTTTGTCTTGCGAGGTTTACTCTACGTGCATGCAAAAAGCTCCACTCTTTGAGCTTGATCCTGAAATCGAAAGAACCTTTCGCTCCAGGCGAAAGAAGCAAAAGTTAGAGCACGCCCGGAGAAGACAAGAAGAGAACTCCAAGCGAAAGAACGCCATGTCCGGTGGAGGCGGCGGTGGAGAGCCTAGAATCACGCTTGGCTCCTATGTGATGCCAAATGTCACAAATCAACCCTCCGCCATTAATCCTCCAAGAGTGGCCTCTGACGATTTCGAGCTGAGGAGTTCACTCATCAATTTAGTGAAGGCCAACCCATTCCATGGCCTCCCAAATGAAGATCCCAACCGGCACCTTCGCCTATTCAACCAAGCATGTGAGACCTTTAAGGCAAATGGTGCAACACCCGATGCAATCAAGCTGCGATTGTTTCCCTTCTCACTTGAAGGGAAGGCTTGGGAGTGGTTGGACGCTCTTCCATCAAGCTCTGTCATCACCACTTTTGACCAACTTGCTAGCCTATTCTTGGCGAAGTACTTTCCTCCTAGCAAGTTGACGAGCCTCCGGAATCAAATCTCAACATTTGTCCAAGAGCCGGATGAGTCCCTCTATGAAGCATGGGAGAGGTTCAAGGACCTCTTACGTCAATGCCCCCACCATGGTTTAGAACCATGGGTCCCGTCTAAAGCCTTCTACAACGGGGTGGATGACAACTTGAGGGCCAACATCTTGGCGGCGGCAGGAGGCAACATCATGTCCAAGACAGTGGCGGAACTTCAAACTTTGATTGAGGAGATGGCGATCAATAGCTACCAGTGGTCAAAGCCCCGTTCCAAGAGGACGGGAGGTAAGTATGAAGTTGATGCTATTTTTATGTTGAATGCTAAGTTGGATGCCATGACTAAGAAGATGGATTTGTTGAATGTGAATGCTCCCCCTCCCCAACCATGTGCGTCGTGTCAATCATATGAGCATGAGACCTTGAATTGTCCTAGTGGGTTGGTTAGCAATGAATCGATCGAAGTGGTTAACTATATTGGTAACCCTTCTAATAGGCAAAACTTTGACCCTTTTTCCAATACTTACAATCCCGGTTTTAGGTTCCACCCGAACTTTTCTTACCGGAATAATAACCAAATGGGTCAACCCCAAGGATAAAGACAACCCCAAGCACCTCCACCACAAGCTCCCCAAAAGCCTAACCTAGAGGCTATGATACAAGCTTTGATGTTGTCTCAACAACATCATCAACAACGGCAACTTGAGCATCAACAAAGACAAGATGAGGTGATTAAGGCCTTAGCTACTAAAGTTGACCTTATGAGCACCCACACTCAAATGCTTGAGAATCAAATTGCCATTCAAGCTGGTACCTCCACTACCCTCCGAATGCTTCCCGGAAAGCCCGAACCTAACCCTAAGGAACAATGTAATGCCATTGTTTTGAGGAGTGGGACACAATATGAGGGACCTAGCGTGCCAAATGCCAAGCATGGGGGAGTTGTGGTTGAGAAAGAGGTTGAGAGGCCTAGTAAGAATGTTGTTGGTTTTCAAAGAGAGAAAGACCCTGAGAGTGAGCATTCAAAAGAGAACACCGAAACCCGACCTTCATCTCCACCTAGAGTTTACAAACCACCGTTACCCTTTCCTCAAAGATATGCTAAGGCTAAATTTGATGCAAAATTCGGCAAGTTCTTTAATATGTTAAAGCAATTGAATGTGAATGTGCCGTTTTTGGATGTTTTATCTCAAATGCCTTTGTATGCAAAGTTTTTGAAAGAAATCCTCTCTAAAAAGAGGAAAATTGAGGAAGTTGCTTTGACTGAAGAATGTAGTTCTGTGGTTCTTAACAAGCTTACTCCTAAGGTTAAGGACCCGGGAAGCTTTAGTATTCCATGTGGCCTAGGTATCTTAACCGTTGACCGAGCTTTGTGTGATGTGGGTTCTAGTGTAAGCTTAATGCCCTATTCTTTGTATGAACGGTTGAACCTAGGAGAGTTGAGACCAACTACCATGTCATTGCAAATGGCGGATCGTTCTATCAAGTACCCTAAAGGTATTTTGGAGGATTTTCCCCTTAAGGTGGGTGATTGCTATATGCCGATTGATTTTGTCATCCTTGATATGGCCGAAGATTCCTGTACCCAAATCATTTTGGGGAGACCTTTTCTTGCTACCGTAGGGTGTGTCATAGATGTATAATGTGGAAAGATGAAGTTTAGGATAGGGGAACATGAACTTGAGTTTTATTTATTCCGTGATGTTTTGCCACGTGGCGTTTCCCCTTGCTTTGGTGTTGATGTGTTTGGTGAGAAGGATAAGAATGTTGATGGTGTGATTTGTGAAAAGAAAGATGATTGTGTGCATGTAGTGGAGAGTGAAAAGCTTGAGAAATCTCGTGACCATTTTGTTGCAAATTCTTGTGGTTTATTTATTGATAAAGGCCATGAACTTGGCGATGCAAGAGTGGGAATAAAAGAAATTTTGCTCCCACCTAACATCATCAAGAACGTGCCTTATGCTATTAACAAGGGTACATTGGATGAGATTTTCAGGTTTGATGATGGAGATCCCTCCATTTTTGAAGGAGGTGATGAGTTTGACCCAGTGCCCAATTCGATTTGAAGATGTTTGGAGGTACTATGCAATGTGAAGCTCCAAAAGCCCTTGGCTATGGAGTTATGGACTATTCACCGGGTTGAGAGGTACCTTGTCCAGCTTAGGACATTAAACAAGCGCTTCTTGGGAGGCAACCCAAGCTTTTTCGATTTTATTTTATTTTTTTTTAGGATTTTCTAAAATTTTTCCTTATTTTTCTTCTTTTTATTTTTGATTCTTCTAGATTTGTGTTTTCTTCCTTTGCTTCTCGGGTGATGTTTCGCATTGCGGACAATGCTCGGTTCAAGCATGGGGGGATTTGTGTAAACTTTTTGTGGATATGTGTGTTTTGAGTCTTTTTCTTTTGTTTTGTTTTTATTTTCTTTGTTTTCTAGATTTGCTTGTAGTTTTAATTTCCTCTTTTCGTAGTTCGTTTTCGTTTTCTTATTTTCTTATTTTCATTTTGAGTCATGTAAAAGGTTTTTGAAAAAAAAAAGAAAAAAAAATAGAAAAAGAAAAAAAAACAAAAAGGTTTAATATAGGATTTGGCGAGATAGTTTTTCTTTTGACTTGATTTGATCCTGTATAGCCCGTTTGTGAAAGACTGTGAATTGACATGAGTTGTGAAGCTAATTGTTATGAGAATTGTGCTAGGATAGTAAGACCGATTGCCTTTGTTTCTATTGTAAGAGTGAGTTGTGCATATGCATATCTTTTTAAACTAGGTAATGATTGTTGAGCGCTACCCGTGAGTCCACATAAGCCTAAAAGAAAAGACTAATCATTTTTATTAGTCTAATTTCCATAAGTGACTCACCATTGTGGCATCCTCCTTCATTTGCTTTGCATCTCCTTGAAATTGCTATGCGTTGTACATTGACAAGATGATAGAGGCATTAGGATTTGAACCCGCAAGCCTTGACCACCCGTTTACATCAGAATATCCTTAGTTAGCCCTTTCTTGCCTTGACTTTTTCTTTTCTTGAACCCATATTATGAGCCTTGGCCGATTATATATTTCCTACCCTTAAGCCATTGCTTGAAATGTGTTGAGTATGAAGTTGGGTTGATTATGGTTATTTTGGTGGTTTGGTTTGTGATGGGGATTGGTTTGAGTTGTATATATTGATTGATTCCCCAAATTATGTACATTGAAGTGGTTGGGTAGAGTTGGAACTTGCCTAGTGAGTTGTATATAAGTGTGAGTTTGTTTGTTTATGTGTATGTTTCATTCAAGAAGAAAGAAAGGAAAAAAAGAAAAGAAAAAAAAGAAAAAATATAGAAAAAGTGTGAAAAGAAAAAGAAAAAAAAATCGGAGAATTCCGGAAAAAAGAAGAAAAAGAGAATAAAGTGTTTTACATTGTGTTTCTTTTGTTTTGAGGCAAGTTTCCAATTGTTTGTGGGGTTGAATTGGATTGATTTTAAGTGGTGAGAGTGTATGTATGTCGAATTGGTGCGAAATAATTTCAAGCTTTGGCTTTTAGCTCCACAATTCCCAAATATTTTCCACTCCTTACCTTTCACCCTAGCCCCGTTACAACCCTTGAAAGTCCTCTTGATTGCCATTGTTGCTTTGCAAATTGCGGTGGAGAGTTGAGATTCTTAGCAAGTACGTGGTTGGTTGTGACTTTGGTTTGAGTGTTTGAGCGAACTTTCAATGATTTTTTATATTTAAACACATGAGAGGAGTGTTTCCACATTCCCAGAAAGTGAGTTTGCTCTTCATTCATACCTAGTTTCATGCTTAACATGTGCCTTCTTATCTCATTCAGTGATTAAGGGTGATTGGTTGAACTTGATGAGTACCATTCTTGAATAATTTGTCTTCATTTACTTGTGTAAATTGACTTCTTCTTCACTCTTGGGTTGTACTTTAGATTAGATTGGGTTGATTGAATGTTCTATCATTGCCATCCTGCATATTTATAATTAAATAAAAATTTTCGTTTTTGTTAATTTTTACTTTTGAGTCTTTTTACTTTTGCTTTGAGTTCTTTGAGTCTTTTTGTCCCGTTTTCTTTTATTTTCTTTTATTTTCTTTCTTTGCCTTTTCGTTTGAGTTTAGACTTGCTTAGGGACAAGCAAGGACTAAGCATGGGGAATTTTGATAAGTACTTCTTGTATATATGAGAACTTGGTTGTTTTGATGAGAATTTGGGGAATATCTGATTTGATTATATTATTTTATGCCCGAATTTCCCATATTACGCTTGGTTTGGAGTTCGGTGAGTTTTGTAGGTAATTTGTGAAGAATCGATGTAAACCGAGCTAAAAATCAAGTGTAGATCCAAGTTATGAGCTTAAAGGACCAAGAAGTGAGATGTTGGATCGCCCAAGGCCCAAACAATGGCCCAAAGTACTCCTAGGCACGAAAAGACGGTGCACGGGTGGTGTCTGCAGTGGCACGGGTAGTGCCTATGACCAGAACGTGAAGAATTGTGTGCAGTGAAGCGACACGGGTAGTGCCTAGGGGGGCACGGTCCGTGTCACTATGAGCACGGTCCGTGTCACCCCTGGCACGGTCCGTGCCTCTCCTGTCTTTTCATTTTCGGCGGTTTTGAGTTGATATTTGCCTATATTATGCTTATTTCCGGCGGAGTTTTGAGGAGAATCATCCACCATCATCCATTTCATGCCCTAATCATATCATTCATCATCCATATTCCATTCCGTGATTGAAGATTGAGAGAAGATTGAAGATTGAAGAGCAACTCGAACATACTTTGAAGTGGAGGAGCAAAAGTCCTCCATTGTTGATCCCTGGCAAGTTTGTTCTTCACTTGGGTTTATTTTCTCGTTCTCTCATAGATTTTCATATGCTTTCTAGAATAGATTTCAATTGCTTTGTAGTTTCAAACATGAATAGTGAGTAGTTCTTCTTAGTTTAGGGGATGAACCTTTGAAGTTGCTTGATGAATTGACTTTGTTGGATTGAATTATCATGAATTTAGTTTGTTTCAATCTATTTGGTCTTTGAATTGAATTGTTATTGCTTTTGCTTGATCACCAATTGCATGTTAATAGGTTGTTGAATGAAGTACCGAAAGGAGAAGTTTGATTACCCGAAAACCTAGATTGAACTAGTTAAAATTATCTAGACATAGAAGTTTTAACTAGGGTTCTTGAGATAATTAGATCTTTAACCTTGACTAAATCGAAATAACCACGAAAGTAGGTGCTTGGTTAGTCTTGGCAATTCGCTCTAGTGGCAAAATCTCATTGCGAAGTATTCTATGCGATTATCGAACCTTGATTGTGCAAATTAATGAAATGAGAGTTCAATCCACATCGTTGATTCGTTATTTGACTTAGGTTTCATCCCCTGAACGCCTTTTTCCCTTGATTAAATCAGAAAAGTTTGTGTGAATATTCGTTTGTTTAGACTTTGATTGTGATTAGAGTTAGATTTAGTTGATTCAAAACAAAAGCCGGATCGACTTAGCGATCAACTAGGAGGCTAGTTCAATGCGTTGAAAGGAAAAGTCCCTGTGGGAACGACCTTGATTTATGCTACAATTTCACCCGTGCACTTGCGGCCTATCACATCACCAATGAATTCATCAATTCAAATTCGCACTTAATCATCACCCCATTTGACAAATGTGTTCCAGAACCATTGACTATTAATAAAGAATTTTGCTTGTGTGCACTTTCACACCCCCTGCTCCAAAATGCCCTATTTTGTCTTTCAATTTTATTAGTTTTCCACTGTATGTCACTATTAAGGACACTGACTCCCCTAACACAATGATATGAAACACAATTTAGGGATTGTTACACAAAAGAAAGAATACAACAGGTTTAGGTTGTCAGATTTTGCAAAATAACAGCCATTGAGAAATCGGGGAGGAGAAAACAAACAACACATCAAAACATGACATACAATAATCATGCTAGCGATTCTTTCTCTGCCTTTTCTTTCTAGTTTCTACAAGAATCATGCTATTTTGTTGAATTACTTAGAATTTCAGACAGTGCTTCCTAGAATTCTTATCACATTCATACAAAATTAACCAAAAACTTACCGAATTCTGAATTTAAACCCTAAATAAACCCTAAATCTATATATACATACTAAATTAACCAAAAACTAACAATAACATCAAATTCACAACAACCAAATCATCACACCATAAATTAAGCAAAAATCTGAATTTAATTTACCTTTCAATTGAATGGGGGGAGTGGTTGGTTCTGGGCGAGCGAAGAACGACATTGGGCTGCAGTAGCGATGGTCTGCGCCGAGGGTGGTAACCACGGTGGCGGGTTGTGGTGGTCGTGGTGTTCTGAGCGGTGGTGGATGGGTTGAAGACCGAAGTAAATTCGGGGTGGTGGGTCACGAAAGAGGAGTTTATCTAGAGGCTGGAGGACGTTGTAGCGGTGGCGGGTTGTGATGCGCTGCCAGTGTCGGGGCCGGAGGACGACAGTGTGGGAGGCGGAGGACGGCAGAGCAGCGACCGGACCACTGGGCGGCGAGGCGGGACAAGGGCTAGGGTTGGGAGTATTTGGGGGAAGGACCGAATGAGTGTTTGCGTGAAGCCGTGAAGTGAGAACAAGTGATATTCACCTCTTTTCCATGTTTTTTTTTTGAATTAATCGACCGAGCGACGGACCATCCCGTCGCAAGGTCCGTCGCAAGGTCAGTTTTTTTTTTTTTCGCTAACTCAGCCGTAATTTAACTTGGGCAGAGCGACGGATTTTTCCGTCGCAATATGACAAGTTTTTAGTAGTAAGTGCATTATTGTCCAATATCCCTAAAATTTAGTGTATTATCGTCCAATAATTTTTTAAAAATTTATAAATACATTATGATGAGACTGTTGAACAAAAATCTATACCTAGATGTCAAAATTTTGGAGGTTTTGGTATTTCTAAGCAGCCTCCAAAACTGTAATCATGAATGTTATTCTTTAAAATAAAATTAATAGCCATAATAATTTATTGTAACTAGGGGTGAAACCAAATATAGTAAAACTTGGGGGTCATAAACTAGTTTGAACTATTTATAGGGGTCATAATATGAAAAACTAACTCAATTGTATCGAATTTATAATGTTGTACAATAAAAAGGTAGATCATGTATAAAAGTGATTCAATTCACTGGTGTCCTATCTTAGGGTAACCCTGACTCAACATATCTTTATTAGATTGGGGTACGGAGATGTCAACGTTTGATTCATGCCCAACAACACTTCCTCATTCTTGACAAGTAACAGACGTTCCTAGACATCTAGGAATCAAACGTTGGAAAGTGGAGCCCTTGCCGCTACCCCGCCCATGATTGTAAGTTTGTAACTATTCCTTAATCCTTAATTGAATACATTGTTTTTAATTTTTTTATTAAAATGTTAATAAAATATAAAAATCAAATTAAACATGTGTAATTTGCAATCAATAAATTAAATTTTAGTAAAAATATTTAAATTATTGTTATGTTGTATTTTAAAAACCAAAAAGGAGATTGAACCATCATTGTTATCGTAATAGTTTTTCAGTAAACATCATCTTTTTTGCAAAAAAAAAAGGAAAAACTATTTTATTAATGATTTTAAGATTGACCTATTGTATCACTAATTTATACTTATTAGGTTTATAAATAGATAAATGAGGATTCAAGATTGAACTCATCTTAGTTTAGAAATAGAATTTTAAATATGTTTGTTAAATGTGATAACAAATAAAATTTTAATTTTTTTTCCTAAAATATATATTACTACCTCCGTCCCAAAATGTTTGTCATTTGACAAAATTTTGACCGTTAATTATTTTCAAATTACAATGAGTTACGATATAAAACTACTGTCATCGTAATTTTTACTAAGGTATTTTTCTAATGGTGATAATTTCATATCGTAACTCATTATAATTTATGAGTAATCAACTATCAAAATTTAATCTAAGGACAAATATTTTGGGACGAAAGTGGTATAAAACAAGGATATTGTAATAAGTAAATATGGACTTTACTATGCTTCCTTTGCCATATTATTCGAATTAGTTTTAGTGATAACTTTCACAAATCAAAAACATAAACAATGATAGTATAATTTTCGTACAAAATTTCATTAATTTCTAATTATTACTTAAATTTATAATTATTATAATATTACTCTAAAAAAACTACATCATATGAAATTACTGAAAAGAGTTGCATACATTGCATGAGTTGGCAAATGCTAAATTGCTAATTATATACTCTCTGAGTCTAAATGTCTAATAAATATTACATGATCTTTATTATCCCCTTTTTACTAAGAATTTTTATAATATATTTATCAAAAAATATAAACATTAATTGACTCTTATAATAATGTTTCTTTGTTATAAATGTAACATAGTACTTCCTCCGTTTTTATTTAATTGTCATTTTAATTTCTGCTTCAATTAAATTTTAAAAAGTTTGACCACTATTATGTTAACATATCCAATGTTTTATTATATGAAATTATTATCATTAAACTTCTAGCGAAAAATTACTATCATAAAAATATAATATTCTAATTTTTTGATAAATTATGCTATAAAAATTTCTCAATCAAAAAAGAATATTGAAAATCGTGTAATATTTTATTACTCCCTCCGTCCCAAATTAATTGACGGAATTGTAATGTTCACACATATTAATAAATAACTATAATAACTACCAAATCTCAATTATATTTGGTTTTTCTCTCTCCAATAAATAATATAAAATAATTAAATTAGATATTGGGAATAGGAAAGTGACAATTGTTTTGGAACAAAATAAGTTAGTTAAAGTGTCAATTAATATGGGCTGGAGTAAACAATAGTTATGGTGAAACAAAGGGTACTTTTGTACGATAAAATGCTTAATAATCAAACTTTTAAAATTTCCCACCATTAATATGAAAATTATCACATGAACACGTGTCTCTCATGCAAAACCAAATGACAAAATTGCCCATTCGTCTCTGTAGAAAGCCAAAAAGGAGGGAAAAGTCCCGTCGGTAGTGCCAAAACTTTGGTCCCCAAATTCCCTAGTTTCCTAGTACTGGCACAGAAGAAACAACACCCAAAACGCTTGATTGAAAGAGGGTCTCGAATATTCTTCAGGGGTTTAGGGCTTTACTTTCGTTTTCTCACCAAATAGTAATTTCCAAGCGTAACCCTCTGCACATATGGTGAGAATCTGTTCAATTCACTTGCTATCTTTGTTTTTTCTTGGATCAATTGTTACCAATGGCTCCCCTTCCAGTAGAAAATGAGGGTTCTTGTTTGTTTGTTAGAGTGTTAACTCGTGTTTACTCAGTGGGTTTCAGTAGTTTTGCTCAAATTTCAGTGTTGAAATGCTGTAAGTTGCCGCTTCTTCAGATCATTGATCCTGGGAATCATGGAATGATGCCACATTTAGAAACATGGGAGTAGAAAAATCAAGATTAGGGTGATTTGGGTTTGCTTCTTCGTTGGAAAATGTTTTTTTTATCGACTATATGTAAATGATTGTATGGCACAGCAGCGTAAAAATTGAACTTCTGACCCAATGCATGTGATAATTTCACACTACTACAGTACTGAACTGGGTTTCCTCCCACATCCTCCCCCCCCCCCCCCCCAAGTAATTTTTCTTTTTTTTTGGGAGAAGATTAGGGTGATTTGGGTTTGTTTGGTTGTGATCATATTTGTTGTGCTCAACTTCTTTGAAGTTTCAGTCTGCCACCCTTGATGCCCGTTTCTTACTGCTTTTTTGTTTAGGGCTGAGATTACTGATTAGGGCTCTGCAATTGTGTTGCATGTTAGGAATAAGGCATGTTTCAAATGTGTTTTATATTTGACTGTACTCATTTTAGTATGGGTTGCTTGAGTTTTGGATGTCAATGGTAACTTGATGAAACAAAGTGCATGTTGTCTGGAAAAGGGATGGTATTTTGTGGTGTTAATTTTCTGTCTACTTTGAATTAAGGAATTTCAGTGTCGGTAATTGGCATGTTCATTAATCCTCTTTTGTTAGGATTTGTGTCCAAAGATCAAGAACATTCTCGTGTTGGATTCGGATGGGAAGCGTTTGGCAGTCAAGTATTGCACAGATGAGTGGGCCACTAACAGTGCAAAAGAAGGTTGGGAGAGGGCTGTGTTTGCTAAGACCCAGAAAACTAGTGCTTATAATGAAGGTAGTTTCTCGCCTCTTTCAATTATGTGCTCGCCAGGTGCTTTTTTGGTGATTGAAATCATGTCTTTTTCTTTTCTACTTACTTACATTCATTCGGCTCTGGAGATTGTGATCAATGTTTCTGAATATTTGAGTTCCCGTTTCCTGTAGAAATGTCCATCTTCTTGGAATATGGAAATGCTCGCAATGTCGCATTCATTTGACTTCCCCTTGATTTTCTTGTTTCCCTCTTCTTGTAGAGGGGTTTATTTGCTCACAATTGTTGTTGCCTATTAGGTCGCCCATGGGCTTGATACTCGTGTTGAGATCACATTGAATTGATTGCTTTATTGTAGTTCTTCTGTTGCCTTTGACTCCAATGCCCTAGGAACAATTACATCATTTCATCAAACCTTCTTCTTTTTCTTTCCTTATAAATTAGCCCGTTGTTTGTTTATTAGTGTCTCTTCAAATTGTTTGATTCCCACTCTCTATTGCAGTGGATATAACAATGATTGAGAACAACATTGTTGTATATAAGTTTGTTCAAGACCTTCACTTCTATGTTACTGGAGGAGAGGATGAAAACGAACTAATCCTGTCAACAGTTCTTCAGGGTTTCTTCGATGCTATTGGCATTCTCCTCAGGTCTTTATGTAGCTGCTAAGTACCACTTGCTCCATCTAGTGATGATCAAATGTTATTTTTTTTAGGAGAAATATTTGATGTTCTTCTGATACAAAATTGTAACCATGTCAGGGGTAATGTGGACAAGAGAGAGGTGCTTGAGAATTTGGACCTGGTTCTTCTATGCCTTGATGAAATTGTTGATCGTGGGTATGCATACTCATCAGTGAATTTTGTCGTCATAATCTTTGAAACTGTCTCTGCAATAGCTTCTTCTGATAAGATTTGTGTATTAGACATTTGCTTAGTCCTTTTCGACAATTTTAATTTGAGCTTCACATGGGAGGCTTCAGATGCAGGCATATTTTATCTGGATTAGCACAAAAATGTTTCTTCATAGAGAAACTTTTGTGGTTCTGAAACATGGGTGCTGCATTGTACATACAGCACGTTCATTGCCCTGATTGCAAAGTTTACTGCGAAACGTCAAAGTGCCTATCAAAAAACTCACATATACAACTTACCTTATGTTGGCAATGTTGTACGCTTATATCCGATTTAGCTATTGTTTCACACTTTCACCCCTTTCCTTGACCTTGACCATTGGCTTTGGGCTAGTATTGGCTAAGTTAAGAGCTTGTTTCATACCCGCACCCCACCCCACCCCACCCCCACAAAACGGAACATTAGGGTAGCAAAGTGTGGGTTCAAGGGGACCTTTGTTAGTGGTTGTATTCCAATCCCCTTCATCTTCCAGTTGGAATCTGACTCGATAATCTGGCATTGATTTGCAGGATCATTCTTGAGACAGATGCAAACATCATAGCAGAGAAGGTTTCTACTCACAGTGTTGGCTCTGGAGCCCCTTTCACTGAGCAGGTACTTAGACAGACCCAATATTTTTTGTTGTCCATAATTCATATGCACTTAATTAAGGTTTAGCTAATTTTAGCCTTTCATTCTGGAAAACAACCTCACTCATTGGCAAGCAAAAGGTTGCTTTCATCTTAAATCATCCCGTAACATACTTTGGACAAGTTTATTTGCATTTTTTATCTGATGGTAGCTATTTAATGACTTCGGATGGAAACTAACAAATAAAACAAAAAAAAAAAGAACAAAAAAGTGGCTTGTGTATCTCCCTTAGAGCAAGCAGCCAAATGACATGAGACACTTTGCTAATAAGGGGGCTATGTTTTATGCAGACTATAAGCCAAGCATTGGCAACTGCGAGGGAACATTTGACGCGATCTCTTCTCAAGTGAAGCATAAGAAAGGCCTGGAAAACTCATGTTCTACAACTGCTGAAATGTAACTGATAAGTCATAGCTGGATAGATGGAGTGGGCCTATCTTGGGAAGTCTAGATTGCGCTCACACCGTACTGGTGTACATGCTATCTAATTGCTGTCTTAACATTGGCAAGTAAATACAGATGGATGTAGAATTATGAATTATGAACTCTTGAAACACAGATTTTTCGTTCTTCAACTCCTAACATCTCAACTTTTTTGTGCTATTTGCTGACAGTAGTAGCTTATAGAGACAAATCCACTGCCAATTATGGTAGATGAAAAAACTCACTCCAGAGTTTACTATAATGCATGAATATGTATCATTGGTTGGGGTATAGATGCAATGCCCTTAACCCCTTACAATGAAACTTCGTAAAACTCCCGGCGTACAAGCTTTTTGAAGGGTGGAGAAATGAGCAACATTCACAACTCCCAGCATAGCTTGCAGGATAGAGAGAGATCTAGACATACAGTTTCATCCTAAAAAGCATCACTTAAACACCAACCTAAACACGTATCCTCAGTGCAGAGTGAGGACTTCAAACTCAAAGAACAGTCAACGACTTGAATGATTCAAGACCCAGCATTAGCAACACCAAAACTAGTCGAAAATGGATCCAAGAATACTTCTTGATACCAGAGTACAAATAATTTATTATTACACTGTTGCATCACTAATACTTCAAAATTCTGAAACAAGCTCGTACAGTACGTCAATCACAGTATTGGAGATCTATCATATTCCCCTTGCATGAGTTACAATGTATTTCTATGACAAATATTACTATGGGGAAGGAAGATTTCTGCATGCTCACATCAACATCTGGTCTGTCAGTCTAATGAAAGGGAAGAGGAAGGCCTTCTGGAATCATTCTTTGAGTCTTCAAGATGTAAACTGCAACTGCAAGGAGTATCATGAAGACAATGATCCAGTAGTTGAAACCTGCACATACAGTTAAGAAAGTCTTAGGTTACGGTGTTTTCAGTTCACTATTGTAAACAATCTAGATTATAGAGAGTGCCAAGATATTCAATTGCATAGCTTATAGCCGAGGTTTTGACTGAAGCACCTTAGTTTTGGCTCAGTTTCTAATACATGGACGCTATATTTTCTCCAACATGTCTCAAAATATAAGATAGGGAAAACAGTGCTTTCTATATCTCCTTATAGGGAGTTAGAACTTGGAAGGCGGGGAAGGGAAGATAATGACAGAGACAGAACCCTTTTTTCTAGCGGGATCTAAACTCGTGTCTTGTTAAAGGGTGGACCACATCCAAATGCATTGTGGTTAAACTTGCATTTCCCTAAAGGTTAGCACATAAAAATGCGAGGGCTTCTATTTTCAAGCAACGTATGCCCCTACAAATAAGCCAAGACAATTTTTGAAGAACTAATTTGTAGTGTAATTTTCCCAATTTCTAACAGCAGCTCTCCGATCGGGCATGCTAGTTGTCAATGGATAATTGCATAAATAGCTGGAAAGGAAACTTGAAATCATCACTCTGGATTCATACTAAACACAATAACAGATCAATGCAGAGTAAGGACGAACCACTGGCAGTTTTAGCAGTCTCCTGAACCAGCGTCACTCTCGCACTTGCATCCATGGATGCAGAAGCCAAAGCCCTGATACACAACCATAAACTTCAGCAAAGGTACCAAAAGTATAGGGCAATAAGTACAAGTGTGGCATTGTGGTGCAGAGACCTGGAATCACTTGAGAATGTCAATGCAGTAACCAGCCCTAAATGTGCCTTCCTCACTGTCATTTGAAGCCTCATTGATGAATCTAGGATCAGAACATCTCCTTGGATGGTCCCACTACAAGTGAAAGCATACAAAGCTTAAGCACAAATTATTCCACAAGTTCTTTTTTTTTTTAGAAAAAAAAAAAAACACAAATGAGTATCAAACATTGCTAGTATTTGTGTCATACATCATCATACAAGTGTGTCATACATCATCAAACATTGCCAGTATTTGTGTCATATTCAACCACTTGCACACCCTTCCTCAAAATCAAATACAAAGTCTACCACAACTGCAACCCCAATACCTCATGAATGTGTAAAGCACAGAATGGCATTGAATAAACATCATTTGATCCCAAATAAACTATTGCATGCTTCCCATTTTGGATATACGCTCCATAAAGGTGAATGTCCAAAACAGCCAAGACTTGGTGTTCCATTTTGGATATATTAGTTTAGCATGCAAATAAACTATTGCATGCTTCCCATTTTGGATATATTAGTTTAGCATGCAAATATCCGTTCAACAATGAGATAAGAGAGCAGTTACATGGCGAGGAATCTTCCGTCATGTGAGACATTAAAAGCAGAAACTGGATCACGAGTAACTTGCTTCGAGGCTATCCTCTTCCAAGACTTGGTGTTCCATGTTACTATATTTCCGCCTTTACCTAAATGACAATTTAAATAGAAGTTCATAAATCAGTAGGCAGCAAGGACATATATGGAAAATATCAAGGTAGATAAGCAAATAAAAAATATTACTGTGCATAACAGTGGTGTACAGGATCTGATCCCCATTACGATGAGAAAACTTGCAGAAGCCGAAGATTTCATCCTGCAAACATGTGATGAAGGGCCACAATATAATTACCAAAAAGCTCAGATGTGAAATTCACAAGAGGTGCCTGATCGATTGGCAACCAAAGCAGGCCCAAAGAAAAGAATTGAGACAATAAAGTTATCATTCTTACATTCTTTTTGGACAAAGAAGCTACAACTTTTGACTTGGACGGATCCCAGATCCTGCATGGGCCACCGGTTCCTACAGAGGCCAGATATTTTCCATCTACACTGCAAAATAGAATGTACCCAAACAGTTTATAAATGAAAAACAAGAGAATGACACATTATTAGTCCAAAGTGGAAGAGTTTATGAACCTGAAATGTAGACCCTTCACAGAACTGTAGGCTTTCTCATTAAGTACAACTTCCAAGCTTGGCCATTTGAAGACCCTCAACTTACCATCCTGTACTGCAAAAGGATTGTAATAACCATAACATAATTTGTACCAAAAGAATTTAAGCACACTTAGTTGTAAATGCAGTGACTGGAAAACCATATTGTTTGATAGAGATTTCTTCCACAAATTAAGAAAAATGATTCACACCTTTCCGAAATGTCTTTCGTATTTCTTTGATCCTTAGCATTGTTTATTCTTCTTTTTTTTTTCCTTTCGCCAGTCCTCAATTTCCCAATCTTTGGTTCAAATTAGGACCATATTCAAACCTGAAGTCAGTCCTAACTCCTAAGAGACACAATAAAGCCACTGCTAGGACATTCTCAGTGAAGGTCATTTCATGATATATCTATATATATATATATATATATATATATATATATATATTATAAATTATAAGGCTTTCTGAACATTAGAACCTCTGGATGACAGCTATGAATCTGATAGAGGGGGTGTAGCACATTTCCGAAAGAACTATTGACTGGCTGATCAATGAAAGAAACCTAACTATGTCATTAACTATCCATATTATCATGTCTCACACAACTCAATTATTATGAGTAAATTACATTTACCCTACCTGACATTTGTGGTAATAATTTTTACACACCCGACATTTGTGAAATAATTTTTACCTTACCTGATATTAAGTGAAAACAATTTTTAGTGGCAGAATTTGGTTACTTCTTATCGGAAATGTGAAAAATACCAAAATGCCCCTATATGACTATATGAATGTATCATGTTGCCCCTAACATTGATAAGGAAATGACCTAAATGACCTTTTCATTTTCAGAATGGGGAGGGGTGGGGTTTTCGAAGAAATAAAGTAGAGAAAAAATTGAGGTTTAAATGTCATATGAATTAATATTAAGGGTAAAAACATCAATTCATATTTAATTGAAAGTCATATGAATTAATATCAAGGGTAAAAAAGTCAATTCATATTTATCTTTTTAATGTTCGCCGGAAGATCCAACAAAAATCAATTATAGAATATCTTAGGAGGTTTAAATATTTGAACACTTAATGTCAGGTAAGGTAAAAATTATTTCACAAAGGTCGGGTATGTAAAAATTATTACCACAAATGTGAGGTAGGGCAAATGTAATTTACTCCAATTATTATCATATAAGTTTGAAAAGTCTAAATGGATCATCCTCACTAACTCCAGCTATATATTTCTTGTAGTAATAATAACACCCCCTCCTAGAAAGAGAGAAGGGAATAATCTTGTATTTGCATCAGCTGGATGAGAATTCCTGGAATAGAGCCAAGCCCTGCCACAGTGGGAAGCTCAACTCAAAAGAAGCTCGAGTTCATCGCATAAGTGAGTCAAGCTGACCTACGCTAGTAAGGAGAAGGGGATAATATGAATTAAGTTTAACTCATGATACAGTTCTAAAGCCTAAATTAGATTTCAATAAATATAAGTACGTATGGACTTATATTTTGTCAATCACGATTCTAATGTATTGTATATGTATAACCCACAACTTATAAATCATTTTGACTATTACAATATATTTAATTTCCCCTAATTCTTTTTCCATCTTAAGCAATTTTCAATCTTACGTCATTATTCAACCATGCTACAAGTTATTTATTCACTATTATTTTCTACACTTCATCTAATCATTTTAGCAAAAGTTAGTGAGAAGAGAACAAACAAGGTATGAGTTCATTAAAGCTCACAAGGATTGGCAAGCCAAGCCTCAAGCCTAACTTTCAAGCTCGCCAAGAACACAAAATGGCTCATGACCTGAGCCTTGAGCCTGTCTGGATCATTTTCACCCCTGGTGTCATTCCCCAATAAGACATAGATGACAACAGAAACTGAATGTCATACAAGAGGATCAAATAGAACAAGAACAATCCAAAGTGTCCTGTACATCCTACATTGCTGTTTCAGATGGTAATGGAAAAGAATAGTGACATTTGGATGGGGAGTGAGGAGTGTTGTAGATAATCAAACTCAATCACAAATGCTACACCAAAATGGGCCAAAAGAATATTGCCTATCGGGGTATGAGTTGCTACAGTATTTCTCTTCCAAACATCAAAAGTCAAGACCAATGGTGACCTCCATGTCAACTAGGAGAAGATAAAGAAGAAATAGCAACAAAATAGGAGAAAGTTACATACCAGGTATAATACAGATACACATACACATCCACACTAAAGTGTATGAAAAAGTAAATTAAACTATCCAGAAAACTCATCATAAATACTACGAGTCCGAAATAAACATGAGACATATCATCCTATTATCCTTAGCATCTACCATGAGAACAGGGAGGTGACAAATCATATTTACCTCACCACCGAGAGCAAGTAAGGAGCCATCCCCACTGAACGCTATCGCCAACTGCTGTCCAATGTCCCCCAACTGGGTAAGTGCCTTGTCAGATGATTTTAGACATAGTTTATCATTTTCATCGCCACCAGTCTTATCCCAATCAAACCACCTAATATAAGTAAAAGTTTGAATCAGATGTCATCCACACAATATGGTAAAAATTGTTCACTCATGAGATCAGGAGTACAAATAGCTTGGACCACACAAGTTGTACTACAACAGCCATCAAATCTGATATGAAATCTCATTTCATATTCAGCCAACCAGGTCAAACTCAAACCTATTTAAACATAAATTGCTAAAAGTTTATTTGCATAATCAAATACAGGCATCAGACTACTTGAGCTGGTGGTAGGCCTGCAAGAGATGGGACTTCAACATGACATCACAGATACACATGTTAACCAGGAGTTTAGAACCCTTTCTGTGACACACTGAGACTCCAACAAGGGAAAAGCAATTCTAAGCATGGGCAGTATAATCAAAGATAAAAATGGAATTATACAACATACTATAGTTTTCAGAATCAGAGAGAACGGTCAGAAATAGGGCATCTGGAACAAAGTGTCATCTATCACATGACATTAGTATATACAACCAAACAACTGAATTTACTGAAACTGATACGCATCTAATCTTGAAAAAGGAAAAGAAAAAAGTTACAAATGGTATTCAGCATAGCCAAAGGCTAAAATCATTGTCATCACACAGGGTTTAAATCACACCATAGAAAGAATCCACTAAGTCGATTATAAAAACTGACACACTCTGACTCAAATTTAAGGGAGGGGAACCTTCAAAAGCTAAACTCAAATGACCCTATCAACCCCCAATCATAATAATCCAAGACCACAAGCACAAAAGATAGCTAACACATAACAACACATGAACTACATTTGTTGTCAAAACATTTCAAGTGACCAACAAAAGCGTGAGCTAATTAGCTTATCTCAGAGTGACATTGGAGCACAATGGAGCAATATGTAAACACCACATATATTTTCCAACCATTCACAGATGGGCAGATAAGCCCTGAGTAAAATTTCAATGAAATCATATCATCTGCCAAAATTGATCAACTTGCTTCCTGTGAAGGGGATGGAGTATCAATATTCATCTCACAATTGAGGTATAAATTTTGAACATATTAGTAAGTTCTCAATAATATCCAGAAGTGAAGCTTCTAACACTTTGGCACTATGTTACTCCAACACTTCATTTACCCTACCATACACATGCCTATCCGGAGAAGGGTATGACACTTGACACACCCTTAAACCAAACGCTAGAAAGCAACAATATGATAGGGGAAAATGATTCAAAAATATAGACATGGATACTCCAATTTATTCAAAAATATTTTTTCTAGGTTGAACAAAGGAAGTCAATTTCCTTCCTTTAGGGGAAAATGATTTTCTTTGGAAATGATTTTCCAAACTTTTTTTGAACCAAACACTAGAAAATTGGGAAAATATTTTCCTAGAAAGTGTTTCCCCCCCTACCAAACACACTCTTAAAGTACAATGAAAAATTTGCAAAATTTTGTAAAAATAGCCAAGTCTGAAACACCAGTATCCATGTCTATATTGGAGACCGGTACCTGTGTCTCAGTAACAAAGCTTTTGAAAGCCACAATATGATTCAGAATTACTCTATGTCCATAAAAGCTAAATGTAGCTAAATAACAACCATAGTTGACCTTTGCATGTGATTCTAAAAGTAGGCTGGCGTTTTATTTAGATCAATGATTCAATGGGCTCTATTGACGAGCACAATGATACAGTAATTGACAAATAACATAATCTTGCAGCACAAAAACAATACGCACCTGCAACGTTTTGGCAATGCAGATATAAGACCTTCCCCTTGGGGATGCACTGCCATTCTGTATGGCAATTCATCGCCAGTTCCCAGTCTGGCAATCTGAAAATTACCCAAAAAAAAATGTTCAGTTAGCACACCCAAGTTTCACAATTGAAGCCTTAGGATCAGAAAAGAAAAAAAAGAAAAAAAATCTTTTGCAAAGTTCTAATGTATAACTTGATGAAGTTTAACAAACCCTTTATTCAACCATTTCCATAGAAACAACAGTTTTATTATTGGATCACGCTTTGTTTTTCCCCAACGTACAATCAAATGAAATAGACAAACTTTTGAGCTACGTCTAGAGTGCAAACAGAGATTTGATTGAGAATTAGGTTGGCATTGAAGAAGGAAGGATCTTACAGGTTGATCGGAGAGAGACTCAGCGGCGAAATCAAACTCGGCAAGGAGAATCTCATTGGGAATGCCGCAACGACCTTCGCCACCACCGCCGGCGAAGACGAGATAGTGCGGCTGATTAGAATCCGGCGGCGATGAAGATCCCTCGCCGTCGCCGGATTTCACGTCGGCATCGCCGGATTTGGGTTTGGAATCGGCGAAGGCGTTGACAGGGATCCAGGAAGCCCCGTAGAGTGGAACGCCGTACTTCTGGCAGTTCGGAGGATCAGATCCCGTCATTTTTCTCAATTATTCTTCTTTCTTCTTCTTCCTCCTCTCTCTGTGTTTCTGGGTGTGTTGCTTGGGTTGGTTTTCTGCAACTGAGAAATGAATCTAACTCTAAATTTCTGAGGCCTTTATATCGGCCCGGACTTACCAAAGAATCGGGTATTGCTGAGTTGACCCGAAATTTTCTTTAACTTATTATATTTAATTCTTAATTAAACGTCTGAATTTATTTTCTTAAGCTTATTTGAACCTAATTTCTAATTTCTCAACTTATTTTTGAAAAAGGTTTCCCAAAATTATTTTGAATTTTCTTATAAGAATGAAAATTATTAACTTATTTTAAATTTATTAACTAAATTTATTTTTCTAAACTTATCTTAAACTAAACGCATTCTTCTAAAATTAGACTAAAAAGAAGCATCCTTTAAATTTCACAATTGGACCATGCAAGTCGTATTAATTTCGGATTTGATCATATTCAAGTCAACGACATCTAAGTCAAGTTGGGTCATTATCCAATCGAGTTTTTTCCCCGCAACGATGATAGAAATCAGGAAAAAGCTATACTAGTCATACATAACCTAGCCTATTAGATAACTACCATCAAAATTATCTAAGCAAATGAGATAAGGGCATCCCTTCTGTCGTTTGCAAGAGTGTTGGCCATCAACTAACAAAAACATATGTCCCTTTCGCTTTACCGAGGTTGCACTGGCTCTGGTGATATGTAGTCGCTCGCTCCTGTTGTTGTTGTTTTTATTCCTTAGCTTGTTACCTGCACCTCTACTATTAGATAGCTTGTACGCAATACAGTTCTTCACTATCCGACTGCTTGCATGCTGACTTATGAAAACATGGCAGTCATGGGTTTGATTCTTTCCTTCTTGGTTGTGTTCCTAACCCACATGGTAGACATTACGATCCAATCGAGTTAATTCCAAGTAGTTTGATTTTTTGTTCAATAAATTTCAAAAGGCGATTGGAAGATACCCTTCATTTCATGGAAACTATTTTAGACCTCTATCTTTCTAGAATACATTTTAAACTACCCTATAATTTAAATTAACTATTGCTATGTGATAAATGTGGTGACTTAAGCATGTTTCTTGTGAGATTACATGGACTATTTAAGTGCCGATGATTTTTTGAGTATTGACATTCGACAACAATAAACATTTTCAAGCAATTTGCCACCAAAATTTCGCAAAAATATGTTCAAATCACCGAATTTGTCACCTAACAATAATTAACCTAAATTATAAGGTACCTAAAAATGTTTTCTAGAAATATGATGCCTGAAAATAGTTTCCACAAAATTGGGGGTGGGGGGATAACTTTGAGCCGTATTTTGAATAAATTTCCTTACTTATACTAAAAAGGACAGTTCAATTGTTGTTGTAGTGAAGCTTGCTAAGCTAACTTGTATTCATACACAAACTTACTTTATCCTCCTTGAATATAACAATGAATTAGCGACTTACTTTATAGTTTGTATTCATATATGAATTTACTCTTTTACCCTAGAGTATAATAACTAGCAGCTTATGTACACACATAAATTTATTATGTAGCCCTCGAATAAAATAACCAATGAGCCTATCATCAAATAAAAATTAAGCTATTAGACCTACCGATTCGGGAGGCGGGTTAAATACAGGTCAATTGTATATCTGGTTGCAGTAAATACCGCTTCGGTGTACTTCGATTCCGGGTAAATTTGCAATTAAAAACATGAGTTGGATGTATTTTGGGTTTAGGTAAATACAATCGGGTGTATTTTGAGTTCGGGTAGATACGAGTTTGATGTTCATTGACTGTAAAAAAAATCTTTTGAGAAGACAAATAAAATTAGTTTTATATAATATTTTGATACTATTATAATATTTTTAAAACGAAAACGCTAACAGTTTTAACATACGACAATTTTTAAAGCATTTTATGTTAATATGAAAACTAAATTATTGTACATTGTATTTGAAAAATAAATATGATACTATATATAAATTATATAACATTGTACCGTTGTTTTTAGTTTTTCACATTTATTTATTATAATCCATGACAATATAAGCTTAATATAATACATTTAGGGAGCATTTGGTAAGAAACTTAGAGAAATTTTTCATGGAGAAATTTTTTATGGAAAGTTTTCCATAGGAAAGATTTCCCTGATAAAAATTTCCTTAACCTCAAAAATATAGGAATTGTGGATCCACCGTAAAATTTTTTCCAATACCAAGCTACATCCAAACATGAAAAAAAACAAGTAAATCGAGAAAATTAATCATTTCACGCCCCTCCCTTACACGGACATTTTTCACCAGTACCTTATAGAAACAAACAAATTTATGTTCATAAATTTGGGTCGACCTGGACCAATTATTTTGACCATTTGGTTCGGGTCGTGTTAGTTTTGTCAAGTATAATTATACGTTGGGTTGGGCCTTCTCATATGGGCCCAACGCTCTGTAGGCTGTAGCTACTGCCTACTATACGTATGCACGTGAGAGTCACGTGATAAGTGTTCCCTTATCTATCTAATCTATTCTCCATTTGAAGCTTCAATCTTCGTTATCTGCTGCTTGCTGCTCAATTCAACTGCTCTCACTGCTTCTCGTTCGGAAAAGTTCCTCACTGGAGGAGGTAATGCCTAAGCTTGCTTCTTTCTCATTTCATTTCTACTCCATTATTTCTGTTAGTTTCTCAACAATTGAGGTCGAATATGTTGAATTTCATGTTCGTAATTTCTCTATCCATTCTCACGTCTTTGAGTTTCTCACTGCGTTTTTCGTGTCAATTTTGGGTTTTTCTTTTGATTTTTGTTTGGTTATAGCATGCCCAAATGCATTTTATGTTCTGTTTGTATTTTATCTTGTTCAGAATGAGGGATAGTTTCCTGGGTCTCGCAGAAAAATCCCTTCTATATCATCTTAGTAACTATGCTATTTTGTGTGTCCTTGTAAGTTGTAAGTTGGTTGTTGCTTGCAATATGACCAATGAGTTACTAACTATGATTGAGAAACATGTATGTTATCTTGTATCATTTAGTAAGTTACCCACCAGGTTTGATTAGCAACTCTTACCCCCAATTGATCCTTGACTCGGGTTGAATCTCCTTGTCTTTCTGCTCTCGCTTTGCAGGGCCATGGCAGCAGTTGCCCCTACATTGTCTATAAAAAGCAGTAGCTGTACTTATGCTACCAATAATCCACGCTTACATTACCCTAGAACCGTAAAATGTTCTGTCAAGATTTCACCCAAGACTCAGTCGTTGCGCTTATCTTCCTCCTTTGTTAGCTCTCCAAGTCAGAGCATCAAGCTTAAGCCGAATGCCGCTAGGTCTAGCTCTAGCCAGAAAGTGAGGTCGGGTGGAGGCTTGACAATAAGGATGAGTGTTGAGGCCGGGGTTGGTGTGATGGGCACTAAGCTAGGGATGATGAGCTACTTTCAGGAGGATGGAACCGTGGTTCCAGTCACCGTGATAGGGTTTAAGGAAGGCAACATTGTGACCCAGGTGAAGACCGATGCCACTGATGGGTACAATGCCGTCCAAGTTGGTTATGAGAGGGTTAGGGACCGCAAGCTCAATAAGCCCGAGCTAGGACACCTCAACAAGTCTGGTGCCATCCCTATGCGTCATCTTCAGGAGTTCCGGCTTGTTTCTGTGGACGGCTTTACCCCGAACCAGAAGATTGACTTTCAGGAACTCTTCAAGGAAGGTGACCTGATTGATGTGTCCGGTACTACCATCGGAAAAGGGTTTCAAGGTCTCTTTCTCAACACAAACTCCCTTTCTCGGTTTGTTTATTACCTTGTGGTTGTTTTATTGGTCATTATGTGTGACTATTGATTACAGTTGCTGCCAATGTTGATTGTTTGTAGTTTGTACAGCTATGTGATATGATATTGTTTTTTTTTTTAAAAAAAATTATTGCAAATGAAGTCAACTATGTAAACTCCCACTAAGGACACTAGGAGGATGCGCCTTAGGATGAAATGGGGATAGGGGCGGGCTTGGATGCAAATTCTAACACTGAATTGTAGAGGGGTTACTTGCATTTGACCTTGGAGGTGAAAGGGAATGATTACCCAGTAGTTTCATGATAAGAGTAGTAGTGCTAAGATAAGCTTAAGATCATAGCATCATAGCCCAAGATTTTCTGCCTTTTAAAATGTATTTTTTGCATATGGGTTCTTTATGGGTGCTAGACTACAGGAGCTCTGGGTAGGGCTTTGAGATTAGTTACTCAACTTATTTTAGAACTTCTCTGGCCATAGTCTTCTTGCAGGTGCGCTTATTGAGCTATTACTTGTTTATAAACGTCCCATGTAGACGAAATTTAGATGATAGTTAAATTTCATTGCTTGTCTAATCCATGCCTAAGCATCGGGCACTGTTGGGCGTTGGCTGTTGGCTGATATAATGGATGTCCTCAAGTTTAGTATTCAGTCTAAGCATTCGTTTGAGTTTGGAATTTGTTGGCTGATATAATGGTTGTCTTCTATAGTCCCTACTCTACTGATGTAGGACTGCTTTTCTTGTTATAGAAGCTTCAAAAGACTCAAGGTGTCAGTAGAGACTTAAATTACTTCTTAGGATTCAAACAATGTTGCTATACTCTTTCCTCCTCCAGACTCTACAGCTAACTAATTTCAGGGTTTCTTTCTGAGAAGTACATGCTTATGTTTGAAACTAAGATTCCTAGTTTTGGAAAGAACGAACTATAGTATGTCAGTGACTGCTGAGTTAGTGGGAAAACAATAGAGCCAACATTCTGTGCTATTCTTGCATTTGTTCCCTGGATTTTTGAGTTAAGCATAGGTTTGTTCTACTCTTCTAGTCCTGCTCCCTAAGCAGGATATCAGAAGGGGGGGGCATGATTGGACATGGCATGTATAGCTTAGCCATGGCTGCCTGTGTTGATTATGGCCATTCTTGGACCCATTTTGTATTTTCATGTTCTTTCTTTTAGAACTTTATTTTTATTTCTTGGGGGATGATTAATAGAAGCATTCTCTGTGGAATTTTTTAAATTCAGGGGTAACACTACTTCATCTGACCCTTACACCCAATTCTGGAGTGGGACTTTTGGGGTATTGGTTTTGTGTTTGAACTTTTCTACTAAGCACAGACACTTCACCCGACTTTGCATATCTGTGTCCAACACAACACGTATCGGACGTACACTCTCTGGACATGCTCAAACACGTGCCAATCAAAGAGATAGTACAAAGAATATGATTTTGTTAGTTCTAGAACACACACTCTATAGAGACTTTGCTATTGTTTTCGTCCATTCACAACCCTCTTTAAAGCTGAAAACATAAAGTCATAACCACATCGGTAGTAGAATAAATATGTTTTCATCGCTACGTGTCCACGATATGCGTCGTATCCTGAATTTTTCAAAATCCACGTTATCTGCTTGATAGTATTGTGTCGTACCTATCACGTATCAATGTCTATGCTTCTAAGCCTTTTTACACCCCACTTCACGGGACCCAAATGAGGATTATCTCTTGGTGACCCACATGATATATATCGATGTCAGATGATAACGAGGATGTCAATGTCAGAAATTTGAATTCCTGTCTTGACCTGTATTTGTGGTGCATAAAAACACAGGTGGTATTAAGAGGCACAACTTCAAGAGAGGTCAGATGACTCACGGGTCAAAGAGTCACAGGGCCTTGGGATCCATTGGAGCTGGAACAACTCCAGGTCGTGTTTACAAGGGAAAGAAAATGCCTGGAAGAATGGGCGGAACAAACACTAAGATCCGAAAACTGAAGATTGTTAAGATCGATTCTGATCTCCGTGTTGTCATGGTCAAGGGTGCTGTCCCTGGCAAGCCCGGAAACCTCTTGAGGATGGCCCCTGCTAAGATTGTTGGCAAAAACATCCCCAAGAATTAGACTCTCTACAAACCCCATTTTCCATTTCTCCTTTTTGTAGATTCTTTTTTGTTCAGAATCATCATCAATGGAACAAAGAACAACATGCTGTAATTTGCCATGTATCATTGTCTTCTGATTTACTTCATATGTATCATCAGTCCTGCTTTGTCACAATTATCCAGAGTTGGAACTTGGAAGCTTGATTGTCATCATCCAAATGATGACAATGAAGATTCTGATCATTCATTCTAATTTTATTGTAACATTGAAAAAAGATGGATCATGTGACAATTTGATTGAGTTTGTTAATACAAATTGTACAATATGTTCCAGGGGTCTTCCGATCAACATCAGCACATTGTATAGATTGGTAAAAAAGCAAAAATAAAAATAAATATAAAAAAGAGTTGACTTCAAAACATGAAACAATCATGGCAAATGGGTAACTGAAAATGTATTAACTCATCATTTACTAGCTGGAATTCATTATTAGGGAAGGAAGAACCGATGAAATACATAATTACCTTTCATAAATTTACACCCGACCATAACCAAGCTGATGAACATTTTGCAGTAAAGGTAATTTTCTTATTTCAACCGAGGGAAAAAGATGGAAACAACCTAACCAATAATGAAAAAAAAAATTGTAAAAAAGGACTAGTGAGAAGCTAGCCATAGGCAAGTTATTCTAAAAACATGGAAATCAACAAAGAAGAAAACAGTCCCAATCAGAAGAATTTTTGTGCATGGTGAAAATTGTCCACAGGAAGAGGGAGCTGTTGGCAAAACCCTTGCACTTTGGCCTCAATAGTCTTAAGGTCAAAATGGTGAGAAACTCCAAACCCTCCATTACTATTATTATTACTATGATCCAAGAACAGAGCTTGATTAGTTATGTTCTTCTTAAGGTCTTCCATGGAAGCACTCAACACTTCGAGCTCATGGACCCCGAGCTTATCAATGGGGCCCTCCCACCACCACTGGCTCTGTTGGGCCCACGTCTTCCTCATGTTATCCAAGACCTCCCCTCGAGCCCTCTCAGCCTCGAGCAGGTCTAGTATCTGAGTCAACTGTGAGTTAAGCTCGCGAATGCAGGAGGGCCCCACTTGTGGGTCCCCCTTGACCAGTTTTTTGTTGTTGTTGGTAGTAGAAGACGAGGAGGACCCACCAGAGGGTGTTTGAGGGCGGCTAAGGAACCTGTCAACTAGGGACTTGACGTCAGGGTGGCCAAAAGAGAAGATCTTTTGACCAGGGGAGAAGACTATGATGATCGCCTCTACACCACAAAGGGTGCATATTTCACTAGCCTTTTTGAACAGTCCTAGGCGGCGTTTCGAGAAGGTGACTTGGCGGTGGCTAGGGTTCTTGATCCTAGCCATTTTTATCTTCTGGCGGCCCCTTGATTCCTTCTTGCCCATTATAGGCATGGGGGAGAGATAGTTTTTGAGGGTTGAGATGAAATTACAAGGTATGGTATCAAGCAACTAGGGAGAGAAATAAGAGGATCTCACTATGTTATGGTAATTAGTGATTAGTGACTAAGAGGGTAAGGTAACAAGGGTATTTATAGGGTAAGGAGGAGTATTCTTGGGTTTTACTAACAATAATAATAATTGACTAGACTTAATTGTGTTTAGGGAGGTTAAACCAATTCAATTCATAACTTCTTTAGGACCAATTATTTCAGATTTAGGAGTTAAAGAAATCTTATCTATTGAATGTTTGCTCATTATGGAGATTTAGGTTTGTTTGTCCTTACTTAGCCAACTTAATTATTAGCATCAAATTCACACATGTACACCTAGATGAAGCTAACATAGTGAGAGATAGACACATTTGATGGTTTGAAACTGATTAATTATTAAGTATACTGCATTAGTAGGTGCTTAGGATTCCATAGCTAAAACTCTACAGTTTTCTTTATAGGGTTAATGCCCAAGTTAATTGTATGACAACCTCTTAAATCATAAACCAAATGCAGGATAGGGTAAGAATTAACTTGATTTGAGTGAAAGAAATTAATAATGGTCCAGCTGACTTGTTTTGGTGATTACTTTTTGTATGGTCATTTTTTCATGATAATTGTATTACCATAGCAAGGTTGAAGGATAAATGTGTGAAGACAGTATGATACCTTATGAAGGTGGATTGATCTAAATGAAAACGAAAAATAATTTGGCTATTGAAACGTGGGAAGATTAATTAGCACTATACCTTATACGGTAGATTATGAAGTTGAGAGAAATAATTCAGTCTATATAGTTAATATTCAGGAGATTTACTTTTCCTGAAGTGGAAAAAGCACATTATTGTGCTGATGAGATTAAATTTTGCCCCACTATAACCCTAAATTACAGCGTGCAAACTTTTAACTCTGTATAAAAACTATACATATCAAAAAAGATAAATTGCAAAAATAACAAAAGATACATCAAAAGACTAGAAAAATACATTGAAAGTTCAGAAAATTCAAAATAATACTTTAAAAAAAAATAGAAAAGATACATTGTAAAAGTCCATAAAAATACATTGAAAAACCATAAAGATACACTAGACTAACAAAGATATATTGAAAAATGTGAAAAAATTCACATTATAAACTAAAATGGGCAACGTAAAAGGAGTAAATTATATTTACCCTACCTGATATTTGTTATAATAATTTTTGCACACCCAACATTTGTGAAATAATTTTCACCTTACTGACATTAAGTGTTCATAAATGTAAACCTCTTAAGATATTTTATAATTGATTTTTGTTGGATTTTCCGGCCAACATTAAAAAGATAAATATGAATTAACTTTTTTACCCTTGATATTAATTCATATGACTTTCAATTAAATATGAATTGACATTTTTACCCTTAACATTAATTCATATGGCATTAACATGGGAGTGTTAAAGAAGAGAAGTGTGAGAGGAATCGACTATTGGTATTTTCTATTTGGAGTTTGGACACACCTTTTTCTAGATAAAACAATGAAAGGGTCATTTAAGTCATTTTCTTTTCAATATTATGGGCAACACGGTACGTTCACATAGTCATATAGGGGCATTATTGTATTTTTCTCATTTCCGATGAGAAGTAACCGGATTTTGCCACTAAAAATCACTTTCACTTAATGTCAGGTAAGGTGAAAATAATTTCACAAATGTCGGGTGTGTAAAAATTATTACCACAAATGTCAGGTAAAATGAATGTAATTTACTCAACGTAAATGATACAATGAAGAGCTAAAGATATACACTATAAAGTCATAAAAGATGCATAAAAACAAGAAAAAAAAAATATACAGGAAACATAAAGGGACAAGTAAAACAAGATAATTTTAATTAGATATAACCTTATGTGTTAAGGCTCTAATCATGTCTATATAAATAAGCTATCTTACCATTACACTAATATGGACTTTACAACAAAAATTAGTAATTATTCAACAAATTAAAATTTAAAATATTACATTTAATTGTGTAAACATGAAATCTCTTTATCATAAATATATTGTATTTTGTCAAAATTGAAAAGACAAAGAAATTATAATTTATTGTCATCACTGTTACATTTTTTGAATTAACCATCAAAACTTTAAAATATTACTGTAAACTTTGTAATATAACCAAAGTTATTTATTACATTGCATTTTATTAAAATAGAAACACACAAAAAAAAAAAAAATCAAACATGACTAAGAGTAGACTCATTTTTTGGGGAAACGATTGTTTAGTATACATATTTTCAAAAGAAAAATTGGATTCTAATAATAGTTACTTTTGTCAATTAAATAATAATAATTTCTATTTTTTTGTATACTAGTGGTCCAAAAAAAGTAATATTGTATTTTTTGGTCCACCAACAATTGTATACACTAAATATTATGGATTTTGACTTGCGTCAATACTTCCCCATGTTTTTAGTGAATTTACAAAGTTTATCCTTTTTTTATTTCTTTCTAATTTTTATATTTTCCCCCTTTTATTCCTTAAAACATAATAGTAATTGTTTGGATTATTATCAAAGAAAATTTTAATATTTTTAATAACTTCACTTCATAACCTTACTAGGACATGAATGTCAAAAATTTAAAGAATTTGAAAATTTGTAAAACCTCAAAGTTAAATTATGGAGGTAGATTTGGTATCAAAAAGATACAATTTTTTTGGGACACTGACATACAAAAAAAAAAAAGTAAGGATTATTATTGTCCAATGCCAAAAGTAGGGCAATTTTCCTTTTCAAAATGCGTTTATAGGTACCCTTTATTTTAAATTTTCTAATTTTTTTTGATGATTTTTAGGCGTAAGGTTGATCGAATTTATTAAGTGATCGAAATACCCCCAAATAAAAATGTGAGAGACCAATATACCCCCCCAGATCATTTATTACAGCTATTTAGATATATCCCATACTATAGGGACACTATTTTTGGGTACCCAATGTTTTTAAAATATATTTAGAATTCAAGTATCCTACATTTTAAAGTTCCTCTGCTACTCAAGCTGCTTGTATGAGAACTTCCACTTCCAAATCTATCATTTCCACATCTACAACTAGACCAAGGAAGTACAAAAGCTTAAAGCTCGCCCATTGAACCCCCTATGTTCTTGAAGATCAGTCCAAATGTGTTTGTCTGTTGATGTTGTTATCTTTGGCACAAACAATATTATTATTGTTTTTTTTTCTAATTTCGTGTTATTAGGTAAAGTTGGTTCAACTTAAGCTTATATGATTGTAAGTTTGTAACAACTAGGTACTGCTACAAGATGCTAAATTAAGTGACTATTTTAATTGTCATCTAGAATTGCAAGATAACAACAATTATCTTAACTATATATGCCCTAAAAAAAAACCAATATAATTATCTTATTTAAAATCTAATCACCTATCACAATTGTACTACAATGTACAACAACTTTATAGCTAACAAACACTTGCACAAGTAATGTACTACGACTAGTCATGTCCTAGTTCCACATACATCTATCTCAACTATTCTCTAATTATCTAAATAGGAGTTAAGTGACAAGCATAATTACAACCAACAATATAACAAAATAACTTAATACTTTCTGAATATTTTTATTCATTTGATTCAACTCCCTTAGCTCAATTTTCACTTCATTCATCCCTTGCATCGTCATTTTCAATATAATATAAATGGTTACTCTTTACTGATAAACTTAGCATTCTCAGAGGCCCTTTCTTCCACAAATACAAAAACCACGTACATAAAAATCAAAAACAGTTATGACTCAAATTTTCATTGACACCTAAATAATTAACCCCCCAAAACCATCACAATCCCTAATTACATTCAACATCAAATTCCACTTCAATCTACCCAAAATATGCTAAATTTGAACTACATGCTGTCAAAACTAGGGGTGAGCAGTTCGGGTATCATCACCTAAAACTAAGAACCTTACGCTTACCCGTTTGACCGGTTTCAAAAATTCAGGAACCTTATCCTTATTCGTTTAAACCGATTCCTAAATTTTAAAAACCTTACCCTTACCCGCGGTTTCGTGTTCGGTTCCAGATACCCACATATTATACAGTAAGTATATATCCTGACATGTTTTTTTTTTTTAAAAAAAAAAAACTGTTGTGCTAAAGTCTATCATTTTTCTTAAAGAAAAATAATTTGATGTGCCATGATTTCATCCATACATTTTGATATTGACTACCATAGGTCAGGCCCACATTGCTTTGAAGTTCAAACAAACCAAACATTTAACATAGTCTAACAAGTTTGTTTTACGGAAACAAACAACGATAGAAAATCACAAATCTTAGTAAAAATTAAGTCTCAATATAAGTTACATGTTCATGCATGAGAACATAAGCCATATAACAAGTTTAAAATTCCATAAAATCTTCAAGTTCAGTGACAATATATGGAATCTAACCCTAATTGACATGTTATAGGTTCCGGTTCAGGGTAGTAGTTTAGGAGCCTTACCCTTACCCATTTTACAGATTCTTGAATTTTAGGAACCTTAATTACTCTTTCCCGTTTGATCGGTTTAGATTGTAGAACCTACCCGTAAGACCGGTTCCGGATCTGGAACCGCTCACCCTTAGTAAAAACAACGCATAAGTCTTTTAGAAGTTCCAATTGAACCCTCCAACTTGGTGGTTCCTTCAATGGCAACTAACGATATTTAATCACATTCCAATGACAAATATAGAGAGAGGAATGAACATGGGACCAAAACAACCATCAATATATAGGAAGGGAGGGAGAGAAAAAAATAAAAATAAAGATAGGGACAACTGAAGCAAAGCAATTACCTTTGTTGAAGCTTTTCCTGACTTTTCTTCAATGGCTTATTGTGTTTTAGAGGGAGAAAGGATAGAGACAGACATCCTCCAGAGTAAGGGAAGAGAGTTAAGGGATAATTCAATTAAAATTATAAGGTACCTATAACTGCATTTTGAAATTAAAGGATACCAAAAAATAATTTTCCTGAAATATGGGGCACCTCTGAGTAGTTATTTATTTAGGTTTTCAGAGTATTTCCGTAACTACAAGGTTTTAGCGCGGGCACACTTATCACCTAAACCGTATCGGACTGTTGAGATGCCATGTCGGAAAATCACCAAAAAAACTAGAAACTTTAAAAGATGAGGTACCTGTAAATGAATTTTGAAAGTATGAGGTACCAAAAAATAGTTTCTGCAAATTAAGTATGGGTACCTCCGAGTAATTTTTTGAAAAAATAGAGTTTATCATGATTGATGATACCAGAAAACAATTTAAGCCTAATCGTACTGAGGGATTTTATGTTTTGGTGATACATTGAAATTCATGGAATCAATTGGTGAGACAAAAGAATAATATTTTTCCGACATACCATGTAAACAATCCATCGAGTTTGTAAACATAAAAATTCTTTATCATAAATATATTGTATTTTGTCAAAATTGAAAGACAAAGAAATTAGGACTTATCGTCATCACTGTTACATTCTTCTGAATTGACCATCAAAACTTTAGATTAATATCACAGTAAACTTTACTACACAAGCAAAGTTATTTATCATAATTACATTGTATCTATATTATAAATTGCATAATGACCCTCTTCTCCTTCTTTCCCTCTCCCGATTGTAAATCTCCATTAAATAGATCATTTGAACTGTTGATGCGCCTTCGCATATCAGATCTCCACCATCTGTTTAAAAGTATCCAAAAGATTCAAAAAAAGGAAAAACTGCATTGCAATTATTATCCAAAATATGTAGAAAATTCCATTGCAATTATTATCCAACAACAATAAAAATTTGTAATTAACCACACTTCATATACAAATTCAGTAATATTTTTTTTTTAAAAAAAATATCTCATCATCTCCGTTGAGAGGATAGAGGAGGGCAACATGGGGGGAGGGGATGGCGGAGAAGTTGGTGGCATATCAAAGAGAAGCGGCAAGGCAACTGACAGAAGGATGTTTTGGTGATTTAAGGAGTAAATAACAACTTGCATTACCTTTTTTCTTCCACTATTTCTCTCCTATTTTAATTTCATTCTGTTGCAACATAATTACCTTCACATCCCATCTTTGCCTTGAAGAAAGATATGCTTTAGAGAATGAGGGGGCAGAGAGTGAGGGTGACAATGTAGATGTATAGAGGTCGTGGTGAGAGATAGAGTTGGAGAGGTGGTGTGAAAAATGAAAACAAGTGTATAGACTCAATTTCATTTCTTCTATAGGTGTCATCTAAATTTATAATTTTCACTTGAAGATGTTTGGATATCAGGTGCTTGGCTGAAAATGTGTTGTTATTCTTATTACTGTAATATATTGATTGGCCATGGTTAATGTCAAAACTCCCAATCTTCCTTATAAGAACCTCATCATATTTGTGATCAAATCATACAAAGAGTAACTTTATTGATGCTCAGCAAATTTTGAGTCTATTTCCTCTTGGAACAAACAGAAGAAACGATCCCTATTTATAGGATGCTGTGGAAGCATGCCAAGCTTGTGTAATAAGTGCCAATGTTGATGAGAGGGAAGAATTTTAGTGAGAACGTCTGCCAATTGAGATTGAGTTGGAAGATAGCTCAGCTGAAGCAGACCCTCCATGACTTTATCCCGAGTAAAATGACAGTCGACCTCTATATGTTTTGTGCGTTCGTGAAAGACTGGATTTCTTGCTATGTGTAGGGCAGACTGATTGTCACAGTGGAGAGTAACAGGACTGGATATAGCCACTCCTAGTTCTCTCAACAAACTAACCAACCAAGTGATCTCAGCTGCAGCTTGAGCCATGGCTCTATACTCAACTTCAGCTGATGATCTTGCCACAGTGGACTGCTTTTTGGATTTCCAACTAATTGGTGATTTGTCCAGCAAAACGATATAGCCAGTGACTGATCTTCTTGATATAGGGCATGCAGCCCAGTCAGAGTAAGAGAATGTAGTCAGATGGATATTGTCAGTACCCTTGAGTATGATCCCTTGTCCAGATGTACCAGCTACTTATCGAATGAGATGATCCAAAGCAACCATGTGAGATGTCCTGGGAGATTGCATGAATTGACTGAGAGTTTGAACTGCAAATGATATGTCAGGACAAGTGTTAGAAAGAAATTTGAGTTTACCAATAAAAGTTCTGTAAATACTTGGATCTGTTAGAGGAGTTCCAGAATCAGAATTTAATTTGCAATTTAAAGGTAAAGGTGTTGCAGTAGGTTTAGAATGAAGATGCCCAGATTCTTTGATGAGATCTTGTGTAAACTTTCTTTGAGACAAGCTGATTCCTTGAGGTAAATATGAGACTTCAAGACCTATGAAGTATTTGAGGAGTCCAAGATCCTTAATGCCAAAAGCAGTGTTTAACTGATCCTTGAGCTTGTCAATTTCTGTAATGGATGAACCTGTAAGCAAAACATCATCAACATAAACAACCACTATAGTTAGATCATTAGAAGTCTTTTTAGTAAACAAAATGTAGTCATTCTTAGATTGAGTGTAGCCTTGTTGTTTCAGGAATTCTGCCAACTTAGAATGCCACTGTCTAGAGGCCTGTTTAAGGCCATATAAAGATTTTTGTAGTTTGCAGACTTTATTTTGAGGATTGTGAATTCCCTCAGGCATCTTCATGTATACTTCTTCATGTAAATCACCATGTAAAAAGGCATTGTCCACATCAAGTTGATAGAGGGACCAATTTCTTAATGCAGCCAAAGCAATAATAGTTCTGATTGTGGTCATTTTGACCACAGGACTGAAGGTTTCATTGTAGTCAAGCCCTTCTCTTTGAGTGTTTCCTCTGATGACCAGTCTAGCTTTATATCTTTCCAATGAACCATCAGATCTAAGCTTCACTTTGTATACCCATTTTGAACTAATTGCTTTCTTTCCTGGAGGGAGATCCACCTCAGTCCAAGTGTTGTTTAGTAGAAGATCATCTATCTCTTTCTTCATAGCATCAACCCACTGTTGGTGTTTAGCAGCCTGTTTATAGGATGTAGGCTCTTCCAAATAGTCAAGTTCATTGATTTGCTGTTGTTGAGAAGCAGAAAGAGCAGTGAACTGGATAGTATTGCTGAATTTGGGCAGGTGTGTTTGATAATCCTTTAAATATGTGGGTTGCTTAGTGAGTCTTGTGGATCTTCTGATTGGTAAGCTGCAGGCTTCTGAAGATGTGTGAGTAGCGGTTTGACTTGGTTGTTCCTGGATTATGCAGCTTTGATTTGATTCAGCTTCATCCTTGTTATCTCCATCCTCAGCAATGTTTGACAAGAAAATAGAATCAGGTAAAACAATATCATCAGCAACAGTCAGATTGTGATAAGGAAAATGTTCTTCATGAAATTTGACATCCCTACTAAAAACAATCTTCTTATCAGTGAGATCATACAGTTTATAGCCTTTTTTATTGAATGAATATCCTAAAAAAATGCAAGGATGTGCCCTTGGGTCAAATTTGTGTCTATTAGCACTTAGAGTGGAAGCAAAACAAAGGCATCCAAAGGTTCTTAAATGATTGTAATCAGGAGTAGAATTATATAGCATTTCATAAGGAGTCTTAAAATTAATGACAGAGTTGGGAGTCCTATTGATCAAGTAAGTAGCAGTTAGGATGCAATCACCCCAAAACTTCAGTGGGAGCCTAGCTTGAATTAATAAAGATCTAGCAACTTGCAAGATATGCTTGTGCTTTCTCTCTACAATCCCATTTTGCTGTTGTCTTTCAACACATGAGGTTTGATGTAGAATACCATTTTGAGTATAAAAAGAATTTGCATGATTATCACAGAATTCTTGCCCATTATCAGTTCTAATAATTCTGACCACAGCACCAAATTGTTTTGTGACAAAAGAATTCTCAAGCATAGGAAAAGCATTAGTTTTACTAGACAAAAGGTATACCTATGTGCTGCGAGTACAATCATCTACAATTGTTAAAAATGAGTGAAAACCATCATAAGTATGTACTCTAAAAGGCCCCCAAATATCTACATGCAGCAACTCGAATTTATTTATAACTCTACTGGTGCTGGAGAGGAAAGGCAATCTATGTTGCTTTGCTTGGGGACAAATCTTGCAAACTGATGTGCTAGGAATACTGGATATTCCAGGAATCTTTGTGAGACATTCAGAAGAGGGGTGTCCTAGTCTGCAATGCCAAATTTCTGATGTGGAGAGAAGAGCACAACCATTTTCAATTGTGGCCTTGTTTTTAGGGGGATTATTGGCCAAGTAAAGACCTCCTTGTTGCCTACCAAGAGTTAGATGTTGAGTCTTCATAGGGTCCTAGACATAACAGTTTTCAGGAGTGAAAATCAAACTTGTTTTAAGGTCTTTAGTTAATTTGTAGGCAGAAATCAGATTAAAATGGAAAGCAGGAACATGCAACACATTTTGGAGAGTGATGCCAGATTGTAATGTGACATTTCCTACATTCTTTACTGGTACTTGCTCACCATTGGGCAATGTAATAAAGCAAGAAGTAATAACAGGTACCAAAGAGGAGAAAAGATGTATATGAGGAGTTATATGATCAGTTGCACCACTATCAATTACCCATTGCACATTCTGACTATCAGAGGTTAAACAGAAGGATTTACCTGCCAAGAATGCTAACTGTTGTGGGTCTATCTGGTCAGAAATGTGCACGTTCTGCTTGCCAAGAAGTTGCATCAGCTGTGTGTACTCCTCATTACTCAGTGTGTGCCTAGACATTTCTTGATTTTCAGATGTAGAAGATGCAATCTCAGAAGTGGTTTGAACATTAGCAACAATTTTCTTAGACTTTTCAGCTTGTTTTCTGGCTAGTTTGAAGCATTTTTCAGCAGGGTGTCCTGACTTCTTGCAATAGTAGCAGTAGGGACTCTTGTTTTGATTAGAGCTACTACTGGGAGGCCTAGGTGCAGACTGGGTTGATGAGTATCCAGAATGTCCAGGACTTCCCTGAGTGTTGCTGCCAGAATATTGAAAAGAATCACTATAATGGTTCCTTGGATTTTGATTTCTAGACACATTAAACACCATCGATCCTTCATCAGGGTTAGAAGGTTTCTTTATATTTTGCTGTTGCTCTTCTTGAAGAACAATACTGTAAGCTTGGTTGACACTTGGTAAGGGTGTGATCATCAGAATATTGCCCCTTACTATTTTGTATTGTTCATTCAATCCCATCAGAAATTGAAATAATTGCTGTCTAGCTATGAGCTTAGATGCAGAACAATCTGATAGACAGTTGCAGGGTGTGATGACCATAACATATTCATCCCAGACTTGCTTACACTTTGTGTAGTAACTCGAGATAGACAAGTTTCCCTGACTGAGGTTACTCATTCTTGTTGTAACTGATATATTTTTGCACCTTGATTATATCTAAACCTTTCTTTGAGGTCTGCCCAAATCTCAGCTGATGTTTCTGTGTAAAGAATGCTAGATGCAATATCTTTTGTAACAGAATGAAGAAACCAAGAAACAACCATACTATTACACCTTTCCCAAAAAGGTAAGAGAGGAGAATTGTCAGCAGGTTTTGCAATCTTTCCTTCCACAAAGGTTAGTTTGTTTTTGGCTTTTAAAGAAACAATACATGATCTACTCCATTAACCATAATTTGTCCCGGTTAATGGTTCATTTGTGAGACTAAAATTGGGGTTGTCTGAATAGTGCAGGAACAAGGGATGATCAGGATTAATTACTACTGGAGTTATAGCCTTTTCTTCGCCCATAGTGAAAAAAAAGAAAGACCAAACAGGAAAAGAGAGGAAGGCTGAAAACACGAGGAAACAAGGAAGAAGAAGGGAGGAAGGATATCACCAGAGGATAAAGAAAAGTATCAGCAGAAGATACTCGAGATGATGAACCAGCAGGATGATCCAGGCGTAGAGCTCTGATACCATGTCAAAACTCCCAATCTTCCTTATAAGAACCTCATCATATTTGTGATCAAATCATACAAAGAGTAACTTTATTGATGCTCAGCAAATTCTGAGTCTATTTCCTCTTGGAACAAACAGAAGAAACGATCCCTATTTATAGGGACAAAGAGAAGAGGAAAGAAGACAAAGAAAAGATAATCTAACTACCTAAACAAGAACTTAACAAACCTAATAAATAACAATCTAACTATCCTAACTGTCCTTCCCGCCAACAGTTAACTTTTCTACCCACTTGGAAATGTGTTGTTCAATGAACATCAATTTTAAATAAAATGAACATTCTTATTTTACCAAATAGACATCAATTCCAACAAAATGGACATCATGCATAATCCAAATGGACATCGTGCTCACAAAAGATGTCCATCAGATTCAAAAAAGTTGGATATCATGTGGATAGTGTTTGACAAAAACGTCAAAAGACATCGTTATGTTCAAACCAAAAAGACATCAAACCCAATCATCGTGTCATATTCAAGATAAACACTAGGTATAAACCAAATGGACATTAAGTGCAGACCAAAAGGATATCACGTATAACCCCAAATGGCCATCATGCTCACACAAGATGGACTTCATGTTGGAACAAAATGGACATCACTTCTTCACCAAAAAGGACATCAACTCTTCACCAATAGGCATCCGGTACTAACCAAATGGACATCAAGTCTTCACGAAAAGGACATCAATATGAAACTAATCCTTGAACACCTTCCCCGTCGTGATGAACACGATGTTTATCACATAAAACAAACACGCAGAATGCATGGGATGCAAATCGCCTGCCCTCCCTCTGATTTCCAATAATCGGTGTTCAATCAGAATGAGTTCTCGCAACAATTAATCAAACAAATTATTGCCATAATTTACAACTCAGCTTGTACTCCTTTTCGTTCCCTATCCATGAACACCTTCCTCTTTGAGATTTATGGTCGTACTTCTTGAATTGTTCGACTCAGCCTACTTCGGATGATTGCTCGATTTTTACTACAAGACACTGCAATCCCCAAACCCTAATCCTTCACAGGGAGTCTCTGTTGCTCACACATGGTCTTTTCGGTCCAAACAAAGTATTTAGGGACCGGGAATGGTGAAATCATCAGCCGCCTTTGATTCATGCGGGATCTGCTTCCCAAGCAAATTTAATGAATATGCTTGTTTTCTTTTCTTTTTTTTTTTTTGCTTTTCCACTCCAAGTCACGTGATATTGTGCAAAAAATAAATAAATAATGTGAATTATTTAGAGTCGTTGATTAAAGATCTAATGGTTAGAATATCCGCTACTCACATGCTCATATTTATTCCCTTCTCATCCTATCTACTCCATATATATATATATATATATATATATATATATATATATATATATATATATATATGAAGAAAGATTTTGTGAGAAGAAAAGCATAGCAAATCATAACCATTGGTTCCAACATCAAGGGTGGGTATTAATCTTACTTTTTTCTTTTTATTTTTTGTTGGGAAAATGTGAATAATAAATGCTACAACCTTGTTTTTTTTTTTGTCGGCTGGGAAAAAGAGACCAATTAATGTAGTGTGATTTCAATGACATGCTAATTAATTCGCAGCTCTAGAGACTCAGAATGAACATCAGCTATACCCAGAATGAACATCAACTTTACCATAAATGAACACCACATATACCCAGAATGAACATCAACTATACCATAAACGAACGTCACTATACTTTATGTTCATTTATGGTATAGTTTATGTTCATTCTGGGTATATGTAGTGTTCATTTATGGTATGGTTGACGTTCATTTATGGTAAAGTTGATGTTCATTCTGGGTATACTTGATGTTCATTCTGGGTATAGTTGATGTTCAATATGAGTTTTCTAGAGCTGCGAATTAATTAGCATGTCATTGGAAATCACACTGCATTAATTGTTCTCTTTTTCCCAGCCAACGAAAAAAAAGAAAAAGGTTGCAGTATATATTAGCCACATTTTCCCAACAAAAAAAAAAAAGAAAAAACAAGATTAATATCCACCCTTGATCTTGGAACCAATGGTTATGATTTGCTATGCTTTTCTTCTCACAAAATCATTCTTCTCGTTATATCAATTCCCTATATATTAAAACAAGTACTTCAAAAGAAAACTCAAAACGAAGAGAAAGGATTTCGAACCAAACTCCAAACTTATAGATAAATCTAATAGAAAATATTTTGTTTCTGCCAAGATTTGAACTTTAGTTGAAAGCGTAAAAGTTGACAAGAATTACCATTTAGCAACCACTTCTTTGACATAAATGTCAACTTAAAAAATAACAAACTTATACCTATAGGTTACAAATATAAATACACAATTAAAATAATATTCATTAGCTTTTTACAAAAAATATTTATTAGTTAGTCTTTTATCCATCAAACTTACAATTATAACATATCAATCTCCATATCAAAAATGAATTAAACTAAATTTTAAGAGATATTAAAGTGTAAAACCCCCTATAGAAAACGTAAATTATTATTCTATGTTTTCTTTAATAATTGTAAAAAGAAAATAAAATTATAATTAGCATTACGATAAAAAAAATGTAAATTAATAATTATATAAGTGATATAGGCATCATATAAAATTAAAATGAACAAAAAAAAACAAAGTATCAAATTTTGTCTCAATGTATAAGACAAAAGGTTTAGAATTTGAGATCATTATTGTCATTTGCAACGAGTAAAATATTATTTCTTATTATAAAAAAAATGGTGAATAAATTACGAATATAATCACCACCAAATACACAAATTGTAAGTACATAAAAAAGGCGCTAAGATTCTTGATTTATTCTCCTAAGTTAATTATACAAACTAATAATAAAAAAAATAAATATACAATTGATACACAATTAAAATAATATTCATAAGCTTTTAATAAAAGAAAATATTCATTAGTCAGTCTTTTTTCCACCAAATATACTATTATAACATATCAATCCTAATATACAAAATAGACTAAAGTAAAATCTAAGAGATATTAAAGTGTAAAACTCCCATAAAAAAACTTATATTATTATCCTATGCTTCCTTTAATAATTGAAAAAATAAAAAGAAATTATTAACATTATGATTAAAAAAATCTAAATTAATCTCTTTTTGTTATAAAAAAAAGTAATGCAATTTTGTTTGATTGATGTTATGATTGTTGATATATGCTTAATTTCATAATTAATAATTATTTGAAATTTATAATTATTAGTTATTTACTACTAAATAGTAATGATTTATAATTTATGTGACCATTTTTATTTTAATTATTTTTGTGAAAATTATTATATTTATTTAGTGAAAATAAGTTTTCAACAACATAATGTTTATAATATATATACATAGTTTCTAAGAATTTAAGGATTATTTTATTATTTATCAATTTTTGCCATGTCTTCATAAAACAATACGGAGTTGGATTTGGTACTAAACAAATATAATTTATTTTATTTGGCTTGAAAAATAGGATTATTATTCTTCAACTACTAAAATTAGGTACCAATAGAATCCAACGTCTTTCACCTTTACAACTTGTACATATACTAACACCATTTGTTGTTATGTTGAATCAAAACAAATGTTCCTTTAATATGCTACTTTTATTTGGCTTTCTCATAGTTGAAGTATAACTTTAACATTGTTTTTTTTTTGCATTTCATTATTAAACTTGCCTCGATAAACACCCACAACATTAAAGAGGAGAGCAGAACACTGACAAAAAGAGCAAAGCGAACCTACCCAGAAGAAGAGCAGGCCATCTCCAAAACAAAGGGAGAAAATATACTAAAAATATAAAGGTTTGGAATTTCTATCGACCTTTTCGGTAGCCGAAAAAGTGACCGGTGACGATTGTACCGACGAGAACTTGCACTCCAACGATAGAAAATGACATTGACTTCAGAGCTCAACTCAGTTCACAAAGAAAGTAATGACAACTGAGCAGATCTGGGAAAGAAGAGGATGTTGCCTATTTTTGAAGATTGATGGCGAGCGAACTCCGACATTAACCACTAAGACCACATGAACAAGTGCACGGGTGAAATTGTAGCATGAATCAAGGTCGTTCCCACAGAGACTTTTCCTTTCAACGCACTGAACTAGCCTCCTAGTTGATTGCTAAGTCGATCGGGTTTTTGTTTGAAGCAACTAACTCTAATTCTAATCACTTCTAATCACAATCAAGGTCTAAACAAACTAATATTCACACAAACTTTTCTGATTTAATCAAGGTAAAAAGACGTTCAGGGGACGAAACCTAAGTCAAGTAACAAATCAACGATGTGGATTGAACATTCATTTCATTAGTTTGTACAATCAAGGTTCGATAATAGCATAAAATACTTCGCAATGAGATTTTGTCACTAGAGCGAATTGCTAAGACAAACCAATCACCTACTTTCGTGGTTATTTTGATTTAGTCAAGGTTAAAGATCTAATTATCACAAGAACCCTAATTAAAACTTCTATGTCTAGACAATTTTTGTAACGCCTCGAAATTCAATTATAGAAAAGTCAAAGTCAAACTAACGTTAACAGACAAAATTTAGCGGAAGACTCAAACTCTTATTGGACGTCACTGCCGTATCCCCGAAGGAATACAAGGCGAGAAGGAAACTACAACTGTCTGATAACGGTAAAACAAACTAACAAACTCATACTTAGAAAATAAACCTCAAAACTAACTTCAAGTTTCTCATAAAAGAAAAACAACGTAATTAATGATGACGTCCTCACTTCTAATTCTCGTCCCCAACATATAGATCTTCACCTGAAAACAAAACATTTCAAAAATGAGGGGGAAATCTCAATAATGTCTACCCCTAACGTTAAAAACAAGTTAAGTTCATTTTAATTCATTTGAGGGAGAGGGAACGAGTCAAATCATTTCACAAACCTTTAATCCCTTATCTGTTTTCCTCAACCCAACCAATCCATTTTATTATGCGGGCGGGATATCAAATCCCATAAGGTAATATCGCCTACCAAAGGCATCAAGAACATTCGCCTACCAAAGGCATCAAAGATCATTTATCCTATATCAGGGATGAAACCCTGATCTCCTGACACATAACCCATACAGGATACCAAATCCTGGTCTCAGGGTTATCGCCCGCAAAAATAATCGCCTACCAAAGGCATCAAACAATCGCCTACCAAAGGCATCAAAAATCATCTATCCTATATCGTGATGAAACTCGATCTCGACACATAACCCATACAGGATACCAAATCCTGGTCTCAGGGTTATCGCCCGCAAAAATAATCGCCTACCAAAGGCATCAAACAATCGCCTACCAAAGGCATCAAAAATCATCTATCCTATATCAGGGATGAAACCCTGATCTCCTGACACATAACCCATACAGGATACCAAATCCTGGTCTCAGGGTTATCGCCCGCAAAACAATCGCCTACCAAAGGCATCAAAGAGTAAACCCGCTTAAAGTTTCACTTTGAATTATTAGTGTCTTATGCACAACTCAGCTCACAGCTCTCAAGTCAAACCCAACCCAGGTTATCAAAACCAATAACAAAACTACTTATAAAAGACCATCTCAATTTCAATAACTCATAAATCGACAATTACAAACAAATATCAAAAACAGATGGCCACATTTCAACAAAAGTCCCCTTTCGGGATGCAATTCTCAAAACAAATTAGAAAACATCAAAACACATTTAAAGAGCATCCCAGTGGGGATTAGAGCATAGACATTACTTGATTAACTTCACTTCACAGCTAAGACGAACACACTTGAGCTCACTAACGACGCGAATTAGCTCGGGCCTAAAATAAAGTAATTATTCTAATCAAAACGCGCCCTTCGAAGTTAGTATTAACTACCTTCTACCTAACCCTCCCCTGGGAACACTATATGTTCCCATCAATCATGAACCTATACTTTAAATTACTTAACACATTCCAAGTAATCGTATAATAACACCAAGTAAACCTTTTCAATCAACAACACATTTATTAACAATTTCACATACCAAGACAGATCACAGCATCCACATAAAAAGGGTCATAACTTGACTTCCCGACATCCTATGGGTCTGATTTTGGACTTTTCGGAAACCTCGGGATGTCTACTAAAACTCTTAAGTTGATGACTAAGCCCATATTAGCCTCGAAAGACTCTAAAAGTACCAAAACTTCCAGCTGGTCCAGATCTGACCTAGGTCTGGTATTCAGGGTATAACTCGACCTATACAACTCCAAAGTCCGATCCGCAAAATTTCTATGGAAGCTAACATCATAAGGAACCTCCAGTTCAAACGGTTTGGTCAAAGAACAACTTAACCACTTACGATGACCCGTTCTTTACACATCATCGAATCTGTCCCAAAACTGATTTAGGTTTTATTTTGTATCTCCAATCCTAACTCTAATCAATCAATCCAAGAGTCCCACTTTAACATCTAAACATATGAAGAGACACCTATTGAACCTCCTTACAAAATCAAACCAACCCTACCAAAATAATTAACATGAAGTCCCAAATAAACATATTAATTTCCAATTCACGCATAACCTAAAACTCACACTAATAACCAAAATAAAAGCTAAAATTTGAACATCTAAACTTCATAAAAATATAACAAAACAGCAAGGCCTAATTACCACCAATTATAACAAAAAATTAAACCTTTTAAAGTAAAGAAAACTCGATAATAACGTAGTAATAATATAACCGTGTATTAATAGTAAAATAATATAAAATGCAAAGTTTGAAACTTCACTACCCATAATAAATTATAAAACTTATAAAAACAATAGGAGGAGTTTTAGAATGATCTTTTAGTAAATACAACATAATTTTACATAAAGAAACCCGATAGAAATGGAATAATAATATATACCCGTAATAATCACATAACATAAACACATAAAGTTTGAAACTTTAATAACTATACCGTATTATAAACCTATAAAAATAGCGGAAAAGAATTTAAAAGACTTTTTAAGTAATCACAATATAATTTTGAAGTATAAAACGAATAATTAATCTACTACTCCAATAATTCACAAGATACAACTAAAATTAAACAACTTACTTATGAATATGAAATTAAACGATAGTAAAACAACGGACAAACTTAATAAAACAAATCAACATGCATTTCTAATCAAGTATAAGAATATATATTTCATATTTACGCGTTAATTAACTATAATTCATGCATAAAATAATACCATCAAGACCCTAATATGATTTACGCGTAATACATAATATACATCACATATTAGTAACAATAATACTTAGGACTACAATAATCGTAAACTTTAATGAAACCAGAATATATGCACATAATATTCACACCCTTGACCCTACTAAATCAGATTTCAAGAAAACAATAATCAATAATGATAATAATACTACAAACAGAATACTTAGAAAACTAAAAAAAATATGGGAATTAGGGTTTTACCTAAAGGTGGCGTTGGGTGTTCTTTGGCGGCTGGAAACCCACGGCAGCGGGGAAAAGAAGAGAATCGGGAGAGAGAAGAGGGGAAACGAAACAGGGGGTGTGTGTGTTTTGTGTTTACTGACTTAGGTTAGACAACTTAATTAACTATTAATCTCTCTCTAACTAACCTTAGCCTAATCTAACTCTATAAAGATCCTCCTAACCAACTAACCAATCAAATCCTACCCAATTCTAATCAAGCTAAACTCACTACTACTACTAACTATTAATTAATACTAACACAATACAACTACCAACACTAACTAGAATAATAATAACAATAGTAATATAATAAAACACATAATCATAATAATCATATGATACAATTACTGGGCAAAGACAATAATGCTCACTTAATAATACTAATAACAATAATAATAATAACATAATAATCATAATAATAACGATAGGAATAATAATAATAATAATAATAATAATAATAATAATAATAATAATAATAATAAATCATATACTACTACTAAAAATAATAATCACATAGTAATAATAACAGTCATATAATAATACCCACATAATAATAATATTGATAATAACCACAACTAATAATCATAGTAGCACGTAAATAACAATATTCACGTCATAATAATTATAATAATACTAATAAGGATATTACTACTAATATTAATAATATAAATAATAATGATAATAACACGTGACATTACCACAATACCCATTGTTAGTCCCTCAACGATCCTACGAGCTCAAGTGTTAGCAGAAATAAACACAAACGAATAATAATAAATAACGAAGTCAAACGTAATTTACTAACGACGTCACGGTCAACACCTTTGAATTTTTCGGGGTTTTACAATTTTAATTAGTTAAGCCTAGGTTTTCGGGTAATTAAACTTCTCCTTTCGGTGCTTCATTCAATGACCTATTTACATGTAATTGGTGATCAAACAAAAGCAATAACAATTCAATTCAAAGACCAAAAAGATTGAAACAAACTAAATTCATAACTATTCAATCCAACAAAGTCAATTCATCAAACAACTTCAAAGGTTCATCCCCCAAACTAAAAGAACTACTCGCTACTCATGTTTGAAACTACAAAGCAATTGAAATCTATTCTAGAAAGCATATAAAAGTCTATGGGAGAATGATAAATAAGCCAAAGGGAAGAACACTCTTGCTAGAAATCGACAATGGAAGACTTTTGCTCCTCCACTCCAAAGTGTGTTGAAATTGCTCTTCGATCTTCAATCTTCTCTCAATCTTCAATGGTAGGTGAATTATGGATGATGAAGGATATGGATTAGGGTTAGGATATGGAATGGAAGATGGTAGAATGATGATTGCCTCCAAAAAACAGCCGGAAAACAGCATAATATAAGCAAATTTCAACTCAAAACCGCCGGAAATGAAGAGACACAGGCGACACGGACCGTGCCAGGGGTGACACGGACCGTGCCCCTACTGACACGGACCATGCCCCTCCTAGGTACTACCCGTGTCGCTTCACTGCATCAATTTCCACACTTTCTGGTCATAGACACAACCCGTGCCACTTATTTGGGCACCCGTGTCACTGCAATCTTGGGCCTAGGAGGTCTTTGGGCCACTGTTTGGGCCTTGGGTGATCCAACTTCTCACTTCTTGGTCCTTTATGCATATAACTTGGATCTACACTTGATTTTTGGCTCGGTTTACATCGATTCTTCACAAATTACAAAACTCACCAAACTCCAAACCAAGCGTAATATGGAAAATTCGGGCATAAAATAATATAATTATATCAAGTATTCCCTAAATTCTCATCAAAACAACCAAGTTTTCATATATACAAAAAACACTTATCAAAATCCCCCATGTTTAGTCCTTGCTTGTCCCTAAGCAAGTCCAAACTCAAAAGAAAAAGCAAAGAAAAAAAAATAAAATAAAAGAAAAAGAAAGAAACCGGGACAAAAAGGACTCAAGAACTCAAAGAAAAAATAAAAAGACTCAAAAGTAAAAATAATAAAAACGAAAATAAAATTATTTAATTACAACTCCTCAGGATGGCATTGATAGGAAATTCAATCAACCCAATCTAATCTAAAGTACAGCCCAAGAGTGAAGAAAAAACCAAGTTACACGAGTAAATGAAGACAAATTATTCAAGAATGACACTCATCAAGTTCAACCAATCACCCTTATTCACCGAATGAGATAAGTATGCACATGTTAAGCATGGAACTAGGTAAGATTGAGAGCAAACCTCACACGGTAAACACTCCGCTCATGTGTTTGAACATATAAAGATGTTGTTTCTCTCATTACTCTAATCAAAGCAACAACCAACCACGTACTTGCTAAGAATCTCAACTCTCCACCGCGAATATGCAATGCAACAATGACAATCAAGAGGACTTTCAAGGGTTGTAACGGGGCTAGGGTTAAGGGTAAGAAGTGGAAAATATTTGGGAAAATGTGGAGCTAAAAGCCAAAGCTTGAAACTATTTCGCACCAATTCAACATACATTCACTCTCACCACTTATAATCAATCTAAAACAACCCCACAATGAATTGGAAACTTGCCTCAAAACAAAAGAAATAAAATGTCAAACACTTTATTCTCTTTTTTTTCATTTTTCCAGAATTTTCCGATTTTTTTCTTTTTTTTTCATTCACACTTTTTCTGTTTTTTCTGATTTTTTTCTTTGATTTAAACACAAACAAACATACAACACACTTATATACAACTCACTAGGCAAGTTTCCAATTCCAACCATAAACTTCAATGTACATAATTGGGGAATCAAATCAATATTTACAACTCAAACTATTCCCCATTACAAACCAAACCACAAAAGTAACCAAAATCAACCCAACTTCATACTCAAAACATTTCAAGCAATGACTTAAGGGTAGGAATTATATAATTGGCCAGGGCTTATAATGTGGGTTCAAGAAAAGAAATAGTCAAGGCAAGAAGGGGGCTAACTATGGATATTCTGATGTAAACTGGTGGCCAAGGCTTGTGGGTTCAATTCCTAATGCCTCTATCATCTTGTCAATGTACAACGCTTAGCAATTTCAAGGAGATGCAAAGCAAATGAAGGAGGATGCCACAATGGTGAGCCACTCATGGGAATAAGACTAATAAAAATGACTAGTCTTTTCTTTTAGGCATATGTGGACTCACGGGTAGCGCTCAACAGTCATTACCCAGTTTAAAAAGATATGCATATGCACAACTCACTCTTAAAATAGTGACAAAGGCAATTGGTCTCATTTTCCAAGCACAATTCTCACAACGTTTAGCTTCACAACTCGTGTCAATTCACAGTCCTTCACAAACGGGCTATACAAGATCAAATCAAGTCAAAAGAAAACTATATCACCTAATCCTATATCAAACTATTTTTTTCTAATTTTTTCAGATTTTCTAATTTTTTTCAGATTTTTTCAATTTTCAAAAACTTTTTACAAGACTCAAAATGAAAAAAAAGAAAATATAAAACGAAAACAAACTACGAAAAGAAGAAATTAAAAACTTTTTACAAGTGAAACTAAACTAGAAAAATAAAGAAAAGCAAATCAAAACAAAAGAAAAAGACTCAAAACAAGTAAAAATCAAAATAAAAAAAATGACTCAAAAAACATATATCCACAAAGTTTTACACAAACCCCCCCCCCCCCCCATGCTTGAACCGAGCATTGTCCGCAATGCAAAACATCACCCGAGAAGCAAAGGAAGGAAACACAAAGAGGTCACAGAGAGGTATCATGGAGGGGAAGGTGGGGATGGGTTGCAGGTATGGTTAAGTTGCCAATCACGAACGGAACGCATTAAGGCAAGCATCTCATCTTGGCTACGCTCAATTCTACCCTGGGAGTCCCGAAGGGCTTGAAACTCAAGCTCACAATAGATTTGGAGGTCGTTAAGCCTCTCTTCAAGGGTAGGCTCACCATCACCCTCATCACTTTGCTCATCATTGCTATTGTCATCACTCTCTCCATCCTTTCAGATGGAAAGTGGAGCCTCAAGAGCGGGCTGGTTTAGGTCCATGGGAGGTAGAAAGAAGATGTTGGGGACATGTTGGATGGACACATGATCGTGGGGAAGCCGCATCAACTCATTGTTAGGGTACCGCCACAAAACAGCAGCCCCGTCCAATGCACACATTTTCATAGAACAGAAGGTCTTAGCATCCAAAGGCAAAGGTCCACCAACTAAATCTCGCCGATGGCGAGCAGGGTCCCAACCAAAATATTTCGCTAATACAGTGAGTAGACCCCCCCATAACAATATCCCCTTTCCCGAGGCTAGCATGTCTCTCTAAATGAAGAGCAAAAAGGGCAGCGGGGTTAACATCAGGTCGAGCATAATACATCCCCCACAGCACATAAAATTCAGCTTTAGAAGCAACATTCATGCTATCACCTCGTCCACACATACCACATGATAAAATCCGCTGAGTAACCCGAAAAGTTGGATTGCGGATGGCGGTGCACTTAGATTTGCGGGGATTATAGTCAGTCTTTGTAGTAAGGAACTACCAAAAGGCTTTGGGGTTCCATTCATCATCATCAGGCACCTCTCTTTTTCCTCTATCAAGTATAACAGGCAGTTGAATAATCGCAGCAAATTCGGCCAAAGTTAGGGAATGGGTCTCCTCATCAATGTTAAAACTAATTAAGCCATCCCTAGTGGTCAAGTAAACTTCGAAAGTGCTAAGCACCTCCAAGGTCAAGTTTCTATATGTGGGTTCTCTCATTCGAGCAAAGCGCAACATGCCACATCTATTAAACAACCATTCAACATCAATTAACATGCCAGTCGAATCCAAAAATGATTCATGCATATATCTAGTGGCCACAACTTTACCCTTTCTCAAAGCAAGATAACGATTATACATTTCACCCTCGAGATTAAATGGATTGTTACCTCGATTTGGCCGTGAAGAACGCGCACCTTTATCCTTGCCCTTGCCTCCATCAGCTTTCCTCCTCTTAGAAGATGGTTCCTCTTGAACTTGACCTCGACCCCTAGCCATCTTTCGATAACAAAGGGTTACAACAACGTTAGTTATATACAAAAGTTCAAAAGACTCAAAAGTGATGGTGGAGTTAGTTTTTACAAACCATCATTGACTCAAAAATAAAGCAAGAGAACATGAACCTAGACTCCTATGACAAAACCCAACAAAAAGGTAATCTAAAACAATATTTACATCCTAACAAACCAAACAAACCAAACTCAAAAACAACACTACTAAAAACACTACTAAAGTGAATGACAAAGTATATACAAGTCATCAAAAACTCTTAACTATGACGAAATGAAACTAAAACTAAAGCAAGAAACAAGATAGCTAGACACTAGGACTAATTTACTACCACCAAAGACACTATATATACAACAACCAAATAAACACACTAAAATTTGAGACAAACCACACCAAAACACAATCAAACCCAAAGCATATCAATTGCTCTCCTAAACAATTCAACCAAGATTAGAGAAATAAAAGTTGAACAATTCACACCAAAATAGCAATAGGGTTCGAATTAACCTTAGTAATTGAATTGGGCATCAACCAAACCAAACCAATTAAGCACAAAGAAACCCTAATTCAAAAACCAAGACAATGTATCTCAAAAATTAGTAAATTAAGCAAAGAAAACTAAAAATAAACAAGAATCAAACCTTTTTACAAGAGAATTGAGAAGAAAGGGAAGAGGTTGGAGTGATTAGGGTTTGGGGAGGAAAAATCGAATATGTGGTGCTGTGGAGAAATAGCGTGTGCTGAGAATGGTGGAGCGGTGTGCGCGCGCTGGAGAAGAAGCGAACGAGAGAGGAATGGGGAGGGGCGTGCGGTGGAGAAGGGCGCACGGCGAGTAGAAGAGAGGAGAGCAGAAGGAGGGCTGTGAATGAGATGGCGGAAAATGGAGAAGAGGCGCTGGGGCTTGGGTTAAATGGAACACGGGAGGGATTGTGTAAAAGCACAGACCAAAGCAAGATGAAAAGCAAGCCGTTTTTTTTTTTTTAAGAGATCCAATGGCAGCACGGGTCGTGCCAGATGGGCACGAACCGTGTCTTCCTTACCTGTTGTTTGTTTGAGCTGCTGGAGGGGCGCACGGAGTGTGCCACCCTAGGCACTACCCGTGCCCCTTTCTCTGCTGTTTTTCTGGACTTTCTGGAGGGGTGCACTGACCGCGCCTCAGCAGACACCACCCGTGCCCCCTTCCTTTCACCTTGTATGGTCTTGAGTTCGATCCCTACAACTCCCTCAACTCTCAAATATCCCTTTTTCTTGCACTTCACTCAATTTCTTACATTCAACTCTCATTGTCACTCAAACTTTTTCCACTCATTTTTTTTCCTTCAACTCTCTCTCTTCCTTTTTGTGTTTTTTTTTCTTCACTCTTTTTTTTTCAAAGATTTTCTTCAATACAAAATCAAAAGAAAAGAAACCTCTAAAAATCCTAAATAAAATTGAAAAATAAAATATGAAAAATCTAAAAAAACTAAAAATAAAACAATCAAAATGAAAGATGTAAAATAAAAGAATAAAAAATAAAAATAAAGCAGTAAAACTTGGGTTGCCTCCCAAGAAGCGCTTATTTAACATCCTAAGCTTGACCAAGTACCTCTCAAACCGCACCGGGAGCGGTGAGGTTGAAGTTTTGACGATCTTCAAGAGGTTGACCAACCAAATAGGGCTTAAGTCTATGCCCATTGACCGTGAATGGCTCGGAATCGTCCCCACAAATCTCAATCGCACCATGAGGGAAGACCTTCAAAACCCGGAAAGGACCCGACCATCGGGACTTAAGCTTGCCCGGAAAGAATTTCAACCTTGAATTGAACAACAACACTTGGTCTCCTTCTTCAAATCTCTTCTTGAAAATGTGCTTGTCATGCCATCTCTTAGTCCTTTCCCTGTATAACTTGGCACTATCATAGGCCTCCAATCTTAACTCATCAAGTTCTTGAAGTTGCAACATCCGATTTTCTCCAACTTTTGCAAGGTCGAAGTTAAGAGTTTGAACAGCCCAAAAAGCCTTGTGTTCCAACTCAACCGGCAAATGACATGCTTTTCCATATACTAACTGGTACGGAGTGGTTCCCAATGGAGTCTTGTATGCGGTCCGGTAGGCCCACAATGCATCATCTAACTTAAGAAACCAATCCTTCCTTGAACGGTTGACGTCTTCTCCAAAATGCTCTTGATTTCCCGATTAGAAAGCTCCACTTGGCCACTAGTTTGGGGATGATAGGGTGTAGCAACTCGATGTGTCACCCCATACTTGGCTAGAAGAGCATCAAGAGGTCGATTGTAAAAATGAGTGCCATTGTCACTCAATAAGGCCCTTGGAGTTCCAAATCTTGCAAAAATCTTCTTGAGGAACTTAATCACCACCTTGGAATCATTGGTGGGTGTTGAAATTGCTTCAACCCACTTTGAAACGTAGTCGACCGCCACCAAGATGTAGAGGTTGTTGTGAGAAGGAGGGAAGGGACCCATGAAGTCTATCCCCCACACATCGAAAAGTTCCACCTCTAAAATGTAATGTTGTGGCATCTCATTCCTCTTGGAAATACTTCCGGATCTCTGGCACTTGTCACATGAAAGCACAAAATTTCTCACATCCTTGGAGAGTGTAGGCCAATAGAACCATGCTTGGAGCACCTTTGCAACGGTCTTGTCGGTGCTAAAATGACCACCACAAGTAGTGGCATGACAATGGTGGAGCACACTTTGAACTTTATCTTCCGGCAAACATCTTCTATACACTCCCATCCCCACACAGCTTGTAAAGTAGAGGCTCCTCCCAAACATATCTCCTCAACTCGGAAAGAAACCTCTTCTTTTGTTGCCATGACATCTCCGGGGGAAGTACACCACTAACAATGAAGTTCACTATATCCGCATACCAAGGGGCGACTTGATGAGCAAGAACAAAGAGTTGTTCATGTGGGAAGGAATCATCAATGGGAATGTCGTCATCACTTGTAGCCTCAAGTTGCAATCTCGAAAGATGATCGGCCACCACATTTTGCAATCTCGGTTTGTCTCGGATCTCGAGGTCGAACTCTTGAATTAAGAGGACCCATCGAATGAGGCGAGGCTTAGAATCCGCCTTAGTCAAGAGGTGTCGTAGAGTAGCATGATCCGTGAAAACAATCACCTTGGAATTGATCAAATAAGAGCGGAATTTTTCCAAAGCGAAGACAACCGCCAAGAACTCCTTCTCGGTGGTGGCATAATTAACTTGAGCTCCATCCAACTCTTGCTTGCATAGTAAATCACATAGGGCTTGTTGCCCTTCCTTTGCCCCAAAACAGCCCCCACCGCATGATCGCTTGCGTCGCACATCACTTCAAAGGGCAAATCCCAATCTGGTGCTTGAACGATGGGAGCTGTGACCAAAGCTTCCTTCAACCTGAGAAAAGCACTCAAGCACTCTTCATTAATGTCAAAGGGCACATCTTTGATGAGTAATTGGGTGAGTGGTTTTGCAATTTTTGAAAAATCTTTTATGACCCGCCGGTAAAAACCAACATGTCCAAGAAAACTCCTCACTTCCCTTACAGAATTTGGTGGCGGCAATATTTCAATCACCTCCACCTTTGCTCTATCAACTTCAATGCCCTTAGTTGAAACAACATGACCCAGAACTACCCCCTCTTGCACCATAAAATGGCACTTTTCCCAATTCAAGACTAAGTTAACTTCTTCACATCTATTTAGCACCTTTTTAAAATTATTTAAATAATGTTCAAATGAGGTGCCATAAACAGAAAAATCATCCATAAAAACCTCAATTATGTCCTCAATAAATTGGGAGGATATAGCCATCATACATCTTTGAAAAGTGCATTACACAACTCGAAAGGCATTCTCCGATATGCAAAAGTTCCATAAGGACAAGTAAAAGTGGTTTTCTCTTGGTCTTTTGGATGAATCGGGATTTGGAAAAATCCGGAATAGCCATCTAGGTAGCAAAAATGGGAATTATTTGCAAGTCTTTCTAGCATTTGGTCTACAAAAGGAAGGGGAAAGTGGTCTTTCCGGGTGGCTTTGTTCAATTTCCTATAGTCAATACACATTCGCCAACCCGTTACCGTTCTAGTGGAGATCAATTCATTTTTATCATTTTTCATAACAGTCATTCTCCCCTTCTTAGGCACAACATGGACTGAGCTTACCCACTCACTATCAGAGATAGGGTAGATAATTCCGGCCTTCAACAGTTTCAAGACCTCTTTTTTTACAACATCTTTCATGGTAGTATTAAGCCTCCTTTGATGCTCAATGGATGGCTTATGGTTTTCCTCCATGAGGATGCGATGCATGCAAAACGAAGGGTGAATTCCCTTTAGGTCATCAAGAGTGTATCCTATGACATTGCGATGCAATCTTAAAACTTCCAACAAAGCAGAATTTTCAGATTTGTTTAAGTTTGCATTCACAATGACAGGATATGTGGAATTGGGACCTAGAAACTCATACCTCAAAGAAGATGGGAGAGGCTTCAATTCTACCTCTGGAGCCTTTTTCGCAGCATGTGTAGGCTCTTCTTCAACCTCCAACTTCTCAATCTTGGCAAACCCCGGTGGGAATGGTGGGGATGCTTCCAACAACTCAGCACAAATTGCAACCTCGAGGTTGTCATCCTGCAAATAGTCACAAAACAACAAACATAGCTCAAGTGGATCATCACTTGGCCAATGGTTAGTCTCATGTTCCCTAACTATTCCCTCAATCGAATCAACAAAGTTACAATCATTGGAAATAGAAGGAAATTTGGAAGCCTTATTCACATTGAACTCAATCTTATCACTTCCCACATCAAAAGTCATCTTGCCATTTTTCACATCAACACAACACCCCGAAGTGGCCAAGAAAGGCCTTCCAAGAATGATTGGGGTGCGCAAGTCCTCATTCATATCAAGTATCACAAAGTCAACAGGCACAAAGATGTCACCCACCTTGATAGGGACATCCTCAAGTATACCCAAGGGGTATTTCACAGAACGGTCAGCAAGTTGTAGGGACATGGTAGTGGGTTTCAGCTCACCCATACCAAGTTTTTGAGACAAAGAAAGGGGCATCAAGTTCACACTTGACCCAAAATCACACAAAGCACGATCAATGAAAATGTTCCCTACAACACATGGGATGGTGAAGCTACCGGGATCCTTAAGCTTAGGAGGAAGCTTGTTTTGGATCGCGGCGCTACAATGGTCAGTCAAAGCCATTGTCTCATGCTCTTCTAGCCTTCTCTTGTTGCTTAAAATTTCTTTCAAAATTTTGGCATAAGCGGGCATTTGAGACAAGGCCTCGGTGAATGGTATGCTAATCTCGAGCTTCTTGATGACCTCCAAGAACTTCCCAAATTGTTTGTCAAGTTTAGCCCTAGCCAATCTTTGAGGGAAAGGCATGGGCGGAGTATAAATCCTTTTGGGAGTTTTCGGTGGGTCATTAAGAGGCTCTTTCTCCTTTTGCACATCAACATCAATCACAGAATCTTTGGAGGGCGGAGACACCTCCTCATCAACCACAACATTCTCAGCATCAATCACATCATTTTCAACATCTTTAGGCACATCAATCACCACATGCTCAATCCTAGGATCTTTAGGCCCCTCCAATTGTGTCCCACTCCTTAAGGTTATGGCTTGACATTGTTCCTTAGGGTTAGGTACAGGCTTTTCGGGATGCGTTCCTGGAGGGGTAGTGGAGGTACTAGCTTGTATAGCAATTTGATTCTCAAGCATTTGAGTGTGGGTGCTCATAAGGTCAACTTTCGTAGCTAAGGCCTTAATCACCTCATCTTGTCTTTGTTGATACTCAAGTTGCCGTTGTTGGTGTTGTTGAGACAACATCAAAGCTTGTATCATGGCCTCTAGGTTAGGCTTTTGGAGAGCTTGTGGTAGAGGTGCTTGGGATTGTCTTTGCCCTTGGGGTTGACCCATTTGGTTATTGTTCCGGTAAAAAAAGTTCGGGTGGAACCTAAAACCGGGATTGTAGGTATTGGAGAAAGGGTCAAAGTTCTGCCTATTAGAAGGGTTACCAACATAGTTAACCACTTCGGTCGATTCATCGCTAACCAACCCACTAGGACAATTCAAGGTCTCATGCTCATATGATTGACACGACGCACATGGTTGGGGAGGGGGTGCATTCACATTCAACAAATCCATCTTCTTAGTCATGGCATCCAACTTAGCATTCAACATGGTTATAGCATCAACATCATACTTACCTCCCGTCCTCTTGGAACGGGGATTTTACCACTGGTAGCTATTGATCGCCATCTCCTCAAGCAAAGTTTGAAGTTCTGCCACTGTTTTGGACATGATGTTGCCTCCCGCCGCCGCCAAGATGTTGGCCCTCAAGTTGTCATCCACCCCGTTGTAGAAGGCTTGTATCAGAACCCAAGGTTCGAATCCATGGTGGGGGCATTGACGTAAGAGGTCCTTAAACCTCTCCCATGCTTTATAGAGGGACTCATCCGGCTCTTGGACAAATGTTGAAATTTGATTCCGGAGGCTCGTCAACTTGCTAGGAGGAAAGTACTTCGCCAAGAATACGCTAGCAAGTTGGTCAAAAGTGCTGATGGTGGAGCTTGATGGAAGAGAGTCCAACCACTCCCAAGCCTTCCCTTCAAGTGAGATAGGAAACAATCGCAGCTTGATTGCATTGGGCATTGCACCATTGACCTTAAAGGTCTCACATGCTTGGTTGAATAGGTGAAGGTGTCGGTTGGGATCTTCATTGGGAAGGCCATGGAATGGGTTGGCCTTCACCAAATTAATGAGTGAACTCCTTAGCTCGAAATCATTTGAGGCCACATTTGGAGGATTTATGGTGGAAGTTGATTTGTGACATTGGGCATCACATAGGAGCCAAGCGTGACTCTAGGCTCGCCGCCGCCGCCACCGGACATGGCGTTCTTTCGCGTGGAGTTGTCTTCTTGTCTTCTCCGGGTGTGCTCTAACCTTTGCTTCTTCCGCCGGGAGCGAAAGGTTCTTTCGATTTTAGGATCAAGTTCAAAGAGTGCAGCTTTTTGCATGCACGTAGAGTAAACCTGGCAAGACAAAACCAAAACACCAAGGAAAAACAAAACAGAAAATAAATGACTTAGGCAACCTTAGGGTATTTTTTCAATGGCTGGCTAGGGACAAAGTCCCCGGCAACGGCGCCAAAAACTTGATAGGCCACAAGTGCACGGGTGAAATTGTAGCATGAATCAAGGTCGTTCCCACAGGGACTTTTCCTTTCAACGCACTGAACTAACCTCCTAGTTGATTGCTAAGTCGATCGGGTTTTTGTTTGAAGCAACTAACTCTAATTCTAATCACAATCAAGGTCTAAACAAACTAATATTCACACAAACTTTTCTGATTTAATCAAGGTAAAAAGACGTTCAGGGGACGAAACCTAAGTCAAGTAACGAATCAACGATGTGGATTGAACATTCATTTCATTAGTTTGTACAATCAAGGTTCGATAATAGCATAAAATACTTCGCAATGAGATTTTGTCACTAGAGCGAATTGCCAAGACAAACCATTCACCTACTTCCGTGGTTATTTTGATTTAGTCAAGGTTAAAGATCTAATTATCACAAGAACCCTAATTAAAACTTCTATGTCTAGACAATTTTAATTAGTTAAGCCTAGGTTTTCGGGTAATCAAACTTCTCCTTTCGGTGCTTCATTCAATGACCTATTTACATGTAATTGGTGATCAAGCAAAAGCAATAACAATTCAATTCAAATACCAAAAAGATTGAAACAAACTAAATTCATAACTATTCAATCCAACAAAGTCAATTCATCAAACAACTTCAAAGGTTCATCCCCCAAACTAAAAGAACTACTCGCTACTCATGTTTAAAACTACAAAGCAATTGAAATCTATTCTAGAAAGCATATAAAAGTCTATGGGAGAATGAGAAATAAACCAAAGGGAAGAACACTCTTGCTAGAAATCGACAATGGAAGACTTTTGCTCCTCCACTTCAAAGTATGTTGAAATTTCTCTTCGATTTTCAATCTTCTCTCAATCTTCAATGGTAGGTGAATTATGGATGATGAAGGATATGGATTAGGGTTAGGATATGGATATGGAATGGAAGATGGTAGAATGATGATTGCCTCCAAAAAAACAGCCGGAAAGCAGCATAATATAGGCAAATTTCAACTTAAAACTGCCGGAAATGAAGAGACACAGGCGACACGGACCGTGACAGGGGTGACACGGACCGTGCCCCTACTGACACGGACCGTGCCCCCCCTAGGCACTACCCGTGTCGCTTCATTGCATCAATTTCCACACTTTCTGGTCATAGACACGACTCATGCCACATCTTTGGGCACCCGTGTCACTGCAATCTTGGGCCTAGGAGGTCTTTGGGCCACTGTTTGGGCCTTGGGTGATCCAACTTCTCACTTCTTGGTCCTTTATGCATATAACTTGAATCTACACTTGATTTTTGGCTCGGTTTACATTGATTCTTCACAAATTACCTACAAAACTCACCAAACTCCAAACCAAGCGTAATATGGGAAATTCGGGCATAAAATAATATAATCATATCAGTATTCCCCAAATTATCATCAAAACAACCAAGTTTTCATATATACAAGAAGCACTTATCACCACACACCTCAAGAAACTTTGACCACCATTACAAGCACTACTACGATGAAAAACAAGGACTGAGAGAAGAAAGATCTAGAAAAGAAGGCAGCACTAATTGACGGTAGGAGTCCAAAACTTGACAGAGGCTCCAGAGACCCAAGGTGTAACTCTCGCAGTACATGGTTAAAAAGTATGACTTAAAGGAATTGAAGTGACTACTTATATCACCAAGGTGCACCTTCCTCCTTTAAGGAAACGCTCATCCGTTAGGAAAACCCAAGTTAATCGTGCTTGGCTGGGAGTAATCTCGGGATGGGTGACCTCCTGGGAAGTTTTCCCAGACAGCGTGTAAGCGAGGACGAAACACACTGGAAGGACTCATGGTGATTTGTGGGGACAGTCAATGATCCTTAAAGCAATTACCAATAATGTCCGCGACACGGGAGGGGTCGAGGTGTTACATAAGGTCCAGAGGGGACCTCAGACAGACCTCAGATGACCTCATATTAGCCCTAAGACTCCCACTCAGCTCTCTCTCTCTCTCTCTCTCTCTCTCTCTCACACACACACACACACACACACACACACACACACACATTCACACACACACCCCCCTTAGGCAGACCTCAAGATTCCAGAAGATATAAGTCAAAAATTGCAAATTTTCTTATTTTACTATTATCTTCATATAAGTTCTTTACAAGGATAAGAAATAATATACACAATTCATGAAATGGAGGAATCAACGCAATGCTAACTCTGTTCTCATCAGAGTCTAAGCTACACTTACTTCCTCAATTGTAACATCATTAGGTAATCCAGTCATGAAGACCTAGGAAGCTAAGGGCATTATTAGGAAATCCAAAAATTCAAGCCAATTAGGTAGGAGCAAACGGAGACACGGTGATATTATGTGATCTAGCAAGGATGTTATATTGAAGACCCCCTTTACTTACTAAATTAGCGGAGAGTTCTGATGCTAGCTCATAACAGAAGGTACGAAGAGTTGTGCAGTTGGGGTAAAAAAAAAAAAAAGGTTTTCGGTTGTTGAAGATCATGAGGAAGTTTAAGTCAAATGTGATTAAGAAAAGTAAGGAAAGGAAGGAGTAAGCTCCGCATTTCATTTGTGTGAATCTGTATAGGTTAATGGTGTTTTTCTAGATGTTAGGACTATTTGTTTTGGGTGCAGCATTTTTGGAGTCCCCTTTCCATTATCTAGATGCCTCTTTGGGCTTTGTTAGTCCTTTTTATTTGTGTTTTGCTAGGTGTTTGTCTCTCTTATTTTGGTTTTGTTGGTGTGGTTGTCACTCTTGTAGTGTTTTAGGCTTGTCAGTGACCCTTTTTTTTTTGTAGTTGGATAGTACATCGAAAATAAACAATCATTAAGGAAGAACTCTTCATATTACCCTAGCGACCCTTTGTTTTATATTCTTTCGATATTTTTTATTTGAACAATCAAGAAAAAAAACCCAAACAAATTATTTTCACATGTATAAACAAAGGGTTATTGACCATGAAGGATGACCTGAAATGTAAATTGACCATGAATGATATTAAGATCATGAGGTCTCAATTTATTAGAGAGAAGGGGACCCAACAGTGCTGACGTGACATGCCAAGTGGACAATATTTCTTTGTTTCAATTGCTATAGCACCTCTCTCTTTGATTCACGCATAGGATATATACAAAACGAACCATGGTTCACCTTATAAGACATCGAAAAGACGCCTCCTTCTCACACTTTCTCTTTCTTCGAACCCCCAACTCCTACCCTTCCCAACCACAGACTCCATCTCTCTCACTTCCCAAACAACCACCAACACCACAGTTGGGATTCACCTATGAGTAAAAATGTCCCACATCAGAAAAAGCAAAGGGAAAAGACATGGTATATAAGTCAAATATGTTACTCCTTTTAACACCAATTGATTTTAAGAAGGAACCTCACTTAACTTATGTACCATTGGCCTTGGTTGAAGTGGGTTCCCGCCTTAGATCTCTCCAACAAGTGGTATCAGATCGATGGTTCGTTCGGCTGGGCACAAGGCGTGGGAAGGTTGTCCCGTAAAAATCACGATGGACAGGAGCAAAGACCATGGCGCGTGCGCGACTAGGTCTCTTGAAGATGCAGAGTGGTGGCAGGAGACTCAGGTGGAGTAGGATGCGACTTTGTGGAGTAAGGTGCGGCTGGGACTCTTGAGGCAGAGTGGTGGCATGAGACTCAAGTGGAGTAGGGTGTGGCTCATTAGAGTAAGGTGCAACTATGATGGGCTCTTGATGGTGACTTGAAACCTTGGCAAAAGAGGCTTTCGATCAAGGGGGAAAGACTCATGTGTATCTTGATGGTGACTTGAAACCTTAGCAAAAGAGGCTTCCGATCAAGGGGAAAAAGCTTATGTGTGAAGGGGGAGATTGTTAGGATTCACCCATGAGTAAAAATGTCTCACATCGGAAAAAGCAAAGGGAAAGGACATGGTATATAAGTCAAATAGGCTACTCCTCTTAACAGTAATTGGTTTTAAGGTGGAACCTCACTTAACTTGTGTACCATGGGTCTTGGTTGAAGTGGGCTCCCGCCTTAGATATCCTCAACAACCATTAGGGTTGTTCATAGTCCAGTCCGGACCGAAAAAGGGACTGGACCGAGGACTAGACCGAATGGACCGAGGGAAGTTCGACCCAGTCCTCAGTCCAGAAAATTTTTATGTTCGGTCCTCGATCCAGCCCGTGGACCGAACTGATGGACCAAAGTTACTAACATTATAAGATTTCTTTATGTATAGTCCAGTCCGAACTGGACCGAGGATTAGACCGAATAAAGTTCGGTCGGTCCAGTCCTAAACCAAACTTTTTTCGGTCTAGTCCTTGGTCCAACTTAGTCCTTTATTTCGGTCCTCGGTCCATTTGGTCCAGTCCGGGACCGATGAACAGCCCTAACAACCACCATCCCAATCCCAAAGCTTTCCGACAACTTTCCCTAGATTCACACCACCACCTTTGTCCACCTCAAAATCATTGAAAAACAGAGCCAAATGAATATAACACCCCCACGTTATTAACCACTAGATTAAGCAAATGATTCACTTAACCTAATGATTAGCGCAACGGAATTAACACCCAAGGGTATTACCGCCGTCCATGAAAGTGGACAAAGCTAACCCAAGCATCCAAATCATAACATAAGTTCAACTTAAAAACACCATAAACTCTCATTATACAACTTAACTTAAACAAATCCTCAAAAATAAACTCATGGCCCAATATCATACATAACCATTATTATAACAAGTCTTCTTCATTTGAATCAATTGGCTCTCAAATCACCTTTGTCGTCTTACGCGGCCTAGGGGTTTGTCCTTTGGAGGCCTTGCCATCACACTTAACCAAGTTCCCTAAAACAAAAACAGAAAACTTCGAAGAGTAAGATAAACTCAGTACGCACTACAAGAAATATGACTTTTACCAACAGGGTCTTATTTGTTGGTATAAGTGAATTTTCTGTTGGTAATAGCTTTTACCAACAGATAAATATCTGTCACAAAATTGTTGGTAAAAACTCCGTTGGTAAAGGTAATACCAACAGATAAGTGCATCTGTTGGTATTGTTTAGTAACACCATCAGATCAAATATGTTGGTATTGCATACTGCTTTACCAACAGATATTGAACTGATGCTAAAAATACTTTTATCAACAAAATAAATTGTTGGTGTTACAATTTTAGCGCCGAAGTTATCACTTATACCAACAGATTGTTTATGTTGGTGATACCGTTTTGGCGCCAAAACTTATCATATAGTCCTCATATATCTGTTGGTAATAGTATTATGAACATGCACACATCTGTTGGTAATAATCATATAGCAAAATCCTATATTTATTAATAATTACATTTTTGCCGCCACTTGCTAGTTGTAGATGTCTCTTTCAATATATCCCTCTATTAACATATATTTTTACATATGTAAATATTTGCTTCAACTAAAAATAACAGACCTAAAAAAAGTCATTTCAAAGCATCACATATCATAGAGTAACAAATACATTGTTGTAAAGCTAGTTAGATACAAATATTGTTGTAAAGCTAGTTTCGCCACTTTAAATACATACAAACAACAAAAGGTACTCTTTATTTGATTGTCATTACAGTACACAGACCAAACACCCAGAGAACCACCCCCTTCTCCAGCCCTTGAAAAAAAATTTAAAAACGACCTTCCTTGAATATGAGTTGGAAACCTCTTGATCCAGGGAAGGGATCTTCAGAAATGAAGCAATCTGCAGAAAACAACACAAAACAAATGTTTTCAAAAACAAACAACCAAACAAAAACACAAACTTCAGATATTGAGGCGCACATATAGAAATTTCACCACAGGGGCTCTTAGCAAGTACTGAATTAGATTAGTATTATGCTCAAAATTACAACATCAGAACTCCAGCATTTATGTGTACAATATGAGATCTTTGGGCAATTTAAATTCTAATAGGCAAGCCTTGACATGCAATATGTAAGAGGAAGGATTGTAATCCAAACCTAACATTGCCAAAGATTAAGGCCTTTATTGCTTCAAATGCATTATCAAATAAGTCTAGAAATGTAGATTAAGAATATACTCTCTCCATTCTTAATATTTGATTTTTTTGACTTTTTACCAACTCCAAATACTTAGTTTAGAAAGAATGGTTGTTGTTAATCTCAAACCCAACCACAATTGCATACGAAATACAAACTCAGTCAAACCCAGTAACAAAACAAGATCTAAAGGACAAGTTCACATAAAAATCGGAATAAACTAACTGGGGTTTTAGCTTTCGATTATTGCTTGAAGGCTAAATTAAGCTTTGGTATTTTTATTTTATTTTATTTTAATAATATGGGCCACAATTGAACACCAAATTTCAAAATACCAACAATTAGATGCCCTTATCCTTAATTGAACACCAAATTTCAAAACACCCACAATTACTAAAGAAACAAAACCAAACATCAAGAAATCTCACACTGAAAATTATAACAATGCAAGGAGGCAAGCAAATACTTCCCAATATGTTTTTTTTTTTTCAAATACAAAAGATAAATCACAACTAACCTCTTCGTATCGCTAGGTTCATTTGAAGCAGCTCCATTTTACAACCTCTACCTGCAACAAATAAGGTTAACCAACACACAATTAATGTCAAACAAATATGCCAGACTGCAGGCTCCGTTGTAGGTACTACCTCAGCAAAGGATGCTGGCGATGCGGATGATCCGTTAACGTCCTCAAATGGGCTCTTCAGCAAAGTTTCTATCAGAGAGGCATCCACGACAGCTACAAATGAAAATTCTCATCAAGTTTGAATTACATTTCACTCATTTGTTCAACATAAAAAGTCTCTGTTCAGCATAAAATACCAAGTATAGGTCAACCATCAAAAGAACATTTCACTCATTTGTTCTCATTGAAAAAGACTTTATTGGGAACCTGTATTAAGAGAAATTAGGTTAAGTGAAATTAGGTATTCCACAAGCACCAGCGAAATTAGGTTCAGTAAAATATCATGAAATCTAAAGGTTTCGTCCCCTGCTAATAACAACATTTTTCAAGTCTGAACTTATAATCAACTGAGAATCGACTCCGAAATTGGACAAACTCATCCGCCATGTGTGATTGGGAGGAGTGTAGTTTTAAATATCATGAAATCTAAAGGTTCTGTTCCATGCTAGTAGCATAATTGTCATCTGAATCCCTTAATGACAGTCACAAAAAAAAAAAAGCAACAAGTATAAGTTCCTTTGCAATTTCAACATCAAAATAGATCAAATTTATGATTGTAATTTGCAAGTTTAGTAGCAAATTAGGCAACTGTATTTTGCAAGTTTTGGGAAAGTAGTCTGTCTTCAAATTACACAAGAAGCATAATTAAATTAGTATCAACTCCAATTGCTTCTTATCAGGCAATGGAGTCCTAGAATCCTGATTGTGGAGTGTGGGTGTCCCTGAAGATCATCAAAGTCATCAACTCAAATTCAAATTCCTGTCAATTAATACAATAGGAAAACCTCTAGCTGAATTATAAGGTCATTAAATAAAAGGACTGACCAGGAATATACTGCCCCCTCTTTGTTTCCAACTGGATGTCTCTTACTTGACAATGAATAACAAACAAATTTCAGCTCATAAGCATCATAACATGGTAGATAATGAAAAACCTTGAAACCCAAAATGGCACAGAATGTAGTGTGTATCAACAAACAATCAAAGGGGAATAAAAAAACTACAGAGAGAGAAAAGGCAAATGATGTTGTGGGGAGAGATAAAAATGAGATTTTGCGAGTTTAGTGAATGATCAGATTCTGTGGGTTTATGTTATTTTCTAACAGTTGGCCTTCCTTCCATAGTCGTTAATAAGATCACCCTCCATCCCTCCTCCGCCTACCACACACACACACACAGGGATAGACTATGAAGTAAAGTGTGGGGAAGGGTTTAAGTGAGACAGTATCAATTTTCAATAAGACAATTATCGATTATATGCTTGCAAAAAAGACATTAATGTTAAAGATTGTAATCTCTACTTTGGCCGTCACATATGAGATGGTGTGCTGATGGCTAACTTCTGCTGCATTGCACCCCTCGGTGCTGTCAGTCAGTGTGAAACCCTATATTATACTTGTGATATTTTGCGTTATCCATTATCCAATAGTCAAGCTCAGTTATGGGACTATACTAATTCACAATCTTATCTTTTGATATTTTTGGTATACTACCTCGCGATTCCTATAGTTACCAGAGATCTTCCTAAGTGTCATTTGTTAATCACTAACTCAGAATCCAAATTGTTTTTCATTCGAAAAATTTAGTAACTTCTTCCAAACATTAGCAAAGGTTGCAAGCATTAAAAATGCGCACAAAAGGCCAAAAATGCAAAGTATTCAAAATGAAAAATGAAGAACAGTTTGCACAGGCACTAGGATGTTACCTATTGTCTTAAAGTCTTTATCTCCCCATGACTCACACCTTCCATTCCTCTTCTTAGCTTATCGAGTTCCTGCTTAAGAATTGAAATTTCTTATTGATACTTCTTAATTAAAGAATTCTTATCAACTATCTAGAGGAAACCAAGTTATTTAATCATCATTATGGTTCTAAAGAACACAAGACATAATCAAATAAGATTTTTACATACCAGAAGGATGACAGTCCTTATTCCATGAAGCATATATGATATATCTCTACAAACTTCAAAATATTATGGGTCTCTTTGATAGTAATTAGTAGATGACACTCAACAAATTAAGTTTCAAGGAGAACTGGAACATACCGCATCAACTGGAAGAGACCTCGACAATCATCAACCTGAAAATTGAAACTAATTCAGACCAGAACATTTAGCTGCTAGAGATTTATATAATTTACACAGAAATTTCAACCTCGAAATCAACCTCAAATTGACCTAATTGGAACCGATTGCATTTAAGAATCTATGAAATCAGACATTTTCGTATTCTAACTCAAATCATTTTCAGCAATTAACCTGTCCTATATCAAGCATCTATTTAATTAGAGCAACTCAAATTTGCACTACTGGTTTGCAAAAATGATAGATCAGTGACATTTTCCCACTCCAATTTTATAGCAGAATTCAATGACATCTAATAAGTAAAGATTATAGACAAAAGATGATAGATTATAGATGAATAGATGATTAACTTTCGTCATAGCAAGGATACCTAGAAATATTACCGACTTGATTAAGAGCATTCTTCCATTTCTGAACCTCACTTGGACAATACACATCCCGGTTCGTCAAGGTCGAAAACCCCTCCCCGAACTTCCCTCACTGTCGCGGCACGTCCGACAGTGTCGAAGCCGACGATGGAGACTCGGGAAGGTCCGATGATGTTGTGTGAGAACCAACTGTCCTTGAGAGCATGGCTGCCGCTGAGACTGCTACTAACACTCGGGAAGGGCCGAAGAAACTGGGGAGTGGGAAGGGTTTCATATTTTGAGGGGGAAATAAACCCCTCCCTCTCATTCTCTCTCTGAAGTTCATTTTCTGTGCCCAAATATGGAGATTTGGTTTTGTTTTTTACCGCAAATTAAATCCCAAATCGAAAACAAACGAAAAGAGAAAAAAATTATGCCAACATATATTTCAATTGTTGGTAATGTAAATGCAATACCAACAGTTAAATATGAATATGACGGTATAAAAATTGTTTTACCAACAGATAGTATAAGTGTTGGTAAATTATTAATAATACCAACACATATTTAATTTGTTGGTAAATATGTACTTTTAACAACAGATAATACATCTATCACTAGCAATCTGTTGGCAAAAGCCACTTTTTTTATAGTGACGTATACCCCTTATAATGTAAGAATCATTTCGAAATTCATTTTAATTAACTAGCGTGGTTCCAACACAATTAAAACAATATAAAAAAGGAATAATAAACAATAAATAGTACATAACTTACAGAATAAAGTCATAGCTTAACTTATACATGAACTTTACGAAAAACCGTAACTTAATCAAAACCATGCATGAGAATTCTTTCCTTTCAATATAACATAAACAACAAAAAATTACTTAGAGGTACCCTAACTTTTGAAGAAACAATTTTTTGGTACCCTAACTTTTCAAAACTAATTTTGGAGTACCCTAACTTTTAGGATTAGAAATTACTAGGTGAATCTCCGGCGAAATTCCAATTGATTCAAATCATTTTCGTCCACGAAAACAAAGCGCATTTTCATCCACAAAAACACTTAACCAATTTCCCGCCTAAAACTCACCGTTGAATTCAAATCATTGGCCGAAAATTCACCTAATTATTTCTAATTCAAAAAGTTAGGGTACCTCAAAATTAGTTTTTAAAAGTTGGGGTACTAGAAAAACATTTCACCAAAAGTTAGGGTACCCCTAAGTAATTTTTTGCATAAACAAAGGTATAGGAGATTCATAAATCATACCTAAACTTAACATAAATCACACATTACTTAAACATAAATTCGATCTTGAATTATCATAAATCAAGACTTGTAAAACTGGATAAGTAAATCATAAAATCTTACTTTAAGTCAAAAGACTTGGGAAACTTAAACTGATTAACACTTAGTTGTCCTTTCATTAACCTAAAGATCCCCTACTTGCGATCATCGGCTGAGCCTCCGTATGCGCATACCTGGACCGATCGGGAGATCCGGATGGTGGATATTATCCTGCACTGACCAGATTTCCATTGGGTGCACTTATGGCATGTATTATCCTTGTGTGCACTAAGGCACGGTTATCCTGGTATGCACTAAGGCACGGTTAACATCGGCAGAACCTTTATTTATATGGGAAAAGCTTGAAAACTTTACTTGTTTAACCCTCGGTCTAACTAGATTCTTAAATGACTTATCCATAATATTTAACCATAACATATTCTTAGACAACACTTGTACATATAAGGGAATTCATTCATGAAAACTTTAATAACATAAAACATGTTTATCCTAAAGTACCTAAACAATAGTACTTGTAACACCCCAACCTTAATCACAAGATTAAGACTACACTTAGAACCCAAACCTGTGATTAGCAATGTTTTAATGTTTTGTTTTTAGGAGGTTCGAGCTCCCGAGGCAAAGACAAATTAGTTCCGAAGTAGCTTCAATCGCGTGAGGTAGTTCCTAAGTCACGTTAATGGCTGGGAAGCCGGTTTGGCAGTGCTTGGAAGACTCTTATGGTTTTTAAGCTTATGTATCCATAAATTCAAGGATTGTATAAGTTTGTACTTATGTTTTGGGTTTGGAGTTTAGCATTTCTCTTTCTTGTGGTTATAAAGTGTTGGTGGGTTGTGTTTGCCTTGTCTCTTTCGGGACGGCGGTAATACTCCGACCTTAGTATTCCGTTGCGCTAATCACAGGTTTGGGTTCTAAGTGTAGTCTTAATCTTGTGATTAAGGTTGTGGTGTTACAGTACTTAATTGGCATAAATTATTTATAGAGAAGGATGTGTAACATAAATACTTATGGTAAAATAAATACTTAATAAAATATACTCTGGTATTTAAAACCACAAAAAAACTTACTTATACTTGTGCATGACATATAAAATTTTCACAAACAACAAGAATCTTAAAATAAAAATATTATTTATATGGCATGAAATAGAATAAATCATACGAGTATCTCAAAAAGGTTACGAGCAATATACGTACTTGACGGTTTCAAACTTACACACACTGAACTTGCAGGGACTCGAACAGTTTGAGCGCAAAAATCTTTTGAGAAGGCTTAAAAAGAGTAAGAACCGTGAATTAGGATTTAACTTAGGTGGAAGAATTGAAGGGCATCGATGAGCATGAGGATATTCTGAAAAGCTAAGCTCATGGACTACAACTTTCAAGTTGGACATAATGGTCAAAACCGTGATTAAGAAGGCCAAAACCACCGTCTTAGCAAGTTGTCCAGAAAATACCCATCGGATCGAGGTGTGTAAGCTATCAACAGAAAGGTGGAAGAGTAATCTAAAACTTTTATGTTGACCATAATTTGATTTGGCTATGGAAAAGGTCGAGATTTGGGCCCCAATTCAGAACAGTCCCTTGAACTTTCTGGGCAAAATTTCAGTTTACTGTACCCGACTTAAAGACTCATAACTCTTATTCTCGATATCGTATGCCCATGAAATTTACCCTTCCGGAAAGCTCAAGAAATCCTCTAAAGTTTTTATGTTGAACACTCAGCCTAAAAAGGTTTATAAGCAGACGAAAAACGTTGATTTCCAAACTGCCTCAGAAATTCGTATTCACGTGTTACTCCTTACGGTTTTGGGTATAACTTTTGATATACAAATCGAAACTTCGTGATTCAAAAACCGGGGTTAAGTTAATATCTTAGGCTATCTAACTTCCAAAAAATGGTCAAACACACACCTTATAACTTCTGGAAATTCAGATTATGTCCAGAATTGAAACCAAGCTCTAATTTTGGTTTGTATAGATCCTAAACTTGACAAAACCATACTTAATCATTCCCAAACACCTTTCCTAATTATGAACTCTAATTTCCAGAATTAAGAACATCAGAACCCATCCTTCATGGCCATATTTAAACATGCAACATATTTTCTTGACATATCTTGATACCCCTAGTAACATCCTTCACAAATTTACTATTAAATATCATAACCTACACTAATTCCACACTTTAACCTTAAATTTAGTACATGCATCAATAGTTACTCATAGAATCTAGATTTTCACAGTGAGCATAACATCTAAATTGACATGCATGTTCACAATATAACATCATTCACACTTATTCAACCATTTAAGCACAAATTCATCACAATTTACCCAATTCACACTCTTGTACTCTTCACCACCACTTGAATTTAAGTAATACTTGATTAACCCTTTGTAAAAACACCAAAATCATCCTTAAAAATCAAATTATAATCACACCCTAACTCATGGAAAAAGGAGTGTGAAAGATGGAAGAATTTACCAACACAAAAGAATGGAGAAAAGGATGATAGCGCCTTGGGTGGTGGCTGGCCGTCGGCCACCGGCTGGTGGTCGCCGGAGCTGCAGGTCGGCGGCAGAAAGAGAGGGCAGAGGCGGGGTGGTCGGCTGGGATATGGGGAGCCGGGAAAAGAGCAAACCAAGAAAGGGAGGGAATAAGCATGAGTTATATGTGATATCCTCCAAAATATAACTAAGTCCTCCTTATTTATATTAGTAACCATAGTGAGGCCCAAAAGCCTTCCCATTCCCCTCATTCAGCCGGCCCACTGATGGCCCAAACACAAAATTTCCTCAAATTTAATCTCCATCCTTACATTTATATATCTCCCTAAACCCAACTTACTTAAATTTATTATACCGAACAAAAATATTATCGATAACCTAAGGAACCCAAATAAATATACATATACACTTCCTTGTGAATTCTCATAATTATTTTCAACCTGACTTGGATAAAAGAATAACCTGACATATCGGTCTTGGAAACGAAAAAGCGAAAGTGTTCACAATCACTGTAATTAACGGAAAAGGATCGAGCAAAAAATGGAAAGGGAATTCTAAACTGACAAAACTTGATGAGCGTTGCACTATTCAAGCCCTCTAAAAACACGCACTTGGTTAGCAAAAGTTGGAACACACACTTTAATTATTAATTAATTATCTTAACCTTGATTACTTATATTAATCACAATGTATTAGGCGGGGTTTCTCTGGGTTATTAAAATGAAACAGATACTTTTTCCAAGATATAGAGTTTGAAATGGGGGAACAATATAGCTTTGGGCAGCAACAGAGCAACAAAGTTGATGAAAATCAACTGTGAATTCTTCAAGCTACATCTCCTAGAAGAGATTCAGTAGGGGGCTGGTGGTGGGAGGGTGGTGGTTTAGGAAGTGAGAGAGAGGGAGTATGAGTGTAGGAGCTGGGGGTTTTCAGAGAGATAAAGTGTGAGAAGGGGGCATCTTTCCGGATGTCTTATAAGACAAATTATGGTTCGCCTTTATAGATATCTATGAATATTTTCAAAGATGAACTATGATTCGCTTTGTAGATATCCTATGCATGAGTCAAAGAAAGAAGGGGGTAGACCAATTGAAACAAAAAATATATTATCCACTTGACATGCCATGTTAGTACTGTTGGATCCCCTTCTCTTTCATAAATTGGGACCTCATAGTCATAATATTCTTCATGATCAATTTACATTTTGGGCCATCCTTCATAGTTCAATAACCCACAAACAAAAGCCCAATAGTAAAATAATTGGGCTTGGGTCATTTTGAGCCTATTTCATGTGTGTGGTGCCAAATTGAAAATACCACTAGTCCCTAACCTAACTTAACCCCCAACCCCAAATTCATGCCCTAAACCTGTCTCATTCTACATTCTTCCCTATTTTTTGTACTCCTCTTTTACTTTATTTGCCCAGCAAAATACTTCCTCCCTAGTTTTGAATTGGGGGAAATTAGCATCCTTTCTCATCTTTTAGGAGTTCCATTTGCACCTATACATACACAGATTCAAATAGAGAGGGAATAAGACAGCGGCGGTCTCTTGTCAGAGAGAGAGAGAGAGAGAGAGAGGAGTGGCGGTGAAGACGAAGTTGAAACCCTTGACCTGCCACACACAACCCTTCTCTGGCGAAAAACCCCATCGGAGTTCCAGCAAGAGCGACGGCATACTGAGTTCTATGTGAGTAATCTCTGCTTATGTCTGGTTTATTACTGAAATGGGGTCACCCGAAAATCGATTCTTGGACATGGGTTGGTTTTTGAAGTGGGCGATTTGGTCATAACCCCATAGTAATTTCAGTAATTTGGGAGTTGCCGGAAATTTGTTTTCTCATTTCTGTTGATACCCTAATTGATTCATGTAACATGCACGAATTGTTGTGGTAGCGAGAGATTCTTCAGATTTTGTGGGCTGTAGCCTCTATTTTGTTGGTCTTCCCATTTCTTTGAATCCAAAGCCCTAGATACAGCCGGTATTTGACATAAATGTGCTGAAATGGGTGCAGCAATTTAACAAGTGGAACTACTGAGGTTTTTTTTTAAAAAAAAAAAAACTCCCTCTACAAATTCCATGATTCTGTAAATGTGGTAAATGCTACTTTAGACTAAGATATCTAGCGGAGATGATTGACCTTAACCTACATGTTTGCAAGTATAAGTTGTTAATCATTGATTGTCACTCTTAAATTGCCTAGCTCAGGTGTTTCATACTATGAATTCAGGATGCAGTGTGAATCTTTGTCGTGAATCTGTGGGTATGGTTTTATACTCTCCGTTGGAGATGATTTTTGAAACACATTCCTGAGTTATGTCTGTATAGTTTGCCCTGGTTAGAGTTTGTCAGATAACTCCTCTTCATTTCTACTAAGACAGTACTGGGAGATTGGGTCCTCCAGTAGTGGGCTTTGTGGAATTTTTGAAAGCATTTGTGCACAGTTTTCTAGCATACTTGCAAAGTTGCAATTATTGTCCAAATATCAGTTTTCAGATGTCCAAGTCACATCAACTAACAATTGAATCAATTGTGACGATTATCTCCTACTATGCTAATGCATTAATTTTTGAGACCCTTTAGTTAGTTCTTCTTGTAAATGCTTAGTGATGGTTGGTAGGTGGACTAGGAAGCGCTTAGCATTGCTATTGTCTAAGTGAGAAACGGGAAAGCATGAGGGAAATTGTTGGTTGGGGCTGCATTTATATGTATCTTTAGGCAACTGTGCGAGTGTAGGATCCGTATTCATTGTTAAATAGTTATTTCTTGCATATAGAGAACATTTGAAGAATTAAGTGGCTAATGCTGTAGGAGGGAGTAACTACTATGGCATTCACTTTACAGACATGGTTTCTATTTATGTGCAATATCTATTATTTGTTGCAAGGATCTGAGAGATTCTGTGGTAAATATGGTTGCTGGTTTGAATGAGTCCTTGACCTGTGTTTCTACTCCGTATAGGCTGTCATGATTTGTCGTTCACTTAACTTTGTCTTAGATGGTTTGCAGGCCATAGGGTCTCCATGCTTCCTGTTCCTGGGAGGTTCATATTTGGAGATATTTAGAGGATCCATCCACCTGATGCACTTCTCGATATCATTCTCCCAATCTTGACAAGGTGTAGTTTTCCCCTCTTTGTGTGTGTGTGGGCAATTGTGTTTTTTTTTTTTTTGGGGGGGGGGGGGGGGGCCGGGGTGGGTTATAAGTGAATTGGTTTAGGGAATGGTGCATTGTTTTGACACTATTTGTTAAACTTTTGATCAGTCAATTCTTATGGAGTGCAATAAAGAAGAGGCCAACAGGGCCAAAGCTATTGCTGAGAAGAAAATGCACGAAAAGGATTTTGCGGGGGCTCGTAAGTTTGCCTTGAAGGCAAAGCAACTTTACCCTGAAACAGAAAATATTTCCCAGATGATTTGTGTCTGTGATGTGCATTGCTCAGCAGAAAGCAAGATATATGGGAATGAATCTGACTGGTATGGCATTCTTCAAATTGGAGACACTGCAGATGATGGATTGATTAAGAAGCAGTATCGCAAGTTTGCTCTTCTGCTTCATCCTGACAAAAACAAGTTTTCTGGTGCTGAATCCGCCTTCAAACTGATCGGGGAGGCTCAGAGAGTGCTACTGGATAGGGAGAAAAGGTCGTTCTATGACATGAAACGTAGAACGACCTATAAATCAACGATACAAAATCAGGCCTCTCAGCAGACCAGTAAAGTTTTTAATACTACACAGCGTAGTAAGGCTCATACTACAAATGCTAAGGGGTTTAGTCCTCCATTTCAAGAGCCAAAACAGCAGGCACAATCAGCTGCAAATGGGAAAGAGACTTTTTGGACTATGTGCCCTTTCTGTTCCATTCGATATCAATATTATAAGGAAGTTCTTAATAGAGCTCTAAAGTGTCAGACTTGCAAGAAACCCTTCATTGCATACAACATGCAGGATCAGACTCGACGCCCAGGATCGAATTCCACTCAGCCTGTTTTCCCCCAACAAGGTGCTCCCAACGTGAGGGCAAGCCAGCCTGGGTCTGAGACTGTGAATCCAAAGCCTGGTTCCAATCCTTCATCTCAGTCACACAAAGGCGAACAGGGATCTAAACCTCCCCCGAAATCAAGTGGTAAGAAAGGAAGAAAACAGGTGGAGGAATCCAGCGAAAGCTTTGAATCTGAAAGCAGCCTTGATGACTCTGATGATATAGAAGAAATCCAATCTGACGGGGATACACCGAGGGCTCAGCCATTTGATAATGGTGGGGACCAAAACACTAGAAGATCAAGTCGAAATAAGCGGCGTGTATCATACAATGAGAATGAGAATGAAAATGATGATGTAGAGACTGTGAACCTTCCGAAACGAGCAAAGGGGAGTGAGAATTCAGATGCTCCAGGGCATGAGCAGCCTAGCAGTGCTGAAGCTTCCGCTTCTGTTAATGGGTGTAGCAAAGGAGTATTCAACAATATTAACAGTGCTGAAGCTGGTGTTGGACCAACAAAGAAAAGCCCTGAAGCTGAGGGTGTCGTTGATGTGGACTCAACCCCCGAAGAAGCACCTGAACCTGCCTTTCATGAATACCCAGATCCTGAGTTTTCTGATTTTGACAAAGATAGGGGCGAAAACTGCTTTAAAGGTGGCCAGGTATGGGCTGCTTATGCTACAGGTGATGCTATGCCTAGATTCTATGCCCGGATCAGGAGGGTTATTTTTTCTCCAAAGTTTAGGCTGCAAATAACTTGGTTTGAGCCTGACCCAGATGATGAGGTTGGAAAGATGTGGGCTGAGTCAGAACTTCCATTTTCCTGTGGTAAATTCAAGTTTGGTGATTCGGAATACACTGAAGATCGTCTTTCGTTCTCTCATTTGGTCTCTTGGGAAAAGGGTAGTGCTAAAGATTCTGCTAAGATATATCCCAGAAGGGGGGAGACGTGGGGCCTCTTTAAGAACTGGGATCCTAAATGGTACCAGGTTTCTGAAGAGGAGAGGAAGTATGAATACGAGTTTGTCGAAGTATTGTCCGAATATGACGATGCTGTTGGGATTCGTGTTGCTCGGTTGGGCAAATTGAAGGGCTTTGCCAGTCTTTTCTGTCGGATAGATGACAGTCCAATACAGATACAGCCTGCTGAGATGCTTCGCTTTTCACACAGAGTACCTTCTTACAGGATGACTGGTAATGAAAGAGTGGATGTGCCAAGGGGATCATTTGAGCTTGATCCTGCTTCCCTACCCATGAAACTCGAAGAGATCCCCCTTCCTAAGGTAAATGGGCCTTCTCATGTTAATGACTTGCCACATTCTTCGGAAGCAGAGGCAAATTCTTCTGTGGAGGCTTCAAGAAAACCAGCATCAACTAACTGTGACAATGACACCGAGCAAGTGAATCCCCCTGTTGTTGATCTCGATGCCGATGTCGATGTTGACGTAGAAGACCAAGAGGTCCCTGATTGTGAATTCTTCAACTTTGATAGCCTGAAATCGTTTGACAAGTTCAACACTAATCAGATCTGGGCTTTATACAGCGATGTAGATGGGTTACCAAATTACTACGGTATTGTCAAGAGAATCGATCCTCCTCCACGTTTCAAGCTCCATATAGCATGGCTTGAAGCTTGTCAGCCTGCAAGTGAGATGGTCTTATGGAAAGACAAGGATATGCCGATTTCTTGTGGGGAGTTTAAGGTTAAAGGAGGCAGGCTCCAACAGTACACTGACACCGTTCCCTTCTCTCACCAACTGCGAGCAGACCAGGGAACGAAAAGAAACGTTTTTGCCATCTACCCAAGGAAAGATGAGATTTGGGCACTCTACAAGAATTGGCACCCTGATATGGCGAGTTCAGCCTTGGAGAATTGCGAGTATGACATTGTGGAAGTGGTGGAGGAGAATCCGTTGTATATGAAAGTGTCATTTTTGGAACGTGTAGACGGTTTCAACTCGGTGTTCAGGCCTCGGAAAAGCGGGGATTCCTTCGTTACTGAGGAGATCCCTCGGGTCCAACTGCTCAAGTTCTCACATCAGATCCCTTGTTTCAAACTGACAGATGAGAAAGACGGTTCTTTGCGGGGATTCTGGGAGCTTGATACGGCTGCACTTCCAGCACACATTTTGTACAAATGAAGCAAGGCAGTTGCTTTCTTCTTCAGTCTCCCTCAGTTCGGTCCTTGACATGATTTGGGGCGGTGTTTCATCACCTGGGCAACGGTATGATCTCTCTGTTTTGTCATCAGGTGGATGGTTGAGAGACCCTGGGTTGTAAGCATTAATTTTTCAAACTGTCAATGAATGTCGCAGATGTTTTTGGGTTTCCAACCGGACAGGTAATTCAGGCTGTAAAGTTCATCTATCTGCTAATGTCCCGGTAAAGTGGTGTCTTGATGATGATGATGATGGATGAACATGTCAAATATTATTTGTGGTGTAGGCGCTAACACTTGATTTTCTGCAGTTCTCTGCTCGTTCATTTGATAGTTTATTTACTGTTGCTGCATTTGCTATGCATGTCATGTTATATGTTTTACGCAGTCTCTACTGCATCTCTATGTGCTTTTTATGTTATGGTAGGTTCATTCCATAGTTCTGACATTACTCAATTTGTGACATGAGTTGCAAAAAGTGATTTGCCATGACATAGTTACCGTGCCTTTTATTTTTGTCAAGTGTAGACAAGTGAAAGTGTGAGGGCTGATTGAATACGGTTGATATTTGTGGCAACGCAAGTGATAAGCTGAAAATAACAAAGTAGCTGAATGCAGGTGTAATTGTTCAAATACTATAAAAAGATGCTTGTATTCTAAAGGTGGATTTGAATTATTATGGGGTGAAGGGGTACTATATATGCTTATGTTGATGACATTATTCAGTTGCTTCCAATTCCAAAAAAGAAACAAACAAACCAAAAGAAAAAAAAAAAGAAAAAAAGAAGGATATGTTGAATTGTAACATTGAGGCCCTTACTGTTGTTATTTTATGCGATGCAGTGCGATATCACAACTCATCATACTACTCAATATTCTTTTACAATTCACAATACCATATGACATTTGACCACAATCTTCACTTTTCTCTTTGTTCACTTTATTACTTTACTTTTCACATTCTCTTTTCATTCATCATATTGTTCCATACTTCACCTTAATTTTTACAATTTAGCATTTTAGCCACACTGTACTATTTTTGCCAAAGTGTAGGAGTGATCCTTAAATTCAGAAAGAGCAGGCTTTCGCCCAACATGATTGCACATTTTTTTTCCCTTAAAACTCATACAATCATAATCGCTCTGCTTACATTGTCAGGGATGTAGGCTGCGCCATCTATTTTGTTCTGTTGTACACATGTACAGTTGTACGATACTTTATGCGCCATATATTTTTTTTCTCCCACCGGCCACCACTCACATATATTTACATTACAGTGTTTATTTGTTACTGTTTGTTTATTGTTAATGGATGTCCTTTGTCTAGATTCAGCTCTGATTACAGGAGGAAGGGCGCAAAGACACTCATCATTAGTTCATTACCATATGTCCATATCATGCATTCCCACTTTTATTTGTTAGGGTTTTTGGACGCTATTATACTAAACTTTTAGGGTATTCGACAATAATACAATAAACTTTGACATTGGACAATAATACACTGTATTTTAGGGGGTGTTGGACAATAGTACACCGGAAAGATTCCGACGGTGGTTAACTTGGTGGTGATCCTATATTCCTACGTGGCAGGCGGCCCACGTAGGATTGTCACCAAGTCAGTCACCGCCGAAATTGCTATGTATGCATTATCGTCCAACACCCCTAAAGTATAGTGCATTATTGTCCAATACCCTAAAAGTTCAGTATATTAGCGTCCAAAAACCCTATTTGTTATTTCTGTCTCTTTTTATTGTCCCTCAGTTGATAAGTACTGTTCTTTTTAGTTTAATTTCTTAGAATGAATTTGTTTAGGTTAATTTAAGAAAAATAAATTCAGTTTAGCAAAAATTAGTTTATTTTTTCAATTCAACTCTACTTAAAATACATTCATATATATATATATATATATATATATGAAAGTTGTATTCTAATGATTTAAATTATGGGTAGTGGGGTTATAATAGTATGAACTCAAGAGTTGTACTACAATAATTTGCATTATCAACTCCTTGGATTCTACTATTATGTCATCTAGTTACTCTAAAATTGATGATTTTCTTATGAGATATTGAAGGGATAGTTTTTGTATGCGGTATCAATATTGTAATAATCTAAAATTTTAATATATTGGATTTTAGTAGGGTAAAGTATCATATATTAGATTGTGTATTCAAAAGTATATATTGAATTGTAAGTCTAAGATATTGTTGAACTTGATGTAATTCGGTGGCGTATTATCAGAATTCAATGGGTCGGTAGCTCAGGTCGTGTTACTTGTGTACTCCCTCCGTTCCAAATTAATTGTCATATTTCATAATTTTGCATATACCAATGTTTTAACTAAAAAAAATACTCCCTTCGTTCCATATTAATTGTCGTCTTTGGAAATTGTGCAGTCAAACTCCAAAAATTTTGACCATAAATTTCTCAATATATACAATGAATTGCTATATAAAATTATCATCATTAGATTCATAATGAAAAATATTATCATACAAGTATAATATTGCAATTGTTAATAACATATTATGCAAGAAATTATCAATCAAAGAGTGATATTGGAGACCCTGAAAGTCAAAATTATGAAAATTAATATGAAACTGAGGGAGTATCTAGTTAATTAAGTATCACTATTTTCTAAGTTATTTTTCGCGCATATAAGGTGTGAGTAGTGAGAGAATATGAGTAGAAATAGTTTTATTGATTGAAAAAGTAAAAACTTAACATAATTATTAAAGATAAAATAATTAAGTTAGGTATTGAAAAATGTAAAATGACAATTATTTTGAAACAAAATAAATTAGTATAAGTGTCAATTAATATAGAGCGGAGGGAATACAACTTTGAAGTTCAATTATTGTCATTCTATCATTAATGATAATTCAGATTTTTAGTATACAACTTTTCCACATACGCGTCCACTACCTATATGCACCTGTTGCAACAAACTCCACAATTAGAGCTGGGCAACGGGCCGGGTTGGGCCGGGTCAGGGCCGACCCTTTACTCTTATGGACTAGGGTCGAGACTACACTTTTGAGACAAGGAGTAGGGTCGGGTCATGGGCCAGCTGACCCTGACCCGTCCATCACCCACCCATTAAAATCTGATTTTGTTTTCTGCTGTTTTTTTTTTGTTTAAAACTGATTTTTTTTCTTGCTATTAAAATCTGGTTTTTTCTCATTGTTTTTATTTAAATCTGACTTTTTTTCTTGCTATAATCTGATTTTTTTTCTTATGTGTTTTTATTTAAAATCTGATTCTTTTTTCTTGCTATTAAAATCTAATTTTTTTCCTGCTATTAAAATATGTTTTTTTTTCCTACATTCACATAATATGATTCATAAATAACTTCTCCTGCTGCTTGGATTTTCTGCTCCCCTCTTTTAACATCCACATAATTATATCCAAAATTACATCCAAAATTACATAATCATATCCAAAATAGTATGACCAAAATACATTCAAAATTACATAATTATATCCAAAATAGCTAATTGTACATTCTTGATAAACTTGATTCATATTCTTGAAAACTTGATGAACTGGCAAAATAACTCGAGAACAATTTTTACACATATTATATCCAAAAATTAGGGATAATTCATCCAAAGCACACAAAGGACACAAATGATTTCAGGACAAAGTGTCCAACCAGGAAAATTTATTCAAAAATTATACGCGGAGATACAAAATACCATAGTTATGCTAACATACCGTATTGAAATCAAGTTCTTTCAATATATTTGATCATCAATTATTATCTGTAAGATCAGTAAAGCTTATAACTTGCAAGTTGCAACTAACAAGGCAATTTGAGGTGCAAAATTGAGCCACTTTTTCCCCATTCAACCACATTTTTAGCACACTGCACACATACTAATTCTTCAAGCTACCCAGCCAAAAACAAGCAATTCAATCAAAGTGTCTTAAAGTAACATGAATCCTCATAAATTTTTAAAATCACAACAAATTAGTAGAACACTCATAATAGCAGAAGAAACCACAATCAAATCATAAATCACACTGCACCCAACACCACATCAAAAATGCACAAAAACTCAACAATTCTAATAAAAAAGATACCCGAAGAATATTAACACTAACAAGCAAGAAAACCACAAATCACACAAATCGACCTAACCCCACATCAAATAAGCACGAAAAACCCCCAAATTCAATATATTTACTACTACTGTGCTAAAGCACCCAAATTCAATATATCAATCAACCTTGAATCACAAAACCACAGAGAATACTGTAAGTTTGTAACAATTTAGACCCCAAGAACAAAAATACAACCAAAGGAACCAACACATTGTTATTTAAACCAAAATCAAACTATAATTATTCCTTTCCGTAATCCACATCGAACCCTAAAATTCAACCATCAATCGAACCATAAAATTCTTTTTCGGATCGAAGTCAAAGCAAGGAAGAATCGATCAACCAACACATCCGAAATTCACCAATTCAAAATTCACTAATTAGATCAACCAACATAATGAACAAAAACACATCCGAAATTCTCTAATTAAAACCCTAAAATTACTTACTTCAGAATGAATAGAAAGAGGATAGAGATTGACCTTAAATCCTTAATCGAAACGAAGAGATCAAGGTATGATGAATTTGATGGCGTGATTCGATGATGAATCTGTGAATCCAAGTGCAGAATTTGAAGTTGAAGCCGATGATTCCCCACTCCCTAGCGATTCGAGTGAAAAGAGAGGAAGAAAGTGAGGGAGAAGGTGAGACTATGATTCGACGGTGTTGGTGTTTAGGGTTTCATCGGCGACGGTGTTGGTGAGGCGTGATTCGATCATGAAACCCTACTATGAGGGACAGAGGGAGAATTCTGACCCTATTATGGCCCGCGAGAAACCCTATTATGGCCCTAATTTTGCTGACCCATAATCAGCCCGGCCCTTTTTCTTTTTTGAATGGGTTTTGACCCTTAAAACTCAGTCTTGACCCTTACAGCCCATAGGGCACCCGGCCCATTGCCCACCTCTATCCACAATCAATTTTTTTTAGGTTTAGCATTCATGAACATTGGTAAAATGTCATCTTATTGTAAACTAAATATGTGCCTTTTTATGGGGCAACAAACTCCAATTTTTTTATTTTATTATTAATTTAGGTCTGGCATTCATGATAATTTCCCAACTTGGATATTTTCCCAACTTTGATGCATATTTTCCTTCATGCAATGCAGTTTTTCCCACATTGGATGCAGAATTATTATGATATGAGTGTATCATGATAATTTCCCAACATGGATATTTTCCCAACATGGATGCATATTTTCCTTCACGCAATGCAGTTTTTCCCACCTTGGATGTAGAATTATTATGATGTGAGTGTATCATGATAATTTCCCCACTTGGATATTTTCCCAACTTGGATGCATATTTTCCCTTACACAATGCACAGTTGGTAATAAATTTTCTATCATGTAATGCATGTTTTCCAAACTTAGGTGCAGTATTCAAGCACTACAATGTATATTTATTGCAACATCGTATATTTTCCCTTACACAATGCACAGTTGGATGCAGAATTATCATGATATGAGTGTATCATGATAATTTCCCAACTTGGATATTTTCCCAACTTCGATGCATATTTTCTCTTACGCAATGCAGTTTTTCCACCTTGGATGCAGAATTATCATGATATGAGTGTATCATGATAATTTCCCCACTTGGATATTTTCCCAACTTGGATGTATATTGTAACACCCCAAAACCCATAATCACACAATTACCCTAACACTGCTAGTAATCCTGTGATTAGCACAGCGGAAAAGAGGATTGAGGTATTACCGCCGTCCAACTAGGGACAAGGCACATGTCATCACCCAAAGCAACGACAATCCCAAATAATCAATGACGACATCAAAACATAACCATCAAATAGATTGGACACTAGGACTCCAACAACCCGATATCAAAGTAAATTACACATACCCAAATATTGGAAAAACCTTAGATACAAACACCAAAACATACTTTTTCCCAAGTAAATCAATCATTAGGTCTCAACACCCTTGAAGTTCCGGCAATTCTCTTACGGAGGGACTACCTTACAAGCTTGGAGGCGAAACCGCTTTTGTTTACCTTTATCCTTCGCTTGAGAACTCGAACCGCCTAAAAACAAAACATTAAAAACAAGTCGCAAATGAGTGGGGGAAACACTCAGTACACAAACCTCAACACGTCAAACCGTTCGTAAACGATTTTTAGTGCCGGCTCTTAAAACATTTCGAAAACGGGAAAGGGGTAAACAAGTAAATGATAAATGAATGATATATAAATATGTATATATTTATAAAACTTGCGATATATAAAAGAGCGGTATCCCTTACGATCGATGCTAAGCATCTCATACACGCGCATGCCCAAACCGATCTGGAGTTTGGATTGGGTGACTGCTAAGCAATCGACACTGGCCAGGTCTAGGACACTCTGATCAAAAGCATCTAAAAAGTAATGCTAGTATTCTCAAGACTAGCTAAAATAAAAGAGGCGGGACCACTTAAACATGAAATAGAAATTATTAGAACATGACTTGAAATATAAATAATAGACGTTAATGGATAAATAAAAGATTGGACACAATTTGCCTTGAAACGAAGTGAAAACCGGTGTGTGTCTCGGGCTCGGGATGGCTCGGGTAGTTTGAGAATTTGGAACTAGAATAAAGAGAATAATCATTAGGATTTTAGGAGATTTTAGGGATTTAGCAACCCTTGAGAAAAGAACTAGAGTTGAAATTAATAAAAGAAATTTTCAGTTATTCACCGATTCGTATTTTTGCCATAACTTGAGCTAGAAAACTCGGACTTCGATGGGCGAGTCCTTTTCGGAAAGGGAAAAACATGCTCTACAACTTTGCCGTCTCGGCCGAGATCTAAAAGTGAAAGGAAGGGCTCGGAAAGTGACCCGGACAGAAGCAGAATTTCTATCCCTAAAAACAATTGATGCGGGTTGGAACTTTCGTTATGAAACTCGAATAAAGGCCCAATTAAAACAATGGAAAGCTTGTAAAGATTAATAGGTAAGATAGATAATTAGGTTACTTGCAAAGGAAATCCAAAAGTTTGGAAACTATTATTATAAAAGTACTAAAGTTCCCTAAGATCATGTAAAACCAGCGGGAGAGGGCGTTCAATTCAATTGGAGTATTGCCGACAAACGAATAAAAAGTCATAAAATGAGTTTTAAGACTCCGAAGGTTTCGAAACGAACTCTTGTGGTTATCTAATTTAGAACTTCCAGCCTAGAAGTTATCCTTGCTCATCCTAACTCCAAAAGCAAGCCACAAGTTGGATTAATCACTTTAAGGTGTCAAACTAGAAGCAGTAAAATAGGGAAACATATTTCAGATTATAGCCTCCAAAACACGACCTCATATCTCACTCTCCCGATATCCAGTGAAGGCCCAAAACCCCCAATTCGGAAAGCTTACAGAATGTTCTTCAAGTCTTATGTTGACCACAAATTGGTTAGAGCATCCTAAAAGGTCGAATTATAGCCATTAAGTCAGAACACATGATTAAAGTTCTGGGCAGAACCCAAATTTCATCCCTTCAATAAAAACCTCATATCTCTCTCTCCCGATATCGTATGGACGCATATTATACCTTTCCGGAAAGCTCAGGATGTCCTCTAAAACTTTTATGTTCAAGTCTTAATCAAAAGAAATCTCTAAAAATTCAAAAATCAACCATCTTTAAACTGACAACAGAAAACGTATTAATTTGCACGGTTTTACAAAATTGGCCATAACTCTCAATATACACATCGAAATCCCGAAATTCAAAAGCCGGGGGTTAGCTAACATCTTAGGCTACACAGTCATGCCATAAATTGAGTCGAACTCACACTTTACATCTTCTGGAATTTTCATATTGCATCCAGATTCACACATGATCCTAATTTAGCCTTGCATGCAATTTATATGAAGTAATCTCACCCTAATTCCATCCCGAAAATACATCTTAAGCATAAGCCCTTATTTTCCAGAATTAAATACCCAGAATTTACTCATCTATGTCCATAAAATTTACATGCATGGCCATTATTTGCAATGAATTCACTAGAAAAGCACTAAGACCACAAGAACTTGAACTTACTTACCCAATTCCTTCCTTTGAAGTTTGAGTTCTTTACACTTCCCTTGTTAAACACTAGAACCTTGAATTCCACTTCTGAAAATGGCATAAAAACCTCAAATAATTAAAGTATACCCATGATTCTCATGAAGAAATCAAGAGGAGAGAAGAGGAAATACTTTACTCTTGATAAAGAGGAAGGAATGAGAGAAGATGATGATGGAGGTGTGGCATGGTGGCCGGAAAATGGCCGGAAAATGCTCCGGCGGTGGCTGGGGGGTGGCGGCAGCAGCTGGGCAGAGGTGGCTGTGGTCTGGCGTGAGAATGGTTGTGGAAGAGGAAGAGTTGAGGGAGTTTGAGAGTTGGATGAATTTGGGGATTAAAACTAATAAAGTCCCCCTCTAACCCACATATATAAACTAATACTCACTCCACTTAGTTAAACACGTATAAAAATAATAGTAATAATAATAATAATAATAATAATAATAATAATGGAATATTAGAAAGTTAAATGATAAAGGAAGTTACTAAAATAATGGTAAGGTAAATAAATTTGTAAAGGTTAAGTGATAAAATATAAATTGACAAGAATACCGATTAGAATTCTTTCGGCTATAACATTATAACGAACTAACAAACTCAATTAAATATTTTAGGGGAGTTAGAAAGTTCAAAAAGAAGCTCGGTAAATAAAATCTATGATTCTAAAACCGATACGGTCGACCCATATAGCTATCTCCTTGCTCGAGACCTGTCACCGTTAAATAAACAGTAAAATGAAAATTTAGTAACGAAATTTAACTAATTAAAATTAATTAGTGAGTTAATTAATACTGATTTGGGGCGGGTCGTTACATATATTTTCTCTTACGCAATGCAGTTTTTCCCACCTTGGATGCAAAATTATCATGATATGAGTGTATCATGATAATTTCCCAACTTGGATATTTTCCCAACTTGGATGTATATTTTCGCTTACGCAATGTAGTTTTTCCCACCTTGAATGCATATTTTTATCGAGTGTACCGTGCTATGTACACTCGGTCCTTCCGTATAATTGCTGTCTACTTTTCACATTCTCTCTCTTAACTTACCCCACCTACTACAACTTTCACCACAACTCACCACACTTTTTCAAATTCCACTGCACCGCATCATTACCACATCGCAAACAACTGTATAAAAGGACGGGGCCTTAAAGTTCATAAATTTAAATGATGTAACCAATGCGACTTATCTTCTCAAATATTATACCACCTCCATAAAATAAAAAAATTACACCACTTTATCCATACGAAATCATCTCAATTAAAAGTTTAAAATGATCATAGGTGAATGCTAATGATGGTTTTCTATTCTGACAAGTTCCTTCACGCGAATGCCCTCTGAGCAAGAAGTATGGATGCTGCGAAGGCTCCCCTCACCTTGCGGAAATAAATTTGGGGGCTGTTGAGATTTAAACCTAATGAGTGCTTATTATATTTGTGAATCTTGGATATTTGATGTGAATTTGTGGAATATTTGATGTCAGTATATTATTTTATATCCAAAATTCTCATATCATATTTGGTTTGGAGTTTGGTTGAATTTGTAGGAAACATGTGAATGTTTGATTGAAAACCGAGCCAAATTTATCCAAGTGTAGCATAAGAATTTTTTTTTTTTTTAAAAAGCATTAGATCGCCCTTAGGCCCAAAATCAAGACCTAAGTCTTCTTTGATCCACAAACAACTCAACACAGGTGCCAAAGGTAGTACCACGAGTCGTGCCCCAGACAAAGATCAAGCATTTTGACAAAAGAAAGAGACACAAACCGTGACGAGTTGGACACCAATCGTGTTGGCCTAGGCATAGTTTGTGTTGGTCGTGTTTGTTGAGTTCTTGTAGTTTCTTCGTGATTTTGGGATATTTAATCAAGGGTCTCGACATTGTTCTACAATCATTCACCCATCCATCATCATCTAATCATCATCCATACTCCATTTTCCCATTATAGTTGAAGATTGAGAAAGAAGATTGAAAACTTGAAGTTCAATTAGGTATGATTTTGAAGTTTGGAGGAGCGCAAGTCCTTTGTTGAATCACCTTCAAGATTGGCCTCAACTTTGGTTTATTTCTCATCTTTTAGGTTTATATGCTTTCTAGAATAGAATTTACATGCTTTTGTAGTTTAATTATTAATTGTGAGTAGTTTCCGTTATTTTGGGAGATAAACTTTGATAATTATTTGATGAATTTGCTTTTGTTGTATTGGACAAGTATAAATCTAGTTTGAATGCGGTCTATTTAGTTTTTGATTGAGTTTGTCATTGCTTTTGCTTGATCACCATTAGCATTGATATAGATTGTTGAATGAAGTATCGAACGAAGATTTCGATAATCGGAAACCTTAGACCAAACTAGCTATAAAATCGACTAGATCTAGAGATTTTCAGTTAGGGGTTACTTAATAATTTGATGTTTAACTTAGTTGAAGATTAAATAACCACAAAAGTAGGTGATTGACTTTGCTAGGCGATTTGCTTCTTTACCAGTTCGTTACGAAATAATTTATGCAAGTATCATCCCTAAAATGTACCAAATTTGTGGCATATGTTCAATCTACTTAGTTGATTCATTATATGACTTTGAGTTATCCCTTGGACGTTTCAGTTCATTGATTTAGGTCCTAGAATTTGAGAAATTTGATAATAGTTGAATTAGTTTGTTAGAAAATCCATCCAAAAATCCGATGGACTTAGCAATCAACTAGGAGGCTAATTCGTTGTGTTGTTGAGCAAAGCTTTTGTGGGATCGACCTTGATGTGTGCTACAATTCACATTATGCACTTGCAGGATATATCAAAATCTGAGACCTTTAACTCAACGTGGCTCTGATACCATGTGGAACAATCTCAGATTCTCAACCATGAGGTTAAATTTATAGTTGAATGCCCAATAATGATTCCATATAGTATCAGAGTCAGATTGAGTAAAAGTCTCATGTTCGTATCTCGAAACCCCAAAGAGCAATCGCGCACATGAGGGGCGTAATAAATCTAGATATTACATATGAGGTATACAATTAACTATCTAGATTATGGTTATGGTGATATTACACGTGGAGTATATATTTAATTTTTTTTTGAACTTCAAAAAATTCCACATATAATATTGTTACCACCACGTCACTTTTTGGATGAGTTTAACTAAGTTATGGATGCTTAAAAAAAGAAGGGTTAAAATTAAGCTCATCCATAACAATTGTTCATGGAATTGTCCATAATCTAGATAGTTTTTTTTTTCAATTTTAGATTGTAATGAATTAAAAAAATAAAATCTCCCGTTAAATTTCAGGGGTAAGACTGCTATCTGCTTTATCAAATGTCTCTATAATCCCTCTGAATGAGATTTTCGGAACATTAATTTTGGTTTTGGTTTTACTTATAAAAATAAACAAATTTTATAATACTCCCTCCATTCTATATTAATTGTCATAATTTTGATTTTCACGATTTCCAATATCATTCTTTGATTGATAATTTCTTGCATAATATGATATTAACAATTGCAATATTATATTTGTATGATGCATTTTTCGTTAAGAATTTAATTAGGGTAATTTTATATAGCAATTCATTGTATATATTGAGAAATTTATGGTCAAAATTTTTGGAGTTTGACTGCACAATTTTCAAAGACGATAATTAATATAGAACGGAGGGATTATAAAATGAAAAGACAAAAAGAGTAATTAAGTTACCTGCAAAAAAAATCCACCTCTTCAATTCCCCGTAATCGAAGTTGCAAAATATTGTCGTATTTCAAGGATTTGCTAGATCATTGAGTTCAATATAAAATCCACATGCAAGTTGGTAATATCACACAATCATTTATGTCATTAGCAAACAATTAGTCCCGTTTATATAACTTCACAGTATATATATTTTTAAAAAAATGGAAGCATATTACTTCCTGCGTTTCATATTAAGTGTCATTTTATTGACTAATACGGTTTTCAATGTCACTCTTTAATTGATAATTTCTTACATAATATTTTATTAACAATTACAATATTATACTTTTATGATGGTATTTTTCGTTACAAATTTAATGATAGTAATTTTATATAACAAGTCATTGTATATATTAAAAAATTTATGGTCAAACTTCTATAAATTTGACTACATAATTTTCAAAGACGACAATTAATATGGAACGGAGGGAGTAGTTATCAAAATGACAGCGTTTATTTTATCGGCTTTGGGCCTAGTCGTTGACAAATGGTTGTAACAACCAACAAATTATTGTCCTGAAAAGATTAAAGAAAACTGACAAATTGTTGTCTGTTTTTGGTTTTCTTTTGAACGGTCCATAAAATAGTAATTTTAATCTTACAAAAAGAATTCATAGATAAAATGAGGAAATGTATACTTCTTTTTTTTTTTTGATTGGAGTATACTTCTAAATATATGCTCGCTCCATTTTTAAATTTTTTATTTAAAATTTATTCATCTAATATAACCATACCGTCAATATTCTTTGTAATAAGTCTAGCTTTTGTAGGATTTGACAAGATTTTGAGGTAGTTAATTTTATATCTACAATCATAGTAATTGTGAACTGAAAAGACAGATTTCGACAAATTTTATAACAATTGATTTTTTATGAACTTATTCTTAAAAAAATAACATTATTATAAATTACCATTCTCTAATTATCATAATTTTATATAATAAATTAATTATTTGTACTACTATAAATTAGTACTTTCTCCCTCCTAGTCATTTTAGCCGTAATTTATAAAAATAATAAAACTTTCACTTTGCATCAATTAGTTTAAGAGAAAACGTGAAAAAGACCAATACAAAGGAAAAGGGGGAGAAAAATAATTTAGTGGCAAACTATTTAGAAAGAGATTTTAGTTAAAGTGATAGATAAAATGTAAACGAGGGAGTATTTTTGTTACGGAATTATTTAATCAAAATTTTCACAAAAATAATTGGATGTAATTAAATTAGCGGTGGCAAAATTTTGTCCGATTTGAGTATCTGGATTTATTCGATCGGGAAAAAAAAATAAGTTTCGTCATAGAATTGTTTGACAGAATTTTGACATTGATCGAATATTCAAATTTAATATTTTTCTTTTTTTCTATTGTCTGAACTTGATTTTGATTTGAATTTAATTTGTCGGGAATTGTCCAATTTGGTCTGACTTAAAAAATTGGACAAACATTAGTTTCTCTTCTGAATATCAATGTTAACCAAATTTGATTGATCTAATTTGTCCCTAACCCAATTTTTTAATGACAATAAATGTAATTGATAGTTTATAGAGCGAAAAATAGAGGAAATTTTAATTTTAGAAGGAAAAAAAATAGAGGAATTGAAGTAGAAAGGAATAAGAAATTTCATCAAAAAGAGAAAGAAATGAGTAAGAAAAGAAAAGAAAAAGAAAAAGAAAAAGAAAAGGAAGAGAAGAAGACGACGACCATGTTTTACTAAATAACGACTTGCATTCGACATTTCCTTCCCCACCTCTGCAACCTCCACACATCCCCACTCTTCTCTTTCTCTCTCTAATAATCTCATTTTCACCACCGCCCACCTCTCTCTACCAACCCTGAAAAAGTGAACCCTCCATGATCAATTGAGCTCCCCTCAAACCCTAATCCACCATGAGATCCTCCCCCGTCGTCGGAGCTCCTCCGCCATGGCCGCCGCCCCCTACTCCCTCCGTCTCCGCCTCCCTCTCCGCCAACGCCACCGACGACAGGACTCCCTGTGCGGCGGGGATCTGCAACATTAACTGCCCTCAGTTTTGCGGCTACTTCTTCCAGCCTCCCCCTCCTTTCATCCTCGACTCCTCCGAGGTCGCCGGCGCCGGCGATGACGACGACTCCTCCGGCCGGATCTCTCCCCTCATGGCCGCCCTCATCGCCGTCCTCGCCGCCGCCTTCCTCCTCCTCTTCTACTACACCGTCGTCTCCCGCTTCTGCCGCCGCCGCCGCCGCCGACGGAGCTCGCAGATCCTGAACACTCCGGCCTCCGACGACGGCGCCGAGATCCGGCTGGACCCGATGGTGCGAGACCCGGGGCGGCCGGCAGGGCTGGACGAGTCGTTCATCCGGCAGATCACGGTGTTCAAGTACCGGCGCTCCGACGGACTGGTGGAGGGCACGGAGTGTGCCGTCTGCCTCAACGAGTTTAGCGAGGAGGAGAATCTGCGGCTGATGCCGAACTGCGAGCATGCTTTTCACATCCCCTGCATCGACACGTGGCTTAAGACCCACTCCAGCTGCCCACTCTGCCGGTCCACCATGGACCCCCTCCCGGCCCGGCCCAGCTCGACTCCGGCCACGGCGGCGACGGTGACGGCGGCGGTGAGTGTGGCGGCGATGCAGGTCCAGAGAAGCGACGACGTCGTGTTGGTGGTCAGTGAGGTGGAGGGTGGCGATGGTGAGGTGGTGGTGGTTTGTCACGAGGAAGACGAAGAATCACAATCTCAATCTCAATCAGAATGTCAATCAGAATCAGAGTGTGGTTCGGAATCAGAGGTGAGAAAAGGGGGTGTTAATCAGAGATGATGATGATGATGATGATGAAGAGGTAGGATTGAATTTGATGTTGATTGATTGCTTGCCTTGCTTGGTTGTGTTGAATTTGTATATTTTTGTTTTGGAATTATGGGGTTTGATTTTGAGGGGGGGATTTTATTTCTTATAAAATCGAATTGAAGGGCTCAACTCAAGTAAGAGAGTCATACTATATTATACTCTACTTGCAGCACCACTGCTGTATTATATGCTTGTAATCTGATTTTGTAATTTGTATATCAAAATTTAAGGAATATTGTTCCTCATAAATTTGGAGGCAGAATTCCACAGCTTCTCCTATTTATTGTCTCAGTTCATTTCTGGGTTACATCTCACTAGTGTTGAATCAGTGTTCGTCACTGTTTAGGGTCACATTTGAATTTCAGTGCTATTTACTACCTCAATTGTGTGGGTTTTATTCTGTTTGTACATTGGCATATTTGCACATTGACTGAGCTTAACCAGAAAAGAGTGAATTTGATGAAAAAGATGGGCATTGGACCAAAAAACTGATGGCAATTTCTGGTAGCTAATCCAATCTGATTTAAAATTCCATGTTGAAATTTTGCGATTGCCCATGATGGGAATGAATATTGTGGGGATTTCAGCCTTTAAGGACTTTGATTTGGGAATATTGGATGAAAAATGATATTTGTCGGCCAGTTGTGGTGGGGGGCCAAATGCGAATGGATTATTCTCGATACAAGGCTGAAGCTTCTTGAGAGGGTCTCATTTGAAGAGAATTTTGTGTTTTGTACTATCAATCACCATGTTACTCTATCGCTTTATCTGAAGGAAGGCTTTAACTTTGCATTTTTTTTTTTTTTTTGCTTTTGCCATGGATGAGAATCTGTAAAAGATAGAAAGTTTTAGCCTTTATACCCCTTTGAGATTCTTGCCATGCAATACAGAGTGACTTCTGTTGTTTAGGTGGGCAAGACAAAGACAGGGAGACTCGAGGACAGTGTCCAGCTTTTGGACACTTGAAATTCTCATGACTTGTGGAAGGAAGTAAATATTTCTTATGCTGGAAAACTATGAGTTGGATTAACACACTTGATATGGATAATTTGGTACTTTGGTTGATTGACCTTGTTCTTTTCCGCGGTTGGTAAAGTAGTTACGGTTGAGTTGATAAAGTGTGGTTAATGTGGTTAAAGGAGGTTAAATTTGATAGAAAAAGATGAAAACAAGTGGTGTGGTGTGGTAAAATGTGGTTAATGAGGTTAAGTTTAATCAAGCATGTACGTAAGATTTGAACGAATGTTAGTTCAATGCATATTGAAAATTGAGGTAAAAAATGTGTGACTTGTCAATGTTGTCCCTACATTAATTGAGAATGATAGTTGTTGGAATTATAAAGTGTGATAAATAAAGTTATTTATTAGGGTAAAAAAAATGACAGCTAGAATTGTAAAAGTGACAAATAAATTGGAACGATGAAGTTAGTTATAATGACAAATATTTTAGGATGGAGGTAGTATATAAAGCATAGTTCAAAATTTTATGACTACAGCTTTGTATCTTCTTCGTGTTCCTTTTTATGTTTGGGGTGGGGGTTGTTTGGGTGCTGAATTCGGAGTCAAGCCTTAAATATAAATGATTCCTTGAGAGTTTGGTAAAGTGTGTTAGTTGCAGTAGTTTCAATTTTCAATCATTGAGGATTGACTTCTACCTTTTTTTGCTGCTGAAGTTTCGACCTTCGATCACAGCAAGAATTTAGGATCTGTGGAATTGGAAACCTTCACACATCAGGACTACCATACAAGTTCAGGAACCAAATGTTCACATTTTAATTTAGTTTACGTTTAGTCGGGAAGAAAATCATTTTCTCATTTTCAAGTGTTTGGCAGTTGAAAAATGCAATCATTTTTAGTGAAATTATTTTCCCTCTTCTCTTTACAAACTATTATTTTCTTAAGTCTACCTTTAAACAAATCAACTTCCCAATACATATTACTTCTCACGACTCAATTTTCACGCATTCACTGCTTTATCTACTTTAAACAATTCATTTCTCGTCTAACTTTTTCATCTCTCATCAAACTCTTCTTTCTCTCTTCCTTTTTCCTCTCATCTAACTTAAGAGAGATTTGTATGTATATATCTACCAAACAAGTGAGATATAACTTGAAAGCTTATTTTTCTGTATAGCCCTATTCTTTGGATTAGTTCAACTATTCAATCCAATCCAATTCAATCAAAACTTATTCAAACCTTACATAATCTCCCAAAAAAAATTATAACTTATCCAAATCAATCCAATCTAATCCATCCAAACCTAATTTTAACTCATCCAAAGAACACGGCGAATATCATTTTCGCGGGAAATATTTCACTTGACCCAATCACCCCCTTTATATTTGAGGCATATATTATGAATTTGAAGTGTTTATGGGTAGCCTATTCATTTTCAAGTTTCAACATATTTTTTACATTTTATTTATTTATGGCCTAGGGTCTTGCTTTTGAGTTGGAAGATTCTGCCAAAAAAAAAAGAAAAGAAAAAAAAAAAGAAAGTTGATATGGGTGGTTAATATACAAAATGTGTTTGTGTATTTTTCCAAAGCCAATCCCTACCCAGTTTGTTTGTGACAAGAGCTGAGAATTTGACTTTTAGTCATCACTAGTAAGAGCCCCCCGTGCAAGGCACGGGCTGACATTCTTTGAAAAATAATTGACAAAAATAAAATTTAGTTACTTTTTTTATTGAAATTCAATTAAATTTACTTAATTTTTTCTAAATTTTATCAATTAATGTATGTATTATCTATTTCTATATCAATCTAGCTAAAATTATCCAACCTCACTTTATTCAATTTTAATTTATCAATGGAAAAAAAAGGTAACGTTAGCTCCTTCAATTCATTATGATATGGTTGAGTAGTTTATTTAACCAAAATTAAAATGTTAAAGTCTTATAAATCAAATTCTTAATTTATAATAGTATTCCCTTATTCCATATTATTTGTTATGTTGGAAATTATGTCAATCCAAAGCTTTTAAAATTTGAAATCCAAAAGTGACATTAGACATGGAAAAAAGTCAAATAAGTGATAAACAATATAAACAAAAGAAATATATTTTTAAATATAAAACAATGTAAGATGGGTCTATTTTTAATGTTTTTTTTCCTCTAAAAGATACCATAAACTAAGAAGGCATTTTTATCCCCTTAAATAAGACAATACATTTATTTTAAAAAGTAAAAGATTATGTACAAATTACAAATAAACATAAACACTAAGCCATCTCCTTCAATATCTTTGTTGCAAAGGACGATGATACGCGTCTCTACAGCGAGACAGTTAATAACTATCTTGCATAACATGATATATCCACGTAACATGCTAATTTTTTTTTTTTTGAAAAAAGTATTTGTCACATCACTATTGTAATTAAGCAAATAAAGAAATATATAGAGACTTTCAATTTATTAAATAAAATTGTAGGGATCTTCTGATAAATTTCAAAGAAAAAGTTTAATATTTAAAAAAATCTCAATATATAAAATTAACATACAAAAAGAAAAATTAAAAAATGACATTTTTACAAGTATTTAATAAAAAAATAAAAAATAAATATTGTTTTAAAGTAAATGAAGATTTTACTTAAAATGTTAATTAAACCAAAAGGACAAAGTGAGGTCTAGGTGGAAGCATAAGTAGCTAAGCAAGCAAGCAAGCACATTGCTAACGAATTAAGCAGCACACCATAGCTCAAAACCCAAGACACACCCTTTTTTCTTTTATATAGTTAATGATTGTAGCTGTTTTTGTTAGCTATTTTTGTATTGGATGTTTTTGTGAAAATCTTTTGATAGAGTTAGACATGTTATTTCTGCGATAGGTAAAATACGGTAATATTATAGTAGAGTTAAATCATTTATATGTCATATAACTTTCAATTTTTGTCAGTTTTGCCACTGAACTTTTAAATTTGTCAAATATGCCACATAACTTTAAAAACATGTCAAAAATGTCAACTAACTTTGAAATATTGTCATAAATGCCCCCTATGACATTTTGACCTATTATAACAAGTAAAATTCATATTCATTTTAATTTTTTAATTTAGAATAGTTAGAATATTTTTATTAATATATTAATCTAAATTCAACTAACATATCCACCCAATCTCATAGTTCTTCTTATTCCTCTTCAACAGCATAGAATAAAATTATATTAATATATTAGGTTCTTTTTCTTCTATTTTTCACTATTCTAAATTTAAAATAAATTAAAAATAAAATCAAAAATAAATTTTATTTATTATAATAGGTCAAAATCACATACGGTGACATTTTTGACAAATTTTTAAAGTTAAGTGACATTTTTGACAAATTGAAAAGTTAGGTGACATTTTTGACAAGTTTTCAAAGTTATATAACATATTTGACAAATTTAAAAGTTTAGTGGCAAAATTGACAAAAATTAAAAGTTATATGACATTGAAATGATTTAACTCTAGTATAGTATGGTAAAGTTTTTATAATGTGATATAATGTGGTACAGTGTAATAGTTTGTGATAAAAATGATTGGTGAGATATGTGAGGAGAGAGAAAAGTGAAAAGTAGTGAGTGAGAAAATGAGGAGAGAGAAAATTATACGTGTTGTTGTAAAATATGGTACGATATAATAAAATGTAATGATTTGTAGTTAGTGCGATAAATTGTGATAAGTGCAATATGATACTATACAAAAGAACATGGTCTTAGTATGTGTAAGAAATCTTTTTCTTCAAGTTTAATTATGCGCTAAGTTTTCGCTTATAGGCCCTGTTTGGTAAACAACCTATTCATTGGCCTATTGCAAAAGTTGACTTATTAGGGGGTGAAATAGGCTGTTGGGGTGTTTGGTAAACAACCCATTCTATTTGCTTATTGGTCTCAATAAGCCATTTTTCAATAAGATGAGGAGAGTAGCCTATTGTAAATGGCTGATTGTGAAAAAGACCATTTTGTCCAAAAGTTGTCTAAATTTACACCATATGCCATCCTAAAGCTTATTGGTCCCAATATTTGATGCATATTTATCATATTAGTGATAAAGGGTATAAATGAAATTTTAGCAAAAATTTTTTTAGAATCAGCGAACTTTATCCATCACAACTTTTCCAAACAACCAATCCAAACAGCCAATACAATCAGCCAATACAAACAGCCAACAACAATCAGCCAACGAATCACCAAAACTAACAATAAATATCACCAAAACACAAACCATAGTGTTATTTATGAACATAATGATTTCGTTGTTAGTTTTTTGCTTCATATTTGAAGTAACAACAAATAGTAGAGATGACAATGGGCAGGGTTTGGGCCGGGTCTAGCTGGACCTAGATCTGTACCCGCCCCGAGACCCGATGGGTCCCAAAAACTTGGACCTAGATCTAGACCTAGACCTAGACTTGCCGGGTCCACTGGTCTACGAGTCCATGGCGGGTTCTTATTGGGTTCAACACTCTTAAATATTTTTTGCTAGATTTATCAATTTTTTGGGTTAATTTTATACGTGCACTATTGTATAATAATAACTATTCTATTTGAATACACATATTTTCAGCACAATAAAAACATCTAGTTCAATGTACAAGGTTATGAGAAAAATTCAACATAAAAACATTATTAAAATCATCCACACATCAACATTAAGAATGTAATTATATATGAAAAATAAGGGGTATTGGAAGGATGATGAAGACAAAAGGGGTTCAAAAATTAATAAATATGGAAAGACTAGACTGCTTTGGTTTGTTAGAAACCAAGCATTCTAAGTTTTGATGAGTGGGATGTGAGAAAGTGGTAGGGGAACCTTCAAGTGGGATTTGAAGAATAAGAAGGAAGAGGAGGTAGACTGTGATGTAGTATGAAGAATCAGTGCAAGAGAGTGGGCTTGGGTGATCTTGTGTAACTGCTTGGGAATCACAACACAATCCATTACAACCTTCAGAGAGAACTACAGGGTATTACCTGATGGAAATTGCATCATTCAAGGAAAGTTGATGGCCCTATTTGGCAACTAACTGGTAGCTGTTAGCTATTAGCTTGTAGCTGTTAGTTGATAGCTTTTTGGATTAGCTTTTTGACTTTAACTGTTTGGGTTAGCTGATCATAGGAAAAGTGTTTGGTAATGTAGCTTTTTGTGAAAAGCTACCTCAAAAAGCTTTATCAGTAGCTTTTTTGAAAACTAGTTTTCTGGGTCCAAAAAGCTAATATAAAAAGTTACTTACCAAACATTTCAAGTAGCTTTTTAATTTTGGTCAAAAAATTAAAAGCTATCCAAAAAGTTAAAAATTACCCAAAAAATTGGATAGTCAAACACCCCCAATAACTTTAGGATGAAGGAGCTCAAGATGGAAGGAATTGGATTTGGGGAAGCTGATTTGGTTTTTATTACAGTGCTTCTTCATTGAGATTTGATACCCAAATTATGGGGGATTTTGGCTTACTATACCTAGGCCTTTGTTTAGGTTGTTGGGTTTGTTTGTTGCCCTTTTTCAAATCCGGGCGGGTTTCTGTTGCTGTGCTTGTTTGGCACATTAGTTTTATGATTGAATAAATTTAGGTCGAGAGGCTTCTAATTATAAAAAAAAAAACAATGTAATTATACAACTTAAAATGTAAAATAAAAAAAACACACACACACACACACAAAATTGATGATTATCGCACAATACAACTCCAAGAATACAAATACACTAGAGTTTTCATTTAACATATATATATATATATATAAAATTTGACGGGTCCATGGGTCGGGGCTACGAATCTGTGCCTACGTACACCTGGACCCGCCAAATTTTTAGTGGACCTAGACCCGACCCAACGTGTTCAATTTTTTGGACCCAGACCGCTTAAATTGGGCGGGTCCGAGCAGGTCTGGGTTAGTCCAGGACCCATTGCCATCCCTAACAAATAGTCATTAAAGACTAATACTTGTATTTATAGGCTAATAATTAAATTGTTTATCAATCACAAAATTTTCTTGACTAAGATGATAATTTTTATACCAATTTAATTTTACAATATAATTAGATATTTTATAACCTATTAGCAAAACTTACAATATTCTAAATAAAAGTTGTATGCAATTAACCGTAAAAGGTAGGTTGTAAAAGAATGTAACATTTAAATAATTTTATCAAAATGTTGGGACAATATGATAATTTAATTCCTCCAAACAACTAACTACTCAAACAACCAATTTTAGAAAGCTACTCCAAATATATATATTTTTATAAAATGATCTTTTGGGATTAAAAATTAGTCCAAATAGTTATCTAATCAAACACTTTTGACGAGCTTCTTGACTAATCAAACAGTAAAAAAATCCCTAAAAAAATTATTTCTGAGCTAAAAGCTTATGGAACAGTTTGTTGCCAAACCCCCCCTTTAAACTATTCATGTGATTTGGTTACTAATGATTAGTAGTAGATTAGTAGTAGTTGAATCGTATCTTCAGAGTTTATTATTATATTTTGTTTGTTGTTGCATGATCTTCACAAGTCTTTTTACTCAAATCATCATCATAATTGAAAAAATAGGGATTTTTTCCAAACACCTTTTCTTCAACAAATAAATTTTCTTGTATTTTGTTTTCGAAAAAAAAAGGTCAGAATTTTAGAAATCATAGGAGTTTCATCACAGATTACATTATCCAAATATTGCATAAAAATGTTGTGCATGTCGTTATCATTTCTCCAAATGGTCACAACTTTTTTGTGGGAATTGTTGGTTGGTGTTCTTAGAGAATCTTGTTCATTGTATTGTCTAAGCCTCTAAGAGTCTAAGGTAAGGCATTTAGTCTAGTTTTGTGTTGTTTCTCCCACCCGCTAGACTGGTCGACTTATACATTGTAAAGGGACTCTAGTGGACGTAGCACTTATCATTGCATTGCAAATAAATAAATTTTGAGTATTAGCAATTTCTTGTTGATTGGTGTGAAAATTGAAAAGCGACTTTTCTAGTCTCACTGTTTTTTACTATCTATACTTTTTGTGTGTCCTTGGGCAAGTTAGTGTTTTTATAGAAATACATAAATTAGGATTGAGCAATTAATCGATGACTTGTTTTTACTAGAGTTTAGAATTATCTTTACTTATGTGTTTATTGGGAGATAACTTTTAAAAGGTGATAAACAAAAATAGATGTGACATAGTATGAAAAATAATGACATGAAAATAGAGGTAGAAATTGAATAATTACAATGTTTGTTTAGGAAAATCTCAAAAGGGTAAAATTATTTCATTTCATTAGAAAAGTGATACATATCGTCCTGGACCAACGGAAAGATATCTCTGAGCCCTTCTTCCAATCATATCCTTTCGCAAAAATTATAGGATTGTAGATGAATGGAGAAATGAGCTACTCTATTCCCTTCTCTGCATACGTGACTCTAAATAACATGCACGTTTGTTTCTGCATCAAAACCACAGTGTTGCACCTACCATCAACATCTTTTATTTGAATTTTAACAGTAGCAACCGTAGGGAGGGTATTTTCAGCTAGCCTTCGAGCAAAAAAATGGACTCTTAGAGGAATCCTTTGTGACCAGATCTTGTTCCACATCTTTACCATGGTAGAACAACTTGGGGAGGGTTGATTTAGCAATTCTGCTTTCATCATATTGTGGTATCCAATCTTTACACTATATTATCCATCCTTGGTGTCATGTCAAAATAATTGGATTAGCTGATATGTCATAAATTTAAATATTTTTTTTGTCAATTCATCTCCTCCACCTGCTACTTAGGATCACTACCGAATCAGTCACCACCGAATCATTTTGGGTGCATTATTGTTCAGTACATCCTAAACTACTGTGTATTATTCTCCAAAGTCAAAGTACAGTGTATCAATACCCAAAACCTTCAGTATATTAGCGTCCAAAAATCTTTTAGATAATGTGTAAAGATAAATTTAAAGAAAATGTAAAATAAGTACTCCCTCCTTCTCATATTATCTGTCACTTTAACTAACTTTCTTTTTTCTCATAATATCTGTCACTTTATAATTCAAATGACACATTAATTACTAATTTATCAAATTAGGCTTATTAATTACATCTTTTTCTTCCATTTTTCTTTTTCATTCACATTTTTCTTTTTTTATTCAACATTTTCACTTTTCCAATTAGTTAAGTTAATGTAAAGAGGGAGTTTTTTTGGTCTTTTAGTTGTGTCCAGAGCGACACATAATTTGAGAAGGAGGGAGAAATATTTATCCACTATAGACACTAGTCAGCTTTTCGCACTCCCACCCCCCATTATTTGCATGCCTCTTATTTATAGGGAGCTTTTTGTCTCTTGAAAAAAATTCAATGGGTTTCTTTTTTTATATATAAATTTTCTTTTCTTCCTAATAACTTCATGTAAATAAATAAGAGTTTTGATTTTTTTTTTTACTAGGGTCCTTGGTCCCCATAAAGGCATTAACTTTAATGTGCATCCGTCACGGTGAACATGTGTAACTCTAATTTATTCTACTCCCTCTGTTCCAGTTTAATTGACGCTTAGCCGCAATTCTCATATGCTAAGGCAAACCTATAAAAACTATCAAACCCATTTACTGCAGATGTCGATCTTTTCACTCTCCGGTAATTCATTTTCTCTCTCTAGAATTAAATGTCACTGTTCTCCAAACCATTTTTTCGGCTCTGCATCTTCCTCAACCTTCCCTCTTCACCATTGAAACAAGACTCTTAGAATTCAACATCAATCTCCCAATTACAATAAGCATGATTTTGGTTTCCCACCAAAAAAGTTTAGGGTAAACCTCACCAATTGAAGTGGGTGAAATAGAAATCAACAATAAAAGGGTATATCTCACAGATTGTTGCCGGAAAACACCCGAAGATTACCGAAATCGGCTGCCGGAATAACGAATTTGACCATACAAGTGCTTCCTCTGCTTTCGCAAACAATGCGCAGCAAACATCGACCTTTTCCGGTCGACTTTAGCTACTGACGAATCCAAAACTTTGCTGTCGTCGCCGACATCAGAAATGACCGGAGCACTTCGTTGTTGGGTGTCATTGTTGAAGTACTTCAAGAGTTAAGGGACATAAAAGTATAAATTATAAGCATAAGATTGACCGGGAGGTCAAAAAGGAGCTTAATGAGCAAGATGGACCCAACATGGACCGTGTCTGGCTCGACACGAGTCGTGTTGAGGTCCAGAGAGCAGGATTACGTGGCAGTGGTCCAACACGGACCGTGGTGGCTAACCACGGACCGTGTTGAGGTTAACATGGACCGTGGTGATGCACCACGACTCGTGTTGAAGGCTAGTTAGCTATTAATGGAGTAATCCCACGATTTAAGCTTTGGGATTAATCAAATGGATTAATATATGGGATAATCATTGACTGAGAAATCAGTCAATAATCTTATAATCATCCCATAATAATCCATAGACAAATCCCATTGATCATGCCCTTTACTTTGGAAATGATAAGTGATTTGAATGCTCCTCAAGTCCTATAAATAGTGGGTGTTTTTGCTCATTCAAAGACACCATCAGAACCTCTTCTTCCTTCTTCTAGACAACTTCAACACACTCTTAAGGTGTTGAACTGCAGCAACATACTTGAGAGTCTTTGAAAGATCTTGTAACTTTACTTACAAGAAGTTAGGTTTTACCCTTGAGTCTTTTCACGGTCATGTGAACAAGTCTTAAGGGGAGACGTGATTGCCCTCAGCTCCTAGCCACCCAAGTGATCCCCTATCTTGTGTGTGACCGTGTTTCCCCATATTTCCAACAGTCATCGACTCAAGGGGGTGTGATGGTGGTGGTTGGTTTTTTTTTTGGGGGGGGGGGGGGGAGTGGTTGTCGGGAGCAGTTTTGTTGGTTGAATGAAAAAATAGATAGGTGGGTAGAAGTAAATAGGCCTAATTAATAAAATTAAAATAATTAAATGAGGTATTGAAAATTGTAAAATGACAATTATTTTGAAATAAAAAAATTAATTAAAGTGTCAATTAATATAGAATGGAGGTAGCAATAGGCACAAATTAAAGCATCGAATTGTACGTTTAAAATTGTTCATGGAGTAGAATATGAATGATATGACCATCCTCCTTCTTCTACATAAAAATTAGTTTTAATTTTACCAATAGTTTATGTGTCAATGAGGCCTAAATTTTTCCTGGATATACCTAAACGTGCTGATTTATTATTAACCCGATTCCTTAGCAACATTTTGTATTGGCCGGGGAGTGCAATTCATTTGAGACTTTAGTAATAATGACCATGGTCATAAGGCATACTCGTTTCGTTCTATATTAATTGTTGTTTTTAAAAATTGTGTAGTCAAACTTTGAAATTTTTGACTATAAATTTTTCAATATATATGATAATTTGTAATATCAAATTAGTATCATTAGATTCGTAATGAAATATACTATCCTAAAAGTATAATATTATAATTATTAATAAAATACTATATAAGAAATCATCAATCAAAGAGTCGCATTGAAGACTGTGATAATAAACAAAGTGACTATTAGTATAGAACGGAGGGAATAAATTACAACTCATATACTTGAAATATGTTGGCCTCTATTCTATCTTGTGTAGAATCAATCAATCAACCAAATAAGGCCTTAACATTTTGTTTTCCAAAGAGAACAAATGCAATGCAAGTTAAGAAGTACGTGAGTGTACAATGCAAGTACGTGAAAGGACAAGATAATGTATACAATCAAACATGCTGGCTGGATAAACTTCATTTTTCTTATGGTTAAGTTTGGTTAATAATTTTAATACTATATGTCTTATCTGTTTATATTTATGTTTAATTTAATACATAGGAAAATACATTGTCCTAAATTCCAAATGTAAAGCATATATAGTTTAGACAGGCATGAATGCAAATGTTAGCATGACCTCATTGATTAGGCATGCTTGCATTGCATGTGCTTCTGGATAAGATGTTTCTTTTTTCTCCATAATGTTGTATTCTTTTCATTGGCACCTAAAAATTAGCTAAAATAAGATGGTATAAGTTTAAATAGTTTTTGAGTGTAAAGTAAATTTGATCTTTCTCTTAGTTTTTGGGTGTAAAGTAAAATAAGATGGTATAAGAAATTTACTTTACCCTCAAATAAGAGTGAGAGTTATGGGTTCATTACTCCAAAAATTACAGAAATTTACTTAAACTTAAACATGAAATACACTCAAGTTTAAATAGTTTTGATTGTTTAAATAGATTTAGATAAAAGTAAGTAATTGATTATTTTAATATATAATCAAATAGATTTAAGTAAGTTTAAGTTAGTTTTAAATATAAACAAAGTAATTAGTGTATTACCTAGCAAAAAAACAGTGAGTGAGTGAGTGTCGATAAATACAAGAAACCAGAATAATTTATTTTAAAAAAGTTCTTGATAAGATATTGGGTTTATTTTCTGTAATTTTTGGAGTAATGAACCCATAACTCTCACTCTTATTTGAGTGACAAATCCAACGCAATAGTGGGTTTGTTTTTTTTTTTTTTATAGTAAAATATTTCTTGATAAATTTGTCAGGAAAGCTTTTTTTCTAGGAAAATTTTTTTTGAAAAAATATTTTATAATGTTTGGTTGGTTTTTTAAAAAAAAATAAAAATTCATTTATGAAAAATCATATGACATTTACATGAAAATATCTGACAAGAATAAATCTTTCACATCAACATAAGTTCTTATCTTCAAATTATTAATGATAATTATGATGTAGACTTGCTTGAACTTGTGATGTCATTTAGGCTACTAATTGCATTCTTCGACGTTTTTGAGTCTTTCCTGGATTGCCATGAGATATAGTATAACTTTTTAAATTTGTAGAAATTCACTTAGGGTCCGTTTGTACCTATGAAAACAGGATGAAAAAAATTCTTGTAGAAAGAAAATTAGGAGGAAAAATTTTTGAGGGTAAAGTAAATTTCTTTCTCTTGTTTTGTTCAACTAAAATTTTGAAGGAAAAAATTAATTTTCTATTCAACTTTCTTTTCCTTGTTTGGTTTGAGGAAAAATACATGGAAAAATAAAATTTACGTGAAAACTTGTAAATGTCAAGCTTCATTTTTCTAGATCATATGATATGATTTGGTAGGGAGAGAGAGAGAAAGAGAGGGGGGGGATGAGAGAGCTTTAGAGACAGATGTGAAAGAGAAAGAGAGAGAGTCACGGAAGATTAAAGAGGGAAAGGTTGACTTGTAGATCCAAAATTTTTCTTTCAACTGTCCTTTCCTTTTTGAAGGGAAATTTTTTTGTTCTTTGTTTCCCCAAATTTTTCATGTAGTTTTCCAACTATTTTTTTCCATTCATTTTTCTTTAATCCAAGCAAAGGAAAAATTCTCATTTTCCAAATTTTTTTTCCAAGTTGTTTTCCTAGGTCCAAACGGACCCTTAATGTGATGAATGATTCTTGAAAGAAAGACTGTTACGACAAGAACTTTTATAGTTGAATCATCTTCAGAAAATAAAACTAACAACATTCATATAATCTCCTCAACTAAAAAATCTTCTGATATACTATACTCATTGTTGGGATTCACTCATGAGTAAAAATGTCCCACATCGGAAAAGTGAAGAGAAAGGACATGGTATATATATAAGTCAAGTGGGCTACTCCTCTTAACACCAATTGGTTTTAAGATGCAACCTCTTAACTTGTGTATCATGGGCCTTGGTTGAAGTGGGCTCCCGCCTTGGATCTCCCCAACAAGTGGTATTAGATCCGATAGTTTGTTCGGCTGGGCGCAAGGTGCGGGAAGGTAGTCCCGTAAAAATCTCCATGGATAGGAGCAAGGACCATGGCACGCGCGCGACTAGGTCTCCTGAATGCGTAGAGTGGTGGCACGAGACTCAGCTGGAGTAGGGTGCGGCTATGATGGGCTCCTGATGGTGACTTGAAACCTTGGCAAAAAAAGGCTTCTGATCAAGGGGGAGAGACTCATGTATGAAGGGGGAGATTGTTGGGATTCACTTATGAGTAAAAATATCTCACATCGGAAAAGTAAAGGGAAAAGACATGGTATATATGTCAAGTGGGCTAATCCTCTTAACACCAATTGGTTTTAAGATGGAATCTCTTAACTTGTGTACCATCGGCCTTGATTGAAGTGGGCTCCCGCCTTGGATCTCCCAACACTCATACTAAGACAAGAACAAAACTAAGCATGAAAGAGACTTTCGACTAGGTAAAGAACCAAATCAACAACCAAACTCTTACAAAATGAAGAGAAAATTTATTGAAATAACTATCAATAACTACCTAAAGTCTAAAAAAACAAAGAATAGCAAGGCATATTGCAAGTAGTTATAATTAATGGCAGCTCCTAACAAGAATTGAATGAGGTAGTTAAGTTTTTTTTTCCACATGAGGGAAAGAGAAAGGGTATGTTAGGTTTGCATTTGAAGACATGAGAAAGTTTGTATAGGAAAATTTATTTGAAATGCTAAGTCTATCCATCTATCCTTATTGAGTTATTGGGCCCTATATTTTGAAAAGTTAAATTATACATAATTTATCTTTCTCATGTGAAAACTTTTCCAATTTCCCATGAGAAAGTGTTTCAAATCTACTATAAAAATATATTAGACACTACTCAGAAATTTTGCTACTTTTTTTTTTAACAAACAAATATAAAGAAATTTGATCAACTTTACCGTCAAATTTATTGCGGTAATATGATAAAAAGACTACAATTTAAGCAAAATGTAAGGCACATTGATCAACATTTATTTTTGTTACTATTTTAAAAGTGATCAATATTACCACATTAACCTTCATCGCTATTTCCTAGATTTTTTTAAAATGAAATAACTCGAAGCATAAAAATAAAATTTTACTATACTCATTGCTAAAAGTTGAGACAATTCAAACATTAGACAATATCAATAATTTGATAATTATTTAAAAATATATTGATAAAAAATACATTATATGTCCTTATTTGTTTGCCTAATTAGCTATTTTTTCTTGTTACTAATTATTTGTCATTTACATTTTAATACAACTTTTACTTATTTCACGTTTATATTCTACACTCTTCATAATCAATTTTTAACAGTTTAAGTAACTTTATAGTTGTTCTCTCTAACTTTATTGTCTTTCTTAGTATCTTTTCACCCCCAAAGTGACAAATAAATTGGGAGGGGGGAGCAATAAACAAAATAGGAATTTGGATATAGTAAAAGAATGTCTTCATAAAATTGACACTCAACTTTCCTAAAAGCTCAAAATGTCACTGAATTTAAATTATCCATTAAATGCCACCTAACTTTTTAATAAGCAAAAAAAATGTCACTGTTAATTGGGATGACATGCTGCAACAAGTTGTCCAATTTCTTGTACGATTTTTTTAGCTATGGTTGATTAAATATAAAAGAAAAACAAAAAAATAATAATAAATTCCCCGTAGTAGGTTTTTCTGTCCCCTTCCTTCCTCCATCAGTTTGACTCTTCCCTTTCATTCTTCTTCTCTCCTCAATTATTGGCTTGTTGCAAGTCTTGTTCTTCTCCCCAAAAATGTCATACTCGAGTGCTTCAAATAGCTACTGAACTTGCTTCCTCTATTAATTCATTTTCCTGGATTTGAGTCTCAAAGAATACCACTGTAACACCCTATCACGGAGGGAAAATGACAATGACCTTACTTGGTTTGAGAACATGTACAAGAAGTGGATTGTGTGCATCTTATAGAAGATGAATACCCATTTGTCTTTACTGATAAACTGTGTATTTCATAGAAAAGTTCAGGAGCATTGCTTCGTCTATTGTTTGTCACAAATACTGAATGGCAGTCCAAGAAATAATAGTACTCCCATGTGCTATCTCAAATGATTTCATTGCATAGCCAACAAACTTTCACTTGGAATAGAAATTTCCTATTGAGTTCCTAACTTGAACACCCAAGTACAAGTCAAGAATAATTGAGAGTGAATGAGCTTACCCCCCCTCCCCCCCTCAACAAAAGCATGGAATGAGGCATAGGTCGTGAAAAGACTAACACAGGTGCAAGCACCAGGTTGCATTCCCCGCATTTGCAGCAATGCATAATTTCTGAATGTATTTTTTATGGACACCAGTCAAACTACAACATGTTACAAGTGCATTTTATGACACAACATTTTTTCCAAGCATCTCAGAGATAGCACTTTAGCTTCAGCCATGCTAAGAAGTTTAGAGTACATATCAACGAGTGTGATCCCCATGTAAAGCTTCATATCTGAGTCCAAATTTCAATATCTTAGCATGAAGTGATTTACTAAATATGTCATCATCCATGGACAATAAAGCATCTAACATAGCAAACAAGGGAGTAAAAATAGGCAAACTAATGTTGCATTTTAAGGAATAATTCAAGAGCATTATTTTGATAACAATTTCAGAGATACCCATGACATGATAATGTTATTCCACGTTACAACATCGCTATTCCTAATCTCATCGAAGATGCACTGAATACTAGCTAACTCTGCATATTTAGAATACATATCCAAAAGTGAGTGCTAACCATGAAGACATTTATGTCAAAACCAACCTTAACTACATAACCATGCACAAATTCACCAAATCTAGGTTAACCCAAATCAACAGAAGCACCAATGAAAACGCTAGCAAGAGTATGATGGTTAACAAAAGCTCTCCAATCAAACAACCTGCTAATGAAACCAGAAAGCAACATATTGACTTTCTCATTTAACCTACTTTGTGAGTATTGAGATATCATTGTATTCAAGACAACAACATCTCGTTCAAAAAATTTATCGAACACCCGAAAGACATCGACAATCTGTTCATAAGTATAGCATATATTGATCAATCCACTTCAAACAAATAGTTGTATTAGGTATCCCTTTTTCAGCACTAAATCATGTAAACCCAAACTGAAGGCTCTACAAATAGCTGGAGCGCAAATAGTTAACGCGATAAAAAAAAAGGTGTCCTCAATAGGTTCAATCCCAGTTCTTTGCAAGCATAGGAACTAAAACATGGCTTGGTTGATTGACCATTTGCATCAAAAGTGTGTATTTTCGATATCCATTCCGTTACAATTTTGTCTCACATTGTTGAATTCAGGTTCTTTTCCTGATGACTTCGTAAGATTCCTCGTTCTCAAACATCTTTGGTATTCCCTTATTTGAAGGCATCCAAACTTAGCAATGACAACCGCTAACATTTAAAAATTTGAGGACACCTACAACTGTTGCAACACACTCTCCGTACTAGCTATGGAGGATCAAGAAGGAAGGGGGAAGGATTGAGAGATAAGCAATGAAGGGAAGACAAACCACGATGACTCTCCCTTTTTCATTTTTTTTCTTTTTCGATTTTTGTTATTTCAAAAATATTCAAATTTTTGGGGAAGAAGAATAAGACTTGTAGTAAGCTAACAATGGAGGGGAAAGGAAGAAGGGGGGGTGATGGAGGAAGAAGGGGAAGGGGTAGAGACACTGACAAATGAGGGTTTTATTTGCTTTTTTTAAAAACTTTTTTGTTATTTTTTTTAACCAATTCTAACTCAAAAGTATTGGATAACCTATTGCAATAGGTCATTCTAGTTATCAGTGACATTTTTTTTGTTTGATTGGAAAGTTAGATGATATTTAATACAATTTCACATTCGGTGATATTTTTTAGTTTTTAAAAAAGTTTAGTAGCAATTCTATCCAAACAATCTACGGTAAAAACTTAAAATGATATTAGTAAATATTTAGGAGAGAAATTAATGAAGAATTAGTAAGCGGAGGAAGGACACATATAAAAGTACTCCCTCAGTTCCTTTTTATCTATCTTTTCTTGGAAATAAGGGAAAATCAAGTATCATACGAATCAACATAATAGTTAGTGAAAAAATGAACTAAATATATTTAATTAAAATCAAAATTTGAGGTTAATTCATTCAATAATGATAAAATAAAAAAATAGTAATTTAATATAACATGTAGGTTTTAAAATGAAAGATAATATAAAATTAAAAAATTACTACTTCCCTTCCAAAATATTTGTCTATTTAAGTAAAATGTTGTTCTTCCGTCATGTTAGGTTGGTTAGGTTAAGAGAGGAAATAAAATGAAATGAAAGGATAGGATTTGATAGGAAAGATAGGATTGGTTTAAGTTAAATTAGTTATTGGGTGGAAATCTTTTATTAATAAAATTTGAATATTTTGAGGAAAATAAATGAAAAAGTGATAGGTGTTGGAAAAAATGGATAATCATTTTTGAGATTAAAATAATATTATTTGAAATTAATTTTTATTTAAAAAATTGTTTTTGGTTTGGGTGGTTTGTAAGGAGTTAAGTTAAGTTAGATTGATAAGGATAAGTTCAGTTAAATTAAGTTAGGTTAGGTTGGTTAAGTCTAACTCAACTAAAGAACAGAACCTAATCGTTAATTACAAGTCACAAATTACAATAAGTTACAATATGAAATTGACGTTATTAAAAAGATATCTTACTAAAAATTAAAATAATATTAATTTTATTTCGTAACTCATTGAATAATTTATAAATGATTAACATTCAAAACTTAGTAAAATGCACAAATATTTTGAGACCCAAGTAATAGTTTTTTTTTTTTTTTTTTGGTGCCAACCAAGACAACACAAACACACACACATAAGTAACATAGCGATAGAAATAAGCAAATAAATAACGACACGGATAAAGGACACTTAGCCCCTAGGCCCCTCCTATAATACTTCTCTTGGCTTGTTTCGCCAACCTATGTGCCGGATCAACTACCAGCCGCTCCACTTTCCTGATCATGCCCACATCGAATAGAACTCGCATGGAGACGCAACACAATGCAATCCCTCTACAATCTACAGGTGCTGAATTTGGCCACCTCAAGTAGTTAATCACCGCTTTGCAGTCCGACAGAATAACCACATCCCTAATGGCCCTTCGCAACGCAATGTAGATTGCATACAACTCTGCTTGCACAACAAATTCCACCCGTATTCTCTCAGCTACATAGGCATGTACAGAATTCCCCTCACGCAACACCCATGCCGCCGCAACACTCCCACCATCCTTATTTTTCACACCATCTACCAAAAAACACACACCCACTTTCCATAGATCCACTTACACCCCAGGAAACACACATGTTCCCCTTGTAAATTACCCCCCTTCATCCCGTTCCTGCCACCCACCTTCCCCATTACCCATTGCACCTCCTCTTCATGCGATTGTTGAATCATCTTCTCAAGAAGCCCCCTACTAGCACGTCTCTCCCCCCCCCCCCAGACAAATAACATTCCTAGCCTTCCAGATTTCCCACATGATACCGAAAAACTTCCTTATCCTATTCACTTCTTCATTCTTTTCCTTTGCCAATAAACATACCCACCTCGTTAACCACTCAAACCACTTCACGTGATTGTTAACTATGGGATTAATACCCAATATTGAGCATTTCCAAGTCCGCTCAGCTACGTCACAAAATCGAAAGAGGTGAGTTACCGTTTCCACTCCATTTCCGCAGAAACAACTCCCAGTCTCTAAAAGACACCTCCTTAGCCTATTCTCACCAGTCGGCAAGGCATCCTTGGCACATTTCCAACCAAAAACTTTTCATTTGGGTGACATATCCAAATGCCACAGTTGCTTCCAAAACCTTGACCCTGCATCCGATGGGATCTCCCCACCAATCTCAAGAAGCAGAAAGAAATAATAATCATACTTCACCCAGTAAATGGAAGAAAGCTTACCTGACCATACCAATTGGTCTTCCATGTTCGGCTGAGGAGGAAAGAGCTTCAAGATAGCAACAGTCGTTCTAAATGTGAAGCTTTGTTTGAGGAGCTCTGTCAGCCTATCCCCTACCACCTTAGTCAGCGAGGTCACCTTCACTTGGTTGAAAGCATCCCGTATATTCTCATCTCGCAATTCCAAAATATTCCCCGGAATCCACCTGTTGTCCATCACATTCACCCGCCTCCCATCCCCAACACTCCACTGGAACTTATGCCTGCTTTGCGCAACCACTTGAGAGATACCTCTCCAAGAAGATGAACACCTTGAAGGAATTTCATAGCCATCAACGTTCTCAATTGGTGATGACACACCATACTTTGCTTTCTACACCTTAGCAATAAGCAGCTCAGGCTTATTATAAATCCTCCACGCCTGTTTTAATAAAAGTGCTCTATTTAGACATCCAATATGTCTCACCCCTAACCCCCTGCTCCCCTCTGTAAACACCGCAGTCTGGTTCTTCCAATGCACTGAATTTGACCCATCCGTCTTCCACCAGAAGAAATTAATGACTAAAGCCTTAATCTTGTCAATTAACCACCTTCTTCGGAATCAAGAAGACACTGAAAATATGTTGGTGTAGCGTGATTAAGACAATATTAATAAGAACAATTCCTTCCGCAGGGAGAAGCATCCTCGTCTTCCAACTCTCCAGACGTCTTTGAACATCCTCCACCATGAACCCAAAATAATCCGTCATATTCCTTGGAACCATTGTAGACATTCCAAGATAAGTCTGGAAGTATCCTTCTTCAGGGTATCTAAAGATAACTTTCATACCCTCCTTATCCTCATCATTGGCCCCCTTTGAAAAGCATATAGACAACTTCTAGACATTGATCACCTGGCTCGAAGCGTAATTATAATTATCTATAGCATTTTTAAGAGCCAGACACGACGAAGCCTCAAGCTCCATAAAAAACATAGCATCGTCCGCAAAAAATGTGTAACACTTGAGGGGCACCTCTAACCACCCTTTTCACCTTCCCCAAATCCACCTCCTCCTAGCCGAAAGTAAATAGTTTTTTTTTTTTTTTGATAAAGAAAGTAAATAGTTAAAAAGACATATACGGAGTAAAAAAGAAAGGGGAGTAATACAAAACAACGAAGCTCATCGTTGGTGTTGCAGTATTGGTTGCCAGGGTCTAAAAACGAGGGGGTCCATTGAGCTGCGGATTTAGCCACTCTAATGGAAATGCCCAATTTGCTTCTTTAATTAATTAATTAATCAGACAGAGAAAGAGAGAGAGAGAGAGAGAGAGAGAGGAGTTGCACTTGCAGCTGAGCAGTCCAACCAAGGCACCCGAAAATTGCCCTTTGCATATTCCCAAAAGCTCTCACTTTCCTCTTTAAATCCTCCGTCATCCCCCCTTTCTTCTTCCCCCGATCAACCTTCTCTTTCTCTCTCTCTCTGTCTGAAGTTGGATCATGGCTCATTCCGCCATTGCCAAGGTCAGCTCTGTAAAACCCTTGTCTTCCTTTTTCATTTCCTGCTTCTTCTTCGCTTTTTAATTGTTCAGGGTTTTACTGGGTTTTCCATACTTTTCTAGGTTGTTTATGCTCTTGAATCAAATTTTGGTGATGGGGTCCTTTGAAATTGAGAAATCGTACTTTTTATTTATGGAAGTCAATGCATGACATGTAGCGCAAAATATCTTTCGCTTTCTTTTTTGTTTGTTTTCCTTTTAGGTGGGTGGGTGGTCGTTGCTGATGTTTTCGTTGCAATTAGCCAAAATCTCATTGACCCAGATCGAGTTAGTCTCTAATTAGTCTTCGTGGTGTACTCATTAAAATTGTTGATTTTCACAGGTATCTGTCGCTTTCCCAGTTACAAACGATCCATCCGTGAAGGCATCTACCTTCAAGGTAAACAATTTGCTATTTCAAATCTTGATGATCCTTGCTTGCACTGGGTTTCAATCTTATGATTTTCTCTGGGGGTGCTTCTGAATTTTGGAAATTTGTTATGATATGAGTTAGTCTTGTCTCATTTCTGATGCTTGTTGTGATGCTTGAGATTTGTGGTTCAACTTTGTTACTTACTTTGATTGATTATGAATTACACCTTAGAATACCATTACCAATATAGGATGAAGAAACTGAAGGAGAGTATCAAACTTGGGGCATGTCTTTTCAACTTATCATTGATAATTATTATTCATAATTTATTATCTGATGAGTGATGAACTGGTGACTATTGCTGTTTAAAATTACAACTATGGCTTGAAAAGATGACCAAGTACTAACAGTGCTCATCATATTTACTTATAATAAGTCGAAAAGAACAAGCCTTTGCACTCATGTAATGTGGACAAAAGCTTGCTAGTTGTTGGCTTCAAGTTTATGCAAGTCTCATCACTTTCATGGAAAATCGTTTTCACCCAGAAAGATTCTCATGTTTAAGATAGTTTGGAGTTGGATGTATGAATTGACACCTGGGCACTTTGAAGTAGACCTGAAACTTCGTCTTTGGATACTCCATTTGTTCCGTTCTTGAGTTATATCCACCCAGTGATGTTACCCAAATGTCTCTTATGGCAACTCTTGTTTGTGTTTCTATTAATGTGGCGTATTAACCGCTTGTCAAGCAATTCTGCACACCTTATTAGTTTTCTCATAACGTATCATGCTCATATGAAAAATGGTGGAGATATTGATGTAAACGGTAGCACCAAAGACTGGAATATCTACCTTGCATCCTTATTGAAGTATGGAGACATTGTACAAGTTCTACTGAAAAATTCGGCCACTTTGAAATGTCAAGCCATGCTCCCTCCAAATTTCAAACCTTCACTGCCTAGACAAAGTTGAGATCTCCTTTTCAACTTCTTAGAGCTCCACTAAAGCTTAAGGTGTACTCTACATATTCCTAGGCACATCACATGAGTGAAGATAATAGTCTACGCAATATTGCGATATATGACATGTATGTTTTAGCTATGATTCATGCAAGGTTGTGTCACAGGACTCAATGGTATGACAGTCGTGAAGCTTAATGTTGGAACACTGTTACTTGGACACCCTCAATGTATTCTTCATGTTTTATGGCTTGTTCTGAGCTGTGATCAGTGATTTAGTAATTTTCATTCATGTTCTGTGGCATCCGTAATGTTTTATCAATGATAGTTGATGGTTAGTGTTTATGCTATTAACCTAGCTTCTTAACTGTGTGTCATTGTATAATTTCATAAGTATGACATTTAGTCTTCTGTGCAGACAAATAACATAAGCTTTGCTGCTAAGTCATGGATGCCCACCTACACGTTGGACTTGAAAGCCAAAAATGTAAGAGTGGAAAAGCAGTCAGTAAGATGCATGCTTGTGCCACAAGCTGCCACACCCACGCTGAAAGTTCCAGTTTCCCCTCTAGAACTTGAGGATGTTAAAGAACCTCCCCTGCATTTATACAAGAACAAAGAACCATACACTGGAACAATCGTCTCGGTTGAGAGGCTAGTGGGGCCCAAGGCTCCAGGAGAAACTTGCCATATTGTGATCGATCATGGCGGCAATGTTCCCTATTGGGAAGGCCAGAGTTATGGTATCATCCCTCCTGTAAGTCCTTCCACCGCCTTCTGATGTCCACAAGGGCTTTAAAGTTCTCCATTTTTAAGCATCCAAAAAACTGATAATATGATGATTTAGTTTCTTAAACACCTCCTCGAGTTGCTCTGTGTCTGCGTTGCATTTTGATCTGAGGGGAGGAGGGGGGCGGGGGTGCTTGAACTTGGAGTGATTGATGTTTGAATATTGTCGTCAATTAGTTGTCAGAATTCTGTCCGATCTGAACATATCCAGCCCGGAAAGTATTGGTATGGTTATATCCTTTGACTGAATTTCAACAGACATAAAATCAGGAATTTTATTTTCTTATTTCTTTTATCGATTTTGAATTTGACCTAAATTTACGAGGACCCAAACTCTTGCAAGCACTACCATTAATTACCCCCCCCCCCCCGGGTCAATTACATTTAGAGTTGTCTTTTACTCTGTTGTTGGCATAGTTGTCAAAAAGCTTCATGTCCTAGTTCATTTTACCACTTCACATGTGCTTTTTGGAGCTAACAAACATGACAACTGATTGAACAGGGTGAGAACCCTAAGAAACCAGGAAGTCCCCACAATGTTCGTCTCTATTCTATTGCATCAACAAGATATGGAGACTATTTTGATGGAAAGACTGCAACCTTGTGTGTTCGCCGAGCTGTCTACTATGATCCTGAGACTGGCAAAGAGGACCCAGAAAAGATGGGCGTGTGCAGCAATTTCCTCTGCAATGCAAAACCTGGAGACAAGGTTCAGATAACTGGTAAGCTGCCTTGATTCTGCATGGATCTTAAATTTTTATAGATGGTTGAGTTGCAATATTGTCATGCTTGAATTGACAACATTCTCATTTTTTGGAAACGTTAATTCATTATTTTGGACCATGACAGGATGCTTTCATTGTGATATGTGAATTGAGATATTTTCATGTCTTATAAGGCTATTCATCATTTCAGAGCTTGATAGGGATGCTTATTGCTGAAAAGTTGGCTTGTGCAAACTATAATAAGTTTCAGATTAGAATGCTTCTGAAGTTATAATTAGGGCTGTCAAAAAACTATACAACCTGAATACCCGGTTCAGCCCAAAAACACCGGGACGGTCATAGATTTTTCGTGCAAATTTGGCATTGACTGATTTAACCAAAAATTCGAACACAATATCTTCCTTGTATCTGTTGTCTGAGCCCAACTTTGACCCTAATGTAGGCTTGTTAAAATTGTCTGACCTGAAAAATATCCAAAATATGGCCAGTTTTCGTCTATGCTTGAAATGATCTAAACCCAAACTTTTCACAACCCTGATTCTAATATCCATTTTCCAGGTCCTTCTGGGAAGGTAATGCTTTTGCCTGAGGATCCAAATGCGACCCACATAATGATTGCAACCGGAACGGGTGTGGCCCCATTCAGAGGGTACCTCCGGCGTATGTTCATGGAGGATGTGCCGAACTACAAGTTTAACGGCCTTGGGTGGCTTTTCCTCGGTGTGGCCAACACTGACAGCCTTCTTTACCACGATGAGTTCTCCAAATACTTGCAGGACTACCCTGACAACTTCCGGTATGACACGGCTCTCAGCAGGGAGCAGAAGAACAGGAAGGGTGGCAAGATGTACGTTCAGGATAAGATCGAGGAGTACAGTGATGAGATCTTCAAGCTGCTGGACAACGGGGCCCACATCTACTTCTGTGGGCTAAAGGGGATGATGCCCGGGATCCAAGATACCCTCAAAAGAGTGACTGAGGAGAGGGGGGAGAGCTGGGATGAAAAGCTTTCCCAGTTGAAGAAGAACAAGCAGTGGCATGTTGAGGTTTACTGATCTTGTTGTGCTGGTTTCTATTCTTTGAAGATGAGGATGTTGTGCTGCATTGTAATAGCAAGATTTGGGTTTGTTGGGCTGGCTTTGGTATGTGCCATTCCTGAATGTCCATGTTTCTACTTACGGAGGGGGATTTCATCCCCCATTGAATGTACTCAATAAAGTTGTTTAAATTTGTTGATCTTTTTTTCGATAATTTGTAAGCCAAAAAAATGCTAAGGAAGCATCAAAGATGTTACAAAATCCGCAATAACAGCAAACTAGCAAGAAACCAGCAAAACAAGAAATAACACAACTCGTTACAATGAGAATACAAAAGATAAAAAAAAAAAAACAAATGTCTATCTAACAAGGTTCTTATGCTCTAGCAAATCTTCTCTGAAAGCCTTAGTCACAATCTCATGATCATCATGAGACATTTTCAATAAACGCACAAACTTCACTGCTCTTTCAGCCTCTTCATTCAGCCTTTCCAAGTATAGATCCACATCGTTCAGAGACCTTACATTAGAACTATCAACCGCATCTTCACTGAGAGAATTGAAGCTTCGAGAAGGCTTCTTAACACCTTTAACACGACTAGGACCACAAGAGCGGACCCTGCACGGAACTCTACTAATCAACCTCCACTTTGGGTTCCATAAGAAATTTACATTCTTTTTAAGACGACTCTTGACTTTAAAAGCCTTATGAAAAGAAACCTCAGCATCAAGAGGTGAAGAACATGACCCCTCAACAACGGCATTGACATGCGAGTTACTAACAGTAGGAAAAGGATCAGAGATGGTAGTAGAACCTTCGTAGCGCCACCTTCCCCACCCATATTTAGGCCCCTCAAAAGGGCATATTTATAAGGAGACTTAACAGTCTTGGGGACAACCGAAGAAAAAGGATCAGAGAGGGTAGCAGAACCATCGGAAGCAGTAGGAAACACACAATCACCATCAACAGCTTTCGCACCAATCCAATTCTCAGAGCCCCTTCTAGAAAGAGGAGAAGACCCTTTCTTCTTGCAGAATTTTGTCCAAGCAACATTTAAAATGAAACCGCTACACCTCCACCTAGACCTGTTGATTCGGGCGGGTTGGGTCGGAACGGTCGGGTTCGGTATGCCCCGTATTCCAAGTTTGTTACATTTCAGGTTTGAAAAACCGGGTCGGTCTCGGGTCGGGTTAGGGTCGAGTCGGTTTTTGCCAGCTCTACCTCCACCCATTCAACGCAAGGATAGCACAAGAACCCACTTTTTTAATCCTTGAAACGAACAAAACCATACCTCTTACTATTACGCCCCACCTTACAAGGGATGTAAGCATCAACAACAGAACCAAACTTCATAAACAAGTTTTTCAACGAAACATTGTCCACCTCAACTGGCAAATTGTCTACTAACAATATAAGGGATGTAAGCATCAACAATAGAACCAAACTTCATAAACAAGTTTTTCAACCAAACATTATCCACCCCAACCGGCAAATTGTCAACAAACAATGTTGATCTTATGGTACTGTTTGGGCCTCAAAAGTATTACGAGTAAAATTATTTACAAACTATGCTTTTATTTGGGGGCATTTCGTTAACTGTATGGGAGAATTGGATCCTAATAATCCTTATTTTTAACTTTTGTATAACAGTAATCTTACTTTATTTCTGGATTTGAATGGTCTTAAAAAAATATTCCGTATAAACTTATATTCTGATGGGATACCATGCATTGAGCCAATTGGCAATGACTCGATGGAAAGTTGACATGTCAAGCAAACTCCTGCTGGTAGACGTCAACTTTCTACCGAATCACTATGACTTGACTCGATATTGTCTTGTTGAAATACAACTTTATTTTATTTAGAATCACGTGGTGATTATTAGAATCCAAGTTTCCTAATGGCCCCAACAGTTGATGGTAGATCCATGATGCATGTCAGCACGTGTTGTGTTTCATCACCATAATTAATGTCACCTCAAAATTAGGACAAGCCTTCAAAATTTTAGCAGGATGTTGCCGTGGGGTTCTAAGATTGATAGCAGGGTGAATGACGTGGGTTCAGGGAGTTTTAGGGCCAAGCTTTGAATAATCGGGAAAATATGTGAGCTCATCTGTGTTCGCCTTTTCATTGACAATGAGTGTCACCAAATAGTAACCTAAACTGAAATCATGCATATTGAGAATATGGAGTAGAAACTGCTAATCTAGATCTTAAGGGGTAGATTTATGAAGTATAAACAGGATTTATTCAAGTATAAACAATTTTAATAGGCCAGCATTTATTTTATTTGAAACTGCTACTTTTCCATGCTATCTCAGGGCAAAGACAAGAAAGAGAATTGCTAATTGAATTAAGACTTGTCAAGATCTTCTTTTTTTTTTTTTTTTTGTTTTTGATAGGAAGACTTGTCAAGATCTGAAGGAATAACATTTGCAAGTCTGAAAGCAGCTGTAACACGTATACCCCACATAACACCATAGCCATCTTCTGAGAAAGCGAATCATAAAAGGAACTTCATTCAACTCTTCTTATTGACAAAAAATTGAGAAAGTCTACAATTGGCAAAGTGCCTATTCATTCAACTTTAGTCACCACCAACTGGGTCACCGACACTACATTCATTCATCACTATAATAAAATTACACATGACAAAAAAAACCCCTCACTATGAAAACAATTAACCCCTAAATTTCACAACAGAATGAACAAATCAATTTAACTTAAACTCCCTCCATGACCATACAACCTATATGATCTGAATTCTGAATCTCTGTACTTTGACCTGTAAGATTGATTTAAAACTAACAGATGTAATGTATATGAGACTAAGAGACTCACATTGTTGGGTACAAAAACTAAGGTTGTTGCTGAGCATCCATGTAGCCAGCATCAACCAAAACCTTCTCCCTCTTAGCCAACTCAATGTCCTCATCCACCATCATCTTCACGAGCTCCTGGAACCCTACTTTTGGCTTCCAACCAAGCACCTTCTTAGCCTTGGCGGCATCCCCCTTGAGGTTGTCGACCTCAGCAGGCCTGAAGTAGCGCTTGTCGATGACAACGTGGTCCTTCCAGTTGAGCCCCACGTAGCCAAACGCGGCCTCCAGGAACTCCTGCACTGTGTGGGACTCCTCGGTGGCCACCACATAGTCATCCGGCTTGTCTTGCTGGAGCATCAGCCACATTGCCTCCACATAGTCCCCGGCAAAACCCCAGTCCCTCGACGCTTGGAGATTCCCCAGGAACAGCTTGCTCTGCAGCCCGATCTTGATCCGCCCAACTGCTCGGGTGATCTTTCGGGTTACAAAGTTTTCACCTCTTCGAGGGGACTCGTGGTTGAAAAGGATGCCATTGCATGCAAATAAGCCTGTCAAAAGAAATTACAAGTTCATGTAGCTGTTGAAGTGTTGCAGAATTGAACAGAGATGTGTGTAATTGGTGTATTCGAATAATACAGCTGTTTTTTCAATGAATGAGAAGCTTGACCCAGCAGATCAATGATAACATTCACTTAACAAGCAGATCAATGATAACATTCACTTAACAAGCAGATCAACCTCCACAAGCAAAACCCTTTTTGGTTTCTCTAATGTACTAGTATTTTCTTTCCCTTGTAAAAAGCCATCAACAAACAAAAACAAAGAAAAGTTGTTATCAGAGTATCAATTAATCACCAAAAGTGATACAAGTGGTTTCATAAAGAAAACCACCAGCGACAAGATGGATCCTTTTGGGGAAAACCATCAAATCCAAACGTCCATTTCTCATCATAAAAGTGAGCAGATCATTTAATGGATCACCAAACATTGAAATCAAACAAGTGGGGGACACAAAACAGAGCTCAAACTCCTAAATGATTCAATCCTTACTCATCTTTCCCAAAATGTACATTTCCCACCAAATGTCCATCAAATTCATCCCCAATCAAACAAAACAATGCAATCTTTAAAAGCAGAAAAGAAATTATTACCATAAGCCTCGCGGTAATTAACGGTGTACCAATGCGCAGCACATTTGGCAACAGCATAGGGCGATCGAGGATGAAACGGCGTGCTCTCCGACTGAGGAGGCGGCGTAGATCCGAACATCTCCGACGAACCCGCCTGGTAATACTTGACATGGGTCCGACCCGTTTCGGTAATGTGCGATCTCAGGGCCTCCAGGAGTCGGAGTGCCCCGGTGGCAACAACGTCGGCGGTGAAATCTGGGATTTCGAAGGAGACAGCGACGTGGGATTGCGCGGCGAGATTGTAGACCTCATCGGGAGCGATGGTGTCGATCCAACGGCGGAGAGAGGAGGCGTCGGTGAGGTCGGCGTAGTGGAGCTTCATCCTCGCTTTGTGTTCGTTGTGTGGGTCGATGTAGATGTGGTTGATTCGCTGGGTGTTGAAGTTGGACGATCTCCGGATCAAACCGTGAACTTCGTACCCTTTGTTCAGGAGGAATTCCGTCAGGTACGACCCGTCTTGGCCGGTGATTCCGGTGATTAGGGCTACCTTCCTCGCAGGAGCTCCGCCGTTCTCGGCGGCGGCGGTGCCGTTCGTGGTCTCGGCCGTCGACATTGGGGGGGAGAGAGAGAGGGGGGGGGAATCTAGAGAGAGAAAATGGAATGAAATGGCGCGGCGAAGGTGGAGGGACTTTGGATGTGTGTGAGGAAAGATCGATGCTTTAAAAGAGAGAGAAGAGGTATCCAGTGTGGCAGAGTGCAGGGTAGGGGAGGAGATCGGACGGTTGGGAGGGGATAGAATGATGGCGATTGATGGTTAAGATGTGATTGAGGGTGGCGATCGGAGTGGAAGATGGGGAGAAGTGTCAAGGATAACAGCTGATTTGAAATAAAATAATGAGGAGATCCACCGTCAGTTTGGGTCTTGATTGAGAGTGTGGTGTGTGTGGGTGGGGGTCAATTAAGGTTGTTTGGATCATTTGAGCTTAATTAATTATACCGTCTGTCCCAAATTAATTCTCCATTAATTTTTTTTATTGTCCTAAATTAATTGTTCACTTTCTTAAAATACTATTTCCTTCTCAAAAATATTGGTCAAAATAACTACTAAAATTTTTTATTGATTGAAATTCCTAAAATACCCATAATTTAAATTTGAAAAATGATTGAAGGAAAAGAGGGAAAAGTACACTTAAAATGCTTTTAAATTTAAAACTAAGGAGATTATTGGTATTTTAATCTTAATTGAGATTAATTTGCTAAGTTTTTTAAAATACATGCCAAGACAAAGTGGACAAATAATTTAAGACGGAGGGAATAATTAGTATTAATTGACCTTGGATTTGAGCTTAATTAATTACTCCCTTCGTCCCAATTAATTTGTCCACTTTACTTTTTCACGGTCTTCGATGTAACACTTTAACCGTTAATTTTTCACATTTTATTTAAGCAAAATTAATAATGTTGTGTTTAAGTAAAACTATTTTTCATCACAAATCTAATAGTGTTAGTCTTATATAATAATTCAACATAGAATTTGATAAATTAAAGGTCAAAATTAAAAAAATTTGACCTAAAAAGTTAAAAGTGGACAAATTAATTGGGACGGAGGGAGTAATTGGTATTAATTGGTGTAGTTGGTGTGAGTAAATGAGTGAGAGACTTGAGTGAATGGGCCGTGTGAGTAAATAAGTTGGAGACTTGGAGTAACATATTCAAATCTTTTTTTATCATAAATTACGGACTTATAATAATTAACTAATTAGTGTTAATCGGTGAAGTTGGTGCGAGTAAATGAGTTACTAATAAAATTACACATATTTTAGATTGTTGATAAAATCTGATATCGCATTCATCCATGCTTTCCAACAAACTCAATAAAATGTATTTGATCAACATGCGATAGCACATGTTACCTTGTTCCCCCTTCTAATTTTTTTTTTCTTTTTTCACAAAGTAAGCGGTCTAATTCGTTGGACCGCTATCTTAGGGATATAACCCAATAAGCATGTAGTATATGGAGAACGAGGATGCCAATAGCCCAAAGTTGGGCTCCCACTCTTATCCACAACATTTTCCGAATAGGTAAAGGAGAAATGCTCTGATTGAGATTCGAACCCTGGACATCAGGGATAGGAGGTGGATCTCTTACCATTCGGGCAAAAAGTAATTGACTTCCCCCCCCCCCCCCCCAAAAAAATGGTAAAAACTAATAAGGTTGAAATCATTGCATAAACTAAGGATGAGACTCAGAAACATTCATGTATGAGTAGTATTTATCTCCTTCCTTTGTAGTTTCTTGGTAAGAGCTTATGAGTCTCCCTCCACAATAATTTTCTGGTAGCCTAGTCTCCATCAAAGCCATGATACAAGCATAAATCTCTTCAACCAACCATTTCCACTTTTCAACTCAAGTCAATTACATGATTTCCATGTAGTTCATTGCTACGAATCCCCGACCATAACCATCATTTCCCACCTTACCACTATTGAAGTTGATCTTGTTTAAACCTGAGTCTTATGGCTTCTATATAACTTCAAGTATGTCGGTATTTTGTTTAGGGTTCCTTTCACATCATTTCTCTGTATTTCTCCACCATTGCAATATCCTAGTGAGCTACATCTCTGCTTGGTTTTTCCTCAGCTTTGAAGATGAATTTGTTTCTTATATTCCACCCATGACTACAAGAAACTCCCCCATTTTCTTCCTGTCCAAGCTTCATCCAACTCTATCAAGGTATTCAATTCAATCATAGAAGAGTCACGACCACACCACAAAAGCTCGTCAAACTAGTTGCTCATCTAGATATGCATTGTGAAAGGGCAAAGAAAATTAGTGTGAAAGTCAGCTTCCTCAGATACCCCACAAATAGTACAACTCATGGAAAATTTTGGGGTTCGGTTGGCTATATTTCCCTTGTAATAAGTGCGTCGGCTTTAACTTTCCATCCAAAAACCTTGATTCTTGGTGGGACATCTAACCCCCAAATCTTTTTCCATAGAGTCTTGTTATGGTCCATGGTAGAAGAGGGACTATGACCGTCTCGCCTTTTTATCATTTTTGCAACAAGATAACCTGGTTTCACTATGTTGTCACCACAAGAAGTATAATATCAAGTTAACATTATCTTTTGGTTTAGAGCAAGCGCAAAATTTAGTCAACATCACAAAGAAGGCATCATTGATGAACCAACTCTTTATTCCATTTTCCACTCTTCTTATTAATAGGATCCAAAACCAAGGTGTTCGGGTTGTATAGGATTTGAATTTTATTTGTCTAAAGAAGCGAGACCTTTCAATTCATCTGTCTTCCCACTGTAAACACAAATTTCAAGTCGGAATAAAATAATACAGAAAATTCGTTAACAAAATAAAGTTGTCTTAAAGTTTGAATTTGTGGGTACCATTTTCTGGTCGATAGTTGCAAAGAAAAGTAATTAATCCTCCGATTTGATAACCATGAGTGAACTTGATCTTGAGAGAGGGTTTTGAACACTTTATCTCAATCAAGATGAGTATTCAATATCCTGTGAGCCGGCAACACAAAATTTGACGTGTTTGATGCCTTCTTTGGGAGAGTATTTCATTTCCTTTTTGAGTCTCCAAAGATTTGTGAGAGGACCTTCAGAGAGTCTTCAGAGTCCACTCCGTCTAATTCGCATATGAAAGAAGAAACTCTATATTTATAGAGAAATCGGGTAGGGGTTTAGGCCCACTTATCATCATAAAAAAGAAAAATAATCATTTTCTACATCATCTTAACACATGGCATGATTTTATTGGCTAGAATTTAATCCCACTTAAATTTTAATTAGATGGATCGTTGTAATTAATTTGGCACGTGGTAAAAAATAACTGGCGAATAAAATTGGCTTGAATAATTCACATGGTATTATTTAATTATCGACAATTTTTTGCCTTCAATAGATGCTCCCTTGAGAGTGGTCACGCTCATGAGTTATGACTTGATAGTACTTGTTGCGATTAGATCTCGAAACTTGAATTTGAATAGGAGCGTAACATGTTGAACTGACTTGATAGTGTGTTTGTAACTTGATTCAATGGATTACCTTGGCCATGTCTTGAATCCATATTTGAATATTAAGCAATAGTTGTTGAACAATCCAACTAAGCTCTAATATGTCAGTTAAATACAGGAACAAGTTTCATTGACATATTCAAGCCATAATTTTTTTGTTTTGGAATTGTAACACACTGGACAAAGTTTTTGATGAGACGGAAAAAAATTGATAAATCATGGCTTCTTTAGTCATCAACCTAATAATAGGGTTACACCCTTAACCTTAATAAAGCCACTGTCTCCCTAGAATACATGTAGTTGGAGATAAGAAGAACCCGCGCATCAGTTTTGCCATCTGAAATCCTCCTTTAAAACATGGTTCTAATCTAATGGAGAACTATTGTTGTACCATCCCTGTGGGATCTTTGTGTTTAGCTTCTCTACATTTTACGTTGTCATCATTGACTCTCTCTTATAATTACTATTAAGCTTCTGACCATCTTCACATCCAGTAAGGGCATCTCAAGCCATTTAGAAGATGGAACAAGAAGATGGGATATGAGCCACGAAAGAAAGCCTCTCATCTAGCTCAAAGATCTGTAACCTGATCTCAAGTATTGACTTGAACAAGAAAATATGATGGAGAGAAAAGGAGGTTGAAGTCTAATTGCTCTATTTTGTATAATTTGATTTGCCGATGTGTTCGATTGAATCACAACCCAGTTTAATTTGGTTCCATCACCGTCATCACTGCCAATTTATTAATGGGCGACGTCTCTCCTTGAACTGGAGCCTTGAAGATAACAATGAAGCATCTAACCTATACTTGGTACCTTGAAATTGGGGCTCTAAAATGCGAACTAAATGGCCAACTTGTTTTGCCAAACTTTGATTATAATTTATAACAGTGGATATTTTTATTTATTTATTTTTTTCACCACCTTTTTTTATAACCTACAAAGACGTTGACCTGTGTCAGACCCGTTTGGAGACAATTTGCTGGTGAGAAAGAGATTGATTTGTATCATGCCCGTCCTAAAGACAAATTGATGACCAAGAACGACGCTGATATGCATTAGGCCCATCTTGAACATAACTTGATGACCGGAAGACAAGACCTTTGAGAGTTTTGCCGCAGCAGGAAACATCATTAGGCCCGTCTTGGATACAACTTAATGACTTGGAATCCAACTGAAGTTATGACCCATTGAAAACCAATTCATATAATTAGTAAACTTAGCGAATGCAACTTGCGAGACCCACTTGTGTGGTTAATCATGAGAGTTCGAGCTTTAAGACCGGATACTACAAGACCCTCAACTTGAATGGGAGATTTTAAACTTAAAACTTATGACTTGACAACTTGTTAACTCCTTAACATCTCACTGCTTCATGTGTATTTAACAGTTTAATCTTCAACATTCTAATAGTGAACATATTCTAAGACAAATTTAATTTAATTAATTGACCTTTTAATGGTTCGCCCGCTTGGTCCACTTTGGTTTTCGTTCTTCAAAGTTTTCATTGCTAAATAACCTAGCCCCGTGCATCCTCCTTAAGACCCTTTCCCTAATTTGGAAGGGGATGACTTCTTTGCGAATTTCATTACTTGAAAATTTTGATACTAGATGACTTGTAATTCTTGCCTTTGGGCATTCAAAATTATTTGATGACTTGAGTCTTGAATTTCGATTACTGGGTCTACTTGATTTGAATCTTGAATTTTGAATATCTTGAAGTTTTGTATCATGTTGACTTGTAAGTCATGAAATTGAGTCGTGATTTCATTAGCTTGTGAGTTTTGACTTTTGAAGACTTGTGAGTAATGAGTGTTATTTGTATATATATAACTTGGATGATTTGATGAGAATTTGAGTGATTTTTGATATGTTTATATTATTTTATACCCGAAATTCTCATTTTATGCTTGGTTGGAGTTTGGTATATTTTTGTAGGAAATTTGAGAAGAAATGAAGAAAAACCACACTAAAATCAAGAGTGGATGTCCAAGTGGATCATAAGATCAAGAAAAGAAGAAGAAAACTTCACCCCAAGGCCCAAACTTTAGGCCTACACGTGAAGGAGTCGGCTTGGGCCCAACACGGATGCAAGAATGGCCAACATGGACCGTTCTGGGGTCCAGAGAGCTTCAAAAACGAGTTTTGGGTATTGAACACGTCCTGTGGCCAGCCAACACAAATTGTGTTGGGGTCAACACAGACCGTGTTGACCTGACACAGACCTTGTTGGACCCTGACTGTTGGATTTTTCCGTTTCATGACCCTTAATTGCTATATAATGAGGTATTCGACTGTTTCAAGGGGAATTATCCAACAATTATCACCATTAATCATCTAAATTCATCCTCCATACTCATCCACATTCATCCTCCATACTCATCAACATTCATCTTTCAAGCAAGGATCAGTTCTCTTCTCCGTGAGTGCAAAGATTGAGAGATTAAGTTGAAGATTGAAGATCGATTTCCAAGTTTTCTATTGAAGTGACGGAGCAAAAGTCTTCCGCGGTTCATCTTTCAAGCAAGGATCAGTTCTCTTCTCGGTTTATTTCTCTTTCTCTTAGATTTCCTATGCTTTCTAGTTTAGAATTTGATTTGCTTTGTAGTTTTATTATGAATAATGTGTAGTTTCCTTTAGTTTAGGGGATGGACCCTTAGTTGCTTTCATGAATTGATTTTTGTTGGATTGAACAAGTATTAATCTAATTTGAATGCATTTTATTTATCCTTGGATTATGTATGTCATTGTTTTTGATTGGCCATAAAAAAAAATATGAAATTAGATTGTTGAATGAAGTATCGAAAGGAGAAATTTGATAATCGGAACCCTTAGAATTAAACTAATTATAAAATGAACTAAACATAGATGATTTTGTAATTAGGGGTCATTGATAATTTGATGTTTAACTTAACTAAAATCGAAATAACCACGAAAGTAAGGGATTGGTTTTACTAAGAAATTTGTTTCATTGCTGAAAGCTCGCTATGAAAGAATTTATGCGATTGTCGACCCTAAAATGTATCAAATTAGTGAAGTATGAGTTCAATCCACTTGATTAGTTCGTAGGCTGACTTAGGTTTATCCCTTGAACGTTTTTCCTATTTGATTTTATCTTGTGAATTATGTTTGCTTTGTTATTAGAAGTAGTGTTAGATTAACTAAATCAAAACCCGACCGATTTATTGATTAAGTAGGAGACTAGTTTGGTGTATAGTTGAGACGAGTCATTGTGGGAACGACCTTGATACGTACTACATCTGTATCCGTGCACTTGCGGCGTATCAAGTTTTCAGCGCCGTTGCCGGGGACTTTGTCCCTAGCTGCCACCGAACGAACATCCTTTGGAGAGGATGCGCGGAAGCCTAGGGTCTAAACAAACATGTGGATGATGGAAATCCACCCATAGAACTCATAAACATTATGAACCAATTTGTAGAGTTTTTGGATTAATGGAGATAAACATGAAATTAAAAGATATGGACAATTCTAAAGAGAGAATTCTCATCAAATTGAACTAAGATGTTCAATCTCTTGCACAAGGACCTTCCACAAGCAAGGAGTCTTGAAACACCCAAGAAATCTCACAAAGAGTGGAGAAAGGATACCATTCACAAGAAGAGAATTCACAAAGCAATTTCCATCAAAGGATTAGCTTCATTGATTAGGGTTTGAAAACTCACAATTACAACTCTCCAATTGAGAGGAATTTTCTTGAGTCTAATTCCTAAACATTCATCATCAAAATCTATCTTGGAAAATAAGCTAAGGGGTATTTATACTAATGGGGGGTAAAACAGTAAAACTCCAAAATCTCGGTAGCAAGGCAGGAGGTCGCGGGTGCGACGGGTTAGTTCGCGGGCGCGACGGGTGTCTGGGACGGGTGACTGGTGCGGCTTCAGCAACCGAGCAGGAGAAGGTCGTGGGTGCGATGAGATAGGTCCCGGGTGCGACCAAGAACGTCGCGGGTGCGAAGTCCTTTTGGGTGCAGCAACGTCATCTGGGCAGAAGAAGGTCGCGGGCATGACCCATGCGTCGCGGGCGCGACTACATTCTGGGCAGTTTTTCCTGCCGACTTCAAATGCACATAACTTCTTCATTCGGGCTCCATTTCAGGCCCATAAGATATCGACGGAAAGCTCTCGGTGTGTAATTTAAGCTCCCAAAATTTGAGACCCATCGGAGTTGTATTGAAGGAGTTATGACCCAAAGAGTGAAGGTATGCCCTTTTCTAGCCTTGGAACGCCGTCACCACCTTGTGTTTATTCTTGGCAATGGTTCTGAAACCCCTTAGAAGGCTCGGGAATGGTCTGATAGAGACGAACCAAAAGTGAACCGATCCCCATACGGTTCATCCTTAGATTGGCTAAGACATTTTTTTACTTTTTTTCTTTTTGTTTAATCTTCCTTGGGAGTTGTTTTTGTCTCTTGCAAAGGTTTTTCATCATTGTATGCAAAATGCACCACTCTTTATATTTGATCCGGAGATTGAAAGAACCTTCCACTCAAGGAGGAAGAAGCAAAGAAGAGAGGAAGCCTCGAAGGAGACCAAAAGAAAAGGCTAAGGATTTCAAGATGGCCGAAGAGAGACGCATATTTGGGCAATATGTGACCTTGAAAAAAAATCAATTTTGATAGAATATCTTTCAAATATTAAATATTGTAAAAAATTATATTTCAACAAATAAGATTATTTATTGTAACAAATTCTTTAATTAATATATATTAATTTCGATTTTCTGAAATGTATATTTTAGGGTAATTATACCTTTCACCTACTATAGTTGAAAAAAATTTCATCTATGGTGAAATCTCCCATTTTAAGGCTCTGTTCTTTTATGCGGTAGGTTACGTGCGGTACAATACCACACCGCACTACTAAATATTTTACCACACTTCACTACACATTACCACAATAATTATCAATATATCTTCTTACTTTTCTCTTTCCTCACCTTTCTCCTCTACTTTTTACATTTTCTCTCCTCATCTACCCCACCTATCATAACTCTCACGACAATTCACCACACTTCACCACACTTTTTCAAATTCCATCGCACCGCACCATTACCACACCGCACTGTACCGTATAAAAAAACGGAGCCTAAAATAAAAGATCTATAAATGAATAACAAATTCCAAGTAATTATTCGTGTAATACATTTTAATTTTACAAGCCATAAAAATGTGAAATTATTTGATGAAAGTACTATCATGATAGTTTTCATTTTCCTTGGAATAATCTGCAGCCAAACAGCCCCTTGCAAATAACGAAACCCAACTAACTGTGCACGGATACGCGGGAGTAAGTGAAGTATTGGTGGGCCGACGTCTGATCACTCTCACTCTCAGTTAGTTACTTCTTCGTCTTCATCACCACCCTGGATCGATCAATCATCAACCATCAATCGACCTTCATTCTTCATTACAATGGCGGATTTCGAAGACCTAGAATCTCGAGACGGCGTTCGGATGCCATGGAACGTCATCCCAGGAACAAAGCAGGAAGCAAGCCACAGCGTAATTCCAGTTTCCGTCATCTACACTCCATTAAAACCCTTCCCCAACCTCCCAATCCTCCCTTACTCTCCTCTCCATTGCCGATCATGTCGATCCATTATCAACCCCTTCGCCGTCCTCGATTTTCCCGCCAAAATGTGGATCTGTCCCTTCTGCTTCAACCGCAACCACTTCCCGGCTCACTACTCCTCCATTTCCGACGACAATCTCCCCGCCGAACTCTTCTCTCACCACACCACCGTCGAATACCAGCCGCCGCCGACGGAGAATCACCCCCAAAATCCGCCCGATTTGCAGGTGTACCTGTTCGTCGTGGATACGTGTATAATTGAAGAGGAGATGGGGTTTCTGAAATCGGCGCTGTCGCAGGCGTTTGAGCTGGTGCCTGATGAGGCCATGGTTGGGTTAATTACGTTTGGGATGGCTGTTCAGGTTCATGAGCTAGGGTTTTCTGGGGGGAGTGGGATTCCCAAGAGCTATGTGTTTAAAGGGTCTAAGGAGGTTTCTAAGGAAAAGGTGATGGACCAGCTGAATTTCTATGGGAAGAAGCGGAACATTAACTCCTGTTTTGGGGTTAAGGATGCGGTGGATTCTGATAGCAGCATTGCTCGTTTCTTGTTGCCTGCTTCCCAGTGTGGGTTCGCATTGAATTCGGTAATAGCTTTTGTCTTTGATGATCATGCTGTTATTTAATTTCCATTTTGTAATTTAAGTTTGGGGTCATGGAGTGTGAAAATCTGTTTGTGTCATATCAAATATTTTTGTTTTCAACTTAGACTCTAATGGACTAAAAGTAAAATGACTCCTTAGGCATCCTATGTTTCTTTTTCTTGGAGTTTTAGGCAGCGAATGACTTTTTGAAATGTTGGGTCAATTGAAACCGATCTCTCTAAATTGCAAAATTTAGGGATAAGGGTGCTACATATGAAACCTTTCGTCTTGTAATTGTGATGCTGGTTTTGTTTTGTCAGTAATTTTCTTTGGGGTTGTTTCTGTGCAACACTCTATTTTTGTTTCTAATGTGCATGTATTGGGGGTTGTTGATGGTTTGTTTTGCTGTGGATTTGTTGCTGATTGAAACATGATTGGCAAGTTTAGTTGCTGGAGGAACTACAGAAGGATCCATGGCAAGTGCCAACAGAGAAGAGGGCGAGTAGGTGTACAGGGACGGCACTCAGTATTGCCGCTCACTTGCTGGGAGCTGGTGTTCCTGCATCACAAGCTAGGATTATGGCCTTCATAGGTGGCCCTTCAACCGACGGGCCTGGTGCAGTAAGTTTTCTGCTACTTCAAGCTTCTATTGTTGTTTTTTTGGCTTGTTTATTGTGGGATGCTAGCTCTATTCTCGTGTGCTTTTCCTATGCGATGTTCTTTGAACAGTGTTGCATTAAGAAAGCCCTTTTTTTTAAAACTATTTGCTGGCTTGTGATAATGAGAAAAGAAAGCTTATTAAAAGTTACAACTAGTGGCAATTGCATAAAAGTTAGGGTACTAATAATGTGCAGCATCATTTTGAATTACAACTGTTTTTGAATCTTCTTATGACTAAGTCTGGAATGGCAACATCTTGACATGTATTCTTAACTAATATCCTTAGAGGGCATAATCACAGATAAGTAATAGGGACCAATAAATCAAGATGAACCAAAGCAAATTTTTTTTTTTTTTTTTTTTTTTTTTTTTTTTTTGTGTGATAACCTTTTCAGAGGTCTTGCTTATTTCATAGTCAATAAAGATCTACAAGGATTTTGCACGTGTGTGAGTGTGTGTGTGTTTTTTTCCACGAGTAATTTGATGGATCTCTCTTGAGCGTGGATTAACAATCATGATTAAACTTTAAGATAACATAATGTACGTATATTAAGAGTTCAACTTGAAATCTGATCTAAAAGAAAGTACTGAACAAACTACACCAAAGTTCCAGGTTTCTATAGGAGGGACTTCATATATGCTATATTTACGTAGGCAAAGCTTATTCATTGAACTCTCTAAAGCACTCTCCCACATTGACTCCTCAAGTCCTGTACATGACAAGCACTAGCATTTTTGGGTTACACTGATGTATGTTACCTAATTCATGTCTTCAGATTGTCTCAAAAAAACTATCTGAGCCTATTCGGTATCACAAGGATTTGGATAAGGGGGCAGCTCCTCATTTTCGTAAAGCCATAAAGTTCTATGAAGGGCTTTCAAAGCAACTGGTACACCAAGGACATGTTCTTGATTTATTCGCTTGTGCTGTTGATCAGGTACCATCAACGTTCGTTATATTAAAATTTTTCTTCCGGATTTGGTGGGAAAAGGTCTTGCTTTGTCATTATTAGTTATTGCTACTGGCCAGTGACCAAGGCCTGTCTTACAGTTGAACAGGCAAATAAACCTTTTCATTTGTAAAAGGAAAATAATTTTAGCATAGTAATAGCTAGGGGGTTTTGACTATTACGTTTCAATGTAGGCCTATGTTTTGTTAGCATATGTATTTATCTGTTAAGTTGTTTAACCATTCACAGCTATCAGAATAAATTGTTAAATGTTAACTCTTTTGTTTATATAATACTCCATCGTTTGTGGGGTGCCTGGACTGGGAAATCCTTTCATACTCCCATTTAGTGAAACACATAAATTACTTTCCACCTTTCAGGATAGAAATTGAAAGTATATGTGAATTTGCTAAGAAAACTTCAAATCCAATAGTGTGCTTGATATTTCATGAATCAAAGCAGAGGAAAGCATTGCTTCCGGATCCTACATTGGACCAATCTATAATGCCTGGTATAAATCCATATGCACATTCTGGTAAAAAATATCATAGTGTATGTAGGCAATTTAACCAACCCAAATATAAAAGATTATATTGGTAACTGGATTCCTACATATAGGGACCATTTGGAATGATAGAGTTTCTCAAAATTGCATACTAATGTGCAAGACTAAAATAATTTCTAACAGTTAGCCTACTTGCTTCACAATAGAAAAGAATAAGGGTTATAAAATTGCTCCTGAAGTTCATGGCCTGCTCGAACTTGCCTCATACTTAGACTTTTGCAATGCTTTGTCACATAAACCCTATGTTACTTTGAGAGCCACATTTCGTCCTTGAATGAGAAGTACAAGAGCCACTGATATGTGTGAAGAAAAGTTAGACCACATTAGATGCGAAATTTGATTCCGGGGGCGTCAATTAAGATGCTCTCATGAAAGTATCATGTCCATGCTCCACAAGTATATTGGTATAATGTTTACTAACTTGACAGAATACATCCAGGCTGCCCTAGAATAAAAAATATTGAGCATGTGAACACAATACAAATTTGATATGGTGCCCATGGATAGAGGGAGAAAGCTAACCGTAGTATCAATTGCATCCATGTGCGGGATGTACACAATGAATTATTCCTGCTACTAATGACATTGATTCGTATCCCACAATAGAAGACATTGAAATTGGACATATATATCGGTTGCTACAGGGTGATGGTAGGCACTAGACTTTGGATCATGCTGTAAAATTAAGTCTAATATCCTTGCCTTACCTCCCAAGTTGCTATGCTTGGACAGTTTCTACTTTCTGGACTATAGTGCTTGATTTTATTATCAGTCTTTTTTATTTTTTGCATGTCAGGTTGGGGTTGCTGAACTGAGGGTAGCTATTGAGAAAACTGGTGGTTTTGTGGTTCTGGGAGAAAGTTTCGGTCATTCAGAATTTAGGGAATCTCTTAAGCGTGTTTTTCACTCTGGGGAATATGGCATTGGTACAGCCTCAAAGTAAGTCCTGATAAACCCAGTCCTATTGTACCAGTCCATTTCTAAGTAGCTACCGTGTGTTTAATTTGTAGATGTTCTTCTTTGCCCTACTCTGCTCTAATTAGAGTTCATTATTTGTAAATGCCTAGTATCCTTATTTGTGTCTATACATCTGTCGTGTGTCTTGCAAGTTACTGCCATAATTTTGTTGTGAGTGTTGATTATTTGCAAGTTTCTTTCCTCTTTGTAAAGACTAAAGAGGTAGACATTCTTAGATTTAGAAGCAAGTTGTGGTGCCTGCTACAAAAAATGAATTGTAGTACTTTGCAGTTAGGCATCGGTTGCTTATATCTTGGTTTGGCAGCAGGCTAGCTTGTGGTGGTGCTTTAGCTTGCCATTACTATAACTATTATTCAGTAAGCCCGAGTTTGACTGATTCAATCTCATCACTTCATTTCTCATCAATATGAACCACAATATTTGATGTCAGCCAGTCTGACATTGCCTAGTCCTTTCTGTTTGGATGGGCTTTAAAACTGTATTTTGAAACATCGCAAACACTTATAGAATCTCTGTTTGATCTGGGCGGTTAAAAACAGAAATGACATTGACATTAATTAAGCAATGGTGTTTGTGGAAAGAATGGTCCTGACTTCTGACTGCTCCTGGATTATGTGAGAACATATGCATATCCTTCAATCTTTGATCGTCTGATTCAGGGCTGGGCGGCTGGCACAACTAATAGGCCTCTTAAGCTTCTAATCTATAAGTTACACCTATATTCAGGTTTGATAATGTCAGGTTTTCTTCACTATAGCTCATCTAACCTGAACCTCTAGTGCATTTGCACAGAAACTTGTCTTACCATGGCTAAACCTAGCATGAAGCTTCTAAGGATGTTAAACAAATACATTCATTCCTTTTATTATTTTTTTTTTGGGAAAGTTTTGTTTCCTTGTTTTCTCTAATTTGAACAAATAGCAAATATTTTTGACTAAAAATCTATGACAACTTGCCACAAGTCTTTTTAATTTTCGATACTATAAAAAGAGGGCCCTTTTCTTTTTTCCTGGATCAACAGGAACTTCTTTTTTTTTTTTTTGTGTTTGTAAAGAAAGGAAGTTGCATTTAGGTCGCTGAAGTGCAGTGGGCCTGGATCAGTCCCTATACAATAGCTTCCTTGAATCTATTCTCAAACCAGAAACTGAATATAGAATGTTGATTGCATACTAGGAGTCCCTACTGATCAACATGTTATATTGAGAAAGAACTTCTCATAGCTTGGACCTTGAGTAGCTAACATAAAAGCATGCTATCTTGACCAACTGAAACATTAACACCTGGTGCAGCATCAAGACATCTGGAATTAGAGCTATGTTAACTACTCCCTCCCTGCCATTTAGGAAGTTAGGTTTATCTTTGGCTATTGTGGTGGCCCTGGTGGGTATTAATTAAGACACTTAAAAACCAAAATTGTCTGTTTGAGCAATACCCATGTATTCAAACATAATTGCTTAGATTGGGTAGTTCGGGATGGTATTAGGTATGAATTCGCTTTTACACCTGCATGCAGTGCTACATTTGAGGTCAGCTGCTCTAAGGACATGAAGATTCAGGGGATTATTGGTCCTTGTGCCTCAATGGAAAAGGTAATGAAACATTGAAATTTTTTTATTCTCTTATTGTTTTCTGAGTCCATGATGTATATTATTGCTGTGTTTCTGCAGAAGGGTCCTAATTGTTCAGAAACTGTAGTAGGTCAGGGCAACACAAGTACATGGAAGATGTGTAACCTTGACAAATCGACATCCCTTAGCATCTTTTTTGACATTGTTAAGAAGGATCCTCCAGAGGCAATTGGTCAGGCCACTAGCAATCAGTTTTATATACAATTTTTGACATAGTAAGATCTCTACTGTGCACTTGCTGGGTTTGCTTATAGGTGTCAAAACTCCTCTGACTTTTTAAAAATACTTCTCAGTTATCAACATAAAGGTGGTCATACAAGACTTCGTGTTACGACTCTTTCTAGGAGATCGGTTGCAGGTCTAGGTAGCACAGAGGTACTCCCTCCATTTCTTAGTAATTGTCATTTTTAAGCTTTAGGAGGATATCAAGAAAATACTAATTGGTTGGTATATTGACAAATATGTTTCTACTTCGGTTATATAATTGTGATAGGAATGATAAAAGTAATAGGTTAATTTGGTAAAATAGTCATTAATTTTGTCTTGGAATTGTAAAGTGACAGATTTAATGAAAAATAAAATGTTGGTTAAAGTGATAGATATTGAGGAATGTAGAGAGTAGTTTTTCTATTTCTAGTATATTGACTCTCTTTTGGAAGGAATTAGGGGAAGGGAGGTGAAGAATTGCTACTTGACTGTTATTATCCACTACACAGTTTTGGAAATGGGATTTTGGTGCATATATTTGCACTTCTTGCTCAATTACATAGGTAATCTGGATATGCTTGCTGTACAATGATCAAAGTGCTAGAGGACTGCTGTAGACTTCTGCCCAAAAGTGTGGCCTGGAAGGACACAAAGCAGAGATCTTTTTTTTTTTTTTTTTTTTGTGTGTGTGTGTGTGTGTGTGTGTGTGTAGGTGGGCTGGATGGGTAGTGGCGGGAGAGTTTGTGTGTTCACTTGTTTGTTGCTAAACTACACTATTTTGATGGTCTATTGCCTTGCCTTTTCATGGGATTGACTTTGTTTTCAAAATTACTCTTTAGGAATTGATTGCAGGGTTTGATCAAGAAGCAGCTGCTGTCACCATGGCACGACTAGCTTCGTTCAAAATGGAGATTGAGGTACCTACCAAATAAGAGATGATTTGCATGATTGTTTACTACTTCTAGTCTTTCAATGATTTCTTTGAGGTCTCCAGTTTGCTACTTATGCAATGTCTGTGTTTGAAACATTAGTGTTCTGCAATTTGTGGGCTAGTACCTGTGGCATGGTTGAATGAGGCTGACAATTATTATTTTTTCCCCTCCACATTCTTAAGTGCTTTCTGCATTTCCTTGTTTTCCTGGCACACAGCTTTCTTTGCTCCTTTTTTTGAATTTTTTTTTTAAAAAAAATTTCTCAATGATGATGATTTTTTATTTTATTTTTTCCTTTGGCTGCTTTTTGCTTTCTTCAGAAGCTGGTTTTGTTAGGAGCCTACTTCACACTAAGATCTTTTGTTTTATTGGCCTTTATTTAGGTTTTTTTTTTGGTTGGGGGGGGGGGTCTTCTTTTGAGGTTTGGGGGTGGGGAGGGGGTCTGGAGGAGTCGAGTAAGGTTTGATTGCTTCTCTTGTCCGGCACTGTGTTATCATATACAGCTTTCTGAAGTGGCTAACATTGTGCACTCCATTGAAGTTGTTACTGGTTTGCTAAGTGCTTGGATTAAATTGCCACGCAACTATCCCAAATCGTAAAAAATTCCACTAAGTTTAAAACCCTTAAGAATGATGACGCCACTAAATTATCAAATTAGCAATGAAAATGTCACTGTTAACCTGATTGATCCGCAGCAGGTCATTTAATTTTTCACCCTTGTTCGTCCCTCCCATCTGCCATCCAACTTCATTGCTCTCCTCCCCTTCTTCGCCCCCTCTCCTTCCCTTCTTCATCCCTCTCTCCTCCATTGTTTGAGTTCCAAGTGCAACTCATGCCAAACACATCACTGAATTCCACAAAGACACCCACTTGCAAGCACTTTTACACTAGCCAAACCCAGAAATGATCCAGGAACCCACCAAAAGCCCAGAACCATGCAGCAAAAGCTGCTCAAGCTTATCAAGCTTACCAGTATCACTGGGAATCTCACCCACCAAGACTGGATTGTTAGACAAATCAAACACAATAAACTGAGTGAAATTCTCAAAAAACCCCAGGGATATCACCTAAGAGCCAATTCCTTCCCTAGTTAAGAACTTGCAAGTCCTTCAACATTCTTATGCTGTCTGGGATTTTGCCCTCAATGTGATTCCTGCTGAAATCAAGCATTTTTTAGAGAACCAAACTGGGAAATTTAATCATGGGTAGTGCCCCATATGATATTATTGCTGAGATTAAGAGTCTGCAGAGATTGACATTCAGAAAAGTGAAGCAGGATTGGCCGACTGAAGTGATTGTCAACAAGATTAAGAGAAGTCAGACGAGGAAGTTGGCAGGTTGAAGGGTTGAATCCACCAGAAAGATTGAGGCTTTGGAGGTCAAGAGTAATAGATGGAAAAAAGATAGAGAATGATAATTAATGGAGAGCAGTAGCAGGAGAACATGGAGGAGTTGCTGGGCTTGCAGGGGAAGGTAGCCATTGGAGGGTAGGCTAGAGTGAATAAGTGACCATGGCAGTGTGTCGGGAATTTCAATTTTTTTTTTTTTGAAATTTTACCGGTGCAATTGGCTGCAACAGGTAAGTACTAAGTAGGTAACAATGACATTTTTTGCCTGATTTCCTACTTCAGTGGCATTCTCAGCCATGTTTCAAACTTAGTGGCATTTTAGACATTTTGGGATAGTTGAGTGGAAGTTTAATAAGAACACTCCTGGTTTGTTGGTTAAACACGGCTTGCAATGGGAATGCTAATGTTTTGCTACTTGTGAGTTGTGAGCTATTAATGGCTGAATCAGATTAGCGTTTGCTTTTCACATTCCTGTGAGAATTCTGCCCTCCCTACTTTTCCTAGGCATGCAGGTTTTCTTCTTAGAGAGCGTCTGGTAAGAACCCTAGGTACCTTCCCTGAGCGAAATTTTCCCTAAGTGAAGGTGGGAAATTGTGGCTCCCCTGTAAAATTTTTCCCAAAGTCAAAATGCACTAACATGGGAAATTGGTCAACTTGGGAACATTGACCAATTTACACAGGATTTTTGACCAACCAAACGCTCTCTTATTGTAGTCCTACGACTGCTCATATTCTCTTGGCTTCCTTTCAGAATCACTCTTTGATAAAAGCCCACTTCATACAATTTTATTTTTGAGGGTGGGGGTTAAGAGGGGGGGGGGGGGGGTCTGAGGGAACTAGTGGTCAAATACAGATTTACGATGGCTTCCCCTGCTTGCTATCATGTCATCGTTTAAGGGTTTCTCAGTTGCCTTTCATTGCTGGTCATTGAAGTTGTCTGCTGGTAATTTCCTAATTGCATAACAAACAGTGCCTCGTCTTGTGTATACATTTTTTTACTCATAAGACCATTGTATACATGTTTCTCCAAGGAAAAGTAATGCTGAGCTGTTATGGATGGTAAAGATTCTCAGTTAGGCTATCCAACTGCACAAAAAATAAAAAAAATAAAAAAAAAGTCTACTGCTTCTAGGATCATGAATCTTGACTATCGGCAAACAACCTGATGAGTAACCAGAGATGCAGGGCTTAGAAGTTGATTCAATAGTATAGCTCATGTAGCTTACCAGATTGTCTTTCCGTCTAGCCTACTTTACTTCATTGCTTTCTTCAACCATCAAATTATTTGCTTGCAGGCAGAGGTAGACCCTATAAGATGGTTAGACATGTCACTTATACGTTTTTGCTCAAGATTTGGAGATTACCAGAAGGATAGTGCCTCCTCTTTTACTTTACCTCCCCAACTTTCAAGATTTCCTCAATTTATGTTTCACCTTAGACGTTCTCAATTTATCCAGGTATATATAAATAATGCCTCGCCCACCGCTTCCTTGACATTTTCTCAGGTTATTCAGCACTTTATATGAGAATTACCCTTTGCTTCTATTTTTCCTTTTATAGGTGTTCAACTTCAGCCCTGATGAGACAGCATTCTTCAGAATGATGCTTAACCGGGAGAATATGGCCAACTCATTACTCATGATCGAACCTTCACTAGTTTCCTATTCTCTGAACTCAGCTCCAGAGCCAGCTCCTCTAGATGCTGCATCTGTTGTTGCTGATCATGTATTGCTACTCGACTCTTACTTCACCATTGTGGTATTCCACGGTGCAACTGTTGCCCAGTGGCGCAAGTCTGGATATCAAGATATGCCTGATCACAAGGTTAGTCGGATGCATTCATCATCGCACTCACAAACATTTTGGTTGCTCAATGGTTTTGTGTCTCCAATCGGTCACTTTAAATTGTCTGGTTACTGATTGTTTTATGACATCCAACACTTGTTATAGGCATTTTCCCAGCTGTTGCAAGCTCCTCGAGATGCTGCTGCTGCCTTGGTCAAAGAAAGGTTTCCAGTTCCGCGTTTGGTCATATGCGATCAACACGGCTCTCAGGTACTCCTTTACTATTGAGATGATTAGATCTATCTTGTCACTGCATATTAAATTGAGCAAAATTGCCAGATGGTTAGATCTATTAATCTGGCTTCTCTTTTGGATGAATTGCAGGCTCGATTTCTTGTGGCAAAGTTGAATCCATCGACAACATACAACTCAGATGCTCCTCTGATTCCTTGTGGGGATCGTATTGTCTCAGATGATATCAGCTTTGATGTCTTCCTGACTCACCTCCAGAGGCTAGCTGTTCAATAGAATTTTAGGATTTCAGATTATTTTTTGTACAATTTTGAGGTCCCAGTGTACAGTAATTGCAATTTTTGATGTGATAATGGTTCCATTATTCTGAACCTTGTTCCCTCATTTTGGTTAATTTGTTGGGGGCATTGCATTTTTTTGTCAGTCATAATTCTAGACTGATGACATTTCTGTTCAATAAAGCATGTTCAGGTCTTCATTCTTCATATGATAATAATTTCTGTCACCTGTCACTTCATTTTCTTACAAGGCTTTTGCCTTTTATATTGGAAATCTTTTAGATTGATCTATCTACTTTAGTATGAAATCAATGTTACAACCATAAGATGACCAAAATGTGTGTTTTTTGTAAAAAGAAAAATTAAAAAAATATTATTTGCATAAATCAAATGTAGAGAAATCTAAGGAGAGCTTTCACAATAGATTGGATGAAGAAATAGCGCACAGAGTGGCTAAGATAGGATGCAATATAGGTTTCATTTGTGAGCATTAATAGGTTGTGGCAAAGTTATCGAAGGAAAAATGACAAAGAAAGGAAGATAAAATCAAAAGATTGATCTTGTTGAGCATTCTATTTCACTGTAGCAATATTTTGGTGTTCTTCGATGTTTTTCTTTTATTGTCATGTTGTTGTTCTTTGTCGTTTTCTACAATTTCCGTTATGAACTTTTAACGGGATTTGGACTTTGAATAATCAAAAAAGATAAACGAATGTCAATATAGGTTTGGGAGCTCACAAATTATAGTCAACTCACTTATGGCTCAATCAACTATTGCTAGTAAACTTTTGAAAACTAGAAGAACACAGTGGAATGTATGAATATTGTGTATATTCTGATATCACAACAGCAAGAAAATACATAGGTATATATATACACAAGTGATGACAAATAAGGGCAACTAACAACCATAACAAACTTTCTAACAACTTGTAACGACCTAATGGTTAACATCCCCCCCTCCCCCCAAGGTGGGATTGGAGGAGAAGAAACCAAACCCAACCTTGAAGACAAATAGGAGTGTTGAGCTTCACCAAGAGGTTTTGTAAGAATGTCTGTCAGCTGCTCCTGAGAACTCACATGATGAGTTTGGATAAAACCTTCAGTGAGACATTCCCGTGTATAATGGCAATCTATATTCAATTGCTTCGTTCGTTCATGGAAGATAAGATTGACGGCTATATGAAGGGCAACCTTATTGTCACAAAAGAGATGAATAGGCTGAGGACAAGGAATATGAAAATCAGCCATCAAATGAGCAACCCACTCAAGTTTTGAAACAGTAGTTGACATGCTTCTGTACTCAGCTTCGGCTGATGATTTTGCCACCGTTTTTTGCTTTGTGGTTTTCCAGGAAATCAATGAAGAACCAAAGAAGACACAATATTTAGAAAGGGATCTGGAAGAGAATTTGCAAGCCCCCCCAGTCAGCATCACAGTAGGCCCGAATGTGCATGTCATTGTTACGAGGATAATATAGTCCAAAAGCAATTGTGTCTTTGAGATAACATAGAATGTGTAATGCAGCATCATAATGAGGTTGTCGAGGATCTTGGAGAAATTGACTGAGATGCTGAACAACATATGATATATCTGGCCTTGTAAGAGTCAGATATAAGAGTCTTCCAATCAAACGTCTAAACTTCCGAGGATCTGGAACAGGGTCTCCTTCATCAATAGAAAACTTAAGACCTTTTGGAAGTGGAAAGGCAGCAACCTTAGCATCAGTTAACCCAGCATCAACAAGAATGTCAAGAGAGTATTTCCTTTAATTGAGTAAAGTACCATGCTCAGACCTGGCAACTTCTATGCCCAGAAAGTACCTAGCAAGGCCTATGTCTTTACTAGTAAAAGCAATGTGAAGGGCTTTCTTCAAAGCTGAAATACCTTCCAAATTATTACCAGTGATCAAAAGATCATCCATATAGACCAACACATAAATGCATTGATCTGAGCATTTTTGGGTGAATAAAGAATAATCAGCCCTGGATTGTTGGAACCCCATCTTGGTAAGGAATTTAGTCAATTCAACATTCCATTGCCTTGAGGCTTGTTTCAAGCCATAAAGGGATATTTGTAGCTTGTAACTTCATCAGATTTGGTGTACGAGAAAGATCAGAAGAAACATGATTCTTGCACAATTCTATATGTTTCTTTTGATCTTCCTTTGTTGTTCTATCCTCTCAATCATCTGACATGCCTTGCTCACAGTTGGAAGGGGATCCATAAGAAGAATCTGCCCCCTTATAGAGTCATAACTCTCATCCAAATGAAGAAGAAATTGCATCAATTTCTTTCTTTGATCCAATCAATGGTTTTCTTGATAGTAACACAATTAGGATGTGCTGGTTTGCATTCACAAACTGGAATGCTGCTCAAATCCACTAATTCATCCCATAACTTCCTCAATTTTGTATAGTAAACAACAACTCTATCATTTCCTTGATGCAATTCTGAAATTTCTCCTTGAACCTTAAATAATAAAGGTCCGTTGCTCTGGTCAAATCTTTTAACAAGCTCGTTCCGCGATCCATAAGTCCTGAGCAGAACTTACATAGAGAAAAGCTTCAAATAGCTTGTCATCTATGGAGTTTAGAATCCAACTTATGATCATGCTGTCACACCTCATCCATTGATCATAAGTGGGAGCATTAGAAGCAAGTTTGACACAATTGCCATCTATAAACCCTATCTTCACTTTGGTCCTGAGAGCTATATGTGTTGCTCGACTCCATTGATGAAAATTGGTGTCATCCATCTTGATGTTGGTAAGCTTCATTCCAGGATGATCTGAAGCTTGCAGATATAAAGGATCAGAATTGTAACTGTCAATGATACTCGCCATGATTAACAAAACGAAAGAAAGATCAATATTGATCAGTATGATCAAATATGATCAGCAAAAGGAAGAAAGCATGAATTAGAAACCTTGCTCTGGTACCATGAAAACTAGAAGAACACAGTGGAATATATGAATATTGTGTATATTCTGATATCACAACAACAAGAAAATACATAGGTATATATATACACAGGTGATGACTAACTAGGGCAGCTAACAACCATAACAAACTTTCTAACAACTTATAACAACCTAATGGTTAACAACTTTCTAATTCAAATTATGCAAATAGGGAACAATTACAACTCTTGAAAGATATTGATAAATAGATTGCATAAATTGAATTTTGATCCAAAATTTCTTTAATTCATCCAACCCAAAATATATTGGATGTCTGTTTTTTTTCTTTTTCTTTTTGATGTGGAACATTAATCAAGTTTTAGATAATTATTTTAGTTATGCTATCTTATTTACCTAATTCAACTATGATTTGTATTAGAATGGTAAGTTTAACACTTCTATAAAGTCATCTCATGTTGGAGAAAAGGAGTAGAAAAGGATGGGAAACTTAGATAATCAAGAGAGTCGTAGGCGTACCTACTCTCCTTAGACTTATATACCGACCGTATATAGTCGCAGGATAAAACTCTTACCTAATAGGAGGAGACTTAAACAAATTCTCAATCCTCGCCTAAGATGTGCTGCAGTCACAACCTAGAAATGGGGCGTATGGGAAGGAATGAAGTAAGTGTAAAGGGGAGGAGGAACACCCCTATTTATAGTGCAAGGATGCACTCTTGGATAGGTTAGAGATAGGATGATGATGTAGGTGCATGGATAAGGAAGTTAGGATAATTAACTATGCCTAACTACCCTTATCCACACAAAAAACATGTGCTTAATTAAATTGAGCATGTGAAAAAAATAAGACAAAAATTGTCTTGTATTCTTAAACTTAGTACACTTAATTTTCCACACTTATTGCTCATCAATCTTACACATACACTTGAAAAACATCAACAATCCTCCGCCATTTCGAGTGTATGGAATTCTTAACTCATATTCCAACACCTCCGCCAACAAAACACATTAAATCACACAATTCAAAACACACAAGAGAGCAAGGGTTGGTCATGCATCTTAGATAGTTTCTTGCGAATTGAACTTCTAAGTAGTGAACATAATTACAAATGTCTGAATATGATAGTTGACAAAGCATTGAACTTCACATCCTTGTTGAACATTTGGATACATCACACCGACATGACTTAACCAAATCAAGAAACCTCAACTTATGAAACTATTAAACGCCGTGTGTCCCATATCCTCTCGTGAGCAAATCAAAGCCAAGCCCAATAGCTCCTTGAAGCGGCTACACTTCTTGCTCACATAGGTAGACCGAAACTTATATGCTCCTGTAATCAAGCACCCATCCTTAATCAGTCTATTAAGAGTAAACACTCATCCTCCTGTCATTACAGAACTTATGCACAACACTTACCCTTGGGATGGTTTTCAAACTTGTGCTAACACAAACACTATGCAATAAAGTCACTCTCCAAGAGCTTGACATCAAGTCAAGTATCAAGAAGAGGCACTATTACTAGTATTTGTCATCAATATAGGGCTTATACCCATCCCCCTTGATGATTTAGTCACCAAGTCCTTGGACAATCCCTTAGTCAAGGAATCGGCAAGGTTCTCACTTGAAGGCGCATATCCGATAGGCACTACCCCATCCTTGATGAGTTGATGTGTGTATGCATGTCTAAGTCCAATATGCCTTGACTTGCCATTGTAGACATGACTATACACCTTTGCTAGGGTAGATTTACTATCACAATGTATGGAGATTGGTGCCATAGGCTTAGGCCAAATTGGCAACTCCAACATCAAATGTCGAAGCCACTCCGCTTCCTTACAAGCAGCGGCTAAGGCCACTAACTCGGATGCCATAGTGGAATCTGAAATGCAACTTTGTTTCTTGGAATCCCAAGAAATAATTCCACCACCAAGCATGAAAAGCCAACCCGTGGTTGAGGAATAATCCTCCTTATCACTAGCCCAAACTTGCATCCGAGTATCCCTCTAAAACCGAGGGCTCTCCTTTATAATGTAGGGCATGGTTAGGGGTTTTCTTAAGGTATCTTAACACCCTCCTTATTGCATGCCAATGGTACTTACTAGGATTACTAGTGTACCTACTTAATTTGTCTATTGCATAAGCAATGTTCGGCCTTGTGCTTGTCATGGCATACATCAAGCTACCAATAACCTTGGCATACTCTTCTTGGCAAATAGCTCTTCCTTCATTCTTAACCAAATGAAAGCTTGCATCGAAAGGTGTTGACACCGGAGTGAGTTCCTTACATTTGAACTTCTCCAACACCTTTTCGATGTAATGGGATTGTAAAAGACTAATACCATCATTATTTCTAATGATCTTAATGCCCAATATCACATCTGCCTCACCCATGTCTTTCATGGAAAACTTGGATGAGAGAAAACTCTTAGTTTTCTCAACTTGTTCCATGTCAGTACCAAAAATCAACATGTCATCCACATACAAGCAAATAATGACTCCTTTTCCATTCTCAAACTTATATTACACACACTTATCAGATTCATTAATTGCAAAGCCAAAAGAAAGCACAACCTCATCAAACTTTTGATGTCATTGTTTAGGAGCTTGTTTTAAACCATATAAAGACCTAACTAGTTTGCATACTTTCTTTTCTTGTCCCTTAGACACAAAGCCTTCGGGTTGCCTCATGTACACCTCTTCCTCTAATTCACCATTTAGAAAAGCAGTCTTAACATCCATTTGGTGAATTTCAAGCTTAAAAATAGTGGCTAACGCTATTAGAACTCTTATAGTCGTTATTTGTGCCACTGGTGCATAGGTGTCAAAGTAGTCTATATCATGTCTTTGCGTAAAGCCCCTTACAACTAATCGAGCTTTATACCTTTCTATGGTACCATCTACTTTCCTTTTCCTCTTAAAAATCCATTTAGAAGTGATAGGCTTACTACCGGGTGGAGGATCCACAAGGATCCAAGTATTGTTCTCTAGAATTGAATCCATCTCTTCTTGTATAGCCTCCATTCAAAAGGGGGCATCTTGTGATCCTATGGCCTCACTAAAAGTCTTAGGATCACAATCAATGCTATGGATGTAAGGGATTTGATTGCAAATCTCATCCCTTGTTCCCTCTACCAAGTAGAGATAGAAATCATCCCCAAATGATTTCTCTTTTCTAACTCTCTTACTTCTTCTAGGCCCATCATTTTCATGATGTTCACTAGATACTTGTTCATTTGGAACCATGTCACAAGTGACATATTTGGGTCTTGGTATTGAATGGAATCTTTGCTCATCAAATAAGGCATCAATGGATTCTATAACGGTGTTCACCGTTATATACTCATTAGGTTCAATAACCATGAACCTATAAGCCTTACTATCTTGAGCATATCCAATGAATATGCATTCAATACCCCTTTCACCCAACTTTCTCTTCTTAGGTTCGGGCACTTTAACAATTGCCTTACACCCCCAAACCCTTAAATGACTTAAGTTTGGTTTGTGTTTGTTCCAAATCTCATAGGGAGTAATAGAATTATCCTTAGTAGGTATTCTATTCAAGATGTAGCATGTGGTAAGCATGACTTCACCCCAAAATCTCTCACTTAATCCAGAGTTAGAAAGCATAGCATTAACCATTTCTTTAAGAGTTCGATTTTTTCTTTCGGCCACCCCATTTTGTTGAGGAGTATAGGGGCTGTCACTTGATGAACAATACCAGTTTCTTGAAAGTATTTAGGCTCATAATACTCCCCACCCCTATCCGATCTAAGGATTTTAATAAAGGATTCACAATGCAATTCACTTTTGGCCTTAAATGATTTAAATTTATCAAGTGCTTCATCTTTAGTTCTTAATAAATAGACTTGGCAATATCTTGAATGATCATCTATAAAAGTGATGTAGTACTTTTTACCACCAATTGTAGGATTAGTGTGAAAATCACCCAAGTCACTATGAATAAGATCTAGTAACTTAGATTCCCTCTTAATACATGGAAAAGATGCTTTAGTAATTTTGGTTATCATGCATGTCTTACACTTCTTTATATTATCATCTACTTGTGGAATTAAATCAAGTCTAGACATGACTTGCATTTTCCTAAAATTCACATGACCAAGACGATAATGCCATAAAGAAGAAAGGGAAGAAGGTTGCAAATACATATAACCGGAAATTACTTCATTAACATTAGCAATATCAATAGAGTCATTACACACAACATTAAGCTTAAACATGGTCCCACTAACATAGCCCTTACCCACGAAAATACCACCCTTAGAAAGTACATAATTATCTCCATTATACACTTGGAGAAACCCATGCCTACTTAACAAAAATCCAGAAACTAGATTTTTACTCACTTCTGGGACAAAATAAACATCCTTAAGAATAAGAGTTTTGCCGGAAGTGAACTTGAGATCGATTTGGCCAACACCTTTAACCGGAACCGGAGCATTGTTTCCCATGTAGAGACTCTTGCCCTCCTCGACCGAAGTGAAACTTGTGAAGAAGGAACGATTGTTGCATACATGCCTAGTGGCACCCGAATCAACAAACCAAGCGTAGTCCTCACATACTACGTTGATTTGTTCCTTGATCATAGCTGTAGAAGGCAAAAATTTATCAACCAATCAAGACTCGCCACGTGGAAATTAATAGTATTTTTAATTCGGTCAATTATAACCCGCCATGTGTCAAAATGAATTATGGTCTATCATTTGATTATAAATTAAATGATATTATATTCTGGCCAATTAAATTACGCCACGTATCACGGGTGACACATAAATATTTGTCCTTTTATAAAAAGGAGTTAAATGGGCCCAAAGGCTAACCCAGGTTCCCTATAAATAAGGACCATTCTCCTTCATTTCAAAAACATCAAAGGAAGACTCAAAAACTCTCATACTCTCTCTCTCGAAGACAGGAAGCACATCAAAGCTTAAGCTCGTGCCGTCCATTCGTGGGAGATCAAACCACTTCCTCTTGATCGGGATCAAGTCTCTACGACCCTCGTTCAAGACCACATTCATCCAAGAATATATTCACTCAAGACTATATTCATCCAAGATCACATTCATCCAAAACCATATTCATTCAAGACTCGTTCAAGTTCATTCAAGGAGATCGAATCGGAGGAGTAACATTTTATTTTGTAACAAATACATAGAGATTGTACCCAAAATCCTTTGAAATTAATATATTATATTTGTTCACTAATTTCTTGTGTTTATTTATTTAGACCCGGAAATTTGTGTTTACAAATTTTGTCACGCTCGGTGGGACATCTCTACCTCTCATCTCTTTCTCCAAGAACGAACTACTCATCATTCAAGAAGATGACGCCTAAGAACAACATCTCTCTTGCTTCAAAGAAAGTTGTTCAATCTAAGTCACAAGGATCAATAACTAGTGCAACATCCAACGGAGTAATCACAAGAAGGATGGCCAAGATTGCCGCTGTGGAGGCCGAGGAGCAAGTTGCTGCGAGTGCCCCGTTGCAAATCCTTAATTAACTCCAACTTGCCCAGGGCAAACCAAACTACTTTCACTCAAGCCTTTGTCCAGAAAGGAAATGTGTATTTAATGTTGATTAATATATTTTACTTGCCAAACACGATTACCAACTCTCAAGGTCCACCCCGGGTTACAGTATTGGGTTCAAGTTTCGAGACCCGATCGGGCCAATACTATCAAGTCGTAAGCGCGGCTAGCTCTCGAGGGGGCATTTGTAGAAGGCAAAAATTTATCAACCAATCAAGACTCGCCACGTGGAAATTAATAGTATTTTTAATTCGGTCAATTATAACCCGCCATGTGTCAAAATGAATTATGGTCTATCATTTGATTATAAATTAAATGATATTATATTCTGGCCAATTAAATTACGCCACGTGTCACGGGTGACACATAAATATTTGTCCTTTTATAAAAAGGAGTTAAATGGGCCCAAAGGCTAGCCCAGGTTCCCTATAAATAAGGACCATTCTCCTTCATTTCAAGGGGTGGAAAAACATCAAATGAAGATTCAAAAACTCTCATACTCTCTCTCTCGAAGACAGGAAGCACATCAAAGCTTAAGCTCGTGCCGTCCATTCGTGGGAGATCAAACCACTTCCTCTTGATCGGGATCAAGTCTCTACGACCCTCGTTCAAGACCACATTCATCCAAGAATATATTCACTCAAGACTATATTCATCCAAGATCACATTCATCCAAAACCATATTCATTCAAGACTCGTTCAAGTTCATTCAATGAGATCGAATCGGAGGAGTTACATTTTATTTTGTAACAAATACATAGAGATTGTACCCAAAATCCTTTGAAATTAATATATTATATTTGTTCACTAATTTCTTGTGTTTATTTATTTAGACCCGGAAATTTGTGTTTACAATAGCAACGAACTCACTTGGTGCTTTCTCCTTGCCCTTGTCATTTTTATCGAGTAGGCCATGTTTCTTTTTCCAAACATAGCAATCTCGTTTCTTATGTGTAGGACTACCACACTCCCAACACAAGGGCTTCTTGTTATTGTTGGCCACTTTCTTGCTTTTGTTGTTTTGGTTGTTGTTATTAGGCCTTTTCCTCTTGCCCTTTTGACCGTGGCTAGAACCGCCATCTTGTACAACATGAACCTTAGAGGCATCCTTAGGATCATCCTGTAAACGCAACTTTTCCTTGATATGAAGATGGTTAGCAAGTTCCTCAATAGTCATTGCATCTTTCTTATGTTTAAGGGTTTTCTTAGTGTCTTTCCAAGAGGGGGGTAACTTATCAACCAAGGCAGAAACTATGATAGACTCATCCATGTTCAGATTATGTTGTTTAAAATTACTTAAAATACATTGGACTTCATGAAGTTGGTCTAAAATAGGACGACCCTCAATCATGAGATAATTCATGAATTGACTAACCAAGAAATTCTTACTTGATGCGTCCTTCGATATGTATTTGTTTTCCAATGCCTCCCAAAGATCTTTAGCGGTCTCCATGTTTTGATAAACATCAAATAGGGTGTCCTCCATGCCGTTGAGAATGTACCCACGACATATGCAATCATCATTCTCGAATTTCTGGCGCCTTCTTGTCTCCGCCAAAGTCTCTCATCTGACTCCTCGGGGTACGACGAGGTTAGCACGTAGACTACCTTCAACGTGGTTAGGATGAAGTGCATCTTCTTTTGCCATCGACGAAAATTCACACCATCGAACTTGTCAAGTTTTTGGAAACCGGATGTCAAATCCTTGAATGACGCCATCTCTAGGATATATAAGTCTAAGATTGTTGGAGAAAAGGAGTAGAAAAGGATGGGAAACTTAGATAATCAAGAGAGTCGTAGGCGTACCTACTCTCCTTAGACTTATATACCGACCATATATAGTCGCAGGATAAAACTCTTGCCTAATAGGAGGAGACTTAAACAAACTCTCAATCCTCGCCTAAGATGTGCTGCAGTCACAGCCTAGAAATGGGGTGTATGGGAAGGAATGAAGTAAGTGTAAAGGGGAGGAGACACCCCTATTTTTAGTGCAAGGATGCACTCTTGGATAGGGTAGAGATAGGATGATGATGTAGGTGCATGGATAAGGAAGTTAGGATAATTAACTATGCCTAACTACCCTTATCCACACAAAAAACATGTGCTTAATTAAATTGAGCATGTGAAAAAAATAAGACAAAAATTGTCTTGTATTCTTAAACTTAGTACACTTAATTTTCCACACTTATTGCTCATCAATCTTACACATACACTTGAAAAACATCAACATCTCACCTAAGACATGTTGTGGCCTATAAGGCTACTACCGGTGGTGAGGGAATTTGCACCCAACACACAACCAAAATAATTGTGGGAGAGGAATAGCGGTCAGTAGTGGGAAAATTAATTTCACGGGTGGGTGAACACACCTTCACCCGATAAATCGAGTGAAGCGTCGGGGGAAAAGTTTGGGACCACTATGAAATAGTTGTCTTTTCATTTATTCAATTTGTTAAAAAACAATAAAAATAAATATATTAGGTCTTGTTCTTTTGTGTGGTAAATTATCTGCGGTAAATGGTATAGTATGATAATATTGTGGAAAGTGTGCTATGTCTATATGATATGATAAGATGTGGTAAAATTTGTGGTAAAATTGATTGATGTGATAGATGAAGAGAGAGAATGTGAAAAATAGAGGAGAGAGAAAAGTAAAGAGAGAGAAAGTTACGATTGTTGTGGTAAAGTGTGGAATGGTATGGTATAATATGAAAGGGTTGTGGTAATTGTGGAAAAATATGATAGATACGATGTGGAATCGTACAAAAGAACAGGACTTTAACCAAGAAGAAAAAAGTCAAAATAAGAAAAATGGATCCAAATATTAATTGTGAGATAAATCTTACCCACTATTGTAAATACATCTCCATAGACCAGTCACATTTACAACATTTTCATGGATGGGTGAGTGTACCCAAGACATGCATACTTTTTAGAGAATTGATAATTGTTTGGTAACTTATGTAGAAATGGATGACCTTTTTTTAAATAAAAATGTTACCAAAAATTAGTTATAATTATTGTTGCATTTAAAATCATTCTACCATGGATTATCAAATATGTAAATCTTTTTTAAGTGACTTGCACAAATGCAGGTCGTGTCATAATCTATCTATAATAACCTACAAAAAAACATGAATGTGTTACTGTAGCAATCTACAGTAAAATGTTTGCACTGTAAATTATGATTCTTTTTTACTACCTTTTTTATTTCTTTTATTTGTGTACTTTTATAGGACACCCCGCACAATCCATATTATAACCATGGGGCTTTTGATTGTTTTTTTTTTAATTTACCAATCCATGCACTGTTTGATTCTTAATCTTTCATTTTTTTTAACTTCTGAAGGGTACAAATAGTATGATGGAGCTTTTGATTTTTTTTTTGAATTTTTTTATATTTTCTTTTTATGACTATTATTTTATTTTCGTTTTAACTATTTTGGAGGGAAATGTAGTGATACAAAATGCATTAAGTAAAAATCTATTGCATTATAAATTTGAAAAAATAAAATTGGAAACAAATATCTTAAATTTTCGGAGTTATTAGACGAAACTATTTGATTTTGATTATTGGCAGTTTCAGAGGTGAAGCCGAATGTAACAAATAAAATATATTAAATAAAAATATAATACATTATAAATCTAAAAAAATGGGAAATAAATAACCTAATTTTTGTATTAAAACTATAACATTATTTTTTGGTACATAAAAATTCCATAGATTGTTAATTTATTTTACAAACTTTTACTTATTTCTTTTAGATTTTTAATCAGGCAATAGCTAACTTAAACAATAACTTTGAGTATCAACATTTTATTGGTCCACATTCGTATTAAGAACTCATTAATCAGGTTAGTTTTTCATTCATTACTCGAGTTAACTTTTAATTGAATCAAACTAAATTATTAGTTTGACTATTTCTACTTATATGAATAAAAATTTTTTTCTTTTTTGCGGGTGGAATGAATTATAGTCTATAGTGTAATATGAAGATCATTACAGTGTTGTATGAACAAATAATCATCAAGTATAACTCCATTAAGTAAAGTGTTTTACACAATTTTGAATTGTTGCTAGAACATAACATTTAGGAGCACTACTAAACTACTGCAAATAAAGAGAGTCGACCTCTTGTCTGCATCACATTTTAGTATATTTAATCTTGTATACCTTCAAGCCTACTACACACAACGCGTGCTTGCTATTCCTAATTTTGATGATAAATAAATTTTTTCAGTAGTCATTATTTTTTAAACAAATTGGATTCGAACATGCTTAAACCATTAAAAAAAAAGGGCCCAAACAAAAAATAAATAAAAACGCACACAAAAAATGGAAGTAAGTACACATCTGTGCATGTTCTAGTTTTCTGTTTTCCTGCGTTTCAACTCAATCAAGCTCAATCAAGTTCAATTTATGCCTCTCGGATTTCGGTCATTACTGCTTCTTCAGCTCGATTGAGGTTGGTGAAATTCCCGAACCCCCATCATCTGTTATTCATTTGTGGTACTTTATATGTTGATTGTTGCTAATATCGTCTATTTAGGGTTTTGCTCAAAGATTCATTATATGCTGAATTCGAACGAATTCATCAAGTTAAGACTTTTTGTGGCTTTATCTTAGATAGCTTGTTTCCAGACGGAGTTGATTGACCGCAATTGATCTTAGTAATTAGGGTTTTTCAATATGTCGTAGCAGATTATAGTATATGTTGTTTTCTCTTACATTCCCGGCAAATTTGCCATCTTGAATCTTTATTCATTGTCCTGTTCGAAATCCCTTGCTTTTCTTTTGTGTTTTATCCCTTTTTTTAAATGGTGGAGTTGAATGGTGAATAGGTCTTGGGTCGTCAATGTCTATCTATATGCTATTGTAATTTCTGGGTGACTTCTGTGAGATGAACTGCTGAAAATGGTGTATAATCCAAGCAGGGTTGTGGGACAAAGCTGCTGTGAATTTCAGAAGGGAATGGCTCGGAACCCGGTCCCTCGCACTTACTTTCTAGGGTGGCTTGTTCTTTCTTTGATCATTTCATTTTCAGCAACTGCAGTCTATGCGAAATCTCGCCGTCCTATTTCTGTAAGTGCTGCATTTCATTCATATGTTGTCCTTCATTGTGATTGAGATAGGAGGGGCAATTCTCATCATCTCTTCTGTAAATGACACTGCACAGGATTCTGAGATAAAAATGAGGAAAGACGAGTGTTACGCTGACATTGAGAAGTATATCTTTGTGAAATTTCCTCTCTTGATTTTGCAAGTTGCTTGATTTGGTTGCTATATTCACTTGTCGATGGTGAAATAAAAAGGATATTTGTGTGGAACTACTGCGGTGGTCTCTGGGGATGGGATTGCAAAGCTTCAATGATTGCTAAGGAGAATTGTGCTTTGAAATGCCTTTCTCCTCGGTGTTACGAGCTTGTCTATGAGAGTGATCCGGTGAGTGTGATTTCATTTCTAACTTCTCATTGGTTACTGATTCTTTTTTCTGTCCCAAGGTTATCAATTTCTATGGGGGTATTTCCTTTTCAGTTGGAAGAAGGAGAGAAGGACCTTGTTAGGAGTCAGGAGTATAAGTACTGTATATACAGGTAATTGGTCACACTGTCACTACAATATTTTCTTATGAGTATTATGACATAGCCTATTATGTTTATTATGTGGATAATTATGGCCATTGGCTGGAAAGATTTTTTTTTTTCATTTTTTTTTGGGGGGATATGATGGAGTTATAGAACATGAAGTCATAAGAACTAATTATGCATATGATTATACTTGCAGTGGGGGTAAGGGGGTTTCAGACAGCTGAAGGCCTTGCGTTAAACTTGTAGGCTTATTTATCATCAGCTACGTGATATTGACCCCCAGGTGGTTCTTCTGTATAATTCTGCATTACCTCTTTCTGATTTGGCTATCCCCCTTATGTTTATGAAAAGATCCACCTTTTTTTTTTAAACCTTGTAACTGTTTTAGCAACTAGCATTCACCTGTCTCATTAATGCATTAGGATAGGAAATCACGTCATCTTGGCCTTACACTAGACCAAAAACCATATCTTAGGGTAAAGTGCCTATGCAGACATTAATGTAGATTCTGATTCAGGGCATAGCTTTATGAAGCCATGAGTATGTCTACTGTGATACCATGGATCAGTTTGGTCTTCATTTGGGTGATCTTTATTCTGCATATTTGCTTGAGCTCAGGTTATGACTTTGCATCCTGCCGCCTGTATTTCTCTCATCTCCTAAATGAAGGAAAAAAAGAGGGGGGGGGGGGTATGCAATATGCATGCAGGAATTTATGGGTTACGGGGTGTTTGCTCAAAATCATATAGGTTACTTTCAGGAATGGATTAGTAGTACATGGTATGATTATCATATTGTTGTACAAGAATGGATGATAGTTGAAGGCCATTGCATAGGTGCCATTTTATTCTGTTTAGCAAGCTGAAAATTGGATTCCCTTGACTGTCAGTTGGTTTTTTGGACTGCTATATTGTAAACTTGTTTAGTAGCAAATATAGTTTGACTTGCTGTAATACCCCGGATATGTGGTTAAAGTGTGGCTTAAAGGGATTGAAATGACTACTTCAGTTAAGCGTGCTTGGCTGGGAGTAGTCTTAGGATGGGTGACTTCATGGGAAGTTTTCTCCGGCAGCGTGTGAGCGAGGACGAAATACGCTGGAAAGACTCGTGGTGATTTGTGGGACAAGTCAGCGATCGTTGAAACAGTTAATGGTAATGTCCACGACCCGGGAGGGGCTGGGACGTTACACTTGCATTGCTCAAAGATCTCCAAATTCAGTTCTGGCTTGTTTCTGTTGCCTCGAGTCAAATAGCCATATTTGTATTTGCAGCATATACATGGAAATGCTAGGAACAATCATTGTTCAACCACAGTTTTCATTGTGTTATCTCATTTTATGGGTGCAGAAAATTACAGTATGTAGACGCTAGAAACCCATCGGAACTCACATTTGATTAGACCTTTTCTTCTTATCGGTTAAGGGTTTAAGCTCGCCTTGTTGGTCCTTATATTGGCTCAGCCTTTTCTTTTCTTTTCTTTCTTTCTTTCTTTTTTGATAAAATTTAGTATCTAATAAATTGAAGAGCCACTTAACCTAACACTGGCCCAAATTTCTTTCAGGTTCAAAAATTTCCAATGAATCTAGTTTTGTGTCTTGCTTTTCATTGAACCCTGCTAATTATTTATTTTAGTTGTACGTCAAAATTATGATGTCTGAAATTTTAATGTTTGTATGCAGGTTATCTGTGGGAGAGAGCATTGAGGGCATCAAGGGTTCTTTTGACTAGTGAGTTGCTAGGACAGGATGACACTGATTCTTCCTGTTCATTGACCTGTATTTGTACCTTTACCCCTTTGATTTCAAGTGTCTGCCTCAAGTAGCAACAAAGTCTTAAACATTGACTGACACCCTTATGGCATCGCTGTCATGATCAAGGCTTGCATTCTCTGCCCTTCTGTGTTTGAGTCTGTGCTCATCATAATTCCACGATGAAGAAATGGTACATGGGTGTTCTTGTTTTAGTTACCCTCTGAAAGGGTTTGAACTGAAACTATTGAGGATTGATACTGAGATCAGTTTCATTTTTTGCTTTCTTAGTCAGTGGTGGAAACCGGGGTTTTCCACAAGATTGGGTGAGGTAAATGCCATAACAGAAAGCAGTACAGTTTCTTTTGTAACTTGATGCTGATACCTTGTACTTATATGGTGGTACTCTCAAGTATTGCTATGAGTGTCAGGTGTAACTGTCTTCATATCTTGAATATACTGCATTAGAGCGAAAAATTCAGCACTGTCAAAAAGGTTATATTCTCTCCACCGGATTAGGGCTCACTTTGTAAGCCATATCGAGCTTCCACAGGTGCATGGCGCATATCGGGAACCAAGGGCTACAGGACTACGCTCATTTATATGATCCTCATTCCTCTTGTGCTTTTGATGCACACATGTTTGAGTTAGATGGATTTGTGATGTGACCTTGTTTTTGGCAATGCAATCTACCATAACTCATGTATTGCAAAGTGGTCTCGTTCAAAATTTGCGTGTTTTATGTTTTTTTTTTTGTTTCAGCCCAATTGTCTCTCCGTCGCTGTTTGACCTCTTGACCATACCATATAATAGGCTAATTGATCAAAAAGGATAATCCAAAAATATATTTGACAATTAAGAATATAAAGGATCAAGAAGGTCTAATTTGTAATAAAAAATGGAAGATTATTATTTTTTATATTTCAATTGCTTAACACCATCACCCCACCATTACATTGTTTCAATTTCCCAACACCACCACCGATGATTGATGAACATACGCCCACCACCCTGGCGCTAGAGACCACCTCCGACCACTCCCAACATCGGTGATCGACGCGCAGACCACCCCTTTCCCTCTTCTCGAGCTCTCCCAAACCCTCTCAAACTTTGGTGCATCTTTCCTGGGTGTCTGCAAAGGCAAACTATGGTTCGCCTTTGCAGATGTCTATGGATATGAACAAAGATGAATCATAGTTTCCCTTAGCAAACATCCATAAAAGAAGCGTTGGAGTGATTTGGAGGGACTCAGAGGTGAGTGATGGGGTGGTGGTTGCTAAAAAAAAATCAAACCTAGATTCATCACTAGGCTCTAGCAAATGGAAGGAGAGAGTGCATGAAGAGACCAAATCAGTGGTTTTTAAACACAATTGAGAAATGCAAACATCAAACCCAAATACTCAAGAGCAAAGAAGAGGAACCACAAACAACAAAAGAAAAAAAGGAAAATGTGAAAAAAGAAGGAAAGGAAACGAAGCTCCAATGAAGGAAGCAAAAGTAGCAGCATCAAGCTTGGAGTCTTTAATGGTGTCCTTCAACCAGTGGTGGATCCCAGGCTAGTCCTGGGGTGGCCACGGCCACCGGTAAAAATTTTTTTTTTAGTGTTTTGGTATAATTTGGGATAAAAAATTACAGATTTTATGTATATCGGATGAATATATCAGTGTATTGGCCACCCCTAATCAAAAGACCTAGATCCGCCACTGCCTTCAACACTCAGATTTCCGAGCTTCAAGAGCTCATTAATGCCCGAAAAAGTAAGTACTTCGTCTCTCAATTTGTCGCAGTTTCTTTGATTCAATTTAAGGGTTTTTAGCTCACTAAGTTTGGCGATGATTAATTGTCATAATACGCAGTGTATTCAACGAGTAGCGTCGCCGATCTAACGACACTCTGAATCTCATCATCATCCTCCCGCGACAACAACAATGAATCGTCTCTCCTCTTCGCCGTCGCAATCGTCACTAAATGCATCACCGCTGACTTGCTCTTTGCCAAAGTCCGCAAATATTTCAATCGCTTCATTGTCGTTGTCATGTCCTCCACGGCTCTACCTAGTACCACCTCGAAACGCACTTCATCATCCTCATGTACATATGCACCACTTCTCTCCTCCTCTTCTTGCTCAAACAATCTTTGTCTTGTTCTAGCGAACCCAGAAGACATTTTCCGAAGTTCTACAAAGGGGAACCACGTTTCGCCTTTGTAGATATCCATAAGGCGAAACATGGTTCTCTTTGCAGACATCTAGAAAAGACGAACTAGAGTTTGAGAGGGTTTGGGGGGCTTAAGAAGACAGAAAAGGAGTGGTGGCCGTCAGTCACTGGTGCAGTGAGTGGTCGGAGGTGGTCTCCGGCGGGGGGTAGTTGTCAAACATATGGTAGTGGTGTTGCGCAATTGAAACCAAAAAAAAGAATTAATCTTCCATATTTTGTTGCAAATTATATCCTCTTGGTCTTTCACGTCCTTAATTGTCAAATATATTTTTAGGTCGTCGTTATTGGTCAATTACTCTATATATTATCAAAAAATTGCTCAAAGATATTTCCAATTTTCAAAACTCATTTTGAGGTATGCTTAATTTTTGGGTTAGTAATTATTAGGTGTTTTTCCGGTCATCAATTTGGTTAAGTGACATAAATATCCTTGTTCTCCCATTTTTGAAGTACTCTTGAGGAAGAAGAACAAGGGTATTTCGGTCACTTAATACAATTGTTGGCCGGAAAAGCACCTAATAATTACTAACCCAAAAATTAAGAGTACCTCAGAATGAGTTTTGAAAAGTTGGGGTACCAAAAAATAATTTCTCTAAATATTGAGATACCTCCAAGCAATTTTTTATATATTATGGTCAACATATTCAAGCATTCCACAATGGGCTTGAGCCATGTGGATGTAGCTTTAGTATACGAAGCCCAGTAGAACTGTCATTTTTTGATCAATTTACTTCTAGTTTCACTTTTCACATGGTACCTCTAAAATTTGTCAACAACTCAACATACTCCCTGAAGACAAAAAAAAAAAAAAATGGCTTTTGATTTGTTTTTTAACTTCAGTTTTGGTATCTACTCATTTCTTTCTCTTGAATGAAACTTTCATTTAAGGGTGTATTTATAGATTTTTTTTTTGTTTTTTTTGGTGAAGTAAGACTGAATCTTTTTGGTGTGATACAAGTCAGATTCTAATGCCTAGTACCATTACCAATGATGAGTTCAAATTCGACTCACTACGGACATGATATGGGATGAGAATGAAATGATATTATGTAGGAGTCCTGACAATCCTTATCCTTGTCCTTATCCGATCCATCTGAATCCGAATCCGATCCGCACCTGAATGTCCAGACCCGATCTTCATCCGAAACCCGGATCACTCTGATCCGAAACTGATTCGAACCGAAACCTGAAGTTTACCGAATAAGGAAAGCATCCGAAACGACCCGAACCCGATCCGAGCCATGTTAAACCCGTATCCGAAAATCAGCCGAATTTAATCCGACCCGAGACACACCCGAATCAATTTTTACAAGACTCGAGACACATCCGAACCGAATTTTTCCCGACTCGAGACACACCTGTACCGACGTACACCCGAACCGAGAACCAACCCGATTTACACCCAAACCAAACTATTCTCGACCTGATTATAATCTGGCCAAATTAGAATCAAACTGTCAAATACTATCACACCAATACTATCGCGCTAAACTCTTTGTGTAAAAGGGGGAAAGTAAGAATCATTGATATAAAACGAATATAATTGTAAGACTTTATCAACGCCTCAATGTCAATGTTACTGAATAAAAAGCTATTGTATAAAATATAAATTTTTCATGAATCATTGTTTGATAAAAATCAACGTTTATATCGATAAATAAATGACTGTATTTTTATTCACTTTTTTTCGAATAAAACAAGTACCATATTCTATACGTTTAATTCAAATAATATTGAATAAAATACCAAAAAAAAAATTCGAATTGCTATTTATTTGACTTTCAATTAATGTAGTAGTTAATATTATTTTTGAGTGATTTCCATACAATACAGTACATAGGACAAACTCATGAATTGGAATCATGCACCATAAATTATTTCATTATGCAATAAATATTTACTCAAAATTAGAAATTGTCATTTTAGTAATAAATAAATTTTAACAGAAAACGAAAATAACTCGACCCGAAAGCAGTCCGACCTGAAAGTAATCCGACCCGAAAGTAATCCGACCCGAATATAAATACAACCTTGGATGCATCCGAAAACAAGCAACCCAATCAACCCAATCCGAATTTGACTTGATCCGACTCATCCCAACCCGTGAAAAGTTTCAACCGACTCTAACCCAAAGATGACGATCCAGTTAAACCTGAGCCGGACCCGATCCGGACAAGATCTATCCGGAGGCAAACTGAATCCGAACCCCACATGACCCAAACCCGGAGTATGGATGATGTAAGCAAACCCGAACCCGAAGTCATCCGCTCCGAACCTGATCCGATCTATCCGATTGCTAGGTCTATGTAGGACATTCCACTGGTGACCCTGAAACCTATGTTGTCCGAATTGAATCGGTCACCCAACCGGTTGACCCAGTGGGTCAATTGTTCAACTGGTTGGACCGGTTTGGCCGGATTAGACTGGTTAACCTAGGGGATGGTTGAACTGGTCACGAATAAAAACATTTTTATATACTTCAAGAATAATTAAGCTACCAAAATAAATAAACCGGCATGATTCATGAACATGGCTTGAATCGGTCAAAACCGGATTGGTCCGGTCAAAAAACGAATTGAACCAGACAAAAACTAGAATTTTTAAATTAAATTACTAAAATCTTGGTCTGACCCTGAACTGCCCGGTTCAACGGGTTGGTTTTAGCTTTGGCTTTTTCCGGTTGAGCCAGTCATCCGAGCTAAATCTGAAACCGGACCAGTCAACTTCCCGGTTCACGGTTGAATCGATCAGACCGACAGGTCCGCTTCGGTTTTTACAACATAGCATGAAACTTGACTCACGAGACTATTAATTGTGAGAGTCTCACGAGACAGTTTCATCATGAGTTTATCACACAAATGTTTTAATTCTATTTTTCTCTCTCCTCATCCACGTCATTTTTTATAAAGATAACTCAATTGACTATATTATTAAGTAAGATGCACTTACTTTTTTTAATTAATATGAGTCAACTAATGCTCACCACTGAAAAACTAGTTAAATAAAGAGACTAATTTTGACTCTCTTAGTAGGAGTCCACAAACTCCATCTCATCCAATGAGCCAAGCTCAAACTCGCTATTGCTTGGTATTGATCCTAATGACAATGGGGATACTTTGCCAGTCCAATTTGTCTAATGTTTCTGTAGGTTTGAGGACTCCATCCTGGTGTGATCGAAAGTTGGTACTTGACAGGGCCGCAAGCGCTCGGTGGTTGATCCCACAGGGACTCACTTAGCAGCACAATAAACTAATCTCTATCTCGATTGCTAAGCTAATCAGGTTTTAGGTTTTGGAAAAGGTTTAACAACTGATCAAACTAATAAAGCAAGAAAAATTCAATCACAGATTCTATCAAGAGAGAAAGACTTCTAGGGAGATGCTAACCTAACAATGAGTTCGATTACTAAAACCTAGCCTGCATAATCATACATTCAAGAACGAATCAAGAATCGACAACCTCTGAATCCTATCGCCCTTTCGATGCTAAATAGAATTATTCTAAACAACCTAATCAACAACTTTCGTCTGCCTTTTAGGTTAATCGTAATTGAAGGTCTCAAAAAGTCAGGTTATCTAATGATTCCCTAGTTTACTACTCCCTTTTCAACTTTCGTAAGCCTAGGTAGACAGGTTGGTAGTCAGATTACCCTAATTCACCTTTCAGTACTTCTCAGGTTAATCTCTAACTCATGAGTATTCGAGCGCTCAAAGAACACACATGAACGTGGAAAACACAACCTTCTATTGATTCAAATCAAGAATTCATGCACAAACTAAATAACAATCAATCAAACTACATTGTTTCAAGTTGCAAAACCATAGAATTCAAGAAATCTATTCACTCATATTCAATGAAAACACAAAACAAGTTCCAAACATCATAATCGAATCTCAAAACTAAGAAAGAAATCGAAAAGAAAAATAGAATTGCGAAGTGTTAGGATTCTCAGGGCGTAGTTAGCAGACAAACAATAATAAAGGGCGAAAAATAAATAAAGATTCAACACAATGAATTAACGTGGAAAAACCCAAACCGGGAAAAAAAACCACGAACGATGCACTATCAGAGGATTACAACAGTGTTTCAGAAATTCCCAAACCTCCACAATCTCTCACAACCTCTCTAGAGTTACAACATGAGAACTCAACACTCACAGATGAGCCTCACACAACTCCCTCAGGGACACAGAGATTACATGTCAATCTCTTGTGGTATAAGATGAAACACTCTCAATTGCAATACAAATAAACCTAGCACCTAGGCTCTATTTATAGTACAAGGGTGACACAATTTTAGGATTAATAGAGTCCCTACAGCAAAGGAATTACAAAAAAGAAGTGGAACAAATCAACAATCTGATTCCCACTCAAACTCTTCTACCATGCTCCCCAAGAGACAGAGACCAACCCAAAATTGGTCTCCACATTCAACCCAACAATCTCCCACTTGGAGACCAATTGTAAACGCAGCCTTCGCCGATTATCATCAATTACCACTTCAACATCTCCTCGAATCCTTTAGTGCATCCATCTCGATCTTGTTCAGCAAAGATCAACAGAGGTCCCAGTTGACCTCCCATCAACTCCTGTTTTAGCAACAGGCTCCCACTTGAACTGATCACGCCCCTGCAACTTCGACATACGCATCATCGTCAACAACTTAGGGGAATTTTTGATTGGGACTTTACCTCGTGTTGAACTTGTAATTCCGTGCGAGTTAGATGCTCCTACGACCATCCGTTCCCGTAGCCTCGACCGGAAACCTCCTCATTTCTGGTACCCTTCTCTCATCAGAGAAGCTAACACGTCTTTGACGAGCATGAACCGGCATGATAGAGTTATTAATTAGAGAATATAGCTTCCCCTTTTTCCTGCCATTTGCAATTATCAGAGATCCTTTCGTTACCCTCCAATGACCATCTTCAAATCTCGTCGTGAACCCCTCCTCATCCAGTTGACTCACAGATACAAGGTTCTTGGTCAGACCCGGGACATACCGAACATTCTTCAACCTCCAAGTTCCACCCTTAGACAGTTTTAATGTTCACATCACTTCTTCCTAGCACCTTTAGGTTGTGACCGTTTGCAAGCCTAACCCTGCCAAACCTCCCACTCACAAAATTGCTAAAGGCCTCTCTGCTAGATGAGGAGTGAAACGAAGCACCCGAATCTATCACCAAACTCCCTTCTGACTTGTCAACACTAACAGTTAGGGCATCACCAAAATCCTCAACAGAATATACAGAGTCCTGGTCATTATGGCTGCTCTTCTTGGGTTTGGGACAATCCCTACGAAAATGACCTCTATCACCACAGTTCCAACACAACACTTGCTCCATGTTTCGGAACCTCTAGATTTTGATCGACCCCGATCCGAACTCCCACTATTCCTCCTACCCCTGACAGTCAAAGCATCCCCCAAAGACTCGGACACATCGGAATCTTTCCTGCGAATACTTTCATTCATGACCAAGTCTCTAATTTCCCCAAACTTCAGTTTCTCATCCTTCTTAGTTGAAGAAGTTACAGAAGTCACGAAATTTTTCCAAGACTTAGGTAGGATAGCCAATAGTATATTAGCATTCATCTCATCGTCAAACTTAAATCCCACAGAGGTTAATTTTGATAGTATCATATTCAACTCATTCATACTATCATGCATATCAACAGACCCATGCATCTTAAATTCAAACAAATGACGTAACACATATACCTTGTTTGCCGCCGAAGGTTTCTCGTATGTGTTTTGCAAGGCCTCGAGTAAATCTTTCGTCGTTTTCTGATCTTTGACGTTGAAAGCCATGTTCCGAGCTAGCGTCAGCCTGACCGTACTGAATGCATGACCATCAAGCTCTTCCCAATCCTTCTGTTCCATCTCTTTTGGCTTATCACCCATCGCAAGATGCAACCTTTGCTGGCGGAGCACATCCTCAATGCACATCCTCCACCGTGCATAGTCTTTCCCATCGAATTCTGGAATCTTCACAATAGCGCCCGCCATTGCTTCTCAGTCTGCAGATCAACCACGCTCCAACCAAGGCTCTGATACCACTTATTAGGATTCTCAGGGCGTAGTTAGCAGACAAACAATAATAAAGGGCGAAAAATAAATAAAGATTCAACATAAGGAATTAACGTGGAAAAACCCAAACCGGGAAAAAAACCACGAATGATGCACTATCAGAGGATTACAACCGTGTTTCAGAGATTCCCAGACCTCCACAATCTCTCACAACCTCCCTAGAGTTACAACCTGAGAACTAAACACTCACAGATGAGCCTCACACAACTCCCTTAGGGACACAGAGATTACAGGTCAATCTCTTGTGGTATAAGATGAAACACTCTCAATTTCAATACAAATAAACCTAACACCTAGGCTCTATTTATAGTACAAGGCTGACACAATTTTAGGATTAATAGAGTCCCTACAACAAAGGAATTACAAAAAAGAAGTGGAACAAATTAACAATCTGATTCCCACTCAAACTCTTCTACCTTGCTCCCCAAGAGACAGAGACCAACCCAAAATTGGTCTCCACATTCAACCCAACACGAAGAATACAGCCCGTCGAGCCTTTCGATCCCGGGGTAGAACCTTCTCCGCGAACGTCGCTCCTTTCCTTCACGAATCTTGATCTTGGTTTCTCTTGAATCGATTCGATCTTGAATCTTGATGGTGGGAAAGAGGAGTAGAATGGAAGTATTAGGGCTCTCTTTCTCTCTTTGACGGCCTCAGAATGAAGGCAGAATGATAGAATAATGACTTAATTCTGAAAAACCGTCGCTTCCTCCCTCCTCTACTCGCGAAAATAACCGACATACATATGCAGTCTGCCACGGTCTGTACAAGTCTGCACAAGTTCGTACACCACGGGCAGACCGTGGTGGCCACTGCCTCCATTTTTCTTCATTTCCTCGCGAAACGCAAGAGGACAGGCCTGCCACGGTCCGTGGCATACACCACGGGCATACCGTGGTGGGCCCTGTCCTGGTTTTACTCGCTCCGTTTCATCTGTAATTCATGCCATGGTCTGGGTTTAGAAGGGGAGGTCCGTGATATACTCGATCTTGCCAAATGTTGATAGAAAGTTGGTATTTTGGTCTCAAAACCTGTAAATTCACATCAAAAATAACAACACCAAGTGTAGTAGGGAAATCGGAATAAAAATCAAGGTTCACACATAAAACTATCCCTAATCTATTACATATATTAAAACAAAACCTTCTAATAGGAGCTTTTGCCATGTGTCATCATTAAAAGTTTTCAAATAAAAGGAAAAATAAAAATCATAATTAATAACCTTATTTTAATGAATCAACTAAGAACCTTATTAGTTATTACACATATGAGCACAAATATTCATTACACAATTAAAACAATATCCATTAGCTTTTATACATGTTGATTTTACAAAAAACCAATATGTAAAAAAGTTTTTTCCAAAACTATTTAATCAAGATTTTAGATTATTCAATTTTAATAAATTTCCCACATATAATTTTCAATAGTTTAATAACTAACATTCCCGTGCATCTGCACAGGATATATATATAGCGCTAGTTCACTATTAAAAACCCTTAAAAACATAGTCATGAAACGCAGCTATCAGTACTAGGAGTAAGAGGAGAAACGATGCCTTAGTGAGATCTAAGTGGAGGTTCGTTATGGAAGCTACTAGAAATGCTAAGTGGACTATCAATGAAACTCCTCGAAATTTAAAGGATTTCAAGGATATTGAAGCGGTGCTTGTACGCAATGTCGTGGTGAGAAAGATTTGTGGTCTGAAGGTTATATCAGCTAAGAAGTGAATGTTTTGTGCTTGATTTTCTGTTGAAGTAGCTTCAAGTTTTGATGTTTGCTTCTTTTAGTTGTTTTTTTTTTTTGCTGTTTATTTATGTAGTTTCTTGGACGTATTTTTTAGTTGGTGTGGTTTTGTCTTGCCATTTTTTGACGTTTTGTTATTTTAGAACTTCTGTCGCGTTTTTGATGCAAATTTTAGCCTTTATTGATTTTCAATGATAAAAAAATGTTTAATCATATACATAATAAAAAATAAAATAAAATAATTTTTATTTTATAATTTTCTATCCCCTCTTTCTCTCTATCTCTTTCCTCCTCCATCTCTTTCTAGTTTCCTATTTCTATCTCCACTTGTACCTCTCCCTCCCCCAAACCTTGATGTATTCCTCAACTCCCCGAAACCCCCATTTTTCTTTCTTTATTCCCCCTCTCTCTCTCATGTGTTTCCTTGGGAACACCATAATTTATAGCCTAATGTCATAATTTATAGGGGGTGTTTAGCTACCCAACTTTTTGGGTAGCTTTTAATTTTTTTTGATAGTTTTTAGCTTTTTGACCAAGGTTAAAAAGTTACTTGAGGTGTTTGGTAAGTAGCTTTTTATTTTAGCTTTTTGAACCAAATAAGCTAGTTTCCAAAAATCTACTTGATGAAGCTTTTTGAGTTAGCTTTTCACAAAATTCTGCTTTACGAAACACTTTTCTTACAATCTGCTAACCCAAACAGCTAAAGTCAAACAAATTAATCCAAACTATCGCTAATGACTACAAACTAACGATTACCGCTAGTTGCCAAACAGGGTCATAGTCTACTTCATTACAGTTGAAGAGTCTCAAGTCAAGTATGAGGACCTCATCGCAGCAAGCTCCGAGGACCTCCAGCGCCAGCATTAGAGATTTTGTTTGAAAGATTGACAAAATTAATTTAGGGAAGTATCTTCTAAAACCCTAAATTATATTCTCTCATATTCCTTCTGAATTGATTCAATAACCGTTGTTTCCATTATTTCCAGATATCAAAATTATGGGAAGTGAATCAAGGATATCAAGATTATATAGAAGATTATGAATATAATTCAAGAAAGGAAACTATCTCCTCCAAGGGAAAGAATTCGTTGCTGCCTCAAACTCTCCAATATATATACTACCGAATATTTCTCTTGTAAAGAGTGGATTTCCAAGCAAGCAAATCGGAGTAGGAACTTTGTGTGAGAAAGTTCTGAGTGTAGGAATATTGTGTTGATATTCTGAGTGTAGCCACAATTGTAAGTGGTGAGTTTGTGTGTAACCAGTGAGCACACTGGCGAGGACCTCTAGGGTCGAGTAATTGAAGTGAGGAAGAAGCCTCACGTTGAAGTTATTGTCTCTGTTTGTAACTTCCTCTTCTGTGAGGCCTCAAGTACAGAAGACGACTACAAAGTCTTCTGTCCCAGTAAGCTATTTGAGGACCTCACGGTCTTCACCTAAGCTGAGTTGTAACCTCATCTATTCTAAGCACTTTTATTTGAATAATACAGAAGTATCTTTCATTTTATAAAAGTGCTATTAACCTTGTTGTGTTGTTAAAAGTGCAGAATTTTCTATATAACCCTATTCACCCCCCTTTAGGGTTATTTCAATTGGTATCAGAGCAGGTCCACAGATCTCAAGAGTCTAACAACTCGTGGTAAAGATCATGGTCGGCCTCAACACAACTCCTCAAGGACGCTCGTGGACAAGAGCTCCACTCCTCACTGGTGAAAATTATAGTATGTGGAAGAGGAAGATGGAAATATTCCTCAGAGATCAGGATGAGGACCTCTGGGTCATAGTCACTGAAGGAAATTTCCCCACTCCCACAAAGAAGAACACTGCAAACCAGGATGTCCCAAAAGAAAGATCTGAAATGACAGCTGAAGAGCTCAAAACTCAAGGAAAAAATATTCGTGCTCTAAATTTACTATATTACAGTTTGAATTCAAATGACTTCGAACATGTTTCTAACTGTGAAAATGCCAAACAGGTTTGGGACTATTTGGTCACCTCATACGAAGGCACAAGCCAAGTTCAGGACATCAAGTTAGACATCCTCGTCCAGAAGTATGAGGCATTCAAAATGGAAGAAAATGAGACTATTGAAGAGATGTTCAAAAGATTCAGCAGCATCACCAACCACCTCATATCTTTGGGAAAAACCTACCCAAATGAGGAACAACTTAGAAAGGTCCTTCGATGCCTGCCTAGAAGAAAATGGGGTCCAAAAGTCAAAGCCATTGAAGAAGCTCAAGATCTCAAGGCCCTCAAACTAGAGGAACTCATTGGAAAACTATTGGCCTATGAGATCCAATTGAATGATTTCTCATAACCCAAGGAAATTGCCCTCAAGGCAGTATGTGAATCTGACAGTGAGTCAGATGATGATGAGGAGGAAGATACAATGGCAATGATGGCTAGAGGTTTCAGAAGATTATACAAGAAAAATCCAACCTTTCGAGGATACATCAAGGATGGACAAAAAAGAAAAGCAACCTCAAACGGTAAGTCTTCGTTAAGAAAAGATGCTGACCCATTTACTTGTTTTGTTTATGGCAGCTCAAAACACCTTATGAAGGACTGCCCTCACGCCAGAAGAAACAAAGACAAGAGAAACAGTCGACCTCAACGGCATAACCATGAGGCAATGATGGCAACATGGAGTGATAGTGATTCTAGTGAAGGCCACAGTGAGGTAGAAGAAATACCAAATGTATGTCTGATGGCAAACACAAGTGAGGATCAAGATCCAACCTCATCTCATGATGAGGTAAACATTGATGCTCCTTAATCTTTCACCATTACATCTTGCTCATAAGTGTATGCATCTTTTTAAATACTCTAAGTCCTTGATAGAAAGAATCAAGCACCTTACCAACCACGTTCAAAGTCTCAGTGAGGCCATAGACAGCCTGAACTCTCAAAATGACCTCCTGTTCATAGAAAGCAATAGACTACCTTTTGAGGTCAAAGACTGCTATAAAACCATCACTCAATTATCCAATGAGGTAGTCACTAATTGCCATCCTTACCAAAGCAAATTAGTCTCCACAACCCCCTCTTCTCAACCTTGGACCAAAGTTCCTACAAATCATCCTCCCGGAGGACCTCTCCTTCCCACACCCAATACACTACCTCTCAAAAATTATCGGTCAAAAAGTCCTCCCTTCCATACCAACAAAGGACCTCTCCTTCATATCCCAAACATTTGTCCTCTCAGAGAAAATCATCATAGAGAACCTCCAACAGAAAATAAAATAAGGACCTCATCAAATCCCTTGTCTAAAGGAACTAGACCTCCGTGCATTACTAAAATTTGGGTCCCAAAGACCTCATTGCAACGATCTTATCCTTGGTCAGAGACCAAGAAAGGTATAGTGTCTTGTATTACAGGTATGCCTCAGACACATTACCAAAGATCCAACCAAGTTCTTCAAACTGAAAATCCATAAGAATGCAAGAGTGACCTTCGGAGACAAAATCCAAGACAAGATCCTAGACTTTGGGAAGGTCGTGAAACAACACCACCCGCACCATTCGAGGGGGAGTCGTCTACTATGAGGACCTCAACATGCACAAGCTGTCAAATTGAGGGGGATTCCTATCATCCATCCTCCCTACATGTGGCCTCTCTCCTCCTCCCAGGTTCGTCAACTCACTGCATGCCTAGACCTCTGATGTCCTCATCAGCATGGCCTCTCGAGTACCTCAAAATTTAAGGTGTCCTCATCATTTATTTTCCTCCTATCCCTCCTTCTCCCTCTCTCTTCATCTGCTTATTTTGGTTACACAATTTAGTACCTGTACTCTCCTGTTTCCTTTCTGTCCGAAAGACAAAAAGGGGGAGAATTAAGTTTGTTGCATTGTTTTGCTATATACTGTGTGCTTATGCTAAAGGACCACAAAGAAAATTTTGTCTTTCAAACAATAAGGGGAGATTGAAGAGTCTCAAGTCAAGTCTGAGGACCTCATCGCAGCAAGCTCCGAGGACCTCTAGCGCCAGCATTAGAGATTTTGTTTGAAAGATTGACAAAATTAATTTAGGGAAGTACTCCCTCCGTCCCAAATTAATTGACATTGGGCTAAGTATTAATTACTAACAAATTACAATGAGTACCAATATGAAATTACCATCATTAGAAAGATGTTTTATTAAAAATTACAATGGAGGTAGTTTCATATTGTAACTCATTGTCATTGATGAATAATTAACGGTCAAAGTTTAGTTAAAATGTCAATTAATTTGGGACGGAGGGAGTATCTTCTAAAACCCTAAATTATATTCTCTCATATTCCTTCTGAATTGATTCAATAACCGTTGTTTCCATTATTTCCAGATATCAAAATTATGGGAAGTGAATCAAGGATATCAAGATTATATAGAAGATTATGAATATAATTCAAGAAAGGAAACTATCTCCTCCAAGGGAAAGAATTCGTTGCTGCCTCAAACTCTCCAATATATATACTACCGAATATTTCTCTTGTAAAGAGTGGATTTCCAAGCAAGCAAATCGGAGTAGGAACTTTGTGTGAGAAAGTTCTGAGTGTAGGAATATTGTGTTGATATTCTGAGTGTAGCCACAATTGTAAGTGGTGAGTTTGTGTGTAACCAGTGAGCACACTGGCGAGGACCTCTAGGGTCGAGTAATTGAAGTGAGGAAGAAGCCTCACGTTGAAGTTATTGTCTCTGTTTGTAACTTCCTCTTCTGTGAGGCCTCAAGTACAGAAGACGACTACAAAGTCTTCTGTCCCAGTAAGCTATTTGAGGACCTCACGGTCTTCACCTAAGCTGAGTTGTAACCTCATCTATTCTAAGCACTTTTATTTGAATAATAAAGAAGTATATATCTTTCATTTTATAAAAGTGCTATTAACTTTGTTGTGTTGTTAAAAGTGCAGAAATTTCTATATATACATGATCTCACGCGGATACTTGACATGTTCCCCCTTTTTCAGGTCCATCACAAGGGAAACGAAATCCAAGATTTGCTTTATCCGGTATCAAACGGGAGCTACGAGCAAATAGAACGCCCTTCAAAAGTATCAGTACCGTCACGTGAATTGTAAAAGCATGAATGTGGTGGACCAAGAAATCCGCGGTTCCTAATGGAATGGGTAACAAAGCTACTTTGCCACCCACTGCTACCTATTCACCCCCCCCCTCTAGGGTTATTTCATCAGTTTTAGTATCTTTCAAGCTTTTCATCAAAATTCAAGTCAAGGTTATATAAAATTAAAGTTATATGTATGCATGCAGCAAGGTGGAGTTAAAGTTCTCCTAGGCTTGGCAAAAATTTGGGTACGGGTAATTTCAGGTTCAGTCAATTCGGTCGTTTGGTCAAAAACCTATTATCTAAACCCTGTTCGATAGGCAACTTGGACATTGAGGCCATACCCAGGTGTTCGATCTCCGGACACGGATGTCCGATGTCTGAATTATATATAAAGGGAAGTTCATAGTTGTGGTATTGGAATGACCGAATATTGTCCGATTAATTTAAAAGCTAAGCTAAGTTCACTACAAGCGGGGTCCGGACATTGTCCTATTGTCTGAAATGACCAAACCTGAATTTTCCCCCAAATTTCGGACCACTCGGACTTAGTTTTCCATACCCGAACCGGACTTGATTTTTAATAAGACAGTGACCAATTGACCGACTTTAGAATTCGGACAAATTTTTGATGACCATCCAATTTTTTTCGGTTCGGACAAAATCGAATTATTAGGCGGTCAAAATTTTGCTAGCTTCTCACACCTTATTTCAGCATCCAAATCTAGCAACTTTAATGCTTGCAAAACTATACGTACCAGTTAATTAGGCCCTGTTCGGCAAAATTAGCGTTTTAGGTAGCGGATAGAGGTTTATGTAGCGGATAGCGGTTTAAGCAACGGATAGCGGTTTAAGTAGCGGATAGCGGATGACTGTTCAAATGAAAATTGTGTTCGGTAAATTTAGCGGATTAATTAACAGATTTATGTGAATTGACATAAAAGGATATGAATAATTTTGAAAGATAAAATTTTCAAAGGGTATTTTTTGACCGAAAAATATGAAACGCTATACCCCAAACGCTAAACGTTAACTTTATTAGCGTTTCACAAAACGCTCCTCAAAACGCTAAACGCTCCTCAAATCGCTAGTTTACCGAACACTAATATTTACGCGATTAGAGTTTTGACTTGGTCAAAACGCTAAACGCTACCCCAAACGTTACTGCCGAACACAACCTTAGTCTACCGTTGTTTGCAAGTAATGAACTGATTCGAACAACTAGTTTTTCGTCTTCAACTCGTAACACAACAACCTATGGTTACAAAAACAAGGATGAAATAAATAGTAGTAACTAACTACATTTACATTCTCCCAATTTAAAATTCAAGAATCTACGTTAAAATTCACTACTAGATCCACATATAGCTCAGAATTTTAATTTTATAAGTAGTTTGCTTCACACTTTTCCTTTCTTGGCAAGATTTTTTTTTTTTAAAAAAAGAAAACCACTCCCATTACACCTTTCAGAAACTAGTTTTGCAAACAAATTTTGGCCACCAATACGCTAAAAGTTACCATCTTTTTTCATAATTCCTTTCTAAAGTGTCACAAGAAACCCTAATTATAATGTTTAAAGTTATCACTTTTTCATACCCTTGTTGAAAAGTGTTCATCTTAAATTCCAAATCACTAAGAAACCCTAATTATAACGCAAACCTTTAGATCTATGTAGCTCATGCTGTCTCTAGCTAAGCATTAGAAGCTAAACATTAGTACTATATAAATTGATGACTATGTAATATTCCAACTGATCGCAACAGTAACCTGGTTAGAAACAAGTATCACAGTCAATGACTGTTCTTAATATCATCCATCAGACAGTTGATATAACCTCCTAATTAAAAACTAGCAGTGGGTTGAAGAGAAACAACTGAGGCAGAAGCATATTGTCTCTCCACTGCTTCCATCAACTTGTTCGCTATTGCGCTTGCATAAACTGATGACCCTTCTGATATCTGCCCATGAAAAAAAAATACAATTTTAGTACATAATGAAACTTTGAATCAAATTAAACCCTAAATTTATCCTTTTTTGAAAGATTTTCCCTTGAAAAATGTTTTTGATTTCTTTTTATGGGTAGTTTGTTTGGAATCAGTCTCTCAACTGTGGAGATAAGACTGCCAACTGTAAATCTCCCAGACCCCACATATGATGGACCCAAACAACTGAATTTTAGTACATAATGAAACTTTGAATCAAATTAAACCCTAAATTTATCATTTTTGAAAGATTTTCCCGAACAAAAAAGTTTTGGAATTTTTGTATAAGATTGAAGAGGGGAAAATGAAATTAAAGGGAGGATGCATGGGAACCTTGGAGTTGAAGAGATAGCTGTAGTAGTCCCCAACATGGGCACCCGCGACATGTCGAAGGTCGAGCTGAAGTTCATCAAGAGTCCTTGACACTGACAGAAGACAGTTAACCTTGATCTTGCGTTGCACCAGCTTGATTGTCACCTCGTCGTCCACGATCCTGACATCGAGCTCAGTGTCCTTGCACTTCCTCTGCAGCCACGAGCTCCGCAGCTGCTGGTGGATCCCCTCGTACCCCGCCTCGTCCGGGTCAGGCTTTATGTCCACCCCTTTAACAACAACTTGATCACCATCATCTTCACCAGGAGCTGCAATGTTGCATGATTTTTCCTGTTCATTTCGAACTCTCTTCACCCTCTCCTTCGCTAACCTCTTCTTCTCTACCAGCAGCTTCAGCTCTGCCACCGTTCTCTTCAGCTCCAAGATGTAGTCAATCGCGTCCTTCACTATCGATGCCCTATCTCCCTATACAAGACCAAAAAAATTATGTTTTTTTTTTTGTTTCACAGAGGCATTTTCACAAACAGTTGGTGATCAGTACCTTGCTGGGGTTAGGAACGAGGCTCTTGAGATGCTGATACTTGTCACTGAAGTTTTGCCTTCTTTGGCGCTCCGTCACGAAATTCTTAGGACAATTTTTACCCTCTTTCCCATCACCCAAACATGGATTAATATTCCCACTATTGAACTCGAAAATCCCAGTAGTAGCCCCATGCATATGATGCTGTTGTTCATGTTGATAAATCCCAGTAATCCCAAACCCATTGTTGATATTCTCATCCCCATTATAATCCATCCTACACATTCCAAACAAGGAAGACATACCTATACTCCCATTGGGATTATTACTATCCCTGCTTGGTTGGATCATACCAGTTGCTGTGAACCCTTCTGAGAAAGGTTGAAGCATGAGGTCCCTCAAAGAAGGAACAGGCTGAGAGGGCAAGTTGAGATGAAAGAGGTGGTCATAGGGCATTATCCCAGATGGGTTATTCAACTGATCATCCCCAGCAGCAGCACCCAGAAACCCCATGGAAGAAGAAGAAGGTGGGGATGATTTCCCAAAAGAAATGGAGGAAGATGATGCAAATGAGCATTTGGGCAAGTTTAGGAAAGCTAGAAGATCAGAGGTGGTTGTGTTTGAGGTGGGGTTTTGATGGTCTTCGAATTGGGGGAAACCCATGTCAGAAACAACATGAGTGGGCATCCAGTTGTTGGAGTCATGGCTGCCCAGATGATGAGGAGTTTGTTGGTCTAACTCCATGGAAGGATCTAAATCTTGGTGATGAGTGTGTGTGGTTTGTATCGTTTGATCATGAATTGGGGTAAAATGGGTGGTTTGATCATGAGAAAAGCCGTTGTTTTGTTGTTGTTGATCAGGTTGTTGTTGTTGTTCTGGGATGATGTTGGGGTCAAAGCAAGCTGCACCCTGCTGTGTCTGATTATCACTGCTGTACATTTTGTTTTAAAGTTTTTATGTCCTTGTTTGGTGCTTGATTTGTGGGACTCTGCAACAAAGATTCAGAAATAGGAAAGCATCAATATAATTAATAAAGCAAGTGAAGAAAGGTATCAGAGAGGATGATCTGGAACAAAATGGGAAATGATTGGGAGAGGTGGGGGGAACAGACCTTTGTGCTGCCTTTTATGAGCTAGCTAGCAAAACCAATTCATCAGAGAGAGAGAGAGAGAGAGAGAGAGAGAGGTGCAGGTTTTTGTCTTGAGGAGTTGGGGATGGGGAAAAACTGAAAAGGGAATATAAGGAGAAGGGAAGGTGGGGATGATAATAGTACGATACAGTTGGTTTATAAGGGGGAAAGGACAAATGGACAATATATACCAAGTTGTTTTCTTTTCTTTCTGGATTTTTATTTTTGGGAATTAGGGTTTCATTGGTTTTAATTTAAACTTTTTATATAGAAAATGTTTGGTCGGAAAATTTTTTCATATTTAATTTTCTATAATATACAACGAATTTTTAATGTGGGACTTAATATTTATCTCACAATCTCAATAAACTGTTTTCCAAAGGGAATAAGATGAAAGTATTTCTTGAAAAAGTTCTTTTCGAAAAATTATCAAATGCACCATGAGTAATTTCAGTAGAGGTTGAGCAAGCTCTTGCATGATTAGAGCAAGTAAAATGGTGGATTGTTGTAGGTTGGAATTTGTGTTGAGAGTAGAGTTTTGGTGCAGCAAGGAACTAAACTATCAAGGAACGAGTTATGGAAACTCAGGAATGCATGTGTTTATATTTTATTTTTTTGTTTTTCAACAAATCATATTTTGACATATAGCAGTAGTATAGTATGTTTTTTTTTAAAAAAGAAATATTTAAAGTAAAAAAATAAGAATAAATTCTTATTGTTATAAAATGAGTATGAATTATAGGTGATATGGAAAGGGTGAACCTCATCTACATTCCAAAAATTTGGATTGTTATTGTATTTACTATTATAATTATATGGATTAAAGGTTATATTATACCTCTATCAGAGGGGGGGAAAAAGTTGTATTATACTAGTTAAAGATATACGGATTATGTCATATAATGGAAGTTAATTAGTTATATTCATGGTTAGGAAATGAAAATGGGAGATAGCTAACAAAAGGTGGGGAATATTGAAGGTATGAAGGTAGTGTGGGAGAAAAGCAAAAGTAGTTTGTTATTACTAGAATATCCCCCAATTCCTTTTTACCTATGAAAAATAATTCTGTTTCTCTATCTAGATGTAGGTATAGGGCCCACATATTAGGATCCAAAAATACTGATAGTTTTTCCAGCAGTGGAACTGCATGCTATGTCCCCACAGGGACAGGCTGATCAGGCCAGGAGCAGATACGCACGTATGTCCTCTCTCCTCCACCTTTTTCTTTGTTTGACCCATCTCCCCTAATTACGGGTGCTAATTACCCTAATAAACTAGTACTATATTAAAGACTACAATGTGTTAGTAGTAGTACTCTATTTACTGAATGCAAGTACCAAACATGATGGTAGTTCAATTCAATTAGTATTAAATCAAAGGATTATTGGATGATAATACACTGAACTTTAAGAGTATTGGACAACATAATAATGCACTGAACTTTTTTCTTGAATTCTAATAAACTGAACTTTGAAGGTATTGGACAATAATGCACTCAGACCAATTCAGCTGGTGGCTGATGCGGTGGCTGTCCTACTTTGAGGTATCGTTTTTCTATTTTTTTCCAAAAAAAATATATTAGTCATCCTACTTATGTGTACTTTCTTACACGGCAAAAGTTTTTCTAAAAGAAATAGAAAAACGACACCTCAAAGTAGGACAACCACCGCGTCAACCACCAACTGAATTGTTCTGAGTGCATTATTGTCCAATACCCTCAAAGTTCAGTGTATTAAAGTCCAAGAAAAAAGTTCAGTGCATTATTATCCAATACCCCTAAAATTTAGTGTATTATCATCCAATAATCCTAAATTAAATATGTATTTTATTTCTCTCTTTCATTTACTTGTTCATGGACCATGATACTATATGTATTTAAATATTAAAATTTAGGGGTAAAACTGTTATGTCCAATTCTTAATATCTTATCTTAAATGGAAGGTCAGGTTATTAATTTTGTCTTTGGTTTTTCTTTAACCAAACTTTCTATGCTACATGACATTAATATTTCCAAAAATTGATATACATTATCATTTCGTATTTGTTGGACAGTAATTCTAGAATCAAGTCTTTTCATATTTTTTTCTCTTATTAATTATTCAAAGCTAAGCTTTCTAACTAAATAGCCTAAAATCAATTCAAAAGTGATAAGTTTCATATATATATATATATATATATATATATATATATATATATATATATATATATATATATATATATATATATATATATATATATATATATATATATATATATATATCTGTGTGTGAAGATGATTTGAATCTTGGGACAAGATATTGTTCAACGCAACGCAAACACAACGCACAAAAAAACTGTCTTAATAGAATACATATATATTTGCATGTTAAATTGAAAACCATGATATGATTGATTTCTACAACTATAATAACACATATAAATTACATAAAATTATATGTTTATCCATGACTTTTATAGTTTACAAAAATTAAGTACCTAAAATATGCATAATGAATAATAAACAGACCCCAAAACACGTATCATCGGATATATTGCATGTATGAGGAGTACATATAGTTTCAAATAGTGAGAAGTAATAACAAGTTATGCAAATGATCAAAATCAATAAGGAAGTTTTTTATGAAAGAAGTAACGATTGTGGTTTCATATAAGTAATTAAGTATTGCTCTTTTGTGTGGTTGGTTGGTAGGATAAAATAAATAAAATTGGATAAAATAGGTAGAATAAAGTATGATAGGTGAGATAAAGTATGGTAACTAAATATATAAAGTGGATAAACTTACCACACAAAAGAACAATACGGTAATAGCATACATCGTTGATCAACCGAAAAATTTCACATAACATGATATTTGAGAGCTCTCTATTTACAAGTGTAAGAGTCAATGTTTTTGGATTATCATGTTAAATTTCAAATATTGTTGAAGGCACTGATCCTAACAACTAATTTATCTTCAATTTAAATATCGATCATGTTACTATAAAACTATGAATACAAGAATAATATATAGAGAGGAAAGAAGTTAAAAAGAGAGGACAAGATGGTATTAATATTTCAATCTTACATGAATTATATTATTTATATTAGTTACATACTTACATCTATAACAACAATTATATACAATATAAACTCTGATATAGGTACAAAGTCTTCTCATGTTCAATTATTTCAATATCCCATGACAAAAATACCCCAAGTATATTTGTATGGACATTCATATATATTACTTGCTAGTACTTCACAACACATATAAAAGTATTTTTATATGAGTACGTCTATGGATGAAGGAAAGGGAAACCAAGGGAATATTCATCCAATCCAATGACGATTGCAAATTGTATAGGTTTGTATTTGTTTACATATCACGTATTCAGTTACTTTGCATGGCTTGATAATGAAAAAAAGAAGAGAAAAGACCAAGTCATGGATGATACAGGAAATCAGGATACTGATCATCTGTACAATATTTGGTAAATCATGATGATCAATATATACGCCCAACTTTTACTTGATCAAACTTGTTTGTTATCATTCCTTTTCCCTACTCATGGTTCTCCGAGCTAGCTCCACAGGGTGGTTTACATTTCCTTACAAGAACAAATACTAATAGTCAGAATCCATAAATGTTTTTTTAAACAAGGATAAGTACAAATCATCTAAGTAGTCCTTATCTCAAGGGACCTGTCAAGGATATCATCACTAAGATTAAAAGAAAAAGAAAAAGACGGATTTGAAAACTGAATAGCTACTGACCGGAGAGACTAAACTTAGTCAGTGGATCAACAGTTATATTACCTTCCCTAAAGATATGAGAAATAAAAACTGAGTTACAAAGAGAAAGGAGAACTTGAATATCACGGATCAATTAAAGATGCAATTTCCCATGACATATGACACTCCACGTAGCACTTTAATGAGGACTAAATTATCTCCTTAACTTACTGTAAGGTTATTTTAATTTTATTTGAAAAATTATAAACCGATACAATAATTTATTAACAACGATAGATTTAAGTTTTTAGATTAGGGAATAATCTACATACTATTACATTTTTAATAAATATGTAAAATATATTTTTTACTCCTTATTCGGCTAAGCTCTCATTTAATTTTTTTTTTAGAGCTAAAGGTATCCATGAGATCATGACCACCCTAATCCCAATGTAAATCCACCCATGCCAATGCCAATAAGTCTTGCTTATTTTGATTAGCGGGAGGTGATCTGCAAGTTTAGTTGTAAAAACTTGCTGCTTAATTTACATACAAGAATTTTGATTATTAATTATTTATTTTACTTCAATTTAAGATATGAGTGGAATATAATTAGAATGGTTAAATGGTAACAATAACGAATAACATCACCTCTTATAAGCTTTAATTTTCTTCTAGTTATGTATACATATAATTTTAATAACATAGCTTATATGAGTATATACTATATAGCAGAATGATAATGAGATAGCTTGGGTAGACTGAATAAGATAAATTTTAAAGATGTAAAAACTAGGGTTATCAAAAGATCGAGTCCGAATTAAATTTGAGTCGATCCAATTGGCCAATGTTAAAATTTGGATGATAAATTAATTTTTTATTCGGTATTTTAGGTCGGATTATATCAAAAAATTTGGACATACTTAAATTTTGGTTCAAATTGAGTTCGATCAATAGAAATAAGAGAACTATTGTGTTCGATGTCCGATCAAATAGTTCAATTTCAAAACTCAGACGAAAATCTGTTGATCATATCAGTTGTCTTTTCCCGAATCGGGCAAATTCAGGTATTCGAATATTACAAACTTTTGCCAGCTGTAAAAAGAGATGATGGAAGTGGGGCCCCTTAGTGATTAGGAAAGATATTTCATGCAAATGGAGAGTGTGAACTAACTCTTCCCTTTTTAACTGTTTTTGAAGAAATGGTTTGTTTATTCATTCTGTTTCTGAGTAGGTGGTGAAATCAAGTCATACTCTAGTTTAGGTTTTCTAAATATAAGACCAAAATCAAGGAAGTTAGTTTGGAATTTTTTATGTTCATTCAAGTAAGATCATGAGAAAACGATGATACTCTCTTTTATTGGCTACCTTGATTACCATCTTGAATTTCTTTTAATAGTATATCCAATACTTCAATGTGTATATATGTAAGCCCTGCATGCTGCATTAGTATGTGGGATACACTCAAATTATTAAACGAAGAAATTGGACCTACTGGAAAATAAAGTTTGGAAACCATTATTTCAAATCCGATATTTCCATTTCCCTCTTAAATATTACCTTCATCCCAAAATATTTGTCTTTTTATCTAACTTCTTTATTTCAAAATATTTGTCAATTTTATGGTTCTAACAACAGTCATTGCTTTTTTTAATAAGTTTATTTATTACTTTTTACAATTCCAACAATCATTATCTTCCATCAAAGTCGGGGTAGTTTGGGTAAATTACCAACATTTCACTCCAATTTTCAATATATATGCATTGGTCTTCTCAAATTAGGTAAATGGATAAATATAATAGGACAGATGTAGTATGTTGTACTTAGACTGAAACAACTTTATTTTAGAAAGATTAAAACGACAATAATAGCACAATAATAAATTTCCAAGAGAAATACATTTGAAGGTGGTCTGGGGAATTCATATGGACTTAGTCTTCCCTCATAAACTGAAATTCATGAAAAAACTGATTTCTGTAGACTCGGAAAAATTAAAAACAAAAACTTTTCGAAAAAATCACTTTGAGAATCAGTTTTGACACTAAGGGAGTGTTTGGTTGGGATGAAAATCATTTTCCGAAAAATGATTTTCCCCCACCCCTATGTAAATTATTTTCTTAACTACAACCTAATTAATGAAAACCATTTTCTCTCTCTCTCTCTCTCTCTCTCTTGAGTCTCTTTCACTGTCTCTCATACACCTGTTTTAATATATTCTCTCTCGTTTTTCTCTCTTCCACCACTCTCTCTCTCTACCACTTTCTCTCACACATGCATTTTAATCTCGGTCTGCTTATTTCCAAATAGGTGAAAATCGTTTTCCAGAAAAATGATTTTCATGTGTACCAAACACGGGAAAATATCAAATGAAAATCCATTTTCTAAAAAAATCACTTTTCAAGGAAAACCGTTTTCTTAAAAAACAGTTTTCCTTTGCACCAAACACACCCTAAGAAAAATATTGAAAAAAATAAGAAACCAAGAATATTCATATGGAGGTGAAAAGATGCATACATCAAATGCTCAACTTAATTGATATATTTCACTTAGAAAGATGTTAGGAGTAGTAAATCTTGTATTTCCAATTTGTTCACAATTTTATTTCTTTGTTTTCTTTTATCTTGTTTCTTGGTTAGTTAGGGAGGTTGGTTATAAATAACCTACCTCTCCCCCTTGTATTTCTTGAGTTGAGATTCATTAATAATAACATTTCTCAAATCTCTCTCCCTCTTCTCTCTTTAGTTTCCCCAAATTGGGTGAAACTTAACATGGTATCAGAGCAGGCTTAGTTCCTGTCCTTTTTCTTCCTCCATTTCACATTCTTCTTCTTCATCATCTTTCCACCCCTTTCCAGAAAACCATAAACTTCCACAATCAAGAAACCAACTCTGCTCTGCTGCTGCGTGCTCGCCGGGTCGAAAAGGGTCCGACTCCGACGACGTCTGTGCACATCGTCGGCGACCGATCAAACCCTTGATCCCTCATCCTCGCAGAGATCTGCTCCCACAGATGCTTGTTTGATTTTGAGGTGTTGAACAGCGAATCCAACTCTCTCCTCAGGCTAATCAAGCTCCTCGTCTCCTCCTGAACCCATGTCTCCGCCCAGATTTCGTCTCATCCCGCCATTGTCATCGGCGACGGCCTCGCCGGTTTCTCCGCTGCCACGAAGCTCCGTTTTCGTCACCTCCTACATCGACCGCGACCCCTCCCTCCGATCCCTCCTCTCCCGCTTTGACGTCACCGCCAAGACCGCCGGAAACAACCCACATTCGTCGATCTGTGATTTGAAGATTGTTCGAGGAGTTTCAGTGTGGTTTTTGTGAGGTTTTGTCACGAAGATCTGACGGTTTCTTTACTGTATTCTATCTATCTTGGCTTGAGATCCGGGCCAAGCACAGAAAAGAAGGGGGAAACATTCGGTTTAGTTCTGGATACTTTGGTTCACGATTGCGGTATTCGATTTCTATTGGTAGTTTCAAGTCTGTAGTTCTGGATTTGATTCTGTATTCTTGAGGAGCTCAGATTAGATTATAAACATGGCATCGAAGGAGGGGTTCTTGACAGAACAAAGCAGAGGAAGGAGAAACAGGAGAAAGAATTGATTCTTTGCTGTACTTTACTTTGCTTTCTCGGTTTGCTATTATTTGTCTCTGAAAAGGGCCTTTTGGAACCCAATTCAACCTCACTTTGTTGTTTCCCTCCCTTATACTGCTTCCTCAAACATGACCTCTTCCATCTTTGCTTCTCTATTCATGGATTCAAAGAGCCGGTCATGTTTATACAGTATTTTCATCGGGGTATCTTTAATTTGCTGCAAAGATGACATTGTAGCGTTTGTCATGTTGGATGTGATCACTCAAGTAGAGCATAATCTGGGATAGGGTTCCAAGCTGATGTTCACTATCAAGGTGGGGATGTTGTAAGAACCAGTGAATGCATAACTGAGGGTGGAGATTTTCATTTCATTCACCATGTCTGATAAAAAGGATTATGATTGATCCTCTCTTCGTTCTCTCGTCCGATCAACCAGGAAAGTCTCTATTAGGCCATTGTATTCGCCGGAGACAATTTCAATATCTGGAAAAGTTCGACAATCTATCTTTCTTTCTTTCATCGTTTGACTCCACGAAGTTCTTCTGTGTCTACGTCCATTTTCACCCGCTATTAAGAGTTGTGGTGATGGCGAGGAAGCTGTTGGAGTTAAAAGTTCAAGATTTCCATTGTGGCAAATTGGAGTTTTGACATCCTCCAATTTGAGGGGGGTGTTAGGAGTAGTAAATCTTGTATTTCCAATTTGTTCACAATTTTATTTCTTTGTTTCTTTTATCTTGTTTCTTGGTTAGTTAGGGAGGTTGGTTATAAGTAACCTACCTCTCCCCCTTGTATTTCTTGAGTTGAGATTCATTAATAATAACATTTCTCAAATCTCTCTCCCTCTTCTCTCTTTAGTTTCCCCAAATTGGGTGAAACTTAACATGGTATCAGAGCAGGCTTAGTTCTTGTCCTTTTTCTTCCTCCATTTCACATTCTTCTTCTTCATCATCTTTCCACCCCTTTCCAGAAAACCATAAACTTCCACAATCAAGAAATCAACTCTGCGTGCTCGCCGGTCGGTCGAAAGGGTCCGACTGACGACGCTGCACATCGTCGGCGACCGATCAAACCCTTGATCCCTCATCCTCGCAGAGATCTGCTCCCATAGATGCTTGTTTGATTTTGAGGTGTTGAACAGCGAATCCAACTCTCTCCTCAGGCTAATCAAGCTCCTCGTCTCCTCCTGAACCCATGTCTCCGCCCAGATTTCGTCTCATCCCGCCATTGTCATCGGCGACGGCCTCGCCGGTTTCTCCGCTGCCACGAAGCTCCGTTTTCGTCACCTCCTACATCGACCGCGACCCCTCCCTCCGATCCCTCCTCTCCCGCTTTGACGTCACCGCCAAGACCGCCGGAAACAACCCACATTCGTCGATCTGTGATTTGAAGATTGTTCGAGGAGTTTTGTGTGGTTTTGTGAGGTTTTGTCACGAAGATCGACGGTTTCTTTCAGTATTCTATCTATCTTGGCTTGAGATCCGGGCCAAGCACAGAAAAGAAGGGGGAAACATTCGGTTTAGTTCTGGATACTTTGGTTCACGATTGCGGTATTCGATTTCTATTGGTAGTTTCAAGTCTGTAGTTCTGGATTTGATTCTGTATTCTTGAGGAGCTCAGATTAGATTATAAACATGGCATCGAAGGAGGGGTTCTTGACAGAACAAAGCAGAGGAAGGAGAAACAGGAGAAAGAATTGATTCTTTGTTGTACTTTACTTTGCTTTCTCGGTTTGCTATTATTTGTCTCTGAAAAGGGCCTTTTGGAACCCAATTCAACCTCACTTTGTTGTTTCCCTCCCTTATACTGCTTCCTCAAACATGACCTCTTCCATCTTTGCTTCTCTATTCATGGATTCAAAGAGTGGGTCATGTTTATACAGTATTTTCATCGGGGTATCTCTAATTTGCTGCAAAGATGACATTGTAGCGTTTGTCATGTTGGATGTGATCACTCAAGTAGAGCATAATCTGGGATAGGGTTCCAAGCTGATGTTCACTATCAAGGTGGGGATGTTGTAAGAACCAGTGAATGCATAACTGAGGGTGGAGATTTCCATTTCATTCACCATGTCTGATAAAAAGGATTATGATTGATCCTCTCTTCGTTCTCTCGTTCGATCAACCAGGAAAGTCTCTATTAGGCCATTGTATTCGCCGGAGACAATTTCAATATCTGGAAAAGTTCGACAATCTATCTTTCTTTCTTTCATCGTTTGACTCCACGAAGTTCTTCTGTGTCTACGTCCATTTTCACCCGCTATTAAGAGTTGTGGTGATGGCGAGGAAGCTGTTGGAGTTAAAAGTTCAAGATTTCCATTGTGGCAAATTGGAGTTTTGACACCCTCCAATTTGAGGGGGGTGTTAGGAGTAGTAAATCTTGTATTTCCAATTTGTTCACAATTTTATTTCTTTGTTTTCTTTTATCTTGTTTCTTGGTTAGTTAGGGAGGTTGGTTATAAATAACCTACCTCTCCCCCTTGTATTTCTTGAGTTGAGATTCATTAATAATAACATTTCTCAAATCTCTATCCCTCTTCTCTCTTTAGTTTCCCCAAATTGGGTGAAACTTAACAAAAGATGATTCTAATATCGTATCATATATAAAAACCAACTCAACTAAAAATTAAGTTGATGATAAGTTCATGAATAGTTTTGTATAAGAATATGTTTGACTACTTATGTTGTCTTCGGCTTAATCCAAGTCTAGCATATCAACACAAAGGTGATGGAACAAAAATCGAACTTAGTGTCTTGCTAAAATTTGTTATATTCACACCCCGTGTTAATTTTTCAACCAAGAAATAAATGTTCGCACGGGCATATACTTGAATTTGACATCCTTTTGTCAAGAGATTATTAACATTAATTAAAAGTCAAGCACTGTTTAACCAATAGTCACAACCAAGACAATATGGACGAGTGTGTTTTTTGGCTCTCAACTACAACAGCAAGACTAGGGCACAAAAAAACCCTAGTTTTTTTCCATAGTGAGAGCATAGGCCTCCGACAAGTGGCCGGTAGTTGATCGACGATTAGTCTCAAACGTAGACTGGGAAGGTAGTACTGAAGGTTGTAGGTGAAGGAGTGGAGATAGAGTGAGGAGAAAACCCCTACTTTGTGCCTAGGGTTTGAAACTTGGGCCTGAAGAAAGGTATGGTAACCATGGCAGAATTATTAGAATAATATAAGGGCAAATTGAAGTTAACTGAGGAAGAGGAGACGAGATTCTCGAGTTGGACAGTGAAGTCCCAAAGGAAAATTTTAAGGAGATAGCGTCGAGTCTCATGGGTACTTTGACGACGAAAAACACATTTAACTCTTGTGTGATGAGATCAGGTCCTGAAAAACATATGGAAACATCCAAAGGAGTGGTGATTCGGGTGTTGGATTACAATTTTTTTTCTCTTCCAATTCTTCTCAGAGAAAGACAAGTCCTTTGTTTTCAGTGAAGGACTATGGTCCTTTGGCATCAAGTTATAATTATTGATGGAATGGATAGGAAAAGAGAAGTTGCAAGAAATGGTGTACGTTCAACAGTGCTCGTTTTTGGATAAAGGCTTATGGAGTCCCTACCATCAAGCAAACCAGTGTCTTTGCAAAGATTGTGGGGGACAAAGTGGGTACGTTTGTTGCGTGTGAAAAGGAGTTAATGTACGAGAAATCCATGTGTTTCAGAGTCAACTTAGATGTTACCAAACTGTTGATACGGGGGCTCATGGTTAAGCTTGAAGGTAAGTCATTCTTAATACAATTCACGTATTGTTGGGTTTTGTGGCCCATTGGATCCTCCGTGGGGTCCAGAACCTGAGAAGAATCGACAGAGGATACAGGTTTAATATAATTCTAATTCCCTGTTCAAGTCAGATACTACTTGTTGTTATTTGAGTTTTAATCTGACTCTATTTCTTCTCCTAGACACCCTATAAATAGGGTTCAATTTTCTCCACTTTATTTCACGGCAAACGGTGAACGGTAGCATCTTCTGACCAGAGCAAGAGAGAGATAAAATAATGAGAGAGAGAGAGAGTCTCACCAATATTTTCCCAGTGTGTCCTGAGAGATTGTGAGTTAAGAGTTAGAGAGATTTATATTGTAATCTCCTTTCTTGTAGATCGCATCACACCCTATGATAGTGATCGAGTTGTACTCCTCCTCTCATAGTGGATTATTTTTCTGGCTATCGCCGTCCGTAGAACCTGCAATCAGGAGCAAGTTGCTGATGATGATCCTGAAATAACTCTGGTTGATGAGTCTGAGATCGAGACTAAAGTTCTTCGTGTGGAGGAAGAACCAAGCATGGCAAGAGACTATCCTATAAAGGAGATCAGGAGACCAACATGGTATACTAAAATGTTATGATTGCATATGCGCTGAGGGTTGTAGAGGAGATGGAGAGTCTGCAGAAGAATTATACATGGGAGTAGTGTGAGTTGCTTAAAAGGCAACGAGCTCTTACTGAAGAATGGGTGCACAAAAAGGGTCATGTAGAGAGTGACTGTTGGAGAAAGCTGAGAGACCAGAGCATGGTGGTAAGGATAACTGCACCAAAACTGGTACCGCAAATAGTGTTGAGGCTAACGGTTGCAGGTACAAAACAAAAGATGGTGTCCTAAAGTGTGCAGAGGTTCCATAGTTCGGATGAAGGGATCCAGGAAGGGCAGCCTATTCACCCTATAGGGGTCTACAGTGACGAGAACTGCAGAGGCGGTCTCAAATCTTTATGAGTTTGACAGCGCATATGGTCTTAAACATGCATCCAGACAACGGTATATAATGCTTGATACCATTTGAGAACCCTTCGGGGTAACGCCATGCGGAGGGGCGTGTTGATGTCGACAGTCGAGATGTTTATCTGGACCGATGACCCGGATCATGGTCCAAGGTGGAGGTTATTGGGTTTTGTGGCCCATTGGATCCTCGGTGGGGTCCAGAACCTGAGAAGAATCGGCAAAGGATACAGTTTTAATCTAATTCTAATTCCCTGTTCAAGTCAAGTACTACTTGTTGTTATTTAAGTTTTAATTTGACTCTATTTCTTCTCCTAGCCACCCTATAAATAGGGTTCAGTTTTCTCCACTTTATTTCACGGCGAACGACGAACGGTAGCATCTTCTGACCAGAGCAAGAGAGAGAGTGAATCTCATCAATATTTTCCCAATGTATCCTGCGAGATTGTGAGTTGAGTGTGAGAGAGAGATTTATATTGTAATCTCCTTTGGTGATCGTATCACACCCTGTGATAGTGATCAGGTTATACTTCTCCTTTCTCATATAGTGGATTATTTTTTGGTGGTTGCCGTCCATGGGTTTTTCTCCGAGTTCTTCGGTTTCCTACGTAATCCTGGTGTTTGTCTTTGCATTTATTTTTAGTTCCTGAATTTTGTTGTAATTTTCGTCATCACAATTTATTTTTCGCTTCCACTATTATCTTGTTTATTCTCTAATTAACAAGTATCTCAAACTTCTAGACTTTTCTTATGGGAGTGGAAGATGGGGACATGTTCTGAAGGAATGCGACACCGCGAACCCGGACTGAGCGTCGAAGACACTTGACTACGAGCGTCTCTACTCAAAACTAGAAGGAGGAATGTTGATATAGAACTCCAGAAAGAAAAGCATCTATTTCAATCCCTTAAACGGAAGAAACCAAGCACAAGAGCAAGACATAGGCTATTTTTTGGAGGTAGGGGCTAGTGGATCGCACTTTGGCACCCTCTTGGAGAAAAATGCAGCAGTTGGTGATGCAAATGGGGTTAAAAAAAAAAAAAGCGAAGGCAGATCAGAAGGAATGAATGTTGATCAAGTGGAAGTGGGTATAGAGGCATTCAAGCAAAAACAAGAGATATTGTTCCTTAATGCTAATGGCGAGAAGATGTAGGCGAGTGACTTTTGTAACCCTTTATTCATTAAGATGGCAAAAAGGGGAGGAGGGGAGTTTCACGGCAACCTCGCCAAGCCCAATGAATGTCATATGCCTCAATTGTCCTGGACATGGTAACCCCCGAACAGTGGAGGATTTGGTGGGTTTTATCTACATATCGAAGCCAATAATTATTTCCTCTCAGAGACGAAAAGAAGCTCACACGAGTTAGGCGCTTTGAAGAAGAAAATGAAAAATGTTTTCAGCATTTGTGCGAACAACAGAGGAAGATCAGGGGAACTTGTATTCTTTGGGAATATGGATGTGTAGGCTTTTTTGCTCTCTTGCTCACAACGTCATATTGATGTTTCTATGGACGAGGGTATTGCCTCGATGCAATGGAGATTTACTGAAATCTACGAGTGGCCACAAATTTGAGAAAAACTTAACACTTGCAAGTTGATTGAGGACTTGAGCATGAATTCCACTCTCCGGTGGCTTATTGGAGGAAATATTAATGAATTATTTTATAACTTTGAAGCGTCGTGGTTCTCCAAAATCGCAACACTTTCCAAGAGGCCTTTTTCTCAATACGGGTTGTTTGATTTGGGTTACAAAGGCTATGAGTTCATTTGGTGGATTAAGAGAGAGAGTGAAGAATCAGTAAAAGAGCTTGACAGGTTTATGGCCAATGCAAAGTGGAGTAGCTTGTTCCCTTCGGCGGAGGTCACTCATATGGATGAGTCCTTGTCGGATTGTTTGCCCATGAGGTTTGTAACGCCCCGGCCCCTCCCGGGCTGCGGACATTACCGATAACTGCTTCAAGGTTCGCTCACTGACCCCACAAAGCATCTGTAATGCCCCGACCCCTCCCGGGCGGCGGACATTACCCATAACTGTTTCAAGGATCGCTGACTGGCCCCCCAAATCACCACGAGTCTTTCCAGCGTGCTTCGTCCTCGCTCACACGCTGCCTTGGAAGACTTCCCAGGAGGTCACCCATCCTTTGACTACTCCCAGCCAAGCACGCTTAACTGAAGAGTTCCCAACGGATGAGCTACCATAAAAGAAGGTGCACCTTGGTAATATAAGTAGTCATTTCAATCCTCTTAAGCCACACTATATCCATATATCTGGGGTATTACAGTCACCCCCACTTAAGCGCACAACGTCCTCGTTGTGCCACAATCCAATCCAGAATCTATACCCCGCTAGGTGATTGCCCATGGCTCTCCCGTCCACTGGCGCAGCTCACGGTCGCGGGTCGGCTCTGATACCATCTTTTTCAATAAAATAAACAGTAAAGACGACAATAACAACAATTAAAGTAACAACGACAATGACAATGGACAATTAAACAATAACAATCAATAATTAATAAATAATAACAATAAATATTTAATAAACAATAACAATTAACAATGAGCAACAATTAATCAATGAACAATGATTTGATATGAGATTCAGTACTCTGCAGTATACTGTAATCCCGACAATGGGCGCACGCGGGCCGATCAACCCACATGAACCGGTATACCAGCATCAATGACCCGGGGACAAAGACTTGATCTGAGATTGCAGTACTCTACTGCAATCCCGACAATACGCGCACGCGGGCCGATCAACCCACATGAACCGGTATACCAGCATCAATGGTCAATGGACAATAAAGTTTAACAATGAAAGACACATAAAGTAAACAATCACACTAAAATTAATTAATAAAATAGATAAACAAATTAATGGATCGGTCCACATGTATTAGTCATAAAACAATATTTAAAAATAATGAAAACGATAATTATTTCACTTTGATTAGAGTAACTTATGTTTTTACATTTAAACAATTTCGAAGGTTACAGTCATCGAAATATACCTGAGTTGGTGGATAAAATAAATAAATCCTCCCTTTTCGACTTTGATAAATCTGATTTGTATAAATATATAGTAATAATTAATATTAAGAATTATAAATAAGATAGCAACAAATAAAAGTTGAAATGTAAAGAATTACCAAAGAAAAGGAAATATGGGCTGTAGAAAGATGTTGGGCCCAAGTTAACACAAACTATAGGAAAAGGGGAGATTAATCCCCTTGTTCTTTCTCTGCTCAACTACGCAGAACACAAAGGAGAAGAGGAAAGGGAAACTTGAGGGGGAATTGGGCAGAGGTGGTGCACGACGTCCGGGTAGGTGGCCCCAAGATTGTTTCTGGCGACGAGGGGTGATGGATGCGGCAACCACCACGGCGAAGGCGGCGGTCGCAGAGGGTCGGAGTTGCGAATCAGAGAAGCACTGGAGCTCTTTGGGCAATGGGTCGGGGTGGTTTAGGGTGTTTTCCGGCGGTTTTACGGGTGTTTTACGGTGATGTTTTTGACTGGAAAAAATGGTGAGTATGAATTTATATTGATTGAATTTGGATTATGGATGTAAGTTTGGATTTGATTTTGGGTTGGGTATTGATTTGAAATTGAGATGGATGATAGATGTGGTTGGTTTTAGGTGGTGGCTTCCGGTGGAGTTGGGTGGCAGAGGTGGTTTAGATGGTGGTGGTAGATGACTGTAGTGGTGATGGGGGTGTTGGTGTTGGTGGTCGGATGGTTCACTGAGAAGATGAAGATGATGGTGATGAACGAGAAAGAAGAAGATGGGAATTATGGTGATGGTGTTTGATGTTGATTGGATTATTATTTATAGCAAATTTTGTAGGTGGTATAGCTTGGATGAGTCACCAATCTAGGTTTTGCTGTCAAATGGAGAGAAGAGGAGCAATTTAAATTTGCCATGAAAGTTGAAAAAGGAAGCCATTGTTGCAGCTTGAAGAGGAAGATGAGAAATATGATAGGATGAGATGGATGGTGGTGGAATTCATTTTCTCAAAAATCAAGTAAAAATATTTACTAATTGTATTTTATAAATCCATTTCTAAAATGTGTGAAATGAGGAATATAAAATAATAATCCTACTTTGATTATATCAAAAGTAAATAAAAGTAATATTTTCATAAATATTATTTTACATAAAATATGAAAAATGTGCATAATGGATTAATTTATAGAAACTACAATTAAAAATTAATTTATAGAATATGAAGAATGTGTAAAATATAAAAACACTATTATTATTTTGTAAATTAAGAAGTAAAACATGAAAAATGTGTGAGATAGATTAATTGATAAAATTTAAAAATTATAAGAGCTCCTATTTAACTATTGAAAATACTCATACTTGAGTAAATATAATTAATTGAAAAAAAAAAAGGAAATTTAGCTAATAAAAATAGATAATGAATCGTAATTGAGATTAAGATTTTAATTAGCATAATCAATCTAGTTTAAAAGTTCAGGGTGTTACAGCCTTCCCCTCTTAAAATAAGTTTCGTCCTCGAAACTTGATGAAAATTCATGACGTTAGAAACTCGATGGTAACAATGAAAGACTTAAATTATGTCGGAAAATCCTTGGTACAAGTGTAAAATGAAAAAGTTTTTTTTTTTTTCCAAACCTGAGGAAAGATCTTACAGTCTTGGTCGTTCTTATGCTGGCCAGTCATAAGAAATTCCCATAACTACTAAGCTCAATCCCCAATGGTTGGTCAATAAAGCGGCTAAGTAATAAACTCTTTGCCTTTTTAATCAAGCAAATACTTTGGGGCTAATGGAAATGCAATATCATGGACCTAGTTTAGCAGTTATTCACAATATAACATGCACTATTATAACGATGAAATGTCAAATGCACACCTTAAAATTCATCAAACTAGGGATAAAACTTGTATCAATTAGAAGTCAATTTGGTAATCAATTAGGCATACAAATCATATAAACACTTTTGACAGGTAGCTTAAATGCAAGACCTCTAATAGATGCTTACCAAAACGGGATACTTTCTTTAATGACCATCTCCTACTTCTTGGAACGATTATTGACTTGGGTGCTAGGTGTGGTTGGGACAAGTGCTAATCTTATATTCAGGGCTACCCAACAAAAACACAGGTTACTTCCCAATCTACACTCATTGGTGGCATGGTTACTACGACGACACTTCTTACAGGGTTCTTTGGGTGGAGTGCCTCGATTGGGGAGGTTATAGGCAGGCTTCTTAGGGGAATTAGGGTTGACATCACCAATCATCTTTCTTTTGTTCTCATCTCGATTCTTTCCCCGAAGTTCATTATTCACTCTTTCCATATCAGCAGCTTTATCATATAGGTCTTGATATGTACTAATATATTGACTTGCTAAGTGATAACGTATATAATCCGCAAGTCCTCCTTCAAATCTAATCATCTTGAGTCTTTCATTAACCACAAAATCAGGAGCAAATCGTGATAATTCAATAAATTTCTCGTCATACTCCAAAACAGACATTTCCTCCCCTTACTTTAAATTCATAAACTCATTCTCTTTTTGACGCTGAAGGGAAATCAAGAAGGAAACGGTAGCAAACTTATTGAGAGGGTAGCCAAACAAAACCCGCGAACCTATGATGGTAAAGTTGACCCTGTTAAGTTGGAGGATTGGATTAGGTCCATGGAAAAGATTTTTGAGGTTGTCCAAGTCCCCAAGAGTAGAAAAGTAAGTATTGGAGCATTTTATCTAGAAGGTCAAGTAGATATTTGGTGGAATACAGTCCGTGAGAGACAATATGAGTCGGGATTTAATTAGGAGAAATTTGTGAAAATATTGAGGCAACAATTTTACCCTATTTTCCTTCAGCGTCAAAAAGAGAATGAGTTTATGAATTTAAAGCAAGGGGAGGAAATGTCTGTTTTGGAGTATGCCGAGAAATTTATTGAATTATCACGATTTGCTCCTGATTTTGTGGTTAATGAAAGACTCAAGATGACTAGATTTGAAGGAGGACTTGCGGATTATATACGTTATCACTTAGCAAGTCAATATATTAGTACATATCAAGACCTATATGATAAAGCTGCTGATATGGAAAGAGTGAATAATGAACTTCGGGGAAAGAATCGAGATGAGAACAAAAGAAAGATGATTGGTGATGTCAACCCTAATTCCCCTAAGAAGCCTGCCTATAACCTCCCCAATCGAGGCACTCCACCCAAAGAACCCTGTAAGAAGTGTCGTCGTAGTAACCATGCCACCAATGAGTGTAGATTGGGAAGTAACCTGTGTTTTTGTTGGGTAGCCCTGAACATAAGATTAGCACTTGTCCCAACCACACCTAGCACCCAAGTCAATAATCGTTCCAAGAAGTAGGAGATGGACATTAAAGAAAGTATCCCGTTTTGGTAAGCATCTATTAGAGGTCTTGCATTTAAGCTACCTGTCAAAAGTGTTTATATGATTTGTATGCCTAATTGATTACCAAATTGACTTCTAATTGATACAAGTTTTATCCCTAGTTTGATGAATTTTAAGGTGTGCATTTGACATTTCATCGTTATAATAGTGCATGTTATATTGTGAATAACTGCTAAACTAGGTCCATGATATTGCATTTCCATTAGCCCCAAAGTATTTGCTTGATTAAAAAGCCAAAGAGTTTATTACTTAGCCGCTTTATTGACCAACCATTGGGGATTGAGCTTAGTAGTTATGGGAATTTCTTATGACTGGCCATCATAAGAACGACCAAGACTGCAAGATCTTTCCTCAGGTTTGGTAAAAAAATAAAAAAAATAAATTTTTTCATTTTACACTTGTACCAAGGATTTTCCGACATAATTTAAGTATTTCATTGTTACCATCGAGTTTCTAACGTCATGAATTTTCATCAAGTTTCGAGGACGAAACTTATTTTAAGAGGGGAAGGTTGTAACACCCCGAATTTATAAACTAGATTTATTATGCTAATTAAAATCTTAATCTCAATTACGATACATTATTTATTTTAACTAGTTGAACTCTTTTTCCTTTTCAATTAATTTTATAAACTCTAATATGAGTGATTTCAATAATTAAACTATAGCTCTTACTAATTTTAAATTATTTTTATAAATTAGTATGTTTCACACATTTTTCACATTCTACTTGTTGAATTGCATAATATTATTTTGTATTTTACACATTTTTCATATTGTGTAAATTAATAATAGCAAATAAATTTAACTATTTTCTTTTTCTAACTTTTATTTCTTTTCCTTCAAATCAGGGGAGTTGTTCCCCAAAGCACAACAATTCCACATCTTCTTTTGAGTTGGCCTCTTCCACCATCCTCCTCACCCAATCAATTCATTTTCCTTATCAAAGATGATCATCCAAAAAGGAAAAGCCATCCCCACTATCTTGATTTCCTCCAACTTCATGCTCAAGCCTTAGATTTCCATGGCTTCCTTTTTCAAAGGCAGTGGCAAAATTTGGATTGTTCATCTCCTCTCCAATTAAATTTAAGCACTGATAATATACTCTATAAATTGGCAGTTGTTGAATCAGTAGACCCATCAATCTTGGTATTATCTTCTTCCTCATATTGTCCATAACCCCATCTTCTTCCTCTTCTCTGTGCTTCTCGGCCACCATCAACACACCACCATCTTCTTCTCCGACCCTACCCACCTCCATCACCACCGCCTCACCACCTCTAGAACCACTGCCCTCAAACCACCTAAAACACCACCCAAGTTGAGATACATTCACACCCACATCCTTCTCAATCTCAATTCAATCCCAACACCCATCCAAAATCCACCCAAATACTCACACCATTAATCCAAATTCAAATAATATAAAGTTAGGCTTACCTTTTTCCGGTCAAAGAACCATTGGAAAACCTCCGTTAGAGCCGCCGGGAACACCGAAAAACTGACCAAAAGAGGGGCCCTCGGCCCTCTCTGTTCCGCGACGCTAGCCCCGCAACCGCCCTTCCGCGGTGGTCTTCATCATCGCCGGCAAAAACTCCGACCTCCTCTGTTCTCCGACGGACGAACACCACTTTCCGCCACTGTTCTCACCGCCTGAAAACTCCAACCGTTGCCCCCTCTGCTTCCCTTTTCCTCTCTCTGATACCAGCTGTAACGCCCCGACTTTTGGGATGTTATTTAGCAATATTTTAATCCAATTAATCTTGATTTAGCGGAAGCGTAAAGCCGAGAGCGCTACGCCGCTTTTCCAAGAGGAAAAGCAAGGCTTTTGCTATGAAAATAACTGAAAATAGAAATATATTTCACAAGGGAACAATTTGGACAATAAAAATATTGTTCACTACTATGAAAATATTAAAACGGGCGGTCAAATTAAAGAGGTGAGCCAACTATTAATACGAAACTTAAAACTAATAATCTATGTGACGGCCTGATATGCTATGTGAGGTATCCTTGCCACGAATCTGCCCAAAATGTCCCGCTGATACCTAGAAACAAAACATTTGAAAAAAAAATGGAGAAAAATGAGACGGAGCTCAATATATTCGACACTGTAATGTAAAAACATTTTAAAAACAAAACGTTTTATTGGGACCCAGTGTAAATTCATTTTGAAATGAGGGAGAGGAGAATATGTTCAAATAGTTGCAAGTTATTATCTGAATGTGGAGCCTTACCATATTTTTCAATAAAATAAACAGTAAAAACGACAGCCAAATAATTAAAGTAATCATTGTTCATTGACTTATTGTTGTTCATTGTTCTTTGACTGTTTTGTTGTTCATTGTTCATTGTTCATTGATGATTGTTATTGTTTATTATTTATTTATTGTCGTTTATTGTTCATTGTCAATGTAAACATTACTTTAATTATTTGGTTGTCGTTTTTAATGTTTATTTTATTGAAAAATATGGTAAGGCACCACATTCAGATAATAACTTGCAACTGTTTTAACATATTCTCCTCTCCCTCATTTCAAAATGAATTTACACTGGGCCCCAATAAAACTTTTTGTTTTTAAAATGTTTTTACATTACAGTGTCGAATATATTGAGCTCCGTCTCATTTTTCTCCATTTTTTTTTTCAAATATTTTGTTTTTAGGTATCAGCGGGACATTTTGGGCAGATTCGTGGCAAGGATACCTCACATAGCATATCAGGCCGTCACATTGATTATTAGTTTTAAGTTTCGTATTAATAGTTGGCTCACCTCTTTAATTTGACCGCCCGTTTTAATATTTTCATAGTAGTGAACAATCTTTTTATTGTCCAAATTGTTCCCTTGTGAAATATATTTCTATTTTTAGTTATTTTCATATCAAAAGCCTTGCTTTTCCTTTTGGGAAAGCGGCGTAGCGCTCTCGGCTTTTTAAATACGCTTCCACTAAATCAAGATTAATTGGATTAAAAATTGCTAAATAACATCCCAAAAGTCGGGGCGTTACAGCGTATTTAAAAGTCGAGAGAATCACGCCGCTTTCCCAAGAAGAAAAGCAAGGCTTTTGCTAGGAAAAATAACTGAAAATTTGATAGTTATACATAGCATACTTTACTACTTTATTTTGGTTTTAGTCACAAGAAAAATTACCCAAGAGCTGGTATCAGAGCGATCGAGCCATAGGGTTTAATAAAATATAAAATCTGAAACATAAAATTTGTAGACATAGATGAGAGAGTGCGGGCCCCGAGTTAGTATTTATTTTGCTGGATTAAATTTGCTAGCCTCTTATGTTCTATATTTATATGATTTACGAGCATGCAAATTATGTGAATTACTACGTGATAATATCTGAAAATACTTGTCAAATACGTATGCATGTGCAACCTTTGGTTATGCTTGATAAATTTCCCATGCTATATGCTCATGTGAATAAGTGATTAGAAGTTTATGTTGACAATTGATTTTGAAAAATGACGTATGAATATTAATTTATTAAATTCATGAGGTCATACTTTATGTTTTCTTATTTTATAAATATGGTGGTCTATTAGCACATGTGTATCCGTATACATATATGTGTATTTGGTTCTGTTATAATCATAAAATTTTGTAGTAATTTTTGTATGCGTGCAAATCATTATTTATTTTGACTCATGTATTTAGAATTTCATAATTTTCCATGACATGCTATTCAAATTATTTTGAATTTCATCACAAGAAATTTTAGTTTACTTTTGAGATTTTCACTATGTGTGCTAGATGCATGAAATAATTGATTTCCTATTACTAACCGTAATTATATATTCGTATGAATTGGTTTGTTACATGCGAAAATAAAAGTCGAAATGATATCAATTTGACTTGTCATAATATGATATTTCATGATACATGATGAGTTTTTTTTAAACTTTTGTGAAAATATGTTCATCTCATGTTATGACTTGTTAAATATTATGCATGCTTAAATGTCATGTGCTGCATTTTATGGACATATATGTTCCTATATACATGATTATTTAATTGCTTGATCTTCATAGCGTTTATCCAAATAAGCATGTCATGTGAATTATTGTCACTATCTGCATGCTACCTAAAATTTACAAATCCCTAATTGACTCCCAAATTGTTATGTTTATTAGTTGGCGATATTTGATTTACGATTCATTGCATTGCAAGTCATTTTAACATATTATTGGGGCAAATTTTCAAAATCGTGCATCATTGTGTTTCCAAAACTACCTAAAAAATCTTTCATCATGAATTTACTTTTAATTATTCATTGAGACATGTATAGTACACTCATGAAGCATGTTGGTATTAATAGCCCAACATACCCAGTCCAACCTGATCGAGTCTTTTTAATTGTCAGAATGTCGGAACAAGGGAGTGAAGCCAATGGTCACAACCACATTGTTTACTACCCCCAACCCAATGACCAAATCCCACCTGACTCACATGAAAGCCCAACGAAAACCCCATCAGCTCAAAATGTCAACCCTATGGGCTTAGATTCGAACATGTTGGGTCAGTTGTTTGTTGAGTTGCTTAAGAAATTGGGAGACCAAACTGGAAACCAAGAAGGAAACGGTAGCAAACTTATTGATAGGGTAGCCAAACAAAACCCGCGAACCTATGATGGTAAAGTTGACCCTGTTAAGTTGGAGGATTGGATTAGGTCCATGGAAAAGATTTTTGAGGTTGTCCAAGTCCACGAGAGTAGAAAAGTAAGTATTGGAGCATTTTATCTGGAAGTTCAAGCAGATATTTGGTGGAATACAGTCCGTGAGAGACAATATGAGTCGGGATTTAATTGGGAGAAATTTGTGAAAAAATTGAGGCAACAATTTTATCCTATTGCCCTTCAGCATCAAAAAGAGAATGAGTTTATGAATTTAAAGCAAGGGGAGGAAATGTCTATTTTGGAGTATGCCGAGAAATTTATGGAATTATCACGATTTGCTCCTGATTTTGTGGTTAATGAAATACTCAAGATGACTAGATTTGAAGGAGGACTTGCGGATTATATACGTTATCACTTAGCAGGTCAATATATTAGTACATATCAAGACCTATATGATAGAGCTGCTGACGTGGAAAGAGTGAATAATGAACTTCGGGGAAAGAATCGAGATGAGAACAAAAGAAAGATGATTGGTGATGTCAACCCTAATTCCCCTAAGAAGCCTGCCTATAACCTCCCCAATCGAGGCACTCCACCCAAAGAACCCTGTAAGAAGTGTCGTCGTAGTAACCATGCCACCAATGAGTGTAGATTGGGAAGTAACCTGTGTTTTTGGTGTGGTAGCCCCGAACATAAGATTAGCAGTTGTCCCAACCAAGCCGAGGCTGTAAGACAAGGAAAGGCTAAACCCATCACCACACCGAGCCCCCAAGTCAATAATCGTTCCAAGAAATAGGAGATGGTCATTAAAGAAAGTATCCCGTTTTGGTAAGCATCTATTAGAGGTCTTGCATTTAAGCTACCTGTCAAAAGTGTTTATATGATTTGTATGCCTAATTGATTACCAAATTGACTTCTAATTGATACAAGTTTTATCCCTAGTTTGATGAATTATAAGGTGTGCATTTGACATTTCATCGTTATAATAGTGCATGTTATATTGTGAATAACTGATAAACTAGGTCCATGATATTGCATTTCCATTAGCCCCAAAGTATTTGCTTGATTAAAAAGCCAAAGAGTTTATTACTTAGCCGCTTTATTGACCAACCATTGGGGATTGAGCTTAGTAGTTATGGGAATTTCTTATGACTGGCCAGCATAAGAACGACCAAGACTGTAAGATCTTTCCTCAGGTTTGGAAAAAAAAAAAAAAAACTTTTTCATTTTATACTTGTACCAAGGATTTTCCAACATAATTTAAGTATTTCATTGTTACCATCGAGTTTCTAACGTCATGAATTTTCATCAAGTTTCGAGGACGAAACTTATTTTAAAAGAGGAAAGCTGTAACACTCCGAATTTTTAAACTAGATTTATTATGCTAATTAAAATCTTAATCTCAATTACGATTCATTATCTATTTTTATTTGCTAAATTTCTTTAATTTTTTTTTCAATTAATTATATTTACTCAAGTATGAGTATTTTCAATAGTTAAATAAGAGCTCTTATAATTTTAAATTTTATCAATTAATCTATCTTACACATTCTTCATGTTTTACTTCTTAATTTACAAAATAATAATAGTGTTTTATATTTTACACATTCTTCATATTCTATCAATTATTTTTTAATTGTAGTTTCTATAAATTAATCCATTATGCACATTTTTCATATTTTATGTAAAATAATATTTATGAAAATATTACTTTTATTTACGTTTGATATAATCAAAGTAGTATTATTATTTTATATTCCTCATTTCACACATTTTAGTAATGGATTTATAAAATACAATTAATAAATATTTTTACTTGATTTTTGAGAAAGTGAATTCCACCACCATCCATCTCATCCTATCATATTTCTCACCTTCCTCTTCAAGCTTCAAGAATGGCTTCCTTTTTAACTTTCATGGCAAATTTAAATTGTTCATCTTCTCTCCATTTGACAGCAAAACCTAGATTGGTGACTCATCCAAGCTATACCACCTACAAAATTTGCTATAAATAATAATCCAATCAACATCAAACACAGTCACCATAATTCCCATCTTCTTCTTTCTCGTTCATCACCATCATCTTCATCTTCTCAGTGAACCATCTGACCACCAACACCAACACCCCCATCACCATCACAGTCATCTACCACCACCATCTAAACCACCTCCGCCACCCAACTCCACCGGCAGCCACCACCTAAAACCAACCACATCTCTCATCCATCTCAATTTCAAATCAATGCCCAACCCAAAATCAAATCCAAACTTACATACATAATCCAAAATCAATCAATATAAATTTATACTCACCATTTTTTCAGTCAAAAACATCACCGTAAAACACCCGTAAAACCGCCGGAAAACACCCTAAACCACCCCGACCCTGCCCAAAGAGCTCCAGTGCTTCTCTGATTCGCGACTCCGACCCTCTGCGACCGCCGCTTTCGCCGTGGTGGTTGCCGCATCCATCATCCCTCGTCGCCGGAAACAATCTCGGGGCCACCTACCCGGACGTCGTGCACCACCTCTGCCCAATTCCCCCTCAAGTTTCCCTTTCCTCTTTTCCTTTGTGTTCTGCGTAGTAGGGCAGTGAAAGAATATTGGGATTAATCTCCCATTTTCCTATAGTTTGTGTTAACTTGGGCCCAACATCTTTCTACAGCCCATATTTCCTTTTCTTTGATAATTCTTTACATTTCAACTTTTATTTGTTGCTATCTTATTTATAATTCTTAATATTAATTATTACTATATATTTATACAAATCAGATTTATCAAAGTCGAAAAGGGAGGATTTATTTATTTTATCCACCAACTCAGGTATATTTCGATGACTATAACCTTCGAAATTGTTTAAATGTAAAAACATAAGTTACTCTAATCAAAGTGAAATAATTATCGTTTTCATTATTTTTAAATATTGTTTTATGACTAATACATGTGGACCGATCCATTAATTAGTATATCTATTTTACTAATTAATTTTAGTGTGATTGTTTACTTTATGTGTTTTTCATTGTTAAACTTTATTGTCCATTGACCATTGACGCTAGTATACCGGTTCATGTGGGTTGATCGGCCCGCGTGCGCGCATTGTCGGGATTGCAGTAGAGTGCAATCCCAGATCAAGTCTTTGTCCCCGGGTCATTGATGTTGGTATACCGATTCATGTGGGTTGATCGGCCCGCATGCGCGCATTGTCGGGATTACAGTATACTGCAGAGTACTGAATCTCATATCAAAACATTGTTCATTGATTAATTCTTGCTCATTGTTAATTGTTATTGTTTATTAATTATTTATTGTTATTATTTTTTAATTACTGATTGTTATTGTTTAATTGTCCATTGTCATTGTCATTTTTACTTTAATTGTTCTTATTGTCGTCTTTACTGTTTATTTTATTGAAAAAGATGGTAAGGTTCCACATTCAGATAATAACCTATAACTGTTTGAGCATATTCTCCTCTCCCTCATTTCAAAATGAATTTACACTAGGCTCCAATAAAACTATTTGTTTTTAAAATGTTTTTACATTACAGTGTCAAATATATTGAGCTCCGTCTCATTTTTCTCCATGTTTTTCAAATGTTTTGTTTTTAGGTATCAGCGGGACATTTTGGGCAGATTCGTGGCAAGGATACCTCACATAGCATATCAGGCCGCCACATAGATTATTAGTTTTAAGTTTCGTATTAATAATTGGTTCACCTCTTTAATTTGATCGCCCGTTTTAATATTTTCATAGTAGTTGAACAATCTTTCCATTGTCTAAAATCTTCCCTTATGAAATATACTTCTATTTTCAGTTATTTTTCCTAGCAAAAGCCTTGTTTTCCTCGTGGGAAAGCGGCGTGACGCTCTCGGCTTTTTAAATACGTTTCCGCTAAATCAAGATTAATTGAATTAAATTATTGCTAAGTAATACCCTAAAAGTCGGGGCGTTACAATTAGCACATGTGTATCCGTATACATATATGTGTATTTGGTTGTGTTATAATCATAAAATTTTGTAGTAATTTTTGTATGCGTGCAAATCATTATTTATTTTGACTTGTATTTCAAATTTCATAATTTTCCATGACATGCTATTCAAATTATTTTGAATTTCGTCACAAGAAATTTTAGTTTACTTTTGAGATTTTCGCTATGTGTGCTAGATGCATGAAATAATTGATTTCCTATTACTAACCGTAATTATATATTCATATGAATTGGTTTGTTACATGCGAAAATAAAAGTCGGAATGATATCAATTTGACTTGTCATAATATGATATTTCATGATATATGATGAGTTTTTTTAAATTTTTGTGAAAATATGTTCATCTCATGTTATGACTTGTTAAATATTATGCATGCTTAAATGTCATGTCCTGTATTTTATGGACATATATGTTCCTATCTACATGATTATTTAATTGCTTGATCTTCATAGCGTTTATCCAAATAAGCATGTTATGTGAATTATTGTCACTATCTGCATGCTACCTGAAATTTACAAATTCCTAATTGACTCCCAAATTGTTATGTTTATTAGTTGGCGATATTTGATTTACGATTCATCATGAATTTACTTTTAATAATTCATTGAGACATGTATAGTACACTCATGAAGCATGTTGGTATTAATATCCCAACATACCCAGTCCAACCTGATCGAGTCTTTTTAATTGTCAGAATGTCGGAACAAGGGAGTGAAGCCAATGGTCACAACCACATTGTTTACTACCCCCAACCCAATGACCAAATCCCACCTGACTCACATGAAAGCCCAACGAACACCCCACCAGCTCAAAATGTCAACCCTATGGGCCTAGATTCCAACATGTTGGGTCAGTTGTTTGTTGAGTTGCTTAAGAAATTGGGAGACCAAACTGGAAATCAAGAAGGAAACGGTAGCAAACTTATTGAGAGGGTAGCCAAACAAAACCCGCGAACCTATGATGGTAAAGTTGACCCTGTTAAGTTGGAGGATTGGATTAGGTCCATGGAAAAGATTTTTGAGGTTGTCCAAGTCCCCGAGAGTAGAAAAGTAAGTATTGGAGCATTTTATCTAGAAGGTCAAGTAGATATTTGGTGGAATACAGTCCGTGAGAGACAATATGAGTCGGGATTTAATTAGGAGAAATTTGTGAAAATATTGAGGCAACAATTTTACCCTATTTCCCTTCAGCGTCAAAAAGAGAATGAGTTTATGAATTTAAAGCAAGGGGAGGAAATGTCTGTTTTGGAGTATGCCGAGAAATTTATGGAATTATCACGATTTGCTCCTGATTTTGTGGTTAATGAAAGACTCAAGATGATTAGATTTGATGGAGGACTTGCGGATTATATACGTTATCACTTAGCAAGTCAATATATTAGTACATATCAAGACGTATATGATTGAGTTGCTGATGTGGAAAGAGTGAATAATGAACTTCGGGGAAAGAATCGAGATGAGAACAAAAGAAAGATGATTGGTGATGTCAACCCTAATTCCCCTAAGAAGCCTACCTATAACCTCCCCAATCGAGGCACTCCACCCAAAGAACCCTGTAAGAAGTGTCGTCGTAGTAACCATGCCACCAATGAGTGTAGATTGGGAAGTAACCTGTGTTTTTGGTGTGGTAGCCCCGAACATAAGATTAGCACTTGTCCCAACCGAGCCGAGGCTGTAAGACAAGGAAAGGCTAAACCCATCACCACACCGAGCACCCAAGTCAATAATTGTTCCAAGAAGTAGGAGATGGTCATTAAAGAAAGTATCCCGTTTTGGTAAGCATCTATTAGAGGTCTTGCATTTAAGCTACCTGTCAAAAGTGTTTATATGATTTGTATGCCTAATTGATTACCGAATTGACTTCTAATTGATACAAGTTTTATCCCTAGTTTGATGAATTTTAAGGTGTGCATTTGACATTTCATCGTTATAATAGTGCATGTTATATTGTGAATAACTGATAAACTAGGTCCATGATATTGCATTTCCATTAGCCCCAAAGTATTTGCTTGATTAAAAAGGCAAAAAGTTTATTACTTAGCCGCTTTATTGACCAACCAATGGGGATTGAGTTTAGTAGTTATGGGAATTTCTTATGACTGGCCAGCATAAGAACGACCAAGACTGCAAGATCTTTCCTCAGGTTTGGAAAAAAAAAAACTTTCATTTTACACTTGTACCAAGGATTTTCCGACATAATTTAAGTATTTCATTGTTACCATCGAGTTTCTAACGTCATGAATTTTCATCAAGTTTCGAGAACGAAACTTATTTTAAAAGAGGAAAGCTGTAACACTCCGAATTTTTAAACTAGATTTATTATGCTAATTAAAATCTTAATCTCAATTACGATTCATTATCTATTTTTATTAGCTAAATTTCTTTAATTTTTTTTCAATTAATTATATTTACTCAAGTATGAGTATTTTCAATAGTTAAATAGGAGCTCTTATAATTTTTAAATTTTATCAATTAATCTATCTCACACATTCTTCATGTTTTACTTCTTAATTTACAAAATAATAATAGTGTTTTATATTTTACACATTCTTCATATTCTATAAATTAATTTTTAATTTTAGTTTCTATAAATTAATCCATTATGCACATTTTTCATATTTTACGTAAAATAATATTTATGAAAATATTACTTTTATTTACTTTTGATATAATCAAAGTAGTATTATTATTTTATATTCCTCATTTCACACATTTTAGTAATGGATTTATAAAATACAATTAGTAAATATTTTTACTTGATTTTTGAGAAGGTGAATTCCACCACCATCCATCTCATCCTATCATATTTCTCATCTTCCTCTTCAAGCTTCAACAATGGCTTCCTTTTTCAACTTTCATGGCAAATTTAAATTGCTCCTCTTCTCTCCATTTGACAGCAAAACCTAGATTGGTGACTCATCCAAGCTATACCACCTACAAAATTTGCTATAAATAATAATCCAATCAACATCAAACACCATCACCATAATTCTCATCTTCTTCTTTCTCGTTCATCACCATCATCTTCATCTTCTCAGTGAACCATCCGACCACCAACACCAACACCCCCATCACCACCACAGTCATCTACCACCACCATCTAAACCACCTCTGCCACCCAACTCCACCGACAGCCACCACCTAATACCAACCACATCACTCATCCATCTTAATTTCAAATCAATACCCAACCCAAAATCAAATCCAAACTTACATCCATAATCCAGATTCAATCAATATAAATTCATACTCACCATTTTTTTCAGTCAAAAACATCACCGTAAAACACCCGTAAAACCGCCGGAAAACACCCTAAACCACCCCGACCCATTGCCCAAAGAGCTCCAGTGCTTCTCTGATTCGCGACTCCGACCCTCTGCGACCGCCGCCTTCGCCGTGGTGGTTGCCGCATCCATCACCCCTCGTCGCCGGAAACAATCTCGGGGCCACCTACCCGGACGTCGTGCACCACCTCTGCCCAATTCCCCCTCAAGTTTCCCTTTCCTCTTCTCCTTTGTGTTCTGCGTAGCTGGGCAGAGAAAGAATAAGGGGATTAATCCCCCCTTTTCCTATAGTTTGTGTTAACTTGTGTAACGCCCCGACTCATAATCAGGGTATTACCCATGTTTTATCTTAATTAATCTTGATTTAGCGGAAGCCTAAAAGTCGAGTGCGTTACCGCCGCTTCTTCCAGAGGGAAAAAACAAGGCTTTTTCTATATGATTATCACATGCATGCATTCACTAAAAGATAAAATAAAGACAAGCATAAGAAAAATTTCTTAATGAAGGTAATCGTTAGGTTTTATTTTTAACCAATAATAATTGGAAGTATCAAAGTAAATAAATAAATAAATAAATAACTTTTAATTAACAAATAGGATTATAAGAAATCAAATGATCTTAAGAACCTCATAAAATATCATGAAAGTTAAGCAAGGCTTAAAATAGGTTTTTAAAATATAAATATAAACATTTAACAAAGTAAAGAGTCAACAAGAAGGTCTTTTAACATACAATAGTAAACTTAAAAGTAAATAAGTCATGAAACACACATAACAACTAACTTAGCACGAAAACATGAAACCAGAAAACATGACACTTGCAGTCCGAGCCAACTAAGTGGTTATTAGTGAAACGTCTATGCGATAATTGTCTTGTCCGAGTTGTCACTTCCTCGTTTTCCTTTGGTACCTAAAACCAAAAATAATAAAACAAGAAAAAATAAACGTAAAATGAGACGGAGCTCAATATAATCGACACAGTAGCGTAAAAACATTTTAAATAAAATTAATAAAACATTCAATGTGAGCTCATTTAAATTCATTTTATTTGCAAACAGAGATAAGGGGAGAGACATTTAAAAAAAAAGTTACTTAATTACTATCTGAGTGAAACCCCAGATTGGTTTTAACCAATCTTAATGATATGATATGTCTGCAAAGTAACCCTAGGATCCTGTCCTTGTCCATGCGCATATTGGGTCTTACATTAACCCAGCTCCGTGCGGGAGTGATGATAAGGGTCCACTATTAATGATAAAACATACTAAAATCACGTAAATAATTTATATATATAACTTAAGATAATTAATGAAAATTAAACGCCACTTTGAAAGGTACAGTCATCGAATTATACCTGAGCTTGCAGCTAAGATGAATAAATCCTCCCCTTTTTTATTTGATAAATATGATTTGCATTAATAAATAGTAATAATATTAAGGTTGAACTATGGAGATAATTAATAAAATTTGGAAATGAGAATTGGATTTGGAAAATTACCTAAATATTAGAGTTGTTGGGCTGCAAAGTTAGGGGGCCCAAAAGAGAAAATATAGATTAGGAGGGTGGGTATCTAATTTGAAGTGGTTTAATAAAAGGGGTTTAATACCCCTCCTCTCTATTCCTCTTTTGTCCCACGCGCAGAAACAGAGAGGAGAAAATAGAGAGAAGCGGAGGCAGGGAGGCTGAGCAAGCCAGGGGCCACGGTGGTCGAACGACGGCGAGGGTGGTGGCGGTTCAGGAGGCCTCGGCCAGGGAACTCCAGCGACGGTGGTTTCGGAAATCCGGGGTCGCGAACAGGGGTGCAACAAGGGAGGCAAACCGAGCCTTTTTGGCGGTTCGTAGCGGCGCTATTGGTGTTTTTCAGTGAGTTTTCGAGCCTATTTGGTAAGTAAAGTCTTCTAATGGATGAATTGTATTTATGGTGTTCGATTTTGGGATGGATGAGAGAGATGGGTATGGATGAATTTGGGTTTGGATTTGTGTTTGAAAAGGGGGTGGTTCACGGTGGTTTGGCTGTTGGGGGGTCGAATGGGAGGTGGTCCGGTGGTGTCGGTTGTGGCAAGGGGTGGTGGTAATGGTGGTTTACGGTGGTGGTCTGTTCTGAGGAAGAAGATGTGATGATGGTATTGGTGTTAATAGATGACGAGGAGAAGAAGGGGAAAGAGGAGTGGATGATAACTTGGTTCTGATTTGATTAATTTGGGGGTGTTTTATAAGGATCAAATTGGGGATTTTTATAATTGAATTAGTATAGATGGCTTGGGATCTGGCTGCAACGTGGCATGGGGGAAATTGTGGGCTTCTAGAACTCCATTGGAGGCTTGAGGAAGAAGAAGAAGCAAAGGGAGAAGAGTGGTGGAAAGGGGAGGCAGTAGAAGAAATTTTTGATGTTCTGTTGGGAGAAAGGGAGGCATAGAATATATTTAATTTGTAAAAAGAAAGATCTTGGTGGGAGTAATATATATATATATAAATACCATTGTATAAAAAAAAATATGAAACATAGGTGTAAAATTGATTAATTTCTAAGAAAAAACTAGAATAAATACTATTACTTATTAAAGTTAATATAACTACTTAGAAAACAAATAAAGTTTGGGTTAATTCATTCGAATTATAGCTAATAATTGAGATTAAAATTTTAATTAACATAATAAATCAAATCTCAAAATACGGGTTGTTACACCCTCTCTCCCTTAAAATAAGTTTCGTCCTCGAAACTTGAATAAATTGATTACCTTAAAACAGGTGTGGATAATTTTGTTTCATGTCCTCCTCTGTTTCCCATGTAGCCTCCGAGGTGCTGTGGTGAGTCCAAAGAACTTTGACAAGAGGTATGGTTTTATTACGGAGTTGCTTGATTCGACGGTCTAGAATTTGAACAGGTTGTTCCTCATAGGTTAGGCTTTCATTGAGGTCTATTGGTTCGTAGGCCAGGGTATGGCTCGGGTCAGGTATGTACTTCCTTAGTTGTGAGATGTGAAAAACATTATGTACATGGTCAATGTCGGGCGATAGAGCTAAGCGATATGCTACCGGGCTAACTTGCTCGATCACTTCATAAGGCCCTATATACCTTGGACTTAATTTCCCCCTAACGTTGAATCTCCTTACACCTCTAATTGGAGATACCTTATGAAAAACTTTATCACCTACTTGAAATTCTAACGGTCTTCTTCTAAGGTCGGCATAAAAGGTCGGCATAACTTTTCTGTCGGTTTTGTGCCGCCCTTATATTCTTTTGGATAAGTCGGACTTTTTCAGAGGTCTCTTGGATTAGGTCAGGGCCCAATATGGTGGACTCAGAAATTTCATCCCAACATAATGGAGTCGTACACTTCCTTCCATACAATGCCTCAAATGGTGCCATCTTAATGGTTGACTGATAACTATTGTTATAGGAAAACTCTACCAAGGGTAAATACTCATCCCATCTTCCTTGAAAATCTAAGATGCAAGCTCTAAGCATATCTTCCAATATTTAGTTGATTCTTTCGGTTTGACCATCAGTTTCAGGATGATAAGCAGTACCCATACTTAATTTAATACCGAATGATGTTTGAAGTGCTTTCCAAAATCTAGCTTGAAACCTAGGGTCACGATCTGACACTATGTCCTTAGGTATCCCATGTAATCTAACTATCTCTTTCATATACAACTGAGCCAACTTGTCTATACCCCAAGTATCATGGATAGCTATAAAATGGGCGACTTTAGTGAGACGGTCCACTATAACCCAAATAGCATTTTTCCTTTCTACAATGGTAGGTAACCCAATAATGAAGTCCATAGATATAGATTCCCATTTCCAACTAGGAATTTCTAAAGGTTGTAGTTCTCCTCCAGGTCGGTTATGGTCTATCTTAATCCTTTGGCACACCAAGCACTTGCTAACAAAATCTGCTATTTCTCTCTTCATGTTACTCCACCAAAATCTTTGTCTCAAGTCTTTATACATTTTACCACTTCCAGGATGTACTGAGTATAGTGTGTTTGTTATGTGCTTCATCCATAATCTTTTTCTTTAGTTCCTCATTATTTGGTACACATATTCTACCTTGAAACCTTAACGATCCATCTTCATGTACTACAAACCCAGGTGATTTCCCAATTGTAACATCATGTCTTAACTTTTCTAAATAAGGGTCGTTTCCTTGGGATTTCCTAATATCATCCATTAGGGTTGGTTTAACTTCTATTGCCATACAATATCCTCTACTTCCCTTGCGGTCGGTCTCGTGTCCAGAAACTGATTGGGTGGTTACTAAGGCATTAATACTATGATGGGATTTCCTACTAAGAGCATCTGCAACCACATTTGCTTTACCAGGGTGGTACTGAATATCTATGTCATAATCTTTCAAAAGCTCTAACCAACGACGTTCTCTCATGTTCAACTCTTTTTGGGTGAAAATATACTTGAGACTCTTATGATATGTGAAGATACGACAATGAACACCATACAAATAATGTCTCCAAATTTTAAGTGCGAACACAACTGCTGCTAATTCAAGGTCATGAGTAGGGTAATTCTTTTCATATGGCTTAAGTTGCCTAGAGGCATAGGCTACGACTTTGTCATTTTGCATAAGTACACATCCGCTAAATCTAGATTAATAAGTGCGGAAGCGGAAGCGTATTTAAAAAGCCGAGAGCGTCACGCCGCTTTCCCACGAGGAAAAACAAGGCTTTTGCTAGGAAAAATAACTGAAAATAGAAGTATATTTCATAAGGGAAGATTTTAGGCAATGAAAAGATTGTTCAACTACTATGAAAATATTAAAACGGGCGGTCAAATTAAAGAGGTGAGCCAATTATTAATACGAAACTTAAAACTAATAATCTATGTGGCGGCCTGATATGCTATGTGAGGTATCCTTGCCACGAATCTGCCCAAAATGTCCCGCTGATACCTAAAAACAAAACATTTGAAAAACATGGAGAAAAATGAGACGGAGCTCAATATATTTGACACTGTAATGTAAAAACATTTTAAAAACAAATAGTTTTATTGGAGCCTAGTGTAAATTCATTTTGAAATGAGGGAGAGGAGAATATGCTCAAACAGTTATAGGTTATTATCTGAATGTGGAACCTTACCATCTTTTTCAATAAAATAAACAGTAAAGACGACAATAACAACAATTAAAGTAACAACGACAATGACAATGGACAATTAAACAATAACAATCAGTAATTAATAAATAATAACAATAAATAATTAATAAACAATAACAATTAACAATGAGCAACAATTAATGAATGAACAATGATTTGATATGAGATTTAGTACTCTGCAGTATACTGTAATCCCGACAATGGGCGCGCGCGGGCCGATCAACCCACATGAACCAGTATACCAGCATCAATGACCCGGGGACAAAGACTTGATCTGAGATTGCAGTACTCTACTGCAATCCCGACAATGCGCGCACGCGGGCCGATCAACCCACATGAACCGGTATACCAGCATCAATGGTCAATGGACAATAAAGTTTAACAATGAAAAACACATAAAGTAAACAATCACACTAAAATTAATTAGTAAAATAGATAAACAAATTAATGGATCGGTCCACATGTATTAGTTATAAAACAATATTTAAAAATAATGAAAATGATAATTATTTCACTTTGATTAGAGTAACTTATGTTTTTACATTTAAACAATTTCGAAGGTTACAGTCATCGAAATATACCTGAGTTGGTGGATAAAATAAATAAATCCTCCCTTTTCGACTTTGATAAATCTGATTTGTATAAATATATAGTAATAATTAATATTAAGAATTATAAATAAGATAGCAACTAATAAAAGTTGAAATGTAAAGAATTACCAAAGAAAAGGAAATATGGGTTGTAGAAAGATGTTGGGCCCAAGTTAACACAAACTATAGGAAAAGGGGAGATCAATCCCCTTATTCTTTCTCTGCCCAGCTACGCAGAACACAAAGGAGAAGAGGAAAGGGAAACTTGAGGGGGAATTGGGCAGAGGTGGTGCATAGGACGAAGCACACTGGAAAGACTCGTGGTGATTTGTGGGGTCAGTCAGCGATCCTTGAAGCAGTTATCGGTAATGTCCGCAGCCCCGGAGGGGCCGGGGCGTTACAGATGGTATCAGAGCCGACCCACGACCGTGAGCTGCGCAAGTGGACGGGAGAGCCATGGGCAGTCACCTAGCAGGGCAAAGATTCTGGAGTGTATTGTGGTACAACGAGGATGTTGTGCGCTTAAGTGGGGGTGACTGTAACTCCCCAGATATATGGTTAAGTGTGGCTTAAGAGGATTGAAATGACTACTTATATCACCAAGGTGCACCTTCTTTTATGGTAGCTCATCCGTTGGGAACTCCTCAGTTAAGCGTGCTTGGCTGGGAGTAGTCAAAGGATGGGTGACCTCCTGGGAAGTTTTCCCAGGCAGCGTGTGAGCGAGGATGAAGCACGCTGGAAAGACTCGTGGTGATTTGTGGGGCCAGTCAGCGATCCTTGAAGCATTTATCGGTAATGTCCGGGGCGTTACAGGTACTATGTCTCTTAAAGGATGCTAAAGATCATCATATTTTTTTATTTCCTATTCTTGTATCATATTTGTTCATTACAAATGAAGTTGGGAAAGGTGAAATCCCATCTCAAGGAAGTTGTCCCTTGGATTATTTTGGTGAAATACTAAGTGGAGAAAAGAAGAAGCTACATGCTTATGGCTTAGCATTCATACTTGTTGCTATCATGAGGGTATCTCAGCAAAAGGAATATTATCTTGGAGGATTCATGCTTAAGCTTCGTGATTCTTACAAAGTATTGGAGTATGTTTCATATGATAAGGAGATCAACCCATCATTATGCTTTGAGATGAAGTACTTGATTCATTCATCAAAACCAAGTCACTTGGAGAAAGCAAGTCCTTTGACTAAATGAAGTTTTCTAACGAGAAGATATATGTTTGATTCAAGAGTACTTGGGCTTGAATATATCAAGGAGTTGTATGAAGATGATATTATGATCGTTGAAGGTCATTCTTCAAAGATGGAACGTCATATTACTATTGTCTTCATCATGAGTTACAATCTTGTGAATCTATACTTTGAAGTTGAGAAGTTATATGAGATTTCTACATTCTCCATGAATAAACGAGATTTGAAGCACCATGATGTCATTGGATTATTCATGAGAAAACTTGGAAGAAAGTGGAAGTTCATCAAAGGGATCTATGATGATTTCAAAGCATTTAAAAAGAGAGTTTGTAATCTCTTCAAGGAGCGCAAAAGGAAGAAGCAAGTTGATGTGAACAATACTTTTGGAAAGATATCTTATAAGAAGAAGGATGAGCTTAGAAAAAGTGCTATGTAACGGTTTAGAAGAAGTTTTGTCTAAGTTTGAGGACAAACTTTTTCAACAGGGGGAGTATGATGTATATTTGATAGCCATATACATCAAGGTCATCAAGGGAGACATCAAATACACACCAAAGGAGCCAAATACTTGATTACATGGAAAAGGAGCCCCATTCACTCATGTCTCTTACACAAACGAATGGCTTCAACAAGGGCAGCTTGGTAATTTGCTCCATATCTCAAGAACCATAAAGCTTTTGAGCCTAGAATCAAAGATAGACCATTCAAAGAGCTTTCCAATGGTTTTTGAATCTTGAAATTTGGAGAAGAAACGAGCAAGTTATTCAAGTTTTAATCTAGCTTGGTAAGGCACGCCTAGGAGGTTCTATTCTACTATAAATAGACCCCTTGGGAGGCCCTTTTAATCATTCATTCAATATATCAAATACAAAATCAAACACACATGGTGTTGTTTTCTCTCTAGCTTTTGTGCTAGTTTTTGAATCTCTTGAGGGAGTTTCGAATATCCCTACTTCTAGCCTAGAGTTGGCATCCCTTGGTGGTGAAAGGTAGAATTGGAGAAGTCTTTGGAGTGGTGTGCCTATATCTCCAACGAAGTCTTCAAAGCCATTATCATTCATATCAATCGTGAGTTTCAATCTTTGATTCATTAATCTTGTTTTTGTTTCTACATTGTTTCAATTTCAAGATTCATTCGAATATCATTCTAAACATCCAAGAAACTTACATTCCATTCATTCACACATTCATTCCATTCGTCCATTACATTCGTTTAATCATCCATTCATTCATTTCCATTCATATTCATTCACCCATCCCATTCATCCATTTCGTTCACCTTGATAAGATTTCCATTGATCTTTTTCGTTTTCCATCTTCTTTCATACAATTTGGTTGATCTTTAAGAACTTTGAGAAGTAAGATTCTTATCTTGGTTTTTAAAGATCCTGTTTCCAAGTATAATGAGATTCCATTGATCCCATTATACATCAAAGGATGAAGGAGTGGAAAGTTACTCGTTTTTTTTACCCTCATTTAATTATGCGTGGGTATATAAGCGTGAAAATAAGCCCTTTTTCTTATAGTGATCGTGTCTGCCCATTATTTTAAATATCGTGGTAATATTTGATATAGTTTATTTTTTTTACTTTAGTAATACTCTTACATTATACTCACTTATAAAACTTAATAACAATGTACTCAAACAGAAATAATTTGTTTTTTTTAAAATAATTACTGTAATTTTCCAAGAAATTAAATTATTACAAAATATGATACATAACCTTATCTTTCCAAATATTACAAAATATGATAAATAACTCATCCAGTCACTTACTAGTTGTTAAAAATGAAATCCTTCTTTAGATTTATGCATCAATTATTTTTTTCCCTAAATTTTAAGCTACGGTAGAATTTTTCATTTCTTTTTAAACATGAAAACACAGTCTGATGATACTTGAACCTTGTTTGTAGGCTTATACTTTTATACATCATGAGCAGTTTTCATACATTTGATTAGTTGGTTTTATTTCCTATTATTCAAAACCTGAAGCACACTGAACGTTCAAATGTACATGATAGATTATATATAACTAGACAGTAATAATTACAGTTAAAATAAACCAATAATACTCAAAAATTTAAGACAGTCATACAACATTTCTAAGGACGCCCAAAAACTACTACAATCTAAAGAAAGTCTTCGCTTTCTTTTGCTTCTTCAATTCTTCCGATACTCTTTAAAAGTTGATATTGCTCCCTCCTGATCACTAATGCATGTCAATATCCTTGCTAATCATCACGATTTTACGAGCTTTGCGCTTCAGGCTATCTTAAGGGCTCACGTCAACTTCAATTAGATTATAACTTCAAGTCATCATGTCATCTGAAATGGATTTGGGATGCTCAACACTCTTTTTCTTTCCTTCTTTATGTTTCAAATTCCTTAAAGGAATAACTTTGCTTACCAGATGTCATTCAACTTTTAACATTATTTTCTCCTTTTTCCTACGTCTAGTATGAGTTTTAGTGCCCTCATGGAAGAAATCATCAATTCTAAAGAGGAATATGGAGTGTGATTATATGGGTAAGGAGCCACTCTCTAAATTAATAGTCGATCTCCTAGTCGATAAGAGAAATGCTCCACCTGTTGATCTTCATTAGTATGCCCCTTATCTACAGTAATTGTCCTGGTGGATGAATCACTTACAAGACAATTGTATGATCCTTTACCAATGACCGATTTAAACCTATACTAACAAGGTTAGAAATGGTATCTGAAGAGGTCCGGGTTCCTTTCTCCTCACTGGTGGCCACTGCCAAGCAAACTGCGTCGTCCAACTCGAGCATCGAGTTGCAATTTCCGGTCACCTCGGGAGCTGGGAGGCTCGTCTCGGCCATCCGGTGGATGGGTCCCGGGGCTCTTTAGGGAGGGGCCCGTTCATCCCACCGACCCCGGAAGCCTGGGGACTAATAAAGCTCAGGGCCAACTGCGTCGTCAGGGAGCCTGCTCGCCCGAGCAGCTCCTTTTGCTCGCCCGAGCGGTACTGCTCAGAGAATACATTGGGCGCTTGAACTCGCCGCCGGCGGCTCATTTTGCTCGCGAGCGGATGTTCGGCGATCGACATTACGCGACAGCGCGGCGGAAGGCACGCCGCCCGGCGCTTTCCGCCGCCGCCGTGGCTTCACGGGCCGCTGCCCACGCATTGCCGCCGATCGACGCCAGCGAAGGCTCGCCGCCGGCAATGCTCGACGATCGCGTTTTTTGCCTGTTTTGTCTTAATTCTGGGCTTAGTATAAATAGTCTGTTATTATACTTTTCCAGCAGCTTTTGATATTTTATGAAATATGCTTATGCATTGGTTAGGGCTTCCCTAAACTTTTCTCAAATCTAGATTACTTTATCCATTAATCAAGTGGTGGTGTTTCTAGTCATTCCTTTATTGATCATTTGGTGGATTTTCCTTTATGATGGTCATGGTGGGGTGTTAGGCCTTTGGTGGTGGACTTTTCTTTATCCAAGGTCATATCCAATCCTTTTGGTGTTCCAAGCTTTTGTTGATTATTGATTCAAGATTCTCAAGCTAGTTATACAATCACTCTCATCGCGCCACGCTCCATTTGGTATCAGAGCCCAAGGTTTTTCATCTAGCTTGAGTTTTATCATTGTTCTTGTTAGTGTGCTCTCTAGTGTTGATTTTTGTGGATTGTATGCAAGTATTGGTGATCCCCATTCCCTTCGCAATCCAAGAGTATTGGAATACTTTGTATTGTGTTTGTATTTGGTGTTTTTGGTGCATATTGGAGCTTTGAGGAAGAGTTGGAAAATTTGTGCACACAAGGTGTTCGATAAAATGCCCAAGTGAGAAAAACACAAAGAACCCTCATCCAAATACAAGCCAACTACAAGAAAACCCCCAAACTCCACAAAATATCCCAAACACAATCCGTCCCATACCATTCCCTCGATATGGATGGTCACGATGATTCCGATCGAGAGGAATCAAGCCACCGGGGTAGCCCTCAACTTCGGGCCCTCGAGAATCGACTCGCCACGCATGACGAGCAATTCACCTCCATCAATCGAACCCTTAATGCCATCATGGCACGGTTGGATAACCTCGCCCTAGAGCGTCCGGCTCCGCCTCGAGTTGAACGTCCGAGGCGTGCACAAAGCCCCGTCCGTCCTCCTCCCAATTTTGAGTCGAGTGACGATGCTAGAGGTTCTCCACGCCATCGAATTCGCCGGAATGTGCATGAACAACCCCTTCGAGATGATTTCCAGGACATTAAAATTGACATTCCCGAGTTCCACGGTACCACCGATCCGGACGACTACATCGAGTGGACCCAATTGATGGATAGGATCGTCGAAACCAAGGAGTATGATGAGCGGAAGGCTTATAAGATCGCAAGTTTGAAACTCACCAAGGCCGCTTCGCTTTGGTTCGAGAATATGAAATCACAGCGGGCTCGAGAAGGGAAGGCGAGAATTTCCACTTGGACCCATCTTAAGCAAGTGATGAATCGTCGTTTTTTACCAAGCACTTACCGTCATGACAATCTGAAAAGGGCCTATGCCCTAACACAAGGCATTTAACCGTTGAGAGTACATATCTGAATTCGAGCAGCTTCTTATCAAAAGTGGCCTCCAGGAACCTGAAGATCAAACCATGATGCGTTTTTTGAATGGTTTGGATCCTACTATCGCTAAGAGGGTCGAGATCCAACCATACTATTCCCTGGATGAGTTGTGTAGCTTGGCCCTTCGGGTTGAACGACGTCGCAAAGAAAGGACTCTCGCCAAGTCTACTTCACGCAACTATCTCCCACCGCCAAATCGACCTCCTTTTCAATCGGCCACACCCAAGCCTAGTGAGACACCCAAGTTCCCTGCGACCCCCCGAACTGACAAAGGGAAGGGACTTGTTGTGGCGTCTCCTACGGGGACCACTCGTCAAATGGAAGGAAAGAAATGCTTCAAGTGCCATGGATATGGCCACTTCCAGGCCGACTGTCCGAACCGGCGGACCTTGACTCTCAAGGAGGTTCAGGACATTGACGAGGAATTGCAAGGAGCCCAGGATGAACCCGGATTTGTTGTCGAGGATGCATACACTAGTGAGGAAGGAGAAACCGCGGCTGTTTCGCGAGACCAAGGAGACGCTCTCGTCTTGAGGCGAGCTTTGCATGTTCAAGAAGTCCCTCTTGTGAGCCCAATGAGAGACTATATTCCAAACCGGATGCCTAGTTGGGTGCAAGGTGTGCGAGCTCTTCTTTGACGGTGGGAGCTGTACTAATGTGGCCTATTCATATATGGTTGACATTCTGGGATTGCCCCTATTGCCACATCCCCGTCCTTATTCACTGAAATGGCTCAATGACCGCGACGGCATTAAGGTAACTAATCGTGTCTTAGTGAATTTAACCTTTGGCACTAACTATAAGGACTCTATTGTTTGTGATGTTGTCCCCATGAGCGCGTGTCACATTTTATTGGGTCGTAGTGGCATTCGACAAGAAAACCACTCATGTGGCTCGAAGAATACTTACTCTTTTATCTACGAGGGCAAGAGGTTAAACTCCTACCACTAGCACCACATGAAATATCACCACCTAAACCTGGGGCGGGAAGTGAGGGGCCTAAACACTTGAGTGAGACACGGGTCGAGCGAGCCCTAAGTAAGGGGAAGGCCATCTTTGCCTTGCTCCTCTTAGAGGCGAACATTTGTGAGGAAGTGAAACCTAAACACCCTCTCGTTGCCCCCCTTCTTGCTGAATTTGGAGATGTGTTCCCGAAGAGCTCCCAGGTCTACCTCCTATCCGAGGTATTGAGCATCAGATCGACCTTATTCCCGGCGCGCCTCTTCCAAACAAGGCGGCATATCGGTGCAATCCACGAGAGACTAGAGAGTTACAAAGGCAGGTTGACGAGCTTATATCACGGGGTTATGTTCGCGAGAGTATGAGTCCGTGCTCGTCGACCCTCTTGGTTCCGAAGAAAGATGGTACTTTCAGGATGTGTGTAGATAGCCGAGCCATCAACAATATTACCATCAAGTATCGGTACCCTATACCGAGGCTTGACGACATGCTCGATGAACTACACGGGTCCTGTATTTTCTCCAAGATTGACCTACGGAGTGGCTATCATCAAATCCGTATGAAGGAAGGCGATGAGTGGAAGACGGCGTTCAAGACAAAAGGGGGATTATATGAGTGGCTTGTCATGCCATTTGGGCTTTCCAACGCCCCGAGCACATTCATGCGTCTTATGAACGAGGTGTTGAGGCCCTTTATTGGTAAATTCGTCGTGGTTTATTTTGATGATATTCTAGTATATTCGAGGAGTGAAGCGGAGCATATTATGCATTTGGAGCGGGTGTTCGAGGTTTTGCGACAACAACGGCTTTACGGCAAACTCGAGAAGTGCGACTTTTGCACTCCCCAAGTCACCTTTCTTGGGTATATTGTCTCGGGCGCGGGTATTTCTATGGACCCTTCAAAGGTGGAGGCCATCCGTTCTTGGCCCTCTCCCTCTACTATCACGGAGGCGAGGAGCTTTCACGGTCTTGCTTCGTTCTACCGACGGTTCATCAAGGGTTTTAGTACCCTTACCGCTCCCATTACCGAATGCATGAAGAAGGGCGTTTTTGAGTGGACCCGAGCCGCCCAAGGAGCTTTTGAGAAGCTGAAGTCACAACTTTGCGAGGCTCCGGTACTTGCTCTCCCGGATTTCACACAAGCCTTCGAAGTTGATTGCGATGCCAGTGGTGTAGGCATTGGGGCCGTGTTGATGCAAAACCAACGTCCTATCGCTTATTTCAGTGAGAAACTCAGTGGCTCAAGGAGGAACTATTCCACGTATGACAAGGAGTTTTATGCTCTCGTTCGGGCTCTAGATCATTGGTCACACTATTTGAGGCCGAGCCAGTTTGTCCTTCATTCCGACCATGAGGCGCTCAAATATTTGAATGGACAACACAAGCTTAGCTCCCGGCATGCTAATTGGGTTGAGTTTCTTCAAGGATTTAATTTTGTGGCGAAACACAAGAAGGGGAGTGTAAATGTGGTCGCCGATGCGCTTTCGAGGAGGCACTCTCTTCTTTCCGTAGTTGAGGCGAGGGTACTTGGGTTTCAACACTTGAAGGAGTTTTATAAGGAGGATGATGACTTTAAATCACACCTCGGTGGTGGTGATGGGCCGTATTTGCTCCAAGATGGGTTTCTCTTCAAGGGCAACAAATTGTGCGTTCCAAAATGTCCGTTGAGAAAGCTTCTAGTGCGGGAGGTTCATGGAGGTGGGCTCGCAGGTCATTTCGGAATTAACAAGACCACTGACATGTTAAAAGAGCACTTTTATTGGCCAAAGATGGGAAGTGATGTGCAGGACGTGATATCCAAGTGTATTATTTGCCACCATGCTAAAAGTCAGTTCCACCAAGGGCTTTATACACCCCTTCCGGTCCCGAATGGTCCGTGGGAGGATTTGAGTATGGACTTCATTGTAGCCCTTCCCCGAACCGTGCGTGGTAAGGATGCCATCCTAGTCGTCATTGACCGTTTCTCTAAAATGGCGCATTTCATTGCTTGCGAGAAAACCGATGACGCCACACATATTGCCACCCTTTTCTTCCGAGAGGTTGTGCGCTTGCATGGTGTCCCGAGAACCATTGTGTCGGATCGTGATACTAAATTCATGGGTCATTTTTAGAGGTCTTTGTGGAAGCTCTTGGGAACGAAGTTGTTATTTAGCACGTCGCATCATCCTCAAACAGACGGCCAAACTGAGGTAACTAACAAGACGCTCATTACTATACTTCGTGGTCTTGTGAGTCGGAGTCTACGAGATTGGGATGCCAAGTTATGTCACGCCGAGTTTGCCTTTAATCGGTCCCCCTCTCGTGCTACGGGTCATTCACCCTTCGGACTTGCTATGGTGTCAATCCCATAACTCCTATCGAACTCCTTCCTCTTCCTCTCTGAGTCGAGGTTAGCTATGAAGCAGTGCAAAGGCCAGAAATTCGAAACTTCACCGTCAGTTCGGAAAAGATCGACCGCACCAATGAGCTCTATAAGGCGCTAGCCAACAAGCATCGCCGTGACATCACGTTGCCCGGCGACTTGGTTTGGCTACACTTAAGGAAAGGCGGTTTCCATCCGAGGAGTAACAAGCTAAAACCACGGCGAGGGACCGTTCAAAATTTTGGCCAAGGTAAATGCCAACGCTTACAAGCTCGATCTTCCGGGGAACTTCGGTGTATCGTCAACCTTCAACATCGGGGACCTCTCACCCTACATCGAGGATGTTGAGCCTGACGTGGATTTGAGGGCAAATCCTCTTTAGGAAGGGGAGGATGAAGAGGTCCGGGTTCCTTTCTCCTCACTGGTGGCCACTGCCAAGCGAACTGCGTCGTCCAACTCGAGCATCGAGTTGCAATTTCCGGTCACCTCGGGAGCTGGGAGGCTCGTCTCGGCCATCCGGTGGATGGGTCCCGGCTCTTTAGGGAGGGCCCGTTCATCCACCGACCGGGCACGGGGACTAATAAAGCTCGGGGCCAATCGCGTCGTCGAGAGCACCTCGCGGCGGCTCCTTTTGCTCGCCGGCAAATTCTGCCGAGAATACATTGGACGCCAGGAACCTCGCCGGCGGCTCATTTTGCTCGCCGGCGGATGTTAGGCGGCCCGACATTACGTCGCGACCACGCGGCCCGGAAGGCTGCTCGCCGGCGCTTTCTGCTCGCCCGAGCTGGAGCCTGCCGCTGCACCCACGCGTGCCGCCGACGCTGGCGTAAGGCTGCTCGCCGAAGCGGACCATCCGCCGCCCGGCGGTACGATCGCGTTTTGCGTTTTACTGTTTGTCTTAATTCTGGGCTTAGTATAAATAGTTTGTTATTATACTTTTCCAGCAGCTTTTGATATTTTATGAAATATGCTTATGCATTGGTTAGGGCTTCCCTAAACTTTTCTCAAATCTAGATTACTTTATCCATTAATCAAGTGGTGGTGTTTCTAGTCATTCCTTTATTGATCATTTGGTGGATTTTCCTTTATGATGGTCATGGTGGGGTGTTAGGCCTTTGGTGGTGGACTTTCCTTTATCCAAGGTCATATCCAATCCTTTTGGTGTTCCAAGCTTTTGTTGATTATTGATTCAAGATTCTCAAGCTAGTTATACAATCACTCTCATCGCGCCACGCTCCAGTATCAATATTGTCTAATTCAATAATTGAGACATTAACATAATTCACACATATGTCAAGAATCATTCCAATCACCTCACTAGCCTTAGCCAATAAAATGAGTAGGTACACTTAATTCCTTACAATTTTTTGTTACATGTCCAGGGAGGTATGAAACTATCCATAACAAATTTAATATGTCAATCTCATAATTTTCATCCAAAGATGGGGTAGTTGTAACTCTGTCATTTTACCGCTACCCGTTTGGTTCTCAATCCCTTGCACTTGGTTAGTTGGTTTTATCCCCGACCCGAAATTTGAAGCAGTCTTGAAACCCCAATTCATGGACGCAGGTCGCTGAGCGAAAATGGCGGTTTTACTAACTCACTCCACCGTTCATGCCCTCCCAAGAGCCGTGGCTCGAGCTGCCTTTCATGCCCACTTCTCTTCGTTTTCTCTCTCTTCACTTTCCCACCACCATCGTCTTCTTTACCCACTTCACAGACACAGTAATAATTTCAGTAGCATTAACGGTAATGGATATCCTATTCCTATTGGAATCAGAAATTTTTCAACGCCTCATTACCTTGAAGAGGAAACAAGCGGGGTAACCGATACAATCAAAAGTACTGACCTTGTTGCTTTGGAGTACGCTCAACTTAATCTCCCCTATAATTGCGAGGTTTGTGCCCATACTAGAATTCGTTCTTCATTCTTTCTTTCTGTGAAAACCCCACCTTTAATTGGTGGGTATTGTATGTAGTAACAGTTACAATTAGTTTTTTTCTTTTTGGCACTAGAAAGCATTGGAAACTGTATGTTTTTGGTTGCTTATTGTGAAAAATGAGATATTGCTGCACTGTATTTGGTGGGTTTGTGATGAATATACTTTGATTTTGGAGGGCAGGAAGTGGGTCATGTCCGAATTCGGCAGCATGTCAATCCTCTTAGCTCATCTTTCGCTGTATGTTGAACCCCTCCTTATTTATCCACCTCTTGGTTTGTGGGTTTTTGTGGGTATTATTGGACAACTATCTGAGTTGTCTCTGGAATTGATAGGTTCCAGCAGAACCGCCTGACTGGAATGTTGTGTTCAAAGACCCATTGTTGCCGCTCATGGTTGACATTGGCTCTGGTATGAAATCAACTTCTTCTCTGTATACATCTTCATTGGTTGAGCTCTCTTTAGTGTGTTTTTTTAAAGAAATCCTTTGCTTGCTTTCCTGAACTAATGGTGCAAATTCGCTAGCATGATATTGAACATCACTTAATTGCTCTACTGGAAGTGTTGTTAAGGTTGATTATCTTTTATATGGTGGCATCAACCAGACCAGTAGGGGGGAAAATATGGAATCAGAAGGGAAGAGCTATAGTAATCTTTAATCAACAAGTCATACAATATTGGATTAGAGTGACATGCAACATTGTCTACTCTGCCCTGTGAGGCTGTGAGATGTAGCTTGTGAAGTTGTGATCGATCAATCTGGCTTACCTTCAGCTTTGTACCTGTTCTATTTTCCTGATTCCAGAACACTTGATTAGAGAACATTGTCTACTATTCAGCATTCACCATACCTTGCTCAGTCTTTCCTTTCTTTCACCTTCCATCTGCGTAGTTGTGTACTTGTGCTTATTAGCCTTTCTAGTTATCCCTCTTACTCATGGTATAATCCATCCTGTACTCTTCTATTGGAAAGATTCCTGTTCTTCTTGGCAATGTTTAATGCTTTCCTCGGCTCATGCATGTCTTACCTGTATATAAGAACTTGATGTACATGTATTAGGATGTGGTTTTTTCCCGTCCCTTTGGCTTCCTCTCCAAGCACTCAGCTTCAGTGATGTTTGTATTGAAATCCATGTTTACGTTATTTTATCAATCTATTCATCGAAAAATAATCGAGTCTTGTGTAAGGAGTTTTCGTAATAACTTACTTGGATGTTCCTGTGCTTTGCTCCCTGTTTATAAATTGATGTTTTCATTTTGCATTTTCATGCGAATGTAATAATTCCTTAGTTCACTTGCATGCTACCAGGAGAAAGTACTGGACTTGTCTGAATTACATGAGTTCCTGTCTGATTGTGCTTTGGATTTGGCAGTCTAAAAAGTATTCCTCTTATTATAAAATCATACTGTAATGGTCAATGGTTATCAGTTATGGTTAGGGCAGGAAATATTGGGTTTAGGAGCCAAATGAAGTATGCCATGCCCTAAGTTTAATGGCGTGCTGCAATAGACTGGTAACACATGCCTCATGTCTTGTTGCTGCAGCATAAGCATATGCAAAAATGGGCTAGCATGCATGTCTATAACTCCTAAAATTTCTTTTTAATTGGAAATACACTAAAAATTAGAAGGTGATTTCCTGCTACTCGTAGTTGTTCTGTGAGCAGCTGCTCTGCTGGTGAAGTAACGTGTTCTTATATATGTCAATGGATCTTTGCACGATGCCAAGACCATGTCGTAATAGCCAAGTAATGAATTTTCAGGTAGCGGCAGATTTCTCTTATGGCTTGCGAGCAATTCCGATACTAAGAACTACTTGGGAGTTGAAATACGCAAAAAAGTATGAGAATACATGTTTGGGTAACTTTTCTAGAGTGCTTGGATAAAAATGCCACTAAACTTTCCAAAATAATCAAAAATGTCATTGATTTTTATAAACTGTCATTATTGTGACTCAACTTTTCAAAATAGTTAAAAATGTCACTGAAACCTGCTATAACAGGTTATGAACTGATTAAAAGATTCATTGATCAAAAATGCCACTCAACATTCCAAAAATGTAAAAAACGCCACTCAACTTTTCCAAAAAATCAAAAATGTCATTACCATCAATTATAATTTAAAAAATGTTATTTGCTTTCATTTATTTAAATTAATATATAAAAATATTTAAGTTTCAACTGGAGATTCGCTAAAAAATTAAAATTTTGTTTAAAAATCATGTTATTGTAAATTTATTTTTTTTACGATTAGAATTTCATATAGTAATGTTGACTTTTTTTATGTTTTCTTTATAAAATTTTATTTTATTTTATTTCTTAGTTTATTCTTAAAATATTTATAATAATATGTTTTCTATGAATTGCCCTCTGTCACCTTTGCGTTACTATAGTCTCTAGCATATTACTTTAACGTTGAATTATATATATAATTGTATAATATATATATATATATATATATATATATATATATATATATATATATATTACAAGTAGTTAATTTACTATAAATATACATACATACAAATGATATATATACATAAATACACACGCACGTGTATATAAGTTAATGTTAAAGTGATGTGTTACATACAGACAAAGGTGACAGAGAACAAGTGATATAGAAAATATTATTATAAATATTTTAATAATAAAATAAAAAATAAAATAAAATAAAATTTTATGGAGAAAACATAAAAAATTCAACAATACTATATAAAATCTTAATCATAAAAAATGTAGAATTACATGATTTATAAAAAAAAATATTTTCAAGCGAATCTCCAGTTGAAACTTAAATATTTTTATATATTAATTTAAATAAATGAAAGCATATAATATTTTTTCTATTATAATTGATGGTAGTGGCATTTTTTACTTTTTGGAAAAGTTGAGTGGCGTTTTTGACATTTTTAGAAAAGTTGAGTGGCATTTTTGACATTTTTGGAATGTTGAGTGGCATTTTTTATCAAGGAATCTTTTAACCGGTTCATAACCTGGTATAGCAGGTTTCAGTGACATTTTTTACTATTTTGGAAAGTTGAATGGCAATAATGACAATTTGCAAAAAATTAGTGGCACTTTTAATTATTTTGAAAAGTTTAGTGGCATTTTTATCCAAACACTCAACTTTTCTGTGTGCCTTTTAGTTCTGTTGCCTGCTGGCTGGCTGGCTGTTGGACGCATTACAAATATTATTTAGTTACTCTGGAATATCTTCAATTTGTGCAGTTAGTTAAACGTGCGAACTTTTGGGTGAAGGAACTGGGTCTTTCTAACGCGTAAGAAGCTGGACACATTTTTATTTTTAATTTATGCTAGCAAAAAAAGGAACCTACGGCATTTGCCCTGGTTGATTGTGCATTACTTCTGCTTCAGGCATTTCATGTTTGCAAATGCTACAATTTCCTTTGAGCGTTTAGTGTCCTCTTACCCCGGACCTTTGGTTTTTGTTTCAATCCTGGTGAGTTTGTTTAAGTACAGTGTGCATTTCTTATCTTTTACCACCGAAAAGGCTAAAAGCTACCTTCTTTAGCTTAATTAACGATGATATCTTCAATCCTGGCGTTTAGGATGCTTCTGAACAAATTTTATGCATTTTTGGTTGCAGTGTCCAGATCCTCATTTTAAGAAGAGGCATCACAAAAGAAGGGTTTTACAGAAGCCATTAGTTGACTCTATCATGAATAATTTGACAGCCGGAGGACAGGTAATTGTGGGCAATAAGCTATTGACCATTGTTATTTCTTGTTATCAATCCCATTCCTGAGCTTTCCAGAAGATATGCTATTCTTTGATTCTTTGATCTAGAGTTTTAAGTACAACTTTTACTGTATTTTTCTCCCAATGCACTTGCATATCTATTGTTTCCTTTGGTTTGCCAGTCTGCCCTAACATTTGGTGAAAATCTGGTATTGTGTTTCATCCCTGACTAGTTTAGGTTGACAGGTATTTGTGGAATCGGATGTGCTTGAAGTGGCAGCAGACATGAGAAACCAGTTTGACAACACGCCAGATATGCTACACGTTGATGCTGTAAACCCAGATTTTGACTGTGATCCTGATGGATGGCTTCTGAAAAACCCCATGGGAATTAGGACCGAGCGGGAGATTCATGCGGAACATGAAGGTTCCAAGATATACAGAAGAATGTATCAGAAGAGGGCATGATTAGATAACTGGATGAGAGTGTATCTAGAGCTCCTTTTTGTGATACAACTCCATTGCTGGATGGAGCTCTGCCCTTTTTGAGTTGCTGCTGATAAAGTTGTTCCCTACTTCCCCATGTCTTAGCTCGATTCGGCACCAAATGATCTCAAAAATGACCCACGTAGTTCCATGTTATCAGCTGTTTTTGTTAAAGAAAACGTCGGTCTCTGATAACTACCCTATGTACTATGTAGTCATTCCTGATGATCCTGAATACCATCTGCTGAGGTTGCAGGCTGGGTTAGAGAGAGTGTGAAAAGGGCAGTGTACTACATTCCCTTATGATCTTACTTGTGTTGAGGAATTCCTTTTGATATCCGCCATCAGCATAGAGTTTGGTAGTGCTGAACTGATTGCAACCGATCTAGAATCCTGCAGAACTGGTCTGTTTGTTGTTTCAGAGGGTAGAGCTTGTAGTCTGTTTCTTGAGAATGTACTAGGTGCTGCAGTGTAGAATATGTATGTGGATACCTTTTGATGTAGGTTCCTAAGAAATGAATGGAACACCAACATGTTTGTTTTGGTTGCCCCTTCTCATCCCTTCAATATAAAGTAGATTGTTTTTGTTTTGTTTGGGTACATTTAAACCCATCCTTATTTTAAGCTCCGTTATTTTAAACGGTTGGTGCAGTATAATAGTGATGTGATGCGGTGAAATTTAAAAAAATTGTGGTGAGTTGTGGTAAGTGAGGTAGGTGAGAAAAGAGAGTGAGAAATAGAGGAGAAAAGTGAGGAAAGAGAAAAATAAAGAGATATATAGTAATGATTGTTGTGTGGTATTGTAAAGTGTGGTGAAAATTAAAGAGTGTCATGCAGTATGGTGAAAGCTTAAATAAAAGACAAGTTGGTACGGTATGATCATCCCCTCCCTCAATATCAACAGTGAATTTCAATTACTGACCTGAAATTGAATGATCCAACAAAACTTCATTGACACTAATGGCAATTGATCAACTTGCCTAGGTAGGTCTAAAGGAAAACTAGTCCTACACCCACATAAAAGCGGCAAAGCACAAGCAACGTGGCAGACCACACTGAAAGCAAAGGAAAAACCAAGGGATCCTATTTTGTGCTTCATAAAACATGCCAGCAAAACCGTGAGGAATCCAAGTGGCCCCATTCGAACCCAACAAATAATCTATTTGTCAAACCTAAAATAAAAGTCCCATCACCTAACATGATCAATTTATGAAAAAGTAATCTAAAAGATCTACGGATCTCCCATCAGATACCGTCACCTTTTCAATTTTAAAGAATACAATAAAGAATTAAAGACCCCTGCTTATGCAAGAATATGCTGCCAAATATCAAAATCCAAAAATGCACTCCATGTGTGAACCAAAAATATGAACCCAAGGGAGGAGGGAAAAAAAAACTAATGAGAAAATCCCAAATCTACTTCTACTGATACATTGAAACACAAGATCCAAACCGAATACAGACAATGTGTAAACCCTAAAAATGTGAACTAAACCCAATTAAACTCAGCTGCTCTTCTCACCTTCAATCTTCTTCTTCGCTTTCTGGGCAGCTGTTGCCTGCGAATACAAGAACGTCCCGAATATGGCAATGGCAGATCCAAGGGCATTGAGTGGCCTAACTGGGTTTCTGAACACCAACACAGTCGCTACAATAACCACAACCCTCTTCATAGTGTTTCCTACCGAGAATGTCAGTGGGCTAATCTCATCCAATGCTTGGTATGACGACTGATTATACAGGTGATAAAACACCCCAGAAATCATCACCCACAAGTAAAACGTCATGGGGTTTCCAATTGCTTCGATTGCTTTGTGATACCCCTGCACCCATTGAGACCCTTCCACGAAGACAGCCACTGGGAAGAGGTAAAACAACGAGATTATACTGATCCACCCATACAAATTCAACCCATCCACTTCTTTAAAGCTCTGGAGACTCTTTTTGGAGTAGATGTTACGAAGCACGAACCCGACATTGCTGATGAGTGCACCCCACAACCCCTGCAGATTGAAGGACACTTCCGTGACTGCTGCGAGAGAGCAACCCATGACAATGGGGAGGATTGACAGCCACACTGAAACTGGGTATCTGTCTCCTAATATGGTGGAGAATATGACTGAGAAAACAGGCTCAGAGGACTTGATTACATGCGTGAATGAGACGGCAACCTTAGAGAATGACACACAGGCTGAAATGTGGCCGATGGTGTGGAAAAGAGCGGGACCCAGAAGGGCAAGTATGAAGGGCTTTGAGATTTTGGGGCGAGGTTGGAGTTTGAATGACCAGAGGAAGAACATCCAGACAGACCCAGCAAAGAGTTGAAACGAAGCCAGAAGCCATGGGAAAGGGAAGATGTTGAGGACCTTTTTGTTATAGATGTTGAACACTATGTTTTGGAAGTACCAAAGACCAAAAACGACGGCGAGTTTTAGGGTTTTGGATCTGGGGTTTGAATAAGGGGTTGGTTGGGCTTCTTCAGAGGCAGCGGAAGCAGGTGGGGTGGGGAGATGGGATCTGGGTTTGATGAAGGGAAGAGAGAGTAATTTAGGGTTTGTGAATGGGATCTTGGGATTGATACTGAGGGAGGTTTCATGGCTATGGTGGGGAGATGAAGGATTGGAAGAAGCTCTGATTCTGTGGGAGAGTGAAGAGGGAGGAGATAGAAGAGAAGGGTTTTTGAGGGGTTTAGATTTGAGGGTAAATAGGGTGGAGGAAGAGGGAAGAAGATTTGAGGCTAACATGATTTAGTGGTGGAGGTGGGCACAGCTCTGCTATGAATGAAATGAGAGAGGTGGTGATGGTGGTGGGGAGAATTGAAGAAAGAGGAGATAAAAAGACAGAGGAGAGGAAGACACAGAGGTTAGAGATGGGTTGGTGGACTCTGGTTGACCAGGCTAGGTAAGAAAACAACTGTATGGTTGGTCACGTGACAAGGACTGCGGCTGCTTAATCTCAAGGGCAATCAGGGTTCAGGGTTTGAGTTTCAAACTTATCTTACGGCCTTATTAACCTGACAGTATGGTACTATGGTGAGCCCAGAAGGGTTAAAGGTTGCGCAACAAAAGTTGCATACAAATAGTAAGACAGCAAAATAACAAAGTTCACCAAAACCAAAACAAAAACAGCAAAGTGGCAGTAAACCACACAGCTATTAAAATCTATATGTTTATAGATTAACTTGGAAAAAAATTACCTGATTAACTTCTACATCTATAATAATACCTATAAATGGTATAAAATCACACTTTTATCTATATTTTTTTTAATTTATAAAAATGCGTCTAAAATATACCTAACGGATGAAGTTCATTCGTTAGGGTATCAATTTTACTTGTTGACATAGTTAACACATTACAAGCTTCTTATAATTTATAATTAATAGTAACTGTCAAAAAAATTGGGATTAAAAATGATAATAAGTATCAATTTCATAAAAAAACAAGACACTTACACAGTGTCTTGCCCCAAGACATGTATCATCACTCGATTAGATTATCTTATTCTTAGGTCGACGAAACATTCGGGACCGAGCAATTTCAAGTTTGGGTGAATCGATTATCCAGTCAAAAATTTATTATTTGGGCCTCGTTCAATAAGCTATTCAAACAAGTTGATATTTTTGTGTTGAAATGACCAAACATCATCCGATTGTATAATGTTTGAACCGATGTCAGAATTGTAAGTAAAGGTAATTATAAGTGACTCCAAGGTCGCTCACAAACCAGGTCTGGACATCGTCCAATTGTCCAAAATGGCCTAACTCGGACTATTATTACCTAGATCTGACTTGGCTTTAAGTAAAACAATGACCATTTGATTGATTTTTAAATTTGCACGAACTTTCGATGACCATATCTGACTTTTTTAGGTCAGACAAAACCAGGTTATCATGCCTTTAAAATTTTATAAGACGTAAATTATCTTTTTTCAAAAGTGGCGGTGATACATTAGAACTATGACAAGAAAAAACAATCAAACTACTAGAGAATTGGTGTGTCAACTGTGATTGAGAAGTGCAGTGTTTCCTACTTTCCTTTTGTATAAATGGCTTCTCATTATTACATCTAGGTTCAATTTTCAAAGTGTAGTATACTCTAATTGAAGCCTCAAAACATCTTCCATGTCCCATGGTGTCTGATGTTTTCTATAGATGATAAGTAAACTTGATCGTTTCAGAGGTACTTTACATATGACTCGGTACAGTGCTTCGCATCACTTGCATTCTTTTTATCAATAAATGTCTCCAAGCAATTGGTAAACGAGGATTTTTATTTTTATTTTCCCTCATAGGTCGTAGGTTTAGTTTGTTGTATGGTTTGATTTGTAGGTTTATGAGATGGAACAATCATCAGGAATCATACTCGTGCTGATATTGGAAATTGGATTCAATTAGCGTTGGTAAAAATTCGGGTCTGAATAAACTTGGGTTGGACAAATTCAGAGAATGTCAAAATTCGGACGAGAAATTCATGTCCGAGCCCGATTTTATTTTGAGTAAGACCGACTCAGATAATTCGGACGAAGCTAAATTCGGGTCGAAATCGAGTTCGGGTAATAGAAAAAGAGAAATTTTATATCTGAATATTTTGTCAGTTCAATCAATATCAAAATTCAGATGAAAAATATTTGTCCAGACCTAATTTTTTTTTTAGGTTGGACAAAATTTTACCAGCTCTATATTCAATTGAATATTTGCCACTTGGCTGATAGCGAACCAAGTTTGGACATGCCCACTATTTGTTCGATGAAATGCCCAGTATAAACATGGGCTATAGATTGCAAAAAAAATGCATATGCTTTTTGAAGCTCCTCCGTCACGTGCTGATCATAAGTTCATATTGGATCACTTTTCTGCTGCTATTTATCTGATTCTGATACAAGATGATAGGATGTTTATTCATTGTTTAATAGCAGTGTTTTTGTGATATAAATTGGGTCTATTGGCTTGGTTATACCGTATTCCAACACCATGCATCCTCTAAGCTGAGATTCTTGTTTGTTGTTGTAGGCTTTGTGGGTTGGCTAAGGTGATACAAGATGAAGAATCTACTACTACATGCTTCCTGGAGCAATTTTTACTTCTTCTGCTCCTATTTCTTCTGGCCAATTATTAGGGTCTAAATCTCGTTCTCCTCGCTCATTTGAATTAGCGTACCCTCATCTTAAGGCGTACGTTGCCAAAACTTTGTCTGAACGTGGGATTAAAACTCCCGATGTTGCGTCCACACCTCTTTTTGAAAGTCTTGTCGTGAGTATCCTCCGGATGGCATCATGTCCTCCATAGGACATCCATTGATCCTTTCAAAAATACTTATTTCTTTAATTCGTGTTCTGGTTGGTGAGGTTATAAACACATTGCTTAAACATATTGACAAATCTTCCGCGTACTTTGCCTTTCTAGGAGTCACATCCTTGTTCAGTTTCATGAAGCGCAATGGCGTGCTTGTTGATTCAGACACCTTTAGACTACTGCATGTTGCCTTCATTCGTTGTGGTCAAATTGATTCTGCTCTTGACGTCCTTCATCATATGGAAAGGCTTTCCCTTTTTTTGAATTATGGAGTGTTTGGTTGAGGGACTTTCCTAGGAAAGTATTTCAACTTTCTCAAGTTCACCAAAATTTCCCATGTTTGGTTACAAAATAAGAATAGAAAAGTTTTATAGTGGATCCCAATATTTTCTCATGTTAGATGGGAAAATGCTTCTCATCGGAGGGGTTGGGAAAATTTTCTTCCCTTAGGAAAGGGAAAGTATTTTAATCAAACTCCCAAAATAACCCTAAAAATTATTTTATAAATAAATAAATGAGGGTAATTTAGGCATTTAAAATAAACTTTCCAACAAACTTTCTTATGATTTCAAATGTAAACCAAAAACTGTGAAATATTATTTCCCGGTAAAAACTTTCCTAAAGAAAACTTTCCCAATACATATTTTCCTGCGAAAGAACCAACACACTATTAAATATTATTTTGGGGATATGATTGCGTTGCGAAAAATAAAGTCATGAGGACTAATTATGCATGATTATACATGCAATGGGGATAAGGGGTTGTAAACTAGCTGAAGGTCTTGCATTAAACTACCGGGCTTATTTACCATCAACTACATGATATTAAACCTCCAGACGGTTCTTCTATATAATTCTACATTACGTTTTTGTGATTTGGTTATCCCTCTTATGTTTATGAAAAGATCGATCTTCTTAGCTTTTAATTGCAATGGCTTTTTCTCTGAGCAATTAGTAATATTCACCTGTCTCATTATTGCATTACGGTAGGAATTCATGTCATTTAGGTCCTGAACTAAACCCAAACTCATATCATAAGGTAGAGCGACTACGCAGTCATTTACGTGATACCAGGGGTTAGTCTGGTCTTCATACGGGTGATATTTATAATTTATTCTGAATATGGGCCTGAGCATGGGTTATGAGTCTGCAGTCATTCACGTGATACCATGGGTTAGTTTGGTCTTTGCTTGGATGATATTCATAATTTATTTTTTATTTTTTTTTATAGAAATTTATAATTTATTTTGGATATGGGCTTAAACATGAGTTATGAGTCTCTGTCTTGCCGACTTTATTTTTTGCATCTCCTAAATGGAGTTTTTTTTTTTTTTTTTTTTTTGGGGGGGTGGGGGGCGGGTATGTATGTAGGAATTCATCTATTGTATGATGTTTGTGTTTTTTCTGTAATGAATTTTTTTTTCCAGGGCATAAATATTCCACTCAGGTGTATGCCTTAGAAGTTGTGGAATTAGATGGCAGTGAGTCCACTGAGCCATTGGAAGGTAGTGCGGATGGTGAGGAATTGGGGGATGAGAAGTACGATGAAGAAATACCTCAAATTTCCTTGGAAATTATGAGTGGAGGAAATTCAGTGCAAACTATGAGAGTGAAGGGTAGGGTTGGAAACCACTCTTTACATATTTTGGTGGATTCGGAAATACACATAATTTTCTAGATAGTGGGATTGTTAAGCATATCTCTAGTGAGGTGAGGAAAATCCCCCCCCCCCCTATAGTGGTAGCGGTGGCTAATGGGGAGAAATTACAGTGTAGTCAGATGGTTAGGGATTTTACTTGGTCTTTAATGGGAACAAGTTATACGGGAGATGTCTATCTGGTGCCTTTAGGAAGTTGTGCCATAGTCTTGGGAGTTCAGTGATTGTCTACTGTGGGTCCTATGTTGTGGGATTTTAACGAGCTTAGGACGGAGTTCAATTATCAAGGCAGGAAACAAGTACTTAGGGGTGTGCTAGAAAGTCGAGGGTGGAATGGATGGGCGAAAAATTGGAAAAAAGCATATGTAATTGTGTCCAATTGTTTGTTGTATGAATTGAAGCTTGTGAGAATGTAGAGGTGGAACAGGAGTTTAATGAAACAAGAAAAGTAAGGAGGAGTAGTGAGGCAGGAGCACAAGTTGCTGGAAGATTATGAGGACCTTTTTTGAGGAACCCAAGGCTTTACTTCCTCACAGATCTCATGACCCCAAGATAGTTCTCAAGCAGGGTTCTAATCCGGTTAGTGTTAGACCTTATCGATACCCAACATTATAGAAAAATGTTGTTGAAAAGACAGTGAAGGAGATTCTTGATGCTGGTGTTATTCGTCCCTCTAACAGCCCCTATTTTTCTCCTATTGTTTTGGTAAAAAAGAAAGATGGAACATGGAGATTGTGTGTGGATTACAAACAACTCAACAAGTAAACTATTTTAGATAAATTTCCCATTCCAGTAGCGGAGGAATTGCTTGATGAATTGCATGGAGCTTGTTATTTTTCCAAGCTGGATTTGAGAACTGGTTATTGACAAATAAGAATGAACCTGGCAGATATTGAGAAGACAGCTTTTACGACCCATGAGGGTCACTATGAATTTTTGGTTATGCCCTTTGGGTTAACCAATGCTCCGGCCACTTTTCAAGCCTTGATGAATGACATATTCAAGCCCAATCTCAGGAAATTTATTTTGGTCTTCTTCGATGATATTCTTATCTACAATCCCACATACGAGCAACATTTACTGCATCTGAAAATGGCTCTGGAAATTTTAAGGAATCACGCCTTATTTGTCAAGAGAAGCAAGTGCAATTTTGCTGAGGTCCAAATTGAATATTTGGGACACTTGATTTCTGGGAAAGGAGTAGCAATAGATCCAAAGAAAATTGAGGCAATGGAGAATTGGCCAACCCCGGCAAATGTGAAACAATTAAGAGGATTTTTGGGTTTAACCGGGTACTAGAGGAGATTCATCAGAAATTATGGAGTAATCAGCAAGTCGTTGACAGCTCTATTGAAGAAAGATGTTTTTTTGTTGGTTGGAGAAGGCTTAAGCATCCTTTCAACAGTTAAAGTAGACCATGATTTCAGTTACTATTTTGGCTTTATCGGATTTCGCAAAGGAATTTGTTGTGGAGACATATACATCGGGAATGGGAATAGGAGCAGTCTTGATGGAAGATCATCACCCCATTGCATTCTTCAGCAAGACTTTGTCTCCACAACACCAAGCACTGTCTACATATGAAAAGGAGTTTATGGCCCTTGTGTTAGCAATAGAAAAATGGAGGCCTTACTTACTAGGCCGACATTTTCTTGTGAGGATTGATCATTTCAGCCTTAAATACCTCCTGGAACAAAAGATAACCACTCCTTTTCAGAGTAAGTGGTTGCCAAAATTATTGGGATACGATTATGAGATATTATATAGGAGTGTGAAGCATAACATAGCAGCTGACAGTTTATCTAGGCTTCCGACTTTTGAACTTATGCACACAGCTATCAGCAGTATTCAGACAGAGTTAATGGGGAAGGTTAAACTCTCGTGGGAATTAGATGAGAAGCTGCAGCCGATACTGCAACAGCTAAAGGAAGGGCAACCTCTCATGAGAAATATTCTCTGGTTCAGGATATCTTATACCGAGATGGTAGGATTCCAGTGGGTCACGACCCTCAATTATATTAACAGATCATACATGTTTTTCATGACTCAGCTTTTGGAGGTCATTCAGGGGTTGTTGTGACTACCAAGTGGGTTAATTCCCTGTTTACATGGAGTTCTCTTGCAAAGGATGTCAGGAATTATATTCGGGAATGTGTGATGTGTCAACGGTACAAGGCTGATCTATCTCGACCTGGAGGATTATTACAACCTTCACCCATTCCAGGAGTTGTGTGGACTGATTTAAGCATGAATTTTTTTAACACCCCGGCCCCTCGCGGACCGGGGATATTACCGATAACTGTTTCAATGATCACTGACTGGCCCCACAAATCACCACGAGTCTTTCCAGCTTACTTCGTCCTCGCTCACACGCTGCCTAGGAAAAGTTCCCAGGAGGTCACCCATCCTAAGACTACTCCCAGCCAAGCACGCTTAACTGAGGAGTTCCCAACGGACGAGCTACCATAAAAGAAAGTACACCTTGGTGATATAAGTAGTCATTTCAATCCTCTTAAGCCACACTTAACCATACAACTCGAGGTGTTACAATGGCCTTACCAAATATCGAGGCAAGGATGCCATCTTAGTAGTAGTGGACAGACTAAAGTATTCTCATTTCCTGGCACTTTCTCATCCTTACACTACTCTGTCAGTAGCTCAACTCTTCTTTGAGAATATATTCAAGTTGCATGGGTTGCCTAAATCCATTGTAAGTGACAGAGATCATGTCTTTATGAGCAAATTTTGGCAAGAATTGTTTAAATTTCAAAGGGTAGATATGCATATGTCTTTTGCTTATCACCCTCAAAGTGATGGCCAAACAGAGATGGTCAATAGGTGTTTGGAACGTTATCTCAACTGTATGACTGGAGAAAGACCTTATGAGTGGGTCTTATGATGCCTTTGGCTGAATGGTGGTGCAATACAAATTGGCACACTGCCACTAATATCACCCCCTTTGAGGTGGTGTATGGTCAACCACCATCCTTGCACATTCCTTATATATCTGGTGACAACAATGTATAAGCAGTGGATCAAAGTCTCAAGGCACGGGAAGAATGTATTGAGATGTTGAAATATCATTTGGAACAGTCTCTACAACAGATTAAGTTTCAAGCTAATAAACATAGGGTTGATAGGGAGTTGGAAGTTGGGGATTGGTCTTGTGTTAAACTTCATCCTTATAGAGAACATTCTGTGGCCTTGAAGACTAATCATAGGCTTAGTCCCATTTTCTTTGGGCCTTTTCAGGTTATGCAGAAGGTGGGTAAGGTAGCTTATAAACTGAAGTTACCTGATTCAGCAAAGATACATTTGACATTTCATGTATCATTTCTCAGAAAACATATGGGAAGCATTATTCCTTGTCCACTCATGCCAAATGTAGATGATTTGGGTTGCTTGAGGGTTGAACCAGTTGCTATCTTGGACAAGAAATTGGGAAAAATAGGAATGGTCAAATGGGTCAAGGGAAGATGCTACCTGGGAGCGATATTCTGACATTGAGAAGAAATTTCCTGACTTTAATCTAGAAGCTTGAGGACAAGCTTCTTTGAATGGGGAGTGCAATGATATAGATTTAGCTGTTACTGCTTTAGAATTGGAGTCACGTGCCTAGCATATGACATTTAATACAATGTTAGGTTGGTTGCCAGTTTGTTAGGCAGTTAGGCCATCTCATTGATGATCTAGCAAAGAGTTAGGAAGAGTCGTGTTGTATATAAGTCAGTTAGCAGCTTGCAATTCAGCTATTCTGAAATCAATTGAAAGATTCTGTTTCTCTCTCCACTCTAAGATTCTCACTCTAAATCTTTGTTTTTCTTTCTCTTTGAGAGTTGCTCTCTAGGGGAACCTATCAAAATGAAAGACAGAGATGGAGAAAAGGTTAGACATGGTTGGTGAATTGATGTTAAGCGTTGAAACAAATGTATGGTTGGTCATGTGAGGAGTACGACTGCTTAATCACAATCAGGGTTAAGGGTTTTTTATTTGGATTTGGATTTGGATTTTGATTTTGGATTATAATGTATTTCGGGTTTGTTCAGTTCAACTAGAACGGGTGGTGCTTCTTGTACGCGGGTTTTAATCTTATGTGATTACTAACTTTTTTTTTATTTTGGTGATTTATGTGATTATTAATTAGAGTCTAAGGTGCCACAATAAATTGCTTTGTGCACACAAGGGCCAGATTAATTAACGACTTAAGTATTTTTTTGAAAGAAATGCTAATTTGAATAATTCCAATTTTCAATAGGTACAATAACAATTGACGTAGTTGATCATTTCTCATATATCAATGATTAACCTAAAAATTATCAAGACATTTATTTTTTCTCTTCCCAAATTAAATAACAATGTTTTCCAAAAAAAAAAAATTCTGCATACCATGGTGTGAGTAGTAAGAAAATGTAAATATGAGTACTTTTTATTGAATGAAAAAGTAAAAGGTAACATAATTACTAAATTAATTTAATAAAATTAGGTATTGAAAAGTGAAGAGTGACAATTATTTTAGAACAAAAAAAGTTAGTTAAATGTCAATCAATATAAAAGATGAAGTACTTTTTTCGCTACAAACCATAAACACTATTCACTAGATGACAATGAAACCCCAATTGCTAGAACTTGCCTCCACTCGGGGTACTGCACCCATAAATAACAGTATACTAGTACTTAGACCCGTGCACTGCACGGAACTCAAGTAAACCATATGTATTATTGAAAATATTCTCGATGTTATATTTTAAAAAAAAAAGAAAAAAGTAATGATGAAAAATAAAAAGAATAGTTTTGTTATTTAAAAGAATAAAGGAAAAAGAATAGTGCATATGAAAAAGAGGAAAAGAAAGAAGAGTCATCAATACAAACATACACACATTAATGCACACATTTTATATTAAATGATTAAAAAAATTAAATAGAATCAATTATAAATTTTCCGAAATGCCCTCATTAAAAGCCACTTATTTCGATCTTCACCCTTTGTACTCAGAAATATATATATATATATATATATATATATATATATATATATATATATATATATATATATATATATGATTTGGATTGGACTTATGGGAGGGGAAGGGAGGAGAAAGGAGGGGAAAAATATTAAATAATTTTCTCTACCCTTGTTTGGAAAATTAAATAGGAAGGGAGGTGAACTATTTATCTCAATTCCCCTCCATTAACTACCAATATGAGATTTAATGGAGCGGTGGAGAACTCATTATGCATTAAAAAGAAATAACTTTACTAATATAATACTCCCTTTGTTTCCATATTACTTTTAAGGGTTTTTGGCCACAAATAATCATGACATGTGTAGGAATAATCAAAAGTGACTTTTTGGCCACTGCTGCATCTGTACTTTTCACAATTTTCTTGTGATCCAAAATCAATTTTATTGCAGGAAAAGTGACATGGCGGCCAAAATCTCCTTTTGGAGTGTGAAAAACATACTTCCGATCGCCATGTCGACTTTTCTGCGGAAATTGCTATGAGAAAATAGTGAAAAAGCTGATCGCCAATGTGAAAATTCACTTTGGATTATTCCCAGTCACAAGCCTCTCAGTACGTATTATTTGTGGCCAAAAACCCTACTTTTAATTGATAACTTCTTATATAATATTATGTTCATAATTGCAATAGTATACTTTATAAAAGTATTTTTCATTACCAATCTAATGATAGTAATCTTATGTAACAAGTCATTGTATATATTGAAAAATTTATGGTCACAATTTTTAATATTTGACTGCATAATTTCCAAAAACGACCATTAATATGGAACGGAGAGAGTAACTACTACCTTTTTATCCACTCCCTCCTCCTATCCTCTTTTTACTAATCCAAACACAACAATTAACTCTTCGTATTAGAGATGGCAGTGGGTTCTGGACCCGATCTGGACCCTGTCGTACCCAGCCCATTAAGACGGGTCTAAGTTCAAAATTTTTGGACCTAGTGGGTCTGGGGCGGGTCTGGAAATAAATAGCGGGTCTGGGTTCGGGTCCAAACACGGACCCAACTCGTGGACCCATTAAAATATAAACATATATAATTTTTTTTCTTTTGAAAAAAATAAAAACGCAAGTACTACACTACTACTCATCTACTGTTTGGCGCCTGCTGGGACTCCTAGGAGTATTGGGCCTATTGAAGTGTTGACTTCTATTTTTTAAAACCCTAGTATACTATGTTTTTCTTTGAAATGTTTTTATTTTGTTAAAAATAAATATATTTAAACATAATAGTTATTATTATACATGTGTACAAGTATAAAATTAACCCAACAAATTGATAAACCTAGTAAAAAATACACAATAGAGTTGGACCCGTTAAGGACCCGTGGAACCTTGGACCGGTCGAGTCCGAGTCTGGGTCTAAATTTTGGGATCCATCGGGTCTCGATGTGGGTCCGGGTCCCAAAAAAATCTGGCGAGCCCGGGTCCGAGTCCAGCTGGACCCGCCCCAAACCCTGTCCATTGTCATCTCTACTTCTTATCCCTCATTTTCCTCCACCTATAATCCAAATAAGATAAAAATAGATCCCCTCCATTTCCCTCTCCTCCCTTTTAATCCCCTCCCCTCCCCTCCCCATCAAATGACCAAAGAGAATGTAAAAAGAAGGTTTTACTGATTCAGGCTAAAACCTGGCAATAATGGACACAATTAGATAAAGTGCTTGTTTGACCTAGTTTTTAATAGTGTTGTTGGGGTTGAAAAGCCTAAATTGGGCCAACACAATTATTTTTTTAGAAACTCATAATTGTTTTTCAAAAACAGTTTAACAAAAAACAGCTCAAAAAGCATAAACAATAAATGGGAAATTGGAATCTAATAAACCAACCTTTGGGGGTCCTTTGAAATAACGAACCAACCTTGAAAATTAATTTACAACGAACCAACCTTGTCATGTTGATTTTTCCAGCGAACCACCACCGAGTCTGACTCGTCGGAGATGTGACGTGGCGGCTGTGTTTGCTTATGTGGAGGGTGTTTTGACCAAAAAAAAAGAAAAAAAATTGGACAATTTTTTTTTTTGCTTATGTGGATTAAATAATCCAACTTTTTCTTTTTTTTAAAAATTCACATCAACCCCCCTCCTCCTTTCTCTCTCTCTCTCTCTTTCTTCCTTTCTCTCTCTTCCTCCCTCTTATTTTCTTCTTCTTCTTCTTTGCTGATATCCTAACCCACAGCAACACCACCTCACCTCAACTTCCTCCTCCTCCCTCTCCTTCCCCATTCTTCTTCCCTCCTTCCACCTCCTGCCTCCTCCATTTCATTTTCCGACCACCACACCAAAACTCGTCCCACAAGCCCCTTTTTGTGCTCTGTTTTCTGCCACTCCGACGACCACCACCCCCACTAGCTCCGACCACCACCCACAGCCGTCCGAGCACCGCGCCGCTGCACCGCCGCCTGCTGCGCCACCAAGAAGGCCACCAACCAAAACTTTGGCCCCCTTCACAGCCAACTGTGTTGCAGCAACCAAACCATCCAAAATGTAGGAGTATAAAGTTGGCAGCTGGAAGAAGGGGATTAAATACTTGAGCAACCTTATTTGCTCAACCAGACAATCCAAACTTCTATGTGCTCTTCAATTTCTCTCTCTTTCTCTCTCTACAATCATCCATTTTCTACAATACAAGGTCAAACTTTCTCTCTCCTCTGTCCTCCCCCTGTTTAATGGTGGCCCATCATTCAACCTCCTCCTCCTCCTACTAATACTCCTCTTCTAATTCCACCTAACACTGCTTCTACTACTATGCAAAATCACCTTCTTCAACAACCCTCTTTCTTCTTCTGTTCCTCTACTTCAAATTAACCCCTTCTCTTTCTCTCTTTTTCTGGGAATTTGGGTTTCAATCTGGAAAAATGGGGAGTAAATGGAGGAAAGCCAAGATTGTGTTGGGTTTGAATCTCTGTTACTACGTTCCAAAACCGGTTGAAGACAACCATTTTTCGCCGTCTGACGAGAGATTGTCCGATGCCGTCCGGTTGAATACGAACAGGCAGTTTCCATGAATACCATCTTTAGCATTCACATACAATTTTAAAAAAAAAAGCTAAAAAAGGATAGAGTAACCACAAGATATGAGCAATAACTTGCTGAACTTCATCAATAAAGAATCAATATAGTATAATTGAAGTATTCCACTGTTGAGATTCAACAGAAAATTCAGAAGACAAAAAGCAAAAAAAAAAAAGTAAAATTCTCAAAAAGGGTAGCAATGGTGGTTGTGGCGCAGCAGGCGGCGGTGCAGCGGCGCGGTGGTCGGACGGCTGTGGATGGTGGTCGGAGCTAGTGGGGGTGGTGGTCGTCGGAGTGGCAGAAAACAAAGCACAAAAAGGGGTTTGTGGGACGGGTTTTGGTGGCGTACTGGGCAGCGGGGAGGGCGGCGGACGGAGGTGTGGTGGTCGGAAAATGAAATGGAGGAGGCAGGAGGTGGAAGGGGGGAAGAAGAATGGGGAAGGAGAAGGAGGAGGAGGAAGTTGAGGTAGGGTGGTGTTGCTGTGGGTCGGGAAATCAGCAAAGAAGAAGAAGAAGAAAATAAGAGGGAGGAAGAGAGAGAAAGGAAGAAAGAGAGAGAGAGAGAGAGAGAGAGAGAGAGAGAGAGAGAGAAAGGAGAAGGGAGGTTGACGTGGATATTTTTTAAAAAAGAAAAAGTTGGATTATTTAATCCACATAAGCAAAAAAATTGTCCAATTTTTTTTTCTTTTTTTGGTCAAAACACCCTGCACATAAGCAAACACCGCCACCACGTCACATCTCCGACGAGTCAGACTCGGTGGCGGTTCGCTGGAAAAATCAACATGACAAGGTTGGTTCGTTGTAAATTAATTTTCAAGCTTGATTCGTTTTTCAAAGGACTCCCAAAGGTTGGTTTATTAGATTCCAATTTCCCAACAATAAATTGTTTATTCTGCTTCTTAAAGCCTAATGACTGCTCAATCTGTGGGAATCTTTAGTGATAAGTTTCCATAATTTCAATATTCTAATTCCTATAAAGATGATACTTAAATATTTTAATATTATGTTAGAACCTTTAATATTATGTTGGACATTTACATATTATGTTGAAATTCTTAAATATTTTAATTATCTTATTTATGTAAAGATGATATTTAGTAAATTATTGATATATTAATTATTTAATTTAAAGAATTTTCTGGCCAAGTAGTGCTATACATAATAATAATTATGATTATAATTATGATAGGATAATCTATTTTTAAATTATTATAAAAGGAGAAAAATATAAATAATTATATGATAATTTTACTTAAAAAAATACATGATAATTTTGAAAAGCTAGGCTAACAATTAAATTTAGTAAAAGCACATCTATCACAAGTTTAGGATGTAGGGTTTGCCAAACACTTTAATATAGTTATATTGGATGATAATACACTGAAATTTAGAAGTATTGGACAATAATACACTGAACTTTTTTCTTGGACTTTAATACACTAACTTTGAGGTTATTGGCCAATAATGTACTCAGACCAATTCAGCGGGCGGTTGACGCGGTGGATGTCCTACTTTGAGGTATCGTTTTTCTATTTTTTTCCAAAAAAATATATTAGTCATCCTGCTTATGTGTACTTTCTTACATGGCAAAAGTTTTTTCTGAAAAAAATAGAAAAAGGCACCTCAAAGTAGGACAGCCACCACATCAACCACCAGCTGAATTGGTCAGAGTGCGTTATTGTCCAATACTCTCAAAGTTCAGTGTATTAGAGTCCAAGAAAAATGTTCAGTGCATTATTATCCAATACCCCTAAAGTTCAGTGTATTATCATCCAATAATCCAATATTTTATGTCATAAATTAGACCAAACACTTCTTTTTTTTAATAGGTAGACCAAACACTTCAATAATTCTTCAATAATAACTTTTGTGGAAGTTAAAATTAATAATTTTCTAGAAATTCGCCCAATCATATACTACCTCCTTCCCATATTATATATATTATTTTAACTAACTTTCTTTTTTCCCATAATATCTGTCACTTTATAATTCCAATAATACATTAATTACTAATTTATCAAATTAACCTTATTAATTACATCTTTTTCTTTCATTTTTCCCTTTTATTCATCTTTCTCTTTTTTATTCACCATTTTATTCAACATTTTCTCATTTTCAATGAGGTAAATTAATTTACAGTGGAGGTTTTTTTAGTTTTTTTAAATCATGTACAAAGGGACAAATAAAATAGGAAGGAGGGAGTACAAAAGAAGTATGGGCTTGGCGTTATAGGCTTACAGCATAATCCCAAGTCTCAACCACAGTTAAGAATGGTATTTGAGACCACAACAACCTACAAAAACCCTAATTCTCTCGGTGTCTCTCGTCTCTCAGTGTCTGTTCGTCTCACTCTCCAGTCTCCTCTCCTCCTTCGACGCCGACCACAGCAGAGTGCAGACCAGCGACCCTCCGATAGATATGTAAGCCCTCCCTCTCTACCTTGTTCAAATTCTGATTTCCAAATTCACTTCTTGTAACTTTCTTATTTAACTGTTAGATTTCTTGTGACACTCTTAGCTAAACTTATTAGCTTCCCTGGAATCTGTGTGACATTCATATTAATATATTTGTGTACGACTGTGAGATACAGAGGACTCCGAGGTAGAAACAACGGTGAATAGCTAAGGTTTCTTCCAAAGGAAAATTGAGATGGTAAAATCCAGATGGTTGAAAGCGGAAATCATAATACTCTGGTTAAATTTTAGTCATGCAGAATCAAAACCACACATTAGGCTTGGACATTCATGTTTGCCACTGTTGAGAATTTGAAATTTGAAATTTAGCTTAGGGTGGTATAATATAATCTCCAATCATACCCAAACAATTTCCGCTGGGCACGGGTAGGTGTACTCATATTTAGTACCCGCTAAATATGGGTAATATCTTCCCGGTGAAGCAGAAGAACCGCGGGAGGGACGGGAGGCTTTGCATTGACATGTTAGAGCTTTATGCAAGTAATCTTTTATCTGATTTTTTACGCAAGTGAGGTCGCCCAAAAATAAATTCTTTGGCGTGGGTTGGTTTTTCAAGTGCTCGATTTGGTCGTGAATGATGAGATTGCTGTGGTTGTTGACTGATGCCGTAGCAATAGTTTCTCCAGATTTTGTGGGCTGTGTTTTTGTTGGTTTTCTCATCTCTTTGAAACGAAATTAGTCCTATAAACAGGGAGTATTTGCCCTAAATTTACTGAAATTTATGCAGCAGCTTAACAGGTGGTTCTACTGAAGCATGTTTTTTGAACTCCCTTTACAAATTCCATGATTCTGTAAATATAGTAAATGCAAGTTCAGGCTAAGATATCTAGCGGAGTTGGTTTCAAAGTCTATAACCTACATGTTGGCAAACATAACTATTTGAGCATTGATAACTAGCTGTTACCCTTATTTTCCAAACTCAAATGCTCCATACCATGAATTCAGGATGAATTTTTTTGTGGTCAATGGTGAATTTGGTTTCTGTATTTATACTTTTTCCGGTGAACAAAGTCGCTAATGTCATTGCATCATCCTGAAAGCAGAAAACTTGACAAAGGTAAAGACGAAGAAAGGTGAATGGAGAAGAGAAGCAAAGAACTGTTGGAGTTGGAGCACAGGGATCCTTGTTCTTCAGCAGAGGCTGCTGCTTTGCTTATTCGTGGAAATGGCAGGAAGTTGCAAGAAGAGAAGAAGCCCAAGCTTGATGGAAAACCCTTCACAGAACCACCCCCTAAGAGCCAAGTACTGGATAGAGTCAAGGGCTTTTTAGGAGTCCTATCCGAAGCCAACAAAACTCTCCAGCTCAGACCAGAGGATTACAATATTGAGGTTTTGAACGGGAATGAATCGGAATACATTGAAATGAACTTGATGCTTGGTGTTGCCGATCTTCATACTTCCGAGGCTGTGGCAGCTGCCGAGGCAGCAATTGCTGGAAAGCAACCTGTTCTTGATTTGCCACCTAATGCAAGCTCGTCAGATTCAGAAACCAGCAGTGATGATGATGATGACGAGGATGATGACGATGATGATGATGGAGATGAAGATATGGAGGATAGTTCTCCAACAAATCAAGATTCAGAAAAGAAACAATCGAAACGTGAGCCAAAGTCTAAATGACCCAAAATTGTCGAGCTCTCATGATTTTTGTTCGTCTCCTATAAAGAATAGTGTATGACAATGGTTGAGTGCAGCTATTAATGGTTTTATACTTGAATTTTGTCCTTGCTGCTGCGTGCTTGATTGAGTTTGTTTGCTTTGAGTTTGTTTTTTTGATGAAAAAAAATGAAGGAACTTGGGGTTGAAATAGCAGCTGGCCGAGCTAATTGGCTTAAGCACTGCCAATTAGTAAGTTTATACAGCTGCTTAAATTGAATTATGGGCACAAAACCAGCTCTTGCCTGCATTAGTCCCAGCAGCCAAGATTGATAGTGCTCTACATTCTCTCGTATTCCCCTCTTAACTTTCTTCTGATTTACTCATTTTTGCTTTGACCCCAAATTGGCTGTTTTGGAACACAGATTGATTTTCAGTTTCATGCTTGGTAATGTTGGGGGTTTCTGGCTCTTGCATTTTTCTGAATTGTGGTATTTGTTTCTTTGCTGTTTTTCTTGTTTTGAGTTCTTTTCAATTTTGTTTCTGAGTGTGCTATCTGCTTTAGTTTTGGTTCTTTGGAATTGAATTATAGTTTGCATTTTAAGTTACTTGGTGATTTTTTTGCTAAGCTTGTTTGCTTTGCATATTAAACTTGAATGGGGTTGGGTTTGATTGTTTGTCTTTTTTGCCTTAGTCGCCGCCTTTCTTGTTGCAGTTGATCTCTATGTCCAGTGTTTTGAGCTTCTTAGTTTGTCTGAGAAAGGGAATGGTTATTTTGCTGTTGAATTTGATCAAGTTTGGGATGTTTAGCTAAAGGATATCATTAATAGTGTGGGTGTTGATATAAGTAGAGTGACTTCAGATGCTTCAGATGTTGCTCTGTTTGTTTCATGGATGAGAATTTCACTGCTCAGAATATTACTGTGAAGAGTGGGTAAAGATTTTGCCTTAGCCATATGCCCATGTAGTGTCCTAGGTGTTTTAATTGTTTTAGTCTCAGTTTAGCCTTGAATTCTATCATTTTCTTAAAGGCATCTGATAGAATTTTATGCTTCTGCTATGCTGCTGATTTTGTCTGTGTACTATTCCCTGGGTTCATCTTTGCTGTTGCTCTTATGTTGAATAATTAAGCCCATTGCCTGTTTTTTTTCTTTTCAAAAAGGGTGGTCTGGGTCTATGCTGTTCTTCCCGTTGTTGAACTAAAGAGGGTAAATAGACAAGGCATGTGATGACCTAAAGAAGGTAAATGTTAATTGTCTATGAGCAACCTCTTGTTTTTGTTGTATGCCTTACGGTTTTAGCATGTATGAGTTTCATCATGTTGGGTCGTTCATCTTCTTAGGGAGTTAGGGTGCTTGGTAGATTTGCTTAGACGGAAGCTTGTTTTATTTTTATATGTCCCAGCGTGTGTGAGTTTGGTCACTCATATTGTTTCTTCATGCACTTTCGTGTATGGAGAAGATTGTCTATATTTGAACTCTTTTAGATCTCGCTTTAGCAGGTTAAGTCTAGGATTTGTTGTTATTGTTGTTTGGCACGGGGAATTGAGATGTGGAGTGGAAATGAGTATGCAAGAATTGGTTACTATCATCCCCATATTTGTATTAATGGAAATTGTAGAAAATGGTTGAAATGGGAATAGAAATGAGTATCTCAACTTTTACTAATCTGTTACTAGGGTAAGGTGGTAATTTATGTTGGAAATTTGTTGGTAAATATTAAATATCAAAATTATTCCTATATTTAATTATTATTTACAATATTTCTGACCCAGTTTATTAAAACATTCATGAATTAATTGAGAATATTCTATTAATATGTACTTATTTTAGTTTATGCTTCTACTTATTCTTGTTTTGAATTATCTCATTCTCATTTCTTTAACACATTCTTATTCTCATTTCTATCATGAATTTTCATTTTGATTTCCATGTAGAATTTTGGTTGTAATTTTCCAACTTTGAATGAATGACTTTAAACAATTAAAAAAAACATTGCCATGATTTGGAGCAAAATGCATAAATGCTTCGCTTGGGCTGTTCTTGTCCATTTTCCCCCCTCATCCCTCCTACACTATTTGTCAATTTAAGGTTATACTATAAGATTAAGAAATTTACTAGACAAATTTGAAATTCCCTTCATCTCTTTTAAATTGTCAAATTATCTAATTTTTTTTGTACATTTTTATTTGTCAATTTTGCAATTCCAACACTATTATACCCACTTTATAGATAATAAACAAAATTTTATATTTTTTTATTTAAATTTTTTAGCATTTCCTAAATAGCAATAGGGTCTTTCTATAATAATTTCCTACCATTTTACTCAATTATCTATGGTTGTTAGCTTGACGAATAAGAAAGAATGGAGGGAGTAAGAATTAAGAAACTATCCCCAAGGAATGAATTAACTTGTCATTGGAATGTAATTGCATAGACTAATAAAATACTATGAAAAGAAAAAAATATAGATAATGTAATTATTATGAGAGAATGGAAATTTCGTTTTGACGCTCTATTACACTTACCGTCGTCCTGTCGGACTTAGAGGCTTATGTTACCTTTACCTCATCTTATGCGGACTTACTGGCTCGGGTTAACCACGCTTTGAGATGCTTTAAATTGTAAAGTATTACATCAGCGGCCTTTGTGCCTGGGCGCGCGTGGTCCCAAGTCGATTGATAAGTCGACCAGGGGAAGGAAAGAGACAAGAGGTGATCATCCCTCTTCTTTCAACAACTCAACATGACAATTTCTGAGTAATTGTAACTAGCCTAAGGACTCGAATCAAAGGTTTTACCAACTTTTTGGCTAGGAATGCCTCGCCTAGTTGGAACTCTTTTTTGCTAAAAATACGAACATGCTCCCGGAAGCATAAAGCATCCTGCACCCAAACCCTCATGGCGGCCCCCTTCATTCCTTTATATGTCTTTCCTTTTTTTTAAAAAAAAAATGTGTTCTCTTATTTTAATTCATATCCAAATGATTAAATTTAAATAGTGTTTGAGTCCAAAATTTATTGCATTCTTTTGAGTTTCTCAATCCAACCCATTTATATTATTTGTTTATTTATTTATTTTAATTTGTAATATTATTTGGAGTACACATTATGAGCATAATAGTTATATGTTATGAGCATAGTAGTTATGTGTTATGAGCATAATAGTTATGAACATAATAGTTATACAGTATGAAGATTGGTGTAGAGGATTATGAGCATTGACTTTGTAGGTTATGGGCATAATAGTTATAATTTATGAGCATAATAGTTAGTAGTTGAGGCTTATGAGCATTGGTATTGTATGTTATGAGCATTAAAGTTGTAGGTCATGAACATGTTTTATGTATGCATTATGAGTATAATAGTTATAAGTTATGAGTATAGTAGTTGTACTGTATGAGCATTGGTGTAGAGGCTTATGAGCATTGACATTGTAGGTTATGAGCATAATAGTTATAAGTTATGATCATAATAGTTAGTAGTTAAGGCTTATGAGCATTGCTCTTGTAGGTTATGAGCATTAAAGTTATAGGTCATGAGTATTGGTATTTAGGGTTATGAGCATAATAGTTGTAAGTTATGAGCATAGTAGTTTGTAGATTATGAACATTGATGTTCACGATTATGAGCAATGAAGTTTAAATTTATGAGCATAGTAATTGTAGGTAGTGAGCATCCAAGTTCTAGATTATGAGCAAACTTGTTATAGGGTATGAGCATTGCCACTCAGGGTTATGAGCATAGTAGTTGTAAGTTATAAGCATAGTAGTTTGTAGATTATGAACATTGATGTTCATGATTATGAGTAATGAAGTTTAGATTTATGAGCATAGTAATTGTAGGTAATAAGCATCAAAGTTCTAGATTATGAGCAAACTTGTTATAGGATATGAGCATTGGTATTTAGGGTTATGAGCATAGTAATTATAGTAATTTGTAAATTATGAACATTGATGTTCACAATTATGAACAATGAAGTTTAGATTTATGAGCATAGTAGTTATAGGTAAGGAACATACAAGTTCTAGACTATGAGCAAGCTTGTTGTACGGTATGAACATTGATGCTCAGGGTTATGAGCATAGTAGTTGTAAGTTATGAGTATAGTGGTTGTAGATTATGAACATTAACGTTCACGATTATGAGCAATGAAGTTTATATTTATGAGTATAGTAACCGTACATAATGAGCATACAAGTTCTAGATTATGAGCGAACTTTTTTTAATTTTTTTTTAAAATGTAGACATGTGTCGCTTTGTTGGGCTGTGGATCAGGGACGCGGAAGATGCTGGAGCAAAGGCGCGCCCAGAAATAGTGACGCCCAGTGACGTCAAGTATTTTGGGCTCACCATGCTCCGTGCACCCGGGCTCATGATCCACGCGCTGCTTCTTTGCTGGCCTCCTGAGGCTGGAATGACTTCTTTTTTGCGGTTAAGATTAAGATCATGAGTAAATTTTATAAAATGACCCGTATAGAGGGAAAAACAGTAGCGACAACTTATTATGAATTTATGATGTACAATTAATTCATAACTAATAATGTACGGCAATTATGACTCCTTTGCTTCCCAATTGCAGCTGCAACTGTAGCTGAGCGCTGCGTTTTGACATAAGCATGAAGTTTTAGACAGTACAAAAGCAAGACAATTTTATTGCCAGAATCCAGATGAGTAACAAAACACCCCCAATCCATCTTATAAAATTTAATTAACACTAATATTAAGATTATATAGATAGATTACACAGGTCCATTGGATCCTAATAAGTCTTGTCCCTACTTAGGTTTTACACACAAACATAACATCCTACATATGTGCCAAATACTCTTTACCTATGCACTCCAATAATCAACACCAGCTTTCACTCATGTCTTCAACCTTCTACTTCAACATGTCACAGCGAAGGTTCAAACACGGGATTGCATTCACAAAATGTCTACCGGGCGGCAAAACTTGCAGAATTTCTCACCACTCACCACGCTCAGAATCATGGATTGTACCGAAGATGTTGTTCATAGAAGTTGATCAACTGCAGAGAGTGAAATGGGAAAGGAAAAAAAATGTTGTCAGGTCATAAAAAGAACATCACAAAAATAACCACTGCTTAGTCTACACTCTGGATTCTGCTCAAATGAAGCTTAGCAACAACTAGACGTAGGCAGTGACACATTAATTTGAGCAAAAAAGATAGTTTTTCAATCGGGCCAAATAAAGATTTTCATTGACGTAACATTAAACACTTGCTTCGCATTAAGGTATTCTAGTAAGTTAAAACAGACATACCAGTTGAGGGTAGTTTGCTTTGAGGAACTTATTATCGACCATAGTTTCCTGCCCATCAGACCTACATAATCAGGTAACAAGTAAACTACAATCAAATTCCAGCTTGTCAAACAAATTAGATGCTATTAAGTATAACACTGACTAGTAAAGTCTTCTAGTAAAAGTCAAAGTTCTCCAGGGAAACAACAGTTTAGTTAAATACAGACAACTTAAGGCACAGATTAATCAGCAATGCATATAATAAAGGTTCCCCACAAGAGGCTATGACAAAGCAGGATATGTTGTCGCATGCATTAACCATCCAACATAACCCACCTTCTGTCATGAAAATATGAAACCAAAACAAGCGACACTGCTAAGAAGAAAGAGAATCACTGGGGCTCATGGCATTAAAAACATCTCAGACTGCAGAAACTTCCTTGACGGGTATTCGAGCACAAGCACCTCAGAGGTGTTAAGCCTTGTGCACGAACCCAACACTCTAACAACTTTGAGCAGTGTTCACCTACGATTACATTGAGCCCAATAACCCAATAGCAATGTGTACTTAAACCCAATAGCTGATCATATCAGAGTCTTCCAGCTTCTTCACATTGTTTTCACAATTAAAGACGAGTAGACAATAGCACTCAAAATTACCTTCCCCCCCCCCCCCCCCCAACACACACAAAAAAAAGAATAATAATGATAAAAATAAAAAAAAAGAAGCAAAACCCAAAAATGGGAAACATAAAGGAAAAGAAGGAGAAATCATGCCAGCCTTGATTAGGTCAGTTGCTAATTTATTATCAGTTGCAAGTCAGACAGTGGAAGCTATTTCTCCCTCACATGAATAGGTAATATAATCATCTAAACAATGAAATTGCATAATCTAAAAAGAATTTGGCGAATGAAAGTTACGGAACCACATAAGCTTCATATACAAAAGGGATTAGAATTCAACAGCCACCTGCAAATTCATTGTCTTTTTGTTAGTGCAGTTTTGGAGATTTTTTTAATTCAAATTTCCTCTACACTGTAACATTGCGGTGATTGTACTAAATATTCCGAGCCTCTCATGATTCATGAGGCTTCCCCAATTCCCATAAAGAAGAGCAAGAATAGCAAACATACTGTCTTTTGGTTGTACATAACTTTGTATGGTGCTAGCTGAGCGTCATTTCTTTTAATCCAATTATTAATATATATCTTTTTCCTATTAAAAGAAAATCGTCAAGAGGTTTTACAGCAGGAGTTGGTGGCTAATTTCCAAGAGACAAAGAGCCTCCAATATTATAAAAAAAAATATCCAAAATTTGTATTCATAAAGACGAAATCAATAATAGAGAGAGGAATGAAAGGTCTCATCAAATAGCTCCTTGTTGAATCACTTAGATTATTTGCAAAATCTGACAATATTTCCAATTCATATATCAGCAATAAAATTTTGAAGACAACATTGGAGTCACAAGAGGACACTGCTTGGACTTCCTCTTTGACAAATAGTCAAATACTCCCTCTGAGCTCCTAGTTCCACCACAATTATCTCCCCCCCCCCCCCTCCCCTCCTCTTACAACCAACCAACCAAAAAAATAGTATTTTCCATCTACATAGCCTTCCATTCAATAGGTAAAACAAGCACACCCAACCCCTTTTCTTTCCCAACAAGTCAACACTCAACAACCAAAATGAACCAATTTTTTAAAAAAAGAAAGCAAGAAAAAAAAAAGCAAAGAAGAAAGTGGAACTGACGAAAGGGTAGCCAACCATCATTCACAATTATCATAGTAAGCTAGAAGAGACCAACCAGGAGATGGCCCCCTACAATCAATGATAATTTTCAATGCTACAGCTTACAACAGGGCATATAAGTAAGTTGGTCCCCAAGCAAATTTAAGGATACTCTTCACCAAATGAGGAACACCATACCCCACTGGCCCACCAACCTAAAGTCTTTTACAAGCCTCCTGCCTAAAATAGGCCAAACTCCTCCCAATGATCTTCAAGATAGCTCCTCGACAGGAGGACATTGAGAAGGAAGGGAAGCAAGAGCCTTCATCATGAAATATGCTAAAACAAAAATGTTGCATAAACAATGACCGTTGACTAAAATATGTGGGTGCCGCATACCTCATTGCCACGAAGGTCACTGAAACATCCTGGACATTGTTTGTCACAGATGCTGAATAGCTTACCGGCTTGATGAGCCTGGTAATTACAACAGAGTTCTTGGAGTTGTCAAATTTCTTCTTGCGGTGACCGTCAGAATTTGCTAGCATCGGCTGTTCAACTCTATTACTCAGCCTAATGTTCCCTGGTAATGTATTCCCAGTGTATGCATTGAATGATGTTATATCCTGACTGAACCTGCGTACAGAACCCGATTTCCTTCGTTTTGCCCCTTTTTGTTGATTACTTTGACCTGCTTCTGTATTGTTCACATTCACATCCAACTGGTAATTTGCAAGGCTGATCCCTTCAACAGGCACATGTTGAAACTCCCCTTCACTCGTATTCTGACCAGATGATTGCGCATCATGTTTTTTGTCATTGTTATCAAGACGCGGGGATACAGTCTGAGAGCCATTACAATCAGCTTTTCTGGAAGTTCTACATCTCCTCAATCCCTCATCATGTTGTACAACAACTTCAACCATACCGTTCTGAAGATTGGTAAACTTTTCCAAAGCAAGAGGGTTGCGAGGTTCATGACCAAGTGTTAACTTAGAGGGCGTTCCCTTGCTCTTGGGTCCACCATAAGAGTATTGCATCTTCTTCTTCGGGTGAGTGAACTTGCGTTTGCGCTTCCGAGAGCTCTTTTGCCCAGAACGCAACCTTGAGTCAAAAATCAATATTATAGAGAACTAATTTGACAATGAAACTACAGAAAAGATCACATGTCTCAAAAGTGGTCAAGAAAATAACCATAAACTAGATAGGGGATGAAGGAGACAAAAACCTTTCTTCATAAGCCTCAACGACATCGGGACATGTTTGAAGATGTTCCACAGGCTCCCAGGTGTTAGCACTCTCCGGCCAACCTCGCCTAAATTAAGCACAAACTTTTATCAGATAAAACTATTCTGCTAAACCTAAACCAGTCCATTAACTCTATATTGCTTGTCTTCTTTTTCCTGTCCAGGACCAGCTGATACCAAAACTTCCAAATCACCATCCACCACCAGAAAACTGGGTTCCACCATCAATTGTTCTTATAGATGTTAATCACAAGTCATCAAGAACACCAATTTATGTGACAATTCAAGCTTATATGTGTACAAGCGCTGAATTTACATAAAAGAAGAGAAGTTATAATTGATACGCACCATTTGATTAGATATTGAGGCTCCCCCTGTATCCATCCAAAAATGAATTCCAGCCGAACATAACCAAATTAGACACAGAATCCACAAAACCCTAATAACGAATTCCAAATTCCTAACCTAAAATCAGACCAATTTAAAAGCACATACCTTGCAAATCCTCTTTTTACGAATAGCTTCCACCTCATAAAACCCCTCTCCCAATTTCTGACGTTGCTCCGCCGTGGCCGAAGCTCCGACCACCGCCTCCTCATTTTCTCTCTCCTCACCGTCATATCCTTCCTCCTCCTCCTCTTCTTCTCCCTCTCCCTCTCCCTCTTCCTCCACCTCCACCTCCTCCTCCTCATCGTCTCCGTCTACATCTTCGACTTCCTCGGCCTCCGCACCATCGCCGCCGCCGCCTCCGCCACCGTCATCCGGAGAGGCATTCTGTGTGTCCTCAGCAGTGACGCCGGCGGCAGAGTGAAGGTCGTCGGAGGTGGACGGCGGTGGGTCGGCGTCGGGAGAAGGACGATGATACTCAGACATGGATGGGAACAACGAAAGCGAGTTGGACTCGGACTGAGTCGGTCCTTGAGTAAGTCCTCCACTGCTGGTGATGAGCTTCTTCATCTCGCTCCAATTTCTCTCTCTAGAATGTTGATTCTATGTGTTGGGGTGGGGTTTGGGTTTCCCTCGCTGGAATTTGATTTTTCAGGTTTTGTGCAGAAGCTGTCCACTTCCAGACAAAAATGGAGGGTTTCTTTTTCTTGTTTCACCATACAACAACCCTCCCTCACCGTTGGATTTGGGAAAGAAAACACATTTAATCCACATCCACGGTTACACATTCTCCCAGACGCTCACACCTAGTACCATTTTTCTGTATGGAGTAAATTGTATGACCTTGAAAAAATTTATATGAAAAAATTTGACTTTGACTGAAATTGACCAAAATAAACACATTTCAATCGATAGGTAAATTATATCGTCCATCCTGGATTAATTTTTTATATGAAGAAATTTTATAAAAGATTAATTACTTTAAAAAGTATTGATATAATAATATTGATATTTTTATAATTAATTTTATAATTAATATTGATAAATTATTTAAAAATTTTAATACAAATGGTGTACCTAAATAGGTACACCACGGTAGACCATACAACGGTTGATTTCTATCATTTTGAATGAACATGAATAATCTCATTCGTCTTTCAGTATTTTAGGGACCGAGCTCCTAACTTAGAATGCTAAACATTGGCTATTATTAAACTTAACTTAAAATTGAATATTCTATGTCTCTTTTTTATTTATTTGTCCACTTAATTTTCTTGTTTCTTATTATATATCATTTTACATTTTCAAAGTAACTTTTATCTATTCTTTTTATAAAATTTTGTTGTGTTATCAAATAATTTTATATGAATAAGTTAGGATTTTTGTGACCTTATAAACTTTCCTTAAATATGTAAGGTTTGTGAAATTTTTATGCATTTGGGATGTTTGAGTTTAAGTTTTGTTTAAATGAAGAAGTGATGGAAAATAATCTTGATTCTTGGTGTGATTGTTTTCCTAGAATGCCTTTGTTTGGATCACTTTCACCTGTTGATTTTAATGTGGATTATGGGTGGATTTGGGTTAGTATGGTTGATTTTGTCTTGCTATGTATTGTGGTGGGATTCTGTAAAGGTTTAGTGTTGCTAGGTTTTAGATTGTCTTTTATTTTTACGTCGATGTTTTCGTGTTTTTTGCCGAGAAAATTTGTTCCGTCGACGGTTTGCATTGATTTTGAATAATTGAAAAAATGGAAATGTTGGTGAAATATTAATCATTTAATTCATGTTATTTCAATGTATATGTATAAGTTGAGTAAAATAAAATTAGGCATGTTTGAGTAGGTTTTGGTATGTCTTGCTATGTATTATAGTGTTAATTTTTGGAACTTTTGTCTTGCTATGTGTTATACCTGGATGAAATTGTTTTTAACACAATAAACCTAACTTATTCTAATTTATCCTAACTTAATACAATTCCCCAAAAAAAATATTCACTCTAAAAACACAATTCCCAAAAAAAAAACATCCTAACATATCCTAATCTAACTATCATAACTTAAAACTAAGGTCAAATAAAGTCATCCAAAGAAAAAAATTTAATGTACAAATAAAGTCAAAGATAAAATATTACAAGCATTGCATAATCTACAAAACTTGAAGTACAAATAAATAAATAAATAAATTACAAAACAAAAATAAGGTCATTGTTCAAATGTTAAATTTTTTGTTTTTCATATTATAATTTTATGTACATTCGTAGGTCTGCGGGTTGTCCGTGCCTAAATCCAGACCTAGACTTGCCAAATTTTGATAGACGTAGACCCACTCTAGATCTATTGGGTCCAAAAACTAATGGACCCAGTTCGCCTAAATAGGGCGGGTTTAGAGGCAGGATCCAATGTCATCCATACTACCGATATTCCCCCTCGCTACATATTTGGTAATATGTCCATAATTTGAATAGGTGAAAAAGATTGTGTTTTCAACTTTAATCGTAATAGACTAATGTAAAGGGTCTCATTAAACCTTCTATGCTTCTTTTCTATGGAGCTTAAATAGCAAACAATTTGTAAATCTTAAATCAATTGCAATTAGTCTTTAAAACTACAAAATTTAGGGATAAAACTGCTATATTCGACCCATTTATACTTTATTGAATTTTTTAGTATTGTTTTTTTTATTTATTATTTATTTTTTAAAAAAAGGTAAGTGAAGGAAAGTGCTTAAATGTTTCTTCTCATAAGAAATCTTCCCGCCCTGTCTTCATATAAAATTTTGATGAATTCCCAATTATCCATCTGATTCCAAACTTCAACTGTTGGTAATTAGTGTCCCCTTTTTGCTAAACAGTCAGTTGTACTATTCGCTTCCCAATAAATATGTGTAATATTACTTCAAACGAATTTGGAGAGTAATCCGCGAATGTTTTCCACCAAGTGTCTAATTTGGCATGCGCAAAGTTCCCACGAATAGCTTGAATTACCATTAGGTTGTCTCCTTCAATGAAAATGTGTGAATGACCTGTTTTTATTGCTTCCAGTAAGTCATCTTGGAGTACTCTTACTTCTGCCACAATAACTGGAGAATCCCAATAGTTTCCATTACCCGCTTTTATCATTGCTCCCCTCCAATCTCGCAGGAGCCACTCTCCTGCTGTTGAGTTTTGGACATGCGAACCATCAAAGTTTAGTTTGATGTTGCCCTTGGGAGGTGCCTTCCCACAAGTTTGTTTGCAGACCCACCCTGATGTGTGGTGTATCTAGCACCCACTCTGTTCATCTATATTGTACTTCAAATCTTCCACTCAGCAGCGTTCTTCTTTGCTTGGATGAGGATCCCTAGCGGGTTATGAATAATGCTCTTGAAGACGGTGTCATTCCTACTTTCCCAAAGTGCCTAGAGCAGAAAGGCTCCATGGTTAATATCATGGTCGCCTCCTTCCTTCCGCCACTCAGTGAGAAAATATTCTATAATTGGTAGATACTGGTCTGTTGGTTCAAAATCTAACCAATGATGCTGGGCTGCTAGATTCCAAGCTCCTTCTGCAAATGGGCAGTCCTAAAAAATATGTTCCTTAGTTTCAAGATCTTCTTGACATGCGGGGCACAGAGGGTCTAGATCAATATCTCTACGAAATAGATTCCCTCTAGTTGGGAGAGCATTCTTTAAATTCTATTAAAGAAAAAAATTTAATTTTTGGTGGCAGGTCTAATCGCCAAATCCACCTGAATTCCCATTTTGCTGCTAGTCCTTGCACTGTTGAATCATTCTGGTGGTTGTTTTTTGTGGAAAACGCCCTGGATCCCCTGGGTCCCCAACAAACTTCGTGTTTGGTGTTTATAATCGGTATTGGAATGCCAAGGATATCATCACTATTAATTACCGTTCTAAACTTATGTAGTTTCCAAGTTTTGTCCTGTCCTATAAACTTATCTACAATGATATCTATATTTTCTATGTTATCTTGTCCTTGATTTATCAGCTCCAAAATAGTTTGTCTGTCGCACCACCTATCCTTCCAGAATTTAATGTTTTTTTCCATTACCTAGAGTCCATCGCACCATACTTGTTAAGATTGGTCTCATTTTCAAGATACTTTTCCAGACTCGTGAGACATGGGGCCTCGGGTTCGCTTATAAAAAGTCTCGACTGTATAGGTATTTATTTTTCATTATTTGGCCAAGAGGCCATCTCCATTTAAAATTTTCATGCTAGTTTACATTTGGAGGCCAAGTTAAATAGTTAATATTCCAAAAAATTACTTAGGGGTACCCTAACTTTTGGTGAAATGTTTTTTTGGTACCCCAACTATTAAAAACTAATTTTGGGGTACCCTAACTTTTAGAATTAGAAATAATTAGGTGAATTTTCGGCCAATTATTTGAATTCAACGGTGAGTTTTAGGCGGAAAATTGATTAAGTGTTTTTGTGGATGAAAATGCCCTTTGTTTTTGTGGACGAAAATGATTTGAATCAATCGGAGTTTCGCCGGAAATTCACCTAGTAATTTCTAATCCTAAAAGTTAGAGTACCCCAAAATTAGTTTTGAAAAGTTAGGGTACCAAAAAATTGTTTCTTCAAAAGTTAGGGTACCTCTAAGTAATTTTTTGCTCTACACTCCTAAACCCCAAGCCTAATCCTTTGGTGTACAAATCGTATTCCAAGCTACCTTCGACATTCCTTTTTTGTCCTAATCCTTTTTCCATAAAAAATTCTATTAATCCCATCTAATGTCTTACACATATAATTAGGAAGTCTGAAGCATGGCATTGTGTGGGTTGGAAGAGATTCTAAGTTTGCTTGAATTAAAACAAATGTGCTCGCTTTGGACAACAAGTTTGCTTTTCAAGTTGTCATTCTATTTGTTGCTTTCTAAATTATTTCTATAAAACTGTCTCTATTTAGTCGCCCTTGAGCCAAACGACAACCTAAGTATTTCCCTATAGATTCCGCCAACGGAATAATAAAAATACCTTTGATTCTTTCCTTTAATGGCCTAGTTGTGTTCTTAAAGAAGACAAGAGTGGACTTGTTGTAGTTCACCAACTGACCTGATTCAATACAAAATTTCTGCATGATGTCTTTTAGTCTCTAGTTGTCGTTTCTACCAAAGCTTTACAGAATACTAGGCTATCATCAGCGAAGAAGAAGTATGGAATTTTAGCTGATTTAGGAGCTAGTTGTATTCCAATACCTGTCTTCCTCTTAGATGCTTCATGCTCTAAAATATGTCAATGTTCATACTTCATACATAAAATGAATAGATATGGTGACAAGGGGCACCCTTGTCTTAGTCCCCTAGTAGGTTTAAAGAAACCATGGGTTGGTCCATTTATGAGCAGTGAATACGCTACTATGGAGATACATTGCTCAATTAACTTTATCCATTTTGTGGCGAATCCAATCCTTTGCAATACTAATAGAAAATCTCATTTTATTCCATCATAAGCGTTTTCCGTGTCTAGTTTAACGGCTAGCCATGCCACTTTCTTTCCATTATCTTTAAATTTATGCATTATTTCATGAGTTATTGAACCGTATGGGGATCGGTTCATTTTTGGTTCGTCTATGGTTATCGGCTCGCTTCAAGCCGCCCTCTCCTCTCCTCGGATCAAACCCGGTTTCAATATCCATTTTATGGTGGATACGGGTCCTCGGAGGGTCCATATGGCCATCACGGAGAGTGGTGTTTCATTCTACCCCGGGCCATAGGTTGACATCTTGGGTCTTTATTAGACTGTTCCCAAGCCTTCTAAGGGGCTCCGGGACCATCGACAAGAATAATGAGGCGAAATCAACCTCAGAAGCTAGAAAAGGGGCATGCCTTCACTATTTCAACCATAACTCCTTCGATACAACTCTGATGGACTTCAAATTTTGGGAGCTTAAAGTAAACACCGAGAGCTTTCCATCGATATATTATGGGTCCAAAACGGAGTTCGGATGAAGAAGTTATGTGAGTTTGAAGTCGGTAGAAAATTGCCCAGAAAGGACGCGCCTGCGAAGCCTAGTGTCGCGCCCGTGACGACCTAGCTGCCCAGAACGGTCACGCCTGCGACACCCAATGTTGCGCCCGCTACGACCTCTTGGTCCAGCGCCCCCTTCCGCAAGAAAAAATCGTAGCGCCCGCGACAACACTGTTCCGGAACTAAGTTCCGCTTTTTTCCCCCTTTCTATAAATACCTTAGTGTTATATTTTGTAAGGGACTTTTGATTAATGATTAGGAATTAAACTCAAGAAAAATCCTCTCAATTGGAGAGTTGTAATTGTGGGTTTTCAAACCCTTCTGCAATGAAAGCTAATCTTTTGGTGAAAATTGTTTGATGATTTTTCTTCTTTGTGAATGGATGTTCTTTCTCCACTCTTTGTGAGATTTCTTAGGTGTTTCAAGACTCTTTGCTTGTAAAAGGTCCTTATGCAAGTGATTGAACATCTTAGTTCAATTGGGTGAGTGATTACACTTTACAATTGTCCATATCCCTTTTAGTTCTAGTTGTATTCGTTGTTCATCTCCGAAAATCCAAAACCCTAAAAATTAGTTTGTAGTGATTATGAGTTCTATGGATGGATTTTCATCATCTACATGATTATCTACATACCCTCGATCTTGAAACTTTCCATTTGGTATCAGAGCTAATTTCCTTTCCCCCGCTCACTCTTCTGTTATTAATATGTTATCATGAATAGATCGGCCTGGTACAAAAGCACCTTGAAGGGGTGAGATTAGGTTGCCAAGAAGGGGTCTTGGTTTTGTTTACTAGAATTTTCGCAATTATTTTGTAGAAAGTGTTACAAGTACTAATTGGTTTGAAATGGCTTGTTTGTGATGGAGTATCAATTTTTGGAATTAGCATAATGAAAGTGAGCTTAAATTCTTTTAGTAATTTACCTGTCTCAAAAAAATAATTGATCCCTTTTACTTGTCCTCTTTTATAATTACCCAAGCTTTTTGGTAGAATCTTGCACTAAACCCATCCGAACCTGGGGTTTTGACTGGATTAATCTCAAACAAAGCCTCCGACGTCTTCCCCTCCCCCCCCCCCTAATCCACACCTTTTTGCCTTCCCAAAAATATATTCCTTACACAAATTGTGGTGATTGGCAGGAAACATGGGAAATTTTTGATAAGGTTTTCCTGGGAAGATATGTAGAAAAGTTTTTTTAGTGTTTAGCTAAAGCAAGAAAATTAGTTAAATGTGTAAACTACGTTTGGTAGTTTCATGGAAAAGATTCCTCGGGATGTTAGTGTTTAAGAGTGAAATAAAGTTTCATGAAATAAAGTTATAAAAATAAACTACATTTGGTACTAACATTTTCATGGTACTAAAATTTTTCAATTATTATGGACAACCAAACATGAAAAAAGTTGTATAACTTTTTTAATCATATGCACTAAAGTTATAAAAAGGAGAGGAAATGGACAACTTTTAAGGGAGTTTTCGGAAACTTATCACAATAAAATTTTCCAAATATCATAAAATATTTTCCGTTAACCCCTCTGAGAATATTTTTCCAAAGCTCTATTTTCTCTTCTATCATAGACAACCAGACAAAGCAAAAATTTGTTGACCGATTTTCCAGGAAAGTGTTAGTACCAAATGCCCTCTCTTGGTGCATTATGCTTGAAAAAGTTTTTATATGAGTTTCAATGTAAATGGAAAATACTTTTCCATAGGAGGGTTTGGAAAGTTCTTTTAGTCCCTATTCTTTTATCGATTGCATTGTGGTATGCACTGTGTATGATTTACCAACCACAATCCACCAAATCTACCATAACCCTCCACAATCTACTTTTTCCAATTACAATTTCACATTTACCAATACATTAATAATTATTAAAATCAAGCCATGTGATTCCATCGCATCATGTGTCATACTTAGCCGCATAAAAGAACAGGGCTTAGCCATGCATAATGGAAACTATCTATGATTTAACTTTCTAAAATACCTTTCAAAACTATTTTATAAATAAAATAAACAATGACAACTTGAAGTTTGAACATTCCAAACAAACTTTCTGACGAATTTTTCCATGTTTTCAAAAGTAAAACATAAAATATAAAGCTTTTTTTTTTTATTTTTTTAGAACAGTTTTCAAACTTTCCCAGAAATGTTTTAAACAAGCACCGTAAGTCAAACTATCCCTTGAAATAATCAGTTGTATGGAAAACAAGCAGAACATCAAATAGGACACAATAGATGAATCACAATTCACAAGTTAAAAGGGGCAATAGACCTGACATATAAACCAATTTTCAGGAATCACTGCTGTAGAACTCGCTAGATCATAAAACCCACTCAGGATGAACAAAAATACACATCACTTCGCTAAATGTTTTCAAGAAATTCTGCAAAATTTGCTAGATTTCAAAGCCAAAAAAAGGGCAAGAAAACGCACAATCATTCTTGAGAAAGAAGCACGGCATGCAAAATCATACTAATTCGACACGTTTAAGACTTGTCTGTTTTCTCTCCTTCTGCTGCAGTTGCTTCAAAGGTCTCACCAGGCACAAGCTCCGGGACATCATCATCATCCTCCTGTGCATTTTCTCCACTTCCGTCTGCATTGTTGCCCTGGTATTGCTCTGCCAACTTCCTTAGGTTGTCCAAATTATCTGGTCCTGTATTCATGTAAGATGGTTTAAGTCACATTCCGATAAGAGAGTGTTTGGTTTCCAAATTTCCCTAGAAAAATTGGTCAACTTTCCAAAGTTGACAAAACTTCTCAGTTTCATTGAGTTTAATAATGGGTGGGAAAATTTTATGTCAAGCTCATTATTCCACACTCAAATTCAGTAAAAGTTATCCTCGGATTCTACCAAACACTCCCTAAGAAGAAACAACAATATTAACCAACTCAAGAATACAAGGAGCAGGGGAACTGATAAAGGTCTTTTTCGTGGTCCATACCCAATTGGTTGATGATGCCCGGGAGAATGTCTTGCAATTCTGCAACATGAACAACATAGTCAGACCGCCATGCGATTGGTACTTACTGCTATAAATAATCAAAGGACAGGTCCATACTCTTGGTTTCTGGTGAACCACTGACAACCCACGTGTTTGCCGTAATGGAAGCTTGAACTGATTACAAAAATAGAAGGGCAAAGAATTAGGAAAACTGCAGATGTAACCTCAATAGTAATGAAGCAGTTCATCGGTCCGTTGAACACACCTTTAGGGTTAGTAAACTGGATAACGTGATCATCCTTGAAAATGTTCACTTCCTCAATAGCAGGGATGTTGTTCACCCCTATTCTCTTCAAGGTACTCTGCAGCCTTTTGTCATCTGTGGTCGTGGTCTTGTGGACAGCCTTCTTCTTTCTACAGTTTTTGGTGAGCTTCGTCAGAAAGAGTGTAGTTTGAAAGAAACAAAGGCAATCTGAAACAAGTAGAAACACAGAATACAGAAAGACAAGTGCCTTTTGAAAACAAGCAACAAAGCCTCTTAGTACTACGTAAGAATTACTGATCAAGATGAGCACATTCCCACACAATGCCCTTAATCATTACAAAGATTCTTCAAAAAGAAATATCAAAATTGAAATACATTCAACAAACTAGGCAACGTTGACGAGCACAATTGTGCATATACATCACTTGCTCAATAGAGAGCTTCTAGTCACATTACAAAATAGAAATCAATCATCAAAACTTTCACATAAAGAATATCAAGAGGTAAAAGATAATGAAACGGATACCTTCTCATGCTACCCTTGCCACCAGTGCGGACGGCACCGGCCATCTTCTGGAGCTTCTCCACATTCATCTGGACAGGAAAACAAACAGTCAGCTTAAAACAACAACTTCACAACTTATTTTCCACACTAGGGAGAACTCTGAGACACGATTACTGAAGAAAACACTATCCCAGATTCAACAACAATGCCATTCAAATCATATGAAATTCAAACTACTCCACTCTGATTTTAACTGGGTCCTTCATTTAATGTAAATAATCCTCATATACAAAATCTGCCACATCCTCCAATTCCAATAAACAAACAAAACAATCGGCTTCCCACAGACCTTATTTCAGAATCAGAATAGCAATCGAAAACTCAAGAAATAAGCGGCAAAAATAACTAGCCATAATTGAAGAACCCACAAATGAAACAAACTTGGAAGAAGTGGGATTTGTCCTGATTTTTGATTAACTCGCAACACCCACCATAATCAAGATGGAATAACATGTAGTTGAACAATTCAAACAGAATAGAATGCAGTTCATGTAAGGCACCCGCAATCGGAATTTCATTTCTACCCCCAGCGCGCAACTTATTGTCCAAGAAATAAACAAATAACGCAAATAATTACGCCAAAAGGAGCCCCAGCAATAGAAGAGTGATAATAACAATCCCAGAAACCCAGTTGAATAAATCTGGAAAGAAAACCTGGGAAGAATGAAAAGCGGGCAAAACCCTAGAAGGAGGAGAGGGAGTTAAACCCTAAGGATCAGATAAAGGCGATTGAAGTGATAAGAAGAGAATGGAATGGAGAAAAGTAAGAGAGGAGTACCTTAGTAATGGAAGAAGAGAGAGAAGTTGGAGGGGAGGCGGCCGGAGGACTTGAGTCTGTAGAGAGAGAAAGAGGAGAGAGAAAGGGGAGGGGACTGATTGAGTGAGAGAGGAAGGGGTTCTGTTATTCGGCAAAAGAGGAAGAGGTCATCTCATGAAGAGGGATGGATGCATCTGCCAGCCAGACTCATTCTCTCCGGATTCCCCATTTCCAAGCATTGCCCGGCCCACAAGCCTCCCATAAACCTATCATTGGGCTTCAAAGGCCCATGCAGGGGCTGGGGTTTTCAAAGCGAGCCGACTTGGATCCAATTCGGCAATATATGCGGAATTGAATAACGGCTGTGCTTGGTAGTCGTTTGTGAGATATGCATTTAGCATTTTGACCAAGTCAATTATCTAGTTAAAAATATATTATAGTTTAGCAAGACGAGTGTTTTAAGTAGCGTTGAATGCTTCAAGTAACATTAATAAAATTAACATTTATCGTTTAGAGTAGCATTTTAGTACGCTTTTTAGGTAAAAAAAACTATCATTTTCGAAATTTTCGGAAATAATTCATATCCTTTTTTAGGTCAAACACTTGTTTTATTAACATTTTAAATAACACTCTTTAAAAAGCTAAGCGCGACTTCAAATACTACCTTACTGAATGCTAATATTTATACAATTAGATTATTGACTTAGTCAAAACATTAAAAGTTATCCCAAAAGCATGTTACTGCCAAATACAACCTTACAAATATAACAACTTTAACGACAAATTTGCTTTATATATATATATATATATATATATATATATATATATATATATATATATATATATATATATATATGAGAATAAATAGGGAGAAAACGGAGTTTGGGTGAGCATGTGAGAAGGTTCAATATTAGCCATTAGATCAAGCATCAAGGGCAGGAATTAATACAAGGTTTTGCTTTATTTTTTTGTTCAAAATGAGCCAACCTCACGTGAGGTTTGAAGAAAAAAAAAAACAGGGAAAGACAAGGCTACTGATTTGCATTCAATTGACTCTAGTTCCCATGCGCATGCTCTTAATCCTTCATCCTTCCCCCTTCCTCTTTCCAAGCATATTCTGTTGGAGGAAAGGGAGTAAACGGTATATAAAACAATGAAAACTCGCTTGGATAACGCTAAGAGTCGTGGCCTTGTACTAACTTTCCTTATGAAATATTTACTATATCGTAAATGTTCAAAGGGATAAAACTTAGCACTTGTAACACTCAAGAATAATAGTTTCTCTCTTGGATCACTCAAGTTTAGCTGCAGTCTAGACAAGAATGAGAGTGTGATTAACTTAGAATTGGTGTGTCTCAAATAGCTTGGAATGTCTCCTATTTGTAGGAGACTTCCAACCCTAATGACATCCTTTAGTCAAAGGATAATCAATGACCTTAATGGAAAATCATATCCTTAATATGACCTTGACCAAGTCAAGTCATATAGCTGTTGGAATATCATAATAATCGTGCTTAATATCAAACACTAATTACACAAAATGATATACCCGTTAGCATTAAAAACAATTCTGGGTTCCAATACGGTCCGTGTTGGATCAACACGGTCCGTGTTGGGTGCAAGACGACCCGTGTTGAGCCCAGGAATATTTTCCTTGCTCTCCGGAGACCAACACGACTCGTGTTGGTCCCAGACTCACCCGTGTTGATCATGTTCTTGACGTTTCACTTGTATATGATCCTTATGCTTGTTACATATAATTCTTTAGGCTATATAATTAACTTATACTCTTGAAATATTTCCAACAATCCTCAACTATTTCAAGAGTATGTAAAACCCTTGAAATAACTTTACTTAAAGAGCTTATACCCCCGCTATTTGAAATATACCTTAACTTGTAATCACTAGAGAAACTCACAAAACATATACCTAATGAAAAGTAGATTGCTCTTTGAACTTTTCATTTAGTGTATATGAGCCAAAATTGAATCCAAATCGCAAAGTAGACATAGCTTTGAACTTTGGATTTATATTGACCAACTATACTCATAACACACATACATTTTAAATCTTGAGTATAAATAACTTGACACTATTATCCGGCCTTGTGTCCTTATCCTTTATAAGTGTTTCGAAAGTTTAGCTCATAGTTCCTTTATGCGGCCACACATTACACTTACATAGGTAGACTTTGTAATATACCACCCCTGTAATTAGGCTTTCCACAAAGTCTACTAAGAGTATTACTACTCTCTTGTCATTACAGATTTCTAATCATCATTTGACCTTGGGATAAAAATTTTGATGCTTCCTACTAAGTAAGACAACTCCATACTCATTTGAACTTTAGAAATTGGTGGTATTCCAATTCGTAAAGTTGAGTCTTTGTTGTGATTAGTAGTACTTTTGAGCTACACTTAAACCCATCCCCTTTGAAGTATCTTTTATCAAATCTCTAGACAACCCTTTGGTTAAAGGATCGGCTAGGTTTCTTTTGATTTGATATATCTTAAAGTCACTACTCCATCCCTTATAAGTTGATGTATATAAGCATGCCTCAAACCAATGTGCCTTGACTTGCCATTGTAAACATGACTATACACAACATCAAGAATAGTTTTGCTATCACAATGAATTGTGATTGGTGTCATTGGCTTATACCAAATAGGTATTTCCAATAATAAGTTCCTTAACCATTCCGCTTCCTTACAAGCAGCGTATAATGCTACTAATTCCGAAGACATGGTGGAATCCGCTATATTAGCTTGTTTATTAGAATCCCAAGAAACCGCTCCACCTCCTAATAGGAACACCTATCCACTGGTAGAGGAGAAATCCCCTTTATTTATCCAACTCGCATCCGAGTATCCTTCTAAAACTGAAGGTTATCCTATATAAGTGAGTTGGTAACTTTTAATCTCTGCTAGATATCTTAATACCCTCTAAATTGTAAACCAATGCATGTTACTCGGATTACTTGTGAACCTACTTAACATGCCAATTGCATAAGCAATATCTGGCCTTGTACTTGTCATAGCATACATGAGACTTCCTATCAACTTAGCATATTCAAGTTGATTACCCGGAGAACCCAAATTTTTCTCTAGTTTCTTATTTGAATCATAAGGTGTCACTTCTAGATATATCTTATCACCTCCAAACTTGTTCAATACTTTCTCAATGTAATGCTCTTGAGATAAACTTATTCTATCATTATTTCTAATGATCTTAATACCAAGAATTACATCCGCTTCACTCATGTCCTTCATAGAGAACTTTGAGGATAGAAATTCTTTGGTCTTATTAACTTGTTCCATGTCGGTCCCAAAGATCAACATGTCATCAACGTATAGGCATATAATCACCCATTTTCCATTCTCAAACTTATAGTATATGCACTTATCCGATTCATTGATCTTATATCCACTTGAAAGCACTACTTCATCAAACTTTTGATGTCATTGCTTAGGTGCTTGCTTAAGTCCATATAAGGACCTTATAAGTTTACAAACTTTCTTTTCTTGACTTTCAACAACAAACCCTTCGGGTTGTTCCATATACACCTCCTCTTCTAGTTTTTCATTTAAGAATGCCGTTTTGACATCTATTTGATGGATAACTAGCTTATGGATAGTAGCTAAAGCCAACAATACACGTATTGAGGCTATCCTAACCACCGGTGCATATGTATCAATGTAGTCAATACCATACTTTTGAGTAAAGCCCCTTACAACCAATCGGGCTTTATACCTCTTAACAGTACCATCCACTTTTATTTTCCTTTTAAAGATCCACTTAGAGGTAATTGGCTTACTTCTCGGAGGAAGGTCAACCAATATCCAAACATTGTTTTCCATTATAAAATCAATCTCAACTTGTACCGCTTCTTTCCACAAAGAAGCATCATGAGATTGCATAGCCTCTTTAAAAGTTTTAGGATCTTTATCTATGTTGTACATACATAGGGTCTCACTTTCAATTGAGTCCCTTGAACCTTCTACCAAATAAACATAGAAGTCCGAACCAAAATCCTTTGGTTTCCTTGATCTTTTACTCCTTAATTCAATACTTTCATCTTCTTCATCATGAATAACATCATGACTCATAAGATCATCTTATATGGATATATCCTCATGATTTTCATCTTGAGGCTCAATTAGAGCAACAATATCTTGCAAGAGTTATATCTTTAGGCCTAGGAATTGAAGAGAACCTAGTCTTATCAAAAAATTGCATCTATTGATTCCATAACGGTGTACTCATTTGGCTCAACCACCAAAAACCTATAAGCTTTGCTATCTTGAGCAAAGCCTATAAAGATGCACTTAATTCCTCTTTCACCTAGCTTTCTTTTCATAGGTTCCGGGATCCTTACAATGGCCCTACAACCCCAAATCTTAAAATACTTTAGATTTGGCTTTCTTTTGTTCTATAACTCATATGGGGTACTAGAATTTCCTTTGAATGTAACTCTATTCAAAATATAACAAGCCGTTAACATGGCTTCACCCCAAAATCCATTACTTAAATCGGAGTTAGAAAACATAGAATTCACCATTTCTTTTAAAGTTCTATTCTTCCTTTCCGCAACCCCATTTTGTTGTGGTGTATATGGGGCGGTTGTCTCATGTACAATCCCCGTTTCTTGGAAAAACTTTGGATCATAAAATTCCCCTCCCCTATCGGATCTTAAAGTCTTAATCAAGGTCTCACATTGAAGTTCACTTCGTAAAATCCCGAAAAATTCGAATATGTTGACCGTTACTCTGTTAATTATTTAAGTTGACTCTGTTAAGTTTGAGATTTTATCGACGATTATTTCTGCTAACACTTGAGCTCGTAGGACCGTTGAGAAACTAACAGGGGTATTTTTGTCTTTTTCTACGTGCATGGATATGCATCGGAAGAGGGGTATTTTGGTAAATTACATGTTAATAATTGATGATTATGTGTTAGTTTTTATTTAGTTAATTATGTGTTTTTTTTTTCTACTATTATCATTATTATTATTATTGAGAAATTAAAATTTATTTTTTTCCTAGCTATTAATAGTATTAGGGCTGTAATTATTTTTTTCAGATTATTTTCTTACTAAATTAGTTTTAGTTATTATATATTGTTAATTAGGTTAATTATGGTAACCAAAACCTAAACCCTAATTCTATTCTCTTCCATCTCCTCCCCCTCTCTGCCTGTAATTGCCGCCTAGCCCAAACCGCCGCACCGTCCACCATATTCGCCGGAAACCGCCACAACACACCACCAACAACCATCCTCCTCCTCCCTCTTTCTCTCTCTCGATCTTTGTCATTGAAGGTCGCTTCGCTGCGCCACCACCACCAAGGCTGCCGTCGTCCGCCGCCACCGAGAGTCCTATCGACATCACCGCCATCGGCTGCCGTCACAGCCATCGTCCGCTGCCCAGTTCGAGAGGGCGCTGCTATTTCCGTTGTTGCTACCGTGATTCGCCGCCGCCCTAGCCAACACCGACGCTCCACCGTCCGCCGCCGCTGTTGTCAACCCCGCTCCGACTGCCGCCCGTTCTGCCCAGTAAACCTCTGTGTAAAATACTAACCTTGATACCCTACGTTGGCTAATTCATCAATTTTTCTTTATTATGAGTATTACTCCTTTATGATTAGCATTATTTTTGCTTGCAAACTGATTTGATGATGTTATGCATGGCTATAAGTCATGTTTAATATGATGTTTTGAATCCTACTTGCGTCAAACTTATTGCATTGTTAATCTGATTTTTTTTTGTTTATTTATTTCATGCTCACAAAGTTGTGTCTATAATCTAGAGTGGTATATGGTCATTTTCTTGGTTTTTACTTCTCTAATTCTTGGTTCTTATTGTGATTATAATATGATTATTAGTTTCCTATAATATGAGTATTATGTTTACATATATGTGATTTATATTACAAGTAAATTATACTATGTTTAGTAATGTTTCGATATTTGATGAGGAAATCTTATTGTTAATGATTATTATAATACATTACATTTTATTATGAGTGTTATCGTTTTTCTCCTACTTAGAAACGACTTAAATTTTGTTATGAGTGAAGGTTTAGTAACCTTGCTATGCGTGGTTTATTTTCATATGGTTCGATGCCGAAAATTTGAGTTTTATTGTGACCTTTATCGTTGGTTTTTAAAGTAAATGTTTATTTTGAAATTTTAATTGTTTATGTGAGAAATTGGTGTTAAATTGAGTATAGGTTGACCTTGGTTGTGTTAGGGGGGTGAATGGGAAGGTATTTGACCTTAAGTGGATTGTTTAGAGACCCAAGTTAGAGTCCCGGGATAGCGAGGTTAAAGTAGGACCGAAAAACCTCGAGCTAAAGATAGGTCAGTTTGGACAGAATTTATGAGTTGTACGACATCGGTCACCACTTATTGTGTAGTTGATTTTTAGCCCTACCGTTTGGTCTGGAAGTACCTTAGGACGTTAGCTTTCATAGGAATTTTGCGGATCGGGTTTTGGAGGTGTATATTTTGAGTTACGACCCAAATAGCGCACCTAGGTCAGAACTGGGTAGGTTGTATAATTGGCTGTTTTTGAAGACCTTAGGGGGTGTTTTAGGTCTCGAGATCAACACAAGAGTTTTAGTAGACATCCAGAGGTTTCCATAAAGTCCAAAACTATACCCATAGGAGGTCAAGAAGTCAAGTTATAGTTCATTTTATTTGAGTATTGAATTATGTCCAGTTTGCTTTTTGAATAAATGTGTAGTCGTGCGTGTGAATTATTTATTTATTTATTTTAATATGGAAGTGTGGTGATGTGTGATAGTTTATATTATGTGAGATATGTTTAAAATGTTAATTTATGAATGATGGGAACCTTATAGTGTTCCTAGGGGTGGGTTAGGTGGAAATTAGATTTCGTTAACTCCGTACGACGCGTTTTAATTTTAGAAATTTCATTATTTTTAGGCGCGTTCTAAACCGTTTGATCTAGTGAGCTCAAGTGTGTTCTGAAGTAAGGAGAAGAATTGTCAGGAAATGTCTATGTCCTAAATCCCGCTGGGATGCACTTTATATGTTTTATGGTTTTTTATTATGTTTTAAGAATTTTGCATCCCAAAAGGGGATTTTATGGTGAAATTTGGCTGTCTAATTTGGATGTTTATTATGTCCTTTGAGTTGGCAAAACGTGGACAGTCATTTATGTGTGATTTGGAAATGGTTTTGAAAATTTGGGATTGGATTGGATCGTTGAGTTCGGAATGGTGTGATATTAAACCTGACTAATAATTCAAACGTGACGTAAATGCGGGTTCGGGCAACACCCCCGAAGACCAGGTTCTCGGCATCCTGTAGGGGGGTTGTCAAGAGATCAGGGATGTCTGATTGGTGCTACTTCCCCGGGGTTAGTTTTATGCACGTGTGTGAAATGGATGGCCATCCGTATGATTGTGATTGTGAATGATTGAGATTGGTATTGAGATTGAGATTGTGATGAGATTGTGATTTGATTATTGTGAAGTCTTGGACTTCGAGGGCCAAATAAGCAAGGTCCGCCCGCTTAATAATTCTGAAAGATGATTTGGTTGGTGGGGAAAGAAAGTTGGTTTCGAAAAGATTTGACTTGTTCACTTCTCCCCCAAAAATGAATTGAAATGAATTTTAAATTGTTTTGACAATTAGGGGTAGACATTATTAAGTCCTCCTCATGTTTTTAAATGTTTTGTTTTCAGGTGAAGAGTTCTGTGATGGGAACGGGAATTAGCAGTGAGGACGTCGAAGCTAGTCTTGAGAATAAGTTTAGTTTATGTTTAGACTTGAAGTTAGTAATGTTTAGTTTTTGTTGTTCTAGAATTTGAAGGTTCTCTTGTTATTAAATTGAAGTAAATAATGATTAGTTGTTAGTTTTTCCCTTTCTTGCCTTGTATTCCTTCGGGGATACGGCAGTAACGCCCAATTAAAAGAAGAGAAAAATGGTCTTCCACCGTTAAGGTTTGTCAACGTTTGACTTTGACCGTTAAGTTTAGAATTGAATTTTCAGGGCGTTACAAAATGGTATCAGAGCTCTGGGTTACGACCTGGTAGCTCCTAAGTGTCCCTTAGGTTTAGTCAGACCTTAGGAAGCTACATTCGGAGTGTGAGTGTAGGATGGGGGAATGGGATGTGTGTCTCTTTCTTGTTTCCTTTTTGTGTTGCAATTGCATGCTTGTCGTTTTTTACGTTTGTTGGAAGGCATACTGCCACCATTGCTATGAGTAACCATCTGTAGCTTTGCTAAAGGACCTAAACCCCGAGGAGGGTATAAAATAGAGCCCTGAGGAGGTTTTGGAACAAGATCGAAGCCTCTGACGAGGATTCAGAGGCTGAGAGAAGACCTGACCTACGAGAAGTAGCTGCTAGAGATTCTAAAATTATGGAGAGAAGCAAATATGAAGAAATACGGTCCCTCTAGTAAAGGTGCGATGGGAGGACCATGCTACAACTGAAGCCACCTGAGAAGACGAGGAGGAAAATGAAATCAAAGTATCTGCATCTATGCAACGCATAAGATAAGTCGAGTTTCGATGACGAAACTCTTTTGAAGATGATAATGATGTAAAACCCCGAATTTTGGTAAGAGGCACCGTTAACTCTTTCGGGAAGATCGTTGGTGTTGAGTTTAAGTTTCGAGGACGAAACTTCTTTTAAGGGGGTAATGATGTAAAATCCCGAAAAATTCGAATATGTTGACCGTTACGCTGTTAATTATTTAAGTTGACTCTGTTAAGTTTGAGATTTTATCGACGATTATTTCTGCTAACACTTGAGCTCGTAGGACCGTTGAGAAACTAACAGGGGTATTTTTGTCTTTTTCTACGTGCATGGATATGCATCGGAAGAGGGGTATTTTGGTAAATTACATGTTAATAATTGATGATTATGTGTTAGTTTTTATTTAGTTAATTATGTGTTTTTTTTCTACTATTATCATTATTATTATTATTGAGAAATTAAAATTTATTTTTTTCCTAGCTATTAATAGTATTAGGGCTGTAATTATTTTTTTCAGATTATTTTCTTACTAAATTAGTTTTAGTTATTATATATTGTTAATTAGGTTAATTATGGTAACCAAAACCTAAACCCTAATTCTATTCTCTTCCATCTCCTCCCCCTCTCTGCCTGTAACTGCCGCCTAGCCCAAACCGCCGCACCGTCCACCATATTCGCCGGAAACCGCCACAACACACCACCAACAACCATCCTCCTCCTCCCTCTTTCTCTCTCTCGATCTTTGTCATTGAAGGTCGCTTCGCTGCGCCACCACCACCAAGGCTGCCGTCGTCCGCCGCCACCGAGAGTCCTATCGACATCACCGCCGCGCCCCGCGACTACCCCACGACTGTCGCTGCCGTCACAGCCATCGTCCGCTGCCCAGTTCGAGAGGGCGCTGCTATTTCCGTTGTTGCTACCGTGATTCGCCGCCTATAGCCAACAAGACGCTCCACCGTCATGCGCTGTTGTCAACCCGCTCCGATTGCGCGTTACGCGATGAAACCTCTGTGTAAAATACTAACCTTGATACCCTACGTTGGCTAATTCATCAATTTTTCTTTATTATGAGTATTACTCCTTTATGATTAGCATTATTTTTGCTTGCAAACTGATTTGATGATGTTCTGCATGGCTCTAAGTCATGTTTAATATGATGTTTTGAATCCTACTTGCGTCATACTTATTGCATTGTTAATCTGATTTTTTTTTGTTTATTTATTTCATGCTCACAAAGTTGTGTCTATAATCTAGAGTGGTATATGGTCATTTTCTTGGTTTTTACTTCTCTAATTCTTGGTTCTTATTTTGATTATAATATGATTATTAGTTTCCTATAATATGAGTATTATGTTTACATATATGTGATTTATATTACAAGTAAATTATACTATGTTTAGTAAAGTTTCGATATTTGATGAGGAAATCGTATTGTTATTGATTATTATAATACATTACATTTTATTATGAGTGTTATCGTTTTTCTCCTACTTAGAAACGACTTAAATTTTGTTATGAGTGAAGGTTTAGTAACCTTGCTATGCGTGGTTTATTTTCATATGGTTCGATGCCGAAAATTTGAGTTTTATTGTGACCTTTATCGTTGGTTTTTAAAGTAAATGTTTATTTTGAAATTTTAATTGTTTATGTGAGAAATTGGTGTTAAATTGAGTATAGGTTGACCTTGGTTGTGTTAGGGGGGTGAATGGGAAGGTATTTGACCTTAAGTGGATTGTTTAGAGACCCAAGTTAGAGTCCCGGGATAGCGAGGTTAAAGTAGGACCGAAAAACCTCGAGCTAAAGATAGGTCAGTTTGGACAGAATTTATGAGTTGTACGACATCGGTCACCACTTATTGTGTAGTCGATTTTTAGCCCTACCGTTTGGTCTGGAAGTACCTTAGGACGTTAGCTTCCTTAGGAATTTTGCGGATCGGGTTTTGGAGGTGTATATTTTGAGTTACGACCCAAATAGCGCACCTAGGTCAGAACTGGGTAGGTTGTATAATTGTCTGTTTTTGAGGACCTTAGGGGGTGTTTTAGGTCTCGAGGTCAACACAAGAGTTTTAGTAGACATCCCGAGGTTTCCATAAAGTCCAAAACTATACCCATAGGAGGTCGGGAAGTCAAGTTATAGTTCATTTTATTTGAGTATTGAATTATGTCCAGTTTGCTTTTTGAATAAATGTGTAGTCGTGCGTGTGAATTATTTATTTATTTATTTTAATATGGAAGTGTGGTGATGTGTGATAGTTTATATTATGTGAGATATGTTTAAAATGTTAATTTATGAATGATGGGAACCTTATAGTGTTCCTAGGGGTGGGTTAGGTGGAAATTAGATTTCGTTAACTCCGTACGACGCGTTTTAATTTTAGAAATTTCGTTATTTTTAGGCGCGTTCTAAACCGTTTGATCTAGTGAGCTCAAGTGTGTTCTGAAGTAAGGAGAAGAATTGTCAGGTAATGTTTATGTCCTAAATCCCGCTGGGATGCACTTTATATGTTTTATGGTTTTTTATTATGTTTTAAGAATTTTGCATAATAAAAGGGGATTTTATGGTGAAATTTGGCTGTCTAATTTGGATGTTTATTATGTCCTTTGAGTTGGAAAAACGTGGACAGTCATTTATGTGTGATTTGGAAATGGTTTTGAAAATTTGGGATTGGATTGGATCGTTGAGTTCGGAATGGTGTGATATTAAACCTGACTAATAATTCAAACGTGACGTAAATGCGGGTTCGGGCAACACCTCCGAAGACCAGGTTCTCGGCATCCTGTAGGGGGGTTGTCAAGAGATCAGGGATGTCTGATAGGTGCTACTTCCCTGGGGTTAGTTTTATGCACGTGTGTGAAATGGATGGCCATCCGTATGATTGTGATTGTGAATGATTGAGATTGGTATTGAGATTGAGATTGTGATGAGATTGTGATTTGATTATTGTGAAGTCTTGGACTTCGAGGGCCAAATAAGCAAGGTCCGCCCGCTTAATAATTCTGAAAGATGATTTGGTTGGTGGGGAAAGAAAGTTGGTTTCGAAAAGATTTGACTTGTTCACTTCTCCCCCAAAAATGAATTGAAATGAATTTTAAATTGTTTTGACAGTTAGGGGTAGACATTATTAAGTCCTCCTCATGTTTTTAAATGTTTTGTTTTCAGGTGAAGAGTTCTGTGACGGGAACGAGAATTAGCAGTGAGGACGTCGAAGCTAGTCTTGAGAATAAGTTTAGTTTATGTTTAGACTTGAAGTTAGTAATGTTTAGTTTTTGTTGTTCTAGAATTTGAAGGTTCTCTTGTTATTAAATTGAAGTAAATAATGATTAGTTGTTAGTTTTTCCCTTTCTTGCCTTGTATTCCTTCGGGGATACGGCAGTAACGCCCAATTAAAAGAAGAGAAAAATGGTCTTCCGCCGTTAAGGTTGGTCAACATTTAACTTTGACCGTTAAGTTTAGAATTGAATTTTCAGGGCGTTACACTTCTAGTTTTATAAACTCTAAACTTTTCAAGTGTTTCATCTTTAGAACTCAAAAGATAAACTTGACAATATCTAGAATAATCATCAATGAATGTCATATAATACTTTTTACCACCCATAGAAGGTGTACTATAAAAATCTCCTAAATCACTGTGAATCAAATCAAGCAATTTAGAAGTTCTTTTTATACTTAAGAATGAACTTTTAGTGATTTTATTAAGCATGCATGTCTTACACTTTTCTATGTCATCATTCAACTTAGGAATCAAATCAAGATTAGACATTTCCTTCAACTTTGAAAAGTTCACATGTTCTAATCTAGCATGTCATAGAAAAGACTTATTCAAACTAGACACATGCATATAAGCGGAAACCATGTCATCTTTATTACTTTTCGCATTTAATTTAAACATCTCCCCATAAGCATACCCCTTCCCTACAAAAATCCCTCCCTTGGAAAGTATATAGTTATCTCCATCATAAACTTGCATAGAACCAAACTTGCTAAGAAGATAACCGGATACAAGATTCTTACAAACTTCCGGAGCTAAATACACATCATTCAAAAACAAAGATTTACCGGAAGTGAAAACAAGTTCCACTTGCCCAATACCTTCAACTTTGACCGAATGGTTTTTGCCCATGTAGAGTTTCACACCATCATCCACCGATTTGAGAGTCTTGAATAAACTCTTGTCAATGCAAACATGCCTTGACGCACCCGAGTCTATATACCAATCATTACAACCAATGGACACCATGTTAATATGATCCTTAATCATGGCTACAAAGGAATTGGGTTCCTTCTCCTTCCTTTTGCCCTTAGATGTATCTTTGTTCAAAAGACCATGCTTCTTTTTCCATTGGTAACACTTTCTCTTTGTGTTCCCCGATTTGCCACATTCTTAACAAACTTGCTTAGGCTTTTGAATTCTCTTGTTAGATTTGTTGTGGCTCTTGTTCTTATTCTTGTTTCCCTTATTCTCTTGCACCACATGGACCTTAGATTGCTCTTTGGAACCATCTTGTAGGCGTAACTCCTCTTCAATCCGAAGATGGTTAGCCAAACCTTCAAGAGACATAACCTCTTTCCGGTGCATGAGAGTCCTTTTAGTCTCATTCCAAGAAGAAGGTAACTTGTTAATAATAGAGGATACGATTATAGATTCATCTATATTCAAATTGTGTTGCTTGAAGTTACTCAAAATACGTTGAATCTCATGGAATTGATCTAGAATTTTCCTATTATCATCCATCTTAAATTTCATGAATTGACTAACAAGAAAATTCTTACTTGACGCATCTTCCGACATGTACTTAGCTTCAAGCATTTCCCAAAGCTTCTTTGCCGTCTCCACATGTTGATAAACACCGAAGAGAGTGCTGCTCATCCCGTTGAGAATACATCCTCTACAAATGTAGTCGTCATTCTCCATCTTAAGCCTTTGCCGAGTAGCCTCCGCATCTTCCATGGGAACCTTGTCTTTTCCTTGTTCCTTGCCTCCATCACCCGTGGAAATCTTGCCGGTTGCGTCCTCTTTAGAAGACTCCTCAGTCGTCACCTTCTCGGTCGAAGGGTCTTGATTCACCTTGGGAGAAATCTCAATGTTAAGAGCATAGGCCACATTGAGAGTCGTTAGCAAGAAATGCATCTTGCTTTGCCACCGTCGGAAATCCACTCCTTCAAAGCGTTTTAGCTTTTGGAAATTGCTAGACATATCACGAAGCGAGACCATTACTAAATAGTTCTTAAGATTGTTGGAGGAAAGGGAGTAAACGGTATATAAAACAATGGAAACTCGCTTGGATAACGCTAAGAGTCGTGGCCTTGTACTCACTTTCCTTAAGAACTATTTACTATACCATAAATGTCCAAAGGGATAAAACTTAGCACTTGTAACACTCAAGAATAGTAGTTTCTCTCTTGGATCACTCAAGTTTAGCTGCAGTCTAGACAAGAATGAGGGTGTGATTAACTTAGAATTGGTGTGTCTCAAATAGCTTGGAATGTCTCCTATTTATAGGAGACTTCCAACCCTAATGACATCCTTTAGTCAAAGGATAATCAATGGCTTTAGTGGAGAATCATATCCTTAATATGACCTTGACCAAGTCAAGTCATATAGCTGTTGGAATATCATAATAATCGTGCTTAATATCAAACACTAATTATACAAAATCATATAGCCATTAGCATTAAAAACAATTCTGGGTTCCAACACGGCCCGTGTTGGATCAACACGGTCTGTGTTGGGTGCAACACGACCCGTGTTGAGCCCATGAATGTTTTCCTTGTTCTCTGGAGACCAACACGACTCGTGTTGGTCCCAGACTCACCCGTGTTGATCATATTCTTGACGTTTCACTTGTATATGATCCTTGTACTTGTTACATATAATTCTTTAGGCTATATAATTAACTTATACTCTTGAAATATTTCCAACATATTCAATTCTCCAATTTCAACTCCTTCATCCTTCCTCTTTCGAACTAGGAGATAGATACAATCAATAGTCCGATATGAGTTTGTCGATTTGCTCTTTCTTTCAAATTTGTAATCTCTATTTGCAACTAGGTTTGAATAGACCATATATAATTTCAAGGTAAGTTGTAGATTTTCATTTTTTTGGGTTGAAAAATTAGGTTTTTAAATGATTATTGAAGGATAAGGCGGATATGATGTGGGGTTTGAACAAATCAGCAACACAAGGTATGTTTGATGTTTGGGTTCGTGTTTGAAAAAATAGGGTTTTTTTTTCTTGTGAGTAATTCAGAATCGTATGTTAGTGATAGAAAGTTTTTGTTTTTTTGTAAATTGGGTTTTAATGTTCATTATGATGTAACTGAATGCACTAACATGTTTCTATTGATGTTCATTTTTTCATAACTAGATGTACATTTTGTATAATTACATTATGTGGATGTATTTTGATGTCAATATGAGTAAGAAACATGCAAAATACAAAACGAATGTTCAACTTGATATAATAGGATGTTCGCCTTACTTTTAATGGATGTCAATATTGATGGTAGTTTGATGTCTATTTTGATACTAGTAAATGTGCATATAACTGATGATGGGTGTTCATTACGATGTAATTGAATGTAATCAAATGTTGTTGTTGTTCATTTTATAATATCTTGATGTCCATCTAATATATTATTACATGATGTCCATTTTGTTTGAACTTGATGTCCATTTTGTTTGAACATGATGTCCACCATGTTGTCTATTTGATTTGAACATAACTGTGTTTCATTTTGTAAGTGTTTCCAGGTTCAATAGAAGGTAAATGATATATATCACATGTTGGCAAGGCAGAAGTGCGAGAAAGATGGATACTGAGATAGAATCCCCATTTCCTACCCCCCAAGAAGTTTTATAAACAATATGTAGTGAGTGTTGGATTTAGTGAGTGCAGTTACAACCATACTACTAATGGAAGGTGTTCTTGTGCTCAAAACAAGGGTGGACAGCTAGGATGAAGACATCATTACATGATTTTGATGTAGGTCTATTGGGTTCGAGCATAGACAAATCATATGAGCATGAACTTGATAACATAGGTCGCCACTGAGAAGAAAGCAAGTACACATACATGCAATTGTTTTGGCAAACTAACAACACACAACATCAGGAACTGTTCGGAGCATTATTCATGACCTATTTCTTTTTTATTGACGCCCCAAATTGATACCAAGTTTTTGTTACATTGGGATGTAGCCGGAATCAAATTTTATCAATGTTACAGGATGTTCATTTTAATTGTATAGGATGTTAGTTTTTATATTTTGTGTCATATTGATGTCCTACTTTTGATGTTCATTTTAATATTACAGTATGTTCATTTTAATGTTACAAGATCTTCATTTTAGTATAGTGTCAGATGTCCATTATTTGATATTGGACTAAATCAATTCATTTTTGTTCATTGTTGCCCAATGTTACAAGATCTTTATTTTAGTAGTGTCAGATGTCCATTATTTGATGTTGGACTAAATCAATTCATTTTTGTTCATTGTTGCCCATATTTGATGTCATACTTTGATCATAATGCTATGGGGTAGAATGTCCTTTATACTATAAGTTACAATTTATTGTACCAAGTAATTGGACTGTCTAACAAAATGAAAGTTTGCTCGTATGTTCATTTCGATGTTAGTCGATGTTCATGTCAGAATAATCAGATGTTCATTTGATGTTGCTGACGTATCTCAATATACTCATATGTAGCCTAACGTTCACTTTGATGTTACTTTACGTCAAGATGACGTAATTCAATCAATATAATCAGATGTTCCATTTTGATGTTATTTGATGTGGATTTCAATACTATGAAATATATCACAAAAGTAAAACTTCTTCCCTTCATAAATACTATGAAATATCACATGTTCATTTCAATGTTACTTGATGTTCATTTTCAATATATTCAGATGTTCATTTTGATATAGTTGAACATTCATTACATTATTAATGTAGGTGTTCAATGTAGCTGGATGGTCATCTGGGTAATTTACATATGATGTTCATTTTTATGTTATTTGTTATTCATTTTAATAGTACCTTGACAGAACTAAAAGTATATGGTGTCTGTGTACCGCAAGTGTACGGGTCTGTGTAGTAATAAAAATATCGTTCTTTCTCAGGGACTTGTGTTCAACTACGCACTAAACTAGTTCATTACAAAGGATGCTAGGTCGATCCAAGGATTGTGGTAAGATTTTCTAATCTAAACTAGAAAAACAGGAATTTTTAGGATTTAACCAAATAATAAAAAGCGTTCAGGGGAGTCCACTCTAGTCAATCAATCATATTATCAACAATCCTGGTGCAGGTGACAAGATAATTCGGGGTCTATAATCTTTCTAGGCCTTATCACTTCGATCTTTCGATCCTAGGTGAGTTATAGTGATTAAAATAAACATTATTTCTAACTATTTAGCCTAATCAAAGATAAGAACTGATTATAAATTGACCCTAGGCAAGAATCATTATGTCTAACTATTTTCTAAACCTATTCAATCTACGCTTTCTAATTCAAGACTCACACTGTCGTCATGTTGTCAAGAATTTATTACCAAGTAAAGGCTCAAACTGTCGTTTTGTTGCCAAGTTACTATGACATACAAACCACGCAGATTAAATGAATAAAAGGATAACCTAACACCGAAACTGTATTCAAATTCAATCAATAGACATCGAGTTTATCCCCCAAACAAAGGAAATTAGTTGCTCATAATACTAGGAATAAACATCACAAAATCTAAACAAGAACAAGAAAACATGAAAGTAAAATAGAAATAAACCGTGTTCGAATTGGCGGAATCGATCTCTTCGTGTCACCTGAATCGATCTCTTTCGTGTTCTTCGATCACAAGTAACAATCTAATCTAATAACAATGCTTGAGAATTAATTGTAGAGAAAGTATCTAAAATCTACTCTAAGAAAACTCCTAAAGCTGCTCCTAAACAAAAGATAAAACTGATGATAAGCCCCATCCTCAAACGGCGCGGAGGAAGCCCTTTTATACGGCTGGATTAGGGCACAAAATGCGGCCTGCGTTTTGGTTCTTCTCGCTTTCTATCTTTCATTTTAATAGCACCAACAAATTTTTGATGTTTATTTTAATATTACAGGATGTTCATTTTAATGTTATAGGATGTTCATTTTAATAGTGCTAGAGATCCATCTTTTGACGTTAGACTAAATCAAGTCATTTTTGTTCATTGCTGTTTATATTTGATGCCATACTTTTCATAGTGATGTCGTGGGGATAAATGTCCTTTTTACTATGATTTACGGTTTATGGTACCTAGTAATTGGACTATCTAACAATATGGGATATTATCAGATGTTCATTTTGACATTACTCGATGTTCATTTCAGCACAATCGGTTGTTCATTTGCTTCTTTGTAAAATATAAAACTCTAAATAACTGTAATGCATTTATAAATGAATGTTGGACTCAACAAAAGTACATGATCAAACTCATCAAAAGGTAGATGGTTCCTGTCACGCAAAATATATCACAAAAGTAGAACTTCTTCCCTTCATAAATACAATGAAATATCATCATCTTTTTGGAACCAATGACTCATCATCACACAATGGAACATATTGCACATTATCGTTGGATTGGTAACTCAACGGGATGGGGGGTGACAGCAAAGTCAAGTCTTCGCCTCCAGGTGTCCCCTCGGTGCAATGCTGCACAACCGGATAAAAAAGGAACCCGTCAGAAAATGAGCTTAAGCAAAATTAGCATCAAGTGTCTCATAAATGAGGAATCACATACATACAAAATGCACATCATTAGCATCAAGTGTCTCATAAATGAGCAATCACATACATACAAAATGCACATCAAGTCCCAAACACAAAAACATAATCATGTTCACCTATATAAACATACACGACCTGTGATATAGACATCAAGTTTCTTCCAATTCATCATATAGGAACAAACTATATATCCATATGGACATCAAACCACGTACCAATGAACATTAAACGCTAGTAAGCCCATTATGAACAACCAATCACATCAACATGAACATCCATCACGTGAAAAATGAACATCACACTTGATCAACATAAACAACTAGTAACAACCTCATAAGCACAAAAATGGACATACACTGGCAACAATGCGAACAACATGACACATCAAAATGAACATCACTCACCGTACCAACAAACATTGAACATCAACACAAACTACCGGCAAATATCAAAACCTTAGAGAGGGGGGCATCAAACCAACAATAACTCCATTTTTTATTATGTTCAATATATCTCTCACATCAAAATATAATGGACATTATGTAAAACATAAATGGACATGAAGCCCAAACACAAAAGTACATCATGTAAAACGCAAATGGACATGAAGTACAATCACAAATATACATCATGTAAAACACAAAAGCCAATTACCCAGAAAGCAACGATTCGGTACCAACTGAATTCATACAAAAAATTACTAAGGGGTACCCTAATTTTTGGTGAAATGTTTTTCTGGTACCCCAACTTTTAAAAACTAATTTTGGGGTACCTTAACTTTTAGAATTAGAAATAATTTGGTGAATTTCCGGCCAATGATTTGAATTCACCAGTGAGTTTTAGGCGGGAAATTGAATAAGTGTTTTTGTGTACGAAAATGCCCTTTGTTTTTGTGGATGAAAATGACTTGAATCAATCGGAGTTTCGCCGGAAATTCACCTAGTAATTTCTAATCCTAAAAGTAAGGGTACCCCAAAATTAGTTTTGAAAAGTTAGGGTACCAAAAAATTGTTTCTTCAAAAGTTAGGGTACCTCTAAGTAATTTTTTGGAATTCATATCATTGACATTCTATTTCTCAATTATGAACCCATAAAACACAAATACCAAGAATATCACTGGCAATTACAAACCTAGAAAAATATACCATTAACCTTCTAAAAACCCTAATTTTTTGTCCCAGAAAATGAAAGTCTAACACTTACCTTTAACCTCGATTTGAAAAACTTGAAAAACAAAAAACTTACCCAATGTGAATCGACTCTACAGTTGTGTGTCGGTCGCCGAAATTTCCTCTCCAAACCCAGGCAATGAACATTCGCCCCAACTTTCAACCACAATCAAACTCACCGTGAATTTCTCCCATAATCGTCACTCCGAACTGGAAATTTCTTTGAACTTTCGTTACTTGGAAAGACACCCATATCTAACTGTTGATCGTTTCTATCTCCTAGTTCGAAAGAGGAAGGATGAAGGAGTTGAAATTGGAGAATTGAATATGCTTGGAAAGAGGAAGGGGGAAGAAGGAAGGATGAAGAGCATGCGTTTGGGAACTAGAGTCAATTGAATGCAAATCAACAGCCTTGTCTTTCTCTGGGTTTTTTTTCTTCAAACATCACGTGAGGTTGGCTAATTTAGAGCAAAAAATAAAAGCAAAACATTGATTTAATTCCAGCCCTTGATGCTTGATCTAATAGCTAATATTGAACCTTCTTACACTACAAGAAAATATGCATCCTTCCATGCATATTTTCCCACGCTTATTTAAATGAGGGGAAAAAAATCGTGCAAATTCCTACCATATGCAATGGCCACGCTTAGTAAGAGTGGTTAAACGGTAAGCACGGATATAAGTGTGGTAGCGCGTTGTAAGAGTTTGGCCACACTTATTAAGTGAGGTTATAGCATTCTTCCAAACAAACCTATATTTCCACATATAATATGCGTGGCAGACAACAATTTTACATTATAATTTTTTTTTACAAAAAAATATAATAGTTTAATTAGGCTCCATGTTTAATTAAGAAATTAATTTAGTCTTAAAAATAATTTCAAAAAAATTAAAAGAAACATTAAGGAATATTGAATTTTGGGCGCGTTGATATTAGAAGCCAAGTGATATTTGTGTACATATAGTATTATATTAATTTCAAGAATATTTAAAAAATTATAATTATAATTTTTTAATATACCCATCTATTAGTTAAAGATAAAATAGAAGATAAAAAAAAAGTCAAGTGGTATTTGTTTATATATAGTATTAAATTAGTTATTAGAATTAAATAATCTTTAATACTCAAGCGGTAAGGGTTTGGTTAGTCTCTCATTCTTATGTGTTGTGGTCGGGGGTTCGAATCTACATTCAAAAGAAAAAAATTATAGTAGGTGGAGAGCAGCTCATTCATGCACGCTTATTTGCGTGGCGAATTTCTTCTTGCCACGCTTATTTTCCCCACACATTCCCTTTCCATGCTTATTTATCCGTGACAACGATTCTTGGCCTCGCTTATAAGCGTGGAAGGAGGACCCTTTTTTGGTAGTGTTATATATATGCTCACCCAAACTCCCTTCTCACCCTATCTATTTAGAGGGTATCATATTTTATAGACTGTAACCAATTTTCTTAAACTTTAATTTGCTTGAAAGCTAACGTGGATAATGATTTTAGGTATGTGGATCTAGGCTTACCAAATAAAATAATATCACTTATTAAAAACCCTTACCAAACAAAACTTTTAATGTGTAAAGTCAAAAAGTTTGGCAAAATTTTGTAATAAACAACACACTTTTATGTTTAAGAAATAAATGCTAAAATATTTCGTCTAATAACCCCAAAGGTTGACTTCCTTCTGCATGATAGCCTTTTTATTCGCTCCATCCCTTCATGAAAAAAATATAGACAAGTACAATTATGAATAAACCTAGAAAAATAAATGGAAAATTGAAAATAAATTTAAAGAATAAATTAAGTAAATTTAGTTAAATCTTGTTGTGATTGTAAGTAATTATCTTGTATAATTTAAAAAATGTAAAAATAAAAAAATAACATTAAAGGTGTTAGAAAATACATCAGAATAAGATTTTAAGACTTTCAAATAATGGAATGAATAAATATTATGTGAGAGTGACATGTACTCTTGTGAGAAGAGGCGTTTAAGGCTTTCACCCATTTATCTTGTTAAAAAAAAAGAAAAAAAAAAGTGAGAGTGACATCTTATAATGGAAGAAGAGAGTTTGATATATTTTAACTCATTTACATAGATATTAATAAGTCATATTTGAGTAAATCAAATGAAAATCTAAAAATAGAGAGAAAAATATGTTGGAGCCCAAAAGGGGGGGTGAAGTTCACAATTAAGATTTACACACTAGGTAAGGACGTTAGAGCAAACTTCCTTGGTTTCAAACCAAGGATCAAAACACAGTGTAACTGAAATACCTCATTAGATTTATAACAATCAAAGAACAAGTTACACTTACAAAACAAAACAAGAAGTAATGCCAAGGCGATTCGATAGAATCACTGACCAAGACTGAATGTCCTTGAGTCAGTTACAGATAAGGATCGTCGTATGAAAAACCCTAGCGGCGATTTGGAACATGATGGATTACATTGAAGGACAAACTCATACAGCCTTAGTCAGTCAAGGCTCTGCTACACACCATCTCTCCACCACATCTGGACAAAACGAATGCTCACTAAGGTCTTTAGCTATACCTTCACCAGAGGTCCTTTACTGGCTACCTTCACCACCGAACCATTGGTTACACACTCGGAGAAATCCCATCGGATTTCTTACACCGTGATTACTTCCGTGGAATCGCCTCTCTTCTCAATTCTTCTATCGTCCTTTTTATAGATGCCTTTGGATGCTTGGACTTGAGTTTTCCAACGGTAACCTGCCTTATGTGTTGATTTCTTCCCTTTTGTTGCTACAATAATCATGATTGATTTCCCTTGATTTGTTTCCTTTTGTTTCCTTTTTATATCTACAAGAATCATGCCCATAATAAGAATATATAATATATAATAAAAAAATATATATTATATACACATAATCTGAGTATATAATCAGAATATATATTATATACTCAAAATATATAATTAGATTATATAATATAAGACAACTTCCCTTTTCCGGATTTTCGCTTTCATCAAAACCGAAGGTCCTTTGCGGATGCGCGGTGAAGGACTTTGACCATGTCTTCAACAAAATAAACTCCAATCCTCTCATGAATTGACTGTATGATTAATTCATAATAGAATTTAGGTGTAAGCTGTTGAGGACTTTTAAACAATGTTTTATTTTGTAATAAGTGAATTTCAACATGTTGAATGGGCCGGCTTATATGAAAGTAGCTGGAGATACAGAAGAAATCAAATGAGTCGGTATATGTTGAGAAATATCTCAACAATTAAAGTGATCAACTTGAGGATATGATGTGTTTACATGTAGTACTATTCCAGGATTAAGATGGGGATATATTGTTGACAATGACAAAACCGCGGAATACATCTAGTCTTACCCATTAAGCTTTTAAATTAATCATGTTAGCAACATGTTTAGTTGTTCACATTGGACTAAGTAGGAAGGAAGTATCAAAGATATTGACAAAAATATCAAGCCCCTATGCATGGCTATATATATAGTCCCAAAGTTTGAAGATAAAGCATCCATCCAGGATCCAACTTGGCACATACATACATACATACATACATACATATTCAAACACATTCAAATCAGAGTTATTGAGAAGAATATAATATATAGTTTGAATTGTTAATGGCGGAAGAGAAAAAGCATCACGGTCTGTTCCACCACCACAAGGAGGATGAAGGTCCCAAAGATCACAAGAAAGAGATGAAGCATCACAAGCACCTTGAGCATCTTAGTGGTGTTACTGCCATTGCTGCTGGTGCATATGCAATGGTATAATTATCATCCACTCTCAATCTTACTTCATTTACTATTTACTCATATTGTAGATTTGGTATATAGGTAGGTTCCTGTTAAATGTAAATACTCCTGTTCCTTCATGTTTGTTACTGTTGGGTCTAAACCCTAATTGTGTTACATTACATAAAAAAACAAAAAATGTGCAGCATGAGAAGCACAAGGCAAAGAAAGACCCAGAGAACTCCCACAAACACAAGCTGAAGGAAGAGATTGCGGCGACGGTGGCAGTGGGGGCCACTGGCATAGCACTCCATGAGCGCCACCAGAAGAAGGATGCCAAGAAGGAACTCAAGAAGGAACACCACCACCATCACCACCACCATTAATCAACCCCAAATTAATCCCTCTATAGGCTGCTGTATTGTAACGACTTAATTAAATAACAGCCTTTTGCATTGGCTGATTTGATTACTTCTAATTATGTACGTGTATGTTTGTATTGTAATATTAATGTATTATATATGTATTGTCTCTTTCATTTCTTCCCTATTTCTTACGCATGCTTACTAAATATCTTCTGAAATATAGAATAGAGAGAGATAAAAATGGGGGAGGAACTCTATTCTTCCTACCCTAGCTAGTACCCTTACCCTTGTATTTATTTTTCATACTCATATGTATTGAATATTGATCAATGTTTATATTCGACTGTTTAAGCTTGCCATCATTATTATATTTACATATTAAAATGTTGAATTCATGGGTAAATCAAATTTACTTGTTTTTACCTAAATTTACAAAAATTTACCGAAAACTACCAAAGTTAAAATTTTTTTTGATATAACAAGATAAATTTCACAAAAATTACCAAAAATTACCAAAATTTAACTTTTACCAAACTGTTTTTTACCTATATATAAATTTTACACCCTAAATGCTTTTCTTACACGTGCTTAGATTAAGATATATTCAAGATTAAAATTTAATTTCCATAAAAAAAAGATTAGAATTTAATTCAGGTACTATATATTGGCACGAAGGAATAAAATTTTATAGAAATTTAATTTCTTCACTTACAAAGTTGATTTCTAAATATTTTAAATAAAAATAAAGGATTTTTGGATTACAATAGTATCAATTACCAACTTTGCAATATCAAGTGATGGTAATTTCATTTTAAAAAAACTTCACCAGCACCCCATTCCCAATTATCGACATATTCAATATTTGACAGTGGTGAACCATCGTGGATTATCAACTGTAATGATTGGAGGGGAGGACAAGGCTGAGGGACAATTGCAAGTGCTCACCACCAAATTATTGTTGCTGAAAATACATACTGTACAATAAAAACGTCCAAACTTGGAATTGTAAGCTTGAGAGTTTTCTTTTTGTTGGGATTATTAGCAACTCAAGACTCTAAAATTAAAATTATGGTAATTTAAAAATAAAAATAATAGATATTAAATTGAGTCAATTTGTATTAATTTCTCACTTAAGTTTAATTTGTTTCATACTTTATACTTGTCTAAAAGCATATGAATTGAATTATTAAGTCAACATTAGTTTTGACAGGAAAATGTTACGCTTCGATAGGTTGCAAAATAGCCTTTCACAAGTTCTTCGCCGGTGGAGGTGGCAATGGTCAAAAGATAATTTATGAAGATAGCAATGTCAAAAAGCTAGGAGCGCAAGTAAAACGAGCTTAAGAGATGTATCTTTTTATTAGAATTAGAATTTTATTGTCTTCAAAGCGTTTATATTTACAATGTCTTCTCCACAATCCTACCAAGTTCTTCGATTTCGCTTGCTCAACTTTCAATTTTCATCCAGTTTTTAGGGTTTTTGAGAGGATTAGGAGGAGAATACCCAGAGAGAGAAAAAGAGGAGGGGAAGGAGTGAGTAATATGATGAGTTTGAAGGGCTCAAGACACTGTCCAAAAGCATAACTTCCAGTCTCAAAGCACGTCTGTCTGTCCAAAGAATAGAATTGACAATAATGTCCTTATACTGTAGATTGCTACAGGAAGTACGTAGTCATTCTAACTTTTATAAGGTTATAGATTTGAATTTTAGTGACCACAATTAAAAGACTGTTTATAAAGATAACAATACATAAAAACTAATAGCGCAAGTAACATGAGAGTAAGAGATGCATCCTTTTCATTAGAGTTTGAATCTTAATGGTCACAATTTTTATGATGAGAATTATTGATATTTTTTTTATAAACCTCTTTTTATGGTGAAAATTTGTGGCCACCAGGATTCGAACCCTGATGAGAAAATAAATCACTTACTCCCTTACCAATTGAGCTACAAGCTCTTGTGCTTTTAACCAAGTTATTTAGAACATATTACAAAAAGTCTTTCTAAATTAGGGGCATGTTTACCGTGTCTATACTTCAAACTCGAATCATATTTGTGTTAGAGTACTACTACGGGTATATAAATTTAGCAAAATGATAAATATCTTGACGTAAGATGGTTCTTAACCATCTTGTATCTCACCTAAATAACTCATAAAGTTAAATGTAAGTATATTTAAATCATTATAAAGGTATGTTTCATTATTTTAGGGGTTATTATAACCTATAAGTAATATAAACATATTTATTTATTTATATTTTTCATACATATAAAACTACGCAGAAAATGTGTAGTTTCTACTATGGTTGATAAAATTAGCTATTATTTATATTATTTTGACCTAGTTAATAAGTATTATATTCTTGTAATTGACAAATATACGTAATTATTAGAGAAAATATTATTAAAAGTTAACAAATGTGAAATTTAAACAATTCAAGATGGTTATTAACCATCTTATATCAAGATATATATCATTTATTATGAGAACTTCAATTATCAACCTAAGCTTCTAATTAATTAAGTTAATTCTTGCATAGATCGAGAATGTCCTCGAGCATTTATAACTATGTTAAATCCTCCTAAATCCTCCATATTTGGGTCCGATGCATGTTTTGTCTAATAGAAAAAATGAAATTAAATTTGGAGTAGTATATATAAGGAAATTTCAGAGTAGTTTAACATGTGAGATCCTTTTATTTAAAAATAATAATTAAAAAAAAACTTAGGGTAAACACTACCATGATTCAATTAAAATTAGTTTCATACATGTGCAATTCAAGATTTATAATGATAATGTCAAAATCTTGACGCAAATCGTCTCACGCAAACTTATTATAAGAGGGACTCCTTAAATAATGACCTTTTAATATTTTAGTATGACTCATAATTATATTAGAATGACTTTTTAATACGAATGTGACTAATAACACATCAAATGTGTAACTAACTTTTATCGAATTTATGCAAATAAATTAATAGTCATTTATATGTTTATAAAAGGTGACCACAAAGTTATGTCTTACAATAAACTTTTAGTGAGACGGTCTCACTTAAAACTGACTGAAACCACAAATACCGGACATAAATTCTAAACATTGAGGATACTCTTAAATATGTATATGGTAAATAACGAAAATACAATACATATTACATGCACCTGAAGTATGTACTTCAGGAAGGTATGAGTGAACAATTACGCTACTGAGAACAAACAATGAATAGTATTAGTGATCAATTATGCTATTGAGAGTAAACAACAACCATATTTGTAGCACGTGCTCCACTCACATGTAATAAATTACAACGAAAGACATAATTATAAAACTGTTTTTATGAACAACTAGAAGCATGATGAATAAATAACTAAAAAAAAAAAAAGGAAAATAAGAGGAAAAAACTGACCTGCTATGGCATCATGTGGCGAGGTAGTTATAACCTCTGGAGGAATATTGGATAATGCCAATGGATGGATGGCCGGCCCATGAACTTGGTAGGAAACCAGGAAGAAATCAAATGAATTGACTTATTACTGAAACTTAATAATTAAGTGATCAAGTTGATGATGTGTTTACCTCTAATTAATTAAGACATGATCGCTACACATCCTTGACAGCGACCATACCAACCGCGGCAGACAAATCTTACCCCATAAACTTTTCAAAGTATGATTAATTAGAATATTACAAAATTAATTGACATGTTCCTTTGTTCACATTGGATCATGGAGGAAATATCATATTAAGCATATATCATGACAAAAATATCAAGCTCTATCTAAGCAACCCAATATATATACCCCTCAAGGTTTTAACAAACCATTCATCAAACATTCAAGCTACACCATATTCAAACACATTTGAAATTTTGAGATCAAAAAAGCATTCTCAATTATAACTAGATGGCCGACGAGGAGAAGAAGCACCACGGCCTCTTCCACCGCCACAAGGAGGAAGACGAAGGCCCCGTAGATCACGAGAAGGAGATGAAGCATCACAAGCACCTTGAACAACTTGGTGGTCTTACTGCCCTCGCTGCTGGTGCTTATGCCTTGGTAATTAACTAACCATTTCATTTGTTTTCCATCTTATTTACTGCATCCGTCCCTAATTGTATGTCACAAAAAACTAATTCATCAAAACCAATAAATATGGGGAATGGGGTAAAAAGTTTCTAAATTGTCAAAAATACCCTTATAATATTCTTGAAATGAGGTAAAGAATGTATTTATTAGGGATAGAATTGGTATCATGGTTGTAGTTAGGAAATTCGACACTCATTTTATTTTAGGGGTGTTTTAATATTTTAGGGGTGTCTTAATATTTTGATGAGATAGGAATATATTTTGGTGAATTTGTGTGGAATACTAATTAATTTAGTTGGATGATTAATTATGTGCAGCATGAGAAGCATAAGGCAAAGAAAGACGAAGAGAATTCGCACCAGCACAAGGTGGCTGAGGGGATTGCAGCCGCTGTTGCGGTTGGTGCCGGTGGCTTCGCATTCCATGAACACCACAAGAAGAAGGAAGCCAAGGAGGAGCTCAAGAAGGAGGACTGTTAATTAATACATCACATAATTATTATACTACTAAATAACATTAATTAACCTCTTTTTGGTTAGTTAATTATTTAACTTGTCTTTTCTTTACTGGATATTGTCTTTGTGTAATTGCATTTTCTGTTAAGAATGTTCACAAATATTCTTCTCTTAAGTTGGAGTGAGGCATTTCATGTTGATCAATGTTGACAACCTTTGTTCTTAATTCATATGTGCTTGATCAGAATTCAGAGTTTGTATGGGTTGGGCGTGGTGATATCATTTTTTATGAATTAAAACTATTACAGCCTTTTCATTTGTTTTACATTGATATTGCTAAAGATTGTCCAACAAGAACTTTTTTTTTTTTTTTTAAAAAAAAATATGTTTGTGAAACTTTTAGATGGGTACTGCAGTTGGATTGTAATCGTCGAACTTTAATCCAATTAGGCTAAATAAAAATGAGATGTTATAAAAAAAATTATCAATCTTAATTATAAAATTCATCATTAATATATAATATTATTACAAAATTTATCAATATTTTTTAAAGTCATCACATTTTTATAAAAATTCATCACATAAATATTGATGTATTTTAATTAAGTCGTAGTATTCCATAAAAAAAAAGTAAGTGGTAGCTGGTATATAAGATTTTAATATCCTTTTTCACAAGAAAACCAAGAATTTTTATGAGCATACAAATCCTTTTCTTCATCTTTTTTTTCCCCTCAAACTCTAAATTTTCAGTATATACCCCTGTTAGCTGCAATGGGTACGGGTGTGGCCTTATATAAATAACTAGTCCACACCAGAATTTGCGTCGTGACGAACATGTTGGAAGATGACTTCTTCACATGATAATAATATATACACAAGGTGAATATCTAATGTTGAAGACAGGGTCAAGGTCCTTCACCGCGCATCCGCGAAGGACCTTCGGTTTTGATGAAAGTGAAAATCCAGAAAAGGAAAGTTGCCTTATGTAATCTGATTATATATTCTGAGTATATAATATATATATTCTGATTATATACTCAGATTATGTGTATATAATATATATATTTTGATTATATATTATATATTCTTATTATGGGCATGATTCTTGTAGATATAAAAAGGAAACAAAAGGAAACAAATCAAGGGAAATCAATCATGATTATTGTAGCAACAAAAGGGAAAAAATCAACACACAAGGCAAGTTACCGTTGGAAGGTCTCAAGTCCAAGCATCCAAAGGCATCTATAAAAAGGACGATAGAAGAATTGAGAAGATAGGCAATTCCACGGAAGTAATCGCGGAGTAAGAAATCCGGTGGGATTTCTCCGAGTGTGTAACCAATGGTTCGGTGGTGAAGGTAGCCAGTAAAGGACCTCTGGTGAAGGTATAACCAAGGACCTTGGTGAGCATTCGTTGTGTCCATATGTGGTGGAGAGATGGTGTGTAGCAGAGCCTTGACGGACTAAGGTTGTGTGTGTTTGTGCTTCAATGTAATCCATCGTGTTCCAAATCGCCGCTAGGGTTTTTCCTACGACGATCCTTATCTGTAGCTGACTCAAGGACATTCAGTCTTGGTCAGTGATATCGAATCGCCTTGGTACATTACTTGTTTTGTTTTGTAAGTGTAACTTGTTCTTTGATTGTTATAAATCTAATGAGGTATTTCAGTTACACTGTGTTTTGATCCTTGACTTGAAACCAAGGAAGTTTGCTCTAACGTCCTACCTAGTGTGTAGATCTTAATTGTGAACTTCACCCCCTCTTAGGCTTCAACATCTAATATAATATATGACTTCTTCACATGATGATAATATACACATGATGAATATTTAATATAATATTATCAAGTTGCTATAGTGGAGTAAATTTACCTCTTAATGCTTGAATGATCATTAGATTGTCAGTTTTGATAGATTATTTTATCCTACTCGAATGTAAGCGTTAAATCTAATCCTAATATTATTTGTTAGGTATAAAAATTAGAGGAGATATATGCAACGAAAGTACAATAATATATATAGGATAGTCTACAAAGTCGATAATAATAGTAATACAAGAATAATCATAAAGGAGAGGTAATATTAATTTAATGTGGAAACCTAAAGCGAAAAAAAGCACGAGCAACATGAACATAATATATATACCAAGGAAGAATAGAACGAACGATCTCAGCCCCACTTGAAATTAATAAGAGAGAAAAGATCTCTCAAAGATCAATTACATAAATACACAACATTATTCTTGTATAATTCATGAAGGTTGGTACTAGACCTGACAATTATCGACCCGACCTGGAAACCCGACCCGCAAAAAGTGGGTTTTGAACACGAAATTCCGACCCGGGACCCGAAAATGACCCGACCCAAAGAACCCGGTAAAAAACGGGTCAGGTCGGGTTAGGTTTGGGTCGACCCGTTGGGTCAGACACTTTAATTTTAAGTGAAAATTCTACCATAGCTGAATTTATTTTCAACTATGGTAGTTGAAAATTTTATACCATTCATTTATTAAATATAAATCATATTTTATAAAAAGATTTATATCCTCCTAAACATGGTTAATTATTGTATCAAGTTACTTTATCAACTTACATTGATTTTGAATTTTTATGGCAAAATTAATAGTCTTTTCACTTTTCAACTACAATAGTCAAAGAAAAGTCAACTATGGTTGAATTTCCTTTGAAATATTCAATTTTGTAAAAAATTATAAGTTAACATATAGATTTACTTATAGTAACAAGTCCTATAATGAATGTATATATTAATTTTAATTTTTTATGGCAAAATTAAGGGCAATTATACATTTCAACTACCATAGTTGAAAATAAATTCAACTATGGTTATGTCTACTTTGGCCTTGTGCAAAAAAATATACCCATTCCATGAAAATTAAGGCCCAAAAGTAAAATATTGGGTGGTTTTGGAAAGCTATGCGTAGAGAGAGATATACAAATGAAATAATCAAATAACAAATGACCAAAACAAAACCCTAACACTGTCACTCACTCACTCTTTCAGTGAACCCTCAAACTCCTGCAGTCCCGCATCTCTCATCTCTTTCAGTAAAATAGTGTATTATTGTCAAAGGTCAAAGTTCAGTGCATTATTGTCCAACACACCAAAAGTTTAGTATACTAGCATCCCAAAACCCTATATATTTCATAAGTATTGTTATTCATATGATTGTTGACGTAAACCGCATAATACTTGTAGACTTGAAGATTGTTAAATTTTGTCAATTAGGTGTATATTAATATGTCAATACAACTATGACATATCATGGTGATCGAACTTGGAAATAGGCTCCCGCCTAGGATTTGTTACGTTCCCAAGAGTGGACATGTAAGACAGTAGAAGGTGTGACAATGGACAACTCACCCAACAACGCAACCATAGGAATGCAGGTCGAAGATTAAGAGTAATTGCAGTAGGACAAGAAGAAAAAGTCAATAGAGTCAATGCAATCCCCGGGAAGCGAAATGATCTTAGGTTTTTTTGCTCGATGGTCGTTACAAGTATATATTCGAAGCGTCATAAATAGAGCATTAGTAATGTTTGTTGTAGTAATTACTATGATATATGTTTTCTTTTGTAGGGGGACTCTATTGAAGTCATGGGTCGAGTATGTTAGTTTCGCAAAATCAAATCTGTCCAACTCTTAATCTAGTTGTTTAGGCTAGGAAAGTCAGTTGTATTGTCTTTATTTCTATTCGTACTGTCTCCATTGCCCCAAAAAAACGGATGTTTAAGAGATCTCAAAATTATTTACCATTATATGAATATAAAAACATACTAGTTAGTTATTTTAAGAAAAAAGTGATATATAGAAGTTTTAACAAATAAATATTCATCGGCTTAGACAATATGAAAAAACGGAAACAATCAAATAATCAATTAGCTTTTCCTCTAGTCCACAATGTTCGTCATTATAATTATAATAATCTTATTTTCATAATATTAATAATTCTTCATTTGTTGGTTTAGACTGTAATGAACTAAAATAAAATGAGTCATTAAACATTCTCTACTTCTGAAGTAGTAAATAGAGAATGATTTCTAAATTTTGAATTAATTGGAACTAATTTCTCTAAATTATAAAAGGATAAATAACAATATTACATTGTATCCAACCACATATCACATTGCAGAATTTCAGAATATTAAATTAAATTTGGATTTAATTTTGTATTAATGGTCAGTAACTAATCTCTTTAATACTCTCTTGTCTTTTAGTATATTTTTTGTTTTGTTTTATCAACTCACCAAAATAATTGATTTCATGCATCCACTCCATATCTCTCTCCTCGGTTCTCATCCAATTGATCAAAGACAATAATTATCTTGGTGCAATAATATGATTATATGAAACTAAGACATTATTTAAATCCCTATTCCCTACTACTTGAGGATGTGACGTGTTGTAATACTATACATAAAACCAAATAGCCATATTCTATTCAAGAAAAGGGCTAAATAGTCGATCTCATACTTGTCGCTTGGACAAACCGCGGCATATAATAACGTACTTACCCCTTGAGTTTTCAAAGTATTACATTGGAAAGAATATAAACGATTGAACACGTTTAGTTGTTCACGTTGGACTGACAGCTAGGAAACATCGAAGATATTGACAAAATTTCAAAGTTGAGGCAACCCTATATATACCCCAGAGATATCAGAGAAACAATTCATCAATCTCAAATTCAAATACATTCAAAGTTTTGAGAAAAGACATCCAGTTACAGTATTCTATCAGATCAGAGTAATGGCCGAAGAAAAGAAGCACCACAGCATGTTTCACCACCACAAGGAGGACGAGGGGCCGAAAGATCACAAGAAGGAGATGAAGCATCACAAGCACCTTGAGCATCTTGGTGGTGTTACTGCCATTGCTGCTGGTGCATATGCATTGGTATGACTTCCTTTCAACTTTTAATTTTACTCATATATTGGTATAACATATGCATTGGAATAATCTTACTCATATATTGGATAACTATGTGGATGCAGCATGAGAAGCATAAGGCCAAGAAAGACGAAGAGAATTCCCACAAACACAAGGTGGCTCAGGGGATTGCAGCAGCTGTGGCGGTGGGTGCCGGTGGATTTGCATTCCATGAGCATCACCAGAAGAAGGAATCCAAGCATGAGCTCAAGAAAGAGCGCCACCATCATTAGTTCATTCAATTATATACATGCATATTAATTAACCCCTTTGGTTAATTATTTTAACTTCTGTTCTTTTTGAAAATAGGGTAGGGTTTATACATCCTTCAGTGCTTTTACACTTCCCTGTTGCCTTGTATGTAGTTTCAGTTTTCTTGTTGGCAATTCATCGATGTTTGTATTGGAATTGTTGTTTTTAGATGTCATTCTTTCGGAATAAAAACCAATATAGCTTTGTGTTGTATGCTGTTATTAAAAAGTGTAATAACAAAATTGTTATGCTTATCAACTTTTGCGTTTATCAAGTTTCATCTCTTATACTTCACTAATTTGGCCATGAATCATTTTCTTGGTGTAAAATTATTAAAGGTTTACGCGTAAATGATACATATTTTAATGCATGGCACAGGTTAAGTGTCCAACTTTTTATGTAGTTAGTATTCATTATAATTTTTGACATTAATTTTAAACTATTGTAGACCTTAAAAAATTCACCCTTTTGGGGTCTGTTGCGCTACTTAGAGTGGAGACCGAATGAGGTAGTTTAATGTTGAAATAAAAATTTATTAAAAATGCTTACGTTTTTTAGGAGTTATGAGTTTGTAAATATAATTCGTGACTTTGAAAATTCAAATAAATAATTGACAGTAAATAGTTAAATGATTAACATGCACAACAAATGACCCAAACCAAATCGACCCACTGGGCTGACATAGTAGCTAGGCTGCCTGGCCTGCTTGTGCCGGACTAGTGGGTCTCTTCTGGCTGACGAGCTAGGAGAGGACCCACCACCATTGCCTAGGTTGGCCTACTCAGGAGGATGGCTTGACCCTTCCTTCTTGTTATTTATATTAATTATTGATTTATTACTAAAAATTGTAAGTGCGAATAAGCAAACACTCACGAACCAAATTATGCAATCATAATAAAAAGAGTCACTAGTCAGTTTTCAAAATAAAACTTTTAAAAAAAGGTCATAGCTTATAAATTAGAGATCATATTGGGGGGGGGGGGGGTTAAGCTACATATAAGTCTAAAAATTAAAGGATTCTTTGAATTGCATGTTTTAACAAACATACACTACTAAAGTTAGATTTAAAATTAGAAAGAGTAGAAAGAGAGAAATTGATTAACTTCATATTAGAACCATTATATGCAAAATATAATAAAAGATTTACAAATTATACGAGCTAGTCATCGCATGATTAATTTACATGATTTACTAAAATAAAAGTGATAATGTACGAGTCATCAAGACCTTAGTCACATGTTTGTCTAGGTCTTCTTGTTCACCATGAGACTCAAATATTGTTAGAGAAGGTTGTGTAGCTCAACCTAACTTGTTACCGCCACAAAGCTGCGCGCTATACTTGGGGCTCAGGCCAAGAATAATTATTCGCTTCATCTTGACTCATTTATTGCATTTTCTAGGTCTACTTTTACAATTTCAACATATAAAAATTGAACTTTAGTAAAGTATTGACTCATAGTCATGTCTCCTTGATAGATATAAGCTCATTTTCTAACTGTTGCAACTTGAATTCATTCTTCTTGGTGAAAAATGTAGCCAAGGTATTCAACAATTCCTCGGGTGCCTCACAATCTTTAATCCGATATAGATACTCGTCTTCCATAGTGACAGAGAGAACATACATTGTCTTTCCTGCCTTGATATCCTATTTCTTTTTCTCATTCAGATCTGATGGTGTTGTCTTCTCTTTGCCCCCAATGATCTCCTGTAAATCTTGCCCCTTTAAGTAGTACTTCATGCATGTACACCATGTATTGTAGTTCCTCCCATCAAGCTTCTTAAGCGAGCTAGCTGATCTTGAAAAATCTATCATAATAACTTGCTCTGATACCAGACCAACTCCAATAGCCACCACAGTTCTTGACTATGTAGGAAGGATATCCTTTGTGTTTTAGTCCCTGACCGTGGGCAATCAACGCATGGTAGTTTAATAAGGCTCTTCTAACCTTGCACTGATACCGCTTGCAGATCGAGGACTTGGGAGCGAATGGTATACTAAAAGTTACATTTCTTATTACTCAATAATAAGGCAAGACAATTGTACAACACTTAGACATTCACTCACTCAATTTTGTGGGAAATCTCTCAAGCACTCTTAGACATCTCTTCTACTCTCTTGAGAATGGTATACCTCACCTCTTATGCCTTGCTATGACCCTATACCCCTATTTATACTAACACTACCTCCTTAATGTATTGTGGAGGTTAAGTCAAATGCCACTCTACAACTCATACTCATACATATCCTAGATATTTTCTAGGATATTTCTAGAATACATAAATTATTTCTTAGACATTCTAAGTACCTAAAATAATGTAGGTAAATATCCGTGATATTTGGTAACTAGAAAAATCTAGATAAACATAAGATTTTTTTTATCAATCATTATATTTATTCTAGAGTTTTCCTAAATACTTCTCATATAAAATGGGTGATGCTTTATATCTAATATAGTTTAATCTAAGTTGAAAAACATAATCTTTTTCAGCTATCTAAATTATGGACATAATTATTTATAATTTTTTTTATAGTTTATAAGTTGTGATAACTTTCAAAATAATTGAAACATATAGTTATAATTATTTAGGTGAAATTTGAAATGATTATTAATCATCTTAAATCAAAACATTTATTAGTTTGCCGTATAAAATTAAATTGAATTTTAATGTTACAATGAAATATCGGACATAATCTATAATCCCGTGGGAGATGGTGGCCAACTTGGTCATGTCTAAAAGACCGGTTGGTAACGAGATATTGTTTTACATATAATTTAAGGGACAATAGCCCTGACAATGGACAAACCGCGGCGTCCAATATATCTTACCCTTTAAGCTTTCAAAGTAATAATACTCTTGACATTGACACGTTTAACTGCTCACATTGGACTTTATTAGGAAGCAACAAAGATATTGACAAAAATGTGAACCTCTACGCAAGCTATATATATATATATATATACCCTCAAGGATTCAACAAACCATTCATCATTCATCAAGCAATCAAGTTACCACATCTTTATATACATTCAAAGTTTTGGAAGTAGGGATTTGAGTTGTCATTAGGCAAGAGATTAATGGCAGGGGAGAAGAAACATCACAGCATGTTCCACCACAACAAGGAAGATGAGGGCCCAAAAGATCACAAGAAGGAGATGAAGCATCACAAGCATCTTGAGCAACTGGGTCGTGTTACTGCCATTGCTGCTGGTGCTTATGCCTTGGTAATTAATTACTACATGCCATTTATTTATTCTCCAACTTATGTTAATAAGTTTCTTTAAGCAAAGATTAATCATATTGTGTTGGATAACTTTGTTACGTGCAGCATGAGAAGCATAAGGCAAAGAAAGACCCGGAGAATTCCCACAAGCACAAGGTGGCTCAGGGCATTGCAGCCGCTGTTGCTGTGGGTGCTGGTGGCTTTGCATTCCACGAGCATCACCAGAAAAAGGATGCCAAGCATGAGTTAAAAAAGGAGCGTACGCGCACTACAAAAGAAAACCCCAATAGCGACGTGTATAGGTAGGGATAGGCTGCATTTTTAGGCGTCGCTAATTTTCCTAGTGACGCGTCCCCCCACCCGTCACAATTTTGGGTGTTACTAAGAAATTCTGTGTCAGTTTAAAGCGTCACGAGTCCCAGTGACGCGTCTGCGTGTTGCAGGTCCTTTCTGACGACTGCAGGCGTCATTGTCTTTGCCCATCCCAATTTATTATTAATTTTATTTTTAACCTGCATTCACACCCAAAAATAATTATATTATATATTTTATTTTTAAAATAATTATATATTTATTTTATTCACCCTGCCCACAAGAGTAATAAAACTGCTGAATATAGTGTACATTTGGCACCCATTTATATAAAACAAATTTGTTATTAATTAAAAGATGGTATATAATTTAATAATCACAATCTTACATTAACATACACCAAGTTAACATCATAGTAAGATCCCAAAAACAAGCTTAAGGTGTATTACAAGCGTCACTTGGTATATGATATGGCCTAACTCACAAAAATTACCAAAATATATCTATAACTCTTGTGTAATATATGCATGCCATCTCCAAAATATGAAATCATTGAGTTGGCCTTCCTAAGTCACAATCTTCCTGCTTAATGCTATCATTAGTTGATGCAAGGCCACCAACCGCACCAACACTCAAAGTTCCTGAAAAAGAAAAACATACAAGAAAATTAGTAGCGAAAAATTCACACCAATACTACTCATCTAATATTCAAAATTCAACAATGGCTGCAATACAGATTATCCAAGTTCAACTTTTCACACTTTTTATCCATTTATTCATCCATTGATGCCCCATTGACTCATTTAACTTGAACAATACATTAAAAAAAGACAGTATACCTTCAATTGCAAACACAATGATAGAATTTCAGATACATGGCAACTTAGAAGGGACAAACTTGCAAGCAAATTAAAGCAGTGGATTAATTTGAAGGCAAATACCTGAGTAATCAATTGATAAAAAATTTGATGAGGAAAATTCAGTATACCCAGATTTGGGGAAAATAACAACTACCCAGAAGAAGAAAAACTCAACAAACAACATATGCTCAAAGATTCACACTTTAAAAAGAGCAACCCAGAAGGATATCATACTACTTCTCGAACTCCAACAAAAAATCTTGTGACCAGAACACATTTAGCCCATCTCAGATTATGGTCAGCCGGAAAGATCAGTTCTTGAAGCAAATTGGGAAAAGTGGATAACATCAGTTAATAACAAAGAAGACCTTTGAAACCTTTAGCAACGAGATCAGAGACCGCTTAAACATTTGGGTCATTCAAACCCTAAAAGCAATTAAAAAAACCAGAAATTAGAACGAACGCACCTGGGAAAGCCGGATTTGGGCCATCAGGTCCGGGATTTACAACGGATTTGCAGGATCTGAGGCTCGGCACTGATCTACTCGTCAACCTCCTTCTACCCTGTAAGACTGATTTAGATCCAGATCTAGTGTGGATCGAACCCTTTTATTGTCACAGGAACGGAAAATTACATGGATTATTGGAGACGAGAGCTGAAATCGGGGCTCAAGGGCTAGGTTTTCTCAAATTGGCCAGGGCTTGGTTCTAGAAAGAAGGAGCGTGATTTAGGTTTTAGGTTTTGCAAACTGTATCCCCTCCTCTCCACTTTCCTTTTTTCCAGTAACTTTTTTTATAATTAATTTAGATTGGAAAGAGAAACATTATTTTGATAGATTTATTATTCTGAATTTAATTTTACTTTTTTCATTGAAAACAATAGCACTTTAATTATGTTGAAAATTTCATCATCCGCCATGTTGTATATTTATCCCGCCAAAACGAATAAGGATAAGGAAAGGTGTGGGCCCCATTTTGTGTAGTGACGCTTATAGCTGCAGGTCATTTCCTTGTTGGGGCTTCAAACGTCACTGCAAATGCTTTGTGTACTTTTGGTGCTACGTTTGATCCAAGCGTTATACATTCTGCGTCACTGCTGAAGGTTTTTGTTGTAGTGGCGTCATTGATCTACTCATATATAATTCTACGTTCAGTTGGGTTATGTAATACAGTGATAGACTTCTTTGTTCTCCCATAAATTATTTTTTTTTAAAGAAAACTATTACTATAGAAAGAAAGAAAAGAAAAAAAAAAAAAGAACAGAAAAGAAAAACAGAGTTGGGTCCATTTCTACCCTGCTTTGTTTCCTTGTATTTAGTTTTCATTCTTATATAGTTATTGTAAAGGACATTGTTATGTATTTTAAATTGATATATTATATTACTTTTTAAGTAACTATGCATATTATTAATTGTGTAAGGATATGATATTTAACTTTATGGATAAATTTTATATTAATAATACTCCAATCTATCTATCATTTTAAAATTTTAATACAATATAAATAATTTGATAAAGTAGGTTATCAATATCACCATTACCGTTAAGGCTCCGTTTTTTATGCGGTATGTTGGTATCGCACGGCACTCTTTAATTTCTATTACATTTCACCACACCACACCACACCCACACCATCTTTACCAATATATCTCTTCACTTTTCTCGTTCACTTTTCACATTTTTTCTCATCACCTACCCCACATATCACAACTCTCATTACATTTCACAATACTTTTTCAAATTCCACCGCACCGTATCATTACCACACTACACTAACCTTATAAAAGAACAGAGCCTAATTTGTTAACATATTTGCATTTTGTCTCATCAAGACTAGTAACGTAGTGTTCAGGTATAACTGTATAAGTATTTTGTATCACAAATCTAATAATGATAATTTTATACACTAAGTCATCATATAATTTTACAAATTAATGATCAAAGTTTATAAAGTTTGACCTTGTTTATCAAAATGGGACAAATTTTTTGGGACGGAGGGAGTACAATTTCTAACACTAATTTTTTGATTGTTACGGTTATGGGTGGGCAATGAGTGTGTGGGGTTAGGGTCAGGGTCGACCCATTGGCTATGTAGGGGTTGGATATGGTCAAGGTCGACTCATTGAGATTATGGGCCGGGCCAGGGCTTTCTACCCAAAGTAAGGGTCGGCCCATTGGCTATGTAGGGGTCGGGTCGGATCGGGTCAAGGTCGGCCCATTGGCTATGTAGGGGTTGGGGCGGGTCAAAGTTGACTCATTGAGGTTGTGGGCTGGGCCAGGGCTTTCTACCAAAAGTAAGGGGTCAGTCCATAGAGTAACCCCGTTTTGACTCTAAAGTTAAAAAGAAGTATATTTGTACAAAAAAAGTATTTAAGTTAATTATTGATTAATGTGATGTATTAGTAATATACTAAATTAAGTTTAGCATTTAAAATAATACGAAAAACTATTTATTTTGAGTTATTGATAGCCGACTTGGTCCGTCCATTGATTGACCGTAGCTTTCACATCGTTAAATGGGTCAATCCTTTAACGATCCAACCCTTTCATAACCTAACCCCCTTGCCGGACCCTGTTTTCTACATCCCGACCCTTTTGATCTAATGGAGACCCGGTACATTGCCTACCCCTAGTTACGATTAATTATTAATGATAAGAAACAAAAGTTAGTTATATCACAAGCAAAATGATAAATGACATTTTAATCGAGTCAACATTTTCCAATAAATATATTTTAGGTATTTTTTATAAATATGAAAACTTATACAAAAATACAAAATTGATATTATAATTATAGAGTTATATATATATTTTAATTCAATTTAATACGTAATAATTTAAATATTACAATTCACAGCTCATCTACGTTATAATTTAATACGTAATAATTTAAATATTATCTACGTTAGCACGAATGATGACAATTGACCAGTTTAGTGAAGCAATAAAAAAGTATTAATTAAACAACCAAAAAATTGCTGGGAGGTGCCATACATTTCTAACAACTGACAGTCGGGGACCACATTTTTTTAATACACTCAAAGGGGATGAAGTTGTTAAACAAATGGCTAGTAGGTGACTTTTCGGTCAATTTTTGCCGGAAAACATAAAAAGACATAAAAACCCTTAAAGATGTATGTGAAAAGACTGGGCAGCCCTTCCGTTTTCCCGCTCAAAAAAATTCCTACTTGGCCCATTGTCTTCTTCTATTTTCTTTTACGTATGAAGCTTGAAGTTTTCTGAAGCTGGTCATTAGTTTCTGTATGCTATTATTGATATCCTTCGTGTTTGCATCGCTTAAACCTTATCATTGCATCATTGTGACTCCCCTTTCCATTGTTCTGGGCATTTGGATTTTGATAATTGAGTGATTTATAGACTTATGTCCAAAGTGGGTGTGTGAGTCTTGTGTAAACCTATAGAAAGGCAAGAAAACCTTGGATCTACTGTCTTTTTCCATAGCTAATGCCTGATTCTGCGACACCCATAGGAAGTTGCAACAGTGAGGGACGCTCACTATACCCCTCTTAATTTGTGTAAATTTGTAATAGTAATCATCGATGAAATCCTGAACCAGCTAATCTTTATTCCAACTAATCCCTTCCTGACAGAGGAGTGAATATCAGTGCAAAAAGAAGATATTCATATATCAGGAGGAAGAGAGCATCCACTGTGATTAAGCCCGTTTCTGATAGGCTTTGAACTTGATGAGTCACAGCTTGTTCACCACAGTTGTAGTGTTTTGCTATGGTTTTTGTTGTAGATTCGATGGCTTTCACCCACCTAATGTACCACTTTAAACGATTGGGAAATGTTGTAGAATTTAAAGAGGCACTGGATATATGGTGATAATTCCTCTTCTTCGTCATTAGCTTATCCTTTTTCTGGTGCATATAGTCAGGCATCCTTGGGTCAACTGCACTCAAGAACAATGGTTTTTTTTTTTTGAGCTTTCATACTTCAAGCTTCATACGTAAAGAGGATATCAATAATAGTATTGAAAAAGACAATGGGCCAAGCAGGAATTTTTTTTGAGCGGGAAACAGAAGGGTTGCCCAGTCTTTTCACATACATCCTCAAGGGCTTTTATGTCTTTTTATATTTTCCGGCAAAAATTGGTCGGAAAGTCACCTGCTAGTCATTTGTTTAACAACTTCGTCCCCTCTGAGTGTAGTAAAAAAATGTGGTCCCCGGTTGGTCATTTGTTAGAAATGTGTGGCATCTCCCAACAATTTTTTGATTAAACAACTGGGTATTAAAATCCTTAATACGCTACTCAAATTATTAAGTGATCAAGTTTGAGGATGCGGTTTGATATAATAAAAGAAAAAATAGTCATACTCTTCACATGGACAAAGCACGGCATATAATAATCTTACCCCTTAAGTCTTCAAAGTATAATACTCAGTCCTCACTAGCATTAATTAGATTATAGAGAAAACAAATGATAATGACACGTTCAATTAGGTGTTCACATATACATACTGAAACATCAGAGTATTAACCAAAACGTTGACCACTAGGCAAGGCTGTATATATAATCCCCAAGTTTTGAAGAAACCATTCATCAAGCATCCAAGTTAACTAACTAGCACTTATTCGAGACATTCCTAGTTAACTTGGAGAAGAAGAGCATGGGTTTTGAGACCGAGAGAGTAATTATGGCCCAGGAGAAGCAGTGCCATAAGGAGGAGGAGGAGGAAGAGGTGAACAAGGAGATGATGAATCAGAGCCAACTTGACCATTTTGGTGGTCTTACCGCGCTTCTTACTGCTGTTTATGCTATGGTATATATTACATAATCATTTAATTATTCTCCATCTTAGTTAATTTAATTAGTTCAATCATATATCATTTGTTTTTAGGATGGAGAGAGTAGTAATTATAAGTTGGATATGGATGTATAAATGTACAGAATGGGAAGCATAAGGCAAGGAAAGAGTGGAAGAATTCCCAGAACGAGAAAGCAGCAGCTAAGGCTGGTTTTGGATTTCACCACCGGAAGAAGAAGGAAGACAAGCAAGAGAAGAGGGTTTGGTTGGAGATGTATCAATTGTAGATACTGGAAGTTACCCAAATTACTTGCTCATTTAATTTGTTCCTAATTATGGCAGTTCACGGCACCTACCATCACTGTTTTTCTCATGGTTGAGAATCATGGTCTTACAACATACCGCAGTTTGCTACAACCCACCACAAATTACTTTTTTCAATTATTTTTCATAATTACCAAGACAATATTTATATATATACACACAAAAAACTCACCACAACATACCAATAACCCGCCACAATTACACCACAACCCGCCACAATTTCATCATACCATACCGTGTCATACCGCAGAATACCGCATAAAAGAACATGACCAAATTAAATGGTGGCTTTCAGCTGGTTAGTTCATTCGTGGTCTCTATCAAACTTGCAATTCTAGCATAACCTTCCGCAGAAATATTGTATGGACATGAATTACTAGCATGGTCAAAAGAACTGCAAAGAGAACATGAATCACAAGCACATGAGGAATTGTACAAATGTGGATCCTTGGGTTGATCTACAAATGGAGATTGAGTATGCAAATCAACACAAGGGGATGAGGGACAATCATTCACATATTGGTTCTTATAGTATGATTTAGCATGAAAAGCACAAGGGTCATCAAAAGAAGAGCCCGAAGAACAACAAGCCTCCTCAAACTTATGAGTATCATAAATCAACCATTCAAGCAATTCCCAAGCCTCGCACTCACTTTTAGCTTGAAAACCGAAATAATCCAAAAGAGTACGAGTCTCAACATTCACACCCTCATCAACAATATACAATACTTCCCACCTTGTATAAGTAAAACCACATTGAGCACAATAAGCAAGATAGTTAGAATTCGACTATTCTCATGTCCAAAACTCTAACTATTTTCTCTACTACACTAGCAAATTAACCTCACCTCTCGGTGTACATCAATTGCCTAAAGAAATACAAACGAAAACTCTCTTGAGCATTTCATCGAACACATGGTGGGCACGAGAAAACCTCTGACTACAAGCATGAATTTAGATAGATTAGGACTAAAACAAGATTAATTCATTGTCAAACACATCAATCACAACCCAAACAACACAAAACTAACAAGAAATTAACATAGAAGAAAATAGAGAGAAAGGGATAGAAGAACTTAGTCTCGAATTGAAAGCCAAATTCTCTCCTTCTTGAATTCATAAATTCTTCAATGGAAATCTAAACCTAGAACTAGAGATGCTAGGGAGGAAACCTCCCCTCAAGCCTAGAGAGAAACTGTGAAAAGAAAAGAACATAGAATCTGAAACTGTGTTTTCTAATTAATAAAACTACTTAAAATAAAATACTACAATATGGCATGGGTGCCCGTGCCGATCGGCACACCCAGGTGTGCCGAACTGGAAATTCCAATTTTGCCTTGGCTTCTTTTGCTCCTTATTTCCAATCTTTTTCCTCTATTGCCATCATCATTGCCTAAAAATAAGACAATTAAATAAATTAGTCTCAATTAGCAAAGACGTGCAAAAATACTATCGAACTTATACTAAATGACTGGGATGGAATCACAACCCAAAAATAAGACAATAAAAACTGAGGTAAAAAGTGGTAAAACTGAGGTTTAACAAAATGGAATGGAATTGAGGGCCTGTTTGGAGAGATTTCAGGAATGGGATGGGAATGGAATTAGAATCCTGGAGGGTTGGGAATGGAATTAGAATCCTGGAGTGAAGTTGTTTGGAGAAAAACTGGAATGGAATCTAATTCCATTCCCACTGTTTGGTGAGCATCGTAGACAAACAAGATTGTGAAAAAATTTCTCAAATCTGGAGTATCCCCAAAGTAGAAATCTCACACAACAAGTAGAAATCCCCAAAATTGAAAAAAAATTCCACAGATTAACAGCAAAAACACTAGCAATATCCCACACAAGAATATTCATCGGAAAAAATTGAAAAAAACAGACTAGACGCGAGCTGTTTGTCTCGAAGGTGTACGACACTGGGTAGCGTGAGGCGGCACTGGGTGGCGGGGAGTCGACGTTGGGCGGCGGTGAGGCGAGGCGAGGCTGGGCTGCGGTGGTGCGACGCTGGGCAACGATGAGAGAGAGTTGGAAGCTGCTGTGAGGAGCTAGGGTTTGTGGGTTGAGAGACAACAGATGAATCCCTCAGGGATAGTATTTGATTCCCCCCAATTATGGGAGGTATCTAATTCCTCACATTTGGGAGGGATAAGAATTCCTATGGAATATTAATTCCATTCCATTTTATGTTCTCTAAATGGGTAAAAAAGGAATAGCATTCCATTCCGCCTTAATCCCATTCCTTTTTATCTCACCAAACACACCTTGAATGAAACTCGATATAGAGGAGAATGGAATGAACTTAATTTTTTGACATCATCTTTTTGGTTGAGTAAAGGAGTAATACCAATATCATTATTATTGTTTAATCTAAATATAGAATTAAGTTAAATAATAAATAATAATATTACTATAGTCAAATTAATTTGTAAATTTTTAGTTTTAAATATTTTGAATTTATTATTATTATTATTATTTATTTTATTTTATTATTATTATTATTATTATTATTATTATTATTTTCATTTTAATTGTAATTTTTATTTTTATTGGAAATGGGTTCAAAGGTGAATTAAAGGAAAATATGAAAATAAAATTATTTGTATAAGCTATTTTTATTTTTGAAGATAAATATTGATATGTTAAGAAATGAGATGTGCAACCTCACAAAAAGGAAAGGTATCAAGTCTCCCTTAAATGGGGGGGGGGGGGGGGAATTTGATTCCTATGGATATGAAATTTTATTCCTTAAATTTTCAATCAAACACAAAATAATAGAACTTGATACCTTTAGATATGAAGTTCCAATCCAAAACCTCCAACCAAACACATTCTAAGTTTGTCTTTTCAGCTGTTTAATTTGTATGCTTGAATCTTGTCATTACTCATTACTACCTCTGTCCTAAACTATTTGTCCATTTAATTAAATTTTGATCATTAATTACTAATAAATTACAACGAGTTTCAATAAAAAATTAACACAATTATAATTTTTTAGTAAGATATCTTTCTATTGACAGTAATTTCATATTAACTCATTGTAATTTGTGAGTAATCAACGGTCAAAGATTAGTTAAATTGACAAATATTTTGAGACGAAGGTAGTATTATATTCGGGTGTTGCTAAGGGTCTTCTTCCAAGACAGTAGCTGCCAACAATACAAAAATAGGGGCTAGTTATAAATAAAGAAAAGTTGAGAGAATGGAGTAATGTGTAAACATTATTTTTGATTTTTTCTTTTTTTTTTAGTATTGAAAAGGGGTTTGCATTGAGACCCAAATAAGACAACAGATTCAATCTTTAGAAATATGCTCTTAACTGTTTTTGAAAATTGCATCAAAAAGTGGAAAGAGAGATAATTGGGTAACAATCCTTGAAATTTTTTCATTTGCTCTTTACTATTCTTCAATCTTAAGAGAGCTTCCGATTCCTGTATTGTAGGAGTTAGATCTGATTGCAGAAGCAACCATTGAAGACTAGAAGAATGGGCAACGTAGTTAAGTGGGTTTCAATTTGTTGGACCAATTGTAGTTGTGGTATTGGTGTTGGCTTTTGTGCTTGCGAGAGGAAAATATTGGAGTGATCTAGGGTCCCTATTCAAGCCTCGTTGTATGGGCCAAGCATCTCGCCTCCCGAGGGTCAATTGAGCTTCAATTTCACTTGAATCCGATCCCGAATGGACGATCATGACCATCCTTTGGATCGACCAGGAACCCTTCTAAGGAGGGGTTGTTGTTTCTAATCGGAAAAATAAAGGAGGGCCTAGGCGGTGGCCAATTTGGGAAGCAATTGTGACCTAAGGCTGGGTGGTAAGTAAGAGGTCACGTGCGTGACCAAGCAGGTCACAACCATGACCTTCAATCATTACGATTTGGGCTAGGGGTGACTCAAGAGTTAGGGGTGTGACAACCCTGATCACGACCGTGACCATGTTTTCCTCATGCCTTAGGTTTTTTATGGAGTTTTGGGGGTTCGATCTAGCAGCCTGTCACGGGCATGTCTCGTCTTCGTCGCGACCTGAGTCGCCTTCCTCACTCCCAATACTGCCCTGCCAAGAACGTGTCATGCCTGTGACCCCGTAGAGAAATTTGGAGTTCACGCGGAGTTCTTAAGGTCATGGTCGTATGATAAATTTAGGGGTGCCCCTTTTAATGTCTATCGAACTATACGTCTTTCAAATGTCCTTACCTCTTTTGGGTGTCTGGGTGCTGCCACTGTAGGTAGAAATTCTACTTGGAAAAATCAATCCATGGTTATAAGATTCACGAAAAATTAGATCGTGCCATCATCTCCCCCTCTTCGACATGCATATATCCTAATTATTGTATAACCACTAGCCCCATTTACCTGTTTTGATCATTCGTATGGTTTACCTAATACCGACCTTGGTAGTCATCAAGGAAAAGGTAGTATCCGATCTTTAGATATCAGAATGCGGGGGCTTCCTACAGTCAAGTACATCTTATAGTTAAAAAGAATTGGGATATTCCTGAGAAAGGGGTTCCTATGTTTCAAGTGGCGAAAAAGCTAATTTGTATTAAATGCGAGCTGAAAGTATGAAATAAATCCACAGTTTGAAATTTCTCTTCTAAGTTGCATCAGAATGAGGATCAACTACATTTTGTGGAAGAAAAACTAATTGCGAAGTCATTAAGTAGGCGATTAAATGAATGGTACCTTCGTCTTTTAAAGTAAAGAGAGAAAATGCATCTCTTTAACCAAAAGTATTTGGGTGCTTTTGCTATGAAAAACTGGTTAGCTGATGGAGATAGTAATTTTTTTTTTCCAAATGAATATGTGAGCCCGGAAATCTCGAAACACTATTAACAAGATAAAAGATGATACCGACACTTGGCATGACCAACCTGATATGGTCTAAGGATATCTTCATTAATCATTTCCAAAATAGAGTCAAAACAAATGTTAATTCTAATAGATCATTGTCCCAATGCCTTCCAAAGGTATTATTTGATGAAGATAATGAAAAACTTATCCAGGTTTCTCATATCATGAAATTAAACAAGCTGTTTTTGAACAAGATAAGTTTAAGGCTCTAAGTCCGGATTGATTTCATATAGCTTTCTTTCAAAATCATTGGGCAACGGTGGGAAATGATGTTTGTTCCACTATCCATTCTTTCTTTCATGAAGATCGTCTTTTGAAACAAGTTAATCAAACTTTGAATACTCTTATTACAACCCAATTCCATCCCATTAGTCTTTGTAATAATTTGTACAAGATTATTTCGAAACTTATGGTTAATCATCTTCGTCTGGTCCTTGACAAACTCATTGACCTTGTCCTGAGTGCCTTCGTCCCTGGTCGCTCAATTCACGATAATATTCTATTGACCCATGAAATTCTTAATAAGTTTCATAACATGAAAGGGAAAAAAAGGTGGGTAGCCCTTAATCTAGATATGGAAAAGGCCTATGGTAGAGTCGAGTGGGATTTTTAAGGACTGTTTTACTCCAATTCGGTTTCCACAATATGTGGACTAATTGGATTATGGAATGTGTTTCTTTTGTCTCTTACTTAATTCTTTTAAATGGTGAATCTTGTGGTTTCTTCAAACCCACTCGGGGGATTCGACAAGAGGGCCCGTTATCCCCGTACCTTTTTCTCCTTTGTATGGAAGCTCTTACCCGATTAATTCGTCAGGCTGCTAGCCATGACAAAAGTGGAATTGGAGTTAAGATTTTCCCTAGGGCTCCTAAAATCCCATGCCTTTTTCTTTGTTGACGCAATGTGTTTTTTTGTAAATCAAATTCGGCCTCTTGCCAGCTACTTCAATTCATGCTGTCCAAATTTTATTCTTGGTCTGGCCAACTATCAATTTTCATAACTCTACATTGTTTTTTTCCCATAATGCCACCCCTCGGGATAAACACACAGTAGCCGGGGTTTTCGGCATTTCCCAACTTTTTGGATTCGACAAATATCTTGGATGCCCAATTTTTAAAGGTAGACCCGCAAGTTCTACATTTATTAAGCTCGTGTCTCGTACTGTTGACAAAGTTCAACCTTGGAAAGAAAATTTTGTCTCCAACACTAGAAGGATGACCCTAATTCAATCCCATGTAGAGGCCATGCCCACACATACTCTCCAATACTTCCAAATCCCTAAGAAAACGACACGCCAGATTGGCAACATTAGCAGAAATTTCTTTTGGAAAAACTTACATACGAATAAAGGAATTCCGATGATAGCTTGGGATAAAATCTTTCGGCCAAAAAGCGGGGTGGATTGGGTCTTCAAAAAATGGAAGCAGTCAACACAACATTTATGTGTAAACTCTTATGGCATATTTGTTTGATCAGCGTATTTGGGTCGAACAAATGCGTGCTAAATATTTATTCAATAAATCCTTATTTGAAGTTTGATCCTAAACAACTTAATTCATGGGTTTAGAAGTCCATTCTTACATCATGTTCCATTTTCTCCAAAGGTCTCATTGGAAAGTGTGTAATGGTTTCAAAATTAGTTTATGAACTAATAATTGGTGTCATTTAGAATTTACTCTCTCTTACTGATATTATTGATTCCTCTGAGGTTGACCTCACTCTTAAAGTGGCGGATTTGATTCTCCCAGATCAAAGTTGGAATAAGAAACTACTCCATTAAGTGGTCGATGCCACTTCTGTCAACTTAATTCAAAATGTTACTATCCCTTTCCATCATTTTGATGATGACCTTTGTTGGGGACCCTCTAGTTTTGGTGAATTTTCGATTAAGTTTTCTATCTAGCTAGCTCACTACATTTCTCCTCAAACTCAACCTTTGAATATAACTGGATTATGGATATGGAAATTAGATATCCAACCTAAGCTTAAAATGTTTCTCTGCAAAGCTCTCTAGGATGACCTTCCCCTTAGAACCTGCATTGCCTATCGTGGTGTTCATCTTCAAACCACTTGTCCTTGTTGTTCTGCCTGCTCTGAAGACTTGGAACATCTCTTTTCTTCTTCTCGTAGCCAAAGAGATTTAGGAGTCTGCGATTCAACATAACTATCTAAGTAGGATTTTCATCCCTACTCCTTCACAGACATTCCTTGATTTCTTCCTTCGAATCAAGGGAGTGGCAGAAATGTCTAATTTAAACCAGGTTACCTCTCTACTTTGGAGCATGTGGAAGTTGCACAATGTCATTATCTTCAAGTGCGAGTCTCCCTCAATAAATGTTACCTTGATCAAGACAAAAAAGGCGTTAATAGAGTAGAGGATGTGGTACAAGCTGGGGGATAATTTCCTCAACCATTCAAATTATTCCCCCAGAACCAAAACTTTACATTCGGTTTGGGTCACTTGGAAAATGCTTGATGCGGGGCCGTTCAAGCTCAACTTGAATGAATCCTAGACAACTAGAGCTAGTGTGGGTGGTTTTCTAGTGTAGGATTCTTCATGTCATCTTCAGGTGGCTTCTTCTTTTCCATGAGGATCTTCTTCAATCCTAGTTGCTGAGCCTACAACATTGAGGAATGACCTTCATCAAGCCATTCAGATGGGATTCACTAACCTTCATATCGAAGGAGATAATTTAGTTTTCATTAAAGCTTTACGTGGGGAGGGTCACGTTCTTGGGAAATCGCTTCTCTTATCCATGATATTTGGCTTATGGTTCAACTTTGGATCTCGGTTACTTTTTCTCACATCTATTGCCAAGGAAATATGGCTGCATATATAGACTGACTCGCTAAGTATGGTCTTTCTCTCCAGTCTGCAACTACCTAGTTCTCAAATACGTTAGTTTTATTTTCTTTTATTCTTAGAGATGATATCCATGGTAGATCGCCTGACAGAAGGGCTACCTAGGTCTTGTGTACTGAGAAAAGGTATTTGAGAGAATTTTTGTATGTGTGTGTATATCTGAACATTGATACAAGGGGAATAAATAGGAGATGAGAAGGAAAGACTACAGCTGGCAGAAAAGAATCTAACAACCTCTATGCCAGCTCACTAACAAATTATAATTTACTATATTCTACATCCCACCCTCAAGGTGGATTTGGTGGATGAACCAACAAACCCAACCTTGAAGACAAATAACGATGAGGAAGTTCACCCAAGGGTTTAGTTAATATGTCAGCAAGCTGCTCCTTGGATTGAACATGGGAAAGATGGAGAAACCCTCTGTGAGCTTATCCCTAGTATAATGGCAGTCAATGTTCGGGTGTTCCATTCTCTCATGAAAAACCGGGTTGGTAGCAATGTGAATGGTTGCCCTGTTATCGCAGTATAAGGTGATGGGTAATTGCAAAGGAACACCAAGATCGTGGAGGAGATGGGCAATCCATTCCAGCTCAGAGGTAGTACTGGACGTAGCGTGATATTTGGCCTCAGCAGAAGACTTTGAAACGGTCTTTTGTTTCTTGGTTTTCCAGGAAACTAAATTGTCACCAAGGAGGACACAATAGCCTGTGAGCGATCTAGCTGACATGGGGCATCCTCCCCAATTAGCGTCACAATATGCTTCAATATATAATGTGGAATCAGGAGGCACATAATAGAACAACCTCATATTGATTGTGCCTTTCAAATAGCGCAGTACATGTAAAGCTGCCTAAAAGTGTGGTATTCGTGGCTACTGAACTAACTGACTGAGGTGTTGAGTAGCATAAGATATATCCGGATGAGTGATTATGAGGTATAGGAGGCGGCCAATGATCCTCCTATATTGTTCAGGATCTGCAAGCAAATCACCTGTCTCGGTAGAAAGCTTAAACCCTTTAAGTAGGGGAAACTTGGACGGTTTAACACCAGACATCCCAGCATCATCTAGTATATCAATGATGTATTTCCTCTGATTAAGAAAGGTCCCTGCATCAGACCATGCAATCTCAATGCCGAGAAAGTAACGAGTGAGGCCCAAATCTTTGACAGTGAAGGCCTTGTGTAACTGAGCTTTTACTAAAATTATGCTCTACTCGTCATTCCCAGTAATTAAAAGATCATCCACATAGACCAATATGTGAGTGAATGACCCATCATTCTCTTTGACAAAAAGAGAATAATCAGCCTTGGACTGTCGATAACCGAGGCTTTTTAGGAACCGAGTAAGCTTCACATTCCATTGCCTGGAAGCCTGTTTCAGGCCATATAAAGAACGCTGAAGTTTGCACACCTGTCCAGGTGCAGCCTTGGAGTAACCCTGTGGAGGTTGCATATACACTTCTTCGTCAATAAAGCCATGGAGGAAGGCGTTATTGATGTCAATTTGGTGAAGAGGCCAACCCTTGGAAGTGGCCAAAGAAATCAGAACTCGCACAGTACTCAACTTAGCAACAGGAGAAAAAGTGTTTTTGTAATCCTTGTTTTGGACTTGTTCAAAACCCCCGGATAACCAATCTGGCTTTGTATCGCTCAACAGATCCATCAGGTCAAAATTTGACCTTAAAAACCCACTTGGAAGATAATGGCTTTTTACCTCGAGGTAGAGAAGTAATAACCCATGTATGATTATCTTCAAGCGCTTGTAGCTCTTGATTCATGGCCGACACCCACTCTGGATTTTCACAAGCTTGTTGATATGTACTAGGCTCGGGAATATGTAGAGTGCTGAAAAAGGACGTAACAAAGTCTGAGGATAAATGGGTGAAATCTGTTTGCTAAAAAAGAGGATGTGGGGAAGAGCTTAAAAGGCTACGGGATTGAGAGCTTGTGGGAGAAGAGGGTTTTGCTTGATGAATGAAGTCATTAAGCCATACACGAGTTTCCCTATGTCAGTGAGACCGTATGGGTTGTGGAGTATGTGGGGTAGCAACGTTTGGAAACTCATTGCAGGGATGCACTCTACTAGGAGAAGGAGTGTTGGTAGGTGAAACAGAAAGCCTGTATGAAATAGACTCAGAAGAAGGGATGTGAGATGGACAATGTGTAGAGGAAGGAGGTGTGCTATGGATGAAATGTGGGTGATCATTTTGTAGAGGTGAGGTAGGAGGATCCTGCTGTGCAGGCTGTCCAGTAGGCAAAATGGAGTGCTTAGTGGGAAAATGTAAAATTTGATGATCAGGCCAGAGAGAGGTGATGGGTGAATGGGTGTCCAAATTAGCCATGGTGTGAAAGGGAAAAACACTTTCTTTGAAAGCTACATCTCGACTGTAAAAAACTTTCTTGTCCTCCAGCCCATACAGTTTGTATCCCTTAATCCCCAAACTGTACCCTAATAAAATACATTTTGTAGCTCTAGCATCCATCTTGTCTCTTTTACCAGTGTTGGTGGCATAACATAAACACCCAATAGTGCTTAGGTTTGATAAATCTGGTTTAACACCATGCAAAACCTCATAAGGACTTTTCCATCCTAGATTCTTCATGGGTAGTTGATTAATGATGTGTGTAGCAGCCATAACACATTCCCCCCAGAAGTACTTAGGAAGATGTGACTGAAAACGAAGGGCCCTAGCCACCTTCAAAAGATGTCTATGTTTTCTCTCCACCACACCATTCTGTTGAGGAGTCCTTACAACTGATTATTGGTGTATCACTCCTTTTGAAGCAAAGAAAGAGAGACAAACATGCGGAAGAAACTCAGTGCCATTATCGGTACGGACAGTTTTGATTTTGGCGTTGTGTTGGGTTTCAACTAGAGGTGGCAAATCGGGTTATTCGGGTTAATTCCGGGTTGGACATTTTGGTCATCTCGTTATTTCGGATGTATTCGGTTTCGGATTAAATTCGGGTTGGTTACTGTTCATTTACTATTCAGTTACTGTTTGCACAGTATTTTCACTGTTTGAATTTAATCCTTTTACTATTTATAATAAATTCTATTTCAACAACTTTGTCATAACTCATAACTATATTTTTGTTGATTTATTATCGGCAAGCAAAAACGTTTTTGGTTTTATAATACGTTATTGTTATGTTCTAAAAATGTTTTTTATTCTTCATCTGTTAAATATGTTATTTGTGAATCTCTTAAATTTTTATTTGGTTCAAACCAAATAGAATATTCAAATATTTTTTCTAATAATGAAATTTGATCCTTAATTAAATTAAGTGTAGTTTTATGAACACTAGATGGTAAACTTACTAAATAAAAATATCTAGATTTCTTTAAATTTAACATATTCATTCTATAGCTTCTAGTAGTTAAATTGAAAGATCTCAAAAATTCCCATGCTTCTTGGATCAAAAAATTACTTAGAGGCACCCTAACTTTTGAAGAAACAATTTTTTGGTAACCTAACTTTTCAAAACTAATTTTGGGGTACCCTAACTTTTAGGATTAGAAATTACTAGGTGAATTTCCGGCGAAACTCCGATTGATTCAAATCATTTTCGTCCACGAAAACAAAGGGGATTTTCATCCACAAAAACACTTAATCAATTTCCCGTCTAAAACTCACTGTTGAATTCAAATAATTGGCCGAAAATTCACCTAATTATTTTTAATTCTAAAAGTTAGGGTACCGCAAAATTAGTTTTTAAAAGTTGGGGTACCAGAAAAACATTTCACCAAAATTTAGGGTACCCCTAAGTAATTTTATCAATTTCCCGTCTAAAACTCACCGTTGTATAACATTTTAATTCTGGTAAATTAAATGTTTGTCCCGATATTATATCTCCTTCTTTATTTATTTTAGTTGTTGATTGCATATTATATTAATTGTTTGAACAAGATGTATATAATTCAAACAATTTGTCTGCTACGAATAAAATTTTTGTAGAAATAAATAAACATTGTTGTTTGTTTTGAATTAAATATTTTTTTTAATCTCATTAATCCATCTACATCATATATTCCGACTCCAATTTCGATTATAAATTCTTCTAAATTCATATACAAAGTTTGTTTATATACATATTTATCATATTGTTCATTCATTTTATTGCTCTTTTCTTTGTTCTATAGGCTCTGATACCATTAATCACAAGGATCTGACAACTTTTTGTAGAAAAAGGTTTAAAACTATTTTGTAGAGTGCAAATTAGAGTCTTAACAATTTTAACTTTAACGTGATTACGTTCAAGAGTTTATATTGGTACTTGCAGAATAAAATAAACTGAATTTATAAATTTCAAAATAAATTTATACCTTTCTTCTTCTGAAATATGGAGAGCCTGGAAATTGTTGAGTCTACTGCCACGCCTTCTCTTCAGGACTTACTGGTCTTACTTCGGCCTACTAACCTCACAATCTCTCTTTCTCTCAGAATTTGAAAGTTATAAAGATATTGGAAATTTATAAAAACACACTTATTTTATTACTGATTTCCCAAAAGGGAAGAACTTAGAACATTTTTACAAAGCTTTAAACACTCAAATAGAGAAACACTCAAGCACTCAAACACACAAAACATACTTTAAATCACGCACTAAAAACCTGCCTCTAACATACTCCTTATGCATCTATTTATAGATGGGATTTCTAAACGTAACTCTCCCTTATTACATCACTGCATGCGTCATTTTGCTTCAAAATATCATCTTATCTGGTGACTCATCTATATTGTGTAAATATTGCTGCCAGGTGTGGGTTTCCTGTAGCCTGATTTTGACTCTTCATAAATCTCAGACTGTTGATTTTTTGTCTTCTTCATTTGCTGATATAATCTGCATATTTTCTCTGCACTATGCTGCTGCTCTAGAATTTTCCAGGTTCAAGATTTTTGTAAAAATAAAATATTGGGTCGTCGAAATGATTTGACTTGACTCCTTTTTTGGTAATAATAATCAAATCCATTTATTTAGTCCAGTAAAGTGTCTTGTATCCATCTCCAAAATATTTGCCGCTAAGATTTCTGACTGCAATGGCTCCGCTGATTCTTCTGTATTGTATTCCTGATAAATTGAACTTGAATGGTTTGTAGGGTCTGGATAATGTTCCTTCAAGCTAATATCCATCTGCTATATTTCCAACTTCAATCATGGATATAATTGGAAAAAGTTCTTTTGTAGTCTCATCTTTTTCTGGTGGGATTACGGAAATTTTACATAGATATCTCTCATGGTCATTGATCTGAAATCCATTATATTTTCTATGATAATAGGAGGGAATTTGGAAAGTTGGGTTATATCTTTGTCTGGATATACAAGATCGAGGTATCCATATTTGTAAAACTGGTATATGAGATCAAGGTCGGCTTTTGTAGCGATAATTGTGGGAAAATTGGATTCTCCTGTGGTGTAAAATAGGTTGGGAAATTCTGAAAGTCTGGTGTAGGCAATTTCATTGATTTTTCAATATTCCACATAAAATGGATCATTGATATCTATTGGGGATATCCTTTGAATAATTCTTTCGCCTGTGATTTGAATAACAGGTCTTTAAGCTAGAGTTCTAGCTTGACATATCAACATCTCTTTCTCTTTTTCAAGAGAGGGGTTTGATGCTTTTCCCTTGATAATATCTCGTTTAATATCATTCTGGGGTTCTGTTTTGATACTTGGCATTGGTGAAGAAGATGATCCTTCTTCTTTGATCCTTTGAGGTTGAGAAGAGGTTCCTTCTCCTCTGAGTTCTTTAGATACCTTGAATATCTCTGCAACAACAGTCCTTACATGTGCCTTATCAAGTTTTATTCCTTGTATTTCGGTTTCTAAACCTTGGATTCTTTCTTCTGCAATCTCGAAATATTCATTGATATCTAATCCAATATCCTCTATATGTTTTGCCAAACGATCTGGATTCATGATCGGAGATATTCTTCTTCTTCTCTTGTAAGATAATCTGCAATAAAATTTTGATTTCCTGAAACATGCTCATAAACAGCGTTAAATTGAGATAAAAATGTCTGCCATCTATGAAGTTTTCTCATATGAGGGCCATTATCTAAACTTTGTTTTACAAAAGTAGTTGCAACTTTATTATCAGTTAAAACCTTAAATGGTTTTGCTATTAGAAAAAATCTCCATTTTTTCATTCCTCTAATTATTGCTAGTAATTCTTTTTCCATGGTATTATAATTTTCTTCTTGAGGCGAAAATGTACCACTATGGTATCCACATATAGCATTTAAATCTGTTTTTAAAACAGCTGCCCATGTAGTATCTGATGCATCTGTTTGTAAGATAAGGTTATCATTTGGTTCTGGTAGTTTTAGTGGTTTTAGTTCTGAACATTTAGCTTTTATTTTTCTTACTTGTTCTGTGTGATAATCTGACCATTGCTTTGTATTATTTTTTCTTAAAAGTTTCTGCAAATCTCTTTTTTCTTCCGCTAATTTTTTAATGTAATCTCCAGCATAATTTAACAATCTTAAAAATCCTTGGATTTGCTTTTTAGTTCGTAGCTCATCTGGATATTCTAATATTTTTCTAGTGATATGAGGTTGAAGTGATATTCTATTTTTCCCTAATTTGAATCCTAAAAATTCAATTTCCTCTTTTTCTATAATAGCTTTCTTTTCACTATGGCAAATTCCTTCTTTTATAGCTATTTCTATGAATGTTTTTAGATGTTCTCTATGTTCTTCTAATGTTGTAGAGCTGATTAATATATCATCTACATAAACTATTAAAAAGGAATTTAAATGTTTGAACGCATTGTCCATTCGTCTTTGAAATATTCTGGGTGCATTTTTTAATCCAAAATGCATTACTATCCATTCATAGAATCCTTGTGGAGTGTTAAAACCTGTATATTTAATGCTATCTTCTTCCATTTTTATTTGCCAAAATCCAGATTTACAGTCAAATTTTGAAAAATAGTTTTTGGTTTTTACTAATTTAATTAGAACTTGTTTATTGGGTAGAAAATAATTATCCGTTTTAGTAAATTGATTTAATTTCTTGTAATTAATAACCATTCTAGCTTTTCCTCTTCTTTTTTCTGTTTCATTCATTACCATAAAGGCAGGAGATGCATAACTACCTTTTGATGGTCTTATTAATCCTTTCTTTAATAATTCTTTAATTTGTACTGAAAATTCCTTAATGTCCTCTTATTTTTCTTATTTGCATCTCTTGGTCCCTCATGAGTCAATATTTATCACTAAAAAACCTAAAAAACCTAAAAAAGAAAGTGGCAAGAAAGCCTTTATTAGAATTAATATAAAGTGTTGTTTATGCATATTTATCTCTAAAAAACCTAAAGACTAATGGGAGCACCATTTATGCCAGAATTAAAAACAATTAAAGAAGAAGATGCTTATATTTTAATGGAATCAAATAAAAAATTATCTGATGAAATGATTAAACATTTACAAAAAAACTCATATTAAGCAAATAGATGAATTAGAGAAAAATAATCCTCAGAATAGTCAATTAATTTCATTTCATAAAGATCAATTAGATCTACTTATTTATGAAGAAGAAAGAAGAGCTCATATAAAATTTATAAAAAATCATGAAAATCGAGAATATCTCAAGAACAAAGAATTTGTTTATGATGATAATAATTTAGACCAATTTGATACTGAATTTTGGTTTAACGACGAAGATTAAATAATGAGTTTTCCTGAAATAGAAAATCAATTAAAGAAATTAACAAAGAAAGTAAAAGAAATTAGTCAATGTTTAAAAAGTCTAATAATTTAGATGCAATTAATGACTACATCCGTTGAAAATATGATAAAACCAAAACAAAGAAAACAATTTAGAACAATTGAAATAAAAGTTCCTGAAGTTATTACACCAGGAAGTGATGATGAAATATACGCTAAAAGATATCAAGAAAAAATCCTACAAGAAATCAAGGATAGACAACAACAAAAATTAAACAAACTAGAAAATAAAGAATACAATAAGGATCCACAATCTAGTGAATCTAATGACGAATAATGGGAGATTATAATAAATCAATTGAAGAATTATTACAAGAATTTGAAGATTTACAAATTTCCGAAATAGTAAAGCAAGTGAATATGAATACAGGAGGACCAACTGGTAGTGTAGGATCAAATAATAGTAATTTCATACATGAAAGAGGAGAATCTTCATATCCCTTTAGAAACTCCAGTCCCAGAGATAGAAAACCTCCATTTATACCTAGGAGAAAAAGAAATACACCAAGAGTTAACGAAGAATTCATTCCACAAGACTCTTTAAAACAAGAACCTATACCAACATACGGATATTTTTTAAATATAGATTGTGTTACTGATATAAGAAAAGCATTAGATACATGGAAAACTGCAATGATTCATTCTTTAATGACTACACCCACTAATGCTGATGAAGGAAGAGATATAGACGCAATTTTTAATGTAATCATAAACTCATTCTAAGGAATAGTTCATGACTGGTGGAACGGGGCCTCTTCAAATTTAAAATATATGATAGAATTAGATGTTAAAAGTCACCTAATAATTGATATAGAAGATGCAATGGAAACCTTAGAAAAATACTTAATCGGACAATTTGAAGGATATGAACATGTAGTAAGTACTGCAGGAAATACTGAAATGAAAAAAGAAGCTTTATGGAAAATCATTAACCTACGAATTTGCAATCTTTGCAACTTTAAAAAAATTTTCTGTGAATTTAATAAATACTACTACAAATTATATAATTCCACACAAAATCAAGACTACTTTATACAATTATTATTAAATAAATTCCCTACACCATGGAATGTTTATTTTACCGAAAAATTTGAAGAAGCAATGACTTTGTCAGGATACTATAAATCAGTAGCAGCAGTACAAACAATAATTAGAAAAGAAATAAATCAATCATGCCTTCAAGAGTCTAGAAGAAGACAAATAAAACAAGTAACTTTATGCTGTGATAATATAACAGAACCTGAACAATGTGGATGTCAACCATATTCTTCTAATAAAAGAAAGAAAACTATTAAAAAGAGTCCTAAAACTACTACTCCTAGAAGAAAATTCTCTAAATCAAAAAGTTTTAACTCAAAAAGAAGCAAAACAGAAAGAACAAGATATGAACAATCAGTTAATAAACCACAAAGAAGTAGTAAACATTTTAGATATGAAAAAATAACAAAAGATAGGATAAATCCTGAAAATAGATATTATAAGAGAAATAAAAAACCTACCTCTTGCCAATGTTGGGATTGTGGAGAAATAGGACATAAATCTATAGATTGTACTAAAAGACGAGCAAACTTAGTTAAACTATATACAGAGGAGTTTGAAGAAATAGAATATGAACTTTACCCTATAGATATTGAAAAATATGATGAAATTTCTAGTTGCTATGAATCTATAAGCTCAGAAGAAATAATAGAATCAAAAATATAAGAGTATACAGAATCTGAAAATGAATACTAACGAAGAAGAGATTTTAATTTCCAAAGAACAAGAAAATAACGAAAATTTTATGGGAATAATGTCTTTTGATCAACGACTTTATGAAAAAATTATAACTAAAGATCTATCTTTAAAGGATCCTAGAAATTTTATGAAGAAATTAGATGATTACTTTACTAGAAAATTAATAAGATATTTTAAGGTATATACAACAGAACAACCCGTGTTTGTTCAAGATCTTAATGGAAATATTAGATTAAGACTACTAAATCAAGAAATAGTAGACAACTTTTTATCTGAAATACCCTCTAAACACAGAGATCAAATAAAATATGTCCATCTATATGGAATTCAAATTGCAGTAAAATCTTGCTTCAAAGAAGGAATTGATTCACCTATAATACTATCCCTTCATGATCAAAGATTTAAAGATACTAGAAATAGTCATTTAGGAACTTTACAAGGAAATCTAATTTACTCAAAATTAATATTTGATTGTTATCCAAATTATTCTATAACCATACGTAGTAAAAATATGCAAGATACATTAAATCTTCAGTTTAAACTTCTAAAAGATATAGGATTAAAACCAGGAAATGATGCATTATCCTTTTACGACAAAGGATTATACGTCTTTTCAAATACTAATTTTCTAATAAAAGAAACTAATCAAAAAGACAAAATTAAAATAGATCCAATCTTTACAAGTATTAGTACTGTTATAGGACCATCGGCACAAGAACCTAGCATTCCTACAATAACAGATTTTCAATTAGTAGATGACAATGCTTCAACCAGTTATCAACCGCCAAGATTATCTTATACAGAAAGAGGTTTAAGAATATCAAATCCTACACCTATGACTCAAGAATTATTAATAGGACAAACTAATTTAGACCTAAAAATATACAATTAACCTTCCCAAATACCAATAGTACTTATAAAGTAAATTTAGAATATTTTAATGGTCAATCTTGGATAAAAAATAAAGTCCTTATAGACACCGGAGCATCTCAGAGTCATTGTAAAATTTTACCTTTACCAATAATTCCAACCGAGGAATACACATTCTCTACATATGACGGAAGAAATACATCTTTAAAACAAAAATCTAAAATTATGATGAAAACTCACGATTCACATATCTAGAATTTGAATGCTACGTAAATCATACAATTAATAATGAATATTATCATATTTTATTAGGAATGAACTTTTTAGACCAATATACTTCCTATGAAATTACACCACATCATGCAATTTTAAATAACAATGGACAAAAAATAATTCTCCAAAGATTATTATGAGACAATGAGAACTGCCTGTTATCACATATATAGAAATAACAGTGCAAGAATTAGATATAACTACTACTGCTTTAATAGATACTGGATCAGAAGTAACTGTATTTAGAGATTTCCTTTTACCAAAATGGGAAAAATTACCGGCTAATAAAAAGATAAAGGAGTTCACTCAACTAGTGTATTTGTAGAAAACGTTTCAATAATACTAGGAAATAAAATAATCAATATCCCTTTAGTATTACAATATAATTCAGGATACGATATTCTATTAGGAAATGACTTCCTAAAACAATTTGCAAAATTTACTCAAACAACGTATACGGTTTATTTTACTACTAAATGCGGCCATACTCTTAAAATACCTACTTTAAAAAGCTCATACAGAGTGCACCCAAAGCGCGGTGGACTAGGGTATAAAAAAACAACATTACCAGCCTAAGTTCAATCACATCCCAAAATTCAAGTCCATATAATTCGAAAAGAAGACCTACTAGAAAAAATAAAACAAATTTACTCTGAAAACCCATTACAATTTTGGAAGCCCAATCATCCCAGAGCCAAAATAGAGTTAACCTAAGAAGTTTATATTAAAGAAAAACCATTGTTATATACTCCAGAGGACATTAAGGAATTTTCAATACAAATTAAAGAATTATTAGAGAAAGGATCAATAAGACCATCAAAAGGTAGTTATTCATCTCCTGCCTTTATGGTAATGAATGAAGCAGAAAAAAGAAGAGGAAAAGTTAGAATGGTTATTAATTACAAGAAATTAAATCAATTTACTAAAACGGATAATTATTTTCTACCCAATAAACAAGTTCTAATTAATTTAGTAAAAAACAAAAACTATTTTTCAAAATTTGACTGTAAATCTGGATTTTGGCAAATAAAAATGGAAGAAGATAGCATTAAATATACAGGTTTTAGCACTCTACAAGGATTCTATGAATGGATAGTACTGTCTTTTGGATTAAAAAATGCACCCAGAATATTTCAAAGACGAATGGACAATGCGTTCAAACATTTAAATTCCTTTTTAATAGTTTATGTAGATGATATATTAATCAGCTCTACAACATTAGAAGAACATAGAGAACATCTAAAACCATTCATAGAAACAGCTATAAAAGAAGGAATTTGCCTTAGTGAAAAGAAAGCTATTATAGAAAAAGAGGAAATTGAATTTTTAGGATTCAAATTAGGGGAAAATGGAATATCACTTCAACCTCATATCACTAGAAAAATATTATAATATCCAGATGAGCTACAGACTAAAAAGCAAATCCAAGGATTTTTAGGATTGTTAAATTATGCTGGAGGTTACATTGAAAAATAAGCGGAAGAAAAAAGATATTTGCAGAAACTTTTAAGAAAAAATAATACAAAGTAATGGTCAAATTATCACACAGAACAAGTAAGAAAAATAAAAGCTAAATGTTCAGAATTAAAACCACTAAAACTACCAGAACCAAGTGATAACCTTATCTTACAAACAGATGCATCAGATACTACATGGGCAGCTGTTTTAAAAATAGATTTAAATGCTATATGTGGATACCATAGTGGTACATTTTCGCCTCAAGAAGAAAATTAAAATACCATGGAAAAAGAATTACTAGCAATAATTAGAGGAATGAAAAAATGGAGATTGTTTCTAATAGCAAAACCATTTAAGGTTTTAACTGATAATAAGCTGCAACTACTTTTGTAAAATAAAGTTTAGATAATGGCCCTCATATGAGAAAACTTCATAGATGGCAGACATTTTTATCTCAATTTAACGTTGTTTATGAGCATGTTTCAGGAAATCAAAATTTTATTGTAGATTATCTTACAAGAGAAGAAGAATATCTTCGATCATGAATCCAGATCGTTTGACAAAACATATAGAGGATATTGGATTAGATATCAATGAATATTTCGAGATTGCAGAAGAAAGAATCCAAGGTTTAGAAACCGAAATACAAGGAATAAAACTCGATATGGCACAGGTAAGGACTGTTGTTGCAGAGATACTCATGGTATCTAAAGAACTCAGAGGAGAAGGAACCTCTTCTCAACCTCAAAGGATCAAAGAAGAAGGATATCTTCTTCACCAGTGCCGAATATCAAAACAGAACCCCAGAATGATATTAAATGAGATATTATCAAGGGAAAAGCATCAAACCCCTCTCTTGAAAAAGAGAAAGAGATGTTGATATGTCAAGCTAGAACTCTAGCTTAAAGACTTGTTATTCAAATCACAGGCGAAAGAATTATTCAAAGGATATCCCCAATAGATATCAATGATCCATTTTATGTGGAATATTAAAAAATCAATGAAATTGCCTACACCAGACTTTCAGAATTTCCCAACCTATTTTACACCACAGGAGAATCCAATTTTCCCAGAATTATCGCTACAAAAGCCGACCCTGATCTCATATACCAGTTTTACAAATATGGATACCTCGATCATGTATATCCAGACAAAGATTTAACCCAACTTTCCAAACTCCCTCCTATTATCATAGAAAAAATAACGGATTTCAGATCAATGACCATGAGAGATATCTATGTAAAATTTTTCGTTATCCTACCAGAAAAAGATGAGACTACAAAAGAACTTTTTCCAATTATATCCATAATTGAAGTTGGAAATATAGCAGATGGATACCAGCTTGAAGGAACATTATCCAAACCCTACAAACCATTCAAGTTCAATTTATCAGGAATACAATACATAAGAATCAATGGAGCCATTGCAGTCAGAAATCTTAACGGTAAATATTTTGGAGATGGATACAAGACACTTTACTGTACTAAAGAAATAGATTTATTATTATCACCAAAAAAGGAGTCAAGTCAAATCATTTCGACGACCCAATATTTGATTTTTACAAAAATCTTGAACCTGGAAAGTTTTAGAGCAGCAGCATAGTGCAGAGAAAATATGCAGATTATATCAGCAAATGAAGAAGACAAAAAATCAACAGTCTGAAACTTATGAAGAGTCAAAATCATGCTACAGGAAACCCACACCTGGCAGTAATATTTACACAAATATAGATGAGTCACCAAGATAAGATGATATTTTGAAGCAAAATGACGCATGCAGTGATGTAATAAGGGAAAGTTACGTTTAGAATTCCCATCTATAAATAGATGCATAAGGAGTATGAGAGGCAAGTTTTGAGTGCCTGATTTAAAGTATGTTTTGAGTGTTTGAGTGCTTGAGTGTTTCTCTATTTGAGTGTTTAAAGCTTTGTAAAAATGTTCTAAGTTCTTCCCTTTTGGGAAAGCAGTAATAAAATTAGTGTGTTTTTATAAATTTCTAATATCTTTATAACTTTCAAATTCTGAGAGAAAGAGCGATTGTGAGGTTAGTAGGCCGAAGTAACACCAGTAAGTCCTGAAAAGAAGGCGTGGCGGCAGACTCAACAGTTTCCAGGCTCTCCATATTTCAGAAGAAGAAAGGTATAAATTTATTTTGAAATTTACAAATTCAGTTTATTTTATTCTGCAAGTAACAATATAAACTCTTGAACGTAATCACGTTAAAATTAAAATTGTTAAAACTCTAATTTGCACTCTACAAAATAGTTTTAAATCTTTTTCTACAAAAAGTTGCCAGATCCTTGTGATTAATGGTATCAGAGCCTATAGAACAAAGAAAAGAGCAATAAAATGAATGAACAATATGATAAATATGTATATAAACGAACTTTGTATATGAATTTAGAAGAATTTATAATCGAAATTGGAGTTGGAATATATGATGTAGATGGATTAATGAGATTAATAAAATATTTAATTCAAAACAAACAACAATGTTTATTTTTCTCTACAAAAATTTTATTCGTAGCAGAAAAATTGTTTGAATTATATACATCTTTTTCAAAAAATTAATATAATATGCAATCAACAACTAAAATAAATAAAGAAGGAGATATAATATCGGGACAAATATTTAATTTACCAGAATTAAAATGTTATACTATCCAAGAAGCATGAGAATTTTTTAGATCTTTCAATTTAACTACTAGAAGCTATAGAATGAATATGTTAAATTTAAAGAAATCTAGATATTTTTATTTAGTAAGTTTACCATCTGGTGTTCATAAAACTACACTTAATTTAATTAAGGATCAAATTTCATTATTAGAAAAAACATTTGAATATTCTATTTAGTCTGAACCAAATAAAAATTTAAGAGATTCACAAATAACATATTTAACAGACGAAGAATAAAAAACATTTTTAGAACATAACAATAACGTATTATAAAACCAAAAACGTTTTTGCTTGCGGATAATAGATCAGCAAAAATATAGTTATGAGTTATGACAAAGTTGTTGAAATAGAATTTATTATAAATAGTAAAAGAATTAAATTAAAACAGTGAAAATACTGTGCAAACAGTAACTGAATAGTAAATGAACAGTAACACACCCGAATTTAATCCGAAACCGAATACATCCGAAATAACGAGATGACCAAAATGTCCAACCCAGAATTAACCCGAATAACCCGATTTGCCACCTCTAGTTTCAATTCTAGGTTAAAAAAAATGACAATGGACTTAAATACTTGAGTCTTGTGTTTCAGTAGCTGTGTCCATGTACATCTACTGTGATCGTCTACTATGGTCAAGAAAAAATGAGTACCATCAACATTCCCCACCTTGTAAGCCCCCCATAAATCCATGTGTACCATTTGAAAAACCATAGTAGTTTTTATTTAACTTCGATCAAAAGGAAGTCTATGCGCTTTTGCAAGTATACACACCTCACAGTCATATGGTTCATGAACAATATGTTTGAATTCATCAATATGAGCAAGTTTAGACATGGAGGCATGTCCTAATCTAGCATGTAAAACAGCTAAATTCATAGTATTATTGGCAACAGAAGCAATAGTAAACTTGGAATCTCTTTGAGTACCACTCACTTGGCTTGCATTAGATAAACTTGGCACCAATCTATATAGTCCTCCAACTACCCGTGCCACTGCCACCACTGAATTATTTGAAGGGTCCTGAAATACACGTTTGTCAGGATACATGTGGACACAGATCCTTTGATCGTTTAACAATTTGATGACAGACATCAAATTATACTTGAAATCAGGAATATATAGAACCCTTTCCAGAACTATATCAGGCGTAATTGCTAGTTTTCCAACCAAGGTTACTGTCTTAATACTCCCATCAACCATAGCAACTTGAACGGGATGAGGTAAAGAAAACATGTCTGCAAACATGCTTAAATCATAGGCCATATGATCACTGGCCCCAGTGTCTAATATCCAAGACAGATCATGCTTCTCAATAGCACAACAAATGTCGAAATTATTGACAGAGGTAACTATGGATTGGTTACCTACAAACTGATTGAATTGGTATTGTGCATCATTCTGATTAACTCCATTCTACTTGCCCTTAGATAACCTCAACATTTCCTGAGCTACTGCATGAACCAGCCTTGCATCTAAAGGTGGATTCCCATAAGCAACCTCTAAAGGAGTATTGATATTGCCATTGTCAGTACTGGTTGAAACGATTGCAGTTGTCTTTGTAGAATATAGTAAAATGTAATTTGTTATAGAGTTTGTTATCAATTTGTTAGTGAGCTGGCATAGAGGTAGTTAGGCAGGGAGGTTGTTAGATTCTTTTCTTCTCGAACCACTCTGGATATCCATGTAACTTGAAGCATTGATCCCTCTCATGTCTAGTCTTTTGGCAATAAGTGTAATATCTATATCCTTTCACCTTCTTACCATCCTTCCATTCTGATCCATAAGGATCAAGGGGGTAATTAGGGCCTTACTAGCCTAATGACCCAATCCCGAGATTTTCAAATACCTTGGAGAATTTGGTCTCGAATCCAAGAAGGCTCATGGTGAATCGGTTAATTTATCAATACTCAGGCCCGAAAAATCACCTATGAAGACAAGAACGGAGTTAGCAGATCCAATGCCAAGCCGAGGAGTCAAGCCGGGGTCGTAATCCAGCAAAGGGGCATTTTGGTCATTATACAAGGTTCGGGATGAAACCATGGAACATCAAGTCGAGCCTAGAAAACCTACCCCAAGGAGGCTAGGAAGAAGTTATGAGGAAACAAGTTGAAGAATATCATGTTTCGGGCAAAATTTGGTAACAAGAAAAGACATGTCTTCACGCTTTTGATCATAACTCCTTCAATACAACTCTGATGGCCACCAAATTTGGTGAGCTTATAGTACACATCGAAAGCTTTCCATTGATATCTTATGGGCCCAAAACGGAGTTCGGATGAAGAAGTTATGCTAGTTTAAAGTCGGTAGAAAAACTGCCCAGATGGTAACGCCCATGACCACCTGTCGTCACGCCCGTGACGATCCTGCCGCAATGAAATTAAATTTCCGAAGCTCGTCACGCCCGGGACCCCTGTCCTCACGCCCGTAACCTCTGTCGTCACGCCCGTGACGACCCTGCAGTAGCGAAATTAAAAGAAGCAGCGGGAGTTAGGGTTTTGTAATTAAACTTTATTTCTTTTCCTAGTTCTCACTTTATATGTTTAAGATACATTATTATGAGAACACAACTTTGAATGAAAATTGTAAACACTTGGAAGATAAATTCTTCTTGGGTATTCGAAAAATCCTCCCACTCAAATCTTCCTCTTCTTTATCCATTAATGGTAGTGATTGGGAGCGGCTCATTTAAGAATTAGTTGGTGTTTCTTTATGCTAATCTTGGTGATGTTTATTGGGTCTCTCTTTGGCTTGTTGGTGGATCTCTTTTAAGCACCCATGGCAGGCTTGAGTTCAAGGTGGTGAGTAATCTTTATTCTTGTTCATATCTTCTTTGTTTTTGTTGTTGTTTTTGTTGATAATGCCTCAAAACCCTAGAAATTGGTGTTGTTCTTGAGTTCTAAGTTGGGGTTTTCTTAAAACCTAGGTTGATTTTTGGTCCTTGGGTAATTAATCTTGCTTCCCTAGTCGTTCCCGGATCATTTGGTATCAGAGCAAGGATTAGAACTCAAGTTTAAAGAGAAAAATTTCCAGATTTTTGTGGTTCTTGTTCTTGTGGATTTGGGCATTATTCTTGATGATTTTGGGTGCAAAATTGATGCTTGATGAATGGTATTGGTCCCTTGATGTATTAGGAGTGTTGGGATATGATTTTTATCATTTGGGTCCAAGTACTTGTTGAGTATTGGGTTGATTATTGAAGTTATTTATGCCCAGAAAATTTTTCTCTGTTTTGGATTGTTGATGTCTCATGGCATGTTTGGTTGAGTTTTGTTGTGGATTTTGATGCCCAAGTGAATGTTATACATGCCTAGTTGTTGTCGGTGGTGAATTGTGAAGAAGTTCATTGTTTTGGAGTTGATTTGGGTTGCAATTTTGGGATAATTCTTGGAGAGAGCTTGATGGTTGAAATTTTGGGTTTTGGTGAATGTTCATGTTGCCTCTATGAATGTTTAAAGGTTGAGTTTGATGCTTGTCTTTGTGTGGTGAATCTTGTGGTAGTGTTATTGTTGCTTGAACATTGGTTGTACATTGATTTGTGCATCCCCCATTGCCGGTAACACCCAATTTTTTCCCCACAAAAAATTTAGCCTCTCTAAACTCTACAAATTCCCTTAACCACAAAGAACCCAAAGCCTCATCCATTCATTTTTACCTTAGCCCATCGAATCCCTCAACTCTTCAAAATGCCCTCTTCGTCGAGTCAAAACAACAGAAGAAAAGCTTCCCCCTCTCACCATATTCTCCCACCCGAACCGTCTATGTCTCAACTCATGCAACAAGTTCAACGACTTATCGTTGGCCAAATTGTGCTCCAACGCCAAATGGAACTTGAAGGATGGAGGAATATTCATTCGACGCTTGAGTCTCCATTGCAAGAAAATGTTGAAGCTTTTAGCTGTCAAATGACGAGAAGAGTTGATGAGGTTCCACCACCACCTCCCCAACCTCGACTTGGTGGGCCTCATCCTCCTCCTCCCGGTCATGGTGTTGATCCTCTTCATCGCCCCCAAGATCGCCTTAACTTCGATGAGGTGAATGATCAAGTGAGGACTCGAAAGACAAATCCTCCATGAGAGTTCCTCTTAGGCCTCGATATGACTGGGATGATCTTCGAGTTGATCCTCCTACCTTCGACGGTAATTCAGATCCCCATGAATTCCTTGATTGGGTGCATGCCATGGAGAAGATTTTTGAACTCATGAATTATGACGAGAGGAAGCAATACAAGGTTGCCACCCTCCAACTCACTAAGTATGCATCCCTATGGCTTGAGAACTTAAAGAAACGAAGGATAAAAGATTGCAAGCCGAAAATCCAAACTTGGTCGAAGCTCAAAAAGTACTTGATGAAGAGGTTTGGGTCCACCCACTATAAGCAAAATCTCTACAACAAGTTGTTCTCTCTCAAGCAAGGCCACAAGAGTGTTGGAGAATACATACGGGAGTTTGAGTTGGTCATGATACGGTGTGGTGTTCAAGAGTCACCGAAACAAATGATGGCGAGGTTTCTCAATGGCCTCGATGACAAGATCGCATCAAAGGTGAGACTCTATTAGTGTCACTCTATTGACGACCTCTACAAGATTGCCAACTTCGTCGATGAGAGGAAGAAGAAGTCAAAGGGTACTTCTACACCCTCCACCCGTGAGTACAAAAGAGATGAATCTCCTTCTTCTAGGGAGTCTCGGTCCCATCGGAGCACCAAATCTACAAAAGGGAAATCATCACCCCCTAAGGATCCTTCAAGGAAGAAGGAAGGAAGAAAGTGCTTCAAATGCCATGGATATGGTCACTAACAATCCGAATATTCAACGAAAAGGGTGATGACTCTTCAAGAGTTCAAGGAGATTGACAAAGAGATTGAAGAAGTGCTCAAGGAACAAGAAGTGGAGATTTCAGAATCACTTGAGGGCTATTTTGAAGTCCAACCCGAGGAAGGAGAGTTGCTTGTCTTGAGGAGAGTACTTCATCCCCCTAAAGCTCCTTTTGACAACAACCAAAGGGAGATGCTTTTTCAATCGTGATGCAAGGTCGAAGGCAAGGTCGTGGACTTCATCATTGATAGTGGAAGTTGCACCAACCTCGCCTCGGCATACATGGTAGAGAAACTCGACCTCCCAACCAATCCACACCCCCGACCGTACCATCTCAAGTGGCTCGGTGATCAAGATGGCTTAAAGGTAACCCAACAAGTTCTAATTCATTGGTCAATGGGTTTTAAGTATAATGACTCTGTTTTATATGATGTGGTGCCGATGAATGCGTTTCATTTACTTTTGGGGAGGCCTCGGCAATTTGATCAAGGCGTTGAACATGATGGCCGTAGGAACACATATTCCTTCCAACTTGGTCAAGAAAGACTTACCTTGTGCCCTCTAGCACCCCACTAACTAACCATAGCTCAACCCGGGGTGGGAAGTGAGTTGAGGAACCTCCTCATTGAGAGAGAAACACGGGAAGAGAGTACCCATGGTGGGGATGAGCATCCTTTGGCCTTGTCCTTGCCGTGTGGTGAGCCTAAAGTGAGTGAGTGTACCTTAGCTCCTCAAAAGTTTCCCAATTTCCATCCTTACCCATTGTCCCCGAGCCCTAAATCCCCTCCTGATTTGCATTCCCATGACGACGGCTTTGTGTTAGAGTTTGATGCGAGTTGGGTGCCTAACAGTATTTGATGGTGTGAGGGATGAGCAACTGGTTGAACAAGAACAGGGTGTTGTGCTCTCTTGTGATGACTACATAGTGGAGTTCAACAAGATCATCAGTGGAGGAGCTAATCGGGATGTAAAACCCCGGAAAATCCGAGTATAATTACCGATACGTCGTTAGTATTATTTTACGTCCGTTAATTGTTTCTGTGTTTAAATTGTTAACACTTGAGCTCGTAGGACCGTCGAGGGATTATTAAGGGTAATATAGTTTTTCTACATGCATGGATATGCATGGGAATAGGGGTATTTTGGTAAATTCGATGTTAATATTTGATGAGTATGTGTTAGTTTTATTTAATTAATTATTGGATTTTTTTAGTATTTCTTTAATACTATTATTGTTATTATTATTAATATTACTATTCTTGCTACTATTATTATTATTAGTATTATTAAATCTTATTATTAGTTTTTTTTAAAAAAAAATTCCCTAATTTTGTGATAGTGGACGGTTACATGAGTATTGCCCAAGTTTTTTTTTTTGTTTAATTAAGTTAATTAAGTTGTTTAATTTCTAAAACTACTCCTAATTAACCTAAACCTAAAAACCCTAAAACCCCACCCTCTTCTGCTCTCGTTCTTCTGCCGTGGATCCCAACAACCGCCAGCAGCCACCACCGACCACCGCCTGTAACCGCTGCCTCCTCCGCCTCGCCGGAAACCGCCTCCAACAGCCGCTTGGACCACCGCAGCGACCACAACGCTCACCTTCTCTCTTTATTCTCTTCCCTTCGTCCCTCTCTCTCTCACCGCCATCCGCATCGTCGTGCGCCACCATCACCACCGTCGATCCCCGGTGCACCCTCGACCGTCGCACCGCCGTCGCCGACCATCGGAGACGCCGTCGCTGCCTAGAACGAGAACGAAGTGCTGCTGCTGCTGGTTGCCGTTGCTACTGTCTCGAACACCGACGTTGCTCCCGCCGACGACTCCCACCGTCCTCGCTGCCTCTAACGTCGTCGCCGTTCAACCTCTGCCCTGACTTCCACCAGTTCTGCCCAGCCCTCTCAGTAAAAACCCTAAACCTACTTTACTATTCTATTAGTTTACCGTCATTGTTTAGCAATATTCATACTAATTGCTTTACCTTATAATCTGATTGGTATTCATGTTATTCACATGTAGAATTCATATTGATAGGATGGTGGGGTTAAGTGTTTATTTGTGGGTTAAATTATCAATCTTTACTCACTGTTTATTACCTATTATTCGTGCTTTACTTTCATTAGGATCTGATTAGTATTCTATTAATTTTTTATATTATTATTATTAAGTTAGGTTGCTTGATTAAGATTGTAGTTTATGTATCAATTTGCAAAATTATTTGAGTAATGTAGTGGGTTTTGATAGATTGTGAGTACGGTCGGTATTAATATTAGATTATGCCTAAATTAGGTTTGGATTGAGTTATGAATTTGATTTCATGCGTAGTAATTAATTAGTGATGTATGTGACTAAGTTTTAAATATAGTCGTGTTTTATTTCTAAAAGGTATTTCACAAAATACGAGTGGTTTTTGGGAAAATTTGAGTTAAAACTTTAGTTTGTAATTATTATTACCTTATATATCTTTTAAAAGGGTATTGTTTAAATCTTCTTATGGTTTTGCAAAGGAAATTATATTGTGTTTAGTAAAATTTTGATCCTTGGTGTATTATTCGTATTATTTCGGTTATTATCATGTGCGGTGTTATTATTGCAAGTTTTATCGATTTTATTTATTTCAAAATACTTCAAAATTGGTCATGAATGAAGGTTTAGTATTCTTGCTGTGTGTAACGTTTTCCATAAGATTTCGATGTCAAAAATTCGGGTTGTTATTGTGATCTCTATGGTTAGTTTTTAAAGAAAATGTACTTTGCAAATTTAATGTGTTTATGGTAAGAATTTGTGTTAGTTTATGTGTAATTTGACCTTGGTTATGTTAGGGGAGTGAAGGGGGATGTCTTTGCCTTTATTAGACTGTTTAGAATCTCAAATTAGAACCCCGGGATAGTGTGGTTGGAAATTAGGATCGACAAACCCAAAATGAAAACGGGTCAGATTGGACAGATTTCATAAGTCCTACTAAAGCGGTCACCATATAATGTAGAGTTAATATTTAGCCCTACCTTTTGGTCTGGAAATACCTAAGGATGTTAGCTTTCATAAGAATTTTGCGGATCGGGTTTTGGAGGTGTATATTTTGAGTTACGACCCAAATAGCGCACCTAGGTCAGTACTGGGCAGGTTGTGTAATTGGCTATTTTTGAGAACCTTAGGGGGTGTTTTAGGTCTCGAGGTCAACATAAGAGTTTTAGTAGACATCCTGAGGTTTCCAGAAAGTCCAAAACCATACCCATAGGAGTTTGGGAAGTCAAGTTATAGTTTGTTTTATTTGAGTATTGAATTCTGTCCAGTTTGCTTTTTGAATAAATGTGTAGCCATGCGTGTGAATTATTTATTTATTTTAATATGGAAGTGTGGTGATGTGTGATAGTTTATATTATGTGAGCTATGTTTAAAATGTTAATTTATTAATGATGGGAACTTATAGTGTTCCTAGGGGTGGGTTAGGTGGAAATTAGATTGCGTTAACTCCGTACGACGTGTTTTTAATTTTAGAAATTTGTTATTTTAGGCGCGTTCTAAACCGTTCGATCTAGTGAGCTCAAGTGTGTTCTGAAGTAAGGAGAAGAATAGTCAGGTAATGTCTATGTCCTAAATCCCGCTGGGGTGCACTTTAATTGTCTTGTTGATTTTAAGTTATTTTACGGTTTGCATCCCGAAGTGATTTTATGATGAAAATTGACTGTCTATTTTGGATGTCGAGTTATGTTTTTGAGTTGATTAAAATGTAGACAGTCCTTTACGTGTATGATTTCGAAATGGTTTTGGAAATTTGGGATTGGATTGGATTGGATTGACTGAGTTTGGAATGACGTGATATTAAATATGACTAATAATTCAAACGTGACGTAAATGCGGGTTCGGGCAACACCCCCGAAGATCAGGATGTGGTATCCTTGAGGGGGGTTGTCAAGAGATCAGGGATGCCTGATAGGTGCTTAGGGATGGCAATGGGGCGGGGAATCCCCGAACCCGTCGGGGCACCACCCCGCTCTAGGGAAAAATCCCCACCCCCATTGGGGATGGGGACGGGGATGGGGACGATTTTCCAAAATCCGCTCGGGGACGAGGTGGGGATGGGGAAAAAATCTTCCCCATCCCCATCCCCATTTTCCCCGTCGGAGTGAATTCCTCGTCCCCATCCCCGAATCCCCATCCCCGAAAATGTTAAAATTACCAAATAACCTTTACTCAAAATTAATATATATATTAATGGGAAGGACAAAGTAGTAATTTTCCAATTTATTCTCACTTGTTGATGTATTATTGTTTGATTTTGATGTATTATTACTTGAGCCAATTAAATACGTTGTATTTTGAACATGTTAAAAACCGGGTTCGATTAAAAATCGGATCCGATTAAAATTTAGTTAAATTTAGGATAGTTTTAAAAAATCCCCGTTGGGGATGGGGATGGGGCAAGAATCATTCCCCGAAGTGGGGATGGGGACGGGGATGGGGATGAGTTTTGGGAGCGGGGATGGGGACGGGGGTATACTCCCCCATCCCTGATCCGCCCCGTTGCCATCCATATAGGTGCTACTTCCCCGGGGTTAGTTATATGCACGTGTGTGAAATGGATGGCCATCCGTATATTGAGATTGTGATTGATTGAGTTTGATATTGAGATTGAGATTGTGATATGAATATAGCGAAGTCATTGGACTTCGAGGGCCAAATAAGCAAGGTCCGCCCGCTTAATAAACTTGAAGGATGGTTATGGTTGGTTGGGAAAGATACTTGGTTTTGAAAGGGTTTGACTTATTCACTTCTTCCCCTAAAATGAATTGAAATGATTTTTTAAATGGTTTTAAGGGTTAGGGGTAGACATTATTGAGTCCTCCTCATGTTGTAAATGTTTTGTTTTCAGGTGAAGAATTCTATGCTGGGAATGGGAATTAGCAAGTGAGGACGTTCGTTAGATTTTATTGTTTTGAATAAAGAGTTTAGTTGTGTTGATTAGACTTGAAATCTTTCAGTAGTTTCTATTATGTCTTGAATTCGGATTTTTGCTAAGTTTAATTCAAAGTTGGTTTGTTTAGTTAATCTCTGTTCTTGCCTTGTACTTCTCCGGAGGTACGGCAGTGACGCCCGACTTTCCTTTGACTTTTCCGTTGTTTTCCGTTGGTCAACGTTAGGTTTGACCGTTAGTTTTCAAAATCAATTTTTCCAGGGCGTTACACGGGATCACCGTTTTGAGTCCGGTCTCCCGTGTATCCACAAGAATTGTTATGCCTTCAAGAAGGACGGGGTAGTGAGTATCGAGCTAGCATAGATTTTGGGAGACATCTACTATGGGGGTTCGATCTTTCCCGCTGTTGTTTCTAACCCCCAGGATTTGAGGGCAAATCCTCTCCAACCTGGAGAGTCTGATCCATAAGGATCAAGGGGGTACTTAGGGCCTTACTAGCCTAATGGCCCAATCTCGAGATTTTCAAATACCTTGGAGAATTTGGTCTCGAATCCAAGAAGTCTCATGGTGAATCGGTTAATTTATCAACACTCAGGCCCGAAAAATCACCCATGAAGACAAGAACGAAGTTAGCAGATCCAATGCCAAGCCGAGGAGTCAAGCCGGGGTCGGAATCCAGCAAAGGGGCATTTTGGTCATTACACAAGGTTCGGGATGAAACCATGGAACATCAAGTCGATCCTAGAAAACCTACCCTAAGGAGGCTAGGAAGAAGTTATGAGGAAACAAGTTGAAGAATATCATGTTTCGGGCAAAATTTGGTAACAAGAAAATATATGTCTTCACGCTTTTGATCATAACTCCTTCAATACAACTCCCATGACCAATAAATTTGATGAACTTATAGTACACATCAAGAGCTTTCCATTGATATCTTATGGGCCCAAAACGGAGTTCGGATGAAGAAGTTATGCTAGTTTGAAGTCGGCAGAAAAACTGCCCAGATGGTAACGCCCGTGACCACCTGTCGTCACGCCCGTGACGATCCTACCGCAACGAAATTAAATTGCCGAAGCTCGTCACGCCCGTAACCTCTGTCGTCACGCCCGTGACCCCTGTCGTCACGCCCGTGACGACCCTGCAGTAGCGAAATTAAAAGAAGCAGCGGGAGTTAGGGTTTTGTAATTAAACTTTATTTCTTTTCCTAGTTCTCACTTTATATATGTTAAGATACATTATTATGAGAACACAACTTTGAATGAAAATTGTAAACACTTGGAAGATAAATTCTTCTTGGGTATTTGAAAACCCTCCCCCTCAAATCTTCCTCTTCTTTATCCATTAATGGTGGTGATTGGGAGTGGCTCATTTAAGAATTAGTTGGTGTTTCTTTATGCTAATCTTGGTGAAGTTTATTGGGTCTCTCTTTGGCTTGTTGGTGGATCTCCTTTAAGCACCCATGGAAGGCTTGAGTTCAAGGTGGTGAGTAATCTTTATCCTTGTTCATATCTTCTTTGTTTTTGTTGTTGTTTTTGTTGATAATGCATCAAAACCCTAGAAATTGGTGTTGTTTTTTAGTTCTAAGTTGGGGTTTTCTTAAACCCTAGGTTGATTGTTGGTCCTTGGGTAATTAATCTTGCTTCCCTAGTCATTCCCGGATCACTTTCCTTTTGTACATTTTTTGCATTCAAGGCATTGACATCTTCATTCTGATTACCAAAGTTTTGTTTGTTGACATGAGTTGCTACTTCACTAATCGAGTGTAAACTGCCGGACACATGTTTCTGGCTTTCAGCTCTTTGGATGATAGAGAAAGCCTTGTTCACAGAGGGTAATGGCTCCATTGTCAAGAGTTGTCCTCGAATGTTGTCATAGTCGTTGTTGAGATTCATCAAGAATTGCACCAAGCGTCTCCTCTGTTCCAATTCAGTTGCTTGTTTGCCATGAGGACAGGTTGTGGGACAAATACACTTAGGAATACTAGCCATACCATTAAGCTCATCCCATAATTGTTTCAGTTTTGTATAATAAACAACAACTGAATAGTTTCCTTGATGCAAATCATGAATTTCCTTTTCCAACTGAAATAGCATTGGGCCATTGCTTTGCCCGAAACGCTCAGGAAGTTCATCCCATAACTCTTTTAAAGAATCGACTTAGACGAACGATTCAGACAAATCCGGAACAATGGAATTTAGGATCCAACTGATCACCATACTGTCACATTTGATCCATTGTTCCAGATGGGCCGCTGTGTAACTTGTCTTCTTGCATTCACCATTGATGAATCCCAATTTGACTTTGGTTCACAAGGCAATTTTCACAGACCTACTCCACTTCTAGAAATTGTTCCCAGTGAGCTTGATGTTGACAAGTTGCAACCCAGGATGATCCAAAGGCTGCAAATATAAAGGATCATTGTTATAAGCTTCGATCAGTTTGATCGTTCTTCTACATTAGGCGTAGCACCAGAAACTTCTCCATTAGTCATGGTGACAGCCGATCACCAAGAATTTGAGGAATAGGAGTAAAGGAATTCAATGATTAGTAGATTGATCAAAGAAGAATTAGAAAATGGATCAGACCATGCTCTGATACCATGAGAAAAGGTATTTGAGAGAATATTTTGTATGTATGTGTATATCTGAACATTGATACAAGGGGAATAAATAGGAGATGAGAAGGAAGATTACAGCTGGCAGAAAAGAATCTAACAACCTCCTTGCCTAACAACCTCTATGCCAACTCACTAACAAATTGATAACAAACTCTATAATAAATTACAATTTACTATATTCTACATGTATTACCCTTGTTACCAAAAAAAAAAAAAAAGAGAGAGATTGACATTTTATATGTTTGGGGGAAAATCAAGAAAACTACTTTTTTTACTAGTTTAATTCCAAAAGATAAAAGTACTCCTTAAATAAAAAGAAAGAAAGAGTGAAAGTCAATCAATAATAAGGGTAGTTTAGTAAAGTGATCTGTTGAAGACAGGGTCAAGGTCTTTCACCGCGCATCCGCGAAGGACCTTCGGTTTTAATGAAATCTAAAATCCGGAAAAAGGAAGTTGCCTTATATTATATAATCTGATTATATTCTGAGTATATAATATATATTCTGATTATATACTCAGATTATGTGTATATAATATATATATATATATATATTTTGATTATATATTATATATTCTTATTATGGGCATGATTCTTGTAGATATAAAAAGAAAACAAATCAAGGGAAATCAATCATGATTATTGTAGCAAAAAAAGGGGAAGAAATCAACACATAAGGCAAGTTACCGTTGGAATGACTCAAGTCAAAGCATCCAAAGGCATCTATAAAAAGGACGATAGAAGAATTGAGAAGATATGCGATTCCACGGAAGTAATCGTGGAGTAAGAAATCCGGTGGGATTTCTCCGAGTGTGTAACCAATGGTTCGGTGGTGAAGGTAGTCAGTAAAGGACCTCTGGTGAAGGTATAGCCAAGGACCTTGGTGAGCATTCGCTGTGTCCACATGTGGTGGAGAGATGGTGTGTAGCAGAGCCTTGACGGACTAAGGCTGTGTGAGTTGGTGCTTCAATGTAATCCATCATGTTCCAAATCGCCGCTAGGGTTTTTCCTACGACGATCCTTATCTGTAGCTGACTCAAGGACATTCAGTCTTGGTCAGTGATCCTATCAGTAACTGCCTTCGGGCTGTTACTTCTTATTTTATTTTGTAAGTGTAACTTGTTCTTTAATTGTTATAAATCTAATGAGGTATTCCAGTTACACTGTGTTTTTGATCCTTGGTTTGAAACCAAGAAAGTTTGCTCTAACGTCCTTACCTAGTGTGTTGATCTTAATTGTGAACTTCACCCCCTCTTGGGCTCCAACATGATCAATAATATGTTATTGAGATTGTAAATTGACAAGTATTATGAGACAAGAAAAGTTAGTTGAAGTGACAAGTATTATGGAATGGATGTAGTACATTATAAATGTCACACTATTTTTTCCTTTTTACCAACCCCTTCTAATGCATGCTGTTGGATACAAAAGGGGGAAAAAAAAAGTCGTATGATTGTTTGCCAACATTCTCAAATTTATATTACTTACTTTAAAAAATCCTTAATAAAAATGTCTTAAGAAGAGGAAGTATGTTTCAGAGTATGTTGAAATAATTTGGTATTGAAATACTGAATGATTCGTGATCAACTTGAGGATGTGTTTATTGGTGAGCGTATCTTTGACAAGGACAAACCGCGGGATATAATAACCTTATCCCTTAAGTTTTCAAAGGACAAGCAGTATTAGAAAACAAAGTGTTGCCTTTACCTGTGTTCACATTGGAGTTGATCAGGAAACAACAAAGTTATTGACAAAATTATCAAAGCTTTCAATTTCAGGCCCAGGGCAAGCCTATATATACCCCGCAGGCCGCAGGGTTTCAAGAAACCATTCATCAAGCATTCAACTTATCAATTAAGTATCCACACATTTGTAATTTTGAGACAAAGAGTTTGAGCAGCTGTAATTAATTAAGCAAAAGGGTAATTAATGGCTGGGGAGAAGAAGCAGCACAACAAGGAGGAGGGGCCCAAGGATCACAAGAAGGAGATGAAGCATCACAAACACCTTGAGCATCTTGGTGGTGTTACTGCTATCGCTGCTGGTGCTTATGCCTTGGTAATTAATTACTACTGTACATGCCATTTATTCTATAACTTAGTTTAATCATCAGTTTTTACCAAATGCTAATGAAGTTTGATGGATAACAATGTTACGTTGCAGCATGAGAAGCATAAGGCAAAGAAAGACCCCGAGAATTCGCACAAACACAAGGTGGCTCAGGGCATTGCAGCCGCTGTTGCCGTGGGTGCTGGTGGCTTTGCATTCCATGAGCATCACCAGAAGAAGGATGCCAAGAAAGAACTCAAGAAACAGCGCCATTGATCAACAATATAATTACTATATATTAAACTAGTTAATACTCTTACGTCTTTAGAAAATGTAAAGAAAAGAAAAACAGGGGAGAAGTCTCTGCTTCTACCCTGCTCTTGTTTCCTTGTATTTAGTTTTCATATTCATATTTATTAATTGGTGTGTAAATTGGAGCTGTTATGTCTGTAGATCATCCTTTGATGGTTCTATGTTTATATTGAAAAATTTAGTAAGAAATTTATATCTTTCTAAATTTTTGGATCCAAATGTAGCATTCACTTTTTTTTTTCAACTTATGATGAGTACTTATCATCAACATTCAACACTAATAAACACACCTAACATATAGATGATCAATGCTCATCAACAACTACCAAAATAAGTTACTTACTGTAAGTCAAAAAGAACAATTTGCAAAAAATTTAGTAAAATTTTCAATTCTGCATATCTTTTAAGTAATATAAAATTCTACACTAATTTTAGGATGAGAGACCATTTCATGTAAAATTGAGGAAGAGATTTCAATTTCAGTATAATATTTTTAATATTTTACTAGGATAAGTAAATTATATTAAAATGGCTCCATGTAACCTAGTAATTGGTTCCTGCGTTTGGTGTCCTGCATAAATCACTCCATGTAACCTAGTAACTGATTTCAAAAACTTGACAAACTCTCCTGAACTAATGGGGTCATGGACTGACAATTAGAATGATTTACGTCAAATATCCAAGAAACCTGTCTAACTGCATCAGCAATACCCTGAAACCACCTATCCCCTATTCCCCTGCTTCTCCTGGAGTCTGAGTAGCAGCCAAAACCTGTTCACCAATCACCACTAAAACCAATACTACCTCCATTTTTATTTATATGTCGCTTTGAAAATTGTGTTAGAAACTTTGACTGTTTATATCTTAATTTGTATAATGATTCATCATACAAAATTGATGTCGTTAGATCCGGAATAAAAAATACCTTTAGAAAAGTAAAACATTATATATTTCAAAAACGACTAATAGGTCCCTATATTTTGATGTAATTATTTTAAGGATCTTATATTTTGACAAATTATTATAGTATGACATTATCATTGCGGTAATTATTTATTGGGGACATTTCGACCAATTTTCCGGTCTAAAAATACATGAAACAATGCTTTTGGTATTTAATGTTGTTTTAATTGAAGTCAACTATCATTTTAGGCCTTAATATTTAGGGTTGGTCAAAGATACATAACCATAATCAATAACGTTGAGTTGTCCCATATCGGCCTTTGACACCCATATTGTGGTGTTTATAATGACTTGGGTGCCTCAACCTCCTAAGCTAGCTTTTGGGGTTGAATTGGGCTCAAGTCCATTATTTCACAAATAATAAATACTGGAATTAATGCTTTGTTCGCCGAAAAATAGATCAGAATGTCCCCTATAAATAATTACAACAAAGATAATATTGACACCAGCACTACCAATATTTTATTAACAATTACAATATTATACTTTTATGATAATAGTTTTTGTTACAAATTTAATGATGATAATTTTTTATTACAAATTATTGTATATATTGAGAAAATTTTTGTCAAAATTTTTAATGTTTTACAACACTATTTTCAAATAAGATAATTAACATGCAACGTATATAGTTTGGTATCGAAAAAGTTTTGATGGCTGGTGTGGTGATCAACTTGACGATGTATGTGAGGCGTATTGTTGACAAGGACAAACCGCGGGGATATAATAACCTTACCCGTTAAGCTTTGAAATGACCACTGGTACGTATTAGAAAACAAAGCGTGTCACGTTTATTCACATTGGAGTTTATTAGGAAACAACAAAGATATTGACAAAATTATCAAAGCTTTCAACTTGAGGTCCAGGCAAAGCCTATATATAACCCCCTGGGTCTCAAGAAACCATTCATCAAGCATTCAACTTATCAATTAAGTATCCACACATTTGTAATTTTGAGAACAAGAGTTTGTGTTGCTACAATTAAGCAAAAGTGTAACTAATGGCTGGGGAGAAGAAACACCACAACAAGGATCACAAGAAGGAGATGAAGCATCACAAACTCCTTGAGCAACTCGGTGGTGTTACTGCCCTTGCGGCTGGTGCTTATGCCTTGGTAATTACTTACTCTACCATTTCATTTGTTCTCTAACTTAGTTTTTATCAAAAGCTAATTAATTAAGTTGGATGGATGGATAACTTACTATGTTATGTTGCAGCATGAGAAGCATAAGGCCAAGAAAGACCCTGAGAATTCCCACAACCACAAGCTGGCCCAGGAAATTGCAGCAGCTGTTGCTGTGGGTGCTGGTGGCTTCGCATTCCATGAGCACCACCAGAAGAAGGAGCTCAAGAAACAGCGCCATTGATCAATATAATTACTATAACATTAAGCAAAGTTAACCCAATTTGGGCTAATTAATACTCCTATGTCTTTACAAAATGAAAAGAAAACAAAAACAGGGGACCTGCAAGTGCTTATACCCTGCTCTTCTAATGTTTCCTTGTATCATATTTGTATTTTATAATTGATGTGTACTAAATTGGAGCTGTTATGTTTGTAGACAATTCTTTGATGGTTGTATGTTTATACTGAAAATGTTAATAAGAAAATTGTTATGATTTTTAAATTTTTGAATTCCAATGTAAAAGTTAGCGCTTGTTCTTTTCAATTTATGAAAAGTACTTATCATCAACATTCAACATTGATCAATACTATTCATCATCAATCAACACACAAAACATACTAATAATCAACATTGATCAGCATCAATCAACAAATCATAAGTTGAAAAGAACAAGTCATCATTTAGTAAAATTTTCAAGCATGCATAATCTCAGGAGGTACGATAATTCTAGGATGAGACGATCTCACATAATATTTTATCATAAGACGAACTCTATCTAGAGCCGCGCATTTGGAACATCTCTTGAAAGTAAAGAATAGTGTGATGTACAGGCATATATCAAAGTTGATAAGCTAGCATACAAGTTCAGGGACTTCATGCAGCATATGCCTAACCTTTGGGTTGTCTCCCTTCTACACAGGAACCCAAATTAATTGTAAACAGAAACTCTATTTGAGTGAAGATATCTAACGGGTTCTACATTCGCATCCTGCGCTATATATATGTATATACAGAGATCAAGGTTCAATTGGTTTGCATTACATTCCAACTCGAGTATACTAATACTCACCTTTATTCTAACATGCTAATCTAATATTTTTGCCATCCAGTGGAACGTAAACATGTACTTATATCTCAAACCCATCTTTAATGGTTGCGTTCTTTAGTATGATTGTGATGCCTGACCTGATGTAGAACCCTTCATGTGGCCTATCCGCTTCTTCTACTCCCTACAGAAAATGACCACCAAAAGTATAAGTATATGCTAATGTCTAATTATACAGACAATGATCTACCTCGTACTTAAGCTCTTACATCTTTATTAGTGATGATCACGTCTCTGCCAATCTTGGCGTTCTTATCAATTATGCAATTCCTGCATTTGAACACTTACAGGTTAGGGGAGAACTTAGGTGATCATCTTGAAGAGTTGTCATGGGGCTTCAGTAAGAGGGAAAGTTTACCTGATTTTAGTGTTTTGTCCAACTCCAATGGGGACTTTTCCCTCTGCTAGAAGAGAGGCAATTTCTGATTCAGTTTGGTAGTAGTCAGCACCCATCATCATGGTGTCCTTAAGCTCGACACCGTACTCCAGTCTTGAGCGGACTCCAACTATTGAATGTTCAACGCGGCACTCCCTTAGAAAGCAGCCATGGGATATTATCGACTCGGAAATCTGGGCGAACCAACGAGAATGAATGATGATTGGTGAGACATGAACAACAGGAGAAATAGAGGGAGAGTGCAAGCTAGGCTCAATTATACAATACCGTGCATCTATCAACTTTAGTAGGGGGTAGAAATCTTGGAGATGTGTAGAAGGGTGTTTTTGGGTCATAGAATTCAAACTTGGGAGGCTGCATTAAGGAAAAAAACAGTAGGTTACTGGCGAAAAAAGTAGCAGACTATTGATCCACACAGCAACAATGAATGGCTTAATCCAAATGATAGTATTTCACTTCAGAAAGACCTGTTCTGTAAGGGCCAAGTTGGCATCAAAGAAAGACCTTATGGTTCCGATGTCCTCCCAGTAGTCGTTGAACAAATATGACTGAAAAGAGGCGCCAATTTAGTTTCAATCACTTGCAACAATGGTGAGGCAAACCAGTTTGAATGAAATAAAATGGCCATAAAATGGCTGAAGTCATAAACACGTACCTGAACACGGTACTCTCCAACAGCTGACGGAATAAGCTCAGAGCCAAAATCATTGCTTGATGAGTGTTTATCTAGAAGGTCCCTGAGGACATCGCTCCGAAAGACATAAACGCCCATAGATGCAAGGTAGGGGTTTTTCGCAGCATCTGCCTCTGACAGCCCAAGTGAGGCGGTATCAACTTGCTGTAGTGACCAAAAACACATGAAATAGACAGTTTGAAAAAACACGGATCATAGTAAATAATGATAATAAGGAAGATAAAAAAAAGGAGCCAAAAGAGGTTAGTTAGCACACCATGGCATCTAGATCAGCTCCCCTTGGTTTCTCTGCAAAGTGGATTATTCGTCCAGTTTCATCAATCTTCAACAACTCACAATCTGATGCACGGCTGTATGTCAACTAACTTTAAGTCAATGCCAAACTTAAGGCACAAATTCCATTCATGCAACTATAATAGATTACTTTTCGCTAACTATTGTTATCTAAGACATAACCTATCATCCATGGGTACACATGAGACCGTAATGTCAGCATTTGTATCAATATGCTTCTGGCAGAAGAGACAGAAAGAAAAAGTATTAGCATAATTTTAAACAGAACATGAAAGTACATTCCAATATAAACAAAAATGAGCAATACCTGCACGAAATCCATGTAATCCATTCGATAAAGATGATCACCCGATAAAATCAAAATATGTTCAACATTCCTGCGTTTGGTGTCCTGCATAAATGATTCAACATAACCTAGTAACCAATTCCAGAAACTCGACAATCTATTCTCACCAATGGCCTCATAATAAGATTGAGAATTAGAATGACTTACATCAAATATCCAGGAAACCTGTCTAACTGCATCAGCAGTGCCCTGAAACCATCTATCTCCTGCTTCTCCTGGAGTCTGAGTAGCAGCCAAAACCTGTTCACCAATCACCACCAAAATCAATATTTCTGCTCCTCAATCTGGGATTGCTTACAAGTTACAACTACCACCTAAACTATATTTGAGAGTCCAATGTAAGGTGCCAATATTGGTGTTACTCAAGACTCTTTTACTTGATATCAACTAGTATGCTTTAAATGTCAAGATGAGTACCAAAATTACACCCTCATTATCAAACAAACAATGCAAAAACTCCCTCTAGAAGCTATCGGTGTTCCAATGTTTGGACATGTACCCAAGTCAGACACGCTCAAAGACTGGGGAAAATATGTGATAAACAGATTACATACATATACCTGCAGAAAGACTGTTTCTACATGACATATTGAAAAAACTTAACTTTGGACAACAATTCAACTTGTTATATATATATATATACATGGTGCATGCATTGTCTAGGCTTCTTACCTCCACAAAACCATCCCCAAAGTTGACACCGTCTCCAAAATGGTATGTTCGTGCAAGGTGGCGGTTGAGCGAGAATGAGTTGAACTGAGTAAGAATGTATATCTTGGTTACACCGCTGTTGATGCAGTTGCTCATGGGCACATCAATAAGCCTATAACACCCTCCAATGGGGACCTGCAACCCATTACATTATTCAATCAATATCACCTACTTCCAACATCATTTTCCTCAATAGTTCATGATTTCTCTTTTTGTTCCCTTTTTTGGTTTAGGGGGAGGGAACAAGATTCATAATAACAAATCAATATTAACAAAAACAAAACTCATGACTTTCTAAGTTTTCATTAAAATATATATATCCATAGATCATAAAGTTTAGAAAGGCAGTTGCACAGTTTTCTTTTAAATTTGTTGATATAAATTACCGCTGGCTTGGATCTCTTGTTAGTAAGAGGAAAGAGACGAGTCCCAGCACCTCCACCCAGTATAATTGCTGCCACATTTTTGGGGTCAGCCACAGGATTATCAAACAAAGCTGGCTCAACTTTCTGCACTCAGAAAACACAATACAAAAAGAAACATTATTCCTACTTTTAAACTAAAGCAGTGATTAAAAAAACAATTATGATCCACACCACACAAAGATGTGAAAAGATGATCAACTTCTTTTTTAAGAATTTCCTACCAAAAACCCACCAAAAAAATGTAAAATTTAGAGAAAAGAACTTACCAGAGACTCTTTCACAGTTTGATTAAAATCAGTTCTGACAGCACAGACTTTAAACCCTGATTTATCAGCATTTTTGGGATTCTTCCTAGCTCTGAAATTTCTACAAATCAGTGCTCCCAGATCTACGCCATTGAAACTCTGCCTGATTCTTTCTCCTAGAAATTGGTTCTTCCCAGCTTGAGGTACTACATGAGCATTATGCCTTAAAGCCATAGCTTGATTATTTCCTTCTCCCTGCTACAGTTTAAACAAGCACAGAAAAACCAATCATTTCTTTATGATTCTTGATCCCCCTTTTTGTGGCCATGCTCATTTTTAAAGCAAAGATCCTATCTTTACAGAATCTTGACTCAAAGAACACGACAAAATCCGGGTATATTTCGAACAAATACTGCAGCAAAATCATAAATTAATGAACATGAAAATTAAAAACAAGAAATGCCCAGATCAAAGAATGTGAAAAAGGAGAGAAATAAACAGTACCCAGAAGCAAATATTGGGAAACAAATGGCGTTGGGAGCTTAGAATCCCGAAAGAATAGGAACAGAGGTGTCAAAATTAGAAAATATGAAAATTAATGGTAAGAAATTATATTGCTTGATACCCCACCCCAGGCAAGTGATGCTGAATTTAGGAAGGAAAGAAAGAGATTGGAATTGACGTTTTTGTATTGAATGAATCAAAAATGAAAGAGGTGCATGTGAGTGGTCACGAGATACACTGCAAAATGTATGGTGTGACCAAATTTCAATGGCGAAATGAAGTGGCTAATTTTGGAGTAGTAGTGAGGGGTGTGAGTGAGAGAGTACGAGTGGGAGAAGAATGCGGTGGGGTTTTGTGGGGTTTTGGGGGTCAGTCGGTCGAGTCAGATTAATTGGGAGTATGATTATGATTTAATACTCATTAGTCATTAAGGTAGAAAGAAAATTGTGACAGGAATGTAGAGCTGGAGCTGGAAGGTTGAAATTCGAAATTCCATGACATACAAGGAACTTATGCCTCATCCTAGTGGCCACTTTAATTTTTTATTCTATTGAGAATTTAATTTTCATAATATAAGGTTGAAGATTGAGATAATTGTCAGTTTGACTACCATTTTTTATGTTTAATATTAATTATCACTTAGGTCCCATTGGCACCGTTCTTTTATGCGTTAACGCACTCAAACGCAACGCAACTTAACGCAACATAATGCAAATTATCATTATTTTTTAACTATTTCCAACGCAACTAAACGTAACGTAACGTAACGTAACGTAACGCAACGCAAACGCAACGCACAAAAGAACGGTGCCTTAATGTGGTAGATTGCGTTGTGGTACCACATCATACCACAACTCCTTAATTTCTCACACTTCACTACACCACATGACACTGCAATCATTATCAATATATCTTTTTATTTTTCTCTCTCTTCGCTTTTCTCCTCTACTTTTCACATTCTCTTTCTTTATATACCCAATTTATCATAATTCTCACCACTATTAACCACAACTCACCACAATTCATCACATTTTTTTCAAATTCCATTGCACCGCACCATTACCATACCGTAACCAACCGTATAAAAGAACGAGGGCTTAGTTGATTGTTATGGTTTTCAATGACTTTGATTGATAATTTCTTATATAATATTTTTATAAATAATTACAATATTATATGTTTAGGATATTTTTTGTTACGAATTTAACAGTAATAATTTTATATAACAAGTCATTGTATGTATATGTTGATAAATATATGATCAAATTTTTTAAAGTTTGATTAAATAATTTTCAAAGACGTCAATCATATGGAATGGAGAGAGTACTTTGATAACGTTTTCTCTTAGATTGTTCAAGCTTAAATAGGTTGAAAATATATAAACAAAACTCCGGACCTTGGGTTTTGTTTGGTAAGTACACTATTTATCAGCCTAATGAAAAATTCGATCAAGTCAAAAGGTTCAAAGGGGTATTTAGTACACAGCTTTTTGCAAAACAACATAGCAGCATAAACAAACCAACAAAATTACCAAACAGTAGCAGTTAGAAGATACATTCATAAAAATCAAAAAATAGAAAGCTACGAAACACCCAAAAAACAATTCACTTCTTCTTGGTTATTCACTTGGCTATTTAGGTTCAATAAATTGATTTTCAATAGGTTAAAAGAGGATTGTTCATAGTCTAGTCCAAACCGAAAAAGGGACTGGACCGGACTGGATTGAGGACTGGACCGAAGGAAGTTCGACCCAGGAAATTTTTATGTTCGGTCTTCGATCCAATCCATGGACTGAATTGATGGACCAAAGTTGCTAAAATAATAGGGTTTCTTCATGTATAGTCCAGTCCGGACTGGACCGAACAAAGTTCGATCGGTCCAGTCCCGGACCGAACTTTTTTCGGTCCAATCCTCGGTCCAGCTTAGTCCTCGGTCCATTTGGTCCAATCCTATTTGGTCCAATACGAGACCGATGAACAACCCTAGGGTAAAAAGAATAAACAAACCTATTGACATTATTCTATTCTTGAAATGATTATTTTATCCATGATTTTCCCAAAATTACGTCAAATGTCATTCATAATAATTGCTACAATTTATGTTGAATTATTGACAAAGAGCATAAACGAAATTTTACCAAAAACATTTTTCAACTAAATTTACCAAAACTTTTTTTTCCAAATAATCAATCTAAGTAGTTAATTCAAATAGCCAACTATGGCCCTGTTTTTTTATGCGGTGTGCTACAGTATAACGCGGTATGGTGTGGTCAAATTGTAGCGAATATGGTGGAATTGTGGTGAGTTGTTGGTAAGTTGTGGTGAATTTTTTTGTATATATATATATATAAATATTGTATTAGTAATTGTCAAAAAGTAATTCGAAAAAGTGAGTTGAAATATTGTATTGTTTTTTATGACTAAAAAATGGTTGAAAAAGTATTGTATTGGAAAAAGTGAGTTGAAAAAATATTGAAAATTTATATTAAAGATATATAATAAATTTGAAAAAAGTAAAGCGAAGTATGGTAGGCTGTGGCACCGCAGATTGCCAGCGGCATAAAAGAACAGAGCCTATATATAGCCCGTACAAGTAACTCAACCAATGACCTGTTTGCCAAACAAAACCCTATTGGTGCGTTTGGTTATATTCCGGGAAAATGTTTCTTGGGAAAATTTTCCCATGAATGTTTTTTCTAGGAAAATTTTCTCTGGCAAAGAATAATTAACAATGTTTGGTTTACATTTGAAAACATGAGAAAAAATTTTCCCATCTACCTTGGGAAAATTATGGGACCCACTTCAAATTTTTCTCCCCTCATTTTACAAACAAACATGAGAAAATTTAGTTAACTTGGAAAGTTGACAACCTTTTTCTGAAAATAGTTATAATCAAACACACCATGCAAAAAAAGACACATAACAACGGCGCTGAAAGAAAGAAAGAAACAACACACTAAACACCAAAATACAAATTATAACAAAAGCCAGAAGGGACATTAGTAGCACCCAAGAAAGATCCAAACAAGGGGCAAAAAAAAAAAACAATAAAGCTCAGCTCACTCCCAAATAACAACAAAGCATCAAAGAAAAGATCCAAGCACATTCTGCTCTTGCTCCCTCACAACCTCTTACCATCTTCATCATCAACCAAAAATGGAATTTTGGTGTCAAGTTGCTGGACTCTACGAGCCCCCTCTTCCAACCTAATGAATAGGTTATCCCCGGACTCGATGGTTGAACGAGATTTTAAAACATCAAACACCTTGATGAAATTCTTATTAGTATAGAGTATATCCCCTTGCTCCTACTTAAATAATTCAATTTTCTGGATTGTGTAATAACGTATTTCCTTAGTCTCCCCCAGTTTGCACTTATGTTTAGTTATTTTCGTCACATATCGAGTTTAATACCAACAGTTTTTATTATTAGTCGGTCGTGATGAGTAGTAGTATTGTCATGGATAAGTGTTAATTAAAATTAAAAGTATTATTTGAAAATATAAACAAATTTTAATGGTGTTCCATTGGTTTTTGTATTAATACTATTATCTTTAATTGTTTTTTTATATTTGACTTTTTAATTAACTTTTTTTGTTTTATTTTATTTATTGATCCAGAATTGCCTAGCAAAGATAGATTAGATGCCCGAGGATCAAAATACAACCTAGGGTTTAAGAAAACCCCAACTTAGAACTCAAGGATAACATCTAACTTTTAGGGGTTTTAGAAGATAAACAACAAAATAACAAGAAGTAACAAGATATGATCAATCTCTAAAGAAAGCTCACTAAGATTAACCTTGATATCCAAGTAAAGGCTTAAAGGATAGATTCACCCACTCTCACTTTAACCACCATGATAATCCAAACTTGATCGAAAGGTTACCCACTAATCAAGCTCTAAAGTGAATACTCTGAACCACCACCACTAGAATTTAATGGATAAACAGAGAAGAGATTGGGGATGGTTTTCAAATACCAAATAAGAATTCATCTTCAAATGTCTACAATGTTCAATAAGTGAGTACAAAATGAGGGGCAGAGGTTTTAAATAAGGGTGGAGAAAATTGGGGGAAGAAACATAACAACAGAAGGGGAGAAAACTCACAGATATGTAGAAAAAAAGCCGAGGTGCAACCAGCGCCTCAACCAAGCAGTTGGAGCGGAGAAAACAAAGCAAGCACGGTCGGTAACAGGTCGGGCGCGGCCAGCGCTTACCTGCACCTGCTGATCTCTAACGCGCATAACTTTTTCGTTTTAGCTTCGATTCAAGCATATGATATATTTATGGAAAGCTTTCGATGTGTACTATAAGCTTACCGAATTTGATGGTGATTGGATTCGTAATTAAGGAGTTACGAATAAAAGAGTGAAAACATATCTTTTTTTTTTGTTGTCCAATTTTGCTTAAAAACATGATATTCTTTAACTTGCTCCTCTTGGCTTGGCCTTGTTTCCTCATAACTTCTTCCTAGCCTCCTTGGGGTTGGTTTTCTGAGCTTGACTTGACGCTCCATGGTTCCACCCTGACCCTTGTGTAATGATCAAAACACCCCTATATTTCCTAAGCGGACAATTTGGGGCTTCAAAAGCAACTCGAAGCTTGATTTTAAGGAAAACTAGTTTGGACCCACGCCCGTTATTTTCTCCGATGCTAAGGACCTTCGGAGAATATGGATCAGACTCCCCTTGTTGGAGAGGATTTGCCCTCAGATCCTGGGGGTTAGAAACAAGTCAAACAACTGCAAGAAAGATCAGACCCTTATAGTAGAAGTCTCCCAAAACTAGGGATGACAGTCAAGTCCGAATCCAAAGCGATTCAGATTCGCTCCGACTAAAAAATCCGAGTCCGAATTCGACAAAAAAAAAAAACTCCGAATCCGAATCCGATTAAAAAAATCCGACTTCGATTATAATTGGGACGGGTATGGAGGTGACCACCTCCGATCCGATTAAATCCGAATAACTCCGATTATGATAATTAATATAAAAAGTTAAAAAACTGAAAATTAAAATGACCGGTTTTTATTATAATAGATCGTAAAAATTTAAGAATTTATGGTTTTGAAATTTCCCAGGAATATTATGATGGTTGAGAGAGTATTTTTGATATGTTATATGTGTGTTGTGTGTTATGCAAACATTTTTAAGAATTATAGTTGGTGTTTTATTTAACAAGTATGATATATAATCAGAGGTAATTGGAGTTCGAAGTAATCGGAGTCGGAGGTAATCAGAGTCAGAGTTGGAGTTGGGTACCTCCGATTAAGTTTGGATTTGAAGGTCTTCCCACCTCCGATTAATCGGATTTGGAGGTGGACCTCCGCCTCCGATTATTAATTGGAGCGAAGGTGGATGTACCTTCCTCCGATTAAGTTTGGATTTGGAGGTCATCCCACCTCCGATTAATCGGATTTAGAGGTGGACTTCCACCTCCGATTATTAATTGAAGCGAAGGTGGAGGTACCTACCTCCGATTCGCCTCCGACCCATTGCCATCCCTACCCAAAACCCATGCTAGCTCGATGCTCACCACCCTGCCTTTTTTGAAGACATACCGATTCTTGAGGATACAAGGGGTAGGGGACTCAAGCGGCGATCCCGGTTAGCTCGTTTACTCATAATTTTGTTGAACTCCACGATGTTGTCATCCCAAGAGATCTACTCCACGATGTAATGACCAAAACACTCATATGCTTCGTAGACGGTCAATTTGGGGCTCCCGAGCTTGACTTGAAGGAAAACTGGCTTTGACACACTCCCGTTATTTTCTCCGATGCTAAGGACCCTCATAAAATATGGATCATTTATTATTTTACAATTCCAATAACATATACTACCTCCGTCCCATTATATTTGTCCATTGACCTAATTTTTTGGAGGACCAATGCATATTGGGAATTGAGGTAAAAAAGTTTGTAATTTACCTAAATTACACCTACTTTAATTGAAGATAATAGTTGTTGGAATTGTAAAAAGTGATAAATGAATTTATTAATTAGGGGTAGAAAATGAATTACAATTGTTGGAATTGTAAATAGGACAAATATATTGGGACAAAGAATTAGGTAAAAGGACAAATAATTTGGGACGGAGGTAGTAATTACTACTTTTCTTATGTTACCATTAACATTGATTGAATGAACCGTAAATTTTGATTCTAATTAATACTTATAATTAATTTTCTCACTAACTACCCTATAAAGTTTTGCAATATTTAGTAGATTTTATGAGAGGTCATTTTACCATAAACTATCGAGAGACGTTCAATTTTTTGGTAATTTTTTTTTTATCAATATAGAGGGACTAATAATTTATTTAGAATGATACTGATTAAAAGGTGTCATTCGATAAATTATTAGTGACAATCATATTAAAAAACTATTCTGATATGACTCATTAATTGCTATAAAATATTTGAAAGGTCACTATAAAAAGAATTTGTCTCACTATAATTTTATGTGAGATTATCTCATCCTAAAATTGAATTTTTACCGATCTGTTCACTTATATTCTATAACTATAGTGACAGTTAGAGTTATATTTGACATTCCAATACGTCTAAAATTTTTATGCAACTAATTATGGAAAAAATATGTGTAAATTAAAAAATGCAAATGAATGAATGAATATATATATTTTCTTTTGTGTGTGAAGTTGACCCATCTATTAATCTCTTATTTTAAGGGTAGTTACTAGCAAATTTCAAATGTTAGAAGATAAGGGGTAAATAATCAAACTATTATGATGAGATGACTCATAACTAAACTTAAAAGATTAGAGTTGTTAATATTGTAATTTTTTTTTTCAGAAGGATAAATTGAACCCACCTCACTAAGCCTTTATCTCAAATCATGCATGGCAATTAGTAAGGGCTAATGAGCTAAGGAAAGGGGAATGTCAGGCGTAAAGCTTGGTAGAAGGCTTGTAAAATTCCGCACTTAAGTAGACCTGTCAATTCGGTCGGGCGGGCAGGTTTCGGGTCAGTCGTATATCGGGTTCGGGTAAATACGGGTCGATGTATTTCGGGTTTGGGTAAATACGGACGGTATATTCCGGTTTCGGGTCAACCCAATGGGTTATGATTGCAACATTTTTTTGATTTTTCTTTTTAAAAAATAGTCTCTAAATATTACTTTTTGTACAATATATATAATAAAATATGATTATCTTCTAGTAACGATAGATCATTGTAATTATTTTGACTTAAATTAGAGAAATAACAAATAAATAAGTTGCGCTTATAGCTTAACATTAAAAATTACAAAGAAAAATCACAAATTCTAATAAAGTTGAACTTAAAAATTAATTTTTCGGGTCAAACGGGTGGGTCGGGTTTAACCCGTTAATTGTCGGGTTCGGTATACTTCGGGTTTAGTTCTGAAAATCGTGTTCCAAAACCAGAAATTTCGGACGGGTTTGGGTCGGGTCAGAAATTGTCAGATCTAGCACTAAGAGTTTGCAAGTGGTGGGACTTGATCCCACCAGGTCCCATCAGACTACCTCCTCCAAGATGGAAAGCTAACTTGGTAAGTTGGTATCATGTGAATTATACTCACTTGATTATTACTCCCTCCTTTTTCATATTATAAGTCATTTTGACAACAAAAAAAAAACTCAAAACTAATAAAATAGAGTTGGGAATGGATCCAATAGGAAGAGAGTTTAGGTAGGAAGGTGAGAAGAGCAAATCATAGCCTTTGATTTTACATCTGACGGTGTGTGGTCATGGATATGGGGAAGTGTGGTCATGGATTTTAGAGTGTGGTCGTGGATTTAAGGGATTGTGGTCACCAAACCATGACCACACTCCCTGATATCCATGACCACACACCGTCAGATGTAAAATCAAAGGCTATGATTTGCTCTTCTCACCTTCCTACCTAAACTTTTTTCCTATCGGATCCGTTCCCAATAGAGTTAGTTCGATAGTTACAATATTTTTGACAACAGTGTTAGAGATGAAATAATATTAACATAATAATGAAAATAAAAGAGATAAAGACGAACTGATGGATGAAGGATGTGAGAATGTCTTATTAAGATTTTAAAATAACAAGTACTATGAAAAAAACTAGTTAAAATGCTTAATATGAGGACGGAGCAATACAGTAACTTGGAGTAGGACCTCTATATGATACAATGAATGAATGAATGCCATATTCGGCGGATCTTAGTCATCTGTTGTTGTCGTGTATGGTACGTAGCTGCCGACTATGACCATCCGGAGTAGCCTATACTTGTCATCCATTATTAGTCCATGGAAACTGGAAACTGTACAAGTGTTCAAGGACAAACATAGCCAAAATCATCACATTAACAAAAATAACAAAACTTGTTACTAATAATTCAGTTTAACCAAAAAAAAAAACTAAGATCATCACACAAACAACCATTCATGTGAGAATAACAAGTTAGATCGATTTTATGTCACTTTTTTTCCTAATTTTTATTTAAGTTCCTTTGTCACTACCTCCTTATTTAGACAATTATACATTTTGATAGATAATGTTTTGATTTTAGATGCATTTGTTAGAATTTTGAAAAAAGTTTGTGTAAAATTTTCCTTACCCTGCCTTGGAAAAAAAGTTCACTAAGCTTGAGAGTCTAACAGGGAGTCCGCATCAAAATTTTATCATCTACAAAGTCAAAAAAAATTGTCATCTACCATACACTATTAAACATTTTAAAAAAAATGTGGGAATTTGAAAAATTGACTAGCTTTCTCACAAGCTACTCAAACCCAAACCCACACCTCCCCTCCTATTCACATAGATCATGCTAGCTCAATTTCAAATTATTTATAGAAACTAGTCCTAGTTAACTTTTGAAAACTTTAACCATTTTTTTAACATATTAGTAATCATATGAAACTACCATAATTAGATTATAATGAATAATATCTTGTGAAAAGGTATAACTTTATAATTTTTTCAAAATATGTGATTAACAAAGCATGATTAAGGTGCATTTTTTCCGAGTATAGTTGGCGTAAGGAAAACTCATTTTATAGAAAATAATCTTCCTATTTTTTTTCTTTGCTCGATTGCAAAAATTGAGAATGATTTTTCACCAATCCTTTGTAAACAAATTTACTATGCCCAACTTTAGTAAACTATGTTTTCCCCCTCCAACCCAACCTTGATCATAAGCACTTTCTTACAGCGCCCAACTTGACTTCTTTTCTCAATTCAACTTGTTGTCAATGTGACTCTTCCTCTTTCTCTCTCATTATCTTTGTTAGGTTTATAGGGATTTTTTTTCTATAAATAGTAGGTCTTGTTTACCTTGTTTGCCGTGGCCAAATTTGGGGCATCTCCTATGGGAGGAGGTGTATTCAGATATTCTGAAATTTCGTATTCAAATTGGTGAGAGAGTTTTGTTGAGAGTTTTGTTGACTAAGAGCATGTGTCTCTTTCGGGTGGATCTCTTTCGGTGTTTGAGATCTTTGTAATACTCTCTTTTGTTGGATCTCGGGAGGAGATCGTTCGTTGTACTCTCTGCCATAGTGGATTCGTTTGTGCTTGTGCCGCCCGTGGTTTTTTCCCGATTTGGGTTTCCACGTTAAAAATCCTTGTCCCCTTTATTCTTGCATTCATTTATTTTTCTCGATATCCAGTAGTCATCTTTTTCTGCTTTCGCTATGATTAATTCGCTCTTACAATTAAAATCCTAACAAGTGGTATCAGAGCGATGGTGGTTCAAATTTTGTGGATTTAGGGTTTATATAAGAGCTTTGGTTATGAGAAGACTACATTCAGAAATTCGTTCGTTGGTATCAAGAAATTCGCTAGCAAGATCAGATATGGGGATTGTGAAGATTTCTGTTGGATCTAGTTTGCGACCGTTCAGCGGTTTAGCTACCCATCGCAGTTCTACCTTTCAGAGGTTCGTTGGCGATGAAGAAATTTTAGATCTGAAGATTTCTGTTGGATCTAGTTTGCGACCGTTCAGCGGTTTGGCTACCCATCGCAGTTCTACCTTTCAGAGGTTCGTTGGCGATGAAGGAACTTTGGATCTGAAGATTTCTGTTGGATCCAGTTTGCGACTGTACGTTCAGCGGTTTGGCTACCCATCGCAGTTCTACCTTTCAGAGGTTCGTTGATGATGAAGAAACTTTGGATCTGAAGATTTATGTTGGATCCAGTTTGTGACCGTTCAACGGTTTGGCTACCCATCGCAGTTCTACCTTTCAGAGGTTCGTTGGCGATGAAGAAATTTTGGATCTTTTGTTGATTTTAGTCCAAGATGGAGATTGTTAGAAAAGTGTCCTAAAATCACACAGTCTCTTAATCCCACAATTATTTGTTTCTTAATTGTATTAGGATATTATTTAGGTTTCCTAATTATGTTAGGTTTCCTAATTGTATTAAATTCTAAATCTAATTGGAGTGGGCGTCAAGTTAGGTTTATACGAAGTTTTTTCCTATAAATAGTGGGTCTTGTTCGTCTTGTTTGGTGTGGCCAAATTTGGGGCACCTCCTATGGGAGGAGGTGTATTCAGATATTCTGAAATTTCGTATTCCAATTGGTGAGAGAGTTTTGTTGAGAGTTTTGTTGACTAAGAGCATGTGGCTCTTTCGAGTGGATCTCTTTCGGTGTTTGAGATCTTTGTAATACTCTCTTTTGTTGGATATCGGGAGGAGACCTTCATTGTACTCTCTACCATAGTGGATTCGTTTGTGCTTGTGTCGCCCGTGATTTTCCCGATTTGGGTTTCCACGTTAAAATTCTCTGTCCCCTTTATTCTTGCATTCATTTATTTGTTCTCAATATCTAGTAGTCATCTTTTTCCGCTTTCGCTATGATTAATTCACTCTTACAATTAAACCCTAACAATCTTTCTCATAGTTGCTCTTCCAAACCCTTTCAATAGATTGGTGAAGCCCATGTACGTGAATTATATCCACATGCATTTTTCAGTTACAAAATTAATAACATTTCTTGATAAATATTTATTAATTATTAATAGTAGTAGATGTTGTAAGTTCCATAAAAAAAATAGAAATAATATATATAGTGTATGTACAATCACTTCTAATCAACGGAAGAGGACAGTATAATTGCTCATTGCTCTCAAATTTGGGCAATTGAGTGCCCGCGTATTTATTGTAGTTTAATGACTAATATGGACAAGTCTCAAAGTCCTTTACTCTCTCCATTCCATATTAATTGTCATCTTTTAAAATTGTGAAGTCAAAATTTAAAATTGTTGATCATAATTTTTCCAATATATTTAACTATTCATCAAATAAAATTAATACGATTAGATTCAGAAAGAATATTATCATAAAAATATAATATTGTAATTATTAACAAAATAACAAAATATTATATAAGAAATTATCAATCAAAGAATGATATTGGAGGGTAAAGATTGTGATAGTCAACTAAGTGACAATTAATATAAAACGGAGAGAGTAACTTTCTTTAAATTTTCTATAATTATATATTATTATAAATGTGATACATAAAATTTCAATTGTCTTTAATTAATTTTACTTATTGTCAAATAAGGGAAAGTTATTTTTTATAAATATTACTTTTCTTTGTAACAAACATACGAAAATATAAAATAATATTTTTTCTCTCTTTAATTAGAACTCCATTTTCTCTCTCCTCACTAAAGCCCTAGAATCCCACAAAACCTTAATCAATGTCGCGCTAGAGGTCGATGTAGTGAGAGTCTTATGCCTCCGGTCTTTAGGGGGCGATCCATTGGTGTTGTATACCTAATTCATAGGCTCTAACCAATGAGTCCCCGAGGGCGGTGATTCGGGTTTTGTAACTAGGGTTTTGACCTTATTTCTTGTAACCAAATGAGCCATTTTTTTTCATGAATAACATGATTTAGACCTAACTAAACTCAGGCTCACAACGGAGGAAGAATAGGTGGAGATCAAAGATGAGGTCTCAGCAAAGAAGGAAGAGATTAGTAAGGCACCTTATTGATAATTAATTTGGAGACAGGCGCAAAGGGTGGTGGTAAGGGAACTTATTGATAATTTATGCCTATTCTGATTCTTTTCCTTGGAGGATAAACTCTTTATGCTCAATGAGGGGCCTTGGTCATTCGATGGCAAGCTCCTCTTAGTTGAAGAATGGGCAAGGAAAGAAAAATACAGGGAAATAGAGTTTCAAACGACTAGATTATGGGTAAAGGCTTATGATTTTCTGACTATACATCAGTCACAAAATTTTGCAAAAATCCTTGGCGATAAAGCTAGAAACTTTGTGGGTAGTGAAGAAGATACTATGCCTAGTAAGAACAAATCCATGGCTTTTCGGGTGCATATGAATGTCACTTTCCCCTTGCGGAGAGGGGCTATGAAGTATATCCAAGGGCAGCATAAACTCAAGCTTAAACATGACAGTACTTGCAGTCTTTCCACATTTTGATCCGTCACAACTCACAAGGCAAGCCATCTGAACAAGGGTGTTGATGCTCTATCAAGGAAATATGTACTTCTAATGATTCTTACCTCGACAATCCTAGGCTTTGAACATTTGAAAAGCCTCTATGAAGGAGATTAAGATCTTAAAGAGTTATTCAACCAATATACCAAGCATCCTCAAGGTCTATTCCATGTAAGCCAAGGCTTTCTTTTTAAGGGAACCAGATTGTGCATCTCTAACGGAAGCATCTAAGAGTTGTTGATCCAAGAAGTCCATGGAGGAGCTCCTGCTGGTCACTTTGGGATTGAGAAAACCCTTCTTATCCTGAAAGCATTATTATTGGCCAAAGATGATGATAAATATTGAGCATTTCATCAAAAGGTGCTCCACTGTCAATTAGTAAAGAGTCATAGCTTACCTTAGGTGTTGTACACTCTTCTACCTGTTCCTGAAGCACCATGGAAAGATATGAGCCTTAATTCATCACAGGCTTACCAAGAACTCAAAGGAACAAGGATTCTGTCACGGTGGTGGTAGATAGGTGACCCAAAATGGCTCATTTGATGCTTTGCAATAATACTTTTGATGCTTGCAATGTGGCTAGCTAATCTCTATTACAGAGAAATTGTAATACCACATGGTATCCCAAAGAGCATAGCATATGACAAGGATGTCAAGTTTCTGATTCATTTTTGGCTCACTCTTTGGAAGAAGATGCACACTTCTCTAAAGTTGAGTGCATCCAACCATCCCCAGACTAATGGCCATACAAAAGTTACCTACAGGGCCTTGGGTACCTTACTTAGTGTCTTGATCATGAAGAGTCTAAAGAATTGGGATGAACTCCTTCCCCGTGCTGAGTTTTCCTACAGTAGTAGAGCCCTAGGAAGGCCACCAAGGTGTAACATCCCTAGACTCATAAGCACCAGACTAAGGTAAACACCTCATCATCCAGTGATTAGCGTAGCGAATTAAGGTGTCCAAGGACATTACCGCCATCCATCCCCCATGGATAAGGCTACCATACACACAAGACTTCCAAGCAACAACAACACAACTACGAACAACAGATAGACATCCATACATACTTTTTCATCCTATAATTTCCAACATCCATATATACCCTTTCTTCCTATAATTTCCAACCACCTTGGATGCAAAGTCCTCAAGATCAATCACCTCTTTTTTATTGATGATCTTATCATTTTTCTGCACTGCTGATGCTCCTTCAGTACACTTCATACATGATGTGCTCTCCCACTTTTTCCTTACCTCGTGTATGTCAGCTTATAACTCAAAATCACAAATTGTAATTACTGGTTGTCCTCTCTCTGTGAGGAACCAGATCTTGTCCATTCTTACTTTTGAGGAAGGTTCCATACCTTTTCACTATTTGGGGGTCCCCATTACCACTGGAATTTTTACAAATTAAATTTGATTGTGATTATTTGGTGGATAAAATCACTGCTAAGGAGTGAGGACGGTCTTCTCATAAAATTTCCTATGTTGTTAGTATCACAATGCTAAATTATGTGTTGCTTGGCATCTTTGGCTACTGGGCCAATATGTTCCTGTTTCCTCAAGTAGTAACTGACAAAATCATATAGATTTGTAGAATTTACAAATGGTCAGGAGATATCTTGTATAAAAGGGCTCATTTGGTAGAGTGAGATACTCTTTGCAAACCCAAGGCTCTGGGTGGTGTTAGAATTCGAACAATTTCTCTTTGGATCAAAGCTTGTATATGCAAACTTGTCTGGGACATTGCTAACAGCAAAGAAAGTTTATGGATCAAGTGGGTTCATTAGTAGATACATAAGAGGGATAACTTGGTCGGATCACATCCCTAATCGGCTCGACTCTTAGTGTTGAAAACACATCTACCAAGTGAAAAAAGATTTTTAAAGTGGGTTGCAACCCTGACTGGAGTTGGAATGATCCTAACAATAGCAGATTCAAATTCAGTGCCTGTTGTCTATGGTTTTTTCACAAGCATCCCAAGGTTTGTTGGGCTAGATTTGTATGAAACAAGATCTCACCCTCAAGGCATTATGTTATTGCCTGGCTTGTTTTCCACTGATGCATTCCAGTGGGTACGAGGTTAATCCACCACGGCATTCATATTAATCCTAGATATCTATGTCCTTTGTAATTAGAGCCCTGAAGACATAAACCATCTGTTTGTGACTTGCCCTTTTGCCAAAGTAGTAAGGATTCACTTCAGTCATCACCTCAAGCTTCATCATATCTTTTCTTATCTCTTCTGCTGGGCCAAAAGCTGGGACAAATTTCCGGCATGGCTAAAAGATTACTTCTTGTTGCATGTTTCAGTGCTAGTGTTGTTGTTATATGGGAAATAAACAATGTCAAAAGATTTAACAATCATTAGTATACGATCCAAGATTTTGTTTTGCTCCATAGATCTCTGGTGGTAGGGAGAAATTCTAAGAAATATGATCTTTATATGGATACTTTACTTTCTTATCCTTTGACTACAATGGTCAAGGAGGAGTATAGGGTTGTATTTGATTTTCCCATATTGGGATTTTCCTTTTGGTAATGAAATTCCTTAATTTTTGCGCATATGTTATTAGAATACCTAATTTAGCTATATTTAGTTTTCTTTCTTTAGTTCTTTAGGGTTCTTGCTTTCTTGTTTCTTTAGGTTTTGTTCGGTTGTTTAGGGCTGTTCCTCTTTACATACTCTCTTGTTTGGTTTGCTTGTTTCATTCAATAACAGTAGGTCTTTTGCATTCTACCGTTTCATTCTCTCTCTATCCTTCCAGCTACTGAATTGTCATTGTTTACATGGTATCAGAGCGTGGGTTCTTCTTCTCCCCTTAGCCTTCCTCCATTAAACTATCAGCTACCAAACATCAACAATGTCAGAAAAACCCGACACAGAAACGCCTGAAACACCATCTCCTTCCCCTAAACCACTCAGTAGAATACCAATCATCGATCCTTGTGACCCATTGTACATCCACCCTTCAGATCAACCTGGGCTTTCTCCCGTCGCTGAGCAGTTTAATGGTGAAGATTTCGATACATGGAAAAGGTCAGCAACCATCGCTTTATCCGCAAAATACAAAACAGCCTTCGTCGATGGAACTCTCCCCAATCCTGGGATTGACTCACCTCTCTTCCCTTATTGGCAAAGAGGGAATGACATGGTGCTCTCTTGGATCCTCAACTCATTGGCAAAGAACATCAGAGACAGTGTTTTATATTCGACATTAGCTCGAGATTTGTGGTTGGAGCTATCAGAAAGATTTGGCCAAGCTAACAAAGCCAAACTTTATTCTGTGCAACAAGAAGTGTCCAAGCTATCACAAGAATCTTTGGACATTGCTAGCTACTACACAAAGGCCAAGAAACTTTGGGATGAAGTGGGATCTGTCACGAATTTTCCCAAATGCATCTGTGGTAAGTGTACATGTGACCTAGAATTAACAGACAAATTGAGATTCATTTCGAGGAGATGAAACTCCTGCAATTCCTTATGGGTCTAAACAGTAGCTACACTACAATCCGAGACAACATTTTGATGATGTCGCCTCTCCCATCCTTAAGCCAAGTTTATTCCATTCTAAGCCAAGAAGAAAGGCAAAGGCAGGTTCATGACAATAACCAATTTCTGTCTGAGTCTGCTGCCTTTTATACCTCGAGAAACAATCAAAATGGACCTCAAAGGCCAGCAAATGACCAACAAAAGAATGAATCCAAGAAGACTCTATTTTATGATTATTGTAAAAAGAATGGGCATACTATCGATCGATGTTACAAATTGCATGGATTCCCACCTAATCACCCAAGGTACCTAGGAAGACAACAGAAACAACAGTTTTCTTCTAGAAAGATGGCCAATGCTGCTTGGAATGAACCTGAGGACACAGAACCAAGCTCATCAGCGTCTGACAAAACAAGCACTGAGGGAAATTCTGCACCACCTACCTTCAATCTAAACCAAGAACAGGCCAGACAACTCTTGCAACAACTTATGAGCCGCTTAAGTGAGCAGAACAATGGAAAGACAACCAATGATACAATGTCTGGTAACATTCCCTCATCTATCTTACATTGTTCATCTAATGCAGTTAGCTGTTCATGTACTGTCATTGAAGATAGCTGGGTCCTGGACTCTGGTGCCAGTGACCATATGTGCAATAATAAAGAAACGTTAGAAGGCCTAAATGATCTTAAGACACCCATTGACATAACCATGCTCAATGGGAATAAAATATAAGTAACCAAACAAGGCTAGTTGAACATTTCAGATCACTTAGTTTTAAGGAATGCCCTTTATGTTCCACATTTCAGATTCAATTTAATCTCAGTCAATAAATTGTGTCAAGATTTACATTGTCAGATAACCTTCACTAAGACACAATGTATTTTGCAGGGCCTTTTTGTGAAGGGGCCTTTGGTTCTTGGTAGAGAAGCATATGGTCTTTATTTCTTGGATAAGAAACTGGTACATGAAGTTGCGAGCAACAAAGATAATAAGTCAAATGCCCTAGCTTTTGTTAGCAATAGTATTTGGCATCAAAGATTAGGATACATGTCATTTGGTAGAATGAGATTAATACTGATGTTGCTTCACAGAGCCAAGATCATAAACTTTTTTATTGTAATGTTTGCCCAAAAGCTAAACAACACTGCTTGCCTTTTTATTCCAGCACCATATCTACTGTTATGCCTTTTGAATTGATTCATGTGGATACTTGGGGACCTTTCCATGTTCCTACTCACTCAGGACATAGGTATTTTTTAACCATAGTTAATGACTTTACTAGAACTACTTGGACCCACTTAATGGCCACCAAGAATGAAGCCTTTGGGTTAATCCAATCCTTTTGTCACAATGGCAAGAACAGAGTTTGGTTACATTGTCAAATGAGTAAGATCAGACAATGCCCTGGAAATTGGAAAGAACAAAGTTGCTATTTCTTACTTTGGTAATCTTGGCATATTACATGAAAGCAGTTGCACACAAAGACCTCAACAAAATGGAATAGTTGAGAGAAAACATAAAGACATACTTGAAGTTGCTAGGGCCTTGATGTTTCAATCAAATTTACCATTAAAGTTTTGGGGAGAAAGCATACTCATTGCCACTTATCTTATAAATAGGATGCCTACAACTCTATTAAAGAATAAAACCCCTTATGAAATGTTGTTCAAAAGAACACCCAATTATGATCACCTAAGAAACTTTGGATGTTTGTGTTACATGAGTACCTTAAAACAAGGGAGACACAAATTTCAGCCAAGAGCTGAACAATGTATCTTCCTTGGTTATCCTCAAGGAAAAAAGGCATATAAGCTTTATTCCATTTCAATACATAAGTTTCTTACCTCTAGGGATGTGATCTTTCATGAACATATTTTCCCTTACAATAAAGAACAAAAATCTCCTACACTTTTTCCACTCATGGTTGATAACTTAAGAACATTCTGAAACTGATGCATCTTTTCCTTTTATGAACAATGATTCTGAGGATGTTGAAAGCATTCATAACCATGCTATTGAAGCTGAAGCCAGAATTAGTACTGAACATGACACACATTGTGAGTCAGAAGCTGCTACTGATGATGGTAATTTAAGCAATGATATTGTACAACATGATACTGACTCCATTCAAGCCTTGAGAAGATCCTCTAGAAATCACAAACCTCCTTCTTATTTAGCAGATTACAATACCTGTTTCTCAAGTGTAACTAACCTATACTGTAAACCCAAGGATGCTTCTTTGTCTGATGTTTCAAATTGTCAGGAACACTATCATAATGATACAGAACCAGAAACTTATGAAGAAGCAACTCAACACAAAGAATGGAGAGCAGCCATGCAACAGGAACTGAGAACTCTTTCTGATACAAACACCTGGGAGATTGTATCCCTTCCAAAAGGAAGAAAATCCATCGATTGCAAATGGGTATATAAAATTAAAAGAAAGGCAGATGGAAATATAGAAAGATTCAAGGCAAGATTAGTAGTTAGGGGGTTCACTCAAAAGGCCGGTATAGACTATAATGAGACCTTTTCCCCAGTTGTCAAAATGACAACTATAAGGGCTTTATTGGCAGTAGCTGTTAAGAAAGATTGGTGTTTACAACAGCTGGATGTCAATAATGCCTTCCTTCATAGAGATTTACATGAAGAAATTTATATGAAAGTGCCTAAGGGAGTCTCTACTGATATTCCTAATGTTGTTTGTAAATTAAAGAAATCTATTTATGGTTTAAAACAGGCATCAAGGCAGTGGTATGCAAAATTGACTGAGGTTTTATGTCAACGAGGATATCAACACTCTGATAATGATTATTCACTATTTTATAGAAAAGACACTAACAAATATGTCTATCTTGCAGTATATGTTGATGATTTTCTGCTAGCAGGAAATGATCATGAGGAAATAGTCAATCTGAAGAAACATATTGACGCGGCTTTCAAAATTAAAGATCTTGGAAGGGCTCATTTCTTCCTTGGTCTTGAGATCATACATACCTCACAAGGAGTTATTCTTTCACAAAAGAAATTTATCAAGGAATTACTTCAAGAATTTTTAAATGATTCATCAAAACCTGTCATTTGTCCTATGGACACTAATGTCAAGCTTTCTCCTAATTCAGGTACACCTTTGGACGATCCTAGCAATTAAAGAAGATTGATTGGGAAACTCAACTTTCTGGTGAATACCAGACCGGACTTAGCTTTCACCATCCAGCATCTGAGCCAATATCTCAAAGAACTTACAGACTTGCATTGGAAGACAACAATTCACGTTCTGAGATATTTGAAGGGTCATTCTGATTTAGGGATATTAATCCACAAAGATGATGACTTCACACTCAGGGGCTTAATGACTCAGATTGGGGAGCTTGCAAGCATTCTCGAAGGTCCATCAGTGGTTTCCTTGTCTTCCTTGGTAACAACTTAGTATCTTGGAAGTCCAAGAAGCAACCAATCATCTCTTTATCATCTGCAGAAGCAGAATATAGAAGCTTGCAAAGACTGGTCACTGAGTTAGCATGGTTAAGTCGGTTATTCAAAGAACTCCAAGTTGATTCCATTACGCCCATCCCTGTGAAATGCGACAACCAGGCAGCCATATATATTGCGAGGAATCCGGTCTTTCATGAAAGGACCAAGCACATTGAGATAGACTGTCATTACGTTCGACAAAAATTGGTTGATGGATTGATCACTTTACAGCACACTCCTACAAAGACACAGTTGCCTGATATCCTCACAAAAGCACTGCCTGGGTCCCAACATCAGTCATTACTATACAAATTGGGGGTTCATCCACCTCCAATTTGAGGGGGGTATTAGAATACCTAATTTAGTTATATTTAGTTTTCTTTTTTAGTTCTTTAGGGTTCTTGCTTTCTTGTTTCTTTAGGTTTTGTTCGGTTGTATAGGGCTGTTCCTCTTTAAATACTCTCCTGTTTGGTTTGCTTTTTCATTCAATAACAGTAGGTCTTTTGCATTCTACTGTTTCATTCTCTCTATATCCTTCCAGCTACTGAGTATAGGGTTGTATTTGATTTTCCCATATTGGGATTTTCCTTTTGGTAATGAAATTCCTTAATTTTGGAACATATATATATATATATATATATATATATATATATATGTATGTATGTATGTATGTATGTATGTATGTCTTGTTGTAATTGTTAATGAAAGATTATTTAAAAAATGGAGGGAATAATTTAAAAATATAATGGACATTAATGATACACATCTTGACTCAAGATGGTTAATAACTTGGTTAATAACCATCTTGAATTATCCATATTTCATATTTTTGTTATTTTTGTTAATGTTTTCTCTAATAATTATATATATTTATCAACTATAAGAATATAATACTTATTAACTAGGTCAAAAAACACGAATAATAGCCTAATTTTATCAATTGTAATAGAAAATGAATATTTTATGCATAATTTTATATATTTATGACAAAAATATAAATAAATAATTATTTTTACATTATTTATAAGTTGTAAAAAAACATCAAATAATGAAGCATACCTTAATGATGATTTAAATATACTTATACTATTTAACTTTATGAGTGATTTAATTTAGGTGAGATCCCAGATGGTTAAGAACTATCCTGCATCAAGATATTTATCATTTTGCAAATATAATGTTTCCTCTGAAAGATAATTAAACAAAACAGAGGGAATAACCTAAAAATATAATATTATAATTGTTAATAAAAGATTATTTAAAAACGTAACAAATTAAACAAAGAACAATATTGAGGATGGTAGTGTAAAAGTCAAATAAATAACTAAGCAAGCAGTGTCTGTGGTTAAAAGCTAAGCCAAATCTGAACATATTGCGTTTGGAAATCATATTTACATTCTTAAGATTGTTGCGTGTTGCACGCATGCTTCTCTCTTAACTTGCTCATCCCATTGGCTTATATTGTTGTAAATGACAAATTGAAAACTAGAGCATGCAATATTGCAAGCAACGCATGCATCAACTATAATATCCAAATTCCAAAGCATCAACTACGTACGCTACATACTTTACGCAAATAATTTGCCCATATTGCACACATGTTCTCTATAAATAGGCACCGATGACAAGGATTCCACAACATAACCAACCAACTAATTATTTTCTTCTATCTCTGGTAAAATTCTGGCATTTCCTCTTCTGGTTTCCCTTTATACTTATTTTACATCGATCACATATCAAAAGTTCCTCCATTATTTTCTCAAAAAAAGGGAATAATCATCAGAAAACAGTTACGTGACTCGTCCATACATTGTATACATGCAACTTAATCTGCATGCAAAATCATACCTTCAAGGGAAAGCAAAAGGAGGTTCTATCATTTCAGAATTGTGTGTATAAATATTGGATATTTACTCTTCAATTTCATCATATTATGAAAATGAATGGGTTTATTATTATGATTATTTTTGTTATGGGTTGTTGGTGGAAGGGAAGTTTGGGAGAGAAATACATATCGGCAGTGGGTGATCCAGGAATGAGAAGAGATGGATTGAGGGTTGCGATTGAATCATGGAATCAATGCAATGAGGTTGGAGTTGGACAAGAGACTCCCAACTTTGGAAGTCCCAGAGCTGCCGACTGCTTTGATCTCATTGGTAAATTAAAAATTATTTACTTTAATCTTCCAATACTTTTCATGCACAATTTGTGTCACTGTTTGTGTTTAGCATTGGTTACCCTTATTTTTCACTTTAAGCTTCGAATAATTGAAAAGAAAAGTATTTTGTTGTAAATTTTTAATCTTGTAATTTGCCATTGAATCATGGAATCAATGCAATGAGGTTGTTTTATGTACGGTCCTGTTCTTTTATGCGGCTGGCTGGTTGCAGTGTCATACTATATTACAATTTGCCACAACCTACCATAATCTACCAAATCTACCACAACCAACCACAATCTACTTTTTCCAATTACAATTTCACATTTACCAATACATTAATAATTATTAAAATCAAAACTCACTGTAACTTTCCACAACTCACCACAATTCCACCATATCCACCACAATTCCATCACACCGTACCGCGCCATACCGCAACCAACCGTATCGAAGAACAGGGTCGTAGTTGTATGTAATTTTTGTTGTAAATTTTTTGTTCTCTTAGACTTTTTGAATAATTGAAAGTATTTTTTGAATTTTCTTTCCACGTTATTATTTTTCATTTTAAGCTTTGATTAGTTCCTTTTTGATTAATTTCATGAAAATCATAATCCTTGGTACAGTACGAGTACTACATAGGGTTGTTTGCATTTTAGACCGCAAGGTATAGGGTAATTTATTTTTTGGATCCTTGATTTTCAACGTTAATTTTTTAGACTCTAAAGTTTATTGGCTGAATAAAAAAATACCTTAAAGTTTGTGGGCTGAAAAAAAAGTCCATGTCTTGTTCTATTTTTTCTTCCCATATTTGAATTTTTATCCAAATTGACGCTAAACTTCAAGACTAGGGTTTAAATTGTATTGAAGTTATAATACAAATCTCTTATTCATGTCGGAGCTGCTTAGACCCCTAAGTACCCTTAGTCCTTAAGGATCTAAGTAGCTCTGATAGGAATAAGAGAGGTGCATTATAACTTCAATATCGATTTTAACCTTAGCCCTGAAGTTTGACGTCAACCGAGAGAGAAATTCAAACATAGGAAGAAAAAGAAAAACGATATACATGCCTTTTTTTTTCAGCTCACAAACTTTAAGGTCCTTTTTTATTGGAAAATTGGAAAAAAATAATCCAATCCTTGGGAGTGTTGGAAAAAAAATAATCTGAATTTAGAACTTTGTTATGGATAACCTGAACTTTAACCCCTATTATTTTTAGCATCCACCAATTGGTCAAACTCGTCCGAAAAATGACGTGATAGTGGCGATAATCTACGTAAAATTTTGTACAGCTCAAAAACAAGTTAAAAGTATGTTCCACGTATAATATGGTCACCATCACGTCACTTTTTTTCCAATACCCCAAAGTATGGATTATTTTTTTTCCAATTTTCCTTTTTTATTCAGCCCATAAACTTCAGGGTCAAAAAAATTAATAATGAAAATTAAGGGTACAAAAAATAAATTACCTTATACTTCAAAGTTAAAATGCAAAATACTATATAGCGTAAAGTGCATGCCTTAAACCGCAACACAAATTCAAGCTCACATGCATGTAAGAAACCTGCATTCCAAGAAAAACAACTTACAGCATAGTGATCATTTATTTGCAATGGTAATGATTCATTTAGGCTGGATGCTTTCTATCTTGATTGAATTAACGAATCAGATACAATACACATTTTATTCATTAATATTGTTTAAAAATACGATCAATTATTCATCGGTATAAATTTTGATTTATATAAAATGAAAAATATTGACTTATACAAAATGGTGGTACATGAACATGCAATTCTGATTTTGTAAGGTGCCTTTTTATTTAGAAACTCTAATAAAAATTTTAAGTGTACTAATTTGGTATCAATGGTTCTTAGTTTGCCACATTAAAACAGATAGCATGTTCTTGTGTCAAACACGTATTAAACATTTTAGTTAAGCCAAGTTAAAAGCAACTTAATTAATTAATTTTTTATTCAACAATTTTCTTAGATAATGATTTTACTTTTTTTTAAACACTCAATTGATCTATATGTATTTTACGTGTTTATTATGCGTATTTTAACTCAGTGGCGGAGCCAGGGGGTTTGTGGGGGCCTTGGCACCCCATGATCAGAAGAACAAAATATACCTTAATTGGAGATGATTTAATGAATTATTTATGTGATAGTGTAATTGGTAAATGTATGTGATTGAGTAGCCTAGGTTAGGGTTTCAAAGATCTGCATCAACAATAGCTTGTTTTATGCATTAATTTTCTTTTTTCCTTTTATGTTTTAAAATTTGCTTTACAATTCTATTTAGAAGAAGCCTAATAAATTAATACCACCACCTTTTATTTTTCTTAATTGGACTACAACTTATTTACTTAATTGTTTTACCAACTCATATGAAATATTTACCTATTCTATTTTACCCCTTTTAAATATAAATTTTAAAGTTTCTAATTTCTCTTTTGTAATTGTCGTATGACTGTAAACAATATTGTATTCTAAAATTAAATTTTCTAACTCATCTTGTACTTTCCCCTTTATTTTTTTTACTTATTTAGAATACGACAATATTAATATCTTATTGAGTGTAACTAGAGAAAATTCTACAGATTTTACTTCTATCCATCTCCATGTTAAAAAATTAATATCATAATAAATTAGTTTTAATCTACTATTGTCATTAGATTATTGATAAGTTATTTAAAAAATTATTGTACAAAAAATTTTAAAAAAAATTAATGAAGTTCGTAACAATATTATAATTCGGCACCCCCAATGAATATTTTCTGGCTCCACTGCTGTTTTAACTGATAACGAGAATGACAAATAAAAAATGACAAAGATTGTATTAATTACTATCCTTCCGCTTTTTTAATATTATTCTTTTATTTTATATTATTTATTACTTTATAATTCTAATAATATATTAATTACAATTTTACTTATTTTACCCTTAATATCATGAAATGAAGCACCAAATTATTTTTGATGAAGGGCATTTAAGTAATTTTCTTAACAACCATAGATCATATAGTTTTTTGTGATATTGTTCTCTCCCGTTACGTACATCCAAAATCACATTTAAAAAAAAAAAAAAAAAAGAGGGAATACCAGTTTTCCTAGCTAGTTTATCCTTAATATTAATTATTATTCCATTGACATTGATTATATTAAGAGAGAAATCAAAATTAATTTTAAAAATAATTAAGTAATTTTCTTACTAATTATCTAAGGTTGTTTTGTGGCATTAATTTCTTCTGCCCTGTGTTAAAAAGATAAATAATTTTAAAAAACAAAACTAGTATGATTTTTAATAATAATAATAATAATAATAACAATAATAATAATAATAATAAATAACGTGTCATGAACCCTAAAGTTTCATGGTTTAGCTATATTAATGCTCTGTTTTCTAAGGGTGCATGATTAAGTTAAGTAAAGTAAGCTTAGGTTAGGTTAATAAAGTTAGATAATGAAAGTGGTAGATGTAGGTTTCTTTTTATTTTAAAATAAATTTTGTGAGTTAAATAAAGAATTCTAAATATAAATTATCTAAAGTTAGTCCTATTATTTTAGATGGCAAGGCAAGTTAAGCTTAGGTTAGGTTAGACACAGTGGCAGATCTAGGATTTAAAATTAGTTGTGTCAACAATAAATTGCTAAAAACATTAAAATTTAATAGCGATGAAAAACTTAAACACTACCAACATTGAGTTTAGTTTTAAAATGACTGCCTATCCACATTCTTAAACAATCTCTTTAGTTAAGTTGAAATTATAAATCATAATTAATTAGATACATACAGGACAACTCCAACCATAAAACAACTGACAAATAAAGTATTGAACAAAACCAACACAAGTCAAAAGTTTCTCAAATCCTAATATAACCACAAGGAATCATTAATAAATAAGCAAATTAAACATTCAATAATTTAATTAGCCATCAACTACTCCATCCGTTCCATATTAATTAACATTTAAACTCACTTTTTTTGTTCCAAAATAATTGTCACTTTCCATTTCCCAATACCCAATTTAATTATTTTGACTTCAATAATTATGTTAACTTTTTACTTTTTCAACATATAAAAACTACTTTTACCCACATTCTCTCACTATTCACAACTTGGTGCGAAAAAGACACCTTGAATAATAATGTTATTTAATTGTGTGGGCAGTTATTCTAGTTACATCTTGGTATGTGCAAAATTATGAAATATGTCAATTAATATGGAATTGAAGGAGTAGCAAGTATTCCAAATCCTAACAATTGACTATCTTCAAAATCAAATTGAAAAATAGTTAGTTATGCATCCAATCAGCAAATTCTGTTTTCACAATCATATAATCTGATTCATAAATAGGTAAATCTTATCTTAATTATATTGAATGCCCCCCAAAAAAATAAAACTTAATTATATTGACTAATTTACACAAATCAATTTAAAATTAACAAATCCTAATTTATTTTTTTTTCCCAACAAGGACAGAAAACGCAACACACAAAGAAACAAAGAAAAAAAAAGAACAATGACCCTAAAACACTAAGTAATACCGACAGTCCGATTTGCCTGTCGAGCTGTCTGATGAGCTGGTTGAACCATCAATCTTGGAACTTTCACAATTCTTCCTGCTGCAAATTTTCGCATTGCAATTCTGCAACTCCAAGCCAGAGCCCTGAGAACTGAGAACTGAGAACTAATTACTAATTATGAAAGAATCATGAATTATTATTAAACTTAGAACTTAGAGTGTAACTTTCAATAACAAATCACAAGAGGTTGAGAGGAGGGAGACAGGGAGAGAATCAAAAAGATTGGCAGACTACCGATTGTGGCTAGTAGCCGACTGCTGGGGAGGCATGGAGGCGGAGGCCATCGATGGTCAAGTGCCTCGCTACGACGACATTCGGGGACTCAGCGTCAACGTAGTAAGTTGGTGGGTCAGGGAGGGTGGGGGACTGGTACTTTGGAAATTCAAATAGAATGGATATTAAAACTAGTAACTAGTAAATGAAGGAGAAGGACGACACGAATGAAAGGCTAGATTAGCAAAAGGAAAAAAAAATGGATACTAGCATCTATCAAGGTTCGAACAATTCTTTCGCACCTACCTACCTTCTAATCGGCAACTTATCAATAGCAAATCTCCACGTGGACCGCTGATTGACGCCTACTAAATAAATTTACAGTTAAATGCTATATATTAATTAATATATCGTTTTTTTGGAAACACAATTTTTTTCCTCAAAATTCTAGTGGAGTCGCTTGTCTCCAGTGCTAGCTAATACATCAGATCTGCCCTTGCTTTTGCCTTAAACTCTCCGCTGATTGAATTCATTCTCTTCCAAATAATTGACGTTATGCTTGTTGGATTGTGCTGATTTGTTTTGTTTGGGATACCTTGTCCCAATTCAGGGAACTTCGCCATCCATTAGTGTCCTTCCGATCTCGTTAAATGGGTTGGCTTTCTTGATTAGGCCACCCATGAATTGTTATGTTAGAATTTTCGTCAACCATGTCTAATTAAGGAATGTGTTCATGTTTTTCAGCCATGACTTTTTTTTTGTTGGCGTCTTAATTAGCTATGCTTATTAGAATGTTTGAGAAGAGTAATGATCAATTGATTTGGCTTTGAATATGGAGATAGAAATTAAAATAATGAACAATGATTTTGTAAAGCATATAAAAAATTTCTTAGTGGAGTATGAGTATAGGTGGAGAAGAAAGGATAAACCTAGACTCTGACACCATGTTGGAATTTTGAAAGGAGCCTAGCCGAAATGATGTGCGCTGAAATTTGAAAATGATGGCTAATATTTAGATATGGAAGTGAGGCTCATTACGGAGGAAAGATTAGATAGTATATGATAGTGATGAGAGGAGATCCTTATAGGAACTTGTTAACTCCACAATTATATAATACTCCACCACATATTTATACTTGTTGAATGGAGTTGGTGGTACAAAATATTTATCTTCACTTCCATAGTTCCATACTATTATGTCATTTTCTATTTTCTAGATTTTTATTACATGATCTCTTATACATATAAGATGTTTTAAGATATTATGTCCATATAATATCCTAATATTTTCTTGTAGATTTTTCTAGTCATTTTTTACATCATTTTTCTAGATTAATATTTTCAACAATATAACCTAACTAAGCACACCCTTAACATACATTCATACATACAAATATTTCATACATACACATACATATATATATATATATATATATATATATATATATATATATATATATATATATATATATATATATACACATACATACACTCAAACATTGTCTATTCCATATAGACTTTCGTACCTTAACGCGGACCAAGGAAGAAAACTTTTAAGGTTGTATTGTTGAACTACGAACTATATGAACTTTACAAAAGCTACCCTAATGAAGTAATTGTTTTCCCCGCATATGCAGAAGTTCTAGGAGAGACGAAAAGTTACAAAGTACAGCACAAGGTAACAGAGGAGGACAACACCTTAGGAGGAGGGAAACCCATCCCAGGAATGAACTTCAACTTCAGCAATGTTGACGATTATGCGCCTCAAAAAGAGCTCTACCTGGCCTCTAAATGCGAAGTCCAAGACAAGCCTGGCCCTTGGCATTTTTGGATGATCATGCTAAAAAATGGCAATATGGACACCTACGCCGCCCTATGTCCTAAGGATGGGTTCAAAGTTGGCCCCTATGGCCCTGATTCTCGCTTCGATTGCTTTGGAAAAGGCTGCATGGCCCACCCTACCATGCACCACAACTACACCCAGTTGTTGAGCTCGACCAACACCCTTAGGGGTGGCTTTTATGGGACTTGGGACTTGGATGCCAAACTTGATTTGAGCAAAAGAATTTACCAAGATAGTCATAACATTTCCTTTTATTCTATTGCTTGGGAGAAGGAAGTTGGAACAGGGAGTTGGGTTTTTCACCATGTTCTTAGGACTTCTATCAAGTTTCCTTGGTTGATGCTTTACCTGAGATCAGATGCTACTAAAGGCTTCTCCGGTGGCTACCACTATGAAACAAGGGGCATGACTAAAACTGTAAGTTAGATCTGTTATTGCACAAACATCTCAACTAAAGATTTTAAACTGATGATTGAAGATCGAATATTGGTTTTATAACCTAACATGCTCTATCATATAAATGTCTTTTAGACTTTAAACATTTATGCTACAAATGTCGCCTTAACTTTGCATAAAATAAACATGGGAGCTAAACAAGTTCAAATTTGAGATTTCTTGCTATAGAAGGATCTGATATCATAAATAATAACCATTTCAACCAAAATTCCAGCTAGTTGTTAAAGGTCCATGAATGGATTTATATTCTAACATGCACTCTCACATGAATGAGTATATATAAATGTTGAAGTATTGAGATTAAAACTTGACACCTATTGCTTAGAAAGACTCTAGCAACATGTGTAAAACTCATATCATAAGTTCATGGTGAAGGCTCAATAATGATTCTTATAATCTAATTAATACTTATATAACAATATATCAAATTTCAGAAAATTTTGAATAACACAAATCTAGAAACATAATTAATAAACACGTGAAAAATTGTGAGGCAGATCCTAGAATCTCCAAACTTCAAGGTGACATTCACATTGAACATCACCAACGGGGGAGGTCCAAAGAGCCAGTTTTACCTTATGGACATGGGCAGTTGCTGGAAGAACAACGGGAAACCCTGTGATGGCGATGTCACCACTGATGTGAATCGATACAGCGAGATGATCATTAACCCTGAGACTGAGTCCTGGTGTCAACCTAACAAGCTCCATTTGTGCCCACCGTATCACACCTTCCTTAATGGCACTCGTGTCCACCGCAATGACACTACTCGTTTCCCATATGATGCCTACCACATGTACTGCTCTCCAGGGAATGGCCTTCATCTAGAAGAGCCAAACAACAAGTGCGATCCGTTTAGCAACCCACAACCACAGGAGATTTTGCAGATATTGCCTCATCCAGTGTGGGGAGAGTATGGGTACCCTACAACGAAAGGGGAAGGTTGGATCGGTGACCCTAGGACTTGGGTCCTTGACGTTGGGAGGTTGTCTCAATCCCTCTACTTTTACCAGGTATGGATTCTAATTCTAAGACACAATCAAATTGTAGACTAGCATCTCCTGAATTAGTCATTATATGTATACTATTGTTTCTAAACTATAGCAAATCAAATCTAACCAAAATGCTTTGACACAAATTAATGAAATGAAATGAGCACAATCTTACTTGCAGGATCCAGAAACTCCATCAATTAAGAGAAGATGGTCATCAATCGATTTAGGCGTTGAAGTTTATAGAGACCCTAACCAAGTTATAGAATGGACCGTTAGTGACTTTGACATCATTGTGCCAGACATCAGTTCACCAACAGAGTATCATGAACTATGAAAAACTTTGAGTAAGATCCATTTGTGAATCTATCTATGTGAACTAATGTATCGATAGTTGACATGTTAAGCAAGAGCATAAATGCAGGAGCAATGTGGACAGTCTTCTTACATGTGCTTTGACTAAGTGATGCAACTAAGCATGCAATTCAAGGAGTCATAACTCTTATGGCTTCATACCCTGGACATAGTAACTTAAGTCACTCCTGGCAGTTATTATTCTTTGTAAAGGTTTCTGTAATGAATTTTCATAAATGCAGACGACCAATCCTTTCAACAAATTATGCTTCCAGCAAGGCACATAACATGTTGACGTCAGGAGTACTATTCATGCGTATGCGCCTAGTCAATGAGTTACATAGCATTGTTTAACATAAACTTGATTACTCTAGAGACCTGTAAAATTTGGGTCCAAACACTTTAGACATTGGACGATATGAACGAACCTAGACCACGTGAAATTTTTGTGTAAACCTAATGAGACCTTTGTTATCAGTCATCATAAATATGTATGGAAATTTTGCTTTGTGAAAATCAAACTAAACTGTTGTGATTTTACTGACATTTTTTGGCTCCCTTTTAGAGAAGCTAGCTCTCTATTCATCATCTTCTGAATTGGTAAAAAAATCCAATGTTTAGCTTGTTGCAAACATGAAATACAGCTCGAACTACAATCAAACATTGATATGGATATACCTTTCAATTCAAGCGGGCGGGCGGACGAGTTACGGGTTGGCCATATATCGGATTCAGATAAATATGGGTTGGGTGTATTTCGAGTTCAGGTAAATACGGGCGGCGTATTCCAGTTCTGGGTCAACCCAGGGGGTTATGATTGCGACCTTTTTTCCGCTTTTTCTTTAAAAAATTGTCTCTAAATATTATTTTTTGTACAATATACATAATAAAATACGATTATCTTCTAGTAACGATAGATTATTGTAATGTTTCAACTTAAATTAGAGAAATAACAAATGAATGAGTTGCACTTATAACTTAATAGTCACGAATTCTAACGAAAGGTTACAAATCTAATAGAGTTGAACTAAAAAAATAAAGTTTTCGGGTCAAACAGGCGGGTCAGGTTTAACCCGGTAATTTGCGGGTCTTTCGGGTTCATATTCTTCAGGTTCGGGTCAACAAAAAACGTGTTCAAAACCCAAAATTTTCAATCGAGATCGGGTCGGGTCAAAGATTGACAGGTCTAGATATGAAGCTATAGTGACTACAGACAACCCATAATGACTGTTGAAGTCGGTACCAGTGTAGGACCCGGGAAAAAGGTGGAACCCCTTTCCGCGTGATGCGCTACTTAAACGATCGGGAGCCGACTAAGGTTTCTTAATCCTTAAATAAGGATATTTTTTATTTTCAAAATTCATTTTCGGGGTGATGAAACTTTATTTATTTACAAACCCGTTTTTATTATTTGAATTATCCGTAATTACACAAATTAATTTAACAATAATTTACTTCCGGCCCAATCACTAAATTCAAGCCCAAAGAGGAGCAGACAGGCCACCACAAAATGCTAAAACCCGCCTAGGTTTTAGCAGATCCTAGGCTGGGCCGTCTGCATCCCTGGGCCAGAAGAAAATGGGTTGAAATTAATAAAACCCGCCTAGGTTTTATTAATCTCTGGTCCATTTTTCGCGGGTCCAATCTTAAATTAGTGAAGGGAAATGAACTAAATTATTTTCTTAAATGATTTTATGCATAAACGAATATTTTAAATAGTTAAACGAATTTATAAAATGTAAAAGAGTCGCCATCCGATTTAAGGAAATCGACAAACCGTAAAATAAGAAAAGAAAGACTCCGGTTTATGAACCCGATTTCTAGATTCGGGGGTAAGGTTACGAATTCGAGAGTTATAAGAACTCTCGAATCCGCCTGTTATAAAACAGACTCTACTAAAATCAACATTGAGAAGAAAGAGAGCGGGGAGAAGTTTGATTAATTTCGCGGAATTATTATTCGAATCATGCAATATAAAAACAATGCGATTTTTGTTTTACAAAATGTGTACAAGTAAGGGAATTAAAGAAGGAATTACATGAATAATAATAACAAAATGAATAATGAAATCAAACCTCGCTTAAGGTGGTATAAGTGATGGACTTGATCCCTTGACTTGGCCTTGACTTGGAGTTTGGATGAAGTATTGTGAGTGGTTTAGAAGGGTGGTGTATGAGTGATAATATGGATATAATAAGTGTGATTATGAAGGGATTAGAGATGAATGTCGATGATGAAGTTTTGAGAGAATGGGAGTATAGGATGGGAATAATAGATGATGAAAATGAGAGTAGAGTAAGGGTAGTAGAGGGTGATTGTTGATGAGAATAGTTGATGATGAAAGTTGATATGGAAGGGGTATTTATAGGTGAGGGGGTGAAGGATTTGGAGGGAAATGATGGGGGGGACGTATCCCACAAATCAAGCCATCAGAGACCAAAACCTAGGCAGGTTTTGGGTGGTCATGGGGAGGTCAAACACGTGGAGCAAAGATCAAGGGATCCAATTGCATGCATGCAGATTTTGGCGCCAACTAACTCAAAACCTAGGGGGTTTTGAGACTTCTGGGCCGGGGCGCGCTTCTGGGCCAGATTTCTTGGCCTGGAAAATGTTAAAACCCGCATGGGTTTTAAAACTGGCTAAGTGCAACTTCGAACGGCCATAACTCTTTCATCCGGATTCCGATTGAGGCAATTCAAACGGCGTTGGAAAGTTTATGATGTGTACTTTACTCTCATAAAAATAAATGGGGCCAACGAGACTTGTGGAAAAAAAGAGATTTGAAATGGTGGGCATAAGTATGTGGAAAGGGTGGAAAATGAAGGTTTTTTGTGGTGGGTTGGCTCGGTAGCTTTTGATTGAGAAAGGCCCTTTTGATTTTCTTTCATGCTAGCCTATTTTCTTGTTATGCTTGATTTGTACACTTGTCCCGGTACAAAATCCGGTGTCTACAGAGAGCCCCCACTTTGATCTAGTCCGAATAGAACGAAGGTCAAAGTAGTTTGAGGATATGACTTTGGATTGCAAAGCTTGGAATGATGCTTGGAAGCTGAGTCCTGCATTGCACTTGTGGGTAGCATGCGCCTCTCTGGGGATGATCTAGAGCAAGAATGATGCTCTACCTGACCGTTGATGAGTCGATGTTGATCTCGGGCGAGAATGACGCCTTACTTGAAGGTGTGGGTTGACACTTGGAAGCTTCGTCTTGTGTCGCAGTTGTGGGCGGCATGCGCCTCTTTGGGGATGATCTCGAGCAAGAATGATGCTTTACCTGACCGTTGATGAGTCGATGTTGATCTCGGGCAAGAATGACGCCTTACTTGAAGGTGTGGGTTGACACTTGGAAGCTTCGTTCTGTCTCGCAGTTATGGGCGATATGCGCCTCTTTGGGGATGATCTCGAGCAAGAATGATGCTCTACCTGACTGTTGGTGAGTCGATGTTGATCTCGGGCGAGAATGACGCCTTATTTGAAGGTGTGGGTTGACACTTGGAAGCTTCGTCCTTTGTCGCGGTTGCGGGTGGCATGCGCCTCTTTGGGGATGATCTCGAGCAAGAATGATGCTCTACCTGACCGTTGATGAGTCGATGTTGATCTCGGGTGAGAATGACGCCTTATTTGTTATCGAACATGATGCCGATGGTCCATGGAGTTTTTTTTTTTTAAAAAAAAAGTTGTCACCTTTTTTTAGGCATTTTACATTTTCGGGCCTTCCCCTTTGTTCGGCACATAAGGCACCGTTTAGGTTTTTATCCCTATTTTTACCATTTTGGGAAAACAAAACCATTCAACTTGGTGGGTCCATTTAGACCTTCACTAAGCCGGTGGTTGTTTCCCACTCGTGCATCACTCTTTAGTCCTTACGACGAAAGGAGCAACCCGAGTGTGCTAGTCTTGTCATGCACCCCATGGAAGACAAAGCACTTGGGACACGAGCTAGAGGTTAGGTTAACCTAACCTTTGATCTTTAAACGTAGATCCTTGGCTAGGTTGTAACTCATGCTAGTGTGCTATGTGTTTTTACCAACCTTCGAACCTAAAACGTGCCTTAATGCTTAGACCGAAAAGAAAAATACATAAAAGTCATGCATTTGCATAATGGGCCAAGATAGTTGATTTGGCCTATACAAGGTTTGAGCCCTCGGGGTCTTTGTGGATCCCAAGTTGGGCTAACCCTTGTATAGCCCAAATCAATATTTTACCCTTCCTGTAGTTGTCAAACACCTGTTTAGGCCCAATAGTGGACTTGAGCGCAACAAATCCGCGAGGATTTTTGGTGAGCTCGGCCCCTACGGGGTCTAAACTAAAGTGTTTTTATGGTCATATAGTTGGATAAAGTCGTCCCACCTAGTGTAAGCAGGCCATTTGGGCCGCACAAGTTGGCTCGGGCCTTGGGGATCCTCGCGGATTTCTGAGTAAGCCTGACCTTGTGTTGTTCAAATGGGCTATTTGTTGTGTGTAGTTAGCTAAAATGATATATTTAGCCCTTACGTGAGGCCTGAGCCTAAAAATTTAGTGTTGGGCTCGGCCCGGTAAGGTCTAAATATGTCTTTCTGGCTCGAGTCTGCATTGGCATAAGAGTTTTATTTTGGTTTCGCATATGATCTAGAGCTCTAGTTCAGTCAAGGGATTCAAATAAATTTCTTCATTCATAACATGCATCATGTCTTGTGAGTCGGTGTTGAGCTGAGTCCTGAATTCTTTCATCTTCCCAAACAGAATTGGTTGGTTTCGGGTATATCAAAGGGACGAGACAGACTGATTAGAAGCTTTTGACATCCAATACGACAGCAACGAGGATTGTGTTTCACTATCATCTAAAGTGACCGACAAAGAAGCGACTGACGAAGAAGTTGAGTCTTCGGTAATTGATTCATCTGAAACAATGTCAGACTCTAGCAGTTATCATCCTAAAGATCATCCTCATAATGATCTTGAGGACGAGCAAGTACCTCCTCCTCCATCTCCTCCACGCACTGAAATAGAACAACTCACCAACATAATTCTGAATATGCAAGTCACCATGAATGCACAACTGGAAGCACAAAATCAAAGAATTGATGCTGTCATTCATGCTATGGAGGAGGCAAATAATTCAATTGTGAAGAACCGCACTACGGGTGAAAATGAATCACAATCAAGGAAGGAGAAAGATGGGACAGTCCACGGGGTTTCGAACTCGAGACTTGACCGAATTGAACAAATGCTGAAGGAATCTACTCTCTTCAACAATCAATTTATGGATGACATATGTTTCACGCTTGTTCCAAGAGGTAGACTTCCCCCTAAATTCAACATGCCTGACATCAAGTTCCACGGTACTGAGAATCCACATCAACATGTGAGGAATTTTATGGGGGCTATGACACTAAAAGGAGTGGAAGAAGATATCTACCACATTATTTTCCCTTGGACTTTTGGCCCGGGCGTTATGAAGTGGTACAACACACTTAGTCCTACCAAGTCTTCACAATGGAACACACTTTGCAAGGAGTTCTTACACCAATACTCCTACAACGTTGACATGCTTATCACTTTAAGGGACATGGAACTAATGAAGCAAAGAGAGGAAGAGACATTCTCTGACTACTTCGCTCGATGGAGGGCGAAAGCAGCTCAAATGGTAGATCGGCCTTCTGAGGAACACCAAGTAGACATGCTTGTTCGAGGATTACAACCCTCGTACAACACACATTTAAGGTTTCAACCTCTCAAGGACTTCGCCTCATTGAGGTTAGCTGGAATCAAAATCGAAAGTGAATTAGCTAACTGGGGGCTGGAAGAACACTTATACTAATAAGCAAACTTCTGGCCTGGTAAGGGAAATGAGGTGAATGCCTTAGAAGACTCCATGTGCTGAAGCACTAGAACAACTTCTAAGAAAAGGATGAGCCAATAGAAAATACTCCGAAGTTGGGATGCTAATGAACTCTGCAAGTACCACAGAGCCTGAGGACATTACATTGATCACAATGAAGGAAATGTCTGGGTCGAAGCAATTATCCAATCGAAATGCTTTGAGTTGTATTGCCTTGTGCAAGCCTTTTTCTCTTGAGTACTTCTCGCGTGATTGTTGAATCTTAGTAATTGTTTAACTTTTGAGCTAGTTGAAGAGTTAGTAGAATAACCCGTGAGATTTTGAGCCTTCATAGACTATTCATTATATATATAGTCTCAATTTTCTTTTTGTGTGTAACTCTTCCATATGTGCATCTCTAGAACTTGGCTTGACATTCCTTAAAATCACATTTGGCATATGCATTATGTTAATATGATTGAGGCATCCTTTTGTTAGCTACATAGCCAAAAAGCCACCTGACATTTTGACCTCTTTTTGCAAGCCCTTGCTAACCCTTTTTCTTGTCTTGTTGTTTACTTTATAAGTGTGCACCCTTGGCTTTTACATAATTTCCTACCTTTAGCCAAGATAGAATGAGCAACAGTTCAGTTGTATGGGATAGTTTCGTGGTCGATTGTTGAGAGTGGGTAGTTGGTTTGTTGGTACAAGAAAAGTACATTGTTGAATATCCTTTCTACCATTTTTATCCTCAAAGGTCGTAATTCGTAACTATTGGGGTTTGAGTTGTTTTTTTATATTTTCATAATTTCAAAAAAAAAGGAAAGGAAAAGTTCAAAAACAAGGAATTCATAATAAAAAGAAAAAGAGAAAAGCAAAACAACAAAAAAAAAAGAAAAAAAAAGAAAAAGAAAAAGAGAAAAAAAGAGAAGTTTTTTTTTTAAATTTTATTTTTGGGTTTTGATTTGTATTTGGTACTCTATCCCAAGTTTCATTTGTTGAGGATGTTTTGTGCTCGTTTAAGGTTCAGTGTGGAGGTGTTGCATTGCGTATAGTGGAAATGTTGTTGCTCTTTAGGTACTTGGCTACTTAGCTCCGCATTTCCCAAATAATTTCCCTTCTTACCCTAGCCTAAACCTTATTATAACCTTTTGAAAGTCCTCATGATTAGCATTTTTGCATGTTGTCCTCAGTGATGGAGAGTTGAGAGTCTTGCCAAGCTTATGGCAGTTGTATACATTGGAACGGGTTTGAGTGAACCCTTGCATTTCTAAACACATTGAGAGGAGTGTTCCACTTTACCTAAAGTGAGGATCTACTAGCTTCACTAGCTCATCAATCGCTAAGGTGATACATGATTATTTAGAGGTACAACATACAGTGATTGGTTTTGTGTCTTGGTCTTATGCTCATAGTATTGAAATAGAGTTAGCTTTGAAATGATTTTGACCTTATTGAGTCTCTGTTATGCATCTCATTCTCATTGGTCTTATTGTCATGTGATATAAGGTTCTTTCCACTATTGATTAATCTTGCTCGTGGAGCCTCACACATTCTTTTCTTCATAGCTTATCCTTGTAGACAATGGGGGGCTTTCCCTTCTCCTTTGTCTTCCTTTCGAACTGGGGGCTTTCTCTTTCCCTCTGTCTTCTTTTTCAACTAGGAGTTGTCAGGATACAACTTATTCTGGCTTAGATTTCCTAATCACTATAGGTTTCATAAGGGGATAACTTTTTCCTTTTGCTAACCTTTAGCGGTCAATCTAGGGTGCTTAGGAGTGGGCATTTCGTTCCAATTCTTTCTCGTGGAAATGATACGTCAATCTTGTCACTTTCCTTCATGTTCTTCGGATAGCAAGATCAAGCTCTACTATCCAGTAACAATAAGCTATAGTTGTGGAAAAGTCCTAACATATTTTTGTGAGGCTGAATGAAAAAGTCCTCGCAGATTTTCAAGAGCAAATGTTCGTCATCAATTCTTCTAGCAACATTTTACATAAGAACAACTTTTTCAAGCATGTTCATCACAAGTCAAGTCCCTATAATCTCTCACGAATTTTTGGGGCTGTTGGATCGTTCATATATTTTCATGGCAGTTTGCATGGTCCACAATTTTGAAGAGAATTCCTCAGTTGATTGTATAATCGGACTACTTTTTCTAAGCATGCTCAACATTGGGTTTGACACTAGAAGCCAAGCCTTTGAACAACTTTTACAAAAGCATGTTCACATATATCAATTTCGGCTTGGAAATGTTGGTTTTGTTGACGCAACATCCTAGCAGATTTCTCATTCATGAAGTTCTTACGGACTTTTGGTGGCTTATCACTCCTAGCATATTTATATGTGATCTATGAAACTTCAGCAAAACTGGACAAACTAAGGAAATTCTATGCCTTAAAGCAATGTCAAATATAGCAACTGGTGACCAGTACCAGAAACTATCCCTAAGTTATTAGCCACTGACTTATTAAGTCGGCAACTAAATACTTACACTAGCTTTTTGAACTACGACGGCCTGATTCCACTCATAAAGTGGATACGTAGGAAGCTTTTGAAGTCCGGCCCAAATAATCAAACAGAAGTAGCTTCTTTCAAGTGATCTCTCAAAAGGATCTTATCTAATTTCCAGGTCGTGCTGAAGCGGGTTAAAGTAGAATCCTTACAAATTTTTTCTAAGAGCTCTCACGGACTTTATAACTCGTAGAGACTCTAACCTCTTTTCTCGTCGATTATCTAAGTCCGACTAAAGTCTTGGCAGATTCCATGTTGACACAAGCTCTCGCGATTCCCTCGAGGTCCACAACTAGAGTGTTTCAGGATATCAATTCTCATGGATTAGATTAAGATTCATCACATATTTGCAAAAGGAGTCAGAGCTGAGGGTACGAGTGAAGACTAAAAATGTTCACGGATTTTGGTTTTCACTATTTGAAGCGTCCTAATATTTCGAGTGTTATCGACCATAGCTCAATACCTAGACTCTCTCTTATTCATTGCATGTGTGTCTTGCATCCTCATAAATTAAAAAGGCAGTTCGCATAGAGCGCATTAACATCATGCATTACTAGAGAAATAAAGTCCATCCATTGCATCGTAAAAGATAAATGACGGTCTAAGCATTATACACGCACTCAGTGCTCATCAACAGAGATCCAATCAATCATTTCCAGACTCGAGAACCCATAGCATGAACCAATGGTCGACAAATCAGCATGCATGCCAAAGAAGTAGGTCCAATCTGCATGAAGAGGAATGATCAGTCGGACTCAATTTAAGCAGCAAGAAAACATGCCCGACTCATTTGGATCCTCGCGAATCTAGAACCATCAAATACTGCTTCCGGGTCTACATATAATTATTTAGGCTCAAGCATACAGTCCAAGTTGACGGGCTCCTCACGGATCCAACTCTCCAGCCCAGAAAAGATTCTGGCGGATCCAATGTGCCAACCCATAATCAGATCCCAATTTTGACCCAAAAGTGCAAATTCACGCGGATCCTATCTTTCGCTCGGAGGGAAATTCCTTGCGAATTTTTTAGGAAATTGGGGAGGAAATCCTCGCGGATTTTTCAGGCAAGCCCAGGATAATCCTGGCGAATCTGCTAGGTCGGCCCAGGAAAATTCCTGGCGGATCAGAATAGATTGAGTTCAGCCCAACAGGGATTCTCGCGGATCCACTCTTCAAGCCCAAGAATTCCCCGCGGATTTTTGCACAGATTGGCAAAATTTTTAGCGATGGCGAATGCAAGACATATGACATTTCGACTGAAAATTTTATAATTTCCAAAAAAATAGAGTTGTTCGTCGCGGATCCCAAATCCAGCCCGAGACAATTTTTTTTTCAAAGGCAAAATACAGTCCAAGTTGATTGGTTCCCCGCGGATCCTAATTTTGACCCAGACAATATTTTGAAAATGGAGTTCATAAATTATGCTCGAACAAGAATAAAATGCAGTCCAAGTTGATGGGGTCCTCGCGGATCCCAATTCCTGCCCAGACAATGTTTTGGACTTTTTTTTCGAAAATATGATACAATCCAAGAAGCTGTCCCTCACGGATCCCAGTTCAAGATTGCCCAAAGTTTCCAATAATAGAAGCATCTCCTCGAGGAACCAAGATCTAAAATGCAATACAAGTGCACGGGAACCGCGTAGATCCTCGCGGATTCTGGTTCTGACACATATTATATTTTGACAATAGGATTATGTAATTTGGCATAATTCAAACGAAATTCAGTTCACGTGCATAGGAACCATGGTAAATCCTCGCGGATCCAAGTTCAGACACTATATACTCAGATCCTCAGTCTGAGATCCTCACGGATTTTTCAGGTTTGAGGTGCGAGAGACTTAGTGCTCAAAGTGCAGCTCCAAGTATTTCAAAGTGTTCAAGGGGTAGCTCCTCGTGGATCCACTGTCCTACCCACATAGTATTTTGGAATATGTAGTTGGAATACAGCCCAAACAAAACTCGGTCAAATTTGGAAGGATCCTCGCGGATCCTACAACCCAGACAACATTTTGGACATCTTTTCCCAGAAATTTGATGCAGTCCAAAAAAGGAGCTCCTCGCGGATTTCTGCTAGAAGTACACGGTTTCTCAGCTGCTCAACACTATGGCTCCTCGCGGATTTTTGGTATCGAACGTCAAAAACGGAGCTTACTCAGTTGCAAGGCAGAAGTTGAAGGTGAACATCGGACTACCTCCTCAATTTCCAGCATTCAAGCTACCCTTGAATCGTCGAAGCCTGGACTACCTCCAGCAATTTCAAGCAGATTACCTCCGGATATCATCCAAGTGTTCGGGCTACCCCCGAGAAATTCATCAAAGTCTGGACTACCCCCAGCATTTCCAGACCGAACTACCTCCGACCACACTTCAGCTCAATCGGATCACCTTCGACCAATTTTTGGCTCATTCGGGCAAATCCACGAAAATCCACTAGACTAACTCCAACAGTCTCAAGGCATACTTTGACTTTCGTCTTACTCAGACTCAGTCAAAGTGGGGGCTAACTGTAGACACCAAAAATAGTACCCAACAAGCACCTCGAGGATTTCGGGCTTGTTAGAATCCTCGTGGACTTTGGACTATATAGGCACCCCGTGGATACAAATGAATCAAGCCCAAGGTGCTCCCTCGCAGGACCAGTACTTGAGGTTCTTGCCCATCCTACACTCGGGTCCCTCGTGGATTCCGTACCCAGGTGCCTCGCGGATCTCGTACCCGGGTCAACTCTTAATCAAGTCAAGTCAAAGTCAACTGTCATGGTCAACTTTTGGTCAAAGTCAAATTTTGGTCAAAATCAGCTCTTGGTCAAAGTCAACTCAAGAATTTTCGCGGATTTTTCAAGAAACTTAGGTGCAATTCTCGCGGACTTTTCAGAAAATGAGATGAAAATCCTCGCGGATTTTTCAAAAATTTTCATACTTGGTGAAGAATTTCGCGGATTTGTCATCCACAACCCAGGAAAAATCTTCACGAATTTGTCAGGCCAGTCTAGGAAAATCCTCGCAGATTCACGTATTGGCCCGGGAAAACTCCTCGCGGATTTTCATATTGCCCGGCAAAAATCCTCGCGGATTCTCATTTTGGTCCGGGAAAAATCTTTAAGGATTCACATTTTTGCCCAGGAGAAATCTTTACGGATTTACATTTTGGCTCGGGAAAAATCCTCGCGGATTCACATTTTGGCCCGTGAAAACTCCTCGCGGATTTATAAATTTTGGCCCATAAAATTAATTCCTCGCGGATCCTTCGTTTTGGCCCAGAAATTTAATTCCTCGCGGATTTTTTCAAAACTGGCAGTTTGCTCATTCAAAGAACTGTCCCGCCCCACTTTCCCCATTAGTGCAGATTCTCACGGATTTTTTGGAAAGTGGGGGAAATGGGCAGTTGTTGATAACTCCTAGATGGCGTGCTTATAAAAGAAAACCTCAGCGATCATTTTCGGGGGGAGAAAAGTGGGGTATAGGTTCATCGAAGTCATTCACAAAATCAGAGAAAATACTCTGCCGATACTGGGATCCTCGCGGATTTCATAAGCAAGGATCCTCGCGGATCCAGAATAGGGTGCTTGCAGACTTGGCTTTGGGTTCCTCGTGGATCCTAATCGTTTTCATAAGCAGAGATCCTCACGGATCCCACTTAGGTCCTCGCGAATTTGGTTGAAATCCTCGCGGATTTGTTGGTTTCTAGGGTCTTGGGTCCTCGCGGATTTTGGTAATTAATCTTTTGCTCTCTTTTATTCATATGTAATCATGTAGTCATTAGTCCCCGCCCGCTGTAATTTCTTTTTTTTAAGTACTTACTTGAATTGTTAATTTGTGTACTTTGCATGCATTAATTTATAAAATTGTTGTGACAACTTCGTTTTTTTTCGCTTTTTTCTTCTTTTTTAAAGAACCCGACGAAGTAAAGGCCGTTTTGACGGGCGGTGTAGGAGCAACCCTCCTACACTCGTACCTTTACCCCCGAGCCCTTTTTTTTTTTTGTTAGTTTTTTCTAGAATAGGGTGCTTGCAGACTTGGCTTTTGATGATTTTCGTAAAATTGGTGGAGTATAATTTTGCTTGAGGTTGGACCGAAAATCATCCAGCATCAGGGGCATGGGATCCTCGCGGATCCCAAACCCATGGGCTTGGATCCTCGCGAATCCTAAGGCCCATTAGCTTGGGATCCTCGCGGATCCCAGACTCATGGGCTTGGGGTGATGTCTGTTCCAATCTTTGGCAAGTCAATCGTGATGTTGGGCCAACTTCAGGACCCTCTCGAGTGGGGGATCCGCGAGGATCCACCATTGGGAGCCCGAACCGATCTTGGCCCCGCGTTGCGATACTCCGCCAATATTAACGAAAATTATTGTAAAGGAATTTATGTTGGGCTAAATTTTAACAACATGAAATGGAAATTAGCAAAAATAATTTGTGCATAAAATAATTAAAAATGCACCCTAGGAAAAATAAGCAACCCTACGTCGATCGACACTCCGTGGGGGACCGTGCCCTCCGGGCCACGGGCCCTACAGTCGCCTTTGTGCTAACGTGTCAAAAGACCCGATTAGTGGCCCGGTATGCAAAAGGATGCCTAAAAGAATAACAAAGTCGCGAAATAAATTAACTTCTCCCTTTTACACTTTCAAATCAATTCGATTTTTTCAAGTTTTACCCTCTTTTTATGTTTAAGTCCCCAGTAGAGTCGCCAATTTGTAGGACCTGGGAAAAAGGTGGAACCCCTTTCCGCGTGATGCGCTACTTAAACGATCGGGAGCCGACTAAGGTTTCTTAATCCTTAAATAAGGATATTTTTTATTTTCGAAATTCATTTTCGGGGTGATGAAACTTTATTTATTTAGAAACCTGTTTTTATTATTTAAATTATCCGTAATTACACAAATTAATTTAACAATAATTTAATTCCGGCCCAATCACTAAATTCAAGCCCAAAGAGGAGCAGACGAGCCACCACAAAATGCTAAAACCCGCCTAGGTTTTAGTAGATCATGGGCTGGGCCGTCTGCATCCCTGGGCCAGAAGAAAATGGGTTGAAATTAATAAAACCCGCCTAGGTTTTATTAATCTCTGGTCCATTTTCCTCGGATCCAATCTTAAATTAGTGAAGGGAAATGAACTAAATTATTTCTTAAATTATTTTATGCATAAACGAATATTTTAAATAGTTAAACGAATTTATAAAATGTAAAAGAGTCGCCAGCCGATTTAAGAAAATTGACAAACCGTAAAATAAGAAAAGAAAGACTCCGGTCTACGAACCTGATTTCTAGATTCGGGGGTAAGGTTACGACTTCGAGAGTTATAAGAACTCTCGAATCCGCCTGTTATAAAACATACTCTACTAAAATCAACATTGAAAAGAAAGAGAGCGGGGAGAAGTTTGATTATTTCGCGGAATTATTATTCGAATCATTCAATATAAAAACAATGCGATTTTCGTTTTACAAAATGTGTACAAGTAAGGGAATTAAAGAAGGAATTACATGAATAATAATAACAAAATGAACCAAAGAAATCGAACCTTGCTTAAGGTGATGGATGCGATGACTTTAATCCCCTTTTAGTTGCCCTTGATTTGAAACTCGGATGAGATTATGTGAATGGCTAGAAAAGAGTGTATATGGATGGTTGTATGGAGGTGATGAATGTGATTATGAGAGGATTAGAGGTGGATGTGGATGATAAGATTTTGAGAGAATGGAGGTATAATATGATGGAAATGAGAGTAATAGAATGTGAGTATAATGATGGTGATTTTTGTGAGAGTTGTTGATGATGAAAGTGGAATGGAGGGGGGTATTTATAGGTGAAGGATGAAGATTTTGGAGGGAAGTCATGGGGGACATACCCCACAAATCATGCCCTTCAGATACCAAAACCTAGGCGGGTTTTGGGTGGTCAAGGGGAGGTCAAACACGTGGGGCAAAGATCAAGGGATCCAATTGCATGCATGCAGATTTTGGCGCCAACTACCTCAAAACCTAGGCGAGTTTTGATATTATCAGCACACAGATCGGTGACGTGGAGCAAAACGACAACGTCCCGCTCTTCTTCTCAAAACCTAGGCGGGTTTTGAGACTCCTGGGCCGGGGCGCGCTTCTGGGCCAGATTTCTGGGCCTGGAAAATGTTAAAACCCGCATGGGTTTTAAAACTGGCTAAGTGCAACTTCGAACGGCCATAACTCTTTCATCTGGACTCCGATTGAGGCAATTCAAAAGGCATTGAAAAGCTTATGATGTGTACTTTACTCTCATAAAAAGAAATGGGGCCAACGAGACTTGTGGAAAAAAAGGGGATTTGAAAGTGTGGGCATATGTATGTGGAAAGGGTGGAAAATGAAGGCTTTTTATAGTGGGTTGGCCCGGTAGCTTTTGATTGAAAAAGGCCCTTTTGATTTTATTTCATGCTAGCCTCTTTTCTTGTTATATTTGATTTGTACACTTGTCCCAGTACAAAATCCGTTGTCTACAACCACGCAAAACTCTCCTTTCAGCTAGTATCTTGCAACTTTTTCCTAGATAGATCTTCATAATTATAGCATTCGATTGCACAAAGGAAAAAGTGATATGAACAACGAAGAAAAATGACCTAGAGTTTCTGGAGAAATCAATTTTGACTTGAATTAAGTTGATTAGCAATTATAGAGTTGCACCTACCTATAGAACTTTCACAAAAAGAAAGAAAGAGTTATCCCCGCTAAATTTATGGTTGTTGGAGAATGTGATTTCTTGACGGCGACAATAGCCTCTTTGTGAGAGTCGTACCTAAGAACTTTACCAATGTCCTCCCCTGAAAATACCAACTACACCTGAAACCAAATGATACGCAAAAATTCAAAGCATATTGGTAGAAGTTACAATCAAGCATTCACTAAAATTGTGTTGATCTATGGTGTCCATAACATAGAAAGAGTGTCGTATTATACCTTAATAGAGGATTAAAGTCCAAATAGCAAGACTTGTGATATGGAAATATTCCATACTATCAATTGCAATGATAAATTTTTGTAATTGATAACAAGTCTATAGGTTTGGAAGCTTATAAGGAGCAATGAGTTCCGACAAAGAGCAGACATTTAACATAATATGATGCTAACATATAGATACCATAATTATTGTCACTCACTTGCCTTCTCTGATATCTTATGTTGTTATCTGGGAAAAAAATATATCCATCCTCATCCACATCCAAGTCAATTGTGAATCGCAAATGCACCCCTTCTACTTCAGTAGCAAGTGGCGTTGCTAGTTTGCACCTCTAGAAATATAAAGATCCATATCAAAGGCATGATATTGTTGGGTTGTCGGTAGGCCTGATTCCTTCCTAGGCGACATGATTAAGGGCGGAAGAAATCTTAACCCTTAAGGATTTCACCTAATCTACACAACCTAAAAGAAAATAGGAAACAAAAAGCAGAGATCGAGTTATCATTGTCTGATGTCTCTCAATGGATCAACCGAGTTGGCTCTTCAACTCTTGAACAAAACACCGAGTCGGCACTCTGAGTTGAGAAGTCCCAAAAGAGAGGACCTCTATAGCAGTCCACGGAGCACTTGAGGGACTTGGCTTGAGAAATCACTCTCCAAGTTCCTAATACCAGAATCTTTCCCGAGGGAGAAAGTTTTCCCGGCTCCCAAAAGTCTCTCAACAGAGGGACTTGATGCTCAATAGCTTGAGGGAAAATGGGATAAAAATGAGGTCTCCTGCACCCTATTTATAGAAATAGGTGGCTTGGCGAATGGGAAAGGAGCATGGGTGTCATTTTATATAAAAACATGCGTTTAGCACCACCATAGACCGTGTTCAACTCAACACAAAGCAATAAGAAAAAGTAATTTCTGCCTGAAAACTGCCTGCCACGAACTGTGGTGCCAAGCCATGAACCGTAGCAGGCTTGACATGATTCGTTCAGATTGTTTCGTCTTCCAAATACCAAAACGACACGATTTTCTTCCAAAATAATACTATATTATCTTAGAGCATACATTCATTGTCCCAAGGAACTGACTTGTATGACCCTGTAAGACCAATTAATCCAGTTGTGATCGCAGAGTTTTGTTTTCCAAACAGTAGAATTCTCCAACATGGCTCAACATTTCAAATCGGCGCAATAAACAACAAATGAGAAGAAAATTCCTAATAACAATAGCTACAAATCAATGATTAAGAGATAAAAATATTATAGTGAGGATCTCCTAGTAATTAACATTGGTGTTGACAAGGGTCCACATGTATACGTAGGAAAGAGTAGAAGAAGAGTGTGAGGCATGGTGATAGACAAGTATGGATACGGTGACAATGGTGACGGAGAAGGCGTAGTAAGCAATATAGTAATTTTTCAAATTCTTGAGATTAAGTACCGAATTCAAAGTGGACAGATAACAGAAATGGAGAAATTCGAAATTAAATAAATGAAAAACAAAAAACTAACCTTTGATGATGGAGATGAGAAATTGAGAGATGGGGAGAATTTAGGAGCAAATATGGTGCGGTTAGGGTTTAGTAAAGATGAAGATGGATTTTCAAAGCAAGGAGGAACGGGAAGAACCAAAAGGATGGAGAAGTACATACATAGAAGGACCATGACAACCATCTTGATTCAAGATGGTTATAAACCATCTTAAATTGTCTATATTTTATATTTTTGTAACTTTTATTAATATTTTTTTATTAATCATAGATATTTATCAATTATAACATTATAATATTTATAGTTAGGTCAAAAAATATAATAATTACCTAATTATATTAATCATTGTAGAAAATGTACATTTTATGCATAGTTTTATATTTATGAAATAAATATAAATAAATAATTATTTTTAAATTGTTTATGATCGAGTTTTAATAACCTTCAAAGTAATGAAACATACATTTATAATGATTTAAATACACTTACATTTAACTTTAATTAGAGCTGGCTAATAGGTCAGGTCTCGCCGGGTTCGTGTTAGAGTCAAACTTAAACGGGTTCAAAATCCTTGGACCTGAACCTAACCCATTTATTAAACAAATTGGAAATTGAAACCGTTTACCGTTTAAATTTTAAACGAGTTGACCTTATTTTGACCTATTTACCCATTTAAGTAAACGTGTTAGAATAAAGTTATCAATATACTCATTTAACCATTAACTCATTTATACAAAACAACTCATTGTGGGATCGAAAGAATGACATATCATACTCAACAATTTGCATGGTAATATAATTCGAGTTATATATACGAAGATGTCTTTTAATTCATAGTCAAATATAAATATAAGTTAAAATTATAAGTCTTACGTATATTTCAAAGAGTATTAACTGTAACTTTCAACTAAGTTTGTTGATAAACGGTATAATTGTGTAACAATTATCGAGCAAATGACTTAACCCATTTAACATGCCTAATTAAACGGGTTGAAAATTTCTACCTAAACTCGTTTAATATCATGTTAGGTTCAGATCGGTAATCGTGTCGGGTTAGCTTTTCCTAGCTCTAACTTTAATAGTGATTAGGAGAAATGCAAGATGGTTAACAACCATCTTGCGTCATGATGTTTATCATTTTGCTACATAGAAATGGAATATAACATGAAGGGAAGATAGAAAAGAAGGAAGCAGTGGCCCAAGCAATCTAGTGATTCGATGTTGGTGCAAGGAAGCAACACTTGGGCCTGTCCAAATAAACTGGCTAGTAGCAAAAAGAATTTCATATAATCATGGATGCTATGAAACTGAGAGAAAGATAAGTGTTGGGTTGTTAGTACATATAGCCGTGGATGTCTATGTATGAAACCATGGTTGTCAGTACTATAACCATGGATATATCTATTTAATTAATCCATTCTGATTACAAAGCTTTCCAATGGATTAAATGTTGGGAATGTCCCGACAATGTTCGATATACACGGAGATTAAACCAAAGTAATATAGTAGTTATATGTCTTGCTAGAGACCTCTATAATTAGTAATTTAATATGTTATATTACAACTGTATTATTTGGTCCTACTGGGTCACACAAGTCAGTGCCCTGGAACAATGTATGTAACCTAAGTAATATTGTATTACATTTAGAAAAGTTGGAAACTGATTTCTGTGAGAAATTAGCCCAACATGGACCGAACTGGGCTCAACATGGACCGTGTTGACCCAACACGGTCTGTGTTGAGACACCACGGTCCGTGGTGTCCTTGGGCCGTTTTAATGGACCTTCTGGAGTCCAACACAGACCGTGTTGGGCCTGAGAAGCGCGTCGTTACGTTAAGTCGGCCCTTTAGGGTTTTGAACCCTTTCCCTAGGTTTTCTAAACACTATATAAAGGGGTCTCTGTGAGAGATTATTTCACACCAACTGCCTGAGACTCTTAGAGAGATACCAGGGTGATTTCTTGAGTTCCTCTCTCTTTTAGTTTTGCAGTTCCAGTTTCAGAAAACACTATTTGTTTCCGAAACAATCTCACATACATCTTAGATTGAGATTCGTCTCGATCGGGTCGATCTAGTAGTCGGGTTCCCGGAGTGTTGCGTGGACTCTCAGTAGAGGATTTCAGCATTGGAATCTCGAAGGTCAACCTCTTCATCAGCCGGATTAGCGATCAGGTATACTTACTAAAGCCTCTGCAATTGTTGTGATTAATTGTTTATAATTGTTATGAATATTCCGCCAATTAATCTGTAACTGTTTAGGAAATAGATAACCTAAAACCTAACAGTGGTATCAGAGCCACCAATTGCATGCTAAAGTATTGTACTTGTATTCATAAGTAATTCTGTCAATAATTGAATTACATTATGAATAGGCTTGAGTAGATTTATGCCTAAAATTTTGAATCTTTATGAAATTTTTAATCTTTAATGTTCATAACAGTAAATCTGGAATTTTATTGTAAAATTTCATGCTTTATTATTATTTATTTCTTATTACCTTTATTTAATCGACTTTATGTTTGTTTAATCGTTAGATATGACATAAACTTGATTCAATTTTGAATGTTTTAGAAACAATCTTGTTTAATATTGTTAAACAGTAGGCAATACATGAAATAGGTCAAAATTCACAAAATAGGGTTTTGTAGAATTATTTTCTGATTTAGTTTATTTACGGTAAATATGAAAAATAGAAATAAAATATCAAACGAATTCGAAAATTTTCGATTTACTGGAGGTGTCTGGAAGTGTTCTGGACTTTCCATAATTTTTGTAGATTTTTCCCAATTAAAATGGATTTTTAATTGAGTTTTCAGTTCTGAAGAGAATTAAAAATCGTTTAATTATCTGAATTTTATAAATTTGTAGAAATTTGTAAAACTTCTGAAACTTTTATAGTAGGTTACTGGGTAACCATACTTTAGGGAAAATTTTTTCGTTAATTTATCCGATCAAATTATATATTTTTTTTAATTTAGATTTTCAGATCTGAGAGAAATAAATCTGTTACTTCTTTGAATTTTATAAATTTGTAGAAATTTGTAAAACTTTTGACAATTTTACAGTAGGTTACTGGGTATCCATTCTGTTATGGATAAATTTTTCTTAAATTTTCGAAATTGTTAACTAATTTTCCTTTAATTTACAGATTAACAGAAAAGTAAAATTGTTTACTTCTCTGATTTTTATTCTAATTTTAGAAATTTGATAAAAATCTGAAAATTTTACAGTAGCATATTGGATGAATCTACTGTATGAAAAAATTATAAAAATTTGATTTTTAAACTTATCATACTTTTATTATTTATTTTCCTCTTAAATGGAGAATTAAATGTTTAATTCCTTAAAATTTTACAATCTTTTGAAAATTGTTAAAATTCTGGAAAATGTTCATATTGGGTTATTAGATAACACTATTATATGAAATTATTAAATTCGATAAGTTATGATATTTTTTATTTAAGTTTTTCATTCACGAAATTAATCGAAACTGGGAAGCAAACGGACCGTGTTGCCAGTAGTTTTGGTGAATTCGTGTATTTTAGGGTTTGTAATTAATTTTAGAAATTAATTATTTAATCCTATTACTACTAAATCAATTAATGGGCATAAAATCTATTAGTTTGTAAAGTTTAGGAAACTTACAATATCTTTAAAAGATATAGTATCTTTTAGACTTCTTAATGTTAGGAAAGTCAAGTATTTTATATGTATGGTTATAAAATCCTAAATCTGTTTAGGTAATTAAGATAAAATTTGGAATTTTGTTTATTTATTAATCATGCAAACTTTTAGGAAACCTATTTAGTATTTGTTTCCTTATAAGTGTTGTGTTGCAATTATATATGCCTTTATAATTTGTTATTTAAGCATGTGTTATATTTGATATAATTATTGCAATATTACATGTTTTGCATGTGCTTCTAGTATGACCATAGATAGTCGGTTTTACCGGTCTGCGTACCGGGTTGGGTGAAATACGGCCTGCGTGCCGTCGTTGAATTAATTTAAATTTAAATTTTCAGTTAAGTTATTTTAATTCATGTAAGACCTTAATTGTGAGGTCCACATTGTAAATTTGTTGTAATTGGAAACATCAAGTCAAGTGGGAGCCCAACAGCAATGGAGGTGGTGATTCGAGTGGGAGCCCATCCAAGGAAGTTGCAAAGCCCAAGAAGATTTTCTTGAAGACTGTCAAGGCTTAGTTAAACTAGTTGATTAAGTCTAGGTGGCCATACTAGGGGTTTTATTTATGCTCTAAATTCGTTATTGCATGTTTTATTATGCCTTTTATGCTTTTCGAAAGAGTTCACCTAGAATTGCATGTTTAGGATAATAAAACTTACTCTCAAAATGAATTATTGCTCAACCTATCGAAACACCACTTAGATGGATAAATAAAGAAAGCCAAAGAGAACTATTTGTCCATCATTAATAAGTAGGGTGGGAGCTAGGTCAATTCAAATTGGCTATCAAAATAGTTTTGGGTCAAGAGCAGAAGAAGAGAAATATTGTATTTGATACAAATTTCTTGCCAAGAGTCATTTTGAATGATCGATCATAAGATGATCCACCAAAGATAACATGGGATCGAGTTTCGTTGGGCCAAAGTCCACTTGAGCCCATGAGTCTTGTGGGTCTTGGTAAATTAAAACACTAAATGAGAGTTGATAAAGTGTTTTGATTTGAAGTTAAAATTAGTTTAATTTCTTTGATGATTAATAACTAAAATTAAACCTTTATGTCTTGTCAGAATCAAAGATGTCTAACACACCCACCAACAACACAGTTAACCTCTGTTCTCTTTTGGAAAAAGAGAAACTCACCGGGACCAATTTCCTTGATTGGCACCGAAACCTGAGGATTGTCCTTAGGGCAGAGCCGAAAGAATATGTTCTAGCAAGAGCCTTAAAGAACAAACCCAAAGAAAATGCGACTTAAGCTGAAAAAGACAAGTGGAAGCATCATTCTGATGATGATGTCCAAGTCAACTGTATCATGTTGGCCACTATGACTCCTGAGCTTCAAAGACATTTTGAAAACAAGAAGGCACATGAAACAATCACTCAACTGAAAAGCATGTTTGAAGAACATGCTCGAATTGAGAGATGTCAGATCAATGAGCAAATTGTTCGCACTTGTCTTGAGATTGGCAAGCCCGTTGGGTCCCATGTGCTGAAGATGATTGGTCTTTTTGAGTCCATGGAGCGACTAGGGTTCCCCTATACTCCAAAGTTAGCTACTGACGTTCTTCTTAGCTCATTACATGAAGGGTTCAGCACCTTCAAACTGAACTATAACATGCAGGGGCATAAGAAATCTCTAATGGATCTTCATGCAATGTTGGTCACGGCGGAGAGGGACATTAAGATAGGCCATAAGGCTAACTCGAATGTCCTAGTGGTCAGTAAGGGGAAAGGCAAGTTCAAGAAGGCTAACAAGAGCAAGAAAGGACCTGCAAGTAAGAAAGGCAAGAACAAAACTGTTGTCCCAACCAAACCTAAAGCAGGACCCAAACCAGATGAAGAGTGCTTTTATTGTAAAGGCAAAGGACACTGGAAAAGAAACTGCCCCACCTACTTGGATGATCTGAAGACTGGAAAGGTCGTCAAGTCAGGTATAGATGTGATCGATATAAATCTTACTGTTTCTATTTTATGGGTATTAGATACCGGTTGTGAAGCTCACATTTGTGTAAATGTACAGGGCCTAAGCAGAAGTAGACGAGTCAGCAAGAATGAATTAAACCTACGCATAGGAAACGGGAAAAGAGTTGCGGCTGTCTTCGTAGGAACTTATAGTTTATCTTTACCTTCAGGACTTATATTAGAACTAAATAATTGTTATTTTGTTCCCGCTATTAGTCAGAATTTAATTTCAGTAGCTGTACTTGAGATTGAAGGTTATTCTTTTAATATTACAAATGGTCGTTTTTCATTTACAAAGAATGGAGTCTTTTATGGTGCGGGCATTCGTATGAATGGCCTCTACATATTAGATTTAGATAAACAAATCTGTCACATCGAATCGAAAAAGGCTAAAACAAAAGACTCAAATGAAACATACCTTTGGCATTGTAGGCTAGGTCATATTAATCAGAATCGTATCCAGAAACTGCAAAGTACAGGAATTCTGGAAATCTAAACTTTGAAAAGTTTGAAGTTTGTGAGGCATGTCTGATGAGAAAAATGACTAAGTCACCTTTTAATGGAACTAGTGAACGGGCCAACGACTTATTAGGGCTCATACATACTGATGTTTGCGGACCAATGAGCATTAATGCTAGGGGAGGATTCTACTATTTCATTACTTTTACTGATGACTTTAGTAGATACGGGTATATCTACTTAATGCGTCATTGTTTAGACCCAATTTTGTGTCTAAATACCGCCTAAATCCTTAGGCTTTTAACTCGTTTCGTGGTTTAATTTCATAGTTTTTAATATGTTTTTGGTTATTTTGTAGATTTTGGAGTTTTCACTCAAAACATAGCAAAACGGACCTTTTTATAGCATTTTTGGTGATTTCCCGAGCCGAGCCGGACCGGAAGCCGAGGCGGAGTCGACCCGGGACCACTTTCCTCACCTTTGGTGTCAATTAGTGAAGTAACACCTGCTACGACTCTCAGATCGGGCGTTACATGCTTCAGAAAGAAGGAGGAAACAAAGGGACGAAAAGAGGTAGGGTAGCCCCCGCCACCCTTGGGGTAGCACCCGCTACCTCTATGGTAGCGCCCGCTACTATTTTTGTAGCGCCGGCTACCCCCCTGCTGCTGTGCTCAAAGTCGACCTTAAATCGTCAACTGAAGACGGTAGCGCCCGCTACCATATGGGTCGCGCCCGTGACCTCCTGCTCCCGATGGGGACCGTAGCTACGGTCTCCAGGACCGTACCTACGGTCTCTCGAAGCTCGAAATCGCCCAACCTTTCTTCGCTGGGACCGTGCCCACGGTCTCTCTATGCCCTGCACATGTTTTCAGCCCTTATGTGCTGCGTTTTGGGGAGTTTTTAGTCCTTGTATAAATAGCTCCCTTTGCTATGTTTTTTAGAGTTGGATTGGAGAGATACTTTAGGAGATAGACTGAGATATTTTCTAGCTTGTAATTAAGGGTTTTAGAGAGAGATTAGTGAGGGATTAATCTAGGGTTTTGGAGATTTGTGTTTATTATTGAAGATTTGGGTATTCAAACAATTGAAAGATTGTTGGATTATCTTTTTATTGCTTTCCTTTGTTCATCTACAGCATTTTGATGAGTATTCTCTTCCCTTAACTCTTTTATTAATTACTTTGCTAATTACTTTGCTTGTTCTTGATTTCTTTACTTGCTATTTCATTGTTCTTGCTTGTTTATGGTTGTTTGATGCTAGAAATCATGTTTAGGTTTGGTTTGGATGTTGTTAGCTTAGATTTTATCATGATTAGTGGCTAGAAACCCTATGGGTTAGGGGGTAATTAAGGGTGTAAATGGGTGATTAGGTTTGGGTTAGCAATATTAGTGAGTAATTAGTTGGGAAATCATTTTCCCACTCCTACTCTTCCCTCAAATAGGATGTATTTGGGTTCGAAAGCTCCCGAATACATCCGAAACTTGTGTTGGAAGGTGGGAATTGGGATAGTTAATATTCTATTCACGAAAGCGAATAGAAGCTAATTAGGGAATTCCGTTTCATTAACCCTCCGGGTCTGTCGATGGACTTTGGGGAAGTTAATCCGGACTATCCTTGGAAGAGGAAGCCCGGTGGGTATTTTCTAACGGAATTGCCACTTGATTTCCTTCCTTGTTGCTTTCTTGTTGCGAAACCTATCTCCTTGTTCCCGTTTGCATCCTGAAAACCTCCGAAGCCCATTTTCCATTCCTTGACCGGCCTTAGTTTTGTTTCTTGGATTGTGATCCCTTCAAACCACTATCCTTACCTTAGAAATCTCATCCCGACCGTTGACCTAGATTCTATGACCAAGGCCGCCAGCTCCCTGAGAAGAACGATAAAAACCGAGGTCCACAAAACCACGTTACACAAAATGGCGCCGTTGCCGGGGAGTCAGTGCCCCTAGTTTTAGTTTCTTAGTTTTTGGTTATTTGAGATTGCTTTCACGCTAGAAATTAGTTTGTGCTAATCCCAATGAATTTGATGCTTCTATTGGTTCTTCTTGGTGCATGTAGGTACGCCCTAATGTTCTATCGAGCATCGTAGGAGTTTTCGCGTTCTAATGGGTGAAGCTCAAGCTGGTTCACACCGTACCCTTCTATCATACGCCGTTCCATCATCGGGTACGGGAGGCAACCCTATCATCTTACCACCATTACCACCCGACGCGGTATTTGAGTTCAAGCCGTGTCTTCTTGAAGCTTTTGAAAGCAACCCGTTCCATGGAGATATTTCCGAGAGTCCTATTACTCATATGGAGAGATTCGAGAAGCACATTAGTTTCATGCATATACCTGGGATATCTTCGGAGTATCTAAAGTTGAAGTTCTTTCCTCTAACTTTGAAAGGCAAAGCTGAGATGTGGCTTGATATATGCTCACCTGGATTTTATTCTTATTGGGAGGCTCTCAAGAGAGATTTTCTTCAAAGATTCTTCCCGGCTGATAAAACATGTGAACTCCGGTAAGTTATTATGAGCTTCAAGCAAGAATCCGGAGAGACTCTTTTTGAAGCATGGGGAAGATTCAAAGGTCTCCAACGTCAGTGCCCGCACCACAACCTACCCAACTGGATGTTACTTCAGCACTTTTATTGTGGACTCTTTGATTCTCTCAAAGAATCGATCGATATTGCATCCGGAGGGATGTTTTTGAAGTAAACTGCGGAGGAGGCCGACAAATTCCTTCATGAGCTCGTTCAATATGCTCCTGATTTTGGAGGTTGCAAATCTAGTAGAGGAGATTTATCTTTAGAGCATGATCCTATTATTACACTCCTTTTGGCTTACATTTAATTGCAAAGAGAAGGAAAATGAGGAGACCTCTAAGCATTTGAGAGTGGCCCAAGGTGTGCAAACCCTTACATCTACTTCTGTTCTTAATATGCATACTCGTAAGTTGTGTTTGGGTCCACATCCCAAGCATCAATGTGGGGAGTTTAATCAAGTAGAGCGTGTGAACGCTATCTATCCATCATATTTCAACCCACTTTTCTCCCATTCTTTTGGAGAGCATGCTTATGACTATACCACGTTTATCAATCCTACATTCAACCCCATTTCTCAACCTTATGACCATCACTCATTTGTCCAAGAAGAATCCTCCCATTCAACTCAACAGGACATTGTACCACCCCAAATTTCTCAAGCCACTCAACCTTCACCGACTCCAATGGTACAAGTAAATTTTGTCGATCTAGGGAGCGGGGAAGAGGTTGATGAGTTTTCTTGGGTAGAGGATAGTGTTTTGGAGGAAAAAGTAGAGAATGAGATGGAGATGAATGTAGAGGAGGGAGTTGTGGTTGAGGAAGCTAAGGTTGAGGAAGAGAGGGTGTTGGATGAGGAAAAAAAGGAAGAACAACCAAGAGAAGAGATTTTGGGAGGAAATATCCGTGAATGCTCCAAAGAGCAATTTGATCCACACCAAATGCAAATTCCACTCCCCGAATGGTTGATACAACATTTGAAGGATATAGAGCATATAGATCTCAGGCATGATGTTCCGATTGAGAAACCTTCTCTCATGCCATTTTGTGTTGAAGTCAATTCAATAACTACAGTTGTTCATGAGCATAAAGAGGAAGTTTATATTCTTGAAGTGGAACCCGACAATGGGAAGGACAACAATCATCCTGAGGCCTTATGTTCTGAACCCGAGGTAATTGAAGATACATCTCATGATGATTCCCTCAAGATTGTTCCTTTGAGGAGGGAGATCTCATTAGATGAAGTTTATATTGAGGACATAGAGATTGAGAAGATTGTTCCCATGTGTCTGAAACTTGGAGAACCACTTGAAGAAGAACCTGAGTTACTTCTTCACCCCCATCACCAAATCAAACCACCGGAGGAGACCCTTGTTCTATTTGCGGAGATGATGAGGAGGTGTTGGAAAAGGAGGAGGAAGCGACATTGGAAGAAATCGAAGACATCATCACCTCCTCCCCGCTCATGGTTAACCAAACGACCGGAAGGACGACTTGATTTGAGGTTGTCCAAAGATGGTAGGAGTTGGAAAGGAAGGAAGAAGAAGCGATCATGGTGGAAGAAATTGAATATGTACCTCTCATGTGCACCACGTCTCTCTAGGATAAAACGGGTACTTAGGTCGAGCAAGGGACCTAAAACTAGCGCTCTATGGGAGGCACCCCATAATTTTTGAATCTCTCATTTCAAGTTTTAAGTTTTTGCATTTTTTCTAATTTTGATCCTTTTCTTCTTTTTAATTTTTCAGTTTTAGTTTTCTTTAGGTTTTTCTATTTATCTTGTCTTGTTATTTTTCTTTATTTCTTTCTTTTGTAATTTGAGGTATTAGTTCCAGGATCAAAAGAAAAAGTTTGAAAAAAAAAAAGAAGAGAAAAATGAGTGAAAAATAGAAAAAGTTGGAGTTGAAAAATAAGAAAATTGAAGTTTGGAGTGAGGAAGTAGTGTGAGTGATTTTGGTTTTTGAAAAGAATATGATGTTGAGAGAATTTGAGAGTTAGAAAAAATTCTAGGTTGAGTGTGAGGAAGTATGGAGGATTTGAGTGTTGAAGTGTGTTGGAATTTATTTTGGAAGTTTGGATTTTGTTTGAAGATAACAAAGTAGGGTAGCAGGCGCTACCATCAACGTAGCACCCATTCTGCGCGCTACACGCATACAACAGTGGCCAGTAGCGGCCGCTACCTCGGCGTAGCACTCTGCACGCGTCTGGCAACCAAGCAGCAGCATGGCAGACGCTCACTGCAGCTACGGTAAAGGGGACCGCACCTGCGGTCACCACCCAGCAAATTCCCCAGCCCAACGTATGTAGCGCCCGCGACAGTGCCGGTCACGCCTGCGACCTGCCACTATCAGTGTGCTATTTTGCCCTAAATTCCCGATTTTTCTCACTTCTATCGTTTCCTTTCTCACTCAAACTCGACTCTCACCCTCTCTACAGCCCTAAGCGACCGCGACCAAGCTCTCACCCACACCCTTCCTTCCTCTCAACTCCCAATTCGTCCTTCATCCTCCCTCCATTTTCGAACATAACCCTAATTTCTTCTCCATTTGTGCGAAAATCTACTGTTGGTGCTCGAATTTCTGCCCAGACTCAGCCCTGACGTGCGCCATTGTTCAACCATTTGGTATACACAGCTAAGTGAGGTATCTCTTGTGTAAATTGTGCGAAATCCTTTCCCTTCTCATCCATATCTAATTCGTTCGTCATTATTGCTGAGTTAGGATTAGATTTTGTCAATTTTCACTAATGTTCTACTTCACTATGTGCTGGATTCGAATGCTATGACCTTGAATTGATGCCTTGTGAGAATAGTTTTGTGCGAAATTCTTCCCTTTCTCACCTGATTTTGGATTGATCATCATTAATGGTGAGTTAGGGATCGATTTTGTCAATTTTCTGTGCATAATCTAGCCTTGCTGTGTGATAAATTCGAATGGTGAGGTCTTATGTGGTGTTTGTGTGAGTAATCGTTGCCTTTCATCTATGAAACACACACTCGTTCTTGCTGCATTGGATTCGCTTGCCGATTCTTGCTAATTTAGGGCTAAGGTCTGTCGATTTTTGCACATAATCTCACCTTGTTGTGTGCTGGGGTTTGAATGCTTTGTTCTTGCTCAGTGTTGTGCGTGATGGGCTGTTGTTATTCATCTGTTGAACTAAGAGTTTGTCAATTTTCACGCACACTTGCACTATCAGTAGGCTGTTTTTGTGCTTCATATGTTCTGTTTGTGTGTGCTGAGTTCGAGTGTTTTATTCTTGCATTAGTGTGTTGTGTGATTAGCTGTTGTTTTTCATGAGCAAGATCTGATCCTCCTGGCCGAATTCGTGTTCAACTGCTCCATTACTTCATCATTGGGTGGGTGGGTCATGAGAGATGTTTCACCCTCAATTCCCGCCTCAAACTAGTGAGATTCGGGGTTGAGGTTAGTTAGTGTCAATGTAAATATTGTGAATAGTTTGTCTTTTCTTTAGCTTTTAGTCTCTAGTGTCTTGTTATGTTTTTGTTTTTGTTCTTTTTAATTCATGAATGCGAACATTCACACTTAATATGTTTTTCTTGTTGATTCCTAACCCAAGTGTGATGTTTTCCAGGATTGCGGATTCGTTTTGTTCTTTAATTGAAGACCCCGAGGTAACCTCTTTCCGCACTCTTTGAATGTGTACATAATATTGATCCTTGTTGCATGCTAGATTTTTCTTTTGGGTGGCGAGGCCCTTTGAGTGTTTGTGTTGGGATTATATTGTTGTTGGAGCCGTGTGGGCTCGGGTCGCCACCAATTTTATATGCTAGTTGTTCTTGTTTGTTTGTTTTTGTAGGTTCTCTACCCTTTTCATGTGACACCTTCCCACAATGAGGACATTGTGGCGTTTTAAGTGGGGGGGGGGAGATATTCTGTTTCAAGGGTAGATCACCTAGCATTTTTGTTTTTGTTTTCTAGTTTTTGCCTAAAATCTGAAAAAAATTGTGTGAAAAAGGAGAAAAAGGGAGTGAAAACCTTAAAAGTTTTCTTTAGTTTTCGTTCTCATTTTGTTTTTGCCTTGTTTTTTGGATCTTGTTGTCGAAATTGAGGAGCTGTTCTTAAACTTCTTTAAAAGAAACTGGTCTGAGCGTTTTCGACCTTGTCTCGGGTACTAGTCATGACTTACCTTCTTTAGATGACCTTCATCAAGTGCCTAGTGAAACCCCCGATTCCTTTCACGTTCTGGTTGAGGTCGGGAGATTCTAGGGGTTTGTGTCCGAGCTTGTTTTGTTTCCCTGTTTAGCAAATGCAAAGAAAAGAAAAAGAAAGAAAAACTACAACAACCGGATTAAGTGGAGCGTGTCGCTGAATGACATCAACCACAATACACTTAGCCAACCTACACGGGCTCGGTATTAGCGGTACGGCGCTATTACCCCTTAAGCTCCTCCCATATTGAATTCTCGGCGGAGGTGTGTATGGAAAAGACTGTGTTGGGAGGGTAAACCCCATATTTGGGTCATCCAATTCCTGAAAGTAAGGCTAATACCGACCTATAAAAAAGAAAAAAAAGAGAAAAATAAAAAGCAATTTTGTTGGGATTACCCAACCCGAAAAAGAAAAGTTTAAGCGTTAGTAAAGTGTGGGGCCTCTCCTTGCATCACCTACGGCCCTCACCAATCCCAAGGGCGACCAATTGCGAGGAAGGGCAGCTCGTTCCTTGTTCGTTTCGTTGTTTTTGAGCTCGGGCATGAGTCCTTGGAGTCTTTTGGATTCGGTTAGAACCCACTAGCACTTACGCACATGGGGTTTTGCTTGACACTAGGTGTAGGACATCGTAAATCTCAAAGACTGACTTTTGCTTAGGATAGGTGTTTGTGAGATGCTCATAACAGTTCCTTTTGGAGGTTTAATAACGTTTTCCTGATTTAGATTTTGAGATCTTTTGAAGCGAAACTTTCGTTTTTCTTTTCCTTTGTTTTCTTCAGTTTTGTTTTCACTTTCCCTCTCTCCTTTTCTTTGGCTTTTGTGGGCATAGCTGCTACAAACCCTCACGAGTCCATCTCGTCCACCCGGGCTGCCGGGGGGTTCAAAGGACTTTGTGCATACGCTAAATGTACTCGTTTCCTCCCACGACAGAGGAGTTGGTGTTTAGTTTCCTTTTTTGTTTTGTTTTGTTTTGCTCGGGACGAGCAAAAGTTTAAGTGTGGGGGGTGTTTAGACCCAATTTTGTGTCTAAATACCGCCTAAATCCTTAGGCTTTTAACTCGTTTCGTGGTTTAATTTCATAGTTTTTAATACGTTTTTGGTTATTTTGTAGATTTTGGAGTTTTCACTCAAAACGTAGCAAAACGGGCCTTTTTATAGCATTTTTGGTGATTTCCCGAGCCGAGCCGGACTGGAAGCCGAGGCGGAGTCGATCCGGGACCACTTTCCTCACCTTTGGTGTCAATTAGTGAAGTAACACCTGTCACCTGCTACGACTCTCAGATCGGGCGTTACATGCTTCGGAAAGAAGGAGAAAACAAAGGGATGAAAAGAGGTAGGGTAGCGCCCGCTACCCCCTGCTGCTGTGCTCAAAGTCAACCTTGAATCGTCAACTGAAGACGGTAGCGCCCGCGACCTCCTGCTCCCGATGGGGACCGTAGCTACGGTCTCTCGAAGCTCGAAATCGCCCGACCTTTCTTCGCTGGGACCGTACCCACGGTCTCTCTATGCCCTGCACGTGTTTTCAGCCCTTATGTGCTGCGTTTTGGGGAGTTTTTAGTCCTTGTATAAATAGCTCCCTTTGCTATGTTTTTGAGAGTTGGATTGGAGAGATACTTTAGGAGATAGACTAAGATATTTTCTAGCTTGTAATTAAGGGTTTTAGAGAGAGATTAGTGAGGGATTAATCTAGGGTTTTGGAGATTTGTGTTTATTATTGAAGATTTGGGTATTCAAACAATTGAGAGATTGTTGGATTATCTTTTTATTGCTTTCCTTTGTTCATCTACAACATTTTGATAAGTATTCTCTTCCCTTAACTCTTTTATTAATTATTTTGCTAATTACTTTGCTTGTTCTTGATTTCTTTACTTGCTATTTCATTGTTCTTGCTTGTTTATGGTTGTTTGATGCTAGAAATCATGTTTAGGTTTGGTTTGGATGTTGTTAGCTTAGATTTTATCATGATTAGTGGCTAGAAACCCTATGGGTTAGGGGGTAATTAAGGGTGTAAATGGGTGATTAGGTTTGGGTTAGCAATATTAGTGAGTAATTAGTTGGGAAATCATTTTCCCACTCCTACCCTTCCCTCAAGTAGGATGTATTAGGGTTCGAAAGCTCCCGAATACATCCAACACTTGTGTTGGAAGGTGGGAATTGGGATAGTTAGTATTCTATTCACGAAAGCGAATAGAAGCTAATTAGGTAATTTCGTTTCATTAACCCTCCGGGTCTGTCGATGGACTTTGGGGAAGTTAATCCGGACTATCCTCGGAAGAGGAAGCCCGGTGGGTATTTTCTAACGGAATTGCCACGTGATTTCCTTCCTTGTTGCTTTCTTATTGCGAAACCTATCTCCCTGTTCCCGTTTGCATCCTGAAAACCTCCGAAGCCAATATTCCATTCCTTGACCGGCCTTAGTTTTGTTTCTTGCATTGTGATCCCTTCAAACCGATATCCTTACCTTAGAAATCTCATCCCGAGTGTTGACCTAGATTCTATGACCAAGGCCGCCAGCTCCCTAAGAAGAACGATAAAAACCGAGGTCCACAAAACCACGTTATAGTCATAAATTTGAATCTTTTGAAAAGTTCAAAGAATTCCAAAATGAAGTACAAAACCAACTTGGCAAAACAATAATGTAACGCCCCGGAAATTCAATTATAGAAACGTCAAAATCAAACTAACGTTAACAGACAAAATTAGCGGAAGACTCAAAAATTCTTATGGGGCGTCACTGCCGTATCCCCGAAAGAATACAAGGCGAGAAGGAAAACTACAACTGTCTGATAAAGGTAAACCAAACTAACAAACTCATACTTAGGAAACATAATCAACGACTTCTAAACATGACGTCCTCACTTCTAATTCCCGTCCCCAGCATATAGATCTTCACCTGAAAACAAAACATTTCAAAAATGAGGGGGAAATCTCAATAATGTCTACCCCTAACATTAAAAATAAGTTAAGTTCATTTCAATTCATTTGAGGGAGAGGGAACAAGTCAAATCATTTCACAAACCTTTAAACCCTTAACTGTTTTCCTCAACCCAACCAATCCATATTTTATTACGCGGGCGGGATATCAAATCTCTTAAAGTAACATTCGCCTACCAAAGGCATCAATACATAACATCTAACCTATATCAGGGATGAAACCCTGATCTCCTGACACATAACCCATACAGGATACCAAATCCTGGTCTCAGGGTTATCGCCCGCAAAACAATCGCCTACCAAAGGCATCAAAACAATCATCTATCCTATATCAGGGATGAAACCCTGATCTCTTGACACATAACCCATACAGGATAACAAATCCTGGTCTCAGGGTTATCGCCCGCAAAACAATCGCCTATCAAAGGCATCAATAGAATAAACCCGCTTAATGTTTCACTTGAGTTATTAGTATATTATGCAAAGCTCAACTCACAACTCTCAAGTCAAACCCAACCCAAGTTATCAAAATCAGTAACAAAACTACTTACAAAAGTTCAATAACTCATAAATCAACAATTACAAACAAATATCAAAAACCAATGGCCAAATTTCAACAAAAGTCCCCTTTCGGGATGCAATTCTCAAAACAAATTAGAAAACATTAAAACACATTTAAAGAGCATCCCAGTGGGGATTAGAGCATAGACATTACCTGGTTAACTTCACTTCACAGCTAAGACGAACACACTTGAGCTCACTAACGACGCGAATTAGCTCGGGCGTTAGGGTTTAGCGCGGCGGTTTTCCGACGACTGGGTGGCGGCCGGTCGGGGGCGGGCGGTGTCAGCGGGTCAGAAGGCGTCGGCGTTCTCGGCGATCGCAGGGAGGGTCGACGGCCGGTGGTCGAAGCAGCAATCGGGGTTGGTTTTTCAAACACTGCAACAAATAAAAACCCCTCTACTTTCGTCCTTGTTCAGGGCGGCGACGTTGACCGTAGTGAGCGGCGACGTTGACCGTAGCGAGCGGCGGCGGTCTAGAGGGCGGCGGCTGGTGATAGCGGTGAGCTGGCGCCGTCAGAGAGAGAGAGAGAGTCAGATCGAGAGAGAGAAAGAGAAGAGAAGGAGAAAGAGAGAGAAGGAAACGATAACGAGGGGTCGGGAGTGGTTACCGGTGATTTCCGACGGTGGTGGTGGTGGTCTGAGGCGGTGCGGCTGTCTGGCGGTGGTGGCCTGGTGGTGCGGTGGCTGCGGTGGTGGGGCAAAGAGAGTGAGAGGAACGAGAGAGAGAGAGAGAGAGAAGAGGAGAAAAGAAAACGGTGATGGTAGTTGCGGTGGCTACCGGTGGTGTGGACGGCGGCCGGCGGTCTGGCGGTGGTGGGGCGCTGGCTAGAGAGAGAGAGGGGGATAGGAGAGGAACTAGGTTTAGGGTTTGAGGGAAGATTAGAGTTTTGAGAGAGAGAGGGGGGTTTTATATTAACCTAATAAAAGCCCAACTAAACTAACCCACTCCTAATCCAACCCAATAAAAGAAATCAGATTCTTTTTTTTTAAAAAATAATAATAATTATAATAATAGTAGTAATAATAACAATACCAATAATAATAATAATCATAATAATAATAAACACATAACAACTATAATTCACATAATTACAAATTTTAATACACATAATAATATTAATAATAATTAGAGTAATACTAATAATACTAAACCCACGAAATTACCGATATACCCTTGTTAGTCCCTCAACGCTCCTACGAGCTCAAGTGTTAGCAAAAATAAACATAAACGAATAATAAAATAAATAACGAAGTCAAACCTAATTTACTAACGACGTCACGGTCAGCATCTTTGAAATTTCCGGGGTTTTACAAATAAAAATCTTCGATCAGATCGAGGTGGAGAATATTTGGGCCAAGAATTCATTAACCATCAAAAAGCTTGTGGGATTGTCTCACAACTATCTCCTCCAGGAACCCCACAACACAATGGAGTATCTGAAAGGAGAAATCGCACCCTATTAGATATGGTACGATCAATGATGACAGAGTCAGAATTACCACTTAGCTTTTGGGGGTATGCTCTTGAAACCGCATCGCTCATTCTAAATAGGACTCCGACTAAAGCTACTGAAAAGACACCATATGAGATATGGAGAGGAAGAGTTCTCAGTCTGTCTTTTCTAAAGATTTGGGGATGTGAAGCCTATGTTAAGGTTTTACCTGACAGCAAGCTTGCACCCAGATCTGAAAAGGTTTTCTTTGTGGGCTACCCTAAGGAAACCAAAGGGTATCACTTCTACAACTGTTCCGAGAACAAAGTGTTTGTGTCTCGAAATACTTTCTTCTTAGAGAACGAGTTTGTCTCTAAGAGAAAGAGTGGGAGAGAAATTGAACTAGGTGAAGTTCAAGAGCCACAAACCACTTCGAATCTTATCCCATACCCCGCCACCACTACTTGCATTCCAATCTCTGTTGATCCTCAACAAGAAAGGGATGATGAACAGGTAGTCGGGGGACAGGTAGATGAAGAAGTAGGGAATGTGGACATACCCCTTCGTAGGTCCAGTAGGGACATTCGCCCTCCTGAGAGATACGGTTATCTCATGACATCGGAGATCAACATATTCCTTGTAGAGTATGATGAGCCCAAGACCTACAAACAAGCTTTAGCGAGCCCAGATTCCAAGAAATGGCTCGAAGCCATGAAATCCGAGATAGACTCCATGTACAAAAACTAGGTTTGGACCTTGGTTGACTTGCCTGAAGGCGCTAGAGCCATCAGAAACAAGTGGGTCTTCAAAGTGAAAACCGACATGGATGGTAAACCTAGTGTTTACAAAGCACGGCTGGTGGCAAAAGGTTTCACTCAAATTCGTGGTATTGACTATGAAGAGACCTTCTCCCCAGTAGCGGCTTTTGAATCTATCAAGATAATCCTTGCCATGGCTACATGGTATGACTATGAAATATGGCAAATGGACGTCAAGACTACATTCTTGAATGGGATTCTGGAAGAGGAAGTGTATATGACACAACCTGAGGGTTTTGAAGATCCCAAAGGTTTTGGGAAGGTCTGTAAGCTGCAGAGGGCCATTTATGGCCTCAAGAAAGCTTCAAGGAATTGGAATCAACGATTTAATCAAGTAATCAAAGAGTTTGGTTTCTTGAAAAATGAAGAAGAGCCTTGTGTTTATAGAAAACTCAGTAGGAGCAAAATAGTCTTTCTGGTTCTGTATGTGGATGATATACTCCTCATTGGAAATGACATTCCTATGCTAGAGTCTTGTAAGACTTGGCTTAGGAAGAATTTCCAAATGAAGGATCTCGGTGAGGCCCAGTACATTCTTGGAGTAAAGATCTATAGAGATAGATCAAGCGTTTGATGCATTGAATCAAACAACTTATATTGATAAGGTGTTGAATCGGTTCAACATGCAGAATTCCAAGAAGGGATTCATTCCCATGGTTCATAGCACATCACTTGGTAAAACAGATTGTCCTCAGACATCTGAAGACTAGGAAAAGATGAAAAATATACCTTATGCCTCGGCTGTAGGGTCTATAATGTATGCTATGAGATGTACAAGGCCAGATATAGCTTTTGCTTTAAGTATGTGCAGCAGGTTTCAAGCCAACCCTGGTGAGAAACACTGGATTGCTGTGAAAAACATACTTAAGTATTTGAATAGAACTAAGGAGCTGTCCTTGGTCTACGGAGGTGAGAGACAGCTAAGTGTAAAAGGTTACACTGATGCAAGTTTCATGACGGATAAAGATGACTACAGTAGTCAATCTGGATACGTTTTTTTGTCTAAATGGTGGAGCAGTGAGCTGGAAGAGTTCCAAGCAAAACACTGTCGCTGATTCTACAACTGAGGCAGAATACATCGTAGCATCTGAAGCTGCGAAGGAGGCAATGTGGGTGAAGAAGTTCATCGAGGAGCTTGGAGTTATGCCTAGTATTGCGGAAGGCGTGGACCTATACTGTGACAATAGTGGGGCCATTGCTCAAGCAAAGGAACCTAGAGCACACAGCAAAGCTAAGCATGTGTCCAGAAAGTATCACATCATTCGAAAGATCATCGAGGAAGGTGATATTAATGTGTGCAAGGTTCATACGGATGAGAACGTCGCTGATCCGCTTACTAAACCCCTGTCGCAAGCGAAGTATGAAGGTCTTACTCATGCAATAGGAATTAGACATCTTGAATGATGTTATTAAATTACATTTTTTGAACATTAGATGGCTCATGGCTTGTAATAGTTATTTATTCATCATTTATAAATAAATTCAAACTTTACATAAATTGTGGTGTAGAATTATGTAAATGTCCAAAAGGGTTAGCAAATTCAAAATGAGAAATCGGATGAGGTCTGATTTCTGAAACCCCATTAGTGAACTTGATGATGCTAATTCTGGTCGATAGTCGACCTGTTTCCTAATTGTATCATCACGTAGGAACAGTGATAATATCAACACAATTAGCATGTAGGATTGAGGTGATGATTAAGTTTCGTGATCATAGTGATGTGATGACATCATAAATCAATCACATGGGTATTGTTGAGAATAACTACGGAACTGACCCGCAGTGGGAGCTCTTTAAGTTGGGAATTGTCATAGGAGCTCTCACCACTCAAAATTCCTGAATCCTGAGTTTAGTACACAGGCTGCATGATCTGCTATGACTTTAGAGCGCGTCAAACGCCTTTCGTAACAGTAGGCTATAAAGGCGGTGTCTGGGTTACAGTTGGATCATGTGAGAATGTGTGTCTGAACAAGATGGCATTGTCCTCCCTATTAGGGGCAGTTGTCTTATTGGCCACTCGGTGAGATTGGACTGAAAATGCTTGGTCGAGCTCAGTTGAATCAATAGTTGATCATCTGCTTTTCAAAGTCTAAACTCGGAGATCGAGGAACGTTTCGGGTCTTACATAAGGATGACATCATCTTACCTTATCCGAACTCGAGATAGTAAGTGACAAGGGAATTTAAGGAATCGAACACTTGTGGGACAAGTGGGAGATTGTTGGGAATGTCCCGACAATTTTCGATATACACGGAGATTAAATCAAAGTAATATAGTAATTATATGTCTTGCTAAAGACCTCTATAATTAGTAATTGAATATGTTTAATTACAACTGTATTATTTGGTCCTACTGGGTCACACAAGTCAGTGCCCTGGAACAATGTATGTAACCTAAGTAATATTGTATTACGTTTAAAAAAGTTGGAAACTGATTTCTGTGAGAAATTAGTCCAACACGGACCTTGTTGACCCAACACGGTCCGTGTTGAGACACCACGGTCCGTGGTGTCCTTGGGCCGAGTTAATGGACCTTCTGGAGTCCAACACGGACCGTGTTGTTTCAACACAGACCGTGTTGGGCCTGAGAAGCGCCCCGTTGCGTTAAGTCGGCCCTTTAGGGTTTTGAACCCTTTCCCTAGGTTTTCTAAACACTATATAAAGGGGTCTCTGTGAGAGATTATTTCACACCAACTTCCTGAGACTCTTAGAGAGATACCATGGTGATTTCTTGAGTTCCTCTCTCTTTTACTTTTGCAGTTCCAGTTTCAGGAAACATTATTTGTTTCCGAAACAATCTCACATACATCTTAGATTGAGATTCGTCTCGATTGGGTCGATCTAGCAGTCGGGTTCTCGGAGTGCTGCGTGGACTTTCAGTAGAAGATTTCAGCATTGGAATCTCGAAGGTCAACCTCTTCATCAGCCGGATTAGCGATCAGGTATAATTACTAGAGCCTCTGCAATTGTTGTGATTAATTTTTTATAACTGTTATGAATATTCCGCCAATTAATCTGTAACTGTTTAAGAAATAGATAACCTAAAACCTAACATTAAACACATGTTATTACTAGCTTGAATTGTTTATTTTATTAAGATAGAGACATGTATAATGGAATGCAATGAACTAACAACCACAGATCACAATAAGGGACATCATGGTTTCCCTTATAGCCAACCATGGTTAGCCACACCTTTCTACAGGATGTGCATCCACTTTATTCATATCCATATTCATATTGTGGGTGAAATTCATTGACGAATTGGCTCTAGGTTGGCATTCCTTCCGTGGAGGATTGAGGTGGAACCAGAGCCCAACTTACCCCCATTTCTAATTGCTTTCATGATCACCGGAACCACCAAATTATCTACATCCTCGAAGTCCCCCTCGTAATTTCGGACCTCTAATAACTGTTTAACCAATGCTTGCTGCTGCTTTTGTGGATGTAGGTGTGGGTATTAATCTGCTTGTGTTGACCAAGAAATATGCCGATTTCGTGGGAAAGCACCAACAAATTTGACCTCTCAAAATCCATTAAAAACCCCCTAGATTGTTGTACTCATACTTATAGAAAGGGATGTTGAAGTGGGAGGGGAGTTTGAGATGGACAATGGTAGGTGGATGAGGGTTTCTTGTCATGGAGATCCAGAGCCCAGAGGGCAGCAAGCTTGGTGGAGGATGGGAAACCTGAGAAGCCCTCCACAGTGGCTCTGTCGTGGTTGTGGTTGGAATGAGAGTGAGTCTTACCTAAAAATTAAAATGAATATTTACTCTGCGAACTTCGCCTATTGAATTTCAGCACCTTTTTACAAATTGACACTTCATTGGATCCCGTGACATTTCAAGTTACTCAAGTCTAATGGTTAATCCCTTGATGTCAAAAACAAAACCCCCAATAAGGGGCATTCCCAGTTCAGGGCATGGCGGGGCGGTTTCGATTTTTCGAAGCGATGCACCGGATAAATGATTTTCTAAAATTGAAATCGGAATCGGATAACCAGATTTTCGCAGCCAGTGCACCGGGGTTCACAGTCCGTTTTCACCAGTTAACCAAAACCGCCTTAATTTCCATAAACATTAGAAATCAAAAGGGAGAAGCGTTAAAAGAAAAACTAAACTAATTCACATTAACAAGGAATCTCGTCGAGCGCCCAAGTCCAAATTTCAAATTTCAAATTTTCTTTTTGTTGGGTTGGACTATACCCGTAAGTGGCATGCCCATCAAACTGGAACCACACCATTTGACATCCAATTTTTTCGGTTTAGTGCACCGGATTTTTAGAATAGTTTAATTTTACCAATTTTTAGTACGGACTTTCTGATTTCCAGTTCGATGCAACGGTTCCAAATTTTCAAGACATTTCAATTTTGCCAGTTCTCAATGCGGATTTTCTGATTTCCAATTCGGTGCGGCGGTTCCGGATTTTTAAACCGCTTGCCCCCAACATTTTAGACCCAGACCATGAGACCAAAAGTTTATATCAAGAAGCCAACTTTTCAGCCCACAAATACTACCTGGTTTCAAAGCCCAAGGGACCCATTGTCAACAAAACCACCCAAAACACTTGAACACCACCATATCCACTCAAATCCATCCCCGGATTCTTCCTCCTTCATCGCCCAACAATGGCGCTCACCCTATCCAACCAATTCCTGGGCAAACTCCCTCCAACCCAGCCATCGCTAACCGTCCCTAAACCCTCGAAATCCTCCTCAGTCCGTCCACAATGGAGTTGCCGGAAAAAGGACATTCACCCTGAATTCTACGACGATGCGAAGGTCTACTGCAACGGTGAGCTCGTCATGACCACCGGCGGCACCAGGAAGGAGTACACCGTCGATGTCTGGTCCGGAAACCACCCCTTCTATCTCGGCAGTCGCTCTGCTGGTCTTATTGACGATGACCAGGTCGAGAAGTTCAGGAAGAAGTTCGGTGAGTTGTCCAAGATCATGGAGATTCCTGTGCTTAAGGGTGAGATTGTTCTACCGCCTAAACGTAAGGCTGCAAAGAAGAAGAAGTGAGGGGAGAGCGAATTGCGATTTCGGGGTATTGTTTTCATCTCTTAGGTTTGTTTTCGTTCATGTTCTGTATAATTTGGTTATTTGTCCTTGTATGAATGGTTGTTTTTGTATCTGATGGGTAAATTTGTTGTGAAATTCGGTGTTGTTTTAGTGAATGCAATGAAATGAGTATGTTCATGATGGAATTTGATGTCTTTTGCTGCACACTCTTAGTTTACGCCCATTTGGTTTGATCTGAAATTGAGATGTTTTGGTGGATGAAATGCATTGTTCTGAATGGGAATTCGGTTGTGTCTGAGTTATGTTGCTCCTGACCATTTTGGTAGGAAACAACATCAGGTTATTGGGAGTTTATTTCTGAAACAAGTGAAACAACCAGAGAAATGGATTTTGATTACATGTTATGCCTTGCAGATAAACTTTGGTGGGTTAGACATAACCAAATTCTTAGCAATGCTTTTGGCTAGCTGTTTTCTTTGCTCCAATCTCCCCTAAATGTAAAGGAAATGGGTCGCAGCCTTGTAGGGCTCCATATATGATGCAGTTTGTGATGGATGTCTTTTGTATCATGAGTTTAGCCCTTGGATTGCAATGTGTTGGAGTATGATATAACACCTGTTGATTGGGTTTTCCTTTCACAATATGGGATTCATGTTCGAGAGCTTTGTTTGATGGAGTACATTGTAAACTATAAAGCATCACCCGTTTATGAGAAGCTGTGTTTAGCACTTTAGCTTATGCTATGATTCGTAGCATTACGGAAGATTTGGGGTTTTAGGATACTTTAAGGGCCTGTTTATTTTGCGGGTAAGTTAAGTCTGGTAGATACAGGGTTGAGTAAATTTAATTTTGGCAAGTTAGGATCCTCATATTTACTAGACTTAAACTTACGAATGAAGTGAGCAAAATGGCTTTGTTGCTTTAGAGATCTTATTGCACCCATTGTATTAATTTAGTATCTAAATGGACATTTCAATGCGGTTCTTGACTGCTTGGTCATGTGAAGTTACGAAGAGGTTATTGATCATCAGGAATGTGCCTATGTGCAAGCTGGGTGTGTATTAGCAATCCAGTTTGTTGACATTATTTTGCTTATTTGACCGCCCTTTCTACTCTCAGCTAGTAGATGGAGAAAATTTGGTGGTTAAAAGCAAAGCTATAGGGTGTTGGATCGAAATAACATTTGTATAATTTCTGATGGGGTTGCATAGCTTTTAAGGAATATGTGTTTTATTTTGGTCAGAAGCTGGCGAAGTACAGTGTGTCATATTAGTAAGAAGAGGCTCTAGTACCAGTATGACTAGACTTGGTTAAAATGTGTCCTACACCAATACAAGTCGGATAATGGAAATGGCCAATTTTTTTGACACAACTATAAATACCCATGCATGTTGAAAGTGTTGTTCAAGGCTTTTACAGGGGGGCTTGAGGAGGAATGAAGAGTCTTAACAACCAGGTGTAATTGTGTAAGTATAGGTGTAGGTGTTCATGTCTGCAAATGAGGCAGTAAGGTTGGGACTATGATGTTTTATGCTCCCAAGTCCCAGCTCATAGCCACAGCTCAATTACATGGCTCAGTCTCTCAACCCGTTTATTTGTCATCCCAAGAGCTTAGAAACATAGGCCTTGCCACCATGGTGCTCTGTGGTCATGAGATTATTGTCCCACCGTCAGTTTGTCACCTCAGCAGTTGAAAATGGCGAGCTCCTAACTTTGTAGTTCCCTGGGAGGAATTCTGTATTGTTCAGAGCCTCGTGGTTCTGTAGGGCGCTCTTTTGGGGTATTCAGGTTACTGTCTAGCATTCACGAACCGCTCTAGAATTATGGATACCCAGACAAAGTAATTGTTTCTAACTTTCTATAAATTCCAGTGTAGAAGACACGGTGGATTGCATCTTTTGCCATGTAAATGCTGACCCTGTTAACTCTCCATTGCTAGGTTAGAAGTTCAATTCCATAACTAGTGTCATGTATATTTGGCTGTGGCTAGCTGATATCATTTGAGGAACATGGACCTATATTTTTGGGTCTGTCATCTCTACATCATGCTAATATTTATGTAGGTATTAATATGCGCTCATGTAGTGTTGCCAATATTTTGATCTCCCACGCCCTGTAATATGGGACCTAGATTGGGTGGTGGTGGTGGTGGTATATATCCGCATTATGCTAATCTCAGAGCAGCTGTTTCTGGTTACTGAACATTGGGTTGGTGGTGCTTACAAGCTGTAAGTAGTTAAGTAGCATGAGCTTTGTTTAATCACATAATTGACCCAACCTCGAGTGGCCCAATACTGTATCAATGTGGATCAACATTCAGAGGGTCTCATCTGTGTTGATGGGCCTAAACATTGGCCCAATTATTATTTTTTTGTGGATAGATGAGGGCCGCACATAAATGTGAAACGTATAGTACTGTGGATGGGCCGGCTCGCATAGGATCTCAAATTGGGTTCCCATTCACTGCTTATGGGCTTTTAATTTTATTATCACCTTTTTCTTAGAGGACCTAATGTGGTAACTATAGAATATTGAATATCACATGAGACGTGATATATTACGTCTCTTCTACAATTTGACAATTAGGACGACGAGGACTGACAATATAAAGAACAACAGTTTTGTGTAAGATAATTTTGCAGTATATTATAATCAGATTATTTGATAACTATTTTTTTTTTAGTTTGTAGCTGTGATTATCAAGTCTTTGTGTGAGATTAGCTTTAGTTTATCTGATCAACATTGGTAGGCAAACAAATAAGTTAGTTGGTCAGATTAGCTTGGTTTATGTGATCAACAGTAGAGCATTCAAATAGAATCAGTCGGTGGAGACAGCCTTAATTAATTGTTCAATTGACATGGATAACGAGCCAACAGTATTTAGTCAATTTACTCAAAATGTAATCTTAGCAAATCCTTGGTCACTATCCAACTATACAATATCTTTTCTAAAATCAAAATCTATATCGATCAAATTTATCCATCCATGCAAAATTGAAGCAGCAAATGCGGCGTAAAATTGGCACAGACGTACACGGACAACCGGCACTCCGCATTTTCAAAATATCGTTGCCCCTCTTAACGGTCGGCAACTACTTTTTGGATTATTATTATAGATTTTATTCCATATCTTGACCCTCCTTGACCATTCCAACTTTCCTTATTTGCCGTGTCACAAAGTGCAACGGATAAAGCCAGAGAAACATAGGTTCCACCTTTTTTATTTTTTTTTTAGAAAAACGAAAGTTTAAAAAAAAAGTGTGACTGTCAATGAGTTGGTAAATTTTTCATAATAATGTGGTACATATTCAAGTTTAAATTTGTTAAATGACTTTCATTTATTGAATCTACAAATATATTGATGAGCAAAAAAGAAATAACATTTATGATTATCAATTAAAATATCAAACACCTTATTCATAGAATAAACTAATAAATACATAAAAAAAAGAAGGATAATTGCAATTAAAATATTAAACTTAAGGCTTCTTTTTTTTCATTTTTTTTTCTTTTTTTGAAGACAACTCGAGGCTTATCTTAAGAAATACTAATTAGGACAGTTCTCCTCTAAATAACTTTGTTTTCGATCAGGCGAAGAAAATAATTTGTTTAGATAATTGTTCAAAAAAAAAAAAAAGGCCCTTGGGGCTTGAATATTAAGAAGCATAATGTCTGGAAAGAGTGGAACAGGTACAATCAAATAGTAGGCATGCAATTAACGTCAAATTGATCCCCATGAATTAATGCGAAATTCAAGAAGCTGCTATACATATATGGACGTTTAATTAATTTATTTCCTCCATATGGCACAAACTCATTTACCGACTTTAGTCCAAATCTTTGATTTTTGCCCCCCTCGAAACGTATTTATCATCATTCAATATAAAATCTTCGAAATGTTTCAATAATAATATACTACCTTCGTCTCAAATTGTTTGTCCATCCACCTAACTTCCTTATCCCAAAATGTTTGTCCATTTTATAATTTCAATAATTATAATTCCTATTATACCCCTAATAAATATTCTTTTGTTTCTTTTTTATTTTTCTTAACATGAGAAAAGTAAGGGCAATTTTGGTACATTACACATTTTTCACCCCATTTCCCATGATCATTAGACTTTTAAATATAGTTGGATGGACAAACAATATGGGACTGGAGGTAGTATTATTTTTTAACAATTTAAAAGAAAAAAGAAATTGAGTGGGAGGAATTGGAGCCAGATGGCATGTTGTAGTAATCTTGGAGCTTATTCTGTTTGGACAATATCTCAAGTGTATTTAAAGAGGAATTGAAGAAGACGACATTTGTATTCAAGTACCCTTTAATTTGGTCCCCGACTATGGACATTGATTGTGAATCTTCATTTCAATTAACTAGAAATGGTCTAAGATTACCAACATGATATGATATGATCAAGCTAAATATTGATTGGATTTATATTTACATAAAGGAATAACTTGTCGATGTGTCTCACATTTGATTTACAATTAGATGGTGATTCATATCACAATTTACGACGTACCAAGAGCAATATTCTTTTATCAAATGACTAGCTAAATTGCCCGTCCAATAGACGGGGCATTTCTTTTATATTTTTAAAATTATATTTATCAATAACTTTCTCAATATTTTTTATCTATCATTTTGAAAAAAAAATGAAGAAATCAATGTAAAAAACATTAAGTAGAAATAAATTAAATGACAAAATATCATTAATGATTGAAAATAGAAATGTGATAAATAATAAGGATAAAAAAAAGTTAGTTAAGTGAATAAATAAAAAATGACGGAGGGAGTATAATGAAATTAGTAAATTACAATACTTTTCTCATTAAATAAATAATAAGCTTGTAAAAGTTAATAAAATATTTTCACCCGACAAATAACTTAATTCAAACTAATCATATCCTTTCTTATTCCATTCTTTCCTTTCATTTCTTTTCCTCTCCTAACCTAACATGAACCTAACCTGACTAAAAAATAACGTCTAAATGAATGAAAAAGGTTTTTACCTCATTTATTTTTTATAAAAAATAATTACTCCCTCCGTTCTTTTTTATTTGTCATTTTCGGTTTTCAGTGTCAATCTTTATCAATAATTTCTAATATAAAATTTGTATAAAAAATATAATATTATACTTTTTTAATAGCATTTTTTATAATGAATCTAACAATATCAATTTTGTATGATGAATCATTATACAAATTAAGATATTAATGGTAAAAGTTTTTAATACAATTTCCTAGGCGACAGATAAATAAAAACGGAGGTGGTACTTACAAAAAAATTAGCAAAATTATAATTAAAAATAAACACAAAAAAGAAAAAGGAAAAGCAGGAAAAATAAAAAACACAAACAAGAAAAAGGAAAAACAAAAAATCATCACAACAAAACATACACACAGCCATAGCAGTAAAAAAAAAAAGAAGAAAAAAGGTGAAAAAGAAAAAATAAAAAAATAAAAAAAATTCCATCTTAACACAACACCAATAAAGGGCAAGGGCTACTCCCCTTTCTACTTTAGTAATGAAATTTAAAAGGATATTTATCCTTTCATTAGAGTTCACATTTGCTCTAAATATTGTAATGTTTTCGGGAATTTTTTATGGGTCCATTTTAGGGCTAAGCCTAAGGCCCTAGCTAGTCCACTATTTGAATGACCTCCTCTATTTGTTGAATATATAACTATTTTTTTTCAATATCTTGTGCAATGTACATTATAATTCTTAATAATTTTTTTAAATAATTTCTAAAGTTAATTACGATAATTATCAATAGATATTTAATAGTAATATCATTACAAAAATTATATTACCATTATTCATATATTTTCATAATATAAATACTTTTTAGTACTAATTTGAATTATATGGTTGGTTGCCAAAAAAATACTAATTAAAATATATGCATATAGCTTGCGATATCCTTTTTTGTAAAGATTAATTAGAGAAAAAGTTAAAATGAATATATATTATCTGAAGCAATAGCTTTGTAACTATATTTGCTAAATAAAAATGTGTTAAAGTTATTATTTATTTATTTATAATTAATCTTCGTATAGTATATATAAATATTATAATAATTCCACTTTGAAATTTTTTTATTAAATATTTTAATGATAATTCTATTTTGTTTGTGTTTTAAATTTTAGTAAAATACAATATTATTATATTATAAAATTTTCATTAATACAAAAATTAGTTTAAATAATTTCAAATTTATTTTATTTTATTTTCATTATATATGTTATTAAACTATGGTGAAGAAAAAGAAAAAATACTTAATCTCCCATTAATTATATCTTGTTCATTGTACATTACCTATTTAGGTTTGAAAGTATGTTTAGAGAAACTAAATTAAACCTCCCAAATTTCACCAATTAGATATGAATTCTTCGTAGTTGCTTTAGTTTTAATATATTGATAGATAATAGTATTTGCTTTAACTTCACTAACATGCATGTGTATCACCGGTCAATACGAGCGGGCGGGCGGGTTACGGGTCGGTCGTATATCAGGTTCGGGTAAATACCAGTCGGGTGTATTTCGGGTTCGGGTAAATACGTACAGGTCGGGTGTATTCCGGTATCGGGCGGTTTGGGTCGGGTTTACGGGTCATGACCGCCCTTTTTCTCAGTCACTTACAACTAATAAAATTGATTATAATTGGTCAAAGACACCTGTGTAATGTACCATTCAATTCCAAGTTCAACCACCACGATATGTCACAGTTGTATATACATATTAATATACACCTAAGGGACAAAATTTGGCAATCTTCAAGTCTACAAATATTATGCTGTTTACATCAACAATCCACAAATAACAATACTTATGAAATATATAGGGTTTTGAGATGCTAATATACTAAACTTTTGGGGTATTGGACAATAATGCACTGAACTTTGACCTTAGACAATAATATACTATTTTATTGAAAGAGAGGAGAGAGGTGGGACTGCAGCCTGCAGGAGTTTGAGGGTTCACTGAAAGAGTGAGTGAGTGAGTGACAATGTTAGGGTTTTGTTTTGGTCATTTGTTATTTGATTATTTCATTTGTATGTCTCTTTCTACGCATAGCTTTCCAAAATGACCCAATATTTTACTTTTGAGCCTTAATTTTCATGAAATGGGCCCATTTTTTGCACAAGGTCAAAGTATACAAAACACTTAAAATTAAAGTGTCTGACCACAACGGGTCGACCCAAACCTGACCCGACCCGTTTTTTACCGGGTTATTTGGGTTGGGTCATTTTCGGGTCACGGGCAAGGTTGTCAGGATCGGGATTCTAGTTAGGATCGATAGGGGTCCTTAGAATCGGGATCGTAGAATCGGATCGAGGATCGTAAGATTCTACAAATAAAGTAAATTGTTATAATTGACCTAAAGTTTCCCTAGAAAAAACATTGTTTTTATAAAATTTGTACAAAAAGCCATGATTTTCACCGATCCTAACCGAGTCTGGTACGATTTTAAACGATTCTAGGGAGATTGTGACCATTCTAACAAAAATAGGCTATAGTTAGGATCGAGTCGATCCTACCGATCCTGACCGATCCTGGTCCGATCCTGGTACGATCCTAACAAGGTAGCGATCCAAGAACGAGTTGGATCGTTTGGTCATTTTTGGATCGTAGGATCGTACGATCCTACGATCCGGATCGCGATTTTAACAACCATGGTCACGGGTCGAAATTTCGTGTTCATAACCCACTTTTTGCGGGTCGGTTTGGGTCGGGTTTCCGGGTCGGGTCGAGAATTGCCAGGTCTATGTGTATGTATTCCTCTTTACCGTCTAATTCTTCAGTACAAACCCCTTGGCCAAATTATTCATACTCCCTTCGTTGCATATTATTTGCTTTATTTGGAAATTGTATCGTTGAAGTTCAAAATTTTTGATTATAAATTTTTTAATATATACAATGACTTATTATATAAAATTACTATTATTAGATTTATATTATCCTAAAAATATAATATTACAATTGTTAATCAAATACTACATATATGAAAAATTATCAATAAAAAATGACATTAACGATTATGATAATCAACTAAATAAAAATTAATATAAAACGAAGTGATCATATTTTACTTGACATTTAGGCCCCTGTCGTCAATACGTAGGGCTTTCTTAATGAGGTTAAGGTGCATGAAAAAGAGAGAACTTCCTAAATTTAGCTAAACGCTTCGTAGAATTCCACAGAAAAAGTTTTACAACTAGCTGGTCACATTTGATTCGACGACAGACGACCTTGATGTTTCTTATTACCATAGTTACTTGGCATGCAAGGATAGTGTCAGTATGACCTTCGAGTTATTTTTATGGAAATGCTATATATATATATATATGGTGCGTAGTTACGTACCATTTATCGTAATTTATTACTTGGAAATCGCCAAGTAAATATCATATCATTTTCCACTTGTGTAACCTTTAGCTTCTAGATTCTACTGGGAATTGCATGCAAATCAATATTGGAGCTTAGAGTATAACAGATCCATAATCATCTAAAAAAACGCGTATTAAACAAGTTTTCATTTGATTGGCATTTGTAAGGCAATGGATGGTTGATCTACGTACGTACTGTCAATTTAGTTATTTGTAGTGCTAGACTGCTAGTGTTACTGTCAATTTAGTTATTAGCTACAGATTATATAGAGTTGAGAAAAGTTGACCCGACACGATTACTAACATGAACCTAACATGATATTAAATGGGTTTAGGTAGAAATTTTCAACCCGTTTAATTAAATGGGTTGGCACGGTAAACCCATTTAATTAAACGGGTTAGGTTCAGGTCAAGATTTTCGACACGAAAAAAATACATACTTAACCCGTTTAATTATGGATCAAGTCATTTGCTCCATAATTATTACCAAATTATACTGTTTATCAATAAACTTAGGCGAAAGTTACAGTTAATACTCTTTAAAATGTACATAAAACTTGTAATTTTAACTCATATTTATCTTTGACTATGAATTAAAAAACATCTTCTTATATATAATTCGAATTATATTACCATGGAAATTATTGGGTATGATATGTCATTATTTCGATCCCACAATGAATTGTTTTGTATAAGTAAGTTAATTGTTAAATGGGTAAATTGATAACTTTATTCTAACATGTTTACTTAAATGGATAAACAGGTCAAAATAAGGTCAACCCATTTAAAATTTAAACGATAAACGGTTTCAATTTTCAACTCCGTTTAATAAATGAATTAGATTCAGGTCCGAAGATTTTGAACTCGTTTAAGTTTGACACGAACACGAACTCAACTCGACCTGACCTATTAGCCAGCTCTAAGATTATATATCTTATCCATATATGGTATCATACATCTACGACAGACTGTTAGAGTAGCCGCTGGTTTCATTATTTGTAGGTTGGAAAATTTATTCAAGTCTCACCTTGCAATTTAAGAATTAGTATTTGGCTATAAATGTGATGCATGGAAAATTTTTAAGTAATTTTATATAATATATCTTTTTAGATTAATTTTATAATAATTATCGATTTAAATAATAGTTAGAAATTAATGAAAAATTGTAGAATAATTGTACTATTATTATTTATGTATTTTCTACGTATAAATTGTATTCAAAATTAATTTGAATAATATAGTAGTGAAATATTATAACCTATATTTATTTTAATAAGTATCTTATTTCTTATCATAAACATTTTAGGAAAGAGAAATTAAAATTTTATTTAATTAGTATCATAATAAACAAAATGTTTAAACTACTATAATTAATTTATTATTTGGTATCATAAATTAATTAGATTAATTTTATTTGTCTTCATTAATTAAGAAGCATTCACTTTTCATCTTCCCATCAATTATACTCTATAAATATTAATTTTTATGTTTTTCATCTATGGCTAAAAAAATTTTTTGACTTTTTTTAAAAAAATGTCTTGATGATTAGGGTTTGGAAGTACGGTTTAAAAAAATTTATTCTCGACCATTACATTTTTGACACATGCCAAAATGTTTTTTTTTGATATTTAGTTTTAATATAATTATAGATTATACATAATTTATGTTCTACTACGTACACTTATTCTTTTGTACAAACTCCATTGATTTAAATCTTATAAATTGAGAAAATTTATGATAAGATATCTCTATAACTTAGGAATAATCAATTACTCAGTTTTATCATAATAGAATGGTTTAAAAAGAAAAAATAAAAATAAGGTTCGCACACATTTGGATTGTAATCCATTGTTTATTAGAAGGATAAGGTAAATGAATATAAGTGCATTAGTTAATAAATACAACTATTTTAATATTTTGATGCTAATTATTTTTGAAATTGATTTAAATCCATTGTTTATCAGAAAGATAAGGTAAAATTTAATAAAATAATTATAAATAATTTTAGTTAAAAGTCGAGTATTTGAGTATTGAAAAGTATGCAAAGAATACATAGATTTGGATGGTGTTGAATAAGATGGATTTTTTCGATACCAAGCAGTAGTCAAAGCCTTTTTATTCAACTTATGTGGAATCTAATATAAAAGAATTGTTGAACTTCCCACTAAATACGAAGGTTGTAATTTAGCTACACCAACGAAATATATTTTGATTACTACTGTAGAAATCTTTAATTTATATTCTCTCTGCTTCATAATAATTATTGTTTAATAAATATTTTTTGGTCTTTAATGTTTTTTTGACTGAGAATTTTTTTCATAGCATATTTTATCAAAAAATTACAATATTATATTCTTATGATAGTATTTTTTTTTTCCTTAAGCATATAATGATAATATTTTCGTATTGTATATGTTAACATATGGTCAAAAATTTTCAAATTTGTCTTGCTTCAGAAATTAAAGTGACAGGTAAATAAAAATGGAGGGAGTATGAAATAATTGTTGAACCTCCCACTAAAAAGCTATAGAGTACAACACCAAAGTTGTACAAAAACAGCAGAGAAAGATACAACAACTTCACAACTTAAGCAATACATCACAAAGAACACACAAAACAAAAGAAAATAAACTGCTAACTAACAAGTTTCTTCTTCTTTTCTTTTCCAGCAAGTCATCTCTAAAAATCCTAACTACAGTCTCTTGATGATCACGGACCATTTTTAAAAAATCTACAACTTTCGTCACTTTGTGTGTCTCCTCATGCATCCAACATATATTAAGGGAGATATTCACAACATTCTTCAAACTTTCTGCATCACTCTCAACCTTATCTTTTTCTTTTAAATAAGACCAGAATTACCAGAGACCTTCCTACACTTAGATTAATCTTACTGGGGAAGAGAAGACATAATTAAGGAATAAGTAACCAAAAAATCAGAGTTAAACTGTAGAACAGTAGAAGTATAAATTAAAGTGAATGGATAGAAAGGGTGGGCCTGGAGTTAAGGAGTAATGATGAACGTCGGTGAATTATGCAGAAAAAAAGTTAAGGGGGGTTGGCGGGAAGGAAACATCGGCGTCAAACTAAAAGTGAATAATTTGCACCTAACTAACTTTGCTCCAACTGCCATAACGGAAAAGCATAGAATTACACAACACTTGACTATCCACTAATTATGTACGGTAATGCCTCCCTCAACCTCCCCTTTTTATCCTCTTTCCCTTGCTTTCAACGCGTTTATCCCTCCTACCCCACCACCACACCTCTCTAATTAACTCACTATTGACCTCATCAAACCCAATTCCAATCCCACATACTCCCTCCGTCCCTTTTTAAGTGTCAAAATAACTAATTTTACAAAATTTATATGTGTTGGAAATAGTGTGAAAAAGTTATGTATAGACAAGTATGCTCTTCATTAAAATAGTGGAATAAAGAAAAATTTTAAAAGGTAAAATAAAAATATTATTCATTAATTAAGAGTAATATTGGTATTTTAATTATTGAAAATGTAAAATTGACAAATAAAAAGGGACAAGGTAGTTAAAAAAATTGACACTCATTAAAGGACAGAGGGAGTATTTTGCTACAATTGAAATTTTTGAATCATCATAATTAAAAAGAACAACTATTATTGATCATATTTTTAAATACTAAATTAATGTAATAGTAATTATTATAACTAGCGTTATATGTCTTGTGTGGGTGCACAAGAATGTTAGTTATTAAACTATTGAAAATTATATATTTTAAACTTATTAAAATTGAATAATATAAAATCTCGATTAAGTAATTTTGATATATACTGGTTTCTTTGTAAAATCGACATGAGTAAAAACTAATGGATATTATTTTAATTGTTTAACAAATATTTTTGCTCATATATGTAATAACTAATAAGGTTCCTAATTGATTCAAAAAAAAATAACGTTATTAATTATGATTTTTATTTTTCTTTTTATTCGAAAACTTTTGATGATGACACATGGTAAAAGCTCCCATTGAAAGGTTTTGTTTTAATATATGTAATAGATAAGTAATTTTATTTATTGAGATATATTCTTTTACAAATTTTAATATTTTAAAGGAATGTTTATAATATTTTTCAACTATCACAATTAAAAGTATAACAATCACAATTAAGAAAAATCGATATATATTGATCAAAGTGACTTGTCATGAAAATTATTTGTATTTGTCGAGACATAGATATTTTAACAAATAAGATTTATTTTGGACAAATTGATGATATGAAATTTACAACTATTATAGTTGTAAAGATTTTAAATATATATGATCATTATTTTTTATTAAAATAATTACATTTATAGAATAATTTATATAATTTAATAAGATATTAACACTAACAGAAATCACTCATTCCACATTGCATGTTAACACTCTCGGTTTTACAACTAATCAGTGATTGTTAGGGTCATTTCTTTCGTTGCATAAACTATGATTGTTTCCTACACTATTCAACTTTGTCCATTTTTATTTAGCTATACACATTTCTATCTCAATCTAACTACCAAAATCTACACATAAATTTACATGTTATCTGCTTCCACCAAAATCTACATAAAATTTCCTAAACCTAATCAACTTAACTTTATCCAGTTTCTACATAGCAATGATAAGGACAGAGTCTTGCAAGCCACTCATCAACCTAATCGCGTGCCACTTGCTACTATATGTGCTCCAACATATAGGTCGATCAAGCATGTTCAAAATATTTTGGAACCCTACTTTCTTCTCCTTAGGTTTGTTATGGTGTCCTATTATATCTGATAGAAGTAATTTCTTTATTTTTTATAAAATGAATTGACTTTTATTTTTTACCTGAGGGGAAAATTAATTTAAATAATATACGTAAGGGCCTTAATTAACTTCTATTTGGAGTTTCTCTAATCTTCCTTCTTACAAGAGTTTTGTTTAATTGGTAGTTTAGCACATTGAATGAAATCAATTTTCATATTACTGTAGCAGAGATTGTGAGGTCTCCATCGTTGATAAATTTGTATTAATTATTTGAAAAATAAATTTCATAACCATGTATATTTTAAATTTAAAATTGTTTAATTAGGATTTTAATTATAAGTCACATTGGATGTGTTATTGATGAAGTTGTGTTATGTTGATTTTTTTTTTTTTAAAAAAAAGAGTAGCATTTGTTTACTTATAATTACTGATTCAAACTTACTGTCCAGAACTTAAGTGTATTTTATGGGTTAGGAAGTTTATGAATTTAGATGTCATTCATGTTTACCACTAACTTTTCAGGGTTAAAAGTAAAGTGGTCTACATTATAAAAGAAATAAATAAATATTTCAAAATTTCGTCCAAACAATGCTTGGAAAAGTTAAATATAGGCCCTGTTCTATTGGGTGCGGTAAATGATATGGTATGATAATATTATGGAAAGTAGGGTATGGTATAGTAAGATATGGTAAAATTTGTGATAAGAATGATTGATGTGATAGATTAGGAGAGAAAATGTGAAAAGTATAGTAGAAAAGTGAGGAGAGAAAAAAGAAAGAAAAGAGAAAGGTATGATTGTTGTGGTAAGATGTGGAATGGTACGGTATGATATGGAAGAATTGTGATAGTTGTGAAAAAATATGATAGGTGTGGTATGGAACCACACAAAAAAACAGTGTCATAGCAGCTTTGCCTTTAAATTTTATAATTTACAGATGCGTTTCACTTGACCTAAAACTTACAAGTTGTTAGTTACTTACTACTATGTGGGGGGAAAAAACAAATTAAATCAAAGTTGAAAAAAAAAATACTCCCTCCTTCCCAAATTAAGTGTCACTTGGTACACAATTTAAAAAACCAAAAAAACTTCCCATCTACATTAATTTAGTGCATTGGAAATGTGGAAATGTTGAATAAAATGGTGAATAAAAAAGAAAAAATGTGAATAAAAAAGAAAAATAAATGAAAAAGATGTAATTAATAAGGTTAATTTGATAAATTAGTAATTAATGTGCTATTGGAAATATAAAGTGACAGATATTATGGGAAAAAAGAAAGTTAGTTAAAGTGACAGATAATATGGGAAGGAGGGAGTACTATTCTAAAACTATCCTTATGGACGTCAAGTAGTCTACCTATGGTTAAATATGAGTGATAATTTGTTTTTCTTGTCTCCCGTTACTCATTTCGAATTATCTGAATTTTAATTAAATTAGTTAGAATGAAAATAAGAATGCTCTATTCTTTACTACTAAAATTATATAATCAACATGATTTATATTATATTCAATTTCATTTGTAATTTCTCATGTTACTGCAATTATGCTCCTAACTAGCTTGCCAAGAACGTATCGATCAGCCAAAGGCAACTGAACTGAGAGCAGCATATACACTTGAATACAGGAACAGATAGCTTAGCAAACGAACAAGGATCAATCTTTTTCATGGTTTTCTTTTTTTCCTGAAACATATTGATAATCAGTAATTATTAATTATAGGAATTGAATTTTTATTACATTGTAGTTGACGTTTAGGTATGTGTCACTATTCACTAACAATGTTTGTTGAAATGCATGGGAGGATTATCCATTCACACGGCTTTGATGTCGAATGTCAAGATATCCGAAAACAGATGACTTTGTAATATCTACATAGTCAACATGCAACGACGTAACCTATTTCATCTTATTCTATTCTTCAAACGTAAGACTTAAACCTGTATTTGATTGACGTAAATCTTCAACCTAGCTGTTCAACCTTGTAAATATTAAAAATATGTTATGCTCCTCTTTTTGTTTCAAAGTTAGTTAACTTTGAATTCATTCATCTTATAGAGATCTCAATATGTTTCAGAAACTTAACAACATTCCCGCTCATTTCTAAAAAATGAATATATATAACCCCGTTAGCCCATTAAATAATAAAGATACTTTAGTATTTAACTTTTGTTAAACCGTAAATTGTAAACCTTAAATACTTTATTTTTATATGACCGTTAATTGATATCATATACTATAATATTATAGTTATGTCATGTAATTAAGTAAATTTTTCACTACTGAAACAACAATTCAATTTGTTATTATATATAGTTAGATAAATGCAGTAACATTCAAAAAGCTCTCTCTTTAGCATGTCCCAAAAAAAAAGGAAATATTCATACATCTAATATTATCGAATCACAAATTCTAGCATAAGACAGTCTTACATAAACTTATCATCAAACAAGTTCCTCATAAGATGACATTTTTAATATTTTATTATGACTAATTGGTGATATTAGAATGACTTTATAATACAAATGTGACTAATAATTTGTTAAGGGAGACTTTTACCAAAGTCGGGTCAAATAAATTATTAATCACTCCTATAATCATAAATAGTCACCACAAAATTATAAGTCTTACAATAAATTCACAGTGAGATAGTCTTACATGAGAATTATTGATTATCAAATAAGCATGTCACCATTTGATTGAATTTTAGTATGAAAAAGAATATGTCATTGTTTTTCAAAGATTGTAACATATATAAATGAGAAAGCATGGCTCACTATTTGTTGTTTAATTTTGAAAGAGGCCCCCACTAAATTGTCGGGGTGGCTATGTAGACCCTACTACTACAAGTCAATAGTCATGCATGCACATTCCATGTCCTCCTCAATAGACCCAAAATTCTACGAAATGGATAATAAACATTAATCCCCGTTTGGTTAACTGTTATTAAAATTTTGGCAGGAAATTGTGTTTGGTTAACTGTAACAATTTAGTAACGTAAGTAGAAAATAAAAGCACATCCAAACAGGACGTAAAAGTCAATTCAAGGTCGATGGTAAAAGGAAGAACAAAATTTTAGGTGAAGAAGGAGAAATTGACGTAGTGTACGTCAATCAAATAATCTTTGCTAAATTGAATACACTTACAATGGTTGTCAACCATAACAACCACTGTAAGTAAAATAAATCTCACTCATACATATGACAAGTTTTATCTTGATGATTAGCTTTTTATTTAATATTAATTGTAAAATATATATTTTAAAATTTTAGTTTATTTTTAAAAATTATAAAATATTTTTTTTTCAAAATATGCTTGTTTACTAGGCAAAAACTTAGAAATAAGGTATTTAAATTTTAAAAAAATTTGTAAAATTTTTTTAATTAAGAAAATATATTTTATAATGTTGTACTAAATAAAAAAAATGAGTGACGAAGATAAAAGTTAACACATATCACTAGTAGAATTTGGGTCGATAGGCGTCTGTTAAATTGTCAGTCGCCAAATTGAAGTTGAAGAATTTAAAAAAAAAAAAAGAAATTCCAAATCGGCGTCTGTTTGCGTGTAACAGACGTCGATTTGTCTGACATTGAATATTTTTTAATGTTAATCTGATAACGGCTATTTCCAACTTTCTTTTTTTTTTAAATTGTGCTAAATTGGCGTCTGTTAGGCGCCTAAACAGACGCCTTTTTATTTTGGCGTCTGTTTTGCGGCTAAACAGACGCCAATTTGGCACAATTTAAAAAAAAAAGAAAACAATTTCTCAGTTTTTCTGCGCCTCGATAGCCGGGTAATTTATTACCCTTAATCTGCATTTGTTAAGGGGTATAACAGACGCCATTTTTGTTTAAATTGGTAAAAAAAAATCACAGTTTCACTTCCACCATTGTCGTCGTCGAAGGAGGAAGAGAGAAACCGAGAGTTTGAAGAAAAAGTCGGCGCCTCTTCAACGTAAATCAGGTAATTTTTCAGTTTATTTTGTTTCAGATCTGTTATAATATGATTAATATTGTGAAAAGTAACTAAATTATAAATTATATTTGATGAAAAACGAATTATATGAATATTTGTATGTTTGTTTTAGTTTTGTTGAGTTTAATTGTAGTTTATGCATATAAGTTGAAAAATTTGAGTTGTTTTAGTTAATTTCTATGAATTGTAATAGATTTTGGATGTTGAATTAGAATTTTAAGTGTGAAATTAGTGTTTGTAATGTAGATTTGTTCAATATTGTTTTTATGTTTTATAGTAGTTTAACTAATTGCATGTATGTTTTAGTTTAGGTTTTAGTTATCGATTTAGTTTTAGTTTTAATTTATAATGCTGAGAAGTATAATTATGTTTAGGTTGAGCACAATATTGAATTTTATATGTTTCGTGGTAAATTTAAATATGAGTAATTATATATAGTGTGCAAAAAAAAAAATGTAACAGTGCATGTAAAATATGTTTAAGTTGAGCATTGTGATAAATATTAATATGTAATACGAATTTCGTATGTTAATTAATATGTGTTAAATATGTTATATAATGTGGAAATTATAATGTGTTTCGATTGAATGCAAATGTGTTATATTTTAGGATGATTTTTAGGAATTGCATTAACGATTTAATTAATTAGGTAATGTGTATATACGTAACATAATTTCAATTATGAATACATTTAGGTTAATTTGTATTTTTTGAATTTATAATTTAAGTTGTTTAGTTAATAATTAAGTTAAAACTATAAAAAAATTATTATACATAACTAATTATTAATTTATACGTACGTAGTGAATAATTAAGTATGAATAGTTTGTTTAGTACTGTACGTACGTAATTAAGTATGAATATATATTTTGTTTATGGTTAGGGTAATCGATCAGTAAGGGTTAGGGTATGGCCGGCTTAGGGTAATGTACCAATTACATATTCCATGAAATTCAATGTAGTTTGACGCCAATCAACAAATTGAAAAGTTGGGGAATATCATCATCCTCAACTTTTGAAATGTTGTTTAGCATGCTTCAAAATCATTTGAAACTACGTCATGGAACAAGTATATTACTTAATTGGTATGTTAATTAGCAAAGAGGATTACGTTGGTTTAGTATTCCGAGTAGTTTATATATATATATATATTAGTTGTCATAAAAGGATGTTTGAGTTTGGATGATTTTGGTTATTATTAATAAGTGAGTTAGCCTTTAAAGTTGGTAGCATAAATTTGTTGCTAATCCAACCTAATTGCTAACTTAATTACTCATAACGCCAAATAAAGACATAAATTATGTAAATAATTATATCACGTACATCCATTTAAACTTACTTAAGTACTCAACAACCAGTTGCTACATAATTAGTGAATAAGTTTTTTTTCGATTGTAGTTTAGGGTTTTAAGTAGGATAATTTATATTTGTAATATCTTAGTGAGAATATATATGTCATAAAAAGATGTTGAGTTTGGATCCTGTTAGTGTGCAAGGAGAGTGTGTGTTGTGACCTGATAATCTATGGCTGAAAGGGGCTTTCATGAGTCGTGTCGACTCTCCTTTATTTGTCTGGGTCCCAGAAAATAGCGCAATCTCAGCGTGAAATTGCACGAGGTTTATATAGTGCTCTAGGAGTTGGAAGCGTATCAGATTCGGTACAATATATGCATTGTTTATATTGTGCAGCTTGAGGGGCAGCAAGACAATGTGGGTTTGGAAGAGAAGCTTATAGTAAAGGGTCTAATAGAAATCGTGTTGGGCTTTCTTGCATGTAAGATTCATATGTCCATCAAAGTTTAGGCACGATGTTGCACATTCAATGCTTTGATGGACCTATGAATCTTACATGCAAGAAAGCCCAACACAATTTCTATTAAACCCTTTACTATAAGCTTTTCTTTCAGACCCGCCTTGTCTTGCTGCCCACCAGGCTGCACAATGGAAACACTGCATCGTACCGAATCTGATACGCTTCTAACTCCTAGAGCACTATATAAACCTCCTGCAATTTCACTGCTGAGATTACGCTATTTTTTGGGACCCAGATAAACACTGCATTGTACTGAATCTGATACGCTTCTAACTCCTAGAGCACTATATAAATCTCGTGCAATTTCACTGCTGAGATTGCGCTGTTTTCTGGGACCTAGACAAATAAAGTAGATTCGACACGACTCATGAAAGCCCCTTTCAGCCATAGATTAACAGTTGACAAACACATTCTGCTTGGATAATAACAGGATCCTCTTGCCTGGTGACATAGCTTGGTTGTTGATGCCATAAAACTCATGTTTCGAATTTTGGATGATTTTGATAATATGTAATCAAGTACGTTATTGAATAACACAATTAAACATAAACTATTACAATTATGAATTTAGGCACAAATGAATAATTTATGTTCATTAATTGTTTAGTACTGAGACGGATAAATGTTTATTGTTAATTAAATTCATGGTGGGCGTGAATAATATATTCACGCACATTATGGATGGGCCCCCACATCGTCGTTGGATGTACCAGAGGTTTGAACCGAATAGGAGGGTTATCAGGACACAATGGGCTGCAGGGGTAGAAATGTTTGATCAATTTGTAAAGAGTAATTCCTATGAGTATCCGAGGACTGGAAAGTATCGGTGTCCATGTGTGAAGTGTAAGAATAAGAGCGGATATAGTCCCGATGAAGTTAAAGAACATTTATATAGGCAAGGGTTTATGGAACAATATTGGTGTTGGACGAGCCATGGTGAAGAATTGGGTGACGATGATGATGAGGATGACAGTGGTGACGATGCGGAAGGTGAGGGGGAACCGTATGCAAGAAGTCCCCCGACAAACGAGGAACCGAATCAGCCACCATTCATCGATGAGCGTAAGAGATGATGAAGCGATTTCATCATGGCGAGCGAGGCGCCTAATGCAGGAGCTCAACAATTTTATGATATGCTTCAATCACGCTCAGCGACCTCTGTGGGAAGGGTGTGCGACTCATACTGAGTTGTCCACTGCCGTGAGACTGATCAGTCAGAAATCGAAGCACAATTTGTCGGAGCAGGCAATGAACGATATCATGGAACTTATGAGCGAGAGTTGTCCCCAGCCGAACCTAGTCCCTAGAAACTACGATGAGTTGAAAAAGAAGGTTAAGAAGTTGGGGATGGGCTATGAAACAATTGATTGTTGCCTTAGTGGATGCATGATCTACTATAAGGACGATGCACATCTCACTGAATGTAAATTTTGTGGCCATCCTAGGTATAAGCCACAGAAATCGTCAACCAAGACAAAGAAAGGGGTCCCGTACAAGAAAATGTTTTACTTTCCCTTGACCCCTAGGTTGCAGCGTCTGTACGCCTCGAAGAATATGGCCGGGCATATGAGATGGCACGCGGAGAACAAGCGTGAGGAAGGTGTACTTTGCCATCCGTCGGACGGCGCCTCGTGGAAAATGTTCGACATCGTACATCCGGACTTTACGAGGGAATCGCGAAATGTAAGGTTGGGCCTGTGTGCGGATGGGTTTAGCCCGTTCAACATGACAGGGAGATCTTATTCGATATGGCCGGTTGTAGTAACGCCTTATAACTTGCCACATGAATTGTGCATGACAACGCCGTACATGTTCTTCACATGTATTATTCCCGGTCTGAAGAACCCCGGAAAAAATTGATGTCTTCCTCCAACCTTTGGTGGACGAGCTGCAACGCTTATGGGTGGGTGTTGAAACATACGACATCTCCAAGAGACAAAATTTTAACATGAGGGCATCGTTGATGTGGACGGTGAATGATTTTCCGGCGCTTAGCATGCTTTCCGGGTGGAGCACGCACGGTGCCATGTCTTGTCCTGTTTGCATGGATGGTTTGAAAGCAATTCGTCTGAAGCATGGGAGGAAAGCCTCTTGGTTTGACTATCACCGACAGTTTCTTGCTAAGGGGCACGCTTTGAGAAGAAATCGAAAGGCATTTCGAAAGGGGCACACTTGCTCAGATAGAACTAACCCACCGTGTAGGAAAAACGGTTATGAAATCTATGAAGAGGTGAAATACTTCCCCAAGGTGACTACCCATGGCGACTTTGTAGTCCCAGGATTCAGAGAGAATGCTCATAATTGGAAGAAACAAAGTATCTTTTGGGAGTTGTCTTATTGGAAGGATCACATGGTTCCACACAACTTAGATGTGATGCACATTGAGAAGAACATTGTAGACAACATCATAAACACGATGATGGGGGAGGACGGCAAAACAAAGGATGATGGAAATGCAAGGAGGGACGTGGAGGACATATGTGACAGGCCGGAACTCCATCTATTTCCCGGTCCTAACGGTAAACCCCTACAGCCAAGAGCCAAATATTGTTCTTCTTGAGGATAAGCGAACAGACGTTTGTAACTGGGCACAACAGCTTCGTTTGCCGGACGCTTATGCTTTGAACTTCGCTAACTGTGTCGATGCGTTAGGTAAAAGGTTTCAAAACTTTAAAAGCCATGAATGTCATGTGTTCATGCAGACATTGTTACCTGTTGCATTCCGGGCACTTCCAGATGATGTGCTGGAGCCACTGGTTCAGTTAAGCCAATGGTTCAAGAGCCTCTGCTCCACAACATTGAAGCACAGTGACTTAGTCCGGCTTGAAAAAGAAATTCCCATAATAATATGCAAGCTGGAGACCATATTTCCACCCGGCTTCTTCAACGTAATGGAACACTTGCCCATTCACCTGGTACAGGAGGCATTCTTTGGTGGGCCTGTTCAATATCGTTGGATGTATCCCTTTGAGAGGTATTTCGATTGGTTGAAGAACAAAATAAAGAACAAGGCACACCCTGAAGGATCTATGGCTCAAGCATACCTCATGTTTGAGATTTCCCAATTCGCATCTACTTACTTTGGGACGGATAATGTATCGTCTTCTACATCAACAAGTATGCGTAACGAAAATGTCGAGGATGACCCTACGTTATTGTCGGTTTTCAAGGACAGTGGGAGCCCCGTGGGAGGTGTAAACACGAGGTGGCTCAGCGATCAAGAGTATAAAGCAGCACACCTGCACGTTCTACTGAACTGTAAAGAAGTCAACCACTACTTAGAGTAAGCAATGCTCACTACCAATTTGATTGAATTGATATATATTACATGTAATTAATGAGCTTGCATCCCGCGCATGCATCTTGTTTTAGAATTACAAGTTGACTTCATTTCCCAACACCACGGACACTCAATTGGATCAGATGATTGAAGCAGAGTTCGCTCAATGGTTTTATCAGCTATCAGTGAGAATCACAATCATTTATACACTTTCGAATTGGTACATATGATTGAATCATCTAACTGTTACTCCAATTGTAGGAAAATTGGGAAGCCTTTCGGTTTTACGAAGATGAGCGTCATGAATACCTTTACCAGTTAGCCCGGATGCCTTCCCCTAAAGTGACCACGTGGAGTGCTTATCGAATCAACGGGTTCTTATTTCACACTCAAGCAAGGAGTAACTCAGTGGCTTTGATAGTGCTGGGGTGTGTGTCAAAGGCACGGGTGGTGGTGGATTTGTCGATGACTTCTACGGTGTTCTCCAAGAAGTCATCGCACTAGAATATGTTGGGCCTGTCAACAAGAAGAACATACTGTTAAGATGTGATTGGTTTGACAATACCCCGATACGAGGTGTACGTTCACCAAGGTTATGCTCGTTTGTTGAATTACACAGGGATAGACGGTATTGGAAGTACGACCCATTCATCTTAGCAGGGTGCGCAACCCAAGTGTTGTTCATGAATTACCCGGCAGGCATACGAGATAAAGCTAACTGGTGGGTTGTGGTTCCAAACAAACCATCTTATGCACAATACAAACAGTTCACCCTTCCGTTGGCCGACCATACAAGATGATCAACCAAGAGATGTTATCCCCATCAACCCTAACGACGATACCGTATCACAAGTACTCGCTATTGAAGGGGTGTTCGATGAGGTTGTTGACATGGACAACGCCCAATTAATAGTGGGTGGAAATACGTCCGATGTAGCCAATGAGGACGATGGAGACATCGACGATGACGAAAATGATGATGGTGACGATGATGAAGTGGACGAGGACGATGAAGACAACGACGACTATTAAATAAGAATATAGTATATATATTCGAATTTCGATTGTGTTACAAGTGTCTGAAACGAACAAGTCCTAATGTTGCTTATAAATGAAACTCATTGCGCTATGTTTATTATATTCTACATCAACGTGTTGTCTATCTCATTAATAATATTTCTTTGTGTTACGATCTCTGTTAATGCATTGTATTTTGTGTACGTTGTCAATTACTAATTAGTTCATATTACTTGCTATTTTATGTACACGAAGTTGATACTAATTCAATGTTTATTCTACAATAATTTTGCAGTTGCAGCATGACAGGAAGAAAGGAATCACGCAGAGGTCGGACCCGTGGTGGGTCTAGACCTAATGCTAAGGGTGGTTCATCGTCTGCCCCACAGTCACCATACATTCCCCAATTTGATCATGTCCCTAATGCTGCTTCTCAGCCACAGGGAACCAGTTATGATCAAATATTTTCACAGCTAGACCCCTCCACCCTGGAGCTCGATCATTTCGTTCTTTGCGGCGATCGCGCCCGATGTCGAACTGCGATGGGCGAGATGTATACTCGAGGGCCTCGGGGCCCAATCGACGATGGGGTGCCCATCGATGTGGGGTACTCACCGAGGGGAGGGAGCCCGAGATCAGAGAGGCGATACCCAAACGTCGGGGACTGATATTAGTGACCGCCACCGAATTCAGCTGGACGTTCGGGCGGATGCTCGAAAAACAGAAAATGGGAAGTATATCATCGAACCGTGTAATGGCGCATGAGTATCAATATCAACTTTTGATTATGTGTTTATAACTTAATTTGTGTTTAAATATAATTTTATATGCCCTCTCTAACCAATGTTTCATTTCTAATTGATTTAAGTATGACGCCTTATGGGGCCCACGCAGTCAGGGCTATTATGGATATTGTGAAGCAAAATTTCAGAGGCTTTTGGCCTACGTGGAGCAAAGTGCCTAGGGACTCGCGTGAACTGATATATGATGAGTTCAAGGTAAAACCCGCCCCATTTTTTCATGCTTAATTAATATGAATTATGTCGCAATGGTTCGATTTGCACGTTTAAGTACACTCAATTGTTTAATTAATATGAATTGGTATGTGTATGTTTGTGTATAATGCCTGTATGTTTGTGTGTGGTTATCCTGCGTATGGCCGTTGTTTAATTAATATGACTTGGTATGTGTATGTTTGTGTTTAATGCGTGTATGTTTAATTTGTGTATGGTTATCCGGCGTGTGGCCGTTGAGATATGTTAATATGAATTGGTGTATGTTTGTGTTTAATGAATGTATGTTTGTGTATGGTTATCCGGCGTGTGGCCGTTGAGATATATTAATATGAATTGGTATATGTTTGTGTATAATGCATGTATGTTTGTGTATGGTTATCCGGCATGTGGTTGTTGAGATATATTAATATGAATTGGTGCGTGTAAAATGAGGGATAATTGTCCATTTATAGGGGAAACTATGCCAAATTTTTTTCATGGTTTATTAATTAAAAGTTATAATGTATATGTTGTTTTATTTGCCTGTTTAATTTTTCATGTATGATTTAAATATAGAAAAAATTCTGGTGGGAATATCAACATGATGCCTATATACGTGATTGGTTCATCAAGAGGGCTCAAAAATAGTACTCTGACACTATCGGCAAATCAAAAAAGCATTGGCTGGCAGGGAGAGGCAAGCTAAAATGGATTGTCGACGACGAAATTTGGGACAAATTCATTGCTCTATGGCAAGATCCCAAATTCGCTGAAAAATCGAAGAATATGAGCCGGGCAAGGAAGATGAACGAAGATAAGGGTTCACCATCGCACACAAGGGGCCCAGTTTCATTCGGCATCGTCAAACATAAATTGGTAAGTTAATTAATTACGACTTTATTTATATACAACGTCTCACATATGTATGATTTAACGTACTATTTAACGTTTGTATATATATGCATTTACGTACAGAAAGAAAAAAACGATGGAAAAGACCCTGCTTTATGGGAGCAATTCGAAGCGACCCATGTGAAGCAGGGCAGTCGATGGAGTGCGCGGCAGTTCGGTAACAGGGTAAGTACCTTCATCATTCAATATTTAAGTTATTATATACGTACGTACGTGCGTACATTAATTTTAATTCGCTTATTCCAATTATTCTTTCTATGTATCCACCAGGAGACAATGCATAACGATTATGAATCATACAAAAGGGAGATGGCGGCAAAGCAGCGGGAGGACGGTCAACCAGTTACTCCCATCATGTCTGAAGACGAGTTCTGGTTTGACAAACAACTACAATGCCGGGGACACGTCGTAGGCATGGGGATTGTGGGGGAAGCTATGAAAGCGCAGTTCCCCCACATCGCATCGAGGAGACGGCCACGACGTCGTAATGACTACGATAACTTCGACGTCCGAGCCTCTATTACGGAGATGAACAGAGAGCTTCAACGTCAACTCGAGCAAGAAAGGCAAAAAAACGAAGAAGAACGGCGCAGAATGGAGGAAGATTTCCAGAGAAAATTAGAGGAACAACAGCACCGAACAGACGAAGCAATGGCGGCACAAGCGAGGCAAATGCAAATGCTACAAATGTTGCAAATGCAAAGATCGTACCAGCAGCAGCCAGCACCTGATAGCTGGCAAGCCACTTTCCTCGCTGGATCTTCCTTTGGAAGTCAAGTGCCATTCACTGGACAGCCTCCTCCACCGCCGCCCCGCCGCCGCACTTCTCGTCGGACACCCGTCTCTCAACCCCCACAACCACAGCCCACCATTACTCCCGAGGAATCGTTGTTCGCTTACCCAGGTAAACCTTTTTTTATCCATAATCACAACATTAAATTATTTACACGTACTAATAATTACCTATTTTATTTTGATTGTTTTTCATACCGTTCCAAATTGTCGTTGTACCACAGGAAGCCAATACCTTTTCCACAACATTGATGAATTGACCCAAGGTCACAATCAGGGTGATGATGACAACGATGGGGAGAAAAACGAAACTGATGACGATGCCGCTCAAGATTAATTATTTTGATAGTATTTTTAATTATATATATGAACATTTAAACTATTTATTCATTATATGTACGTACGTACTTAGTTTGTACATTGAATCCAAACATCGATCGACATTTTTTTTTATGTTTTAGTTTCACACATATATACGTACAAATTAATTAACTTAATTAACATATATATAATAACACGTACATACACATGATTACATTAAATTATCTAGCTAGATATGATATATATACCTATCACTTAGAAAAATTAGAATTAACAATAATAATTACTAATTAACTATAACTAAAATATGAATACATGCATACGTAATTAATTGTTATAATAAATATTAAGAATAATAATAATAATAATAGTGTTAATAAAAATTATAATATTAAGAATAATAATAATAATAATAGTGTTAATAAAATTATCATAATAATAATAATATTATTATTATTAATAGTTATTATATATATATATACATACATAGCCGCGCCAATTTCATTATTACAGTAAAAAATGGTGTCTGTTAAGCATCCAAACATACGCCAACTGAACATAAATAGCGTCTGTTTGGATGCTTAACAGACGCCAACAGAACATAAATGGCGTCTGTTTGGCAACCAAAACAGACGCCATTTTGGTTTTATATAGAAACCCACCAGCTCAAAATTCCCTCCGACTTTTCCCTCCCACATCTCCATTTCATTTCTCTCATCTTCTTTCAATCTACACCACTAAAAATCCAATCCATGCAACATTGAAGAAATGGAAATTTTGCAATTGAAGATTTAACATTGGAGATTGAAGATTGAAGATACAAGAATGAACTTTGAAGAATTAAGAATGAAGATTGAAAAATATTGAAGATATATATTATTTGTAATTTAGTTTTTATTTTTTCCTATTAGTTATAAAAATCAACATTATTAAAGTTGTATTATATATTTTTTTAACTTGTTTAATGTATTAAAATTGTGTAAAAATGAACACTATTAAATATATATTCATTACCATTTTGTTGTTGTCATTTCTATAAATTGCATATATATATATATATATATATATATATATATATATATATATATATATATATATATATGTATGTATATATAAATAGTTATTTCTATAAATTGAAAGCCTCTATATATGAAAATTGTACATGCATAAATTTGACATATATATCATTTATAATTATATAAAATATTTTTTTTTGAGTATTAATGTTTCCACAATTCTTATTACACAATTTTCTCTCAAATAAAAAAAATTATTTTTTTCGCTCAATTAATATAATTAGAACACATAAAACATATTATATATTGTAATTATTAAATTGGTTTTACAATATCTCACGTTTTTTTTTTTTAATTTCTGGATAGTAAGAATGGCGTCTATTTTGGTATTAACAGACGCCATTTTTGCTGCAATATGGCGTCTGTTTATCCCAAAACAGATGCCATTCTTGTCTGACATATGCCTCGTTCCCGGTAAAGTCAGCGTCTGTAATTGGCGTCTGTTTAAAGCAGATGCCAATAATTAAGCGTCTGATTTAAACAGACGCCATTTACAGACGCTTTTTAAAAAAGGCGTTAAAGGTTTTGGCGTCCGTCTAAATCAGACGCCAAAACCATTTAGGCGTCTGTTTAACCCCATTCCAGACGCCAATTTCAGACGTTTTTTAGGGCCAATTCTACTAGTGTATATGGATAAACGTTGTTTTTATTATGATGGTTGTCATGGTTGACAACCACTATAAATTTTTCCTTCCTAAATTTAATGGATTTGATTTGATTGTATGCATTATGCGCTCCCCACTGCCGACCGTGTTTGATTGTTTAATAGTAGTATTTTCTCATGCAATTTGATTTCGTGGTACATTCTTTAATTAAAGGGCCAAAAGTGGTGTTGATATTTTGTTTTGTAGTGATCCCCCTTTCCGTTTGGTACATGCGCATGCATGCAGTATGTTCTAAGGGCTTAAAGTCAATTTCTTTAACTTCAATCTTTTAATTTTCTGCAATAAAGCCAAGGATTAAACGTACTAGCTATATTCAAATCAAATAATTCCTCCAATTTTAATGGATCAAGTAAATTTGATAATCCAGTGTCATTCATTCAAATTTTAAGTCAGATTAGTTTGAATTTAGGTTTACTGAATTTGGTTTGGTTTGAGTTTTTTTTTTTCTCATTTTCTATTTAACTTTGTCTTTCTTACGATATTGGTTAGCTTTATTTACATTGGTTGATTGTTTGACTAATAGCATTCGTACGGATGAATAATGTTGGTGAAAAATAATATATCTATATTGCACTCAGACTCACATTATTTTTGGGTTGATATCCACTTAATTAGCTTAATTATTTCTATACATTTGGTTTTAGTACGACATAATTCAAGCTATTCAACTTGAACAGCTTGAATTATGCCATTTTTATTTGGTTTTAAGATAAATTTGTATATGTGAAGTTAGTTCAAATTCATGTGCATACTAGCAATGCAACAAGTAATATCAGATTATTCGATTCAAGTAATTAAAAGTTGAGGTAATTAGCAACAGTTTTGGCTCACACATGCCACCTCCTGTATCTCTGATAGGATGTAGGCTTGATTATTTTGTACTCCTACTATACAAATTAGATGTTATGATGGGTTTTGAGAGTGAAATGTAAGGTGCAAAAAGCCTCCACTCAAAGTTAGAAATTAAGTAAAAGACAAGATGATAACCCACATGAAAAAAGAAACCATGATTGACACAATAATTACTCCGGGATTGCTGCTAAATACTAGCTTAATTACTCTAGTTACCCATAGCCCAAGTAATTATATAACACCTATGTTAATGTGCTTAGCATAGCCATAAACTTGCCCACATTCTAAGCTTTTTCATGTTCTAGGAACTCCAATATTCGGCAGAATATGAATATAATTCTATCTTTTTGCCTAACTTTTGGTGCATTAATTAGTAGGGATCTTTTGGCCCTCGTTAGCTCCTTCTTGCTCAATCTCCGAAGCCTTAATGACCAAAGGCTATATATATATAATAAGTACAAGTAAAAGTTCATATTTAGACAATATACTAATGGGTAAAGTGAGACCCACTTAATTATATTAATCACTACTTAATTACGACCAAATGGGGCCATTTAAGGCGTAAATATATTGTAGTATTGGCAAACAACTATTTGTCAATAACATAGATCATGGCTTAGATTTGAAGGATTTTGAGACAATGAGTTCATTATTAAAAGTACTCCCTCCATTCTTTAATATCTATCACTTTAACTAATTTTTTTATTTTTCATAATATCTGTCACTTTATGATTTCAAGACAATATTAATGATATCTTTTTCTAAATTTACCTTCTATTTTTATCATTACCAATATAAGTATATAACCAAAATATAAAAATTTATTTATTACTCTTATCATTTCTAATGTAATTATCATTTTCAAGATAAATTTCTTAAACCTTTCGAAAACTCAAATGTGACAATTATTGAAGAAAGAAAGGAGTATGTTTTGACATGTTATTTCAACCTCATTTTTATCCGGTATCTAATTAGATCATCCTTTTCTTTTAAATAAATATTTTTCATCCTACCGAAATACTTGTATATAGTTTCCATTATTGTCCTTTTGTTTTATTTTACGTACACATTTATTTGGTCAAAAGAATTGACACTTTCCATTATTGTCTTTTTTTTTAAAAAAATTATTTTACACTGTTATTAGGATAGTGCAACTTAGTCTTTAATTTTTTTATTTTTTTACAATTTATTGAAAATTGGATATTTATAGGAATTAGTGTAGGTGGTAGTTTCATGGATTCGGCGCATATGAAAGATGGGTTAACTTGAGCATTGCGTGTCCTGTAATAAAGAAACGAAAAGAAGAGAAACGACGTTGAAATTAATTAATTAAAGCTATGTATACATACAAACAGTATGCTTTTTTGGATGGCTTTTGTTTTAACATGGGCGGTGCTTCAGTAATTATTATAACAATCTCCTTTTTTTGTTCACCCACAAACGTCTTCAAACACACAGTGCAGATCACATAAATCAAACATTTTTCCCCATACATTTCAGAATCCCCCGAAAAAAGTATGTGGACATGCTAGTTGATATCCAAGCAGAAACCGTGAGTCTTTTACGTACATGCAAAAGCAGCAGATTGTGGACACCCCACCCCATCGCGTGTTTCACGGGGCCTTTCGAATTAAATGGCTACTTAACTAAACTAATAAACCATGGGGAAATTGGAAACAAATTAACCATATTTTGAGATATTAGATAAAAATAATCTCAATATACAATTTTCTTATAGATAAATAGAACTTTAATCCTCATTATTTTTAGTATCTATCACCTAGTTAAACTCGTCCGAAAGTGAAGTGGCGGTGATAATCTTATACGTGGAGCTTTTTGCCCTGCTTTTGTTACCCAACTTATACATACCCATAAAAAAACAAAAAGAGTAAAACCAATATTGTTGTCGTTATATTTAAACCAGTAAATACCCTATATATTAACTATGTCATAACTCATGACTTGATATCAACCTGTTCATATGATGCAGGTAATTAAATATGAAGGAAATAATGTAACTCATTTCTTCATCAAGTACAGGTTAGCAAACAAACCGTTTATCGTACAGGTCATATTTAGACCAAAACACAAACGTCAACTTGACACGAGATAATACGTGTCTTGTGACATGAGGTTTTTTTAACTATCTTATTTTTTTATCAAATTAATACTTATTATGCTTTCTAACATTATTTTTTGTACTTAAATTTAATTATTAATTATAATAAATTTAATACTCATTGGTTATACGAACGAATATATAAGATATTCATTGGTACAATTATAAATGATACGTGTCTTGACTGGAGATGATTGATAATCATCTTAAATTGTCTATAATTAATTTATATTTTTATGATTTTGAGTAAAAAATTTTCTAGTAATTACATACATTATATTTATCAATTATATTATAAGAGTATAGTAGTTGTTGGTTACATTAACAAATATAAATGAAGGCTTAATCATGTTATCAACGAGAAAGGAAAAAAAAAATGAAAAACAAGCAGAACCACTCAGAACAATGAGAAAGGGGCTACTTAGGAGATGATAAAGCACACTTATTAGAGATCACTAATTTCTAAAATTTGTAAAGAAACCACAAATCATAATTTATTCTCATAAGTCATAATAATTAATAATGTGGCAGAAATCATATAGTTGACAACGCACATTTATACATAGTTTTGTATTTATAAAAAATATTTTTATATAGTTTATGGGTGGTAATAACACTTAAAGTAATTAGATTTTCTTATATGTAATTTTGTAGAGTGATTTAATTAAGATTTTAAATATTTGATCACCATCTTAACTCAAGGCTCTTATCACTTTTTGAATAAATGTACGTAATATGAAATCACCGGACGGATAGTGATACGTGTCTTGAATTAAGATGGTTAATAACTATTTTGAATTGTCCATATTTTACATTTTTGCAAATTTTAATATTATTTTCTCTAGTATTTATATATATATATATATATTTATCAAATAAATACATATTTTATGCACAGTTCGATATTTATGTAAAAAATTTATAAAAAATATATAAAAAAATTATTTTATACAGTCTATAAGTAATAATATCCTCAATGAATTGGCGCATGCATTTATATTAATTTTAATATTTGAATTTTTAAATAATATTTAGATAAAATTTAAAATAATTATTAATCATTTATGAATCAATGCTTATATTTTTACATGTCTGACGTACGTGATGAGAACAGAAATTTGATTAAATCATGGAATATTACTGATTCTTGGTAGTTAAATTTAGCAGTTATGGTTAGTTAGAAGGTCACGTGGCAAAAAGAGAACCACGACAATACGACTACGTACTTACCTTGCCATAGCCACTCCACACTCCATAACCAGCGCCGTGACTTGTTTCATCATCTCTATCTTCTTTCTTCTTCATTTTTATTAATTTTTTTTTATTAATGCTAATATATTTGTCGAGTTTGACATGCTCAAAATCAGTGTCTTTATCTGTTACTGCCCTCTACTTTAAGTCATGGATTTCCCATGTCAAAGGTAACTCTTATCTCTAGTTTCTTTGATTTCTCCTTTTCATGCATGCATTAATTAACTTCTATCAGGAACTGTACAAATTGTACACTTCATTAACAAACACTTGGAAACAATCAAGCAAATTGAGGAGTTGGTTGTTGGATAATACTGAGAGTTTAAAATAAATGCTTTTGCTAACACTGTAGTAAATAGATGATTGAATTATGTTCAAATTTGTAAGTTGATGTAGCTAACTCCTATATATTCAACATGTTATATATCATTCGTAGATGTCATTTTTAGTTTATCCTAAATTGCACGTCAGTTGAGGTATTTGTAGCGTGCATGGTTATCTAAGATACTATAGTATTGAAAATTCATTTAGAATGATCATCGAAAAAAGAATCTTAAAAGTCTAGAATGACTGCTTATGTACATACCGTAGTACAATGGTGATTGAATTTCTTTTAAGTTTACAAGTTGATCACTTGATTCAATGAATAACTTTTAGTTGAACGTTAGGTCAATTTATGTCGTTATTTATCGTCTTAAAAACACGCCAATTGTAATATATGTATACAAGACACAAATTATCAATAAGTGATACTAAAATGCTAGTTTTAATTGTTTATCTACTTTCTTTGATTCTTCATACCCTTTGGATGAGATTTGTATTATGAGCTTTTGCTTCTTTTTAAATTTTTGTTGAGATCACGAGCTTTTGTACGTCTATAATAAGTAGTGATACATACATACATACACACATACCTATATAAAATCTTTTTTTTTTTCAATTATTCAAATTCTTATAAATGTACATGGCTCACAATTCTGTCGTATTGTTTATAAATGTGCATGTAGAAACTACGTCTTTTGTCCGGGAGATACACATTTATCATATTCGTGGAGAATGAGGGGAACTCTCATTATATTGAGCTTAATAGCTAGTGAACCATTTATAAGCTGAATAGTTAGACTCCGACCATGTACATGCAGGTATGCCTAAAGACTAGTAAATGATAACTTTTTATTGAACAAAATAAATATAATATAACTTATCTGGTCAATCCTACTACTAATTATGCATAAATAAGATTAAAAAAATTAAGCATAAATAAAACTGTGTTTAAAATGATGAATACTTTCAATTCTTATGGTACGAACTACAAACAAAATGCGAATTTGTTGACCCTAATAACGTCAAGTTGTGTGTTTTTCTAGAGGGATGGTCCAATATAGATTCACGTGAGGTTAAGTGATTCCGCTTAAAAAAATTCAAAAATTTCATGTTTTTATAAATAAAACTTGGTAGAAAAAGTATAAATACAATATGTGACAACAAAGAATCAGAATAAATTGTGTAGTTGAGTGGCGCATTGTTTTAGTGGCAAATTGATGCCAAGTCACGTGTTTCAACCCTACCAAACCTGTAGCCCAATTTTTATAAATAAAATTGGATAGCAAAAGTATACATACAATACGTGACAACAAGGAATCATAATAATTGGTGCAGTTGAGTGGCATGCACTTGTTTTTGTCGCAGAGAAATGGCAGGTCGAGTGTTTGAAACCTACCAAATCTGTAAGCGTAGTTCAACGATTTTGAAACTGCCAATATCAGAATATTATTGAAAATAATTAATTATAAATAAGATGAATATAAATAAAGGGAATTTATAAAATGTATAGAGAAGATTTAACGAACACAATTATGTTAATTCGTGTTCATCGGTCAACTCAACTATTAATTTACCGAACACAATTTCCGTTTGTAACTATCTGCTGCCTAAGTTGCTAATTGATACCACTACACAAATCGTTATCTGCTTTGTAAACCACTATACACTATCTAAGTCGCTATTTTCTATAAAATACATAAGACCCGACTCCCAAAATATTTTATATTATTATACTATCCTGTGTGATATTATTATATAATATTTCCTAAAAGACTAACTAGCTACTATTCCCTCCTTCCCATATTATCTGTCACTTTAACTAACTTTCTTTTTTCCTATAATATCTGTCACCTTACAATTCCAATAACACATTAATTACTAATTAATCAATTTATATATCTTTTTCTTCAACTTTTCTCTTTTATTCACCATTTTTCTTTATTATTCACCATTTTTCTTTTTTATTCACCATTTTATTCAACTTTTTCTCATTTCCAAGAATACAAATTAATGCAAATTGGAAGTTTTATTGATTTTGTGAATCATGTCTTAAGTGACAAATAAAATGGGAAGGAGGGAGTACCTCCGTCCCTAATTGTATGTCACAAAAACTAATTCATCAAAACTAATAAACATGGGGAATGGGGTGAAAAATTTTCAAATTGTCAGAAATACCCTTATAATATTCTTGAAATGAGGTAAAAAATGTATTCATTAGGGGTAAAATTGGTATTATGGTTGTTGGAAATGTAAAAGTTAGGTAATTTGATAAATAAAAAGGGACAATGTAGTTAAGAAATTTGACACTCATTTAAAGACAGATGTAGTATTAGTTCACTTGATACTAATTATATTTTCATATACCACACGTTCAGAGATCGATTCCCAAGGACAACATACTCTGCTCTCCAGGGACAACATACTCTACTACTTTGTGAGGTACTGGGGTGTATTCCAAAATTTCCTTAAAGTACATAATCTGGATTTAAATTCTAAAATCATTACCTTATCATATTACTATCTTTGGTTATTTCTCTTAAGACCATATTAATCATACATGCACATTGTCAATTAAATATTCCGGTCGAAAAGAGATGCTTTTTTTTTTTTTTTGGTTTGTTTGAAAAGAAGGGGATGCTTAATTAATTGTTTTCGCCTGGCATGCAATTGGAGCTTTATGTAGAGGGTGCTTAGCTTATCCATTCATTTTCGAAAAGCAACATGATTTAAAAGACATCAATCATGAACCGAATACTAGCTAACCCAGCAACCCCTCAATTTGGCATATTGAAACAAACTAAGGCCGTGTTCTATACTGCGGTATTTTGCGGTATTTTGCGGTGAGGTGTGGTGGAATTGTGGTGGGGTGTGGTGGAATTGTGGTAGGTTATTGGTATGTGGGGTAGGTGAGGAGAGAGAATGTAAAAAGTAGAGGAGAAAAGTGAGGAGAGAGAAAAATGAGGAGAGAAAAAAGTAATGATTTGCGGTGAAATGTGGTGAGTTGTAGTGGCTGCAGATGCAGTGTGGCGCATGATTTAACCCATGATATAGAACACCGCCTAAGCTACTTGCTTCATACTTCACATTACTTTTCTCCTTCTCTCCTTTAATTTTGGCTCACAATCCAAGAAAAATGAAATGTAAAAGGTATAGAACCCTTTTTTTTTTTCTTTTGGATTGCATTTACCAAAGATATTAGCATCTAGACCATTGATGAAAAGAGAAGAAGAATACAGACTACTTCCTACTCCCTAGTTTCTTAATGTCTGTTGTTATAAGATATATATAGTCAAATTTTGCAAATGTGAGTACTATTAGTTATTTATGATATAGAATGATATGAAATGTTAAATCCAACATTGTATTAGTCTTTAAGATATAGAATGATATAAAATGTTAAATCCAACATGGTCAAATTAATTAATCTGTCATAAACAAATATTATTATGGGTATATATTTATGTAATATTTTAAATATACTTGTCAAAATGTGAAAATTAGAGTGGCGAATTGAAAACCGTAAAAATTTAAAAGTGATTGATATATTGCGAGTAGCATGATTATCAAACTTATATAGATAAAGATATTTATGTCCCGTCCACATCTTTCTTAAAACTAACACAATAGAGGTTAAAAAGTTAGTGCAACAATATGTTATTCCTTCTATATCTTTTTATTTGTCTTTTAGATATGGTGAGGGAAAATTAATATCATAAAAATTTATAAGATGGTTACTGAGAAAGTTAATTAAATAAGCTTCACCAAAATCAAAATTTGAGGTTGGTTCAATGAGTATTAATTATAAAATAAGTAAATTAGTAATTAATAGATTATTGAAATTTAAAATAACAAATAATATGAAATGAGAAAAATTAATTAAAAGGAACTAAGGTAGTAATTTACAACAAAGGAACCGATTAATTAAGTCATTTATTGACTTTTTGCTGATGAGCTAGTTAATTAATTGCACAAAAAGCACAACTGAGAAAAAATTGTCGTGTTAAGTTCATTTGCATCTTCTACTGTTATGTCGCCAACAAGTATTTGTTTGGATGACGGGTATTTCACCTTTCACATTCTCCATTTAGGTTTAATATTTAGGTGGAACATTTTTTTCTAAGATGATTATTTTTGGGTAGTGGTGTGCAAAATTGGGTTCATGTAATGAGTTTTGTCATCCATTACCTCGATTTGCCATAGGCCTATCAAATTAATAAAATTTTAATAGATTGAACAATTTACCATTATAGAAAAAACACTACTATAATTATGTGATTTGTAAAACATTCCTCCATAGAAAAACTATGTCATATTAAATTTTATTTACGACTTCAACTATTCTGTCTTTTTCTTAGGGAACCATTATGTCATTTTTGATAGCTCTTCAACTATTATCTTTTTTTTTTTTGGATGAATTCTTCAACTATTATGTTAGTTATGAAAAAATGACTTTCCTTCTTTGGAATAAAAATGTCATTTTAATTCCACTAAGAAGCCAAGTGGCCAACCATAATACAAGAGCATAGAAAACCAATCTTATTAGTTGGCCTTTACTCACTTCTAAATTAACATTTATTAATTAATATTTAATTATTCTTATATTCTGACAGAAATATTGGTGTCAATATTTATTTTTCATGCTATTCGTGTAAATAAACTGGGGCAGTCAATTTTTACGTACGAATATAGTTTTCATCGTCCCAACTTTTATGCTGATTAAACTGGCCAAAAACATATGAATAATATTTTTCATCTTATATCATTATCTAAATATAATTTTACTTCTAACTGAAACTTATTTAAAATATATCACAACCAAAAAAAAAGTAAATATGGTACATAAGCTTCTCATCCAACATGTGAATCACCGAGACACAAAATAACCCAAATCTCAATATTAAACAACCCTAAGACCCTATTTATTTATAGGATACGATGCGTTACCACAACTCACCATATTACTCAATATTCTTTTAAGTTTTACCATACCATACTACACTTTATTATAATCATTAACAATATATCTTCTTACTTTTTTTCTTTCCTTATTTTTCACCTCCACTTTTCATATTTTTTCTCTTAACCTATCACAACAATTACATTTTCTACAAATTTTACCATATCATTCCACTTCCCCCCTTTTTTTTACAATTTCACTACACCGCCTTATTTCCACATTTTACTCATAAACATAACCTAGAGACTACCATGGTACCATTTTCCTTGGTCTTCCTCCCTCAGCTCCAAAGAAAAGGGAGGGAAAACACAGTAGTCAAAATTAAACACTAGCCGTGTAAAAAGGGGCCTCAATTATGAAAGTCAAGTGACCCAAGTCCATGGATAAGGTACCCAAAACTAAAAATAAAAATAAAAAAAAGGAAAAATAAAAGCAGTTGATAGCGTCCTATAAAATCCCTTGAAACTCCCCCGCTTTCTCCCCACAATTGCCTTGGCATTTGTCTCTCAATTCTTCTCTTTTCTTTCCTCCCAATCAAGACTCAAAACCGTTTCACAGTTACTCAAATTCCACCTTCTCTCTCTCTTTCTCTCTCTAGAAATGGATTCCTACCAATTCGACGCCATTAAAATGGAGAAAGCCAAGGCTATGCACCGCTACCGAACCTTCCAGAAGTTCGCCACCATTGTCAGGACTCTCGAGATCTTCGTCGTCATCGGTCTCATCTCCTGGTCACTTTTCCGATCCTCCGACTTCCTTCCGGCCGCATTCAACCTCTCCGGCGCCTTTCTCCGGCGACTCCGCGGTCTCCTCTTCTGTCCGCACTTCGTCTTCCTCCTCGGAAATGCGATAATCATCGCTCTCCTCGCTAACTCCCGCGAAAAATCCTCATCCCCCGCCGGTGAACAAGTCTCCGCCGGAGTTTCTTTCTCCGGCGAATTCGTTTCCTCCGAAAAGCCTGCCGTTGTTGAGGAGAGAGAACCGGAGGTAGCGAAGGCCGTCGTGTACGTTCCGCCTCCACCTGAGACCGAAACTGCAGTCTCTGAAATTCCAGAAAAGATCGAAACAGAGTCGATCAAGTCGGAGGCAGTTGTGGAGAAGATCAAAGAGGAGGAAAATAAAATCTACCGGAGGTCGCAATCGGCGGTGGAGAAGGTGATCGGAGAAGAGAAGATAGAGCTGCGGCGGTCGAAGACAGTGCCTCGCCGGAAAATCAGGAACGAAGAGGCGGCGAGGAGGAGGAGGATGTCTGACGTGGACGGCCTGAGCAACGAGGAGTTCAGGAGGAGAATTGAAGCATTCATCGAGAAGCGGCAGAAGTTCCTCAGGGAAGAAAGTAAGGCTATAGTTTTGACTAATTAAATTAGGTTTTTATTCTATAATTCTCTCTGTAACTTAGTAACTATGAAGAAAAATAACTATTATAAAAAGATAAAAAAAGAAAACAGAGAGGAACAGAGAAAGAGAAAGCAGAGATCCTGTGTTTTGAAGGTGATCTGCGATATGTAATGTTTGAGACTTTTTTTGTTTTTTGTTTGGACCTGCGTTGGAATATTGTACAGTAGAAAAAGAAAAGGTGATGAAGGTGGGTATAGCCAAATTGTATTACTACTAATTAAGCTGATATCTTACTTTAATAAATTTCCTGCCTGTGCTTCCCTCCCCCAACCCAGCCTCCACGTTGATTCCCAAATAGACACATGGTAATAGCAATAAAACAAGGTTCAGTTCCTTTTTGCCCATGCCAATACGATTTTTTGGAGATTGATTTATGGGGAGCCAATGCATGGCCTTAATTGTAATTATTTCTTCTTGAGAACCAAACAAGGAAGAAGAGGGGGGGTGTAGGGAATGAAACAAAAGCAGAAGAAAGTCAGAAATTAGAAGGGGGGGGGGGGGGCGTAGTTACTAATTAGGGTTTCGAGTGTGTTGGGGTTTGAGTGGGTTGGGCTGGGGCAAGAGTGGGTCAATTTATCAATTTGTTTTTTTTTTGCCTTCTTAATACATTTTTAGTCTAATAATTAAAATAATCCATATTAAAATAATCCAAAAAAATTGACCAAATTCAACAGACGGAAGAACATAAACTTCACATTTTACTTAATTTCATTGAAATTTCTACTGTATTAAACTTACAATTGAGAAATTCTAAAATAAAAGAAAAATAGTCAAACCTAAACTAAAAATATCTAATTTATTGATTAAAAGAAGGGACCAACCTAAAATAAGGGATCTCCAAAAAAATATATATTTATTAACTTCCACTCACAGTTCTTTTGTGTGTTGCGTTGTGTTGCATTGTGGTTAGTTACGGTAAATTGCGGTGGAAATAGTAAAAAGGTAATGACAATTTGCGGTAGGTTGCGGTAGATTACGGTAATTTGCGTTGCGCTTAGTTGCGTTAACACACAAAAGAATGGGAAGAATACCTAATTTATTAATAAAAACCAGGCATCAACATAAAGTAAAGGGTGCACCTCTAGATCTCTCTACTCTTCAAAAATAATAAATAACAAAAGGGTGGAGAGAATAAGAAGAGGATGTGAGAGGATGGATAGTTCAGGTGGATTGATAGGCTGAGGACTGTTTGAAAAATGACTCAATGTTATTCTATATTTATAAATCATTAAGGTTTATGCCTTAAGGTTTTTAATTGTCATTTACATGTACCATACCATATACTTATTACTGTCTACAATTATAATAATTACTCCCTCTTTCAATTTTTCCTATATTATCCATCACTTTAACTATTTTTTCCCCATATTGTCTGTCACTTTATATTAATTACATCTTTTTCTTCAATTTTCCTTTTTTCTTCACCTCTTCACTTGTAACACCCCAACCTTAATCACAAGATTAAAATCTTACTCAAAAACCCAAACCTGTGATTAGCGCAGCGGAACACTTTAGATCGAGGCATTACCGCCGTCCCCAAGAGAGACAAGGCACAAACACACCAAAACTTTATAACCACAAGAGAGAAAAATGCTAAATTCCAAACCCAAAACATAAGTACAAACTTATACAATCCTTGAATTTATGGATACATAAACTTAAAACCATAAGAGAACTTCCAAGCAACTGCCAAACCGGCTCTCCTGCCATTAACGTGACTTAGGAACTACCTCACGCGATTGAAGCTACCTCGGGCGATTTGTCTTTGCCTCGGGAGCTCGAACCTCCTAAAACAAAACATTAAAACATTGCAAAAAGTGAGTGGGGAAACACTCAGTACGTAAACCTCCAACACGTAAAACCGTTCGAAAACGGTTTTAGTGCCGGCATTTAAATTCATTTTGAAAACAAGGGAAAGGGAGTAAAACCAATAACCTGAAATGAAATACATACATAACATACAAGAATAAAAATGTAGTAAAGATAGATGAATAACTATGTGGAACCCTCATGATCGGTGCAAGCACCTCACACACGCGCATGCCCAAATCGATCTAGATTTGGATTGGGTGACCGCTAAGCGGTCGACACTGGCCAGGTCAAGGCACTCTGATCAGGAGTGCTAAAACATGAGTACATATAAATGATAATATAAGGCGGGTCCACTTTAAAACATAAAAGATTACATAAAGCATAAAACTTGATAATACATGAATAATGTACGCACTAAGGCGGTAAAGGTTGGACAATTTGCGTACCTTGGGATGATAAAGTCCCTAGCGGTGCGTCTCCGCTTTGAGATGGTTTTGGTAACTTGTCAACTAAGACATGAATAATGGAAAATGAAGAACCGAATAAGGTTCTAAATTAGATTCACAAGTTTAGAAACTTAGTAATATTAATGAAATAACTTTAGGATTAAAATTTCAGGTTGTCTAGAAAATAGAGTTTATAGCATAACTTGAGTTAAGAAAATCGAAACGAAGTGAAAGAGTACATTCCGGAATAGGGAAAAACATAATCTACAACTTTGTTAACAAAACCAGAAGCTAAAAACGAGTGGAAGGGCTCCAAAATGGGCCCGGACAGAAGCTGTGCATATAAAACCTTAGAATTTCCGGTCGGAAAAACATGAGAATAATGACGTAGAAGATGATTCGAATAAAAGGGCTTAAACTTAGGACAATTAGCTTGAATTGATGATGAATAGGGTAATTATAAATTGGAAGCTAGGATGCGAGATAACGAGTCCAATATGGTTTGATGATGTGATAGCAAAAGAATGACGAAACGGAGTAAGACGTACACATCCGAATGTGAATAAAAACAAGCTTGGATTAATGAATTATGGGATGAGGAATGAAATGAGGAATGAATTGAATTAGACATTGAATGCTATCAAGCTAGAAGGAACACTTAAGTAGAGTAAAGATATTGAACATCATGATAAAGAAAGATGGGGAAAAAGGTACTTTGCCAACTTACTAGCTTTTGGAAGCTATTTTTAAGACTCACTTAAGACTCCAAAATGGTACTCTTAGCCTTAAACCCATATCTCCGAAATGACAACTTATAACCATGACACATTTATACTTAGAACCCCTTATTGGGTTGATTTGAGGCCCAAAAGATATTAATTTACATAAGCTAAAAAATGGGCAGAAACGTCGTTCTGGACAGCCCTACTTCCCGGGCTCGTAACTCATACTCCCGATATCGTATGACGACGAACCATACCTTTCCGAAAAGCTCGCAATGAGGCCTAAAACTTTCATGTTTTCCATAAAAACCAAAGAGGTCTCCAAAGGGACGAAAAACAGCCCTCAAAACACTGACTCAGAATTCGTATATAAAATTTGTACCTTCACGGTTTTGGTCATAACTCGGGCTATACATGTCGGAAATTAGAAATTCCAAAGCCTATGGTTTGCTAACACCTTAAGCTATCAAATGGAGTAGAAATCTGGGCAAAAATCCCACTTTTATATTACTGTAAATTTCCAGAATCGAAACAGAGACTAACTTGCTCTTAATTTCAGCTCTAATGATACTTTTAGCCCTTAATTCATACTAATTCTCAACCAAACTTCACTTTGGCTATAATCCACTATATCTCCAGAATTAAACCTTGAAAGTTAACTCATCAAAGAGCTCAAATCCCACATGCAACCATGGATTAAACATAAACTCAACATAAAGGACTTGTTCTTGAACTCTTGCACCAAAACCTCACTAATTCACCCAACTTAAACATGACAACACTTAAATAATAATCTTAACATATATAACCAGCCCTTAATACTCAGCAAATTAACAAGAAACTCACATGCATCAAGATTATAACAACATCCATCAAGAATTTAACAAGAAAACCTCAAGAACTCATCCAAATACACATGCACATACTCCAAACTCAAACGCTAACTTAACCAATCCAATTATACACTTGAATTCATGAATTTAGAGAATAAAAGAGATAGAATTTATAAAAGAAACATATATACAACATGTATTTTCAGATTAGGGTTTAGAGAAATTGAAATTGGGGTTTGAGAGATTACCCTTGGGGTTAAAAATGGATGAAAACACAAGAGAGAGGAAGGGGGTGGTGCACGGTGGCCGTGGCTGGCGGCGGCTGGCCGGAAAAGTGGCCGGCGGCTGCTGTGGCTGGCTGGGCAGAGAAGGAGAGGGAGGTAGAGAGAGAAAGTGAAGGTGTTTGAGAAATTAGAATGAGGAAATGAGTTTACTAATACCCATTAGTAGTATATATATTCCCTCCACTTAATTAAAACACTAACTAATACTTAACAAATCTGAATTTTGATTAAGTAAAATAAATTGTAACCAAATACTAGTTTAATAAATTAGTTTGCACTAAATAAAATTAATTGGTAACAATTGGGTTAAAATAAAATAGAACTTGAACTAATAAAATTAAATGAATGGAACATAAATATTACTTGTACTAAAATAGAGTAAACATAATCTAAAATAAAATAAATTAAGGTTTGGATAATAAAATATAAACGTTGAGAAGTAAAATAATTAAACCCCTTTCGGTTAAAGAAATAACGTAAACGGTAAAACCCGATATAAATTAACTTAACGGGTAATTAAAGTGAATTAAAGGTTTATGAACCCGTAACTTGGTACCCTTTGCCATCTCCCCGCAGACTTGACACCGATAAAATAAATAATTAAAAGTAAACGCGAAAAATTTATACGTAATTTAGATAATTACGGAAGTTAGTACTTAATTAATCGTGATTTTGGGGCGGGTTATTACATCACTTTTTTATTTACCATTTTATTCAACTTTTCTACATTTCCAATATGTTAAATTAATGCATATGGAAAGTTTTTTTGGTCTTATATATTGTGTCCAAAGTGACACATAATTTGGGAAGGAGGGAGTATTATCTTCAATTTAGTGTAAGGGTAGTTAGTGTAAATTATAAACTTTTTACTACAATTTTCAATATACATTGATCTTCTAAATTTAGGTAAATGGACAAATAATGGGATGGAGGTAGTACATTGTCTTTAATAATGTTAAATTATTATACATATAAAATTTTCTAACTAATTTTGGCACCATGATAAAAATAAAGGTATGCTACTAATGACACCATCATAACTTTATCCAGCTCTGAAATTCCATATACATCTGATTTTTTTTATTACAAAAAATTGAAGTACTACCATTTATCAACTTGGTTATCTATGTCTCCTCCTTGAAATAATTACTTATTATTACACTATTTATTTGGGATTCAAATTTGGTTTTTATTTTCGTTAGATTTTGTGTTAATTTTGTCATTTATTTATCTATATTAATTTTATTTGCATTTATCTAAGGAATTGGACACCCATTCGTAAGCATTCAACCTTTTTTGTTTCTAAATTCAGTTTTGGTTATTGATGGTGTTGCATTTTAGACTTTTAGTACTTGATATAACCTTTTGAGACTCTCTTAATATAAAATAGATGTTCTTATCTCAATGTTCTTTAAATTTTTTATATTTATTTATCTAAATTAATTTTTAGTATTTGTCTACCTAAATTGACTCTCAGTCGAAAGAATGGGCAAAAAACTAGTTATATGTAAGTATGAAGATAAGAGTATCAACTCTTTTGAATTAATGGTTAATCAACTTGTTTAATTCATCACTGGATACTGTATTGCTGAGGTACTTAGATCAACAGTACCTGTGTCAAATTTAATCTTGAGTCTGGACTATTCCGCTTCTCATTTAGGCCCTGTTCTTTTGTGCAGTTTCACACGGCACATGCCATATTTTTTCACAATTACCACAATCTTTCTATATCATATCATACCATTCCACACTTTACCACAACAATCATAACTTTCTCTTTCTTTACTTTTTTTCTCTCCTCACTTTTCTCTTCTACTTTTCACATTCTCCCTCTTTATCTATCGCATCAATCATTTTTACCACAAATTTTACCATAATTTACCATATCATACCACACTTTCCACAATATTATCATACCATAACATTGACAGTACAAAAGAACAGTGCCTTAATATGAAACTACAAAATATAATTTTGAATTACATATTTATTTTTAAAATTTAAAAATTAAATATTCTTAAGGTAGCTTTGTTTATTACACTAAAACTATTAGTTAGAAAAAGTTATTAGAGTTAAGATATTCATATCATATTCGAAAGTTGGTTCATCCATCTTTATTCATCTTACAACCACGTAACTCCCATCAATGTAAGTGCCGATGACATTTCCGATGATCATTCTGACATTTCCGACAACCCCCCCCCCTTCTCTGCAAACCAAAGGGGAAAAAAACGACACTCTAATAGTGTCCCGAGTCATTTAATCCTTGAGCCTGGGTTGAGTGAAATTGAAGAAGATAGAGGAAGAACAAGTTCCATTATTACAGGCTTACAGCTAAAGCTCCAATGGACACCGAACAATAGACTCTGTCCCAACCAACCCAACCACAATAACCTATGGTTATCGTTGTTTGAAGGCCCACTCGACCTTCATCGTAGCAAACCATAATTGATTCTAGCATCAAGGTGGCATTGGTAGCCTAAGATTAAGGTTACAACATGCAGAAAGATCATGAAGACGTAGAGGTTCAACCTATTTTAGTGTGATAATCAAATATACTCAATATCATAAAAAGTCTTTAATTTTTTAATTTTTTAATTAAATAAATATGTAATTTGGAAATATAATTTGTAACTTTATACCAAAAAGAAAAAACACCAGTCAAGATTAAATTTAAAACATCTACAATTGAGATTTGCATAAATTGTAATGTTGTCATGGCTGACAATCACGTTTAATGTATCTCAAATTCAAAACTTAAATCAAATTGACAAGTTTGCATCTATAACCTAGATCAAAGGTTGACATCAGCAAAGCAACAATTAAAATAAAACCACAAAAATTTGACAATACCATAAGCATTATTGTAAGCTCTCAGAGTCTCAGTGTGTAATAACTTTTCAAAATTGTTTAAAATATTTCAGACGAGCTCATAAATTTTATAGAAACATCTAGATAAATAACAAATTCTATCGAAAATTGTTTCAACTATGAATTAGTTTATTTTATTTTTAAAAATACAATATTACTATATACTAAGTCACTTGTCGCAGGTAATGTATTCTGAAGAAACTCAAGCCCAGATTGAAGACCTCATCGCAGCAAGCTCCGAGGAGCTCCAGCTCCAGCGCCAGCATTAAGGATTTTGTTTGAAAGATTGACAAACTTAATTTAGGGAAGTATCTCCTAAAACCCTAAATCATATTCCCTCCTATTGTTGTTGAATTGATAACGGCAATTTCCTTTATTTAAGATATTTAATTTATGGAAGCAAAATCAAGTATATCAAAGATTGCATGGAAGATTATGAAGATAACCCAAGAAAGGAAGTTATCTTCTCCAAAGAGCAAGTAGTCGTTGCTGTCTCAAGGGTGCTACTATATAATCTGCCGAAGACCTCTCTTGTAAATAAAGATTTCCAAGTAAGCAAATCTGAGTAGGAACTTTTGTGTGAGAAAGTTCTGAGTGTAGGAATATTATGTTGATATTCTGAGTGTAGCCATTCTTTGTAAGTGGTGAGTTTGTGTGTAACCAGTGAGGGCACTGGTGAGGACCTCTAGGGTCGAGAAATTGAAGTGAGGAAGAAGCCTCACGTTGAAAAACTTTTCTCTGTCTATAACTGCCTCTTCTATGAGGCCTCAAGTACAGAAGACGACTACAAGGTCTTCTGTCCCAGTAAGCTATTTGAGGACCTCACGGTCTTCACCTAAGCTAGTTGTAACCTCCTCTATTCTAAGCACTTTTATTTGAATAATAAAGAAGTAGCTTTCATTTTATAAAAGTGCTATTAACCTTGTTGTGTTGTTAAAAAGTGCAGAATTTTCTATATAAAACCCTATTCACCCCCCTCTATGGTTATTTCAATTGGTATCAGAGCAAGTCCACAGATCTAAAGAGTTTAACAACTCGTGGTAAAGATCATGGCCGACCTCAACACAACTCCTCAAGGACGCTCGTGGACAAGAGCTCCACTCCTCACTGGTGAAAATTATAGAATGTGGAAGAGGCAGATGGAAATATTCCTCAGGGATCAGGATGAGGACCTCTGGGTCATAGTCACTGAAGGAAATTTCCCCATTCCCACAAAGGAGAACACTGCAAACCAGGATGTCCCAAAAGAAAGTTCTGAAATGACAGCTGAAGAGCTCAAAACTTTGGGAAAAAATATTCGTGCCCTAAATTTGCTATATTGCAGTTTGAATTCAAATGACTTCGAACGTGTTTCTAACTGTGAAAATGCCAAACAGGTTTGGGACTATTTGGTCACCTCATATGAAGGCACAAGCCAAGTTAAGGACATCAAGTTGGACATTCTCGTCCAGAAGTATGAGGCATTCAATATGGAAGAAAATGAGACTATTGAAGAGATGTTCGAAAGATTCAGCAGCATCACCAACCACCTCATATCACTGGGAAAAACCTACCCAAATGAGGAACAAGTTAGAAAGGTCCTCCGATGCATGCCTAGAAGAAAATGGGATCCAAAAGTCACAGTCGTTGAAGAAGCTCAAGATCTCAAGGTCCTCAAACTGGAGGAACTCATTGGAAAACTATTAGCCTATGAGATCCAATTGAATGACCTCTCAGAACCCAAGGAAATTGCCCTCAAGGCAGTATGTAAAACTGACAGTGAGTCAGATGATGATGAGGAGGAAGATACAATGGTAATGATGGCTAGAGGGTTCAAAAGATTATATAAGAAAAATCCAACCTTTCGAGGATATATAAAGGATGGAAAAAACAGAAAAGCAACCTCAAAAGGTAAGTCTTCATTAAGAAAAGATGCTGACCCATTTACTTGTTTTGTTTGTGGCAGCTCAAAACACCTTATGAAGGACTGCCCTCACGCAAGAAGAAACAAAGACAAGAGAAACAGTCGACCTCAACGGCATAACCATAAAGCAATGATGGCAAGATGGAGTGATAGTGATTCCAGTGAAGGCCACGGTGAGGTAGAAGAAATAACAAATGTATGTCTGATGGCAAACACAAGATCCAACCTCATCTCATGACGAGGTAAACATTGATGACCTCCTTAATCTTTCACCATTACATCTTGCTCATAAGTGTATGCATCTTTTTAAATACTCTAAGTCCTTGATAGAAAGAATCAAGCACCTTACCAACCATGTTTAAAGTCTCAGTGAGGCCATAGAAAGCCTGAACTATCAAAATGGCCTCATGTTCACAGAAAGCAATAGACTGTCTCTTGAGGTCAAAGACTGCTATAAAACCATCACTCAATTATCCAATGAGGCAGTCACTGATTCCCATCCTTACCAATGCAAACCAGTCCCCACAACCCCCTCTCCTCAACCTCGGACCAAAATTCCTACAAATCATCCTCCCAAAGGACCTCTCCTTCCCACACCCAACATACCACCTCGTAAAAACTATCGGTCCAAAAGTGCTCCTTTCCATACCAACAAAGAACCTCTCCTTCCTATCCCAAACATTCCGCCTCTCAGAGAAAATCATCATAGAGGACCTCCAACAGAAAATAAAATAAGGACCTCATCAAATCCCTTGTCTAAAGGAACTAGACCTCCGTGCATTACTAAAATTTGGGTCCCCAAGACCTCATTGCAATGATCTCATCCTTGGTCAGAGACCAAGAAAGGTATAGTATCTTCTATTACAGGTATGTCTCAGACACAGAGATCCAACCAAACTCTTCAAACTAAAAATCAACAAGAATGCAAGAGTGACCTTTGGAGACAAAATCCAAGACAAGATCCTAGACATTGGGAAGGTCGTGAAACAACACCACCCGCACCATTCGAGGGGGAGTCGTCTACTATGAGGACCTCAACCTATGCACAAGCTGTCAAATTGAGGGGGAGTCCTATCATCCATCCTCCCTACATGTGGTCTCTCTCCTCCTCCCAGGTTCGTCAACTCACTGCATGCCTAGACCTCTGATGTCCTCATCAGCATGGCCTCTCGGGTACCTCAAAATTTAATCAGGGCCTGGTCAAGGTGTCCTCATCACTTCTTTTCCTCCTATCCCTCCTTCTCCCTCTCTCTTCCTCTGATTATTTTGGCTGCACAATTTAGTACTTGTACTCTCCTGTTTCCTTTCTGTCTGAAAGATAAAAAGGGGGAGATATCCTTGGTCTGTAACCGAAATAATATGGTGAACTGTTTCTTGCTACTATATGATACTCTATTACGAGAATGTACTATTGCATCTACTGCCTATACTTGTTGTACTTTAAGAATGCATAGGAGTTCTTTGGAATTTTATCTTTCAAACAAAAAGGGGGAGATTGAAGAAACTCAAGCCCAGATTGAAGACCTCATCGCAGCAAGCTCCAAGGAGCTCCAGCTCCAGCTCCAGCTCCAGCATTAAGGATTTTGTTTGAAAGATTGACAAACTTAATTTAGGGAAGTATCTCCTAAAACCCTAAATCATATTCCCTCCTATTGTTGCTGAATTGATAACGGCAGTTTCCTTTATTTCAGATATTTAATTTATGGAAGCAAAATCAAGGATATCAAGATTGCATGGAAGATTATGAAGATAACCCAAGAAGGGAAGTTATCTTCTCCAAAGAGCAAGTAGCCGTTGCTGTCTCAAGGGTGCTACTATATAATTTGCCGAAGAACTCTCTTGTAAATAAAGAGTTCCAAGTAAGCAAATCTGAATAGGAACTTTTGTGTGAGAAAGTTATGAGTGTAGGAATATTGTGTTGATATTCTGAGTGTAGCCATTCTTTGTAAGTGGTGAGTTTGTGTGTAACCAGTGAGGGCATTGGTGAGGACCTCTAGGGTCGAGAAATTGAAGTGAGGAAGAAGCCTCACGTTGAAACACTTTTCTCTGTCTATAACTGCCTCTTCCGTGAGGCCTCAAGTACAGAAGACGACTATAAGGTCTTCTGTCCCAGTAAGCTATTTGAGGACCTCATGGTTTTCACCTAAGCTGAGTTATAACCTCCTCTATTCTAAGCACATTTATTTGAATAATAAAGAAGTATCTTTCATTTTATAAAAGTGCTATTAACCTTGTTGTGTTGTTAAAAAGTGCAGAATTTTCTATATAACCCTATTCACCCCCTCTAGGATTATTTCATATTCATTGAAATAATTTTTCTTACAAAATTCACTAGTTTCAAGGAGATTCTACATAATTGAATTTTTTTCAATTATCATAGTTAAAAAATATAACAGTTCATTTTACCTTAAAAATTTTAGATTAATATATTTTGATCAAAATAACATGTTGCAATATTGAATCATATTTATTGACATATAAACTTTTTTAGCAGATGATATTTATTTTACTCAAATTAATAACAAAAAAAAAAATTTAACTATACCATAGTTAAATAAAATCAACTTTGATAAGATTTTCATAGATATATATAAGTATTCTATAGACGTGTCATATGTATTCGGCTATTTAGGGCCATACATAAGTTTTTAAAATTGTTGAAGATATTTCATTTGAGCACATCAATTTCATAAATATATATAGATGTATATAGCACTCTCTTTGTTTTTTTTTTTTAAAAAAAAAATCTATCTTTCATGATTTTTAAGATTCATTTTTAGTCAATAATTTCTCACATACTCATATTTTATAAATACATAATATTATATTCTTTGGATAGAATTTCTTTATTATAAATTTAATGACATTAATTTTTGATCAATTATCGTACAAATGAAGATATTAACAATTAAATTTTTTAATACAAATCTAAAGGACATTTAAAAAGAGAAGGATGAAGTATTTGTATAGAAATGACATATTTATTCTGCTATTTACGTTAAATGAGTAATAAATTGAGGATGACTTATAACTAATATGTGAAGTATTATATGATAGGCTATACTGGTCCTGGCCATCAATTTATAAGATGCATGATATTCCCTGTCTATTGTAATTATGGGCGATCTAGATAATTAGACAGTAGATTGAAAGATGAATAGGTGACTACTTATTTTTAACAAAAATTTTAGGTAGTATATAAAAGGTGACTACTTATTGCGAAGCAAGAAAACCCATGCATACAAAGTGGTCCGCGGGTTTAGGTAACCTTGATTCATATCTTGGATCTCATCACTAAGAATCAATAATTACCGAGGGAGATTGTGAACCATGGTGTTGCTATCTCTTTGGACGTGGGAGATATCATAGATATGAAATTCACTTCCTTTTGAGAGAATATATTTTAAGATTAAATTAAACTCACTCAGAAACACAATTCTGCTTTTACAATGTGCAATTAACTTAAGACAATCTTACTAAAACACGATGTTGTAACCCAAGTCCCTGGCTAAAGCTCAAACTAAATAACCCTACTTGCCTTTAGCCAGTTATGGGCTCCAATGGGCTCTGATCTTCCTCGTGCCTGTGAACTCCACCATCCCCTGGTTGTCTCGGACTAACACCCTAATCCAATCCACCATCATATCCTTCCATAACTATAGCATCAATATTGATCTTTTGAGCTCTCCTAACTGGCGCATCCCACTTGCCGCGCCCTTTCTTATTCTTCGACGCCTCCAAGGTACGTTGGACCAAGTTGGTTGTGGACTGTGAACACTGATCTTCCTGTCAGAACATCGATTGGTATATCTCTCCCTCATTTTTAGATATTAACATGTTAGTTTCCCTCAACCAAAATAAAATAAAATAATGAGTGAGTTGTTAGTTATTCTCCACAAAATAAAAAGGACACAAATGATAATATTATCAATAACAAAAGTGTTCCATTAAAAAAAAGTGAAAAGTGCTTTTAGAAAATAAAAGTGGAAGCTTGAATGTAGCAAATGAAAATGTGCATAAGTACGACCATATTGGAAAGTTTATTGTCAACCTTATATTTAATATCATAGTTTTGACATTTGATTTTTAAATTTTTAGCTAAACTTAACAAATCTGGTTGTACCAAGCCTATGCCTCTAATGAACAGAAGGAGGATTGTCGAAATATTCAGCTTCAGATTATTTTAGATCCAAACGGTATTAAGAAAAATGTGACATATTAGAGCTTTGTTGGGATTCGAATTTGAGTATCTAAAGTCTAAACCATATTTGGACATGGTGTCCAGTGCTTGGACTTAGATGTCTGAATTTAGTTTTGTATTTTCGCACAAATTGAGTTATAATTATAGATTAGCAAATCTTGAAATTAGAATAATCCAATTTATGCTTATTGTACACATGAAACTCTAACAATTTTCGCCATTTTTTACCTCCCACAAGAAAAATCTCATGAATTTAACCCAATTAAATCCAATTTGGAATAGTGTTAGGTTGCTCGACGTGTCTGCACTTGGATTTGAGGTGTCCAAATGTGTTTAGATTCATGTTTGTCCTTAAACACGGACAATCTGAACCCAAATGACCAAATCTGGAATGGTCCAACTTTCAATAAAAATACACCCAATTATCCAAATTTCAAACTTAAACTGAAAAAACTTATCCATTTTAAGTTTTTTCGGGTCAAATTGAGACGAATGTGCGTATTGGATAACTTTTTTTAACAGGCCTACATTTAGGGATGTCCAGAAAAAACTGAAACCATAAACCGGTTGGGACATTTGAGTTTTGCGATTTCGGTTAATCGAACTGGTATAACCGGTTTCGATTTTGAATTTTGGAAAACCGGTTAACCGTGCTTAACCGACTTTAACTAATTTTGCAACCAAATTTGAAAATTTAAATCAAAATATTAACTTTTCTTCCTTAATTGTTACTTTAAATTCTAGAATCCGGCGATTAGTCGTGGTTAACCTTAAACCGAACCAAAAAGTGGTTGAACGTAGTCTCAATGCGGTTAATCGGCAGTTTCGGTTTCTAGTTTCAAAGCGATTAACGGCAAATCGTTTAGCCGCATAATGTGGTTTAGGTTTAGATTTACGAAATCATTAAATTGAAAAAGGGTTAACCGCATATGCAGTTAATCGAAAATGTGGTCATCAATTGGTTTTGGACACCCCTAGCTACATCTAGGGCTGTTCAAAAAAACCGGAACCACTTCACCGAACCGCAAACTGGCCAAAAAAACGGAAACGGGCAACAACGAACCATTTCATTTTTCCGGTGCACCGAATCGGATAAACTGGATGTTAAACGAGGCTGTTCCAGTTTGTAATTTTCAACCGACGGGGAACCGGAACTGCACCGTTAATGGATATATAAAGTGATTTTAAAAAAAATTACACAGACACCGTAGGAACGAGCAAGCAATGTAATTAAAAAATTTAATTGAACTAGCAAGCAATGTAATTTACATAGACACAATGGGAACTAGCCAGCAAAAAAAAAATTATACAGACACATTCGAAAGGGAACTTGAATTTTTTTTTTTGGGTTGATTGAATGATGATTTTTTAATTTTGCTGGAAATAAAGGCGGTTCCGGTTAACCGGTGACACCGCACCGTTAAATCTGGTGCACCGATTTAAAAAAACCAGATGTTCCAGTTACGGTTCAATTTAAAATTTTGAAAAACCGTTTTGGCTGATGCATCGCTTCGTGAAACCGTCACCGCACCGAACTGCACCGTGAACACTCCTAATTATATCCATGGGCTATATGTAGGGATGACAATGGGTTTTAAACCCGTCCCTGACCCGCTCGGACCCGTCCCATTTAGACGGGTCTGGGTCTAAAAATTTTGGACTCATTGGGTCCGCGCGGGTATGGATCCATTAAAAATTTGGCGAGTCCGGGTCCAGGCTCGGACCCATGAACCCTACCCATGGACCCGTCATATTATATATATATATATATATATATATATATATATATATATATATATATATTAAATGAAAACCCTAATATACTTATATATAACTTTACAGTACGATAGTATATGTATTATTATTTTATATATAACTTTACAATATGATAGTATGTACTTGGCTACTTTTCCCTAGACTCACAGTTACTCAAGTTATAATAATACATACATACTATCGAGATATACATCATATTTGAGTTTTTTTTTTAATCATTTCAATCGTATTGTAAAGTTTCGTGACAAACTGAGAAAATTGAATTTTGCTCTCAAGTATCAGTCATATTTAACCGTAAAAAGATGTCGATAAAAGTGGCGATATATGTTACAAATGAAAATATTTGGAGCTCAAAATTTATATTTGAGCTTTTCTTAGTCCATACTATCAAACGTATCGTAAAGTTTCGATTCAAACGTTCAGTTTGAATTTTCAAAAGTTTCAGTTAGTTTTAGCAGCAAAAACTTATGATCTGGTATATATCGTGATAAATGTTATTAAATAAAAATATTTTGTGCTAAAAATTTATATTTGAGGTTTTTTTAATCAATCCTATCATATTACAAAATTTCGAGCAAAACCGTTAATGTTAAATTTCGGCCTCAAATTTCAGTTAGAGTTAGTAGCGAAAATCGATCTAACAATCAATGGTGGAAAATGATTTTTCTACGTTGAACAAAGGAAGTCAATTTTCTTCCTTTAGAGGAAAATGATTTTTTTTAAAAATAATTTTCTAAACTTTTTTTATACCAAACACAAAAAATTGGAAAAACATTTTCCAAAAAATTGTTTTCCCCCTACCAAACACACTCTTAATTTCTATTGCTTTTTATAAGTTATGTTGATTCAGTTAACAGTTAGGCACTCCAAATCATTGTTTTAATGTTGTGATGTGATTTCCTCATTCAGCAGGAATGGTGGCCATGAACTATCTTGTCCATCACCATTGACCATCTTTGTCATTGGAATACTTGTTCCGTAGTGGGGACAATAATGTGGGTGGTAGCCGGTAGGGACTATCATTTATCACTGTAACCATTTCAAAATATTTATCAATTTAATTAATATTTTTACTGTTAATTAGGAATAAATTATAATGAGTCTCATTATAAAATTAATATTATTATAATTGTTAATAAGGTTTCTTTCTAGTGAGTACTCAACGGTAAAAATTTAGTCAAATTAACAAATATTTTAGGACGAAAGTAAGAGTTCAATTTTACATCCAAAATTCTTTATTCCTTTTTCATGTTTTGTTCCTATATATTAACTTCATTTTTATATGCTTTGGTATTGCTTGCATTGGGACCCATTGTTTAAGGAGTAAATTAAGGTGATACATATTGACAATGATGATGATATCCTTTAACTTATTCAGTGGAGAGGGAAACAGACAGTTCCTTTGATGTGGGGTATCTCACAAACTAATAGTACTACATTACTATTAATGCACTCAAACTCCTGGGAATGTATTCCATTTTTTCAATATGTAATTATGCTTCTTGTTGGGTTTGTTGATGTTTCTGGTAGATCTATCTTGTATTCTTGTTCATTCACTGGGTGTTTCTTGTCAATCTACATGTCTAGCCCCACCCCCTCTCAAAACAAAAAATTTAATTGCTCCCATAAACAAATACATCTCACAATATGATGACTAAGGCTAATTAAAAAATCAATCATAACTAGACTAAATATTCACCCATTGTTAAAGAAAAGAAGGGTGTAGGATCGGAGAAAACTTGTATAGTCGCAAGATATATATAATTCTTGTCTAACAGGAGAAGAGCTAACAAACTTTTTTTTCCAAATCTAGGGAGGGTAAGCCACTGTATACACGCTTTTGCTCCTGCGATCAATCCGGGACTGTGATACCACAACAGCAATCATACCAAATGAGCTAAGAGCTCATTGGTGTAAAATTTGAAAGATTGTATTAGGAAACTTTCATAATATCTTGTTCGTTGTTGTTTCCACGAACCGTTCCACATCTTGCATAACCTATGTCTACTTAAACTATGTCATTTGGGCCCGGATAGCCATTTGATAACTTCCTATAGTCTTTTTAACTTGTCTTAAACTTAATACTTAGCTTTTGCATGTCTTTTAAGCGCGCGCGCGCGCGCACACACTTGAAAGTTCCAACAATCCCATTGGACAATTAGTATTCACAAGTGTAGGAAATTATCCTATTGCCATATTACTTATTTCAATTCTATTGAAAATTTAAAGGCTTGCTTAATATAGATATCAATTTTTTTTTTTTTTACTCCTGTTAAATTTGACTCACTCACTGGGCCCCTAGTTCAGGGGTAACTGCCAGTAAATTTTATGTTACCACCTCTTTTAGTAATTCCTGCTAGATATTTACTTTGAACCTTAGTTATATATCATCTCTTTTACTTTCTACCAAAACTTAAACCATGGTAGAAAGATTGGATGATGAGGTTGATTGCTACTTAGCTACCACCTATTTTAGTAATTTCTACTGGATATATACTTTAAGTTAGTCAACACAAAAATGAAGGCGAAGAAGGAAGCAAAAACTTCATAAAAAAACCAAATTCAGAATGAAGTCACAAATCTTTATAAAAAAAACTTCATAAAAAAACTTCATAAAGCCCACCGGGTCAAGCCGGGTCAACACAAAAATTCGAAATGAAAATTGTTCTACAGAAGGGAGCTTGTTTAATTTAAAAAAGAAAGATCAAATTCAAGTATAACAAACTTCATAAAAAAACTTCATAAAAAAAAAACCATCACTCCATATTATTTCTATAGAAGGGAGCTTGTTTAATCACTCCATCATATAACAAACTTCATAAAAACACAGCTACTTAATCTTTAATTCTTTGTATATAAACGAAAAGGTTTCATACACTGGTATAGTGGCATGTACTGTGTACAGAAGGGAGCTTGTTAATTGTGATGTAGCTACTTAGAAGAACATTTAAAACTATTTTTAATATATGTGATCGGGTCGACGGGTCGGGTCAGGTCACAGACCCTCGGCCCGAGCCCGGCCCGTCTAATCTTCGGGGCCCCGGTCTTTACGGGTCGGGCCGGCCCACTAACAAAAAACGTGACCTTGACCCGCACTTTTTCGGGCCGGGCGGGTCCCCTGCCCATTGCCAGGTCTACTTTCACGTAAATGCCTTATTTTTTTATTTTTATTTTTTTTGCTTTTCAAAAACTTAGCCAAACTAATTTTTTGACGTTGCATTTTTTTTTCGAAAATGATAAATATCTTGGACAAGACACATATTAAATGTCTTGTCATTGTATAAAACCTATATATTTATATATTAAATTTTAAAAAAATTACATGATTAACTTCCATAACTATAATAATATATATAAATGTTATAAAATCACACTTTTATCTATATTTTTAAAAATTTATAAAAAACAACTAAAATATTCCCAATGGATGGGGTTCATTCGTTGGAGTGTCAATTTTAATTGTTGGTGTAGCCAACAACATTACAAGCTTCTTATAATTGATAATTAATGATATCTATCAAAAAGATTAGGATTAAAAATGATAATAAATATTGATTTTATAAGAAGCAAGACACTTAAGCAGTGTCTTGGAGCAAGACACTTATCATCACCCTTTTTTTTACCATCCATCAATATGAAAGTTTTAAAGTGTCATTTTTGGAACTTCATCAATCTATATAAATTGTATGTTTGAAATTTAGGTTGTCTTCGTCTTCATCAATTGCATTTAGCATTTACTCAATTCAAATTCTAATTACAAAAATATTAGTATTCAATAATTTAACATTTCCAATAGTATTGGCCCTGTTCTTTTTTATGGTTGGTTGCGGTTAATTGTGGTGCAGTGTGGTGAAAAAAAGTGTGGTGTATTCAATAATTTAACCCAGATCTAAAATGCAGATAAGTTATTTGTGACCACACTTGACTTTTCCTTGGGTCATATTGAACCGGGGTATTGTCTCGGTCAAATTTCACAGAGTTTTTAATTAATGATTAGTTGGAAGATGAGAGATTTAACAATGGGTTGTTTAAATCAGGTTTGAGTTGAGTCATGTTTAGTTTAACAATGTTTAGGACCTGTTCTTTTTTTTTTGTGGTATGTCCTTTGTGATTATATCTAAATTTGGTAACATATTGTTAGTGTATAGTTGGTGACGTGTGGTTATGTCTGATACAATTTGGACATACCACAAAAAAGAACAGGGAGGTCGGATAATGATTTAATGTTAATTTGGTCAAGGCTGATTTTGGATTGCTTTATTTTTAACATAATAGACTTACCTATCGAAAATGAATAATTTTGGTTGTTGATTACTTCTAAATAGATCCGATCATTATGTCGAGGACTCGCCCTTGAACATTTGCGGGTCTGGGACAAACTTTTCTAGCTCGACCCGACCCATAAACTTCATGGTTGCTTAATTATGGGTAGGTCTGGGTTAGCGGTTCCTTGACACGACCTGATGACCCAATCAATAAAAGATATTACATAATTTTTCATGGAAAAAGAATTAATTGGAAACCTTAATGTTATGTTAGATATTTGATTTTGAATTTTTGTCATTTTGTTTCAAATTTGAAATTTAAAATTTTATCAGTAGATCTATGTGCTAAAAAGTTAAAATTTTGGATTTTCCCTAATTAAAATAGATAATTATGATAAAGATTAAAATCCATATTCTAGGGTCAGTCGACCCGATGACCTTGCTCGCGGCCTGTTTGGTAAGGGTCATGGTCAGGAAATCCACTCACTTCTTAAATTTATTTGAGTCTAACTTATACTTATCGTTGGCGAGCAAACTAGGTAAATATAGAGACAAACTTTAACTTTCTTAATGGGAGCTTGCATATTCCCATTGTTCAGTAAACTAAATTAACTCAAACCTATGGGTGCTCAAAGTATTCACAATTTTAAGGAATTTTAAAATCGAAGGCACAAGTACTTAAATATGAACACTCGGGTATTTATTTTTAAGTTCGGGGTAACGCCCTGTTAGTAGATGAGATAAAATGATAAAGTGATTAACTCGCCCGGCAAAAGAACATGGCCACCATTTTGTAATGCTATCAGAGATAGATGTTAGTGCATTGCTTTTAATAAAAAAAAATGAAATTGAAGCCAAATGAAAGAAACCATACCATTTGTGTTGGTGTATATATATATGTGACAAGTCCTGTTCCCTGCCCTCCTTGTTCGTCATTTTCACTAGAATTCTACTGTTTTGTAGATGTCGGAATGACCATTTTCAAAAATATATCATTTCTTTTTCAACACCTAAAAGTTTATAATGCGTTTGTTTTGGGATTTTTTTTTTTAAACCATGTACTACCTCCGTCCCATATTGTTTGTCCATCCAACTATATTTAAAAGTCCAATGGTTATGGGAAATGGAGTGAAAAATGTGTAATGTACCAGAATTGCCCTTACTTTTCTCATGTGAAGAAAAATAAAAAAAAAACAAAAGAGTATTTATTAGGGATATATTAGGATTACAATCATTAGAATTATAAAATGGACAAACATTTTGGGACAAGGAAGTTAGGTAGATGGATAAACAATTTGGGACGGAGGTAGTATTTTTATGCAGGTGCATGCATCAATCAATTTTGTGCTTTTAATTACTGAGTATTCAATTTCACATGTAAAAACATTAAAACAAGACAGTAGGGTGTGCCAAGAATTTAACTGTAATATGATTATGACCTAAATGTGTACTCCCTTCGTCCCTTAATGAGTGTCAATTTTTTTAACTACCTTGTCCCTTTTTATTTGTCAATGTTACATTTTCAATAATTAAAATGTCCATATTACCTTAATTAATGAATGAGATTTTTATCACCTTTTAAACTTCTACTTTATTTCTCTTTCTCTTAATGAGGGGTATACTTGTCCATATATAATTTTTTTGCTCTATTTCCAAAACACATCGGTTTTGTAAAATTAGTTTTATTGACATTCAAAAAGGGACGGAGGGAGTAGGTGATAATTTTATTCTTGTATATATATAAAAAAAAGCTGAGCTAAACTCTTTCCTTTATTTATGTTTATTTTTCTCGATAATTTATTTATGCTTATATAGGTTTGTTCATATATACACTAATAATGACTTCTTCGGCGTTGAGCGCTGAAGCCATAGCCATGCGTAACGGGATTAGAGCTGCGGTGTCTAATGGCATTCGACGTATCATTTTGGAGGGTGATAATCTGGTTTTCATTAATGCTGTCAAAGGTGTGTTTAAAGCTCCTTGGGAGATTGCTAAAATAGTCCAAGATATTCAAGAATTTATGACGATGTGTGAAGAGGTGGTGGTACATCATATTTTTCGTGAAGGGAATCTAGCGGCTGATTGGTTAGCCAAATTTGGCATTAGTTTAAATTCTTCTTGTTGTTTTGATTATAGTTTTCATAGAGATCTTTCCTTGATTGTAAGAGAGGACGCGCTTGGGAGATCCCTTGAGAGAAGAGCTTCATAGTGTTTGTTATTTTACCCTTTGTTAAATATATATATATATATATATATATATATATATATATATATATATATATATATATACACACTAATAATTATATGATGATCATTAATGTAATGGAAATGAGAAAGAAAATTCGCAATAGAAATAAGAATGTATTTATAAGTGTCCAACTTCCTTATTTGTTATGTGATGAACCAAAATGGGTGTGGAATTGGAAATAAGTAGACATTTAATTACTAAAACACCCTTGATTAGTTTAAATAGGGTATCATAGTATTAATAATATTAATTAAGTATAAGGATAATATTAATATTTAAAAATGATTTATAAATTTCCGATATGAATTACCACCATCCGTCCAGATAATAGATTATTGGGAGTTGTGGTTTCGCATTCCCGCCCATTCTCTCATTGGTCAAAACTCCCACAGAATAGACATAGAAATGATATTACTAATTTACTAGGTCTTAACCCGTGCGATGTACGGAATATATTAAAATAGTTATTTTAAAAATAAAAAATTTAATAAAAACTATAATTATAATTTAAAGAGATTATTCCAAAATAATTATAATTACTGATAGCTACACCAAAATAATTTAATTCAACATTTATTTACTTTTTGATTAGTTGCAATCCCTACAATTAATATCCTTTCTCCATTAAGCAGGACACACAAACTTTACTATTATTATTATTATTATTATTATTATTATTATTATTATTATTATTATTATTATTATTATTATTAGATGATAATACACTGAACTTTAGGGGTATTGAACAATAATACACTGAACTTTTTTCTTGGACTTTAGTGCACTGAACTTTGAGGGTATTATACAATAATGCACTCAGACCAGTTCAGCTGGTGATTGATACGGTGGTTGTCCTACTTTGAGATTTCGTTTTTCTATTTTTTTCCAAAAAAAATATATTAGTCATCCTGCTTTATGTGTACTTTCTTACGCGACAAAAGTTTTTTCTGAAAAAAAAAAAAAGAAAAACGACACCTCAAGGTAGGACAGCCACCGCGTCAACCATCAGCTGAATTGGTCTGAGTGCGTTGTTGTCTAGTACCCTCAAAGTTCAGTGTATTAGAGTTCAAGAAAAAAGTTCAGTGCATTATTGTCCAATACCCCTAAAGTTTAGTGTATTATCATCCAATAATCCTTATTATTATTATTATTATTATTATTATTATTATTACTATTATTATTATTATTATTCCAAAATAATTATAGTAAATGATAGTTGCACCAAAATAATTTAAATCAGCATTTATCTACTTTTTGATTGGTCGAAATCTCTACAATTAATCTCCTTTCTCCATTCAGCAGGATCCACAAACTTTATTAATATTATATATAGATTATTCCAAAATAATTATAATTACTGATAGTTCCACCAAAATAATTTAATTCAACATTTATCTACTTTTTGACTGGTTGAAATCTCTACAATTAATCTTCTTTCTCCATTCAGCGGGACCCACGAAGTTTACTATTAATATTATATAGATAAATTATTATTGTTATTATTATTATTATTATTATTATTATTATTCCAAAATAATTATAATTACTGATAGTTGCGCTAAAATAATTTAATTCAGCATTTATCTACTTTTTGATTGGTCAAAATTCCTACAATTAATCTCTTTTCTTCATTTAGCGAGATCCACAAACCTTACTATTAATATTATATAATTTTTTTAATTTCTTTGATTGTCAATAAAATCTGAAAAGAAATAGAAAATAAAATACAATTAAAATTAAAATTAAAATTGAACACTACTGTTTGAGACTTTAGTAGGACTCGTTTTGAATGTAACTATTGTTAAGCAGACGTGGATTAAAGATATATTTTTTAATTTCTTTAATTGTAAATAAAATCTGGAAAGAAATTGAAAATAAAATACAATTTACTGCGTTGTGATTGGTCTAGACTCCGAGAAACGCTCCCGTGACTTTATTTCGTGGGGCCCACAATGATTTCTATTTTAATATGTATACTAGGCCTCAACCCGTGCGATGCACGGAAAGAACTCAATTAGCTACTTTTGAAATTTTATAAAATTCATGGATAAGTAACTGTCCATACAAATAAACCAAATGAAATATTAATGAAATTGTTACATGGAAAACATATGATAAATTGTTTCGACAAAATATGTAATTCTTCAGCAATAGAAAATTTCCTAAAATGTGAATGAACGTCGACCACGGCGAGTTGCATGATACATCATCCTACCTTACGTTGACCTGGAATTTTAAATTATCGTATAAGTAGTAATAAAATTTTATGAAACAAACTATACATATGAAAGTGCAAGTGTGAAAGAGTTGTTGTCAAAAATCTATATAATACCTTTAAACCCTGAAAACCCACCAATAAATCTTGTACAACATATTTAGTTTTTGCTGAATCTTTTAGAATATAGATTATTATTATTATTATAGGCAACATCAAAATAATTACTGTTATTTACACCAAAATAATTTAATTTAGAGTCCAAAGCAGTTAAGGATTAGTGATACTTTCTGGTTTTTTTAATTTTAAAATAAAAGCCAGTTTGAAAATAAACAAATAGAAAATAGAAAAAAATATAATTTTCTACATTGTGGTTGACCAATTTCCCTACAGTCACTCCTGTGGCTCTATTTTGTGGGACCCACAATAATTTCTATTATAATATATAGATTTGCAAGTGATTGTTTAGGATCTGCATTTCATCGCTCATTTCAATGTCAAAAGTATTATGAATACTAGGCTTCAACCCGTGCGATGCACGGAGTGAACTAAATTAGTTACTTTTGAAATTATTATTATTATCATTATTATTATTATTGTTATTGTTATTACGGTATAAACGTAATATTCTGGTTTGAACCGGGTGACCCAAAAAGTCTGGACGAAAAACTTGGACAAAATGGTAACCATTCCGATCTTCGTTCCAAGTCTTTTCATTTTTCTGGTTCCGGTCCGATTGGGTTGTTTAAACCCGAAAAACTCAAACCTGGAATGAAAATTTAATTATAATAAAATTTTAATTTTAATGAAAAGAGATATTCATGATATTATGGGCGACAATCGCAATATTATCACCTAAAACAATATTCTGTGATAATCTAATGGTTCATTCCCTTAAAATAGAAAGATAAATATCCAGACATATATTCATCCTAGTCCAATTTTGTATAAATTGATTTAAAATATAATTTAATTTTAGCCAAATGTGTATATATTTATGTGTGACAGTGTGCGTACAAATTGTATCATATTGTTATATATTCTATCAAATTTTAATTATTATTATTATTATTATTATTATAGGCAACACAAAAATAATTAATGTTATTTACACCAAAATAATTTAATTCAGAGTCCAAAGCAGTCAAGCATTAGTGATACTTTTTGGTCTTTTTAATTTTAAAATAAAATCCGGATTGAAAATTAAAAAAAATTGAAATAGAAAAAATATTTTTTTTACGTTGTGATTGGCCAATTCTCCTACAGTCGCTCCCGTGGCTCTATTCCGTGGGACCCAGAATGATTTCTATTATAATATATAGATTATTATTATAGACAACACCAAAATAATTACTGTTATTTGCACCAAAAAATTTAAATCAGAGTCCAAAGCAGGCAACGATTAGTGATACTTTCTGTTTTTTTTGTTTTACAATAAAATATGAATTGAAAATTAAAAAAATTGAAAATAGAAAAAAAAATATAATTTCTTACGTTGTGATTGGCCAATTCGCCTACAATCACTCTCGTGACTCTATTCCGTGGGACCCACAATGATTTCTATTATAATATATAGATTATTATTAGTATTATTATTATAGGCAACACCAAAATAATTACTATTATTTGTACCTAAATAATTTAATTCAGAGTCCAAAGCAGTTAAGGATTAGTGATACTTTCAGGTTTTTTTTTAATTTTAAAATAAAACCCGGATTGAAAATTAAAAAAAACGAAAATAGAAAAAAATATATAATTTTCTACGTTGTGATTGACCAATTCTCTTATAATCACTCCTGTGGCTCCATTTCATAGGCCCCACATAGATTTCTATTATATATATAGATTATAGGTAACACCAAAATAATTATTATTATTTACACCAAAATAATTTAATTTAGAGTCCAAAGCAGTTAAGAATTAGCGATACTTTAGTTTTTTTTTTAATTTTAAAATAAAATCCGGATTGAAAATAAAAAAAATTAAAAATAGAAAAAAAATATAATTTTCTACGTTGTGATTGATAAATTCTCCTATAATCACTCCCGTGGCTCCATTTTGTAGGCCCCACATAGATTTCTATTATATATATATATATGTATTCTCGTTTCATTTCTAGTCCTCAACTCTCTCATACCAAATGTCATATTGGGGTCTAATCTATATGGTCATTGGCGGTTTCAAGTTAAACTTATGAACATAACCTAAGTTAGACGAGTAGATATGAGGATGCTTATGTTGGTACGTAACTGAACATAATTTAACCTTATTGTTTTTTCCCTTTACATTAATTTATTGGTATTACATTGATCAATCTTATTCTGTTGAGCAAACTGGCCTAATTGGTCATAACTTAGACCCACACAAAAGACACAACCATGAGGCGCTCCTAGCTACATCCTAGACAAGTCTTTTTCTGCAAATTGCAATTGTGTGTGTAAAAACTCATCAGAAAGAAACTCATCAGAAAGAAGCCACGAATAATTGTTGAAATTCTAAATATCCACGTAGGGAAAAAAAACAAATGGAATATGTACAAATAATTATTTCCATTAGGAGCTCGTGCATTATCCTTTTATTAATCATATAAATATTGCAGGAAAAACAAATATAAAAAGTACTTGGAGGAAATGAGAGGCTTTGAGACAACAACACATTAGTGTCGGGTAATCATATCAATTATTAGGAAATAGGAATCTATTATCTAGTGTTGGATTTATTTATTTATTTTCCTTAAATTATCTCTTAAAGGTGTGTGAAGTTGAAATATTCTTTTGCCTCAAAAAAAAAGTTGAAATATTCTAAAATGAAAAGAGGAAGAAAAAAACTATTTTGTGGATGTTTTTAAAGTTCTTCGGTTGTTGGGGAGTGATAATTGATCGGGAATTATTTGTTAGAAAATGACGACTTAACTAACTAAATTAAGGAAAATACAAATATTGATTGATACCGCAATTCTTTGGTCTAAAACTACGACATAATCAAGGATATTTAGTCAATAGCTTGGTTATAAATCAAGTCACTTGGATGCTTTAGTTTTTTATTTTTTAAAATTATTAGTCATGTTGTTTCAATTTTAAACAGTATATTTTGAGTTTTAGAGCACTTGCCCTGCATGGTTATAGTCTTATAGATCAAGAGAAAGATAGTAGATACGATACCAACACAAGCAATGAATTCAATATTTTTCCACAATATATACGCGAAGGATAAAAGTGACAAATTGATAAGTCATAAGTATATTAGTTAACCATTTGTTAAATTTTAGATAACCATTAAGTTTCTATTTTTTATGGGTCTAGTTCATGGAAAAAAAATTGTCTACATCTAAATTTCTTAAATCACGCTCAAACATATTTCTCCTGAGATATTATTGTTATTATTGCATTAAGTTTCCATCAAAAAAATTGTATATACTTTTACTTAGAGAAGCTAAGGTATCAAACTAAGTAGGTCACTTTATGCAAATTATAGGGTGGGTTCTTATCCATTTTGCAAGGTATTATCATATAAGTATGAGTATGAGTGTACATGGTGGTGGTGGTTAACAATCTAGCCTTTTGAAATAATAATGCATGATTATTGATTAGGGTTCTCATCTACTTTTCCACATTGCATTTTGCATGTTGTGTTTGTATTGATTCTAAAGACACTACCTTCAACTTTCCTGCTTCCTGACTCCAAACAATTCATAGACAAAGTCAACCACCAAACGCAGCCACATCATAGATCAATCCAAGAATTACTTAAATTAATTAGTCTAATTGTTGTTGAGTGAGTAAACAAATTAAAACAATGGTCCAACAACATTCCCACTGTAGATTCGATGGATGTGAATATGAAGAGATATATTCAAATGCAAACAGTCTTACTAACGGACGTTATTAAATAATAAAAAATCGATTTTCATAGATAAAGGGTCTATTCCGTAATAGCGTTTTATATAATGTTTAGAGTTTTGACTGGTCAAAACTCTATCTTGTCCAATTTTATCTGTTTGGTAAATTAGCAGATAATATCAATAATTAGCGTTTTATCTGATTTTTTCTAAACGTTACTCTGAGTAACGTTTTGCCAAGCAATTAGCGTTTTTTATTTTTTCTTCCACTATTAACCTTGTGATTTTAGTTTGAATTAGGGATGACAATGGGCAGGGTCTGGGGCGGGTCCTGCTGGACCCGGACCCGTCATTTTTTTGGGACCCAGACCCGGCCCAATCCTAAAAATTTAGAACCGGACCTGGACTCAATCGGTCCACAGGGCCATGGGTCCTTAGCGGGTCCTTAATGGGTCCAACCATATTATGGATGTTTTTACTAAATTTATTAACTTTTGGGGTTGATTTTATACTTGTATACATGTATAATAGTAACTATTCTATTTAAAAACACCTATTTTTAACACAATAAAAAGATCAAAACATCAATATACTATGATACGAGCGAATTCTAAGTTTCCAACGCCAAAACGTTACAAAAGTCATCAAGACATCAACAAAACATTACAAAAGTCTCTCAAAATACAACACAACTCAAAATGCCAAAAAAAAGTTCATGATTATAAAGAGATACATATATATATATATATATATATATATATATATGTTATAGTGGAGAATGGAATGGGCACTAGACCAGAAGTGCGGCTGTGGTGGTCTGCGTGAGTCAGTGAGTGTGACTATGTGAGACTAGGGGTTTTAATCTTTTAGATTTAGTATTTTAGTGTAGTACACACTAGAGTAGACTTGTAATTAACTAATTGGGTTTTTATTTTTTTAGGAAAATTATAAACATTTATATTGTAACAGGTCCATGGGTAGGATCCACGGGTCCATGTTTGGACCCGGACTCGGACCCGTTAAATTTTTTTTAACCCGGACCCGCCCCGAAACCCACTGGGTCCAAAATTTTTAGACTCCAATCCGTCTTAATGGGCCGGGTCCAGGACCCACTGCCATCGCTAGTTTGAATGCATGGCTTTCAATGGATGTATCTGACACCTTCTCAGTGCTCATCTTTGTTAATCTTTTTTTATTTTAAATGGAAAAATTTTTGTTAATCATTACTACTTTACCAATTTTCCCTAATTTAGTATTTAATTGTAGAATTTGATGTAAATGTAGTTATTCAAATTTTCATTTATGATAATAATAATAATAATAATAATAATAATAATAATAATAATAATGATAATAATAATAGTAATAGTAATAATAATAATGGTTGTAGTTTGGGCGTTGCTGTCATTTTACATGCACCATACTGTGAAACTGCTAATTTTACCGAACACTTATTTTCAAAAGTTTAGTTAAACAGTTATCCGCTAACAGCTAGTATATATCACCTATCCGCTACTCAAACAGCTATCCGCTACCTAAACAACTATCCGCTATATAAACCGCTAATTCTGCTGAACAGGGCCAAAAAAAAATATTTTGCAAAAAATCATTTGACAAAAGAAAACATCTTCAAAAATATTTTTACATACATAATAATGGGAATAAAAAGTCAATACAAGTACAACATAATCCTAATATTCTCTCGCTAATGCGAGCTTTAAAAGAGTCTACATATAAATTGTTTTCCTCCATATACGATAGTGCATGAAAATACTAATTATGACTGACTCGAGAGTCTAGGAAAAAAGTCAATATGAAAGAATTAAATAAAAAAAATCAAGTGATGATATACGAACAAATGCTAATATTAAATTAAATGATTAAAAAACATTTGTCTGAGTAAATCAGATATGCATGCTGGTGCAAGACGCCTTCTGAGTACCTTGGTTTTCATGAAATCAATGCTTATTATGAATTCGGACATTCGGACAAAATCCCCAAACCCGAACCCTGTCCGAATTTCAAATTCGGACGTTTGGTAGTGTCCGGACTCGGACCCAAATTGTCCGAGTTTGTCCGAACTCGGATTTGTCCGAATATCGCCAAACTCAAATTTACACTAAATTTATACGTAAATGCAATATTTTGTCCGAATTTTAGTATTCGGACACTGTCCGAATGCGTCCGAATTTGTCCGAACCCGAATTTGACACAAAATTCGGACGTCCGAATTTCTTTCCCCAAACCCGAACCCGACCCGATTTTAGAATCGGACATGACCGAATTGTCTGAATTTAAAATTCGGACAAACATTTTATGACCAAACCCGGTTTTTTCCAGGTCGGACAATTCGGGTAATTCGGGTCGGACAAAATTTTGCCAGCGCTATAAAATTCCATGGACCTCACAATCAAAATTAGTAGCAGGCAAGATCCTTCTCAAAGACTAACGAGGATCTTTGATACTGGAGGGAGCTGGATATTATGGAGATGCCCCAATACTGGTGGCAGAAGTGAGAGCACTACTCTGAGATGGTCTCATTGAAGCTACATAAAAGCACATTACATGCGCAAGCATTTTCATTGAAGGACATAACCTTATTGTGATTCAAATAATTCAAGAAAATCTCACTATTTTCTGGCATATTAGACATCTAATTGGGGACATCTATAACCTTCTATCCAAATATCTCTGGAGAAGCATTATTCACATCTTTCAAGAATGAATTGTTCAGTGGACTGGCTATCTAAATTGGGACATCAGTTGCCAGAAGTTGAATGATGCAGTTATCTTAAAAAAAATAGGGATTTCATCAAAATAATGTACGAGGATAGTGTGGAAAGATTTCTTGTAAGAAGAAATGTTTAACCATCTTATTTCACTTACCTTTAATAAAAAAAATAAAACTTAAGAAAAATCATATCCTAAAACTCAAATTATTTTCATAAGTAGGGTTGTTCATCAGTTAAAAACAGAACTGGACCAAAAACTGGAAAAGACCTAAAATCAAAATTGAACCGAAAATTTTTAGTTTAAACCGAAAACTGAATAAAATTAACTAAACCAAACCAAATAAACTTAAGGCTTTTGAACGCCACTTCCATAATTCCATTGCTATTGGGTATTTATACTAGCCTACTACTCTCGATTTTTTTTAATAAACCAAATAAAAACGAATAAGAACCCTATTCGGTTTTTTCGTTTTTATTCGGTTTTCAACCAAATAAACTGAAAACATGATAAAACAAAAAACCTTGAACCAAAAACGGAATAAACCATTTCGTTCGGTTTAGTTTTCAGTTCAAAACTGAATAATACATGGCCCTAATAATACTAGAAAATGCATCCAGTTTGTTTCTTAATTAATTTAATTATCTCCAACATCTGCATGCCCATGTTCATATTCATATATTCTGTATGCATTTGTAATTTGAACATTTTGATATAAATATATAGTAACAAACCAACTTATCCATGTGGAACCATCTCAACCAAAAACTTAAACTGATGGTTGAAGCCCCAGGAATGACTTTATACTCTAACACGCCCCCTCACGCGAATGCCCTTTGGGCTTGAAGCGTGGATACTGCAAAGGCTCCCTAACCTTACGCATTTGAATATGGGGTGCTGAGATTCGAACCTAAGACCTCTTGTTTATTGGCCTGGCTATAATACCATGTGGAACCATCTCAACCAAAAGCTTAAGCTGTTGGTTGAAGCCCTAAGAATGACTTTATACTCTAACAATCCAAACTAGCTACTATACTACCCTACTGGCACAAGAAGGAATCTGTCTTTTAGTGCAGTGGCTGTAACAACTATCCACCCATCATCCAGCTATCAAAAGCTAAGCTGGCCGGGATGTATTCTTTCTTTTCTTTCTCCTAACATTTTTTTTAAATACAGAAACACACTGAAACTTAATTAGTGTTCATAGCTAATATTTTGAATTGAAAGGTCAGAAATAATATGAAAAGATTGTGTCGAATGACATCTGTATTCTTTCTTTCTTTTGAATTGAAGGTTTGGATTTAAATATTTCACTTTTGAAATTGGATATAAATAATTTAAATTGTAGCTAGTTGCATGCTGAGTATTATTGTATTCCAAATTAGGTGTGTGTGCACAGGAATCTAATTAATGTCCTACGTACCGGCCAATTTGGTATGTCAATATGTAATGGTACGATAAATACTCGAACATTTGTCTATGCTGGTCTTTTGGCCGACTTCTTGTGCTTTTCTTCGGCACTTATTGGCTTTTGCCTCATGAATAATCGGGGGCTTTGCCTGTTAATTATCTAACAAGTATATATGTAATGGTATATGTTTTAAAAATTCGGATTATTTTATATAGGTCAACTAAAGTTTAAAATTTTGAGTGGAAATAAGTAAAGTTGAGTCCGAATTCATAAGATTTGAAGTTGGATTTGTTATTTTTGAGTGAGCTTCAACTTGGCTTGTGTGACTTGCTGAACTTGAATCTATTCGGCTCATGCTTGACTTGTCAAGGCTCATGAGCTTGACTTGGCTAGTGACTTGGCTTGGGACCTGGTTCTTATGGCAAATAATATATAAATTATTTACATATACTTTAAATACTAAATAATTTGCAAAGCAAATTTAATTTGACTATGAAGACATGGTGATGCTTAATTGCTTTGATTTGGCTATGACGCTGTGCAATGCTAGTAGCCGGCCTATACAAAATTACATTATAGGTTACCCTCTCTCTAGGGTTTTCTAATGTCTTAAACTATTTTATTGGTTTCGTTGAATATATATATATATATATATATATATATATATATATATGAAAATTGGATTCTAATAATCCCTACTTTTACCAATTGGACAATGGTGGACCGTACTTTCATTTTGTATTCTGGTGGTCCAAAAATAAAATAAAATTGGATTGTAGTAGGATATTTTCGAGGGAATCATAGATTTTGTATTGCATTTGATTCAAAACTTAGTATAACACTTTACAATGATTTTTAATGAATTTACAACGTTTTTCCCAAAAAAAAATTCATTTTTTTACTATTTTTTACGATTTTTTTCACTTTTATTATCTTTAAAAAATCATAATAATTATTCGGAGTCTCAATAAAATAATTTAAAAAATGTTTTAGAAACTACAATTCATTAACTTTCTAGGGGAAGGAACGAAAAAAACAAAAACAATATAGTGTAGGAATGAAAAAAATAAGAAGAATGTGGAGGTGGATTTGGTACTACTACAATCCATTTTTTTTTTTTTTTTGGACCACCAGAATACAAAGTGAAAGTACGGTCCACCATTGTCCAATTGGTGAAAGTAGAGATTATTAGAATCCAATTATCCTATATATATATATATATATATATATATAATTATATATATATATGGATTGTAATAGTAGAATACACACATGAACTTATGAGGCTTGCCAAGCCTAACGAGCCGAGCTACTCATAGCTTGGCTTGGCTTGACTAATTCATGAGCTTAAGCCTGAACCAAGTTGAGCTGATTATGAGCCAAGCTACGAGTTTCCAGCCAAACTAGCTTGCAAATGCTCACGAGCCAGCAAAACTCATTTCCACCTCTAGTTCAAATTATTAAAATTCATTTTTTCTAGATTAATAAATTCACGTTGGTACTTAGCTGGTATGGAATCTTATTGCATTCAGCAGCCCAAATTGATACATATAATAGTTAGGTTATATTCCTTGTAGCGGTAAACAATTTACAACATTTTCTACCTAGTTCTACTAACTAAGCCTACTAAACAACTCATTTTGGACCAAAGCCTACTAAATTTAAATAGCGTTTCTATTTTTAAAACAACTTATTAGCTACTTTTAGATAAACTATCCATGTCTGCTCAAACCTATCCAAACAATACTTACCACATACTCACCAAAAAAACAATGTCTTATTATTTTATTTTTGCAAAAAAAAAAAAAAAAATACAATCACATGAGTGCATCACTACATGACATTGTTAACCTCATAAGTTTTTGTTGAAGACATGGTCAAGGTCCTTCACCGCGCATCCGCGAAGGACCTTATGTTTTGATGAAAGCCAAAATTCGGAAAAGGGAAGTTGTCTTATATTATATATTCTGATTATATAATATATATTCAGATATATTTTGATTGTGTGATTTATTTGTAGATATAAATCATAAGGAAAGATAAGGAAAACAAATCAAGAGGATTGTGCAATCAAATACAAACCCAAAAGGAAAGAATCCGTTGGATGATTGATGATTGAGGAAGCATCAACATAAAAGGGAAGAATCAATAATGAAGGCAAGTTACCGTTGGATTGACTCAAGTTCAAGCATCCAAAGCCCTCTATAAAAAGGACGATTGAAGTTCTGAGAACTTAGGCGATTCCACGGAAGTAATCGCGGTGTAAGAAATCCGGTGGGATTTCTCCGAGTGTGTAACCAATGGTTCGTGGTGAAGGTAGCCGCAAAGGACCTCTCGTGAAGGTATAGCCAAGGACCTTGGTGAGCATTCGTTGTGTCCACATGTGGTGGAGAGATGGTGTGTAGCAGCGAGCCTTGACGGACTAAGGTGTGTGTGCTTCAATGTAATCCATCGTATTCCAAATCGCCGCTAGGGTTTTTCCTACGACGATCCTTATTCAGTCGACTCAAGGACATTCGGTCTTGGTCAAGGATCCTATCAAGAATCGCTTCGCCGTTACATCTTGTTTTGTTTTGTAAGTGTAACTTGTTCTTTTATTGTTATAAATCTAATGAGGTATTTCAGTTACACTGTGTTTTGATCCTTGGCTTGAAACCAAGGAAGTTTGCTCTAACGTCCTTACCTAGTGTGTAGATCTTAATTGTGAACTTCACCCCCCTCTTGGGCTCCAACAGTTTTCAATCTTGATCTACCTACTAAACTTCATAAATAACTATCACCATACCAGCTACAGTCAACGTGTATCTCTAAATTATAATACTTGTGAATTGTAATTAGGGTTAGGGAAGCTATTCGTAAGACTGAGTCTATTTCAAATTAATCTTCTAGAAAATTTTAAGATTTTACTAATGTTGACATGTCTTGCTCCCATGAGGATTATGGAAAAATAAAGTTTGTAGTATAAAGGTCATTGATAATGATTAATGATCGTATAGCAGGAATCACCTTAAGAGGGTTGCTAAAAAAAATTGGTTTTTTTTTTCTTGGAGGGATTGTGTTGAATTTGTGGCTTTTGTGGTGCAATATCCTTTTGTTCCTTTTTAGTTGTCGGTTTCTTTTGGGTGTCTTTTCTTTTTTTTTCTTTTTGCTGTCTTCTTTTGATGCTCTATGTAGTGTTTGTTTGGCCTAGGTTTTAGAGTGTTCTCGGTGTTAAAAAGAACAAACTAGGTCAAACATTGTTTTTTAAAAGCTAATAATTGTTTTCCAAAAAATAGTTTTGGCCAAAAACAGCTCCAAAAGCATAAGCAGTAAATTGCTGCTTCTGCTTCCTACAAACTAGTCATTACTTAATCTATGAGATTGTTTAGTGATTAATTTCGATAATTTAAAATAAATATTCTGATTCTTATAAAGATAACATTTAAATATTTTAATATTATGTTAGAACCTTTAATATTATGCTAGACATTTTTATTATTTAATTCCTTTATAAATATGGTATTTAGTAAATTTTTTGTATATAAATATTTAATTTAAAGAATTGTATAGTTAAGGAAGACCATATATAGTTATAATAATAATTATTATAAATACAACTATAACTATACGATTATAATTATTGCTAAACCTAAAATATGATAATTTGTTTAAAAGTTAATAAAAATTGAAAAATGTGAACAATCATATGATAATTTTACCCCTAAAAACACATGATAATTTTAAAAGTTAGGCTAAATAGTTATATTTAGTAAAAGCACGATATTATAAGTTAAGTCAAACATTTTAATTTAGTAAAATCACTTATGTCATAAGCTAGGCCAAACACTTCAATACCCCTCCAAAAATAGCTTTTATAAAAACTATTTGTAAGGAGCAAAAACGTCTTTTTAAAAATTAGGCTAAACAGGCACGTAGTATTCTTAATGCGAAATTTAATTAATAATGACTTTCAATATTAAAAAAAAATACTTGTGAGTTTTTGAGTCAAATTCAACAAGGAATTGGGTTGATCCAACTAGACTACTTGTTGGGGCAGCAGTGTATGCTCACATTTTTCTTTTCACCAGTACAATGATAAGCCCAATAGATCCAATTTCACATGTCTCTTGGTATTGACCCAATAGACCAATGCTACTATGTTCTTTGCGTAGGCAACGTAGTTTGGGAAGGCTATGAAAGTTTGAGTAAATATTAAAATAGGGTTATTGCCCTTGAAGGACGGCCCAGCAAGCAAATTGATCTAATGGTCTTATGAAGACATGGAGGTCATAATTTGCAATTAAACATGGGGCCCAAAATACTGACTGGGCATGTCATGTGTTTGATTTTTTTTTTCCAATGTAAAAACCGATTGGGTTCTTTGTAAGAGAAAGATGGGGTTCAATGTAAGAGGAAGAGGGGTGCAAAAGAAGTAGAAGAAGAAGAAGAAGATAGAGGCAGAAGAAGAAATCGAAGAAGAAGAAAACAACAACAGAAGAAGAAATCAAAGAAGAAGAAGAAAAAGAAAGAGAAAGAGAAAGAAGAAGAAATCAAAGAAGAAAGGAACGAGAAGAAGAATAATTTGTAACATTTTTGCTTTTTATAGTAAAACATCAATAATTTGTATAATTTTTGCTTTTGCGAGTGAGTTGCTCATTTTTTGTTTCTTTGCAATTGTCTACAATGAATAATGAATTATAATTTCACACAACCTCTTCTTCTTCTTCTTCTTCTTCTTGGTTATCAATATGGTAATCATTGGTTGTCAATATAGTAATCCTAGGTTAACACATATTACTAAACATAGATGTACTCAGTGTATTGTCGGTAGTTATCATGTATTAAAAACTTTTGGAAAATAAAAATATGATTGACTTTCTATAACTATAATACAACATATGAATTGTGTAAAATTATATTCCTATCCATAAATTTTAAATTTACAAAAAAAATGCCTAAAATATACCCATCAAATGAGGTTCATTCAATTAGGGTATTATTTGTAATTGTTGCGTAGCCAACACATTCCAAGATTTTTTTTTTTTATATAACTGAAATTAATAGTGTTAAAAAAATTGGTGTAAAAATTATAATAAGTATTAATTCATCAAAAGCAACACACATAAGTTATGTCTTTCCCCAAGACTCCTATCATTGTCCAATTTTTTTAGTGGAAGTATTAATTATCAATTATAAGAAGTTTCGATGCATTGGCTACGCCAATGAGCACAAATGATATCCTAATCGCATCAACTCCGTCCATTATACATTTTAAGTGTTTTTTGAAATATAAATGATAATAGATAAAAGTATAACTTTATGCAAATCATACGTGATATTATGAATAGTTATAGAATTCAAACATATCATTTAATTTAAATTTAATATAAAATAATATGGTTCAAATGTGGAGCGTTATCGTACACGTGGAGGGGATGAGATTAGCTTGAGTTGAACTTCGAAGAACAATCGACCAAAAGCTTGAACATCCAAAGGAAGGATATGTCATTGAGGCAAGGTAATCCACAACCCAAGGCCTAACAACCCACCAAAATTATCATAAAGGATAAACCACCAAATAATCTATAAAGGAATGACTTGAAACACCACCAAATCACTTGGATAAAGTAATCAAGATTTTGAGGAAAACTTAGGGAAACCCTAATACATGCATAAGCATTAATATCAAATCTGAAATAACTGTCCAAAACATTGCTAGGGAGGGGGTATATATAGTAATGGGGGAAAATAAAGCAAAACGCAGCGTTTCAACAACGAAATCACGCGCCGGAATAAGCCGTTGCGGGCGCTACATGCCGGTCACGGGCGCTACTGGGTGACAGGTGCAGAATCCAGCGCCTAGGCAAGAGAGTGTCGCGGGCGTCACAGTTGCCTTCACGGGCACGACGCTCGGCGACACAGCAACAATGCAGCAGCAGCTGGCATCCGAGTAGTGCGGGCGCTACCTTGCCGGCCCAGGCTGCCGTGCTTCTGTTCTCTTTCCCTTATACTTGGCTTGACTTGGGACCACTCCCGGACCCTTTTACCATGTAGTCCTTCGTCTCGGGATGTCCCGGCACGATTCCGAGGCCTCCGGGGCCGGTGAGCAAAACCCGAGCCTCCTCGATCCTCGACAAGGGACGACCCGAACCTGACACGGTTCAAAATGATAGGACAAGATAATTAACAAGCATCTTGTCTCAAAACTCATATCATTTTTGTATACAGAATTGGAGTTGACAATAACATAAGCATCATCCACTTAAGGATATATGCGATAGACTTACATAACACACTTCACGTACGACATACATTTAAACATTGCACAATTATGTAACAACCATTGTTAAATCCTCATCTGCAACAATCAATCATGAAAGATGAAATAAAGCTAGAGATCAACCAAGCTTATTGGTTTAAAATGGAGCCTTGGAATGAGAAGACCCTCACAGCATTATCATAGCTCATCTTCGCGAGTTGTTCTTCAGGCATCTCAAGCAAAGACGCAACATAACTCAACACAAACCGAATATAAGCAGGTTCATTAAGCGTTCCTTCCGGAAAATCAGTCGGTTCTCCTACTTTCCCATACTTAGGCAGACCATCGGGCGAATCCGTCTCGAGCAGAATTCGATCAAGAGGAACCACTTTGAGCATTCTCCTGGCCTCCTCAACATCCATGTTCATAAGATGCCCCGAGAAGGAGAAATACGCCCCCAGTTCAGCATACTTGGGGACCCATTCGGCCGAGCCTGCGTACGAGTGAAGGATCAACCCAGCAGGAAATCCCCCTACTGTCTTCATCTGATCATACAACTCGTCGAATGCATCCAGGCAGTGGACCGAGACGGGGCGATTTAAGTCCTTGGCCAACTTAAGTTGCTTGAAACAGACGTCGAGTTGATCGTTGAAATCGACGTCTTTGGGGACGAGAGGGCTCTTGTCTAAGCCGATCTCACCGACTGCAGCGGTGGGAGTGGAATGGAGGAAGCTGACGAGTGTGCCGTACCAGCTAGAGGTCCTGTTTGATATGAACCATGGGTGTAATCCGAAGTTGGGGATTATAGTGTGTGGGTAAGTTTTCGCCATTTCCTTTACTACTTTCCAATCTTTCTCGTGTATTCCATCCACGGCCATGTAAACCACGCCTGAGTATTATTCACATAATTACTTACTTAAGAGATCAACAACAATAACTAACCTAAAAACTAAAAAGTTGGGGTCCTGAACAAGGTTTTAGTGTTAGGGTCGTTAAGTTCGTGTCAAAATATGATCCTTAGATATTTAGGGTGACTTGTATCTTGTCCTAGCTAGGACATATTTTGAGTGTTTTACTCTTCACGAAATTAAAATTTGTGATGACTTTTAAAATTAATTTTTTAATGGTGATTATTAATAACCAAATATTATAAGAAGTATACTATGGGTTGACGATGCAAACAAATACAAATGAGACCCTAATTGAGTTAACCCTATCTGTTAGGTAGATTTTGAGATTTTTTATAAAGTTGAAAAAATAATGGATAAAAATTATAATTTCAAAAAATTACTTGAAGATACCTCAATATTTGGAGAAACTATTTTTCGATATTCCGACTTTTCAAAACTAATTTCGAGGTACCCTTACTTTTTGGGTTAGTAATTATTTGGTGCTTTTTCGGCTATTAATTTTATTAAGTGACCGAAATACCCTCATTCTTCTTCTTCAAGGGTATTTCTTCAAGAAGGGACGAACAAGGACATTTTGGTCACTTAATAAAATTAATGGCCGGAAAAATACCAAATAATTACTAACCCAAAAAGTAAGGGTACCTCAAAATTAGTTTTGAAAAGTTGGGGTACTAGACAAACATTTCACCAAAAGTTAGGGTACCTCAGAGTAATTTTTTGTTATAATTTTATACAATCTATATGTGGTATTATATTTATAGGATTCAATCATATCAATATTTTTCAATTTCATGTATAATAATATAGGATTTACGCTAAGGCAATATATTTAAGAGGTGTCTTAGCCATATGTTCATGCCGTTTTCGCTTTAGGCCTCTTTCTTTTATGTGGTGTGGTTGCGGTGCGGTTGGTTGCGGTGTGGTGTGGTGGAATTTGAAAAAGTGTGGTGAGTTGTGATAGGTTAAGAAAGAGAATGTGAAAAAGTAGAGAAGAAAAGTCAGGAGAGAGAAAAATGAAAAGATATATTAGTAATGATCATTATGGTGTGGTGTGATGAAAAATTAAATAGTGCGGTACGGTGTGGTAGACCGCAACTTACCGTATAAAAGAGCGAGCCTTATTTTCTAAATTTTATCAGTGGGATGAAAATGCTACTTTTTTTGTTTAAAGATTTAATTAATCTTTAATAATATTTGCATTCGAAAAATTAATGTAAAAAATAGATTTTTAATTTGTTTGGATAGACCTGAACCTAAAATTTTTGGGCTAAGGTTTAACAATTTGAAACCCGAACCCAATTATAGCCCACCCACACTTTCAACCATGGGTTATCGATCGTACACCTTGATTTAGCTATAAGATTAGACTAGTCATCAAACAAAGGTTTTGTTACTATCCGATTCATTGGATAATAAATGGATTCATTGGATAATAAATGAGATGAAATATATGATGAACACTTACAAAATGTAGGGCAAGAAACAAATAAACTCAACGCATGCAGTAGGTCTTTAAAATTGAAAAGGTGATAAAGTACCACCTCTGTTCCTAAATGAGTATCAAATTTTCTAACTACTTTGTCTCTTTTTATTTGTTAATTTTACAATTTTAATGATTAAAATACTCAGGTTATCCTTATCAATGATATGTTGAAAGTTTAAATATTACTCAAGATGTGAACAGTCATTGCTAAGTGAAAGGGACATACTTGTCCAAGTGTAATTTTTTTACTCAATTTTCTAGCGACATTGAACTTATAAAATTAGTTAAAATGACATTCAATAAGAAACAAAGGTAGTAGTTAATAGGGATAAGTAAGGTTAACCTGCATGAAGGGCATTAGATATGGCTTGTGGGGCGTAGTTGAGGATTCTGGGGTCTTGAAGGTGGCAGTGTGCGTCAAATAGCTTCATGTCTTCATCTCCTTCCATCCCCCAGACTTGTGCCACCATTGCCACAAACACGCACAATACCACTACATTCAATCTTTTACACTTCATCTCTCTCTCTCTCTCTCTCTCTCTCTCTCTCTCTCTCTCTCTCTCTAGTTATCCTATATATATTATGTGCTGTAACATTCTACTAAATATATAGAGTGGATCAGCATGTGTTTAAGATCTGAATAACTTAGTTGAATTTATTAGGGTATCAAGTGTCAATAATATAAAATTTTATTACTTACAGGTTGCAACTTCGCTGGCCGACTGCCATGGTGGTTCCCCACGATTTTAAGGATTGAAATTTGAAATGTTCAATTACGGTAATATAAATTTCAAAAATGATAAACGTATGGGATAAGTTACCCTAAGTTATATCATTGTACAAAATCGATATATTTAAAAATTAAATTTTAAAAAACAAATTACATAGTTGACTTCTATAATTACTAAAATACGTCTAACGGATAGGATTCATTAGTTAGGGTGTCAATTTTTTATTATTACTGTAGCCAACACATTTCAAGATTCTTATAATTGATAATAATAATAGTTGTAAAAAATTGAAATTAAAAATAATAATAAATATTAATTTTATAAAGAGCTTACCCTAAGACATATATTATCACCCTATAAATTTTAGAGATTTCGTTTCACATTTTAAACCCTTGACTTTTATATATCTATATTAATTAATTTGATATTATTGTTGCAATTTTGGTTTTTAAATCTTAAAGTTTAAGATTTGAATAATAATCGGTGGCGCAAAGTTAAGTCTGATTCGATCAAAAGTAAACCCGTTGAATTTTGGATTAATGATTATAGATTTAGTTTTTGAATTTCTTCCAATATATAATACCCACATGATTTTGTTATTTATGGTCCTCCCCTATACAGCTGTTGGCTGTACCCAAAACCTAGTCTATCCCTATTCCTCTCCATTAGCTCTTTCAACCCATCTTCCTCCCTCTCCCTGACTCTCCACCTCCTCCATTCGTCTAGCTCCAACCTATGTAAGATATACACGGTTCGGGTATGGTAGAGGGGTAAAAGTGACAACTCATGAGGGTATTATTGGAAGAAATTCAAAAATTAAGACCCCGTTCTTTTATGCGGTAACTTACGGTGCGGTACCACACAACACCGTACTACTCAATATTCTACCACATTTTACCACAAATCATTACTCAAATATGAGTTAATTACATTTGCCCTACCTGACATATGCAACAATAATTTTTGCACACCCGACATTTGGGAAATAATTTTCACCCTACCTGACATTTAGTGAAAGTGATTTTTAGTGTTAGAATCCGATAACTTGTCATCGGAAATGGAAAAATACAATAATACCCCTATATCACTATGTGAAATTACGATGTTGCCCTTTAATTTGAGAAGAAAAAGACTATGTTGGAGAGTAGAAGATATATATGGTGGTTTGGGAGGGGTTAGGTTTTCATTTTCAGTGTGGGAGGGGGGTCGGGGAGAGGAATCAGTGGAGTGGTTAGGTTTTAAAATGCCATAACAATTAATACTAAGGGTACAAAAATCATTTCACAATTAATTAAAAGTCAAAGGAAATAATAACAAGGGTATAAATGTCACTTCATATTTATTTTTTTACAGTTCACTGGAAAAGTCAATAAAAAATCAATTATAACATACCTGAGGGGCTTTAAATTTATAACCACTTAAATGTCAGGTAGGATGAAAATTATTTCTCAAATGTCGGGTGTGCAAAAATTATTACCACATAAGTCAGATAGGGTAAATGTAATTAACTCACTAAAATATCTTCCTATTTTTCTCTTTCCTTACTTTTCTCATCTACTTTCTACATTCTCTCTCCTCACCTACCCCACCTACCATAACTCACCACACTTTACCGCACTTTTTCAAATTCCACCGCATTGCACCATTACCACACCGCATCGCACTGTATAAAAGAACAGAGCCTAAGTCTATAATTCTCAATCCAAAATCCAATGTGGCCACTTTTGGCCGGATTAAAGCTAACTTTGCGACGTCATTATTCAAATCCTAAACCTTATGTCCTAAAAAAGCAATGTTGTAACAATAGGATCCAATTAATTAATGTAGGTAAAAGTCAGGGTCCAATTGAGCGGTATTGACCAATAATAATATAAATAATTTTTTCGGACACTAGTAGTACCAACTATGGTCTTATTTTGCAACAACAGTATGTCACAAATTAAAGCCGGTAAATATTTAACTCCGTGAAAGAATGTTGAGCTACCTAATTATGTAAACCTGATATTGGAGCAACTAGGAAAAATGTTGACTGTTGCACTTTTGCCGACTAAGCGGCTTTGACAAACTTAACTAATGTAAAAATAAACTTTAATTGTTTTCGTTGGAGAGATTCAAAGCGGGAGCCCACTTCAACTAAGGCCCGTGGTATATAAGTTAAGTGAGGCTCCATCTTAAAACCAATTGGTGTTAAGAGGAGTAGCCCACTTGAATTATATACCATGTCATTTCTCTTTGCTTTTCCGATGTGGGACATTTTATTCATGGGTCCGAACAGTTTTTTAGCTTAGTTTGTCAATAGTATTGCTTAGTTGGTAAAAATATGTGGCATCTAAATGTCTCTTTCCATGTGTTGCCTCCAACTCACACAATTGGATGACACATCATCTCCTCGTTAAATCAAAGATCTAACAACCCGGTAGCGTAGTGATTGAAAAATAAATTTATAATTTATGCTACTAGTATTCAATGAAATTATTTATATTATCAATCAATATTCCCACAATTGAAGTTATTGCCATCCACAATTTCATTTGAAAAATGTTTAAAATACTCTCTCCATTCCTCAATATCTGTCACTTTAACAAATTCTTTATTTTTCACAATATCTGTCACTTTATAATTTCAATACAATATTAATGACAATTTTCTAAATTTACCTCTTACTTTTATCATTACCAATACAACTATATAACCAAAATAGAAATTTATCTATTACTTTTATCATTGCCAATACAATTATCATTTTCAATATTATTTTCTTAAAATCTTCCCACAACTCATATATGACAATTATTAAGGAAAGGAGGGAGCAGTTGCTTACAAAAATGAAGATAATTGCTTAAAATTCAAAGAAAACGTTTGTGGACAAGCACCTACACCTTTCCGTTCATTTTATCCTTGAAATTAGCTTTTATATAATAACATATCTAAAATTTATGTAGCACAAATCCCAATAAGCCAAATACTTATTTTATGTCAAGTTGCTGATTGAGTACATCAACATAAACCAAGTGATAGGATCAGGCGTAATTTGTCAATCAAATCTGAAATCCCCAGCATATTATTCAATTAAAAGCAAAAGCAAGAAGCTCGATTTGGTCATGGGAGGAGGATAGGGATGAACACTGCCAAAAGAACAACTAGGAAGTCGAGAAAACTGGAATAGAACGGCATGTGCAATAGGGTTTTTCTTTTCATAGTTAGCTTTATGTTGGTTGGAGTATTATTGGTAGTGTCTTTTGCCAAAAAATTGGTGGGGGGTGCCACAGATCTTTTTTTACTGACTCGGGGGTCACAACTTTTTTTTAATGCACTCCCGGGTGACATTAACCTTACATAATTGGCTGGGGGGTGACAATCCGGCCACTTTTGGCCGGAATTATTTGAAATGTCAATTTTGTCCTTGAATAATTCGTGAACTGCCTAAATTGCCCTTAGTTAGCCCGCCCAAAACTTCTCCTTCTCAAATTCCTCCATCCTCATAGGCTCCTCCTCCCACCACCTTTCTCTTTCACCACTCTCCCTCTGAATCAAAGGACCCCAAAAGACAATCGTTAGTATGATTTAGGCACCATGAAGGGCATTGGAGGTCAGGTGCAAGTAAGCAGTAGCAACTCAAACATCCTCAACAATCCACATGATTAGAATCAACTTTGACAAGGGAATCCATACTTACAATGGTTGAATCAAACCAGACAATGACAAGCATTGAAGAAGACGAGTGCAACTCAAACAATGAGTAAAACCCGGCAAGCCATATACATGATTGGCGCTGAGAAGAACCAGTTCTGTTGGTTTCTGGCTCTGGGAGGACGGAAGAAGTGCGAGGCAGTGCGGTGGCGTTGAGCGAGGCAAGCGCTGGCCAGGTATTGTCTTTGGATGGGGCCCTAGCGCTGAGATCCAGCACTTGAAGTGAACTGCGGTGATCGGGGGTTGGTGCGAGCTGGGTAGTGGCCAGAATGGCTGCGCGGTGGTGAGAGGAGGTGCACTGGTGATGCAAAGTGAAGTGCTGGTCGAGTGAGAATGCTCTGGATACGGACGATGTAGAATTGGGAAGGTGAGGTAATGGCAGAGGATGAAGAAAAGAGGGGAAGAGAGATAATGGCAGATTAAGTTAAATTAGACTGAAAAACAAGGGCATTTTCGTCTTTTTTAATGTATCTCGTCGGATTTCAGCCAAAACAACCGGAATATCACCCCCCAGCCAATTATGTAAGGTTAATGTCACCCGGGAGTGCATTAAAAAAAAGTTGTGACCCCCGAGTCAGTAAAAAAAGATCTGTGGCACCCCCCACCAATTTTTTGGTCTTTTGCTGGGCTTGTAATAGGCCTGTGCTCGCGAGGCTCTTTTGGTGAATGAATTAGTCCTTAATTTTTCGAAAAGAAAAATGAGCATTGTAAACTACTAGTATTTTGTAAGACTACAATTTAGGTAGAATTAAGATCGTTAGAATCGGGATCCTAAGTCGGGTCCATCGGGTAGTTAGGATCGGAATTAATCCATGTATGATCGTGGTTCGGAATGTAGATAGTATAATCACATCAAGGATTTCGGATCATAAAATCGTAGAATCGTAGATCAGGATCGTGATTTTAATAACTATGGGTAGAATACTTGTGAATTGTGAGAATGACCACTTGGAATTTGTTCTTTTAGATTGAAATTATTAACTTTCAATTTCTTGTAGTTTCTTTAAGTTTTACCAGTTTATTCCATTTTACCGCTTTTATTAATGTTATGTTCTTTTGGAGTGTAGGTAAGTAAATAGTTAAAGTAATTGTGTATGGATAGGCCCTATATGATTCTGTGGTTAGCTCTATCTGGCAAAAACTTGCTCCTCACAAAATTGAGATCATGGTGTGGATTGCTCTCCTTGGAAGATTAAATACTAGAGGCATGCTTCAAAGAAAGGGAATAATACAAGCTCCATCTAACACTTGCCCTCTATGTGATGAAGAACCTGAAAGTGATTCACATCTATTCCTTTTCTATCAGTTTGCTAAGTATCTATGGACTGAAGTGATGCAATGTCTGGGGCAGCTGGTTCAACTTCAACAATCATTGAAAGAGATGTTTGAATGCTGGCTGCAAGTCAAATTCAATTCCAAATTGAGGACTTCCTTCTGGATAGCATCATTTTTTGCTGTCATATGGTCAATTTGGAGCCACAGAAATGCAGTCATCTTTGATAATGTGGAAAGAAATCGTGAACTGGTGTTACTCGACATCAAGTGGAGGGTCTGTTTATGGTCTACATCTTGGAAAGACACTCACAATTATTCAGTGGAGCAACTTGCTATGAACTTTCATCAAATCCTATTCATCTTTCAGTGATGATCATCTGTTATGTCTTAGTTTGGTTGTCAATGTCTGTCTTCTTGTGGTTGCATCTGCTGGTGCTTTCTTGATCTGTCCCATATTGTGTTTTTGGGCGATCTTTTTTTGGCTGTTGAACACTGTGAGCGTTTGCTCAATTTTGTGCTCGTTGGCACTTATGCTTTCAGAATAAAAGGGCTTTATTGGCTGCTAATTATTAAAAAAAAGTAAATAGTTAAAGTAAGATAAGATAAGGAAATGTAAGGTAAGTAAAATAATGGAGATGAATAAATGTCACATCACCTATTTCTTTTTTAATTTTAAATAAATTTTGTGAGTTGAATAAAGAATTTTTAATATGAATTACTTAAAAGTAAGCTATGTTCTTTCTCATTAGGGACAAAGGAAGGCCTCCTATTCAACCTATAAAATTATTACATCGAATGTTCAATTCCCTTTTTTTTCGATTATTGAAAGTCGAAAGGCTTAAAAGTTTACATAATACAGCAAACTGCATAATAAAACAACAACCAACCAATTCTAAAAGAAAAGGTTACATCCAAACACCGCTAAAACAAATAGCACAGCAAGGACGATCGCACCAACGCCTGCCAAAAACCATCACAACTCAATCTCGCTGCAGAAGATCACTAACTTCAGTTTAGTGGATCATCGGGGAATCGCACACCTATATCATTGTCAATAATCCCAACCACGTCTAGTCACCTTAACCTTCTGACCATCCTTTTAGCCACGAACAGTTCTAAAAGTTGCTTCTCTGACAAGCTGCCACTTAGATTTCATCAACATGTTCTGTTTTCTCTTTAGCTTTACCCTTCGAAACCTCAAGGATAGAATCCTCAAGATCAGCAAGTAAGTCACGCTCGGCCACATCATCAACCAACCAAGATGCTGAGAGTGCGGTCACTATTAGAGTCATCCTCATGATCCCTATCCACCACCCAATTAACATCGGGACCACTCAAATGAGCATCCTTGTAAGTCAACCTGCTTTCATGATTGTTGCTATCCAACACAACATTAATAAGGTCCGTAATAGAAGCATCCCAAGACCCGTCACAATCGGGATTGTAGACGCTGAATTTTGTCATAGTTCGGCTTCGTAATTATGTAATTTATTTTGAGCATTTTTATTTTTTAGGATTAAATGCCAAGTATTCTTGAAATGCATAAATGATGAAAAACCCATAAAAAAACCCAAATAAATTTTCCTCTACAAAAAGGCCTTTCACATTAGCCAATTCCATTTCTGGCCCATCCACGTTCAAATATTCCAAAAATTCAGCCCTTTGTTCATGTACTTGAGCCTTTTCTTTAAATTACCGACTTTCTATCAACTTATATGAGTTTCCTAATTTGGAGCTAAAAGTACTCATTACAAGTTTTCCAACGACACTTGAATCAAGTTAATCGGAGGTCGGATGGGAAAGTTATGATCGTTTGAAGTTAGGCAGCTCAAAGTAACCCAACACGGTGGTCCGCAGTGGCCCGCTTCCTTTCATTCCAACATACTAGGCCTCCTGCTGATCAGAATAGCCCAGCTACTCTCTTTATTTCATAACCCTAGTTTTCTTACTCCATTTCCCCTATAAAACACCCTCACTCCCGTCATTTTTCTTTACACCAGGAGTATTGACACTAGGTGATTTCTTCTTCTTCTCCCTCTCTTCATTCTTCTTCTCTTACTCTTTCTTTCATCATTTGCATACATCTATACTTGGCATATTTATTTTTCTTTCGTTTTTATTTTCTTGTAATCACTTATACTGTTGTAATCTTGATGCATAAAATCAATTACGACTAATATGAACCGGATTACTGAAAATTGCAACTTTAATTTCGTTCTTTATTTATTTATGTTTTGTTTATCGCATTTATTTTTTTCACACTTTAATTTTTCGCATGCATCTAAATAATTTAAATTAATCTAATTATTTCTCCTCTTCTACTCTCTTCTTTAACGAACCGATTTAGTAGAGTTCGTTCTTTGGACAGGCGGATTCGAAGGTTTTACTTTCGAATTCGTAACCTTACCCCCGGATCCGAATCTCATGGTTCGCGGTTTGCGGAGTCTAATTTGAGTTTATTAATTCTCACAAAAAAATTAATTGGCGACTCTATAATTTATTCAATTCGAATTTTGGCTTTTATTTCTAGAAAATTTTAGTTACACGGGAAGTAATATCGCAGAAAGAAACGAATCAGAAAGTTGAGGTTTCGGTTCACCGTTGATTCTCCTCGTTTTTTGTGTTATATTATTTTCTTAACAATGACATTTTCTGGAAATAAAAATAATTAAATTCAAGATTGCATTTGAACATTTTGATTAATAAAAAATTGAATTTAAATTCTTAAAGACTAGACACCTCTTTCGATTCGCCTAACACCGCATAAGACACCATTGGAAGTTTTTTCCCAGGTCCTACAAATGGCGACTCCACTGGGGACTTACTTTAAGAGGGTAAAAATTGAAAAATTGGTTTTCTTTAATATTTGAGTAGAATTGAGAAATTAATTCTTTTAATTCTTATTATTTAGTAGGCATTTTTGCATATGGGCCTACTTTTCGATTTTTTTAGATCCGGAAGAACCAGAAGGTACCGTTTAGGTTTTTAACCCTAAATTTCCCTTTCGGGCAAAGTGCGTTTGTGACTTCGAGGAAATGAATTCCACATTTCAGAAAGATCATAACCCTTTCCCACTCATGAATTACTCTAAAATTTTAAGGATTAATTTACATTTTCCCTTAAATTTTGTGAGAAACACACGACCTGTATTACTATGAATTGCATAAAATTTACGGCTCGTGCGAGACATGAGCATAGAAGCCTTTAGGAAACTGTAAAACCCTGAAAAATTTAATTGCGTTTACCGTTAAAATTTCCTAACGAGCGTTTTATTCCGTTATTTATTTATTTGTTTTTCACACGGAGCTTTCAGGACCGCGAGTGAGTTCGTTGGAATTTTTAGTGTCCTAAAAATATCAGTTAGAAATTTTCGGGCTTTGGGTAGAATTTTATTTGGATCAGTTGTGGAAATTTTATCTAGTTTTGATTATGTTTACGGGTAAAAATTGTTGTGGGACATAGTATTAACATTATGGGTATTTTTGGTATTAATTTTGTGATGATGTCATTTTGATGACCTCACCCCCTCACCCTTTTCTTCCTATTTTCTCCTGATTTATCCAAAAACCTAAGTTGTTGCAACGGCTTTTGCTGCAATTGGAGCCTCCCACTACCCATGCATACCTTTCCCTTGCCCAAACCCCTCCCTACACGTGTCTTTTTCCCTCTCTCTCTCTTTCTTTCTCTCTCTTTCTCTCTCTCTCCTCTCTCCTCCCTCAGTCTTTTCCTCTCTCCTCTCTCTTGCTTGAGCAGTACTATAATAGTACTAGGTATGCTGCACGACATACATACACCAACATAACCTCTAGCAGACCCCTCCATTTCTTCTACCTCAACTTCATCTTCTTCCTCCATTTCCTCCCTCTTCCTCCATTTCTTCTTCTTCCTTCTTCTTAGTCCCTTCTTTCTTTTCTTTGCTTCCCCGAGCCGTACACCCGACGCACCACCCACCACCTTACACCACCTCCAACCACCCTCCTTCCACCAGAATCTCGCCACCAACCACCACCCCGTCGTCCTCCGACCGCCGCACCTCCGTAGGACCGCCCCATCTCCGGCGACCTTCCCCCAGCTCCAACGAGGCAGTTCGACCTTTCCCCAGTTCCGACGAGGACGAAGTCGACCTCGGTTTTACTCCGAGTTGAAGCTGTTGCTGCTGTCGTCTGCTCCGCCGCCCGACACCGACGACCGGACCTGCTACGACCACCAGGACCCCGCCGCCATGACCGCCGACCACCCAGCCGCCGACCTCACCGCGCGTCGTAGCTTGGACCCCTTGTTTGTATACTCTAAACCTCCTTTTCTCTCTCTATAATGTTATTAGTTTGGGTGTGGTTTGTATTGTATTTTTGGTGCATAAAATGATACTTCTAAATGTTGAGTTGGTAGTAATCTAGTATGCATGATGAATGTTTAGGTGTTGGTGGTAGGGTTGGGTTAATATGTTTGTATAAGGGTTCCAAGTTATATGTAAAATCTTTGTGTTAATATATAGTACCCATGTTGTTATTTTATAATCTTTGATGTGTAAATTACTCCTATGTTTTTATAAATTAGGGTTTATGTTATAAAAGTTTTCCATCTTCATAATTTATATCATTATCAAAGTATTCACTATATTACTAAGTTCTAATATTATTTTGAAGTTCTCCTTATTAGTAAGTATCTTTGATTACTTTAAAATTATTAAGTTCCTATTACTAAGGTTGTTAAGTTATTCATGTTATTATTATTAAGTTTTACGTAATAATGTTATTAAGTTTGTAAAATGAGTAGTTTTCATATTATTATTATGAATATTAAAGTTCCAAACGATTTCCAGTGTTGTACTATTATTAGTGTTAATTAATAAAGTTTGAAATTACTACTTTGTCACAAGAAGTTACTAAGTTTACTTATTATATTTTAAGGTCATATTATTATTATTATTATTATTATTATTATTATTATTATTATAATAAGGTTTCGGGTTATTGTTATTGTTATTATTATAAGGTTTCGTGTTACTATTATTAGTATTATAAAGTTCCGTATTATTATGATTATTATAAAGTTTCCGGAAAGTTTCATATTATTAGTATTAAATGTTTCACATTATTAGTATCAAAGTTTCATATGTCTTAGTATTTAAGTTCCATATTTTTTTGGTATTAAAGTTTTATAAAGTTTTCATGTTATGTGGTAATACGAATATTATGTTCCAAAAACCCTATGTAATATTATTACTAAAGTATTAGTATCGAGTTATGATTTTCAAAGTGTTGTTTCGATTTTATTATATTACCTTTAGAAAATGTGTGTTGTGATGTTAGTGTTTTCACAATAGTTATGCTGAAATGCTGAATACATGGCTAATTGAAGGCTAAGGTTGGGGTATGGTAGGATTTGTGCGTAATTAACTTTCGTAGAAGTCAAGTTTTAATTTTAGAAGTTTATATTCGAATTCTAGGTCCGAGCGAGACGACGCGATAGTTAGCTCCTGTGTGTAAGTGATTGCAGTAAAGAGAAGCTGTTCAGGTAATGTCTATGTCCTAATCCCCTTTGGGATGCTCTTTTATCTGTTTTGTGATTTTAATCTGTTTTATGAAGCTTGCATCCCGCACGGGGATTTTCTGTAAAGTTAGACTGTCTGATTTGGATGTCGGTGAGTTATTTTTCTGAGTTGAGTAAAACGTGGCAGTCTTTTAAACTCTGAGTTTTATTCTGACGGTTTTGTAAACTGGGTTGGGTTTTGTTTGAACTCTGACGTTTGATAATTCATAAGATACTAATAATCAAAGTGAAACCATAAGCGGGTTGCGGGTAACGACCCTTAGACCATGATCTGTTCCTGCAGGGGAGTTATCAAGAGATCGGGGAGTCCCGATATTATTTCTGAGATTGTGCACACATCGATTCTCGCTTCGACCGCCATCCATTCTGATTCTGAGGATCTGAGATCCTGTTCTGATTCTGAGTTCTGATATTCTAGGGATAGGCAAATCCCGCCCGCATAATAAAATTCTGATTGTTTTCTGAGGAAATGATTACTCTGTTTCTGATTTCTGATTTCTGGTTTCTGATTTCTGATGTCTGATTCTGAGTTTAAAAGTGTCAGTTGAGGATTTTTGGAACATTGTGTTTTTCTGAGTTGGAAGTTGGTACTGTTGGGTTATAAGTTTTGTTATTTCGGAAACTCTGGTTATTTCTGATCTCTGGATATTTCTGGGTTGGGTTTCAAATGAGTTGCGAAAAGGTTTGACTTGTTCCCCTCCCCTAAAATGGTTTGAAATGAACTTTGAACTGTTTTGACAGTTAGGGGTAGACATTATTGAGGTTTCCCCCCTCATGTTGTGAATGTTTTGTTTTCAGGTGAAGATCAGTTATGTGAAGGGGAAGGGCACTAGAGTGAGGACGTTGGAGTTAGCTGTTTTGATAATAAAGTTTAGTTTATGTTTAGACTTGAAGTTAGTAATGTTGAGTTTATGTTGTTCTAGATTTCGAAGTTCTTTTCGTTGTTAAATTAAAGTAAACAGTTATCGTTTGTTGTTAGTTTCCCTATCTTGCCTTGTATCTCTTCGGAGATACGGCAGTAACGCCCAAGTTAATAAAAAGAAAAAAAGATGAGACTTCCGCTGTTAATGTTAGTCAACGTTTGATTTTGACCGTTAAGTTTAGATCTGAAATTTCTGGGGCGTTACAGAAACTTACCCTAAATATCGAACCTAGAACCATGGTTAGGATTGTAACACCCATTTGTATGTTATGTGCATTTTTTTTAGTTTTTCTTCGAAACAAAATAACGTGCTAATTATGTGATAATTGTACATTTCATTGTAAAGTGAGTCGGTACAACACTTACATTTCCCTCAACATTATTTTAGTTTGGGTAATAGTCAATCGAGATTAAAGTAGACCCAAATGGCCTCTCTTAGGCCCAAGTCAAAGAGGTTTGACTAAGCTTGAGATTCAAGTTTGATTTCACTTAACTCTAAGTAATGTTTGACCCCTAAGGCATCCCTCCGGTCGTTAAACTAAATCTGAGTCCATTAGAATTTTAATATTGATTCGATTTTATAATAACTTGATGGATATCTCCCCTCATCATGTACATTGCATCATTCTAGGTTAAGAGTCCTCATGCAAGCCCAATAGTGGGCGAGTCCATACCAAAAAAATAATAATAATAATCATTCATCATACATGCATTGTTTGCATTAGGTTGTCTCATATGGGTCGCTAGGTGTTTGTGTAGGTAAATGTCAGGGTTAATTTTTGAGGTTTATGGTTTCCATACAGGTAAATATAGGACATAAAATATCAAGAATCAAATCTTGAGCTAGAATCAGATCATGGAGAGTTTAAGCTTTTCACCAGCTCCAACAACTCCTCTCGATACTCACTGATTGAATGTGATACCATGTCCATCATATTCCTACTTTTCACCTTTTGTCAGATCCAAAGTTAACAGAGAGAAGAGGGGTTAACTCCAAGAACTCACTTGGGGTTAGGCAAAAGGAGAGGCCAATCAAATCAAATAAATAAAATGAAGAAGGGATTGCAAACTTGAACACCCACAAGTTGGGCAAAAGGAGAGGTAAATGAAGAAGGGATCGCAAACTACACTAGAGGTGAAGATGACATGACTCGTATACAGAACTCCCAATGTTGTATATTTTCAAATTTTAGGTGTGAGACCCATTGTATTTTCAGAGTCAGTTGGGATATATCCCAAGTAGATTTTAATGTATTCATCTTAGCTGCATTCAATAAAGATGAAATCTTTTATTATTATGACTCTTGTCTTCCCCGACCCTTCATTTGCTTCTAAACTGTTAAGGAAAGAATCTTGTGCTTGCATTCCTTATTTGAATTGAAGAGCTCACTCACCCGTGTGACCATCCAAGTCTGACATATCCATCTGCTCATATTTTCCATCTCACATCCTGATCACACCTTCATTTTATTTTATTTTATCTTTTGTGTCCTACCCCGAGTCCATGGTTAATGGAGAGAAGAGAGGCTAACTTCACCGCCAAAGCGAAGTTAGGAAAAAGGAGAGACAAATGTCATTAAAAAAAATACGAGGCCGACATGAACACCTACATGTAGGGCAAAATGAGAGGTAAATGAGTAAAAATTAAGAGGAGAGAAGCTAACATGAACACTCATCCAACAGGTTAGACAAAAGGAGAGAATTCAAATGAACAAGACCAATTATCTCTAAAAGTGAATCTCACTGTAAAATAAATCATGCAGCTCAGAAAGACATGCCTAAGATAGGAGACTTCCACTCCTTACCACCTACATCATCACCACCTTCATTTTCACCTAGCCGCTTTACCTACATTATTACATTCTCACACCATCTTCTTAACCACCACCACGAACCCGGTCGTTCATTTTATGACCATCTCATCCCAAATCTATCTAAGCCAACTAATGTGTTGCGGGTGACAAATATCATTGATAAGAGAAATATAGATTGAGGTAGTCGAGTTCAAAAAAAAACCAAAAAAAAGAGAAAAAAGAGAAAAGAAGAAAAGGCAAAAAAAATACAAAAAAAAAAAAGAAAGAAGAAAGAAGAAATAAGCAAGAATAGAGGTAGCTATAAGTCACCCGCACAAATCCCGAAACCTTCCTATGAAACCTTCACACCTACCCTTCCCACCTATCTAAAAGTCCTTCTTGAGACATCAATCCTTTAAAGCTGCACCAATTGAACTACGACTGGCCTGATTCCACATTGGATACGTAGGAGAACCTCTTTGAGGCCTGACCGCTGCAATTCACTTTAAAGTAAATTTGTCATTAAAGCATTTGGTCTTTGAGAGAGAGAATATAGAGTGGCTAGCCCGAAAACCTCACCAGGCGGGTTAGGCAAAAGGAGAGGGAACCTTGGTCTTTAAGGAGAATGAAAAATTCTTTTCACCAAGCGCATCACTTTTCCCATCAGACTTGGATCAGCCTTCATACCCAAACCTATCAAATTACAACTCTTCCATATCCCTTTCACCATCTCTTCCCTTATGAGATAAACCCATGAGACATGGTCTTCCATCCATAGACCATCTCGTCTACCTCCATCAGTTCTAACCTCTATCCATCGAACAACTCGTCCTTTTATCTGATCACTACTCTCGCCTAACCATCCATAGCCTCATCTTGCCCACTATTGGGACCTAACTACTCACAAACATATTTTCTATACCACCATTCCTATCTTTTCCATAATCCATCCTTCATTGTTCCTCACCCTGTGAGTTCTTCTTATTTGGTCATTAGTGCATGTATGAGATTCGTTAGTTAATCCTCGCTTTCAGAACACCTGAGTGAGGGATAACTCCTTTAGCAGAACAAGAAGCCACCTGCATCAAAATAAGGGTTACTTGAAGATAACACCCACCTAGGTCCATCATTCTGACTTGCCTGAAGATATTTATTTGTTCACTAGTACTGGGGGCTTGGTATGCTTACATGTTCCTACCCAAATAATAGAACCAAGAAAGCTAGAGTAAAGGCAAGGGAAATCAAGACAGCTTGCCGCTTGATCCTTCTTAGGGCTTGGGGTTCCTAATCATGACATCGAGGTTGAGCATCCTACCCATCCCATAGTGCAACTTAAGCAGGTCGAGTCTTCCATTGATATCATTTTTTGCGGCATTATAAATTTACAACTGGGGGCTCACCCATCACTCAATATCTGCATCATGGTAACTTACGAAGCAGTTCGACAAGATAACTCATCATTTTCACTAATTTTTCCTTGTCCTGAAACACCCTTCAAAATCACCCTTGGCATTTAGAGCCTTTATTTACTTTTCCTTATTCCCTTTTTTTTTTTCTCGGGAAAGCGGGGGTTGTCCATATTGCATGCATGCACAAAATCAACGTCCATTTTTTTCTTAGTTCATGTGCATTTTTTTAAGGTCGTAGGAGCTTATATTTTTCATTTTAAGTCACGTTAGTTTTCATTTCGAGTCACTTTTTTTTTTCTTTTTTCACTCCGAGTCATATTATTTTTTTCCTTCTTGAGTAACAAAAAATAAAAAAGTCACATGCATCGCATAAACAAAAAAAATAAATAATAATAAAAAGAGTCACATCATGCATTATAATGTGAATATGTGCATATAACATTCTCTCATCAGGGTCATTAAGAGGTATGCATTAGGCTGCATTAAGAAGTCAAGCATATAAAACTCAAAGTCGTGCATGAGTATATAATTGGATCATAAGTCTCGAGTCTATGCATTACAAGTAGAATAACATGCCAACTACATATATGTCATCATCATGGTTGTCACCGGGAGGATGACAATTACCCACTCAACAACCTTCATTGGCATGAAGAATTAGCTTATGAGAAGGTTTGGAAGACCCGACAACAACAAGGTCGTCGCCCGTAGATAGATACTGGGGGCTATGTGAGATGAAGCCCAAATATTATCCAAGAATTAAGCTTGAAATCTCAACGAGAAAAATTAGAATGATGAGCACCTAAAAACACTTTGGGTCTCTGAGATTTTGATTACACTCTTAAGGATTAAAAATCACCAGAATGTCATTATCAAGAACGACAATAGATATCGCATTTATGTCGTCTCCAGACAATGGATATCGCATCCGCTCGGACAACAGATATCGCATCCACGTCGTCTCCAGCAAAGGATATCACATCTACCCAGACAACAGATATCGCATCAGCCTAACAAAAGATATCGCATCCGAACCAACAACAGATATCGCATCTATCTCGTCTCCAACAAAGGATATCGCATCCGCCATGACAATAGATATCGCATCTACGTCGTCTTTTATCACATCCGCCCCGACAATAGATATCGCATCTACGTCGTCTTCTATCACATCCGCCTCGACAATAGATATCGCATCTACTTCGTCTTTAGCAAAGGATATCGCATCGGCCCAACAACAGATATCGCATCTATATTGTTTTCAGCCAAGGATATTTCGTTCGCCTCGACAACAAATACCGCATCTACGTCATCTTCAACGGTGGATATTGCATCCACATCATCAGCCAAACCAGAATGACAAATCATCATCATCATCAGCCAGGCAAGAATGGTAGACAGTCAAACAAAAATAACAGGACATCATCATTGGCCAAACAAGAATGGTAGATAGTCAGACAAGAATGGCAGATCCCCACCATCAGCCAGACAAGAATGGCGGATAGTCAGACAAGAATGACAAGACATCATGATCGGCCAGACAAAAATGGCGCATAATCAGATAAGAATGACAGATCATCATCATTGGGCAGATAAGAAAGGTAGACAGTCCACCAGAATGATCAACATACAACATCACCTACTGTTGGACAAGAACGACATATCATAACATCATCAACTTACTGCCAAACACGAATGGCGGTCACCAAACATCATGCGCATGATTTTGCTTCCAAGCGTCGACAATCAACAAAGACATAGGATATCGTTTCCGAATGTCAATCAGCTACAAGTCATACATGCAGCACAAGACATTGGCTTCCAAGTGTCATCCAGCCTCGAGACTTCGCTCCTGGGGCATATCATTTTTAGCGTCATCAAACTACTTTGATCAGCGTCCTACTCGGACTCGATCAAAGTGGGGGCTAACTGTAGACGCTGAATTTTGTCGTAGTTCAGCTTTGTAATTATCTAATTTATTTTGAGCATTTTTATTTTTTAGGATTAAATGCCAAGTATTCTTGAAATGCATAAATGATGAAAAACCCACAAAAAATCCAAATAAATTTTCCTCTACAAAAAGGCCTTTCACATTAGCCCATTTCCATCTCTGGCCCATCCACGTTCAAATATTCCAAAAACTCAGCCCTTTGTTCATGTATCTGAGCCTTTTCTTTAAATTACCGACTTTCTACCGACTTCTATGAGTTTCCTAATTTTGGGAGCTAAAAGTACTCATTACAAGCTTTCCAACGACACTTGAATCAAGTTAATCGGAGGTCGGATGGGAAAGTTATGGTCGTTTGAAGTTAGGCAGCTCAAAATAACCCAACACGCTGGTCCGCAATGGCCCGCTTCCTTTCATTCCAGCATACTGGGCCTCCTGCTAATCAGAATGGCCCAGCTACCCCTCTTTATTTCATAACCCTAGTTTCCTTACTCCATTTCCCCTATAAATACAGCCTCACTCCCATCATTTTTCTTTACACCGAATCACCTAGGAGTATTGACACTAGGTGATTTCTTCTTCTTCTGTCTCTCTTCATTCTTCTTCTCCTACTCTTTCCTTCATCATTTGCATACATCAATACTTGGAATATTTATTTTTCTTTCATTTTTATTTTCTTGTAATCACTTGTACTGTTGTAATCTTGATGCATAAAATCAATTACGACTAATCTGAACCGGATTACTGAAAATTGCAACTTTAATTTCGTTCTTTATTTATTTATGTTTCGTTAATCGCATTTATTTTTTTTGCACTTTAATTTTTCGCATGCATTTAAATAATTTAAATTAATCTAATTAATTCTCCTCTTCTACTCTCTTCTTTAATGAACCGATTTAGTAGAGTCCGTTCTTTGAACGGGCGGATTCGAAGGTTTTTACTTTCGAATTTGTAACCTTACCCTCGGATCCGAATCTCATGGTTCGCGGTTTGCGGAGTCTAATTTGAGTTTATTAATTCTCACAAAAAAAATTAATTGGCGACTCTATAATTTATTCAATTCGAATTTTGCCTTTTATTTCTAGAAAATTTTAATTACACGGGAAGTAATATCACAGAAAGAAACGAATCAGAAAGTTGAGGTCTCGGTTCACTGTTGATTCTCCTCTTTTTTTGTGTTATATTATTTTCTTAGCAATGACATTTTCTGGAAATAAAAATAATTAAATTCAAGATTGCATTTGAACATTTTGATTAATAAAAATTGAATTTAAATTCTTAAAGACTAGACACCTCTTTCGATTCGTCTAACACCGCGTAGGAGACCATTTGAAGTTTTTTCCCAGGTCCTACAGGGATCCTCAAGAGAGTTGGGCACAATCGTGTTTTCCTTTCCAAAAAACCTCAACCCATTGTTAAGCCCACAACGAGACGAGATATGCAAAGCATTCGAAGTAAGAACACCACTAATATACTTCTTAGGGATCCACTTCTGGCTAACTTTTGCAGTGACAAGAGGTTCAACAGAAAGCTTTTTATTGAATTTAGCCCAAGAAACAAAAAGCTTACGGTGATCGACCGTTCTAAGGTTCATCCCATTAATGGCTTTACTCCCCCCATCCCTATTCGCAAAACGCACAAAACCAAATTTTCTGCCATTCTTTCCAACTTTAGCAGGGATATAAGTATCAATGGCATCTCCAAATTTGCTAAATAAGCTCTTAAGCCTCGAGCATCCCAAGTTATAGGCAAATTGTCAACTAAAAGGGAGTATTAACGCTTTTCTTTAGAGGGTCTATCCGACACAACAGAGCCGCCCTTGAGGGGTAAGTCATTGACAACAACACCAACACCACTAAGCTGATGATTTTGACCAGGGGAGGGAGTCAGCAACCCTCCATGAACCTCCCCTATTTCTTTCAACACAGCAATTATCTCACACGCTCGATTCAACGAGGCCTGACACATAACATTTGAAGAAAAATCCTCCAAAGAAATGGAGGAAACAAGACACACAAGTTCAGATTTCAACACCTTAAACCTACTAAGAAACTTGTTGCCTAACTCCATAACCAGCTCAAAAAAATAGCAAACTACAGTACAACCACAGAACAACAAACACCATAACCCGACGAACCACCAGCGACCTAAGATAGCTTAAAACCGAGAGTAGACAGAGGTTGCAAGAAGGCACCTGAGACAGTCGACAAACCACCGACGACCTCACGCGGGCCAGAAGTAAGAGACCCTCAGAGGCTCGATGAGCCACCGACGAACATTCAATTCCCTTAATGAACACATTGTACCCTCAAGAGTTAAACTTTGGGCTTGAATGGAGTTACCAATGTATCATATGCCCTTTCTCATTGGACCAAAAGTGAAAGAATATTCAAATTAAGGTTTTGGGTTATTGACTATAAAGGATGGCCCAAGAAGCAATTTGACACTTAAGGAGTAGGTGGACTTTTCGCAATTTATAATTAAAAGTGGAGTCCACATCTGTTGAGTTGGCCCTTTTTTTTCTCTCTTTAATTTTTTTTTTGATTTTGTTTCATCTTTTCATCTTCATTTCAATCGACCAGTCCACCACCACAAACCACCCTTGAACCACCATCCATCAGTCGTCCATCACCTCTCAGCCGCCACACACACCACTGGACACCACCATTTTCAACCACCCAAACGCCACCATAACCACCATACCTTCAACTCAAATCACAACCCCATCTCAATTTTATCTCATACCCAAACCCAATCCCCATTACAATTACTACCACCATTATCAACCCTTTTAGGTTTCTTAACAAGACTTTTTCTAAGCAAGTCAGAACCATGTTCATTGTTGAAATTCTCAATCTCAATTCTTGACCATGTTGGGGATTCTTCAGAATACATCATACTACCATCCACCCATCTGGGTGTTGCTGCTGGACTCTCAGATCCCTCCATTTTTTCTCAATTAAGAAGAAGAAGAAAAACCCAACAATATGAAATTATGAAATTAAATTGATTCTACAAATTTAATGGTAATAAACCCAGTAAAACCCTTGAAAGTTGAGAGCTTTGTTGTGTTTTGTTTACCCAGAAATGAATGGAATGTATGAATTGATGAGAGGAAAACAAAGCGTTGCCGTTGATTGGGAAATGATGGGTCGAATTCTCAAATATTTGTCGCAGATTGGGGGTTTCGATTGGACTCACCATTTGGCTATCTTTGTTGATAATGATGGTAGTAATTGTAATGGGGATTGGGTTTAGGTCTGAGATAAAATTGAGATGGGGTTGTGATTTGGGTTGAAGGTATGGTGGTTATGGTGGCGTTTGGGTGGTCGAAAATGGTGGTGTCCGGTGGTGTGTGTGGTGGCTGAGAGGTGGTGGACGAATGATGGGTGGTGGTTCAAGGGTGGTTTGTGGTGGTGGACTGGTCGGTTGAAATGAAGATGAAAAGATGAAACAAAATCAAAAAAAAAAAAAAATAATAAAGAGAGAAAAAAAGGGCCAAATCAGTAGATGTGGACCCCCTTTTAATTATAAGTTGAGACTTTAAAGTGCACCTACTCCTTAAGTGTCAAATTGCTTCTTGGGCCATCCTTTATAGTCAATAACCCTAAGGTTTTTGACCATGAGGGATGGTCCATTAACCCATTTGTGCATGAAGTTATCTCATGACTATAAGGTTTTGAATTGCAATTAAACATGAGATTTAGAGGGCTGACTTGGCAGTACAAGTGGCAATTTTTTTTTGCTCAATTACTTTGCCCCTGCCCCTCTCCGCCCACCATCAGCACCAACACCACCTGCACCCACCACCCCGGTGCTGGAAATCACCTCTGACCATTCCCGCCATCGACGATCGAAGCCCAAACCACCCATTTCTCTCTTCTCGAGTCCCCCCAAACCCTCTTAAACTTCGGTGTGTCTTTTTTCGAATGTTTGCAAAAGGAACCATGGTTCCTCTTTGCAGACATCCGAAAAAGACTTGGAGTGTTGATAGTCATGACTTTCTTCTTCGTCCGGAAAAAGGCTTGCTCTCATTGTCATCAATTGTAGCTCAAATTAGACTACCTTAACCATCTTCCCTCTCCAGTCACCGCCATTCTACATTTCTACAGTTTCTACCAATTCCACGCACGGCTTAGTCAGTTATTCTCGCAATTTAGATAAGAATCGCCACTTTTCTGAAAGCATGGTTCTTGCCTCCCTCCTTGGAGCTCGTCCATTCGTTGGGTGATCCCTTGCTCTCACGTTCGAGTGTTTGCTCGTCGTTTAGGCCGGTGAGTGAGATTTTTTTAGATAGAGAAACGGGGGGGGGGGGGGGGGCACACACAGAGTGAGTCAAATCTGCCTTGGAAATGAGTCAAATCGCAGCCCTAACTCAAAGTTGGTAGGTTGCAACGACGACGAGTTTATGGATCCAAGTCACAACCGACGCTTCGTACAACTTCGAGATCTACTCTCCAGCGTTGAAATTCTCTCAATCATACGACCAATCCACCCTCGACATCATCTCTGTCTTTAAGGACATCGTTGCCAACGCCGGATTGCTTCCGACCTTTACCCTTGGACTGCTGCTATTTCCCAGCTTCTTTGTCTTCGTCTTCATCATCAGGAAAGTTGAGGATGTCATTGTGCAGGTGGTGGTGGGCGACTGGGCCAAGACAAAGTAATTGAAAATTTTTTTGTTGCCATTTATACTACCAAATTAGTCATTTGGATTCCTTATTTAATTGCAATTTAGAACCTCATGACTATAAGAGAACTTGATGGATGAATATATTAATGGGCCAAGAAGGGTTGGACGTTAGGCTTGAATGGGGTTATCCACTTATCATATGCCCTCCCTTATTGGGCCAAAAATGAAAGAAAATTCAGTTAGTAATTTGGTTTGGGCTTATGGGCTCCCTGTCTTCTATACCAATACCACCATCTCTGTCATTAATAAGACTCGGTAGTCAAAATAAATTCCATAAATACTTCTTCCTTTTTTTTTTGTTTGTTTTCCATTTCTGAAATAAAAAAAGCCTGGAAAAGAAATACTGGCCCCTCGAACAGAAAAAGCCAGACAACAACCACAACATTTTCAGTGATCTCTCACTTCTTCTCTGCTTTGAAATATTCGCCCTCTTCATTTAAATTTTTCCGCCGACTCCCCCATTCTCCAGATTCAGAATCAATTCCATTTTCGTCTTTTTACTGATTCCAGAATATATTCGACTGCTGGAAGAGAAAAGAGAGAAGAGAGAAGAGAGAGTTAGAGTTGCGTGTATAAACAGCTGGGCACTACTCCAATTCTAGCTCAACAACTTGTTAATTGAATTGAATTGAATTGAATCTGCTACATTTTCAATTTCCTGGGTAGTGTGTCTTTTGGGATTTCCTGAGCTTTGATGGTGGAAGGGACAAGTAGGGTTTAATGATGGAGTTGATTTTGGAGGAAGAGGATGCCAGGGATTGGACTTATAGAGGTGAAGGGGCTGCTAATCTTGTTCTCGCTTACACTGGATCATCTCCTGCCTTCGTATGTCCCTCTTCGCTTCTCTTCTCTTTCTACAACTTTTTTTTTTTGCCCCTCTAAATTCTCTGATCTGGGTTTTTGAATGCATGGCGTAATGCTCCCAGATCGCCAATCTTGTTTTCATTCTTCTGTGTCAATCGTGAATGCCTTCTCATAAGGGTTGTATTACTGGGTTCTGCTTCTTTTTTGAGCTCCTTCAGTTGACTAGCTGCTGAGGTCTGGATCAATCTAAGAGAATGGAATCGCTACTGTCACTACTTTGGCCAATTATTGCTTTTAAGCTTTGCATTTGCAATCCTACATAGAATCTCTTGGTAAACGTTGGATGTTGTAGACAAGCTGGGCAATTTGAGGCAGCCTTACATAGGCAAACATCTTTGCTTGTGGCGAGACTGAAATTTTGTATGCATGTTTCATAGATATATATATGCTTGAAAAATGTAATGAAGAAAGCCAATACTATAGTCACAACACTTATAAAAATGACTTCCTAGAACCTGTTGTATTGCACTCAGAATATTTTAGCTGGCTGTTATGTTTATGCATGATGGTGATGACTGATGAGCTTTAGTGTTTGATGGAGATTATGATCTCCTTAATCCATATAGTTGTTTCTGTTAATTGATTGATGGATGTTGGTGCAGCTAGGGAAAGTAATAAGAGTGCAAAAGGTAGCAAGGAATGGATCAAAGTGTGAGAATGGGAATGCGGTTTTGTCCAAACATGAGCGAATCATATGGAAGGATGCTGGTGCCATTGTTACATCACCAACTAAAGAAGTTGCTGAGCAGCTATATGTACAGTGTGTTATGATTCCCCTGCTAGGATCTGAGTATGTTGATGCTGGGGTATGGTCCTACAGTTTTTCTGGCAGCATTTGCATATTGGTTTTCTTGTAATTCGCTCTCTATGTCATTGTCAGATGTTTATGCTTTGTATGTTTGCTTGTCCGGTGCATGTCTGAAAGTGTTGAAATGACTAGTAAACAGATCTCCCTTGCTTGATTACTGCATGTGTCACGCTGACTCTCTGGTTGGTTGTATATTCATCACCTACACAATTGCAAAATGTGTGCGAAGCAACTTTGATTATTTAGTGATAATAAAGATGGAGAATACTCGAGGAATTTGAGAAAACTGTTGATCTTGCTCACAGCATAAAGTCAGTCTTCAATGATGATAACTGAAAAGAATATTGAACTTTGTAATGGGTAGGACTGGGCAGGAGCTGGTTAATCTGTTTTTTGTTGGCTGTTGGTTCTAATAGTATTGTGTTTGTTTGACCAGTATTTCTACGCTTTATCTCATTGCCTTTAGCTATGGTATTGACTCTGAGTGCGTGTGCTTTAAGTGGAGCATGTTTGCCTGACTAAGTAGGGTTATTTGCTTTTAATCTTTGTTTTTGAGAAACAAACCTTTTCCTCTGAATGAGTCCCGCCTCTCTTTTCTTATGTCCAATGGAGATGTATGACTATTAAGCTGACATAAGTTGTGGCATTGGTCCTGAAGTGTACTACGTGTCTGGACCTGGTATGCAATAGAGCACATGTAATTAAGTGTTTGCAACTTCATATCTGGTTGAATTGTCTCTAATGTGGATTTATGATGCCACAGAATTTTGGAAGATCATGACTTCATAGGACTGCCGTCACATCTTTACTTTAGGATAAACAAGCATTATCTCCAGCTAATTTTGGCTTCTCTTGCACTTGCAGATACGAATTCTTGTATCAAGGCAATTTTTGGAGTCGGTTGAAAGAAACGTTCTTTGTCAGCGACCTGCTTGGAGAGTTAGTGCCGCGAAAGTCAATACTTGTGCAGATTCTGTGCTTCTGATGTCAGATCACTCATTATTTCCATATGGTAGGTAACAGCAGGAAACATCAGTGAATAACATTTTCACCCTGTTTCTTTCCTTCCTCTGTTAGTGCTATTGTGCTATTGTGCTCTTTGTATTAGTAGTGAATATGATGGGTTTCTTTGTGTCCTGGCTATATTTTTGTCACCTAGCTAATGATAGATTTTAAAGACTGTATCATATTGCCCCTATGATGTACAGTAAGCACTCTAAATGACTACACCTCAATGGTCAATTCTGAAAGCTAGTGGGCATCTAGTGAGGATTTGAACACAAAGGTTTGTAGATAAAATCACGTTGGAGAGTGTGAAGACATGATTTCATTATTTTGCACTCCTTTTTGTATAGGAGTGACACCCGCTTGGTGTTTTATTAACATATCCTTTGATTACTTAAGAAAAATGTTAATCAATGTATCTCAAAGAAGCCATCAACAATGTGCTTCCTAGGGAGTCCAATTGGTGCAAACATTTAATTAAATTATTTTATTCTCGTTGGAATTTAATTGTTAGTTTTCATATCAAGACTATTATTTGTCACCCTTCTCTTCCCTTTGATATTTTCTCGATGACAGGTATCATATAAGAATTTCTGCAGATTTTCTTTTGTGTTTCTTTGGGTCAGCTTCTCTAATTAGGTATATAACTACATATCCCTAGATCATACTTATGCTGTGTGAGCAGCATCCACACTGAGATTAGTTGTCTTAGATACTTATATGTTGTTAATTCTACCAAGACCCTAAAGTTGATGAGAATGAAAATGATGTGAACTATTTACGAAATGTTCACAGTATTGGTTGCTTCTCTAGTGTTTTTGATTATGTATCTTGAGATTGTCTGAACAAAATATTATGTCTCATAGAAAATGCAGTCTGTAAACTTCGAAGAACCTGTCTTGTGTACGTGGAACATCAAATTTAAGACATTAGGGAGACCAGATGCTTAAAACTTAAAAGAACTGGAACCTGTCTGAAACTGTGAAACAGCCTGCCAGCCAAGATTATAAAATCCTTGTTAGAGCTGGTTGGTTTGTCCCTTTTCACCTTTCACCAATATGGACAATTGTGACTATTTAAAAAGGTTGCTGGTTCCTTCTATCTGTGTTCAGTTATCTGCCTTTAGTATGTTTTTAGGGTTATCCCGATATACCCTGATGATCTTCTAAGAGCCATATGTATGACCCTTGGCCTGTATTATGTTTGTCGGGGAATGTATTACTGTGTTCTGTTCTGGACTTTGGGACTTGAAGTGTGCTAAAATGCTGATGATATACAAAATCATCTCCATGATATTCTGCAGCCTTTGAATGCTATTTTGTTTTCATTCATGGCATTTATGAATTTTAAAAGTTATAAAGAAATTTGCATGCTGGGAAGTGATCGCCTGAATTTTCTTTCATGCACCCTCCTTTTAGTCTAATTATTTATATAGGATGCTTAGTTATATTTCTTATGCGTACCTTGTTAGAAGCTCACTGTAGCCTAGAATGGAAGCTGATGTTCTGAATTTTTGAGAAGTTCTTAATTAGTTAATCCTCTTGCATGGGCCTTTTCAAATCTTTACTAACCTGGATAGCTTGTAATTTTTATATTTTAATAGAGCTCATTAGTACACCATGCCTAAGCCTGAAATACCTATTACGATCTGGAAACTCTATGGTATTGCAATCTGATAACGGAAGATTAAAAATTCCCCCCACCCCCACCCCCTCTCATCCCAAACCAGAAAACAAAGCATAGACTGTCTATGGTGTATTGACGCCCTTTTTAACCACCTAATTTATCTTTCTTTTCTATTCTTTCATAGGAACATTTAATGGGGAGCCATGCATATCGGTGGAAATTAAGGTTTGTTCTTTTATCATTTTATGCATACCATTTCTTCTTTTCTAATGTCCGAATGATCATATTGACTTAACGTGTTGGATACATTGCTAAAATTATTCTCGCAAACATTATTTCTGTTATTCTTATAGTTCTTCTCTTGTGTATGTTGTGCAGCCTAAATGGGGATTTCTTCCTTCTTCAAAATTCATCTCTGATGAAAATGCAATTAAGAAGACTGTAACTCGTTTTCAGATGCACCAATTTCTCAAACTGCAACAACTTCAGGTAACCCTTTGCTGTGCCAATTGCAATGTACCAAGTATTGAGGTATTTTGGTAAAATAGCTATTGGTTGATGTTTATTTTGTTTCCTGACCTGGTGTGCTGTAAATTTGTACTTACTAATCTCTCATATTTGATAGTTGGTGTGGCTGGATTGTCACTGACATGCGATACTGTTTGGTCTCAGATATCACGATTGAGTGAATATGATCCACTTGATTTGTTCTCTGGATCACGGGAACGTGTACAGAAAGCTATCAAGGGTCTATTTGCAACTCCTCAGAACAATCTGCGAGTCTTTCTAAATGGTTCTCTCATCTATGGAAGCTTGGAAGGTGACAACCAGGGAGCACATTGCATGAAAGCTGAAGCATTTGAGGATTATCTTAAATCTTTCATTCATGCAGAAGATGGTTTGCGAACAACACATTTTATTCATCTCATTGGGGAGACAATATTTAAATTAGGCATACTTGACAAACTTCTTGAAGTTCAAAAACTCGATAAATTTGATATTGAAGGGGCAATCCACGCTTATTATGATGTTGTTTCCCAGCCCTGCAAAGTCTGCAGAAATTCTGGTGAAGATAAGGAAACGGGAAAGTACAAAGATATGCATTCGTTCTCTTTTGATGAAAGCGTGAAAATTGTAAAGGACTATTTGATTGCTACAACAGCAAAGGACTGCAGTTTAATGATTAGTTTCCGTCCAAGAGATGACAGTGATCGGTTATCCGCTCATAAGACTATACATCTAGATTCAACTCACCAAACATTTGATTTCAAGGTAAACTTGAATTCTGGTAACCGTTATATCATTCTTTTTGTTACTAGTTCTGTTTGTAAAACTAGGAGTAAAGAAGAGAGAGAGGGGGGGGGGGGGGTTGTTAATGAATTGAATTAGTTGCATGCTTGAATAAGTTATGCCTTTGTGATTATAACTCTGGTATCTTTACTAGCATGGGCAGTAGGTCTGACATTCATTATGATGCCACTGTCTATATTTGTGGCCGATAGCTTCATTCAAATCCCAAACTTTTGTATGGCTACAGTTGATAGTAATAAGGCTGTTTCTTTGTTTGTTAAAATCTTCTCCTCTCTGTTAACATTATGCACTATGCATTCTTGCAGGCACATTTTATTGACCTTGATTTGAAATCTTTGAAGAAGATGGATTACTATTATGAGTTGGATCAAAAGATTGTTAACTGCTACAAGCAGATGGTCAAAGTAGAATGTGGGCCTCTAAAAGCTGGAAGTATCAAGGGGTATGAAACTGGAATTGAGATTTAGACAAATTCTTGTGTGGTTTTTCTTGCTTTGGATTATGGAAATGGAAAAGCTTGGACACCACTTGATGCGTGCAAGGTGTCTGCTCGTGTTCAAGGAATTTGTTCTGGATGTCACTTGATTCCATTTGGTCATTTTTCATGGCATGGGTCCATATGTCACATGAACTATATTGGCCTGAGGGTTCTGCATCCTTCCCCAATGTTTAAGAGGATGCTTGAGGGTAATGCCCCGAAGCTTCAGCCAAAGGACCCTTCTTAGGTATGCCTATACGCATAGCTGAGATTGCAAAAACTTTTTTTATCTTTCCCTTTCTTTTTATTTGTTTTCCTCTTTTCCTTCAAACATATGTAAATAATTAGTCATCCACGTGCAACTTCTGAAACTGCCTCTCTCACAGTTGATGAAAGGGCTAATGGTATATACATCTTGAACTCCCTAGACCCCACCTTGGTGGCACAGGTGCTGTGGGTGGTGGTGATTTCTGTTGTTGTTGTTGTATGCTACTTCTTAAGTGATGTGATGATAAGTGAAATGCCAAACTCCCCGTGCGGGTTTGTCTGTCTCTTTCTTGTCTCATTTATGTGGCATTTGCCATACTTGTCATATACTACACCTGCACATTTTGCCTCATTATGAAGCCAACAATTTCAGAGATTTTATCTGTGTACAATACTGAATTCATTGTAGCCTTTGCGGGTCACAAAAGGAGACGATCAACCATGACATGAGTCTTATGGCTTTGCACTTAAAAAACGGTCTCATTTTTCCCAAAACGACTAAAACCATAAGCTAAAATACTAGGGCATTAGAATTATTGATCTTATGGCTTGTGTTTTTCTACTACTTTAGTACCTAAGTTTTCTTTTGTGTGGTTCTTGTAAAAGACTGTTCATTAACTTATATTGCTTTTCCATGTGATGTCTATTGTTCTGTCTCAATGACACTGTAGAACGGGAGATCTTCTTTTTGATTTTTTTTTATTTATTATAGTTGCTTTTGGAATACTTTACTCTTCTAATAAGTAAAAAACCCCAAAATATGCCTTTTCTTCTCAGCTGTCCTCTGTGAATCTTATGCTAAAGTATGCCACCTGTCATTGGGAATTAAACCTGGAATATTTTGCTGCATATGGAATTGCAGCAGTGAGTAGGTGAACCTAAGCCCTGTTTCTAATATTTTATTGTGTGTGTGGACCCTAAAACATGCATTCCATATAGTCTGGAGGGGGATTTTTATGCACATAAATCTAGTATAGCACAAGTAGGCTATCTTCATTGGCCATGTTCTTTTGTGCGGCAAATCGGGTGCGGTAAATGGTATGGTATGGTAATATTGTGGAAAGTGTGGTATGGTATGGTAAGGTATGGTAAAATTCGTAGTAAAAATGATTGATGTGATAGATGAGGAGAGAGAATGTAAAAAGTAGAGGAGAAAAGTGATGAGAGAGAAAAGTAAAGAGAGAGAAAGTTATGATTGTTGTGGTAAACTGTGGAATGGTATGGTATGATATGGAAGAATTGTGGTAATTGTGGAAAAATGTGGCAGATGAGGTGTGGAACCGCACAAAAGAACATGGCCTTAGTCATTTCTGAAGTTTTGGAGTTCTACCATGACTTTATAGCTCTATTGAATACTTCCGCGTTTTAGACTACTTTTTTTGGCTAATGATAGGAAAATTATAGGTGATGGTTTATGTGTGCTATGCTTAAAACAACTTTTGAGCTCAGAAATTTCAGGGTTACCCAAAAAAGTTAAAATTAACCCAAGGCTCTACAAAATGTGTCTGAACTCCTAACTTGACCATATGAAGTCGGTTGAGGAGAATTAGGCTTTTATAAATGTTGAAACATAGGGGATCTTGTGGTGTGAAACAATTCCCTTATTCTTTTATTTGTGTGAGGCCCAGAAGAAATGGTATCAACTTTCTTCTCTGTTCTAATATAACACCCCCCCCCCTTTCCCCCCTTTTATCTTTTCCCCCTCTTTTCAATAAAGGAAAATAGAAAGACATGCATACAGTATGGTTTCTCTGTTACACTAACTGCATAATGCATACTAGTGGTAAGTGGTAACATATTCAAAGTAGCATTTATTCATGGTCCCTATGGCAACATGGCCAACAAAACATTTGTATATAAGCTCTGATCTTTTTACATGGCCAACATAATTGACACTCCTTGTGGACACTGACCTGTTTGCATTTCTGGATATTGAAATACATATAACCTTACGGTCATACCCCTAGCAAACCGAGTGTTCTCCAAAGAGATGGACAGAATTTTGAAGGCAGGTAAAATATCTTCTTGGCCAGGAGACGTGTATAGTGTTCCCAAGAATGTAGTCTTGCATGTTGTTCAAGTGTGGTAGACCTGAGTAGTGGACAGACTTGCAAACAGACAATGGGTAATCTTTAGTAATCTTGTATTGAAGAACTCTTGGAGTTGCCCTCGTGATTATGTTTGTCTGCTTGTTTTAACTTGTAATTATCTGATTAGACCACTGATGGTTGTGTATTTTGTCTACTAGTGTTAGCTTGCATGGCCTTTTGTCCTGCAGAGGATATTCATAAAATCTTAAACTACTGATACTGTAAGTATGCTTTTCAGATCCTGACAGCATGTTATTTGCTGCAGAAAGCTGTAGGCTTGGTGTGGTGAATCTTGTCTGCTCCAAGTGAAGGCAGAAGGTGATCAGGTTGATGACAATTGACAACTGTACAAGGAAGGATAGACTTGTATACCCTGGACCCTTCTGAAAACACATAGTTTGTGGGGAAACTGATTGCATGAGAGAGGATGAAATTCCAGATCCCAAGGTAAAGAGACAAGGAAAACCATATGGAAAATTGATGCTCCCACGTCCCGGTCCTTCCAACTGTATGTTAAGAGGAAACCACCAAATTGAGCTCGTCTAGTTGCATTTACACCAAATTGATCTGTCGTGTGGGTCATACATGCGTTGGTACGTGCAGAGCTGAGACCTTGTTCAGTTGGTTCTTTGATGACAGTGGTCTCAATTGGTTTCATTGACAGAGCACAAAATTTTGGTTGTTACTCCTGTTGTACTTTTTACCTGAGAGATGTTAAGCAGGTGGATACTTGTGTCGTTATGTGGCTAGTTTTGTATGATTAGACTGAGTTTTGTATGATTAGATTATGGTGAAAAACGTAGTACAGTTTCAGCACATTTTCGTATATAAGGTCATCACTTTTTTTATCAGTGGACAATAACAAATACTAGTTCAGGAACTGAGGAACTTGGTCTAATGCAGAATCCCCCGTCCATTGGTTCCTGTTTAAGTGCTTACTTATAGTGCTTCTTGTGGTTGAGTTTGTGCTAGGTCACCATGGTGTTAAATCTTAATAAAATTTCATCAATATTTATTATAAAATTCATCAAAAGTTTATTAATATTATTGCAAAATTTTTGATATTTATAAATTTCAGTTTTTACACAAATTCATCAAGTAAAAAATTATTGTATTTTAATATATAAGGTAGATTTAGATAAGTTCACTGCGGTGTATGGTATAGTTTGTGTTTGGCATGGTTACGGTTCGGAAAATGGAGACTAAAACCTTGTTTTGAGATTTTCATTAACAAAGGTGAATACCTGGTTAGGCAGACCACAAAATGTCATTTATCAACGACAATCATACGAATAGGGCACGCAATACTGCTTAGGACATACTCCCATGAGTCAAACTCATACTAGCAAAAGCTACAAAATATACAATAGAAAAACCCTTTTGACTTGCGGCGGATGTAGTTAACAAAACTTTGATGGTTTGTGAAAATTTTGGCACTATCCTTCCGTCTAGTAAATCAGGTTTGTAACAAATCTACCCTTATTGTTCCATTAAATAAGTTAGATGGCAATAAATAATTGTTTTAGGTTTCCAAAAAGGGTAGTCGGATGATAAAAATTCTGGTTTAAATTAGGTTCAGTTGTACAAAATTTGATAACTATTAACTTTCTTTTTTAATGAAATGTAAGCGTAATACAGCAAATGTCCTTGCAAGGAAGCAACTTGAAACATCATCTTTTACAATTTTCCAAAATCCTCTATCCATACTACTCTCTCAACTATACTCATTATCTACCTGAAGCCTGCTTTGGCTAACCAAATCTGTTGCACGATTAGCTTCTATGAAAATATGATAAACTTGCTTATACTTAACCTCAGGAATAAAACGCTAGATGTCCAAAATTGTGTATTAATCTCCAAGGGAATGCCACCCGCACCATTCATTGCATCTTTTAATATCTTGTCATCCCCTTCAATAAAAATGTTTTGAAGCCCTAACTCCGTCGCTTTTTCAACCCATTACGCATCGCTACCGCCTATGCAACAAGGATAAGAACATCATTAAGATTGAAGGAACAAGCTGAAATTTCATTACCCCACACATCATTGATCATGAAACCTCCTGCCACGCTGTTGGAGCCCAAGAGGGGAGTGAAGTTCACAATTAAGATCTACACACACTAGGTAAGGACGTTAGAGCAAACTTCCTTGGTTTCAAGCCAAGGATCAAAACACAGTGTAACTGAAATACCTCATTAGATTTATAATAATCAAAGAACAAGTTACACTTACAAAACAAAACAAGAAGTAATGACCGAAGGCGATTCGATAGGATCACTGACCAAGACTGAATGTCCTTGAGTCAGCTACAGATAAGGATCGTCGTAGGAAAAACCCAAGCGGCGATTTGGAACACGATGGATTACATTGAAGCACAGACACACACAGCCTTAGTCCGCCAAGGCTCTGCTACACACCATCTCTCCACCACATGTGGACACAACGAATGTTCACCAAGGTCCTTGGCTATACCTTCACCAGAGGTCCTTTACTGGCTACCTTCACCACCGAACCATTGGTTATACACTCGGAGAAATCCCACCGGATTTCTTACTCATGATTACTTAGTGGAATCGCCTATCTTCTCAATTCTTCTATCGTCCTTTTTATAGATGCCTTTGGATGCTTGGACTTGAGACCTTCCAACGGTAACTTGCCTTGTGTGTTGATTTCTTCCCTTTTGTTGCTACAATAATCATGATTGATTTCCCTTGATTTGTTTTCTTTTGTTTCCTTTTTATATCTACAAGAATCATGCCCATAATAAGAATATATAATATATAATCAAAATATATATATTATATACACATAATATGAGTATATAATCAGAATATATATTATATACTCAAAATATATAATCGGATTATATAAGGCAACTTCCCTTTTCCGGATTTTCACTTTCATCAAAACCGAAGGTCCTTCGCGGATGCGCGGTGAAGGACCTTGACCCTGTCTTCAACAATCTCCCCCTTTTTGATGAAAGATAAAATTCAGCAACAATAAATCCTTTTTCCCTTTTTGGATTGTCACAAGGTCAATAGGGAATCTCCCCCTTGATATAACATCTAGTATGTTTTAGAGGTTGGCTAGAAATCTGCAATGCTTGATAAACTTATCAGTACTAAGAGAGGGTCCTCCCCCTCAATTCATGCCATAATTCAATATGATCAATGAATGGTTTACAGATGACATACCTCAAATTTTGTGCCGGATCAAGGACATAAGGATTATGATTTAACCTTTTTTTCCTTATCAATGTCCTTGTAGCAGAATGCATCTACGTCCGTGACTTACCTTTTTGTTTTCACTATCCCCCGTGATCTTTTTCACAGAGCGGTTAGTCTCTTCTTGTGTGGACCTGCTCTGATACCACTTGTTGGAGCCCAAGAGGGGGGTGAAGTTCACAATTAAGATCTACACACTAGGTAAGGACGTTAGAGCAAACTTCCTTGGTTTCAAGCCAAGGATCAAAACACAGTGTAACTGAAATACTTCATTAGATTTATAATAACCAAAGAACAAGTTACACTTACAAAACAAAACAAGAAGTAATGATTCAAGGCGATAGGATCACTGACCAAGACTGAATGTCATTGAGTTAGTTACAGATAAGGATCGTCGTAGGAAAAACCCTAGCGGCGATTTGGAACACGATGGATTACATTGAAGCACAAATACACACAGCCTTAGTCCATCAAGGCTCTGCTACACACCATCTCTCCACCACATGTGGACACAACGAATGTTCACCGAGGTCCTTGGCTATACCTTCACCAGAGGTCCTTTACTGGCTACCTTCACCACCGAACCATTGGTTATACACTCGGAGAAATCCCACCGGATTTCTTACTCCGCGATTACTTCCGTGGAATCGCCTATCTTCTCAATTCTTCTATCGTCCTTTTTATAGATTCCTTTGGATGCTTGGACTTGAGACCTTCCAACGGTAACTTGCCTTGTGTGTTGATTTCTTCCCTTTTGTTGCTACAACAATCATGATTGATTTCCCTTGATTTGTTTCCTTTTGTTTCCTTTTTATATCTACAAGAATCATGTCCATAATAAGAATATATAATATATAATCAAAATATATATATTATATACACATAATCTGAGTATATAATCAGAATATATATTATATACTCAGAATATATAATCGGATTATATAAGGTAACTTCCTTTTTCTGGATTTTCACTTTCATCAAAACCGAAGGTCCTTCGCGGATGCGCGGTGAAGGACCTTGACCCTGTCTTCGACACACTCCATCCTTAATTTTGGAACCATCGAAGTTGATCTTATAGTAATGCTCACAAGGCGTTGTCCAAGCTACCCAACTAATGGGAAGTCACCATTTTCTATTATGGTGTGCTGCTTTACTGACATATTATGGAGTGTCACCACTAATTTCTAAAGCTGTATATGAACCCCATGGTTGAGCAAGGGATGGTCTAATAATGGGTGGCTTGGGGTTCAACATTTCTTCCCTTGTCAGACAAGTGGTGTCATCGTTGTGATTTCATCAATTAATTGTGCAACAGATATTAAATTGCAACTTAAATCAGGAACAAAGAGGACATTATGCAAGCTTATTGTAGAGTTCAAGTGCATAGTCCCTTTCTTGGTGGCTAATATCTCGATTCCATTAGGAAGTTGAATTGGTATGCCAGAAATATCGCATGTATGATGTGTACTTTTATGATAGTATTTTTTTGTTATAAATTTAATGGTGATAATTTTATATAGCAATTTATTATATATATTAAAAAATTTATGGTCAAAATTTTTGAAATTTGACTGCACTATTTCCAAAGACGACAATTAATATGGAACGGAGGTAGTATAAAAATACAAAACAAACAATAAGGTGTTACAAGCTCTAGTAAGTTTGAATGTTAATTGTCACTTTTAATTTACAATGTGGAATAAAGCTCTATTGTATGCATATTTTTATCCAGCCTCTCTCAAAATCATTTAAAGTTCAGTAATAAAATTAAATTACTTCAATTAGTATCATATAACTATATAAGGTATAACTTTTGTTTATATAGGAATACGAATAATATGTGGAATATACCTTAATGGCGCATTATGATATGTCTCCATTGTTGTGTTTGCGCATTATTAAATTGTCAACACATTATTATCGTTGAAGAGAGCACTACGATATTTCTTGCCCTCTTATTATACATGAATTATACGAGGATCAAGAGGTCTTAATTTATGAGAGAGAAGAGACTTAACATTTTTATCATGGCATGTCAAGTGGATAATTATTTTTTTTTTAATTTTTTTGTTTCAATTGCTCTACTCTACTCTCTCTCATTCATGCATAGGATATCTACAAAGGTAACCATGGCGTACCTTTGAAGAAATTTATGGATATCTACAAAGGCGAACTATGATTATTTAAGAGATCCAAAAAAAACTCTCACTGCTTACACTCTCTCTCTTGAACCCCCATCTCCCACTCTCTTTCTTCAAACTCCCATCTCCCACCCTCATATTCCTTCTCTCTCACCTCCCAAACAACCACCACCAACAACCCTCCTATTGTCTGTTCTTGTCTGTCTTGACCATTTTCAAAGCCACATAGTGATGAAATGAGGGGCATATTGCAGTTTGTTAAGTCATGATGTTTTTGTAAATGTGTACTTGTATTCATTTTTGCTTGATCCTTTTGGGATTTTCTTTACCTTTTCACCCATTGGAAGAATAATTGATTGAATGTATCTACATAATTCCTGTATTTCATGCTTTGTTGAGAATGAAATGAGATTATTCAAACCCAATACCCTAAAAACACAATAGCAAAACAGGGTGTAAAAACACCTACTATTCCATGAAAAATAAGAAATTGAATAAATTTATAGATGTATTTTGCTCAAGTTGTTTACAGTTTAAGCTGAAAAATATCCACGAAGTGAGAGAAAATGAGTATGAGGATGGGAGTTGGGAGTTCGAAGAGACAAAAGTGGGAGTAGTGGGAGTCTTTTTCAGATGTCTTATAAGGCGAACCATGATTCACCTTTTTAGATATCGATAAATATCTTCAAAGGTAGATCCTGGTTTCCTTTGTAGATATCTTATACGTGAAACAAAGAGAGAGGCGGTAGAACACTTGAAACAAAAAAATAAAAAATAAAAAATAAAAATTGACTGTCAACTTGACATGCCACGTCAGTAATGCTGAATCTCCTTCTGTCTCATAAATTAGGACATCATGTCCTCCATAATCAATTTGCATTATGAGTTATCCTTCATGGTTAATAACCCTTATATATTAGGGTTTTTGGATGATAATATACCGACCTTTGGGGATGTTGGACTGTAATATGCCAACTTTTACTATTGGACAACAATATCACTGTGCTTTACACCTAGGTGACATTATTATACCAACAGTAACTAAGAGAATAGTGAACCGGTCTCCATGAGCGCTAATGTGGCTGGTGAAGGGAAAAAGGGTCGTCCCAGGCCAATAACCCCAATAACCCATTAGTTTTTCTCACTAACCCACATTAAAAGACATTAGTTGGTTGTGTGTCACGTCAGTATGAAGACTGGTTCACCACCGCGTTAGTCTCTGTGTTAGGGCCGATTTCTTTTAATGTTGGTTAGTGAGAAAACGGAGGGCTTAATGGGGTTACTGGGCAAGGGTCGGTTAATTTCCCTCCACCTGTCACGTCAGAATAGAGACCAGTTAACCAGTCACCGCATCCTTAGTCTCTATTGGTATAATAATATCACCTAAGTATAAAGGTCAGAGATATTGTTGTCCAATAATAAAAGTCGGTATATTACAATCCAATACCCCAAAGGTCGGTATATTGTGATCCAATATCCCTATATATTATACCTTGTTTGTTTGCATCTGACTCGTGAATATGAACAGAGAAGTGATGATGGATTGCTTCCAGGTGCGCGGGGGCTGAAGCCCAAAGTCGAAAGGCCTCAGTAGCTGGAAAGCTAGAACTTATCCGAGTACTGTGTGGAACTTATGAGAGTCTATCTTATTCTTAAGCTGACATCTCACATCAGTGCTGATTTGCATATTCCTATAACTATTGGTCACCAATCACCTCCTTGGAATGACAAAAGGACTAGCTCAAAGGGTCCCGCTCTAGTAATTATTTGGACCATCATTTCTCTTTCTTCATTTAATTATTTTTATTGTAGCTTAAGTGCTGAGAAATAAAGGTCGATGATGCTGATATTTCTGCATTTTAACTGTTGAAATGAAACTCAGGTTAAAACTGTTCTTATTTATTTATTTTTAAAGTTTGTTTAACCTTCCTGGGCATTCAAGGAGTTAAAACAAGCATACATGTTGGATGGATATGAAATCAGGCAAGGGAAGTGTGCCTTATCTGCTGGTTTTCCTATTCTTTGTACTTGACCAGAGATCCTTCAAAAATTGCCGCATCCAAACTTGGATTAGATTTTAGCAAGTAAGCTCTACTTGTTCCAGCCTGTGTTTAAATTGACCTAATCCAAGACTAATATTCTTTTTGGACCTAATCCAAAATCCTGAAACAGCTGATCCAAATCCAAATTGACCTAACCAACCTATGTTCGTTAAAGTGGTCCATGCTTATTCCTTTTGCATAGGGTTAGCTCCCCTTCCAGGCTTTTTATATACAGAAATTTGTATGGAAGAAGTGTATCCCTCATATGCAGATAGTCGTCAGATTCCAGTTTCCAGATGATCAAAGACTCTAAAATCCCAAATGACCCAAGTACCCTACCTAAAATTTTCATAACCTAATATTAATTTATTGTGTTTTTGAGATTTGAGAAGAACTAATTAAATTAAAATGACTTCTGTGAATCTAGTATGAATGTCCATCCAGACGAAAACGTACCATTTGACTGGAAACTTTCCTCAAGCAACCCCTTCCCCTTTGAAAAACGAAAAAATTGATAAAGAAAAGTAAGATGGCTTTTGTATATTTTCCAATTTGGTCTGTTGTTGATATTTTATGTATTTCCATTTATGGTTGTGTTTCTCTATGTCTCACTTGATCCCTCAATAGTCCTAGAGTGGATCTATTGAGGGATCAAGTGAGACAGAGAGAAACACAACCATTGTATTGTAATCCTTATATTACTAGTGCATTGATTCCGTGGTTTTTTTTCCCGCTTTAGGTTTTTTTTCACGTTAAATTCCTGGTGTCAAATTTCTTATTTTCTTTTCCGCTTTTATCTTACATTGTTTGTGGTTGCTTGAGTGCTATTCGATCCTAACATTATCCAGATAGTTATCTTGGGAGAAAGATGAAGATGTTACCTGTAGTTGCTAGATTAGTCGTGTATTCGTTTAACTTGTGATACGTGGTAACTGGGTACAATCCGGTCTAGTTTGTGCAGTTGCTTCTGTATGTTGTTATGATGTTTATCTAACTATATTTTCCCCTGATACAACTCAGTGTGTGCTGTGACACGTTATCATAAACTCGGAAGTATACGATGACGAGCTCTTTCAGTTCACTGTGCTGACAGATAACCATTTTCTCCAAGGCCTTGTACATGTGTTTAGTTTTAGGTCAAAAGTACATTGTCTGCCGCCCAAAAAGTATAGTCGGGGAGAGACTGAAAGAGAGTAGAAAAAATTATTCCATTCCAAACGTTGAGGATTTTTCATTTTTTTCTTTCCATTTTATGTGATTTAAAAATTCAGTGTATAATTGGTTATGGCCACATGAATGTCACTGTCTTCTTTTGTTTGTTACAATTGTCCCCCCACTCGAGACCACTGCTGAACTATCCCCTACACAGTTTGAATATCCGCGTGCCACGGCTTGATCCAAAGTTAAAAAATAACACGCAATTCAGATTTATGCAAGGGATATTCAATGCATCGCAGTCGGTACACGGAATTCTTTTTACACAGAAGAAAAATGAGATTGATCGATCGACCCTCATCCCCAATCATGCAGGTGATCGAATCGTAATTAAATCTGGTAAGATTTCTTCATCTCTAACTGACAAAACTGTCATTTTCTAGTGTGTATGTCAAAAAACCAATCATGTAAGATTGTTGGATACCACATGAATTTGCTAAGATTGCCATCTTTTTATAGGCCCCTCCTTACCACTAGAAAGTGTGTGGAGTTCAATTCTAGGCAGGACACACACACAAGACTACACAACTACTAGTGGGTTTTGCCTCCCATCCCTCTTCAATTATTTCACTTGGCCTGTTTCTAAGATACCCTCCTCATCTTTCTACCCTGTGTCCACCTTAAATACCAGCTCTACCTCTTCTTTCTCTTCTCAACTTTCCCTTGCACTCCTCTATAACTTTTCTCATTAATTACTCATTGCCTCAAAGTAAAGTACAATCTTCTGAGCTCTGAAAATTCAGCAAGTTTGCCATCATGGTAATGCAACTCACTTGTACTGCTGAATGTGCTGCCTTTATACATATATGTATAGAACCTGAATTTAATGCAGATTCTTGGGGGGTTTTTTTTTTTTTTTTTTTTGGGGTTGAAAGGTTTGACCCTGAAAGATTCCTAGATTATTATTTTCTTGCATTTTCCTACTACAGAAAGTAAGCATGCAGTGTCATCAGCTTCTATATGGTTTCTGTGTTAGTTTCACCTCTCAATATCTTCCATGCTCTCTGTAGGTTATGGTTTCGAGCAATGGTGGCAAAGACAGTGACAATAACGAGATTGTAGTAGACTACCGGGGAAATCCAGTTGACAAGTCCCGTACTGGAGGATGGCTTGCTGCAGGGCTTATCTTAGGTTCGTATCTTTCAGACTGACGCAAAAGGTGTCGTGAAATTTGCCCTTTGGTAAGCTAAAAGTTTTCGTCTTTGCTGTAGGAACCGAGTTTGCGGAGAGGATATGCGTAATAGGGATCTCGATGAATATGGTGACATACTTGATTGGATATATGCATCTGTCATCGTCCAAATCTGCAACCATAGTGACCAACTTCATGGGAACTCTTAACCTCCTAGCTTTGTTCGGGGGTTTTCTAGCAGATGCTAAGCTGGGGCGATACCTGACAATTGCAATCTTTGCATCCATTGCTGCTGTGGTAAGTTTCAGGCTTTCTAATACACATGGTAGTTTCAGGCTTTCTAATTCAATGCATAGATTAATTGTTTTTTTTTTCTATCTTTCTGTACTATACCAGGGTCTAGCATTGTTAACATTGACAACCTCGCTACCCAGCATGAGGCCGCCTTCGTGCAACATGAGGACTCACCCAGAGCAGTGCATAGAAGCCAGTGGCGAACAATTAGCCTTACTCTATATTTCTCTCATTACCATTGCTCTTGGAGGGGGAGGGATAAAATCCAATGTTTCAGGATTTGGGACGGACCAATTTGATCCGTCAGATCCAAAGGAGGAGAAGGCCATGATCTTCTTCTTCAATAGGTTCTATTTCTGCGTCAGCATAGGCTCGTTGTTTTCTGCAACGGTCCTTGTTTATGTTCAAGACCACGTCGGAAGAGGGTGGGGATATGGAATATCAGCAGCAGCGATGCTGATTGGGGTCATTGTTTTGCTCGCTGGGACAATGTTTTATCGCTACAAACAGCCGCAAGGAAGCCCCCTGACTGTCATATGGAGGGTGCTTTTCCTGGCCATGAAGAAGAGAAGCCTTCCTCATCCTTCTCATCCTAGCTTCTTGAATGGATGCGACACTGCAAAGGTCACTTACACGCCTAAGCTTAGGTAATTACGCCTCCTTCTGTGTCAAATAGTAGACATGTTATTCATTGTGCAACTGTTTGTTAACATAGTGGAATTTGATGACAGGTGTCTTGACAAAGCTGCGATCCTGGACGATTTTGCGGCAAAGGATGAAAACAGGCACAACCCTTGGATAGTCTCGACAGTGACAGAAGTAGAGGATGTGAAATTGGTGGTGAAACTGATCCCTATATGGTCCACATGCATTATGTTCTGGACAGTGTATTCCCAGATGTCAACCTTCACGATTGAGCAAGCGACATTCATGGACCGGAGGGTGGGATCCTTTGTGATCCCATCAGGGTCTTTCTCTGTATTTCTCTTCATTTCGATCCTCCTGTTTACGTCATTGAATGAAAAGGTGTTTGTTCCTCTGGCTCGGAGGGTGACCCGCAACCCACAGGGGCTAACTAGCCTTCAGAGGGTTGGGGTTGGTCTCGTATTTGCGATAGCAGCCATGGCTTCTGCAGCCATCATCGAGAAGCACAGGCGGGAGAAAGCACACCATGGGATTAGACTAAGTGCATTCTGGCTTGTTCCTCAGTTTTTCTTTGTGGGTGCTGGAGAGGGGTTTGCTTATGTCGGACAACTCGAGTTCTTTATCAGGGAGGCGCCTGAGAAGATGAAGTCTATGAGCACAGGGTTCTTCCTGAGCACCCTGGCAATGGGGTTCTACATGAGTAGCCTCCTAGTCTCTGTCGTCGACAGGGCAACAAATAAATGGCTGATGAGCAACCTCAATCATGGTCGACTTGAAAATTTCTATGCACTCCTTGCAGGGCTAGGGGCATTGAACTTCCTTGTTTTTCTTTTCTTTGCTAGAAGACACCAGTACAAGGTGCAACAGCAATGCTTGGAATCCGACAAGGAGCTTCAGCTTCACAGCTGGGAAAATGGAGATGTCTGAAGGACATAAGTGCTGTTGTAGAAATTACTGCATGAGTTCTGAGAAATACCAGAATGGAGCTCAGAATTGCATTTGTTCTCGCATTGTAATTGTTGAAATGTAATTTGTTCATGGTGATTTTGACCAGCTTTTATTTGTTAAGACAGAAGAAGTTTCTGTGATGCTGGTTTCCTGCATGAAGGGATCATAAACAAGCATCTATATGTATGTAAAGCTGGGGAACCCTTGTACAACAGAGAATTTAAATCTAAAATTCTCACAAAAAGGTGGGGATTTCTTTGTAATTTTCATGTCTAAAAAGTGTATGTAAAATTAGTTGAAATGAATTTTTGTTGGCCTATATAGGCTCCTGATGCATTCTAGTCGAGTTTGGGCACTTTTGTACATGGCAAGAACTCTTGCCTTACATTGATAATGATTACCTCATCAAAATAGAAAGTAAAGGATTCCAAAAAAATTGCTGGGATATAACTTACATTTCAGGGAATCTATTTTTTAGAATCATATTATTGGAAATTATAATTGGGTCATCAATGTTCTCATATATCTAATTTTGGGTAATAATCTATCTGAAACTAATCTAAATTCATCAAAAATTGTGAACTTACCCACCCCTATCCCTAAACGGTAAATGTCTAATTTGTTCTTCTACATTGAATGCTTATAGCCCCCAAAATTTGCAAACTTTAATTGTCCACCTAGACGAGAGATGATTGAGACAGGAAAATTTAGGAGTTAAATTGAAGAGATTAACCATATCAAACAAAAATAAATATCAAATTTAACCGTTAAACTTTGAGCAGGTTAGAAATTTTATAATACTGGTCAGACAGCGAGCTTCTCCCCAAATAATAGATACTTATCCATTATAATTTCCAATAACAAGGTCCCTAACAAATAATTTACGCATAGCATGTTAGAATTCAGAGATGGGATTGATGCTTTGAGGCGTGAATGAGATCACTTTCTTTAAGACAAGATTTGCCCCTCATGCAAATTCGTGTCTCCATGATACAACAAAGCTTCCTGGATTGACGTATATATAATCATCAATCCCCTATGGCTGTCTGCAGATATCTATCCATTTGACAGGCTTTTGGATAAGAACAGTTGTGGTAACTGTTAATGACAGTTGGAACTGTCGACAACTGCCTGTCAACTGCAAAGATATTATAAAGAAAAAAAAAAGGAAAACAAAAGGCTTGGTTTATTATAATTTGTTCCTTTTCTCCGAGCTCACAGCCAAGTGCCAAGTGCGCCTCTAGCGCCCTACAGCCCACGCCACCCGTGCGTGTGCGGTTCAATACGAAGCATTGAACCTTAACCCAAGCACATGTTAGCCTAGTCCATGATTTATTTATTTGTAAGTCCATATAACTCTTTAACTTATAAAGAGCTATAATATAACTTACTTTGTCCATGTGGGACATTAAATAAATAAAACTTCTTTATATTCTCTAGGAGCTAGAGATTACATTATTCTATCCATGTGGGACCTTGATAGAAGTAACACATTAATTCCTTCATTAAATTCCACTAAGTATTCAACAATCCCCCACTAGTTAGTGAAATTTGTGAAACCTAACCAAACCTTATTATAATACTGCATACCTAAAGGTATCATATGATTAAACCTTATTTGGTGGCCAGATAGCTTAAACCAAATCCTTTAATATTAAGACCGGAGGCACTACACACAGTACTGCACCTTATCCTTATTTCATAAGAAGCCTTATTATTTTAGCACTATTATGGCCTTGTGCTCATCCTGGTTCTGTGAATATATACAAGAGTTAAAATCCTATAAAACTCTTATTTAGAGCGGCCACACTCTAATATTCACATAGGTGGACTCCATACCTATATGGATTCCATTAAGAGTAAACTGATCCTCCTTAATAATTAAATGCACTATATCCTACTTATAGTGCTCCATTTGACCTTGTTATAACTCGTTGTTACCCTTTAAACCTTATAACTAGTTTTCACTAGAGTAGGGTAGGGTTCCCATTACAACAGATCATACCTTAAAGGATTTTAAATACATTCTAGCAGTGGTGCTTTTCACCAAATCCCTTGGCAAACCTTTAGTCAAAGGGTCTGCTAGATTTAGAGTTGATTTGACATAGATGATGGTTATGACCCCATCTTGAATCAACTGCCTCACATAAGCATGTCTCAAGCTAACGTGTCTAGACTTCCCATTATAGATTTTACTGAAGGCTCAAGACATGGTAGCCTGACTATCACAGTATAAGGAAATGGCTGACATAGGTTGTGGCCACAACTTAATATCCATCAAAAGGTTCCTTAGCCATTCTGCTTCCTTTCCTGCTGCTGCTAAAGCAATGAACTCAGATTCCATAGTGGAATGAGAGATACACATTTGCTTTTTAGAGGCCCAACTAATGGCTCCTCCTCCTAAGGTAAATATCCACCCTGATGTTGATTTGTTATCCTTAGAGCTAGTTATCCAACTAGCATCTGTAAACCCTTCCAAAACAGATGGAAAACTGTTGTAAAATAAACCTAAGTCAATAGTCCTCTTCAAGTATCCAAGTACACTTGCAATGGCTTTCCAATGTTCTGTACTTGGCTTACTTGTATACCTTGATAATTTACACACAGCAAATGCAATATCTGGCCTAGTACAGTGCATTGCATACATAAGACTCCCTATAGCACTGGCATACTCCAATTGTGCAACCACCCTTCCTGTGTTCTCCACTAAGTGAACACTTGGATTATATGGAGTTTTTGCATCCTTTATATTGAGGTGTTTGAACTTAGTCAACAATATCTCAATATAATGAGACTGACTCAATGCAAAACCTTCGGTGTGCTTTTTAACCTTTATGCCTAAGATAGTATCAACTTCATTAAGATCATTCATCTTAAATTGAGAGGCAAGATACTTCTTAGTTTCATTTATTCCATGTAAATTGGTTCCAAATATGAGCATGTCATCAACATAGAGACATATAATAACTCCATAAGAGTCTGTAAACTTCGAATAAATACATTTATCCGAGTTATTATGGAGAAAACCATTTGAAAGAAGCGCAGTATCAAACTTTTCATGCCATTGTTTGGGCGCTTGTTTCAATCCATATAAGGATTTAACCAATTTACACAGCTTCTTTTCATTTTCTGGTAATATGAAGCCCTCAGATTGCTCCATATAAATCTCCTCTTCTAAATCTCCATTTAGAAAGGCTGTTTTTACATCCATCTGATGTACATGTAGCTCAAAAATTGAAGCTAATGCAAACAGAATCCTAATGGATGTAATTCTAGCCACAGGAGCATATGTATCAAAATAATCGATACCTTCCTTTTGAGTGAAACCTTTAGCTACTAGTCTAGCCTTAAAGGTTTGTAGAGAACCATCAGTATTGTATTTCCTCCTAAATACCCATTTACATCCTATTGGCTTAGAACCTGGAGGCAAGTCAACTAGGATCCAAGTATTGTTGGACAATATTGAATCCATTTCGTCATTTATTGCCTCTTTCCAGAATGCTGAATCTCTGGATGCCATAGCCTCACTAAATGTTTTGGGGTCATCATCAACATTTAGTATCATACGTATTTGGTCTAATACTTCTGTCCTACTACCCTCTACTAGAAAAACAATAGATATGGAGGAAACAAAATCTGGTCCAAAATCTTTAGCTTTTCTAACCCTTTGGCTTCTTCTTGGTTCTATACCATACTCAAAATCATTACTTTTGTCAATTTAACCAGAAGTAGTGATTCCTAAATGGTATAGCAGGAGAGTTCCTAATTGTAGGTGTTGGTTGGGATACATTAGATTTCATAAAGGTATTCTCAAAGAATTCTGCATCTCTAGTCTCTACAATCACATTAGATTGTAAGTCCAACAGCCTGTATGCTTTAGAATTTTCAGCATAACCTACAAAGATACTCTTGATTGCCCTTGGGCCTAAATTAGTCCTCTTTTGATCAGGAACTCTATAATAGGCAATACACCCCCACACTTTGAAGTATTTAATGTTAGGCTTTCTTCCTTTCCACACCTCATATGGAGATACCTTCGTTTTCTTAGAAGGAATTCGATTATGAACATGACACGCAGTTAAGAGTGCTTCCCCCCATAAATTTGTGGGCAAATCAGCATTTAACAACATGGCATTAACCATATTACATAGAGTCTGATTTTTCCTTTCAGCAAGCCCATTCTGTTGAGGTGTTCTAGGGGCTGTTTTTTGATGGATAATACCATGGTTCTCACAGAATTCATCAAATTCAATTGAAAATACTCCCCTCCCCTATCACTCCTTAGAATTTTAATTCTTTTTTCCTTTTGATTCTCAACTTCAGCCTTATAGCGTTTGAACATGTCGAATGTTTCATCCTTAGTGCGCAATAAATATACATAAGTGTATCTCGAACTATCATCAATGAATGTGATAAAATATCTTTTACCACCCCTAGTTAGCATTCCATTCATTTCACAAATGTCAGAATGAACTAAGTCTAAAACTGTGTATTTCTCTCTACCTTAGGAAAAGGTTTCTTAGTGATTTTAGCCTGAATACATATTTCACACTTAGAAACATCTACATCGGATTTACAAGAGAAATAACCATCTTTAATCATAAACTTCAACGAATTGAAATTTAAATGACTTAACCTAGCATGCCAAACAGAATAAGAATCAACAATATAAGCAGAACTAGGAATTTTATTTATTTCATCAAGACTTAGTTTGAACATACCCTCACAATCATAACCCTTGCCAACAAACATAGTGCTCTTAGAAATAACAATCTGACTAGAACCAATTACAACTGTAAATCCCTTCTTAGATAAAATATTGCCAGAAACTAGATTCTTCCTCATATCTGGAACATGTAAGACATTCATCAACGTGAGTTTCCTCCCTGAAGTGAAGTTCAACTCTACCGTCCCTAGTCCAAGGACCTTGGCCGGAGTGCTGTTCCCCATGAGGACCTCACGATCTGCCACAACTTCATAAGTTTTAAATTGTGACCTGTCATAACAAACATGAATAGAGGCACCTGTATCATACCACCAACCAGAAGGCTTGCCTACATTAGTCATATGTATCTCAGTAATCATATTTAAATAAAGATTAGATACCATAGCAATCAAGTCCTTCATGTTTTCCTCTACCATGTTAGCCTTGGAAGAATCTCCATTCTTGGCTGCCAAATCAGCCTTCATTTTCTTGCAATCCTTAATGTAATGTCCTTTGCCCTTACAATAGTAACAATGACTGTTCTGCTTCTTGGTACCCTTAGTACCCTTGCCTTTCAAAGTGGACTTGTCTTTCTTTGCCTTAAGGGATTTGTCTTTCTTTGCCTTAGACTTCTCCTCAGTCACGACATTAACCTTTGAACTGTTGGCTAAATACACAACATCTCTTTTACGATTCTCCTCCTCAATCCTGAGATGTCTGAGTATTTTTTCAACAGTGAAATCTTCTGACATGTGCAGAAGTTTCTTCCTATAGTCATTCCAAGTGGGTGGCAATTTTGCAATAATCGCCCCCACTTGAAGTGACTCTGAGATCTTAACCTGAAGATCATGAAGTCCATTGACAAGAACCTGCAACTCATGCACTTGGTCCAGAATAGGTATATCATTTGACATCTGAAAATCAAAATATTTCATCGTATGAAATTTGTCAGTACCTTGTCTCTCTGTGTTGTATTTTTCTTCGAGGGCTTTCCAGATGTCCTTTGGTGACTTCCATGAAACATACAACTCGTACAAACATTCTGACAGGGTTTGCAGAATGTGTCCTCTACATAGAAATTCGTCCTCCTCCCATTTCTTCTTTGCTTCATTCAATTTTTGAATCTCCGCAGGATCCATTTTCTCTAGTTCCTCCTTTGATGGGTTCGGCTGATTCTCTAATTTTGGATCCAGGACGTAAGGAATCTTCAGTGCTGTCAACAGGAATAAGATCTTGTCCTTCCATCGCATGAAGTTTGTGTCGTCAAACTTGTCTAATCTTACGAGATCTTGATTCATGATTCTGAATGCAGAATCAGCCATAGAAATCATGTCTTAAAATTGTTAGAATTCAGAGATGGGATTGATGCTTTGAGGCGTGAATGGGATCACTTTCTTTAAGACAAGATTTGCCCCTCATGCAAATTCGTGTCTCCATGATACAACAAAACTTCCTGGATTGACGTATATATAATCATCAATCCCCTATGGCTGTCTGCAGATATCTATCCATTTGACAGGCTTTTGGATAAGAACAGTTGTGGTAACTGTTAATGATAGTTAGGCTATCGACAATCGCTACAATCAGCAAAGATATTATAAAGAAAAAAAAAGGAAAACAAAAGGCTTGGTTTATTATAGTTTGTTCCTTTGGTCCGAGCTCACATGCCAAGTGCCAAGTGCGCCTAATAAGCGTCGAAAGCGCCTCTAGCCCACGCCGCGCATATAACTCTTTAACTTATAAAGAGCTATAATATAACTTACTTTGTCCATGTTAGACATTAAATAAATAAAACCTATTTATATTCTCTAGGAGCTAAAGATTACATTATTCTATCCATGTGGGACCTTGATAGAAGTAACACATTAATTCCTTCATTAAATTCCACTAACTATTCAACATAGCATAGCATACCTCCGAGCAATTTCTTAAAAATATTCATGGTTGAACTTTTATGAGTGTGGGTCGTGTCACGTGTGGCTTAGATTTTTAGGGTTTGATTTTCTCTTTCTTTCTCCTCACTCTCTCTCTCTCTCTAGTTTTTAGTTTTGTATTGATTATTTATGGTTGAATTTAATGTAATTTGGAATTTTTGTTGTAAGTTGTTTCTCATTTTTCTCTTTTATGCTTAGCTTTCACTTGATTTTTATGTTTCAAGCAATTTTACCAAGTTTCCTACTCCCACCATCTATTTTGGTGAAGATGAGTATAAGGTTCCCTCAAAATTTCCTCTTGGGTGAATTTCCAAAATCTTAGTAATCCAAATCACATTTTGTTCTTTTCTTCGTAAAATTCTTCAATCTAGTGCAAGTATTACATTGAAAGACTAAATTTATGATTTGACCAACAATTGTCTCTGTATACGTTAGCCATATTAGTTCCAAAAATTGTTAGAATTAAGGTACCATCCTTTTTGTGATACTACCCTCCATCTCATCATCGTTGTCACTTAAATAATTTTTTTTTTGTGTCCCATAATCTATTAATTATATTAAAACAAAACATGCTTATTCCACAATTTGACATGTGGCATGACATTCATATGTAATAAATTAAAAAATTTCAATTTTTTATCAAAATTAAACTCCAAAATTGAAATCTCTTAAACTTTCTAGATTTAATACACAATTATAAAAATAACTATAAATAAATTAAGTATAAAATTTTACAAAATAATCTATTAATTATATTAAAACACAATTTTGATAAGAAGTCATTTGCCACATGTCATTATCTAAGAAATTTCAATGAAAAAATCAAATTAACAGAAGAAGATTGGTTACTTTTGTCTATCCACTGCACAGTATGCACACAACTTTTCAAATGCCAATAACAAATGGTAGACATCAATAGCTATTAGTTACTTACTTAATTACTTCAACCTATTATATAGTCTAATGTAAATGTGAATATAAATTAAGGAGTACTATATATAGTATCAAATTTAACATTCTTTTTTATTTCAAGAAAACAAAAGAACATAACTTTTCATATTCTAATCTTAATTGTAGATCAGATCGATTAAAAGAAAAATTGAACGTCCAAAAGAAAAATATAAAAAATCAACGGCCAAAAGTTAAATCAAGTTATTAAAATAATATTCATCATCTTTTTATATAAAAATATTCATTAATTAGTCTTTTCTTCCACCAAATTTACGATCATAATATATCAATTCCACAATTAAAAATTAGATTAAAGTAAAATTTAATAGATATTAAAGTGTAAAACTCCCATAAAAAAACATATATTATTATTTTACGTTTTCTTTAATAATTGTAAAAAGAAAAAATTATTATTAACATTGCGCTAAAAAAATATAAATGAATCTCTTTGTTATAAATAAAAGTAATATAAATTTGTTTTTATTGGTGTTTTGATTGTTGATATATGCTTAAATCTTGGAATTAATAACCATAAAAATATATATTATTGTTTTATGCTTTATTTGAGAATTTTAAAAAAGAAAAAAGTATTATCAACATCACGATAAGAAAATGTAAATTAATCTCTCTTTGTTATAAATAAAAGTAATGCAACGATTGATGTTGTAATTGTTCATATATGCTTAAATTTTATTATTAATAATTATTTTTAAATTTGTAATTATTATTAGTTATTTACTACTAATTAGCAATGCTTCATAATTTCTCTAGTCTTTTTAATTCTGATTATTTATAAAAACATATTATATTTATTTAATGGAAATAAGTTCCCAACAATATATAATATATACACATAAATTCTATTATCTCAATAATTTATTTCTATGTTTAAGACTAAATGTTCTTTTGCATGTTATTGATAAATATTTGAAGGGAATTATAGAGTTGTTGGCATTTATTCAAATTGACTAATAAAAAAATTACTGTTTTTATTTATTATATTTAATTAAGACAATATTGAAAATAAATATAGACTTTAGTATCCTTCACTATTATATTGTCTAAATTAATTTTGAGGACAATTTGTACCAAGAAAATACAAAAATAATGATAGTACAATTGTTGTATAATTTTTAATTATTTAATTATTATTATTATTATTATTATTATTATTTGAATTGATAATTACTATAAAATTACTATGAAAAAAATCATATCTAAATATTGAAAATTTCCCGTGCATCGCACGGGATATACAATGCTAGTACTTATTACATTATAATTTCAATGCAACTTTCAAACTAACTATTTTATTTATTAGTTTTTTTTAATATAAAGATAGAAAAAGTGTGAGAGAGACATCTAGAAGCCTACATATATAATTAATCTAATACTAATGTTTCACAACTTTTCTTGCAACACAATACATAACTAACTCATTTTATTGATTTTCTAAATTTTTGGACTAGTAATATGGAATGGATGTAGTATATATCTATTTTTAGGAGACCATGTTTCTTTAATTTATTATTTGGTGAAGAACAATTTGTGTAACTATTTTACGGGGACATTAATGATTAAAGTTAACGAAATCCATCAAATTTTGATGAAATAACAATACTAGCCCTTTTCCATCTTCTCCAATTTCTCAAATTTACAAGCTTTAAGAGGCAACCACCCATGGTAATAGATTATTCCAGAAAAAGCTTGTATTGTAGAATGTCATAAGACATACATAAGTGTAGAGCTCTCTAAAATATTCTTTGTGTTTATTTACTCAAATATATACAGAACTAGGGCCTCTTAATTGCAGAGTGCCCCACATTACTAATCTTTTCAATTCTTTTGCATGATATCCAATCGAGAATGATCATGAAAACTCTAAAATTCTTTGGGAGCTCAAAAAGTTATTATTGTTTTCAAAATTTTGTAAACATCTACAACCTTTTGAATGTTTTATCAACCAAAAAAAAAAAAAAAAAGAAGGAAAAAGCGTTGTATCAATTGTGCCCAGAAACATACCGCATGAACCTTATTTTCATCCACCACTTAAACTGGGCCCATCAATGCCAGGTAATCTACCACCACACCACTCACCATCATCGTCGGTCAGGACCCTATAGAAATCCACCACCACTACAACCGGTTTTTTGCATTTTGGACCCCAAATTTTAAGGGTATTTACATTCTGAACCCTTGGTTTTCAACTTTAATATTTTGGACCCTAAAGTTTGTAGGCTGAATAAAAAAGGACCTTAAAGTTTGTGGACTGAAGAAAAAGGCCCCTGTCTCATTTTTTATTTTTCTCCCATGTTTGAATTTATCTCCTGATTTACGTCAAACTTTAGGTCTATGGTTAAAACTAATATTGAAGCTATAATACACCTCTCTTATTCGTGTCGATGCTACTTAGACCCCTGAGTACATGGTTTTAAGTAACTCCAACATGAATAAAAGAGGTCCAAAATGCAAAAAACCCCACTACAACCCCAAGCCACCCTTCCCATTATGTCGCCCACACCCTATAGAAAACCACCCTCTTGGCTTCCCATGGTAGCCTCCTAGTCCTCCTTTTCATAATAATATGTTTGAAATTGGTTCTTCTATCTCAAATTCGGCCAAACCCTTCCCCCACCCCCACGTTAGTTATGCAATAAATCTTACATGGTTGCCTGCATGTTAAGCCTTTCTTTTGGTCCGTTTGGTTCGAATGCTCTTGGAACTATCACACCTCAAGTTGGCTCCACTTCATATTTTACCAATTACCACTATTGTCGTAATTCTCTTCAAGATCCAGGAGATTATTTAACTTGGTGTCAAAAATTTATTGCACATCTCATCACCCGCAACCTTAGGTCTTATTGATGGATCCATTCCTCAACCACCTATGTATGTTATTGAATCAGTTAGGCATATATGTGCTAATTAACAAGTTTGGTATTAACTGTTTGCATATGTCTCCACCAATATTAATATTAATATTTAGGATTTACAATACTCTAGTCAAACTTGGTCTCATTTGCAAAATCATCTCCTCATTGCAAGTGTGGTCGAGGTGATGGAGCTCCGGCGCCATCTCATTAAAATCAAGAAACTGGCTTCTAAGTCCATAGAGGACTACCTTCTTGACATCAAGGTCTTTGTTGACTCCTTGGTTGCCGTTAATGCCATTTGTTGGTGTATTTCAAGAGTTAAGGGGCATAAGGGAATTAAGTTATAAGCTTAGGATTGACCGGGGAGGTCGAAATCCAACTTAACAAGGAAAACACGATCAACACGGATCGTGTCAGGCTTGACACGGACCGTGTTGGCTTCGAGAAGGCAGAAAAAGCAAGGCTCTAGGAAACACAGACCGTGGCCTTGTTGTATGTGGAGACCAAGTAGGTAGGAAGGTGGAAGAAAAAAGAGGAATTGAGAGTCGGACAGCCGCTGCCAGCGTATCCAAGATGCTACTCGCACCTGACCAGGCGCTCCAAGCACCTCAACCAGAAGATGCAACTGGTCGCACGCTGCCAACGTCTCTGTCCCGCTGCCAGCGCCTCTGGGTAGTATCTCTTTTCCCGGCTGTCAGCATCTGTGGAGATTTCGTGATCTCCTTGAGATCTTTTTTGTTTCTTTTCTTCGATTGTTTCCTTTTCTACGACGTTTACCAAACAGCTAAATAAATATCGGGTGAACATGTGTGACACACACGTTTACCAAACTTATTATAATAAAAAAAAAAGTTCTGTCTATTTATGCCAATAATAAGCTCATCTCAAAAAAAGAAAAATCACGTAATAAATTTCTTAGTAAAGTGATAAGTTTGACAAGTGGCCTTAATTTTATGGATTAAAAAATCAAAAATATGAGGACAAATAAAATTGAAAATAACAAAACAAGATAAAATGGAGAGACAAGATTTATAGAAGACAAAATTAAGTGACAAGGAGAAAACAAAAAGGAAACTTTATAAGCTATGTCAAGGATAAAATTGAAAACAACAATACAAAACAACAATTATAGAATTCTATTTTTCTTTATTTTTTCAACGCAAATGAAATTAGATTTACGTAAATATCTTTTGATACAATTATTGTATTTGGACGATGATGACATTAATTAATAATCTTAATATACCAATTTTTCGAAAGTACCTTAAATTAGTACGGAAACTAAATTATTATACATTATATTTGAAAAATGTATATAATACTACTTCAAAATTATATTAAATTGTACTGTTGTTTCTATTTTTTCATATTTATTGAAATTGAAGGTAAAATGTTTGTAATAAATATATATCAATCACTGCACCATACCTATATAACAAAATTGTAATTTTTAACCAATGCCTTATATACACATTGTTTCCTTGAACTAGGAAAAATAGCAACCAAATTTTCTAATCTTATAAATAATATATTTTGGAAAATCTTATAGCATCCAAATATCATACTGTAGGGGTGGGCAAAAAAATTTGTGATGAGATCCAAAAATTTGACTGATAATTTTTGAAGTTCGTGGATCAGTTAACTGATTCGAATTTTTTGGATCAGTTAACCGATCCGAATTTTTGTTTTCCCAGATCACGAATCGAATACGGATCCAGAGTTTGAAAATACGGATAACCAATTGGTTATCCGAAAATAATTCATTTACAATTTTGAACCCCTAAAAGGTCATTTTTTCGTAGTAAAAATTAGTGTTCATTAGCTTAGAAATGTAACACAATATACAAAGTTTACAACTTTGAACCCGTTAATTAGTAACAAGGACAACAATTAGGACTGAACGAATGTTTTATAATATGTGGATACACGATTATTTAATCCGAAAGTCGGTAAACCGAAACTTTCATATTAAATACGGATCGTAAATTTTATTATCCGACATTTCATTTAATTGAAAGTTCGGTTAACCGAAATTATCGTACCGAATACGGATGATAATTTTAACTATCCAAACATACTGTTAATCAGTCCAAATTTATGATCGAATAGGTTAACCGATCCATGTCCACCCCTCATGGAGAACTATTCTCCTAATCTCCTTAGAGCTTGGATGAAAAGAAAGTCGCTGTCTGTACTTTCACAAATAAGTTTCCATCACAACAAATACCATTTTTCTTTCGTAGATTTATATTTGTATTACACGTGTTAACTATGTTGATCTACTTTATTTCAAGATTTGGACTGAACATATTACTTGGACAATATGCATTTATCCCATGTGACGCAATGACGTAATATAATCCCCACCCTCAACTTTGATTGGCCAAATAGTATTTGTCTTCCACATATATACAAGAAAAATTTGGTAATGAGAAAGTAGAAGACTTTCATTGTCAAACAATCCCAATAGAATCCATGGAGGAAGGGATGGACCTTAGGAAGGCACTCATATGTGGACATACAAGCAGGAATTGAATGGTCTTTTTCTTTCTTCACTTTATCTTTTCATTTTTATTTTCTTAACTGTAATTGTGGTGGGAAGGAGCTCACAAGTTTCATTTTCTAACAATCTTTTATAAATCTTATCTAACTTGTTGGAGATGTATACCATTCATTCATGGTGCTTGTTTACAAACCGACGTCCAATTCTACTTTTTCTCTTGCATTCTGCATGGCATTGCTAGCATGCATTTTCCATTTTTTGTTTTCTTCTTCATGTTTGCAGTGGCATGGGCTGGAAAATACTGATAGAGAAATTTAAGATATTTTGGGTTCTGTGTTGTAGTATCTAGGACTAAATCAGTCATAGACTTGGTATACCTAATATATATTATATTCTAATTGAATCATTGATCAATCGTAAAAATAAACGAGTTTTTGGCTCGGAATAATCCGAAGTCGGAGGTCATTGGCTGAAAGTAATTTAAACTCACTTTTTGGCTGAAAATAATCCAAACTTTTAATCTATTTACTCAGACTAAACCGAAATTTATTTCCGGCGTCGGATTGCTGACTGGGCAACCTGAGCATGTGTTTCTTTAATTAATTTTGGTTTTGAATTTTTTTTAAGCTTATGTAGATCCTAACTCACTTAAACTTATAATGACATGACAATTGATTAAAAATAAAAATACTTTAACATAATAAATTTAGTCTTCAAACCCCAAAAATTTAAACTATTAAACACTTGGTTTAAGTGAGTCGAGGTCTACATAAGCTTCAAAAAAAAATTCAGAACCAAAATCAATTAAAGAAACACGTGCTCAAGCTGCCCAGTTAGCATTCCGACGCCGGAAATCGATTTCGGTTTAGTCCGAGTAAATAGGTTAAAAGTTTGGATTATTCTCCGGCAAAAAGTGAGCTTGGATTATTTCAGCCAATGACCTTCGACTTGAGATTATTTTGAGCCAATACCCAAAATAAATTAAATTATGAGTTTTTGGTATCGAAAGACTACTTTGTTTTTTTTTTTTCTGATCATTTAAAGTCCAAAAAGGCAAGAGATCTTGCAACAAAGGTTGCATACAAACAGCAAGACAACAAAACAAATAAAGTTCACCCCAAACAAGAACCACAAAACAAAACAACAAATAAGATTTATCGTTCAATTTGCCCTTCTATCTTCTTGCCATTGCTCGATGAAAAGTCTTGTCGCAATCTCTTTATCTTCGCGAATGATGTCAATGCCACAACCAATCTTTGCCACCCTATGAGCTTCATCAACCATTCTATTAAATGAGTTATCCAAAAACTTCTCTACTCCCTCTATCTTATTCGGAAGACTACTTTGTTTGATGTCCGTTGGCATTTTTTTATGCACATTTGTATTAATTAAAAGAGGGGGACTTCTTTTTAACTAGGTAAAGAAAGATACGTCAAGGCTTATAGAATTCTTTAGTCAAGGCATCTTCTCAAGTTAATTTTCTATATATAATATAGAAGGGGGAAAAAACTAAAGAACGACTGCAAGTCCATGTGATAATATTACTTAAATATGTCTCTGATTGATCATCCAGTCTACTACAAAGTTTGATTCCCGATATATATGTCGCAAAGTAAATTCGTCAAGTTGCTTGAAAAGATTTTTAATGTCTCTAACAATCATTTAGGTCTACCAAGAGATGTAAGTAGAATTTTGGATAGCTTGGATGACGATTAGACTATCTGCTTCAATACGTACTTTTGAAAATCCAATCTAGATAGTATGTTAGATACCAAAGTGGAGGGCTAGTGCCTCTGTCATCATGATGGATTGGGAACTTATTCGAGTAGCACTTGCTTTCATTAACTTGCCCATGCAAATGATCGCGAATGACATAACCTGCTGTTGAACCTTAATTGTTGAGCGAACAATCAAAGTTTACCCATATGAAATCTGGCTGCATCGATGAATTAAAACATGGTTGCACGGTCATTGACGTCTGTGGCTATTGAGATTAAAGGATACGCTAGTAATGGAAAGAGAATCTCCTCCTAGCTCGTTATTCCACAAAGTTTCTCTTGGCACGTAGGATGACTCTTGTAGCTTTGAAGATGACATTGTTCAAGGCGCAGTCGTTATTCTCCTTCCAAATATTCCAAGTAAGATAAGTGGCTCTTAAAAATTTGTAAGAGTAGGGGTGGAAGTCGCCTCGTGAGTCTTCGCAAGCCGGCTTGGAGGGAAGCTTGTATAGTTTGGCTTGGCTCCGGCTTGAGCTCGTGATCAATTAAAAAAGCCACGTCAAGCCACGAATAACTCGGCTCGTTAGGCTTGACAAGCCTAATAAGCCCGTGTTAATTAAGCATTAAAAATCCAAAAAATATTAATTAAGCATCATTATGTCCTCATATTAAAAGTAAATTCATTTTGCAAATTATTAAGTATAGTTTGGGTAATTATAAAAGCGGATTAATCAGTGGAACCAAAAATATAAGATGACTACTAAATATATAAAAAAAATAAATATAAGATAAAAGGGGACAAGAATTTAACGTGGAAACCCAAATTGAAAAAAAGTTGCGGGCGGTGCAAGGACAAACAAATCCACTATTGATAGAGATTACAACGCACAATCTCATCCCGAGATCAGCACAAAGAGAGTATAACAATTCAAACAAACTCTCACAAATTCTCTCACCAATTGGAATACGAAATTTCCTAATATCTGAATACACCTCCTCCCATAGGAGGTGCCCCCAAACTAATTTGGCCGCACTCAAAATTTGCCCCAATGGGCACCAAACTTGGCCACATCAAACAAAGGTGAACAAAACCCTCTATTTGTTGAGAAAAGCTCTCTATATACTTACCTTAACCTCCGCTCCAATTAGATTTAGAATCTAATATAATTAGGAAACTCAATATAATAAGGAAACCTAAATAATATTTTAATACAATTAGGGAACAAATCATTCTGGGGTCAAGAGAGTTTGGGTGATTTTATGACACTTTCCGAACAAGTACTTGAACTGTGAATGATTACTATTTGTGAGAAGGATCAAACTACAAGCCAGAACACAAGCTAAGTCAAGCCCACAAGTCTTAACAACCCAATCCTAAGTCGAACTTATTCAAACTTTATAAGTTGGGGCTCGACTTGGCTCATTTCCACCAGAATTTTAAAATGTTGAGAATGATGCTACCAGTACTATATAGTAGAGGACACGTATATAGAATAAAAATGACAAAATATGAAACTCCACTTAATTTAAAGTTAAATTGTTGGCCAACTCTTTTAAATGATATCACATGGATGCACATGGATAATATATTATTGGCCAACTGTATTTAGATGTCGCAATACTAAATTTAGAGAAATAAGTTTTAAATTTTACTGGTAAACTTGGATATTTGGTAAATTTTAACTATATAACTTATTCGTTCGTTTATTTTAGTCGCTCTTTATTTTTAAAGACCTATAAAATAGATTGCTGGAAGTAAATTTATAAGAATAGACGAATTTTGTACTTTTATTTTGAAAAAAAAAGTATCTACTTATAAAAATATTTTTTTTTCCTTTAAAGAAAAAAGTAAATTTTCTACCATTAATCTGTCTCCCTTCCATTTTAACTAGCTCACCATCTCGTCATTCAATCTTTAAATATCGTTTATTTTCTTTTAAATTATTAGCCTTTCGACCCGTGCGTTGCACGGAACACAATCAAATTACATATTTTATAAAAAGTTTAATTTATCTACCTTTTTTATGAAAGTATTTATGAATTTATTATTGATAAATATAGTTTTTCTGTTGAATATTTTGTTACTTATATCTATTCAAAGGCATTTACATTTAGAGAAAACATGCACGACCTAATTACGTACAAATGTTTTACACCATCCATTGAACAAAAAGAAATTTACATTTAGAGAAAATGTTATGTGATGCTATTTATTCATTTTTTAAAATAAAAATTTACTTTTTCTAGTATACAATTTATTTATGATTTATATAATATGTAATATATATCTTTTGTTATTGCAACATAATATGTATCTTTTGATTGAGCTCTAAAATTTTTTTAGAGTATATATTGTATGTTTGAGAAATTTACCTTTGAATATGAGCCATAATACTTACAACCTGTTCTACAATATATTCAACAACCTACAATAACATAACATTATAATTTCAAGCAACGAATCATCATACTCAAATTCTAATTGAGGTTCATTTAAAATTTGAAAATATCACATGTATGTCAAGTAGTTTTTTCACAAATTATGTATGAATAAAATTTCAAGAAACCCTAAGCGATCCTAAACCCTAGAAGGAGGCAGTGACGGTGAGAGTTTGTGTCTCGGTAAAACATGAGACGGTGGTATCGTGTCTCTCAGGAGAAGGACGTAAGTCGCGGGCGCATGCTTGAGGTTAAGGTTTGGCTGCTGAGAAGGTTTTCGACATTGAAACTAGTCTAAATGCTAGCGTTTGGCGGGTTGCGTAGCAGACAAGATCTCTGTCCGTGAAACAATGGATGAGCATGGAGTTAGACACGGCGAAATAGAAACTCATGATAGAAGAGGATAAAGTGTTGCAAGTGGAAGAAGAAATATCAGCGGAGAAGAAGGAAGAAATAGCATTGAGTCTAGCGGGCCATCTCGATCCTAACAAACTCATCGTTCAATACTAGAGTCATGAAATAAGTTATGAAAAACATATAGAAGCCCAGAGTGGTGTGATCATCTGCAAACTGGTAGAAAATCCCTTCTTGTTACAATTTTTCTCAGCGGAAGACAAAGAATTTGTGTTTAATGAAGAGCCCTAGGCGTTTGATGGGGAACGTCTACTCGTTAAGGAATGGGATGGTACAGAACAATACGATGAGATCACCTTCAAGACATCAAGGTTTTGGTTCAAGGCCTACGAAGTCGCAACCATCCGGTAAACTCTTTCTTTCACTTGAATCCTTGGAGATCAAGTAGGGGCATTTGTTAGTTGCAATGAGACAATGATGTATGGCACAAAAAAAAAAAAATCACTTTGATTCCGAGGGGATGTCGATGTCACAAAGCAGCTTTAAAGATTGGTCAAGGTGGATGGTAAATCCATATGGGTCAAACCCAAGTATATCCGGCTACCCGAATTTTGTCACGAATGTGGAAAACTTAACAATGTTTTGCGATTCTGTGACATGGTGAGCCCTACCACCCTAGTAGAAGAGCTTCAATACGGTGTTTGGCTTAAAGCGTCACCACTGAAATCTAGAAGGAGAATGAATGTTGAGTTGTAGGAAGAACGAAATTTAGTCCAAGCATATAGGAGGAAAGACACACAACCAAGGGTGAGGCAACAACTTGCATTTATGGGAGATGGATGTAGGACTGGGGCAGACAAACGGAAGAATGGTCGTAGTGGGGGGGATTCAAATATGGCCATCGATGAGGAGGATGTAATCAAGGTAGGAAGGGACACATTCAAACGTAAAATTGTTGATGAGAGCCTGGAGACTGGAGGAGAGAAAAACTATTTCCTTGAGTAAAAGACAGACAGCTCGCCCTTTCTTCACCCAATGGCGGAAGTTGCTAGGCAACCTTGCCAATAGCCACAAGTCTTCTAAGCCTAAACTTCCTAAGGCTTGGTAGACCCCAGGAAGTTACAGACCTCTAGCGTGTGTTGGGGGGTCCACAAGCCTAGTGTGGTCTTGTTATCGAAGACCAAATTGAGTTGCACTGAATTCAAGATTTTGTACAAAAATCTTGGAAGTTTCGATTATGTAGTTTTTGATAGTCTGGGGAGGTCGGGGCATAGCTTTGTTTTGGAGAGGGGAGTTAGAAGTTAAAGTGTTGAGTATGTCAAGCCATCACATTGATACGGAGATACATTGGATGAATAAAGATAGTTGGTGGAGGTTCATAGGAGTCTATGGTTATCCGAGCGTTTAGAGAAGTTGAGGACATGCGAACTTATTAAAGATCTCAAAACACCCCCATGGCGGTTTGAGGGTGATCTCAATGAGATCTTTTTCAATTTTGAGAAGAATGAGGGGTCCATTAAAGCCCTAAAACATGTTAGACCTTTTCTAGAATCTCATGGATGATTGTGATCTCACTGATTTTGGGTTTAGCAATACAAAGTTTACTTGGTGGAACCGAAGGGAGGGTAATGAACCTGTAGAAGAGAGAGTCGACTGTTATCTTGCAAATCTTGATTGGAGGACTTCATTCCCAGAGGCTAGAGTATGATATATTGATGAAGAAATTTCGAATCGCCACCTATTATACTCCACTGTTTAAGGATCGTGCTAGGAGGAAGAAAAAGAGACACGGGGATGTTGAAGATGGATGGTCTCTTCGACAACTTGAGGAAGCTTGGACACCCCTATAGTGAGGAGTTGGCTACTGACATCTTCTTGATGGGTTCGGTAATTTCAAACTAAATTGCACCATGCAAGGGCATAAGAAAAGCTTGATGGACTTGCATAGGATGATTGTCCGGGATGAAAGGGACATAAACATGGCTCCTAGCCCTACCACTGATGTCCTTATGATCATAAAGGGGAAAGGCTTCAAGAAGCATGCCAAGGGCAAGAAGGGTCAAGTTGACCGAAAAGGCAAGGGTAAGGCTATTGCTCGAGCCAAACCAAAAGTTGGACTCAATCTCGACCAAGACTACTTTTATTGTAAAGGCAAGGTTCATTGGAAGAAAAACTTCCTAACATACTTGGAAGACCTCAAGTTTGGAAATGTGATTTTTAAATCAGGTACAGATGTGATTGAGATAAACATTATTGTATCTACTTTGTGGGTATTGGATAAACTCACATATATGAAAATATACACGGTCTAATCCAAAGCAAAGGGGTCAGCAAGGGAGAGGTTAGCATGTGCATGGGAAACACGCAAGGAGTTGTTGCAGTTTATGTAGGGACCTATAGTTTATCTTTACCTTCCAAACCTATTCTAGAACTTAATACTTGTTATTATGTTCATGTAATAAGTCAGAATTTGATTTTTGTTTCCGTTTTGGAAAAGGAAAGCTATTCCTTTGAAATTGCAAATGGTTGTTGTAGTATTTAATTTCTAAGGATGAAATCTATTATGATATAGGAATTCGGATGAATGGTTTGTTTGTTTTCGATTGGGATAAACATGTCTTTCAACTTGAACCTAAAAAGGCTAAAACTTGGACTCAAACCAGACTTACCTATGGTATTGTCATTTGGGTCATATCAATCAGAGTCTTATCCAAAAGCTCCATCATACGTACAGGTCTTCTGGATAAACTTGACTTCCAAACATTTGATGTTTGCGAAGTAGGTCTGATGCGAAAGATGACGAAATCGCCTTTTACTGGAATTAGTGAGTGTGCTAGTGATCTGTTAGGCCTCGTACATACTGATGTATGTGAACCTATGAGCACTAGTGCAAGAGGTGGGTTTAGCTGCTTCATTACCTTTACTAATAATCTAAGTAGATATGAATATATCTAGCTATTTGACGCGTCAAGTTTAAACAGTTTCAAAATGAAGTACAAAACCAACTTGGCAAGACAATTAAGACATTTAGTTGGATTTAGGCGGTGAATACTTGAGCCACAAGTTTCTTGATCATCTTAGAGATTGTGGAATTATTTCACAACTCTCTCCTCTAGGGACACCACAACATAATGTTGTGTCTGAAAAGAGAAACCGCATCTTATTGGTTATGGTGCGATCGATGACTAGTGAGTCGGATCTTCATGTTAACTTTTGGGGGCATGTACCTGAAACGGTTGCTCTCATTGTGAATAAAACTCCCATCAAAGCTGTTGTGAAGTCACCATATGAGATATGGAGAGAAAAGGTTCCCTGTTTGTGTTTTCTCAAGATTTGTGGTTGCGAAGCATATGTCAAGGTTCAATCTACTGACAAGATTGCACCCAAATCTGAAAAATGTTTCTTTGTGTGTTACTAAAAGAAACCAAAGGGTACTACTTCTACAACCAATTTGAGAACAAAGTGTTTAAGTCTTAGAATGCTTTCTTCTTAGAGACCGAGTTTATCTCTAAGAGAAAGAGTAGGAGAGAAATAATTGAACTTGATGAGGTTCAAGAGCCATAAACCACTTCTACCCCTATCCATTACACCGGTACCACTATCAACCAAAATGCTTTTTAAAAGTCAACAAGTTCAGGATGAGGCATAAGTAATTAAGGGACAGAGAGAGGGACCTCAAGGAGTTGAGGACCGGACATATGTGGGACCTTTGTGGGTGATACGCCGCAAGTGCATGGGTGTACATGTAGCATGTATCAAGGTCATTCCCATAGGGACCTGCTCAACAACACACCAAACTAGCCCTCTAGTTGATTGTTAAGTCGACCAGGTTCTGAGATGGTTTTTTTCTAGCAAACTACTTCGAGTTACGAAAGCAATAATTCTAAGGATGAAATCAAACAAATAAAACTGTTTAGGGGACAAACCAAAGTTGCTAACGAAACAAACAAAGCGGATTGAACACAAATTTTACCAATTTGGACAACTTTTAGGGTCAATAATCACATGAAGTCTTTCACAACGATCTTTTGATAATAAAGCGAATTGCCTAGCAAAGTCAATCACCTACTTTCGTGGTTATTTCAACTTTAACTAGGCTAATGATCAGATTACCAAATGACCCCTGACTAAAAATCTCTATGTCTAGTTCATTAATAATTAGTTCAACATAAGCTTTCCAATTTTCAAATTTCTTGTTTCGGTGCCTCATTCAAGAATTTACAACCATGCTAATGGTGATCAAGCAAAAGCAATGACATACATACTCATTGGTTGAATAAAAATACATCTAATCATATTCAAAACATTTTCAATCTAACAATATTCAATCCATCAACAACAAATAGGGTTTATTCCCCAAACAAAAGAAAAACTACTCACTAATCATGTCTAAACTACCCAAAAAAAAACATAAATTCTACGCTAGAAAGCATAGAAATCTAAAGAGAATGAAGAAATAACCAAAGATGTGCAACAAACCCTTGAAAGAATTTTGCAATTGTGGACTTTTGCTCCTCCAATACCAAATTGATCTTATGTAATCAATCTTCAATTCACTCTCAAACTATTGATTATTATGGGATTGTGGGAGATGGATGATGGTAAAGATGGAGGTGTATGGTATGGAAGGAGTGGATGGCCTTGGATGATGGTGGATGAAGAATGAAATAGTTGAATCCATTGATTATATAGCAATAATGGGCGAGGAACGAAAAAATTCCAACAGTCTCCCTCGCTATTCGGTTGTGTATTTTGGGGTTTTTAGAGTAAGGGTAGTCGTATCCTCAGGGATGGTGAATAAAGTCAAGGTAATTGGTTTGTTAGGGTTTCAATGACAAAAAAGCAGTAAATAATTGAAATAATTAAAACTAACTTAAGCATGAAGGAAACTAAACTGCAAAGAAAATTCATTACTAAGCATGTGATCAAAAGCAATAAATAAAGAACTGAAATTGAATTGAATACTGGAATTAAGAAAAGAAAACATAAACCTGGAATTCATTGTACTTTCCTCTAATCTTGAATCTTGACTCATGAATCTTCTTCCAAAAAAACAAGAAAGAAAGGCGTGATTTGGATTTCTAAGACTGCCTGAATCCTCACTGGAAAGGAGAATTCAGGGAACTTTAATCCTACTCTTCACTAAAAAGTGGAATTTGTGTGGACTAATACTAATGATATCAACATAGCAAGACAAAAAGCAAGAAAGAATAATGGAAATCTTGAATTGAATTGCAACTTGAAAGCGTGAATTACAATCGAAGGAACTAAAGAACTTGAAACTAAACTAATTAACTATAAAGACTCATGATTAAATCTAATGAAAGCTAATTAAAAGCTAATGAAAAACTAATGTAAAGTTAAAGATGATCTTTCTCTCTAGGGTCCAGTGTTTATAAAGAAATAATTAGGAAAAGGAAAGCAAACTAATTCCCCCCCTCCCCTCACCAAAACCCTAAGCAGCCACCAGTATTTAATTTCCGCAATTTAGGGCCGTCGCGGGCGCGACCCCATTGGGTGGAAAACTTCCGTCGAATTTTTCACCGTCTTCTCGGGTGGTACACTCATTCGTCGCGGGCGCGAGGTCCTCCTGTCCAGTTGGTCGCGGGCGCGACAATGTTGGTAGCGGGCGCTACGCTTTTTCCGAAGACTTGTGCTGAATTTCTGATTGTCGTTGCGGGCGCTACGATGCCTGTCGCGGGCGCGAAGGCGTTCTGCCCAGTTTGTAGCGGGTGGGATGCCAACTGTAGCGGGCGCTACGTTCCGACGGGATTCTGATCTCCTTACTGCTGCTTTGGTCGCGGGTGTCACACTTGATGTAGCGCCCGCGACCTATCAGGGAGATAAGTTTTTGAGCATTTTAGCCATCTATTCCCTCTATTCTTTGATTAATCCTACAAAATACAAAATTATCATAACTTACTCATAATTAGGGGTCTAAAACAAGTAAAAACTTTTTATTAACGATTTCAATTCGGCTCGAAATGCGACCAAACACTCGCTACAAACCGTGTTGCGTTAACACGGACCGTGTCAGTATAGCCACGACGCGTGTCACAACACATGTCATGTTGATGGTTTCTAGGGGAAATTGGGCTCTCTAGAGCTTGTCATAGACTGTGGCACAACTGCGGGCAGTGTTGGCCCTGAAAATTTATGTCTTGTTTTTACCATATCTCCTTCGTCCAATGTCCAATTGACTTGATTCTTGAACCATTGGAAAGCTGTAGGAGTCTACTTTTCATTAGTATAAGCTTCAAATTCATATCATACTTGTGGAAAAGATGTTCAGAAAAAGTGTGGACATGTATCAATTCTTACACACTTTCTGCTATCCTACTTAACTCCTTCATCTCAACTCGGAATTGGCCTTATAATATATCATCGGAAAGCTCTTTCAATGAGAAATCAAGAAATGTATGTGAACTTTGAAATTCATATCACTAATCTGTACAAATTGAACAAAACACCCAGAACTCAACACCAAGAACTCAAAGCTAAATAAGATCATAAAAGATCAATGAAGCACATTAATCCTCAAATTTCACTATCAAAATTCTCCAAAAATTAAGTCAATATATGCCTCATTAGTGGGCAACACTCTTCATAGGTCGAGTAGAGAAGTTTGTCAACCAGAGAAATATGGGTACCTCGTGTCTAAGTGCAACTTATTACTTTTGGAAAGTGATGAGCCTGCCGCTTACAAACATATGTCTAGATTCCAAGAAATGGCTTGAAGTCATGAAATTTGAGTTGGACTCCATTATGAAAACCAAGTTTGGAACTTGGTTGACTTACCTGAAGGTGCGAGAGCCATCAAGAACAAGTGGATCTTTAAGGTAAAGACCGACATGGATGGTAAACCTAAACTCGAAATACACCCGCATCATGTTTTTAGAGTGAAATTACCTGAAACCAAAATACACTTGACCTGTATTTACTATCAAAGAACATCTGACCCATATTTACCTGAATTTGAAATACACCCTAGTCATGTTTTTAGAGTGAAATTTACCCGAAATCGTAATACACCCAACCCGTGTTTACCCTAACCAGATATACAGCCAACCTATATTGCCTAGTTATTATAGTCGATGGTAAAATAGTATATTCATGTGTGAACACAAGTTAAAGACAAGCTGCTGATTAATTATTATATCCAAAGGCGAAATAGTAAATTCGTGTGTAAATACAAGCAAGCGAGTAAGTAGCAAAACAACAAAAATGAACTTCCCATATTTATTATAGAGCATATGATATATGCGTATACACGTATTTCTTTGGCTATGTTCATAATACAATCATTTACCTTGAAATTGTCTAATTTGATCTACGTGAAATCATGTGGGTGATTCACGTGATCCCTTTTTTACAATTTCATCATGATAATTTGTCATATTTGAGTTTATGTGATTGATTTATGTGATAAATTGATTTTGACACCAATGCTTTCCTATTACTTATTAATGAATCATAAGTTTACCTTTATATCGAAATTATACGTCATTTTATTAGTGAATTAGAAGTTCACTCTAGTACTAAAAGACTTGTCTAATTTTAATAGTGAACCAGGATTTTATTCAATTATTGAAAAAAAAAAAGTTTTAGTCACATTGGTGAATTGAAAGTTCACTCATTGCATGCCTTAATATGTGACTGAAGCGAAATATTTATTTATTTGCCTTGGTATATGGCTCTCTAGAGCTTGTCATAGACTGTGGCACAACTGCGGGCAGTGTTGGCCCTGAAAATTTATGTCTTGTTTTTACCATATCTCCTTCGTCCAATGTCCAATTGACTTGATTCTTGAACCATTGGAAAGCTGTAGGAGTCTACTTTTCATTAGTATAAGCTTCAAATTCATATCATACTTGTGGAAAAGATGTTCAGAAAAAGTGTGGACATGTATCAATTCTTACACACTTTCTGCTATCCTACTTAACTCCTTCATCTCAACTCGGAATTGGCCTTATAATATATCATCGGAAAGCTCTTTCAATGAGAAATCAAGAAATGTATGTGAACTTTGAAATTCATATCACTAATCTGTACAAATTGAACAAAACACCCAGAACTCAACACCAAGAACTCAAAGCTAAATAAGATCATAAAAGATCAATGAAGCACATTAATCCTCAAATTTCACTATCAAAATTCTCCAAAAATTAAGTCAATATATGCCTCATTAGTGGGCAACACTCTTCATAGGTCGAGTAGAGAAGTTTGTCAACCAGAGAAATATGGGTACCTCGTGTCTAAGTGCAACTTATTACTTTTGGAAAGTGATGAGCCTGCCGCTTACAAACATATGTCTAGATTCCAAGAAATGGCTTGAAGTCATGAAATTTGAGTTGGACTCCATTATGAAAACCAAGTTTGGAACTTGGTTGACTTACCTGAAGGTGCGAGAGCCATCAAGAACAAGTGGATCTTTAAGGTAAAGACCGACATGGATGGTAAACCTAAACTCGAAATACACCCGCATCATGTTTTTAGAGTGAAATTACCTGAAACCAAAATACACTTGACCTGTATTTACTATCAAAGAACATCTGACCCATATTTACCTGAATTTGAAATACACCCTAGTCATGTTTTTAGAGTGAAATTTACCCGAAATCGTAATACACCCAACCCGTGTTTACCCTAACCAGATATACAGCCAACCTATATTGCCTAGTTATTATAGTCGATGGTAAAATAGTATATTCATGTGTGAACACAAGTTAAAGACAAGCTGCTGATTAATTATTATATCCAAAGGCGAAATAGTAAATTCGTGTGTAAATACAAGCAAGCGAGTAAGTAGCAAAACAACAAAAATGAACTTCCCATATTTATTATAGAGCATATGATATATGCGTATACACGTATTTCTTTGGCTATGTTCATAATACAATCATTTACCTTGAAATTGTCTAATTTGATCTACGTGAAATCATGTGGGTGATTCACGTGATCCCTTTTTTACAATTTCATCATGATAATTTGTCATATTTGAGTTTATGTGATTGATTTATGTGATAAATTGATTTTGACACCAATGCTTTCCTATTACTTATTAATGAATCATAAGTTTACCTTTATATCGAAATTATACGTCATTTTATTAGTGAATTAGAAGTTCACTCTAGTACTAAAAGACTTGTCTAATTTTAATAGTGAACCAGGATTTTATTCAATTATTGAAAAAAAAAAGTTTTAGTCACATTGGTGAATTGAAAGTTCACTCATTGCATGCCTTAATATGTGACTGAAGCGAAATATTTATTTATTTGCCTTGGTATATGGCTGAAGCAAAAATTTATTTATTTATTGAACGTCTTTTCGTCAATTCTCAATGTTTTTATAACATATGTTTAACATATGAGCTTTACTATTATGTTGTTTTTGTTTCACTTTGTTTTACAAAACACTATAATACTAATTACTAACTGATTGCATGAATCTTATATTCATTATTGAAATCATTTCAAGAGTATAAGTGGATTATATACTTGTTAGAATTAAGTAGAACAAGCTAGTATAAGAACCATAATAAAGTTTAACTCAAGTTAATATGGTCAAGAGTCAACAAAGATGGTATTGGACCAGACACAAATCATGTCAGTGTCAAGAAAACAAGGATTCAAAAACCACGTCAACACGGACTGTGTCATATTTGATAGGGTTGGTGTCAGGCTTGACATGGTCCATGTCAAGCACCTGACTCAAAATTAATGTCTAACGATTAGTAAATTTGGTTGTGCATTATATACACCTAATTAATCATGTAATCGTTGACCCTAACAACTATATTTCTAATATACCATGTAGTCATTGATTTAGTTAAGGTCATAGTCATCTTTAAGGTCCCTCATCAAATGCCTATTTAAGTGAGGATATTACTAGTATGTTACTCCTCTTATTGTCTTGTATAAATATAAGTGTTGTAACCATTTGCAAGACATACCAAGAACACCAATTACACCAAATAGTGTTAATTAAGACACATCAAACATATTTGTCTCTCTAGTATTGGTGCACGCAAACACACCAAAAATCATTTTGCTACTTTATAAATTTAGCGCATGGAATAGGAGGAATACCTATTTTAGTTTTATCATCCATCCTATCGTGAGTATCTACATCACATGCAAAAGGACATGGATATTTGATCTTTGTTTTTGGATAGAAAAAGGTACCCAAATTTCTTTTAAAGAAAATAACCGAGTGAACTTCAACAAGGATATTATGTGAGCCTCAGACTCAGCTTGGATAGTAGAGCAAAGATTGCTGCCAAGTCTCCTCTTAAAAGACATTATACCAGTAAAAATCATAGAGGAAAGATGAAGAAGAAAGATGATTATAAAGAAACCTATTACTATTATAATGAATATGCCATTTAGTTAGAAACCCTTTATTCATTAACTTTTTCACGATTTGTATTTTTTATCTTTTGTTGGGGTGGTCTGGCGAGTTGAGCTCTTCTATAACCCTAAAGGGTGGCTCCTTGTTGAGGTGCATTCAGTAAATTGTCCATCCAAAGCTCTAAGAGCAGAGATCAAAGACCTGTACGGGATGTTGTTTCAGTTCTATGCTTTAAATCTGTGCATGGAAGATTACAGACCACCCGAAGAATGAAAGGGATAAGCTTGACTTGTGTTGTGCCAGAGATGATAAACGTCTGCCTTGGCGGAAGTTTCCATTTAGGTAGCCATAAGAAACGAGCGTCTATCAATAGCACCATATAAACTACAAACGAGAGGGAGTAAAGCGAAGCGCAATTTGAATTTTTAGATATATCTTTATTCATTTTATAGTATATCTTTGTCCATCATAAAGAGTAAAAACGTATACAATTTCCTTTTTATTAATAATAATGTAATAGTGTAATGGTAAGAGTATTAAATAAGAATATAATATATAAGTTTAGCAAAAATTTGATGGGAGGTTCCATACATTTCTAAAAACTGACCAGTTGGGGACCACATTTTTTTAATGTACTCAAAGGGGACCAAGTTGTTGAACAATTGGCTAACGGGTGACTTTCCTGCCATTATTTGCCGGAAAATGGTGACATTTGACCAAAATTAATAAAATTTTGAATTTGTTGTGTTGAATGCCAAGAATAACCGTCGTTGCCTCCAATTCTTCTCTTTACATAACTGAAGCCTTCACCTCTGCATTACACACTCTTCTTCAACACTCTTCATCCTTCTTCAACCTTGACATCCCATGTGAGAACCTACCCCCCTTGAGCTGCACAGTGCAATTTCGAGGAGAATGATAAGCTGAATAGAATAAGCTCATAACTTCTATTGACCTCAACTTTAATATTTACAAATACAAGACACAAAATCAGGATTATTGTCAATATCAAACAAAGTATCTAAAATTGACTAAATATCATCCCATCCAAAACAATTTGCTACCCTATAACTCTGTTCCAAACATCATATCATTCTTCTGTATTGATCATTTCAACAAATAAAGTCCTAATTGCTATGGTTGATGAATGAAAACCAACATACACAAAACCAACACCCCCCCACCACAAAATAAAATCTAAATCAAGATTGAGATTTAGATTGAGAATCGAGTTGCTTTACTGCCTGATTATAAGCCTCAAGCTCCTCATAATAAACATCCCAAACGCACCTTACACATCCGTTGCCGCAACAGTCGTCAGGCTCCGGCTTCTCTGACGGCGGCGGTAATTCCTACGCCGGCTTCTTCTCCGGCGCCGGTAGCGATTGCGAGTCTCTCTCGTCAGAAATCGCCCCTTCACGGTCAACCATGGGCGGAAATGAGACGGGCTTTATCTGGAGAAGGGTGTTGCGATGGTGGAGGATGATTTTCTGGGCATAAAAGTAGTAGTTGAGATTGAGTTTGAAGGGGGTGAGTTTGAATGGGGTCAGATTTAACATGGGAAACGGGGAAAATCCATCTTGGTTTGAGTTTGAGGGGATCAATTATGCTTGTTGTGGGGACATAATCTTTGCTGAGAAACTATTCAACACTAGCCGGCAATCGCAATTTGGACCAAGTATCATGAAACTCAATGATCTCTGGGTACATGAAATCTGACATGTAAACAAAGCTAAGTCTTTATTCAACATCATTCCAGAGAAGGATGTTGTGTCCTGGAGTGCCATGATATCAAGATATGCTCAAAACAACCTCTTCTCTGATACACTGGCACTGTTTGAAGAGATGCAGCAAGGAGACATAAATCTAGATGAAACCACACTAATAACTGTGGTTTCAGCCTGCACTTATCTCTCTGCACTGGACCAAGGCAAATGGGTACATTCTTACATGAGAAAGAGTAGGCTAAAGATCAATGGCATCCTCGGTACAACTCTACTAGACATGTACATGAAATGTGGATGTGTGGAGAATGCTATGCAGGTGTTCCATGAGATGAACGATAAAGAAGTTTCTGCTTGGAATGTCGCCATTCTTGGTTTCGCTATTGATGAAGACACAGGCCAAGCATCAATTTTTTGACGGGAGAAACATAAGGGCTACCTCGTTTTCAGCTACCACCTCAAGAGTTTTTAAGACTTTTCATGTTTTCAGGCAAATAATGGCCGGAAAGTCACCTATTAGCCAATTGTTCAACAACTTGGTCCCCTTTGAGTGCATTAAAAAAATGTGATCCCCAACTAGTCAGTTGTTAGAAATGTGTGACACCTTCCAGCATGCATTAAAGACAATCTTGTTGTAATTGTATGATATAGGTCTTCCCATGATGCCATATTGCCATGTATCTTTCGTTCATACATAATGAGTCATGTATCATTTCTATATTAATGTATCTTTTAGGATATAAACCTTGCAAGATACAAACAGGTGTACTTTATACCAATTGCATTATACCGGTCACCTGATTCCTTAACAATTGTCACGTAGAATTTGCATCTTTGTCACATTTGTATTGCATTATACCTGTCACATTATCTAGATTAAGAGTGATGACGCAGCAGGGACCAAAAGGAGTGATTCTGGTTCCACCGTTAGTCCCTCCGTTTTTTTATCTGTCATTTACAATTTTCAATGTCAATTTCTAATCAATAATTTCTAGTATAAAAATTTTATAAAAAAAATATAATAGTATATTTTTCTAATAGTATTTTTTATTACAAATCTAATAACATTAGTTTCGTATGGTGAATCATTATACAAATTAAAATATCAACAGTCAAAGTTTTTAGCACAATTTCTTAAGCTACAGATAAATAAAAACGGAGATAGTATTTCCATAAACATTCGTGCCAGCTTTTTACTACCCCTCTTTGTGATTTTGATTTTATGATTGTCTTGTAAACTCCCAACTTAACTGCTAAGTGTTGCTATAAAGCTCCTACCCTCGTCCCAAACCTGTCTTTGTTTAATTGTTTCTTGGGAAATTGGATTCTAATAATACGAACTTTTGGCCATATAAGACTTAATAATACGAACTTTTGATGTGGTGATTAATAATACAAACTTTGACCCTCTGTTGCCCCCAACAGTACGCCACCGAGTTAAGTTAACTCGGTGGCGGTCTGACGTGGCGGCGGAGGCACGCGTCTGGCTGTTTTGACTTTGCCACATCATCCACGTTGACTTAAAAAATAATAAGAACTTTTACCTATGTTGCTCTGAATAATACGAACTTTTTTCTCTCTCTAAAAATCTCAGGTCTCATTTTTACTTCTTCATCTTCTTCAATCATCCCCCTCCCCATTCCCAGAAAACCCCAGGAAAACCGGAAAACCCAGATATCTCTCTCTCTCTCTCTCTCTCTCTCTCTCTTCCTTCCTCTTCATCATCCCCACCTCTTTTTTCTCTCTCTAAAAATCTCACATTTCCCTTTTGCATCTTCATCTTCTTCAATCCTCCCCCTCTTCATCTCTTCATCATGAGCCACAGCTTGATGCTCAAACTCGTCAATAATGGCGGAATGCCTTCTCAACTTCCCCAACCACCCTTTTTTCCACTTTATTGCTCTCCTCCTTCTCAACTTCCATCACCCTTTTTTACCCAAATCTCTGCAAGAAGAGCAATGAAGTGGAAAAAAGGGTTTCTGATTTCAATTTTATGGGAACTTATCAAACCTTCCCTCCTCTCCACTGAGGAGGGTGAGAATATGAAGATGAAGAGCAAAGCCAATCCAGGAGCATCCATTGTTTCTGAAGCGAGCTATTCTTCGATTTCATGGTAATCTCCATTTTTACTTCTTCATCTTCTTGCTCTGAATAATACATTTTCACCTGGTGGGCATTCTCCAAAAACTACAGGATTGAAGAAGAGGAAGGGAGAGAGAGAGAGAGGGGGGGGTTTTTGGGTTTTCTGGGTTTTCTAGGGTTTTCTGGGAATGGGGAGGATTGAAGAAGATGAAGAAGTAAAAATGGGATTTGGGAATTTTAGAGAGAGAAAAAAGTTCGTATTATTCAGAGCAACATAGGTAAAAGTTCGTATTATTTTTTAAGTCAACGTGGATGACATGGCAAAGTCAAAACAACCAAGCGCGTGCCCTCGCCGCCACGTCAGACCGCCACCGAGTTAAATTAAACTTAATTCAGTGGCGTTCTGTTGGGGGCAACATGGGGTCAAAGTTCGTATTATTAATCACCAAATCAAAAGTTCGTATTATTAAATCTTATATGGCCAAAAGTTCGTATTATTAGAATCCAATTTCCCTTGTTTCTTTGTCTAGTGTTTTTGATACAAGGAGATTGTTTTGTTAACATCATTACTAGGTATTGAAACTGATAGTACTAGTGTATGTGTTAGGTTAAAACTTGAAGCTTTTTTTTGAATCAGGGGAATGACTTTTAAGATGTTTCTGGCTGACCGAGTAGATTTTCCTAATCCTTCTGATAACAAAATTTTTTAAGAAAATCAAGTGAGCCAAGACACACCAAGGAACCAAAAGAGGATGATATATATTATATTACAAACACTCGGAATATGTGCTTCAAATATTTGGAAATGAACAATTATAATAAGGATGATTGGATGATAACACACTGAACTTTAGGGGTATTGGACAATAATGCACTGAACTTTTTTCTTGGACTCTAATACACTGAACTTTGAGGGTATTGGACAATAATGCACTCAGACCAATTCAGCTGGTGGTTGACGTGGTGATTGTCCTACTTTGAGGTATCATTTTTCTATTTTTTTAAAAAAAAATATATTAGTCATCCTGCTTAAGTGTACTTTCTTACACAACAAAAGTTTTTTCTGAAAAAAATAGAAAAACGACATCTTACAGTAGGAAAGTCACCGCGTCAACCACTAGCTGAATTGGTCTGAGTGCGTTATTGTCTAATACCCTCAAAGTTCAGTGTATTAGAATCCAAGAAAAAAGTTCAGTGCATTATTGTCCAATACCCCTAAAGTTTAGTGTATTATCATCCAATAATCCTTATAATAATAAGCGTGAACAACCTAATATATATGAGTGAACAATTATTATAATATTTGAAGCACATGCTCCGGGTGCATCTAATAAATTGCAAAAAGAGAAAGAATTGGTGTCAAAAACACGACTCGAGCGGTAACTTCACATCAGGTTATCTCGAATTCAGACTTTGTTGGAAGTTAGGATAAGAAGTTCACCTTTAAAATCAAAGCAACAATGTTAGAATTTATGAGTAGACCAATCTGGATTGGCTACCATGAAACTAGTTACAATGGCAGCATCTAGAGAGGTTGGAGTTCTATGGACCTACTTTGCCATTCAAACACAGGAGGATTTATAATCGTACACATATACATGTGTATATACAAGCATCATGTACAAATTATTCCGGAAGTATCGCTTCTGTATAACCATTAAAGCTTCTGTCATTGGTATGAGAGCCCAGAACCACCTAAACTTGCAATCAACATCAACAAATATTCATGTAGGCACCAGTTGAAATTTGCATCTCTTCACAAAGAATTCAGTTAGTCAAGCTGCACATGTTTGTAATGAAATCAGGTTTTAATTCATCATATCATTAAATCATTTCTTCTGTGATGCACGAAAGATGATGCAGCAGGTGAGAATCAAAAACTGCCTAGAAAGGATATGGTTTCTCGATATTAAGAATTGAAGTTTGCACAAGCAACAACCTAAAAGCATTTCTGCTTTTGAAATCGCTTATGGACTAAGCAGACCTGGAAAATGGGTTAGCTTCATATCTCGTGGAATTCATTGGTGGAACATTCTCATCATGTGATTATGTGAAGCTTAGGTCAAGATGTCTAACATGATCATTTGACTCCATTGTTAAGGCTGCCAAGAAAATGAAATTCCCAGATTGCTTCAAGTCAGGGAGGAGATAATGATATGGTTGCCTAGGTCAGAGTAACAAGGATCCCGCCCAGGTCTGCTCTTATGGGACAACTCATGAGAAAATTAAGATGTGCCATACAAGTGACAGAATGGCTGAATGGGTGGAGCCGAATAATCAAATCAGGCATATTATATAAGAATTACTATCATTTCTTCAACTTACAGTTCAGGGATTTGGTGATGCCAACGGATGCTTCCTAAGATACTCCCTTGACCGAATGTCAGCCTGCAATTCAATGAGAAGAAAATTCAGCATAGCAGTCACATCTTTCATAGAATGATAATGTGCCTCATTGTCCAATAAAGAAAACGCTCCCCGTAAAGTATTTCAGATATTCTAATGTTCCACATTGTCCAGTAAAGACAACGCTCCCCATAAAGTATTTCAGAGCAACCATTTTGCGACTTGAGGTGATCATCAAGTGTGGTTACAAATTACCTACAAATAAACCTAGAAAAATACATTGTCTACGTCAGAGATTTCAGGTCAAGTTAGAATGGATTGATAGAAGAAAAAACACCTTAGTCAAATGAACTCATTTCAGGTATGTTGTGAAAATGCAACTAATATTATAGCCAGTTAAACTCAGTTCACGGAACTCTTATTGAACGTCTGCTTTCAAATCATTCAAGTGGGTTTATTTTTGCGGATTAATTTAGGAAGTCTCTGCTCACAGGTCAGGCATGTGCTTTTCAAAAGCCTAATTAACACCATTAAGCACGTCATTTAATGGAAACTTAATGACATTGGAGAAGGCTAAGACCATATACAAATCCAAAGCGAACTAGAAGAAAAATAAGACGTTCGACTATGCATGGTTTCACTTCTTGTCACATAATGGAAACAAGAATATGGAGCACACTACTCAGACCCATTTAGTAATTCACCCTCAAGTACCTACGTCGAGCATCCAATTCTCCAATATGGGTGACAATATTTGATCTACCGTTTAGAAATAAAAGCACATCAAATGTCCATAAAATAGTAAATTTCTACACTAAGACATGTGTAATTACTCCACTCTAACATTTATACTGTCAAGTTCAACAATTAGGTTCATTCCCTCACCATGTAATCCTATAACAGAAAATTATACACTAATAGGATCAACAGCCAACCAAGAGCATGATACCTGTCTGATAGGCTCTGGTACACGGTAAGTGCAAGTCATTTTGACAATCTTTATAGCTGTGGCAAGCGATATGCGATGACCAATTGAAATAAATATTGGCTTTAGTGCGCCTAGAGTTGATCTCATAGCCTGAAAGGGGAAAAGCCTAATACCTTAGAAAAACATGAAACAAAACTGTTGCTGAGTGTTACTAGGACGGGATCTCTATAGGAACAATGAAAGGATGAAAGGAGTGCTGCAAACAGAACACAATTATGTCCTCTTAAAGAAAACCCTAAATACAAAAGGCTTCATGCATATGTAAATTCTCACCACACCCAAAGTGCATCCGGAATTGCCCGTTAGAAAAATTGACTCCTTATGGCCACCTGTCTCCAAAAGTTCTCTGACCTCTGAGTGGTTTAAACCTTCCACATGATGTAACTGCATCTCAAAGAAATAAATTGTGAATAAAAGATATTTATGCACACAATAGATTCTAGGACAAGATTGATAAGCTAGCTGGAGAGAGGGGGTATCCAAAACGACTAGAAAAAGGGAGCTGATGATGTTCCTGTGATAACTACAAAGACACACAAACAAGGCTATGCAATCTTATTCTAAATAAGAAGTGAACTAAAATATAAAGCAATTCTAAGCTCTCGAACAGTAAGCTGTAAATGTAAAGGAACCAGCATCACAACTTTTCAGACAAGACACATATATCAAGAGCAGACTCACGCCTTTATCTTCTAAGCTACATTGATCTCAAGCAAAAGAAAGACAATACTCACATTTTTTCCCACCCCAATTGTCGGAAGATCAGCCAGAACTCCAAGATGACAAGCCAACCCGAAACCTGATATGATAGATTGAAAAATAAACATAGTGCTACTGTTTGTCTGCATGACCTCATACAAGAGAAACCAACCAAAAAAAGGTTACATATTTAGAGCTTTTACTTTTCACGGATAACGTTAGGTACAGTAAATAAGTGTGGATAACCATGGAAAAGATGGGTAAAATTTGCATAAATATGGGAAGGTTGGTTGGGTAAAATAAGTGTCGATAACCATGTAGGAGTTGGGTAAATTTGGATAAATATGGGGGGGGGTTGTTTTTGGCAAGGCACAAATGTGCAAATCAGCAACATGTTATGGTTAGTAGCAAGAAAGATAAATATAATTAGAATTCGTTTACTGTTCCCACTTCTTGCCTTTTTGTGTCATGAACAATGCTCTCATTAATCAAAAACAAGCATCACGCGAATTATATAAAATTATCCATTGCATAAATATTGAGATAAGGAAAACTATTCAGGACAAGAAATGAATAATTGTTCACACAAGCATCATCAAGTAAACAACAAACATTCGTATCGAACTGTCTACGCTGAGGGACTAACCTCGAGGGTGAAGCAATCCATTGCCATCCACCATCAGCAGCTGTTAACAATTATGCAAAGCACCATGTAGAAGTCACAAGAAATGCACGGAGGGAAATCGTAATTTTAAGGAAATAAAACTGGCAAAGAGCAACAAAGAAGGGGCCTCAAAGGTATATACATAACAAAGTTAATAAAAAACACATCTAACATTGTTTCATAACAAAATTTTAGCGAAAGCAGATGCAGCCAGGACTCTTTTCTAGGAGGGGGTTGGCCGGTTGGCGCCTTGGCGGATGTGCAAAGTGATTCCAGTATGGAAACAAGATCACCGTGACACACCAGCACTTAATTTTGCAAACAAACAGACAAGAGACACCAAGGAAAGAATAGTATGCAAGACAATAGAAGACAATGCTATACCCTCTCGTTAATCAGAATGAGATCTTCCTTTCACCTGTATCTGTGTTTTGAGGCACACAAACCCCCACCCCCCCCCCCCCAAAAAAAAAAAAAAAAGACCAGGAGGCAGGAGACCACAATGGATATTGTTACAAACATATTCACTCGGATAAAGAAATACATATCAAACTTTTGGCAACATAAAGCTGAAGAGTTGGATTTCTGTGAGCTGTAATGGACATGAGATCATACAAACCCCCTGTCAGCATAACATACTCTGAGGAATTTCAGCTCATAAAGTGCCCGAACTGATGACAAGTCATGAGTATCAAGGAAAAGTGAACATCATCACAAAGTGCCACAAATATATGCTTGAGATGAGATATATGCCAATCAATTATGATTACAATCACAAACACTATCACTAAATAACTACATGATCAAGAATGAAATTAGAGAAGCATAAATGGGAAGAAGGCAAATAACACACCCAAAGTCTGGACAACACATGCAAATAGTTACCGGACATTTCAGGATCGACGTACTAAATCATCAGTCTCAGCAAAATCAAACAGCCTCACAGTAATACAGTACCTGAGGATAGAATGGATGGCCATCTTTCTTCATTTTCTCCAGAAGTTTTAGAAGAATTGGAGCCTGCAATTGGAATTTTTTAAAAAAGGCACAGAAATTCAGTCACTATCCAACAAATGCTGATCACTCTTTCTGAACGGATTATAATTGATAACACCATACTCCAAATAAGGAGGGATTGCAATATCATGACTGCAACAAATGCCCAATTTCACTCTATGTTACTCCGACCCTTCATTTTCCTTGCTGTACCCGTGTCGGACCCTCGGTACTCGCATAAGGCTACGACATTCGACACTTCAAATTACTATGAAAATATACCAAATTTCTTAAAAATAGCCCAGTCCGACACCCGTATCCTTGTCCGATATAGACATGTGCACCCGAGTCCGAGTAACATAGATTTCACCCAACCAAAGGCAAACTGAGGCTGACTCCATGAATAAAACAATCAACAAGTGGAATTGTATTGACTGCTAAATTTAAGATTGTAAACTTGAGCCCAGCCCTCATTTAATTTAACTAGGATTGATCAAAATATGAAGATATTAATTTGGCTGCTTGCTCACAAGAATATCCCACAAAGTTCACTTTCCTCAACCCTGAATAAAGCCCAAACAATCAAATTGATGGAAACAACAGAGAAGCCCAAATTCAGGCACACTGAATTTAAAAGATGATAAGAGAAAGAAGATATACCTCTCTGAAAGCAAGGAAGCCAGGAACATAGGGGATATGAAGCTTGGTTAGAGTAAAATCATCATAAACAACCTTCAAAGAGTGAAGCTCCAAAACAACAAGAGTCCCACAAGCAATTGATGGGTCTTCCTTCAAGAAGCTAATGTCCACACCTCCCACATACTTCAACACTTCCTTTCTCTCTTCACTCCAGTTCACCTCCTCAATATGGATTGAAGATGAAGATGGAGATGAAGATGGAGATGGAGATGGAGATGGAGAAGGAGATGGGGGCAATGCCCAGGTAAATTCATCTTTGGTGATTAACTTCTTCTTCAATTCATCTTGAATCCTGAAATAAATTGATGCCCAAAATCACAAAAAAATGAGACGAACGCTGAAAAACCAACAATATAGGGGAGGGATCATAGCAAACAATAAGCCATACTGCATCCAACGGTTTTGCTCTTCAGATGAATCAGAAGTCTCCTGCTGTTCCATCATTGTCATTGCAATTTCAGGCCAAAAACACAATTTATATATCAAATTCTTGGATTTATTTTTTTTTTTTGGTCAACGGATTTTTGGATTTCGAAGAATTGAAAAGTTCATATGGTCTGTCAAATTCATGTGTAATTCCAATTAATCAAAATTTATCAGTTTTTGCCTAAATTTACCAAAAATTATCGAAAAATAGGAATCTGCTCCCTCCGTCCCAAATTAATTGACAATTTGACAAAATTTTGACCGTTAATTATTCACACGTCACAATGACTTACAATATGAAATTACCGTCATTAGAAATATATTTTGCTAAAAATTACAAAGGAGGTAATTTCATATTGTAACTCATTATAATTTGTGAATAACTAACGGTTAAAATTTACCAACGAATCAGTAATAAAACAACCTTCGGCGATTGATCTAACGAACCAACCTTGAACGTTAATATTAGACGAATCAACCTTGTCATGTTCCACCTCAACCCCCCCCGCCCCCCCCCCCCCCCCGCGCTCTCTCTCTCTCTGAAACACCCCCAGGCCCCAGCCCCCGATCCATCCCCCCACCCCCAACCTCTCACTCTTTCTCTCCCAACCACCATCACCCTTCCTCACCACTGCCACCACCCCTCCACTGCCGCCATCTCCACTGCCGGCGCCGGCGCCACCTTCGCCTCGTTCGTCGCCATGGACAGGCTGGAGTACCTCGACCTCTCCGGCAACTCCCTCACCCTGAACGCCACCGCGCTCCTCGACCTCCCGCCGTCGATCAAGACTTTGCTGCTCTCCTCCACCGGGATCGCCGACGCTGTCCCCGACGAACTCGTCGGGAAACTCCCGAAGTTGAAGACTCTCGACTTATCGTCGAATAATCTCATCGGGAAATTCCGGCGGGATTTCTGTGCCCTAATTTCGGCGGTGGGGGAAGCATTCTGGAGGTGCTGGATTTGTCACAGAACAAACTCTCCGGTGAAATTCCGACGAATTACTCATGCCTAAGGAACACTCTGAGTGTCCTAAACTTCTCGGTGAACCAATTCTCTAGCGGAATTCCGGCGATGTTGGGGAGTTTGCAGAGCGTACAAAAAATCGACCTCTCTCATAACTATCTCTCCGGCGAAATTGGATTACTCTGTTTCTGAACAGAGCTAGGAATAAATTCTGGTGGTGGTTGTGCCAATAAAAAATGGGGGTGGTGGATGGGTCGGGGCTCGGGGTTGAATAAAAAATGGGGGTGGTGGTTGTGCAGTGGTGGTTGTGGCGGTGGAGAAGTGGAGGGGTGGTGGCAGTGGTGAGGAAGGGTGATGGTGGTTGAGAGAGAGAGAGTGAGAGGTTGGGGGTGGGGGGAATGGGTCAGGGGCTGGGTTTTAGAGAGAGAGAGAGGGGGGGGGGGGATTTTGAGGTGGAATTTTAAAAAAAAAAATGAAAAGTTGAATTATTTAATCCAACTCAGTAAAAATTTGTCCAATTTTATTTCTGTTTTTTTGGCTAAAACACCCTCCACATAAGCAAAGACCGTCGCCACGTTACATCTCCGACGAGTTGGACTCAGTGGCGTTTTGCTGGAAAAATCAACATGACAAGGTTGGTTCATTTAATATTAATGTTCAAAGTTGGTTCGTTAGATCAAAGCACCCCAAAGGTTGATTTATTAGATTCCAATTTGCCAAAAGTTACCAGAATTTACCAAAAATTACCAAAAGTTATCAAAATTTCACTTTTACCCAACTGTTTTTTACCCATGAATTTGACAGGCCCTTAGTTCTTACAATCGAACAATCATCTCATTTTTGATCATGGGTGATGAAACGAGTCCTAAGACTCTTTTTATATGTCTTATCCTTCATTAAATTGTTATTTCTCACCATTTTTTATATTATTTTTATTAATAGTAAGCAAAGGCCTGATTAGTGACAAGCTAATTTGGAGGCCGACACATACGGGAAGGTTCACAGTCAGGTCGGCTTATAGAATAGCTATGGATATGATGAATGGAAGGGGATCAAGTGGAGAATCAAGCTCCTGTGACCAGGAGGGAGTGGGCAAACGTTTCTGGCAGATGGATGCACTACCGAGGGTGAAGCACTGTATTTGGCGGGCTTGGAAGGATGCACTACCAACAAAGGTCAATTTGGCAAAAAGGGGTGTTGAGGTAGATCCGGTCTGTATGAGTTGCAGAGATGGTTTAGAGACCCACAACCATATTTTCCTTGATTGCGAAGTGGTGAGGCTGGCATGGAGATGCAGTATGTTTCGTATAGAGACGGACAAGAGGAATTGTGTAGATTTTGGGAAGTGGGTAGAATAGTATTTAAGGGGAATGGAGGCTGAACACCGCGGCTATTTCGCCACCATGATCTGGGTGTTGTGGCAGGCACAGAACAGAAGGGTTTTTGACGGCATAAGGGCTGATCCGCTGATGATTGCAAGCAGAGCAGGTGATGTCCAACATCGCTATATACAAGCTGTGGAAAAAAATTACACAAATAATGCCACTACGAGGGAGGAGGAAAGGTTGGAAAAACCACAAAATGGATGGTGGAAAGTGAATACAGATGCAACGCAGGACAGACATGGCCATGGAGGATGGGGAATAGTCATTAGAGACCGGATGGGATTGTCTATGGTGCCGCAACCATTTTCAGGGAACATGGGTGGTCGGTAGAAGCTTTAGAAGCGGGAGCAATCCGACAGGGAATGGAGCTAGCACAGGAGATGGGACTGGATAGAATTGAAGTGGAAACTGATTGTAAAGTGGTGCACACAAGCCTACTGGGGAAGACACTGGTGGAACCAGCAGTAGAAATGATCATCACTGACTGCCATAGATTAGCAGCAAACTTTGTCTTAGTTAGATTTTTATTTATCAGTAGAAAGTGTAATAGGGTAGCACATACTATTAGTCGCATTGCAACTGAAAAACGTTGTTCGCAAACTTGGTTTGGATGCTGTCCGCTGGAGGTGGCTGAACTAGCAGCCTCTGATGCGGCTTTGTCAGATGCAATATAATTTTGGCCAACGATGGCTTTCCTAAAAAAAAAAGGAATTATTTATCAATTATAAGAAACTCAAGGTGCATAGATTGCATCATTAAACACAAATGATCACTTAATCGAACCAATGTGTTCCGTTAATATAATTTTAATCATTTTTTTGAAATATAAAAAATAATGGATAATAGTATAACTTTATGCAATTTATATGTAATTTTATAGTTATAGAATTCAATCATATCATTTAACTTCATTTTAATATTACAATATATATATATATATATATATATATATATATATATATATATATATATATATATATATATATATATATATATATATATATATATATATATATATATATATATATATATACAGTATTAATGACAGAGTAAGACACTTAAAAAGTCAAAAGGTGTTTTTTCCCAAAACTCATATATTTTCCATTGTCCACCTAATGTTAGTAGGGGTGTTCATATTTCGGTCCGAACTGGTTGAACCAAAAAAAACAAGACCAAAACCCGGACCAAACCCGGACCGGATGGTAATCGGTCCAATCTTCGGTCCAAGTTTTTTATGTTTTCGGGTTTCGGTCCGGGTCGGTATAAACCCAGAAAAACCAAAACCCAGACTGGGAACCCAATTATTATAAAATTTAAATTTATTCAAAAAAATATTCATGATATTGTAGGCGTTAATCACGCATATCAAAATATTATCACCTAAAAAAATATTATATCGTAATTCAACGGCCCCTCCCCTCAAAATTAAAAATATAAATATTTAGACATATATTCATTCTGTTTTAACTGTGTATAAATTCACGTAAATGGTAATTAAATTTTAGCCAACTTTGTATGTATTTGTGTGTGACTACAAATTTTGTCATATTTGTCATGTATTCGACCATATTATTGTATGATTTAAATTTTTATAATTCATTACTTTCTAAAATGTCCACCATAATTTCATAAATAATAACTTACAATACAAAAAAGAATTGTAGTTTCTAACAAAATGACATACATTAATTAATTAATCAATCATTTTACAAATTTGAATAAAAAAAAATTTAAAACATCTCAACTGGTCCAAACCGGTCTGGTTGGTCCGGTTCAAATTCTAATTGGGTTGGTCTGGTTGGGACAAGTTGTTTCCGGTCTGGTCCTTGGTCCACAGTTTTGGCTATTTCGGGTTCTGATCCAGTCCGGGTTGGTCCGGGTTTGACCCAATGATCACCCCTAAATGTTAGATTTAGGAGTGCATAAAGTCAAAATGTGATAAAGAAAATTGAAATTAAATAATTCATTTTTATTTTTATTTATTTTTTTTATTTTTTTTGTAATCCACATAAAACTACTTCATTCACTTAACATAGAAGAAAATGACAGAGTCAATTATACAATAGAATCTAATAACCAAGAAGGGAGGGTTCAGCATCCATTCCATATTGCATAGTACAACAAACTCCATTTTGCTACCTTGTGGGTTGCCTCGTTGAGATTCGTCTGGCCCAAGTCACTCGTCCCACTCCCTTCTCCATGTTCACCAGGGTTGTGTCCTCATACAGTATTGCTAGCGGACCATTCCCAAAATGTCTTTGGTTCAGCTTACTCACTACCTCTTAGGAATCACTAATCAGTACACATCCACTCTATTATCGATGAACTTGACGCCCTCGTCAAGTATTCACAGATCTTATCCTCAAACTGTCATAGGTTAATATCTCTCTCCCACGTGGCTTCGACCTCACCTTACCCTTTCCATTGGACTAAGTACTCAACCCTTCGTTTTTCTTACTTTGCCCCTTTTCCCTTCTGTCACAAGGATCTTCTCCACATCCTTGTCGAATTGCTTCCGGATTGTGGGAGGATTCCTTAAGATGGGTGGGTGCAAGTTGTCCATATCAGGATAGTAAGCCTTAAGTAAGCTAACGTGGAAAGTGGGATGCACTTTCAACCGTTCGGACAAGTTTAATCGGTATGCCACATTACCAATCTTTTTGAGGATCTCGAAGGGTCCATCATACTTTGGTATAAAGGACCGTTGAGAGATTTACTACTAATCCGCTTCCAAATTTGCGGAATAAGTTTCAACAAAACTTTGTCCCCAACATTGAACTCAAGAGGCCTCCGCTTAGCATTCGCATATTTCTTCATGCGGCGGGTTGCCTTCTCAAGGCTGTCTCATGCTTCTTCCAACATCTCTTGTCGGTTTAAGACGAAACGATGAGCCCCGGGACATCCAGTGTCCTTATCCTTCTTTGCTACTTCATGGGGAGTCGACGATTGCCAACCCATGGCAAGTTTAAAGGGACTAAGCCCCGTCGCACTACTCTTGTGCAAATTATAGCAAAATTGGGTTGTGTCTAGTAAGTCCAACCAATTTGTTTGAGAAGCCGACACATAGTGTCGTAAAATACTCCTCAATGAGAGAATTAATACGCTCGGTCTGGCCATCCGTTTGAGGATGATTGGCAGTCGAGAATTTTAATTCGGATCCCATCAAGTTAAACAACATCGTCCAAAACTGGCCTGTAAAACGTGTGTCCCTATCACTGACAATATTTTTAGGTAAATCGAAGTAATTCACTACGTGACAAAGGAATAACTTGGCCACTTCCCCTGCAAGACAAGCGCCCGACGCCAGGATGAAGACTGCATACTTGGAGAATCGATCAACGACCACCATCATAGACTTACACCCTTGCACCGAGGGGAAACCCGAAATGAAATCCATAGACACCGGTAGTCATGGCCTTTCCAGGGCAGGAAGAGGTTGTAACGAATCGGCTTCCTTCCTTCTCTCAGTTTTGTCATGTTGGCAAACCAAGCACGACTTGGCATAGGCCTCTACTTCATGTTCCATCCTAGGCTAGAAATAACTCTTGGCCAATAAAGCCAATGTCCTTTCTCTGCCAGGATGTCCAGTCCACTTCGCATCATGAACTTCTCGCAGAAGTTGATGCCTTAATTTCCCCGCAGGAACATAAAGGCGCCTACCTTGAGCGAACAACAAGTCGTCCTCTAACCAGTACCGGCATACAACACCATCTATGACTTGTTGTCTCAAGCGCTAGTAAGCTTGGTCCTCTTTTGAGAACTCACGAACTTTTCCGACAAAGTCTGTCTCGATCCTTGACAAGGCCGCCACTACTCCCTGGCTTCCCTGCATGGCACTCAAGACCTTGTGACTTATAGCATCCGGAACCAGATTGTGTCGTCCTGGTTTATGTTCCCACACAAAATCATACTCTTGAAGGAACTCTTGCCATCAAACTTGCTTCGGTGACAATTTCTTCTGAGTTTGGAAATAAGTATTTGCAACATTGTCAGTCTGGACGACAAACTTAGTGCCTAACAAATAATGTCTCCAAACTCGAAGGCAATGCACTACTGCAAGCATCTCTTTCTCATAGGTCGAATATTTCAATTCGGCACCATAGAGTTTCCTTCCCTCAAAGGCTACTGGATGACCCTCCTGGACTAAGACGCCCCCAATGGCCTTGTCCAAGGCATCCATATGCACTTCGAAAGGTTTGTCAAAGCACGACAATCGCAAGACAGGCTCGGACGCCACAACCTGTTTTTGTCCCTCAAAGGCTGTTTGGCAATCGTCATCCCGGATTCACTTCTGGTTTTTTCTAAGTAAATCAGTCTAGGAAGAGACTCTCCGCGAGTATCCCTTAATAAATTTACGATAATAGTTTGCCAAACCTAAAAAGGATCGCAACTCCGAGACAAATTTAGGAGGTGGCCAATCCAAAATGGCCCTCACCTTCATTTCGTGGGTTGCCTCATTAGAGATTTGTCTGGCCCAAGCCACTCATCTCACTCCCTTCTCCATTCTCACCAGGGTTGTGTCCTGATACAATATTGCTAGCGGACCATTCCCAAAATCCCCTTTGTTCAGCTTACTCACCGCCCCTTGGGAATCACTAATCAGTGCTCTAAGCTCCATCGTTTCCTCACCCCTCCCCCTTTCTTCTCATCTTCAACCAGGTGCACACCGCCCACTTAAAAGTCTCATCGTCTTCCTTAGCAACGCATCCCATCCCAACTCTCCCTGATTCCTCATCCACCGCTGTATTTGTTTCTCCCGTTATCCCTTCCACGGAATTCCCCTGTTAGGGGCTCTTTCTCTCCTCTTGTCTAGGTATTGTGAGATTTGTAGTCTTCTAGGGCCTTTATGGCTCTTTCCCGCCATCAATCCTGCATCCACTCTTTGATTATTATGGATGAATTCGTTCATGGCCCACTAGAGGCTCCATAGAGCATACGCACACCGCTCCCCTTGCTCCTCCTCAAGCTGCGTTACAAGCTCCGTCCACCAAGTCCTAGCATCATTCGCACCGATCTCTAACACCTATCTCAGATCCAACTTCCCCCACACCTCCCGCACCCACTTGCACCTCTTAAATAGATGTTCCCAATTTTCCACTTCATCTCCGCGTATTCTACAGTTGGCATTCTCCACACACTTTTTGTGCCACAAATCAGCGATTGTCGGGAGTGTTTTTCTGCAAAATTCGCCAAACTAGATGCTTTATCCTCGGGTGGACTCTCCAACCCCTATCCTCTCTCCGTGGAACTTGCATTCAAGGAAGAACTGGATCCCAAGGCTTGTAGAAAGTGGTAGCCCGATTTAACTTCATACTTCCCTGATTTGGACAACAATCATCTGTGTTTGTTATAAGGGTGTCCACTACTAAGGTAGATGAATGAACTTACTCGTGCAGTCTCCTCCCCCATCACCTCCTTCACAAATGCCTCGCCCCACTGTACTTCCCCCTCCTTCATCAGATCTCAAACCCTTCAATCCTCTTTACCTGGCGGGGCCATACCAATAAATTGGCCAGTTGTTGATCATATCCATCTATCATCATTGCACACCCGAATATCCCGTCCATTCCCCACTGTCCACCTTAACCCTTTCAAAACGTTGCGCGGCACTGACAATGAAATGATGCGCAATGTTTGGATGGCCAACTCGAACGTTGCATCAGGGAGGCGATGGGGGTTACGAAAACATTGAAAGGAAATCCAAGGATCATAGAAAACCGTTTACACAATCATCCAATCCTTGTAGAAATCAACACATTGATACTACTATTTTGGGGGGAATTTTAGAGCAAGAAATTATCAACAATCAGTATTAAATGCAAATATGATCAATCTCTAAAGACAACTCATTTGAAGGTCCCAATGGATGAATAAAGGAATCTCACCAATACGGACTTGATATCTCCAATACACTTGTCACTAAATTTTAAAGAAAGGTTGATAACCACTATCCAAATCATAAAGGAGACACTCAAAACCACTGTCATAATCATTAATAGATAAAGAGAGGAGAGATTTTGTTAGGGTTTCAAAATACCCACACTAATGATCATTCAAGAAGCAATAACCTATCTTATTTCAAGAAAACGGAGTATTTATATGAGAGACTTAAAACCCTTCTAAAACCCACTAGAAAAGAGGGGGTCACGAGCATAACTGACGGAGGTCACATCTGTGACCTTTAATATCTTACTGAAGGGGTCAAAGACCCGCTATAGTCATGGGCCTGACATGCGAAAGTCATGACGTGACCTGCCTCTGGTCTCTAATGGTCACGGGGGGTTATGTCCATGACTTACAAAGGTCACGACCGTGACCTTGCCCTTGGGAAAAAAGACCACAGAGGGTCACGACTGTGACATGGAGAGTCACGGGCGTGACCTCGTCATGGGCGATCAACCCTGGTGTCCAAAAAGGGGTTCACGAACATGACCTTAAGGGTCACCACCGAGACCTACTGTTGCAACTCACTTCTTCTTCTTTCCTTCTTAAAGCCTATTATTGGAATAGCAGGGTGGCTTCTTAAAGCCTTTGTGTCCCCAGTAACATGATGCCCTTGAGCATCCCGAAGCATTATGAAATCAAAACTAGGAAATCCTAGAAATATACATGCCTAGCTTAAATGTGATATGATTACATCACAATGTCTAAGTAGACAATCTAATAGATCGTTGTGTTGAGTGTGTAAAATATTACATCAAAAATAGGTTATAATACCATGAACATGATGATACTTATAAGGGAGTGTTCAGATTAAAATGCCACCAAACTTATCCCAGATGTCAAAATTATCACCCAAAGTTTTTCAGTTAACTCATCACCAGCTAACCTGTTAAAAAAGCCAAATAAACCATTTTAACCTATTGATGTAGCTTATTAAGCTTAATAATCACTTAAAATACTAATAAAACACTTAACCAAAAAAAACTTTTAACCTTTTCCTTCCCTACCCCCTCCTTTCCATTGAACTTCACGTGATCCCCCCAAACCTTCCATCTCCTTGAAACCCTTTAACAATCTCAGTGAAATAACTAAATTAAAGCAATGTTCATCTGAATAGCATGTTGTTGTATTAATTAGCTATGGTCTATTAAGAAGATTAAGGTTGGAGAATAAGGAAGAGCATTTGAGTGTAGTAGAAGAGTTCGCATATGAGTTAAGAAGTTATGATGTCTTTGTACCTCTTGCCATATTTGCATCATTTTGCAAGTACTATTTGGGGCTCTTACTCAGATCTTCGCCGACCTCATTGGATATCTCTCCTCCTCTATTCCTTCTTCTTCCCCAGATTCAGTAGTATTCCCACTTTCCATGCCTTAAAAATTTGGAACATACAAATCCAATTGATCTTTAGATTTGCAAAAATCGATTTCGAATTGATTCAATTTTGGAACTTTTACATTTGCGAAAATCGTCGGAGATCTCCCCTTCTCTCTTCGTTGCTCTATTGTCCTCTCTGTTGTTGCTTTTTTCATTTAACACAAATTAAGGTTATACTTAAACCCAAGTTGATATAGACGGGACAATGATACAAAATTAGACCTCAAATTTTTAGGGTTTTGGGAGGGTTATTTGACTAAAGTTAATGTATGCTTGAAGAATTTATTCATTTCAAAATGCCCGCCACCATCACCTTCTTGTGGTTATTTTTGTGATTGTTGCTGTTAGTTTGAATTCTCAATAGAAATATCCCAATTAAGTAAAGAAACTTGGGATTTGAAGATAGCAGAGAAGGGTAGAAAGAAGGAAAAAAGAGAAAGAGATAATGGTACCTTAAAGGTGTTGAAGATGACGAATTTAAGTGGTCTATTGAAAATGATGAATTTATTTATGAAGAGATAAAAAAAAGAAATTCAAAGATTACAAATGAAGAAGCAAGGGGAGATGATCCAAAGGATGGATAAAACAAATTAAAAATAAAACTTTACTCATTATAATCAGTTATTAATCACTAAAATTTAGGATTGAGCATAATTTAGTTCGTCCCGAAATAAAGACTAGACCAGAGAAAATCGAAAACTGAAAACCTAATGGACTGAGAAAAGTTCGGTCCAATGCCCGATTCAAAGAATTTAGAATTCCAATCTCCGATCCATTTCTTGAACCGAACTGCAGGGATAAAAGACTGACTCAAGGACCGATATGATGTTTCTGCCTCCTATCACACTCTTGCTCCAAATATTACAATTGTTTGCTCTATGATTGTGATTGTTCATCCCAAAACCATCCAAGATCACGTGTTCTATGTACATATGTGGTGTTTTAGTTCTTAGATTATCCTCCCGCGGGACTACAATTCTGATTCATACTCCCGCTATGGCCCACCACGTGTGGTGATGTCAGGCCCAAATATGCAGCTCATAATTATTGGGCTTAATTACTATTTCGCGCGTTTTGTTAATGATAGTTGTGTGTTAGCTTGGCGGTGAGCACTCATCATAACTGGTAAGGAACTAAGGTTCAATTCTTGTGTGTAGCAAGTTTAATTTTTTATTTACTTTGTTTATCTACTTTATTGCCATTTATTATGGAGCATATTTATATTTTTTCTTCCTAGTTTTAAAATAAACTATTAACTGATTTTATTTATATTATAAAGTTTATATATTTTTTGGTTTCCCCTTCTATTTATGTTCCTTTTTCTCCATTTTATTTAATATTTTATTCTTTTTAATCTTTTGTTGTATGATATAATTTCAGTATGCTTATGGTACAATGGACATCAATATACACTCCTTTATACATTACCACTAACTCTTTTGCACACTAATATTTTGTTGGATACTTATAGGCATTATACAATTACACATTAAATATAGTACTTGTGTACTCTAATGACTATAGTATTACACACTATTATGCAACACTAACACTGACTATTTTGCACACTATGATATTATGAATCACGCAATAGCATGGACTCCTTTGAACACTAATACATAGTCATTTACCCACTAGCATACACGCCTTGCACAGTTGCACATACTCCTTTGCACACTAGTATAGGCTTCTTAATTTTGCACACCAGCAAAGACTCCTTAAATTTGCACACCAGCATGCACTTCTTTACACCTAACATTGACTCTTTTGCACACTAATATAAATTTCTTTACACATTAGTATTGACTCCTTTGCACATTAACATAGACTTATTTGTACATTAGCTCATAAATTCGTTTACACACCAATGGAAAATCAATTAAATTTATTAAATCAATAATTTGAAAGGAAAAAGACTAGTAGATTAATTTTTGATTGAGTGAAATTGTATAATGAGCCACATTAGTTCAGTCGAGTACAATACATTAAAGTTTAACTGAGGAAAAAATTGTCATAGTATAAAAATTGGGTGGGTAGAAAATTTTAAAAAAACAAATTTAGTAAAATTCTAAAAGCATGAGTAATAAAAATAATCTTCAATAACATATAAAAAATGTGTGAAAAAATTGAACAACAAAACTAAAAAAGGCACACTGTGTTAAAATTTGAATGAGGAAAAAATTGTAATAGTATAAAAATAGGGTGGGTTGAAATTTTTTTAAAATAAATTTAGTAAAATTCAAAATGCATGATTAATAAAAAATAAATCTTCGATAACATATAAAAATATGTGTGAAAAAATCGAAAAGCAAAACTAAAATTATCAAAATACTCAGCCCCCACCAGTAAGCTAATGTGTGACAATAGTGAAGTTTTTTTCACGCATTACTTATTCAATATTGGGAAATAGCGGGTGTTATACGGCAAAGCGTACTCCCGGGAAGTAGGGTATAATTTTCGGTGGTGTCGATGTTTAGGACTAAGCACACCTGTGGGGCCTGAAATTCATGGGTAAATTTTTATTTATCAAAATTTATTAGTTTTTGTTTAAATTTACCAATTTTTGCCTAATTTTACCAAAATTTAAAAAACAATTTTTTTAAAAATTTGATATGTTAGCATAAATTTATCAAAAATTAACAAAAAAAATCAAAAATTATTAAAAATTATTAAAATTTAACTTTTACCCAACTATTTTTTATTTATGAACTCGAGAGACCTTACTATTTCAGTTATTCTCAAATTCGCATAGCCCCGCTCTCGATTCGGACTTTTGTCACTCAACCTGACGCGTTGAGCCCTCTGCCATCGTCACTCTCGTTTTTCACTCCACTGTGATCTTTATCTTTACATCGATCTCCCAGCACTCCAGGTTGCTGCCCTTCAAACCCACACATTTTTGGCTTAATTCAATTTTCTCCCCCCCTTTTGTTTCTTGATCTTATCTGTCTTGATTACTTGCAGTATTATTCTTGCTACCTGTTGAATTTATATGTGCAAGTTCGTGTCTCAATCTCATGGCTCTTTTTGCAATTTATTTACTTTTGGATTTAAGTCTTAGTTAGGGTGAATTAGTTTAGCATTAGGGTAGAATTACGGTCATATTTGACGGTTTTATTTTGACTTTCTGTTTCTGGTTCCCTTGTTTGTTTGATTCTCTTTGATTTTTTATTGGATTCGGAGTGCTAAGCGTAGAACTAGACTATAGCTTGAATGAGATCAGGACCAAATTGGCCGTTTGTTGAAACCAAAACTTTGATTTTCAAGACTTGTATCTTGATCTTGAAAGCTGTTAGATAACACAGTTGCTGTTACTTGACACTATTGCTAGGCAAAGGTTCCATTAGGAGTATTTGCCCTCGAACGAGCTCATATTCATCATTAAGTTGCACTTTGTTCAATACCACTTGCTTTCTTGATAGAAGGGCAAGTGTCTGGACACTTACAGATGGTTATATCAGACATATCATCCAGCCCACCCCAAAGTTTTTTTTTTTTGTTTTTGTTAACCTGGTAAAGTATACAGCCAGTGAATCATTGCCTTGGTTTAAATTAGTGATTTCCTTCTCTAATTGAAACACTACGACCCTTTGCTTTCCCTAAAATGCTATGTCAATTCTTCCAGACTTCTTAAGCAGAATTGACATAAAGAAAACCATCTGACAATTCATTAGCCATAGAATTCAACAACCAAGTCATGACCATATACAATGGAGTCTCCCGATTATGGATGCATATAAACCCAAGTTTAGCTTAATTTTTAAGGCAATCTTGACTGACCTGCTTCACTTTTAAAAATTTGAACCATTGAGTTTGAGATTTACCAGTTGTAGACTAGGATGATCTGAACTTTGCGAAAATGGAGGGTCATCGTTGATCTGTTGTATGTGCTGTATGGGTGCCCTTTGCACTGCAGCCTCTTCTTGGTTAGGATTTGATGCTCCTGCTGCTGTCATCTTCACCAGATCTCAGGACAATGTGAAGTAACAGAAAAATTTATCACCCAATGACGATAACTAGATTGATAAGTAAATATTGATCAATCACAACGCCAAAAGGAAAAGGAAAGAAAAGAAAAAAAATATATATTCCTGTATATACCATGGACGCTCTGATAGTCTGTTACCATGTGGAATATTGTTCAAGGAGAGGAATTGAGGGAGTAATCTTATGTATTTATTCGTATCATAATGAAGTGAAGAATGCATTGATGAAGGGGTATATCCGTATATATAGAGCTATACAAGCTGTAATAAGGCGAACAGAATAACAACCTTTTCCTGATTTGTTACACCTTGATATACTTCAGAGAAGTTCCTGAGTTTGTGCAAATTGGCCCAAACAATCAGGCAAAAATGGCATTTTACATTTTTCTTGAGAAGTTAGTAGTGATGACTGGTGAGGTTTGTTGTTAATGGTGTGTTCTTTAGTATACCCTGTATGGATCTTTGTTTTGTGTTGCTATATGTGTTATGTGAGTTTCTTGCTATTGCTAAGTATGAGCTTTATGTGTCTTTATTTCTGTAATTTTCACCCTGTAAATCGTGATTGTAGAATGGCATCAGTAAGAAATTTAAAAATAAAGACTGGGACGTGCAAACGCCTCATCAAGGAACTACACTCATATGAGAAAGAGGTGGAAAGGGAAGCTGCTAAAACTGCTGACATGAAGGAGAAAGGTGCTGATCCTTATGACTTAAAGCAACAGGTACATTATTGAGGTTGAGGAAGATGGGTGCAGTAGTGTACATGAAACTTTTGGGGTTCTACAGTTCTACTCCCTTTTTGTTGTCTTTTCTATTCTATTATTTTTCTTTTGATGAATGGATCAATTTGGTGAATTTCTTGAACAAGCTTTACCCAAGCAAGTTTTGGTTGTGATTTTCCTGTCGGTTGTTTGTAAACGTCTCCTTATTGTCATGTGTCTTATTGTCTATGGGGAGTAGGAAACCATGAGTATTTCAACCGTTCTTGGACATCTGTCTTCTGGATGCTCTAGCTTAGTCAGGACTAATGAGCTTTCTACATCCTTTCTTATCTTTGTTGTCAATGACTTTCCTTTCACTTCTGAATGTTTCCTACTATGTTTCAGGCATCTGGCATAGTTATAGTCATGATTTTTGTTCATCCTATTTAATTTATTAGGTATGTTTATGCTCTTGAATATAGTTAATGGTAATTGGCAGCTTGTACCTTTACCGCTTTCCGACCTGTTGAAAAAGGACTTTCTATGCTTACCTTGCTTCTAATAAAATGTCTATTTACAGTGCAATATGGCTTGATAACAAAGAATCTACTTTGTTTTGAGAATACTGCTTGTCTTTCTTTTCTATGATTTTGAAAAAGAAGGAAGAAAAACAATGGAACTTTTGTGAACGTGTTAATTCCTGGAAACCTTATACGTTCTTTCTTTCTCAGGAGAATGTTCTGGCTGAATCAAGGATGATGGTGCCTGATTGTCGTAAGCGCCTGGAGTCTGCACTAGCTGACCTGAAGGCTACACTGGTATGGTCTATTCATGTTAGTGATGTTCTACATACTGAATTTGTGATCTATTGATATAGTAAGATTCATGATTGACCATATTGTGGTCTCCCTCCATCAGTGTCAGGTTTCCTGTAGGGCACAACCTTGTATCAATTATTAAGTCACTCTGGATGTGACCTTTTATTGGGGTTGAAAGACTACTCAAAATGGAACTCCCTTCAAAACATTTTATTATATTACTGCATAAAGTGCTGAGCTAGCACACAAATACCAGCAGTTGGTTAGACACCTAGCTCTAGATATCATCTAATGTATGGAATTTCCTTGCCAATTTTAATTTAAATTGAAAGATTCTCTTCTGAGGAATTTCCATGTTTATATACTGAACTAAATTGTCTTTTTTACCACATTACCCCCTCCCCCCTTCTTCTCTCTCTTCCCAACTGGTATGAGCTTGTGATGTAGGACGCTCAGTGAGCAATTTCCACACCCGAGAGAAAATCACAATTTTCTCAAAATTCAATTCCATAATCATTCAAGTTTGCCTTGTTCCTAATACATGAGGGATTTATATAACTAGCAATCCTAATGCAATAAAGAAACTAAAATATATCAAATGCTATTAAAACACTAACCTAATAGTATCCTACTATCCTAATATCTTAGGAAACTAAATATCATTGATATATTGCTAAATCTCTTTATTTTGCTAATTCTAAAATATTGCTTAAAATTACCTATGAAAGTATAATATTAAAATACAAAGGATCTCTAAATATATGAAAAGATATTGATATGATAACCCATTGTTTACTCTTATCTAGACCTAGCAAAACTAAATCGAGATTCGAGACCTGAACCGAAAAAACCGAACCCACGCCCGATTCGGAATTGGTTGATCATATGGCAAACTGAACCGACCTTCAACCCACCCGGAACCGATCCGATTCACCCGATTGCAAGGTCTACTCTTATCTTGCATCATTCTACTCCAGTCAGAAAAACTCGTCCTCTAGTCTTGAAATGCAAAGGGGTTGGACATAGCACTGGTAAAAAGGACCGGATTGCCATTCACATATATTGAAACTCCACGCTTAAGATCTTCTCCGACAGTAGGCACCATACAAACAGTTGATATAAGGTGTTTTTATCGAAATAATAAACAGGAAAAAAACATCCAGTACGTATAGTGACAGCTTGGTCTATGTTGAAGTTTGGTCTAGCCAATTGAAATCACAAAGAAAGTTAGAGAAGTTGCTCTCAGTCAACTCTGAGTCTTTGTGCATTTGTACTAATTCCTGGCCTTGAGCATCACACTCCACAACAACTTCCATGATAACTTCAACAATGTCAACTGGAGTGATGATTCCCTCACTTTGTTCCTCACCTTTATATAGGTGACAGCCACCAACTTCCTGATGATTGACAATATTACTGTCCATGTCACAAGGGTCTTTGGCTTGGGCAAGCTCCTCGTTAGCTTCCTTAAAAGCTTCCTTTTCATTTGTGATGACTGGTTCAATGTTGCTTGCCACGTCCATAGGTGAGCTAGAGTCAAGAACCTCATAGTGCATTTCCGTTGCTACTTGGACCTTCCTTTGGCCAGATTTCTGACGAAGAATATCACCTTAAGTTTCCTTAACTCTCCTATCATAGACTTTATGAGCCTTGCTTGTGAAGCAACTAAATGGTCTCATTGAGAGCTTTGAAAATGTACCACCTGCAGTAGGATGTTGCCAAGGAATCAAAAGGACCTCTTGGAGGCTTATGTTCCAGCATATGCCTTGGAATATAGGGCCTACAACCACACATGGACTCACTTGCAAAATAAAGATCCAGTTCAGAGCAACCTTCATATATTTGACGGCCTTGAAGGATACAGAAGGCACTAATAGCATCTTCCTGAGAGTACAAATTAACTCTAGTGTAGATCATCCATGGTTCGAAATATAGCAATGGAGTCTACATCCATATAAGGAGAGAACTCGATAAAAAAATCCTTTGAAATAGGCCATGGTCTATTATGAATTTTCACAAAACGGACACAATGGTGTTTATATCACCAACTCATTGCAACTGTAGATAAAACTCAACCCAACCAACAAATAGCAACTTCATGCATAGATCTCAAAGACCACAAACTAGAGACCCGGAACCAAAACACAGCACTAGTAACAACTATGGCAAATCAGGCAGTAGTAAACACTAAACAGATGGAGCAAGAATAGTGGTGATGACATAACAAAAAGAGGGGTTCCACTTTCTCTGATTTGGAGCACAAGAAACTGGAACTAGGGTTAGGCCGTGGCAGCGAGGGGGCAGTGACGTGCGCAGCTAGGTTAGGGCAGTTTGGGGTTCTTTTTTTGGATTTCTCTTTCTTTTTTTGGTTACAACCGGGCAGAAAATTGAACGAGAGCAAAAAAAATTGAAAGCTTCATCGAAAAGCTCTAAATACCAACTTCATGTCGGACGCTCAAAGAGCAATTCCCACACCTGAGAGAAAATCACAATTTTTTCAGAATTCAATTCAATTTAATAATCATTCAAGTCGGCCTTATCCCTAATACACAAGGGATTTATATAGCTAACAATTCTAATGAAGGAAACTAGAATATATCATTCATATACTATTAAAACACTAACCTAGTATTATCCTATTATCCGAGGAAACTAAATATCACTTACACTTATTTTGCTAATTCTAAAATATTGCTAACAATTACCTACAAAAATGTAATATTAAAATACAAAGTATCTCTAAATATATGAAAAGATATTGATATCTTAAATTCTTAACCCATCCGTTACTCTTGTCCTGCATGACCTGCTTATCTAGGGACGAGCAACGCACAATGGTTTTTTGTTCTTTGTTTTTTGAAAAAGGAAGACGAAGCACCAACGTAAAATCCGGGTCACCCTATCGTTTTTAAAAAAAGAAAGATGATAAGTGTCCATTGTTACAAGCTTCAAACAAAATAATAAATTACAAATTTTAAACATACAAAATTTCAAACATGGGCTATGCTGTTTCCAACATGGACTACTCTGTCTCTGTGTCCTTACATTTCATTTCAGTAAGGGGTAATGAAATCAGGTTGAAATTTAACCAAGATCGAAGTTAAGCACACAGTGACAAGGTAAAGGGCTGACATTTAGCTAGGTTCGGTTCTGGATCCGACATATTAGGATCCAGTGCCTGTTGAACTGAATCCAGTTTTGGGTACCCAATTTTTTTTGTACATCCCTAAATGTCATTTGCATTGCACTGTTCACAGTATATTGCGCAATAACAGTTTATTTCGAGTCATGGATAAGATTTTTATGATCATGTTAGTTTTCCCATTATGATTAATTTCCTGTTACATCAACGTAATTGCAGGCTGAACTGGAAGAGTCAAATGAACAAGGACCGGAATTAGATGAAGCCCGAAGCGCCATTGCTGATGTTGAGAAATTGTTTCAAAATGGAGATGCTTGATACTATAATCTCAAACAACTTTTTTTCGATTGCCCTGCTTCCTGATCGTGAAACTGAAAGAAGCCATATTAAGTTGTTGCGGTCACTTTGAATTTTCACTAATGTATCATTTCAAGAACAGCAGAAGTGCAAACTTTTTACTGATTGAGACTCTAGAGAATGAAACTGCAGTGCTGTTACAATTGTGTATTTGAGCTTCTGACTTTGCTTTTTAGCTTTAGGTTGTGTGGAAAACTTTCCTATGAAAGTTAACTTTTTTTAAGTTAACAAACTTTTCCATGTTTGGGTGTGCCTAATAGAGGGAAAAGTTTTAATTTAGGATCAATTATTTTACTCTCAAGTTCAGTAAACATTTTTCCAAGAAGGCAGTTACGGAAAGTGTTTTCCGGTGAAGTTTTTGCCGGAAAAATATTTCGTAGGAAACTATCAAATGCACCATTTTATATGAAAGCTGCTTGAATATGATTATAATCCATATTGATATTTATCACTGCAGCCTGTAGGTGTTGTATGCTGTATCCATGTATGTTGATCACAAAGTTGTTTTGAATGTTCTATCTATTTGAATGATTGACCACGGTGATCTCTTTATCCAACTTTCGTATTTACTATTTAGACGTAAATTGGTCACAGCTGAACCCTGCTACCACGTTAGTTCCTCAATCAGCGGTTAAAGGAAGCTGGGCTTGACTCTCTCTCTCTCTCTCTCTCTCTCTCTGTGATCAAAGAAAGGTATGCTTGACTCTGACGTTAATATTGCGATGAAGGAATGAGGGCTCAACTCTCTCTCTCTCTGGCGATCAGAAAAAGGTGTGCTTGACTCCGACGTTAATGTTGTGATATACTGATGCATGCTATTCCTGTGGTCATCCATGGAAGATAACCGTATGATCTCTCTCTTGGCGATCAAAGAAAGGTGTACTTGACTCTGAGGCTAATATTGTGATATACTTGTACATTTTATTTCCATGGGTCATCCATGGAAGAGAACCTTAAGGCCATGTTAAACATTAAGTAATGTTCTACTTAAAATTTAAGTATTTGAGCATATTTTCTTACTTGATCGAGGTTCATTTTTAACTTCTATTGAGCATATTGGGTCTCAGTATCGTCGGACAATAATAATTCAACTCAATAAAATTGTCTGTTTACAGTATTATGTTCAATGCGTTTTGTTTCTATTTTCTTTGATTTTCATTTAATTTGAATAACAATTAATACATACATGTGTCGTCTTGAAATAAGCTTTGTAAATACATGCACATAGTACTTCCTCAATTCGTTAATAATTGTCATATTTGACTTTTGAAAAGATTTTAAGAAAATAGTACGGGGAATGATAATTGTATTGGGAATGTAAGAAGTAAATTTCTATAATGATTATTACATTTGTTCTTTATCTTATCAGGAGGTAAGAAAAAGTAGACCAACAACTTAGAATGTAAAAAATCATAAGTGTTGAAAACAGGGTCAAGGTCCTTCACCGCGCATCCGCGAAGGACCTTCGGTTTTGATGAAAGTGAAAATCCGAAAAAGGGAAGTTGCCTTATATAATCTGATTATATATTCTGAGTATATAATATATATTCTGATTATATACTCAGATTATGTGTATATAATATATATATATTTTTTGATTATATATTATGTATTCTTATTATGGGCATGATCTTGTAGATATAAAAAGGAAACAAATCAAGGGAAATCAATCATGATTATTGTAGCAACAAAAGGGAAAAAATCAACACACAAGGCAAGTTACCGTTGGAAGGTCTCAAGTCCAAGCATCCAAAGGCATCTATAAAAAGGACGATAGAAGAATTGAGAAGATAGGCGATTCCACGGAAGTAATCGCGGAATAAGAAATCCGGTGGGATTTCTCCGAGTGTGTAACCAATGGTTCGATGGTGAAGGTAACCAGTAAAGGACCTCTGGTGAAGGTATAGCCAAGGACCTTGGTGAGCATTCGTTGTGTCCACATATGGTGGAGAGATGGTGTGTAGCAGAGCCTTGACGGACTAAGGCTGTGTGTGTTTGTGCTTCAATGTAATCCATCGTGTTCCAAATCGCCGCTAGGGTTTTTCCTATGATGATCCTTATCTGTAGCTGACTCAAGGACATTCAGTCTTGGTCGGTGATCCTATCAGTAACTGCCTTCGGGCTGTTACATCTTGTTTTGTTTTGTAAGTGTAACTTGTTCTTTGATTGTTATAAATCTAATGAGTTATTTAAGTTACACTGTGTTTTGATCCTTGACTTGAAACCAAGGAAGTTTGCTCTAACGTCATTACCTAGTGTGTAGATCTTAATTGTGAACTTTACCCCCCTTTTTGGCTCCAACAATAAGCTTTACGACTCACAACTCACAACTCACTAAAAAGCCCAAGAGTCCCGATTTTTGCCGGGCCTTTGATGTGGAAAAGCTCAAAATGTGCGCCCCCGCCTATTTTAAACTTTATTGTGCTCAGAGCGCACTTTTTTAAAAGAAAGCTTTCCCTTCTCTCTCCATCCATCCTTTTTTTTCTCACATTGTTTTCGTTCATTTATCCATCCTAAAGCCTTTGAAGATTTCCCCTTTGATATTCTTTCTTTCATAGTCAGCTTGTGCAAATTCATTAATTTCCTTATGATAAGTTATGTCATAGTCTCAGATATTTGCCTAGAGAAAATGTGAAATTTGTGTCTAAATCTTGTAAGACTATTACAAACACAAATCTTCAAATACTTCACTTCGGTACAAGCCCACCAAAGAGAAAGGTTCTATCTTCATGAAGAAAAATAACAGCGTAATCTGTTACTGCATAGAATTCCAGAAATCCACAAATGGAGCCAATCCCCTCTCTCAACAAGCTATTTACCAAACATCAGAACGAGCAGTTAGCACAACTTCTTTCAAATTATTGAGTGCTCCTCTGAGGGTGACTGTTTCATTACGAACCGTTAAGCAAGCGACAGGGTTATCTGATTGTAAATAGCTCCATAGCAAGAGTGTCCTTTTGCTCCTCCTAATAACAATGGCCTCTTTGAAAATGCTCAGTATTTTGGACATTATGAACTTGGGCTGTTGTGTAGTACACACAGGTCCCAATAAACTATGAATCTACAGTAAGAGAATACAGTAATAAACCACAGTGGTTAATCAAAGAAAGCCACCTAGGTCACCTATTGCTGTCAACTAGCGAGACAGCAGCAAACAGAGCACCTCTTGTGTCAAACATCTTCATTTATTCATTTACCAATCGTGCCCAAATCAGTATGTTACCCAAAAAACTTCACCAACCGGCATCAATCTGAACTGCACTGAATCTTCTGGTCCTATTTAAGAAGAATCTTCAACCTCAGATCCAGACCCCGCAACTGATGAAGCCAGATATATTCATCTAATCAAGCAAAGATGCAGAAATAGTATCAGAATAAAGTCCAATTTCAAAGATCACATGCCCTAGAATATATCGATGTTAGCGTATGCTCAGAAAGCCCATTTGAGAATACCATTTTGTCATAAGCAATCACGGTCCCCTCACTGTTTGAGATATCTACTTCAGCGTGACCAGATTGGTCCATCTGGATCATGTAAAGAAAAGTTCAAAGCAGATTATTCCCAGTCACACAGATATTGAACCAGATCACAGCACTAGCACAAGTTCACCATTACTTCTTTAAGACAAAACATTTAGTAGTATCTAAGGATCATTCCATAAGCCCTTATTAGACATCAGATAACTCCATTGGTCAGCAGAAGTACATGTACCACCAAGAAATTCAGGTAAATGGCTGTATGAATAGGAAGTTCAAAGTGATAGTAAAATATACCGAATGCTTTGATAAATTATGGCTTGACACCAATTTTATCTGATATCTCTGGCCTAGAACCTTAAAAAATACGGAGAATGTAAACTCTATGACAAGTTTTCACGAGTAATACATTTTGTATCTTATTAGGTAATCCAAGCAGTTCAGAACATACATGAATTTTGGATGTTGTTTCAGGATAAAAAATTGACAAGTAATTTGGATGGAGGGAACATGAATTTGTTGTAATTTGTTAGAAATGGAATGGAAAAACAGCATCAAAGATTCAAAATTCATCCGTTCAGATCAGCTAAACAACTTTAAAGTAATTACACAGAACTGTCACAGAAAATCCCATAATCCTTACCCGATTGAGGACCAATGCCGCAGCAAAACCAGTAATACCACAAATCTTGGTCTTGGTGATGAAGTTCATCATCATCTTTGCATGATATTGAAGAAGAAGATCAAAGTTCTGGAACCCCCTTCACTCAGTCCGAAGGTTTTAGTCAATGTTCATCGTCACTCTACAAAAAAAAAGCTTTCAAATATGGCTTCTAACAGGAAGCAACCAGTACCAGGCTAGTGCAAGATCCTGGCCAGGGTTTGAACACAAGGAAATGTACCATAAAGCCTACAAGGAAGTATCTCAGGAACACAAGCAAAGGAATAACCAAGTCGGTCCATGCACTTCTATTAGGTTTTCTGGTACCCAGATTTTTCCATCTCCTTCCCGAGAAGATCCAATATTGTATCAGTTACATTATTTGGCAAACAACCAGCATCTAACATCATCCTCAAAAACTTGTGTGCATCTTTCAATCTCCCTGTTTTTGTGTGGATTTCAATCAGAGTATTGAAGGTAACAACATCCGGGTTTATGCCACTGTTTCTCATCTGCTCGAAAAGCTTGACGGCTTCATCAACTCTACCGGCCTTCCCCAGGGCATTTATCAGAGTATTATACATAACAATATCAAGATAACCACCCTCCTTCAATAGCTTGTCTAGAATAGTACTAGCTAGATCTGCTCTTCCCATCTTTCCTAAGCTTTGTATTATGATGTTGTATGTTGCTACATCTGCTGGACAAAGGTTCTCCCCCATTTCATTGAGAACTCTCCATGTTTGATTGAAATAACCCTTCTTAACAAATGAACTCATGATAGAATTGTATGTGTAACTCACAGCATCAGCACCCATATCAGCGAATATCTCAAATAACTTACATGCTACGCTTAACTTTCCCTTTGACAAAAATATGGACAGATACGTATTGACCATGTCAATATCAAAGGAGCTCATACCTTTATCCTGAACTCGCCTTCCTTTTGAAAGAGAAAACCATTTAAAGATGTTGCTATTAGGCTTAACCTCATTCGCCAACCGGTCCACATAGGGTGATGATGACCACTCGTCCACATCTACTGGATTGGTCTCAAAGTCTAAATCTTGGCCATCAGGTGAGCTAGGCCATCTACCTAGTCCACCATCAACTATCATCGAATCTATGAATTCACCGAAGTTACCTTTAGCTGGGAAAAGGGGGGTTAAATCCTTCCTAGTTTTTGGTGGGTTTTTCAATACAGCTTCCACATCAGCTGTCCATTTGAGAACATCGTGCAATAAATTACTGTCTCTTATATGCCTCATTAGCCTTTCAGTGGCATCCCAACGACCTTGTTTGTAAAATCCAATCAAGATGGAGGTTATGGTGACCAAATCAACAGCAAATCCCCTAATTTCCATCTCTTCCACCAGCTGCAAGGCCTCATCTATTTGGCCTTCCTTGCAAAGACACAAGATGATGATGCTATAAGTAACTCCATCCACAAACTGTCCCTTCTTCTTTAAATCACAAAATAGTGTGTAACCAGCAACAGCCCTCTCGTTTTTTATCAACCCATCAATCAAGATATTATATGTCCAAGATGTTGCTCTCACCCCATCTTGAACCATCCTCTCAAAAAGCTCGCAGGCTTCTGTAAGTTTTCTTGCCTTGAGAAAAACATCCAGAAGAGAATTGTAGACAATAATATCTGGCTGGAAACCATTGCACTTCATTTCATTAAAAATTTTAGTTGCATCTTCAATTCGATAGGATTTAGAGCAACCTTGGATGAGGATGCGATAGGTGTAGGCATCTGGCTCATGGCCTGAGCATTTTAGCTCTTCCCAAACAATCAGAGCATCATTCACCTTGCCAACCAAGCAGAGCACATGGATGAGGCTATTATATGTACACAAATCTGGATCACTGTATGAAGCTCCACTTGAATCCTTCATCTCTTTAAATAGGCGAAGAGAAGTTTCGAGATCACCCCAACATCCAAATGAATGAATACATATATTGTAACCCCAAGTGTCCAATCCAACCTTCTTTACTCTTAAACTGTGGAAAACTTTCTTGAATTCTTCCCTCATCCCAGCTCTTTTGAGAGAAACAAGCAATTCATTGCAGGCTATTGGCTCACAGGGGATGCCAGTGTCATTGCCACTGGAGGTTTCTAGTAGTTTCATAAATATATTCAAAGCTAACCCGGGTTCATTTTTCCGAACAAGGGCAATGACAGCAGCATTATACACACGAGCATCCAATCTAGCTCCTAATTCTTCCATCTGATCAAGGACCTCAAGAACCAAATCAATTTGACCAGAACGAATGAAAGCATCAAGCAGAAGTTTAAAGGTGTCTGAATCAAGAAGCACGCCATCACGCTTCATGGAACAAAACAAGTTGCTCACAACATGAGGATTAAGAAGGATGCGGCTCCTAGAATTACAAAGTATGCGGAAGACTTGCGAACAAGTTTCAGCAGAGTGTTTATAACCTCCTAGACCAGAGCACCAATTAAAGAAATGAAACTTTTTGGAGGGATCAATAGATTTCCTACGAAGGACATCCAAGACAAGACTCTCAGATAGAGTTATGGAATCAGCATTGATATTTTCAGTCCCACATTCAGACAATGTTTTGGCTACATAGGCCTTGAGAAGAAGGTCTGGAAGTTCAAATGAGTGAGGAGAACAGGATTTAGATCCGAATAATCGGTCAGAAGCACAAGAGCAAAAGAAGCGAAAGCCACTACATGAAGCATGTAGTAGTGAATTCTTCATCCGGTATCACATTAGCCACCCCACAAAACCTACAACAACAAATAAGAATATCATCTTAGGTGGCGCAGGGCCTTAAGCAGGTCTGGTCACATGACTTGTGAAGTCTTCAAACAACATATTTCATTACCAGTTTATGTGAATATAATTAAACTCAGTCATAGTCTTCACTCATCGTTTCCACTAAGGGTGTGTTTGGTTGGCAAAGAACCCTGGGGAAATTGGTCAATTTCACCAAATTGACCATTTTTCCCAATGTTTGGTAGCACATTGACCATGGGGAAATTTTCATGGGGGGCCCACTATTTCCCCTCAACATTTATTAGGAAAAATTTTCAGGAGGGGGGTTAGGGAAATATTTTCCGGACTGTGAATTACATCTAGTGGTCAGTGAATTTCCAAAACTACCCCTAATTTCACAAACTCTAGTAAATAAATAAGGGTAATTTGGTCATTCTAGTAAATTTTTCCAAGGAAAGTTGCAATTTGAACCAAACATTGTAAAAATTTTCTTAGGATTTTAAATTGTACACCAAACATTGTAAAGTATAGTTTCCAAAGGAAATTTTCCCATGAAAAACTTCCCATGGGAAACTTTCCCCAGGAAAATTTTCCCTGGGGTTCTTACCAAACGCACCCTAAGAGAATATGGGATTAGAACATAATTTTTTTCGTTACCGTTTTACCACTAATTCATTGCTTATACAGTCATACCAAACACTTGACCATATTATGACTGAATAATCTACCATAATGCTACAATAGCGAAATGAGGACAATAGAAGAAATTGCCCAAACTTCAAACTAAGGCATTGCTCACATGGGGCTCATCATCCCAATCAAAACCCCCCACAAACCCCCGATTTTAAAACATGAGTAAATCACAAAAACCGACGAAACGCTTGAACAAGGGAAGAACAAATGAAGAGTGAGCAGCCGATGAAGCACAGAGGACAGGCAAATGGGCAGTTTCTACTGGTAGTAACTCAGACAACAAGACATTCATGATTCATGATTCTCACTGACAGAAGATTATATCGAGGTTCAGGGTTGTGAAGAAGCGCTGCAGCTTGAATTCTGCTCTCACAGCTCTAATACAGCTGTGTACTCAGCAACTCGATAACTGCATTAAATTATTATTATGAAAACTATTACGTGTTTGGCTTCAAGGTTTGCAGTGCTGAGTTGAAAGGACCCACAAAGCCGCTCTTTGACAAAGCACTTTCACATTTCACATGTTCAAGATTACCAAAAACGTTCGATCTTAAAAACGCTTTCAAGGGCATTTTTTGAAAACCAATTCATCAGCAATCCCAAATACATACACAATTTGTGAAGGATTATAGATTGACGGACCAACATAACCATACAGGAAATTCTACTTCTTCTATGGCAAAATAAAGCCTTCCCAGAACAGGCATGACGTTCACGATTGTCTCTTCTCCAATCGCCAAACTTTAGACCCTCAAAACCCTCCCATATGGTGAAGAAAACAAAAGGAAGTTTAAGAAAATAGAAATTAGGGTTTATGATATGGAGAAGAAAAGAAAATGGAGCAGTTAAGTTACCAGAGGAGGACAAAGAGAGGAATTGAGACCAGCAGTGAGCAGAGATTGAGAGGCAGCCGCAGCAGCAAAGCCACCCGAGTAGGGAACCCCGGTGGCTAAGGCGGCGGAGACTCGCCGGAGACTGCAGTGGTGGTGGTGGCGGGAGTACGAGAGAGACTGGAGGACTCGAGAGAGAGAGAGTTGCACTTGCAGAGCAACGGCTTGTTTCACCACGTTTCTAACTGACCCGGATGAGGCCCGTGAATCATCATAAATGGGCCTACCCGTTTAAGCCCGCGCCATTTACCGATTTAAACGGGCTGAGCCCGGTTTTTCCATGCCCATTGCCCTGGCCTAGAGGCCCTATTCCCAACTAATATATAACTAGCTAAATTGCCCGTCCAATGGACGAGACATTTATTTTGTGTTTTTAACTTAGTATTTTTTTTGTCTATCATTTTGAAAAAAAATAAAGAATTCAATGTAAAAAATTAGGTAGAAATAAATTAAATGAAAAAATACTATCAATAATTGAAAATGTAAATGTGACAAATAATAATAAACAAAAAAAAAAGTTAGTTAAGTGAAAAAATAAAAAAATGACAGAGGGAGTATAACGAAATTAATAATTACAATACTTTTCCCATTATATAAATAGTAAGTTTGTAGAAGTAATGCTACTTTAATTTGTTTTTATTTTTTATTTTGTAGATTTGCGGTAAAACTAAGTATGTAAAAGTAAATGGTAACTAATAGAGAAATCATTGTAAAACCACAAATAATATAAAATAAAAAAATTAGTTAAAAAAACATTAGTAAACAAAGAGAGTATTATATTTGCATGACAGTGCACTTTTTACTCATGAATCTAATATTATTTTCATATATATATATATATATATATAATATATATATATATATATATGTATAAATTGAAAACGTGCTTGTTAAAGTTTTTAGACATTGGCTACTTATACTTTATTGTAACAAGAAATATATAATTGTTATATGATACCCATTGAAATATCTACCTACTTAGGTCCTTTAAAGTTAAATTCTAAAAGAAATCTTCAATACTTATTTCAATATTTAAAGTAAATTTATAAATGCTCTTGTGAAATTCATTGATTCATTTAAATTTATTGATTTATTACAAAATTGATTGCATGTAAATTAAGATTTTTATACTACAATGTATGATATAATTTGTGGATGACATAAAATGAAAGTACTATTAAATTTTAATTTAAATCCAACTCAAATATTCTTTTCCAAGTATAAAAAAATAAATATCAAATATACTAAAAAAATTAAAAATTATTTTAAAATTAAAACCCAAATAACAACACAGCACAACACAGTACTCAACACAAAAATTGAGGCAAAGTGCCTCTGGATTCTGTCAATATTTACTTTAATCAAATATACCTTCCCGGTTCCAGTAGCGTCAATGGAAGAGTCTTTTGGAAGAAATTATGGAACCTACAAGTACCCCCTAGGATCAAGATGTTTGGATGGAGACTTAGCAAGGAGATTTGCCATCAGCGGGGGCAATTAGCAAGAGGTTTCGGATCGACGAAAGGCACGGTAAAGTTTGTGGATTTCATCTGGAAACAACGACACACAGTGTTTTCCACTGCCCCATCGCGAGAGATATCTGGGAGTTAAGTCAGTTCAACGAGGAGCTATGGGCATAGCCGTACCCCACGGCCATAGATTACCTGTACAAGGCGCTTGATGAGCTTGATGACAAGCAAGCATCCCTATTTGTGACAGTTGCTTGGCAGTGTTGGAATGCGAGGAATAAGTACATTCGAGGGACATTGATTCCGGCAACCGTCTCGTGGAACGTTGCCCAGGAGGTACTCACCGAATTTCAGTCGCTCCCTCCCATGCGCCATGCACCAAGAATATTAATCCAACACCCAACGTCCTGGAGTCCACCTCCCTCGATTGGCATCTGGAAATTAAACTTCGATGCAGCCAAGCTAACAGAGTGGGGTAGAGGCTGGGGTTTTGCTATTAGAGATTGGGAAGGAACGGTTGTAGCTGCGGGATCAAAACAAGGCCCGGGTTTCTCCATAGCCGAAGTAGAAGAAGCACAAGCTTGTCTCTTCAGCATGCAGGTGGCGTGGGAAACGGGGTTCAGAAGTCTACTGGTGGAGGGAGACTGTCTCTTGCTGATGCAAAAGCTTAAAGGAGGTTCTACAGGAAGCAATGCTATGGGAATTATCGTTGAAGAAATTTTGAATTTAGCAATGAAATTTTCTTATATTTCTTGGCATCATGTATTAAGGGCGGGGAATAAAGTTGCACATTCCCTAGCCCACCTTCAACCCCATGAGTCGTGTGAACGATTTTGGTTGGAGGACGGACCCGAGGAATCTCTGTCCTTGGCTCGGAACGATATGACTCGTTTCTTAAGCAATAAAAGTTAGTTCCGCTCGGTGGCGGTTTTCTTCAAAAAAAAAAATATATACCTTCTATACTTATGTGAATCTGAAATACACTTGGTCAGTATTTGCCCTAACCAAATATATCATCCACATATATTATTATAGGTATTTACCTAAATTCAAAATACACCTAACTCGTGTTTTTAATGTCAAATTTTCCTGAATTCAAAATATATTTAAACTGTATTTGCCATAACCAAATATACATATGACTTGTATTCAACCCTAATGTTCAATTAATGCTATAAACTATTGTACTCGAGGGCAAAAGAATAAATTTACATGTAAAAACGAGCTACAAAGTTTTACTGATCTTTTAATAATAATAATAATAATAATAATAATAATAATAAATAATAATAATAATAATAATAATAATAATAATAATAAAAGTAATTAAGGGATATAGTCAAGGGTGATTTTATAAATTAACATTTGGATATTCATGCTCCTTATTTACTTTTAATATAAGGCGTTGTTCTTTTGTGTGGTACTGTATGACACCTACCCAGGCCCGATCCTGACATTTTTGGGGCCCCGGGCGACATGGTAACAATTTGTAGATCGAGGCCCTTTTAAAAAATAATTCAACATCCACATATTGAACAACGATACTACGATCAATAAAAAAAAAATAACGATACTAAGAGTTTGGTAAAAAAAATGTGTACCTGCGAAACATAAATTTTTTTCGATGAAATTGATACCAAATGCAACTCTTCTATGCCCAACAATACATCGCAAGAGAAAATTTCTAATCAAGTCTGCATAAATGAAAAAATAGTCACATTCTTATCTGAAAATAATTTTGAGCATTCAGATAACATCAATTAACTTTTTAAAAAACTGATATTCACAACTACAACGATTCTGCCAAAGAAAATCATTTTTCATTATGATAAATAGAGATATAACCAAGGTTGTTAAAATCGGGATCCTAACTCGAAACTATGGGGAAGTTAAGATCAGAATTTAACCCATGTAGGATCGTGGATCGTGTGTAAATTGTAGAATCGTTTCGACGATTTTGGACGATAAAATCGTAGGATCGTAAATCAGGATCAGGATTTTAATAACTACATCAAAGTATTCACACTTAGATAAGTATGGATTGCAATAATTATAGAACTCTAAAACATAAACGAGAGACAACCCTTACATCATATTAATTAGCAAAAAAACTCAAGAAATATCATAAAAGATGTGTTCTACGAACATTTCGAGAAGCAAAATCATTAATGAGTACATCAACATCAACATTTTCCAAAAAATCTTTCTCAATCGATAAAATAGCTAAGCCATTCAATCGCTCTTGTGACATTGAAGACCTCAAGTATGTTTTGATGAGCTTTAACTTCGAAAAACTTCTTTCCGCTGATGCCACAGCTACTGGGACCATCAAAAAGTTTCTATAAGCAACTAAAGTTTTTGGGTAACAATATGCAGATTTAACAAATTCAAGGATTTTAGTTGTTGTCATTAATTCATTGGGCAAAGTATGTTGCAACACTTTCAATTTGGGTAAAAATCATCTAAATCAACATCTGATGAATCCCGATGAGAAAAAGTAGAGTGAAAATTAGTACAACATTCTCTCAATTCCTTTTCATCTAATGACTTTAACTTGTTTGAATCAAATAAAAATCCAAAAACGCTTTCAAAAGTTTTTAGTTGCCCAAATCTGCTTTTTAAAGAAGCAATTGTCATATCCACAACAACCAAAAAATACTCAATTCTGAATAATTCTTCGAGTGACAAATTTTGTTCATCCTTAGAACCATTTTCATCAAATTGTTTTTTTCTAAAAATACGACGCTTTGCTGGAAGTGATGACTCAATTTCCATATCAAGTGCAATGCTTTTAGCAATATTCATACTAGAAGTAAAACCTTCACCCCTAAATTTTTTAAAATATGACATCATACCTTCCACTTGTTTTATAGTGGCATCAATTGATATAGACTTAGATTGCAAAATCTTACTTACCTTATTCACAACAAATAAAATTTCATACCAAATAACCAATGCTAAGCAAAAACTCAAAACTTCCAAGTGCATCATACAAAGACTCTGCTTCACTCTTTGACTTTGCATCATTGCCACAAGAATCATATAAGTTTGACAAAGCCAATCTTATTTTAGGAGTTTGAAATCTAATAGCTTTCACACTTTTAATTCTACTCTCCCAACGAGTATTAGACAAACATTTAAGAGTAAGTTCAGATACATTGTCAAGCAAAATGTGTCATATCACTCATCTCCCAACGAGAATGAAATAGCTCTAGTGCAAGAATGTGTCATATCACTTAGAGCAAGATTCAAACTATGACAAGCACAAGGCATATATAATGCTCTCGGGTTTATTTCAAGTAACCGTTTTTGTACTCCTTGGTGCTTGCCTTTCATATTAGAGCCATTATCATAACCTTGACCTCTTATATCATCAATATTGAGATTAAGAGACTCAAGAGCAGTTTGCAATTCAACAAAAAGTCCTAGTCCTGATATATCATTTTTCTCTAGGAACTCTAAAAAGTACTCTTCAATTTTTATTTTATTTGTTGACATGTTAATTAACACATCGCACTATCAGTGTCATTTGCTCTTGATGAGCAATATCAGGCGTACAATTAAGGATTATGGAAAAATATTTTGCCTCTTTGATTGTCTTAACTATAGAACTTTTCACACTTTGGGCCAAAAGAGAAATCAATTCGTTTTGTATTTTATGCCCAAGATAATCATGACGAATTTCACGGTTCTTAATCCGTCTAATATGATCTTGCATGACAACATTAAACTCGGCAATCATCTCAATTAATCCTAAAAAATTACCATTATTATGTTGATAAAGCTTTTCATTTGATCCTCTAAAAGCTAAATTATGAGTAGCTAGACATTTCACAGCTGAAAAAATTCTTAGCAACACTTGCCTCCATCAATCTTTTTCTTTTGCAATAGCTTCTTGTAAGCTCTTATCAATGGTTTCATTTTTGTTTAGCCTTACCCGTACTTCATTCCAAGTACTCATATTATTCATATGCTCAACATTATTCTCATGTTGTTTGAGTCTATCACTAATATGTTTCCAATCACATAAATCTTCATTGGATAACAATTTTTTATTATTAACGGATTTGAACAATTTGCAACAAAAACAAAACACTTTATCATCACGTTTTGAATAAACTAACCACTTCCTATCACAAATCTCACCATTACTCAACTTTCTAGAATAATGAGCATAAGAAAAATGCCTATTATTAGAGCATCTTCAACGTCGAGTTCGATGCTGAGGTGGCTGCCACCTGTCGCGCAGCGAGGTCAAGTCTGGTTGTGCATCGGCGAGGTCGAGCCTGGGTCGCCATGGAAACTCGGGGTAGAGTTCGCGTGTCGAGAAGAACGGCGAGTTCTTGCAGCTTTAGGTTTTTTTTTTTATTTTTATTTTGTGTTTTGTGCCCAAAACGACGTCGTTTTAAAGCAATGGGCCAAAACACTGGGATGGGCTTGCGTGAAGGAGGAGTTGGGAGGCTGGCTGGGCTCGCATGAATGGGATGCTGGGTTGGGCTTTGCTTGGACTGCATGTATTTTCAAATTCCAAACTTGATATTTTGGAAAGATTGTATTATATATTCAAATTCCAAATGGCTATATTTTGTTTTCCTATTTTTAGGATTAAAGATTTTGTAGAACAAAAATTGTTTGATGTTTTTGGATATATTCTTAAATTATGAATTTGAATATAATTGTGATTTTCAATTGTATATATTTACATGCAGTGTTTATATAGCTAAATTCATATTTGTGTAAATTTAAACTTTAGATATTAAAAGTCGTACTGAAATTCTTAGAAACTTTAGAAATAAAAAATATAATAAATCCAAAGAACCAAATTATTTACATTATTATCCATAAAAAATTTCAATTATTAAATATGGGGCCTACACTTTTTTTTATTTATTTAAACCAAAATCACCCTCACCATTGGAAAACAAAAAGTCAAACTCTAACTCTCTTAGTGGACCCCACTACTTCCACATCATTCGGTGAGTAAAACTCACCCTCACCATTGCGGGTGCTCTTAGCATCTAGAGGAAATTCAAGGCTTATTTCTCTTATAGGCTCCTTTTCAACTAAAATATCTCTCAATTTTATTGTCAAGATTGACCCAATTAGCAGAGTCATAAATATCAAAAGAAGGAATTGGATGTTCATCGATGAAAATATTTGGCACATCATTTCCAAATTCATTTGGAATATCATTTAGCACAACATTTGACACATCATTAGACATATCATTTGAGACATCATTTCGCAATTCAGTTGACACATCATTTGGCGCATCATTTACAAATTCATTTGGAATATCATTTAGCACAACATTTGACACATCATTAGACATATCATTTGAAATATCATTTGAGACATCATTTTGCAATTCAATTGGCACATAATTTGGCACATTTCTAACAATAAATTTATGAATAGCACCTTGTTGTGATTTAACAAACTCTTCATCATATTTTCTCTTTTTTTTCTCTTTTCACTTCCAGATAAATATTTTTTAGGCAACATAATTTATAAAAATGCAAAAAAGAAATTGATAAATGAAACAATAGCACCTTGAATCCTTTGCGAAAGCAGTAGCTACAGAAGCGGTTGATATTCAGCAAGATGAAGAAGTGGACAACTTTTGTTCTAGTTCCTAAAAAAAATGTACAAGAAAGTAAGTATTTTATTTGTGCATTTGTGAACCAAAAGATAACATTGCTTTTTGGCAACAGAAAACTAAGAGAGTGAAAATGAAAAAAGAAATCGAATAAATAAAGCAAAAAATAAGCAGTTTCCAATCAAAAGAAAGCCAACAAATATGTAGTTAGGTGAAGGTTCACAACCTAAAATTCTTCCCATTTACTAAAAGCTAGCTAGAAGATGATCTTTTGTAATTTCTTCACAACTAAACTTACCACTTTATCTAAATTTACCAAAATTACCAAAGTTAAAAGCAAAAAAAAAAAAAAATTAATTTAGGTTGAAGCTCTTAAAAAAGTTTGTGGGCCTATATATATTCTCAATGGTCTCTAAGTTCTTTGTTTAACCACTCTGGGCTGAGGCGCTGAACCCATTCTATTTGTTAGAAATTGGCCCATTCACTTACTCACCTTTTCTCTCTGACTCTCTCTTGCTCTTTGCAAATTGAAAACACAGGTTGGAAAATGATCGACAATTGGAATTATAGAAACTTGGAGGAGTAACTATCACTTTATCACTATTGAATTTGCTTTCATTTTGCAATTAATTTATACTGTAATATGTTTTACTATATAGACAGTATAGTTTTTCTAGACTGAATTTTAGTTTTGCTGAACAAAAAATTCTATATATTTTACTGTAAAGAGAAAATTATGTATTTCATGTCATCCATTTATTTATAAAGAAAAATAGATCCTCATAAACATCAACCATCTATCATCCATAATTCATTAGCTGAACCAAAAAGTGAATGAAAAACTCAAAAAAGCCCAAATTTTTCAACCCTAAAACCTACATTCATCTAGAGATAACATATAAGATGTCCACCATATCCATACCTGGGTTACTGGATTGCTTGAAGATCCACCAGGACCAACACTGCGCGCCGAATGCTCATCGGTTGGGACCACCGCCACTCCAATCACCGACTCGCCGGAGTCGCCACAAAGCTTGCAATTCACCGTGCACGGTGCACCGCCGACAGTCTATTCAATCAGTATCCACCGGTTAACAAAATCAAATCGGGTGAAAAGACAAAACGATTGAGTGATTAACTGATTGTCGATTATGATTTACTAAAATATGATTGCTTCATAGTTATTACTTTCAAACGAAATAATCAAAATTGCAATATATATTGAGAAAAAAAAATACCGTTGCCAAATTGATGGAGGCATGAAGCCATTGCTTGTCCGTTGAGGGTGAGGAAGATGAAGAGATTGAAATTGAGTTAAAGGAACAGAGGAATAGACCCGGCAACCGTGAATAGTGAAGCGGCGGAATTGATTATTGAGGAAGACGAAGAGTAACTGTGGCCTCTGTGGGGCAGTTATGTTAGCTGATTAGTAATTGGTTGGGGCAGATAAGCAGATTTCAATTTGGACCCTAATTCCAATTGAATTTAATTTGGTAAAAAGTAAGAGAAATGTGAGGCTATAAGTTGATTAGTAATTGATTGCCAATTGAAGGTCTGCATGTGATGTTTACATTGGGCCTCGCAAGTTACCGCTTGGGCCCCTTACACAACTAACTCAAGTTCACTACTTTAATCCTGGGCCCCAAAGCTAAAGCCAACTTTTTTTAAATTTGTGGGCCCTGGGCGGTGGCCCCTTGGGCCTACCCCCAGGGCTGGGCCTGCACCTACCACAATGTATGACACTAACCACAAACCATAACATATTATCATATCATACCACACTTTATCACAACAAATATAATTTTCTCTCTCTTCACTTTTCTTACTACTTTTCACTTTTCCCACTCTTCATTTAACATACCAACCATTTTCAACTTACCATATCATACATCATATCGCACTATTCACGTTTTCCATATCATATCATTATCACACTTTACCCACCTATAAAACAACATAATCTAAATATAGATAAATACTCCCTTTGCTCCTTTTTATTTATCACTTTGGGAAAAATAGGGAAGTCAATATAACAAAAAAGTTTAGGTACGGGTAATTAAAATAATAAATTTCATATTACTTTTAAATTTATAATAAAAAAGAATAACTTCAAATTACTATTAATAATATCTAAAATTGTCAATGGAAAGCAAGTTAAAGGCTATGAAAATATAAATTGATAAGAAAATAATATTGAACAAAAAGAGTACCACACGCTATTTGGATATGAAATAGTCTCTCTCACACTCAAAATAAAAAGAAAAATTTCATTTGAATTTGTTTGGGAATAAACGAAAAAAAAGGAAAAGAGGGAAGGGGGGGGATTGTCGCCACGTGGCTTACGATCATTACTTGTAGTCTTATCATCACAACACAACACCAATCATATACAAATGCAACTTTCCTTTCTACTTGTGTAAAGATAAAGATATCACAAAAACACCTATTAAAACAAAGATTTTCAACTACTAATGTCTCCCTTGACTGGCAATTGATGCTTCCTGTTTCAACATTATCGTTAGGGGTTTTTTTTTTTTTTTTAACATTCCAAGAGAGAAAATGAGTATTAGAGAGAGAAGCTCTCAAACCCAACTACCTTGGATATTAGTTGTTGCTCGGAGATTAGAAATTACGTAGAGAAGTGTTGGAAAAATAGAAACAACAATGGATGGGTAATCCGGGTATAGCGAGAAAGTTGTAGGGGCACCTACTCTCTTTAGACTTTGTATCGACCGTTCAAAGTCTTGGGGATAAAACACTGCCAAAGAAACTCTAAGAACATAGTTTCAAACTTCCAATGACAACTCCAGAGATGGTCGAGACCAAAACTAGAGAGGCATGTTTGGTTGAATGAGAATGAATCAACAACTTGACTTGTCTCTTGTTTGTCTCTTCTCTTTTTTTAATGACATCCATCACACCTCCTATTTATAGGCCTTTGAAGAGGCACCAAAATAGGATATGATAAAATCCCTTGGAAATAACCACCAAAGGATGTGTTTATCCATAATGAATAAGATCAATGGATAAGGATAATTATGAAAATAATTGGATAATGATGATTAAGATCATCATTATCCACTTAGTGACACATATGATGTTATCTATGAGAAATCGATGCAAAGCTTGAAGAAATGCAACATATGGGACTGACAAAGTCCGTGTTGCCTGATACTTAACTTGATTTTGCCTCTTATTCATAGCTCCTATCTTATACACTTGAAATTATCCAACAAGAAGAAGAGTTATGACTGGGCTGAAACAATCGCATTTATTGAGGCAACTCCCAACCACCAGGTGTTTGGGATGGTGAGATTGAGTCAGAAATCTAAGGGCGAGAAGAAAATTAATGAAGCTCAAGATCTAAAAGAGATTTAGCCAGATTTGGGAAGTTGGGTGATGAGATTGAAAGGACGGTCCAGCTACTAGAATCGACTATGAGGAACGAAGAGGCCAGAGTTTCGAGGACATCGAAGGGCAAAGAGAAGTCAAGTAATTACTGAAGTTAGCAAGCGCTGGTGCAGTTAATGAAGGATATGATGGTTGGAGAATGAGCTGAGGGAGGCTAGTGACGACATACGTGATGATGATGGAAGACACAAAAATGTATGGGAGTTAATATTCTCTACAGAGGTGGTTGCTAGATTTAGTAAGTGCCTCTCATCTCCAATGTGCTATATATTGGGTGTTGCTCATGGTGCTCAAGGCATTCTACATTCCACCCACAAAAGGATAAAATCATGGGTTCTCTACAATCCAACGCTCGACCTTTCCTCTTCCCATTCAAAAACCCTAGCCTGACTGAAAATCAAGGCTGCCCTTTCAATAGGAAAAGGCCACATATAGTAATCTCGGAACCACCACAAGACTTCAGCAACGAATGGAATCTCTCATTCTTTGGACTAGTGGTTGATCCAATCATATGGTCTGCTAGTTAGCTTATATCAACCATCAATAATAAATGGGGACTTAGAGGGCAAGTACTGGTGGAACCAGTGGAGGAGGATGCAACCTTATTTTACATAAGAGTTGCTAATATGGAGGCACGCATGACTTATACAGGGTCCATAATATGACGGTTGGAGGAGTACTACTATTAGTTCTCAAGTACCGTGGGGGAGGGGGTGTTCCAGAAAGGCTGAACTTCCACGTAACCCCCTTTAGGTTCAAGTAGAGATCATTCCGCTCAAACACAGGCGGCTAAGTGTCATGAAGGCCCTAGCTGTAGTGATGGGAGAATTTGTTAAAGCCAACTTCAGGGAGGAAGTTAATAGTCGAAGGATGGACTGGAGATCTTATGAGGCCGCTAGTCCCAGGAGCCTTCATCAGCACGGAAAATGGCGAGTCACAATGGGTCAAGTTCAGGCATGAAGGCATTTTTTGTATATGTAAAAAATGTGGTTTGGTGGGGCATAGAATATTGGACTGCAGGATGAACATAGGGATGCGACCAGGGGAATTGTCCAGAGATTTAATGAGTGGAATAGGCAAGGTTATCAAATCCTCTCATCCTCGGAGCCCTTATACTCCAAAAAAATCTTTGATTTTCCATCCATTGAACCCTTTCTAACCACACAATTCAAGAGGGGAGTCCTAGTTTTTACAAAGGCCAACCAACGCCAAATGCATGTAGCCAACCTGCTCCTTGAGGAGCGAGGGGCGCAGGTGATCCTAAGGAGGGGACCATTGATAACTCCAGTGGAACCAACTGTTCACGACGATCAACAGGCCATCTTTGGGTCGACAGGGGATAATGGAAGTGATGTGCAGGCTATGCATGGAGGAGGTGGGCAGATAAGCATGACATCATGGATTGGCAACCTTAACCAACTCATCACATCTTGGGACAGGGAGTGTTGTTGGGGAACCAGGGAAATTCAAGCTCTAGTATGTTCAAAGTTTTGGCACCAGCACCTGAGGAAGTAGTGGGGCTGAATCAGATTTCAAGCCCTAATCACACCGCATGGGCTGATTACGTCAAAGAAGACAGGCGTCTTGCTCTTGGGTACGTTGGAGGGGGCCCACAATCAGGTAATCGCAGACCATATCAAGTATTTTCAGGGGAAGGGAAGGGAAGGGAAAATTTGTAATTAGGGAAACTCCAACAAATCCCATCACCATCTCCTCACCAACCAGAGAGGGGCCCAATTTTGAGAAACATTGATTGGGGATATAGACAAGACCTCTTATGCAGGGTATGCCCTCTATAAATAGCATGCCAAACACAAGTCTAGAGCTCACAACCCTACCTTACCATTCAGAAACCCAAGTCCCCATTACCCTCCCTCCAAAGGTCAACATGAAAGATCAGCTGAAAACTCCGGAGATTGATGTTAATCTTGCGCAGCTGAGAATAGAGGAACAAGAAGGAGGCTTATACGACCTCCGTCTGAGTCTGAAAATAGCATCAAGGGAGGCGAATGAACAGGAGATGGAGATCGATGGGAAGGTCACGGAAAACAACATGAGGGTGAGTGAGCTAGTCATTAAGCCGGAATTGGAAGGGAGGGAGGAGCAGGAAGCTGAACTTTCTGGCGCGGGGAGCTCCCATCGGAGGGCTTGGGCAAGGGGCGAGGACCTGCCAACGACCAAGGGGGAGGCTCTGAAACCATTCAAACAAGTGAAGAGAAAGTGGCATCAACATCAGAGTTGGGAAGCGTTCCATTGGGTCAAGGGAAGAAGAGGAAGTGTACTCATCACTTGCAAAAAGGTTTAAGAAGGTAGAGTTGCAAATGTTCTCACAATCGGGAAGCTTTTGGGTGGGGTTTGCGGGGGAAGGCTTGTTCACCCACTCAATTCCTAGCCAACAAGGCATTCAAGGGGAAGTGCTACTTCAGAAGGAGATATGAGGCTAAGGGGACCGGTTGGAAAGGGTCCTCGAAGCAGATATGATAGCTGGAGCCTGGAACTGCAGAGGGTTAGATTTGGCGGAGATCTCTGTGGTTCCATATATCAAATGGATTCTCAACAATTATTTGTCTAATTTATTTTGCATGTTTGAATGTAAAACATTTGTGGATATTGTAAGGAGGAAGCTTGCTTCCCTCAATCTAGTAGTAGTAGGGGGCTTTGATGAAGTAGGTAAAAGTGTTGGTCTAGTTGTACTAGGAATGAGTCCATGTGATGAATTCCTAGAGTATGTATCACCAAATGTAGCTTTATGCCACTTGAATGAGAAGGGGGTCAATTGAAGTATATCTATTTTAATTTGTTTATGGCCACCTTGAAGTGCAAAAACGAGAACAAGTTTGGCAGGAGGTAAAAGAAACTTGCGGCAATATAAAGGAACCGGTATTTATCCTAGGGGACTTTAACCAAGTAGAAGTTGTGTTCCAAAAAATGGGGGCCTCCCACATCATACAAGGTCATCAAGGGTTTCTAGACTGAAAATCATATATGAGTATGTTGGATATGCCCTCGGTGGACTCACAATTCACAGACCAACAACAGGAGGTATGTTGGCCTAATAATGGAAAAATTGGACCAAGGGTATTGGAATCAAGAGGAATTGAATCAAGCCCATTAGCTTTCGTCCTCAATCTCCCAATCCTACTTTTGAACCATGGACCTATAATCCATATGGAAACCAAATATGGGCAATTAAAGAAAACGAAAGGGTATATGATTGAAGCGTGGTGCCTATAGATCCTTGAGTTACGAGACACCTTGGCGGAGAAATGGGGCACCAACAACCAAGGGGAGGCTTTAGACTACCAGAAAGTGAGAAGGCTAAGTACTTTAAGGGATTGTTGAAGGTGTTGGTGTCTAAACTGGAAAGGGACAGCTCGGGACCCAATAAATGAGGTTGTGGACACCATTAAGAATATCCAAGCTGAATTAGTAGTTGGATTGGCTAGTTCTAGCATTGAGGGATATTGTAGAGCAAGAGAGGCAGTGACTGAAGCTCTACAATTAGCGAAAATTTATTGGAAACAAAGGGCAAAGTTGAAGTGAGACATGGAAGGACATGATGACAAAGTTCTTCTGACATTATCAAGTAAAAAAAAATGTTCTTCGCTCAAAGGGCTAAGGAACACAGGAAGGTCTTGGTGTTGTGAAGAAGAGGAAATAATGGGAGAGGCGGTCGCGTACTTCAATAGCCTGTTCAAGAAGGTCGAGGAGGGAAATCACACGCTAAAGGAGAGAACCATGTGTTGATTCCTTCAGAACCATAGGAAGAGCCTCGTTGAGCGACACCGTGCTTCCCTATCCCATCCATTCACCTAGGAGGAGGTGGAATTAGCACTGAGACAAATGGCCCCCTTCAAAGCTCCAGTACCCGATGGAATTTCGGTATGCTTCTAAAAAAAACTTTGGCCGATAGTAGGTGATGAGGTGTCTACAACTGTGCTACAAATGCTAAACTCGGATAAAATCCTAAAGGAAATTAACAATACTTTTATAGCTCTAATAGTGAAGAAGGACAATCTTGTACAAATAATGGATTTCAGACCAATTAATCTTTGTAATGTCAATACAAATTGGTCAGCAAATGTCTGGTGAATCGACTAAGGGGGATTGTGAAAGATTTGGTGGATGAATCCCAAAATGCTTTTATCCTTGATAGACTAATGGTCGATAGTTATTTGATAGCGCATGAAGCTCTTCATCTCATTAGGGGAAAAAAGGTGGCAGCAATCAAGGTGGACATGCATAAGGCTTATGATCGGATCAACTGGGAGTTCCTTTGAAGGGTTTTACACAGGTTGGGATTCTTGAACCACTGGATCAAGCTGATAATGGAATGTGTTTGCACAGTGAGATACTCTATTCTTATTAATGGATTCCCATCGCCGAGTTTTGTTCCGGAAGCCGGACTAAGACAAGGTGACCCTTTATCCCCCTATCTTTTCGTCCTTTGTTTGGATGTCTTAGCATCCAACTTACAGATGGCATAAGACGGGCAGCAAATCAAAGGGTTAAAGACAACCATGGGGAGTCCCGCATTAACCCACATGTTCTTTGCATATGACTTGGTCTTTTTTACAGAGCTCTTAGTAGAGTTTTGTATGTACCTAAAAAACATAATCAATGACTTTTGCAGTATCTCAGGTCAGGTGGTTAATGTAGGGCTGTTCAAAAAAACCCGCCCCAAAATACCTGATCCGAAAACCCATTACCCGGCCAAAAATTTCAAGTACCCAAACCAAAAAATTATTTTTAATTGGGTCAGGTACAGAACTGGAACAAAATTCGGGTAATCGGTTCGGATACGGGTTGACCCCTAGCCAAAATCGGGTACCAGAATTACCCGAAATTAAAATAATAATATAAATAATAAAAGTGAGATTAGTGGCTTTAATTATAAAAGCTAATTACCTGAATTACTCGAAATTAAAATGTATTTAGCATAATGTGACTCAGTTTCTTTCAAATAATAATAAAGTTAGTGGCTTTAATTATAAATTTACAAATTAAAATTAAAAATAATAAAAGCGAAAATTCATAAAATTATAACTAATCGGATCTTTTGGTTAACCGGTATCCGATCCGAAACTTATGGGTACCCGATACTTTCGATTACAGTTACGGTTCGAGGATATGACCGACCTGAAGTTTTAGGTACCCGAAAACATTATCCAATTGGCTCGGGTACCAGATCCGTGAACACCACTAGTTAATGTGGGGAAATCACATATGATGACTTCACCAAATGTTAAGACTAAGGAAAAGGAAGGACTCAAAATCATCTTCAGATACCAACTATAGGATACTTTCTCCTGGTACCTAGGAACCCCGTCAACTGTCTCTTGGAATCAAACCTCTTAATTTGGCTTTCTAATTGATGATATTGAGAGGAAACTCCAAGGGTGGAAAGCTTCATTCCTATCCCCTAGTTGGGAGGCTAATCCTCATTAATTCAGTGCTAGCAACCCTACACAAGCATATCTTTTCAGTCTTCAAAGTAGCCCGAAGTACTGAAACCTTAACCATTAATAGAGAGTCTTGAAGTTACCATTATGGGTGTCCTTTGAATAGGCCATTTACCGGTGACCATTGCAAATAAAATTGATCAGATCATGACCAGATTCTTTTGTTGGACCAGTAATAATGCAAATGGGAAACACTGTGGGCTGCAAAGGAGAAAGTCTTTGTCCCAAAGGGAGGGGGGAGGAGGAGAATTAGGGTTGAGATGAACAACGTGGATAAATGATGCACTATTGGCAAAGCAAGCGTGGCGACTCAAGGAAAATAGAAACTCTCTACTGGCAAGAATATACAGGGCTAGGTACAAACACTCCTCTCCTATACAACTTGACAGGGGAGATGCAAAAAGGGGTTCTCCTGGATCGACAAGTCTTTGCAAGGTAGCAGAGAGCATAAAGAGGGGAATCCGAGTTAGAGTTGGAAATGGTCAGAGAAGACTAATTTTGGAGAACATCTGGGCTGGGGGACAAAGTCATGCAACTAAAACTTGGAATCAACCGAATGGAGTGGAAAAAGAAAACCATTCAGAACATCATGGCTCCCAATGAAGGATGGAATCTTCTAATGATTCGTTCCACTTTTCGCTAGGAGTCGGTGAGAGCTATTTTGGCATATCCTCTAAGAAAATTGGACAAGGACAATCACTTCTACTAAGGCCAGACAAGGGATGGAAGCTACACATCAAAGTCAGGTTATTACTTCCTATGGGAAAGTAATGTGAAAGAAGGTAAATGGTGTAATCATATCCCAGAGAATGAAGCTAAGAACTGGAAGAGAATTTGGGGGATTAAATGTCCCACCTAAATGGAAGACTCATTTCTGGAAAGTTGTTCACAAGGCTCTCTCCACTGTAGCTAAAAGAGCTAGGTGGGACCTTGACACCAATCCGTTATGTTCCCTTTGCAAGAAAGAGTTGGAATTGACTCCACATATATTTAGAGATTGTGAGTGGCAGCCCCAATATAGTTTGCCTCTTCAATTGGAATGTTGAACCAACACCACATCAATCTACCATGGAACAAATGGATCCATAACTGGGTCACAATTCTTTTCAAGCAGAAGGACAACGGAAAAGATCCTATGAGGCAATTCTCGGGCACAATATGGTTCATTTGGATATGTAGGAACAATGGGATCTTCAACTAAAGCACAATATCCCCGGATGAAGTTGTTAGGGGAATCAAGGAAGCTGCGCATATTCTATGGGAGGGGAAGAAGTCCAACCCAGCAGAATGGGAAGGGATAATACAACACAAGTTTTCAAGTGGAAGCTTAGATGTGGGGAACAAAATCAGGCGGAGTACTTGTGTGGAATCAGAGTATACTGGAGGGAGGATTGGATGGGTCTCCAAGGTCGTACAGATCATGTGGAGCAAGAAAGATGTTAGGCCATTCCGCATTATAGATGGAGCTGATGGCAATTGAACCAGCTCTCATGGATGCAGTAAGCAAGGGATATAATAACATTAGGATCTCGACGGATACTCTACAGGTGGTCCAGGCGTTTAAAGGCATAACAAGGGTACACCCAATCTGCCAACATGTGCTAAACAATTGTAGAAGTTCTTAAATTTTGGTTATTGCAGCATCAATGAGGTTAGTAGGCACATCGTCAAGGAAAGCCATGAGTGGAACCCTTTCATGATGATTAGGTTCTAGTAGTGCAATCTGTATGCTATGCCCAAAAAAAAAAAAGTTATTGTTAGGGGTTCGAGCATTAGGGTCCTCTTTCTCTCTCTTTCTCCCAAAAAAAAAAATAGAAAGGGTTTTTGACTTAGAGAGATGAATCAATATATAAGTTGAGCATAGAGTTAAGAGTTACTAGGAGATGTAAATTTAAATGAAAAATGTTAACGGCAGGTAATTGGGGAAAAAATAAAAAATTGAATTAAAAAATATCATGTCAACTCAACCTTTCTAAGTCCTCACATTTTTTTTATGAATTGGCATCTTATAGTACCCCTTAATATTTTATGGTCTAGTTATGTATTGAGTCATCCCTCCCAATCAAAACTCATAAACATCCTATCAAATAAGGAGGACGGCAATGGATCGAGTCTAGCTTAACCTGGACCTAGACCTGCCAAATTATTTTGAACCCAAACCTGATTAGGGACTCGGGGGGTCCCAAAAACTCGAATTCAGACCCAGATCTACCAATCTGTGGGTCCACATGTCCATAGTGTGTTCTTAGTTGGTCCAACACTCTTATGTATTTTTTTTTACTATAATTATCAATTTTTTGGATTAATTTTACATTTGCATACCTGTATAATAGTGTAACTATTATGTTTAATTACACTTGTTTTCAACACAATAAAAACATCTAGTTTAATGTACGAGATTATGAGCGTAGTTCAATATACAAACATTACAAAAGTCATCAAGACATTAACCCTAAGAATACAACTACACAACTTAAAATGCAAAAAGAAAAAAAAACACGAAGGTTTCCATTTTAACACACACAAACACACAAATATATATATATATATATATATATATATATATATATATATATATATATATATATATATATATATATAGAGAGAGAGAGAGAGAGAGAGAGAGAGAGAGAGAGAGAGAGAGAGAGAGAGAGAGAGAGAGAGAGAGAATGTATACATTAAGAACTGTCCTTTAAATAAGAACTAAGGAACTAATTAATAATTGTAACCGTTTGATTAAAAACGAGGGGCTAATATTAAATTAGATTATTAAATAAACTTTTCATATAAAAAAAACCCCAAAAAGGTTTGTCATATGCTCTGTCCTCCTCTACAATCATATTCATACGTACGTTCCTCTTCTCCCCCCACTGATACTATTATACATTTATCTCCCAAGGTATTTTCCTACAATAGTTGTTTATATTTTCAACATTCCTTTTCCGTGCTTCATCTGATCATCATCTATTAATAATATGACGTTTAAGTGGTTATATTGATAATTAAGGAAGCAAACTACAATTTCGGCTTGAACTAACGATAGCAATAATCCTTTGCTGCAATATTCCTAACTTCAAATTCAATTGTTTAATTGGGTGTAATCATTAACTCAAGTATCAATTCCTAAAAGTCTACAGTTTTGCGACACACAATTGTCTTTCTAATTTGACAACTTGAAATAAAGCAAATTGCAACCGTATCATCCACCCTTGCTCGGTCGGCCATGCAACAATAGCTAGTAATGAGGGGCGAATAACAATAGCGAAACCCAAAAAATTGGCGTTCAACACCAGCAAATTGCAACCGTATCTGTGTCGCCTGTCAACAATGGCGATTGGGCGGAGGACGAATCCGCCGAACATATCCAGAAACCCACCAAATTGGGGTCGAAAAGCTACACTTCGGGCCGCCGGCTAACAACGACGACTGGAGGGAGGATCGAATCCGACGAACAGACTCCGTCGACCGGCGAACCCCAGAGGAGGGAGGGAGAGAGAGAGAGAGAGGGACGGGGTGAGGGACGAATGACAACAACCGAGAAACGCAAATCGCCACGGTCGTTGGCCAACAACGGTGACTAGAGAGATGACCGATGAGACAAACAGACTCCGTCGACCGATGAAACCGAGAGGAGAGAGAGAGAGGGAGGACGACTGTGACAACAACCGAGCAAATTGGAAAATTTTCTCTAGTTCTCCATCATTTTTCCGAAACAAAATTAAAGGAAAGGAAAAGGATATCTAATCTTAGCCCCTCATTTTTAATCGAACGGTTATAATTATTAGTTCCTTAATTCTTATTTAAAGGATAGTTCTCAATGGATACGTTATATATATATATATATATATATATATATATATATATATATATATATATATAATTTGACAAAAAAAAAAGGGGAATGGAGTGGACTATGGATGCTGCAATCGAAACAGAAGAAGGCGAGCAACAATTCAAAATGAAATGTATAAGAAGCAAGGGCATAAGAAGCGATTCTTTAAGATGGACTATGTCAACTGTTGGCATCATCTTGTGTTCGTTGCATGATTGATTCCAATTCTTTAAGATGAACTATGTGAAGCAAGGGTATAAGAAGCGATTGTTGGATTTGTATGAGATGCTCGTAGCAATTTAGAGGGACTTAATAGCCTCTTCTGAAGAATTCAGGATTGTTCCCAAGGTCAAAAAGGGAAGGCGTCCTTAAAGGGTATGTCAAATCAAGAAAGGCCTTGAAGATCAAGAAGGCAAGCGTAAGGATGTTGCGCAAGCCTAAGATCTCCAGAAGAAGGTCTTCCCAGAGTACCTGACATGCTCGAAGTCTGGGAAATGCGATTTCCAAATCAGGTATAAAATGTGATTGAACACTAACTTACTGTCTTTACTTTTTGGTGCATAAAATGTGTAGGATTTAAGTTAAAAAGTAGACGGGTCAATAAAGAAGATGTTCACCTAAGTATGGAAACAACAAACTTTAGTTTATCTTATCCTTCCAGACTTGTTCTCGAACTCAATAATTAGTTATTTTGTTCATGTAATAAGTCAAAAATTAGAATTTTTGTTTCCTCTTCAAAAATGTCTTTCCTTTGATGTTGCACAGTTGATGCTTTAACGTTTTTAAGATGGAATTTTTTATGACACAGACTTTTGTTGAATGACTAATATGTATTAGATTTAGATAAACATATTGATCACATTGAATGCAAAAGAATTAAATCTCTAACTCAAACCAAGCTTACCTTTGGCTTTGCCACTTAGATCATTTTGATCAGAAAAGTATCCATATGCTGTACTGTGCAGACATTTTGGAAGGCTTTGACTTCGAACCATTTAGTGTTTGCAAAACATGTCTGATAGGACAAACGATCATATAACTTTTACAGGAATTTGTGAGCGGGCTAGTGCGCTTTTAGGAGTGATTCATATGGATGTATTTGATCCTATGAGAACTAGTACAGTAGTACTAAAGGTAGGTATTGGAACAAAGCCGGACAAAAAAATGCACACAACTACTCAGATACAGATTACAAAACTGTTCATATTAATAATCTTATTGGTACAACATTGACTATGGAGCCACGAAAATTGTAGGTCGAACTTTGATCCCTAAACCCACTCCGTATCCAAAAAGACTAAATAATCCCAACGTATACATTAATCTCAGTACATACAATCCATTGGATAACCTCCCCTAATGGTTACTGCTGTTGTTGCTGCTCGTATACCTGCATGTATGCTTCAGAAAGAGCAACCATCTGGGGCAGAGTTTCAGAGACATGCAAATCCTGCACCTCATACCTGCATTGTTTTTACCAAAAAAAAAAAAAATGAATAAATTATTAAAAAAACCGTGAAAAAAATTACTAGGGGGACAATAAACTAGAAGCCACATAGTAAAAATCTCAGAATTACCATTGTTCTTCTGACTTCCTCTGAACGAAGACTCTGTATGATCCTTCACTAGGCTTTCCCTCATGAACTATATTTGCGATCAAATCATATTTTGACCGCAGTTTCTCATTGTCCTTTGGTGTGGGAAGAGGAATGTAATCCTTGAGCTCAAGATTCTTTACAGGAAAATTGACTGACAAGAAGCATTTGTAGAGAACAATCAGAAAGGCAGCAGCACGCATACACTATACTTTACCAGTTTTACGCAATGCAGGTACCGATGATTCATACCCTGAATAACAGAACCCCAACACACACACAAAAAAAAAAAAAAAGAAGAAACATAAAATAAACAACTAAATAAAACAAAACATGTAGACAAGCACACATACAAACTCTAGACTAAGAATGTCCATCAAAATCCTATATAACATATAAAAGCTAACAGATGGCTTCCAGCATAGCATGCATGCAAGGATAGGGTTACTACCAAGAATGAAAACGATGAAGCAAAATGGCCTATTGCTTCGATAATCCATACTTAACAAACCCAAAGCTCAATAATGATTCATCAGACAGACAGAATTTCTTCCCACCTTGTTTCTTGGTGGGAGGAGGGTTGCATTTTGGAACACTAATCTCTGATGGCATACACCAGAAAACAACAAACATTATCATAAAAAGCTCCCCTAGTATGATACTTACCAAGGGTGGGATTCTTCTCCACAAAGAAGTTGTTTTTTGTAAATCGACGCATATGCAGAATCAGGTATGGTGGCAGCTTGGTCACACGATACCTCATCCGAGCTATTTGGGGCCGCACAACTTCTGTGATGGTCTCGCCATCAAACTTCTTCAATATATTGAAAAGAGGAACCTAAAGGGGAATTCGGCAAGGAAACTCACCAAAATCAAATACTAAACAAAAGGGAAGAGAAAGATACTTAGAAGTTAGATACATAGGATTACTTATAAAAATAATAAAAAAAAAAATACCATTCACCTTTCAAAATTTAAAAATAAAGAATGTGAATACTAGATGTGTTAAAATCTACAAATAAAGATCTCATCTTACAACTATGATGCAAAGCTATTCATCCATTGCAATAGCACCTAACACTACACCTTCAAGGTAAGCAAGCACCTTTTTACAGGAAGCCGGAAAATTACAGTGATCATTTCAGGCATGCTAAATGACTTCACAACTCAATATCTGCCTTTCAGGGGAAAAAAGATAATCTTCTGATGGCTAAACATACTGATAGAAAACACCATGCCTACCTCAGTTACTTCACTGCCATTACAAAAAGCTATAGTTATCAGGAGAGAACACTGGAGAGCTGATCAGTAGTCTCATATAAGAGTCTATGACCGGTAAGCAAAGAACTTGTGTGAGTCCAAAATTAATTGCAACATGGCGACCCAGAAGCCAAAATTGTAACGGCTTGTTTGGTTTGATGTACCAAACCATGTAATATAATCATCACAACATTGTTATTTGGATTACAATATTTGGTTGCATTTTGAACATGGTAGTCAAAATTACATAGTAAACAAAATATACTCTAGTAATGTAATTGTGATAAAACTCACTTGCCTATGTTATTTTGATCACAATGTCAAAACTATCACCCCGTGTCATCATATATAACTTACATATCAATATAAAACTTCACTGTTTAAATCTTTGTTTTGCTTTCTCACATTCCCCCTCTCTCTCTTGTGCACCCATCAAATCTTTCTTGTTGTCTCTCTCTCTTGCACCCATTTAAATTTCTCTTACTCTCTCTCTTTCTCGCACCCATCTCTCCCCTCCCCACAAACAAAAATAAATATGATGAATTTATTACATTTGTGATTACATACACATTTCTATTTTAAGTAGCCAAACATAGTAATGCAATCACTTTACATTACATTGCATAGTAGATTACATTACATTGTTGATTGTATTACAACTCTATTACATTACACCCAACCAAACAATATGTAATGGTCTGCATGCAGCCTCTTTCATTTGAGCCAGGAAATCAAAAACAATTTGAAAGAAAGGGCATTACAAGGCATCTCCATATGATGAATACACATACACTGATTGCCAAATGCCAACCAATTAATTTAGATCACACAAATGGATTCAGGAAGAGGAAAATGCATAACAGTTGAGGCTGCATCACAGTTTAGGAGCAGGTAAAAGTTGGCTGAGTAACAGACATCATATATTTGCTTAACCCTCCCACTTTTAGGAGTTACAAGCTCTAATTTCAGCTTTAAAATGATTTAGTGATACTGATAACGTGGCAAAGAATGCTTACAAGTCTATGGATGTAATGAAATCAAGCCAAGCGTAGCTCAGGCTCAACTCAGGAACCATTCGACCAGGAGCCCACGCCTGATCCAAGTTAGACCAAACTGAATGTGAATTCGGCATTGACCAGTCCAAGCTTTAAACAGTTTCAACCAAAGGCACCACACTGTACCTTTTTTATGCTACTCGAATTGTTAGACACTAGTTATTTGCTTTGAAATATTATGGATACTTTTCTAACTCTAGAAAACTATAGCTTCCAAATCAAAAGCAAAAAGATCAAATATATGCCTTGGCATTTAATTCTCAACATGGAAGTCGACAAAGTTTTATGTGTCGCTATGAAGCATCTATACTTTTATTTTGAATAAAGAAAGAAGCTACACTAAGCTGAGCCAGTATCAAGCAAAGCTCAAACTGGAAGGCCTGTGAGGGATCAAGGGAAGCTCTTTAATATTTGTAAAGAAAGTTATATTGGAATGCCACGTAAACCACGTGGCACATGCCTGGGTTCACTTAGGTATCAGTAGGTACATGTTAGGTGATCAACAATAGTCATACTTAAGATCACCACACATGCAAGTGCTAGATCACAAAATATAAGATTATTGGTCACTAAGATATCCGGGTACACTATGTGACTCAAGAGACTCCGGAGATCCAATATTAGGTCACAAACCTAAGTTAGCAACTTCACTTTACTTGAGTAGTTGAGGGCTTGCAATCAGCTCAAATGTTGTGTATCTACATGTTATGTTGGTTGGTATATATATGCCTTATCTACCTAAGCAAACCACTTACCTTATGAGTTGTTCGGTGTTCATTGTTGATTGTTTTATGGTGAATTAGTAGTCCTTCCTCTTCAAAGGATTTTTAATCTTCAAAATTGTTTTATCAAAATTTTATGTGATGCTCTTGGAATGAGCCTCTTTGCAAACAAAGAGGTACAGTTGCCTACAATTGGATCTCCCCATATTGTCAATAGTGGCTTAGTTTAAAAAGCGAGTACCCTAGTCCCTCAAAGGGGTGAGGCCAAGTGGAGGTGACTTCCAAAAGTCCACTGAGGTGTGTGCCTTGTATGTAAGCATGCCTCACGTGCCTCATGGAATTGGACTCAAAAAAATTATCAACTTAGATGAAGCAACTTGTACATAAGCATAGAAATCATCATGTTTGCTTGAAAGCAACGCCAATTGCCTCACATAATCAAACAGTTGCTGTTGTATAGATCAAGGGTTTCATTCAGAAGCCCCAAATCTGTAAACTAAAAATTTCATTTGATCACATTTAACGGGTCTTAAGGGTAACTGTATAAGAAACCATCTCCTGAAGTCGTCTATGAAATAATCCTGTAGTTTCTCTTTTTTTTTTTAAAAAAAAAATGCTCTTCTCGACATTGAGGCATTCACCTTTCTCCCAAGGCCCACACCAAGCGCTTTGGGCCATTGTGCATCAGTGCACCTGGGGCTTTTTTAAGCAAGGAAAAAGGGACCTGCATAGGAAGTTGCTGTAGGAAATAACAGATGCACAAAACAGGCAGGACTCGTTTACACTGGGTGACCAAAAACCAACAACGACAACTCCTAAGATCATATGAGCATTTTATTATAAATAAGCAAGTGTTTCTAGAGAATACCTGTGGGATAATGTTCTTTTCCATCACATCTTTGAAAAGTGGAGGAGGTGGCAAATCAAGACCAAGCATTAAAAATGGCATCCTAGAAGTTTCTCTAACTACATGGTTTTCACCGGCACCATCTACTGCCATCTCTCCATTTTGATCATCAGTATTTTCTCTTCTCTCCACAAGCCCCCTACTTTGGATCTCTTTCACGACCTCCAGTTCTCCCTGTTGAGTAAGTCAATTTTAGACAATAAAGCTGACACAAAGGCATAAGAGCTTCAACAACAATCTGTACTGAGGCTAGATTACCTGGAAGCACTGATAAATTATACTTGTATTTTTCTTGGAACTTCTGAGATCTGCATGAAGTGTATTAAGAAGCCAAGACACAAACTCAACTGGATCAGACTGTGAACCAATTCGAAATCGTTTTTTACTGGCCTTCATCACTGCCTGCAGAAACTCATGGGGGCTCACCTGTGATTACATAAAATCAGAAGTCAGAACTTTGATTTGTTGCACTGCATATCCAAAAAAGAGCTGAATTGCCCAATTATATATCCATATGTTTGTAGTTGTACCTGTCCCTTGAAGTTTCTGGCATGCCAAATTTTGCGAGTCAGTTCCCCAAAACGATGAACAAGAGGAGATTTACAATGTTGATAGTTCTCTGGAATCAGGAAGAAATTACGCAAGGGAGTAACCCGCATAAGAGCTTGAATTGTAACATTTACAAAATCAGTCTCCTTAATATTATTCAATCCAACCTGAAATGAAGTTCAAAGAATCACTCATTCTGGTGCTTGTCCAATGCATGGGAAAATGTTGAGAAAATCATATATAGAAGAATAACTAGGACAAAAGCAGTTTCATCACAAAAAGAATAGAGGTACTACCAGTCCAGGGAGGTAATCAGAGCCATCAAGAGCCCTTGCCCACAGCTTACTTTTGTCTAACTGCTCAACCTGATCCTTGGTAAACCTGCTCAAAGAAGAAACAAAGCTCACTTAAGTACTTAGCTTGTCAATCTCTTTTGTCACAAGGCAATTATTTGAAAAAGTAACTGCCTGAACAATTCAGAAAGGAGACATCAGTCAGGTCAGGTCGTGGCAACCATAGCATTCAAGTAGATATCCCCATCCATGTACTAGAACACTAACTGTGATGAACTCCACATGTGCTAGAAAGAATACTAAACATAGTGAAAAGGAAAAGAAAAATATAACAGCCAGAGTAAAAATATTAAAAAAAAAGAAATCAAACCTGGGATTCAGAACATAGCGAATGTCATCCAAAGATGGATCATTGATCTCATATCCATCGGGAAGACAATAAACTTTCTCGGTCCGCAAATTGATGTACACATGGTGACCTGCTTCTAAGCTGTGAGTATATGCATGAGATTTAGGGCCCCTCCCTTGGTAATACTTTCCACAAACCAGGCATGCATAGACATTCAAGTTTGATAAAGAGACCGAACAAAACTTCTCAAAATCAAAATCCAAAACCTACAAAAGCATATTAAAGAATTAGATGGAAACTTGCAATATTGCAAATACAACTGTTTAGCACATTTGGGTACCAAGAGAAAAATGGCAGAAGATCAACCCATACATGTTGCTCAGAGAATAATTGTGGAAATATATACACTGATGCCCCAATAACATCAATGCGAACAGTAACAGTGAATTCACAAATCTTTTTTTTTTTTTTTGGGGAAGGGGGGGGGGGGGGGATTAATGAATAGCATATGAACCAATACTTTGAAACATCTTATTCTCTATTTCGGATCCAAAATACAATTACGCAAAAATAATAAAAATCACCCTCAGACAGATTCCCTTCTCAAAAATGTCTAGGCATCCCACTTGCACCAAAATTGCTCAATTCAATGTGACTAAGCCAGAATGCAAATGCCAAAAATGGCTAGCACTATACTCTGAAGTCTGAATTTGTGATAACAAGTATCCTGACATAAAAGCCATCCATTTCTATGGCCCCACGTAAAACATATTGTTCCCCATATATAAAACTTCCTCACCTACTTAACGTATGAAGTCAGGCACAAAATCTCCCTATGCAAAGCTCATATATTTTTGTTGTAGTGTCTACGAGTTAACACTTCAAGTCCTCAAAATTTGTTGTCCATTATCTGTGGGTAAGTAATTGCTACAATCCTGGAGTGGTAAAAGGAAAATAAAAATTGACACCATCCGCTTAGGATGGCCCAAAGTTTCACCTATCATCTTCTCCACATGAGATTGAAGAAGGATACTTTAGTAGTGATTGGATCCTTCAACCTGGAAATCCAAGTTATAAAATCAAAATTCCCAAGCATGTTTTTAAGGGCATTTCGCCCAAATTGCGTCATCATTCATGACTACCATTCAAGCACATTCTATAGTATGTCGCATAACACAGAAAACGGTTAAGCACGTTTTTAGGGAACAATTCTAAAAGGCCAACTTTTGTATTTTTTTATTTTTTGGTTTTTTAAGGGGGGTGGGGGGAGTATGCAGGTTAACAGTTGTGGCTGCCATGCAACTTTGAGGTTTGAATTTTGCTAAAACACACAAGCTGGAGAATAAATTTCACTGTTTAGCACTTAGCAGAATAAAGGGGCCAGTTTTTAGGATTTCTACACCACTATGCACAACTTTCAAAATGTTTGACAAGCTAATCAAAATATCACTTTGTGCTATTTCTTAACACTCGTAAAGGTTTAAAGGCCATCACCAACTAAGACCATCCTAAGGAGAAATCCCAAATGTCCTCCAAAGGTTTGGACTTCAGAGGTACATGAGTCTAGCCTTCCCCCAAAACACAGGCTAATGCAGAGACTTAATAGAATATTTAGGACGTTTTTATTAACACTTCCAAAGGTAGTCAAATAACTAGTGATGACTATATGCTCAGAATGACCTCTCCAGAAAATCTAAAATTTCTGAAGTCGAGTAATTGTTCAAAGAACTGCGCATCACACAAATGCCAATTTTTCTGCCATTATGTAATCATGTCCCAAATCTACAAGAACACAACACTGGCCCCAACACAGTGATTAGAGTCCTAAAGAAATATTTACACCACCGTAAGAAATTTTGGAGATGCCATGATAGAAACCCACAAAACAAGGCGCTCTTATACACAAATACTGGCATTCTTAAAATTCTTAGGCTCATCATCACATAGAGACTATCAAAACTCTCCACCAATCAAAAGGTTTCATGGCACTTAAGGACTTCTCCGCAGTAAGACTATAAGCCAAAATGATGCCTAGCTTGGGGGCCTAGGAGTCCTGCTTTGCCCTATAAACCACGGTGCTCTCAATTGTTACAAGAAACAGTTGGAATGCCACAAGAACTTTAAGGCCTTAGAATGACTAAAGCATCTCATGCTTGAATGAAAATTGCAAGATATTAATTTATACACAGTTTATGATCTTAAGGATGCCCTCTTGGACCGGTGGTTGAGGCTTCCATCTTGAGCCTTGTGCTCAAGGGTTCTTGAGCATAGTTATCTCTATTTCCCTCTCTTTCTCTCTCTCTAGCCATCCTGGAGCTGTTGTTGCTAACAGCAGCACACTGAACGTACACACAGTTTATGATCTTGTGAAATGAGGCTAACCAGTTGACAAATACAAACTATGTTATCCTTTTGACTCACATACGCCTTTCAATCCCATCCAAATGCCTTAGATTGTTCTAGAACCATCTAGACCCATAAAGTACACTTTTCGAAGTTTGAAGGGAAACCTCAAAACAAGTCGCAAGTACCAATGGTAGACAGAACGAAATTGTTTAGGGGGGATATTTTTAGAGTCTCTTCAAAGGTTCTGGAAGCAATGTGATAAGAGGATCTTATAAACCCCCCCCCCCCCACACACACACGACCACCACCACCAAACCCCCCAACACACACACACAAAAAAAAAATGCCAGTAACCTAATACAAACAGTTTTCGAAAACCCTCAGAAGAGTTTCTAAATAATAACTAAAATACTCTCCCCGCCTACTAGTATTCAGGATTCAAAATACCTCACCGGGTAATTTAAGAACATGCCAAAGAGTTTTCGGGATACAACAATTATGAGCAACATTAAGCATTTTGGACTCACTCTACAAATTTGTAAGCAAGATCAATCGTTACAATTATTAAATTAATAAGGGATGCTTAGCAGACTTAGAGCTAGAGTAGTCATACCTTAAATACAGCTAGAGTGGCAAGACCCTCTGGGGTTTGTAAGGCAATACAGACAACAATAGCTTAATTATGACTTTATATCTTTAAGCCAGTCAAATTGTCTTAGGGTCTAACTGTTGTATACCACTGTCCTAGATTATGTTCATAAATCATAGCTCAACTAGTTCATCGCCATTCTCTCCTTTTAAGAAACAAAAAAAAAAAAAGCGCATAGTCGAGTCTTGAAAAATGACAGAAATACCCAAAGGCATAGATCTTATAGTTGCTGAAAAATTCTTCAAACAAGATCTCATGAAATTGAAATCTTAAAAACTGTACAAAAGACAAATTGTCCAATTTAATAATGTAGGCAGCCATTGTAATATCAATATGAGTTGCACCCACATCTACTATCAACAATAACAAGTAGAACTTAACACTAAACTAGTACAAAGCAAGTAAACATATCTCTTTTAACGACACTATCCCAGAAATGCTCTATGGCTAAGGATTGTATCATGTCAGTCTCACCACTAAACTAGCACAAAGGAAGTAAACCACTCCTGGGCTACTCCCACCTGCTATGCCGACTATGTATTTAATCCCTATGCCAATGTCTCAAAAGAAAATCCCTGTGCTCACTAAAGTATTCAAATTTGTACCTGACGATTGACGGTGTCAAGATAAGGACAATCCCTGCGCACTTCAATCATGCGGCGTTTAAATCCTTGCGTGTGAGAATCCTCGTCGTCTTCATCATCATCGTCATCATCATCATCATTATCATCAACCTGATTTTTGCGATTCTCCAACTCAGCAGCACGCCTACGCATAGCATCCCTCCTTCTCTCCTCCTCTTCCTCATCATCCTCATCGTATGAAGCAAGGGGAAGAAGAGGGTTCTCAAAGGCGTGCATCTTTGGAGATGGTGCTGCTTCTTCTTCTTCGTTTTCTACCTTCTGCCTCTTTGAGGGAGCCACATCATCGCCATTGGCGTCCTCTTCTTTCTCCCTCTTGTTTCTCCTGGTTTCCACCTCCATTCCAACGATTGAAAACCCTAAAAACAAGTTTTTCTGTCCAGATTAAACAAGCGATTGACCAACTCAAATCTGCGTAGTCATTCCACTAAGAGCTACCAACAAAGTTCAGTCATGGAGTAGAGAATGATAAAGCTAGGAAAATGAATACAGGATTTCCCGCAATTTTTCTACAAGAGATCTTTGAAGATGCTTCATGAAATTGAACTCCCAGGTGAATAACCAAAATATATTTCCAGATGAAGTGATGGGTGATTGGGCTTTGGGCCTGGTGCTCTTTTATCAGACTAGTATAAACTACACGAGCCAATTTCCAACTTCAGGCATGTTTGGTGAATAAAAAAATGAATGAAATTGACAAGGAGTAGGTTCTACTTTCTGTTCTTTCTGTTTGAAGAACAATTTCTGGAATGGAATTGCAATCCCTAAAAATTTGTTATCCCTCCTATGAGAATTAGAAACCTCCCAAATATGGGGAATAAACTATCCCTTTTCTTTCATAACAACAACAAAACCATTAAAAATAATAAAAATAAGAATAATAATTATTATAATTATAAATGTATTTATTACTAATTATTACTAATAATTAATTATTAAATGTTATTAATTAATAATAATTTATAATAATTAGTAATTTAATAATATGAAAATTAGTAATTAATAATAAACATATATATTAATAATTAATAAGTAATTATTATAATTAGTTAATGATAATTGATAATAATTAATAAATATAATAAAATTAAAAATTAATAAAAGTATTTCAATAATTAAAAATTGATTAAAAATTATTATAGTTAATTATGAGCAATTGATAATAATTAATAATTAATAAAAAATAAACAATAAATAATAAATAATAAATTATTATTTTTAATTATTTATAATTGATAAATAGTAACCAATAAAAAATAATTAATAATTAATTATAACAATAACGAATAATAATTTATAATTTATAATTTATAGTAATAATATTATTAATTAATATATAATAATAACTAATTAATAATTGATAATTATTAATTATTAATTATTAAAATTTAATTATTATCACAATAATAATGACGATAATAATAATAATAATAATAATAATAATAATAATAATAATAATAATAATAATAATAACTATAGCTTTGATTACATTTCACTGTTCACCAAACACTTTCATTTCAGGGTTCTAATTACATACCCAGCCTCCAAGGATTCTAATTTCATACCCAATTCATTCCACTTTTCTCTCCAAACAAGCCCTCGGTATTTAATGAATAAATAAAGGGGTTATTGACTACAAAGGACAGTCCAATTGCACAATTTACAGAGAATGACATGGTGGACATTGAAGTCCTAATTTGTAATTATAAGTGGGACACACGACGCTGACTTAACATGTTATTTAACAATTCATTTTTTTTGTTTTCTTTTTATTCAAGTTGCCCGTTGGAAGAAAAGAGGGGAGTAGAAGAAGAAGATGATGATGATGATGATGAAAGAAGAAGAAGAAAAAGAAGAAGAATTGGGTTTAAACCTATTAACATTAATAATGGACTAATTCTATAAAACCTCCTTCTCCTCCTCCTCCTCCTCTTTCTTCTTCTTCAATTTCGTCATGTACTATTTAATATATGCATCCATGGTTCGTAATATATGTAATCCATGGATTTTAATATAGTAATCCAGGGTTGGTTTTTATTTTTTATTTTTTTTTGCGTTATGTAGTATCCTTGATGAATATATCAACAATTAATAATATATCATTACTACTAAAAATATGTGTATTACCAACCACTTTTTTTCAACCAATTTAAAATGGTTGGAAAAACCAACTATTTTAGCAACCAGTTGATATTCCAAATATTTTTCAGAAAATTTTGTGGGAAAAATGGTTGGAAATTCCAACCAATTTTGCTAAAATTGGTTGGAAAATTTTCCTACCATCCTTTTTCCTACTATTTGAAATTGGTTGGAAAAATGGTTAGAAATCCAACCATTTTTCCAACCATCTTCAAATAGTAGGAAAAAGGGTGGTAGGAAAATTTTCCAACCATTTTAGTAAAATTGGTTGGAATTTCCAACCATTTTTCCCACAAAATTTTTTGGAAAATAGTTGGAATATTAAATAGTTGTTAAAATGGTTGGTTTTTCCAACCATTTTAAATTGGTTGGAAAAAGTGGTTGGTAATACACATATTTTTAGTAGTGCATTGGCAATGTTGTTGGAACATAATGTAATTTATTTGGAAAAGTACTTATAAAATCAAGGGAAATTCCAAATGGTAGGCACCAACTATTGCCTATTCCAAATGGTAGACACCTTTTTTATGTATTCCAAATGGTAGGCCTAAGTTCAAAAAATTTCCACCCAGTAAGCACATACCTAACTACCGTTAGGAATATCAATAAAAAAAAAAAGAAACAAATTAATGTTTTCAATTGCTCCCATTCTGTTCGTCATTCAGAAGCAAACGCTCAGCCCTCTCCAGTCTCCTCACAAACGCATAGTTGTCTCCTCCAGACACCCAGCCCTATCGCCGTCGATGGAGGACCGCCAGAGTCGCTCGGCGTAGCCGGAGTCTCTGAAGGGTCGCTCGGCGTAGCCGGAGTCTCTGAAGGGTCGCTCGCCCTATCACCGTCGCTGGAGGACCTTCGTAGTCGGTCGCCGTCGTTGGAGGACCGCCGGAGTTGCTCTCCGGAGTCGTCTGCCGGAGTCGCTGAAGGGTCGCTCGCCGTCGCTGAAGGACCCAGCCCTCTCAGTCCTCTCCTCACACACTGTGTTGCCGTGTTGGTTTACAATGTACTGTAATATTCTTCTATTGAAGCAATTCCCCTTTTTCTTTGGTTGCAATTTAAAATTGATAACCCTCAATGATGTTGCTGAAGTGTGTAATATGTGAAATTTGCTACTAGGAAGCTAGATGTAATTCTATTGATGCGTCAGTGGGAACTACCCTTGAAACTGGATTGTCCATCGGATGACAAATTGTGTACCCAAACATGTCCCATGTATCGCTACGATTGGTTATGGAGGAGACGACTGGCGAGCAGCCGGCGAGGACTCACGGCGATCGACTCGGCGATCCTTCAATGACACGAGGGTCGGGTGTTTGGAGGAGACAACTGAGCGTTTGTGAGGAAGGGCTGAGAGGGCTGAGCGTTGAGTTTGCTTCTCTGAATGTCGAACAGAATGGGAGCAATTCTGCCAATTCATAACATTAATTTGTTTCTTTTTTTTATATTGATATTCCTAACGGCAGCTAGGTGTGTGACTACGGGATGGAAATTTTTTGAACTTAGGCCTACCATTTGGAATACATAAAGAAGGTGTTTACCATTTGAAATAGACAATAATTGGTACCTACCATTTGGAATTTCCCTAAAATCAATAAAATATTAGTCCATTGTTGAATGGAAGACAAAACACATGTAGTAGTTAGTATGACACAATACTAAAAGCTTCAATCCATAGAATAAAACACTCTAAAACTCCTTGATACATGATAATCCATGACAATACACAAAATGGGAGCGAAGGGGCCCGTGAATACAGACGATTCAACATCCATGATTAGTGATATGTGTTATCCATGGATACTATTATAGAAATCCATGGATATCACATGTCATTAACCATGGATAACACATATCACTAACCATGGATATTCCATAACAAGCCTGAATAATAATGAATTTCTATAATAGATTCCATGGATAACCCTATTTGAAAGAAAACGACTATGGTTAGGGTTATCTCACAATACAGGTTAGTAATGCTGGAAAAATAGGTATCATAATATTTTAAATAAGCAGGATGTTTGTGCATCCTTATTGATCTCCTCACTGGTTGTGTTAGGCTTTCAGACTCAGCATTGTTAGGTTGATTTTGTTCAGTGTGACAGTCACTGTCATGGCCTTGTCTATTGTCTCTGCAAGGACCATCTAAACTAGAATGTGAGTCATGATTTGTGTTAGTAATAGCAGCAGGCACATCAGCAATAATAATCTCAGCAATATTCTCATGGTCAGTCTCAATGCATTCATGGAAATTATTCACAAATGGGACATAATCGGGTGATACTTGTTCTTTAAAGGGGAAAATATGCTTATGAAAAACAACATACCTAGAATTTAGAAATTTCTGTGAGGTAATAGAATATAATTTGTAGGCTTTCTTTCCTTGTGGATACCAGGGGTGGGCACGGATCGGTTAACCGATCCGATCATAAATTTGGATCGGTTAACCGTATGTTCGGATAGTTAAAATCATGATCTGTATCCGATTTGAAAGTTTTGGTTAACCGGACTTTCGGTTAACCGAATTGTCGGATAATAAAATTTGTGATCCATATCCGATCCGAAAGTCTCGGTTAACCGGATTTCGGATCGGATAACCATATATCCACGGATTATAACGCACTCGTACAATAATTATCATTGTTCTTCTTACCTTAATGGGTTCAAAATAGTAAACTTTATGTATTGTGTTACATTTCTACGCTAATGACTACTAATTAACGATAAAAAAATAACATTTGAAGGGTTCAAAGTTGAAAATGAATTGTTTTCGGATTTTCGGATAACCGACGGATTATCCGTATTTTTCAACCCCCGATCTGTATCCGATCCATGATCCGGGGAAAAAATTCGGATCGGTTAACCAATCCGCCAACTTCAAAAATTATCCGCTAATTATCCATTTTTTCGGATCGGATTACGGATTACGGATTTTTCGCCCACCCCTAGTGGATACCCAAGGAAGACACATTGTTCTGCCCTTGGTTGGAATTTGTGTCTTCTTACTTTAAGGTGCTCATATGGTAAAGCCATCCAAAGGACCTCAAGTGATCATATGTGGGAGTTTTTCTGAACAACATTTTATATGGGGTTTTATTCTTTAATAAGCAGTGAAAATGCTATCACCCCAGAATTTTAAAGGTAGGTTTGATTGAAACATTAGGGTTCTAGCTACCTCAAGAATATGCTTGCGCTTTCTTTCAACTACTCCATTCTGTTGAGGTCTTTGCGTGCAACTTGTTTCATGCAGAATTCCATGGTTATTGAAATAAGATATTGCAGTTTTGTTTTTCCCAATTTCTAAGGCATTGTCAGACCTTATTCTTTTAACAACTGAGTCAAACTGTGTTTTGGCCATGGTAACAAAGGATTGGATCAAACCAAAGGCCTCATCTTTGGTGGTCATTAGGTGAGTCCAAGTGCACCTAGTGAAGTCATCTACAATAGTCAAAAAATACATGTGTCCTGAGTGGGTAGGAATGTGAAAAGGACCCCAAGTGTCTACATGGATCAACTCAAAAGATGCAACAGTGGAAATACTACTAGCATGAAATGGCAAACAGTGTTGTTTTGACTTTGGGCAAATATTACAACTAATTTGTTTTTGGTTTTGTAAAGAGATATCATGTATCAATCTCATTCTATTGAAAGACATATGTCCTAATCTTTGGTGCCATACATCACTACTTATTGAAATCAAAGCATTACTATTGCCTAAAGAAATATTGTCTTGATAACTTGTGACCTCATGTATCATTTTATCTTCCAAGAAGTAAAGCCCATAAGCCTTTTTATGTAACACCCCCAAGTTTTAAATCACTAGATTAAGCTAATTACTTACTTAACCCAATGATTAGCGCTGCAGATTATCACCCAAGGGTATTACCGCCGTCCATGGAAGTGGAAAAGGCTACACCCTAATCCCAAATCATAATAACCTTAGCATGAACTTAAGCACATGACACATCACCACCCACAATGATACCTAAATATACTTAAACAACCTTTTCTACATAATTTAGAAAACCCCAACGTTATACAAAAATAAAAATCACTATAAAAATTTTCCTTGCTTATGAGTCAATCAATCTCTCAATTCACCTTCTTCTCCTTACGCCGGCCTAGGGCTCGTCCTTCAGATGTATTCCTCTCTTCCTTTGCCGGATTCCCTAATACGAAAACATAAAACTTTGAAAAGTGAGATAAACTCAACACGTATATCCCTATAATGTAAGAAACACTTCATAATTAAGTATTAGTTATTTAGTGCGTTTCCAAATTCATTTAAAACAACATAAATGATAACAACAACACTAAACCGTAAACAAACTTAACATATAAAGAAACATGCTTAACTTAACGTAAAATGAGTCATAAATAACTTGTACATAGAACCATGACTTAACTCATATCATAAATCTTGACTTAACCTTTACATAAACCATAACTTGACTTACACCACACTTGAAATTTCCTTACTTAAGACACATAACCTAACATAGTTTAGGTTTCAACATAATTCGTACGTAAAACTTGACATGAACGTACTTAAATCGTAACATAACACTAGACTTCCAATTTCTCATAAACATAACTTGTGGTCCTTGATATATGATTCATAGATTTCACACTTTTAGTCAAATAAGTTGAAGCTTAAGTACTTCAAACTTGGTTGTCGTATTATTATCTTGAAAGTCCCCTACTTGCGATCATCGGCTAAGCCTCCGTATGGGCATATCCAGACCAATCGGGATATCCAGATGGTATCCTATACTGGCCAGATTTTCATGGGGTGCACTTATGACACGATAACATGGTGTGCACTGTGGCACGGTATCATGGTGTGCAGGAAGGCACGATAACATGGGGGGGGGGGCTTTAATTAGGTGGAAAAACTCACTTGTTGTAACCTTATTTTATCGCTTAATTCTACCGTGACCTATCCAAACTATCCTTAAATAACCAAAGTACTTGTTTAACATAAGAATACACACCTTAAAGGATGAGTAACATAAGTACGTAGGGTAAAGATAACTTACAACCTATCCCTTTACTTTGATACCTAAAACCACATGAAAACTTGCTTACACTTGAACATGATACATAAAATTAGTATAAGTTATGTGAATGTTAAAATGGACAATAAGTATATAACATACTTGATATATATAAAATTAAACATTAAAAGGGTTACAGGCAGTATACGTACCTGGACAACCGCAAACTTACACACACTTAAATTCACAGGGACTTGAATAGCTGAGTGCAACGACCTCTTGAGGACAATTAAGACCTCTTGAGGACACTTAAGAAAGAATAAGAATCATAAATTAAAACCTAACTTGGATGAGAGTAATGAAGAATATCCTAGTAGAATTCTAGGCTACTTGATAATTAAACTTGCTTTCTAAGGTTTACTTGGAAGGCCATAACTTCTCCCACAAGTATCATATCATTATGCATAAGGACTTTCTAGAAAGCTAAACTTAGGTACTACAATTCTCTAGTTGATCATAAAGATAAAAAACGTGGTTAAGGAGGGTAAAAATCCCCAACTCAGTAGGCTGTCCAGAATATTCGTGTAAGAACGCCGTTTTTTTTTCCGGAGAGTCATAACTCGAGTCATAGACATCGGTTTTGGGACATGCAAGCTATCTATGAAAAGCTTGAAGAACATAATAAAACTTTTATGTTGAACATAAACTAATTTGAACATGGGAAAGGACCGGAATTTGGCCATGAACACAGAACAATCAATTAAATTTTCTGGGCAGACTCAAGGTACTGGCCAAGGTTCGGTGACTTATAACTTCCACTCCCGATATCCTATAGCTATGAATTTTACCTTTCTTAAAAGCTTGATAAACTCTCTATAAATGTTATGTTGAATTCATAAATCAAAGAGATCTCTAACCAGACGAAAAACATGCAGTTTGAGACTGACCTCAGAAATCGTATATATTTGCATCTCTTCACGGTTTTGGCCATAACTTAAGATATACATAGCGGAATTCCGAGATTCAAAAACCAGGTGTTAGATAACATCTTAACCTACCTACTCATGTCATAAATTGGGTCAAAATCACATTTTAGACTCCCTGGAATTTCCTAAAATCAACCAGAATTGGATATTCAACTTTAGCTTATCTTGCATTTATGTTTAGCCTAATGATCCCACACTAATCTCTTCCCAAATATACTTCTTAAGCATGAACACTAAATATCCAGAATTAAACATCCAGAAACCCTTCATCCATGGCCACATTTCAAACATGAAAAATATAATCTTGACATACTTTGACATCCCAAGTAAGATTCTTCACAAATTCATCACTAAACATCATAATCTTCACTAATATACTTTATAATCTCAAAAACCAACACCTAAACTTATATCCAACAAGATTATCATCCTTAAAGACGTGAAAATCATCACTAAATCAGATTGCATGCAAAATCTAACACTATAGAGAGAGAGAGAGAGAGAATTGGGAGAGATTACCACACAAGAGAAACGGAAAGAGGAAGAAGAGGGTGGTACGGTGGCCGGCAACGGCGGCCGGTCGCCGGCCGGGGCCCTAGCTGGCGGCGACGCACAGCGGCAGCAGCAGAGAGGGAGATGAGGGGGCAGGGGGTCGAGAACAAGAGAGATAGAGTGAGGAAGTGATGGGTGGGAGGGATGGGTGTTTGACAATAATGAGAGATGTGAGTTAATCTTGCAATTATACAACACTGGGGCCCAAAACACTCTTCCTCCTCTCCCTTTTGGCCGACTGAATTTAGAGGCCCAAAATAACACTTATCAGATTTTTAACTTTCCTCCTTATACTCATACCTACCTAAACCCAATTTACTTAAACTTATTATACCGAAAGGAAATTATTCGAAAATGTTTGGAACCCAAACAAATATACCTCTCTCAGGTACTCTAATAAATATTTTTAATCTTGACTTGGGTAAAAGAATAAAAAAAAAGAACGGAACCTGTAAAAGAATCAATGAATATCCATGATATCCATAAATTAAATTGGGCAAAGGAACTTGACAAGAATTTTCTAATCTAAGATCTTGATGGTCGTTGCAATGTTAAAGTCCTATAAAACACACACTGGTTAGAAGAATTGGAACACGCGCATTAACTATTATTTACTTGTTCTTAATCTTGATTAATTATGCTAATAATTACGTATTAAGGGGGTAATTAACGCTGAGTTGTTAATTACATCTTACTCCCCTTAAAAGTAGTTTTATCCTTGAAATTTTGAAAACACTACCGTCGCGTCCTGGGGTCTTACCTCAAAATAAAAGAGGGTACTTGTTGCGCATGCCTTTCTCCCTCATATAGTTTCAGAAGAGCGAAGTTTAGTCCCGATGGGTCGAGTTCTAAACCTGATCTAGATTAGGAATACATTTCCAAAATCGTATACGCGAAATATATTATGAACGTGTCCTGAATTAATGGGTAATGCGAGCCTATTTGCCACCGGGTTTATTCCTTCCAGTGATTCCTTATGGCCCGGTATATCAAGGGCCTAACTTTCTTTTAATGTTAAAACTTCGTGCGTCTTTCATGAGTGAAAACTTAAGGTATGCGTCATGCCCCGATTGAACTATAGAGGCTCCCCTTTTTCTGTCAGCAACACTCTTTGGCCGGTTTTGCGCCGTTTTCGATACGTTGTTGAAGGATATGGATTTTTCTCTCCATAGCGTTCGTAACCTAGTATGGTCTTAATTTATACCTTCATTCGTAACGTGAAGTGTTCTAAAAGGCCTCATTTGATATCTTGTTGTCTGAATATCTTGCTAAGGGTAAAACCTTTTTCCTTATTACTTGAAATCTAGAACACATACTCTGAGCATATTTTTCATAATTTGGTTTGTTCTTTTTGTTTGACCTTCAAAAATGGGGGTAATAAAAGTTGTCATAATTGGGTTGAGTACCCATGACTTCCTGTAGGGTTGCCCCAGATCATGCTTAAAACTTTTACCTCCTAGTGAGAGACCACCCTTTTTGGAATTACATGTGTGTAGTCTCAGGACCTTTTTAACATAAGGGTGGTTTAGATTATTTACCCTCCATGTTTCGTGTGTGAGAATAAAATGGGCAAACTTGATCATCCAATCTAGGATCATCCATTTTCATAGGTCAAAAAGCCCAGCATCCTTCTTTCCTCTACTCCGGAGCGTATGTATATCATATCCTTATCATTCAATTGCTCTGCTTTGGTTTCTTCCAAGAGAAATGGATGCTCTTGTGACTTAGTTAATCTTAATTTCACGTTTCCCCTTGGTATACTACTTCTATTTCCACATTCTGCACTATCGGTGCCACTAAGGTCAAGATATTAGGTGTGCACTTTGGACTATGTTTAGTCTTCTCTTAAATTCTTGGAAAGATTCCTCACGTTCCTTAGTCCACACAAACCTTGTAGTCCTTTTTAACAAATTGGTTACTGGCAGGGTAGCGTTTTGAAGAGCTCTGAATGAAACATTGATAGCAATCTACCATACCTGAAAACTTCTTACCTTGGGGATACTCGTTGATCTGGACTAATTTATAATTGCATCTACTTTTTGTGGATCGATCTAAATTACATTCTGGATCACTATACGTCCTAGAAATGCTATTTCTTTTAACTGAAGTCTATACCTTGACAATTTTGTAGATAATTAATGCTCCTTTGAGGCTTGTAATCTAATTCACAGATGTGGTTCATGTTCTTCTTGAGTCTCTGGGTGAACCAAAACGTGGTCAAAAGTGCAACCAAGAATTGATCTATACGCACCCATACACCTGGTTCATGAAATGTATATCTACTGTTAGCACGTTGGAAAGCTCAAAAGGCATAATTAGAAACTCATAATATCCGTATCCAGTCTTAAAAGCAGCCTTAGGCAAATCTTCCGGCTTGAGCCTTGTTTGATGATACCATAACCTCAAATTAACTTTCTAAACCATTCCAACTCCTGGCAACTGGTTAAAAAAAATATTAGCGCGAGGTAGGGGATACTCATTATTGATTGTAATTTTGTTCATCTGTCTGTAATCTATGCATAATCTTAAACTGTCATCTCCCTTCTTCATTAGAAGTACATGTGTTTCCCTCTAAGAGGACATACTCTAGGTCCTAAGAATTTCCCTTATATCCATTCACAACCGGGTTTTGGACTCTTTAAATTCCATGTGTGCCATTCTATTTGGCACTTTTAAAGTTAGGTTGCGTTCTTGGAACTTAATGGAAATAGTCATCCCAAAGAATGACTTAACACCCTTTTGAGCACGATGTCTTAACTTTATAACCTTTAGAGAGAACATAATTTCCCTAATAAGCCTTTGCCTGTGAATAATAATCCTACTCTCTCAAAACACTGGTTGTTACCTCTTTTAACTATCTGAACATTTTTATCTCTTCGAAAAACGATAGGGTAATGACGTGTACCCCTTTTTTTTAAATTTTTTTTATCCATATGACTTTCTTTCTTCTGTAAAACGAGCTAATCCCTCTTCAAGTATCATATATCCTTAAATTAATATACAACCTAATCTCAAGAAGTCTAGACTCAAAGGTCCCTTGTATCTTCCTTTAGAACCTGTTTCCCATATTTCCCAACTTTACTTCATGAATCATGAAAGCTCCATATGGACTAATACTAAGCACTTTACTCCCCTTTTTATTGAACTTATTTCCCGACATTTATTTCCTATAAAAGGAGTAGGTAGGTGCGGAGGGAAAACATGGTAATGGAAAGATACGATTGATGAGAGGTGTAAGCATGAATCTCCAAGCTAACAATGAAGCAAGCATTTACAATGATGGATTTAATATTCCATAGTGGAATGTGGATACTTCATCAGTTTAACAACACATCAATATATTGGATGAGAATGATAGTTACTAGAAGATAATCGGTAGTAATAGTGATTACAAAGATTTCATGAATAAGGAAGCCCGTAAGAAACACTTAAATGCGCTTGGTTTGGTGTAACGCCCCCAGATACATAATCACCAAATTATCATTGAACATCTCATAAACCAAAGATTAGCGTAGCGGAAATACAAATCCAGAGGCATTACCGCCGTCCCCATAACAAAGGACAAGGCTTAAGAAACCAACCAATACGACACCATACACTACCATATGGAAAAAAAACTTAATCAAATTCACACCACACTTACAACTCCTTCACACCATAATCGACAACTCCAAACTAAAACACAACTTAGAGATTACATCCATTCATCAAAATATTTAAAGCCTTCTTATTTCTAAAAGGGAGAGATTCACCATGACCATCCAGGTGGAAGAGTTCTTATTCTCGTTACTGAAGGCCTACTTTAACTGGGAATGGACACTTCAGTTACTTTTTCTGACCTGTGAGCTTGTTACCCTTGGAGGAAGCACTACCTAAAAACAAAAACAGAAAACTTCGCAAATAAGTTGGCTAAACTCAGTACACATACCCCTACCTTGTAAACTTTAGTAGTTCATTTTAGTTCGTGCATTGCTAAAATCTTTTGAAATAAGAAAACAAAGACAAGTCACAAAAACTCTTGAACAGCCAAAGAAAAAGATAAACAATAACATCACAAACATCGTCATCATCATCATCAACATCATCATTATCATCAACATCATCGTCATCATCATAGACCTCATCATAAATAGACCTTGTCATAAATAGACCTCGTTATAGACCTCATCAAAGACACTGGCCAGGTCGCATGACAGATGCCCGTCGACATCGAAAGTACCTCAGTGCGATTAGCACCATATAATAGAGACCTCATCATTGAAAGAACAAAATCATAAACTTTCCTTGTATTAAACATCATGAAAACATCAGCATAAAACATCATCATCATCAATAAAACGTGCTTGGGAAATGTAGGCACATGCTGCCTTGGTAGGCAGCTTGAAGGACCACTAGCACTTGAACAGACTTGAACAGGTAGCGGCAACGACCCCTTGGAGTTAACTTGAGATTAGAATAAAGATAAGACTTAGATTGAGCTCTTAGAAGGGATGATTTCCTTGAAGAACTAATAAATCAAAACTCAATGAGTTGGAAGATTCAAGGAATTTCCATAACACTTAGAAGGTATAACTCTTTTTACACATCTTGAAAGACCTTGCACGAGGACTCTTTGAAAGGTTCGGATTATGCCTCACAACTTTCTAGTTAAAGCTTAAACTAAGAATACATGAAAAGATGAAATTGAAATAAGATAAACAAGCAAACTTTCTTGAGGAAAACATGTATGGGAGTGGTGTTTGGGAAGCCTATAAATCAATCTCCAAGTATAGTTTGAGTGCACAAGAGTAGTCTATGGGAAGCTTGAAATGCATACTACCACTTTTATGTTGACCTCAAACTCATATAAGCCTCAGAAAAGGTCCTGAAAGTGTCTAGAATATGCTATGGTTACCATTATTTCTGGGCAGAATTTAATTGCACAGCTAAAAAGAATGGACCATAACTTCCTCTCCCTATGTCCAATGAATGCCCAAGACCCCATTTCGAAAAGCTTGTGGAATGTACAACAACTGTCGTTTTAATCATAAATTGATTTGAGCATGAGAAATGGTCGGATTTTGGCCAAGAATACATAGCAGTCAAAATAAGTTTCTGGGTAATCTCAAATTACTACCTCATAATCGGGAACTCATAACTCTCACTCCTAACATTGTATGGCTACGAAATTTACCTTTACGGAAAGCTCAAGAAATCCTCTAAATCTTTCATGTTGAACGCTCAGCCTAAAAAGGTTGCTAACCAGATGAAAAACGTTGATTTCCAGACTGCCTCAGAAAATCGTATTCATGTGATACTCTTCACGGTATTGGGCATAACTTTTGATATACAAATCGAAACTTCGTGATTCAAAAACCAGGGTTTAGCTAACATCTTAGGCCATCTAATAATACCATAAAATGGAGTAAATTCACACTTCACACCCCCTGAAATTTTCAGAATGCAACCATACTCTTCAAGGGTGTTTATTTAGGCCTCTTCATGACATTCAAGAATTCATTTTCGGCCTTTATACACAATGTTTAGGCACTTAAAACCATCATGCAAAGTCACGTTAAGTATCCAAAACATCACCCAAGCTATTTCACATCAATAAGCAACCAAATAACAATCGGATCTTCTATGAGGCATTTCTTCGAACACCTTATATGCATCATAATATACCAAGCCTTTCATGACCTTCAATCCACTTCTACCACTATGACTATTTCAATAACTCAACTCAAGGTGATCTTTAGCTTACCAACTTGCCATCAACATCACATAATCCACATGCATGCTTACTTTAAATATGATCAAGGAACATCAAGTTGATCTACAACATTATAATTCCACTTCTCATTAAGAATTCACATACTAGCTATCAAACACATAATCTAACCTCATCTAATCTGAAATTACTACATAATATGGTTTGTTTCTCACTATAAATTTACATGCATGTCCCTTAAACAATCATCCAACAAAACTTCCACCATTTCCTACTTGATTCACAAAAATATAACCATACTTTACTTTTCCAATCACTAATAAAAAATTCAAGATTAAACTTCTATTCTTATTAACTATCTCAGACAAGTAACTACACCAAGAAAATACAATTTCTACCATCAACCTGAGATTAATTGAATTGGGGACATAGGGTTTAGAACAAACCTCAAAAGAGAAGAGAAGAACCCAAGGAAGAAGGGGCTGACTGGTTGACTCGTCGGCCGACGGCGGTGGCGTCGCCGGTTTTTGTCCGGCGCCGGCAGGAATCGAAGGGAGGGAGGCACAGACCAAGGGACAGAGTGCAGGGAGAAAGAGTAGAAGAAACAGAAGAAACGTTCTTCTGCATTTTGAATTGAAAAAGAGAAAATGAATTCAAGAGTATTAGCTAGTGGGCTATTTAAACATAAGGGCCAATCAAAAACCTCTCAATCTACCTCTCTTCCTTATAATTATTTCTCCCTTAACCTGATACAATTAATTTGGGTTTCCCAAATACACTTTTACGGAACTAAACTATGAGAAATTCTACTAATAAAAAATATAATCAGTCCTCATTTCTCAAATAATAATAAATTCGAATAAACCCAAATGGGAAAATCATCAGACCAATAATCGAATATCATAGTTACTAGGAAGAATTGGGAATACTATTTGAGGAGTATCAACTGAAATTATTACACTGGAGGATCAATAGTCGTTGCACTGTTCAAGTCCTGCAAAACACACAATTAGACGAAATAAAAAGCACGAATTACTTTAATTACGTTTGATTAGCTATATTAATCACAATGGATTAGAGGGGGTTGTTACATTTGGAGAGAAAGATATTGGGGTAAACTTTTGATTCATGATTCAGAACAATCAATGTATGGGATGCATGAATATTTTGCAGCAGCTACTTGGAGTGAACAAGGCATAAGTTATTGATTTTGAATGAATTATGACCATTATTGGAATACAACTTTGAGTCCAATGTGTAGATTCATAGCAGAAAGTGACGATTACTTATAAAAAAGCAAAGATAGAACAAATAAAGAGCCATATGAAATAAGTGAAGTCCATCACTAATGGAATGATGAGTTTGTAGCAGTTAAAAGAAAAGCAATGGCCATGAAAAAATTGATCATGAATTGGTAACAAATCGATAAAGACATATCATTAAACAATTGAGAATAATTGGCCGATAACAATGATAGAGTCTCATAAGAATTCTGAGGGACTTTTATAAAGATAAATAGTGACATAAAATAATACAATCGGTCTTACTATTTTGATGATTAGGGAGGCTTATCATGAGAATATCCAATGTGACCATGAGATAAAGGTTTGGTTCAAGAAATAAAAATGGAGTGTGACAGTCGAGCAGAAGAGGCTTGAATCTCATAATGACCGTTAGATAAAAAAAAATGATTAAGTGGATTACGGTATGGGCATTGGCAACTGGATTAAGGATATAGGGGTTTTAAATCCCCAAAATCATGTTGAATATTTCTCCAAGTAATTCCTCCATACATCTTCTGATAAGCATAGTCACCTAATCTTAATACTCCCTTTTTCCTATCCTTAATCATAAATTTCTGACTCCATTTTTTCACTATATATCTTTCCTCTAAATTTCTTCATTACACATGAGTATAATAAAATCGGTATCACCCTTATGGACATCAAGATCTTTGCGTTCGTGCTAATACCCTTATCATGGATATTATGTTCATAAAAGTCTCTGTTCACCTTGTTGACCATTACTAGCAAGCCCTTCAACCCAAATTAAACAATTGAGAAATCATAAACACTTCTTTTCCCTATCACTTTGCAGAAGTTTCAGTAGAGTTTCCCTAAAATATGACTACTTTAACTTGAATGTACTTATGATAACCCTGCATACAACATCTTAAACTTGATCTGGTACACCAAGGCCAAAGGCCCAATTAAACATTCTTCGTGCAATTCATAGTTTAACAAACGTCCTTTATTACATCGAACATTGTCATATGATGGTTCCCTTAACAAGAATCGAGGGAACATACACATATGTATGCACTTACTTCCTGCGCTAAAGCGACCAAAAATCCATGTACTACTTGTTCGACACAACTTCCCGTTTTAAAAACCATCACTTGTACTTACACTTCCCTTGAACCTTACTAGAGTCAGGCCTATTTGCTCTAGTCCCAAAATTTAGCTCGGGCAACATATAAACATAGTTCAGTTGGCAATATAGTCCTTTCTTACAATCACACCACATTTACCAATTCCACCCCAAACCGACCATACATAAACACAATGAATTAACATCACTATTCCATTACCCTCATAAAGTCATCTTTGCCACTTCCGACCATCCTAGGTGGAGGTGCAGACTTCATCGTCTAATCCATCGATCTCTTTAGATCTTGGGCTGCTTTTGGCCCAATTCTATCCTTACTTTCTCCTTGGTTAAAACTAACTTTGATAACCATAGGATCCGGTGTTACCTGTACAACCTTTATATCATTAGAATCATACGGTGGAGCAGGAGAAAAGATTGGGGTCCCAAGAGATCGAGAAAGTAACATGGTATCTCCTATATGGAAATACCCTTGAAGTCCACGTACTCCTAAAGTTGCAACTTAAGGGTCATAATGGTCCATGCTCCTGACGTTTGGGAGTTTTCCTCGTGTATATCCTAGTTATTCGTGTAGATGAAATCATGATACTTGTTTTGGAACTATATCCATGGATGACTACCTGGGTGAGTTGCCAGAAGACGGTGAGCTCTCCTCACCTGATCATGGCATTGAGACTGCGTATTCTGCCTTAACACAATAAATACCTCTATAAACTTAGAAATATGTGTGGAGACTAGCTCTCCTGGTTCCATACAAATAGCCTAAGGGTTTGGCGATTCCAGATCCGCCATCTATTGAAAAATAAAAAGAAATGAAGTGACGTTCACACATAGGTGAATATGCTAACGCAATAGAATTCATGATTTCCAATCTTGTAAGGACCTTCACTATAAGGACCAATATCTTAAAAACTAGGTTAAGAGTCAATATCTCATTACTAACTCTAGCCACCAAATTCAGTTGTCCTCCAATGTACACATAGATCATTACATTCTCCTTAAACTATAACAGATTCTCGTGAGGGTTAACCTTTGTCCAAAATTTTTGGTCAATCATGTCCTACTGAGTCTCATCATATCAATACCATATTTTCATAAAACTCTTCTCATATCATGCACTTACACAACTTTCATCAAAGAATCCATATAGTCAAAGCAAGTCTTCTAAAGTCCTCATACTGCTCCCACATTCATGTCACACTTTTACTTCCGATTCCTAACAATTCCCAAAATTGTTTTGCTCTGATACCACAACTGTAACGCCACCAGGTTGTTAATCACTAGATTAAGCTAATTACTTACTTAACCCAATGATTAGTGTTGCAGATTATCATCCAAGGGTATTACCGCCGTCCACGGAAATGGACAAGGCTAGACACTAATCCCAAATCTTAATAACCTTAGCATGAACTTAAGCACATGACACATCACCACCCACAATGATACCTAAATATACTTAAACAACCTTTTCTACATAATTTAGAAAGCTCCAACGTTATACAAAAATAAAAATCACTATAAAAATTCCCTTGCTTATGAGTCAATCAATCTCTCAATTCACCTTCTTCTTCTTACGTTGGCCTAGGGCTCGTCCTTCAGATGTATTCTCTTCTTCCTTTGTCGGATTCCCTAATACGAAAACATAAAACTTCGAAAAGTGAGATAAACTCAGCACGTATACCCCTATAATGTAAGAAACACTTCATAATTAAGTATTAGTTATTTAGCACGGTTCAAATTCATTTAAAACAATGTAATTGATAACAACAACAATAAACCGTAAACAAACTTAACATAAAAAGAAACATGCTTAACTTAATGTAAAATGAGTCATAAATAACTTGTACATAGAACCATAACTTAACTCATATCATAAATCTTGACTTAACCTTTACATAAACCATAACTTGACTTAAACCACACTCCGATATCCTATAGCTATGAGTTTTACCTTTCTAAAAACCTTGATAAACTCTCCATAACTTTTATGTTGAATTCATAAATCAAAGAGATCTCTAACCAGACGAAAAATATGTATTTTCAGACTGACCTCAGAGATCGTATATATTTGCATCTCTTCACGGTTTTGGCCATAACTTAAGATATACATATCGGAATTCCGAGATTCAAAAACCGGGTGTTAGATAACATCTTAAGTTACTTATTCATGCCATGAAATAGGGTCAAATTCACATTTTAGACTCCCTAGAATTTCCTAAAATCAACCAGAATTGGATATTCCACTTTAGCTTATCTTGCATGCATGTTTAGCCTAATGATCCAACACTAATCGCTTCCCAAATATACTTCTTAAGCATGAACACTAAATATCCAGAATTAAACATCCAGAAACCCTTCATCCATGGCCACATTTCAAACATGAAAAATATAATCTTGACATACTTTGACATCCCAAGTAAGATTCTTCACAAATTCATCACTAAACATCATAATCTTCACTAATATACTTTATAATCTCAAAAACCAACACCTAAAATTATATCCAACAAGATTATCATCCTTAAAGACGTGAAAATCATCACTAAATCAGATTGCATGCAAAATCTAACACTAGAGAGAGAGAGAGAGAGAGAGAGAGACAGAGAGAGAGAGAGACAGAGAGAAATGGGAGAGATTAGCACACAAGAGAAACGGAAGGAGGAAGAAGAGAGTGGTACGGTGGCGGTCTTGGTGGTTGGTGATGGCGGTCGAGGTACTGGCCGTCGGCGACGCACAGTGGCAGCAGAAGAGAGGGAGATGAGGGGGTAGGGGGTCGGGAACAAGAGAGAGAGTGAGGGAGTGATGGGTGGGAGTGATAAGTGTTTGAAAATAATGAGAGATGTGAGTTAATCTTGCAATTATACAACACTAGGGCCCAAAACACTCTTCCTCCCCTCCCTTTTGGCCGGTTGAATTTAGAGGCCCAAAACAACACTTATCAGATTTTTAACTTTCCTTCTTATACTTATACTTCCCTAAACCCAATTTACTTAAACTTATTATACCGAAAGGAAATTATCCGAAAATGTATGGAACCCAAATAAATAGGGTATTGCTTAACGCCGCCACCCTTTTTACTATTGTCGCCCCCTGAAAAGACGTTTTTGCCTCTCATATATTTCCATTCACCTCACTCTCCTCCCACTCTCTTCACTCTCCTCTCACTCTCCACTCATATTATCTCTCTAAAACTTTGATTTGTTTTTGAAATTTCACCTAAAATGTCAAGAGAAGCTGATAATTCAAGTGAAGGAGAAGAGATTAGTTTGTAAATTTCAAATTTGAAAAAAAAACAAAAATTTTTTCGAAGCGGCGGTGCCGCGCGATTCAGTGCGTGTGGCCGTGGCGGCAGATGTCAAGATCCCGGCGGTGCCACGCGAATCTTGGCGTCGCTGCCGCGCTTGCCATACGAATTTTCGAATTTTAATTTTTTTTTCAAAATTTTTATGAAATGTTAATAATATTGTTTATGTAAAAAATATTATTTATTTATTTATATTAATATTATTAAGGTAATCAATGTCATTAATTATAATTGTTATGTTAATTATGTTAAATTTTGTCAAAACATATTATTATAAATAAGTTGTTTATAAGTGTTGTTATTATTATTATAGTATGTTAATTATGCTAATTATTATTGCTAATATTATTATTTATTTATTTATAATATTATTATTAATGATATCAAAGTTGTTAATTATAATTGTTAATTAATATTATTATTACAAGTTGTTTATAAGTGTAGTTATTAATATTATTAAGTGTTGTTAAAATTATTATTTATTTATTTAAAATATTATTATTATGGTGAGTAATGTTGTTAATTGTTATTATTATGTTCATTATGTCACAATTATTTATTTATGTATAATATTGTTATTATTATGATAATTAATATCAGAATTGTATGTTAATTATTAATGTTGAAACTACTATTATTATTATGAATTAGTATCCCAGTTATTATTAGTATAATAATAATTGTTTCTATTGTTTGTAGGTTTTTTTGGAGGACTTTGGCGGGGACGGCGTTGATTATTCCACTCATTTTGTAACGCAAAATATTTTTGACAGTATTGACGCATTGCAAGAATGGGCTAATGGAGTTGCTGCGGGAATAGGTTTTAGGTTTGTACGGGCTTCGTACAAGAGAAAAGATGCGGAGAGTCCGTTAAGGTGTTACTTGAAGTGTTGGAGGTACGGAAAATATCGTGGGAAATTGAATAATCTCGATGATGCGACTCGTTGGAGAACGTCAACGAAGGCGTGCCAATGTAAATTCGCCATTGTTGCGTGGACTCGCAACGAAACGGAATGGCGAGTTCGTGTGTGCGACGATGACCGGGCGAAACACAATCATGCCTTCATCGTGTACGAGGAAGGGCATCGTCACGGACATCCATTAACCTCTGAAATGAAAGAACATGTTCGGGATATGACCAACACGGGGTGCACACCGGCCACGATCCAAACGTCGTTGAAGATTAGGTTCCCTGCCTCTGCGATAAACGTGAAGCAAGTATACAACGAGCGGGAAAAGATGCGAACCGAGGAAATGGATGGTAGGACAGCTGCGGGACAATGTCTGCACATGGCGAAACTCGGCGGGTACGTCTCATTTGTTGATTATGATGATGATGGCGAGCTTCGTTAAGTTTTTTTATGTCATCCTTACTCGTTGAAGTTGCTACGTACGTACCCGAATGTCATTCTCATTGACACTACGTACAAGACAAATAAGGCAAAGTGGCCTTTATGTGAGCTGGTAGGCGTGACACCGACAAACCACAACTTCCAGATTGCTTACTTGTTCATGCGGGACGAGAAGATGGAATCATATGAGTGGCTGATGTGGAGGGTGCATGAATTGTTGGGTTCTGATGTTATTCCATCCGTGTTTGTGACCGACAAACATGATGCTTTGTTGGGGGATGTTGCCAAGGTTTACCCAAATTCGCACCAACTTTTGTGCGTGTGGCATATTGGGAATGATGTGGAGAACAAAGTAAACAAACTCACTGGGGGCCCTAAGCTCGGACTCGGGCTTCATTTCAGACATCATTTCTGGAACGGCATTGTACATGCGAAGACTGTTGGAGATTTCAAGGTGAAGTGGAACGACGTTGTTAACGCGTGGATCGGGCAAAACAAACCGATAGTTGAGTATATTACTGGGACGTGGCTGAGTCATAAAGAAAAATTTGTTTGTGCGTGTGTTCTATGATGGAAGTTCAATAAGATGCTGGCGATGAGGTATGAAGGAGAATGCTACTTATGCGATCACCTGGTGTCGAGAACCCACCTCCTCCCGTGTGCGTGTTCTATGATGGAAGTTTACGCAGCTGGAGAGCCAATTCCGCTGACACGGATAAATATGTTTTGGAGACAACTGACAGTGATTGGCGATGGTGAAACTCCTTGCTCAAATGATGTTCCATCAGGTACTGACTTAGAATAATTTGAGGAATATGCTAAACAGGTTCGGGAGAGTGATCCAGCAGTTGTAAGACACGTAAACAGTGTCCTAAATGGAGAGTTGAATCCCGAGAGTCAGTATATTCCTGATCCACAGACAAGCCCCCCACGCCCCGGGAGACCAAAGACTTCAAAATCAACGCGACGCAGCCCCAGTGCGTTTGAGTACGGACGAACATCGGGACGGGGTAGCAAGACTACAACGAACTCCTCGAAGAAAAAGGGAACCAGTTCTTCATCAGTTGGGATGGGTTCAACAGGTGTGCATATCTTAAACTTTATAGCCGATGTTAAGTGTTTTCATAATGACTACATATTGTTGTTTATAACTTAAGATAATATGGTGCACAGGTATCAACCGGATGTCTCAAGATCCGTTCCCGTTCGAGGACGCTTTGCCACATTTCATTATGCCATACGTCGTTGGATGGACGGATGTTCTCGGTGATGGCAACTGTGGGTTCAGATGCGTAGCCGAGGCAGGTTACGGGGATGAGAAATTGTGGTCAACTGCTAGGTGGTCAATGGGCACTGAGTTGCAGGCGTGTGAAAATGCATATGTTAATGCGTTTTTTAACAGCAAGGAGATGTTCCTTGAATCCTTCAGAAGGATACAAGGCCACTTGGAAGGGCCAGCCCCGTATGAACATTGGATGTCGGCTCCAAATGATTTATTTCCAGCTGCGACAGTGACGAATATGATGTGGATCTTCTTGTCAACAACTACTGGTCCACGATCGCAGACAGCTGAGCTATGCATATCAATATTACCCATACGAGGTGGGCCTAGACGTACGGCACCAAAGAAAGTTCAGGGAATTGTGCGAGTGAACAACCACTTCATGCTTATCCATCTACGGGATGACTGCCCTCTACCGCCGATTCATATTGGATGGCAAGCAGCTAGAGACGTATCTGTTCAAGGTTGGGATGAGCCTTTCCAGGCTCGTATTGATAGATGGCAGGCTATTAGGGCCGCTCAACGCCAATGATGGTTGTAGTTGTACCCTTGTCTTTATATGAATTGCTAATTATATTTATATTGACACAAATTAACACAAATTACCATCGAAACGCAATGTCACAGTTGATACAACACAAAATCAGCTAATCAGTTCAACACAAATTAACACTAAGTTTAGGGAACATTAAAAACAACGAAATTGGGGCAAACTGACGCTACTCCTCCTGCTCATCATCATCTTCCGGCTCGGGGACCTCGATATGCATCTGACGGCACCAACGCCTGTGCAAGTCGACCATCTCATCATACCACACACGACTCACTGTCACTGTCTCTTCGTCCGGTTGGGGTGGATGCCTCCCTCGCTCCAATAGTCCGGCATAGATGTAGGACCACTTTCATAAAAAATAAAAACACAAAATAAAGAAGTTAGACCAAACATTATATCAACCATCCTAAACAAATCAGATAAACAAAATATTAAATTATGCTGAGGGGTTTAGGGTACCTGTTCGGGCGACGGTTGATCATCGACTGTCGATTGGCTGGCAGAGGCGTTGTTTATCAAAAACTTGTCTGAATGTGCCGCAAACCAATCGGTGTAAGCGGCATCCGCTTCCCACGACACATGTTTCGTGCGGGCCACATCACTCACTGACATTTTGCTGCATATCGGAAACCCCGCCCAGTCAGCGCTGACGTTAGCATCGACAAATTCCACTTTGTAGGGGCCCTTCGCTGGTCGTTCAGCGCTCTTCGGTACCGACAATCTGCGTGGGATATGTTGTAGGTGCCCTAACTGACGGACGACGCGATCGGGCATGTACAGCTCAGTGAAGTCGTATGCACGAATGCCGCCCCTGTACAACGTCCTGCTGCATGACTTGTACGGGGCAGGACCGTACGGGGCCCAACTCACACGATCCGGTGTCAACGCATCCAAGGAGGCCCTCAACTGTCGTAGGCGCTGTACCGAACTCGGCTGGCGGATGGGGAACCACCTGCTCGCGCGAGGCCCATTAACCGGCTGCTCCACGTGTGGCCTGAAATCAGGAAAGTACTCGTAGATCCAGGCCTCCAAAAGGGTCAAACACCCAGCCATCTTAGTTGTCCCGGCCCTACTCGCCATCCCTAACTGGCGGTAAAGGAACGCCAAGGTCACCGTACCCCAAGCAATGCGATCAACGATAACGTCAGTGCTAGGCCACGGATGCGGCCTAATTCTATCCCTCGATTTGTCCACGAGAATAGTGTTTCCCAACATGCTCAACAACCACGCCCTTATCCTATGGGGAATGGGAAAACTGGTCGATACACTAATCGACCTCAAATGGGAGTCAGCTATGCCACCCTTATCGTAAATGTTCTCGGCCTTCAGCTCCGCCATTCCTTTTTCAAAAATCATGGGCACGTACTGGTTAACCACTTCCCGAGGAAGTCCTTCAGGCATCAGACCATCAACTGCAATACCCAATATATGATGCACATCATGCAACATGATCGTCATTTCACCGAAGGGAAGGTGAAATGTGTTTGTGTCGGGTTGCCACCTCTCAACGAACGCCGAGATCAACGTCATGTCGATGTGGTCGTACATCAACTCCATTAAACTGGTTATTTGGATCCTTCCCAGTGTAGCCTGGCATGCGGGATCCATCGTGGAATGTACTGCCCTCAATTCCCTCAACGCATTCTTCTTCGTCACACAATCAAGAACAACATTGGGCGAACGCTCGCGACCCTCCCATATTACCCGAGCAATGTGACCTCCAAAGCTCGGTATAACTGAGGGAATTGCAGGTCCCCCGGGCACGTTACCTTCAATGATCCAGGAGTTGTCGCCGCTTCGCCTCCTCTTCTGATATCTCGCATCTGGACCTACTTCACCAAGAGCGAATCGCTTCCCCGCCACCGCCGAATTGGGGCAAACTTCCCCGCTGCATCCCTCATCGGCATGAAACCTTTTGGCCTGGAAACTCTCCCACTAGGTTGCGCGACTGAAGTCGGGATCATCTGCGTCTTGGGCTCCCCTGTATCATCGTCCCCCGATGTTTCAGAGCCGGTTGACTCATCCATGGCCTGGTTGAGATGGTCAACGAAATCTCGCGTTGTCTGACTCCCCGTGTCCTCGGGCTGGCCGCCCGCTGCATCACCTGCATCCGTACCACGACCAGCACGGCGAGTTGACGCAGTCACATTGCGTCTGTGGGGGTCCCCAGACTCACCCCCGCTCCAACCACTCACAAGTCGATTTTCCCAGTCCAGAAGTCTTCCACCCTTGCCCTTCCCTACCATTTTGGATCACCTGCAAAATGAAGACATACATTAACATAATTCCACTTTCCTAAGCTACCATCACAAATAACCTATTCACTTACGTATCAACTGGTTGTTGAGTACCTAAGTTATTAAATGGATGTGACATAACTATTATGTCATCATTTGGAGTTATGAGTACATAAGTTAACAATTAAGTTGGATTATGAATAAATTACCCATACTAACTTTATACGCCAACTCACTTACTAATAACAACCAAAATCATCCAAACTCAACATCCTTTTAACACAACTACGTATAAACTAAACTATTCGGAATATACCCTAAACCCTAAACTTAATCCTACATCAAAATTACAATTTTTTCCACAATTAATCACTAATATTAACACATGCTTAATCACTAATATTAACGCATCAAACATTAACAACGAATCACTAATCACTAATATTAATCACTAATAATTGTCATATTAATTTAATTTTCATAACACAATATAAATAATACTAATACAATTAATCATTAATAATTATCATATTAACACATGATTAAAAATAAGATTAATAATAACAATATTAATAATTATCATATTTACTAATAACAATAATAATACCAGTAAAAATAATATGTAATTTTTAATTATTATTTAACAATAATAATATTATTAAAATTAACAATAATACTAATAATATTAATAACAATAATAATATTAATAAACATAACAATAATAATATTAATAAACATAACAATAATAATATTAATAAAAATAATATTAAAAAAATTTCGGATCGCTGCCAAAGCATACGACAAGCGCACGATGCGCACACCAGATCCCGCAACAAAAACAAAAAAATTTCGGGGCGGCCACGCGAACGCGATAAAAAGTATTTGAATTTGACGAAGATCTTTCTTTCTATCAATAGATAGGAATGAGTGTTCGATATAAGGGATAGGATCTATCTGCTCTTTTTCTTTCTATTTTTTTTTATAGATAGCAAAATATATTTCTCGTTTATCTATCTCTTATTGATTTTATCTATTTATCAAGTCAAAAGACTTTGTTTTTGGGTTCTCTGAAGCCCCGAATGGATTGGAGCCTTTCTGCCAACGAAATGAACGCGGAGCCTGTTCTGAATGCTTCTCTGATCCGGAAGTTCTCGCAAAGAGAATAAGATGCTTCTCTCCCTTCCTCTGTCTTTTCCCGCTTTGCTAATCTTCTCTTCTAACGCTGGGTCAAGCGTGGGCGCGGAAGGAAGAAACCTAAGATAAGAGAAGACGCTCTTCTTAGAGCTTTTTTCAGGCAACACAGAAAGCGCCTCTTTTGTCATCCCCTGCAGTTTCGATTTTTATTGAACGCATGGCATAGCTAGGACCCTTCAAATCATGTTTGAGCCTATGTTCAAACCAAACCCACTCCCTATTTGAGTAAGGCTGAAAGCCCGCCAAGTTCAGATAAGAGAATGCTTTCTCTAACCATTAAAGGAAAGGGCTTTCGGAGATTGAGATTTTCTTTCTTTTTCATCAAAAACGAAGAAGACCGAGAATGTACATCTTTCTTTCAAAAGAGGGGAACACGTCGACCGCGGTGGTCTGATTTTCGTTCCGCTCGCTGGCCTATTCCGCCCCAAGCGAAAGAATAGCAGGGCCTTACACTCATGAGCATGAAGCCTTCGGGATACTCGCTCATCTGTAGTTGAGAAGTTGTTGTTGAATGCCTTCAGAATTAATAGAGCTATATTAGACTTATGTTAGAGTTACGAGTTCTAGTCTTCTAATGTGCTCGTGTACCCCCCTCCAGGGGTCCACTTCGCTTCAGGTTCCCATGCCTTAGAATGACTCCTCGGCTCTCATGTAAGCTATATCTTTTAACTTCCTGCCGTGCGTCCCTTCCTCAAACGCCGGAAGGCCAAGCCTTCTTGCCGGATGCAGCGCCAAGCCGTGGCGGAGTCGGGAATTTTTTTTTTTCGTTTTTCTTCAAATTACAAAACTACAAAACATAAAACCACAAATTCAAAACACAAATTCGAAACATACCTCAATTTCGTCGATTCAATCCCGGTATGTGGTGGTCGATGGTTGAGAGCGTTTTCTAGAGAGATAAACTAGAGAGAGAGTGAAGAATGAAGTTATGAGGTTCAAGGGCGTGGGTTGGAAATATTATGCGAAAGATGGGCGACAATAGTAAAATGGGGGGCGACGATAAGCAAGCGGGAATAAATAAACCTCTCTCAGGTACTCTAATAAATATTTTTAATCTTGACTTGGGTCAAAGAATAAAAAAAATAATGGAACCTGTTAAAGAATAAATTAATATCCATGATATCCATAAATTAAACTGGGCGATGACAAGAATTTTCTAATCTAAGATCTTGATGGTCGTTGCATTGTTCAAGTCCTGCAAAACACACACTGGTTAGGAGAATTGGAACACGCGTGTTAACTATTATTTACTAATTCTTAATCTTGATTAATTACGCTAATAATTATGTATTAAGGGGTAATTAACGGTGGGTTGTTACACTTTACCACGAACCAAAGGCCCCTTCACAGGAAGGCCCTGCAAAACACACTTAGTTTCAGTAAATGTTATGTGGCACTGCAGCTCATGGCACAATTTCTTAACTGAAATTAGATCGAACTTGAAATATGAGACATATAACACATTTGTTAGAATCAAGTGATCAAAAAAGTGCAATTGTCCTTGATTGGTAACTTTTACTTTATCCCCATTTGATAATGTAATTTGAATAGGATTTCTAAGAGTACTTAAATGCTTTAGAGCTGCTTTATTATTGCACATGTGATCACTAGCTCCAGAGTCTAAGATCCAGGAATTTTCTAAAGCAACACATGCATAACTGACCCTATCAGATAAATAATATTGAAAGGGTGAAGGGATGTTACAAGACATTGCATCACTGTCAACTTTGCTGGTGTCTTGTGTGCTCAGACTAGCCATAAGCTGTTGTAGCAGTTGTTTTGCTTGATCTTGACTGAAACTGAAAGGTGCAGCTGATGCTGTTGTCGAGTTTCTTTCAAAAGTCAAGGTTTCAGATGAAGATGTCATAGACTCAGATTCACTCCAAGCATTGTTGGCTATCTTTGTTGATGGACCTTGTTGTCTTTGCTGCCTGTTTTGATTTCTTGGATGGTTAGTAGGGAATCCATGAAGTCTGTAACACTTGTCATGGACTTGCCTTTGTTTTTGTTCTTGGCTGAGGATTGAATAAACTTGGCTTAGAGAGGGGAGAGGAGACATCATCAAAATGTTCCCTCAGATTGTTGTATAGCTGTTATTCAACCCCATAAGAAACTGAAGTAATTTTTGTTCCTCGAAGTGGATTTCAATTTGCTTGTTTATCTTAGGGTTACATGTGCATTTTCCACACTGACACTTTGGAAAGTTGGTGACAGATCCAACCTCATCACATAGTTTCTTGGCCTTTGTGTAGTAGCTTGCAATATCTAGTGAATCTTGAGAAAGTTTAGAAACTTCTTGCTGTATTGAGTAGAGTTTGGCTTTATTACTCTAGCCAAACCTTTCTGACAGTTCATTCCACAGGTCTTGAGCTAATGTGGAATACAAGACACTATCTCTTATGTTCTTGTTCTTGTGCATGGAGTTAAGTATCCAAGACAAAACCATATCATTTCCTCTTTTCCAATATGGAAAAAGAGGTGAATCTTCTGCAGGTCTTGGAAGTGATCCATCCATGAAGGCCACCTTGTATTTTGCTGACAAGGCAATGGTGGCAGATCTCTTCCAAGTATCAAAGTCCTCCCCATTAAAATGCTTAGCTACAAGTGATGAACCCGACTGATAAGAAGGATGGATGTATAATGGATCACAAGGATCAATGATAGGGAGTCTGTTCAATGGTGAGGGAGATGGTATTGGGGAGGCTGTTGGAGTTGTTGGACTCTCGGCCATTGCTGAAGCTTTTGAAATACAGGATCAGACCATTGTATTCCCAAGCTCTGATACCATGTAAATAATGACAGCTCGTTTGAGCTGAGCCTAGACAGAAAAGAAGAAAAGGAAGAAAGAGTGTGAAGATGCCTCAATGATTTCTTATTAATGTGTGTCAAATACAATGAGGAGAGGATCTATTTATAGAAGAACTAAGACAAAACAAGAACAAGAAAAACAAGAACTAAAGAAAAGGAAAGAAAAAGAAAAGAACCTAACTAACTTAACTACCTAGTTGATGATAAATACATCCTAACACCAACTACCATGATAATCACCCACTACCTGTATTATGATAATTTCAGACAGTACTAACAAAATCATCAGAGTGACACAGAATGTCCAATACTTTGACACATTCAAGTATGCTGATCGGGCCTCCAATTCCCATGTAGCCATCCGTGAGTTATCGCTCTGACTTTTGAGCCTTCCTTCCATCAAGCTCTCTCTCTCTGTTTTGTAGAAGTTTCTCTGTATTTATCATTTGAAGCATTCATTCCTTTTTGTTCAAAAAATTTGTCTTTTGGTGAATTATAAGGAAAAGCACTCAATCCACCATTGTTTTGTTGTTATTTTAATTTAGGGCTTTTGGATGGTAATATACTGAACTTTTGGGGTATTGGACAATAAAGCACTGAACTTTGACATTGGACAATAATACACTGTACTTTGGGGGGTGTTGAACAATAATGCACTCAGTATGATTTTGGCAATGGCTAACTTGGTGGCAGTCCTATGTAGTAGGTAGAGGAGATGAATTGGTCCAAAAATATTTATCTTCTCGGTCTGTCACTAAGTTCGCCACCGTTGAAATTGTCTTGAGTGCATTATTGTCCAATACCCCCCAAAGTTCAGTGCATTATTGTCCAAAGTCAAAGTTCAGTACATTATTGTCCAATACCCCAAAAGCTCAGTATATTAGCGTCCAAAATTCCTTTAATTTATTATTTGAAGCATTAGTTGCTTATTGTGTTTAAGTTCAACATATTGGTCAATTAATACTAAAAAAAGATATAAATATATATATATATATATCTATATATATATATATATATATATATAAATTGGACTCTAATAATCCCTACTTTCACCAATTGGACAATGGTGGACCGTACTTCCACTTTGTATTCTGGTGGTCCAAAAAAAATAAAATTGGATTGTAGTGGGATATTTTCGAGGAAATCATAGATTTTGTATTGCATTTGATTCAAAACTTAGTATAACACTTTACAATGATTTTTAATGAATTTAAAGCGTTTCTCCAAAAAAAATTTCATTTTTTTACTATTTTTTACGATTTTTTCACTTTTATTATATTTAAAAAAACATAATAATTATTCGGAGTCTCAAAAAATAATTTAAAAAATGTTTTAGAAACTACAATTCATTAACTTTCTAGGGGCAGGAACGAAAAAAACAAAAACAATATAGTGTAGGAATGAAAAAAATAAGAAGAATGTGGAGGTGGATTTAGTACCACTACAATCCAATTTTATTTTTTGACTGAGAATCTGAAAGTGAAAGACGATTATCATTGTCCAATTGGTAAAAGTAGGGATTATTAGAATCCAATTATCCTATATATATATATATATATATATATATATATATATATATATATATATATATATTTGTTTGTGTTTTTCAAATCAAAATTTTGTATACTACATCTGTCCTATTATGTTTGTCCCTCTGACTAATTGGGATGACCAATGTATATTGAGAATAGGGTGAAATTAAAGTTTGTAAGTTACTCAAATTATCCTTATTAATTGAGAATGATAGTTTTAGTAATTGAAAAAAGTGATAATTATTAATTAGGGGAAAAAATTAAATGATAATTGTTGAAATTGTAAAAGTGACAAATAAATTAGTACAAAGAAATTAGTTCTAACGACAAACATTTTGGAATGGAGTTAATACATATTTCTTAAACATAACCAATTGGTGTATTCACTAATCATTAGGAGAAAAATTTTTGTCTTTTAACTTTAAACATCCCAAATTATCTATCGATACAATGTAATTGATGAATATATGTGGTGGTGGTGGTTCAGTTCAAACTCTTGCATTTTTTGGTCTAATTTTTGGACATGATTGCATTCAAGTGTTTACTTTTGGAGGAATTATGACAAAGTCTCTTGGATTCTTATCTTTTATTCGTATATCCTTATTATAGATGCGAAGAAAGATTTCAAGAGATGGAAGTATGAGTATGATAGTATGTATACATTTCATGCAATTGATTGTTATTATATGATTTTTTTTTAATTAGTCATCCTCTTACCATTATCTGATATAAAGTGATTTTTTAGAAATTTATATAAAATGATATCGATAACAATAATAATCACTGAATAGTAATTATATTTCATGATTGTAGGCACTAAAAATAATAATAATAATAATAATAATAATGTGCCAAGATTAATAATATTTTTTTAATTAATCAATTGGGTTAGCCCGAATAATGTAATTAAATTTATTAGGCCCAAATGATTAGCTAGTCAACAGCTCAAATCAAAACCCGACAAATGGACTCTCAAGTCAACCGTCAAATTTACCAATTCAAATGGACTACCAAGTCAACTTTAATCAGAGCTCGTCTGGCCAACTAACAGTCTAACAATTCTCAAAGGTCCAACTACAAGAGACTATTCTCTATAAATATGGAGGTACTCCTTCATTAAAGGGATCGAAAAATTGATTATTCAAACACATTCTCTCTAGACTCCAACAACAAACACATCAAAGTGTCGTTGCTCTAGAGATCAAATTTACAAGACAAGGTGAAGATTGAAGTTGTTCCTATCACTCATCTAGTCAAATATTTGGAGATCGAATAAGAGGAGTTCATTCTTTTTGTTGCGTTATAACAAAAATATAGAGATTGTGCCCATTCTTTGAATATAAATACAAAAATTATATTTTCCATCATTTTCTTGTCTTTATTTATTTTAGACTCGAAAATTTGTGGTTACGATGATATATAGTATTTAGTTTTTTAGACGATTAATTGTAATTAATTTTATTTACTATATTATTTCATTGTGTAGATTCATATTTGATATTTGCTTACCTTATCTTCTTTGATATTTATGTCATTTATATCTTTATATTATGGAATTTTGGACGCTAATATACTGAACTTTTGAGGTATTGGACAATAATGTACTGAACTTTGACCTTGGACAATAATGCACTGAACTTTGAGGGGTGTTGAACAATAATGCACTCGAGACAATTTCGACGGTGGCGAACTTGTGACAATCTTACATAATAGACCGAGAAGACAAATATTTTTGGATCAATTCATCTCCTCCACCTGCTACATAGGATTGCCTCCATGTTATTCATTGCCAAAATCATACTGAGTGCATTATTGTTCAACACCCCCCAAAGGTCAAAATTCAGTGCATTATTGTCCAATACCCCAAAAGTTCAGTATATTAGCATCCAAAAACCCAAAAATTATTTCTTTCTTCCCTCATTTTCTTAAATAGACATCTATTTGAAAAAACAGGCAAAAGACTAATATATTATTCTTAAATGTTCTCTCCATCATTCCCTCCCTTAGTTGTGAAATCTCATTCATTAGAGAATGACATCCATTGATCCCTTGGATAAAAAAAAATCTTCACAGTTAATTACAAAGATAATTGCATTATAGTTACTAGTTTTTTGCCCCTTCTTTCGAAAGGGTGTTATATAGATAACGAATGGAAAAAAAAACAAAGAGAGAAACACTAAAAATATCAAAAAAATTACATAGTAGATATTAAATACGAATAAAAAATGTAATAATTTAGCAAATATACTTATATACTATTGTAAAGTATAATTATCATGATTTCTTGTCCATGTCATCTAAAATCACTTTAAAGTTTATATGAATGAATAACAAAAACCGACTAACAGGTCCCTATATTTTGATGTAATTATTTTAAATGCCTTATATTTTTACAAATTATTATGGGGTTGATTATAAATCCAAACAACTAATAATGTCTCATTATTTCATGATATGAGAGACCAAGAGAAATACATTTACAAGTATACTATTTCCTTGAAATAGGAATATGAACCTAAGGTCTCCTTCTTTTTAACGGTGTGGTTGGTTGCACTCAGGGCCGGATTTGTAGGTAAATTAGGGGTGTCCACGGACACCCTTAGCCAAAGAAAAATTTGTGATTCTCTAATATTATCCGAAAAAATTTTCTTAATTGGAGCAAGTGGACACCATAAAAAAATTTCAAAAAAGATAAAAAAGGGAATCCAATTTAGCAGCAACCAAAAACCCTAAAATATTATTCCCTCTATCCCAAATAAATTGGCCACATTGACTAATTAGGTCAAAATTTCTAAATTTTGATCTTTAATTTATGAAATTATATGTTGAGTTATTACAAGACTACCACTATTAGATTTGTGGTGAAAAATATTTTTACCTTAATACACTATTATTAGTCTCGGTCATGAAAAGTTAACGGCAAAGTGTTGCATCGAAGACTGTGAAAAAAAATAAACTAGTCAAATTAATTGAGATGGAGGGAGTACCAAATTATTTTTTTATAAACAAAAAGTGTAAGTCAATGAATTTGGTAATTAAGCATTAGTATAAGTTTAAGATATAAATATCTAGTTAGTCTGAACTTTTAATTTATTTGGTAGCCATATTTATATGATGATGTGAAATTTTGTTAAACTTATGAATGCGTCATTTAATATTTAATATTTATTTTTATTATTATTTATTTAAATTTTATTATTTTTAATTTTCAAAAGCGCTTATATAATAATAAGTATATTGGACACCTCTAAATTAATTGTCTGGATCTGCGACTAAGTTGCAGCGTGGTGGAATGTGGAGAGTTGTGGATTTTGGAAAGTGAGTGGAAATAAAATAAAAGTATTTTAATTTATTGAAAAATTTATGAATTTTAATTAAAAGGAAAATGAAAAGTTGTGGCAAGTTGTGGTGGAATATGGAAACTTGCAGTGCGGTGTGGAACCTGCCGCAACCAACCACATTAAAGAACAGGCCCTTAGAGCACGTACAGCGCAGCCCGTTAACCTTGGAATTTTGGTGGAATTCCCACCCAACTGCACTGTGGAACAAAATTTTGATGGAACACGTGAAAGAACTCTGATGCGTTCTGGAACAATTGGCTAACATAAAATAATTTTTTAATAATTTTTTAATTTTAAATGGAAAAGTACTTATATACCTTCATAATAATTATATATATTACCTCCGTTCTTTTTTATCTGTCATTTACAGTTTTTAGTGTCAATCTTTAATCAATAATTTCCAATATAAAACTTTTACAAAAAATATAATATTATAATTTTTTAATAATATTTTTTATAACGAATATTTTTTAATAATAGTTATCACCAAACTCGATTTTTTTAGGCCGGATAAATTCAAGTATTTGGGTCGGACAAAATTTTACCAACTTTATTTTTTTATTTTTGACAAAAAAATATGTTGAATAATATCTTATTAAACTTCACAAAATATTGACATTAACATATTTATCAATTATATAAGAAAAATGAGCCTATATTAAACATTATTTTAAAATAAAAAAGTGGATCAAATGAGATCTAATGGTTGTAGGGAAGATGGAATAAAGTTCCAAAAAGTAAGAATTTTGTATGATGTGGAAGGGTGGACCCTCACTAGAATTCCAACATTTTGGAACTAGCACTGTATATGTTATTAGTAAATAGACCAAATCTACCTGAAATAAAAAAAAAAAAAAAAGAATAGTAACGTAAAAATTATGAATCAAAACATACATTTTATCAACAAAAGAACTAAATACAAATGAGAAATCTATACTCATAATTCAGTATCACAAATTAAAATCATAATATAAATCAAAATAAGTGGTTAAGCATAGGCAGCATGTATAGCGATTTCTAGCTTTTGACAATTATTGTAATTACGGTAATTTCCGTGATGTGTACCGTACATATGGTATGATCAAATCTCATACGTCGATTTTATTTATTTTCAAATTTTGAAAAAAGTTGAAAGTTATGAGATTTGAACTTTCAACCTATCCTATAGTAAACAAATCCCTACCCATTCAACCATGTGTCCTTCATGGATTAATTTTGCAATATTTCAGTATTGTATACAACAAACCTGGAAATTTTAGTTTCAAAACCCTTTTGCCTTCCACGATTGACGATGCCCCTGATAACCGCCTTCGCCGTTTGACGCAGCACGACTTCTCACTGCCGTCGCCGACCAATTTTCTAGTACCAATTTCCAAACAATCGGATGTTATCAGTGCCGGAGAACAACGCTGTTCTCAAACACCGACCATGCGCAAATCAAGTTTCATTTCATTTTTTCCACAATCAATTTTGAATGGCGGCGAGGGTACCCGATCGAGAGTGGCTGGTCACGGGATTGTATTTGAGTGAGGGAGACTTGGCCGCCGTAATATTTCTCGCTAGGGGCGTGCACTGGTCCAAACCCGGACCGGACTGGACCAAACCGAATTAGCTCAACCCGAAGACCAATTTTTCACTAAATAATAGACTAAGACCGGACTGTTTTCACCTTAGTCGACCCAGATCGGACCGAGAAAATGGATGGCCATCTCGACCCGGACCGGTTGGACCATTTTCTTTATGTGTCAAAATAACTTTTGTTACAATAGTCGAATTTTTAACTAGCCCGTAGCTGCCACCTTGATTAAGAAGTTAGTGTTTAATTATACTCTATAGTATTAATCTGTATAATTAGTTTACTACTAGAAATTTCATAATGCATTAGTAACAAATTAATAGTAATAGACTTATTTTTTTTAAAAAAAAATGTTGGCAGCTGCCTTCAATTAAGAAATTTTTGTTGAAAATTAATTAGGAAATTTGTGTTCAAGATTAACTTGATTAAACTTCAACTTATGGAACTAACGCATTTTATTAGTGACCTTGATTAGGAATGACATATACATAAGTTGAAAATTGGAAAACTAATAGTAATAATATCACTTCACCCATAATTAGAAAATTTTTGTTTTTGAATGGATCTTATGAGTCGATTAAGAGACAACTAGGGAATAATAATTACACTTAAATATAGTGAGTGTATAGCTTCAAAAATATAAAAAATATAATTATATTTATGGACAAAAGATGTATTTGATTTGATTTTAATTAATTTACGTACATGTCGAAAAATATAAACCGGGTTAACCGGTCCAATTTGATTTTTTAGGGTTTGGACCGAGACCAACCCGGAAACCCGAAATTATAAACATTATGGACCGGAGACCGGACCGGGCCCAACCGATAAACCCGAAATTTTTAGGGTTTGGGTCACGGGTTTTTTCTAGTCTGTACCGGACTTTGCACACCGCTACCGGAATCCATCGTAATTAATTTTTAATTAATTATACATAATTTTCACAATTTAAAAATCAAAACTTAATATTTTTTAAAATAAATAAAATCGACGTATGGGATTCGATCATGTCACGTGTACGGTACACATCGCGAGAATTACCGTAATTACCATAATTGCCAAAAGTTGGAAATTACCTTACCTTAGGAAAATAAATCATATAAAAAAATCGAATACTATTATTTGCATGAAATATAGTTATTAAGTTGATGAAATCAAATAAACAAATCTGTCCTCCACTCCCAACTTCATAATGACGTTGACAGTGGGCATTAGGTTCCTGCCACTGTATTGAGAGTGAGATTGCATGAAATATAGTTATTAAGTTGACAAATGGGGCATTAGCCCAACATTATTCACCATCAAAAGTGTCATAAGATCGGGCACACGTGTCATGGAGCACAACAATACAGCTTATGGGTTGGAACTTGCATGAAATATAATAATCTTGCAGATTGACGTGCCCTAGTGAGCATCTGCCGCTTCTTCCTTCCTTCCTTCCGTCTCCTTCTTCCATCTTCCTGCTTCTGCCCATATCTCTTCTCAGTTCTCACTTAAAAAGGATGACAGGGGTGAAGACAGAGATTAGGAAGTTATCCAAATAGAGATAAAATGGGGTGGTTACCGAAATAGAGATACTGAAGAGAGAGATTAGGGGAATGCCCAGAGGAAAAATCAGGTGGCCGGTGGGTGGCTGGGTTGGGCACCAAATAATGATCATATGAGAGCATATGCGAGCATGCTGGAACCTGATCGAGGAATGCAGTAATACAGGATGGTGAAAAGGAATGGAGAAGAGCTCTGAAATTTCTGAAAGAGTCCCAGGAGACTAAAAAAAACCTCACCCATAACCCAATTCCTTTGCAACATACTTGGCAAGCACCTTGGGGGACAGTTATCAAGATAAATGTGGATGGGAGTGTTGGAAAAAACACGGTCACATGGAAGATGGGGGATCACTTGGGTGGCTAGGAGTCGAGGACAAACCCGTCTCCCCTTAAGACTTATTCACTAGACCGTGAATAGACTTAAGGGTAAAACCTAACTTCTTGTAAGTATAGTAACACGATTTCTCATGGGCTCTCAAAGAATGTTGTTGCAGTCAACACCTCAAAGAGTGTGTTGAAACTCTCTAGAAACTTGAAGAAGAAGATGATTGAGGGTGTGTATGAATGTGGGAATTCATCCACCTTATATAGAGAACCTTTGGAGTCATAAGGAGGTCAAACCTTCCAATTGCATTGGGCACAATTCAAGGGATTTGAGTTGAATGATATTGATGAGAAATCATGACTGATTTCTCAGTCAATATCATCCAAAAACATGACCAAATACATTTGAACACGAGGCATAAATCAAGGGATTTCAAAATCAATCCCGACTGTGATCAACACGGATCGTGTTAGATCAAACGGTCCGTGTTGTAGCCAACACGACCCGTGTTGGATCAACACGGTCCGTGTTGATCCTGTGCACGTTTTTTGTGCTCTCTGGACGTCAACACGGGTCGTGTCATACTGAACACGATCTGTGTTGAGTCCCTTTTCTTAGTTAAGCTCATATTTGACCTTTTTCGGTCGATCTCATGCTTATAACTTATACTTTATGCCTCTTAACTCTTGAAATACTCCAACAATCCCCCGCCATTTCAAGAGTACCACTTGAAATAGCCCGGGATCCTTCACTTGGGTAAAAATTACCCCCGCCATACATGGCGACTTCTAGAAAGAATCAACACCCGAGAAATCAAGGAGTTGTTATGCATCATGAAAGTGCCTTTCGACTTGAACTTTCACTTAGTATACATAATTTCAATTAGTCTGAGTGATAAAGTAGACAAGTCTTTGAACTTTACATCCTTATTTGACTAATTGGATACATATCACACACACAACCCAAAACCTTGCTTAAAAATAAAGACACTATTTCAAACCGGCCATGTGTCCCATACCCTCCGCGATAACCATCAAGCCCAGCCCTAGGCTATCCGAAGCGGCCCACTTCACGTCCTCGCATAGGCAGACTTTTACGCCCCGTAATAGAGCTCCCCATCTCATTGATTCAAAGTCTGTTAATGAGTCATAGACTCAAAACTCTTGAACATTACGGTTCTTGAGCATCACTTGACCTTGGGATGAATTATAGAATTGATGCTCCAATTGTCATACAACGTCGTCGACCATTGAACTCAAGACTTGACCACATATGTCAAGTGTGAGTTGGAGCTCCGTTGTTGACAATTTATAATTGGGCTTTACTCCCATCCCCTTATCAAGGATCACTAGATACACTTGTGACCTTGCAAGAATTCGATCATGATACTTTTGAGTGTCCTCTTTAACTAAGATCACTAGATAACTACACATCTTTCCATGACCTTACTTATCATGATCATATCTTAAACTTAACATTTCTTTCCTTCGTCATAGTTGTGATTATACCATCACACTATAGGAATAGGCAATAAATACTTTACCACTTATCATAGTACGACTAAACCATCGCATTATAAGCTTTGGTAAATTTTAAAATATTTAGTTCATATTTGAACTTACAAAACGAATGTATTAGTAGGCGACAAACCTTTGAACGATACATTTTTTTGTAATGCCAAAATCTCATGAACTCAAACCTTGATTTTAACATTATCCAAATAACATGGATAATCCTCGTAATGCTTATGAAGACATTACTATAACCTTGTCCAAGATGTTGGACAACTTGTATAGTTACCTTGAAAGAAATGCTTACAAGATCAAAATTTCTTTTGATTTTTCACATTCTTTTCCTTATCACTATGTCTTCATCCAAGTACCTTGGATTACATAGCTACTACTTATACTTTTGAACAACCTTATAAATCAAATTAACATTTGATTTTTCATGTTCTTTGCTTTTAACTATATCCAAATAATTTTTGGATTTCATAGTTAAAACTTATCACCTTAAAACCTTGTAAATCAAACTAACATTTGATTTTTATGTTCTTTGAATAACTATGCCCAAATAACTTTGAATTTCATAGTTATAGTCTTTGTATAAATCAAAATGGCGTTTGAGTTTTCATGGAAGGAATCTCTTCCAACTTAAACTTGAAAACCCACTTAAGTTTCATGGAAATTAGATTCCATCTTATGTGTAACTTAAAACATTACACTTTGAACCATTTGCTACAAAGCTTGAATATCATAAACTTGAATACCATATGTAATGAAACTTATTACATATCTTAACATTGGCTAGGCGAGAAAGAACTTCAATCGATCTTGAATGATTATCTTATAGTTATATGACCTTTATTCTCATATGATGAAACATCATTCTAATTGGGTCATATCTCCTTATATGATTAGATCCATTTATTAAATCTTAAAAATATTAATCCATAAACCATTTAAGAATGGATTAAACAAATGTATATGAAAGCCATATGCATTTCCCCTTGTAACAAACTTGATTGGATCCTACATATCAAACATGTAGACTAGATTAATGGACTATTAACAAATGAAGCAATAATCATCCAATTTTTGTAACACATGAACTTAGGTAAACATCATGCGTCCAAAATAAATGATCGTGCACATAGTCCAACATGCATACATTATGCAACTTATTTTATAGTAGATACGTACTACTTACATTCATACATAATGAACACTTATAATCTCATAAAATGGCGGTAAAGCCAAGTACATGTACACATGAATACATAGAGCCATGATTATCCTTACATCTTACATAATCATATATTTAACAAGTCTTAACCATATGCCTTAATATGTAAGCCATATATATTAGCATACGAACCATACAAAGTATGAACCTTCTTATAATTAAACATTTATTTATCTCATGAATTACAAAGTAAACACTTAATAACAAAACCATCTTGGTTATTCCAAGATCATTGGACATGAGAAGCTTGCCCTTATAAATAAATTTGTGTCTATGTTACTTATGACACACCCATAGCCCATATGCTTATAATAATCACATAAACCGTCATTATTTCTTATTAGGCTATGCTAAACTTATCGAAACAATATTATGCGTGAGAACTTTAATTACTACCATGACAAATAAGAAATATGCATTTCTACTTGTACTCATATGAACAAAAAATAAATTATTCATATCTTAAAAATAAGAAACATGTCATGGCTTAACTTATTCACGCAATGTAATCATATGAATTAACTTGATCTTAAGTACTTAATTAACATCATATAATTACTTTTTGAACTTGTCATGCCTCATACATAAAAAAACCATGTAACATGATTGATTAATAACATGCATACTAGCATACTTGAAACTTAGATCAATCAAAACATTTTAACAAGGCATGCTTGCATAAGTGCTAATTAAAATATATAACTGCATATATATTTAAACAACTTATAATCATGAATACTTTTCAAGCACTTATAAACATATGATTGTCAAAACTTAAGCATCACAAACATGAACTCACATTAGACGATCAACTTGAACTTTGAGACTCTTGGCATATTGTTGAAAGCGACATTGTTTTAGCAGTCCAAGACTTCTTCGCTAAAGGACGCCTACTTAAAGAAATAAACCATACTTTCATAACCCTCATTCCGAAAATTAATAACCCAATTCAGACTAGTCATTTTCGACCTATCAGTCTTTGTAATACGATTTATAAAATTATTGCCAAAGTACTGGTCAATCGGCTTCGACCGTTACTTGAAAAAATTATTTCCCCATTGCAAAGTGCCTTCATCCCGGGTAGATCAATTCACGATAATATCTTGATCACTCATGAAATAATGCATAAGTTTAAAACCTCTAAAGCAAAAAAAGGATGGGTTGCGATTAAACTAGATATGGAAAAAGCGTATGATCGTATTGAGTGGTCATTCTTACGCGATGCTTTGAACAGTTTGGGTTTTAGTGCAAAATGGATTAATCTAATAGAACAATGTCTCAGTACCGTCTCATATATATTCGCTCTTGATAAATGATTCTCCAAAAGGTTTTTTCAAACCTACCAGAGGGTTACGGCAAGGGGACCCCCTATCCCCATATCTCTTTTCGATTTGTATGAATATGTTTAGCACTATGCTTGAACATACAACATACGACTCTAAATCCAGATTGGGAATTCAGTTGGCCCCCCATTCTATGAAAATCCCCGACTTATTTTTTGCTGATGACTGCCTATTATTCTGTAAGGCTTCTCTACACGCAGCGTCCAAGTTAAAGGAACTTACCTTACAGTTCTGTAACATGTCGGGACAACTAATTAAATTTCATAAATCTAAGTTAATTTTCTCCAAAAATACTTCGAGACACTCTAAAGATTTAGTAAAAGGGATTTTTAACATCCCAGTTTCAGAATCGCTGGGGAAATACTTGGGGTGTAAAATTACCTCAGGAAGGCAAGTCCCTAGTGACTTTGATGATATTCTAGGGAAAGCTACGGATAAGATGGCTTCTTGGAAAGCCAATTCTTTATCAAAAGCTGGTACGGTGGTCCTCATACAAAAATTAAATTTAGAATCTCTCCTTGCGAATACAATGCAGTGTTTTCGCCTTCCTAAAGCGGCTTGTCTTGCCCTGGATCGAATTAATAGGAATTTCTTCTGGAAAAAAAATAACGAAAATAGTGGGATGGCCATGGTTACATGGGATACAATCTGCCTCCCAAAAGAATATGGTAGTCTAGGACTTAGAAGCACCGAGGCTGTCAATTTGGCATTTCAATGTAAACTGGCTTGGAAAGTTTTAAATGGAGAGTCCCTCTGGGCCAAATTGATGAGGCAGAAATACCTTAGATCAAGTGACCTTTTTAATTATAAAAGCAAGAATTGCGATTCTCCATTTTGGAGAAACCTATTAAAAATTCAAGAGATTTTACGAAGTGGACTATGGTGGAGGCTAGGAGATGGTAAATCAATCAAATTTTGGATGGATAACTGGATTAGCGACAAACCTCTAAAAGATTTATGCGGAAACAGTGATGTTGATGATGACTCCCTAACTGTTGATATATTTATAACTCAAGAAAAAAAGTGGGATATAGATAAATTAAACAGCCTAATTCAAGACCCTGGTATTATTAGGAAAATTTTAGGCATTCCGATTAGGATGGCAAATATACAAGATGAAGTTTGTTGGGGCCTTACTGGTGATGGGTTGTTTACCACGAAATCAACTACTAGAATTATTCAAGATTGTATCGAGCAGTCGAAAAAATGGGAGTTCCGATGGATTTGGAAAATTGATATACCCCCCAAGCTGAGTATTTTTCTGTGGCTTATGCTACATCAGGCCTTACCTACTCGAGGTAACCTACTGAGAAGAGGTATTAATCTGGATCCAATTTGCCCTCTTTGCCTTAAGGAACTTGAAAGCGATAGTCACCTGTTTTGGGACTGCTCCACGACTCGACGAGTCTGGACTCTGGCGGTTCAACATGGTTGGATTGAGGATTCTGAGACTGATCATAGTTATAACTCCATTCAACAGTTCTTGGTCTCCAACAAATCGGGGGACCAAAACAGAAATTTAATTAGAGGAATCTTCCTCTAATGGACAATTTGGAAAAATAGGAATGAGGTTGTTTTTCGAAATAAAATTTTCCGGCCGTTACAAAGCCTTATACAGGCCAAAAGAAATGCGGCAGAGTGGCAAATCCATAACGATAACGAGGTAGATAATTAGGGTAGCAGTATAGGGGATGGGTATACCAATTCCTTTTCACCGGTGCGGTGGTATACCCCCCTGTGGGCGTCGTCAAATTAAACTTCGACGACTCTCATACCATCAATTCGGCGGCGGGAGGGTTCATCATTCGAGATTGGAGGGGGCGGTTCTTGCAGGAGGAGCGCATTATTATGGAGACGCTCCGATTTTGGTGGTCGAGGTGAGGGCTCTCAGAGATGGATTAGTTGCAGCGACGTCAGCAGGATTCCAACATATTCACATAGAAGGGGATAATATGGTGGTCATTCAGGCTCTAAAGGGTAATTATTCTATTCCTTGGCAAATAAGAGGGCTCATCCAGGATGCTCAAATTCTACTTCAACGGTTCCAAGAGGTTATCACATCTTCCGCGAAACCAATGTGGTCGCTGACTGGTTAGCTCACCAGGGACATGGTAGAGGGATTGAGGATAGTGTCACAATCCTAAATAATCCCAACCTCTGTAATCTAGTTGATCTTGATAGGACGGGCCGATTTCTTGTGAGAAGACATCGGTAGCATGCCTTTCCTTCCGCTTACTTTTGTAAAAAAAAAAAAAAAAAAAAAAAAAAAAAAAAAAAAAAAACCTTGAACTTTGAGAGAAACATGCAAAGACTTGAGACATATGAGCAAGCATCTAGACCTTCTTTGCATTATCAAATAAATAAGAATTAATCACATGAATTCATCTTGAGACAAATTACTATGAATCCATATTCTCACAACTTATAAATTTCCATGTCAAACTCATACATTTCATGTACACTTGCACCTTTATTCATATTATGTATGCTCAACAAGACATGTACTAAACAAGACAACATAAATATATATCTTAAAAACATATATACAAGAACTTTCATGAATAAACATTGTCTTAACTCAAGCATGCTTTTATCTCTAACGGAGAATAATACTAGTCATGTACATAAACTTAAACATGTGAATCATATAGATTGACATACAAACTTGCACATGTACAAATTTGAAAAATTAAACATTCATGCTTGTCATTCCATCAATTAACAACAAATTGATAAACTCATGTACTCAAAATATAAATAATCATGATAAACTTAATTAAACAATTATCATGCTTTATTTTTATAAGGCATCTCATATATGAACACCACATATATGCACTTAATCATAGAAAAACATGCCATAAAACTCATAAACTCACTTATCAATGGCACTTTGTGATTTACTTGATAATAATAAAATCACACTTAACATTTTGGCATAATGGCAAACAAACATGTACTCACAAACACCTTAACACGCCTCTTTCTTGAAAATTTATAAATGGTGACTTAACAAGGCGTCTAAAAATAAATCTCAACATGTTTCTAATTAATCATTTAATTTGAATTAACCCAAATTCAAATCAAAATAACTTATGCCACTTAAATCATATAAAAGTCAACTTAATGAAAATAAAAAACTTATCTCGATATGAAGGAAATTGATAAGTGCTTCTTGTATATATGAGAACTTGGTTGTTTTGATGAGAATTTGGGGAATATTTGATTTGATTATGTTATTTTATACCCGAATTTCCCATATTACACTTGGTTTGGAGTTTGGTGAGTTTTGTAGGGAATTTGTGAAGAATCGATGTAAACCGAGCCCAAAAAGCAAGTGTAGATCCAAGTTATGAGCTTAAAGGACCAAGAAGTGAGATGTTGGATCACCCAAGGCCCAAACAATGGCCAAAAGTACTCCTAGGCCTGAAAAAGACAAGGGCACGGTGGTGTCTGCAGCGGCACCGTAGTGCTTATGACGAGCGTGAAGAATTGTGTGCGGTGAAGCGACGGGTAGTGCCTAGGGGGCACGGTCCGTGTCACTATGAGCAGTCCGTGTCCGTCACCACAGCACGGTCGTGCCTCTCTGTCTTTTTCATTTTCGGTTTTGAGTTGATATTTGCCTATATTATGCTTATTTCCGGCGTAGTTTAGGAGAATCATCATCCACCATCATCCATTTTCATGCCCTAATCATATCATTCATCATCCATATTCCATTCCATGATTGAAGATTGAGAGAAGATTGAAGATCGAAGAGCAATTTGAATACACTTTGAAGTGGAGGAGCAAAAGTTCTCCATTGTTGAATCCTAGCAAGTTTGTTCTTCACTTGGGTTTATTTCTCAATCTCTCATAGATATCCATATGCTTTCTAGACTAGATTTCAATTGCTTTGTAGTTTTAAACATGAATTGTGAGTAGTTCTTTTAGTTTAGGGGATGAACCTTTGAAGTTGCTTGATGAATTAACTTTGTTGGATTGAATTATCATGAATTTAGTTTGTTTCAATCTATTTGGTCTTTGAATTGAATTGTTATTACTTTTGCTTGATCACCAATTGCATGTTAATAGGTTGTTGAATGAAGTACCGAAAGGAGAAGTTTGATTACCCGAAAACCTAGATTGAATTAGTTAAAATTATCTAGACATAGAAGTTTTAACTAGGGTTCTTGAGATAATTAGATCTTTAACCTTGACTAAATCGAAATAACCACGAAAGTAGGTGCTTGGTTAGTCTTGGCAATTCGCTCTAGTGACAAAATCTCATTGCGAAGTGTTTTATGCTATTATCGAACCTTGATTGTGCAAATTAATGAAATGAAAGTTCAATCCACATCGCTGATTCGTTATTTGACTTAGGTTTCATCCCCTGAACGCCTGTTTTCCTTGATTAAATTCGAAAAGTTTTGTGAATATTCGTTTGGTTAGACCTTGATTGTGATTAGAGTTAGATTTAGTTGATTCAAAACAAAAACCGGATCGACTTAGCGATCAATTAGGAGGCTAGTTCAGTGTGTTGAAAGGAAAAGTCCCTGTGGGAACGACCTTGATATTTGCTACACGTACACCCGTGCACTTGCGGCTTATCAAGTTTTTGGCGCCGTTGCTGGGGACTTTGTCCCTAGCCAGCCACTGAACGAATACCCTAAGGTTGCCTAAGTCATTTATTTTCTGTTTTGATTTTCCTTGGTGTTTTGGTTTTTGTCTTGCGAGGTTTACTCTACGTGCATGCAAAAAGCTCCACTCTTTGAGCTTGATCCTGAAATCGAAAGAACCTTTCGCTCCCGGCGAAAGAAGCAAAAGTTAGAGCACGCCCGGAGAAGACAAGAAGAGAACCCCAAGCGAAAGAACACCATGTCCGGTGGAGGCGGCGGTGGAGAGCCTAGAATCACGCTTGGCTCCTATGTGATGCCGAATGTCACAAATCACCCCTCCGCCATTCATCCTCCAAGAGTGGCCTCTGACGATTTCGAGCTGAGGAGTTCACTCATCAATTTGGTGAAGGTCAACCCATTCCATGGCCTCCCCAATGAAGATCCCAACAGGCACCTTCGCCTATTCAACCAAGCATGTGAGACCTTTAAGGCAAATGGTGCAACGCCCGATGCAATCAAGCTGCGATTGTTTCCCTTCTCACTTGAAGGGAAGGCTTGGGAGTGGTTGGATGCTCTTCCATCAAGCTCTGCCATCACCACTTTTGACCAACTTGCTAGCTTATTCTTGGCGAAGTACTTTCCTCCTAGCAAGTTGACGAGCCTCCGGAATCAAATCTCAACATTTTTCCAAGAGCCGGATGAGTCCCTCTATGAAGTGTGGGAGAGGTTCAAGGACCTCTTACGTCAATGCCCCCACCATGGTTAGAACCATGGGTCCCGATACAAGCCTTCTACAACGGGGTGGATGACAACTTGAGGGCCAACATCTTGGCGGCGGCAGGAGGCAACATCATGTCCAAAACAGTGGCGGAACTTCAAACTTTGATTGAGGAGATGGCAATCAATAGCTACGATGGTCAAAGCCCGTTCAAGAGGACGGGAGGTAAGTATGAAGTTGATGCTATTTCTATGTTGAATGCTAAGTTGGATGCCATTACTAAGAAGATGGATTTGTTGAATGTGAATGCTCCCCCTCCCCAACCATGTGCGTCGTGTCAATCATATGAGCATGAGACCTTGAATTGTCCTAGTGGGTTGGTTAGCAATGAATCGACCAAAGTGGTTAACTATGTTGGTAACCCTTCTAATAGGCAAAACTTTGACCCTTTTTCCAATACTTACAATCCCGGTTTTAGGTTCCACCCGAACTTTTCTTACCGGAATAATAACCAAATGGGTCAACCCCAAGGACAAAGACAACCCCAACCACCTCCACCACAAGCTCCCCAAAAGCCTAACCTAGAGTCCATGATACAAGCTTTGATGTTGTCTCAACAACATCATGAACAATGGCAACTTGAGCATCAACAAAGACAAGATGAGGTGATTAAGGCCTTAGCTACTAAAGTTGACCTTATGAGCACCCACACTCAAATGCTTGAGAATCAAATTGCCATTCAAGCTGGTACCTCCACTACCCCTCCGGAAATGCTTCCCGGAAAGCCCGAACCTAACCCTAAGGAACAATGTAATGCCATTGTTTTGAGGAGTGAGACACAATATGAGGGACCTAGCGTGCCAAATGCCAAGCATGGAGGAGTTGTGGTTGAGAAAGAGGTTGAGAGGCCTAGTGAGAATGTTGTTAGTTTTGAAAGAGAGAAAGACCTTGAGAGTGAGCATTCAAAAGAGAACACCGAAACCCGACCTTCATTTCCACCTAGAGTTTACAAACCACCGTTACCCTTTCCTCAAAGATATGCTAAGGCTAAATTTGATGCAAAATTCGGCAAGTTCTTTAATATGTTAAAGCAATTGAATGTGAATGTGCCGTTTTTGGATGTTTTATCTCAAATGCCTTTGTATGCAAAGTTTTGTAAATCCTCTCTAAAAAGAGGAAAATTGATGAAATTGAGGAAGTTGCTTTGACTGAAGAATGTAGTTCCGTGGTTCTTAACAAGCTTACTCCTAAGCTTAAGGACCCGGGAAGCTTTAGTATTCCATGTGGCCTAGGTAGCTTAACCGTTGACCGAGCTTTGTGTGATGTGGGTTCTAGTGTAAGCTTAATGCCCTATTCTTTGTACGAACGGTTGAACCTAGGAGAGTTGAGACCAACTACCATGTCATTGCAAATGGCGGATCGTTCTATCAAGTACCCTAAGGGTATTTTGGAGGACTTTCCACTTAAGGTAGGTGATTGCTATGTGCCGATTGATTTTGTCATCCTTGATATGCCCGAAGATTCCCGTACCCAAATCATTTTGGGGAGACCTTTTCTTGCTACAGTAGGGTGTGTCATAGATGTACAAGGTGGGAAGATGAAGTTTAGGATAGGAGAACATGAACTTGAGTTTGATTTATTCCGTGATGTTTTGCCACGTGACGTTTCCCCTTGCTTTGGTGTTGATGTGTTTGGTGAGAAGGATAAGAATGTTGATGGTTTGATTTGTGAAAAGAAAGATGATTGTGTGCATGTAGTGGAGAGTGAAAAGCTTGAGAAATCTCGTGACCATTTTGTTGCAAATTCTTGTGGTTTATTTATTGATAAAGGCCATGAACTTGTCGATGCAAGGGTGGGAATAAAAGAAATTTTGCTCCCACATAACATCATCAAGAACGTGCCTTATGCTATTAACAAGGGTGCTTTCAATGAGATTTTCAGGTTTGATGATGGAGATCCCTCCATTTTTGAAGGAGGTGATGAGTTTGACCCAAGCTGTGGGGTCAATTTGAAGATGTTTGGAGGTACTATGCAATGTGAAGCTCCAAAAGCCCTTGGCTATGGAGTTATGGACTATTCACCGGGTTGAGAGGTACCTTGTCCAGCTTAGGACATTAAACAAGCGCTTCTTGGGAGGCAACCCAAGCTTTTTCGATTTTATTTTATTTTTTTTAGGATTTTCTAAATTTTTTCCTTATTTTTCTTCTTTTTATTTTTGATTCTTCTAGATTTGTGTTTTCTTCCTTTGCTTCTCGGGTGATGTTTCGCATTGCGGAAAATGCTCGGTTCAAGCATGGGGGGATTTGTGCAACTTTTTGTGGATATGTGTGTTTTGAGTCGTTTTTATTTTTGATTTTTAACTTGTTTTGAGTCTTTTGCTTTTGTTTTGATTTTATTTCTTTTGTTTTCTAGATTTACTTGTAGTTTTTTAATTTCTTCTTTTCCTAGGTTGTTTTCGTTTTCTTATTTTCTTATTTTCATTTTGAGTCTTGTAAAAAGCATTTGAAAAGAAAAAAAAATTTTGATATAGGATTTGGCGTGATAGTTTTCTTTTGACTTGATTTGATCTTGTATAGCTCGTTTGTGAAAGACTGTGAATTGACATGAGTTGTGAAGCTAATTGTTGTGAGAATTGTGCTAGGAAAATAAGACCGATTGCCTTTGTTTCTATTGTAAGAGTGAGTTGTGCATATGCATATCTTTTTAAACTAGGTAATGATTGTTGAGCGCTACCCGTGAGTCCACATAAACCTAAAAGAAAAGACTAATCATTTTTATTGGTCTTATTTTCATGAGTGACTCACCATTGTGGCATCCTCCTTCATTTGCTTTGCATCTCCTTGAAATCGCCATGCATTGTACATTGACAAGATGACAGAGGCATTAGGAATTGAACCCGCAAGCCTTGGCCACCCGTTTACATCAGAATATCCATAGTTAGCCCCTTCTTGCCTTGACTATTTCTTTTCTTGAACCAACATTATAAGCCCTGGCTAATTATATATTTCCTACCCTTAAGTCATAGCTTGAAATGTTTTGAGTATGAAGTTGGGTTGATTGTGGTTACTTTTGTGATTTGGTTTGTGATGGGGATTGGTTTGAGTTGTAAATATTAATTTGATTCCCCAATTGTGTACATTGAGGTTGTTGGTTGGAATTGGAAACTTGCCTAGTAATTTGTATATAAGTGTGTTGTTTGTAAGTGTGTGTGTTTGTATCGAAGAAAACAAGAAAAAAAAAACAGAAAAAATAGAAAAAGTGTTCAAAAAAGAAAGCGAAAAAGAAAAAAATTGGAGAATTCCGGAAAAAAGAAGAAAAAAGGAATAAAGTGTTTGACATTGTGTTTCTTTTGTTTTGAGGCAAGTTTTCAATTGTTTGTGGGGTTGATTTGGATTGATTTTAAGTGGTGAGAGTGTATGATGTCGAATTGGTGCAACATAATTTCAAGCTTTGGCTTTTAGCTCCACGATTCCCAAATATTATCCACTCCTTACCCTTAACCCTAGCCCCGTTACAACCCTTGAAAGTCCTCTTGATTGTCATTGTTGCTTTGCAAATTGCGGTGGAGAGTTGAGATTCTTAGCAAATACGTGGTTGGTTGTGGCTTTGGTTTGAGTACTTGAGCGAACTTTCAATGATTTTTCATATTTAAACACATGAGAGGAGTGTTTCCACATTCCCAGAAAGTGAGTTTGCTCTTCATTCTAACCTAGTTTCATGCTTAACATGTGCCTTCTTATCTCATTCGGTGATTAAGGGTGATTGGTTGAACTTGATGAGTACCATTCTTGAATAATTTGTCTTCATTTACTTGTGTAAATTGGCTTTTCTTTTTCACTCTCGGGCTGTACTTTAGATTGGATTGGGTTGATTGAATGTTCTATCATTGCCATCCTTAGGAGTTGTAATTAAACAAGATTTTCGTTTTATTATTTTTACTTTTGAGTCTTTTTACTTTTGCTTTGAGTTCTTTGAGTCTTTTTGTCCCGTTTTCTTTTATTTTCTTTCTTGCCTTTTCTTTTGAGTTTGGACTTGCTTAGGGACAAGCAAGGACTAAGCATGGGGGATTTTGATAAGTGCTTCTTGTATATATGAGAACTTGGTTGTTTTGATGAGAATTTGGGGAATATTTGATTTGATTATGTTATTTTATACCCGAATTTCCCATATTACACTTGGTTTGGAGTTTGGTGAGTTTTGTAGGGAATTTGTGAAGAATCGATGTAAACCGAGCCCAAAAAGCAAGTGTAGATCCAAGTTATGAGCTTAAAGGACCAAGAAGTGAGATGTTGGATCACCCAAGGCCCAAACAATGGCCAAAAGTACTCCTAGGCCTGAAAAAGACAAAGGGCACGGTGGTGTCTGCAGCGGGGTAGTGCCTATGACCAGAACGTGAAGAATTGTGTGCAGTGAAGCGACACGGGTAGTGCCTAGGGGGGCACGGTCCGTGTCACTATGAGCACGGTCCGTGTCACCCCTGGCACGGTCCGTGCCTCTCCTGTCTTTTCATTTTCGGCGGTTTTGAGTTGATATTTGCCTATATTATGCTTATTTCCGGTGTAGTTTAGGAGAATCATCATCCACCATCATCCATTTTCATGCCCTAATCATATCATTCATCATCCATATTCCATTCCATGATTGAAGATTGAGAGAAGATTGAAAATCGAAGAGCAATTTGAATACACTTTGAAGTGGAGGAGCAAAAGTTCTCCATTGTTGAATCCTAGCAAGTTTGTTCTTCACTTGGGTTTATTTCTCAATCTCTCATAGATATCCATATGCTTTCTAGACTAGATTTCAATTGCTTTGTAGTTTTAAACATGAATTGTGAGTAGTTCTTTTAGTTTAGGGGATGAACCTTTGAAGTTGCTTGATGAATTAACTTTGTTGGATTGAATTATCATGAATTTAGTTTGTTTCAATCTATTTGGTCTTTGAATTGAATTGTTATTACTTTTGCTTGATCACCAATTGCATGTTAATAGGTTGTTGAATGAAGTACCGAAAGGAGAAGTTTGATTACCCGAAAACCTAGATTGAACTAGTTAAAATTATCTAGACATAGAAGTTTTAACTAGGGTTCTTGAGATAATTAGATCTTTAACCTTGACTAAATCGAAATAACCACGAAAGTAGGTGCTTGGTTAGTCTTGGCAATTCGCTCTAGTGACAAAATCTCATTGCGAAGTGTTTTATGCTATTATCGAACCTTGATTGTGCAAATTAATGAAATGAAAGGTCAATCCACATCGCTGATTCGTTATTTGACTTAGGTTTCATCCCCTGAACGCCTGTTTTCCTTGATTAAATTCGAAAAGTTTTGTGAATATTCGTTTGCTTAGACCTTGATTGTGATTAGAGTTAGATTTAGTTGATTCAAAACAAAAACCGGATCGACTTAGCGATCAATTAGGAGGCTAGTTCAGTGCGTTGAAAGGAAAAGTCCCTGTGGGAACGACCTTGATATTTGCTACACGTACACCCGTGCACTTGCGGCTTATCAGCAATCTCATCATACTCTTTGAACCTCTTGAGTATAACCATCAATCACCATTGCCACAATCGATCGAGATCTTAACTACATCAATCAAATGAATCACAATTGATTAATAATCTTGATAATTAAAATTAATAAACTTGTATAAAACAACATAAACTTATCTTTCGATTCCATAGCATCTTGACCTTGAAAATTCCATCCCTCAAACTCGATCATCCATGGTGACAATAAATCTTAAGATTGTTGGAAAAAACAATGAGATGGAGAAACACGGTCACATGGAAGATGGGGGATCACTTGGGTGGCTAGGAGTCGAGGACAAACCTGTCTCCCCTTAAGACTTATTCACTAGACCGTGAATAGACTTAAGGGTAAAACCTAACTTCTTGTAAGCATAGTAACAAGATTTCTCATGGGCTCTCAAAGAATGTTGCTGCAGTCAACACCTCAAAGAGTGTGTTGAAATCTCTAGAAACTTGAAGAAGAAGATGATTGAGGGTGTGTATGAATGTGGGAATTCATCCACCTTATATAGAGAACCTTTGGAGTCATAAGGAGGTCAAACCTTCCAATTGCATTGGGCACAATTCAAGGGATTTGAGTTGAATGATATTGATGAGAAATCATGACTGATTTCTCAGTCAATATCATCCAAAAACATGACCAAATACATTTGAACACGAGGCATAAATCAAGGGATTTCAAAATCAATCCCGACTGTGATCAACACGGATCGTGTTAGATCAACATGGTCCATGTTGTAGCCAACACGACCCGTGTTGATCCTGTGCACGTTTTTTGTGCTCTCTGAACGTCAACACAGGTCGTGTCATACTGAACACGATCCGTCTTGAGTCCCTTTTCTTAGTTAAGCTCATATTCGACCTTTCCGGTCGATCCCATGCTTATAACTTATACTTTATGCCTCTTAACTCTTGAAATACTCCAACAGTGGGAAAGGTATCAGTGGACGGATATGGATGGGGCATGGTGATTACAGACTTCAAAGGAGAATGTATGGTGATTAGAGACTTCAAAGCAGTCGACGGATATTGGCTGTTGAAGATGGCCCGGGACTTTGGTGCTACCAACATTCAATTATTTTCGCATGTGAAAAAGTCAGGAAACAAAGTGGCCCGTGTTTTAGCACACCTGAAACCCATTGACTACTCAATCAAGTCTTGGGTAGATGGAGACCCTACTGAAATCTTAAACCTTGTTGTTGATGATGCTTGTAACGTCGTTTTGAGTTAATAAAAAAAAGGGTAATGTACTGGAAGGAATTCACCCGTTATTGATTTACTTACAATTATAATTGTTATATTTACGGTCCAATTTATTTCACTATTGATATATTGTTTTCTACTCATATTATAATATAATAATATAATAATATTAAATTTTAAAAAAATTTTATTAGTATTTTTAATTTGAATTGCTTCGCAAAGATTGTAAATCATAGCATGGAAGCGTCCTCATATTCTTGTCCGTCTTACGTTGTTGAGGATGATTATAAGGAAGGCAAGATCATTTACAATGAAAAAGACAATTTTTATCTCACTTTAATTTTTATGAGACAATAATTTATATTGTCTTAAATTCTCATGAAAGGATAATCCATTACTTATATATTTTGATGTTAAAATGAGTAGTTGGTCTATTATGGAAAAATAAAAAAATAAAAAAATTAAAAGGTTGGTCTATGGTGTGAATTAATTTCCTCAGATGATAGTTAGCATGAACATTACAATAGAAGCCTTCAAGTTGAAAAGCGTTTAATCGTTTCTAATATGTATATATATATATATATATATATATATATATATATATATATATTTATATATATATATATATATATATATATATATATATATATATATATATATATATACATGTTATCCATGGATTTTAAAACACTCTATAATCACAATTATTGTCCTTCTTACCTTCATGAGTTTAAAGTTGTAAACATAATATATATATATATATATATATTGTATTATATTTCTAAGCTAATGAGTACTAATTTACCATAAAAAAAAATTCAAAGGGTTCAAAGTTGTAAGTTATTTATTTTCGGATAATCCATCAATTATCCGGATTTTTCAACCCACGATTGTGATCCAAAAAAATTCAGATTGGTTAACCAATCTGCCAAGTACAAAAATGATCCGATAATGATCTCTTTTTTGGAATTGGATTTTCAGATTGAATCATCGATTACAGATTTTTCGCTCACCCCTGTGTTTATATATATATTGTATTATATTTCTTAGCTCTTGTGACTGGTTGTTTGTTGGTTTAATATAGTTTTCCTTTTCTTCCAAAAAAAATCCAGAAAAAAAATGAGAGAAAAGAGAAAAACAAAAGTTTAAATTAAACCCAAAATAAGAGGAACCGTCCAACGAAAATCATGAAGAATATGCAGAGCTTGTCGGGCGGCTTCAACAGTAGGTGTGAGAATGAGAGAGGGAGAGGGAGAAGGAGAGAGGGCCATCTATGTGTGTCTAATTTTTTAAATATTTTTTTTTAAAGAAAAATGGTACAAAAAGAAGAAAGGGTATAGAAAATGATGATATATCCGAAAATGGAAAGGAGGGGGGACCGAGGCATGTCAGCATAGGGATTAGGGAGTAGGGTTATAGGGTAACAGTTTAGATGGTGTATGGGTGGGAGGGTTAGGGTTTCCTTTTGATTTTTTACTTATTTCCCCTTTTTCAATTCTTTCTTTTGTTTGTTTTTCTCATATAACATTTTAATGGGATAATATATCAAAATGGACCAAAATATCAAACAATTAAGTAGATTGTAAAAATTTATCCTTCCATTTTATTTCTAATTTAAAGATTTTCTATCTAATTATCGATCAGTACTACTTTGAGATTTTAAGACTATAAAGTAAAATAAATAAAATATAATTGAGTAGCTAAGGCTCCGTTCTTTTATGCGGTTGGTCACGGTGCAGTTGGTACGGTGTGGTGAAACTTTGAAAAATATGGTGGATTGTGGTAGGTTGTGGTGGAAATTATGGTAATTGGATTTGTATATTTTAATTAGAAATTGAAAAAAATAAATTGGTATTTTTAAGTTAGAAAATTAAGAAAGATAAATGATATTTTAAGTTAAAATTGGAAAAAATAAATTATGGTAAGTGTGTTGTGGTGAAAAGTTTTAAGTTTTAATAAAAAGAGAAATAATATGTTGTAGTGAATTGTGGTGAAAATTTGAAAAGTATCGTGTGGTGTGGATTGACAACCAACCAACCGCGGAAAAGAACAAGACCTAAATAAACTATTAAAATAAACAAAAGTAATGAACATATGGGTAATAAAATGTATTATTTCTTAACGGAATAGTCAACTCATGCATGCAAATTACACATTAGCCAGACTAGCTAGTAAATTAAGTTGCGGTGTAGTAAGTTGCGGTGGGGTAAGTTGTGGTTAGTTGTAGGGGATTGCGGTAAGTTACGGTACAAATAATAAATGGGTGTTGAAATATTTTTATTAGGAAATATATTAAATAATAAATGAGTTGTTGTGGATTTCGGTAAGTTGCGGTAGAAATAATTTTGTGAATTTTAAATAATTTTGTGGATTTTGTGGAAATATATTAAATAAAATGGTAAATGGTAATTTGTGGTGAGTTGCGGTAGGTTGCAGTAAGTCGGTAAATTGCGATGCGGTAACTTGCGGTACCGCATAAAAGAACAGGGAAATATGATGGTGATACGTGACTTGTCGTAGGACAATTTTAATATCTTCTTTGGGTTAAATTAAAATGAATTGTGACCTTTGACTCTATCTTATAGATAGTTATCATAAGTTATCAATAGATAGTTATGATTAGCGATCAAATTACAAATATGTACATTATCAGAAAACAAAAATTGTTTTTCCTCCCTCGATTTCATATTTGTAAAATCAGAGAATCAAAGAAACCAGAAAGATGAGGAGAGGAATTTTGTGTATATTTCTATATGTCAGCACTGTACAAGGGATGTATATATAGAATACAAATATGAGGTTGTTATAACAACCTAACAGATCTAACAGACAACATATAACAAGGCTATGCTATCAATACATATAGTTAACATCCCCCCCTCAAGGTAGGATTGGGGGAGAATCAAGCAATCCTAGCCTTGAAGTTAAGTACTGATGCTGAGCTTCACCAAGCGCTTTAGTAAAGAGATCAGCTAATTGATCATGTGATGAAACATAATGTGTCTGTAAGAATCCTTCTTGAATTTTATCCCTCATATAATGACAATCAATGTTGATATGCTTGGTGCGTTCGTGAAAGACAGGATTAGCCGCAATATGAAGCGCTGCTTGATTGTCACAATAGAGACGAATAGGTAAAGGACACGATATACCAAAATCCTTAAGCAAAGCTGAAATCCATACCAGTTCAAAAGTAGTAACTGACATACTTCTATACTCTGCTTCAGCAGATGATTTTGCCACAGTAGGCAGCTTTTTTGTCTTCCAAGATACAAGAGAATGTCCAAGAAAGATACAGTACCCAGTGAGGGACCTTGAGGAAAATCTGCAAGCTGCCCAATCAGCATCACAGTAGGCTTGAATAGAAAGATCACCTCTAGAAGGATAAAATAACCCTTTATTGAGTGTGCCTTTGAGGTACTTTTAAGAGGTGCAATGCTGCATCGAAATGTGGTTGTCGTAGCTCTTATAGGAACTGACTGAGATGCTGAGCTGAGTATGATATGTCGGGTCTAGTAAGAGTAAGATATAATAATCTGCCAATGAGACGTCTGTACTGACCCGGATCTTCTATAACTTCACCAACATCTGTAGACAGTTTCAGATCCTTAGGGAAAGGGAATGAACTGGGTTTAGTCTCCAACATCCCGGCATCTAGCAAGATATCATGTACATATTTCCTTTGATTTAGAAAAGTTCCAGCAGAAGACCGTGAAATCTCAATCCCAAGAAAATATCTTGCCAATCCCAAGTCCTTGATAGTGAAAGCATCGTGTAAAGCTTTCTTCAAGCTATTTATTCCATTAATGTCATCACCTGAAATCAGCAAGTCATCCACATAGACAAGAACACAAATGAAAGCACCATTTTGATATCGAGTAAAAAGGGAATAATCACTTCTAGACTGTGAGAAACCATGACCAAGAAGAAACTTGGTGAGCTCATGATTCCATTGTCGAGATGCTTGCTTGAGGCCGTATAAAGAGCGCTGCAATTTACATACTTCTCCTGTTTTAGCTGCTGTATATCCATCAGGAGGCTCCATATATACCTCCTCATCGATGAAGCCATGGAGAAAGGCATTGTTTATGTCTAATTGGTGTAATGGCCAACCTCTAGCAGTTGCCAAAGCAATAAACACTCTGACAGTGGTGAGTTTTGCCACAGGAGAAAACGTATGTTTATAATCCCGATCTTTTACCTGCTCAAAGCCTCGGATAACCAAACGAGCTTTGTGTCTCTCCACACTCCCATCAGCTTTGTATTTGGTTTTGTAGACCCATTTCGAGGTCAAAGCCTTATGCCCAACAGGCAATTGAGTGAGCTGCCAAGTGTGGTTCTGTTCCAAAGCATGGAGTTCTTTCTGCATAGCATCAACCCATTCTGGGTATTGTTTAGCTTGATGATAAGAACTAGGCTCAGGTGTTTGTAAAACATTGACCAAGGATGCCACATAGGATGGAGAAAAATGTGCCAGGTTAGCAAAAGAAAGAAATGATAGAGAATTTGAAGATGTTTGTGAAGTGATTGGAGTATGAGGAGAAGTAGAAATATGAGTAGGAATAGAGGATAAGGTTGTTGCTGGATTAGTAGAAGGGCACCGATAGTCTTTCATCCAAACTGGCGCTGCTTTGTGACGTGTAGATTTCCTGAGAACAAGTTCTGGTTGAGGAATAGTAGGAGAAACAGAAGAAGAAGAGGGAGGAGAATTAGAAGAAGAAGAAGAAGAAGTAGATTGAGATGTAGATGTAGAAGAGGATGATAAAGATGGAGAAGGAGAAGAAGAAGAAATAGGGGAATTATTGATGGGAGAAGAGTCTGTAACAATGTTGTCAGAAGATGAATAGAAATTATTAGTGATAGTAGGTGTATCAAGAATAGGAGAACTAGATGGTGTATCAGAAAAGAACTGTGGTTGACATGTAGGTAAAATGCTAGAATGAGGCATCTGACAAGATTGAGAAAGATTGGTGGTGTCATTTTGTTGAAAAGGAAAAATTGTTTCTGAAAACAAAACATCCCGGCTGTGAAAAATATATTTGCTTTCTAAATCATAGACTTTATAGCCTTTGAACCCAAAAGTATATCCAAGGAGTACACATTTTCTTGCCTTAGAATCAAATTTATCGGATACCGTAAGGTTTTTAGCAAAACATAAACACCCTGGCAAACGTAAATTAGTGTAGTCTGGGGTTTTGTTATACAACATCTCAAAAGGAGTTTTCCAAAGTAAGTTTTTCATAGGAAGTAAATTGATTAGGTGAGTAGCAGCAAGAATACATTCACCCCAAAACTGTTTAGGAAAATTAGCATGAAATCTGATTGCTCTTGCAGTTTCTAAAAGATGTCTATGTTTTCTTTCAGCAACCCCATTTTGTTGGGGGGTATATGCAATAGATCGTTGATGTAATATACCTTTTTCATGAAAAAATTTTTGGCAAATTGAATTTATAAACTCAGTACCATTATCACTCCTTATGGTTTTAATTTTTGAAGAAAATTGATTTTCAATCATGTTATAAAACTGAATAATAGCTTGTTTTGCTTGAGATTTATTTTGTAAAAGATGTGTCCAAGTAGTTCTTGTGTAATCATCAACTATAGTTAGAAAATAATGAGCGCCAGAAATAGAAGCAATCTTGTAAGGGCCCCAAAGATCTATATGAATGATTTGGAAAGGAAAAAAAGTCTTGATATTGCTTTTATTGAAAGGCAATCTATGCATCTTTGCCATTACACAAGTTTCACAATCAAGATTGGAAGGAATGAAAGGTTTACACCAAGTAATGTGATGTAAAGTAGAACAAGATGTATGACCAAGTCGAGCATGTATAACTTCTGGACTTGGTATAGTACAAGAAGAATTTAAGGAAAAGTTTGCTAGACCAGAATCTTTATTCTCAGGACATTGTGTAGATGTAGCAGCTTTAGTATTGGATGTAAGTCTATACAATCCTCCTTGTTGAGTAGCAACAGCCATTATCCTCTTAGTTGTATGGTCCTGAATCAAACATTGTGTAGGGTAAAAAATAGCAAGCAAGTTAAGATCAGAAATGAGTTTAGCGACAGATAATAGGTTGAACTGGAATCCTGGCACAAGCAAAACTTTGTGTAAAACAAGAGTAGAATTGATATGTATTTGTCCTGCTTGAGTAACCTTTTTAATTGAACCATCGGGAAGGGAAATCAAAATAGGTTTAGGAAGAGAATATAGATGATCAAAAAGATGTGGATTATAGGTCATGTGATCCATGGCTCCTGTATCAATGATCCAAGAGTCTTTGTAGTTATCATTCAAAGCATAACAAGTACCAGAATGTTTAGAAACTAGAGAAAAAATACCTGCAAAGTGTGCAAAACCATGATAAGTTTCATTTGATTGATCACCTTGCTTGTTATTCTTCATCAGCTTGAAAACTTCTTGAGCTAAGATTTGTAAATCAATCTGATTTGTCCCATCCTTCTGCTTGTCAGATTCACTATCCTCAAGAGGATCATTCTGCATTTCTTGAGCAGAAACATGAGCAGCTACTTTCTTGTTCTTTCCTTTCAGCTTTTCATACCACTCCGGAAAACCATGCAGGATGAAACATTGATCTATTGTATGTCCATTTCTGCGGCAGTGATTGCAGAATTTGCTTTGCTTCTGTTGCTGTTTAATGTCTTTCTTTGCATCCTTGCTTTTGTTGTAATTGCTGTTTATCCCTCCATAACCTCGAGCCAAGAAAGCTCCTTCAGAATCTTGGTTGTTATTTCTGGTAGCAACAGCAGCAATTTCTTTTCCATTCATTAAACCACCAGTCACCTTCTTTTGCTGCTCAATTCTCTCCACCATTTGACACGCTTTACTGACACCAGGCAAAGGATCCATCAAAAGAATTTGACCTTTGATAGTGTCATAACTATCATCAAGGTGCAAAAGAAATTGCATAAGCCTCTGATTTTGATCCAACTCAAGCGTTTTCTGAATTGCTTTGCAATCCGGATGAGCAGTCTTGCAATCGCACAAAGGAATACCACTCAAATCTGCCAATTCATCCCACAATCGTTTCAACTTCGTGTAGTAGACAGCCACACTGTCGTTCCCTTGAAACAATTCTGAAATTTCACCTTGTATCTTGAACAGCAAAGGTCCATTACTCTGACCAAAGCGTTCATTCAATTCATCCCATAAAGGTTTAGCCGAATCAATGTAAATGAAAGCATCAGACAAAGAAGGCTCTATAGAATTCATTATCCAGCTTACTACCATGCTATCACACCTCATCCATTGCTCATAAAGAGGATCTATAACACTAGGTTTAGTGCATTTACCATTGATAAATCCAAGCTTGACCTTAGTACGCAAGGACATTTGAGCAGCTCGGTTCCATTTCTGGAAATTTGCTCCATTCATCTTGATGTTGGTTAGCTGCATTCCTGGATGATCCGAGGGATGAAAATAGAGTGGATCATTGTGATATGATTACAATCTAGCAGCCAAAGCAGTATCGTCACTCATGATCACTGAAGATCAAGAAAGAAAACAACCCTTCTGAACAAAACAAAAACGATCAGAGGGAAGAAGAAAACAAAAAAAGCCAAAGCTCTGATACCATGTAAAATCAGAGAATCAGAGATGAAACCAGAAAGATGAGGAGAAGAATTTTGTGTATATTTCTATATGTCAGCACTGTACAAGGGATGTATATATAGAATACAAATATGAGGTTGTTATAACAACCTAACATATCTAACAGACAACATATAACAAGGCTATGCTATCAATACATATAGTTAACAATATTTAACAGTTTGTGGGTCGAAGAAAAAGGCCCCTATCTCATTTTTTGTTTTCCTCTCATGTTTGAATTTATCTCTCGATTGACGTCAAACCTCAAGATTATGTTTAAAACTGATATTGAAACTATAATACACCTCTCTTATTCATGTCGGGACTACTTAGACCCCTGAGTACATGGGGTATAAGTAACTCGAACATGAATAAGAGAGGTTTAAGGTCCTATTTTTCTTCAACTCAAAAACTTTAGGGTCCTATTTTTTCAGCATACAAACTTTAGGGTCAAAAAAGTTAAAGTTGAAAACCAAAGTTTAAAAAATAAATACCCCTAAAGTTCACGGTCTAAATTGCAAAAAAACCCCAAATACAATGGTCATATATCGTGGATTTTTTTTTTAAAATAAAAATTAGTTTGAATATTGGCCTTTCACCAATTTTCCTTTTTTTTTTGTTTTCAAAGATGGGAAATACGATTATTTGTTTAATGGATGTTTCCCTACTGAGATAATCAAATACTAAAGAAGAGAGAGAAAGGATCATACATATCTAGGCAGCAACGTACGTACAGGAAATGAGGTGCATGCCCAGAAGGGTTTTTGTTTTTCCTGATTTGACAATTGACACAACCAAACAAGTCCTTATTTGGCACCCATAATGGGTAATCTCCACTGCCAGGCGTTGGGTATGCTCACTTGCTCAGTTTCATGCCATTATTTAATCTGCGCTACAGTTCAATTAATTTCATTACACATTTTCTTCATCAAGACATTCATCAAGAGAGAGAGAGAGAAAGAGAGAGAGATGCAAATATTCATCAAGACATTGGTGCTGAGGCTGAGAGGCGTGGATACGGAAGGCTGAATTACCCTCTGGCTTTGGCTCGGAAGCTGATGCAGGACAAGCAAGTTTGCCGGAAGTAATTATCTCTTTCTCGTAAAACATATGTACAGTGTTGGTTGTTTTTACATGCATGTTTCCTGATACTTATAACATCATGATCTTTGTCGAAATGAAGGGGAAAATCAAACAGATTTACGTACGAGCCACTAATGTGACTGGGATTTGTGAACCTAGAGGTTAACTTATTAAGTATAAATGTCATATTGGTGCTTAAAGCAAATGACAGTAATGAATTACGGTAGATAGACTTTTCTCATGTTGGTATTTGGTTTAATCCAAGGTGAGCAACTCCCAAATCTCATCAAATTAGCAAACCTTAAATTTCATATATACATACTTATATATTGATAATCAACTCGAAAATCTCTTCAAATTAATTAAAACTTTATTGATACCTATTTGCATTAAGATCAACCAAAGTTGTAGATTCATTCATCATACATATATATTGATAACAACTCCCAAATTTCTTCAAACTGATTAAAACTTTGTTGATACCTATTTGCATTAGGGTCAATCACAGTTATAGAATCATTCAAATGTGCATTCGGTAGGTTTCAACTATGATCATGTGGCTTTAATTTGAACGCTTGAAACAAGAAAGGTTTGTTTGATGGTAATTTTTGGCAATTGACGGTGCAGGTTCTACGCTCGCCTACCACTGAGGGAAACGAACTGCCACAGTGAGGTACAAGCTCCCATCCATCTTGCTCTTTTACTTTGGTGTACACTACCTCCATTCCTTAATACTTGTTATTTTTAGTGTTCAGGGTCAACAATACAAGGCTTTGATCATTAATATTCAAGAATATATTTTCGAACAAGTTATAAATTATACCTTTATAAAAGTATTTTTCAATATGAATTTAATGACATTAGATTCACATAATAGATCATAATACATATTTAGAAATTTAAAGTCAAAGTTTATAATATTTGTTATACAATTTCCAGAGAAACGAATATTAAGGAATGAATGGAGTATTAATAATACACATAAATCATGAAATTTATTACATGCTCCTAGGAATAAATGGAGTATTTACTTTATTAATGTATTTTGATATATAATCATTAGTTAATTTTAACATAAAAAATTTACTTATATGACTCTTAAGAGCACATGCTCTTGGAGCATGCTATAGGTGTTATGCAAACCATGTAGTATATACCTTAGAAGACTAAAATTTCTAATTGTTCATTGTAATCTTACATTCTAGAAGTCTTCCCGCTGGGCTTCATTTTGTGTATAAACTAGTTTTTTAAAGTGGTTTCTCAAAAGGTTTTTCTACTGCCGTAGGTTTTTCATTTAATTTTGGTTTCTTTCATTTTTATTTCTAAATTGTGGTTTAATTAGGGTGTTCTTTGGGCTGGCGAGAATCATTCTCTCTATGAGAGGAAGACTTCCTGCGTTTAAATTTACCAAAATTGGTCCATGCGTCCTTTTTCTTAAAAATTTGTTGTTGCTTTTGTTCATTATAATCTTACATTCATTTACACATAGTTATAACATTTTTTTTATATTCAAGATTAAGCTGTTTGTACGTAGCTATTGATATGTTATTTCAATTTTCAACATATGTACGTAGGATTTGCATTAAACTAAGCTCTATTTCTTGCTGGGGCACTTGGGCAGGGAAGGAAAATATCCTAGACATAGGGGGACTTTAATTAGAAGGTCTGTAAAAAATCACCTGTAAATGTTGGTACAATGACATGTTATAAGGTACTCTTCTACACCACAGTAGTTGAGTTGTGACGACCACACCAACCTACTATGTCAGGCAACCAAGGTTTTGGCATATGATGTTGAACTTGAGAAATACTCCCTCCGACCCAATTAATATGTCCACTTTACTTTTTCACGATCTTCAATGTAACGCTTTGACCGTTAATTTTGCATATTTTATTTAAGCAAAATTAATAATGTTGTGTTTAAGTAAGACTATTTTTCATCACAACTCTAATAGTGTTAGTCTTATATAATAATTCAACATATAATTTGATAAATTAAAGGTCAAAATTTAAAAATTTTGACCTAAAAAGTCAAAAGTGGACAAATTAATTGGGACGGAGGGAATAAATGGTATGCTAATAATTAAGTTTTGATAGCTTCTTATATATAAATAAATGTAAATTTTGATAAGTATTGAAAAAATACGAATTTTGAATAAAGTAAGACTTTTGAAAAAAAAAAGTAAAAAAGTAAGTGTTGATAAAATGAGTTATCTTGGATAAATATTGGCGGTTATGATAAATTTTTGGTAAATGTTTTACACCTTTTCACTTAGAGCCAAATTTTAGGGGCCCTTTTAGTAAGGTGAGGTATGCAGCATTGCAGCCTAATAGCCTCTAAGGATTAAGCCATAACCTTCAAGTATGCGTGTCTATATATACCCATATATTCATTGATCATTTGGTCCGGCCAAGTTATTCTATCCTATCTTACATGAAATCTCTATAAAACAAAAAACACAACTTTTCTTCTTTCTGTTGCTTAATTAAAAGATTTTCAGGTTTCATTCACATCAATGTCGAAGGATGCTCGTGATGTTTCAGAAAAAGCTTCTAGTGCTAAGGATGATGTCAATATATCAAGGTATCCACGATTACAATAAAAGTTACCCAAGATGGAATTGAATCTAGTCAATTCAGCTTTAAAATGGTGCTAAATAGCTTTTGCACTTACCCTTTCTTAAATGAATTTTGCAGGAATGAAGAGGAATCTCAATCAGTTCCGAGAAGAGACATGATGCAATTGCCTACCGAGGTGCTCATGCATGCATTTTGTTGGAAATTTAGTACATATCTACGTTTGCATCCCTTTTAAATTTTAGAACTTTTTACGGTAATTAATCAACTTTTCTTCCAACGTACTATTGTAATTGATTAATATCATATAGATCTTAGCTGTTCAAACTTTTACTATTAATCTACTCAACATGTTAATTGTTTGACAAGAATTTTTCTCTCTTCCTCTACTGATTTCTTATGATCATCAATCGTAATCACTCTTCTATTCAAGCCACAACTTTCACCAGTTTGTAGAAATTGATATCTTGGAGTAAATGATTAATGATGAAATTAATAGAACCTTCATATATATATATATATATATATATATATAAACTAAGTTGACATGAGGCGGTTTTGCTCCAATTTGTTTTATTTTATTTTTTCCCTTTTTATGGAGGGGATTATTTTATTCCATTTAATTAATAGGTGAGTGTCATACGAAATATTTATCCATTTTAGTGTGCTTTGGAGCTATAAAATACATCCATATAATTTTTGACACTTTTTTTTTTATGTTTGAAACTTGTTTTTATAGAGGTCTTTCTACATGAGGAAGTTGCCCAGCACTTGCATTTCCCTGCACGCGGAGGAAGGCACTGTAAGTCTCACTTTGCCTTCACAGTTGGTAAATATTACGAATTTGATTGACGACATTGATCCTACCTTCATGACATGACTTCATTTATTGTTTGATAGTCAAGGCAAAGTCCTAAATAGTAACTGTGAAATCATATAGGATTTTATTAAAACCAAAATCAAAACATATATAGGGTTACTTTATTGTCACGGAAACCACTAATTCACTTCCCTGGTAAAGTTGCACTTTAATTTCAGCTCAATCGATATGTATTTAGCTGCACTTTTGACAACATTCTTGAGCTTATATATTTGCCGTAAGTGTAACTAGATATATAGCGAAATTTTCCCCTTATATAACCGTAGCTACAGCTTCTTAAGTGCACTTTTAACTGTGAGGAGGCAGTCGATCACTGCTTGCACCTATATGTGCAACACTTTTGGGCATACTTATAAATCCAGTGATTCTTATCTGGATTTTATTTTTATTTTTAAATTAGAGGTATTTAAATGAATCTCTGACCTTGGGCACTGCGAACGGATTTTTGGAGACTTTGTCTTGTTTGGAGACGCAAGAAGAGTTAACATTCTGTGGTCCTACAAGTTTAGTGACGGTCCTTAATATGTTAAGGATTGATCCTGGGCGAATTTGGAAAGGTACATTCTCTTTTAGTTAATTAAATTTTAATAGTTATGAGATATAATAATTGGAAAATTTTTTAATCTCCTATTTCATTAACAAATAAATTAGAACTAAAAGAATTAAAAAAATTTGTTGAATTATAATTTTTCATACATGTTAATTGTTATATTGTTATGTAAGGTTCTTTTCGTTGGTATCATCCAACGATACTTGTGGAAGAGACAATTTTGGATGATATCAAGATCAATGGTGTTACGCTTGAAGAGTTGGCCAACCTTGTCCCCAAAGACAAGGTTAAAGTCGACAAATACTTGGCTTCTGATTCATCATTAGATGAATTCAGAAAACTGTTGTCGATGCTTGCTTATCCAGTGATCGTTCAATGATCGTTTCATATTTTAGAAAATCACTTCAGCAGGTATTTTAGATTGTTTTTTTTATTTTTTTATATTACAAAAATATCTAAGTGTATTTCTTGAATTTCAAATAAACAAACATTATGTTTACATGCCTATTTTGCTTGTTTAGACTGGAGACGGTCATTTTTCACCTATCGGGGCATATCATAAGGGAGCTGATTCGATACTAGTGTTGGACGTGGCACGCTACAAGTATCCTCCTCATTGGGTCCACTGTGAAGCTTTATGGGCCGCAATGAATGAAATCGATAAAGTATCGGGCAAGACGAGAGGGTAACTATATTATTCTATTCTTGTTTGTTCTTAATTAAATAGACATTAACTTAGACCTAATGAATTTTCTTTTGAAAAAAATTCACTTGTAGGTTTATCACACTTTCCAAGATGTGAAGATCATTGAGCTTTTAGATTTTATGGTACCCCCTTCTCGTTTCTTATATGAATTTTGTTCCTTTTGTATGCCTTTGTGTTATTGTTTATTTCATATATCATATATTTTTGCCCCTTTATTTTATGATCTTTTATTAGTTTTTAATAATTAATTTAGAAATTATTGTTATGTTTATTTTCATTTTACATGTTTATTAAGATTTTTATTCATTATTATCATTTTAGTTATTTTTTATTTGAAAATGAAACAAAAAATTATTTAAGTTTGAAAAGAAAATATAAAACAGGCCCTAACCCTACCTAAACCACAGCCCAATTCTCTTGCCTTTTTCTCGGCCCAATCTTCAAGCCGAAAGCCATTTCCCCTTCCTTCATTTTTCCCACTAAGCCCAACCAATTCCCAGCCCAAATCATATTTAACCCTTTCCATCTCTGAGAATGAATTTTACGTCTCTCTCTAACCCAAACGAGCAAAACCAAATATAACCCTCTCTGATTTGCTGTCTTCAATCCCAAGCAAAAACAGAAATACTCCCTCCATTTCTCTTTCTCCTCCTCTTTCGTCTCTCTCTTACTCCCTCATTCTCTCTTTTTCTTTCTGATTTTCGAACCCCGACCAACCCAGAAAAAGGAAACCCAAATCCCCTGTTAGAGAAAAGTGAGTAGCAAGGTAACAGCGGAAGCGAATAATAGAATCGAAAACGAGATGACGGATATTACGACAAAATTTAGGAACGAAAAATAAGCGATAAAATCAAACACCAGAATTACGTGGGAAACCGAAGAACTCGGAGAAAAACCACTGACGGCATGACCGTAAAATAATCCACTATGAGAAAGGAGGAGTACAACCTGATCACTATCACAGGGTGTGATGCGATCCATAAAGGAGATTACAATAACAATCTCTCAACACTCAACTCACAATCTCTCAGGATACACTGGGGAAAATATTGGTGAGATCCCTTTCTCTCTCAATATTTTCTCTCTCTCTAGCTCTCTGTGTTTACCGATGTGTTTTTGGTGGAGAAACATGCACCCTATTTATAGGGAGAACTCCCTATAACCTAACTTGACTCCCACTTCAAATAGATTTAAAATCTAATACAATTAGGAAACCCAACACAATAAGGAAACCTAAATAATATCCTAATACAATTAGGAAACAAATAATTGTGAGATCAAGAGATTTGATGATTTTAGGACACTTTCCTAACAAACTCCACCTTGGACTAAAATCAACGAATCATCGGTCCAGATAAACATCTTGACTGTCGCCATCAACACGCCCCTCCGCAGGGCTCTCACATGCTTAGAACACCAACTAAGTCCAAATAATGTTCGAACTTAGCTATAGATAAAGGCTTGGTTAACATGTCTGCAGGATTATCAGAAGTATGAACCTTCTTCACCACGATCTCTCCTGCAGCAACTGTATCTCTGATGAAGTGATACCTGACACTTATATGTTTGGTCTTCGAATGTTAAGTGTCATTCTTTGTCAGATGTATATCACTCTGACTGTCTGAATAAAGCACAGTCTCGCCCTGTGGTACTCCAAGCTCCATGACTAATCCCCTCAACCAGATGGCCTCCTTCACTCCTTCCGTTGCAGCAATATATTCAGCCTATGTAGTAGACAAGGCTGCTATAGATTGAAGTGAAGCTTTCCAAGATATTGCTCCTCCACACATGACGAACACATACCCTGAAATTGAGCGTCTCCTATCCAGATCTCCACCATAATCAGCATCAACATAACCTGCAACATCAGACGTTGCAGCACTACCTCTATCATACAGGATGCCCTTCTCCAAAGTACCCTTCACATAGCGAAGGATCCACTTCACTCCTTCCCAATGCTCCTTCCCTGGATTCTGCATATATCTACTCACCACACTAATTGCGTGGGACAGGTCATGTCTAGTACACACCATAGCATACATCAAACTACCAACTGCACTAGCATAGTGAATATAGACATCCTCCTTACCTCCAAATCAGATTTAGGACAGTTCTCACCAAACAACTTGAAGTGTGCAGCTAAAGGAGTTGAAACTGCTTTACAGTTTCTCATGTTGAATCTGTCCAACACCTTCTCCAGATATTTCTTCTGAGATAGAAACAACTTTCCTGCCTTTCTATCCCTTTGGATCTCCATACCCAAAATCTTCTTCGCCGCTCCGAGGTCTTTCATCTCAAACTCTTGGTTGAGTTGAGATTTCAGCTTCTTTATTAGTGACATGTCCCTGGAGTCAATCCACATGTCATCCACATACAATAATAAATAAATGAAAGACCTTTCTTCAAATTGCCTGTAGTACACACAATTATCATAGTGACTTCTTGTGTACCCTTGCCCTACCATAAAGGTATCAAACCTTTTGTACCACTGCCTGGGTGCCTGTTTAAGTCCATACAAGGACTTCCTTAATCTGCATACCTGTTCCTGTTTACCAGGAATGATGAAACCCTCTGGCTGCCTCATATATACTTCCTCCTCCAACTCGCCATGGAGGAAAGCTGTCTTGACATCAAGTTGCTCCAACTCCAAATCAAATAGAGCAACAAAGGCAAGCAAGGTGCAGATCGACGTATGCCTCACGACTGGCGAGAATACTTCGTTGTAGTCGATTCCTTCTTTCTGGTTGCAACCTCTTACCACTAATCTGGCCTTCCACCTTGCACTTTCTACACCAGGGATACCTTCCTTTCTCTTGTACACCCACTTCGCAGTAAGAGCTCGTCGCCCTTTAGGCAACTCACATAGCTCCCATGTATGATTTTTCTGCAGACTCTCCATCTCCTCTTGCATAGCTCCTATCCAATTTGAGGCGTTTGGATAAGAGATGGCCTCCTGATAGGTAGAAGGTTTCAGCACCTTCAGCGCATAAGCAATCATAGCATCATCTTCTTCAGTATATCGCGCTGCTCTCCTGATCTCCCTCCTGGTACGATCTCTAGCAATGCATGGTTGTTCCTCCACCTGAGGAACATTCGTCTCAATCTCAGGCTCATCAACCTGAGTTAGTTCAGGAGCATCAGTAGTTTGCTCCTAATTGCAGGTTCCAGCAGCTCCACCTTGAGCCTGCTCCACCTCGAACACCATTCTTCCTGCATCCTTCTCTTGATTTCCTGCATCATCAGAAGTACTGGTAGATTCCATTCCAGATAATATAGCAGTTTCATTAAAGGTTACATCTCTAGACTGAATAACTTTCATCAAATCAGGACACCACAATCTATATCCCTTAGACTCAGACCCGTAACCTAGAAACATGCATTTAACAGCCCTGAAAGACAACTTCCCATCATTCACATGGACATATACAGGACATCCAAAAATTCTCAAATTAGAATAATTAACTGGATTACATGTCCATACTTCCTTTGGAATCTGGTATTCGATAGAGGCATGAGGTGTCTGTTCAGCAGGTAGCAGGCAGTAGATATCACCTCTGCCCAGAACGATTTGTTCTTCCAAAGCCCTGCATTCGAGAGCATGCAGCGGGCTTTCTCCAGGAGTTTCATGTTGATTCTCTCGGCTACCGTTTCTTTGAGGCTTACCACAAGGTTCGATGCCTCGCAATCCCATGCTCTCGGATAATTCGAGAAATTCGAATCAACAAACTTGACCCATTGTCATCCGAGTTTCTTGATTTTCCCGCCTGTCAGTTCTCCACCAAAGCTTTGAACTTCTTGAAATATGAGAATGTCTCATTCTTGTGCCGCAGGAAATAAACCCAAGTCTTCCTCGAGAAGTCATCCATGAATGTCAACATGTAGCGCTTGCCACCCAGTGATGACACTCTAGCAGGACCCCACAAATCTGAATGAATATAATCAAGGATCCCTGTTGTTGTATGTTTAGCCCTTGAAAAGCTAACCCTCTTCTGTTTCCCGTAGGCACAGTGATCACAAAACTCCAACTTACCGATCTTTGCGCCTTAAGGGTATCCCTTCTTGCTCAACATTGACATGCTCTTCTCGCCCATGTGGCCTAGTCTCATGTGCCACAGTTTTGTGTTGTCGGACTCATCAAGATTTAGGACTGCCGTTGCAGATCCTGTCACTGTAGACCCCTGCAGGATGTATAGACTGCCCTTCCTGATTCCCTTCATAAGAACCATGGAAGCCCTGCACACTTTCAAAACACCATCTTCTCCTTTGTACCTGCAGCCCTTAGCTTCAAGAGTACCCAAAGAAATTAAATTTCGAGTCATGTTAGGGATATGACGAACCTCCTTGAGAGTTCTAACGATGCCATCATGAGTCTTGATTTTGATGCTACCGATTCCTGCAACCTTGCAGGCTGTGTCGTTACCCATGACTACGATCCCGGTGTCAACACTCTCATAAGACTCGAACCAGTCCTTATGAGGACACATATGATAGGTGCACCCCGTGTCAAAAACCCACTCATCTCTAGCTATCCTACTCGATGTGGTAGCCAAGGCATCATCCGTAACTACAAACCCATCACCATCTGCCTCGGACTCTACGCAGTTTGAGGTACCAGGTTTGGTGTGATTATCCTTACTCTCCTACTTCTGGTCTCTCTGTTTTGCCTAACAGTCTCTCTCTATATGCCCCATCTTACTACAGTAGTTACACTTCTTATTCTTGTGAGGATTCCTAGACTTTGAACGGTGTTTAGACCTCCCTCTAGACCCGTTTCCCTTACGTTCGGTATTTCTACCCCTTACAACCATAGCATCACCACCCTGGTCATCACCATCGGTATCAAGTTTCTCCTTAGACAGTAAACTAGCCTTTACTTCACTAAGGTTAAGGTCACCACGATTCCCATACAACATGATTTCCTTAAATTGTTTATGTGATGCAGGTAGGGACAGAATTAAATGAAAAACCTTATCCTCATCAGTGTGTTTTATATCCATTGATTCCAATTCAGTAATAATAGAATCAAATTCACTAAGATGTGCCTGAATAGAAGTACCTTTGGGCATCTTTAGCCTGTAGAATTTCTCCTTCATCCAGTACTTGTTTGCACGACTCTTCGACATGTACATCTCTTCCAGTTTGGTCCAGAGCTCCCGAGGTTTCTCGATATGTATCACCTCTCTCTGAATGTGCTCCGCCAAGCATAGCTGAATCCCTGCCAGAGTCTTATCTTCAAGCTTCTTCCACTCCCTTGGAGTCAGATTCCCCTTGATATCCTTCTGGAGTTTTTTGAATTCATCATCGCTCATTGTCGCATCAGTCTTCGTGTCGGGATACTCAATCACATCCCATAACTAGTGCTGAATCAGGACCGCCTTCATCTGCAGTCTCCACATAGTAAAACTCCTCGTTCCATCAAATTTTGGAATATCGCACTTCATGATTGAAGCCATCTCCACCTTGCTCTGATACCACTTGTTAGAGAAAAGTGAGTAGCAAGGTAACAAGCGAATAATAGAATCAAAACGAGATGACGGATATTGCGACAAAATTTAGGAGCGAAAAATAGCGATAAAATCAAACACCATAATTACGTGGGAAACCGAAGAACTCGGAGAAAAACCACTGACGCACGACAGGAAAATAATCCACTATGAGAAAGGAGGAGTACAACTGATCACTATCACAGGTGTGATGCGATCCACAAAGGAGATTACAATAACAATCTCTCAACACTCAACTCACAATCTCTCAGATACCTGGGAAAATATTGGTGAGACCCCTTTCTCTCTCAATATTTTCTCTCTCTCTAGCTCTCTGTGTTTACCGATGTGTTTTTGGTGGAGAAACATGCACCCTATTTATAGGGAGAACTCCCTATAACCTAACTTGACTCCCACTCCAAATAGATTTAGAATCTAATACAATTAAGAAACTCAACACAATAAGGAAACCTAAATAATATCCTAATACAATTAGGAACACAAATAATTGTGAGATCAAGAGATTTGGTGATTTTAGAACACTTTCCTAACATCCCCATTTCTCTTCCTCCCCATTTCTTTCTGATTTTCTATTTTGTCTTAGGCACCCGAGTGACAACAGTGCATGCATCACCTTCGAATCGTCCATCTCTGTATTTCATATCAGTCGTTCGATCTGAAGAAAGCAAGGGCCAATATTTGAAGAGGAATGAAGACAATTCGAGCATAAATTGAAGAGTTGAAGACAGAGGAAGACATGGTTGGTTTTGGGCAGTGACACCTGAACCTCCATCGATTTCTAGGGTTAGTTTAGGTTAATTTTAGATTTCCGATTTAATTCATGTTAAGATCTAGGTTTAATTCTGTTTTTAATTTAGTTTAGGGTTTCGAATTTCTTATCATGGTTCTGTGTTCATGTCCTGGGATTTGATGTTGGAAGATATTGCTTTGGGTTTTTATCTAAGTTTATTTGATGTTTGATGAATGCATTTTACATTTGAATGTTTGGCTTTGTTCGTTTTCTTCTGTCCCATATTAAACTGTTTTGCTGTTCAAATTCCCGGCCCCTATCTCTGTTGTTCTGTTTCTCTTATTTCTCCTCTCTGCCCATCATCTTCTGTTTCTTTCTTTCTTTTCTTTTTCCCCTAAGGCCTGTTTGGTAAGAGGGAATAGAGGGTTGGGAATGGAAATAGAGGGATGAAGAATAGAATTGTTTCATTGTAATTAAAAAAAAAAAGAAGAGAATGGGAATGGGAATGGGAATAGAAGGGGTCTATTCCCAACCATCTATTACCATGGGGTGTAGTAATATATATTGGAAATTCGTTAGTCACTATTAAATACCAAAACTACCCCTATTTAGAAAAAATAAAAAACTCACATTTATTCATTTTAGTCAATGTGCATTTATTTTCAATCATATTCCCAATTTGAATTACCACAAAACAAACAAGAAAATTGATAATTAATAAAGGCATGTTAATTCTCTTTTCCATTATGAATTCTCATTCCCATTGTCATTATGAATTCTCATTCCCATTCCCATGGCATGCCAAACGACCCCTATTGTTTGGGTGAGTAGATGCTAGGTTTTAGTCATTAGTACTTCATTTATCTTCTGTTTCTTTCTTTCTTTTTCTTTTTATTAAGATAATTAGGATTAATTGTGTCTAGGGATGGCAATGGGGCGGAAATCCCCAAACCCGCTGGGGCCCCGCCCCGCTTTGGGGAAAAATCCCCACCCTCATTGGGGATGGGGACAGGGACAGGGACGGGGACGGGAATGATTTTTCAAAATCCGCTCGGGGACTGGGCGGGGATGGGGAAAAAATTTTCCCCATCCCCGTCCCCATTTTCCCCACCGGGGAAAATTCCCCGTCCCCATCCCCGAATCCCCGTCCCCGAAAATTTTAAAATTACCAAATAACCTTTATTCTAATTATATATATATATATATATATATATATATATTAATAACAAGAATAAAGTAGTAATTTTTTCCGAATCACACTTGAGGAAGATGTATTATTGTACTTTTTTTCCGAATAACACTTGTTGATGTATTATTGTTTGATTTTGATATATTATTGCTTGAGCAAGTTAAATACGTTGCATTTTGAACAGGTTAAAAACCGGGTCCGATTAAAATTTGGATTAGATTTTGGATAACTTTAAAAAATCCCCGTTGGATTCCCGTTGGAGATGGGGAATCCGCAGGGATGGGGATGAGGCAAGAATCATTCCCCGAAGCGGGGATGGAGACAGGGATATGGACGAGTTTTGGGAGCAGGGATGGGGACGGGGATAATACTCCCCCGTCCCCGATTGGCCCCGTTGCCATCCCTAATTGAGTCAAGATTAGTTGGTCAGTAGGATTAGTTGGGCCATGTTTAGATAGGTCAAGTCTTTTGGGCCTCTAGGTTAGTTTAAGGTCAATTAATTGAGTCAAGTAAATTAGTATTTCTAGGTCCTTAATTAGGTTAGTTTTTGTTTATTTAAGTCTAGTTGCTATTTGATAATGGTCATTAATTAGGTCAGTTTTTGTCTTAGAAGGGAGTTCTGTTTGATAAAGTATTGTCTTCTCTTTTAATTTTCTAATTTTACTATTGTGTTAGTAATTAGTATATTTGTTCTGTTTTTATTTATATTTTAGAACATTTTAAAAAGGATTATTGGATGATAATACACTGAATTTTACGGGTATTAGATAATAATGTACTGGACTTTTTTTGGACTATAATACACTGAGCTTTGAGGGTATTGGACAATAATGCACTTAGACCAATTCAGCTGGTGGTTCACGCGGTGACTGTCCTACTTTGAGGTGTCGTTTTTCTATTTTTTTTTCATAAAAAATTTTAGCCGTGTAAAAAAAAATTCTTATAGATTAACATAAATCCAATAAATAAAGTATCGACCAAGGCAAAAGAGCAGCCATATTTTATTCTTCTCTTCCCAAGTTATAGGACATTACCTTAGGTCTAGTATGATTTTTCTAAAATTTTCTTTGATTTATAGGTTCATCACACTCTTTAGTGTGTTCTTCACATGCTAATTCCAAGCTTAGATAATTGATGTTCGTACAAAGTAACATAGACAGGCCAACTCATATGTTCATACAACGTAATATAGGCAGAGCAACTCATATCTTACCTTTTCTATCGAATGTTTATAGGATCAATTAAATGAAGGCTTGGTCATCAGAGTCTCCTTCCAAAGTTCTAGGAGGGTTTGTAAGGTTTGGAAATGGGTGTCCAAGGTGAAACAATATATAGAGGGTGCTTCATCTGCTAATAAACTCTGGTGCAGTTGGTGATTCTTTCGAGGTTGGTGGGGACAACCGAGCAAGCCCTTTGACTGATGTTGGCTCCAATTCGAGCAAAATCTTATCAAATCCTTTTGGTGCCTCTAAGGCTTGCTCTAATGTTACGAGCAAGGTTTCCTATAAAGGTGCTCTAATGAGAGGCTCTCAGTCTGATTGTTTGGTGGGTACTGAAAAGGTAGTCACTTCTGATACTGATCGTACCATTGGTGATCCATCTGTCCCCTTTCATGTTTATTTTCAAATTTGCATTCTATTTCTAAGGACTTAGTCCTCGAGGCTCCAAAAGTGAAAAGGCCGAAAGCGAAATCTTAACATAAAGTGCATTCCGAGTGACGTTTAATTAGACAAGCAACATGCATGATCATTTCTTCAAGGAGTCCAGGTCTCCATAAAGAGAAGAAAAAACGCTTTCTGGTTGGATAAATTGGACGACCAGGAATGCAGAACGGCAAAATGTTAGACGGTAATTGGATGTCATTCGTGGTGATGAAGAAAACGCTGTGCAAAAAATTTACCAATGATTTGCTGGAAGAAAAGAAGGCAAAAATAAAGATTTAAAATTATTTTTGTTGTTTGTTTTATGTTTTGTGAGCTGATCGTTTTTTGTCTATTTCTTTTGCCTTGTTTTGGCAGTGTTGTTGCAAGTGCTTGCCCGTTTTCCAGCTATAAACAATCGGGAGAAAAAAAAATCAAATGAAGACTTAACAGTTTTATTTAATGAAATTCTTTGGAGTGATCGAATTAGGTTAGATAAAGTAAGATTGATAAGAAAAGGAAAAGTAAGGAAATTACATTGAATTTTGCAGTTTTTTAATGTTTCCTGAGTTTATCGCTTTTTGTATGTTTCTTTTGTCTTGTTTTGACAGTGTTGTTGCGAACTCTTACTCATTTTTGAGCTATAAACAATTGGAAAAAAAAGAATCAAATGAAGACTTGGTAGTTTTATTTAATGGATTCGTTAGAATGATAAGATTAAATTAGGTAGAATAAGGTTGGTAAAAAAAAAGAAAGGTAATGAAATAACATTGGTTTGAGTGTTTGTGAGGAATTCAAGTAAAATAAGGCAAGTAATGAAAGGATAAGATAAGCTTAACTTATCAATTTTGCGAATTAAGCTACTCCACAAGTTAATAAATTTCATAATGCAGTCCGCAACTTTCAGTGTATGTTTACTATTGTCTACATAATGCATGGTCTCTCAACTCATTTTGTGAATTAGATTTTTGAAGCACATATCAATAGGAAATACAAAAAGTGTAGTAATTCGAGATGGAATATGTATTATGAAATAAAAAAAATATGAATTGCAAAATTCTCTGCTGATGGTTGGAACCTCCATAAATACTCATGGCTTTGAGATAACTATATACCTGAACAACAAAAATATGAATCATGAAAAAGAGGTAGTGACAAGAGGAATGAAAACAATGTAGTTCAAATGAAAGATTCTGTACCCTCTTGTTTTTCCAGTAAAAACATTAACTGCAGACATTGCTTCCCATAACATCCTACAGGGAACCCAATAAGGAGGATATTTGAAGCGGGCAACATCAAGGATAAGCACATAATCATCCTCCGTGGCTGGATAGTATGCAGCAATTGGTGAGTAATGTCCTTTGCCAGTCTAATATTAACAAAGCAAAAGCCCATGTAAGTTTTAGAATCTTCTAATCTCAGAATAAGTGAATTTCATAATTAGAATCTTGCACTTTCAAGAAAGCAATATGATCCAAGATAGTTGAGAAGAAGAGTTTTGGTACTATATCCTAAACTTTCAACTTTGGTTATTGCCTCACTTGCCTCTGCTATTTACAAATTCCAACGCTTGATTAAGTGCAACTTGGCTGAAACTTATTATTAGGTTTACATTTTTTATCTCTAAAAGAATCATCCATCCATAAGGTCACGGGACAGATTCTTCCCATTACCATTAGCATAGCATTGACTCTAAATATTCATGGAATAACAAGTTTAAGTGTATATATAATAAAAGATACACTACATAGGTTAGACAAATTACCTGTCCAAGCACAGGCCTTGAGAAACTAGCAAGAATATATGACATGTTTGATGAACAAGAAGTGAGGAGATGCTCCCTAAATTTTTCCAGAGAGCCCTCAGAGGCAAAAATCGCCTCAACCTTCACCTTATCTCGAGGAATTGCATCAACAAGATCTTGAAACGACAGCCCGTCCACATCAGCTTTTTTCAATATTTCATTGCTCGCAACATTAGAGTCATCATACCATCGCCACGGACCTACAGTTACCAAAATCAACAATGTACAATTACAATTATATAAAAAAAAGGGGGGGGGGCGAATTTTTCTTTACTAATTGATTACCTTTCCATGCATGCTTGGGATCAATAGATAAAGCATTCAAGATTGTGGTTAAACTGGATAACCCACAATATGTAAGTTTGCTCTGTGTTGTAAGATTTGTGGCAATTTCCAAGAATCCAGCATCGGTTCCTGAAGCCCTTGCTCCATCTAGGAGTCTCTGCCATCACAGAAAATAAGTTTGTCAAGACAATGTGTTTGCTTTCCATTACAAAGACAAATATAATTTGAAACTTACTTTTCCATCTTTAGAATATAAGGATATGACAAGAGGGGGCAAAAGGCTCCTGTAACGACCAGGTACCAATGTTGATGTTACATTGCCACGTAACTGCAAAAATCATGCAGGTTCTCGCTAAAGTTAGATATCGTTCTTATGAATTGACATAACAACATATCCAATGCGAAATTTGGAATTCTTACACTCTCTCCCGGTTGTCACCCTCTCTCTCCTGCTTTTTCCTCATTCCACTGAGTTCTGGAAGTTCCAGAGCTCAGTGGAATGAAGAAAAAGCAAGAGAGAGAGGGTGACAACTGGGAGAGAGTGTAAGAATTCCACTGATAAAGTTCCGCATTATATATGCTCTAATATATACTTCTTTCAATCCATATTAATTGACATTTTGACTAAATTTTGACTGTTAATTACTTATAAATTACAATAATTACCATCATTAGAAAGATACTTTACCCAAAATTACAATAGAGGTAATTTCTCATTGTAATTTGTGAATAATTAACGGTTAAAATTTAGTCAAAATGTCAATTACTAATATGGAACGGAGATATTTTGTCCTGCAAGTCGTATCATATCAGACATTTTGTATATCATTAAAGTACTCGATCAGCTCACCTTATGCATTGTTTTGTGCAACAACATGTACTGTTGTCTGTTGGAAATTAAACGCACTGTTCATCAAATGATGACAAGCAATCTACACGAAAAATGAAAAAAGAGAAGATTTAAATGTCATATCCATAATCAATCTAAATGAAATTATGCAAAAGATGTCAAACAGTTTGATGCAATGAGAATCTAAAAGTAAAAGTTTACTCCCTAAGTAATTGCGTAAAAAACGTTGATCACTAATATCTTAATTTTTATAATGATTTATCAAACAAAATTAACACCATTAGATTCATAATAAAAAATACTATTGAAAAAGTATAATGTTATATTTTTAACGTGCAACAATTTAGTCAGATTGCTCCTTTTCCAGAAGCTTTGTTAGGCTCGAAAAATATAAGGCAATCACGCGGGACTACACCTTTGCTTTATACTCCATGTATATGCTCCTCTACTAATTGAATTTCTCTAATGGTACGTTTGGTAGTTTCTCGGGAAAAATTTTTCTGGGAAAGTAGGAAAGATTTCCCCGAAAAAATCTATCAACCAAATGCACCATAACAAAAAAAGAGTGAGGAAACAGTGGTGGAGCGGCAGTGTGATTAAGAGTTAAACAGATGGTCTGGTGTTGACTCCCATGGCACACATGTACATATACAGGAAAAGAATAAATTAATGAATAGTAAATTAAAAGAAAAAAGTGCACTCTAGTCTCTACTCTCTAGTACAACAAAAAAACACTGCTCCGTCAAAATTTCATTCGACCCGAATTATTCGAATTGTCCAACCCGAAAAAAATCGGGTTTGGACATAGATTTTTCGTCCAAATTATGATATTGACCAGATATTCGGACATAAAATATCTCTTTTTTCTATTGTCCGAACCCGATTTTTACTTCGTCTGAATTGTCCGACCTGCTTCAATCCGAAATAAAATCGGGTCCAGACATAAAATTCTCATCCGAATTTTGACATTGTCCGAATTCACCCGAACCCAAATTTTTGCCGGCTACTATCAACCACGAGTATACTTCTTAGCAGCAAAAAAAAGTCAACAACAGTCATTACAATATTTTTTAATGGGAAATTCCAAATGGTAGGCATCAACTATTACCTATTCCAAGCGGTGAACGCCATTTTTATATATTCCAAATGGTAGGCTTAATTACCAAATAATTCCATTCCGTAGGCATTACTTAACCTTCCGTTAAAAAAAAGAAAGAAAAATAAAAAATTGTGTTTTGAGCTCCCATCTCTTCCACGCTCAGCCTGGATATTTGCTCAAACTCAAACTGGATATTTGCTGCCATTGAAGAAGAGGCTGAAAGGTCGAACAAATCCTTGCGGTCTGAGGTGGATTTGTTGGTGAAGAAAGTTGGGGTTCAAGATCAGGAGCTCTCTGAGAAGCAGAAGGAATTGGGAAGACTCTGGACTTGTGTTCAAGAGGGGCGCATGCTGGGGAGTTGCTGAAGAATGTCCAGCTTTTGAATGATATGGAAGTTCGCAGCCAAAATTTGGAAGATAAGGTCCAAAAGGCTAAGGATGAGAACAAGGGCTTGCAAGATGACATCTTTGGGTTAAATGACGAAAAGGGTAAGCTCCAGCAAGAGTTGGAACTCTAAATTGACAAAAGAATTGCACTTCAGCAGGAGATTTACAGTATGAAGGAGGAGCTCAAAACACAAATATTTATTTTTCTTTTCTTTTTTAACGGAAGGTTAAGTAATGCTTACGGAATGGAATTATTTGGTAATTAAGCCTACCATTTGGAATATATAAAAATGGTGCTCACCACTTGAAATAGGCAATAGTTGGTGTCTACCATTTGGAATTTCCCTTTTTTAATTATACTTTTATAATATTATAAAGTTTGTTTCAAAAACCAATCGAACCGTAGCTAACTTCCTCTGTTTTTCCACAAAAAAAAAAAAAAAAAACCTTCCTTCTTTTGAGGTGCCCACGAACATCATTCTTCATGTGTCATCACCTCAAATTCTACAGTAAAATTAGTTGGCAGATGGGCAAAAGTTACAGTTTTAGTAACTTTGATAATGTTCAATATATATAAATTATATTTCAGAAATTAAAAGAAATTAATGAAATTAAAATATGCAAAAATTCAATTTTATTTCATCTTAAAAATCAGTTTATATTATGATTTGATACAAAAACTAACAAAAATACAGGGTCAATGCAGAACAAAAAGAGATCTACAAACTAAAACTAGTGTTGGAAACCATGGACTATGGAGTGCAGTGTAAATAATTGTATGAAATTACAGGATAAATGCAAAATACCAAGATCAAAAAGGTTGAAACAAAGCACTGACGAACTAACAAAAACACAAATTATAAAATAAAACATGTTTCTTCTGATTTAAAAAGAAAAAAGCGTACCCGAAAAGGATTAGGCTGAAACCCTAAGTGCTGCAGATTGTGAAGAAGAGAACGCGTAGGTGAAATTGACCGCCACAAAGACAATTGCCCAGTGGTGTCGCCTGGCCGTCGAGGCAGAAAACGGTCGCTCGGCACCCTTTTTATTTCTCCTCTTTTTCTTCTACACGTCGTCGTTTCACACAGATGAAAAAGGAAAACGGAGTTGGCCTTTCCTAACCTAAATTTCAAAACTGATATTTTAATGAAAATTGTGATAATTTTTGCTACACATGTTTGTAGATCCTACACATGTCTGCAATCTATGACAAATATTTTATTGAAACAAATATTTCCTATTTTATATGATGATCTATAACAAATATTTTATTGAGAGATTCTATCATACTTCCTTCGTGTCAAATTAATTAATATTTTGATTAAATTTTGACTGTTAATCACTCACAAATTACAATGAGTTATAATATGAAGTTAACATCATTAAAAAGATACTTTACTAAAAATTACAATAGAAGTAATTTCATATTGTAACTCATTGTAATTTATGAGTAATTGACAGTCAAAATTTAGTCAAAGTGTCAATTAATTTGGGACCGAGGAAGTAGTTGAAAAAATTTTCAATTATGGTAGTTGAAATGTATAATTACCTTTGATTTTATCATTAAGAAAGTCAAAATTAATATATATTTACCATAAAACTTGTTACAATAAGTAATTCTATATGTTAAGGTATAAATTTTTATAAAGTTGAATATTTTTAAGAAAATTCTATTATAATTGACTTATTTCAATAATCGTAGTTGAAAAAAACAAATACCATCTATTCTACCATAAAAATTTTACATTAATGTAGGTTGATTAAAATAACTTATTACAACAATTAACCATGCTTAGTAAGACATAATCTTTTTAATAAATTAATGATATAAAATTTTCAACTACCATAGTGGAAAAAAAATTTTAACTATGATAGAACTTTCATATTTTATTTCCCTTATAAACGATCTAACGCTAAGGCGGGGCGGGTCGTTGACAACTTGACATACACGGCCAATCAAATCTCGCATGAATGCTATAAGGTCTGTTAAATTTATGAGTAAATTCAATTTACCAAAATTTATCTAAATTTATCAAAAATTCCCAAAACTTAAAAAAATTTACTAAAATTAAAAGATATTAATTTTAATAAATTAACGTAAATTTGTCAAAAAATACAAAAATTACTAAAAATTATCAAATATTACTAAAAATTATTAAAATTTAACTTTTACTCGACTCTTTTTCCTACACCGTAGTGGCTACATTCTTCAAGCAGGTTTCGGATAAAATAAATATATCCGAAATCAAATCAAAATTGCCCTTTCTCTGCCTGGTATAAGGACTGCATCTAATAACGTAAGAGTCACGTGTTCGACTGCTGTTTTGTCTTGATGTTGCACCTTTTTGTTAACAATTTTTACTCTTATACTCCATCCATCCCAAATTATTTGTCCATTATTTCTTTTTTAGATGTCCTAAAATTATGTCTACTTTCATAAAATGGAAACTTTTATTTTAGTGAAATTACTAAAATACCCTTAGTTTGAATTTTAAAAATTTTTAAATATGAGAGAGAAAAGTATAAATAGTACTCCCTCCATCCCAAATTATTTGTCCATTATTCCTTTTTTGGATGTCCCAAAATTATGTCCACTTTCTTAAAATGAAAACTTTTATTTTAGTGAAATTACTAAAATACCCTTAGTTTGAATTTTAAAAGTTTTTAAATATGAGAAGGAAAAGTATAAATAGTACTCCCTCCGTCCCAAATTATTTGTCCATTATTCCATTTTTGGATGTCTCAAAATTATGTCCACTTTCCTAAAATGGAAACTTTATTTTATTGAAATTACTAAAATACCCTTAGTTTGAATTTTAAAAGTATTTAAATATGAGAGGGAAAGTATAAATAGTAGTTTTGAATTTAAAAATAAGGGTATTATTAGTATTTTATTGCTAATTGAGACTAATTTGTTGTTTTTCCTTAATTCCTTGAAAAGCGCGCTAAATCAAAGATGACAAATATTTCAGGACGGATGAAGTAATTTTGAATTCAAAACTAAAGGTATTATTAGTATTTTATTGTTAATTGAGATTAATTTGATGATTTTTCTTAAAATACGTGCTAAATCAAAGGGGACAAATATTTTGGGACGGAGGAAATAATTTTTTTTGGACCAAATTTTAAAATTTTAATCTAATAACTCTGTAATCAATAGTTTATCCAGTCATTTTATATGACTATTTTCATTGTCATTTAGTCTTTAATTTCACAAGTAAAATATATCAACTTATATGCATATGGCTAATAATTTATTGAAATGTGATTTTTATAGAAATCACGAATGATTTATATTCTTTGGATTGGATTGGATTGGAAAGAGTTACCAATCCAAAGAACAGGGATATTTTGGGTTTTTGGATGCTACTATACTGAACTTTTGGGGTATTAGACAATAATGTACTGAACTTTGATGTTGGACAATAATACACTGTACTTTTGGGGGGGGGGTGAACAATAATACACTTAGAACGATTTTGACAGTGGTTGACTTGGTGGCAATCTTACATAACAGGTGGAGGATATGAATTGGTCCAAAAATATTTAAATTTATGACATGTTAACTAATCTAGACATAAGCAAAGAGAATCAACTTTAAAAAGAGTAAAAAAACATAAAATCACATTTGTTTAAACGTATTTCGGGTAAGAGATTGTTATAGTTGTATAAAATCACATTTGCTTTGTAAATTAACTGACATGTCATAAATTTAGATATTATTTAGCTTATTCATCTTCTCAGCCCGCCACGTAAGATCACCACCAAATCAACCACTGTTAAAACTGTTTCGAGTACATTATTATCCAACACCCCTCAAAATTCAATGCATTATTGTCCAGGGCCAAAATTCAGTGCATTATTATCCAATACCTCAAAAGTTCAGTATATTAACATTCAAAAATCCTATTATATATTGAGAGGATTTTGTATATTTATGTTAAGTGAACACCCTAAAAACATGTCTTAAATATTAATTAAACATGTCCAATTGAATACAACAATCCAACTATCCACAAAAGAAAAAAAATTTAAACATATATAATGATAGCTATTATTAGATGAACACCCCTAATTTTAATGTCTGAACTAGCCACTGCCTACAACTTCCATCTCATCCAATGAATATAACTTATGCTTACCAATTTATGCTCACTAGCTTGGTGATTGATAGAAGGAATCACGCTTTGATTTTTGTGAATATCAAGTTATAATTTGACTCTTTTGAAAGCTGTCATATGCCAAGCTAAACACATACTATTGCCGTCATCTCTTATGAGCCTCATCAACCAACCATGACAAGTTTCCTCAGGCTCGGCCTAGCTCACTTATGTGTCTAGTATACTCATTTCCATCCCAATATTTGACTATGTCATGTTGTTTGTGCTGTATACATGTAAGCTGAATAACATCGACAAATTCTACCTACTCAGGTTTCAATTAGCCAGCAGAAATCTGTTCCACAAAACAGCCAACCAAATATATGCCGCATTTGAAGGGATCGACCAGCAATCCATTTTTCAGCAGCAAAGCTTCTTTCTCTGCAGAGTAGAATTAAAATGGAACGTAACTCATAAGCATCTATAGTAATAAGTAAACCACAGAAGTACACGGCGAGATGACTGACCTGGGCCTTGGCTGCTTCTTGCCTGTCTAAGTATGCAAGAAGCTCTTCCTGCCTTATCAATGCTTCATGCAATGCCTGCTCAAAAATCAAACAGACGAAAAGATGAAAAAGCCCCCAGGATGCCAATAGTAATGACTTTGACTTAGATATCTGCTACAGTTTGTTTCAATTGATTTGCTGTCCAAGTCTATCTGCAATCAGTTATCTTGTAATCTCCACAAGCAGATGGTATTAATATAACACAACAATTTCAAAGTTGGACTTACATTGAGCTTTCAGCTCGTTTGACTCAATATTGAAGTATGGAGCAATTTCCTATGTTCAATAACTTGACTTATGACTGAACCCATCGATATCGATATGAAACAGTATTTTTGGCTTTTATGGCCAACACACCATCCTATTCACTAATGAGCTCCAGGAAAGACTACAGGAAGCTAAAATTCCAACTAAATAGCTATCAGCATCATACTTTGTAGCAAACGATGCTTGATAACCCAGCCAGACAACCGCTTAAGCTCATTGCTGACAACCCTAATCGAATATTCACTGGCATTTCTTGTTAGATGAGTCTCTGCCATCACCTACCACCCTATTTATGGCAACTCGGTTGCAAGACCCTTAATCATGAAAGCGACTTCCACGTTCATACATGCAATCGTTTGCTTGATTGGTTTCTTTGGAAGAAGGTGAAGAAAGGAATGATTACCTTTTTAGCAGCAATTAGCTCCGCTTCGAGTGCATCCAGTCGACAGATTGCAGCATTTAGCAACTGCTCTTTCTCAGAGGGCATTTCTGGTGCATTTGTCTGCAAAATTTTTATCTTTTCTTCAATCTCGTTAACTCGTCTCAACAAAACTGAGAAGGAATCTGCCTCCATGAGGACCGGAACTGCTGAAGGAGGTTGGATTTCTTCCTTCAAACCTGGTCCACGAATCACATCTACACTATGGCGACCATAGCCAGACATCATTCTGAAAATTGCTCTCAAGACTCCTATTGTTGCTGAGCAGCATACCGAAAATGCTGCCATGAAGAAGGCCATTACCACAGCAAAGACATGGAAACTGCTTCGGTCTGTATTATGTTCAGAAGATTGCCGAGAGGATGTCTCTGCAGCAAAGACATGGAAACTGCTTCGGTCTATTAGACACGCTGAAGAATCAAATTAGCAGAAAGAAGTTATATCAATAACTTGTGGCCTATATTGGATAAAGAACATCGAAATAAAAGGAATTATTGTTCTCGAACTTTGTATCCACTATGGTGAAAGCATCTCAACCTTGACCACCAGGAGCAGACCTTATTTCTTTAGATATAAAGGTATTATTGCACTTATGCAGAGTTATTTCCAGAAGTTAACATGCACCCATTAAAATCTAAAATGCTAATGACTGGTCTTAAGCCAGAGGTTGCGTTTGGTTGTAAAGTTAAAATCTCACAGTTGAAGACAGATTGGAGTTAATGTACCACTATCCTAGTTTCTTAATTGCTGTCACTTGCTGAAACCACAAAAGCCAAAAATAAACACGTGTCAACAATCCAAGAAACCATTTGCGTTATCAAAGGATCAGACTGGACAAATGGATAGCAGAAATAGCATTATCTCACACAGCAGACTTTGCTTCAATTTACGGGACTAACCTCTAGAAGAACTGATGCCATTCATGGAGGCTTCTTCCTTACATCCAGAATCCACAGCCTCCACAATTGGAACATGTTCATCATTATCATGTAAGTCACAAGCAGAACTCATATTTTCACCCACCCTAACCTGCAGAAAAGCTTACTGTTAATAAAAATAGTTGTACCACATTCCCCCCTGCCCCCTGGTTTTCTTGTACAGTATCCCTAAGGGGAATTTAAAATGGAAAGAAACCCTCAGCTAAGTGAACATTATTAGGATCATTGGGTCAGTGCCTAGCCAATAACCAGTATCCCTTTGCATCATGAAATCCACCTTGTGCAACTTATAATAGACACCGACTTCTGACAGGAATGAAATGCCCACTTGACATGATTAATGATCTCAGAACTATTGTTCAAAACACTGCATGCCACCTGGAGGTTGCTCATTCTTCATAATATCAGTTTGTTTGAAAAATGATAAATTAGAATGTCCTTCCATTCAGCTAGGATAACCGACATATTTGCAGCATCACAAGAATTGTAAATCTCTCCTCAGACTTGCTAGGATTTCCCTCTCACCTATGGTGCTCTTTTATCATCTGATAAGATGTATAACTTGCTCAATGTGACATGCTAGGTGTTAAGTTCCCACAGAACCAGCAAGTGTTTAAAATTGGATGCTCAAGCAACAAGCATAAGACATTCACATTCACACGTTTTGTTGTACTCTGTTTTCTTCTGCATCCTTTTCCTCTATATCCCTACTCACCCTTTCCCTCTTTAGTTTAAAAAGGCGCAAAGGCTCCCGGGGCTCGTGGCATGGCTTTTCATATGCCAGGTCCAACATTAGAAACCAAAAAAATAGAGAAGAAAGTCTGAGTATGAATTAGCAAAACAACAAAAAGAAAATAAAAAAAGACAGAGATGTAGTTAACAAAAAGTTCCGCCAAGGAAGAAAAAAATAGAAGAGAGGATCTGGTAAGAGTAAGAAGTAGAAAAGGGAGAGAAAGCTAACCGGACAAGTCAGAAAGAGGAAAAGAATGGAAGAGGAACAACATAGACTTATTGGAGGTGAGAAAAGCACCAGCAGCTTTGGATGCAAAAAGCCATGAGCTCAACAGCCCATGGCCCACTAAAAGTGCAAAAAGCCCAAAAAAACCTCGACTTTTGGACTGGGCTGGGCTTTGATGTGAAAAGGCTCAAGGGGGAGCGCCCCAGGCTTTCATGGGCTTTTTTGTGCCCAGAGAGTGCTTTTCTAAACTAAGCTTTCCCTTCTGTCAATGTCCATCCTTTTTCCCCCTCATTGATTTCTTTCATTTTTCCTAAAGCCTTTTAAGATTTTCCACTATTTGATAATCTCTCTCATAGTGAGCTTGTGCAAATTCATTAATTTCCTGATGATACGCTATGCCAGATATTGCCTAGAGAAAATGTGAAATATGTGTCTAAATCTTACTAGAGTTGTACAAACAAATCTTCAAAAACTTCGCTTCAGTACAAGCCCACATAGGAAGAAAGGTTCTATCTTCATGATTGAAAAGCCAACTTGACTAAGAAAAATAAGAGTGCAATCTATTACTGCATAGAATTCCAGAAATCCACAAATGGAGTCAATCCCCTCTCTCAACAAGCTATTACCAAATATCAAAACTAGCACTCAGCGCAACTTTCTTCAAATTACTGAATACTCCTCTCAGGGTGACTTTTCATTACGAAATGTTAAGCAAGCGGCAGGGTTAACTGACTGTAAATAATTCCATAACAAGAGTGTCCTTTTGTTACTCTGAATAACGATGGGCTTTTAGAAACTGCTCAGCATTTTGGATATTATGAATTGGGGTCGTTGTGTAGTACGCAGAGGTTCCAATAAACTATGAATCTACAATAAGAGAATACAGTAATAAACCACAGCAGTTAATAAAACAAACCCACCTAATTCACCTATTGTTGTCAAGAATAATTTAAAGAATAGGGTACAATTTTGTTTTTTACTCCTGTTTATCATTCGCGAGTCAGCAGCAGACAGAGCACCTCAGATGTCAAACATATTCATTTACCAATAGTGCCCAAAATCAGCATGTTACCAGAAACACTTACTTCATCAACCGGCATCAATCTGAACTGCACTGAATCCTCTGGTTCTCTGAAAGAAGAATCTTCAACTTCAGATCCAGACTCTGCAGTGGATATATCATTGTTTTTCATCTGGTCAAGCAAAGACGCAGAAGTATTATCAGAATAAAATCCTATTTCAAGATCACACACCGTAGAATATATCAATGCTTTTAGGGTACACTCAGAAAGCCCATTTGAGAATACCATTTTGTCATAAGCAATCACTGTCCCCTCACTGTTTGAGATAGCTACTTCAGCTTCACCAGATTGGACCATCTGTATCATTTTTTTTTTAAAAAAAAAAAAAATCAAAGCAGATTAGTCAACTTTATTCCTAGTCAAACAGACATCGAACCAGACCACAGCACTAGTGCAAGTTCACCATTACTCCTTTAAGACAAGTAGACGAACCTTTAGTATCTCAGGGTCGTTCCATGGGCCCTTACTAGACCTCAGACAACTCCCTTGGTCTGCACAAGTACATGTACCACCAAGAAATTCAGGCAATTGGCTGTATGGATTGGAAGTTCAAAGTGATTAGTGAAATATATAGAAAGTTTTGATAAACTATGACTTGACATCCACCGTATAAACATGAAAGCAATAACCAGTCTACACAAACCCATACCTTTCGTCAATAATCTCCAACAATTTGCTCTGATATCTCTGGCCAAGAACCTTAAAGAAGTATGGAGAATACAAACTATAAGACAAGGTTTCACAAGGAAAATGGATAAACAATACATTTTGTATCTTATAGCTAATCCAAGCACTTCAGAACATACATGAATTTTGGATGTTGTTTCAGGATCAAGAAAAGACTTGACTGTGTTCCAGACCAACTTGAAGCCACTTCCAGCATTAATAATATACATTCGATAGAGCGTCTGCAGGAATTACACCACCAAAAACCATGAGAAATGCCATATATGGACAAAAACCAGAGTCAATACGCCCTTCTTTACTGAATAGATTTGAACGGGGGGGGCAATTGCAACATGATACCTCAGGGTAGTAGTCATTATCAATCTTTTGAAGTTGCAGTATCAGTTCACGTGCAGGTTTAGTCAAGTTCTTTAAACCCTGTTGATAAGAATAACCGAAGGAAACTGTACATCAAACTCTTTGCATGGAATTTCCTAAAGTATACAGTTTAGTTCATACATAAACAATAGGCAACATACCACCCCTTGAACATCCAAAATTGTTGTTGTTGAATCTATATGCCTTTTTGCGGCTATAGAGCAAGCAGGAAACTTGATTGTCAAAGACCTCTCAAAATCCTGTACATGGTATTTCAGATAGCGATCCAACGTTGTCACTTGCATAAGCTTCTCGGCATCAATTTTCCCCAATAGGCAAAAGTAGACAGGGTGGCCATCCTTGTCCACGCCATGAAATCCATGAGGGTAGTACTTCAGAACCTCATCCAACTCATGGTATTCAAAATTCTAAGGGTAATCATCAAGACAGTGGAGATAACAGTAAGAACCAAGAAAAGCAATTCTAAGATGAATGAAGCAAAATGACCAGAGTTATTCTGCCATCACACTGAAAAAGAGATGAGCCAACAAAACTGCAAGCCTAAGACAGACTGGCTGGCATGAACGCAATTACCTCAAGAATAGCATCTGCCCCAAATTCTCTCCTCCATTGAAGCATATCGGCCCACATTTTCTTTGCTTTCTCAATATCAAATTTCCTCGCCTTCAAAAATCTGCAAGGATTAATCCTTGAGATAATATTACTGATCAACAAAAGAGTCCATGAAAATACCTAAGCCTCATGGCCTGCTTTTCAGCAATCAACTCACAGAAGCAATACCTTTGTTATACAGCTTTACATAGGGCCCATGGTCCATTCAGTTGGAACCATAGGTCCATAAATAAGAACCTCTGTAAGGCCTAAATATTATAATACAGTCAAGAAAGACACAAAGTTAAGTGTACAGAAGGCAGAAGATAGCTCAACTTCACCAACGAATTGCTAAAGCAATACCTCTGTAAGATATATGTGTGTGTGTGTGTGTAAAACAAAACCTCCAAAGGAAAACCCAAACCTAAAAGAAATAATCTACATACTATATTAAAACAAAACAAATGCAATCAGTCATTTGCCACGTGTCAATCATATGGTAGCTCCAGAAAATTTAATTTAAAATTTTATATACTTGAAAAGGGTATTGACCCAGTTAAAAAACCTCAAACGACAACCAATTTGTAAAGCTGGCGAAAACTCACAACTACATCAAATGAAATATACAATGATAGAAAAACCGCTGATATCCCTTCATTAACTCTCCATTCTATACGTTAAGGCGGTTAAGCAATAAATAGTTTCCTAAGATGTGGCAAGAGAAACTCTTCATAGGGAAAATTTTTCTCATGAAAATTTTTATCATTAAACTATCAAATGAACTATAAATTAAATTTCAAATTCAATCATTAATCCTCCATCATGTAAGCAAAAATGAAGCAATTACAACCCAAAATAGAAGCTAATATCAAATGCTATCATTGATATATATGATTTGTCAGGATATATGTAACAACTCCATCCCCCAGTTTTCCCCCAATACATAAAGCATATTCCACAGGTAATGATATGTAACTATTTTTACTATATTCTTCATTTTAAAGTTAAATTAATATACAACACATTTCTAAGTCATACTCAATTTTAATTTTTGGCAGCTACAACTACCATTTGCAGCTACAAGTTCCTCTCTACCCAACACTTTCTTCCCCTTCAAATTCTTAGGTAATGTATTCTTATCTTTCATTATTGAATTCTCCATAAATTTACAACTTTTATGCTTCTATTTACACAGATAATTCATTTTAAAAAAATAATTAAGTTGTTAAATAAAAAGAATCATAATTGCTATTGATAGAGAACAATTTTTGAATAATAGTATCACCCAAACATTTCAAGCCATATTTTATAAGAAATGCAATATATTATTTTCCCTTTACAATTAACTTTTGGGGGCTTAATCCACACAAAACAGTTTCATGCATGGAAAAATAATAAAAAATATGATGTTTTTATTTTATTATTGAACTCATGACAAAAAATATTATTATAACAATATAATATTGTCATTTTGGAATGTCGTAACATTAAACACTATTAAAAAGTCAATAGTAATAGATAAAGTTTGACCATTAATTTATCAAATTAATATGTTGAGTTATTGTCTAGAATTATCATCATTAAATTCGTGATGAAAAATATTTATATTTAAATATAATAATACAAGTATTGTTAAGATAAAATGTGAAAAAATAAAATATGAATTCAATTGATAATAATTCATTATGAGGGAGATTGGGTAAACAATCATATATTAAAAAAAAGTTGACAAAATTTAAAATTGAAATATAAAATGATAAATAAGTAGGGTCTACTAATCTAAATTTGATTAAACAAAAATAATTAAAACCATACACTAAACTAAGATTGTACAAAAAAGAAACTACTCCCTCCGTTCCATATTAATTGTCTCCAATGTTCTTTTTTATTAAGATTTTTTTATAGCACATATTCTAATGATAATATTTATCATTAGTAATCAAATGATAATACTTTCGTATAATAGAACATTGCAAATGTTGAGATTAATGATGTCAAAGAACAATGACTATACAACGAGGGAGCACAGTAAATGTTAAGTTAAGTTTAAGGTATGTGAACAATTTTATACTCTAACAAATCCTCAAGTAAATATTTTTGGGTTTGAGACATATATACCACAAATTTCAATTTTTAGGAGAACAATTATCTTTTCTTACTAATAAAAGAATTATATCGTAGTTAAATTTTTCTTCAATTATACTAACGGTAAATTCCATCCAATAAAAAGATAACATTAGTACAAAAAAATTGTAACTCAAATAGTAGGATTACTTAATTATTGTAAATTTCATAAAATAAAAAATAACATTTAATTTGTAAAAATAGTTATACTGATAAACTATGATAATTTAAAAATTTACAAATGTAGCAAAATCACCGGAAATGAAAATTCTATAAAATGCTTTGATGCAAAATGAAGTGAGCGCCATTGAATACTAACATTGTCTATTTAGGGGCCCTTAAAACTACATTATAATTTCTTTAAGTTCGTGGGCCCTGGGCGGTGGCCCCTTGGGCCTAACCCTAGGGCCGGGCCTGATGAGGGTAGTAGAATTTAGTCATACCAGGGCTTAATTTAGGCACTGTGCGGAAGATGAGATGAGATGTGAATTTGTCAAGAACTGTGGGGAAAATTGGATATGAGAGATTTTCAAAAATGTCCATGGAAGCTGATGGATGGGGAGCCATGGAAGCAGCCATGAACTATAGAGGAAGAGGGGGAGGGAAAGAGAGGAAGAGGGAGGAAGGGTAGATAAAGTTAAATTAGATAGAAAAATAAGGGCATTTACGTCTTTTTCAATATAACTCGTCGGATTTCAGCCAAAATAGCCGGAATGTCACCTGTCACTTAAGTAAGTTTAATGACTCCAGGGAATACATTAAAAAAAAGTTGTGACCCGCGAGTCAATTAAAAAAGATGTGTGGCACCCCCTAGCAATTTTTTGGGAATGTGCGGGGTAGGAGCTTAAGAGGGGATTTTTTACTTTTTACCTACATTAAAAGTTAAAAATTAAAAATAAAAGATAAAAATATTATAATAGTATAAAATTACTCCCTTCTGAAAAAATTGTCCATATTCGATTAATGTAATCAAACATTGTAAAGTTTGATCGTTAATTAAACAAATTATATAGTGAATTATTGTATAGTACTACTATCATTACATTTGTGATGAAAAATATTTTTACTTAAATATATAATTTCAAGTATTGTTAAGATAAAATGTGAAAAATTAACCATCAAAATATTCCAATAAAGATCGTGAAAAAGTAGAATGTACTATTTTTTTGTGATGGAAGGAGTAATTTTAACTATAAATCTATAATAGTAGTTTCATCACGCAAAAAATTTATATATTGAAAAATATATAACCAATCCTTAAAAAAAAAACAATTAACAACATATGGTTTAAAACATTTGAGTAACTACATAAAATATGTAGGATGGTATCACTATGTTTGCACTCTAAAATAATATATTTACTGAACATTTCCAAAATGTGTTGGCAAGATAAGACGATGAAAACTTTTGCAAATTTAGTATCACTATTTGAACCGAACAATGAGCAAAGAAATTTTACTTGAACAAAGAAAGGGAAAACATACTTGCAAAAAAAAAAAAAAACACGGGTATAAGCACTAGTTAAAGTTTGGTTTTCCCAAACTAAACTCCAAACCTATGAATAATCTTTTGGGTTTTTGGACGCTAATACACTGTATTTTGGGGGTGTTGGACGATAATGCATTGAACCTTTTTCTTGGACAATAATATACGGTACTTTGGGGGTGTTGGACAATAATGCACCTAAAATTATTCCAGTGGTGGCTAACTCAATGATGGTCCTACGTAGTAGGTTGATGACCAAAAAAAAATAAAATTTTTACTAAATTAATGTCATATCAGGCATTGTCAGCAAGTGCAAATTAAAAATAAAATCTTTACTAAATTAATTATTTTTATGAAAATATTTCACATTTATTTAACAAAAACAAGCTTCCTACAATATTATGTTCACAACATATACACATAATTTCTACTCCGGTATTATCTTAATCATTTATTTTGATGTTTAAAATATTTTAATTTCTAATATTTTTTTATTATATGTTAAAGCACATAATTTAACACACATATGTTGACTAAAGAGACATGATGATTTAATACACATATGTTGATTTTATTATTATTATTATTATTAAATATTTAATACACGTATGTTCATTTTACAAAGGAGCCAATATGTAAATTTTTTTAAAATAAACTATCAATCAACTTTCTAATACATCATCAATATATGTGAAAAAAATATAATTCAATTTTAAGTTAATTTAACTCACATAATTCTCGATATAACTAAATTTAACAACTAGCAATCTTCTCTTGCATCGCACAGGATATTCAACGCTACTTAAAAGATGGTAATTAAAAAAAAATACTCTAGACAAAAGCATAGTCAAAACAAAAATAAAATTAAAAAAGAGTCCACAGGTAGAGCTTAATTATGATAAGCTGAGGTCAATTGATCCGGATGAGAGCATACTGAATTGATAGAGTGGTGGTGAGTATGAATCCTATTCAGAACTGCAAGTGATCCATGAACAGCCTGATACTAAAATTAATTTCAATGGCCAGGTCGACCAACATGAAAAACTCAGTAACCATGAAAACCAAAGCCATAATTTGACAATTGCAGCCAAGGTATAGGCATATTTGCACAAACTAAGGATACCAAAGAAACATAGAAGGGAGAATTACCTTAACAATGTATAATAGTTATCATGTCTTTCTGGGAGCATTTCATCCAAGAGTAATGCCTGGCGAAATGCTTTTACAGCCTGCACTTCCTTAACATCGCGCACATCCTCAATAGCAACAGAAGCACTTCTGCGGTCGCCTTTCCTTTTACCTTTTCTCTTGAGTGAATGCCTCAATTTACTAGATGCACAAAGTGCCCTCTTCTTAAAGTTGCCCATCCTGTTTCTTTTCTCATCTTCAGATATTTCAAATTCTGAAGATTTTCGTTCTTTTCTTTCAGCCCGACTAGCTGATCGCTCTAAGCCTGGACATATTACAAAAGATTCATCATCCTCTCTCCCAAAATCTAGACTGTGAACTGGTAAATCCACCTTGCCACGGCAAAATGCAGATGTATTATCAGACATCTCCTTATGATGTGATCACACCAAAAGTCAAAATTGCATCCTCAAACTATGGGGAGAAAGAACAGGGGGAAAAAAAAGTAGCTCGGTTCAATCTGCCTAGGGGAAACAACCAGATTTACAGGAACATGTTTAGAACACAGAGAACATTTGATGAAAGAAGAATCAAATATCAAAATCTACTAAAAGGTTGCAGAATTCTCTTGATCTTCTTAGTCATACTTTTCACCTTCCTTTCTCTCACTTTCTACAGCACAGGCCCTTGGCCTATCATATTTCACATGTCAGCAACTCACTAGTTTCAACAACAAACAGACAGCTACTGGACTTTGTCATCCACAAGCATTGGAAAATTGGTCTGCCAACTTTTAAATAATGTGAGGGGGTTGTCGGAAATTGTGGTATCTGATAAGATTTTTTTGATAGAATCTTCCAACGTGTCTTTGCAAATTTATGAAATTAATGTGATGAAGCAAGTTTATTGGTCAAGCTTTCTGTTTATATTGACGTTTGACCATTCCTAGTCTTCAGTGGGACTAAATGCCTAGTCTTCATCAAACCTTTTAAAGCTGCTAATAATGGGAGTAAAGTCTATACTGCACTTCAGTTACAATCTCCTCTATTCTTTATATGTGGCACCCCAAACTTTATCCTTTCAAAACTTATGGTAGTTGTCAACCATCAAAGTCACCACAGATAAAACAAATCTCATCCGTACATGTGCTAAATTTTATCATGATCGTTCATTTTTTTATTTAGTACAGTACAAAATTATAAAGTAAATTTTCTTAATTATTACTCCCTCCGTCCCTTAATGAGTGTCAATTTTCCTAACTACCTTGTCCCTTTTTATTTGTCAATTTTACAATTCCAATAATTAAAATACCTAAATTACCCTTAATTAATGAATTTGAGTTTTATTTACCTTTTAAAATTCTCCTTTATTCATCTCTTTGCATCAAAATTAGTGGAAGGGTACAATTGTCTTTGAACAATTTTTTTGCTATATTTTCAATGAGCATTGGACTTGTAAAGGTAGTTATTTTGACAATCATAAAGGGACGGAGGGAGTAATTTATTTACATAAATTTTAAAAATTAAATATCTTAACTCTAAGTTTTAGCCTAATAAACAAACATATCTTGGAAAATAGTTAGCTTTTAAATTTTTATTAATAAATTATACTGAGAAAAAATATATTTGATAAGTTTGTGTTAAATGAAAAAATGAAAGATACAATAAAATTTAAAATATTTACTGATAAGATTTATTCTACTTGTGGTGGTTGTCATAGTTGACAAACATTGTAAGCACATCCATTTTCTCATATGGCAATGATTTTGGCCAAGGACAATAAGCTGCGCTAGAGATTACCATTACACTATAAAAGATAAAAGATTTAAGATTTATTTATCGTGGTGTTCTTTTTGACAGTTTTATTTGCATTAATAAGTTGTAGAGCAATGAACTTCCAACAAAAAAACTTTTTCAATCAACCTTCCCCTCCCCCCCCCCCCCAAAAAAAAAACCTTCAAACAATTAATAATTAAATAAATCAATAAATAGATTGAGCCTTGGGTAAGTAGTTACTTTGATGAACTCCTCAGTCTGACAGCATCCTATGGAATCCAATCAGTTGTTATATTTGATGGAGAAGTATATTTGTCAAATTTACCGATACAGTGGAGGTGTTTCGAGTTAAATACATAAAGAAATAGATAAATAAATAAATTATAAAGTATAGCATGCTCCAACCCAACTAATAAGTTACTTCTAAGTTCAAACCCTTTCCAAATCTCTTTGGCAAAAGTTTCACCCCACAAAAATTTCATGAGACGTAAGTTGTTTTTACTGTCTATGTCAATCGATAGAGACCCATGAGGTATTGGCAATTGCTAATGTTTTTATTCAAATATTCTGTCACAAAGTTCATACATAACTATCATAATCCCAACTTGAAAGATTGGGGGATTCCACCCGTTTCTCCTACGCAAATCCCTACTCTACAATCAGTCCATCACCAACCAACATAGCAAAATGGGTGTTGTTCTGTCTTCTAAACACTACCTAACTACCCTCGAGGTGCTCACAAAGAGGAATGCCAAATTAAATTAAGCAAAAGTGTAATTAAATTCTCTCCAAACCCTTTCAAGAATCTTTTCTACAGCTCTTCCACTCGTACATTGGTAATCGACATTCTCTTATTTAGTTAGGAAACCTCGTTAATCTCATTGGATTTACGCCCAATTCTCAGAAAATTTAACATTCAAAATGCAATGAGATGGTAGATATGGCAACTGATCGAATCATAGAGGACTTAAATTTTTCAGTTTCCATGCTCAAACCTTCCAATCCTTCAATTTTCAATATCCAACACCATTTTTCACACATACAATGATCAAAGCGAGAAATTCGAGTAGTTCTAAATTGAAGGAATTAACAACCGTTTTCAATTATGTATGATAGGACATGCTTGTAGAACATACCAGAAGCAGATGGAGCAAAGCAGTCGAATGCGGCCGACATGCTGGAACTCCTCCTCAACTCCATCAACTCTTACACATGCCACAACTCACCCCCTCCATTGATCGACTTCAATGAAGAAAATTCAAAGTAACATAAGATCAAAGTTGGACAAAATAACCCAAACTCCAACAAAAATTGAGGGGAAATAGTAAAATCTGGAATCAAGAGAATGCAATGCATAGTATAGTATACCTGATGGATTCATTGGAAGAAGAATCTGAAATTAGGTCAGAAAGTAGGAAGGGGAATATAGAGAGAGAAAGAGAGAGTAGAAGAGGAAGGAAGGAAGCTCACATCTTTTTGCTGTTTCTTTTTCCTTTTCCATGTTTGTTGTGTTTAGAGAGGGAAAGAGAAAATAAAGAGGAATTTTGTGGTAAAAACCCCTTCGCGGGTTTTCTTCGCCTGTTTCCTGATGCCATGTAATGTGCGTCGGTCGGTCCGGTTTGTTGATTCGTTCGGATAATGGACACGTGTCCTCATCTGGGAGTGTCTTGAGATAGCCTCTTTTGATCGGCTTCACCTTTTTCTCTGTGCTCCACTATTCTTCCATATTATGGCCATATTTGGCAACATGACTTCTTGGAAATTGGACCAAAAAGAATTTTTTAAGGCTAACTGAGTACTATCTCCGTCCCTGATTAATTGTCCTTGAAACTATTTTTATGAGACCAAGAAATATAGGGAATTGAGCAAAAATTTTGTACATTGTCCAAAATGTCCTTGAAAATATCCTTGAAAAGGTGCAAAAAATATATTTATAAGGGATAGAATGGGAATTATAATTATTGGAAATGCAAAAATTAGGTAATTGGACAAATAAAAAGGGACAGAAGAATTAGTTAATTGGACAATTAAAAAGGGACAGAGGTAGTAATATTTTTAAGGTTAACATAGTGTTTATTGTTTGGGAAATAGCTATTTGAGTTAGTAGTTGGACTCAAAAAACTGTTTTCACATAATTATTCCAAATAGTTTTTAAATGATAGTAGTTTTTGAAACATCTAATTTTACCAAATACTGTTACTGCAAACAACTAATCTAAACAGTTAATTCAAACTGCTAACAACTAATACTGCTAACAGGTGATTGCCAAACATGGCCTATTTGTCTATTTGATGAACAACCTATTGAATTATTTATTAGAAAAAATGGCTTATTGGAAGATTTGACCAAGTCGAATAAATTAAATAGGGTGTCAGGTAAATAACCTATTGTAAAACCCCGAAAAATCCAACGATGTTGACCATGACGTCGTTAATAGAGTAGGTTTGACTTTGTTATTTACTGTTGTTCGTAATGTGTTTATTTATGCTGACGCTTGAGCTCGTAGGACCGTTGAGGGGCTAACAAGGGTAGAATAGTAATTTCCGCTGGTTAATATTATTATGTGAATAATTACGTGAATATTATTCGTTATGTGATTATATGTTTATTAAAATTAATATTATTATTACTATTTGTTAAATGGGTTGGATTAGGATTAGATTAGATTAGTTAATTGGGCCTAATTAAATGGGTAATATATAAACCCCTTTCTCCTCTCTCAAACCCTAAAACCCTAAACTCTCTAAACCAAACCCTAGCTCCCTCCAACTCTCTCTCCCTCCCTGCTCTCCTCTCGGCCAGCAACCAGCAGCCGCCCACCAGATCACCACCTCCGGCAACCACCGCGAACCACCCAGACCACCGCAACCCCCTCCCTCTCTCCTTTTCTCTTTCTCTTCCTTTCTCTTTCTTCCTCCCTCTGTTCAACCGCCCAGCCGCGCCACCACCACCTTCACTCCACCGTCGCACCGCCGCCCCTGTCGTCGGTCTTCGCCGCCTCTGGGACACCGCCGCATCGCCGGTAACCACCGTGCCTTCCCTCTTCTTTCTCTTTTTCTCTCTTTTCTCTCCTTGCGCTAACTCCGCTTGTCCCGCCGCTATCACCGCCGGCCACCGCAACCCGTGGTGTCGCCGTCGCTGCCCGGTCACCAGACGACCCTCGCCCCGCCACCCTAACGTCGCCGGAGCCGTCCCAGTCGAAGGAAACGCCCTCGAGCGCATTCTGCTTGCTCGAGAAGTCGACGTCGAACACTCCTCCTCGCCGCCCACGTCCGTGACAACCATTCTTCGCCGCCGCCCGATTGTGTCGCCGCGCCCCGCCGTCGACGCCTGCCCAGAACCACCGAGAATCCTGCGTAAACCCTAACCCTAACCCTAAAAACCCTAACCGTGTATTCTTAATCTGTTGTTTTATTTGTTTTTGCTTTTCTTTTTTTTCTTTTCTGTTTTTATTTTCAAAAATCAAATTAATATTCTGTTCTTATAATTATTGTATTGTTAGTATTGTAATTAGGAAAATTAATTGTAATTATTTTCTTGTTGTAATTATGTGTAATTTTCCTAATTGTTATGTGTAATTTTATGTTATAAATTGTAATTAGATTTAGGTTGTAATAGTTGATTATTAGGTTTGAAAGTGATTCTTTAATGTTCTTTATTTTCTTTACATGAATCGTTAGACCACAATATTATTGTATGCGTAATTTGGAAATTTATTACTTAGGTTAAATTCTTGAATGTTAGTTGTTTAATCGTTAAGTCTATTATTGTTTCCTAGGGATTAAATCTTGTTAAGTTGGTTACATGAATTAGGTTGATTTCTTGTTATTAAAACCTTAGGTTCTTGATTAGTAGTTTAATGTTACTAAGTTCTTTATGGTTCTTGTACATGAAAACCTAAGTCTACTTGATTCTTGTAAATTAGTTAGGTTTCTTGTTTCATTAAGTTAAATATCATGTTCTTTTATTTCGTAGGGTTCTTTCTTGTTTAATTCATGTTTAATTTTGCCTAAATAAGTTAGGTTGAGTTTATGTTTATTAGTTCTTGGTTCTTGAGTTAATCTTGTTTAAAAGAAATTAGTTTGTTTAGGATTCTTGATTAGAAGTTTAAATGTTTATATGTTCTTTATAGGTTATTCACATGTTCTTAAGGTTTTCTTGTTTATTGGTTAAGAAATTCATGTTTAGGATAGCGTTAATATTTCATGCATGATTAGTACAAGGTTAGTTTAGAATTTATGTACATGAGGTATGCCAGGTTAGTGTATGATATTTTATGCATGATTGTAGGATTAGATTAAATTATTAAAGTTGATTTCATGTGTTGTAATTTGGTTCTTATGATGGGAAGGTTGATTGTTGGACCTAAGCTAGGTTGGAATTTATATCTTAGACCCTAGTTACTGTTTTGAGCCCAAATTAGGACCCCGGGATCGAATGGTGGAAGTTAGAACCGAAGGTATTAATTAATTGATAACCGTTAACGGGACAGTTTTGTTAGTGTCTAAAGATCGGGTTGCCACGGCTAGTGTAGTTACCTTTTTATCAAACCCTTTGAACTGGAGGTTCCCTTAGATGTTAGGAACCATAGGAATTTTACGGATCGAACGTTTGATTTGTTTAGCCCGAGTTATAACCGTTTTACCGGAACCTGTCAGATCTGGACCAATGGGAAAGACGGGTGGTTTTGAGATCCTTTGGGACAGAGTTGGGCTTAATCATCAACATAGAAGTTTTAGTAGACATCCTGAGGTTTCCGAAAAGTCCAGAACCAGACCCATAGGACGTCGGGAAGTCGAGTTGTGACTCGTTTTATGTGAACGTTATAATCTGTCCTTTGCTTGCTTCTTTTTATAATAATTGTTGAGTGAAAATAATATGTGATCTTGTTATGTGTTTCTTGGAGGTGTTAAGTGTAATTTCGTAAATGATAGGAACCTAAGTGTTCCTAGGGGATGGGTTAGGTAGTTAATAGATAATTCTAACTTCGTTAGAATGCGTTTTGATTAGATAATTATTTTTATTCTAAGCCCGAGTTAGTGCGAGACGTTAGTGAGCTCAAGTGTGTTCTTCTTTTGCTGTGCTGTGAAGTATATCAGGTAATTGTCTATGCTCTAATCCCCACCGGGATGCTCTTTAAATGTGTTTTGATGTTTTATAATCTATTTTGAGAATTGCATCCCGAAAAGGGACTTTTGTGGAAATACGACCATCTGTTTTTGATAATCTTTTTGATTCGTTTGTGATCTTGGTTTATTTGAGTTGAGAAATTGGATGGTCTTTTATTCAAAGTTTTGTTAATGGTTTTGATAACTTGGGATGGTTGACTTGAGAGTCGTGAGTTGAGTTTGAATACTGTTAAATAATTCAAGTGGAAACGTTAAGCGGGTTTCGGGGGATAACCTGTTGTGCAGGTGTAACAACCTGCAGGGTTATGGACCAGGAGATCAGGGCTTCCTTCCCTGATATAGGATAGTATTTTGATGCCTTTGGTAGGCGATGTTCTTGATGCCTTTGGTAGGCGATGTTTATGCCTTTGGTAGGCGATGTTCTTGATGCCTTTGGTAGGCGATGTTACTTTAAGGGATTTGGTATCCCGCCCGAATTAAAATATGGATTGGATGGGTTGAGGAAAACAGTTAAGGGTTAAAGGTTTGTAAAAAGTTTGATTTGATCCCTCTCCCCAAAATGAATTGAAATGAACTTAAACCGCTTTAAACGTTAGGGGTAGACATTATTGAGATTTCCCCTCATTTTACGAAATGTTTTGATTTGGTGAAGATCTAAATCTTTGGGGACGGGAGTTAGAAGTGAGGGACGAGTCTAGAAGTCCTTGAACCTTTTATATTGTTTTCGTTATGAATTCTTAAAGTTTGTTTTGAGTTGTTAGTAGTTACCGTTAGCGCATAGTTGTGTTTTCCTTTCGCCTTGTATTCCTTGGGGATACGGCGGTGGCCAAACTAAATTTGAAGTCTTCCGCTAAGTTTTGTCTTAACGTTAGTTTGACTTTGACTTTTATAATTGAATTTCCGGGCGTTCTGAGAATGGTATCGAGCTGCAGGTTGCGACCTAGTAGCTCCTCAGAGTCCTTTAGGTTTAGATGGACCCTAGGAAGCTAAGTTCGGAGTGATGAGCGTAGGATGGGGGAAAATGGTTCCATGCTTTCCTTGAATATGTTGTTTGATTATATCGTCAGTATTTTTATGGGTAATGCGTTCTAACCTTGTAGGATGGCACAACGCACACACTGTCACCAGCACCCCACGCCGTGCTTTCACCGTTACACACCCATTCCTCCTGGTGGGTATTTGGGAACCCACATGCTAAATTTTTACGATGAGATCGAACGATACACCAAGGATGTCCCGAACTCCTGCTTGCGTGACAACGAGGAAGCACAGGCCAATGCTTTTCTACTCACCTTACGAGATGATCCCTGGTGGGGCCACACTGTACTGTCATTGCTGCCACCCCTGCTTCCGGAGGAGAGGTACCCACACCGTCTTTGTTGGTGTCGAGTGCGGGTGGAGTCGAGCATCGAATCCCGGGTCTTTTCTAAGATCGCCGGATTGGGATCTTGTAGAGTAGAGAGGTCAGTGAACCCGGCCCTGCACGGTGAGGATCATGAGGATGACCACGAAGAAGATCCGAGGAGGACCCGCAGAGGGCGGCGCCCGGGATCCGAGCCGAGGTAACCTCTAGGGTCACGGCTGCACGCCGTTGAGCCCGAGCATGATATTCCACCCAGGAGGAGGATGAGGTGGGCCGGAAGCAGGAGAAGACCCAGGAGGTTCGGGGATGAGGCAGTGATCTGAGTGGACTCCAGTCTCAGCGAGGAAGAACCCTCGATGCAGGAGAATCATCTGAGTGGGATGGCTACTATGTGTTGAGTGTTGGTGTATAGTTGTTATGTTGATATTTTGTTAAACTGTGATATAATCTGAATATTGGCTTGTTGTTTCTTTTGGAAATATTGTACATGATTACGTTGGTGTATAGAAATACTATTGTGTGACCTTTCAATATGTGATGAGAATTCATGAAATAGACTGTTGACATAAGAAATTACTTGGTGAAATAGAATTACGTTTTCGTATTGTTTAGCACCCTATGAGAAGACCGGACCAAGTAGCTACCTTTAGTATGATGTTGAGACTATGGATTGGAAACCCTTTAAGTAGACTAAATCGACCCTTTGAATCAGGATGTCGGACGTGAACGGTACTCAACCTAACCATGGTACTCGGGAGCGTACACCAGCTGTGACCGAACAACGCCCTCAAATCGCAGGCCCAGGCTGCGCAACGCTCGCTCATATGATACCGGTCAGTGGTCGAACACAAAGAACGACCTTGCTAGCATGCTAATGATTGAGATGCTCGGCAAGCACGAGGACCTGCGAGGAAAGTGGTGGATCGACAAGGAGGAGGAGGAAGATGACCCTCGCTCTTCTCCGAAGGTTCAACGGCTTCAACCCGCCCACTTACACAGTGGCCGACCCCAGTCTTTGAAGATTGGGTTAGGGAAATTGAGAAGATTTTCGACACCACACGCCGTCTGAGGAGTTAAGGGTGGACTTTCTGCTTACCACTGAAGGAAGAGGCCGATTTGTGGTGGGCGGTGTGAAGGAAATAAGGATGAACCGGGTTTATTGGAACCACTTCAAGATTGTGCTAAGGGATCGATTTTGCAATTTCTCTCGTAAGGCAAAAGAAAAGAATTTATGAATCTGCGCGAGGAAACTAGCGTGCTTGCCTACTACTCTGCAAAGTTCACTGAACTATCTCGTTTTGCATCTGCCGTGGTAGCCACCGAGCAGCTAAGGATGGACCGCTTCTGGGATGGACGGAATTGTACGATACAGGATCGCATGACGTCACTGGAGTTCACGTCTTACCAGAATATCTTTGAGCGTTGCCCTCATGTAGAAAGGGTGATGCATGACATGGAGCAGATTAGGCATACAAGGGCAAAAGAGGAAAGAACCACCCGCTTTAACCCACCTCAACATTTTCGGGAGAAGAGGTTCGCCCTTAGCATGGCAGGAAATCGGTCTTGGGCGTAGGCCGTCGAATACTCCAATCTGCAAGGTTTGTGGTCGACCAGGCCATTATCCACGGGATTGTAGAGTAAGGCGTGCGAGGAGGATGTTTCAATCGCGGAAGTTTCCAACATCAGTGCGTCGGTGCCCTCGGGCCGACGGGGCGAAATGGAGGAAACAATGGAAAGCAATGGAATAACGGCAATTGGAGCTCCGCACGACATATCAAAATCGGGAGGCTATAATGGGAACCAAAGGCCACAAGCAAAACCAAGGTGGATCTGGTGGAAGTCGAATAACGAGGAGGCGGCAAACCCGCCTCGTCATGGCAACCGCCGTAAGAACGGAGGAGGGCAGTATACGTAATGAGGAAAGAAGAGGTGAGAATGAAGCGGACGTTGTGGCCAGGTACCTTCTCTCTCCACCTCTACACTATATCTGTTTTGTTTGATTACGGTGCTAGTCATTCTTTTGTTGGACGAGCTATAGTAGAAGGCTAAGATGAAACCCTCGGAGAATAGTAAGCCTATGTCGGTAGCCCTACCTACCGGATACCATTAGTTGTGGAGAGTTATATGGTGGATGCCCTATAGTGATAGCGGGACAGAGTTTGAGGTGACCTTTATATGTTTGACCTAATGGAGTTCGACGTTATTTTGGGGATGGGTAGTTAGCAAAATATAGAGCCCGGATAGATTGTTATAAGCAAAGGTGACCTTAATGGGACCAAACGGGAAGAAGGTAGTGCATTGGAGTGATAGGCACCTTCATAGTGTACGGATCATCTCTCTCAAGGCTCAAAAGTTGTTAGGCCAAGGTTGTGAAGGGTTTCTATGCAACGTAATCGACACCAAGGCGGAGGAGCTTACGATTGAGAATATCCGGTAGTGCGGGAGTATCCCGATGTGTTTCGGAGGAGATTCCGGTTTGCCTCAATCGGGAGGTAGATTTTGCATCGATTTGGAGCCCGGGCGCACTGTTTCAAAGCCCCATATCGCATGGCGCCGCAGAGCTTAAGGAGTTGAAGATTCGGTGGACGAGCCGCTAGAAAAGGGATATATCGACCAAAGACGTCACCATGGGGAGCACACTGCATCGTTCGTGAAGAAGGATGGTAGCATGAGGTTGTGCATCGATTCACGGAGTTGAACAAGATTACCGTCAAAAATCGCTACCCTCTACCTCGTATTGATGATCTTTTCGACCCGATTGCGGGAGCGACAACGTTTTCTAAGATAGACACGAGGTCGTTATCACCGATTCTGGAATTCGCGAGGAAGATATCTCTAAAACCGCATTCGAACTCGGTATGGCCATTATGAGTTCGTGGTAATGCCTTTTGGGCTTACAAATGCCCGCCTTCATGGATTTGATGAGCAGTGTTCGAGCCGTTCTGGATAAGTTTGTAGTGGTGTTCATCGACGACATATTGGTATACTCGGGAACACGAGAGGAACATGCGAATCATCCGAGAGAAGTATTGGCGACTCTCTGAGCAACAAGCTTTATGCGAAGCTTAAGAAGTGTGAGTTCTAGTTGGAACAAGTAGCGTTCTTAGGACATGTGGTGTCTAAGGAAGGAGTGGCAGTAGACCCTCAAAAGGTGGAGGCCATCACCAAGTGGCCGACACCGAAGAATGCCACGGAGGTTAGGAGTTTTCTGGGTTTGGCAGGGTATTATAGGAAGTTCGTGCAAGATTTCTCGAAAATCGCCACCCCGTTGACCAATTTGACTCGGAAGTCAATAAAGTTCGCATGGTCGGAAAAATGTGAGCAAGCATTCCAGGAGCTGAAGAAGAGGCTTACCTCGACCCCTATTCTTGCTTTACCTCAAGGGAACGAAGGTTTTGTTATCTACAGTGACGCATCGCATGGTGGATTAGGTTGTGTGCTCATGCAGGATGGGAAGGTGATCGCATATGCATCCAGGCAACTGAAGACGCACGAAAGGAATTACCCCACTCATGATCTAGAGCTGGCAGCAGTGGTGTTCGCGCTTAAGATTTGGAGGCATTATCTTTATGGAGTACACTGCGAGATATTCACAGACCATCAGAGTTTGAAGTACCTTTTCACACAGAAGGAGTTGAACCTCAGGCAGACAAGATGGTTAGAGTTCCTGAAGGATTACGATGTGAATTTCCAATATCATCCCGGGAAGGCAAATGTAGTGGCTGATGCCCTGAGTAGAAGACCGTATCCTGCTATAAACCACTTGATGACGATGCCGCACGAGTTGTGCGAGGAGTTTAGGAGATTGGAGATTAATGTGGTAACACCTGGGAGGAAAGCTGTATTGAATGCCATGGAATTACAACCTACTCTAATGGAGGAGATCAAGAGAACCCAAGAACTGGACTTACAGCTTGTCAAGATACGGGAAGAAGTGTTGCGAGGAAAGCCCACGGCTTTGTGATCCGAAGGCGGTACATTACGGTTTCATAACGTCTGTGTACCCGATATGGAAGAATCGAAAGGAGGATTCTAGAAGAGGGACACAATACGCCGTATTCGGTGCATCGGGGAAATAAGTTGTACAAGGATCTTAAGCGGATGTTACGGTGGAGTAATATGAAACGAAGTGGCGGACTTTGTGGCAAGTGTCTTACGTGCCCGGAGTCAAGGCGAGCATCAACGACCAGGATTTCTGACCATTGGACGTCCCTGAGTAGAAATGGGATTCGATATCAATGGATTTTGTGATAGGTCTACCAAGGACCAGGCGGAAACACAACGCAATATGGGTGATTGTAGATCGTTTGACCAAGTCAGCTCATTTCCTAGCCATCGCCAACAATTGGTCCCTAGATCAGCTAGCTCAAGCCTATGTAAGGGAGATTGTAAGGTTACACGGAGTACCCAGTTCTATAGTCTCAGACAGAGACACCAGATTTCAGTCGGGTTTTTGGAAAAAGTTACAAGAGGCGTTTGGTACAAAGCTCAAGTTCAGCACCGCTTTTCACCCGACTACGAGATGGGCGAGAGAGGACCATCCAAACCCTCGAAGATATGCTGCGAGCATGCGCTTTAGATTTCAAGGACTCGTGGGATGACGAGTTGACTCTCATTGAATTCTCATACAACAACAGCTACCATGCTAGTATAGGGATGTCACCCTTCGAAGCCTTGTATGGAAGGAGATGTAGAACTCCCCTATGTTGGCAGGACATCGATGAAGCTCTAACGATCGGATCGGACCTAATACAGGCCACTACTCAGAAGGTTCGAATCATTCAAGACAAGATGAAGGCAGCACAAAGTCGACAAAAGAGTTATGCTGACAAAAGGAGAAGACCTCTAGAGTTTGAAGTAGGGGAATACGTGTTTTTGCGGGTCTCACCTACAAAGGGAGTTATGAGATTGACGATCGGGAAGTTGACACCAAGGTTTATCGGGCCATACCCAATTTTGGAACGACGGAGAAGTCGCCTCTGATTACGGTGCCGGAGAACTCCCGAGTGCACAATGTCTTCCATGTGTCACAACTCAGAAATATGTTCGGACCCGACCCATGTGATTGATCCCGAGCCGGTGCAAGAAGATCTGAGCTATGAAGCGACGCTAGAAATATTGGACCGTAGAAAAGCGACTTAGGAGGAAAGTAGTTCCTTTGGTAAAAATCGATGGGCGAATCATACCACTGGGAAGCAACACAGGAAGCGAAGACGAAATGAGGAAGAAGTACCCTCACTTGTTCCAAGCCTAAGGCGCGTCAAGTTTCGGGGACGAAACTTCTTTTAAGAAGGTAATGATGTAAAACCTCGAGTTTTAGGAGGAATGAAACCGTTAGTTTCCTTACCGGACCGTTAGGGTTAAGTTTCGAGGACGAAACTTCTTTTAAGAAGGTAATGATGTAAAACCCCGAAAAATCCAACGATGTTGACCGTGACGTCGTTAATAGAGTAGGTTTGACTTTGTTATTTACTGTTGTTCGTAATGTGTTTATTTATGCTGACGCTTGAGCTCGTAGGACCGTTGAGGGGCTAACAAGGGTAGAATAGTAATTTCCGCTGGTTAATATTATTATGTGAATAATTACGTGAATATTATTCGTTATGTGATTATATGTTTATTAAAATTAATATTATTATTACTATTATTAGAATTATTAGGTTTTTTTTAGAAAAATCAGTTTTTATTTGTTAAATGGGTTGGATTAGGATTAGATTAGATTAGTTAATTGGGCCTAATTAAATGGGTAATATATAAACCCCTTTCTCCCCTCTCAAACCCTAAAACCCTAAACTCTCTAAACCAAACCCTAGCTCCCTCCAACTCTCTCTCCCTCCCTGCTCTCCTCTCGGCCAGCAACCAGCAGCCGCCCACCAGATCACCACCTCCGGCAACCACCGCGAACCACCCAGACCACCGCAACCCCCTCCCTCTCTCCTTTTCTCTTTCTCTTCCTTTCTCTTTCTTCCTCCCTCTGTTCAACCGCCACCGCGCCACCACCACCTTCACTCCACCGTCGCATCACTGCCATCGGTCTTCGCCGCGCCTGCAGGACACCGCCGCATGAACCACCGTGCCTTCCTCTCTTTTTCTCTCTTTTCTCTCCTTGCGCTAACTCCGCTTGTCCCGCCGCTATCACCGCCGGCCACCGCAACCCGTGGTGTCGCCGTCGCTGCCCGGTCACCAGACGACCCTCGCCCCGCCACCCTAACGTCGCCGGGCCGTCGGTCGAAGAAAGCGCCCTCAGCTGCCGGCTCTTTGCTCGAGAAGTCGACGTCGAACACTCCCTCGCCGCTGCCCCTGACCGTCCGACAACCATTCTTCGTCGCCGCCCCGATTGTCGCACCGCCTCCCGCCGTCGACGCCTGCCCAGAACCACCGAGAATCCTGCGTAAACCCTAACCCTAACCCTAAAAACCCTAACCGTGTATTCTTAATCTGTTGTTTTATTTGTTTTTGCTTTTCTTTTTTTCTTTTCTGTTTTTATTTTCAAAAATCAAATTAATATTCTGTTCTTATAATTATTGTATTGTTAGTATTGTAATTAGGAAAATTAATTGTAATTATTTTCTTGTTGTAATTATGTGTAATTTTCCTAATTGTTATGTGTAATTTTATGTTATAAATTGTAATTAGATTTAGGTTGTAATAGTTGATTATTAGGTTTGAAAGTGATTCTTTAATGTTCTTTATTTTCTTTACATGAATCGTTAGACCACAATATTATTGTATGTACGAATTTGGAAATTTATTACTTAGGTTAAATTCTTGAATGTTAGTTGTTTAATCGTTAAGTCTATTATTGTTTCCTAGGGATTAAATCTTGTTAAGTTGGTTACATGAATTAGGTTGATTTCTTGTTATTAAAACCTTAGGTTCTTGATTAGTAGTTTAAAGTTACTAAGTTCTTTATGGTTCTTGTACATGAAAACCTAAGTCTACTTGATTCTTGTAAATTAGTTAGGTTTCTTGTTTCATTAAGTTAAATATCATGTTCTTTTATTTCGTAGGGTTCTTTCTTGTTTAATTCATGTTTAATTTTGCCTAAATAAGTTAGGTTGAGTTTATGTTTATTAGTTCTTGGTTCTTGAGTTAATCTTGTTTAAAAGAAATTAGTTTGTTTAGGATTCTTGATTAGAAGTTTAAATGTTTATATGTTCTTTATAGGTTATTCACATGTTCTTAAGGTTTTTCTTGTTTATTGGTTAAGAAATTCATGTTTAGGATAGCGTTAATATTTCATGCATGATTAGTACAAGGTTAGTTTAGAATTTATGTACATGAGGTATGCCAGGTTAGTGTATGATATTTTATGCATGATTGTAGGATTAGATTAAATTATTAAAGTTGATTTCATGTGTTGTAATTTGGTTCTTATGATGGGAAGGTTGATTGTTGGACCTAAGCTAGGTTGGAATTTATATCTTAGACCCTAGTTACTGTTTTGAGCCCAAATTAGGACCCCGGGATCGAATGGTGGAAGTTAGAACCGAAGGTATTAATTAATTGATAACCGTTAACGGGACAGTTTTGTTAGTGTCTAAAGATCGGGTTGCCACGGCTAGTGTAGTTACCTTTTTATCAAACCCTTTGAACTGGAGGTTCCCTTAGATGTTAGGAACCATAGGAATTTTACGGATCGAACGTTTGATTTGTTTAGCCCGAGTTATAACCGTTTTACCGGAACCTGTCAGATCTGGACCAATGGGAAAGACGGGTGGTTTTGAGGTCCTTTGGGACTGAGTTGGGCTTAACCATCAACATAGAAGTTTTAGTAGACATGCTGAGGTTTCCGAAAAGTCCAGAACCAGACCCATAGGACGTCGGGAAGTCGAGTTGTGACTCGTTTTATGTGAACGTTATAATCTGTCCTTTGCTTGCTTCTTTTTATAATAATTGTTGAGTGAAAATAATATGTGATCTTGTTATGTGTTTCTTGGAGGTGTTAAGTGTAATTTCGTAAATGATAGGAACCTAAGTGTTCCTAGGGGATGGGTTAGGTAGTTAATAGATAATTCTAACTTCGTTAGAATGCGTTTTGATTAGATAATTATTTTTATTCTAAGCCCGAGTTAGTGCGAGACGTTAGTGAGCTCAAGTGTGTTCTTCTTTTGTCTTTGTGAAGTATATCAGGTAATTGTCTATGCTCTAATCCCCACCGGATGCTCTTTAAATGTGTTTTGATGTTTTATAATCTATTTTGAGAATTGCATCCGAAAGGGACTTTTGTGGAAATCGACCATCTGTTTTTGATAATCTTTTTGATTCGTTTGTGATCTTGGTTTATTTGAGTTGAGAAATTGGATGGTCTTTTATTCAAAGTTTTGTTAATGGTTTTGATAACTTGGGATGGTTGACTTGAGAGTCGTGAGTTGAGTTTGAATACTGTTAAATAATTCAAGTGGAAACGTTAAGCGGGTTTCGGGGGATAACCTGTTGTGCAGGTGTAACAACCTGCAGGGTTATGGACCAGGAGATCAGGGCTTCCTTCCCTGATATAGGATAGTATTTTGATGCCTTTGGTAGGCGATGTTCTTGATGCCTTTGGTAGGCGATGTTTATGCCTTTGGTAGGCGATGTTCTTGATGCCTTTGGTAGGCGATGTTACTTTAAGGGATTTGGTATCCCGCCCGCAAATTAAAATATGGATTGGATGGGTTGAGGAAAACAGTTAAGGGTTAAAGGTTTGTAAAATGTTTGATTTGATCCCTCTCCCCAAAATGAATTGAAATGAACTTAAACTGTTTTAAACGTTAGGGGTAGACATTATTGAGATTTCCCTCATTTTCTGAAATGTTTTGATTTCAGGTGAAGATCTAAATGCTGGGGACGGGAGTTAGAAGTGAGGACGACGAGTCTAGAAGTCCTTGAACCTTTTATATTGTTTTCGTTATGAATTCTTAAAGTTTGTTTTGAGTTGTTAGTAGTTACCGTTAGCAGACAGTTGTGTTTTCCTTTCTCGCCTTGTATTCCTTCGGGGATACGGCAGTGACGCCCAAACTAAATTTGAAGTCTTCCGCTAAGTTTTGTCTGTTAACGTTAGTTTGACTTTGACTTTTTATAATTGAATTTCCGGGGCGTTACACCTATTCATTTAGCTAATTGGGTCCAATAAGTTGACATGAACAACCTATTCAATTGGTTGTTTGTAGAAATTACTATTTAACTGATAATTTATCAAAAATTTATATACATGTCATCATAAAAGCAATTAATGCATATTATTTAAAATTTTGTGATAAAGGGTATAAATGAAAATTCAACAATTACTTTTTCAAAAACAATTAATTTTACTAAACACAACTTTTCCAAACAAACCAATCCAAATGAACAGTTAATACAAACCGTCGATACAAACAGTTAATAATAAACAATCAACGTAAACAATCAACAGCTAACAACTAACAACTATTTGCCAAATATATAGGGCCTATGTCTATTAAATTTTAAAAATTGTAACCACCAAATCTTTAATTTATTCAATAATTTATTATATAAAATTCTTATTATTATTCGTAACAAAAAAGTAGTATCCAAAAAGTATCACATTATAATTGATAATGAAGTCTTATATAAGAAATTATCAGTTAAAATGTGATATTAAAGACTTTAAAAATTAACTAAGTAACAAATAATATGAAGCGGAAGGAGTAGTAACTACCTCCTTTACATTTTATCTAAATAACTATAAATGTATATTTCAGACAAATTATAAAATTTAATCACTAACTACTCACTATATACAATGTTTTATATAAATTACTAATTAGTTAAAAATATTATAGATAAATTAGTCAAACTAAAAATATTATTATAAAATATAATAAAATATAATATTATAATTTTAATAAAGTATTATATAAAAATAGTATCAATTAAAATAAATAATAGAAAGTATAAATCATTCATCTTTTCTTATTGAAATAAATCATTTCTCTTTGAAAAGGAAAGAATATTATTCACTATTAAGCGTAATTTATTACATGCTTTTAAAATATATGCTTCGAATAAATATGCCTTACTAGTTGAAAATGGTTCGAGCACTAGATTTTCGGATGTAGGGAATAAATTGATTTTCTTTTATGGATTAAAGTAATGTTTAGTTAGATGATTTGACAATTGTAAAGGAACTCTGAAATTATATTGCAATAATATGTACATTTACCTTATTTTATTCCAACAATATTATATCGTACTTGACTAGCAAAATTACAAACTTTCACTTTATCTTAAATTTCTTCAATTTTTCTTTCAATTTTTATGGTTTTCACCTTTCATTTATTAAACAAATCATAATAATAGTTTGGGTTCTAAAAAAATCCTAAAAAATAATTTTTGGTTACTACATTTCATAATATTTCTAGTGTGGTTATGAAAACAATTAGAAAAATGTAAAACTTCAAAAACCCTATTGTAGAAAAAATGGAGTTAGATTTGGAACTCTTTATAATATAATATGGTGAAAGTAAACATTATTACACTACAATTCTAAAGTTCATATTGTTATTATGCAATCACCAAATTTCGTATTATTTAAATCAAAAAACTATTTTCTTTTGTACACTTTGGGAATCAATTACCCTTCGTTACCTTGACTAAAACAACTTTAAGAGAACTTTAAATAACCAAATTTACATTCCAAACCTATTCAAGATTTTTGTTTTCTTCTAAGCTGACTTTAATTCAAGTTTTCTTGTAATCACTAGTAAGAGCCCCCGTGCAAGGCACGGGCCGGCATTCTTTGAAAAATAATTGACAAAAATAAAATTTAGTCATTTATTTTATTGAAATTTATCTAAATTTACCTAAATTTTTCTAAATTTTTATCAATTAATGTATGTATTATCTATTTTTATATCAATTTAGCTAAAATTATCCAACCTTACTTTATTCAATTTTAATTTATCAATGGAAAAAAGACAACGTTAGCTCCTTCAATTCATTATGATATGGTTGTGTAGCTTATTTAACCAAAATAAAAATGTTAAAGTCTCATAAATCAAATTCTTAATTTATAATAGTATTCCCTTGTTCCATATTATTTGTTATGTTAGAAATTATGTCAATCCAAAACTTTTAAAATTTGAAATCCAAAAGTGACATTAGACATGGAAAAAAGTCAAATAAGTGACAAACAATATAAACAAAAGAAATATCTTTTTAAACATAAAACAATGTAAGATGGGTCTATTTTTAATTGTTTTTTTTTTCCTAAAAGATACTATAAACTAAGAAGGCATTGTTATCCCCTTAAATAAGACAATACATTCATTTTAAAAAATAAAAGATTATGTAAAAATTATAAATTAAACATAAATATCAAGCCATCTCGTTCAATATTTTTGTTGCAAATGACAATGATACGCGTCTCTACGTACAAAACGATTAATAATTATCTTGTATGAATTTGATCCATGCAATTTAATTACTTGCGTTCCAAGCTTCCTGAATTTGATCCATGCCACGTGTGTACTTACCGGCTACATGCAGGTACGCTATGCTTTTCATCATGACTCACGTCAACTCTGCCATTATTTTAGTTTGAAAATTCTATTATAGTTGAATTTATTTTCAATTATGGTAGTTGAAAATTTTATACCATTCATATATAAAAAATAAATTATATTTATTAAAAAGATTTATATTCTCCTAAACATGGTTAATTATTATATCAAGTTACTTTGATTAACCTACATTGATTTTGAATTTTATGGTAAAGTTAATGGTATTTTCATTTTTCAATTACGATAGTTGAAAAAAATTCAATTATGGTAGAATTTCCTTAAAAATATTCAATTTTGTAAAAAATTATAACTTAACATATAGATTTACTTATTGTAACAAGTCTTATGGTGAATATATATATTAATTTTAATTTTTAATGATAAAATTAAGGGTAATTATATATTTCAACTATCATAGTTGAAAATATTTTCAACTATGGTAGAAAGAATCTCCCCATTTTAGTTAGATATATTCCTTTTTTTTATCAGAATATTCCTTTTAAATTTACCTTGGCTATAAGCAAGTTGCAAAAATAAATTTAAAAAAAAAAACTGCTGCAAAACAAAAAAACGGATAACACAATACAGCAGTTCGCCCTTTTTATTCTTTAGTAAGATATGTGTACCACATATTTATTATATTTGAAAGGTACCATTATTGTATTAGTCGTTCATTGCCAAACCGATAGAATAAGTGTTTTTTTTTTTACTCTAATATTTTGGGGGGAAAAAAATTCAGTAAAAATGATGCAAAGTTACTTAAGATACCCGTCTTTTGAAATTCTACTCATAAGAAATTAAAGAGAACTTTTATTCTAGTACTAGAAATCTAGAAAAAAAAACATATTAGATTTTTGGAGGTTGATTTTTTGGCCTGACATCGCACAGAATTGGTCTAGACAATCTTTAATAAGCAGAGCTTGATCGTGTGACGCTGCAGCAAATAACACGACATCGTCTGCAAAAAACATATTTGAAACTTTTGGTCCCCTTCTACTAGTTGGGAAACTAATCCAATTTTTCTTTTCAACTTCTATCTCAACAAGTTGGGCTAACCTTTCCATACAGGCCACAAACAAATAGGGAGACAGTGGATCCCCTTGGCGAATTCCTCTAGTAGGTTGGAAGGTTTCTGTAGCTTCGCCATTCCAAAGAACACTCAAGGTGCAGGTTCTGACACATTGCATAATTACCATGACAATGAGCGTGTCCCTGAGGAAACTCCAATTAACCCTATCATAAGCCTTTTCGAGATCCAGCTTGATTGCCATCCATCCTGTTTTCCCTTTTTTACTTCTCATAGAGTGCCTTTTCGAGATAACATAATTCTTAATAAAGTTACCCTCCATTCCATATTAATACTCCCTCTGTTCCATATTAATTGTCCTGACTCATCATTAATTTCTCAACATATACAATGTTTTAATATGCGAAAGTACCATCATTAGATTCATAACGAAAATTATTATGATAAGAATATAATTTTGTAACTTTTTGATGAAATATACTATAAGAAATTCTTAGTCAAAGACGACATTTTGAACAATTAATATGAAACAGAAGGAGTAATTCCCAACTTAGAGCAAATCTGGATTCGAGTTTGCCCAAACATCATTGGCATTGCATCAAGTGTTCAGATGGATGCTCCAAATAATGAAATTTAAATGATCATTTCCCACAAAAAAAAATGAAAAAAAAGTTAAAAACAATCTTTTCCTATGAGAACCAATTGATGACGGAGGAAGCAACCTAGATTTGTAAACCAGAACCATTCCCTGGAAATTTACAATATTTACAATAATGCAAATCCTGAAACTATGACAAAATGACTTAAAGAGAAATGACGAAGAGAAAAAAATGTCAAATTTGTAGAACTGGTTTTGCTGTATCTTTTCCAGTTGTTAGGTTGTGATTCCAATTTGTTTTTTTTTAAATTTATTTAGCTGTGGTGTTGTGGGTATTTTTTTTATTGTTTTCGTAACGCTAATACGATCTCTTCTACCTTTTTGGACTTTAATTAAAAAAAAGACATAATATTGCAGATTTAACTCGTGCATAAATCCCGACAAGTACCCCAAAAAAAAAAACACCAAGTTACACCAAATAAGATTGGTTCGACTTTCATTGTGCAATTAAATTTTGGCAACCTTTTGTCCCCAGCCAACATCAAGATCAGATGGTGTCCCAGTACAAACTTGCAGAGAAACCAACAGCAGGTAAGTTTATCAGTTTAGGGTTTAATCATCTATACAGATATTCACAAAGCTTACAACATAGAAACAGCGAGTCTATCTGAGATTAACCAGCAGTAGTAATGTATCATCAGCTTCACATGCTATGTACTATTTACAATTTACAAGATTTGCTTTCTGCCACACTCCTGATATCAACAGCCTTCCATCAGAATATGATACGAAATCAAAGAGAACCCATTCGCTTGCGCTTAGAGACACCCTCACCCATCATGCCCAGTTCCTCTTAGCCCGGAGTCGCATCAGTTTGTCCCTCCATTCAGCTGCAACAAGACCATCACCGTTACAAATCATTACCGCCTTCACTTCATCCATGTAATATATATAGTTACAGTTTTAGATTAAAAAAAAAATTGTCCCCTCAAAGTTATCTTGCTTGGAGTTCTCATTTTACCAAACAGTATACTGACACTACCAAATGGGTCAATAAACACCACTAAACTTTCTGTTACTAGGAGAGGATGTCATTCCCAGTCTTAGAATATGAGAACCAAGTTTCTACAAACTGTGTTCTAGAAATTGAGTCTCACAATCTTCCCTTAAACACTAATACACAAATCCAATACCACATAAGTCCCATTGCAAAACAGGGATTTGGGTGTGTGTGTGCGGGCGTTTCCGATGTAGCAACCTTACCCCTAACTTAACAAAATTCATTGCAACTAGTTTTGATTGACACATTTAGAGGAGTTGTTTACATTAGTTCATTATTGACTAGACTCAACCTAGGAAAAGCTGACCAAACTGAACACAATATTAGCCCATTTAATTAAGTGGTTTAGATGGGTCAACTCAATTCCCCAGTTATTATTACCCGGTTAAACTGTTATCAATAAGTCTCAGTATGCGTATAGTCCTTTCTAAATATATGTAGGATTTGTAACTTTAACTTGAGTTTGTGTTTGGTTATGAGTTAATCTCTCCTTATAATTTGGCATGCCAACCTTGTATAAATGACGCATCATTCATCATGCCTTTTGAAATGTGTGTTAGGATTGCACTTGAATGACGATTTGAAGGAATCATAATGCGTCTTATAATTCAAGGTCTCAGATTCCATTTACTACATGAAGTAACATAATATATTTATCATTTTAATCACACAACGAGTTGCTTCACACAGATAGGTTACTAGGCGAAAAGGGTCACACAAAAACCAAAACCAATACTCCAAAATCCCACCCAAACGAGGTATGGAGGGATAGGATGTATCAATCTTCCCCCTAAATTTAGCAATTTAGAAAAAAATTGGCTCTAATTGACCTAAGATTTAAAAACGGTTCGCTGCCTACTACTCCATAGAAAAGAAGTAGATGAGTTTTACTGAGACATTTTACTTTAGTCTATTACCAATCTAAGTAGTAAATAAAATCTTTTTCAACTATCCAGATCATGGGCGTAGGTAAATAGGCTATAACATGATTTTAATTATTTACTTAAATGGGCAAACACGGCAAACTAGGTCAGCATGTTTACAATTTAAACGGCAAACGATTTCAACTTCCAGTCCGTTTAATATAAAAGATGGGTTCCTCAAAGCTATAATGCAAACTTCCTCCTAAGAATAATTGATTATTGGACAACACAAACTGTGTTGTTTAATAAACGAGATGGGTTCCTCCTAAGCTATGTTTAATAAATAACAGAAATTATAGGAAAGCAGAAACCATGTCGTGGCTTAGCTACTATCCTAAAAATGATTTCGCCAAAAGCTACGATGCAAACTTCATCAAGGTGGCCTTCCCTAAGATTAACACAATATGATGGTATTTGAGAGGGTATGCAAAGGGCTTAAGCTTTTAAATTAGTGGAGGGATATATATAATCAAATAAAGGCTAATCCCATTCCCATCGATGTATCAAAGGTGATTTTCCTACATAGGTCGTTCATTAGCAAATCCACAAGATTCTTTTGAGACTCCATGTAATCCAATGATATCACTCCATTTTCAAGTAGTTCCTTCACTAAATTTAGCAAGCATTATGTGGGTTTAATGATGCTTACTTTGATGTAATTTGATTTGTCAATAATGTTGATGAAGTTGCCTAGTATGCTCTTTTTCTAATGCTTGGCGCCTACCTTGCCACCCCTTTTGATATTCTTGGATGTATTGTCGAGTGTAGGCACCTAATTGTCAACCTATTAGACTTTAAAAAGCGTAATTCACCTCTTTACCACCCCTTTCAATTTGCTTGTTTTAATGTCAGTATTAGGCATCTACCTTGTCACCCTCGAGTTGGTATTCTCGCTGGATGGAGGGAATTTGTAAGCAATTTTTAGCAGAAAATCAACCCCCTTTCCTCCTATACATCTCATACCTAAACTTCCAAGAATTAGTCTTATTTGATTATCTTTATTCCTTCACTAGTCCAAATACCATAAAATAAACATCTTAGGGTGTAGTTTCAAGTACTCCAAGTTAGTTAATTAGGAGTAAATATAAGTTTTGTCAATTCCAGATCCTGCAGATTCTCTATTGGACAAGGCAGTACCGAATAGCCATGTCAGATCAGGACTAGGGGATAGGCCATGTCACATCAAAACAAACAGATGACAACTGCAAGTTAAGCATAATGAGCTCTCACAATTACACGAAGTTGTATATCCAACACAAATGTAATCTTGCTCACGGCAAACCACATAGCAATGTCTACTCAATAGAATGCTTCGAAAGATATGACATGAGAACTTGGGGGAGGAGGGGGGGAAGGGGAGGATTACCGGAAAGGCGGAAAGGTCTGTATCTAGTCATTTATATTAATGCTCATTTACTGATTAGTGATTACATCATAATGGTAGGTTGGTGCCTGTGAATATATGGTCGGAAAAAGGGACACACAAGAATAACTCTGAATTAGAGATCAAATGGAAATATCATACATACCTGCATCCTGATAGCGCTCCTCACCAGCAGCATCAATCATATTGCGCAGAAGGTTAAATTCAGTTGCCTCTATACATGGCTTCCCACTAGGCCTGGCCAAGTTGCATACAATAGTTAATACAAACTTGTCCTCCCCATAGAACAGATCTACCGAAGCACAGTCACCTCACGGTCATAAACGGAAATGGTAGATATGATATGACACACCAGGTCGATATGACACACCAGGTCAACAAGATCCACACAGGGTAACTGTGATTGTTACTTTCTTCTTCTAGTGGATTGGGTGCAAAGCTTATCTATGCCTTTCAAATGCCTTTCAAGACTCCTATTATACACTTCATTTAAGACCCAAACAAGGACTCCAAAAGACTTGGGGACTCTTCTTTAAGCCATTCGAGAAAAGTTTGCAGGCAAGGTGCATGTAAATGCATGCAATTACATGTGAGTGCAGGTGTAATTAAACAAATGCTCAAAAAGACAGGCCATTACTCATTTAAGAGATCTCCAACATAATGGTCACACTCCCAAGAGGGCTGGGTCAATTCTATTTGCACTTTACGCGGTTTACGCCTGGCCATTTTTATCCAAGTCCTCATTTGGAAGATCTCCACATTAATGATTACATTCCCAAGAGGGCTTGGTCATTTGAGTTTGTTGTTTGTAATCTGCACCCATTTTAGTCTTTGGTCAATTCAGTTTGCATAATGTCATCTGATTTCATGTGACGATCATATCGCACTTTGCTGCGTGGGAACCACAGTATCAAGCTATAATGATTGCATTCGCACAAACTTTTACAATCAATTTGCACGGTTATGAAAAGAAATCTAGCAGTGTAGTGATAATATCATATGAAATTTTCTTCTTATAGCTACACAGAATTTAAGGCCAGGATAAATTCTAGGGTCAAACAGGGCATCCTGGTATTTTGAGGGCAGAAAGTAGACCATCAAGTCAATTATCACTTCTTTGATTGCTCATTGCTATTCGCATCATCTCCCTCCAACCTAACCTACCAGCCCTCCACCAGCAGTCCTCCCAGAGAGGGGGGTCTATAGCAGTATCAGAATGTAACAGAGAACAGCAAGGCCAGTTGAAAGAAGTCGGATTCAGGAACATAGAAAGGACTAGTTAAAAAGTCAAGACACAAAATGATCACATCAAGGGCAACATACCGATCTAACTCCGAAAATAATGAGCCAGCTGATGCAGGTACTAATGCAGTTACTTTTGCAGATTCAACCACCCTCATCCCATCACTATATGCCAAGTTCTTGTTAACTTGAATAGGAGCCTGTGCAGATAATAGATAAGCTTCACCAGTTTCAAAAATAAGAGTTACAACGTAGAAAATACTTGCCTAGCTTTATATTCTACCAAGGTCAACCCCATATTTGAACGCATTCTCAAATAATGGGAATTTGTAAAATTATCATGCACCTAAGAGACCCGCAAGGGTGGTCAGTTAGACGAAAATTATTCAGGGTACAGCGCAACACTCTTGTATGTATTTCGTCATTCTTTTCTAAAACAATAAATTAACTAAATAAAATGCCATAGTGCATAATATGGCTCTTCTAATTAAATGATTATTCTAATTAAATGATTCTCAAATCATAGTCTCTGGAGTTAGAGGATGTAGATGCATTAGGTAAAATATCATCCCTTCCTATTCGACATCTAAACAAAAATCTAATTGAAAAGGTTATATCGACCTTCCCACCAGATAGGTAAACAAACTTGATAATCATTTCAGAAAACATGAACCAACCATTCTAGCCTGAAGCTGTCAGGATATCCAGAAGACAATATAACAATTTTTGTGGTTTAGAGGCTTAATTTTACCAATAACCTTATTATAAAGGATAGACACAGTAACCTAATTATTATCTAAACACCACAAAAGTCATGTACAAGAATGTTGGCTCAGATAAGAGCAATTCGAGAAAAATGTGAGGATACCTGACATCTTACAGCAATATTAATTGCATCAGAAGGTCGAAGGTCAAAGCTGATGCAGTCATTGTCATTACCAACCTGTGTCCACATATGATTTAACGTTAGTACAGTTAATGATATATAATAGCATATACATTCAAGTAAAAATAAACTTATCCAAGCATCAACTTGAGATGACAGCCATTATACGTGCCTTTGAGAGATATATCTCAGCAAAATATGCCTCGTGTACTCTCTTAGTTATACGGACAAGTTTGACCTGCACAAATATACAAATTACAAGCATAATAGATGAAAAGCTTGTCGCGAAATTACCAACAAATTTGGTAACTTACTGCATATCCCATCTTCTCAATCATTTCCTTTGTGACTTGGTACATAGTTGGCCTAGCCTGTAAGCCATAATCACACCAAGATACACACGTAAGGAAACTATATAATCATGAATGATTAAACACAGCAACCTTACAAAAGCGTGAATGTAAATACAATATGCACGTTGCGGATAGCAGCCATCAGCAACACGCTTGGCATCTCCACTGCAACATGAGTAAATAACAATAAATGAGACAACCAACAAGGTGGACATAAAATTCAAAAGTAATCATGTTTTCCTAAGAAAGAACCATAATACGTACGAACAATTATTGGAAGAAGAAGATCAGATCCATCTTCCATCTTTAGCACGATCGCTGGCTGTGGAGCATAATCTGGCAGATGACCACCTTGAGGACTGTTATGGACACAGTTCAAGAGCCTGCCATTTCTCATTTTAATTGTGAAACCATCCGAACCACTCTTCACTTCAACTGCGGTAAACCAATTAATGAAAGATGTGACCAGAGTGCTCACGAATATTCATGCAGAAATCTGATTCTAAAGAGCACAATACATAAGCTACAGAGAGGCCTCGATGCATGTGGTGCTTTAAACTTTAAAAGGTCAAAAATAAGTGGGCAAGTTTGCTGCTGGAAGGTGCAGAGTTGTCTTTCCATAGGGATAGACTGTTCTGCTAGGAACACATTTGAAATCTTAAACCCCCATCACAAACTTCCATTGAGCAGCTTATGCTATCATGGGTATCCAACACATACCCACGAAAGTGATGCTGTCCATGGCATGATATAACTGCTAACCAAGAGGTTTTGTTTCTTCATATCCTCCTCTACCCAATAACACAAGGAAGCAAAGAGCACCAGAAAAGGACAAAGAGAATTGCAAAAATGCTTATCTAATTCCTACAAAAAGCTAAAACGGAGCAGTTTCAGACTCAACAATTCACATTTTACTCTTGTTCAAAAACATGCCAATAGACGTAACAATTCACTTCACAAATTTTGAGATCTACCAACACAAAATCAAAGCAGAAAACAACTACGCAAATATTGAAATAGGGCAACCAGACAGTTTTGCAACCATCAAAACAACAACCAAACACAAGATGAAGTTTAGAGGCTATTCATGCAGTAGCCAATCCCAACATTGAACTCATTCAAACCCATGAAGTAGTAATCCAAGCATAACATACCAGCTTCAGTAACACTCGAGTCAACGTAGTCCTCATCATTATCCCTAAAGTTCTCTGCTCTGCTACCACTCTCATCAGAAGATGAACTAAACGCGCAATGAATAGCAGTACCAATCCTTCGGACCTGAATGGGACACGTAAAATTCCCCGCATTGCTTCTTCGCACAAGTACATGCTTAGAACCCCAAATCCGACTTTTCAGCATTGGACTCATAGACCCATTTACGGGCACTGGATGTACACTAACTTGCTTTGCTCGAATAGTGGGGCAAATAACAGGACCGTGCAGTGCATCCATCCTTCCTACTTGAACATAAGAATCCAAAATAATGTTTGTCATTTTCAATAAAACAGTTGCAATTACGATTATATATTACAAGAAACAAGTCATGTTAGTTAAATAGTCACTATGCAACATGATTCATGAACAACATCATTTGCTTTGTACAAGAAGCCAGCAAGATTACCCATTACATACTCAACTTAAAGCAAGATTACCCAATACATACTCAACTTAAAGCAAGATTACCCATCTTTTTAATCTTGACTTAATATCCAAGCCATAGACTTCTAAAGTTAGCTACTCTGTTATTCCCTGGTGGCTTTTAACTTTAATGACTGATTCCCAAATTCTCAGGACAGATTTCAAAGCAAGAAAACTAAGAAAAACATAATAAACGTTTCAGCTTTGAAAAAAAGAACGAAAAAAGAAAACTAATCACATGAATAGATACTAATAGTACAAGTTTCAAACGTAGACATGAATTCGTAATCAAACTGTCCATTTTAAAACAAAGCATAGGAAAAAAAGAACCCCCCCCCCCCAATATTCTGTCTATTCAAGATTTTTAGCATCACAATCACTCGATTATCGGAGAAACAAAACCGCATAATTACAATATTCGAGCATCAAACCTGACAAATAAGCTTTTATTAGGATTCAGGGAATTGTTGACTCGGAAAAAGCTTGAGATTCTACTCGATCAGTGCCTGCAAATGTATAATAGGCGCAGAATTCCGAAAATAAAACAGAATTCAGCTTAGGGTTGGGCTTTGATCGTACGAATGAATTAGGGATTGTAGAAACGGTGGGGGTTGAAATTGGATGGGACCGTTTGAATTGAGAAGACAAACGGTCCTGATCTGAAGAAGATGAGCAAATAGTGGAATCAAAGATGAAGTTGAAAGGGAGATGAAAGATGGAAAATGATGAAAGGGATGAAGTTGGATGGATGGATAAGAGATTCTCTCCCTCTGCTTTGTTTGTTTTCCAGAGAGAGAGAGGTGAAGACCTTTCTAACAAGGAGATAACTATTTATAATGGAAACTCTCTGCCTCTCTCTTATTTAATTTAATGGAGTTCTTTTGCTAAGACAATTATACCCTTCACGGCTCGCTGCACCGGTGGACCCATAATCACACATTCATTTTCAGGAGGGGCGTTAAACAATCGGGTTTGGATCAAATTGGGTTCGGACATTCAGATAGAATCCCCGAACTTCAGCCTGATTTGAATTTCAAAGTAGAACATTTTGTAATGTCTGAACCCCAACCTAAATTTGTTTGAACTAACATTTGTTCGAATATACCCAAACCCGAATTTACACTGAATTTAGGCATAAGTTCAATATTTTGTCCGAATTTCAGGGTTTGGACTTTGGACACCATTCGAATTTGTCCAAACTCGCATTTGATACAAAATTCGAACGTCTGAAACTCGATTTTAGAATTGGACATAACTGAATTAGAATTTGGACAGAAAAATAATGATCAAACTCGATTTAATTCGGGTCGGAAAATTCGAATATTCGAATCGGACGGATTTTTGTATCGTTACATTTTTCATACTTCCTCCATTTTTAAAAGAATTTAAGTAACTCATTTTATATTATTTATCATTTTAATAAAATATTTATTATTATTTTTTATTTTCCTGTAATATTTATGAATTAATATAACATTAAAAGTTAATTTTAATTAATAATGTGGGGTAATTTCCTTACTAAGGTAGTACTCTCTCCTTCCATAAATACTACCTTCAATCTATATTATTTGTCATCTTTTTAAATTGTGCAGTCAAATTTAGAAAATTTTGATCATAAATTTTGATCATATATATATATATATATATATATATATATGGATTGATCATATGAGCATGGGCCTTTTGTGAGCATGTGAGCATGGTTGCTTTTTTGGCAGACATTAAGTATTATTTCCGTGGACATCAATTATGTAAGATGAACATTAAGTATTGTTATTGTGGACATCAAGTACCAAGGTTGGACATCAACATTTGATGTCCCCCAAAAAAAATCTTGTATTCCATTTGCATACTTGATGTTCACGGAAACAATACTTGATGTTCACCTTTCATACTTGATGTCCACGAAAATAATACTTGATATCCGCTAGATATCCAACTATGCTCACATGCTCACCAAAGAGCCATTCTCATATGATCTGTTCCCATATATATATATATATATATATATATATATATATATATATATATATATATAATAATAATAATAATAATAATAATAATAATTTTCAAATAAAATTACTATCATTAAATTCGTAACGAAAAATATTATCATCAATGTAAAATATTACAATTGTTAATAAAATCCTGGAGTATTTTATAAGAACTACTCCCTTCATTCCGAATTAATTGACATATTCTACAATTTTGTACATACCAAAGTTTAACCGAAAAACTACCTACATAATTAAATAGCACTATTTTCCAATGTGTTTTTTGGCATGCCAAGGTGTGGTAATGAGAGAATGTGAGTAGGATTAGTATTTATTGATTGAATAAGTAAAAAGTTAACATAATTATTAAAATTAAAACAATTAACTTTGTTATTGGGAAATGAAAAGTGACAATTATTTTGGAACAAAAAAAAAATTAGTCTAAATACCAAATAATATGAGACGGAGGGAGTATTAACAAAGATTGATATTGTTGTTGATTGGTACCATGCTTGAACCCTTGACATCAACCATAAAGTTATCAACTCCAACCATAAGGTCTAAGTCAAAGATTGATATTAAAAACCATAACAATCAACAAAAACACAAATAATATGGACATGAGAGAGTAAGTGTCTTTTATGCTTTCCAATACTCATATTTACTAGTTTTTTTGCTCAGGAAAAACTTATAGTGGTTGTCAATCATGACAACCACCACAATGAAAATAATATTTATCCATATATATATGTCAACTTTTATCTTCGTCATTCATTGTTTTTATTTAGTACAAACTATAACAGATATTTTCTTAATTAAAAATATTTTATGAAATTTTTCAAAATTTAAATACTTTAATTCTAAGTTTTTGCCTAATAAACAAACATATTTTGAAAAATATTTATTTTAAATTTTTTAAAATAAACTAAAATTTAAAAAAATATATTGTACAATTTATATTAAATAAAAAAGCTAATGGTCAAGATAAAATTTGACATATATACAAGTAGGATTTATTTTACTTACGGTGGTTGTCATGGACTCATGGTTGACAACCACTATAAGTGTATCATTTTTGCTCATTTTTCCGAATGGGTGTCAATTTAGATAAATAAATGTAAATACAAAAAATATAGGAAAATTGGATTCTAATACTGTAATATGAATTTTTGGACATAGTAGACTAAATAATATGAACTTTAAATTTGGTTCTGAATAATATGAACTTTTACACCATATAGATTAAATAGTATGCCACCGAGTTAAGTTGATGGCGGGATGACGAGGCGGTAGAGGCACGCACATGGGTCTGTTAACTTTATCATGTCAGCTTTGACTTTCCAAATAAGTCCCCCCCTCTCTCTCTCTCTTCCTTTATCTTCTTCATCTTCTTTTTTCTCTCTCTAAAAATCTCAGATTCCCCCTTTGTTTCTTCTTCTTCAGTCCTCCCTCTCTCCATTTCTTAGTGCCAAGTAGCTACATAGTCCAACCCTTGTTCCAAGCTCAGTTCCCTGCTCTAATTAGCACCACCTTGGTCCCAGTGACTGCCAGAGGAGATTTCTCTGCAATTTCTGTCCAAAAAACGAAGTTGATTCTTGAAGCCAGAATACAAATATTAACATGTAATCCCAAATAGTATTGTTATAGAATTGGAGAAAAGTAATCAACAAACAACAACCACTAAGAAGAAATTGGAGAAAAAGGGGGGATCCGATCAAACAACACCTTAAAATCCTTCATCAAATTCAAATCCTTTTGTGCAATGAAATGAGGTAGTTCCCTAACTTCAACAATCAATTTCATACCAACATTTCTCCCCTTCTTTTCTTTCATTGTTTTGTTCGTAAACAAAATGTTGAAACCCCCACAAAGAATCATTCAAGCCCTACTTAGATCGCACTTCAACACTACTATCACCAAAACCCATCTTCCGTCACCCCCAAAACCCCCCACAATGAGGTTTTCTTACTTTGCTTTCTCTTCGTATTTGTGATATTGTTACCTTCAACACTCTGTTATTTCTCTGCTTAGAGGATATTGACCTTAAACTATTACGAGACTTAACTCCCTGAGATCGACAATCATACTCTCCCTAGAAGTACGTACACCATTATTATTATGATTATTGTTATTAGTATTAGTATTATTACTATTATTATTATTATTGACATCATCATCATTATCGATCATCATCATCATCATGATGTTGCCTACTTTATAAAGTATGATATTTACGACCTTTCCTCTCCTACATACCATAGCAAGTGTCACTCAATATTTTTAAAATATTTAGAGTACTTAGATTACTTAAATGTTAAAAACAAATCTTTTAGCTCATAACTAGTCCATATGCTTCAACTTGAGTATGAAATTGATTAATTCTGTGGGCAAAGTCATGTTGAATCAATAAAATTTCTTTTTTATCATTGAAGAAGAAATATTTATTAACAAAAAGCTATACATAATTTACAATGAAAATCATCCAACAAATAAAATCAACATTGATATAAATTCTCATCTTAAAAATCAACGATAAATATATTATCGGTTGGTTGTAAATAGGTAACATTTGTTAGGCAATTAATTATTGCTTTATTCAATGCCTTTGTTTTTTTAAAGTTACGGCAAGTTTTTTTTTTCGATTATTAGTAGCCAAAAGGCTAAAGGTTCATAACATACAGCAACCCGCAAACTCAACAGCAAGCATCTACCATCAAAAGGGTTACGACCAAACTGCTTAAAGAAGAAAAAACACTGCAAGGACTTAACATAAACCGCTAAAGTTACGGCAAGTTATAATATACTAGTTGAAATAGCAAATATTTACTTAATGTGATAAATCATCCTTGACTGAAATGTCACCAAATTATATGATATTTAGTTGAATCATCCCCCAAATAAAACATGTAATACTAATACAACAAGATGCAATTACAAGCTAGACTATACAATTAGATTCAATCATTTTCAACAACCTAATATCTTAAATCCACCAAAGCCCGTTCTAAAGTCATAGCAAAATCTCATAACAAGATGAAAAATCAAATTCAACGACGTTAACTCTTACTCAAAGAAAAAGACTGTCTTATATAAGACTGTCTTATATATTCGATCAAAAAAAAAAAAACTGTCTTATATAATTTATTATAAGACTGACCTACATGTCAAAGAAAAATCTCAGCAGCCGTCTCACGTAGTGTATTACAACGCTATATTTGATTTAACGCAAAAAAGGAAAAAACAAATATTGAGTCAGCCACTAAAATAACAATTGATGATACTTTCCTTGATTAACACGGCTCATTGATTGACACAATTTTTTTTTTTTTTTTTGAGATGATTGACACAATCACGATATTATCATGATATTATCCTGCATTTTAATTTGGTAAGTAAATAATTAAAATATGTAGCTAATAGTTATAAAAAAAATGTAGCTAATAGTTTCACATTATAGACCCATATTCATTAATTAACACAGCTCCTTATTTCATGTTAGAATATATGTGATTTATATTCTTTTATCAAAAAAAAAGTGATTTATATTCAATCTAAGCATGACTAACTTTGTGTTATGTCGATATTTTTTCTAACTAAAACACAGAAGGAAAAAAATAGTGGTTAGTATACTTAATTGAATTAGAATATATATAGATGACTAATATATTATATATAAGTGACTAATATAATACGGAGTACTTCCAATTAGAACGCAGAAAAAGAACCATAAAAGGTCAATTTAATTGTATTAGAATATAAGTTACTAATCTATTGGATTAAGGGTGACTAATATATTATGTTATCTCAATTTTTTCTAGTTAAAACGCACAAGGAAAAAATCGCAATAGAACTACTGTGAACTTTTGATTTGAAACTGAATTGTGTTTCTTGTTATTGAATGAAAGGAAGAAGCAACAACATTTATACAAAAAAACTGGAAGTCCTCTTGCTTCGGAGGAACCCAGAAGAACGAAGAAGCAAAGAAAAGAAAGAAAGAAGAAGAAAGAAAGAAAAAGAAAGAAAAGAAAAAAAACCGAACCCAAAAAAAATAAAAAAAACCGGCTGCCTGAACCGCGGTCCACGAAACAAACAGGCCAACTCAGCAAACAAAGAAATGGGCTTTGACAATTGAAACTGGGCCTAACCATAAAACTTCACATCTACTAATTGAATTAGAATACATGTGACTATTATATGATGTAAAATTGACTGATATAATACTTCCATTTAGTTAAAACGCAGAAAAAGAACCATAATAGGTTAATTTAATTTCTTTAGAATACGAGTGACTAATATATGGATTTAGGTGACTAATATTAGAATCCTCGATATATGTAGTTTTTTAGTTACAACAGTCACAGTCATATGACTATTATAGTCACATGTGGAAAAAAAATATAAATTCCCAACTTTCCAAAATTCTTACAATAAACATTGCTAGGATTCTTGTTGAATAGGTATATTTTTAATTGTAACACAATCAATTTAACAATATCAAATACTCATATCTATTTATTATGAGCTTTAACCATATAACTGGAAAAAATGACCTACACATAATATTAGTCACCCCTTAGATTGTATATTAGTCACCTATATAATCTAATACAAGATACAGACATAATGCAGTTTTTTTGTTAGTCACCTAACATCTAATATAAGTAATATCATAATATTAGTTACCCCTAGATGATATATTATTCACTTCTATATGAACAATTTCGGTTAATTGAAAATAACAATTTTGGAAATTCTTAAATATCAAAATAATTAAATGTGAAATTCCTTAAAAAAAGGTTATGAATATATAAAAATGAATCGTTCCCATGAAAATAACATATATATATATATATATATATATATATATATATATATTAGTTGATTAAAAGATAAAGAGTCATGTATGTATGTTGTATTAGACTTATAAACAGGATACCTAATATATTGTAGTCAATTTATTATATTTACTTTATTAATTCCAAATTGCCATACGTTATATGTATATGTTGATGTTTAAAAATAAAATGTATTTAAATAAAAATTGTAACACGATCAATTTAACAATACCAAATAGTCATATCTACACCCACTAAGCCAATAAAATAAACACATACAATTATAATAGCCATGATGGCAATATAAATTATACAATCATTATTGTCATGGTTACGCCATCTCTAACATAATTCAATATATCAAAATTGAATTTGCTAAATATACCTAAAAACGACCGAGAAGCACGAATTATTAGATACATGGTCGAATATAATTATTAGTACAAACAACCAACGTTGCGACCCAACCCATTACCATCACAACTTCAACGTCATTCCCGCCAAGGACCAATTTGATCCACATTTAACGTCTCCACTTGCAGATTCTCCATTGTTATCATGACAATGTTTTTAACATATCAAATATATTAAAAGATAAAGAGTAATGTATGTATGTTGTATATATTTTTTTAACTCGGGTAAACAAGAAACTTCAAGAACTTAGGGGACCCTTCTATCAAGGCATCTCCCTAAGTTATCTGCACGAATAATAAAAGAAAAGGCCGCTGAAGGGCTACATAACCGAAGACCGACAGTGTCTAAAGAATGACCAAGATTAGCCATCCAATATGCCGCTGAGTTTGTTTCTTGGTAGATGTGGCAAATAGTATAACCTTCCAACTGCCTGATTAAGTTTTTGATATCTCTAACAATTATATCAATATACCAAGCTGTGTGGACAACCCTTGGATAGCCTGGATGAGAATAAGACTATCTCCTTCAATCTGAATGCTTGAGAAACCTTCCAAAATAGCTTGTTGAAGACCAAAACGGAGAGCCAAGTCTTCTGTCAACATAATGGAATGTGAATTAACCGGCATGGCACCAAATTTTCGAAGACGACCCAAACGATCACGAATGACGAATCCTACTGCTGAGCCTTGATGGTTTAGGGAACCATCAAAGTTCAACTTCACCCAACCATAGCGAGACTGTTTCCACCCTTCACGAACATTATTGTGACGACGTGGCAGTTGAGATTGAGATCGTTGATGCTGATTAAGGTGTTGATCTTGGTAAGAAAATCTGCTTCTAGCTCGCCATTATGCAAAACTTCTCTTGGCTCGAATGATGACTCTTGTGGTGTTGAAGATGGAGTTGTTGAAGACGCAATCATTACGCTCCTTCCAGATGCTCCATATGAGGTAGAAGGCTCTCAAAACCTCGTTGGAGCGGAGAGAATTTTTGAGAGTTTGTAGCATAATGCTACCATTACTGTCTGTTGGGCAATTGATAGAAGATGATAGCCATCTATGGGATTTGGCAATATCCCACATTTTTTTTTTGTGAAATGGCACTGAAATAATAAGTGACAATCAGTCTCCAAATCTTGGAGACAAATAGGGAAAGAGGGGTCTAGATTGATACCCCTACGCATCAAATTCCCTCTAAAAGGGAGACTATTCTGAAAAATCAGCCAGAGGAAATTTTTTAGCTTTGGTTGGATATCAAGCTTCCAAATCCAAGATCCTTCCCATTTAGGTCTGGAATCTAACTCATGACAAAGCCCTGTCGCGGACTTGGTTGAAAACTCCCCATTGCCAATTAGGCCTCAGCAAACTTCATCATGTTCCGCAAAAATAGGAATAGGGGTCTTAAGAACCAATTGGACAAGTGACTCCGGAAGCACTTGCCTGAGCTTGTGTTGATCCCATTCATTATTACAAATGAATTCTTGAACAGTCATGTCATTATTTTCAAGTGAGCAAGACTGATTAGCTAAAGAAGATAATGGAAGTTGATCGCACCAATTATCATTCCATAAGTTCACTTTGGCACTGTTCCCAATTTTCCATCAAAACCTTTTTTTGCAAACTTGTAAGCTTTACAAAGATTCTTCCAAACCCAAGAGTCTGAGGACTTCGGGCTTTTCACATACCATTCACCGGAGTGGTTGTACTTAGCAGTCATTTGGGAGACCCAGATGTTGTTTCTCTCATGAATCAGTTTCCAAACTAACTTACATTGGAAAGCTAAATTTGCCGCATGAGTCTTGCGGAGGCCAAACCCCCCTTTATCCTTTGGTCTACAGACTTTTTCCCATGAGATCATGGACATTCCTTTTTCAGAGGAATTCTTTCAGAAAAAGTTTCTGTTTACTCGATCAACACGTTCACAAGTAGATTTGGGCATAAGAAAACATTGCATAGTATGTGCTGGGAGTGATTCCAAGTTTGCTTGAATAAGAATTATTCTCCCAGCTTTTGACACAGAGTTAGCTTTTCAGTTAGAGAGTTTCTTTGAAGCCTTTCCTAAAATAGGTGAAAACAATTCTATTTTCTTAGTACCGCTAATGGACGGACAACCAAGGTATTTACCCAAAGATTCTTTGGTGGGGATATTAAAGATCCCTTTTGCACGATCAGTGTATCTACTCGAAGCTTTTGAAGAAAATATCATTGTAGACTTGTGAAAATTGATCAATTGTCCAGACTGTTCACAAAAACTGTCTGAAATGGTCTTAAGGTTTCTACAAGCTGATTCAGTCCCTTTAAAAAAAAGAAGACTGTCATCAGCAAAAAGTAAACATGAGATGTTCATTTATGACGCACAAATCTTAATTTCCAATCCCTTTTTTTTTGTCTTGACTTTGCTGAACCAGGGATTGGGTTATGAGTTCCATACATAAAAGAAACAAGTAAGGGGAAAGTGGATCCCCTTGTCTAAGCCCTCTTGTTGGTTTGATTAATCCACAAGGCTGATCATTTACTAACACTGAGTAGGAGACAGAAGAAATGCACTCCATTACCCAGTTTGTCCAAATTGGAGGGAATCCCATTTGAACTAGGGTTTTTTTTTTTTAAAAAAAAGAAGTTCCGATCAACTCGGTCATAGGCTTTTTCCATATCTGATTTCAAAGCAACCCACGGCTTAGCAGTTGTGGATTGTTTGAATTGGTGCATTATTTCATGCGCCAGAAGTACATTGCCATGAATTTGTCTATTTGGAACAAATGCACTTTTAAAAGGGCTTCTGATATTATCCAGTATCGGTCTAAGCCGATTGACCATAATTTTTACTATGATCTTATAAAGAGTATTACAAAGACTGTCTAAATTGGTTGGGAAGAGTAGGATCTTCCACTTTTGGGATAAGAGCAATAAAGGTATGATTAACCTCTTTAGCAATTTTCGAGTGTGGAAAAAATCCTTTATGGCTGTTGAAATATCAATGCTCATAATATGCCAATATTTTTGATAGAAATCTGCACCAAAACCATCCGGTCCCGGAGCTTAAGCAGGGTCCATTTGATCAATTGCAATTTTAATTTCTTCGTCTGTAACCATGGCCGAAAGTTGTTTACTTTGCTCTACTGTGATCTTAGGTAAGATCGGAAGGTCAATATTTGTGATAGTATTAGAAGCTTTGAATCTTGAGGGAAATTCTTCAACGAAACGATTCTGAATTTCTTGCTTATTTTAGATGCAAACACTAGATGGATCCTTAATACCAGATATTAAAGATTTCTTTTTTCTAAATGTGACTGATCTATGAAAAAATGAAGAACTACGATCCCCTTCTGTCAACCAACGCTTGCGGCTAAATTTTCCCCAATACTTTTGGTTAAAAAGTAACATTTTTTCCCTTTGTCGTATAAGTCTGTTATGCTAATCGTTAAAACAAATACTAAACTGGTCTTGTAGGAGTCGTTCCTCTATAGAATGGATTTTAGAAAGATTGGTTTCCAATCTTTCTTTAAAGTTTCTAGTGTTTTGTCTATTCCAGGCCCTTAACGAGTTCTTAATTTGTTTTAGCTTGCGAGTAGCTTGGAACATTGCAAATCCTTTAATGTTACACTTCCAACCTTGTTTAACTAAGTCTTCAACTTTGTCAAACTTGGTCCAGTGTTGGCTAAATCTAAACGAGTGATTTTTACCAGTGTCCCTACTAGGATCGGAATCTAGAAGCAAGTAGCTGTGACCTGAAAAGAATGGTCCATGAGTAAAAGAGGCTGAAGGGTAAAGAGCACTCCAAACATGGCGAGCTAAAGGCCTATCTAATCTTTCAAAAATTTTATGGCCATGAATAGTTTTTCTCCAAGTGAAAAGACGCCCAATTGGTCGAATTTTCATCGTATTTATTTCTTGACAAAACTTTTGAAGTCTTGTAAATCTGTTATCATGAGGAATTGGTCCTCCTAATTTATCTTCAAGGGATAGAATATCATTACAGTCCCCTATGATGCACCAAGGAAGATGGAACACTCGATTTAGTAGTTTAAGGTTATTCCAAAAGCAATCTTCTTCTCGTAGCTGGGCAGGGGCATAAATTCCTGATAAAACAGATTCTTTACCTGTACTTTTTTCCTTTACATACAAGTGAATTCCTCTTTGAGTTTTTTTGAGAAGGTGAACCTCCACAAAAGAAGTGTTCTATAAGGCCTATAGGCCTCCTGAATGATTGTTACAAGAGCTAAATTCAACTTTATCAAATTTTAATCTCTTAATAATCTTAATTGTATTTTTTCGTTGACCATAGTTTCTCTTAAGAAAACAATGTCAAGTCTAATACTGGAGGCTAAAAAATTTATCTCCGCTATCTTAGCATCGTTTTTAATACCTTACACATTCCAATAAAGGACTTTCATTAATAAAATGCTAGTGATTTAAAATGTTTGCTAATGGGGTCATCCCTTGCTTTCAAAAAAATTGAGGACAAATTCAAGGCTAATAAGAATATGTAGACATCTTTTATGTTCCAAAAACAATCTATACTTTGATTGTTGTTCATACTCCATAGATACCTTCGAGGGAATGAATGACCATTTGTAACCAAGCTAAGATTATATTTTAAGCATAATCTTATTGTCCATATAGGTAACCCAAAGCTCGAAAGCACACAATTATGCTTGCTCAAATAATTCAAGAAATGGATTATGGCAAAGCCTAATTTTTTTGGGAGGCTATCTCCTTCATATACTTTTACCATCCATCTTTTTTGTGAATCAAACCAAATGGTTGTACAACTTTTCTGTAATATCTTTCTTGAGTTAGATAGCTCCAATCGTGTTCCATAATTCCTTTTCAGGAAGGTCTTAATAATAGCCTTGGAGATTACTATAATCATAGTAAGCTCTCTCGCCATGAGCATAATCATTTTATTTCCAAAGCCAACAAACAAACAAATGATTAAAGAAAAATATAGGCTTTTCCAGGAGCTAAAAACAAGCTTCACAAAAGGGCAGTGACAAAATCCAATTACAAGTCCACTAGCTCCATCCCTAACAAGTAAGACACTCTCACAATTCCGAGTAAGTGAATCAGTAGACAATGTGAGATTATTCAATAGATGTTGATTCTTCGAGGACTTGACAACATACCAACTCCTGATGGCCTCATGTAAAAGAATTGTGAGAACACCTGCATCAAACCCAACCCACAGAGACACAACAAGCAAACAAGAAAGACTTCAACAAATTATAAAATTGACAGAAGACCTGAAGAAGAACTGGAACTTGCTCAAATAGTTGTGTTCATAATGTCACCTAGTCTTTCTAACATCAACCAAGGGACACTAACACTCTAATACCGAGCATAGGGCAACAAAGACCATGCATACACAACCCTTTCAAGGATAATCAAGAAACCTGGATACCATTCTCGAATTATATACACATCCTTTACAAGAAGTAAACAGGAGATCAAACTTGAACCAAGGAAGAAACTGGTAAGGCCCCAAACCATAGCAAGGTATGTCGGGCTAAAAGCAAAAGACACAATCGGGTTCTCAGATGCGACACAATCAACCAACAATTATGAGAAAGACAACCTGAGAAACACAAGGCTAAAACAAACAACATGGTCTACGAAAGAAGCAACCTTGATTCTTATCAAACAATTACCAAAGAGGACAACCACACCCATTGCACACAAGCAATTATAAGCAAGAAAAATCAGACTTAAAACGATGTCACACGGAACGGGTAATATCGGGAAGATTTTTTCACCCAGAGAGTGAAACCCACCAAATTCTTTCAATAAGGGTTCCACATTTTCACTCTTCAAGATTAGATCTGGGTTAGGCCCGCGAAAACCCCAGAGGTGTAACCCTTGCTTGTCAGCGCAGGTGACCGAAGAATCAACAAGGAGGCTGAGAACATTTCTTTTTTTGGTCCCATTCGAGACAGAGGCAATAATGCAATCAAGCAATTGGAGACAGAGGCTACGATTGAGCCAGAAATAGGAAGGTCTGATGAAGGTCTTGGACAAACTAACAACAAACGGGGTAGTAGAAAGTATATCGGGGGGCTTTGGGGGAATAAAGGCCATAGGAGACAGTCAATTCATCAAGGAAGATGAAGGAAAGCAAAGGGGAGCCACTGGCAGTGGCTAGATTTGAGTGTAAATGCGAAAAGGCTAGGGTTTCATGGAGAAAACCCTCTTTCTCTCACTAGAGGGGCTTTTCTCTCACTAGAGGGACATTTCATTCACTTAGAAGGCTTGATTCTTATGAATGATTGATTTCTGAATCAGTCAATTTTATGAAGTACATACATGCTGTATGTATGTTGTATTAGACTTATAAAGAGGATACCTAATATATTGTAGTCAACTTATTGCAGTTACTTTATTAATTCTAAATTGCCATACATTATATGTATGTGTTGATGTTTACAATAAAATGTATTTAAATAAAAATTGTAACACGATCAACTTAACAATACCAAATAGTGATATCTACACCCACTAACCAATAAAATAAACACGTACAATTATAATAGTCATCATAGTAATATAAATTATACAATCATTGTTGTCATGGTAATCCCATCTCTAACACAATTCAATATATCAAAATTAAATTTGCTAAATATATCTAAAAACGACCGAGAAGCACGAATTATTGGATACAGGGCTGAACAATAGTATAAACAACCAACCAACATCATGAGCCAACCCATTACCATCACAACTTCGACGTCATTCCCGCCACCAATTTGATCCATATTTAACGTCTCCACTTGTGGATTCTCCATGGTTATCGTGACAAAGTTTTTAACATATCAAATATATTAAAGATTAATATGATGAATCTACTGCTTATGTAATTTTTGTACATGAACAAAGCGTTGGATACAAACAAAATAAAAAGATCAAGATAAGATAATATTAGTCATCTATAAATTGAATGCTAGTCACATATAATTTAACATAATAGTAGTCGCACATTCATTGAATACTAGTCACGTATATTCTAATGTAAACTGATATACATATTTAAAAGAATTTTTTCATTTTTTATTAGCTAACGAGAAAAACTCAAGAGAACATAATATTAGTCATCTATATTCTAACACAACTAAAAGATCTAGTAAAAGATTTTACGCCATCTCACAATAATCATACAATAATTGCTCAATCTAACTATGACATGAATATTCATCAATCTGTCAATGACAACATACAATATTCATTAAAGCATGCAACAAGTGGTTGTCCATATAAAACTGATATGAATCAACCAATCAAAAACAAGAATCCTAATTTAAGACTACCAATACGTTGTCTATACTCTCATATTTCCTAAATCCATGATTGACTACCAACATGTTCTAATTGTCAGGATTCTCATGGTGTTGTTAGCAGAAAAACAATAATAAAGGGCGAAAATAATAAATATTCGACACAAAGAATTAACTTAGAAAAATCCAAACCGGAAAAAAACTGCGAACGATGCACTATCAGAGGATTATAGTGTTTCAAAGATTCCCAAACCTCCACAATCTCTTACAGTCTTCCTACAACCTGAGAGCTCAACACTCACAGTTGAGCCTCACACGACCCCTCAAGAACACATAGATTACAGGTCAATCTCTTGTGGTCAGATGAAACACTCTAAATTACGATAACAATAAGTCTAACACCTAGGCTCTATTTATACTACCAGGCTAACACAATTTAGGGTTAATAGAGCTTAATTGCAGCAAAGGAATTATAAAAAGAAGTGGTTAACAAATCAACAACTTGATTCTCACTCAAACTTTTCTACCTTACTCCCCAAGACACAAAGACCAACACAAAATTGGTCTCCATATTCAATCCAACAATCTCCCACTTGGAGACCAATTGTAAATGCAGCCTTCGTTGATTATCATCAATCACCACTTCAACGCCTCCTCGAATCCTCTAGTGCATCAATCTCGATCTTGTTCAGTAAAGATCAACAGAGGTCCCAGTTAACCTCTCATCAACTCCTCTTTTATCTACAGGCTCCCATTTGAATTTATCACGCCCCAACAACTTCTTCGACATACACATCCTCGTCAACAACTTAGGGGAATTTTGGATGGGAACTTTACCTCATGTTGAACTTATCGAATTCCTGTATAGGTTAGATGCGTTCTTCGACTGACCATCCATTCTCGTAGCCTCGACCGGAAACATCCTTGTTTCTAGTACCCTTCTCTCATCAAAGAAGTCAACACGCCTTTGACGAGCATGAACCTGTTAGAATTGTCAATGGTAGTATATAGCTTCCCCTCGCTCCTACCATTTGTAATTATTAGAGATCCTTTCATTACCCACCAATGATCATCCGTAAAGCTCGTCGTGAAGCCCTCGTCATCCAGTTGATCCACAGATACAAGATTCTTGGTCAGACCTGGGATATACCGAACATTCCTCAACTTCCAAGTCCCACCCGTAGAAGTTTTAATGTTCACATCACCTCTTCCTAACACCTTTAGGTTGTTATTGTTTGCAAGCCTCACCTTGCCAAACCTCACACTCACAAAATTACTAAAGGCTTCCCTACTAGACGAAGAGTGAAATGACGTACCCTAATCTATCACCCAACTCCTTTTTGACTCGTAAACACTAACAGTTAGGGCACCACCCAAATCCTCAGTAGAATTTACCGAGTCATGGTCATTATAATTTCTCTTCCTAAGTTTAGCACAATCCCAACGAAAATGACCTCTATCACTACAGTTCCAACATAACATGTGCTTCATGTTTCGACTTCTAGATTTAGAGTGACCCGAGCTCTCACTGTTCCTCCTACGCCTGACAGCCAAAGCATTCCCCGAAGACTCACACACATCAAAATATTTCCTACGAATACTTTCATTCAGGACACAGTCTCTAATTTCCTCAAACTTCAGTTTCTCATTCTTCTTAATCGACGAAGATACAAAAGTCACAAAATTATCCTAGGTAGGGTGGCCAATAGTATATTAGCATTTATCTCATCGTCAAAACTAACTCCCACAGTCCACAGAGGTTAACTTTGATAGTATCATATTCAACTCATTCTTAATATCATTCATATCACCAGACTCATGCATATTAAGCTCAAACAAACGACGCAACACATATACCTTGTTCATCGCCGAAGGTTTCTCATATGTGTTTTGTAAGGCCTTAAGCAAACCTTTCGTCATTTTCTGATCTTTGATGTTGAAAGCCACGTTTCGAGCTAGCGTTGGCTTGACCGTAAGAATGCCCGACCATCAAGCTCTTCCCAATCCTTCGGTTCCATCTTTTCAGGCTTGTCACCCATCGCAAGATACAACTTTTGTTAGCGGAGCACATCCTCAACGCACATCGTCGACCACGCGTAGTCTTTCTCATCGAACTCCAGAATCTTTACAATTGTGCCCGTCATTGAGAAAAGATCAACAACGCTCCAACCAAAGCTCTGATATCAGTTGTTAGATTTTCATGGCGTTGTTAGTAGACAAACAATAATAAATGGCAAAAAATAATAAAGATTCAACAGAAAGAATTAACGTGGAAAAACTCAAATCGGGAAAAATCCACGAATGATGCACTATCAGAGGATTACAATAGTGTTTCAGAGATTCTTAAACCTCCACAATCTTTCATAGTCTTCCTAGAGTTACAACATAAAAACTCAACACTCATAGCTGAGCCTCACACAACCCCCTCAAGAACACAGAGATTACAGGTCAATATCTTGTGATCAGATGAAACACTCTAAATTACGATACCAATAAGCCTAACACATAGACTCTATTTATAATACAAGGCCAACACAATTTAGGGTTAATACAGTCCTTGCAGCAAAGGAATTACGAAAAAGAAGTGGCTAACAAATCAACAACTTGATTCCCATTCAAACTCTTCTACCTCGCTCCCCAAGACACAGACACCAACCCAAAATTGGTCTCCACATTCAACCCAACAGTAATCTACAATACAATCACTATCCAATTAAAAGACATTGTCTATATTTCCAGAAACAAAATTCTCCATTACATTCGACAACCAAAAAGTTTTCTAGCCGAATATCATAAAAACAAGAACTCAAATTTACATAGTCGATTTACCCGTGAAAATGTTTTCCGATCATGTGGTGGCAGCGACAATGTTGGGCGACGATATTCAGGGGCAGTGGTAACTCAGCAGTTTTTTGGATTTTTTAGGGCTTGTCGATGGGAGGAGAAAGAAACCAAACGCTATATATATAGCGTATGTACTACAAACACATTCAAGAAAATGTCTTCATTTTTTCCTATCTGACGTTACATCCCATTATATGATAATTTAACGTGAGATATTCCTATATAAGATATATTGAAAAAGTATTTGAATTTAAGGATAATTGCTATATTTCTTAGATGTCTTGCATCTAAAAGGAAAATAAAAGAGAAAAGTTTGAATTTCGTTCATTTTAGACTGTGTTAATTTATAATATTTATTTTTTGGAGCTTTTATCTTTATTTTTTCAAAAGATATATGGTATATGTTGCAGTGATTTACTATAAGTTTTAATAGAATATGTTTTACTATTTCCAACATTTCTTTGATTTTAATTCTTTTAAATATTTCCTATTTTTTATTTTCTTTCTTTATTGATCATTTTTGCCAATATATTTACCAAAGTATATAAAATTATGCTTTCATAAAATATTATTATTAAAAATATAATAATAATTTTATGAGATAAATTATTATATATACTAATAGCTTCATAGTCAAATTTTAAAAAAGATAACTATGAAATTTACTAGGACAAGTATTTTAGGATAATACCTCATATAAATGAGTATAGTAGGCTTAGCCAATTAGATGAAATAATTGAGTTTGGACTCGAATAAATAATGAAGGCTGGATTTGGAGCACTCTATATTACATACATCTGAAGGCTCTATATTACATACATCCAAATTATATATTCCATGATGATCAATCTTATAAGTTTATGAATAAATAAGACACCATAGGCTAGCAAACAAACATGGTTTCTAGAGCACATAGTCAATTGCTGGTTTGGAGTTGATGCAGGTCTCAGTGTCTGTAGACGCTGAATTTTGTCGTAGTTTAGCTTTGTAATTATGTAATTTATTTTGAGCATTTTTATTTTATTAGGATTAAATGCCAAATATTCTTGAAATGCATAAATGATGAAAAACCCACAAAAAAAAACCCAAATAAATTTTCCTCTACAAAAAAATATTTCACATTAGCCCATTTCCATTTCTGGCCCATCAGCGTTCAAATATTCCAAAAACCTAGCTCTTTGTTCATGTACCTGAGCCTTTTCTTTAAATTACCGACTTTCCACCGACCTTTATGAGTTTCCTAATTTTGTGAGCTAAAAGTACTCATTACAAGCTTTCCAACGACACTTGACTCAAGTTAATCAGAGGTCGGATGAGAAAGTTATGGTCGTTTGAAGTTAGGCAGCTCAAAGTAACCCAACACGTTGGTCTACAGTGACCCGCTTCCTTTCATTCCAACATATTGGGCCTTCTGCTGATCAGAATGGCCCAGCTACCCCTCTCTATTTCATAACCCTAGTTTCCTCACTCCATTTCCCCTATAAATACAGCCTCACTCCCATCATTTTTCTTAACACCGTATCACCTAGGAGTATTGACACTAGGTGATTTCTTCTTCTTCTTCTCCCTCTCTTCATTCTTCTTCTCCTACTCTTTTCTTCATCATTTGCATACATTTATACTTGGCATTATTTTTTTGTCATTTTTATTTTCTTGTAATCACTTATACTGTTATAATCCTGATGCTAATATCAATTATGACTAATTTAAACCGGATTACTTGAGAAGATAACTTTAATTTCGTTATTTATTTATTTATTTATTTATTTATTTATGTTTTGTTTATTGCTTTCATTTATTCATCGCATTTATTTATTTTCGTACTTTAATTTTTCGCATGCATCTAAATAATTTAAATTAACTTAATTAATTCTCCTCTTCTACTCTGTTCTTTAACGAACCGATTTAGTAGAGTCCGTTCTTTGAACGGGCGAATTCGAAGTTTTTTTACTTTCGAATTCGTAACCTTACCCCCGGATCCGAATCTAATGGTTCACGGTTTGCGGAGTCTAATTTGAGTTTATTAATTCTCACCAAAAATTAATTGGCGACTCTATAATTTATTCAATTTGATTCATTCGCTTTCTTTACGAATTTTACCTTTTTATTCAAGATTGCATTTGAACATTTTGATTAATAAAAATTGAATTCAAATCCCTTAAAGACTAGACACCTCTTTCGATTCGCCTAACATCGTGTAGGACACCAATGAAAGTTTTTTCCCGGGTCCTACAGTGTCCCATGAAGGCAACCTTGGATGGCAACAAAATTAGAACTTGATTTCATCCATTTAAACTTGATTCAAAGAAAATGAGTTTGGGTGATAGAAATATTGAAAAAAAAGGATTTGGTGTAGACACGGAAAAATTGAGTTTACTTCAAGATAGTATCTCCAGCAGCCCAAAAGACAGATTCTCGCGGATTTCATTTTTGGCCCAAACAGGAAGCTCTCGCGGATTTTGCATTTCTGACCCAGATAAATTCTCGCGGATTTTGCATTTTTTTGGCCCAGTCAGATGAAATTCTCGTGGATTTTGCATTTTTGGGCCAGATAAAATTCTTGCGGATTTTGCATTTTTTGGCCCAGTCAGATAAAATTCTCGCGGATTTTGCATTTTTGGGCCAGACGAAATTCTCGCGGATTTTGCATTTTTTGGCCCAGTTAGATGAAATTCTCGCGAATTTTGCATTTTTGAGCCAGATGAAATTCTCGCGGATTTCTCATGTTGGCCCATGCCAGTTCAAGTTTCAGCCCGGTACAAAAATCCAGCCCAGAAGGAAAATCCTGCAGATCGCAGCAGAAGAATCTCGCGGATTCCCGTTTGAATTCAGATGAATTGGGCGGGATTTTTGTCCCCAGTCAACTAGCAGTTAGCTTGGTCAAGAAAACTGTCTTTCCCCACTACTCCCACTACATGAAGTCTCGCGGATTTGCTGGGGTGAGGGAGAGGTAACTGGTGCAGATGACTCTCAGATATGTTGTCTATAAATTGGAGATTCTGGCGGATTTTTTAGGGGAGAAGAAGTCTGGTATAGGTGCTCTTTAAAGTATCATCGACAACAAAAAAAGGAGCGAAACACACACCTTGCTCTTGAGTGAGATCCTCGCGGATCTTGTGTGGGAGTAACTACAATTCGGTCTGAATACAAGTGTTAACAACAGTGGTGAAAGGGTCGGATTGTACTGAAGTTCTTGCGGATTTTGAGAGAGGTCGGGCAACTTTTAGGAGCTCAATTACTGCTCAATTCCTCGCGGATCTTTGGAGGGTCGGTAATCACTTTTTTTTCTTTTCTCCCTTTCTTTTTGAGTTTTATCAAATTTGTAACAATGTAGTTTAATACCCCGCCCGCTGTAATTTTTTTATTTTTGTTCATTTCCGGACAAATGTTTGCATTTTGTTGTTTTATTGTTCGCATGTTCCAATCTTTGAAATAGTGTGACAACTTTTGTGTTTTGGACTTTTTTTAAGAAAAACCCGATCTAGTAAAGGTCGCCACGACGGGCGATACAAGGGCATTTCCCTACATCGGCACCTTTACCCCCGATCCCGACTTTGGTCCGCAGATTGTGGAGTTTATTTTAATTTATTTTGTTAGTTTTTTTTATAAAACTAATTGGCGACTCCGTGCGTTTCATTTCGTGCAAATTAATATCTTTTGTATGATTAATCTTTGTCTCAAAATTCCAGTGGCCTTGACTTGAATGGCGAATCAGTTTGGTGCACTGCTCAGAAATCCTCGCGGATTTCTGGCCAGTGGGCTAGGTTAGATTCTCATTTAGGTTGCAAATAGTCACAGGATGTAAAATAATGGACCGGCCATGTATACTAGTTGAAAATCCTCGCGGATTTTTGGCCCGTATGCATGTTTAGAGCGTTATTTTAACCTCCAGTGACCAGTGTCTTATTCGGGATGGGCTTGGACCTCGCTTGATCCAAGAAATCCGCCAGGATTTCATGCTCCCGCAAGGTCTTGGTCCATTTACGAATTGATACGGTCCACTATAATTTTGAAACCGTGGATTGAATATATCTTAAGCATTAACTACATGAAATGATAAATTAAAATATTTATTTTGTGCATATAAAAAATTGATAATGCACCCTAGGAAACATAAGCCACCCTACGTCGACTCGACGCTCCGTGGGGGACCGTGCCCTCCGGGCCGCGGGCCCTACAGTGGCTACTCCACTGGGGACTTATTTAGAAAGTGGGTAAGACTTCGTTTTTTTTTCTTTTTTTTTAAAAAAAAGTTGTCACTTTTTTTAGGCATATTCGCATTTTTTTTTTCTCGGGCCTTCCCCTTTGTTGGGCACACAAGGCACCGCTTAGGTCAATCACCCTTATTTTTACCATTTGGGGAAAATAAAAACCATTCAACTAGGTGGGTCCATTTAGATCTTCACCAAGCCGGTGGTTATTTTCCCACTCGTGCACCACTCCTTAGTCCTCACGACGAAGGGAGCAACCCGAATGAGTTAATCTTGCCATGCACCCCATGGAAGATGAAGCGTTTTGGACACGAGCTAGAGGTTAGGATTAACTGACCTCTTAACCCTCGAACATAGATCCTCGGATAGGATGGAATTCATTTGTGTGCTATGTGTTTCTATTGATCGTTGAACCGAAGACGTGCCTTAATGCTTAGACTTCAAAAAAGTAAAACTCAAAAAAAAAAAAAAATCATGCATTTGCATAGAGGGCTGAGATGGTTGGTTTGACCTATACAAGGCTCGAGCCCTTGGAATCCTCGCGGATTTCAGGTTGGGCTGAGCCCTGTATAGTAGGGGTGGGCGCGGATCGGATAACCGATCCAAGCATAAAAATGGATCGGATAACCGGAAAATCGGATAGTCAATATCCCGATCCGTATTTGATCCAGAAATTACGGATAACCGCATTTTTGGTTAACCGGATTGTCGGATTATAAATTTTGTGATCCGTATCCGATCCAAAAGTCACGGTTAACCGAGTTTTTGGATCGGATAACGGATTATCTACGGGGCAATGGGCAAGACGAGAAACAGAAAACATAAACACAGTGACATTGTACATTTTAAGTGTGAAGATTGTAGAGATGTTGGACTTGGGAGATTAAAGGTGTAAATAGGCCACCTGGAAATTGTACTGGGAGTAAATACTATGGCGTGCAAAACTGTAAATAGTAGTATGTTGAAAAAGTCAGATTTTCAGATATCCGATCCGATATCCAAGATTTTTATTTTCCGATCCGTATCCGATCCGTGATCCGGAGAAAAATAGCGGATCGGATATCCGATCCAAGAAAATAAAAAATTATCTGCTAATTATCCGTTTATTCGGATCGGATTTTCGGATAATTGGATCGGATCTCGGATTATGGATATTGTGCCCACCCCTACTGTATAGTCCAAATCAATGTTTCCCCTTTTTTCCCTTAGCTATCAAATCTTGGTTTAGGCTCAATAGTGGGTTTGAGCCCAAGAAATCCGCGAGGATTCATGTGCATTTGCATAAAGTCGTCCCGTTTAGTGCAAGTAGGCCATTTGGGTCACACAAGTTTGCTCGGGCCTTGTAGATCCTCGCGGATTTGTGAGTGAGCCCGGCCTTGTGTGGTTCAAATGGGCTTCTTGTTGTGTTTAGTTAGCTAAAAATGATATATTTAGCCCTTACGAGAGGCCTGGGCCTGAAAGTTTGATGTTAGGCTCGGTCCGGTAAGGTCTAAATATGTTTTTCTGGCTCGAGTCTGCATTTGCATAAGAGTATTATTCGGGTTCCGCATATGACTTAGAGCTTTGGTTCAGTTATTCGGGATTCAAATAAAATTCTTCATCCATTGCATGCATAAAGTTTTAGGGGTTGATGTTGAGCTGAGTCTTCAAATCCCTTCATCTTTTAGGACATAATAGGTTGGTTTCGGGTATATCAAAGGGACGAGACCGGCCGGTTGGAGACTTTGGACATCCACTACGACAGCAACGAAGATCGTGCATCATCCGAAGTAACCGATAAAGAGGCGACCGACGAAGAAGCATCTGAAGAAGGTGTTGAGTCTTTGGTGATTGACCCATCTGAGACAATGTCGGATCCCAATGGCGATCATCCCGAGGGCCATCCGCATAGTGATCCAGAGGAGGAGCCGGTGCCTCCTCCAACGCCTCCTCCACCACCTCCTCCACATACTGAAATGGAGCAGCTCACCAACATAATTCTGAACATGCAAGTCACTATGAATGCTCAATTAGAGGCACAAAATCAGAGAATTGATGCTGTTACTCATGCTATGGAAGAGGCAAAGAATTCGAATCTGAAAAACCCCCCTACGGGTGAAGTGGAGCAATCAGGACAGGAGAAGGATGGGTCGATCCACGGGGTTTCGAACTCGAGACTTGATCGAATTGAACAAATGCTGAAGGAATCTACACTCTTTAACAATCAGTTTATGGACGACATAGGGTTCACGCCTGTTCCAAGAGGTAGACTTCCCCCTAAGTTCAACATGCCTGACATCAAATTTCATGGTACTGAGAGTCCATATCAACATGTGCGGAATTTCATGGGGGCTATGACACTCAAGGGAGTAAAAGAGGATATTTATCACATTATCTTTCCTTGGACTTTGGGCCCGGATGTTATGAAGTGGTATAATACACTTAGTCCTACCAAGTCCTCGCAATGGAACTCGCTTTGCAAGGAGTTCCTACAGCAATACTCCTACAATGTGGACATGCCTGTCACCTTAAGGGACATGGAGCTAATGAAGCAAGGAGAAAAAGAGTCTTTCTCTGACTACTTTGCCCGATGGAGAGCAAAAGCAGCTCAAATGGTAAACCGACCGTCTGAGGAACACCAAGTTGACATGCTTGTTCGGGGTCTACAACCCTCGTACAACACTCATTTAAGGTTCCAACCTCTCAAAGACTTGTCTCGTTAAGGTTAGCTGGAACAAAGATTGAAAGTGAGTTCGCTAAGGGAGTCACAACTGGGGGCTGGAAAAATACTTACACCAATAAGAAGCCAACTGGCCCATCCACTTCGGCTAACAAAGGGAACGAGGTGAATGCTCTACAACGCTACACCGAGTATACCCCGATAGACACTACATATGCTCAAGCACTAGAGCGTTTATTAAGCAAGGGAATGATTACTCTTCCCGACTTAAAACCTGAGCCAAAAGAAAAGCCATGGAGTTGGGATGCGAGTAAGTTTTGTAAGTATCATAGGGCTCGGGGACATGATACCGAGCAATGCTTCACTTTGAAGAATAGAATGGAAGAGATGTGAAAGAACCCTAGAGGGGGGTGAATAGGGTTATTGAATTTTTCTGCACAAATCACAACTTGACAAGGACGTTAGGTTCTCGGTCTAAACAAACTGAGAACTTCCTTCACACAGAATAGAATTAGAATGAATAAAGGACAAATAATATATAAATGAATAACCTCCTTTATTGCACTGATCAGAGAGATAACCTAAGGTAAAGGACCTTAGGTATTACAACGGACCAAGCGCCTTAGAGTGGACGCTTCTTATTGTCTGGAAAGGCCTTCACAGTAAGGCGTTTATCGCTTAATGATGAATGACCTTTGCAGTGATCAGCGGCTGAAATCCCAAGGGTGAATGTCCTTAGGGATTCAGACAAGCCCAGAAAACTTCGAACAGTTTCTGGATAACTTACACAAATTCTCAGAATTCTTCACCCACCAAATTCGATTTGGTGTTTACACATATAGAATCCTAATTCCGTCTAGGATTCAAACACGAAAGCCTAACACAACTCTAAATCCGTTAAGAGTTTGATAGCACTTTCAATATGATCACTCGAACACCTCACTCAACTCAAGAACACACTCTTGGTTGAACTCTCGATTTCTTCCTTGGAATCGAATAGCTTTCTTCACTCTGGATTGCGTCTATTTATGTTGTTGTGCTGGGTCTTGTATTCGTTGGAGATAGCTTCTGTTTTTGCCTTGATTTCCTTCTGCAGTTGTGCTTCCAACTTTGGCGAGATCTTCTGAGGATCCTTTCCTTTTTCTTCCTTGATTTTGTTCTGCAAGATCATAAGTAAAATTAGTAAACTAGTTTACATAATACAAAAGGAATATGGAGATTCTTGCCAAAAAGAAAAACTTCCCTGATTGATTGTCGTCACTTGTCTTTCACCTCAAAACCTGCTGCGCTGTGTCAATATCCTTCTGAGTGTTTGTCGTAGGCAGACGTCCTTTGCTTCCTATTTAAATGTCGCAGATAGACGTCCTTTGCTTCATTCTCAATTGGGGTTTCTTCAATCTCCCCCTTTTTGAGTGAAAGACAAAACTCCATGGTTGTGCATGCATTGATTATAGCAAGAGCAACATACAAGAGTAACATGTAGTAGTCTAGCATAATATTTCATTTAACACACAAGGCAAAATAAAACACAGACATAGCAGGAGTTCATCTCCCCCTTTTTGGCTTTCACCAGAAAGGAAACAGGAGGAATGTTTGGCACAAAAGTGTTTTTGAAAACATGTTAACATAAGGAAGAAAATTAGGGAGGGGGAACACTTGTATCAGCAGGAGTTGGATTGAGTGCAGCATCAGGAGTTGGTTTGGTGGGAATGAGTGGAGGGGTCGGCATTGATGAGACAATTTGTTGAAGAGATGTGATGGCTTCTTGAAGAGATATATTGGCAGTTTGAAGGCTTTGAATCTCTTTATGAAGACAGAGAATTTCATTCTTGAGATCAGAGACTTGGAACTGCAAGCTTTCCTGAACGTCCTTGGCAGCAGCAACTGAGGAAGTTTCTTGAGCAGCCTTGATTTCATCTGTGTGAAGCCATGTGCCATTGTCTTGCTGAACATAACCCAGATTTTTGAGAAGCGGAATGCCTATGTTTGAAATATTGACAGAGACTCTTTCTGAGGCTGGCAGGGGAACAGCATAGGCCTGAAATATTTTGGTAAGGAGGTTGCAGTATGGTAAAGGCCCCGAGGTAGAGGATGCTGTTCGGATGAGTTGAGTGACGACAATGTCACCTATCTCAGGGTGTCTGTCATTGAGGACATTGAGGAGAAAGTAGGCGGTTGCTTCATTTAGGGTTTCTTTGTTGGTGCCACGGGGCAGTATGGTGCGGACAATGGTGTAATACAAGAATCGAGCTTTAGAGGTGAGGGCAGTGTATTGATAGTTTTTGGGCTCAGAGGAACGACCATATAGTTTGAGAAGTTCTAGTCTTGGGTCAGAGGGTAGAGGAAGGGGGGATTTTGTGATAGATGGAGTAAGGTTCAGGATTTTTTCTACGTGATTTGCAGAAAGAAAGATGTCAATACCTGAGACTTTGGAATGGAGAGATGTTTTGCCCGGATTGGTCACTAGGTTTGCAAAGAATTGATGCACAAGGGAGGGATAGATTCCTTGATCACAGTTGAAGAATGACTGACAGCCAACGTCCTTTAGTGTTGAAAAGGAGGGGAAGGCCTCTATGAGAGGGTCCAGATCAACAGTGTCACAGCAGAGCATGGGCCTTTTGGAGAAGTTCTCCAATCGTTGAGATGGGGTGAGTTGGAGGGCAGAGGAGGATGGTGGTGGAATGGAGACATCGGCGGAGGACGAACTGTGGGAGTTGGTTGAGTCGGGGGGAATGGGTGATTTGTTGGATCTGGTGCGTTTTGCAATTGCAGAGGGGGTTGCTTGTTTGAGGGCTGGTCGTTTTCCCATGGTGAGAAGTGAGAGGATGAAGGGATAGAAAGGAAGAGGTTTGAGATGGGGATGTGGTGTGGGGCTTTCTGTGGGGTTTATTGGGTTTTATAGAGAGAATGTGTGAGTGATGCAGGCATGATGACGTGGGGAAGGACGTGAATGAGGATTGAAATTCGATTTTGAAAAGTTTGGAATGGATAATGGTGAGAAGTTATGTGGGAGGGTGGCGTGTGTCAGGAGGTTTAATTAGGGGAGGTGAATATGACGGTTGGGGGGGAAGTTTTTGATGATGATTGGACGTATATTGGGAAGAGAGGAAAGAAGCAATGATGGAAAAGATTTTGCAGAGTTAATTTTGGAAGTTGGTGTAATTTTTTTGAACGGGAGTAATTGTTTTGGAAACAGGAGAGATTTTTTTGGAAAGAAGATTTTTTAAGAAAAGATTTGTGTTTAAGCAGGATAGTTATGGGAGAACTAGTCTGCTAAACGTTATTGCCAAATTTTTGTGTTGGAAGTCAGACTTAGTTGGGTTCAGTGACAATGATGTCAAGGACCTTGCTAAGTCTATAGATCAGGGCGTACCTGATGGTGGAGGCCCTTTGCTCCCCCTGGATGGAGGGATGCTAGCTCCCCCTCAACTGGTCGTCAGGTTGCAGCATGCCAAGTTCCCTTCTGTTGTTAATAAATTGCTCGGTGGGAAGGGCCTTGGTGAAAATGTCTGCCAGTTGTTGATGAGTGGGGACAAAGTCCAGTGCAATATGGCCTTTGTCAACGTGATCTCTGATGAAATGATGTCGTACTTCAATATGTTTAGTACGAGAGTGCTGAACTGGATTTTTGGTGATTTGAATGGCCCTCTTATTGTCACATTTGATGGGAATTTTTGAGAGGGTGATCCCGAGGTCCTTTATGTGTTGTTGGATCCATAAAATTTGAGCACAGCATGCCCCTGCTGCTATGTATTCTGCTTCGGCAGTGGAAAGGGCAACGACATTTTGTTTTTTGGACTGCCAGGAGATTAAGGAGAACCCAAGCATTTGGCATCCTCCAGAGGTGCTCTTTCTATCAGTCTTTGATCCAGCAAAGTCAGCATCTGTGTATCCAATGAGGTTTAGTGTGTTGTTTCTGGGATACCATAGACCAAGGTCCTTGGTGCCTGCGAGATACCTTAAGATCCTTTTGACAGCAATCAAGTGAAATTGTTTGGGGGCACTTTGAAAGCGTGCACATAGGCAAACACTAAACATAATATCTGGACGACTTGCAGTTAGGTAAAGTAGAGAACCTATCATACCTCTATATTGCTTATCAGGAACGTCCTTACCTTGTAGATCCTGATCAAGTTTCAATGTGGAGGACATTGGGGTGCTGCAGTGTTTAGCATTCTCTAATCCATATTTCTTTAGAAGCTCCTTGACATACTTACTTTGGTTGAGAAAGATGCCGTCATTGTTTTGTTTGATTTGCAATCCAAGGAAGAAACTCAGTTCTCCCACAAGGCTCATTTCAAACTCTTTACTCATTAGATCGGAGAATTCCTTCACTAGACATTCATTAGTAGCACCAAATATAATATCATCTACATAAACTTGAATTATAGTAGAGTCCTGACCTGAGGTTTTGATGAAGAGAGTCTTGTCTATGAGACCTCTTGTGAATCCATTTTTGATAAGAAACGAGCTTAGTCTCTCATACCAGGCTCTGGGAGCCTGTTTCAAGCCATAAAGGGCCTTCTGAAGTCTGTACACGTGAGTGTCTGAATTCTGTTCAAATCCAGGAGGTTGTTCTACATAGACTTCTTCTTTTAGGTAACCGTTTAGGAAGGCACTTTTGACATCCATCTGATATAGCTTCATATGACTTGATGCGGCATAGGCAAGGAGTATTCGAATGGCCTCAAGTCTTGCAACAGGTGCAAAGGTTTCTTCATAGTCGATGCCTTCTTCTTGGTTGTACCCTTTGGCAACTAGTCTTGCCTTGTTTCTTGTGACTGTGCCATGTTCATCTAACTTGTTACGGTAGACCCATTTTACACCAATGACTGGATGATGCATGGATCTTGGAACAAGTTTCCATACTTTGTTGTGCTCGAACTGATTCAGTTCTTCTTGCATAGCTAGGATCCAGTTGCTATCCTTTAGGGCTTCGTCAGGTTCTTTTGGTTCAATCTGAGACACAAACGCGTGAAAGGCACAAAAATTTCTAAGAGAGGATCGAGTTCTAATACCTGTCTCCAGACCAGAAAGGAGGTTGTCTGCTGGATGAGCAGGTTTGAATCTGAAGGTCCTTGTGGATTCCTCAATGTTCTGTTGTGCGTTATGAATCGGTTGAGGAATCTCTGTCAATGAAGGGCCTTGTCCTTCATTGGAGGAATGTTCTTGTTCAATGCTTGAGGAGGGATCTTGTTCTTCCTCATGCGAAGGTCCTTGGGTCTCAATTTCCTCATCTTCTGAATTTGATTGTAAGGTGTCATCTGGATGAGGTTCTTCATTTTGTTGGTGAGGACCTTGTTGAAATTCACGGGGAAGGTCCTCGTCATCATCATCTTAATGGATCTGGAATTTGATGGAGGTCCTTTCTGATGGAGTGGTGGAAGTTTCGTCGAAGATGACATGAATTGATTCTTCCACCTTTCTGGATGCTTTGATGTAGACTCTATAGGCTTTACTGGTTAATGAATAACCAACCAAAACACCTTCTTCACTTCTTGGTTCAAATTTACTTAAGGCCTTCTTGCCGTTGTAGTGAACAAAACATTTGCATCCAATGGCCTTGAGATGAGCTACATTTGGTGTTTTCCTTTTGAACAGCTCATAGGGTGTTTTCTTCATGAAGGATCTTATGGTACATCTGTTGAGAATATAATTTGAAGCATTTATAATTTCAGCCCAGAGAAAAAGGGGTAGATTGTTCTCACAGATGATTGTTCTGGCCATGTTTTCCAGTGTGCGGTTCTTCTTTTCAACCACACCATTCTGTTGTGGTGTCCTTGGGGCAGAGAAATTATGTGTGACCCCTTCTTGATCACAGAATTTTCCAAATTGATCTCGATTATCAAATTCTCTTCCATGATCAGTTCTTATTGACACCAGATTTAGTCCTGTAAGGACCTTGAGTTGCCTGTACAATTTCTCAAACTCTAGATAGGCTTCTGTCTTATCCTTCAAAAACAAAACCCAGGTAAATCTGGAATAATCATCAACAATAACTAGTATGTATGAACGTCCTCCTAGACTCTTGTATGGAATTGGTCCACAGAGGTCCATATGCAACAGTTCTAGGCATCTAGAGGTTATTACTTGAGATACAGGCTTGAATGATGCTCTGGTCTGTTTTCCTCTAGTGCATGCATCACATACTTTGTCACGAATGAAGTTTTGAGGTGGTAATCCTCTAACTAGGCCTAGGACTTTTAGCTTTTGAAGTGTCTTCATGTTCATATGTCCTAGTCTACGATGCCATAACCAGGTTTCATCTGATGCAACTCTAAGACAGGTAAGGTCCTTGGTCATATACTTACTTAGGTTAATGACATATACATTATTCATACGATGACCCTTAAGGACTATTTCATGAGATTCCTTTTCTACGACACATGAGTTCTTATTGAACCAAACTTTATAACCTCTATCACAAAACTGAGAAATACTTAACAGATTGTATTCTAAACCTTCTACATAATATACATCATTTATACAGTTGGCAGAGTCCTTACCGACCTTGCCGACTCCAAGGATCTTCCCTTGGCTTTTGTCTCCAAACGTTACCTTCCCACTTCTGATGTCCTTGAGTTCTCTGAATTTGGTTGGATCTCCAGTCATGTGTCTTGAGCATCCGCTGTCCAAATACCAGAGGTCGTTGTGAGCCCTGAGACATACCTGCACTGAAGGACATTATACCTTTCTTTGGACCATGAGGTTTATGAAGGGTTTCTTTGTTTGGTCTGTTGGGTTGCTTCTTTGGAACCCACTTTGTCTTGGTTTTTCGGTTTGGTACTGGTGTGGGTTTGTGAGTAGGTAAGGTTTCAGGATCAGTTCTGGGTGAACTAGGTTTATCTGTGGAGGTTTTCTTCTCAGGATTTATGGTCAAATGAACTTGGTCTATTTCTTGATTCAAGATGGAGTTTAGCTCTTTTCGGTTCTGCATCATTTCATTTCTCATGCTGACATTATCAGAGGTAAGGTTTTTGATTATCTCCAATTGGGTTTCTATGGTTTTGGAGTTTGTTTCAGCAATTCTAGTGAGATATTGTACTTTGTTAGTAAGGGTTGCAATGTAGTCAAGCAGATTTAGTAATCTTGGTTTCAGATTGTGCGAAGGACATTTCAGAAAGAGATCTGTAAATACCTCATCACTGTCATTTATTTCTGTTTCATCTGCTTGCGTTTCTGTAACGTCCTTTGCCATGAGACAAAGATTTGCAATCTCCTCAGATTCACTTTCACTGCCTTCACTTTCACTCCATGTGGCGACCATAGCTTTGCTGCTTGATCTTTTTCTGAGGTCGCTTTGTTCTTTGACTTTCTTTACATAAGGACATTCTCTGACCAAGTGATCTGTTGCACCACAAGCAAAGCATTTGTATTCATTATCATCCTTGGTTAGTGTTTTACCTTTGGGTGAAGGTCGTTTGGATGATGATTCTCTTAGGTAACCACGGAATCTGGGATTTCTTCTATATAGTCGTTTGAATCCTTTGGCTAGCATGGCCATGGTTTCTTTATCCTCATCCTCTGATTCTTCTTCTGGCTCCTTGGTGCTTTTAAGGGCAATGTCCTTGACCTGATTTCTTTCAGGCAGTCGTATCTCATAGGCAAGGAGTTTTCCTATCAGCTCTTCAAGCTTCAAGGTTTCTAGATTTTGGGCTTCTTCAATGGCAGTCACCTTGGAACCCCATTTGTGCTCAGGCAAGCATTGAAGGATCTTGTTCATCTGCTCTTCATCTGTATATGTTTTCCCGAGAGATTTGAGATGGTTGATTATGGCACTGAATCTTTTGAACATAGATTCAATGGATTCATTTTCTTCCATCTTGAAGCCTTCATACTTTTGAACAAGCAAGTTGATCTTGGTCTTCTTTACTTGATTTGTTCCTTCGTAGGTGGTGACCAAGTAGTCCCATATCTGTTTAGCTGTATCAAAATTTGACACCCTTTCAAACTCATTAGAATTAAGACTACAAATTAAAAGATAGTGAGCATGAGTATTCTTTTTCGCTTGCTCTTTTTCTTCCGCCGTATACTCAGATCTCGGTTTGTCACTTTCTGTTCCATCTTCGGCAGTCTTTCGAGGTGTAGGATAGTTTCCTTCCCTGACTATGTCCCAAATGTCCTCATCTTGATTTCTCAAGAAGATTTCCATTTGGCGTTTCCACACTCGATAGTTATCACCTGTCAGCAAAGGTGATCTGTTCCATGATCGTCCTTGGCTTAAATCACCCATGTTGTGATCTCCCATGATCTTTGCCACAGAGCGGTTAGTCTCTGACTTTTCAGTGGACCAGGCTCTGATACCAATTGAAAGAACCCTAGAGGGGGGGTGAATAGGGTTACTGAATTTTTCTGCACAAATCACAACTTGACAAGGACGTTAGGTTCTCGGTCTAAACAAACTGAGAACTTCCTTCACACAGAATAGAATTAGAATGAATAAATGACAAATAATATATAAATGAATAACCTCCTTTATTGCACTGATCAGAGAGATAACCTAAGGTAAAGGACCTTAGGTATTACAATGCCAAGCGCTTACGATGGGCGCTTCTTATTATCCGAAAGGCCTTCAAGAAGCGTTTACCGCTATGATGAATGACCTTTGCGGTGATCGTGGTGAAATCCCAAGGGTGAATGTCCTTAGGGATTCGCAAGCCCGTAAAACTTCGAACAGTTTCTGGATAACTTACACAAATTCTCAGAATTCTTCACCCACCAAATTCGATTTGGTGTTTACACATATAGAATCCTAATTCCGTCTAGGATTCAAACACGAAAGCCTAACACAACTCTAAATCCGTTAAGAGTTTGATAGCACTTTCAATATGATCACTCGAACACCTCACTCAACTCAAGAACACACTCTTGGTTGAACTCTCGATTTCTTCCTTGGAATCGAATAGCTTTCTTCACTCTGGATTGCGTCTATTTATGTTGTTGTGCTGGGTCTTGTATTCGTTGGAGATAGCTTCTGTTTTTGCCTTGATTTCCTTCTGCAGTTGTGCTTCCAACTTTGGCGAGATCTTCTGAGGATCCTTTCCTTTTTCTTCCTTGATTTTGTTCTGCAAGATCATAAGTAAAATCAGTAAACTAGTTTACATAATACAAAAGGAATATGGAGATTCTTGCCAAAAAGAACAACTTCCCTGATTGATTGTCGTCACTTGTCTTTCACCTCAAAACCTGCTGCGCTGTGTCAATGTCCTTCTGAGTGTTTGTCGTAGGCAGACGTCCTTTGCTTCCTATTTAAATGTCGCAGATAGACGTCCTTTGCTTCATTCTCAATTGGGGTTTCTTCAAGATGTTTAGGTCAAAGCAGCTACCTTTACCGAAGGCAGCACAGAAGCCTAGTAACACGGGCAACCCACTAGGTTCTTTATACATACATGCTGTTTTTGAAGAATGTGAATGGGATCCTTCTGATTTCATTACTGATGAAAAGAAGCCCAATTACATCACGCGTTGCTTCTTTGATGACTATGGGGTAAATGGTTTATGGGCAAGCGATGAAGAAGATGTCTATGGTGAACCTCACACCAATAATGTCAGTAACAACTTCTGGAATTCTGGCAGTGATGATGACTTCTGGGGAGTAGCAAAATCTAGTCAAACTAAAACCCCGGGCATTACCTTTCTTACCCGGTCTGGACGCCATAACTATCCAGGAGGTCCTTCCCAAGTCCAACCCCAAGACAAAGGGAAAGAGAAAGTCGGGGAGACAACGATCCCTACTCTCGAAGAAGACCTTATGCTGAAACAGTTGAAGAGATTGAAGATGGACGTCACTGTTTGGCAATTACTCGCCGCCTCACAAAAGCATAGGCAGGCTTTGATCGAGGCTTTAAGCAAGATTGAAGTGTCACCTGAAACCACACCCGAGGAAGTAGTTTCTTTTGTCACATCCGGCAAGAGTACTATAACCTTCAGTGATGAGGATTTGCCTAAAGAAGGTCTTGCACACAACAAGGCCTTATATTTAACTGTAGGTTGCTCCAATAAGGTGATACCTTTAGTGTTAGTTGACAACGGATCCGCTGTGAATATTTGTCCATGGAGGACAGCTCAAAAGCTAGATATTCAATCCCATAAGCTTACTCAACAAGCCATCCAACTTAGGGCTTATGATAATACTCCTAGACGAGTTTTGGGTTCAATCCTTTTGCCTGTCACTATGGATACGATTTCTAGCAACATTGAGTTTCTGGTACTGGATATTCCAGCTTCCTTTAACCAGTTACTAGGGCGTCCTTGGTTGCACGAACAACGAGCGGTGTCATCTACCTTACACCAGAAAGTAAAGATGACGGTCAAGGGGCAAGTGATAACCATCAAAGGAGAGGAATTATTTGCCGTAATTACTTCTAAAAAGCCGATTTTAGAATTGGAACATAACGCAAAGGATGAGGAATTCCATCACTTCGACATTGTCGTTACTTTAGAGAAAGACGAGGCACCATTGGATTTTGATCCTTATTCCAACCGGAAAGTTAATGCTATCCTCAAGAAGCATGGATATTTTCCCGGTTTACCCTTAGGAAAGAGAGCTCAAGGACCCACATCTTTCCTCTTGACTCAAAAGGGCAACCACCATTTTGGACTAGGGTATACCCCAACTGAGGAGGAGCAACGGTTAGCAAAAAGGGTTGTGAGGGTTAAGAAGAATGAGCCAATACCACTTTATAGTGTAAAGCCGTATCCACTCCCGCTCAATGGGCAGTTTATGAAAGAAGGAGATTGTTTTCCCTACTTTGGCTTTCCGGAGCTGTATTACTTAAAAAATAAGGGGATTTTGGTTCCAAGTCTGGAGATTTTCAACGATTGCATGCTACTCGAGGAGGAACTATTCACACCAGCGCGGGATAAAAGGTCCCCACTAGATTGGACTCATCTAGCCGGGAGTAATATCTTTGGGATTTTGTTTGGGCAAGAGGCATAGAAAGAAGAGAAACCTGTGGAGGCACTTTCTTTAGCCCTATCAAGCATGGATTTTGATCCTACTAAGCTCATCGCAACATGGGGCCAAGAGAGCAAGCAAATCACTTGGATAGCGGCTGACGGTGGCAAGTAGTTCACTCTAGCTTTAGGAGAGTCTGTTTATGGATCTGGGTCTAGTTTTCATTCCGTTTCTGTCCCATTTTCTGAGTCTGTTCTAGGGTTGGGCTTTAAGCCCACTAAGTCTATTGCATCTACTTCAGGAGAGTCTGTTGAGTCATCTGTTGATGTTCTTGTTTCTCAATTCAATGAAATGAACTCTTTTGCTTACGACTTTTCTCATTCCCCATCCCTGAACTGCTTTGCCTCAAATGAAAATAATAATGATGCTGTAAACGAATCTGAAATCCCTAAAGATCTTTTAAAGGCAGTAGAGGACCATGAAAATCGTATCTCGGTAATTGAGGAGACTATAACTGTGAATTTAGGTACCCCGGAAGAACCTAAGCTAACCAAAATCGGGAAATCCTTAACTCTCGAGGAGCAGACGCAATTTACTTTACTCCTACGAGAATTCGTAGATGTCTTTGCCTGGTCATACCAGGATATGCCCGGTATAGACAGGGAAATAGCTGAGCATAGAATACCACTTTACCCTGACGCTAAACCAGTAAAGCAGAAGCTTCGTCGTATGAAACCAGAATGGGCGTTGAAGATCAAGGAGGAGGTTGAAAAGCAGTTAAGTGCAGGATTCATTAGGGTGTCAGAATATCCACAATGGATAGCAAATGTTGTCCCGGTTCTGAAGAAGGACGGAAGAGTTCGGATGTGTGTGGATTTTAGAGAACTAAACAAGGCGAGTCCGAAGGATGACTTCCCTTTACCTCATATTGATGTTCTAGTAGATAATACTTATGGTCATGCCCTTCTTTCATTCATGGATGGGTACTCAGGTTACAACCAGGTTAAGATGGCTGAGGATGATATGTTGAAGACAACCTTCATCACTCATTGGGGTACGTTCTGTTACGTAGTAATGCCATTTGGGTTGAAGAATGCCGGGGTGACCTATCAAAGGACGGGTACCACATTGTTACATGATATGATGCATAGAGAAGCAGAAGTTTATGTGGATGATATGATCATTAAATCTGTGGATCGTGACACACATTTAGATAGCCTTAGAAAATTTTTCCTTAGGCTTCGCAAGTACGGAATGAGGTTAAATCCACAGAAATGTGCCTTTGGAGTAACTTCAGGTAAACTATTAGGTTTTGTAGTAAGTTCTAGAGGTATTGAGGTTGATCCTGCAAAAATCAAGGCGATACAGGAAATGCCACCGCCTAGGACGGAAAAGGAGATAAGAGGTTTCCTAGGGCGATTACAATATATCAGTCGGTTCATATCTAAACTGACCATGATATGCGAACCTATATTTAAGAAGTTAAAGAAAGGAGTCAAACCAGAATGGGATGAAAAATGCCAAGCTGCCTTTGACAAGATCAAGGAGTACTTGGCTCATCCGCCTGTTTTAGTTCCACCCGTGCCTGGTGAACCGTTGCTTTTATATTTAACCATCACGAAGACAGCAATGGGGGCTATGCTAGCCGAAAGATATGAAGGAGAAGAACGAGCAATATATTATTTAAGTAAAAAATTCTTGGAATATGAGACCCGGTACTCCAACATAGAGAGGTTGTCCCTTGCTCTTGTTTGGGCAACGCGGAAATTATGTCACTACATACTTTCTCATACTGTGCATGTGACCGCTTTCATGAATCCTCTCAAATATCTGATGGAGCAACCATTGGTCAATAGTAGAGTAGCTCGATGGATGGTTATGCTATCAGAGTTTGATTTACAATTTGTTTCACAAAAAGCCATAAAAGGAAGAGTGGTCGCAGATTTTCTGGCCGATTTACCCATAGAGGAGGCCCACGAAGAAGAACTTAAATTTCCTGATGGAGAAGTATTTCAAACCCAAGAAGATATTTGGGATATTGATAAGTACTTCTTGTATATATGAGAACTTGGTTGTTTTGATGAGAATTTGGGGAATATTTGATTTGATTATGTTATTTTATACCCGAATTTCCCATATTACACTTGGTTTGGAGTTTGGTGAGTTTTGTAGGGAATTTGTGAAGAATCGATGTAAACCGAACCCAAAAAGCAAGTGTAGATCCAAGTTATGAGCTTAAAGGACCAAGAAGTGAGGCGTTGGATCGCCCAAGGCCCAAACAATGGCCCAAAGTACTCCTAGGCTCGAAAAAGCAGTGACACGGGTGCCCCCAGGAAGAGCACGGGTCGTGTCTATGGCCAGAGAGTGAGAAAATTCAAGAAGAAAGCTGACACGGTCCGTGTCATGGGGCACGGTCACATGCGTGTCCGTGTCTCTCCTGTCTTTTCATTTTCGGCGGTTTTGAAGTGATGTTTGCCTATATTATGCGGATTTCTGGCCGAGTAGAGGAGAATCATCATTCCACCATCTTCCATTCCATGCCCTAATCATATCCTTCATCCATATTCCATCCACCATTGAAGATTGAGAGAAGATTGAAGATCGAAGAGCATCTTGAATACACTTTGAAGTGGAGGAGCAAAAGTCCTCCATTGTTGATTCCTAGCAAGTTTGTTCTTCACTTGGGTTTATTTCTCATTCTCTCATAGATTTTCATATGCTTTCTAGAATAGATTTCAATTGCTTTGTAGTTTCAAACATGAATAGTGAGTAGTTCTTTTTAGTTTAGGGGATGAACCTTTGAAGTTGCTTGATGAATTGACTTTGTTGGATTGAATTATCATGAATTTAGTTTGTTTCAATCTATTTGGTCTTTGAATTGAATTGTTTTTGCTTTTGCTTGATCACCAATTAAAAGTTAATAGGTTGTTGAATGAAGTACCGAAAGGAGAAGTTTGATTACCCGAAAACCTAGATTAAACTAGTTAAAATTATCTAGACATAGAAGTTTTAACTAGGGTTCTTGAGATAATTAGAACTTTAACCTTGACCAAATCAAAATAACCACGAAAGTAGGTGCTTGGTTAGTCTTGGCAATTCGCTCTAGTGACAAAATCTCATATGCTGTTATCGAACCTTGATTGTGCAAATTAATGAAATGAAAGTTCAATCCACATCGTTGATTCGTTATTTGACTTAGGTTTCATCCCCTGAACGCCTTTTTCCCTTGATTTAATCAGAATAGTTTAGTGAATATTCGTTTGTTTAGACCTTGATTGTGATTAGAATTAGATTTAGTTGATTCAAAACAAAAACCGGATCGACTTAGCGATCAACTAGGAGGCTAGTTCAGTGCGTTGAAAGGAAAAGTCCCTGTGGGAACGACCTTGATTTATGCTACAATTTCACCCATGCACTTGCGGCCTATCAGATATGTATTTTGATGGGGCATCCAATCAAAGTGGATATGGAGTAGGAATCATTTTGATTTCACTTGAGGGAGCACATACTCCGATTTCAGTAAAATTGGATTTTGTAGCAACAAACAATGCAGCTGAATATGAAGCATGCATTATTGGTATGCAAGCCACGGTGGAGATGGGCATAAAGTGCATAAGAATATTTGGTGATTCAAGTCTCATAATAAATCAAGTTTCTAACAAATGGAAAGTGAAGAACGAAGCTTTGGCACCTTACCAAGCTTTTGTAAGAGACTTAGCGGAGCATTTCGATCAGATAGTTTTCACTTATTTACCTCGGGAACATAATGAACTGGCTGATGCTTTGGCTAAGCTATCATCCATGCTTAATATCCCGAGAGGAGCTCTGTCTATGCCTATATGTATAGAGCGAAGGGATTAACCAGCTTATGTTTACTCTCTAGAAGTTTGTGAGGTAGATCCAACTTGTTGGTATTATGACATACATCGATACCTTACCAAAGGAGCTTACCCTGAAAATTCCACGACGAGATCACAAAGAGCAATTAGATTCCTGGCTTCACAATACTGTTTGATTCAGGATCAGTTGTACAAGAAAACTGACATGGGCATTAATTTGCTTTGTCTAGACCAAAATGAAGCCAAGAACTTGATGGGAGAAGTTCATGGAGGGGAATGTGGTCCACATATGAACGGACGGATGTTGTCCAAAAAGATACAAAGAATGGGGTATTATTGGTCAACTATGGAGGCTGATTGTCACGATTACGTAAAAAGGTGCTACAAGTGTCAAATTTATGCGAACTTGCAACATCAACCTCCTTCATTTTTAACTACTTTAACCTCGCCTTGGCCATTTTCGGTGTGGGGCATCGATATTATAGGGAAGATCACTCCTAAAGGAACAGGGGGACATGAGTATGTGCTTGTAACCATTGACTACTTCACAAAATGGGTAGAGGCGGCATCTTATGCAAAATTGACTTTTAAGCACGTCGCTAAATTCATACTTAGAAACATAATATGCCGTTACGGGGTACCTCATGAGTTGATAAGTGATAATGGAGTTCACTTTAAGAAGGAAACAACAGAGTTGTTAGCTAAGTATAAGATCCAACATCACAGATCTTCGGTGTATCGACCTCAAACCAACGGAGCGGTTGAGGCAGCTAACAAGTACGTCACTAGGATAATAGAGAAAATGGCCACAACTTATAAGGATTGGCCAGACAAGTTACCCTTCGCGTTGTGGGGTTATCGGACTTCTATTTGTACATCCACCGGAGCAACTCCTTACTCCTTAGTGTACGGAATAGAAGCGGTTCTACCAATAGAGGTGGCAATACCTTCCCTACGAATTATAGTAGAAAGTCAGATTCCGGAGGCGGATTGGGCTAAGGCTAGATATGAAGAGTTGGTTAATATTGATGAGAGGAGACTCAGAGCCATGCATAACGTCCAGATGTACCAGAACCGCATATCTAGGGCGTTCAACAGAAAGGTTAAGCCAAAAGACCTCGGAGAAGGTGATTTAGTGATGAAAGAAATAAGGGCACCTATCCAGGACCCGAGAGGAAAGTTCAGGCCCAATTGGATGGGTCCATACATTATAAAGACAATTCTTCCCGGAGGAGCTGTGAAGTTGATGGATTTGGAGGGCGAACAATATGCTCAACTAACTAATTTAGATTAACTGAAAAAGTTTTATGCTTAAGGGTAAAAGTGGATATAGAAACTGGTGACCAAAACCAGCAACTATTCTTAAAATTATTAGCTACTAACTTATCGAGTTAGCAACTAAATTCTGTCACTTTCTTGAACTATAGAGGCCTGATTCCACTCACAATGTGGATACGTAGGAAGCTTCTTCAAGTCCGGCCCAAACAAATAAATTTCCTGATAATTTATTTCGATTATCTGTTTTCGGCCCTTAAAGCAACATGGACTCCTCGCGGATCCCATGAAACTTAAAACCTTTGTAGGGCTCAAAATTTCAAAAATCTTATCTAAGCCTCGGCAGGTCCTCGCGGATTTTGGGTGCCTAGGTCCCGAATTACGCCCTTTCGCAGCCTAACTCAATTTTGGACCTTTAAAGTACTATGGATCCTCGCAGATTTTGCAAAATCTGAGTCAGAATTTGCGTAGATTGCCATCAGCCCAATTTCCCATACACTTCCCAACACCAAGGCTTCTGGACTCTCGCGGATTTTTCTTCACCTTCGGCCCAAAATACATACAAACTCTGTTTCTGTTCAAAGTGGGGGCCGCTTAGTTTTTTTTTTTACTGTGATTCTCGCGGATTTTCAGTTGAATTTGCGGAATTAGATTTTTTTTTATGCAGAAATCCTCGCGGATTTTACAAAATTTTGTTCAGAAATAATTTTTTTTTCTCTTTTCTGTGATTCTCGCGGGTTTTCCTATAAATTTGCGGAATTGGATTATTTCTTATGCAGAGATCCTCGCGGATTTTACATATGTTGTTGAAAATTCTGAAAGTTCATAAACGAAAAATTCTTATTTCAATCAAACTTGAAATCCAATAATCCAAAATCACAAGATTTAAATTAAAAAAATATAGCACACCAAACATGCAAGCTTCCAACTTGCAACTAAACTGTTCATCAGTATCAAAAAAAAACTAAAAAAAAAGCCTAAAAATTAAAGGCAAAGCAGTATCAGTTCTTTAATCTTGCTTGAGTTTCTTTCCTATCTCTGGAGTAGTGCTCGACCTAGATCCTTCGCCTTTTGAAGATACTCTTTGTTGTCTTTTCCTAATGGTCGGGTCGTTTGGAGCCTTCTCTTTGCCTTTTCCACCATTCTTTGGAGTCTGTTGAGATGAAGTTTGAGTAGGTCTAGGTTCTCTTATCACTAAGGGTCTTTCCCGGGGGCGAGTGCGCTGCGTCGTAGCAGTTGAGCTAAGAGGGCGGACTCCAGTGGGTAAGGGTTGCCATCCCTTTTCTTCTCTCTCTTTTAAGTTCTTCCTGATAGTCGGGTCTGTTTCAGTTATCCAATTGCGATAAGCCTCAGAAACAAAAGTGCTCCCGCCCGTTGTAGGTACAGTGAGAACAGGTCTGCTCATCCAATAGTCTTGCCAAGATCTAACTTTCACAGCATCATTAGCAATGACTCTAGGGTTAGGTGGGATACAGTCAAGTGTTGGAATCCACTGTTTTCTCCTAATTTGACGTTTGGCTCGCTCAGGGAAGTAATAGGTGTTATGCGTCAGGCCCACAAGTCTCACAAACGGGCATCGATGATCAACGGTCACTACTTCCCTCATCCTCCACCAAGTAATATGCCACTTGATGATCATCTCTTCAACAAACCATTTCAACCACTTGTCCGTCGAACGTTCCTATATTTACGGGCACGTTGGCAAAACTGGGACATCCGGAATGTCGGCTCATTCTTAGGAGGTGCTAAGAAGCGGGTGTGTTCCATTAACCATACTCGCAAGAGCAAGCAAGAGAATTTAGATTCTCAATAAAACGAATTCTCGCGGATTTGCGAGGAAATTCCAGGAGACAGTTTCAGGGGATTCTCGCGGATTTCTTGAAAATTGCATAAATAAATCTCAGTAGCAAGTGTATTTGACGAAGATTTACAATGATGTTCGAATTGGATCCTCGTGGATTTAGTGTCAAAATTCAGAAAATTTACCTGAAGACAGGATCCTCGCGGATTTAGTTCTACAAATAAATCAGTCTGGTACTTGTTTTGAAGACAGGATCCTCGCGGATTTCAATTGAAAAGGTGGAAATTAATTTGAAAATTTACCTGAAGCAGCAGGGGGCTTCCCGAGAAGTCACTCTCGGGTTCCTCACATAGTCGATCCTAGCACAAGATAGTTTCGGCCACGACCATTGGTGCTAGATTTTGATCGCAACGGAGACTCTCGCTGATGTTAATTAATGAAGCTGGACCGCTATTCGTACCACCATGATAGAAACAAAATCCCCCCAACAGGCACAGAACTAAAGCCCTAACTTTTTTCTCGACACCGTTTCGTTCGACACCACTTTTGAACAAAGAAATTAAAGGCAAAAAGTTTACTCTTTCACCTTCTAAAATTTTCTCTAGGTTGTCTTTCTCCAACCCGAGTAGAGAAGTATATCTCGGAGCAGTATTTTTGGAAGAAGTCGGAATTACGGGTGTTGAGGTGAACTTAAAACCTAATATTGCCCCCAATTCTTCGGGGAGGGGACACAGTTCTTTTTCTCCAAATCTAAATAGATGAAGTTTAGGGTCCCAGAATTCAGTAGCAGCCCTCAAAAAATCCCACATGATTCTCACTTGCCTGAAACTGATTAAGGTGTGAAGATTGTACCTTTTCAGTTCTTCCTTTTCAGCAAATAGAAGTGAAAGCATCCATTGTTCTAGCTCTTTTTGGAACGATATATTTTGGGTAGTAGGGTGAGTTTCTCGCGGATTTTGTGGAAGAAGCCGAGCCACAGGGTAGGTGTGGGGGAAGTTTTATGATTCTATGGATGGTAGATTCTCGCGGATTTTATAGAGTTTAAAGATTCAAAGTTTGGATGCGAGGAGGTGGATGTGAACTAGAAGTCCTCGCGGATTTTGGGATAGGACTCTATGAGCAGTACATTCTCGCGGATTTTTAATCCTTGTCATAGAAGTAATGTGTATCAAGGACTCCTAGTAGTTTGAGGTGCAGATTCAATTAAACAATTGTGATAATCGACCGACACCAAGGTTGGTTGGGATTGGGACTTCGCGGATTTTAAGTCCGGGGAAAAAAGTCAATCCTCGCGGATTTGTCAGATGGAAGGAATTATTCATGATAGTGGGCTGTCAACAGTGTTGGGTCCGGGGAGCGAGGTCAATCCTCGCGGATTTGTCAAATTGTTTGGGCCGATTAAAGGCCCGAGTCATTATTTGCAGGGAGGCTTGTTATGTAAATTTTGGTGTAATCAAAATTTAATTGCTTCTGACAAGATTTATAGAAATTTACTTTTGTTTTGACAACAGCTCAATGTCTTTCTTTTGTTGTGTCTTGCATCTCATTTAAAGAAAAATAAATAAAAACATAATAATTCATACATTAGCATTTGCATCAATGTCTGCATCTAGGATAGTGCATGAGTCAAATAATAAACAAGACAACAGTTGTTTAAGCATTATACATGGATAATTCTCAATGATCCTCTTCTTCGTCAGAGACTAACTCTATAAACTCCGGGCCTGAAAAACCGAAGCGCCGGCCCGTCAGCGAAGGAGTAGGGTTTTCTCCAGTGAAGTAGTTCCACCCGTCAACTGCCCAGGAAGAAGGTTGAGGAGTCGGGTCAGGACGGTACTCTTCTGCAGTAGGTTCTTCGACCCATGAAGTATCAGGGGTTTCATAAGTATAAACTCGCCCTGACTCATCAACATGGTAGGAGCATGGATAGTGACCTTGCAAAACGGGAGCTCTCAAGACTGGGGTTGTTAAGCTCCAATCATCATCGCATTCCTTCTCAACTGGTTCCTTTTTACCCATGAAGTATGAAGAAGATGAGTCAAAGAAGCTAGAGGCATTCGGGGCAGGCATGGCCAGAACATGAGCCTCAGGAGGAATATCCTTGTATTCTGTGGGTGTTTGATAAGCATCATAGGACCAATTCTGTTGGTATTCGGGATATCCCTGCGAAATGGACAGACTGTCGAATAACTGTTCTAGGGTAGACGTGTCAGTGGACTCATAGGTTTGTGAGGTATCACTTTCACTAAGATACCTCCCATAGTTGCGAGTCCTAGTTGATCCCCGAGCAGATTTGAAAGCCACGTTGCCAGAAGACCCAGCAGAATCCTCACTCACATCTTCAGGAATTGCGGGGATGTTGGGGACATAGTTGCCGTGTTGGGAGCCGTAGATAGTCATCCCGCCACTCTCACTGGAGGGACCGACACCTTGTTGCGTATAAGGGCCAAGTTGCATATCTCCACCCATGTCATAGTCGTCACCATCGTCATCTTCATCCTCATCATCATCATGGTCACCTCCGTGATGACCACCTCCATGGTGACCACCTCCGCCATGATGACCACCACCACGATGAGGTCCTCTACCTCCACGCCCACCACATCGGGGTCCAAAGCCCATCCGGCGCCGAAATCGCCTCCTCATATCCTGGAGCTCATCGCAAAGGCCATAGATGAGCATGATGGCTTCCATAGTTTGCTCTCGGTTCCACTGGAAAAGAATTTATTTCCAAAATTAAGCACAAGGCCAGTAAAGAAAAAGAAAATTGTTTGTCGTTGTGTGAGTAAAGATCTTAATCCTTGACTGTTCGAGGCTAATGGAAGCTCGGGGCAGTCTTTTATGCGGCGTCTCAAGCGAAGAGGATTAGGAACTTCTAGAATTCCGGTGTGCTGCAGGTTAACCGGGTTAGCCACAGTGTTTGAAAGAGTAAATATGAAAGCAAGTAAATCCTATAGTTACCATGGGCCCCATGAGGCGAGAACGAGCGAAATCGACATAATTGGCGCCCTCAATCCATAAGTTGCCGATCTGAAATCCCATAAGATTGGCCTCGAGTTCTTCCTGGGTTAAGGAGCGAGGATAAAACATTTTCGCTGGGGGGTCTACAGGTACAAAAGGAAGCCATATATGGAGACATTGATGGGTCACTCTTTCACCACAGTACCAGATAAAGGTGAAGGGGCCTTCGAATAGGATCCTTCGACAATTAATGTCTTGTAAGGTCTTAAAGTCAGGAAGTTGATCCTCAGTAACCTCATAGGCAGCCCAAGGATTTAGTGCACCCTGAACATATATTAAATGGGGTTATAATGGTGAAATAGTGAGATGAAGGAATAAATAAAGGATCATACCTGTCCGAGATTATTTAAAAGTCCACGGAATAGCTCCAAGTGCTCCACTCTGCGCTTTCTTTCTACTAATTCGTCGTTACCCCAATGAAGAGCGATTGGGAAAACAAGCCCAGCGTTAGACTTTGGGGATAACTCCTTAAAATATTCATAAAACCAGATCTGTACCAATATAAATGAGGTCAGTGTGCGTTTTCTTGGAAAGGAAGCAAAGTTATAGAAGAGATATACCTCGATGACTTTCCACAAGCCAGAAAGGTAGGTGTTGTTCTTGTCGATTTTTGATTTTGGGATTCGAACTCCAAAACGAAGCCCCAGGAAAAGGCATGTGTAAGCAGCGGCACCCCATGCCAGATTATTTAGGTTATTAAGGTCCGCCAGATTCTCCAAGTAATGAAAAAACGTACGATTCCCACGGTCGGCAAAAATTGTGGTGCTAATGAAGAGGGCAAGGTTCACTCGCCGTCTTTGATCTTCCTCATAATCATCGTCCCAAAAGTTTCCCTTTTGAACTTCTTCAAAGAGAATGGAGTATCGGAAACTACGATTATCGTCCACATTTAACATCACAGGGCCAAATAACTCTACTTGCAAGTCCTTATCATGGCCCAAAGCGTTGGAGTATTGGAGAGGGTCACCACCAAAGGACAATCCAGTGATCATTGTGAAATCCAAAGGTGTGATGGTCATTTCACACCGGGGAAAATGAAATGTGTTCGTTGTGTCCCAAAAGCGTTCGCTTAGGGCACGTACGACACAATGTCTAGTAGGCTCCCGCATGGCCTGTAGAGTATTGAGCAAATGACCAAACCCCGCCTCCTGGATTATTTCTTTGGATGGGTAGCCAAGCTGTTCTAGTTCGTCCAACAGTTTCATTATTTTCCCGATGGCCCCATAGGCTTGCACGTTGTCGGCCTGCAAGGTGGTAGAACACGAAGAAAGTCAATTCAAGAGTTTGTCAAAAGTCTGGTCACATAAGTGACAGTAAGGATGTGTAAAGAGGCACGTACTGAGATTTGGGACGCATGATGAGAGATATGCATGGTACGACAGTACCAAAGGTCATTGTTGTCCCATTGATCGGGGCCATCCCATTCCTTACTCATATTGCCTTTCTGAGCAATATGGGCTGCGCACGCTGCTTTCTTGGATGGTATTGTCCAGGTTTTGTAGGCGCCATAGTGGAATACTATAAGTAAGATTACAAACTGTGAATAAACTTGAAGGTTTCAAACAAAGTAATGGCTCAACTTGAGCATAGGCCTCTCAAATGCTCAATTAAAGCTTGAAAAAAATAAGGTGGTTCAGTCCATTAGCCCATATTTCCAAGTGGGCTTATAGACATGATTATATTTTTTTTGAATGATTTAAATATCAAAAAGGTCATGGATTTCAAAGCATATCCTCGCAGATCCGATTTCTGACTTGCTTGATATTTTAGAAATATAGTAAAAAAAGAGTCGGGCCGAGCCAACAAAATCCTCGCGGATTTGGTTTCTTACCCAAGCCTTTTTTCTTTTTTCTTTTTTCTGGTACAGTTCAAAACAGGTTGAATAAAAAATATATATATATATATATAAAAATGTGTTCAAGTGCAACTGGGCTCCTCGCGGATTCTAGCCACAAAATGAGCATGAAAGGTCAACATTATGAATTTTTCTGAAACATAATATGTCCAAAACTTAATCCTGCTAGATTTGGGTTCAAGACTTGATAGCATGTTCAGAATTAAAAAATATATAACACATGTGCACAGGTTCTGTTAGATTCTCGCGGATTTATCACCTCACACATAGTATATTTTGTTGGAAGATTTTATAATCTGACTTTATCCAAAGGAAATTTTGGCTTATGTGCCCTGGAATAATTAAAATCCGCGAGGATTTATATCCCGACACTCATCATTCTCTAAAAAAAAATCCCACACAGTTTTTTTAACAACCCCAAGAATTGAGTACCTCGCGGATTTTGGCTTTGGTTACAAAATTTTTTTCAAACCGGGACACAAATTGCAGCACAGCTCAATACATTTTTTCAGCTTAATTTCAAGCCAGTTTCTCGCGGATTTCAAACTAGCTCAAATTAAAAGTAACAATTCGTAGATGAGTTGAGGAATTTACTGATCTGCAGCTGGATTCCTCGCGGATTTCAGAATGAAGCCGCACCAATCTATCAAGATTTCTGGAAGTTTTGGTGAACATCTAGCAAAAGAATCCTCGCGGATTTGTCTAAGTTTAGCAAGCATATACTCGAAATTTTAGCGAAGTTAAAATTTTAAGCTCAAAGTTTGACTGGACGAAAAACATACCCGGTTTTGAACACAATCTCAAGGAGCTCCACGCGGATTTCACCTAAAAAGTGTCAGACAGAGTTTGTTCCACTTTAATGCACACCCAATGGAGAAGCTCGCGGATTTAACTGAAATTAGTCAGGTTAGCCAAATTTCTACAATTGGTCACCACAACGGCAATGTCTCGCGGATTTGCAAGAGGAAGTTACTAAAATTTTCAGAGACATACCTCAGTTTTGTGTGGATCTGTTAGCTCAGTTCAACTCTACTCGAGATAGCTCGATTTTACTGGGTTTCTCGCGGATTTGTCACATCTTTTTCAGAAAAATGGAGTTCAACTGCATGAACAAGAAAATAGCTCGAGCTGGGCTTCGGTGTCTCGCGGATCTCGCGGATTTCAGAGAGTCTCGCAGATTTGAAGCACTGAATGGTGTTTCTCGTGTCTTGTGGGTTTCTCGCGGATCAGCATTCGAAGACTTGACTGCAATTTCACTCGAAAATCTGTCAAATTTTCGTAGCTCAAGCTCAGTCTTCAGGAGCTTCTCGTGGATCTGCTTAGTTCTCAAAGAAATGGAGCTCCTCAAAATGAAGATGAGAAATTTACTCCTCAAAATGGAGCTTCTCGCGGATTTTCCAAGATAAAAAAGAAATGCAGATCTGAAGTTTAACGCAAATGAGGAGTTTGAAGCTCAAAATGGTGAAGGAAGGAAAATGTGAGAACTTTAGGTTGAAGATGCAAGTTGAGGCTTAAAATACAAATGTGGTTGAAGAAGAAAGGGGAGTACTCTTACCTTTTATTTTTCATCATTACTATCATTATCTTTATTTTTATTCACATCATTTTTTTATTATTTTTATTATTTTTATTTTTCATTTTCATTTATTTTATTTTTATTTTTATTTTTTGTTATTTATTTTATTTATTTTTATAGATTATATGCTCATAAGTTTGTTTATTCTCAGGTGAAAAACCGTATCAAGCCTGGTCAATATCCCAGCAGCTAAGCTAGCAGCGGACTAACTCCGGATAATTTTTAGTATTCAAGCTACCCTTGAATAATCAAGCCTGGACGATATCCAACAACCAAGTCAGTATCGGACTACCTCCAGTCAAATTTCTGTTATTCAAGCTACACTTGGATAATTTAGCATGGACAATATCCAACAACCAAGCTAGTAGCGGATTGCCTCCGATTAACTATCAACATTTTCAAAGATATTTACTTTGACATTCGCCCTACTCAGGCTCTGTCAAAGTGGGGGCTAACTGTAGACACGGAAAAATTGAGTTTACTTCAAGATAGTATCTCCAGCAGCCCAAAAGACAGATTCTCGTGGATTTCATTTTTGGCCCAGACAGGAAGCTCTCGCGGATTTTGCATTTCTGGCCTAGATAAATTCTCGCGGATTTTGTGTGGGAGTAACTACAATTGGGTCTGAATACAAGTGTTAACAACAGTGGTGAAAGGGTCGGATTGTACTGAAGTTCTCGCGGATTTTGAGAGAGGTCGGGCAACTTTTAGGAGCTCAATTACTGCTCAATTCCTCGCGGATCTTTGGAGGGTCGGTAATCACTTTTTTTTCTTTTCTCCCTTTCTTTTTGAGTTTTATCAAATTTGTAACAATGTAGTTTAATACCCCGCCCGCTGTAATTTTTTTATTTTTGTTTCATTTCCGGACAAATGTTTGCATTTTGTTGTTTTATTGTTCACATGTTCCAATCTTTAAAATAGTGTGACAACTTTTGTGTTTTGGACTTTTTTTAAGAAAAACCCGATCTAGTAAAGGCCGCCACGGCGGGCGATGCAAGGGCATTCCCCTACGTCGGCACCTTTACCGCCGATCCCGACTTTGGTCCGTAAATTGTGGAGTTTATTTTAATTTATTTTGTTAGTTTTTTTTAAAAACTAACTGGCGACTCCGTGCGTTTCATTTCGTGCAAATTAATGTCTTTTGTATGATTAATCTTTGTCTCAAAATTCCAGTGGCCTTGACTTGAATGGTGAATCAGTTTGGTTGCAAATTCTCATTTAGGTTGCAAATAGTCACAGGATGTAAAATAATGGACCGGCCATGTATACTAGTTGAAAATCCTCGCGGATTTTTGGCCCGTATGCATGTTTGGAGCGTTATTTTAACCTCCAGTGACCAGTGTCTTATTCGGGATGGGCTTGGACCTCGCTTGATCCAAGAAATCCGCCATGATTTCATGCTCTCGCAAGGTCTTGGTCCATTTACAAATTGATACGGTCCACTATAATTTTGAAACCGTGGATTGAATATATCTTAAGCATTAACTACATGAAATGATAAATTAAAATATTTATTTTGTGCATATAAAAAATTGATAATGCACCCTAGGAAACATAAGCCACCCTACGTCGACTCGACGCTCTGTGGGGGACCGTGCCCTCCGGGCCGCGGGCCCTACATTTGGGTCGGGTGATATTAAAACGGGTGTGGGTAGCGGGCGAGTTAGTGTACCGGTCTACCCGATCCGTACCCATATAAGTACCTGGCTTGAATGGATAAAAAAAAAAAACTATTATCATCATCATCATCATCATAATCATCATCACCACCACCATGCTACATATAACCAGTTAATTAAATGCATTGTTGATGATTTACAAATTAAACTTTGAGGAGGTGAAGTACAAGACGATGATATTGAGCAACAATTGTCTATCTCTCTAATTGTGTTTCCATTTGCCAAGCTAAAGCCGCAATAAAGAGGATGATCCAAGAACATTTGTAGCAACACCTTAGAAAAAGAAATAGTTAATTTACCCATATGGGTATAAAATGAATTCTATAAAATAATCTTTGATTATACCGAAACCAAATAATATCTATTATACCCGCAATACCCAATAGTTATGGGTACGGGTAAGGATGGCAATAGTTACTAAAGCCAACAAAAAAAAAAGAAGGTTTAGGTAATGAGATTTATATTAAAAAAGGGGGTAAGAGGTCGGTGATAATAAAATGGATGCGCGAGAAGGTATGTGCCTACCAACCTTGTACTCGTACCCGATGGATAGATAAAAAAAACCCCATATTTTTTTGTTGTTGTTAATTTTTTTGTTATACAACAACGAAGATTACTATTCTAATTTTATGTCTTATTATTGTTGTTATTGTATTTTCAATTGACTAGTAGAAGCCGCAATAAAGATAATGACTCAGAAATATAAGCAAAGATAACAGAAAATACACACTTATACCTACAATATCTGATGAATATTGATATGAGTATTCATCTTTAATGTCTATTAAATATGAGTAAGGATAAGAGTGATAACATCGAAAATGGATATAAGGGAGGGTAGGCCACTAACCACATCAAATTTGACCCATTGCAATCATTGGATATGAGTGCCATATTTAGGCCGTGTTCTTTTATGCGGTATTTTGCGAAATGGCGTGGTGAGGTGTGGCGAAGTTGTGGTGGGGTGGGGTGGAATTGTGGTAGATTATTGATATGTGGGGTAGGTGAGGAGAGAGAATGTAAAAAGTAGAGGAGAAAAGTGATGAGAGAGAAAAGTGAGGAGAGGGAAAAGTAATGATTTGCGGTAAAATGTGGTAGGTTGTGGCAAATTGCGATAGGCTGTGACACCGCAGTTTGCCAACCGTAGAAAAGAACAGGGCCTTAATACCGAGTAAGTGGAAGAATGTTGATATTCATTTCATTTCATTAACTATAACAAAAAGGACAATTGTTTCTTAATTGTTGTAAAGCTTGCTAGTCTAACTGTCAGTTAGCTTATATTTACACATGAATTTACTCTTTTAACCTTGAATACAATATAATGCTTGCCTGTCTTATAGCTTGTGTTTACACAAGAATTTACTCGATCTTTTATCTTTGAATATAAAATAATAACAAGCAATTTGTCTTGTAGTTTATGTTCACACTCGCATTTACTGTTTTCCCCTCGAATAAAATAAAATTAAAAATAGCTTGTTTTGAAGCTTATATTCACACTTGAATTTACTATTTTGTCATCAAATACAATACCTAAGGATCCTAAAATCAATTGAAAATGATGTTATTAGACCTATCAATTTGGACAGACGCATTGAATACAAATTGTGTGTTTATTTGGCAACGACCAATTCAGATCATGCGTATTTCAGGTTCGAACAATTTTGACATTAATAATACGAGTCATGTGTGTCTAAATTCAGGTAACATTTGCAATTTTATTAGTTTGAAAACCTTGGCCTCGTACTTTTAAAGTGTAATATGATTAGAGGGTAGGAAAGATGAGATAGAGTAGATGAATATGATAGTGTTGACATCATTTAAATATATGAATTTTTAAATATATAATTTATAATTTATAACTAATAAGGCATTGTTAGTAAAGTGAAACCCATTAGTGTTAGAATCGAATTGAAGAGCACTCAAGCACCCACAAACAATGAGAAATAATAGCGGAAAAGAAATCAGAAATTGACACCAGAGATTTAACGTGGGAAAAAACCTAAAGCGAGAAAAAAAACCACAGAATCGATGTACTAGTAATATAAGGATTACAATTACAGAGATTGTATTTCTCTCTATCTCAGTTGATACAAGAGATTAAATAATAAAGAGCAATTAGAACTCATCAATATACCCAATAGTACAAGGAAAAAACCTAGGTTACATAACCTAGAAGTCACCGCACAAAAAAAAAAAAAAAAGACTTGGGCTCAAAACGAACGCGAGCGAGACCCAGCAGATGTGGCAAAGGCAGACCAAGCGTGGGTAGCGCCTCCCTTAGCGATGCCTCTGTCTTGAGCGCGACCCCAGCTTCATTATACACTACTAGTGTTTAGCTTGGATTCAACGCGAGACGACAGTAATCCACACGTGGGTGGCGTCAACCCTCGGCGTTGGTGGCGCCTGAAGGCGCTGGTGGCGTCTCACTCCTTCGTCTCGCCTTCCTCTTCGTCTTTCCGTTTTGCTTCCTCCTTCTTATTTGGTCTCCACACACAACAATTAGTTGCAATATTTTTTAAATATATGAACTTTTAGGCTATATAATAAAAATAAAAATATGATAAAATAACTAAAAATATGATAAATGAGATAAATTTATCATACAATAGAGCCGTAGAACGAGTTGTATTAACCAGTAAAAATAAATAAGCGAGCCGGTGAGGTTACATGAGACCCCCCCGAGCCGCATTGCTACGCTATCCCCCTTCAGGAGGCCGCCTGGAAGGGCAAACTTGTCATTTGGAGTACATACAACTCGATGGAATCTCAGGCACCCATTGTGATTTGTGACTATGGATAATGACAGAAGAACAAAACATCATGTTTTTGTTTTACTATTTCTGGCGTCTAATCGAACTGCCTGACAGGAGCCACGTTTTATCATCCAATGGCTTAGATTTGTCTTTCATTTCCAACTCCCACGTTGTTGTTCAAAAATATCTGGTTTCGGATTTTGTTAAGGTGATGATAAGTGTCTTGCCCCAAGACACGGTTTATATGTCTTCTCCCTAATGAAATCAATACTTATTATGGTTTTTAACCCCATGTTTTTTGACAAATACTATTAATTATCAATTATAAGAAGCTTGGAATGTGTTGGCTACGCCAACAACTAAAATTGACACCCTAACGAATGAATCCCATTCGTTGGGCATATTTTAGACGTTTTTTTGTAAATTTTAAAAAATATCGATAAATGTGTGATTTTATACAATTAATATATATTATTATGGTTATAGAAGTTAATCATGTAACTTTTTTCCAATTTAATTTACAAATATATAGATTTTCTATAGTGACAAGACACATAATATGTGTCTTCCACAAGACATTTATCATTTTCCTTTTGTTAAAACTTATCTTTTTCCTTTTTTGATGGAAAATTATACAACTTTTTTTTCCCTTCTGAACAGATAAGAAAGAAATTATAATATATTAAAAGGAAAATTGGATTCATAATCCCTACTTTCACATTTTGTATATTAATAATTTATATTTTATTTTTGTGTTCTAACAGTAAAAAAAAAAAATTGTATTGGGCGCCACCAAGTTAAGTGATAGTGACTCAGTGGTTTGCTTACGTGTGTCGATAAGAGTGTGTTTGATATTATTTTAATTGTACTATAGTGGTCTCATTTAAATTGTTATTGTATTAACAAGATCAAACAAAGACTTCGATTGGGAGATAATTTCACACACTTTATTCAGCCATCTATCCAATTAATATATACACACTGTATTGCCTAAAGCTTCCTATACAAGGGTGCAACACAATATTCAACTTTCCTATACAAAAGTCTAATAATTAGGAAACTAAGATAGGAAAAGATACAAAGAATATACACCAAATTAGGATTGATCTCAATACCCCCCCCCCCTCAAGTTGGTGCATGAAGATCCCGAATGCCTAATTTGCCAAGAAGGTACTCAAATTGCGATCTCCCCAGAGCCTTCGTAAATATGTCTGCAAGTTGTTCATTGGTAGGAACAAAGATTGTATGTATGACTCCTTTGACCACCTCATCTCGAACAAAGTGACAGTCAACTTCGATATGTTTCGTCCGCTAATGATATACGAGATTCCTGGCTATATGCTGTGCAACCTGACTGTCACAACGCAACTGCATGGGCTGCATATGCTCTACCCCGAGGGATAACAGAAACCCTTTAAGCCACTTGAGCTCACATGTGGTCATGGACATAGAACAATACTCGGCCTCGCCAGAGGAGCGAGACACTGTATGCTGTTTTTTAGTCTTCAAAGATATAGGAGAATTCCCTAAAGAGATAAACCAACCAGTGAGAGATCGCCGTGTCAAAGGACAACCTGCCCAATCCGAGTCACACCAGCCATAAAGTCGTAGATCACAGTTACTACGAAGAAAAATCCCTTGTCCTGGTGCCCTTTGAGATATCGCACTACTCGCAAAGCTGCTTCCCAATGTGCTTCTTTTGGCTGCTGCATAAATTGAGAAAGCACATGTACAGAATATGACAATTCCGGGCGCGTGAAACAAAGATATATAAGACGGCCCACAAGTCTTTGGTACTGCTCAGGATCATCAAGAAATGGTCCATCAACAACAGCCAGTTGGTGTTGTAGTGGCAGAGGTACAACTGCTGGTTTGGCCCCTAGCAACCCTACTTTAGACAATATATCCAACATGTATTTGCGTTGACAGAGAAAGATCCTTTCCGAGTTTCGGGCAACCTCAATTCCGAGAAAATACTTCAAGTTACCCAAATCTTTCATGTGAAACCACTCACCAAGATAAGACTTGAACAGAATGATCGCTACATGGTCATTTCCTGAAATTATCAAATTGTCCATATAAACGAGGATGTTGAGACATATCTGTCCTTTTCTTAATGTAAAAAGGGAGTAATCAGAATACGATTGATAAAACCCATATTCCTTCATAGCGGTAGATAGCTTAGCGAACCAACACCGTGGTGCTTGCTTCAACCCATACAAAGATTTTCGAAGCTTGCACACTTTCTTGGATCCGGTAACTTGAAACCCCGGCAGCATTTTCATGTAGACCTCCTCTTATAGGTCTCCATGTAAAAGTGCATTGTGAACATCCATCTGATGTAGTTCCCACTGCTTGGCTGCTGCAACTGCTAGAAAAACTCGAACAGTAACCATTTTTGCTACAGGAGCAAAAGTTTATGTGAAGTCAATCCCTTCAACCTGATGATTGCCAAAAATCACTAAGCGGGCCTTGTACCGCTCAACAGTACCGTCGGAATTATATTTGATTTTATAAACCCATTTGCATCCGAGAGCCCTTTTTTTCGGCGGCAATTCAGAAACTTCCCAGGTTCCATTTGTTTCAAGCGCCTTTATCTCTTGTTGCATGGCATTTCTCCAACGTTCATCCTTCACAGCTTCAGAAAATGTGGCAGGCTCATGATCTGAAGTGATGGCTGCAAGAAAATGTCTATGTTGCAAGGAAAAATTGTCACAACTTACATAGTGTGTTATAGGATATGACATACCTGGAAGATGCTGTGACACAAATGGGTGATCAGATGGACTCAATTTCTAGGTGGTTTGTGCAACATAGTCTCGCAAACGTATCGAAGGCTTCTTCTTCCGATGTCCTCGTCCCAATTGATCATTACACACCTGACCGGTAGGTTGAACTGAGACTACCTCTGGAGAATGAGTCGAAGTGTCAGGTAGTGTAGATGTCTCTACTGGTTGTACAGTTTCTGGAGACCGTGAGTCAACCTCATTATCCCTAGGTCCTTCATTGCTTGGCTCAACCACTTCCTGTTCATCCTCAGCAACAGATGAATCTGTTCTTTCATGCGTCTGTCCATCCATAACCGCCCTTGCTGTATACATTCATGATTTGCATCCGTATGACTTATTTCTAGAGCATCTGATATAACATCTTTCATGTGACTGTCACCAGTAGTATTCAAATCAAAAGGAAATTCAGTCTCATAGAAATCGACATCTCGTGAAACAAAAACTTTCTTGCTCTCTAAATCATACAATCTCCATCCTTTCTTCCCATAAGGGTACCCAACAAAAACACAACGTTTGCTACGACTTTCAAATTTATCCCTTCTTGCATCTTGATTATGTGCATAACATAAGGACCCAAATACCCTAAGATGATCATAAGAGGGTGAACGACCATACAGAATCTCATAGGGTGTCTTGCCTCTTAAAACTATAGAAGGTGTCTGATTTATTAAGTAACCTGCCGTCAGCATACGTTCCCCCAAAAAACTAATGGGAAGATGGCCTTGAAACCGCAAAGCTCGAGCTACATTCAAAATGTGTTGGTGTTTCCGTTCAACCCTACTATTTTGTTGTGGTGTTCTAGTACATGAAGTTTGAAAAATTATGTCATGTTCAAGGAAATAATTTTTCAAGCAAGCAAACTCAGTTCCATTATCACTTGTCACAATTTTAACATGCTTGTTAAATTGTCTGTCAACCATGGCAAAAAAATTCTTCAAAGTTTGAGACACTTCCTTCTTATCAATTAATAAAGTGATCCAAGTTGATCGAGACAAGTCATCAACAATTGTCAAAAAATAGCGAGCACCACAAGACGATGTAGTTTTATACGGACCCCATAAATCACAGTGAATTAACTCAAACAAAGCAGACGCTTTATTTTCACTAAGAGGAAAACTGTCTCTAGTTTGTTTTGCATGATGACAAATATCACAATGCTTATTCAATCCCTTTCTACCGCTACTAATGCCCACATTAGGTACTAACTTGGTAATTTTAAAGGAAGGATGTCCCAGTCTGGAATGCCATAACTCAAGCGAACCAACTTCTTTCATACTATGAGCCTTTATGCACTTCTTGCTTCGGAAGTATTAGAGTCCATCTTTACGCTCACCCGTGCCAATCGGCATCTTCGAGGTACGGTCCTGTAAAACGCATATATGTTTGTCAAAAGCTGCAATACAGTCGAATTCATCAACTAGCTGCGACACAGGTATTAAATTACAGGCTAAACCCGGAACATAGAGGACATTTGACAAAGATAAATTTCCATCTAACTGGATTGACCCTTCTTTGGTGGCAAGCATCTGACCACCGTTCGGCAGATCTATAGGACAAGTTGGTATTTGCCGCACTCCTTTCACGTTCCAAGCTTCCGATCATATGATTGGAAGCTTCTGTATCAATAATCCATGAAGTATTTTTGGTCTTATCGGACAATTTTCAGTAACATTGGCTTTGTGTGAATCAACCAGCTCCATAAGAAATTGCCATTGTCGTGGGTCCAGATCCAGCGCCCCTCGCTTCTCTCCACTTGACATGCTTGCCCCTGCTGCAGCCTGTGCTGTACTTGCCTTGACAGGAACAATTTTTCTTCGACCTCCATTCACATTGCCTTTGCTCACTGCCATTGCGTCGCGAGGATGATCACCCCACCAATCTGGATACCCTATCAACTTGAAACAGTTCGTTGAATCATGTCCAACCTTTTTGCAATGAGAACATAAAGTTCCCCTGTCTGCGTCTCTGTCTCGAGGCTCCCCTAGATCCCTTTGCCGGACTGATGCCTTTGCTGCGAGGGCCATGAGTTCTGGTACGTTATCCTTGGCTCTTGTCATATGTTGGACTCGTTCTTCTTGAACTAGAGTTGAGTACACTCTATTCAACGTTGGCAAAGGCTCGGTTGCTAGTAGACTTGATCTCACCGTCCCGTACACATTCTCATCCAATCCCATGAGAAATTGGTGTACTTTTTCTTCTTCTCGTTTCTTGTCTATCTTCGGCCTGAGTTCACATTTGCACTTTCCACAGCTACTCGTCGGAATCTGATCGTAATCGATCAACTCATCCCACATGCTCTTTAGCTTCCCATAATACGAAGCTATGGCCATCCCGTGTTGTCTGCAGCCGGCAAGTTCTGCCTTCAATTGCTGAATCCGAGGTCCATTTGCAACAGAGAAACGGTCTCGAATATCCAGCCACAGGTCCCTTGCGTTCTCCTTATGAGAAACGGTTGAACGCAAAGTCGGTTCAATGGCGTTCAAGATCCATGACACAAGCATGGACTGCACTGCCCACCAATCCTCCAAGTCCGGTGAATCGTCAGCAGGCTTGGCAATCTTTCCTTCGATAAACACCCATTTGCAGCGAGCCCTCAATGAAATCCGCACAGCTCTTGCCCATTCTTCATAATTATCACCCTACAATTGAACTGGAGTGATAATACTTCCCGGATTATCATTCGAGTTCAAATCATATGGTGATACGGTCTTCTTCACATCTTCAATTTTTGGTGTTCCTTTGTCATCCGCCATGGTTCTGATACCATAACAAGATCAAACAAAGACTTTGATTGGGAGATAATTTCACACACTTTATCCAGCCAACTATCCAATTAATATATACACACTGTATTGCCTAAAGCTTCATATACAAGGGTGCAACACAATATTCAACTTTCCTATACAAAAGTCTAATAATTAGGAAACTAAGTTAGGAAAAGATACAAATAATATACACCAAATTAGGATTGATCTCAATAATATTCTAGTAGTTTCATTGACAAATTTCTTGTATTTTGGTGATTCCATTTCATAGGCCCTGTTCTTTTATGCGGTGTTTTGCGGTATGGTGTGGTGAAATTGTGGCGGGTATGGTGGAATTGTGGTGGGTTATTGGTAAGTTGTGGTGAGTTTTTTTTTGTGTGTGTATATATATATATATATATATATTGTATTGGTAATTGTGAAAAAGTAATTGGAAAAAGTGAGTATAAATATTGTATTGTTTTTGGATGATTAAAAAAAGATATATAGTAAATTTGAAAAAGTAATTTGTGGTGGGTTGTGGTGAATTGTTGTGGAATGGTATGTTGTGGTGGGTTGTGGCAAAGCGCGGTGGGCTGTGGCACCGCAGATTGCCAACCGTAGAAAAGAACATGGCCATAGTTGATTATGCTCTGGTGGTCCTAATTCTCGATCAAATACACCATCACCAGTACACGTCAGCAAAACACCGAGTCACTACTTGACTCAGTGACGTCCCACCAGAATACAATATATTTGTTTTGGACTGTCAGAATAAAAAAACAAAGTAGAATCCAATTTTCCTATGATAAAATATACTAGATACTTAAGGAAAATAAAACTATAAAATATAATTTTATAGGAATTTGGTTGTTTATATAGGAAATTCCTAATCTACTTAATTTATTATAATGATAAATATTATATAGAATAAAAAATTAATTAAAATTGCAATATCTGATTTATGAGTTATGGTGTTTATATTGTGTTGTTGTGACTATGAGATTAATGAAATGGAAAAAATTTGAGTATCTCTTAATTTTAAAAATATATCATTTAATTAAGCTTTACTAATACATCTTGTATATGTTTGGAAAATAAGTTGTTCAATTTATATTATTTTTTCACATATAATTTTAAGTTCCAACCAATAAATTCAATGACTAGGACTGTTACCATACATCACATGGGTACCAGTTAACAATGTTTTCATACATCCGAGTAATTAATCAATAGTAGTTAAGAGAATGGAAGACGAAGAAGATCATACACAAAATAAATTTTAGTATTGAAGTACAATTTCCATTTTAAATAAAATGTTTTTATTTGTACTTATCATTGTTTTCGTAATTGTGTTATGGGGTTTTGGAAGAATAGTTAACTGGTGTCTAAGTATTTCATGTGATGATGTCACTATTGATTATATAATGTATTTTTATATTTTCAATTTAATTGAAATACAAAATCTAATACCATATTACTTATTGTTTGTAAATGTCTAAATTGTAACATATTTAATCCAAAAAAAGAAAATCAAGAAACCAAACATTAATTCTTCATCCATCCATACTTTTCACATCCATCATTGAAAAGTTGGTCTTTAAGAGAATAAAGATAGGCTAGTCTGAAAAACCCTATTAAGATGGACTAGGAAAAGGAGAAGAAACCCTGAGTTCTCATCCACCTCCATCATAACTTTCCATCTTTTCTTCTGTCACACTTGGATCAACCTTCACATCCAAGCAACCATCCAATCATTCTTCCTCCCAAGAGGTGAGTCCACGTCTTTTGACCTTCTTTCTTCTCTTTAAGACAATATCACCCAATGCCCTCTGCATTTACGGAGCCACTTACACATCAATATTTGACCCACTCATATAGCCATGTATCCATACAAAGATGTCGCTTTCAATCCTTATTATAGTTTCAACGCTTCACCCCTTCATATATCACGCCAGGAAGCCGTCAACGATATTCGTCTTTATCCACAGAACCATCCCTACATTTCAAAGTCCCTCAGATTAGTCCATCCAACCATTATATTTATCAAACCACCCATCGTCCACCGTCCTATCTACCAAATGCCTCCATCATCGACCTTGTCCCTTCTAGCCAAACTTTTTCATTTCTCTTATACCACCAGAGTATTTTGGCTTGGTCATTAGTGAAAATATGAAACACATTGATCCGGAAAACCTGAGAGTCCTTCAAATGGATAAATATAGGAGGTTAATGATCCACTAACTACTTAGGATTTGAGAAAACCCCAATTTAGAACTCATAAAACTACCAGTAATTTTTAAGGGTTTTGAGAGATTAATTATGAAAATCAACACAAGAACAATAATAATAAAGAGATATGACTAATTATAGAGTAAAACTTACCAATTAGCCTAGGAATCTCAAGAAGGTTACAAGGATTCACCACTAGCACCTACACTTGAAACTCCAAGAATTTCAACTCAAGAGATTAGAATAAAACACACCAACTCACATTGATAAAAGGAAATTAACTAGTTAATCCATCAAGGATTAATCGTAATTACATGGGTTTCAAATACCCTAAAACTCACAAAGTATTCTTTAAATGGCTAAACCTAAAACTCCATATTTAAAAAACTAAATCTAAAATGAGGGGAGCACAAATATATAGGAAGTGGAGGGGAACTCGTGAATTCTGCAGAAAAAAGGCTGAGGCGTAGCCAGCGCCTCAACCAGGCGGTTGGGGCGAAGAAACCAGAGCAGGCGCGGCCAACGCCAGTCGGCGTCTGTTGACTTCCAACGTACATAACTTATTCGTTTTAACTCTGATTTAGCCATATTATATATCGAAAAAAAGCCATCGGTGTGTACTATATGATCGCCAAATTTGGTGGTCATCATAGTTATATTGAAGAAGTTATGATCAAAAGAGTGAAAAAATATTTTTTTTTGCGCCCAATTTTGCCCACTTTCTTCATTTTCCTCCTTTGTCTTCATTCTAATCTTCCTTCCTTATCAACTTGGGACAAACAGGACTTGAGTGATTGAAAAAATTAGTCAGCTCCCATGCATTACTCACCATTCCGGGATCAAGGATACTCCATGGAACTTGAAAATCTTGGGTTTGGTCCAATCCATACTTAGCGTTAGGAATGACTCACTTTTTCACGGATCAGACTCTCCTTGTTGGAGAAGGGTTGTCCTCAACTCTTGGGGGTTCAAATCTAACCGACGCCTCATGTAAGATCAACTCAATAAAGGTGCAGCAATTTCGAGATGAAAAAGGGACCAGTTCACCATCAAGATGGACCTTCACACACCTAGCGCTCATCATCATGTTGGAGGCCACAAGATAGTGGTCACAAGAGATGTTAATGTCAAGGCCGGTGGAAGATGCCTCTTCCTTGGTCAATCTCGATGTGGGAGGAAGCAAGCTAGGATGTGAGGTTATGGACTTGCCGACACACAATTCGTCTCCAAGTTGTGGTTGGGGAATGATCGGACATGGCTCAATGTTTGCCTTCATATAGTGCGGAGCTTGGTAGAAGGTGAGGGATAAGGGAGGGAGGTAGGAAAAGTTTGAGGATCTATGAATCTCTCAACCTCACTATGATTGCCTTTTCACAAAAGTAAAGCCAAATGTGGTTTCCTTTCACTCAAAACACTCTCATTCTGTGTTTCACTCTGGTGAAGGAGGTCTCTCTTCTCACTTCCCACCCTGGTTTGATTTTCATAGAGTTGGGTATGTAAGAGGGGTGTGAGCACAATCCGTCGTTTTTCCATCAAGAAGGAGTAAGTGTTCCATGGATAGCATGCCTATCATATTGCCAAGGTCTTCCAAGGAGCAAATGACAAGTATCCATGGGAAGAATGTCACAAAGAACACTATTATGTAAGAACCAATGGAAAAAGATATCAAGACTTGTTGAGATACCTAAAGATAACCACCATTTTTAAGTCCCTGCAAGCTAAAAGGTTGGAGATGAGCTAGAATAGGCAATTGAGGCTTCTCCACCAATGTAGTCGATGCTACATTCGTACAACTCCCACTATCAATGATCATTTTACACACTCTATAATTGATGGTGCATCGGGTATGGAAGAATATTTCCCGTTGAGAATCATCTTGGGGATCCTTGGTCATGACTAGGGATCCCCTAGGAGCCAAAATGTAAAACCCCGAAAAATTCGATTATTGTTACCGTTAAAATTCCTGACGTGCGTTATTTATCGTTATTTATATGTTTGTGATCACGTGAAGCTTTTAGGACTGCGAGTAGGTTACTTGGAATTTTTAGTAACTGAAAAACATCAGTTAGGAAATTTTCGGTTATCGGGTAATTTTATTAGGATCAGTTTGTAGGATCAGTTTTAGAAAAAGTGTTGTTTTTAGGAGAGGATTTTTATGAGATGTGTTAAAATAAATTTAGGTTATTTTCAAACTTTCCCCCTAACTTTCTCTCCTAATTTCCCCCCAAAATACCCTAATTTCCCCCTCTTTTGGTGTTTAAATCAGATGTTTCCCCCCCCTTTTTTCACGCCTTTCCCCCCTCTCTTCGCTCCCTCTATTTACCCCCTGGACATTTCCCATGCAACGTCCACTCAAACCCCAACATATCACAATCACATCTCTCACTAACCTCCTTACTCTTCTTCTTCGAGCCACACCCACACCCAAAGACCACACCACATTATCCCTCTTTTCCCTCTTCTCTTCACATTCCCACATACAAACTCTCCTCTTTCTTTCTTCTACTGCTGCTTGTGAAAACCCCAGCCACCACACCTTATTCTTTCTCCTCTCTTCTCCCTTCCTCTGCCGCCGACCACCGTAGCGCCACTGCACCACCACCGCTGCTGCACCGCCGCCCAGAACGCCCCAGGACTCCACCGTAGCTACCCCTGCTGCCCAGGAGACCGCCCCGAGCCGAGCTGCTGCTGCTGCTGAAACACCACCGAACCGAGTCCGAGCTGTTGCTGTTGCTGCCGCCTGATCAGCATAGCCCTCTACGTAAACTCTAAACCCATTCTTTAATGTTGTTCTGTGATGTCATTTATTTGGGTGTATGTGTGATTAGTAGATGTGAGTGAAGTATTTAATTTGGTAGATTAAGTTACTAATATTTACTAATACATATGAATTATATTGTTATAATATGTAAATGATGTTAGGGTTTGATTAGGATTGTTTATATGAGTATTATTATTATTATTATCAAGTTTTCACAAGTTCTTGTACTAGTATTAAGTTTTCATTATATTATAAAGTTCCTTATTATTATTATTATTATTATTATTATTATTATTATTATTATTATTATTATTATTATTAGTTTCATGAGTATATATTAAAGTTTCATAAAATTTCATGTTATTATTATTATTAGTTCCATGAGTTATTTTAAGTTTCATATTTTGTTTATAAAGTTCATGTTATTAGTGTCATGATGTTATTTTAAAGGTTCATGTTAATATTTTAGAGTCCGTGTAATTATTTTAAAGTTTATGTTGTTGGTATTATTAAAGTTTCATATATTCTTAGTATCAAAGTTTCATATTTTATTATTTAAGTTTCATATTTTATTACTAAAGTCTCATATGTCTTAGTATTGAAGTTCCATAGATTTTAGTATCAAGGTTTCACATTTTAGTTTAAAGTGCATGTCAAGATTTCAAAGTTTTATATTTTAGTTTTCTAAAAGTCCCATGTTCTTATTTTAAAGTTTTCATGTTATAATATGAACATTACGTTCAAAACCCTACATTAATATTATTATTTAAATATTAGTATCGAGTTATAGTTTTAAATGTGTTGTTTAGATTTTATTATTTCACCTTTAGAAAAGGTGTGTTGTGATGTTCGTGATTTCATGATAGTCATATATGCTCGTTACATGGCTTACTAAATAATGAGAGAGTGATAAGGTTGGGGGAAGTGTACCATTCCTGCGTAATTAACTACCGTAGAGATTGAGTATTAATTTTAGAAGTTTATATTCGAATTCTAGGTTCGAGCGAGACGACGCGATAGTTAGCTCCCGTGTGTAAGTGTTGCAGTAAAGAGAAGCTGTTAAGGTAATGTATATGTCCTAATCCCCATTGGGATGCTCTTTTATCTGTTTGGTGATTTTAATCTGTTTTATGAAACGTGCATCCCGTAGGGGATTTTATGTAAAGTTGGACTGTCTGATTTGGATGTCTGCGAGTTTTTTTCTGAGTTGAGTAAAACGTGACAGTCTTTTAAACTCTAAGTTTTATTCTGTCGGTTTTGGAAAATGGGCTGGGTTTTGTTTGAAGTCTGTCGTCTGATAATTCATAAGATACTAATAATCAAAGTGAAACCATAAGCGGGTTGCGGGTAACATCCCTTAGACCAGAATCTGTTCCTGCAGGGGAGTTATCAAGAGATCGGGGAGTCCCGATATTATTTCTGAGATTGTGCACACATCTGATTCTGTTTCTAGGACTGGCCATGCATGTTATGATTATGAGGATTTAAGATCCTGTTCTAATTATGAGTTCTGATATTCTGGGGATAGGCAAATCTCGCCCGCATATTAAAATTCTGATTGTTTTCTGAGGAAAGGATTACTCTGTTTCTGATTTCTGATTTCTGATGTCCGATTCTAAGTTTGAAAAGTCAGATGAGTTTTCTGTAACGTTGTGTCTTTTCTGAGTTGAAAGCTTGTACTGTTGTTTCTAAGTTCTGTTATTTCTAAACTCGGTTATTTTGGGTTGAGATTTAAATGAGTTGTGAAAAGGTTTGACTTATTCCCCTCCCCTAAAGGAATTGAAATGATCTTTGAACTGTTTTGACAGTTAGGGGTAGACATTATTGAGGTTTCCCCCTCATGTTGTGAATGTTTTGTTTTCAGGTGAAGAGTAGTTATGTGATGGGAACGGACTCTAGAAGTGAGGACGTTGAAGTTAGAACGTTTGAGAATAAAGTTTAGTTTATGTTCAGACTTGAAGTATAGTAATTGTTGAGTTTATGTTGTTCTACAATTTGAAGTTTCTTTCGTTTGTTTAAGTTGAAGTTCGTAGTTTGTTTGTTAGTCTCTGTTCTCGCCTTGTATCTCCTTGGAGGTACGGCAGTAACGCCCAAGTTATTAAAAAGAAAAAAAAATGAGACTTCCGCTGTTAATGTTAGTCAACGTTTGACTTTGACCGTTAAGTTTATAATTAAATTTCTGGGACGTTACTGAATGGTATCAGAGCTCTGGGTTACGACCTGGTAGCTTATAAGTGTCTATTAGGTTTTAGTTAGAGCTTAGGATGCTACACTCGGAGTGTGAGTGTAGGATGGAGACTAGGATATGATTTGCTCCCTAATTGTTTATGAGTTTTAATTGCTTACATAATCTGTTGTTATCAAGTAGCCCTGTGAATGTTTTGTTGTGCTCGAATTACTAGGATAGAATCTCATTAGTAAGAGTTGGATAAGACGGATTCTTTTGACTCCAAGATGACTCAAGGCGATGGGATCAGTTCTAAAGGGCCTCAAGGTAGGCCTATCCCAACTAGCAACGAGCTGAGACAACGGTTTGCAGAACTCCAAGAGACAGCAGCTGCACGAGCAGCACAGGCTGCTCGGTCCGCCACTAATGGAGAAGACACTTCGCTGATAGCCCCCTATATGGCACAATTTATGATGATGGAAATGATGACTCGGCAGACCGAGCACCTTCAACGAATGTCGGAGCAAATGGGCGATTCGAGGAGGGACAACAATGCCTCTTTATTCAAGGAGTTCAACAACCTCAACCCTCCCACCTACTCTGGGGAAGCTGACCCCAAGGTGTTTGAAGAGTGGATACCCGACGTCGAAAAGAAATTCGATGCTCTTCCATGCCCTGAGGAGCGGAAAGTTGGATTTGCGACCTACCACCTGACAGGAGAGGCTGACTTATGGTGGATGAGTGTGAAGGAACGATAGGATGAACCTGGGTTCAACTGGAACCAGTTCAAAGAGATGCTGAAGAATCGCTTTTACCCTATGTCGCTCCAAAAGGCTAAGGAGAAAGAGTTTCTAGAATTGGAACAAGGAAAGAACAGCGTGTTGGAATACGCTGCCAAGTTCTCAGAATTGTCCCGCCCGCCGCATACGTGGCTAATGAAGTTTTAAAGATGAATCGCTTCGAGTGTGGTTTGAGCTTTGACATTCAAGATCGTATGTCAGCACGCACGTTCACATCGTACCAGGAGATGCTAGACGTTGCCATCAACATTGAGAGGGTAGCTATAGCCCGAGAGGCACATCTGAACAAGCAAGGCAACAAGAGGAAGGAACCTTCCCGCTCTGATCATAATCCAACATACCCGGACAAGAGAAGCTACCACAACAACTGGCACAGTAACCAAACACCACCATCTGGATTGTTTTGTAGAGCTTGTGGCAGGCCGGGCCATATCGCCAGAGAGTGCAGGACAAATCTGAAGGCAAGCTGCTACCGGTGTGGCAGCCCACATCATATGGTGAGAGACTGCCCTCTTCCAGCACCAGAAGGATCAACCCATGGAAGGACCAACAATCAAGGAGCCCCACCCTCAACATACAACAGGAACCCAAGACAACAACACCTGAATCGGGATGGCTCCAATGGCAACCAGGCAAATCGTGACAGGCCACCTAATCCCAACCCACCTCGTCAGCAATATCAAGCACCGCGCAACCAGGGAGGCCGAGTGTACATAATGCGGGGCAGGGAGGCAGAAAATTTGGACGAGGATGTGCCTGGTACTCATCTCTCTTTCCCTCGTAAGTTACAATGTGATTGAGTTTGGATCCTTCGCTTGTGGCATGTTGAGTTTCGAGGACGAAGTTCTTTTGAAGAAGGTAATGATGTAAAACCCCGAGTTTTGGTTACAGCCACCATTGGATTTCCGTCTGGAAAACCGTTAAGTATAAGTTTAAGTTTCGAGGACGAAACTTCTTTTAAAGGGGTAATGATGTAAAACCCCGAAAAATTCGATTATTGTTACCGTTAAAATTCCTGACGTGCGTTATTTATCGTTATTTATATGTTTGTGATCACGTGGATCTTTTAGGACTGCGAGTAGGTTACTTGGAATTTTTAGTAACTGAAAAACATCAGTTAGGAAATTTTCGGTTATCGGGTAATTTTATTAGGATCAGTTTTAGAAAAAGTGGTGTTTTTAGGAGAGGATTTTTATGAGATGTGTTAAAATAAATTTAGGTTATTTTCAAACTTTCCCCCTAACTTTCTCCCCTAATTTCCCCCCAAAATACCCTAATTTTCCCCCCTTTTCTTTCACGCCTTTCCCCCCCTCTCTTCGCTCCTCTATTTACCCCCTGGACATTTCCCATGCAACGTCCACTCAAACCCCAACATATCACAATCACATCTCTCACTAACCTCGTTACTCTTCTTCTTCTTCTTCTTCTTCTTCTTCTTCGAGCCACACCCACACCCAAATACCACCCCACATTATCCCTCTTCTCCCTCTTCTCTTCACATTCCCACATACAAACTCTCCTCTTTCTTTCTTCTACTGCTGCTCGTGAAAACCCCAGCCACCACACCTTATTCTTTCTCCTCTCTTCTCCCTTCCTCTGCCGCCGACCACCGTAGCGCCACCACACCACCATCCCTGCTGCACCCCCGCCCAGAACGCCCCAGGACTCCACCGTAGCTACCCCTGCTGCCCAGGAGACCGCCCCGAGCCGAGCTGCTGCTGCTGCTAAAACACCATCGAACCGAGTCCGAGCTGCTGCTGCTGCCGCCGCAACACCACCGAACCGAGTCCGAGCTGTTGCTGCTGCTGCCGCCTGATCAGCCTAGCCCTCTACGTAAACTCTAAACCCATTCTTTAATGTTGTTCTGTGATGTCATTTATTTGGGTGTATGTGTGATTAGTAGATGTGAGTGAAGTATTCAATTTGGTAGATTAAGTTACTAATATTTGCTAATACATATGAATTATATTGTTATAATATGTAAATGATGTTAGGGTTTGATTAGGATTGTTTATATGAGTATTATTATTATTATTATTATTATCAAGTTTTCACAAGTTCTTGTACTAGTATTAAGTTTTCATTATATTATAAAGTTCCTTATTATTATTATTATTATTATTATTATTATTATTATTATTATTATTATTATTACTATTATTATTATTATTAGTTCCATGAGTTATTTTAAGTTTCATATTTTTATTATAAAGTTCATGTTATTAGTGTCATGATGTTATTTTAAAGGTTCATGTTAATATTTTAGAGTCCGTGTAATTATTTTAAAGTTTATGTTGTGGGTATTATTAAAGTTTCATATATTCTTAGTATCAAAGTTTCATATTTTATTATTTAAGTTTCATATTTTATTACTAAAGTCTCATATGTCTTAGTATTGAAGTTCCATAGATTTTAGTATCAAGGTTTCACATTTTAGTTTAAAGTACATGTCAAGATTTCAAAGTTTTATATTTTAGTTTTCTAAAAGTCCCATGTTCTTATTTTAAAGTTTTCATGTTATTATGTTATAATATGAATATTACGTTCAAAACCCTACATTAATATTATTATTTAAATATTAGTATCAAGTTATTGTTTTAAATGTGTTGTTTAGATTTTATTATTTTACCTTTAGAAAAGGTGTGTTGTGATGTTCGTGATTTCATGATAGTTATATATGCTCGTTACATGGCTTACTAAATAATGAGAGAGTGATAAGGTTGGGGGAAGTGTACCATTCCTGCGTAATTAACTACCGTAGAGATCGAGTATTAATTTTAGAAGTTTATATTCGAATTCTAGGTCCGAGCGAGACGGCGCGATAGTTAGCTCCCGTGTGTAAGTGTTGCAGTAAAGAGAAGCTGTTAAGGTAATGTATATGTCGTAATCCCCATTGGGATGCTCTTTTATCTGTTTTGTGATTTTAATCTGTTTTATGAAACGTGCATCCCGTAGGGGATTTTATGTAAAGTTGGACTGTCTGATTTGGATGTCTGCGTGTTTTTTTCTGTGTTGAGTAAAACGTGACAGTCTTTTAAACTCTAAGTTTTATTCTATCGGTTTTGGAAAATGGGTTGGGTTTTGTTTGAAGTCTGTCGTCTGATAATTCATAAGATACTAATAATCAAAGTGAAACCATAAGCGGGTCGCGGGTAACAACCCTTAGATCAGGATTTGTTCCTGCAGGGGAGTTATCAAGAGATCGGGGAGTCCCGATATTATTTCTGAGATTGTGCACACATCTGATTATGTTTCTGGGACTGGCCATCCATGTTCTGATTCTGAGGATTTAAGATCCTGTTCTGATTATGAGTTCTGATATTCTGGGGATAGGCAAATCCCACCCGCATATTAAAATTCTGATTGTTTACTGAGGAAAGGATTACTCTGTTTCTGATTTCTGATTTCTGATTTCTGATTTCTGATGTCTGATTCTGAGTTTGAAAAGTCAGATGAGTTTTCTGTAACGTTGTGTCTTTTCTGAGTAGAAAGCTTGTACTGTTGTTTCTAAGTTCTATTATTTCTAAACTTGGTTATTTTGGGTTGGGATTTAAATGAGTTGTGAAAAGGTTTGACTTGTTCCCCTCCCCTAAATGAATTGAAATGATCTTTGAACTGTTTTGACAGTTAGGGGTAGACATCATTGAGGTTTCCCCCTCATGTTGTGAATGTTTTGTTTTCAGGTGAAGAACAGTTATGTGATGGGAACGGGACTCTAGAAGTGAGGACGTTGAAGTTAGAACATTTGAGAATAAAGTTTAGTTTATGTTCAGACTTGAAGTTTAGTAATTGTTGAGTTTATGCTGTTCTAGAATTTGAAGTTTCTTTCGTTTGTTTAAGTTGAAGTTCGTAGTTTGTTTGTTAGTCTCTGCTCTCGCCTTGTATCTCCTTGGAGGTACGACAGTAACGCCCAAGTTATTAAAAAGAAAAAAATGAGACTTCCGCTGTTAATGTTAGTCATCGTTTGACTTTGACCGTTAAGTTTATAATTAAATTTCCGGGACGTTACACAAAACCTCTTCCCTTTGAACTTGAGTCTCAACAATAAGCTTAGAGGATTCCGAACCATCCATTTCACTTACTTGGAGTGATTTAACCATCTTGGTAGGGCATTGAGATTGGTAGTTGTTATACTCCCTACACTTGAATCATTTTCTACCCTTGAGCTTTCTAAGGTATTCCTCATCATCCACGTGAGCCTCAGTAGGTGGTTTGGATGGCTTCGAAGATTGACTTCCTTTGGACAAAACCTCATACTGAGATTGAGCACCACCCTTGCTAGAAGACCATAATGGAACCTTCTTCTCCTTTCTCCAATCATTAGGATCACCAACTATAGGCCCATGAGTAGAAATACCACGACGGGGTTCAATTTAGGACCTTCGATATTCACCATAAGATCTCCCATAATCACTATGTCGAGCTCTAGAAATCCAAGAGGAATCACCATGAACCTTTTTTGGGGAACCGATTTGCAATTTGGCCACGACATAGCTCAAATTTCTCACTTACGTTGTATAACTTCCTGGCTATCTATGATATGTTGAAGAGCCATATTGAGGATTTTAAGGAACGAGAATCGGGTCGAGGAGGGACATCATGTTTATCGTGGAGATGTGATGAAGAGGCCATTTGAAGAGTTTAAGGGTTTATCGGGGTAGGTAAAGATGATCGGATGAGGCCATTTGAAGAGTTTAAGGGTTTTGGGGCTCTTTTGTGGCTAAAGGAATTTTTGTGGAGTTTATGAGGCTAAATTTTGCGGGGAAAGATTGGGTGTTACCGGCAAAAAGGGAATGCACAAACTAAGGAACAAGGTTTCACCAAGCACTAATACCAATAGCACAATGTTCACCATACAAAATCAAACATCAAACCCAACAAAATCAATAAGCTCAACCACTACACATTCATGGGGTAGCATGAACATTCACAACACAACCTTTAAGATCCGGGAGTTTTAGTAAGGGTAATTACCCCGGTTAAGGGTCTAATATGGGTTAGTTACTTATTTACATGACTAATAATTAATTTTCTAATTTATGTGATTATGTTTATATTTATATTTATTTATTTATTCGAATTAGAATTTTATTGGAGGAGCCGACTTATTAATTTGTGGACTTGTTATATTATTTGGCAATTGGGTTATAGATTGGGAAATGAAGGAAATAAGAGAAAAGAGTAGAAGATTTTTATCATTTTTGATGAGGGATTGTCACAAATAAAGAATTATGGAAGAAAAAGGAGATTGAGAATTACCAAATATTTGGACCAAGATAAAATTGATAAGGAAAAAGGGGATTAAGTCCCTTCTCTTTCTTAGGGTTTTTAGACGGCAAAAAAAAGAAGAAGGGGCCAAGCCCTTTTGCTACTGGGAGAACGACGTACACATAAGAGGAGAGAGAGAGAGAGAGAGAGAGAGAGAGAGAGAGAGAGAGATGGCGCGCAACAACAGTGGAAGCGGCGACGGTGACACCACCTTGTTTCTGGTAATCAGCCGCCGACGCGCAGAGGGAAAGAGAGATGGAGAGGTTGATGGTGGTTTCTTCTTCCTCTGCTTCTATTCGAGCAACACACAAGAGAGGAAAAAAAAGGAAAAGGGTTGCTCGATGGTGGTGGTGACGGTCTGAGTGCCGGCGAATCGGGTGATGATCGAAGAACCCCCAGCAACAACGGTGGCTGCGGTGGCTTGACGCGAGACAGAGGATGAGCAGGGGGTGGTTCAAGCTAGGTCTTCGGGTGGTCTTTCGGGTTGAGTCTAGCATGGTTGGGTGCTTTCGATGCCTCTCAGCCAACACTAGTCCCAAATAGAAACCCTAAACTGCAAATTGGGAATCAAAGTGGGTAATCTCTGTCCCCTCTTAATAACGGTTAAGTTTCAGGTTTAGTTAATAGATTTTGAATACTGATTATATGCCTGGAATTATTAATTGTATTGGAGTTGTTGGATTGATTTACGTAACTGAGTTCGAAGTTGGTTGGTATTTGGGTTGAACATTGAGCGTCGAGGTCTGTTTGGGATGGTGTATGTGAGGAGAGATCAGAGTAATTTGTGAAAACAGATTATGGCCCTGCTTGGCAACCACCTGGTAGCTAGTAGCTGTTAGCTGTTAGCTTGTAGCTGTTAGCTGATAGCTGTTTGAGTTAGCTGTTTGACTTTAGCTGTTTGGCTTAGCTGATTATAGGAAAAGTGTTTGGTAAAGTAGTTTTTTGTGAAAAGCTAACTCAAAAAGCTTCATCAAGTAGTTTTTTGAAAACTAGCTTATTGACTCCAAAAAGCTAATATAAAAAGCTACTTACCAAACACCTCAAGTAGCTTTTTAACCTTGGTAAAAAAGCTAAAAGCTACTCAAAAAGCTAAAAGCTACCCAAAAAGTTTGTTTGCCAAACACCCCCTAATTTGGGTTGATTGATGAAAAGAATGGATTACTGGCTAATTATACTAAATATTGTCCTTGTTATGATTGTTTTTGTGGAAATTGAGCTAAATTATGTTTTTAAAGGAGCTTTATATGTGTGGAAATGTGTTAAGTATGCTCAAAGGTTCAATTTAAGTTTAGAATTAATATTGATTCGGGTTTACTCTAAGTATAATATGCATAAATGAATGTCTTGCGGGTTATATGTGTTTAATTTGGTTATTTATGAGTAAAGTATGCATAAACGGAACTTGAATGAGTTATACGCTTAAAGAATGGAACTTCCATATCTCAAAGATATGTCACAATTAGGCCTTTTGAGTTCTAATGTAGTGTGATTCGAATTTATACTAATTGTTAGACTTTGTATGTGAATTTAAGTACCCGTGTGTATACTTTTCCAATAATTTGAAGCTTATCCGAACTTGAAAGGTATTATATGTTCTTAATTAATTTAAAAGAAGGTATTTCAAATGAGTTTTTAAGGGCATTTTGATCGACTTTGGCATTTTCAAGATGCTAAGAATATGGAATGCATTTTTAATATGATAAGAACGCTTATTTGATCTTATACGGGCTTTATGGGCTCGATTACGCGTATTTATTGGTGTACTTGAGTTTTGAATGACTCTTTGAAGTATTATTCTAAGAAAGGGTTGAATTTTGATACTTGTGTATACTTTACGATGGTTATGTGATTTCTATGTGGTAATTGATTATTTTAAAGGTTTATGAACTTGTTTAAGGGTTTTGGCTTCTTGAATGGGGAAAGGTTGGAAGATGATCAATTGAGCTATTTTGATTTAAATGAAAGGTATATTTCTATTTTACGTACTTATACGAGATTTTTGGAAAGCTGGTTTGGATGAGAACTATTCGGTATGAAACTTTTATTCTATACATGAGTATTGAAATGGTTTTTGGGCTAGGTGTATTGCACTAGGTATTGTGGACTAATTGGAAAGTCGGGTTACCACCTGTAAAGGGGAACTAAATCGGCTAGGTATATAAAGTCCATTGACGTTAGGAATTTCCCGCGAAACTAACCGTCTTAAGGGGGAACCGACCCCAATTGGAAAGTGCTGAAAGTACCCTACGCCCATGGTATTGATATTTTTGTACAATGCAAGAAGGAAAGGATATGTTAAACCGTTGGTTTATTGGAAACAGATGTATACTATGGTTATGAATGGATGGAAAAGGCAATTTGAATAACTTTAATACATATTTTGAAGGCATGAGTTACTCTTTAAATACTGAAGATGTTATGTTCTTATTTAGAATGATTTTGAAAGGTTTGGAAGTATGAATGGTATTCTACTTGATAATTGCTAAGTTTATGAAATGTATTCAAATGTGTTCAAACTAAGTTTCGAAAGTATCTTGTGATTTAAATGAAGAACTTAGTTTGTCTTAAATAATTAATTATGTGATGTTGAGTCCTTTGATAGCATCCTTTAATCGAGCTGATACTTATCTTGTTTTGACCGTCCTTTTTGAATGCTAAGTGTTGAGTTTATGTGAATTACTTGTTTAAGGTCCTTAAGACATTGGGAGAGTTATAATTGAGTTGTATATGACCTGTCAAGATGCCAATAGACTTGAGTTGCCCATATGATAACCTTCTGACCATTCTATGATTAAAAAGTACATCCACAACCATTACCTGACCCTTGGAATAGTCAGTTATACTTTTAGCCAGCATGAAACATGTAAATGCTTGAATGGGAACCTTACACCTACTTACTTGATGAGTTATGAAGTGACCAAGAGATGCATTTGCATTATGATGAATGTACTTGGGTGAATATAGGATTAAAGTGACTAACATTCCAGGGTACAGGTTACCCACTGACCTATGGTTTGGTCATACCCCTCTCTTTCTTTCCCTTACAGGTCAATATGAAGATGAGAAGCTGATCGGTTATTTAGAGATTGAAGCATTTTTAGTTGTTTATGTATATAGGAAGTGGTTGTTTTGTAATTTTAATTCTATTGTAAGCATATTTGGAATGCTTGGGATTGTTTGATGCATTTAGATTGAATTTCGAGCGTGTGGCTCGTGGTACACTCCGGCGTGTGGCCGTTGAGTTGGTTTTTATTTTGTTTGGTTTTATTTACAGGGATGTAAGGTTGTAAGCCTGAGAAACGTCCATATTACAGACGGTACTCTGCCGGATTTCCCCTAGAAAATTTTGGACATGAATTTCTAAGTTCTCCTTTTTACCTTTCTCAACCTTAATTAGGTTGAGATTAACCTTAATAGCCCCTATTAGGGAGCGTACTGTTACACAACCACTTACATTTAACACCAAAAAAAAAAGGGGAAAAACCTCCAATCTCCAAACTCACTCCAAGAACTCTTTTAAATTACAACCCAAAACACTTCAAATACAAGTAAAAAACAGCCAGAACTCCCAAACAAGGTCAATGACATATACATCAACCACCAGAGCACCAAAATTTCAACATTTCTCAACCAAAAACATGCCAAATTCACCAAAATTACCAAAATAGAGAAAAACATTCTGGACAAATACAACTCAACAAACAAACACAATATTCTACAAATACTTGGACCCATATGATAAAAATCATATCCCAACCCTCCTAACACATCAAGGGACCAATATCAGTCATCAAGTATGAGTTTTATGTCTATAAACATCAAGAACAATGCCCAAATCAACAATAATAAAATCTAGAAATTTCAAGCACTCAAAATGAGTTCTAACCCTAAGATCTAATACAAAATGATCCGTGAAACCCGGGGGTCCTTCGAATAGATAAATATGGGAGGCCAATGATCCATTATAACTACTTAGGCTTTGAAAAAAATCCCAATTTAGAACTCATAAAATTACCATTAATTTTTAGGGGTTTTAAAAGATTAATGATGAAAATCAACACAACAACAATAATAATAAAGAGATATGACTAATTAAAGAGTAAAACTTACCAATTAGCCTAGGAATCTCAAGAAGGTTGCCAGGATTCACCACTAGCACCCACACTTGAAACTCCAAGAATTTCCACTCAAGAAATTGGAAGAAAACACACCAAGTCGCGTTAATAAAAGAAAATTGACTAATTAATCCATCAAGGATTAATCTTAATTACAAGGGTTTCAAATACCCTAAAACTCACAAATTGTTTTTATTCAAGTGGCTAAACCTAGAACTCCATGTTTAAAAAACTAGATCTAGAATGAGGGGAGTACAAATGTATAGGAAGAGGAGGAGAAGTTGTGAATTCTGCAGAAAAGGGCTGGGGTGCAGCTAGAGGCACAACCAGTACCTCAACCATGCGGTTGGGATGCAGAAACCAGAGTAGGCGCTGCCAGCACCTGGCTGGACGCAATTAGCATCTACCGGTATCTGCTGACTTCCAACATGCATAACGTCTTAGTTTAACTCTGATTTGGTAATATTAGATATCGATGGAAAGCTCTCAGTGTGTACTATAAGCTCACCAAATTTGGTGGTCATAGGAGTTATATTGAAGAAGTTATGATCAAAAGAGTGAAGACATATATTTTTCTTGTGTCCAATTTTGCCCACTTTCTTCATTTTCCTCATTTTTCTTCATTCTACACTTCCTTCCTTGTCTACTTAAGACAAACGGACTTGAGTGGTCTAAAATTAGTCGGCTCCCATGTATTATTCACCATTCCTGGACCAAGGATACCCCATGGAACTTAAAAATTTCGGGTTTAGCCCAATTGATACTTAACGTCAGGAATGACTCACTTTTTCACGGATCACTCATTATTTTGAGACCTATTCCCAGCACACCTAAGTAGGGGCCCGTCCACCAGAAAGACCAAGAAACCTACTACATTAATGACTAACTGGAAACAATATCCATAATCATAAATCAACTCAACGGAAGTCACCTAACTGTTACTCCGCAAAGTTTTCATTTGACTAGGGGCTCCTCTAGCCTTCATGTCTCCTCTGAGGAAGTCTTCTCGACATCAACAAACAAGATAACTCGCCATTAAAAGAGAAGGACATCTATACCATCTCTCATAAGGTCTCAAACTCTAGTGTCCCCATTGTTGACTCACTTCTAGTATATAATTTATATTATTATGATGCAAGACAAAAAGTATAAATTATATGAATTATCTAAAATACACATCAAGTTAATAATTAAGTTGATTTGTGTTTATGGAGGTAATATATTGATTTATTTGATTATGATCATATTGATTTTCTTATATTATCAAAATTCATAATTAATATCGAGATAATTTATGTACAAGTTTGCTTGATATGATAGGATGAGAATATAAAATTATCTTGCTTAGCACACCTACGTGATTGCCTATCAATTTGCTCTATCATATGCTAGCAAGCACTATGTTCCCTAATATATATGATATGAATATTTCAATGTCATAATTTTCTTCACTAACAATATATAGATATTGTAGTATCGTGATTTACTGCCTCCTAAAGGGAATAACACATACAAAATATCTACATTCCTTTATATCAATATCATGATTTGATTTGCCGTTGATTATATTTGCACAGTAAATATCAAAGTGTATTTTACATGATCAAGAGTTGCCTCATATATGTTGTGATTATGTCCATTATCTTTCCTCATATTGTGATTGTGTGCGTAATCTTTGCTCGGCCAATCATTAGTATAAATAAGTGAAACTTCTACATGATCGAGACATGGAAAACATTGAGACTCACACAAAGAAAAGAACTTTCATTTGCATTAATATTATTGAGTTAAGAGATTAAAAAAGTTGTATTGAGTTACTTTGATTGAGGTTATTGTATTAGTGTGAGGAGATGGAGTTGAGAGGCTAATTGAGAGGTCAATTTAAGTGGTGAGATTTTGAGAGTAGAAGAGACTCTTAAATGTGAAAAATCAATCATAATGAAAGTTCAAGGTTAAAACCTAGAGTTGGATAATGACTTACTCTCAAATGTAGATTCAGAGGAATATTATTAACAATTATCGTGCTTTGTCTCTATTTATTTCCGCTATTTATTTTAACATTTTATGTACATATTTAAATTTAAATTTTGTGATCACCCTATTCACCAGTACCTCACCCTTTAGTGTTATTTTATTTTCTTCAGTAATGCCTAAAAAATAAAAAGAGGAGGCTTATTACTAGGGACATACTTAACCCTTGCCTACAGTCAACTTAACATCTCACCATAGGATAGTCTTGCAACCACTCTCGTTGAACAAGATGATTACCTTCTTGGTCTTCATTCAGAGTCTACACCAAACTGAGGGCTCGCCGCTCCTCAACATGGTCATAGAAGCGAACAACTCAATGACATCCTGGTAACATCAAGAAGCACTCAATCATGTGTCATGCACCTTCATATCAGGCCTCCTTCTCTTCATGGTTTCCGAGACCTGTTGTTGTTCAAGGTATACATCTAACTAGGGGCTCGTAACGCCTCAACATTGTCTTAGAAGTGGCTAGCCTTATGTCACCCGCATCCAGCAGATCTGCTCACCGGCAATAGTTCAAGAAAGCGAGAAGATAAAGATGAAGCAACTTTGAAAAGCAACTCATTCAAGCAAACGCCTTTGTCACTAGGCCACATTATAAGCCCCACTTATCTTGCTTGTCCTGAAATTACCGAACAAGTTTCCTTGATACTTAGGTAATTATCATTCTTTTCTTGGGATAAAGGAGTGTCTGTATGCATATAAACAATGTTCCTGTTGCGCACAATCCAATCACTCAAGTAAACTATATGAGGTGCATACGATTATATTATACTATAAGTAGTTTTTTTTTTCCTTGTCAATAACCCAGTGAGTGTAGACAATTAACTATGATACTTGTGTTTAGTTGTGATTGAGGGCCGGGGGGGGGGGGGATGGAATAGACAAATGAAAGAAGTTATAGAGAGCGTGGTTTGGAGCATCATTGTAGTGTATACGGGGCAGTTGAGGGAGAGAAGAAATAACTGTATCTCCAACTTCCATGCTAATATATATTCTTTATATAAAAGGAAAATTGGATTCTAATAATCCCTACTTTGCAAATTGGATGATGGTGGTCCCTACTTTCACTTTGTATTTTGGTGGTCCAAAAAAAAAAATTGGATTTGAGTGGGACGCAGTCGAGTTGAGTGGTGGTAACTCGGTGGTTTTCTGACATGGCATATTAAAGTCAACCCGGTCAAACTGTGCCATGTCAGAAAACCACCGGGTCACCACCACTCAACTCGGCGGCGTCCCATTTGTAACGCCCCAACCTAGGGTGGCTAGGTACGTCACTGCCGTGGGGTCCTCCTTGGACACCCACAAGGCTACCTAACTTCAAAACCACAACTATTCCTAAAAATCGTAGAGCAGCGGAAGCTTTTCCCCCATAACAAAACTCAACTTAGGTCATTGGAGTCAATCTAGCACATGCAAATCCATACATACTTACAATCAACAAAGTGTACACACCAAAGTACATCCATATTAAACTTAACAACATATTCGGAATCAAACATATAACTCTAAGCCTCCTTCTTAGCCATAACTCCAAAAGACTTCAAGACCTAGTCGCTTAAGGTACCTTTCTGCCTTTCCGCTTTGAAAACCAAAATTAGTGAAACAACACAATCTGTAGTCTCTGATTCTGGGCTATAACTCAAGCTAAAGAGATCAAAATGACAATCACACCGTTGGATATGAAGAGGAATGTGTCAGAAACAACATATTAAAATTTGAAGTCGATCAGAGGTCATTTGGGCATCGATCGGAACCAAAAACCGGACTGCCATATCTTCTTCTTTCTCCCCATATCTCTTTCTCTCTCTAAGATGGGTGTGTGTGTGTGATATTATGCGTGCTAACAAAACACACCCCCCTCCCCTAATTATCTTTTACTCTCCTTTTCCTATTCTTTTTCCTTTTTCCTTTTTCCTTTTCCCCAACATACTAAACTAATACCAATACTAATAAAAAAATCTGGGGTATTACATCCTTCCCCCCTTAAAACAAGTTTCGTCCTTGAAACTTGACATAGCATACTACACAACATTCAAGTCAAAACGAAACACATAGAGGGAAAATCATATTACACCACATTTATCACATAAGCAGTCATAACATATTAAACTAACACATTGACAACGACATGCGCATATAAGTCCTAAAGGCCAAGCTCGTAGGATTATTGCTTTGATAACACTTCTATAACGCCCCAACCTAGGGTGGCTAGGCATGTCACTGCCGTGGGGGTCCTCCTTGGACACCCACAAGGCTACCTAACTTCAAAACCACAACTATTCCCAAAAATCGTAGAGCGGCGGAAGCTTTTTCCCCATAACAAAACTCAACTTAGGTCATTGGAGTCAATCTAGTACATGCAAATCCATACATACTTACAATCAACAAAGTGTACACACCAAAGTACATCCATATTAAACTTAACAACATATTCGGAATCAAACATATAACTCTAAGCCTCCTTCTTAGCCATAACTCCAAAAGACTTCAAGACCTAGTCGCTTAAGGTACCTTTCTGCCTTTCCGCTTTGAAAACCAAAATTAGTGAAACAACACAATCTGTAGTCTCTGATTCTGGGCTATAACTCGAGCTAAAGAGATCAAAATGACAATCACACCGTTGGATATGAAGAGGAATGTGTCAGAAACAACATATTAAAATTTGAAGTCGATCAGAGGTCGTTTGGGCATCGATCGGTACCAAAAACTGGACTACCATATCTTCTTCTTTCTCCCCATTTCTCTTTCTCTCTCTAAGATGGGGGTGTGTGTGTGATATTATGCGTGCTAACAAAACACACCCCCTTCCCCTAATTTTCTTTTACTCTCCTTTTCCTATTCTTTTTCCTTTTTCCTTTTTCCTTTTCCCCAACATACTAAACTAATACCAATACTAATAAAAAAAACCTGGGGTGTTACACCATTCAAATCGAATTATATTTTTTTTTGGACCACCAGAATACAAAGTGAAAGTAGGGACCACCATCATCCAATTTTCAAAAGTAGAGATTATTAGAATCCAATTTTCCTATATAAAATGTAAATTTATTGTAAAATTATAATCATATCCCTACATTTTAAAATGGAGGAAGAAAGGTAAATTTGGTAATATGAAACTTACAAGTGTCTTCTCTCTTTATATATAATGTAGATATAAATATAGATATAGATATGATAATCATGAGTTGTTGGGCCTAATATGTAAGAGTCAAAGATTTTTAACTCTAAAGGATAGCATATTAAGCAAATGGATCATAAAGTACTCAACAAGATCTAACTTTGATGTTTCAATTTGTAAAAGACAGACCTTTTGTGTCGACCAAATATAAATTTAACTTTTTTTTGATATTATTAATTGAAGTGTCTTCTTGTTGAATTAACTGTCATGCCACATCAACGTAATGAGCCCACTACTTTTTACAAATCTACATAATACTAATAGAAATCTTTGTGGGTCCTACTGAATAAAGCCACGGGAACGTTTCTAGGAGTCTTGACCAATCACAATACAGAAAATTGTATAATTTTGTTTTTCTATTTTCTTTTATGACCTTTGCAGAAAATTGTATATTTTTATTTTATTTTTCTTTTATTACCAATCCGACTGCAGAAAATTGTATTACTTTTTGTATTTTCTTTTAATTTAGAATTCAAATAACGTCTCTGACTAATTTTCTTTTAATTTGCTAATTCTTAACAGTCCGTATCTCAACTAATCACCTAAATATCCGCCAAGATACAATAACTCATTACCTAATTGGTTGCCAACATATTCCTTGCGGCTAGGTCAATTAGATTAATGAGTTTCTGTAGGCATATAAATATAATGCATCTGTTAGTCATATTATCAGGATCTTTTACTAATATTCCTAAAGATTAACCCATTTTTCATCTACTGTCATGAGCAATCGGGATCAAATTTGTCACACTTCATAGTCATATTGTCAGGATCTTTATTATAATATTTCTAAAGACTAATCATTTTTCATCTACTGTCACGAGCAATCAAGATCAAATTTGTCACACTTCATGGTCATATTGACAGGATCTCTTACCTCCCCCGTCAGTAAGTTTTACATACATATTTTATTTTTGACGGTTCTTAATGTTTGAGTGTTGCTAAATTAATTTTTTTTAACTTATTTATCAGACCATCAACAAAGTAACTGTTACAATAATATAGAACAAACCAGTCTGTCAAAAATAACAAGTGTTACAACTGTTTGCATTGGATTCAACTGGTTATCATATTTTATTGGTATTTTATTTTACATGTTATCATGTTCAATTCAATTGCCTATCTCTATTTATCAGACTTGTTTAACTGGTTATAATATTTTGCTGCTATTTTGTTTTACATGTTATCATGTTCAATCCAATTGCCTATCATATCATATGAATAAATCATGTCCTATAACCTCTTGAATGTTAACCTGTTTTTTTTTTTTTAATTTTGTAACTGAAAAGAAATTACCTGAGATGGTGTATGTTATCCAGTTCCACCTTTTTGTGTGTCTTCAACTGTGTTATGCCTTCAGCAGAATCCAGCTCGGCCTTACAAACAAACCCCACCCTTAACCAACCCAAATTGGAATTACATCACATAGTCAAACATCCACGTAAGGAAGGATGATGCAACATGCAACTGGCCGTGGTCAACGTTTATTGTCATTTCAAGAAATTTTCTATTGTTAAATTACATGTTTTTTCGGAACAATTTATTATGATGTTTTCCATGTAACAATTTTATTAATATTTCGTTTGGTTTCATTTGTATGGACAATTACTTATCCATGATCTTTATAAAATTTCAAAAGTAACAAATTTAGTTCACCCCGTGCATCGCACGGGTTGATGCCTAGTTGAAACCTTAAAGTTTGACATAGTATTTTATGATTTATTTACTTAATGAGTCATCCCTAAAGGTCAAAAGCCCAAGAGTCAAACTTGGTACCCGTGAAACCTAAATCTGAACATGTGTAAGGGAGAGAAAAAAGAAAAAAAGGAAAAATTAAAAGGACGAGGGAGAAGGGAGATTGGGTTACTCCTTGGAGTACCTCTACTTTCTCACACAATTTGATAACTTGATGTTTGTTTTTTATTTTTTTCATTCAATAATTATTACTTTTGCTTTAAAAAAAGGAGAAGTCAATTTATCTTATCTTTAATTATAAAAAAATTAAGAGAACCCCATGTGAAGTTAATCCCATTAACAATGTAGAGAGACAAATCTCAATGTTTTGCTTATGTGGCAAGATGAGTACCTCATTTGAAATACTCCCTAATAAAGTTAGCCTTAGTGAACCACTCCGCCTAAGTGTGTTTCATCTCCATGACGTAGCTCAACAAATAAAATTTCATATTTTTGAAATTGAGTATGACGACGAAAATATATGCAATTATAATTTCACTTTTATATTTGTTTTTATCATTTAGATTATAAAATCATTCTTGGGGTTTCAACCATCAGCTTAAACTTTTGGTTGAGATGGTTACACATGGTATTAGAGCCTGACTTCATCAAAAGGTCTCAGGTTCGAATATCAGCACCCCCATATTCATTTGCGCAAGGTGAAGGGGGCCTTTGTAGCATCCACGCTTTAAGCTCAAAGGGCATTCGCGTGAGGGGGTGCCTACAAACTTTAAGATCCATTTATTCAACCCATAAACATTACAGTCCAAAAAATAAACAATGAAAACTGTGGGACCAGAAAATAAATATCCCTATACTTCAGCGTCCAAAATGCAGAAAACCCTGATCTCTTTAGACAATATATATAAGGGATTTTGCAATTGACAAAGGCATCATGCATGCTATTATAATGCTGTAAATTTGAACTTAATTCGAAGCATAAATTTACTGAACGACATTATTCTGAGGGTTTTTTGCTTGTTGGACCCCAAACTTTGGGGTATTTATTTTCTGGACCTCCACATTTCAAAGTTTTATATTTTGGATCATATACTTTGTGGATCCAAAAAATGTGGCCCAAAGATATGTTTGACTCCGGCGATGACCTAATTGTTGCCTAAACTTCCCGATATGACCTTTTATCATTTTTCCCTTCTTTTGACTGTTGTTTTGAAATTGACCAGACTTTGACAGCTAAGGGTGTGTAAAATTCATGGGTAAAAAACAGAGGGTAAAAGTTAAATTTTGGTAAATTTTTTGGCAAATTTATGCTCATATGGGGGTTGGAAATCGTGCAAGAAGAGGAAGAAGAAGTTGCGGCTGGAAAATCTTCGAAAGAAAAAAAAATTCGATAATGGCTTTGAAATATAGGGGTCCATATTGTTGTCGGAGATAAAGTATAAGGTCCATATTGTTGTCGGAAACAAAGTATATGGTCCAAAATATAAACTTTGAAATATGGGTCCCTAAAATAAATACCCCCAAAGTTCGGGGTCCAAAAAGCCAAAAACCCCATTATTCTGCCTATAACTAAAGTTACTAAACTATTAGGCAAAACAAATATAGTTCAATTCTTAACCGTGTAAAAGGGGTTTTATGTGACCTATTTTCATTTCATGTAAATACATGTTCATGGCGAAGAGGAGCTGGCTCAGTTGATTGTACGTACCTACAAAGTTTCAATCACAGAATCTGGATGAATGGATGATGATCACTCAATAAATACTCCCAGATTAACAACAAGTACTAATAAATCAGATAACTAGAAAAAATTGACATAAATTAATTAACAAAAATATTCTTGAATTCAATAAATCAGATAATGGATCAGACGTGGTCTATCGAGATCTCAGACGTAGTTATCTTTCAAGATGACCAAATTTGCTCCATTATGCTTCATATGAAACAGAGTCAAACCCTTAATTCTCCTCAAAATTCCTTGTTACGTACTTTTGCCCTACATGCACTACACGTACGTAGGATAGATGATCAGAAGCCAGGATGAAAACTATTAGGAGGCCAGAGGCTACCATTACAGCCATCACTTGCTAGGTATGTCATGCATGAAACAGGCACCAGACAAAGCCCTCGGCTCTTTAGGTCCAGTTTCTGGTCTTCATCACTCTCACCATATCCTTCTGAAACCTGCAAAATAAACCATTTTATGTTGAATGCAATGCTTGATTGACATGGTTGATTAAGGTTGGAGGTTTGGTTTCGCGGTCGATCGTACGTACCCTTTCAGTGTTCTTGGTGCTTAGTTGTTTGTTGCGCGATGATAGCTTCATGTATGGAACGCTGAGGGTCTGTAGAATGCGAGAGGGTCGAATTAAACAACAACCACGTACTCGAGGTTAGTTTCGATGTACTACCTCCGTTTCTAAACGAGTGTCAATTTGATTAAATTTTGGTGTTGATTACTTGTAAATTATAATGAGTTACAATATGAAATTACTACTGTTAGAAAAATATTACATTAAAAATTACAATGATATTAATTTTATACGTAGCTTATTATAATTTGTAACGGTCAAAGTTTAGTCAAATTGATACTTATTTAGGGATGAAGGTAGTAGTTACTAATCACCATGATAACTTAGACAGAACTCTAGCTTATCATCATAAGGGTTGGTCAAATTCCTAGGAATTCTATTATTTTCTTTTTCATCCGTGTGAAAGAAAAAGAGAATAATATGTGTATGAATGGATAAATTAAAGATCGAGTTTATACCTCTACTTGGTTTTGAAGGAATTTGATGTATCCAAATGCTTCCATTAGAACTGAAGCTGTGTCCGTCTGTTATCACAAAATCCTAATTATCAGAATGACTTTAGCCACAACATTACATTTTTCAACTTGGATGCATGATTTAGATCTAAACTTTCGAAATAGAGGTGTCTAATACATTAGTACACACATTGAGTGATATTTATTATCCAAAATTATATAAAATTTTACAATTTTTTTGGGAATTGGGTGGCCATGACCACCATCACCCCTTATGAGGATCCGCCAGTGTCGGAGATACCCTACCTTTTATTAAAGTATTTGTTGGGATCATACTAATGAAAATCATAAATGGATGGACAATGTTCTAATTTTATGTCTATTATTTGGGAACAAACTCGCCAAAATTTATAGGAGTCTACGAAAATTATAAAATTACTAGCCTTCACTCTAGTTTGATAGCTAGCTTTGGGAGTTATTTATGTTATTTATTATCAACCTCTTCAATTTAACTTCAAAAATTTCTCATTTCAGTCGTGCCTCGTCTAGGCATTGACAAAGTTTGCAAATTTGGCGGCTACAATTTAGCATTCAATGTAGGAAGGTAAGTTAGTTATTTACCATTTAATTATAGGTGCATGTCAGTAAATTTACAAATTTCGTCTGATTTCGATCAATATCGATTGGATTGCCACCCTAAAATAGATACTAAAAGCTTAGTTATAATTTCCAATAATATAATCCCCTAAAAATAGATTTCATAAAATATAAGGTACCTTTGGATAGTTTTCTTTTTCCTTATTTTTTTTGTTCATATATTGTGCTTTATTTTTATTTGAATTACTAAACAGAAAAATGAAGAAAAATGCCAAGGATGACATGCATAAATAAAAGATCCTAATGCTATATTCTAAGTTAATACTATAATATAAGGGGATATTTACTATTCAGTATACACATATGGGCCATTACTCTCTATATTAGAAAGAAATAAGTATGTGGAAAGGAAAAATCTCCCAAGCTAATTCCAAATTAAAATATCTTATGATCCTTTCTTACAATGTTGTCAAAAAACACAACTTATTACATTCCGTTGGAGTTTGTTTAGATAATGTGAATTTTTATTTGCGAATATCTGTCAATAATACGATTGTCCACTTATAAAAATTTGAAATATAATTCTAAGTACGTATATGTTAAGTCTGTTATAGATATTTTGGGTTGTTAGAAGTTGTTACAGCTGGTGTCAGCCTGTCATTAGCTGGGCTGATTTTTCCATCCTCTTTGTATACATGTTCAGTGGATTGTTTTGTTTTCTAGACAATATAATTCTAAGTACATATATGTACTTAATATATAAAATATAAATAAATCTAGTAAACTAATTATACCGAATCCATTGAATTAACCAACACAAGTCACTGCCAATAATTATATATACTAAGTTTTGAGTCAAATGTAATTCAAAATCTATCATATATAGGGTATACTCTAGATGGTATCCCACGAGAATCTAATTTTATTTGTTTTTTTTTGGATCACCATAATCAAAATGAAAGTAAAGATTATTATTATACGATTGGTGAAAGTAGAGATTATTAAAATCTAATCTTCCTTAGCTAGCAAGGTGACAAGCGAAGCAATAAAGCCCCACAATTATTGCATAAAGTTCAAAAAATAGGCATTGATTTAAAGTGACTTTGATTGATTATATATAATTTCAATCATACTGGAACTAAAGTAGTATACGTACCTTGCCAAAGGGCGCCACTAGTTGTTGAAGTGCTGCGATTCTATCCCCTAGTTTCTCTTTCCTTACCTGATCAAATGTATCATACAATATCAAAATATATGAATACAGGATAAAGCGAATCATAATGTAATTAATTTCACTGCTGTAAACTTTTTAATATGGGTGATGATACGCGGGGTTTTTTGCATTTTGGACCCTGAATTTTAGAGGTATTTACATTCTGAAACCCTTGGTTTTCAACTTTAACATTTTGGACCCTAAAGTTTGTAGGCTGAATAAAAAAGGACCTTAAAGTTTGTGGACTTAAGAAAAAGGCCCCTGTCTCATTTTTTATTTTCCTCCCATGTTTGAATTTATCTCTCGCGATTGACGTCAAACTTTAGGTCTATGGTTAAGACTAATATTGAAGCTATAATACTCCTCTCTTATTCGTGTCGAGGCTACTTAGACCCCTGAGTACATGGTTTTAAGTAACTCCAACATGAATAAAAGAGGTTTATTATAACTGTAATATCGGTTTTAACCTTAGTCTTGAAATTTGATGCAAATCGGGAGAGAAATTTAAACATGGAAAGAAAAAGAAAAACGAGAAACGAGTTTTTTTTTTCACCTTACAAACTTTAGGGTCCTTTTTTTTCAGCCTACAAACTTTATGGTTCAAAAAGTTAAAGTTGAAAACTAAGGGTCCAGAATGTAAATACCCCTACAATTCGGGGTCCAAAATGCAAAAAACCCTGATACGTGTCTTAAGTCTCTGTTTTTCATCAAATTTTTATTTATCATAAATTTTTATACCAAAGTTTTTTTTTTATAGTTAGGAGTAATTATCAATTATAAGAACTTTAACATGCACGCCTTGGCTATAACAATGAATAGAATGACACTTTAATTGAATCAATCTCATATGTTAGATATATTTTAATTTTTCTTTTTCGTAAATTTGAAAACTTAGAAATAAAAAATATAGTTTTACTAAATTATTTTGTGTGGTATTAAAGTTATCAGAAGTATGATTATGCTCTCGATCATGAGTACGTATCATGGTCTTGTACTAGAGGAATTAGTTTTATGAACATATGTGTATGATTTTATGAACATAGACATATAAAATTATGAGCATACACATAAAATTAACAGTTATGCATGTTCATAAAAAGAAAATTGTAAACTCTTAAAGTTATAAATATATGGTCCTGTACAAATTATGAACTTAATTTGTACATATGCATATGATCAAAGAGCGAAAATTGTACACTTATAAATGTATATATATGGGCTCACAAATATATACACATATGTTCTTAAAACTCATTTTGTGAGAAAGGTTGTTATAATCGGGATCGTAGTTAGGATAGAGAGGGATAATTAGAATCGAATCGTAGAATTGGATTGAAGATCGTAAGATTCTAACACATTAGGCAAATGACAAAAAATAGTTTATAACAGTTAAAATTTTAACAAATATTCACTAAAATGAAAGAATAAATTAAATAGTGTTTCAGTGGACAACTTTAATGTAAAATTTATATTTTTACAACAAAATTTATAACTGATATGCGCAAACATTATCATATTTGGGTACGATTGTGGATTGAATCGTAGGATCGTAGAATAACATTGCGATTCTAATACATAATATTCATACTAAATCATGATCGTAAAATCCTAACTACTTTAAGATTCTAATAAAAATTAGATCGATGAAGGGCTTTTGGATCATAAAAATCCTAGGATCGATCGTAGATCCAGATTAGATTTTAATAATTATGTCTGGTAGTACATAAACATGGTTATAGAATTTAATCATATAGTTATAGCTAGAATTTAATCATATCATTATTTAATTTAATATATAATAATATAAATATATACTACACTAAGGCAAGATACTTATATGTGGTTTATCCCTATACACCTATCATTTTCATATTTACTGTGTATACAACCCCTAGTCTTTTTATTATATATAGCCCCTCGGCTCATGGTTCGACTAAGCTAGACAATTATCTTAAGTCATAGATAATATTAACGACCATAGTTATTAAAATCTCAATCCTGATCTACAATCCTACGATTTTATGATCCAAAACTCTTGATGTGATTCTACTATCTAGATTCTGATCCACGATCCTGTGTGGGTTAATTCTGATCCTAACAACTTCATGAATTTGAGTTAGAATCTCGATTTTAATAACCTTGTTAACGACAACAGGTACATACATTCAATAATTCAATTGAGTTTGTTGATCTTTTGATTCAAATTCTAGAGTCCATTGAAATTAACCTTTTATACATGATATATGAAGCGAAGTCTGCTTACATTTGAATTATCCTAATCTCATATTAGCAACATTATATTGGAATATGTTATTTTTGGTGATTTTTTCATTCGAAATGTCTCATGTTTTGGTTTAAATTTATAGGTACTTAAGGTTGAAAGATGAGGTTGAAAATACATTATTGTGATTTATGAATTGATGTCAGAGTATCATTGTTGCTTGCAAACTGGTCAGTTTTGACCTAAATAAAAGTTATTTATAAATTAAATACATCAATTCACAATTCTCTAAGATAACATTCGGTAAGAATTTCATAAAAAAAATTTTCCCCTAGAAATTTTTACTGGCATAGGAAAAATTCCCCTACCTTTTTTACGTGAAATTTCCGTTGAGTGAAGTGGAAAATTGTGGCCCCCTTTAAAGTTTTTCCCAAAGTCCAAATGTAACCAAAGATAAAAAAAAAAAAGTAGGTCATCTTGAAAAGGTTGATCAATTTCCTTAAAGTTTTTATCAACCAAATAAGTGAATCAAAATCTGATTAATGGAAATGGTTTTACTTGCCTTAAACGGTGGGCAAGATGATCGCGACTCAAATCTTGGTTTTTTGGACACCATTTGGTTATCATGATCATCAGTAGATTTTGGCTCCATAATACAGCTGGTTCTCTTTGATTCCAAGACTCCATTATTGTTGAAGGAGGAAAGCTTTAACAAAAAGAAGTAATATCAGCAAACTACCAATAAAAGAAAGAAAATTATCAGATATAGAAGCAATTATAGAAGGAAAAAGAAAAAGAAGAAAGGACCAAGCTATCGTTCTGAAAAAGATGAGTGCATCGTATTTCAATGTATAAAGCTGAAGGCAAATCACTCATACGAGAAAAGGGAGGACCATTCTTTTTCTCATTTCATAAATAACTTTTGATTTTCAAAAGACCTATTGTTTTCCCATTTTACTCCAACTTTAACTTCCTACTATTATAAAACTTCATGCTTAATTGTTTCTTTTCCTTTGCACATTATTTTACTTGTTCTAACCATAAGAAAACAATATTTTTGTTTGTTTTCTTTATTCCCCCCCCCCCCACCTATTTGAACATTTTCTAAAATAGTTTGTTACTTTGTAGAAATTAAAATTAACTTCTAAGACCCGTAAAAGTTGAAGCTACATTTTGTAACTTCTAATTTCTAGATATTTAGGAGATACTAAAGAAATTTAAGGAAGTTATGTTTTCTGCAAATACATTTGAAGTTTCCTATGAAAGAAAACATATGTATTGTCTATTTTTAAATATTTCTACTTTCTTGTGTGGAAATATATTTTCTTGTATTATTTAATTTTGAATTTTCATATTTATTGGTATAAAATAGGTAATGCTTGATAAAAAAAAATTTTCTCACATAGAGTTTATCTAACTATTCATATAAATTACATAAAAGTTTTGGAGGAGAACCACTATAGGTAAATTTTAAAAAGAAATAGAAAATAGAATAGTCTAAAAGAGGGATATCAAAGGTGTATTATAATAATTTTTAAGAAAAAATAGAAATAAAATAGGATAATTAGAAAAATTAAATGTGTATTATAAATTTTTAAAAGTTCATAAATAGAAAGAGTATGATACTCAGAATCTGCATTTTAATGTAGTAAAAATAAGTATGGCCATAAAAAGTCAAACGTTACTTAGTGGTTTAAACTTTTAAAAATATTTTAATAATATATATTAGCAAACACTTAAAATTTGTTGGAGAAACAGTTTCTACAAAAATATTAAAAAAGTATTTAATTGAAGAAAAATAGTAACTTGGCTAAACACACTTCTTATGATTTGCAAATTTTTTTATATGGAGATGAGCAAGAATATAAGCCAAACTTTCCAATTGGGATATTTTTAAGATATACAGAATCCAATTTGAATAATATGTATTTACCTCTAAGGAATTAACATAGACTCACTTAGCCATGTCTTTAAAAATATATTATGGGGTATTTGGTTAAGAAACTTTTCTGGAAAAATTGGTCAACTTTTCTAAGTTGACAAATTTTCCCACGTTTAGTTTTCCAATTATATAGAAAAGTTTTGATGTGGGGTTCATTATTTCCCTCACAATCTCAATAAAAAAGTTTCCCAAGGGGGACTAGGGGAAATCTTTCCCGGAAAATTTTTTCCTGGAAAAGTCTTTCCCGATAAACTACCAAACGCACCATAAAATTCAATATCTGAAACTCCATTGAGATGGATAGAGGGGTTTTAGACAACAAACATGGCTAAATGACTCACTGCATCTATGTCCTCGCCCTTGATTTGCGAAAAAGCAACATTGTCTAAAATTTGTTTTAGGTCAGTTTAGCAGAAACATTTTTACTTTAACCTACTTAATTATAATATAAAAGTCATGCATAAGCCAAATAAAATCATATAAATTGCTTAAATCCTACCTATGACACCCGACAAGGCATGGCGCGGACAACAGTCGAGTGTACCAATTACTACTTTATTACTTATTAGCTATTTTAACTTTACTATAGTAAGTAAAATAAATTTTATTGGTATATATGTCAAATTTTATCTTGATTAGTAACTTTTTTTATTTAACATAAATTGTAAAATATATTTTTTAAAAATTAAAAAAAATATTTTTCAAAATATGCTTATTTACTAGACAAAAAAATTAGAGTTAAAATATTTAAATTTTAAAAAATTTCGTAAAATTTTTATAAATAAGAAAATATATTTTACAATTTTGTACTAATTAAATAAAAAAAAATTGAATGAAGAAGATAAAAGTTGACACATGAATAAACATTATTTTCACTGTGTTGATTGTTATGGTTCACAATCACTGTAAGTTTTATAATTAATTAATTAATTAATTGTAAAGGAGCTAGATATGAACAAAATAAAAGCAAATCTGAGGTAATTCATTAATGAATAGAAACAGAGAAGAAGAAATTATACCCACATTATTAGCGGTATTCCACAGCTTCAAATCACTTGATTGCAGCAAATGATGACGATGATTACGTTCAAATTTGAACAGCTCGAGGTGACTATTACTCGGATCAACACCTTGGCTAATAATTAGACTCCCTCCATTCAGCAATCTTGCCGCGGCAAAAGCATCCAAGCCACCTTGCAAATCGTGGCTCATTTCCATTGTGCCCGAGCTTGAAACAAGCTCCGACATGTTCCTACCGTTGTTGTTGTTGTTATTATTGTTACCTAAACTTGAAATATTTACACTTGGAAAAATCTGGCTGAAATTAGTACTAGTAACCTCTTCATGTCCTCCTTGATGATGATGAAGTGCCGATAATTGAAGGAGATCACGGTTCGCGAGCATGGGGTGTGGGGAGAGAGTGTTTAGGAGGAGCAACTCGCATGCTGAAGTTGTCGTCGGGGGGCTTAACATGTCAGCTGCGAAATTTGAGGAAGACGATGAATTGTTATGTTTGTTTTGGGGAGGATGATGATGGTCTGAGGAAGAAGAAGTTGATGAACATTCTTGCTTGATTATTTTTTTGGAAACTAGGGATTGTTGATCATCATTGATGCTACTAGGGTTACCCCAAGCAAACCCCATGTTTTGGATCATTGAATTGGTCAGGGAATTTGTGGTTCCAGTTGCTGCTTCTTCTTCACAGTTTGCATGGATATTGTTGTTAATATTCCTGCCCAAATAAACAATAAATAATGTGAAAAATTAACCAACCCAATATTCTATATCAGTGGAGGTTCATTTTTGAGCTGAACAACTTAATGCTGCCATAGCATAATTTTCCAGGCTAATTATCTTCATAACTAAAATCCTTGCATGTTAGTGCTGTTTACAATATTTAGCCAACACGCCATCTCACAAAAAAAAAAAATTGAAAAAAGGACTGAAAATTCTAGATGTGAAATTATATGTATTTCATCTTTTGGGAGTGTGAATAATTAGATCCAATGGTACAAGATAAGGCAGAGAAAAGGGGAGCCATGTACAAAATTCTAAAAAATAAAAAAGAAAAAAAAGCCCTAATTTAGGGAAGGGAAAATTCATAAGAAATTAAATTGAGAGATTTGGATTATATATAAAAATCTGAAAAAACAAAGTTCAATTCATTAAAATTGTTTTTTTTTATTGAAAAATATATACAATTACAAGAAGATGGAACTTACAGAAGGAAGTTTGAAGTTCTCCAAGCATGGTGATTGGTTCCAACACTACTAAAACATGGAGAACCCAAAGAAGAATTAGAGGAGCCAATAATGAGTTGCTCATTTTGAAGGTGTTGCTGTTGTTGATAATGATATTCTTCCTCCTGGAAATTTGTAGATTCCATGCTTATAATATTAAGCTTGATTAATTCAATTCATATAATCATATTGAAAAAAAGGGTTGAAAATCCCAAGAGAATCATTTCAGTAATTAAATGAGAAGCCAATCCTCTCCTTCTCTCCACCCTCTGCTTGCTTCAAAGAACTAAACACATACATACATACAGACATACATTCAGAGTTTCAGGTGACACCTACAAGTTAAACCCATCCTCTTGCATTGCTTTTAGCACCTTTTTTTTTTTTTTTTATCTTTTCCCTTTTCTATTACTGATATTTTTATTTTATTACGAAATTACAGTGATACCCCTCGTGTTTCTCATCATCAAGTATCCCTTCTTTAAAAGCAGCCTTGAAAAGAAAGAAAGCTTGGGCTGAGTATGCCCTACTTTTTTCAATTTTTCTCTCTTTCAGTACGGTCCTCTCAAAATAACAACTTTCAATATAATTATATAAATCTCACTTTTTAGTTTCTAATTATATTAAAACATTAACGCATACCATATTTTCGCGAGATATTTCTATGAATTGTTTGTATTTTGGACCCTAAAGTATAGGGTAATTAATTTTCTGAATCATTGGTTTTCATTGTTTTTTTTTTGGGACCTTAATATTTATGGGTTGAATAAAAAAAATGATCTTAAAGTTTGTGAGCTGAAAAATAAGCTAGTATACCGTTTTTCTTTTTCTTCCCATGTTTGAATTTCTTTCTGGATTCCAGATTGTCACCAAATTTCAGAACTCAGTTTAAAACTGATATTGAAGTTATAATACATCTTTCTTATTCATGTTGGAACTATTTAGACCCCTAAGTACCCTTTGTAATTTTAGCTTTAATATCAGTTTTATATCTTCAATATTAATTTTAACTTTAGTCCTGAAATTTTCCACCAATTAGGAGATAAATTCAAACATGTGAAGAAAAAAGAACGCGACACAAACTTTTTTTCATCCCTCAAACTTTAAGGTTATCTTTTATTCAGACTACAAAATTTAGGGTTCAAAAAATTAACATTGAAAACCAAGAGTACAGGAAATTAACTACCCTATATTTCAGGGTCCAAAATGCAAACAACCCATATTTCTACTTACAAGTAGAGAAATTTATTGTCCATGTTTTAAACAATATTATGAGAAGGAAGATTATTTACGAGTCTACTTGCCAAGTTTTTTTTTTTTCCCCCCAAGGATAACAAGAGGAAGATAATTAATGAAATGGAAGATGGGGTCATGATGATGATGATGATGATGAAGAAGAATGGTCCATAGATGAGGTTGCCTTCAATCCCAAGGCTGTTTGAAGAAAGTGCATATGAGCCTCCTGGCCATGGTAAGAGGGGTAATCATAGCAGCCGTGCTCCTTTATCTCACCCTAAGATAAGTCACTCATTTCTTCTAAATACTAGCTACCTAGGTTAATTGCTTCAATTCCTAACATTTATCATCATCATCATCATAATCATCATCATCATCTTAATAATATTTTCTTATGCTTGGTCGGTTATGACAAAATACTCTAATTATTGGGATGTACTGCTATACTATACATTATGACATCGGGTTATTTGCATTTTGGACCCCGAAGTATAGGGATATTTATATTATGGACCCTTGGTTTTTATTGGTTATTTTTAGGACCCTATAGTTTATGGTTGAATAAAAATGGACCTTAAAGTTTGTAGTCTGAAAAAAAAAAGCTCATGTACTGTTTTTCTTTTGCTTCCCATGTTTGAATTTATCTCCCGATTAGCGCCAAACTTCAGGAGTAAGGTTAAAATTGATATTGAAGTTATAATACAACTCTTTTATTCATGTCGGAACAAATCAGACGCTGAAGTACCCAATGTCTACGTAGTTCCGGCATGAATGAGTGAGGTGTATTACAAAAGGGTCTAATTAGTTCCGGCATGAATAAGAGAGGTGTATTATAACTTCAATATTAGTTTTAACCTTAGTCCTAAAGTTTGGCGCTAATCGAGAGATAAATTCAAACATGGAAAGAAAAAGAAAAATAGTACACGAGCCTTTTTCTTCAAACTACAAACTTTAAAGTCCTTTTTTATTCAACCATAAACATTAGGGTCCTAAAAATAAACAATGAAAATCAATGGTTCATAATATAAATACCCCTATATACTTCAGGGTTCAAAATGTAAAAACACCTGTTATACTATACATTATGATATGTGCGATAGATATGACAATAATCATATCAGTAGCTTACAAAAGGAGGGCTTTTTTTAACAAAAATTATGAAGGGTAAACCAATTGGTTTGAAGGTAGATTTTTTTTTTAATCCTAGGGATAATCATATCATCAACAAACTGTATTTTCTGTTGGCTATTCAATACAAATATAGGTAGAGAGAGAAGTTTACTGCACAATTAAATCTTAAACTTGCACACTTATTCTCATTACTTTCATCTCAATTTATAGCATACAATAACAACATAAACTCCTAGAAACAACATTAAACGTATCACCCTTCACTTAATTCTTATGTACGTTTCTCAACAAACAAAACTTAAAGATTCTTTATTATAATAAAGTAAGTTTTGAAGTAACTCATTCAATACCCCCCCTTGCTTCAAAACTTATCACACCCATCTGCAATCTGAATTCTTCATGCTTAGTTCGTGGAAGCGACTTTGTGAGAATATCAACAACTTGCTTGTTTGTGTTATAGTAAGTCAGACTTACTTCTCCATCTGCAACCAACTTTCGAATAAAATGGTATCAGATGTCAATGTGTTTTGTACGACTATGAAAAGCTGGATTCTTAGTCATGACAATTGTAGCTTTGTTGTCACAATAAATCTTTGTAGCACCGTCTTAAATTTCAAGGAAGTCAGCCAATAATCTTCGCAACCAAATGTACCTTGACATATTACGTCGCTCTAAGACAAAGCTACTATGTCTTGTTTCTTTAAAGACCATGAAAAAGCACTAGACCCGAGTTAGAATAGGCACCCAAAAGTACTCTTCCGATCCTTCAAACAACCTACCCAATCACTATCGGAAAAACCATACAATCTGATTTTATACCTTTGATTACCAAACTTCACAAACAACTGTTCCAACAACATAGCGAATAATTCGCTTAGCTGCTCCCAAATGATGTGTCGATGGGTTGTGCATGAATCTTGACACCACACTAACAGAAAATGTAATGTCAGGTCTGGTATGACATAAATAATTCAAACCACCAATAATACTCCTAAACTGCTTTGTATCAGCCATGCTCGAGCCATCATTATTTATAAGCTTATCATTCATATTCATGGGTGTTGGCATAGGCTTACAATTCAACATGTTAAATTTTTTCAACAAATCAGCAACATACTTATTTTGTGAAATAAAAATCTCATCTTCAGTATGATTAACCTCAAACCCAAGAAAATAATGTAACAAACCAAGGTCCGACATCTCAGACTTTTTCATCATACCATACTTGAATTCCGCAATAATGGACTCAAATGATCCCATATAAATCATATCATCAACATACATGCATACAACAAGAAAATCAGAATTACCTCGTCTTTTTATGTAAAGAGTTGGTTCATTCTGACTCCTTTCAAATCCATTCTCGTTGAAATAAGAATCAATTTTACTATACCATGCTCGTGGAGTCTGGTTGAGACCATATAAAGCCTTTTTAAGCCTGTAAACCTTGCCTTTTTCCCCTTCAATAGTGAACCCTTCAGGTTGAGCAACATACACTTCTTGCTCCAATTCTCCATTTAAAAAAGCTGATTTTACATCAAGCTGATAAACAAACCAACCAAGTTGTGCTGCTAATGCTAGAAACACTCTCACTATTTCAAACCATGCAACAAAAGAGTATGTCCCATCAAAATCAACACCTTGTTGCTAATCATAGCCTTTTGCAACCAACCGAGCTTTGAATTTTTGAATGGACCCATTAGCATTGTATTTGGTGCGATACACCCACTTCAAGCCAATAACATTTTTTCCTACTGGCAAATCTACCAACTCCCATGTTTCATTTTTCTCAATTGCCAATAACTCTTCCTCCATTGCTTGGCACCACTTAGGTCCATTGTTTTGCTTCTTCAAAATACGTAGGGTCTAAAACAAGTAAAGCAAAGGAGCAAGACAAATCGTTAGCAGATGTATATTTAGGATTTGGCTTCCTTACTCTCGTTGATCTTCGCAATGGAATAGGCTCATTTACAGGTGAGGTAGAAGTCCCTGCAGGTGAAATTTCAGATGAACCTTCAGTTGAAGTTTCAAAAGATGTTATTGATGAGCTCCCAGAAGAACTTTCTGGTGAATCTACAGCGGTTGACTCTGTAGAATTTGAAATGAGATGATTGTCTATGGAGGAGTCAGACTCGTTCTTTGTCCAAGCCCAAGTTGAACTTCATTAAATACCATGTCCCTACTAATCAACACTTTGCCATTTGTGGGGTTATACAATTTATAAGCCTTGGACTGAGGACTATAACCCACTAAGATACATTTTTGTGATTTTGCATCAAGCTTGTGACGAGAAGAAGACTTGTCCAAAATATATGTGATAGGCCGCAAGCGCACGGGTGTACGTGTGGCAAATATTAAGGTCGATCCCACAGGGACTTTTCCTTTCAACGCACTGAACTAGCCTCCTAGTTGATCGCTAAGCCGATCGGGTTTTTGTTTTGAATCAACTAAATCTAACTCTAATCACAAACAAGGTCTAAACAAACGAATATTCACTGAACTATTCTGATGAAATCAAGGGAAAAAGGTGTTCAGGGGATGAAACCTAAGTCAAATAACGAATCAACGATGTGGATTGAACTCTCATTTCATTAATTTGCACAATCAAGGTTCGATAATCGCATAGAGTACTTCGCAATGAGATTTTGCCACTAGAGCGAATTGCCAAGACTAACCAAGCACCTACTTTCGTGGTTATTTCGATTTAGTCAAGGTTAAAGATCTAATTATCTCAAGAACCCTAGTTAAAACTTCTATGTCTAGATAATTTTAACTAGTTCAATCTGGGTCTTCGGGTAATCAAACTTCTCCTTTCGGTACTTCATCCAACAACCTACTAACATGCAATTGGTGATCAAGCAAAAGCAATAACAATTCAATTCAAAGACCAAATAGATTGAAACAAACTAAATTCATGATAATTCAATCCAACAAAGTCAATTCATCAAGCAACTTCAAAGGTTCATCCCCTAAACTAAAAGAACTACTCACAATTCATGTTTAAAACTACAAAGCAATTGAAATCTATTCTAGAAAGCATATGGAAATCTATGAGAGAATGAGAAATAAACCAAAGTGAAGAACAAACTTGCTAGGAATCAACAATGGAGGACTTTTGCTCCTCCACTTCAAAGTATGTTCGAGTTGCTCTTCAATCTTCAATCTTCTCTCAATCTTCAATGATGGAATGGAATATGGATGATGAATGATATGATTAGGTCTTGAAATGGATGATGGTGGAATGATTGATCCTCCCAAACTACGCCGGAAATAAGCATAATATAGGCAAATATCAACTCAAAACCGCCGAAAATGAAAAGACAGGAGAGACACGATCGGCAGTAGTAGGGTGTAGGCAGCTGTGCCATGTGACACGGACCGTGCTCCCTGTGACACGGACCGTGTTAGCTCACTGCTCATATTATCTCACTCTCTGGTCATAGACACGACCCGTGCTCTTCCTGGAGGCACCCGTGTCACTGCTTTCTCGAGCCTAGGGGTACTTTGGGCCATTGTTTGGGCCTTGGATGATCCAACACCTCACTTCTTGGTCCTTTAAGCTCATAACTTGGATCTACACTTGCTTTTTGGGCTCAGTTTATATCGATTCTTCACAAGTTCCCTACAAAACTCACCAAACTCAAAACCAAGTGTAATATGGGAAATTCGGGTATAAAATAACACAATCAAATCAAATAATTCCCAAATTCCAATCAAAACAACCAAGTATTCATATATACAAGAAGCACTTATCAATATGCGACACAACCAAACACCTTCAAGTGATCACTTACCCTTGGCTTTCGGCCCTTCCAAGCCTCATATGAGGTCCGATTCATAACTGCCTTTGTTGATGAAATGTTGAGAATATAGACAGTTGTAGCCACTACTTCTGCCCAACTTCTTAGGCAAATGTGTTGCATTAAGCATACTTCTAGCCATTTCAACCACAATTTGATTTTTTTTCCGCTCGGCAACACCATTTTACTGTGGTGTGTATGGTGCTGTCAACTCCCTATGAACTCCATTTTTCTCACAAAAATCAGCAAACTCATCAGAATTAAATTTTTGCCCTCGATCAGAACGCAAAGTCTTTATAGAACAACCACTTTGTTTTTCCACAAGCATCTTAAACCTTTTGAAACATTCAAATGTTTCAGACTTATATTTCAAGAAAAACACCCAATTTCATTCTACTGAAGTCATCAGTAAACAACAAGAAATAACGACTTCTACCCAATGACTCATAGGACTAGTTGAAGACATTTTGAAGCTCTTCATGCCTTATATATAGGAAATGAATTTCTAGTCTGTTTGCCATATACATAACCTTCACAAACATCAATGCCATCAATATAAGGTAATCCAATTACCGTATTAATTTGAGCCAATAATTTCAATCCTCTCACATTCAGATGCCCATACTGGAGATGCTACAAATTTGACTCAGTATGTTTAACATTGAAGGCATACTTTTTTCATTTGAGACTTTCAATGGAAACATTCTATTTTGCCTCTTAGGCACATTGACTATATGTTGACCAGAAGTTTTATCATAAACAGAGCACACACCATCATCAAATAATAGGAAGTAACCATCTTCCATGCATCAGTTCTCCAACACTCAACAAATAATGGCTTAAATCAGGAACGAATTGCACAATATGTAGAAATTTTACGTAACTCTGAGAGGTTTTGATACCAACTGTCCCTTTTCCTTCAACCTTCATCGTCCTGTCATCTACAAGTCTAACTTTGCTCTTCTGCTTCTCATCGAGCTCTTTGAACATTCCTTTTTGCTGTCATATGATAAGAACATCTGTTGTCCAAGAACCAAACTCCATTAACATCACCGTCAAGTGGAGAATGAGCCATAAGTAGATATTCTTCTGCTGGAATCATAGGCGGATCCATGTGTATCCCAGAGGTGTCCACGGAAACTGTTAGCTAAAAAAAAATTGTGATTCTCTAATATTATTCGAAAGAAATTTTCTTAATTGGAGCAAGTGGACATCGTAAAAAAAGTCCCAAAAAACATAATATGTGTGTCCAATATAGCAGCAACCCAAAAACCCTAAAATAATTACTCCATCCGTCCCAAATAAATTGTCCAAGTTTTACTATTTAGGTCAAAATTTTTACCTAAAGACAATATTACTAGTGTTGCTAATATAAAACGTGAAAAATTAGCGGTCAAAGTATTGTATCGAGGACTGTAAAAAAGTAAACTGGACAAATTAATTGGGATGGAGGGAGTACCAAATCTTTTTTTTTATAAACAAAAAGTGTAAGTCAATGAATCGGGTAATTGGGTATCAGTATAAGTTTAAGATATAAATATCTAGTTAATATGAAATTTCAATTTATTTAGTGGGAATATTTATACGATAATGTGAAATTTCGTTAAGCTTGTGAATATGTCATTTAATATTTATTTTTATATTTATTGTTACTTATTTAAATTTTTTTTTTCAAAAACGCTTATTTAATAACAAATATATCGGACACCCCTAAGTTGGATGTTTGGATCCGCCACCTGCTGGAACATGTTCAACAAATTTGGCTCCCTTTTCTTTATCTCTTTGTTTTGCCCAACATATATTCAACTTCTTTATGGCCAAACTTCTTGCAATGACGACATTGAATTTGGCTCTTAAATTGGCGTTAATATAATCACCACAAGAAAAGGAAATCCAGAAGATTGTGATTGCTACCAAGAAAGGATATTATGCTAAGAAGGAAGGAAGATCGGAGAATGGAAAGGAAGTCCTTCATCTCCAACGGTCTACCAAGCTACCATTATAAATATGCATTCACAAGATGAAGACAAATAGGCGATTCCATGAAAGTAATCGCGGGTTAAGAAATCCGGAGGGATTTTTGAGTGTGTAGCCAATGGTTCCAAGGTGAAGGTAGCTAGTAAAGGACTTCTGGTGAAGGTATAGCCGAGGATTTTCGTGAGTATTTGGTGTACCCACATGTGGTGGTGTGAAGATGTGTAGCAGAGTCTTGACGGACTAAGACTTTGTGAGTTTGTGCTTTAATGTAATCTATCATGTTCCAAAGCGCCGTTAGGGTTATTCCTACGACGATCCTTATCTGTAGCTGTCTCAAGGACCTTCGTCCTTGGTCAGTGAACCTATCAGTAACTGCCTTCAGGCTGTTACTTCGTGCTTTGTTCATAAGTGTAACTTGTTCTTTGATTGATATAAATATAATGAGGTATTTTAGTTACACTATTGAAACCGAGGAAGTTTTCTCTAACGTCCTTACCTAGTGTGTAGATCTTAACTGTGAAATCACCCCCCTCAAGGGCCTCTACAAGTAGTATCAGAGCAGGTGCACACAAGAAGAGACTAATCGCTTTGTGGAAAAGATCACGGGGGATAGTGAAAGCAACAAGGTTATAAGTCACGGACGTATACGCATTCAGCTATAAGGACATTGACAAGGTAAAAAGTTCAATTATAATCCTTATGTCCTTCATCTGCCACAAACCTTGAGGTATGTCACCTGTAAACCATTCATTGATCAAATTTATTTATGGCATGAATTGAGGGGAGGACCCTCTCTTAGTACAGACAAGTTTATCAAGTGCTGCAGGGTTCTAGACGACCTCTAAAATATTCTAAGTGATGCATCAAGGGGGCGATTGCCTATTAACCTTGTGATAATCCAAAAAGGGAAAAAGAATTTATTGTTGCTGAATTTTGTCTTTCATCCAAAACGGGGGAGATTGTTGGGACCAGGGTCAAGGTCCTTCATCTACGCATCCACGAATGACCTTATATGAAGCATACGAAGTTTTGAATGAAAGCTAAAATCAGGCACAATATATTTTGATTAGATATTTTGATCTTATTGGATATTCTGATTAGAATATTCTGATCCAAAAAATGGAAGTTGATTGGGAATATTATTGATTCTCTTCTTACTCTATTAATTGCAATTGGATAATATTCTTATCTCCTTATTTCAGGATATAATCACCACAAGGAAAGAAAATCCAGAAGATTATGATTGCTGCCAAGAAAGGATATTATGCTAAGGAAGGAAGAAAGATCGGAGAAAAGCAAAGAAGGCTTTCATCTCCAAGGGTCTACCAAGCTACCATTATAAATATGCATTCACAAGATGAAGACAAATAGGCGATTCCATGAAAGTAATCGCGGGGTAAGAAATCCGAAGGGAGTTTTGAGCGTGTAGCCAATGGTTCCAAGGTGAAGGTAGCCAATAAAGGACCTCTGGTGAAGGTATAGTCGAGGACCTTGGTGAGTATTTGGTATATCCACATGTGGTGGTGTGAAGATGTGTAGCAGAGTCTTGACGGACTAAGACTTTGTGAGTTTGTGTTTCAATGCAATCCATCATGTTCCAAATTGTCGTTAGGGTTTTTCCTACGACGATCCTTATCTGTAATTGTCTCAAGGACTTTTAGCCTTGGTCAGTGAACCTATCAGTAACTGCCTTCAAGCTGTTACTTCTTTCTTTATTTTGTAAGTGTAACTTGTTCTTTGATTGATATAAATATAATGAGGTATTTCAGTTACACTGCGTTTTGATCCTTGGTTTGTGTAGACACGTAAAAAGTGTCATTGTAATATTGTAAATTTAATTTCTAGTATTTCTTTTTTTTTATTTATTTTATTTTATTTTTTTAGCCTAGGTAAAATGCTAAATATGTTTGAAATGCAAAAATGAGAGAAGAAAACCCCACAAAATAACACCACGAAATAGCCCACAAAAAATAACCCAAAAGAAATAAGCCCAAAATAAGAACAGGCCCAAGAGGGGAAGACAGAACAGTCCAGCGCGTGACAGACTCAGGGCGTCAGGCTGGTCTGCATGCTGCCAAATCCAGGGTTGCTGGGCGGGTCTGCCCACCACCCGTTTACCCAAACCCGTTTTCTCGGGTGGCGTGCTGTGCAAGCCAGCACCAGGCAGACCCGTCTGCCTCCTAATTTAAGCAGTTTGGCTTTTTTTAACACTTGCTATTTTCAGCATTCCCTATTTTTGGCTTACATCTGCTATTTTTAGCATTTCTTTTTATTATGTTTTAATTTCCTAATTTCCTCACTCACCTACCCTATAAATACCCCTATCTCTCATTTCATTCTTCACACCGAAACCACCTGGGAGTATTGACATTAGGTGGATTTCTCTTCTTCTTCTCTCCCTCTCTCATTTGTATATATGCATTCTGACATTTTTAATTCTCGCATTTAATTTATGTTCTTAGTTTCTCGCAACCACCAATAATGTTGTAATCCTGATGTTAAAAATCAATTACGACTAATCAGAATCGAATTGCTTGAAAAGATAATTTTGATTTCGTTCTTTATTTATTTGTACTTTGTTTATCACTTTTGTTTATTTATCGCATTTTTATTATTATCGCATTTATTTTCCGCATGCATCTAAATAATTTAAATTAAACTAATTAATTCTCCTCTTCTACTGTTTTCTTTAATAAACCGATCTAGTAGAGTCCGTTCTTTGAACAGGCGGATTCAAAGGTTTTTACTTTCGAATTTGTAACCTTACCCCCGGATCCGAATCTCATGGTTCGTGGTTACGCGGAATCAAGAAAATATGAGTTTATTAATTCTCCTAAAAATTAATTGGCGATTCCTAATAAATAAAACTTTAATTAAATTTGATTCGCTAAATGTTCAGTTTTATTCGTATATTAAAATTTATTTATTTCCCGAAATGATCTGAATACTGAAAATTGAAAATTGGTGGTCTCGGTCCAACATCCAGCACCCCGTGCGGGTCTGCACGGCTGTTGGCCCGAGTCCACTACCAGTACCCAGGCAGACCAGCATGGCGCATGGGTCAATGACCCGGGTAATTCTCTGACTGCCTCGATTTCCGTGCTAATTATTTCTGATTTTTCTGGTTTTCTTATTTATTTCAGGCAGATTATAAATTTTAATGTTCAAAATAAAATTCAAACATTTCATGTGAATATTTTTAATATGTAAAAATTCAATTAAATCCCTTAAAGACTAGACTCCTCTTTCGATTCGCTGAACATCGCGTAGGGCACCTATGGAATTTTCCCGGGGTCTTACAAATGGCGACTCCACTGGGGACTTACTTTAAAAGGGTAAAACTTGAAAAATCGGTTTCTTAAATATTTGAGTAGAAGGGAGAAATTAATTCTTTTAATTTTTGTTATTTAATTAGGCATCAAGCATACGGGCCTACATTACGATTTCTTTGATAAATCGCGATGAACTCAACGACATCGTTTAGGATCAACCCAATTTTTCCTTTCGGGCAAAGTTTACTTCCGACTTTATAAAGAAATGAACTCCACATTTCAAGAAGATCGCAAGTTACTTTCCCACTCATGAAGCACTCCGAAATTTACAGTTCCCCTTAATTTTGCGAGAAACACACGGGTCGCATTACTATGAACTCCATAGAATTTGTGGCGCGTGAGAGACATGAGTATGTTACTTTTAAGGACCCGACCTTAAACCGTGAACATAGACTCATAGATTAAGCGCATCCCTCATTTGTATGCTATGTGCATTTCTTTCTTGTTTTTTCTTTCTTTCAAAAAAAATGTGTTAATTATGTGATAATTATGCATTCCATCGTAGAATAAGTCGGTCCACACTTGCATTTCCCTCAAATACTACTTTAGTTTGGGTAATATTCAAACGAGATTAAAGTAGGCTCAAAAGGTCTCTCTTAGGCCCAAATCAGAGAGTTTTGACTAAGCCTGAGATTCAAGTTTGACTTTACTCAACCCTAAATAATATTTGACCCCTAAGGCATCTCTCCGGTCGTTAACTAAATCTGAGTCCATTAGAATTTTAATGTTGATTCGATTTTATGATGACTTGATGAATACCTCCCCTATTCATGTTCATAACATCATTCCATGTTAGGAGTCCTCCGACAAGCCTAATAGTGGGCGAGTTAATACAAAAAAAAAAAAACCATCATTCATCATGTAGGCATTGTTTGCATTATGTCGTCCCATATAAGTCGCTAGGTCTTTGGGTAGGTCAATGTCAGGGTTAATTTTGAGGTTTATGGTTTCCATGTAGACAGAATAAGGATTCGTCGACCGATCTTGAATTTGTAGTAAACAAGTCTCGAAGTTGTTCTCTTTATGCCATTGTCTCTAATGGCCTTCAACGGGATACCAAGCAACAACGAGCTCATTCCCTTCATTACCCAACGTTTGGCTGAAATTTCACAGCAAATACAAGGCATAATTACTGAAAATGATAGGAAGATAGATGAAATCGTCCATACGTTAGCAAGGATGAATGATGAGCTGAACCATCCTGATGAAGATGAAAGCAACAATCATCATAGTGAAATAGCAAGTATGCATGAAACAGAAAGAGAGATCCCTATGTCTGCAAATCACTATATGGGCTTGGGACTCACTTCTGTTCATAGGGTCGAACAACCACGTCAGTTCAACTTACCAAGGAAGTTTAGAACTGCTCCAAGTGTTTCCCAGTCTCCTTCAACTGAGAAGGAAGACCAAATCCTGCCCTTAGCCACAAGAGGAGATCAAGAAAGAAGATGTGATGAACGAGAAAGTTCTTCTTTGGACAAACTCTTCACCACAATAAATCAAATGCAGTTACGCATGGAAGGTCTGGATCAAAAAAAGGATATGATCCTTTGGATTCTACAAAATAATAGAAGGATGGCTAATATTGAACATCGCATTAGAGAAAATATAGGGGAAGGATCTTCATCAGTGGGAGTATATGACACTGATGTTGAAATGCGGCAACTCATGTCTTTCACTCCAATCTACACTACCTATACTGAGGCTCTCGATTGTCTCCTTAAGGAAGGAAAGATCAAGCTCCCCCCTGTCCGATGCGAACCTGAAATTAAAGGAAAATTGTGGAACCCAAATGAGTTTTGCAGATATCATCATAGACTTCTAGGTCATGATACTGAAAACTGCTTCACCCTCAAGAAAAAAACTTGAAGAAGTGTTCCAATCAGGAGAACTATCGCCACCGAAAATAATGCAAAAACCCTATTAGAAGTTCAAACTGTAAGAGATCTTCCGCTGCATGCTTTGCGACTCCGGGTTACATCAGAGTAGAAGATACCAAGGCTCAATTAGGAGATCTTCTATTATCATGTTATTTCTTTTCTTTCCATGAAAGTTGGCATTTATTTTCAGAGTCAAACAGAATTTATCTATAGCAGATTTTCAATGCATTCGTCTTATTTACATTCAATAAGATGAACTCATTTTCATTATGACTCTTGTCTTCCCCGACCCTTCATTTGCTTTTGAATTGTTAAGAAAAGAATCTTGTGCTTGCATTCCTGATTTGAATTGAAGAGCTCACTCACCCATATGACCATCCAAGTCTGACACGTCCATCAGCTCACATCTTTCACTCCATCTCACATCCTGATCACACCTTCACTCTATGTTTTTTCTTTTCTTTTGTGTCCTACCCTGAGTCCAAGGTTAATGGAGAGAAGAGAGACTAACTTCATCACTAAAGCAAAGTTAGGCAAAAGGAGAGACAAATTATTAAAAAAAAAATTAAAAAAAACAAAATACAAGGCCAACTTGAACACCTACATGTTGGGCAAAAGGAGAGGTAAATGAGTAAAAATTTAGAGAGAAGCTAACCTGAACACTCACTCAACAGGTTAGGCAAAAGGAGATAATTCAAATGAACAAGACCAATCATCTCTAAAAGTGTATCTCACTATCAAATAAATCATGCAGCTCAGAAAGACATACCTATGATAGAAGGCTTCCACCCTTTACCACCTACATCATCCCCACCTTCAATTTCACCTAGCCGCTTTACCTATATAATTACCTTCTCGCACCAGTTTCTTAACCACCACCACAAACCCAGTCATTCATATTATGACCATCTCATCCCTAAACCCGCCTAAGCCAAATAATATGTTGCGGGTAACATTCATTGATAGGAGAAGTATAAGTTGAAGGTCCGTAGTTCAAAAAAAATCAAAAAAAAAAGAAAAAAGAGAAGAAGAAGAAGAAAAAAAATCCAAAAACAAAGTACAAGCAAAAAAAAAAATTAAAATAAAGAAACAAGAACAAAAACGCAAGAATAAGAGGCATCCGCACACATTCCAAAACCTTCCCTCAAACCTTCACACCTATCCTTCCCATTAAACCTTCCAACTTATCTAAAAGTCCTTCTTGAGGCATCAATCCTTTAAAGCTGCACCAATTGAACTACGACGGGCCTGATTCCACACTAGATACGTAGGAGAGCCTCTTTGAGGCCCGACCGTTGCAATTCACTTTAAAGTAAGTCCGTCATTAAAGCATTTGGTCTTCGAGAGAGAGAATAAAGAGTGGCTAGCCCAAAAACCTCACCAGGCGGGCTAGGCAAAAGGAGAGGGAACTTTGGTTTCTAAGGACAATGAAAAACTCTTAAATTTCCTTTCACCATGCACACCCACTTTACCATCAGACTTGGATCACCCTTCCATCTAACCATAGCCATTTGACCATCTCTTCCCTTATGAGATAAACCCACGAGACATGGTGCTTCATCGATAGACCATCTCGTCCACCTCCATCAGTTCGAACCTTTATCCATCGAACTACCCATCCATTCATCTGATCACTACTCTGACCTAACCTTCCATAGCCTCGTCTTGTTTACCATTGGGGCCTAACCACTCACAAACATGCTTTCTATGCCACCATTCCTATCTTTTCTATAATCCATCCTCCATTGTCCCTATCCTGTGAGCTCTTCTGATTTGGTCATTAGTGTATGCATGAGATTCATCAGTTAATCCTCGCTTTCAGAACACCTGAGTGAGGGATAACTCCTTTAGCAGAAGAAGAAGCCAATTGCATCAAAATAAGGGTTACTTGAAGACAACATCCACTTAGGTCCATCATGCTGACTCATCTGAAGCCATTTGTTCACTAGCACTGGGGGCTTAGTGTACTTACATGTTCCTACATGAATAAAAGAACCGGATCGGAAAAGATAGAGTGAGGGCAGGGGAAATCAAGACGGCTTGTCGCTTGATCCTTTTTAATGCTTGGGGTTCCTAACCATGACATCAAGGTCGAGCATCCTAACTATCCCATCATGCGATTTAAGCAGGTTCAATCTTCCATTGATATCATTTTCGGCGTCATTCCAACTTAGGGCTCGCTCATCATTTGACATCCACAACATCCAGCTCCATAAACGTTTCAACGATAACAACGCACAAGATGGCTCATGTGTCAAGTATATGAGACCACTCGGTTTCTCACATGTGATCGTCAACATGCTTCCTATCGCCTTGTCCTGAAAGTCGCCTCAAAAATTGACTTGATACTTAGGATTTCTTTACTTTCATTGTAGGAGGCAGAGAATAAAAAGTGGGGGCTCAACATGGTAGCATTACAACATGCATTATAATGTGAATATGTGCATATAGCATTCTCTCATTAGGGTCACTAAGTGGTACACATTAGGCTGCATTAAGAAGTCAAGCACATGAAACTCAGAGTCGTGCATGACTACATAACTGGATCATAAGTCTCGAGTCTATGCATTACATGTAGAATAGCATACCAACTGCATGCATGTCATCATCATGGTCGTCGCCGGGGGGCTGACAATTACCCACTCAGCAACCTTCATTGGCATGAAGAATTAGCTTATGAGAAGGTTTGGAAGACCTGACAACAACAAGGTCGTCGCTTGCAGATAGACACTGGGGGCTAGTGAGATGAAGCCCAAATATTATCCAAGGATTAAGCTTGAAATCCCGACGAGAAAAATTAGAATGATGAGCACCTAAAAAAACTTTGGGTCTTTGAGATTTTGATTACACTCTCAAGGATTGAAAAATCACCTGAATGTCATCATCAAGAACGACAACGAATATCGCATCTACGTTGTCTTCAACAAAGGATATCGCATTTGCCTCGACAACAGATACCGTATCTACATCATCTTCAACAGTGGATATTGCATCCACATCATTTGCCAAACCAGAATGGCGCATGGTCAAACAAGAATGACAAATCATCATCATCGGCCAAACAAGAATGGCATACGGTCAGACAAGAATTAAAACCATCATCATCAACCGGACAAGAATGGCGGATAGTCAAACAAGAATGACAGACAGTCAGACGAGAATGACAAATAACCATCATCATTAGCCAGGCAAGAATGGTAGACAATCAAACAAGAATGGAAGGACATCATCATCAGCCAAACAAGAATGCCAGACAGTCAGACAAGAATGACAAATCCCCATCATCAGCCAGACAAGAATGGCGGATAGTTAGACATGAATGACAAGACATCATGATCAGCTAGACAAGAATGGCGCATAGTCAGACAAGAATGACAGATCATCATCATTGGCCATACAAGAAGGGTAGACGGTCCACTAGAATGACCAACATACAGCATCACCTACTGTTGGACAAGAACGATAGATCATAACATCATCAACTTACGGCCAAACACGAATGACGGTCACCAAACATTAGGCTCATGACAATAGCTTCCAAGCGTCGACAATCAATAAAGACATATGATATCGTTTCCAAATGTCGAACAGTCATGAAAGTATAGTTAGGCACAGGACAGTTGCTTTCAAGCGTAGATGACATAGGATATTGTTTTCGAATGTCAACCCGTTTCTAGTCAAGAACAGTACTCGGCACAAGACTTTCGCTTCCAAGTGTCACCTAGCCCCAAGACATTACTCTGCAGCATCTCACCCTTTTTGGTGTCTTTGAATACTTTGATATTCGTCTTACCAGACTCGATCAAAGTGGGGGCTAACTGTAGACACCCAAAAAGTGTCATTGTAATATTGTAAATTTTATTTCTAGTATTTCTTTTTTTTTTATTTTATTTTATTTTTTTAGCCTAGGTAAAATGCCAAATATGTTTGAAATCCAAAAATGAGATAACAAAACCCCATAAAATAACACCACAAAATAGCCCACAAAAAACAACGCAAAAGAAATAAGCCCAAAATAAGAACAGGCCCAAGAGGGGAAGACAGAATACCAAATACAGATGCACCTGTAGCGTCGAGCTAGTCCGCACGCCAAATCCAGGCGCCATGGTCTGCCGCCACTGCTTACCTGCACTGCTTTCTGGGTTGAGTATTGCGAAGCCAAGACCAGTGCACTTTGCCTCCTAATTTTAGCAGTTTGGCTTTTATTAAAACCTGCTATTTTCAGCATTCCCTATTTTTAGCTTGCATCTGCTATTTTTAGCATTTCTTTTTATTATATTTTAATTTCCTAAACCTAATTTCCTCACTCACCTACCCTATAAATACCCTTATCTCTCATTTCATTTTTCACACCAAAACCACCTGGGAGTATTGACACTAAGTGGATTTCACTTCTTCTCTCCCTCTCTCATTTGCATACATGCATTCTGACATTTTTAATTCTCGCATTTAATTTCTGTTCTTAATTTCTCGCACCCACCAATAATGTTGTAATCCTGATGTTAAAAATCAATTACGACTAATCAGAATCGAATTGCTTGAAAAGATAATTTTAATTTCGTTCTTTATTTATTTGTATTTTGTTTATCGCTTTTGTTTATTTATCGCATTTTTATTATTATCCCATTTATTTTCCGCATGCATCTAAATAATTTAAATTAAACTAATTAATTCTCTTCTTCTACTGTTTTCTTTAATAAACCAATCTAGTAGAGTCTGTTCTTTGAACGGGCGGATTCGAAGGTTTTTACTTTCGAATTCGTAACCTTACTCTCGGATCTGAATCTCATGGTTCGCGGTTACGCGGAGTCAAGAAAATATGAGTTTATTATTTCTCCTAAAAATTAATTGGTGACACCTAATAAATAAAACTTTAATTAAATTTGATTCGCTAAATGTTAAGTTTTATTCGAATATTAAAATTTATTTATTTCCCGAAATGATCTGAATACTGAAAATCGAAAATTGGTGGCCTCGGTCCAACATCCAGCACCCCGTGCGGGTCTGCACGGCTGTTGGCCCGAGTCCACTGCCAGCACCCAGGCAGACCAGCATGGCGCATGGGTCAGTGACCTGGGTAATTCTCTTACTGCCTCGGTTTCCGTGCTAATTATTTTTGATTTTTCTGGTTTTCTTATTTATTTCAGGCAGATTATAAATTTTAATGTTCAAAATGAAATTCAAAAATTTCATGTGAACATTTTTAATATGTAAAAATTCAATTAAATCCCTTAAAGACTAGACACCTCTTTCGATTCGTCTAACATCGCGTAGGGCACCAATGAAAGTTTTTTCCCGGGTCCTACAATTTGAAACCAAGGAAGTTTGCTCTAATGTCCTTACCTATTGTGTAGATCTTAATTGTGAAATTCACCCCCTTCAAGGGCTTCTACAGCCAGTCCCATAGCGGTTAAGGAAAAGAGGTCATAGTCGTGACCATTAGTGGTCACATTCGTGATTTAACCTTTTAGTCAAAGCTAATTAGGGTATCCTCCCTATTGTAATGTTTGGAACATTATAAATAGGAGGGAACTCATAGCTCCTAATCATGTCGATTAAGGACATCTTGAGAAGAGCATTTGAGAAACATCTTCTTGAATCCTCTTCTTCTTGTTAATTGGTGATTGTTTTGGAAACAACCACAATATGCCTAAACACATATTCGTTTACTGAGAACAATCCTAGTACTCCGGTCTAGCAACCATGTTCCAAGTGTAGCTGCATGGACCATAAGGAAAGGATTCTTGCTTAGAGTCTCAGGGTTTATAATCTTCTATAGCCAGAATTGCATGTTATATAATTATTGTCTTTATCATATGTGTCCTGGGTTGATTAAATGTATGCATAATGGTTATGTATGTGTCAACCTTTAGTCTAATAATCTATTTGAGAAATAGATTAACCTAAACACAAAAAAAGATGTATCAATACAATAGATGTTTAAAGGAATAACAACAACAACAACGACAACAAACTCTCTGGGTTAACACATTTACGCGCGGTATGAGGGGTTCAACTGTAGGCAGCCTTCTCCCATGAACTAATGTCTCTGTAGAGGTTGATTTCTTGCGGAACCAAGGATAAAAAAATCTTTCAAGAAAACAATCTTGAAAAACCAAAAAGAACATGCACTAAAAGAAAAACAAAATTAAAAAACTTTTGAAAAAGAGCAAAAGGGAGAAAATAGTTGAAGAAGTGTAGAGGGAGTACATATACGTAAGTGCTCCATGTGTGGTGTACATAGGATCTGACTATAAAAGAGCAATATATACAAATAGACAACAACGGACAACAAATGAAGACAGATCACAATACTCTACTGGCAAAACATACCCTACCTTAGATGTTTAAAGTAATATGTAGAAATAATTGTTTAAAAATTGCAACAGTTAATTAAGATATTGTAATATTTATGACCTATAATAATAAATCTATATTTCTATGGAAATAATGAATCTATATTCAAAAGATTTTAATATTATATTTGAGGTTACTTAATTGATAAGTTTATTGTGGTGAAGAATAAAATTTTTCAACTACCAATATTAAAACAATTGACTATGCAATTTATACTTTTAGATCAATTAACTACTAAAAATATTAGTATTTCACACGTTAAAGAAGCAAAAATTATATCCTCTGCATAGCAAGCGCGGGTTTGATAACTAGTGAATTGAATTATAAGGCAGATTGGAAGCTCACACTTAGGACAATAATATTTGGATGAATCAATGCAAATTTCACCTAATTACAAAAAAGTAAGAGTATCAATCATATTTCTGCGATTTAAGGAGACAATTTTGGACGAGAATTAACAATGAAATCTCAAGTTACATATAATAAAATCAAGGTTCTAATGTTCTATACTACAATAAGAATTAGGAAAGTATCAAGTGTATGAAATATTCTCATAATTAAGGAGTTGCAATGATGGGCACATGTGTTTTTCTGAATCCTTGGTTTTCAAAGTCATTTTTTTGGACCCTAAGATTTGTAGGCTGAATAAAAAAGGACCTTAAAGTTTGTGGGCTGAAAAAATAAGGTTTATATACCTTTTTTTTTTGTTCCAATGTTTGAATTTCTCTCCTGATTGACGTAAAACTTAAGGACTAAGGTTAAAACTGATATTGATACTATAATACACCTCTCTTATTCATGTCATAGCTACTTAGACCCCTAAGTACCCTAGGTCTAAGTAGTTCCGACATGAATAAGAGATGTGTATTATAGCCTCAATATCAGTTTTGACTTTAGTCTTTAAGTTTGCACCAAGCGCAAGAGAAATCAAACATGGAAAGAAAAAAGAAGACTAGGACGCGGACATTTTTTCAACCCACAAACTTTAAGAATCTTATTTATTCAGCCTATAAACTTTAGAAATTAACGTTGAAAACCAAGGGTCCAGAAAGTTAATTATCCTATACTTCGGGGTCCAAAATGCAAAAGACTCCAAATTTTGCTTGAGAACGACGAGACATTTATTGATTGGAGTTTGAATTGAGTAAATTTATTAATTTCTCAAAAATTGAGTCACTTGATCAATTCCTCAATTATTCTTTCGTGTCTATTTGCCTCATCCTCATCCTCTTCTTGCCCTACTCTCTCTTTCTCTCTCGTTAAGTAACCTCTCACAACTTTGGAGTTTACTTACTCCAGTCACTTCACTACCTCACTATTGCAAGCGGTATAAGTTGATATTGTCAAGGATTGGGATCAAGTTATATTTTGGTTTTCGACTCGAAACTGTTGAAGTTGTTAGTATCCTAGATTATGTCAACATTGAAGCACTTTTTACATGCTATAATAATTCTATAAATACTTAAAGAACATGTCTAAAATTCTTAAGTGTTTGGGGGAGCGATCCCTAGCTAGGGTGATTTTTAGGAAGCTAAATTAACAAGGAGGTGAATATATGAATTAGCTAGTTAGGTTTTAAAACAATTAGAAAAAAGAAAAAGACTGAATGAATAGAAAGGGAATGGCATTTTGTTTAACCTTATGAGGGGAGAAAGTGGGAAACAAGACGGCACCTCTTGCCCTAAATTGTTAGACATGCTAACTTATACTTTACACACAATTAACTATTCAAATCTTTTGCCCACGCGTGCACAGCCGTACCACATATTAATTCACATAATCACATGTTCAAAAAAAAAAAAAAAACACAATCACATCAACGGCATTAAAGGATCAATATACTTGTAATATATGTCTTGTATAACTGTATAAGATGGTCACACAAATTAGAAGAAAAAGTAAAAAGTAAATCTCATAAATGTAAAAAAAAGTAAAATTCTCATAAATGTAAAAATGAAAGGTTATTAAATTAAAAAAATTAATGTTGCTGCTACTACTATAAATAATAATAATAATAATAATAATAATAATAATAATAATAATAATAATAACACATTTGATTGAACGTGGCATGCTCCATGCATAATTTCCTTCTTCATCTTGCACTATGCTTTAAACCTAGAGCTCATATATATGTGTTTCAAACGCAAGTATTATATGTTTTCAACTTCAAGCGTTTACAAGGTAAGAATTGCACACGTTTTATTCGAAGGCCTATACGTTAGAACCTTTGATATCAATTTCATAAATTATGCAATCTAATATTCTTTACATATATTTTAATAATGTTAATTAAAGAATTAATAAATTTTGAAACAAATTGATAAATTTGCATATTATTGATAAATTTTACAATAACATTAATAAATTTATGATGAATATTAAAATAAATACTAATGAATTTATTTTTAATATTTAACTTCTTGTAGGATCCAAATATATACTTAATGGCGGATCTAGACTACGAAATTAGCGGTGTCCACTTAATAATATTTTTGACAGTTGGACTGTTGTATCGAATTGGACACCCTTATTAATATTTTTTCAGTCTTTTCTAGGGTGTTCACTTAACATAAATATACAATAATCTCCTAAAATATAATAGGTTTCTTAAATTTTTTTCGGAGCTTGGAGTGTCCGTGGACACCCTTGGTATCAATGGAGATCCGCCATGCTTAAAAGTATATCATACAACAATTACATCTATTTAGAGTGACGAAGAGGATCTACATTTAGATTAGGTCGATTAACGGGATCTGAGATAACCGAGCAAAGTATAATTTGTTGTTGAGGTCGAGGTTGTCTTATAAAATTCAATGAAAACGTGAAGAAAAAACATATTAGTTATCTAATCTTTGTACATTTCAGACAATATTATATAGAAATTTTACAAAAAAAAAATATCTCTTTATTTTAGAATAACTTTCATGTGTCTATTAAAATTGGTGACAATAACGTATATCAATATTCAATATGTAACATTATACATTTATATTTGAATCTCTCCATATGTGTGGAACCCTTATTAAAAAGTTTTAACCTATGCATATAATGATGATTTGTTTTCAAGATTTTAAATAGAGGCAAAACAAAAAGGAATCAATTTAAAGGACATGTTTTTTGGATGGTAAAAAAGGAGCTAGAAAGGTATGAATGAGTTCTTAACTCAGTTGATATGTACTGTACGGTGGTACATATAGGTCTTGGATTGACTTCTAGGAGCAGCAACATGCATGCATGCCTAGTTTCCTCCTTCCCCCATGGGCTGGTGGACTCATAGGACTTTCTCTGGGATAGGGGACCTAGTGTGTGACCCGACTACCAATGTAAAAAAAATGTAAGGAGAAAGGTAAATAAGGTGGATAAGAAAAAATTAAGTACTGGAGGTCATATCATCTATTTCTTATATATATTCAAATAAATTCTATGACTTAAATAAAGTTTTAAATATAAATCATGTAAAAATATGTTAGGTACTACAAGTAAGGTAAAGTAAGATAATGTAAGGTAAGGTAAAATAAGGTAAGGTAAGATAAGGTAAAATAAAATAAAAATAGATAAAATTTTACTTACCATCCCAAAAAACATTACATCAAATTTATAGACTATGCAAGATAGACCAAAAGAAAGAAAAAACAATAAGAGTTGGCAAGTGTAATTAAATTTATATACCATACAAGATAGACCGAAAAAAGACGAAACATTAATAAGAGTTGGCAATTGTCATCATCTCGATATTTGAAAAGTATTAAATTGTAATAACGTTTAAAAAAATTTAGATCCGTTCTTTTATACGGCTAGCTGCTATACGGTTTGGAGGAAATGTGGTGGGTTGAAAAAAGTTGCGGTGGATTGTGAAAGTTGTGGTGGAATATAAAAAGTTAAACTTTCGATAAAAAGATAAATTAAATTAGAAAAAATAGATTATGTTGGATTACGGTAGATTGTGGTGGATTGTGGTGGGTTGTGGTGGGTTGTGGGCGGGGGATTATAGAAAGTTGCAGTGTGGTGTGACACCGCAGCCTGCCTGCCGTATAAAAGAGCGAGACTTTAGACTGTAATGTACTAAAGTCACTCGTCAAATCTCAGTTACTTTTTTGATAGAATAGTAGATAGTCTATCGAACGATTTTTAAATATTGGATTAATTAAAATCATGGTCAATCTTTCTCAATTATAAAATTTAGATATAACACTGCAACACCCACCCCTTTATAGTCCATACCTCATCTAGACAAGATTTTGATATACTCCGTATTAATTTTAATTTTGGCAAGTATAACTTAAATCTAATGCAATGTTTAACAATAAGTTAAGCACTCAAATTTAAGAAATAATAAGACAAGAGGGAATAAACCCCACAAAAGTTCACATCAGACTAAAGGGAGAGATTAACAGAGTATGGGCAACTTTTTTTTTTTTTTTGTCTTTAAACATTTTTCTTGGCTTTAAACATGTTATTAGATAAATAAGTTGATTAATTTCCCCACTTTTTGCTTTTAACCTTCAAGGCAGTCCCCATGGGCCATCCCCTCGATCACCCATTTGAATGGTTAGCTTCATATATCTATTCTTTATATTTTTTTATGGTTAAAAAACCCTGCTTACTTAATACATATGAAGATATAAAAATTATTGTCGGCTTTAAAATTGATTTTGTCTATTTTGTCTTTTCGGTATGAGCACATGCATAAATGTAAACCTTTTATAACTCTTTATGAAATTTTTAATGAAGTACAGCTGATACACAACCAAAATAATTATAAGATAAATTGATAATCTGAGTGGAGTATCAATCATGTGTACCGAAAAAACCTATTAAAAAAAAAAGACTTTTACATCAAAGTATCATTTAACAAATATCTTGTAACATACGATCTATGATTTTTTTTATATACTTTGCAAAATTGGCGTAATCCAAATGATCTTCCCGAACCCGACTGACCCAAATCCTATCATAACCTCAAAATGTCGAAAATAATTAACTTAAAATACAGTCAAACTCGACATGTCCCAACCCCAACCTGCAGATATGATCCGAAATTATTTTTCACCAAAGTTATTCATTTTTTAAATATAATCTTGTTAGACAAAAAATTAAAGTGACCCGAAATCAACCTGACTCAAACCCAACCCAACCCAAACCTAACAATCCCCAAAGATTATTCGCCCAAATTGACCCAACACCAATGACCCAATTGTCATATCCAATTTTATGGGGGGAGACAATCTATATTTGAATATTTCAGGGGACACTCAAATGTATTTATCTTGGAAGTTTATCGTTATTGTTAGATGATATGTGATTTTATGGAATGTATAAATTGACAGTCATACATATATACATACTAGACTACTAGTACTTAGATTCGTGCGTTGTGGGATGCAAGTAAACCACAAATATTGTTGAAAACATTATCGAGACTATATTTAAAAGCATAGAAAAATAAAAGTCTTACAAAAATTCAGTACTCCAACGTGGAACCCTAGCCGTCATCGATATCAGCGCCTGCGTTGTGAGGGCAATTCTGCCTCCCGTTTCGGTGAGGCCGTCGACAGTTTGGTGTGCCTTGATAGAAGGCTGGTATTAGTCTCCTGTAGACTTGAAGGGGGGGCAGATCCGTGTCTTTTAGGGTTTGCCCTAGGGTTTTATTTATTGACGTTTCGTGCAAGCGAAGTTAGGGTTTATCGAATATGGACGAGGGAACCAATTTGGATTGGAGCAAGCTTAAACTTACAGAGGCGGAAGAGGAGGTGATCGAGATTGAGGATGAGGTGCCACCGGAAAAAAGGAAGAAATTGAACTGAGTCTTGTAGGGCACTTGCTGACCAAAATTGCCTTCAACCCAAGAGTATTCCGGAGTGTGATGAAGAATATTTGGAAGCCTTCAAAGGGGGTTGTGATACGAGAATTGGATTCGAATTTGTTTTTGTTCCAGTTTTTCTCGGCAAGTGATAAAGAATATGTCCTTAATGAGGGACCATGGTCCTTCGACGGCAAGCTGTTGTAGTTAAGGGAATGGGATGGCACGGAGCAATTTTCGGAGATCGAATTTATGACGGTGAAATTCTGGGTTAAAGCATACGAGGTTCCGGCTATCAGGCAAACCCAACAGTTCGCCAAAATCCTCGGAGACAAAATTGGACGATTTGTAGGATGTGATGAGGACTCGATGTATGGAGTGGATAAATCACTGTGCTTCAGGGTGGACCTTAATGTATCTCAACCATTGAGAAGGGGACTGATGGTAAAAGTGGGCGGAAAGTTGATATGGATCATATTCAAATACCTACGACTTCCAGAATTCTACTACGGGTGTGGGAAGTTGGGGCATATGCTTAAAGAATGCGAAGAAGTCAACAAGGATACTCCGTCAGATGAATTACAATATGGAAGCTGGCTAAAGGCGTCATGTAAAGCGGTTTTGTAGGACCTCGGTATTGTCGTTCTCTCTTAGGGAGCTAGGGGCCTTGGCTAAAACTAATTGACTCTAGGTAAGGTTTAAGATCACAGGATAACAAGAAGGTCGCAATGACGAACAGAAAAAACACAACTATGGTTCAGTCAAATGGGAACGATGGGTGTCGGGAGATTTCGGGACGCAAACGGTGATTAGGAAGAGGGTTTCGCAACTAGAAAGCAACAGAATAGTGGAATAAAGTGACAATCCCGTTAAAATAAACCCACCGGATTTCCTTTTCCAAGGATAATCCGGATTAACTTCCTACAAGCCCACCACGGACCCGGAGGGTTAAAGAAACGGGACTCTCTAGTTAGCTCCTATTCACTTTTGTGAATAAAATACTAACTATCCTAATTCCGACCTTCCAACTCAAGTGTTGGATGTATTCGGGATCTTTCGTACCCCAAATACATCCCACTTGAGGGAAGAATAGGTGTGGGAAGTTGATTCCACTACAAATTACCTCCTAAAGTTGCTAACCCAATCTAAATACACCATTCACATCCTTAGTTTCTCCCTAATCCATAAGGGTTCTAGCCTCTAATCATCTTATCTAGCATGCTAAACATAATAATAACTTCATTCATGCTTAAAAAGAGAGTATCTAGAAATTCCAAGCAACAATAGGAATAATCAACAAACACCAAGTAATCTAATAACAAAAACAAAGATTAAAGAGTAATTAGATGAACTAAAGAGAGTAAGAATTAAGAAATGCTCATTAATTTGATGCCAAAGGAAGATGCTCCAGAATAATAAGAATCCAATGCTCCAATAATAATATAAGTCTTCAAATCTTCAATAGAAATCCAGTAAAATTCAGTGCAAGAACAATAATCTAAGTATAAACTCTCACTAATCACTAAGGAATCACTCTAATTGAAAGCTAAAATATGATAAAAGTTCCTCTCTAAACTCTCTAATCTGTCTAATCTCCCTAAAATTGATCCCCCTGGCTAAAAGACCTAAAAATAATATATATAAGCTAAGTTAGTTACTCAAAACTCGTCACTTCATTAAGTAGAAAAATGCGAATCTGCAGGGGACCGTAGGTACGGTCTATGAGACCGTGGCTACGGTCCTGCGTAACTCCTGCAGATTTCTCTCTTCTTCGTAGCACCGTAGGCGCGGTGTGACATGACCGTGGGTGCGGTCTGGCGATTTAGGTTAGGTGAAATTTCTCTCCTTCGCACCGTCGTAGGTGGGGTCTCCCGAGACCGTGGGTACGGTCTCACTTGGGCACTTCACCACCTTGTCATGCCTTGCACCCACCGTGGGTGCGGTCATCAGGACCGTGGGTACGGTCAGACTCGGCCACATTGATTCAGCAGAGTCTAACTTTTGATCATCTTGATGTGTCCGGCCTTCCCGCTTCCTTCGCCTTTATCTCGACCATGACCCTGGAAATCTCGGGATTCCCAAAGTAGCTACAAAATGGCCTTTTTTACCATGTTTTGAGTAGAAACTCTAGAATCTACAAAATAACCAAAAACGTATTAAAAGTTATAAAATTAAACCACGAAACGAGTCAAAAGCCTAAGGATTTAGGCGGTATTTAGACACAAAATTGGGTCTAAACACCCCCCACACTTAAACATTTGCTCGTCCCGAGCAAAACAAGACAAAAACTACCTAGACTAACACAAACTCCTCTGTCGTGGGAGAGAAACGAGTGCATTTAGCGTATGCGCCAAGCCCTTTGAACCCCCTGGCAGCCCGGGTGGACGAGATGGACTCGTGAGGGTTTGTAGCGACTGTACCCACAAAAGCCAAAGAAAAAGGAGAGAGGGAAAGTGAAAACAAAACTGAAAGAAACAAAAGGAAAGAGACACACAAAAAAAACTTCGATTCAAAGGATCTTGCAACCTTAACTAAGAAAACGTTGTTAAGCCTCCAAAAGGAACCGTTATGAGCATCTCACAGACACCTATCCCAAGTAAAAATCAGTCTTAAAGATTTTCGACCCCCCTACACCTCATGCCGAGCAAAACCCCCCGTGCAATTGTGCAAGTGGGTTCTGAACGAAACCAAAAGACTCCAAAGACTCATGTCCGAACTCAAAAACAACGAAACAAACAAGGCATAAGTTGCCCTTCCGCGCATTTGGTCGCCCTTGGCTTGGTGAGGGCCGTAGGTGCAAGGATAGGCCCACACTTTATTAACGCTTAAACTTTCTTTTCCTTTTTGGTTGGTTTCACCAACGAAATTGCTTTTTCTTTTTCTCTCTTTTTTTTTTCCTTTTTATGGTCGGTATTAGCCTTACTTTCGGGAATTGGACGGCCCAAATATGGGGTTTACCCTCCCAACACAGTCTTTTCCATACACACCTCCGTCGAGAATTCGATATAGGAGGAGCTTAAAGGATAATAGCGTCGTACCGCTAATATCGGGCCCGTGTAGGTTGGCTAAGTGTATGGTGGTTAATGTCATTCAGCGACACGCCCCACTTAATCCGGTTATTGTAGCTTTTGCTTCCTTTTTCCTTTTGTTTTGACTTTGCTTTTGCTTTTATTAAACGGGAAAAAGGAACAAGGCCGGACACGAACCCCTAGAGTCTCCTGCTTTCGACCGGAACGTGAAAGAAATCGGAGATCTCACTAGACACTTAATGAGGGAAATCTAAGAAGATAAGTCATGACTCGTACCCAAGACAAAGTCGAAAAAATGCTCAAACCGGTTTCTTTTAAAGAAGATTAAGAACGGCTTCTCAATTTTGACAACAAGATCCAAGAAACAAAGCGAAAACAAAGCGAAAACGAAAACTAAAAGAAAACTGTTAAAGCTTTCACTCCATTTTTTCTCCTTTTTCACACAAAAGTTTTTCAAATTTTAAGCAAAAACTGGGAAAACAAAAACCAAAAATCTAGGTGATCTACCCTTTGAAGCAAATATCTCCCCTCCCCCCCCCCTCAAACTTAAAACACCACAATGTCCTCATTGTGGGAAGGTGTCACATGAAAGGGGTAGAGAACCTACAAAAACGAACAAAAAAGAACAACTAGCAAATAAAGTGGTGGTGACCCGAGCCCACACGGCTCAAACAACAATAAAATCCAAACCCAAACACTCAAGGGGGTTCGCCACCCAAAAGAAAAACAAGCATGCGACGGATCATGAAGATAATTCACATAGGAAAGAGTAAGGTGGAAAGATATTACCTTGAGCTCTTCAAAAATGTTCAAACGATGATCCGAAGTCGTCGTTCAAGTGAACCACAACGATATTAGAGCAAAAGATGACTTTACACATGACAAAATCCCCATGCAAAAAAATCAAAGAAAACTAAGTAACTAAACCTCTAACAGAAAGGAACTAAAAAGAAGAAAAGGAAAACTATAAACAAAATATATATTGCCAATGACATACCTTATCCCCGAATCTCACTCATTGAGGCGGGAAATAAGGGTGAAACTCAACACAAACTAACCATAACAACTCGATTCACTTCATTTCATTTGGACAAACAATTCTTACATTCCCAAGTATCGACCATTCACAACCAAAATACAACCAACCAAAGCAAATCATCATACAACCCAAAAAAAAAAAACACCCCAACTACAATCAAAAGGCAACTTGCACAAAGTAAACCCGAGCATCCTAGAAACCACACTAAGACAAGCCAAAAGAACCCGAGAAACCAACTTACCAAAACCACAAGGCCTTCGCATCCAAACCCGATGAAGCATCCCCCCACACTTATATTTCACACAATAAAGTATGTAAAAACTAATGACAAAGATCGGGTGGGGCGGGAATGCTTACAAACGGTCCTCAAGCGGATCCTCCCAAAGGAGGACGGGGTTGGAGTTGCGATTGGATGCCAACAAGAATCTCTTGTACAAACCTTGCAAATCCTCGATAAGGCTTTGTTGGTTTTGGATGAGTTCTCGTTGCACTTGAAATTCATCGTGAAGCTCTTCGAGTTGATCACTAATGCGCTCTAAGGTGTCATCATTTGCTTGGCTAGGTCCCGCTTCTTCTTCTTGCTCTCCTTCATCGTCCTCTTCCTCAGCTTCTTCGGCTTCTTCGTCACCTTCCTCTTCAGGCTCCCAAGGACCACCCACCACATAGCAGCCCCCGAACTCTTGGCCACAATACCAATTTCGTCGATCGGAGACATCTAATCGCTTTTCGGCATGATCGTTAGTCAAATGAATCACGACGCTATGGGAATCATACCCGTGGCGGTAAAGTGTTCGTGTTTTGTTCTTTTCCAAGAACTCCATCTTCCGCAAACGAACACCATCAATGGGGTCGGGGAAGTACCGCGGAGTCTACTTGGCAAGATAGGACTCGAAACCTTGCTTCTTGAGGAAATGACAAATAATATGTCACGTGCCAAGGATCATGTTTCGGGTTTCAAGGCTTATCTCCCGAAGACCGTGAAGAATACACGAGCCGGTGTTTACACGGCGACCATGGATTGCGTTGAAGAGAATGAAGAGATCGTCCTTGCGAATGTTTGACCTCCAGTGTCGCGGCCAAAGACGAAGCTTGAAATGATGAAGTGAAAGAGGCGAACACTCAAATTGCAAAAGTCCCGAGCTTTTGAATTGCTTGGACACTGGACTTGTAGTTTACGAGTCCGAAACTTGGGATATCGTCTTCTCCAACAGGTGATGGCTCTCATAGCTTCTTGCTCATCGAATTTGACACTTTCACCATAGAAGATACCATCTAAAGGAAGACCGAAAGCGTTGCAAAGGTCTTGAACCGTACATTCCACCTCCTTCTTGGCAACGATGTAAGAAAAGGTGGCCTTAGAAGTGCCATCCTCCCGAACACTAGAGAGCTCAAGAATTCGAGCACCGGTTGGTCGACAATAGGCTCGTTGATGGTAGCGAAGATTTCCCAACCCATGACTCTAATGAAATAGTCCATGCTTGGTTTGCAATACACATCCTTCGCTATTTCCTTATGATACAAATCAGGAGCACATATTTTCCGTTGCTTCAACCGTGCGTACCTCGCCTTGTGCATTTCGTCCCTAAAGGTGACCTTCACCTTCGGGTCACACTGAATCAAAGAGGCGGGTTGACCTTAATAACGGGTCTTATCAGGCTCTTCCAAAGAAGATGGAGCAGGGGTCGGTTCTGGCTCGGTTCGGCCACGCTTGGTTCGGCCCATTGGAACAAACAAAGGGCAACAACAACAGTAGAATTGCAAATAACAACCATAATGCCCAAAATCACCAAACAACAACAACCAAAAACTTCACCAACCACACTCCAATCATAATTCCACTACCAATCTTCAACCAATTAGCACACCCAAGCCTCAAACTCAGAACATTCAACAAAATCCCAAATAGTTGTGCACAAAAACAACCAAAATCAGCAAGAAAATTGAACTTTGATGCACCAAAATACAAGAGATACCTGAGTGGAGAACTTGGAGGTGTTGCCTTACAAATTTCAAAACCCACACAACGAACCAAACCAGAAATCGCCACTTGAAGAGCTCAAAAATGGCGAGGAAAGCAGATGCAACGCGGTTAGGGCTCAAAATCACGGAGAATAGTGGGAGAAGAGGATGAATTTGTGAAGGAATTGAGCAATTAGGGCAAGGGAATGAGGGTTTAGTGTGAGAGGAAAGTTTTTTGAGTGAGGGAGAAGGAAAAGAAATGAATGAAAATGAGGGAGACAAGGGTTTAAACCCCGACAGAATTCGCTGCACCTCAACAGACCGTAGGTACGGTCCCCATGGACCGTAGGTGCGGTCTCACTCGGACAGACTTTTGAGACAAAAAAAATTGTTCTGCGATCGTGGCTACGGTGAAATCGACCGTAGGTAAGGTGTAGTTGCTGGGCCAAAATCAGGAAAAACTTGCCATAACTTGACCGTGGCTACGGTGAAGCCCACCGTGGGTACGTACGATCTTGATGAGGGCATATAGTGACTATATATTGGAAGCATTTTGATAGTGAAATTTGGGGATTAATATGCTTAATTGATCTTTTATGATCTTATTTCGCTATCTTAAATGAGTTCTTTGTGTTTAGTTCAATTTATGCAAATTAGTGATATGAACTCCAAATCTCACATCCATTACATAATTCATCACTAAAAGAGCTTTCCGACGATATATTATAAGGTCAATTCCGAGTTGAGATGATGGAGTTATGAGTAAAATAGCAGAAAGTGTGCGAAAAATGATACATGTCCACTATGTTGGTCACCATCATTTCCACAAGTATACTATGACTTTGAGACTTATGCCAATGAAGAGTAGACTCCTAGAGCTTTCTGAAAAGTCAAGAACCAAGTCAATCGGACACCGGACGAAGGAGATATGGCCGAAACAAGACGACCCAAAAAACTCCAGATCCAACACGACCCGTGTTGAAATCAACATGGTCCGTGTTGGCCTCCAGAGAGCTCAATTTCCCCAGAAACCATCAACACGACCCTTCTTGACACAAACACGGTCCGTGTTGTCCCTATTTATGACGATTTAGCCGTTTCAACTTCTCTTAATGGATATATAATTGTAGATTCGGCTGATTCATCCATCACCATCCACCTTCATTCATTCACTCCCATTCACCATCCATCTCCATCTCTACCATCATCCATCCCTTCCTCCACAAATCCATCCACATTCATCCTTATTTGAAGATTGAGAGTTAATTGGAGTTCAAGGATCGATTCTCAAGAAATCCATTGAAGTGGAGGAGCAAAAGTCCCAACCGAATACCATTCAAGCAAGGAACGATTTCCATCTCGGTTTACTTCTCTTTCTTTTAGATTTCATGCTTTCTAGAGTAGATTTTGTTATGTTTAGTGAGTTGAAACATGAGTAGTGAGTAGTTTCTTTCAATTTGGGGGATAATCGCTTTCAAGTTTCTCTTATGGATTGAGTATTGTTGGATTGAACAAGTTTGTTTATCTTGTTTGAATGCATTTTATTTATCCTTTGATTTTGTATGTCATTGCTTTTGCTTGATCACTATTATCATGGTTATAGATTGTTAAGTGAATTACCGAACGGAGAAATTCGATAATCGGAACCCTTAAGATTAAACTAGTATATGAAGTGAACTAGAGATAGAAGACTTTGTAACTAGGAGTCATTAGATAATTTGATATTTGATGAGGGCATATAGTGACTATATATTGGGAGCATTTTGATAGTGAAATTTGGGGATTAATGTGCTTAATTAATCTTTTATGATCTTATTTCGCTATCTTAACTGAGTTTTGTGTGTTTTGTTCAATTTGTGAAGATTAGTGATATGAACTCTAAAACTCACATCTATTACTTGATTCGTCACTAAAAGAGCTTTCCGACGATATATTCTAAGGTCAATTCCGAGTTGAGATGATGGAGTTATGAATAAAATAGCAGAAAGTGTGCGAAAACTGATATATGTGCACTCTTTTGGTCACCATCATTTCCACAAGTATGCTATGACTTTAAGACTTATGCCAATGAAAAGTAAACTCCTATAGCTTTCCGAAAAGTCAAGAACCAAGTCAATTGGACGTTGGATGAAGGAGATATGGCCGAAACAAGACGACCCAAAAAACTCCAGAAACAACACGACACGTGTTGAAATCAACACGGTCCGTGTTGGCCTCCAAAGAGTTCAATTTCCCCAGAAACCATCAACACGACCCTTCTTGACACAAACACGGTCCGTGTTGTCCCTATTTATGACGATTTAGCCGTTTTAACTTCTCTTAATGGATATATAATTGTAGATTCGGCTGATTCATCCATCACCATCCACCTTCATTCATTCACTCCCATTCACCATCCATCTCCATCTCTACCATCATCCATCCCTTCCTCCACAAATCCATCCACATTAATCCTTAGTTGAAGATTGAGAGTTAATTGGAGTTCAAGGATCGATTCTCAAGAAATCCATTGAAGTGGAGGAGCAAAAGTCCCAACCGACTACCATTCAAGCAAGGAACGATTTCCATCTCGGTTTACTTCTCTTTCTTTTAGATTTCATGCTTTCTAGAATAGATTTTGATATGTTTTGTGTTTTGAACATGAGCAGTGAGTAGTTTCTTTCAATTTGGGGGATAATCGCTTTCAAGTTTCTCTTATGGATTGAGTATTGTTGGATTGAACAAGTTTGTTTATCTTGTTTGAATGCATTTTATTTATCCTTTGATTTTGTATGTCATTGCTTTTGCTTGATCACCATTATCATGGTTATAGATTGTTAAGTGAATTACCGAACAGAGAAATTCGATAATCGGAACCCTTAGGATTAAACTAGTATATGAAGTGAACTAGAGATAGAAGACTTTGTAACTAGGAGTCATTAGATAATTTGATATTTGATGAGGGCATATAGTGACTATATATTGGGAGCATTTTGATAGTGAAATTTGAGGATTAATGTGCTTAATTAATCTTTTATGATCTTATTTCGCTATCTTAACTGAGTTTTGTGTGTTTTGTTCAATTTGTGAAGATTAGTGATATGAACTCCAAAACTCACATCTATTACTTGATTCGTCACTAAAAGAGCTTTCGGACGATATATTATAAGGTCAATTCCGAGTTGAGATGATGGAGTTATGAATAAAATAGCAGAAAGTGTGCGAAAACCGATATATGTGCACTCTTTTGGTCACCATCATTTCCACAAGTATGCTATGACTTTAAGACTTATGCCAATGAAAAGTAGACTCCTAGAGCTTTCCGAAAAGTCAAGAACCAAGTCAATTGGACGTTGGATGAAGGAGATATGGCCGAAACAAGACGACCCAAAAAACTCCAGAAACAACACGACACGTGTTGACATCAACACGGTCCGTGTTGGCCTCCAAAGAGCTCAATTTCCCCAGAAACCATCAACACGACCGTGTTGACACCAACACGGTCCGTGTTGGCCCTGTTTATAATGATTTGGCCGTTTCAACTTCTCTTAATGGCTATATAATTGTAGATTCGGCTAATTCATCGATCACCATCCACCTTCATTCATTCACTCCCATTCACCATCCATCTCCATCTCTACCATCATCCATCCCTTCCTCCACAAATCCATCCACATTCATCCTTAGTTGAAGATTGAGAGTTTATTGGAGTTCAAAGATCGATTCTCAAGAAATCCATTGAAGTGGAGGAGCAAAAGTCCCAACCGACTACCATTCAAGCGAGGAACGATTTCCATCTCGGTTTACTTCTCTTTCTTTCAGATTTCATGCTTTCTAGAATATATTTTGATATGTTTTGTGTTTTGAACATGAGCAGTGAGTAGTTTCTTTCAATTTGGGGGATAATCGCTTTCAAGTTTCTCTTATGGATTGAGTATTGTTGGATTGAACAAGTTTGTTTATCTTGTTTGAATGCATTTTATTTATCCTTTGATTTTGTATGTCATTGCTTTTGCTTGATCACCATTATCATGGTTATAGATTGTTAAGTGAATTACCGAACGGAGAAATTCGATAATCGGAACCCTTAGGATTAAACTAGTATATGAAGTGATCTAGAGATAGAAGACTTTGTAACTAGGAGTCATTAGATAATTTGATATTTGATGAGGGCATATAGTGACTATATATTGGGAGCATTTTGATAGTGAAATTTGAGGATTAATGTGCTTAATTAATCTTTTATGATCTTATTTCGCTATCTTAACTGAGTTTTGTGTGTTTTGTTCAATTTGTGAAGATTAGTGATATGAACTCCAAAACTCACATCTATTACTTGATTCGTCACTAAAAGAGCTTTCCGACGGTATATTATAAGGTCAATTCCGAGTTGAGATGATGGAGTTATGAATAAAATAGTAGAAAGTGTGCGAAAACTAATATATGTGCACACTTTTGGTCACCATCATTTCCACAAGTATGCTATGACTTTAAGACTTATGCCAATGAAAAGTAGACTCCTAGAGCTTTCCGAAAAGTCAAGAACCAAGTCAATTGGACGTTGAATGAAGGAGATATGGCCGAAACAAGACGACCCAAAAAACTCCAGAAACAACACGACACGTGTTGACATCAACACGGTCCGTGTTGGCCTCCAAAGAGCTCAATTTCCCCAGAAACCATCAACACGACCGTGTTGACACCAACACGGTCCGTATTGGCCCTGTTTATAATGATTTGGCCGTTTCAACTTCTCTTAATGGCTATATAATTGTAGATTCGGCTAATTCATCGATCACCATCCACCTTCATTCATTCACTCCCATTCACCATCCATCTCCATCTCTACCATCATCCATCCCTTCCTCCACAAATCCATCCACATTCATCCTTAGTTGAAGATTGAGAGTTTATTGGAGTTCAAAGATCGATTCTCAAGAAATCCATTGAAGTGGAGGAGCAAAAGTCCCAACCGACTACCATTCAAGCGAGGAACGATTTCCATCTCGGTTTACTTCTCTTTCTTTTAGATTTCATGCTTTCTAGAATATATTTTGATATGTTTTGTGTTTTGAACATGAGCAGTGAGTAGTTTCTTTCAATTTGGGGGATAATCGCTTTCAAGTTTCTCTTATGGATTGAGTATTGTTGGATTGAACAAGTTTGTTTATCTTGTTTGAATGCATTTTATTTATCCTTTGATTTTGTATGTCATTGCTTTTGCTTGATCACCATTATCATGGTTATAGATTGTTAAGTGAATTACCGAACGGAGAAATTCGATAATCGGAACCCTTAGGATTAAACTAGTATATGAAGTGAACTAGAGATAGAAGACTTTGTAACTAGGAGTCATTAGATAATTTGATATTTGATGAGGGCATATAGTGACTATATATTGGGAGCATTTTGATAGTGAAATTTGAGGATTAATGTGCTTAATTAATCTTTTATGATCTTATTTCGCTATCTTAACTGAGTTTTGTGTGTTTTGTTCAATTTGTGAAGATTAGTGATATGAACTCCAAAACTCACATCTATTACTTGATTCGTCACTAAAAGAGCTTTCGGACGATATATTATAAGGTCAATTCCGAGTTGAGATGATGGAGTTATGAATAAAATAGCAGAAAGTGTGCGAAAACTGATATATGTGCACTCTTTTGGTCACCATCATTTCCACAAGTATGCTATGACTTTAAGACTTATGCCAATGAAAAGTAGACTCCTAGAGCTTTCCGAAAAGTCAAGAACCAAGTCAATTGGACGTTGGATGAAGGAGATATGGCCGAAACAAGACGACCCAAAAAACTCCAGAAACAACACGACACGTGTTGACATCAACACGGTCCGTGTTGGCCTCCAAAGAGCTCAATTTCCCCAGAAACCATCAACACGACCGTGTTGACACCAACACGGTCCGTGTTGGCCCTGTTTATAATGATTTGGCCGTTTCAACTTCTCTTAATGGCTATATAATTGTAGATTCGGCTAATTCATCGATCACCATCCACCTTCATTCATTCACTCCCATTCACCATCCATCTCCATCTCTACCATCATCCATCCCTTCCTCCACAAATCCATCCACATTCATCCTTAGTTGAAGATTGAGAGTTTATTGGAGTTCAAAGATCGATTCTCAAGAAATCCATTGAAGTGGAGGAGCAAAAGTCCCAACCGACTACCATTCAAGCGAGGAACAATTTTCATCTCGGTTTACTTCTCTTTCTCTTAGATTTCATGCTTTTTAGAGTAGATTTTGTTATGTTTAGTGAGTTGAAACATGAGTAGTGAGTTGTTTTCTTTAGTTTGGGGGATAAACCCTTGTTGATTTCTCTTATGGATTGAGTGTTGTTGGATTGAAGAAGTATGTTAATTTAGTTTGAAAGCATTTTATTTATCTTTTGATTTTGTATGTCATTGCTTTTGCTTGATCACCATTAGCATGGATTTAGATTGTTGAATGAAGTACCGAACGGAGAAATTTGATAACCGGAACCCTTAGGATTAAACTGGTTATGAAGTGAACTAGAGATAGAAGACTTTGTAATTAGGGGTCATTAGATAATTTGATCTTTAACTTAGATAAAATTGACACAATAAAGAGTCCAAGAGATCAATTTTACTAAGCAATATGTTTCATTGCCAAAAGCTCGTTACGGAAGAATTTATGCGATTGTCGACCCTAAAATGTAACAAATTAGTGACATACATGTTCAATCCACTTGTTTGATTCATAAAGTGACTTAGGTTTTATCCCCTGAACGTATCTTTCTCATATTGATTTCATGTTGTGAATTGTGTGAATATTTGATTTATTTGACCTTTTTAGTGACTAGAACTAAAATTAGTTATTCTCAATCTAAAACCCGACCGATTTAGCAATCACCTAGGAGGCTAGTTTGGTGCGTAGTTAGCAAAGTCCCTGTGGGATCGACCTTGATACTTGCTACACGAGCATCCGTGCACTTGCGGCTTATCAAGTTTTTGGCGCCGTTGCCGGAGACTTTGTCCCTAGCGGCCACCGAACGAATATCCTTAGATTGACTAGATCATTTTCTTTTTGTTTTTCTCATTTTCATTGTTTTTCTCAAAAAAAAAAATCCAAAAAAAATGGCAATTATCTATTTCTCCCAATTTGAGCAGGAATTATTTTGGAGCTATTTTGAGCGATTATTTGCTTGTCCTGTTCCATGTGGTGTTGAGCCTGGGAAATTAGATATTCTTGATATTGTTGTTGAGGGGGCGAATAGTGAGACTCGTACTCTTTTAGAGCATTTGGGTTTTTATACTAAAACTGTTGATGAAGCTTGGACTTTGCTTGAATGGCTTGCACAGGATACATTCGATTTTGAAAATTCTTATTGTGCATTTGGGTACTCTTACCCTAATATTTGTGCTTCTCATGCTAACTCCTATATTCAACCTCGTTGTTTGCCTTCATGTGGTTTATGTTGTTCTTTTGACCATGATGATTCTACATGCCCTAGTTATGCTAGAATTTAGTTTTTGGTAAGAGCAATATTAGAGCAACAAGCTAAGACATTTGACTTGATGCGAGCGTTTGGTCCATTGCATAATCTTGAACATTTTTCTAGTTCTTTCAAATTGAATGTTGGATTATGTGATGAAGGTGAGTTTACCGTTCCTTTGGAGGCTACTCTAGAGGAAATACTTGACCCGTCTGAGACATCTTTGCCAATTGTTGCTCCATCATACCCTAGCATACCTAGAGACACTACTTATGGTGTCTCTACATTTCATGATGCATCTTACCTTTTTCTCAGTCGACGGGGTTTAAGGTGAGTGAGTCCTATGGGTTTGATGCTAGGTATAATGATGATTTTTGTCATGGGTCAGTTGATACTATTGATGAGGAGGCTTGTGAGGGGGTTGTGGGTGAATTAGATCCTTCAAGCAAAGAATTTGATGATGTTGTACTCCCTACTTCCCATGTCTTATTCCATGCTTCTACTCCTTTTTCACCACCTTCCTATTCCCCTAAGTGCCTAGATGAACCCACTTTTGTTGAAAAGACCATATGTGTTCATGTTGATGTGGGCTATGTGGCCAAGGTTAATTCTTGTGATATGCTTGAGCGGAACAACAATATTCTTTATTTGTCAATAGGTACATCAAGAGGGTACCATTCCTCTCTTGATCCATATTGTTTATACCTAGAGGACTTGCCTAGAAAACTCATGTGGACAACTTATTTTGATTCTTTTGATTTTTCTAAGGCCTTTGATCTATTTAAGAAAGCGATACTTACATTTTCTGCTGTAACTCTTTTGTTGCTTTCTTATTTGCAAGCTTGTAAACCGCATGCTGAAGAGTTTGACAAGCTTCTAAGGGCATTGACGGCATCTGAAGTAATGGCCCCAGTCTTGAGTTCTTGTGGAGCGGTTGATGCTCTATTCGCCCCATTCTTGAAGAGGCGATAGTTTAGGTGCATCCAGCATCTAACCTGGTGAGATCTTTCCCTATTTCCCCTTTTTCAATTTATTTGAATGTGCTTGCATTGAGGGCAATGCTGTGTCCAAGCATGGGGGGAATTGTATAAATGTGTAGTAGTGTCTTGAGTTTGTTTTTGTTTGTTTTTCTTAGTTTTTTGGATTTGTTTATTTATTAGTAATTGCATCCACCTAGTTGCATTAGTGAGATTCATCCTTGATTTTTATTTTCTTTTATTTTCTTAGTTTTAGTTTGTTTTATTTTCTAGGTTTGCATTTAGTTTTGTTTTAGTTTTTATTTTGAGAAAAAAAATTCCAAAAATTCCAAAAAATTAGAAAAATTAAAAAATTGAGGCATAAGTCTAGGTTTTCTTTTAACTAGATTTAATCTTGAGTAGCCCATTTGTGAATACAGTCATGAAAAGAGTTTGTGAAAGCTTATTGAGTTGAGCATTGCATTTTGAAAGTGATGATTGATTGCCCTTTTATGATCTTTTGGAATGAGTTTGGCATATACATCTATTTGAGCAAGGTTTATTTGAGAGCTTTTACCCGTGAGACCACAAAGCCTTAAAATGACTAATCATTTTTATTAGTCTCATATTTTCCATGTGTGACTCATCCTTAGTTTCATTCTCTAGAGCTTGCAATTTATCTCTTTGAAATTGCATTTTTGCTTGTGCTTTGATAATATGATAGAGGCATTGTTATATATATTTTAGCTACATAGCCAAATAGCCACCCTTTACATGTTAAAATCCACCTTTAACCCTCTTTTAGCCTTGTATCACTCTTTCTTTTGATTACCTATATTAAAAGCCATGGCTAAATATTAAATTTCCTACCCTTAAGCTTATGCTTGGAGTGTTAGAGTGCGAAGAGTTGGGTTTATTATGGTGTTTTTGTCGTTTGGTTTTGTTGGGGATGTTGTGAAGTTGAATATCATGAGATTGCTCCCAATTGTAGCTTGATAAGGGTTGAGGTGGAAATTTGCCTTATAATTGTATATTTATTTGTTTTGAGTTGTAGTTCATTTTGAAAAAATAAAAGAAAAAACAAAAAACAAAAAAAGCAAAAAGAGAAAAAAGAGGAAAAAGAGGAAAAAAAGGAAAAAAAAAAGAATGAAAAAAGGTAGAAATAAAGTGTTTAGTAGTTTGTTAGTTTATTTTCTTTGATTTGAGGCGATTTCCACTTGATTATGGGATGCGTCGTAGTGAATATAAGGTGTGAAAGTTTTGTTTGTGCAAATTTGGTGTGGTTTATGCTCCAAGCTTGGGTTTTTAGCTCCACTTCCACAAATATATTTCAACTTCTTACCCTTAACCTTAGCCCCATTACAACCCTTTTGAAAGTCCTCTTGATTGTCATTGTGCATTGCATATTAGCGGTAGAGAATTGAGATGTTTTGCAAGCTTATGGTAGGATGTTGCTTTGGTTTGAGTATTGAGAGAACCTTCAATGATTTATTCACGTTTAAAAACATGAGAGGAGTGTTTCCACATTCCCAAAAGTGAGGTTGCTCTCGATCTGCCGAGTTTCTTATTAAACATGTGCATGCTTGCTTCATTTGTGATTAGGGATGATTAGTTTGAACTTGAGAAGTGTAGTGCTTATAAATGTTTCCAGTGCTTCTCCTTCTCTTGTATATGGACTTTGATTCACTTTTGGGGTGTTCTAGATTAGATTTAGTTGATTGAAAGATCATGTTGATGCTTTTCTAAAGAGATTATAAATAAAAATCTTTGTTTTCATTTTGATCTTTTGTTTTGTTTTGTTTTTGAGTCTTTTGTCCCCGTGTTTTTATTTCTTTTCTTTTCTTTTCTTTTGTGAGACTGGACTTGCTTGGGGACAAGCAAGAACTAAACATGGGGGAATTTGATGAGGGCATATAGTGACTATATATTGGGAGCATTTTAATAGTGAAATTTGAGGATTAATGTGCTTAATTAATCTTTTATGATCTTATTTCGCTATCTTAACTGAGTTTTGTGTGTTTTGTTCAATTTGTTAGATTAGTGATATGAACTCCAAAACTCACATCCATTACTTGATTCATCACTAAAAGAGCTTTCCGACGATATATTATAAAGTCAATTCCGAGTTGAGATGATGAAGTTATGAATAAAATAGCAGAAAGTGTGTGAAAACTGATATATGTACACTCTTTTGGTCACCATCATTTCCAAAAGTATGCTATGACTTTGAGACTTATGCCAATGAAAAGTAGACTCCTAGAGCTTTCCGAAAAGTCAAGAACCAAGTCAATCGGACGTCGGATGAAGGAGATATGGCCGAAACAAGACGACCCAAAAAACTCCAGAACCAACACGACCCGTGTTGACATCAACACGGTCCGTGTTGGCCTCCAGAGAGCTCAATTTCCCCAGAAACCATCAACACGACCGCGTTGACACCAATACGGTACGTGTTGTGATGCATAATGGATCACAAGACAACCAAAATGCCAAGAAAGAACACGGATCAAAAACACAAGTAAGAACTTGCAAGAGATGAGTCAGATAAGGACCTTTACTGCGATAGAACAGTGGAAACTTTGATAGAATTTGATAGAATTTGATAGAATTGAGCAACGAAACCCTTCGGATTGATACAGACACACCACAATCTTCAAGAGCTCCTACTCCTCCTGTCACCACCCAAGAATGCTCAATCTTGGATTAGAAGAGAAGATTTCACACGAAAAACCCAAAGGCAATTCGTTTTCTAGCCAAAACTAGAGAGAAACAACACATTGTGTTTGTATTTGATTTTATTGAATATGAGATGATATGTCTTTACAAGAGACTCCTTGGGTCTATTTATAGGAATAGGAAAACCCTTCCCTATAGACGCGTCACCCCAGCAAGGCCAGCAAAGGCCGCATTACCCTCACAAGGCCCTTTAGGCGACACTACCCGACAAGGCCCTTTACAGAAAAAAAAACAATATCTCCTAAAAATACAACTCCAATATTACATAAGGAATAACCCTTCCACATAGCTAAATGACACTTCAAGACTCTTGAGATAAGGAGCTCAAAAGTCCTTTAGCTTTGGAGATATTCGCGACACAACCTCTTGAAACAGTTTGCAGCAGGCTGGCAATGTCCTTCAGTGCTTCTTCCTGATGCATTGAAGTATGATATGCATCATTCTCCCTCTCTTGAAAAGAGTTTGCCCTCAAACTTGGAATTTCTTCATCTTCATTATAATAGGGCTTAAGATCAAATTGAAAGTACAACTTCCTTCATACTCATCTTCCATCTTCAAACGATAAGCGTTATCACCAAGTCTTTCTAAGACCTCATAAGGTCCTTCACCTCTCGGTTTCAATTTCCCTTTTCTCTTACTTGGAAATCTCTCTTTCTTCAAATCTAACCATACTAAATCTCCAGGCTTGAAGATAACCTTCTTCCTCTTTCGATTCACTTTCTCTTCAACCTTTTGAGTATATCTCTTAATCTTCTCACGAACTTCCTCATGCAACTTCTTAATCTCCTCTACTCTTTTACTTGCTTCAAAACTAAACTTTGTAGATGTAGAGATAGGAGATAAATCCATGGGTTTAAGGGGATTTCTTCCATAGACAACTTCAAATGGAGATAACTTCGTAGCACGATTAGGACTTCTATTATAAGCAAACTCAGCAATGCTTAACAAAGTATCCCAACTCTTCTTTTCTTTATTCACCAATGTCCTCAACAAGGCTCTCAAGGTTCGATTGACTACCTCCGTTTGTCCATCCGTTTGTGGATGACAAGCCGTACTAAACTTGAGCCTTGTTCCCATTTTCTTCCAAAGAGTAACCCAAAAATGACTTAGAAACTTAGAGTCTCTATCACTCACCATAGTCTTGGGTATACCATGCAACTTCACAATTTCATCAAAATATAAGGTAGCAACTTTCGTAGCATCATATGTAGTATTGCAAGGTACAAAATGCACCATTTTTGAAAATCGATCTACAACCACCATAATAGAATCCTTACATCTTTGAGTTCTAGGTAGACCCACAATGAAGTCAAAACTCACATCTTCCCAAGGGTGATATGGAATAGGAAGCGGTGTATACAAGCCTTGTGGTAACACATGTGACTTGGCAAGGTTGCAAGTACCACATCTCTTAACAATATGCTCAACATCCTTCACCATGCTAGGCCAGAAGTAATAATCTCTCAACATCAAATAAGTCTTCTCTATACCAAAATGACCCGCTAAGGCACCTCCATGAACTTCTTGAATCAACAATTCACGCAATGAGGTCCTTGGTATACATAATTGATTTCCTTTGAATAAGAAACCATCTTCAATATGAAACATTTCGTGAGGATGTTTCTTTGACAATTCATATACTTCTTTGAAATCTTGATCATCTCGATAAAGGTCCTTGATATGCTCAAATCCAGCAATGTTAGAATCAAGAACATATGTGAGTATGTACCTTCGTGATAGAGCATCAGCGCCCTTGTTCAAATTCCCGGCCTTATGCTTGATCACAAACTGAAAAGCTTGCATAAATTCAACCCATTTTGCATGTCGTGGGTTAAGCTTGTGTTGGCCTTGGATAAACTTGACCTTTCCTTCATCTACTTGAATTCCATTCTTGGAGAGCACATATCCAAGGAAAATGACCTTGGTTGAAAAGAACGAACACTTCTCCAAGTTGGCGTAGAGCTTTTCTTTCTCCAAGATATACAAAACTAGCTCTAAATGCTTTACATGATCATTCTCACTTCTACTATATACAAGTATGTCATCAAAATATACAACAACACACTTTCCAATCAAAGGTTTCAATACATGATTCATTAACCTCATGAAAGTAGAAGGAGCATTTGTTAGACCAAAGGGCATTACTAACCATTCATATAAGCCTTCTTTAGTCTTGAAAGCTGTTTTCCATTCATCTCCTTCACATATGCGAATTTGATGATATCCACTCTTCAAATCAATCTTTGAAAACACAATACTTCCATAAAGTTCATCAAGAAGGTCCTCCAGACGTGGAATGGGAAAACGGTATTTGATGGTGATTTTGTTGATGGACCTACAATCCATGCACATACGTTGGGTACCATCTTTCTTTGGAACAAGTAACACGGGGACGGCACATGGACTCATACTTGGACGGATAAGGCCCTTTTGGAGCAGCTCATCAACTTGCCTTTGAACCTCATGGGATTCCTTGGGGTTCATCCGGTAAGCTTGCTTATTTGGCAATGTAGTTCCCGGAATGAGATCAATCTTGTGTTCAATGTCCCTTCTTGGTGGCAATCCTTGGGGCATTTCTTTTGGAAATAAATGACCAAACCTCCTCATCAAGGGTGAGAGCCGTGGATGATCCTTGGTTGGGGAAGCTTGTTCTTCTTGGATATTCGCCAATATCAACTCTTTATGCTCATAGAATTCATGTTGTTCTGCCTTTAGTAAAGATACAATGTTAGTCTCCTTTTCTTTCTCTTTTGTTGGTGGAGGCCGAATAGAAGAAGGGGGCAAAGGAGCCAATGTAATCTTCTTCTTGTTGATGACGAATGAGTAGGTATTCAATCTTCCATCATGAGTTGCATACCTATCAAAAAGCCACGGTCTACCAAACAAAATATGACAAGCATCCATGGGTATTACATCACACCATACATCATCTTTATAATTCTTCCCAATGGACAATGAGACTAATACACGTTTATCAACTCTAATGCCCTTCCCATGGCTTAACCATTGAATATTATAAGGAGATGGGTGAGGGCTTACATCCAAATTCAGCTTTTCTATCATTGTAGTAGAGGCGGCATTAGTACAACTACCTCCATCAATTATAAGAGAGCATACCTTTCCTTGAACGGTACACCTAGTATGGAATATATTCTCACGTTGTTCCATGTCATTTGGGGTAAAAGCCACACTTAACGCCCTTCTAAGCACCAACAGTTCACCTTCATCCGCTGGCTCAACCTCCTCATCATTATCCTCCTCATTTTCGGCAACCTCACAAGGTTCCACTTCATGTTCACTTTCATACAAGCTTGGCTCAACAAACAAAGCACTTTGATATTCAACAAGAGAAACCGTGCGCTTGTTAGGACATTCGGATGCAATATGACCCAAACCTTGGCACCTAAAACATCTTCTTGGTTGTAATGTCCTTGGTTCTTGGACTTGGGTTTTGGGTGGGGGATTTTGTGGCTGATTTAATGTGGGTTTGGCGTAGGGTTTAAGGGAGGATGGGGGCTGATTTTGTGGAGCTTTTGATTGTGTTTTGGGATAAGGACGTTGGGTATAGGGTTTGGATGTGTTTGGGAACGTCCTTTGCGGTTCCTTGGCTCTTTCTTTTCTTTGCCTTTCCACTTTCATAGCCAAATTACTTAGCTCATCAAGGGATTCATATGAATGTAATTCAACTATATGACGTATCCAATCATTCAAACTAATCAAGTAACGTATCAGAATTTGTGGTTCCTTCTCCTTGAGATCACAACGCCAAAGGAGATGTTCAAACTCCCTTGTGTATTCTTCCACCGATTTAGAGCCTTGGACAAGCTTTTGCAACTTGTAGTAATTGTGTTCAACGTATGATTGGGGTAGGAATTTGCTTTGTAATTTGGACTTCATCTTCTCCCATGAACGAATCTTGTCCTTCCCCTTTGCAACTCTCTTCTTTTGAAGGTTAGTCCACCAAATACTAGCATGTTTTCTCAATTTCAAAGCAACGTACTTCACCTTGAGATCATCACTACATTCTTTCAACTCAAAAACACGTTCAACCGTGTGTATCCAATCAAGATAATCTTCTACATTCAAACTACCATCAAATTCCGGAACTTCGACTTTAAAATCCAAACGTTCATGCCTTTTAGACTTTGAACTACCTTCACCATGTGACGAGATATCATCACGCATGGTTCCTTCACGTAACATTCTGTTTTCTTCCATTTGCTTACCCAATTGCACACGCAGAAATGCCATTTGTTGCTCAAGTTCATAAACCTCATTTGATTTGGATTCATCGTTTGCCATTAGAAATCAACTTGATGTCATATGACTCACGAGGGAAAGGGACGGATTTGGGCTTGGTTTGTGTTTAGGACGAGGGTTCTTTGAGGAGCTATGGGTTCTTTATGAGTTCTTGATGGGTTCTTGATGAGTTCTTGATGAGTTCTTGATGAGTTCTTGGAAGAACTATCAAAGGAGCGTGTATAATATGGGGGTTTATGCGGTTTTGTGACAAAACAAGGTCCAAGATTCATGCAAGAAACAAAGGAGATTCATCTAACATAGCTCTGATACCAAATTGATGCATAATGGATCACAAGACAACCAAAATGCCAAGAAAGAACACGGATCAAAAACACAAGTAAGAACTTGCAAGAGATGAATCAGATAAGGACCTTTACTGCGATAGAACAGCGGAAACTTTGATAGAATTTGATAGAATTTGATAGAATTGAGCAACGAAACCCTTCGGATTGATACAGACACACCACAATCTTCAAGAGCTCCTACTCCTCCTGTCACCACCCAAGAATGCTCAATCTTGGATTAGAAGAGAAGATTTCACACGAAAAACCCAAAGGCAATTCGTTTTCTAGCCAAAAGTAGAGAGAAACAACACATTGTGTTTGTATTTGATTTTATTGAATATGAGATGATATGTCTTTACAAGAGACTCCTTGGGTCTATTTATAGGAATAGGAAAACCCTTCCCTATAGACGCGTCACCCCAGCAAGGCCAGCAAAGGCCGCATTACCCTGACAAGGCCCTTTAGGTGACACTACCCGACAAGGCCCTTTACAGAAAAAAAAACAATATCTCCTAAAAATACAACTCCAATATTACATAAGGAATAACCCTTCCACATAGCTAAATGACACTTCAAGACTCTTGAGATAAGGAGCTCAAAAGTCCTTTAGCTTTGGAGATATTCGCGACACAACCTCTTGAAACAGTTTGCAGCAGGCTGGCAATGTCCTTCAGTGCTTCTTCCTGATGCATTGAAGTATGATATGCATCATGTTGGCCCTATTTATGATGATTTGGTCGTTTCAACTTCTCTTAACGGCTATATAATTGTAGATTCGGCCAATTCATCGATCACCATCCACCTTCATTCATTCACTCCCATTTACCATCCATCTCCATCTCTAACATCATCCATCCCTTCCTCCACAAATCCATCCACATTCATCCTTAGTTGAAGGTTGAGAGTTTATTGGAGTTCGAAGATCGATTCTTAAGAAATCCATTGAAGTGGAGGAGCAAAAGTCCCAACCGACTACCATTCAAGCGAGGAACGATTTTTATCTCGGTTTACTTCTCTTTCTCTTAGATTTCATGCTTTTTAGAGTAGATTTTGTTATGTTTGGTGAGTTGAACATGAGTAGTGAGTAGTTTTCTTTAGTTTGGGGGATAAACCCTTGTTGATTTCTCTTATGGATTGAGTGTTGTTGGATTGAAGAAGTATGTTAATTTAGTTTGAAAGCATTTTATTTATCCTTTGATTTTGTATGTCATTGCTTTTGCTTGATCACCATTAGCATGGATTTAGATTGTTGAATGAAGTACCGAACGGAGAAATTTGATAATCGGAACCCTTAGGATTAAACTGGTTATGAAGTGAACTAGAGATAGAAGACTTTGTAATTAGGGGTCATTAGATAATTTGATCTTTAACTTAGATAAAATTGACACAATAAAGAGTCCAAGGGATCAATTTTACTAAGCAATCTGTTTCATTGCCAAAAGCTAGCTACGGAAGAATTTATGGGATTGTCGACCCTAAAATGTAACAAATTATTGACATACATGTTCAATCCACTTGTTTGATTCATAAAGTGACTTAGGTTTTATCCCCTGAACGCATCTTTCTCATATTGATTTCATCTTGTGAATTGTGTGAATATTTGATTTATTTGACCTTTTTAGTGACTAGAACTTGAATTAGTTATTCTCAATCTAAAACCCGACCGATTTAGCAATCACCTAGGAGTCTAGTTTGGTGCGTAGTTAGCAAAGTCCCTGTGGGATCGACCTTGATACTTGCTACACGAGCACCCATGCACTTGCGGCCTGTCAATATTTAACTTTGATAAAATTGACACAATAAAGACTCCAATAGATCAATTTTACTAAGCAATCCGTTTCATTGCCAAAAGCTCGCTACGGAAGACATTATACGATTATCGACCCTAAAATGTACCAAATTAGTGACTTACATGTTCAATCCACTTGTTTGATTCATAGAGTGACTTAGGTTTTATCCCCTGAACGATCTTCTCATATTGATTTCATCCTGTGAATTGTGTGAATATTTGTTGGTTTTGACCTTTTTAGTGATTAGAAATAGAAATAGTTATGCTCAATCAAAAACCCGATCGATTTAGCAATCAAATAGGAAGCTAGTTTGGTGTGTAGTTAGTAAAGTCCCTGTGGGATCGACCTTGATATTTGCTACACGAGCACCCGTGCACTTGCGGCCTATCATGTCTCCTTCGGTCAGAATTCTGGGCAAAAATGTAGTTTTGGGACCGTGGCTACGGTGAAACCCACCGTGGGTACGGTCTCCTTCGGCCTCTCCCCTGCACATACAAGACTCAAAAACTTGGAAAAATTGTTAAGTACTAAAATTCTACTCTCTCATTATCAACCCTCTTTTCTTGCTCACTCAACAACTTCCAAGGACACCTTTCAACACTCAAAACCACCATGAATCACCTCATTCACAAATCTTCTTTTCACCATCAATTTTTTTCAACTTTTTTTCAGTTTTTTTTTTCTTTTTCGCAACTTTAACAAATCAAAAATGAAAATCAAAAGAAATAAAAAATGCAGAAAATAAAAGGAAAACACTAAAGGTAGGGGAAGTAACTTGTACCTCTCCCGGGTGCTTGTTTTAGGTCCTAGCTTGACCTAATCCACTCTTTCACCTTTCAAAGTCGGCGAGGAACACCACAACCGTCCCCGCATATTCCTCTCCCATGATGTATGGCTTGATCTTTGATGAGTTAACCTTGAAACATTCCCCCTTTTCATTCTTAAATTCGACAACACCGGCGGAAAGGATCCTTACTATTTCAAAGGGTCCGGACCACCTTGATCTCAACTTCCCGGAAAATAGCTTGATCCTCGAATTGAAGATAAGGACTCTATCACCCACTTTGAACTCGCGACAATTCAATCTCTTATCGTGCCATGCTTTCATTCGCTCTTTGTAGATCCTATTATTTTCATAAGCATGACGCCGCAGCTCCTCAAGCTCCTCCAATTGAAATAGACGACTCGCCCCGGCCGCCTTGAGATCGTAATTCAATTTCTTGATCGCCCACATCGTCGTATGCTCAAGTTCTACGGGAAAGTGGCATGCTTTCCCGTAAACTAGACGGTACGGGGTAGTCCCAATCGGCGTTTTGAAGGCGGTGCGGTATGCCCACAAGACATCGTCTAATTTCTCTGCCCAATCCTTTCGTGAGGAGCCAACCATTTTCTCCAAAATCTCCTTAATGGCACGGTTTGAAATCTCTACTTGCCCTTGCGTTTGGGGGTGATAGGGGAGTCCCCGCTTATGATTGATACCATACTTCGCCAGGAGAAACTCAAACTTCTTCTCGATAAAATGGGATCCGTTGTCGCTTATAATAACCCTTGCAATGCCAAATCTTGGGAATACGATCTTCTTCAAAAATCTTGATACAGATTTGCCATCGCACTTCGCACAAGGAATGGCCTCAACCCATTTCGAAACATAGTCCACCGCCACTAAGATATATTGGAAACCTTTTGATGATGGAAAGGGACCCATGAAGTCCAACCCCTTTACATCGAAAACCTCTACCTCCAGGATGAAATTCAATGGTGCTTCATTCTTCGGGGAAATATTTCCAGACCTTTGGCATTTATCGCATTGCTTGACGTGAAGATGGGCATCACGAAAGAGTGTCGGCCACCAATAGCCGGCTTGTAAAACCCTCGCTACCGTCTTTTGCGATCCACCATGACCTCTAACCGGGAACTCATGGCAATGTGTCAAAACAGATTTCACCTCGCTCTCGGGTAGGCATCTTCTGTGCATCCCGTCGTTGCACAACCGGAATAGGAATGGATCGTCCCTAAAGAAGTGTTTTACATCGTGAAAGAACCTCTTCTTTTGGTGAGGGGTCAGATTTGGAGGAATCACCTCGCTGGACAAGTAGTTTATGAGTCGGCGTACCACGGGTTAGAATGCTTGATGGCCATGAGTCGCTCATCCGGGGAAGAATCCACGATCGGTTGGGTATCCTCCAAGTCAACAAGGATCCTCAATAGGTGATCGGCTACTACATTCTTCGTGCCGACCTTATCGCGAATTTCCAAATCGAACTCTTGCATAAGCAAAACCCACCGAATAAGCCTCGACTTCGTTTCTTTCTTCCCCATCAAATATTTAATCGCAGCTTGATCCATGTACACCACCACCTTGGAGAACATAAGGTACTGCCGGAATTTGTTGAGAGCAAAGATGATTGCCAAAAGCTCCTTCTCCGTGGTCGTGTAATTTCTCTGTGCACTATCAAGCGCATGGCTTGCATAGTAGATGACTCTTGGCTTCTTCTCTATGGTTTAGGCCAAACACGCTCCCATGGCAAAATCGCTCGCATCCGCCATGATTTCGAAGGGTAATGTCCAATCCAGGGGTTGAACCACCGGAGCGGAAATCAAGGCTTGCTTTAACCTATAAAAGGACTCAAGGCATTCATCAGTAAAAAGGAATGGGGCATCCTTACACAAGAGATCAGTTAGAGGTCGAGCAATTTTGGAAAAATCCTTGACGAACCGGCGATAAAAGCCGGCATAGCCAAGGAAGCTACGCACCCCCTTGAAGGAAACCGGGGGTGGTAGACGCTCTATAACCTCAACTTTAGCCTTGTCTACTTCGATGTCGCTCGAAGAAATCAAATGACCCAACACAATACCTTCTTCCACCATGAAGTGGCATTTCTCCCAATTCAACACTAAGTCAACTTCTTCACAACAGATTAAAACTTTCTCCAAATTTAGCAAACAATCATCAAAGGTATTACCATAGACAGAAAAATCATCCATAAAGACTTCCATGCATTGTTCAATGAAACACTAAAAATCGCTATCATGCGATGTTGAAATGTTCCCGGTGCATTACACAACCCAAAAGGCATACGTCGATAAGCAAATGTACCATACGGGCAAGTGAAAGTAGTTTTTTTCTTGATGTGCGGGGTGGATTGGAATTTGGAAAAAACCCGAGTACCCATCTAGAAACAGAAATACGAGTGACCCGCCAACTTTTCCAGCATCTGGTCAATAAAGGGGAGAGGGAAATGGTCTTTCTTTGTTACTTTATTTAATTGGCGGTAATCGATGCACATCCTCCAACCGGTGACAGTTCGGGTACTAACTAGTTCATTCTTTTTATTCTCAATCACAGTCATCCCACCCACCGTTCTTAGGTACACACTGAACGGGGCTTACCCATTCGCTATTTGCGATGGGGAAGATGATCCCAGTAGCTAACAACTTTACTACTTCCTTCTTGACCACCTCTTGCATATTAGGGTTTAATCGACGCTGGGGTTGCCTAGTTGGTTTTGCATCCTCTAACAAATCAATTGAATGCATGCATATAGAAGGGGACAAACCTTTCAAATCCTCTATTTTATAACCTAATGCACCCCTATGCTTTCTAAGCAAATCAAGCAACTTGGACAGATCAGAATCATACAGTTTAGCATTTACAATAACAGGACAAGACTTCTCATCATCCAAGAAAGCATATTGTAGAGAAGGGGGTAAAGGTTTAAGCTCTAAAGGAGTAGAGGATTTAGTTACAGAAGAAGACATACTCTTATAGATCGCATCTTGAATCTCCATGCACTCAATATGAGGCTCGTCAATAATAATCTCCTCATGCATGGGTGATGAATCAAGAAGGTTGGTGAAGAAGGTAATATCGGTGCCATCGGTCTCAAATTGGAAAGATTCCAATAGACAAGCTCCCAAAGGATCGTCGCAAGTAGACTCAAGTAGGTGAGATTCCTCAATATATTCATCAATGAGGACCTCCATCATATCGATAGCATAACACGAGTCCCCATACGAAGGACTTTTCAATGACCCCTCGAGGTTAAAAATGATGCTTTCATCATCGACATTCAACGACATACTACCATGCTTCACATCAATTATCGCTCCCGCCGTAGCAAGAAACGGCCTTCCCAAAATGATGGGAATGTTGTTGTCTTCCTCCATCTCCAAAATCACAAAATCACATAGAATCACGAATCGACCCACTTGAACTGGAATGTCCTCCAATATTCCCAAAGGTCTTTGCACGGAACAGTCGGTCAATTGGAGATTAATTGTCGTAGGAGTTAGATCGTCGAGATTCAACTTCTTGCTTATAGAATGAGGCATGTCGCTTACACTAGCTCCTAAATCACAAAGAGCGCGACCAATCCGCATATCACCGATGGTGCAAGGAATAGAAAAACTTCCGGGATCGGCTAACTTCTCCGGTGATTTGTTGTCAATAATAGCACTACAATCCGCCGTCAAGTGGATAGTAGATTTCTCTTGAATTCTCCTTTTGCTTGTGAGAAGCTCCTTCAAATGCTTCTTGAAAGATGGGACTTCGGAAATAGCATCAAGAAATGGAATGTTTACTTGAAGCTTTTTGAGCATCCCGATGAACTTTGAAAACTTCACATCGGACTAGGGCTTTGCTAACCGCTCGGGAAAAGGAACCGGCGGTGAGTTCAGCTTCTCAATGATTTGGATTGGCTCTTCTTCCATCATTCTTCCCTTCCCTTTCCTTACTTTCTCCATCTCCTCTCTTTCTTTACTAGCTTCTCCCAACTCCTCCACATGAACTTCCTCATCTCCCCCACCCAAAACAAACTCACTCTCTCGTTCCTCTATCAAATCCTCTTCTTCCGTGATATCTACCACATCACCCTCTTTGTCACCCAAAACATCCTCTTCCACCATCCTAGGCCCTTCAATCTCCTTACCACTCCTCAATGTAACAACATTAAGTTGCCCCTTGGGGTTTGGTTGAGGTTGGCTAGGAAGGGATTGAGTAGGTTTAGATTGTTGTGCCAATTGTAACTCAAGATTCTTGATGCGTGCTTGGTCCCTATCTTAAGCTAAGGACGTCTTATCTTGAGTTAAGGAAATCTTTTGTAGGATTTTCTCAATGGAAAATTCTTGTTGTGGTGGTTTGGACAGTTGGGAGGTTTGACCATTGTGAGGGTTTTGTTGGTACTGGCGACGCTTTTGGTTTGAGAAACCGGGGGGTGGGTTATAGTTTTGTGGAGTCTGTTTGTTGTAGGCATAATTCCCATGAGGACGAATGTGATTTGGGTTGGAATAGGAAAGGTTATTGTTAGGATAGATAGCTTGGACTTGCTCGGCTTGATACTCCTCATACCTTTGCAAAGAATGTGGCCCTCCACAAAAATCACACACAAGAGCTCGGACATCCGGAATAATCATAGGTACCTCTTGAGCTGCCTTTACTTGCCTCGTAGTCTCTTCCAAGGCCTTCTTTTGTTACATCTCTAGAACGGCGTTCATAAGAAATTTGATAGTAGGATTGCTCTCTAAAGAAGGACCTCCATCTCTAGGACTACGGCCGCCACCCCAATGTGGAGAGTTTTGAGATAACTCATAGAGGAACACATTTGCTTCATCCGCCATCTTCTTGAGGAACATGCCCCTCGAGGCATGATCAATGGATTCACCAAAGAGCTACTCAGTCCGGAATAAAAATGATGCAATAATAGCCAATCCTCAAGATTGTGGTGTGGACACCTCCGTTGGAGACCCTTGAATCTCCCCCATGCTTCAAATAACGACTCATCGGATTCTTGTTTGAAACTCATGATGGCTTGCCTCAACCTACACGTCTCATCATTGGGGAAAAACCTTTGAAGAAAGTCGCAGCTGAGGGCATCCCATGTAGAATAGGTTCCCGGCGGACACATGTTGAGCCACAATAATGCTTTTCCCTTCAAAGTGAGAGGGAAGAACTTCAGCTTCATGTATTCGGCGGTGACTCCATTCATTTGTACGAAACCGATGCGTTGCTCGAACTTGTTGATGTGGTCGATGGTATTTTCATGTTCTCCTCCATGATACGGAGTGTTCTCAAATATCTCCAACAAATATGGTTTCAACTCGAATGATGCGTTTGGTGGTAATGCAGGTAATATGATGGGATTGCCTCCCGTACCTGACGATGGTAAGGAATATGATGCTAAGGTACGGGGTGGATTAGGAACTATGGTTCAGTCAAATGGGAACGATGGGTGTCGGGAGATTTCGGGACGCAAAAGGTGATTAGGAAGAGGGTTTCGCAACCAGAAAGAAAAAGAATAGTGGAATAAAGTGACAACCCCGTTAAAATAAACCCACCGGATTTCCTTTTCCAAGGATAATCCAGATTAACTTCCTATAATCCCACCACGGACCCGGAGGGTTAAAGAAACGGGACTCTCTTGTTAGCTCCTATTCACTTTCGTGAATAGAATACTAACTATCCCAATTCCGACCTTCCAACTCAAGTGTTGGATGTATTTGGGATCTTTCGTACCCCAAATACATCCCACTTGAGGGAAGAATAGGAGTGGGAAGTTGATTCCACTACAAATTACCCCCTAAAGTTGCTAACCCAATCTAAATACACCATTCACATCCTTAGTTTCTTCCTAACCCATAAGGGTTCTAGCCTCTAATCATCTTATCTAGCATGCTAAACATAATAATAATTTCATTCATGCTTAAAAAGAGAGTATCTAGAAATTCCAAGCAACAATAGCAACAATCAACAAATACCAAGTAATCTTATAACAAAAACAGAGACTAAAGAGTAACTAGATGAACAAAAGAGAGTAAGAGTTAAGAAATGCTCATTAATTTGATGCAAAAGGAAGATGCTCCAGAATAATAAGAATCCAATGCTCCAATAATAATATAAGTCTTCAAATCTTCAATAGAAATCCAGTAAAATCCAGTGCAAGAACAATAATCCAAGTATAAACTCTCACTAATCACTAAGTAATCACTCTAATTGAAAGCTAAAATGTGATAAAAGTTCCTCTCTAAACTCTCTAGTTTGTCTAATCCCCCTAAAATTGATCCCCCTGGCTAAAAGACCTAAAAATAATATATACAAGCTAAGTTAGTTACTCAAAACTCGTCACTTCATTAAGCAGAAAAATGCGAATCTGCAAAGGACCGTAGGTACGGTCTATGAGACCGTGGCTACGGTCCTGCGTAACTCCTGCAGATTTGGAGCGTTACCGTACGCGTGGATGGGTGAAGATTAGCTTGAGTGATGATGGATGATCGATAATCAACAAGAACAAGGGCCTTGAACAATAAAGGAAGGGATATGACCTTGAGTAAGGAGAGTTCACAACTCTATGCCTAACATCCCACCATGATTATCAAAGGTAATCCACTAAATAATCACTAAAGGAATGACTTGAATCACCACCAAACTTGATTGGATAAAGATAACAAGGTTTGAGAGAAAGCAAAGGAGGAACCCTTACAAATGCACTAGCATTACATACAAAATCCAAAACTATCAAATATTGGAAGGGAGGGGGTATTTATAGGAAATGGGGAAAACACGCGCAGAAAAAGGGATACCGTGGGTACGGTCTAGGATACCGTGGGTATGGTCTCCTTCGGGATCAGGAGGTCGCGGGCGCGACCCATATTGTAGCAGGCGCGACGCTCCAACGGACGCAGCGGCCAATGTTCGGCAGAACAAAGGTCGCGGGTGCGACATGTAAGGTCGCGGGCGCGATGATTGGGCAGTTTTTCAGCCGAGTTCAAACGCGCATAACTTCTTCATCCGAGCTCCGTTTTAGGTCCGTAAGATATCGATGGAAAGCTCTTGGTGTGTACTTTAAGCTCCTAAAATTTGAGACCCATCGGAGTTTAATTGAAGGATTTATGACCCAAAGAGTGAAGGCATGTCCATTCCGACAACCCACGTTGACCCTTTTGCGATTATTCTTGTCGAAGGATTTCGAACCCTTTTAAAGGCCCGAAGTAAGTCCCGATGAGGACCCGTAGCTCCACTCCCATGATCCGGGTCCCATTTGAAGTGGATGCCACACCCGGGGATGACCCGAATATGCTTCCAAGGTCCCGGGTCCACCTTAAAATGCACGTCACACTCGACCTTGAAATTATGTTTCTCTTGTTTTATGAAGGGGGTGCGGGAAGGCTTGGAGACCATGGATTTTAGGGATTGAGACCCATCCCGATACGCTCCATACTCCCCTTCTTGAAAAAGAGTTGTCCTCAACTCTTGGGAGTTAAAATGGAGGCTCGCTCCAAGGCTCGACCATCCATTACATGAACCCTCCAATAAACCAATCATGATCACGCTATGAACTCCACCCTGCTTGAAGACATAGGAATTCTTGAAGAGGTTTGGGGGTGAAGGACAAAGGACGGAAGTATGATCATTTTGTCGAGTTAGGGAACGCTCAACCTCACAAAGGTCGCTACAAGGTAAAGACAAAGCAAGAGGTCGCTTGTTCTCCCCAAAAGCACACTCAACCCGTGTTTCGCTCGATAGGAGGTTCCTCAACTCATTTCCCACCCAGGATTTGTTTTTGTGGGTTAACGATGGTTTCAAAGGCTTGGGAAGGACACGGTGTAGGAAACACCAAATGAGGGGCATAAGAGCATCAACATAACTTCGAAATAGGGGAAGTAGCGAGGGTGTAATGGACAATGACCCAACAAACATCTGAATAGGATCCTTGAACAACCAATGACGACAAAATAACATGTATGACCCACTCAAAAAGTTCATATCACAACGACCAACATTCATATAATGATCACCGTAGGATGACACAAATGAAGAGCTCATACATATTGATCGAACTAAAATCAAGGAATCATCAAACCCAAATTTGTCACTAGTCTCCAAATGAACACCAAGATTCTTAGCAATCCACTTCAAGCATAGAGAATCATCAAACTTCGACATCAAATAATCATCATACAACTTATCATGCTAACAAACACTCTCAAACAACCAATATCTTCCAAATAGCATATGCGATTTAATAAAAGACTCCAAAGTGCACCCATCATCGATGTTAACTAAAGAGTTTTGGGTTACCTCTTCATTCTCGTTGGGAAGATCATAATTGACCAAGCCATGAGAGGTGTTGGTGGCAATTTCGTTGTTGCTTGGCTCCTCAAAAAGTGATGTTGAGATTATCATCGGAACTTCTTGTTGGGATTCTTCCGTAAGGATGAGAGGAAAGGCAAGATCGATGTTCTCTTCCTCATCTTGGCATGAAGCTTCAACAACATCATTAATGGGCTCACAAGGACCAAGGGAAGCTCCCTCGTTGGCCATTAGATCGACCTTTGCTTACTTAATTCTTCCTTGCCCATCAAGTGATGAAATGGGTTCATGAATAACATCACGCTTACAAGTGTTAGGCAAGAATTTTCGATCCATTAAGCGCTTTAGTCTCATCCATGAATCGATTTCCGATCGACCCTCCATAGTCCTTTGCATTCTAACAGTCGCAAACCAAAGTGATGCGGAACTAGTGAGTTTCGATCTCGCAATTTTGAAGGCTCGTTCATCACTATACTCCTTAGTTGCAATGAATCTCTCCAAGGCTTGGACCCATTCACGATAATCATCGGGGCCGGTGTAGCCATTGAATTCCGGAAGTTTGAGCTTAATATCATGGAATTCATCCCGTGAGGGCCTATCAACCACTTCTCGACACCGATGGCGTCGAAATGAGCCTCTATCATCGTCACTCGACTCGTAGGAGGGAGAAGTACGGATAGGGCTACGAATGGACCTCCTTCGTTCATCCCGGGGTTGTCTTTGATACTCTTGGGCGAGAGTGTCCACCCGCGTCGCAATGGCCTTAAGAGTATTTTGAATGTTCGTGAATCGACTCTCGAGACTCGGCTTAGGGGCCATAACAAGAGCATGGGTGAAGCACGGATTGTGTTTGGATAAATTTTGTGGAGTTTGGGGGTTCTTTGTAGTTGGCTAATGTTTAGCTAAGGGTTCTTTGTGTTTTTCTCACTCAGACATTTCATCGAACACCTTACGTGCACTATTTTCCAACTTCTCCTCAAAGCTCCGAATGACTTCAAATCCAACAAATACAAACACAATACAATATATTCCAACACAATTTGATAGCAATGGGGTTGGGGGACACCAATATTTGCATACAACTCACAAAACCCAACACTAGAGAACACACTAGCAAGAACAATGGAAAAACTCAAGCTAAATGAAAAAAATCAAAGCTCTGATACCAGATGGAGCGTTACCGTACGCGTGGATGGGTGAAGATTAGCTTGAGTGATGATGGATGATCGATAATCAACAAGAACAAGGGCCTTGAACAATAAAGGAAGGGATATGACCTTGAGTAAGGAGAGTCCACAACTCTAAGCCTAACATCCCACCATGATTATCAAAGGTAATCCACTATATAATCACTAAAGGAATGACTTGAATCACCACCAAACTTGATTGGATAAAGATAACAAGGTTTGAGAGAAAGCAAAGGAGGAACCCTTACAAATGCACTAGCATTACATTCAAAATCTGAAACTATCAAATATTGGAAGGGAGGGGGTATTTATAGGAAATGGGGAAAACACGCGCAGAAAAAGGGATACCGTGGGTACGGTCTAGGATACCGTGGGTACGGTCTCCTTCGGGATCAGGAGGTCACGGGCGCGTCCCATATTGTAGCAGGCGCGACGCCCCAACGGACGCAGCGGCCAACGTTCGGGTGAACAAAGGTCGCGGGTGCGACATGTAAGGTCGCGGGCGCGACGATTGGGCAATTTTTCAGCCGAGTTCAAACGCGCATAACTTCTTCATCCGAACTCTGTTTTTGGCCCGTAAGATATCGATGGAAAGCTCTTGGTGTGTACTAGCGCCTAAAATTTGAGACCCATCGGAGTTTAATTGAAGGATTTATGACCCAAAGAGTGAAGGCATGTCCATTCCGATAACCCACGTTGACCCTTTTGCGATTATTCTTGTCGCAGGATTTCGAACCCTTTTAAAGGCCCGAAGTAAGTCCCGATGAGGACCCGTAGCTCCACTCCCATGATCCGGGGTCCCATTTAAAGTGGATGCCACACCCGGGGATGAGCCGAATACGCTTCCAAGGTCCCGGGTCCACCTTAAAATGCACTTCACACCCGACCTTGAAATTATGTTTCTCTTGTTTTATGAAGGGGGTGTGGGAAGGCTTGGAGACCATGGATTTTAGGGATTGAGACCCATCCCGATACGCTCCAAGATTTCTCTCTTCTTCGTAGCACCGTAGGCACGGTGTGACATGACCGTGGGTGCGGTCTGGCAATTTAGGTCAGGTAGACACAGAAGGAGAGTTGCATGTTGGTAACGAAGCCTTTAAACGTAAGATAGGGAGGGAATTGAATAGTGCTAATGGCAACAAAATTCGAATTGTGAACAACCCGTTGTCCGGCACAATCTGTGATGAAGGAGAGGCGACGGCTGCTATGCAGCCCCGCTCGGAGCCGTGAGTATCCTATGTCTTAACTGTAGGGAGCTCGGTGACCCCTCTGCAGTTAGAGAACACCGAGCTTTGGTTGGGAGAGTGTCACCGGACGTGGTCTTCTTATCGGAGACCAAGAGAATGGAGTTTGAAATGGAGCGAATCAAAAAGTCGCTGCAGATATATGATGGGGTAGCAGTGAGTAGTGTGGGGAGAGCGGGGGGGGCTCGCTCTACTATGGAGGAAGAAGCTAGGAGTACACGTACAATCCTTTTCACTCAACCATATTGATGCACATATGAAGGGATGGGGAAGCGATGAAGATTGGAGGTTAACGGGTATCTATGGGTGGTCGGAGGCGGCTAACAAACTCAGAACTTGCGACTTACTACGGGACCTCCAGACACATAGTAACTTGCCTTGGGTGATCGGGGGGGATATTAATGAATTCTTCTACAACTGTGAGAAGAAAGGTAGGGGGACAAAGAACCAACAAATTTTGGATGCCTTCTGCACAGCCTTCGAAGATTGTGGGTTGCACGATCTAAACTTCAGGGGTTACGATTATACGTGGGAGAACAGAAGAAAGGATGGGGAAGTTGTAGAAGAGAGATTAGACAGATACGGAGCCACAATAGAGTGGGTAACTATTGTTTCCTGATGCCGTTGTTTTCTATTTGGACGAACATCTCTCTGAATATCTACCTATTTTGCTAAGGTTGAAGTACAATAAGGAAAAACATGAGAGACGGAAGAGACAATTCTGTTTCGAAAACTTTTGGATCCAGGAGGACGGGTGCAGGAGGTATTGGAGAGAGCTTGGTCCGAGACCAGTGGCATGGATGCTTGGGACAATCTGGAGGCAAAAATTAAAGCGACGGCATCGGCGCTTGAGAAATGGAGCACTGAAACCATAGGGGCCATCAAAAAGAAATTAAGTGGTCTTGGCAAGCAGCTACAAATCGAGAAGTGAATCATGGAGAGAAGACGCCTTCTGGAGGAAATGAGGAAGTGGCGTCCGAAAGAGGAGATCTTTTGGCATCAAAGAGCCAAGACGGACTTCCTCAAATACCAAATGTTCCACCAAAGAGCGACAATGAGAAGAGCGACAAATCATGTGGAGAAGCTGAACCGAGAGGACGGGTCCTGGGCGGTGGGAGATGAGGAAATCCAAACCGTAATCTTGGATTTTTTCTCAGAATTGTTTGCGTCTGAAGGAGTTGTTGAGATGGAGGAGATAACAAACCATGTGGATAGAAGGGTCACAGACATGATGAACGCAAAACTTTGCGCTGACTACTCTGAAGCCAAGATTTACGAAGCTCTAAAGATGATGCACCTCTCAGGATCAACCGTTATTTTTCCAGCGGTATTGGAGGATTGTGGGATCGGATGTATGCTGTGTCGTTCTTGACATTCTGCAAGGAAGACCAATGCCCCTCGGGATCAACCATACGAATATTGTGTCGATTCCAAAAGTCCCCAAGCCATCAAGAGTAACGGAATTCTGACCCATTAGCCTATGCAACGTAGTTTACAAGCTGGCTACGAAGGTTATCGCTAACAGACTCAAACCTTTATTGCCCAAGATCATATCGGAGTCACAAAGCGCACTTACTCCAGGTAGACTCATCTCTGACAATATTTTGATTGCTTATGAAACTTTTCACTCTATGTGTGGTAATTATAGCCAATCGGGATCCATGGCAATCAAACTTGATATGGCTAAGGCCTGTGACCGGGTTGAATGGCCCTTTCTAAAGGCCATGCTCCTTAAATTGGGCTTCGATGCAGGATGGGTGAACATGGTTATGAATTGTGTGGAGACGTCAACGATGGCTTTTATGATCAACGGAAATCCGAGGGGGTGTATCAAACTGTCAAGAGGACTTCGCTAGGGGGACCCCATATCGCCATACTTGTTTCTCATGGTGGTGGAGGGATTGATAGGAGTCATAAAGCATGTTGAAAAACTAGGCCAATTCCACGGGCATCGCATCTGCAGAAGGGCCCCGAGCGTATCTCGTCTATTCTTCGCGGACGACTCTATCTTTTTTTGTCGAGCTTCAGTGGAGGAGGCCCTGGTGTTTAAACGCATTTTGAATGTCTATGAGAAGGCGTCGGGACAGCGAGTGAAATCCAGTTTGACCTTCTCAAAAGGTGCTCCGGTGGATAATCGAAGGCAGATTTGCGCCACCCTATATATTAAAGAGGTGTTGGCATAGGAGAAGTATCTTGGGTTACCGGCCTATGTGGGTCAGTCTAAGCATAAAGCATTGATATCCATCAAAGACAGAGTATCAAAAAGATTATCGGGTTGGATAGACAGATTGGTATCGTGGGCGGGTAGAGAAGTGATGATTAACGCGGTAGCACAAGCAATTCCTACCTACGCTATGGGAGTTTTTAAATTACCCACGAGCCTGTGTTCATCAATCCAAGGAGTTATATGTAGATTTTGGTGGAGCCACGACCCGGGAAAGAGAAAGATGCACTGGGTAAATAAAGAACAGTTGCGTGATGCAAAGTGTGAGGGGGCATGGGGTTTAGGGACTTAGAAGCGTTTAACGATGCTTTGCTTGCTAAACAGGTTTGGAGACTTGTAAGAGAACCCGACTCCCTCGTGGGGAGGATATTAAAAGCTCGCTACTCCAAGGATGTAGACATCCTCTCATCGAACAAGGGCACTCGACCAAGTTTCACGTGGCGGAGTATATGGGGAGCAAAGGACATAATTATAAAAGGGTCTAGGTGGCTGGTAGGGGATGGGTAAAACATCTGGATCTGGAGGGATAGGATACTCATTCAGACCGGTACAGGCAAGCCCTAATAATCTTGCAGATGAGAAAGTTTCGTCATTGATTAACAAAGATGCAAGCTGCTGGAATGAAGAGCTGGTACGGGAAATGTTCCTTCCCTATGATGTAGAGCATATTTTGAGCATCCCTCTCTGTACGGAGTGGCCGAGGGATGTACTAACCTGGCACTTTACCCCAAATGGAGAATATTATGTGCGGTCGGGATATCGAGTAGCGAGGGATATCAAGAGAATGAATAAACCCACCACATCCCACAGTGAGAGTACAGAACTATGGAAAAGAGTTTGGAAGTTGAATGTTCCACCAAGGATGAGGGTCTTCAGGTGGCAAGCTAGTGTCAAAGCCTTGGCAACCAATGAAAATCTAGCGCGACGTATATCAACTCACTCAATGCAATGAACAGTATGTGGGGCCATAATGGAGACGAATATCCATGTCCTTTTTGGGTGTCCCTGCGCAGTTGAAATCTAGGCGCATAGCAAGTTTGAGGAACATCTCTGGGAAGGTTGCGATGCCTCGGTGTTTGATTGCTTATCAAGAGCAGGTAGGGAACTTGATGATGACAACCTTGGTTTATTTGTGGCCTTGATGTGGCAGTGTTGGAAGGTTAGAAACGAGTTCGTTCATGGAAGAAGGCAGACGGTGAATGAATTTGCAGCGGAGGAGGCGATAAAATTGGTCCTGAACTACAGAGAAGTGCGGGAAAAGGAGATGTTGCCGGTACTAGACCAAGACACAGCGGTCTGGCAGCCACCTCTTCCCGGGACATATAAGTTGAATTTTGATGCGAGAAGGATGGGGGAGACGGGCTATGGCTGGGGATTCGTCATTCGCAATCACACAGGTGAAATTGAAGTAGCGGGACAGAAGCAAGAGGGGGGTTCGTTGACCCCTTGATCGAAGAAGCCCGGGCGTGCATTCTGGGGCTCACTGAAGCAAGGAACAGAGGATACAAGAAAATTATTATTGAAGGTGACTCCATGCTTTTAATCGAACGCCTAAAATCGAGGAAAATAGACAATTCTACATGTTCGTTTTTTGTTAACCAAGCACTAAACTTATGTGATCAGTTTGATTTCTTTGCTTTTAGCCATGTGAAGAGGGGATGTAACTCGGTGGCACATGCTTTAGCTCACCTTGAGCCTATCTCGTGGGAGACGAGGATATGGTCACACGGAATACTAGGATCAGTCCAGGACCTGGCTACAAAAGATATATGCCTGTACTTGAATCAGTCATTAATATAAGTTCTCCCCTTTCCTAAAAAAAAAAGCATAGAAAAATAAACCAACAATGAAAAGTAAAAAAAAATAGTGCATTTTAAAAAGAAAGAAGGAAAGCGAAAGAAAGAATTGTGCAAGATATATGTTTGTAAATTTCATCCTTTTCCGCCTAACTATTTATAGTTGAATTTGGTTAAACATAAATTATAATTATTGTTTTTCTCGTTGATTAGTATGATAAAAAAATATAAGTAAACCCATTTTTTCAGTTAAGTTTTTTTGTTTATAACCATGATCATAATATTTTATGAGTAATATGTATTATTAGTCAATTTGATACAACTATAATATTTGATCAAAGAACCCAATTTAATATATTATAAAAGTGTCAATGGCGTTCATTTTTTAGTAATTAGTATTTTAAGTTAATTGACAAATATTAATATCATTTTTATCAAAAAACTCTTATGTGATTATGTCCTACTTTGATTGTGGCCTCGCAGATTCAATCTTGCACCAAAAAAAAAAAATTGTAAACGTGCAATATAAGTTAACATGATACTATGTTCTAGTAATTGAAATTCTGGATTAATTGAGAATCCTTATTGATCTAAATTTAAAAAAAAAAAGAAGATAATCATATTAAATTATAATATAATAATATAAGCATTGTGGAGAAATTAGAAAGATTGAAGATCAGACATTTTTAATGTAGAAATTCATGTATACAACCTTTGCTAGACAATCCATTAAACCTAAATGAAAAATAGATATTCAATTCAATATAAAGTGCAACACACACTTCAAATACAGTTTTGATTAACATGGAGAGTACCACCTTCTTATTTTGTGATATGTATCTGTTGGGTTGAATGTGGAGACCAATTTTGGGTTCGTCTCTGTCTCTTGGGGAGCAAGGTAGAAGAGTTTGAGTGGGAATCAGGTTGTTGATTTGTTCCACTTCCTTTTTGTAATTCCTTTGCTATAGGGACTCTATTAATCCTAAAATTGTGTCAGCCTTGTACTATAAATAGAGCCTAGGTGCTAGGTTTATTAGTATAGCAATTGAGAGTGTTTCATCTTATACCACAAGAGATTGACCTGTAATCTCTGTGTCCCTGAGGGAGTTGTGTGAGGCTCATCTGTGAGTGTTGAGTTCTCAGGTTGTAACTCTAGGAAGGTTGTGAGAGATTGTAGAGGTCTGGGAATCTCTGAAACACCGTTGTAATCCTCTGATAGTGCATCGTTCGTGGTTTTTTCCCGGTTTGGGTTTTTCCACGTTAATTCCTTGTGTCGAATCTTTATTTATTTGAGTTCGACGATGAGATGAATGCTAATATACTATTGGCTACCCTACCTAAGTCTTGGAAAAATTTCGTGACTTCTGTAACGTCTTCAACTAAGAAGGATGAGAAACTGATGTTTGGGGAAATTAGAGACTTGGTCCTGAATGAAAGTATTCGTAGGAAAGATTCCGATGTGTCTGAGTCTTCGGGGGATGCTTTGACTGTCAGGGGTAGGAGGAATAGTGGGAGTTCGGGTCGGGGTCGATCAAAATCTAGAGGTCAAAACATGGAGCAAGTGTTGTGTTGGAACTGTGGTGATAGAGGTCATTTTCGTAGGGATTGTCCCAAACCTAAGAAGAGCAGCCATAATGACCAGGACTCTGTATATTCTGTTGAGGATTTTGGTGATGCCCTACCTGTTTGTGTTGACAAGTTAGAAGGGTGTTGGGTGATAGATTTAGGTGCTTCGTTTCACTCTTCGTCTAGCAAGGAGGCCTTTAGCAATTTTCTGAGTGGGAGGTTTGGCAGGGTTAGGCTTGCAAACGGTCACAACCTAAAGGTGCTAGGAAGAGGTGATGTGAACATTAAAACTTCTAAGGGTGGAACTTGGAGGTTGAAGAATGTTCGGTATGTCCCCGGTCTGACCAAGAACCTTGTATCTGTGAGTGAACTAGATGAGGAGGGGTTCACGACGAGATTTGAAGATGGTCATTGGAGGGTAACGAAAGGATCTCTGATAATTACAAATGGCAGGAAAGAGGGTAAGCTATATTCTGCCATTGATAACTCTAACATGCCGGTTCATGCTCGTCAAAGGCGTGTTAGCTTCTCTGATGAGAGAAGGGTACCAGAAACGAGGAGGTTTCCGGTCGAAGCTACGGGAACGGATGGTCAGCCGAGGAACGCATCTAACCTGCCAAGAATGCGACAAGTTCAACACGAGGTAAAATCCCAATCCAAAATTCCCCTAAGTTGTTGACGATGATGCGTATGTCAAAGTTGCAGGGGCGTGATCAGTTCAAATGGGAGCCTGTTGCTAAAAGAGGAGTTGATGGGAGGTCAACTAGGACCTCTATTGATCTTTGCGGAACAAGATCGAGATGGATGCACTAAAGGATTCGAGGAGGTGTTGAAGTGGTGATTGATGATAATCGACGAAGGCTGCGTTTACAATTGGTCTCCAAGTGGGAGATTGTTGGGTTGAATGTGGAGACCAATTTTGGGTTGGTCTCTGTCTCTTGGGGAGAGAGGTAGAAGAGTTTGAGTGGGAATCAGATTGTTGATTTGTTCCACTTCCTTTTTGTAATTCCTTTGTTGTAGGGACTCTATTAATTCTAAAATTGTGTCAGCCTTGTACTATAAATAGAGCCTAGGTGCTAGGTTTATTAGTATAGCAATTGAGAATACCACAAGAGATTGACCTGTAATCTCTGTGTCCCTAAGGGAGTTGTGTGAGGCTCATCTGTGAGTGTTGAGTTCTCAGGTTGTAACTCTAGGAAGGTTGTGAGAGATTGTGGAGGTCTGGGAATCTCTGAAACATCGTTGTAATCCTCTGATAGTGCATCGTTCGTGGTTTTCTCCCGGTTTGGGTTTTTCCACGTTAATTCCTTGTGTCGAATCTTTATTTATTTTTCCGCCCTTTATTATTATTTGTCTGCTAACCACGCCCTGAGAATCCTAACAGTATCTAGTTTATTCTTATAAGCAAGGAAATGTCAAGTTTATAACATATTTAAGTAATCCATTGGTTACAAAAATGTAAAGTCACATATAAATGTTAAATCAATAATTAAAGATCATAAAGATAATTAATATATGTTATTCAATATAAAACCCCATAATTATAAGGATTTTTGGACCGTAATACACTGAACTTTTGAGGTATTGGACAATAATGCACTGAACTTTGACATTGGACAATAATGCACTAAACTTTGAGGGGTGTTGAACAATAATGCACCCGAGACAATTTCGATGGTGGCAAACTTGGTGACAATCTTACGTGACAGACTGAGAAGATGAATAGGCTAAATAATATTTAAGTTTGTGACAAGCTACATAGAATTGCCACCAAATTAGCCAATGTCAAAATCATACTGAGTGCGTTATTGTTCAACACCCCCCAAAGTACAATGTATTATTGTCCAAAGTCAAAGTTCATGCATTATTGTCCAATACCCAAAAGTTCAGTACATTAACATCCAAAAACCCTACTTATAAATAAAATTCCCCATAGATACAATCGAAAGGATTATGAAATTTGTTATTAATCTTAAACTAACATTATACATCCCGTGCAATGCATGGGAAGATTGTCAATTATTAAACTATCGACACTTAAGTGTTAAATATTTTTTGATAAGAATATGTGTGCTAAGCTAAATAAAATTGAAATACTTATTTTTCATATATATATATATATATATATATATATATAATATATATATATATATAATATATATGATATGTAAACAAATATTTATCAAATAATTTATTTTTCAATTTGGTGAATTAAATATTATTATTAATATGATAAAAGAATCCAAAAATATGTTTTATAATTTTGTCTTAAACACATATAATTAAAAATAATAGTAATTTTTATTTTGGTTAATTTGAATAAACGCAAGTAATTATATAATTTTTTTGATATCACAAATTAAATCAATAAAAGTTAGTATGTTACCATTAAAGAAAGATAAGAAGAGTAAAGTGTTAACTGGTAAATGACAACATCTCTTCATTTTTCCATGAAGATACATTTATGTACTTATTGGTTGATAGCTATTGTTAATAGTAATTTATTTTATTAATTAAAAGTTATTACTATTTAACACCTCTAATGAATACATTAAGTGAATTAGTCAATGAAAAGTTTTCACCTAAAAAAAAAGGAAATCTTTATATATATGATACATGGCAATAGCTCATTTTCTTTGTTTTGTTTTAATATACTTAATAGATTATATATTAAGAAAATGTCTAATAAGATTATATTAATTACTTTTGAGCAAGATGTTTTGAGAAAAAAGTAATTAAAAATTAAAGCAAAACTATTTATATTATATATAGAACTATAACTAATTATGTTAATTATTTTATACATATATCATTATGATACGCTGCAAATGCACGAGTGTAGATGTAGCATGTATCAAGGTCGTACCCATAAGGACTTCGCTTAGCTACTCATCGAACTAGCCTCCTAGCTAATCGCTAAATCGATCGGGTTTTTGTTCCGACTTTTTCTAGTTATTTTAACTAACAAGCAATCAGAATTCTAAGGATTAACGAATGAATAAAAGGCGTTCGGGGGATTAAACCTAAGTCAAATAATGAATCTACTAAGTGGATTGAACATTCATTTCATTAGTTTGTACATTCTAGGTTCAACAATTGCATAGATTCTTCAAGACTTCAACAACGAGCTTTTGACAATGAAGTGAATTGCCTAGTAAAATCTAAAACCTACTTTCGTGGTTATTTTGATTCAAACTAAGTTAACATGAAATCATCAAATGAACCCTAACCAAAAATCTCTTTGTCTAGTTCATTTGGTTAGTTTGGCCTAGGGTTTCCGATTATCGAATTTCTTCTTTCGATACTTCATTCAACAACCTAAATCCATATTCTTGGTGGTCATTCAAGAACAATGACAAACAAATTCAAAGGCTAAATTGAATGCATGAAACTAAATTCATGTCTATTCAATTCAAATCGAACCTAATTCATCCAACTTTAAAGGTTCATCCCCAAAACAAAGAAAGTTATTCACTACTCATGTTATAACTATGAAGCAAATAAAATCTATACTAGTAAGCATGAAAATCCTATGAATGCTAGGAAATAAACCAAAGTTGAGGCCAATCTTGATGTTGATTCCTGAGTAAAAGAATTTTGCTCCTTCAATCCTCAAAACCACCAATGTTCTTTCCATCTTCAATCTTCTCTCTCAATTTTTTAACTATGATGAGTATGGATGGATTATGGATGATTAAGGATGATAATGGTAATGAATTCTGGAGGTGAATGATGATGGACCATTCGAAAACAACTAAAACTCGCGATTAAATAACATCTGTTAGGGAAAAAGTAACTAATTGCGAGGTTACAGCGGAAGTGAAAATAATTGAGATGACGGATATTACAACAAAATTCAGGAACGAAAATAAGAGCGATAAAATCAAACACCAAATTTACGTGGGAAACCGAAAAACTCGGAGAAAAACCCACGGACGGCGACAACCAGAAAATAATCCACTATGAGAAAAAGGTGGAGTACAACCTGATCACTATCACAGAGTATGATGCGATCTCCAAACGAGATTACAATATAAATCTCTCTCACACACTCAACTCACAATCTCTCATGATACACTGGGAAGATATTGGTGAGACTCACTCTCTCTCAATATTTTCTCTCTCTCTTGCTCTGGTGATTTTGGTGGAGAAAACCGAACCCTATTTATAGGGCGGCTACGAGAAAAATAGAGTCATATTAAAACTCAAATAACAAGTAGAATCTGACTGGAAAAGGGAATTAGAATTAGATTAAAACTGTATCCTCTGCCGTTTTGGACCTTAGCGGATCCAATGGGCCATAAACCCAACACTCTCCACCTTGGACCATGATCCGAGTTATCAGTCCAAATAAAACCCTTGATTGTCGCCATCAACACGCCCCACTGCATGGCGTAACCCCGCAGGGCTCTTCACATGCTCAAAACACCAACTAAGTGCATACAATGTTCGAACTTAGCTATAGATAGAGGCTTGGTTAATATATTTGTAGGTAGACCTGGCAATTTTGGACCCAACCCGAAAATCTGACCCAAACCGACTCGCAAAAAATGGGTTTTGAAAACGAAATTCCGACCCGAGACCCGAAAATGACCCAACCCAAAGAACCCGGTAAAAAAGGGGTCGGGTTTGGGTCGATCCATTGGGTCAAACACTTTAAGTTAAAGTGTTTTGTCAACTTTGGCCTTGTGCAAAAAAATGGGCCCATTTTATGAAAATTAAGGCCCAAAAATAAAATATTGGGTGGCTTTGGAAAGCTATGCGTAGAGAGAAACATACAAATGAAATAATCAAATAACAAATGACCAAAACAAAACACTAACACTGTCACTCACTCACTCTTTCATTGAACTCTCAAACTCCTGCAGTCCCGCCGCTCTTCTCTCTTTCAGTAAAATAGTGTATTATTGTCCAAGGTCAAAGTTCAGTGCATTATTGTCCAATACCCTAAAAGTTCAGTATATTAACATCCCAAAACCCTAAATATTTCATAAGTACTGTTATTCTTGGATTGTTGACGTAAAGTGCATAATACTTGTATACTTGAAGATTGTCAAATTTTGTCCCTTAGGTGTATAGTAATGTGTCTATACAACTATGACATATCGTGATGGTCGAACTTGGAATGGAATGGTACATTACACGGGTGTCTTTGACTAATTATAATCAATTTTATTAGTTGTAAGTGATTGATTAAAAGGGCGGTCATGACCCGTAAACCCGACCCAAACCGCCCGAAATCGGAATACACATGACCCGTATTTACCCGAACCCGAAATACACCCGACCTATATTTACCCGGACCCGATATACGACCGACACGTAACCCGCCCGCCCGCCCGTATTGACAGGTCTATTTGCAGGATTATCAGAAGTATGCACATTCTTCACCACAATCTCTCCTACAACAACTATATCTCTAATGAAGTGATACCTTACGCTTATATGCTTGGTCTTTGAATGATAAGTGTCGTTCTTGGTCAGATGTATAACACTCTGACTGTCTGAATAAACCACGGTTTCACCCTGTGGTACTCCAAGCTCCATTACCAATCCCCTCAACCAGATGGCCTCCTTCCCTCCTTCCGTCGCAGTAATATATTCAGCCTAAGTAGTAGTAAGGACTGCTATAGACCGAAGTGAAGCTTTCCAGGACACTTCTTCTCCACACATAGTGAACACGTACCTTGAAATTGAGCGTCTCCTATCCAGATCTCCACCATAATCATCATCAACATAACCTGCAACATCAGACGTTGTAGCACTACCTCTATCATACAGGATGTCCTTCTCCAAGGTGCCCTTCACATAGCGAAGGATCCACTTCACTCCTTCCCAATGCTCTTTCCCTGGATTCTGCATATATCTACTCACCACACTAACTGCATGGGATAAGTCAGGTCTAGTGCACACCATAGCATACATCAAACTATCAACTGGACTAGCATGGGGAATATTAGACATCCTTCTTACCTCCAACTCAGATTTAGGACAATTCTCACCAGACAACTTGAAATGTGCAACTAAGGGTGTTGAAACTGCCTGACAGTTTCTCATATTGAATCATTCCAACACCTTCTCCAGATACCTCTTCTGAGACAGGAACAACTTCCCTGCCTTTTTATCTCTCTGGATCTCCATCCCCAAAATCTTCTTCGCTGCTCCGAGGTCTTTCATCTCAAACTCCTGATTAAGTTGAGATTTCAACTTCTTTATAAGAGACATGTCCCTGGAGGCAACCATCATATCATCAATGTATAATAATAAACAAATGAGAGACCCTTCAAATTTCCTAAAGTACACACAGTTATCGTAGTGACTCCTTGTGTACCCTTGCTCTACCATAAAGGTATCAAACCTTTTGTACCACTGCCTGGGTGCCTGTTTAAGTCCATACAACGACTTCCTCAATCTGCACACCTGTTCCTCCTTACCAGGAACGATGAAACCCTTTGGTTGCCTCATATATTTTCCCTCCTCTAACTCGCCATAGAGGAAAGCTGTCTTCACATCAAGTTGCTCCAACTCCAAGTCAAATAAAGCAACAAAGGCTAGCAAGGTGCGGATCAACGTATGCCTCACCACTGGCGAGAAAACTTTGTTGTAGTCGATTCCCTCTTTCTGGTTGCAGCCTCTAACCACCAATCTGGTTTTCCACCTTACACTCTTTACACCAGGGATACCTTCCTTCTTCTTGTACACCCACTTTACAGTAAGAGCTCGTCGCCCTTTAGGCAACTCACACAACTCCTATGTATGATTTTTCTACTGACTCTCCATCTCCTCTTGCATAGCTCCTATCCAGTTTGAGGCACTTGGACAGGAGATGGCCTCCTGATAGGTAGAAGGTTCATCACCTTCAGGAGTCTCCTCTGCAATACTTAGCGCATATATGATCGTAGCGTTGTCTTCTTCAGTATACCGTGCCGGTCTCCTGATCTCCCTCCTGGGATGATTTCATGCTATGCTCGGTTCCTCCTCCACTTGAGGAACATCAGTCTCAATCTCAGGCTCATCAACCTGAGCTGTTTCAGGAGCATTATCAGTAGCTTGCTCCTAATTGCAGGTTCCAATAGCTCCACCTTGAGCCTTAACCTGCTCCACCTCGAACACTACTCTTCCTACATCCTTCTCTTGATTTCCTGCATCATCAGAAATACCGGTAGATTCCATTCCAGATAACATAGCAGTTTCATTAAAGGTTGGATCTCTAGATTGTATAACTTTCTTCAAGTCAAGACACCACATTCTGTATCCCTTAGACTCAGAGCCATAACCTAGAAACATGCATTTAACAGCCCTGGGAGACAATTTCCCCTCATTCACATGGGCATATATAGGACATCCAAAAATTCTCAAATTAGAATAATTAACTGGATTACCTGTCCATACTTCCTTTGGAATCTGGTATTCAATAGAGGCGTGAAGTGATATGTTCAGCAGGTAGCAGGTAGTAGATATCACCTCTACCCAGAACGATTTGTTCTTCCAAATCCATGCATTTGAGATCGAGCATGCAACGGGCTTTCTCCAGGAGTGTCCTGTTGATTCTTTCAGCTACACCATTTTGCTGAGGCTTACCCACCAGGGTTCGATGCCTAGCAATCCCATGATGCTCGCAGAACTCAGTAAATTCAGAATCAACGAAGTCCAACCCATTATGTGTCTTGAGTTTCTTTATTTTCTTACCTGTAAGGTTCTCCACCAAAGCTATGAACTTCTTGAAATATGAGAATGTCTCATTCTTGTGTCGCAGGAAATAAACTCAAGTCTTCCTCGATAAGTCATCCACAATGTCAACATATAGCGCTTGCCACCCAGTGATGGAACTCTAGCTGGACCCCACATATCTGAATGAATATAGTCAAGGATCCGTGCCGTTGTATGCTTAGCCCTGCAGAAACTGACCCTCTTCTGTTTCCCATAGACACAGTGGTTACAAAACTCCAGCTTGCCGATTTGTGTGCCTCCAAGATATCCCTTCTTGCTCAGCATTGAAATTCTCTTCTCTCCTATGTGGCCTAGTGTCATATGCCACAGCTTTGCATTGTCGAACTCATTAAGATTTTAAATTGTTGTTGCAATTCTTGTTACTATAAACCCCTGTAGGATGTATAGGTTGCCCTTCCTGATTCCCTTCATTAGAACCATGGAACCCCTACACATAGGCCTGGCAGTTTCTGACGCAACCCGATAACCCGACCCGAACCCGCTCGAAAGTTCTGAGTTTTGAACACGATTTTTTCAACGAAACCCGAAATACACCGAACCCGAAAATTAGCGGGTCAAACCCGACTCGCCAGTTTGACCCGAAAAATTAACTTTTTAACTTCAACTTTATTAAAATTTGCGACTTTTCATTAAAATTTTTAACTATTAAATTATAAGCGCCACTCATTTATTTGTTATTTCTCTAATTTAAGTTGAAATAGTTATAATAATCTATCGTTACTAGACGATAATCATATTTTATTATGTATACTGTACAAAAAGTGGTATTTAGAGACCATTTTGTTAAAAGAAAAAGCGGGAAAATGCCGCAATCATAACCTGTTGGGTTGACCCGAAACCGAAATACACCACCCGTATTTTCCCGAACCCGAAATACACCCGACCCGTATTTACCCGAACCCGATATACGACCGACCCGAAACTGCCCGCCCGCCCGAATTGGCAGGTCTACCTGCACACTTTCAAGACACCTTCTTCTCCTTTGTACCTGCAACCGTTAGCCTCAAGAGTACCCAAAGAAATCAAATTGCTACCGTTAGCCTCAAGAGTACCCAAAGAAATCAAATTGCGGGTCATGTTAGGGATATGAAAAACCTCCTTCAGAGTTCTAACGATGCCATCGTGAGTTCTGATTTTGATGCTGCCGATTCCTGCAACCTTGCAGGCTGTGTCGTTACCCATGATTACGATGCCGGTGTCAACACTCTCATAGGATTCGAACCAATCCTTATAAGGACACATATGACAGGTGTACCCCGTATCAACAACCCGCTCATCTCTAGCTATCCTACTTGATGTGGTAGCCAATGCATCATCCGTAACTACAAACCCATCACCATTTGACTCGGACTCAACACAGTTTGAGGTATCAGGTTTGGTGTGGTTATCCTTACTACCCTACTTCTAGTCTCTCTGCTTAGTCCAACAATCATTCTCTGTATGCCCCATCTTACCACAGTAATTACACTTATTGTCCTTGTGAGGATTCCCAGACTTTGAACGGTGTTTAAACTCCCCTCTAGACTCGTTTCCCCTACGATCATTATTCCTTCCCTTTACTATCAAGGCATCACTACCCTGGTCTTCACCCTCAATATCAAATTTCTCCTTAGACAGTAAACTGGCCTTTACTTCACTAAGGTTAAGGACATCACGGTTCCCATACAACATGATCTCCATAAATTGTTTATGTGATGCAGGTAGGGACATGATTAAGTGTAAAGCCTCATCCTCATCAGTGTGTTTCACATCCATTGATTCTAACTCACTAATAATAGAATCAAATTCACTAATATGTGCTTGCATAGAAGTACATGTGGGAATTCGCAGCCTGTAGAGCTTCTCCTTCATTTGGTACTTGTTCGCAAGACTCTTTGACATGTACAACTCTTCCAATTTGGTCCAAAGCTCCCGAGGTTTCTCGATATGCATCACTTCTCTCTAAATATGCTCTGCCAAACACAGTTGAATCCCTGCCAGGGCCTTATCTTCCAGCTTCTTCTACTCCCTTGGACTCAAGTTACCCTTGATCTCCTTTTGAAGCTTTTTGAAATCTTCATCGCTCATAGTTTCATCAGTCTTCGTGTCGAGATACTCAATCACATCTCATAACCTGTGCTGAATCAGGACCACCTTCATCTGCATTCTCCATATAGTGAAACTCCTCGTTCAATCGAATTTTGGAATATCGCACTTCAAGATTGAAGTCATCTCCACCTAGCTCTGATGCCACTTGTTAGGGAAAAAGTAAGTAATTGCGAGGTTACAGCAGAAGCGAAAATAATTGAGATGACGGATACGACAAAATTCAACAACGGAAATAAGAGTGATAAAATCAAACACCAGATTTATGTGGGAAACCAAAGAACTCAGAGAAAAACCCACGGACGGCGACTGCTAGAAAATAATCCAATTTCAGAAAAAGAAGGAATACAACCTGATCACTATCATAGGGTGTGATGTGATCGCCAAACGAGATTACAATATAAATCTTTCACACACACTCAACTAACAATCTCTCAGGATACACTAGGAAGATATTGGTGAGACTCACTCTCTCACAATATTTTCTCTCTCTCTCTTGCTCTGGTGATTTTGGTGGAGAAAACTAAAATAAATCCAGAAAAATAAAATAAAGTAGCAGTTGCACTCCACCTTGTCACACCTATCCTACTTGAAAGTTTGAACCCAAGAACTCTCCAGCAAGTACCAAATGAATGGAGAAACAAATAGAAATCAAGGAAGACAGGAAACTCAGAAAGGAAAAAATGAAACAAATGATGGAGGGCCCTTGTAATTGACTGCTTAAGCTAGATTTAAGCCCCAACTAGGTGCTAATCAGACTTATGGATACACTAGATACAACCTCATTTGTTTGGTTGCTTGTTTTGTTGGATTTGTATTTTGCTATTTTAGTCTTGATTTTAGTCTAAATGGTCTTGATATTTCTATCTCAGTGAGAATGGGAGATATGTCATTCGAGAACGTTGGTCCCCTCTTTGATGAAGATGAGGAAGATACTGTGAATGATTCGCAGCCACCGCAGCCACAGCCACTTCCCGTCCCACAACTAGAGGCTAATGCAATCAGGCGACATACTCGTTCAACACCGCCACCAGCGGAGCCAACTGATCCCTTAACAAAAAGAAAAAGCGTAGTATGGCGCGAGTTTGAAACAGTAAAGGGATCATTTTACCCAGATGGAAAGGACCGAGCTAGGTGCAAGCATTGTAAGGGTAAAGCATATCCTTCAGCTTCACATTACGGCACTACCAATTTCAAGAACCACCTAGACAAGTGTGAAGCATACGCTGCATACCTACAAGCAAAGGCTGCTGGTGATGGTCCAAGCGAGCCCTTCAGGTTTGACCAAAGAATTTATCGTGAAAAAGTGGCAAAAGCGATCATTAAACATGGGTATGGTTTTTCATTTGTTGAACATGATGGATATAGGGAAGTTATATCATATGCTAGTGGTAATCGTGCAAGGAATATTACTAGAAATACTGCAAAGTCGGATTGCCTAAAAATCCATGGTCATTTCAAAAACCAACTTAAGAAGACATTGTTGGCTATTCCTGGTAGAATTTCCCTTACTAGTGACTTGTGGACTTCATGCAATACAGAAGGATATTTGTGTTTGACCGCACACTTTGTAGATTCTTACTGGAAATTACAAAGTACAGTGTTAAGCTTTGTCCACGCGATACCACCACACACCGGAACTTTGATGAGTGAAATGGTGTTTAAGCTGATCAAGGAGTGGGGACTTGAGCATAAAAGTTTTTCTATTACATTAGACAATGCTTCAAGTAATGATAGAATGCAAGATTTGTTAAAGTCGAAGCTTATTCAAGAGGGGTCTCTATTGTGTTCGATGTGCTGCACATATTCTGAATTTAATTGTTAAGGATGGTTTGAAGGCCATCGATGTTTGTGTTTCCAAAATTAGAGACATTGTGAAGCATATCAGGGGTTCCGAGTCTCGGTTGTTACACTTTCGTGCAACTGTGGACCGATTAAAAATACTGGAAACTAAAGCTTTGTGGTTAGATGTTCCCACAAGGTGGAACTCTACATACCTAATGTTAGACAGAGCACTTAGGTACCGTAAAGCTTTTTCTAGGTTATATCAAGAGGATGAAGATCTCTCAACATCAATTTCGGATGAGGATTGGGGAAAGGTCTCACGAATCCATGAGCTTCTTGCACCCTTTTATGACATTACTGAGTTGTTCTCGGGTACACAATATCCTACATCGAATTTGTACTTTGAACAAGTATATTTCATGGACAGGTTCTTGAAAGAGCAGTCAATGAATTATAGGGACCCAGTGATTAGTGAAATGGTGGAACGAATGAGGAGTAAATTTGTAAAATATTGGTCTGAATATACTATGATATTTACTTTTGCATCAATTCTTGATCCTCGACACAAGATGGTGACCATAACGAAGTGTTATAAGAAGTTGTATGAGGAGCCAGAAGCCACTATGAAGGTGGGCAAAGTTCTTTCCAATTTACGGCTTCTTTTTACAGAGTTTGAGAGAGATACTGTTCCTCCCACCAACGTCACATCAACTAGCGCCTCGATCCTTCCATCTCCCCCTCGCAAGAGAACGTTCAATTATCGAGATGTATGTCTTTTATATTTATTTATGGTTCTTAACTAACAACGTCATTAATTTAAGTGACAAATGTATTAGTGATTCTAATATTGTCTTTCTTTTAGGAACTTAATGAAGATGAAGACTCCTCAACCGTTGTTGGCCCTAATAGTTTGCTAGATCGATATCTGCAAGATACTAAGCTTGATCGCAATTCTAAGTTGGATATTCTTGATTTTTGGAAAGGAAAGGCCGAAGAGTACAAGGAACTCTCTCTCATGGCTAGAGATATTCTGAGTGTACCACTCACTACGGTTGCTTCAGAGTCTACATTTAGCATTGGTGGTAGAGTTTTGGACAAATGGAAAAGCTCCTACCTTCCTGAAAATGCAGAAGCTTTGATAACTACTCAAAGTTGGTTGTATGGTTTTGAATGTAAGTATTCTGTTTGTACATTTGTTTTCCTATTTATATTTTTTTGTAATTTTATTAATTATTAACAGCTTTTGTTGTGTACTTAACTTTAGCAATTGGAGAATGTGAATATATTGGAGATGAGGTGGACTGGATTCAATCTCGAAGCACTGAATGTTTTTCTTAGGAATAGTTTTGACTTTTGAGGTATGTTTTCTATGGTCCTATATTTTTCTGTTTCTTTGACAGTTATGGTAATCCCTTATTTACTGCATTTATCTGGAAATATGAAGCAATTTCCCATTATAAGTACTACAAATAGTCAAGTGCTACATACTTTCCCATAATCTGGTCAGAAACAGACTACGATGGTGGAAGGAGTTGGTGGACCAAGGTCTATCCTATAAACATAAGAGATGGTCGGAGTTGGATGAAATTGGAACCTCATTTGTCCTATCAAAATAACTGGCTTCAAATATAGAAAGTTCAAGTTATGTTATATATCAAATTTTTGATGCACCTTTTTGGGCCTATTCATGTAAGCTTGGCATAGTTGCATTTTTACCTTGAACCACAGAAAGAACATGACAGCTCAGCTATCTTAGGGTGCCAACTGTTGCACTGCTTGCCTTTGGAGATGGTGACAAATGAAAATGTGGATTGGTTTGAGTGGCTGGACACTAGTTAATAAATAAGATTCATGTAATGCATGGTCCATTCTGTTATGTTACAACTGTGTAGTATATAGTCCGTCTTCATTGCTATAAAAGGTAATTGATCTAGCATTCAGGTGGGTCAAGATGCTTCACTTTCATGACCAACAATTATCCTTCAGTCTTATTGCATTTCTGCCATGCCTGACTCCCTTATAGTTATAGCCAAAATGTTGCCATTAGGAAAAATAAAACATGAGTATATAAGTCAATTCTCTAAATTTGGATTTGAATGCTTTGCTGTCCCTGATTGCCCTTTTATCTTTTTATCTTTTCCAGAGAGGGCTCTCTACAAACTGTTTAGACACACATACTGGAAAAACTAATTTAGCTTTGACTTCGTTCATTCTAATTGCAGATCACTGGTGTACCAGATGTAGTAAAGAAAGCTATCAAGTCTGTTTCTGACCAGATTATGGAAAATTCACCTCATGATCAATTTTCCCATTATAAGTACTACGAAGCATTTTTCTGTTTCTGTTTGTCTATTCTTCCTGGTCAAACATAAAGCACTACAAATAGTAATGTGCTACATACTTTCCCATTATAAGTATATAGATTATTATTGTTTTGTCTATGTTTTAACTTGTTACTCACACGATTTTATTGTTTCTGGTAGGCATGAAGGAGCTTACTTTATAGCAACCAATACTTGCTATTGATGAAACTATGTTGGATGATCTGATCTCATTCTAATCTAGGGTTGTGCTTTATGTGTAGAAGACTTGAAGCTATGAACTATTGCTTTTGGGTGCTTATGTTGTATAATGTTAGCCATAATGGCATGGATTGTAGTAGACTAGGTCTCTTGGAACTTATTTATGTTGGAGACTTGTTGAAATTTGTTGGGATTTTATGTAATGCTTCTATCCATGATGTGATGACTAATGATGGTGTGGATTTGGATTGTAATGTAAGACAGGTTAATGACTTAATGGTTACGTATTGTTGCTGGCTGCTGCCCTATTTATTTAGTATTTTAGTTACAGCTCAATCCACTGTACAGGTTATTTACAGCTCAATCCACTGTACATTTTTTATTCTAATTGGTCGAATTAAAATAGGGTCGGCTTAGTTCGGTTCTATTTCGAGTCGAATGTGCGTCGAGCCGGGTGAAACTCCGTACGGGCAATTTTCAAATTCGGGATAAATCAAATTTGACGAGTAAAATTCGGTTCGAGCAATTTTCGGATTCGGGTTAAATCGGATTTGGCTTGGCTCGGTCGGAAGTGGCTCGGGTCAGATAAAATTCAGTTCGGGCAATTTCGGATTCGGGTTAACTCGGATTTGACAATGCTCGGGTCGGGATCGGATCGGATAATATTATTTCGGATATGGCTCGGGTCAGGTAAAAATCAATTTGGGCAATTTCGGATTCGGGTTAACTCGGATTTGGCAATGCTCGGGTCGGGTTCGGATTGGATCGGATTATTTCGGATCTCTTTCTTCTTCGGTAAAATTCGGGTTGAGATTCGGATCGGATTCGGGGTCGGATTATTTCGGGTTCGGATCAAGACCGGATCATCCATTTCGATGTCGGATCGGATTCAGATTCGGATTTTTCGGATCGGATCTCGGATCAGCTTTGCCAGGTCTAGAGAAAACTGAACCCTCTTTATAGGGCGGCTAGGAGAAAAATAGAGTTAGATTAAAACTCAAATAACAACAAGTAAAATCTGACTGGAAGAGGGAATTAGAATTATATTAAAACTGTATCCTCTGTCGTTTTGGACCTTAGCGGATCCAGTGGGCCATAAACCCAACAATATCAATAGTCGATGAACCGACTGAATTTCAAAAGTCAGACTCACCACGGACAATGCACGAGTCACCACAATCTTTGCTCATGTCAACACCGCCCGTGATGAAACACCACGGCCAGTGTTGCCTCAAAGCTCTCAATTCACGCTCTATGGTTGCCAACACGATCCATGCTGGCCATTTTGGCATCCGTGGCAACTCATTTCCGGGTCAACTCAATACTTTGGCTTGGGAGGATCCCATTCTTGCTTTTCATCTCTCTTATGATTATCACTTGGATGGAATTGCTCAGTTTTCATACAAATGCTTTCAAGTTCCTACAAAAACCAATCAAACTCCAAACCAAGCATAATATGGAAAATGCTGGTATAAAATAACACATTCACATCAAATATCACCCTGATTCACATCAAAATATCCAAGTTCACATATATACAAAATACACTTATCAAATTCCCCCTTCCTTAGTCCTTGTTTGTTCCCAACCAAGTCAAGACTTACAAAAGAAAAGGAAAATAAAAGAAAAGAAAAGAAACGAGGACAAAAGACTCAAATCAAAAGAAAAAGGCTCAAAAGGAAAAGGAAATATTTATCTACAAACCTCACAAGGATGGCATCAATAGGACATCAATCAAAGAAACCTAACCAAGCACAACCCAAAAATGAATTAAAGTCTATATACAAAAGAAGGGAAAACATTGGAAAGATTTACAAGAACAACACTGCTCAAGTTCAAATCAATCACCCCCTAATCATAAATGAAGCAAGCAAGCACATGAGTAAATATGAAACTAGGTAGAACAAGAGCAATTCTCACTTTTGGGAATATAGAATCACTCCTCTCATGTGTTTTAATATGAATAAATCATTGCTCAATACTCTAACTAAAGAAGCATCCTACCATATTCTTGCTAAACATTTGAATTCTCTACCGCTATTATGTAAATACACACATGACAATCAAGAGGACTTTCAAAAGGGTTGTAACGGGGTTAAGGTTAAGGGTAAAGAGTGAAAAACATTTGGGAAAAGTGGAGCTAAAAGCCCAAAATTGGAGCTAAACTTCACCAAATATACATGTACTAACTCTTAGCACATTTATCTAAATCAATTCATCTCTAGAACAATTGGAAACTGCCTCAAAATCAAGAAGACATTATGCCAAACACTTTATTTACTTTTTACTTTTATTTTTTTAGAATTTTCTCTTTTTTTATTTTTTTCAATTATTTTTTCCTTTCATGTGAATGTCAAACAGAAGACTCACAAGTATATACAACAAGACAAGTTTCCAATAACCCATACAAAGCTACAAAAATGGGGATCAATCTCAAGATTCACAAGCCACAACATCCATAAACAAACCAACCATGCCACAAAAGTACCACAATCATCCAATTCATCACATGCAACACACTTAAAGCATTGGCTTAATGGGAGGTAATATGTATTTGGCCAAGGCTTATGATGTGGGTCATCAAAAAAGGAGTGATCAAAGGCTAGTCATGGGTTAAAAGCAGTTATACAAATATAAGGGTGACTATTTGGCTATGTAGCTTACAAACATATACAAATGAATGCTTCAATCATTTTATCATAGTACAACGCATGATGCAATTTCAAAGAGATGCAAAGCAAGTTCTACAGGATGCAACAATGGTAGAGTTACACATAGAAAACGATAGTAACAAAAATGATTAGTTTTTTGGCTCAAGTGGTCTCACGGGTCAACGCTCTCGATCAAGGGTAGCTCAAATATGTGCACATGTTAAACTCGCACCAAAAGATCATAAGGGGCAATCAGTTATCACTCTCAAGATTCAATCCTCAACTCACTAAGTTTTTACAAACTCTTTACACAATTTTTATTTGCAAGTGGACTATACAAGATCAAATATAGTCAAAAATAACTTATGCAGCTTATATTCATCAGTAGAGGAGTTATTGGATAATCCTCACCTATCCTAACTTTTCTTCGTCTTTTTTTTTCAATTTTTTTCTTTTTTTGGATTTTCTCTTTTTTTTCCTTTTTCTTTCACAACTGAAACTAAACTAAACTAAATAAAAACCTATAAAATAAAAGAAACTATAAACTAAGAAAAAGAAGAGAAAAAGAAATCTAAGAATGCAACTGACTAATATAAACTAGGTGAATGCAACTATTTACAAATAAACTAACCTAGAAAACTAAGAAAAACAAACAAAAAGAAACTCTAAAACACCAACTACACACATATACACACTATACACAGATGGACAAGGACATCCATTTTTTTATTTTTTACTTTTTTGCACAATCCCCCCCTCCCCCGGGGGCCCCTTCCCCTTCTATTTGGAAAAATCATTGTCGTCAATGCAAAGTACAACAAACTAGTCGCAAGGGGGACACAATGAAGGGTCATTGTGGAGGAGGAGGTGGGGGAGGATAAGGATGGTGAGGATTGTTGGGTTAGGGTGGTCTAAACCTATCTTGGCCACAAGAAGAGGTGGTCCCGGTCTAACCTGAACCACCCCGATGAGGGGCGGAAAATGAACCCTAACGATTAGGATTCCCACCTAATCTAAACTAACTAACCTAAAACAATAAATAGCATAAACTAAATAGCATAAACTAAATAGCAGATGCTTAGTTATTACCTCAGGTCTCTTAACTAAAAACGCCTCGGTTGGCCTTATACTCTTGAACGCACCGACGTCGGTAGAAGATTCCAAAATAGGAATCCTCCACAAAGGTCCACGCAGCACATTTCAGCACGACTGCTAGACCGTTTCAACCCCGGTCAAACCAAGGTCAAAAGAGTATGTTGGACCGTATCAAATACGGCCCGTCCTTCCTCCCTTTTAGGGCGGTTTCTCGGGAATCACCCCGAGACCCCTATAACCAGGAACTTTATTAAGAAAGCTTTTCCCGGTATCCCTTAATTTCAATTATAGAGACTAGCCTTATTAATGGCCAAAGGGGATTGGAAAGACAATCTTCCAACACAAAGGGAACCCATATATATAGGAGAGAGAAGGTGGGAAATGGAGATTGATTTCTGATGTGGGACGCGCGCCTGGGCATCACCACGGACTGTGGTACCTCACCACGGACCGTGGTGAGTCACAGAACCCATTCTGCAACCTCAGGAGGACACCATGGACCGTGGCACCCCCACCATGGACTGTGGCAGGGCACCACGGACCGTGGTGTCCCTTGCCACTTTCGTGGTGTTCCTCTTTTGCCCCCCTTTTGACCCTCTAAGGGTATTTCGGCCTTCTCAGTTCAATCCCTTATTGATCCGGCCCTCTTTCTAACATACTCTTGCCTTAGGGTACTGGCTTGTGTGACCCTGTGGGGCCAACTAACACGGTTGTGATTGAACTGTTCAGTCATTGGTTAAGAGATCTTCTAGCAAAGACATCAACCACCGTGCTACGTTGGCTTGAGTACTCGGTTGTATTTGAACATTGTCGGGACACTCCCAACAAGGATGTCAATCACGCATGGAGCACAACAAGTTAAGAATCTGAGTTTTGTTATTTTCAACTCAGGTCTGAGAAGACCTGATATCTGCAAATTGAGATTCACAATATGTTCGCCAAGAGATTTGTGCAACTTGGATAGAGTCAGGCCTCTCAAGGAAGCTAAACTCATTTACACCATCATCATCATCACCACCATCACCACCCACAAGGGTTGGTGGAGCAGTTGGAAAGGCATCCTCATTTCCAGGAAGGAAAAGGATGTTAGGTGCATTATTGATTGACAAAAGGTCATGAGGTAGTCTCACCTCATCATGGTTCGAATACACCCAATAAATCTCATCTTGTCGCCTTTTACATATTCCCATAGCCTCGATGGTCCTCGCATCCAACCTCTCTGACCCAGGCACTCTGTCATTCTCATGACCGGTGGTATCCAATCCTAAATGTCTAGCAAGCACAGTAATCAACCCTCCAATAGCAATACTCCCAGTGGAGCGAGAGGCAACATGGGACAGATAAAGAGCAAACAAAGTAGCGGGGTTCACATTTGTTGAATGATGCTTCAACAGTTTCTGTTGAAGTGTTTCCTAATTTTCAGCAAGTAGCAGTTAGTTGTGACTTGTGAGTCAAGTCAGTTTCTCTTTCCTATTTTTAGGCAATAAGGTGTTAGTCATGTCTCAGTTAGTTGCTAAATTTCAGTTGAGTTTGTTTGGTTAGTCCTATTTATTCTGATGTGTATTTCAGTTTTGAATGCAATGAATTAGAGTTTCAGATTCTCCCTCTGTTAATTTTTTATCTGCTCCAACAAATTTGGTATCAGAGCGTATTGAGAAGTAATTAGGCAAGGGAAGCCTATTCTCTCAATCAGGTTTTTATTTTTTCCTGGGAGTTATCAGAGAGTCCCAAACACAGTGAGGCAAACACAATTTGAGTGAAAGCAATGGCGAGCAATGGTTCTAATTCCTCAGCCCAGCCACTAATTCCCATATTCAAAGGGGAAAAGTATCATCTCTGGAGCCTCAAGATGACAACTATGTTCAAGTCTCAAGAGTTATGGGACTTGGTGTCAACTGGGTACACCGAGCCTACTCCTGCACCGGCTCAACCTGACCAGAATCTTCGAGAGCTTCGCAAGAAGGATGCCAAGGCTCTATTCCTCATCCAATCTGCATTGGATGACGAGATTTTTCCAAGAATTGCAGCAGCCGCAACTTCCAAGCAGGCATTGGAGATTTTGAAGCAAGAATTTTTAGGCGATAAAAAGGTAATCACTGTAAAATTACAGACTCTTCGTCGTGAATTTGAAACTTTGGTCATGCAAGAAAAAGAGTCTGTTCAAGATTTCTTGTCTAGGGTGTCTAGGATTGTTAGTCAGATGAAAACATATGGGGAAAGTGTTAGTAATGAAACTATTGTGTGCAAAGTGCTGATGAGTTTAACCAAAAAATTTGATCATATTGTTGCTGCAATTGAAGAATCTAAGGATCTGTCTACTTACACTTTTGATCAACTAATGAGTTCCTTGCAAGCCCATGAAGCCAGAGTTATCAGGTCTTATGAAAAGGTCGAGGAAAAGGCCTTTCAGGTGAAGGGGGTGACTTTAGAGAATTTTGGTCGCGGCCGTGGTAGAGGTGGTTTCCATCGCAGAGGCCGTGGGAAAGGTCAAGGAACAGGCCGAGGTAGAGGAAGTTATAATGAAGAGAGGCAGAACAAACCTTTCCTCTATCGTTACTATAACAAACCAAGCCACAAGGAGGCATATTGTTGGCAGAAACAGAGAGATGAAGCTAATAAAGCAAATTTTGCAGAGGAGGAAAGTAAGCTTTTCATGGCTGTTTTTTCTGAGAATGAGAAGTCTAACGATGTTTGGTTCTTAGACAGTGGTTGTTCTAATCACATGACTGGAACAAGGTCTTTATTTAAGGAGCTTGATGAGTCCAAAAAGTCAACAGTGACACTTGGAGACAGCAAGGCTATTCATGTCGAAGGAAGAGGTATTGTAAGCATTACAACTCCCAAAGGTAATTCCAAGCTTTTGCATGATGTAATGCTTGTGCCTAGTTTGTTCCCCCATAATTTGCTTAGTGTCGGGCAGTTGATGATGAGTGGATATTCCCATTTCTTTGATGATGGTTATTGTATTATTAGAGAAAAGACTTATGGGCAGATCATTACTAAAGTCGCAATGAAAAATAATAGGATGTTTCCACTTGAAGTCTCTATGGTTGAGAGGTGTGCCTTGGTTTCTAATGCTAATGATGAGACTAAACTATGGCATTTGCGATATGGGCATTTGAATATTAATGGGTTGAAGTTGTTGAGCAGAAAGAAGATGGTTTTCGGGTTACCTAAGGTTGAAAGTATTGGTTTTTGTGAGAGTTGTGTTTATGCAAACAAAGTAAAAAAACTTTTCCTGTTGGTAAGGCTTGGAGGGCCTCTAAATGTCTTGAATTAGTGCACGCAGACTTGTGTGGACCCATGAGGACTGAATCCCTTGGTGGGAGTCGCTATTTTATGTTGATTACTGATGATTATAGTCGTATGAGCTGGGTTTATTTTCTGGAAAACAAGTCTGAAGCTTTTGACAGGTTCAAAAAATTCAAGGCATGTGTCGAAAGCCAAAGTGGTTTTTTGATAAAAAGCCTGCGAACAGACAGAGGAGGAGAGTTTACCTCTATTGAGTTCACTGTTTTTTGTCAAGAAAGTGGAATTCGCAGAGAGCTAATAGCACCGTATACACCTGAGCAGAACGGTGTCGCTGAGAGAAAGAACCGGACAGTGGTAGAAATGGCAAGGAGTATGATTCAAGCTAAGGGTCTTCCTACTCATTTTTGGGCAGAAGCTGTAGCAACAGCAGTGTACATTCTGAATTTGTCCCCTACAAAAGCAGTCCGTGATCAAACACCCTATGAAGCATGGACAGGTAGAAGGCCAACGGTGAGTCACTTAAAAGTATTTGGTTGTATAGCGTATGCTTTGATCAAAACATATTCTCAGAAATTTGACAAAAAATCTGAGAAATATATTTTTTTTGGCTATTCTTCCGAGTCTAAAGCATACAAGCTATATAATCCTGTGAATGGCAAGATAACCATCAGTAGAGATGTGGTTTTTGATGAAGTTTCTGCGTGGGATTGGGGAGAAGGTAAAGTACAAGAAGGTATTACCCTGGAAGTTCCTTTGATTGAAAGGGAGGAGCAAGAATTACAACCTCCAAGTTCTCCTCACAGAAGCTCTTCACCAGCACCTTCTGAGGAGAGTCCAGCTACTCCTCTACCCAGAAGGTCAGGGAGGAATAGGAGGTCAAATCCTAGATGTGTTGATTATAATACAACTTGCACCTTTGCTTTATTTGTTACAGATCCCATTTACTTTGAGGAAGCTACAAAGCAACCTGAGTGGTGCAAAGCAATGGAGGAGGAGTTGTTGTCCATCCAGAAAAACCAAACTTGGGATTTGGTAGACCTTCCAGAAGAGAAGAATGCGATTGGTTTGAAGTGGGTGTACCGCACTAAGTACAATGCTGATGGAACAGTTCAAAAATACAAGGCTCGACTAGTTGCAAAGGGTTATGCTCAAGAACAAGGTGTCGACTTTGATGAGACCTTCTCGCCCGTGGCTCGCTTTGAAACTGTAAGAATCTTTCTAGCCTTAGCTGCTCAGTTTCAATGGCCTGTATTTCAATTTGATGTGAAGTCTGCCTTTCTTAATGGGGAATTGAATGAGGAGGTATATGTTGCACAACCAGAAGGGTTTGTGATAAAAGGCGAGGAAAACAAAGTCTATAGGCTGAAAAAGGCTCTGTATGGTTTAAAACAGGCTCCACGTGCTTGGTATAATAAGATTGATGCTTTCTTCGCTGCAAATGATTTTCAGAGAAGTGCAAGTGAGCCTACCCTTTATTTCAAAAGACAAGGTGATATTGATTTCTTGGTGGTTTGTCTTTACGTTGATGATATGATATATATGGGGTCTTCGGAGTCTATTGTTGATGAATTTAAGTCATGCAAGATGAAGAAATTTGAGATGACAGATTTGGGACTACTGCACTACTTTCTTGGGCTTGAGGTAAAACAAGGTGTTGATGGTATTTTTATCTCTCAACAAAAATATGCAATGGACCTCCTCAAGAGACACAACATGGTGGGTTGTAAAATTGCAAGTACTCCTATGAATGTGAATGAAGTATTGAGGGCTGAAGATGGTACTATAAAAGCTAATGCCACATACTTTCGAAGGCTTGTGGGTGGCCTTAACTATCGCTCTCATACTCGACCTGACATTGCACACTCTGTGAGTGTGGTGTCTAGGTATATGCACAATCCATCTACACACCATTTGGGAGCTGCTAAAAGGATTCTGCGCTATGTTTCAGGCACATCAGATTTTGGAATTTGGTACAGCAAGGTTGATGGGGTCAGACTATATGGTTATACTGACAGTGATTTTGCAGGCTCTATAGATGACAGAAAGAGTACTTCAGGTCAAGTATTCTTTCTTGGTTCAAGAGCAGTTTCATGGAGTTCTAAGAAACAGGACACTGTGGCTTTATCTTCTTCAGAGGCTGAATACATGGCAGGGACTTCTTCAGCTTGCCAAGTGGTATGGCTAAGGAAGTTACTAGCAGATTTCGGGCAAAAACAGATTGGTGCAACTGAAATATTCTGCGACAACAAGTCAGCTATAGCGATGTCCGTAAATCCAGCTTTCCATCGTACAAAGCACATAGATGTGCGCTATCATTTCATTCGTGACTGACTACAAAGGGTGAGGTTGAACTAAAGCATTGTGGAACAAATCAACAAGTTGTTTATATACTGACCAAGGCTCTCCCTCCAGCCAAGCATGAGTATTTTAGAAAGAAGATGGGGATGACAAGTTTTGAAGCAAGGGGGAGTGTTGAATGATGCTTCAACAGTTTTTGTTCAAGTGTTTCCTAATTTTCAGCAAGTAGCAGTTAGTTGTGACTTGTGAGTCAAGTCAGTTTCTCTTTCCTATTTTTAGGCAATAAGGTGTTAATCATGTCTCAGTTAGTTGCTAAATTTCAGTTGAGTTTGTTTCGTTAGTCCTATTTATTCTGATGTGTATTTCAGTTTTGAATGTAATGAATTAGAGTTTCATATTCTCCCTCTGTTAATTTTTTATTTGCTCCATTCACTTCACTATTATACATTCCCCACAGCATATATATAAGTCATGAAGCTTCATCACATTCATACTGTCACCATGACCAAGCATGCCACACAAAAGAATCCATTATATTGTGCATAACAGAAAATCAGGTCGTGGACATTAGTGCTTGCTAGAGTCATAGTCCTCCCTAGTGGTGAGGAACGGCCAAATGTCGACAGGGTTCCATATTTGAAGGTCATGGGGCATACCCTTCCTATCACGATCGAGGATTTCCGGAAGAGTGTACACATGAGCAAACTCATCCAAAGTGAAAACATTTCATTTCCAAGCAACCTAAAGTGAATCCTACCATTAGTCGTAGTCAAAACTACTCTGAGGGAACCCAAAAATTTGAGTGTCAAAGTCCTATGCTCCCTCATTATAGCGAAATTCAACATCCTACATACAGTTTTCAAGCAACCAAGTAATGTCATGAGTCATACTGGTCGATTCTAAAAATGATTCAACCAAATAACATATGGGAGTAATATTTCTTTGACTTAGCACATACTCCCTTCCTCTACTTGGGAGCTAGCATTTTATGGGATTGGAATGTCCTAACCATCTTTATATATTTTTAGGATCTTATTTAACTGAAATTTATCCCAAAACAAAAAATCACAACTAAATAAAACCGAAACAAGCAATGTCATAGGTCATGGGTGCTTTAAACTTTCTTGAACTTACGGCCTTACGCGAGAATAGGACAAGGTATTGGTGTAGGGAATATTTGCTCTCGAAATCCGAATTAGGTTTCAATAAATTAACTAACCACTTAGATTAGGGACATTACCATTTTATTAGGGACATTACCTTTTTATTATGTCTCCTATATGCTTCCCTAATATTCACCTAGCATTCAATTAATCAATTCCTTATCTAAATTTGTTTGGACGAAATAGTACTATTTTCTAAAATAAACAAGGTCCATACGATGACTATCTTTCAAGACATCTTAAGTTCAATAATGTGCAAAATAATTGATTCCGTTTGGAAATAAAGTTATCTTTCTATTAAGACAGTAGTGGCCTACTATCTCAATTCTCTTTCTGTTAATAGCCATCCTAGTTTGAGATTGACTTAAATGGGTTAAAAATTCTTTTTTTTTAAATGAGTTTATTTTTTATAGAATGTGACAAATATTAGGTATAAATTTTCTTCTCAAGTAATTTTATGCAAAGAATCCTTGTTACATGGAGAATATTTCCTAATAAGATCTAGAATACTCCCTCCGTCTTAAATAAGTGCTTGTTTGGCCTAACTTTTGGAAGTGTTTTTGGAGTTAAAAAGCACAAACTAGGCCAAACGGTGGTTTTTTTAGAAGCTAATAATTGTTTTCCAAAAACAGTTTTGGCCAAAAATAACTCCAAAAGCAGAAGCAGTAAATTGCTGCTTCTGCTTCCTACAAATTAATCTCTACTCAATCTATAGGATTCTTTAGTGTTTAGTTTCCATAATTTCAAATAAATATTTTGGTTCTTATAAAAATAGCATTTAAAGATTTTAATATTATGTTAGAACCTTTAATTATATTAGATATTTTTATTATTTAATTTTTTTACAAATATGATATTTAAATTTTTGATATATTAATATTTAATTTAAAGAATTGTTTATTTAAGTAAGATCATATATAGTTATAATTATTATTATTATAACTATAACTATAACTATACGATTATAATTATTGCTAAAATTAAAACATGATAATTTATTTAAAAATTAATAAAAAGAGAAAAATGTAAATAATCATATGAAAATTTTACTCCCAAAAACACATGATAATTTTAAAAGTTACATTTAACAATTAAATTTAGTAAAAGCACTTAACTCAAAAACTAGGCCAAACACTTCAAATACCTCTCCAAAAATAGATTTTATAAAAATTGTTTGTAAGAAGCAAAAACATTTTTTTAGAAACTAGGCCAAACAGGCACTAAATTATCCATGTTTGACTTTATAGGTCAAAATTTTTAAACTTTGACCATTAATTTAACAAATTATATATTGAGTTCTTGTATAGACTACCACTATTAGATTTGTGATGAAATATACTTTTACTTAAATACAATATTATTAGTTTTACTTAAATAAAATGTAAAAAATTAACGGTCAAAATATTGCATTGGAGACCGTGAAAAAGTTAAGTGGACAAATTAATTGGGACGGAGGGAGTAGTATTTTCTCTCTCTATTAAATACACAAATTACAAGTTATATTGAAAGCATATAGTATTCTCTGTGCAAACACCATGGTGAATCTATGTAGGTCGACCACATGTCTTAAAATAGACTAATTTTAATGAATTTATGTAAGAAAATGATATATTTAAAAAATATTGATGAATTTTATAATAATATTGATAAATTTATGACGAATTTTATAATAAATATTAATTTTTTTTAATATTTAACTTCTTAATAGACATAGGTAGATATTTCAAGGTATATAGATAATAATTATATTCTGTGGGGAGGGGGATTCACTCTTGCCAGGTATGAATTTGGGATTTTATTGAGGTGTTGTATGCATTTATAAGTTGCTTAAACTAGTAGTATTTTCACATTTGGGTTTCTAAGACAAGTAAAACATAACGTTGACTCTTTTTATAAAGTATTTCGTTTTTATTTAAATAGAGTTGAATTATTGATGATCCATCAGAAATCGATTCCTTCAACTAAGTTTGCATTATTCATAAGAATAAACCGTTGGACTTTGCTTTAGAGAATGAAATGAATGGATAAACCCCTTAATCTGATTCTCATGAATAGAATAGCTTAAAGTTATTGATATAATATCAATATGGTGTAGTACTTTTATTTTTATTGGTCTTTTCAAATTCACAAATTCACAAATTTGAGTGAGATTGTGTCGTGTAAACTTATCGGGGGAAGGAATCCTAATTGGATGACGATATTTTTTAGATTATGTTATGACTAATAAGAATTTTTTTTTTAGCAAAACTATTAAGTAGTTTTAAAATACAGTAACTTATTAATAAGAATGTGACTAATAATTTCTCAAGCAATAACTTTTACAAGAGTCACTCCAAATAAATTATTCGTCACCGGATATTCATAAAAAGTTACCACAAAGTCATAGCCATGTTTTTTGGATTGGATAAAATGAGGTTTGGATGGATTGGATTTGATAAGTTATGATGCTTTTTTGGGGAATTGTGTTTTGAGAGAGGATTTTTTTTTTTTTTTGAAATTGTGTAAGGTTTGGATTGGATTGCATTGGTTGGGTTGGAAAAATTTGGTGAGAAGGTAGTACATCAAACTTATTGCTTCATATTTACTTTAGTAGTGATTAGTGAATAAGTAACCTTCTTTTTTGTAAAACTGATAGTGAATAGCCAACACAAGCATATGTGCCAGAAAAACTTCTAAATTTAAACACAAACTTTTCTAAAATTGAAAGTTTTAGGTGTTGTTTAATTCAAATTAAATATATAAGTATATACTTTTATTTTTATAATTAAAATGTTAATGAGAAAAGTTTAACTTGAGGGTGAATAACATTATATTATTTTAGCGAGGCCAAGTTCATTCAAATTACAATACTATTTCTATAGTATACATATCAGGATAAAAATAATTGATTTCAAATATATATAAAAGTTATAAAGATAAAAGCTTCATTTTTTCCAAAGAAATGCAAATTAAAAAGCAAATTATTACCTAGACATGTGGTGAGATGGAATGGAATTCATGGGGTAAAATGATTTTCAACTTTAGCCTTGTTGAGGCCAACAAATATCAACGTCATAGATTTGCTTTAATTTGCAACTTAGTTGCACGCTCTATGTTTGCACTTCACCAATAATGTAGACCCCAACCATTTATATTTTATAACCTTTAAGCCTACCCCATTTAACTTACCTTTTTGGCCCTACTATTTTATCTATCAACCCCCTCAATCATCACTCTATTTTCCTCCCACGACCATATTCTTGTGGTCAAAACAAATCAAGTTTGTAATAATTAATCACACCCAAGTTGTCACTGTGTAATTCGTTGTTTACCCATCCATCATCTTCCACCCTTTTCGTCACAGTTTTAATGTTGGGGAAGAGTGGAGACGTGTCTTTTCTCTTTGTTGAGAAGTTGGGTGTGTTGGGTACAGGTAGATAGATGTACCTAGATTTTTATAGACTCTGACTAACACTATAACATAACAGGGTTCAGGGTTTAGAAGTTGGCCTTGTTTTATTGTGCGGCAAATTGGGTAAAGTGTGGTATGGTATGGTAATGTTATAGAAAGTGTAATATGGTGTGGTAAGATATGTAAAATTTGTTGTAAGAATGATTCATGTGGTAGGTGAAATGAGAGAATGTGAAAAGTAAAGGAGAAAAATGATGGGAAAGAAAAGAAAAAGATCGAAAAATTATGATTGTTGTGGTAAAGTATGGAACAGTATGGTATGGCATGAAAAGATTGTGGTAAGTGTAGAAAAATATGACAAGTGCAGTGTAGAACCACATAAAAGAACAAGGCTTAATCATGATAATAATTTGCAAACTACTTGGTTTAGTCTGCTGGCAGATTCTACTACCAATACATTCAAAACTCTAACAAGCTTGTTTACAATTCCTGACGTACCAAAGCAAATCAAAAAGAAATATTGTACCGAAACTATCCTTTTTCATGGACTATAAGATTTCAAATATTATACTAGAGATCAATCAAAATGAGCACAACCCTACATAACAAGATAATAACATTGTCCACAGACTAGTCTTTTGGTCTACTTTGAAAGGGAAAAAAGGAAAAGTAGGATCAATTTGGGGAAAAGAGGGGATGCTTTAACAGACCAAAAGAAAGCAAGGACCATATAAGGCATACTTAACAAACTTTCAGACAAGATAGGATACACTGGGCTCATTGTCACACGACCATGCAATCTCTTCAAAATCCTATTTTGACTGCCCTGCAACTTTAGAACCTGTGATAAATCAGCATCCAAGCTTTTCAACAGACTCTGTATCGTCATTTATCGTTCATCTTCGCATCCTCCGAATTCACATGCAAAAAGCAAAGAAAATGCCCTTCAAAAGCTACATCCTTGCTTGAGACTTCTGCAGACACAGCTGCAATGGAAATGTTCCTTTGAGGAGGGGAAGGACACAAAATAACAAAATGTCGAGCGAACAAGTCTAGGCTGTTAGTCATGTATACATATATTCAAACATGACTGGCCGCCGCCACATTGGGCGGGCATATTATGATACATCATGGAAATGTGAATTTACACTTGAATTCTGCCGATCTGCAATATGACTAGTTTACAATCAGCCTTACAAGACTATCTGCAACAGATGTTTTACATATGAACTCAACCGGGTTGCCTGAATTTCTGAAATCGGACATTAGGTCTCAAAAACCAGACTAAAGAATGAAATCCTCAGCGTATAATGAACAATATCTGGAGTAATGAATAGCACTTAGTGTTTCACACTAGTTACTCCACAGAGATACCACAATCTAAACAACAAAGATCCAACCTACAAGAGCACCTAAATAAATGAAAGACCTCAGTCTTGAACCACCTTTCTTTTCTTCAATGCACTGGGATACTCGAGTTCTACCCCCTTCTCCAGCTCTCTCTCTATCAAGAGATCGCTGTCCAATTCACCATCTGATACGGCCACATCTTTTTGTTTAGCACGCTTTACCAGTTTCGCCTTCTCAAACACTCCCTTTAAACGACCAACATCAATCTTGCTGAGTGCACCATCAGCATGGGACACTCGAGAACTTGCGTGAGCACCTTCGTTGTCCATGACATTGCTGACTCCACTACAACAATCACTAGATTGATACTCTGATACTTTCGTCGCTGGGAAATTACTGTTTTTTGTTGCATCTTTCAGGCCAGAGTGGTGCAATGAAGGTTTCTGCGGTCTACCCTTTGTTGGAGCAGACTCCTCCTTGGGATCAGATCCAACTGTTACCTCACTGAGGACACAAGATTGTGCACTCTGACTAGTTGAAGCTTCGACTTTCACAGTTGTCTTCACCACAGCAGTGGACTTCATCACTGTTGTAGGTACCTGAGGCGCCTTTTGTTTCTCATCGTGCTTGAAATAGCGAAGCATCTGTTGCGTCACTTCTGACAGAGCAAAGAAAAGACACATTATAACCACGGTTAAGAGCAACCTAACACTAGAACCTATAGTGGCTATGAAGATATGAATATTTTGGCTAAGGACACTAGAATCCATGCCTTTAACTCGTGTTTTCTACACAGCAAGATACTTCTTCCTATTCTTGAGAAATAGACAAAATCACAAACCTTCTAACTGCTTAGGTGATACATCAAATTGCATCCACCACGCATTTCCCCCATTTGTTGGAAGAGTGAAATTGAGAAGCTTTGCAGCAACGGATAAGGAACCAGCTGCAATATAATGGGGTTTATACTGAAGGCATATTGTTGTTCGAAGCCTGTAAAACACAACACAGATTGTTAGTGCTTTAAAACATAACTAGAAGGCAAGTCTCAACTTTAGATGATTTGTAACTGACAACCTCATTACCATTCATTGACAAGATTCCAAGCAACCTTGGCAACCTCATTGTTTGAGATCTTCAGCCTCTTTAAGGCTTCAACAAGAGGCTTGAATGGGTGTTGGATGCAGATATCAAAAGCAATTGTCACTAATAAAAGGTGTTCAGCATCTAATACTAGCTCCTTCTGCTTCTGATAAACTTCCTGAAAAGTTGAATGGCATTGGAAATCAACATCAAACCAAAAAAAAAACAAAAAAAAAACAAAAAAGCAAAAGAAAAAAGAAAAAATGTTATTCCTTGAATTAGAAATAGGTAACGCACGGCATACCCGCTGTCTGATTCTCTCTGAAGCAGAAGGATCCCACTTGTAGATCATTTCATAAGCCACAATAGTGACATCCCTCAACAGACGCAAGTTGTCTTCCACTTTGCAAGCGAGAAACATGCATGCGGTAGCAATTGTCTGCAGTTCATGTGTCATTAAGTTCATGAAGCAGCTCATATACTATTATATCACAAAAAACTGAAGCTTCATAACTGTAAACAGATTGGTGCAAAGTCCATCACAAGTTATCTGCTCAGTTATTGTTATGAATAATCGAAAGACAAGCTTTTGTACAAATCAATACCCTCAGGCAGTGGGATTTTACAACATCAATGAATGCCATTCCGTGGACAACCTCTACTTTTCCTCTATTACTTTTCCAAATGTTTTTAATTAATATTTCCTTTAGAAATGATTTCATGGGTGTCTTCTGTCTAGCAAGAAGCCTCACTACCAAGATATCTTTGGTTTTTGCATTGTCTGCAGTCTTACTAACAGCCTATGTTACTCCGACTCTTCATTTCCCCTACCGTACCCGTGTCGGACCCTTGATACCCGGACAAGGGTACGACACTCGAAACTTCAAATTACAATGAAAATGTATAAAATTTATTTAAAATAACCGAGTCTGACACCCGTATCCGTGTCCGATAAGGACATGTGTACCTGTGTCCGAGTAACATAGCTAACAGCACAATGGCATGGCAGTGATGTCTCATCTCTCACGCAGCCAAGTCAAAACAAGAAAGTTGTACTTCCTAAATAATCTGAATTCCACAAAATATAACCAGAGAAGCTGCGGGAGATTTTACTTGTAGAAACAACCCACATAACTTTTTAAAAAATATTCAAGGAAAGTGAATAATTTTGTGACAGGGAAAGTGAATACTCACAAGTCACGCAAAAATGCCTGTATCCAAGTTGGCAAAAAAATTCCTTATAGCTAACTGGGAAAATATTACCCATCTCAGCATTGTCTTCACACATCAGAAACAAGTTTTCATTATTTTTTTTTTTTTTATAGCAAGTCCTTCATCTTTTACATAAGAATGAGAAGAGTATCCATAAGCTTCAAAGTAAGATGAAAAACAACCTTAGGATCAACCGATCAAGTGATAACAATCTACAGAAATTTTGAAATTCTAGATGTAGAACTGTAGATAGTAAGAATCTGCAAAGGTGGAGAAAGGAATCATAATTCACACTTCACTTTCAGGGGCCAACTCTTCTGGAATCACTTTTGACCATGGTGCTCATACCTCCATGTGGCCCCATACACGCGACCCCACATCTTTGAAAGAGACCAGAAGAAGCAAAAGGATCGATTTGCACTGTGGTGGAAAACGAACAAGTCTTCTTCATCAACACAAACAGATCAAGCCAAACACCATTGCTTAGGGGTAACCCATTTTTTGTGGACACTATAATTAGTAGAACACATTTCTATAATGTATTTTGGGGTGACAACATTATGTGGTATCTATTCCTAGGGGGCCTTACGGGTGATACAAGACTGAAATCCGGCCAAAATTATTTATTTCCCGATTTTGCCATTAGCACCTTTAGTTTGATCATTCCTCTTCTTCCTTCTCTATTTCTCTCTCCGATGTTTTTCACAACCCCTCAATTTCAAGGTGTTTTTCTCTTCTTCCTGCTGAGGTTGAGGGTGACGGAATTTAGCTGTGGCCTGTGTGCCAGTTGGAGTCATGGGATTGGCAGCAGCACAGTGGATGAATTTGCTCAGGGGACTAACTCTTTGGAGCCTGAGCAGCCATAGGGAGTTTATGGATGGTCCGATGGAGAAGAAAGGCTCAATAACTGCTACAGTAGCTGAAGGTGGGTTTGTTATAAATCCTGACATTGTTTTTGATTGGAATATAAATTCTGATATTGTTGAGCCCGTCACCTCTCTTTTTGAGTAGCTTATGAGCCTTGCTCAAGGCAAAACTGAAGCGAATATGCCAAACAAGATGTCGGCAGCACTATGAGCAGCATCGAGCTGTTCCTTAAGCTTCGTCTTGACCAATACTGGACCTCTAAAGCTGGTGAGGAGGAGGCTGAGCAAGTGGCAAAGGAGGTGAAACTATGTGGAAGTTGCCCAATAGGACAAGGAAAATGCTTGAAGAAACATTTTCTTCCATCTATAAGAAACACCCAGACAAGTTATACTGGGCTTTTGTGACTTGTTCCCTCTAGATTTTTCCGTTCGGAGACCAGAGAAGAAATTGAGAGAGCGTGAAAACAATGAAGAGAGAAAGAGAAGGAAGAAGAAAAGGAGGAATGGCTAGAAGAAAAGGAGGAATGGCTAAACAAAAATGGCAAAATAGGAGAATCAATAATATTGGTTGGATTTCACTTATGCTTCACCAGAGAGGCCCTAGAAAGAAGAAATAGATACCACGTAATGTTATCCACCTCAAAGTACAGTATTGAAACATGGTCCTTTAGTTATAGTTTGCACAAAAAGTGGGTACCCCCAAGCAGGCTTTTGGCAGCAAGCATCCATGAAAGTTTGCAATAAACTCATTTTTAGCGAATTTCAGGGAGGTAGGATACACCAAAAACCAATAAGAGTTCTTGAATGTATCTATGGATATCAACAGAACAGAAATAATCTGACAATTGTTTTATGATGAATTTCGCACAAAGTTTCACTAGAATGCTACCCAGCTATGCAATAGTGGACTAAGAGCAATCAAAATTTTCTAACCTAGGGACAAAACAGAATATCCTTTCGTAATCACAGCAGTCAGTAGCAATTGAAATGGCCTTTGTCTGATCCTCTCCAAACACACCCAAAGCCACAGCCACATCAAGCATAAGCTGGACCTCGTGAGAGGAGTGACATCAGCAGCAAATGGAATGTAAACTACGCCACCAAATAAGCTTTCACAGACCAATATTACTACAAATGAGTTCGTGGGATCTATGTTACTATGACTCTTTATTTTCCCTGTCGGACCCGTGTTGGACCCTTGATACCCAGACAAGGGTACGATACTCCGACACTTTACTATGAAAATGTATAAAATTTCTTTAAAATAGCCGAGTCCAACACCCATACCCATGTCCGATATGGACACACATACCCGAGTCTGAGTAACATAGCATGGGATGTGGGGTGTTGATCCCCATACCTCTCGCATTTTATGCGAGCGCTCTTACCAAATGAGCTACACCCCCCTGGATATGACATGAGTAGAATAGATGGAATAAAGACATTGGCCCATATCCAAAAGCTTAATTGCAATATATTCATCTGGTACCTTGAGATGATTAATACTATTGTTATTACATATGTGGGAATTTTTATTTTTTTTCAGGATGTGTGAGAGGACTAATTAGAAGTTGACCTGTCTTACATAAATGGAGAAACTAAACCATTTTATAAGGAAAATTATCCAACTAGAGATACAATTGCCAAAAAGAAGCAAAGAAACTACACCCTAGATATTTCATCGCCCCCCCCCCCCCCCCAAAAAAAAAAAAAAATAAATAAATAAATAAATAAAAAACCCAAAAAAAGACCCACCAAACAACCCCCAGAAAACAGGTACCTGCAAGTTGGTGATACCCGACCCAGGGAAGAACAAAATTCTCACAATACCAAAAACCAAGTCTTCTACTACCACATATCCCATCATATAAGTGATCTCAACACCAAAAAACTCTCAAGCATCTCTCCCTCCGAACAGTAATCTGAATCATGCAATGAGAAGTAACCTGAGTGACTTCCCATTTAATAGACGCTCTGCCAAAAACAGCATGCACATGCGCTTCCACGAATGGGGGAAAGCTGCCTACATTTGGTAAATTAACGAAAAGGGTAGCTAACCCATTTACTGTACCCACTTCATCACCAAACCCACATCACCAAACCTAGATTCATGCCGCTCTCTCCAATTGACTTTGTGAGAGCATGCACAGTGCTTTGTAGCAGTCCCTAATTGACAGTTCTACACCTGTGCTGATTTGTATTTAATCACCCAATTTGGAGTGATCTTCCCCTAAAACCTAAGTCCACAAAACATTTTCTCTTCCTCCCACATCAAGCTCATGAATTAGCTTCATCCAACAGAATTAACAGCACCAAGACTATGACCCTCCATCAAATATGATGGTTTCCAAACTGTAGCCAAGGGCGCTACAGTTGTTTCACAAACAGCAAACTGTTGATGTCATCAACAATTGCAGTTATCTAAGTAACTCATCGAAAGTTTCATTCATTTTCTACACCTCTAACTATGCAGAAAATCAAACCAGAGTGTAAGTTGTAACCCATTCGGCCATTACCATGTGTCCGCTACAAAATCAATGCCTTTGCACAGAAGCCAGAGCAGATCATGTAAAATCAGTCAAACTTATGTGGTTCCAAAAGAAATAATTACTGTCTCTCCCAATAATCTAGAAGGTAATACATATCCAATTTGGCATAGAACACGTCGAACATCATGCATTCATGCATGATCAACTCGATTTTGGTGGGTTTCTTATGTAATTTCAGAAAGCAAATATCTGATAAAAGTGCAACGATGAAATATAAGGCAGCATTAGAGGTTAACTACAAATGTATCACCAAATCCAACATATCTTTCTTTACGATAACCGAAACAATAGATATACCAAAATTTCCTTAACAGCAAGACACAGGAAAGGATACTGCAACTAACTCAAATTATTCAGTCAAATCAAATAATTGTCAAACACATTAAATTATAACGTAGTTTTCATAAAAGAAACAACTGAGACCCAAATATCTGACTGTGCAGAGAGGAAGCGCAGAAGAAGGATCAAACTAGTAGAAAAAGAACATATTTCCTGGTGCTCTCGAATCTTGATTTTTCGAACAGGTTATCTTGCATAGACAAAAGCCTTGAGTACACAAGCAAGGAGAAACAAACGAAGACAACAAAGGAAGTAGGGATCCGATATACGTAAAAAAAATTAAAAAAAATAAAAAAAACACATGGCGAGCCACTAAAAGAGAAATAATAATGAATTAGTTCTAGTTTGCATAAAATCAAAAGCCATCTGGTAAATTCATAACGAGCACAATAATTCATAATTGCTAATATTACCTGCCAGTCATTCTTTGCGTGAGATTGACGCATAAAAAACCGATGGCAGAACATCATTGCAGTTGCTGTTGTCACAGGACTCCTGAAATAAGAGACGCCTTTTTCAGCTGAGAACAAGGTGTACAATCGCAGAGTGTACACATCATGAAAAGAGCAGGTAATGAACATAGAACTAAATTCCGTTCCACATCAACAGCAACCAATCCCAAATTTAAGATTAGTCCTGAGATGGTATCCTAAAAGAAACATTCTCTAGAAGTTGAATCATACTAAGAAATTGCTGAAATTGCATCTGACAATTGTGGTATTGTGAATAAGTGATAATACTAGGAACTAAATTCCGTTCCACATTGATAGCAACCAATCCCAAATTTTCAACTACTCCTGAGATGGTATCCTAAAAGAAACATTCTCCAGAAGTTGAATCATACTAAGAAATTAGAAATTGCATCTGACAATTGTGGTACTGTGAATAACAACAGCAAAAGAGGAAGAACAAGGCATGAGCTTACACTCGCAACTTCATGCCAAGATCTTTGAGGAACGAACAATATGACTTCCGCAATGATGATTCTCTCATACGATCAATTCCATCCTTCCTAGATGGAGAATCGTTATCTATTTCATCTTTGGTGAAGTACCAACTGCGCGTACTATGCTGAACATTAGCTGCAAGGTCTTCGCGAATTGCATCAGCGTCATGATGCAAAGTCGCTGCCATTCTTGACATGCTGGCCCTCTTACCACATGCAATCGTATCAAAGATCTCTGAACTTACCAACCACCAAAATGACTAACAGATCTCCAAAGTGGGAACCAACTCACTGCACAACAATGAAAATACCGTTTTAGAACATATATAGAAATCTTCCGCAACTAATTCCGCAATTCAAGCTAGGCAATCATACAAGCCAATTGCAAGTAAAATTAGTACCAAGACTCAAATTCCAGTTACAGCAGAGGAAATGAAACAAGGGGTTGAAGGACTAATACAAAATCAACATCAGAAATAGTTTCTCATTGATGACATCATCCACTTTTGGAAAATTCCCCACTTATGTTGGAACGAACACACAAACCATCCATTGCCATAAAGTCTCCTCCCAATCCCCAAGCACCAGCTTTAGAAAGATACTCCGGGAGAAACATTCCAAATAGTCCCCATCTTTTGAAACTAATACTTCTTGTCAAGCACATATGACAGTTGAATAAATTAAGATAAATACTAAGTAAATGTACCCTGTGCATACTCGGCATTTTCTCAATGTTTCAGAAGATTAAAGAGATTAAAAACGAAAATCAATTTGAGATTAAAAACGAAAATCAATTTGTCTTACAACACCGATACACGATAACGCAATCAGCCTCTCTCTCTCTCTCTCTTAGAAAGATTAAACCCTAACCCAAAATATAGAATCACCAAACCAAAGCCATTGCTAAGTTGAAATACCGACAGAATCAACAAGTTCTCCGCAGCGGAGCTCCTTAGCAATCAAGTAATTAATTAATAAAACTTCAGAACTAATTGCACATGAGACCGAATAAATTCAACCAATAAAACAGCCGACAAACCCTAAAACTACATACATCATCAATCGAACAATTCGAACACACAAGTCGCAATTCCAAACCCTAGAACCGACCCCGACCCAATAGAATCAAACAGAGAGAGAAGAGAGAGGAACCTGAAGGTGTAGGGTGAAGATGGGGAAAATCAGCGTAATTGTGAGAAGATTTGAAGGTATGTGTGTAGAATTGGGTAAGAAACGGCGGTATATTCGTGGGAATTAGTCGAGTTGACGAAGACTTTCTACCAGGAATTAACAATCGAACGTTGGAGACAAGGACTCGTTTGGGGAGTCGCAGATCAAGGATTCCACGAAAGTCGGTTGAAGGTAAGATTTTGGATATTTTATGGTTTTCCTTTCCGTTGTAAAATTACATGAGGCTAGCAGTACAAGCCTTGCGAGGTGACTCACAACAAACAAAACCAAGGTTGGCTACTAGTTGTGGGCTTCTCCAATTAGGGAAAGGAAAGGTAAAATTCATTTTTGATAAATTATAATTGTCATTTTCTTGACTGTGATGAATATTTAATATTATTTTTTAATTAATAGTCTTTAATATAATATTTAATTAATAATTATAATATTATATTTTTAAAAAAACATTTAACAAATTTAATGTTAGTAGAATTATTTTTATTTATTGAAAATTTATGGTCAAAATTTTAAAACTTTGATTACAGAATTTTCAAAGACAACAATTAATATGAAACTGAGGGAGTAATAATTTTGGATAGGTTGTAATAATTGTAAATAAATAGTTAAATTACTAAGTGTTTTGAAAAGCATTTGAGGTGCCATCCATTGTTTGCGTGTGGTTTATGATGCACACATTGAAGTTTTTAGATTTTGTTTATTTTGGTCATATTTTAGTAATTTTGGATAAATTTGGATATATTTAAGTAAATTTGGAGAATGATTCAAAAATGAAAAAATTAGTTTAGGGACATTTGAGAAGTTTGGGGAAGTTTGCCCTACCTACAACCTACCCATGAATTTGACACCCAAAAAGTTTGTAACTTTGTTGATTTCTTGCACTTGTAAGCTTCAAATTTTATTCAAATTTTTAAAAGACTAGCAAAATATGCGCGCGACCAATATTCAGTGATACATTGTGAGTCTAGTACTACGTTCCAATTATGAGTGGAGTATATATTTTACAAAAAACTTTAGATTAACTTAGATGTTGTACTAAATCAAAGAAAATCAACATTTTTATGAAACCAAGAAAATTAACATTTATTATAGTACAAATGACATACATGAAAATAATAACTACTCTCTCCGTTCCATATTAATTGTCATAATTTTGACTTTCACGGTCTCTAATGTAACTATTTGATTGATTATTTCTTACATAATATGTTATTGACAATTGCAATATTATACTTTTATGATAGTATTTTTCGTTACGAATCTAATGATAGTAATTTTATATAACAACTCGTTATATATATTAAGAAATTTATGGTCAAAATTTTTTTAGTTTGACTGCACAATTTCCAAAGACGACAGTTAATATGGAACGGAGGGAGTAATAATTATCTAATACTATATTACTATATCGTTGGCTGATTGAATACATCTTACAGGGAGTAAGAATTGAAGCATGGAGTCCAAATGCCACTTATAATAATGTCATAAGCTGCAAAATAATATGATAATGTCGGATAGCACATAAATGTCAAAGCAATGCTTAATTATCACCAATTTAATTCAAGAGAGCGCATCATTATTAACACTGGTGGAATATCATTTCCACCCATATTGTACTTTTGTTCACTTTGAGCAAACATTTTCACAAGCACTGCAAGTTGGAGAACATTTCCTACTATAATACCAAAATTGGCTAATGATGCACCGTACACAACAAATATGAAATCAAAACTAATACAAGTCCAAATTACTATACTTAAAGTCCTAAAATCCCCATTTACTATTCATATCACTGTGTCAGTGAACAGTAATTGTGAATATTGTTCCAATGAACAGTGAAACAAGGGCAATTTGGTCTCAAGCTCATATTTTACTAATTTACTCTCACCGTTTTTTCATCTTCAGTAGAGTATAGGCTTGAGATAAACTATTCCCTTGCTTTTGTCATCCACTCCAGAGACCAACCCCCACCCTCCCCCCCACCCCAATGCACCCCCATCACATTTCTTTCTTTCGGTTTGTAGTTATTCTCAATATTCCACCTTCTCTTTAAATTTCACATGCAAAGCTAATGTTGAGTTTAATGTTGTTGGTTTAGGGTATAGTACTGCAGATGTTGAAGTTCAAGAAGCCTAAATCACTTGAAGTTGGTGGAAGCTATCCCATTAGGTGTATTGTGAAACTGGATATCAATTTTGCTATCCTAATTACAGTTGCCCAAGGTATTTAATTTCTCTCTAAACTTCTGGTGTTTAGTTTAGGGACAGTTGAAAATTGCATTTATATTTGTTGAAGTTATTTCTTTCTAAATCAATTGTTTAATTGTTGAATTGGTTACGTTGATCTAGAGGTTGCATTAAACTGAATTGATTGCTAACAAAATTGGACAAATTTTAACTTTTTACTATTGCAGAATTTGGTGGTGTGTGGTAGACTGATAGTGCAAGTGAGAAGAAGAAGTTGGAGGACACAACAAATTGATAAGAGATAAATGGAGATGTTGAGGAACAAGCGTAGATTTGAAGTCACAAAGGGTAAATGTGAAAAAATGAGTTGCCTTTGAGTCAATGGAGAGAAATAAAGTAGGCGGAGAAAGAAAGGTTCCCAGGAAAAGGAAGCAAAGCACCACCAATCTGGGTGGGTAGAACACTAGAACTAGAAGAGGGCTAAGGATGTGTGTGTGCGCGCGCGCGCGCGTGTGAGAGAGAGAGAGAGAGAGAGAGAGAGAGAGAGAGAGACTTTTTGACAATCTGAGTAGTAGCCCAGCCAAATTCACATTTCACTAATTTGGTAGTGAGTTGTTGCAGAATTGTTTAATTGTCACTGAAGGTCTGATTTTTTTTGGTAATCACACTGCCATCTGCATATCCAAATGTGAGAAAGCTCCTTACTTTCCTCCCCCTCTCTCAATTTGGAAAGTCTAAGTTTTATGTAGAAGTACCTCTATTTTTGAAGCTGAATATCTAAGAATAATTGTGGAAGATTTGTTCTTGCAAGCAAATTGCTACATATTTGAACTTGAATATAGCTTATAATTGTGAAACATTGGTTCTTGCATGCAACTATTCTATCCTTGAAGTTGGGTGTATTGTTATTATAATTGTATCTATCACTCTTGACTCTCCCTATATCCATGTTTGGATGTAAAAATTTGGCAATGTTATTGTAATTGGCCTCAGGGTTCCTGGGTTTGGCTTATTTTTCACAATTCTCTAAATTTGTGAATCAAAATACTACTTTCTGTTGGGGCTTAAACTATCTATCCATGTTCTTTTATGCGGTATTTTGCGGAATGGTGTGGTGAGGTGTTGTGAAATTGTAGTGGGTGTGGTGGAATTGTGGTAGGTTATTGGAATTGTGAGAGAGAAAAGTAATGATTTACGGTAAAATGTGGTGGTTGTGAAATCATGCAGTGGCATGGCAGTACTGAGCTTCAACCGCAGAAAAGAACAGGGCTTGGAGTCATGAGTTCGTTGGTGAACTGAGCCTTGAGGAAGCATCCTCTCCACCTAGCCAGTCAGCCTACAGGCCCTTGAGCTTTCTCTCTACCATGGCACTGTTCCTTGAAGCTCATCATTGTCATTGAGCAAGGTTAGTTTCTTTGTCAAGTGTTTGGCTTCCTAACCCCTCCTCTCCCATCTGTTTGTGCATGTAGGATTTCTTGAAGGCATCATGTATGTGAGATAGACTTGATTTAAATTAGATTTTTGAGGGTTAGAAATTTAGAATTAGGTTCAAGCTAAGTTAAGTAACTTTTAGTTACTTTCATTATAAATTAAGGACACAATTGATTCTAGTGAAACAGAGGGAGTATCAAATGTTATGTCAGTAATGATTTATCCTTAATTTGTTGTGTTACAACGTCAAGTGCAGGTGGTCCAGGAGGAAGCTAAGAAATCCTTTTAAGTAAGCTAGCCATCATTAGAGGGGCTAACACACATGATTTAGAGGTGCTTTTGTTTTGATTCGTACACCATGTCTGTCACCACTGATAAATTTTCTGATACAAATGAGTTTGGACAAAGGAGTTTCGGATGTGTTTCTATGGTGATAAGGGCATGTTTGGTAAGAGAAAAAGGAATGGAATTAGAAACCTTAGGTTTCTAATTTCTTTTCTTTTTGTTTGGTGAGCCAATTTTGGAATGGGAATAGGAATTGCTCAGGTATCTAATCCCCTCAAATGGGTGGAATTAGAAACCCCCCAAATGTGGGGGTATCAAATTGATTCCAGTCTCCTTTTTTTAAAAAAAAAATTAAAAGAAAATTTCTCAACCTAAAATCAAAAGCCCTTCAAGAACTCCTTCGTTGCCACCTTTAGCAGTTCCATCGATGGCCACTGTGACCATCACGAGGTCCACCATTACAACCACCTTCAACTTCAATTTCATCTCTCAATTACTTCCCAACCCAAAACAAAAAGCCACACAATAAATTCCAGGTATACTTTTAATCCAAACCAAAAAAATGAAAAACAGAACCCCAAAGTTTCTAGCCAAACACTATCAATTCAAAATCCAACCATTCAGTCTCTGTCTCCTCCATGGACAAATGCAAAGAGCCAAAGACTACACCAAAAAATTTTAGGGATATCCCTACAAATTTTCCGGCGACGGTTACAACGTTGAAGGACACAAGAGGAGAGAGAAAGTATAGAAAAAGATTGAAAAAGACTACAGCAGAATCTTGTGCGGTGGCTAGGCTGGGAAGAGGGCGGTAGTAGGGCTGAAGATGAAGATGGGGTGGGTGGGAATAAGGAAGAGGATGAAGAATCTGGGGGATGGAATTTGATTGATGATGGAATTTGATTTGGGGGCACTGAGAAATGGGAATAGGCGTGGGTGGGGAACTGGGGATATTATTATAATTATTATTATTATTATATATTTCATTCCATTCCATTCCAATATCTAGCCAAACAACTTCATTATGGGGTTCTAATTCCATTCCCATCCCTTCCAGATTCTAATTACATTCCTATCCCATTCCTAAAATCTCTCCAAACACACCCTAAATTGATAATTGATAGTTCATCTTCTTTAACCATATGTGATACAACCATCATGTTAATGTATTTGGGTATTTGGCATTGATTAGAACTGCTCCACTATAATATACCTGGTGAAACAAATGCATATGTACGTGTATGACTTGGGTAAACCAAGGCTCTGAGATTCTATTTCAATCTGTGCCAAATCTCAGTGTGGGTCAGTGCTTTTTAATACTTCCCTCAAATTTTGATTTCATTTAATTGAATATTTTCAGTCCTTTTTTATATAATTGTTTCTCACTTTTCCGTCAAGCCAAACTTAATTCTCAGCTTCACCTAATTTGTTTTTATCTATTATTTCGGAGTTTAATTTGTTGTTTATTATTCGATTTTGGTGTTCAAGGCCTAGTTGCGTCTGATAATTGACAACTGTAGACTCCTGTAAGTCTCTAATCCAGTGAGAAACTGCATAATTGTTTTATTTGAAGAGCCAAGATGAAGCTAGAAGTGTCAAGATGAAGCTAGAAGGTCTAATTGCGTATGATAATTTATTGTTTAAATTCATTTACTTGTTTACTAGAAATGCCAAGATGAAGTTGTTGCATCTTATCTCTTGCAGCTTCCAACTATGAAGATGACATTGATTATATGTGACTAATTTCATTAGTTGATCAACTCTCTTTCTCTGAATGTGTTATGAAGGCCAATTCCCACTCCATACAATTATGAATTTCAACATATCAGGAACGTAAAACTAAAATTGCTTTATTCATGAATTTTGGTTCATGCTCCAAATTAGCACATTTATATATTAACCGCGCGCAACGCGAGCTTAGCCCCCTAGTTATATATAAATGCAAAAAGAAAATTTTTTACATTTTTTCTCTCACAAAAGGCAAAAAGATACATGGCCCACACAACTTTTGCATGATAAGTTTACCTGCCGAATAGGTGGGAAATATTTTCCTCACCCACCATACCACTATTAGATGAATTTTTCTCACCCAGTTACCCATATTTATCTTAACTTATGTGTAAGCGAGAATTTTCTCACCATTGATAATGGTCACGGCGATTGAGAGTGAATTGAACCAGTTCTTTCTTTTTTTGAAAGCTGAACCTTTTTTTTTTTAAAAAAAAAAAAGAAGCCATTGAGGTTATGATACTAAGATTTTATGTACAACAATTGATCATAAATTTGAACCCTGTCCTAACTCCTTCCACAATGTACTATATGTATAGATATTAACAAGCCATACATTATACATATTTAGGACTCTTCTGTAACCAAAAAACCAATTTCAGCAGCAAATTTAGGACTCTTTTACCAACTCAAACTAATATTCTCCAAGGAATCTAATTAGGATATTCTTTCTAAAACCGATTCAAAAGTATATTGTTACTTAAAATCGTCACCTGACAAACATGATCCTAGCTGAAACTAATCCACATTACTAGAACAGAATCTCAAATTAATTAATCAACGTATATATCACACCTCATGTCCCCGTAACCAGTTAGTATTCCCAAGCCTCCCTCAATTACCCTCTCTTGTACTTACCTTGTTACAATGGTACCCCCACTTCTCACTAACACCCCAATCCTACACATTCTTCTTCTACTAACCATCTTTGCATGGATATGTGGGGCCGGGAAGACGAGCCCGTACATCCGAAACACGGATGCCTCGAAGGACATGTCGGAATTCGCCTTCCCCCCTCCTCAGGGGCGCAACGCCCCCCAGCAGGTCCACATCACCCAAAGGGACCGGGGGGGGGGGGGCGAGGTGTCATCATCTCTTGGGTCACCCCCCTCAATCCCTACCCTAACATTGTTAGGTATTGGAAAGCAAACGGCCCTCGCAAGGTTGTTCACGTGGCATATTCTCAAGTTACCTCGTACCGGTACCATAATTATACTTCTGGACATATTCACCATGCCACCATCAGGAAATTAGAGGTTAGCTAGTTTTGTCTCCTTGTCACTTTTTTTTTCTTTGGAGATGTAGATTTGCAATGATAAAAAAAAAAAGAGTTTATTTTGTGTATTATATTGGATTTTAATTATTCAAAATTTGGGGATTTGTAGGCCAATAATCTCAATTTACGACGACATTCTTGTCAGTGAACTGAACCTTCAATTTGTTACGGTCAATATATTTCAATGTACCACTTTAAGCACATTATTGGGTAGTTTCTCAAAATATGGATTACTAATATTAAAAAACTTCAGTTCACCAATAAGAATTTCTTGAGTTTAGATTATTTCCTTACAAATTAATTTCCCGAAATTTCAATGATGAGAAACCGATATTCCATTATTTTTATGAGAGATTGTCTTATATAAAATGAATTAAAAAGAATATAGGTGCAATTGATGATGATCAATGACATAATTTGGTGCCTTTTTGTAGTATGAAACTAGGTATGTATACGAGCTTGGAAATGGTCATGTTGTTCGTCGATTTTCGTTCAAAACTCCTCCCAAAGTTGGACCAGATGTTCCCTACACATTTGGTATTATTGGTTAGTGATTACTAACTACTCTTACCCAATACTTTTTTAATTTGAAGAATTGAACCTTATGAATGATCGAATTGATCTATTCTTAACTAGTTTTATCTACACATATATGTAGGTGATTTGGGACAAACTTATGCCTCAAATTCAACCCTAAGGCATTACATGGCAAATCCAAAGGGTGAAGCAGTATTGTTTGTAGGTGATCTTTCTTATGCAGATAATTGGCCTCTTCATGACCAATCAAAATGGGACACTTGGGGGCGGTTTGTAGAGAAGAGCACGGCTTATCAACCCTGGATTTGGACAGCTGGAAATCATGAACTTGACTTTGCCCCATAAATTGTAAGTAATGATCGAATTTAGAAATATAATTCCAGTATAAGTTCAACTAATAATAAGTAATGCAATGTAAAAAGCTTATAGAATTAGTATGAAAAATACATAAGTTTACAAAAATAGCTTAAGAATAAGTATGGTTTATATTAGTTCAGTCAAGAATATACCCTTACATATATGCAATATTCTGCAACGATTAATATCAAAGATTAATTCTGATTTTTAGGGTGAATACGTGCCATTTAAGCCCTACATGCATCGTTACCATGTCCCATATAAACAAAGTGGAAGTACATCCCCTCTTTGGTACTCTATAAAGAGGGCATCGACACATATCATCGTGTTGTCTTCCTACTCTGCCTATGGTATGCTCATATATATGTGTATAAAGTTTTATGGTATAATTAACATGATGGCGGTGTTATAGTTGCATTTTATGACTTGTTTTATTTATTTGAATTTAGGAACATATACCCCTCAATACAATTGGCTCGAACAAGAACTTCCTAAAGTGAATAGAAAAGAGACTCCATGACTAATAGTGTTGTTACATTCTCCATGTTACAACTCAAACAATTATCATTACATGGAGGGAGAAAGCATGAGAGTAATGTTTGAGGCATGGTTTGTCAAGTATAAAGTTGATCTCGTTATGTATAAAGTGAAACATTTGATTTTTTGGAAAAGTAAAACAATTTACTCCCTCCGTCCCATATTATTTGTTCAAAATATTGTCTTTGATTAAGAATTTTTTATAGTATATTTTATCAAAAAATTACAACATTATATTCTTATGATAGTAATTTTCGTTATGAATCTAAGAATGATACTTTCGTATATTAGAACATTGTATATGTTGAGAAATTAATGACGCCTTGGGACAATTAATATGAAACGAAGGAATTATCTACTAACCATATTTCATTACTTGTTACATTTTTATCGATCATTTAATAGTGGTATTAGAATCCAATTGTTACTCAGATTTTATTAGCAATACGCAAACCCTTTTTTTTCAATTTTTAATTAACCACATACGCACTCGAAAAATGTTGCAATCACAATTAATCTTTCATTAGTAGATGGGTGTATAGGCCGCATCAAACCTATAATATATTCATAAGGACAATAGACAAAGTTAAATAGATATCAAAAGTAACAGTAAGCTAAGAATCATAAAACACAACAAATTATTCCCTCTTGGGAAAATGTGGAGATATTAAAATAACCAACATAACTAGGTCCTGTTAATAAATAAAGTTAGGAAAAACATTATAAAAACACATAAAATGGGTAAAAGTTAATCATAATGGATAGAGAATATATGTGTAAAATTAGTAAAAGTACTAACATTGACAATATAAAATGATAATAATTAGAAAAAATACAGTTAATTGGATAGGCAAATAGAGATCGATGTAACAATAAAAAAAATTAACTATAATGTTCTCTAACGTTAAGGTTTCATTAAAAATTTGGTTGATTTGTTTTGTTTGGTATGATCACTTTACTTTGAGGGGATATATTCGAATCGATTAGTGTTCACTTGTGTATAAGGATTGTTTTTGTATATAATTTATGTCGATGATGAAGCCAAGTTGTCCCTTCACGATCTTGTACTGGTTTGTAAAACACATAATGTGAACTGTTGCTGGTCGATCAACTTATCCATAATTTTTCTAGGTATCTCACCTCGTCTAATTTGTTGGCAGCACTACATCAAGCTGACTAAGTTGGAGAAGAATCCGAAATTGAATGACCTGTTGGATGCTTGATTTCAATCAGGTTTTGTTATTTTTGTTAAGAGTGTCAGTTGAGCTGCTGAGCTGAATAAGTTGCTTGTGGAGTGAAACTTTCCTTCTATATGTATCCATTCTGGCATGTTTCAAGAAGAGAGGTATGTGCCTTTACTTTGTTTTGTGTAGCTTATACACCAGGTGTTTATTGCTGGTATGTTATACTTGGTGTTGTGTCATTTTGGATCTCTCTGAATTCTTTATGCTTATAGCCTATCTTTGTGAAGGTGCTTGCTCTAGGTTTGTTGACACTTTGTATTGTATGTTATCCATTCTTAGATAGAGAAATGTAGTTCTTGTGATGCTAGCTTAGAAAATCCAAGGTTTGGTTGCTTTGAGCATGTAAGGTTCTGTGAAGGTCTCTTCTTGGGGCTCTGAACTTTTTGTTGAATGTTGCTATTGTCATGGTGAACTCATTCTCAGTTTTTGCGGGTGCTAATACTTCCTTTGGGGAATGAGGGAGTTCCTTAATGCCTCCTTATGCTCTGAAGATATTTAACCAATATAATAATTTTTAGTTTTTGCATGAGACATTATACTTTTCTGAGTTTTGCTGCATTATAGTACTCATGTACAGTGGCTGTTGTGTGCTTATTTTAGGCTGGCTCGCTACAAGTGCTTCAAGGACGGGAAACAAAGGATTCTCCATAGATAAGTCCTTTGCATTACACAAAGTTAGGAAAAAGCTTTCTTCCACTAATCGCATGTTAGACATGAAAATCAAAAAGTGGAAACCAATACACATCCATACAAAACAAACGTCATCAACATCTGCATGATTTTCATCCTATATTCCTCTGCAAGAAACAGGAGATAGGTGCCTAAGAAATCCTATGCACATCTCTCACCCAAACCACTTCACATAAAATGACTAAGAAAAATGTTGCACTATCATGGTATCACAAAACTATTCCAAACAATCAAGTGCATACATCTGATAGAAGTATGCCATGTTAGAAAGTAAATTGATTAGCCCCCACAAATCATAAATTAGCCAACTTTCCAGATGGACCTCTGTTCATATGGAAAATTTAAGAAATACAACATAGAGACAATTGCAAACTCTAAAGCAATGATGTAGGAGCGTCCAAGTTTTATCATTGATTATTTTTTTGTATTTACGAAAACGTATCCCTTAGCTTCAAGTTTGTAGTCATTTATGGGTTTTCCTGTATTCTAATAATCACTTCTCATTGCTAATCCTAGGTTTCTTTCCCCTTGCTCTCTTGCGAAGTAAATTTTTCACTCCTTCCCACACCTTCCCTTTTCCAGACTGCCCCCAACTTTCTACCAAAAAGAAAAGGTCCTTAGTGTAAGATTGCTTTTTGTTGGAGCATGATCTTGCAAAGGGCTGGAGGGTTTACATCTCTGCTTGTTTGACCCTCACAATTTAAAAGGAACTTCATTAAGGGATACATTACTATTTCTTTTATCGAACTCCAATGGATATACATCCCCAACACAGATAAGTACTTAGTAGTATACACAATTGTTAATGAATTCCCATCGATTGAAAAATCTAAGGCGGGAAACTTATAAGGAACTAAGGGAATTAGTGCTCACCTCTGCTGTTTAGTTCTAAAAATATATATATATGGACTTCTTTGAGCAATTGTTGTAATCATCAATCGACTCAACTTTGTGCTCTATTCCCATGTTGTCCCCTATTTTGGCCATAAACAGAATAAGCAAAATAGTGAAATGGAAGGAAATAAGAAAGCGAGAATCAGAAGATCAACTCACTCTACAAAGGGGAAGCAATGTTGATAACCAAGAGGAAGGCAATAATCACCAGAAGAAAGGTAAGAGGATTCTTACCATTTGTGCCCGAAAAGCTAACTATTTTTCTTTCAAAGACGGGAAAGTGAACACATTGACAAATTAGGATTTCACTATTGCTGCATTCATAATGGAAATTACTTTTTGGCAAGAGTTCTTAAATTAGAGAATATAACCAATTACAAATAACCAAGATGGGTATATGGTATTGAAACAAAAAATCACAAAACGTTGAAACAAAGAAAACCCACAAACAACCCAATTAAAGAAAATAAGATAAGTTGAGAGAGAACTTACCTTTTGGAAGATGATCCAGGACATGCAAGGAAATAAGCCCTAAATTGGAACTATAGATTGAAGAATGGAGAAACAAAGCTGGGAACACTGAGCCAAATAAAATAAGCGAGTGAAATTTTGGGTTGAATTTGATTTAGGAAAGTGCATGGGCTTTTTCTTATGTTTAAGAAGCTAAAAAGGGGAAGTGTTTGATATGCACTTGGGACTAAATTTCTCAACAAGAGTGCAAAATGAGCAATGGGTAGTTAACCCGCCATCTGAACTGATGTTCAAAGGGCTACCAGAAATTTTTAAAACTTTCTGCTCCAATCTGTCGAATTTCAAATACTACAAAAAAAATCATGTAATCTCGCACCTTCATTGTTTCTTTCTCTCCAGATAATTACAAATTTGAGGAAAACTTCACATAACCCTAGAATCAAGCACAACAAAAAACCCTTCAAAACTAAAATCTCGATTATAATCTAAGGATTATGAATTTATGACTGCTAAAATTCAAAATCAAACCTCAAACCAACCTAAATCCACCATGCAATCAGCTTCGCTGAAGACCAACTGGCTCAATCGAAATTCCGAAGTGAGATAAGCAAAAAGGAAGAAAAAATCTGAAGTTGCCTAGTTTCAGAGGAGAAGGGAGAGGAGAGATAGTAAAATGAAATTGTACCTGTTTGACGCTTGCATGGGTGGGTGAAAAGTGAAAACAAAAGAATCTGCCCAAAACACCCCTAAAACACTATTCATTGGAACAATAAAATTTTTAGTTTAAATAAACAGTACCAATCTTTAGAATGGGGTTTTCACATTTTAAGTATAGTGATTTTGATTAGTTATCTTTTAAATAGTTTCATTCACCAGTTAGAACATAATTCCTAAATCATTTTAAAATATTTTCTTGGGCCAATAAATATATTAACTAAATGATTATTTATTATTTTTATTATAATGGTTAGTAAAATATAATTAGGCAGTGAGTATTGTCGTGCGTAATGTGGCTAACAGTGCCAAGCTTTAAAGGCAATCCTCGTCAACGACTATTCATCGATGGGTCTTCATCACTTTTAGGTATCTTTGTATATGGTGAACTAAATTTGATAGTTTGAATGCTTTCATACTTTGCATTGTAAGTTGAAGGAATTGATAAATTTTATTATCCTTGCTCCTTTTATGGAATTTGATAGAGTCAATAAGTTTATTATTTTGAGTCATTACCCTTGCTCCTTTTATGTATTTGATAGAGCCAATAAGTTTATTATTTTGAGATAGTTGTAAGCTTTTATTTTTAAGTCATTGCCCTACCTAACTTCTAAGCTCATTTACCAACCTCATGAGATCAAGGTTGGAATGTTTTTATTCTCCTTTCATTAAAAATTTACCATTTCACTTGTCTAGACTATACTTATAAGTGAATTTGGTTTATTTTGGTATGCTTGTTGATGTTTACGTGTCTAATTGGGATTCTAGAAGAAGTGACAAATCATATTATATTTTTTAGATGATCTAAGTATAAAGAGAACAGTAAAAGATGATTAAATCTCCTAAGGATATATTATTTTAGGCCATGTTCTTTTGTGCGGCAAATTGAGTGTGGTAAATGGTATGGTAATATTGTGGGAAGTGTGGTATGTTATGGTAAGATATGATAAAAATTGTGGTAAAAATGATTGATGGGATAGATGAGGAGAGAGAATGTGCAAAGTTAAGGAAAAAAATGAGGAGAGAGAATAGTAAAGAGAAAGAAAGTTATGATTGTTGTGGTAAAGCGTGGAATGATATGGTATGGTATGGAAGGATTGTAGTAATTGTGGAAAAATGTGGCAAGTGCGGTGTGGAACCATGCAGAAGAACAGGGCCTTAACATCAATTTGATTAATGATAGTTTGTAAAGTTATGTGAAGAGGAAATGTAAGAATCAAATGATGACTCTTTTTAAGAGTAATGAAATACATTCTAATTGTCCTAATTGTTCTAATTGGAGGCCAGAAAATCCGAAAATAAAGTAAAAACTAGTTTGTTTAAGACGACTCATGAGGAGTAGTTAAATGGAAATACTAGCGCTAAAAACCAAGGTTGAGGTGACTCTTGATAACTTTGAGGATGCCCAATGATCTTACCCACTTTATCATCCTACCCAAATTGTTCGTGTTGGTGGCTGTCAATATTGCTTTAATTATATTCATGTAATTAGTGTGCGTATAGAAATTGCTAAAATCATCGTATCTTAAGCTTCCTCAAAAGAAATCTTATCAGTTAAGGATTGTTTATGGAATGAGTCATCTGCTAATGATTTTGTGGAACATGAGTGCTCTCTTAAAGTCAACCCTAGTATACCTAAAAAAAATTAAATACAAATCAAAGTTCAAGTCCTAACAATATGGGTTGAACCTTAAGCTACGCCCACTCTACTAGAGTTTAAACTCCTACTATTAGGAAGATTACAAGGAGTTTAGTGAGAAATCTAAGAAATTTATAGTGGATTTGTGCTTGATTATTTTAGTGATTGTCTATTACTTGGGATGATAAGTGTTGGGGAGATTCAAGGCGGGAGCCCACTTCAACCAAGTGTCATGACTTAGCAATCAATTAGAAGGCCAGTTTGGTATGTTGTTGAGCAAGCCCATGTGGGAACGACCTTCAATTTTGCTACAATACTTACCATGCACGTGCGGTGTATCAGTAACCTGAAAATAATCCACATTGAGACAGGAAAGCTACAACATGAATACAAACACAATGCATGATTTGATCCTTGAACAGAGATTACACTCTAATGTCAACAACTCTTTCACACTCTCCAATAGTATAAGATTACAATGGCAAAACTCTCTCACTTGTCACTCTCTATAGACAAAAATGAATGGCATATCAAAAAGCAAAACTAGGTTATTTTGATAAGAACCTACCCTTCGCTTGCAATGACGCGAAATAAAAAGTAGGTCGACTGATATGAACTATGTCAACATGACACGACCCGTGTCGCCTATGACACAGACCTTATCGTGTATGACACGGTCCATGTTGGTCTAAAACTTCTAGGATCGACTCTCTGATTACAGCACAACCCATGGTGAGCTTCACATGGTCTGTGTCGTTTGACCTCAGGTGGACCCTTAAGAGGATTCAGTTGGTCATAAAACCCAACATTAACGAATGTTTGCAACATTTGGTCCCAAAAATATATTTTAGTCAAAATTTGATTTTTGAGACCTGAATAGATTGAATTGCCTGTGGTAATATATTTTAAGGAAACATTTATTAACCCTTCTTATAATTTGAGGCAAAATTCATATTTATAAATATGTTTTTGAATTATAATAATTTCAACTTAAGTCAAAATAGTTACTCAAACCAAACTATAAGCACATAAAACGAAAATAAAAATAAAAATTGGGGGTCAATAAAATCTATTTAAACACAATAACAAGGATATTTTGATTAGGAGTGAACAGTTATGGGTATTCTGTGCTAAAAAACACTTATTTTTTTACTTAAACGTCAAATACAACACACTATCCCGTCAATGCATCATCATGGCCACAAAACCGCAAGTTAGTACAAGCATTGAAAATTGAAGAATTTTAACCCAAGTTTCTAAATAATGTGTACACTTTAGTAATTTTATTTATTTGTTTATATTAAAATCAAGGTTGTTAAAATCAAGATCCTAACCCGAAACTAGGGGGAAGTTAGGATCGGAATTTAGCCCATATATGATCGTGGATCGTGTGTAAATTGTAGAATCATTTCTACGATTTTGGACGTACCATGAAATCGTAGGATCGTAAATCAGTATCGGGATTTTAATAACTATTATTAAAATTAGGTTCCACTATGTGGATACCTATCGGTTCTACAGTTATTGTAACGCCTCCAGGTTACTAACCACTAGATTAAGCTAATGATACACCTAACCCAATGATTAGCAGCGGAAAAACGCCTAGGAGTATTACCGCCGTCCACGGAGGTGGACAAGGCTAAGACTAAACCCAACAAAACAACCAAAACATAAACTAACTTCGGGTCTGCATCATCAAGACATAACTTAACTTAAACCACCTTAAAACACCATAACACAACCCAACAAAACTTATACAGCCAAAATATCACAAATTTCTCTTAAATTTGTGATAAAGAGTCTCTAACCACCTTCACTCTCCTTAAGAAGCTCTAGGGTTTCATCCTTCCGGGGCTTTTCTCTTCTCCTTTGCTGAGATTCCTAAAACAAAAACATAAAACTTCGAAAAGTGAGTTAACTCAGTACGTATACGCCTAACAATGTAAGAATCTTTTCATAACTCGTTTTAATTATTTAGCGCGGTTCCAAAAATATTAAAAATAATATAAATAGGAAACAAACATTAAAAGATAGCATAACTTACATAACTTGACCATACTTAACCTGTACATGGGAAATATAACTTAACCTGTATTTAAATCACAACTTAAATGAAAATACTTATGAGTTCTTCCTTGTAAAATTTTCCAACATACATAACCATAACCTTGTTTGAGAGCAATTTAAATCATGCATGATTTGACATAAACACACACATGAACCTTTCCATAATCATGTCTTTAAACTGCTATAAATCGAGACTTAAAACCCTTGAAAAGTCACTTATAAAACTTTACTTTTCCTCTCTCTCTCTCTCTCCCTCTCACTCTCTTAGAAACTTAGAGTACATAAAACTTAGTTGTTATATTATTATCTTGAAGGTCCCCTACTTGCGATCACCGGCTAAGCCTCCGTATGTGCATACCCGGACCGATTGGGAGGTCCGGATGGTGGACAATGTCCTATACTGACCAGATTTCCATGGGGTGCACTTATGGCACAAATTATCCTAGGGTGCACTGAGGCACGATCAATATGGTGTGTCCTATGACAAGATCTCCCTGGTGTGCAACTTGGCACGATTAACATGGTGTCACTTGATGTGTACTAAGACACGATTTTCCTGGTGTGCTCTAAGGCACAATTATATGGGCGGGGACTTTAGTGATGTATTACAACTAGAAAAAATTTCTTGCTTTTAATCTTATTATTTTGGGTTCCTTATAAGACGTAACTATGACATAAACTACTCATCATATACTCTTAGATGAAACTTGCGCTTGTATAATAACTCCTTCATGAAAATCCTTAACAAAATCAATACTTGTTTCCATAAAAAATACCTAGCCCAAAAGTATGTAAATGATATATATATATATATATATATATATATATATATATATATATATATATATAATATCCTGAAGACATGTATCTACAGACTTTAAGTAAAATACTTTACTCAATAAACCTTACTTTGGTACTTAAAACCACATAAACCTTATTATACCTTAACATGACACATAGAATTGAAGTAAATAATATGAAACTTAAGAAACAACATAACTTTATAAGGCATAGAATAAATCGTGTGATCATAAATATTTAAGTCTGAAGCTTTACTTAATGAAACTTACTCAGTACATAAAACCGTAATAAACATACTTATATCAACAGGTCATATGGAAATTGAATAAATAACATGAGTCTTAGAAATAAACATAGAATTTATGTGGCATAAAATTAGTCATGAAATAAACTTAAAAAGAAAAAGGGTTACAGATAATATATGCACCTAGGTACCCATTACCCACGCACACAAAATTGGCAGAGACTTGAACAGTTTGAACGTAACGACCTCTTGGAAACACTTAAGAAAGGATAAGAATTATAAGTTAGGACCTAACTTAGGTTGATGTGTTGAAACGTAACTTGGTAAAATTCTAAGGTTACTTGATAATTAGCTTGCTTCCTAAGGTATACTTAGAAGGCCGTAACTTTTCCCACAAGTATCGTATCATGGCAAAAAAAAAAAAAAACACTTTCTGAAAAGCTCAGCTAACATACTACAACATTTCAGTTGATCATAAGATCCAAAAACAATAGGAAAAGGGGTAAAAACCCCAAACTCAGCTGGCTGCCCAGAACAAAAGAGGATGAACCTCGGTTTTTCGGAAAACCATAACTCGGGCTACAGACATCAGTTTGGGACGTGCCAGCTATCTATGGAAAGGTCAAAGAAATACTCCAACTTTCATTTGGACCACGAGTTGATTTGGGCATGGGAAAGGGTCGGATTTTGGCCCCACACACAGGCAGTCGCAAAACATGTTCTGGGTGAATTTAGATTTTTAACCCAATAATCCAAGACTCATAACTTTCACTCCGGACATCCGATAGTTACAAAATTTACCATTTTGGAAAGCTTAAAGAATTATCTAAAACTTTCATATTGAACATTTGACCTAAAAACATCTCCAACTAGGCAAAAAACATGCATTTTCAGACTAACCTCAGAACACGTATATAATTACACCTCTTAACGGTTTTGACCATAAGTCAAGATATACATATCGAAATCATGAAATTCAAAAGCCAGGTGTTAGCTAACATCTTAGGCTACCATCTTATGCAAAAAATTGGGATAAACTCATACTTTAAATCTGCTGGAAATCCCATATTCCAACTAGATTCGTAAGCCATTTAAATTTCCGTTTGCATGCAAGTTATACTTAATAATCTTACATTAATTTCACCCCAAACACCTTTTTAATCATGGACTACTAACTTCCAGAATCAAAACATTGGAAACCCCTTATCTTAGATCATAAAAATTGTTGGAAATATTTCAAGAGTATAAGATAATTATATAGCCTAAAGAATTATATATATCAAGTACAAGGATCATATACAAGTGAAACGTCAAGAATATGATCAACACGGGTGAGTCTGGGACCAACACGAGTTGTGTTGGTCTCTAGAGAGCAAAGAAAACATTCTTGGGCTCAACACGAGTCGTGTTGGAACAACACGGGTCGTGTTGCACCCAACACGGATCGTGTTGCACCCAACATAGACCGTGTTGCACCCAACACGGACCGTGTTAGATCCCAGAATTTGTTTTAATGACTAACGACTATATAATCTTATGTATTAAGTGTATGATATCAATATTAAGTCCGATATTATATGTATTCCAACAACTATGTTAGTTGACCAAGTCAAGATCATGATCTATCATTAAGGACCTTTATTATGCCTTTGACTAAGGGGTGTAATTAGGGTTGGATTAGGTGTGGAAGTCTCCTATAAATAGGAGACATTCCCAAGCCATTTGAGATGATCACAAGCATCTATTCTTTCCTTCTATAATCACATCCTCTCAAGTATAACTGCAGCTGTACTTGAGAGAATCAAGTGAGAAACCTATGTCTTAAGGGCGACAAGAGCTAAGTTTTATCCCTTTGAACATTTACGGTACAGTAAATAGTTCTTAAGGAAAATGAGTACGAGGCCATGACTCTTAGTGATATCCAAACAAGATAACCGTATGGTTATTAAGTTCAATATTTGTCTTGTCACATGTACCGCAAGAAGATCAAGATGCCAAGAGAAGATGATGAAGATTCAAGCCGGTGTCAAACATCATTTTCCAACAATCTTAAGAACTATTTTACGAGACAAGATTGGAGGAGGCTAAGAGTACATTGGACATCCAAGATTCAAGAGGTACTACAAAGATAAGTTTATATTTTACAAGTTTATTAGTATCAATTTTCATATAAGTTTATTAAGTTTTATTGAACAAGTTTAATGATTAAAAGTTTATTAATCATTTGTTTATCTATATGTATTTTATATAGATGAGAAATTGATACATAAGTGTGGCAATACAAGTACAAGATGTTGATGTTCATGATGGGAATTGTTGCTTGGTTATGCAATGAGGTTTACATGGATTAAGGGCAAGGTAACAACAAAGTCATTTACAAGGAGGTCAAAGGTATTTAAGTTATGGTTATTATTTGAAGGTTATATGCATGTGCATTGACCATGTTTAAGTTGCCTCTTAATATTATCAAGTTGATACCAATGGCATGAATATGTTTTATTACCTTTGTCATGTTTATAAGAATTGCCATTAAGGATAAGTGTATTGAAATTCCATGTTAAAGTAGTTGTGGAAGGATGGTGCAAGAAAAAGTCAAAATAAGTATTTATTTATATTATTAAGTGTACCATTGAACATCTACATAAGTTACAAGTTTATTTTAGCCATATGTTTTAAGTTGGCTATGATATTAAGGTACATGGAAGTTTCATACTAGTAATAAGGATGAGATTATTACCATTAAAATATTCCTTGGTTGGATGTTTTAAGTTACAAGTTTTTAAGGTGTTTAATGTGGAAATTCATTGTGGCAAGATTATATTTTGCTTCTTAAAATCTGAATTTTTTTCCATGTTTATTCACATGTTCAAAGTATAATTAAGTTTATTCCGCCAATCGTTTTCGATATTAATATGAAGGATAAGTACAAGTTGATTAGACCTTTTATTAATATCATGTTTGGAAATCTTGTTCCATGTTTATAAGTGATAGGTATGAGTGATTTCATGCTTATTGTTTTGCCTATAGTTATTCAAGTATTGTTTAATAGCATAATTAACAAGTTAATTTTATGTTTAAGTTTGAAGCATGAAAATAGAATATAAGTATTGGTAAAAGTATTATGTTTCTAATTTATAAGTTGCCATGAAGTTCTATTTGGTTATCTCAAGTTTATGATTCTATTCTTGATTATTACAATGAGTTCATGCAATTGAAAGTCAAAAATGAATTTGCTATTCAGATAAGCTTTGCATATGAGTGTAATTTTTATGAGAATTATTTGAATGCATACAAGTGGCTTGTTTATTGATTCAAGAAATTCACTATAAGTTATGTGTGCATTAAGGTTCAAATTTCTATTATTATCATGAGTATATTTTATTATGCTTATAAGTATTGTAATAAGGAAAGCATAATAACTTATTATTGTTATTATTTTACAAATACATATATATGTGATTATATATGTTGTTAAGTGACTTGGCAACATTATGTGGTTATTAAGATGAAATAGCAAGTTTGTGTACAAGAAGCCATATAAGAAATTATATATGAGCAATCATATGTAATTTATTTTGTACAAGTTTATAAATGGCTAATATAATTTCCTAGATATTGGAAATTTAAGAGTACACAAGTTAATAAGAAAGACAAAGGATTAATCATGTTTACATGATTAATGGTATGTTTAAATTTAAGGTACATACACACAAGTTGTCTTGGCTATTTCAAAATATGATTAAGTATATACATAATATGAATACTAGTATGGGAATTCATAATATGTATAAGTTTGACAAGAAAGTTTTCTATGCTTATAAGATGTTGCATAAGTAAGGACTCATGATTATTTCTAACAAGTTGAACCTATAAGATTATTTGGCTAATTTTCTTATCAAATTATGCAAAGGAAATTTCATATGTTTTGTTAAGTCTTTGTACTAAGTTTAAGTCAAGTATGAAATTTATTTAAGTATTGACTTTCACGCACATTTACAAGTATCTTGCCATGCGATTCATGTTTATAAATGTTTATAGAGTTTTATGATTTATTCAAGCATGCCAAGAAGACTTAAGTTTTGGTTTGTTTGATTAAAATAAGTATTTGACTCTATGTTGTTTATGACATGACAAGTTTAAGAATAATCACTTGATCCTATAAGTGTTTAAGGGAATTTGGTTGTTTTTCTAAATGCAAAATTGATTCATGTGATTATATGAGTATGTAGAATCATAAATTATTAATTTCCTTTATTCATGGAAATATAAGTAGACAAGAACATGCTTTATTCTTGACAAGGAAATATGAGTGATTTTTTATTCACTAATATTGTGTTTACAAGTTTGATCATGCTAGTAAGATCAAGTTTTGCCTATTTTACTACATGCTACTTTAAGTAGTTGTAAGTCATGTACTTACAATTATGTTCTCAAGTAATGCAAGTTATTCATAAGAGACATGGACATAAGTTTATCTACATGTTTGGTTGTTGTAAGCTTCTCATGTTATTCAATCATATTTTAATATGATAAGAGTTTATTAAGATTTATGCAAGTTCACTATAAGATAAATTTCTTTATGAAATAAGTGAATGGATTGCATAAGATATATGAGAAGATTTCATACTTTTGTATGGTTTATGTGTCAATATGTATATGTTTACATATTTGTATTCATTGGGTAAAGGCATATGAAAGCATCAAACATGATTAGATAAATATAAGATTGAATATGATTACTCATGTGTTTTAATGTATTCATAAATATAAGTTGAATACATATTTGTCCTTGTTAAAATTTTCAAGTTTATAAGAGCATGTAGTAAGATATAAGGAAGTTTTTCATAAGGAATTATGCGTACTTGTGATAGACTATAATTCATGATTATGGAAATGTTATTCTTGAGGTTTAACAAGTTCATAAATTTTAATTTATGAGGTTTCCAGATAATCATGATTGAGAATGGTCTATGTTGTTTGCATAAGTTGAGTATGCATATATCAAGTTTATTTGCTACATAAGAAGTGTATAATTTTTATACATTTGATTATTCTAAATTCATGATATATATTTATATCAATGGATTTGGAATGACAAAGTTTAAGTATTATATATTATGTTTAAGTCTTCATAGCTATATGCTTTGACGGGTGAACTTAAATATAAAAGGAGAGAATACAACCATGGTAATGTGATGGTTTAATCATATACTTGGTAGTATACTCTACAAGATAATCATTCATGGTTATGAACCATTGTTTATTCAATGAGTTACAGTTATAAGTTCAAGTATGTAGCAAAGGATTGAGATGTAATGGTTTAATTACATATAAGTTGGAAATTCGATTTCCATATAAATCAAAGGTTAAGTCGTTTGTCAAGTGTGAGGTTATTTTGTTCACAAGTTTGTATCCATGCTGTTTTGGATGATAAGCATATAAGAGGATCCATATCAAGTTTACACACGATATAGTGTGATTATATCCGAAAAATAATATGATGGTTTGTTCATATTATGATGAAGATATTCTTATTGAGGCCATGGTAAAGATATAATTATATATCTAGTGGACCTTGTTGTTAGAGATGGGTTAAGTAGCCTAAATATCTACTACTTCACAACAATGACTCAACTTTACGAATTGGAATACCACCAGCTTCTAAAGTACAAATGAGTACGGAGTTGTCTAAAGTAGTAGGAAGCATCCATTTTTTACATCTCAGGTTAAGTGATGCTTAATATCTGTAATGACAAGAGGTTGAGTGGTGACACTCTTAATAGACTTTGTGGGAGCCTAATTACAGAGGCGATAAATTCCAAAGACTACCTATGTATGTGTGATGTGTGGCCGCTGAAAGGAACTTAGGGCTAAAGTTCCGAAACACTTACTAAGGATAAGGACACAACGCCGGATAACAGTGTCAAAGTTTTAGCACTTAAGATTTAAAAACAAACATATGTGTAATACGAGTATAGTTTATCAATATAAATCCAAAGTTCAAAGACATGTCTACTTTGTGATTTTGATTCAATTTTGGCTTGTATATAGTAAGTGAAAAGTTCAAGGAGCAATCTACTTTTCATTATGCATATGTTTGTGAGTTTCTCGTGAGATTACAAGTTAAGGTATATCTCAAATGGCGGAGGTGTTAACTCCTTAAGTAAAGTTATTTCAAGGGTTTTACATACTCTTGAAATAGCGGGGGATTGTTGGAAATATTTCAAGAGTATAAGATAATTATATAGCCTAAAGAATTATATATATCAAGTACAAGGATCATATACAAGTGAAACGTCAAGAATATGATCAACACGGGTGAGTCTGGGACCAACACGAGTCGTGTTGGTCTCCAAAGAGCAAAGAAAACATTCCTGGGCTCAACACGAGTCGTGTTGCACCCAACACGGGACCGTGTTGCACCCAACACGGGTCGTGTTGCACCCAACACGGACCGTGTTGGATCCCATAATCAATTTTAATGACTAACGATTATATAATCTTATGTATTAAGTGTATGATATCAATATTAAGTCCGATATTATATATATTCCAACAACTATATTAGTTGATCAAGTCAAGGTCATAATCCATCATTAAGGACCTTTATTATGCCTTTGAATAAGGGGTGTAATTAGGGTTGGATTAGGTGTGGAAGTCTCCTATAAATAGGAGACATTCCCAAGCCATTTGAGATGATCATAAGCATCTATTCTTTCTATAATCACATCCTCTCAAGTATAGACTGCAGCTGTACTTGAGAGAATCAAGTGAGAAACCTATGTCTTGAGTGCGACAAGAGCTAAGTTTTATCCCTTTGAACATTTACGGTACAATAAATAGTTCTTAAGGAAAATGAGTACGAGGCCATGACTCTTAGCGATATCCAAACAAGATAACCGCATGGTTATTAAGTTCAATCTTTGTCTTGTCACATGTACCACAAGAAGATCAAGATGCCAAGAGAAGATGATGAAGATTCAAGCCGATGTCAAACATCATTTTCCAACAAAAACCACATGCAAGACATAATTCTAACTCGAAACAACACCCCTACACATAATCTTCATAAAATGAGCACCAAACATCACATTAACCATTACATATCTTAGGGTCTTCAAAACCACCACTTAATCTCGTAACCACCAATACTAAAATCTGTAAAAACATAGAATTTATCCCTGAATCAGATTACATGAACCAAATTTCTAATTAAAAGAGGGATTTCTAGTGTAAGGAAAGATTACCAACTCAAATGGAGGAAAGAAGAGCAAGGGGGGTGGTCGGTGGGTGCGTGGGTGGCCGACGATGGTGGCGCCGGTGGCAGTGGTGGCTGGCGGCAAGGCAGCAGGCATGGCTGCAAGGTTTGGTTGGCTCGGTGGATTGGAGGAAGACAAGGGCAAAGTGAGAGATGAAGAGTAAGGAGTGTTTGACGAGGAAATAAAAATGAAATAAAATCTCTAACTTAAGGTTTACATAACTAATAAGGTCCAAGGACTCTCTTTCTCCCTTGTCTTGGCCGGCTGGATCAAGGCCCAACAAATCCAATTCATCAAATTTTTAAATCTCCCTCCTTATACTTATGTTTTATGTCTCCCCAAACCCAAATTACCTAAACTTGTTGTACCGTAAAATTTATTATTGGTAACCTACGGAAACCTAAATAAATATACATATACACCTCCTTACGACCTCGTATAATCCTTTTCACCTTGACTTGGGTAAAAGATTGTAATAAATATCGGTCCCGGAAAAGAACGCATGTATAATCGTGATAACCATAAGTTTATAATGGAAAAAGGAACTTAGTAAAAAATATTACTCTAGGAATCTTAACGGTCGTTGTACTGTTCAAGTCCTGCAAAACACACACTTGATTAGAGAAATTTTGGAACACGCGCTTTAATGATTATTTAATAATTTTTAACCTTGATTAATTATGTTAATTAATACGTATTAAAGGGCAGTTAACTTTGGGTTATTACAGTTATGGATCTGAATACTTAAAATGTGAACCTATCTTACAAGTTTCATATTCCAGTTCAGGGTAGTAATTTAGGAACCTTACACTACCCATTATGATAAATTTCTAAATTTTAGGAACCTTACCCTTATCCATTGACCTGGTCCGGTCAAATTCTAGATTCTTATTTTAAAATCGTTGACCCGTAATTCCGATCAGTTAAAGTTTCAGAACCCCTTCACCGCCATAATTGATCTTTCCAAATTAGCCATTTCCGGCGCCGACGACGGCCGTTTTTAGACGGTCGCCGATCGTATCGCTTCCCTTTACCTTGTTCTTCTTGGCGTGTTTCAAATGAGTTGTGCTAATTCGTAGGTGGATATCGTCCTTGGTGGTTCGCTCGAGTCGATCAACGGCGACGATTGTCACCGGTGGTTGGCACAGTGACTTGGCTGGCTTGGGTGGCTCTCAATCTGGGTTGCGCAGGTTTAAGTTCCAATTGACAACCCCGTTGGCTTTTCCGCAGCAGGGTGCCAAGTGATTGGTTGCTGAAGTTGCCTTATCTGGTGCTTTGCCGCTGTATTTGCACCGGAATCGACCTTAAGTTGCCTTGTATAGTTTTGAGTTGCTTATACTTTTGGATTTGAGAGCCTTGGTTTGAGTTGTTGTTCCACAACAAGTTGGCAGGTGTACATTATACTTTTGTATTTGAGAGCCTTGTTTTGGGGAGTTCTCGGATTAAATTTCCCTTGAATTTGGCAGAAATGTCAAAATCGCCCTTGAATTTTTTTTTGTTAACAAAATACCCTTAAACCGGTTAAAACTAACTAAATTGCCCTTTTCACCTAATATTGTAAGTTTCAAGTGATTTACTCAGTTATGTGCAGCTTAATTCATTTTCCCTCTTTAATTATGTTTGACAAATTAAAAAGTTGTCTTAAAGCCACTGGCCCCCTTTTATTCCGTCACTTCCCTCCATTCAAAAAACAACTCCAACCTTTTCTCCTTCCTTTCGTTCCATCATCCCCCACCTGGTTTTGATTCTTCACTTCAACTTCATCACTGTCGACTCTACTGTGGCCATTGATTTCCTTTGGAGCTTCATCTCCATTTTCGGACTCAGAACCAACAAGTGTGGTAAGGTAAGTTTTATTCAACTTCATTGGAACAGTAAAGTTCAGGGTTTGTTTATATGATGCTTCCATATGAGTTTGATATGATGATGTTGGTATGTGTTGTATTTTCGTTAAAGATGAATTTTTTTCTACTGATTATGCAAAATTCTAGGATTTCAAGGGTTTCTGTGATGTTGCCATTTTTCTGGGTTTAATGGGTGGGGGGTTTACTCTGTTTGTATGGTGTCTCTGCCTTAATGATCAATGCAACTAATTTTGATAATTTTTTGTTATTTTTTAGGGTTTGATCATGGGTATGTTGCATATTTTCCATGGGGGTGAGTTTAAAAGTGAGGTGTATCTAAGATATGTTGAATGTGAACTGTTTGAGATTGATGTAGACCCTGATTACCTAAGTATAGATGACTTGGTTGAGATTGTGGTGGAGTTACCATATACAAAGGACAGGAAAATGAAGATTTATTTTAGTGAACCAGGTTGGCCATTTGAGGAGAGTTTAGTCCTATTGGATGGAGATAAAGAAATTAGAGAATTGATTGCATTACTGAATATATGTGATTTTGTTAGGCCGTATGTTGATCATGGTTGCAATGATATTGTGGAAACTGGTACCAATGATCATGTGGATCAAGGGGAGGAAGATGATGAAGATGAGGATGATCAAGATGACCCTGAATACTTTCAGGAGGATGAATGTGAGGATGATGATGGAGACAGAGATGATGAAAATGGTTCTAATGTTGATGATGAAGAGGTTGTGACATTGAGGGAGAAGAAGAAATAGTTGAAGGAAGCTATTCATAGTGAGAGGTGTTGAACCTCGGTTTTACCACTTTTTACCTCGGTTTTATTGTCTTATTGAACTTATCTAAGTCATTTAGTATAAGTTTAATACTGATTTTTGTCATCTTTGCTAATTGAAACTAACTTATTTAATTGTCTTATTTTTAGGCAATTCGAGTGCAAATGATGATGGCAATAGAGGAAAATAATTGGAAATATAGGAGCAAAAGAAGCCAAGACAAATTGGGATTTCCAGTTTGGCACACCTAGGTGTGCCAATCGGCACAGGCACCCGTGCCAAATTGCAGTCTTTTATTTTAAGATGTTTTATTAATTAGAGACAGGGAGATTTTCATTCTACGTTCTTTTCATTCTAGTTTCTCTCTAGGCTTGAAGGGAGGTTTCTCCCTGAGCCTCTTTAGTTCCAGGGTTAGATTTCCATTGAATAATTAGATTAGATTGTCTTTGTTCAAGAATTAACCAATTTCGTTCTTCACCTTCAATTCAAGACTAAGTTCTTCTATCCTTTTCTCTCTTTATTTTCTCCTATGTTGATTGCTTGTTAGTTTTGTGTTGTTTGGGTTGTGATTGATGTATTTGATGATTAATTAATCTTGTTTTAGGCCTAATCTGTCTAAATTCGTGCTTGTAGTTAAAGGTTTTCTCATGCCCACCATGTGTTCGATGAAATGCTCGAGAGAGTGTTCATATGTTTTTCTTTAGACAATTGATGTACGACGAGAGGTGAGGTTAACTTGCTAGTGTGGTAGAGAAAATAGTTACGGTTTTGGACACGAGAATAGTCGAATTCTAACTAGGTCTAGGGTTGCTATTCTTCTAGTTTAATTAGACTAACTCCATGAGAATAGGATCTTCCCAAGGGTGAATTAATATTCGTATTGTGACTTTTGTCACTCGCAGTCCTTTGTAATGTTGAAGGAAAAAAAGGAAACAAAAAACAAAAAAAAGAACAAAATATATAAAAGAGAAAAAAAAAACAAAACAAAAGAAGGGAAAAAAGAAAAAAGTTACCAAGTTATTAGCTTTGAATAAAGTGTGTGGCATGAGTAGATCTCAATATCTTTTCCCCTTGGTTTAAGACATTTATAGGTTGTATATGTTTTCTCTATGGCGAATTGGTGGGTTATGTCGATTCTTGAAACGAGTTGGAAGTATTGTTCAATCTTGGTTATTAATTCCTCATTTCCCAAATTATTTTCCCTTCCTTTCCCTAGCCTAGCCCCGTTACAACCTTATGAAAGTCCTCATTTGATTCTTGTTTGTGTCCCTAGTGGTGGAGAATGAGATGCTCGCCAAGCCTATGGTAGTCCACATGCATTAGGAGAGTTTTTAGTGAAACCGCATATTTTCTTCAAACAAAAGAGGGGAGTGTTTCCACATACCCTAAAGCGAGGTCCTACCGATCCCAACTAGTTCGCCAATCACTTGAATGAACTTGAATTACATGTAGGGTCAGGATTGAGTGAATGATTTTGCCACTTGACTTTGTGATCTTTGAAATGAATTGCAACTTTGTTTTGATCTGAATTTGGGCCTTCCCAAGCGACCTATTATATGCATTTGCTCTTGGCTACCTGAGTTTTGTCCCTTGTTCAAAAGGGGGGGGGGGGACTCCTCTTGAGGTTTTCTATTTCTCACGATACTTCATGATTAGTCTTGCTTGGGGACAAGCAAAGTTTAAGCATGTGGGGTTGTTGAACCTCGGTTTTACCACTTTTTACCTCGGTTTTATTGTCTTATTAAACTTATCTAAGTCATTTAGTATAAGTTTAATAGTGATTTTTGTCTTCTTTGCTAATTGAAACTAACTTATTTATTTGTCTTATTTTTAGGCAATTCGAGTGCAAATGATGATGGCAATAGAGGAAAAACATTGGAAATATAGGAGCAAAAGAAGCCAAGACAAATTGGGATTTCCAGTTTGGAACACCTAGGTGTGCCAATCGGCACAGGCACCCGTGCCAAATTGCAGTCTTTTATTTTAAGATGTTTTATTAATTAGAGACAGGGGGTTTTTCATGCTACGTTCTTTTCAATCTAGTTTCTCTCTAGGCTTGAAGGGAGGTTTCTCCCTGAGCCTCTTTAGTTCTAAGGTTAGATTTCCATTGAAGAATTAGATTAGATTGTCTTTGTTCAAAAATTCAACAATTTCGTTCATCGCTTTCAATTCAAGGCTAAGTTCTTCTATCCTTCTCTCTCTCTATTTTCTACTATGTTGATTTCTTTTTAGTTTTGTGTTATTTGGGTTGTGATTGATGTATTTGATGATTAATTAATCTTGTTTTAGGCCTAATATGTCTAAATTCGTGCTTGTAGTTAGAGCTTTTCACATGCTCACCATGTGTTCGATGAAATGCTAGAGAGAGTGTTCATATGTTTTTCTTTAGATAATTGATGTACGCCGAGAGGTGAAGTTAATTTGCTAGTGTGGTAGAGAAAATAGTAAGGGTTTTGGACATTAGAATAATCGAATTCTAACTAGGTCTAGGGTTGCTGTTGTTGTAGTTTAATTAGACTAAATCCATGAGAATAGGATCTTCCCAAGGGTGAATTAATATTTGTATTTTCACTCTTGTCACTCGCAGTGCTTTGTAATGTTGAAGGAAAAAAAGGAAACAAAAAAACAAAAAAAAAGAACAAAATATATAAAAGAAAAAGAAAAAAAGAGAAAAAGAGAAAAAAAACAAAACAAAAAGAAAACAAAAGAGAGGAAAAAATAAAAAATTAAAAAATAAAAAAATTACCAAGTTATTAGTTTTGAATAAAGTGTGTGGCATGAGTAGATCTCAATATCTTTCCCCCTTGGTTTAAGGCATTTATAGGTTGTATATGTTTTCACTATGACAGATTGGTGGGTTATGTCGATTCTTGAAATGAGTTGGAAGTGTTGTTCAATCTTGGTTATTAACTCCACATTTCCCAAATTATTTTCCCCTACTTTCCCTAGCCTAGCCCCGTTACAACCTTATGAAAGTCCTCATGATTGTGATTCTTGCTTGTGTACCTAATAGTTGAGAATGAGATCCACGCCAAGCATATGGTAGTCCACATGCATTAGGAGAGTTTTGAGTGAAACCACATATTTTATTCAAACAAAAGAGGGGATTGTTTCCACATACCCTAAAGCGAGGTCCTACCGATCCCAACTAGTTCGCCAATCACTTGAATGAACTTGAATTGCATGTAGGGTCAGGATTGAGTGAATGATTTTACCACTTTACTTTGTGATCTTTGAAATGAATTGCAACTTTGTATTGATCTGAATTTGAGCACTCCCAAGCCACCTATTATATTCATCTGCTCTTGGCTACCTGAGTTTTGTCCCATGTTCAAAAGGTGGGAGACTCCTCTTGAGGTTTTCTATTTCTCGCGGTACTTCATGATTAGTCTTGCTTGGGGACAAGCAAGGTTTAAGCATTGGGGGGTTGTTGAACCTCGGTTTTACCACTTTTTACCTCTGTTTTATTGTCTTATTGACTTATCTAAGTCATTTAGTATAAGTTTAATAGTGATTTTTGTCATCTTTGCTAATTGAAACTATCTTATTTAATTGTCTTATTTTTTGGCGATTCGAGTGCAAATGATGATGGCAATAGAGGAAAAAGATTGGAAATATAGGAGCAAAAGAAGCCAAGACAAATTTGGATTTCCAGTTTGGCACACCTAGGTGTGCCAATCGGCACAGGCACCCATGCCAAATTGCAGTCTTTTATTTTAAGATGTTTTATTAATTAGAAACAGGGAGTTTTTCATTCTACGTTCTTTTCATTCTAGTTTCTCTCTAGGCTTGAAGGGAGGTTTCACCCTCAGCCTCTTTAGTTCTAGGGTTAGATTTCCATTGAAGAATTAGATTATATTTTCTTTGTTTAAGAATTCAACAATTTCGTTCTTCACCTTCAATTCAAGACTAAGTTCTTCTATCCTGTTCTCTCTCTATTTTCTCCTATGTTGATTTCTTGTTAGTTTTGTGTTGTTTGGGTTGTGATTGATGTATTTGATGATTAATTAATCTTGTTTTAGGCCTAATCTGTCTAAATTCGTGCTTGTAGTTAGAGGTTTTCTCATGCCCACCATGTGTTCGATGAAATGCTCGAGAGAGTGTTCATCTGTTTTTCTTTAGGCAATTGACGTACTTCGAGAGGTGAGGTTAATTTGTTAGTGTGGTAGAGAAAATAGTTAGGACTTTGGACATGAGAATAGTCGAATTCTAACTAGGTCTCGGGTTGCTATTCTTGTAGTTTAATTAGACTAACTTCATGAGAATAAGATTTTCCCAAGGGTGAATTAATATTTGTATTTTGACTCTTGTCACTCGTAGTGCTTTGTAATGTTGAAGGAAATAAAGGAAACAAAAAAACAAAAAAAAAAGAACAAAATATATAAAAGAAAAAGAAAAAAAAGAGAAAAAGAGAAAAAAAAAACAAAATCAAAACAAAAGAGAGGAAAAAAGAAAAAAAGAAAAAAAGAAAAAAGTTACCAAGTTATTAGCTTTGAATAAAGTTTGTTGCATGAGTAGATCTCAATATCTTTCCCCCTTGGTTTAAGACATTTATAGGTTGTATATGTTTTCTCTATGGCGGATTGGTGGGTTATGTCAATTCTTGAAACGAAATGGAAATGTTGTTCAATCTTGGTTATTAACTCCACATTTCCAAAGTGGAAGTGTTGTTCAATCTTAGTTATGTCGATTCTTTCTTGTGTCCCTAGTGGTGGAGAATGAGATCCTCGCCAAGCTATGGTAGTCCACATGCATTAGGAGAGTTTTGAGTGAAAGCACATATTTTATTCAAACAAAAGAGGGGAGTGTTTCCACATACCCTAAGCGAGGTCCTACTGATCCCAAATAATTCCCCAATCTCTTGAATAAACTTGAATTGCATGTAGGGTCATGATTGAGTGAATGATTTTGCTACTTGACTTTGTGATATTTGAAATGAATTGCAACTTTGTTTTGATATGAATTTGGGCCTTCCCAAGTGACCTATTATATGCATTTGCTCTTGGCTACCTGAGTTTTGTCCTTTGTTCAAAAGGGGGGGGGGGGGGAGACTCCTCTTGAGGTTTTCTATTTCTCGCGGTACTTCATGATTAGTCTTGCTTGGGGACAAGCAAGGTTTAAGCATTGGGGGGTTGTTGAACCTCGGTTTTACCACTTTTTACCTCTGTTTTATTGTCTTATTGAACTTATCTAAGTCATTTAGTATAAGTTTAATAGTGATTTTTGTCATCTTTGCTAATTGAAACTATCTTATTTAATTGTCTTATTTTTTGGCAATTCGAGTGCAAATGATGATGGCAATAGAGGAAAAAGATTGGAAATATAGGAGCAAAAGAAGCCAAGACAAATTTGGATTTCCAGTTTGGCACACCTAGGTGTGCCAATCGGCACAGGCACCCGTGCCAAATTGCAGTCTTTTATTTTAAGATGTTTTATTAATTAGAGACAGGGAGTTTTTCATTCTACGTTCTTTTCATTCTAGTTTCTCTCTAGGCTTGAAGGGAGGTTTCTCCCTAAGCCTCTTTAGTTCTAGGGTTTGATTTCCATTGAAGAATTAGATTAGATTGTCTTTTTTAAGGAATTCAACAATTCCGTTCTTCGCCTTCAATTCAAGACTACGTTCTTCTATCCTTTTCTCTCTCTATTTTCTCCTATGTTGATTTCTTGTTAGTTTTGTGTTGTTTGGGTTGTGATTGATGTATTTGATGATTTATTAATCTTGTTTTAGGCCTAATCTGTCTAAATTTGTGTTTGTAGTTAGAGGTTTTGTCATGCCCGCCATGTGTTCGATGAAATTCTCGAGAGAGTGTTCATCTGTTTTTCTCGGGTTGCTATTCTTGTAGTTTCATTAGACTAACTCCATGAGAATAGGATCTTCCCAAGGATGAATTAATATTTGTATTTTGACTCTTGTCACTCGTAGTGCTTTTTAATGTTGAAGGAAAAAAAGGAAACAAAAAAACAAAAAAAAAGAACAAAATATATAAAAGAAAAAGAAGAAAAGAGAAAAAGAGAAAAACAAAAACAAAAACAAAACAAAAGAGAGGAAAAAAGAAAAAAAGAAAAAAAGAAAAAAGTTACCAAGTTATTAGCTTTGAATAAAGTTTGTTACATGAGTAGATCTCAATATCTTTCCCCCTTGGTTTAAGACATTTATAAGTTGTATATGTTTTCTCTATGGCGGATTGGTGGGTTATGTCGATTCTTGAAACGAGTTGGAAGTGTTGTTCAATATTGGTTATTAACTCCACATTTCCCAAATTATTATCCCCTGCTTTCCTTAGCCTAGCCCCGTTACAACCTTATGAAAGTCCTCATGATTGTGATTCTTTCTTGTGTCCCTAGTGGTGGAGAATGAGATCCTCGCCAAGCTATGGTAGTCCACATGCATTAAGAGAGTTTTGAGTGAAACCACATATTTTCTTCAAACAAAAGAGGGGAGTGTTTCCACATACCCTAAAGCGAGGTCCTATCGATCCCAACTAGTTCGCCAATCACTTGAATGAACTTGAATTGCATGTAGGGTCAGGATTGAGTGAATGATTTTGCCAATTGACTTTGTGATCTTTGAAATGAATTGCAACTTTGTTTTGATCTGAATTTTGGCCTTCCTAAGTGACCTATTATATGCATTTGCTTTTGGCTACCTGAGTTTTGTCTCTTATTCAAGGGGGGGGGGGGGGGGAGATTCCTCTTGAGGTTTTCTATTTCTCGTGGTACTTCATGATTAGTCTTGCTTGGAGACAATCAAGGTTTAAGCATGGGGGGTTGTTGAACCTCAGTTTTACCCTTTTACCTCAAATTTATTGTCTTATTGAATTTATCTAAGTCATTTAGTATAAGTTTAATAGTGATTTTTGTCATCTTTGCTAATTGAAACTAACTTATTTAATTGTCTTATTTTTAGGCAATTCGAGTGCAAATGATGATGGCAATAGAGGAAAAGGATTGGAAATATAGGAGCAAAAGAAGCCAAGACAAATTAGGATTCCAAGTTTGACACACCTAGGTGTGCCAATCGGCACAGGCACTCGTGCCAAATTGCAGTATTTTATTTTAAGATGTTTTATTAATTGGAGAAAGGGAGTTTTTCATTCTACGTTCTTTTCATTCTTGTTTCTCTCTAGGCTTGAAGGGAGGTGTCTCCCTAAGCCTCTTTAGTTCTAGGGTTAGATTTCCATTAAAGAATTAGATTAGATTGTCTTTGTTAAGGAATTCAACAATTCCGTTCTTCTCCTTCAATTCAAGACTAAGTTCTTCTATCCTTTTCTCTCTCTATTTTCTCCTATGTTGATTTCTTGTTTGTTTTGTGTTGTTTAGGTAAGATTGATGTATTTGATGATTAATTAATCTTATTTTAGGCCTAATATGTCGAAATTCGTGCTTGTAGTTAGAGGTTTTCTCATGCACACCATGTGTTCGATGAAATGCTCGAGAGAGTCTTCATATGTTTTTCTTTAGGCAATTGATGTACGCCGAGAGGTGAGGTTAATTTGCTAGTGTGGTAAAGAAAATAGTTAGGGTTTTGGACATGAGAATAGTCGAACTCTAACTAGGTCTAGGGTTGCTATTCTTGTTGTTTAATTAGACTAACTCCATGAGAATAGGATCTTACCAAAGGTGAATTAATATTTATATTTTGACTCTTGTCACTCGCAGTGCTGTGTAATGTTGAAAGAAAAAAAGGAAATAAAAAAACAAAAAAAAGAACAAAATATATAAAAGAAAAAAAAAGAGGAAAAAAATAAAACAAAATAAAACAAAACAAAAGAAAGGAAAAAAGAAAAAAAGAAAAAAAGAAAAAAGTTACTAAGTTATTAGCTTTGAATAAAGTGTGTGGCATGAGTAGATCTCAATATCTTTCTCCCTTAGTTTAAGACATTTATAGGTTGTATATGTTTTCTCTATGGCGGATTGGTGGGTTATGTCGTTTCTTGAAATGAGTTGGAAGTGTTGTTCAATCATGGTTATTAACTCCACATTTCCCAAATTATTTTCCTTTCCTTTCCCTAGCCTTGCCCCATTACAACCTTATGAAAGTCCTCATGATTGTGATTCTTGCTTGTTTCCCTAGTGGTGGAGAATGAGATCCTCGCCAAGCTATGGTAGTCCACATGCATTAGGAGAGTTTTGAGTGAAACCGCATATTTTCTACAAACCAAAGAGGGGAGTGTTTCCACATACCCTAAAACGAGGTCCTACCGATCCCAACTAGTTCGCCAATCACTTGAATGAACTTGAATTGCATGTAGGGTCAAATTGAGTCAATGATTTTGCCACTTGACTTTGTGATCTTTGAAATGAATTGCAACCTTGTTTTGATCTGAATTTTAACCTTCCCAAGCGACCTATTATATGCATTTGCTATTGGCTACCTGAGTTTTTTCCCTTGTTCAAAAGGGGGGGACACTCCTCTTTAGGTTTTCTATTTCTTGCGGTACTTCATGATTAGTCTTGCTTGGGGACTAGCAATGTTTAAGCATGGGGGGTTGTTGAACCGCGGTGTTACCACTTTTTACCTCGGTTTTATTGTCTTATTAAACTTATCTAAGTCATTTAGAATAAGTTTAATAGTGATTTTTGTCATCTTTGCTAATTGAAACTATCTTATTTAATTGTCTTATTTTTAAGCAATTCGACTGCAAATGATGTTGGCAATAGAGGAAAATGATTGGAAGTATAGGAGCAAAAGAAGCCAAGACAAATTGGGATTTCCAGTTTGGCACACCTAGGTGTGCCAATCGGCACAGGCACCTGTGCCAAATTGCAGTCTTTTATTTTAAGATGTTTTATTAATTAGAGACAGAGAGTTTTGCATTCAACGTTCTTTTCATTCTAGTTTCTCTCTAGGCTTGAAGGGAGGTTTCTCCCTCAGCCTCTTTAGTTCTAGTGTTAGATTTCCATTGAAGAATTATATTATATTGAATTTGTTCAAGAATTCAACAATTTCGTTCTTCGCCTTCAATTTAAAACTAAGTTCTTCTATCCTTTTCTCTCTCTATTTTTCTCCTATGTTTATTTCTTGTTAGTTTTGTGTTGTTTGGGTTATGATTGATATATTTGATGATTAATTAATCAATTTTAGGCCTAATCTGTCTCAATTCGTGCTTGTAGTTAGAGGTTTTCTTCGTCCCACCATGTGTTCGTTAAATTCTCGAGAGAGTGTTCATATGTTTTTCTTTAGGCAATTGATGTACGCCGAGAGGTGAGGATAATTTGCTAGTGTGGTAAAAAAAATAGTTTGGGTTTTGGACATGAGAATAGTCGAATTCTAACTAGGTCTAGGGTTGCTATTCTTGTAGTTTAATTAGACTAACTCCATGAGAATAGGATCTTCCCAAGGGTGAATTAATATTTGTATATTGACTCTTGTCATTCGTAGTGCTTTGTAAAGTTGAAGGAAAAAATAAAACAAAAAAAAAGATAAAATATATAAAAGAAAAAGAAAAAAGATAAAAAAAACAAACCAAAAAAAAAACAAAACAAAAAAAAGGAAAAAAGAAAAAAAGAAAAAAGTTGCCAAGTTATTAGCTTTGAATAAAGTTTGTTGCATGAGTAGATCTCAATATCTTTCCCCCTTGGTTTAAGAAATTTATAGGTTGTATACGTTTTCTCTATGGCGGATTGGTGGGTTATGTCGATTCTTGAAACGAGTTGGAAGTGTTGTTCAATGTTGGTTATTAACTCCACATTTCCGAAATTATTTTCCCCTCCTTTCCCTAGCCTAGCCCCGTTACAACCTTACGAAAGTTCTCATGATTGTGATTCTTGCTTATGTCCCTAGTGGTGGAGAATGAGATCCTCACCAAGCCTATGGTAGTCCACATGTATTAGGAGAGTTTTGAATGAAACCGCATATTTTCTTCAAACAAAAGAGGGGAGTGTTTCCACAAACCCTAAAGTGAGGTCCTACCGATCTCAACTAGTTCGCCAATCACTTGAATGAACTTGAATTGCATGTAGGGTCAGGATTGAGTTTATGATTTTGCCACTTAACTTTGTGATCTTTGAAATGAATTGCAATTTTGTTTTGATCTGAATTTGGGTCTTCCCAAGCGACCTATTATATGCATTTGCTCTTGGCTACATGATAAGTGCTGCTTGTATATATGAATACTTGGTTGTTTTGATTGGAATTTGGGAAATATTGTATTTGATTGTGTTATTTTATACCCGAATTTCCCATATTACACTTGGTTTGGAGTTTGGTGAGTTTCGTAGGGAATTTGTGAAGAATCGATGTAAACCGAGCCCAAAAAGCAAGTGTAGATCCAAGTTATGAGCTTAAAGGACCAAGAAGTGAGATGTTGGATCACCCAAGGCCCAAACAATGGCCCAAAGTACCCCTAGGCCTGAAAAAGACAGTGGCACGGGTGGTGTCTGCAGTGGCCCGGGTAGTGCCTATGACTAGAACGTGAAGAATTGTGTGCAGTGAAGCGACACGGGTAGTGCCTAGGGGGGCACGGTCCGTGTCACTATGAGCACGGTCCGTGCCACCCCTGGCACGGTCCGTGCCTCTCCTGTCTTTTCATTTTCGGCGGTTTTTGAGTTGATATTTGCCTATATTATGCTGATTTTCGGCCGAGTAGAAGAGAAAGAATCAATCCATCATCATCCATTTTCATTCCCTAATCATATCATTCATCATCCATATTCCATTCCATCATTGAAGATTGAGAGAAGATTGAAGATCGAAGAGCAATTTGAGCATACTTTGAAGTGGAGGAGCAAAAGTCCTCCATTGTTGATTCCTAGCAAGTTTGTTCTTCACTTTGGTTTATTTCTCATTCTCTCATAGATTTTCATATGCTTTCTAGAATAGATTTCAATTGCTTTGTAGTTTCAAACATGAATTGTGAGTAGTTCTTTTAGTTTAGGGGATGAACCTTTGAAGTTGCTTGATGAATTGAATTTGTTGGATTGAATAATCATGAATTTAGTTTGTTTCAATCTATTTGGTCTTTGAATCGAATTGTTATTGCTTTTGCTTGATCACCAATTGCATGTTAATAGGTTGTTGGATGAAGTACCAAAAGGAGAAGTTTAATTACCCGAAAACCTAGATTAAACTAGTTAAAATTATCTAGACATAGAAGTTTTAACTAGGGTTCTTGAGATAATTTGATCTTTAACCTTGACTAAATCGAAATAACCACGAAAGTAGGTGCTTGCTTAGTCTTGGCAATTCGCTCTAGTGACAAAATCTCATTGCGAAGTGTTTTATGCTATTATCGAACCTTGATTGTGCAAATTAATGAAATGAAAGTTCAATCCACATCGTTGATTCGTTATTTGACTTAGGTTTCATCCCCTGAACACCTTTTTTTCCCTTGATTTCATCAGAATAGTTCAGTGAATATTCGTTTGTTTAGACCTTGTTTGTGATTAGAGTTAGATTTAGTTGATTCAAAACAAAAACCCGATCGGCTTAGCGATCAACTAGGAGGCTAGTTCGGTCGTTGAAAGGAAAAGTCCTGTGGAATCGACCTTGATATTTGCTACACGCATACCCGCAGCGCCATGCGCCTATCAAGTTTTTGGCGCCGTTGCCGGGGACTTTGTCCCTAGCCAGCCACTGAACGAATACCCTAAGGTTGCCTAAGTCTTTTATTTTCTGTTTTGATTTTCCTTGGTGTTTTTGTTTTTGTCTTGCGAGGTTTACTCTACGTGCATGCAAAAAGCTCCACTCTTTGAGCTTGATCCTGAAATCGAAAGAACCTTTCGCTCCCGGCGAAAGAAGCAAAAGTTAGAGCACGCCCGGAGAAGACAAGAAGAGAACTCCAAGCGAAAGAACACCATGTCCGGTGGTGGCGGCGGTGGTGGAGAGCCTAGAATCACGCTTGGCTCCTATGTGATGCCGAATGTCACAAATCAACCCTCCGCCATTAATCCTCCAAGAGTGGCCGCTGACGATTTCGAGCTGAGGAGTTCACTCATCAATTTGGTGAAGGCCAACCCATTCCATGGCCTCCCCAATGAAGATCCCAACCGGCACCTTCGCCTATTCAACCAAGCTTGTGAGACTTTTAAGGCAAATGGTGCAACGCCCGATGCAATCAAGCTGCGATTGTTTCCCTTTTCACTTGAAGGGAAGGCTTGGGAGTGGTTGGATGCTCTTCCATCAAGCTCTGCCATAACTACTTTTGACCGACTTGCTAGCTTGTTCTTGGCGAAGTACTTTCCTCCTAGCAAGTTGACGAGCCTCCAGAATCAAATCTCAACATTTGTCCAAGAGCCGGATGAGTCCCTCTATGAAGCATGGGAGAGGTTCAAGGACCTCTTACGTCAATGCCCCCACCATGGTTTAGAACCATGGGTCCCGATCCAAGCTTTCTACAACGGGGTGGATGACAACTTGAGGGCCAACATCTTGGCGGCGGCGGGAGGCAACATCATATCCAAAACAGTGGCGGAACTTCAAACTTTGATTGAGGAGATGGCGATCAATAGCTACCAGTGGTAAAAGCCCCGTTCCAAGAGAACGGGAGGTAAGTATGAAGTTGATGCTATTTCTATGTTGAATGCTAAGTTGGATGCCATGACTAAGAAGATGGATTTGTTGAATGTGAATGCTCCCCCTCCCCAACCATGTGCGTCGTGTCAATCTTATGAGCATGAGACCTTGAATTGTCCTAGTGGGTTGGTTAGCAATGAATCGACCGAAGTGGTTAACTATGTTGGTAGCCCTTCTAATAGGCAAAACTTTGACCCTTTTTCCAATACTTACAATCCCGGTTTTAGGTTCCACCCGAACTTTTCTTACCGGAATAATAACCAAATGGGTCAACCCCAAGGACAAAGACAACCCCAAGCACCTCCACCACAAGCTCCCCAAAAGCCTAACCTAGAGGCTATGATACAAGCTTTGATGTTGTCTAACAACATCATCAACAACGGCAACTTGAGCATCAACAAAGACAAGATGAGGTGATTAAGGCCTTAGCTACTAAAGTTGACCTTATGAGCACCCACACTCAAATGCTTGAGAATCAAATTACCATTCAAGCTGGTACCTCCACTACCCCTCCGGGGATGCTTCCCGGAAAGCCCGAACCTAACCCTAAGGAACAATGTAATGCCATTATTTTGAGGAGTGGGACACAATATGAGGGACCTAGCGTGCCAAATACCAAGCATGGGGGAGTAGTGGTTGAGAAAGAGGTTGAGAGGCCTAGTGAGAATGTTGTTGGTTTTCAAAGAGAGAAAGACCTTGAGAGTGAGCATTCAAAAGAGAACACCGAAACCCGACCTTCATCTCCACCTAGAGTTTACAAACCACCGTTACCCTTCCCTCAAAGATATGCTAAGGCTAAATTTGATGCAAAATTCGGCAAGTTCTTTAATATGTTAAAGCAATTGAATGTGAATGTGCCGTTTTTGGATGTTTTATCTCAAATGCCTTTGTACGCAAAGTTTTTGAAAGAAATCCTCTCTAAAAAGAGGAAAATTGATGAAATTGAGGAAGTTGCTTTGACTGAAGAATGTAGTTCTGTGGTTCTTAACAAGCTTACTCCTAAGCTTAAGGACCCGGGAAGCTTTAGTATTCCATGTGGCCTAGGTAGCTTAACCGTTGATCGAGCTTTGTGTGATGTGGGTTCCAGTGTAAGCTTAATGCCCTATTCTTTGTATGAACGGTTGAACCTAGGAGAGTTGAGACCAACTACCATGTCATTGCAAATGGCGGATCGTTCTATCAAGTACCCTAAGGGTATTTTGGAGGATTTTCCCCTTAAGGTGGGTGATTGCTATGTGTCGATTGATTTTGTCATCCTTGATATGCCCGAAGATTCCCGTATCCAAATCATTTTGGGGAGACCTTTTCTTGCTACCGTAGGGTGTGTCATAGATGTACAATGTGGGAAGATGAAGTTTAGGATAGGGGAACATAAACTTGAGTTTGATTTATTTCGTGATGTTTTGTCACGTGGCGTTTCCCCTTGCTTTGGTGTTGATGTGTTTGGTGAGAAGGATAAGAATGTTGATGGTTTGATTTGTGAAAAGAAAGATGATGGTGTGCATGTAGTGGAGAGTGAAAAGCTGGAGAAATCTCGTGACCATTCTGTTGAAAATTCTTATGGTTTATTTATTGATAAAGGCCATGAACTTGGCAATGCAAGGGTGGGAATAAAAGAAATTTTGCTCCCACCTAACATCATCAAGAACGTGCCTTATGCTATTAACAAGGGTACATTGGATGAGATTTTCAGGTTTGATGATGGAGATCTCTCCATTTTTGAAGGAGGTGATGAGTTTGACCCAAGCTGTGGGGTCAATTTGAAGATGTTTGGAGGTACTATGCAATGTGAAGCTCCAAAAGCCCTTGGCTATGGAGTTATGGACTATTCACCAGGTTGAGAGGTACCTTGTCCAGCTTAGGACATTAAACAAGCGCTTCTTGGGAGGCAACCCAAGCTTTTTCGATTTTATTTTATTTTATTTTTTTTAGGATTTTCTAAAATTTTTCCTTATTTTTCTTCTTTTTATTTTTTGATTCTTCTAGATTTGTGTTTTCTTCCTTTGCTTCTCGGGTGATGTTTCGCATTGCGGACAATGCTCGATTCAAGCATGGGGGGATTTGTGTAAACTTTTTGTGGATATGTGTGTTTTGAGTCGTTTTTTTTTTTTGATTTTTGATTTTTAACTTGTTTTGAGTCTTTTTCTTTTGTTTTGATTTTCTTTTCTTTTGAGTTTCTAGATTTTCTTGTAGTTTTTAATTTCTTCTTTTTGTAGGTTATTTTCATTTTCTTATTTTCTTATTTTCATTTTGAGTCTTGTAAAAGGTTATTGAAAAAAAAGAACAAAATTTAAAAAAAAAAGAAAAAAAAAGTAAAAAACTGTTTGATTTAGGATTTGGCGAGATAGTTTTCTTTTGACTTGATTTGATCTTGTATAGCCCGTTTGTGAAAGACTGTGAATTGACATGAGTTGTGAAGCTAATTGTTGTGAGAATTGTGCTAGGATAGTAAGACCAATTGCCTTTGTTTCTATTGTAAGAGTGAGTTGTGCATATGCATATCTTCTTAAACTAGGTAATGATTGTTGAGCGCTACCCGTGAGTCCACATAAGCCTAAAAGAAAAGACTAATCATTTTTATTAGTCTAATTTCCATGAGTGACTCGCCATTGTTGCATCCTCCTTCATTTGCTTTGCATCTCCTTGAAATTGCTATGCGTTGTACATTGACAAGATGATAGAGGCATTAGGATTTGAACCCGCAAGCCTTGACCACCCGTTTACATCAGAATATCCTTAGTTAGCCCTTTCTTGCCTTGACTTTTTCTTTTCTTGAACCCATATTATGAGCCTTGGCCGATTATATATTTCCTACCCTTAAGCCATTTCTTGAAATGTTTTGAGTTTGAAGTTGGGTTGATTATGGTTGCTTTGGTGGTTTGGTTTGTGATGGGGATTGGGTTGAGTTGTAAATATTGATTTGATTCCCCAATTATGTGCATTGAGGTTGTTGGTTGGAATTGGTAGCTTGCCTAGTGTGTGTTGTTTATAAGTGTGTATGTTTCATTCAAGAAGAAAGAAAAAAAAGAAAAAAATCAGAAGAAAAAACAGAAAAAAGCGAAAAAGAAAAAAATCGGAGAATTCCGGAAAAAAGAAGAAAAAGAGAATAAAGTGTTTGACATTGTGTTTCTTTTGTTTTGAGGCAGTTTCCAATTGTTTGTGGGGTTGAATTGGATTGATTTTAAGTGGTGAGAGTGTATGTATGTCGAATTGGTGCGAAATAATTTCAAGCTTTGGCTTTTAGCTCCACAATTCCCAAATATTTTCCACTTCTTACCCTTAACCCTAGCCCCGTTACAACCCTTGAAAGTCCTCTTGATTGTCATTGTTGCTTTGCAAATTGCGGTGGAGAGTTGAGATTCTTAGCAAGTACGTGGTTGGTTGTGACTTTGGTTTGAGTATTTGAGCGAACTTTCAACGATTTTTCGTATTTAAACACATGAGAGGAGTGTTTCCACATTCCCAAGAAAGTGAGTTTTCTCTTCATTCATACCTAGTTTCATGCTTAACATGTGTTTTCTTATCTCATTCGGTGATTAATGGTGATTGGTTGAACTTGATGAGTACCATTCTTGAATAATTTGTCTTCATTTACTTGTGTAAATTGGCTTCTTTTTCACTCTTGGGTTGTACTTTAGATTAGATTGGGTTGATTGAATGTTCTATCATTGCCATCCTGCAGATTTGTAATTAAATAAAAGAAATTTCGTTTTCGTTAATTTTTACTTTTGAGTCTTTTTACTTTTGCTTTGAGTTCTTTGAGTCTTTTTGTCCCGTTTTCTTTTATTTTCTTTCATTTTCTTTCTTTGCCTTTTCTTTTGAGTTTGGACTTGCTTAGGGACAAGCAAGGACTAAGCATAGGGGATTTTGATAAGTGCTTCTTGTATATATGAATACTTGGTTGTTTTGATTGGAATTTGGGAAATATTTGATTTGATTGTGTTATTTTATACCCGAATTTCCCATATTACACTTGGTTTGGAGTTTGGTGAGTTTCGTAGGGAATTTGTGAAGAATCGATGTAAACCGAGCCCAAAAAGCAAGTGTAGATCCAAGTTATGAGCTTAAAGGACCAAGAAGTGAGATGTTGGATCACCCAAAGCCCAAACAATGGCCCAAAGTACTCCTACGCCTAAAAAAGACAGTGGCACGGGTGGTGTCTGCAGTGGCACGGGTAGTGCCTATGACCAGAACGTGAAGAATTGTGTGCAGTGAAGCGACACGGGTAGTGCCTAGGGGGGCACGGTCCGTGTCACTATGAGCACGGTCCGTGCCACCCCTGGCACGGTCCGTGCCTCTCCTGTCTTTTCATTTTCGGCGGTTTCGAATTGATATTTGCCTATATTATGCTGATTTTTGGCCGAGTAGAAGAGAAAGAATCAATCCATCATCATCCATTTTCATTCCCTAATCATATCATTCATCATCCATATTCCATTCCATCATTGAAGATTGAGAGAAGATTGAAGATCGAAGAGCAATTTGAGCATACTTTGAAGTGGAGGAGCAAAAGTCCTCCATTGTTGATTCCTAGCAAGTTTGTTCTTCACTTTGGTTTATTTCTCATTCTCTCATAGATTTTCATATGCTTTCTCTCATAAATTTCAATTGCTTTGTAGTTTCAAACATGAATTGTGAGTAGTTCTTTTAGTTTAGGGGATGAACCTTTGAAGTTGCTTGATGAATTGACTTTGTTGGATTGAATAATCATGAATTTAGTTTGTTTCAATCTATTTGGTCTTTGAATCGAATTGTTATTGCTTTTGCTTGATCACCAATTGCATGTTAATAGGTTGTTGGATGAAGTACCGAAAGGAGAAGTTTAATTACCCGAAAACCTAGATTAAACTAGTTAAAATTATCTAGACATAGAAGTTTTAACTAGGGTTCTTGAGATAATTTGATCTTTAACCTTGACTAAATCGAAATAACCACGAAAGTAGGTGCTTGGTTAGTCTTGGCAATTCGCTCTAGTGACAAAATCTCATTGCGAAGTGTTTTATGCTATTATCGAACCTTGATTGTGCAAATTAATGAAATGAAAGTTCAATCCACATCGTTGATTCGTTATTTGACTTAGGTTTCATCCCCTGAACACCTTTTTTTCCCTTGATTTCATCAGAATAGTACAGTGAATATTCGTTTGGTTAGACCTTGTTTGTGATTAGAGTTAGATTTAGTTGATTCAAAACAAAAACCCGATCGGCTTAGCGATCAACTAGGAGGCTAGTTCAGTGCGTTGAAAGGAAAAGTCCCTGTGGGATCGACCTTGATATTTGCTACACGTACACCCGTGCTTGCGGCCTATCACTACATGAGTTTTGTCCCTTGTTCAAGGGGGGGGGGGACTCCTCTTGAGGTTTTCTATTTCTCGCGGTAATTCATGATTAGTCTTGCTTGGGGACACGCAAGGTTTAAGCATGGGGGGTTGTTGAACCTCGATTTTACAACTTTTTAATTCGGTTTTATTGTCTTATTGAACTTATCTAAGTCATTTAGTATAAGTTTAATAGTGACTTTTGTCATTTAGACAATTCGAGTGCAAATGATGATGGCAATAGATGAAAAGTATTTGAAATATAGGAGCAAAAGAAGCCAAGACAAATTGGGATTTCAAGTTACGGCACAGGCACCCATACCAAATTGTAGTCTTTTATGTTAAGATGTTTTATTAATTAGAGACAGGGAGTTTTTCATTCTACGTTCTTTTCATTCTAGTTTCTCTCTAGGCTTCAAGGGAGGTTTCTCCCTAAGCCTCTTTAGTTCTAGGGTCAGATTTCCATTAAAGAATTAGATTAGATTGTCTTTGTTCAAGAATTCAACAATTCCGTTCTTCGCCTTCAATTCAAGACTAAGTTCTTCTATCTTTTTCTCTCTCTATTTTATCCTATGTTGATTTCTTGTTAGTTTTGTGTTGTTTGGGTTGTGATTGATGTATTTGATGATTAATTAATCTTATTTTAGGCCTAATTTGTCGAAATTCGTGCTTTACTTAGAGGTTTTCTCTTGCCCACCATGTGTTCGATGAAATGCTCGAGAGAGTATTGATATGTTTTTCTTTAGGCAATTGATGTACGCCGAGAGGTGAGGTTAATTTGCTAGTGTGGTAGAGAAAATAGTTAGGGTTTTGGACATGAGAATAGTCGAATTCTAACTAGGTCTAGGGTTGCTATTTTTGTAGTTTAATTAGACTAACTCCATGAGAATAGGATCTTCCCAAGGGTGAATTAATATTTATATTTTGACTCTTGTCACTCGCAGTGCTGTGTAATGTTAAAGGAAAAAAAGGAAATAAAAAACAAAAAAAAGAACAAAATATATAAAAGAAAAAGAAAAAAAGAGAAAGAGGAAAAAAAACAAAACAAAACAATGGATAAAGTGTGTGGCATGAGTATATCTCAATATCTTTCCGCCTTGGTTTAAGACATTTATAGGTTGTATATGTTTTGTCTATGGCGGATTGGTGGTTATGTCGATTCTTGAAACGAGTTGAAAGTGTTGTTCAATCTTGGTTATTAACTCCACATCTCCGAAATTATTTTCCCCTCTTTTCCCTAGCCTAGCCCTGTTACAACCTTACGAAAGTCCTCATGATTGTGATTCTTGCTTGTGCCCCTAGTGGTGGAGAATAAGATCCTCGCCAAGCCTATGGTAGTCCACATGCATTAGGAGAGTTTTGAGTGAAATCGCATATTTTCTTCAAACAAAAGAGGGGAGTGTTTCAACATACCCTAAAGTGACGTCTTACCGATCCCAACTAGTTCGCCAATCACTTGAATGAACTTGAGTGAATGATTTTGCCTCTTGACTTTGTGCTCTTTCAAATGAATTGCAACGTTGTTTTTATATGAATTTGGGCCTTCCCAAGCGACCTATTATATGCATTTGCTCTTGGCTACCTGAGTTTTGTCCCTTGCTCAAAAGGGGAGGGGGGGGGGGGAGACTCCTCTTGAGGTTTTCTTTTTCTCGCGGTAATTCATGATTAGTCTTGGTTGGGGACAAGCAAAGTTTAAGCATGGGGGATTGTTGAACCTCGGTTTTACCACTTATTACCTCGATTTTATTGTCTTATTGAACTTATCTAAGTCATTTAGTACAAGTTTAATAGTGATTTTTGTCATCTTTGCTAATTGAAACTAACTTATTTAATTGTCTAATTTTTAGGCAATTCGAGTGCAAATGATGATGGCAATAGAGGAAAAGGATTGGAAATATAGAAGCAAAAGAAGCCAAGACAAATTGGGATTTCAAGTTTGGCACACCGAGGTGTGCCAATCGGCACAGACACCCGTGCCAAATTGTAGTCTTCTATTTTAAGATGTTTTATTAATTAGAGACAGGGAGTTTTTCATTCTACGTTCTTTTCATTCTAGTTTCTCTCTAGGCTTGAAAGGAGGTTTCTCCCTAAGCCTCTTTAGTTCTAGGGTTAGATTTCCATTGAAGAATTAGATTAGATTGTCTTTGTTCAAGAATTCAACAATTCCGTTCTTCGCCTTCAATTCAAGACTAAGTTCTTCTATCCTTTTCTCTCTCTATTTTCTCCTATGGTGATTTCTTGTTAGTTTTGTGTTGTTTGGGTTGTGATTGATGTATTTGATGATTAATTAATCTTATTTCAGGCCTAATATGTCGAAATTCGTGCTTGTAGTTAGAGGTTTTCTTATTCCAACCATGTGTTCGATGAATTGCTCGAGAGAGTGTTCATATGTTTTTCTTTAGGCAATTGATGTACGCCGAGAGGTGAGGTTAATTTGCTAGTGTGGTAGAGAAAATAGTTAGGGTTTTGGACATGGGAATAGTCGAGTTCTAACTAGGTCTAGGGTTGCTATTGTTGTAGTTTAATTAGACTAACTCCATGAGAATAGGATCTTCCCAAGGGTGAATTAATATTTATATTTTGACTCTTGTCACTCGCAGTGCTGTGTAATGTTGAAGGAAAAAAAGGAAATAAAAAACAAAAAAAAGAACAAAATATATAAAAGAAAAAGAAAAAAAGTGAAAAAGAGGAAAAAATACAAAACAAAACAATGGAAAATTGAAAAAATGAAAAAAAGAAAAAAGTTACCAAGTTATTAGCTTTGAATAAAGTGTGTGGCATGAGTAGATCTCAATATCTTTCCCCCTTGGTTTAAGACATTTATAGGTTGTATATGTTTTGTCTATGGCGGATTGGTGGTTATGTCGATTCTTGAAACGAGTTGGAAGTGTTGTTCAATCTTGGTTATTAACTACACATCTCCGAAATTATTTTCCCCTCTTTTCCCTAGCCTAGCCCTATTACAACCTTACGAAAGTCCTCATGATTGTGATTCTTGCTTGTGTCCCTAGTGGTGGAGAATAAGATCCTCGCCAAGCCTATGGTAGTCCACATGCATTAGGAGAGTTTTGAGTGAATCGCATATTTTCTTCAAACAAAAGAGGGGAGTGTTTCAACATACCCTAAAGTGAGGTCTTACCGATCCCAACTTGTTCGCCAATCACTTGAATGAACTTGAATTGCATGTAGGGTTAGGATTGAGTGAATGATTTTGCCTCTTGACTTTGTGCTCTTTCAAATGAATTGCAACGTTGTTTTGATATGAATTTGGGCCTTCCCAAGCGACCTATTATATGCATTTGCTCTTGGCTACCTGAGTTTTGTCCCTTGCTCGAAACGGGAGGGGGGGGGGGGGAGACTCCTCTTGAGGTTTTCTTTTTCTCGCGGTAATTCATGATTAGTCTTGCTTGGGGACAAGCAAAGTTTAAGCATGGGGGATTGTTGAAGCTTGGTTTTACCACTTATTACCTCGATTTTATTGTCTTATTGAACTTATCTAAGTCATTTAGTACAAGTTTAATAGTGATTTTTGTCATCTTTGCTAATTGAAACTAACTTATTTAATTGTCTAATTTTTAGGCAATTCGAGTGCAAATGATGATGGCAATAGAGGAAAAGGATTGGAAATATAGAAGCAAAAGAAGCCAAGACAAATTGGGATTTCAAGTTTGGCACACCGAGGTGTGCCAATCGGCACAGACACCCGTGCCAAATTGTAGTCTTCTATTTTAAGATGTTTTATTAATTAGAGACAGGGAGTTTTTCATTCTACGTTCTTTTCATTCTAGTTTCTCTCTAGGCTTGAAGGGAGGTTTCTCCCTAAGCCTCTTTAGTTCTAGGGTTAGATTTCCATTGAAGAATTAGATTAGATTGTCTTTGTTCAAGAATTCAACAATTCCGTTCTTCGCCTTCAATTCAAGACTAAGTTCTTCTATCCTTTTCTCTCTCTATTTTCTCCTATGTTGATTTCTTGTTAGTTTTGTGTTGTTTGGGTTGTGATTGATGTATTTGATGATTAATTAATCTTATTTCAGGCCTAATATGCCGAAATTCGTGCTTGTAGTTAGAGGTTTTCTTATTCCAACCATGTGTTCGATGAATTGCTCGAGAGAGTGTTCATATGTTTTTCTTTAGGCAATTGATGTACGCCGAGAGGTGACGTTAATTTGCTAGTGTGGTAGAGAAAATAGTTAGGGTTTTGGACATGGGAATAGTCGAGTTCTAACTACGTCTAGGGTTGCTATTGTTGTAGTTTAATAAGACAAACTCCATGAGAACATGATTTTCCCAAGGGTGAATTAATATTTATATTTTGACTCTTGTCACTCGCAGTGCTGTGTAATGTTGAAGGAAAAAAAGGAAAAAAAGACAAAAAAGAGAACAAAATATATAAAAGAAAAAGAAAAAAAGGGAAAAAGAGGAAAAAAACAAAAAAAAAAAAAACAAAACAAAAGAAAGGAAAAAAGAAAAAAAAAGGAAAAAGTTACCTAGTTATTAGCTTTGAATAAAGTGTGTGGCATGAGTAGATCTCAATATCTTTCCCCCTTGGTTTAAGACATTTATAGGTTGTATATGTTTTGTCTATGGCGGATTGGTGGTTATGTCGATTCTTGAAACGAGTTGGAAGTGTTGTTCAATCTTGGTTATTAACTCCACATCTCCGAAATTATTTTCCCCTCTTTTCCCTAGCCTAGCCCTGTTACAACCTTACGAAAGTCCTCATGATTGTGATTCTTGCTTGTGTCCCTAGTGGTGGAGAATAAGATCCTCGCCAAGCCTATGGTAGTCCACATGCATTAGGAGAGTTTTGAGTGAAATCGCATATTTTTTTCAAACAAAAGAGGGGAGTGTTTCAACATACCCTAAAGTGAGGTCTTACCGATCCCAACTAGTTCGCCAATCACTTGAATGAACTTGAATTGCATGTAGGGTCAGGATTGAGTGAATGATTTTGCCTCTTGACTTTGTGCTCTTTCAAATGAATTGCAACGTTGTTTTGATATGAATTTTGGCCTTCCCAAGCGACCTATTATATGCATTTGCTCTTGGCTACCTGAGTTTTGTCCCTTGTTCAAAGGGGGGGGGGGGGGGAGACTCCTCTTGAGGTTTTCTTTTTCTTGCGGTAATTCATGATTAGTCTTGCTTGGGGACAAGCAAAGTTTAAGCATGGGGGATTGTTGAACCTCGGTTTTACCACTTATTACCTTGATTTTATTGTCTTATTGAACTTATCTAAGTCATTTAAGATAAGTTTAATAGTGATTTTTGTCATCTTTGCTAATTGAAACTAACTTATTTAATTGTCTAATTTTTAGGCAATTCGACTGCATATGATGATGGCAATAGAGGAAAAGGATTGGAAATATAGAAGCAAAAGAAGCCAAGACAAATTGGGATTTCAAGTTTGGCACACCGAGGTGTGCCAATCGGCACAGACACCCGTGCCAAATTGCAGTCTTATTAATTAGAGACAGGGAGTTTTTCATTCTACGTTCTTTTCATTCTAGTTTCTCTCTAGGCTTGAAGGGAGGTTTCTCCCTAAGCCTCTTTAGTTCTAGGTTTAGATTTCCATTGAAGAATTAGATTAGATTGTCTTTGTTCAAGAATTCAACAATTCCGTTCTTCGCCTTCAATTCAAGACTAAGTTCTTCTATCATTTTCTCTCTCTATTTTCTCCTATGTTGATTTCTTGTTAGTTTTGTGTTGTTTGGGTTGTGATTGATGTATTTGATGATTAATTAATCTTATTTTAGGCCTAATATGTCGAAAATCGTGCTTGTAGTTAGAGATTTTCTCATGACCACCATGTGTTTGATGAAATGCTCGAGAGAGTGTTCATATGTTTTTCTTTAGGCAATTGATGTACGCCGAGAGGTGACGTTAATTTGCTAGTGTGGTAGAGAAAATAGTTAGGGTTTTGGACATGGGAATAGTCGAGTTATAACTACGTCTAGGGTTGCTATTGTTGTAGTTTAATTAGACAAACTCCATGAGAACAGGATCTTTCCAAGGGTGAATTAATATTTATATTTTGACTCTTGTCACTCGCAGTGCTGTGTAGTGTTGAAGGAAAAAAAAGGAAAAAAAGACAAAAAAAAGAACAAAATATATAAAAGAAAAAGAAAAAAAGAGAAAAAGAGGAAAAAAACAAAAAAAAACAAAACAAAAGAAAGGAAAAAAGAAAAAAAAAGGAAAAAAGTTACCTAGTTATTAGCTTTGAATAAAGTGTGTGGCATGAGTAGATCTCAATATCTTTCCCCCTGGGTTTAAGACATTTATAGGATGTATATGTTTTCTCTATGGCGGATTGGTGGGTTATGTCGATTCTTGAAACGAGTTGGAAGTGTTGTTCAATCTTGGTTCTTAACACCACATTTCCGAAATTTTTTTCCCCTCCTTTCCCTAGCCTAGCCCCGTTACAACTTTATAAAAGACCTCATGATTGAGATTCTTGCTTGTGTCCCTAGTGGTGGAGAATGAGATCCTCGCCAAGCCTATGGTAGTCTACATGCATTAGGAGAGTTTTGAGTGAAACCGCATAGTTTCTTCAAACAAAAGAGGGGTGTGTATCCACATACCTTAAAGCGAGGTGCTACCGATCCCAACTAGTTCGCCAATCACTTAAATGAACTTTAATTGCATGTAGGGTCAGGATTGAGTGAATGATTTTGCCTCTTGACTTTGTGATCTTTGAAATGAATTGCAACTTTGTTTTGATCTGAATTTGAGCCTTCGTAAGCGACCTATTATATGCATTTGCTCTTGGCTATTTGAGTTTTCTCCCTTGTTCAAAAGGGGGGGGGGGGGGAGACTTCTCTTGAGGTTTTCTATTTTTTGCGGTACTTCATGATTAGTCTTGCTTGGGGACTAGCAAGGTTTAAGCATGGGGGGTTGTTGAACCTCAGTTTTACCACTTTTTACCTCGGTTTTATTGTCTTATTGAACTTATCTAAGTCATTTAGTATAAGTGTAATAGTGATTTTTGTCATCTTTGCTAATTGAAACTAACTTATTTAATTGTCTTATTTTTAGGCAATTCGAGTGCAAATGATGATGACAATAGAGGAAAAAGATTGGAAATACAGGAGCAAAAGAAGCCAAGACAAATTGCAATAAATTGCTCCGGGGTGCCATACATTTCCTAAAAGTGACTGTTTGGGGACCATATTATTTTTTTTTTACTTTTTGGGGACCAGATTGTTGTCAAAACTTGGTGGTTGGGTCTTTTCCGACCAAAAGTTATGAAAATCTGGTGAATTCAGCCGGAGTCAACAAAAAATGGATTTTGATAGATGGAGTCACAAGAGTACCTATGTTGGCTCCAATTTTTGTCTTCACTCTAATTCAAACCCCCAATATCAAACGCATCTTCAACTTCAACTTTCTTCTCCTCCTCCAAATTCCATGGCTTTACATCTTGGTGCTGAGAATTTAGACCAATTTCTGAGAATTTACTGTAAAACCAATTTAGCAGCAAAAAACACAACCAATTATGATTCAGCAGCAACATTAGAAACTCTCTCTCTTCCTCACCTCTTGACTGATACTCCAGTCTGCCTTGTCTCTGCCGGACCAACCGCAAACAGAGCCATCGCCGCACGCCGCTCTAACCGCATCATCGGTGTCGACCGTCAGACGGTGGTCAACAACCCATTGTTTTCCCCCTTCCTCTGTTCTCTGTGCGTCGACCATCCCCCCTCTGTTTGTCCTGTTTTAGTCCAGGGGCCGGAATCGCTGCCTCTGGTCGCTGTGTCATCACCAGCCATGAGTTTGAGACCGCTCCCTGCATTGCTTCTCTCGCCTTTCCCCTATTGGTAAACCCTAACTCCCCAAAATCATATTTTTGAATTTTAATTCAAAAATTTGTTGTTTTTCTTGATAATTTGGTTTACAAGTATACTATGGTGTTAGGTTATCAATTAGGGTTGTGTTAGTTTACCAAAAACACAAGTTGGGCAAATGCAAGCACAAGCACTACAATGGCGATAACAAGCAATTGGGGTTGGGATGAATTTGACAAATTTGTGAGTGTTGATGAAGCTGAGCTTAACATACCATGGGATCATGCAGATATCAAGCATTGAAGATTAGAGATTAACAAGACAAATTTCTCATATGTTCATTTGCATTTTGATCATTTAATCAATTTTTGACTTTGAGTGTAAAAAATAAAAATTACAAGGTAGCTTAAAAAGTCTAGTGGATTAGTATTTTGTTCATTTGGATTTTGATCTAAATTCGTGTAATTGTTGCGTAACTACTTCCGTGTAATTTTTGATTTCTCATATGTTTTCGTTTGATTGTGTTTTATTGTGTAAATTGTGGTTGAATTCAGTGAAGTAGTGTAGTGAAGAAGAAGAAGAAGAACGAATGAAAGTAAAGAAGAAGAAAACCAAGACACATTTGAGCGGGCAAATAAAAGGGGCAAACTGGACTTTTCAATCATAAGTCAAGGGGCATTTACGTTTTTTTATTGATTCCGACTGTTTGGGTGGGAACATACCAAACCAGCAACTTTTGACAACAATTTGGTCCCCAAAGAGCAAACAAAATAATGTGGTCCCCAAATAGTCACTTTTAGGGAATATATGGCACCCCGGAGCAATTTTTTGGACAAATTAGGATTTCCAGTTTGGCACACCTAGGTGTGCCAATCAGCACAGGCACCCGTGCTAAATTGCAGTATTTTATTTTAAGATGTTTTATTAATTAGAGACAGGCAGTTTTTCATTCTACGTTCTTTCATTCTAATTTCTCTCTAGGCTTGCAGGGAGGTATCTCCCTGAGCCTCTTTCGTTCTAGGGTTAGATTTCCATTGAAGAATTACATTAGATTGTCTTTGTTTAAGAATTCAACAATTTCGTTCTTCACCTTCAATTCAAGACTAAGTTCTTCTATCCTTTTCTCTCTCTATTTTCTCCTATGTTGATTTCTTGTTAGTTTTGTGTTGTTTGGGTTGTGATTGATGTATTTCATGATTAATTAATCTTATTTTAGGCCTAATCTGTCGAAAATCGTGCTTGTAGTTAGAGGTTTTCTCATGCCCACCATGTGTTCGATGAAATATTCGAGAGAGTGTTCATATGTTTCTCTTCAGGCAATTGATGTACACTGAGAGGTGACATTAATTTGCTAGTGTGGTAGAGAAAATAGTTAGGGTTTTGGACATGAGAATAGTCGAATTCTAATTAGGTCTAGGGTTGCTATTCTTGTGGTTTAATTAGACTAACTCTATGAGAATAGGATCTTCCCAAGGGTGAATTAATATTTGTATTTTGACTCTTGTCACTCGCAGTGCTTGGTAATGTTGAAGAAAAAAAGGAAACAAAAAAAAAGAACAAAATATATAAAAGAAAAAGAAAAAAAGAGAAAAGGAGAAAAAAAACTAAACAAAAGAAAGGAAAAAAGAAAAAAGTTACCAAGTTATTATCTTTGAATAAAGTGTGTGGGATGAGTAGATCTCAATATCTTTCCCCCTTGGTTTAAGATATTTATAGGTTGTATATGTTTTCTCTATGGCGGATTGGTGGGTTATGTCGATTCTTGAAACGAGTTAGAAGTGTTGTTCAATCTTGGTTCTTAACACCACATTTCCCAAATTGTTTTCCCCTCCTTTCCCTAGCCTAGCCCCGTTACAACCTTATAAAAGACCTCATGATTGAGATTCTTGCTTGTGTCCCTAGTGGTGGAGAATGAGATCCTCGCCAAGCCTATGGTAGTCCACATGAATTAGGAGAGTTTGGAGTGAAACCGCATATTTTCATCAAATAAAAGAGGGGAGTGTTTCCACATACCCTAAAGCGAGGTCAACCCGATCCCAACTAGTTCGCCAATCACTTTAATGAACTTGAATTGCTTGTAGGGTCAGGATTGAGTTGTTTGATTTTGCAACTTGGCTTTGTGATCTTTGAAATGAATTGCAACGTTGTTTTGATCTGAATTTGGGCCTTCCCAAGCGACCTATTATATGCATTTGCTCTTGGCTACCTGAGTTTTGTCCCTTGTTCAAAAGGGGGGGAGACTCCTCTTGGCTACCTGAGCAAGGTTTAAGCATGGGGGGTTGTTGAACCTCGGTTTTACCACTTTTTACCTCGGTTTTATTGTCTTATTGAACTTATCTAAGTCATTTAGTATAAGTTCAATTGTGATTTTTGTCATCTTTGCTAATTGAAGCTAACTTATTTAATTGTCTAATTTTTAGGCAATTCGAGTGCAAATGATGATGGCAATAGAGGAAAAGGATTGGAAATATAGAAGCAAAAGAAGCCAAGACAAATTGGGATTTCAAGTTTGGAAAAACCGAGGTGTGCCAATCGGCACAGGCACCCGTGCCAAATTGCAGTCTTTTATTTTAAGATGTTTTATTAATTAGAGACAAGAAGTTTTTCATTCTACGTTCTTTTCATTCTAGTTTCTCTCTAGGCTTGAAGGGAGGTTTCTCCCTAAGCCTCTTTTGTTCTAGGTTAGATTTCCATTGAAGAATTAGATTAGATTGTCTTTGTTCAAGAATTCAACAATTCCGTTCTTCGCCTTCAATTCAAGACTAAGTTCTTCTATTCTTTTCTCTCTCTATTTTCTCCTATGTTGATTTCTTGTTAGCTTTGTGTTGTTTGGGTTGTGATTGATATTTTTGATGATTAATTAATCTTATTTTAGGCCTAATATGTCGAAATTCGTTCTTGTAGTTAGAGGTTTTCTCATGCGCACCATATGTTCGATGAAATGCTCGAGAGAGTGTTCATATGTTTTTCTTTAGGCAATTGATGTACTCCGAGAGGTGAGGTTAATTTGCTAGTGTGGTAGAGAAAATAATTAGGGTTTTGGACATGAGAATAGTCGAATTCTAACTAGGTCTAGGGTTGCTATTCTTGTAGTTTAATTAGACAAACTCCATGAGAATAGGATCTTCCCAAGGGTGAATTAATATTTATATTTTGACTCTTGTTACTCGCAGTGCTGTGTAATGTTGAAGGAAAAAATGGAAATAAAAAAACAAAAAAAAGACAAATATATAAAAGAAAAAGAAAAAAAAGAGAAAAAGAGAAAAAAAAAACAAAACAAAAACAAAACAAAACAAAGGAAAAGGGAAAAAAAGAAAAAAAGAAAAAAGTTACAAAGTTTTTAGCTTTGAATAAAGTGTGTGGCATGAGTAGATCTCAATATCTTTCCCCCTTGGTTTAAGCCATCTATTGGTTGTATATGTTTTCTCTATGGCGGATTGGTGGGTTATGTCGATTCTTGAAACGAGTTGGAAGTGTTGTTCAATCTTGGTTATTAACACCACATTTCCCAAATTGTTTTCCCCTCCTTTCCCAAGCCTTGCCCCGTTACGACCTTATAAAAGTCCTCATGATTGAGATTCTTGCTTGTGTCCCTAGTGGTGGAGAATGAGATCCTCGCCAAGCTTATGGTAGTCCACATGCATTAGGAGTGTTTGGAGTGAAACCGTATATTTGCATCAAATAAAAGAGGGGGAGTATTTCCACATACCCTAAAGCGAGGTCCAACCGATCCCAACTAGTTCGCCAATCACTTTAATGAACTTGAATTGCTTGTAGGGTCAGGATTGAGTTGTTTGATTTTGCCACTTGACTTTGTGATCTTTGAAATGAATTGCAACTTTGTTTGGATCTTAATTTGGGCCTTCCCAAGCGACCTATTATATGCTTTAGCTCTTGGCTACCTGAGTTTTGTCCCTTGTTCAAAAGGGGGGGAGACTCCTCTTGAGGTTTTCTATTTCTCGCGGTACTTAATGATTAATCTTGCTTGGGGACAAGCTAGGTTTAAGCATGGAGGGTTGTTGAACCTCGGTTTTACCACTTTTTACCTCGGTTTTATTGTATTATTGAAAATATCTAAGTCATTTAGTATAAGTTTCATAGTGATTTTTGTCATCTTTGCTAATTGAAACTAACTTAATTAATTGTCTTATTTTTAGGCAATTCGAGTGCAAATGATGATGGAAATAGAGGAAAAGGATTGGAAATATAGGAGCAAAAGAAGCCAAGACAAATTGGGATTTCAAGTTTGGCACACCAAGGTTTTCCAATCGGCACAGGCACCCGTGCGAAATTGCGGTCTTTTATTTTAAGATGTTTTATTAATTAGAGACAGGGAGTTTTTCATTCTACGTTCTTTTCATTATAGTTTCTCTCTAAGCTTGAAGGGAGGTTTCTCCCTAAGCCTCTTTAGTTCTAGGGTTAGATTTCCATTGAAGAATTACATTCGATTGTCTTTGTTAAGGAATTCAACAATTCCGTTCTTCGCATTCAATTCAACACTAAGTTCTTCTATCCTTTTCTCTCTCTATTTTCTTCTATGTTAATTTCTTGTTAGTTTTGTGTTGTTTGGGTTGTGATTGATGTATTTGATGATTAATTAATCTTATTTTAGGCCTAATATGTCGAAATTCGTGCTTGTAGTTAGAGATTTTCTCATGCCCACCATGTGTTTGATGAAATGCTCGAGAGAGTGTTCATATATTTTTCTGTAGGCAATTGATGTACACCGAGAGGTGAGGTTAATTTGCTAGTGTGGTAGAGCAAATAGTTAGGGTTTTGGACATGATAATAGTCGAATTCTAACTAGGTCTAGGGTTGCTATTCTTGTAGTTTAATTAGACTAACTCCATGAGAATAGGATCTTCCCAAGGGTGAATTAATATTTGTATTTTGACTTTTGTCACTCGTAGTGCTTGGTAATGTTGAAGAAAAAAAGGAAACAAAAAAACAAAAAAAAGAACAAAATATATAAAAGAAAAAGAAAAAAAGAGAAAAGGAGAAAAAAAACTAAACAAAAGAAAGGAAAAAAGAAAAAAAGAAAAAAAGAAAAAAGTTACCAAGTTATTAGCTTTGAATAAAGTGTGTGGCATGAGTAGATCTCAATATCTTTCCCCCTGGGTTTAAGACATTTATAGGTTGTATATGTTTTCTCTATGGCGGATTGGTGGGTTATGTCGATTCTTGAAACGAGTTGGAAGTGTTGTTCAATCTTGGTTCTTAACACCACATTTCCGAAATTTTTTTCCCCTCCTTTCCCTAGCCTAGCCCCGTTACAACCTTATAAAAGACCTCTTGATTGAGATTCTTGCTTGTGTCCCTAGTGGTGGAGAATGAGATCCTCGCCAAGCCTATGGTAGTCCACATGCATTAGGAGAGTTTGGAGTGAAACCGCATATTTTCATCAAATAAAAGAGGGGAGTGTTTCCACATACCCTAAAGCGAGGTCCAACCGATCCCAACTAGTTCGCCAATCACTTCAATGAACTTGAATTGCTTATAGGGTCAGGATTGAGTTGTTTGATTTTGCCACTTGGCTTTGTGATCTTTGAAATGAATTGCAACTTTGTTTTGATCTGAATTTGGGCCTTCCCAAGCGACCTATTATATGCATTTGCTCTTGGCTTCCTGAGTTTTGTCCCTTGTTCAAAAGGAGGGGAGACTCCTCTTGAGGTTTTCTATTTCTCGCGGTACTTAATGATTAATCTTGCTTGCGGACAAGCAAGGTTTAAGCATGGGGGGTTGTTGAACCTCGGTTTTACCACTTTTTACCTCGGTTTTATTGTCTTATTGAACTTATCTAAGTCATTTAGTATAAGTTTAATAGTGATTTTTTTCATCATTGCTAATTGAAACTAACTTATTTAATTATCTTATTTTTAAGCAATTCGAGTGCAAATGATGATGGAAATAGAGGAAAAGGATTGGAAATATAGGAGCAAAAGAAGCCAACACAAATTGGGATTTCCAGTTTGGCACACCTTGGTGTGCCAATCGACAAAGGCACCCGTGCCAAATTGCAGTCTTTTATTTTAAGATGTTTTATTAATTAGAGACAGGGAGTTTTTCATTCTACGTTCTTTCATTCTAATTTCTCTTTAGGCTTGCAGGGAGGTATCTCCCTGAGCCTCTTTCGTTCTAGGGTTAGATTTCCATTGAAGAATTACATTAGATTGTCTTTGTTTAAGAATTCAACAATTTCGTTCTTCCCCTTCAATTCAAGACTAAGTTCTTCTATCCTTTTCTCTCTCTATTTTCTCCTATGTTGATTTCTTGTTAGTTTTGTGTTGTTTGGGTTGTGATTGATGTTTTTGATGATTAATTAATCTTATTTTAGGCCTACTATGTCGAAATTCGTGCTTGTAGTTAGAGGTTTTCTCATGCCCACCATGTGTTCGATGAAATGCTCGAGAGAGTGTTCATATGTTTTTCTTTAGGCAATTGATGTACGCCGAGAGGTGAGATTAATTTGCTAGTGTGGTAGAGAAAATAATTAGGGTTTTGGACATGAGAATAGTCAAATTCTAACTAGGTCTAGGGTTTCTATTCTTGTAGTTTAATTAGACTAATTCCATGAGAATAGGATCTTACCAAGGGTGAATTAATATTTTTATTTTGACTCTTGTCACTCGCAGTGTTTTGTAATGTTGAAGGAAAAAAGGAAACAAAAATACAACAAAAAGAACAAAATAAATAAATGAAAAAGAATAAAAGAGAAAAAAAAACAAGACAAAAACAAAACAAAACAAAATAAAGGAAAAACGAAAAAAAGAAAAAAGTTACCTAGTTACTAGCTTTGAATAAAGTGTGTGGCATGAGTAGATCTCAATGTCTTTCCCTCATGGTTTAAGACATTTATAGATTGTATATGTTTTTTCTATGGCTGATTGGTGGGTTATGTCGATTCTTGAAACGAGTTGGAAGTGTTGTTCAATCTTGGTTATTAAATCCACATTTCCCAAATTATTTTCCCCTCCTTTTCCTAGCCTAGCCACATTACAACCTTATGAAAGTCCTCATGATTGTGATTCTTGCTTGTGTGCCTAGTGGTGGAGAATGAGATCCTCGCCAAGCCTATGGTAGTCCACATGCATTAGGAGAGTTTTGAGTGAAACCGCATAGTTTCTTCAAACAAAAGAGGGGTGTGTATCCACATACCTTAAAGCGAGGTGCTACCGATCCCAACTAGTTCGCCAATCACTTAAATGAACTTTAATTGCATGTAGGGTCAGGATTGAGTGAATGATTTTGCCACTTGACTTTGTGATCTTTGAAATGAATTGCAACTTTGTTTTGATCTGAATTTGAACCTTCCCAAGCGACCTATTATATGCATTTGCTCTTGGCTATTTGAGTTTTCTCCCTTGTTCAAAAGGGGGGGGGGGAGACTTCTCTTGAGGTTTTCTATATTTTGCGGTACTTCATGATTAGTCTTGCTTGGGGACTAGCAAGGTTTATGCATGAGGGGTTGTTGAACCTCAGTTTTACCACTTTTTACCTCGGTTTTATTGTCTTATTGAACTTATCTAAGTCATTTAGTATAAGTGTAATAGTGATTTTTGTCATCTTTGCTAATTGAAACTAACTTATTTAATTGTCTTATTTTTATGCAATTCGAGTGCAAATGATGATGACAATAGAGGAAAAAGATTGGAAATATAGGAGCAACAGAAGACAAGACAAATTGCAAAAAATTGCTCCGGGGTGCCATACATTTCCTAAAAGGGACTGTTTGGGGACCATATTATTTTTTTTTACTTTTTGGGGACCAGATTGTTGTCAAAACTTGGTGGTTGGGTCTTTTCCGACCAAAAGTTATGAAAATCTGGTGAATTCAGCCGGAGTCAACAAAAAATGGATTTTGATAGATGGAGTCACAAGAGTACCTATGTTGGCTCCAATTTTTGTCTTCACTCTAATTCAAACCCCCAATATCAAACGCATCTTCAACTTCAACTTTCTTCTCCTCCTCCAAATTCCATGGCTTTACATCTTGGTGCTGAGAATTTAGACCAATTTCTGAGAATTTACTGGAAAAACCAATTTAGCAGCCAAAAACACAACCAATTATGATTCAGCAGCAACATTAGACACTCTCTCTCTTCCTCACCTCTTGACTGATACTCCAGTTTGCCTTGTCTCTGCCGGACCAACCGCCAACAGAGCCATCGCCGCACGCCGCTCCAACCGCATCACCGGTGTCGACCGTCAGACGGTGGTCAACAACCCATTGTTTTCCCCCTTCCTCTGTTCTCTGTGCGTCGACCATCCCCCCTCTGTTTGTCCTGTTTTAGTCCAGGGGCCGCCGGAAACTGCCGTCTCTGGCTGCCGTGTCATCACCAGCGCCGCGAGTTTGAGCACTGCTCCCCTGCATTGCTTCTCTCGCCTTTCCCCTATTGGTAAACCCTAACTCCCCAAAATCATATTTTTGAATTTTAATTCAAAAATTTGTTGTTTTTCTTTGATAATTTCAGTTTACAAGTATACTATGGTGTTAGGTTATCAATTAGGGTTGTGTTAGTTTACCAAAAACACAAGTTGGGCAAATGCAAGCACAAGCACTACAATGGCGATAACAAGCAATTGGGGTTGGGATGAATTTGACAAATTTGTGAGTGTTGATGAAGCTGAGCTTAACATACCATGGGATCATGCAGATATCAAGCCTTGAAGATTAGAGATTAACAAGACAAATTTCTCATATGTTCATTTGCATTTTGATCATTTAATCAATTTTTGACTTTGAGTGTAAAAAATAAAAATTACAAGGTAGCTTAAAAAGTCTAGTGGATTAGTATTTTGTTCATTTGGATTTTGATCTAAATTCGTGTAATTGTTGTGTAACTACTTCCGTGTAATTTTTGATTTCTCATATGTTTTCGTTTGATTGTGTTTTATTGTGTAAATTGTGGTTGAATTCAGTGAAGTAGTGTAGTGAAGAAGAAGAAGAACGAATGAAAGTAAAGAAGAAGAAAACCAAGACACATTTGAGCGGGCAAATAAAAGAGGCAAACTGGACTTTTCAATCATAAGTCAAGGGGCATTTACGTCTTTTTATTGATTCTGACTGTTTGGGTGGGAAAATATCAAACCAGCAACTTTTGACAACAATCTGGTCCCCAAATAGCAAAAAAAATAATGTGGTCCCCAAATAGTCACTTTTAGGGAATATATGGCACCCCGGAGCAATTTTTTGGACAAATTAGGATTTCCAGTTTGGCACACCTAGGTGTGCCAATCAGCACAGGCACCCGTGCTAAATTGCAGTATTTTATTTTAAGATGTTTTATTAATTAGAGACAGGGAGTTTTTCATTCTACGTTCTTTCATTCTAATTTCTCTCTAGGCTTGCAGGGAGGTATCTCCCTGAGCCTCTTTAGTTCTAGGGTTAGATTTCCATTGAAGAATTACATTAGATTGTCTTTGTTTAAGAATTCAACAATTTCGTTCTTCACCTTCAATTCAAGACTAAGTTCTTCTATCCTTTTCTCTCTCTATTTTCTCCTATGTTGATTTCTTGTTAGTTTTGTGTTGTTTGGGTTGTGATTGATGTATTTCATGTTTAATTAATCTTGTTTTAGGCCTAATCTGTCGAAAATCGTGCTTGTAGTTAGAGGTTTTCTCATGCCCACCATGTGTTCGATGAAATGTTCGAGAGAGTGTTCATATGTTTTTCATCAGGCAATTGATGTACGCCGAGAGGTGATATTAATTTACTAGTGTGGTAGAGAAAATAGTTAGGGTTTTGGACATGAGAATAGTCGAATTCTAACTAGGTCTAGGGTTGCTATTCTTGTAGTTTAATTAGACTAACTCCATGAGAATACGATCTTCCCAAGGGTGAATTAATATTTGTATTTTGACTCTTGTCACTCGCAGTGCTTGGTAATGTTGAAGAAAAAAAGGAAACAAAAAAAAACAAAAAAAAGAACAAAATATATAAAAGAAAAAGGAAAAAAGAGATAAAGAGAAAAAAAACAAAAACAAAACAAAAGAAAGGAAAAAAGAAAAAAAGAAAAAAGTTACCAAGTTATTAGCTTTGAATAAAGTGTGTGGCATGAGTAGATCTCAATATCTTTCCCCCTTGGTTTAAGACATTTATAGGTTGTATATGTTTTCTCTATGGCGGATTGGTGGGTTATGTCGATTCTTGAAACGAGTTGGAAGTGTTGTTCAATCTTGGTTATTAACACCACATTTCCCAAATTGTTTTCCCCTCCTTTCCCTAGCCTAGCCCCGTTACAACCTTATAAAAGACCTCATGATTGAGATTCTTGCTTGTGTCCCTAGTGGTGGAGAATGAGATCCTCGCCAAGCCTATGGTAGTCCACATGCATTAGGAGAGTTTGGAGTGAAACCGCATATTTTCATCAAATAAAAGAGGGGAGTGTTTCCACATACCCTAAAGTGAGGTCCAACCGATCCCAACTAGTTCGCCAATCACTTTAATGAACTTGAATTTCTTGTAGGGTCAGGATTGAGTTGTTTGATTTTGCCACTTGGCTTTGTGATCTTTGAAATGAATTGCAACTTTGTTTTGATCTGAATTTGGGCCTTCCCAAGCGACCTATTATATGCATTAGCTCTTGGCTACCAGAGTTTTGGCCCTTGTTCAAAAGAGGGGGAGACTCCTCTTGAGATTTTCTATTTCTCGTGGTACTTAATGATTAATCTTGCTTGGGGACAAGCAAGGTTTAAGCATGGGGGGTTGTTGAACCTCGGTTTTACCACTTTTTACCTCGGTTTTATTGTCTTATTGAACTTATCTAAGTCATTTAGTATAAGTTTAATAGAGATTTTTGTCATCTTTGCTAATTGAAACTAACTTATTTAATTATCTTATTTTTAGGCAATTCGAGTGCAAATGATGATGGAAATAGAGGAAAAGGATTAGAAATATAGGAGCAAAAGAAGGCAACACAAATTGGGATTTCCAGTTTGGCACACCTTGGTGTGCCAATCGAAACAGGCACCTGTGCCAAATTGCAGTCTTTTATTTTAAGATGTTTTATTAATTAGAGACAGGGAGTTTTTCATTCTACATTCTTTTTATTCTAGTTTCTCTCTAGCTTGAAAGGAGGTTTCTCCCTAAGCCTCTTTAGTTCTAGGGTTAGATTTCCATTGAAGAATTAGATTAGATTGTCTTTGTTCAAGAATTCAACAATTCCGTTCTTCGCCTTCAATTCAAGACTAAGTTCTTCTATCCTTTTCTCTCTATATTTTCTCCTATATTGATTTCTTGTTAGTTTTGTGTTGTTTGGCTTGTGATTGATGTATTTGATGATTAATTAATCTTGTTTTAGGCCTAATCTGTCTAAATTCGTGCTTGTAGTTAGAGGTTTTCTCATGCCCACCATGTGTTCGATGATATGCTCGAGAGAGTGTTCATATGTTTTTCTTTAGGCAATTGATGTACGCCGAGAGCTGAGGTTAATTTGCTAGTGTGGTAGAGAAAATAGTTAGGCTTTTGGACATGAGAATAGTCAAATTCTAACTAGGTCTAGGTTTTCTATTCTTGTAGTATAATTAGACTAATTCCATGAGAATAGGATCTTACCAAGGGTGAATTAATATTTTTATTTTGACTCTTGTCACTCGCATTGTTTTGTAATGTTGAAGAAAAAAAAGGAAACAAAATTACAACAAATAGAACAAAATAAATAAATGAAAAAGAGAAAAAGAGAAAAAAAACAAAACAAAAACAAAACAAAACAAAAGAAAGAAAAAAAGAAAAAAAGAAAAAAAGAAAAAAGTTACCAAGTTATTAGTTTTGAATAAAGTGTGTGGCATGAGAAGATCTCAATATCTTTCCCCCTTGGTTTAAGCCATTTATAGGTTGTATATGTTTTCTCTATGGCGGATTGGTGGTTATGTCGATTCTTGAAACGAGTTGGAAGTGTTGTTCAATCTTGGTTATTAACTCCATATTTCCCAAATTATTTTCCCCTCCTTTCCCTAGCCTAGCCCCGTTACAACCTTATGAAAGTCCTCATGATTGTGATTATTGCTTGTGTCCCTATTGGTGGAGAATGATATCCTTGCGAAGCCTATGGTAGTCCACATGTATTAGGAGAGTTTTGAGTGAAACCGCATATTTTCTTCAAACAAAAGAGGGGAGTCTTTCCACATACCCTAAAGCGAGGTCCTACCGAGCCCAACTAGTTCGCCAATCACTTGAATGAACTTGAATTGCATGTAGGGTCAGGATTGAGTGAATGATTTTGCTACTTCACTTTGTGATCTTTGAAATGAATTGCAATCTTGTTTTGATCTGAATTTGGGCCTTCCCAAGCGACCTATTATATGCATTTGCTCTTGGCTACCTGAGTTTTGTCCCTTGTTTAAAGGGGGGAGATTTCTTTTGAGGTTTTCTATTTCTCGCGGTACTTCATGATTAGTCTTGCTTGGGGACAAGCAAGGTTTAAGCATGGGGGGTTGTTGAACCTCGGTTTTACCACTTTTTACCTCGGTTTTATTGTCTTATTGAACTTATCTAAGTCATTTAGTATAACTTTAATAGTGATTTTTGTCATCTTTGCTAATTGAAACTAACTTATTTAATTGTCTTATTTTTAGGCAATCCGAGTGCAAATGATGATGGCAATAGAGGAAAAAGATTGGAAATATAGGAGCAAAAGAAGCCAAGACAAATTGGGATTTCCAATTTGGCACACCTAGGTGTGCCAATCGGCACAGGCACCCGTGCCAAATTGCAATCTTTTATTTTAAAATGTTTTATTAATTAGAATCAGGGAGGTTTTCATTCTACGTTCTTTTCATTCTAGTTTCTCTCTAGGCTTGAAGTGAGGTTTCTCCCTAAGCCTCTTTAGTTCTAGGGTTAAATTTCCATTGAAGAATTAGATTAGATTGTCTTTGTTCAAGAATTAAACAATTTCTTCTTCGCCTTCAATTCAAGACTAAGTTCTTCTATTCTTTTCTCTCTCTATTTTCTCCTCTGTTGATTTCTTGTTAGTTTTGTGTTGTTTGGGTTGTGATTGATGTATTTGATGATTAATTAATCTTATTTTAGGCCTAATTTAACGAATTTATTGCTTGTAGTTAGAGGTTTTCTCATGCCCACCCTGTGTTCGATGAAATGCTCGAGAGAGTGTTAATATGTTTTTCTTTAGGCAATTGATGTTCGCCGAGAGGTGAGGTTAATTTGCTAGTGTGGCAGAGAAAATAATTAGGGTTTTGGACATGAGAATAGTCGAATTCTAACTAGGTCTATTGTTCGGTCTCGTCCCGAGCCGTATTCTTCTCTTTTATAGGGTATTTTTGCTTGTCTTTAATAATTATTTTCGTAGTTTTATTATGTTTTTACTTTATTATCAGATTTTATAGAATTTTATTATTTTTATTATTATTATTGCTATTTATAAATCAAAAATATACAAATTATAAATTAGAAATAAAACTAAACCTAAGTCTAATCTTATTTTTCCCATCCCAGTTTTCCCATCCTAATTCTAGCCCAAATTTTCCTCTTTTGTTCTCCCTTTACTCAGCCCAGTTCCATTCTCCTACCCAGCCCAAATCCTAAACCCATAAACCCTACCATCCCTCACTACCCGTATACCCAGCGCCTAACCCAAACCCTAATGCCCTAATCCATGTACCCGCCCCATTTCCCCTTTCTCAGCCGATTAACTCCTCCCTCAAAACCCTAATCTAATTCCCCTTATCCTCATTTCCCTTTTTCCTCTTTCTCTCACTTCTTCCCCGTCTCTCTCTTCCTTTCTCCCTCAATCTCTCTGATTCTCTCATTCGCAGACAACCACCACCGAAGCTCCCTCCACCATATCCATTTTCGAACTCCATCTCTCTTCCATCTTCTTCTCTCTTATCTCATCTCATCTCATCTCCATCTCTCATCTCTTATCTCTTTCTTGCACGATATCTCAAATTCTCACTCTATTTCTCTTCTTCTTTGCAGATTTGGTTGAGTAACTGAAGGAGTGCGCTCATACATCACCATCTTCATCCAAATCTACCGTTTTCACCTCAACCATCCATCTTAAAAAAGATCGACGGCTCAAATTTGAAGGGGAGGTTTGATTCGAGTATATAAGGGATGAATGAGATGATTGAAGGACAAGAAGGTTTCGGCCTTCGAATTAGGGTTAGAATTAGATTTAGGTTTAATTTATGTCTTTATTCATGCTTTGAATTCTTGTTCCGAATATTTATTTTTTCAGTTTCCTTTCAATCGATTTTGGGTTTGCTTTTGAATGATTTCGAATTTTGTTATATTTGATTCTCTCTGTTTTCTTCTTTTCATTTCTTTTCCTTTAGTTTTGGTCAGTAGTGTTTGATTAGGAAGTTGGTATTGTTTTTCTTTTGGGTTGTTTTAGGCACAGATTAGAGCTTAGGGTTAGGTCTTTAGTTGCTTTTTTTTCCTTTTCCCTTTGTTTGGTCTAGACAGTAGGGTATGCTTAGGGTTAGGACTTTAGTAGGGATTAATTCATTAGGGTTAGATTAGGGTTAGATATTAGGTTTCTTTTGTTTTTGTCCTTGTTAAGGCCAGTCCTTAAGTTTTAATTCTGTCTAGGGTTTTATTAGGGGTTAGGTTTTATTAGGGTTTAGTTTAAGTGAGATTTTATTAAAGTTCTATTAGATTAGCCACAAAAACACCCAATCCACATTTAGTGGGGAGGAGGATTAAGAGTAACAAATTCTACTTCAAAGTGAGGATTTGAGGATTCTTAGTAATCCAATTCACGATTTCTTGTTTGTTCGGGAGAAATCCAAGTAGATTGAAGATTAGTGAAAAAGTTGGTTCATCGAAGGTATAATCGCTTGTTCCTAATTAGTTGTAGTTTTATTGCTTTCTTAATTTCATACTTTTAATTGCTTTCATCTTTAATTGCTTTCTTGATTATTATCATGTCTAGGTTAGTTTGTTGCTTAATTTACATAATTTATAGCTTTCCGCATTGAAAATACCTTAACACGAACCGATTACCTCAATCAAGTCTAACACCCATCCCTGTGGACCAACAACTCTAACTTATAAAACCACAAAAATACAAAACCGAACAGTCTAGGGTTGCTATTCTTGTAATTTAATTAGAGTAACTCCATGAGAATAGGGTCTTCCCAAGGGTGAATTAATATTTATATTTTGACTCTTGTCACTCGCTCGCAGTGCTGTGTAATGTTGAAGGAAAAAAAGGAAACAAAAAAACAAAAAAAACAAAATATATAAAAGAAAAAGAAAAAGAAAAAAAGAGAAAAAGAGGGAAAAAAAAACAAAAACAAAAGAAAAGAAAAGAAAAGAAAAGAAAAGAAAGGAAAAAAGAAAAAAAGAAAAAAGTTACCAAGTTATTAGCTTTGAATAAAGTGTGTGGCATGAGTAGATCTCAATATCTTTCCCCCTTGGTTTAAGACATTTATAGGTTGTATATGTTTTCTCTATGGCGGCTTGGTGGGTTATGTCGATTCTTGAAATGAGTTGGAAGTGTTGTTTAATCTTGGTTATTAACTCCACATTTCCCAATGTATTTTCCCCTCCTTTCCCTAGCCTAGCCCCATTACAACCTTATGAAAGTCCTCATGATTGTGACTCTTGCTTGTGTCCCTAGTGGTGGAGAATGAGATCCTCGCCAAGCCTATGGTAGTCCACATGCATTAGGAGAGTTTTGAGTGAAACCGCATATTTTCTTCAAACAAAAGAGGGGAGTGTATCCACATACCCTAAAGCGAGGTGCCACCGATCCCAACTAGTTCGCCAATCACTTGAATGAACTTGAATTGCATGTAGAGTCAGGATTGAGTGAATGATTTTGCCACTTGACTTTGTGATCTTTGAAATGAATTGCAACTTTGTTCTGATATGAATTTGAGCCTTCCTAAGTGACCTATTATATACATTTGCTCTTGGCAACCTGAGTTTTGTCCTTTGTTCAAAAGGGGGGGAGACTTCTCTTAAGGTTTTCTATTTCTCGCGATACTTCATGATTAGTCTTGCTTGGGGACAAGCAAGGTTTAAGCATGGGGGGTTGTTGAACCTCAGTTTTACAACTTTTTTCCTCGATTTTATTGTTTTATTGAACTTATCTAATCCATTTAGTATAAGTTTAATAGTGATTTTTGTCATCTTTGCTAATTGAAACTAACTTATTTAATTGTCTTATTTTTAGGCAATTCGAGTGCAAATGATGATGACAATAGAGGAAAAAGATTGGAAATATAGGAGCAAAAGAAGCCAAGACAAATTGGGATTTCCAGTTTGGCACACCCAGGTGTGCCAATCGGCACAGGCACCCGTGCCAAATTATAGTCTTTTATTTTAAGATGTTTTATTAGTTAGAGACAGGGAGTTTTTCATTCTACATTCTTTTCATTCTAGTTTCTCTCTAGGCTTGAAAGGAGGTTTCTCCCATAGCCTCTCTAGTTCTAAGGTTAGATTTCAATTGAAGCATTTGATTAGACTGTCTTTGTTCAAGAATTCAACAATTTCGTTGTTCGCCTTCAATTCAAGACTAAGTTCTTCTATCCTTTTCTCTCTCTATTTTCTCCTATGTTGATTTCTTATTAGTTTTGTGTTTTTTGGGTTGTGATTGATGTATTTGATGATTAATTAATCTTTTTTTAGGCCTAATATGTCGAAATTCGTGCTTGTAGTAAGAGGTTTTCTCATGCCCACCATGTGTTCGATGAAATGCTCGAGAGAGTGTTCATATGTTTTTCTTTAGGCAATTGATATACGCCGAGAGGTGAGGTTAATTTGCTAGTGTGGTAGAGAAAATAGTTAGGGTTTTGGACATGAGAATAGTCGAATTCTAACTAGGTCTAGGGTTGCTATTCTTGTGGTTTAATTAGACTAACTCCATGATAATAGGCAGTTAGAATAGTTAGACTAGCCCTTGACCCTCGAGAGGGGGCTTTGGTGAGCTTTAATGGTGCAACCGATCATTCTTAATTGCTTGTTTAGGATTGGTAGATTAGGTCGTTCAAATTGATTAGTTGTTGAGATTTTGTTGCCTGAACATCTTTTTGTTGCTTTCGTAGTTTGTAGTTTTCATCACCATCACTTCCTTGGTTCATCTACCTAACTTGAAACACTTGAGTTCGCTTTGAGTGCTTGGAACACAACTCCCTGAGATCGACAACCGTACTCCCAAAAGTACGACAACAAGAGGAAACTGTTGGAGCTGGAAAATCAGAATGACAATGGTGATGAAGTAGAAGTAGATGGGTGCCAAGGAGATGAAAAATACCACGACTTTGACTGTTCTAGCACTCCAGAGAGTGAGGATGAGGAAAGTGAAGGTAAAAATAAAGAGAGGTGTGAGAGGAAAAAAAGTTGTAATACCCTAAGTATAATCCAAAAAATCCTCGTAAGCTTGTATGTGGCATGACCTTCCCTAAGAAGAAGGATGTGGTGAAAGCTGTCAGTGAATATAGGATTCTGGTAGGTTATAACTTGAGGGTAGTGAAGAGTGATAAAGGGAGGTTCACACTAGAGCGTAAAGCTAATGATTGTAAGTGGACGATGTACTTTTCACAGGTTGGGAAGGAAAAGAGTTTCCAAATCAAGACACTAGATAAAGAACACACTAGTATTCCTTACAGTATGCAAGCTGGACATAGGAACATGAGTGTAAACTGGTTGGGTGAGCATTATAGGGAGATGTTTAGGATCAATCCATCTTGGAGGGCAAGAGACTTGCAAGAGATAGTTAAGGTGGATTTAACTTATAAGGAAACTATGTCAATGTGTGCAAGGGCTAGGAGGAAGGCATTAGCCTCTATCATTGGTGACTACATGAGCCAATTTGCACAGCTTAGGGACTACCTGTGGGAACTTCAAAAGAAGAATCTTGGCACCACAATTCAGTTGAAGACAACCCCTTCACCCAATGGTGAACATGTATTCAAGTTTGTGTACATATGCCTTGGTGCATTAAAGAAAGGACTAGTTGAGGGTTGTTGAAAGGTGCTTAGCTTGGATGCATGTTTTTTGAAGGGTCCTTGGGATGGAAAATTTTTTGTTGTTGTTGGCAGGGATGGTAATAACCAAATGTATCTAGTTGCATGGGGAGTTGCAAAGAGTGAAACAAAAGAGGTGTGAGAGTGGTTTATAGAGCAGTTGGCAATGGACTTGGGTATGGCTGAGGGAGTTCAGTGGACTCTCATTTTTTATCAGCAAAAGGTAACTCACTTTGTTTTTCATTTGAAATTTTATTTTTTAAGGTTTATTATTAAAGTCATTTAACTTATATTCTGAACTTGACATTGTGAAGGGTTTGATTGAAACTGTTAAGAAGTACCTTCCTCATGTTGAGCACAGGATGTGTGCAAGGCATGTTTATGCCAACTTGAGGAAGAACTTCAGGGGTGATCTGTACAAGAAGTTATTTTGGAACATTGCTAAATCAACTACAGAACCCCACATGAAGAAGTATGCTGCTAAAATGAAGTCAATCAGTCCTGAGGCTTGTGAGAGCTTGGAGAATAAAGGCGTGGAACACTTTTGTAGGGCTTTTTTCAAGTATCATACAAAGTGTGACTCAGTGGACAACATCATGGTAGAGATCTTCAATTCTTTCATCATGGAAGCGAGGTATCTACCTATTGTTTCACTACTAAGATGTGTGTTCAAAATGGTGATGAAAAGGGTGGGTGAAAAGAATGGGTGGGCTTCTAACCTTCAGGTGCCTATGGCTCCTAGAATTAGGAAGAAGTTAAATGACAGAATAGATAGTTCTAGGCATTGGGATGTGATAAAGGCTGGTAATGGCTTGTATAGTGTAACTAATGGTTATGGGGTCAACTTACAAGACAGATCTTGTACATGTAACTCTTAGGAACTAAGTGGTATCCCTTGTCCCCATTCCATAGCAGTTATGAGGGATGAGAGACTTGAGCCATCAAGTTTTGTGGATGACTGTTATGCCACTATCAAGCTCAGGCAGTGCTATAGTCATACCCTTGTGCCCACAAATGGACCTAACATGTGGGAAAAGGCACCTGACCATGAAGTGGCACCCCCTTTCTTCAAACCAAAGAAAAAGACCACCACAAAGTACAAGAGAAGACTAGAGGTGGGGGAAAATGTCAGGGGCAGTGCTATAGTCATACCCTTGTGCCCACAAATGGACCTAACATGTGGGAAAAGGCACCTGGCCATGAAGTGGCACCCCCTTTCTTCAAACCAAAGAAAAAGACCACCACAAAGTACAATAGAAGACTAGAGGTGGGGGAAAATGTCAGGGGCAGAGTCAGCAAGAATGGGAAGAGAGTGCACTGTTCTCTTTATGGGAACGAGGGCCACAATAGAAAAAACTGTCAAAATCCTCCAGCAAACCCTCGTGTATGTAAATGACATCACTTTATGACAGCTAGGGTTTAGGGTTTAGGGCTTAGGGTTTAGGGTTTAGGGTTTTATTGATATTTATTTTCTTTATAGCCCACCAATGTTAGAAAAAAGAAGGCATCCACTGCTCCCTCTGCTGCAACTTCGACTGAATCGGCACATTCAACACTGCCATTGCCCCCCTGTTCAGAATGAAACAAGAATCAAGCTCCTAGTGAGGAGGACCCCTACAGTTGTTGTGTCCAGTTAGCAACCATTCACCAGCACACCACCTCAACCTCAACAACCACCACCACCAACAAGAAGATGGTTTTGATGAACTTTAGTTTCGTATTTTGATGCAGCTACATGTCAGTTAATTTTGGTCATGTACATGACATTGAATACTTGATAGTTTCATGTGCTTCTTTTGACAGATGAAAGCTTTAGATAGAATAGGGGAGGAATATGTCTTTAGTACATTTTTTAGGGCACTCTTGATGTTTGAGTGCATTTGATGGCTGATGTCAATCAAACAATGATGTTCCAACAACATATTCCTTCAAATGATGCTCATTTATTTTGGTTGTTTGCTCATTTTACTTTGGCATTTAATGCATTCATTGTGTTACATGATTTTGGTAGGTTTCTATCAATGTTCCATTCTTCTTTCAATCTGAACATCCACTTTTTAACCAATTGAAAACATGTTTCAAGTATGCACTCATGCATGTTTTATACCAAATCAGAACATGTCAATCTGATCAATATTTTTCCACTTGAAAGCACGGACTGTGGTGATCTGCCACGGACCATGGTGACAATGGGCCGACTTAAGGGACATTCTGGAGGCCAACACGGACCATGTTGCCTCAACACGGACCGTGTTGGGCCTCAGAATGCGTCGTTAAGTAAGTCGACCATTAGGGTTTTAGTAACCCTTTACCCAAGTCATTCAAACCCTATAAATAGGAGTCTCTCTGAGAGATTTGTAGAGGGAATTGCTTGAGACTTTCAGAGAGATGCCAGGGTGATTTTCTGAGTTCTTATCTCTCTTAGTTTACAGTTATTGTTTCTTGAAACAACAACCTATACCGAAACACATACATCTTAGATTGAGATCTATCTCGATCGAGTCGATCTAGCAATCGAGTTCCCAGAGTGCTACGTGGACTTACAGTAGAGGATTTCTACATTGGAATATCAAAGGTCAACATCTTCATTAGTCGGATTAGCGATAAGGTATAATTACTAAAGTATCTGCAATTGTTTCTTTCTTGGTTGATTAATTGTTTTATAATCGTTATGAATATTCCGCCAATTAATCTATATCTGTTTAGGAAATATAACCTAAAACTTAACAGTGGTATCGGAACCACCAGTTGCATGCTAAAGTATTACACCTTAATTCATAAATAATTTTGTCAATTGTTGAATTATTTTATGAATTTGTTAGAGTAGATTTAATGCCTAAATTTTGAAACTTTATGAAAGTTTTAGTTTTTATTATTCATGATAATAAATCTGAAATTTTATTGTAAAGTTTCATGCTTTATTATTATTTACTTTCTTATTGCTTTCAATTAGTCATTTTATTCTTGCTAAATTGTTAATTTTAGCACGAATTTGACATGATTTTGAATCTCTTAGAAACAATCATGTTTAATGTTGTTAAACAATAGGCAATAAAAGAAATAAGTTTAATTCGCAAAATAAGATTTTGTAGAATTATTTTCTGATTTAGATTATTTACAGTAAATTTAATGAAAAATAGAAATAAAATATCAAACGAATTCTAAAAATTCTAAAATTTTTACTGGAGGTGTCTGGAAGTGTTCTGGACTTTTCAAATTTTTTTGTATAATTTCCCAATTAAAATGGATTTTTAATTGAATTTTCAGATCTGACGAGAAATAAAATCCGTTTACTTCTCTGAATTTTATAAATTTATAGAAATTTGTAAAACTTCTAAAATTTTACAGTATGTCACTGGGTGCACATATTTGTAGGGAAAATTTTTCCGTGAATTTTCGGATTCATTAAATTATTTTCCTTTAAATTTTCAGATCTGAAGAGAAATAAATTCGGTTACTTCTCTGAATTTTATAAATTTACAGAAATTTTTAAAATTTCTAAAAAAAATTTACAATAGGCTATGGGTAACCATACTGTTAGGGATAAATTTTCGTGATTTTTCAAAATCGTTAACTAATTTTCCTTTAGTTATCATATTTGCAGCGGAGTATAACCGTTTTACTCTTCTGATTTTTTTTCTAATTTTAGAAATTTGATAAAAAATTGAAATTTTACAGTAGCATATTGGATGACTCTACTGTATGGAAAAATTGTAAAATTTTGATTTTGATTTTACAGTAGCAATATTTTTTAAAAGATATAGTATCTTTTAGACCCCTTGATTTTAGGGAAATTGTGTGATCTGTGTGTAAAGGTATTTTATATAATCCTAAATTTGTTTAGGTAAGTAAGATAAAATTTTGGAATTTTATTAATTTTATCCCTCATGCAAACTGTTTAGGAAATCTTTATTTAGTATTTGTTTCCTTATATATGTTATATTGCAATTAAATATACCTTTATAATCTATTATTTAAAGCATGTGTTATATTTGATATAATTATTGCAATATTGCTTGTTTGCATGTGCTTCTAGTATGGCCATAGATAGTCGGTTTTACCAGTCTGCGTACCGGGTTGGGTAAAATACTACCTGCTTGTCGTCATTGAATTAATTTTTAAATCTAAATTTCCAGTTAAGTTTATTTTAATTCATGTAAGGCCTCAATTGTGAGGCCACTTTGTAATTTGTTTTACTTGGAGACATCAAGTCGAGTGGGAACCCAACAACAATGGAGGTGTTGATCCGAATGGGAGTCGTATCCGAGGAAGTTGCAAAATCCAAGAAGAAATTCTTGAAGACTGTCAAGGCTTAATTAAATTAGTTTGATTAAGTCTAGGTGGTCATACTAGGGGTTTTATTTTATGCTTTAATTTGTTATAGCATGTTGTTTTATTATTCCTTTTATGCTTTTCGAAAGAGTTCATCTAGAATTGCATGCTTAGGATAATAAAACCTACTCTCAAAATTGAATTATTGCTTAACCTATAGAAACACCGCTTAGATGGAAAATAAAGAAAGCCAAAGCGAATTATTTATCCATCAGTAATAAGTAGGGTGTGGGAGTTAGGTCAATTCAAATTAGCAAGTAAAACAGTTTTCGGCTAAGAGCAAAGGAAGAGAAATATTGTATTTGATACAAATTTCTTGCCAAGAGTCATTTTAAATGATCGATCATAAGATGATTCACCAAAGATAACATGGACTCGAGTTTTGTTGGGCTAAAGTCCACTTGAGCCCATGGGTCTTGTAGGTCTTGGTTAAAATTAAAACACTAAGTGAGAGTTAATAAAGTGTTTTGATTTGAAGTTAAAATTAGTTTAATTTCTTTTGATGAATAATAACTAAAATGAACAAATTTGTCTTATAGAAATATTTATGTCTTTTCACTCAAACATACACCACTAATTAAATATTGTTTTCTCCTTAAGAAAGAGAAGAACAATTACATCAATTCCTTAATTGGCATCGTTATCACGGGATTGTCTTGGAGGCGAATAAAACAAACATGTATTTGATTTAACATTGAGCTAGACATCAATATTAAGGGGTCAATCAAGCCCAATGGATACATGTAATATTATTCATGCGACTTTAACTTCAAAATGTTTGAAGATTAGAAGAAGGATTTCAATATTATCAACTTAAAACCAAGTTTATCGAACTAGTTAGAGTTGATAAATATGAAACCAACAACCAGATAATCTCGGTTAAGCTAGATAAAGGCCAATTGATGGCACTCATGTTCTGAAATAATTTGACTATTTTAAAACATGAGAAACCTCAGACCTCCTTTTTAGCTAAAAGGTTGGCGACCAAAGATAGTCTTTTAATAAAAGGGAAAATAAGATTTAAGAAATCTATTAAAGACAAGAAGTCAAAGGAAAGGTAAGGACAAACAGTTGTACATACCCAACCAATGACAGCAACCAGTAACAACCAGATCATGTATGACACTGGGAGCGTGAATAACTATAAGGAAGACTTGAGATATGATTTTATTTCTAGGAAAATGCGTATATGATACACACTACCCTTATTAAACCCACTTTGAGTATAAGATACTGGCTGTGAAACTCGCATTTATGCAAATGTGCAGGATCTACAACAAAGTAGATGTGTTTTGTAGGACGAGAGTCAGCCTACAAATAGGAATATGCAATTAGTTGTAGTTCCTCATGAAGAGTTGATTTTTTATCCGTTTCCTCAAGACTTATAACATAAATTTATAGGTGATTCTATGTTCTCATTATAAGTAGAAATTTGATTTCAAGCTCTCAAATTAGAGAGAGGATCTTGGATAAACACACCCAACACATCGAAACCAAAAGGTTTAAAAGGAATAACTCATGTTCAAATATGAACCTTGTAACTACATATTAAGTCACGCAAATCAGAGCACATTCAGAAACGTCACTATGATAGACTTTTGAATAATAAGACTTTGAAACATATGATGTCTGCAAAGTATGAATGTACCTTTTACAAGAAAGGGTAAATGTGCAAACAAACACTCATACATATGGATGTATGTAGTCCAATTGAGCACAAGTACAAGGGATGAATTACTTCAAATCTTCAAAGATGAATAAAATAACACATGGTGATTCATGTCTATGAGATTCATCTGAAGCTGGAATGTTAAAATAGTTTGAAAATTTCCAAAATGAAGTAGTCTTGGCGAAACAATGAGAGCACCTAGATACGATCGAAAGGATGTTAATAGTTGAGCCAAGAGTTTGAACAAATGACTCAAATAAAACATAATTCTGGCACTATAAGCTTAAGTCATATTAATCAGAAATGCGTTCAGAAACTGCATAGTGCAGGATTTTGGAAAACCTAAACTCTGAAAAGTTCAATGTTTGTAATGCATGCCTGATGGGTAAGATGACTAAAATCACCTCTTATTGGAATTGGTGAACAAGCTAATGACTTATTAGGATGCAAACATATTGATATATGTGCGCCTATGAGCACTAGTGTTAGAAGAAGGTTTATTATACTATTTCATCACTTTCAGTGACGAATTTTAGTAGATATGGATATATCTACTTAATACTCCACAAGTCCAAATCCTTTGAAGTGTTCAAAGAGTTTCAAAGTGAAGTACAAAACCAACTTGGCAAGAAAATCAAAACCCTTCAATTAGGTTGAGGAGGTGAGTATTTGAGCCAAGATTTCACTGACCATTCCAAAGAATGTGGAATTGTTTCATAACTCTCTCCTCTAATACTACGACAATTCAATGACGTATCTTAAAAGAGGAATCACACCTTATTAGATATGGTGCAATCAATGATGGTTGAGTCAACATTGCCGGTTACCTTTTGGGGATACACACAGTTAATCATAGCTCTAATTACTGAACAAAGATTATCTGAAGCACTAGAGAAGACACCACATTTGATTTGGAGAGGAAAAGTACCTGAACTGTTTTTTGAAAGAAAGGGGTATGACTTCTACAAACTGTTGTAGAGGATAGCGTTTGTGTCTCAAAATGCTTTCTTCTTAGAGAATATGTTATTCTCTAAAAGAAAGAGTGGGAGAGTTTTTGAACTTACCGAAGTTCAAGAGACACAAAACACTATAATCATCACCTAAAACTTCGCTATTTGATCCTAGTTCAAGTTTCCTATTGGTCGGGAAATTAAGAACGAGGTTGAGGCAGTAGAAGTTCCTCAAAACGTTGACGAGGAGGTGCCATGAACATTACTCCAAGCAAGGTCAGGTAAACAACTCCGTCAGCCACAAAGATATCGATCTTTTATGGATGAGCGTGAGATGTTACTTTTAGAAAGTAATGACTCTACCTACATCAAAGAAGCTTTAGCAAATCAAGATTCCATAAGGTCTAAAATGGCTTCCATATATGCAACCAAGTTTAGAACTCGGTTTATTTGTCTGAAGGTGTGAGCTATCAGGCGTAGGAGGATTTTAAGGCAAAACATGGGTTCATTAAGATAGACATCAAGACTGACTTCAAAATTAGATTTGGAAGGAAGGTGTGTACTTGACACAATTGAATGGTTTTTGTTAGAATACTTGTAAACTTCAAGAGGCCATCTGTAGTCTTAAGGAAGCTTCTAGGAGTTGGAATCATTGACCTTCTTAACCAGGATATCAAAAAGGCTTGATATACTAGGAAGCGCCAAAGATAATATTGTGTTTACAAGAAGTTCAGTGGGAGCAATGCGTTTTCTGATATTGTATGTGATTGACATACTGCCTATTGAGAGGAAGATTCCCATGTTGCATCTACTGAGGTTGACTTGGGAATAATTCTCAAAGTGAAGGATTAATGGGGCTAAGAATTTTCTTGGAGACAAGATCTATAATGACAGATTAAAGATTTTGATTGTTTGAATCAAAGTTGACTAGGTGTTGAATAGTTCAACCCACTTCGAGAATGGATTAATTTTCATAAATCATGGCATATCCTTAGGGAATTTGATTGTCTCAAAACAATCAAAAGATTTAAAAAAGGATGAGACATACATGCTTCAGGCGTGAGATTAATGTATGCCACAAGATGTTCAAAGTCTAACATAACATAAATATTGTATATGTATAAGCAAAACTAAAGATGTGTCCTAAGTTTAAAGTGGTTGATAAAAGCTAAGTGTGAAGAGTTGCATTGATGCTACACTTAAGACAGAGAAATATTATTATCTGAAAGGTCGGAGAATATTATACGATCTGTTTGAGTGGTATTGAGGTGAGATGGAAGAAGTTTCTAACATGACATGCGTTTAATTCTACAAATAAGACAAGCATGGCACTACTTTAGAAGTTGTGGCAGAAACTGTTAGGATTGTGAAGTTCGTTTTAGAATTGGGTGATGTTTCTAGCCTTATGAGAGAAATGGAGCCTTGCTGATAGGAGTCATCACTCAAGCAAAGGAACTGAAGCTCACTATGAATCCAAACATGAGTTCCGGAAATATCTTCCTGTATGAAAGGTCATTAGTGAGATGGTATAAGAGCGAGGTTTATTGCAAGTATTATGTACTAAACCCATGTTGTAGTTATAACATGATAGTCATGCATGGGCAATAGGTATTGAACACATTCTGGAATATTAACAAGTCAAATTTACATGAATTGTTTATGAATTATGACCTTATTGATTCATCATTAAGAATAAGATTCCAAAATTTAAATTAATTGCGGTTTAGAATTATGTAAATGTCCAAAAAGGTTAGCGAATTCAAAATGGGAACTTGGATTAGGTCCGATTTCTGAAACCCCATTAGTGAACTTGATAACGCTAGTCTTGGTCGACAATCGACCTGGCTCCTAATTGTATTATCACGTAGGAACAGTGATAGTATCAACGCAATTAGCATGTAGGATTGAGGTGATAATGAAGTTTCGTGATCATAGTGATGTGATGACATCATAAATTAATCACATAGGTATTGTTGAGAACAATTACCGAACTGACCTGCAATGGGAGCTCTTTAAGTTAGGAGTGTCATAAGAGCTCTCATCACTCAAAATTCCTAAATCCTAAGTTCAGTACATAGACTACATGGTCTGTTGTAACTTTGGAGCGCGTCAAACATCTTTCGTAACAGTAGGCTATAAAGGCGGTGTTTGGGTTATAGTTAGATCATGTGAGAATGTGTGTTTGAACAAGATGGCATCATCCTCCCTAATAGGGACAGTTGTCTCGTTGGTCACTCGGTGAGATTGGACTGAAAATACTTGGCCGAGCTCAGTTGAATCAATAGTTGATCATCTGCTTTTCAGAGTCTAACTCGGAGATCGAGGAACGTTCGGGTCTTACATAAGGATAACTTCAGCTTACCTTATCCGAACTTGAGACAGTAAGTGACAAGGGAATTCAAGGAATCGAACACTTGTGGGACAAGTGGGAGATTGTTGGGAATGTCCCGACAATGTTCGATATACACGGAGTTTAAACCAATATATATAGTGATTATATGTCTTGCTAGAGACCTCTATATTCGATAACTAAATATGTTTAATTACAACTATATTATTTGTTCCTAATGGGTCACACAAGTCAGTTCCCTGGAACAATGTATGTAACCTAAGTAATATCGTATTATGTTTAGGAATGTTGGGAACTGATTTCTGTGAGAAATCAATCCGACATAGACCGAATTGGACTCAACACGAACCGTGTTGATCCAACATGGTCCGTGTTGGTGTCAACACGGACCGTGGTGATCTGCCACGGACCATGGTGACAATGGGACGACTTAAGGGACATTCTGGAGGCCAACACGGACCATGTTGCCTCAACACGGACCGTGTTGGGCCTCTGAATGTGCTGTTAAGTAAGTCGGCCATTAGGGTTTTAGTAACCCTTTCCCCAAGTCATTCAAACCCTATAAATAGGGGTTTCTCTGAGAGATTTATAGAGGGAACTGCTTGAGACTTTCAGAGAGATGCCAGTGTGATTTCTTGAGTTCCTCTCTCTCTTAGTTTGCAATTATTGATTCTTGAAACAACGACCTATTTCGAAACACATACATCTTAGATTGAGATTTGTCTCGATCGGGTTGATCTAGCAATCGAGTTCCCGGAGTCCTGCGTGGACTTACAGTAGAAGATTTCTACATTGGAATCTCAAAGGTCAACCTCTGCATCAGTCTGATTAGCGATAAGGTATAATTGCTAAAGTCTCTGCAATTGTTTCTTTCTTGGTTTATTAATTGTTTTATAATCGTTATGAATAATCCGCCAATTAATTTGTATCTGTTTAGGAAATGGATAACCTAAAACCTAACACATCCATCATCATTTACAAACCAAACCCTAAATTGAAACCTAAAAAACTAAAACTAAACTAAAAACTTAAACATCATCCTCATGGCATATAAAAACAGAGCATGTCATGGGCAACCAAAATACCACCAAAACAATTTCCATTGGTGTGTTACTCAAATTTCCTGTAACCACACCCAAAAAAGAAAATCCCTGTACCACCCACGAAAAAAAAAAAAAAAATCTGCTTGTTGTTGCTTGCATGACCTTCCTCCCCCCCCCCCCCCCCAACTATACCTTCTGTAGCATCACCCCCACCAGGACCACCATCAGAACACCCATCAACACAAGAAGCCTCTTTCGAGACTTCTTGAGTACCCAAACTTGGTACTCTGCGTCGATGAGTTGGCCCATTGTCTCCTTATGTTCTCTTCTCAGCTTGGAGATTTTCCTTGTGGTCTTTGACAATTCTGCAGCCAAGGTCGTGTTTCTGACAATGGCTGCCACAACATGGGTCAGGTTGTGCACAAGGGGTCATCAACCCAGTCGAAATACTCACACCCTTGGGGGTCGCCATGAAACCTGCATCGTGCAAACCTCCTCAATAGGTTCGATGGTGTCATAGACACCCGAACCACACAAGGAAGCCCACACAAGCAGGTCCTGTCCGTGTCTGAGTAACAAGGGCATGATTTGCTGGCCATAACCTGGGCATGGTCGACTACACCATCAGACATGGTTATGGTGAAGGAGGGGAAAAAACTGAGAAATTTGTGGGCTTGAAGAAAAGGAAGATGAAGAGGAAACCCTAACGTTCGACTTTAGAGAGAGAGAGAAGAACTGACGAAGAGGAAGAAGAAGATGAAGATGAAATGGGGGTGGAAGGGTTTTTAAAGAAAGCTTTGAATTTCAACGGGTGTTGGTTAATGTACTAACCACACCATCATCGCCATCATTACAGTCATATCATGTCTAATCGTCATAAAAACACCACTTCCCGGTAAAAGATCACTCAAAGGGCATTTTCATCCGGTTTTCCCATTTTAAGGGTATTTTGTTAACAAAAAAATTTTCAAGGGCAATTTTGACATTTCTGCCAAGTTCAAGGGCAATTTAATCCGAGAACTCTTGTTTTGGGTTGCTTTTGATTATCGTAGTGGGTAATTAGGTGGGCGTGGGTTTAGGGGCGGATTCAATATGGGTTCACGTGGGATTATGTGACCCAGCTTATAAAAAAACCAAAATTTTTTGGGTTTTATATATAAAACTGGCTAAAAAAATAAATGTTGTATCTGACAACTAAGAATTAGAACAACTGGAGTAGCTGAGTGGCACGCCCAGGTGAGGAAGAGCTTGGGGGTCACGTGTTTAAATCTTGTTGATCTAGTAAGCCCAGTTTTTTTTAATACAAATTTCGCATAAACCTACTGTTTTAACCGTCTGTTCACCTTCTCCTGTTCTCAGTTCTCGCATAGACACAGCCCATCAGCCGCGACCACCTGACCCACCGTTCTCTCAGCCGGTCAACCGCTAGCTCGATAAGTTGTATGTTTTATTATGATCAGTTGAAAATTATCTTCAAATTTTAGTTCAAATTAAGATTAATTTATTCAATTTTCAATTCAGATTGGTTCGGGTGTGATTATGTCATATAATTCTTAGAAATATTACTCTTAATAAACTTTCTCTATCAAACTTGAAAATCTATCAATCAAACTTGAAAATTTATCTATAAAACTTGTCTATCAAATTTGAAAATTTATCTTAAACATTTATTTTGATAAATTTTGGTTATATAATTCAATTTTCAATTCAAATTTAGTTGAATTTGTCATATAATTCAAATTTAGTTGAAAATTTATCAAATGGTGTGATTATGTCATATAATTCAATTTTCAATTCAGATTTAGTTGAATTTGTCTATCAAACTTGAAAATTTATCTAGATAAGTTTTGTTATGTTTTATTTTGTTCAACTCTCTACTAATTTTCTATTAATTTAGAATGGTTTAAATATAATTAGTTTGAACGAAATTTGCTTGAATAATTGTTATTGTAGTCCTTTTTTTCAATTCAAATGGAAAGATGCTTCAACTAATCAATCACGATTTCCTTCAAGTTCCGCCAATTTACCTTCAAGTTCTGCCAATTTCCCTTTGAATGAAGAAAGTAGGAAGCATAGTCATGAACCTGATCAAGCAATCAATACAAATATTGATGAGGTAAATGGAGTTGATTTAAGTATCGTTCAAGCTGATCCAGCAGACAGACAACCTATATGTGAATATCATCCAGATGAACAAGATTTGGTGAGATAGGCTTATATTCTAAAAGGCCCTTATCAACCTCGAGATCATGATTTTCCTTAAAGGTTGATTTCTGGAATTAAACATCGTTTTAGGGAAGCTTGGTTTGATATGTATGGAAATTGGTTAGAATATAGTAAAAGAAAGGATGCAACCTTTTGCCTGTGTTGTTATTTGTTTAAGAATGAGTTTGAAACTTCAAGTCATTTTGGTGGGGGCTCATTCACTTCTGAAGGATTTAGGAGTTGGAATAAGACAGAAAGGTTCAAGATGCATATGGTTGGGCCAAATAGTGTGCACAACAAATCTTTGAGACGTTTTGATGATTTTCATAACCAAAAACAATCTATTTGAGTTGTTTTTGACAAACAATCATAGCAAAGTCAGTGGGAATATTACACTCGATTGAATGCTTCTGTTGATATTGCAAGGTTTCTTTTGTCCTCTGGATTGCCATTTCGAGGTCATGATGAAAATGAATTTTTAAGAAGGCAATATATTTTTAAGACTTTGTTAAAGTTTTATGCTAAAAGGAATGGTGAAATAGGAAGTGTTGCATTGAAAAATGCTCTTGGTAATAAAGAGATAACTTGCCCTGATATTCAAAGAGACATTGTAGAAGCTTGTGGTAAAGAAATTATCAAGGCTATTCTTAGGGAATTGCGGATGGATATTTTTCTATATTAGTGGATAAAGCACGAGATGTATCATGTAAGCAACAAATGGCTCTTGTTTTAAGGTTTGTTGATCAAGAAGGTGTCGTTGTCGAGCGTTTGGTTGGCCTTGTTTATGTTTTTGATACTACGTCCTTGGCATTGAAGAAGACCATTTATTTGGTGCTTTCTAATTTATCATTGAGTCCTTGTCAAATATGAGGGCAAGGGTATGATGCAGCTTGTAATATGCGGGGACATGTAAATGGGGTAAGGAGCTTGATTTTACAAGATTGTCCATCAGCACATTATATTCATTGTTTCGCTCATCAGCTTCAATTAACTTTAGTGGCGGTCGCGAAACATCATAGTCATGTTGGATGGCTACTGGAAGCAAGGTTGTTAAAATCGGGATCCTGACTCGAATCCATGGGGTAGTTAGGATCGAAAATTAACCATGTAGGATCGTGGATCGTGTATAAATATTAGAATCGTATCAAGGATTTTGGATAATAAAATTGTAGGATCGTAGATCAGGATCGGGATTTTGATAACTATGACTGGAAGTGGTGAACATTATGTTGAATGTGATTGGAGGTTCTTACAAAAGTAGAGATGCATTTCGAGAAAAATAAGCTGAAAAGGTTTATATATTACTTAGTCCATTAAATCATTTATTTATTATTCACTCCATGAATCTAAAGTTTAAATTCACTAATGTTGATTTTTTTTTTACCAAACTAAGGTTGAAAAGGCATTACGTCTGGGTGAGCTTCAAGCTGGGAGAGGTTTGAACCAAGAAGTTGGATTACAAAGACCCGCAGACACTCGTTGGGGCTCTCATTTTAATACCTTCACCAATATTGTCCTCATGTTTGATGCAGTTCTTGATGTGATTGATGCTATTGGAGAACATGCAAATCTTGATGATGATAGGATTAATGCCAAAAGTGCTTTAGATGGCATGCAGAAGTTTGAGTTTGTTTTCTTGCTACATGTGATGAAGTTGGTTTTAGGCATTACAAATGCACTTAGTCAAGCTCTACAAAGAAGAGATCAATATATTGTTAAAGCCGTGACATTTCTTGGTGGAGCTAAACGACAATTACAAACGACAAGAGACATGGGATGGGATCCATTGATTGAGAATGTTTATACATTCTGCATGAATTATGATATAGAGATTCCTGCTATGGATGATTTTCATGTTGTTTGGGGGCAAAAAGTAAGCCGTAAAGTTTCTCAAGTGACAAATGAGCATTCTTATCGTGTAGAAGTGTTTTACAACATTGTTGACATGCAAATGCAAGAGCTTAATAGTCGTTTTCCCGAAACAAGTACTGAGTTACTTCTTGGTATGGCTTGTCTAGACCCGAAGGTACTATGGTCTGCCTTTGAGAAAGAAAAGATACTTCGAATGGTTGAGTTGTATCCAGAGGATTTTGATGCATTGGCCATTGACGCTTAAGCTGTGAACTTGATGTTATCTTTACTTTGCGTGATGATCCAAGGCTCATGGGCCTAGATGGAGTTGGTGAACTATCAATGAAGTTGGTTCAAACGAAATTGGATAAGACATTTCCTTTCCTACATTCACTTCTGAAGTTGGCTTTTCTCCTACCAGTCTCCACTGCAATGGTTGAACGTGCATTCTCCGAAATGAAGATTATCAAGGCAAGTTTACGCAACAGAATCTCGGACGAGTTTTTGAAAAACACTGTTATTACTTATTTTGAGGATGAGGTTTTTGAGAAAGTATCAAATGATGACATCATGGAATATTTTAAAGTCATGACACCTCGTCGAGGACAACTATCCAAAAGAAAATAATATTGTAAGTTTTCTAGTTTATTGTTTTGATTTTTTATGTTTGACTTTGAACCCGTTTAATTTCATTTCTGGATTTGCCACTACGTGCGTTGTATAGTTGATGTAAGGTAATTTAGAGGCAATTGTGATCTTGTCTTGGGGTTGAGGGTCACCGTGAAGTTGAGTTAGTCCTGTTGTTTTGGCTGGTTGGCTATTTGGCTATTGGTGATTTAATTTGGATAAGGACAGTTGTGTTTTGTGTTTACTTCCATAGCCTTGCAGTGATACGATACGATTGGATTGGAGAGTGAGATTATACAGTAAACGTCGCCTCTGTTTAAATTAAACACTGGATCCTGGGTTTGAGGAGGCTTTTGAAGAGTTGTTCTCCTCACAATTCCGAGATGAATTACCGCCATCAGTGCTTGAACGTCTAGAACATATGAACCATCGTAGGGAAGCAATTTGGGTTTCCCGGGATTTTAAAGACAAGGGCAATCTTATGTTTAAGGCTTACGACTACCCGGCAACTATAGACATATATGAAAGGGCAATCCAATTGTTGTGCGCAAGAGTTCCAGTTTGTAGCCAAGATGCTCAGCTCATGACTCAGCTGACAGTTAATCTCAAGTCCAATTTTGCGACGTGTTGGTTAAGGATGGAGTAATATGAGTTTGCGCAAACTCATTGTGATGTAACTATAAAGTTTGATGCTTACAATGTGAAAGCAGGCTATAGAAGAGCCCTTTGTTTTTTTGCATCGGGGAATGGTGGAAAATACAAGGATAGATTTGCATATAACTCTTAAGTTTGAACAAACAACAAAATTGCTTTGAAAGAACTCAAGAAGTTGGAAGAGCAACATGGCTCTTCTTCAGATGGAGGTTGACTTCCATCCATGTAGCAGGTGATCAAAGGGTCTTTGATCCGTTACGGAATCACCGGGGTCGAGTAGGAGGCATTGAGAACAAGTGTGGTAATTTGCAGTCGCCACATTGTGACATCCCTAACCAATCATGTCTAGAGGATGGGTTGAATTATAAGATAGATGATACCAATCCAGTAGAAGAGATGGGGAATGGGGTGGAAGATCGAGATGGGGTCCAAGACGAGCATGTAGGCATTATCGACACAAGTCAACAAAATTGATCTCTTTCAATATCATCAAAGATGATGCATCAGGATTCTGGACCACCTTGTGTCAAGGATGGAAAAATTAACGCCATGAATGTGAGTGATTTTGGTCATACTTCAATGGATGTCGATAAAAGTCAGTTGTTTAACATCTTGCAACAATGAAGTGGATGACAAATCCATGATTATGGAGGGATCAAATTCTATTGATGACATGGAATCAAGTTCGGCTGGTACAGGTGAAGTTGGTTGTGAAAATGATATCATTGTTTTCTCATGTTCAAGTGAACCGGGCAGATCTCTGCAAACTTATAAGAAAATCTACCTTCAAATAGTGAATGGAAAGTATATGAGCTTTTCTAGCAGGAAACACCAAAGTTTTTTAACAATTTCGAAGGTTTCCACCTTTGGTTCTACGGTGAGTACCATTATGGAAATAGGTGAAAGGATGAACAAGCTAACTATTGTATAACCATGGCTAGATCACAGGACTTGATGCATAGGAAGGATTATGAGGAGCTATGGGCTGACACTGATGACACAGAAAGTGTGAATTTTCATTCCCCACAAAATAAAGCTGACAATCTAAATCTATCAAGCATCATGACTGATGATGTCATCAATTTTAACTCCCGGTCTCAATCCTGGATGAGAAAACAAGAAAAAAATGACTTGGAGGTACCTATCTTTTTGTGAAAATGATTTCTAGGACCCCATATTTTGAAAACTAATTTTGAAGTCCCTTTCTTTATGTGTTAATAATTATCAGGACCCACTATTTTAATAAAAACCTATTAAAAGGGGTAGTAACTTTGTATATTTATTTTTTTTTTTTATAGAAAAGGGTATAAAACAAGGACCTTTTATGTAAAAATATGATTTTTTTTTATAAAGATTTTTATTAAAACATGTTAAAATAAACACTCTTAACTCTTTTATGTTGGGTTGAATGTGGAGACCAATTTTGGGTTGGTCTCTATCTCTTGGAGAGCAAGGTAGAAGAGTTTGAGTGGGAATCAGATTGTTGATTTGTTCCACTTCTTTTTTGTAATTCCTTTGCTGTAGGGACTCTATTAATCCTAAAATTGTGCCAGCCTTGTACTATAAATAGAGCCTAGGTGCTAGGTTTATTTGTACAGCAATTGAGAGTGTTTCATCTTATACAACAAGAGATTGACCTGCAATCTCTGTGTCCCTGAGGGAGTTGTGTGAGGCTCATCTGTGAGTGTTGAGTTCTCAGGTTGTAACTCTAGGGAGGTTGTGAGAGATTGTGGAGGTCTGGGAATCTCTGAAACACTGTTGTAATCCTCTGATAGTGCATCGTTCGTGGTTTTTTCCCGGTTTGGGTTTTTCCACGTTAATTCCTTGTGTCGAATCTTTATTTATTTTTCGTCCTTATTATTGTTTGTCTGCTAACTACGCCCTGAGAATCCTAACAAGTGGTATCAGAGCTTTGGTTGGAGCGTGGTTGATCTGCAGACTGAGAAGCAATGACAGGCGCTATTGTGAAGATTCCGGAATTCGATGGGAAAGACTACGCATGGTGGAGGATGCGCGTTGAGGATGTGCTCCGCCAAAAAGGTTGCATCTTGCGATGGGTGATAAGCCAAAAGAGATGGAAGGATGATCGGGAAGAGCTTGATGGTCGGGCATTCATGCAGTCGGTGGCAGCCGACGCTAGCTCGAACGTGGCTTTCAACGTCAAAGATCGAAAACGACAAAAGACTCGCCGAGGCCTTGCAAAACACATATGAGAAACCTTCGGCGGTGAACAAGGTATATGTGTTACGTCGTTTGTTTGAATTTAAGATGCATGGGTCTGGTGATATGCATGATAGTATGAATGAGTTGAATATGATACTATCTAAATTAACCTCTGTGGGATTTAAGTTCGACGATGAGATGAATGCTAATATACTATTGGCTACCCTACCTCAGTCTTGGGAAAATTTCGTGACTTCTGTAACTTCTTCAACTAAGAAGGATGAGAAACTAAAGTTTGGGGAAATTAGAGACTTGGTCCTGAATGAAAGTATTCGCAGGAAAGATTACGATGTGTCTGAGTCTTCGGGGGATGCTTTGACTGTCAGGGGTAGGAGGAATAGTGGGAGTTCGGGTCGGGGTCGATCAAAATCTAGAGGTCGAAACATGGAGCAAGTGTTGTGTTGGAACTGTGGTGATAGAGGTCATTTTCGTAGGGATTGTCCCAAACCTAAGAAGAGCAGCCATAATGACCAGGACTCTGTATATTCTGTTGAGGATTTTGGTGATGCCCTAACTGTTTGTGTTGACAAGTTAGAAGGGGGTTAGGTGATAGATTCGGGTGCTTCGTTTCACTCTTCGTCTAGCAAGGAGGCCTTTAGCAATTTTGTGAGTGAGAGGTTTGGCAGGGTTAGGCTTGCAAACGGTCACAACCTAAAGGTGCTAGGAAGAGGTGATGTGAACATTAAAACTTCTAAGGGTGGAACTTGGAGGTTGAAGAATGTTCGGTATGTCCCGGGTCTGACCAAGAACCTTGTATCTGTGAGTCAACTGGATGAGGAGGGGTTCACGACGAGATTTGAAGATGGTCATTGGAGGGTAACGAAAGGATCTCTGATAATTGCAAATGGCAGGAAAGAGGGGAAGCTATATTCTGTCATTGATAACTCTAACATGTCGGTTCATGCTCGTCAAAGGCATGTTAGCTTCTCTGATGAGAGAAGGGTACCAGAAATGAGGAGGTTTCCGGTCGAGGCTACGGGAACTGATGGTCAGCCGAGGAACGCATCTAACCTGCACGAGAATGCGACAAGTTCAACACGAGGTAAAATCCCAATCCAAAATTCCCTTAAGTTGTTGACGATGATGCGTATGTCGAAGTTGCAAGGGCATGATGGAGCCTGTTGCTAAAAGAGGAGTTGATGCGAGGTCAACTGGGACCTCTGTTGATCTTTGCTGAACAAGATCGAGATGGATGCACTAAAGGATTCGAGAAGGTGTTGAAGTGGTGATTGATGATAATCGCGTTTACAATTGGTCTCCAAGTGGGAGATTGTTGGGTTGAATGTGGAGACCAATTTTGGGTTGGTCTCTATCTCTTGGGGAGCAAGGTAGAAGAGTTTGAGTGGGAATCAGATTGTTGATTTGTTCCACTTCTTTTTTGTAATTCCTTTGCTGTAGGGACTCTATTAATCCTAAAATTGTGACAGCCTTGTACTATAAATAGAGCTTAGGTGCTAGGTTTATTTGTACAGCAATTGAGAGTGTTTCATCTTATACCACAAGAGATTGACCTGTAATCTCTGTGTCCCTGAGGGAGTTGTGTGAGGCTCATCTGTGAGTGTTGAGTTCTCAGGTTGTAACTCTAGGGAGGTTGTGAGAGATTGTGGAGGTCTGGGAATCTCTGAAACACTGTTGTAATCCTCTGATAGTGCATCGTTCGTGGTTTTTTCCAAGTTTGGGTTTTTCCACGTTAATTTCTTGTGTCGAATCTTTATTTATTTTTCGTCCTTATTATTGTTTGTCTGCTAACTACGCCCTGAGAATCCTAACATTTTATGATAATTTAAATGGTATCAGTTATCACAATCTACTACTTATACCTCAAAAGTTGTATTTTCTGTGGTTAGAGGCTCACCATGCTTAACAAAAAAAAAAAAAAAATTAAACTTAGCTAGAGAATTTTGACTGATATCTTAACGTAGTTGTGTTGGATCATCAAATTATTAAAGTTATCATAAGCAAGTACAATTTTTGAGGTATAAATAGTTGATTGTGATAACTAATACCATTAAAGTTATATATCATAAAGAGTTAAGAGTGTTTATTTTAACATGTTTTAATTAAAATCTCAAAAAATCCTATTTTGCATAAAAGGTCCTTATTTTAAACCTTTTTCTATAAATATAAAAATTTAAGGTTTCTATTAAAATAATGAGTCCTGATAATTATTGGCACATAAAGAGAGGGACTTCAAAATTAGTTTTCAAAATATGGGGTCCCAAAAATCCTTTTCACAAAAAGATAGGTACCTCCAAGCCATTTTTTAGAAAACAAGCTTTAAAGCATGATCAACTTTTTGCACGTAGTAGCAACATTATGAAAAAGAATAGAAACAAGCATTAAATGTCCTCTGACACAAGTAAGTTATCTATCAATAATAACTTTACCGTGAAATCTTCTTCATTTTGCAGGAAATTGGAGTATATTGGCGTTGCAGACAAGAAGAAACTTAAGAAGATAGACGACAGTATCATACCTCTGGTTAAGAAAAGACACTTCATAGGGAAGCGATGTAACACGGATTAAGGATTAAGATTGTAATTTCGAGATTTATACTTCGGGCTTTGTTAAAGAATCTAATGTACTCTCATCCATCCCTTTTTAGGAATAATAATATGAACTATTTTGGCCAAAAAATAAATAAATTATGTTCCACCCTTAAATCGGGCCCAACCGGGTCCAAATATTAGACCCGCACCCTATTGTTGACTAACGTCTGTAAATATTCGTTTCCATTACAGCAGTCCACCTCGGTAGCTGAAACATTTGTACATATACCACACCAATTCTCAGACCCAAACAATCTCCAAAGATACCGCCGTGTAACTTGCAAACTGAGAAAATCCAAACTGACAATCAATGGAGAAGGAGAACCAACCACAACTCTCCCCCCACATTCCGGCGACATCGACGGAGGTTTCTCCGGCGAACAAGACAAAGACGGCAGAGCTCGACACCCCTCTCCACACTATCGGCTTCGAAATTGACGAGTTATCAGCCTCCCTCGTCTCCGGCACTCTCCTGGTCACCTCCAAATGCTGCCAGGTTCGTTTTTAACTTCTCAGTCGCCGGAAAAACTCCAATCGTGTTATGGTCTGTGCTAAAATCGATTGATTTGGTGGGATTTTTCAGCCGTTCAAGGTCCTGCACGGGGGTGTCTCGGCGATGATTGCGGAGGCGTTGGCGAGCATGGGGGCGTACTTGTCGTGCGGGATGAAGAGAGTTGCAGGTGTTCAATTGAGTATTCATCACATGAAGAGCGCTCAGTTGGGTGATCTTGTTCTTGCTCAGGCTACCCCCCTCAATACTGGCCGAAATATTCAGGTACAATCGTTTCCTTTTTAGGTTTTGAAAAGAGGCACAAATGATTTGATTTCCTTCCTTTTTGCTAGTTTAAAAGTTGATGTTTGATCATTGTGGAAGTACTGTCGATTCGAGAGCTGTTTCTGTTATCAAATTTTGCATGTTTAAATAGTTTCTATTTGAGTCGAAATGATTGCAATGATGGTGAGGACAATAACATAATGGGATTTCTAATTCTATGTTTGGAAGTGTATGCGGAAAATTGGTTATTTTTGGGTTTCTACATTTCTGTTGGTATTTTCACTTCATTTATGATCATTGCAGTAGTCATAATGATACCCATAGCTCTGATCTTGACTTTAGTATTTGATTTGCATTGATGTTACTTTAAACTAATCAAACATATGGTCGTCTTTTCTGACCATTGTAGTAGTTAAAATGATATCAATATCTTGTACCACCTTTATTTGACTCCCAAGCCAAAGGCTAGTAGAATTACCTCATGGTCCATGCCACACTCCCCCGTCCTTTAATGGGTTAGTGGACCAAACAAATTGAAGGTGGCATGTGGACCTTATCATCTCCAGGTTGAATTGTAGGTGTGATCAAATTTCCTTGATGTTATTGGATTAATAGCAAGAGACTAGTGCTATGTTCATCTTCTGGTTCACTGTGATGTTTAATCCTATGGATTTGGTTTTTGAACATGCTCGTGGTCTGTAACATATCACATATTCTCCTAAGACCTGCACCAATTCAATCTAAACATTTAAGTTACATTGAAGTACTAAAGTTGGAGATCTTAGTAGGTAACTACATCCCCTTACCAGCTTTTTGGGGGTAAGATTGGGTAGGAAAAATGCACACTTGCTTAATTTGGATAAGATCCTAGCTTGCCAAAACTTACCCAAAACCTGACCCGTGAACAGATCAGGTCAGCATAGTGATTCATGATATTTTTATGTGGTTTGTGGGTTGTGATGCTGATATCTTGTTAGATTCATTTGTTGATCAAGCTGGCCAGTGACGCAGTGGGCTGCTTTGTACTAAGAATAATGTGGACATTTCTATTCATTGCTTATGTTTTTGGGTTCACTTGTCAGGTGTGGGAAGTGAAACTTTGGAAAACTGATCCTCAGAGGACGAAGAGCAAACAGTTGATATCGTCATCCAGGGTAACTCTAGTTTGCAATCTTCCTGTTCCTGCTGGTTTAGAGGGTGTTTCTGAACCTTTCCAGAAATATGCGAAGCTGTGAGTGATTCAACATTAAGCGATAGGCGGACAAAATCTGCACATTTGATGCTTCTTCTTTCATAAATAAAAGAAAGCATCGATGAGAAGGTCCTGCTATACGAGGAGCTAAATTCATAGAAATCTCGTGATATGTTTTTTCCCTTGCCAGTACACAGAAACTTAGCGCTAGGCTCTAGTCATATTGGTTCTCAAATTATGCATTAGAGATTTCATCTGGTCACCATACAACGGTTTGACATAATTTATAGCTCTTGGAATGAATTCACTATAAATACTTTAAGCTCACAATCAGTGAAGGCCGAACTTCTGCTTTGCTTGCTGGCATTGTGATAATTGGTAGGTACAAACAATGTAATTAGCTTTCATATAATTGATATATCTGTCGGTTGACTATCAGTAAAGTTTTGGCAAATTTTGTCACGACAATCTTCAATAATTTCATATCTTTACAATCGTTAGAGGAACTCACAACCCAGCAGTTATTTGGAACCAACAATCTTTAAATGAAATCTTCATTTCCATGTACTAGAGTACAAAAATTGATCAACACTCTCTTGAATAAAGATACTACTAATTTTATGTAGGGGTTAAATACAATTTTTACATGTATGATAATCAAATAGAGTTTATTATTGACAAGCTAAGCCCTCATTTGCAGGAGTTAGTTTTTTTTTATGAACTTTAATTTATTAGGGAAGATTACCTCCATTTAGATCTCCCAAGTTGTGCTCCTGGGTGCTTTCACTGGAGTTTATGGTTGTTGTATTGATAGTTGATACGGCTTCTTACAACCCTGTGGATTGTGTGCATCATTCAATTTACGATTGCATTTCTAATAGGGTAGTCCCTCTTCGTACCATTGTCACTTTAGTTAGTTTTTGTTTTGTTTTACGATATTCAACCCACTACTTTGATTGTAAATTTAAATATAATATTTTATGAAATATAATACCTTTTTCTTATGAAAAAGAAATATAATGAAAGTCATATTGTATCTGCAATACAAATAGCCTAACAACAATAAATCTATAATATTAATATGAATTCTTATGTTTAAAAAGTTGATGATAAAAATCTGATCTTGAGCTACTCGAACTTATAATATTCTTTAGATTATTGACCGCATTCTTCGACATCTTTGAATCTTTCTTGAACAGTGACAAGCTAGAATATAACTTTTTAAATTTGCAGAAATTTAACCTAATGTGACTGAAGAGGTTCAGGCTGCCTATGAGGACCTCAGCACAATCGGCAGAAAGGCCTCCAGCTCAGCACAATTGTTTTGTTTGAAAGTTAATTCAGGGAAGTATCAATAAAATCTCAATTCCATTCCTTCCCTTTAATTCTGAGATAATATATTATAACTATCTGTTTTTTTCCTTTCAAGATACTCAAAGAAAAGGAAGGAACGCATAGCTCAAAAAGGGAATCACATGGAAGATTGAGGATCATCTCAGAAAAGGAAACAATCTTGAAGAATGAAGGAAGACGTTGCCCTCAAGACTATAAATATTATCGTCCCTCATTCATACTGATTAGTGATTTCCAAGCAGGCAAATCAGTAGTAGGAACTTTGTGTGAGAAAGTTCTGAGTGCAGGAATATTGAGTGAATATTCTGAGCGTAGCCATTCTTGTAGTGGTGAGTTTGTGTCTAACCAGTGGTCATACTGGTGAGGACCTCTAAGGTCGTTTGATTGAAGTTAGAAAAGTGTCTCACCGTTGAGTGGGTTCACTGGTTGTAATCGCCTCTACTGTGAGGCCTCAATCATAGAAGACGTCTGCTGTGTCTTCTGTTCTAGTAGGCTATTTGAGGACCTCACAAGTTCTCAATTGAGCTGAGTTGTAACCTCCTCTCTCTCAAGCACTTCTGATTATTCAATAAAGAATTTTTTTTCTTTTTTTTTAATAAAAGTGCTATTAACTTGGTTGTGTTGATCAAAGTGCAGAATTATTTATATAACCCTAATCACCCCCCCTCTAGGGTTATTTCAGTTGGTATCAGAGCATGTCCACATATCTAAAGAGTCTAACAACTCGTGGTAAAGATCATGGCTGGCCTCAACACAACCGAAGCTCCCCAAGGACGCTCATGGACAAGAGCGCGCCTCCTTACTGGTGAAAACTACAGAATGAGGAAGAGGCAGATGGAAATTTTCCTCAGAGACCAAGATGAGGACCTATGGACTATAGTCACCGAAGGAGATTTCCCTACTCCCACAAAGAAGAATACTGCAAATCAAGATGTCCCAAAAGAAAGAGCTGAAATGACAGCCGAAGAGCTCACAACTTTGGGAAAAAATATTCGTGCTTTAAATTTATTATATTGCAGTTTGAATCCAAATGACTTTGAACGTGTCTCTAATTGTGAAAATGCCAAACAGGTTTGGGAATACTTTGTCACATCATATGAGGGTACAAGTCAAGTTAAAGACATCAAACTGGACATCCTTGTCCAGAAATATATGAGGGCTTCAAAATGGAAGAGAATGAATCAATTAAAGAGATGTACAAGAGATGTAGCAGCATTGCTAACCACCTCAAGTTGCTTGGGAAAAACTACTCAAATGAGGAACAAATCAGAAAAATCCTCAGATGCTTGCCAAGAAGAAAGTGGGGTCCAAAAGTTACAGCCATTGAAGAAGCACAAAATCTGAAGGTCCTCAAACTGGAAGAACCCATTGGGAAACTGCTGGCCCATGAGATCCAGTTAAGTGACCTCACAGAGTCTAAAGGAATTGTCCTCAAAGCAACTCGAGAATCTAATGATGAATCAGATGAGGATGAAGAAGAAACAATGGCTATGCTGGCAAGAGGGTTCAGAAAACTATACAAGAAAAATCCGACCTTTCGAGGCTACCTCAAGGATGGACAGTACAGAAAACCAAAAGGTAAGGCCCCTATGAAAGAAGAATCTGACCCTTTTACTTGTTATGGTTGTGGTAGCACAGAACACTTGGTCAAATACTGCCCTCACACAAGAAAGAATAAGGATAGAAGAAACATGAGGCCCAGACAATAACAACGTACGGCAATGCTTGCAACTTGGAGTGACAGTGACTCAAGTGAGGACAACAGTGATGTTGATGAGGTTGCAAATGTCTGTCTAATGACTCAACTGAATGAGGAACCAGAAATGTTCTCACCACAAGATGAGGTAAACATTGATGACCTCCTCAATCTCTCACCTTTACATCTCACTCATAAATGTCTACATTTGTTTAAATATTCCAAGTCATTGATAGAAAGGATCAAGTACCTTACCAAGCATGTTCAAAGTCTCAGTGAGGCTAAGGATAATCTGAATTCTCAAAATGACCTTTTCACAAAAAGCAATAAACTATCTCTTGAGGTCAAAGACTGCTATAAAACCATCACTCAATTATCCAATGAGGCAGTCACCACTTCTCATCCCTACAACAATAAATTAGCTTTTACAACTCCTCCTTTTCAACTTCGGACTAAATACCCCACAAATCAGTGTAGGACCCCGGGAAACGTGAGACCACTTTTCTCCGTGATGCGCTACAACGATTGGGAGCCGACTAAGGTTGCTTAATCGTAAAATAAGGATATTTTTATTTTTGAAATTCATTTTCGGGGGGTAACTTTATTTATTTTACAAATTCTTTTATATTATTAAAATATACGAAATTACACTAACATAATTTACTAATAAATTTAGTACCGGCCCATTATTCCATCCAGGCCCAAGAAGTAGCAAAGGGACCACCATGAGGCCCTAAAACCCGCGCGGGTTTTATGGCTCCATGGATTGGGCCTTGTGCAACTTCGACCCAAGGAAAATGGGATGAAGATTAATAAAACCCGTGCGGGTTTTGTTGATCTTCTGGCCCATTATCTTTGGGTAGCCGTAGATTAATAAAAGGTGGTACTAAAATATTTGTAATGATTTTTTGTGTAATTATCGTTTATTTTAAATAACTAAAAGAATTTATAAAAAGTGATAAGAGTCGCCAGCCGATTTAAGGAAACCGACAAACCATGAAAATGATAAAAATAACTCTGGTCTACGAAACCCGATTCTAAGCTCGGGGGTAAGGTTACGAATTTGAGAATTATAAGAACTCTCGAATTCGCCTGTTAGAAAACATACTCTACTAAAATCAACATTAAAATGAAAAAGAGCGGGGAGAAGTTTAATTAATTTCACGAAATTATATTCATCATCATGCAATATAAAAATGAGGTTTTTGATTTACAAAGTATGTACAAATGACGAAATTAAAGTACGAATTACATGATTTAAACAATGACAATAAGAAAGCAAAATGAAATCTCTTTTGATTTAGGAGCCCGAATGTGCCGGTTTGAAATCCTTGACTTTGCCTTGACTTGAGGATTGGAAAGGTGAATGTGAGAATGGTAGTATGATAGTATATGAGTGATGGTTTTGGTAGAGTAGGGGATGGTAATATGAGAATGTTTATAGAGAAAGTTTAAGAGAGTGTAGGGATAGAATTATGATGAGAGTATAATGAGGGTGGTTTATGAGAGTTGTTTGTTGGATTATGATGATAGTTGGTGAAAATGAATGGAATGGAGGGGGTATTTATAGGTGATGAAGGGTAGGTTTAGGAGGGAAAATCAAGGGGACACATCCCAATGATCATGCCATGCAATCACGTAGGGATCAAGTCAAGACCAAAGTCAAAGCATGTGGGCTAAAATCAAGGGCTTTTGCATGGGATTTTGGCGCCGGATTCTGAAATGAAACCCTGCGCGGGTTTTATAAACCTTCGGCACGGATCGCTGACATGGCATGACGCGTTTTGGGCGAAGAAAACCCCGCGCGGGTTTTGAACCCTGGACCGGGGCACGCCTTGGGCCTGCCTTGGGTCTGGGCCTTCCTCTTCGCATAAAACTCGTGCGGGTTTTACTGCTGGATTGGGCCGCTTCTGTTTTGTTTGTCTTGCATTGCTTGCTATATTGGCCCAACGATGCATCTGGCCTTCAATGTTTTATTCTCACTTTTGATAAGTTGGGATTATGTCGATGCAAATCCCGATGTCTACTGAGAGCCCCCACTTTGATCGAGTCTGAATAGGACGAAGGTCAAAGTAGACTTGATGGCTGTCTTGATGCTGGCAATGCTCTTTTATATGGCGACCACATGCTGTTGCTAATGATGATGTCGTCGGTAACCTTTAGGTGGCAACCGTTGGACGACTGTTGCTGAAGATGTCGTTGGACCTTTAGGTGGAATCCGTCTGGACGACTACTGTTGTTGAATGTCGCTGGAGCCCTTTATATGGAATCCGTTTGAGCGACTGCTGCTGACGACATCGTTGGTGGCCTTTAGGTGGCAACCGTTGGACGACTTTCGTTGACGACATCGGGGGAGGCCTTTAGGTGGCAACCGTTTGACGACTATCGCTGTTGGTGCTCTTTTGTATGGCAACCGGATGATAGATGGTCCCTTCTTAGCGGCGACCGGATGATGGTGCTCTTTTGTACGGCAACCTGTTGGATGGTCCCTTTTAGCGGTGACCGGATGATGGTGCTCTTTTACACGGCAACATGTTGGATGGTCCCTTTTAGCGGCGAGCGGATGATGGTGCTCCTTTATGCGGCAACCTATAAATCATCACAAAAGCAGATATCAGTTTTTTGCAAAAATGCAAATGGGTTTAGATTTTTACCTGAATGTTGGGGACTCTTTGGGCCGTTGAACTTGGGTCGCTAAAAAAGATTTTTTTTTTGTTGGCAGGAAACCCGTGCGGGTTTTATGATTCCTGTTGGGCCACATGAGCTTGGGCTGCTTGAAATTGATTTTCTTTCCTCCTGATAGAAAACCCGTGCGGGTTTCATTATCCTCATTGGGCTACTACAAAACATTGGGGTGTCAGAACTGGGTCCATGGCTCGCCCAAAACCCGCGTGGGTTTTGGCTTTTATTTATTTTTTCTTTTTTTTTTCTCGTGAAGGGAATCATGGTGGGGCCCAGGCCTCGTGTGGACGAGAGAGAGACACATGACTTGGTCTCCTCTTTGAGTGGCAAAGAGATGACTCTTGAATTTTCGGCCAATGAAACGCATTTGGCATCTCGAGGCGGGTCCTGGAAACGAGCGGTTCATATTCACTCTTCATTTCTATAAATGCCAAGCCTCATTCATCTCTTTCATTCACACCTTCAACTTCTCCTCATCATCTCCCTAGCTCCTCTCTCTCTAGAAAAAAAAAACTACTTTTTGGAGATAATTCAAGTTCTTGAGAAAATGCATCGAGAGGTCGCAGAAATCCTCCTCTTCCACATGCGGCGGCATGGCCTCATGAGATGTCTTCGAGGCGCAATTTTATCCCGGGTGCAAATGCTGACCCTTCGGATCTCACTATCCAATCTTGGAAGCATGCGTGGTTCTACCGTTCTCATGGCAAGGTAACTGTTGAAACTCCTCTTTTGATGCTTAGTTTAATAATGGAAAAAAATGAGCAAGCACGAATTTTATTTCTCATGTCTTGTCGATTTTTTTTATTATTTTAAGCATGCCTTAAATTGATGTATATGCATGTCCACGCGATTCCCCTTTATTTATTCGCAACTTATTTTGAGAGATGGATCAAACCCGACCCAAGGAAAATTGGATGCATACCCGACCCAAAGGAAACAAAAAGGAACACGGCCCATTTTGATAGGGAAAACCCGCGCGGGTTTATGACCCAACAATCCCAAAAGAGAAGAAAAAAAAACTGGGCCTGGAGGTGCGGCCCATTAGTAGGCCTAAAGCCCGTGCGGGTTTTGGCTCTGCTGGGCTGGCTTATCTGGGCCGGCGAATCTTACTTTTTTTTTCTCTTTTTTTTTTCTTCGATTCCTTTATTTTGCGGGCCATGGCTGTGGGCCCAGTGTTGGTGCTGGGTCCAGCTAGGCCCTGAAAGACTATGCCTTCGGTCAATGCATTAGGTGAACCCCCTACTTAAATTTTGCCCTTTCCCTTTTTTGCCATTAGGAGGATAATTTGAAAACTCCCAGCGTCCTAAAGGATATCCTTAAGGTAGCTGATTCGATTCCCGGAGATTTCATTAGCAACACCCTTACTGCGGCAGGACTCATGCCGTTCTGGAAATGCTTGGTGGCTTGGAAAGGCCGTACATTTTGCGTGATAGGCCGCGCTATGGCGGAAAGGTTTTGGGACACAACCCACTTCTTCCATCTATCTGTGGGTGAGATGACGATTACCCCCACAGATTTCGTTATGATTACTGGTCTCCCTTGGGGTGGGCGCGACATAGTCTTCAACGCCGAGATTCCGCCGATGGTTTTGGACTTACTGGGTATAGTGTCAACGCGTTTAGGCCCAGGTCAGGGTCTATCCAACCTCGCCTATGCGCACTTCGAGGCGGCCATTCGTGATGCCAACTTTCAGAATTTGCTTGGAGATCAACGCCGCTTTATCTTCTTAGCTTATGTTATTTCCGCCACTCTTTTTGCCAATCGGGGAGATAACATTATTTTGACCTGGTTCCGGAATCTCGTGGACTTGAACGAGGTTCGGAACTTGAATTGGGGCAAAGCTGCGTATGCGAATTTCCTCCTCTGGCTTCGTCGCGGTGTCAGACTGACACTGGATGATGATCCAGTTTTCCTCCACGAGTCTCATACCCGTTTTTAGTACGGTCCTGCTTTGTGGAAGGTGCTCGAGGTATGTACCCGAGACTCTTCTCTTTGTAGTTTTGCTACTCTATTGCTATTGCTTTTTTTGACTTTATATTCATGTAGTCATGGGCATACGAGTACATCCTGTCCTTGGGCATTCGCTCCAAGAGAAATAGGATGGTCCCAGCTGCTGAACGCTGGACTGCTGAGGGTATTCAAGGGAAAAAATTCCAGTCGGGCAGCCTTGACCATATTCGTCGTGTGTTGGATGACCTCACTCCGGTATTTCTTTATGCCTGACATCTTTACCTTATTTTTGTCTCCATTCTTGAGATGACTCTCTATCTTTCACAAGACCACATGAACTGGCGTCCATGGGCGGGGTTTGATTTGAGTGGATTGCCCACCCCCTTGCAACAAGTGGAGCACGATACTCGCCTCCGCATCCTGATGGAAGGACCCTTGGGCTTCATATGGCACCTGGGGGAGAGAGCTACGAGGCAGATCTTGGGTGGATATCCTGGCCTCATACCCCAGGATCCTCCAGAGCACATGTTCGAGCCTTGGCGCGTCGCTCCGGACGTCTTGAGAGATTGGATTCGCGGTCGTGATTTCGACAATTTCGTGCATGACACTCCACAGGAGTATTTCAATGAGGAATTCCAATGCTACTTGAGCCGTCTAGCGCCCTGAGTGGTAGGTATTTCTCACTTTTCTTTATGTTGTGCCTTTGATCGACTCCTAACCATAAAGTCTTGTAGTTGGGGCCCTATGCTATGGCTGCTGAGGTGGAGGCCCAACCGGCGGGAAGAAAGATCGGCGGTTTCTTGGAGGTTGAGACTAGCAGTCAGTGCTCCGCGCTCCAAGAGTTTGAGCGGAAACCGGTAATCCCCCATCCCTTGTTGCTTCCTTTTACCTCATGTGCCAATTATGCATGTGTAACCTTTGTCTTTATTGCCTTTCAGCCACGATGGTCTGTCTTTAGGTAAGTGACCAAATAATGGAGTACCATGTTGAAATACATCAACCGCTCATTTACGGGCTCAGGCAGATATCGCGGGAACACCGGCGTCGACATGGAGGCGATCTTTGAGTCATTCCTCGGGAACCATCTCGACGCTCTACCGCGGGAGTTCCTCGTACCGAGCCCCCACGTCGCTCTTCGGCAGGGGAATATTCTTCCCGGGGTCGATCACGGGAGGAGGTTAGTGGGTTCACTCGTCCTCCTCTAGCAGCTGTGCCGGAGGGTGGTGGTAAAGGCATCATGGCCGAAAGTCATCATTCTAGGGGGTCACATCGTAGCGGTTCTGGTAGCAGAGGCCGTCGACCTGTGAACGAAGACATGGCTCAGATGTCCCTGGAAGAGCATCCTGGCCAGGGGGGTCACATCACAGCGTTGGGTATGGTGGCGATACTCAGCCTCATTCTTACTGGGTGGAGGATGCTTCAGAATCGAGTGCTACCAACCGGCCGTCTCACTCCCGTCGTACTCTAACTTCAGTGCGTTCTGCTCGTCGTGGTCGAGAGATTGTGGTGAGGGACCATGACTCAGGTGCATCCGTAGGGTATCCCGCGCCGCCCTAACGGATGACGCTACTTCACGTCCTGCCCCATACGATGCCTCCTCCTTTGGTTCTAGCTCTTACTCTGCTGGATGGCCAGTCCCGGCTCTTGGAATGGGTCCTTCATGGCCTGTGGATACGCAAGAGTGGTCTGCACCCTAGCACTCTTGGCTAGGAGGATCTACCTCTTCCGTTGCCACCGATTCTGAATCGTCTGTATGGCCTACCCCTTCTGTTGAGTGACGTGTTCATGATCATTCATGGCTAGCTGGTTCACGGGAGCATTCCATTTCATCACCGTCGAGCGTGCATCCTTCCAAAGTTCCCCTGTCTGGGCCACCGCGGACAGCGCTTGATTCTGACTACTACTCCTGGGACACCTATTTTGGTACAACTGGCGCTTCTAACACTGAGACTTCTCATGCTGGTGCCGATCTGGTCGAGGACAGCGGTGATTCGGGCTCCCAGTGGTGACCAAACCAAAAACAAGCAGGACTCTGTGCATCTTTTTTTTTTTATTTATTATTTTTTTATTATGCGAAGCCAATTTGTACTACCTCTTTTTTTTTTTTTTTTAAAGCAAGACTTTTATGCAAGACTTAGTGAACACACATCTTTATTTTATTGATGCATTGAACGACTCTCTACATGACGGGATTAATCCCAATTTAATCCCGCTTCCCAAAAAGAAAAGAAAATAAAAGAAAACGAAAACTTAAGTGTCAGAGTAAACTCGAGCGAAAATTTTAGAACCGAGCATCATCGGGCCAAGATCCAAAACATTAAAAATACACGAACGGGCCAGTTTAATTCCAGGGCCCAACTATAATCAGAAGCGGGTGGGCCGAGCTGCGGAGAGGCGGCCCATGTCAATTGAAAGCCCGCGCGGGCTTTCTCCTCAACAGGCCCTGGGCTTTGGGCTTGGGCGAGTGCGAACGCAGTCCTAGACACATCAAAACCCGCGCGGGTTTTGATTTATTTCCCTTTTTTTTTACTAGCCATTGCTTGATGGGCTGAAATCATGGGATATGGAGGGCAACGGCTATGTGATCGTTGCTGGTTGTATTTCTCCATTTTGAGCTTGAGTGGAGGTGTATAAATACCCCATGTTATGCATGTAACCATCACTCCTCATCATCACTTCAAAGTCTTCTTCAAGAACACAAAGAACATCCCCTCCTATTCTCATGGCTTACGAGAAGAAACTTACAACTTGGATGAGCACCATGTCCAAGGAAGAAAAGAAAGAGCTCGGAAGATACAAACTGACGAGCTTGTTGAGTCTTCGACAAGTGAGGATTAACCATGATTTTCTTCGTGCGACGGAGGCTCTTTGGGATCCGAAATTGCATGTATTTCGCTTCGCGTGGAAAGAATTTTGTCCGCTCCCGGAGGAATGGTCCTCGATCTTAGGGACAAACCATTTTGCTCGGCCGACGTCGCCTCCAACGCCAATGGACACCCCCAAGCAATACAAGGAGCTCTTATGCCTTCCGTCTCGGGTCATCGGGAGTGCGATATTCGGTGAAAAGGTACATTTCCAAACTATAGTCGAATATTTTCAATCTCCCGATACTTTGGAATTTGGTCCCGTGATACGAGTGCGAGCGCTTGTATTATGTCTCCTTGGCGAGTTTTGCTTTTATCATGGCGACAAAAGAACCAGACCGGCGAATTTAATTCAAATCGTCGACGACATGTCCCGAGGCTACAATCCCGTGCCCCTAATGTTAGCGGAGACCATGATGGGCCTGGATGATCCGAATCCAGAGCATGACTTTCGAGGGAGCCCGCTGCTACTTCAGGTATCCCTTTTGCCACAGTCTGATTTTTTCTTTTCTGCCCCTACTGTTTACAAAACCCGCGCGGTTTTTTTTTTTGTTTTTTTTTGTTTTTTTTTATAGTTTGGGAGAATTGGTGTGCAATCCTAACCCTGGCTACCTGTTGGACAGATCTGGTTAATGGAGCATTTGGGCCTCATCGAAGAACCCCAGACTTCATCGGCGTTGGCGAACTATTGTCAAAGAAAGAGAAAGTACACCGACCTCTGCTCAGTAACGGAATGGATTGTGTTCTTAAAGGAGCCTCGGGAGATCGTATGGTGGATTGAATGGTGGCACATTTCCGACTATGTGACCCATGATTTCTGTAATGCCTATATGTGTCTTGCTGGCTTGACGCACATGACCTTTTATTTCCCGGCGTGAGTGAAGCGCCGGATGGGCCGTAAGCAAGACATTCCTGAGCTACTGTGTGAAACTCCCGATCAATTGATGCTTCGAAGTTCGATGATCGACTCATGGTTGAAGTATTGGGAGAGAAGACCAACTCTCAAATCTCCGCCAAAAATACATGTGTCTCACATCGCAGATGCTGGTTATCATGGATGGTTGATTGCTGCTATTGAGTCTCGCCGCACTGGGGAAGCGAGACGAAGGCATGCACCCGTGAAGGAAAGGTTGGGTCCTCGTACCTCAGTAAAAGACCGTCTTGGCGCGAGGGACTCAGTAAAAGATAGACTTGGTCTGATAGTTGATACATGGAAATCAGGCAGGCGGGCCTATAAGCCCAAGGACAAAGAAAAAGCAATTAACGGACCCAGAGACATGGAGATCGACCATGAGACAACTGGTGAAGTAAAGAAGGTGAAACAAGATTAGAAGATGGATGGAGTGAAGGAACTGAAACTGCTTTGCCAGAATAGTCTTGTATTTAATTATGCCTTTTGAATTTTCTTATGTTACAAATAATGTATTTGCATTTTCAATTAATAAAGGAGAAATATTGTTCACAAATATTGTGCTCTTGCAAACTTTATTTTCCTTAAGTACATGAGCATCTATTAAATATATCTCAATTGTCTAAAAGTTGGTTTCGCAGTTGCTTGGTGATACTAAGCGTAATATCGCTTTAGCTGATCCAAATTTGTGGGCTGAATTATATCTTCTCCATCCATGGTAGCGAGCCGAGCTGCCCCTCCTGGCAAAATATCCTTAATCATGTAAGGACCCTTCCAATTAGGTGCAAATTTTCCTCTTGTATCCTGTATAGGTGCCCTCATTTCCTTAAGCACTAAATCACCTGCTTGAAGTGAGCGACTTTTCACCTTCTTATTAAAAGCTCGAGCGATCCTATTTTGGTATACTTGCACATTATGTAATGCTCTTAATCGCCTTTCATCCATCAACATCAGCTCCTCGAACCTTGCCCTGGCCCATTCAACCGCAATCGGCTCTCGGCCACTATTCGCAGCGAAGGGATCGCTACTTCAATTGGTAATACTGCTTCCATCCCATACACCAAGGAATACGGTGTTGCCCCCGTAGCAGTTCGTATAGAGGTTCGGTATCCCCATAGGGCAAATGCTAATTTATCTGGCCAATCCTTGTAAGTGACAACCATCTTCTTGATAATCCCTGACACCGTCTTATTGGCCGCTTCCAAAGCTCCATTGGCTTGAGGCCGGTATAGCGAAGACCGATGATGCTGGGTTTTGTAAGTGGCGAGCAAGGCTTCCACCTCCTTTCGAAAGTGGCTTCCGTTGTCACTAATGATCTCATGAGGCACTCCGTATCGACATATGATGTTTTGAAGAATGAATTTGGCCACATGTTTGGATGTGAGTTTGGCAAAAGAGGCTGCCTCCACCCACTTAGTGAAGTAGTTGATGGCGACCAATATGTACTCATGTCCTCCTGTTCCGGTTGGGTGTATCTTGCCAATGATGTCAATACCCCATACCGAGAATGGCCACGGAGATGTCAAAGTAGTCAGGTATGACGGGGGTTGATGCTGTAGGTTGGCATATTCTTGGCATTTGTGGCACTTTCGAATGAACTCTAAGCAATCTACCTCCATAGTGGTCCAATAGTAACCAGACCTCTGAATCTTCTTTGCTAACATTCGTCCATTCATGTGGGGACCGCACTCTCCTCCATGTACGGTAGTCATGATCTCCTTGGCACTCTTAGCGTCAATGCACAACAAATAATGCCCGTAGGTGATTTCTTGTAGAGTCGATCTTGCATTAAGCAGTATTGTGCTGCTAGAGACCTGACTGCTCGCTGTCCTCGAGTGTCCAACACAGTTGGATATTCTCCTTTTCGGAGAAAATTGTATATGTCATGGAACCAGTCTTCAGTTTCTTCCTCTTGTGCTTCCAAGTGGCAAACATATGCCGGTTCAGACTTTTGTTCTACTACTATTGGTAATTGAAGCGTGCCTGATGGTATGGCTATCATTGAAGACAACTTGGCTAGGGCGTCAGCTAGTTCATTGTGATCTGTTGTCATACTTTTGGGAGTACGGTAGTCGATCTCAGGAAGTTGTGTTCCTAGCACTTAGAGAGGACTCAAGTGTTTCAAGTTAGGTGAATAAACCACGTGATGGTGATGGTGATGAAACTACAAACTACGAAAGCAATAAAAAGATGTTCAGGCGACAAAGTCGGTATTCAACAACTAATCAATTTGAATGACCTAATCTACCAATTCTAAACAAGCAATTAAGAGTGATCGGTTGCACCATCAAAGCTCACCAAAGCCCTCTCTCGAGGGTCAAGGGCTAGTCTAACTATTCCAACTACCTATTCTCATGGAGTTAGTCAAATTAAACTACAAGAATAGCAACCATAGACCTAGTTAGAATTCGACTATTTTCATGTCCAAAACCCTAACTATTTTCTCTACCACACTAGCAAATTAACCTCACCTCTCGGCGTGCATCAATTTCCTAAGAAATTTAGATGAACACTCTCTCAAGCATTTCATCGAACACATGGTGGACAAGAGTAAACCTCTAACTACAAGCATGAATTTAGATAGATTAGGACTAAAACAAGATTAATTCATTGTCAAACACATCAATCACAACCCAAACAACACAAAACTAACAACAAATTAACAAAATAATGCAATTAAAGAGAAGCAAAAACAATCTAACAAGCGTATAAACATAGAAGAAAATAGAGAGAAGGGGATAGGAAAACTTAGTCTTGAATTGAAAGCCAAATTCATTCTCCTTCTTGATTCATAAATTCTTCAATGGAAATTTAAAACTAGAACTAGAGAGGTTTAGGGAGAAACCTCCCTTCAACCTAGAGAGAAAACTATGAAAAGAAAAGAACGTAGAATCCCCAAAACTACTGTCTTTTTTAGGATAATAAAATGGAAAACCGCAAGTCAGGGGTTTTGGCACGGGTGGGTGTGCCAATCGGCACGGGTGCCCGTGCCAAACCCAAAAACCTGCATTTTCGATCTTTGTAATGTGTGTTGGCTAGAAAACTTCAAAGATCTCCCCCTTAGGTTGTGCTAACTTGCGTAGTTGTTCATGGACACTTCCTTTGGGTTCTCTCACATCCCGTCTTCATCCCGACGTCCACACCTTGTATGCCAAAATCACGAAACTTTGCTATTTCACCCGAAATTTGCCTACAATTCAACAAGATTCATTACTTTAGTTAAACGAGACAAAGTTATCTAAACCATGTCAAATATGTTGCAAAAAGGGGCAGAATAGCGTCGAAATAAACCAAGAAACTAACGTTACAAGTGGTAAAAACGAGGTTTATCAACCCCCCCCTCCATGCTTACCCCTTGCTCTTCCCCAAGCAAGATTAACATAAACTACCAGGGAGAGGAAGAAAACCTAAAGAAGAACCACCCAATTTGAACAAGGGACAAGACTTGACATTCAAGAGCAAGAGCGACAAGAGTTGCTTGGCAATAACAAGGATTTTGATCAAAACAAAGTCCCAACTCATTTTAGAAATCACACAATCAAGAAGCAACACCTTTACCCTGTCCAGTCCTCACATACATTTCAAGTTCATTCATGTGATAGGTGAACTAGTTGGGATCAGTAGGACCTCGCTTTAGGGTATGTGAAAACACTCCCCTCTTGTGTTTAAAGAAAATATGCGGTTTCACTCAAAACTCTCCTAATGCATGTGCACTACCATAGGCTTGGCAAGAATCTCATTCTCCACCACTTGGGACAACAAGCAAGAATCACAATCATGAGGACTTTCATAACGTTGTAACGGGGCTAGGCTAGGGAAAGGAGGGGAAAATAATTTGGGAAATGTGGAGTTAATAACCAAGATTGAACAACACTTCCAACTCCAATCAAAAACCAACATAATCCCACCGATCCGCCATAAATAAAGCATATACAACCTACAAATGACTTCAACCTAGGGGAAAAGACATCGAGAACTACTCATGCCACACACTTTATTCAAAACTACTAACTAGCTAAGCTTTTTTTTTTTGGAATAAATACTTTCTTCTTTGTTTTCTCTCTTTTTTTCTTTTTCTTTTCTTTTTTTTTGTTTTTTTTCAACATTACAAAGCATGGCGAGTGACATGAGTCAAAATACAACTATAGATTCACCCCAAGGAAAAGCACATCAAGCTCAATCGATTTTCAAGGGGAAGTTCTAACAAAATTCGCATTAAGAAACTTTTCCCCTCATAATTCACAAAAAACCTACTATCAAACCAATATATCAAAGCCATAAGATACTCTCACCCCATAAAGTGTTGTTCATATGCTTGACAAAAGGGATAGGAAAAAGATTGAATGGCCAAGGCTAGAAATAGGTGAAGCATAATGCGGGTTAAGGCATAACATAGGCTGACAAAAAAGGATAAAAGGTTAGGTGGCTATTTGGCTTAGTGGCTACAAAAATGGGCCTCAATCATGTTGATCATCAAGCAAGTGTCAAGTGTGACCTCAAAGAGAAAACAAGCCAAGTTCTAGAGTTTACACACATAGGAGAGTTATACACACAAGAAACGTGAGACTATAAAAATGATAGTCTATTAGGCTCAAAAGGACCTCACGGGTTCATTCCTACCACAATCACTGCAACTAATTCCTTTTATGTACCAACCACACGAACTTACAATCGTGCACAAGGGACCATCAAGGGTGAAAGAATCACAAACAAGATCATGATCATTCCAAAACAAGAGCAACTAGTTCATCACATCCTCCAAGTCAAGCCACGACAAAATCAAGTTACAAAAGCAACCAATGAACTAAGAAATACCCCTCGAACAACAAGAGTGGTTTTCGAAAACAACGTAACAAACTTATAACCACAGTTTCCAAGTCGTTCCAACAATCTTTTCGTTTTTTCATTTTTTTATATTTTTTTTTTATTTTTTAAGAAAGCAATAAACTACCACTAACAACCTTGCAACCACAAAAGAAATAGAGATAGAAGGGAAGAAAGTTACCTCATATGCTCGATGTATTACCCTTTTCTTCTTCCTCTTCATGTGTGAATGCAAGAATGTAATGCAAATTGCGAGAAAATAAACCTAAGCTATATGTACTACGATGCAAAACCTACATGAAACAGAAAATTAAACCTAAGCTAACGCAAAACTAATGCAAATTCTATATGCAAATGCAGATGGTATACGCATGTGCTATTATTTACATGCTAATATATACAAAAAATAATGACCCTCCAAGTTAAACCACCCCCCATGCTTAGGACCTTCATTGTCCTCAATGAAGCACAAAAACTGAAAATGAGTAAGGGAGGGGGGAAACTCACAGGGGAAGCTCAGTTTGGCCTTGGCGGTAGAGGAAGGAGCAGCATGACATCACAATGCACCATTATGACTCGACGCACACTGGGCAGGATATGGCCGGCAAATGACTCGCGAACAGTGGCTGCAGGACCTCGCGACTGTGCAGGTGTCTCACTGGGCGGCGTAGGTGGCTGCCGGTGCGCGCGGTGGTGCAAGCGGTGTCGCAGGTGGCTGCCGGTGCTGGGTGTGCGAGCAGCAGCGGCGGTAGGCGCGGCGGTTGGGTGAGGAGCGTCTGCGCACGAAAGGGTTCGCGAATCTGGGCGGCGATGGTTGGGACGGGAGATGAACGATGGTGGTGGAGGGTTAAGGTTTAGGGTTTGAGAGGGGAAGCGAAGGAAAGAATACACGGGGAATGGCGCTGAACTTTTTTACTGTTTGGCACGGCCGTGCCATTCGGCACAGGTGGGTGTGCCAGCATCCTGGAGTGTTGCAAACTTGCTGTTTTGGGTGTGCCGATTTGGCACGGGTGGGTGTGTCAAATTGCTGCTTCCAAATGTCAGCAGTTTTGAACAACTTTGAGTTCAAAACACATATTTACCTTGCAATACTCATTATAAAAACATCAAAACACCCTCTATTAACCCACCAACACTTCTCAACCACACTTTCATCAATTTACATTGATTCCAACCTCAACAAACATTTTATATCACTCAAAACCTTCACCCAACAACAACGCACACTCTCACAACATTTTTTTCATTTTTTTTTCAGATTTTCACCCTTTTTTTCAATAAAAACAAAATGAAACAAAACAAAATGAAGCAAAACAAAAGAAAACCCTAAACTAGAAAGCATGAAAACTTAGGTTGCCTCCCAAGAAGCGCTTGTTTAAGGTCCCGAGTCTGACCTTAGGAAACTCGGACGTTGTCAAGGCTCGCAAGAGCCGATCATACACCGAAGCATGCATCTCACAGTGCGACAAGTAAGAGAATACTAGCAAAAATATAGCAAACAATGTGAGTATTCTCCTAAGCCTAGCAAATGCCATAGAAAAATTGAAAGAATGATTAAACAATGTATAACTCACAAATTTCCTAGGCATCTTCCAAAGGTATGGACAAGAAGGATCTAACAACGGGTTAGAACCTCTATAATCACCTAAGGAATTAAGGCATGCATGCTCCGGTAAGAGGGTGGAACGAAGTGAAGGGGAAACAGTTACAAGAAGGGGAGACATGGATACATTCTTGGCATAATCAAAGCACATAGGAGGATCCTCAAGCACAACCTCCTCAATAGTTTCACCACACACACATCTTGCTTCACAATCATCATCTGACTCATCAAAATTATCAGAGGTGAATAAGGAAAATGTAGGATTATACCACATAACGACACTCTCAATGTAAGATGAAGACGCATCATTATCATCAACAATCTCAGGCTCATCAGATGAAGAATATATACATGAAGGAGACGAGACTGCTACTGGAAAGAATGCATCATCAAAAACATTATCAAAAGCGAAAGTGCAACACTCAGGATTATAACCCATAGAAAATGATTCATATTCACACAAAGATGCATTATTAAGAGCAAGGCCCATATCATGAGATGAAGATTCACATGCTAATGAAGGAGAAAAATAATCATAATCATCATCCTTCCAATCACACAAAGGGTTATTTACATGACTTTCGGGGAACAAAGGAGGAGAAGACTCAAATTCATCCAACAAACACTCCTTAGGTGAAGAAAGTTCTAGCCTATGATCTCCCTCATACAAATTAAGTGTATCGCTCTTCAATTGATGCACAAGCAAACCCAAGTCGGAAACAATGGATTTAAGACAATTTGCAACTGTCAACAAACACTCATCACGATGGTTCATTACAATTTCAACACGGGCCGGAGAAGCAACATCAATGCAAGGGCTGGTAACATGAGTAGATCATTCACATAGAGCACAATAAGGAGGAACATGCATCGAGAATTGAGGGGAAGGGGGACATGAAGTCACATATTGTTCCTCATAGAAAGACTTAGCATGAAAAGCACACGGATCCTCAAAAGAAGAACCCGAAGAACAACAAGCCTCCTCAAACTCACGAGTATCACAAATCAACCATTCAAGCAATTCCCAAGCTTCGCACTCACTCTTAGCATGAAAACCAAAGTAATTCCAAAGAGTACGAGTCTCCAAATTCACACCCTCATCCACAATATACAGCACTTCCCACTTTGTAAAAGCAAAATCACATTGAGCACAATAAGCAAGATAGTCATCTAGTCGATTCCAATAAACACAAAACAATTCTTGCTCATATTGAGGGAAGTGGGGAAGATTCATTTTTTGGATTTTCAAATTTTTTTAATTTTTTTTGGATTTTTAAAGACCTAACAAGAATCCTCGAGAAAGCTCGAAGCCTGAGCCAAGGCAATAAATGGCCAATTTTGTTGTCGTACTTTTGGGAGTACGGTAGTCGATCTCAGGGAGTTATGTTCCAAGCACTTAGAGCGGACTCAAGTGTTTCAACTTAGGTGAATAAACCACGTGATGGTGATGGTGATGAAACTACAAACTACGAAAGCAATAAAAAGATGTTCAGGCGACAAAGTCAGTATTCAACAACTAATCAACTTGAACGACCTAAGCTACCAATTCTAAACAAGCAATTAAGAGTGATCGGTTGCACCATCAAAGCTCACCAAAGCCCTCTCTCGAGGGTCAAGGGCTAGTCTAACTATTCCAACTACCTATTCTCATGGAGTTAGTCTAATTAAACTACAAGAATAGCAACCATAGACCTAGTTAGAATTCGACTATTTTCATGTCCAAAACCCTAACTATTTTCTCTACCACACTAGCAAATTAACCTCACCTCTCGGCGTGCATCAATTTCCTAAGAAATTTAGATGAACACTCTCTCAAGCATTTCATCGAACACATGGTGGGCAAGAGAAAACCTCTAACTACAAGCATGAATTTAGATAGATTAGGACTAAAACAAGATTAATTCATTGTCAAACACATCAATCACAACCCAAACAACACAAAACTAACAACAAATTAACAAAATAATGCAATTAAAGAGAAGCAAAAACAATCTAACAAGCGTATAAACATAGAAGAAAATAGAGAGAAGGGGATAGGAAAACTTAGTCTTGAATTGAAAGCCAAATTCATTCTCCTTCTTGATTCATAAATTCTTCAATGGAAATTTAAAACTAGAACTAGAGAGGTTTTGGGAGAAACCTCCCTTCAACCTAGAGAGAAAACTATGAAAAGAAAAGAACGTAGAATCCCCAAAACTACTGTCTTTTTTAGGATAATAAAATGGAAAACCGCAAGTCAGGGGTTTTGGCACGGGTGGGTGTGCCAATCGGCACGGGTGCCCGTGCCAAACCCAAAAAACTGCATTTTCGATCCTTGTAATGTGTGTTGGCTAGAAAACTTCAAAGATCTCCCCCTTAGGTTGTGCTAACTTGCGTAGTTGTTCATGGACACTTCCTTTGGGTTCTCTCACATCCCGTCTTCATCCCTGCTTCTACACCTTGCATGCCAAAATCACGAAACTTTGCTATTTCACCCGAAATTTGCCTACAATTCAACAAGATTCATTACTTTAGTTAAACGAGACAAAGTTATCTAAACCATGTCAAATATGTTGCAAAAAGGGGCAGAATAGCATCAAAACAAACCAAGAAACTAAGGTTACAAGTGGTAAAAACGAGGTTTATCATGATCCCTCGAGAGGTACTGGAAACTGATTTTCTCAAATTGGTCAGTAAGTCCCAAAAGCTTCTGTTGATATGCCATGAGGCATTCATTCCGGACCTTCCATGTATTTTTAGCCTAGTTAATGATGAGGTTAGAATCCCCAAAGACTTTTACATGGCGTATGCCTAAGGTCAAGGCGGCTTGCAAACCCCTGATACATACTTCATATTCTGCTGCATTATTAGTAGCATCGAAGTCCAACTTCACAGATACAGGGACATGTGCCCCTTCTGGAGAAATCAATAGTACTTCTATTCCACAGCCCATTTGGTTAGAAGCTCCGTCGAAGTACATTTCCCATGTAATTTCATCAGTGAAAAACATGTCCTCATCTGGGAATTTCAAGTGAGTGCTTGGAGGTTCCTTTGAGGGAGAAGCGTCTAGGAAATCCGACACAACCCGTCCTTTGAAGGATTTCTGAGGCAAGCATAGAAGATTGAACTCCGAAAGCATGACCACCCATCGAGCGATGCGATTATTGATCGTAGGTTGTTCCATGATAAACTTGATAGTATTATTCCCAGCTATGATATATACAGTATGTGAAAGCATATAATGTCTTAACTTCTTGGTGGCCCATACTAGCGCAAGAGCTATTTTCTCTATGTCTGCATATCGACTTTCGTAGTCTAAGAATTTCTTGCTCAAGTAGTAGATGGCGCTCTCTTGACCTTTGGCCTTCTGAGCTAGCATACCCCCCATTGCAGAGCTAGTTACAGTAAGGTAAAGGAATAGAGGCTCATCTGGTACTGACGGCAGGAGGACTGGAGGATATTGCAAATATTCCTTGATTTTGTCGAAAGTCGCTTGACATTGATCGTCCCATTCTATTTTGCTTTCCTTCTTTAGTTTCTTGAACAAAGGTTCACAAGTCATGGTGAGCTTCGAGATAAACCTACTGATGTATTGGACTCGTCCCAGAAAACCCCTTATCTCCTTTTCTGTCCTAGGTGGCTGCAACTCTTGAATAGCCTTTATCTTTATAGGGTCAACTTCAATGCCTCGTTGGCTAACCACATAGCCTAGCAGCTTCCCAGAGGTGACACCGAAGGTGCACTTTGCTAGATTAAGTCGCATCTTGTATTTGCGAAGTCGGAGGAAAAACTTGCGAAGGTTCGGAATGTGTCCTTCCCTTGTTCTTGATTTCACAATCATGTCATCCACGTAAACCTCCACCTCTACCTGCATCATATCGTGAAGTAGGGTGTTGGCTGTCCGTTGCTATGTTGCTCCAACATTTTTGAGACCAAAAGGCATAACCACATAACAGTATGTTCCCCATGGTGTAGTGAATGAGGTTTTCTCCATGTCTTCTTCCGCCATTTTTATTTAGTTATAACCCGCATATCCATCCATAAAGGATAGTAGCTCGTGTCTGCAAGTGTTATCCACTAATACGTCGATGTGTGGTAAAGGGAAACTATCCTTGGGACTAGCTTTGTTAAGGTCTCGAAAATCTACGCAGATGCGCACCTTCCCATCTTTCTTGGGTACCGGGACAATGTTAGCAATCCATTCAGGATATTGGACTACTTTGATGAACTTAGCGTTAAGCTGCTTGATCACTTCTTCCTCAATCTTCTTAGCCCATTCAGGCTTGATCCTTCTAGCCTTTTGTCGAACCGGCTTTACGCCAGGAAGCAGAGGGATGGTATGCTCCGCAATTTCCCTATCAATCCCAGGTATATCTTCGTAAGACCATGCGAACACGTCCACAAACTCCTTGAGAAGCTTTGTAAAGGACACCCGTTCTTCTGCTGTGAGTGAGCTACCTAACTTCAATCCTCGAGGTTGTTCTTTTGTGCCCACATTTATGGTGATGGTGTCTTCCAAAACCGCCATCTTATGCTCATGTTCATTAGAAAATTCTTTTAAGGGTTCATTAAATTCCCGATTATTATTGGCGCAGCAGCTTAGGGAAGAGGGGAAAGAAGAATCAGAGTAAGCAGAAAGGTTCATTTTATTGAATGCAGAATGGAATACATCGCCAGCAGACTCAAGACCAGACTCACTTGACTCTAGACCACTAAAGCCTGACTCTATGTCCTTAGGAACAGACTCTCCTACAGATAAAGCAAAATTATTCTCCTCAGCGTCGACCCACGAGACCGCCTTAACCTCTCCGTCTTCAGCAATCATAAGACTTGGATCAAAGCTTGAGTTAGACAACGCAACAATAACAGCATCGGCTTTAGATTTCTCCGGGACAGCTTCTTGTCCAAACAACATGCCAAAGATGTTGCTTCCAGCAAGATGAGTCCATTCTAATGGAGGTTGTTTGTCCCGAGCGGGAACAAAGACAGTAGCCATACTAATGGAGCAATCATTGGAGACTTCTAGTCCAGCTACTTGAACTCCATTGTTCTTCAGATAGAATGGCTCAGGAAACCTATAGTAGGGGAAGTCATCACCTTCCCTGACAAATTGTCCATTCAGAGTGAGTGGATAGGGCTTTACTTGGAATAAGGTGGGAGGATTGTCCATTTTCTTTTGTTCCATGATAGCCATTTTTGCGAACCTAGCCTCTTTCTCAGTGGGCTTATAACCTAAGCCAAACCTTCCCTTCTGCTTAAAAGTCTTGAATACATGAGGGATTTTATTCTTCGGATTCTTTCCTAGCGGTATTCCTGGGAAATGTCCTTGTTTCTTGAGCATAGCATGTACCTTGGGGTTTGAGTAGGGATCGAAGTCAAAAGGTGCTTCGTCCTTGCTCATCATTGTCATGAGCTCAAAATTGTGAAGTTCTTCATCCATTGAGTTGTGCTCCACCTCGAGAGTTGACTGTTTAGGAGTGAAAACAACATTGATGGACTCTCTTGAGATAGAGATCCCTTGTCCCTAAACCAACATCTTTACCTTCTGATGTAAGGTGGACGCTATAGCATTACACTCGTGAAGCCAGGGCCTCCCTAGTAGCAAATTGGAGGCTGGAATTTCCAGCACCACAAACTCCACATTCCGCGTGACACTACCAGTAGTAATAGGCAACACTACAGATCCGACAGACTTCCGGGGCGAATTGTCATAAGCCCTGAGTTGTACACCGTTTTGAGCCAGGTGTTGTTGTTGTACTCCCAATTTTTGTGCCGTCCTCCAAGAGCACACATTTACAACTGACCCATTGTCAACCAAAACCAGCGGGATAGTTTTGTTGGAGCATTGCACTGTAAGATACAGTGCTTTATTATGAGATGCTCCACCCTTTGGTAGATCTTCAATCCCAAAGGTGATCATTTCTTGTTGGGTAGTCACATGAGCAACCATAGTTTCAAGAGTTGTTGTAGGTGATACCGTAAGTGCTGTAAGGGCATCCAACATCTTCTGCCTATGGGCATGTGAAGTTCATATGAGTTGCCATATGGTAACCTTAGCCCTAGTCTTTTTGAGTTGAGAAAGAAGAGGATCCTCAGGAGAGGTCTGATTGTCACTGCCATTTGTTGGTGTATGGTTAGGAACAACCACTGGGATGGTGGTATTCCTGTTATTGTTGTGGCGACCAGACCGAGTAAGGAATGCTACATCATCTGATCCATCTGTCTCCATCCATTCTGTCTCAGAATGCTCGCACTCATCATCCTCGTCGCTATCCCGAATACCATGAATGAGTAGACCTTCGGGGAACCCAACCATTTTGGGGACAGGTTGACCTGTTTCTATAATCAAAGCAGAGGGGTCGAAGCTGAAATCCCCACATAAAATAGCATTTGCATGCTCGGGCATAGGATTACTTTGATTGTTTGGTTTCTTGGCAACTTTTGGCATTGGTAACGTCCCTGCCCTTATCATATCCTCTATCTTGTTCCTTAGGGTCCAACATTTCTCGATTATGTGACCTCGGCAATGTGATAGCGGGGTGGTTGGCATCCCAATTTCTGGTTCTTCCTTCGGTAAGGGCAAAACCAGGATACCCTTCTTAACCAAACGGTCGAGAGCCTGAGAATAAGGAACATCCAATGGCGTATAAGTCTTATATTTCGGTACATAAGGCCCCTTACGCTGGATAGAGTTAGTCTCCATGATTTTAGGAGAGTGGCTAGCCGCACTAGTAGCCCTCCTGTTGGAGCTGGACCCTTTCCATCTAGGCGAAGTTGTCTTATCATTCTGCATGGCTTCTAATTGGACACAGATGTCCTTCAGGTAATCAAAGACTTTGACGACATGATATCCCAAATGCTTGGATAAGCTGCTCTTGAGTCCTTGCTTAAAGGTAGACAACTGTAGACGGAGAGGAATTGCCTCGTTGATGTGGGACAATTTTGTGTGCCACCTCTCGAGGTAATCCATAAAGGACTCATCATCCCGTTGCTTCATAGGAGTTAGATCATCCACTGTAGCTTGTTTCTTCTGGATGCGTATGTAGTGGTGGATGAGTGTTTTGAACAATTCGGTCCAATTAGCTTTGATTTGGGGCAACAGAGCGTGATACCATACCTTTGTTTCTCCATCTAGAGTGGATGGGAAGACGGTAGAGTATAGGTCAACATCGATTCGATTCAAGGGCGTCAGCCTCATGAACTCCTCTACATGATGAATAGGGTTCTCAGAAGGTTTGAATCTAATATTCGACACTTCAACCTTGTCAGCTATCTTCAAAGTCGGTTGTACAGGTAATGGAACTTCTAAGTACTTGTCAGCAAAAGCCGGCACAACGCTCATTACCTTGGTGAGGTTTTCTAACTTCTACTCAAGAGCCTTAACAGCGGGATCTCTTGTAGGTTTTGACACTTCAGGTATATTAGCCCTAGTCTTAGATATCCCTGTTCCTCCGGAATCTGGGGATATCTTGATGATCTCAGGTTCAGACTCATATCCCTGCATTTCTTCATCATCTTCTTCAGCATTCAACCCTAACTTGGTGTTGATCTTTGTGATGGCCTGCAGCATGCCATCCATCACTTGTTGTTGCTCATTCAACCTTTTGCCCATCTTCTGCTCCTGCTCTAGGGAATTAGCAAAGACCAGACCCTGCATCTTAGTGTAGAGCTCGTCCAAATGCTTCGTGATGTTAGCTTCAGTGCTTTGGACCAGGATCTCTTGGAATTGCTCTCCAGACATGGTGCTATTGCTAGTTGTAGATGGATCGTAATGTGGGTTTAGAATCAAACGACCAGTTCGCGGATCTTGAATGCGGGCTCGGAGTCGATCACCAATGATGTCTGCATGGAAATTCAAGATTAGAACACTCAATGACATACTCTGACACATACTACCCGATGCATGCATGCCCTAAAGACTTATATGATCCTACTGACTCGACACATATATGCTGACGCAAGGGACTCACCCACTTTTTGAGAGTGCATGACCTAACTCTATATGGACCTATGGACAGAACATTATAAAGGGCCGCACAAAGCCAAACACAGCGAGCGGGTCTTAAATCGATAGGTTCAAGTCAGTTTTTCTCAATTCGGATGGGCCCAAACCACGGCCGACCGTTTTAAGGAGAATCCATAACTTGGCCTACTAATTCAGATGGCTCAAACCATAATGACTATTATGCGGACTAGAATAATGCTCAACAAGACCGACGACCCACTTTTTTTTTATCTCTTTTTATTTTTATTTTATTTTATTTTTTTTTATTTTAGTCGAGGAAAATGGATATTGTAAAGGATTCAATAAAGTCAACAATAAGCGAGTCATAATTAATTTATGAGCCTAATCGACAAATCCAATATGGTTGGGCCTAACAATGGGCTGGCCATAAATGCAGTGGATTTATTAATTAAATCGACAAATTAATTTTCTCGAGCTTAGTGATTATTATGCAATCTAAAACTATGTCCATTAACTTTGCTAGACTATTTAATTAATTTTTTGGACCTTTGTCAAGAGAATTTCGTAAAGGGCCATATAATATCATCGAAGGTAAGTCAATTTTTATTTATTAATTAAAATAATTACCTTTTAAGCATAAATGGGCCCTTCCACTTGGGCTAACCATGATGCTTTTTTGAGTTTATTATTCTAATTAATAAATTATTGTTTTCTCAACTCAATGAATTTTATATGGACTAGAACAAAACCTCTAAACTAGAGTCAACTCTAAAACGAAAGAAGAAAAAGGGGAAGGGGTAGCATATAGCACATAGTATACATTATGAAGGGATACCCTAAACCAAGGTTCTATGTTCATGGATTTTTCTATGGTTGGATTACATGGCCTACCGCACGTTTCATCTCCGTGCTCCATACCCTTAGGTAAGGAGTGTGAGGTATTGCTCAAAGAACTTCAAGGAAGCCCTTTGAGTGTAACGCGGGGAGAGAGGGGACCAAATGCTTGGCGATGTAGGATGCATCCCACAAGTAGTGGCCCGCCCGCTCTCAAGGGAATCACCTAGGTATAACTTAACCGTCACCTTTGTGATAACGTGTCAAAAGAAGCAATTAGTGTCCCGGTATGCAAAGGATGCCTAAAAAAATTATAAAATCGCGAAATAAATCAACTTCTCCCTTTTACAATTTCAATTTAATTTGATTTTTTCAAGTTTTACCCTCTTTTTAAGTTTAAGTCCCCAGTGGAGTCGCCAATCTGTAGGACCTTGCGAAAAGTGAGACCACTTTTCTCCGTGATGCGCTACTTCAACGATCGGGAGCCGACTAAGGTTGCTTAATCGTTAAATAAGGATATTTTTATTTTTGAAATTCATTTTCGGGGGGTAACTTTATTTATTTTACAAATTCTTTTATATTATTAAAATATACAAAATTACACTAAAATAATTTACTAATAAATTTAGTACCGGCCCATTATTCCATCCGGGCCCAAGAAGTAGCAAAGGGATCACCATGAGGCCCTAAAACCCGCGTGGGTTTTATGGCTCCATGGGTTGGGCCCTTTGCAACTTCGACCCAAGGAAAATGGGATGAAGATTAATAAAACCCGTGTGGGTTTTGTTGATCTTCTGGCCCATTTTCTTTGGGTAGCCTTAGATTAATAAAAGGTAGTAATAAAATATTTGTAATGATTTTTTATGTAATTATCGTTTATTTTAAATAACTAAAAGAATTTATAAAAAGTGATAAGAGTCGCTAGCCGATTTAAGGAAACCGACAAACCATGAAAATGATAATAATAACTCCGTCTACGAAACCCGGTTCTACGCCCGGGGGTAAGGTTACGAATTTGAGAATTATAAGAGCTCTCGAATTCGCCTGTTAGAAAACAGATTCTACTAAAATCAACATTAAAATGAAAAAGAGCGGGGAGAAGTTTAATTAATTTCACGAAATTATATTCATCATCATGCAATATAAAAATGAGGTTTTTGTTTTACAAAGTATGTACAAATGACGAAATTGAAGTACGAATTACATGATTTAAACAATGACAATAAGAAAGCAATGAATCAAACCTCTTTTGATTTAGGAGCTCGAATGTGCCAGTTTGAAATCCTTGACTTTGCCTTGACTTGAGGATTGGAAAGGTGAATGTGAGAATGGTAGTATGATAGTATATGAGTGATGGTTTTGGTAGAGTAGGGGATGGTAATATGAGAATGTTTATAGAGAAAGTTTAAGAGAGTGTAGGGATAGAATTATGATGAGAGTATAATGAGGGTGGTTTATGAGAGTTGTTTGTTGGATTATGATGATAGTTGGTGAAAATGAATGGAATGGAGGGGGTATTTATAGGTGATGAAGGGTAGGTTTAGGAGGGAAAATCAAGGGGACACATCCCCATGATGATGCCATGCAATCACGTAGGGATTAAGTCAAGGCCAAAGTCAAAGCATATGGGCTTTTGCATGGGATTTTGGCGCCGGATTCTGAAATGAAACCCCGACTTGGGCCTGCCTTAGGTCTGGGCATTCCTCTTCGCATAAAACCCGTGCGGGTTTTACTGCTGGATTGGGCCGCTTCTATTTTGTTTGTCTTACATTGTTTGCTATATTGGCCCAACGATGCATCCGACCTTCAATGTTTTATTCTCACTTTTGATAAGTCGGGATTATGTCGATGTAAATCCCGGTGTCTACAATCAGCCTCCAAGAGGACCTCTTCTGCCTACTCCTAAACTGACCCCCCACAGAAAGCAACATCACAAAAACTGTCCTGCAGCTCATGCTCAAAAGACCTCTCGAGACAACTTTTCTAGATCACCTAAGACCTCAAGGTTCCCTCAAAAGACCTCTCCCACAACTCATGCTCAGAAAACCTTTCGAGACAACTCTCCTAAATCACCTAAGTCCTCAAGGTTCTTTAAAGTTGGTGAAATTTGGATCCCCAGACCTAATGTTACAACTTGTCTGTCAAAATCCAAGGATGGTATAATGTCCTCTGATGCAGGTATGCCTCAAAACTCACAGCGACCTATGGTATTTGGACAGCGGTTGCTCTCGCCACATGACCGTAGATCCAACCAAGTTTTGCGAGTTGAAAACCAGCAAAATAGGGAAAGTTACATTTGGAGACAAAAGCCAAGGCAAGATTCTCGGCATTGGGAAGGTCGGTAAGGACCTCAACAATTCTTTGCATGATGTATATCTAGTAGAGGGTCTAGAGTATAATTTGCTTAGTATATCTCAGTTTTGTGATTAAGGTAATAGAGTCAGTTTTGATAAAAATGCATGCGAAGTGTCTTCAGAATCGCATCAAGTCATATTGCATGGTCATCGCTTGAATAATGTTTATGTTATAGATCTAAGTGAGTCTTCTGAGGACCTCTCCTGCCTTAAGGCTGGAACTGAGGAAACGTGGTTGTGGCACCGCCGCCTAGGCCATGTTAGCATGAAAACGTTACAAAAGTTGCATAAGTCAAACCTAGTCCGAGGTCTCCCGCCTCATAAATATGAGAAAGTTTGGGTTTATAATGCGTGTGCAACAAGTAAGCAGACCACAACCTCTTTCAAACCTATCAAGTCTGTGACCACCTCAAAATGCCTTGTCCTCCGTCACATGGACCTCTGTGGTCCCATCCCTTACAAAAGTCTTAGAGGAAGCTCATATATCTTTGTTGTAATAGATGATTTTTCAAGATTTACGTGGGTGTTCTTTTTGAAAAATAAGACAGAAGCTTTTGAACACTTTTCAAAACTCTACAAGAAACTCAAGGTCCTCACAAGAAATTCTGTCAAAGCTATAAGGACCGATCATGGAAAGGAGTTCGACAACAAAGATATGTTTGGAGCATTTTGTGCAAAAATGGGGATAACTCACAATTTTTCTGCTCTAAGAACCCCTCAACAAAATGGAGTAGTTGAAAGAAAGAATCGCACCTTGGAGGATATGGCAAGAACAATTATCTGCGACAACAACCTCCCAAAATTCCTATGGGCAGAGATCATCAATGCATCAAACTACATTTTGAACCAGTGCACTATCCGATCTATCCTGAAAAAGGCTCCATATGAATTATTCAAAGGGAAGGCACCTAACATTGGTCATCTTAAAGTACTTGGATGCAAATGTTTTGTCCATTTCAATGGGAAAAGGCCAATCAGCAAGTTTGATGCTCGAAGTGAAGAAGGAATTTTTGTTGGATATTCTTCTACAAGCAAAGCTTACAGAGTCTACTTCAAATCGTCAAGATCTATAGAAGTGAGCATACACGTTATATTTGATGAGGTCGCCTCTGTAGGACAAACCAAGGTGCCACCTCATGAGGTTGATAGTGAAGATGAGCCTCCTCTCAGGCTCCCTCTTGCTCCTCCCTCCGAAAGTGGTCCTCAAGTCCCTCCTGAGGCCATAGCCTCTCCTCAGGCCTCATCATCACAAGAGCCCTCACCTAAGGCCTCTACAGAATCAGAGATCACTTAAAAGTTTATGGCAGCTCATCCAGCTGATAATCTCCTCAGATATCACCACAGGTATCCGTACTAGGTCCTCATTAAGGAATTTTTGTGCTTTTAACGCCTTTGTCTCGCACATTGAGCCAAAACATCACAATGAGGCCCTACTCGACCCAAGCAGGATCAACGCTATGCAAGAGGAATTGAACCAGTTCAAAAGAAGCAAAGTTTGGTCTCTCGTTCCTAGTCCTCACCATCATCTAGTCATTGGCGTCAAATGGGTATTCCGCAAAAAACTGGATGAAAATGGCATCATCACCAGAAATAAAGCCAGACTGGTTGCAAAAGGCTACAATAAAGAAGAAGGCATCGACTATGATGAAACTTTTGCCCCAGTTGCTCGGTTGGAGGCCATCTGGATCCTCCTTGCCTTTGCATCATCCAAAAATATCAAGCTACATCAAATGGATGTTAAAAGTGCATTCCTCAATGGAGACCTCATTGAAGAAGTCTATGTAGAACAACCACCCGGATTTGAAGACACCAAGCACCAAAATCATGTCTTCCGTCTCCATAAGGTCCTCTATGGACTGAAATAAGCTCCAAGAGCTTGGTATGAGCGCCTCAGCAAGTTCCTCCTCCACGATGAATTTACAAGAGGAAAAGTTGACAAAACTCTTTTTATCAAAGAAAAGAATGGTGGTTTCATTATTGCACAAATCTATGTTGATGATATCATCTTCGGCGCCTCACATTCTTCTCTGGTTGATGAGTTCTCCCACCTCATGAGTGCTGAATTCGAGATGAGCCTTGTGGGAGAATTAACATTCTTTCTTGGCCTTCAGATCAAGCAATCATAGGACGACATTTTCTTGAATCAAAGCAAGTATATCTCGGAGCTCCTAAAAAAATATCAACTTGATCACCTCAAGCACTCATCAACTCCGATGTCCTCCACTCTCAAACTTGATTCAGACCTCACAGACAAGCTTGTATCTGAAAAACTATATTGAGGTATGATTGGTTCCCTCCTATACCTCACAGCAAGTCGTCCGGATATTATGTTTAGTGTTTGCTTATGTGCGCGCTTTCAAAGCGCCCCAAAAGAATCTCACCTCTCTGCTGTCAAGAGAATTTTGCGTTATCTTGCAGGAACCAAAAGTCTAGGTCTTTGGTACCCTTGCCAGTCTGATCTGCTCCTCTGTGGCTACACTGATGCCGACTTTGCTGGCTATAAAATTGATAAAAAAAGCACCATAGGAGGATGCTAACTACTTGGAGCCTCACTTGTCTCCTGGCAATCCAAGAAGCAGACCTCATTGGCCCTCTCTACTACTGAGGCCGAATATGTCGCTGCTGGATCATGTTGCGCTCAAATACTCTGGATCACACATCAATTAGAGGACCTCGACCTCTACTTCACAAATGTTCCCATCAAATGTGACAACATGAGCGCCATCCAGATAACCAAAAATCCAGTGCAGCACTCACGGACCAAACATATTGAAATACGCCATCACTTCATCCGTGACCACGTTGAAAAAGGCCACATCAGCTTAGAGTTTGTCCCAACTCATCTTCAATTAGCTGATATATTCACTAAACCTTTGCCTGAAGATCAATTCACATTCATTCGCCGAGAGCTCGGACTCCTTCAATTGGATTCATAATCCTCATGGCATTGGTTGAGGGGGAGCTGTCTCCTCTTGAGGGCCTCCTACACCAGCTTCCCAGCAACATCTGAGGGGGAGCCTCAGTCTACGTCCTCAATATCAGGTACACCTCCTCTCTTAGTTTGAGGTCCTGCCCAGCTGATGTTCTCATCATACTGTTCAACCTCAACTCCCTTAAACAATAAAGTTGGCCTCACCAATGGTCTGAATACATCATCTATATGTATCTCAACCGTTGCTGCTTTTCCCAAAATACTTTTTCCCTCCTGTCTTTTCAAAATCAATTTTGAACTCCCTTTTTTCCAAAATCTTTCCCCCTTCTCCGTCAGTTATATACTCCCCTTCTCCCATCTAACCTCCATTCCTCTTTTAACCTTTTTCCGTCTCTTTTTCATCAACTTCACCCACCCTATTTAACCCAACCATTCTTCATTCACTTTTACCATCTCTCTTCTCTCACTCCTCCTACCACTTTGTTCCAGAATACTCTCCATCCTTTCTCACCCTTCTTCACCATGACTAAACGCTCTTCAAAACCCGTCGTTCCCTCCAGCGTTGCTAAAAGGGTCAAGCAAACCACCAACTTCTCCCGACACCGCCTCCACCGACCCCTCCACCGATGAGTTAGCTATTATGCCTCGCCCCTCTCTGCCCACGGCCGGCTCGATCGAAGCCTCCCGGAAGAGGTGGAATCCATGAAACAACGCCCCCTTCTTCATTGTGACAGAGTCGACGTTGTTAACCTCCAAGGTACAAAATTTGGCTTTCTCTCAACTCTGTCCTCTCTTGGCTGTGATCTCTTTTTCAATGGTGATGACTACTGTTATCCCAATCTAGTCCTTGAGTTTTATGCCAATCTTGAGGACATCTCCCCCAAATCATCTAAACCCGCCTACAAGACATCTGTTTCTGGGCGAGAAATTCACTTGTCCTCTTAATCTTGAGCGCATTCTGGGCATAACCCCTGATCCACTACAAAAAAAGTGGCTTTCACCAACAGATTGTCAGTGACAGATATTGTATCTGTTGGTAAAAGTGTATATTTACCAACAGATTAGTAATATGTTGGTATTTACCAACACTAATATTATCTATTGGTAAAATAATTTTAATACCAACAGATAAAAAATTAACTGTTGGTAGTATTTTAACAGTACCAACACTTATATTATATGTTGGTAAAATAATGCTAATACCAACGGATAAAATTGACTGTTGGTATTAGTAATCTGCATGTTTAAGCGAGAAATGGGGCTAAAAATTGCAAACTGACGCCCTCCTAAACGCAATGTCTCATTCCTTCCCAACTCCAACTTAAATTTGGCTTAGGGTGAAAATTTGAAGCCATCCACCGTCCGGCACAAAAGCCGCCATACTTCCTTCTTCGTTGGATGAAAATTACAACATCTTCTCTCTTACCCTAATCTTTCTTTCTTCCTCTTCTCTTCTCATTGTTCGTGTCGTTCCTCGCGCGATATCAGGGTCGATTCTACCCAGATTTTCATCACACGGTAAGTCGGTTGCGGTAATTCGGTTCAATTTTGTGTTTATTAGTGTAATTCGGCTGAAGGTCGATTCTACCCAGAATTTGCTTCCTGTGCTCTAGCTCTTTTATGTTCTGAGTCTTCATTGTTTGTGAAAACGCTGTTTTGGGTTCAATTTTGTGTTTATTGGTGTGGTTCGGTTGAAGGTCGATGGTTGCTGGTGCATATTTCTTGCCCACCTTTGTTTGTTCCAGTTCTTTCTTCTCTTCCTTTACATTGGTAAAAATCTAACTAGGATCATACGATCTGGGTCGTTTGCTTCTTTTCCGAGTGCAGTGGTGGTGCTTTGGTCGCCATTGCAGAGCTGATCTGGGTCATTTGCTCGTGTCTGTAAGCACTCGTTCTCTCATGTATCTACCCAATTATTATTGTTGAATTGTTGCTCTCGATTCGCTCCAATTCGACATGAATCGTGTGAAAGTTGTATCTCTGTTATAATCATGCTCTCAATCCCACCATTGTTGTTGTTCCTTTTGTCGTCTGCTGGTGCCATCACAATTCAACATTCTTCCCATCTTTTTACGGTAACTTCTTCGAACTTATCATCATCTTTTTATTGGGTGTTACTCGATTGATTTATTTTATAGGGATCGCGTAATTGTTTTCCCCTTTCTGAGTTTCTAGGATTTGGTTGAATTCCTGTTGATTTTGTATTTTGTGGTTGATTTCTGATCCAAACTTGAATGCTGACCTGACTTGGAATTTTGATCTTGATACTGGTTTTAGGTATAGTGTTCTGTTTGATTTTGTGATGCTTTTAGCAAGGTACTAAATGGTTTTGGTGATTTTTTTATCCTAACTTGAATCCCAATGTGGCCTGAAATTCCGATGTTGATCCTTGTTAGGTATCTTGTTCTGTTTTATTTCTGTGAGGTTGTTAGCAAGACAGCAGATGGTTTTGGTTAATTTTTGATTGAAACTTGAATGCCAATGTGTATAAAAGAATGAAGAGTGGTCATTGATACGCTTTATGACATAACTAGCTCATAAGAGCCAATGAAGAAATGGTGGACATGGGTTTGACCTCTAAGTTATCCATGACCATATAAGTCACAAACCCCTTGACATACCCATTGTTGGAACTAGAATTACCTTTAGGAGCAACATAGTTACTCTCATGGGAGATTGTAGAGTTACAGTTGGGACAGACCGTAGCTGGGTTATCACTCGCATAAGTCCAATGGGATGAAGAGTAAGTGCATGTATAGAATTTTCTTGTGCCAGTTTGACTGGCCACTGCTTTGTTTAGCAGCAAGAAACTTGGATAAGCACCTCCACTGCTACATAATGATTTAAGTACAACGTCTTTAGTCATGTTAGGTAGGCTGAATGTAGTTAGAAATCAGAGTCTCGATGCTTTTGTAGAGGTCGCTAAGGCAACCTATCTTGTCGTCATTCATCCTTAGAAGTTTAATGATGGTTGCAATTGGCAATAACATGATGTGGAAGAGAAAATCCACAAAATCTTTGTCAGCTTCCGCAAATAGCACCTTACTAGTCCTTGTGTCTATTAGCAACTTCAAACTCAATTTATTGTCGGTTCCATCCCCCATTATTTTTATTTGGTGGAACTAAAATCTTATGTTTTCGAATTGAACAATCAAATTATATGATAAGTGTATATAATGGAGTACCAGGAAGTTCTGCATGGTTGATTGAGGGTGTAGGAAGTTGCTAGGAAGAATATATGCTTGTTTAAGTAAAAATCAATCAAACCGAACTGTGAACAATTATAAAAGATTTGAGTTGTGCAATCAGAGAACCTAAGAATAGTTCTAAAAGTTAGATTACTCATTTCACAGCATCTTTAAAGTGTCCTAGTACAAAAACATAGATATAAGGAACCTTCACTGTTCTCACTTTGTATGGCTATTGGTGTAAAAAACTGGTACTACTACTTACATCATGAATAACTGAGTCAATTTATATCCCATTCTAACGTGAATCATTGTTTTTTTTAACTAACAAAAGTAAAGTTTAGTTTTGAGATTTGGTCATTTTATAATTTGCTCTCACCAATTACAACCCCCAAATACCACCATATTCTCACCTAACCTTCTTCAATTATGGAATCTGAGCTCTAATGAATCTTTTTCAGCATTTGGGCATATAATTTTGCAGCTAATTTCTTCTGGATATCCAACAAATTTACTTAACTACGCGAAATTCCTACTTGGATATGATCAGATAAGGCTAATTACAAGTGGGGTTCAGTTGTTTGGTTCCCAAGGTGCTACTTCTACTGCCACCGAACCCTCGACTTTTGATGGGCTAACGGTGCAACGGATGCTTGCCAATAAATGGACGATACTTGATGAGTCTTAAAATGATTGGAAGAGCCATGCTTCAGCTATTGCACAGTTTATCCATCTCATTAAAAAGTTCTTTAAGGTATGCTCATTCCCCTAATTTTATACTTTTAACACATTTTATCTTCATTTTTGTAGCCCAGAAGCCAACATATTGATTCTTATGCATGAAGAAGCGACAATATATTAATATTTTGAGTGGAAGCATTTGTTGGAAGACATAAAGAAGGAAATAAAGCAATTGGTGCATGCCAATTCATTATTACCTTATGTGGAATTCTAGGTATGTTCAACTTACTACAACAGAAGCGTATTTTAAAAGATTAATTTAGCTATTATGCATAGTACTTGACTACTAAGTAGTGACTAATATCATAGTACTACCTTCTGGCATGTGACTATGAAAATGATTAAAAGATGGTGTTAGATAATGGGATCTAGCATCAGCATGTGAATGTAATATTTGTATTATTTCTATAAATCAAACATTATTCATGACATTGTGTTTAAAATTTGGTTGAAATTTTTGTGTAAACTTTACTTTGTTAAATTGGTGAATATTTTGATATGATTTAAAATATATAGCTTAGATGGCTCAAATATAAGAAACATATGTGATGTATTATGTTATATATGTTATTCCTATAATAAGTTATATATATTTGTTTTATGTAAGATTCTTGTGGTTGATCTTCCGTATATTTGGATCTTTGAATTACTAGCACAAGGGGAGGTTCCTGTTGGTTTCATTAATGTATATGTTTGTTATAGTTATCAATTTGAATTTTCGCAAATTTGCAGGAGATACTTGAAGATCTTCGCAATTTATTTGAAGAAGATTTGAATGTTGATGCTGATACCAATAACAGTGCCGGCAACAATGAATATTACGAATACATCGTTGATGAAAATGTAGACGGTGGACGTTGTTTAGGCGCTCAATTTTGTTTAGAATATTACTCTTTAATCTTCGCAATATATAAGGTTACTCTTGAATATTAGCGAATCGATTTTCGTACTTTTAACTTAATTATGTGACATTTAGATTTAAAAATTATGTATTTTACAATTAAGAACATCCAATGAATAGAATTTGAGGTTTTCCTGATATTGTAACTAAAATTAAATATTTATTTACAATAGTATAATATATTGTAATGACATATTTATAAACAACATATGACTATCGCCACTATTCCAATAGATATATATGTTTTGAAATTGCGCCAATTATATTACCAACAGATGTATGTGTTGGACAATGTCTCTCAAATAAAGTCGAAAGTGTATTACCAACAGATAAAATGTGTGAGGAATATTTTAGCGCTCCAAAATACATTCACCAACATTTACATTTGTTGGTAAATGTGATGTATCTCCGATGTGATATTAATTGTTGGTATAAAATTCCTAATAGCAACGGAACAAAACTGATGGCATTAGTTAACAATACCAACAGAACACAATATCTGTTGGTAATACTTTTACAATCAGGTTTATTTCCAACAGTCTAGTGACAGATAATTATCTGTTGGTAAAAACTTATACCAGCAGATATTGAACTTTTACCAACATATAAGCCCTGTTGGCAAAAGCCATTTTTTTTGTAGTGATCTTTCCAAACCTGCCCTCTCGGACATCAAGGAGGGCCGTCTTGAACTTCTCAACTCCTTTGGAAAGCCATCCACCACCAAATATCCTCAATACACTAACCTCCACTTTGAAGCTCGTTGTCTCTATTTTATTCTGGTTCACACGATCCTTCCCCGTGGCACTTCCAAAGAAACTATCAATGAGCCCTGCGCCTCGTTCCTCCGGGAAAAGGGTGACCCTTTTCTCCGTGATGCGCTACTTAAGTGATCGGGAGCCGACTAAGGTTGCTTAATCCTTAAATAAGGATATTTTTATTTTCGAAATTCATTTTCGGGGTGGTGAAATTTTATTTATTTTATAAATCCATTTTTTATTATTTAAGTACTTGAAGTTACGCCAAAATATATTATTTAAATATATTAATAATAAACAACAATTTCAGGCCCAAAAGAAAGCAACCGGGCCGCCAAGGACTGTCAAAACCCGTGCGGGTTTTGACCAGTCTTGGACTGGGCCGTTCGCTTTCCTAGGCCAGAGAAAGAGGGTTGGAAATAGTAAAACCCGGGCGGGTTTTATTGTTTCCTGGCCCACTTTCTCTCGGTTTTAGCCTTGAATATGATGAATGGGAGATGTTAAGCCATTTTTTAATTATTTTAGTGCAAATTCTAATATTAAATAACTAAACAGATTATAAAAAGAATGAAAGAGTCACCAGTCGATTCAAGAAAACCGACAAACCACAAAAATAATGAAAATGACTCCGGTCTAGGAAACCCGAGTCTAAGTCCGGGGGTAAGGTTACGAATTCGAGAATTATAAGAATTCTCGAATTCGCCTGTTAGAAAACAAACTCTACTAAAATCGACATTAAAATGAAAAGAGACCAGGGAGAAGTTTAAATAATTTCGCAACTTTATATTCTTAACATGCATTATAAAACAAGGTTTTTGTTTACAAAATGTGCACAAGTAATGGAATTAAAGTATAGATTACATGATTAAATAATACAACAACAAGAAAATGAAAGCGAACCTCTTTAATTTAGAAGCCCGAATGTGCCGATCGGAAACCTTGACTTTGCCTTGACTTGGTGGATGGAAAGATGAGTATGAGAATGGTAGTAGGATAGTATATGAGTGATGATTTCGGTAGAGTAAGGAGAATGATAATATGAGAAGAGAATTAGTTGATGAAATGAGAATAATAGAGGTGGTTTATGAGAGTAGTTGGTGAGAGTTTAGGTAGAATAATGGTGTTAGTTTGTGAAAATAAACGGAAGGGAGGGTGCATTTATAGGTGAGTGAGGTGGTGTTTAGGAGGGAAATGGAGGGGACACATCCCTTGGATCATGCCCTCCATCTCCATGCAACCAGATAACCTGCGCGGGTTATCAGAAGTCAAGGTGAAGTCAATGCACGTGAGCTAAAATCAGGGGCTTGCATGGGATTTTGGCGCCAGCTTCTGGAAGATAAAACACGCGTGGGTTTTATAATTCCCACACACGGATCGCTGACGTGGACGAGGCAAAACGACGCGCTTCAGCTGGTAGAAAACCCGTACGGATTTTGAAGCGACTGGGCCGGGGCGCGCCTTGGGCTGGTTCTTATTTCTGGGCCGCTTCTGACATCTAAAACCCGCGCGGGTTTTGGCAGTCTTCTGGGCCAGATTTGCTTACTGGGCCTGATTTCTGGGCCTGAGAATTGTTAAAACCCGCGTGGGTTTTGAAATTGCTAAGTGCAACTTCGAACGATCATAACTCTTTCGTCCGGACTCCGATTGAGGCAATTCAAAAGACGTTGGAATGCTTATGATGTGTATTTTACTCTCATCAAAAGAAATAGGGCCAAAGAGACTTGTTGAAAAAATGGGATTCGAAATGGTGGGCATATGTATGTTGAAAGGGTGGACAATGAAGGCTTTTTGTGGTGGGTTGGCCCGATAGCTTTTGATTAAGGAAGGCCCATTGGATGCTAGCCTCTTTTCTTGTTATGCTTGATTTGTACACTTGTCTCGGTACAAAATCCGGTGTCTACAGAGAGCCCCCGCTTTGATCGAGTCCGAATAGGACGAAGGTCAAAGTAGCCTGAGATGCTGACTGTTTGACGTCTGACTTGAAGATGGATGCTGTCCGTGGTCTTCTGCAAAGATGATGCCATTCAACGGCGTCCTGAATGAAGATGGTCGCTTTCATGTCATGGGAGGCCTTTAGGTGGCAACCGTTAGACGATTGGAGATTTCGATGATGTCGTCGGAAACCTTTAGGTGGCAACCGTGAGACGACTGATGCTGATGATGATGTCGTCGGTAACCTTTAGGTGGCAACCGTTGGACGACTGATGCTGAGAATGTCGTTGGAGACCTTTAAGTGGAATCTGTTGGACGACTGACGCTGATGATGAGGTCGTCGGTAACCTTTAGGTGGCAACCGTTGGACGACTGATGCTGAGAATGTCGTTGGAGACCTTTATGTGGCATCCGTTTGAACGACTGCTGTTGCTAACATCGTCATAGACCTTTATGTGGAACTCGTTGGACGACTGTTGCTGACGACATCGTTGGAGGCCTTTAAGTGGCAACCGTTGGACGAGTGTCGCTGACGACATCGTTGGAGGCGTTTAGGTGGCAACCGTGGGACGACTGTCACTGATGGTGCTCTTTTATATGGCTACTGGATGATGGTGCTCTTTTATGTGGCAACCTGAAAATCACAAGAAAATTAAGTATTAGTTTTTCTGAAATGTAAGATGGATTATTGGTTCTAATTTTTACCTGAGAGGATTATGAGTCTCGGAAACCCTTGGGCTACAAGCTTTGGGCCGACAACTTTGGACTGTGCTATCAGTGCTATTTTATGTGGCTACCGGAAGGTGGATGATGATGACGCCTTTTAGCAGCGACCTGGTGTATGTGATGACTCCCTGCACAGAAATCGAAGCAGAATGTCAGATGACTCAGATCATTTTGAACAATGGTTAGAGATGTAGAGAATTACCTGTCTAACAGATTGATGACGATACCCAACGAATTTTCCTGATGTTGATGACTCTTATTGCTACGATTGCGCCGAGCTCTACCGGTGCCTCTGGATAATGGCAATTTCATGTTGAGGAACTTCACCGAAACTCTGTCGATAGCCCTTATTTCCCTTAAATTTTGCTTTAAGCGCATAGGTGCCAAAATTTCACTGTGAGGAATGAATTCTTGAATTTTCCCGATCGTTGATCCGTACTAGTCAAGTGAAGATTCTATCCTTCGTGTCTGGCTGATGATGCATGACTTGACTGGATGCTAACTTGTCCAGCAAGAGTTGGATTAGAGATTGCTCTAATCTTGCTCTCAGTGACTGGAAACCATGTCGACTGGTCTGACTGGGTTTGAACAACCCCTCTGTGTTGCGTTCTGGAGCAATGATGTGGCACTTCCTTGCTTCTTTTTTTTTTTCATTTTCAGATATGCGGGTATGCATACAACTAGCCTACTAAACTCTTGCACAAAGAATGCAATTTTGTTTTGTTTTTGACATAAGCATTGATTCACTCATGTACTTATGCACGACTATCGAGTTTATGTAGGACAAACTTACTCGATACAAGATAAACTGACTCGATACACAACAGACTGACTCAATGCACAACAGACTGACTCAATGCACAGCAGACAGACTCAACACATGATAGACTGACTTGATGCATGACAAACTGACTTGATGCATGACAAATTGACTTGATGCATGACAAATTGACTCAATGCACAACAGACTGACTCAACACATGATAGACTGACTTGATGCATGACAAACTGACTTGATGCATGACAAATGGACTCAATGTGACTCTGACATGACATATGGATGCAATGCAACCCTATTATGCTTAGACAGGACACACGTATGATGCTCTATGCTATTCTACACATGCAATTCTACATGCAGACAACCCCCAACTCTATTTTTAGACAAAGATTTTCTCGGACAATGATCTTCTAAGACAATGCTTTCCTCAGACAATGTTTTCCTAAAACCATGACTCCCTAAGACAATGTTTTCTAAGGATCAAGGCCACTCGTGGGGATTTTCAGGAAAATTTAGGATGAGTAATGTTTCGAGCCACGGGACAGAGAACAAAGATGGGGCAACAGGCATGAATGATGCGTTTCTTGAATGATCATTTAGATGACCTTGATTGCTTCCAAATGTATGCTGATGTATGACAAGCCCCCCGGTTTGGCGTAGACTCTTGATGACACTGTCCTGCTTTGGAGAGCACCTTAGAGATTTACAAGCCCCCGGTTTCGATGTGGATTGACGAGATGATGCATGGAGACCATAAAATAGGAGGAAGCATAGTCCTTGGTAGTGAGTCTCAATCTCTCCTTTTGCCTAACTTGCCCAAAGGGTTTTCAAGTTAGCCCCTCTTTTCTCTCTCTTTTTTTTTCTATGTTTTCTTTTTTTTCTATTTTTTCTTTTTTTTTTCTCTATGTTTTTTTTCTTGATGAGACCACTATTAGGACGTCTATGAAGATGCAGGACCTTGTAGGATATGGAGTAAGTGTCCCTCTTAGAAGCCATCTCCGATAAATGTCTTGAACGATGGCACAAAGGTAGCGCGAGTTAGCTGCGGATCTGATGTGGATGACTTTTGCTCTTGCTAAGAAGTAAGCCACACTTAGGTGTACTAAGAGTGGGCATTAAGAACAGAGCCTTATACTTGCATTAATGACTGAGCTGAAAAGTACTCAAAGGGTGAGATGTGATGAAAGGGTTGGTTAGGAAGTGTTTAAAGATGGGATGTGGAGACACTTAAGAATGATCGTGTCTTGAAAGGGAGAAAAGATGGTCAAATGGGATTGACATCATCTCTTGAGAAAAGGTAGATGAGAGTTTATTGATGAATGAGATAGGGAGACACTCAAGAATGATCGTGTCTTGAAAGGGTGAAGAGATGGTCAAATGGGGTAAGACATCATCTCTTGAGAAAAGGTTGAAAGGGATGGAAGATGAGAGTTTATTGATGAATGAGATAGGGAGACACTTGAGAATGATCGTGTTTTGAAAGGGTGAAGAGATGGTCAAATGGGGTAAGACATCATCTCTTGAGAAAAGTTTGGAACATGGTTATGGAATGATGTCCAAGTCTCACGGAAGGAAGATGGAGGGTTGATGATGATGAAATCCAGGGTTTACTCTCCTTTTGCCTAACCTGCACTGACGGGTTTTCAGGCTAGCCTCTCTTATTCTCTCACTCTCCTTTTGCCTAGCCTAGGATTCCAAGCTAGCCTCTCTTATTTTCTTTTCCTCTCAAAGACCAACATTTTGAGGACAAAGGATGCTCCTTGCAGTGGTCGGGCCTTAAAGAGGTTTTCCTACGTATCCAAGGTGGAATCAGGCCAGTCGTAGTTCTTTAAGCGCAACGTTGATGGATAGTGCCTCGACGAAGGCTTAACGGTTCGAAAAGATGAATGTTTGAGGGTTCATATGCAGGTTATAGATGGATGAAAGGTTTGTGAAGGTTATGGAAGGCTGAGGTATATGGATGATGAGGTGAAGGTTTGAGATCAAATTTTCTGAGGTGTGCATGACTCTTATTTTCGCATTCTCACTTCTTATTCTCCTCTAATCCCTTTTTATCTTTCTTTCTTCCTTTTTCTTGATTCATTTCCTTCTCAACTTCTTCTTTTTTTTTTGAACTCCATTTTTCTGGCTTTTTTGCTTTCACTTTTTTCATCGTTTATTTTTTTGCTCTTTCTTTTTTCGACTTTCTTCTCCATGGGATTGACTCCTGTTCGCCTTTCTGATGACATTAGTCACAACACACCTTTTGGCTTTGGGTAGATATGGATTGGTCATGAGGAGAATGATCAGGTTGGTCCAGGCTAAGGTTTCTTTTTTTTTCTTTTTTTTTTTCTTTCAAACTTCTTCTTCATGGGTTGACTCCTATTCTCCTTTGGTCATAACATACCTTTTGGATTGGGTTAAGGGTTTGAAAAGGGTTAAGGTTTGATGGAGAGGTCAAAGATGTGAGTGGTAGGTGGTAAGTCGGGATTGGATAAAAAGATAAGGGTAAGGTGGTGAAATAAAGGTTGGGTTCAAGCCCCCTGTCCTTGGCACATTTGGTTAGGCTGTTAGTCTAGGAGCATAGAGATGTCCATTTTGAAGAGACTGATGATTTTGGTCTTCTCTCCTTTTGCCAAGCCTGCTTGATGAGTGCAGACTGGCTTCTCTCTTTTCGTTTTTTTTTCTTTAATTAAACCTTGGATTCGATAAAATAAAAGATGGGAACGAGGTACATGACAAGGATGGAAGGATAAGAGAAAATGAAAATTTTCAGACTTGGTTTGTACGGATGATGGATAGATGAGAGAACTTTTCAACTCAAGTCAAAAACACAAGCACGAAATTCTGTTTGATCAAAAAGCAACAAGAGCAACCGAATTCAAGAAACGAATGAAGAACTGACTATAATAGACTCTGAGCATGAAATGCTTGACAACAAGGACTGTAGTTACTTCTAAAGCTCCTTTGTTGATGGGCCCGTCTTGTCTTCGTATTAGGAATCCATATCATGTCTGGTCCTTTGTGCTGCTTTCGGTGGGGGCAATTTCCCTGAATGGATCATGTGCTCCAAAGTCTAACAATTCTCCATGTTGTTCCCTCGTTATCTGTGGTAGTTGCAGAATTTCCCATCATCCCAATATTCCCTTTATGGTTAGCTCAGGCCTTGACCTTGACACTAGACAAATGAAGAAACACCTCCATCCCAATGCATGCATGACCTAAATGACCTATATGGACTTCCTAAAATGAAAAACACCTATATGCTGACTCGGGAGAGACTCACCCAGGACATGGGTTTGGACGTGCTAACTGATCTACATGAGACCTCCTAGGATGCAAGACCTCTACATGCTGACTTGTGCTCTGATACCAAATGGAGCGTGGCGCGGTGGGAGAGATTGTAGACTTAGCTTGAGTTGTTGTTGTAGAAGAGATGAGAGAAATCCATAAGCATTAGAATAAGGAGAGAAAGATGAACATCTCAATCACCCTTGCTTGAACTACTCAACAATAGCCTTGAACTTGAATAATAACAAGAATAATAACAAAAATAAACCAATATCAATAACCTTGAACCCCAAAGGGATTGGATATGACCTTGGATAAAGGAGATTCCACCACCAAAGGCCTAACACCCCACCATGACCATCATAAAGGAAGAATCCACCAAATGATCAATAAAGGAATGACTAGAAACACCACCATTTAATTAATGGATAAAGTAATCTAGATTTTGAGAGAAGTTTAGGGAAACCCTAACCAATGCATAAGCATGTTCATAATTCATCAAAAGCTGCCTGGAAAAATGAGATAACAAGCTATTTATAGTAAACTAGGAATTAGGCTAAAACAAGGCAAAAATAACGAAAATTCGCGTCCGTCCAGAAGAGTGGCTCGGGCGAAGCGACGGTGGCTCGGCGGTAGCCCTCTGGCGCCTTGGCGACGCTGCTTGAGGTTGGTCGCGGGCGCGACAGAACGTTGGCTCGGGCGAGCCAACATCTTGCTCGGGCGAGCAGGCCATCTGGTCACGTGTTGTGCTCGACTAAGACCTGGCAGAAGCGCTGCTCGGGCGAGCCAAAGGGTGGCTCGGTCGAGCAATCTCACTGGGTCGCGACACCCTGCTGTAAGACACCAAGTCCACGCACGACGACATCCGGCAGGAGCTTGACTCGGGCGAGTCAATGTGTGGCTCGGGCGAGCAGGTCCTCTAACGCCCAGTTTGCGCTCGACAGGAGCTCGGCTCGGGCGAGCCAAAAGCTCGGCTCGGGTGAGCAGGCTTTCTGATGCCACGTCCGTGCCTTGAGTTTATTGTTCCCGGGTTTTTTAAACACTCGCACCCCGATACCTTCTATTCTCTAGTTCTCGAGACGGCCCGGTCCAGTCCCGAGGCCTCCAGGGTTGGTGTTGTGAGCGGGACCCCCTAAGGAGCCCCGGGGCCCATCCATTGGATGGCCGAGACTAACCTCCCAACTCCAAAAGTGCTCGAAAATTGTAACTCAAGGTTCGAGTTGGTCGAAGCGGCTCGCTTGGCAGAGATCTCTAGGGAAGAGAGTGGAACCCGGTCCTCTTCATCCTCCCCTTCTTTGAAAAGAGTTGTCCACAACTCTTGGGGGTTCAAAATTAACGGGTATCCATGCAGACCCAAGAGCAAGTATTCCAACAGCCAAAGTAGAGTGACACTCAGCAACCCGTCCTTCTCAAAAATGTAGCAATTCCGGTGGAAAGGAGGAGCCAAGTCGACATCACGAAGGACCCGAACATGGCTAGCACCCATCAACTTGTTGAAAGCAACAAGGAATTCGTCACATGAGAGCTCGGGTTCAAGGCCAACTGAAATAACCTTTTCCTCGATCAATCCCGATGTGGAAGTAATGGTACTCGGGTGAGTAGTCATGGATGTGGACTCATGCAGCTCAACTCCATGGCGAGGCTCGGGAGCGATTGAGCACGGCTCAACACTGGGAGACTCTATGCGGCGCTCGGTAGGAGTCGTGGGCAAGGGTGAAGGACAAGAGAGGGAGGTTGGAAATTTTTGTAGAGCTAAGGATCGCTCAACCTCACTAGGCTTGCATCCTGGTAAAGACAAAGCTATGGATCGCTTGCCCTCACCAAGAGCACACTCACCCCGTGTTTTGCTCGATATGAGGTTCCTCAACTCACTTCCCACCCAGGTTTTGCTTTTATGGGTTAATGGTGGTTTCAAAGGCATGGGAAGGACATGGTGTATGAAACACCAAACGAGGGCCATAAAAGCATCAACATGGCCTCGGGGTAGTGAAAGCATCAAGAGTGTAAGGAACAAAGACAGATTCGACATCCCAATAGACTTCTCAAACAACCAATGTCGACCAAATAACATATATGACCCATTCAAAGAGTTCATGTCACTACGACCAACAACCAAACAATATCCATTGAGGGATGACACAAATAACAAGCCCATACACAATGGTGGAACTAGAATCATAACTCCATCAAGCCCAAATTTGTCACTAGACACCAAAGGATCACCAACATTCTTAACAATCCACTTCCAGTGTAGAGAATCATCCAACTTCGACACCACATAATCTTCATATAACTTATCACGCCAACAAACATCATCAAACAACCAATGTCTCCCAAAGATCATGCACGTCTCACCCAAAGACTCTACAACACAATGCCCATATTTCAAGCACGATTCAATAAAATTCATATGAGAGCCTGTGGTTACCTTGTTCTTCTCATGGTGAAGAATTTGAGTGCCCACGGGCGGAGGGAAATGGGAGTCATCACCATGGTTGCTTAAGTCCTCGATTAGTGGCAATGATAAAACTAAAGGAGTCTCTTCTTGAGCCCTTTCAACAATGCTGGGAGGGACTCCAAAAGTAGTCATACCATGAGACATGATGGAGTTAACTCTATTGTTGCTAGGCTCAACAATTGATGGATGTGAGACGAATGAAGGTGCTTCTTCTTGGGGTTCTTCAACAAGGGTGAGAGGAAGGGCAAGATCGACGTTCGCATCCTTCTCTTGGCTTGGAACTTTATCAAGATCACTATGTACTTCAAGTAGCTCAAGAGGTTTCCCTTCAACGGCCTCAATGACAATAACCCCGCTCATTGAACTTTTCTCTTTCTCAACGTTTTTCTCATCAACACCTTCTACCATGTCACCTGTATGCTCTTCCACACCAAAGGATTCTTCAATCCAAGCTTCAACCATAGCCATTGTCGGGCATTGCAAAGCATCATGTCCCACACGTCTACATTTGACACATTTTTGGGACGTAAAAGCCGTTAGTGGGGAACAGTGGAATGGCTTTTCTCGGGAGGAATCCTCTCTTCTTCTTTGCCCATGAAGTGATGAAATGAGTTCATGGTCTCGCTTGTAAGTACTAGGCAAGAATCGTCGATTCATTAATCGCTTTAGCTTTGTCCATGAGATGACTTTTGCTCGACCCTCCTTAGCTCTTTGTGCCTTGACATTCTTAAACCAAAAGAATGCACCCTTGGTGAGTTTCAACCTCGCAATCTTGAAGGCTTGTTCATCACTATAATCCCCAGCTTCAAAATACCTATCCAAGATTTGGACCCATTCAAGATAATCTTCGGGGTCGGTGTTGCCATTGAATTCCGAAATTTTGATCTTGGTATCATAGAATTCATCCCATGGGGGTTTCTCAACCGCTTCCCGTCGATGATGGCGTCGTAGTGAGCCTCTATCATCGTCACTCGACTCGTAAGAGGGAGGAGGACGGTTAGGGCTTTGTGCGCGCCTCGAACGTTCAACTCGAGGTGGAACCGGACGCTCTTGGATGAGGTTGTCCAACCGTACCATGATGGCATTAAGAGTGCGATCGATGGAGGTGAACCGTTCGCCATGGGTGGCAAGTCGGTTCTCGAGAGCCCGATGTCGAGGGCTACCCCGGTGGCTTGATTCCTCTCGATCGAAATCATCGTGACCATCCATATCGAGGGAAAGGTATGGGACGGATTGTGTTTGGGATATTTTGTGGAGTTTGGGGGTTTTCTTGTAGTTGGCTTGTGTTTGGATAAGTGTTCTTTGTGTTTTTCTCACTTGGGCATTTTATCGAACACCTTGTGTGCACAACTTTCCAACTCTTCCTCAAAGCTCCAATATGCATCAAAATCAACAAACACAATAGCAATAACAATTTCTCCAACACACTTGGAGTCACAAGGGTTGGGGAACACCAATATTTCAATCAAAATACCAAAATTCCAACAATAGAGAACAAACTAGCAAGAATAATGGAAAACTCAAGCTAGATGAATAACCTTGTGCTCTGATACCAAATGGAGCGTGGCGCGGTGGGAGAGATTGTAGACTTAGCTTGAGTTGTTGTTGTAGAAGAGATGAGAGAAATCCATAAGCATTAGAATAAGGAGAGAAAGATGAACATCTCAATCACCCTTGCTTGAACTACTCAACAATAGCCTTGAACTTGAATAATAACAAGAATAATAACAAAAATAAACCAATATCAATAACCTTGAACCCCAAAGGGATTGGATATGACCTTGGATAAAGGAGATTCCACCACCAAAGGCCTAACACCCCACCATGACCATCATAAAGGAAGAATCCACCAAATGATCAATAAAGGAATGACTAGAAACACCATCATTTAATTAATGGATAAAGTAATCTAGATTTTGAGAGAAGTTTAGGGAAACCCTAACCAATGCATAAGCATGTTCATAATTCATCAAAAGCTGCCTGGAAAAATGAGATAACAAGCTATTTATAGTAAACTAGGAATTAGGCTAAAACAAGGCAAAAATAACGAAAATTCGCGTCCGTCCAGAAGAGTGGCTCGGGCGAGCGGCGGTGGCTCGGCCTCGATCGCTTTGGCACGACAAGCCAGGTTGGGTCGCGGGCGCGACAGAACGCTGGCTCGGGCGAGCCAACATCTTGCTCGGGCGAGCAGGCCATCTGGTCGCGTGTTGTGCTCGACTAAGACCTGGCAGAAGCGCTGCTCGGGCGAGCCAAAGGGTGGCTCGGTCGAGCAATCTCACTGGGTCGCGACACCCTGCTGTAAGACACCAAGTCCACGCACGACGACATCCGGCAGGAGCTTGACTCGGGCGAGCCAATGTGTGGCTCGGGCGAGCAGGTCCTCTGACGCCCAGTTTGCGCTCGACAGGAGCTTGGCTCGGGCGAGCCAAAAGCTCGGCTCGGGCGAGCAGGCTTTCTGATGCCACGTCCGTGCCTTGAGTTTATTGTTCCCGGGTTTTTTAAACACTCGCACCCCGATACCTTCTATTCTCTAGTTCTCGAGACGGCCCGGTCCAGTCCCGAGGCCTCCAGGGTTGGTGTTGTGAGCGGGACCCCCTAAGGAGCCCCGGGGCCCATCCATTGGATGGCCGAGACTAGCCTCCCAACTCCAAAAGTGCTCGGAAATTATAACTCAAGGTTCGAGTTGGTCGAAGCGGCTCGCTTGGAAGAGATCTCTAGGGAAGAGAGTGGAACCCGGTCCTCTTCAGACAGACACTCACATGATATGCCAACACGACAAAAGACTCACCCATGACATGGGTTTACACTAGACTTCTTAATAATAAGATATTGACATGATGACTCTAGACACAGACTTCCGCACGACATGGGTTTTCATGACCTATGAACCTATATGAGGCTTTCTAAAGAATGACACACACTTCTATGTTGTCTCAAGAAAAAGACTTAACGACTCACCCATGACATGGGTTTGCATGACATAGACCCTATAGGAGACTTCTATAATGCAAGACATTCAAATGCTGACTCTGGAAAAGGACTCACTCATGACATGGGTTTAGACGCCTTACAAACCTGTATGAGACCTCCTAAAGAATGCAAGACACTTACATGCAGACACTAACACAAAGACCCATCCTGACCTTATATGATGCTTTCTAATGAAAAGGGCACTCATATCCTAACTCTAAAACAAATACTCACCCAGAACTTGGGTTTACACTGGACTTTCACACATTAACCTAGGAAAAGACTCACTCATGACTCGGGTTTGCTAGACTAAAACACACATATTGACTTAAGAAAAGATACATATGATAGGACCTTGTATGTGACTTTCTAAGGACTGAAAGACATTTACATGTAGACTCTGAAACCAAGACTCATCCAGGACCATTGTAAAACACCTATATACTGACTCAGGAAACAACAGGTTTGCGGGTCATGACCAACAACAACACTTTTTACAACAAGAACATTATAAAGGGTCGGATAAAGACAAATATAGTGAGTCGACATAAGTTGGAAAGCACAAATCAGTGTTTCTCAATTCAGATGAGCCTAATCCACATGCCGACCGTTTTAAGGAGAATCCGTAACTTGGCCCAACAACTCAGACAACTCGAGCTTTATTGGCTATTATGCGGACTAGAATAATGCTCGAGAAGACTGAAACTCCCTTTTTTTTATTGTGACCCAACACATTTATTTATTTAACTCAAGGAAAGTGAATGTTGTAAAGGACAGAATAAAGCCTTCAAAAGGCGAGTTAAAACAGAACTATAAACTCAATTATTAATTCCACCATGGATGGGATTTACAACGGGCCGATCATGGGATTGCTAGTTTTAATAATCAAGTTTATAAATTTATTCTCTCGAACCTTAAGACTGTTATGCGGGCTAGAACAACACACACTGACTTTGTTTGATTATTAATCAATTTTCTTTGGACCATGAGTAAGAGAATATTGAGAAGGACCCAATAAAATCATCAAAGGTGAGTTAAAATAAACCGATAAACAACGATAATTAACCTTTAAAACAGATGGGTCTCACCACAGGGCCGACCGTAACATTTAAGGTTAATTAATCGAGTTTATAAATTTATTTCTTCTCAACCCAACGATTATTGCGCGGACAAAAACAATATCTCAAAATTAGGTCCGACTCTAATGAAGACCCAACATACAAATACATATTTACACATACAACAAGCTTTATTTATTTACTCAAGGAAAATGGATATTGTAAAGGACTGAATAAAGTCAACAATAAGCGAGTTATAATCAATTTATAAGCTTAATTGGTAAATCCGATATGGTTGGACCTAACAACGGGCCAACCATAAATGTGATAGATTTAATAATTAAATCTACAAATTAATTTACTCAAGCTTAGTGACTATTATGCAGTCTAAGACGCTATCCATTAACTTTGTTGGACTTTTAATTAATTTTTGGACCTTTGTTAAGAGACTTTTGTAAAGGGCCATATAATATCATCAAAAGCGAGTCAAGTTTTATTTATTAATTTAAATAATCAACATTCAAGCATAAATGGGCCCTTCCACTTGGGCTAACTATGATGCCTTTTGAGTTAATTATTCTAATTAATAAATAATCATTTTCTCAACCAAATGAATTTTATATGGACTAAAACAAAACCTCTAAACTGGGGGTCGACTCTAAAACAAAAGAAGAAAAAAAGAAAGGGGTAGCACATAGCACATAACATACAACATGAAGGGATACCCTAAACCAAGGTTCAATGTTCATGGATTTCTATAGTTGGATTACATGGCCTACCGCATGTTTTCATCTCCGTGCTCCATACCCTTAGGTAAGGAGTGTGAGGTATTGCTCAAAGAACTTCAAGGAAGCCCTTTGAGTGTAACATGGGGAGAGAGGGGACCAAATGCTTGGCGATGTAGGGTGCATCCCACAAGTAGTGGCCCGCCCGCTCTCGAGGGAATCACCTAGGTATAACATAACCGTCGCCTTTGTGCTAATGTGTCAAAAGACGCGATTAGTGGCTCGGTATGCAAAGGATGCCTAAGAAGAATTATAAAATCGCGAAAATAAATCTACTTCTCCCTTTTACAATTTCAAATTAATTCGATTTTTTCAAGTTTTACCCTCTTTTTAAGTTTAAGTCCCTAGTGGAGTAGCCTATCTGTAGGACCCCGAGAAAAGGGGGTGACCTTTTTCTCCGTGATGCGCTAGTTAAGTGATCGGGAGCCGACTAAGGTTGCTTAATCCTTAAATAAGGATATTTTTATTTTCAAAATTCATTTTCGGGTTGGTGAAATTTTAATTATTTTATAAATCCGTTTTTTATTATTTAAATACTTGAAGTTACGCCAAAATATATTAATAATAACTTAAAATCGACTCAAACAACAAATTCAGACCCAAAAAAAGCAACTGGGCCGCCAAGGACTGTCAATACCCGCGCGTGTTTTGACCAGTCTTGGACAGGGCCGTCCGCTTTCCTGGGCCTGAGAAAGAGGGTTGGAAATAGTAAAACCCGTGCGGGTTTTATTGGTTCCTGGCCCAATTGTCTCTGTTTTAGCCTTGAATATGATGATGGGAGATGTTAAGCCATTTTTTAATTATTTTAGTGCAAATTCTAATAAAAAAATAACTAAACAGATTATAAAAAGAATGAAAGAGTCGCCAGTCGATTTAAGGAAACCGATAAACCATAAAAATAATGAAAATGACTCCGGTCTACAAAATGTGCACATGTAATGGAATTACTCCGGGGGTAAGGTTACGAATTCGAGAATTATAAGAATTGGAGAATTTACCTGTTAGAAAACAGACTCTACTAAAATCGACATTAAAATGAAAAGAGAGCATGGAGAAGTTTAAATAATTTCGCAACTTTATATTCTTAACATGCATTATAAAACAAGGTTTTTGTTTACAAAATGTGCACAAGCAATGGAATTAAAGTATAGATTACATGATTAAATAATACAACAACAAGAAAATGAAAGCGAACCTCTTTAATTTAGAAGCCCGAATGTGCCGATCGGAAACCTTGACTTTGCCTCGACTTGGTGGATGGAAAGATGAGTATGAGAATGGTAGAAGGATAGTATATGAGTGATGATTTCGGTAGAGTAAGGAGAATGATAATAAGAGAAGAGAATTAGTTGATGAAATGAGCATAATAGAGGTGGTTTATGAGAGTAGTTGGTGAGAGTTTAGGTAGAATAATGATGTTAATGCACGTTTGGGTTTGCATGGGATTTTGGCGCCAGCTTCTGGAAGATAAAACACGCGTGGGTTTTATAATTCCCACACACGGATCGCTGACGTGACCGAGGCAAAACGACGCGCTTCAGCTGGTAGAAAACCCGTACGGATTTTGAAGCGATCGGGCGGCGCGCTGGGTGGTTCTTATTTCGGGCGCCGACATCTAAAACCGTGCGGGTTTTGTGATCTTCCGGGCGATTTGCTTGGCCTGACGATTTACGGGCGGAGAATTGTTAAAACCCGCGTGGTTTTGAAATTGCTAAGTGCAACTTCGAACGGCCATAACTCTTTCATCCGGACTCCGATTGAGGCAATTCAAAAGGGGTTGTGATGCGCTACTTAAGTGATCGGGAGCCGACTAAGGTTGCTTAATCCTTAAATAAGTATATTTTTATTTTCGAAATTCATTTTCGGGGTGGTGAAATTTTATTTATTTTATAAATCCATTTTTTATTATTTAAATACTTGAAGTTACGCCAAAATATATTAATAATAACTTAAAATCGGCCCAAACAACAAATTCAGGCCCAAAAGAAAGCAACCGGGCCGCCAAGGAATGTCAAAACCCGCGCGGGTTTTGACCAGTCTTGGACTGGGCCGTTCGCTTTCCTGGGCCAGAGAAAGAGGGTTGGAAATAGAAAAAACACGGGCGGGTTTTATTGCTTCCTGGCCCACTTTCTCTCGGTTTTAGCCTTGAATATGATGAATGGGAGGTGTTAAGCTATTTTTTATTTATTTTAGTGCAAATTCTAATGTTAAATAACTAAACAGATTATAAAAAGAATGAAAGAGTCGCCAGTCGATTCAAGGAAACCGACAAACAATAAAAATAATGAAAATGACTCCGGTCTACGAAACCCAAGTCAAAGTCTGGGGGTAAGGTTACGAATTCGAGAATTATAAGAATTCTCAAATTTGCCTGTTAGAAAACAGACTCTTTTAAAATCGACATTAAAATGAAAAGAGAGCATGGAGAAGTTTAAATAATTTCGCAACTTTATATTCTTAACATGCATTATAAAACAAGGTTTTTGTTTACAAAATGTGCACAAGTAATGGAATTAAAGTATAGATTACATGATTAAATAATACAACAACAAGAAAATGAAAGAGAACCTCTTTAATTTAGAAGCCCGAATGTGCCGATCGGAAACCTTGACTTTGCCTTGACTTGGTGGATGGAAAGATGAGTATGAGAATTGTAGTAGGATAGTATATGAGTGATGATTTCGGTAGAGTAAGGAGAATGATAATATGAGAAGAGAATTAGTTGATGAAATGAGAATAATAGAAGTGATTTATGAGAGTAGTTGGTGAGAGTTTAGGTAGAATAATGGTGTTAGTTGGTGAAAATGAACGGAAGGGAGGGGGTATTTATAGGTGAGTGAGGTGGTGTTTAGAAGGGAAATGGAGGGGACACATCCCTTGGATCATGCTCTCCATCTCCATGCAACCAGATAACCTGCGCGGGTTATTAGAAGTCAAGGTGAAATCAATGCACGTGAGCTAAAATTAGGGGCTTGCATGGGATTTTGGCGCCAGCTTCTGGAAGATAAAACCCGCGCGGGTTTTATAATTCCCACACACGGATCGCTGACGTGGACGAGGCAAAACGACGCGCTTCAGCTGGTAGAAAACCCGTGCGGGTTTTGAAGCGACTGGGCCGGGGCACGCCTTGGGCTGGTTCTTATTTCTGGGCCGCTTCTGACATCTAAAACCCGCCCGGGTTTTGGCAGTCTTTTGGGCCAGATTTGCTTATTGGGCCTGATTTCTGGGCCTGAGAATTGTTAAAACCCGCGTGGGTTTTGAAAGTGCTAAGTGCAACTTCGAACGACCATAACTCTTTCGTCCGGACTCCGATTGAGGCAATTCAAAAGACATTGGAAAGCTTATGATGTGTACTTTGCTCTCATCAAAAGAAATAGGCTAAAGAAACTTGTGGAAAAATGGGATTCGAAATGGTGGGCATATGTATGTTGAAAGGGTGGACAATGATGGCTTTTTGTGGTGGGTTGGCCCGATAACTTTTGATTGAGGAAGGCCCATTGGATGCTAGCCTCTTTTCTTGTTATGCTTGATTTGTACACTTGTCTCGGTACAAAATCCGGTGTCTACAATTCTAAATGACTGTCACCTTGAGATGGGTGAGGTCATCGTCAACCATATCGTCAAAGCAGGCTGTAGTGCTTCAGGTCCTCTTCCATACTCCAACATCCTCAACCATGTATTTCGCAAGTTCCAGGTCCCTCTCCATGATGAAGACAAGACCCCATCTCTATTTCCACCATTAATACTATTGTTCTAGAATCTCTTGGTTATCATCCTCACTCTTCTGGCCACTGGATGCATTTAGATGACCTCAAAACCCTTTCGGCCTCATCCTCTGCTCAATCGACTACTGAAGCCTCCAATCCTCTGCAGTCTCAGCTGGACACCCTCCACACTGACATTCAAGCTTTGAAGGCTGAAGTGCAATCCCTTCAGGACCACCAACGCGCTCTCGAAGCAAACCTCCTGACCAGTACCAATGTCTGCACTGCTTTGACAAGTCTGGTCCATAAGGCAGAAGGTCTTCTTGGTCCTTGCACTCCAACTTCTGCTCCTGCTGTTGAGGCCTCTGTGGATGATGCCAAAATCGACCCCTCTCCCCAAGAATAATTCCCCTCCCTTATTTTGAACATTGTCCCTTGAAAACTGTTTTCTTTTAAATCTTTTGGCCAAACATTTTGGGCTTTTTGTACTCTCTTGTTTCCTTATTGCAACAAACAAACAAACTAGTCGTAAAAAAAAGGGGGGGAGACACTTTTGGTGGCCTGTAATTGCAACAAACAAACTACTAAACTGTTGCTATGAAATATGGTTGCTACTATTCTGCTACAGCTGCTATTTCTTCTACTATTAGTTTTTGTATAGATCCTCCCAGGAATTTTGTCTTTCAAACAAAAAGGGAGAGATTGAAGAGGTTCAGGCTGCCTATGAGGACCTCAGCACAATCGGTAGAAAGGCCTGCAGCTCAGCACAGTTGTTTTGTTTGAAAGTTAATTCAGGGAAGTATCAATAAAATCTCAATTCCATTCTTTTCCTTTAATTCTGAGATAATATATTATAACTATCTGTTTTTTTCCTTTCCAGATACTCAAAGAAAAGGAAGGAACGCATAGCTCAAAAAGGGAATCACATGGAAGATTGAGGATCATCTCAGAAAAGGAAACAATCTTGAAGAATGAAGGAAGACGTTGCCCTCAAGACTATAATTATTATCGTCCCTCATTCATACTGATTAGTGATTTCCAAGCAAGCAAATCAGTAGTAGGAACTTTGTGTGAGAAAGTTCTGAGTGTAGGAATATTGAGTGAATATTCTGAGCGTAGCCATTCTTGTAGTGGTGAATTTGTGTGTAACCAGTGGTCATACTGGTGAGGACCTCTAAGGTCGTTTGATTGAAGTTAGAAAAGTGTCTCACCGTTGAGTGGGTTCACTGGTTAAAATTACCTCCATTGTGAGGCCTCAATCATAAAAGACGTCTGGTGTGTCTTCTGTTCTAGTAGGCCATTTGAGGACCTCACAAGTGCTCAATTGAGCTGAGTTGTAACCTCATCTCTCTCAAGTACTTTTGATTATTCAATAAAGAAGTTTTTTTTTTAATAAAAGTGCTATTAACTTGGTTGTGTTGATCAAAGTGCAGAATTATTTATATAACCCTAATCACCCCCCCTCTAGGGTTATTTTAGTGACGAATAATTCTTGAAAGAAAACTGCCTTGATAGAACCATATGAACTTCTATTTTTTAATTATCTTCAGAAGAAAACTAGCAACGTTTATATAATTTCCTCAACCAAAAATGTTCAAATCTACCACACTTGCACTAAGACGAGAACAAAACTCCCATTTAAGCAAGAAAAGACTTCATACTAGGTAAGAAACCTAATAAATAACCTAACTCCCAAAAATCGAGGGAATATAATTTTTGAAAAAAAAACTATTAATAGATCAAATATCAAACTATCAAAATCTAAAAAACCTAATATTAATTAGGGCTTACTGTTGGGAGTGTCTCGATAATGTTCAATTTATTTGGAGTAATTAAGAAAAATTAATATAGTAATTATATGTCTGGCTAGAGACCTATATAACTAGTAATTAAATATGCTTAATTACAACTATATTATTTGGTTCTACTAGGTCACTCAGGTCAGCTCCTTGGAGCAACACGTGTATAGCCTACAATAATAATATGGTAGTATTATAAAATTGAGAAGTGTCAAAATTAGTTTTTGGTGAAACATGATTGAGGCGCGGACCATGTCAGTTTGACACAGATCGTGTCTCTCGTTACAGCAGAATATGGTGATTCTGCCTTGCGACATGGATCGTGTCTTAGGAGACACGATCCCCGTCGAATGCCAAAACACGCATTTCTGAGGTGGTTATCATAGGGTTTTCTTTTACCCATTTTCCAAGGTACTTGATGACTTATTTATTATTTTTTAGGGGGGGGGGGGGCTAAGATAGCCCCTAACAAAAAATTAAAATTCTTGGGTGATTAATCGTATCTATTTAGGAAATATATGATTAAAATTCTAATGCTCACCAGCAACAATTACTATTGATGACAACCCCTAACAAAAAATTGAGTAAGATAGCTAGAGTTCCCCCCCGGGAGAAGAAGAGATAAAGGGTGGCTAGGGGTTTGATGTTATTTGATTATGTTAAATATTATAGTATTTTATTTATGAAAGTATTTTCCTAACAAATAATTTCAAACAATAAATCTTTATATATATTGAGAATATTTTTTGAAATAAAAGGGCGACAGTTTCATTAATAAAAATAATATTATAATAAAAATCATGAATGTACAATTATTAATCTAAAACATGAATATGAAAATTGACTTTCAAATAACTAATACAAATATGGTTGAGGTTCAACTCCAAAGTTATGACAACCTTGTCCTAAATACTGTTTGATGATTTTTTTCTAATGGAGAACCTTACTATAACGATTTGAAAATCGATCTTTATTCTATGTATTAGACCACACTAATTAAACGAAACTCTAAAAAAAAGACTAAAAGCCTTATATAAGGGTAAAATAAAACTCTTACGAATGAATATGCAAATTTTATTTATAAAATTCAAAACCATATAACAATTAGATTAGAAATTAATCAAATCTTGATTTGCTATCGATAAAAAAATCGATCGTTGGCCCCCAAAAAAAGTAGAATCAACTATCACGGTTTTATGGAAAGAAAATGTGAGGAGAGAAAGAGATCGAGAGTGAGAAATATACAACCAAAATTATAATTTCATACAAGGATTGTTAGACTATAATATACTGTACTTTAAGGATATTGGACAATTACACATTATGCTATTTTTTTTTGGACTCTAATACATTGTAATATGGGGGTGGGTGATTACTATGCACTGAGAACAAGTTGCGATGGCAATGACTCATTAGACATCATCCGTATCAATGGGAGGAATATCATTGGGTAGGTTTTTTTTAACTGAATCTATACCGAGTAACCCTAAAACTCATGTGTCAGACTTAAGTCTGACCTAAAAAAAAATAAAGGAAGAGGAAATGACTTAAGTCAAACACATGGATTTTAGGATTACTCGACATAGATTCAATTAAAATTTCAAAAAAGCTTGTCCAATGATATTGCTCCGGTTGACAAAGAGGATCTCGGATGAGTCATTGTCACCAGAGCTCGTTCTCAGTGCATAAGCGTCACCCACCCCCATATTACAGTGTATTGAAGTCCAAAAAATAGTAAAGTACGAGTGTAATTGTCAAATACCCTCAAAATACTGTATATTATAGTCCTATAATCCTTCTTACAAATAAGTATTTTACATCTTATTATGTGAATGGTGCATGATTTGGATTACATTTAAAAACAAAGGGCTGCCCTTTTTCCTTATCAATATCAAACCGCGATTTGACTGAAATTCTATTCCAATTGTTAGTTCAGTTTTGAATTTTATGAATAAAATCAAGTCTTTATCATAAGCATCTTATTTTATTCTTATATAAGGATTTTAGTTTTTTTTTTAAAATTAATGTGGACTATTACATCGGATAAAGATTGATTTTTGAATTTTTATAACATGGGTTGGAATGCTCTCTACCAACAATGATAGAGTCATTGAAGGAAGATGCAAAGTTATCGAAGAATATTTATGACAAGATTGTCATAATTTTGCAGTCGAATGTCAGTAATATTTAAATTAGTTGTTTGAAAGTCGATTTTCATATCTATGTATTAGACGTACAATTGTTCATTCACGATTAGAAGAAAGAGGAGGTAAAAGACTTTGGCCCTATTCGGCAAACAACTGTTCGCTATTGGTTGTTAGCTATTGGATTTTTGCATTGACAGTTTACTAATAGTTGTTTAGATTGACTATTTGTATTAGCTGGTTAGATTGACTATTTGAAAAAAGTTGTGTTTGGTAAAGTTAGTTGTTTTTGAAAAAGTAATTGTTGAATTTCATTTATAGCTTTTGTCACTAATTAAAATAATATTTATCAATTGTTCATTCACGATTAGAAGAAAGAGGAGGTAAAAGACTTTGGCCCTATTCGGCAAACAACTGTTTGCTATTGGTTGTTAGCTATTGGATATTTGCATTGACTGTTTACTAATAGTTGTTTAGATTGACTATTTGTATTAGCTGGTTAGATTGACTATTTGAAAAAAGTTGTGTTTGGTAAAGTTAGTTGTTTTTGAAAAAGTAATTGTTGAATTTCATTTATAGCTTTTGTCACTAATTAAAATAATATTTATCAATTACTTTTATAATGACATGTATGTAATTTTTGGTAAATTTTAGGTTAAATGATAATTCCTACAAATAGCTAATCCAATAAGTTGTTCATGTCAACCTATTGAAACTAAGTTTATTAGACCCAATCAGCCAAGAAACACCTATTTAACTTTTTTGACTTTGTCAAATCTTTCAATAAGCTATTGTTCTAATAAGTCATTCAACAGGTTGTTTACCAAACAGGGCATTTGTTGAAAATTAAGTGGAGGATAACAAGGAAAATAACTGGAGAGGAATCGAAAAGGAAATAAGCTCTGATTCCAAATGGAGATAACTGGGAAAGGAAATAAGCTCTGATACCAAATGGAGAGGAAATAGGGGAGAAAAATTTATGTGGATAATGGAAATCCACTCATAGAACCCATAAACACATCAAACTAATTTTTAGGGTTTTTGGATTTTATGGGGATGAACATGAAATTAAAAGATATGGACAATTTTAAAGAGTAAACACTCACCCAATTGGACTAAGATGTTCAATCACTTGCACAAGGACCTTCCACAAGCAAAGAGTTTTGAAACACCCAAGATTTCTCACAAAGAATGGAGGTAGAACGCCCACTCACAAAGAAGAGAACTTACAAGCCATTTCCACCCAAAGGATTAACTTTCATTGCAATAGGGTTTTAAAAACTCACAATAACAAACTCTCCAATTGAGAGGATTTTAAGTATAAGACCTAAAACTTCATAAACTCTATCAATCTCTATTCTCTACCCAGGAAAATATGAAAAAAGTCTATTTATACAAGGCAAATAAACCCCTTAAAACGCAGCCATTTCAGCTTAAAAACACATAAACATAGTGTCGTCGCGAGTGCTACGACAGTCTTTGCGAGTGCGACAATCCTGTCGCTCTTCAAACTCGCATAACTTCTTCATCCGGACTTCTTCGTCGGTGTGTACTTTAAGCTCCCAAAATATGAGGTTTATAGGAGTTATATTGAAGGAGTTATAATAGAAAGAGTGACTACATGCCCTTTTCTAGCCTCTGAGGTTGATTCCGCCTCGTTATTCTTGCTTATGGTTCCGGAGCCCCTTAGAAGGCTCGGGAATGGTCTGATCAAGACCCAAGATGTCATCCTATGGCCCGGGTCTTCGTAGTAGGGAATACCGCTCTCCTTGATGGCTATATTGACCCTCGAAGGACTCATATCCACCATGAAATGGACATTGAAACCGGGTATGATTCGAGGAGAGGAGAGGGCGGCTTGAAGCGAGCCAGTGACCATAGGTGAACCAAAAGTGAACCGATCCCCACACAATTCATTCTCCCCTTCCTCAAAAAGAGTTGTCCTCAACTCTTGAAGATTCAAAATTAACTGCATACCTGTGTAGACCCAAAGGTATGTACTCAAACAGACGAAGTAAAGTGACGCTCATTAATCCATCCTTCTCAAAGATGTAGCAGCTCCGACAGAAAGGAGGGGCCAAGTCGACATCACGAAGGACTCGAACACGTCTAGAACCCATCAATTTGTTGAAAACAACAAGGAATTTGTCACATGAGAGCTCGGGGTCAAGATTAATGGAAACAACCTTTTCCTCGTGCAACCTCGATGTATATGTAATGGAGCTCGGATGAGTAGTCATGGACGTGTCGTCAAGCAACCCAACTCCATGGTGAGGCTCAAGAGTTATTGAATACAACTCAACACTTGGGAACTCTATGCACAGCCCGGTAGGAGTTGTAGGTATGGGTGAAGGACAAGGGAGGGAGGTTGGAAATTATTGTGGAGCTAAGGATCGCTCAACCTCGCTAAGGCCACTTTTTCGCAAAAGTAAAACCTGATGGGGCTTCCCTTCGCTCGAAGAACTCTCATCCCGTGTTTCACTCTTCTGGAGGTATCTCTTCTCACTTCCCACCCTAGTTTGTGGTGCATCGGTTTCGAAAGGGGGTAAATAAATGAGTTTGGCTTTCTTTTCTCCCACACGGAAAGTCTACGTGTTCTTTCCGGCCGTCGTCGATAGCATGCCAATCCAATTGCCAAGGTTTACCAGGTAGTAAATGCCAAGCATCCATGGGGACAACATCACAAAGAACAACAGTATCCTCATAAAGGCCAATGGTGAAAGAGACTAAGGCTTGTTGGGTTACCTCGAGGTGTCGCCATCATTTAGTTCTTGCAAGCTATACGGTCGAGGATGAGCCAAGACCGACAATTGGAGCTTTTTAACTATGTAGGTGGAGGCCAAGTTGGAGCAACTCCCACCGTCGATGATGACCTTGCATGCCTTTTTGCCGATGGTGAACCGATTTTGGAAGATGTTCTCCCTTTGAGAGTCATCCCGGGAATCCTAGTCATAATAAAGGATCACCTAGGAGTCGAACTCTCCCCTTCTTGCGTGTGAACCTCAACACTAGCCTTTGGTGCATCCGGTGTGGCTACCTCACTTGCTTTGGAACTTTCAACCATCTTCATAGGGCATTGGCCTTGATAGGGACTATAAACCCGACACGTGAAGCATTTTTTACCCTTGAGCTTCCAAAGATATTGCAGACTTTCCTTATGAGCTCAAGAATATGATTTGGGTAGCTTGAAAGTTCGACTTCCCTTGGATGAAGCCGTATTCCATAAGTGAGTTCTTCCTTTCCAAGAAGGCCTAACCTTCTCCTCCGTTCTCCTACCTCGAGAACCACTATGTCGATAATCATTAAAATACCTCGTATAACCACTTTATTGAGTTATAGGAGCCTGAGTTGAAATATCACGATCACTTTTCAAGGACTCTAGTTGCGTAGGGGTCATAATGCGGAGTAAGTCACTCACTCCACGTTGCACTTCTCGAACCTTCCTTTCGAGATGTTAAAGATTCCCCTCGAAGGTTGGTTTGGGCTGGGGAATAGGGAAAAAAGGGAAATCAAGTTTGCCTGAAGCATAGGATATGGAGGCCATTTGTGGAGCTTGATTTTCTTATGGGGTATATAATTTGATCAGATGGAGGTTTAAGTTCTTAGTAGCTAGGAAATTTTGAGGAGTTTCGTGAGGCTAGTTTTGTGGAGGAAAATAGGGTGAATCCGGCAAGGAGAATACACAATGAAGAACAAACCCGGATGGACACACAACCACCATCACCAATATCCACTAACAAAACATCCACCAATCTCAACAAAATCCAAAAATTAACTTTCAACACAACCCAACACTACTTCCAACCATTCAACAACAATGATGAACAACAACAACACCCAACAACAATGGATGAACACAGGGGATAGGGGTACCTGAATTGTTCAACAATATCAAAAACACCAACGCCAAAATCACCAACACACAACAACAATAACAATTCCAGCACAAACAAGAAATCTCTAACAAACTATGAGTTCTATGCCTAGCTCTAATACCAAATGGAGAGAGATCGGAAAGGAAATAAGCTCTGATACCAAATGGGGAGAAATGGGAAAGGAAATAAGTTCTGATACAAAATGGATAGGAAACGGGGTAGGATCTTTGCAAAATCATGTGGATAAGGGAAATCCACCCATAGAACCCATAAACACATTAAACTAATTTTTAGGGTTTTTGGATTTTATGGAGATGAACATGAAATTAAAAGATATGGACAATTCTAAAGAGTAAACACTCACCCAATTGAACTAAGATGTTCAATCACTTGCACAAGGACCTTCAACAAGCAAAGAGTCTTGAAACACCCAAGAATTCTCACAAAGAGCGGAGGTAGAACACCCATTTACAAAGAAGAGAAATCACAAACCATTTCCACCCAAAGGAATAGCTTTCATTGCAATAGGGTTTTAAAAACCAACAATTACAAACTCTCCAATTGAAAGGATTTTAAGTCTAAGACCTAAAAGCATCATAAACTCTATCAATCTCTATTCTCTAACCAAAAATATAAGAAAAAAGTATATTTATACAAGGCAAATAAACCCCTTAAAACGTAGTCGTTTCAGCTTAAAAACATGTAAAAACAGTGCCGTCGCAGGCGCTACGGCAGTCTTTGCGGGTGCGACGACCCAGTTATTATTTAAACTCGCACAACTTCTTCATACGGACTCCGTTTTAGGCCCATAATATATTGATTGAAAGTTCTCAGTGTGTACTTTAAGCTCCCAAAATATGAGGTTCATATGAGTTGTATTGAAGAATTTATGACAGAAAGAGTGACTTCGTGCCCTTTTCTAACCTTTGAGGTTGATTTCGCCTCGTTATTCTTGCTGATGGTTCCGTAGCCCCGTAGAAGGCTCGGGAATGGTCTGATCAAGACCCAAGATGTCATTCTATGGTCCAGGGTCTTCGTAGTAGGGAATACCGCTCTCCTTGAGGGCCATATTGATCATCCGAGGACCCTTATCCACCATGAAATAGACATTGAAACCGGGTTTGATTGGAGGAGAGGAGAGGGTGGCTTAAAGCGAGTCGGTGACTATAGGCAAACCAAAAGTGAACCGATCCCCACACGGTTCAATAACTCTACAGACTTAGTATACTTCAAATGAAGCTTCGAAAAAATTAAAAAATTCAAGGATATCGATATAGAGATTGCACGTAGGGTTGTCATTCTGAGTAATTTTTGTTGTTTGTCGATCATTGGTGATCAATTTATATCAATTGAACACTTCAAAAAAGATGCTAAAAAGATAGAAGACAAAATTGTCTGATTTCTTTTCAGGGGTGCTTGTAGTCTAGTGGGTTTGTTTTTGCTTGGCACTTGGTTGTGTCATTTTAAGTTGTTGCATGTACTATCTTATTGTCTATCTTTTACTGTTTTGTTGTTTCTGTTGAACTTTGTAGCATTTCATATGCGAACTTTTAGTACTTAATGACTTTCAATAATAAAATAAAAGACAATAAAAGAAATAACTTATTATCTTCTTTTTACGAACCCTTAGCCTTCGGCCCCGAGTTTAAAGGCTTAGCCACACGATAGTAATAATCAATCACAATAGCAATAATAAATAATGTAAAAACTTTAATAATTTAATGATCTATCTCACAGATAGTTTTTTTTTAAAAAAGAATTAGATTCTATTGATCACTACTTTGGGCAACTAGACGACAATAATTCAAACTTTAAAAATGTATGTCGGTGGTCTCAAATTTTGACAAATTGTATTTTTTTGCTACTAATGCAACTCCATATTTTCAGTGTAGACATTTTTTATGTTTTAGATTTTTTTGTTTTTTTTATTCCTACCCTAGAAAAGTTATGAATTATAGTTACTAAAAGAGTTTTTATATTTTCTTTGAGAATCTTAACAATTAATATGATTTCTTTATGGAAGAAAATGGGAAAAATCATAAAAATTAGAAAAAAAATCGAAAATATTTGGGACAAAGTTTGTAAATTCACAAAAAAAATTGCGAGAAATTGTTGTGCTAAGTTTAGGACCAAATGCAAGTCAAAATCTTTTTTTTTTTTTTGAAAGCGCAAGTCAAAAACTTTGATATTTAGCCTATGCACTCGGTGATGGTACAAAGAAATACAATTTGTCGAAATTTGGAAATGTTGATATATACTTTTCATGTTTTGATTATTATTATATAACCACTCAGTAGAATCCAATTTTCCTTTTTTCTAAAGTATGATCCCAACATTATTACTCAATTCAATAATGTTGGAAAAAAAAAAGGAACAACAACGGATGGGTAAGCCGGGTATAGCGAGAGAGTCGTAAGCGCACCTACTCCCCCTAGACTTTTGTATCGACCGTACAAATTCTTAGGGATAAAACTCTGCCAAGGAAACTCTATGGAGCGTTACCGATCGCGTGGAGGGAGTTTGACTGCTTGAGTGAGGAAGAATAACAAGAATAATAGCTTGAATAACAATGGAGATAATAGAAGACCTTGGCAAGGAATGTCCACCACCTTAGTCTAACATTTTACCATGATTAATTAGGAGTAATCCACCATCAACTATTAAAGAAATGACATGAACACCACCAATATTATTTGGGTAAAGTAAACAAGATTTAGGAGAAAAGGCTTGGGGAGCACACATTCATTAACATATCATAATAACATAAGCTGCCTGGGAAAATGTGCAAATAGAGTATTTATAATAAATAAAACAAGGTTAAACTCAGCGTTTAAGCTAAACAAAACACGCGAAATCAGGCTGGTCACGGGCGCTACGCCCACTGGTAACGGGCGTGACGATCTGGAGAGAAGCCGTCACAGCCGCGAGCTCAGAGTGTCACAGGCACTACCGGAGCGAAAAACTCCAGGCGATTCGGCTTGTGCGCGATCGTAGCGGGCGCTACGACGGATCGTCACGGGCGCGACGAAATTTTCCAAAATATTCCCCAAAAATGTCGAACGTGGTCACAGGCGCTACTGTAAGATCCGGGAGTTTTATTAAGAGTAATGACTTCGGTTAAGGGTGTAATTTGAGTTTAGTTTTTTATTTATGGGATTAATGTTGCATTTCTATATTATGTGTGGATATTATTTATATTTATTTATTTATTTGAATGAGGAATTTATTGGAGGAGTCGATTTATTAATTGGTGGATTTGTTATATTATTTGGTAATTAGGTTATAGATCAAGAAAAGAAGGGAATAAGAGAAGGAAGTTGATAATATTGGAGAGATAAAAATGGATTATTAAAAGGGATAATTAAGAGGGATTAATTTCCCCTTTTTCTCAAATGGGTATTGAAGGCAAAGAGAAGAGAAAAGGGGACAAGCCACTGTTTTCTGTTTTTGGTGTACGCACGCACCAGAGAGAGAGAGAGAGAGAGAGAGAGAGAGAGAGAGAGAGAGAGAGAAGACAGTGGCAGTGGAAGCGGTGCCGCCTGGGTGCCGATCGCCAGCTGCCGACGCGCAAGGAAGAAAGGGGGTCCGGTGACCTATTGTTCTTCCCTTCGAACGACCCATAGAGGGAGGAAGGAGTGGGTGCGCGAAGTGGCTCGGTGGCGGATGACAGCAGCGACGGCTGGGTGTTGGAGAGTCGCGCAATGACCGGGGACCCCTGGTAGCGGCGTTGGAGGTCGCTCTGTCCTGGCGCGAGACAGAGAAGGGCTGGGGTGGTTCAAGTTAGGTTTCGGGGCGATTTTTCGGGCCAAGAGTCCAACGCGTCTCGGTGCTTATACCTCTCAGCCAACTCTAGCCCCGATAGAAACCCTAAGCTGCATATTGAGAATCAAGGTGGGTAATTTCTGTCCCTTCTCAATAACTGTTAGGTTTCAGGTTTAATTAGTAAAGTTTGAATATTGGGTTTATGCCTGAAAGTGTCAATTATGTCGGGATGGTCGGATTGAATTATGTAACCGAGTTGGAAGTTGGATGGTATTTGGTTTGAACGTTGAGTGTCGAGGTTTGTTTTGGATGGTGTATGTGAGGAGGGAGCTTGGCTTGAATTGTGAAACTGGGATGCATGGGGTTTAGTGAAAAGAACGGATTATTGACTGATTATGTTAAGTATTATCTAGTTATGTTATTTATGTGAGAATTGAGCCAATTATGACCTAAATGAGCCTTATGTAAGTGAAATATGGTTAGTATACTCTAAGGTGAGATTTAAGGTTCGAATTATATAGATTTGGTGGATTCTAAGTATAATATGCAGAAATGAGTGTCCCTCGGATTAAACGCGTTAATTTGGTTATTCATGAGCAAGGCATGCATATATGGATCGGGGGTGAGCTATATGTTTTTAGAATGAGATTCTATGTTTAAAGTTGGATCGTTTGGCTTTTAGTATGTTGCAGTTACGCCCTAGTCTGGGGTGAATGGAAATTAAATTGTTGTTATATATAAATTTAAGTACTCATATGCACGTGTTTTCCAAATATTTGAACTTATACGGGCCTTATGGGCTCCATTACACGTATTTACTTGTGTACTTGAGTTTTGAATGACTCCTTGCAGTGTTATTCTAAGAAATGGTTTGGATTTTGATACTTATATATGCTTTAAGCCAGTTATGTAATTTCTATGTGTTAAATTGTATTTTGAGGTTTTATGAAGGCCTTTATGAATATTTTGATTTCTTGACTGGAAAAGGTCGGAAATTGATCGATTGAATTGATTTATTGAAGTGGTTTTGATTTGAATGAAAGGTATATTCCTATTTTATATACATTTAAATACGATTTGGAAAGCTATTTGGATGAGAACTGTATGGTATGGAATTGTTATGCGGTTTACGAGTATTGAAATGGTTTTCGGGTTAGGTGTATTGCACTAGGTACTGTGGACTAATTGGAATGTCGGGGTTACCATCTGTAAAGGGGAACCGAATCGGCTAGGTATATAAACTCCCGGGAAGTTAAACTAACTGTCTTAAGGGGGAACCGGCCCCGACTGGAGAGTGCTGAAAGTACCCTACGCCCATAGTATTAATATTTTGGTACAAAGGAAAGAAGGAAAGATTATATGAAACCATTGGTTTATTGAAACGGTATATACTATGGTTGTGGAAAGTTAGAAAAGGAAATTTGAATAATTTTTAATACCTGTTTTAGAGTGCGTGAGTTATTCTTTATATATTGAAAGTGTTATGTTCTTATTTAGAATGACTTGAAAGGTTTTGAAGTATGAATTATATGTTACTTAAGGATTACTAAATTTATAAATTGTGCTTGAATATGTTCAAACTAAGTTTCAAAAGGTTTTGTGATTTACATAAATAACTTACCTTGTTATTATTGATTTGTATGCGTGATACCTAAAGCTCTTTGTGTGTGTGTCTTTAATTAGATGGATGCATTGCATTTGAATCATGTCTTAGTATTGTTTACTTTGGAGGCTAAATTGAATGTACGAGTCACTTGAGAAATCACTATGTTGGTAAAGGATATGTATTGAGTGGTTGCGACCTACTAGAACACTAGAGTACTTGAGATGCTTCTTTGGTGGCTTCCTGACTGTTTTCTTGACAAAAAGGTTATCCCATCCTCTTGTAGTTGATTTGGAAGATATGAGAGTGTTAGTTACCTCAAATGGGACATTTAAGTGCTTGAATGGAAACCTTATACCTTGTTTCCTACTTGATGCATTATAAAGTGATCAAGAGATCCGTTTATGTTTTAATTGTACTTTTGTGAAAGCAGAACTAGGGTGACTCCCATTCTTAGGTTGCTTGAATCTCAATGGTTATTCAAGGGTAGTAGTTACCCACTGAGCTATGGTTTGCTCATACCCCTTTTCCCTCTCCTTACAGGTAAATATGAAGATCAGGAGCTGTCTGCTTGTTTGGAGATCTAGTATTCCCAATTGTTTATGTATAGGAAGTAACTATTTTGTAATTGAATTGTTTTGTAAAAATATTTGGAATGCTTGGGTTGTTTGATGCATTTAGAATGTTCTCCGAGCGTGTGGCTCGGAAATTAATTCAGCGTGTGGCCGTTGAGGTTGTTTTTGGTTTATTTTGTTTATTTACTGGGATGTAAGGCTTTAAGCCTGGGAAACGTCCATATTACAAAGGGAACTCTGCCGGATTTTCCCCAGGAAATTTTGGAAGTTAATTTCTAAGTTTTCTTTTTACCTTTTTTAACCTTAATTAGGTTGAGATTAACCTTAACAACCCCTATTAGGGAGCGAGCTGTTACGGATGGTATCAGAGCAAGGATTCTGCGACCTTAGGTGGTGCATCCATTCATTGCATGCATGCTTGCTTGGAAATATGTAATTTATGTGAACCTTATGTGCCTTATGTTCTCAATGTGGTAAAGCTAGATAGAATTGCAAGTCTACAACAGTATTTGTGTTGGAAGTGCTTAAGTTTCGCTTCTTTTCTCTTACTAGATCTTGTGTTAGTTTCTCGGTTAAGCAAGTTGGATTTTAGAAACTGTACCTTGGTTTTCACTTAGGTGACGTGAGTTTTCTTTATCTCGTAAGCAATGAGCGTAAATTATAGTATGACGTTGCTCTTGAGGTTGTTGGGCTAGCCTTTCAATTAGGAAAGTGAAATAAGAGTTTGTCTTATTTAATATCCAGTATTGGTGGGAAATAGTTATATTGCCCTTATTTTTCCCTCGATGATGTATTTAAGAAGGAGATAAGTGCATCTGTAAATGTGTTGAAGAGGTGGGGGAAAAGGACACTTCAAAGTAAAGTATTATAAGAATCTACAACATTTGGGGATATTTGAGTTAAAGGAGCACTATTTCACACAATATGTTTGTTGACAGTAGTAGCCTGGAATTCCTATGTTTAGTGCACATCTTGAATGGTTAAATTGGAGCCTAAATCAAATGGACATGTGTGATATGATATGGTCCATATCACTTGAGTAAATTTAAGAAGTATTTGAGGAACTAGAATCAGAGGTGTGTAGTACGTGAGTTATAGGTTCTTAAAACCCTTAATTCAGGCGTAGCCTTGTAGAATTGCTAATGTTTTCGGTTAGAAAGTACCCGAGCTTCCCTATTTTCCCCTAGCTAGATCTTTGGTTGATTACTTGTTTAGTAAATTAGGTTTCAGGAAGTATAGACCCTTCCACTTGGTTTTGGTGAATTGTTCTTAGTCCTTAAGTGGTAAGCACAAGTTACTCCATTGTATTACTATTGAGGTCTTAGGGCATTCTCTCTCAATTAGGAATTTGATGTAACTTGTTCATGCTTAAGGTTTTATACGGAAGGTTTGCAATTACCTCCCCTATGTTCCCCTAGGTTTTTATGCTCAAAAAGAGGGTAAATGTCTCTACTCATGGTAGTAAGATGAAAGAGTAATGGATACTTTAATATAGCCTGTCGTCGTGTTAAGCTACAACTTTTGAAGCCTACACTTTGGGTGGTCAATCTAAAGCTTGAAACAAGTATAGTGTGTGATATTTTGTGGATCATTTCACATGAATAAGTTAAGAGGTATTTTTAAGACCTAGGATCATGAGTATAATGGTGGAAAGAGCAATAAGGTGTAATGATCATGGTGATCTTGATATTGTAGTTCACCTAAGTATTCAATTGTAGAAGGAAATACAACTGTTATTTGTTCTATTGGAGATGCCTACACTTTAATGATGAATCATACATGACAAATGGCATTTAAAAGTAATCATTACACCTTCTCAAGGCCAAACAATATACAAGGATCTTGCTTAATTGGGTAGTAGCTAGAATCGTGACTAGGGTGCCAAGTTCAGTTCTTCCCAAATTGACACGCTGATAGACGTTGAGACGCCTCGTATATACATATTGTTTATGTGAGCACCCCCTAGTTGCCAAGTTTAGAAGCCAGAACATTCGAGTTTTCTCATCTCAATAGTTGAGGTTCGAGGAAGTGACAAGGAGAAGATGAGCAGTAAGGTTTCTCATGGATCATCCTTAGTTTCGAGAGCTTCTCTTCAATTCTATGGCAAACTTTATCTTTATACTTCCATCCCAGTTATTCCCTTTCCTGTAATTACTCTAATTCTCCAAAACCTAGGGTTTCTGTTGATGATTCCCAATTATTCCTCAATTTTGGTTGCCAACGATGCAAGCCAGGGTTTTCCACCATCAATCTTTCGAAGTCCCTCTTTCATCAATTGCTTTTATTTCTCCTATGCTTGAGAGTTTCCCAGTTTCAAACATTTAAATGGTTGTGTAATGCCAACTTATTTGCCATTATTTTGAATTGTTTGCTCCTCGGCGCCTAAAATAGAGTGAGTAGACATATAAAAGAAGTTGGCGAGATGGAGGCTACATGCCATGAAAAGGATTTGAAACTCGATTCGATACCCCTTTTCTCTACTGGTGCTTGACGTATGCTATATGATTACCAATGTGATTTGGACATTACTATACTAGACCCTTTGACCTTGAAGTTTCGAGGACGAAACTTTTTTAAGGGGGGAGGAGTGTAAGATCCGGAAGTTTTATTAAGAGTAATTACTTTGGTTAAGGGTCTAGTTTGGGTTTAGTTATTTATTTATGGGATTAATTATTGTATTTCTATATTATGTGTGGATATTATTTATATTTATTTATTTATTTGAATTAGTAATTTATTGGAGGAGTCGATTTATTAATTGATGGACTTGTTATATTATTTTGTAATTAGGTTATAGATTGAGAAAAGAAGGGAATAAGAGAAGGAAGTTGATAATATTGGAGAGATAAAAATGGATTATTACAAGGGATAATTAAAAGGGATTAATTTCCCCTTTTTCTCAAATGGCTATTGAAGGCAAAGAGAAGAGAAAAGGGGACAAGCCCCTGTTTTCTGTTTTTGGAGTACGCATGCACTATATATATATATATATATATATATATATATATATATATATTTATATATATATAGAGAGAGAGAGAGAGAGAGAGAGAGAGAGAGAGAGAAAGAGAGAGAGAGAGGGAGAGAGAGAGAGAGAGAGAGAAGACAACAGCGATGGAAGCGGTGCCGCCTGGGTGCCCATCGCCGGCTGCCGACACACAAGGAAGAAAGGGGGTCCGACGATCTATTCTTCTTCCCTTCGAACGACCCATAGAGGGAGGAAGGAGTGGGTGCGCGAAGTGGCTCGGTGGCGGACGACAACAGCGACGACTGGGTGTAGGAGAGTCGTGCAACGACCGGGGACCCCTGGTAGCAGCGTTGGAGGTCGCTGTGTCCTGGCGCGAGACAGAGGAAGGGCTCGGGTGGTTCAAGTTAGGTTTCGGGGTGATTTTTCAGGCCGGGAGTCCAACGCGTCTCGGTGCTTATGCCTCTCAGCCAACTCTAGCCCCGATTGAAACCCTAAGCTGCAAATTGAGAATCAAGGTGGGTAATTTCTATCCCTTCTTTATAACAGTTAGGTATCAGGTTTAATTAGTAAAGTTTGAATATTGGGTTTATGCCTGAAATTGTCAATTATGTCGGGATGGTCGGATTGAATTATGTAACCGAGTTCGAAGTTGGATGGTATTTGGTTTGAACGTTGAGTGTCGAGGTTTGTTTTGGATGGTGTATGTGAGGAGGGAGCTTGGGTTGAATTGTGAAACTGGGATGCATGGGGTTTAGTGAAAAGAACGGATTATTGACTGATTATGTTAAGTATTATCTTGTTATGTTATTTATGTGAGAATTGAGCCAATTATGACCTAAATGAGCCTTATGTAAGTGAAATATGGTTAGTATACTCTAAGGTGCGATTTAAGGTTCGAATGATATAGATTTGGTGGATTCTAAATATAATATGCAGAAATGAGTGTCCCTCGGATTAAACGCGTTAATTTGGTTATTCATGAGCAAGGCATACATATATGGATCGGGAGTGAGGTATATGTTTTTAGAATGAGATTCTATGTTTAAAGTTGGATCGTTTGGCATTTAGTATGTTGTAGTTACGCTTTAGTCTAAGGTGAATGGAAATTAAATTGTTGTTATATAAAAATTTAAGTACTCATGTGCACGTGTTTCCCAAATATTTGAACTTATACAGGCCTTATGGGCTCCATTACACGTATTTACTTGTGTACTTGAGTGTTGAATGACTCCTTGCAGTGTTATACTAAGAAATGGTTTGAATTTTGATACTTATATATGCTTTAAGCCAGTTATGTAATTTCTATGTGTTAAATTGTATTTTGAGGTTTTATGAAGGCCTTTAAGAATATTTGGATTTCTTAACTGGAAAAGGTCGGAAATTGATCGATTGAATTGATTTATTGAAGTGGTTTTGATTTGAATGAAAGGTATATTCCTACTTTATATACATTTAAATACGATTTGGAAAGCTATTTGGATGAGAACTGTATGGTATGAAATTGTTATGCAGTTTACGAGTATTGAAATGGTTTTCGGACTAGGTGTATTGCACTAGGTACTGTGGTTACCACCTGTAAAGGGGAACCAAATCGGCTAGGTATATAAAGTCCATTGACGTTAGAACTCCCGGGAAGTTAAACTAACTGTCTTAAGGGGGAACCGGCCCCGACTGGAGAGTGCTGAAAGTACCCTACGCCCATAGTATTAATATTTTGGTACAAAGGAAAGAAGGAAAGATTATATGAAACTATTGGTTTATTGAAACGGTATATACTATGGTTATGGAAAGTTAGAAAAGGAAATTTGAATAATTTTTAATACCTGTTTTAGAGTGCGTGAGTTATTCTTTATATATTGAAAGTGTTATGTTCTTATTTAGAATGACTTGAAAGGTTTTGAAGTATGAATTATATGTTACTTAAGGATTACTAAATTTATGAATTGTGCTTGAATATGTTCAAACTAAGTTTCAAAAGGTTTTGTGATTTACATAAATAACTTACCTTGTTATTATTGATTTGTATGCTGCGTGATACTTAAAGCTCTTCGTGTGTGTCTTTTAATTAGATGGATGCATTGCATTTGAATCCTGTCTTAGTTGTTTATTTTGGAGGCTAAATGGAATGTACGAGTCACTTGAGAGATCCCTATGTTGGTAGAGGATATGTATTGAGTGGTTGCGACCTACTAGAACACTAAAGTACTTGAGATGCTTCTTTGATGGCTTCCTGACTGTTTTCATGACAAAAAGGTTATCCCATCCCCCTGTAGTTGATTTGGAAGATATGAGAGTGTTAGTTATCTCAAATGGGACATTTAGGTGCTTGAATGGAAACCTTATACCTTGTTTCCTACTTGATGGATTATAAAGTGACCAAGAGATCCGTTTATGTTTTAATTGTACTTTTGTGAATGCAGAACTAGGGTGACTCTCATTCTTAGGTTGCTTGAATCTCAATGGTTATTCCAGGGTACAAGTTACCCACTGAGCTGTGGTTTGCTCATACCCCTTTTCCTTGCCCCTTACAGGTAAATATGAAGATCAGGAGCTGTCTGCTTGTTTGGAGATCTAGTATTCCAAATTGTTCATGTATAGGAAGTAACTATTTTGTAATTGAATTGTTTTGTAAAAATATTTGGAATGCTTGGGTTGTTTGATGCATTTAGAATGTTCTCCGAGCGTATGGCTCGTGAATTACTTCGGCGTGTGGCCGTTGAGGTTGTTTTTGGTTTATTTTGTTTATTTATAGGGATGTAAGGCTTTAAGCCTGGGAAACGTCCATATTACAAAGGGAACTCTGCCGGATTTTCCAAGGAAATTTTGGAAGTTAATTTCTAAGTTTTCTTTTTATCTTTCTTAACCTTAATTAGGTTGAGATTAACCTTAACAGCCCCTATTAGGGAGGGGGTTGTTACAGCTACCCAAGGAGGTAGCGGGCGTTACCATCTGGGCTGATTCGTCGCGGGCGTGACCGTAGCCGTAGTGGGCACGACGTAGCTACTGTTTGGCGTTTCCTCACTTCCTTGGACTTTATTGCACTCAGGACTATACCCAAACCCCGATACCTCTTAGCTTCCGTTCTCGGGACAGCCCAGTCCGGTCCCGAGGCCTCCGGGGTTGGTGCAACAAACGAACCCGCCTAGAAGGTCCCGGGGCCCATCCATTGGATGGCCGAGACTAGCCTCGCAATTCCGGGTGAGACCGGGAATTGTAGCTCATGGCTCGAATTGATCGTGGTGGCTTGCTTGGCGGAGATCACAAGTGCAGAGAATGGAACCCAGATCTCTTCATCCTCCCCTTCTTGGAGAGGATTTGCACTCAAATTCACATCAGGTTCAACATCCTCGATGTAAGGCGAAAGATCCCCGATGTAGAAAGTAGATGAAACGCCCATATCACCCGGAAGATCAAGCTTGTAGGCATTGTCATTTATGTTGGCCAAGATCTTGAACGATCCCTAGCTTCGTGGCATAGCTTACTACTCCTCCGGGAAGGGAACCGTTCCTTCCTCAAGTGAAGCCAAACCAAGTCCCCGGGTTTGAATGTGATACCACGACGATGCTTGTTGGCTTGGGCCTTATAGAGCTCGTTGGTTCGCTCGATCTTCTCTCAAATTCGCCGGTGAAGCTTTTGGATCTCGACAGCCTTCTCATTTGCTTCAAAGCTAACCCTCGACTCTAATGGAAGAGGAAGGAGCTCGATAGGAGTAATAGGGTTGACCCCATAGCAAGTCTCGAAGGGCGAATGACCCGTAGCAAAAGAGGGGGACCGATTGTAGGAAAACTCAGCGTGACGCAAGTCTCGAAGGGCGAATGACCCGTAGCAAAAGAGGGGGACCGATTGTAGGAAAACTCAGCGTGACACAACTTGACATCCCAATCCCGTAAACTCCTACTCACAAGACCCCGAAGCAATGTAATGTGAGTCTTGTTACCTCAGTTTGACCGTCCGTTTGAGGATGATGCGATGTGCTAAATAAAAGCTTCATCCCCAAGAGCTTCTATAGAGACTTCCAGAAATGACTCATGAACTTAATGTCACGATTCGATACAATAGTCCTCGGAACACCATGCAAGCGCATTACCTCCCGGAAGAAAAGAGTAACAATGTGAGTGGCATCATCGGTCTTCTCGCAAGTAATGAAATGCGCCATTTTGGAGAAGTCGTCCACGACGACGAGAATTGCATCTTTGCCACGCACAGTCCGGGGAAAAGCTACAATGAAGTCCATACTCAAATCCTCCCACGGGCCATTCGGAACCGGACGAGTTGTATAAAGTCCTTGGTGGAACTGACTTTTGGCATGGTGGCAAGTAACACACTTCGAACTACATCCTGCACATCGCCTCCCATCTTCGGCCAATAAAAGTGCTCTTTCAACATGTCGATGGTCTTGTTGATGCCGAAATGATCGGCAAGACCACCCCCGTGAACCTCCCTCACTAGAAGTTTCCTCAACGGGCATTTTGGAATACACAACTTATTACCCTTGAAGAGAAATCCGTCTTATAGCAAATAGGGTCCATCACCACCATCGAGTTGTGATTTGAAGTCATCATCCTCCTTATAAAACTCCTTCAAGTGTCGAAATCCAAGGACCCTTGCCTCCACCACGGAAAGAAGGGAGTGTCTCCTAGATAGTGCATCGGCAACCACATTAATACTCCCCTTCTTGTGTTTTGCCACAAAATTAAAACCTTGGAGAAACTCATCCTAATTGGCATGCTGAGAGCTAAGTTTATGTTGCCCATTCAAATATTTTAGAGCTTCGTGATCAGAATGAAGGACAAACTGGCTAGGCCTCAAATAGTGTGACCAATGATCGAGTGCTCGCACGAGAGCATAAAATTCCTTGTCATAAGTTGAATAATTCCTCCTCGATCCGCTGAGCTTCTTACTGAAATAAGCAATAGGGCGTTGGTTCTACATCAAAACGGCTCCAATGCCTACCCCGCTAGCATCGCAATCTACCTCGAAGACTTGTGTGAAGTCCGAGAGAGCAAGTACCGGACCCTCACAAAGTCGAGCCTTTAGCTTCTAATTAAATGCCCCTTGGGCCGCTCGGGTCCACTCAAAGGCGCGCTTCTTCATACACTCGGTAATAGAGGCGGTAAGGGTACTAAAGCTCTTGATGAACCGGCGGTAGAACGAAGCAAGGCCGTGAAAACTCCTCACCTCCGTAATAGTAGAGGGAGAGGGCCAAGAGCGAATGGCCTCCACTTTCGAGGGGTCCATAGAAATATTCTTATCGGAAACAATATACCCAAGAAAGGTGACTTGGGGAGTGCAAAATTCATACTTCTCCAGTTTACCGAAAAGCCTGTGCTGCCGCAAAACCTCGAACACCAACTCCAAATACGTAATATGCTCCACCTCACTCCTCGAATATACCAGGATATCATCAAAATAAACCACTACAAATTTGCCGATAAAAGGCCTCAACACCTCGTTCATAAGATGCATGAACGTGCTTGGGGCGTTGGAGAGCCCGAATGGCATGACGAGCCACTCATATAATCCTCCTTTCGTATTGAATGTCGTCTTCCTGTCATCTCCTTCCTTCATGCGGATTTGATGGTAACCACTCCGAAGGTCAATCTTGGAGAAGATACAAGAGCCGTGCAACTCGTCGAGCATGTCATTGAGCCTCGGTATAGGATACCGATACTTGATGGTAATGTTGTTGATGGCCCGGATGTCGACACACATCCGGAAGGTACCATCGTTCATCGGAACCCGGAGGGCCGGGACGGAACACGGGCTCATGCTCTCGTGAACATAGCCTCGAGAAACAAGTTCGTCCACCTGCCGTTGCAACTCCTTGGTTTCCTGCGGGTTGCACCGATATGTCGCCTTGTTGGGAAGTGGAGCTCCGGGCATAAGGTCGATTTGATGCTCAATACCCCGAATAGGAGGTAGACCCGGTGGAAGATCTTCAGGAAACACGTCTTGGAATTTGGCAAGAAGAGGGACAACGAGAGAGTGCTTGGGTGTCACTACCTCATTTGTGTTTGCCTCTAAGAGGAGTAAGGCAAAAACGGCCTTCCCCTTTCTTAGGGCTCGCTCTACCCATGTTTCGCTCAAGTGTTAAGGCTCCTCACTTACCACCCCATGTTTAGGAGGTAAAAGTTCGTGTGGTACTAGTGGAAGAAGCTTAACCCTCTTGCCCTTGTGGGTGAAAGTATAGGTATTTTTCACGCCATTATGAGTAGTTTTCTTGTCAAATTGCCACGGTCGACCCAACAAAATATGGCATACGCTCATGGGAACAACATCACAAACAACAGAGTCATTGTAATTAGTACCAAAAGACAAATTCGCAAGAACTTGATTGGTTACCTTAAGGCCTTCACGGTCATTGAGCCATTTGAGAGAATAAGGACGAGGATGAGGTAATAATGGTAATCCGAGTTTCTCAACCGTATAAGTCGAAACAACATTGGTGCAGCTCCCTCCATCGATAATAAGTTCACAAACCTTGCCCCCGACGAAACACCGAGTTCCTCATAAATATCCTGAACCTCCTTAAGAGTCAAGGTCCGTCGGTTCGGACAATCCGCCTGATAGTGACCATACCCATGGCATTTGAAACATTTTCTTCCCTCCATATGTCGAGTAGGATCCGTAGGAGACGCCACAACAAGTCCCTTCCCCTTATCGGTACGGGGTGTTGAAGGAAACTTGGGTGTCTCACTAGATTTGGGAGTGCCCAATTGAGGAGGGGGCCGGGTTGACGATGGAAAGTAGGCACGTGACACCGGTTTAGAGATAGCCTTCTCTTTCCTCCGTCGCTCAACCCGAAGAGCCAAACTGCACAAGTCATCCATGGAGTAGTAAGGTTGAACCTCAACTTTCTTGGCAACCGAGGAATCTAATCCATTCAAAAAACGCATCATGGTTTGCTCTTCCGGCTCTTGAAGGCCACTTTTGATGAGGAGTTGTTCGAACTCCGAGATATAATCACTGACAAATTGTTTGCCCTGGGTGAGAGCTATAGGAGTGAGCAAAATTTCCGGGACAACCCATCCCGGTCCCGGTGAAATCCCGGTCCCGAAATCTCGGTCCCGTTGGGAATGGGACCGGGAGTGGGATTAAAAACAAGGTCTCAGTTAATTGCGGGACCGGCAGTGGGACTTAGCCTCAACTCCCGGTCCCGGTCCCAACTCCTAGTCTTATATAATATATTAGATAAAAAAATTATAACCAGAGGGCAGTAGCGCAATAATGAATTTTTGGCCCAGTAACTATTAAGCCCACAGCCCACCCATATAGATATAGTAAAAAAAAACCCTAACTTATTGCCTCCCTTTCCCTTGAATGGTTGAACACTTGAACGATAATAAAGAAAAACCCTAACTTACAACCTACTCAGTACTCACGCAGTCACTCTACTCCTCTGAATCTCTCAGTCACAAACTCCTAGTAAGTCTCAATTTCTCACAAACTCACTGAATCGTCTCTCTCGATCTGGGAATCACTTGATTTCGTGCTTCAATTGGCTGTTGTTTCGTCTCAATCGTCTCTCATTGTCACAAACTCCCAGTAAGTCTCGAGTCTCCTCCCATTTGCTATTGTTTCGTCATTCGCGCTTCAATTTGCTGTAATTTCTTCGTATGTAATTTGTTGTAATCGTCTCCCAGTAACTTGTAATCGTCTCTCAAAGTCCCGGTTTGTTTCTTTGTATGTAATTGTTGTTTTATGTAATTGTTGTTGTTCACTTGTTCACTTCTTGTATTCATTCACTTACTGTAATCATCTCCCAGTAATTTGCTGTAATCGTCTCCCAGTAACTTGTATGTAGTCATTGTTATATTTAATTTGTTGTAGTTGTTTTATGTAGTCGTCGTTTTATGTAATTTGTTGTTCACTTGTTCATTCGTGCTTCAATCGCAGTCACACTTCTCAATCTGGGAAAATTGTTGTAGTAATAGTAATAATACTATTAGTTACAGAGCTGTTTTGTATAACTAAACATGATTAGAGCATATCGGTGCTCAAAACGACATTAACAATCTAGTGTATATATACATAGTTACATACATGTCTAAAGTTGGGAGACAGATCATTGTTTTTGTTGTTTTGAGCATCCACTAGATTGTTAATATCTCCCAAAATAGCTCTGAAAGTAATAAAGTTATACATAGTCGTTGTACAAAAGGTTCCATACATGTCTAAATTTTTTGATGATTGTTGAATTAATGGATTGCTTTTTCGCATTTATTGAAGGGCAATGGAAGCTCCTATTGATGTGGAAGCAAACAGTGATGCTGGTGCGTCCTCTGGTTTAGCGTGTGCAACCAGACAAAGTAAGGAGGGATGCAACGGTAGACGCAAGAGGAAGTCTCCTCATTGGGATCATTTTGTGGATATCATAAATCCCATGACCAATAAAGTAGAATCAGCAAAATGCAAGTATTGTGGCAAGGTAATTGTCGCAACCAATAATAATGGCACTTCTGGTTTAGGTAAGCATATTAGAGTATGTACTAAATATCCTTTCAATATTGATAAAAAGCGAAAGAAGCTTGCCTTTGGTAGGGATCAACACACAAGTAGTGTTACACTATCTAATTGGTCATTTGAACCTGAGTCTGTTAGGCTTGCTTTAGCAAAAATGATCATTATTGATGAGCTTCCATTTTCAACGGTTGAAAAGGGGGGATTAGGACTTTTTTGAATGCCGTTTGTCCACAATTTGCATCTTGTATTCCATCTCGCTTTACTGTTGCTCGAGATTGTAAGAATCTTTATCTTTGTGAGAGAGATGCCTTGAAAAATACTTTAAAGGAATTGAAATCTAGAGTTGCTCTCACAACTGATTGTCGGACTTCCATTCAAAATATGAATTATTTTTGTTTGACTGCACATTTCATAGATGATGATTGGAAGTTACATAAGAGGATTTTGAGTTTTAAGTTGATGGGAAGTCATAAAGGTAGAGAAATTGGGAAAGTGGTTGAGAGTCGTGCTATTGATTGGGGAATTGAAGATAAACTCTCTTGCTTGACTGTTGATAATGCAAGTTCAAACAATGTAGCAATTTCTTATCTAAAAGACAATCTTGGTGAGAAGCTTGTTTTAGGTGGTGAATTTTTTCATATGAGATGTGCTGCAAATGTTTTGAACTTAGTTGTGAGAGATGGTTTAGTAAAGGTGAAAGATTCTATTCATAATATTCGTTGTGCAATTAGATATGTGAGGGGTTCACCTACAAGATCTGCATTGTTTGATTCTTGTGCTAAAGTTGTGAAAGTCCCTTGTAAAGGTTCTTTGTGTTTGGATGTGTGCACAAGATGGAACTCTACCTACCTTATGTTGGACATGGCTTTGAAATTTGAAAAGGCTTTTGAAAGACTTAAGAATGATGATATTAATTTTGAGAATGAGCTTAGGGAAAATGTTCCAACAAAAAAGGATTGGGATAATGCCCGTGTTTTGGCAAAATTTCTGGAGCAATTTTATAAGGCCACTAAGAGAATGTCTGGCTCTTTGTATGTGACTGCCAATTTGCATTTCCATGATTTGTTGTGCATACTTACTAATTTGTTACAATGGGAGAGAGATCCATCTCCTAGCCTTCAAGATATGGCTTTGCAAATGCATAAAAAATTTGATGATTATTATGGAGATTGTGCAAAGAACAATCTTATGGTGTTGGTTGCGGTTGTTTTTGATCCGCGTTATAAGTTGAAGTTTGTGAAATTGTGTTTCAAAAGACTTTATCCTACTGATTATGGGAAGGCAGATAGGGTGTATGAAAATCTTCATAATGTGCTCAAGCGTTTGTATGATGCATATTATTCTTCTTCTTCTATGATTATTAATGATGGTGTGAATAATGCTTCTTCCCCTATTCGTGTGGATCATTCTGATATGGCTTTCAATAATAAGACTCTTAAGGGGATATACTCTGAATGGGATGAGGGTGGGGAAGATGATCTTGAGAATTCTAACCAAACAGAGTTGGAAATGTATTTAAGGGCTGCTCCTGAAAAGAAAGATCCAACTTTTGATATCTTGAATTGGTGGAAGAAGAATAAGGACACTTATAAGGTGTTATCTAAAATGGCAAAGGATATTTTGGCTGTCTGCTTTCTCTTGTGTCAATTAATCTGCATTTAGTACATTCGGCCGTGTTCTTGATCAGTTTCGTAGTACCTTGGGCCCCAAAACAGTGGAATGCTTGATTTGTGCCCAAGATTGGCTGAAAGGGTCCGACATTTGCATTGATGTTGAGCAACTTATGGATGATATGGAGGCATATGAACAAGGTAATAAATTTACATACTCTGTTAACTTCTTGTGTTGACATTCCAATTTTTTGTTAATCAGTTTAATAATTTTAGATTTCAGTTCAATGCTTTCTGACTTGAGACTTTTTTTTTAATATGATTACTGTCTAGATTTGACAGAGGGAGATGTTATTGAGATTGATCAAATTATGCATGATTGAAGTGAATCAAATGATGTTTGGAAGATTTATGAACTTGTGCTTTGTAATTTTAATTTCTATTAATGTTCAATCTTGTAATTTTAATCTTGTATGAGTTGTTGATTGAACTTATGTTTGCTTTCATTTTTTTTAAATTCCTGAATTTGAACAGGTGCTGTCAACTTACTGCTGGGTTGGTTCACTTATGAACTGAGTGTGAATTGTGATACACTGATGATGATGAACAGGTTACAAGTTGCTTCATTCTTCTTCCTCCAATTAACAGCTTATACTGTTATATGAATAGCAGAACAGTAGCACTTGCTCACTGTTGGAGTTCTGTTTTTTTTTTTAAATTAATTATCTGGGTTGGTTTTTTTTAAAAAATAAACCTAAAATAATTATTAATTGCAAATAGGTTAAAAACCAGGAGTCCGGGTTCATTTCCCGGTCCCGGTGGGACCGGGAGTGGGAGCAAAACCTTGCTCCCGGTCACAACCGGGACCGGAACCGGGAGTAGAAAAAATGACCGGGATCCCGGTCCCGCTCACCCTAGTGAGAGCATATAGCCTCTGTAAGACGTCTTGCTTGTAGGTGTGGGGCAAGAAACGACGATTCATCACTAGTTTAAGCTGTGACCAAGTAGAAATCTGTGCCTTTCCTTCACGAGCCCGTTGTGCCTCATGTTTTCACAACAAAGTGAAGCAGCTTAAGCTAAAAAAAGTGAAAATGTGCAAATAGAGTATTTATACTAAATAAAACAAGGTTAAACTCAGCGTTTAAGCTAAACAAAACACGCGAAATCAGGCTGGTCACGGGCGCTACGCCCACTGGTAACGGGCGTGACGACCTGAAGCCTATCGAAGCGAAAAACTCCAAGCGATTCGGCTTGTGCGCGATCGTAGCGGGCGCTACGACGGATCGTCACGGGCGCGACGAAATTTCCCCAAAATTCCCCAAAAATGTCGAACGTGGTCACGGGCGCTACCCAAGGAGGTAGCGGGCGTTACCATCTAGGCTGATCCGTCGCGGGCGCGACCGTAGTCGTAGCGGGCGCGACGCTACTGCTGTTTGGCATTTCCTCACTTCCTTGGACTTTATTGCACTCAGGACTACACCCAAACCCCGATACCTCTTAGCTTCCATTCTCGGGATGGCCCGGTCCGGTCCCGAGGCCTCCGGGGTCGGTACAACAAACAAACCCGCCTAGAAGGTCTGGGGGCCCATCCATTGGATGGCTGAGACTAGCCTCACAATTCCGGGAGAGACCGGGAATTGTAGCTCAAGGCTCGAATTTATCATGGCGGCTCGCTTGGCGAAGATCACAAGTGCAGATAATGGAACCCGGATCTCTTCACTCTAAGAACGTAGTTTCAAACTTCCAACGACAACTCTAGAAATGCTCGAGACCAAAACTAGAGAGACGTGTTTGGTTGAATGGGAATGAATCAACAACTTGACTTGTCTCTTGTTTGTCTATTCTCTTCTATTAATGACATCCATGACACCTCCTATTTATAGGCCTTTGAAAAGGCACCAAAATAGGATAGGATAGACATCCCTTGGAAAGGATATGTATATCCATAATGGATAAGATCAATGGATAAGGATGATTATGAAGATAATTGAATAATCATGATTAAGATCATCATCATCCACTTAATGACACATAGGATGCCATCTATGAGAAACCAAGGTAAAAGTTGAAGAAATGCAACATGTAGGACTAACACAGTCCATGTTGTCTGATACTTAACATGATTTTGCCTCTTATTCATAGATCCTATTCATGCACTTGAAATTATCCAACAATCCCCCGCCATTTCGAGTGTATGAGATTCATAAACCAATATCTTAATACAACCCCGCCATTTTGAGAATTCAACCAACACTCAATCATAAACACCAATGAAGCGGGGAGTGAATTGTATATCATGAGAAGTGTCTCGCGACTTGAACTTTCCATGTGGTGAACATAATTTCAAGTAGTCCAAATGATATTGTAGACAAGATTTGAACTATACATTTTTATTGACTAATTGGATACATTACATCAATACAATTAACTACTCAACTATTGTTCTTGAACTTTATGACACTGTTAATCACCATGTGTCTGTATCCTCTCTTAAGCGTATAGAGCCAAGCCCAATAGCCCTTTGAGGCGCGTAGTTTCAAACTTCCAATGACAACTCTAGAATGTTCGAGACCAAAACTAGAGAGGCATGTTTGGTTGAATGAGAATGAATCAACAACTTGCCTTGTCTCTTGTTTGTATTCTCTTCTCTTAATGACATCCATGACACCTCCTATTTATAGGCCTTTGAAAAGGCACCAAAATAGGATAAGATAGACATCCCTTGGAAATGATATGTCTATCCATGGATAAGGATAATTATGAAGATAATTGAATAATCATAATTAAGATCATCATCATCTACTTAATGACACATAGGATGCTATCTATGAGAAAACAAGGCAAAAGTTGAAGAAATGCAACATGTGGGACTAACACGGTTCGTGTTACTTGATACTTAACATGATTTTGCCTCTTATTCATAACTCTTATCCTATACACTTGGAAATTACTTTATTCAAACACCCCATCCAAAATTAACCAAAAAATTACTTAGAGGTACCTTAACTTTTGAAGAAACAATTTTTTGGTACCCTAACTTTTTAAAACTAATTTTGGGGTACCCTTACTTTTAGGATTAGAAATTACTAGGTGAATTTATGGTGAAACTCCGATTGATTCAAATCATTTTCGTCCACAAAAACAAACGGCATTTTCGTCTATAAATACACTTAATCAATTTCCCGCCTAAAAACTCTCCGGTGAATTCAAATCATTGGCCGGAAATTCACCTAATTATTTCTAATTCTAAAAGTTAGAGATTCTAAAATTAGTTTTAAAAGTTTAGATCTAAAAACATTTCACCAAAAGTTAGGGTACTCCTAAGTAATTTTTTGAAAATTAGCGTTGAGGTTTTTTTTAGTACTACAACTTTTTTTTTTTTTTGATGCACCTATAAAAATACAGTTAATAGCTGGCAACAGGTTCAATAAACAGAATAAACGGATCTGCTTGTCACTTTCCTCTACCACCAATCTCACACCTCATGTACACCTACAATTTGATTCTTTCCCCTAATTTTTTTACTTGTGGAAACAAATCAACATTCTCATAATCACAACAACGAAATCCATTCGGTTTATCTGATTAACTAGCAGGTATCGTGCTAACTGCTATTGCTGCGAATGATTCATCAGGGGGTATTTCCCTTGATCAAAGAAGACTTATTCTTTTCAGGTACTACCAAAATATCAAATCTTTAATTGATAATTTGCTATTATGATTTTTGCCATGTAATTTCGAAACTGAAGTTTCAAGTTAGGCTAGCTTCATTGATTGATTTCAATAATTTTTTTTTTTTGTATTGAATAGATTCATAAACTTGGAATTTGGACTTTCAAGCACTCTTTGATTGCTCTAATTTTGTTGGGTAGTTTCATTGGCTTGTGTCTCTGATTCTTGTTAATATGTTGAATGAAAGATTGCATTTTGGCATTTACATGACTTTATTTGTTTCTGTTGACGAATTGGTGAGAAATCGGCAACCTGGGTTGCTTATTATTTACCCTTTGTAAGAAATGGATGGAAAGTCTGGCATTTCTCGTTACTGCTTTGTTACTGCTTGATTGCTATTCAACTCTTAACTTATTTGAGGGATGGAAGGATGGAAAACTGAGTAATCTCTTAAGGGATAGACCACGAGTTAGTTATATCATTGAGAGAAGAGGTTCACAGCACGTTGTGTAGAGATTTGATGCGTGAAAACATGGAGATTGTATTTCAGAGGAAGGTTTAATCAGGTCAACTTCTATGAGTTATGCGAATTTGGTCAATATCGATCAGATGGCTGAAGCAGTCATATTCTATAGAACTATCAGTTTGCAACATGTCATCTCTGTTGTTGCAGTGAACTGTGATTTGTTTGGTGATAGGCTTTTTTTGGCGCACTGATGCATGGTATTGACATCACTGTTCTATTCCTCCTTGTGGATTTTGACTGCCTTTGAGGAACTTCTGAGAAGGGCATCGGTTTTATTATGTTCATTGCAGTTAATTTTATCAAGCTTGTTCGTGTCTACATATTAGATATAAAGGCCTTTTGTTAACGGCCATTCCTCCCTGCACAGCTGGGGTGTGTGGGGCCGGGGCTAAGAGGGACAGCTGTTCCCAGGATTCAATGTGCACCGAATGAACAAAGTTGAACAAAATTTCGCTTCTGCAGTGGCTTGTGGGTTAACTATATAGTAATGATAGGCGCTGCTGGATGTTGCACTTCTCTTATAAGACATATGCCACTGCCCTGCTATTCATAAGAGGAAGCCTGTGTTGGAAAAGTTCATAATCTGTACTGTAGGTCTTGTTGCCAAACCTCAAATGTATAAAATCTGTCGCAGTGCTATGTCGTATTGAGGCTGGTATGTGAAAATGGGTGACTGGACTGACTGCCAACAAATAGGTCCTTCTGTCATGATTTAGTGTGCAATGTAGCAAAGTCACTGACTGAAAGAGAGAAAGCACTATCCATATATGTGCTAAAGCTGTGGTTGCAGGCATGGCATGAGGGAAGCCATGGATCGATCATAGAGTTCTTGTCTGCACTCTGCTAAGGAGAAAGGAGGCGGCCATTCAGGTTGATCTCTGGCATGCCATGGACTCGAATGCTAGTTGCAGCGAATAATCTCACAGTTTATAAATTTGGCATTGGTTGATGACCTTTTTCAGATCTGTATGGTAAATTCTTCCCTAAAACTAGTGAAAGTGCTTGTAAAAAGTTCATACTTCTGGAAGGAGAGCTATGCAAAGTTGGAAAATGCTATTCATGATAACATTTGAAAAAGAATGGCTGAAATGTTGTGGACTTTGTGCTGTACGTTGAGCAACTAGTATGTGTTTGTTGGAGTTCCTAATTTGGCTCGACATGAATTTGAGGCATTACTCATGAAGCTATTTAAGATTTTGTGTTATTACCAAGGGTTCATGCTAGTTTGGGTTTGAACTGAAAACATTCTTTCAACAAGCAAGGTTTTCTGTTTGATTCCTTCGTTGTAATCATGAACTTCGTATGAACTACAATTTTATGTTTGGTTTTCATGGTCCTTATTAGGTCGGATTTATCTCTTGAATTCTTGGTGACTGCTAACTTGTAGTGGTCATGTGAATAGCAGACACAATCTTAATAAGAAATGATGGCATTCAGTGGCTGTCAGTATAATTTGTTTCGGTTACTGTGAATTTTGTTTGTTTATTTACTTTTATAAAGGTCTCCAACCCCTGAAACATTTCATTAGAGCTGTGAATGTTTAGCAGAGCTTTGACATTGAAGTATGAATGCAGCTAATATTTGTGCCTAAATTTTCAATAAATAAAGTTGTATGGCACATTAGAAGCTTATATCACTAAATTTCCCTTTTCAGATTGCTCTTCTTACGGGTGGACACTCAACTTTGTCAAGTTCCGGTGATTCCTTAATGATTGAGTACTCCACTGTTGACGGCTTTGCGGTGATAAACGAAAACATAGAAGATATGATAAAGTATGTGGCAAACGAACCCTCTGTAGGACTGTACTTCATCCAGCAGCATGCTCAGAACGCAGTGCCCAATCTCATCAAGCTCAAAACTAGTGTCAATGAGAAGTCACGTGAAGCAACTTTACACACCGAAGATCTTGATGAATCCACTGCAATAACAAGAACAATGAAACAATGCGGGTCCCCCATCATCGATGAGATGATCCAGGACATAAAGACATCACTAGCCATCGTAAAAGAAAGTATAACCCAACAGCAAAGTCTGAACTACGAAATGACTGGGTCTAGCTTCTGGGCTCCCACCACCTGGGCTCGGGGGATCGTTGGTGACCAGAACAATGATGGGAATGAGGGAGGAAGTTACTTGTACAATATGTTCAAATCTTCCAAGGATAAGCTAGAAAGCCTGAAGAAGCCAGATGAAGTTTTGGGTGATAGTAGTAATTTACTTAGTGCATCAAATGAGTATGATGACTTCAAGGCTGATAGGGAAGCCAAACTTGAAGAGTGGTTGAAAGGTTCAGGTAGTGCTCTTGAGAATGGAACAGGGGATACACAAGGCCAATCACTAGTTTGAGTACAGTTGGTGATGTTTTGATATCTGCTTGCAGAACTTCACATAGCTGAAAATGAAGCAATTCCAATTTTGGCTTGACATGAACATGGCTTGGTGCGGTTAAGATTGGACATAATACCAAGCCATCATGTTTGAGCAGGATAATTGAATCTGACAAGAACCCAACTGAAGACAATTTTGGCAGTTTGGTGGAACACCTTGGATGAAGTGAGCTACAAAGGTCAACGTCGGGAATATTTGCACATCACATATTCCTATGATGCCATTTTGATCGTATATGCTGTATGTGATTTGATCGAAATTAATGCGTGTCTGCTCACATTTTGTTGAGTCACTATGATTCTTGATGCTTCTGATGCCATTACTACCATTTGTCCTGTATTTTTGCTTTGGTTGCCGTCTCCACCTAGGGGACTATCTTAAGCGCAAAAGTTTCACAAAGAATGTTGATAACTAGGTAAGTGTAACACATCGTGTAATGCAATCGAGTTGCAATGCAATCAATTATGTATTGTAATCAACTATATGCAATGTAATATAAAAATGGTTGCATTACTATGTTTGGTTACTTCAAATAGAAAATATTTGTATAATCACATATATAATAAATTAATCATTTTTATTTTTGCAAGTTTATTTATTCATATCAGTGTGAGTGTGAATATATAATAAATGGGTGCACCAACCAGAAAGAAAAAAGGAGAGAAGAGGGACACAGAAATGGGAGGGGGTTTATATATATATATATATATATGTATAGAGAGAGAGAGAGAGAGAGAGAGAGAGAGTGATGCATTATAACAATGTATAAGTTATATATGATGATATGAGATGATAGTTTTGATATTGTAATCAAAGTAATATAGGTAAAGTGAGTGTTATCACATTTACCTTATTTAAAGTTATTTTGTCCACAATGTAATTATGATTATTATGTTCAAAATGTAAGCAAATATTGTAATGGAAATAATAATTTTATCATGATTACATTACATGGTTGATTACATCAAACCAAATAAGCCGTAAATATACTCTATTTGTAAGTTTAAGTCAATCTAGGTGAATATGGCCCAATATAGTAGGCAAAACAGTGTGTGTCAATACAGTTGACAAGATAAATTGAAGTGTAATTAAATACACAAAAAGTACACAATTTATTAACTTTAGTGTAGGTCTAATTGTCTCATTATCCAATAAAACATGGTCTAAATAATAAGATGACAACCATGATGTTGGGGAGATCCAAGGCGGGTGCCCACTTCAACAAAAATAGTGCGTGTTAATTGGTCTTAAGAGGAGCAGCTCACCTGACTTATATACCATGTCTTTTCTCTTTGTCTTTCTGATGTGAGATATTTTACTCATGGGTGAATCCCAACACACGGAAATAAAACAAATGGTCATGATTCCTCGGAGTTCTAAGTTATTGGATGAAATGGTTTTGACTGTATGATTTTCTCTCTTTTTACGCCATACCCGGAAGAAATAGATGAGGACGGACGGATAATATAGTTTAGCACTGACATCTATGGTTGACACTATTGACAACCACGGTTTAACACTCACTACATTCATTGTTTAACACTAACTACATCTAATAAGCATTTGATGATGACGTTAGCGTTGTTGGATCTCCGATCAGACCTTGTCGAATGTCTTCTAACAAAGCGGCACCGGCAGGGACAATGACCCCTGCCTTGCGAGACTTGGCTACTTTATAATCATCGCCCTCAATCCCCCGCAGCACTAACACCCGGCTGAAGCTTGAAATTGAATGGAGCTATTGTGGGTATGATGTTGGTTGTGGGGGTGGTGAGCCTGGTTCTCCTTGGCAATATCCATATGATGTTGAGGAATTCGTCCCTACTATAGACCTAAAATTCTTGATGTTGTCGCAGTCTGTGTGTTGGAACTCGTCCAGTGTTAGGGATTAGATTGAGATTTCCCTCCCTAGATTGGGGATAAGACATGGTTGTTATTATTGGTGGTGGTTTTAGCATTGTGGCTGTTGTGGGAGTCGACGAGGTCTGGTCGGAGATCCAGCGGAGTCAACAACGTCATCATATGCTCGCTAGATGTGGTCAGTGCTAAACCATGGATGTATTCAGTGCTAAATCATGGTTGTCAATATCGCCAACCATGGATGTAGTCAACGTCAAACCATGGTATCCGCCAATCATCTTATTTTTCTTTTGGGTGTGGCGTGAAGAGAGAGAAAAGGGGAAGGTCCTGACAATTTTTACAAATTGGAACCTCAAATGACCCCTTAGTATTTTATGGTCCCTTGTGGTATTGGTCGGGCCATCATTTGAGGTTGAAAACCCTTATTTAGAAAAGCAAATGGGTAAATGAAACCAAGTAGTAACGAAGAGAGAAAGAGAAGGATGAAGAGGTGGGTTTCATGCCCTTGATGCATAGATTTCTATTCCATGTATTCACGCATATACAATCCACCTATTCATAAGTGTTGCCTCACATCATCCATAAATGACTTAAAGTTTTAAAGATTAAGGATATCTATTGGATGTGTCCAAGCATACATAGTCGGAACATCCATAGCTGCATTATAATATCATCTAATGTGCCATATATGCAACCAATTGATTCCCTCAAAATCAGTCTATGAACGTCATTAACTTGTTCTTTTGCTCACAAATTTTTCAGCACAAGAAAATTGGAAATAGAAATTCAATAATCTGGTTTGAAGCTACTAACTACCACGACCAAACTGAGAATAACGAAAGAAACCAAAGATGACACGAAAGACAAATTGGAAGCTGCTTCAATTGCTTTAAACACTAATTAAAAGCTGATTCAATTGTTTTGAACACTCAAACTGAAAGCTACTAACCTCTTCATAATGCATGTATAAAATATTACAAGACTATATTTCTATCATTAAATATCCTAAATCAAGATCCTTGCATTAACTCAGTCGTGATCCTTAGATACACTAGTACAAATCTTTAAGGGTAATTGTTTTATGTAGAATAATTTACTACATATATATGCATTTACATGGTTGAGGGCACAACTCTATTTTGCCGATTGTTTACATGATACTTTAGTTTTCTCTCATTCTAAATCATTTTATTTATATTTTAAATTTTGTATGGAGTTGGCCGACAATAGTTCTTGCACAAGTAGTTGGTGTGGTGACGGTTGCATGGTCTCTTTTGTGAGATTAACATAGATAGAAAGGGACGAAAGTCAAAAGAACAGAGGGTTGAGAGACCGTTATGTTGTGAGGACTCGAGGGTTACTGAGTCATGGAAAGAATAATGGTGATAGGTGAGAGGATAGGATTTACTATTGAAGAGTGTGAGGAGGGGTGGAGAAGTTGAGAACAACAAGGTAGATGAAAGGAAGTTAAAAAAATAAAGAGTAAAAATAAAAATAAAACAAAAACAAATATAAAAGGACAAAAGTTGCAAACTTTTAAGATTCAAAAATTACATAGTTAAGAACCTCTTATTCTCTCTAAAAGTTATATAGTCCATACATTTTTCTCTATGAACTTTAAGATATATAGGTTTGTTAAAGAAGCTAGTTACCGACTTTTAAGATGTTGCTGCTTCACTTTTTTCTAAAAAAATTGTCTTTTTTGATGTAAAATAACTTTCGTAGAGTGATAGGGGTGGAAACGAGTCAAACCAAGTTTGAATTTATAAGGCTTGATGCTTGGCTTGCTACTTCTTGTGTGAACTTGAGCATGGCTTGCGGCTTGCCAAACTTGAATATATCTTGTTTGGGCTTGGCTCGACTTATGTCTAGGCTTGTGGTTTGGTGCTTATGACAAATAATAATCATTCAGATTTTAAGTATTAAATAATTCGCAAAATAAATCTAATTTTACTATAAACACAGGATGATATTTAATGTTTTTATTTGGTTACGGTGCCATGCAAGCTAATATCCTAATATAATATTACGTGATAGGTTTCCCTCTTTAGGGGAATGCTTGGATAAAAATGTCCCTCAGGTTTCCGATTTAATAAAAAATACTACTGATCTTTAAAAAGTGTCAATACTGCCACCCAACTTTTCAAATTAAATAAAAATGCCCTTTAAGTGTAAGTTGACCTGTTATAAACATCACAAAGTAAAGAGGTTCTTCCCCTGATTACCACCCAGTCACATCCATCACCGCCAACCACTCCCTGCCACCAACCACCAGCATTCTCTCTCTATTCCATAAATTCTCCACCCCACTCCCTCCCTCTCTCTTCCACAAACATATCTCATTTCTCTTTCTCAACCTCCCCTGCCACCACCTCTGCTATAATCCACTATCTTAGTCCTTCATCCCAAATCCCTGATCAATACCCATCTGAAATCAAATTAATACTCACACCCACTACTACAATCTATCAAATTAAGATTATACTCACGAAATTCAGCCAAAAATCGCCGGAAAACACCCTGATTGACACCCAAAACCGTTTTGAAACCTCTCTCTGCTGTCTCTATTTCAACCGCCGTCCACCGCTACAGAGCGACGCACCATGCACCACCTCTGCCCCACGACCTCCTGTTGCTCCTTCTCCTCGCCGACCGACCTGTCCAGAACCACAAGAGTATGAGGAGGGAGAAGAGGAGTGGAAATGGTTTCAACAATGGCAACAGAGAGGAAGAAGAATCAGAAAGGAAGGAAAAATGATTGAAGATAACCGGCTAAACTTGTTATAGGAGGTTACAACGACAATTTTGATTTTTTCGGAAAGTTGCAATATTGACAAGTTTTAAAGATTAGTGGCATTTTTGATTAAAACGGAAACGTGAGGGGCATTTTTATACAAACACTTCTTTTTAGGGTTTTACAATGTTTTTACAACTTAATTAGTCTCTTTAATTAAATATTAAAATATATATAATTCAAAAAACCCGCTCCGAAATACGCGATCCAAAACTGTTACCCAGTCAAAATTTTCGAATACCTGAACCGAAAAAATTGATTTTAATTGGGTTGAGTACCCAAATCAGAAAATTTTCGGGTAATTGCGGGTCGACCCTTGGCCAAAAATTGGGTACCCGAATTACCCGAAATTAAAATAAAACTAAAATTAAGATGCAAGTTAAGGTCCTCTACTCCTCTTCATTTTCCATTTTTTTGTTGTTTAATTTTGTCTTCACTTATATTCTCATGTGAGATTCTAAAACTAAAAAAAAAGTAACGTGACTAATCAAAACTTGCATATTGTATTTGGACATGTTGATCAAAATAATCTTTAGTTTTCATCCAATTAATAACAATCGTATGAGGGTTTGACATTGTATTTAGCATAGTGTAACTATTTCTTTCAAATAACAATAAAATTAACTGGTACCCGATCCAAAACTTTTGGGTACCCGAACCTTTCGGTTACGATTACGGTTTGAGGGTATAGTCGACCGGAAGTTTCAGGTACTCGAAAAAATTATCCAGTTGGTTCGGGTACTCGATCCAAAAACACCCCTACAAGCAATTTAGATTATATATCTTCTATAAAATAAAAGCCATAAAATGAACAAAAAATGACTATGAGGTCCCCCTTATTTTGTGGTATCTATTATATTAGGAATCTATAATTCTAAAACTAATTATGAGGTCCCCATATTTATTTGGTATCAAATTTTTTTGGTCGAATTTAACTGACTTTCATCTCTGGAGTAATTAAATGATGAAAATGCCCTTAATGACATTGACTCAATTTTTTTTCCAATTTGAATTTACTTTGACAGTTCCGGGGATTGATGATTATATATTTTTGAAGGCTTATCTTTCGCAATAATTTGTTGTACGTCTAGTAGCAAACTAGAACACTGAAGGGGAGAGATTCTGAGGAAAGAGGGGAAAAAGAAGTAGAATGAGGCCCCATTCTTTGGATGAGTTATTTCAAGTTTGGATAGTTAAGTTTGGATAAGTTATAATAAGTTAAAATAAATTATGATGTTTTTTAGAGGAATTGTGTTTTTAGAGTGGATGCTTTTTTGGGGTATTGTATTAGGTTGGGATAAGTTAGAATGAGTTAGGAGAGTTAGAACCAACTTAACAAAAGAACAGAGCTTGAAAGTCTAAATGAAAATAAATAAGCAAAGGGCAAATTCGAATAGGGACCTATAATTCGTTTTAAAATTATAGGGTCCTGATAATAGATACCACAAAATAAGGGGGACCTCAAAGTCATTTTTTCTTAAATGAACTATTGTTTTGTTGCTTGCCTTGTAATTTATATTCACACACCAGTTTACTCTTTCCTCCTCAAATACAATAACCAACAACTTGTGAGTTAAATGAACTGGGTTCCACAAAATTCTTAATTTTTGACAATTTTGTTACCGAGCTCTCAAATTGGTCAAATCTGTCACTCAACTTCTACAGTTTGCCAAATATGCCATTTAGCTTTAAAAATTTGTAAAAAACGATACAAAAATTAAACTTGACCTACTGCTAGGTAAACCTTTTTTCTTAAATTTTCCTTTATTTCTGTATAAAAGGTGGTAAAAAATAGAAAACAAAGAAAATTAACTCCACTGTTTAATCTCATTTTCCATTCCTCACCACTCAATAAAGATTTTATCAGTGATTGCCATTAACACCCAAACCTAAATACCGGATTGTTCTCCAAAATCCCCTCCGGGTTGTCCTTCGCATACTTGCTTGCATCCTCATTTATGGCCATAATGTTGGGAATGTCCCGACAATGTTCGATATACACGGAGATTAAACCAAAGTAATATAGTAATTATACGTCTTGCTAGAGACCTCTATAATTAGTAATTAAATATGTTTAGTTACAACTATATTATTTGGTCCTACTGGCTCACACAAGTCAGTGTACTAGAACAATGCATGTAACCTAAGTAATATTGTATTACGTTTAGAAAAGTTGGAAACTGATTTCTGTGAGAAATCAGCCCAACACGGACCGAAATTGGGCTCAACACGGACCGTGTTGACCCAACACGGTCCGTGTTGAGACACCACGGTCCGTGGTGTCCATGGGCCGAATTAATGGACCTTCTGGAGTCCAACGCAGACCGTGTTGTTTCAACACGGACCGTGTTGGGCTTGAGAAGCGCGCCGTTGCGTTAAGTCGGCCCTTTAGGGTTTTGAACCCTCTCCCTAGGTTTTCTAAACACTATATAAAAGGGTCTCTGTGAGAGATTATTCAACACCAACTGCCTACGATTCTTAGAGAGATACCAGGGTGATTTCCTGAGTTCCTCTCTCTTTTAGTTTGCAGTTCTAGTTTCAGGAAACATTGTCTGTTTCCCGAAACAATCTCACATACATCTCAGATTGAGATTCGTCTCGATCGGGTCGATCTAGCAATCGGGTTATCGGAGTGCTGCGTTGACTTTTTCAGTAAAGGGTTTCAGCGTTGGAATCTGGAAGGTCAACCTCTTCTTCAGCAGGAATTAGCGATCAGGTATAATTACTAAAGCCTCTGCAGTTGTTTTGATTAATTGTTTATAACTGTTATAATATTCCGCCAATTAATCTGTATCTATTTAGGAAATAGATAACCTAAAACCTAACAGTGGTATCAGAGCCACCAATTGCATGCTAAAGTATTGTGCTTGTATTCATAAGTAATTTTGTCAATAGTTGAATTATATTATTAATATGCTGGAGTAGATTTATGCCTTAATTTTGAATCTTTATGAAATTTTTAATCTTTACTGTTCATGATAATAAATCTGGAATTTTACTGTAAAATTTCATGCTTTGTTATTATTTATTTCTTATTGCCTTTATTTAATCGATTTTATGTTTGTTTAATCATTAAATATGACATAAACTTGATTCAATTTTGAATGTGTTAGAAACAATCTTGTTTAATATTGTTAAACAGTCGGCAATACATGAAATAGGTCAAAATTCGCAAAATAGGGTTTTGTAGAATTATTTTCTGATTTAGTTTATTTACGGTAAATATGAAAAATAGAAATAAAATATCAAACGAATTTGAAAATTTCTGAAATTTTTGCTGGAGGTGTCTGAAAGTGTTTTAGACTTTCCATAATTTTTGTAGATTTTTCCCAATTAAAATGGATTTTTAATTGAGTTTTCAGATCTGAAGAGAAATAAAATTCGTTTATTCTCTGAATTTTATAAATTTGTAGAAATTTGTAAAACTTCCGAAAATTTTATAGTAGGTTACTGGGTAACCATACTTTTAGGGAAAAGTTTTTCGTTAATTTATCCGTTCAAATTATATTTTTTAATTTAGATTTTCAGATCTGGGAGAAATAAATCTGTTGCTTCTCCGAATTTTGTATACTTATTGAAATTTGCAAATTTTCTGAAAAGTTTACAGTAGGTTACTGGGTAACCATTCTATTATGGATAAATCTTTCGTGAATTTTCAAAATCGTTAATTAATTTTCCTTTAATTTACAGATTAACAGAAAAGTAAAATTGTTTACTTCTTTGATTTTTATTCTAATTTTAGAAATTTGATAAAAATCTGAAATTTTTACAGTAGCATATTGGATGAACCTACTGTATGGGATAATTATAAAATTTGATTTTTCAACTTATCGGACTGTTATTATTTATTTTCCTCTTAAACGGAGAATTAAAATGTTTAATTCCCTAAAATTTTACAATCTTTTGAAAATTGTTAAAATTCTGGAAAATGTTCATATTGGGTTATTAGATAACACTATAATATGAAATTATTAAATTCAATAAGTTATGATATTTTTATTTAAGTTTTTCATTCACGAAATTAATTGAAACTGGGAAGCAACACAGACCGTGTTGATCCAACACGGACCGTGTTGCCAGCAGTTTTGGTGAACTCGTATGTTTTAGGGTTTGTAATTAATTTTGGAAATTAATTATTTTATCCTATTACTACTAAATCAGTTCATGGGCATAAATCTATTAATTTGTAAAGTTTAGGAAACTTACAATATCTTTAAAAGATATAGTATCTTTTTGATTTTAGGAAAGTCAAGTATTTTGTATGTATGAGTATAAAATCCTAAATCTGTTTAGGTAATTAAGATAAACTTTGGAATTTTGTTTATTTTATCATGAAATCTTTTAGGAAACCATATTTAATAATTGTTTCCTTATATATGTTGTGTTGCAATTATATATGCCTTTATAATTTGTTATTTAAGCATGTGTTATATTTGATATAATTATTGCAATATTACATGTTTTGCATGTGCTTCTAGTATGACCATAGATAGTCGATTTTACCGGTCTGCGTACCGGGTTGGGTGAAATACAGCCTGCGTGCCGTCGTTAAATTAATTTAAATTTAATTTTTCAGTTAAAGTTACTTTAATTCATGTAAGGCCTCAATTGTGAGGTCCACTTTATAAATTTGTTGTAATTGGAGACATCAAATCAAGTGGGAGCCCAACAGCAATGGAGGTGGTGATTCGAGTGGGAGCCCATCCAAGGAAGTTGCAAAGCCCAAGAAGATTTTCTTGAAGACTGTCAAGACTTAGTTAAATTAGTTGATTAAGTCTAGGTGGCCATACTAGGGGTTTTATTTTATGCTTTAATTTGTTATAGCATGTTGTTTTATTATTCCTTTTATGCTTTTCGAAAGAGTTCACCTAGAATTGCATGCTTAGGATAATAAAACCTACTCTCAAAATTGAATTATTGCTCAACCTATCGAAACACCACTTAGATGGATAAATAAAGAAAGCCAAAGCGAATTATTTGTCCATCATTAATAAGTAGGGTGGGAGCTAGGTCAATTCAAATTGGCTATCAAAATAGTTTTGGGCCAAGAGCAGAGGAAGAGAAATATTGTATTCGATACAAATTTCTTGCTAAGAGTCATTTTGAATGATCGATCATAAGATGATCCATCAAAGATAACATGGGATTGAGTTTTGTTGGGCCAAAGTCCACTTGAGCCCATGAGTCTTGCGGGTCTTGGTAAATTAAAACACTAAATGAGAGTTGATAAAGTGTTTTGATTTGAAATTAAAATTAGTTTAATTTCTTTTGATGAATAATAACTAAAATGAACCAATTTTGTCTCGTAGAATTATTTATGTTTTTTCACTCAAACATCCACCACTAATAAAATATTGTTTTCTCCTTGAGAAAGAGAAAAACAATTACACCAATTCCTTAATTGGCATCACTATCACAAGATTGTCTTGGCAAATTAAAAGAAACATGTCTTTGATATAACATTGAGCTAGGCATCAATATTAAGAGGTCAATCAAGCCAAATGAATACATGTAATGTCATCGTATTCATACAACTTTAACTTCAAAATGTTTGAAGGTTAAAGGAAGTTTTTCAATATTTTCAAACTCAAAACCAAGTTCTTCGAACTAGTTAGAGTTGATAAATATGAAACCAATAACCAGATAGTCTCGGTTAAGCTAGATAAAGGCCAATTGATGACGCTCATCTTTTAAAATAATTTGACTATTTTGAAACATGAGAAACCTCATATCCCCCCTTTTAACCAAAGGTTGGCGACCAAAGATAGTCTTTTAGTAAAAGGGAAAATAAGATTTAAGAAATCTATCAAAGACAAGAAGTCAAAGGAAAGGTAAGGACAAACAGTTGTACATACCCAGCCAATGACAGCAACCGGTTAACAACCAGATCATGTATGACACTGGGAGCGTAAATAACTATAAGGAAGACTTAAGATGTGATTTCAATTCTTGGCAAATGCGTATATGATACACACTACCCTTATTAAACCCACTTTGAGTATAAGATACCGGTTGTGAAACTCGCATTTATGCAAATGCGCATGATCTACAGCAAAGTAGATGTGTTTTGAAGGATGAGAGTCAGCCTACAAAAGGGAACATGCAATTAGTTGTAGCTTCTCATGAAGAGTTGGTTGTTTATCCATTTCCTCAAAACTTATAAGACAAATATATAGATGATTATATGTTCTCATTATAAGTAGAAATTTAATTTCTTACTCTCAATTAGAGAGAGAGAGGATCTCGGATAAACACACCTAACACATCGAAACCAAAAGGTTTAAAAGGAATAAACTCATGTTCAAACATAAAACTTGCAACTATCTATTAAGTCATGCAAATCAGAGCGCATTCAGAAGCGTCACAATGATAGACTTTTGAATGATAAGACTTTGAAACATGTGATGTCTGCAAAGCATGACTATACCCTTTACAAGAAAGGGTGAACGTGTCAACAAACACTTATACATATGTATGTATGTAGTCCAATTGAGCACAAGTACAATGGATGTATTACTTCAAATCTTCAAGGATGAATAAAATAATGCATGGTGATTCTGGAATTTTAAAATAGTTTAAAGATTTCCAAAATGGAGTAGTCTTGGCGAAATAATGAGAGCACCTAGATACGATCAAAAGGATGCTAATGGTTGAGCCAAGAGTTAGAACAAATGACTCAAATGAAACGTAATTCTGGCACTATAAGCTTAAGCCATATTAATCAGAAATGCATTCAGAAACCTGCATAGTGCAGGATTTTGGAAAAACTAAAGAATGTCTAATGGGTAAGATGACTAAAACCACCTCTTATTGGAATTGGTGAACAAGCTAATGACTTATTAGGATGAAAATATATTGATGTATGTGGATCTATGAGCACTAGTCCTAAGAAGAAGGTTTACAGTACTATTTCATCACTTTCAGTGACGATTTTTTAGTATATATGGGTATATCTACTTAATGCGCCACAAGTTCAAATCCTTTGAAAATGTTCAAAGAGTTTCAAAGTGAAGTACAAAACCAACTTGGCAAGAAAATCAAAACCCTTCAATTAGGTTGAGGAGGTGAGTATTTGAGCCAAAGATTTCATTGACCATTCCCTAAAATGTGGAATTGTTTCAAGACTCTCTCCTCTAGGAATACGACATCTTAATGACGTATCTAAGAGGAGGAATCACACCTTATTAGAAATGGTGCGATCAATGATGGTTGAGTCAACATTGCCGGTTAACTTTTGGAGATACACACAGTTAGCCATAGCTCTAATTACTGAACAAAGATTATCCGAAGCACTAAAGAAGACAGCACATATGATTTGGAGAGGAAAAGTCCTTGAACTGTTTTCTGAAAGAAAGGGGTATCATTTCTACAAACTGTTGTAGATGATAGTGTTTGTGTCTCAAAATGCTTTCTTCTTAGAGAATATGTTATTCTCTAAAAGAAAGAGTGGGAGAGAATTTTGAACTTACCTAAGTTCAAGAGACACAAAACACTATAATCATCACCTAAAACTCTACTACTTGATCCTAGTTCAAGTTTTCCTATTGGTCGGGAAATTAAGAACGAGGTTGAGGCAGTAGAAGTGCCTCAAAACGTTGAGAAGGAGGTGCCATGAACGTTACTCCAAGAAAGGTCAGGTAACCAACTCCGTCATCCACCAAGATATCGATCTTCTATAGATGAGCGTAAGATGTTACTTTTAAAAAGTAATGACTCTACCTACATCAAAGAAGCTTTAGCAAAACAAGATTCCATAAAGTCTAAAATGGACTCCATGTATGCAACCAAGTTTAGAACTCGGTTGATTTGTCTGAAGATGTGAGCCATCAGGCATAGGAGGGTTTAAGGCAAAACATGGGTTCATTAAGACATCAAGACTGATTTGGAAGGAAGGTGTGTACTTGACACAGCTGAATGGTCTTTTGTTGGAATACTTGTAAACTTCAAGAGACCATCTGTGGTCTTAAGGAAGCTTCTAGAAGTTGGAATCATTAACCTTCTTGACCAAGATATCAAAAACGTTTGATATACTGGGAAGTGCCAAAAGATAATATCGTGTTTACAAGAAGTTCAGTGGGACCAATGCGTTTTCTGATATTGTATGTGATTGACATACTGCCTACTAAGAAGAATATTCCAATGTTGCTTCAACTGAGGTTGAATTGGAAATAATTTTTAAAGTGAAGGATTGGTGAGGCTAAGAATTTTCTTGGAGACAAGATCTATAATGATAGATTAAAGATTTTGATTGTATGAATCAAAGTTGACTAGGTGTTGAATAGTTCAACCCACTTCGAGAGTGGATTAACTTCCATAAATCATGGCATATCCTTAGGGAATCTGGTTGTCTCAAAACAATCAGAAGATCTAAAAAGGATGAGACATATAACTCATGCTTCAGGCATGAGATTAATGTATGCCACGAAATGTTCAAAGCCCAACATAACATATACAATGTGTATATATAAGCAAACTTAAGGATGTGTCCTAAGTCTAAAGTGGTTGATAAAAGCTAAGTGTGAAGAGTTGCATTGATGCTACACTTATGACAGAAAAATATAATTATCTGAAAGGTCAGAGAAAATTATACGATCTGTTTGAGTGGTATTGAGGTGAGCTGGAAGAAGTTCCTAACGTGACATGCGTTTAATTCTACAAAATAAGATAAGCATGACACGACTTTAGAAGTTGTGACAGAAACTGTTAGGATTGTGAAGTTCGTTTCAGAGCTGGGTGATGTTTCTAGCCTTGCGAGAGAAATGGAGCCTTGTTGATAGGAGCCATCTTTCAAGCAACTGAAGCTCACTGTGAATCCAAACATGAGTTCCAGAAATATCTTCCTGAATGAAAGACCATTAGTGAGATGGTATATGTGCGAGGTTCATTACAAGTATTATATACTAAACCCCTATTGTAGTTATAGCATGATAGTCATGCATGGGCAATAGGTATTGAACACTTTCTGAAATATTAACAAGTCGAAACTTACATGAATTGTCATGTAATATGACCTTGTTGATTCATCATTAAGAATAAGATTCCAAAATTTACATAAATTGTGGTTTAGAATTATGTAAATGTCCAAAAGGGTTAGCGAATTCAAAATGGGAAATCGGATGAGGTCTGATTTCTGAAACCCCATTAGTGAATTTGATGACGCTAATCATGGTCGATAGTCGACCTGTTTCCTAATTGTATTATCACGTAGGAACAGTGATAATACCAACACAATTAGCATGTAGGATTGAGGTGATGATCAAGTTTCGTGATCATAGTGATGTGATGACATCATAAATCAATCACATGGGTATTGTTAACAACAACAGCCGAACTGACCTGCAGTGGGAGCTCTTTAAGTTGGGAATTGTCATAGGAGCTCTCATCACTCAAAATTCCTGAATCCTGAGTTCAGTACACAGACTGCATTATCTGTTGTGACTTTGGAGCGCGTCAAACACCTTTCGTAACAGTAGGCTATAAAGGCGGTGTCTGGGTTACAGTTGGATCATGTGAGAATGTGTGTCTGAACAAGATGGCATTGTCCTCCCTGTTAGGGATAATTGTCTTATTGGCCACTCGGTGAGATTGGAATGAAAATGCTTGGTCGAGCTCAGTTGAATCAATAGTTAACCATCTGCTTTTCAAAGTCTAAACTCGGAGATCGAGGAACGTTTCGGGTCTTATATAAGGATGACATCATCTTACCTTATTCGAACATGAGACAGTAAGTGACACGGGAATTCAAAGAATCGAACACTTGTGGGACAAGTGGGAGATTGTTGGGAATGTCCCGACAATGTTCGATATACACGGAGATTAAACCAAAGTAATATAGTAATTATATGTCTTGCTAGAGACCTCTATAATTAGTAATTAAATATGTTTAATTACAACTATATTATTTGGTCTTAGTGGGTCACACAAGTCAGTGCCCTGGAACAATGTATGTAACCTAAGTAATATTGTATTACGTTTAGAAAAGTTGAAAACTGATTTCTGTGAGAAATCAGCCCAACACGGACCGAAATTGGGCTCAACACGGACCGTGTTGACCCAACACGGACCGTGTTGACCCAACACGGTCCGTGGTGTCCATGGGCCGAATTAATGGACCTTCTGGAGTCCAACACGGACCGTGTTGTTTCAACATGGACCGTGTTGGGCCTGAGAAGCGCGCCGTTGCGTTAAGTCGGCCCTTTAGGGTTTTGAACCCTCTCCCTAGGTTTTCTAAACACTATATAAAAGGGTCTCTGTGAGAGATTATTCAACACCAACTGCCTACGACTCTTAGAGAGATACCAAGGTGATTTCCTGAGTTCCTCTCTCTTTTAGTTTGCAGTTGTAGTTTCAGGAAACATTGTCTGTTTCCCGAAACAATCTCACATACATCTTAGATTGAGATTCGTCTCGATCGGGACGATCTAGCAATCGGGTTCCCGGAGTGCTGCGTTGACTTTTTCAGTAGAGGGTTTCAGCGTTGGAATCTGGAAGGTCAACCTCTTCTTCAGCAGGAATTAGCGATCAGGTATAATTACTAAAGTCTCTGCAGTTGTTTTGATTAATTGTTTATAACTGTTATAATATTCCGCCAATTAATCTGTATCTGTTTAAGAAATAGATAACCTAAAACCTAACACATAAAATATCATCATATCTTTTAAAATCTATCCTTTTTCGGACTTCATCCCTAATCTCAAGGGGCAACCTCACCTATGCCTATTAAATATCATCATATCATCATCGCCTCACTCCCAACTTCTCTCTCATTGACCCCTTCTGTTGGAAACGAACTCTCTATAGATCAATAAATAGGTAAGTCAAAGGAAAGAATGGATAAAAGGACGTGGAAAATGGATATGTAATTTTCACTGCTTGATAAGATGGGTGGCGAGGGAAGATTGGAAGAAGATGAGGGGAGCTAAATGAGAGGAAATGGGTGTTTGGTGTTTGTTCAATTCCACGAACTAGTGTTTTGTTGTGTTTTTTTCGCCCCTTCTATGCAAAGATAAGGAAAATTAAAAATAGGTTTACCTAGTGCAACATGTAAATATTACTGGTTAAATTGGACGGGGCATTTATTTTATATTTTTGAATTATATTTAACAATAACTTTCTCAATATTTTTTTATCTATCATTTTGAAAAAAAAAATGAAGAAATCAATGTAAAAAAAATTAGGTAGAAATAAATTAAATGATAAAATACCATCAATGATTGAAAACGTAAATGTGATAAAATAATAAGGAACAAAACAAGTTAGTTAAGTGAATAAATAAAAAATGACGGAGAGAGTATAATGAAATTAATAAATTACAATACTTTTCCCATTATATAAATAATAAGTTTATAAAAGTTAATAAAATATTTTCACCTGACAACTAACTTAATTCAAACTAATCATTTCTTATTTTATTCTTTCCTTTCATTTCCTTTCTTCTCCTAACCTAACCTGACTAAAAAATAATGTCTAAATGAATGAAAAAGGTTTTTAGCTCATTTATTTTTTTATAAAAAATAAATACTCCCTCCGTTCTTTTTTATTTGTCATTTACAGTTTTCAGTGTCAATCTTTAATCAATAATTTCTAAAATAAATTTTTATAAAAAATATGATATTGTACTTTTTTAATAGCATTTTTTTATAATGAATCAACGATATCAATTTTGTATGATGAATTATTATAGAAATTAAGATATTAATGGTTAAAGCTTTTAACACAATTTTCTAGGCGACAGATAAATAAAAACGGAAGTAGTACTTACTAAAAAAAATGAGCTAAATTATAATTAAAAATAAACATAAAAAAGAAAAAGGAAAATAGGAAAAAGAAAAAAAACATCACACACAACATGCACACATCTGGGCCCATTATCCCCGACCCATAAACGAAACAAAAAATTAAAGAAAACTGACAATTAGAACACGACACACGCACACACCCCAACGCAACTCCCATTTCTACTTGTTAATGAAGTTATGCATCAATTTTGATAAATTGTAAAAGTTAAGTGACATATTTGATAAATTTAAAAGTTCAATGCAAAACCGACAAAAATTAAGAGTTACTTGGTACCCAGTTCATTTAACTCAAAGTAGTTTGCATTGTAACAGGTGTTTACAGACAAATTTACACTTTTGCTCTTGAATACAATAACCAATGAGCCTAGCATGAAATAAAAGTTAAGCTACTTGACCTATCAATTCAGGAGTGGGTTAAACAAGGGTCAGTTACTTATCTTGTTAGGATAAATACATGTCAAATATATATAAGGTTTAGGTAAATTTGACAATATAGACACGACTTGTATGTATTTCGAGTTCATGTTAATATGAGCTAGATGTATTTTGAGCTCGGCTAAATACATGTTAGATTTGACAATAAAAATTTCTTTTTTTTATTGGGGGGAGAGGGGAATGAAATTAGTTTTATGTATATATCTTTTAATTCAATTATAATATCTGTAGAATGAAAATTTAAGAGTCTTAACATAAATCAATTTTTAAAGCATCATATATGAAACCTAAATTATTGTATTTTGTATTTGAAAAATGAATATAATACTATATTTAAATTATATAAAATTGTATTGTTTGTAATTTTTATATATATTAAAATCCAAAGTAAAACATACTTGACATAATAAAATTAGTGTACGTTACTAGACCAAACAAATATAACAAAAGTGTACACACAAACACTCACACATACATATTTAACCTAAATTTGTTGAATTTTTGAACCTTTTTTTAAATTTATTGACCTTAATCTATTAATTATATCCGGGCATTATTATAATAATAATAATAATAATTATTATTATTATTATTATTATTATTATTATTGTTATTACTATTTGGGTAAAATCCATTTATTCTCAATATGTAAACACAACAAAAGCTGAAACAACTTGTCAGGTACAAAATATTAAATGCTAGAATTAAAAATTGAAAAGAAATACTGAAACTATCGTCAACAAGACTTCAGTTAAGTTTTGCCTCATTTGTCTCAACATTTTCTCAAAGTGTTCCACTGCTGCATCCTTATTCAGAGTCTTCAAGTGTAGGATATTGCCAAGTTTGATCTCAGTCATGTGCAGAATGATGAATACTATCTTCTGAATCGCTGCTTACTTTAGAAAACTTTAAGTGACTTAATTTTAAAATTATGTTCTTGGTGGTCTCAAAATCAGTCATACTCTTGAACTGAACTTACTCACACCGAGTCTTAAATGGTACTTTTATTTACAATATTCTATGCTCCAACATTGTAACGCATGTTTAGGCGTTCCTGGCGGTTCCAAAAGCCAAGGACAAGCAAAATACGATTGATTGAAGTCACTCCTTTTGAGTAATGTAGTGCTTGATGTCCAAGGAAAAGAAAAGAGGACAGAAAAGGGGCAAATGCATGACATGATCAGTCACATGAAAGTTACCAATTAAAGGCCAAGACAATAATCTAATCAAGTGATTCCCCTTGGATATCAAATCTCATACACGACTTTTGCAGCTATCTTGTCATTTTTAATTTATAAATTCTATAGAATTAAATTAGTTCATTTTGAGGGTACTTTTGTCTTACGACAAGTGCCTAAATGTACCAGGCTCTCATCAAATAAGGTCTAAGAAAAATAGAAAGATATAATCTAATCGTTATTTTTCAAATTAAATATGTTTAAATTTAAACCTGTGACGTTCTAGTCGTAAAAGAACAACCTTCTTGTCGCACTAAGGCATTCCTCTATGTAATTTTGTATTAGAAGATAAAAGAAACTATATGACATCTTTTAATTGGATAATAAACCCGAAAAAACCTTGCTCAACGTCAGATAGACTATTTTCAAAGAATAAGTATTGATAAAGAGGGACTACATGCTCATAGCACCACCATAGGGGTATACCATACGAATACGTGATATTCATTCTTGTTAGAGAAAAGTGAGTAGCAAGGTAACAGCGGAAGCGAATAATAGAATCGAAATTGAGATGATGGATATAAGGACAAAATTTAGGAACGAAAAATAAGCGATAAAATCAAACACCAGAATTACGTGGGAAACCGAAGAACTCGGAGAAAAACCCACGGACGGCGACAGCCAGAAAATAATCCACTATGAGAAAGAAGGAGTACAACCTGATCACTATCACAGGGTGTGATGCGATCCACAAAGGAGATTACAATAACAATCTCTCAACACTCAACTCACAATCTCTCAGGATACACTGAGGAAAATATTAGTGAGACCCCTTTCTCTCTCAATATTTTCTCTCTCTCTGGCTCTCTGTGTTTACCGATATGTTTTTGGTGGAGAAACATGCACCCTATTTATAGGTAGAACTCCCTATAACCTAACTTGACTCCCACTCCAAATAGATTTAGAATCTAATACAATTAGGAAACCCAACACAATAAGGAAACCTAAATAATATCCTAATACAATTAGGAAACAAATAATTGTGAGATCAAGAGATTTGGTGATTTTAGGACATTTTCCTAACAAACTCCACCTTGGACTAAAATCAACGAATCATCGGTCCAGATAAACATCTTGACTGTCGCCATCAACACGCCCCTCCACAGGGCGTGGCCCCGCAGGGCTCTCACATGCTTAGAACACCAACTTAGTCCAAACAATGTTCGAACTTAGCTATAGATAGAGGCTTGGTTAACATGTCTCCAGGATTATCAGAAGTATGAACCTTCTTCACCACGATCTCTCCTGCGCAGCGTATCTCGATGAAGTGATACCGACGCTTATATACTTGGTCTTGAATGATAAGTGTCATTCTTTGTCGGATTATAGCACTGATCGTTCAATAAACCACGCCTCGCCTGTGGTACTCCAAGCTCCATGACCAATCCCTCAACCGGATGGCCTCCTTCACTCCTTCCGTTGCAGAATATATTCACCTCTGTAGTAGGCGAGTGCTATAGATTGAAGTGAAGCTTTCAAGATATTTCTCCTCCACACACGAACACATACCACAAATGGCGTCTCTATCCAGATCTCCACCATAATCAGCATCAACATCACATGCAACATCAGACGTTGCAGCACTACCTCTATCATACAGGATACCCTTCTCCAAAGTACCCTTCACATAGCGAAGGATCCACTTCACTCCTTCCCAATGCTCCTTCCCTGGATTCTGCATATATCTACTCACCACACTAACTGCGTGGGACAAGTCAGGTCTAGTACACACCATAGCATACATCAAACTACCAACTACACTAGCATAGGGAATATTAGACATCCTCCTTACCTCCAAATCAGATTTAGGACAGTTCTCACCAGACAACTTGAAGTGTGCAGCTAAAGGAGTTGAAACTGCTTTACACTTTCTCATGTTGAATCTGTCCAACACCTTCTCCAGATATTTCTTTTGAGACAGGAACAACTTCCCTGCCTTTCTATCCCTTTGGATCTCCATACCCAAAATCTTCTTCGCCGCTCCGAGGTCTTTCATCTCAAACTCCTGGTTGGGTTGAGATTTCAGCTTCTTTATCAGTGACATGTCCCTGGAGGCAATCAACATGTCATCCACATACAATAATAAATAAATGAAAGACCTTTCTTCAAATTGCATTTAGTACATACAATTATCATAGTGACTTCTTGTGTACCCTTGCCCTACCATAAAGGTATCAAACCTTTTGTACCACTGCCTGAGTGCGTGTTTAAGTCCATACAAGGACTTCCTTAATCTGCATACCTGTTCCTGTTTACCAGGAACGATGAAACCCTATGGCTGCCTCATATATATTTCCTCCTCCAACTCGCCATGGAGGAAAGCTGTCTTGACATCAAGTTGCTCCAACTCCAAATCAAATAGAGCAACAAAGGCAAGCAAGGTGCGGATCGACGTATGCCTCACGACTGGCGAGAATACTTCGTTGTAGTCGATTCCTTCTTTCTGGTTGCAACCCCTTACCACTAATCTGGCCTTCCACCTTGTACTTTCTACACCAGGGATACCTTCCTTTCTCTTGTACACCAACCACTTCGCAGTAAGAGCTCGTCGCCCTTTAGGCAACTCACATAGCTCCAGTGTATGAATTTTCTGCAGACTCTCCATCTCCTCTTGCATAGCTCCTATCCAATTTGAGGCATTCGGACAAGAGATGGCCTCCTCATAGGTAGAAGGTTCAGCGCCTTCAGGAGTCTCCTCTGCAACACTCAGCGCATAAGCAATCATATCATCATCTTCTTCAGTATATCGCGCTGGTCTCCTGATCTCCCTCCTGGGACGATCTCTAGCAATGCATGGTTGTTCCTCCACCTGAGGAACATTCATCTCAATCTCAAGCTCATCAACCTGAGTTGGTTCAGGAGTATCAGTAGTTTGCTCCTGATTGTAGGTTCCAGCAACTCCACCTTGAGCCTGCTCCACCTCGAACACCATTCTTCCTGCATCCTTCTCCTGATTTCCTACATCATCAGAAGTACCAGTAGATTCCATTCCAGATAACATAGCAGTTTCATTAAAGGTTACATCTCTAGATTGAATAACTTTCATCAAATCTGGACACCACATTCTATATCCCTTAGACTCAGACCCGTAACCTAGAAACATGCATTTAATAGCCCTGGGAGACAGCTCCCCATCATTCACATGGACATATACAGGACATCCAAAAATTCTCAAATTAGAATAATTAACTGGATTATCTGTCCATACTTCCTCTGGAATCTAGTATTCGATAGAGGCATGAGGTGATCTGTTCAACAAGTAACAGGCAGTAGATATTACCTCTGCCCAGAACGATTTGTTCTTCCAAAGCCCTGCATTCGAGAGCATGTAGCGGGCTTTCTCCAGGAGTGTCCTGTTGATTCTCTCGGCTACCCCATTTTGATGAGGCTTACCCACCAAGGTTCAATGCCTCGCAATCCCATGCTCCTCGCAGAATTCAGTAAATTCAGAATCATCAAACTCCAACCCATTGTCAGTCCTGAGTTTCTTGATTTTCCTGCTTGTCTGGTTCTCCACCAAAGCTTTGAACTTCTTGAAATATGAGAATGTCTCATTCTTGTGCCGCAAGAAATAAACCCAAGTCTTCCTTGAGAAGTCATCCACGAATGTCAACATGTAGTGCTTGCCACCCAGTGATGGCACTCTAGCAGGACCCCAAAAATCTGAATGAATATAATCAAGGATCCCTGTTATTATATGTTTAGCCCTTGAAAAGCTAACCCTCTTCTGTTTCCCGTAGACACAGTGATCGCAAAACTCCAACTTGCCAATCTTTGCGCCTTCAAGGTATCCCTTCTTGCTCAACATTGACATTCTCTTCTCGCCCATGTGGCCTAGTCTCATGTGCCACTTTGTCGGACTCATCAAGATTTAGATCAGCGCGCAGATCCACATCAGAGACCCTGCGGGATGTATAGACCGCCTTCCCGATTCCTTCATAAGAACCATGGAACCCCGCACACTTTCAAAACACCATCTTCTCCTTTGTACTGCGGTAGTTGCTAGCTTCAAGACCCAAAGAAATTAAATTTCGAGTCATGTTAGGGATATGACGAACCTCCTTGAGAGTTATAACGATGTCATCATGAGTCTTGATTTTGATGCTACTGATTCCTGCAACCTTGCAGGTTGTGTCGTTACCCATGACTACGACCCCGGTGTCAACACTCTCATAAGACTCGAACCAGTCCTTATGAGGACACATATGATAAGTGCACCCCATGTCAAGAACCTACTCATCTCTAGCTATCCTACTCGATGTGGTAGCCAAGGCATCATCCGTAACTACAACCCCATCACAATCTGACTTGGACTATACGCAGTTTGAGGTACCAGGTTTGGTGTGATTATCCTCACTCTCCTGCTTCTGGTCTCTCTGTTTTGCCCAACAGTCTCTCTCTATATGCCCCATCTTACTACAGTAGTTACACTTCTTATTCTTGTGAGGATTCCTAGACTTTGAACGGTGTTTAGACCTCCCTCTAGACCCGTTTCCCTTACGTTCAGTATTTCTACCCCTTACAACCATAGCATCACCACCCTGGTCATCACCATCGGTATCAAGTTTCTCCTTAGACAGTAAACTAGCCTTTACTTCACTAAGGTTAAGGTCACCACGATTCCCATACAACATGATTTCCTTAAATTGTTTATGTGATGCAGGTAGGGACAGAATTAAATGAAAAGCCTTATCCTCATCAGTGTGTTTTATATCCATTGATTCCAATTCAGTAATAATAGAATCGAATTCACTAAGGTGTGCCTAAATAGAAGTACCTTGGGGCATTTTCAGCCTGTAGAATTTCTCCTTCATTCGGTACTTGTTTGCACGACTCTTTGACATGTATAGCTCTTCCAGTTTGGTCCACAGCTCTCGAGGTTTCTCGATATGCATCACCTCTCTTTGAATGTGCTCCGCCAAGCACAGCTGAATCCCTGCCAGAGTCTTATCTTCAAGCTTCTTCCACTCCCTTGGAGTCAGATTCCCCTTGATATCCTTCTGGAGTTTTTTGAATTCATCATCGCTCATTGTCGTGATCGGGATACTCAATCACATCTCATAACCCGTGCTGAATCAAGACCGCCTTCATCTGCAGTCTCCACATAGTAAAACTCCTCGTTCCATCAAATTTTGGAATATCGCACTTCATGATTGAAGCCATCTCCACCTTGCTCTGATACCACTTGTTAGAGAAAAGTGAGTAGCAAGGTAACAGCGGAAGTGAATAATAGAATCGAAATTTAGATGATGGATATTACGACAAAATTTAGGAACGAAAAATAAACGATAAAATCAAACACCAGAATTACGTGGGAAACCGAAGAACTCGGAGAAAAACCCACGGACGGCGATAGCCAGAAAATAATCCACTATGAGAAATGAGAAGTACAACCTGATCATTATCACAGGGTGTGATGCGATCCACAAAGGAAATTACAATAACAATCTCTCAACACTCAACTCACAATCTCTTAGGATACACTGAGGAAAATATTGGTGAGACCCCTTTCTCTGTCAATATTTTCTCTCTCTCTAGCTCTCTGTGTTTACCGATGTGTTTTTGATGGAGAAACATGCACCCTATTTATAGGAAGAACTCCCTATAACCTAACTTGACTCCCACTCTAAATAGATTTAAAATCTAATACAATTAGGAAACCCAACACAATAAGGAAACCTAAATAATATCCTAATACAATTAGGAAACTAATAATTGTGAGATCAAGAGATTTGGTGATTTTAGGACACTTTCCTAACAATTCTTATATTTCATAAACAAAACATGATCTCAATTTCCATTTAAGGTATGGGGAATTTCGTCATCCCTTATCCCCCTTTCTTCTTCCATGTCTATCCTTGCAAAGTATTGCCGTAAGATATGAATTTTATGTGGCCAATTATTTTCTTTTTTTTTAAAGATACATTATTAACTAATTTTAGGTCAGAACCTCATGAATTATGAATAAATACGAGGCCAAAGTTATACAAAATTAAGAATGTACAAGAGTAATGGTAACAATGAGTGATTTTTTTTTACTTGGAATTGACGTGTCATTTACTAATTGGATCCCTATTTGAGCAGTTCTATCCATCCTTATCAATTAAGCTACTCAATCAATCCCTTGATAGCTCTTTTTATGTCTATTTCTCTTGAACCTCTTGCTCTTTGTTGGCATCATATTGTGTCCTAAAGATGTCTAGATTATTGACTAGGTAATTTGTTTCAATTTCCGATTGTATTATGAAGTTATGTGTGTTTTCTTATTATATGAGGTGTGTTATTTGTACTAGATTTATTAAACCTAACTAGAGTAGTGGTCAATGTAGTTTTAGAGGGACTGATAGAAAGTTATATTCACTTATGATGTGTGACTAAGGTGAGTGCCTCTTGACACCTCCCTTGAGAAGGAGGTGTGTGATGACCAATATATGCTCGTTCGCATGTGTAGATCCCTAGGGGAATTATGCTCCATTAATTATTAAGTGTTGGTTGAGATTTTTGTTGTTATAGTTTTGAGAGATTGAAATCTACTCCTGTAATTGATATATGAGATATTTTCTCTCCTATTGATCTCATGTAAAGTTGAGATCATTCATTGTAATCTCTTTTTATAGTGTATTTCTTTAAGCTTGTACCACCCATGGCTTTTCTCGATTTGGAATTTTCATGTTAAATATTGTCTCTCTTTAATTGCGTATTGTTCTTGTATGATTATTCTAGACACTGTAAAGCATGTTATATTTTTCTTTCACTACAAATATGCTTTAATTTTTACTCCTAATAGTATCTTTATCCTCTTTTGTTCCGGTCCTTCTCCTTGATTAATCCCTCATTGTTGGGTTATGTGAGGATATGGGTAAAAAAATAACCTCATAGGACATGGGGAAACGACGTCGCAACGAAGAATCAAAGAAATAAGTGAGTAGGTATTGATGGGTTAGCCAAGTTGTGTGACACGAAACGTGTCATGTATTCACACATGTGAACCATGTCCCTAGGTACGATCGTGTTAGGACACCAAAAGCTCTCATTGCTTGGAACGAATTGATCGTGTTGTTGGAATTACCCGTATTGGTTAGCGTTGAGTAACGACAAGGTTTACGCTTTGTGTTTCTGCGCATTGTCTTATGCTATGATAATAACCTCTTATTTAATCCTTCGCCATCATGATTGATGGTTATTATATATGTGTGAGTGTTTCAATCTTGTATACCATAAATAGAGAAGGAGATAATCTTTAAATACATTTTGATTCGTTGACAATACATCGTTTCATGGTTTTATCCTTGTTTTGAGTTTTTCCAAGTTAAATTCTTGTGTTTAATCCCCTTTGCCTTGTTTATTCTCTAATTTTTTTTTTGTGCCCCTAATACCACGAAAATTCCCAACAAGTGGTATCAGAGCTTAGATTAGGTGTTGATTAATTTGCAGGCTCATAAACAATGGTGGATAAGAACATGAAGATAAGAGTTTTCAGTATGAAAGAGTATACCTTTTAGATGTTGGAGATAGAGGTTTTGCTCTATCAGAAAAGGTTTACATCTAGTGACGGTGGATAAAAATCCCGATAAGCTGGAGCTGAATGGGTGGGAGCTCCTCGATGGTCACACATTAGGGATCGTAACATTGATGTTGGCAAGGAATGTGGCTTTTAGACAAAACCATGAAAGGCATGCCTGATGTTTCATCAAATATGCATAAGAAACCTTCCGTTGTCAAAAAGGTATATTTTATGTATCCTTTGTTTGTGTTTAAGATACATGAATTATCTGATAACATAAATTACCAAGTTAATGAGATTACTATATCAATCTTATTGAAACTTACTTCAGTTGGGTTTAATTTTGATGATGAGACGAGGTCTTATATGTTATTGTCTTAGTCACCTAATTCTTAGGAAACTTTTGCATATGTTGTTAGTACTTCAAAAGGGTACTAGTACTATGAAATTTGATGAGATACATGATATTGTTAGGATCAGATACCCTTGTGAGGCTCTGATACCACTTGTTAGACCTGGCTCAGATACCCTTGTGAGGTTCTGATACCAATCGTTAGGATCGAGGTAAAAGATAGAACCTAGTATTTGCTGCGAAAGAGAGAAATTACAAAAAATTACTCGGAGGTACCCTAACTTTTGGTGAAATGTTTTTCAGTTACCCCTACTTTTCAAAACTCATTTTGGGGTACCCTTACTTTTTGAGTTAGAAATTATTAGGTGTTTTTTCGGTCATCAATTTGGTTAAGTGACCGAAATACCCTTTTTCTTCCATTTTTTGAGAAGTACCCTTAAAGAAGAAGAATAATGGTATTTCGGCCACTTAATAAAATTGATGGCCGGAAAAGCACCAAATAATCACTAACCCAAAAGGTAAGGGTACCTTAAAATTAGTTTTGGAGAAATTATCAGGATGTATAAATTGAGAAGAAATATAACAAGATCAGTAATTAAAAGATAGAGAGTATAAAAGACACATGATTTACGTGGAAACCCAAATCGGGAAAAAACCACGGACGACAACGAAGCAATAATCCATTAGTATAAGGGGCGAGATTACAAGAGAGATCCCAAGGGGCTATATAACGCAGCAAGATCGACAGCAAGATCTCAAGGGGATAACTGCACAGCGGGAATATACTGAAGACAAAATAACTCTCTAAAAGGGACTCTCACAACCTTGGGATGGGTAGAGGTGAAGGATGCTCTGTGTGTGTGTTTGTCGTATGTCGTAGGTGTATAGGTTGATAACAACCTATATTTATAGGAAAAACTCTCTATAAACCTAACTTGACTCCCACTCCAATTAGATTTAGAATCTAATACAATTAGGAAACCTAACATAATAAGGAAACCTAAATAATATCCTAATACAATTAGGAAACAAATAATTGTGAGATCTAGAGACTGGATGATTTTAGGACACTTTCCTAACAATCTCCACCTTGGACTAAAATCTCCGGTATTGTCATAGTGCCCCGAAGGGCGATCAGATGTGATGAGCATCAACTGAATTCAAGTTACCCTTGAACTCAATAAGAGATGAGGTTGTAGAACTGGCTGTAGAACCTGTAGTAGTAGAACCCTGGTAGAACATAATAACCGTATTGCCTGGAGGTTGTAGAACAAGTATTGTTAAAACGCTCTTTACACTTCGATCTGGCTTTGCTAGAACCCCCATTATTAGTGGTTTTACCTCTAAAAAACCAAGCCTTCAGCTTTATCAGAAAGCACTTCAAGATCAAATTAGATTTGACATCTTCGAAAGACAGGGTTTCGTATGATATGACTTCTTTAAAGTGCTTGTAGGAATGGAGCAAAGAGACAACCAACAAAAATAGCCTTATCCTCACCTTCAATAGTAACCTCCAAGTTTGTCAGATCAATAATAATGGAGTTACCTTCATCAAAATATTTTTTTGAACTCTCCAGATATTGAAACTTATCACACCGTCGAACTTCTCAATAGCAGACTTAACTGCAGACATCTCGAACTAGGCAGAAAAAGATTAAACCTCACTCTGATACCACTTGTTAGGATTAGATACCCTTGTGAGGATCTGATACCACTTGTTAGACCTGGCTCAGATACCCTTGTGAGGCTCTAATACCAGTCGTTAGGATCTAGGTAAAAGATAAAGCCTAGTATTTGCTGCGGAAGAGAGAAATTATCAGGATGTATAAATTGAGAAGAAATATAACAAGATCAGTAATTAAAAGATAGAGAGTATAAAAGACAAACGATTTACGTGGAAACCCAAATCGGGAATAAACCACGGACGACAACGAAGCAATAATCCACTAGTATAAGGGGAGAGATTACAAGAGAGATCCCAAGGGGCTATATAACGCAGCGAGATCGATAGCAAGATCTCAAGGGGTTAACAACACAGCGGGAATATACTGAAGACAAAATAACTCTCTAAAAGGGACTCTCACAACCTAGGGATGGGTAGAGGTGAAGGATGCTCTGTGTGTGTTTATCGTATGTCGTAGGTGTATAGGTTGATAATAACCTATATTAATAGGAAAAACTCCCTATAAACCTAACTTGACTTCCACTCCAATTAGATTTAAAATCTAATACAATTAGGAAACCTAACATAATAAGGAAACCTAAATAATATCCTAATACAATTAGGAAACAAATAATTGTGAGATCAAGAGATTGGGTGATTTTAGGACACTTTCCTAACAGATATGATACTAAGTGAAAGTATTCATAGAAAGAAGTCAGAGGAACCTTTTGCGAGTGCTTCATCTGTTACATGTAGGAAGAGTCATGGGAGTTCTAGTTGGAGTCAGTCTAAATCCAAAAGGAAAAATCTGGAGCATGTATTGTGATGGGATTGTAATGAATGGGGCCACTTTCGTAGGGATTTCTTGACTCCAAGGGTGAAGGGAAGAACATAACAAAAGACCACGAGTTTATAAATTCTGTTGAGGATCTTGGTGATGCCTAGACTATGAGTGTTGATGAACCAATTACGTATAAGGTGATCAATTTGGGTGATTGTTTTTGTTCTTCATCTAACAAGGATTCATTTAGTTGTTTTGTGAGTGGGAGGTTTTTTAAGGTGAGACTTGCAAACAACCAAAGTCTAGAGGTGCTAGAAAGAGGTGATGCAGGCATCAAAACTTCTAAGGTAGGTAGTTATAAGTTGAAAAATCTTCATTATATTTTAGTTTGACCAATAACTTAGCATTGGGAAGTCTACTTGATGATGAAGGTTTAACAACTAAATTGAGGGAGGGTTGTTGGATGGTTATGGAAGGATCCTTGATTATTACTAATGGTAGGAAGGTGGGGAAATTATACTATACCAGTGACTGCTCTAACATGTCTATTCATGCTAGTCAAAGATTTGTTAATTAGTTTCTCAAATGTTTGGAAGGAATTAGAAGCAATGAGGTATTTAGTTAATGTTTTGAGATGGTATGATAAGGGTAATACCTAAACTGCATGGAAAGTCAACATGACCAACAAGTGGTAAATATCCACTCAAAATTCCCCACAGTTAAATTTGTTGACGAGTGTTACTATGTTGTAGTTGTATGACAAAGATCAATTTAAGTGGAAACATGGTAAAAGAGAAGTTGATGGGAGGTCAATAGAGTCCTCTATAAATCTTTAATGAAAACATTGGGTAGATACATGTACTAGAGGATTCGTGACATGTGTGTCTGTGTGTGATCGACGCTAGCTATAATTTCGTCTCCAAGTGGGAGATTATCGGGTTATATAAGAAATACAAGTTGAGTTAAGCTTGGATATGAGTAAAAAATAACCTAAAAGGACACGAGGAGACGAGCTATGTTGAAAACATAAAGAAGCGGAATGAGTTGCTAGCGATACAGGTTGACCGAGTTGAGTGATATGATCATTGTAAGTGACATGGATGAGACTGTGTTTGTGGGCACGACTGTGCTAGGCCATGAGAAACTCTCCTTCATGGAACATGTTGCCCGTGTTGTTAGAAATTAAATGTACGTATTAGCCGACAGTGAGTGTGCAACAAGGTTTTCACTTTGGATTTCTGTGTGTTTCTTACGTTATGTTATTAGCCTTTTATTTAAGTCCTTGGCTGTTGAGGATTGTGATTATTATGCAAACATGAGTGTTTCATCTTGTACACACGATTAGAGAGATCAAGACAATCTTTGAAACACATTATAATCCTTTAATGTTGCATCGCTTCGTGGTTCTGTCTTGGAATTGAGTTTTTCCATGATAAATTCTTATGTTCAATCTCGTTTCCTTGTTCATTTCCTTATATTATTTGTACTACTAACACCAAGAAAGTCCTAACACTCACAATTGTGGAGTTTACTCCTTCCTCATCACAAACTTCACCTGGAGTTTATCGTGGTGAGATTCGTTGCTTGAGATGGGGGTGATGGAAATGATCAATTTGAACCTAGAAAACAACAAGAACAAGGATATGGACTTGGGGTAAAGGTTAAACCACCACCCATGAACTATACAACCCACTAAGAATTTGATAAAGGAAAACCAACACAAATGCTATATAGACCACTTGCAAAATCATCATAAGCAAGTATGGATAAAATGAACAAGATTTGATAAAGAGGGCGAAAGCCAAAGCTTCTTCTTTTCATTCATAAAACAACCAACTTATCTCTTCTCTCCAAATGCCTCGTATATATGGGGTCGGGGCATTGAGTTGGAAGGGGGAATTCTGGTTACAAATTACAAAAGGAACCCTAACAATATAACAAATACCCTCTTGGAAGACTTTACTACAAAAAAAATAAGGGAGGGGCAAAATGGAAAAATTACACAAACTGGGGAGCTACAAAGGGGGGCGGGGATTGCGTCGAACAGGGCCGATTCCAGATATGGTCACGGGCGTGACTGAGCGATAACACCGCGGCCGAATGGAAATCGAGAATGGTCACGAGCATAACCTTCTAGGTTTCTCCACCAACAAATTAGGATCCAGTGAGGGGTCACAGGTATGACCCCAGGCTGGAATACTTCCTTGCCTTAAGCTCTTCTCGTTGAACTCCGACTCGATCTTTGTTGTTGAATGACTAATACGACCAAAGGTAAATGACAAAAAGCCCCCTGATACCCAAAGGAGCCAATATACCCCTGAGGTGGACGTGCCTTGATGTGAAAATATCAAAATACCATCGGGGTTGGTTCCAAACCTTTAGAGCCCAAAAGGAGGTCAAGTTTGACTCCGCTTGCTTATTTGTGTCGTTGATCCCCAAGAGCCTTAGCCGGCTTGAGATTGGCCCCGTTGAGGACCCGCGGTCCCATTCCTTGGTCCGAGATCCTCCTTGAAGTGCTTGTCGCACCCGTTCTTGTTAGAAAAGGACCCATCCTACCCCTTGGGGCCTCGCGGAAACGAGTTGATCAAAATTTCGATTCTATGGGTTCCAACCTGATACGATTCATCACATCCCCACTATTGAAGGTAAAAAGCCCTCCTTCACCAAGTTCACCTCCTCACTGTTGAAGGTGAAAAGCAAGGTGCTTGATCAATTTACTACATTCCTTCAAATGAAATATTGACACATGTTGACTTTTTCGATAAGCCACGCACAAGGTAGGAGGGAGCTTTGTCGAAAAGTGTAGTTATTGTCACTAGTTGATAAAATAAAATGCAATAAGCATAATTAGAACTGATTAAGAATTTACGATTACTCTGAATTGTTGACCATTTATTTTAGTAACTGTTAGTTGGGTTCCTTTTTTTATTTAGTAAAATTGGATCATATTGTACTGTACTTTAGGCCTTGGGATTGTGGTAAGCCAAACTTTAAAATTGTATAACAGCAAGCCAAATTGTGAGACTATTTTATTACAGTGTACCGCCACTAGGTTGGCTCCTTTAAGCCTTGGGATTGCGCTAAGCTGAACTTTAAAATTATATCACAGTAAGTCGAATTATGAGACTATTGAATTACAGTGCACTACCACTGAATTTGGGTGAAACCAAGTCGGTGGATTTAAAGTTTGGTGTATCACAATCTAATGGTTAAAATGTCTGGACTACTGCAATCAAATCTATCATACTATGATGTAGTAAGCTCCAAGTCATCAAATGTTAGGCCTACTAGAATCCAATCTGTCACACTATAGTTTCATCCTACTCAATGGTGTTGTGGTCTAATAATTCCACAATTTGGCTTATTATGATACAATTTTAAAGTATGACTTACCATAATTCTAAAGCCTATAATATACTCCGATCCAATTTTGTTTTATTTATGTATATAATATAATATGTGAAGGATTGTTGAACAATTCTTTTGTATGTAATGCAACAAAAACAAATAAATATCATATCTAATCACTAATGCAATTTTAATTGTTTCAATCTATTTTGAAAAAAAAATTGTTGATAAAATAAGTGTAAATCATGATCAATGCTTGGATATAAATGAAGCAAGATGAGTATATTAAAGATTCTTTAAATTGATGTACTTTATGAAAATTTTATAGTGCCAACTAATATCGTGTAAAATTACCATGAATCCTTTCATGCCATCTCATTTTTGTTGTTATACACATTGGATAGTTCATTGTTTTCATCTCTTTCTTCATATTCGATCATGTAAAACTCAAACTTTTCTGCAATATGTCGAGGCAAAGAGATGAGCACTTCAACAGAATTGGGGTCTTCGATTATAGGTAGAAACAAGCAATATATATCACTTGTTAGAGGACCCATATGCAACGCCTTTCCTGCTCCAAAATCCACGCCTTCTAACCCTAATTTAGACCACTGAGATGTGATTAGAGTGGTCGTGAGATCTGGATTTACGTTTCTACCCTCTAACAAATCAATCATGGATCTTATGTAATAATCATCCAAGCAAGATTTAGCATGTTGCACCAACTTTACTCCATGGCATAGATTGCGAGTGACCAAATCCTTAACTGATGCTTCAGCACATCCTAGCACAAATCCATTCCCATAATACCCCTGAGGCATCTCTGGCTTTACCCTTTTCCTAATGTTAACAGAGAATAGGAGCTTCACATTAAGCAAATGTGGCAAGTTCAATGACCTAACCCAAGCACGCCACGTGTGAGATGCTAAGGCTTTGAAAGTTGTGCATTTTAAGTATGGCATAAGATGTCTCTTAAGGTTAAGGATTTGGGAAGGATTGAATGTTATAGATATGGGCACTAGGGGTTGACATTGTAAATATTTGTTGAGGGTTGGATGATTATTTTCGTCTGATTCCGGTGTAGAATTTGAAAATTCTGGGTGAGTAAACATGACTTCTGGTGGAGTTCTAGGTTTCAAAACATATCGATCATGAAATGGTATGATTGACAAATCCATATCTGGATTAGATGTGATTTGGCTCCATGTATTTAAAAATTGTGACGTGCCAACGCCATCACATAAGCAATGGTTAATTGATGTACACAATACCATTCCTCCACATCGCAAGGTGGTCACCTGCATTAATTTTTAAAGAAAAAAGTTTAATGGAATAATCATTTATAGAATATAATAACTAAACAGTGAACAATATATTTTTCCCCTTTAAATCAAAATAAATTACATAGGTTTTATATTATTTAAAGACGAAAAGTATTAGACTATAAAGAGTAGTATTTACTTGCAAGGGTTAGGGTAGTATATACCTAATGGCGGATCTAGGTGTTCAAATTAGGATGTCCAATACATTATTACACTAATTTGATAAATATATAGTCGATATTTATTACCCAAAATTATACTAAATTTACAATTCATTTAGGGTTAAGGATGACCATGGCCACCCTCACCCACTATGTAGATCCGCCAGTGTATATACCGTAATGTATGAATCTTCAACGACTTTTGGGAGGGAGGTGATAATAAATAAAAATGTGCAGATTTTCATATTTATACAAATAAACTGAGAATGACATAAATTCACCAACAACATAAGTGATATTTTGAGAAAATATGATAGTAGAATTTTTGATGATTCTTAGTTTAACTTATGTACTTTTCTTTATTGCATAAGAGTACTAATTATTTATGAACAACATAAAAATACGCAGGTAAACCAAACTACGAACTCCAGATGAGGTGTAGGGTGGTCTATAAGAGCATCTCCAACATCAAGTTCGGTGCTGAGGTGGCTGTCACCTGTCGCCGGCGAGAGAGATGGGCTCGTGGTTTTGCCATTAATTATGGGGAGGCCTATTAATTGCCTTTTGTCCCATTTTACCCCCCTGTTCCCTGGCATTTAGCTTATTTCATTTGCTTTGCATTTTTTAATGAATTTTTGTTGTGTTTCAACTTTGAGGAAAAAGAAAATGACACTTTAGACTTTAAACCAAAAAGTCGTCTATTGTTCCACTTTGCTGATTGACACAAGTGTCTGAATTTGATTAGCACCGGCCTGCCTTAACATGTATTGTGTTTTCTTTTTTTTATATGCTATATATAATATTGGTTAAATCATCCCATAATTTTTTAAGAGTGATTATATGTGTAATGAGATAAGATATTTTTAAGTGTCCTTTTTATAAAATTAATATTTATTATGATTTTTCATATCAGTTTTTTGACATATAACATTAATTTTGAATTATAAGAAAGTTGGAATGTACTGGCTAGCTCTACTAAGGGTGTGTTTGGTTGAGAGGAAAACGATTTATGAGGAAATGGTTTTCCATAAGAAATGGTTTTCCAAGGAAAATGGTTTTCCATTCCAAATTTACCCTTGTTTGGTAGGAGATAAATTATTTTTCGGAAAATGATCATTTATGTCGATATAAGTAGCGATATATGTTACAAATGAAAATATTTGGAGCTCGAAATTCATATTTGAGCTTTTCTTAAACATTTTTATCGTGTTATAAAGTTTCGTGACAAACCGACAAAATTGAATTTTGATTTTCAGTTTCAGTCATATTTAACCGCAAAAAAATGTCGACAAAAGTGGCGATATATGTTACAAATGAAAATAATTGGAGCTAAAAATTCATATTTGAGCTGTTTTAATCATTTCTATCGTATTGTAAAGATTCGTGACAAACTGAGAAAATTGAATTTTGCTCTTAAGTTTCAGTCATATTTAACCGCAAAAAAAATGTCGATAAAAATGGCGATATATGTTACAAATGAAAATATTTGGAGCTCAAAATTTATATTTGAGCTTTTCTTAGTTCATACTATCAAATCATAAAGTTTCGATTCAAACGGTTCAGTTTGAATTTTTAAAAGTTCGATCGATTTTAGGGCAAAAACTTCTGATTTGATGTATATCGAGATAAATGTTATCAAATAAAAATATTTTGAGCTAAAAATTTATATTTGAGGTTTTTTTAATCAATTCTATCGTGTTACAAAATTTCGAGCAAAACCGTTAATGTTAAATTTCGATCTCAAATTTCAGTTAGGGTTAGTAGTAAAAATCGATCCAACAATCAATTATGGAAAATGATTTTTCTACGTTGATCAAAGGAAGTCAATTTCCTCCCTTTAAAGGAAAATGATTTTCTTTGGAAATGATTTTCTAATTTTTTTTTGTACCAAACACTAAAAAATTGGGAAAACATTTTCCAAAAAAATATTTTCTCCCCTACCAAACATACTCTAATTATAAATGAGTCCAATGACAGCCCAATGAACTCTATTGATTAGGCATATTTTAGTCACTTTTTTATAAATTTAAAAACTTATGGATGAAAATATAATTTTATAAAATATATATGTGGTATTATAGTTATACAACTCAATCATTTTTTTTTCAATTTGTCTGCAAATATATAAGTTTTATATCAATACAAGACACTTAGATTTCTTATCCAAGACCTATGTCAATCAAATTTTTTAGTAGTTAAATTAAAATTTGAAGTTTTCCCCCAAGAAAAATGGAGCGTAGATTGCTTTTAACTTACTATGGTGGTTTATAACATAATTCTTCTTTAATTGAAACTTTTGAATATATAAAATTTTAGGGTACGTGACAATTATTAGTTTAAAAATAATAATATATTTAAGAAAGTCAAACTTTTTAAGTATCTTTATATGAGCATATTGTTAAAGTCAAGTTTTTCCTGTTATAAAGAGAAGCAAAAGAATCGTGAGAATTTATTCTAACATTAAATTTCTAACGTCCACTTTATAAGTTTTTTAGTCGACCAGTTTAAGTTCTTAAATAGGAAGCACTACTTGTCTTTAATTGGTTCGTTGTTAAAAACATTTTGAAAAAAAAAAAAAAACTTTAAAACACCCTAAAAAAATTTCTTTTGATCGCCATTTTTATTAATGAATTAGAATTATCATCACTAGGGGTCCGTTTGGACCTTGGAAAATAGCATGGAAAAAAAATTATTTTGGAAAATGAAAATCTTTCCTTTGTTTGGATTAAAGAAAAATAAATGGAAAAAAATAGTTGGAAAATTGCATGGAAAATTTGGAGTAACAATGAATAAAAAAATTTCCCTTAAAAAATGAAAGGAAAGTTGGGAAAAAATTTTTGGATCAAAGTCAACCTTTCTTTTCATCCTCTCTCTAACTCGTCTCTCTCTCTTTCTCTCTAACTCGTTTCTCTCTCTCTCTCTCTCTCTCTAACTCTCCTCTCTCTCTCTCTCTAAGTCTATTCTCTCTCTCTCTCTCTCTCTCTCTCTCTCTCTCTAACTTTCTTCTCTCTCTCTCTCTAACTCTTTCTCTCTCTCTCTCTATCTCTCTCTCTAACTTTCTTCTCTCTCTCTCTCTCTCGCTCTCTCTAACGTTCTCTTCTCTCTATCTCTCTCTCTAAGTATCTTCTCTCTCTCTCTCTCTCTCTCTCTCTCTCTCTCTCTCTCTCTAACTCTCTTCCCTCTTATTCTCGCGCACTCTCTCTTCTTTCTCTTTAAGTCTCTTCTCTTTCTTCTCTCTGTCTCTCTAATGTTCTCTCTCTCGCTCTCTCTCTAACTCTCTTCTCTCTCTCTCTCTCTCTCTCTCTCTCTCTCTTTTTCTCTCTCTCTAACTCTCTATTCTCTCTCTCGCTCTCTCTCTCTCTCTCTCTCTCTTCTCTTTGTCACTCTCTCTATCTCTCTAATTCTCTTTTCTCTCTCTCTCTCTCTCTCTCTCTCTCTCTCTCTCTCTCTCTCTCTCTCTCTCTCTCTCTCTCTCTAACTCTCTCTCTTTCTCTCCCAAATCACATCATATGATCTAAAAAAATGAAACTTGATATTTACAAGTTTTCTTGCAAATTTTATTTTTCCATGTATTTTTCCTTAAACCAAACAAGGAAAAGAAAATTGAATAGAAAATCAATTTTTTTTCCTTCAAAATTTACTTAAACCAAACAAGAGAAAGAAATTTACTTTACCCCAAAAATTTTTTCTTCCTAATTTTTTTTCCACGAGATTTTTTTTCCATCCTATTTTCCTAGGTCCAAACGGACCCTAAATTTTCTAGGAAGATGATCATAAGAAAAAATACGGAGGACAACATGTACATGTAGCTAGAAGCAAACCTGAATAACAAGGGGAGGAACATCCAAGAAACTAACACCTTCAAGTTTGTAAAGAAGCTTCCTCCAAGAGTTGTTTGGCTTGCCAGAAAACTGCATGAATTCCTGAGCAGAGAAATCAGCAAAAGCCTCAGCAAACAGAGCTCCTTCCCCATTGCACTCAACCTCAAGCTTACCAAATTGATCATTCTCCTTCTCCTTCTTCTCTCTGAGCCTCCCGGCGAGAGGGTAGTAGTAAGAGAGAAGTCTAGAGAGAGAAAGCTTCATTGCCTCAACACAAACAGCTTTTTGAAAGAGGTAGAGCTACTTGATTGAGAACCTCAGGAACTTCTGATTGTCAAGGTTGGATAGAGGAAGGGAATGGTTCGGGGTCGGACGATCTGGTTGGATTAGTAAGGGCTTGTTTGGGTAGTGGCAGTCTGGGATTTCTAGGGAGTTTTGAGGTTCTGCTGTCATGTTGGTAACTAGTTTTATGATTTGGAGTTTGGTGCTTAGAGAACGAGGAAAGAGGGAGCTTTTGTAGATGATGGGGGCAAGGACAGAAGGGGAAAAGGGGGCATAAAAACTTAATGCTTATGACATGTACATGTACATACGATGATGGGTGTGCATATGACATGTACATACGATGAGAATCCAAAAGGAGTAGGACAAACAAGCTTAGTGCTTAGCTATATAAGTGGACCTTTTTCCCTGTTTATATAGCCCTCCCTCCTTTATATACTACTTGTAAAAGTGTTGTTTGCAGTGTAGTTGTTAGTTTAACAAAAGTGAATAAAAGTGTAAGTGGAAATGGGCATAATTTAATGCAAGTAAATGTTGGTCAACGTGGAATATTGCCTGCAGTTAACTGTAAATAAATTAATAAGTACATATTTTCAAATTATAAATGAGTACACATGAATGTACGTAAGGGTTGAGTTATTTTGATATTGCCTCAGTAGCTGTTATGCTTGGTATGAAATGTAATACTGTTAATCTTGAATCGAGTGGGAACAATGAAACTAGCAAACTGATCACTAAATAGGATCTTTTTTATTTCATTCGTATTTTGAATAGCAAAATGATAAACATCTTGACGCAAGATGGTCTTGCATTTCTTCTAAATCACTAATAAAGTTGAATATAAGTGTATTTAAATCATTCTAAAGGTATGTTTCAATATTTTCATGGTTACTACAACTTATAAGTAATTTAAAATAACTATTTATTTATATTTATTTCATAAATATAAAACTATGTATAAACTGTGCATTTTGTACTATGATCGATAAAAGTAGGCAATTATTATATTTTTTGACCTAGCTAATAAGTATTATATTATTATAATTGATAAATATATATAATTATTAAAGAAAATATTAATAAAAGTTACAAAATGTGAAATATGAACAACTCAAGATGGTTAAGAACCATCTTGAGTCAAGATGGTTATCATGGTCCGATCGAATATTGCAACCCTTCTTGAAGCTAGACATCCCTTCCATTGTCAACAGTGTATGATCAATGTTTTTTTCAATTATTTAAAGTCTAGAAGGGTCGAAGGTCCAACAACAAAAGTTGCATACAAACAGCAAGACAACAAAATTACAAAGTTCATCAAAACAAAACAAAAACAACAGTAAACTAAACAGCAACTAAGATTTATCCATGAAATTGTCCTCCAATCTTCTTCTCACTACTCTATGAACAGCCTCATCGCAATCTCTTGATCTTCACGAATGATGTCAATGTCACAACCAATCTTTGCCGCCCTACGAGCTTCATCAATCATTCTATCAAACGAGCTTTCCACGGGCTTCTCTGATCCGTCTATTTGACTGCGATTTTCTGCTTGTTTTTTCATCCTGGTGGCCCTACAAGCTGCTTTTCTAACCAACTACCATTTGGATTTCATCATAACTCGTTGTTTCCTTTTATGCCTGGTCCTGGCCTTAGCAATCACTGGAGAGGATAGGGTGTGTGCATTATTCGGTTTTGAACCGAATAAACTAAAAACCCAACTGGATGGAACGGTCCAAACCAAACAGAGTTTTATTCGATTCGATGTTCGGTTCAGACTTTATCCCTTAATCGGTTCGTCTCGACTCGATTCCGATAAAAATCCAAATAGATGCGTGCATTATTCGGTTTAGAACTGAATAAATGAGAACCGAACTAGACCAAACCGAACCGGTTCAATTCGTTTTGATTTTCAGTTTACACTTTACCTCTTATTCGGTTTAATCGGTTCGTTTTGAATCGATGAACATCCCTAGGAGAGGAACCCACAAAATCTAAAGCCAAATCAAGGTCATCGTCAACAGCATATGATATACCAATTAGGTTATTAAGTGTACGGTCACTGTCGGAGTTAGCCCCCTGATTGCTATCATTCCCCCATTGTGGCACCCAATCAAAAGAGCATATCCTTGTATGACGGTTTAATTTGCTTGCACCATTAGTATTAGTGCGAACCTCAATAGGGTCTGTGATAGTCTTATTAGACTCAAACGAACCATCGACCAAAGACTCAAGAGAGTCGGCCATATTCATATTTTCGACAATGGTATTATCCGATCCAATATTGATTGCACATGAAGGGGACATATTAGGATACAAATGATAAATAGAATACACTAAAGAACATGCTCTAGACATGTAACAATTATGCATATCTTGATTAATTATCCATGAAAGATGCTAATTAATTATGAAATTTCATGATAATAATAATAATAATAATAATAATAATAATAATAATAATAATAATAATAATAACTACAGTGCTACTTGTTAGTAAATTTTTTATTATATATATATATATATATATATATATATATATATATATATATATATATATATATATATATATATATATATATATATATATATAAGGGCATGTTACGAGGGTCTGAAAATTTAATAAAGCTAACGCATTATGTATTCTAACTACAAACTTTGTGTATATTATCGACCTTTGCGTTTTATCATAAAAAAAAGGAAAAAAGGAACATGCATGACTATGTTACAGCAAGATAATTAGCATAGCTGAGCTGGCAGTTGTGCTGACGTGGCTAGGTAATATCCAGATTTTATTACTATTTTGTTGAGTAGTTTTGGGCAAGCATCTCATTCTATTTTGCTGCCTTATATTCTATTTTGGTGTTGACATGCAATAACAGAATACAACAACTATCCCTAAATTCTCTTCCTATCTCCTTCATCCTCTATCTCTCTCATTTTCTTACTTTTCTCATCAGTGGATTCTCGATTGATCATCTCGATCAATCCACAGTCCATATCATTGCTATCAGAGCAATTCGATCCTGAGGATCGATCGGTACAAACTGGGGGTTATCACTCGACATCAGATGGCGAATTTAGAGGAAATGCTGAAATCATTAATGGTTAGGATGGATGATCAATCTAAGAAGTTTGATGAGATGGCGATGCGGCTGGAAAGTATTGAGAAGGAGAAAAGCAGTAGCAGTTCATCATCTCATTCTGGAAGTTTTGGAAGCCCGAATTCAGTGCATGATGATCGCAATGGTGGTAAACACTCAATCTACTTCAATCCTAAAGTGGAGTTTCCCATTTTTGATGGTAGCAATGTTAGATTGTGGATTAAGAAGTGTGTGAAATACTTTACTCTGTGTAAAATTCCGGACGAGCAACGAGTCGATTTAGCCTCCATGTATTTACATGGGAAGGTCGAGCTGTGGTTTGGTAGTTACTGTCTGTCAAGGCGAAACGTCACATGGGAGGATTTTGTGGTTGATTTATGTGCTAGGTTTAGTGATAATCTGGGGCCTAGAATTGTTGAAGAATTCAATAAGTTGCAGTGAGTCAGTGGGTTGGATGAGTATATTGATAACTTTGAGGAGTTAAGGTCACTTTTGATGTTGCAAAATGCTAGTCTACCTGATCAATATTATCTTGACAGCTTTGTGGGTGGTTTGCAACCTCAGTTGAAATCATTTGTGAGAGCGTTTAAACCTCAAACATTATCTCAAGCTGTTGAGTACGCAAGGTGTCAAGAGGAGACTCTTGCAGCACTAAGATCATCTGATAAAACCATGAAGCCCACCTTCAAACAACCCTATCCACCATACTCCAAATCAAACTCACAATCCAATTCTCCATCCAATGCAAAGCCTCCTCCACGTCCACCTCCATCCACAGATAATCAAAAACCATTACTACCTACCCCTAAATACCCCACTAAACCCAATTCCATTCCACCAACCCAAAAACCATATTCCCGATTCATTCCCGATGCCGAACGAGCTGAGAAAATTGCTATAGGGCTTTGTTACTATTGCGATCAGCCCTATGAGCGAGGCCAAAAGTGTGCCATCAAGACGCCACAATTATTTTTGGTAGAAATTTCAGGAGTTAGTGGGGAGAGTGTGCAGTTTAGGGAGGGTGATGAGGTGTTTTGGCCAACCAAGGATCATGAACAAACCATTGAAAAAGACCCTTGCATCTCCTTCAATGCATTACATGGCAACCTGAACCACCAAACTATGAGAGTTACCGGTTATCATAACAAAAAGCCCCTCCATATTCTCATTGATTCAGGGAGTACTCATAACTTTCTCAATCTCTCTAGTGTTAGGCGATTGGGTTGTGTTTTGAAGGATGTTGTAGCCCAACCTGTAACAGTGGCGGATGGCTGCAATTTGGAGTGTCAACACAAGTGTGAAGCATTCACTTGACAGATTTAAGGAGCAAGCTTCATTGCTGATATGTTTGTAATTCCTTTGGGGGGATGTGATATGGTGCTTGGAGTAGAGTGGTTGAAGGAGTTGGGTACAATTAGGTGGAATTTCAGGGAGCTTTGGATGGCATTTGATTATAGGGGTAAGAAGCATGTCGTTCAAGGCAATCATAAGAGGATTACTATGATATCTAGTGCTAAAGCATCAAAGATGACAGGTCATCCAGTACACCTGTGCATGCTTCAGTACTTACCCCAGCGAGCGAGTATCAGTCATCTTCACTGTCTAGCACTGGATAGACCACCTGAGAACCCACACATACAACCTCTATTAGAGGACTATCAAGACATTTTTGAGGAGCCTAAAGGCTTGCCTCCCTCAAAAAGTGTTTTCGACCACAGGATTCCCCTACAACCAGATGCGAAACCGGTAAATATCCGGCCCTACAGGTATCCTCTCCGACAAAAGGATGTTATTGAAAAATTAGTTCAAGAGTTGTTGGATGGTGGGGTGATACAACATAGTGTAGTCCTTATGCGTCACCAGTGGTTCTTGTTGGAAAAAAAGATGGGTCGTGGCGGATGTGTGTTGATTACAGGGAATTGAATAAGCAAACTGTCAAGGACAAATTTCCCATCCCAGTGGTCGACGAATTAATCGATGAACTAGCCGGCGCTACTATCTTCAGCAAGATTGACTTACGGGCGGGCTATCACCAATTGAGAGTTGCCGATTCTAATGTGTACAAGACAGCTTTCAAGACCCACCATGGCCATTTCGAATTCTTGGTTATGCCTTTCGGGTTAACGAACGCCCATGCCACGTTCCAAGGTTTGATGAATCAAGTTTTTAAGGAATTCTTACACAAATTCGTTTTGGTATTTTTTTGATGATATACTGGTATATAGCACCACTGTGGAGCACCATTTATCTCATTTGCAGCAGGTCTTCGAGGTTATGCGACAGAATAGACTTTTTGCTAAACGCAATAAATGTGTTTTTGGAGAACTCAAGGTTGACTACCTAGGCTATTTTATTTCTGGAGATGGCGTGTCCACTGATCCGGGGAAAGTCTGGTGCAGGAGTGGCCTACGCCTAAAACTGTCAAGGAGCTACGAAGTTTCCTCGGCCTGGCTGGGTATTACCGGAAATTCTTAAGGGGGTATGCTACCATTAGTAGACCATTGACCCAGCTGCTCAGAAAAGGGGAGTTTCAAAGGCACCCTGACGCAAATTCGTCATTTCAGCAATTGAAACAAGCGTTGTGTTCTGCTCCAATATTAGCTGTTCCGGATTTCACTAAAACTTTGTGGTGGAAACGGATGCTTCGCAGTATGGGATCGGCATTGTTTTAATGCAAGATCAACATCCCCTAGCTTTTATTAGCAAATTGTTGGGACCCAAATGGCAGCTGCTGTCAGTTTACGAAAAAGAATTGTTACCGGTTGTTTTTGCCGTTGAGAAATGGGAGCAGTACCTTTTGCATCAGCCCTTTATTATCAGGACAGACCAAAAAATCCTCAAGTGGCTATTGGAGCATAAGATTTCCACTCCCTTCCAACAATTTTGGCTTTCCAAACTGATGGGATATTCATATGAGATTCAATACAAAAGCGGCAAAGAAAATATGGCAGCTGATGCACTCTCCAGGTGGTCCGGGTCAGAAGTGTTGTGTTTAGCCCTCTCTACAATTGAATCTTCCCTTCTCCAGCACATCCAAGACAGTTATGCCAAGGATCCTACTCTATAACTCGATATTCAGAAGTTACAAGGTGGGGATAACATCCTCCATTACTCGTGGATGGATGGTCAATTACGTCGAAATTGGAAAATGGTAGTCGGCTCCGATGAATCCTTACGGAGGAGAATCTTGGAGTGGAGCCACTCCTCTTCTATTGGTGGTCACTCTGGTCGAGATGCTACGCTCCGTAGAATCAAGTCCCTATTCTATTGGAAGGGCATGAACAAACACATTTCAAGTTTCATACGCGCCTCTGTTGTGTGTCAATCATGTAAGTATGACACTGTGGCTTCTCCGGGATTACTTCAGCCTCTTCCAATTCCTACCACTGTTTGGTCTGAAATCTCAATGGATTTTACTGAGGGGCTACCAAAATCTCGAGGCAAAGATGTCATTTTTGTAGTCGTGGATCGGTTGAGTAAGTACAGTCATTTTATAGATCTTTCCCACCCCTGTACTACTGTTGATGTGGCTCAGGAATTCTTGGATAATGTGTTTCGATTCCATGGGCTACCTCAGATTATTGTGAGTGATAAAGACCCCATCTTCCTCAGCACGTTCTGGAAGGGATTATTTTCCGTTTTGGGGGTCAATTTACAATTGTCTTCTGCTTACCACCCTTAAACGGACAGGCGAACGGAGGTGGTTAATCGGTGTCTGGAATTCTACTTGCGGTGTATGTGTTCTTCTCACCCATATGATTGGAGTATGTGGTTACCCCTGGCCGAATGGTGGTACAATACCACTTTTCACTCCGCTACTCGTCTTACTCCCTATAAGGTGGTTTATGGGCAGCCGACCCCATTGCACCTTCCTTACTTACCTGGCGAGTCTCTTGTGGCTGTGGTTGACAGATCTTTGCAGAAGCGTGAGGAATTGATTCGACAATTGAAGTCCCAACTATCACAAGCTCGAATCAGATGAAGCGGTGACAAGCATCGATCTAAGAGGGTTTTGCAAGTGGAGATTGGGTGTTGATTAAATTACGACCCTACCGTCGGATGTCCAGACAACAACGTACCAATGACAAGCTCGTCCAAGTTCTTTGGACCCTTCCAAGTTGATTACCACGTTGGCAAGGTCGTTTACAAGCTTAAATTTCCTAATGCATCAAGATTCACAATGTACTCCACGTTTCTCAGTATGAACTTTTCAAAGGAATTCTACCTTCACAACCTCATATTCCTGAGTTCCTTCGAGGCATTGAAGGCACAGCTCATCCTCACTGAGGAGATCTTGGACGTAAGAATTAAAAGTGTCGCAATAGAGGCGATGTGCGACTACTTGTCAAATGGCAAGGGTTACACAGTGACTCTACTTGGGAATGGTATGATGAGTTTGCTAAGCGGTTTCCGCACTTCCACTTTGACGGCAAAGCTCTTCTCCATGGGGAAGGAATGTTACTGATAAGATAATTAGCATAAATGGTGGCAACATTGTCGACGTGGCTAGCAAATATCCAGATTTTATTACTAATTTGTTGAGTAGTTTTGGGCAAGCATCTCATTATGTTTTGCTGCCTTATATTCTGTTTTGGTGTTGACATGCAATAACATAATACAACAACTATCCCTAAATTCCCTCCCTATCTCCCTCTTCCTCTATCTCTCTCATTTTCTAACTTTTCTCATCAGTGGATTCTCGATTGATCATCTTGATCAATCCACAGTCCATATCAGACTAATCTAAGTAACCAACCGCAAGAATAGTTCATCATGATTCAACCTTTGCGGATTCTTTTTTGCTAGCAATACATAGGTTAATTATTTCGGATTTAACTTTTTGAATTTTTCTAGCAATCTTAGATGATATTGCCTAGCCTACAACTATACATGAAAATATGTACTATAGCAAGCTTAATTTACTTGAAGAAGACAATATAATATGTTTACTGTATACTATTATGATGGTGTGTTTAGTAGCATTATGGGGAAGAAAAAAAAAATTCCCTACCACACCTTTCAAAAAAAAAAAAGTCTTTTGTGAGATCGTCTCACTATAAATTTATTGTAAGACGTACAATTTTGTGGTATCTTTTTATGAATAAAGGGATGACTAATAATTTATGTGAGGTGACTTAAAATTTTTAATCACATTCAGATTAAAAAAGTAAGTCTAATATCACTTATTAGTCATCCAATAACGAGTCCGCTTTCACAATAAATCTACGTGAGACGATCTTGCCCTAGAATTTACATTTGAAAAATGTTATTAAGAAAACTTTGAGAGGGAAATAATATTATTGATAAATGTTTTGGAGATTGATGATACACCAAAGAAACCTACAAACTATTTATAGGAATTGAAAATAAAGAAAAGAAAAGAAACAAGAAAAAGAAACTAAAACTATCTTTCCAAGAATATAACATATTTTGGAAAGGAATACAAGAACGAGAAACACCTATACTGATACAATATATTATTATTCTTCACATCCCACCCCCCTCCCCCCCCCCGGAGAAAATGCTCACAAGACCTAACCTTTCTGAAAGATACTTATGTTGTTTTTCCCCCAATGGTTTAGTCAACATATCAGCTAACTGTTCACTTGAAGGCACATGAGTAACATGAAGAAAACCCTCCATTAACTTGTCTCTCGGATAATGACAATCAATGTTGAGATTTTTAGTTCTCTCATGAAAAACTGGGTTTTCTGCTATATGGACAACTGCCTTATCACCACAATGTAACATAGCTGGAAGCTCCACAGGAATCTTTAAATCTTGAACAAGATTAGCTATCCAAACTAATTCAGAAGTGGTGGTAGACATAGCTCTATATTTTGCTTCCGCCGTAGATTTAGCAACTGTATTTGTTTCTTAGTTTTCTAGGAAACTAAGCAATCCCCAAGGAAAACAACATAACCAATGAGAGATCTAGCAGTCAGTTGGCATGTTCCCCAATCTGCATCACAATAGGCCTTCAAGCTGAAATTTGCCTTTGTTGGAAAGAAAAGACCATTATTGATGGTTCCTTTGAGGTATCTTAAAACATGTAATGTTGCATTATACTGAGATACTGTAGGAGCTTGTAGAAATTGACTTAGATGTTGGACATAATAGGATATATCTGGCCTTGTAAGAGTCAAATACAAAAGCCTCCCAACAATCCTTCTAAACTTCTCAGGATCTTCAAGCAACTAACTTTTGGAATTAGCCAACTTTAAACCTCTCGGCAAAGGGAATTTGGCAGGTTTTGCTCCAGTCAATCCTGCATCAAACAAAATGTCAGACACATATTTCCTCTAGTTCAATAGAGTTCATGCATCAGACCTTGAAATTTCAATTCCTAAGAAATATCAAGCTAGTCCTAAATATTTGATTATAAAGGTTTGATGTAACGATTCCTTGAGCTCTTTTATTCCTTTTTCATTATTCCTTGTAATTAAAAGATCATCCACGTAAACTAACACAAATATGGTCATATTTTCATTTTCCTTAGTAAATAATGAATAATCATTTTTTGATTGTTGAAAACCAATTTTCTGAAGAAGTCTATTTAGCTCAATATTCCATTGTCTTGCAGCTTGTTTGGAGACCATAGAGAGATATTTCCAACTTGCAGATTTGCTCTTCTTTGGCTTTATCATACCCTTCTGGAGAAATCATATATACATCTTCATCCAAAAAACCATGGAGGAAGGCGTTGTTGATGTCCAGCTGATATAGAGGCCAACTTCTCATTGTAGCCATGGCAATAAAAATTCTCACTGTTGTGAACTTGGCTACAGGTGACAAGGTGTGTTTGTAATCTTCATCGTTGATTTGTTCAAACCCCCTAATAACCAACCTGGCTTTGTATCTTTCAATGCTTCCATCAACTCTGAGTTTCACCATGTAAACCCATTTTGAAGTTAGAGCTCTTTTCCCAGGAGGTAACTTAGTGAGGACCCATGTTCCATTCTATTCCAAGGCTTGAATTTCTTCCTTCATAGCCTGTCTCCACTCAGGATCTTAGACAACTTCTTTTATATTTGAGGGTTCTGAGACATGTATTGTAGCAACAAGAGAATTAACATATTCTACTGAATAATGCTTGAAGTCGGACCTTTTAAACAAGGGAAAAGTAATTGTTCCCCTCATGCTTGAAAAACTATGTGACTGAGATAAAGATGGATCACAACACTTCTTTTCTGTTTGAATAAAGTCTTTCAGCCAGCTGGGTTCACGTCTCTGTCTGGTGGACCTCCTCACATTAATTTGGGTCTCAGCATCCTTTGAAATGTCATTGTCTGTGTCAGAGACACATTCTGCATCAGACAAAGAATGGTCATCCTGTTGTTCATTGGACAAAAGCAAGTCTGAATAGTCGTTGTCATTGGCTTGACTAACATCCATTATATTTCCTTGTGTATGACCAATATCCACCATGTTTTCTGGTGGATGACTAATGTCTCCTCCATTATGTTTTGTCACATCATCTTGAAAAGACAAAGTATTATTGTTACAGATGAAATCATAGAGTTCAAAAGAGAGAGGAGCTAGCTAGTACTCTTGGCTCGAAGTGGCAGTGGAGTCACATGTTGACTACCCAAAAATTGGTTCAGAGAGTGCCTTAACCTGTTGGAGTTTTTCTTTAAAAGGAAAAACTTGTTCTCTAAATATAACATCTCTACTATGGAAGACTCTCCTATTATCTAATTGATACAATTTATACCCTTTCATACCAAAGGTGTACCCAAGAAGAACACATTTGACAGCTCTATTTGCAAACTTGCCCTTTTCTCCCAAGTTAACAGCATAGCACATGGAACCAATTGTTCTTAGATTAGTGAGGTTACGTTTGACATTATAGAGCCTTTCAAAAGGACTTTGCCAACCTAAATTTTTCATGGGAAGTTTATTAATTATATAAGTTGCAGCTAGAATACATTCCCCCCCCCCCCCCAATAGGACTTAGAGAAACCTGCTTGAAGTCTGATGGCCCTAGCAGTATCCAGAAGATGTCAATGCTTTCTTTCCACCACCCCATTATGCTGTGGTGTCATAACCATTGATCTTTGGTGAATCATGCCTCTGGATTCAAACAAAGAAATACAAGCATTTTGCAAGAATTCAGTTCCATTATCAGTTCTTACACACTTGACCTTTAAATCAAACAGAGTTTCAACCATGTTCAAAAATTTATCAATGACATTTAAGACTTGCTTCTTATTTTGTAACAGTTGTGTCCAAGTGTACCTAGTGAAATCATCAACAATTGTGAGGAATATTTTTCTCCATTTATGTTTGGAATCCTATAAAGACCCCATAAATCCATGTGAACTAATTGAAATGCTTGGGAAGTTTTTATGGAACTTCTAGCAAAAGGTAGTTTGTGGGATTTTGACAAAACGCAAATTTCACAAGTAAAATCATCATTATTAGGAATATTACAACTTCAGACACAGCCGCTAGAGAATCACAAGTGAATTCCTCCTTCCTTTTAGCTTTGGAGATCAACGTGTAGAGGCCTTGTCCTTCATTTACAATTGCCACAGTGGTCTTACTTAAATGGTCCTGAAACAAACATCTGTCAGATAATAACACAACATATAAATCTTGATCTCTCAACAATTTGGTGACTGACAATAAGTTATACTTGAAGTCAGGAACATATAATACTTTCTGGAGTTTAATTTTATCATCAAGAATGATTGTCCCAACTAGAAAGACCTTCTTGATTAATCCGCCGGGCATGGAAATAGACACGGGTTTGTCAAGGTGGGATATAGAATCAAATAGGGAAATATCATAACTCATGTGATCACTGGCACCGGTATCTATGATCCATGTTGTTTCCAAGCGTTTTTCAGGATCATATGAGACACAATGTACACTAGATTCTGAGTTAGCCTCTATATTACCTGAAAAATGAGAGAAATGTCCATTATCAGCTTTTCTCTGTCTGTCTTATGTAGGTTCTGTTTGATCTTTGAAGGAATGCCCTTGATCATTCTGGTTTTGGGTTTTGCCAAAATGAGCCGATCGAATATTGCTTCTTGGTTTGATCAAGAACACCATTTTGGTTCATCATGTAGACTTCTTGTGCTACTTGTTGGATGAATTTCATGTCCACTCTTGGCATCTAATCGACTCCATTGCTTAGAGGGTCATCATCAATAGTCACATTTGCTGCTGTCTTTCTTCCTTTTCTTTTATCAAACCATTCAGGGTATCCAATGAGTTTAAAACATTGATCCCTTTCATGCCCATGTCTTTGACAGTAGGTGCAATATTTTCTTGCTTTGTCCTTCTTGTTGTCTTTTCTAAGAGGCCTTGTGCTGGAATTAGCCACCAGAGCTTGAGCATCATCAAGAACGTTTGATCCGGATGAGTTCTGTTTGGAAAGCACACATCAATCTCGCCATTAGAGCTAATTCCTCCTGAGGCAATCTTTTGACTTTCAGCCCTCTGCACCAAGGAATAAGCTTTATTAATGGTGGGAAGAGGATCCATCAATAGAATCTGGCTTCAAACACTGTCGAAATCTTCATTGAGATGCATCAGGAATTGGACGAGTCTTCTTCTTTGCTCCATATCCAAAGAAACCTTAACATGTGGGCAAGTTGAGGAACATGTGCACACAGGAACTTCAGTCATCTTGCTTAATTCATCCAATAATTTTTTCAATTTAGTAAAGTATACAGCTACTGTATTCTTGCCCTGAAAAAGCTCAGAAATATCTCTTTCTAACTGAAAGAGTAGGGGGCCATTACTCTGGCCAAACCGTTTTGTGAGTTCAAGCCATAGTTCACGAGCGGTATTAACGTAAAGAAAGGATTCTGAGAGATCGAGAATCATACAGTTCAGCAACCAGCTGATGACCATGTTATCGCACTTGTCCCATTGTCTTGACAGGGAGATCTGAGTAGGTCTTGTGCATTCCCCCGTGATGAAGCCAAGCTCCACCTTGGTTTTGAGAGCAATTTTAACTACTCTTCCCCACTTTGAAAATTATTTCCAGAGAATTTGATGCCAAGGATCTGGAGACCTGGGTGATCCGAACCTTGCTGATGGAGAGGGTCATTGTTATACAATTCTTCATCCATCTTGGTTCCAGGTTGAATGACACTTGTGTCTCCTCCTCCTCCTTATGATTCTTCCCCTTCGGCTGTCATGTCTTCCTCGAATTAATGTCTGATCTCAATTTCTGAAGTTTAATCGGAACTTCAGAATGACTTGCAGACAATAGGATGACAATGGAGAACTCAGACGAGAGCCCTAAGCTTTGATACCAAGAGAAAACTTTGAGAGGGAAAGAATATTATTGATAAATGTTATGGAGATTGATGATATACCAAAGAAACCTACAAACTATTTATAGGAAGAGAAAATAAAGAACAGAAAAGAAACAAGAAGAAACTAAAACTATCTTCCCAAGAATATAACCTATCTTGGAAAGGAATACAAGAACGAGAAACACCTACATATACTGATACAATATATTATTATTCTTCACAATTATTGAGCTTTAAAATGAAATAATGGGTCACACCTTGAAATTTTGGATCCACAAGGTTCAATTAAAGATGGAAAAAAATTGTCTACAAAGAAAGGGGTAGTAATTTTGCATAAAAATTTCGCAACTAAACACATCAAAAATGAATGGCTCTGAAGGTTAGATAATGACAACTATTTTTATGGGTAAAATTATTAATAACAATGAAGATTGAACTATTTGTGTCCATGCAATAACTAAGCGAACCAAAAACTTAGCACATATGGTTGAAGATTCAAATAATTGTATATTTTAATACATTTTCTCATAAAAATTGACAAATGTTATTCGCATTAGGGTCGGTAATCTTTTAGTGATGCATGCTTGTTCCATAAAGGTTGATGTTTAGTACTCACTTATATACCGAGGATCAATATCTAAGCATAGGAACATGAATGACACAATTTGGAAGCCAAATGAGCATAAAAACTGGAAACAACCCCAAAGAGAATAACTAGTAAGACTTGATCAAATCAACTTCAAACATGAATTGCCTGCTAACAAGAAATTACCTGTGTGATTTAGCAAGAAAATAGGAATCAAAACACAACCAAAACTTATTCAATAGCCACGAAAAGAACTAGCACAACAACTATCCAAACCAAGTAACAACAAGTAACAAAAGAGAAAGATATGATCATAACTAAAGGATTAATCCACCAAGATGATTTAGGGCCTTTAAGTAGATTGCTTAAAGGTACAACCACCATCACCCTCAAACACCAAAAGAAACTTCATCAAATTTGATATAAAGGCAGATTACCAATCAAACTATAAAGAGATTGCTCTAAGAACCACCATTTAAGCTAAATAGATAAAGTAATAAGAATTTTCGTGTGAAGGGTTTTCAAATACTAAACTTTGTATTCATAATTTTTAAATCTTCCCAAGACCTTCTTATCTTAGTTTGTATAGGAGCTTAAGACTAGAAAATAGGAAAAACCATAGGTCCAATGGGAACATCTAAGGCCCAAATTGAGCCTTTCATAAGAGACTAATCCAAGAGCTTATATTATCATATGCTCTTTGTTTTGCTACTAGAAATAACAAAAATCAGACCTAAACTTAGTTACTAATTAGCTAGGAAAGGGAAGGGACCATTTGGCTAGCTACTAAACAACTTTCTACGCAGCAAAATATCCTTCCATTGTAGCTAAGGGCCATCCTTAAGGTTTCAAAACTCCATGTGAAGGAGATACGATGTTATTTCTACATCTTTACCATACTTATCCCTAGGTTGTGAGAGTATATGAGAGTTTATATCATATCTTTTGTAATATCTCCCCCAATAGTGGATATTGATTGCTGCCTGTGGTTTTTCCCGATTGGGTTTCCATGTAAAAGTATTGTCTCCCCATATATCTTTGTTCTTACCTCTTTAATATTATCCTCGATTCCATAATCATCCTATATTTTCTTCCGCTGCATATATTGCTCTATTGTACACCCTAACAACTGATAACACATATTTGAATTATAATCCTAACAGGGAGTGTGCTTAATGGAAGACTTGAGCCTTGTATAAGACGCTAACATCCCCTGCCTCTTTCCACTATTAGGCATGTTGGGTTAATATTCTCTTAAATTAGGTGACGAGTTTGACTATCATCTAATATATAAAAAAAAATTAAGGGATGATCAAATACATGCATTAAGACATATTTTTGGTGCGGAAGATAATTGGAATGTTGACATTCTTTCTTCACTTCAAAATCAAACAATTCTGTAAGTAATTTTCCTTTTGACATTCTATTTGTTTAACTGATGATAAATATTATTCTTGAAACTTTTCTTTTTTAAGTCAAAATGAGCACATACAAATCCAATTACTGTTGCAATAAATATAAAAGACCATACATATTTTTGAAATGACAGGTGAAAGACATGCCATAATCAAATTCCTTTTCGATTAGTACACATTAAGCACATAAGCTAAAAGAGCTGAAAAGATATTACATTATATAGAATTCATTAATATTGCAACTTTGGTAGTTGGTACAATTGAAGCTTTCTTTTTTATCGACCAAAATGAGTTTTGAGGCATGTACACAACGTACTCAAGCTTTGAGCGTGAGTTTAGCAGTTCAATTGGCACTAGACTACGTATAAAATTAGGAGTTTAATCTTCTTTAATAAAGTACCAATTCTTCATGGGGCCATAATAAATTACCAATTCTTTAATAAATGTAATGTTGTTGGAAACTTGTTTTTATTAAATAAATATGAATTTATTTATAAAATAACTGAAATAAAAAGGTTAATTAGAGAGAACAGATAGCATTAGTATTTAGTAATAAACAGCTAATAATCAAATTTAAAAATAATTATTAATTCTAAAATTTAAGCATATATCAACAATTATAACATCAATCAAAACAACGTTGCATCGCTTTATTTTTTTTAAAAAAAATTACAACAAAGAGAGATTAGTTTATATTATAACATCAATCAAAATGAGGTTGCACCACTTTGGTTTTTATTAAAAAAAATTACAACAAAGAGACATTAATTAGTTTACATTTTTTTTATCATAATGTTAATCAAAATGTATTTTCTTTAGACAATATTAAAGAAAACACACAACAATATATAATATAGCCTTTTTTTTTAATGGAAGTTCTACCCTCTACTATCTCTTAAATTTTACTTAAATTATATTTTATATTGGGATTGATATATTATAATAGTAAATTTGGTGGAATAAAGGCTATCCAATGGATATTATGTTGGGATTCATACATTTTCTCAGTAAATTTGGTGAAAAAAGACTAACGAATGAATTTTTTTTTAAAATAAAAAGCTAATGAATAGTATTTTAATTGTGTATTATTATTTGTAACCTATATGTATGATTTTGTTTTCTGAGTTGATATTTGTGATACTAAATAAGTAGTAGTTAAGTGGCAACCACCTTCAGTTTTCATGCTCTCAACCGACTGTGCATCTAGTTTCCTTCTTTTTTCTGTATTTTCATATGGTTACATGTGTTTTCAAAATATAATAGGAATTGCAAAGTGATGCCCATTTGAGATGATGATCATTTCAAAAACATCTGTTTAACTTTGTAGATGTTTGACGTTGTTTCTTCAATTCATTGACACATCATTACGCAAGTGCCTCAAGCTTGGCACATACTAATAACTTATAAGCCTACTTACAGTGAAGAAAGCATCATCATGAAAGGAAGAATTCCTCATCGTCATCGAGCATGAGACAAATGTAGACATGGCTATTATAAAAATGTTTACACAAGTTGTCATACTGATACAGTTGACTCAAGTCTGCCAACCCATTTGTGACGAAAAAAGGTTCAATTAATCAGCATTTAAGCTCTAAAGCATCCAAAACTTACGCTTTCTGGGGCAAAGAGGACCTTGTGGTTCTGGAGGCTTAACAAATTCTATCTCTGAATCAGCAACATGCCAGATCATTGGCCAGTACCGACCACCCTGGCTGCACTTCTGTGTGAGTAAAGGGCATCCTTGAATGCACAAGTGTTTGAGGCTGGATGGAAGACCATCTTTTGGCAAGCCTACAAGCCTGGGGCAGTCTTCTAAGTACAAATCTTTCAGTGATGTCAGCCTTGCTAAACAATTTCCAGGACAGAAGGCTCGCAACTTGGTACAGTTCTTGACACTCAAGCACTGAATTGAAGATGGTAGATCTTCACCTGGGAAAGCCTCCAGTTTTCTGCACCCTGAAATAAAGAGAAACTGTAGGGCAGGTAGCCTTTCTACCCATCCATCTGCATAGGACAAGGAAATAAGGTCTTGGCAGTTATCAATATACAGAGTTTTTAGTCCCGGGAGATTTGGGAGTTGTGGTAAGGAATACATGTATTTGACGTTGGAAATGACCAGGGAGCTCAAGGACTCTGTGCTTGGTATTGCTTCTATCAAGCTTGGGCCAATGCAATCTTCCAGTTCCAAACCATGAAGACGTTTGCTGTGCTGTGCATCTGGAAGGCTCCTTAGTGATGTGCACCCACTTACCACCAACTTTTGAGGGGCAAAACCTTTTGGTAATGTTTGGAACCTTGGACAATTAATAACTTTCAGTTCCAGGAGATTCATGAGGGACGACCTTACTTCAGAGACTTGCCTGCCTCTATCATCCCTTGTAATCACTCCCACGAAGATTTCACTCCAATTTTCTAGCGATGCATTGTTGATGATCCTTAAGAACCCCAAATATGGCATCACAGGGAGGGAAGTGAGTGCATCACATTGCTTTATTTTTGCTGTCCGGAGGTTTGGGAACATACAAGGCAGCTCCTTCAATTGCGGACAGTTGCTGATTGTCAACCTGGTTAAGCTTGGATATGCCTCCTCTGGCCATCCTACCAACTCTGGCATTCCTTTGATGGAAAGCTTCCAGAGGTGAGGTAATGGACCAAGTGAGAGGACTTTGCAATTCATGCACTGATTCAGGGAGACATTCTGTAGGTTACTGAGGATTCCCAGCCAACTGGGAAATTGATTTCCTTTGAAGTGGTTTATCTGGAGTCGTTCCAGGCCATGGTGGGGTTCAAGGTCTTCAAGAACCCTTTCTTGGGCGGTCATTTCTTGCAGGCTAGCCTCCTCATCGTTCCATTCAAGAACCATACCGCTAATTCCTTCCTTCTGTTTCAATGCTGCTGACTTTGCATCTTTTGCGCTGCCGAGGTTGGAAATGTGCAAATTGCCTTGAAGGTTATTCATGGATTTGAACTCTTCAATTCCATATCCGCTCTCTGACCCAACATGGAAAAAGTGTAAATTGTGCAAATGAGTTAAGCCTCCTATTCCAGCGGGCAATGTAGGACGCTTGTACCAGAACATGTCATCAAGCTCAAGGTACCGAAGTTTTGTGAGGTTCCTAAGGTCCTTGGGTAATTCCCAAAGCCAAAGGCACCCAAGTAGCTTCAGGACTTGCAGATTAAGGAGGTTGCATATCATACTGGGAAGTGCTTTAATCTCTGTCCTTGACAGGTCTAGGTAAGCCAACAACTTCAGTTCACCAATTGAATCTGGCAAATCTTCTATTGTGCTTGAGCTGAGATCCAGGACCTGGAGGTAACTCAAAGTTCGGAATATGTCATGTAGCATTTTACCAAAGTTTTTGGCATGTGTAGTGGGCAACAGTAGAGTGCGCAACTTCGGTGCATTCAGTATCTTTTCTGCAAGCCTCTCGACCTCTTTTCCCAGAAACGACATGTGCCGGCACTCTGCTTTGATTGATAAGGACTCATTTTCTTCAACTTGTTGACAGAAACTTGAGACAGATTTGGCCAAATCATGATAGAGGTCGTGCATCTTACATCTCTTGGTGTTGTTCACCTCTAATGGCTGAAAAAAGGACCTTTTAAGCAGCTCATTAAAGTAACGACCTCCAACTTCCTCCACTTTATCTGCTCCAGCACCAGGTTGGATGTAACCTTCTGCTATCCACAGTTTGACCAGTTCATTTTGGTCAAACATGTAGCCTTTCGAAAATATAGAGCAGTAGGCAAAACACAGCTTTAGTTGTGGTCGGAGGTGATCATAGCTCAACTTCAAAGCAGGGAGGATGTATGTGTCGTTCCCAGAATCGGAATGCATCTCTGACCCCCAGGCACCACTTTTCATGATCTTCTTCCAGTTGTCAACACTGGTATCCCCACACAGTAAGCATGCCATTGCCTTCACTGCCAGCGGAAGGAATTGACACCTGTGAACAATTTTTCTGCCAATTTCCTCCAAATCTCTCGGGCATTCCCCAGTTACGAAGGCTCTTTTAACGAACAAATCCCAACAAGCTTCTTCTGACATAAGGTCCAAGCGCAGTGTATGAGCGGCACCCATTTTCTTTGCAACATCTTCGTTTCTACTGGTGACTAAGACTTTGCATCCCCGACACAACCGCAGGAACCTACTGAGGGGCTTCCAAGCGAACTTCTCTGGCCAGACATCATCCAGTAGAAGCAGCAAGCGTTTTTCCTCCAGCACCTCAAGGAGACGTTCCTCGATTGAAAACTGAGGCATCTTGTCATGACTCATCCCTGTGAGAATCTCAACTGTCTCCCTGAGAATTCTCTCGACACTGCAGTCCGTGGAGACATTTACCCACACGGCAGCCTTGAAGTGGGATTGTTCACTTGCCTTTTTGTATACCCTGAGATCATGATACACAAGCTGCGCAAGGGTCGTTTTCCCAACGCCCCCCATTCCTGTTATGGCCAAGACAGGAATCACCCCTGCAGGGTTAGATCCGTCTGACAGCAACCACCTTACGATCTCCTCTTTCTCCTCCTCTCTGCTGATGATCTGTGATGTGTCTCGGAGACAGTGCATCTCCCGCACCTCAACCAAGCTGTCTCTTGCAGTGTGAGGCCTTGTGCTTATGTTGACATAGTCTGTTTCTCTGAAATGGAAGTCATGTTTCTCTTTCGAGATGGCGTCCATCCTCTTCACGATGACTTCGACTTTACTGGCTGCTTTTGATCTGAAACGAAGCCATGCTAAGGGGGCAGGGAATCTCTGCTTCTCCCTCAGGGCAACTTCAGTGGCAAAGGTTGCCAGTACATCCTCGGCATCAAGGACTACGTCGTGGAGCTTTCGATGCCAATCGTGCAAGAGCCTTGACTCGGAGTCTAGCAGCAACCTTTCAGAATCTTCGAGTGCAGCCATAATGGTTCTCAGGGTTGTTGATAGATCTTCAATCTTACTTTCAACTCCGAAGATCTCGTGGAACTTGTTATTCACAAATGATTCTAGTTCATTTGCTATCCTTTCAACTACAGGGCCTGGGAGTTGTGACACTACAGAATCCATATGTAATTAGGAGCTCAATGCACTTGAACCACAGAACAAGAACAGAACAAGAAGTGAACCAAAAAACAAAAATCACTGATGTTAGAGATCTGAATGTATCGCAGGATTGAATTATATTATATCAGAACGAAAGGAATTAAAAGACATTGACAAATAATTTTTGGAATAGCTCTGTTTGGGACTAAGCTGTGCACAAGGGGGTATATCCACATACAGGCCCGGCCCTGGGGGTAGGCCCAAGGGGCGACCGCCCAGGGCCCAATGTGTTAAAGAAAAACTGGTTGAAATTTTAGGGCCCCAACTTCAATTAATATCATGCAATCTTAGATATATTAATAGGCCCAAATAATGAGGCCCAACGCTGGACAAAAAAACACAACTGTTAAAGGGCCCCAAATCCAACGCAATCCAACGCCAAAATATGATTTCGTCATTCAGTCTACATCACGTCCCTTCTTCCTCAAGCTCCCCTTTTCTGGTGACGTCCCTTCGTCCTCCTCTCGACCACCGAGCTTCCCTTTTCTGGTCCGACGGTCCTTTGCTTGTCTCCCTCGGTCCGACGGTCCCTTCGAATTCATCTTCCTCTCCCTCACCCTGGGTCATGGGCCTCATGGTGTCTCAAATCAATTGGCAACGGTAAATTTTTCTTGTTATATTAAGCAAAGTCAGCTCTATTGAATAATAATCAACATTGAATTAGTAATCCCTAAACCCCAAATCCCAATTGCTCAAGGCTCCATCTTTTTCCCAATTTGATTTCGGTGATTGTCTTACTGGGGTTGATGGTTGCAATTTAACGGTGAAGAAGCGATCGCAGCTTGCAAACTTTGCGGCGGTGGTTCCAACCAACAACTGTTTGGTGGCAACGGACCCGGGTTAGTATTGCTTCTCGGCTGACTGGCTGAGTACTGATTACTGAATGATTTTAATGGGCTGTGCTTGATATTTTTGGTGGGTTATTTACTTGTTTCCAGTTTGATTCTATACCTTTGTCTCTTTTTCCCTCTCTTTGAGGTGCACGTAGAGCAGTAGTATTAGGATGGATTTAGGAGTTTTAATTGATAAGTATTTTTAGGGTAATTGAAAGAATGAAAGTTTTGGCTTTGTCGGTTCACTCGGTTGGCAAGCTTATGTTTGCTGATCAATTAAGCAATTGATCTTTGTGTGAGGATGGTACCATGATGATATTGATAGATGATGATGATGATACTTAAAAAAGGGTGAATCCAACATGACACCTGTGGAATTAAAGAATCAGTTTCAATGGAATTTGGTGGAACAATTTTGCTAGTGGAATATGTGTTGTAATTTGATTGGGCCTTGGGCCTCCTCTTGTTTGTGCTAGGCATTTGTGCCTGCTGGCACCATTTGGGCTTGGCCCTTAATCATCAAAAAAAAATTAATATAATTATATATATAGTTTGTTACTACTCAGTACTCTTTGGGTTTGGCAAGAAATTAAGAATTAATTGGTACCATGATGATATTGATAGATGATGATGATGATACTTAAAAAAGGGTGAATCCAACATGACACCTGTGGAATTAAAGAATCAGTTTCAATGGAATTTGGTGGAACAATTTTGCTAGTGGAATATGTGTTGTAATTTGATTGGGCCTTGGGCCTCCTCTTGTTTGTGCTAGGCATTTGTGCCTGCTGGCACCATTTGGGCTTGGCCCTTAATCATCAAAAAAAAATTAATATAATTATATATATAGTTTGTTACTTACTCAAGATCTTTCTTTGGGTTTGGCAAGAAATTAAGAATTAATTGGTCATTATTGTTGTGATAATCATTTCTATTGAAGACCTCAAAATAATAAAAAGATAATAATTTCTATTGAATTTGATAATATAATTTCATTGCAGTAATCTATTTCATTTAGTATAGTTTCTTGTTGATTATGTTCATTTAGTAGAGCTTGGTCAGCTTGTGTCATCTACCAAATTCACGATCGTTTGAGGAAACCACAAGAAAAAGGAAAAGAAAATTTTATTATATTATCCATAATCTTAGGTTAATTTCAGTTAATTCAATATATGACTTTACCTTTTTTACTAATTAGTTAATTCAATATTGTTAAATAGGTGATAGATTTTGGAGTGGCGTTGAGGATTTTGATATGTCGTTGTTGTCCGGCTATTGGCATTGCTTCTTGTGCAAAGGATTCAAGGTGCTATTGTCAGGTACACATTTTGACTAAACTTTTAGTATCGTTGTTTAGTATGAACGGTAACATAGTTTTTTAAAAAGGGCCCCAATTTGCAAATTGATATTTATGTCGCCTGGGGCCACAAAATTGTAAGGACCGGGCCTGTCCACATATAAGTTGCAGTGAGCTAGCCATATAATTAGGCATATTAAATAGGTCAAGTTATTTGTTCGATTATTTGTTATCTAACTATATTGTTTATCAATAAACTTAGATGAAAGTTACACTTAATACTCTTTGAAATATGTAAGATTTATAATTTTAATTTTTATATTTATATTTATCTTTGACAATAAATTAAAATACATCACCTTATGTATAACTCGAATTACAGTATATTACCAAGCAAATTCTTGAGTATGATATGTCATTATTTAAGTTCCACAATGAATTACTTTGTATAAATGAGTTAATGGTTAAATAGGTAAATTGGAATTTTATTCTAACGCGTTTACTTAAATGAGTAAATATGTCAAAATAAGGTCAATCCATTTAAAATTTAAAAGGTAAAGGTTTCAATTTTCGACCGACCATTTAATAAATGAGTTAAGTTCAAATCAAAATATTTTAAACTCGTTTAAATTTGGCACGAACACGAATCCGACTCGACATGACCTGTTAACTAGTTTTACAGTCTTGCGCATCCCTCCTCTCAATATGTCAATTTGTCCACGTCTCTTTCTAATTAAAAATGAACAGCTAAAAGTGACAAAAAGTTTAAATATTGGCCACGGAAGACTTTTGCTCAAGTAGTCAATTGCCAATTTCCTCATAGACAATGATAATATTTTGTGACCCGCCTCACTTCCCCTCGCTAAGTTATTTTACTAGCTCTGGATCCTCAACGTTACTATTTTCTTATTAAACTTGACAAATATCAAGAACAAAAATGGTATATGTTTTGGGGAAGACATTTTTAAGATATCCTAACATAAAATCATATTATTATCTGTTAAATTGACATTAAATAAGATCCAGTTATATAGTTACATATAAATTACATATTTTATCCATTATTTTTTATATTTATAAAAACACCTAAATTATATTTAATGGACGATATTGATTTGAATAGGTTGTAATTTGTGCTCGTGGGGTACATTACACTAGTAGAATTCATGCCAAAATGCGTCTGTGATTTGGCATCTGTTAATATATCAGACGCTAAATCATAGAAACAGAATAAATAAAAAGTTTATTAAGAAAATGGCGGTTGTTTGCTAAAAATAGACGTCAATCTGGGGTAAAATAAATGTCAGGCTTTTCAGTTTGAACGTGGTCAAATTTCAATTTTTTTTTAATTGTTTTGCAAAAATGGCGTCTGTTTGGACCTGAAGCAGATGCCTTTTCTATATTGACGTCTGTTTCTGGTCCAAACAGACGCCAATTTTGCAAAATATTAAAAAAAAAAACCCGCTTGTTTCTCTGCATGCCTCGACTGCCGCGACATTAATATGGGCCCATTTTGGCGTCTGTTATATCCCTAAATAGACGCCTATTTTGCCTAAAACGGTAAAAAAATGGAGTTTGTAATTGTTGGCCGCCATTTTCGTCGAAGGAGAAGGAGAAAGCGAGAGCGACGAAGAAGAAGCGTACACACAGCCGTTCATCAAAAAAACAGGTAATTTTTGTTTCAGATCTGTTCTAATTTGTATATTATTATGAAAAGTTTGAATATTTGTATGAAATTGATTAAAATATGATGAAAAACGAAGAATTTGAATATTTGTAGTCTTGTTTTGAGTATATAAGTTTAGTTGAAAAACGAAAAATTTTAGATCTAATTTAGTTGAGTGCATATAAATTGAAAAATTGAGTAGTTTTAGTTAATTTGTATGAATTGTAATATATTTTGGATGTTGAATTCGAATTTTATTTGTGAAAATAGTGTTCGTAATGTATTGTTTGTATGTTTTAGTTTGAGTTTAATAAATTGTGTGTATGTTTAAGTTTTAGTTTTATTTTTAATTTATAATGTTGAGGAGTATATATAAATATCTTTACGTTGAGCATAATGTTGAATTTTATATGTTTTGAAGTAAATTTAAATATGAATTATTATATTTATTGTTCCCAAAAAAAATATATATTAATGCATGTAAAATTTGTTTAACTTGAGCTTTATGATAAACGTTAATATGTAATATATATATGAATTTTGAATGTTTAGTATGTCCTAAATTTGTGGGAAATTATAATGTGTTTCGGTTGAGTAAAAATATGTTATATTTTAGGATGGTTTTTAGGAATTTTAAAAACGATTTAATTAGTTAGTTAACATGTGTACGTAATATACTATTAATTAGGAATACATTTAGTTTAATTTGTATGTCTTGAATTTATAATTTAATTTGTTTAGTTAATAAGTTAATAATATTAAAAAAAGTATTATATATAAACCATTATTCAATTTGTACATATACGTACGTAGTGAATATAATTATAAACTATTTATAATTGTTTAGTTTCTAATTAAGTATGTCGGCCCCGATATGAATTTTGGAAATTGTTAATTTGGTTAATTGTATCTTTATGGGTATATAAAAATTATGAGCATGCATAGGTTAGTTAATGTTAGTGAAAAAATAGTTTAGTGTACGTACATAATTAATTATGAATAGTTTGTTTAGGGTTAGGCTAATTAGTATGGGTTAGGGTTTAGTGTTAGGATAATTAGTATGGGTTAGGGTTTAGGGTTTAAGGTTAGGGTAATGTGACCAAGTACATATTCCATGAAATTCATTGTAGTTTGACATTAATCAACAAATTGAAAAGTTGGGGAATATCTTCTCAACTTTTGAAATGTTGTTTAGTATGCTTCAAAAGCATTTGAAACTACGTCATGAAACAAGTATATTGGTCAATTGGTATGACGTTGGTATAGAAGATTACGTTGGTATACTATTCTGAGTAATTTATATGTATTAATTAGTTGTCATAAAAAGAGGTTGAGTTTTGATGATTTTGGTTGTTATTAGTAAGTGAGTTAGCCTTTAAAGTTGGTAGTGGAAATTTGTTGCTAATCCAACCTAATTGTTAACTTAATTACTCATAACGCCAAATGAAGACATAAATTATGTAAATAATTATGTCTCGTACATCCAGTTTAACTTACTTAAGTACTCAACAACCAGTAACTATATTATTAGTGAATAGGTTATTTATAATGGTAGTTCAGGGTTTTCAGCCATAGATTAACAGTTAACAAACACACTCTCCTTGGATAATAACAGGATCATCTTCCCTGGTGACATGGCTTAGTTGTTGATGCCATAAAAAAGTTTTTAGTTTGGATGATTTTGATAATATTTAATCGAGTATGTTATTGAATAATACAATTAAACATAAACTATTATAATTATGAATTTAAGTACAAACTGAATAATTTATTATCATTAATTTTTTAGTACTGAGACGGATATATGTTTATTATTAATTAAATTCATGAATAGATTCACGTACATTATGGATGGGCCCCCACATCGCCGTTGGATGTACCAGAGGTTTGAACCGAATAGGAGGGTTATCAGGGCACAATGGGCTGCTGGGGTAGAAATGTTTGATCAATTTTCAAAGAGTAATTCGTATGAATATCCAAGAACTGGAAAGTATCGGTGTCCATGTGTGAAGTGTAAGAATAAGAGCGGATATAGTCCCGATGAAGTTAAAGAACATTTGCATAGGCGAGGGTTTTGGAAAAATATTGGTGTTGGACGAGCCATGGTGAAGAATGGGGTGACGATGATGATGAGGATGGCAGTGGTAACTATGCAGAAGGTGAGTGGGAACCGTCTGCAGGTAGTCCCCCAACAAACGAGGAACCGAGTCAGCCACCATTCATCGACAGAACGGAAGAGATGATGAATGATTTCATCATGGCGAATGAGGCGCCTAATGCAGGAGCTCAACAATTTTATGATATGCTTCAATCTGCTCAACAGCCTCTGTGGGAAGGGTATGCGACTCATCGAGTTGTCATCGCCGTGAGGCCCGATTAGTCGGAAGTCGAAGCACAATTTGTCGGGCGAGGCAATGAACGATATCATGGAATCGATGAGCGAGAGTCCCACCAACCTAGTCCCTAGAAACTACGATGAGTTGAAAAAGAAGGTTAAGAAGTTGGGGATGGCCTATGAAACAATTGATTGTTGCCTTAGTGGATGCATGATCTACTATAAGGACGATGCACATCTCACTGAATGTAAATTTCGTAACCATCCTAGGTATAAGCCACAGAAATCGTCAACCACGACAAAGAAAGGCGTCTCGTACAAGAAAATGTTTTACTTTCCCTTGACGCCTAGATTGCAGCGTCTGTTTGCCTTGAAGAATATGGCCGGGCATATGAAATGGCACGCGGAGAATGTTAGGCTATAGTATAGCCGGGGTTTAATTATCGTATCCACAGGGAACTAGGCCAAGATTGATCCGTTTTAAGCGAAAGAGTTCAGAATAAACAAGAGTTTTCACCAAAGATGAGATTTAGGTTAACTAAACTAAAAACAACAAGAAATTAACACTCAAGAGAAAATCACAAGAGAGAAGGACCCGGGGGTTGTTCTAGCTACCTAACTTAGCCTAACCCTAGAAGATAAAGGAAGAAGGAGTGATCAAACAAGGCTAGGAACGGGTTCTTGATAAATTTAAACCATTCTAAGCTCCCTCTTCCGAAGGAGACATTAGATTGAAACCTAATTACCTTCCCTCATTTCCATGAAGGAAAGCAATTAGGAGTAATTAGTTCAACACCCCTAATCAACCTAACTCTCATTCTCATGAAAGTAAGGTTAACCACTCCACCAAGAACCCAAATCAATGTGTTAGAAGAGTTTTGGCAACTCTCCAGCCAACCAAACCTCCCACAATGATAGAGAAAACGATGAGAGAAACCTTAAATCCAAAATAACCACCCCCTTTCACTAAACCTCCAAGGTTAGACTTCATTAGGGGCCATTAGACCCCCAAGCCCAGAAGAACTTAGCCACTAATCATATTAACAAGCACTAAACTAACAACATTCAAATCCAAGCTAGCAAAACTAATCATATTCACCAAACAACACACTAAACCTAGCATAAAACACTTGATTAAGCGATAAAACAGTAAACAAGAGATAAAATATACCTTAAGATGAATTTTCTTCAATAAATGCTTCCAAAATAACTTAAATAGTCTTCCAAAGTTGGAGATAAACCAAAACAAAGCAATAAATGAAGAGAAAAAGCGAGGTTTGTAGAAAGAGATTAACACTAATTAAGCTAACAAATGCCCTAAACAAAGGGGTTTTAGGGCTAAAACTAGAGAGAACACAAACAAAAGTGACTAAATAACCTAGGGGAGTCAAGAAGTGTTGAATTACAACCCTAAAAGACTATAAAAGTACCCTAAAAACATCCCAAAGTGTGTCGTTTTGATTCCGAAAACTGGGCTGAAATCCGAAATCGGCACGATCGTGCGGAAATTCGGCACGATCGTGCCGTTTGAAAATTTTGCGATGGCGGAAATTCGGCACGATCGCACTCTAGGCCTACAAAACAAGGGAAAAATCATAATAAGTGGCATTATAAGTGGGGAAAACGAGCTGAAAGGCCAAGCATAGAGGAATAAATAAGGCTTAAAAGTGAGCTTAATCAACTCCCCCACACTACCCTTTTGCTCGTCCCGAGCAAAACAAGACAAAACTTGCCATCTAAACAGCTACTCTGCTTTCGTGGGAGGCAACGGGTGCATTTAGCATATGCACCAAGCCTACTAAGCTAAGAAAGAGGACTTAAGAGAAGAGAAAAAGGAAAGCGCGAGAAAACCCAACCATCCTATGTACAAGCCTCCTCAGGTAAGCGTTAGCAGGGCTTTCAAGCGACTAGGCCTAACCAAAGCAGAACCAAAAGCGATTGAAATAAAGTGGCACAAGACAGATGGAAAATTTCGAAGAGATTTTAGGGGAGTTACACCATCAAGATCAAATCAATCACCCTTCCGTCACCGAATCAGTGAGAAAGTACATGTAAGAGTATGAAACTAAGATAGTTGACAGCAAGCCTCACTCTTGGGGATGTGGAACCACTCCTCTCATGTGCTTTGAAAATGTAAACGATGTCTTGCTCTCTCAATACTCTAGCCTAGGAAACAATCTACCATAGGCTTGCTAATTATCTCAATTCTCCGCCGCTAGATGCAAGGTGCAAATGACAATCAAGAGGTCTTTGAAGGGGTTGTAACGGGGCTAAGGATAGGGGTAAGGGACGGAAAGTATTTGGATAAGTGGAGCTCGAAGCCAAGCTTGGAGTTATACTTCGCCAAATTCACACAATGTTATCGGACCTTACTCACCCACAAGCAATCATAATGAACCCGAAACATTTATTGGAAACCGCTGTAATACTAAATTCCTCATTTGTCGTCACACTTTTGCTTCCTTTTTTTTCCTTTTTTTTTCTTTTTTTTCTTTTTTTTTCATTTTTGCTTTCTTTCTTTTTGATTTTTCTTTGTTTCTTTCTCTTTTTTTTTCTTTTCTTTAGAAGCGTGTGAATAAAGAGAGGATTAAATACAAAGCATAAAACTCGGCGGGTTTCATTAACGCAATCAAGCTAATTTTAAACTACATAAGTGGGAACAACCCATCACTTCCTAATCATGACATTCCCAACATACCATTCTATGGAAATATTCACAAGCAACCCTACTAATCGCACTTCAATAAGCTCCAAGCAATGGCTTAGGGTAGGAAGATATGTACTCGGCCAAGGGATGAAATTTCGGTTTATTTCAAAAGGAAGGAGTAATCAAGGGCTAAAAGAAGGGTTAAAAGCGGAAAATTACATGATTCGAGTGGCTATCTGGCTATGTAGCTAAAATAAGCGAGAATGAATGCCTCAATCATGTTGTCAATGCATGATGCAAAATGCAGTTTCAAAGAGATGAAAAGCAAGTTCTAGAGATCGCAACCAAGGTTGAGTCACACATGGGGATATGAGACTAATAAAAGTGATTAGTCATTTTGGCTTAGTAGTCTCACGGGTTTGTGCTCAACAACCAATCAGAGAACATAAACGTTCATGCGCAAAGCTCACATCAATGGGTCAAGAAGGGCCATCAATCTTTACTATCAAAATGCAATCCCAAATCAAGAAAGTTTCGAAAATCCTTTTCAAAAGCTTTGCAACGCATTTGGCTATGCAAAGATTAAACCAAGCTACAAGAGACACTACTTAGCCTACAATCATCACCAGAAGATTGCCTAACCTAACCTAACGAATTTTCTTTTTTTTTTCTTTGTTCTTTTTTTTTCTTTTCGTCTTTTCTTTTTTTTTCGTGAAGAAACTAAGAAAAACTAGGTTGTCTACCCTTGAACATGAAATTGCCCCCCCCCCCACACTTAAAGCACCACAATGTCCGCATTGTGGGAGGGTGTCACAAAAGAAAGGTAGGGAAACCCACAAAAAGAAAGCAACTAAAGACAATTAGCAAGTAAAAATGGTGGCGACCCGAGCCCACACGGCTCCAACAACAAGAGATCCCAACACAACACACAAAAGTAAAACAAGCATGCAAAAACAAAATCAAAACACAATTAAAGAAAGAAAAGAGAGGATTGGAACGATCTTACCAAGGATCGGCGTTGCTAAATGAAGACCGGCCATCCACGAACAAACAAAGGAGAAAACCAAGGTTAAGAAAACAATGCAAAGCTAACCTACATGCACTAAACCAAATGCAAAAGAAGTTAAGGAACGCGGTTCGAGTGAACCAAATAAAATAAATGAAAAAAAAAGAAAAACAACTAAATGCAAGATATATACAATTGTACATTATCTAGGACTCAAATCACACTCCACTCAATCAAAGAAAATACTTCAAACTTCAGATCTCAAACCACATGCACAAGACTTTGAAAATGTTGATGGAAGGAAGGGAACATGCCTCATGAAACCACAAAGACTGAAAGACTCAAACTCCCAACCGACCAAATGACTTCCCTCACACAAAAATAAGAATAATCCTTGAAGAGAGCATGGTGGGGGCGGGGGAACTTACATATCGTCGGGCCCCAGAGGGGGCGGTGGTTGGTGTTGGTAGCCCGGAGGATACCAACCCAGGGGAGCTCGGAGTCCGCCACCTTGATAGTAGCCATAGCTCATGTCGAAAAGGATTTGCTGTTGTTGTTGGAGCACATGGTCTATCCTCGTAAAGCCCGATTCAACACGGGCGTTGAGGCCGTCGAGTCTTTCCGATTGCATGTCGAGCCGCGCCGACGTTTGCACTTCGAAGTGGCCGAATCAGGCGGATAAGTCGTTGATGGCTTCTAGGTAGGACGGATCCCCATGTCCTCCTACCTCTTCTTGTTGTTCCTCTCCTCCCCTTCCTCTCCTTCTTCTTCCTCTCCTTCTTCATCCTCTCCTTCACTTTCCTCTTCTTCTCTCGTATCACAAGACCAATTGCGCTTGTCAGACGGGTTGATCCACTCTTCACGCCCCGAACCAAGGAAAAGCAAGATCTCGGGGTTACTCCCGGTTAGCGGGCTTGATAATCCGCATGTTGGCGAGCGTAACCATGTCGAGGGGCTCACAACAGATTTGAGCCGGCCGTCTGTGCATATACGCACCCATTCCGATGCAGTCGACAATGTGGCAAATGATGTGCCCCATGCCGATGACGCGACGAGCGCTGGTCAATCGGCTAATCTCATGCAATTGATGCATGATATACGATCCCGTGTTAATCTTTTTGCCAAGAAAAGTGCGGAAGATAACCGCGAGATCGTCCCCATGAAGGTTTGAGCGCCCGTCGTGCCTCCCGCACACTGAATTAGCGATGAGGCGATGGAAATAGCGGATGGCGGGGTTGCAAAGGTTCGAGGCTTTTGTGGTGCGGGGGTTATGATAGATGACGTTGCCGGCCCTATCTTTTTCCCGCTCCTTTCGTGCTTTACACGTGAGCTTCTTGACAACGGCATTGGTGTCAAGGTGCTTGCATTTTATGTATGTTTCTCCGTCGGTGGGCAACCCAAGCAGCAAGTTTAATTGATCAAGGGACAAGTTGAACTCGGTTTTGTTGATTTTGAAGGACATGGAGGCTTCAACAGTCATGTCAAATTTGACCACTAAAGAACTTGAGAACTCAAGAACAACTTGCCCATAGATGGGATGGTCAATGTTTTTGAATTCTCTCCACCCCAAAACATCAAAAAAGATTTCCAAGGCCGGTCCGATTCCCACGTTTGGGCAAGACAGCTCATGGTAAACATTGGGTACACTAATCTTTCGAGTTTTGAAAGCTTCGTACCTAGTCTTATGGTCATCATTACGAAATTGGATTCTAGCATTGGGGTCAAAATCAAGAGGTTGTTCTTCGGATTTACCTCTTTTTGGTGGGGGAGGTTGAGAAGATGACGAAGCCCCTGCCCGAGCATTCCTCTTGGGCGCCATTGGCTTGAAGACTTTGAAGACTTGCCTTGAAATGAAGGATGGGAAGAATTTCTTTCTCTAATGCCCTAACTCACCAAGTTGAGGGAGTTAGTGATGCTAGAGAGAGAAATTAGGGCTTTTTGTGGGAGGAAAAGGGTATGAGGGCTTGGATTTGTAGAGGAGGTGGTAGGATTTGTAGAGGAGGTGGTAGGATTTGTGAGGATTTGTGAAGGATTAGTACGATGGTGAGGGTTAGGGTTAGGGTTTGAGGGGTGGAGTGAGTGGAGATGATGGTGGTGGTGAAAAGGAGAGTGGAGATGAGGATGTGAAGTTAGGGTTTGAGAGATGGAGTGAGAATGGAGAAATTAGGGTTTAGGAAGGAAGAGAATGGGGGAATTTGGAGGATGAAGGAGGGATTTAGAGGAGTTTAGAGCTAGGGTTTGAGAGGAGAGTGAGAATGAGAGAGAATGAGGGCACGAGCAGGTGAAGAAATGAGAGTTTGTGGGGTGAAATTTGGGTTGTAAAGGCCGAATTTCTGCTGGAAACGTGATCAGCACGATTGTGTAGAAAATCGGCACGATCGTGCGCCTCTATCGGAGTTGGGCCTGCTACAAAAACGCGAACGGCACGATCATGCAGAAAATCGGTACGATCGTGCCCTGGGTTCTGCCAATATGACACGATCGTGCTGATATGCTGCACGATCGTGCACCTTCCTTTTCTCAACCTGGCATTTCGAACGTCACGATCGTGCGCTTGGACTGCACGATCGTGACCTACCTTCTGGAGAATCGGCATGATCATGCAAAATGTTGACACGATCGTGTACTTGGCTGCATGCTCCCTTTTATCACAACTTCTGGGGGCACGATTGTGCTGATAAACGGCACGATCGTGTTGTTTTGCCTGAAATACCCCTTATACTCCCTCCAAACCTCACCCTTCTCAATTATTTTTTTTCAAACTCCCTCACAAAACTTGACCATAACAGTCCAATGACTCAAATCTACTCACTTATTCAAACCAACAACTAACTCCCTTCTACCTTCTCACAAAAATTTCTCCAATACTAAAACGGCAAAAGAGCCGAAGAGTACATACATGAGTAATCAACTCACAATATTCAACAGCCTACGAAAGAAGCCAAAACACTCAAAGAAAAGCATTGGCACCACCAACAAACTGAAGAAGTATACGACAAAAAAAAATTGTGTAACTGAGAAATTGATAATATCTTTCCATTAAGTGAACCAAATGCACACCCACCACTTTCTGATTTGCTGCACCAACTCTTTGCAAATGCACACCCACCACTTTCTAATTTCCATCTGATCCAATATCACACACTTTTAATTGCACCAACTCGACCAATTCTAAAACTTATGAAACCCCTAAATTTGCAACTCTTTTCTTTTTAACTCACATCCTTTCACTCCTAACTCTCCACTCTCACTCTTTTTTTTTCTTTTTTTTTCATTTTCTTTTTTTCTTTTTTTTTTTTCTAGAACTAATACCTCAATTACAAACATGGGTTGCCTCCCATGAAGCGCTCTTTTAAGGTCTTGAGCTCGACCTCAATCCCCTCAATTCTCCTTGATATCCCGGAGGGTGCAAGTGTATCCCTCCGGTCACTCCGTTCCCTCTATGTACGGCTTGAGCCGCGATCCTTGACTTTGAATGTCTCACCATCTTTCCCTTGAAGTTCAAATACCCCAAATGGATGCACTTTAAAGATCCGAAATGGTCCCGACCATCTTAATCGGAGCTTCCCGGAGAAGAGTCGCATCCTTGAATTGAACAAGAGCACGAGATCTCCTTCACGGAGTTCCTTCTTCGCTATGTTCTTATCATGCCACCTTTTTGTTTTCTCCTTGAAGATCTTAGAGTTGTTGTAAGCATCGAGCCTGTTAAAGACAGGGTCAAGGTCCTTCACCGCGCATCCGCGAAGGACCTTCGGTTCTTATGAAAGTGAAAATCCGGAAAAGGGAAGTTGCCTTATATAATCGGATTATATATTCTGAGTATATAATATATATTCTGATTATATACTCAGATTATGTGTATATAATATATATATTTTTTGATTATATATTATATATTCTTATTATGCGCATGATTCTTGTAGATATAAAAAGGAAACAAAAGGAAACAAATCAAGGGAAATCAATCATGATTATTGTAGCAACAAAAGGAAAGAAATCAATACACAAGGCAAGTTACCATTGGAAGGTCTCAAGTCCAAGCATCCAAAGGCATCTGTACAAAGGACGATAGAAGAATTGAGAAGATAGGCGATTCCACGGAAGTAATTGCGGAGTAAGAAATCCGGTGGGTTTCTCCGAGTGTGTAACCAATGGTTCGGTGGTGAAGGTAGCCAGTAAAGGACCTCTGGTGAAGGTGTAGCCAAGGACCTTGGTGAACATTCGTTGTGTCCACATGTGGTGGAGAGATGGTGTGTAGTAGAGCCTTGACGGACTAAGGCTGTATGTGTTTGTGCTTCAATGTAATCCATCATGTTCCAAATCGCCACTAGGGTTTTTCCTACAACAATCCTTATATGTAGCTGACTCAAGGACATTTAGTCTTGGTTAGTGATCCTATCAATAACTGCCTTCGAGCTGTTACATCTTGTTTTATTTTGTAAGTGTAACTTGTTCTTTTATTGTTAGAAATCTAATGAGATATTTCAGTTACACTGTGTTTTGATCCTTGGCTTGAAACCAAGGAAGTTTGCTCTAACGTCCTTACCCAGTGTGTAGATCTTAATTGTGAACTTCACCCCCCTCTTGGGCTCCAACAGAGCCGTATCTCCTCAAGTTCATTCAATTGAAGAAGTCTTTTCTCACCGGAAGCCTTAATGTCGAAATTCAATGCTTTCAAGGCCCACCAAGCCTTATGCTCAAGCTCTACCGGAAGATGACATGCTTTCCCATACACCAACTTGAAGGGAGTGGTCCCTATTGGTGTTTTAAATGTCGTCCGGTTGGCCCATAAGGCGTCATCTAGCCTATCACTCCAATCTTTTCTCGTCTTTGCAACGGTCTTCTCCAAGATGAACTTGATTTCCCGGTTTGAAATCTCAGCTTGCCCACTTGTTTGTGGGTGATACGCAAGACCTCTTTTGTGATTCACCCCATACTTTACCAAAAGTGCACCAAGCTTCTTTTCCACGAAGTGAGAACCATTGTCGGTGATGATCACTCTCGGCACCCCAAATCTTGGAAAGATGATCTTCTTGAACATCTTCATCACCACCCTCGAGTCGCTCGTAGGGCTTGCAATTGCCTCAACCCATTTCGATACGTAATCCACAGCGACAAGAATGTACAAGTTACCTTTGGAGGATGGGAAGGGGCCCATGAAGTCGAGGCCCCAAACATCAATGACCTCGATTTCCAAGATGTAGTTGAGAGGTATCTCCTGTCTTCGTGTGAGGTTGCCGGTTCTTTGACATCGATCACATGCCCGAACGTGTCTATCCGTGTCGCGAAAAAGAGTGGGCCAAAAGAAGCCCGCTTGTCAGACCTTCGCGGCGGTTTTTGAAGCACAAGCGTGACCTCCACATGGAAGCTCATGGCAATGGGCTAGGACACGTTCTACTTCATCTTCCGGAATGCACCTCCTAAAGATGTCGTCCTTGCAAGACTTGAATAAGAACGGATCATCCCAATGGTAGAACTTTGCATCGTGCATTAGCTTCTGCCTCTCATGGTAGCTAAGTTCCGGGGGCAACAAGCCGGCGGCCAAGTAATTGACTATGTCGGTGTACCAAGGAAGGTTGATGGCGCTTGTGGCATAAAGATGCTCATCGGGGAAGGTGTCGTCAATGGGTGGATCATCACGCTCTACCACGATCCGAGAAAGGTGATCGGCGACGACGTTTTGCACCCCGGCCTTGTCTTTGACCTCAATGTCAAACTCCTGAAGGAGAAGTATCCATCTTATGAGTCGGGGCTTTGCATCTTTCTTCGCAAGGAGGTATCGAAGAGCCGCATGGTCGGTGAAGATAATCACCTTCGAACACAACAAGTAGGGCCGGAATATCTCGATGGCGAAAACAACTGCGAGCAACTCCTTCTCGGTAATCATGTAATTCCTTTGGGCGTCGTCGAGGGTGCGGCTTGCATAGTGTATCACGTACGGTTTGTTATCTTTCTGCTACCCCAAGACGACCCCAATGGCGAGATCGCTCGCATCGCACATCACTTCAAAGGGTAAGAGCCAGTCTGGTGGTTGTAGGATCGGCGCACTAATCAGGGCTTGCTTCAACCTAGCAAAAGCTTCAATGCAATCGTTAGAAAAGATGAAAGGGGTATTGTTGGCCAGGAGTTGAGTGAGAGGTCTTGCTACTTTGGAGAAATCCTTGATAAACCGGCGGTAAAAACCGGCGTGACCAAGGAAACTCCTCACCCCCTTGATGGTGGTCGGGGGTGGTAGCTTCTCAATGACCTCCACTTTTGCCCGATCAACCTCGATACCCCGTTGTGACACGACATGGCCTAGAACCACCTCTTCCGGGGACATGAAGTGACACTTCTCCCAGTTTAGAACAAGATTGACTTCAAGGCATCTCGATAACACGGTTTTAAGGTTTTGCAAACAAGTTTCGAAGGTGTTACCGTATACCGAGAAGTCATCCATGAAAACCTCCATGACTTTCTCAATCAAATCAGAAAAGACAGCCATCATGCATCGTTGGAACGTTCCCGGGGCATTACACAACCCAAACGGCATCCTTCGATAAGCGAAGGTACCATAAGGGCATGTGAATGTGGTTTTGTCCTGGTCATTAAGGTGGATGGGTATTTGAAAGAACCCAGAAAAACCATCTAAGTAACAATAAAAAGGATGACCGGCTAATCTTTCCAACATTTGATCCATAAAGGGCAGCGGGAAGTGATCTTTTCGGGCGGCTTTGTTAAGGTTTCTATAGTCGATACACATTCTCCATCCCGTCACGGTTCTTGTAGACACCAACTCATTCTTATCGTTCATCACTACCGTCATTCCCCCCTTCTTTGGCACCACTTAGACAGGACTAACCCACTCACTATTAGCTATAGGATAGATTATACCCGCCTCAAGAAGCTTAAGGACCTCCTTCTTTACTACCTCTTGCATATTTGGATTAAGTCTCCTTTGGGGTTGCCTAGAGGGCTTTGCATCTAGGTGGAGGTCAATTTCATGTATGCAAATAGAGGGACTCAATCCGGTCAAATCATCAATCGAATATCCGATGGCCCCTTTGTATTTTCGAAGAACAGTCAACAACTTTTCAAGAAGAGTGCCATCGAGATTTGCATTGACTATGACTGGATAGGTTTCATTAGGTCCTAAGAAAGCATACCTTAAACTTGGGGGAAGAGGTTTTAGCTCCGGAGTTGGCAATTGTTTGTCCTTTGACGGCCGTGTTTCCACACTTAAAATCTCCTCCCACTCAACGAAAGGATCATTGCTTGTTGGCGCATTGTTGAGGAGAGTAGTGTACCACGCCGCCTCTCATTCAAAGATCCCGGAGGTAAAAGCTTCCATCATGCAAGGTTCTTCAAAGTTAAATTGCCCATTGAAAATAGCCACATAGGATGTCGCATCCCCTCCCAATGATTCCGGCTCAAATGCTTCTAACAAGGCTTCTTCCAATGGATCCTCAAAAGCCCAATGAGGACCGAGGGTTTCCTCAACGACTTCATCGATGATATCGATTTGGCAACATGATTCATTGATCGATGGAGTAGCGACGGAGCTTTGTAAGTTGAACTCGATCTTCTCGTCGCCAATGTGAAGAGATAATTTCCCATTCTTCACATCGATCATAGCTCCCGCTGTCGCGAGGAAGGGACGACCCAAAATGATTGGGATTTGGGCGTCCTCGGCCATCTCCAAAACCACAAAATCGCACGGTATATAGAACTTGCCGACTTGGAGCGGCACGTCCTCGAGGATTCCCAAGGGTCGGCGAATCGATCGATCGGCCATTTGCAAAGATATTGTTGTGGGCTTCAACTCCCCCATGTGTAGCTTCTTGCATATCGAATAGGGCATAACGCTAACGCTTGCCCCCAAATCACAAAGGGCCTTACTGATGGCCATATCTCTGACGGAACATGGAATTGAGAAGCTTCCGAGGTCCGAAAGCTTGGGAGGTAGCTTGTTTTCAATCACTGCGTTGCACTCCTCGGTCAATGAGACCGTCGCATGCTCCATCACCTTCCTTTTGTTCGATAGAAGATCTTTCAAGAACTTAGTGTATGAAGGCATGTCAGAGATAGCCTCTAGAAATGGGATAGTGACATAGAGTTTCTTGAGGATTTCCAGAAATTTGGAGAACTTGGCATCCTCCTTTTGCTTAGCGAACCGTTGGGAAACGGTATGGGTGGTTAAAAGGGCCTCTTTTGTTGAAGGATTGGCTCTCGCTCATTCTCGGTCACCACCTCTTTCCTTTTCGTCCCTTTTACTTCACTAGGCTCTTCAACTCCTTCCTCAACTCCTTCTTCACAAACCTCTTGCCCTTGCACTCCAACTCCCTCCACTTCATGAGTGATATCCTCGACTTCCACCTCATCCCTCACTTCTTCTTGCGGCACACCACCTTTAGGGCCCTTCAATTCCTTTCCGCCTCTCAAAGTTATGGTGTTGAGGTGTCCCTTGGGATTTTGTTGAGGTTGACTAGGGAGACGCTCCGGCGCACGGCTTTGGAGGTTGAGTTGCTGAGCCAACTGGGCCAATTGGGTCTCATAGGCCTTAAAGCGATCAAACAAGGATGGCCTTGCACTAGAGTTTTTAGCAATTCAAGGGTTTGGTCTTGGGTGGAGGGTTGATATGGTTGGGGGTATGAGATAGGTTGTTGGGGATATGGGAAGGGTTGTTGGTAGTTTTGAGGATCTTGGTGGACGAGTTGTGGAGCGGGGTGTTGGTAGGAGGGGCGGGCTTGGTGAGGGCGACCTTGTCCATGGGGAGCGAAACCTCTAGGAGCTACATATGCGGGGTTTCCTTGAGGTCGAGTGGGGTTCTCAGTCCGCCAAGACAAATTTTGGTGGTGTAAGGCATTGGCTTGCTCGTTCGCGATAAACTCCGGAGAACAATCAAAGGTGAATTTTCTTCAATAAATGCTTCCAAAATAACTTAAATAGTCTTCCAAAGTCTTCCAAAGTTGGAGATAAACCAAAACAAAGCAATAAATGAAGAGAAAAAGAGAGGTTTGTAGAGAGAGATTAACACTAATTAAGCTAACAAATGCCCTAAACAAAGGGGTTTTAGGGCTAAAACTAGAGAGAACACAAACAAGAGTGACTAAATAACCTAGGGGAGTCAAGAAGTGCTGAATTACAACCCTAAAAGACTATAAATAGTACCCTAAAAACATCCCAAAGTGCGTCGTTTTGATTCCGAAAACTGGGCTGAAATCCGATATCGGCACGATCGTGCGGAAATTCGGCACGATCGTGTCGTTTGAAAATTCTGCGATGGCTGAGGAGCAAAGGGGCGGCACGATCGTGCAGTGAAGCGGCACGATCGTACAGTAAAGCGGCACGATCGTGTGGATCTTCTAGAAGGTGGTACACGATCATGCGCTTGGACTGCACGATCATGCTCTTTCAATGTTAGCACTTGACCTTCACGAGGGTATCGGCACGATCGTGCCGAATTAGGACACGATCGTGCCCCTTTTCTGGGCAGGCACCTTTAGAATTAAGGGGGTTTTTTCACGATCGTGCTCTTGGACTGCACGATCGTGCCCTCCCTGTTTTCTTTGATATCTTGTCCTTTTCTACTCCTTTATGCTCCCGACTTTTTCCATGATCTCGGCATCTAGCTTTGAGTCCTGGTCCAGCCTCTCGCTCTAAGGATCTCACTCTTTTCCCGGGCCTTTGGGTCTCACACTCTAGGCCTACAAAACAAGGGAAAAATCATAATAAGTGGCATTATAAGTTGGGAAAACGAGCTAAAAGGCCAAGCATAGAGGAATAAATAAGGCTCAAAAGTGAGCCTAATCAGAGAACAAGCGCGAGGAAGGTGTACTTTGACATCCGTCGGATGGCGCCTCATGGAAAATGTTCGACATCGTGCATCCAGACTTTGCGAGGGAATCGCAAAATGTAAGGCTGGGCTTGTGTGCGGATGGGTTTAGCTCGTTCAACATGACAGGGAAATCTTATTCGATATTGTCGGTTATAGTTACTCCTTACAACTTGCCACCTGAATTGTGCATGACAACACCGTATGTTGGGATTCACCCATGAGTAAATGTCCCACATCAGAAAAATAAACAGAAAGGACATGGTATATAAGTCAAGTGGGCTACTCCTCTTAACACCAATTGGTTTTAAGATGGAACCTCACTTAACTTGTGTACCATGGGCCTTGGTTGAAGTGGGGCTCCCCCTTGGATCTCCCCAACACCGTACATGTTCCTCACGTGTATCATTCCATGTCCGAAGAACCCCGGAACTGATGATGGGGGTGCCCAAACTAATGTGGAGGGTGCCCAAACTGACCACACTGAAAGGGATGGAACCCAGACCGAACAGGGGGGTCCCCAGACTGAAGAGGAGGGCGACACCCAAACGTCGGGGAATGATATTAATATGATGTAGGTTGTTTGATTTGCATGTTTAATTCGTGCATGATGTAGCTAAACGTACATGAATTGGTGTATGTTTGTGTATAATGCGTGTATGTTTGTGTATGGTTATCCGGCGTGTGGCCGTTGAGATATATTAATATGAATTGGTGTATGTAAAATGAGGGATAATTATCCATTTATAGGGGAAACTATGCCAAATATTTTTCATGGTTTATTAATTCAAAGTTATGATGTATCTTGTTTTATTTGCATGTTTAATTCTTCATGTATGGTTTAAATGTAGAAAAAATTCTGGTTGGAGGAGCAACATGAGGCCTATATACGTTATTGGTTCATTAGGAGGGCTCAAAAACAGTTCTCCGATGCTATGGGCAAGTCAAAGAAGCGATGGTTGGCGGGGAGAGGCAAACCAAAATGGATTATCAACAACGAAATTTGGGACAAATTCATTGCTCTATGGCAAGACCCCAAATTCGCTGAAAAGTGCAAGAATATGAGTCGGGCAAGGAACATGAACGAAGATAAGGGTCCACCATCCCACACAAGGGGCCCAGTTTCATTCAGTATCGTCAGACATAAATTGGTAAGTTAATTATGACTTTATATATATACAACGTCGCACATATATATTGTTTAACTAGTGTACAAACCCCAAACAATTTAACGTTTGTATATGCACTTACGTACAGAAATTAAAAAATGATGGAAAAGACCCTACCATATGGGAACAATTTGAAGCGACCCATATGAAGTAGGGGACCGATCGATGGTCTGCACGATGCCTGCGCAGCAGCAGTGACTTCATCATTCAATATTTAAGTTATTATATACGTACGTACGTACGAACATTAACTTTAATTTGCTTATTCCAATTACTCTTTCTATGTATACACCAGGAGACGATGTATAGCAATAATGAATCGTACAAAAGGGAGTTGGCGGCAAAGCAGCGGGAGGACGGTCAACCAATTACTCCCATCATATCTGAAAACGAGTTCTGTCTTGATAAACAACTGCAAAGTCGGGGACACGTCGTAGGCATGGGGATTGTGGGGGAAGCTATGAAAATGCAGTTCCCCCACATCGCATCGAGGAGACGAACACGACGTCGTAATGACTCCTATAGCTTCGACGTCCGAGCCTCTGTTACGGAGATGAACAGAGAGCTTCAGCGTCAACTCGAGGAAGAAAGGCAAAAAACGAACAAGAAAGGCGCAGAATGGAGGCAGACTTCCAGAGAAATTAGAGGAACAACAGCGCCGAACAGAAGAAGCCATGGCGGCACAATGCAAATGCAACAAATGTTGCAAATACAAAGAATGTACCAGCAGCCAGCATTTGATAACTGGCAAGCCCCTTTCATCGCTGGATCTTCCTCTGGAAGTCAAGTGCCATACACTAGACAGCCTCCTCCACCGCCGCCCCGCCGCCGCACTTCTCGCCGGACCCCTGTCTCTCAACACCCACAACCTCAGCCCACCGTTCCCCCCGAGGAATCGTTATATGCTTACCCAGGTAAACCTTTTTTTCCATAATCACAACATTAAATTACTTACACGTTCCAATAATTACTTATTTCATTTTGATTGTATTTCATACCGTTCCAAATTGTCGTTGTATTCCAGGAAGCCAATACCTATTCCATACCGTCATTTAATCGACATACGCCACAATCAGGGTGATGATGATAAGATGGGGAGGAGAGTGAAACTGATGACGATGCCGCTCAACATTAATCATTTTGATTGTATTTTACATTATATGAACATTTAAACTCTTTCTTAATTATATGTACGTACGTACTTAACTTGTCAAACATCGACATTTTTTTCATTATGTTTTCGCACATATATACGTACAAATTAATTAACTTAATTAACATATATATATAACAACACGCATTACGAGAATAATTGTAATTAACAACATAATTAACAATGTAACATATATAAATTAAATTATCTGGCTAGATATGATATATATACCTATAGTTAAAAAAAATTAGAATTAACAATAATAATAATTAATAATTAACTATAACTAAAATATGTATACATACGTATGTAATTAGTTATTATAATTAATATTAAGAATAATAATAATAATAATAGTAATAATAATAATATTATTATTATTATTATTTATATATATATATATATATATATATATATATATATATATATATAGCCGACCAAGATCATTTTCAATAAAATTAAAGCCAAAATGGCATCTGTTTAGCCACCAAACAGACACCAACTGACACATGAATGGCGTCAGTTTGACCACCAAAACAGACGTCATTTTCGGCTATTTATATAAACCAAACCCTCTCAAATTTCCCTCCGAATTTTTTCTCTCCCATCTCCATTTCATTTCTCTCATCTTCTCTCATCTTCACACCACAACAAATCCATGCAAGATTGAAGAACTGAAAATTTTACAATTGAAAATTGAACATTGGAGATTGAAGATTGAAGATTGAAGATTGAAGATACAAGATTAAACATTGAAGAATGAAAAATGAAGATTGAAAAATATTGAAGATATATATTATTTGTAATTTAATTTTTTTTATCCTATTAGTTATAAAAATCAACATTATTAAAATTGTATTATATTTTTTTTACTTGTTTAATGTATGAAAGTTGTGTAAAAATGAACACTATTAAATATATATTCATTACCATTTTGTTGTTGTTATTTCTATAAAATGTATATATATATATATGTATATATGAAATTGTTTTTTTTTTTTTTTGAAAACCTCTATATATGAAAATTTTACATGCATGAGTTGGAGATATATATCATTTATTATTATATATATAAAATAAATTTCATTATTAATGTCTCCACAATTCTTATTACACAATTTTCTTACAAACAAACATAAAATATTTTTTCGCTCTATTTTAAAATTAGAACCCACAAAATATATTATATGTTGTAATTATTAAATTGGAGTTTCTATATTCACTTTTTTTTTTATTTCAGTAGAGTAACATGGCGTCTGTTATGGGCATCAACAGACGCCATTTTCGCTGCAATATGGCGTCTGTTATCTCCCAAACAGACGCCATTCTGATCCGACACACCACCTCATTGACTGTAAAAACAGCGTCTGTGTTTGGCGTCCGTTTGAAACAGACACCACGTTTTTAGCGTCTGATTTAAACAGACGCCAAATACAGACGCCTTTTTACAAATGGCGTTTAGGGTTTTGGCGTCAGTTTAAATCAGACGCCAAAACCATATAGGCGTCTGTTTATACCCATATCAGACGCCAATTCCAGACGTTTAATGGGTCCAATTCTACTAGTGTTAATGTATCCAGAATTTTTTATAATTGATAATTAATACTTATTATTGACAAAATTAAAGTTAAAAATAAAATAAATATAAATTTAATAAAAAATAAAATACTTAAAAAATATATTGAGTCAAGACCTGTGCATGAGCGAAGGAAAAATCTCATTTAAATCTTCTTCCGTTTCTAAGACACACTTTATCACATCAGCAAGTGGCTATGAAGGATCATGGGCTCATCAATTCCTGACCTAATTCTCCCTTCTACTTTTCTACCCTTATAATTAAAATAGTACAATCAGCAGCAAGTGGCTATGAAACATCCACTGCTGTCGAAGTCTGATTGGGACACAATTCGTTGCTTTATCAAAATCCTCCGACTAAGGAAGTGATTGGATGGAAGACGAAGTCGTGGTCTTCTATCAAAGTCTTGGAGTGGATTATTATATTAATCGTGATAAGTGACGTCGGTTACATAAATCCATAAAAAAGGCCACTGTCTTTTATGGGTTACCTTACCTGACTTATGTGGTAATAATTTTTGCATATCTAATATTTGAGAAATATTTTTACCTTATCTAACATTTAAGTGGTCATAAATTTAAAGTCTCTCAAGTATGTTATAATTGATTTTTTATTGACTTTTCCGGTGAACTGTATAAAAAATAAATATGAAGTAACCTTTATACCCTTATTATTATTTCCTTTGACTTTCAATTAAATGTGAAATGACGTTTGTACCCTTAGTATCACTAGTAGAATTGGGGTCATTATGCGTCCGTCAAATGGCGTCTGTTTAGACGTCAGACGCCCAAACGTATTTTTTTTTAAAATAATGTGTAAAGTGGCGTCTGATTTAGGGGCAAACAGACGCCAAAGTGCAGCTTCTACTGCCAGGCTATTTCTTATATTTTTTTAATATTAAACCCTATTGGCGTCTGCTTAACACTAAGCAGACGCCATTCTGAAATAAAGCAGGCCAATCTGCTCAAAATAGAGAAATTCTCTTGCTCGCCATTTTTGAACGGATCGGAAGAGAGAAAAATCGAGAGGTTGAAGAGAAGATTCAACGAAAGAGCATTTCAATTCACAAAATTTAGGTAATTTTATTAATTATTGTTGTTTTTTAAATTATTAGGGTTATGTTCTTTTGTAATTTTTGTTATAAATTTGTGATATATATATAACCGAAAAATATAATGAATATGAATTTGTGATATGATTTATGTTTTAGAATTATGATTTTTATGAATTTTGGACATAAATATATGATATATATGTGAATAACGAAAAAATATGGTGAATATGAATGTGTGATATGAATTTTGTATGTTTTGTATATTTAGGAGGTTTATGGTATGAATTTTTTGATATAAAATTTTTGTTATGAATAACGAAAATTACGGTGAAAAATAGGGTTTTATGATATGAATTATGTATGTTTTTATGAATTTTTGATATAAATTTGCGATATGAATAACGAAAATAGTAGTGATTGAAATGGAATTTGTGATATGAATTTTGTATGTTTTGTATATATGTTTAGGAGGTATAGGGTTTATGAGTTTTTGATATAATTTTGTGATATGATCAATGAAAATTATGGTGAATATGAATTTGCATTGTGATATGTATATTGTACTCGTGGATGATTAAGCATGAGTAATTTTAATTCATGAACAGTTCACGACATTATGGAAGGGCCTCCACATCGACGTTGGATGTACGGAGGTTTGAACCGGAAGGAGGGTTATCGAGGAAGAATGGGTCAGGGTATATATGTTTGATAAATTTGCAAAGAGTAATTCGTATGAGTATCAGAGTGGAAAGTATCGGTGTCCATGTGTGAAGAGCAAGAATAAGTGCGGATTGACTCCAGATGAAGTTAAAACACATTTGTACAGGCGAGGGTTTATGGAGCGATATTGGTGTTGGGTTAGTCATGGTGAAGATTGGCGTGAATATTATGATGATGACGATGACAGTGGTGATGATGCGGTAGGTGAGGGGGAACCGTGTGCAGATAGTTCGCCGACAAACGAGGAACCCAATCAGCCACCGTTCATCGACAGAACGGAAGATATGATGAATGATTTCATCATGGCGAATGAGGCGCCTAATGCAGAGCTCAACATTTTTATGATATGCTTCAATCGCTCAGCGGCCTGTGGGAAGGATGTCGACCCATCTTGAGTTGTCCATCGCCCGTGAGGCCCGATCACAAGTCGGCACAATTTGTCGAGCAAGCAATGAACGATATCATGGAATTGATGAGTGAGACTTGTCCCCAGCCGAACCTAATGCCTAGAAACTACGATGAGTTGAAAAAGAAGGTTAAGAAGTTGGGGATGGGCTATGAAACATTTGATTGTTGCATTAGTGGGTGCATGATCTACTATAAGGACGATGCACATCTCAGTGAATGTAAATTTTGTGGTCACCCGAGGTATAAGCCACAAAAATCGTCGGCGAAGACAAATAAAGGTGTCCGCATAAGAGAATGTTTTACTTTCCTTTGACGCCTTAGCTCGCGTCTGTATGCATCAAGAATACAGCCGGTCATATGAGGTGTACGCGGAGAACAAGCGCGATGAAGGTGTTCTTTGTCATCCGTCGGACGGCGCATCATGGAAAATGTTTGACAGCGCGCATCCAGACTTTGCGAGGGAATCGCGGAATGTAAGGTTGGGCCTGTGTGCGGATGGGTTTAGCCCGTTCAACATGACAGGAAATCTTATTCGATATGGCGGTTGTAGTTACTCCTTACAACTTGCCACCCGAATTGTGCATGACAACGCCGTACATGTTCCTCACGTGCATTATTCCAGTTCAAGAACCGGAAATAAAATTGATGTCTTCCTTCAACCTTTGGTGGACGAGTGCGATGCTTATGGTTGGGAGTTGAAGCGTCGACATCTCCAAGAGACAAAATTTCAACATGAGGGCATCGTTGATGTGGACGGCCAATGATTTTCCGGCCCTTGGGATGCTTTTCGGGTGGAGCACGCATGGCGCTATGTCTTGTCTGTTTGCATGTATCGATAGAAAGCAATGCGTCTGAAGCATGTGAGGAAAAACTCGTGGTTTATTTGTCATCGGCGCTTCTTGATAAGGGCATGCTTTTAGAAGGAATCGAAGGCATTTGAAAGGGCACACTTGCCCGGATAGAAATGTCCCACCGCGTAGGAAAAACGGTCATTCAATCTATGAGGAGGTGAAGGACTTCCCCAAGGTGACTACCCATGGGGACTTTGTAATCCCGGGATTCCGAGAGAATGCTCATAATTGGAAGAAACAAAGTATCTTTTGGGAGTTGCCTTATTGGAAGGATCACGTTGTTCGACACAACTTAGATGTGATGCACATTGAGAAGAACTTTGTGGACAACATCGTAAACACGGTGATGGGGGTGACCGGCAAAACGAAGGATGATGGAAATGCAAGGAGGGACGTGGCCGATATATGCGACAGGCCTGAACTCCATCTAGTGCCTGGTCCGAACGGTAAACCCTTGCAGCCAAGAGCCAAATATGTTCTTCCCGAGAATAAGCGATCAGACGTCTGTGATTGGGCACAACAGCTTCGATTGCCGGACGCCTATGCTTCGAACTTTGCAAACTGTGTCGATACATCAGGTAAAAGGTTTCAAAACTTTAAAAGCCATGACTGTCATGTGTTCTTACAGACACTGTTACCTGTTGCGTTCCGGGCACTTCCCGATGATGTGTTGGAGCCACTCGTTCAGTTAAGCCAATGGTTCAAGAGCCTGTGCGCCACAACATTGAAGCACAGTGATTTAGTCCGGCTTGACAAAGAAATTCGCATAATAATTTGCAAGTTGGAGACCATATTTCCCCCCGGCTTCTTCAACGTAATGGAACACCTCCCCATCCACCTGGTTCAGGAAGCATTTTTTGGTGGTCTTGTTCAATATCGTTGGATGTATCCTTTTGAGAGGTATTTCGGGTGGCTGAAGAAGAAAATCAAGAACAAGGCACACCCTGAAGGATCCATGGCTCAAGCGCACTTCATGTTTGAGATTTCCCGCATCCACATACTTTGGACCGGAAGTATCATCTTCTACATCAACAGGTATGCGTGACGAAGGCGTGCCAATTAATATCGACAATGATCCTATGTTATTGTCGGTTTTCAAGGACAGTGGGACCCCCGTGGGAGGTGTAAGCACGAGGTGGCTCGAGGATCAGGAGTACAAGCGGACACCTGCACGCCCCGCCGAATCGCAAAGAAGTCAACCACTACTTAGAGTAAGCAGCTCAACATTATGTTTACGATATAATATATATTCCATCCGTTCGATATAATTAATGAGCTTGTATCCCGCGCAGATTGTTTAAGAATTTCAAGTTGACTTCATTTCCTGATGCCACGGACACTCAATTGGATCAGATGATTGAATCGGAGTTCACACAATGGTTTTATCAGCTATCGGTGAGAATCGCACACCTTTTGAACAATTTTGATTTTTCCCATATCTAAACGAAAATTAATATGTTCAAAATGTAACTGTTAAAACATGTGAAGGAAAATTGGGAAGCATTTGGTTTACGAAGATGAGCGACATGACCACCTTTACCAGTTAGCCCGTATGCCTTCACCTAAAGTGACCACGTGGAGTGCGTATCGAGTCAACGGGTTCTTGTTTCACACCCAAGCAAGGAGTAACTCTTTGGCTTCGTATAGTGCCGGGGTGTGTGTCAAAGGCACGGGTGGCGGTGGATTTGTTGATGACTTCTACGGCGTTCTCCAAGAAGTCATTGCATTAGAATATGTTGGGCCCGTCACTAGAAAGAGCATATTGTTCAGATGTGATTGGTTTAACAATACCCGATGCAGTGTCCGTTCACCAAATTTATGCCCGTTTGTTGAATTACACAGGGCGACAGATGCTGGAAGTATGACCCATTCATATTGGCGGTGCGCAACCCAAGTGTTGTTCATGAATTACCCGGGCATACAGATAAAGCTAATTGGTGGGTTGTGGTTGCAAACAAACCTTCATATGCACAGTACAAGCAGTACACCCTTCCGTTGGCCCTCCAAGATGATCAACCAAGAGCTGTTGTCCCGATCAACCCCGATGATGGCACCGTTTCTCAAGTACTCGCAGTTGAAGGGGTGTACGATGAGGTTGCCGATATGGACAATACCCAAGTAATAGTGGTCAATAATACGTCCGAATTGAGCGAAGAGGAATATGGAGACAACGACGACGAATATGAAGATGGTGAGGTGAGGATGAGGGCGAGGATGACAACGATGAATATTAATTAGTTGTGTTACACAATTTATTGTAATATATAATTAATATTCGAATTTTGTATCCAAACATGCTATATATATGTAACGAATAAATTGAATCGATCTATATATTTTGAGACGCCCATTTCAAAACATTTATAATAATATAAATAAATAACAATAATTATAATAAGAAAATAAATAAATAAATAACCACAATAAAATTAAAAATATTAAAATCTATAACATATTTATTAATAAAGTTAATTTAAAGACCTTTATTATCATAAATTTTTTTAAAAACATGGCGTCTGTTAGACTACTAAACAGACGCCATTCTGGTTAACAGTTCTGAAATGATGTGAGAGTCAGAACGTTATCAGTTACTTTAATATTGGCGTCTGTTTAACACAAAATCAGACGCCATTTTGATACGATATGATTTTTTGGACGGAAATTAAGGAAGGTGGCGTCCGTTTGACCAAATAAACTGACGCCAAAATTGGTAACAATTACGGTAAGATCTTGGAACCCTAAACATCAATATATTTAACCAACTTGGCGTCCGTTTGACCTACCATCGGACGCCAAAATTAAGCTTGGCGTCTGTTTATACGTATAACGGACGCCATATTTAAAATTTGTGCGTCCGTTAATACGATTAACGGACGCCATATTTGCTTCAATTGTCGCTGCGAATATTTTACTCGCAGCAGCCATTGACGAGGAGTAAAAAACGAAAGAAGAAGAACGCCGTGAGTACTGTGTGCGTTGAAGATCATAACCAGTCAATCAGGTATGTTTTTATGTATATTTTATGAATTATTACTGATGTCTAAGGTTTAGATATGATTTTTATATGTTTTTATATATATTTTATGACGAGGAAGAAACAACGAAAGAAGAAGAAGAACGTGGCTACACTGTGTGCGTTGAAGATCAAAACCAGTCAATCAAGTATGTTTTTATATATATTTTATGAATTATTACTGATGTTTAGGGTTTAGATATGATTTTTATACATTTTATGAGTTATTATTGATGTTTAGGGTTTAGATATGATTTTTATATGTTTTATGAATTATTATTGATGTTTAGGGTTTAGGTATGTTTTTTTATATATTTTATGAATTATTATTAATGTTTATGATTTAGCTAGATATAATTTTTATATATTTTATGATTTATTATTGATGTTTAGGGTTTAGATATGATTTTTATATGTTTTATGAATTATGTTCGATATAAGGTTTAGGTATGTTTTTTATATATTTTATGAAATATTATTAATGTTTAGGGTTTAGATTTGATTTTTATATATTTTATGAGTTATTATTGATGTTTAGGGTTTAGATATGATTTTTATATGTTTTATGAATTATTATTGATGTTTAGGGTTTAGGTATGTTTTTTTATATATTTTATGAATTATTATTAATGTTTAGGATTTAGCTAGATATTATTTTTATATAGTTTATGAATTATTATTGTTTATGATTTTTATATATTTTATATATTTTATGAGTAATTTGAATGGGGCATGTTTTTATTAAAATGCGTAGTTAAAATGATTATTTTTATGCGAAATGGCGTCCGTGCGCAGATATTCTTAAGATGACAGGAAGAGATGGATCACGTGGTGGGTCTAGAAAGCAGGCGTGGGGTCATCATCGAACAACCCACCGTCACCATACATCCGCAATTCGATCCATCAACGCATCCAGAATAGATCGATCGACCCTTGAGTTGATGCGCTTATTTGCGCCCGATGTCCAGCAGACGATGGGCGACTTTCAGTACATTCAGGGGTATGAGGCTTATCATCAGGGTGCCCAACTGGCGAAGGAGGGTGCCCAAATCGAAGGAGGTAACGGGCCGATGCTAACGGTACCCAACGGAAGGGAGGGTACCCAGTGTGGTACCCAAATCGAAGGAGGGTACCCAAGCCGGTGGGACCCAAATCGAGGGAGGCTACCCAAATCAAGGGGATGGCCAGAGGATATTCGCATACCGAATTGAGCTAGACGTTCCGGGAGATGCTCCAAAAACACCGGATGGAAGATTCATAATTGAACCATGTGGTGGATCGTGAGTATCAATCATGTCTCATTGACAAAACTTTGATTATATTATGAATTTATATATGTTTGTGTTTAAATATATAACAAATTTTATGACATCTAAACTGACATCTATTTCTTATTGGTTTCGAGTATCGTATGGAGCACACGCAGTCGGTCCATTATGGACATCGTGAAGCAAAACTTCAAAGACTTTTGGCCTAAATGGGCTAAAGTGCCTTTTCAAACAAAAGAGTTGATATTTGAGGAGTTCAAGGTAAAGTTACGTATTTAACGCCCATGTTTGCGTATACTTATATATATATATATATATATATATATATATGTTTATATACGTACGTATGGTTTAATTTATTATACTTGATGAAATTGATTGTCTAATTTGCATGTTTAATTTCTTCATGTACGCATATGGTTTAAATGTCGAAAAATATCGTGGGAACCCAAAGATGACGGATATATCCGTGGATCGGTTTAGACGTCGGGTTATCAAACAATACAATGACGCTATAGGCAAATCCAAAAAGCGTTGGTGGCGGGTAAAACAAGCCTAAATGGATTGTCGACGAAATTTGGAAAAAATTCGTCGAATTATGGGAAGACCCACGGTATGCTGAAAAGTGCTCCAACATGAGCCGGGCGAGAAAGATGGACAAAGAAAAGGGCCCACCGTCACACACAATGGGCCCAGTTCCATTCGGTATTGTTAGGGAAAAATTGGTAAGATAGTTGTGAATGTTTAAATATCATGCACGTATTTGATACTAACATTTAATTATATAAACACGGTTGTATTTGATGCTTACAGAAAAAGAAGAAAGACCGTGACCCAACCATATGGGAACAATTCGAGGCGACCCATATGAGGAAAGGCACCGATCAGTGGGTGGACATTAGGTTCAAGGTCATTGAGGTAATTAAAAATCTTCATCATTGAATATCGACATGATTTATTAACGTACAAACCTAAACTATAATTAATTCATTAATTTTATTAAAATACTCTTTTTATGTTTTACTAAATCAGGAGAAGATGCTTGGCGATTATGATACTTATAAACGGGAGATGGCGGCGGCGAGAAGGGACGGACAACCGGAAACTCCTCTCATGACTCCAGAAGAGTTCTGGTTTGATAAGCCGCTGCAGAGTCGGGGGCACGTCGTAGGCATGGGGGCTGTGGGGGAACAAATGAAGCAGCAGTTCCCCCACATCGCATCTAGGCGACGTCCACGGCGGCGTGGTGACTCCTCCTCCGTCGACATCCGAGCTCAAGTTACGGAGATGAGCAGAGCTCGAAGAACTCGGCGAGCGACAAGCTCGCGAGGAAGATAGGCGGATAATGGAGCGAAGAATGGAGGAGATGCAACGCCATTTGCAGCATCAAATGCATACAGAATTCGAGCAACGGTTGGCGGCAATGCAACGCGAAATGCAAATGCAATACCAGCAACACCAGCAGCCACCACCGCCGCCTTATAATTGGCAAGCCCCTTCGTTGCGGATCTTCGTCCGAAGTCACTTACACCGACAAGGGCAATACCCTCTTACGCCCCATCGGGCCACCCCGCCTCCTTATCAACCAACCCAACTGAGCCCACCCACCCTACGATGATGATAATAATAATGACGCGGAGAAGAATAATTTTTTATTTGTATGTTTTAATATTTGAACTTAATCAAACACGACTTTTATTATTATATATCGTAATATATTTGTCTTTGGTTTCGATAACCACTGCTCAGTCTAATAAGTAATTATGTTCACAAATACGTATATATGTCGTCCCATTTAATTATATAACTTAACGTACGTATACAAATTAATAAATAATTAAATATCATTCACTGATATATATAAAATTTTTAAAAATACAATCATAATACTAATAATTTAATTATAACTAAGTAAATATCCTAAATAAATATCATTCAACACGTACGATATATATATATATGTGTTTCTCTTTAAAGATTAATAATATAATTATAATTATAGTTAATATTAATAATTATAATACTACTAGCATTATTGTTATAATAATATATCTAATTAATAATATTATTATTAATAATTACTATTATAATTTGCGGATAATTTTCAAACAAAATGGCGTCCGTTAGGGTACAAAACAGACGCCATTTTTCAAAGACCATCCAGCTGAATGTTTTCCCTCCAATTCATTTCTCTTTCAAAAATGGCGTCCGTTAAAGTACCAAACAGACGCCATAATTAAGATTGGCGTCTGTTTGGTACCGTAACGGACGCCATTTGTCTCTATAAAAGCACCATCCAGGTGAATATTTCCCTCCATTTCATTTCTCTTCCCTCCTTCATTCATCCATCAATTTTCTCTCTAAATTCCATATCCTTTCAATAATTCCCTCCACCTCAAATCAATTCACTCCACTAATTAATAAAATTTACGAATTAGATTGAAAATTGAAGATTGAAGATTGAAGATTGTAGATTGTAATTATTTTTTGTATCTTATTAGTTATAAACCAACTCTGAAAATAAATATTTATTATAATTTGTTTTTGTAATTTTTACACACATATATGTATATGAAATTGTACATTTTAAATCCATATAAACTGTATTTTTTTTCATTATTACAATTTAGTTTGTACTATATATTATGCAAACTATATTTTTTCGTTACTAATATATGTTTGTATTTTTTGGAGTTTTTATTAATGACGTATATGATTTGTTTTTGTATTTTTTATCATTATTAATCGTAATATTTTTCATTATTAATCGTAATGTTTTTCATTATTATTGAAATAAATATAAAAAAACACATAATATTTCTGACTTTGTTAATCGTAAATTTTTTTTTTTAATTTATGTTTAGGGTTGGCGTCCGTTAAATGCAAAATCAGACGCCAAATAAATATAAAAAACACATATTATTTCTGATTTTGTCAATCGTAAATTTTTTTTTAATTTATGTTTAGGGTTGCCGTCCGTTAAATGCATAATCAGACGCCAAATATAGCGTCCGTTATGCGTTAATGACGCCAACTCACCGAAAAGCCGTAGACAAGATCGTCAAGCCATCACGATACCGACGCGAAATATGGCGTCTGATTGTAACGGACGCCAACATCAGACGCCTTTTCAAAAAGGCGGAACAATATTTAGCGTCCGTTTATATTAGACGCTAAAATCATTTTGGCGTCCGTTTTACCCCTTTCCAGACGCCATCTACAGACGCATTTAGGGTTAAATTCTACTAGTGTATTAATTGTTATGGCATTTTAAAACTCAACAACTCCACTGATTCCTCTCCCTGACTCCCCCTCCCATACAGAAAATGAAAACCTAATCCCTCCCAAATCACCATGTTTGTCTTCTACTCTCCAACATAGTCTTTTCCTTCTCAAATTAAAGGGTGCATCGTAATTTCACATAGTGATATAGGGTATTATTGTATTTTTCCATTTCCGATGACAAGTTACCGGATTCTAACACTAAAAATCACTTTCACTGAATGTCAGGTAATGTGAAAATTATTTCCCAAATGTCGGGTGTGCAAAAATTATTACCGCATATGTCAGGTAGGGTAAATGTAATTAACTCGTCTTTTCTTGTTTATAATTAATGGTAATGGAGTACTATTTCCATCTTAAATTATTTGTCTATTTACCTAATTTGAGAAGATCAATATATATTGAAAATTAAAATAAAAAGTTTGCAATTTATTCAAATTATTCCTACTTTAATTGAAGATAATAGTTGTTGAAATTGTAAAAAGTGAGGAGTAAATTTATTAATTAGAGGTAGAAAGTAATTACAATTATTAGAATCGTAAATGCGACAAATATTTTGAGATAAAAAAATTAGATAAAAGGACAAATAATATGAGATGGAGGCAATAGTAGTTAGACATACAGCACATCTGAATGTTGAGCATGCATCGAATTGGTCTTTGATGTTGAGTGTGCATTGAATTAGGCCCAAAGACCAATTCTAATCCTCAGAAACTCACTCTTTTGAGAGGAGTAGTTGGACAAAAAAGTTTATCGCACATCTCGAGCAATGAGCATTGAAATTGGACTAGGGCACCAACTCCTTTGGACTCCATTTTAACCTTTTCCGTCGATCATTAACAGTTTGAATAGAGCTAAACGTTACTCCCTCCATTTCATAATAATTAACACTTTGACTAATCTATTTTATTTTAAAATAATTGTTATTTTTCTATTTCTAATATCTAATTCAATTATTTTACATTATTTATTAGAGAGAGAAAGCCAAATACAATTGGTGTTTGGTAATTATTATAATTTTATATTAGTATGTGTGAAAACTCCAACTCCGTCAATTAATTTAGGACGGAAGGAGTAAACAAATAGGCCATGCAAAACGCCTAAACGACTACCACCTTGGCAACGACAACAAGAAAGACACAGCAACTACAACTGGAAAGACACAAATGTCAAAAGAAAATAACAAAAGCTTCACAAACAAATGCTAAAAGATCCACTTACTATCCCCAAAGGTTCTATACCCAAATTTATTTGTTAATGACAAGTTCCATGAACCATCCCCAAAGGTAACATCTACCAAAGGTACTATAACCAAAAGATTGAAGATCTATCAAGATAAAAGGCAAGTTAATTACATACACATGTTTACACAAAGGTGAAGATGAGAAATTTTAGGGAAATCCTGACCAAGTCAATTTGTTGGGAAATAAATTCTTATAAGGAGAAAACATAGGAGCCTAGATAGATATATATATATATAGATATATATATATATATATATATATATATATATATATATATATATATATATATATATATATATATATATATATATATATATATATATATATATGAGACTATATATTTGATGATTTGAGGTTCAAAATTCCATTGAATCTTATCTCTACTTATAGATTTGAAGGCCGCCAAGGCATATATAGATTGATAGACAACCCAGGCATAAATTTATAAACTAGAGGCAAATGGGTTGTAAACTTATAGCATGCTCACTAGATGAGGTGAAGAAGCAAATGCAGTTTCCTCCCAAGGACCTCAGACGCAGGACACTGTTTTGATTGAAAGAAGAAAAATTGCAGAAATATTCAGGGAAGTATCCACAAATATCTCATGCACTAATATAAGGCAATAACATGCAGATTTCAAATCATGCTCAACGGATTCAAACTTCCAAATGATCGAAGATTGATGATCTGACTCAAAATGGAAAGCATCAACTACTCAAGGAAGGAATCCGCCAAGAACCGTTGCTGCTGAAGATTGACGCGTATAAAATGCACTACCTCCCTCTCTGTTCAAGTATCGATTTCCAAGCAAGCAAAATTGAGAATAGGAATTTCTATTGAGAATTCTGAGTTGTAAGAATCTTGTTGAGAAAGATTTCTGAGTTATAACCACTAGGAAATTTGTGGTGAGTTGTGTAACCAGTTAAGTGATGACTGGTGAGGAGCTCAGTGTCTGGTAGTTAAAGTGAGTGAGCGATCTTGCTTTAGTGAGTCTCAAACTTTCTTTTTGCCTCAATTGTGAGGCCTCCTTTGAAGAAATTCACTCTGAAGTTATGTTCCTATAAGAATATGTTGAGGACCTCACAATCCTTGACCTTGCTGAGTTTGTAATCTCCTTACTTCTTCTGTACCTCAAGACTATTGAATAAAGAAGTATTATTCAATTTTATAAGTGCTATTAACATCTTGTTTTGGTAAAGTGTAGAAATTTTTATACAACCCTATACATTCACCCCCCTCTATAGTTACTTCATTTACGAACTAATAACATATATCTCCCCCAAACTTTTGTAAAATAAGGTTTTTACCCTCTATGTTTGAGAAATTTCAATTACCCACCCTAACCTTTATTGTTTACCTAAATATATTCGTTTTCTGTTTTATCAATAACCTGGACATATTTACCTCTATAATTTTATCTAGTTTGACAAATATAGCCTCAAAATTTAAAATATAACTAAATTGAATACACATAAATAACTTAAACTCCTTTCATTTGTTGATGGAGTTTAAGACCCCACATTGGGAGGCGTAAGCTCCCTTGTATGATATCCTCTTTTTGCCAAGAGAGAGAGAGAGAGAGAACATATTTGATATTTGAGTATGTATGATTAAGGGCTACCTAAAATTCCAAGCCCAATTAGCACTAGAGTTTGGAAGGTTTCAAACACAAAGAAAGAAAGAAAAGCACCATGCCATCATACACAATGTTGGGTGTGGAGACCAAATAGGAGAAGGAGAAGGAAGAAGGGAAAGGCGCCAGCAGCGCCCGGAATGGCGCACCAGCGCCTTAAGCAAAGCAAGGAAACGAAGCGACTAGTCGACGCCAGCAGCGTCTAATGAGCCCCCCTAGCGTCTCTCACAGTAGCTCGGGCTTGGCTCATGCTACTAGCGGCCAGGAACCCCCCATCAGCGCCCTTTACGGAGTTCGCCCCCTGCCAGCGCCAATTGACCCCCCGCCAGGGTCTTGTGGCCTTTCTACTAACGTCTAGGTGCTGCGTGTCTTTTTTTTGGGCCAAGAATTCAGGCCCACGTGTGTGTTTCTTGTGCGGCAAGCTGCTCGGTATTTTTAGGTTATTGTTAACCTAGTTCCCCCTTGTTTCCTAGTATATATAGGAGTTCAGGTTCTCCCTATTATGTATCCCTGAGATCAAGTGAGATAGAGAGAAACACAACCTTGTATTGTAATCCTCATATTACTAGTGCATCGATTTCGTGGTTTTTTTCCCGCTTTGGGTTTTTCCACGTTAAAATCCTGGTGTCAAATTTCTTATTTCTTTTCCGCTATTATTTCCTATTGTTTGTGTTTTGCTTGAGTACTCTTCGATCCTAACAACTGGTATCAGAGCTTTCAAGGTTTGTGAAAGAGAACTCGCTTTCAAACAATGGCAGGAGATAAGTATGAAATAGAGAAATTTGATGGATCTGACTTCATCTACTGGAAGTTGCAGATTGAGGATCTGCTGTATGCGAAGTCGCTACATGTTCCGTTGTTGGAGAAGCCAGATGAGATGAAGCAGGCTGAATACGATCTGCTGGATCGACAGGCGATGTCCTTGATCAGGATGTCATTGGCTCGGAACGTCAAGTTTAACGTCATGGAGAAAATGACAACGAAGGAATTGCTGAAAGCACTGGAGAATATGTATGAGAAGCCTAGTGCAGCAAATCAGGTATATTTGTTCACTAAATTAACCAGCTGTAAGATGGCTGAAGGTGGGGATGTGGCTAATCATATTAATGAGATTACTAAAATTTTATCGCAACTTGCTTCAGTAAAGATGGCTTTTCCTGAGAATGTTAGAGCCTGCGTATTATTATCTTCTATGCCTGAGTCTTGGAGAACCCTTGTAACTGCTTTTAGTAGTGCTAAGGATATTGACGAGATAAAATTTGATGATGTCAAGTCTGTATTGCTTAATGAGGGTCTTCGCAGGAAGAATTCTAGTGAGGAATCTTCGGGAATTGCGTTAAGTGTCAGGGGTAGGAAGAACAATAGGAATTCGAATAATTCCAGGGGAGGCAGGCCTAGGGACATGAGCAATGTTGTGTGTTATGGTTGTGGGGATAAGGGTCACTTTAAGAGGGATTGCCCTAGACCTGGGAAAAGGAAGGGTAATGATGACCGGGACTCTGTCAACTCTGCGGAAGATCTTTGTGAAGCCTTGGTTTTGAGTGTGTCTAGCCCTGAAGAGTCTTGGATAGTTGATACTGGCGCATCCTTTCATGTTTCTTCAAACAGGGAGTTATTTCATAATTTCAGGAGTGGGAATTTTGGCAAGGTGTATCTTGTCAATGACAAGTGTTGTGAGATAACAAATACAGGAGACGTGACGATTAAGACTGCTAATGGTACTCTTTGGAAGTTGGAGGATGTGAGGTATATTCCTGGAATTAAGAGGAATTTAATTTCAGTAAATCAACTCGATGAGATGGGCTACACTGCAGGCTTCGGGAAAGGGATGTGGAAGATCATGAAGGGTGCTATGGTAGTGGCGAAGAGATTGAGATCCGGTACGTTGTACTCTACCGGGAAAGCACTAACATGATTTCTTATGCTTCTTGTTCTAGTTTATGGCTTTGCAGGAATGAGAAGAGGGTCGGTTGCCAGCCCAGCGGGGAAGCGAGGAGGTATGGAGTGACTCAGGTGATAACAAGCCAGTGGGAGCTGTGGCGGTCAAGGTTTCTGGTAGGTTGGGTGTGCCTAGGGAGGAAACGGAGGAACCACAGGAAGCTCCACAGGTTGCAGATCAGGTTGCTGAAGAACCTGAACCACAGGAGCTAGGTGAAAGCTCCAGCGCACCATCTACTATGAGGAGATCCAGGAGGGTTACCAGAGATGCTGGGAAGCCAAAGACCTACAGGAAGGCTGTGCAGGCGGAGGCTCGGTTCAAGTGGGAGCACGCGATGGTTCATGAGATCGCGTCACTTGAGGGAACCTGGAAGCCGGTGAGATTGTCTGCGGGGAAGGAGGCCGGGAAAAAGTGGGTCTACAGGATCAAGGGTAAGTCAGTGGATGTTGGGAAATTGAGGCCCGGAGCGGTCTCAAGAGGCCTCTCGGACTGATGAAGGGGCCGGTCGATGCACTAGGGAAACTTGTGGTGAAAGTTGAGGATGGTTGTGGTTTGGTCTCCAAGTGAGAGATTGTTGGGTGTGGAGACCAAATAGGAGAAGGAGAAGGAAGAAGGGAAAGGCGCCAGCAGCGCCCGGAATGGCGCCAGCAGCGCCTCAAGCAAAGCAAGGAAACGAAGCGACTAGTCGACGCCAGCAGCGTCTAATGAGCCCCCGCTAGCGTCTCTCACATTAGCTCGGGCTTGGCTCACGCTACTAGCGCCCAGGAACCCCCCACCAGCGCCGTTTGCGGAGTTCGCCCCCTGCCAGCGTCAATTGACCACCCGCTAGGATCTTGTGGCCTTTCTACTAGCGTCTAGGTGCTGTGTGTCTTTTTTTGGGCCAAGAATTCAGGCCCACGTGTGTGTTTCTTATGCGGCAAGCTGCTCGGTATTTTTAGGTTATTGTTAACCTAGTTCCCCCTTGTTTCCTAGTATATATAGGGGTTCAGGTTCTCCCTATTATGTATCCCTGAGATCAAGTGAGATAAAGATAAACACAACCTTGTATTGTAATCCTCATATTACTAGTGCATCGATTCCGTGGTTTTTTTCCCGCTTTGGGTTTTTTCCACGTTAAAATTCTGGTGTCAAATTTCTTATTTCTCCGCTATTATTTCCTATTGTTTGTGTTTTGCTTGAGTACTCTTCGATCCTAACACACAATACAAACTTTGGTACTCAAAACTGAATTGAATACATTTTGTGCCTTCCCAACTACATATCTCTCGTCTTTTACCCCTACATTCTCTGCCGCTCATCCACCAAATGTTTGAAAAACTTTCAAAACCATTATTTTTCAGCGGGCTTTGATATACGTCGCCCACCTTTTTACTAATGTCGCCCCCCAAAAGACATTTTATACCTTTGCCCCTCTCTCTCCTCTCTCTCTCTCCTCTCCCTCTTCCTCTCAAATTCTCTCAACCTAAAATATTACATTTTTGAAATTAAATTTAAAATGTCAATGGAAAGTGGAAATTCATCCGAAGCGGAGGAGATTAGTTTGTAAAATTACATTTTTTGTACTAAATTTTGTTAATTTTCAAATTTTATGAAAAATTAAAATTGCGGCGTCTCTGCAATGGCAAATCACAGCGGACTTCGCGCGCGATGGCGGTAGGTGCCGCGCAGAACGCACGACAATACCGCGGTTATGCGGCTAGCAACGCGCAGCGGCAGCGCATCGCTGCTAACGCGTGGCGGCAGCGGTCTTGCCGCTAACGCGCGCGGCGGCATGTCATCTTCTGCGCACATACGTAAGGCGAGTGATTTTCTTTTTTTTTGAAATAATTTTTATTATTATTAATTTTTTTAGTTATTATTATTAATTATTAATTATTTTTAATAGTATATGTGTTATTATTATTTTTTAATTATTGTTTTTATTGTTAATTATATATTGTGTTATTATTGTTATTATTGTTGATTATGTTTTTGTTATTATTAATAATGTGTTGATTTTTAATGATAATTTATTTCAAATTATATGTTTTAATAAATAATGTGTTGAAGTGTTAAATGTTCTGATTATTAATAATTAATGTGTTTATTGAAATTGTTACTTGAATATTAATAAATAATGTGTTTATTGTAATCCTTATTTGAAGTGTTAATTATTATGATTATTAATAACTAATGTGTATAAGAAATTGTTACTTGAAGTGGTAATTATTTTTATTATTAATAATTAATGTGTTTAGTGTACTTGAAGTGTTTTTATTATTAATAATTAATGTGTTTAGTGAAATTGTAATTGATAATTGAAGCGTTAATTATTATGATTATTAATATTATTATTAATAATGTTTAGGGTTTATTGTTTAGGTTTATGAATGTAATTGTTAATATTATTGTTATTAATATTACTGTTATTGTAATTAATAATGTTATTGTCATTGATATTCTAAGTGATTAGTTTTATTGTATATTATTTTAGTATAATTGGGTAAATATTGGGGTGATTAATGAATGTCACATTGTTCTGCAGTTTGAGCTAGAGGAGTTTGGCGGAGACGGTGTTGATTATTCCTCGTTCTTTGTGACACAAGATGTGTTTGAAAATATAGAAGCAGTTCTTGAGTGGGCCAACGATATAGCTCGGGACATTGGGTTTAGGTTTGTAAGAGAATCATACAAGCAAAAAGATTTAGATAGTGCGCGGAGGTGTTACTTGAAGTGTTATAGGTACGGCAAATATCGCGGGAAAATGATTGATCTTGATGCGAATGAGTGGTCGACGACGGCGTCGGCGAAGGCGTGCGGTTGTAAATTTGCCATTGTAGCGTGGACACGTAATGAAACGAATGGAGAATTGCTTGTGATGGAGATAGGGGAAGCACAATCAGGTTCATCGTGTACGAGGAAGGACATCGTCACGGAAACCCATTGAACTCGAGATGAAACAACATGCGTGAAATGACCGACACGGTGCACGCCGCCACTATACGCACTTCAGAAGATAAAGTTCCCTGGTTCTAATTCAAACATTCGACAAGTATACAACGAGCGGGCGAAGATGCGCGCCGAGGGTATGGATGGGAGGACAACTCCCCAACAATGTCTCCACTTGGCTAAGGCTGGCGGGTACATCTCCTATACAAACTTTAATGATGATGGCAATCTTCGTCAACTCTTTTTATGTCACCCGTACGCATTGAAGTTGCTCCGTACATACCCGAATGTAATTCTCATCGACAGTACATATAAGACAAACAAGGCGAAGTGGGCCTTATGCGAGCTGGTTGGCGTGTCGCCAACTAACAAAAACTTCCAGATTGCTTACTCGTTCATGCGGGACGAGAAGAAGGAATCCTATGAGTGGTTGCTTTGGAAGTTGCATGAGTTGTTGGGTCCCGATGTTACTCCGGGTGTGTTTGTGACGAAGGAGTGCAGCGTTGAGTGGAGCTATTGCCAGAGTTTTCCCAAGTGTGCCTCACCTTTTGTGCATATGGCATATTGGGAACGATGTGGAGAATAAAGTCAACGCACTTACTGGGGGGAAGAAAAATGGTTGCGGGCTACATTTCAAACATCATTTCTGGAATCCCATTGTTTATGCCGCGACTGTTGAGATTTTCGAGATGAAGTGGAGAATCAACATACCTAGATTAAGAGGTTGCTTGAACAGTCTATGAGTGCGCATAGATATCATAGGGAATCTCGATTCTTCATGCATTTGCACGGTCATGTTTCTCACTATGCCATTGATTTATTAGCGTTTGAGTTCAGTGAAATGGTGAAGATGAGGAAAGCTACAGGCACACCCAAGTGCGATCACAAGTTGTGGTCAACCTACCACCTTCCGTGTGCGTGTTCTATTATGCACTTGTACAATAATGGAGAGCAGTTGCAGTATACAAATTTAATAATGTTCTGGAGACAACTCACGGTCATTGGAGATGGACACCCCGGGGTCAAATGATGATCCATCGTCCCGGGACTTGAAGCAATTTGAGTTCCTCGTGCAACAGGTTCGGGAGAAAGATCCAGCAGTGATACGCGACGTATCCCAGGTCATCCACGAGAGGTTGAATCCCGAGAGTGCCGATATTCCTGGTCCAGAGATTAGCCCCCCGCACATCGGGAGACCCAAAACTTCCAGATCCACCAGACGCGAACCCAGTGGGTTTGAGTACGGTCGAATATCGGTTCGTGGTAGCAAGACTAAGTCGAACTCCTCGAGGAAAAACAGAACCAGTTCTTCTTCCGTCGGGATGGGTGAAACAGGTTTGATTTTCATTATCTATTTTTTATAATATAACAAAAAAACTAAATGCTCTTATTTATAAGACAGATGCGTCTTTTGATGTGCGATTATTTCCAAGATGTGTATAGATCCGTTCTGCATAAAGACGATGTGCCACATTTCTTTCTACCTTATATTGTTGGTTGGACGGATGTTAAGTCGGATGGAAACTGCGGGTTTAGATGCATTGCCGAGGCGGCTTATGGGGGCCAAGAACAATGGCAAACTGTTAGGAGTACAATGGAAAGTGAATTGTTGGCGCGTCATAACATGTATTTGGCGTCACACTTTGGGTGTCAGGAGGAGTACGATAAATCGCTCAACCGGATAAGTGGTAACATGGCTGGACCAGCCAGAGTTCAACATTGGATGTCGACTCCTACGGATTTATTTCCAGCAGCGACAATGTTGAACATCATGTGGATTAACATTGCAACACCACCTGGTGAATTTGAGCAGCTAGCTGAGTTATGTATATCAGTGTTACCCTTGAGTGCAGCAATTGGAATGAGGAGACCTGCCAAAATATTCGGAATAGTGCATGCATACAAGGCTCATTACATTCTTCTTCATTTACACGATCAATGCCCTCTACCACCGATTCATACTGGGTGGCACCGAGGGAGAGACCGTACTGTTGAAGGTTGGGATGAGCCGTTTAAGGGTCGTATTGATCAATGGAAAGGTCTTAGGGCTGCTCAAACAAGTTCTTTGTCTTAGGAATTAAACTGTACGGTCATATATGTATTTGTATGGCATGACATTGTCTCCACGGCGCTTGTTAAATTCTTGTTCATTTTATTGTGATAATTAGTGGTGCTGAATTACTTTAAATAAACTGCACAACAGTAAAACCAACAATTAAAATACCGCACAATACATCAAGTCTACGATACACCCACACAAATTTAAACTTACAACAGTCTTAAAACGACAGACAATCAACCTAAAAATTAAAATGTTCTACACAAATTAAAAATTAACAACTAATTCTACTCCTCCTCCTCCTCCTCCTCCTCCTCCTCCTGGTCGTCTTGTTGCACGGGGACCTGAATATTCATTTGTGCACACCATTGAGCATACATATCAGACATAGTTGTGAAACTGTGATCACTCACTGGCCTTGTCGCTTCGTTACGACTAGGTGGCTGCAACATCGTATTCGCTAGTTCCGCCCACACATATGACCACTATGGAAAAAATAGAAAGTTATTTAATAATAACATTTGTTAGCTTATAATTGAGTAAAATATGCAAAACTACTATTAAAGCATGCTTAGAGGTTTGTACCTGTTCGAGGGAACGCGGCTCATCGATTGTGGATTGGCTGGTGGAGGTGTTGTTGATCAAAAACTTATGAGAATCTACCACAAACCAATCATTATATGCGTCATCCACTTCAAAAGGCACACGTTTTGTGCGTGGCAAAGCCGTCAGGGACAACATGTAACCAAAAGGAAATGTCCCCCAAGCAGTGTTGACGTCGAACTCATCAAACTCCAATCTGTACGGCCCCTTGGACGGTCGTTCAGCTTTCCTAGGGCGGGGCAACATTGGGGGAACATGTTGTCGGTGCCCTATCTGACGGACAACGCGATCAGGCATGTACCACTCTATCACGTCATATGCACGAATGGGGCCCAAGTTGTAAAACCCCGGAAAATACCAGTAAAAATACCGTTAAGATGATAAAAACATGACTTTATTCATTATATGCTTACCTGTTGATCACACGGAGCTTTTAGGACCGCGAGTGTTTTCGCAATAATTTTTAGAGTTCTAAAAATATCAGTTAGGAATTTTTGGGATATCGGGTGAAAAATCTTTTATCAATTGTGAGAATTATTTTATCTGTTTATTTGGGATTTTGCTGAAATGAATTAATGGATTTACATTATATATTTTTCCTTTATTTTTGGGTGTTTTATGATGTCATTGAAGGTGACATCACCCACAAAATTCATCAGTTTTTGTTTGTTGTGGTAACCGATTCTGAAATTTTTTTTGGACGCAAATCACCCACTACCTGGGTATACAAATTCTGCCACCCACTCCCTGCTTGACACGTGTCCCTTCTCTTTCTCTCTCTCTCTCTCTCTCTCTCTCTCTCTCTCTTTCCTCACTGTTTTAGTACATAATGTACTGATGCCCGACGCCTCCCAGCCACACCACCACCACGCACCATCTTCATCTACCACAAACGCCACTCGACGCCCCACCTCAGACCACCCCTCTCGGCGCCCCAACCTCGCCACCGCCACCCCGCTCCGTCGCACTTCAGGACGCCGCCCAGAACACCCCGGAACCACCACCCCAACCTCCAAGCATCATCTTCCTCTCTCCCGTGTCCTAGCGTGAAACCGCCACTGTCGCCGCCTCGTTGTTTTCCGACGACCACCGGGACCCCGCCGTCGTGAACCGCCGATCATCCAGCCGACCCCGAGCACCACCCTGGCCCACCTCTTCTAGCTTGGACCATTGTTTGTGCCCTAAAACCCCCTTTCTCTCTCTATATTTTTTTGTTAGCATGAGTTATTGTTTTGGGTTAGTTAACATGTATTAAGAGTTGCTTAATGATGGTATTATGGAAGATTACATGAATGTATTAGAACTTGATGTTTGGGAGTGGTTTAAGGGGTATATATATATATATATGTAGGGTTAATGTATTCATGTTACTATATTACTAATGTTTTACTAGAATAGATAAATTTGTGTTTATATTGTTAATAATGGATAAAATACATGTTAGAATTTTAAGTGAAATTTTAGCGTGTGATTAGTTTAATTTTTTACAAGTTACTACTCCTAGTTTAAATGGTTGGGTGTGATATATTGATGCTTGTATCTATGTTTATATCTCATGAATATTAATGTATTAATGTTAAGTTAAGTAGTGTACAATATCTTGTTATATTATATGATAGTTTTCTTTCAAGAATATTATCCTTTTCGATAACAATACTTAGTTATTAATTTTCCATATTACTTGGTAACATTATTATTTTCCTAATGTTTAAAGCATGTTATTATTATTATCTATATTGTTGGTTAATTACTATGTATGTAATATTTTGAAGTATAATATTTGATGGTTTTGATTTAAAAAGTATTTTGGAAAATAATAATAGTAGGTCTTGATTTTATGTATTTAAAAAGTTATTACTATTGCGTAAATATTAAGTTAAATATATGTTATTAGGCCCTTGGTAAGGTTTGAACTTTATATTTGAAGTATTACTATTAGATCCCAACATTATTTTATTTTGCTAAATTTATTGTTACTTTGGAAGTCAATATTACAAGGTAATATTTTTTTTAAGTAAGTTAATATGAAATCTTACTAAGTAATACTTTTATTGTCTTTTTGGTGGAAAGTTTAATATTGTTACTATATGGAAACTTGTTTATGACTGAGAGATTATTAGGTTATATTACTTGCTTTTACCAAATTATATACTGGAAGAGTCCTTTGTTTTTCAAACTTATTATATAGTGATAAGTGTGTGTGGACTTGAAGTTCTATGCCTTGGCATGTATATTTATTTTTGTCACATGTGAAGTATTTGTAAGGTTGTCTCTTAAGACCTAGAAACAAGTTAGGAACCCTAAGTATGTGTTGTAACTAATTAAATGTGATAATAGTGGCCATTTGAGGTGAAATGCATGGCTAGTGGCATTATGGTAAATATAGTGAATAGTGTCATGCAAGAAAATAAAATAAGGTTCTTTAGTTATTCTTTGATTCTAAGTAATGTGATTCTTGATTAGGTTTATGATTAGAAATTTATGTGGCGTGTGATTAAGTGAAATGTTTTATAATTTGGGGAAGGGTAGTTATGCTGTTAAGAAATCGTTAGAGTACGCGTTAATTATAGAATCTTTTACTAGGTTGAGCGAGGATTCCGAATTAGAGCTCCGTGTCTCTTTTGTTGGACGAAGTTGAGTTGCAGGTAATACTATATCCTATTCCCTGTGAATGCCCTTAAGCGTTTTGTATAATATGCATTCCCCAAAGGGACCTTATTAAAGTGTTAAAATTGTTTTGTTGAGATGTTATCGCTATTTGAGATTTGAGTTTATGATGGTTTTAGTACTGTTTTGGAATGATCTTGTTTGATGGTTTTCCATTAAGAGTTTTGTGGAAAGTTGGTATGACATGAAAGGAATTGGATCTTGATAACCGGACCTAACTAACGGATACGAGTTAAAAAGCGGGTTCGCGGTCTTCCTTGGACTGTGGAACTGTGAGGAGATCACAAGAGACCAGTGATGCACAGTATTGTGGATGTGAGTTAGGCGCTGATCAGTCGAATGGGAATATTTATGCGAGTCTGTGGGACTCCGAAAGAAAGAAAAGAAAGAAAAGAAAGAAAAGAAAAGAAAAGAAACGAGTTATGCGCTGATCAGTCGAATGATGTTGTTTATGCGAGTCCTTGGGACTCCGAATCATGTTCTGCGAGTCTTTGACTCCGAGGGGTAGTGTGGAAACCCCGCCCGCTATTAAAAGTTGATGGAAAGAAATTATTATATTGTTTTCCCCAAGATTTCGAATTGTAACCCCTCCCCTATAAAATGTGTTCAAATGTTTACGCAAATGTTTATAAATGCGTAGGAGTAGTATTGCTGAGGTTTCCCCCCTCATTTGTGAAATGTTTTGTTTTTAGGTACGGATCAGTGACTTGGGGACAAAAAGGGGCGTAGAAGAGAGGAAGTGAAGTTAGATGAGTCAAGAATAATTTTTAGTATTTGTTTAAGTAAAGTTAATTTTGAGACCTTGTTATAGATTGTGGGACAATTAGTTAACTTTTGTTAGAACCTTTCACTTGCCTTGTATCTCGAAAGAGATACGGCAGTAACGCCCAGTCTGAATAATAAGTTGAGAACCTTCCGCTGCTGATTAATATTGATCGATATGATTGTTTTAAATTTTCCGGGGCGTTACAGAATGGTATCAGAGCCCTGGGTTGCGACCTGGTAGCTCTTAGGAATCTATAGGGTTACCTTTAGACCTTAGGAAGCTACCCTCGGAGTGTTGAGTGTAGGTGGGATGGGTCGAGTCAGTTTTTCATTATGTTTCGCTCTTTTGAAACTCACAATTGTTGTTTTAGCAGGGCATGGACCCCGAGTTACGTCATAGTTTCCACATCGATGATGACATGTTCCACATTGGGTTTTGGAGGGAGGACGAAGAGCTTCTCGCCGATTACGTGGATCGTATTATACCTGATTTCGATTTGCATCTGGAGGTGCCCATGCACACCACATGCCTGAGGCATGAGGGGAGTATGGTCAACCTCCTGCTGATGACGATGACCAGCGACACCAAATGGGGTTACCGTGCATCACAGCTACTACAGCCTATCCCCCCAGCCGATCCAGAGGCACCTTGGCTGCATGACTGCCAGTGGTGCGGACGGGTGCCGGCGACTCCGACTATCCTCACTCTGGTCCAGACCATGGTGGAGGCCTCTCCGGCCGACCTCATGGATGTGGACCTCAGCGAGGCCCCGCCTCCCGATCTGAGCGATGACGAGGATTCGGAAGAGGAACTGAAGCCTGTCAAAGATCCCGAGGAGGATCTGGTGGAGATTTCGAGTGGAGACTCTGACTCTGGAGGAGAGTCGGACGACCCGAGTTGGATTCCGGAGGCCGAGAGGAGAGTTAGGAGACGCCACGAGATCTAGTTTTGCGAGATTCCCTTCCCCATGTTTTGTGTATAACTTGAGAGATTACGGTTTTATGTTCGCTACTTTATCGCATGTTGGTACGTAGGAATCTGTTTGTAGCAAGAGTATCATATGTGGTAGAATGCTATGTTATGAATGCTATGTTATGGATGTTATGTTATGGCAAAGTAAAGAGTATGTTTTAATTATGATGAAGTAATAGGATGAGTTGGCTTATCTTGTGAAGTATGCTGGCTATGGTATGAGGTGTATGAAAGAAAAGGAACGAGGTGTGGAAAGTATGAATGTCATGAAATGATTTTTTTTCTTTTTGTCCATTATAGTTCTGGAAATTGTTGGTCATTTGTCAAGGTAATGGAATATGATAATTTTTGTTTACAAGTGCTTATGTATATGAGATTTTGTATAGTGTGCAATGAGTTTATACCACGGTATTACAAAGTACTTGAAAAGAAGGACTAACTCATAGTTGTGTTATGTTGACTGATTAGAAATCCTACGAAAGAATGGTCGAGGTTAACGGAAAAGGACCTCAAGGAACACCTTCGCCATCAGTTCCGCCTGCAGTGGAGCTAAGGCAGCGATACGCACCTTTTTATGAAATTGCGGCACAGTCAGCACAAGGCGCGACACCATCTGAACAGGAGGGTACCCCTACCTCGGGGCCTGATTTAACCCAATTGATGATAATGGAAATAATGGCTCGGCAATCCGAGCAGATCCAATTGATGTCAAGTCAACAAAAGGAAGGTGGGTCTTCACTTTTTCGGGAGTTTAACAACTTAAACCCCCCATCATACAACGGGGTAGCTGATCCCAAGATCTTTGAGGAATGGGTAAGGGATGTTGAGAAAATATTCGAGGCAATCCAGTGTCCTGAGAACAGAAAGGTGAACTTTGCGACTTACCATCTTAAGGGAGAAGCTGATTTGTGGTGGATGGGTATGAAGGAAAGGCAAACTGAACCTGGCTTTGGTTGGGAGCGCTTTAAAGAAATGATGAAGAATCGGTTCTACCCTATGGCTCTCCAAAAAGCCAAGGAGAAGGAATTTCTGGAACTTCAACAAGGGGGAGATACAGTTCTGCAATATGCTTCCAAGTTCATGGAATTATCGAGGTTTGCACCAATCTATATTGCGAATGAGAAGCTGAAGATGAACAGGTTTGAGGATGGGTTGAACTACAATATACAAGAAAAGTTGTCCGTATGCACTTTCGCCTCCTATCAGGATATGTTGGAGGTGGCTGCCAATGTCGAACGTGTGCTAAGTAATCGGACAACGCAACTGGTGAAACAGGTCGACAAAAGGAAGGAACCCCTTCGTTTTGTCCCTCAACCACCACCTCCTTTCAAGAGGTTCAGGCCCAATGTGTGGCAAGGTAATCAGGGACGACCCCAACAACCTGGTGCAGTAAACTGTAGGGCTTGTGGTAGGCCCGGGCATTTTGCAAGAGATTACCGGAATCCAACCAGAGTGGTCTGCTATCGCTGTGGCAGTTCAAATCACATTGTGAGAAACTGTCCCCATCCGGCTGAAGGGGGATCCAATTTTATGGGTGGTGCTAATCGAGGAACTCTACCACCAAACCACCAGCGCAAGATTGAATATCCGGTGAATCAGGGAAGGCCTCGCCCAAATCCTGGAGGCTATAATGGCAATCGAGGCAACCCAATTAGATCACTCCCACCGCCACCACCTCGACAACCGCAGGCCCCGCGTAATATTGGAGGAAGGGTTTATGTAATGAAAAGAGAGGAAGCTAAGAACAATGCCGATGTTGTTACTGGTACTTTTCTTTTGTGCTCTTATCATGTTTATGTGTTGTTTGATTCTGGTGCTAGTCATTCTTTTATATCACCTGCGATTGTGGAAAAAGCTAAATTAGTATCATCTGAAGAAAAAGAAACTATGGTGGTATCTTTACCTACGGGAGTGGCAGTGCAATGTGGGATGCTATATAAGAAATGTCCAATAGTGATAGGCGATCAAGAGTTCGATGCTGACTTACACCAATTTGAGTTAATGGAATTCGATGTAATTCTTGGAATGGACTGGTTGGCTAAATATCAAGCGCAGATCGATTGCCGGAAGCAGAAGGTGACTTTGAAGAGTCCAAAGGGAAGGAAGGTGGTGCACTACAACAAACAACCCCGCCAAGGAGTGAGAATTATTTCCGTAGTAAAAGCTCATAAGATGATGGGACAAGGATGTAAAGGATTTCTATGCAATGTGGTGGACACTAACGCTGAGAAGGCTCCTCTTGAAATTATTCCGGTGGTACAAGAGTACGTAGATGTATTTCCTGAAGAAATTTCGGGGGTGCCGCCGCAAAGGGAAGTGGATTTCTGTATCGATTTGGAACCTGGGGCTACTCACTCCAATATCTAAGGCTCCGTATCGAATGGCCCCTGCGGAACTCAAAGAACTCAAGAAACAATTAGATGAGTTGTTAGAGAAGGGATATATAAGACCAAGTACCTCTCCATGGGGTGCGCCAGTGTTATTTGTGAAGAAGAAAGATGGTAGTCTGAGGTTGTGCATTGACTACCGGGAGCTGAACAAGATTACGGTCAAGAACCGTTACCCGCTACCACGCATTGATGATCTGTTCGACCAATTGAAGGGAGTTGCAGTCTTTAGCAAGATCGACCTGAGATCGGGTTATCACCAGTAGAGAATTCGGGAAGAAGATATTACCAAAACTGCTTTTCGGACCTGATATGGTCACTATGAGTTTGTGGTTATGCCCTTTGGTCTCACAAACGCTCCAGCCGCGTTTATGGACTTGATGAATCGAGTATTCAAACTCTTCTTGGATAAGTTTGTAGTGGTTTTTATAGACGACATCTTGATCTATTCAAGGACACAGGAGGATCATGCGCAACACTTGCGAAGGGTGTTGGAAACTTTGCGGGTAAACGAGTTATACGCGAAGTTTTCCAAGTGTGAGTTTTGGTTAGAAAAAGTGGCTTTTCTGGGACATTTTGTTTCAAAGAATGGAGTTGCAGTGGACACACAGAAGGTAGAATCTGTTAGTAAGTGGCCGACGAAGAATGCTACAGAAGTAAGGAGTTTTCTGGGTTTGGCTGGGTACTATCGGAAGTTTGTTCAAGACTTCTCTAAAATTGCAACACCTCTCACCAATCTGACTAGGAAGTCTGTGAAGTTTTTATGGTCGGACAAATGTGAGAAAGCCTTTCAGGAGTTGAAACAAAGACTCACCACGGCACCTATTCTTACCTTGCCTCAAGGGAATGAAGGTTTTGTTATCTATAGTGATGCGTCACATGGTGGGTTGGGATGTGTTCTCATGCAAAATGGAAAAGTAATCGCCTATGCTTCAAGACAGTTGAAGACTCATGAGAAAAATTATCCTACTCATGACTGAACAGGTTAGCGTGATGGTATTTGCTCTCAAGATCTGGAGGCACTATCTTTATGGAGTACATTGCGAAATTTTTACTGATCACCAAAGCTTGAAGTACCTTTTCTCTCAAAAAGAGTTAAACCTTCGACAAACAAGATGGTTAGAATTCCTAAAGGATTATGATGTGAATTTTCAATATCATCCCGGGAAGGCGAATGTGGTAGCCGATGCCTTGAGTCGAAGACCCTACCCTGAGGTGAACCATTTGGTAGCTTTACCACTGCAGTTATGCGAAGAATTCAGGAGATTAGAGCTTAATGTAAAGGTTCCGGGAAAGGATGCGGTATTGAACGCCATGGACATCCGTCCGACTCTTTTAGAAGAAATTAAAAATTTTCAGGAGTTAGACTTGCAGTTGGTGAAGATAAGAGAAGAAGCAATCCAAGGGAAAGCACCTGGTTTTGTGATACATGAAGATGAGACTTTGAGGTTTCATAACCGAGTATGTGTACCAAATATAGAGGATCTAAAGAAAAGAATTTTGGATGAAGGACATAACACGCCATACTCAGTACATCCAGGAGGGAATAAACTTTACAAGGATCTCAAGCAAACCTTTTGGTGGAGTAATATGAAGCAGGAAGTAGCTGAGTACGTATCTCGATGCCTGACCTGTTAGCGGGTCAAGGTTGAACATCAAAGACCAGCAGGGCTGTTGCATCCATTAGAAATTCCGGAGTGGAAATGGGACTCAATATCTATGGACTTCGTGATTGGTCTTCCGAGGACCAGAAGGAAGAACAATGCCATCTGGGTGATCGTAGATCGATTAACCAAGTCTGCTCACTTCCTGGCCATGGCCAACACCTGGACGTTGGATCAATTGGCCCAAGCATATGTTAGAGAAATAGTGAGACTACATGGAGTCCCCAGTTCTATCGTGTCAGACAGAGGTACCAGGTTTCAATCATGTTTCTGGAAGAAGTTACAAGAAGCTTTTGGTACTAAGCTAAATTTCAGCACCGCTTTCCATCCAGCTACTGATGGGCAAACAGAAAGAACGATTCAGACTTTGGAAGACATGTTGAGAGCGTGTGCCTTAGATTTTAAAGAATCATGGGATGACGAGCTAACCTTGATTGAGTTCTCCTACAACAATAGCTTCCATGCTAGTATTGGGATGTCACCGTTTGAGGCATTATATGGGAGGAGATGTAGAACCCCATTGTGTTGGCAAGACATTGATGAAGCTCTTACTATTGGTCCGGAATTGATCCAACACACAATCCAAAAGGTAAGGATCATTCAGGATAGAATGAGGACGGCACAAAGTCGATAGAAGAGTTACGCCGATCGAAGGAGAAGACCTTTAGAGTTTGAAGTGGGAGATTATGTGTTCTTACGGGTATCTCCTACAAAAGGCATCATGAGATTTGGACAATCAGGAAAATTGACTCCAAGGTACATTGGGCCATACCCCATTTTGGAGCGCGTAGGAGAATTGGCTTACAAATTGGAGTTACCAGGGGATCTACCTCGAGTACACAACGTCTTCCATGTTTCGCAGCTGAGGAAATATGTTGCAGATCCTTCGCATGTGATTGAACCAGAACTGTTGCAGTTTAGGGAAGATCTGACCTACGAGGAACAACCGGTTTAGATTTTGGACCATAGGGAAAAGCAATTGCGCAGGAAGACTGTTCCACTAGTCAAGGTATTGTGGGCTAATCATACCACAACGGAGGCAACTTGGGAAACCGAAGAAGAAATGCGCACAAAATACCCTCATCTTTTCAGCAGCTAAGTAAGTTAAGTTTCGGGGACGAAACTTCTTTAAGTGGGGAATGATGTGAAACCCCGAGTTTTTATGAATAACTGCATGGGCAGTGGTAAGTTTAAGTTTCGAGGACGAAACTTCTTTAAGTGGGGAATGATGTAAAACCCCGGAAAATACCAGTAAAAATACCGTTAAGATGATAAAAACATGACTTTATTCATTATATGCTTACCTGTTGATCACACGGAGCTTTTAGGACCGCGAGTGTTTTCGCAATAATTTTTAGAGTTCTAAAAATATCAGTTAGGAATTTTTGGGATATCGGGTGAAAAATCTTTTATCAATTGTGAGAATTATTTTATCTGTTTATATGGGATTTTGCTGAAATGAATTAATGGATTTACATTATATATTTTTCCTTTATTTTTGGGTGTTTTATGATGTCATTGAGGGTGACATCACCCACAAAATTCATCAGTTTTTGTTTGTTGTGGTAACCGATTTTGAAATTGTTTTTGGACGCAAATCACCCACTACCTGGGTATACAAATTCTGCCACCCACTCCCTGCTTGATACGTGTCCCTTCTCTCTCTCTCTCTCTCTCTCTCTCTCTCTCTCTCTTTCCTCACTGTTTTAGTACATAATGTACTGATGCCCGACGCCTCCCAGCCACACCACCACCACGCACCATCTTCATCTACCACAAACGCCACTCGACGCCCCACCTCTGACCACCCCTCTCGACGCCCCAACCTCGCCACCGCCACCCCGCTCCGTCGCACTTCAGGACGCCGCCCAGAACACCCCGGAACCACCACCCCAACCTCCAAGCATCATCTTCCTCTCTCCCGTGTCCTAGCGTGAAACCGCCACTGTCGCCGCCTCGTTGTTTTCCGACGACCACCGGGACCCCGCCGTCGTGAACCGTTGATCATCCAGCCGACCCCGAGCACCACCCCGGCCCACCTCTTCTAGCTTGGACCATTGTTTGTGCCCTAAAACCCCCTTTCTCTCTCGATATTTTTTTGTTAGCATGAGTTATTGTTTTGGGTTAGTTAACATGTATTAAGAGTTGCTTAATGATGGTATTATGGAAGATTACATGAATGTATTAGAACTTGATGTTTGGGAGTGGTTTAAGGGGTATATATATATATGTAGGGTTAATGTATTCATGTTACTATATCACTAATGTTTTACTAGAATAGATAAATTTGTGTTTATATTGTTAATAATGGATAAAATACATGTTAGAATTTTAAGTGAAATTTTAGGGTGTGATTAGTTTAATTTTTTACAAGTTACTACTCCTAGTTTAAATGGTTGGGTGTGATATCTTGATGCTTGTATCTATGTTTATATCTCATGAATATTAATGTATTAATGTTAAGTTCAGTAGTGTACAATATCTTGTTATATTATATGATAGTTTTCTTTCAAGAATATTATCCTTTTCGATAACAATACTTAGTTATTAATTTTCCATATTACTTGGTAACATTATTATTTTCCTTATGTTTAAAGCATGTTATTATTATTATCTATATTGTTGGTTAATTACTATGTATGTAATATTTTGAAATATAATATTTGATGGTTTTGATTTAAAAAGTATTTTGAAAAATAATAATAGTAGGTCTTGATTTTATGTATTTAAAAAGTTATTACTATTGCGTAAATATTAAGTTAAATATATTTTATTAGGCCCTTGGTAAGGTTTGAACTTTATATTTGAAGTATTACTATTAGATCCCAACATTATTTTATTTTGCTAAATTTATTGTTACTTTGGAAGTCAATATTACAAGGTAATATTTTTTTTAAGTAAGTTAATATGAAATCTTACTAAGTAATACTTTTATTGTCTTTTTGGTGGAAAGTTTAATATTGTTACTATATGGAAACTTGTTTATGACTGAGAGATTATTAGGTTATATTACTTGCTTTTACCAAATTATATACTAGAAGAGTCCTTTGTTTTTCAAACTTATTATATAGTGATAAGTGTGTGTGGACTTGAAGTTCTATGCCTTGGCATGTATATTTTTTTTTTTCACATGTGAAGTATTTGTAAGGTTGTCTCTTAAGACCTAGAAACAAGTTAGGAACCCTAAGTATGTGTTGTAACTAATTAAATGTGATAATAGTGGCCATTTGAGGTGAAATGCATGGCTAGTGGCATTATGGTAAATATAGTGAATAGTGTCATGCAAGAAAATAAAATAAGGTTCTTTAGTTATTCTTTGATTCTAAGTAATGTGATTCTTGATTAGGTTTATGATTAGAAATTTATGTGGCGTATGATTAAGTGAAACGTTTTATAATTTGGGGAAGGGTAGTTATGCTGTTAAGAAATCGTTAGAGTACGCGTTAATTATAGAATCTTTTATTAGGTTGAGAGAGGATTCCGAATTAGAGCTCCGTGTCTCTTTTGTTGGACGAAGTTGAGTTGCAGGTAATACTATATCCTATTCCCTGTGAATGCCCTTAAGCGTTTTGTATAATATGCATTCCCCAAAGGGACCTTATTAAAGTGTTAAAATTGTTTTGTTGAGATGTTATCGCTATTTGAGATTTGAGTTTATGATGGTTTTAGTACTGTTTTGGAATGATCTTGTTTGATGGTTTTCCATTAAGAGTTTTGTGGAAAGTTGGTATGACATGAAAGGAATTGGATCTTGATAACCGGACCTAACTAACGGATACGAGTTAAAAAGCGGGTTCGGGCAGTCTTCCCTTGGACCAGGTGGAACCTGTGAGGGGGACTGTCAAGAGACCAGGTGATGCCTGGTATTGTGGATGTGAGTTAGGCGCTGATCAGTCGAATAGGAATATTTATGCGAGTCTGTGGGACTCCGAAAGAAAGAAAAGAAAGAAAAGAAAGAAAAGAAAAGAAAAGAAACGAGTTATGCGCTGATCAGTCGAATGATGTTGTTTATGCGAGTCCTTGGGACTCCGAATCATGTTCTGCGAGTCTTTGACTCCGAGGGGTAGTGTGGAAACCTCGCCCGCTATTAAAAGTTGATGGAAAGAAATTATTATATTGTTTTCCCCAAGATTTCGAATTGTAACCCCTCCCCTATAAAATGTGTTCAAATGTTTACGCAAATGTTTATAAATGCGTAGGAGTAGTATTGCTGAGGTTTCCCCCCTCATTTGTGAAATGTTTTGTTTTCAGGTACGGATCAGTGACTTGGGGACAAAAAGGGGCGTAGAAGTGAGGAAGTGAAGTTAGATGAGTCAAGAATAATTTTTAGTATTTGTTTAAGTAAAGTTAATGTTGAGACCTTGTTATAGATTGTGGAACAATTAGTTAACTTTTGTTAGAACCTTTCACTTGCCTTGTATCTCGAAAGAGATACGGCAGTAACGCCCAGTCTGAATAATAAGTTGAGAACCTTCCGCTGCTGATTAATATTGATCGATATGATTGTTTTAAATTTTCCGGGGCGTTACACATGTACAATGTCCTCTGGCAGGTCCTGTAAGGTGTACCTCCATAAGGGCACCAACACACCTTATCGGGTGTCAACGCGTCCAGGGAGGCCCTCAACGCCCGTAGGCGTGTCTCCGATCTAGCCATGTGAGTGGGAAACCACCTGGCCGCGCGCGGTCCCCGAACCGGTTGCTCACTGTGTGGCCTAAATGATGGAAAATACTCATATATCCAGGCCTGCAAAAGGGTCAAACACCCAGCTATCTTCTTCATCGCCCCACCGCCGCCATCCCTAATCGTCGATACAGTACACGATAATCGTACTCAAGCAATCAGACGTATCGATAATATCAGTGCTAGGCCACGGATGCGAACGTACTCTATCCCTCGATTTGTCCACGAGGATAGTGTTTCCTAACAAGCTCAACAACCATGCACGTGTCCTATGGGGAAGGGGGTACATGGGCGAAACAGCAATCGACCTCAAATCGACATCAGCCATGGCACCCTTGTCATAAATGCCCATTTTCTTTAGCTCCGGCATAGGCTTCATGAAAATAGCCGAAACGAACTCATTAAGTGCTGCCCGAGCAAGACAATCAGGCATCATACCATCAACTGGAAGGCCCAAAATGTGTTCCACATCGTGCAGCATGATAGTCATTTCACCAAAGGGAAGGTGAAATGTGTTCGTGTCGGGTTGCCACCTCTCAACGAAGGCCGAGATCAGCGTCATATCGATGTTTTCATACATAAAATCTACCAAAGTGGTCAGTTGGACATTTTGCAGTGCACTCTAGCATACGGGATCCATTGCGGGCCTCATTGACCTCAATTCCCTCAACGCATTCCTCTTCGTCACGCAGTCAAGAACTGCTCCCGACGAACGCTCCCGACCATCCCATATTACCCGAGCGATGTGACCTCCAAAGCTCGGTATAATGTCCCCCAATTGTGGTCCCCCGGGAACATTACCATCAATCTTCCAGTCTTCCTCATTTCTCCGGCTCTTCTTACTCTGCCTGCCGCTGCTGCTGCTTGCCCCAACCTCGCCACCTGCGTCTCCCCCATGTCGCAGTGGGGCAAACCTCCCTGACGCATCTCTCAACGGCTCGAACCTCGTTACCGCATAATCAAGTAGAAGTAGGATCGCCCCGACTTCGTGCTCATCCCGTCGTCCCCCGTTGTCTCCGTGTCGGTTGAGTAATCAACATGTTCATTGATATGGTCAATTAAGCCTTGCGTGGTCTGACTGTGCGTGTCCTGCTGCCCAACCGCATCAACAGGTGCTTTAGTACCTCGGCCCCTACGTCGTCCGATGGTCACATTACGCTGCGGGTTCCCGATTTCACCTCCAACTGCATTTTGGTTCGACCTATCTAGAAACCCGGAAGCCCTGCCCCTACCTGCCATATTAGATCACCTGCATAATAATAATAATAAAAATATTTAACTATAGATTGATAATCTAAACCCTAAAATCTAAATTAAATAATAACAATAATATTAACATTTAGATTGATAATTAACATAATAACAAATAAATTAAATAATAACAATAACAAATAATTTACATAATAACAATAACAATTAAATTAAATAATAACAATAATAATAATCACAATAATAATAACATTCATATTTAAATATAATATATAACTTTTATAACACTATTGAGAATAGATTTACAATTAATAAATATTCATCTTTTACAACATTATAATTATTAATATTATTATTACTAATATTATCATAAATACCTAATTAATAAAATACATTAACAATAATAATAACAATTATATTAACATTAATATTAATAATATTAACATTTACAGTGATAATTAACATAAATTCAAAATGCAATTAAATTAAATAATAACAAAAACAGTCACAATATTAATATTAATACCATTCATCTTTTAAATATAATTTATAATAAAATTACAATTATATTAAATATTCATATTTTACAATATTATAATTATTACATTTATCAAAAATAAATATAAATATTTGGAATTAATAAAAAAAAAACCGGCCGTGCCGCGTGCCGATCTCGGCAAACCGCGGCAGATTTGCCGCGCGCCGATCTCGGCAAATCGCGGCGGACTTGCCGCGTGCCTATCTCGGCGAATCTGCCGCGGTTTGCCGCAATCGGCACGCGGCAAGTCCGCCGCAGTTTGCCGAGATCGACGCGCGGCAAACCTGCCGCGGTTTGCCGAGATCGGCACGCGGCACGGGCCATTTTTCCGGATTTTTCATGTTTTTTTTTTCAAATTAATAAATTCATATTTAACAATTATAAACACATAAAACTTACAAGAATATCGTCGTTTTCAATCTCCGGGAAGATGTTGATGTTGTAGCGCCCTCGTCGTCGTTGGTAGAGAGCGTTTTTTAGAGAGATAAACTAGAGAGAAGGTGGAGAGTAAGATTATGAAGGTGAAGGGCGTGATTGGAAATTAAAATGAAAAGATGGGCGACGTAGATTCATATTTAACAATTATAAACACATAAAACTTACAAGAATATCGTCGTTTTCAATCTCCGGGAAGATGTTGATGTTGTAGCGTCCCTCGTCGTCGTTGGTAGAGAGCGTTTTTTAGAGAGATAAACTAGAGAGAAGGTAGAGAGTAAGATTATGAAGGTGAAGGGCGTGATTGGAAATTAAAATGAAAAGGTGGGCGTCGTTTAGTAAACGGGTTTTTCAGGGATTTTTGCAACTCCTCAAAAGTATTGGGGGCTGCGCCAATTACGATTTTTCCCACCCACCACTAGTGCAAAATAAATCACACGATGACACCATACTTTTGAGGATATCATTCTCTCTTGACACCATTGATAATGTAACAATTTGATTGCAACTCCTCCCCACTTCAGCCATTGCAAGTAGCCTCAACCATTATTGATGAAGTTTCAATTAATAGGGCAGAAAAAAATGGGGTTGGGTTGGGTATAATATTGAAATTGGGAAAGGGGAAATTTTTTTATGAAGGGTAAAATAGAACTTTTATCATTTATATTGACTAAATAAATCTGAAAAGTAGATAAAATTGATATCTATAATGGTTGAGTATTATATTTATTACATTTACTATTTGTTAGGTTGGGTAATTATAATTTTTCAAACATGAAGAGTAAAAATCTCATTTTACAAAAGTTTGGGGAGGTATATGTTAATAGTTCACAATAGCGAATTCGAGTTTTATTTAAGTAATTAAAAAACTATGTAGTCCCTACATAATAAATAATTTAGTTATGTGGATTTATTTCATGTAATTACTTTTTTAAACAAATTAATGATTTTTTTTATGCAGAAAATTAATTTATTTAAAGCTCGTCGTCAGTAAGGCGATACAAATTGTAAGAGGTGATTAAAAAAATTGAAAACAAAATTCAAATCAATCATTAAATTCAAATTTAAATAGATGATAAAAAATTGATAGGATAAATGCAACAAACCCTAACCGTTTCGCTATCCAATTACCTAAAACTAATCATAATAACAGAAAAATAAGTTAAAGGTTCTGTTATGTAAAATTAGCGTTTTAGATAGCGGATAAAGGTTAATTGACTGTTCAATAAGAATTGTGTTCGGTAAATTTAACGGTTGAATTAACAGATTAATGTGAATTGCCATAAAAGAATATGAATAATTTTCAAAGATAAAATTTTCAAAGGATATTTATTGACAAAAAAAATATGAAATACTACTCTAAATACTAAACATTAACTTTATTGACTTTTCACAAGACGATACTAGAAACACTAAGTGCCTGTTTAATTTAGCTCTTTTAGAGCTTTTAAAGATCAAAAGGTGAAATTATACCAAACATAGAAAATATACAAAATAACTTTCAACTTTTGAAGAGTTAAAAACAGTTATCACAAGGCAAAAGAAGGAGAAGCTACAATTTTGGGATTTTGGATTCTGCTTCTGGGGAGCTTGGGGAAGAATTTAATGATTTTATTGTATTTCCAAAATTCCCACTAATCTTTTCCTTTTATGCCAATTGCAAGACATATATATTTATATATTGCCACTTCTTTGACTAACCGCAGGCATAAGTAGCATTTTAATAGAAATTGTAGTAAAATTTTTGTAGTTTTATTTTTGAGGAAAAATTCTCATAGTTATTTTCTAAGGCAATTGATGTTTATTTACTAATTTTAATTTTATGCTAGATATATGAAACCATTTTTTAGTGTAATAAATGTTAAGGAAATAATTAAATATATAAATTCAATTTTTAATTTACTGTCATAACATATAATTGATGTAAAATTTTACAGAAATAATTAGTTTTGAAGTTAACAATATTATGTACTATAAATAATTCACTAGAAATATACTAGTATTAAAAATCATAAATAATTTTTAATAACCAAGGAAATGGAATATTAACAATAATCATTATAAAAGGGTAATTATTATGGTAATATTAAAAGTGGAAGCTTTTATAAAATGATTAACCAAACATTTGGAAATTGTTTCTGATTTTAAAGGGCTTCTGAAAATACATCTACCAAACACCTAACAATTTTTGTAGAATGAGTTTTTCAGAAACCGTTTTTCAAAAAGGAATTTCTTAAAACTTGAAGCTTGGCCAAACATGCTCTAAATGCTAGTTTACCAAATGTTAGTATTTATGGAATTAGAGTTTTGATTTGATCAAATGCTAAATACTACTCCAGTTAGGGATGACTGTGGGTCCTGGACCCGGGCCAGACCCGGTTAGACTTGACAAATTAAGACGCGCCTGGGTCAAAAAATTTTGGACCTGACAAGTCTATGGCGGGTCTGGGTCTGAAAAAAAAAATTAACAGGTCTAGGTCTTGGTCCAAGCACGGACACGTGGACCGATCCGTGAACCCATTACAATATAAATATTTATAATTTTCCAGAAAAAATAAAAACCCAATTAATTAATTACCCTACCCAAGTATACTATGTACTGGAAATTCTCTCAACCACGACTCAGTTTCCCCCCGTTCCCAAGTTGGGTTAGGGGAACATCCGAGCGATTGCCTTCGCGGATCAAAACACGCAGAAAAATGCAAAATGAGAAGAAAGAAAAGAAAACTTGTGCCCAATGTTTCCGAATTAGTCCAACTTCGTACCTTTCCGGCATAAACCATATATCTCAGAGAGGTTGCTCGACACGAAGGAAATCGAAAGCGCATCACGTGCGCATTTTACTGGGTTTTTCCAAAAGCAAGAAGGACAAAGAAGGAATTTCAGAGTTGTGTCGAGAAGCTCCAAGCCAAAAGAAAAGCCGACCTTTTCTTTTGCACACTTTTTTACATTTCAGTTCAGATACGTTGCTCGATTTGCGCCTTTGCACGGTCGACCGCTTTCCCATCCCACCTGGCCACCAAAACAATTGAAATTCGAATGACATTTCTGATAAGATGAGATCTTAGTACCTCTGATACATCGTACTTTGAAAGGAGCAACCCAGCGACCGACCTTTTAGCAACGACAGCTGCCCTATCATTGCTCCGCTTATAGTCAAACTTATAAAGCTATGCCCCATGTGAAATAATGGACTTGAGCCCAATTCAACCCCAAAAGCTAGCTTAGGAGGTTGAGGCACCCAAGACATTATAAACACCACAATATGGGTGTCAAAGGCCGATGTGGGACAACTCAACACGCCCCCCTCACCACGAGGCGCAGACAACTGCGGGCGCGGCCCCAGCTTTTGGGGTTGAATTTGGCTCAAGTCTATTATTCCACATGGTATCAGAGCCAGGGTCATTGATGTTGGGGCCGCGCCCGCAGTTGTCTGCGCCTTGTGGTGAGGGGGGCGTGTTGAGTTGTCCCACATCGGCCTTTGACACCCATATTGTGGTGTTTATAATGTCTTGGGTGTCTCAACCTCCTAAGCTAGCTTTTGGGGTTGAATTGGGCTCAAGTCCATTATTTCACACCCCATCTACGAATGAATGGTACGGAAATGGGCTTTCATCCCTACTTTTTTCATACGCACCAGCAGATAAAGCTAAGCCGCCAGAAATACGATCAGGTGGCGCTAATTCAAATCTTTCAGGTAAAATAAGAACAGCCCCTACATTCAAACCCCCTTTTTTGTCGTTAGCAAGAACTTGTTTTAGTTGCATATCATAAGGAATTCGAACAACTGCTTCAAATATAGTATCAGGAAGAACTGCTTGTGGAACCTCAATATCCACGGGCTTATTGGCTTAATGGCAATTGGCACATACAATACGCCTAGTTGCTTCTCGTAGGTTTTCATAACCTTGCCTTGCAAAAATGGGATACGCATTTGAAATGGATGACCGAATTATTATATATATCATGACAGATACGGAAATAGATTGAGTAATCTATTGTTTTATCCAAGAAAAAGTATTTCTAGTTTGCATGGTCCAATCGTTGATCCCGAACACTAAATCTAAAACGCTTGTCCCCCACTCATGCTATCATGCAGACCATGTACAACCGCACTATTGCCCATCTCCACTCTCTACTATAAACATTTGTGATGTTTGGACGTTGGAAACTTAGAATTCGCTCGTATCATCGTATATTGATGTTTTCATGTTTTTATTGTGTCAAAAATAAGTTTTTTTTTTTTAAAAACAGAATAGTTACTATTATACATGTATATAAGTATAAAATTAATCCCAAAAGTTGATAACTCTAGTAAAAAATGCATAATATCTTTCCAACGGTAAAATTTCATATTATGATTTATTAAAATTTGTTATTAATCAACGGTCAAATCTTAGTCAAATTGACACTTATTTAAGGATAGAGGTACTACTATTTTACTATTTTTTCATCTAAGTAAGACAAGCTGGACTATAGCCACTTTGACTTTTTTACTATATATAATACACAACTTCAATTATAAATTTTAAATGTTAATTAAATTTTATAAAAAAAATACACAATTATATTTTTATAAAACTACCTTTTGTTATGAATTTTGATAGTAATTTTATATTATAGATAGCCATATATAAGGGTGAGCGAAAATTCTAGGAATTACTGTAGTATCTCGCTCCCAGACAGGTCCCAGTCCCAAAATCTCGCTTCTAATGTGAGCGAGAACAAGAGTGAATCTAAAAATAAATTCAATATATATATATATATATATATATATATATATATATATATATATATATATATATATATATATATATATATATATTGTTAAACCCCGGAAAATCCAAAGATGTTGACCGTAACGTCGTTAATAAATTAGGTTTGACTTCGTGATTTATTATTATTCGTTTGTGTTTATTTATGCTAACGCTTGAGCTCGTAGGACTATTGAGGGGCTAACAAGGGTAGAATAGTAATTTCCGCTGGTTAATATTATTATGTGATTAATTACGTGAATATTATTTGCTATGTGATTATATGATTATTAGTATTAATATTATTATTACTATTATTATTATTAGTTGTTTTTAGAAAAGAAAAATCAGATTTTTTTTCTTATTGGGTTGGATTAGGAGTGGGATTAGTATAGTTGGGCCTTTATTAGACTAATATAAAAACCCCTCTCTCTCTCCCTCAAACCCTAATCTTCACCCAACCCTAACCCTAGCCTCCACCCCTCTCCCTGCTCTCTCCCTCTGCCGTCCCCACCAGCGCCGGCTACCGCACCGCGGAGGGCTCGGGGGATGAGACGAGTGATCCTGAGTGGACTCCAGTTTCAGCGAGGAAGAACCCTCGATGCAGGAGGATCATCTGAGTGGGATGGCTACGATGTATTGAGTATTAGTGTATAGCTGTTACGTTTGTATTTTTTTGAACTGTGATATGATCTGAATATTGGCATGTTGTTTCTTTTGGGAAATTGTCCTGATGGAGAATATTGTACATATGATTACATTAGTGTATAGAAATACTGTTTTGTGACCTTTCAATATGTGATGAAAATTCATGAAATAAACTGATGACATAAGAAATTACTTGGTGAAATAGAATTACAATTTCGTATTGTTTAACACCCTATGAGAAGACCGGACCAAGTAGCTACCTCTAGTATGATGCTGAGACAATGGATTGGAAAACCCTTTAAGTAGACTAAATCAACCCTTTGAATCAGGATGTCAGACATGAACGGTTCTCAACCCGACCACGGTACTCGGGAGCGTCCGCAGTCGCAATGAACAACGCCCTCAAACCGCAGAATCAATTTCGCCGCCTTCCTCATTTGATCTCCGCCAAGTACAACAAAGACCGGGAACGACCTAGCCAAAGATGTCGATGATTGAGATGCTTAACAAGCACGAGGATTTACTGAAGAGGGTAGTGGATCGACAAGGAGGAGAAAGGGAGAATGATCCCTCCACTCTCCTCCAAAGGTTCAATAGCTTCAACCCGCCCACTTACACCGGGGTAGCTGACCCCAAAGTCTTTGAGGATTGGGTTAGGGAAATTGAGAAGATTTTCGACACCACACGCTGTCCTGAGGAGTTAAGGGTGGATTTTGCTGCTTACCACCTGAAGGAAGAGGCCGATTTGTGGTGGGCCAGTGTGAAAGAAATAAGGACTGAACCGGGTTTCGACTGGAACCGCTTCAAGGTTGTGCTAAAGGATCGATTTTACCCAATTTCCCTCCAGAAGGCAAAAGAAAAAGAATTCATGAATCTGCGTCAAGGGGAAACTAGCGTGCTCGCCTACTCTGCAAAGTTCACAGAACTATCTCGATTTGCATCTGCTTTGGTAGCCACTGAGCAGCTAAGGATGGACCGTTTTTGGGATGGATTGAATTGCAAGATTCAGGACCGCATGTCATCACGGGAGTTCATGTCTTATCAGAACATGTTGAATGTTGCCCTCACGGTAGAAAGGGTGATGAATGACATGGAACGACAGTTAGGCATACAGGGGCAAAAGAGGAAAGAGCCACCCCGTTTTAACCCACCTCAACCTTATCAGGAAAAGAGGTTCCGCCCCAACAACTGGCAAAACAACTTCGAAGGAAAGTAGTTCCCTTGGTAAAAGTACGATGGGCAAATCATACCACAACGGAAGCAACCTAGGAGACAGAAGATGAAATGAGGAAGAAGTACCCTCACTTGTTCCAAGCCTAAGGCGCGTCAAGTTTCGGGGACGAAACTTCTTTTAAGAAGGTAATGTTGTAAAACCTCGAGTTTTAGGAGGAATAAAACCGTTAGTTTCCTTACCGGACCGTTAGGGTTAAGTTTAAGTTTCGAGGACGAAACTTCTTTTAAGATGGTAATGATGTAAAACCCCGAAAAATCCAAAGATGTTGACCGTAACGTCGTTAATAAATTAGGTTTGACTTTGTGATTTATTATTATTCGTTTGTGTTTATTTATGCTAACGCTTGAGCTCGTAGGACCGTTGAGGGGCTAACAAGGGTAGAATAGTAATTTCCGCTGGTTAATATTATTATGTGATTAATTACGTGAATATTATTTGCTATGTGATTATATGATTATTAGTATTAATATTATTATTATTAGTTGTTTTTAGAAAAGAAAAATCAGATTTTTTTTCTTATTGGGTTGGATTAGGAGTGGGATTAGTATAGTTGGGCCTTTATTAGACTAATATAAAAACTCCTCTCTCTCTCCCTCAAACCCTAATCTTCACCTAACCCTAACCCTAGCCTCCACCCCTCTCCCTGCTCTCCTCTACTGTCTCTGCACCGCACTGGCAGCCACCGCAGCCACCATCACCATCTTCTTCTTCTTCTTCTTCTCTCTTCCTCCCTCACCCCCTCTGCCGTGGGCTTGCACCGGCCACCAAGCCGCCGCCCTAGCCACCACCGGCGACGCCCGCAGCCACCATCGCAACCGCCCAGGGTTGTTCTCCTCTTCTTTTCTTTCTTTTTCTCTCTCTCGATCTGACTCTCTCCCTCTCTCTGAAACCGCCGGCTACCACCACCGACGACGTTGCCGTCGTTGACGCCGACTCACTTGCCTCCGTCGCACCCACCGACCTCATCGCCGACCACGGTAGCGGTTGGGGGTTCGTCTTCAATTCTTTCGGCTCGATTACCGACATCACCGCCGGACGTCGACACCAACGCCATCTCCGACCATCCCGACGCACCACCGTCGCCGCCGCCACGCCACGCTGTCGCCGCCTCGACCGACCGCCCACACTCGCCGGAAATCGTTGCCCTAGCACCTCTAACGTAAAACCCTAATTTTTGTAACAAACTATTCTTCTTGATCCTATTTTTCTGATATTATTATTATTATTGTTATTTCTTGATTTGGTTAATCTTGTAATTTGGGTAATTAGGGTGTAAATTTTGCTAAGTTATTGTTGTAATTAATTGTACTTGTGTTATTTATTTGTAATTTTTATATAAATTATTATGTGTAATTTTATGTTCTAATTTGGTGTATTAGGGTTGTAATAGTTGTAGTGAAACTAGTAATATTCGACTATATGAGATGCTTTGTTTTCATGAGAATCATGTTAGGGTTTTAGATGACACTATTATTGGATGCACGAATTAAAAGTTTAATTACCTAGATTAGTTCTTGAATCGTTAGTTAAGTATTCACATGTTCTTTAAGTTCTTTCTTGAATCTTGATTAAGAAAGTTCATATTTTATAATCATCCATGTTGTAATTTTTGGATCTTGAAATAGTATATTGTAGAGTTCATGTTTAGGGTAATGTTATTATTATTTCATGTATGCTTTTAGGGTTAGTGGAAATATTAAAGTTGATTTCATGTTTTACATTTTGGTTTTGATGATAGGAGGTTTGATGTTTGAACCTTAGTTGGATTAGGTTAATTACTTTGGATCTTAGTTACTGTTCTAAGCCCTAATTAGGACCCCGGGATCGATTGGTGGAAGTTAGAACCGAAAACTATAAACTAAATAAGAACCGGGATCGGGACAGTTTTGTTAGTGTCTAAAGATCGGGTCACCACGACTAGTATAGTTGTTCTTTGATCGAACCCTTTGGAGTGGAGGTTCCCCTAGATGTTAGCTTTCATAGGAATTTTACGGAGCGGACTTTTAAGTTGTATAGCTCGAGTTATAGCCGTTTTACCAGAACCAGACCCATAGGATGTCAGGAAGTTGAGTTGTGACCCGTTTTATGTGAACGTTATAATCTGTCCTCTGTTTGCTTTTATTCATGAAAATGTTTGAGTAAATTTTTTATGTGTGAACTTGTTCCTTGAATGTGTTAAGTGTAAACCATAAATGATAGGAACCTAAGTGTTCCTAGGGGATGGGTTAGGTAGTTGATAGTTAATACTAACTTCGTTAGAACGCGTTTTGATTAGATAATCATTCTTATTCTAGGCCGAGTTAGTGCGAGACGTTAGCGAGCTCAAGTGTGTTCTTCTTTTGGCCGTACGTGAAGTATATCGTAATGTATATGCTCTAATCCCCCGGGATGCTCTTTAAATGTGTTTTAATGTTTTCTAACTGTTTTGAGAATTGCATCCCAAAGGGGACTTTATGGAAATGTGACCATCTTTTGGATAAGCTTATAATTGTTCGTGCTTTGATTTTTATGAGTTAAGAAATTTGATGGTCTTTTATTAGTGGTTTTATCATTGGTTTTGATAATCAGGTTGGGTTTGACTTGAGAGTTGCGAGATGAGTGTGAATAATGAATTAGTAATTCAAAGTGGAAACATAAAGCGGGTTGTTGTTTTGATGCCTTTAACAGGCTAATATTCATGCGGGTGATAACCCCAAGATCAGGATTCGATGCCTGTATGGGTTATGTGCCAGGAGATCAGGGTTTCATCCCTGATATAGGATAGAGGTTATGATGCCCTTGATGGGTGATTGTTTGATGCCTTTGAGAGGCTAATATTCATGCAGGTGATAACCCCGAGATCAGGATTCGATGCCTGGATGGGTTATGTGCCAGGAGATCAGGGTTGCATCCCTGATATAGGATAATTGTTATGATGCCTTTGGCAGGCGATGTTCTTTTTGGATTTGATCTCCCGCCCGCGACTTAAAATATGGATTGAATGGGTTGAGGAAAACAGATAAGGGTTCAAAGGTTTGAGAAATGGTTTGACTTGTTCCCCCTCCCCAAAATGAATTGAAATGAACTTAAACTGTTTTAAACGTTAGGGGTAGACATTATTGAGATTTCCCCCTCATTTTTTTTGAAATGTTTTGTTTTCAGGTGAAGATCTGAATGCTGGGGACGGGAATTAGAAGTGAGGACGACGAGTCTAGAAGTCCTTGAATCTTTTTATTTTGTTTTCGTTATGATGTCTTCAAGTTTTGTTTTGAGTTGTTAGTAGTTACCGTTAGCAGACAGTTGTGGTTTCCTTTCTCGCCTTGTGTTCCTTCGGGAATACGGCAGTGACGCCCAAACTAAATTTGAAGTCTTCCGCTAAGTTTTGTCTGTTAATGTTAGTTTGACTTTGACTTTCTATAATTGAATTTCCGGGGCGTTACATATATATATTAAAAAACAAAGTGTATGTTTGGCCTAATTTCTAAATAAGTGTTTTTGCTTCTTACGTACAAACAGTTTTTATAAAATGTATTTTTAGAGAGGTATTGAAGTGTTTGACCTAGCTTATAACATAAGTGATTTTACTAAGTTAAAGTGTTTGACCTAGATTATGATATAGTGTTTTTACTAAATTTGATTGTTTAGCCTAACAGCAAAAAAATTATCATGTGTTTTTTGGAGTAAAATTATCATATGATTATTTACATTTTTCTCTTTTTATTAATTTTAAAATTGATTATCATATTTTAATTTTAACAATAATTAGAATTGTATAGTTTTATAGTTATAATAATAATTATTATTATAACTATATATGATTTTACTTGACTATACAATTCTTTAAATTAAATATTTATATGTCGAAAATTTATTAAATACCATATTTGTAAAGGAATTAGATAATAAAAATTGTCCAACATAATATTTAAAGTTCTAACATAGTATTAAAATATTTAAATGTTACCTTTATAAAAAAAATCAGAATGTTTATGTAAAATTATGGAAACTAATTACTAAAGAATCTTATAGATTGAGTAATGATTAGCTTGTAAGAAACAGAAGTATCAATTTACTGCTTCTACTTTTGGATCTGTTTTTGGTCAAAACTGTTTTTGTAAAACAATTATTAGCTTCTAAAAAACTCCCCGTTTGGCCGAGTTTGTTTTTTTTTTAAACTCCAAAAAACACTCAAAAGTTAGGCCAAACAAGCATTTAATTTGTGTCAAGGTTATTAAAATCGGGATCCTAACTCGAATCCATGGGGTAGTTAGGATCGGAATTAACCTCATGTAGGATCGTGGATCGTGGATTGTGGATCGTATGTAAATAGTAGAATCGTAACGAGGATTTTGGATCATAAAATCGGAGGATCGTAGATCAGGATCGAGATTTTAATAACTATGATTTGTGTTTCAATCATTAGATTTATTTTATGAAAAATTAGATTTTAATAATCCCGAATTTTATGAATTGAAAGATAAAATAGGCTAGTTAAATTTAATGCGGAAAAATAAATAGCGGAAATAAAAGATAGACAAAACCCGGTAGTTGTTTACGATGTTCCTCCGAACTCAATATATTTCAATTGCAAAAGATTGGTGGAAAACTGGAGATTGTGCTTCTTGTTCTACAGGGACAACCGGACACGGTTTGTGGCAGGTAAATTGTGGTTTTCTTCATTGTCTCTCTACTCTTCATGCATCCGAAACTCAGCAAGCTAGATTGTACTTTAGCACATATATAATTAATTATCATCTTTGATATGGTAGGGTGGTTCTGGATCGAAGTTGAATATTGAAGCAGGTTAAAGCACTCAAGGATAATGAAGTTATTTTCAGTTAAGAAAGCATCTGACAACAGTGCAGATCAGGAGATGTTCCTTGACCAAAAGAGAAAGGTATGTACGGTCGTGAAAACATGAAAATAATTAACCAGGTGGTATGGGTGTCAATTCTGAATACATGTATTCTGAAATACAATACAACATGACATAATATGCAGAAGAAACGGATTCATAAGGACGGGTGCTGTGGTTTCACACTCTATCCGCGAGCACTGTTTATTACTTGGGGAAGTGATACCCGATATTGGTGTTGGAACTGCTTCAAGGAAACTGAGTGAGTTCTTCTTCGTTCCTCTATTCAATAATCGATTACTTGTGGTCATGTGGATCTCTTTTTTTTTTTTTGGTTGTTTTTGTTGAAACTACTTGATTACTTGTAGTGATGAAAAGGTGGAAGTAGCGAAGTTGATCCAAGTGTGCTGGCTGGACGTGCGAGGGAAACTGGTAATGTCAGATCTGACGCCGGGAGTTAGATACGAGAGCGTGTACGTGGTGAAGTTGACAAAGTCAGCATTCGGGTGGGAGAACCCAATTATTTTAAGGCTAAACGTCTCTGGTGAAGACACAAAGGAAAGGCAGGTTAGCCTCTTCAGAAAGCCCAGAGGGAAGTGGTTTGAGCTTAATGTTGGCTGTTTTGTAGCCAAATCTAATGAACAGGGAGAAATTAGTGTTGATCTGTTTGATCATGATACTAGCAACTGGAAATCTGGGCTCATCGTCAAAGCTCTTGTTGTCAGGCCTAAAAAGTGATGATTTTGTACTATTTATTTCTTGTTGTAAAACTTCCATCACAAGTTGTTTAATACGTGTTGCAATTCACCTATGAGTGCAATGAATTTGTTGATCCATGTACAAAGCTCGGAGTATGGTCATCCATTTCAGATAACAAGGTCTTGTAATAGACTAAGATCAATTTTCTCTTGAATTACGTGGAATATAGTTTAGATGTTTAGGTTCAATAATCACAAAACTCACAAAGAGATTCAAATATAATGCAATCCATAGGCAAGGGATTAATTAACCAACGAAACCTAACATGCCACTAATCACAGTTTACGCTCCTATACTAGTCACAAACACAAAGAATTAGGGAATTCAATTTAGGAAAATTGGATTATAATAATCCCAACTTTTACAAATTGGTCAACAATAATCCCTACTATCGATTTGTATTTTGGTAGTCCAAAAAAAAATAAAATTGGATTGTAGTGGTACCAAATCCACCTCCACATTATTTTTATTTTTTTCATTCCTAACCCATATTATTTTTATTTCTTCGTTCCTGCCCTCAGAAAAGTAATGAAGTGTAGTTACTAAAACAATTTTTAAATTATTTTTTGGAGACTCCGAACAATTATTATGATTTTTTTTAAAGGAATAAAAGTGAAAAAAATCGTAAAACAAATCGACAAAAAATTGAAAAAAATTGAGATCATGTCCCACTAAAATCCAATTTTTTTTCAATTTTTTTTTGACCACCAAAATACAAACCGAAAGTAAGAATTATTGTTGTCTGATTTGTAAAAGTTGGGATTATTAAAATCTAATTTTTCTTTCAATTTATATCATTTTGGGGTTATGTATAGAACCCTTCAGTTGGACTAGATTCATGAACCCAAAGTTAAAGGTTCAGAAAATTGTACTGGGCCTGAGCCACTGTCTATATTATGATGAATAAATAATTGGGCCATTGCCCATAATTTTTTGGAAAAAAAAAAGATTTAGGTAATTTATTCAATTCGGACCATCTAAGCCATCTTTCAAACGTCATTAAGCTAAATCAAAGAATTAACTTTTGTTCTCAAAGAATTAACAAAAGCAAGTACAAGTATTGATTTTTTCCCCTTAGCTAATTAATTAGATTATTTGCATATCTAAGCCAAAACCATCTAATCAAGTTATTCTAGGCTTAAAGATGGGACTCTCTCAACCCTCTCATCAAAATTGTTGACACTATAAAGCATGTAATGATTTTGATGATGAACAAACGATAAGATTAGTCTTATATATGAGGTTGGAAATTTAACTGAATTTATTAATAAGTTACTGATATACAGCACTTATGTAGGTCTGATATATTAATTGTGAAATATTTGTTTGGACCTTGTTATATGAATTATATCATACTAGAATACTTGAGTAAGTTAATTATATGTGATATCATAATATTTGATTGGACAAATCAATGAAATACTTGGTTAATATTATGAGAATATTAAATGATACAATCACAATACTTAAATAATTTATTTTGAAAAATTTAACACTTGGTGGACCTAGCCACCTAGGTAAGTCCGTAGGTATTACAAAACTTGTTATGATGGCTGCAAGTCCGTGAATTACTCTTTGTATAATTAGGTGTCGCGTGTCCTACCAATTAGGAAACTATAGTTCAGTTATATTAGGTGGACATTTCAATTTCTAATTTTCAATTTTTTGCGATTTCAGGTATAATTCATTAGGTATTCGATCAACATATTTATGTTTTAAAAGCGAAATTAATTTTTAAATATATCGAAATTAGAGAAAAAAATTAGAATTATCTTTTTTCTGATTGGTTGTGGAACATAAAATTGTTACGCTTTCACCATTTAATTAAACCCACAGACTCTACTATTATAACTATATAGATATAAACACAAATTATTATCATTATTACTAGTCTTAAACCCGTGTGATGCACAGTATGCTCTCCAATTTGCAAATCACGTATTTGGGTATTCCATTAGGTGCCAATATGAAAAAGAAGAGTTATTGGGCACCTATTCTGAACAAGATTCAATGAGGCTCTCAAGCTGGAAAGCTTGCTGTCTATCCAAGGCTAGTCGTTTGGTCATAATAAAATCAGGCAAAATTCTTCCGGGCTAAAGGAGGAAACACTGAGAATAGAGGTTGTGCCTTGGTCAGATGGGAGATTGTGCAGAGGCCGAAAGATAGGGTGACCTGGGAATTGGAGACTTACAATTGAAGAAGATGGCATTCCTTTTTAAATGGTGGTGGAGATATATTTCAGAAGAAGGTATGTTGTGGAAAGATGTTGTTAGATCGATCCATGCGGAAGATTTTGCCTTGCTTCCTTCAAAGTGTAAGCCCTAGCTTGCTAGACCCTGGAATGACATCAAAAAAACAATCAATGATGACAAGAGCATTCAACAAATAATGAAGCAGCATCTAAGGGTGAATGTGGGTGATGGATCTCAGATTAGATTTTAGGAAGATTGTTGGCTGACCAACTGTATCTTAAAAGAAACATTTCCAATGTTGTTTCAAGTTGCTACAGATAAGAAGGGAGCCATCAAGGATCATGGTTGGTTTGAAGGTGGTTAGTGGAGGTGGACCCTAGCATGGAAAAGAGAGCTTTCTGCTGCTGAATTGGGTACTGAACAAGAGCTGAAATCTCTCCTTCAGTCTGTACTACATTAGAGAAATGTCGGTGATAGGATTATCTGGGTTGGTGCTTCTTCATTCTCTGTGAAATCTGTTGTGCATCAAGCAGAAGCCATTGCTTTTGGGCAGGCTCAGTATGACTCAGTAATGGACTCCATTTGGCAAACACTTGCACCCTTCAAAATCGAAATCATGGTGCAGATTGCTCTTCTTGGGAGATTAAATACTCGAGTGATGCTTCAAAGGAAACAGATCATTCAAGCAACAACGAATATATCTCCTCTGTGTGATCAAATGTCAGAAAGTGACTATCATCTATTCATTTCCGCGATTCATGCAGGCGATTTGATGCAGTGCTTGGGACATGTCATAGTGCAGCAGCAGCATTCTTTGAAAGCTCATTTTGAAAACTGGCTGCAAGTGAAGTTTCACTGCAAAACGAGGACATACTTATGGCTGGCATCTTTCTTTGCTGTGATTTGGTCCATTTAGAGTCATAGAAATGTTGTAATCTCTAATCGTGTGGAGAGAAACAAGAATCTGGTGCTGCACAATATCAAGTGGAGGGTCTGCCTCTGATCCACTGGTGGGAAAGAGACTCACAACTACTCTATTGAGCAGTTAGCTATGAACTTTCATCAAATCCCAGCCATCTTTAATTGACTGTCAGTTATGATGCTGGATGTTACCATTCTGGTTGTTATCAGTCATTTTCTTGGTTAATCTGCTACTGCAATGGTGAGGTGGTGCCTATCTGATTATAATGGCTTCTATTGTAATATGTTGATGTGTTGAACTCAGAGTCTTTGGCTCTTTCAGTGCTCGTTTGCACTTGTTTTGTTGATTGAATAAAAGGGTTCAATCGGCCGCTGCTTATAAAAAAAAAGAATAAAAAAGACAAAGAAATATAAATGTACATACAAATTGTAAAGAAAAAAGTATAAATAATGTCATCACATAAAAGATAACATAATAAGTTGTACCAATAAAAATACAAACCAAATTGATATACACATATCTTGCTAAAGTAACACAGTAAAACAATGCAATAATAGTAGTTCTCGACGTAGGAAAATTTGTGTCTGGCACTGGATATTCAAGTCAGGTACAAAAAAAAAAAAAAATAGAAGGCTGGAATTGGAAGCAAAAAGACATTCCTAAACAACAATTTTGGAGCCTAGGAATCATTTTCAGCGCCAAAGACAATCAATAACAGAGCAACAACAATGTTATATAGACCTAGACTTGATACACGACTAGAACAAACACCCACTCATATCAATTTCAGCCACCAAAACTGTAACGCCGCGACTTTTGGGGTATTACTTAGCAATATTTTAATCCATTTAATCTTGATTTAGCGGAAACGTATTTAAAAAGCCGAGAGCATCACGCCGCTTTCCCACGAGGAAAAGCAAGGCTTTTGCTATGAAATAACCGAAAATAGAAATATATTTCATAAGGGAAAATTTTTAGAAAATAAAAAGGTTGTTCAACTACAATGAAAATATTAAACGTGCGGTCAAATTAAAGAGGTGAGCCAACTATTAATATTGAAACTTTAAAACTAATAAACTATGTGGCGGCTTGAATTGCTATGTGAGTTTCCTTGCCACGATTCTGCCCAAAATGTCCCGCTGATACCTAAAAACAAAACATTTGAAAAACATGAAGAAAAATGAGACGGAGCTCAATATATTCGACACTGTAATGTAAAAACATTTTAAAAACCAATAGTTTTATTGGGGCCCAGTGTAAATTCATTTTGAAATGAGGGAGAGGAGAATATGCTGAAATAGTTGCAAGTTATTATCTGAATGTGGAACCTTACCATATTTTTCAATAAAATAAACAGTAAAGACGACAGTAACACAATTAAAGTAATGATGACATTGACAATGAACAATAAACGACAAATCAATAAATAATAAAAATAACAATCATCAATGAACAATGCACAACAAAACAGTCAAAGAACAATAAACAACAATTAGTCAATGAACAATGATTTGATCTGAGATTCAGTACTCTGCAGCATACTGTAATCCCAACAATGCGCGCACGCGGGCCGATCAACCCACATGAACCGGTATACCAGCATAAATGACCCGGGGACAAAGACTTGATCTGAGATTGCAGTACTCTATAGAATACCACAATCCCGACAATGCGCGCACGCGGGTCGATTAACCCACATGAACCGGTATACCAGCGTCAATGGTCAATTCACAAAAGACAATAACAAGGAAATATAGACAATAATGAAAAACACATAAATAAAAGGTAAACAATCACACTAAAATTAATTAGTAAAATAGATAAATAAATTAATGGATCGGTCCACATGTATAAGTCATAAAACAATATTTAAAAACAATGAAAATAATAATTATTTCACTTTGATTAGAGTAGCTTATGTTTTTACATTTAAACAGTTTCGAAGGTTACAGTCATCGAAATATACCTGAGTTGACGGATAAAAGGAATAATAAATCCTCCCTTTTAACTTGAGAAATCTGATTCGTATAAATATGGATAAATAGTAATAATATTAGGAAAGGATTTTATAGACAAAATAATTAATAAAAGTTAAGGGAATAAATATGAATTTAGAAATTACCCAAAGTATGAGATTTGGGCTGTAAAAATTGTTGAGGCCCAAGAAGTGGAAGATAATGTTGGGTTTAATAAAACTCAAAGGGGCCTAATTCCCTTTCTTTTTCTTTCATTTGTACGCTCAAGAGAAACAGAGAAGAAGGGGACCAAGTAAGGGGCATCAATGGAGGTTCTGGGCAGCAAAGAGCAACGGCGGAGGGTAGTGCTCGGCCGTTGGAGAAGCCAGAGGAGGCAGGGGATTGCACCGGAACCGGAGGAGACCACCGCGGCTGGGTGGTGTCGGGGCTCCCGCCGCGAAACCGGGGCAAAAGAACGGTGTTTTTGTTGATGTAAAATCGGTGTAGGATGGGAATTACTTAGATAACCAAGAGAGTCGTAGGCGTACCCACTCTCCTTTGACTTATATACCAACCGTATATAGTCGCAGGATATAACTCTTGTCTTATAGGGAGGAAACTTATCAAACTCTCTTACCAAACTTAAGGAGTGTTGCAATCACAATATAAGAAAGGCTGCTTAAGGAGGAATGAATCTCCCATGAAAGAGGCAAATGACACCCTATTTATAATGCAAGAAATACACTTTGGATAGGGTGGATAAGAGGATGACTAATATGGATAAGGTAGTTAGGATATCCAACCAACCCTAACTACCCTTATCAACATAAGTAACATGTGTTAAAACAATTGTAAACATGTGAAAGATATGAGAAACAAGCTCTCTGCACATAATTTGATCTTGTCGAGGCTTGGCACGCCCGTATCTAACCCCACACTCCCGTGCCAAGCACTCTTCACCCAAATTCAGGCCTTTTAGACCCGTGAAGTCATTAAATGACTTCCTTAGATCTCCTTAGCTTGTCTTACATACTTATACTTAGTTTTCCATGCCTTTTAAATTTACAAGACACACACATACATTTGAAAAACCTCAACAATCCTCTGCCATTTCGAGTGTATGGAATTCTTAACTTATATTCCAAAGACACCTTTGCCAACAAAACATGTTAAAATACACAACTCAAACACACAAGAGAGTAAGGATCAGTTATGCATCATAGATAGTTTCTTGTGAATTGAACTTCTATGTAGTGAACATAATTACAAACGTCTGAATGTGATAGTTGACAAAGCATTGAACTTCACATCCTTGTTGAACATTTGGATACATCACACTGACATAACTTAACCAAATAAGAAACCTCAAAACTTATGACACTATTATTCGCCATGTGTCCCATATCCTCTCGTAAGCAAATTAGAGCCAAACCCATTAGCTCCTTGAGGCGGCTACACCTCTTGCTCACATAGGTAGACTGAAACTTATATGCTCCTGTAATCGAGCCCCCATCCTTAATCAGTCTATTAAGAGTAAAAACTCAACCTCTATACATTACAGCTTAAGCACAACTCTTAACCTTGGGATAGTTTTAGAATTTTGTGCTATCACAAACACTATCTAATAGAGTCACACTCCTAGAGCTTGGCATCAAGCCAAGTATCTAAAAGAGGCACTATTATTAGTGTTAGTTAAAATTGGGCTTATTCCTATCCCCCCTGATAATATAAAATTATCAAGTCCTTGTTTAGTCCTTTAACCAAAGGATTAAACCGAGGTCTTACTTAAACAACTTGAAGATCTCGAAAACAGTGACCTACTTCATTCTTGACCAATAAGGATCACTAGATAAAACCATATCTTGCTATGATCATTATTAAACTTTGAAGGTAGTCATACTTAATAACACTTGTAACTTAAACTTGAATACTTAGAATACATCGACTCTATACATACAACTAAACCATTCTATTATAGTTCAATACCGAAATCCATACAACTATACCGTTGTATTACTTCTCGATACTGAAAAAGAACTTAACTTTTGCAATCAATATAATTAAACCATCATATTATAAGCAATGAATTTGAATACTTAAACTTTACTTGCAATCAATATGACTTAAATTTTCATATTGTAGGCTTATAGCAATCAATATTGTAGGTCTTAGCAATCAATATGATTAAACTATCATATTGTAAGCTCTTGACAATCAATATTGTAGGCTCCATAGCAATCAATATTGTAGATTATCTAGCAATCAATATGATTAAACTATCATATTGTAGGCTAGTATAATAATCAATATTGTAGGCTACTTAAGAATAACCTCACATTAAACCATGTACTTAAAGGAACCATAATCAACTTGTAAGTTTAATCTCGACATGTAATTAAACCATTACATCTTAAACTAAGTATGTAATTAAACCATTACAACTTGCACTTAATATAAACTTTATTAAGTTGTCATGGAGAATAAATTCCTTACTTATACACTTATTGAATTTAAAACACCATCTCATACATGTAATTAAACTATTACACATTAAACATTTGCTACAAACATGTAATTAAAAATTAATTACATCTTGCTTTAATTGGCCATAAATGCTCATTCATGATCCAAAAGATCATCTTATAGAGAATACTATTAACTCATAATATGAATAAACCTTCATATTTACTTAAAAAAAAAATTCTCTTCGTGACTATATCCAAATAAATAACCATGGATTCATAATCATACACTTAGCCAATTTTAAACTTAATTAAATCCATCTATAGTAACACATAGTCAAGGACTTACACTCTTTTCAAATATACATAAAATATACATTTCTTTTCTTGTAGCAAAACTTATACTTGAACATGCATACTTGAATAATACATATAACACTTAATTAATACATATAGACTATATACTTATAACATGATCATCTCGTACTCAAATGAGACAATATAACGCATATTGTCAACTTATCACATGATCAAAAATTAGTCTACATAACTTAACATATGTATTATTAAATCATGCAATATCATAAACTATACCATGGATATGACACGTATGAAATAAATCATACAACTTAAACTTATTAATCACGTATCCAAAATCTATGATAGTTGAATCTTATAAACTTAACCAAAATTTGGATAATATCGGAAGGTTATTGGAAGTTATAATCAAACTTCTATGCATGGATTAAAGATCAATTAAACTGCACTAACTGCCAAAGCAAACCGCATGACTACATAAACAATCCATGCATTATCCACATATACTGGTATACACTAATCCTCCAGGCACTTGCAAAATTATGCATGGCCAACGTGGGTTAGAAACTTAATTAAATCATGCCTTCATTAAAAATACATGACAAAAACACCTATACACATGTCATGTCAACACAGGAAACTTCCAATGCAACCGTCTCAAATCATCATGCAAGACTTCTTATCATGCAAAAACACAACCATGAATATCTTAGTAAGAGATTAAACCTCATGCAAATTAAACTCATACTTAACTCAAGCGTTCGAGACATCTTCGTGTCCAAAATTGTCATGATCACTTCAATTCCACTAATCCCATAATTGGCTATCATCAACCGATTGCAATCATGATCCGCCATCAAACTCATCCAAAAACATCTCAAAACTGGATCTAGATCTTGTCATGTCTCGATTCAAACCCCGATCGTATATAAGTCAAAGATTGTTGATGTAAAATCAGTGTAGGATGGGAATTACTAAGATAACCAAGAGAGTCGTAGGCGTACCCACTCTCGTTTGACTTATATACTAACCGTATATAGTCGCAGGATATAACTCTTGTCTTATAGGGAGGAAACTTGTCAAACTCTCTTACCAAACTTAAGGAGTGTTGCAATCACAATATAAGAAAGGGTGCTTAAGGAGGAATGAATCTCCCATGAAAGAGGAAAATGACACCCTATTTATAATGCAAGAAATGCACTCTTGGATAGGGTGGATAAGAGGATGACTAATATGGATAAGGTAGTTAGGATATCCAACCAACCCTAACTACCCTTATCAACATAAGTAACATGTGTTAAAACAATTGTAAACATGTGAAAGACATGAGAAACAAGCTCTCTGCACATAATTTGATCTTGTTGAGGCTTGGCACGCCCGTGTCTAACCCGACACTCCCATGCCAAGCACTCTTCACCCAAACTCAGGCCTTTTAGACCCGTGAAGTCATTAAATGACTTCCTTAGATCTCCTCAGCTTGTCTTACATACTTATACTTAGTTTTTCATGCCTTTTAAGTTTACAAGACACACACATACACTTGAAAAACCTCAACAATTTTCGGGGTGGTTTTGGGCGGTTTCCGGCGAGGTTTTAACTGGAAAAAGGTAAGTAATTTAGAATTGATGAATTTTGGTTATAAGGGTGAGTATTTGGGTGGAATTTTGGATGAGTATTGATTGGGATTTTGAGGTGGGTGTGGTGAATTTGGGTTTGGGGTTGGTCACGATTGGTGGTGGTTGCCGGTGGTTGCGACGGTGGTGGGAGGTGACAGTGGTGGTATAGGGTGGTGATGGTGGCAGTGGTGGTAGGACACAGTGGTGGTGACTATGCATGGATGACAGGAACGAGGTTTTAGGTTATGGAGATAACAATGGTGGATGAGAAGGAAGAACAAGAAGATGATGGTGATGGTGATGGTAGATTGGATTGTTATTTATAGTTAATTTTTGTAGGTTATTAGTTTGGATGAGTCACCCATTTTGGTGTGTTGTCAATTGGAGAGAAGAAGGGTAATTGAATTTGACTACTTCATTTGAAAAAGGTAGCCATGGAAATGAGGGTGGCAAAGCTTGAGGAGGAAGATGATTATCATGATAGGAAGATAGAGTGGTGGTGGAATTACTTTCTAAAAAACCAAAGAAAATAATATATTTACTAATAGTATTTTATAAATCCATAACTAAAATGTGTAAAATATGGAATATAAAATAGTTTACTACTTTGATTATATCAAAAGTAAATAAAAATAATATGTTTATAAATATTATCTTCTATAAAATAAGGAAAATGTGCAAAATTGATTAATTTATATAAAAACTAGAATTAATAATTAATCTATAGAATAACAAAAATGTGTGAAATAAGTGAAATATAAAATAATATTTCTATTTTGCAAATTAATAAGTTGAATATGGAAAATGTGTAGAATACAATAATTAATAAAATTTAGAAATTAGTAGGAGGTAAAATTTAATTATTGAAATCATTCACATTAGAGTGAATATAATAAATTAAAAAGTAAAGAAATTTAGCTAACTAAATCAAATAATACACCATAATTGAAATTAATATTTTAATTACCATAATAAATTAGGTTTAAAAAATTACGGGGTATTACAAAAACCCATCTACAACCACATGACAACAACAATAGCAACTACAGCAGAATGAGGTTGTTATTCATCGTTGCTTGTTTGTTTGGTTTTTTTTTTAAACTTTTTTTGATCCAAAACCTCATCATATCCAATCCAACTTCTCCAAATATACCTACAATACTCCCACTCAAAAATAAACACCAAGGATTATTTTAACATCAAAAGACACCCAACACCAAACATAAAATTCATGCAAATATTAAGCTAAGTGTAGTAGTTTCAAGATTCAACAACACAATTGATCAATGTTCAAGGTGTAAATCAACTAGCAAGAGCACCCAACTCTCACATAAAATGAACAATCAAACTCCCAGGCACTTAATAGCAGCTTAGATAGTCAAAATCACATAAAACTCCGGAGCAAGTGGAAAACGTTATACATTCAATACTGCGCACGACAGCAAGGGCATGAGAAGAATCGATTATTTTACCTCAAATTACATCAAGCATTCAACAATCTACTCCATCATGACCCTCTTACAATACACATCAAACACCAAGTAATTATGACCAAAATTCCCCAGTTCAACTGTATAGGAGCTAATCTTGAAGACAACCCTAATTAACTACAAATCATGATAGGAACAGTAGATATAACTTAAACTCTAGATAGTTCACCAGAACTTGCAATATAAACCACCATGTACCAACGTCCACCACAACCCACCGTCGTCGATCACCACCAAGGTCCACCACATCTGGTATCGGGATCTGATTCTCTCTAAGAATCTTCGTGATTTTGGGGAGGAGTTTTTCGTCGAGAGTGGAGATCGGTAATCTGATATACTTGTAAAGTGGATATAATTAGAGTTGGCAAAAATTTGTCCGACTCGGAATACCCGATTTGTCCGACCCAGAAAAAACCAGGTCTGGACATAGATTTTTTGTCCGAATTTTAATATTGTCCCAATTGACCGAATATTCGGACATAAAATTTCTCTTTTGTCTATTGTCCGAACCCGATTTTAGATTAGTCCGAATTGTCCGACCCGATTTGACCCGAAATAAAACCGGGTCCAAACATAAATTTTTCATCCAAATTTTGACATTGCCCGAATTTGTCTGACCCGAATTTACCCAGACCCAAATTTTTGCTAGCGCTAGATATAATGACAGTCAAACTCAATTTGGATTTAGATTCGGATCTATAATTGGGTAATGGGTTATTAGAGACAGAGGTAACCTTTGGAGAATTTCTAGATTGAGAGAGGCGCATGTGAGAAGAAGGGGGTGGGTAAGGGAATACTATCAATTGTCAGTTACTATGCGTGAATTATGGAAATGGAAAAGAGGCATGATTTGGAAAGGCCAAAAAATTGCTGGGGGGTGTCACACATCTTTTTTAACTGACTCGCGGGTCACAACTTTTTTTTAATGTATTCTCGGGTGACATTAAACTTACTTTAATGGCTAGGGGTGATATTCCGACTTGTTTTGGCCGGAATCAGGGAAAAGTCTTATTTGCCCTTGAAAAATTGAGTGAAATGTCATTTTTAACCTTACAGTTGAAAACACTGCCTCAGTTTCTCTCTCTTCGTTCTCCCAGCCCCTTTCCCACCTCCTCCAGATTGCCCGCTTCCCCACCTCCGCCGTCCACCGGCGGCTCTCCGATGCCCTTTTCCGGCGTCTATTCATTCTAACATGGGCATCTAACTTAAACCACCTTATGTCAAATTCCGATTTGAGATGCCGGAGACCGATCGGTACATCGAAAATCCCGGCGATTATGTCGACGCAGCGGAGAACGAGGCTTTGCTGCAGAATTTGGCCGAGGCGGAAGGAAGAAGAGGGACTCCTTCGACATCGAAATCGGCAGTTGAGAATCTACAAATGGTGGAAATCGAATCAGAGGAAGAAAGCTACGTTTGCACCATATGTGAAGATGGGGTCAACGTGGGGGAATTTTTGAAGGAAATGCCCTATGGACATGGATACCATGGGGATTGCATTGTGCTGTGGTTATCTGCTCGGAATTCTCGCCATGAGCTTCCCATGGACGACGCAGATTATGAAGAGGAGAATTACTGGGGAAGAGGGTGGGGAAAAGAGAGGAAGAGGGAGGAAGGGTACACAAAGTTAAATTAGATAGAAAAATAAGGGCATTTTCGTCTTTTTCAACATAATTCGTCGGATTTCAGTCAAAATAGCCGGAATGTCACCCCCCAGTCACTTAAGTAAGTTTAATGTCACCCGGGAATGCATTAAAAAAAAGTTGTGACCCGCGAGTCAGTTAAAAAAGATGTGTAGCACCCTCCAGCAATTTTTTGTTGGAAAGGCAGTATGTTAATTTATTTGTGTATTTCCATTGGTTCATTTACCAAAAAACATTCAGGCCGTGTTCTAAACTGCGGTGCCACACGGTATCGCAGTTTGCCACAACCCACCACATTTCACCGCAAATCATTATTTTTTTCTCTCCTCACTTTTTTCTCTCCTCACTTTTCTCCTCTACTTTTTACATTCTCTCTCCTCACCTACCCCACATACCAATAACATACCGCAATTGCACCACACCCCACCACAATTCCACCATACCTTACCGCAAAATACCGCAAAATACCACAATATAGAACACGACCTCAGTATTCAGTGGACTTCACTGACTTTTCTATTATATATTATTATTATTATTATTATTATTATTATTATTATTATTATTTATAAAATAAGTTACATAATACGTCCATCGTAAATCTAGTACAAAACTCTTTATAATAAAAACTTAATGTCACATAAAGTTAGCGTTTTTTGCATTTTGAACCTCGAACTTTAGGGGTATTTATTTTCTGAACATGTGGTATTTCAACATTAATTTTTTAGACCCTAACGTTTGTAGCCTGAATAAAAAAGGACCTTAAAGTTCCTGGGCTGAAGAAAAAGTTCTCTGTTTCGTTCTTTGTTTTCCTCCCGTGGATGTTTGAATTTATCTCCCGATTAACGTGAAATTTCAAGACTATAGTTAAAACTAATAGTGAAGCAAACACCTCTCTTATTCATGTCCCTACTACTTAGACCTCTGAGTACAGGGGTTTAAGTAACTCCAACATGAATAAGAGAGGTTTATTATAACTTTAATATCAGTTTTAACCTTAGTCTTAAAGTTTGACGTCAATTGAGAGAAAAATTCATACATGGAAAGAAAAAGAAAAACCGGAAACGGACCTTTTTTCAGCCCACAAACTTTAGGGTCCTTTTTTTAGCCTACAAACTTTAGGCACCGTTCTTTTGTGCGTTTAATTTGCATTGCGGTGCGTTGCGTTGCGGTTAGTTAAGGTATATTGCTGTAAGTTGCGGTAGAAATAGTAAAAAGGTAGTGGTAATTTGCAGTAGATTGCAGTAATTTGCATTGCGGTAAGTTGCATTAACGCACAAAAGAACGGTGTCTTAGAGTCCAAAAAATTAAAGTTGAAAACCTAGGGTCCAAAAAATTAAAGTTGAAAACCAAGGATTCAAAAAATTTTAACACCCCAGGTTACTAACCACAAGATTAAGCTAACAAACCACTTAACCTAATGATTAGCAGCGGATAATCACCTGAGGGTATTACCGCCGCCCATGAAAATGTACAAGGCTAAGATTAACACCCAACACACAACAAAACTTCAACAACCTTAATTACACACCACAAAACAACAAAAGACCCTTTAATCATACAACCTTCCAAAATATAAAACTTTAACATACATGACATTCATAATCACCATACAAAACCACCAAGACTCAAAAGAGGTGCCCTTCATTTTAACACACTTCCCCAACATTCGGGCTTACAAGTCTTCCCAAAGAAACTCCAAATTCACCTGATGTTCTTTCACGTAGCTTTCGGGTTCCGCCCTTCTGAGATCTTACCCTTGCCCTTTCCTTGAGATCCTAAAGGTGATAAAACTTAAAAGTGAGTTTAACTCAGTACGTATACTACTAAACTAGGGAAAATAAATAAATAAGTAAAGCTTATAGTTTATAATATTTAAGCGCGACTCCACTAAGTAAATAATTAAAAGTAAAACCATAAAACGAAGACATAAGAAAGGCATACTTACAGGATAGCCAAACTTGAACCAATTATGAAACTCATGTAACAACACCTTAACTTGATCACTCTTAACAATCCACAAAGTAATAAGATAATATATTATATGCTAAGGGAGCAAATAACCTCATAGCAAGGGATACATGATCGTGGTTTGCAATTGAAAGACACAACTTGGATGGCCTAATTGAAAGATTCAAAACTGAACCTCGAAATTATTTTCTTGGCCTTATAAAGAGAGTAAGTAAAGGATTACAATCCTTGGTTAAAATAACTTCATGACTAAAATAAATGAGTCAATAATAGAAGAAATCAAGACATGAAGAATCTCAGCACATATGCCCCTACTAGCGATCATCGGCTAGGCCTCCGTATGCGCGTACCCAGACCGATCGAGAGATCCGGATAGTGGATGACTATCCTACTAGCCAGATTTCCATGGTGTGCATCTAAGGCACTAAGTATAACTCCTTGGGTGCACTAAGGCACATAAATAATTTACATGAGGTGCACAAAGCATGTGAACATGGTGTGTACTATGACACTAGTTTCCTGGTGTGCTTCTAAGCACATTAAACCATGGGCGTGCTTTAATAACTTTAAGAAGTTTTGGAAGTTTTACCCATAACGTTAACTTTTCAAAACAAACTTAACAAAGACATTAAAAGAACCTTTCTTGAATGGTACTCTCTTAAACGCTTCTTAGAAGATAACTCCTTGACTTTTCGTACTAAGACTTAAATTTGGTGTTTAAACCATGAATTGGTATAATCATAAATTATAAAGTCATTACTTGGTTATAAAAACATAGAATTCCACTCTTAATACATAAGGAAATTTACCCGTAAATGGGGTATTGTTAGTGTATAATCTTACATATATATATATATATTTATATCCTTGGTATAAAAGCATACCTGAGACCCATTTTCGCACATGTTCAAAATATAGTGAGAATAATTAATTAAGTACAGGAACTTCATAAAACCAAGTAGTACACGTACCTGAAACTTGAGAAAACACGACAACACGAGCAGGGACTTAAACAGCGGGCGGGCAACGACCACTTGGAGGGAATTAAAAAAGAGAAGAAATCTAGAATTAGATCCCTATCTAGGTAGGTGAAAGGATGAATAACTTGAATAAATCAATCGGCTTGAATTATGAATTTAATTCCCCATCTTGCAATGAAAGGACCATAACTAACCTTATAGACATCGTATCATCACCTAAGAGGACTTTTCGAAAAGCTTAGAACACGCCTTACAAGTTTGTAGTTAACCCCAAAGACCAAAAACATGATAATGCCAAAACTCTGATTTCTCTGATCTGCCCAGAAAATAGAAGTGTCGCTAAAGCTTTTTCGAAAAACCATAACTTGAGTTATACTAATCGGTTTTGGGCCCGTAAGCTGTCTGTGGAAATCTCATGACTCACACTCCAACTTATATGTTCACAACCAATTGATTTAAGCTTGGGAAGAGGTGAAAATTCAGCCTAGAACAGAAGCAGCCATGTCAACCTAAATTCTGGAAATTCCAGATTTCTTGTCCTCCAAATAGAAGCCCATAACTCTCTCTCTCGATGTCCTATAGATGCCTACCATACCATTATGGAAAGCTCACAGTGTCCTTTAAAACTTTTTTGTCAGATCTTACACCATAGAAACCTTTAACTAGTCGAAAATAACTCAACTTTATACTGTCGTCAGAAAATCTCATATTCGCGCAAGTTTACGATTTTGGCCATAAATCCTAATATACTTGTCGAAACGACGAACCGTAAAAACCGGGTGTTAGCTAACACTTTTATCTATCTAACAATACCATAAAATTACCCAGAATCATGTCCCTTATTTTCTGAAAACAAAAAATACCAACCAGATTGTATGCTTCCTTGAAATCCATCAACATGCACACTTAAATCTTTGTGTTTTAGCCTAAATTCTTCTCAATACATAATTTAATTCCTATAAGCACAATATTCAGATTTGACTTGCCCAGAAAAACATCATTTAAGTCCATGTTATTCCCATACAACACCATTACATCACTACTTTCACAATCCATCACCAAATACCACATGCATCGCTTCAAAACTTCATTTCTTCTTATTTTCAATATAATCTATGAACATGTACTTTGAAACTAACACATTTTCATACATTCACAAAGAATTACTCCTTCAATTTCACATGCATGCTCATCACTTGCAAGGAATTCACTTAATAAACATGAAGATAACAAAAGATTAGCCAAAACTCACCCACTCTCTTTCCTTGAACTTGAATCCTTCACCTTTCTTTGAATAACTAATAGAACTTCACAATCACCTACTTGAAACAACATAAAAACCCACCAAAACTCAAATTTTAATTTAGATTCAATTGGAAAAGAAAAAGGGAGCAAGAGGGAGAAAATTACACTTGAAAGAGAATGAAGAAGACAAGATGATGGTGGTCCGGTGCGTGAGGGCCGGCGACGGTGGCGGTTGGCCGGGACAGACGCCGGCGAGAGGATCCGGCGGCCGGCCGTGGCAGGCGGGCAGAGGGGGACTGGCAGATGAGGGGACACCAAGGAGGGAGAGCAAGAATTGATTTGGAGTGTTTGAAATTTGAATGAAAATAAAACCCCCCTTCCTTAACTAATATACATACTAATAAGAGTATGGCCCAATTCTTCCTCCTCCTCTTCCTTAGACCGGCCAGATGGTCCAAATGGACCCCAATTTTATCAATTTTTATTTCCTCTTCATAACTACATATCTCCTTAATTCCTAAAATATCTGAAATTTTTATAATCGTAAAATACTCATGATATCCCAAAAATAAATATCCACCACCTCATAAATTCTTATCTTTATCCCTTAATTCCTCAATAAAAGAGAATTCCTAAAAAAAATTAAGGTTCCCGGTACACAGAATTAGTAATCGAACTGAGGTATCTTGAAATTTTAACGTAAGAATTCGAAGAGAATTAAGCTTAAAGAGACAATTAGCCGATGGTTGCGTTGTTCAAGTCCTGCAAAACATACACGGGTCAATAAAATAAAGGAGCACGTGCTTTACTTATTTTGAGAGTTAATTTATAATCTTGATTAATTACGCTAATTAACACATATTAAGGATGGTTTTTCCTTGGGCCGTTACATCTTACTCCCCCTTAAAAGATGTTTCGTCCCCGAAACTTAAAGATACTACCCCCATATACCCGGCGCCTTACCTTAGAACAAATGGGGGCACTTGTTCTGCATGTCCTCCTTGGTTTCCAGGTAGCCTCCGATGTGGATAATTGGTCTACAACACTTTTACCAGCGGGATTTCTTTGGGGCACAACGTTTTATTCTTCGGTCCAAAATCTGAACTGGCACCTCTTCATAAGATAGATTCTCCGTGAGAGCTATTGGTTTGGTCTTGATAACGTGATCTGGGTCAGGTTCATATTTATGCATCTTGGACACATGAAACATATTGTGGACATGTTCCAAGTTCGTGGGTAACTTTAGCCTATGAGCCACTAGGTTAATCCTGTCGTGTGATTTCATAAGGCTCGATATACCTAGGCTCAACTTTCCTTTGACGTTGAATCATCGCACACCCTTAGTGGGTGAGACCTTGAGAAATACCTTATCCACTATCTGGAACTCTAAGGGTTTTCTCCGCTTGTCAGCATAGCTTTTCTGTCGGCTTTGGGCCGTCTTGATGAGCTGCTGGATCACCCGTACCTTATCCATCATATCTTGTATCCGCTCGGGTGCCATTATCAGAGTTTCATCCACCTCACTCCAACACAAGGGAGATCTGCATTTTCGCTCGTACAGAGCTTCGAATGGCGCCATTTGCGTTGTGGCTTGATAACTATTGTTATAGGAGAACTCTACTAAAGGTAAGGATTTCTCCCAACTTCCTTGAAAATTCCTAACACAAGCTTGCAGCATATCCTCTACAATCTGGTTTACTCGCTCCATTAGACCGTCCGTTCCTGGGTGATAAGAACTACTAAAGTTCAGCTTAGTGTCGAATGCCTCTTGCAAACTGTCCAAAACCGGGATTGTAACCTGGTATCCCTATCAGCGATGATATCCCTTGGAATGCCATGTAGCCTTACCACTTCTTTTACCTATAAATCTGCTAGTTTATCAACTTTCCAACTTTCATTTATTGAAATGAAATAGGCAGACTTGGTCAGTCGGTCCACGATCACTCATATCGCATTCTTTTTAGTGACCATCAAAGGTAATTCCCATGATAAAATCCCTAGAGATTGAGTCCCATTTCCATGTAGGGGTCTCCAATGGCCTTAGTTCTTCTGCCGGCCGCTGATGATCTTCCTTCACCTTTAAACATGTGAGGCACTTGTCCACAGAATTGGTGATGTCTCTCGGCACGTTAGGCTACCAAAACTTCTCTTGTATGTCTCGGTATATCTGAGTACCTCCTGGGCGAACCGAGTATGGGCGTTGTGCCCTTCATGCATAATCCTCTCTTGTAGATCTCGACTCGCAAGCGCACACAAACGATTTTGGAATCTTAAGGTTCCATCCTCGTGAACCAAAAACCTGGGCAATTTTCCTTGCCCTATTCCTACCCGGATATACCTTAAATGATCAACATTCATCTGTTCTTCCTTGATTTCCACCAAAATGGAGGGTTGTACCTGAAGTTCCGCCAACTGTGCCCTTACATAGTTTAGTGGGACTACTTCAATCCCTACTCCCTGAATCCCCTGACTGAGCTTGGATTTGGCCATCTTCGGTGCATCTGTGTCGTGCTGATCTTCCCTACTCAGCGCATCAGCTACTGAGTTTGCCTTTCCTGGATGGTACTGAATGCCTAACCATAGCCTTTGATGATCTGAGAGGGCTTAGGTAGAAACATCGTATAAGTAATGCCGCCAAACCTTCAAGGTAAAACTACTGCCGTTAATCCTAGATCATGTGTAGGGTAATTCAGCTCATATGGCTTCAACTACCGGGGGCATAAGCTATGACCTTGTCATTCTGCATCAAGATACATCAAGATACATCTTAAACTTACTTAAGTGACTGGGGGGGTGACATTCCGGTATTTTGGTTGAAATCCGACGAGATATGTGGAAAAGGACGAAAATGCCCTTATTTTGCTCTCTAATTTAATTAATCTGCCATTATCTCTCTTTCTGCCTTTTCTTCATCCTCTTTCTCCATAATTCAAATTCACCTTCTAGAAAAATCAACAGTGTGATTGTCCGCAATTCTTTCTCTCCTCTATCTATGGCGACACTCTTCTCCCCATTTCTTCATCTCTTTTGCTGTTTGAATTTTTGATTTGCATTCTCTGGGGTCTTTAATTGATCCCATTTGATTTTTGGGAAGTGGGTTAGGGAAATGTCACCCATTCTCATTGGCTTATTAAATTGCAGAGCGGAGATTTTCAAAGCAAAAATCTTCAACCCTCATCATGTTTTCTTTCTCACTCAAACCTGCAAATTAATAGCAAGCATCAACTTTTGGACAACAGACATATGAAAAACACAAGAACCATGCATCTGCACTTTCGCCTTGATCCTTGAGAATCACCTTCCTCAAGAATTTGTTGCTGTTATCCATTGCTGAAATCAACATCCACACTGTTTTGCTGCCTAATTTGTTGGTATAATTGGTTAATTGCTCCATAATTCAATACACCAATTCTACCATCTTGTGATAACCCAATTCCCAAACTTTGTCTCTCCTCTTGCTCGACATTCCTTCCCAAATTCCCCCAAAAATTCACCAACCCCACATTCAAATTCGACACCTCCATGCTCTGCAAACCCATTTTCGGACCCCACTTCATGGAGGAAAAATCAAATAATTTTTTTTGGCCAGAAATCAAAGATGATACGATGATAGAGAACAGAAGGATCTGTGTTATGATGATTGAGCATCATGCGGTCGCCGGGAAGAAGGAAGGAGGAGACAGAAAGTGAGATGTAGTGAGAGAAGTCGACGCCATTATTGAGCAAGGAGAAGTTTGAGAGAGGATGGGTTGGGGAATGAAGAGGAGAGAGAAACCGATCCCAAGTTTTGAGCCGGGAAACTAAGGGCAAAACCTACACTTCACTCATTTTTTGAAGGGCAAATAAGACTTTTCCATGATTCCAGCTAAAACATGCATGAATGTCACCCCCAATCACTTAAATAAGTTTATTGACCCCCGAGAATGCATTAAAAAAAATTGTGACCCGCGAGTCAGTTAAAAAAGATGTGTAGCATCCCCCAGCAATTTTTTGAAAATTTCCCATGGGAAGTTTTCCATGAGAAAGATTTTCTTAGGAAAAATTTCCCTTAGCTCCCCCTAAGGGGAATTTTCCCTAAGAAAATGGAGAAAATGGTGGGCCATCATGAAAACTTTCTCGAAGTCAACCCGCATCCAAAAATGGGGAAAATAAGTCAACCCGGAAAAATTGACCGTTTCCCTGGGGTTATTGACCAACCAAACGCACCCTAACTGAATCCTCCATATCGTTCAAGAAAAAGTTTTATTATTGTGTATATTAAGGTTTTGGTTATGAACTTAATTATTTGAACTTACTTTCCTAAATCAAATGTGAAAAGAGCATATTCTTGTACATTGAAATTATCCATATTAGCTAAAATTTTTGGTTAATATGTTTTTAATGATATATCAAAGTCAGATTGACTGATTGAGCAAAAGGTATTTTGTTTCAACCTCAATACATCCCATGTTTATTTATACAAGATGAATGAACCTTTGCAACATCTATATTAGAAGACGTGTTAGAACATAAAATCATCATCGAACCTTGAGCTACCAGTTTAAGTTTTTAGTTGGGATAGTTTTCTAAGATTCATCTTTAGTAATTTTGATCGACTAAGGTGGAAGTACTCTATTAGAATAATATTTGACCATTTAGGTCATGTTCTTTAGAGTGGTCGGGTGGAGTTAGGATTGATAAGGTAAGGAAAGAAAAGTTGGGATTTGTTTGAGTTAAAGTTGTTGGGTGGAAATATTTCATTAATAAAATTGGAATCTTTTGGAAAAAGTAATCAAAAAGTAACAAGTATTGAAAAAAGTTGAATGATTTCATGATTAAAATAGTATTATTTCAATTTCTTTTTTATTAAAATTTTAAGTTTGGTTTGAGTGGTTTTAGGGAGTTTGATAAAATAAGGTAAAGTAGGGTTGAGTTAAATTTAACCTAACTTACTAATCTAGCCCTGTTCTTTAAAGTAATTGGGTTGAGTTCTTTTTTTTTTTTTTTGGATAAGATAATTGGGTTGAGTTAGGATTAGTAAGATAAGGAAATGAAAGGAAAACAAAGGTTGAAATTGGTATGAGTTAGTTGTGGGATAAAAATATTTTATTGATATAATTTGCATGTTTTGGGGAAAATAAATGAAAAAAATTACAAGTGTTGGAAAAAGTGAAATGATTTAATGAGTAAAATTGGGAACAGATAATATGAGAATGATACTTGGTGGGAAGGTGAGAAGGTGAGAAGGGATGGACATCAAGTATCGTAGAGTTGGGCATCATATATCGCAAAGATGGACATAGATAATTGATGTCTCCCCGACCCTGATGTTCACCATGCAAACTTGATGTCCATCTCTACGATATATGATGTCCATCTCTGTGATACTTGTTGTCCATTCATTCACACCTTCTCACCAAAATGTCCTTCTCATATTATCGGTTCCCATTAGAATAATATTATTTCAATTTCTTTTTTATTAAAATTTTGAATTTGGTTTGAATGTTTTTTTTTTAAAGAGTTAGATAAGGTAAAGTAAGATAAGGTTGAATTAAGTTAAACTTAACTTACTAGTCTAAAGAACAAGGCAAAGTAATTGGAGAAGAGTACATAAGATAAATCATCTCATGGTCGAATCCTATCTTGCTTCAATCGACAACCATGATATTAATCAAAGTAGCATGAGAAATCATTTCATACCTTTGTCCAACCAAAATGGGATTCTAGTAATCACTACTTTCACCAATTGTATAGCAATAATTGCTTCTTTCATATTAAGTTTTGGTGGTCCAAAAAAATAATAAATAAAATTGGATTGTAGTTGCATCAAATCCACTTCCCATATTCTTTTTATTTTTTTCATTCATACCCCATATTGTTTTTGTTTTTTTCATTCAAACCCATATTGTTTTTATTTTTTTCATTTTTATCCCCAAAAAGGTAATGAAGTGCAGTTACTATAGAATTTTAATTTAAATTTTTTTTAGAATTAGAGAAATTATTATGATTTTTTTTAAAAGGATAAATGTGAAAAAATTTTCAAAAATGAATTTTTTTTTGGAGAAATGTCATAAATTCATTAAAAATCATGGTAAAATGCTATACCAAGTTTTTAATCAAATGCAACTTAAAATCTATGATATAATCTTAGTGGTGTCCCATAGGAATCTAATTTTATTTTTTCATGGACCACCAGAATCTTAAATGAAAGTAGAGATTATTGTTATACAATTGGTAAAAGTAGGGATTATTAGAATCCATTTCCTTTGCCAACCAAATTTATGCCCATTGAATTATGGTTTTTCAACCTAACCATTGAAGCTCCTTAGCCTGGTCAAGCACCTTAAATATGAAATTAGAATTGCGAATGATTTTTGCATCTTAAATTTGTTGAGCTTGTTTTAGTATAATAATTATAGTATCACATAGTAAAATAAAAAATTTATTTAATTGAATTCTTATAAAATGATATATTTGTCCATATTTTTTTAATTTATAAAAAAAGAGTACAACATTTATAACAAATGGATAAGGTTGATTTCAATAAAATCTCTTTCGTAGCATGGCCAACCTATGCTAATTTATTACGATTAATAATTAATCATAACTATTAAAAATAAATGTCAAAAATTATAATAATAATTATTTGACAAAAAAAAAACACTGAAAAGGTTTTGTCAAAGCTCATATCATCGTCCTATAAATTTCGATTAGTATGGTAAACTAAACATGTCCTTATGTTTAGTTAGACTATGACCTTTGTTCGACAAAATTAGCGTTTTAAATAGCAGATAGTGGTTTATGTAACAGATAATGATTTAGAGAGCAGATAACGGGTTAAGTAGTGGATAGCATATGACTATTCAATGAGAATTGTGTTCGGTAAATGTAGCGGTTGAATTAACATATTAATGTGACATAAAAAGATATTAATAATTTCCAAAGATAAAATTTTCAAAGGGTATTTTTTAACTAGCTAATCAGACGCGAGCCCCTCCTTGGGCGGATTCCTCCTTGCTAGTTGAAATGTGAAACACTTCTCTAAATGCTAACTTATCAAACACTAATATTTTGTGATTAGAGTTTTAATTTGGTCAAAACGCTAAACGCTACCGAACACAAACTATAATAGCATTGTGTTTGCTACTGTCCTCCTCCTTTTTGCCCCAATTTCGCCTGCCTCTTGGCGATCTGGCCGACCTAGCGGTTGCCATTCTTGGTGTGCGCCACCACAGACGACATCGTCCGTTGCCCCAAGGTCGATCCCCACCACCTTCTTGCTCACCACCCACAATAAATGGGCACTCTTCGAGAACCTTCTAGAAGTCACCGCCCACATAGAGTTGAGGAAGGTCGAGAATTGGTTGTTGCGGGTACGGATGAAGCCGAGCATTGTGGTGGTGGGGATGTTGTTGGTGGAGAATAAGATTTGTACTATGGAGGCCGCCATGGTTGTACCATTCTTGTGTGCTGCTTGGTAATGGAGGACTTGAATTGGGGATTGTGAATATAGTACATTGACCACTTGATGTAAGTGCAAGGCTAAGGCTGAATTTGCAGTTTAGAACATTGCTCATTAACAATGTTCATAAAGGTAACGAGAAAATTTTAATTTTGGAATGGAAAAAAAAAGAGTGTAGAAAAAAAAATTGATTTTGATCTCCATTAATGGAGAGGGGGAAGAAGGGAAAAACAAAGGTATTCCGGTCACTTAACAAAATTGATGGTTGGAAAAACACCTAATAATTACTAACAAAAAAATTAAGTGTACTTCAAAATGAGTTTTGAAAAGTTGGGGTACCGAAAAATAGTTTCCGTAAATATTAGGGTACCTCCGAGTAACTTTCTATATCTTTTAAGTATCTTGCCTTATCATTAAAATTACACTGTTATATACTCCCTCATTCCCATATTATTTGTCACTTTAAACAATTTAGAAAACTAAAAAACATCCACTCTGCATTAATTTACCTCATTTGAAATGTGAAAATGTTGAATAAAATAATGAGTAAAAAAGGGAAAAGGTGAATATGAAGAAAAAATGGAAGAAAAAGATGTAATTAATAAAGTTAATTTGATAATTTAGTAATTAATGTGTTATTGAAATTATAAAGTGACAGATATTATGGGGAAAAAGAAAGTTTTAGTGACAGATAATATGAAAAGGAAGAGTTTTATCTATTATAATGACAGATAATATGGGGACAAGAAATATTAAAATGTAATGAAATGATATGATTGAATTCTATAACTATAATATTACATATATATTGCATAAAATTATACTTTTATCTATTATTTTTAATATTTTAAAAACACTTAAAACAAGATTAACGAAAGGGGTTAATATAACTAGGATATCATTTGTACTCATTGGCGTAGGCGCGCAACTATGCATTCTAAACTTCTTATAATTGATAATTAATACTTATTATTGAAAAACTAGTATTAAAACTAATAAGAAATACCAATGTGATGAAAGGCAAGACACATAAAGAGTGTCTTAGACCAAGACACATATCATCACCCTTAAGTTAAAATAGTGTCTTAATTTTTTTCCCCTTTAAGGCCCAATTCTATATGGTATATATTTCTTGAAATACTTATCTATGTCCTCCAATTAGTAGTTAAATTGTAAAAATAAATGTGTCAAAAATTTATGAATATAATAGTAAAATGAAAATTTTGATTTAATTAAATAATTAGAACTTTGGAATTAAGATGTTTATTATTTTCGTTAATTATAACATCATTGAAATTGTGATCACTAGATTTGTTGGTTTAATCGAATCAGGTAGAAGTGGAGGTGGATTCTAGCGGCAAATGCAGGAGCCATCAAGGAGCAGAGAGGCAAAAGACAACGTATGTTCCCTTGAAGGAGAAATTAGAGGAAGAAAAGGCAAGCTTTGAACCAAATCGATGGAGAAAGCATTGCATGTACGGAGTCCCATGGTGCCTTAGTGGTCAAGGCAACGATAATGATTTTAAACCTCGGCTTGTCTCAATAGGACCTTATCACTATGGAGATCCACAATTAGAAGCAATGCAATTTCACAAGCGTCGAATGCTCGATTGCCTTCTCCATCGTACTGGCAAACAGAACCTTGAGAAATATGCTCGTGCTTGTTATCAAGACTTTCCAGAGGCCAGTTTCTCCGGTGAAGAGTTTGCGGAGATGTTGCTTCTTGATGCCTGTTTTATCCTGGAATTTCTTGTCGGACGTTACCTTTACACCAAACTTGGTTACCAAGAAGATGATCCTATATTTTCAAAGCGCCACATGTGCCACGGGATCTTGATGGACATGATCTTGCTTGAAAATCAAATACCATTATTTGTTCTCAATCATATATATGAGGTCCAATTCGAGCAGCCACATGACAACAAGGTTGTCGACCTTATGTATAAGGCATTTACCCCTGCTTTGGTGATAGGGAGAGCTCCAAGGTCTGAGACTGGTGAGAAACGTATCCTTACATCGTCAAAACTCCAAAATACTGATTATAGTATCCTGAGAAGTTGCTTAGAAGCTTTTTGGCAAACCCTCATGTATGATTTTAGTACCAATGAATGCGAAACAAACACAGTGCAAGGAAGAGGAAATCAGGATCATATGACACGAAGACTGGAACCTGCGATGGCGTACATGGATACTCAGAATATAGCTTCACGGGATGTGAAAATTGGAGTTGATAATGATAATTGGATAGCCGAAGCAGAAGTAAGGATGGCTACAACTGACGGAAGATGTTAATCCACAAATAGATATGTCAGACGGAAATGAAGAAAATATAATGGATCTTGAGCAACATGTAGTCGGTGTTGAAGGAGGCTGGAGTTGTGTTCAAGCATAAAACCACAACTCCGTTTTGGGATGTTAAGTTCAAAGCAGGAGTTTTGAGATACCTCAAATCCAGATAGTCGAATGGTCAGAAACCGTGTTTGTAAATCTCATGGCCTTTGAGCTTTGCCACATTGAGGGAACCAAACACAAGATCTTATCATACATACTTTTCATGGATAGTTTGGTGAACTCTGCTGTTGATGTGGACGAGCTTCGTGATTCAGGGGTTATTGTCAGTATGGGGCTGAGCGATAAAGAACTGGCGGATGTGTTTAATCGTCTGGGCCGCAAGCCGGTGACAATGAGTCCCAGTCATCAGGAATTGACTAAGGAATTACACAAGTACTGCAACAAAAGGATCCATCGTTGGCGGGCTAATTTGATGCACAATATTTCCACAATCCTTGGGCCAGTATCTCTGTTGTCGCTGCTGTTTTTCTCATGCTGCTCACTGTTGTCCAAACCTGTTATTCAATTGCTCCATATTACAAAAACCCATGACTTACCGTTTCACTTCATATCTTCAAATGCATACATGTTACACATGTAGGAGTGGTGTTTCTGTAGGTTGCTGTTGGGCTTCAACCCGTGAAGTTCTGATTGTTTTCTTTGTAATTTTCAAGGATGTTGTATTGTTGTGTGCTCTTTATCTTTCTCATTGTGTCAAATTAGTTGAAGTGGGCTTTTGTCATTCCTGTCCAGCGTCTATTTCAATTTGTATGGTGTGTAACATTGCTCAGTTTCAGATCAGGGCTTCAAAAAGGGATGGTCTACCATCAGATTCGCTTGGAAACTTAAAACCTCTAACCAAATTTTAAAGCCGATGAGCCGTGTTATTTTGAAGGACAAATTTATAGGCTGGGTACATATGGATAAATATTTGTGGATAAATATTTGTATTGAAAAATGTGTGAAACTTGGAAAACGCAGGCAGATTGGGTTATATGCAATATGAGCATTTATTATATACTACCTCCGTCCCTAAATGAGTATCAAATTTTCTAACTATCTTGTTCATTTTTATTTGTCAATTTTACAATTTCAATAATTAAAATATCCATATTACCCTTAATTAACGAATGAGATATTTTCTAGGTGAATTTGTCCTCTTTATTTCTCCGTTAAGTCAAATGGTATATTTGTCAAAGTCTCATAGTTTTACCCAATTTTCTAAGTTTATTGGAATCCTAAAGGTAGCTGTAGTTACATTCAGGCCCTGTTCTTTTCTGCGCTTGGCAAACTGCGGTGCCACAACATACCGCAATTTGCCACAACCCACCACACTTTACCACAAATCATTACTTTTCTCTCTCCTCACTTTTCTCCTCTACTTTTTACATTCTCAGACACCTACCCCACATACCAATAACCCGCCACAATTTCACCACACCATACCGCAAAATACCGCAGAAAAGAACAGGGCCTCAATAAGGGACAGAGGTAGTACTTTGTAAAATTTTTGAAACGTTACAAAATTTTCAAATGCAAATTATATTGTCCACCGTGGTGTAACTACCTGGATACACCACATAAATTGAAATACATCTATTTTTTATGTGGTGAATTTTTATAAAATAATATATTGAAAAGGTGTTGACGTAATTAGGATGTCATTTCTTATTGTCGACGTAGTTAATGCATTCTAAATTTCTTATAATTAACTGACAATTAATAGTACCTATTAAAAAAATAGTTTCAAAAATCATACTAAGTATTAATTTTATTAAAATCAACACACTTAAATAGTGTCTTGTCTCAATGACGTATCATCACTTTTACGATAAGGACCATGATAAGAGCGTATTGAATTAAGATGGTTAATATCCATTTTGAATTATCCAAAATTTATATTTTTGTAACTTTTAATAATATTTTTCTTGCGTAATTATATATATTTATCAAGTATAAGTGTATAACACTTATTAGTTAGGTCAACAAATATAAATGATAGTCTAATTTTATCAATCATGGTACTGAACGCCTATGTTATGAATAGTTCTATATTTATGAGAAAATACAAACAAATAATTAATTTTATATAGTTTATAAGTGGTAATAACCTTGAAAGTAATATGAAACATACATTTATAATAACATAAATATGTTTATATTTAATTTTTTAAATTATTTAGATAAAATTTAACATGATTATTAATCATTTTAATCAAGATGCAGTTGTAATGAGTAATCATGATTTGTGAAGTTGAGTTGGCCTTTGGTTCCAAGGGCACAGTTAGGATGTACACTTTGAAAACAATGTGACACTGATAACAATCAACTAACCTGTAATCTACTGGAATCCAAAATAATCCAATAGGAATTCATCATAATCAGCTAATATCCTAGACTCAAGTTCATGGTAAGGATATGTTCTTTTGGTAAGTAAGATAAATTTGGGTAACCTAAAGTTTAGGGAAGTTTGGATAAAAATGTGTCGATTTCACTAATCCGTAAATTGACTGTGTGCAAATTTAGGTTAATTTGTGTAAAAGTAAGTAAAATAAGATAAGATTACGTAAAATTAAGTGAAGTAAAAAATAGGAATATTCTACTCAAGCAAAGAATAGGACCAGGTTGGATTAACAATCCTTTACTGCTTTAGGCACTGTTCTTTTGTGCGTTTAATTTGCATTGCGGTGCGTTACGTGTGGTTAGTTGCGGTGGAAATAGAAAAAAGGTAATGATAATTTGCGGTAGATTGCAGTAATTTACATTGCGGTTAGTTGCGTTAACGCACAAAAGAACGGTGTCTTAGTTACATTATCCAGTAATTAGGACTCAATTTAGTCATAAATGATAAGGTTTTTTCCAGGAAAAGAAAAAAGTGACTTTTAACTAAGACATCCAAATTCTTTATACAACCAATCATCAAGCCAAGTTGATCACGATAATACTGACAATAGTTGTATTTGGGCAGGCCAAATCTTTTAGTCAGGATATGCTGTTGCAATTTCTTGGACCAAGTTTCATGTATCTCACCCCAATTTGCTCATTACACTTCAAACTTGGCCCTTTCCAGACCAACCTATATGTATTTTACTTTGAGCTCCGGGACCATACTACATAAATGCATGGGGCGCCAGGGCGGAGGTAGGAAACTCAAATAATACATATATGCACATACTACTGATCCAAAGAATATACCATGTCCAAATACAAACTTAATTAACCAAAAGTTACCCTGTTCTTTTTTTTTTTAAGTTAATATCTGTAGTATCCGCAGTTATCCACATTATTCATACTACTTTCCTACGTGGTTATATCAATTTTTATCTGTATACGCAACTTACTATCCGTAAAAAAAGAAAAAAAGAGAGGGTGTACGTAAAAAAGAATGGTTGGCCACGCAGGACTGAGAGGGACTCCGGGAGCGCCGCCACCTCCATTTACCCTCTTGCTTTGATCCATCACTGTTTTAGCACTCTCAAATGTGAAAGCGAGCATTATAAGCTAGTATATGCCTATATATGAAAGGTCCATATCTGGTTTGGATCATACCTTTCTCATCTTGGTTTCTAGCTTGTTGTTGTACGGACTGTGTTCTGACCCATCATTTGCAGAATATAGATACAATCTTGTATTTTTGTACTACTACTTACTTGAATGTGCAGCTATGGAAGAGCCATGGAGTTGAGTAACATAAGTACGTTGAGCTGCTTCAACTTAAGGCTGTCAAGATGATGAACTTGCACTAATCTCATGTGCTAAAATTACATAATTAGTTAATAACTCAAAACCACTTTTTTGTTGGATTTTCTTACTTGCTAAATGAAGTCGATGTTGAAATATCAAGTATGAATAAGTACTCTAATCCAATACTCTTGTAATTAATTTTACTGTGATGAGAGGGGTTATTTGCATTTTGGACCCGAAATATAGGGGTATTTATATTTTGGACTATTGATTTTCATTGTTTATTTTTAGGACCCTATAGTTTATAGTTGAATAAAAACGGATCTTAAAGTTTGTAGTTTGAAAAAAAAAGGTTCATGTACTGTTTTTCTTTTGCTTCCCATGTTTGAATTTATCTCCTGATTAGCGTCAAACTTCAGAAATAAGGTTAAAATTGATATTGAAGGTATAATACACCTATTTTATTCATGTTTGAACAAATTAGACCCTAAAGTACCCAGTGTCTATGTAGTTCTGGCATGAATGAGTGAGGTGAATTATAGAAGGGTCTAATTAGTTCCGGCATGATTAAGAGAAGTGTATTACAACTTCAATATTAGTTTTAATCTTAGTCCTGGTATAGCGCTAATCGGAAGATAAATTCAAACATGAAAAAAAAAAGAAAAACAGTACACGGGCCTTTTTCTTCAAACTACAAACTTTAAAGTCCTTTTTTACTCAACCATAAACTTTAAGGTCCTTTTTTACTCAACCATAAACTTAGTCCTGGTATAATTTATTATATAAAATTATTATATTTAAATTTATAATAGAAAAATACTATCTTAAAAATATGATGTATCTAGTAATTGTTAATATTATTAAAAGTGACATTAAAAATCGTAATCATCAACAAAATGATAATTAATATGAATATCAACAAAATGATAATTAATATGAATATCAACTCACTTTTATTGGGCTAAGCAAAGAAAAGACCCATTCTTTATACATTTTCACATCCCCCCCCCCCCCCCAAAAAAAAGAAAAAATTAAAATTGGGCCACCTTCAAACTGTTCTTGATTGACAGGGGAAGGCTAAAGGGGATTAATACATAGACAAGTGAACCTTCCTCCCTCTTAATGTTGATTCTCTTAATTAAAAGTTAAACTACCTTGTTGGACTAATGCTAATCTTTCCCTTTGGATACGCCCTCCCTTGTTGATTTTTTTTTTTTGGTTTATTTATTGTTTAATTTTATCTTTGGAGGGTCAAGTTAGAATTTGGTTCTAACGTCACTTTGTCAATTTTCGAGTTCTTGGGGGGAAAAAAAGGGAAGAAAACGTGTTAACCCCAAGTGGGAATTTTTCTATTATTCTATGTTGACATTACTTAAGTGGCGGATTTGTATGGAGTTTGGGGGTGTCCACGTACACCTCTGGCTAAAGAAAAATTTGTGATTCTATATTATTATTCAGAAGAAATTTTTTTAATTGGAGCAAGTGGATACCGTAAAAAAAATCTCAAAAAACATAATAGAGGTGTCCAGTTTAGCAGCAACCCAAAAATCTTAAAATAATACTCCATTTTTCATAAATAACTTGTCCAAGTTGACTAATTATGTCAAATTTTTTAAATTTTGATCGTTAATTTATCAAATTTTATGTTGAGTTATTATACAAGACTACCATTATTAGATTTGTGATAAAAAATATTTTTACCTGAATACAATATTATTAGACTTGCTAAGATAAAATGTAAAATATTAGTGGTCAAAGTGTTGCATCAAAGTGAAATAATAAACTGGACAAATTAATTGGGACGGAGGGAGTACCAAATTACTTTTTTATAAACAAAAAGTGTAAGTCATGAATTGGGTAATTGGGTATCAGTGTAAGTTTAAGATATAAATATCTAGTTAATGTGAAATTTGAATTCTTTCAATAAACAAATAGCTGTTTTCTTTTGCCTTGTTGTAGTCCGTTATTGCGGTTTGTGTTTTGTTCTTTGACTGCTGGATTCTAGGTTTCTGCTGTTGTTATGGTCTTGTAGCATCCTTGATGTATCCTTAACCTTTTTGGCTTACTAATTATCGAAAAAAAAGAAAGCATGATAGGTATTTATTTCTTTAATTTTTATCTGATACATGGTTACTGCCTCTCCTTCTTTTAATATTTTTTAGAAGTGGTAGATAAAAAATAATATCATAAAAATTCATAAAATAGTAAATGATGGATTTATAATTTTTTATGGGGTTCGACTTTTTTTATTTTTTGATGCAAGGGGTTCGACTTATATTAACAATACGTTTGATGTAATTTTTTTCATGATTAGTATACTTATTAGCTTTACTTTATTGTAAAAGTTAGCTCCAATATAGTTTCTTCTCGAACAAAAACTTATTTAACAAACAAAATTTCACCTTTGGTAAAATTTTCCTTACCATCCTAAAGAATAGACACTTTGTTCTTTAAGGGTATAGATGTAAATTAAGTAAGATAACGAAAGAAAAGTTAAGCAAGAAAAGTAGTAGAGGTAACTAAATGTTATATCACCTATTTCTTTTTTATTTTTAAATAAATTATGTGAGGTAAATAAAAAAAATTAAATATAAATTATCTAATAGTATAATCTTATTCTTTTAAATGGTTAGATAAGATTAGATTAGATAAGATAAAAATAACCATATCCTACCAAATTAAAGAACAAGGTCAGAGTGTTACGCTACTTGACTCTACATACGCTACTTCTACTTATCGATAAACAAAGAGAAGAGAATCATAATATAACTTTGTTGGCTCATGCAATTTGAACAATAAATCTGATTTGTTGTTTTAATTTGTTTGCGGTTTTTGTTCGGATAAACTTTTTGTTTTGCTGTCTTGCTATTTGTATGTAACTTTTATTGCAAATCCTCTTACCTTTTGGGAGTTAATAATCGAAAAAAAAAAAAACTTTGTTGGCTCATACCAAGTGCTACTTCGCACGCAATTTTTAATGTAACAAGTAGACGTGTTTAACTGAGGCTATTAACATAAATAGAAGAGTTTGTGGGATGCAACGAAAGCTATATGCGTCAAAATCAACTACATATATACCTTAATCGTCATTAATTAGTTTAAAAGTCCTCAACTGCAATCCATTTGTGACTCTTGATATAAAATCTTAAACAGATAATTACTAAAATAATTACAAACATTTGTAATATATAATATTCAATTCATGCGTCTAACATATTTAAACACCAGATATTTTTTTAATAGGTAAACGGTTTAATACAGTGGGTCTGTATCTCAAGGGTAGAACCGTAGATCCCAGCGAGTCTATAACATAAGGGAAATGGGGGTGTCAATGATGCAAAACTGGACCCTACCTTTACCTGCAACATCATCTGAATTGATAAAGGGGATATGTCTCCTACAGAATTGGAATCTTATAAGTAGGGGTGAGCGGGACCGGGACCCCGGTCATTTTTACTACTCTCGGTCCCAGTCCCGCTTGTGACCGGGAGCACGTTTTTGCTCCCACTCCTAGTCCCGGTTGTGACCGGGATAAAATTTTTGCTCCCACTCCCAATCCCGCCGGGACCGGGAAATGAACCGGGAGTTTCTAGTCCCGACTTTCTAACCTATTTACAACTATTTTTGGTTTATTTACTTAAAATTCCAACACAGAAAATTTTTAAAAAATACCCAACTCCTTATTCAGTGTTCATCATCAATCATCATCATCACAATTTTCACAAGTCACAAGTGTATTAATTAAACTTATAGCACTGACAGCAGCGACCAGTGAGTGATGGCACCTGTTCATCCCAAATTCCCAATATTCACAAGTCCTTGTTCATCACAATTTTCACAAGTCACAAGTGTATAAATTTATAAATGCTAGTGGACAGTGGGCATATTATTTAAGACCGGGAGTCGGAACCGGGACTGGGACTTGAGGCTAAGTCCCACTCCCGGCCCCGTAATAAACCGGGACTTTGTTTTTGATCTCATTCGGTCTCGTTCCCAACGGAATCGGGATTTCGGGACCGGGAATTCACCGGGACCGGGATGGGACCGGGAGTCTCGAAAATTTTGCTCACCCCTACTTATAAGACAGGGATAGAGGTGGACCTTTTGTGAATCAGACAAGAGGTAATTGTCATTTAAACGTCGGGCATACAAAGTCTTTAAAATGATTGATCAATTCTGGGTGCACTTTCCGGCCTCCGATACACATAGTTTCAGGGTGAACGTAGTACCCATACATTTCGTTATTAATTATCACTAGAGACATTTTCAAAATTATGAAAGCGTACTCATAAAAGTCACAGGAGTAAATGAAGACAAGGTAGGCCCAGAATATCACAAGAAAGCTTAGGGAGGAAGGTAATTATGGAAGAGTGATTGAGGAAATCTAGCATGTGTCTTCACACATGCAAAAAGTAGGGGAATCAAAGATTTATGTACACTCTCTTCATTTCACAACATTTCTCATTTTTATTCATTTTTTTAACTCATGATATTAATTTGTCACTTCATATTCTTAATATAACATATTTTTATTTGTCATTTTACCTTTCTTAGATTTAACTATTTCAAAATGTCAATTAAGGAAACGCCAAATGGAGAGACTATCATTTGTTGTTAAAATCTTGGGTGCTAAAAGAGGAGTGATCTGATCCTGATCACACTACAGTTAACAGTAGAGACATTTTGTTCATCAAATTGATGGAATTGTTATCTTTTAAACATCAACAGTGGAGACACTACTTTTAGGTGTTACTTTTTTGAAGTGAGAGATGGAGTGGGAGCCCATGAGCATAAGCAATTAACACCCTTTTTACCGTATATGCATGCATGTGTGCTGTTTGGTAAAAAGCAGCAAATGGTGTGTTAGTCTTTCTGAAAATCGTGTATCCACCCCGGCCACTTGAAAAAATTGATGCTCCAAACAGATTCCAGAAACACCACCTAATCATATCTTTTGTATTATTTGTTCTGGATCTTTCTTTTAATCCCAGCATTGGAGGTGGAATATTACCACTTGAGTCTAAGGTGCATGGCAATGGCAGTTTCCAAGATGATTAGCAAATGGTAATTCTAAGAAAAGACTGCTAGTTTCAAGTAATGTGATGCCACTAGGGTTTTGTCTTAGCTAGCTAGGGTTTAGGCCTTACGACAGCTTATAAGAAAAGACAAAGTTCGTTACTAATTTTTTATGGAAAATTGAATTCTAATAATCCCTACGTTTACCAATTGAACAATAATAAAGCATATTTTCATTTTGGAGCCTCGTGCTCCAAAAAAAAAGGTTGTAATAGTACCAAATTTATCTTCATATTCTTTTTTTTTCATTCTTGCCCAGATTGTTTTTTCATTCATGCCCCCAAAAAGGTAATGAAGTTTAGCTACTAAAATAATTTTTCAATTATTTTTTGAGTATCCGAGCAATAATTATGATTTTTTAAAAGGAATAATAGAGAAAAAAACATAAAAGATCGTAAAAAATTGAAAAAATTTGGGAGAAACACCTTAAATTCATTTAATCAAATGCAACTTCTATTATTTTGAGCCAAGATGAAAAGGACACCCACCTAGAGGGCGTCCTAGCCCATCAAGGGGATGGTCGTGACGGCTTTTCCATCCCCGATTGACCTTAAAATGGACTTTGCACCCAACCTCCCGTAGTTGAGAAAAGAGAGACACCTTAGGGAAATCATTCACCATAGGTTTTCGAAATAGGACCAGTTTCTGATATGGTTCAAGCACCCTCTTATCAAGAACGAATGCAATCAAATATCGAAGAAGATATCTATAGTGCGAGGCTTTGCCTAAGTGTTCAAAGAGGGAATGTGACGGGAGCGAAGCAACTGTCAAATGCAACTACGACTTTACTGTGGTTAAACAAAAATGTAAAATGAACCATTCGAAGAACATAATAGGGAATACGACGGCACTGACCAATTTACATAGAATCGAGTCACGACCGAGATGCCTAAGGTCACAACCGTGACCCATCAAAGACTTGGAAGCGACGATCGCCTTGTCACGACCGCGACGTAGGACGTCACACCCGCGAGGATCCTATGGGGAGTTGACCCTTTGTCCAAGCCACGATGTCACGGCAGTGACGCCTACTGTCACGCCCGCGACGATCCTGATCCGGATTAAAATCTTGTTATTAACCCTCTCCTTATAAGTTCATCTAGGTTATCTTTTTTTTTTGATGACTTTTGATGACTTTGCTTATAAATGTATTGGAAATGCTTGAAGCTTTCTTCCTCTCTAAAATCTTGTTTGTATGGTGGATTTCCTTCCATTATCAAATTCATGGTGGATTGCTAATTCTTGGTGGTGAATTTTCGTTTAGCCAAGTTCATATCCAGTCTCATTAGTGTTTCAAGATAGGGTTCATCGTTCTTTTGGATTGTGATTATTATCTTCAATTAAGAATTGTTATTATCATCATCCATCATTATCTCCATACTCAAGCAAGGTTATTCTACTTTTCCCACCAAGCAACGCTCCATGTTGTATTAGAGCATCCAGGTTATTCTTTGCTTGAGCTTTATTGTTCTTGATTAACTTTGGTGATTTTTCGTGTTCATGAACATGATGAAATCCATAAAATTGTTGGGTGTTGAAATGAAGAAACACATCCCAGCTCTGAGACCCTCCACAGCCAGTTCAGTGAGGACCTCCACCGCTACTGCAATACTTTTGTTTGAAAGAGCAAATTTAGGGAAGTATCCTGAATATCTCTAAAATATTTTCAGCATATGTCCATAATAATATCTACTGATTGTGATATGTATCTTTGCAGAAGATCATCAAAAAATGGCAAGCTTAAAGATCCTAAAGAATCAAGATTAGAAGATCAACACAAAGATGGAAAGGATCAAGCATATATAATGATCAAGCATATCTTCACAAGATCAAGCATATACATATGGACAGCAAGCGTAAAGATCCTAAAGTACCAAGATTAGAAGATCAACACAAAGATGGAAAGGATCAAGAACTAAGGAAACTTCAAAGTACCCGTTATATTGGAACCTCAAGCATCTATATAAAGCTTGGCTGTCCTCCTCTCTCAAAATAACGATTCTAAGCAAGATAAATCGTGTGTAGGAATTTGTGATAGAAAATTCCGAGTGTAGCTACTTAGTTGTGAGTAGTGAATTGTGTAACCAGAAGGTGTGTTCTGGTGAGGATCTCAGAGTCGTGTAGCTAAAGTGAATTGAAGTGACCTCACTTTAGTGAGTTCAAGTCATTCTTCCTGCCTCAGTTGTGAGGCCATTGCTGCATTAGTTCATCCTAAATCTTCTACCCTTGTAAGCATCTGTTGAGGACCTCACAGTCCTTGACAGTGCCAAGTTTGTAACCTCCTCTATTTTCTAACACTTTTAGTTTATCAATAAAGAAGTATTATTAAGATATATAAGTTCTATTAACGTTCTTGTATTGATTAAGTGCAAAATTTTTATACAACCCTATTCAACCCCCCTTTAGGGTTATTTCAATTGGTATCAGAGCGGGTCCACAAATTCAAGAGTTTAATCACTCGTGGAAAAGATGATGGCCGCTATCAACACAAATGAACCTCCTTAAGCACGCTCATGGACAATAGCTCCAGTACTTACTGGAGAAAACTACAGGTCATGGAAAAGACAAATGGAGGTCTTCCTCAAGGGCCAAGATGAGGACCTCTGGACTGTGGTTACCGAGGGAGATTATCCTACTCCCACGATGAAGAGCAATGTTGGTCAAGATGTCCCAAAGAAAAGATCTGAAATGACCAATAAAGAGCTGGAGCCATTGAGAAAAAATACTCATGCCCTAAACTTGATCTATTGTAGTTTAAATTCGAATTATTTTGAACGTGTATCTAATTGTGAAACTGCGAAACAAGTTAGGGATTACTTGATAACATCATATGAAGGCATAAGTCAAGTCAAGGACACCAAAGTAGATATCCTTGTCCAAAAGTATGAAGCCTTCAGAATGGAAGAAAATGAGACTATTGAAGAGATGTTCAAAAGATTCAGCAGCATCACCAACCACCTCATATCACTAGGGAAAACCTACCCAAATGAGGAACAAGTTAGAAAGGTCCTCTGATGCCTGCCTAGAAGAAAATGGGGTCCAAAAGTCACAACCATTAAAGAAGCTCAAGATCTCAAGGCCCTCAAACTAGAGGAACTCATTGGAAAACTATTGGCCTATGAGATCCAATTGAATACCCTCTCAGAACCCAAGGGAATTGCCCTCAAGGCAGTACGTGAATCTGACATTGAGTCAGATGATGATGACGAATATACAATGGCAATGATAGCTAGAGGATTCAGAAGATTATATAAGAAAAATCTGACCTTTCGAGAATACATCAAGGATGGACAAAACATAAAGGCAACCTCAAAAGGTAAGGCCTTAAGAAAAGAAGAATCTGACCCATTTATTTGTTTTGGTTGTGGCAACTCAAAACACCTTGTGAAGGACTGCCCTCACGCGAGAAGAAACAAAGACAAGAGAAATAGTCGGTCTGAACGGCAAAACCATAAGGCAATGATGGAAACATGGTGTAATAGTGATTCCAGTGAAGGCCACAATGAGGTAGAAGAAGTAACAAATATATGTCTGATGGCAAACACAAGTGAGGATCAAGATCTAACCTCATCTCATGACGAGGTAAACTTTGATGAGCTCCTCACTCTTCCCTCTTCGCACCTTACTCACAAATTATTTCATCTATTCAAATATTCTAGATCCTTAATAGAAAGAGTCAAGCATCTCACGAAATATGTCAATCATCTGAACGAAACCATAGAGAGCTTGAACACCAGAAATGACCTCTTAGCAACTGAAAATGTTAGACTATCCATAGAGGTCAAAGACTGCTATAAGGACATCACTCAATTATCCAATGAGGCAGTCACAAATTCTCATCCCTACCAAAAGCAACCTATTCTTCCCACACCTAATACACCACCTATCAGAGACTATCGGTCCAAAAGTCCTCCCTTCCATACCAACAAAGGACCTCTCTTTCCTACACCAAGTATTCCATCCCTCAGAGAACACCATCATAGAGGCCCTCCAACAGCAAATAAAATATGGACCTTACCAACTCCCCTGTCTAAAGGAACCAGACCTCCACGCATCACTAACATTTGGGTCCCAAAGATCTCTCTACAACGATCTCATCCTTGGTCAGAGACCAAGAAAGGTATAGTGTCCTCTACTGCAGGTATGCCTCAGATACATTACCAGAGATCCAACCAAGTTCTGCAAACTGAAAATCAACAAGATTGGAAGAGTGACCTTTGGAGACAAAAGCCAAGACAAAGATCCTAGACATTGGGAAGGTTGCGAAACAACTCTACCCACACTTGTAGGACCCCGGGAGAGAAGCGACCGCTCTTCCCCGTGATGCGCCACTTAGGTGATTTGAAGCCGACTAAGGTTGCTTAATCCTTAAATAAGGATATTTTTATTTTCAAAATTCATTTTTGGGGTGATGAAACTTTATTTATTTTACAAATACTTTTATATTATTAAAATACCCGAAATTATACAAAAATAATTTACTAATAAATTTAGTAACGACCCACTATTTCATCCGGGCCCAAGAAGTTGCAAAGGGACCGCCATGGGACCCTAAAACCCGCGCGGGTTTTATAGTGGCATGGGCCCGGGCCCTGTGCATCTTCGACCCAAAGAAAACGGGTTTTATTAATCTTCTGGCCCATTTTTTTTTTCTTGGGTGGCTTTAGTTTAATAAGAAAAAAAGTGGTACTAAATTATTTATAATTATTTTTGTGCAATTATCGTTTATTTTAAATAACCAAAAGGATTTTAAAAAGTGATAAAGAGTCGCCAGTCGATTTAAAGAAATTGACAAACCATAAAAGAATGAAAAGTGACTCCGGTCTACGAAACCCGACTCTAAGTCCGGGGGTAAGGTTACGAATTCGAGAATTATTAGAACTCTCGAATTCGCCTGTTAGAAAACAGACTCTACTAAACTCGACATTAAAATGAAAAAGAGCGGGGAAAAGTTTAATTAATTTCACGTAATTTGTAGGAGTTTTATAAAACAAGGTTTTTTTTGTTTATAAAATGTGCACAAGTAATGGACTTGAAGTACAAATTACATGATTAAATAACAATAATAAAGAAAGCAATATAGCGAACCTCTTTTGATTTTAGGAGCCCGAATGTGCCGGTTGAAATTCTTGACTTTGCCTTGACCTTGGACCTTGATGGAAAGATAGAAGTGGTTCGGAAAATGGTATTAGGATGATAATACGGATGTTCCAAAAGAGATTAGAGGAGGTTTAGAGGGTGAATATGGAAGATGGTAGTATAGAAATTTGGTATAGTTGATGGAAATATGGTAGAATAAGGGTTGTAGAAGATGAGTGTTGATAAGAGTTTGGGTAGAATAGTGGTGTTAGTAGGTGGGAATGATTATGGAAGTATGAAATTTTGAGAGAAAATTTAAGTAGAGTATGAGTGTAGTGGAGGAGATAGTTGATGAGATGAAGGTGAAAATGGAGGGGGTATTTATAGGTGAGGAGGTAGTAATTTGGAGGGAAAATCATGGGGACACATCCCCATGATCATGCCATGCAATCACAAAACCCCTACGGGTTTTGGCAGGTCAAGGGAAGAAGTCAAACACATGGGGCTAATATCAAGGGATGACAATCAAGATTTTGGCGCCAGCTTCTGGACAAAAAACCCACACGGGTTTTATAATATCCACACACGGATCGCTGACATGGCGGGGAAAAACGACACGCTTAGCTGGAAAAAAACCCGCGCGGGTTTTCATTTGCCTGTCCAGGGCGCGCCTTGGGCTTGTCCTACTTCTGGGCCGCCTTTACTTATTAAAACCCATGCGGGTTTTGTTCCAGGTAATGGGCCATTTTATACCGTTGTGCTTGCTTTGCTAATTACATGGGCCCAATGACCCATTTTGGCATCCGGCCCAAATGATTTATCGAACTTTTGATGAGTTGGGATTATATCGGTGCGAATCCCGGTGTCTACAACACCATGTGAGGGGGAGCCTTCTACCATGAGGACCTCAACCTTTGCACAAGCTGTCAAATTAAGGGGGGTCCTATCATCCCTCCTCCCTACATGTGGTCCCTCTCCACCTCCCAAGTACGTCAACTCTCTGCATATCTAGACCTCTGATGCCTTCATCAGAATGTCATCTCAGGCACCTCACAATTTAAAATGGGTCCGGTCAAAGACGTCTCACTAACTCTCCCATAGGTAACTCAAATGCTTGCCTTTTACCTTCCTCCTCTCCTCCCTCTCTCTTCCTCTTTTCACTTTATCAACACAATTTAGTGCTTGTACTCTCTTGTTTCCTTCTTGTCTGAAAGACAAAAAGGGGGGGGGGGGGAATTTTACCATGGCCTGAATTGCTTCACCCCATCCCCGCTACTCTACCTATCACTATATATTATGTTGTCTATGCGTGCTATACTTGCAAGTTTTGTCTTTCAAACAAAAAGGGGGAGATTGAAGAAACACAGCCCAGCTCTGAGGCCCTCCACAACCAGTTCAGTGAGGACCTCCACCACTGCTACAATACTTTTGTTTGAAAGAGCAAATTTAAGAAGTATCCTGAATATCTCTAAAATATTTCCAGCATATGACCAGAATAATATCTACTGATTGTGATATGTATCTTTGCAGAAGATCATCACAAAATGACAAGCTTAAAGATCCTAAAGAATCAAGATTAGAAGATTAACACAAAGATGGAAAGGATCAAGCATATATAATGATCAAGCATATCTTCACAAGATCAAGCATATATGGACAGCAAGCGTAAAGATCCTAAAGAATCAAGATTAGAAGATCAACACAAAGATGGAAAGGATCAAGAACTAAGGAAACTTCAAAGTAGTCGTTATATTGGAACCTCAAGCATCTATATAAAGCTTGGTTGTCCTCTCTCAAAATAACGATTCCGAGCAAGATAAGTCGTGTGTAGGAATTTGTGATTGAAAATTCCGAGTGTAGCTACTTGGTTGTGAGTAGTGAGTTATGTAACCAGAAGGTGTGTTCTGGTGAGGACCTCAGAGTCGTGTAGCTAAAGTGAAGTGACCTCACTTTAGTGAGTTCAAGCCATTCTTCCTGCCTCAGTTGTGAGCCCACTGCTGCAGAAGTTCATCCTAAATCTTCTGCCCTTGTAAGCATCTGTTGAGGACCTCACAGTCTTTAACAGTGCCGAGTTTGTAACCACCTCAATTTTCTAGCACTTTAAGTTTATCAATAAAGAAGTATTATTCAGATATATAAGTGCTATTAACGTTCTTGTGTTGATTAAGTGCAGATTTTTTATACAACCCTATTCACCCCCCTCTAGGGTTATTTCATAAAATTTTGCGGGGGATGATTGTTTTGGGGAGTTTTGATTCATATTTGTGGAGTTTAATCGTCATCCATTGATTTTCCATCTTTGAAGTGATATTCGGCTGTTGACTATTGTTGTGATCATAATGTGTACCCTATTCCGATGTGAATTATTTGATTGGATTGAATTTCAGTTGATCAAGTGTGGAACTGGAGTTTTGTTGGGTTGTGATCGTGTTGTGGTGTTTGAGCTTTGTTGATCAGTGGTGATTGGTTTTGGCATTGTTCTTGCTCCCTCTACATTGGATTGTTATCTATTGTCTCTCTTGTGCAAAGCTACAATGAATCCCAAGTCAAACACAAAATCAACTACAAAAGAATCTAGCTCCACAAAATATTCCCAAACACAATCCGTCCCTCACCTTTCTTATTGGTATGGAAAACTCCATTGATCCTAACCGAGAAGAATCAAGCTGGGTTGCAAAAGTCGATTCTTAAAAATTAAAAATGCCCTTGATGCTATCACTATACGACTCGCTCAAATTGATGCACATCTCCAGGTTCGACCTCAACCTGTGAGACGAGAGGGACACTCTCCTAGTCATATCTGTCCTCCTCCAAACTTTGAGTCAAGTGACCATGATGTAGACTCCGTTAAGATGCTTCGTCAAAGGGGAAGATGTGCGCAACCATCAAGGGATGATCTACACGATGTTAAGTTGAACTTCTGGAGTTCATTGGTTCCCTAGATCCGGATGAGTATTTAGAGCAGGTACAACTAGTGGAACCGTGGAACGCGTCTTTAAGGCAAAAGGGTTTAGCATTGAGAAGGCATTCGAGGTGGCAAGTTTAAAATTGATGAAGGTGGCTTCTTTTTGGTTTGAAAGTATTAAAGCACAATGAGCACGGGATGGTCGAAGGAAAATTGATTCATGGAAGAAACTCAAGGAGTTAATGAATCAGCGGTTCCTTCCTCGCACATACAAACAGGACGTCTTAAGGAGGCTCTTTGCCCTTGAGCAAGGCAAGAGGACTGTGAGCGAGTATACTCAAGAATTTGAGCCACTTTTGATCAAAAGTGATCTACAAGAGCCTCAAGAACAAACTGCCGTGAGGCTTTTAAATGGATTGTCTCCCGCCATCGCCGAGAGACTCAACCATATCACTCTTTGAATGATTTTTGTAACATGCCTATCGTGGTTGAGAGGAGAAGGAATGAAAGGACTATCCCTAAGTCTTATGGTCGTATGGCGCCACCACATATAAACTCTCATCGCACGGCCATTCCTAGCCCCATCGAACGTCTTAAATCCGCACGATTGCCTAGCGTTGATAAGGGAAAAGTTTCCATTTTCTCCTTCCCTAAGGAGCTTCCAATGAAGATGGAAGGAAAGAAATACTTCAAGTGCCTTGGCTATGGTCATTTCCAACCCGAGTGTCCTACTCGAAGAACTTTGACCATACAAGAGATGCAAAAGATTGATGAGAAGCTTGTATTGATCCAAGTAGTAGAAGTCAATCGCAATGAGGATGAATCTAGTGAAGATGTGGTTAAGCTTAAGGGGGATACCAAGGAATCCCTAGTCTTGAGGAAACTTTCATGTCTTGATGAAGTTCCTCTTGTTAAGACTCAAAGGGAGTTACTTTTCAGAACTCGGTGCACTGTTGGAGGCAAGGTTGGAGAACTTATTATCGAAGGAGGAAGTTGCACTAACATCGCTTCAATCAATTAGTGGAGAAGCTCGACCTCTCAACATCCCCACACCCTTGTCCCTATGCACTCAAATGGATTGGCGATCAAGATGTCCTAAAGGTATCAAAACAAGTTTTCATTGATCTTTTTATTGGGTCTAAGTATTCTGATTCCATCTTGTGTGATGTTATTCCTATGAGCACTTGTCACATTCTTTTGGGGCACCTGTGGCAATTTGACAAGAAAGATACTCATGAGGGTCTTGAGAACTCCTATTCCTTTGTCTATAATGGTAAGAAGCTTAAATTGATTCCCTTATCCCCACATCAAATCAAAACCTGGTTGGGATGTGAGAAGAGGAATCTTCAAGTGAGAGAAACAGGGGTCGATTGTGCTCACGGTGAGGACAAGCTACCTGTGGCTTTGTCTTTACTCTGTAGCGTGGAACACGCTCCCAACGGTGAGCCCCCTTTTGACGGATATGATGCCTGGTTCAAAGAGATCATGCCCAAGGTGCTGGAGACACGTGTTAGGCGATCGAGTTGTGGAGAGGACCTTCATTTTAACCCAAAAGAGTTGTGGGAAACTCTTACTCAAGAGGAGGAGTATGAACCGTATCGGGAACGGGTCCTATTCGGTGAACCTATGGTGAATGATTTCCCTAGGGTATCCCTGTTTCCTTAACTACAGGAGCTTGGGTATATAGTCTATGTTAAGGTGGACCCGAGGTTGGAAGAGACGGTCATGGCCATCCCCTGGATGGGTCGAGATGCTCTCTAGGTGGGTGTCCTTTTCATCTCAGCACAAAAAAAAAATGGAGGAGGGGCCGAGGAAGGTGACGTTAGAGGTGAATTGAAGGCCGGTAGTCATGTCACGAGTGTGAGCACCATGGTCACGACCATGACCCTCATGGAAAGAGATGGATGGCTGGAGGACAAGGCATCACGTGCGCAACCGCGACCCCTTTCTCTCCTTCCTCCATTTTCGAGCCAGATGATCATCACGATCGCGACACACCTATCACGACCGTGACAACTTTTTGAATCAAGACCGTCGTACCTATGACCAGTCTATCAAGGCCGCCACCAATTTCCATAGAATCGAGTCACAACCGCGACCTAGCGAAGACTTTGAAGCGACCATCGCTCTGTCACGGTCACGATGTATCACGTCACGCCCACGACGGATCTCACAGGGAGTTGACCCCTTGCCCAAGAAACAATGTCACGGCCGCGACACTTGTTGTCGTGCCCGCCAAAATCTGTATCCGGATAAAAATCTTGTTATTAACCCTCTCCCTACAAATACCTCTAGGTTATCTTTCTTTTTTTTTTTATGACTTTGCTTATGAATATATTGGAAAGGCTTGAAGCTTTCTTCCTTCTCTAAAATCTTGTTTACTTTATCCATTTGTTAATTGTGGTATTGTAAGTCTCTCATTTATTGAATTTGTGTTGAATTTCCTTCCTTTATTAAATTCATGGTGGATTGATATTCTTGATGGTGGATTTTCCTTTAGCCAAGTCCATATTCAGTCTCATTAGTGTTCCAAGATTGGGTTAATCGTTCTTTTGGGTTGTGATTATTATCTTCAATCAAGATTTATTATTATCATCAAGTTTATCACTATCCATCATTATCTTCATACTCAAGTAAGGTTATTCTATTTTTCCCATCGCGCCACGCTCTAGTGCGTGAGGGTGAAATTCACAAGTGATGGCAGAATGGTTCCAAGACATGCGGTTCTGAATAGGGGGTGGGCGCGGATCGGATAACCGATCCACACATAAAAATGGATTGGATAACCATAAATTCGGATAGTCAATATCCTGATCCGTATTTGATCCGTAAATTACGGATAACCGCATTTTTGGATAAACGGATTGTCGGATTATAAATTTTGCGATCCGTATCCGATCTAAAAGTCACGGTTAACCGAGTTTTTGGATCAGATAACGGATTACCCACGGGGCAGTGGGTAGTGGCAAAACATGAAAGATTCTCCCCTTCATTACTATAAAACCTAACATTAAAATTAGTAAATATTAAAATTAAATACTGGGAATTGTACTGGGGGCAGTAGGCGACTAGGCGTGCAAAAGTTAAATTGCAAACGGTTGAAAAAAGTCGGATTATCCGTGATCCGGTCCGTTATCCGAGTTTTTTATTTTTCCGATCCGTATCCGATCCGTGATCCGGAGAAAATTAGCGGATCGGATATTCGATCCAAGAAAATAAAAAATTATCCGCTAATTATCCGTTTTTTCGAATCGGATTTTCGGATAATTGGATGGGATCTCGGGTAATGGATATTGTGCCCACCCCTAATTGTGAATTCCCCTTAACAACCCCAAATATGTGTTTATAAATATAGATTTGTGAATATGTGTTTATGAATATGCATTTGTGAATATGCGTTTTGTGACGAATATGCATTTATGAATTTTAACCCCAAGTACGTGTTTATGAATTTTACTCCTCATCATAATAAAATGTAGGTGGTCACTTTGGGTGTTAATGAAAATTCACCTACTAGCATTTTCACAAACAACTAATTTTATTAAATATTAGCCATATGTATAATATTTTAAATTATTCCATTAGTTTCATATTATTTAATTTGTTTACTAATTGATTGTCACTCTTTTCAATGACAATCTCTTATATAATATTTTATTAAAATTGTAATATTATTCTTTTAGAATAATGTTTTTGTTATGAATTTAATGGTAGTAGTTTTATTTAACAAGTAATTGTCGATATTGAGAAATTCAAGGTCAAAACGTTTTAAGTTTAAGAACACAATTTCTAGTGAGGACAAATAAATTGAACGGAAGGAGAATCATATAATACATACTCCTTTTCTTTTACGTTGTGATGATTTTTATTTTAGAATTTTAAACATTTATAATAAATCAGAAATAGCATCGCCAACATATTTTTTTTAGGCAATCCCCAACATATCACAACACCACAGTATATTTAAAATGACGATAATAAACTGTTAAATATTAATTATCTTTATTTTGATTTTATTAACTGGTATAATAATATAAAATCGCATCTTATGTTTCTAAACAAATATATAATTTTCCATAAAAAATATAATTAATACTCCGTAAGCTTTAACATTTTAAATGTGTTTAAATTTCACGATTGTTTTTCCTACTTGCCTTTTTCTATGTGTCCAAAAGACTATTTGAAGTTTAATTGGCCTTTCACTAGTTAAAGTGAAAGATGTGTCACTATAACCACATTTTATTTTGCACTTTTCTGTTTTCCTCTCCACATTTGATGACTCCAAGTTTCTTTAAATGCCTGTACAAATGACCCTTCATAGTGATAAAGTGATAACGTACATAAATAAGAATGAAATTACAATTTTTTTTCTATAGAAGAAATTACAATATAATTTCTTCATTCATTTTAATTTATTTCTTGAGTTCTGTGCGGTTAATTACAAACAAAAAATACAAGATAGTATAATTTTCATTTTGCATAATAGATGGTGCATTAGTAGTTTGGGACGACTATTATGACAAAGCCAGCATAGTATTAGTTATTAAGTTAAATTATAATCGATATTATGTACGAAAGATTATTTAAATTGAGTTATTAGCTTGCAAAATATTTAATAGATACACTACTAGAATTTGTATTATTTAGCGTAAGAAAATAGGCGTTAGTTAAATGATCTCACGTCAAAATATATAAATCGAATTAAAAAATAAAGTTAAATTGAATTTCCGATGGAATTTGGCATAAGTTTGGATTTAAGTTAGACCAAATTGTCAGAAAAAGAATTGTATTTATTTTGAGAAAAGTGGCGTCAGTTTATAGCCAAAATTGACGCCACTTTTACTATTTTTTTTAATTTTGTTGAAGAATGGCGTTAGTTTGCGACAAAACTGACGCCAATTAGTGGCGTGAGTTTTAACTGCAAACTGACGCCCCTTATAATGTATAAGGAGATTCCCTCGAGATCTTCGTTTCAACTAACAATTAATAATTATTATGGTTGGGGGTTTAGCGTCAATTTAGCGTATAACTGACGCATAAGTAGTATAAAAGTAAAAAAAAAATTCCTTGATGCGTCGTCTTCATTCGTCTTCCATACCCCGCAGAAGCAAAAACAGCACCGCAGCGACGACATTGTCGCCAAAAGCACTAGCTACACGCCGCCTTTTCCACTAAAATCAGGTAATTTTATCAGTTGTTATTTGTTTCAGATCTATTATAATTTGATTAATATTATGAAAAGTGAGTAATATATAACGAAAATATTGTGAAAATTTGAATAATTTGAATATTTATAGTGTAGTTTTGTTTTTTGTTGAGTGCATTTTAGATCTAGTTTGTTGAGTGCGAATAATTTGAAAAATTGAGTGGTTTGAGTTAATTTGTATGAATTGTATTATATTTTAGATGTTGAATTCAAATTTAAGTGTTAAACTTGGTTTGTACAGTTGATTTAGTGAATTTAAATATTGTTTGTATGGTTTTGTTTGAGTTTAATTTTGTATACATTTTAGTTTTAATTTTAGTTTTAATTTATAATGTTGTGAAATTTAAATATGTTTAGGTTGAGCATAATGTTGAATTTTTTATGTTTTGTAGTAAATTTAAATATGAATTAATAAATTTACTGTGCAAATATATATATATATATATATATATATATATATATATATATAATGCATGTAAAATATGTTTAAGTTGAGTATTATGATAATTATGAATTGAATATTTAATATGAATTTTGTGTGTTTTGTTTATAATTATAATATTGTGTGAAATTAAAATTTGTTTAGGTTGAGTATTATGCTATATTTTAGGGTGATTATTAGTAATTATAAATACGTTTACTTAGTTAATATGTGTAAAATTTATATATTAATTTATATGTAATGTAATTTTTTGTTAAATTAATGTCTATAAGTAGGTGAAGTAAATTTAATTTGTTTGAAATTTGGTTACGCACGTAATATTATTTGTGAAATGTTTATGGTCTAATTTAGGGTTATGTGTATTATAATTTGATTATGTCAAAGTCTTCAGCAATGGAAAATTTTCTATTAAGGAGCATTTTTTCCATATTATGATCACTGTGAACATGAAAAAAATGTAGTTTATTAATTTTTTTTGAGTTAGTATAGACTTATGTTAGTGTATGATATGAGAGTAAGTAGTTAGTAATTGAATTAGAAAACTTAATTAAACGCAAGTGCCAAGAAGGAAATTACTCGTTGTTGTTATGTACAATGTGCAAAAGTCCTACACATAGGTTGTCGGATGCCTGCGAATTTATAATGCAGGTGTTGATACAGTCTTCAAACCAACCACTTGACGAACGAATGGCAAGGAAATCAATTATGTGGTTCCTTGTTGGTCTTTCCATAAGTGGTTGGTATGAAGAGTGACTCTACACCGACCTAAATTATAATTTCACAGGCATCCAATGATCTATGTATAGAACTTTTGCACTTTGTTCATAAGAAGAACGATGATTCTCCTTCTAGGCAGTTCTATTTAGTTTATCCAATTTAATCACTATCTACATACCCTTATATCATATAATAACATAATGGTGTACTAATTCAAAAGAGATAATAAATTTCAAATCTTATATTATAATCTAAGGGTTTACGGTTTATTATTAGGGTTTGTAGGGTTAATGACTGTTTAGGGTTACACTTTTAGGGTTTTTTAGGGTTTAGGGTTTAGGATTTAGGGTTTAATTATATTTTTCATCTTTGGTTAATATCGATAATTAAGGTTAATATCAATAATATCTCTCGATATATGTTGACTCGCTATTATTCTTTCTTTGTGTTACCATGTCAGTAATGAACAATATTTGATGATTTGAAACATATGACTACTTTTTGTTATTTTATTTTGTAGTGTAGATGATAGGAAGAGAGCAATCTCGCAGAGATCGGTCCCGTGGGGGGCAAGACGTAATGACTGAGGTGATTCTTCCTCCAACCAGCAACCATCATCTACGTACGTCCCTCAGTTTGACCCTGTTCCTGCTTCGTATGAATATGGGAGCAACTTTAACCTTCTTTCACAGTGTCTAGACCCCTCCACCATGGAATTCATGCAGTACTTTGGGGTAGGTTTACCCGGACCAGAACATGGGTGATTACTGTGATCAGGGGAATCAGGGGGGTGCCCAGACTGATCAGGGGGTGTGCAAACGGACCGTCAGGGTGGACAAACTGAAGGGGAACACAACCAAATCAATCAGGGGGTCCCCAAATTGAAGCGGATGGCACCCAAACCGATCAAGGGGTCCCCAAACTGAAGGGGAGGGCACCCAAACGGAGCATGATGATAGTGGGCGTTATCGAATTCATAACCCCCGTCAGATGCTCCAAGTACGTCAAATGGGAGGTTGATCATTGAACCTTGTAATGGGACGTGAGTATCAAACTAAACCTTGATTATGCATTTGTTACTTTGTGCTTATAATTAATTTTGTATGTGTATGGCCTCTAACCAGTCTTTTAATGATTATTGTTTAAGTGTGTGGCCTTACGAGTCACACGCAATCAGGGGCATAATGGAAATAGTCAAACCAAACTTCAAAGACTTTTGGCCCAAATGGAATAAAGTACCTCCGGCTATGCGTGAGTCGTTCTATAATGAGTTCAAGGTAAACCCCTAACATGGTTTCCTCTATAAATTTTGTGTATGTGTTAATTCTTATTATGTTGACTACTTTTATATATGGTTCTCTGACGTGTGGCCTATTATTTTTATTAAAATGAATTGCTGGGTGTATGTTTGTGTATGGTTATCCGGCGTGTGATCGTTGAGATATTTTAATATGAATTGATGTATGTAAATTGAGGGAAAATTGTCCATCTACAGGGGAAACTATGCCGAAATTTTTAGGGTTTATAATTCACGATTTAGTGTTTTTAGAATTCATTGTTTTAGAAACTTGAAAATATATTTGTATGCTTTTTTCATAATATAACCCTAACTATTCGATTAACATCGAGTGAAAAATACAGAAAAGTATAGGGCTAAATTATGAGCAAAGCAAGCAAATACATTTTATTGGTCTTTGGTTTTAGGGTTTAAGGTTGTTACGATTCATTAAGGTCTAGAAATACAAAAATAAATTTGCATGCTTTCTTCATAGGTTAACCCTAACGTTTCTATCAACATCACATGAAACCCTATACACAAAACTTTAGGGTTAACTTATGAGGAAAGTAAGCAAATATATTTTTTTGTTTGAAATAATGTGACTTAGGGTTTATGGTTTTTGACTTTTTGGGTTTAGGGTTAGGGTTCCTTGATGCAGTGCTATTTTATAAATTTTGAGTTAGCGTAGACTTAAGTTAGTGTATGAATTGGACGTACGTAGTTAGCGAGATAATTGGCTAACATTATTAAAACAATGTGTCTAGATAGAACGTAAGTTGTGTCATTGAGAACAAAGTGCTACAGTTCCATGTTTTATTCACCAGGACGCCGAGAAACAAGATTACACGTGGGCCGAAAACCAAAGAAACTCTGTGGTTGCAGTTTACTTATCTTGGTCCAAAGAACCATGTACAGGCGTGTTTGAGTCTAGAAATACTAGTCCACAAGCATCTAAACGGATGGCTAGTATTTCCATATTCCAAAGCATACCTGTACATGGTTCTTTGGACCAAGATAAGTAAACTAGAACCACGGAGTTTCATTGCTCTTCCACTCCCATGCCATCTTGTTTCTCAGTGACCTGTTGAAAGAAACATGGAACTGTTACACTTTATCCTCAATGACACATCTTAAGTTCCATCTAGACACATTGTTTTAATAATGTTAATCAATTATCTCGCTAACTACGTACGTCCAATTCATACAATAATTTAACAGTGTGGCTAATTCAAAATTTTTAAAAAACAATGCAACAAGGAATGTTTAGGGTTTAGGGATTATGGTTCATAGGATTTAGGATTTAGGGTTTAGTGTTTAGGGTGTAGGATTTAGGGTTTATGGTTAAGGGTTTAGGGTTTAGGGTTAATGGTTATGGTTTATGGTTTAGGATTTATATGATTTTAGGTTTAGGGTTTATGGTTTAGGGTTTAGGGTTTATAGGGTTTAGGGTTTAGGGTTTAACCAATTGCATCCCACTTGTATGTTTGTTTTCCCTTTGACTGACTAATTTCACTTGTTTGTATGGTTTCAATGTAGAAAACGTATTGGTGGGAGGACCAATATGAGGATGAAATACGTAACTGGTGGGCTCACCGCGCTCAAAAACAATTCCACGACGCTATCGGCAAAACGAAAAAGCGTTGGAAGTCGGGGAAAGGCAAACCATAGTGGATCATCGACGATAAAATTTGGAAAAAATTCATCGCTCGATGGGAAGACTCCCACTTATGCTGAAAAATGCAAGAATATGAGCAGGGCAAGGATGCAGGACAACGAGAAGGGCCCACCATCACACACAATGGGTCCAGTTCCATTCGGTGTTGTCAGACAAAAGCTGGTAATAATTATGACTTTTTACACATACGTCACATATATATATGTTCTTAATAGTGTATATACCCAAACAATTTAACGTTTGCATATGAACTTACAGAAAATAAATTCGGGCATGACCTTACAATCTTCGAACAATACAAAGCTACTCAAATGAAGAAGGGCACCTTGCAATGGTGGACAATTGGTTCAAGGAGCCTGGCGTAAGTATCTTCATCATTCAAGATTTGAGTAATTATATATGATTTACGTACGAACATTAACTTTAATTCGCTAATTCCAATTACTGTTTCTTAGTTTCTGGCAGGAGAAAATGCAGAGCGATTAAAAAGCAAACGTACAGGAGATACAGGCCAAGCGGGGGGAGGACGAACAACCAATCACTCCTATGTCTGAGGATGATTATTGGTTTGACAAACAGTTGACCAGTCGGGGAACTTTGGTCGGCATGGGGGATGTGGGGGAAGCTATGAAAAAGAAGTTCCCCCACATCGCATCTAAGAGACGCTCACGACGTTGTGATGATTCCGGTCAGTTCGACGTCCGAGCCTCTGTTACGGAGATGAACACAGAGCTATAGCGACTGATGGAAGCCCAACTCGAGGAAGAAAGGCGCAAAAGGGAAGAAATGGCGGAAGAAACGCGCAAATTAAGGGATGAAGTAGCTGAGATGCGACGGCAGATGCAACAGCAGCACCGGCAGCCACCCCCTTATTGGCAACAACCTTATATCTCGGGATCTTCCTCTGGCGGGTACGATGGATATCACGCGGCTGAACAACCGCCACAGCCGCCGCCATATGTGGGAGGAGGCTATGTGCCCTACCCTGGGTATGGACAAGGTGGCCATCCACCATCACCACCGTACACTGGATACCCTCCTCCACCATAGACCGGATACACCGGTCACCCTCTTCCCCCATACACCGATCAATACCCTCCTCCACCACCACCTTATACCTCGACGCCCCACCGCCGCACTCCTCAACGGACCACCCCGTCTCAACCCACCCAACCTCGGCCCACCATGCCTCATCCTGACTCATTATTCGCTTACCCATGTACACGTTTTCATGTAAATCAAGTTAAATAATTTACATGTTCCAATAATTAAGCATGATGGTGATAGTGATCAATATCTCGAAGGTAATATTATACATTTTGTTAATGCTTAAACTGTTGGATTCCAGGTAACCTTTTACTTCGAACGGACGATGACAACGACGATTATCAGGGTGATGATCAGAATGATGATAATGATGATAGGGTCCAGGAAACTGACAACGGCGCTCATAGTGAAAAGAGTTCCTATATGTAATTATTTAGATTATAATTTACAATATTTGGAAATTTTAACTCTTACTTATTTAGAATTATTGTACATTCATCATCAAGTAACGTTTTCGATATATATTTGAACTTTAATTTATGTTTGATTAATTTGTAATATTTATGATTATAATGATAATTATACAAATATTATATATTTAAAATTAACATCATTGAAAATTTTAACACTTACTTCTTTGTGTTCCCCCCCCCCCCCTTTTTTCTTTTTTTTTCATTTTTTCATTTGAATTTTGTAGATGCAAATATATATATATATAGAAATTAAACCACAAGGTGTGGAAAGATAACTTAGTACTATATAATTATATATAGTTAATAGCATTAATAATATTAATTATTAGTAACAACATAACATTACATTAAATAAAAAATAACAATTAATCATACTAATATATAACTATAACTAATAATAAATTATTATATAACTATAACTAACTAAAAAATTAAAACACACAATATAACAACAATAACTATTAATTATAAAATATAATAACAATAACATTAATAATTAATAATAATAATAGTATTAACATACTATAATAATACGTAATTAATAACAATAATAATGATAATAACAACATATATATATTTATATATGTAGTTCAGTTTATTAAGTTGATTTTTTTTTTTATTTGCAAAGTTTCATATAATGGCGTCAGTTTAAAATCTTACGCAAGTTGGCGTTAGTTTTGGCCATTATACTGACGCCAATGGGCGTCACTTTTGCCAGTATAACTGACGCCTTATGCAAATTTACTAAATGGCGTAAGTTTTTTTCCCCAAAACTCACGCCACCTTTCACTACCTATATAAACTCAACAATGTGATTTCTTTCCCTCCGAAAAATTTTTCCCTCTTCATTCTTCACTTTCTCCCCTCAAAATTTTCCCTCAATTTCTTTCCCTCTCAAAAATTTTAGTTGAATTTTTGATGAAGTTGATGATGTTTGAAGATTAATGATTGAATATTGAAGATTATTAAAGATTGAAGAATGAAGAATGAAGTGTGTATATTTAATATGAAATTTTAAGTTTAGGACACATATGTTTTTTTAGTATCCTATTAATTAGAACAAACAATATTAATAAAGTTGTATTGTATATTTTTTAGATTGTTTAATGTTCAAACAGAATATGTTTTAATAGTTTGTTTATTAATTTTTAAATTTGTTATTTTAGTGATTAAATTCACTAATTGTATACTATACATACATACATACATACATAAATACAAACATACATATATATATATATATACAGACATATATATATATACATATATATATATATATATATATATATATATATATACATACATACATACATATATATATATATATATACATATATATATATACATAAATATATATGTATATATATATATATGTATATATATGTATATATATATATATATATATATATATATATATATATATATATATATATATATATATATATATATATATATATATATATGGGACCGAGAAAATCCCGTTGGTGTCCTCATGTAATGGCAGTCGAAAAGGTATCTTTTCTTTTAGAAGATTCGCTTGAATTTCCGTTTAAATAAATTAAAACTAAAATTTAAATAATCTCCTTTTTTTTAGATTTTATTAAAATTTGAGAATTTTATTAATTGAAAGTAAAGAAAATAAAAGAAAAACAAAAGAAACGAAAAAAAGAGAAATGCAGAGCCGGGACTGGCTTGGGATGATTCTTGTAGCAATACTGCAGTATTGTGAGCCAATAACCCCAAAAAGGGTCCGGCACGAAATCGGTCCGAGGCGCTGGACCGGAATACCGCCGAGTTTTCCGCTTGTCCCGCCGGATCTGCTTTCAGACAGAAAAAAAAAACTAAAAATAAAATAAGGGCTCGGGATGATTTACTGTAGCAATACCTGCAGGTATTGTGAGTCAGTGACCCCGAAAAAAGGGTCCCGGGCCTGGAAATCAGATCCGAGGCGCGGGACTGGCCGGAATACCGCCAGGTATTCCGCTTGTCCCGGCCTCGGGATCTGTTTCCGAGACAGAGAAAAAAAACTGAAAATAAAATCCTTTTTTTTAAAAAAAAAAAAAGCTTTCCGAAACAGAAAATAAAATACGAAGGGAAAAAAATAAAAGCGAGAAGAAATAAAAAAAAGGAAAAAAAGGAAGAAGAGTCGCCAATTAATTTTTGAGCGAGAATTAATAAACTCAAGAAACAAGACTCCACAAACCACGAATCACGAGATTCGGATCCGGGGGTAAGGTTACGAATTGGGGAATAAAAATTCCCGAATCCTCCTTTTCAACGAACGGACTTTACTAAACCGGTTAAATAAAAATGAAGAAGAAGAGGAGAGAAGAAGAGAGTAGAACGGAGTATTAATTAGTGTAATTAGTGTTATTTAGTTACATACAAATGCCATAATAAGACAAAAACTAAATACAAGAAATAAAAAGAATTGAACAAGAACGTACCTTTATTTACAAGCAATCCAAATTATTTAGGTCGAGTTTAGGATTAACTCATGTTACAAGATAATATGAATAAATGATAGAGAAAGAAAATAAAATGCCAATTAAGTGTATGCAAGATGAGAGAAATATAGAGGGAGAAGAGAATGTGAAATCACCAAGTGTCAATACGCCAGGGTGATTTCGGTGTAGAGTGAAAGGGAGAATAGTTGGGGTTTTTATAGGAGAAACGAGGGTTGAGATTTTAGGTCAAAATGAGGGGAAAAATACGGCATAATACCGCCAAGTATCAGGCCCGGCTGCGCGAAAAAATAGGTCATGGCACGCTTCCTGAGGCGGATGGAGGCACCCCGGGTTGGGCAGAACCCGCCCACGATAACTGACGGTATGTGGGCTGGATCCTGCCCAGCCCAGCTCGCTTCCGCCTCGGGCCGCGTGCCAAGCAAGATTGGGCTGATTTTTTTTGTGTTTTATTTTTTTCTTTTTGCATTCACTTTCTTTGGCATTTTTATAAAATAAAATAAAGATAAAATTAAATTAAAAAAATAAAATTACAAAATTATGAGACACTTTTTGGGTGTCACAGTTAGCCCCCATTTTGATCGTGTCTGAGTAAGACGATGATCAAAGTATAGCTTGGAGGTCTTCGATCTTTCTTGATGTCGTTCAATCTTTCCCGACGTCGTTGAAATGTAGCTCAGTCTCTCCCGATGTCGTTGAAATGTAGCTCAGTCTTTCCCGATGTCGTTGAAATGTAGCTCGGTCTCTCCCGATGTCGTTGAAATGTAGCTCCGTCTCTCCCGATGTCGTTGAAATGTAGCTCAGTCTTTCCCGATGTCGTTGAAATGTAGCTCAGTCTTTCCCGATGTCGTTGAAATGTAACTCAGTCTCTCCCGATGTCGTTGAAAATGTAGCTCAGTCTTTCCCAATGTCGTTGAAATGTAGCTCAGTCTCTCCCGATGTCGTTGAAATGTAGCTCAGTTTTTCCCAATGTCATTTAAATGTAGCTCAGACTTTCCCGATGTCGTTGAAAATGTAGCTCAGTCTTTCCCGATGTCGTTGAAATGTAGCTTAGTCTTTCCCGATGTCGCTCATTCTTTTGTTGAAGATTATACAAAATTGAAAATGTAGCTCAGTCTTTCCCGAGTTATATAGAAATTATATTTCCATATTTTCTCTTGAAAATAATATATATATATATATATATATATATTTTGTTTTTATTTTTATTTATTATAAGAGTATTAAAACAAAAGAAGTTTTAAATTCTCCTCATAATAATTTCCCGGTTAATGCATGTTAGGCCGGTCAAGGGAGTATTTAATTGGGTTTTAAGATGGGCAGGTGGGAAGTTTGAGAAGATGGGTGAATGGTCTTTAAAAAGGGGAGCACCCTTATCCATATACTTTCATCAACACTTCCATTCTCTACTTCCTCACTCACTCTTTCTCTCTCTAAAATCCCGAGTAACCAGCCCTTACCGGGTGATCATACCGCCAAGTGTGGCATTATCCGAGCCCCCACCTCGGTTTTCACGTCTCCTTGCCACCGGTGTACCTCGATTTTCCCCACCAGATCCAGGAACTTGACCGGAGCCACAGAATAACGCCAGGTATTCGTCTCCTTTTTACTGGTTTTTTCGGAGTTTAGATCTGAAATTTTCTGCCGGAACGGACACCATACCGCCAGGTATGGTCTCGGGTTCAGACCCGAGCTTGACCCACTGACTTGCCGGAATTTTGCTAAAACGGGCACCATACCGCCGGGTATGGTCTCGGGTCGACGAGCTTGACCCATCGCTTGTCTTGAATTTCATTGAACGGGCACCATACCGCCTGGTATGGTCTCGGGTTCAAACCCGAGCTTGACCCACTGTCTTGCCGGAATTCTGCTGAAACGGACACCATATCGCCTGGTATTTGCTCATTTCTGAGTTTTCAGATTTGAATTTTTAAGCTGACTTTCGCTCGAGTCTCAGAATTTGAACTCGGAAAGTCGTCGAAACCCGGACCATACCTGGTGGTATAGCCTGGTTCAGACTCGGGAAGGACCCAGACTCGTTCTCGGATTTCCTTTTGCGCGGTCTGTGGGAGACCCATACCTCTCGGTATGGGCTCGTGTTCAAACACGAGGCTGACTCGCTCCGGTTTTCGGGTCAGATTTCGTACAACCCGGGGTAGCTCCCATGCTTGTTTGCATGGTTTCGGGTCTGGGTCTTGGTTCTAGTTTGGGAATTTTACTTTGTCCCATCTTCTCAAAGGTGGTAAATGGATGGGTAGCTCGATGGACAAAGGTTCGAACTAATGGAGGTGGACTAAATGGTCTATGGACGGAGCACCATGTCTCGTGGGTTAATCTCATAAGGGAAGAGATGGTCAAATAGATATGGTTTGATGGATTTAGGTATGAAGGGTGATCCATGTCTGATGGGAAAAGGTGGGTGTGCTTTGGTGACAGAAATCTGACAGCTTGTCAGTGTCATTAGAGACCAAGGTTTCCTCTCCTTTTTGTTAGATTTTAGGTTGTCTATTTCCTAAATAGATACATATTAATTGGCAGAATATGCATAACAATTATAAAACAATCAATCACAACAATTGCAGAGGCTTTAGTAATTATACATGATCGCTAATCCGGCTGATGAAGAGGTTGACCTTCAAGATTCCAATGCTGAAATCCACTATTGAAAGTCCACGCAGCACTCCGGGAACCCGACTGCTAGATCGACCCGATCGAGACGAATCTCAATCTAAGATGTATGTGAGATTGTTTTGGAAACAAATAATGTTTCCTGAAACTGGAACTGCAAAACTAAAAGAGAAAAGAACTCAGGAAATCACCCTAGTATCTCTTTAAGAGTCTCAGGCAGTTGGTGTGGAATAATCTCTCGCAGAGACCCCTTTATATAGTGTTTAGAAAATCTAGGCAAAGGTTCAAAACCCTAAAGGGCCGACTTATCGCAATGGCGCGTTTCTCAGGCCCAACATGGTCCGTGTTGAACTCCAGAAGGTCCATTAATTCGGCCCATGGACACCATGGACCGTGGTGTCTCAACACGAACCGTGTTGGGCTGATTTCTCACAGAAATCAGTTTCCAACTTTTCTAAACGTAATACAATATTACTTAGGTTACTTACATTGTTCCAGGGCACTGACTTGTGTGACCCAGTAGGACCAAATAATATAGTTGTAATTAAACATATTTAATTACTAATTATAGAGGTCTCTAGCAAGACATATAATTACTATATCACTTTGGTTTAATCTTCGTGTATATCGAACATTGTCGGGACATTCCCAACAATCTCCCACTTGTTCCACAAGTGTTCGATTCTTTGAATTCCCTTGTCACTTACTGTCTCATGTTCAGATAAGGTAAGATGATGCCATCCTTACGTAAGACCCGAAACGTTCCTCGATCTCCGAGTTTAGACTTTGAAAAGCAGATGATCAACTATTGATTCAACTGAGCTCGGCCAAGCATTTTCAGTCCAATCTCACCGAGTGGCCAATAAGACAATTGTCCCTAATAGGGAGGACAATTCCATCTTGTTCAGACACACATTCTCACATGATCCAACTGTAACCCAAACACCGCCTTTATAGCCTACTGTTACGAAAGGTGTTTGACGCGCTCCAAAGTCACAGCAGATCATGCAGTATGTGTACTGAACTCAAGATTCAAGAATTTTGAGTGGTGAGAGCTCCTATGACAATTCCCAACTTAAAGAGCTCCCACTACGGGTCAATTCGGTAGTTATTCTCAATAATACCCATGTGATTGAGTTATGATGTCATCACATCACTATGATCACGAAACTTGATCATCACCTCAATCCTACATGCTAATTGTGTTGGTATTATCACTGTTCCTACGTTTAATACAATTAGGAAACAGGTCGACTATCGACCATGATTAGCATCATCAAGTTCACTAATGGGGTTTCAGAAATCAGACCTCATTTGATTCCCATTTTGAATTCGCTAACCCTTTTGGACATTTACATAATTCTAAACCACAATTTATGTAAAGTTTGAATTTATTTATAAATGATGAATAAATAACTAAAGCCATGAGCCATCTAATGTTCAAAAATGTAATTTAATAACATCATTCAAGATGTCTAATTCCTATTGCATGAGTAAGACCTTCATACTTCGCTTGCGACATGGGTTTAGTAAGCATATCGGCGACGTTCTCATCCGTATGAACCTTGCACACATTAATATCACCTTCTTCGATGATCTTTCGAATGATGTGATTCTTTCTGGACACATGCTTAGCTTTGTTGCGTGCTCTAGGTTCCTTTGCTTGAGCAATGGCTCCACTGTTGTCACAGTATAGGTCCACACCTTCCGCAATACTAGGCACAACTCCAAGCTCCTCGATGAATTTCTTCACCCACATTGCCTCCTTGGCAGCTTCAGATGCTGCGATGTATTCTGCCTCAGTTGTAGAATCAGCGACAGTGTTTTGCTTGGAACTCTTCCAGCTCACTGCTCCACCATTTAGACAAAAGACGTATCCAGATTGACTACTGTAGTCATCTTTATCCGTCATGAAACTTACATCAGTGTAACCTTTTACACTTAGCTGTCTCTCACCTCCATAGACCAAGGACAGCTCCTTAGTTCTATTCAGATACTTAAGTATGTTGTTCACAACAATCCAGTGTTTCTCACCAGGGTTGGCTTGAAACCTGCTCCACATACTTAAAGCAAAAGCTATATCTGGCCTTGTACATCTCATAGCATACATTATATACCCTACATCCGAGACATAAGGTATATTTTTCATCATTTCCTGGTCTTCAGATGTCTGAGGACAATCTGTTTTACCAAGTGATGTGCTATGAACCATGGGAATGAATCCCTTCTTGGAATTCTGCATGTTGAACCGATTCAACACCTTATCAATATAAGTTGTTTGATTCAATGCAATCAAACACTTTGATCTATCTCTATAGATCTTTACTCCAAGAATGTACTGGGCCTCACCGAGATCCTTCATTTGGAAATTCTTTCTAAGCCAAATCTTACAAGACTCTAGCATAGGAATGTCGTTTCCAATGAGGAGTATATCATCCACATACAGAACCAGAAAGACTATTTTGCTCCCACTGAGTTTTCTATAAACACAAGGCTCTTCTTCATTTTTCAAGAAACCAAACTCTTTGATTACTTGATTAAACCGTTGATTCCAACTCCTTGAAGCTTGCTTGAGGCCATAAATGGCCCTCTGCAGCTTACAGACCTTCCCAAAACCTTTAGGATCTTCAAAACCCTCAGGTTGTGTCATATACACTTCCTCTTCTAGAATTCCATTCAAGAATGCAGTCTTGACGTCCATTTGCCATATTTCATAGTCATACCATGCAACTATGGCAAGAAGTATCCTGATAGATTCAAAAGCCGCTAATGGGGAGAAGGTCTCTTCATAGTCAATACCATGAATTTGAGTGAAACCTTTTGCCACCAGCCGTGCTTTGTAAACACTAGGTTTACCATCCATGTCGGTTTTCACTTTGAAGACCCACTTGTTTCTGATGGCTCTAGCGCCCTCAGGCAAGTCAACCATGGTCCAAACCTTGTTTTCGTACATGGAGTCTATCTCGGTTTTCATGGCTTTGAGCTATTTCTTGGAATCTGGGCTCGCTAAAGCTTGTTTGTAGGTCTCGGGCTCATCATACTCTACAAAGAATATGTTGATCTCCGATGTCATGAGATAACCGTATCTCTCAGGAGGGCGAATGTGCCTACTGGACCTACGAAGGGGTATGTCCACATTCCCTACTTCTTCATCTACCTGTCCCCCGACTACTGTTCATCATCCCTTTCTTGTTGAGGATCAACAGAGATTGGAATGCAAGTAGTGGTGACGGGGTATGGGATAAGATTCGAAGTGGTTTGTAGCTCTTGAACGTCATCAAGTTCAATTTCTCTCCCACTATTTCTCTTAGAGACAAACTCGTTCTCTAAGAAGAAAGCATTTCGAGACACAAACACTTTGTTCTCAGAACGGTTGTAGAAGTAATACCCTTTGGTTTCCTTAGGGTAGCCCACAAAGAAAACCTTTTCAGATCTCGGTGCAAGCTTGCTGTCAGGTAAAACCTTAACATAGGCTTCACATCCCCAAATCTTTAGAAAAGACAGACTGGGAACTCTTCCTCTCCATATCTCATATGGTGTCTTTTCAGTAGCTTTAGTCGGAGTCCTATTTAGAATGAGCGATGCAGTTTCAAGAGCATGCCCCCAAAAGCTAAGTGGTAATTCTGACTCTTCCATCATTGATCGTACCATATCTAATAGGGTGCGATTTCTCCTTTCAGATACTCCATTGTGTTGTGGGGTTCCTGGAGGAGATAGGTGTGAGACAACCCCACAAGCTTTTAGATGGTTAATGAATTCTTGGCTCAAATATTCTTCACCTCGATCTGATCGAAGAGTTTTTATTGTTTTGCCAAGTTGGTTTTGTACTTCATTTTGGAATTCATTGAACTTTTCAAAAGATTCAGATTTATGACGCATTAAGTAGATATACCGTATCTACTAAAGTCATCAGTAAAAGTAATGAAATAGTAGAACCCTCCCCTAACATTAATGCTCATTGGTCCGCATACATCAGTATGTATGAGCCCTAATAAGTCGTTGGCCCGTTCACCAGTTCCATTAAAAGGTGACTTAGTCATTTTTCCCATCAGACATGCCTCACAAACTTCAAACTTTTCAAAGTTTAGATTTTCCAGAATTCCTGTACTTTGCAGTTTCTGGATACGGTTCTGATTAATATGACCTAGCTTACAATGCCAAAGGTATGTTTCATTTGAGTCTTTTGTTTTAGCCTTTTTCAATTCGATGTGACAGATTTGTTTATCTAAATCTAATATGTAGAGGCAATTCATACGAATGCCCGCACCATAAAAGACTCCATTCTTTGTAAATGAAAAACGACCATTCGTAATATTAAAAGAATAACCTTCAATCTCAAGTACAGCTACTGAAATTAAATTCTGACTAATAGCGGGAACAAAATAACAATTATTTAGTTTTAATATAAGTCTTGAAGGTAAAGATAAACTATAAGTTCCTACGAAGACAGCCGCAACTCTTTGCCCGTTTCCTGTGCATAAGTTTACTTCATTCTTGTTGACTCGTCTGCTTCTGCTTAGGCCCTGTACATTTCCACAAATGTGAGCTTCACAACCGGTATCTAATACCCATAAAGTAGAAACAGTAAGATTTATATCGATCACATCTATACCTGACTTGACGACGTTTCCAATCTTCAGATCATCCAAGTAGGTGGGGCAGTTTCTTTTCCAGTGTCCTTTGCCTTTACAATAAAAGCACTCTTCATCTAGTTTGGGTCCTACTTTAGGTTTGGCTGGGACAACAGTTTTGTTCTTGCCTTTCTTACTTGCGGGTCCTTTCTTGCTCTTGTTAGCCTTCTTGAACTTGCCTTTCCCCTTACTTACCACTAGGACATTCGAGTTAGCCTTATGGGCTATCTTAATGTTCCTCTCCGCCGTGACCAACATCACATGAAGATCCATTAGAGACTTCTTATGCCCCTGCATGTTGTAGTTCAGTTTGAAGGTGCTGAACCCTTCATGTAATGAGCTAAGAAGAATATCAATAGCTAACTCTAGAGTATAGGGGAATCCTAGTCGCTCCATGGACTCAAAAAGACCAATTATCTTCAGCACATGGTGCCCAACGGGCTTGCCAATCTCAAGACGAGTGCGAACAATTTTCTCATTGATCTGACATCTCTCAATTCGAGCATGTTCTTGAAACATGCTTTTCAGTTGAGTGATTGTTTCATGTGCCTTCTTGTTTTCAAACTGTCTTTGAAGCTCAGAAGTCATAGTGGCCAACATGATACAACTGACTTGGACATCATCATCAGAATGACGCCGCCACTTGTCTTTTTCAGCATGAGTCGCATTTTCTTTGGGCTTGTTCTTTAAGGCTCTTTCTAGAACATATTCTTTCAGCTCTGCCCTAAGGATAATCCTCAGGTTTCAGTGCCAATCAAGGAAATTGGTCTGTAGAGTTTCTCTTTTTCCAAAAGAGAACGGAAGTTAACTGTGTTGTTGGTGGGTGTGTTAGACATCTTTGATTCTGACAAGACATAAAGGTTCAATTTTAGTTATTAATCATCAAAGAAATTGAACTAACTTTAACTTCAAATCAAAACACTATATCAACTCTCATTTAGTGTTTTAATTTACCAAGACCCACAAGACTCATGGGCTCAAGTAGACTTTGGCCCAACGAAACTCGATCCCATGTTATCTTTGGTGGATCATCTTATGATCGATCATTCAAAATGACTCTTGGCAAGAAATTTGTATTGAATACAATATTTCTCTTCCTCTACTCTTGGCCCAAAACTATTTTGATAGCCAATTTGAATCGACCTAGCTCCCACCCTACTTATTTATGATGGACAAATAATTTGCTTTGGCTTTCTTTATTTATCCATCTAAGTGGTGTTATGATAGGTTGAGCAATAATTCAATTTTGAGAGTAGGTTTTATTATCCTAAACATGCAATTCTAGGTGAACTCTTTCGAAAAGCATAAAAGGCATAACAAAACATGCAATAACGAATTTAGAGCACAAATAAAACCCCTAGTATGGCTTTCTAGACTTAATCAACTAGTTTAACTAAGCCTTGACGGTCTTCAAGAAAATCTTCCTGGGCTTTGCAACTTCCTTAGATGGGCTCCTACTCGAATCACCACCTCCATTGCTGTTGGGCTCCCACTTGACTTGATGTCTCCAATTACAACAAATTTACAAAGTGGACCTCACAATTGAGGCCTTACATGAATTAAAATAACTTTACTGAAAAATTTAAATTTAAATTAATTCAACTACGGAACGCAGGCGGTATTTCACCCAACCCGGTACGCAGAACGGTAAAACCGACTATCTATGGTCATACTAGAAGTACATGCAAAACATGTAATATTACAATAATTATATCAAATATAACACATGCTTAAATAACAAATTATAAAGGCATATATAATTGCAACACAACACATATAAGGAAACAAATACTAACTAGGTTTCCTAAAGATTGCATGATTAATAAATAAACAAAATTCCAAATTTTATCTTAATTACCTAAACAGATTTAGGATTTTATACCCATACATATAAAATACTTGACTTTCCTAAAATCAAGAAGTCTAAAAGATACTATATCTTTTAAAGATATTGTAAGTTTCCTAAACTTTACAGAATTAATAGATTTTATGCCCATTAACTGATTTAGTAGTAAAAGGATTAAATAATTAATTTCTAAAATTAATTACAAACCCTAAAACACACGAATTCACCAAAACTGCTGGCAACACGGTCCGTGTTGGATCAACACGGTCCGTGTTACTTTCCAGTTTCGGTTAATTTCGTGAATGAAAAACTTAAATAAAATTATCATAACTTATCGAATTTAATAATTTCATATTATAGTGTTATCTAATAACCCAATATGAACATTTTCCAGAATTTTAACAATTTTCAAAAGATTGTAAAATTTTAGGGAATTAAACATTTTAATTCTCTGTTTAAGAGGAAAATAAATAATAACAGTCCATAAGTTTAAAAATCAAATTTTATAATTTTCTCATACAGTCGATTCATCCAATATGCTACTGTGAAATTTTCAGATTTTTATCAAATTTCTAAAATTAGAATAAAAATCAGAGAAGTAAACAATTTTACTTTTCTGTTAATCTGTAAATTAAAGGAAAATTAGTTAACGATTTCGAAAATTCACGAAAAATTTATCCATAACAGAATGGTTATCCAGTAAACTACTGTAAACTTTTCAGAAAATTTGCAAATTTCTATAAATATACAAAATTCAGAGAAGCAACAGATTTATTTCTCTCAGATTTTAAATTCTAAATTTAAAAAATATAATTTGACTGGATAAATTAACAAAAGAATTTTCCCTAAAATTATGGTTACCCAGTAACCTACTGTAAAATTTTCAGAAGTTTTACAAATTTCTACAAATTTATAAAATTCATAGAATTAAACAATTCTTAATTCTCTTCAGAACTGAAAACTCAATTAAAAATCCATTTTAAAGGGAAAAATCTACAAAAAGTATGGAAAGTCCAGAACACTTCCAGACACCTCCAGTAAAATTTTCGGAAATTTTCGTATTCATTTGATATTTTATTTCTATTGTTCATATTTACCGTAAATAAACTAAATCAAAAAATAATTCTACAAAACCCTATTTTGCGAATTTTGACCTATTTCATGTATTGCCTACTGTTTAACAATATTAAACAAGATTGTTTCTAAAACATTCAAAATTGAATCAAGTTTATGTCATATTTAACGATTAAACAAACATAAAGTCGATTAAATAAAGGCAATAAGAAATAAATAATAACAAAGCATGAAATTTTACAATAAAATTCCAGATTTACTATTATGAACATTAAAGATTAAAACTTTCATAACGATTCAAAATTTTAGGCATAAATCTACTCTAGCATATTCATAATATAATTCAACTATTGACAAAATTACTTATGAATACAAGTACAATACTTTAGCATGCAATTGGTGGCTCTGATACCACTGTTAGGTTTTAGGTTATCTATTTCCTAAACAGATACAGATTAATTGGCGGAATATTCATAACAATTATAAAACAATCAATCACAACAATTGCAGATGCTTTAGTAATTATACCTGATCGCTAATCCGGCTGATGAAGAGGTTGACCTTCGAGATTCCAATGCTGAAATCCACTACTGAAAGTCCACGCAACACTCCGGGAACCCGACTGCTAGATCGACCCGATCGAGACGAATCTCAATCTAAGATGTATGTGAGATTGTTTCGGAAACAATTAATGCTTCTTGAAACTGGAACTGCAAAACTAAAAGAGCAAAGAACTCAGGAAATCACTCTGGTATCTCTCTAAGAGTCTCAGGCAGTTGGTGTGGATCTCTCACAGAGACCCCTTTATATAGTGTTTAGAAAACCTAGGGAAAGTTTCAAAACCCTAAACGGCTGACTTAACGCAACAGCGTGCTTCTCAGGCCCAACACGGTCCGTGTTGAAACAACACGGTCCATGTTGGACTCCAGAAGGTCTATTAATTCGGCCCATGGACACCACAGACCGTGGTGTCTCAACACGGACCGTGTTGGGTCAACACGGTCCGTGTTGCGCCCAATTCGGTCCGTGTTGGGCTGATTTCTCACAGAAATGAGTTTCCAACTTTTCTAAACGTAATACAATATTACTTAGGTTACATACATTATTCCAGGGCATTGACTTGTGTGACCCAGTAGGACCAAATAATATAGTTGTAATTAAACATATTTAATTACTAATGATATAGGTCTCTAGTAAGACATATAATTACTATATCACTTTGGTTTAATCTCCGTGTATATCGAACATTGTCGGGACATTCCCAACACTTTTGCCTAGCTTGCTTGATGAGGTTTTCAAGCTAGTCACTCTTTATTTTATCTCTCAAAGACCAAAAGATTTGATGATGAATTTTCTCTAAAGTGAATTGCAGCGGCCGGGCCTCAAAGAGGTTCTCCTACGTATCCAGTGTGGAATCAGGTCAGTCGTAGTTCAACAGGTGCAGCTTTGATTAAAGCCTCAAAAAGGACTTTGAGATTGATCGAAAGTTTAATGGGAAGGATAGGTGTGAAGGTTTGACGGGGAGGTTTTGGGATGTGCGAGTGACCAATGTAAACTGACAATTGCCTCTTATGCCTCTTATTCTTGCTTTCTTCTTTCTCTTTTTTTTTTCCTTCTTTTCTCTCTTTATTTTTTTCTTCTTTTTCTCTCTTTCTTTTTTTTTGAACTCGACTACCTCAATCTATATTTTTCTTATCAATGATATTTGTCACCCGCAACACATTAGTTGATTTAGATGGATTTATGGATGAGATGGTCATAAAATGAACGACCGGGTTCGTTAAGAAGATGATGTGTGAAGAAATGTAGGTGAAGCAGCGAAGTGAAAATGAAGGTGGTTATGATGTAGGTGGTAAGGGATGAAAGCCTTCTATCATAGGAATATCTTTTTAAGCTGCATGATTTATTTCATAGTGAGATTCACTTTTAGAGACTATTGGTCGCGTTGAATTCTCTCCTTTTGCCTAACCTGTTGGAGTTCAGGTTAGCTTCCCTCCTCTTAATTTTTATTCATTCACCTCTCCTTTTGCCCAATTTGTTAGATGCGTGTTCAAGTTGGCCTCTCTCTTTTTTTTCTCTCCTTTTTCCTAACTTCGCTTTGTCGGTGAAGTTAGCCTCTCTTCTCTCTATTAACCTTGGACTCGGGGTAGGAAAAAAAGCATAGAGAAAATGTGGTAGAGATGTGAGATGGAGTGAAGGATGTGAGAAGATAGATGTGTCAGACTTGGATGGTCATATGGATGAGTGAGCTCTTCAATTCAAATCAGGAATGCAAGCACAAGACTTTCCTGAGCAGTTTAGAAGCAAATGAAGGGTCGGGGAATACAAGGGTCATAATCATGAAAGGTTTATTGAATGTAACTAAGATGAATACATAATAAAAAAAACTACTTGGGATACATCCCAACTGACTCTGAAAATAAATGCCAACTTTCATGGAAAGAAAAGGAATGATAATAGAAAATCTCCTAATTAAGCCTTGTCATCTTCTACTCTGATGTAACCCGGGATTATAGAGCTTACAGCGGAAGATCCCCGTACAGCCTGAATTTTTAATGGGGTTTCTGTATTGTTTGTGCTGGCGGCAGTTCTCCTAATTGGAACACTTCTTCAAGTTTTTTCTTGAGGGTGAAGCAGTTTTCAGTATCATGACCTCGAAGTCTATAATATCTGCAAAACTTACTTGAGTTCCAAAATTTTCCCTCAGTTCCAGGTTCGCATTGAACAGGGGGAAGCTCGATCTTTCCTTCCTTAAGAAGACAATTGAGAGCCTCGGTATTGGTAGTGTAGATTGGAATTTCAACATTCTTAGCAGAAGAATAAGGAGCCCTTTGATGAATGTCAGTGTTATTCAATCCCATTGATGATGATCCTTCTCCAATATTTTCTCTGATGCGATAACCAGTATTGGCCGTCCTTCTATCGTTTTATAGAATCCAAAGGATCATATCCATTTTTCGGTCCAGACCCTCTATGCGTGATTGCATTTGAATTATTGTGGTAAAGAGTTTGTCCATAAAAGAACTTTCTCGTTCACCACATCTTCTTTCTTGATATCCTCCTGTAGCTAAGGGCAGAATTTGGTCTTTCTTCTTAGTTAAAGGTGATCGGGAGACATTTGGAACTATTTTAAACTTCTCCATTGGTGAGTTGGACTTATGTGGTTGATCAACTCTATGAATAGAAGTGAGTCTCGTGTCCATATAGTTATTTGCAGACATAGGGATCTCTCTCTCTATTTCACGCATGCTTGACATTTCACTATAACGAGTGTTGCTTCCATCTTTATCAAGAAAATTCAGCTCATCATCCATCCTTGCTAACGTATCGATGATTTCATCTATTCTCCTATCGTTGCCTTGCATTTGCTGTGAAATTTCAGTCAAATGTTGGGAGATGAAGAGATTGAGTTCATTGTCGCTAGGTATTCCGTTGGAGGCCATTGGAGACAGTGATGCAAAGAAGGCAACTTTTTTACTCCGAGTTCAAGGTCGGTCACCGGATCCTTATTCTGCCTGTATGGAAACCATAAACCTCAATAATTAACCCTAACATTGACCTACCCAAAGACGTAGTGACCTACATGGGACAACCTAATGCAAACAATGCCTATATGATGAATGATTTTTATTTTTTGGTATGGACTCACCCAACATTGGGCTTGCATGAAGACCTCTAACCTAATATGAAATTATATACATGGAAGAGAGAAGGTCCATCGGGCCGTCATAAGATCGAGTCAACATTAAAGTTTTAATGAACTCGAATTCGAATAACGGCCGAATACACGCTTTACAGGCTCAAATGCTACCAAGGGTTGGACAAAGTCAAATTAAGATCTCGGGCTTTAATCAAACTCCTTTGATTTAGGCCCAAGAGAGACCTCTAGGCCCTCTTTAACTTTTGCGTGACTATTGCCCAAACTAAAGCGGCATTTGGGGGAAAATGAATTATGAGACCGACTCTTAGAATGAAAAAAAAAAATGAAACACATAGCACATAATTTACACATGGCATAATAAGAATGCACATAGCATACAAATGGGTAATGCACCTACCCAAGGTTCTATATTTAAGGGTTTAAAGTCGGATACCTAGAACTATCATACTCATGTCTCTCACGCGCCACAAATTCTATGGAGTTGATAGTAATGTGACCCGTGTGTTTCTCGCAAAATTAAAGGGAAAATGTAAATTCATAATCCCGAGAATTTTGGGAGTGTTTCATGAGTGGGAAAGCAATTCGCGACCTTCTCCAAATGTGGGGTTCATTCCTTGAATTCGAAAATATACTTTACCCAAAAGGAAAATTGGGTTAACCTAGACGGTACCTTTGGGTTCATCCCGATTTATTAAAAATCGAGATGGAGGTGCGCATGCACGATGCCTAACTAAATAATAAAAATTACAAAAATTAATTTCTCCTTTTCTACTAAAAAATTTTTAAAACCGATTTTTCAAATTTTACCCTCTTAAAGTAAGTCCCCAGTGGAGTCGCCATTTGTGGGACCTGGGAAAATCCCCGTTGGTGTCCCTCGCGGTAAACGGCGAGTCGAAAGGGGTGTCTTTTCTTTTAGAAGATTCGCTTGAATTTCCGTTTAAATAAACTAAAACTAAAATTTAAATAATCTCCTTTTTTTAGATTTTATTAAAATTTGAGAATTTTATTTATTTAGAAAGTAAACAGAAAATAAAAGAAAAACAAAAAGAAACGAAAAAAAGAGAAAAAACAGAGAGCCCCGGGACTGGGCTCGGGATTATTTACTATAGCAATACCTGCAAGTATTGTGAGCCAGTAACCCCGAAAAAAAAAGTCCCGGGCCTGGAAATCAGATCCGAGGTGCGGGATAGCCGGAATACCGCCAGGTATTCCGCTTGTCCCAAAATCTGCTTTCGACACAGAAAAAAGCGAAAATAAAATATGGGCTCGATGATTTATCGTAGCAATACCGCAGTATTGTGAGTCGATGACCGAAAAAGGGTCTCGGGCCTGGAAATCAGATCCGAGGCGCGGGACTGGCCGGAATACCGCCAGGTATTCCGCTTGTCCCGGCCTCGGGATCTGTTTCTGAGACAGAGAAACAAAAACTGAAAATAAAATCCTTTTTTTCAAAAAAAAGCTTTCTGAAACAGAAATAAAATACGAAGGGAAAAGAAATAAAAGCGAGAAGAAATAAAAAAAAGGAAAAAAAGGAAGAAGAGTCGCAAATTAATTTTTGAGCGAGAATTAATAAACTCAAGAAACAATACTCCACAAACCACGAACCACGAGATTTGGATCCGGGGGTAAGGTTACGAATTCGGGAATAAAAATTCCCGAATCTGCACGTTTAACGAACGGACTTTACTAAACCGGTTAAATAAAAAGGAAGAAGAAGAGGAGAGAAGAAGATAGTAGAACGGAGCATTAATTAGTGTAATTAGTGTTATTTAGTTACATACAAATGCCATAATAAGATAAAAAATAAATACAAGAAATAAAAAGAATTCAACAAGAATGTACCTTTATTTACAAGCAATCCATATTATTTAGGTCAAGTTTAGGATTAACTCAAGTTACAAGATAATATGAATAAATGGTAGAGAAAGAAAACAAAAATGCCAATTAAGTGTATGCAAGATGAGAGAAATATAGAGGGAGAAGAGTGTGAACAACAAGTGTCAATACGTCAGGGTGATTTCGGTGTAAAGTGAGATGGAGAATGGTTGGGGTTTTATTGGAGAAACGAGGGTTGAGATTTTAGGTCAAAATGAGGGGAAAAATACGGCATAATACCACCAAGTATCAGGCCCGGCTGCGCGAAAAAATAGTCAAGGCACGCTTCCCGAGGCGGATGGAGGCGCCCCGGGTCGGGCAGAACCCGCCCACGATACCTGACGGTATGTGGGCCGGATCCTGCCCAGCCCAGCTTGCTTCCGCCTCGGGCCGCGTGCCAAGCAAGATTGGGCTGATTTTTTTTGTGTTTTATTTTTTCTTTTTGCATTTCACTTTCTTTGGCATTTTTATAAAATAAAATAAAGATAAAATAAAATTACATAATTATGAGACACTTTTTGGGTGTCTACAAAATATATATATATATATATATATATATATATATATATATATAATTTCTTATTATATATAAAAACATTATATGTAATTTTTTTCAACATTTATTCTTCCACAAAATTTTTTAACAATTTTTTTATAAATTTAAAAAAAAAGGATTTGCTCCATTTTAATTAAACCACCCACAAATTAATATTGTGGTGGTTTAATTAATTGGTGCGATAACATTTCTTTTTTTTTTTCTTTTAACAGAAACATGGCGTCAGTTAAGCCCATTAATTGACACCATTTGTAAATTAGGCGTTGGTTAATGTGCCTAAACGGACGCCATCTGATAGAGCGGCGTCAATTAATAGGCCTTAACTAACACCAACTTTATCAGAAATTGCGCTTGGAATTTGGGAAATAGGTGTCAGATATTGGCGTCAGTTTAGGTCACACGTTAACAGTTTTGGCGTGAGATCTTAACTGACGCCAATATCCTACGCTTTTTTAGAAAAAGCATTAAAGGATTTGGTGTAAATTTAAATCTCACGCTAATGGATGAAAGGCGTCAGTTAAGACCCATTTTGCTCGCTTTTTCCTTATGCCAATTGATAAGAATTCTACTAGTAAGAGTTTGATTAAATTATTTTTTTTAGAACTTTAGATATACTTGTGATTATTCCATACTTTTCACTGATTCCATCTTTATAGTACACATAACAAGAAAAATTACTTTGGGTGACAAAAAAGTTTGTTGTCTTAATCCAATTTTTGTTGCCCTTTAATACAGGGCTACAAAAAAATTTATCACGATTTGATAGTTTTATCCTCGAAGCACAAAGCCCAGGCTACAAATTAGTAAAAACGGTAGCACAATGTAGTTGTGGTGGGCAACAAAATTTTTTGTTGTCTTAGTAACCTTAGGCAACCATTTTTCTTTAAATTGTCGCCCTATCTATATCAATTACAACAAAAAAAAAGTTTTTTTTCACATATAATGCATTTAACCACAAAATTATTTGGTTGCCCTATTTTAAACTAATGCAATAATAATTTTTTTTTTTTTGTTGCCCAAACAACTCTAAATTTGTTACCCAAACATATTTTTCTTGATGTCACATTAATTTAAAACATTATAAATTTCCATATCAAATATTGCAATTTAAATATGATTTTGGATTTTCTTTTATTTTTTCAAAATAACATATATGATTACAATAAATTATATAAATTCGGAATCAACTTAGAAGCAATCAAATCTATCTAAATTCATCACTTAGCTTTAGATATTCCTTAGAAATTTTTTTTTAATATATTTATATAGATATTTGTTTTTAGAGCTTCAACAAAACCTACTCCCTCCATCCTATATTATAAGTTACTTTGGAGAAAAACTTAAAAACTAATAAATTACAATTAGTTAGGTAATTGAAATATTTTTTAGAGTGGTGCTACAGAGAAAATTGCGGAGTAATAATGAAAAAGAAAAGGTAAAGTTTAGTAACTGGAAGATAAATAAAATAAATAAGAATATTATTATTGGAACATTAGAAAGAAAGCGCTAGATAAATAGACAAAAAAAGTATGAGATGGAGGAAGTATGTTTTTAGTTTTTGTGTAAAAATCAGTATTATTTACTATATTTCTTATTTAGATTTTATTTGTATATATTTGTTATTCAATAAATAAACAAATAAAGTTTTAAAAGCTTGGTATATTACAGAAATCGGATGATAGGCCCATGGGGGCACTAGCTAGAACCAGGGGTACCATGCTTTTGTGCACCCACGGACCAACATACCCAACTTATCATCTTTTTATGAGCATCTTTTCAAATTAGTTAATGAGTATTTTTGTAACACCCTGATCTCTCATGGATCGTGAACGTTATGGATAATTGCTTTAAGGATCGATGATTGGCCAACAAATCATCATGAAACCTACCAGCGTGCTTCGTTTGTGCTCATACACTGCCCTAGAGAATTTTCTTGGAGGTCACTCATCTAGAGACTACTCCCAACCGAGTACGCTTTAAATATTAACAAATGAGTTTCCTAAAAGGAAGGTGCACCTTGGTGATATAAGTAGCCATTTCAAACCCTTTAAGCTATATTTAAAAAAAAAATTACTTAGAGGTACCATAACTTTTGGTGAAATATTTTTTTGGTACCCCAACTTTTAAAAACTAATTTCGAGGTACCTTAACTTTTAGAATTAGGAATAATTAGGTGAGTTTCCGGCCAATGATTTGAATTCACCGGTGAGTTTTAGGCGGGAAATTGATTAAGTGTTTTTGTGGACGAAAATGTCATTTGTTTGTTAGAAAACAATAAAAAAAAAAAGGTTGTTATTAACCCCCCTCCCATTCGTTTTATTCTTCGTTTCTTCTTTTGTTCTTCTGTTTCTTCTCCGTCACTTCTGAGTCACAACTATTGAAAGGAGTTAGGTTAAACAAGAGTCACAACCATTGAAAGGAAATAGGTTAAACAAGAATGGAAGCCATTGAAAGGAAGATTGATTAAAGAAGAGATAAGGTATGTATTTCACTAAGTATGTGTTTGTACATCAATGTTTGGCTGGGGATTTTGCGAATTTTGAAAACTATTTTTGGATCTAAAATCAAACTGTGGTGTTTTTCTGTTGTAAAAAAAATGAGTTTGAAAATGAAATTGGGAATTTGGGAGGCAAAACGAATTTGGGGGTTTTAGAGTTTTGGGATTAAGGTTTAGGGTTTTGAAAATGATTTTGGGATTGACGACCACGAAGATTGACGAGCGACAATGCTTTCCTCAAATCCCCCGTCAACAAGAACGATTAAACCCTAACCATAGGACCTTCGATTGAAGAGAGTGGAAGTTGAGGGGGTTGATTGTCGACGGAGAGGAGTATCAAACAAGACATAACGTTCTAATACTCAATTAGTGAAGGCGGGGAACTAAAAGGGCATTATAGTCAATCACTATAAAAAATTATGGGTATTTCGGTTAGTTTACATAACTCATCGGATTTTGGCCGGAAAATCACCTCCTAATTACTATTCCTAAAAGTTGGGGTACCTAAAAATTAGTTTTCAAAAGTTGGGGTATCAAAAAATAGTTTCCTTAAAAGTTAGGTACCTCTAAGTAATTTTTTGATATTTAAATCAATATTTGGGGTTTTGCAATCTTTGTATTTTAATTTTATGTGTGCCTAGAGTTTTTTTTAATATATATTTTTGTGAGCATCCTATATGACTTTCTAAAGCAATTAATAATTGTTAGGATTATGTAGTAAAATAATCCAGATCACCTTATTTGTTTCCTAATTGTGTTAGGAATTATTTAGGTTCCTTATATGTCGGGTTTTCTAATTGCATTAGATTTGGTAAATCTTATTGGAGTAGTAGGGAGTCAGTGCTTGGTTATAGATTGATTGCAATGGTTTTCTTTGATAGTCTGTTGATATATCAAGGTTAGTCGTTTTAAATATACTTAAGTTGCTAAAGGTTATTCTGTGTGTCTCATTGAGAGAGCATTAAGTCACTCCTAAAGAGCACCAGAGGACTGTTGAAGCGGGTGTCTCCTGAAGAGCACCATTGAGGGTGATGGTGTATAATTAAGGATTAGGAATGAGTTCTAACTCGGGATTAGGATTATCCTTGTAAATTCTCTGAATGGTCATTGTAACACTCTAATTGTAACATAAGTCCCTCTATTTAGTGCATTGTTTCATAGTTTTTTCCCAGTTCGACTTTTCTCATTTTAAATCCTTATGTCGATCTTATTTACTTCTTTTCTATTCTGCACACTATTTGTAATATTGAACTCCATATCCTAACAAATGGTATTAGAGCCTAGGTTGGTGTAGTTGTTGGCTTGCAGATTACAAGTGGACAAGCTATAGAGAGTTATTGTCAAACAATAAATGAAGAAAGATGAAGATCGCGTGAGTGCACTATGATGATTTAAAGTAAGATTAGCAAATAGCATGGAAGAGTAGCATGCAAGGAACGAGTGGGATCATATTCTGGCCTAGCGTGGTTTGATGACGAGGATGGTAGCCACACGAAGACATTGTGGGCAAGAGATGTGTGCACACGATGGTTGATCTCTTGATGGTGGCCTTGATAACTTGGAGGGAAGACGTATCGGTTCTCGGGGGAGCGAAAACATTAAGATGAATTGAGTCTGGGTAAAAGAAAAAAAAAAGGAGCGAGTGCAAGTTCCTTATAAGATTTCTCTTTCCATGGTAGAGCTATGGATATAGACAGATATGGATATAGACAAACATAGACTAGGAGAGCCATGAAAGTATCTCCCTTATGAAAAGTGAATAACGAATAGTCTGCAAAAGATCTTATGAAGCCATACTCACACAACTTGGAAGTTAGTTTTGCAAACCATTGTCTGGGTGCCTATCGCAGTCCATAGAGAGATTTCTTCAACCGACACACCTTATTTTTCGAGGAAGCCCTAAAACCAGGTGGTAGTTTCATGTAAACTTATTCTCCAAATCTCCATGCAAGAAAGTGTCATGTAGATCTAACTGATGTAAGTCCCAACCCCTCGTAACAGCAACAAAAAGAATACAACAGACACTAATCATTTTTGTAACTAGTGCAAAAGTCTCATTGTAATCTATACCTTCCACCTGATCCTCCCTTCCCCCCCCCCCCCAGCGGTATCACCAAACGCACTTTATAGCGCTATATGGTTCCATATGAATCGTACTTGACCTTAAACCCATTTGCATCCAATGGATTTCTTTCCTGGAGGCAAGTCCACAATGTGCCAAGTTCTAGCTCTAACTAGAGCTTGTACCTCTTCATTCATAGCATCCCGGTATTGTTTATCTTTGACGGCTTCATGATAAAACTTGGGTTCCTGTATCTTCATAATAACTGTTAGGAAAGCTTTATGTGACTCAAAAAATTTGTACAAGCAACATACTTATGTAAAGGATATCACGTGCTTGAAAATTCCTCCTGGCATGAGTTAGCAGAGGTGGCTGGGTTTGTACTTGAGCATTGTAGCATATGCAGTCGTTCAAATGGATTGGATGCTTCCTGTCACGTTGGGCTCGCTTGGTCCCAGAACTCTCAATCTCAGATGTTCGGACTTCTCCCCTTGTCCTCGAAGGATCGGATCCTTGGTCTGTTTCCATACTTGAATCTCCCCCTGAGCCAAGAGCTGGAGCAATGGTGTTAGAGTCAGAACTATTTTCTGTTGACATATTTATTGAAGCAATGTTGGCTAGGTGATCCATCACTTGGTCTACCATAGGTGCGAAACTAGTGCCATTGCGGTTGATATCAGGCATGTCGCTACTGGTATGATTGAACATCCAATAGTATTCCTCGTAATCTATAAATTGTTGTTGATGATGATTTTGTACATGTGGTCCACAATTTTGAGGCACTTATTGTGTCACTTGGAAGGGAAGTTGTTCCTTGATAAATATGACATCCCTGCTCTCAAAATACTCATGGCTTTCTAGATCATAGAGTCTCCATCCCTTTTTGACAAAATAGTAGCCGATAAACGCACACTTGCAACTCCTAGATGCAAACTTATCATGACCTTTCGAGGTTATTTTTTCAAACCACAGACACCCGGAAACCTTTAAATGTTCATAATTAGGTGTCTTGTTATGAATGACCTCATATGGAGTTTTTCCCTTCAATATTTTGTTAGGTGTCCGGTTTATCAAGTAGGCGGCAGTTAGTACACATTCTCCCCAAAAATCTAAGGGAAAATTAGCTTGAAACCTAAGGGCCTGAGCCACGTTAAGAAGATGGTGATGCTTTCTTTCGACACTACCATTCTATTGGGGTATGTCAATACAACTTGCTTGATGCATAATTTCATGGCTTGCATAAAAATCATTCATAGGTCTAGTATAACGTCTTGCATTTTTTTTTTTTTTGTGCTTTCAATATAAAATAATCCATTTGGAAGATACCGGGAATCTGGAGTATAACGGTCCGGACCACAACTTGGCGAGACTTGACAAGGAATAGGCAGTGATCGTGGCCTTCGCTGTTCGGGATTAAGGGGTCACTTCCATCATTGACTCATCTTTTCCAACTCCCATAGGTACTCCCTCAAGCTACACTCGGGTTTCTCAAACTGGGGTGCTTATGCCAAGATGGGCGTCCTCCCTTGTGATCATAACCGAAACTCAAGGTCGTAATGTCTCTAGCCAAGGGTTAGCCGAAAGGACTCAGGTACTCATAAGGGTTAAACCTTAGTTTGCTCGTTCCCACATCAAGGTGGGCCTTAGTTGATCGGGGCTAATAAAGGGCCAACTACCATTCACCGAGGTTTATCTCCGTCTCCCATAGGTACTCCCTTGAGTTACACTCGGGTTTCTCAGAATGGGTCGGGTGTGCCTTGGATGGGGGCCTTTCCCGGGATACCTCTCGATTCTCAAGGTCCAATGACGGACGGATAAGCACCCTGATCCAACCCTTAGGTTTCCAAGGTGCCATACCGAGTAATTATCTAAAAGAACAAGTAGTTAAAGTCAGACAAGTTGCATAAGTTCTCACTTTGAGTTACATTAGTCTTATTATACAATAATCCATATAGTCCTTAAAATCATGTGACCTCCTAGGCGGTCCCATTATAGCCCTTCCATCCCAGTCCCGCCTTTTTAGGCCATCTCATCATTCCTTTGGGTTCTCCTTGGAGGCGGTTGTACCTATCGTGATAAGTATTTGCGAAGTTAGCAACGAAGCTAAGTATGGGGAAGGAGCGCAGTAATACATAAATACATAAGCAAAATAATGAGTTTGTCACTGCCTCGGCAGTAGGTGATGCCTTTCGGATGTCTCCCTTTAAGGCATTCACCAAACATTGTAACTTTCTAGGTGCACCTATCATTTGTTAACGCTTGGCCAGACAGTTAACCCCTATTATGACCCTTGGGTCATGATAGATCAAGGTTCGAGCTTTGACTGATGGACCTTGGTACATCAGCTTCCCCTAGCATGTTTATAGTTAGTTTTGGTCTTTGGGTAGACTGGTGAATCTCGAAACACCAACTTCCCCATGATGTACATCATCACTGTTAATTTTTCCATTTACGTCCCATGAACATTACATGTCTGAAACCCCCATACATTTGTCTTACTGTTGGCTTCCTAAAATCATTTACGCAATATTCGTCGTTAAAAAAAATGTGCCAACAAATCCTTTGAGCTTTTGAGTTGCTTCAACTTAGGTTCCTATCATGATCTTAGTTTATGATCATAATTTTAGATATCCTCAAACTTGCATGCATTAATACCAATTTTATCAAAACTGAACTGTGGGAGTCACTATTTACGTATAGTAACTCAGTTTTAAAGGTCCATAATAAAAAATTCATAACTAATTCATTCCTTAAGCTTCGAGGGTGATTCAAGTTGGAGAGGTTCCTAAACTTAGTCTAGTTTATGACCACATTTTTAAATTACCTCAAACTTGCATGTACTAATACAGATTTTGACAAAACCGAACCGTGGTATTCACTGTTCACATGTAGTAACTCAGTTTTAAGGTCCATACTCAAAAATTCATAACTAATTCATTTATTAAGCTTTGAGGGTGTTTCAAGTTAGGAGAAGTTTCTAAAATTAGTCTAGTTTATGATCATATTTTTAGTTTACCTCAAACTTGCATGCATTAATATATATTTTAACAAAATTGAACTGTGGTATGTCCAGGTGCCCAGACGGACAGGTTCTGCTTAGAGGCCCTTAACTCCCCTAATACTCAAACTTTTGCTTAACGGATTTTTGGGTTATCTTCCTCATACATCATGCTATTATATTTATTCAGAAAATGCTTGCAAAAGAGGTCTACAAGGGTCGGGGAGATAAATCGTGCCCTAGGTGAGGTGGTTACTTGGGTGTAGTTAGAGGTTCATTACCTTGGATGTTCTTTGTCATTTCTTAGCTCGATCTTACTCTAGTTTTCGTGGCTTGATCTTGGACAGCAACAACACCCTTCCAAAGTCTGAGAGCGAATGGAGATGTGTCCTAAATTGAGTCTTTGAGTCGTCCCTCAAGGTTCTCTATTTAGCCCCAAGAGTTCTCTTTTCTTCTTCTTTCACTTAGAGCTTACTAAGTGTTCATCTTCCTTGTCATGGGTGTTGTTTAGGAAGGCTATGGCTGAGGGAAGTGATGAAGACTGATTTTAGAGAGGGAAAGAGAGAGAGAGGCGGTTGTTTAGAGAGAGAGAGAAAGAGAGAGGGGTGGACGAGTGAGGGGAGAGGAGGGAATGAGTGAGTTGATATAGTGATCATGCACTAGCTTGATGGAGTGTGAGAGTGGGTTAATGTAAGGAATATTTGCTGCTTAGTTTTAGTTTCCTAGGACCCACCTCCCCATGCATGGGAATAGGAGGAGAATGATTGCCATGCAAGGGATAAGTCCCATCATTCACTTTGTAGGATACTAGTATGGATTTTTAGTGTATTATAATGTAAGTAGTGGTTTGATCATGGGGGTTTATTTTCGGCCCCCTCCATATAATGAGGTCCGAAATTTTTGCTAGGTGATCGACTGAGATGATTTTGGAAAAAATTTCGTGAGTATCGGTTTGTTGAAAGAATCCTTTTGTTGGTTTATATTTTAGAAACAAAGATCTTAGTTTGTTTGCTTGCTAATTTTAGCGTAATTGCGTTCAAAAAAAAATTTAGCGTAATTAGTCATTCCCTATAGTTATTTGATCAAATTTCGGTCCTCTTTTCCCCTTACTTCTAATGAGTGCTACAACCTAAGGTGGCTATCACTTGTACGTAAAGAAAATCAACTATGTATTCTAATATAGAGAAAGAGGGTCATTAAATCTAAATTTAAGCTCCTATCTATTATCACTCTTGACAGTTTTAATAGGCTTGTTAAACTGAGTCTTGATCATGGTTACGATATTCTTAAGGAGTTTTCCAGTTTGTCCTTTGTCATGCATCAAGAAGACCCACACACCCCTTCTAAAATCATCAACAATAGTGAGAAAATATGGAGCACTAGAAAAGGAGGAGGCCGTATAGGGTCCCTATATATCACAATGAATAATTTCAAACAAATAATTTGCCTTGCTTTGACTTAAAGGAAATTGATTTCTAGTTTACTTGGCACGGAAACAAATCTCATAAGCTTCTTTACTTGGTTTATAACTACTAACATAACCTAAACCCTTAAAGAAAATATTCATCATGCCATGAGAGGGGTGACTCAAGTGTTGATGCCATAACTGACCCATTTTGACGACATTAACTTGATTGTTCCTTTGTTGTCTCTTTCTCAAGTAGTAAACCCCGCCTTTTTGCTCACCCAAGTCAATCAGAGTCTTAAAGGTGTGGCATGTAAAACACAAACATTCTCATAAAAATTGCTATATATACGAGACACAAATAACAAATTGTAACTCAAGGAGGGAACGAAAAGAGTGTTCTCCCAATGATGTTTTTCCACAAACGTGCTTCCTTGATCTGTGGCTAGTGTCGTTTCTCGATTATGCTGATCAACTTCCACAGGGCAGACAATAGTCACATCTATCAATAGGTTCTTGTTGCCTATCATATGAGTTGAAGCTCTACTATCAATTAACCATGGGGGGGCTCACTTGTAAGGTTTTCATTCAATTTTGTGGTTTCAACAAAAGGCAAGATCTTGTGGGCCTGAGCTTTCGTAAAAACTACAAAAAACTCATCATTTCCCGCTAGCGTCTCGTGTGGTTGCTCGACCACATTGGCATGAGTTCCTTCTCTACCCCCACCTCTTCCTCTTTCGCCAGTTCGGCCGCCGCATTTGCCACGTCTTCTGCCTCGTGTGGTCTACCCCGGGGGATAGCCTATAATCTCGAAGCTATTAGCTTCCACATGCCCAAGTTTACTGTAGTGGTTACATCTCACTCTACTATCGGTCTGACTTCTTATTCCAGTCTGAACCACGAACCCCGCAACCGGTGATTTTTCCTCCCTTTTTTCACGATATATTAATGACTTTCTTCTTGTCGCACAAAATTGAAGGCATAATCTAATTGTGGCAACGAATCCATGGCAAGGATATGATCCCAAACAGTTTGAAATCTCTCATCATCTAAACCCATCAGAAATTGATAAGTTTTTCCTTCTTTGGCATCTCGAACCAGCTTTTCACAAATTTCGCAATTGCAATTCCCATAGGTGCATCGATGGGGGATAGTTACTGCATCCAATTCACTACACAAGCTCATTAGTTTTGAGTAATATTCTACAATAGACGTATCTTTCACTTGTTTGCAATTTACAATCTTAGACTTTAATTCATGCTTCTTAGGTATGCCTGACGTTCCATAATGCTTCTTCAGATCTTTCCACAACATCTTCACTTCATTGGCTTAGGTGAATGAAGGCTTGATCTTGTCATGAACAAAACATTAAGTAGCCAAGAACATATAGTGGCATTCACCATGATCTAAGCATCTCTATCGCTTAGCTCAGCATCCGCCTTGAGAACGAAGGTCCCATTAATGAATCTGAGCTTTTTTCTGGACATGAGAGTTGTGCTGACTGTCGTCTCCCAAAGATCATAGTTTTCTCAATCGAATACTACCATCGTGATTATGGCTCCAAACCTTCAGATGGATGGATGTAGTATCAAGAGGCATTATCAATTGCGAATTTCGTAGCCATATATATTGAAAAAAGATAAATTAGTGTATTTCAAGAGTTAAGAGGCATAAGGAAACAAGTTATAAGTTAAGGATTGATCAGGAAGGTGAAAATATAGCTTTACCAAGTAAAATGGACCCAACACGAACCGTGTTAGGTACGACACAGGTGGTGTTGGTGTCCAGAGAGTCACAAAAAAGGCTCCCTAGGTCAACACAAACCGTGCTGGTTCAGCATGGATCGTGTTGAGGCCACCACGGTCCGTGGTGATTCAACACGAACCGTGTTGGAGCCCAATCGAACTCTTTTTCAAAATCCCTTGATTTTAGCCTTGGGCATTAATGCGTGGGATATTTTTTAGGATTATTCTTGACTGATGTTCTCAGTCAAGATTAACCCTTTAATGATGATTAAGACCCATAGACAAAGCCCCCAAATCATGCTATATTGATTGTCAAGTTTGAATGAGTTTTGAATGCTCGAACTCCTATAAATAGTGGATGATTTTCACTCATCCAATACACCTCAATCTGTTCTTTCTATCGTCCTAGAGAGCTTTAACACAACTCCTAAGGTGTTGAACTACAACAACTTCTTAAGAGTTCTTGAGAGATCTTGTAACTTTACTTATAGGATGTTAGGTTTTACCCTTAAGACTATTCGTAGTCTAGTGAATAAGTCTTAAGGGGAGATGTGTTTAACCCTCTACTCCTATCTACCCAAGTGACCCCCTATCTTGTGCAAGTGACCGTGTTACCCTATCTTTTTCAACAATCTTAAGACTTATCACCATGTCTCATTCCTTGAAAGACATGACCAACAACTTCTGAAAATTGGACAAGTTCGAGGCATCGATTTCTGGAGGTGGCAAAAGAAGATGCATTTCATGCTCACCACTCTCAAAGTGGTGTACATGCTCGCCCAAGATGTTCTAGGGAGGGTGATGACGAGACGCAGAGCAAACAAGGCGTCGGCTCAAGATGGAGAAAGACAACTACATTTGCATTGGTCACATTCTCAATGGGATGATGGATCAGATCTTCGAAGTCTATTAAAATATCGTATCCGCCAAAGAGCTTTGGGAGATTCGCGAAGCTAAGTATATGTCGGAGGACGTCACAAGTACGAACTTTCTTGTTAGCCAATTTAATAACTTTAAAATGGTTGAAGGTAGAAAAAGTTCTTGATCAATTTCGTGAGATTCAACATATACTACGCAACTTTAATCAACACAAGATGACAAGATCCACATAGATGAGGCCTATATTGTTTTCAATTATAGGCAAACTCCCACCTTCATGGAAAGAAACCAAAAGGACTTTGATGCATTCTAAAGAATCTATTACTCTTGAGGCTTTGGCTAACCATCTCCGAATTAAGGAAGAATTGAGAATGTAGTATGACACCAAGGAGAATTCCTCCATGTTTCATGTGATTCATGAGAACTCGAAGAGAGCAAATAACAAGAACAAGTATGAGAACAAGAGCAATAAGAAATCTAAAATGGTTTGTTGGGAATGCGACAAGCTGGGACACTCCAAGAGAGAATGTCCAGTTCGAAAGAAGAAGCACGGGCTCACGAACAACTCTAAGAATCATAGTGGTAAGAAGAAGTTTAATGAACCCTTGGTGGCCATGATAAAGGACCAAATCAATGTCGTACCTATCAATGATGTTTGGTGGGTTGATTTGGGTGCGGCAACGCACGTGTGCATCGAGCACTCTTTGTTCTATCCAACCCGCCGAAGAGGGGAGGAAGCTCTTCATGGGCAATAACTTCTCGGTCAAGGTTGAAGGGATAGGGCAAGTTGAACTTGTGTTTTCTTCCAGAAAGACACTTCTTTTGAATGATGTGTTTTTGGCACTGAAAATTTGTAAGAATCTTGTTTCGGGTTTCCTTCTAAGTAAGCATGGTTTCAAACAAGTGTATGATGGGGATAATTATATACTTTCTAAGGGAGGGACCTTTGTGGGAAATGGTTATGCTTGTGGAGATATGTTTAAGTCAAATGCTTCAAGTGGCAATAAGATGAATGTTTCCGTTTAAGTGCTTGGTTCTTGTTTAAATTCTTCTCTATGGCATCTAAGACTTGGACATGTTAACTATAATAAGCTAAAGTACATGTCTAATCTTGATTTAATTTCAACGTTGGATGAAAAGGTAGAGAAATGTAGAACTTGCATGTTAAAAAAGACCACTAAAAGTTCTTTTTTAAGTATTATGCGAGATTCTAAATTGCTTGAGTTAACTCATAGTGATTTAGGAGATTTCCATAGCACTCCTTCTATAAGAGGTCAAAGATACTATGTGACTTTCATTGATGATTTCTCTAAGTATTCCAAAGTGTTTCTTTTGCATTCAAAAGATGAAACTCTAGACAAATTTAAACTATATAAAGCTAAAAGTGAGTTACTCCCTTCGTCCCAAATTAATTGACATTTTAACTAAAATTTGACTGTTAATTACTCACAAATTATAATGAGTTACCATATGAAATTACCTCCACTGTAATTTTTAGTAAATTATATTTCTAATGACAGTAATTTCATATTATAATTCATTGTAATTTTTGAGTAATTAACGGTCAAAATTTAGTCAAAATGTCAATTAATTTTGGATGGAGGGAGTACATTATGAGACCTTAATTAAAAGACTAAGATCGGATAGATGTGGAGAATATTATGATCCTAATTATTTCCAAGCTTGTGGTGTGGTGCATGAGACCACAACATCTTACACACCACAACAAAATGGTGTGGCCGAAGGAATGAATAGGACCCTAAAAGAAATGGTTTATGCCATGTTCTCTTACTCCGGTTTAATTGAAGGTTTTTTGGGTGAAGCTTTATTAACGGCTTGTTATGTATTGAATAGAGTTCTTCTTAAGAGAAACACTAAGACCCCATATGAACTTTGGAACAAAAGAAAACCCAATCTAATTCACCTTAGAATTTGGCGGTGTCGAGCCATTGTGAGGGTCCCAGAACCTAAGAAAAGAAAGTTGGGTGAAAGAGGATTTGATTGCATCTTTATAGGTTATGGTTTTGAAAGCAAAGCCTATATGCTTATTAATCAAATGACTACATAACGGTGAATTCCGTAATAGAGTCAATAGATGCAATATTTGATGAGACCCGATTCTCTTCAATTCCTAGACCCAAGGATGTCATTCATGACATGGTTCCAAAGTATGTTACTCAAGATAATCAACATGATGTTGAGGAAATAAGGAGGAGTAAGAGGGCAGGGAAATCCATGTCTTTTGGCTCGAATTTTTTCGTCTACTTAATAGAAGGAAATAGTAAATCTATCAGGTATTAGATTCCCTACATCTATAATGTAGGTGAGGATCCTAAAAATTTTAAAGAGGTCATGGAGTCACAAGATGCTTACTTTTGGAAGGAAGTAGTACAAGATGAGATAGACTCCATTAAAGAAAATAATGTTTGGGTCTTAGTAGATTTACAACCGGGATGTAAACCAATTACCTCAAAATGGATCTTTAAACATAAAAAGAAAGTAGATGGTACCACAGAAAGGTTTGAAGCCCGGTTAGTTGTAAGGGGATTTACACAAAGGTATGGTATCGACTACTTTGACACTTATACACCCGTGGCTAGGATTGCAACTATAAGAGTACTTATAGTTCTAGCCTCGATCCATAAGGTAGTAATCCTTCAAATGGATGTCAAGACGACATTCCTTAATAAGAGAATGTGTATATTGAACAACTCAAGGGGTTTGTTAAAAAAGGTCATGAGAATAAAGTTTATAAACTCACTAAGTCTTTATCTGGTCTAAAGCAAGCACCTAAGCAATGGCATCATAAATTTAATGAAGTAGTGCTTGGATTTGGTTTTAAGATTAATGACTCGGATAAGTGTGTCTATTCCAAGTTTGAGAATGGAAAGGGTGTGATCATATGCCTATATGTTGATGACCTGTTAATCTTTGGTACCGACATGGAACAAGTTGAGAAAACTAAGAGTTTTCTATCCGCCAAGTTCTCTATGAAGGACTTGGGAGAGGCGGATGTGATACTTGGTATCAAAATCATTAAAATAATGATGGAATAAGTCTAACACAAGCCTACTATGTGGAAAAGGTGTTAGGAAAGTTTCACAAGAACTCTTATGTGGCAACTACCGCATTTGACTCAAGCCTTAAGTTGAGTAAAAATGGTGGTTTGCCGATTGCCCAAATGGAGTATACCAAAGTCATAGGAAGCTTAATGTATGCTATGACTTGTACTAGGCCGGATGTAACTTTTGCGGTGGGAAAACTTAGTAGATATACCAGCAACCCAAGCAAAGAGCATTAGCGGGCCATAACAAGGGTTTTGGGATACCTCAATAGGGCTCAAAATTATAGCTTGCACTTCAAAAGAGAGCCTTCGGTCTTAGAAGGATACTCGGACGCAAGCTGGATAAGTGATAAGGAGGATTACACCTCAGTGTCCGGTTGAGTGTTCCTATTTGGTGGATGTGTTGTTTCATGGGGCTCTAAGAAACAAGCATGTATCACAGATTCCACCATGGCTTCCGAGTTCGTAGCATTGGCCGCCGCTTGTAAAGAGGCGAAGTGGCCTCGGGACTTGTTGTTGGATATTCCATTATGGGGAAAGCCCATGCCTCCAATAACATTATATTGTGACAACAATTCCACAATTTCAAGTATTTATAATCGTGTCTACAATGGCAAGTCAAGGCACATTAGGTTACGACACGCTTATGTTCATCAACTCATCAAGGATGGAGTTGTGGCGATCAACTATGTCAAGACAAGTGAGAACCTAACCGATCCCTTTACAAAGGGATTGGCCAAGGACTTGGTGGTTAGATCATCAAGGGGGATGGGAGTAAAGCCCACTCATGAAATTGTCATCAACGAAGCTCCAACTCACACTTGATATTCATGATCAACTCTTGAGTTCAATGGTCGACGATGCTGTAAGACAATTGAAGCATTTACACTCAAGATATTCATCCCAAGGACAAAGTGATGCTCAAGGACCGTAATGATAAGGAGGTCTGAGTCTATGACTTATTAACAGACTATGAAATCTATAAGATGGGGAGCTATATTACGGGAGCGTAAAAGTCTACCTATGCGAGAACGTGAAGTGGGCCGCTTCAAATAGCCTAGGGCTAGGCTTGATTGTCATCGCAGAGGGTAATGGCCACATGGCCGGTTTTGTAATAGTGTCAATGTTTTAAGCAAAGTTTTGAGTTGTATGTGTGTGTTATGTATCCAATTAGTCAAATAAGGATGGAAAGTTCAAAGACTTGTCTACTTTTACATTCAGACTAAATTGTAATTATGTAGACTAAGTGAAAGTTTAAGTCAAGAGACACTTTCATGACGCATAACAATTCCTTGATTTCTCGAGTGTTCAAGTTCTCTAGGAGGTGCCATGTACGGCCGGGTATTTATACCGAAATGAGGGATCCCAGGCTATTTCAAGTGAAACTCTTGAAAATGGCGGGGGATTGTTGGAGTATTTTAAGAGTTAAGAGGCATAAGGGAACAAGTTATAAGGTAACAATTGACTGGAAAGGTCCAAATCTAGCTTACCAAGTAAAATGGACCCAACACGGATCGTGTCAGGTAAGACACGGGTCGTGTTGGGGTTCAAAGAGTCACAAAAAAGCTCCCTGGGTCAGCACGGATCGTTCTGGTTCAGTACGGGTCGTGTTGAGGCCACCAAGGTCCGTTGTGGTCCAACATGGACCGTGTTGGAGCCCAGTCGAGCTCTTTTTCAAAATCTCTTGATTATAGCATTGGGCATTAATGTGTGTGGTATCTTTTAGGATTATTTTTGACTGATGTTCTCAGTCAAGATTAACCTCTTAATGATGATAAAGACCCCATTGATAAAACCCCCAAATCATGCTATAGTGATTGTCAAGTTTGAATGAGTTTTGACTGCTCCAACTCCTATTAATAGTTGATAATTGTTACTCATCCAACATACTTCAATATCTTCTTTCTATCTTCTTAGAGAGCTTCAACACAACTCCTAAGGTGTTGAAATGCAGCATCTTCTTGAGAGATCTTATAACTTTGCTTACAAGAGGTTAGGTTTACCTTTAAGACTATTTGCGGTCTAGTGAAAAAGTCTTAAGTGGAGAAGGGTTTTACCTAGCGCTGGCAAAAAATTCGGGTCCGGGTAAATTCGGGTCGAACAAATTCAGACAATGACAAAATTCGAACGAGAAATTCATGTCTAGAGCCGGTTATATTTCGGGTCGAACAATTTAGATGAAGCTAAAATCGGGTTCGGACAATAGAAAAAAGAGAAATTTTATGTCTGAATATTCAGTTAATTTGGTCAATATCAAAATTCGAACGAAAAATCTATGTCCAAACCCGGTTTTTTCCGGGTCGAACAATTCAGGTAATCCGGGTCAGACAAATTTTGCCAGCTCTTATTTTACCCTCAACTTCTAGCTACCCAAGTGCTTCCTCTATTTTGTGCAAATAACTGTGTTACCCCATCTTTTTCAACAAAATCACTCACAAAATCCTCAAGCTCTGATACTATAAAGTGATGTAAGATAAATTTGATGAGGGAAAAATTGCTATCTGTCTCTCTTCCTTTTTTTTTTTTTTTTTTTTTTGGTTGGAATCTGTCTTTCTTCCTTCATTGACCACCACGCAAAAGTTTATATACATATCGGGAGATAGCCCAACTAACGTAACTCAGGACTCCAAAGGAAACAAGGATTATGAAACCTACTCTAATTACAAGATTAAATCCTACTCAAATACAGTACAAATATAGTTTAACATATATATACATTTAACAATGAGAAAAACATCTCAAATTTAAAAACTCCATGTTCATGTCTCAAATCTAGGGCATTTAATTTAGACGCTTTTAAAAACCTATATCAAATTAATCTACGTATAGGTTTTTAGGTAACTTGAGTACCTGAAAATAGTCATTGTCTAATTCGTATCTGAGCTGTTTATCAGAAAAGTTTTTCGATTTAAATACCAGATCTAAATAAAGAAACATTTTTGATTTGATTACTCGAAATTTTTAATTGGATAGCAGGCCTTTGAATTGGGTATTTAGAATAAGGCCATGTTTTTTATAATAGTAAATTAGGTTTATCCTATTATTTCCTTATCTTATTTTATGTAAATTTTTTAAAAATATTCTAATCAATGTCATTTTATTTTATTTTATTTTTCTTATCTTTTCTTTCTTATCCTATCAATTTTTTTTTATCTCACTACTATAAATAGAGCTGACACGGAATACCTGAATTGTTCGACCAAGAAAAATCGGGTCTAAACATAGATTTTTCGTCCGAATTTTGATATTGACCGAATTGACCGAATATTCAGACATAAAATTTCTCATTTTTCTATTGTTCAAACCCGATTTTAACTTCGTCCGAATTATCCAATCTGAAATAAAACTGGCTTCGAAAATAAATTTTTCTTCTGAACTTTGACATTAACCGAATTTTTCTGACCCGAATTTACCGAAACCCGAATTTTCCCAAGCGTTAACTATAAACAACGGGACCAAAGTTTTTTTAACAGCCCTAGAGCCAGCCTGTCACCTCAATTTGGTTAAGTTGGGATGTACGATAAGTTGTCGCATTGGCTATATTTTCTGTTGCCTTTTGCTGACCAGTGGGACTTAGACGACCCTTGTGGAAATTTCGTTTCACCATCACATTCCACAATTTTTTTTCCTTACCCATCATAAAAAAAATTTTAAAAATGAAAACTAGATCACGAAAGGTCCTATTTCTTAAATTAATAAATTAGATTTGGCTTAAGTCAATTTTACCTCATCTTACTTTACCTAACTCCCTTAAAGACACTCAAACCAAACTCAAAATTTTTATAAAAAAATTGAAATAAAAATATTATTTCAATCTGAAACTGATATGACTCTAATTCAAAAAAAATCAACCCAAAACTGATATGAATCGTAATTCAAAAAGTGGTCCGATTAATAACAAAAATCGGAACAAAATCCAATTCGCAAAAATTTCACCTGAACAACTTGAATAAGACTAATATTTTCTTATTTTTACTATGCAAATTAATATTAATCCAAATTTAATATTACCTCCGTTTTTATTTATCTGTCGCCTAGGAAATTGTGTCAAAAATTTTAATTGTTATTATCTTATTTTGTATAATGATTCATCATATAAAATTGATATCATTAAATTTGTAATGAGAAGTACGATTAAAAAAGTATAATATTATATTTTTTATAAAAATTTTATATTAAAAATTATTGATTAAAAATTGAAAACTATAAATAACATATAAAAAAATGGAGAGAGTATATTTAAGCTTTTTTTAGTTTGGAATCAGCTTAAAAAAATAAATATTATCTATTTCTTACAAAAGTTTTAGCTTTCACCTCAAATTTAGGACCGAAATATTATGCGTTACCCTTTTTTTGTTTGTTTGTTTTGGTGGTGGGGGAGATAGGAAGCGTAAGATGCATCCCACAGCTTGCACAACCCACGTTAAACATGCTTGTTGACCTAATTTATAAATAATATCCGAAAATATTTATTTAAACTTATATAGCTTAAACAATTTTTATCAAGAATTTTTCATGTATTTATACAAATAAATAGACAATAGTAAGGTGTATGTGAGATTATCTTATCATAAATTTATTATAGGATGTATAATTTTGTAAAGAATTTTTATAAATATAAAGTTGACTATTAATTTATTTAAAATGATCTAATAAAAGTCATCAGTTAATTATTAATCATATTCATATTAAAAAATCTTTTTAACATTATTTATTAGTGATAGTAAAATATTAAAAAATTATTCTATAAGAGTCTATTTTATAATAAATTTACATAAGACAATCTAATATTAGAATTTACAATAAAAGTAACTTCTTTTTATCACCAAAATTACCTAATTAAAATTTTAAAAAAACACAAAACCAATACATTGGAATCTGGACGAACTACAATACAAATGAAATTACCTAACCAATTATTATTATTATTATTATTATTATTATTATTTATTATTATTGTGGGCTCTTTTTTGGTGGTGCTAAGTTTTATTTTCATGATTTTAATATTCCTATGGTGGCACCTTTTTGGTCCTCAAAGTTCTATATATTCCAAGCTTAGACATAGCTGAAAAACCTCTTCCACCATTCATCTTCTCCCCCTCTACACTACTCCGCGTTTCCTTCCCCAATCCCTCTCTCCTTTTTTCCCTCCCTTCTCACTCTAGATTCTTCCCTGAGCATCCAGATTCTGTTGCTCTGTCCAGTCAGTTTTCCACACCCCTCTTTCTTTCTCTCTCTAGAAATCTAGCCCTCTTTTTTGGTTGCAATCAAGGATCTCAAATACAACCCCCATTTCCCTCAAATCTCTCATTGAGATCTCAAATACCCTTTTGTTTGTTTGATTGGGTAATTATTGATGTTTGAGAAAAGGGGCTATTGATGTTTGAGATTCATGTCTCCTGTTCTCAGTGAAATCCTTCGTTCCGGGTTTATGATCAATTCTTCTCTCAGGCGCAGGACCCATTTAGTTCAATCTTTCTCTGTTGTATTCCTCTACTGGTTCTACGTGTTCTCATGAATTAACCCCCTTTCAATCTCCTTTTCTATTTCCGTTTGATAGATCTATTTTCTGGTTGCCCAATTAGTCCTTTTTTTTTCTGGGTCCTGCGTCCTGCTTTTTAATTGATAATCTGTACGGTTGATTATAAAAAAAAACTAAGTTTAAATCTTTGATTAATTGATTCAAAAATGGCATCATCAAACTCAAGCCAGATACAGAACTCAGGATCCGAAGGAGATTTCCAGCCCATGGTGATGGATGAGAGGAAGAGGAAGAGGATGGAATCAAACAGGGAATCAGCGAGGAGATCAAGGGCCAGGAAGCAGAAACACCTGGATGATCTGACGGCCCAGATTGGGCAGCTGATGAGAGAGAATCAACAGGTTCTTCACACCATCAATCTCACCACTCAACAATTCATGAGTGTTGAAGCAGAGAACTCTGTTTTGAGGGCTCAGATGAATGAGCTCACCCAGAGGCTTGAATCCCTCAATGAGATGGCGAATTCCCTAAATGCCCTCAGCGCACCAGCCCGGTTTGATGTGGGAGGTGTTGGAATAATAGGAAATGACATGGGCGATTTGGGAATTTTGAATGGGTATAATTTGGTTAATGAGCCTTGGAATATTGGGGCTTATGGCTATCTGAACCAACCAATCATGACCTCTGCTGATGTGCTCCAGTACTGATCACCAATTTAGAAAAAGACAAGGCGTCTTAACTTATTATGGGCTATATTATATTATTGGTAGGGCTAATTTTTCTATTTTTATTAATTTTGGGAGGGGTTATGTGGTGTGTGTTTGTTGTGAGGATTGAATTGGGGTAAGGTGATTAGATAGGCAGAAGAAGCATATGAATGGAATGATGGGAATGCATGATGTAAGTGAGTAAAGTGGGCATGTGAATGTGAGATTGTTTATGTCATGTTAATTATGATTGGAGAATTGGTAATCATTTCAGCTATTTTGTTGATTCTTTCCTTCCCTTCCAAAAGTTTCTAATTCTACTTGAGGTAAAGTGATACCCATACCCTCATCTGTCAATTATGACTATATAATTTAAGAGGACCGAGTGACTCGTTTTTACTTTACACATTCGTCCACGATTTTTTTTAATAATTGAAAAACATCAAAGAGTAAAATGCTTCCAATAACAAAACAACAAAGATGAAAAAACAATTAAAAAAAATGGTTTTATTAATCGTCGCCCTGGAGGCGATGGTTAAGAAAGAATCTTATCTACTTTTACTTTATATAAAGATCATATACAATTAAAAATATATTATAGTAGATTACATTTGCAATAAAAATATATTTTTCTATGCAATTAAATTTGTAAAAATCTTATTATTACCTAATATACTTTTTCTAATTATCTTTTTCAATTCAGAATATTTTGTTTCTAAAAATACATATTTTACATGAAATTAATCGTCATCTTTTTTTCTGAATCCGTATTGCAATTTACTATGATGCTTTGCATAATGCTTTGAGATAAACATTGTTTAATCTTGTTGTGGTACAAATTAAAAAATCTGCTGCAAGAAAAAAAGTTGAGGAAATATTAAATGGGTTTTGATACCATGAACAGAGCAATAATAACCAAGGATTCAAAGGATCGAATTCAGAGATTTTTTCTTTAATTTCATTACTTGACATTTCAATTAGCACAAAATTGACCCATAAGCTAGCGTTTTTCTTTTTCTAACTTAAGATCAGTTTGATATTGTTTAACTCAATAATCCAACAACAGCATGCCATAGTTGGATTGAGGACTGCAGATGAGATGGAGAAGTTGAGAGGGTAAACATATGTTTCAATGGTGTTGATTAACCATGGACTCATGGAGGATACATTGATTTTTTTTGTCAACTGAAACAATGATATGAGACGTTTCCTATCTAAAAGTAAATATATATGATTATAACTTGGGAGTAATATGTATCTAAAATTAAGGGGATTGTTTCCCTTTTTAATATTTAATATATATCTAAAATTAAATATATGTGATATAAAAAATAAAAAATAGATAAGATTCTTTCTTAACCATCACCCCCAGGGCGACGATTAGCAAAACCGTAAAAAACATAGCAGCATAAAATCACAATAACTAAAGAAAGATAACCAATAAAATATTAAAAAATATACGACACTAAACAACAGTTTTAGAACCACTTTAAAGAAAGAAACAAAGCAAATGCTTCATTTCTTCTTGATAGATATATCTTTCAGATCACAAATTTTCTCACCACCTCTCTTGCAAGTAGAAATCGCTTCAACATCCTTCAAATCCTTTATTTTCAGGAGCTTCATTTTCTTTAAAAATCTTCTCTTTATGTTTAATTGTTCCCTTTGTTTATTTAAATTCCAATAGTCAAAGTTTTGATCATTTTCAAAGAAAATGAAGATTTGGTAAATAATTAATACCGGCATGCTACTGTAATCCAATATGATCAAATTCAGATTATTCAATAATATTTTTAAGGTTCAAATTATTCAGTCTATCACGTGTTAAAATTCATTATTTACATCCAATTTCCCTTTATATTTAGAGAAACTGATTTTAAATTATTTATAAGATTTAAAAATTGTTGACTCCATACTACTCTATAAAAAAGAATCAGAAATTGTTCTGCATATTACTTAATATATAGTCTACTACAATTTAAGTCAAAAAAATATTTTTTAAAGTATCTAAATTATGGACCATAATATATTATACATTAGTCTATTAAAAATAACGTGGATTAAACTAATCTACAAAAGTTATTGTGGGATCAACATTACATAAACAAGGCCCAAGGCAGACCCAATTCAAAGTTATTATTGTATAGTGAGAAAGAAACCAAAAAATTACTTAGAGGTACCCTAACTTTTGACGAAACAGTTTTTTGGTACCCTAACTTTTCAAAATTAATTTTGGGGTACCCTTACTTTTAGGATTAGAAATTACTAGGTGAATTTCCGGCGAAACTTCGATTGATTCAAATCATTTTCGTCCACAAAAACAAAGAGGATTTTTGTCCACAAAAACACTTAATCAATTTTCCGCCTAAAACTCACCGGTGAATTCAAATCATTTGCCGGAAATTCACCTAATTATTTCTAATTCTAAAAGTTAGGGTACCCCACAATTAGTTTTTAAAAGTTGGGGTACCAGAAAAACATTGCACCATAAATTAGGGTACCCCTTAGTAATTTTTTGGAAAGAAACCTTAAATGCTTTCCTATTGTTCTTGTTGATGAATACGGTAAAGTATTGTACTATTGTTTGGCAAGAAGATTGTGAAATATGGATCAAGAAGATTGAAATTCAGAGAGAATTTTGTGTGTATTTCATAACTCTATAAGGATCCCAAGGAGGGATATATATACACATACACGAACTAACAACATAACAAGAAAAGGAGGGAAATAACAAACTAACACTAACAAACTCTTGATGAATATCTATACTTCACATCCCCCCCTCAAGGTGAATTTGGTGGATTGTCCAAGAAATTCAGCCTTGAAGAGAGGTAAGAATGTTTTGTCTCTCCCAGAGGCTTAATCATGATGTTTGCAATTTGATTTTGAGAGGGGACATAGTGAGTGGCTAAGAAACCTTCAAATAGCTTGTCTCGAGTGTAATGGCAATCAATCCTCAAGTGTTTGGTTCTGTCATGAAACACGGGGTTTTCTGCGATGTATATTGCTGCTTTGTTGTCACAATGGAGTGAAATTGGTAAAGAAACATTGACCCCCAGCTCCTGTAACAATTGTTGAAGCCACTCTAGTTCAGATGTTGTATAGGACATAGCCCTATATTCTGCCTCAACAGAAGATTTGGCCATAGTTTTCTGTTTCTTGGTCTTCCAAGAGATCAAAGATGAACCTAAGAATATGCAAGAACTTACTGCAAGTGCCCTCGACATCACAATAGGTCAATAGGTCATGAAAATCAGATGAAGAGGGATAAAATAAGCCTTTATTGACTGATCCTTTTAGATATCTCAATACATGTAATGCAGCCTGATATTGTCTGTCAGTAGGTCGTTGCAAGAACTGGCTTAAGTGTTGCACTGCATAGGAAATATCAGGCCTGGTAAGGGTGAGATATAAGAGTCTCCCAATGAGCCTCCTATAAGGTTCAGGATCTGATAGAATAACTCCAGAATTATCATCAAGCTTCAAACCTCTAGGTAAAGGAAACATAGCAGGTTTACTAGCAATGAGACCACTATCTTGCAAGATATCCAAAACATATTTCCTCTGATTGAGGATAATGCCAGCAGATGACCTTGCCAATTCAATGCCAAGAAAATACTTGGCTAATCCCAGATCTTTGATAGTGAATGCTAAATGTAAATCAGCCTTGATTTGTTGAATTGCACTATGATCATCTCCAGTTACCAGTAGATCATCCACATAAACCAATATGTAAACATGTTTCCCATCAACCTCCTTTGAAAAAAGTGAATAATCACTTTTACATTGAACAAATCCCTTGCTAATAAGAAACTTAGTAAGCTCTAAGTTCCATTGCCTTGAAGCCTGTTTCAATCTATAAAGGGATCTTACCAATTTACATGCCTAACCAGAATGAGATTTTTGATACCCATCAGGAGGTACCATATACACTTCCTCATCAATATACCCATGTAAAAAGGCATTGTTGATATCAAGCTGAAATAATGGCCAATTTTTTGTTGCTGCAAGAGCTATAACAACACGAACAGTAGTAAGCTTTGCAACAGGAGAAAAGGTATGTTTTTAATCCTTGTGTTTGACTTGCTCGAAGCCTCTAATCACAATTCTAGCCTTATATCTCTCAACAGACCCATCAGGCTTAAACTTGGTCTTGTAAACCCACTTAGATGAGATAGCTTTCTTCCCTGGAGGAAGAGATGTGAGAATCCAAGTCCCATTTGTTTCCAGGGCTTCAAGCTCTCTATCCATTGCCTTTACCCATTCAGGATGTTGTCTAGCTTGTTTATAAGTACTTGGTTCAGGGATTTGTAAAACATTTGCCAGAGAAGTCATATATGATGAAGAAAGATAAGAAAATTTGGTTTGATCAAGAATGGGATGAGGTATTTCAGGTGTGGAAAGGGTTGTAATGGAAGCTGCTGTAGCCTTTGATTTAGATTTGTTTGTACAAGTAAAATCTTTCAGCCAAGAGGGAGGGCCTCTAGTTCTAGTAGATCTTCTCAGTTCAGGAGAAGGGGAAAAAGGAGGGTTGAGGTATTGGAATAGATGGAGGTGTAGGAATATGTTGATCATGAATTTGATTAGAATTAGAAGCTCTTTGTGTATGATCAATAGAAGAATGACGTGAACTATTAGGAGATTGAAACTGATTAGGAGCAATAGGTGGTGTTGTAACAGGAGAAATATAGTTGATGTCTTCAGAATAAAAAAGACAATCATGTAAAGGAAACAAAGAATCCCCTTGAGTATAATTAGAATTAATATTTGGTGCCAAATTTTGTTTGAAGGAAAAATGTGCTCTTGAAAAATAATGTCCCTACTGTGAAAAACACGTTTGATTTGTAAATCAAGAACTTTATAATCCTTCAAACCAGTGGTGTATCCTAAAAGAATACACTTATATAGTTGCTCTTGGAGCAAACTTGTCTTGTATGCCTATGTTATGAGTAAAACAAAGACATCCAATGGTTCTTAGTTCCTTTAAATTTGGTTTTTTATTATAAAGAACTTTAAAGGGACTTTTTCATTGAAGAATAGCTGTAGGAAATTTGTTTATGAGGTGAGTAGCAAAGCAAGAATACAATCACCCCAAACATTTTTAGGAAATCATGCTTGAAACATGATGGCTCTTGCCATTTCAAGTAAATGTCTATGCTTCCTTTCTGCAATCCCATTCTGTTGGGGAGTTTAATTTTAACCATAGATCTTTGTATTAAAAAGCCTTTTTCTTGGAAAAAAAATTAAAATAGTGGCATTAATGAATTCTGTGCCATTATCTGTTCTAAATTGATGAATTTTCTTATTAAACTGTTTCTTGATCATTTTGTAAAAATTAGTTATAGTATGAGCAACTTGATCTTTACTTCTAAGAAGTATAGTCCAAGTGCATCTACTAAAATCATCAACCAGAGTTAAAAAATAATTTGTTCCAGAATGAGTAGTGGTTTTGTATGGCCCCCTCTAAATCCATGTGAATCAACTCAAAAGGAGATTGAGTAGAAATGGAGCTTCTATTAAAAGGCAATCTATGAGATTTTGCAAGAATGCAAACATCACAATTGTATTTATCAAGAATTTGAATATTACAATCTAAGTGTTTCATCTTAGACAATGAAGTGTGTCCTAACCGAGTATGAAGAATGTCAACAGTAGAATTGACAACATTATATGAGAAACAAGAAGGCTTAGAAGAAAAACAATGATTATCTATGGACTGAGACATGATTCTGCTAGAGCTTTCATTGACCCTTTCATCAGCTATTGAGTGTAACTTGTACAAATCTCCTTCTCTTGGAGCTACAGTAACAACCTTATTAGTTGTAAGGTCCTGGAATATACAAGTATTAGGGTAAAAAGTGAGAGATAGGTTGTGATCAGCAACCAATTGACTAACAGAAAGAAGGTTATACTTGAATTCAGGGACAAAGAGGACTTTCTTGAGGTTTAAATGAGAAGTAAGTTGTATATGTCCTGTTTGTGAGACAGTTTTGAGGGTTCCATCAGGTAAAGTGATGTGAGTAGGCTTAGAAATAGGTGATAAACAGGAGAAAAGTTTAGGATTAAAACACATATGATCACTGGCTCATGTATCCACAATCCAAGAACTCAAGGATTTAGAATTATCACTAGAATCAACATTGGAATGAGAGCATGTGGACTTGCTAGCAAAATGTGCAAAGGCTGAGTCAAAGCCACTACCAGACCCATTACAGCTAGAATCTTGCCTACCCTTCATCCATTTCATCATCTCCTGAGCTACTAAAGTTTGTATCCAGTTGACTGACATTGGTGTTGTTGGTTTTTGATCATCCAGAGGTGAAATGTCAGTCTCTGTGCTGGTAACATTCCCAACAACCTTTGTTTATCCTTGATTTATCATACCACTTCGGGTATCCAATCAGTTTAAAACACTGATGAATAGAATGCCCTTGTTTCTTACAATGAGTACAATACAAAGCAACTTCGTTCTTCTTGTTATCAACCTTCCCTCTTCCTGCTCCTTTTGAAAAGAAAGCTCCAGCCGTGTCTGCTTCTTTGAAAGATCTGGTTGTATTTGCAGCAAATTCTTTGATAGTATTAATACTACCAGAGATCTGTCTTTGTTTCTCAACTCTCTGAATCATAGCATAGGCTTTGTTTATGCTTGGTAAAGGATCTTGTACAAGTATTTGACTTCTGATAGAATCATTTTCATCATTCAGATGAACCAGAAAATGCACCAACTTCTTCTTTTCTTCAATTTCTAGCATTTTCTTGAGTGCTTCACAAGATTTAGTGCACCCACATACAGGAATGTCAGAATAGGGATTCATTTCTTCCCACAACTTCTTTAACTTTGTATAGTACACTGCCACACTATCTGTACCTTGATACAGATCAGTGATTTCTTTTCCAATCTGATATAGAAGAGGTCCATTGCTTTCTCCAAACCTCTACTACTAACTCAGACCACAAGAATTGTGCAGGATCAATGTACAAAAATGATTCTGACAATTCTGAAGCCATTGCACCCAACAACCAACTCATCACCATACTGTCAACTCGAATCCACTGATTGTATGAAGATGAGTTTTCTGCAGGCTTCTCGCACTTTCCATCCAAGAATTCTAGCTTATTCTTGGTCCTCAAGGCCATTTGCATAGCCCTACTCCATCTTTGAAAATTTGCTCCATTGAGTTTGATGCTGATCAACAGGAGCCCTGGATGATCTGATGCTTGTAAGAATAGAGGGTCATCATTATAGATGTTTTCCACAGTAGCCATTTGTGTAAAACCAGGAAGTATGAGCCTTAAAGCTCTGATACCATGTGAAATATGGATCAAGAAGATTGAAATTCAGAGAGAATTTTGTGTGTATTTCATATCTCTATAAGGATCCCAAGGAGGGATATATATACACATACACATACACCAACTAACAACATAACAAGAAAAGGAGGGAAATAACAAACTAACACTAACAAACTCTTGATGAATATCTATACTTCACAAAGATCGAAGAAGAAGAAGAAGGAGGAGGAGGAGGAGGAGGAGGAGGAGGAGGAGGAGGTAAAATAAGTAAATTAAGTAGAGATAAATAAAATATATAAAAAATAGTAGAACATAAATAAAATGAGATAAGTAACATCAATCACATTATTTAAATATAAAATTTTAAATATATATTACATAATTTTGAATGAGATATTGTGAGTAAACACTTCTTTCACATAATTTATTAAACATATGAATTTTAAATATATTTTATGTAAGATAGACAAGATACAGTAAAAATAGGTAAGATATGGTAAATAAAAATTAATAAGATACGTTATGTAAAGATATGTAAGGTAAGTAAAATTTTTATTTACAAATCCAAACAACATGATTTTACTTAAATTCTGTAACCATCTTTTTGATATTTTGAATTTTGTATCGATCAAATTTAAAACTCATGCCATTAGATAGAGAAATTTGTATTGCTCAATTTTTTTTTAAAACAATTATACGATTATATATATAATTATTTATTATGTGGTTTATTATCTATCACTATCATAGATTGTTAGAAAAAAATATCATAAGACATAAGTACATAACATTATAATTTTTCATAAAATATTATATAAAAAATAATATTATTCAATAAATAATAGATAAAGTAGAAAGAAGATGTGTTTCCCCCTCATTGCTCTAGAAAACCCATAGTAGTTAATATCAACGGAAAAAAAATGTATGTTGCAGTAATGTCAATATAAATATAATGCATTATGCATAGGGCGGTGTAATGCGCCCAAAAACTTTGACATACATGATCATGACATTTTGATATGTCTTGTTATGGATTTGGAATGCTATTTTCTATTAAAAATAAGAGATTGCTCAGCATATATAGAATAATGCTAGAAAATGTACAAAACTAGTGAATAAAAAATAGGGTTTTTGGCTGGGAAAAATATGTACTGAGGGCCTTGTGATTGAGAAAAATTTAAAATGACTTTTTGCCTTATAGCAGTCTATACTTATTCATTATTTTCTCGTAGCATCCCATATTGAAATTCCGGCACCGGAATGCTGATGTGGCAACCGGACCACGTGCCCTTTTAATTAAAAGCATGCCAGGTCATTTTTTAAAAAATTCTATATATGGCTGGGAAAAATCTATACTGAGGGCCTTGTGATCAAGAAAAATCCAAAGTGACTTTTTGGCTGATGACAGTCTATACTTATTCATTATTTTCTCGTAGCATCCCAGATTGAAATTTCGGCACCGAAATGCTGATGTGGCAATCGGAGCACTTTCCTCTTCAGCTAGGTTCGATTCCAGCAAGTTAGTCACTGTGAAAAAGCCTCTCGAAGTATACAAAATCATCTCCATCCTTGAGAAATCATACCCCATTGAACCCGACCTTAACCGGGTTGCCCACCTTCATTGCTAGCATTGGATGTTTCCGACATGCTTGTGAAAGGATTTGTTTCCGATGTTTCATGTTTTTGTGCAGAAAGGGTTGGTTTTGTTAGCATTGGATGTTTATAATCAGATGTTGAAGTTGAATTGCAGTCCCAATGTAGTCACCTACACCAATTTGCTGCATGGTTTGTGTAAAAGTGGGAAGATAACGGGTGCACTCCAACTGTTCGATGAAATGACTGAGAGAGAGATATCTCTGAATAATATAACTTATACAGTTGTGATGTTGGGGTTGTGCCATGCTAAGAGGCCTCGTGATGTTGAATAGTTGTTGAATGACAAGAAACGGAAGAGTGTCATCCTGATGAGATAACTTTCAATACTTTGTTTTATGGGTATTTCAAGGTGGGTAAGGTAGATGAAGGATTCATGCTGTTGAAGTCCTTTTTGGATCAACGTGCTCTGGTTGTCACATCAGCATTTCGGTGCGCTGGACTCTCGAATCTTTTGCTTTTCGGGTAGAGAATTTCAATATAGAATGTTACAAGAAAATAATGAATAAGTATAGACTGCCATCAGCCAAAAAGTCACTTTGGATTTTTCTTGATCACAAGGCCCTCAGTATAGATTTTTCCAAGCTATATATAGAATTTTTATAAAAATGATCTGGCATGCTTTTAATTAAAAGGGCACGTGCTCCGGTTGCCACATCAGCATTCCGGTGCCGGAATTTCAATCTGGGATGCTACAAGAAAATGATGAATAAGTATAGACTGCCATCAGCCAAAAAGTCATTTTGGATTTTTCTCGATCACAAGACCCTCAGTATAGATTTTTCCCAGCTAAAAACCCTAAAAAATATGCACCTAATTATGTTGATACAATTAAGTAACTTAATGTTGATAATTTTCTTGAAATTTTTTTCCTTATTCAAAATACCTTTTAATTTTGCATCATCATGCACTACAACAGATTTGGCCTCTAACAGCGTTTGTATAGCGGCATTTATTATAAATGCCACCCTAGCATATGCATTGGAATAATGCACAAAGGCTTTGGTGGCATTTACAAAAAATGCCGCTGTAGCCTTCTAACGCGTACGCACAGCTCCAAAATTGCTTACCCGCTTAAATGAGCAAAAAATAAAAAGGAGGCGGGTCTTTGAAAAATTCGAACCCTAATTTCACCTATTCCTCGCACTGGAAATCTAGAACCCTCCGCCTTTTCCTTCTATGAAAACATTCGCACTGCAAATCCCTAATTTCACCCTCTCCTCACTCCCTTCAATCCTGTTGTAGTCCTCTCCCGTTCACGACTCTCAATCTCTAATCTCTCCCTTTAATCTCACTGACTTTCAAATTTTCACTTGCAGCTGCTTGAGACCTCCATTGAGCTTCGATTACACCGTTAAAACGAGGACAGGGACAAGGCTCCCTCTCAGATTTGAGTCGTCTGCGTCTCCGTTGCCGGACACCACCAACTATCGTTGCTGCTTTCTTTCATCTGTCCAAGGGTAAACCCAATTGGCTAATTCACTAGTTTTTCTCTACTTTCTAAAATCCAGTTAGGGTTTTCCAATTTAATTCAGTTCCACTTAATTGCGAAAATTATCTCTTTATAGTTGTATCACTATATATATGTTTGTGCACGAAATCACTATTGCAGCAACCTAATTCACGTGTGTTTATAATTTGCAAGAAATTCGTTTGTGGGCTTTGATTATTAGGCTTGGAGTTTATCTTTCTACTGCATATGCCTTCAATTCATGTTAGCATGAAACGTTTTTGATAAGAGATGTTGATTGGTTACTTTGTAACCTGTTTGTTTTTCTTTCTTGTATTGTAACCTGATTATCAATTTTGCAAAGATGTTTTCGCTGTGGGTGTTCTTAGAGAAGGGTTTAATCTAAACTTGAGGGATAACGAATGTTGATTGCAACCTTTTGGTATTGTTGTAGCTAGGTTTTTGGCTTTCTACTTCAATTTCTTAGTTAGTGATTAAAGCAGTTTCTCACAAATTGACATATGGTCACAATTTGGAATTTCAGTGTTGCAGGGGGTATTTCTTTGGTTATATAAGCTGCTGTTGTTGGGCAATTAAATTGGACTATTAGTTTAATAGCTTGTAATATGCTACATCTGATAGAAGGAAAGGGCATCCATCTCTGTTGAATTCACTGGAACTTGAAAGGTCGATGCAAATGTCAAGGTTGCTAGAGCTCCAGCAATGTCAGAATAGTATTGGCCTTTTTCTTGTATTTTCCAAATGAATGTAAGTCCATGCTCCTGAATCCTAGACACATCTCTTCATCATTTTTCCAAACCTATAATTTCATTTATTATATCTTAAGTAAAGTAGAAAGGAGTGTTCTCCTTCTTTTGTTGAATGTTGTGATAGTTTTTTTTTTCCTATTTCTATTTTTTTGTTCAAGCTTGCTTGCTTTTTTTGTTCTCCTATTTCTATTTGTCTGCGTGCTTGATTCTCCTTTTCTTCGTTTATCTTACTTCCTCGTTGCCTATGTGTCTGTGTCCAAGTGTAACAATACCCACTTTCAATCCTGTGTTCTTCTCTTCGCTCGCCACAAAACTGAAAATCGTTGCCCTTTGTTGTTCTTCTACCAGCCTCAGAGGGGAAGAGTCGTTTGTTGCTAGTGCAGTTGCTGTTACAACTTCATTTCCTACTATCGACGGTAAGGCTTCTCTCTTTTTGATTTCCAATTTGTAGGGTTTAAGGCATATTGCTGCAATATCTATGTTTCTCTTTTCGATTTTCAATTGGTAGGGATTAAAGTTAAAATTGCTGCGATATTTGTGCTTCTCTTTTCGATTTTCAATTGCAAGTTATGTGAGGACATGGCTCCTAGCTTGCAGGATCAGACGGACTGTAATTTGGTTGCCTCTTGCATGGATTCCCTTCCCCTCTGAGGTGTCGATTATAAGTTAACTGTAAGGTTGTTGATTGAAAGCCCCTCCAAACCTTGTTGACCTCTGTCTAAAGCAACTCTTCAGTAAGTGTACATTATATTCATTGGTTGTCCATTTGTTATAGGAAGTCCCTTTGGGTTTTTTTATCAATTGGTTTTTTGGGTTATTTTGACTTTAAATTACTAGGTTTTCTATTTTAGTTCCCAACCTTCAATTATGTTGCTCTTTGATGGGTTTCTCTACTGACTTTTGTTTGAACTGTCAATAAAGTGATTAAGCTGCTGATTTTGGAATTTAGAGTTGTTCATTGTGCTTTTGGACCTTGGATTGATTTTCACCCAGACAAGCAACGAGATATAAATGATTGAAGTACTTGTTAACTCAATTTTGCTATTTGAATTTAGTTTTGTTATACAAATTGGTGCTAACCAATATCCATTACAACTACTTATGTTGCTTTTTGATGATGACTACCTTATATGTGTTGTTGTCTATGAAAGGGATGGTCATTGAAAGAAGGGGTAAATTTTGTGATATGTGAATGGGTCTGCCACCTTCAGCATCCTTCACTCAACTTATTTTGGCAAGCAAATAGATGGCAATCAGGATACATTCAATGAAGCAATGAAATTTTTAGGAGAGATTTGTTGTATCATATGTACATACTGTGTATTGTGTTTTTGCATTCAAAACGTTTATTTGTATGAGACAAGTATGTCATATGTGACAATTTTCAAAGAGAAATAAAATGTGATTTGGGAAAAATGTGTTTGGAATTTGTATGTTTACTAATATGAAATTGTAAACAAGTATTTCATTAAAAAAAATTTATATGTAAGGACTCCTCTATAATAATAAAAATAAAAGTGGCAGCCACAAGAGTGGAAAATGGTGCTAAAAACATGCCTCGGTGGCAAGGGCCCTCTAGCGGCATTTATTTAGACCTATAGCGGCAATTATAATAAATGCCTCACAAGCCTATGGCAACATTGCCTCTAGCGGCATTTGTTGAAATGCCGCTATAGGCTTTAGCGGCATTTATAAATGCCGCTATAGGTCTAAATAAATGCCACTGCAGCCCTTTTCTGTTGTAGTGATGAGTCTGAAAGCAATCCAATACAATTTAAACATAAAATTTTCAATAAGACGATCTTACACAATGAACCTTTGTTACCTCTATATGTTTGAGTGGTAACACTTATACCCTTTTGAAGTGATCATTCTTTTTACATGAAATAATTTTTAATTATTAAGTGGTTACCCTTATACTCTCTGAAGTGATTTTAAACAGTGAACTTTATAAATGTTATGACTATATACTATTTCTAACTACGTACATATAAAGAAAATAACACCTCATTACTTTGTGATTTTCCTACTCTAATGGTGTTATTTCTTTAAAATTAATAAAATTCTTTTCTACTAATTTGTACTTGATGAATGATGATAGAATATTAGTTAAGTAAAGATTATAATTTTTCTTCTTAGACCGACCACGTAACACCAATACCAAGACATTCGCCATTAAAATTAGTTTATGTACATTTTTCTTTATCATCCCCTATAATACAAAATTTTATTGTCCAACAAAAAAGTTTGGTATATTTTTCATTATTTCTAATATATATATATATATATATATATATATTAATGTCTAAAAATTCTTTTGAAAAAAAAATAAAATTGAACAAATATTAAAATAGGACAATATCAATCAATATCGTCCAAGGCACATGTTTAAAATCTAATGAAGAAAATTAGGAGCCACGAAAACAAAGAACTAATATGATAATTTCCTTGATTATGAAAGAATCTAATTTGATTGTCGATTGAAACAAGCATATTTATTTAATGGACGGCTAATGATTTACGTGAACATGATTAAGGCACATGGCCTGCTACATTTACAGGAGAACAATGTCCTGTTTTTTTCTCTCAGGTACATTTGTTTATTTTATCATTGAATAGTACTCAATTTCCAATTTTTTTTTAATAGATTTCTATTTCCATTTTTTATAGAATACTATTTCCAATTATATAGACCACAGAAAATTATTAGATACGAAAGTAATTTAATATATACTTAATTTGTACATGTAAATATACTTCATTAATGAGTAAAAATCTACCTCAATTTGGTTCTTTAATAAGTAAAAATAATATCATCAAATAATTGGGGCTCAATTTCATTCGACTAAACTCAAATATGGCATAACCTTGGGTTATCATACTTCATTTTTTTTTTGTATGTCATTAATTATACTAGAGTAGATACTACAAGAAATGTAACATAATTCCCCTCGAGGCGAGGACACACGGTCATAGAACACATATTTTACACTAACAGACCAAATGTGACGTTAATTTTAGCTTAGTTTAATCTGCTGACTGCTGTGGTTTCATCGTATAGAGGAATGATGTTGGCTCTTGATAGCTTGATTAATCTACATCCATATAGTAGTAGTACTAGTATGTTGTTTGCAAGACTCTAAAGAAGACTGTCATTAAACACTCCTGAAAGGCCATCTAGTTAATGCTACTGAATTAAAGGGCGGCGTGAATTCTGTCAAACAATTAAGACAACAAAGCAATCACTGCCATTGGCTGATTTCATTAATTTTTTGCGTTCAAATCAACCAAGTTTATTCACTCGTTTTCGTATTGCGTTTTTCATGCACGCATTAACAATCTTCAACATACAAGCACAACCATTTACATATGTTTCGTTTGGTGTGAAGTTGCGTTTGCTCCTAATGTCATTGGATTACGGACCACTCACCCACTTAATTAAATGAAGCCAAACTTTAGGTGATGCGATGGAGTAAAGAAAAATAGAGAAGCGGGCAAGAGTCGCACTTTCGCATATCATAAGTTGGCTCTAAAGAGTCGTTCTTTCTCATATTAGTAATTGGTTTTAGGATGAAAATTCATCTGACTTGTACTAATAGTGTATTTGAATTCAGTTTAGAGGATGGAAGGGAGGAGAAAGGAGCGTAAGGTAATGGAGAGGATGGGAAGGGAAGGGAAGGAAGCTGATTAGAATTGATCTTATTTGGATTTATTAATGACTGGAAGGGATGATAAGTTTTAAAATTCTTCCCTTCCTCCTCGTTCCTCTTCATTTTAAGCATTAAGAAAATAGAGGGGAACGGAAGGAAACATGAGTTAAGTATTCCGCTCCCTTTCCCTCTCCTCACCCTCTAATTATATTCCTAAATATAAAAAATTAGACTATTTCACTCACCTCCCTTTCCCTCCACTGCTTTAACCCACAATACAAACATACTGTAAAAGTTTAAAACTAAAATTAACACAGATGAGGGAGGGAGGGGGAGGGGAGGGGAGGGTATTAGAAGGGAGGGAACGGGAGGGGAGGTGACTTATTTCTATCTTGTTTGGATTATAAGTGAAGGGGAATGAAAGGTAAAAGTGGTTTTTAATTGTTGTATTTGGATTAGAAAAAGGAAGGAAGGAGGGGGAGGAGAGAAAAATGAGGTAGTTATTATATTACTATTGTTATTGTTTTTTTTAATGCATAATGAGTTCTCCTCCCCTCCGCTAACCCTCATATCGGGTTTAATGAAAAGCGGGTTAATGGAGGGGAATGCCGGTAAATGGTTCCCCTCCCCTCCCCTCCTATTTATTTTTTCAAACAAAGGTAGAGGGGGTTATTTAATATCATTCCTCCCCCCTCCCCTCCCTTCCCCTCCTATAACGCTTATCCAAACAGACTGTTAGAGTAATAGTCTTATTTCTAAATTTTGCAATTTGTAGAATCTGATTCCAATTGATCCAATGCCTACAACTTAGTGGGAAATGTCATAGGAAATTTAATGAGACATTTCATTTTAACCCATTATTATCTAAACTGGAAAAACATATTTTTTTTTCAACCATGTAAATTAAATCATGGATATAATTTGACTTAGACTGTTACTTTTTTCCATTTAAAGTTCAAAAGTTAATCATGGTTGACTATCCTCTTGGACTACAGTAAATTTAGTGTGATACCCTGTAAAACCCCCTTGTTCCATAATAATTGTCGTCTTTGAAAATCGTGCAGTTAAATTTTGAATATAAATTTTTCAATATATACAATGAATTGTTTACATAAAATTACTATCATTGGATTTGTAACGAAAAATAATATCCTAAAAGTATAATATTGCAATCGTTAATTAAATATGTATAAGAAATTATCAACAAAATATTGATAATGGAGGTCGTGACAGTCAATAAAATGGTAATTAATATGGAACTGATGGAGTACAATATAAATATTTGAGGAACAAATGGTAAAGTCGACAAAGAAAGAAAGAGTAGAACCAAGTACTACCTCCGTCCCAAAATATATGTCCATTTACCTGATTTCGTTGTCTCAAAATATTTATCTCGTTCACAATTCCAACAACTGTCATTCCTTTTTCACCACAATTAATAAATTTATTTATCACATTTTACAATTTCAACAACTATTATCTTCAATTAAAGTAGAAATAGTTTGGGTAAATTACAAATTTTTCACCTCAATTCTCGATATGCATTGATCCTTCTCAAGTTAATTAAGTAAATGGACAAATATAATAGGATAGAGGTAGTACCTTAATAGGTATGAACTTTTGGCTTTAATTGAAGCGTATGAGATTAGAGAATAGTATAGGATTTTTTTTTTCAATTATTCAGATTTAAAATAGGGTTAAGATTTACTCCCTCCATCCCACATTTAAAGTGCATCTTTTTTTGAGAATGTATAAAATTATTGTCCATTTTACTAATTAATGATATTAAATTTATTATCTTTCATTTAAAATTAACATAAAAGAATGCATTAAATAATGTTCCTTCAAAAATTTTTATTTCCTAAAAGTGATTACAACTATGGGACATAGTATATCAAAACACATTTAATCAATGAACCTTTATGATATTTGCACTATTATACATTATTTTTTTATTATTAAAAGTCAAAAGATTTAAAAGTTTATATAATTCAAACAAACAACATACTAAACAGCAAACATTTACCATCAAAAGAAAATGGTTACAACCAAACTGCTAAAAATATAACACAACAAAGACTTCTGCAAGGACCACATCTAAACGAAACCTACACATCGCAAATAAGATATAAGATCTATGAAATCAGCTTGAAAGATCATCAACATACATTATTTATTTAATCAATGCACCTTTCTTATTAAACTAGGAGAAGGAACATTTCACATTTCACATTTCACAATTCAATTAATTTAACATTATTACTTTCTTTCCACTACCAGATTAACAGTATGTGATTTTAAGTGTTGTTAATTAGTTGAAATGTCGAAATTCTACCACCAACCCAATATGTAGACCTCATAGTCAATGTATGTATAATAAGGATATTGTATGAAAAGATTTACCAACTAATTCAACTCAAAACTTACACAAAAATGCACAATTTAAAGTTCCTACGTTTGTTTATCTTTTCCTAAAACAAAAATGCACAATTTAGAGTAATTGTGAGTATCCCACCAACCACCAAAACTAAAAGTATCTTAATTAGTCATAAATTTAGTGTGAATTAATCTCACTTGAACATTTTATCGTTTTTATTTTTATTTTTATATGACCATAGCTTATTTCATATAAAATATTTAATAAAACTAATGAAAATTTTATTTGGTAGACTTCAACTTTTACCTATTCCAAGTTGTTAATCACTTTACAAAATATTACAAGTGGTAAACTTATTTAATTTGAAAATTATTCCAAGTGGTAGGTTTATTTTGAACATTTTATATATTATTTCAAGTTGTCAATCACTTTAGAGATTATTCTAAGTGAGTTGATTGTTAAATTAAGAGGGTGAGCTAAGTGAGATCGAGAGATGATGAGAGTTTTGTGAGCAGAAATTAATTAGTAGTACTAAAAGGAGCTCACTAGATGGAAAAGTTTTAAAAATAAGCCTACCATTTTTGAATATTTTGTAAAGTGGTTGACAACTTGGAATAGCTAAAAGTTAGAGACTACTAAATAGAATTTTCCAAAAATTAATTTAGTACTATAATTTAGCTTGTGTTTGACCGTGGAAAAAAGTTCATCCAGTTCAATAGTAATATTTTGCTTCAAAAAATATGAAAATAAATAATTTGGGAAATAGTATCATATAAAGTAACTAAAATTAATATAATTTGAAGAATGGCTGAGATGAACTCGACTACATCTATGTTTAAGATTTATTTAATTATGGTGATTATCCAACACCTACAATCACCATAAAGATATCCTTAAAATATTTTAGAGAAAGAATTAAATCCTTCTCCAGTCTAGTGACCATAAAGATTAATTAGTCTAAAATTAATACTAAAAAATATTTCCCAGGCGAGATACGAAAGTGTCTGATGTATTAGTCTTATTCTTAAATTTTATAGTATGTTTAGAGAATTATTTCTAATTGAACCAAATTTTAAAATTGTTTGCTACCTATTCACAACAAGAAAAATTACTTTGGGTAACAAAATGATTTGTTGCCCTAGTCCGATTTTTGTTGCCCTTTAACTTGAGGCTACAAAAAAATTTGTCACGATTTGGTTGTTTAATGTTCAAAGCACAAATCCGGGCTACAAATTAGTAAAAATGGTAGCACAAGGTGGACGTGATGGGCAACCAAACTTTTTTGTTGCCTTAGTAATTTTTGGCAACCATTTTCCTTTAAATTTGTTGTCCAATCTGTATCAATTGCAACAAAAAATGTTTTGTTGCCACATATAATGTATTTGACCACAAAATTATTTGGTTTCCCTATTTTAAGTTAATGCAATAATATTTTTTTTTTGTCCAAACTACTCTAAATTTGTTGCCCAATCATATTTTTCTTGTTGTGATTATTCCATAAGCAAAAGTGGTTTGATGAATGTTCGGTCTCATTTTGAGCCGAATACTTCTCTTTATTAGGAAGTTTTTGCATGTTTTAACCCTTTATAATATGTTAGTTATAAGAATTTTCTAGTTTTATAGGAATTTGGGAGATTAAGCTAATAAGGAGCCTAATATGGAGCAAAATGCATCAAGAAGAGAAGAAGTGGAAGCAGCCAATTGAGAGCTTTGAAGAAATGGGGACTACCATACTCAAATCAGCTAAGGAAGAGTGGGACCAGAAGGCCGACTCGCCCGAGTCGACCCTCGGCGCGGTCGAGTCGAGCCTCTGGAGGCTGCCAACAAAATTCAGAAAAATTGACTAAGTACAGGAGAGGGACAGAAGGCCGACTCGCCCGAGTCGACCCTCGGCGCGGTCGAGTCACCCTCCTGTCAGCTGAAGAAATCCAGCCAAAATGAAGAACTCCAAAGGACCAGAAGCCTGACTCGCCCGAGTCAGGGTGATGTATATTTGATGGCCATATACATCAAGGTCATCAAGGGAGACAACCCATACACACCATAGAAGCCAAATACTCACCTACATGGAAGAAGAGTTCAAGTCTCTTACATATCTCTCTACTAAGGAAGGATTCTACAAGGGTACTCAAGTAATTTGCTCCTTATTTCAAAAACCATAAAGTTATCATGGAAGACGTCCTAGAGTGGATTAATCTACATTTAAAGAGCTTTCATATGGTTCAAGAATCTTGAGATTTGGCTAAGAAACGAAGGAGTTATCATCATTTGTAATCTAGTTTAGTTCATTTGTTTCTTTATGATGTCATACTAGTTTAGGATGATGTAAGCTATAATCCCTTGTATTTCTAGATTTGTACACGCCAAGGGGGCTTCCATTTAGTATAAATAGACCCCTTGGGTGCCTTGTAATCTCATTCAATTCAATAATTCAAATACAAACACAAGGTGTTGTTTTCTTTCTAGCATTTGCTAGTATTTCGTTTCTCTTGAGGGAGATTCGATTCTATCATCTTCTTCTAGCTTAGGGTGGCGTCCTAAGTGGTGATAGGAAGAGATTGAAGCATTCTTGAAGGTGGTGTGGCTGTATCCTCCAAGAATCTTCAAGAGCCAAATCTATCATTCAATCATCCAATTCGTTCATTCAAGCAATTCATCCATCTTTGATTGATCTTTCAAGCATCAATTGACATTCAATCTATCAAATACCATTCGTCCACTCCATATTCATCCCACAATCGATCAAGATGTCATCGTTCATCATCATTCATCAATCGTTCATCCATTCAATTCGTCATTCATCCATCATTCATCAAAACTTCAATTGATCTTCAATCTTGGTAAACGAATTCCATCATCTTTTCGTTTATCTACATATATTTTCATTCCATTTTGGATCCTTAAGAACTTTGAGAAGCAAGATTCTTATCTTGGTTTTTAAAGATCCTTAGCTTTTGTATAATTTGATCATCCTTGGTCTCATTATACATCAAAATTGGTATAAGAGCTTAGGAGTTGATTCTCTTAGTTCTTGAACCATTTTTTTACAAATCTTTCCATCACAAATCCATCCCCTTCCATCATCCCCATCTCACGTCCACCAAGAACCATAAAAAGAACCCCCAAATCAAACACAAAACCCACCTAAACACAATCCCCCTCTCGTCCTTCACCACCACAAACCCCAAAACCGTGAGTCTTTCAATCTTTTGCACCAAGATTGTTCAAGATGGAAGATTAAGGCACTCTCACACCTACACCTACGGAGCCCCAAGAAGATGGTGAAGCATTAAAGAAAAGAATCACCTATCTCAACGATCAACTAAAGAGATACATGCATCTACGACATAGGGTGAACCGTGGAGATAGTGAGACTAATGAAAGTGATGAAGAGGTGCCACAAAGACGTTCCCCAAAGGAGGAACGATTCGACTTCAAAGTTGAGATCCCGGAGTTTAATGGTAATCTTGATCCCGAGAACTTCTTAGATTGGATGCAAACTATTGAACGTGTTTGTGATCTTAAAGAAGTCCTTGATGAGAAGAAAGTGAAGTATGTGGCTCTTAAGTTGCGAAAACATGCGTCCATATGGTGGGCCAATTTGCAAAAGAAGAGGCAAGCAAAGGGCAAGGACAAGATTAGAACATGGGATAAAATGAAGAAGAAGCTCCAAGAGAAGTTTCTACCACTAAGTTATCTCCAAGATAACTACTACAAGTTACAACGATTGGTTCAAGGGAGCAAAAGTGTGGAGGAGTAAACAAAGGAGTTTGAACATCTTCTTTGGCGTTGTGATATCAAAGAGAATGAACCACAAACTTTGGTACGTTATCTTTTTGGTCTTAATGATTGGATTAGATACATTGTTGAGTTGCAACCATACAAAACCTTGGATGAGTTGAGTTCTTTATCCCTTAAAGTTGAAAGGCAAAGGAGAAATAAGGGAAAAGAAGCCTTGAACAAGTACCAAACTCCACAAGAATCATCCCACCCTACATTCCCACACACACCACAACAAAATTCCACATTCCCTACAAAACTCCCAAACACAAAAACTCCACAAAATTAGCCCCCATCCATCCATAAACCCCACGTCCAAGAAACCAAATTCCTAGCATCAAAAAGGTGTTTTCGATGCCAAGGGTTGGGACATTATGCTTCGGAGTGCCCAAACAAGAGAGTAGTATCTTTGGTGGAATATCAAAGTGCTTTGTATGTAGAACCGGAGTGTCATGAAAATGAGAGTGAAGAGGAAAAAGGAGTTGGCGTGAATGAGGAAGAAAATGTTGGAGAATGTGTAGAGGAGTTGGATGATGGAGAGTTACTTGTAGTAGGAAGGGCCTTAAATGAAGCTCAAGTGCCAAATGATCAAGTACAAAGGGAGGCTATCTTTCGCTCTCGTTGTACCATCAAAGGGAAAGTATGCTCATTGATCATAGATGGAGGAAGTTGCACCAATGCCGCTTCTACAACAATGGTCGAGAAATTGCAAATGGAGATTAGCCCTCATCCCACACCCTACACCCTACACTATACAATGGCTAAGCCTAGGACAAGGCATTCGTGTGGATCAAAGGGTCTTGGTAAGTCTTTCAATTGGGAAGAATTATAAAGACTCCTTATGGTGTGATATTATTCCTATGGATACTTGTCATATTTTGTTGGGAAGACCATGGTTGTTCGATACGAGTGTCATACATGATGGGAGAGCCAACACTTATACTCTCACTCTCAATCAAAAGAAGATTATTTTGACACCTCTAGCACCATCTTCTCGACCTAAGGAGGAAGAAAGGCACATTGTGTCGATTATGAAAGAGGAAGATCATCGCATAAAGAGCATAAGGGACTTATTCTTACAAACATGGAGGAGAATAATTCGGATCCAAGCCACCACCCAATCTTGAGATTTCCTATGAGGCGAATCTTTCATGTGCACCCTAGAGATATCCACTTGGATCTCATGGTTGAAAAGCCAAGGATTCGTAGGAACCAAGAAGCTAAAGTCATCAAAGTAGGTTATTTCATGCTAAATGATGAAGGTAAAGTAGTGAAGCTTGACTTGGAAATTGAGAAGCTACATGGAATCTCTATGTTCATGGTGAAAATTCGAGGATCCAAGTCTTTTAATGCCCATGGATTACTTGGGAGAAATATGAAGAAGTTTAGAAAAGGGGTATATGATGATTTCAAGTCCTTTAAGAAGAAAGTTTGTAATTTTTTGTGAAGAAGGCAAGTAAGAGAGTTGATGCTCAAAGTTTGAGGACAAACTTTTTTCAACCGAGGGAGTATGATGTATATTTGATGGCCATATACATCAAGGTCATCAAGGGAGACAACCCATACACACCATAGAAGCCAAATACTCACCTACATGGAAGAAGAGTTCAAGTCTCTTACATATCTCTCTACTAAGGAAGGATTCTACAAGGGTACTCAAGTAATTTGCTCCTTATTTAAAAAATCATAAAGCTATCATGGAAGACGTCCTAAAGTGGATTAATCTACATTCAAAGAGCTTTCATATGGTTCAAGAATCTTGAGATTTGGCTAAGAAACGAAGGAGTTATCATCATTTGTAATCTAGTTTAGTTCATTTGTTTCTTTATGATATCATACTAGTTTAGGATGATGTAAGCTAGAATCCCTAGTATTTCTTGATTTGTACACGCCAAGGGGGCTTCCATTTAGTATAAATAGACCCCTTGGGTGCCTTGTAATCTCATTCAATTCAATAATTCAAATAAAACACAAGGTGTTGTTTTCTCTCTAGCATTTGCTAGTATTTCGTTTCTCTTGAGGGAGATTCGATTCTATCATCTTCTTCTAGCTTAGGGTGGCATCCTAAGTGGTGATAGGAAGAGATTGAAGCATTCTTGAAGGTGGTGTGGCTGTATCCTCCAAGAATCTTCAAGAGCCAAATCTATCATTCAATCATCCAATTCGTTCATTCAAGCAATTCATCCATCTTTGATTGATCTTTCAAGCATCAATCGACATTCAATCTATCAAATACCATTCGTCCACTCCATATTCATCCCACAATCGATCAAGGTGTCATCATCATTCATCAATCGTTCATCCATTCAATTCGTCATTCATCCATCATTCATCAAAACTTCAATTGATCTTCAATCTTGGTAAACGAATTCCATCATCTTTTCGTTTATCTACATATCCTTCTAGCAGTAGACTATGTGTCTAAATGGGTAGAGGCCATTCCGTCAAAGAGAAATGATGCAAAGGTAGTGACTAAATTCCTTCGGGAAAATATCTTCTCTAGGTTTGGAGTGCCTCGAGCGATAATTAGTGACCAAGGAACCCATTTCAACAATCGATCTTTTACAACTTTGCTTAGGAAGTATTCCGTGGAGCATAGATTAACCATCGCTTATCACCCACAATCAAATGGTCAGACTGAGGTGTCCAATAAGCAGATTAAGCAAATTCTTGAGAAGACGATGTCTAAGAATAAAAGAGACTGGTTTGTCAAATTAACCGATGCTTTATGGGCCTATAGGACAGCCTACAAGACACCCATAGGAATGTCTCCGTATAGAGCGATTTTTAGAAAGCCATGCCATTTACCAGTTGAACTTGAACATAGAGCGTGGTGGGCCTTGAAAGCCTTAAATCTTAACCTTTCGGAGGCTGGGAATGTTAGGAAGTTGACCTTGTGCGAATTAGAAGAATTAAGGAGGGAAGCCTATGAGAATGGACGATTGAGTAAGGAGAGGTCCAAAATCTTGCACGATAAGATCATTCATAGGAAGACTTTCTTCCCGGGACAGAAGGTGCTCTTGTATGACTCAAGATTGCACTTGTTTGCTGGAAAGTTGAAATCTCGGTGGACTGGGCCCTTTATTGTAACAAAGGTATTCCCTTCAGGGGTGGTTGAAATTAAGGACCCAACTAACGAGTCTATTTGGAAAGTGAACGGTCGCAGGTTGAAACTTTTCTTGGAGTTTCCGGAGAAGGTGGACGTGGAGTGTGTGACATTCCACGATTCATCCGACCATTGAAGAAAAGTGAGGTAATACCCTTGTATATATTGTAAATAAGTTTATTTTTCTTGATTTGCTTCTTTATATACTTCTCCTAATTATGCATAACAAGAGGAAAGGATCAATTTATTGTGCGTATGGGCATCATTCGTGGCTTGTATAATCAATCTCCATTTACAAGTCATGCAATGATTCAATTATAATCCATTCAAGTATCATTTTTCCTTATTGTTTAAGCTTAGTTAATGAGAAGTTTCTTTTTCATTTATTTTGTGAGATTTCTTGTTGTTTCTTCTTTTAGGGTGTTTGTTTCCCTCTCTTTTAGTCACAATGAGGGCATAGTGTGACCTTTTTGTGTGGGAGTGGGGAGGCATGCATGTCGACTTTCTTTTCTTTCCTTGTACAAAGTTTTGGGTAGCTTTTGTTTAGGTTTTGTGTGTTTTTAATTTTGCTTAAGTTTTAGTAGGTTAGTTTTAGTTAGGTTTTGTGTGAAAATTTTGGCTTAAGTAAGTACTTCGGGTTTTTAAGGTGCCCGGGGAGGTTTTAGAGTTTTGAGAGTTGAAAAGTTTTGGTGAAAGTGAGAGTTTTATACTTAGTTTTTACAAGTAAACTGACTTTTTCAATTTTATGGACAGAGCACTGACTCAGGCGAGTCAAAGCCGGCGCGACCTAGTCGCACTTCTGAGTGGCCAGGAGTTGATGAAATTTTGGGAGGAAAAAGTCAAGAGACAGAGCACTGACTCGGGCGAGTCAGCTGCCACGTGATCGAGTCGTCTCGGCGAAAAAATAGTGCAGACGAGCGACTCGGGCGAGTCGTGATCAGTGATCGAGTCTACTGCAGCAGGTGCGATCTGTCGGGCTCTTTAAGGGCTAGTTTTCTCACTTTCTTTCATAATTACTCACACTCTTTCTCTCTCATATCTCTCTCTTACCTCCCACAAACCCTAGAAGCTTCCCCTAACTCCAAATCTTCTCTAATCCCTTCAATTTCTCTTGGATTTTCACAAATTTGTGCCCTAATTGTGCAATTTTCTGTGTTGTGCATACTCCTTAAGAACCTTGCAGCGATTTGTGTCTCTTTGGTGCAATTTGTTTCTTGCTTTTTGGTTGGGAGTTTGAGCAACTCAAGATTCAAAGGAAGAAGAAGAATTTGCTCCTTGTTGGTGTGATTTTGTTGGGTATTCTAGTTAGAAACAACCTTAAGTGCTTCAAATTTTACTCTTGCTCAAGGTGTTCAAGTGTTGGGGTTCAATTGGAGCTTTTAGTGCTAGATTTGGTCCCTTGACTCAGCAATCCTTGTTCTTCGGCTCATTTAAGAGGTAAAACTTCAATTTTGGTGCTTCAAGTTCAATTTTTAGAACAAAGGTTGGGTGTTACTTGTGTTTTTCACTTGAAAGTTAGGGTTGTGAATTGTTTTTGGTGGACTTTGGTGTATTTGGGTTGCTTTGTGTCACACCAAGTCACATACATGGTTCGATCTAAGCGTGCACGCAATGATGAAGAGCGATCTCCTTCACCACCCCCCGAATCCTCTTCGGGCATGGCTAAGGATCGTTACAAAGCCCAACCACCCACACCGCTTCAAGTTGCGGTGGTGAGAATCACGTTTAGGGATTCCCATCACAGACAAAAATATAACCTATATCAACGTCGAAATATTTGTGCTCCCGACATTTACGGTGAGGCAACCGTCCGAAAGGTTTACTGCGGGCCGAGCTTTGATTATAGCTTCCAAGTCTTGGTGTGGCACACATTCATCAAAATCAACGAGTCAATCTCCGATCAACCCATCCTCGAGTTTTTGAGTTCATTGATAATAGAAGATGATGGAAAACCGAGCGCCAAGTTCTGATATAAGGTAGGGAATCAAGAACGAACTTGCAGGTGCAAGAACTTTGTCGGGCGTTGGGTCTACTCGAGGACGGAATGTTTTATGATGACTCAGTGCATTTTGACGAACAATTGGCTATGAAGAGCTTGACCTGTTGGAGGAGGAAGCACCAACCGACGCACGCTCAGGACACCCTCCTACATTGTCACAAGAACTCGAAGGGTCGTGACCTTTGCAACTTAGCGGTGCGGTTCTTTCATCGAGTGGTTTCAAGTTCGGTGTTCGGGAGAGATGATGGACGAGCTAACGTCCGGCGAGATGATCTTTTCATCATGTTCAACACTCTTCAAGGGAGAAGGGTAAACACTGGATCATGTATCTTGCATTGTTGGAAAGATATCACTTCGAAGAATTTGTTGACTACGATTGGAATGGGGCATAAAATATGCCATTTTCTGAGGAAGCAACGTTTCGGGGCGTATCTTGACAAGTACCCTCCTCGTTATTTCCCCTATCCAATTGATGGAATGCGATTGCAAAGGATGGGAATCCTTGCGAGGCATCCCACTAAGACTATCTATAAGCACGGTTTCGATAAATCGGCAACATCAATTCATTTGGATCATGAACGGGCAGCGCGTTACTTGGATGTAAGGAACCAGCATAACTGGTCTTGCGGGGAGAACTCCAGGAGTTTTCGGCGGGTCATGGGTCCTGATGATCCTTATGCACCAGAGGAGGTGGAAGAAGATGAAGAAGAGGATGAAGAAGATGAGGAAGAGGAAGGGGAACCGGCGAACCAAGGCGAAGCGAGTAGTAGCGGCTCCCAGGAGATTACTATGGGGTACTTAGCGGGCCAAATGGATAGACTTAGTGTTGATCTCCAGGAACAAAGGACCCTACTTCAAAGCACTCACAACTTGTTGGAGAGTCAACAAGACCTCTTACGTGCCCAACAATCGACGTTCGAGAGGCACGAGGGGTATTTTCAGCGCTACGATGCGTACTTCCAACACTAGAATCAATACTGGAGGGATTAGGGGTATTATCACTATGCCATGGCCGATCGTCCGCCGGCACCGCCCGACTACGTCAACCAATACTACCCATCCTACTTCCCCTACTTACCCTTATCCTCCTCCGGGAGGTGATGAACAATAATTGTGAGAATTCCGCACCCCCACTTCTTATTTCTTGCATTACATTACTTACTTGCTATCTTGTGATGCATGCGCGGGGGTGTGCTTATGATGGGGTAGGGTGGAAGGTGTTCCGGTATGATTTTGCATTCTTGGAATTTGTTGGTTGTTGAGTGTTGCTTCACTACTCTTGTCGCGGTTCGTTGGTTGAGTTTTTGTCATTGCAAGCTTGGGTACTATGAACTTGGGATGCTTGGTGGCAGATGTTTGGTTTGCATTTGGAGTTCTCTCCTTCGTAGAACCGAGAAGTAGTGCGAAATTCCACCCTCAATTCCCGCCTCATATAATGAGATTCGGGGTTGAGGTCAGTCAGTGATCATGTACATATTGTAAAATATTTTGAGTTTTCTTTTCGTAGTTAGTCCTTAGTTCTATCTTGTACAGTTTTATTTTACTTTTGATCTAGCATGTAAGTATTTCCACCATAGACTGCTTTTGTTGTCTATTGAGAATCTATGGTGTTATGCTCGTGGATCATGAATTGGGTGTACGTTATTGAAGACTTTTCAGGTAATCTCATTCCACCTTCTTTTTATGTGAATATATTATCGATCCATGATGCATTCTTGTTTTTCTTTTTGGGTGGCGAACCCCTTGAGTGTGAATGTTGGATATATATGGTTGTTGGAGCCGTATGGGCTCGGGAGCCACCATTTTGTTTGTTCTGTGTTTGATTGTGTGTTTCTAGGTCTTCTACCTTACTTGTGACACCCTTCTTCTCACAATGAGGACATTGTAAAGTTTTGTGTGGGAGTGGGGAGTGATTCTTCCATTTATCATGGGTAGATCACCTAGTCTTTGAGTCTTTTGTTTTTGTTTTGCTTAGTTTATGTCTAAAAATTTGAAAATTTTGTGTGAAAAGGAGAAAAAAGGGAGTGAAAAACCTCCAAAGTTTTTGTTTTTCCGTTTTGTTTTGCTTTTGCTTCGTTTCTTGGATTTCGTTGTCAAAATTAGGAAACCGTTCTTAATCTTCTTTAAAAGAAACCGGTTTGAGCATTTTCGACCCTATTTCGAGCGATTGTCATGACTCACCTTATTTAGATTCCTTTCATTTAGTGTCTAGCGAGATCCCATTTCTTTCTTTTTATGTTCTGGTTGAAATTGGGAGATTCTAGGGATTCGAGTCCGAGCTTGTTTTCCAAAAAAGAAAAAGCAAAAACAAAGTCAAAAGTCAAAAGCAAAAAAGAAAAAAAATGAAGCAAAGTTAAATTAATTGATTAATTGGGGCGTGTGGGCTTTACGACATCAACCACCATACACTTAGCCAACCTACACGGGCCCGGTATTAGCGGTACGATGCTATTACCCCTTAAGCTCCTCCTATATTGAATTCTCGACGAGGTGTGTATGGAAAAGACTGTGTTGGGAAGGTAAATCCCATTTTGGGCCGTCCAATTCCCGAAAGTAAGGCTAATACTGACCATTAAAAAGTAAAAAAAAAAAGAGAAAGAAAATTTGTTGGGATTACCCAACCCAAAAAGAAAGTTTGAAGTGTTAATAAAGTGAGGGGCCTCTCCTTGCATCACCTACGGCCCTCACCAAGCCAAGGGCGACCAAATGCGGGGAACTGCAACTCTTTTCTTTCCTTGTTCGCTTCGTTGTTTTTAAGCTCGGGCGTGAGTCTTTGGAGTCTATCGGAATCAGTTAGAACTTTCTAAACTTTTACACAAGTGGGATGTAGCTTTACATGAGGTGTGAGGGATCGAAAACCCCTAAGATTGGCAGTTGTTCGGGTTAGGTGTATGTGAGGTGCTCATAACGATTCTTTTTGGAGGATTCACATCGTTTTCTTGATTGAAACAACTTGATTCAAGTTGTTTTGTTTTCTTTCTTTTCAATCTTGTTTTGTTTTTCACTTTCTCTCTCTCCTTTTCTATGGCTTTTGTGGGTATAGTTGCTATAAACCCTCACGAGACCTACCTCGTCCACCCGGGCTACCGGGGGGTTTAACTGGCTTGATGCATACGCTAAATGCATCCGCGATTCCTGCGAAAGTGAGTTAGGGTTTTAGTTTTCTTTTTCTAGTCTTTTGCTTTGTTTTTAGTTTGCTTGGGGCGAGCAAACCTTTATGTGGGAGTGGTGTTCGGTCTCATTTTGAGCCGAATACTTCTCTTTATTAGGAAGTTGTTGCATGTTTTAACCCTTTATAATATGTTAGTTATAAGAATTTTCTTGTTTTATAGGAATTTGGGAGATTAAGTTAATAAGGAGCCTAATATGGAGCAAAATGCCTCAAGAAGAGAAGAAGTGGAAGCAGCTAATTGAGAGCTTTGAAGAAGTGGGGACTACCATATTCAAATCAGCTAAGGAAGAGTGGGACCAGAAGGCCGACTCGCCCAAGTCGACCCTCGGCGCGGTCGAGTCGAGCCTCTGGAGGCTGCCAACAAAATTCAGAAAAATTGACTAAGTTCATGAGAGGGACAGAAGGCCGACTCGCCCGAGTCGATCCTCGACGCGGTCGAGTCACCCTCCTGTCAGCTGAAGAAATCCAGCCAAAATGAAGAACTTCAAAGGACCAGAAGCCTGACTCGCCCGAGTCAGGGGGGGGACTCACCCGAGTCACCCTGTTTTTCTGCGATTAGTTGAAGGCTAAAGTGATGCGTTTTGTGTAACAAATTGGGCCTATTATATATACTCCCAGCTGTGAATTTAGCAGCAAGTAGTCTTTTAACCTAGTTCTAAGTTGTTATTAATTAGCTTTTCATGTTTTCAAGTTGATTTCCATTTTTCTCTCTCCTAGGTTTTCCTTAAGCTTGTTCTTCAAGTCATTTGTAATCAACTTCAATCAATATAATTTCTAGGTTTTTATTCATTGTCTCTTGTTTCTTTAATGCTTTTAATTAGTCTTTCTTACTTTGATTGTTCTAGATTAGCCACAAAATTACCAAATCCATCTTTTAGTGAGGAGGAGGATTAAGGGTCACAAATTTCACTCTAAAGTGGGAATTTGAGGATCCTTAGTAGTCCAAATCACGCTTTCTTAATTGTTCGGGGGAAGTTTGAGTTAAGGATTCAAGTGAAGATTAGTTCATCAAAGGTATAATCTCTAGTTTTCATTTTCTTTGATATTCAAGTTATTTGATAGATTTTAGTGTTAATTGCCTTGTTCATGCTTTATTGCTTTCTAGAATGTGCTTTGATTGCTTTTAGTTAATGATTAGTTTAGATATGATGCATGATTAGAATAGTTTTAATAGCTTATTTTACTTGATTTATTGCTTATTGCATTGGGAAACTATTAACAAGCCATAGAACCTAACAATCCAGACACCCATCCCTGAGACCGACAACCCCTACTGAAAACCACATAAATACACAACCGAACAATGAACTATTTTACTTTAATTTATTATAATTTGAGTTGAAAAATAATTTTCATATTTTTTGGTAAAACTTTTAAAGATTAATTATTGACTAAATAATTTTTAATATTAATTAGTCATGATGATTAATTTCAGAGATACAAATAATTGCCGAGCTTTAGTAGCATATGCCCTAAAATGCTTTTCCAAATTTGGTAAGGAATTAGGAAGGGCTCCTTCGTTTGGTGGACAACTAAAAGTATATTTAATAAAAAGGAAACAAAGTTCATTAATACGTAGAGTGTTGTCGATAGGAGTGGGGCCCATCTTTGGCCATTGGGACCCCATACTCCATCCTCGATAGGCTTGTTGAGTTGTACCCCTGAGATAGGGGTTCAATGTGTTGGAGTACTTATCTATTTTTTTATAAGTTTCATTAATTTTATACATGGCTTGTTTAGCTTCTTCCGTCTAATTTTAACTATACAACCTTCTTTTAACAACAATTATGAGCGCTTGACCTCACTCCCTCTACGTGTTTTCTCTCTCTCCGAATCCTTGACCATTATGTTATAGAATAGGGTTCGAGTTCAATCGTCGCCGGTGTCAGTGGGGACTTGGCACCGATGCGATCGTTCCTCTTCTGATTTCCTGTTTTCGGTCTTTCTTCATCCTTTAGTTAGATTTTGTAGGTCATTCCCGATCTTCTGGCGGTTCGATCGAGTTTTGTGGAGGCCGATTATTTCTCATTTTAGCTCACTTTTCTCTAGGAATGGGTTGTACGTGGAGGTGATGCATTGATTAGGTTGTGTGCATCTACCCATTTAATTAAGAGTTGGACCAGATATTTGGTGGTCTAGTTCTTTGTCTGGGACGTCTATTGATCAACGATTCTTTTTTGCTTGTCTTTGGAGATCTTGGGATAGTATCAAGAAGCTTTCTATGTGTTTCTAGTTAGTGTAGCCATTGTGCATAAGATCCCTCCGTTTAGAGATTTTTGGGGAGTCGGGAAAGTATTTCTCCGCTAAGAAAGAAGTCTTGATTTTGGACATTGAGGGTGATTCCTTGAGGTTTTTCCCTAAAGCCCGTTGGCTACCGTATTTGATAAGATCACATACTTTCGTTTGATCTCAGACCAAGATCAGTCGGTCGAGTAGCCCAGTCTCTCGAGCGCTTCATGGACTGATGTGGAGGTCTTCTCATTTGGAGACTCCACACTCGGTTCCATTCCAACGTAGACGAAGCCACTTGTTCAAGAGCCCACCCAGATGATCTTTTAAATAGACCCTTAGGTATATAACTAATCCCCCACTATATGTATTCTTTCCTTTATGATTTTTAGTAGGTAGATTAAGAAAGGGAAATTGGATTTAAATAATCTGAACTTTGGGCCATATTAGACTAAATAATCTGAACTTTAGATTTGGTTCTAAATAATATGAACTTTTACACCCTTCGATTCTAATAGTATGCCACCGAGTAAAGTTGAACTTAACTCGGTGGCAGGATGACGTAACGATGCTGACATGGCAAAGTCAAAAGACCCAGTCGCATGCCTCCACCGCCACGTCATCCGTCACCAAGTTAAGTTCAACTTTACTCGGTGGCGTACTATTAGAATCCAAGGATGCAAAAGTTCATATTATTTAGAATCAAATATAAACTTTATATTATTTAGTCTACTATAACTCAAAGTTCAGATTATTTTAATCCAATTTTCCATTAAGAAATCCTAAGGGTTAGGATTTATGCTGCTCTAATTTCTTGTGGCCTAGTTAGGAATTGGGCCTACCTAGTAATACTCATCAGTGGCATCAGAGCTAAAGTTAGCATGCTTATGTTTATATTGCCTTTTATATGTGATTCAATGGTTGAGTCATATATGTTAGGTTGCTAGATTATTTATTTATGCCAAGTTTTATGTATTGATGGATCTAATCTATTAGGATATATGCATGCTAGATTAAAAGTTAATTTTGGCATGTTGTAAAACTTAACCTAGATTATTTTGAAAATAATATTGTTTCTGTTGGATAAACCTTGGTTATGATTGGTTATTGGGTCTGATTAGATGTTTGGTAACATTTGTGATTACTTGTGGGTTTCCGATATAAGACCATGACTAGTAACTTGAGTTTTAGCCCCTTGTGTTGACAAGGGGTCTCGGCAATGACATTAGGTGTCCCACTCGAGACCTAGGAAAAACTCGCTGCTCCCTTCGCTTATCCTTGAGGATTATGATCTTGACGTTGCAAGTCATGTTTATGATCGCTCTTCTGATCGATTAGAAGTTGTGAGTAGGGACTTAGCTTGGGATGTGACATCAGATGTCATATCTATGACTAGTGCCATCTCAAAACTCTTCAAATCAAACCCGAGAAATTCGATATTTGAGTCTAGAGTGTTTAAACTTGAAATTTCAATTTCTATAACTTCTTGGTTAAATTGGATTTAACATACAGTTAAATATTGGATGATTTAGGTTAGTTATTGTATATAAGGGAAGAGTTAATTTTGGATATTAACTATCAATCAATTAGTTGGGTATAAATGGATTATTCATAGAGTTGATCACTGGTTGATTCTAGTTGATACTTTGGTGATGATTCTCAGTATGATATTGTATCTACTGAGTTGATTCATTTGATTTTGAAAACTGAGTGAGTGTGAAAGTGTCTAAACTCTTGAAATTTGGAATTTCGAGAGGAATGGGCTTCAACTCTAGCCTAAAAAGGTTTTAGTGCTTAGAGTTTAACTTGATAAAATTTGGAATTTTGTTGAGTTATAAGCAATTGTTCACGTTGTGTGATTGGGAATCACAATGTAGAATCAAAAGGGGTTTTGATTCACTACATGATTTTGGTGCTTAGTATTGCAATTAGATGATTTCTTTAATGGTTATTGAAGCAGGGCTGATATATATGTGATTTATTTCATTGCAATGCTACCAAATTGCTTGAATCACATGTGCTCTTAGTATGACCGTAGTTAGGCCCTATTTGGCAACTAGCTGCTAGTTGGTAGCTGTTTAGTTGTTAGCTGTTAGCTGATAGCTGTTTGGATTAGCTGTTTGACTTTAATTGTTTGGGTTAGCTTATTGTAGGAAAAGTGTTTGGTAAAGTAATTTTTTGTGAACAAATACAACAAAAAGCTTCACCAACTAGCTTTTTAAAAACTAGCTTATTGGGTCCAAAAAGCTAATATAAAAAGCTACTTATCAAACACATCAAGTAACTTTTTTTTCCTTGGTCAAAAAGCTAAAAACTATCCAAAAAGCTAAAAGCTACACAAAAAGCTGGGTAGCCAAACACCCCCTTAGTCAAATTACCATTCTGCGTATCAGTTTGGATGAAATATGGCATGGGTTCCGTCGATTTTGAATTAGTTTATTTTCAATTGATTAAAATTGTAATCGTGTTTGAAATTGGTGTAACCTCATGAGATGAGGACCACTTGTAATTCTTGCAATATGGGAGATGTCGAGTTAAGTGGGAGCCCAAAGGGAATGAGGATGTCGGTTCATGTAGGAGTCAGATCTAAGAAGTTGCTTATTCTAAAAACTGGTTCTTGGAGATGATAAAAAAGAATCCTGAAGGCATTCAAGAAGGGTTCTTGGAGGCTATCAAGAAGTTGTTCTTGTAGACCAGCTAGGCTTAGTTAAATTGTTTAATTAAGTCTAGGTGGCCATATTAGGAGTTTTATTTATACTTTGAATGGTTCTTAGAACATTATTATTTTATTTTGCCACGTCTTTCATGCTCAATTCACCCGTGTCACCTAGAATTGCATGCTTAGGGTAATAAATTTATTTTCTCTAAAATTTGAATATGATTGCTCACCCTAATGAATACCACTTGCATCGTGGGTGTGTGTGACCCGAGAAATCGCCATTTAGAAAATTGTTTCGGATGCGCTACTTAAATTATCGGAAGCCGACTAAGGTTGCTTAATCCTTAAATAAGGATATTTTTACTTTATGAAATTCATTTTCGAGGTGATGAAACTTTATTCATTTACGAACCTATTTTTTATATCATCAAAATACCCGAATTTACATAAAAAATATTTTACTAATGCTTTAAGACTAACCCATTTATAAACCCGGTCCGTAGAGAAAAAAACATGGGCCACCGGAGGGTGTCGTAGGCCGCTTGACCTACGACAGTCCCATGGTTGGGCCTGTTCTTCCCCGGCCCAGTGAAAATGGATGAAGAAAATAACATAGGTCAAGCGGCCTATGCTATTTTCTAGACCATTTTCTCTCGGCCGAGGCTCAAGTTTATATGTGAAAATGTAAGAAAACATTAGTAAACATTTTTATAGGCAATGACGTGTATTTATGATAATTAAAAATAGATTATAAAAGAAAGAAAGAGTCGCTAGTCGATTTAAGGAAATCGACAAACCAAAAAGATAAAAAGATAACTCCGATCTACGAACCCGAAAATTCTAAGTTCAGGGGCAAGGTTAGGAATTCGAGAATTAAAGAAATCTCGAATTTGCGTGTCATAAAACAGACTCTACTAAAATCGAACTTCAAATGAAAAGAGCGGGGGGAAGTTTTAAAAAATATTTCACAACGTTATATTCATGAGCATGCAATGTTTAAGACATGACGTCTTTTACAAAATATGTACAAGCAACGTGATATAAAGAAAAGATTACATCATTTGAACATAAAAGAACAAACCTCACTTAAGATGTCGGTATGATGCAAAATTAAACTCCTCTTGATTACTTGAAGAGAAAATGGAGATGGGATATGGTAGGGTAGGATTTGGATGTGGGAGCTTATGGATGAACGATGATAATGGATGAATGATTAGAGAATAAGGATTAAGAAAGTATGGATATTGGTGAGATTTTGAGAGATTTTAGTAGTATACATGATGATAGTTGATGAGAATGGTATGGAGAGATGGGGTATTTATAGTTGGATGAGAGTTGATGAGGATGGAAGGAAGAGGGAACACGTCCCAAAGATCATGCCCTCAATATGCATAATTGTAGGCCGTTTGACCTTCATCATGATCAAAGGTCAAAGGTCAAAGCTGAGATCAAGGGATGGCGGGCCTGATGATTCTGGCACCAAAATCGAATTTATATTACATAGGCTAAGCGACCTATGGCAGAAGACACAAGGATCGGTGACGAACGAAAGCGGGCCGCTTCTCTCTGCGTAGGCTAAGCGGCTACGCTGGCTGTTCAAGGCTCGGATCGCCTTCTGGGCCTGGTTTCTGGGCCTAGGAGTTGGTGTAGGCCGCTTAGCCTTTGTAACTGGCTAAGTGCAACTTCAAACGACCATAATTCCTTCAAATGGATTCCGATTTAGGCGATTCAAAAGGCGTTGGAAAGCTTAGGATGTGTATTATATCTCAACAAAAGAAATAGGGCCAATGAGACTTGTGGAAAAAATGGGATTCGAAATGGTGAGCACATGTATGTGGAAAGGGCGAAAAATGATGGTTTTTTTGTAGTGGGTTCGGCCCAGTAGCTTTTGATTGAGTAAGACCCATTGGATTCGTTTTCATTCTAGCCTCTTTTCTTTTTGCTCCTGGTTTGTACATTTTTCCCGGTACAAAATCCGGTGTCTACAGAGAGCCCCCACTTTGATCGAGTCCGAATAGGACGAATGTTAAAGTAGCCTGATATGAAGATGACTTGAAACCTTGCTCTTGATGATCAGTAGTCGAGTTTGAGCCTCTGTGCGAGATGACATTCTTTGATTCTCCCTCTTTTCTCGATGAGTATGCATGCACTTGGTCTTCTAGACTCTAGACTCTTATGCACTTAAGCACGTCTGTTGACTTTATGCATGATCTCCTGATGCAATGTAATGAATATTTACAGGAACGATATTTTACAATGCATGTGACTCAATATGCAAACAGCCCCCAGTACCAAGACTTAGAACGCTGATTCCCTAAGTGTCAGAGCAACTCGACATGTAATTTCAGGACAGGGCAGGATAGGTGAGGCTTATGACGAGGCCTGATGAAGAAGGCATTGTCCTGGATGACTTGTCTTGTCCTCTTGCTTCCATGGTTCATTGTGGAGATAGGTAGAGCACCTTTACAGGTTATGTGATGCTTAGGGGAGCCCCCAGCTCAAATGAACTCTTCTCTTGAGTCGGATGCTGTTTGCAACTAGCCATTGATGTGGCTTATTTCTTGTCCTTGACGGATGGGCCTTGCTCAGGTATGCTGAGAACTGGCCTTGAAATATCGAATCTCGCACTTGCACTAAAGACCGAGTCAGAAAAGCTCTAGTGGTATGGGAGGATGAAAAGGGTTGGAAAAAGAAAGGGTAAGTCTGATGATGGTCAGACGGGTTCATGGAGGTTCTTGGTTTAAAAAGGAGATAACGGTGGGTTTATGGTCGAATCTGGGTATATCATGATTGATAGACGACCGTGTTTTGGCTAAGGTTAGACGCTTGGCAAGGGTGAAGTCACCTCATAGGAGAAAAGATGAGGGAATGGTTGAGATAGATTCATGTCATAGGACTAGAGGTGGTTGGCTATCTGGATGTGAAGGTGATCCATGTCTAATGGAAAGAAGGTTGGGGAATTGTGATGGTAGGGATGTGAAAGAACTTCAAAAATTCAGGGTTTACTCTCCTTTGGCCTAACCTGCCATGACGGGTTTTCAGGCTAGCCTCTCTTATTCTCTCGCTCTCCTTTTGCCTAACCTGCCCTGACGGGTCTTCAGGTTAGCCTCTCTTATTCTCTCCTTTTGCCTAGCTTTGGAATTTCAAGCTAGCCTATCTTGTTCTCTCACTCTCCTTTTGCCTAGCTCAGGGTTCCGAGCTAGCCTCTCTAATTTTTTTTCCTCTCAAAGACCAAAATTTTGTGACAAGGGATGCTCCTTGAATTGTAGCGGCCGAGCCTCAAAGAGGTTCTCCTACGTATCCAAAGTGGAATCAGGCCAGTCGTAGTTCATAAGGTGCAGCTTCAAAGGTTTGGTGCCTCGAGGAAGGGTTGGTGAGGTATGCTTGAGGATGATTATGGATGCAAAGATGTGATGACGAGGTGAAGGCTTGGGGCGCAAGGCTTGAGCGCAACTCGGAAATTTTATGAAGGCTCAAAGGTTTAAAGGTGTGATGACGATGTGAAGGCTTGGGCCGCAAGGCTTGAGAACAATTTGGAAGGTTATGAATGGTTTTCCGGTGTGCATGACTGTTAGGTCCGTCTCCGGTTTCTCACCCTCCTTTTTTTCTTCTTCTTTTTTTTTCTCTCTCTCTTTTTTCTCGCTTTCTTATTCCTTTTTTTTTGTTGTTGGTATGCTTCGAGACTTGTACGGCCCAAACGGGGTTTACTCTCCCAGCACAGGTTTTTCTATACACGAAAAAAGTGCTTAAGGGACATGAGCGTCGTACCACTCATGCCGACCCATGTTGGTGGACCACCTAAAAGCTCTCTCTCTCTTCTTTTCCTTTTTCTTCTTTTTTTTTTGCTTTCTCCTTTTTTTTGACTTTCTTCTTCATGGGATTGATTACTGCTCACTTTCCTAATGATATTAGTCACAACACACCTTTTGGCTTTAGGGTAGATATGGAGCAGTCATGAAGAGAATGACTGGGTTGGTCAAGGCTAAGGGTTTTTGAATGGTTGCTGTTATGAGGGATGCAAAGAGGGATGATTTGGTGAATGGGAACTTGGGATGAAGATGTAGATGATAGATGTTGAGGGCGAATGGGAAGGTAACACGTGATACGGATGGTGATGTGGGTGCTGAGGCGGTAGCCCCCTATCTTAGCACGTTTTGTTCAAGTTGCTGGTCTAGGAGCATAGAAATGTTCATTTTCAAGAGACTGATGATTTTGGTATTCTGTCCTTTTGCCCAACTTGCTTGATGAATGCAGACTAGCTTCTCTCTTTTCTTTTTTTTTTCTCTTTGTTTTTTTTTAAAATTAAACCCTAGATTCGTAGGATGACAAACTTGGTGAATGAAAGGGTATATGAGGTTGATGATAGCTGGATATGTCATACTTGGGTGTTAAGGCTAACTAATGGGTGAAAGAGCATTTAAACTCAAGTTAAGAGTAAAGCACGAGATTCTCAAACAATCACAATCAATAGATGCATCTTATTGAATTCAAAAGACAAGCATATCACAGACCGACTCAATGCCACACCTAATTGACTCTGAAAATATGGTTCTCAACATAATTGGGACCCTAGCAAACTTCAAATCCCCTTCCTGCGGTGTTACCTTTCCCTATTGACTGCTCTTGGAGGGTCGTTGCTCTAGCAAGATTTATGTCCTGTTTTTGGTACAGGGAGTGTCCCAACCCTTATCATGTCTCCTATCTTATTCTTGAGGGACCAACACTTCTCAGTGTCATGACCTCTGCAACGGTGATAGCAGCAGAACTGATTGGGATTCCAATTCTTTCCTTTAATTTTTGGTTCACCACTCGGTAAGACCAACTCAAGGATACCCTTCTTGACCAGCCCATCGAGAGTCTGAGCGTGTGTATGTCTCATACTTCGGCACGAAGGGTCCCTGACGTTGGATGGAATTAGTCTCAACAATTTTGGAAGGGTCGCTAGGTGCACTATTGGCCCTCCTGTTGGAGCTAGATTCTTCCCAATCGTTGTTCATGGCTTCCAATTGGACACAAATGTCCTTAAGGTAATCAAAGTCCTTAATGACATGATATTCCAAGTGACGGGACATACTGCTTTTGAGACCCTACTTGAAAGTAGTTAGTTGCAAGCGCAGAGGTATGGTCTCAATGATGTGGAACAACTTGGTGTGCCGTCTTTCAAAATAGTCTTGGAAAGACTCATCGTCCCTTTGCTTCATGGTTGTTAGGTCATCCACTGTGGCATGCTTCTTTTAGATACGGCTGTAGTGACTAATAAAGGCCTTAAATAGCTTTTTTCAATCAGTCTTGACTTGAGGTGACAGGGAATGGTACCATACTTTAGCTTCTCCATCTAGGGTGGATGGGATGACTATAGAGTACAAGTCAACATCAATCTTGTTGAGAGGTTCTAAGTGCATGAACTCCTCAATGTAGTGAGTGAGATTTTCAGATGGCTTGAACTTGATGTTGGGTACTTCAACTTTGTCGGTCGCCTTCATGATTGGGTGGATAGGCAAATGCACATCTGTGTACTTGTCGGTAAAGGCCGGAACAATGCTCATCATCTTGGTAATACTCTCAAGTTTTTGTTCCAAGGCCTTGATAGCAGGGTTTTCAGTGACTTTGGGAATCTCCGACGCCATTTTGAACTTCCCTTTCAATGATCCTGACCCCCTTGACTTATCCTCTGCAGGTGTCTTGACAAGTACGGGCTTAGATTCATACCCATGGACTTTTATGACATCATCATCTCCCTCAGTGTTAAGGCCCATCTTCTCATTGATCTTGCTGATGGCTTGTAACATGTCATCCATCACCTGTTGTTGCTCATGTAACCTCTTCCCAATTTTCTGCTCCTGTTCGAGGAAATTTTCAAAGACTAGGCCTTGCATTTTAGTGTAAAGATCCTCCAGCTGTTTCGAAATGTTGGCTTCAGCGCCTTAGAAATGGATCCCTTGGAATCGTTCCTCATCCATAATTCGAGTTCTAGGTTGAATGGTAGATGGGTCGCAACTTGGATTTGAAACCAACCAGTCAGTATGTGGATCTCTGACGTAGGCCCGGAGTCGACCTCCTATCGTGCCTGTATGGAAATTTGTTAGTGAATCGATAATCAACTCTGACACTTTCTACCCAATGCATGCATGCCTTAAGAGTCTTATATGAGACCCTAGCAAACTCGACACTTACATGATGACACAAGAGACTCACCCTTTTTTGGAAGTGCATGTCCTAACTCTATATGGACCTAACAACAAAACATCATAAAGGGCCGAATAAAGTCAAATATAGTGAGCTGATCATAAGTTGGAAAGCACAAGTTAGTGTTTCTCAATTCGGATGGGCCCAATCTACAAGCTGACCGTTTTAAGGAGAATCCGTAACTTGGCCCAACAACTCAGACAGCTCAAGCTATATTGGCTTTTATGCGGACTAGAATAATGTTCGACAAGACTGACGACCCTTTCTTTTTTATCTTTTTTTTTGTATTTTTTTTTTCTTTTGATTTACCCAAGGAAAATGGATGTTGTGAATGACTAAATAAAGCCAACAATAAGCGAGTTATAATTAGTTTATAGGCTTAATTGACAAATCTAATATGGTTGAGCCTAACAACGAGCCGGCCATAAATGTGATGAATTTATTAATTAAATCCATAAATTAATTTACTCAAGTCTAGTGACTATTATGCAGTCCAAAACGCTATCCATTAACTTTGTTGGACTTTTAATTATATTTTTTGGACCTTTGTTAAGAGAACATCGTAAAGGGCCATACAATATCATCTAAGGTGAATCAATTTCTATTTATTAATTAAAATAATCAACCCTTGTACATAAATGGGCCCTTCCACTGGGTTAGCCATAATGCCTTTGGATTAATTATACTAATTGATAAATAATCATCTTCTCAACCCAATGAATTTTATATAAATTAGAACGAAGCCTCTAAGCTAGGGTCGACTCTTTACAAAAAGGAAAAGGGGAAGGGGAACACATATACACGTAGCATACAACATGAGAGGTATCCTAAACCGAGGCTTTATGTTCATGGATTTCTATGGCTGGGTTAATATGGTCTACCACACGTTCTTGCCTCGATGCACTTCACCCTTATAAAATTTGTGGGTAAAGTGTGTGAGGTGTTGCTCGTCGGACTTCAAGGGAGTGTTGGAGTATAACACGGGGAGAGGAGAGACCAAATGCTTAGCGGTTGTGGAGTGCATCGCTATAGTAGTCGCCACCCACTTTCGGGTAAAAATCCTAATTTTTCCTAAACTGTCGCCTTTGTGCTCATGTGTCAAAAGACCCAATGACTGACCTGGTATGCAAAAAATGCCTAAAAGAATAGTAAAATTGTGAAATAAATCAACTTCTCCTTTTTACTAATGCTTTAAGACTAACCCATTTACAAACCCGAGCCATAGAGAAAAAACATGGGCCACCAGAGGGTGTCGTAGGCCGCTTGACCTACGACAATCCCATGGTTGGGCCTGTTCTTCCTCGGACCAGTGAAAATGGATGAAGAAAATAACATAGGTCAAGCGGCCTATGCTATTTTCTAGACCATTTTCTCTCGGTCGAGGCTCAAGTTTATATGTGGGAATGTAAGAAAACATTAGTAAAAATTTTTATAGGCAATGACGTGTATTTATGATAATTAAAAATAGATTAATAAAACAAAGAAAGAGTCGCCAGTCGATTTAAGGAAATCGACAAACCAAAAAGATAACTCTGGTCTACGAACCTGAATTCTAAGTTCGGAGCAAGGTTAGGAATTCGAGAATTAAAGAAAACTCGAATCCACCTGTTATAAAAACAAACTCTACTAAAATCGAACTTGAAATGAAAAGAGCAGGGAGAAGTTTTAAAAAATACTTCACAATGTTATATTCATGAGCATGCAATGTTTAAGACATGGCGTCTTTTACAAAATATGTACAAGCAACGTGATATAAAGAAAAGATTACATCGTTAGAACATAAACGAACAAACCTCACTTAAGATGTCGGTATGATGCAAAACCGAACTCCTCTTGATCACTTGAAGAGAAAATGGAGACGGGATATGGTAGGGTAGGATTTGGATGTGAGAGCTTATGGATGAATGATGATAATGGATGAATGATTAGAGAAAAAGGATTAAGAAAGTATGGATATAAGTGAGATTTTGAGAGAGTTTTGGTCGTATAGATGATGATAGTTGACGAGGATGGTATGGAGAGGTGGGGTATTTATAGGTGGATGAGAGTTGATGAGGATGGAAGGAAGAGGGAACACGTCCCAAAGATCATGCCCTCAATATGCATGATTATAGGCCGCTTGACTTTCATCATGATCAAAGGTCAAAGGTCAAGGCTGAGATCAAGGGATGGCGGGGTGATGATTATGGCGCCGAAAACGAATTTATATTACATAGGCTAAGCGGCCTATGGCAGAAGAAGACAAGGATCGGTGACGTGGCGAACGAAAGTGGGCCGCTTTTCTGTGTGTAGGCTAAGCGCCCTACGCTGGCTGTTCTGGGCTCAGATCGCCTTCTGGGTCTGGGACTTAGTGTAGCTCGCTTAGCCTTTGTAACTGGCTAAGTGCAACTTCAAACGGCTATAATTCTTTCATCCGGATTCCGATTTAAGCGTTCAAAAGGCGTTGGAAAGCTTAGGATCTGTACTATACTCTCATCAAAAGAAATAGGGCCAATGAGACTTGTGGAAAAAATGAGATTTAAAATTGTGGGCACATGTATGTGGAAAGGGCGGAAAATGAAGGGTTTTTTTTTTTTTTTGTAGTGGGTCGGACCCAGTAGCTTTTGATTGAGGAAGACCCATTGGATTTGTTTTCATTCTAGCCTCTTTTCTTGTTGCTCCTGGTTTGTACACTTATCCCGGTAGGTGTCTACAGGGTGGTCTTGCCAAAGAAAGTCATTTAGGGGTCGTTAACAAATTGGGTATGACTCAAATCTGTTCAAAATGGCAGCCAAAAGGGTCGTTATGAACGATTGATCATAGATGACCTACTAAAGGTTTCAAACTCAAGTTTTGTTGCACCAAAGCCTACTTGGGGTACCTAGTCCTTGTGGGTCTTGGTTTCGGTTAAATACAAAATGAGAGTTAAAATATGTTTTAATGTGAAATTAAATAGTTCAATTTCTTAATTATTGATGAATGAAATCTAAAATGATGTTTTGTCAATTTATATATTTTCGCAATGTTTGACATCTCTTCACCTCCATTACATCCGGTACTAATTATCAGAATTGACGCCTACACTTGGGAATTGTTTTTAAAGCCGATAAGAAGGATTAAGTCCTTGAGAAGGTAATAGGCAACCAACCTATCGATAATTCCATGGATGCTGAGAAAGCCCAATGGAAACATCATGTGGATGGCGATGTTCAAGTGCCTCGTTTGAAGTTGGAAAACATGTCCCTTGACCTTCAAAAATTGCTTTGGGGGAGGGTGTTTTATGACATTATTACTCATTTGGAAAGTATGTTTTTGAAAGAAACTAAAATTGAGAGGTGTGAGACTATGAGCCAAATCTACAATTCTAAGCTGGAGGTTGGCGAGTCCGTAGGGTCTCATGTGTCGACGTTGATTGCTCACTTTGGCAACTTGAGTTGGCTGGGTTTCCCCTTTAACCAAGGATCAACTATTGACTTCATCTTGTCGTCGTTACATGACAGGTTTAGTCCTTTTAGGATGAACTACTAAGTGCATGGACACGAGACAAGTCTGAAGGACTTAGATGAGATGCTCGTCAAAGTTGAGAGGGATATCAAGGTAGCTTCTGAAACCGGTATATAAGAAAAAGATAAGCTGATAAACTATACTCATGAACATAACTTTTCCAACTTGAAATTAACATTTTATGGTTGTGTTCTCTAAGATCTTGTTGGGAAACAACTAATTAAAGGGTTAGACAACCAAGGAGTTGATTATTTGTAAAGAGTAACTTTATTAGATGCTAAAAACAGGTTGTCTTAAAGTAGGAGCCGGAAAAAATTCTTTAAATATCAGCAGCTCAAGACTAGTTGAAAGTGACTACAATAAGAGTCAATGAAGGCTTTTTATATATGATTATGATTCTAATTTTAGTTAAATATTATAATTTTCAGGATACCCAAAATCATCCAGGAAAACAAGTTATGAAGATCTAGATTTTCATCCCTATATGGATATGTGTTGTGTACCTAACAAAGGGTCATAAGGGCTGGAATTCCTTTTTATTATGCAAGCTTTATTTGTTGATTGTTTTCACTTGATGAAGTATATGCCTTTAAATGTTTATGCTACTTTGGTACTTGTGTGATTAAGTTTATAAGGACTCACTTTATGATGCTTGTAATTTTAAGTTCACGATACTTATGGTGCTTTTGATTGCAAGCTTAAGATTATAAGTTTATGATAATAGTTCATGGTGACAAGTTCTATGGTACCAAGTTTATAATAACCCTACTCTCATGTGATGATTTTCATGATACCATGTTTATGTACTTAGCAAAAAAGTTTATGATGTTAAGTTCATGGTAACCAAGGATTAATGTTATAATACATGTTGTATGTGTTCATTGCATCATTAGCATTCCATGCATCCATGCCACACAGTATGATGACAAAAATGGGAAATCAATGAGAGCACTTATTCTCACAGATGTGTTCAGGTTTATTGATGATGAAGTCCTTCTGGACATTGATGATTGCTCATTTAGAGTGTTCGTCAAAGAGGTTTTGTAACGCCCTGGAAATTTAGTTCCAAACTTAAAAGTCAAAATCAAACGTTGACTAACAGAAACAAGGAAGACTCATTTTTTTATTCTTTTAATTGGACGTTACTACCGTATCCCCGAAGGAATACAAGGCAAGAAGGGAAAAACTAACTAATCACTATTTATTTCAATTTAATAAACAAAAGAACTGTCAAATTCTAGAACATAAACTAATTACAAGTCTAAACATAACTAAACTTTTATCCTCAAGCTACTAACTTCAACGTCCTCACTTCTAATTCCCGTTCCCAACATAGAACTCTTCACCTGAAAACAAAACGTTTAAAAACATGAGGAGGACTCAATAATGTCTACCCTTAACCGTCAAAACAATTTGAAATCCATTTCAATTCATTTTTGGGGAAGAAGTGAACAAGTCAAATATTTTCGAAACCAACTTTCTTTCCCAACCAACCAAACCATCTTTCAGAATTATTAAGCGGGCAGACCTTGCTTATTTGGCCCTCGAAGTCCAAGACTTCACAATAATCATATCTCAATCTCAACATCAATCTCAATCAATCACAATCTCAAACATACAGATGGCCATCCAATTCACACACGTGCATATAACTAACCCCGGGGAAGTAGCAGTTATCAGGCATCCCTGATCTCTTGACAATCTCCCTGCAGGAACAGATCCTGGTCTATGGGGCATTTCCCGTACACACAATTATATCAGGGCATCCCTTGATCTCTTGACAACCTCCCTGCAGGAACAGATCCTGGTCTATGGGACGTCGCCCGAACCCGCATTTACGTCTCATTTAAATTATTAATCAAGTTTAATATCACACCATTCCAAATCAATCAGTCCAATCCCAATTTCCAAAATCATTTCCAAATCAATCAGTCCAATCCCAATTTCCAAAATCATTTCCAAATCACCCATAAACGACTGTTCATATTTTTCCAACTCAAAGAACATAATCAACATCCAAAATAGACAGTCAAATTTCACCATAAAATCCCTTCGAGATGCAAAATGCAAAATAACTTAAAATCAATCAAAACAATTAAAGTGCACCCCAGTGGGATTTAGGACATAGACATTACCTGGAAATCTTCTCTTCACTTCTCGAATACACTTAAGCTCACTAAAACGAACGATTTAGAACGCGCCTAAAAATAAGGAAATTTCTAACATTAAAACGTGTCGTATGGAGTTAACGCAATCTACTTTCTTCCTAACCCACCCCTAGGAACACTATAAGGTTCCCATCATTCATAAATAAATATTTTAGACATCCTCCATACATTCTAAACCATCACATATTACAAATAAGTAACATATTACAATTAAACAAATAATTCTCACATGATAACACATTTATTCAAAATATAAACTGGACAGATTGCAACGCGCACATAGAACAGACCATAACTTGACTTTCCAATATTCTATAGGTCTGATTTTGGACTTTCTGGAAATCTCGGGATGTCTACTAAAACCTTTATGTTGAACATGAGACTAAAAACACACTCCAAGGTCCTCAAAAACAGTCATTAATCCAAACTATCCAGATCTGACCTAGGTCTGGTAATTGGGGTATAACTCTACTTGTACAACTCCGAAGTCCGATCCGCAAAATTCTTATGAAATTTAACATCCTAAGGTATTTCTAGACCAAAAGGTAGGGCTAAATATTAACTACACAATAAATGGTGACCGATATCGTACGACTAAAAAATCCGTCCCAACTGACCGGTTCCTATTTCGGGATTTTCAATCCTAGTTCTTACCACATTATCCCGGGACTTCAATTTGAGATTCTAAACAGCCTACTAAGGTTCACAACTTCCCCCTTTCACCCCCATAGCACAACTAAGATCGACCTACACATAAACTAACACAATTTCTCACATAAACAATTTAACTTTTCAAATTAAACATTTTCTTTGAAACTAAAAATAGAGGTCACAATAAAACTCGAATTTTTCGACATCGAACCTAATGGAAAGACAGCCCACACAGCAAGGGTGACAAACTCTCACTCATGACCAAAATTACAACATTTTACATAGAGAAAATCAATAACATTCGTATTAAAAAAATACCGCACATGATAATAAAAAAAATAACACGATTAAAACACCAAAGATCAAAACTTTACTAAACATAATACAGTTTAAGTTTGTAAAACCACAAGGGGCATTACACATAAACATTTTTAAAGGATTTCACATATATTAACAATCGTGGTCCTAGAATGATTCTCATACTCCTTCTAAACCTAAAATGATATTAATTATAACACTGATTGAAATACAATTAATCCTATCTATCATACTACTAAACATAAACATAATAATAACAATAATCTTAACTTGAACATGATACCACTACTAATGAATCACAACTACTCAATTATGTGAATCAAGTACTAATCCTAGTAATCACAATCACACTAATGAAACCGTAGACAACCTATACAAGCACTGAAGTAATCTCACTAAAGCAAATTGAAAGACATTAACATAAAGGTGGTCATTAACCTCAGATTAGGGAAGTAGTAACTATCTTATTAATAATAATAATAAGAATCCAACCAATCATGATAAAGCATCAATGGAACAGTGAACAACATGTCAATACTTCAAGTAGGAACAGATTGTAGGGTGCACATAAGAATCGAAGATGTCAACAATAAGCTAATAAGGGTCTGATGAAAAAAACAATAGTTTAGGGTTAGGGTTTTACGCAAACTGGCACCACGAACGGCGGTCGGACGGTGGACGGTGGACGGTCGGCGGCGGCAGTGGGAGCGTCGAACGGGGTCGCCGGACAGTAGGTAGTCGTCGGGAGGCAGCGGTGGTGGCCGGAGCCAAGGTAACGATTGCACAGCAGCAGCAGGGTTGCGTCTGCACAACGCTCGACGTCCTCCAACGAGTGCAGCGGCGATGCTTGGTGTCGTCTGGTGTCCGGGAGTCGACGGGGATCGTCGGTGGTGGCTGGGCGGCGGCGATGGTGGCGCACGGCAACGCGGACGGTGGTGAGAGAGCGAGGAACGAAGGGAAGAGAATAGAGAGAGAAGGTACGTGCGGTGGTCAGGGCGGTTGCTGGGCGGTTCCCGGCGATGACTGGTGGCGACGGTTGGCTGCTGTGCGGTTGTTGGTTCCACGGCAAAGAGGTGAGGGAGGGAGAGCTTTTAGGTTTAGGGTTTGATAATAATATTAGTTTACAAATTAGACTAATAATACTAATTAGCAAAGTTTTACAGGTTAGCTGCTAGGTATTTCCCGCATAGGGCCATGCTCGAAGCAACAGTGGGAAACAGACCGAGTTTCATCTGGAGAAGCTTACATGAAGCCATTTCGGTAGTCAAGAAGGGTATCCGATGGTATGTAGGAGACGAAACCAGCCTGAACGTCTGGGATGATAGATGGATTCCACGTCCAAATTCATTCCGCCCGATAACGCCTCTAAAGCCGAATGCTAGATGGATCCGGGTTTGTGATTTGATAGATTTTGAACAAGGAAGGTGGAATACCGACTTTGTAGACGCAATATTTCTCCCAGTGGATGCGGAAGCCATTAAATCAATCCCACTTTGCCCATCCTGGCCGAAAGATAGAATCATATGGCACTTCACATCTGATGGGATCCTAACAGCTCGGGCGGCATACAATTTCATATCTCAGGAGGAAGTAAATGCATTGCCAAGCACTAGTTCTGTCCAAGCTAACACAGTATGGAGTGCGATATGGAGGTCTAAAGTTCCACCAAGGGTTAAATCATTTGCCTGGAGAACAATGAGTAAGGCCTTGCCAACACGAGATAGAATAGCAAGAAGATTTTTGCAAGCTGATGGAATTTGCCCAATATGCGCCCAAGAGAAAGAAACAGACACCCATGCTATTCTAGGGTGTAAAACGGCAGAATCTATCTGGGTGGCTGCAAGCAAAGTAATCAAGCGACCTAATGGAGAATACAATTCAATGACAGATTTTTTGGAGGCTTGGAAGAACGAAGGTGAGGAGAAGTTTGAGCTAATGTCGATGGTCATCTGGGCCTGTTGGAATCTCAGGAATGCAGTAGTACATAAGCGGGTCGCAACGAATGGGAATAGAGAACTTGAGAAAGCACTGAAATTTTTGAGAGAGTTCAAAGAAGCCAAAAATAATATTGTCCAGGATCGGAAGCCTCTACAACACCATTGGAGGGCTTCAAAGATGACAGATCTGAAAATTAATGTTGATGGTGGTAAAGTTGGAGAAAACTGTCATGGTTGGGGAATGATAATCCGTAACCACAAAGGAGAATGCATATTCATGGCTTGCAAACAGGGTGACGGATTTTGCGGACCGGAGATTGAAGAAGCTCGGGCGGCTCACTGGGCGCTAGTGATGGCCAGAAATTTTGGAGCCACTAGCATCCAACTAGAAGGGGATTCCCTTAACCTTATAGCCAAGCTGCAGAAGGGTGAACAACCAATATCAGAATTAGGTTCTTTTATTCATAGCTTGTAGAGTTTAGCAAAGTACTTTAATAGCTGTTCTTTTTCGCATGTGAAAAGGTCGGGAAATAGAGTGGCCCATGCATTAGCCCACCTTAAACCTATTGACATTTCAACAAGGACTTGGGTGGAGGGTGGCCCTCCTGACATATTGAACCTTATAGCAGATGATTCTTGTAATCTTTCCTTCTTGTAATAAAGATGGTTTTGTTCTGATCAAAAAAAAAAAAAAAGTTATTAAGACTTGGGGAAAAAGCTTCTCCATAACCGCCCACTAAAAATAGTAATTAGGAATTTATGATTTTTTTTTTAAAAAAAAATCTGAAAATAATAATAATACTAATAATAATGATAATAGTACCAAAAAAACACATAATTAACTAAATAAAAACTAATACATAACCATCAATAATTAACATGTAATTTACCAAAATACCCATATCCCCATGCATATCCATGCGCGTAAAAAAGACAATATTACCCTTGATAACCCTTTGACGGTCCTACGAGCTCAAGTGTTAACAAATTAAACACAAAATAAATAACGGACGTAAAATAATACTAACGACGTAGCGATACTTATAATCGGATTTTCCGGGGTTTTACAGGTTTATACAAATTTTGTGTCCCTCCCTTCTGTAGCAGTTCACAGTAAAGACACAAGCACTAGTGGAGATGATAAATCAGATGCCATTTCTCATGTCCAGCACCTCAATATCAGAGATTCGGTGGAAGATGCTCAAAATCCTGAAGAGTTTGTCCTTCCATTAGCCATTAAGGATGAGGCAATCTCTGCGATCAGAAGCTCAAGAGCCATTTCATTGGAGATGTTAGAACAAATTTCGAGTAATGGGTTCTTGGAAGAAGTTGGAAAGATTGATCACCAAACAAATGCTCTGAAGGATGAATTTGTGAAAACATTGGGATTACAAACCTGGAGTGAAGTTGAAAGACTCCATAATGACAATATTGATTCGAGTGATTGCTTAGAGACTGCAGCTGATCAACAGCTAATTAATTCGGCCCAACTGAATCACTTAATGATTGAAGGACTCTCTCCTTTGAGAACTGAAGAGCCACTTGAAGCATTAGAAGTTGGCCTCAATAATCATATAGTGTTGGAAAGTGGGGATTTGAATCCACATAAATTGCAACTGATAGCCATTGAGCAGGAGTTGAGTCATTCAAGTGATGAGTCTATTTTCAAAGCAAGGAAATACATAGCCCAGAAATCTATTGACTTTGGCATCTCTTCTGGTTTCATGTCACGAAAGACCAGTGATAAAATTCATAAGCTGTCCAAGAACTCTAAATAGTGCAGAAAATCCAAGAAAGCAAAAATCCTTAAGCGACGATTAGCGGCTCGATCGAAAGGCGGTTTTCTTGTCGAAGATTATCAAAAAATCTTAGTGACATGAGATTCGCGTCTTGGAACATGAGGGACGTTGGGTCCAAGGAGAAAAATAAATGTGTTGAGACCTTTTCAAAAAGGAAGCTCTTGAAATTGTGGGGCTTGTTAAAACCAAGCATACCAAGTTTAACCACTGGAGTGTAACTCAAGTGTGGGGCATGGTTGATGTTGATTTTTGCGGATTACCAGCTGATGGTAGATTAGGAGGTGTCATTCTTATTTGGTCAAATGCAGACTTCCAAGTTTCCTCCAAGCATACCGGACAATGGTAGATTTGTATAGAAGGGAAGAAATTGAAATCTAACATTGAATGTACTGTTTATGTCATTTATGGGGTGCAGGACAGTATTGGCTGAAAGGAGCAGTGGGAACAGCTCAAGTAGTTGAAATCAAGTCTTTAGTTTCCTTGGATTATATTAGGTGACATCAATGAAATCCTTATACCAGCTGATCGTCGAGGCTGCACGCAAATGTCTAGTGGAACGTTGGACTTTGCAAACTTTATTTGGCAACATCAGACCTCAAGAAACATCTCTTAAACTGATGTTTGAGACCTGGTGTGGATCCATAGGAATGGTGTGATCTTTGTGCAACCGGACAGATGCGTGGAGCTAGTGATCCAAGCAATACAATGGCAGGTTTGCTTATGGGTGTCTACATGGAAAGACCATATCCCAATTTTAGCTGACATACTCGCTGAAAACTTTCAACTCATCCCCTCTGTTTTTCAGTAGCAGAGGTGTGTTGGGCACTAACTGTTTTGATCGGCAGCCCTTTGTCTGTGCTTGAAGTGTTGGACAGTGGTTGTACCTCACAATGAAAGAATCTGATGGTTGTAGTAGTAAGGCTAGTGTTTTGGCAAGCATTTTTCAATTTTGGTAGAGTGGTGTTGTAATCCACTGTTGTATTCTGGGTGGATAAGGGGAGGGGGGTTTCTAGTTTTGGGTTTCATTTCCATGTTCCACTGATGTGGTGTATTTGTGCTTTTTGGCACTGATTTTATGAAATGAATTGAGGTGGCTCTTGGGCCTCGTAATTATAAAAAATGATACGAGGATCCTCATCATGAAATCCTATTAGGGCGTCATGGACATCCAAATTCTTGGCCAAGCCATTTTATGAGCATTAGGTTTATAGGTCATAGAGTTGCATGCATACATAAATCACGATGCATATATATACATGTTTGTTGAATATGTTTACATCTCCATACTTAGGTTTAGCTAATCTATATGTATGTCCCCCTCTTAGGTACCAATCTTTCCTAGGAGGCATGATGTTAAAAGATCTTCAAAGGAGAAGGAGGCATGGAGGCTAAGGCAATGTGTGCCTGGGTTTGAAGGGTCAGCTACAAGAAGCTATGTTAAAGGCTTGTAATAAATAAATGTGTATTTTTTCTTAATTCCCCTTATGACTTAGACTCAAGTATATTTATCACTACTTATGAACTATGATGTAAAATGTAATAGAGCTAGGATGACTAATGAAAATGAGTACCCCTCCCCCTAACATAAATCACCTTAACAATATTGACCTAAGGGGAAAAGTTTAAGCGATGGTTAAGTAGGGAGGACTACTCACAATACTCTCTAGGTAAGATAAGCCCCATTTGACCTAGCTCAACTCATAATATGACTATAATTAGTGGTCCTTAACATGATTGAAACTATGATGCAAGTAAGCTTGAACTTCATGGACCGTTGTGGAACTTTATGGACCTACATAGACATCATGAACTCACTCGGACCTTATGGATCATATACAAATTCATGTACTAACACAAATTGAGACTAAGTGTACAACTAAGACAACATCATACATAATAAATAATAAAAAAATATCGGATGCCAAATGACCATAGCCATAACACTTGAAACATTTGCGTCCCTCTGGTTTCTTAGGGGGTTGCTTAGGAACTGCTTTTGTAGCAATGGATGGCCTAGGCAACTTCGAAGACGCATCACCCTTGGAAACATCTCCCTTGGCAAATGAGCCACCTTTGACAAAGGACTTGGATCTCTCTTTCTTCTTCCTTTTTCTTTCTTCAACGAGAGTAGCAAGCTTGTATAAATCATGAAGGGAATAATAGTTGTAATAGTTTGACCTTGGAGGCGATTTTGTAATCAAGACGGTTGAGAAACTAGGCCATAAGTTGCTCTTGCGACTCTTGGGTATTGGACTTCATCAAATGTTGCTCAAACTCTTGAATATACTTAGAAACACTCTTGAACCCTTGTTTGAGTGAAAACAATTGGTTGTAGGATCTTGCTTATAACTTGAGCGCACAAATCGTCGTTCCATACATTTATTCAACTTCTCCCAAGTTCAGATTCTAGATTTTTATAGAGTTAACTAATTATTCATTTTATTAACAGTAGCAATATAATGTTGTTTTTAATGTCACACATTTCAATAATTATTAAAAGGAAAATAGAGTTAGCATTGAATAATAACACAATTAGTATAGAATATTATAGAAAAGTATACTAATGAAAAATTTATTTCATAATAAATTTACAATTTATTTTGAAACACATGTAGGCATACAATAAAAAAAGGTTGAAATTTTGTCAACATACTTTTTTCACAAACCATTAATGTTTCCAAACACTTTAACAGCTAAATTAAACGGCTATTTCAACCGTTAATAACTAATAACTAACAACTAACAACATAATTCAAATAACTAGTAATTGATTGAAAAAGGGAGAGACTAGTTTAATTCTTTAGTTTTAGAAGACAAAAAAATAGGAGTAAATTACATTTACCCTACCTGACATTTGTGGTAATAATTTTTTCACACCCGATATTTGTGAAATAATTTTCACATTGGCTGACATTAAGTGTTCATAAATTTAAACCCCCTAAGATATTTTATAATTGATTTTTTTCGGAATTTTCGGCGTAACATTAAAAAGATAAATATGAATCGACTTTTTTACCCTTGATATTAATTCATATGAATTTCAATTAAATATGAACTGACGTTTTTATCCTTAATATTAATTCATATGGCATTAATAGAGGAGTGTTGAAGAAGAGGAGTGTAAGAGTAATCGACTCTTGGTGTTTTCTATTTGGAGTTTCGACACACCTTTCTCTATACAAAGCAATGAAGGGGTTATTTAAGTCATTTCATTATCAATACTATGGGCAGCATGGTATATTCACATAGTCATATAGGGGCATTATTGTATTTTCTCATTTCCGATGAGAAGTAACCGGATTTGGCCACTAAAAATCACTTTCACTTAATGTCAGATAAAATGAAAATTATTTCACAAATATTAAATATGCAAAAATTATTACCATAAATGTCAGGTATGATAAATGTAATTTACTCACAAAAATGGAGTAGTAGGCGTAGATCTTTAAAATAAATTGTTATACGGTCAAATAGGGTCAACAAAATTAGTTGGCTACTCTAAATAGTCTGTCTGTCATCATTCGCCCATCACCTGCAGACTTTTTCCCTCTTCCGTTTTGTATTTATTCTTTTGAAAAAGCTACTCAATCCATGCTCTACTAGTGTTACTATTTTTTTTGCCGTTCTAGTTTTTATAGAAGTAACTATATTTTTTAGTTGATATTAATTGGTTAGGTTTGAAAACGGATTAGCAACAATCTAATCTCTAAAATTTCACCATTTAAATTCAAAATTTTCTTAGGTGATTTTCTTATATATATATATATATATATATATATATATATATATATATATATATATATTCTCATATAATATTGTATATTCTTTTAATAAAATTTATCGATAAAAATTTAATAATAATAACTTTATATAATTAATCAATTTATTTGTATATAGTAAGAAATTAACAATCAAAATTTTACCTTTAACCCTTATAAATTATTAGGTGTTAAAGGCAATGAGTTAATTGCAAAGTTTTTGAATTTAACAATTAAGGCTCGGTTCTTTTATGCAGTTGGTAAGGTGTAGTAATGGTGCGGTGGAATTTGAAATAGTATGGTGAAGTGTGGTGGTTTGTGGTGAGAGTTGTGGTAGGTGGGGTATCACAACGAGAAAAATATGTTTGGGCAACAAATTTAGAGTAATTTGGGCAACAAAAAAATTATTATTACATTAATTCAAAATAGGGCAACCAAATAATTTTGTAGTTGAATACACTATATGATGGAGGTCCATCTACATCAGCATTGCTTATGGATAGTCCAGAGGGCCTAAGGAGGAATTTCTGTCCTAAGGATTTCAGCACGTCTTACATACACCTTGACTTGGCTGGAAACTCAGGAGAGATTAAGTCCTTCCTACAACAAGAATGAAGGCAGCAAGAGAGACAGGTCCTAGGGGAATTTTGAAGCATTCCAGGGCAGTAAGATGTTCACCCCCAGGAGCCTGTGCAAAGGACAGCTTTGGCCTTAGAAACAAAGTCCAATTGGTGCAATTGGACCTTGGCAGAACCCCAACCTGTGAAATCAAGGTTCAGATTATTTCAAGGTCTATTACAAGCTGCAGCAGGACAAGGCAATGACATTTAGTGGCTTCTATGTAGTCTTGGGCTCAAGTATGGACACTGATTGAAGAGTGCAGATGTCTGCTGTCCCTGGACATTTTCTACAACATGTATAGTTCAGAGAATACAAGCTACATCAAGCAGCTGGACAGTTTTGGCATTTCCAGCAAAGACAAGGTCTTTTGGTCATTTTCCCCTTTAATGATCGAATGCCTTTGTTAGTTAATATATTCAGCTATTCTCAGCAGCCAAAGGGAGATAATCAGCTTAGTGGAATTGTGACTAATGCTGGTAAGAAGCAGCTGCTGGCAGCCAAGGATTCAGCTAGTTTTTTTTATTTTCTTTTGCTATTTTTCTTCATTCAAACTGATGTAATTATGTAATATATTAGTTGTAAGCAGCTTACTTATGTATCTTAAGTTAGCTTAGACATAGATTAGAGGTTTCCTAATGCTTAGAAAAGCCTTAATCTCTCGGTCACAGCCAGCTACTTGGTGAAAGTAGCAAATATAAGCAGCTCCTGTTGTAATAGAGTTCATTATGAGTGAATGAATGAAAAACCAGTCGAGTTTGCTCCTGTGTGTTTGTGAGTGTCTCTAAAAACTCTCCATTGTTCTACTTGTCTTTAACTAAGCTTTGGCAAGCTTAGAAGGTGCTAAATAGGGCTTGGTTTGTGTTCTGGTGGTGTGGATTGTATCCAGATCATAGGCTGAGTTTTGCCCCTGTGTTTTCTACAGAGCTGTGGTCTGTATCAGTTGAATACACAGGTTCTCTATGTTTTCTTGTTTGTTTTTCTTTCCTTGATGCTTTTCCATCCCTAGGAAAAGCTTTAGTTTGAACAATCAAGGTCGGGGAGGGCCTTTGGTGTTGTCCAGGCAAGTGCACTCTGATTAGATTTGCCTGCACATACATCAGCTTTGGTATCAGAGCTTTGTGTGACTTTCTTGGTGAAGCTTCTTGCTGAATATAAGATGTCTGCTAGTAAGACTGCCGCAGAAGTGGCTGAACAAGCTCTTAGGGAGAAAGTTGAGTTGGAGAAACTTGTCCAATATTTGACTGATCAGTTCAAGAATTATTTGTATTTAAAGAAGCAGAATTTGAAAGATGAGTCTGAATATGAAGAAGAAGGAAGTACATATTCCAGTAATCCTTTCGCTGAAGAAGAGGGTCCTAGTGGAAGTAAAAAAGTCAGGCCTAGGTAAAGGAAGACTTGACTGGACGACAAATTAGATTTTAAAGTGGAGATTCCTGAATTTGAAGGTCAGCTGGACACTGAAGTGTTCTTGGACTGGCTGCAGACAGTGGAAAGGGTTTTTGATCTGAAGGAGGTTTCTGAAGAAAAGAAGGTCAAGCTTATTGCTCTAAAGTTAAAGAAACATGCTTCAATTTGGTGGTCTAATCTGCAGAAAAGGAGAGTAGAGAAGGGAAAAGAGTAAGTTAAGACTTGGGAACAAATGAGGGAAAAGCTTAAGTCTAAGTTCTTGCTTGTGAACTACCTTAGGGAGAACTATGGCAAATTGCAACAGCTAGTGCAAGGCTATAGGTCTGTGGAGGAGTATACAAAGGAGTTTGAGCATCTTTTATGGAGGTGTGACCTCAAGGAGAATGAAACTCAAGTCCTGGTAAGATTTCTGGCAGGATTGAATGAGAACATAAGGCATGTGGTTGAACTGCATCCATATACTACTTTGGATGAGCTCAGTTCCCTGGCACATAAGGTAGAACTGCAAAAGAGGTCTAAAGGGAAGGAGTCTGTGACAAGAACCCCCTACAAAGCTCAAGCCAAACCTTTTACCTATCCCATAACCTATCCCACAGCCCAAAGAACCCCCTTTACCCCAAGATATCCTACAAAACAACCTATTCCCCCATAGAAACAACCCCCAGCTCCTCAAAAAAGCCAACCCCCTATCCCTACTGATAATAGAAGGTGTTTTAGATGTCAAGGACTAGGGCACATAACCTCAGAATGTCCCAACAAGAGGGTGGTGACCTTAGCTGACTATCAAGCTTCATGGTTTGCTGAACCAGAAGTTGAGGAGGAGGAGGAAGAGCATCCAGAGGCAGAAATGCTTGATCCTGTATATGATGAGGTTGAGGAAGGTCCTGATGAAGGAGAGCTACTGGTGATCAGAAGAGTTCTTAGCAGTTCTTCTGTTGAGACAGGACAGGAACAAAGAGAAGCTTTGTTTCATACCAGGTGCATTGTGAAAGGAAAGGACTGCTCTATTATAATAGATGGTGGTAGCTGTACAAATGTAGCTTCACAAGAAATGGTAGAGAAGTTGCAGCTAGTGACTTCATCCCATCCAGCACCCTATTCGATACAATGGTAGAAGTCCAGCAGAGGCATTCCTATCACATAAAGGTGTTTGGTGAGTTTTTCAATAGGCAAATCATATCATGATTATGTTTGGTGTGATGTTTTTCCTATGGATGCATGTCACTTGTTGTTGGGAAGGCCTTGGATGTTTGACAGGTCTGTACAACATGATGGAAGGGCCAATACTTATACCTTGGTGGTGAATCACAAGAGAGTAACCTTAACCCCACTCAAACACACCCAGCCCACAAAGAACCTATACATTGAGCCTACCCTTAATCTTTTACTAGCTGCTGAGCATCATGAGTTCAGTGCTTGTAAGGATCTTATCCTATTATCCCCTGATGAACCACAAACCCCACAAAATAACCATCCCCTACTTGTCCCACTCTTGGAAGAGTATGCTTATCTATTTCCAGATGAAATGCCCCCAGGATTACCCCCTAAGAGAGACATCCAGCACAAAATTGATCTAGTCCCAGGATCAGTTTTTCCTAATAAACCTGCTTATAAGATGGCTCCAGCTGAAAGTGCTGAGATTTAGAGGCAAGTAGATGATCTTCTTAGCAAGGGAATGATCAGGGAAAGTCTGAGTACTTGTGCAGTACCTGCCCTATTAGTTCTTAAGAAGGATGGTAGCCAGAGAATGTGTATTGACTGCAGAGCTATAAACAAAATCACAATCAAGTACAGGTTTCCAATACCTAGACTTGAAGATCTTCTTGATGAGCTCCATGGGTCTCAGGTATTTTCCAAGATAGATTTGAGAAGTGGCTATTATCAAATCAGAATCTATGAAGGTGATGAATGGAAGACAACATTTAAAACAAAGGGAGGTCTGTTTGAATGGCTTGTAATGCGCTTTGGCCTCACAAATGCCCCTTCTACATTCATGAGACTTATGAATCAGGTACTGAAGCCTTTGATTGGAAGTTGTGTAGTTGTTTATTTTGATGATATTTTGGTTTATAGTAAGACAGAAGCAGACCATCAACAACATTTGAAGCAAGTGATGGATATTCTGTCTAAGGAGAAACTCTATGGAAATTTGAAGAAGTGTCAGTTCTTTACAGACCAAGTTATTTTTCTTGGCTACATAGTATCAGCAAATGGTATTCAGGTTGATCAAGAGAAGATCCAGGCCATTCAAGAGTGGCCAATACCCAGTTCTATACAACAAGTAAGAAGTTTTCATGGGTTAACTTCATTTTACAGAAGATTTGTGAGAAATTTCAGCACTATTATGGCACCCATGACTGAAGTTATCAAAGGAAATCTTTTCAATGGACTCTAGCAGCATAGAAGTCCTTTGAACAAATCAAAGAGAAGTTGGCAATAGCACCACTACTTGCATTGCTCAGCTTTTGTGAGGTCTTTGAAGTTGAATGTGATGCCTCAGGAGTTGGCATAGGAGCTGTCTTATCTCAAGAAGGCAGGCCCATAGCTTACTTCAGTGAGAAATTAAATGAAGCAAAAAAGAAGTACAACACTTATGACAAGGAGTTCTATGCAATTATTAGAGCTCTCGAGCATTGAAGGCATTACTTGGTTGGAGGAGAGTTTATTCTGCATAGTGATCATGAAGCCCTGAAGTATATTCAAGGACAGCACAAGCTTAATCCTAGACATGCTAAGTGGGTTGAGTTTATGCAATCCTTTCACTTCACGATCAATCATAAATTAGGCAACTTGAACAGGAGCTGATGCTATTTCCAGAAGATTTTTCTTATTACATATCCTGGATTCTAGAATCCTAGGATTTGAGCAACTGAAGGTCCTTTATCCTACAGATGATGATTTCAAAGACAAGTTTCTGGCTTGTCAGCAGCATCCTCAGGGTCTGTATCATACAGATCATGGATTTTTATTCAAAGGAAGCAGATTATGCATTCCCAGAAGCAGTATAAGGGAATTATTAATCTCTGAAGTACATGGAGGAGGATTAGCAGGACACTTTGGCATAGAAAAAACATTGCTTATGCTGAAGGAACATTATTTCTGGCCAAAGATGGGAAGAGATGTAGAGCATCTTATCAAGAGGTGCAGCATATGTCAGCTATCCAAGAGTCAAAGCCTACCCCAAGGGCTTTATACCCCTTTGCCTGTTCTTAGAAGTCCCTGGGAAGACATAAGCCTTGATTTTATTGTGGGATTCCCAAGAACCCAGAGAGGTAAAGACTCTATTATGGTTTTTGTTGATACATTCTCTAAAATGGCTCATTTTATTCCTTGCAATACTACCTATGATGTTGTGAAAGTTGCTGATTTATACTTTCAAGAGGTAGTTAGGTTACATGGCATTCCTAGGTCTATGGTTTCAGACAGGGATACCAAGTTTCTAAGCCATTTTTGGATCACATTGTGGAAGAAGATGGGAACTGAACTCAAATTTAGCACTACCTGTCACCCTCAGACAGATGGCCAAACTGAGGTTACCAACAGAACCTTAGGTGCACCTTTGAGAAGTTTGGTGGCAAGAAACAAGGGCAGTTGGGATACTTTGCTACCACAGGCAGAATTTGCTTTCAATAAAGCCCCTAGTAAAGCTCTTGGTCATTCACCATTTCAAGTGGTCTATGGGCTAAATCCAACTACTCCTTAGGATTTGGTGCCTCAAGCTGCTTCAATCAAGTTTAGTTATGAAGCTGACCTGAGGGCCAAGCAAATTAAAGAGTTACATCAACAAGTGCAGCAGCAAATTGAGAAGTACAATGAGAAAATAGCAGCAGCAGCAAATCAAAAGAGGAGGAGAGTTACATTTGTTCCAGGTGATTTGGTTTGGATACACCTCTGGAAAGACAGGTTTCCTAGCAGGAGGAAAGGGAAGCTTGTTTCCAGAGCTGATGGGCCATTCGAGGTGCTTGAACAAGTCAATGAGAATGCTTATAAACTGGATTTGACAGAGGACTATGGAGGAAGTGCAACTTTTAATGTGGCAGATCTCAGACCTTACTATCCAGAGGATGAAGGTTTGCCAAGTTTGAGGTCAAACTTTTCTGAACCTATGGGGGATGATGGAGGTCCATCTACATCAGCATTGCTTATGGACAGTCTAGAGGGCCTAAGGAGGAATTTCTGTCCTGAGGATTTCAGTAGGTCTTACACACACCTTGACCTGGCTGGAAACTCAGGATGGATTAAGTCCTTCCTACAGCAAGAATGAAGGCAGCAAGGGAGACAGGTCCTAGGGGAATTTTGAAGCATTCCAGGGCAGTAAGATGTTCACCCCCAGGAGCCTGTGCAAAGGGCAGCTTTGGCCTTAGAAACAAAGCCCAATTGGTGCAATTGGACCTTGGCAGAACCCCAACCTGTGAAATCAGGGTTCAAATTATATGAAGGTCTATTACAAGCTGCAGCAGGACAAGGCAATGACATTTAGTGGCTTCTATGTAATCTTGGGCTCAAGTATGGACACTAATCGAAGAGTGTAGATGTCTGCTGTCTCTGGACATTTTCTACAGCATGTATAGTTCAGAGAATACAAGCTACATCAAGTAGCTGGACAGTTTTGGCATTTCCAGCAAAGACAAGGTCTTTTGGTCATTTTCCCCTTTAATGATCGAATGCCTTTGTTAGTTAATATATTCAGCTATTCTCAGCAGCCAAAGGGAGATAATCAGCTTAGTGGAATTATGACTAATACTGATCAGAAGCTGCTGCTGGCAGCCCAGGATTCAGCTAGTTTTTTTTTTTATTTTCTTTTGTTGTTTTTCTTCATTCAAACTGATGTAATTATGTAATATATTAGTTGTAAGCAGCTTACTTATGTATCTTAAGTTAGCTTAGACATAGATTAGAGGTTTCCTAATGCTTAGGAAAGCCTTAATCTCTCGGTCAAAGCCAGCTACTTGCTGAAAGTAGCAAATATAAGCAGCTCCTGTTGTAATAGAGTTCATTATGAGTGAATGAATGAAAAACTAGTCGAGCTTGCTCCTGTGTGTTTGTGAGTGTCTCTAAAAACTCTCCATTGTTCTACTGGTCTGTAACTAAGCTTTGGCAAGCTTAGAAGGTGCTAAGTAGGGCTTGGTTTGTGCGCTGGTGGTGTTGACTGTATCCAGATCATAGGCTGAGTTTTACCCCTGTGTTTTCTACTGAGGTGTGGTCTGTATCAGTTGAATACACATGTTCTCTATCTTTTCTTGTTTGTTTTTCGTTCCTTGATGCTTTTCCATCCCTAGAAAAAGCTTTAGTTTGAACAATCAAGGTCGGGGAGGGCCTTTGGTGTTGTCCAGGCAAGTGCACTATGATTAGATTTGCCTACACATACATCACTATATGTGGCAACAAAACACTTTTTTGTTGCAATTGATATAGATAAGGCGACAATTTAAAGAAAAATGGTTGCTCAAGGCTACTAAGGCAACAAAATTTTTTTTGTTGCCCACCACAACTACATTGTGCTACCATTTTTACTATTTTGTAACTCGGACTTTATGCTTCTAGGATAAAACCACCAAATCGTGATAACTTTTTTTTGTAGCCCTATGTTAAAGGGCAACAAAAATTGGACTAAGACAACACACTTTTCTGTTGCCAAAAGTAATTTTTCTTGTTGTGTAGGTGAGGAAAGAAAGTCATGAAAAAGTAGTTAGAAGAGAAAAGTGAAGATATATATTGGTAATGATTGTGGTGTAGTGTGGTGAAATGTGGTAGAAATTACAAAATGTGGTGCGGTGTGGTATCATACCGCAACCAATCGCATAAAAAAATGGAGCCTAAATTAAATTAGTTAATTAACACCAATTATAATTTGATTGTTAGTTGTTACTAATAAAAAAGAATTATGAATAAAGGTCATAACTCGTCTTTTTTCCTTTTTTTTTGAAAAACCCAACCCATCTCCCATTATTTTTAGGAAAAGTGGATTCTAACAATTCCAATTTTTAGTAACTTGACTTTTTGTGATAGTTTCCCTTTTGTTCTTTAAAAAAAAATCGTAATAGTTATTTGAGTCTCAAAAAGACTACATTTCATAAGTTTTTTGGGGTAGGAATGAAAAAAGTTAGAAAATCAGAAAAATTAAAAGATACCAAAGTGAAAATATGGAGGTATATTTGGTATCAAAAAAATATAAATCATTTTAAGACGGAGTGAACAAAAAACAAAAAATAGAGATTGTTATAGTCCAATTGCCAAAGTTGTGATTAATTATTAGAATCCAATTTTCCTAATTCTTATTATATTAGTTATTTTGGGAATTTTGAGAAAGTCATAGTGTTGGACAAAAAATATAGTAGTTTGAAAATAAAAAGACTAAATTGTGTCATAATTAGTAACCATAGGTATTAGTAAAAGTGAGATGAAAAATAGTTAATAGCGGTTAAATTGATCAGTAGATTAGTAATGTATCATTGAAATTATAAAATGATAAATGTTATAATTGAATATAAAGAAGTTAGCTTTTTAAAGTTACAAATAATATGGAGCATATTGAAATTATACCACATAGTCACATACCATAAATGATTTAGATCCACAATAGAAATTGAAATAGGGTTTTTTTTTTTTTTTTTAATGTGAATTTGTCTAGATAATTGATAAATTCAAAAAGAAATATCAATGAACAATAGTATTAATAAATTTACATTGAATTTTATAGTAAATATTCATATATTTTTTGAATTTAACTACTTAAAAGATTTACGTAACCTAAATTGAGACAGAATACTAGTTTTTATCTCAAATCGAGGACGATAAAGTCAGAGGTCAAACTCCCTGAATTGGCAGGAAAGATGTTTGAAGGTTGACATCACAACTTTAGAATGTTGGATGTAGCCTCGTGACCAGTGCAAGTTATAGTGTCCACCGTGGTGTCCCTATATAGGCACACCACATGCATTGAAATACACTAATTTTTATATAATAAATTTCTATAAAAAATTTGATGACTTTAAAAAATATTAATAAATTTTGTAATAATATTGTATATTTAAGATGAATTTTATAATTAATAATGATGAATTATTTAAAAATTTTAATATAAGTAATATAGCTAGGTAAATATATCATGGTGGACCATACGACGATTGCGTAGCCAGCCCCAAGTATATTGATGATAACTGCAATATCGAATTACAGTGGATCATCATGGGCTATCCCATCCTCGCGTTAAAGCCCAATGTTGCCTACTATTATTTTTTTTCTGATAGGTAATGTTGCCTACTATTGAAATGGCCATTTGCGATCCAGCCCGGCCCACTTACTTGATTATCCTGACCGGGCCCACTGTCTCCGCACGGAAGCTACAAAAGTCGCGTTGTATTTAGTTTTCTTTTAATGAAATTAAAACGATTTCACAAGGACAAAACGAAATTTATAATGAAAATCGTGAATGAAGACTTCAAAATCTAAAAAAATAATATTTATTAATATATGTGTCAACTTTTATCTTCTCCATTTATTTTTTTATTTTGTACAACATTATAAAATATTTTCTTAATTAAAAAAATTACGAAACTTTTTAAAAATTTATAGCCAAATAAACAAGCATATTTTGAAAAAATTTTATTTTAAAATTTTTAAAAATTAATTAAAATTAAAAAATATATATTACAATTTATATAAAATAGAAAAACTAATGATCAAAATAAAACTTGACACATGTACAAATAAAATTTATTTTATTTATAGTGGTTGGTGGGGATGGAAACCATTATAAGTATATCCAAATATAGATAAGATATTTGACTTTTGAATTACTATAAATTGTACTGGTGTTCAACTCCAAATTCATGACAATTTTGTCATAAATTTTCTTGGATGACATTGTATCTTTCTTTGATGATTTTGTATCTTTGACATTAACAGAGAATCTCACAATTTGAGCTATATTGATTTGAAAATCTATATTCATCCCACGAACTAGACCACACCAATTGATCAAGAATCTAAAAAAGAGACTAAAAACACTATATAAGGGTAAACTAAAACTTTTATTAGTTTATGTATGAAATATAAATAGTATTTGACCTTTTATGGTCTTCAATATTACTCTTTGTCCTATAAATTTTCATATTAGTTTTATTATTAATTGAAATATTATACTTTTGGAGCATTATTTTTCGTTACAAATTGCATATTATTTTATATTAGATTTAATAATTTCTATAACAAATTAGGTAATGCAATTTAATAATTTCTCGACATATAAAATGATTTTATTATATTTGTAATAATTATTTTTATATTTCAAATTAGGTAATGCAATTTGATAAAACTAATGTCATATACAATAATATCAAGGATCTAAAAAGGTCATATACAATAATATCATTGTATCTTTAAATTACATGGTCATTTTCATGGAGGTCAGAGTTTATGTTTGAAGTGCCTAAAAGTGTAACTCAACCGGCCCCCTTGACTATGGGCGGTAGCAGGATCTCTTTTCCTCCTATTCCCGAAGGAGTTGAGGAGGTTTATGAGAGTTCCAACACTTCTCCTGGCAAGGAAAATGGATAAGATCCTATCATAGCACAAAAGAAGGGGGTGGGGGGTGGGGAGGGTTTAAGGGCCATAGAAAGCAAAATGGTGTCTCTGACCTTCTATGAATGAATAATTTCAGTCTTATCGGGCTGGTGGAGACTAAAGTTTCTTTGGAGCATTGTGACTTTGTAAAGAACTCCCTTGGTAGTGGCTAGAACCTATATCATAATGCCTCAACGACTCATCGCAACAAGCTTTGGGTGTTGTGGAGATCTTTTATTACTGCCCATATCCTTTTGGTGGAGGATCAGTTTATCCATTGTCGTATTGAATGTGGAAAACTGTTTTTTTTGTTACTTATATATATGTGGATAACAATATTGGGACACAGAAGGTGTTATGGGTTGACATGGTTAACATTGATAAGAACTGTATAGAGCCTGGGATCTTGATATGGAACTTTAACCATGTTCTTCATTTTGATTATATAATCGGGGGTCTTGAGATTTTTGCTAAAGACATTTTAGACTTTTAGCTCTTTATTAAGGAGAATCAGGTTTGTGAAGTTTATCATGTAGGGAATCGCCGCACTTGGCATAACAAGAAAATCTTCTCTTGTATTGATAGGGTTTTCGCTAATTCTGAAGGAATTTCTTTATTTAACTCCATGTTCTATGAGGTTTTATCCGAGGGTGTTTCTGATCATTTCCCTTTGAGTATCCACCTGTCGGGTCGAGTGGTTAGACCCCCAAAACGCTTTGCTTTTTGTGATATGTGGGCGGATAGTTCCTCTCAATTGTTAATAATGGGTGGACTGAGGTTAAAATTCCAGGGTCTCCCTTGTTTTCTATTGTTATGATTTATGAAGTTGAAGCTTCTTAATGTCCCTCTATCTCGGCTTCATAGATCTGCTATCAGAGATGCTTTTGATAAGTTGTAATTGGATTTTATTGCTTGGGTGGAAATTTAAAATCAGATTCAGTTGCAACATGAGGACATGGAGTTATTAACAGAGGAAACTATTGCAAAGGAGGTGTACAGTTGGTCAATTGAGGTGGCCAGAAAATTAATGAAACAAAAGACCAAAGTGACTTGGCTGAAGCAAGGGGGCTTGAATTTCGCTTTCTTTAATTCAGTCCTAAATCATTAGCTTGAGAGATAATGGGAACAATCTTTTGATGGAGGATGATAATATTAGGAGTTTTTCGACTAAGCATTATCAGAAGTTTTTCGCCAAACACTATTGCACTTGTAAAGTGAAATGAAATGTTATTTCCCAAGGGGTTATGCTTTCTCAAGCTCAAGGCCAATCTTCGTTGTCTCCTGTCTGGGTAAGGAGATAAATAATTTTTTTCTCCATGGATGGTTCTAGAAGCATGGGACCAGAGGACTATAATGCTACTTTTTTTCAAGAAAGTTTTGGCCTATTGTTGGCAAGGAGATCATTGTGGCCATTCAACACTTTTTCCAAACTGGACGCTTGTCAGAAGCGATTGATGTATAAATGATGTAAAGCTAGGGTTTTGATCAATTACACATCAAAGTGTGACGTGCAACCAATCTTAGATATAGGGTAGTTCACGTGAAAAGCTAGGGTTTTATAGGGATTCACGTTAAAGATAGAGAATTTGGGATAAATCAAGGGAATCAAACTTAATACAAAGGCACCACAAGTTGAATCCCTAGGGCTACTTGCTCTTCTACTTAGTTACAGAAACGCCTTCTAAGTATAGGAGACAAGTTCTACCTAACCACTTGAATAGCCAATTTAAGATAGAATAGTAGAAAAGAAACGAGAGTTTATAAAACACTCAAGGGTAAGCAAAAGCTTGTTTGTATTCATCATCAAAGTTGTGTGTTTAGAACGAATACAAACCTCCCTATTTATACTAGACTAAAGTCCTAAACCTCCTAGGACTATTAACTTGGCGCCAAAGCTACCCTAGGACGAATCCATATTGGATTCCCTTAAGAGTCTCCTAATCCTAATTGGATTAGTTACAAAAAGTGGCGCCAAAATACACACCTTGAATTCGAATTGGATTCCACACTCCTAGTTCCTTCTAGACTCCTCTAGATCCTTCTAGACTCTTCTAACTTGATGCCTAGGCTATTAGATATTACTTGGCATCACACTCAGCTAATAATAAGGAAAATACAATAATAAACTTACTACTAATAAGGGAAACACAAAAGCTGTAAACTTCTCTTGAAAACACCAAAACTGTGAACTTCTTCTTGAAAACACCAAAACTGTGAACTTCTTATTGAAAACACCAAAACTGTAAACTTCTTCTTGAAAACACCAAAACTGTGAACTTCTCTTTTGGACGCCTCTTGGACGTGACTTGGGCCTTCTTTAGCTTGTTTGGACGTCCTCTTGGAAGATAGAGCACACAACATGGGTTGGACGTTGGGCCTCCTTGATGGATCCTTCTTCTAGGGCCTTTTCCACCTCCATGTATATGATTTGGGCCTCCCTTGGTGGCTTAGATAAGTTAGGCTGATCTCCATTATTCTCCATGAACCTTGGGTCCCCAAATGTGAGACCAAGGCTAGGTGAATCTTCATCATTCTCCCCTGGTTGGAAAGAGTTTGCCCTCAAACTCGGTTGGATGAATTGACTCCTTATGGACCTAAACTCTTGATGTTCAGCGGTTATAAAGGTAATGAGATTAGGCTCATTCTTCTTGGGTCGGGACGGATGGGCTGTTTTAAGTGGAGCGAGGGTAATCTTTTTGTTTTAGATCACAAGAGTGTAAGTATTGGCTCTCCCATCATGTATCACTCTCCTATCAAATCACCATAGTCTTCCAAGCACAATATGACAGGCATCCATTAGAATAACGTCACACCATAATGAACCTTGGTAAGATTTACTAATGGAAAAGCTTACCAAGCTCCGTTGCTTCACTTGTAAACCTTCTCCCTGGTTGAGCCATTGAATTGTGTATGCCGTGGGGTGAGGGCTGGTTTTGTAGCTTGAGCTTGTTCACCATAGTAAGGGAAGCTGGATTAATACAACTCCCTCCATCAATAATCAAAGAGAAAACCTTTCCTTGGACAGTGCACCGAGAATGAAAGATTTCCTCTCGTTGTTGTAGATCTTCTGGAACGTGAGAGTTACTAAAGACGACTCTCCTCACAACCAACATCTCCCCTTCATCTGGTTCCTCTACGATCTACTCCTCAATCATAGAGTCCCCTTGATCAGCTACCACCTCTTCTTCTACGTATTCTGGTTCAGGTTCAACAAATTGGGTGGTTTGGTACTCAGTTAAAGATACGATCTTTTGGTTGGGACATTCAGCTGCTATATGGTCAAGTCCTTGGCACTTGAAACACCTTCTCCTTATATCCAAAGGCTTATACACAGCAGGGGATTGTTTTTTTATTTTATTTTTTTGGGATAATGGGCTTTTGGATCATGGGGTTCTTTGGATTTGGAAATTTCGTGGGGGTAGGCTGTATTTGTGAGGGAAAGGGAATGGGACCTTTAGGTGTTGTTGGGTTTTTGCTCGACATCTCCTTTCCCCTTCTCTTTCGTTGCTGTTCAACTTTGTTAGCCGAAGTACTCAATTCATCAAGTGTAGTATATGGTTGGAGTTCCACAACATACCTTATCTTTTCGTTCAATCCAACTAAGTACCTCACAAGTGTTTGAGGTTCATCCTCCTTTAGATCACATCTCTACAATAGGTGCTCGAATTCTTTGGTGTATTCTTCCACACTGTTGACTCCTTGGGTGAGTTATTGAAGCTTGAAGTAGTTATCTTTGAAGTAGCTCACTGGAAGAAACTTAGAGTGAAGTTTCTTCTTCATCTTCTCCCAAGTTCGAATCTTGTCTTTTCCAACATGTTGTTTCTTCTTCTATAAGTTAGTCCACCAAATGCTAGCATGTTTTCGAAGTTTAAGAGCAATATACTTGACCTTCTTTTCATCAGGAACATATTTCAGATCAAAGACTCTCTCCACAGTTTGAATCCAATCAAGAAAAACTTCAGGATCAAGATTATCTTCAAATTCAGGAATACCAACTTTGAAATCAAGCCTTTCTTCGCTTGGATCACGTCATGGATGACGAGGCCTTATAGGGGGGCTTATTGCTTCTGCTTCTCCACTTTCCTCTTCTCCTGAATCTTTAAACTCATATTTTTGTAGATGCATGTATCGTTCGAGCTGCTTTGCAAGGTACTCCGCCTTCTTCTCTAGCTCTTCACGAGTGAGTTTAGAATTACTTCCACTAGCCATGATGACGATAATGTGTTTAGGGTTTAGAGGGAATGTGTTTGGGACGTGTTTGGGATGTGTTTGGGATGCATGTTGGCCGTTTGGGTTGCACTGGGGAGGAGGGAAACCTAAGCCCTGATACCAATTTTAATGTATAACTGATGCAAAGCTGGGTTTTTGATCAATTACACATCAAAGTGTGACGTGCAACCAATCTTAGGTATAGGGTAGTTCACGTGAAAAGCTAGGGTTTTGTAGGGATTCACGTTAAAGATAGAGAATTTGGGATAGTTCAAGGGAATCAAACTTGATACAAAGGCACCACAAGTTGAATCCCTAGGGCTACTTGCTCTTCTACTTAGTTACAAAAACGCCTTCTAAGTATAGGAGACAAGTTCTACCTAACCACTTGAATAGCCAATTTAAGATAGAATAGTAGAAAAGAAACGAAGGTTTAGAAAACACTCAAGGGTAAGCAAAAGCTTGTTTGTATTCATCATCAAAGTTGTGTGTTTAGAATGAATACAAGCCTCCCTATTTATACTAGACTAAGTATAAACCTCCTAGGACTATTAAATTGGCGCCAAAGCTACCCTAGGACGAATCCATATTGGATTCCCCTAAGACTCTCCTAATCCTAATTGGATTGGTTACAAAAAGTGGCGCCAAAATACACACCTTGAATCCGAATTGGATTCCACACTCCTATTCCTTCTAGACTCCTCTATATCCTTCTAGACTCTTCTAACTTGATGCCTAAGCTATTAGATATTACTTGGCATCACACTCAACTAATAATAAGGAAAATACAATAATAAACTTGCTACTAATAAGGAAAACACAAAAACTGTAAACTTCTCTTGAAAACACCAAAACTGTGAACTTCTTCTTGAAAACACCAAAACTGTGAACTTCTTCTTGAAAACACCAAAACTATGTACTTCTCTTTTGGATGACTCTTGCACATGACTTGGGCTTTCTTTAGCTTGTTTGGACGTCCTCTTGGAAGATAGTGCACACAACATGGGTTGGACGTTGGGCCTCCTTGATGGATCCTTCTTCTAGGGCTTTTTCCACCTCCATGTATATGACTTGGGCCTCCCTTGGTGGCTTAGATGCGTTGGGCTGATCTCCATTATTCTCCATGAACGTTGGGTCCCCAAATGTGAGACCAAGGCTAGGTGAATCTCCATCAGCAATAAACTCTACTCTACTCAATTAATCCTAAAGGTGTAACCCAAAGGTGGTGGGTGACTTACCACTGATCTCTAGTTGCAACATTTTGTATATATAAGGCTATTACCAAACTCTTGTGTAATCGACTCAAATATGTCTTTCCGTTCTTGATGATGACAAACAATATGCCTTTGTTGTTGGCCGCTCTATTGTCCATAATATTCTAATTGTGGTTTGCTTCTATAGTCGCAAAGGGGTTGAGCCTTGTTGTTTAATGAAAATTGATATTCAAAATGCTTATGATATTGTTGATTGGGGCTTCTTACGTAGACTACGTAGTCTGCTATTATCTTTGAATTTTCCCTTACAGTTTTTTAATTGGATGATGCCATGTGTCTCTGCAGCTAGATTCTCGGTTGATTTTAATGGACAATCTTATGTCTATTTCAAGAGTGGTCGAGGCTTATAGCAAGGGGATCTGATCTCTCCTCTCCTCTTCGTACTAACGATGGATTATTTAAGTAAGGAGATAAAACTAGTAACAAGTGATCCATGTTTTCGCTTTCATCCAATGTGTAAGCCTCCTAATCTAGCTCATCTTTGATTTGCACCAATTGGCGTTTTGTATTGGTGATACCCGTAACATTACATTTCTTACCGATGTTATATCCAACTTCTCTTCTTGTTATGGTTTATACTCCAATCAAAAGAAGCCTAACATAATTTTTGCTGGTGTTGATGCTGCCACTCGTGCTAAAAGGATTGAGATTACTAGCTATTGTGAAAAATCTCTTCCTTTTCAGTATCTTGGCGTCCCCGTCAATCCCACAAGATTGAACCGCCATGATTGTGCTATTCTACTGGAGAAGATGAATAAGGGTTTACAAGGCCGGGCTGTAAAAAAACTCACGCATGCTGGAAGAGTATAGCTGATTAATAACATTTTCATGGCTATTCATACCTATTGGTCCCATATTTTCATCATACCTCAATCTATTATTGACGACATTACCAAAATCTATATAGCCTTTCTTTGGGATGATAAATCTAAAGCTTGTCCCGTTTCATGGAATACTTGTTTCTTATATAAGAAACAATGCGGTCTTAGTATTCTTATATATATATATATATATATATATATATATATATATATATATATATATATATATATATATATATATATAGTCTGAGCACGAGTGACCTCATTGGACGTTTTTCTAGGTAGCATGTGAGCGAAGATGAAGCATGTTGGAAGGACTTGTGGTAGGGGTGTCTAAAAATACTAAAACCGAATCCGAACAACAAAACCGCATAAACCTAACCGATATAACTAGTTCACCCTTTTGTTTTTTTTTTTTAAAACTGAGGTTTTGGTTAATTAAACCGATTTAAAAGGTTTAGGTTTAGGTTCTGTATTTTTGAGAAGCGGTTAAGCTCAGTTAACCGATTTTGATAAATTTGGTGGAAAAGGTGAAATTTGAAAGCGAAATGCTAAATTTTCTCCAGTGATTGTTATTTAAATTACTAGGAATTGATGGTTGTCTGTAAATCAGACCCAAAAATGTAGTTGAACCTTGGTAATATATAAATAGTCATTTTAAACCCTTAGCTAATAGCTCTCGTACTTGTCATTTCAAATGGTACTGGCCCCTTGTACATCCAGTTAAAGACGATGTGACATCCTTCCATATATAATATCTAATCAAACAAATATTTAAATATATATGATTAACATCAACATTTATGGTCTGCTTGGGAGGAGGGTAAAGGGGGTTAGGGGGGTTTGGCGGGGGGGGGGGGGGGGGGTTAAGGAAGGTGCTTACCCCTCCTTACCCATGCTTGGGAAGGGAGTGAAAGAGGGTAATGGAGAGTAAATGGGAGCGAGATTTACCTCCCTTTACCCCCTCTAACTCTGATATTTCTTACACCCAATTTGGGGTGTAAGGAAGAGTTTAATTAAATTATAACATACATAAAATATAAAATAACTATATTATAACCTTAATTGAATCATAACACAGACATCCATCTCTCTCCAACTCTCTCTCTCTCTCTCTCTCTCTCTCTCTCTCTCTCTCCCTCTCTCTTTCTCTCTCACATACACATACACACATGCACACACATCACTCTTTCTCTCTCTCTCTCTCTCTATCTCTCTCCTCTCTCACTCGCATCTCTCTCTCTCTCTCTCTCTTTGTCTCTCTTCCTCTCTCGCTCGCATCTCTCTCTCCCTCTCCCTCTCCCTCTCCCTCTCCCTCTCCCTCTCCCTCTCACTCACATCACTATATCTTTCTCTCTTTCTCTCTCTCTCTCTCTCTCTCTCTTTCTCCCTCTCTTCCTCTCTCTCTCGCATCTCTCCCTCCGTCTCTCTCTTTGTCTCTCTCTCACTCGCATCTCTCTCTCTCTCTCTCTCTCATTAGAGAGAGAGAGAGAGAGAGAGAGAGAGAGAGAGAGAGGGTAGAGAGACAAAGAGAGAGACGGAGGGAGAGATGCGAGAGAGAGAGGGGGAGAGAGATAGGGGGGAGAGAGAGAGAGAGAGGGAGAAGGAGGGGGGGGACAGAAGGGGGCGTATAAAGAGAATGGGTATTAGATCAAATGTATGGGTATTATATTGATATATATATATATATATATATATATAATTGTAGACACCGGGATTTTGACACGCATGAACAATATAAAGATAAAAGCAAAGAAAGAGAAGAAGACTGATAAATACAAATACATGCATTTACATGTATTTCATCCACCTAAAACTACATGCATGATCACATGTGAGTCTACATGTACATTTTTTATAAAAAGATGAAGCCATGCAAGTCCTAAGAGATAAAGCTAGAGGTCACGAGATCGGATCCTCACAAAAACATTCAAAAAACCATCTCACAAAAGCAAATAATATGAGCTCTCACCGTCCAGTGTGAACCACCTACTCCCTAGGAAGATTAACTCCACACACCACCGTCCATGCATGCATGGACGATGATGGATTCAACCCCCCCCAGCTGGTGGCCGGTCGGCCTTGGTGACTCAGCCCAAATGTGGTCAATTGACCACGTGCCACTGTCCATAGGTGAACATCCCCCCTACTGCCTTGGTGTTCTGTGCTGCTGACCGGAGACTACGAGGTGAATGTATGTGTGCATGCATGCCTACTGAAGAAACACAGTTCAGCTCTAAGGACCTCCACTGCCACATCACTGAGGACCTGCACAGCGGCTGCAGTACTTTTGATTGAAAGACAAATTTAAAGATATAAATTCAGGAAAGTTTCCTTTATATAAATATTCCTTATCTTCCCCAGACATCTATATTTATCTCATAATCTCTAATTCGATTTTATTTGATTGAAGGAATCAATTAAAAGAAGAAGTTATTTGCCTAAATAATAAGATTGTGGATCTACTCCCAAGATGGAAACAATCCTCACATTCGGAAAGCATCAAACAAGCCGTGGAGACTCAAGCTTTAAATAGAGTAGTCATTATCATCATCAAACAATACAGATTTCCAAGGAAGAAAATCGTTGTAGGAATTTTGGCTAGAAAATTCTAAGTTGTAGGAATATTTGTGTGAAAATATTCTGAGTTGTAGCCACTAAGAAAAGTGGTGAGTTTGTAGCCAGTGAGTGAAATCTGGCGAGGGCCTCTAAGGCTGGTTTTCTGAAGTGAGATAGGGTTCTCACTTTAGGTGTGTCTTTCCTCTGTATTCACCTCTTCTGTGAGGCCTTAGCTGCAGAAGTTACCTCGGAAGTCTTCTGCCCTTGTAAGCTCTGTTAAGAACCTCACAATCCTCAATAGTGTCGAGTTGTAACCTCCTTATTTTCTAGCACTTTAATTCCATCAATAAAGAAGTATTACTCAGTTTATAAAAGTGCTATTAACCCTTTTGTGTTGATTAAGTTGCAGAAATTTTATACAACCCTATTCACCCCCCTCTATGGTTATTTCAATTGGTATCAGAGTGGATCCACAAATTCAAGAGTTTAACCACTCGTGGGAAAATATCATGGTCGCTATCAACACAAATGAAGCTCTTCAAGGACGCTCATGGACAATAGCTCCATTACTCACTGGAGAAAACTATAGGTCGTGGAAAAGACAAATGGAGGTCTTCCTCAAGGACCAAGATGAGGACCTCTAGACTGTAGTTACCGAGGGAGATTATCCTACTCCCACGAAGAAGAACAGTGCTGGTCAAGATGTCCCAACAAAAAGATCTGAAATGACAAATAAAGAGTTGGAGCCTTTGAGAAAAAAATATTCATGCCCTAAACTTGTTCTATTGTAGTTTAAATTCAAATGATTTTGAACGTGTATCTAACTGTAAACTGCGAAACAGGTTTGGGATTATTTGATAACCTCATATGAAGGCACAAGTTAAGTCAAGGACACCAAAGTAGATATCCTTTTCCAAAAGTATGAGGCCTTAAGAATGGAAGAAAATGAGACTATTGAAGAGATGTTCAAAAGATTCAGCAGCATCACCAACCACCTCATATCTCTGGGAAAAGCCTACCCAAATGAGGAACAAGTTAGAAAGGTCCTCCGATGCCTACCTAGAAGAAAATAGGGTCCAAAAGTCACAGCCATTGAAGAAGCTCAAGATCTCAAGGCCCTCAAGCTGGAGGAACTCATTGGAAAACTACTGGCCCATGAGATCTAATTGAATGACCTCTCAGAACCCAATGGAATTGCCCTCAAAGCAGTACGTGAATCTGACATTGAGTCAGATGATGATGAGGAATATACAATGGAAATGATAGCTAGAGGGTTCAGAAGATTATACAAGAAAAATTCGACCTTTCGAGAATATATCAAGGATGGACAAAACAGAAAGGCAACCTCAAAAGGTAAGGCCTTAATAAAAGAAGAATTTGACCTATTTATTTTTTTTAGTTATGACAGCTAAAAACACCTTGTGAAGGACTGCCCTCACGCGACAAGAAATAAAGACAAGAGAAACAGTCAGCCTCAACGGCAAAACCATAAGGTAATGATGGCAACATGGAGTGATAGTGATTCCAATGAAGGCCACAGTGAGATAGAAGAAATAACAAATGTATGTCTGATGGCAAACGCAAGTAAGGATCAAGATCCAACCTCATCTCATGACGAGGTAATTCTTGATGAGCTCCTCACTCTTCCCTCTTCGCACCTTGCTCACAAATTATTTCATCTCTTCAAATATTCTAGATCTTTAATAGAAAGAGTCAAGTATCTCACGAAACATGTCAATCATTTGAACGAAACCATAAAGAGCTTGAACACCAGAAATGACCTCTACGCAACTAAAAATGTTAGACTATCCGTAGAGGTCAAAGACTGCTATTTGGACATCACTCAATTATCCAATGAGGCAGTCATAAATTCTCATCCATACCAGAGAAAGCCCATCCTTCCCACACCAAATACACCACCTCTCAAAAACTATCGGTCCAAAAATCCTCCCTTCCATACCAACAAAGGACCTCTCCTTCTTATCCCAAATATTCCACCTCTCAGAGAAAGCTATCATAGAGGACCTCCAACAGAAAATAAAATAAGGACCTCACCAACTCCCCTGTCTAAAGGAACTAGACCTCCGTGCATTACTAAAATTTGGGTCCCAAAGACCTCATTGCAACGATCTCATCCTTGGTCAGACACCAAGAAAGGTATGGTGTCCTCTGCTGCAGGTATGCCTCAGATACATTACCAGAGATCCAAACCGTTTTGCAAACTGAAAATCAACAAGATTTGAAGAGTGAACTTTGGAGACAAAAGCCAAGACAAGATCCTAGACAATGGGAAGGTTGCGAAACAACGCCACCCGCACCATATGAGGGGGAGCCTTCTATCATGAGGACCTCAACCTGTGCACAAGCTGTCAAATTGAGGGGGAGTCCTATCATCCCTCCTCCCTACATGTGGTCTCTCTCCTCCTCCCAGGTTTGTCAACTCACTGCATGCCTGGACCTCTGATGTCCTCATCAGCATGTCCTTTCGGGCACCTCAAAATTTAAACTTGGCCCGGTCAAGACGTCTGACTACCTCTTCCATAGGTAATTCAGATTCTTGCTCTTTTAAGTCTGCCCAAAATTATTTCTCCTATCTCTCCACCTCCCTCTTTCTTCCTCTTTTTATTTTGGCCACACTCTTTAGTGCTTGTACTCTCTTGTTTCCTCTTTATCTGAAAGACAAAAAGGGGAGAACTATGAGCTGCTCTATTGTATGTCCTATATACATATGCTACTACTTGGTTAGATGCCATGCTTGCAATTTTGTCTTTCAAACAAAAAGGCGGAGATTGAAGAAACATAGTTCAGCTCTGAGGACCTCCACTGCCACATCACTGAGGACCTCCATAGAGACCGCAATACTTTTGATTGAAAGACAAATTTGAAGATATAAATTCAGGGAAGTTTCCTTTATATAAATATTCCTTATCTTCCCCAAATATCTATATTTATATCATAATCTCTAATTTGATTTTATTTGATTGAAGGAATCAATTAAGAGAAGAAGTCATTTGCCTAAATAACAAGATTGTGGATCTACTCCCAAGATGGAAATAATCCTCACATTCGGAAAGCATCAAACAAGCCGTTGGAGACTCAAGCTTTAAATAGAGTGATCATTATCTTCGAACAATACAGATTTCCAAGGAAGAAAATCGTTGTAGGAATTTTGGCTAGAAAATTTTGAGTTGTAGGAATATTTGCGTGAAAATATTCTGAGTTGTAGCCACTGAGAAAAGTGATGAGTTTGTAGCAAGTGAGTGAAATCTGATGAGGGCCTCTAAGGCTGGTTTTCTGAAGTGAGATAGGGTTCTCACTTTAGGTGTGTCTTTCCTCTGTATTCGCCTCTTCTGTGAGGCCTTAGCTATAGAAATTAACTCTGAAGTCTTCGACCCTTGTAAGCTCTGTTGAGGACCTCACAATACTCAATAGTGATGAGTTGTAACCTCCTTCTTTTCCAGCACTTTAATTCCATCAATAAACAAGTATTATCCAATTTATAAAAGTGCTATTAACCCTTTTAACTCTCCTCCCATACCCTTGTGAACCCTCCCATACCCTCACTCCCCTTTACTTCTATGGACCTGTACTCTCCATTTTAACTCTCCTCCCAAGCAGAGTGTTAGGGTCATCTCCTATGATAAGTTAACCCACAAATTACCCTAACCTAAATTTGCAACATAATTCAATTCACCAATTCCATCAATCTAACAAATTATTCATAAACATAATATATAATCTACTTCATATTACTAATATTTTTATCTCATTTATCATAAGTAACACACCGTAATCCCTAAATTACCTTCTATGTACGTCTAGAAAAATCCTCACAATGTACCAATTCAGAACCATAACTCATGAATAAAAGTTTCTCAACATTCACCCTGAAATAAAAGTATCTTTTCATATTTAATACAAGTCATCAAAAGCGCACCCCAACTCTTCACTCTAAATTCAACATTTCTCAGAAACTCAAATGCAAATCCTCAAAACTTACAGACAATTCACATATACATCCTAAACTAATCGAAGTAAAGCATTCACATATGCTCTAATTTACAAATTCATTAATTTATATTCTAAAATCGAGATTAGACTCAAAACTTACCACACCCCAAGAGGTTAAACTCTAGATGGGTGGGTGGTGTTTTATTTTTTGATAATTAGCGGTCAAAAAACTCTTTAATTCAAAAGACAAGAAATGTCTTTAAGATAGTCATACAACGAAATATGAGATCATTCCACCTCTAATAAACAAAAAAACCTCTACGACTGAAATCAATTCCTAACAGGTACATCCAATAAATCTATCTCAATTTAGGCCTGAACTCTGAGTCTGAGTGAATTCCTTCCATCTGGAATCCTAATGACATATCCAACAAATAACCCAGCAAAAAACTCTGGATATTCGCCAGACCCTCTGGAGCGGTTCCCGATGTGCGGTGGATTGAATAATAAACTTAGCTTGAGTGGTTCTTGAAGAGGAGAAGAGAGAAGACCTCTTGAGCATCCATAATCAATAGAATAGAGAGAGAATGAAGCCACTCTCAAACACCCATGCTTGAATCATCACCATAATAACCAAGAACTTGCATAACAATCAAAATCGACCAACATTAAGCTTGCACACCAAAGGGATTGGATATGATTTTGGATAAAGGAGAATCCACCACCATAAACTAACACCCCACCATGACCATCCTAAAGGTGAACTCCACCAAATGATCAATAAAGGAATGACTTGCTAACACCACCATTAACAATGGATAAAGTAAGAACAAGATTTTTGAGAGAGAAAAGGGAGAAACCCTAACAATGCATTAGCATATCATTCATAAACATAAGTGATGGAGATTAACCCTCACAACCTCATTTGGTGCCACCATGCTGTGAGGCCATCCATGAATCCCAGAAGGTCCTTGACTATATTAAAGGGCATCCACCTTATGTGAGGCCATCCTTATTGTCTCAACACTTTAGAATTGAGGCCTCACTCACATTTGGTCCCTTGGAGGTCATTCATAATGTCCAAGCTTACATGGTTCGAAGGTTATTTGGGTTTATCAGAGCTATTTCAATCTGGACATGCATTGAGGACGTTTATCTGGACATTGAGGACGTTTATCTGAACATTGAGGACGTTTATCTGGAGTTGATTGTTCTTTTCAACTTGGGTTGTGATTCTCTTCTCTTTGGAGGTCAAGGAAGTGTATTACTAAGACTTTCTAAATGCCAAAGGTTGATCCATTTAGAGGTCGTTTGCATTCTGCACAACTATTGCAAACTGGGTACGTGCATGAGGACCTCATTCGGGATCAACTTGTCTTTTGGTGTTTCAGCAAGGTCCTTTTGGTCTTTTCACTTGGGTTGTGTCATCTTCTGCTTATTGGAGGTCATTAATCTTCTATGCAATCTGAATATGTGCATGAGGACCTCCATCTTGAGTCTGCTGAGAATTTGGACGTCCAAAGATGTTCCCTACTAGAGGAAGACTATTTGCACCTTTTTTACTTCACTTCCTGAGTTGTTGAGGTCTTTCCGATTAAGTAAGGTGCTTGTCATTGAGGCCCTCTATGAAGACATCACTTTCGAGCTGTTGAGGTTCTTTTAGCTCGTGAGGTGAATATCCAGCCTTGCCCACGTGAGGAATGCTGCTCCAAATGACAAAGCGCCATGTGTGATGTTTTTAGAGCCTTCCAATTGTTCTAGAAGCTTCATGAAGGTGCCATGTGTGACGTTTTTATTAGCCCTCATTATTATTGTTCTAGAAGCTTCATAAGTTAGTTACTTTTTTATCTTATTTTTGATGTAATTAGTTTAATTAAGCAAGTTTAGGACGTTTTCTTTTTGCTCAAGAAACTCCTAATTAGATATCTCAGCTGGGTTTATATATACCCACTGTGAGGTCATTGTATTCAACAACTTGATATATGAAATATGATATTTGAGTGCCTTATTGAGCCTCTTGTTTGGGAGTGACGTTAAACTCTCATTTTGGTTAATTCTACTACAGTAGCAAGGATTTGGCAATCCTTGTGGTGGGTGTAGAGCTTGATAATCTCGATGGTGGTGTGCCTGTATCCATTGAGGTCATCCAGTCCATTGCCCTTGATGTTCTAGCTGTGGTGGGTCTGTATCAGCTTCAGCCTCAAGACTATCTCGGTTACTGTTTGATTGTAAGTTTGTTCATCCAATCATCATCTTATCATCATCCATTTCATCCATTTGTTCATTGGTGTTCATACTCTGTTTTGGAGGAGGTTATAGTTGTTTCTCTATGTTGAGGTCTGTTTTGGGTGAATTTGTATTTGATTCTCTGTTTTGAGGCCAGATTGTGTGCGATTGTGTTAATGTGGTGTACTGTGAGGTCAATACTCTGATCTTAGGACCTTGCATACATCATAATTGGTATCAGGGCTGAGTTTCATCTTGGAGGAGCTGAGTTTCATCTTGGAGGGAGTATATTGGTGTTTGTGATGTCGGGCAGTAGCAGAACACCTCAGGAGGTTGCAGAGCTTGCTACCATCCTGGTGAGTGAGTTTTGATTTCTTTGAGCCCAAACACATCCTAAATCATCCCAAACACATAGCCACAAAAAACCCATTAGCCATGACCTTCAACAAATCTTCATCTTGAAAGAGTGAACAAATTTTGAAGGAGGAAAGGAGATTAAGGAGATTGAGGCGTGGGATCAATATGTTACAAGTGGAGATGGATTTATTTTGGTATGAATATATTTATAATTCCAAGAAGCCATGTGAACCACCTTTGGTTCAAGAGGAGGTGCATCAAATTAGAGAGGAACCAGAAATTCATTTTGATTTCCCTTTAGAAATTGATGATGCGGTAGAAGTTGTTGAGGCCATTTTTTCTCTTGAGAAAGAACACGAGGATGAACACGAGGTCGATTTTAATGACCCTCCTATTTTTGATGTGTATGAAGATGAAGAAGATTATAAGGGGTTAGAGGAGGAAGTAGAGGATCTTATTGAAGAAGAGTGTGTAAACGAATTTTTGGAGGATCCTGTCTATGATGAGCAGGTTGAGGACTGTCTGTCCTTGACACAGCCAACGACCTTAGGGTTCCGTCAGCCAGTGACATTTGTAGAATATGAACCTCAACTCGTGAATTTGAACATCATGTCATCTTTAGGTGCTACAAGGATGAGAATGGAGGATGAAGCTTCCAGTGGCTTCAATGTTGAGTTGGTTTATTTCCAACCAAGGTCACTTCTATGGGTGAACTTGGAGGTGATAAGAAGGCCAAAGCGGAAGAGGTGGAAGCGAAGGAGGTCAAAGTGCGAGGAATGGAGTATCAAGCCCCCGACAAACTCAGTGGAGGAGCTCATTATTTTTATTGGAGATGTTGATTTTTCGGCCTTGATTCTTTTCAAGTCAATTGGTGTCCAATATTTTGGTCAAGGTATGGGATCTCAAGAATTTCCTTACTACATTATTTTGATGGGCCTGAATGAAGCATACTTGAGAATATTTTGGAATTTCATGAATGCATGTTTTGTGAAATTTCATTTACTTTGGTGTTGTGTTGAGAAGGTTATCATGATTATACAACTTTGGTTGAGTCAAGATAGTGGAGTAGAAATGGAGTCATATTATCTTGATTTTGTGAGCTTTGATGATGCTTGTTGTGGATTAGTGTGGAATGTTGTTAAGGCCTTGATCATATGTTCTATATTGGGGAGTATGCCTTGGATGTTTACTGTGGAAGTTGTGCTAGGAAGCACATTATCGTGTCATACCTTCACCATATTTATCAAGAGAAGCATCTATGTCGCATATTCTTTTGCTCAAATTGTCAGATGTTCTGTCTTGAGGCCCTCCAAACAGTCAAGCACTGATTTGCACATTCCTTACCAACCTTGGTTCATCATTAATCCTACTATCACCCCTCCACTCAAGCCACCACTGTCTTTAGCCCACAAAACAGCCCCAAAAGCCCCACAAAAATCCCTCATACCAAATAACTTCCCATTCAACAAGGGAAGAACCGATGACTATCCTTTTCTATCCAGCCACAAAAAAATTGACCTCACTCCTTTGAAACCATTCCAGCTTGTTATACCCAAGGAGCATTTGGTTTGTAAACCTGGTTTGGTTACCCCTTTGGTTACTAAACATCCCAAGTTTAGTGGCCATGAGGACCTTATTTGCCTAGCCATAAAACTTAACTCCTCAAATAGCCATCCCCTCCTTACCCATCCTTTGGAACACTATCCTTATGTGTTTCCGGAAGAAAAACCCCCTGGTTTACCTCCTGAATATAAGTTTCGGCATGAATGGAAGAAGGGAGCTAAATTTCATGATTTTGCTCACAAGAGAAAGAAGAAGTTGGGTTTTCTACCGGGTGATCTTGTTTGGATCTACTTAAAGAAGGACAGATTTCGATCCAAGAGGAAAGAGTGGTTGGTTCCAAGAGCAGAAAGTTCCTTTGAGGTCCTTTGAATAATAAATGTTTGTTTGCCAACGAATGAAACCTTAGTGAAATATTTTGATATACTTTGTGTTCACAATGTCCTAATGCGGTTCGAGAGCCGAATGTATTGTTCTTGTTTTGAGCAGATTGAAGTTGATCCTTTTGGAGGCAGTTCAATGTCCTTGAGGCATACTATTCTTGGTGTATATCTTTGAGGCCATATTATTCTGTGGCAGAGGACCTTCCAAGTTTGAGGACAAACTTTTCTCAACTTGGGGGGAATGATGGAGATCAACCCTCACAACCTCATTTGGTGCCACCATGCTGTGAGGCCATCCATGAATCCCAAAAGGTCCTTGACTATATTAAAGGGCATCCACCTTATGTGAGGCCATCCTTATTGTCTCAACACTTTAGAATTGAGGCCTCACTCACATTTGGTCCCTTGGAGGTCATTCATAATGTCCAAGCTTACATGGTTCGAAGGTTATTTGGGTTTATCAGAGCTATTTCAATCTGGACATGCATTGAGGACGTTTATCTGGACATTGAGGACGTTTATCTGAACATTGAGGACGTTTATCTGGAGTTGATTGTTCTTTTCAACTTGGGATGTGATTCTCTTCTCTTTGGAGGTCAAGGAAGTGTATTACTAAGACTTTCTAAATGCCAAAGGTTGATCTATTTAGAGGTCGTTTGCATTCTGCACAACTATTGCAAACTGGGTACGTGCATGAGGACCTCATTCGGGATCAACTTGTCTTTTGGTGTTTCAGCAAGGTCCTTTTGGTCTTTTCACTTGGGTTGTGTCATCTTCTGCTTATTGGAGGTCATTAATCTTCTATGCAATCTGAATATGTGCATGAGGACCTCCATCTTGAGTCTGCTGAGAATTTGGACGTCCAAAGATGTTCCCTACTAGAGGAAGACTATTTGCACCTTTTTTACTTCACTTCCTGAGTTGTTGAGGTCTTTCCGATTCAGTAAGGTGTTTGTCATTGAGGCCCTCTATGAAGACATCACTTTCAAGCTGTTGAGGTCCTTTCAGCTCGTGAGGTGAATATCCAGCCTTGCCCACGTGAGGAATGCTGCTCCAAATGACAAAGCGCCATGTGTGATGTTTTTAGAGCCTTCCAATTGTTCTAGAAGCTTCATGAAGGTGCCATGTGTGACGTTTTTATTAGCCCTCATTATTATTGTTCTAGAAGCTTCATAAGTTAGTTACTTTTTTATCTTATTTTTGATGTAATTAGTTTAATTAAGCAAGTTTAGGACGTTTTCTTTTTGCTCAAGAAACTCCTAATTAGATATCTCAGCTGGGTTTATATATACCCACTGTGAGGTCATTGTATTCAACAACTTGATATATGAAATATGATATTTGAGTGCCTTATTGAGTCTCTTGTTTGGGAGTGACGTTAAACTCTCATTTTGGTTAATTCTACTACAGTAGCAAGGATTTGGCAATCCTTGTGGTGGGTGTAGAGCTTGATAATCTCGATGGTGGTGTGCCTGTATCCATTGAGGTCATCCAATCCATTGCCCTTGATGTTCTAGCTGTGGTGGGTCTCAGACGCCTTCACCTCAAGACTATCTCGATTCGCTTGATTGTAAGTTTGTTCATCCAATCATCATCTTATCATCATCCATTTCATCCATTTGTTCATTGGTGTTCATACTCTGTTTTGGAGGAGGTTATAGTTGTTTCTCTATGTTGAGGTCTGTTTTGGGTGAATTTGTATTTGATTCTCTGTTTTGAGGCCAGATTGTGTGCGAGTTGTGTTAATGTGGTGTACTGTGAGGTCAATACTCTGATCTTAGGACCTTGCATACATCATAATTGGTATCAAAGCTGAGTTTCATCTTGGAGGAGCTGAGTTTCATCTTGGAGGGAGTATATTGGTGTTGTTTGTGATGTCGGGCAGTAGCAGAACACCTCAGGAGGTTGCAGAGCTTGCTACCATCTTGGTGAGTGAGTTTTGATTTCTTTGAGCCCAACCACATCCTAAATCATCCCAAACACATAGCCACAAAAAACCCATTAGCCATGACCTTCAACAAATCTTCATCTCGAAAGAGTGAACAAATTTTGAAGGAGGAAAGGAGATTAAGGAGATTGAGGCGTGGGATCAATATGTTACAAGTGGAGATGGATTTATTTTGGTATGAATATATTTATAATTCCAAGAAGCCATGTGAACCACCTTTGGTTCAAGAGGAGGTGCATCAAATTAGAGAGGAACCAGAAATTCATTTTGATTTCCCTTTAGAAATTGATGATGCGGTAGAAGTTGTTGAGGCCATTTTTTCTCTTGAGAAAGAACACAAGGATGAACACGAGGTCGATTTTAATGACCGTCCTATTTTTGATGTGTATGAAGATGAAGAAGATTATAAGGGGTTAGAGGAGGAAGTAGAGGATCTTATTGAAGAAGAGTGTGTAAACGAATTTTTGGAGGATCATGTCTATGATGAGCAGGTTGAGGACTGTCTGTCCTTGACACAGCCAACGACCTTAGGGTTCTGTCAGCCAGTGACATTGGTAGAATATGAACCTCAACTCATGAATTGGCCAAGCTAAATTGACGCTCACCACCCCGCTCTTTTTGAAGGTATAACGATTCTTGAGAACAAGCGGGTGAACATACTTCGCACGGTGTTGCCGGTTAGCTCCTCTATCCATGTTCTCGTTGAAATCCCCGATATAAGCATCACAAGAGAGTGAAACTACCGATGCTTGCTGAACCGTTTGCTTAACCTCGAATGTGAAAGCTTGGACCCGGTCCCGACACGGTCCATACTCCCCCTCTTGAAGAAGAGTTGCCCTTAACTCTTGGGCATAAAAATCAATGCATCCCCCATGACTTTGTATTCCAATGGAGAGACTTCCTATAAACCCAAGCATGGCTACACTAAGAACTCCTCCTTTTTTGAATGAGTAGCGATTCTTGAAGAGGGCCGGGGTTGTCTCTTCTTCTTGGTAGCTTCTTCTTTTAATCCTAACATTAATTATCTTGTTGAACACAACAAGATATTTATCACAAGAAAGATTGATGTTGAGATAATCATAATGGACCTTACTTTCAATCAATCTTGGCTCAAGGATTGCCTTACTAGGTTGATAGTGCATGACCTCCTCTTGTGGAAGCTCTTGAATTCGCGCCTCCTCCTTTAAGAACTCTCATTGGATCTCTTCAAGCTCAATGAGCTCTCCTTCACTTGCCATAAGATGGACTTCTTCCATTACCTCTTGTTCTTTCTTTTTCTCAACCTCCTCAAACTTTTCAAGTTGGGAAGGAAGGTTTTGCTCATCAACTTCCTTCTTCATACCACATGTTTGCTCTTCCACACCAAAGGATTCTTCAATCCAAGCCGTAACCATAGCCATTGTCGGGCATTGCAAAGCATTGTGTCCCACACGCCGACATTTGACACACATCCAAGACGTGACGGTCGTTAGTGTGGAATAGTAGAATGGCTCCTCAATAGTGTCCCATTGATGATTGCGTCGAAGCGAATCTCTATCATCGTCACTCGACTCGTAGGAAGGAGGAGGATGGATAGGGATACGAGTGGACCTCCTTTGTTCGTCTCGGGGTTGTCTTTGATACTCTTGGGGTAGGTTGTTCACTTGGACCTTAAGGTTGTCAAGAGTCCGCTCGATAGTGGAGAATCAGTTCTCGTAGGCGGAGAGTCGGTCCTCGTAGGCGGAGATTCGATTCTCCACAGCTTGAACTTGAGGACTTCGGCGTCGGCTTGATTCCTTTCGATTGGAATTATGTTCATCGTCCATATCGAAGGAAGGGTGAAGGATGGATTGTGTTTGAGATAATTTGTGGAGTTTGGGGGTTTTCTTGTAGATGGCTTGTGTTTGGCTAAGGGTTCTTTGTGTTTTTCTCACTTAGGCAATTTATCGAACACCTTGTGGGCACAAATTTCCAACTCTTCCTCAAAGCTCCAATATGCACCAAAATCAATAAACAAAATAGCAATAACAACTTCTCAAACACACTTGGAGGCACAAGGGAGGGGAACACCAATATTTCAATAAAAATACCAAAATCCAACAATAGAGAATAAACTAGCAAGAACAATGGAGAAATGAACAAATACTCAAGCTAATGCAAACCTTGAGCTCTCATACCAAGTGGAGCGGTTCCCGATGCGCGGTGGATTGAATAATAAACTTAGCTTGAGTGGTTCTTGAAGAGGAGAAGAGAGAAGACCTCTTGAGCATCCATAATCAATAGAATAGAGAGAGAATGAAGCCACTCTCAAACACCCATGCTTGAATCATCACGATAATAATCAAGAACTTGCATAACAATCAAAATCAACCAACATTAAGCTTGCACACCAAAGGGATTGGATATGATTTTGAATAAAGAAGAATCCACCACCATAAACTAACACCCCACCATGACCATCCTATGAAATATTACCATGAATATCCAATAACTATGATCTTTGTTGTTGATTGAACACTTCAAAATCTATGTTATAGCTATTTAAAGATTGATCTTCATCCGATATAATATATAACACTAAAGGAGCAATACTCTAATTTTAAGAGAACATGGTAACATCTCATATAAGGGTATAAAAAAAAATCAAATGGGTAATTTTTGTATAGAATTAATATTGAGCTCACACAATAGTGGATTTATTAAGCCTTTAAATTAGGGATAACCAATATATTATTACATTCATAGATGAATATATAATACAATCTATAGTTTTTATCTTGAATCATATTAAAATTTAAATATAACTTTTTTGTGGGTTAAGACACCCGGCGGGGCTCATCTATATGTGTAGTAGTGGCGTCAATTAACACCACCAATTTTATTTTTTTTTTAAAAAAAATCTGTTTAGAAAAAAAAAGAAAAATATTGGATTATATATAAATTGACACCAAAGTGGATTAGAAAAGAGTGGGTAGCTGGCTGGTTCATGTGCGTGCAAGCAATAGGAATTGCATAGTTGAGGAGGTTGCAAGTTTAATCCCTAGGGGTTGCCTCTTTTTATTAAGCTATTTCTATTTTTTTTCATTAGCAGCAGGCAACATATTTAAACAGTTGCTGACTGTTCTGATTTAACCGCAGGCCCTTTTTTTCACTCATGTCTACCAAGCGATTTGTTCAATCTCTCCAACCCTAACACCATTATTGAATTGTAATTTATATAAGTCACTCTATTATTCTTTTCTCAAGTTACTATTTCCTCTTTATTGAATTTATTCTCATACTTGGTTGCTATTTATGAATTAGATTTATGTGATTAAGTCAATATGATTAAATTAGGGTTTGTTAATTCACTTAATTGTTTGTTGTATCGCTTGTATGTGTATGAATGAACAAATTTTGTTAAACTATTGTTTATACACTTATAAATCGAATTATACTCTTTCCTCTTGAATGAATTTATTATCATATTTAGCTATAATTTATAGATTAGATTTTTGGGATTAAATCAATATGATTATATTAGTATTTGCTAATTGCTTGTTGTATGTTTATGAATGAACAAATTTTGTTAAACTATCGTTTAATTTGTACACATATAAATTAAATTATATACTATTTATGTGAAATTGTTGAGGTTGTTAAGTGTTTGAATGAAATTCATTAATTTATTATATTAGGTTAGGCGTGTTTTGTAAAATTGTAGGTGATTATAATTTTATTTTTTACTTTTAGTTTAATATGGAGAGATAGTTTAAGAAGGTGGCTAGGGAATAGACCTCTCATTCTAACCCTCGTTCAGGAACCTCATCCCAAAATCCACCATTGGATCGAGAAAGGGACAATGTTGGTGTATCTCAAACACCACCAACACCACATTCTGAAGCCAATACAAACTCTTTTGATTCTACGAGGAGAAGTTATGCTGATCTAAATGCTCTTCCATATGATCCAAGGCAAAGAAAACCTATTTCGCATTATCACCCAAATGATCATGATGCAGTAAGAAGAACATATATTCTAAAAGGCCCATATCAACCCCGAAATCACAACTTTGTTGAAATTGAAATATTTGGAGTCATACGTCGATTCAATGAATTATGGTTTGATGAATATTCTAGTTGGTTAGAATATAGCATGAAAGAAGAGGTTGCATTTTGTTTGTGCTGCTACTTGTTTAAGAATGATGGTTCGGGTGGTAATAGTGGAGGGGATTCTTTTACATGTGATGGGTTTCAAGGTTGGAATTAGAAGAAGAGACTTGATGTGCATGTTGGTTCGATAAATAGTGTGCACATTCAATGTTTTAAGAGGTATGAAGATCTTATGAGACAAAGGCAATCTATTGCAAGTGTCTTACATAAACAATCTGATCAAGATAGATGTGTGAACCGAATTCGATTGAATGCTTCAGTTGATGTAGCTAGATTGCTTTTGCGTCAAGGAAGTTCTTTTCGAGATCATGATGAAAGTGAATCTTCAACAAGAAAAGGGAAGTTTTTTACTATATTGCAGTTTCTTGTTGTGCAAAATGAAAGTATTGGAAGTGCTATTTTGGATAATTCCCCGGGCAACGCTACTATTACTTCTCATAGCGTACAAACAAAAATTGTCAACTGTTGTGCTAAAGAAACTATAAAGGCTATGCTTGAAGAACTTGGGGATGGATACTTTTCAATATTAGTTGATGACTCTCGTGACATATCTAGAAGCAACAAATGTTCTTGTTTTGAGTGTATGTGTTCCAAACAGGGGTTGTGAAAGAGCGTTTGGTTGGTGTTCAATATGTCACTGATACAGGTTCTTTGTCTTTAAAGATAAAAATTTATTCTATACTTTCTATGTTATCACTGAGTCCTTCTCGGATACGAGGGTAAAGGTATGATGGGGCTAGTAATATGCGTGGTCATATCAATGGTCTTAGGAGCTTGATTATGGAGGATTGTTCATTTGCCTATTATGTACATTGTTTTGCTCATCAACTCTAATTGAAACTTATTGTCGTTGCACATGGTAATGATGATATTGGATGGCTAGTTGTTCTAGTTCAACTTATGTTAACTATGATAGGAGGTTCTTATAAACGCAGAGATGGCTTCTGAGAAAAACAAGCAGAGAAACTTGAGGAAGCACTGTGTATGGGTCAACTTCAAACTAAGCGAGGTTTGAATCAAGAGCTTGGATTAGCTAGACCTGGAGACACTCGTTGGGGCTCTTATTATAAATCATTTTTGAATATTATAATCATGTTTGATCCGATGACTTCTGTTCTTGAAGCGATGACAGTTTTTTAACTCATTGGCAAGAGAGGGTGAAGGCCAAAAGTTTTTTAGATGACATGCTAAGGTTTGACTTTGCTTTCTTGATACACTTGAGAGGTTGGTGTTGAGTATTACAAATGATCTCAGTAAAGCCTTACAAAGAATAGATCAAGATTGTCAATGTTATGTCATAACTTGGTACGACTAAGAAGCACTTAACAAATACAAGGGAAAGAGGATGGGATTCTTTGCTCAAAGATGTGCCTGAATTCTGCGAAAAATATGATATTGTGATTTCTTCTATGGTTTACCTCTATGTTAGCCGGGGCAAAAGATCAAAACGTAGAGTTTCCACATTAACAAATGAGCACCATTATCGTGTTGATGTGCTTTACTCCATTATTGATATGCAATTGCAAGAGCTCAATAGTTGCTTTCCAGAGGCAGGCACTGATTTGCTTCTTGGTGTAGCATGCCTTAACCTTGCTTGCTCCTTTTGCAACTTTGATGAGGAAAAATTACTTCGAATAGCTCGGTTGTATCCCATGGATTTTGACGAGTGGTCTTTGGAGAGGCTTAAAGACGATCTTACTAGTTTCGTTGATTATGTGCGAAATGATGAGAGGTTCTCCAACTTGAAAGGCCTTTTTGAACTTTCAATGAAAATGGCTGAGACACAATTGCACTTGAACTTTCGCCGCATATATTTGCTTGTCAAGTTAGCTTTGCTTCTGCCGTATTCCACTGCATCAGTTGAGAAAATATTTTCGGCGATGAAATTTATTAAGACCAGTTTGCGTAATAGAATGTCAGACGAGTTTTAAATGATGTTGTTATTACTTATTTTGAGGATGATGTGTTTGAAGAAGTATCCAATGAGGCTATCATATATCGTTTTCAGAAGATGCATGATCGTGGATTGGAAGTGTAGGTATGTATTAGTTATTTAATATCATTTTTAGCGCTTACTTTGACGTTTATGTATTAGATTATCATGGATTGGTTATATTTTGACGTTTATTTTAGCGCTTATTTGTGTTTAATATTTTTTTAAGAAAATTATCTGACACCACTAACTTTGAATCCTGGACCTGCCACTGTCGCCCGCCTATGATCGAATGATTGATATAAAAATCAATCAAAACGAGACTAATCATCAATCGAGGGTGTGTTTATATTTACTTGGAGAGAGGGAGTGAAAAGAAGGTGATCTATCATATTTATTCTGTTCGGGACTAGATCCTAAAATTAAGGGTATAAAAACTAAAAAGGGGAATAGAAGAATTTTAATATTTCCCATGTTTTCAAATCCTCTCCATTTTCCTCATTGATTTTTTTTCCAAACATGATTAATTATTATTGTCTCCCCTCTTTTCTTATCCCTTCTATTATTTTACCCTCTCTTTTCCTCACCTTCCCATTTAAAATCAATCAAATCACATGGTAAAAGAAACGATGGAAGTTAATTATTTTTAGAAAAATTGGATCAAAATAATACAAATTTTGAAGGTATAAGACAATAACAATACAAACAATTTTCTTAGGTATGACTGGCAAAAAATTTTAAGGGTATATTATGTGGTAGCAGTACTTCACCAAGTACATGAAATAGAAATTTTGTTTAAACATGACGTGGAGGATGATGCTTGGTCGTTGAGCCTTGGTTGCAAGTTTTTTGCATAGGGTAACGAAGATTTTTGTGAAAACCTCCATCATTTTATTATTTTGTTTAATATGGGAGAACTGGCGTCACGGTCATTTCTTGAGACAACAATCCATATTAACTAAGAACTTCACCAGTTTGTAAAATAATCTTATATCAAAATGTCAACAACTAAGCACCACCCTCAACCTCATGGTGAAACTGGGTCCTCACCTCATGGACTCGATAGTGTAATGCTACATATCTCAAAAATTCATATTCTTCACATAAAAAAATATTATTCATAATAATATCATCCAATATCCATAATTTATATAATTTTGATCTAATTTTTTATTTTGTTTAGGTATATAACTTTTTTGTTGGGGGTGGAGGAGAGGAATTTATTTGACTTAGATCCCCCCCCCCCCCCCCAAAAAATTATAATTGATTTTCTTTTTCCTTTTCTCGTGTGGTGGACTTGAAATATTGGTTTGTTATAAAAGTCCCACTAGTTTGGTACTTGACTTCACCTATTTTCAGCTCCACAAGAGGAACCCGCCCCTACTTGGATCCACGCATTTCCTCACCTCTGCAAGTCGAATTCCCGGAAAGAAGAAGAAGAAGAAGAAGATGAAAATGGAGGATTATGTGGTGAACACAATTATAGCAGCAGTAATATTCTGGACAAGCCTCCTGTTTATCCTAAGAAAGCTGTTCCCAAATCGTTCTTATGAGTTCTGCAACCGATTAGTCTCCGTAGCCCACGCTACTCTTGGTGTCACTCTGGCTTGTCTCTCTGTTCAAGATTGGTCTCGCCCTGTTTATCCCATGGCCTCAAAATCCTCCCCCAAACAGGCCTGTCCTTTATCAAATTTTAATAACTTTTTAACCCCCTACCTCTGTTTGTCTAGGTTTAAAGTTCTGGGTTTTGCGGGGATTTAGGTTTAGCCATAAAACTGATTTATGGGTGTTTGTGTAGATGCGAACATTGGCAGTTTCAGTGGGTTACTTCATATATGATCTGGTGATTTCCCAGTTTGACAAGAAGTCCAGTTTAGACAACACAATTCACCATCTGGTCTGCATAATTGGACTTGGAGCAGGCCTCGCCTACCAGAAAGTATTATTTTTACTGCTTTATTCCCTCTTTCTGAATCTACCATGTTTATTTTGTTTGACAGTTGCATTGAATGCAACGCAGTGTGGGTCAGAGATGGTGGCAGCATTGTTCATAACCGAGCTATCAACCCCATTTTTGCATTTCAGAGAGTTTCTTAAAGAACTTGGTTACAAAGACGCCCCTCTTAATTTGGCTGCTGATGTGAGTTCTGTTCTTCTCTTCTTTTCCATTAATATGCATACCGTGATTTTTTGAAGGCATAATATTAGGGCTTCCTCTTATTATGCGGAAGGGAAGATTGGAAACGGGTAGGTTTGGAAAATGGAAAGATTCAAAGGATGAATAAATTTGAGTAAATGGTATGGGGGTAGGAGATGGAAGTGTCCAACATGTGTACTGGAGTGTTAACGAGTGCTAATCAATGATCATCAACAAAAATTATTGTTAGAAAATCTTTGTTTTATTTCGAAAAAAATAGTCATTTTATGATAGATAATAATATTGAGAACTTGAGACAGAGGGAGATGGACTAAGATGCCTATGATGAATTTCGAAATTATAACTAAAATATAAAAATAGGAAAATCGCAAATGTTGATGAATTTTAGTAGTAGCAATCAATAATCATATTCATATTTTAGGGGAAATAAAGTAATGAGCCTCTCATAAGTGAAAATATTGATATATAGTAAACGCTTATCAATCATGATACGTCAAAAAACAAACATTTTGAATAAATAATAAAATATTCTTGAAGTGAAAAATGTTGATTCTATCATGAAAACATATTTGAGCAATATTAAGAACTTTTATTTCTACAGGTTTAATGATATGGCTTAGGTTCCATACTTCCATGACTAATCTTGTAACAACTAACAAAAGTCAGCTTTAAATACTTGTGTAAGACTACCCACATGTTTTGGTGACGATGGCATTAAAATGAGGAGGATCACAGGATGGCCTTTACTGTATCATAGAGGAAACATTGGTCCATATTTATAATTAAGTTTTGCTATAATTATTCATTGAATTACTATTATAATTATTTCTGTTTTCATCAAGTATTAACATGAAATAATATATCATAAAAAATTAATTTACAAATTTTATGCTTTAGACAGAACTTTCTTTTTTGACACAAAAGGAACACAAAAGGAATATATATATATATATATATATATATATATATATATATATATATTCAAACCTTTTCTCATGGGATATGTTGTGTAGTAAGAATATTGAATTAGGTAAAAGTTCAAAATTCAGAAGGTATGTAATTTATTAGAAGTTTTAGGAAGTAGTTGGCAGCTTCCTGCAATGGTTATGGAGTATTCAATATTCATAGTAGTAAATTAGTTACGTGAATTGAAGGTCTTGGCTAATGTCCTGGGTGTGGGTCACCTGAGTTTCACCTGAATTGGCGTGTATTTGTATATATATTGCAACGCAATTTATGTGATGACTCCTAATTTCATGTAAGTAGGGAAATTTGGGTAATTAGGAGTAGAATAGTTTTACGAAAATGATAAACATCTTGACACAAGATGACTCTTAACCATCTTGCATTTCTTCTAAATCACTAATAAAGTAAAATATAAGTGTATTTAAATCATTCTAAAGGTACGTTTAATTATTTATAGGGTTACTACAACTTATAAACAATTTAAAAATAATTATTTATTTATATTTATTTTATAAATATAAAACTATGTATAAAATGTGAATTTTCTACTATGATTAATAAAATTAGGTTATAATTATATTTTTTCACCGGACTAATAAGTATTATATTATTATAATTGATAAATATATGTAATTATTAAAGAAAATATTAATAAAAGTTACAAAAATGTGAAATATGAACAATTCAAGATGGTTAAGAACCATCTTGAGTCAAGATGGTTATCATGGTCCGTCTAATGTAGTGATATTCTTTGGGTTGATATATGTAGAATAAAAGTATGTCTAAATCAAAAAACAACCACTACATTATAGAAAAAACCGAGTTTAAATAGCTTTAATTCAGCACTGTGCTGCTGATGAATACAACCCTTAAAGTTTGAGATATTCATTTCAAAAATTTAGTTTGGGATATTATGATAAACAATGCTCAATAATGGAGATATTAAAACCTAATAATCCTTTAATAATTATCCCATTTTCACAAAGATTATTTACTCTCCCGTTCCTTAATATTTATCACTTTAACCAAAATTTTTAATTTTCCATATATATACTTTACAACTACAAATCAATATTTATGACTCTTAATTTATACCATATTTCCCCTTATTTTTATCATTTACAATAAAATTATCTGATTGAATAAGTGGTATTTTTGTCAATGTACTTATCAACAACCATTTTCTTGATATGTTCTCAATCTTTAAAAATGACAATTATAAGAGCTCAAAAAAAAGATAATTATAAGAAATGGACATAGTATTATGTCTTATATTTTAAAAATTAGATTAATTTATGCGAACTTTTTTCTGTTTTACAAGTATAATTTATAAATTAATTAATGTATATTATTTATAAATTAAATTAATATATGTTAGAGTGTAAATGAGCTAAATCAGATAATGTTAATTTCATGAAGATAATGTTTGCTTTCATATTTTCTATCGCAAGGATGATTGGTGGACCATACCTCACGTACGTGACTTTGACTGCCGATAATCCTTTCCTAATTAAGGTAGTATTCAATTTCTTGCCCCAGCAACTACCCCCCACCCTGAGTTGCAGATTGAATTGAAATACTCCCTCAGTTCCATACTTCCATATTAGTTGTTCTTTTATGCAATCGTTAAACTTGAAAAGTTTGCTCATTAATGTCTCAATATCGTTAAATTTGTGACGAAAAATACTGTTATAAAAATATACTATAATAAATTTTTGATAAAATACTATACAAAAATTTCAGTTAAAGAGTGACATCAAAAACCGTCTAATATGTATTAAGCGATAGTAAATATGGAAAAGATAATCTATCTATTTGTTTCAAAATGCGTCTAATTTCCTGTTTATTTCTTGCTATAAATTAGTGGACGGTCTTATGATCAAATAGAATTAATGCCTTTGCAACTTTGTTGAACCACTTTAAAACATAGGTGATTGGTAGGATACATTCTAATCTTGAGTCCACGGAACTTATTGTATTTAATTTGTTTAAATATTTCTGACATCAGAGGATTTGTTGTTGTAACAACCTAAGCTAATCCCGAGCATATAATATTAAAGACTTAAAATTAGGGCTCTATATATAAATACAAGTAACATCAATTGGATGTATATGTTTTTGGCTCATTTTAGAGTTAGTTTATATTTTGGTGTGGTGAATTTGTATGGAATAAAAGGGATGACAATATTGTTAACACTGTGGTTACAGGCAATGGCATCTGGATTACAACTTGTGAGCACATTTTGGTTCTACAAAATATTGAGAATGGTGAGGTATAAGCTCACCAGTAGGCCATCCTCAACCTCTCTCAAAAAGGTGGCATGATCAAACTTAATTACACTACTTCGACATATGGTAGTGGCAACAATTGTGATACCCTTTTAAATTGTATACTGTCTTCTACTAATTTATGTGAATATTAATTAATGGGTGCTCTATTTTATATACCAAACATTTTTCTACTCTTTTTTGAATTGTTAATTCTATGATGAGAATATTTTACACTACCTCATCCCCTTATAATTTCTTTTAATTTTGGCTAATATGCCTATTTTTTTTTCGATAATTTCAGGTAGTAGCCCAATTTATTCATTAAAGGTGCCCTCCAGCACCAAGATTACAACACAATTAGAGTGCAAAAACACAAAGTCTGAAACAAAAGCTGAAAATGGAAACAATACATCAACTGGAAATGGAAACAATACATCAACTTTCCCCCTTAACGATAATTAAAGTAATCAAGCCAAGGTCAAAATGATTGAAAAATCTAAGTCCACGTGGCCACTTATAAACACCAAGCTTTACTCCCCACCTAGTTAATTGCTCTAACTCCTCACCAAAGTTGTTTCTTCATCTCTTTTACTTGGGAATGCCAATTATAAAGTTATTTGAAGCAGCTTTAAAGTGATTTTAAAGCATTCAAGAGATAACAGTATTATGTTTAGACATATTATGAGGATGATGTTTAACTTTGAAAAAAAACAACATTTGGTTGGGGAATTTATAGTTGGTTAGTAGGTACTAGCTAGGTAGACACAATTATGCTAGCTAGGTGGTAGAAGTACTTGAACAACAAATTAATAATAATGCAAATATAGTTAGTAGTACGGTTAGTAGATTTTGGTCAACTTCAAGAATGGGCCTCTAGAGTTGTCTATTCGTGAGCCATTCATCATAGGTAACCAAGCAAATACACTCAAAACTAAAGTTGATGACTGCCACAACTCAAAGTCAGTGCTTTCTCATTCAGTGGAATGTTCTGTTGACACGTTTGAAGTCGGCATAGGACAGTTGGGAAGTGGTAGCTGCATCAGGAATGTTTATCTACTGTTTTACTTTTACTCGAGTTGAGCTACTTAATTTATATGTATTGTCAAAAACTTTGATGATATTATCCGATTCCAGATTCATCCAATACAACCCAAACTTTTGGGGGTTGGGGATGGTCCCATGTCGCACAATTTGGGCATCGTGTAGGTCTGTATGCAATTGCAATTGGCAAAATTTTCACGTGATAAATATTTGCAACAAATTCATAAATGTAAATTTATTAATGACTATGTAATAATATCGATGAATTTATAATAAATATTGATAATTTTTTTTGAAATTTAATACCTAAAAAATCTGAGCTGATATTTCAAGGAATACCATATAATAACAACACTTAATGATTGATGTTGTACTTTAACCTTAAATATATTATATCCCTTCAAAAAAAACTGTGAATATATTACACATAAAGAAATCTATAATAAAAAAATGGTAAATTTTAGGGTGAGGCAGCTTCACGTAAAATTACTATGAAGTGGATTCTTTTACAATGACCTTTTTTATATATTACTATGATTAATGAGTCATACTAGAATGACTTTCTAATACGAACGTGACTAATAATTTATCAGGACATGATTTTTATTATATTCATCTCCAGAAATATTATTAGTGACCGTTGTAAACATAAAATGTCACAACAAGGTTGTATATCTCACGATACAATTATGGTAAAACAGTCTCATATAAGACTAATAGAGGCAAACGACCGAATCTGATAGCCATTGGGAATTAAATTGGGGGATGGAGTCTGATATGGCTTGTGTCATTCATGACACAGTTCTTGTTTATCTTGCCCTTCATTTTGTTGCTCTCTAGACACAAACACAGTCCATATTTAGTTCAAAACAGTTGTGTACTTGTATTAACCATATAACTTGAGCTAAGCCTTATTATATGATCCTTAAACTTGTCCTATTTAGTTCCAATATGTATATAATCTACTTAGATTCTTTAAATAATCCAGCATGTTTAAACTATCCCTCTATGAAAGTAAATGGCAAAAAAATAAGGACAAAATCAGCAAATTAATAAAAGTAAATAAATTAATAAAAGCCAACCATCAACCTCATGCTCCTGAGTCAACAAGGAATCTCCAAGGTCAAGGTCCACAAGCATGATTTCAATTTCATATGTCTTGAATAATCATACGACCTTGGCGTCTTTCTATCTTCACCAAGGACATTCTGGTAAGCACCTAAAGACCTATTAAACTCTTAATTGGGTTCCTTAGATCTCATAATTATCTATACAAGCTTTAATCAAATCAAGAAGGCCACTACAAAACCATTACAAGTTAATCAATTCAAACTGGGCAACTTTGGAGTACTTTACCTACAAGGGGTATTTTGTTTTTCACCTCGGCATGGGATTGATGCAGTTGGACACTTTATATCATACCTTGAAGAATTATCTCTATTTGGACATCCCATGAAGAATATTCAGCAAGGAAGAGCATATTTGTTAGCACCAACATAGTTAGTGCTTGATTTGTACTATTTTTATATTTTAGCCTAGGACGTCATTAGTTCCTATTATACTGTTTTGATTCTCCTTATTTCATCTGGTTTGAATGGGTTATTTTGAGCCCTTAGATTAGCTATCATCTTAGGATTGTACCCTCTTCTCCTCTAGTAGCCCCCTTATATATACAATGTTGTAGAGTGCAATTTATTAGGTGCTCTCGGAGCACGTGCTCCAGATTCTACAATTGTTCACCGATATGTATTAGGTTGTTCACTTTGATTATTATAATTGTTTACTCTGATTCATATGATTGTTCACTCATAAGTATCTGGAGCACATGCTCCTGGTGCATGTAATATATATTGGTTGTAGAGGGAGAAATAGGTTAGTTAAGTATGATGAAACTAAATCAAGGGTCAAAGATTTTTTTTTTTTTTCTCAAAATCTCTCACTTTATCCAAGCTACTTGATAGTGTTGAGAATGAGTTACTTTAGAATTATTGTGGTGGCTGAGCGTTTATCAATACTATGGTGGGCTCCTTTCGATTAGGTTGGTGGCTAAGCATTTACTCCTTGATCATCTATTCTTTACTTTCTATATATTTGTGTTCTGAAGTTGGTATTAATGCTCCATTGCCTTGAGTTTGATCTCATAAGCTTTTTGGTGATCTTTTGGTGTGATTTTTTTGTCATTTGGTTGATGTGGATGCCTATGTGATTTGACTGCTTTTTGAGATCTTTTGTGTTAGGGTTTTAATTATAAGAGTAAATTAATCAGCGGAAGCGAAAATAAGAAGATGACTATTGGATATCGAGAAAAAATAAATTAGTGCAAGATAAAGGGGACACAAATCGGGAAAAAACCACGGGCGGCACAACCTCAAACAAATCCACTATTGGTAGAGATTACAACGAACGATCTCACCCCGAGATCAACAGAAAGAGAGTATAACAACTCACATAAACTCTCACAACTTCTCTCACCAATGAGAATACGAAATCTCAGAATATCTGAATACACCTCCTCCCATAGGAGGTGCCCCAAACTTGGCCACACCAAACAAGGCGAACTAGACCCACTATTTATAGGGAAAACTCCCTATAAATCTACATTGACTCCCACTCTAATTAGATTTATAATCTAATACAATTAGGAAACCTAACATAATAAGGAAACCTAAATAATATCCTAATACAATTAGGAAATAAATAATTGTGGGATTAAGAGACTGAGTGATTTTAGGACACTTTCCTAACAGTTTGGAACTTAGAAGTTTGTCCTTGACAAACTATTCTGGGTCAGATTCAAGGACCATGTTGCCTGGTTATTAGTTGAAGAATTTTCTACATAAAATTGAGTGATGTTGACTTGAAATGGTTCATTTGGTATCAGAGAATGGTCCAGTGTCTCAAAGTGTGACTTTTGATGGTCTTTGTGCCCTTAACCTCACTATTTTCAAGTGCTAAACACAAAGAACCCTATCCTCCACCCAATTATCACTTTCCTTAGCTATAACTGAACTAACTCCAGCAAATAGCCTTCACCATGAATGTTTTCTACCTCTCCTAGTTCTTCCAACTCCACTACCCAACTTCAGCCAACCAATATGTCAAGGAACGTGACCTTTGATTAGCTCAAAAGTTTAGACAACAAATGACCCTTATTAAAGGCCTTGAGAGAGGTCTAAGGCATTTGATTGAACAACTTGAGGAGATTGTGGCTTGTTTAAGGGAAGCACTAATGAACAACCTTATTAGAGGTTGTGCCTCCTAGAAATGATGATCAACCCCTAGTAGGGAAATTTAAGGAAGAATGGGATTGATAAGGTATTGAAGTTGGCAGACCAAGTAGCAGGGTCAGAGATGATTTTCAAGATATCAAGGTTGAACCTCCCAACTTTGGTGAAGACTTGATACTAATGAATACTTAGAATGGGTAAAAGCTACGGTAAGGATTTGAAGTTAAGGGTTATGATGAAAACCAAGCAATAAAAGATAAAAAACCTCAACCTCACCATCTACGTTTCACTTTGGTTTGACAATTTGAAGGCCAAGGGCTAGCGATGGAAAAACAAAGTTTGAACATGATCTAAATTGAACAAGTTGATGGAAAAGAGGTTCCTTCCAGAAAGTTACAAGCAAGATCTTTACAACAAGTTCTTTTCACTTAAGCAAGGCATTAAAGTGTGAGTGAATATATTAGAGTTTAAGCAACTCCTAATGAAATGTGACTATGATGAATATCAAAACTAAGTCATGGCTAGATTTCTCAATGGAGTTGATCCCATAATATCCAAGAAGGTCAGTTTGCAACCTTATAGCTTCCTTAATGACCTTTACAAATTGGCCATCAAGGTGGGGGGGAGGGGGAGTCCCAAGCTCAACCTTTTGTCAAGGCTGACTCTTACATCAACCCTAGTTATTCTGGCAAGGCAGTAGTGTCCTCAAGGCCCTGGGGAGCCCCCATAATATGTTCCAGTGGCTTCTACGGAGCATTCAAAGAAGTTTTATGCTCAAACGTGCTTTAAATGTCAAGGATATGGTCATTACTAATCCGAGTGCCCACCCAAGAAGGTTATGACTCTCCAAGAAGTAGAGATTATTGATGAACTATTGCAAGTGGAGGTTGGTGACCAAGAAGGGGAGGACAACATCCAAATGGTGTTATTGTGATAGAACCAGATGTGAGAGAGTTCCTTATCTTAAGGATGAACTTACAAATTTCAGAATTTCCCCAAGACAACTCTTAAAGGGAGATGATTTTTCACTCAAGGTGCACTATCTAAGGAAATATATACAACTTGATCGTTAATTGTGGGTGTTATTCCAACGTAGCCTCCCAAACCGTGGTTTAGAAGTTGAGTTTGCTTTTCATTGCTCATCTTAATTAGGCTCTGCAATCCCGAATGGATAAATGATGATGGAGACCTCAAGGTAACAATACAAACCTTGGTATCTATTTCTATTAGGAAATACAAAGATGTGTGTTATACGATGTGGTGCGTCTGGATGTTAGTCATTTATTGTTGCAGAGACCTTGCCAGTTTGATAGGCAAGTGGTGCATGAGGGAATGAAAAACACTTATTCCTTATTCCTTGGTAGAGAACAAATTGTTCTTGCCCCTTTACCCCTTTAAGTTTGCCACAAATACAACTTGGCTTAGGAAGTGAGAAGAAACACCTCCTCATAGGTACCACAAGAGATAAGAGAGTCTTGAGCAAGGATAATCAAGTCCTAGCTTTACTCACACTTGAGATGGATCCTTGTGAGAGCCCCATAAATTTTTTCCCCTTCTTGACCTATCTAAGGATCTCCTTTAAAGAAAAGTTCTTTAATTTTTATTTTTGAAGTTAATAATATGTTGAGAGCTCAAAAACTCAATGGGAAAATGGGGAGTTGTAGAATTTTAATCCCCGAGGACAATTTTCTAAAGTATGTGGTCACCAAGGATGAGATCAACCTATTTGGATCTAAGGTTGAAATAGTAAAGTCCTAGCTCGTGCCAAGGACTTTGAAAAAAGTTAGGAGTCTCCATGAGTTGGTGTCGTCCTACAGAACATCCAAAAGGGATTTGTCAACCACGTACGGTTCCCATCACAAAATGCTTAAAGCAAGGATAATTTTATGGTAGATGACTTCTCAATCGACCTTTGAGATCTTCAAGGATGAATGCTCAAGTGCATGCACAACATAATTTTAACAGACTATTTGAAGTGGATAGTGATGCAAGTGAAGTTGGCATTTGTGTTCTTGTGATGCTAGACTACAAGCCTATTGTTTATTTATTGAGAAGTTCAGTGAGCCAAGGCACAACTACAAGATAGGTGGCAAAGAGGTTTAGGCCATAGCTAGATCCCTTAAGTTTCTTGCATCAAGGAGCTCTACAAGGAGGATGAAGGCTTTATTCCTTACCTTAAGGGGAGTCATAACGCCCCGAGAAGTCATTCTGTTGTTCAAGTTGGATTCCTTTTCGAGGGGAACAAATTGTGTTCATCAAGAAGTCCTTTAAAGATGATTCTTTTTAAGGAATTTTATGGTAGTGCTAGTCACTTTCACATAAATAAGGCGATCGACATTCTGATGGATCACTTTTATTGGCCTAGGATGAGAAAAAAAAGTTGTTGACAAGGGAAATGGTACATTTCAAGGTCCTTGAAATGGCCAACGATGATGCTTACGAGCTTGAGCGCACCGAAGAGATGCGAGATAATAAATCTAACTTCAATGTAGGAGACCTTACACCCTACTCAGAGGAGGTTGGGGATTTGATGGAAAATACTTCTCAAGAAAGGGAGAATGAACCCTATCTCACCCCTCAACCAACCCTCAACTCTATGCTCCTATGTTATTAAGGAACATCTAAGGTCAAGGTCCACAAGAATGAGCTCAATTTGATATGTCAAGAACAGTCATGTAACCTTGATGCATTTCTGTCTTTACCAAAGACATTCTAATTAGAGCCTGGGGACATATTGAACTCGTAATTTAGTTCCTTAAGTCTCATAATTATCTATATATGCTTTAATCAAGTCAAGAAGGTTGATCAGTAGAGTACTGTCACAAGCTAATCAAGTCAAAGGGGCCTACTTTGGAGGATTTTGATTACAAGGGGTATTGTGGTCTTTTATCATGACATGAGGAATGATGTAGTTGGCTATCTTATGTCATATGTTGAGGAATTATCTCTACTTGGACATCTCATGAAGAATATTCAAGGAGGAGCATATTTGCTAGCACCATCATAGGTAGTACTTGATATATACTAATTTTGCATTTTAGCCAAGGTCATTGGTCCTTCCTTGGGTTGTTTTAATTCCCTTTATTTTTCATCCAGTTTATATGGGTTATTTTTATCCCTTTGATTAACTATATTCTTAGGGTTTCTACCCCCCTCGCCTGCAACATCCCACCTATATGATGCATGTTGGGGTGAAAAGACTCAACTGTATATTGGAAGATAGTCCCAAAGATCAATTTTTGCATCAATCATCAATAATATTCAAACTTAGGATCAAAAGACATCCAATATCACTAAGTAGCCAAAACAAAGAATAGACAAACCAGACCAAATATCAATACTTTAATATCAGCTTTAACACCCAAAACAAGATTAAAATAGAATATACATAAGAAATATGGAAATGATCACTCCAAATGGCCAAAAGACTAACCAAGTGATCTTAGAAAGATCAAGGTTTGTAGAAAGGATGAACTCCACCAACAAACATCCAACTCTTGAAGAACGTCTTACCAAAGCTACTCTAAAGGATCACCAAGCAACTTGTACAGATAAGAGAATCAAATACCACCAAGAAAGGCTAAAATTTGAGAGAGTTTTTGAGTTGGTATTACAATACTATTCATTTAGCTTGAGTTCTCTCCTTCAAAATGCCTAATATATAAGGCTAGGCTTAGGGAAAATTCCAAGGAAGGAACCCCAAAAATCAAGGGCCATAAACAATCTTAATACAAACCAATGGCTAGAATTAAATCCTTCAAATACATCATATTGGAAGTGGATGTAACTAGGGAAAATTACATGAGATTAATGAAAGCCAAAAACACAAAGGAAAGAAAATACATGGTATAACTTGAAGACTTCATTCAAATGGCACGATGGCTTGGCCAAGGCACGACCGTGTCATGGGTATGAACGATCATGACCCCCTCTCTAGATGGGGCATCACGATGTTCGACCCCAACACGATCGTGTCTTTTTTGAAACGATCGGGGACTGAAAACCTGAGGCCGAGGGTATGTTGACTCCCAAGAGACCCTGTGGAGCCTTGGGAATACCCTAAGTATGAATCATACCAAGGGAGACGACCCTTTGATCACGTGGCCCCAATCAATTGTAATACTTGTTCAAGGAAAAAATGTCATGGGATGAGGTTTTGATCTCGACCTCGTCCTAGATGTTTGGCATAATGAGATTGACCCTAGATGTTACAGTAGTGGGCCATGTATCACTATATGTACAATGTTTTAGAGGGAAAAGAGGTTAACTAATTTTGATTAAACTGAATCAAGGGTCAAATACCTAGTTTTCCCAAAATCTCTCTAACTTTATCCAAGCTATTTGGTGGTGTTGAGATTAAGTGCTTGTTTGGCCTAATTTTTAAAACACTGTTTTTGTTTCTTAGAAACATCTTTTACAAAAGCTATTTTTGGAGAAATATAGAAGTGTTTGGCCAACTTTTGACATAAATGATTTTAACAAATTATAGTGTTTGGCCTAACTTATAATATAAGTTTTTTTACCAATTATAATTTGTTTAACCTAACTTTTCAAAATTATACATATTTTCAAGGGTAAAACATGTGATTTTTGCATTTTCTTCTTTTTATTAATTTTTAAACTGATTATCCTATTGTAATTATAATTGCAATTATAATTATATATAGGATTACTTAACTATAAAATTATTTAAATTAAATATTTATATATCAATATTTTACTAAATGTCATCTTTGTAGGAATTAGATAATCGAAAATATTTTCAAACAATACTAAAATGTCCAATATAATATTAAAGGTTCTTACATAATATTAAAATATTTAAATATCATCTTTATAAGAATCATAATATCTATTTGAGAATATGGAAACTTATCAACAAAATATCTTACTGATTGAGCAGTCATTAGTTTTTAGGAAGCAGAAGTAACAATTTTTTGCTTCTGCTTATGGAGCTATTTTTGGCCAAAACTGTTTTTGAAAAACAGTTATTAGCTTCTAAAAAAATCATTATTTGGTCCAGTTTGTGTTTTTTAACCCCAAAAGCACTCTTAAAAGCTACGCCAAACAACCACTAAGTTCATTTATAGGAATTTTTGTGGCTCTACCTTTACTAATACTTGGTGGACTCTTTTCAATAAGGTTTGTGGATAAACCTTATGTCTTGACAATCTATCCTTTACTTGCTATTTTGTGTTCTGATGTTGGTGTTATTGTTCCATTTCCTTGAGTTTGATTTTATGAAATTTTTGGTGATCTTTTGATATGATTTCATTGTCATTTGGATGATGTTGTTGGTTGTGTGATTTAATTACTTTTCGAACTCTTTCGAGCTAGTTTAGTGCTTAGAAATTGGTCATTGACAAACTATTTGGGGTCATATTTATGGACCTTATAGTCAGGTTGTCAGTTGATGAACTTTGTGCATGAAATTGGGTGTTCTTGATTAGAAATGGTTCAAAAGGTAAATAAAGTAACCAACGATATTATTGTGTTAATTTGAAATGTAAAACAACAAAGATTGTCCGGAAAAAAGATAATATAGTTGAAGAAATAATTAAATTGGCCAAGAGGTAGTATATAATTAGATAATTTTACTAAAAAAAAATGTACACAAGTGGGGTACCAAAAAAGGTCTACCAACGGGAAGCAAAGTAGAATTGAATAATACCAATATAACAGTAGGTGGAAGAGAGATTGAATGGGATCAAACTTTTTGCAATCTAAGATTGAACGTGCCAAGTAAATAACATGAAATCAAGTAGAAACGAGCAAAAAAAAAATAACCGGTAAACCGAACCACGAACCGGATGAACCGAACATTTGATCGAAAAACCAAACCAATGAAATGAAACGGTTACACAAATCAACAAACCGATAGGTTGTCAAGTTTGGTTATTGTTCAAGATTTCGAACTAACGGTTAATTGAAACTGAACCGATAATTGTTTTTATTCTTAAAATTACATATTATGTCAATTATAAGTTATATATTAAAAAATGTGTTTGAATCCCAAAATGTCACAACACATCAGCATAGACTAAATAAATTACAGTTTGCAGCAAACAAGTTGTTCAACTTCAAGCAGGTATATCATGTTGTCTAACAACCAATATTCAATTTTCCTTTCAATATCCATGCTTCACGTTCCTCAGGAGGGTACTTGAAACAATATGGGCGACACCGTTTTAACTGTGAAAAACTAAATCACACGATTGTTGAGGTAACATAATTAATTAATAAAAGGTAGACAAAGAAAATCATATATATTAGTTTCTTTGAGTCTCTGACCTTGAGTCTTATACATGAGTTGTTGCAAAACTCATTATTAGTGTGCCAAACTCCACAACACTATATTGAGCTCCAAAATTGGTATTTCAGACAACCTTACACATTGGGTCAGCTAGTTAAGTAATGCTAAACTAATAAGATTACTTATATTTTGCTTCTCCTCACCCGCAATTAAACTGTGATAGGATATTAACAATCACGTCTTCACTAAAATCACAAGAACATGGTACTGCTTTTTTTTTCGTGTTTGCTTTTGAGAAAACTAGTTTGTTTCTTAAGTTATATAATTAAGCGGTTAATCGGTAACCAAATGAAAAAATCGGTTAACCGATATCCGTTAATTGACTTGTACGGTTCTGATTCACAATTCTTGAACCGAGAAACCTAGTTAATCGACCCAACATTACCAGAACCAAGTCGAACTGCGCTCACCCTTCAAATTAAATCAAGTAGTATGGTTGTTGGGTTTTGTGAGGAGATGTTTTAGGACAAAATCTATCTTTTGGGCCATATGGTGTTCAAGAAACCTGTGTTTGACCCTCTCATAACCTTTCTTTCCCATTGTGAGTCTCCTCTCGACATGTGTTGCTAGTTTCTCCATGTTCCTTGCTAGTGGAGTTATCCCATCTTTGCCTACTGGATGCAATAACCCTGTTGTCTCGTTCATAACTATCTCCATCGTCCCCCCTGCTGCAGTTCCCTGAACACCAAATTAGTATGATATTACCATAATCAAACTATCCAAATGAGTTGATTATCAAAAACTGAGTTCGGTGAAGAAAATCCCAATAAACTATTAATTAAAATGGTACAATAAAGGTGACATTCAATGGAAAAGTGGCAATCTAAACACTTTACTAGTTTTTAGTATTCAAGTGAAAGAAACTGAATCTAAGACTTATTGGTTACTACTCATACCCAATTGCATACACAAACTACCATTTTCTTTGTAGCAACAACAACAACAACAACACAGATAAAACATAATTTAGCACTGTCTGGGGGATGCAGATGTAGCCAGTCTTCCCTCATGAACTAACCTTAATGAGGAGGTCAATTCATGCTGACACAAAAAAGGACTTTCGAAACAACCGATATGAAACCCAGTTTGGACAAAAAAGAAGCGCAACTTGTTTTTTTTTATGCGCAACAGGTAGTACAATTCGTATACACTAGCAAGACGTAGGTACATACCAGTACAGGGAGCTGAAACGCCATAGCTTCAATGGTTATCCTGCCAAAACATTCTCCACGTCCCTATAACCACCATCATAGCTTAGAAATAGACCATTTTTTTTTAGCGTGAATGCACCACATGCTCCATTCGCAAAAGGGAATGCAAAAAAATGATAGAGAATAGAAAACTAGCTTTGAAAGTGTATGGACAGATAAAATAAGCCTCTATTAAGCATAACCAACATAGGAATATTTCTGTTAGTTTTAGGAAAGATTCATATATGTTGCAAAACAACACTAGGTATGAAACGTATAGGTATGTAATTATCTGGTATACATACCTGTGAGTTTTGGATGAGAACATCAATTGCGGCAAGATATGGGGCTACAGTTAGAGTCTTATTAATGAAATGAACACGATCTTGAATTCCTTTTCCTGAAGCAAAATTACGAAGTTCTGCCTCAATGGCAGTATGTTTGGTAAAGTCACTACCAACAATCACTGCATGTATCGCAGGCACTTGCAGTTTCTTTTGTCTAATGATGTGGTGTAGACTCTCGTGGAAAGAACGTAGAAATAGATCTTGACCTTTCCCTCGAGAAACACCTACAAGAATAAAATTGGAACCATGACTTTGATGATAATGCATTTGTATGTATGTGTACCATATCCTATGCCTAATTCATAATGTCACTTGCCTATAAAGAATAACAAATAACAGGAGTTTTCTCATTTGCACACTAAACAGTAAAAACTCATTTTCTTAGATGAAAATTACATCTTGCTCAAAAGAAGTTCATTTTGAAACTTTTCGCTCTTAATTTTACAAGTCCTTTATGATATTCTCAATGATATGTAACAAAGGATCTTAAAAGCCAAAAGCTACTAAAATTAAGTGTCCGACAACTTCTCCTTAAAAATTTTTCCTATAAAAATTTAACAATTGAATGTTGTCTTATTCTTGTTATCCTTCACATGCACTCTATACAAGATTTTTACATCAATTTAAGAAAAGAAGGATGCAACACACACATGGATATGGGAAATATTCCAAGGAAAGGAACCATTATATCCCAAAGGTAGAACCATTATCAAGGATTAAACATTTGATAAGATGTTAGGACATACTATTGATGACACCAAAGAGCAAATCCTCATTTCCTGCTCCTAAAGTTTCTCGGACATGCTTACGAAGAACTCTTTTGGCAACACTGTTTTCAGCTATGTCCATAAGCTCTTTGCTATTTCCAAGGTGCACAGCAAATGTTTCTGGCATTTTTATTCTACAAGAGTAACAATTTACAATGATAAGATTTAACATAAAATAAAATTGAAAAAGAACATTTTCTAGATCCAACTAAATAAAGTAGGAAAGAAGAGGCAAATAAGAACTTGTGTTCGACATATTCAAATTCCCAATCATGTATTTGCATACTTTTCCAATCTAATCATAAACAAGAATATCTCGACATAATAAACAATTTGAAATCCATATTACAAGCTACCGATCCCTTATTGCCAAGATTATCCCCTCTTAGGCCTTAACTATAACCCAAATAGATATGATAGAAATATGAACCACAAAAAATGCCTAAGGTGCAAGCACATAGTAGTAAAGGAACTCTAACATACCCTAAACGTATTTTAGTTCTGTTCATCCAATATTCTGCTGTGATGTGAGAATCAATCATTGCACCTCTAACGAAAGGTAAATGTTTCACGTAGTCCAACTTGAAATAATGCCCTCGCATTTCATGAATCCACCACAAGATCTTCGGAAGAACACTAGGAAGATTATCCTTTGGCACAAGATCAAGCCATTTCCCAGCAACTGCAGTGTTTAAAATAATAAGATCCCCTTTAAGTGCTATGTTGATCGCCTTTTGATCCTTTGTAGAAATAACCTGGTATTACTAAAATCCATCATTTGAAGGAGAAGGGATCCTAAAATGGTAGGAATCAAATACAACATATTACAACCATGTCAAATCAGTATTTACTACTTAATAATAAAAAACTATATTTTTTCCTCCTTATCTTTTTTTTGGGGTGGAGGGGGGAAGGGGGGATGGATTGTTGAACGATGCCTTACCTGAACCCCATTGTCTAACATCTTATTCTCCAGACTATAAGCAATGTTATCTCCTTCTGTTGATTTTGGATAAGTGACCCATACAACTTCAGCACCAACACCTCTTAATAGAAATGCCAACTCCATCAACAAAAGAGGTCCACCTGAAATGCAATATGATCAAGTTGAAGCATTAAATCCTATCCAAATAGCAAGAATCAAAAGTTCAGAACCAATGCTCATAGCTCTGGTAGAAGGATGAGGGACTATAGGAGCGAATTCAAGTACTGATTTGGGCAAATTTGATTGTCAGTGGATTTGGCTTCAAGTGGGTTAGAGGACACACAAGGTCAAGCTAATATATGATTTTTTTTTTCTAGAATAGTTAGCTTCAGGAGCTAAATTTTATAGCTAGTAGGTAAAGAAATTTCTAGGCCTTTGACTACAAAAACAGAAGATCTGGCAACAAGTTAAGTTGCAAATGACATCAAACTCTTTTAAATAACTAATTTGTAGCAGCCTGTCAAGTAACTTACCAAGCATTTAATTTAGAAAGGAATAAATTCCTCACTGATTTAGACAACTTGACTATTACAAAATATAATTTTACACCTTGCTAGTAACCACTCCATTACAATGTGACAAACACATTCAAAATGGTACACCTAATAATCTAGAATACCTAAACTTGATAAACATGTACTTCACAAAATGAACAAGGAATTTTCTTTGTTCACCAAAGTTTATATGACTAATGAGTTACGTTGGATGAATGAAAGCAAGATATTTATTAGAAATAATTGAAATGTAAAAGTGATTTAAAAATTAGCTAAATTAACAAGCTAGTAGTTTCTCGAAGTTTATAGATACACATAGTCATTCAAGTCTAAATGCAAAATTACTAAATCTTGCCTGAATTCTCACCTCTTCACCAAAAGTAACTCATCTCAACATTTCACTCTAAAATTAGGAGGGTCAAACTCACTAGTAGTTTTGGATTTTTCACTACACTCTAGAAATTCTTATTTACTTTGCTTTTGATCAAATCACCACTATTCGAAATGAAGGATCTTGAACATGTAGTATCTAGTTATCAGTTCTCTCTTCCATGTATAACTACAATCATCATACACATTCAAGACATTGGGTGACTAGAACACTCCATAGCCATAAATGTACTTTATGGAAACTACCTTGAGCAAGTTATAGATATGGCAACATAGACTTTAAACACACCATATCCAACACAATGAATTGTGGTGAATGAACCATAAGCTGAAGAAGATACAATTATTTCACTGTCATTTTCATGAATACCATTTCCTTCTAAGTGTATATGAAATTACAAATAAGTTTAATCTCACTCATTGCTCATTCCTTACATTAGAAATTATAACATCTTGGATAAGTATGTGCACAACTCTCATTTACATAATCACAGGTCCATTAAATCTAAATCTTTTTAACCAATAATCAACTTAACTAATCATAAACAAAACTAAAATTTATAGCAAATTTATTTTTAGAAGCATCATCCCATTCAAACCACCTCATAAGATTTAAGGTAGTCAAGACTATTGCAATCATATAAATTTCAACCATCCATATTTTGAAAGATTCAAGCTCTCCTTAGTCTATGAAATATATATCCAAATGAAAGATTAAAAAAAAAAGCTTGGAAAGAAAAGAGCTAGACGGTACCGGAAAGAGAGAGCTCGTGGGAAACCAATAATACCAACTTGGACTTCATAAAATTGAGGGGGTTGGAGGATCCTGAAGAAGAAGAAGAAGAAGGAGAAGAAGAAGAAGAAGAAGAAGAAGAAGAAGAAGAAGAAGATGATGATGATGATGATGATGTTCCAGAGATGAAATTGGAATCTTTGTTGTCGTAATACAGATTAAGGAGACGATCACCGCATAAATAATAGGTTGTGGCTCGCATAAGGAGGACAACAATGATGGATATGGAGAAGAATGCCATGATCATGAGCACCCATTTGTTTTTCTTATGCGAATTCAAGTTGAATGAGGATGTTTGTGCAGTGGAATATGAATATGAATATGAATGTGTCTTCGTCATCTTCGAACAATGGTCTTACTCCAGATATGTATGTGCATTTCCTTTGTAATTTGACTGGAATGTAGTTGATCCAGGGATCAGAGATAAGACTAAAACATTTCTAGGGTTTTCTTCACCAATGATAGAATCGCATAGTTGTTATTGGGACATGAATCATAAATTCAGAAGAACAATACAGACATATCCATTTTCCTTTTCCCTCACTATTGCCAAAATCATTCAATAAGTTTTATTTGAGAAAAAAAAAAATATTTCTGTCACATTTTATTTTAAAATCCCTCTTGTTAGGATGTTAACATTAATTAAAAATTCAACTTTTTACATGACTTTCATTATTATTATTATTATTATTATTATTATTATTATTATTATTATTATTATTATTATTATTATTATTATTATTATAATTTAGTTTAGTTTAGTTTAGTTTAGCTAATTATCGCCTTGGCATGATGATTGAGGAAGAATGTTATCAACTTTTTTTTTATTCTTTTTTAAATTACATATAATTAATTTCACACATATATTAAATATTAAAAAAGAAACAAATTCAATAATTATTTAACCAACTTTCACATTCCCTATTCGGTTATTCCCTTTACCTCTTTCTCAGTCTTCTTTATTTATTTCCATGTTTCAATTGCTGAAAAAAGTCAGTATGTCGTCCATGGTTAACCAATCAATATTGGAGAAATAAGGTCTACCATCTCAACTACTTTCACTCCAAATATTGTTCTTATGTGTCAAGCAACTTCAAACTTAGCAACTGACGTTACACCCATACAGGGGCGAAGCTATTAAGGGTCAAGGGTGGTCAATTGACCCCCCAGCTTTTTTGAGAAAAAAAAATCAGTTTTGAACTAATTTATTGTTAAAAATATTATATATACTATGTTGTGGTAATAATATGCATCAGTGTCCAAGTAGCTGGATGGTTTTGTTGATAGCAGTAGGGCGCGCCTCTCCCCTTGAGGTCGTGGGTTCGAATTTGCTGGATTGCGATCGAGCATGTTATTTTTGTGTGATGTCGCGCTACTGCACTCTGAGTCACAGTGTTCGACGCCTTAAATCCCAATTTTAGAAATTGTCATGTAACCCTAATTATTAATACATCTTCGACACTACTAGTTTGTCTTTGGTGCAAATAGTTATTTCATAAGTTATTATGTTTAATTTACTAATTTTAGTTAAATTTGTTTTGAACAATTAATAAATTTTGTTATAAAATAGCGATCATTGAATAGATCGGATAGAGTCCTTGGTTTTATTTTGTTCAAATATTCATAATTCAAACTATGTAGTTTATTTGTTTGATTTATTGATGACAAATTAAAATATTCTTGTGAGATGGTGATTCATATTATTTATTATTGATTCTAATAATTAAATTTGCATACAATTAATAAATTGAGTATTTTGTGCAATTTTGATGCACTTTCTTGATCTTGATATTTTAATAAATAATGTGCATGATGATAAGAGATTATCTGATATGACAAGTATTGGTGATTTTTGCAAGAGTTTGGTTGATACTAAAAAACACTTGAGCTTTCCTCACCTATATCGACTTATGACTTTAGCATTGGTTTTAACGGTTTTTACAACAAGCGTTGAAAGTGTCTTCTCTACAATGAAATTCATAAAGACTGCACTGCACAATAAAATATCAGATGATTTTTTATGTGACAGTGTTGTCACTTATTTTAAAGATGATCTTTTTGATAAAGTGACCAATGACGAAATCATGCTTTACTATCAAGATATGACTACTCGTCGAGGACAACTTTAAATTTAAGGTATGTATTTTTATTTTCGAAACTATGTCATTAAACTTTATGTTATTTGAGTGTGTTAATTTTTCAGAATTTATTCCAATATAATTTGTGTTTTTTATTAAATTTTATTTTGACACCCCTGTCTTTGAATCCTGGCTTCGCCACTGCACCCATATCGACTTCTGCCTTCCTCAATTGCAAAATAAATCAAGTTTGATTAACCCGTTATCTTTTTCCTTGGATCAATCTCTATGAACTGGAAAACCTTTTTGTTCAATATAATTTTTGTATGATGTATACACTTCTTCACTAGAAAGATAATTTGACCATTCAAAGATTGTTATTTCGTGTGGGACTATGTTCAAATCAACATTCATGATTACTATTTGGAAGTGCTTGGGGGAAGGAGATATTAGAAATAAGTTCCAGACTTCATATGTATTATGAACTAGTTTGTGCCCTTGCATTCACACAGATGTCTAACTTTAAAGCGTGACTTAAAAAAAAAACTAAAAATATTATACTTGTTATTGAAAAGTTTCAAAATTTAGTAATAATGTTGGGAACTATCTTAGAACAAAGTTTAATAATAACTTAAAGTATAGTAAAATTAAATATGCAATATCCAAACACTAAACATAGATGTCAAAAGTTTGCACGTTGCATACACATGTATCTTACATTAAACTATATTAGTTTCGTTCAAGGAGAGTGGAGAAATTATATCTGTGGAACTTAAGTAACATTGTAAATGGAAAATTAAAGTTAAAAATGTTATATAACTTGATCCGTTTTATATTAACTATATATTAACTATCCCAACTAAATAACCAAAAGGGATTTTTGAATTTTTTATTTTGTTGAATATCTTATATTTTGATTTTTTTACTTTGTAAAAAATAAAAATAAAGCTACTAAAACTAAAATACAAAAGAAACCCAAATAAAGAGAATAAGAAAAAAAATATGAATGGATAAATCAAAAAATTTTAAAAAAGAATAAATTATATAAGAAAAAATACTTAATGTAAGGTTTTTTTTTTTGTTTTATTTAATATTTTAGTAATTATAATTTCACACTGGTATCTTATCTTAAATTATATTAGTTTCATATAAGGAGTGTGGAGAAATTATATAAGTGGATCTTAAGGAACATTATAAGCGGAAAATGAAAGTAATAAATGTTATATAGCTTCAATCAATTTTATAGTAATTATTTATGGTTCCAAGTAAATAATCAATTGGGAAAGAAGAAATTAACTTAATTAACATTTTACTTCAATAACTATAGTTTCGTTTTATGAGAAATACTCCACTAAAATTAATGATATCTATAATTATCGATAAATGATATATATATATATATATATATATATATATATATTATTTTGTGCCTGTGCACTCACCCGTATGTCTAGCTTTCCAGGCTATGTAGTCGATAAATTGTGGTTTTTGTCTGTTGTATTCTATTTTGTAGTCCTTATTTTGCAGTTTCTCGACTGATGACGATGTTTGGATGGTTTCCTAAGGTCAGTGTGAGACTTGTTCTGATCATTGTACTCTTTTCCAATTACATTTCAGTTGAATAAAATCTGGCTAAAAGGCCTCTACTTATCAACAAAAAAAAAGTGCAATTAAAAAAAACTAAAAATATTGTACTTGTTATTGAAAAGTTTACAAAATGTATTAATAAACGCATTATTTGGTGTTTGTGATTAATTTTGAAAATTAATTACCGAACCCTATTGTTACTAAATTAGCTGTCAAGCATAAAAACCTTTATAATTGTCGAGTTTAAGAAAATTACAATTTTTCATAGATATAGTGTCTTTTGGAACACTTAATTTGAGAAATTAAGTAACTTGTATGTAAAGGTATTCCCTAAAGCCTAGATTTGTTTAGGAAATTATGATAAACTTTGGAACTTTGTTATATTTTGTTAATTATGCAAACTGTTTAGGAAATTTTCTTGAAACTGTTTAGTCTTTGTTTCATTTTCTATGCTAAATTGCAATAATGTGCCTTCATAATTTGTTATTAAAGCATGTGTTATATTTGATACAATTATTGTAATATCGCTTGTTTGCATGTGGTTCTAGTATGACCATAGATATTCAATTTTACCAGCCTACGTGCTGGGTTCGGTGAAGTACGACCTGCGTGCCATCGTTGAATTATTTAAAATTTAAGTTTCAATTAAGTTTTTTTTTTAATTCGTGCAAAGCCTATTTTTAAGAGGGTCCACTTTGTAAGTTCTTGTAACTAGAGACATTAAGTTACGTGGGAGCCCAATAGCAATGGAGATATTGATCCGAGTGGGAGCCATGTCCAAGGAAGTTGCAAATCCAAGAAGGAGTTCTTGAAGACTGTCGAGCCTTAGTTAAAATAGTTTGATTAAGTCAAGGAGGCCATACTAGGGGTTTTATTTATTTCTGTTTTAATTCATTATAGCTTGCTGTTTTATTATGTTTTTTATGCTTTTCAAAAGAGTTCACCTAGAATTGCTTGTTTAGGTTAATAAAACTTACTCTCAAAATTGGATTGTTGCTCGACCTACCAAACACCACTTACATGGAAAAAGTCTAGCCAAAGCGAATTATTTTGCCTATCACTAATAAGTAGGGTGACAATTAGGTCAATTCAAATTAGCTATCAGAATAGTTTTGGGCTAAGAGCAAAAAAAGAAATATTATATTCGATACAAATTTTTTGGTGAGAGTCATTTGAACGATCGATCATGAGATGATCAACCAAAAGCAACATGAGCTCGAGTTGTGTTGGGAAAAAGTCCAATTGAGCCCATATGTCTTGTAGGTCTTGATTAAAATTGAAACACTTAGTGAGAGTTAATAGAGTGTTTTAATTTTGAAGTTAAATAGTTTAATATCTACTCTGATGAATAATAACTAAAATGAACCAATTTGTCTCGTGGAATCAATCATGCCTTTTCACTCAAACATCCACCATTAATCAAATATTGTTTTCTCCTTGAGAAGGAGAACAACAATTGCACCAATTTTCTTAATTGGTATCACCATTGCAGGATTAATAAAAGGAACATGTCTTTGATATAATATTGAGCTAGACATCAATATTAAGAGGTCACTCGAGCCAAATGGATACAAGTAATGTCATAGTATTCATGCGAATTTAATATCAAAATGTTTGAAGATTAGAGGAAGGATTTTTATATTCCCAACTCAAGGCCAAGGAACTAGTTGCAATTGATATATATGAAACTAATAACCAGATAGTCTCGCTTAACTCGATAAGAGCCAATTGATGGCGCTCATGTTCTAAAATAATATGACTATTTTAAAACATGAAAAATATCAGATCCCCCTTTAGCCAAAATGTTGGCAACGAGAGATAGTCTTGTAGTAAAAGGGAAAAATAAGATTTAGGAAATCTATCAAAGACAAGAAGTAAAAGGAAAGGTAAGGACAAACAGTTGTACATACCCAAACGATGATAACTACCGGTTAACAACCATATCATATATGCTTTTATTGTAAAGGAATATGATACTGAAAGTGGGAATGCCTTAAATATAAGGAAGACTTGAGAAGTAGAAATATGATGTCATTTCTAGGTCAGTGCGTATATGTTACACATTACCCTTATTAAACCCACTTTAGGTATTGATACCAGCTGTAAAACTCGCATTTATGAAAATGTGCAGCATCTACAGCAAAGTAGATGTGTTTGAAAGGATGAAAGTCAGCCTACAAACAAGAATATGTAAATAGTTGTAGCTCCTCATGTAGAGTTGGTTATTTATCCGCTTCCTTAAGACTTATAACATAACTTTATAGGTGATTACATGTTCTCATTATAAGTAGAATTTGATTTCAAGCTCTCAATTTGGGAGATGGGACCTCGAATAAACACATCTAACACATCAAAACCAAAAGTTTTAAAAGGACGAACTCATGTTTAAACATGACCTTGGAACTATTTATAAGTCATGTAAATCAGAGCGCATTCAGAAGCATCAAAGTGACACACTTTTGAATAATTGGACTTTGAAACATATGATGTCTGCAAAGTATGACTGTATCTTTTACAAGAAAAGGTGAACGTGACAACAAACGTTCATATATATGGATGTATATTATATAGATCACTGAGTTACAAGTACTAAGGGTGAATTACTTCAAATATTCAAAGATGAACAAAATAATACATGGTGATTTATGTCTATGGGATGCATCTGGAGCTTGAATGTTTAAATAGTTTAAAGATTTCTAGAATGAAGTAGTCTTTGCAAGACAACGAGAGCATCTAGATAAGATCCAATGGGTGGTGCTAATAGTTGAGCCAAGAGTTTGAACAAATGACTTAAATGAAACATATCTTTGGCACTGTAAGCTTAGTCATATTAATTAGAAATGAATTCAGAAGCTACAGAGTGCATGACTTATGGAAAACCTCAACTTCGAAAAGTTCGATGTTTGTGAAGCATGCCTAATGGGTAAGATGACTACATCACCTCTTACTGGAATTGGTGGACAAGCTAGTGACTACTTAGGATGCATACATACTGATGTATGTGGGCCTATGAGCACTAGTGCTAGAGGAAGGTTTATCGTACTATTTCATCACTTTCAGTGACGATTTTAGTTGATATAGGTATGTCTACTTAATGCGTCACAAGTCCAAATCTTTTCAAATGTTCAAAGATTTTCAAAGTGAAGTACAAAACCAACTTGGCAAGACAATCTCAACCCTTCAATTAGATTGAGGAGCGAGTACTTGAGCCAAGATTTCACTAACCATCCCAGAGATTGTTGAATTGTTTCACAACTCTTTCCTCCAGGAACACCACAACACAATGACTTTTCTGAAAGGAGGAATCACACCTTATTAGATATGGTGCGGTCGATGATGGCTGAGTTAGCATTGTAGGTTACCTTTTGGGGACACACACTATTATCACAGCTCTAAGTACTTAACAAGAATTGTCTAAAGAACTAGAGAAGACACCATATTTAATATGAAGAGGATCCTTAACTATTTTCTGAAAGAAAGGGGTATCACTTCTACAAACTGTTATAGAAAAAAAGTGTTTGTATCTCAAAATACTTTCTTCTTAGAGAGTATGTTAGCCTCTAAGAGAAAGAGTATGAGGGATATTGAACTTACCAAAGTTCAAGAGACACAAACACTATAATCATCACCTCACACTCCACAACCTTATCCCAATTTAAATTTTCCTATTAGTTAGGAAATTAGGAACGAGGTTAAGGAAGTAAAAGTTCCTCAAAATGTTGAGGAGGAGGTGCCATTGACCCTAATCCAAGCCAGGTCAAGTAAACAACTCCGCCAGCCACAGAGATATCGATCTCCTATGGATAAGCGTGAGATGTTACTTTTAGAAAGTAATAACTCTACCTACTACAAAGAAGCATTAGTAAGTCATGATTCCATGAAATCCAAGATGGACTCCATGTATGAAACCAAGTTTAGAACTTGATTGACTTGCTTGAAGGTGTAAACCGTCAGGCATTAGAGGGTCTTTAAGCTAAAACACAGGTTCAATAAGATACTCCTAGCCATAGTTTCATAGTATGACTATGAGATTTTGTAGGTTCCAAGACTGCCTTCAAAATTAGATTTGAAAAGAGGATGTGTACTTGACAGAACCAAAACATTTTGGTGGGAATCCTTGTAAGCTTCAAGAGAGCATCTGTAATCTTAAGGGAGCTTCTAGGAGTTGGAATCATCGATCACTTTTGACTAGGGTATCAAAAGGTTTGAAATACTCAGAGGTGCTAAAATAATATGGTGTTTACAAGGAGTTCAGTGGGAGCAATGTGTTCCTGATACTATATGTGATTGGCATACAGGCTATTAAGAAGAAGATTCTTATGTTGCAATCTAATAAGGTTAATTTGGGAATAATTTTCGAAATGAAGGATTTGTGGGGCTAAACATTTTCTTGGAGACAAGATCTATAATGATATATTAAAGATTTTGATTGCTTGAATGAGAGTTGATAAGGTGTTGAATAGTTCAACACACTTCAAGAATGGATTAATTTCCATGAATCATGACATATCATTAGGTGGATATGATTAACTTGAAACAATAAGGAGACCTAAAAAGAATGAGACATATAACCCATGCTTCAGGGGTGGGATTAATGTATGCCACGAGATGTTCAAAGCCTGCCATAGCATATACATTGTGTATATGTATAAAAAAAAACTAAGGATATATCCTCAGCCTACAGTAGTTGATAAAAGCTAAGTTTAAAGAGTTACACTTATGCTACAACTATTTCAGAAAGGTATTATTATCTGAAAGGTCAGAGAAAATTGTACAACATATTTGAGTGGTATTGAGGTGAGCTGAAAGAGGTTCCTAACATAACACAGGTTTAATTCTACATTTAAGACAAGCATGACATGACTTTAGAAGCTGCAACAAAAATTGTTAGGATTATGAAGTTCACTTTAGAACTGGGTGGTGTTTTTTGCGTTGTGAGAGGAATGAGCCTTTGTTGATAGGAGCCATCACTCAAGCAAAGGAACTGAAGCTCAATATGAATTCAAACATGAGTTCTGGAGTTGTCACCCCATAGGAGAGGTTGTTAGTGGAAATGGTATAAAAATGTTCAAGGTTCACTACAAGTGTTGTGGACTAAATCCCTACTGCAATTAAAGCATGATAGTCATGCATGGGTAATATGTATTAAACACATTCCGAAATGTGAATATGTCAAGTTTACATGAATATTTCATGAATTAGGACCTTGTTGATTCATTGATAAGAATAAGATCCAAAGTTTTACATCAATTGTGGTTTAGAATTATGTAAACATCAAAAAAGGGTTACCGAATTCAAAATGGAAAATCATATGAGGTATGATTTGTGAAACCCCATTAAGTGAACTTGATAATGCTAAGCTTGGTCGACAGTCAACCTAGTTGCTGATTGTATTATCACATAGTGACAATGATAATATTATAGTAATTAGCATATTGGGTTGACGTGATGATCAAAGTTTCGTGATCATGGTGTTGTGGAGACATCGTACATCAATCACATGGGTAATGTTGAGAACAACTACCGAACTAACCCATAGTGGGAGCTCTTTAAGTTGTGAATGTCATAAGAGCTCTCGCCACTCAAGGACAATTCCTAAATCGTGAGTTCATTACATAACCTACATGGTCTGTTGTGACATTGGAGCACGTTCAACGCCTTTCGTAATAGGAGGCTATAAAGGCGATGTCTAGGTTGCAATTGGAGCATGTGAGGGTGTTTAGTTGAACAAGATGGCTTTGTCCTCCCTATTAAGGATAGTTGTCTCGTTGACCACTCAATGAGCTTAGACGGAAAATGCTTGGTCGACCTCAAACGGATCAATAGATGATCATCTGCTTTTTAGAGTCTAACTCGGAGATCGAGGAACATTCGGGTTTGCATAAGGATGACATTAGCTTCTCCGAATCTGAGACTGTAAGAGATAAGGGAATTCGAGGAATCGAAACTTGTGGAACAAGTAAGGTTGTTGGGAGTGTCCCGACAATGTTCGATATACTTAGAGTTTAAGCCAAAATAATATAGCGATTATATGTCTTGCTAGAGACCTCCATGTTCAGTAATTAAATATGTTTTGATTACAACTACTCCCTCTGTCCCTTTTTAAGTGTCAAATAAACCAACTTTATAAAACCAAGACATCTTGGAAATAGAGTGAAAAAATTATGCAACGACAAGTGTACCCCTCATTAAGGAAAAGGAAGAATAAAGGAAAATTTTAAAAGCTAAAATAAAAATTTAATTCATTAATTAAGGGTAATATGGGTATTTTAATTATTGGAAATGTAAAATTGACAAATTAAAAAGGACAAGGTAATTAGAAAAATTGACACTCATTAAGGGACGGAGGTAGTATATTATTTGTTCCTATTGGGTCACACAAATAAGTACCCTAGAACAATGTATGTGGCTCAAAATAAAATAGTATTATGTTTGGAAGTGTCGAGAGTTGATTTCTTAGAGACATCAACACGACAAAGGTTGTGTTGGGCTAACACGGATCGTGTTGAGCTAACAGAGATCGTGTCAAGGCTGGCACGGACCGTGTTGGTTGGCAACTGACTTAAATCGAGTTATGGAGATGAACACAGACCTTGTTGGACACCAGACGCGATTTTTTAGTAAGTCGGTTAAAGGGGATTGTTAACCCCTTCTCTAAGCCACCCAACACTATAAATAAGGAGTTTGTATGAGAGATTAATTATCAACTGTGTGAGACTTTTGGAGAGATACCAGGGTGACTTCCTAAGTCCCTCTCTCTCTCTCCTGGTTTAACAATTGTTATTATTATTGTTTCCTAAAACAATTCACAGAATACCCTAAACATATACATCTTAGATTGAGATCAATCTCAATTGCATCGATATAGCAATCTAACTCTCGGAGTGCTACATGGAACTACGATAGAGGATTTCTGCATTGGAATCTGAAAGTTCAACATCTGCATCAGCCGGATTAGCGATCATGTATAATACTAAGCTTATGCAATTGTAATTTCCTGGGTATTTAATTGTTTATAACTGTTATGAATGTTCCGCCAATTAATTTGCATCTATTTAGGACACCTAAAACCCAACAATCATCATCAGCAAGGATCATCAAGATTACTTTGATTATCATTTTTTCAAAATTCGATCAAAGTGAGGGCTATCTGTAGACACTAGATTTTAACTCCGGTTTGATTTACATAGTATGTAATTTTATTTTGAGCATATTAGGTAGTTAAATCGGCATGATTAGAATAGCACATGTCTTGGATCCTCATAAAATACAAGACTCTCATCTATTTTCAAGCATCTCACGAAGAGTCTCTCGTTTTCCATTATGTTCACCTTAAATGGGCTCATTTTCCACCATTCCACATACATGCGCTCATTTTTTTTAAATCTCATTTTTTCACAAACCTCCTTGGCCCAATTTATTTTGATGAGCTTAGAGTACCCTCCATGAGCTTTCCAACAAGACTTAAATCGTCTCAAACGGACACCAGATGAGAGACATATAGTCCTTTAAAGTTGATCAAGTAGTCCAGCCCGAATTTTTAACCGACCATTTAATCTCATCACTTGTTGGGTTGGGCCAACCAAGTTTCTTTTAAAGCATTGACCCATTTCTGTAATGCTATCTGGGCATTCATTTAATAATTCGACCATAATTATTTATTACCACTTTTTCCATACTTTTTTCTTTATTATTCCGTAATATTCTTTTCCCTAATAATTTTCCACGAAATTCAACCATAATATTCCACTTTTTCCTATTCTCTTATTTTCCATGACATCAAGTCACTATATTTTCTTATTTCCTCCATAAAATCTCCATAATATTCCTCCATTTATTTTATTTCAATTCTTTTTTCTTTTCCACCCAATCATCTGTTAGGATTTTGAGAGTGTTGTTAGTAGATAAATAATAATAAGGGCGAAAAATAAATAAAAATTTAACACAAGGAATTAACGTAGAAAAACCCAAATCGGAAAAAAAAAAAACCCCACGAACGATGCACTATCAGAAGATTACAACAGTGTTTCAGAGATTCCAAGACCTCCACAATCTCTCAAAGCCTTCCTAGAGTTACAACCTGATAACTCAACACTAACTATTGAGCCTCACACAACTCCCTTAGGAACACAGAGATTACACGTCAATCTCTTGTGGTCAGATGAAACACTCTAAATTGCGATACCAATAAACCTACCACCTAGGCTCTATTTATAGTACAAGGCTAACAAAATTTTACGGTTAATAAAGTCCTTGCAGCAAAGGAATTACAAAAAGGAAGTGGCTAAAAAATCAACAACTTGATTCCCATTCAAACTCTTCTACCTTACTCCCCAAGAGACAAAGACCAACCCAAAATTGGTCTCCACATTCAACCCAACAATTTCCCACTTGGAGAGCAATTGTAAACGTAGCCTTTGTAGATTATCTTCAATCACCACTTCAACACCTCCTTGAATCCTCTAGTGCATCCATCTCGATCATGTTCAACAAAGATCAACAGAGGTCCCAGTTGACCTCCCATCAACTCCTCTTTTAGCAACAAGCTCCCACTTGAACTGATCACGCCTCTGCAACTTCGACATACGCATCATCGTCAACAATTTAGGGGAATTTTAGATTGGAATTTTACCTCGTGTTGAACTTGTAGAATTCTCGTGCAGGTTAGATGTGTTCTTCGGCTGACCATTCATTCCCGTAGCCTCGACCGGAAACCTCCTTGTTTCTAGTGCCCTCCTCTCATCAGAGAAGCAAACACGCCTTTAACGAGCATGAACAGGCCGGTTAGAATTATCAATGATAGTATATAGCTTCCCCTCCTTCCTACCATTTATAATTACCAAAGATTCTTTCGTTACCCTCCAATGACCATCCCCAAATCTCATCGCGAACCCCTCCTCATCCAGTTGACTCACAGATACAAGGTTCTTCGTCAGACCCAGGATATATCGAACATTCTTCAACCTCCAAGTCCCACCCTTAGAAGTTTTAATGTTCACATCACCTCTTCCTAACACCTTTAGGTTGTGACATTTTGCAAGCCTAACCCTACCAAACCCCCCACTCACAAAATTACTAAAGGTCCACCCGAATCTATCACCCAACTCCTTTCCGACTTGTCAACATAAAGAGTTAAGGCATCACCAAAATCCTCAGCAGAATTTACCGAGTCATGGTCATTATAACTGCTCTTCCTAGGTTTAGGACAATTCCTACGAAAATGATCTCTATCACCACAATTCCAACATAATACAAGCTCCATGTTTTGACTCTAGATTTTGATCCACCATGGCCCGTGCTCCAACTGTTCCTCCTGCCCCCGACAACCAAAGCATTCCCCGAAGACTCAGACACATCAGAATCTCTCCTACGGATGCTTTCATTCAGGACAGAGTCTCTAATTTCCCCAAACTTCAATTTCTCATCTTTCTTAACCGAAGATGTTACAGAAGTGACAACATTATCCCAAGACTTAGGCAGGGTAGCCAACAGTATATTACCATTTATCTCGTCGTCAAAATTAAATCCCACAGAGGACAATTTTGATAGTATCATATTAAACGACGTTGAAAGGCCTCCAACATTATCCCAAGACTCATTCATACTATCATGCATATCACTAGAATCATGCATCTTAAATTCAAATAAACGACGCAACACATATACCTTGTTTATCGCCGAACGTTTCTCATAAGTGTTTTGCAAGGCCTCCAACAGACCTTTCGTCGTTTTCTGATCTTTGACGTTGAAAGCCACGTTCCGAGCCAACGTCAGTGTCACCATACTGAATGCCTGACCGCCAAGCTCTTCCCAATCCTTCTGTTCCATGTTTTTTGGCTTTTCACCCATCGCAAGATGTAACTTTTGTTGGTGGAGCACATCCTCAACGCGCATCCTACACCATGCGTAGTCGTTCCCATCAAACTCTGGAATCTTCACAATTGTGCCCGCCATTGCTTCTCAGTCTGCAAATCAACAACGCTCCAACCAAAGCTCTGATACCAGTTGTTAGGATTCTCAGGGTGTTGTTAGCAGACAAACAATAATAAGGGCGAAAAATAAATAAAGATTCAACACAAGGAATTAACGTGAAAAAACCCAATCACTACTAGAAAACAGCTCATTTCCCACTAAAAATTCAGTGGGAAATAGGCCAGATTCGGTGGGAAATGGGCATTTCCCACCGTTTCCCCACTGAATGAAACAGTGGGTGAAAGTGAGGTAGGAAACCCCTATTTCCCACCGCGACAATTTTCAGTGGGAAATTTTCCATTGTTTACCCACTGTAAGTGCTGCTATAGTTCTGTGGGAAACTTTCCCATTGAATCCAATTCGGTGGGAGATTTCCCACTGAATCCAATTCGGTGGGAGATTTCCCACTAAATACATTAGTGGGAAATTTCCCACTGTATCCACTTCAGTTGGAAACTTCCCACTGTTTATATCTGTGGGAAATTTCCCACTGTATCTACTTCAGTGGGAAATTTCCCACTATATATGTCGGAGGGATATTTTCCCACCAAATTCATTTCAGTGGGAACTTTCCCATTACATTCATATAGGTGGGAAATTGGTGACATCATAAAAATCATGTTACAAACCCTAAATAATTAAATGTATTGATATATAAAAATACATACATATACACCTAGAAAAACATGTCCATCATAAATATCAATGGTACACACTTTAAGCAAAAAACCATCTCTGAGATACATATCCATTTATTGTTGTTTGCCCAAGAAAAATCAAGTCTAAGTTAGAAATCATGTATTAAGCCATAAATTAAAGCAAAATAAGCCTGAGTTTGAGTCATAGATAGGCCATACAACACATTCTACTAGTGTCAATCACAATAGTAACAAAATACATCTAGTAAAGATGTCCATTAACCTTGCCAAAGAAACCGTTGAATGTCACTCATGAGAGCCCACACACTTTACGACCTGGAATAAGCCAGTTAGCCATCCACTTACGATGTGTGGGGATTTCCATGTCCTGTGTCATATATAGAATCAATAACTAATTATTTACATGCAAACAAAGTACAAGGAATAATTAAAAAAAATCAAATTGAAAGAAATAGCATGTTTGATAGAATATGATGACCAACATAAATTGTGCACCAAATCATCCAAAAGCAAACCACGTCTCTAATCTAACATCCAAAGTTCCCAACTATTATTAATATAGAGAAGATGAAAGAGAAAATTACCAAGTCAAAGTCGTCTCAAACTCCACTTGATTATGTCTCCAGAAATCCCACACTCCAAAATGTGTCTAACGCTCCAAAAGTCTGACCTGAATCTAACAAAATATAATTTTTAGATACTAATTTAAAATAAAAGACTATCGGGCTTGTCAAATTCATGGGTAAACTGAAAATACCGGTTTTTACCTGAATTTACCAAAATTTATCAAAACTTACGAAAGTTTACCCAAAATTATCAAAGTTAAGAAACAAAAAAAAATTAATTTGATAGATTAACGTAAATTTGACAAAAGTTGACAAAAAAATTAATTTGATAAACAAATCCAAATTGGTTCAGCAAAAAAGTACTACTACTTTGTTATGTCCAACAATGAGTAAAATAGAACAGTCTAACAATGAGTAAAATAGAAATGGCATCATAAATTCAGAACCTACGAACTAGGAAGGCAAGCAGAGTGGCATGTGACATGGAAATAAAAAATATGGCTACAATGTTGTAAGAGAAATCGGGCAACAGTCACCATCAACTTCACAACCCAAGTATATAAATTCTCACATGTACACAATGTTTGCCTGATCAATGTCGGAATGTCATTAATGCAATCTAATTATCAAGACACTAAAATATTCTCCTTTTGCAAATATATAAATTTGGAGATCAAAGGTAGATGGGAAAACAATATCAACAGCAGCAACTAATCTTTTTAGTGGACTAGAACTACTTGGATTAAGCTATATCTAGTTTTCATGTCTTTATTTATTTATACTGACATATAAACATCAAATTGTTCAAGAAAAAAAAGAAGACCAAAAACAAGATGAAAAATAAGAAACAAAAAGTTAATCTTACATGAATATGATATACATGAATATGATCATCCAAGATTAGCACAACCGCCAAAGTTTTGTTCCAACAAGACTCCTTTTATCTCACACACAGTTGATGACACAATGTCGACAAGGACACCCTTAAGATTTTTGCTCCAAGGTTGTGGACCTCCCATTTCTGCTAGCACAAAGCATATAACAAATCTAGCTAAGCTTTCCCACATATTTCTCCATTCTATGGCTTCTGACATTAGATCTTAAAATTAAACACAAACAGAATGCATCCTTACCTTACCCATTGGCAGCTCTTGCAAGGACAAGTTTTGACAGTAGGATACATCAGAGGGCATAACTCCTAACCTTATGATGCAGCTCCTTACATCATATCATCAGTTATTGAATTTGCTATTGGTTCTTTTAACAAGCATTTAGTTACTTATGAAGGAGCGACTAATGTTGGGATACTGAAGTTATGGCTTGCAAAACTGACACATCTAGTTCATGAGAAAAATACAAAACTTAAGGAAGCTGCTATTTCAATCAGTCTACACTCACTATCATCCCACTAATGTGCTGAATTTCATCCTGAGTTTATCTGTTGAAGATCAAAACTCCTTGAGACGGGCACTCAAGGAATATACGGCACGGATAGAAGTGGACTTGATGAACTTTTTGCAGAGCAAAAAAGAGCGACAACGTTCTAACAAAAAATCTGAGGCACCACACAAAATAAATTTTCCGAGAAGATTACGAGTGGGCACATAATAATAGGAAAAACCCAGAGTAATTAAAGCGCAAAAATGAAATTTTCAGCATAGTAACTACTAGCCAACAACCCAAATCGCAAACCCAGTTAAACAATTGCATTTGCAAGCAATTTGAGAAGAAAAAGAACAAGAAAGCGAGCAGTTCGAGAACCTCAAGCCTGGGTCTGGCAGCGATACCTGATGAAGGGCGTTAGAGGACGGTGTGACGTGGTGGTAGTGAGTGGCGGTTGAGAGTGGCGGTGTGACGTGGTGGTTGCGAGTTGTGGGTGGGAGGAGAATTTGCAGGTGGGAAGAGAACACAAAGAGGACACAGCAGCAGACTTCTCTTTGATTGCAGCAGCAGGACGAAGAGGACACAGCAGCAGGATCGGACGGCCTGAGGACGAAGAGAAGAAAAGAACGCGACAGTAGGACGAAGAGAAGAGAAGAACGAACGCAGCAGCAGGTGGGGGAAATTAGGGTTCACAAACAGCGATGGTTAAGGAAACAGAAGAGAAACGGACGATGGTGGGAAATTAGGGCTTCTGGGATGAAGAATGTACCCAATTTTTTTATTTTTCTTTAAATTATGGATAAAAACAAAGTAGAGGGAAATGAAAATATTGTTGGTGGGAGTCTACTTTTTGTTTAAATTTTGGTAAAATAAGATTAAAGGGAAATGAAATTATTGTTAGAGGGGTGAATTTTTTATATGGGAGATGGGAGGAAGTGTTAAATTTTAAATTAGTGGGAAATTAGTAGAAAATTAAATATTAAAAATAATTAATAATTAAAATAATTAGTTTGTGGGAAATTAGTGGGAAATTTCCCACCACAATTCTAACCGTGGGAAAATGAGGGGAAATATCAAACAGTGGGAAAATAGTGGGAAATTTCCCACTGCTATTGTTCGGTGGGAAAATTACAGTGGGAAATAAGCTGTTTTCTAGAAGTGAATCCGGGAAAAAACTACAAACGATGCACGATCAGAGGATTACAACAGTATTTGAGAGATTCCCAAACCTCCACAATCTTTCAAAACTTTCATAGAGTTACAACCTGAGAACTCAACACTCATAATTAAGCCTTACACAACTCCCTCAGAAACACAGAGATTACACGTCAATCTCTTATGGTCAGATGAAACACTCTAAATTGCGATATCAATAAACCAACCACCTAGGCTCTATTTATAGTAAAAGGCTAACACAATTTTAGGGTTAATAGAGTCCTTGCAGCAAAGTAATTACAAAAAGAAAGTGGCTAAAAAATCAGTAACTTGATTCTTACTCAAATTCTTCTACCTTGCTCCCCAAGAGACAGAGACCAACCCAAAATTGGTCTTCACATTCAACCCAACATCATCCACTATAAATAGAGAACACTCATCTTCATTATTTCTATATGGTCTATTGGAGTATTAAGACCATGGACCCATTCTAGCTCTTCTCCCACCATATTCTCTCTTGTATGTGCTACTTTGCTCTACTGATTGTAGGGTTAGAAATCATGTTCTTCTACATTATTATTTTCATTCTCATCATGTAATTTATTATGATATAATGCTTTAAATAATCATGTAATATTTCATTTTTGCATGCATCAATAATAAAATGTAGAACTTTCTCAATCCTTCTAGCTAGTATTCTTTAAATCAATTGATTTCTTTAATATAGATTGCTCTTTCGAATGACCGAGTTTTGGATACCTTTTCTTCAATCGGTAACCTTGCCCCATGTTTGAATCTAATTCATACACTAGAGTCATTATCTAAGTTTGTTAATTTTTCTATAAAAGTAGCATGTATTCCATGTTTGAGTTATTAAATTCATTTTGATAAGAAGTTTGAGCTTAAGCCATCTAAATTGGACCAATGTCGGTGAGTTTACTCATTTTGGGCCCAATTTCATAATGGGCCAACTTGAAGCACTAGTCTAACACAGTTTAACTGACTAAAATGGTTTTTTTTTTATTTTTTTATATATATATTGGGTAAGTCGGGTCACCTACTGAGTCCACCAACAATTCCCACTAAGGAAATTGTGGTCACCAGGGATCGAATCCCTGGCCAATTGAGCTAAAGCTCATTGGCTAGTTAGCCTAATGGTTATCTTTGGTTAATTATGTGTGATTTTGGCTTGTTTTATATTAATTTGAAGGTCACAACATAAATCTTAATTTTATTATTTCTAAACCGAGCTTGATATAATTATTTCTTTTGAGTTTATTACTTATAATTTGATCATATTTTAAGCCTTAAGCACCATGTCAATTCCCAACCATTTTCGCACGCAAATCGAATTCGTTCTTTAAGATGCGATTTTTTTGGGTCTACAAATTTGTTTGTAATTAGTTTCTACTCCTTCAGTTCTTTTTTATCTGTTATTCACGGTTTTCAATGTCAATTTGTAATCAATTGATTCTAATATAAGGACATTAATAGTATTTTTTTATCTGTTATTCTTTTTTGTTATACTTTTTTTAATAGTATCTTTTATTACGAATCTAAGAACATTAATTTTGTATGATGAATCATTATACAAATTAAAATATTAATAGTCAATATTTTTGTTAAAAAAAAAGTATTGATGACAAAAAAAGAAAAGAGAAACATGAACCCCTTAGCTTGCATTTAATATGTACACAATAGATATAACAGAAGCACAAAAACAAACACATATAGATGCTTCTTCAACCATGCTTTGAACACGCTCTCGACCGACAAAAAATAAAAAGGAACTGGCACTGGCAGAACAATCGTAAGATGCACTCCCAGATTCTAACACACATACTTATGGCATCCATCACTTGTATAATACAACGCATGCACCCCCACTTTAAGCATTCATCTAGCTAATTAATTAAGATGAAGCCATCCATATCATACATGTAACCAACCGCATAGTAAGTACCATATATATGTTCTAATTAATTGCTAGCAATTCTAGTGTCAGGATTTGTGTTGGCTATGTTAGCAACGTGATGCTGTGATGCGTACTTGTACCTTGGCACCTCTGCTGCGATCACCCGGGGCTCGTTTAGGAATGCCCAGTTACTCTTTGTCCACCTTGATGATCAACACCATTTAGCATACATTAGTATTACGTTTGATTTACAAATTGGATTCCAAATTCATAAGCGATTAATAATAGTTACCAGGCATTATTCTTAATGAAATCTTGAATATCGTTTTCGGTTTCTTTTGGTACGTTGAAGTGGCCATCCTTGGTGTTAACATCAGGCAAAGAGCTTGACCTTCTGTACTCTCTTGCATCTCCAGAATCTTCACTGAAGCTCACCTGCTTCTTAATTCCATATTTAACATTATTACTTAACTACATCATCACTTATAACCAACAAATTCAAACGAAAGAAAAACTTGCCTGTGGAGAGAGATCTGGAGAAGTCAATGCGGAAATAGCTTGAAGATGTTCTTCCTCTATCTTCTTCTTCAACCTCCAGTACTCCTCAATCCTCTCCTTTGTCAGTGACTTGTTCCTCTTTAGTTTCTCTGAAAAAAAGTATAATTGTACAAGTTCAATAATGTGTTGCAACTTCAAAGTAATGTGTTTGCGTTGTTTTGTAGGCAAAGGAGACACTACAAGATTAAATGACTTACCATAGTTGGGATCCTTGACGGGGGATGACCATCCTGCCATTAGAGAACCCATGCTTGATTTCCTTTTTTCTTTTTTGAAAATAAATCTCTCTCTCTACTTAGCTTAGATTTCTTCTAATCTTTTTTTTTCCCCTTAAGCTTTAATGATTTATGGTACTAAAGATGAGATTTTGGGGCGTATTTAAAGATGAGACAATGGTGGGTTCCCCAGCTACCAACTTAGTAGATTCTTAATTATCTACTATAGTTTTTTCTTATTTTTCATTTTGTAATTTTTAAAATTATTTTGTTAGTGACAGGATGTCGTTTTGTGCATATCTGTTTTCAATTTCATGATGGAGAAGGGGATATTATTGGAATTTACTAGTAATTTGCAGAAAGTCTAGGCTTAATGATTTTATAATCTGTGTTTATCATAACAGCGTGGTTCTACCTCATTGCTTAGCTATATTATTTTTACCGATTTGCTTTGAAGTGATTGAAGTAGCAAATAATATCGTGACATGATATTATCGAGAAACTCCCATGGAATATTATTTTTATACATATTGTTTTTGCTTTTTTACCTAAGCCTAAATTGCTTCAGTTTTTTTTTTTAGAAAAAAACAAACAAACTGATGTACTGTATTATCGTTATTTGACCCACATTAAAATCGGGTTTTTTGCATTTTGGACACCGAATTTTAGGGATATTTACATTCTGAATCCTTAGTTTTCAACTTTAACATTTTGGACCCTAAAGTTTGTAGGCTGAATAAAAAAGGACCTTAAAGTTTGTGGACTGAAGAAAAAGGCCCATGTCTCATTTTTTATTTTCCTCCCATATTTGAATTTGTCTCTCGATTGACGTCAAACTTTAGGACTACAGTTAAAACTAATATTGAAGGTATAATACACCTCTCTTATTCGTGTCGAGGCTACTTAGACCCCTGTGTACGTGGTTTTAAGTAACTCCAACATGAATAAAAGATGTTTATTATAACTTTAATATGAGTTTTAACCTTAGTCTTGATGTTTGATCTTATCGGAGAAAATTCAAACATGGAAAGACAAAGAAAAATGGGAAGCGAGCTTTTTTCACCTCACAACTTTAAGGTCTTTTTTCAAATTTCTACAAACTTTAGGGTCAAAAAGTTAAAGTTGAAAATGGGAGTTTAGAATGTAAATCTTTTTAAAATGCAAAAAACACCCATTAAAATCAAATCGTTAAAGATTGAAGCTACAGAAAGTCAGCTCATTTTGGGAGTCAAAGTTGATCTGTAATTTTATACATGCATCAGCATGATGAACTACATTCAAACATGTTAGATATTTTAGATATGTCTAATTTAATAAGTTGCTATTTTGGTAATAGTTAGACCACTTTATTAGTTACTTGTTATTTTATTAATTATTAGCTGTCTTTTCACTACTTAATTGATTAGCTATTGAGCTAATTAATAACTTGGAGTAACAATTAATGTCTATAGGTTCGATTTATTTTAATGTGTGTTTACAAAAGAAGGAATATTGAAGGGGCTAGGGGAAAGAGAGAAGGTTTGGTTTAAGAATTTGATATCTATACCTCCATCTACCAGGAAAAAAAAAAGGAAGAAATTCAAAAGAAAGGTGTGAATATCATATATTATAGATTAAAAAAGTTAATATATTCCTTATTGTCATAAGAGTGCTAAAAGAGAAAGATTCTTTAAATTCTATATAGAAATTTAATTAGCGAGTAAATTAAGATGGAAGATAGATTTAAGATCTATGGTCGACGCTACGTATTTCTTCATGTCTGGGAGACCAACTATCTTGGTGTCACTGGCTTGGGATGGTATATTGATGTTGCAACTCTCTAAGAAGGTTGGGTGGGTTTGGGTTGCGCTCGGGGAAGTGTTTTGGGCTCAACAAGGTGGTGCTAGATTATTTTACTATCTCGACACTTTGTTTGAACTAGAGCAGTGTACTTGAGCCATTTTTTTGACTTGATCTAGAAGACATTGATGAGTAATGAATTAGTGATGGTTTTTTCCGAGCTGTGTTTTCTCTCATATTAGGCATGATGGAAACACAGTGGCTCATAATTTAGCTAGATACTAGATAACTAGCAAATGTTGAGACAATTTGGGTAGGGGTATTGCCTCAATCCCATCTATCACACTTTCCCAACATGGATTTAATAGTATATGAATAAAAGCCTGACATCTTTGATCTCCAAAAAAATTCTTATAATTCATAATGCAACAAATTTAGTATCATGAATCTGAAAATACTAAAAATCCACAAGAGTGTCTCAATTGTTAAGTAAATTAAAATGATTGTAAGGTTATAATCTCTTCTCCAACTGTATAAATTATGGATAGGACCTTGTTCTTGATTGTGAATAGTTCAAGTCTCTTCTTTGATGTGAAAAGACAATATGTGAAGTGTAGAATTGATAATCAAAGATATTTTCATTTTTAATTAGAGCTTATTTATCTACACTTTGATCAATAGCCTATTAGTTTAAAATATAAAACTATATTACCTATATGACACAAATAATAATATAGTCAGACCATCATCATGGTTGAAGAAAATGGAAGAATATCTACTCATGTTATAACGCATTTGAATTAGAAAGTCCACTTATATAATTTATTTCATCCAAAAATCTACTAATATCAAAAATTATAACTCTATTTATTAATCACCAAATTACATGTACAACTATTACAATAGATCACTCATCAACAATCTTACACAACAATCGAATTCAAATCCATGATAACAGTATTACAACGTATATATAACCCCATTTCGCAGACAAAATCATTTGGAAGACTATATACGGCCCTTCATGTGTATGTATACATAAGTGAATAAATTAAACTTAAAACTAAGATTATAAAAGAGATTAATCAAAACTTTAGCCAAGAAGTAGCATCAATGGTATTGGTAGTGATAAAAGGAATAGCTTCTTGAGTAGTGAGGCTCCTAGACCAGTTAACTCTTGCTCCTCTTTCAGCCCCTGGGCCATAGCATTCATATTCTCCATAGTACACCGTCCTGTACATCATACTCATCATTAATTAAAAACAAAACAGCTTTAATAAAAAGTAAAAAAACAAGTAGCAGTTTTAGATATTAGTGCATGTCACCATTTTACTTGTTTTTCTTTTGGATAAGAAGTAAACAGATTATAATGGTAGGCCAACGTCTTATAATGACAAAGCTTGGACCCCACACCCCCTAATCTATGGGATATTTAATGACCAACCCTGAGATATTTTCAGAAGATCGGTTAGTTTAATTGGCCAAGTATCTTAGACTGTTTTGATTTTGATTGATATTTTATTTTATTTGCTAACTGCTTCTTTCCTTGTTAGAAAATAAAATTATTTTGATACCGTACCCTTGAATGTGAAGCTATTGAAGATTCTAGTGAGTTGATTCGAAATGATGTATTGTAATATAAGGTTGTCCATTGAAAGAATTAGTGAATTGACTTAATACAGTGAATGAGCTATGAAAATTTATGGCTAAAATTAAGCAAGGTACAGAAGATATTTTTCCCTATGATTTATGGAGTGTGATATTTATCATATAAGTTAATCGAAAGTTTAAGCGGGTTATATGTAATTCACTGCATATAATTATACACCTTTCATGATAATTTATTTGATATGATAAATGATAATTTATTTGAATAGTCATGTGCTATTCGCTGCTTAAATTACTATCTTATTTAAACAACTGTCAACTATCTAAAATATTAATTTGGCCAAACATGACGTAGTTGACATTTCATTACATCATCAGATGACCATATTTATGAATTTGTCATTGGACGAGGTACAGTGTCTATATGCTGCATGTTATGGGAAAATTTGCACATACATTCTTCAACTTTATGACATTTATAATTCCAACCCTGACCTTTATGAGTTGATATTTACTACCTCCGACCCTTCGAACCAATTTTATTTAGCAACCTTTCCAATAAATTTAGCAATTTTTTTTTGTGAATATGTGATCGGTGATGATATTTATTCGCTGATATAGAAGCTTTTTTCAACCTTTTTATTTTTATTTTACATGGTTTTTGTATGTTGAGCCTATGTGCATATGATCATATTTGGGTTAACTTTCCATATACCTAACAAAATACTGAATAGTCAATATTTATTTTTTTTGAGTAGTTGACCCATGGAAACAATTTCTCAATGAAAAATTTATTTTTGATATTATCTAACAGGGATATTGAATGACAATATACCGATTTTTGGGGTATTGGATTATAATATACCGACTTTTATTATTGGACAACAATATCCATGATATTTATATTTATGTGAGATTATTATATCAACAGTGACTAAGGGGGTAATGGCTGGTAAACTGGTCTCTGTGCTGACATGATAGTCGGTGGGGAAAAAACAGGCCTCTGCCCAGTAACCCTTTTAACCCCTCTGTTTTTCTCTGTAACTCACGTTAAAAAATCGGCCCCAACACAGTGACTAAGGGGGTGGTAAATCGGTCTCCATGCTGACATGGCACGCAACCGATCTATGTCTTATAACGTAGGTTAATGCAAAAAAAAAATGGAGGGGTTAACGAGGTTATTGGGTTGGGGCAGTTTTTTTCCCTCTTCTAGCCACATCAGGACGGAGATCGGTTCACCACCCCCTTAGTTACTGTTGGTATAATAATCTCACATAGGTATATAAAGCCCCGCTATATTGTTGCCCCATGATAAAGGTCGGTATATTATAATCCAATAATTCAAAATATCGATATACTACCATCCAAAAATCCTATCTAATATTCTTACATGGTGGAATAAAAGTTTCTAATATTATTCACAAAACTAACGTATGTTAACCAATGGAAGTTGTCATTTAACTCTAATTATATCTTAATAAGATACTCCCTCCGTCCCAAATAAATTGTTCATGTTTGACTTTTTAGGTTGAAAATTTTAAAATTTGACCATTAATTTAACAAATTATATGTTGAATTATTATACAACACTATCACTATTAGATTTGTGATGAAAAATACTTTTATTTGAATACAATATTCTTAGTTTTGCTTAGATAAAACGTAAAAAATTAACAGTCAAAATGTTGCATTAAAGACCATGAAAAAAAACTGGGCAAATTAATTGAGATAGATGGAGTATTAAATTTGAGTTTATAAATAAACAAAACCTATCACTTGGAGAACTTTAATTTGTCATTTATTGTTCAAGGACTTAAAAAATTCTGATATACTGTCTCGTTCTCAAATTACTCCCTCCGTCCCATATTAATTGACATATTTTGAAAATTTTCATATACCAATGTTTAACTAAAAAAACTACTCATATAATTAAATAACACTATTTTCCAAGGTATTTTCTTCCGATACCAAGACATAGATAGTGAGAGAATGTGAGTAGAAGTAGTTTTTATTAATTGAAAAAGTAAAAAGTTAACATGATTATTAAAGTTAAAATAATTAAATTAAGTATTGAGAAATGAAAAGTGACAATTATTTTGGGACAAAAAAAGTTAGTTTAAGTGTCAATTAATATGGGACGGAGGGAGTATTTGTCACTTTAGACACAATTCACAAAATCAAGAAAACTTTATTTTTATATTAAATTGCTCTTCTTGGAAAAGAAAAAAAAAGAGAATAAAATGGTGAATAAAAAAGAAAAATTGAAGAAAAAGATGTAGTTAACAAGGTTAATTTAATAAATTAGTAATTAATATTGTATTGGAATTATAAGGTGATAGATATTATGAAAAAAATAGTTAAAACAACAGATAATAGGAGAAGAAGAAAACAAGTTAATGACCATAAAGACAAACATAGGTTTGACATATGAGGATGTGGAATAACTATGAAAATGATAAGAACTCAGGTATACCTGTGAGTGGAAGGTCGACCCCAATCATCCCATCCTTGTGGCAAAACCGCACTAGACATATATGTTTGGGCAAACACCACTCTTGAAAAAGGGCCCCATGGTCTTCCTAGTGTGCAACTTTTTACACCCGTTATTTTCCCTCCCACAAAGTAAAACCCTGTGTTCTCCTCTCTTGTCATCCTGTGTTGTGCTGTTATTGCCCCATTGTTCTCCGATGTCGAATGCAAATGGCACTTCTGTATTATAACAGTAAACAGTGACACTGTACATTAGATTAAAAAAGGTCGATATTGGTAAACTTAAATGGTTGATGTGTTGGTACGTAATCCTTATATAAATTATACCTTGAAGAGAGAGGCTGCATTGCCACAAATGAAGTCAGTGGCACCTTCAATGTAACAATTGCTATAGAAATGTCTACCACTTTCATCCAGTAGTGTATCCTGATAAGAAACAATCCTACATGCATAAAACGCAGCCTTATCTCCTGCCACCCTCAATGCCACCGCTTTCGCCCCTGAACCATGCGTATTCTGCACTAAGTATATGTATACATACACGTTAATAATTAACCAGTTCCAGCTGGATCGATCACAAAAGTATATATATGTATAGGTACTGTACCTGAATAGTAAGGTAACGACCTACAAAATTAGAAGCCAAGACAGTGACCGTGGGGGACTTGAAAATATCCCCACTATCACCCCAAGTGATAATTGTAACATTTGCCCTCCAACCACTCAGTGTTATAAAAGGCTTGTCACTGGGGACTGTGATTTTCTCCCTATACACCCCGGGCTCGACTCTGATAAACACAGGATCGACATTGTTAGACGGGACAGCGTCGATGGCGTCTTGTATCTTCACAAAGTCACCCTTCCCCGACTTGTCAACCTTCAACTTTGTCTTCCATGACAACTTCTCCACCATTTCACCTCGAGCATTGGCCCTAGGGGAGCAAGACAACGCAATGGCAGCCAAGGAGACGAAGAAATAAACAAAGCGAGTGATTTCCATGACTTATAACTTGCAAGACACGTAGCTAGCTTACTAGTTTATGGATCTATTGACCTTGGAGCGATATATATATAGAAGAATGAAAAGCATGGGGAAGTTATGGCAGTTTTCTTGTGGTTGACGGCAATTAATTGAAATAAACAAGCCAAGGTGGTACTGGTATGAGGTTAGCACCAAAAGCATTTTGGGTTTGGTTGAAGAAAGTTTATTGTGGTAAAGTTTGAATTTGAAATGAGGATGATAAAGGAGTTGGTTGCTCAAGGAAGAAGGGAGTCCATCGTCTCATCAGGTGGTCAGCGTGAATCAACCCTACACGTTACCCACGTACCATAGTGTAAACGGCTTAATTTTATAATTGCAGTTTTTTTGGAAAAGTTATTGTTAAGTTGGTTTTTATTTTTGGCACACTAGGGTTATTAAAGTATAACTGACTTTATCAAATCGTTGGTTTTCTAACTGTCGTTTAATTGCATCGTTGACATATGTGTAGTCTACTTTGTTGAATTTCTTTTTTAATCATTTTCAGATGGTCAGGTCAACAAATCAATTTATTGTAGGCTACTTTAATTTCGAGGGGTAATTATTATCAAGTTCTACAAATCAGGAATTATGGATAAGTATCTAGTTGTATCTATGATAAATACGACCTATATATCAACTCGATTTGTAATTTTTACACGTAGAGATTATATTAATTTCATCAAGGTTTGATCATCGATAAAAAGTGTGTAAGAGGGCGCCTCAATAGCCAACTAGGTTGTTGCCTCTTTGATAGTCTACGGATGAGTTGGTTTCTTGTTAATTCTAAAGAATATGTCAAACCGATTTTAATGTAAATAGTTTACATATGTAAAAGAGGTTGACAACTATATATATAGATGGACGTTAATAACTATATATATAGATGGTAAGGTTTAATAGAGGAAAAAAGATGACTTCGTACATCTTATTTGTACGATTGATAAGAATTTAATTGTTCAACGAGTTGCAATTGTAAAAATAATTTTACTTATCTGAATTTGGTCAACTAATAAAACTATATCGGTCCTCAAAATTGAATTGTTATTTATGATTTATTATTCATATTGTAGTTCAAATGTAGAATTTGTGCTTCAGAATATTTATTAAAAAAGATCTTTAACCTTGAAACTCTAAGAATAAAATTAAAACATCGGTCAATATTGATACAAGTCAACATTAATTTTTGTTTTTTGAATTTGGGGGCAACTCTCAAACTATAGTTGAAAATTGTCTGAATTTGGTCACATGCAAATGCAGTTCATCACAAGTTTGGTGTATATAACATTAGGCAATTAATTAGAAGACTGCCCACTAAGCTCATTTTTTAGGTGACAATGCAAAAAGAATGTGTGTTGGTGGGACTTTGCTGGTATTCTGTGCGGTTTTGATTTGAAGGCTAATGCATGACGGCGTTGGGTTCAATATAATTGCTGCGCAATTCAGTTTCATTTGCCGATGTATTTCAAATGTATTTCAAATGTGTTCCAACCGTCTTATTAAAAAGGTATAAGATGATGTACATAAATTTATTACAAAAATAATTTATCGTATCATATTATTTATCACAAAAATAATTTAGGATGATGTCTGGCTTTAAATTATTGTTCAGTTTTACCAATTATTCTTAGGATACAAATATTAAATGTACTTTTTTATAAAAAGTATTGATGAGATGCGCAAAAATATTATAAGGCTTAAAATGTGAAACGGGTAGGGGAAAATTAGAGAGAAAGGCTGCTTCTCCAACTCCAAGCCAAGAAAACGCAACTAATGAAACCTGAAAGCAACAAACTAAGAAAGAAATCCCGGTTGATCATCTGAATCCCCATATTGTTCAAACAAAGATAACCACCTTTGCCATGAAGTTTCATTGAAACAGAAAAGCAAGCTGGTTATCCTCAACTGTTTTTGCTGCTTCTACCTAGCTTTCGCACAAGTCAGAACTCTAGTTAAGTGACCTTATATACTAATTGTAGGGGTTTTTTTGTATTTTGGGCCTCATATATTTTAGGCTAGGTAATTAATTTTCTAGACTCTTGGTTTTCAATATTAATTTTTTGGACCTTAAAGTTTGTAAACTGAAATAGAAATCTGTCTCTCTCGTTCTACTTTTTTTCCCATGTTTGAATATCTTTCTCGATTGGCGTCTGTAAACACAAATTTCGAGTCTAAAATAAATAAAGACAGGAAATTGAGAAACAAATTAATTTGTATTAATATTTGAATGTATGCAGGTACAACCTCTATATTAAATACAATAAAGTAGTCATCTGATTCGATCTCCTGAAATTTAGGTGAGCCGAGGGCGTGGATACCCTTGATCTCAATCCCGATGCAGATCTAGCTGAAGAACTCTTGTAGCAGTTCCTGAGCTAAAGGTCTTGAGCGTTGATCCCCTTAATGCTTAGTAGCTGGAGGCAGCTCTGAATTTAACCATATGAAGGTTGACTGTTGGTTGTAGTTCTCCTGGTTCTTAGATGCGAGGGATTGAGTGCTTGGTCTCGATCGATGAACTAGATAAAGAAAACGACTACAGTCTTTGATGTGAAGAATATAAGTTATTGAACTAGCCGACGTTGGTCCTTGGCGCTTGTAGCTGGAGAGCGTCTATAGTTCGATCTTCGAAGCCTCTGGATGCTGATTACTGAATCTCCGGGGGTTCAAAATGAAGGGCAGGACCGCTATTTATAGGATTTTGAGGCTTAGCCCCTAGGGTTTGAGCTTGGGCCGAAGTTAATTAATTATTCCTTTAATTTTAAATAAAAAGGTAATTAATATTTTCTGCATCATCTTTAACACGTATCATGATATTATTGGTCAAGATGTATTTCCATTTAAAATTCAACCAGATGGACCGCCGCAATTAATTTAACACGTGACGGATAATAATTGGCCAAATAAATTTAAGTTACTATCTACATGTCATTTTCTAATTCGCCGACAAGTTTTTACCTCCAACTCATGCCCCCTTCGAGAGTCAGTCGCGGACACTAATTTTGAGTGCTTGTGGAGGCCGAGTCTCGAAAATTTAAGGAGAATAAATTTTTTTCATCACAACTTTTCAGTTTGGAGAAAAATTCATCAGAAATTTAGTTGGATAAATTTTTTGACAGTTGGAGTTGGAGACAGAGATGGAGATGGATTTGGATTTGGAGTGGGAGATGGAGTTGGAAACTCGACTGAAAATTCTAGTAGTATCCTGAAACCTGGCCAATCAGATACTATATAAACGCACCATCCTCGCCTCTTATAACACTAATAAAATCCTAAACATGATTTAACATATAATATACTATATTAATCACATATTAACAAAATTAATCATAAAATTTAAAACAATAATAACCTAATCAAATCTGAGTTTATAACAGTGATAATTTTGCAAATATCTCTATTAATTTTGTGTTGAAAATAATAATAATAATAATAACAACAATAATAATAATAATAATAATAATAATGATGATGATGATAATACAAAAAAAAGAAGAAGAATTAGGTTTTGTACTAGAAAGTAGGGTGGCATCGGGGGGTTTTACAGCTTGTCTATTAGCCTACTTGTGTTTTGCAGTTTGTATGTATGTCGGCCTGCTACCTTGTGTTCACACATGAATTTATTATTTCACCCTCGAATGTAAGAATCAATCAACAGCTTGCCGAGCTCGTAACTTGTGTCCACACAGAAATTCACTCTTTTGCTCTCGTGTACAATAACCAAGAATTTCATACACAAATTTACTCTTTTACCCTCGAATATAATAACCAAAGATTCTAGCATCAAATGAAAATTAAGTTCTTAAACCTATCAATTCGGACGAGCAGGTTAAATAGGGATCATATGTATATCTAGTTATGGAAAATACAGGCCAGGTGTATTTCAAGTACAGAAAAATTTGATATTAAAACTACGAATCAGGTGTATTTTGAATTTAGGTAAATACTTATATTTTTTGTTAACAGACAAATTTAATGTTTGTACTTGAATACAACAACCAAGAATCATAGCATCAAATGAAATTAAAATTAAGCTATTGGGCCTATCAATTCTGATGAGCGGATTAAATATACATGAAGCGTGTATTTGGTTTAGAAAAATACGGGCCAAGTGTATTTCAAATTTATACAAATTTGACATTAAAAACACGAGTCACGTGTGTTTTAGATTTAGGAAAATTGATACAGGTTGGGTGTATTTAACTCGTCTGTAGAATGTGTCGATTAACTAGTACTCTTTAATAAAAGAAAGAGTTTGAGTTGTCTACTTGTCTGTTTGTTTTTTTGCAGTCTGTCTACTTGCTAGTTTGTGTTCACACACCAATTTACTATTAACCCCTAAATATAATAATTAATTAGCAACTTCTTAGCTTGTAGCTTGTGTTCATGCATAAATTTAGTCTTTTACCCTCGAGTAGATAACCAAAGATTTCATACAAAAATTTAATCTCTTACCCTCAAGTACAATAACCAAGGATTCTAACATCAAATGAAAATTAAGTTCTAAACTTATCAATTCAGACGAACGGGATAAATACGAGTAATATGTATATCTGGTTAGGCAAATTTGATTGCATGTAAATTTGACATGCAAATAACCAAGGATTCTAGTATCAAATGTATTTCGATTGCATTGCAAATTTGACATTAAAACTACGAATTATATTGTAAATTCGACTATATATCAAGTTCTCTTATCGACCCTCAATCATATGTAAGACGATTTTACGTGTTTTGGTTGGTTAAAATTTTCCCTTAGAGGCTGAGGGGGGTAGGTGGATCGAGAGAGAAATTGATGAGAGAGAAAGAGGGGAAAGAAGCAGGTGGAGAAGGAGAGAAGTTGAAAAAGCTTCAACAATTTTTGTGGGAAACCTATCGAAGAGGCTTGACAGATTTGGCCTTCGAGGTATCTTTCAAAAATATGGGGCAATCAAATCTGCCACCGTCATCAGCAAGAGGAACACGGAGTAAAATTTTGGGTTTGTTGAAGTGTGGAAACACCAAGATGTCTTGAGGTGTCTCAAGCAACTCAATGGAACAGTGATAAGAGGTAGGAAAATTATAGTAGATTGGGCAAAAAGGAAAGCCAGAAGGAAGGAAAGCAAAATGGTGTGTTGGCCAAAATCACAAATGAGCAGCCAGGAGGCAAGCATAGATCTCAGAGTCAAAGGAAGCATCAACGAAGATTTCCTGGAACGGTTGCCCAGAAGTTTAGTCTGCACATCAACTGCTCCTAGAGACCTGGATGCTCTAATTTATCTACTCAAAGACAATTATGTCCCCATTGAGAAGGTCACTGCATTGAGTGGTGTCAAGTACATCCTTACATTTGCTTCAAGGCAAGAGATGAATGAAGCTCTGGAAAATCCAAGGGAGTTAAATGATTGGTTCTGTGACATTAAACCTTGGACGGTGTATGAATACGCTGACACACGTCGGGTCTGGGTTGATATTACTGGTGTTCCTCCTCATGGCTGGTTGTGGGAGAATTTTGAAAGTTGTATCAACCCTTGGGGCAGACTTTAATCTCTAGCAAGGTGCATCTCATCCACCAACCAGTTTGAAAATATGAGGGCACTCATTCTTACGGATACACTTAGAAGAATTGATCGTGAAGTGTTGTTAGACATTCAGAATTGCTCGTTTAAGATCTTTGTAAGGGAGATTAGTTCTCTTCTCATTCCTCCCACTACAGAATCTAGAGAACTGTATTTAATGAGAGTGACAGTAGCAAGGATGATGACGAGGATGATGATGAAAGCTGTCATGATAGCAATATTGACACACCAAATAATTTGCTGAATTCAACAAGTCCAAACCGAGTCCATGCAACCTTAGACATGAATCTGTGTCATTTCAATAGAGATAGAAGTCAAAGAGGCCAGCCTGATGGTTCTGATGCCTTTAGCAAGCAATTATTGTGCCAACACAGTATCGAGGAAGTAAGCACATTGAATGCTGTTGGTGCGCAGGATCAAGAAAAAGAACCAAACAGCCTCCAGCCAGTATTGGTTTCTGAAGTGGCTCTTAGAAATCCCCTTGCAGTTGTTCCTATCATTAATGACGAGCAACTAATCAATGCAACTATGGCGTTGGGAAATGATGTCAACATGGGACTGGAGAAATCAGTTGAGGTTTTGAATGAAAACAGCCAATGCAGAGGAGTTGAGGCGGCATCCCACCTAAATCAGGATGACCTTTCCAAAGATCAAGTCTCAGAGAATAATCTATCACGCACATCTAGCTGTGATTCAGTAATTAATGCTAGAATTTTCATTGCTGAAAAAGCAATTGAATTTGGAAAGGTGAGTGTCATTATGAGACCAAAGAAGAACACCAACCAAAAAAGCACTCTGAGCAAAAGTTGTCCATCCGAAAGAAGAAGAAGAAGATTGAAAGTTCAAGGAGGCGGGGAAAGAACTCAATTCTAGTTGTCACTCATTCTACTGCTAGTGAATCATTTTGAAAATGAGAATTGGAGCTTGGAATGTCAGGGGGATTGGTGCTAAGGAAAAGAGAAGAAAAATCACAGTACATGTATCATCTCATTCTACTGAAAGTAAAGCGTTTTGATAATGAGGTTTGGTATGTGAAATGTTAGGGGCTTTGGTGCTAAGGAGAAGAAGAAGTTCTTTTCGTCCCTGATACACTTCGTTTAGAGGGTGTGATTGATGCAGTTAAAGCCTGGGGTGTGGCTTGTGAAGGTTTGGGGCAGAGGAGTAGAAAAGTATTATTTTTGAATGTGAAAATCTTCAGTTGCTTGCTATCACGGACAATCTCCTTGAGCTACTTTAGTTGCTGCTGTCACTGAGTTCTTCGAGAACTGTTGTTCTCAGTTTGTTCTGTTGCTGATGAGTTCATTTTGAAGGAGGCATCTTTGGTGGCTACTGGTTTGAGCTCTATCTTCAATGCTTTGTGCAAATTGAAGTGTGTTGGCTTGTGCAGTCTTCTTGGGCTGGGTCTGTTGTGTCTGTTGACGACTTCTTTGAGAGCAGTAGTTCTTAGTGGGGAGATATGAGATAATAGAATGTTGCAGATGTGTTCATCTTGAGTGATGCATCTATGATGGAGGCTAGTTGAAGCTCTTTCTTCAACTGTGGTGTTGCTTGATGTCATGATCTCAGTAATGATTTGTGCAAAGACATATTTTGTGGTTCAATTTCAACTCTATATTCAATTGAGAACGAGTCTTGCTTGTGGGATCTGATCAGTTGTTGTTGGTTCTTCAAGTGAAATGCTAAGTCTGTTGCTTATGGGTTCTGATCAGCTGTTGCTTTGGGTTCTGATGAGTTCATTTTGAAGGAGGAATTAAATGATGCAGCATTCTTTGGGTCTGTTGCAAAGTTGGAGGCAGTCATTTTCTTCTGAATCATGGATATCACTCTGGTGCAGCTGCTGGGGGTTTCAAATGAGTAACTCACATCTGTTTTGTGAGATTTTCAGATGGTCATGTTGTCTGAAAGTAATGCATTTTTTAGGACACTTAGCTCAGCAGCTGCAATCTCTAAAAGATTGGTTTGATATTTGGGTGCATGTCAGATTCCTCAACAGGCAGTGAACATCATCTCTTTTTTTGGTTGGAATTGGTCAACCTGGAGCAATCAAAATTGTGTGAATTTTGAGCAGATGGAAATTAGCAAGGAGTTGGTGCAACAAAGCACTAACTGGAGGGTTTGCATTTGGTTCACTGAATGGAAAGACACTAACAAATACTCAATTTTTTTAGCTGTATGCTTCTTCTGTTGTTGGTGGTGCCATTGCTTTGATGAGTGCTTTGGCTTCTTTTGTAGGTTGCTGAATTTTGTGTTTTGTTTGCTTATGTTTGTGCTTATCGGCTCTTTTGCCGCTCTAATAAAAGGGCTTTCACAGCCGCAACTTATCAAATAAAAACTACGAATCAGTTGTATTTCAAATTCAGGTAAATACTTGTACTTATTGTTCAAGCACGAATTTAGTTTTCGTACTTAAATACAACAACCAAAAATCGTAACATTGAATGAAAATTAAGCTACTAGGCCTATTGTCATTTGAAAAAAAAGTAAATATATATTCAATTTCTTATGTTTTGTTTTTTTTTTTTTGATAGAACTTACTTTTTGGTTTTGAGTTCTTCCTATGTTTACTTTTGTTTGTCATGTATTGACAATTTGGGGTTTTCAACGTTCTTTATATTGCTAATCTGTCGCTATTCTTATCCTTTTTATAAAAAATTATCACCGATACTTTATCATAGTATTTTACTGAAAATTACAATATTAATGATAATAGTTTTGTTATTAATTTAATGATAGTAATTTTATATGATTGTTTTAGGATAAAAATAATAATTTACACTATTAAGGAATGTCCAAAGCAAGTAGGGTTAAGTACCACATCAAAGCAATTTAAATCAACTTTATGGTCAAAGCCAGTCAGTGGATAACCCAAATCTCTTTTTCAAAGATGGAATGACAACACTACCTCTCCCTTGAGGGTGAAACGCCACCCATGCCCCTAGCACTATTCTCTATAAATACTTCACATCAACTTACATGGTGGGAAAAGTAAGACCCTCTTACTTTATCCAAACTCACACATTCTCCATCTTTAGTTGAACCATGCATTTATCAACTAACTTGATTGTTGGAGAGATTTCCAATAATAACATTTTGTAGGAAGGAGCTTAAATGAGCCGTCGGGGATTGTCGCCTTGAGTTGCACGAAACCACATGGAGCTATATTGACTTGTAAAGAACAACCACCTAGAGTTGCACAAAGTCGCCTTCAGCTGGTACCATCTCGAGCTACCCACTCCACCCGTCAAGTCCTACCACCTTATCGGGTAAATAGAAAGACGCCACAAACAACAATTGCTCAAATATAACTCAACATCCGACTAAACATAAATTGGCAACTAAAAGTTAACCACTTTTCAAACAACGAAAAGTGTGTCGAACAACACAGCTAACTTACTATTTTTTTTAAAATTGAAACAACTCAAATCTTTTTCTTGAAAACTTTATATTCTAGTGAAAAAAAATAAATCAAAGCTAAATTAGTATGTCAATCCAATCAAGCTATGAACTATCTAACCCTAACCAATTTATCAAATATTTAACGGTTGTAATTAAGGGATAGTCTAGTATCAATACACCTAAAAAAATCCTAATCGGACAAGAGCAAAGCCCACATACATAATACTTATACATATCAAATAAACAAAAGAATCATACCATAGTCAAGTTATTACACAACAAAGTATTCTACAAATTATGTCACTGTAATTAATTACTGATATAGCTCATGTCCTCTGAAAGACCTTAATCTTTTACATATTAGGTCCATAAAAAGAGAAGTATATAAAAACAAGTAACGCACAAACTTTTCTTCCGTAACCCAAGCTAGCAAACACAAAATCAGCCCTATCATTCACTGAGCTGGATCAAATTTACCACTCTGCCATAAAACAAAAACTTAACCATTTTGGTCACTTCCATTCAAACGTCCCAACAAAACACTGATCAAACTCAAATTAGCACAAATTTAGCAAAAATCAAAGTAAGCAACGGTTGAAAGTCAATCACAACTTCAAATCAAACTCTATCCAAGCCTCCAATCCACAAAATAGGATTGGAAAAAATCGAACTTCAAGCTTAACAAACAAAAATTAACAAAATTCAAAAGAAGTGAAAGAAAAAGGAATGACAATTTGGAGACTATCAAGTTCAACAAAGTGAATACTCAAGTCAATAACTCATAACTTTATTGTCAACATAAGGACTATCAATGTTTTATTTTTAATTTTTGATAATTAGTAGTCTCTTAGCCAAAATTTATTTAACCAAGTGCCAAAAAGCACTATAAAAATTAGTCCATAATTGAAAATTAGCCGAAATATGAGGTACCCAATACAAACTAGCCCAAAAAAGTAAAATTCAACCAACCGAAAGTATCAAAAAGGACTACCAATGTTTTAATATCGTACACAAACATCAAATCCAGAAAAAAAACACTATAAGAATATAAGTATAAGATTGTACAATTCTTGTAAATTGATCTATTTGTAATTGGACTAAAATTCGATAAAATACGAAGAAAGAAAAAGAAAAAAATTAAACAATATAATCAAGTTAATTAAACTCCAATCTCAAAATCACTGCCTTTAAGAGTTTTGACAGTGAGTTTCCACTACAACAAATTTGGGATATTGTGGCATTTATATTGCGGCATTTACCGTAAATGCCGCGCCACCATCTCTTTTGGAATGATGTACTTGAGCTTTAGTGGCATTTACGAAAAATGCTGCTATAGCCTTTTATTTGTTTGAGCGCCCAGCTAAAAATCACGGTCCCGCTGAAATGAAACAAAAATAAAAAAGGGGCGGGCTTTGAAAAGTTGAAAAACAAATCCATAGAATCCTCCCTCCTTTCGCCCTATTCTTTCAACACTTGCGGAAACCCTAATTTTTCCACTCCATCCTCTTCCTCCTCCCTCCCTTCAACCCCATACCAGCCTCTCCAGTCCTGACTGTTCAACGCTCATCTTCAAGCACAATCTCTTCGTCCTCAAGGTCTCTTACTCCTTCTCAGCCTATTCTTTTCGATCTTTTTCTCTATTTTTCTTTTTATTTTATGATTTCTGTCATGAACAAGCAAGAAGTTGTTGGTGCCTTTTACTGATTCTCTCTATGTCCGTGGAACCCTAGATGATACTAACAAGGTCGTCATTGATGTCATCACTGGTTTTTTCATTGAGGTATACCCTAGATCTGCTTCTGGCTTCCTTTTTAATGTTTCTTGGTCGATGACTGTTAAAATTCGTCGATGACTGTCAAAATTCGGATTGATTTATTGTTGTTGTTGTTTTTCTTCTTCTACTTCTTCTTCTTCTTCTTCTTCCTCCTCCTCCTCCTCCTCCTCTTGATTTCTATGTCGAGTTGTACAGATTTTGGTTTGATTTGTTTATGTTTTTTTCCCGAATTCTGGGTTCATATATGTCAAATTGATGTTCTTGTATTTGTTTGAGGAAGTGGTAGGAGGAAGGCAGGATTTGCGTTGTGCATATTGGAAAGAAGGGCAGGCTTGATTTTAATGAGTTCAAAGTTCGATTGCAGAGGCCTTACCATCGTATTTCAGAAACAAATGTGTAACACCAGTATCACTTTGAATAAACTAATCTCCCATTTCTTTTGATTGATGCGGGTGTTTTCTTTTCTATTGATTAATGTTGATTGAGAAATGGTTGCTATACTTTTTCTTTCTTGTTTTCTCAAAGAATTAAATGCATTTGTTGAGGTAGGTTATTTGAAATTGGCCAGGACATGGCTGTAGTCTAATATGCTGATTTTGTTTTCTTTGGACATGATTATTTATCACTTTTACCTATGTTGTTTTCATTGAAACTGTGAGAAAATTGAACCAATAGGAAGTATGACTTTCGTGGCATGTGGTTATAACTTGTAGTTAACATGTGGTTCCATCCTCAACTTGTTCTGCACTTGTTGATGGTTGAATAATCTAATGATTGATTCATGTTTAGCTTGTGGAGTACTGAGTAGAAGAGTAATTACACAAAGTTTTGCTTGTCTCAAACTTGTACTTCCTCTTACAACGCTCTAGGTGATTTTTTGCAGTTGATTACTCCATCTAAGAATTTAATATGGTTGATCTTGTGCAATCCTTCCCCTTTCATCAGATGTACGTGTTGTGGTGATGCTTCTGTTGGTATTCTTATTCTTGTAGTCTTTGGTTTTTAGGGCAAGTCATGGCACCTTAAGATCCTTGCCATACAGTTGTGTCTCTAATTTCAGTTTTGTTGTTTAACAGGACCATAGTATAGATTCTCTCTTCCTATTTATCATCCATACTTTTTTTTATGCCCGGAGTTGCCAAATTATTTTAACTATGTAGTAGCCTAGACATATCAGGAATTGTGACTTGTAATTAGTAACATAGCTATGTGTATCACTTCTGGAAGAGGTACGAGTCTTGCTGTTTCTTTTAGGCTTTTAGCATGATTACAAGTTTTAGTTGGGTCAATACTGGCTAGGCCATGGCTGTCACATGAGAATTTATTGTTTTTGTCTTCCATGTACATGATCATCACTTGATTGGTTGTCTTCTTTATATCTATTTGGCAACAAACTTATATAAACTAAAGGCTAAGGGAGAGGAGTTTATGAAAACCTGTGAGTTCTTGTAGGTTTCTATTGATGACATTGTATTGCTGATGAGGAGAAATCCCAAGTGCTTTCATCTGTCTGAAGAAAACATCGGAGAATCTTTGAATGTCTCACAAAGGAATTGGTTATGAGCTTGAATATATATGATTGAATTCTCCCCTCTTAACATGTAGCTTTGAGAAGAGGGTGGTGTCAAGATATAGTACCCTGAGGTGTGGCTTGCAGCAATGAACTAGAAGAAGGAAGGACAAATATAACAGAGATCTTTGCTCAAATTAAGTAAGTCTTTCAGAATACAATATTGTATTATTGCCATTTGCAACTAATGGATTATATGTGGTAACCTATAATCAACAATTCTAACGCTTAGCTTTGTATAAAGTGATGCTATGTAAATCTCTAAGTCATTCTTCTTACCTTTTATTAATAGTAATATCTTGATGGGGTACATTCACCTGTTGGAGCCTTGGTACTTATCAATAACTAAGTTGACGAATGAAATATGGCTCTGGCAACTCAAGTGAGGATAAGGCATTCTGCATAAAGAAATATGGCACTTGGCTTGAAGACTCTAAATATGTTGGTGGTTTGGTTAGTTTTCAATAATTTAATTAGTATACTTTATTATTCTCGGCTTAATCTTTTTAGAGAATGAATTTTATATTCCTGTTTCTTAATAATTCAGGATCTGATTAAGAATGGAAGCCCCATGGTATTTTCAAGTGGCTCGATGGATCCCTACTTTAACTTATGGTAATTTATTTCCTTTTGATAAATGTATATATATATTTTTTTTAAAATTTTTAAACCTAATTTTTTTATGGGATTAACAAATTAAATATGGCTGGGAAATAGGATTTTCGATAATATATCTATCACTATTCTGACCATAAATACAAAGGAAGGTATATGTTTTGTTTCGGTTTAATTATTAATCTTAGTTTTGAATTCATGTATGTGTATGATTTAGAATTAGTGAATACTGAAATTACATACCCGACTTTCACTCTTTGGTAGTTGTCATCATGTTCTTTAGTTTGGTATTATTATTTGATATGGTAAATTAATCTTGATGTAAGTTTTGGTTTTGATTTGTTCAGGTGGTGAGTGGTGACAAAGGGAAGCTTTGACTAGAAAAATGGTTTCAATTAGATTCGTTGGATTATTAGTTGCTTTTGTATAGATGAGTGGTGTGTAAAGCTAGTGAACATAGAAGTTTGATTTATTTTGTAGGTTCAAGTTGAAACCCCTTTTGTTTACTTGATTGTATACAAGTCATGTGACATTACAATTCATGGGTAATATTTTTTTTAATGAGAAATCAAGTATTATTTTGGAAGAATTTATGCTTTGAATTTATTATTTTATAAATAGGTATGCAATTGGTCAAATTAAATATACATTTATAGAACATTGGAAATTGAGGTCAACATCAAGAATTCATATCATTATGCCTTTTTATGATTTATGCCCTATAGTGGCATTTATTTTGATCTATAGCGGCAATTACAATAAATGCCGCACAAACCTATGGCGACATCGCCTCTGCCGGCATTTGTTTAAATGCCGCTATAGGCTTTAGCGGCATTTATAAATGTCGCTACAGGTCAAAATAAATGCCGCAATAGCCCATTTCTGTTGTAGTGTTCATCTCTCTATCCGCTTTGTTGCGGTAAAATGAAATTGGATTAAAATGTGAAAATAATTTGAATTTACAGAAATAATGTAAAAGGTTTACATTTTAAATATAGTGATCAATATTTTGGATGTATAAGGAAAAATAGAAAAATAACACTATGTTTGAAGTAGAGAAAAATAAACTAATTAAATAGAATATTCTTATAGAATCTCTAAATATATTTTTATATGAAAATTGGATTAACCTAATAATCTCAACTTTTAGCTTTTGTATGACAGTGCCTATTTATTTTATATTTGGGTGGTAAAAAAAATAAAAAAAAATTGTATTCTAGTACGTGTTATAAAATCTACCTCCACATTTTTTTATTTTCTTCATTCCTGCCACATATTGTTTTTTTTTTCCATTTTTGCTCCCGAAAAGGTTATAAGGTGTAGTTACTAAAAATAATTTTTAAAATAATTTTTTGAGAATATGAGCAATTATTATTTTTTTTAAAGGAATAAAAGTGAAAAAGTTGTAAAAAATGGAAAAAATTTTGGACGAACGTTATAAATTTATTAAAAAACGTGGGCAAGTATTGTGTTAAGTTTTAAATCAAATGCAAGTCAAAATATATGAGATTTAGGGCATACATACATACATACATACATACATACATACATACATTGGATTCTAATAATCCTAACTTTCACCAATTGTATGGCAATAACCCCTACTTTTATTTTGGATTCTAGCGGTCTAAAAAAAGGTTAAGTTCGATTGTAGTGGTACCAAATCTGCCTCTATATTCATTGTTTTTCATTCGTGTCCTATATTGTTTTTGTTTTTTTTTTCTATTCCTATCCACAGAAAGGTAATGAAGTATAATTATTAAAAAAACTTTTAAATTATTTTTTTGAGAATTTGAGCAATTAATATGATTTTTTAACAAGGAATAAAAGTAAAAAAAATTGAAAAAAACATGAAACAAATATGGAGAAATGTCGTAAATTCATTAAAAAAACACGATAAAGTGTTATACTAAATTTTGAATCAAATGGAACTCAAAATCTATGATATTAAGGTATATTCTCGATGGTGTCCCACAAGAATCTATGATATCTATGATATTTAGGTATATCCAAAATGAAAGTAGAGATTATTGTTATACAATTGTAAAAGTAGAGATTATGAAAATCCAATTATCATATATATATATATATATATATATATATATATATATATATATATATAAGAAAATTGGATTCTAATAATCCCTACTTTCACCAATTGGACAATGGTGGACCGTACTGGCGTACTTTCACTTTGTATTCTGGTGGTCCAAAAAAAAATAAAATTGGATTGTAGTGGTACCAAATCCATGTCTACATTTTTCTTATTTTTTTCATTCCAACACTATATTGTTTTTGTTTTTTTCGTTCCTGCCCCTAGAAAGTTAATGAATTGTAGTTTCTAAAACATTTTTTAAATTATTTTTTGAGACTCCGAATAATTATTATGATTTTTTAAAAATAATAAAAGTGAAAAAATCGTAAAAAATACTAAAAAAATGAAAAATTTTTTGGGAGAAACGCTGTAAATTCATTAAAAATCATTGTAAAGTGTTATACTAAGTTTTGAATCAAATGCAACACAAAATCTATGATTCTCTCGAAAATATCCCACTATAATCCAATTTTATTTTTTTTGGACCACCAGAATAAAAAGTGAAAGTACGGTCCACCATTGTCCAATTGGTGAAAGTAGGGATTAATAGAATCCAATTTTCATATATATATATATATATATATATATATATATATATATATATATATATATATGAGATAGATATAATGAGAAGAATGATTTTGTGGGCATATAACCATGTGAGATCCTAGCCATTGGTTCCAAGATCAAGGGTCGGGGGATAACTAGTTAATTTATCTTTATTTTAAATATCTGATCCTAATAATGATTGGTTGGATTATAATTTTTTTTAAAATTTCTGATCCTAATAATCACGTGAGAGGGAGAGAGGAGGTCACTTTCTTTTTGTACGCTGGGTTGGGGGAATTAATACTTGCAGTTCCCAAAACGCACAATCATTCTGCAATTTTCGAAAATCCCAAGTGCGGCTCGAAGGTGCCATATTCGAAATTCCAGAATTGTAAGTTTGAATCAAACCCTAAAACGAATTTCCAGAATTGCAAGGGGAGGGGCGTGCAAGTTCCAGAATTGAAGTTTCCGGCTAGTAATTTTTTCGACGTGCGAGTTCTAGAATTGAAGGTTCCGACGGGGTGGGTTTTTCGACGAGTGAGTGTGTTTTCCGGCGATTTTGTGGGGTTTGTTTCTCCTTTTTTTTTGAAATTGGGGGTATCCGGTGTGGTTTTGACGTTCATTCTTACATGTGAGTGTGTTTTTGTCAATGTAGGAGGCGAACTGTACAATTGTTAATGGCTTCAAAAGGAGTGAAAGAACCGGAAGTTGAAAAAGGCAAGCACGAGATGTAAGTCCTTGTCGTTATGAGTTGAAATCATCGTTTTTTGGGCTTTTGTTGTTCATTGTCAGGTTTGTAGTTCATGTAGTGTATTGTTAATGTTCGTTGTTGGATATTTGGGGTTGGTATGTGCTATTAGGGTTTGGTAAACATATAATTATGGATTATGCATATTTTATTGTGATTCATGTAATATATGCTGAATACATGGGTTTGGTCAAGGTGAGGACGAACACAAAATAATCGTTCATCTCATGGCATGTTGATGTTCATTTATGGTATAGTTGATGTTCATTCTAGGATAGGTGATGTTCATTTATGGTGTATGTGATGTTCATTTTCAGTGTGTTGTCAGTTGTATATAAGAAATGTAATAGATGTTAATTTCTAAGCATGGTTCAAGTTCATATTAGTATGTTCCCTTGGACGTGTAGGAGGGGGGAAACATATGCAGCTGGGGCAAGTAGGCCGATGCACAGCTCTGATGAAAGAGCTAGTGTCTTGGAGCCAAATCCAACCCCAACGTAAGTGTAGTGACAGAGAATGTACTTTGGTTGTGTTTCATGTTTATGTTCGCTTATGGTAGTATGGGTTGTAGGGGCAACGAGGCGATTGTACCAGAGGAAATGGCACCCGCTGCAGTCGGTGATATTGTTGTGCACGAAGACGACACCGAAGAGTTAATTAATTGATGTTTATAAGATATCACATGATGCTCATTTTGGCCAAATTGATGGTCATTTTCATTGCATAAAAATGTTCATTTGTCCTAAACTGATTGTCATAATAGAATAGTTGATGTTCATTTAGGTACTCCTTGTTGTTCATTTTTAGTTACATAGATTATCATTTTCATAAATTGACCATGTATTATTGAAAGATTATTTGATATCAACTTAATGATCATTCCATAGGAATGTAGGGGGTTTATGTGTGTCATGCAAATGTTCGTCTAGTATACCCTGATGTTCATTGTATTTTAACTTGACTTTCGTTTCATTCAAACTTGTTGTTGTTTGTATTATCACCTTGCTGTTCATTGTATTTCAATGTTCCTCCAGTAGACCATGAAGTTCATTGTATTTCATCTACTGTTCTTTTCATTTTACCTTGATGTTCATTTCATCAACTGATGCTTCCAATTACATCGATTACAATTCAGGTGTGTCCTTGACTTGACGGATGACAAAACTGCCCGCGTCCTCGCATTGGACGTACTGGCAAATATTTTGTTAGACATGGTGAACAAAACAGTCGACATGGGCGAGGCTTCTAGCCCTATATCAGGTCATGTTTAGAGAGACGTCGACACGGTGGGGAGGGAGGAGCCAAGGAGTCCGCATTAAACGCCACACCGCGCGAAAACTCCCACCGTCCCCACGCACTGTGCATCCCCCTGCTATACCGAGTGCAAGGTCCACAAAGACAAAGCGCAAGGCTGGGAGATTACAGTTTGAGTCTCAAGATACAACTGGTTGCGGCGTGTCGAATGCAAAGTACATACATATTCCCTCATTGTTTGATTACTATTAGTATAAGTAAGTTTGAATTGAAGAGCCTGATGTTTATCTATTTGTATGGTATACGCAGTTAACCATGAGAAGATATACCTGCGTGGGGACCAAAAGCACTCAAACAAGCATACGGAAGGAGGATGAAGAAGACAACTTCCGCTCCCATCCCACAAAAAACTGTTAGCAGTGGATCTGCGGCAGGACCGTCTCACCACAAACGGGGGGACGGACCATGACCCATCTAATGACCGAGTGGCACAAGGTAAAGCGAGACGGAGTTGTGTTCGCGCAATCGATGAAGATGATGACATAACCGAGATCGAGTCATTTCATGCAGGGTTGCCGAGCCAAACTATGTTCCAAACGAGAATGTCACCGAAGGGGTTTCCGTACATGATGGAACATTTAAATGCCGCCCCAAAGGCATCGGTTGCTGCCACGGGATTCAACTATTTCCTTGAGTTCCGTTTGAAGCAAATCCCAGGCGACCTTGCAAAATGGTTGCTCGAAAGGTTCAACCCTTTCTCGCTGACCCTCGAGCTTGATGCCAGCAAACACGTACAATTTACCCCCTAGACGTGTACATCACGATGGGAATCTCATACGGCGATGACCCAATCGAGGAAGTTCTTGATGCAAGGGTTGGGGATGACGATTACAAGGAGGTACTCGGTTAATTGAGGGCCGACTGGGGGATACAAGAGGGCAGCCCGTTATTGTTAAGCATGCCAAACATAATTTTTGGTTACGATGATGAGGGAGAAAAATTTAGAAGGCATTTTATCTTGTATATTGTTGCCACGTTTTTTCATGAAACCAACAACGCCACTACTCCCCCATATTTGTAAAAATTGTGAAAAACATTTACCGCATCAATGACCTTGATTGGTGCACGTATACTTTGGACCGCCTAGTGGATGCGCACAAGAAGTGGGTGGAAAAACGCATACAAGTGTTTTTTGAGGGGCCGATCATACTCCTGATTGTTGGATGTGGATACTAAATGGGAGAAGGAAGAAGGGAGGAATAAGAAGAGGCGTCAGCAGCGTCTGGAATGGTGCCACCAGCGCCTCAAACCAAGCCAGGAAAATGCCCGAGAAGAATGATGTTGCCAGCGTCATTGCCCCGTGCCCTGCGTCTCGGTCAGTAGCGACATACTGGCGCACGCTACCAGTGCCTTCCCCCTGGCAGCGCCTGGGTTGCTTGTCGCGGTTGCCTTCGGACGATCTCAACGCCAACATTGTTTTCCTTTCTACGCCAAGATTGGTTTCCCTTTTACGGTTGTTTCCTTTTCTGTGGTGTTTCCTTTTTGATGCAGATTTCCTTATTTCTCTCATATACCACTAGTATATATTGGGGTCAAATCTTCCTCCTAAATCACTAAGTGAGACAAAGAGAAACACAACTTGTGTAATTGTAATCCTCATATTACTAGTGCATCGATTCTGTGGGCTTTTTCCCACTTTGGGTTTTTTCCACGTTAAACCTCTGGTGTCAAATTTCTTATTTTTTTTCCGCTTTTATCTTTCATTGTTTGTAGTTGCTTGAGTGCTCTTCGATCCTAACAACCGGTATCAGAGCCTGCAAGTTGCTGAAAGAGAACTCACTTTCAAACAATGTCGGGAGATAAGTATGAAATTGAGAAATTTGACAGATCTGACTTCACCTATGGAAGTTGCAGATTGAGGATCTGTTGTATTCGAAGTCGATGTATGTTCCACTGCTGGAAAAGAAGCCAGACTCCATGGAGCAGGTCACGTACGATCTGCTCGATCGACAGGTGATGTCCCTAATCAGGATGTCGTTGACTCGAAACGTTAGGTATAACGTAATGGAGAAAAAGACAACGAAGGAATTGCTGAAGGTACTGGAGGAGATGTACGAGAAGCCCAGCGCAACAAATCAGGTATATTTGTTTTGCAAATTAACCAGCTGTAAGATGGTTGAGGATGGTGATGTGGCTAATCATATTAATGAGATTATTAATATTTTATCACAACTTGCTTCAGTAAAGATAATCTTTGTACAAAATGTTAAAGCTTACATATTATTGTCTTCTGTGCCTGATTCTTGAGAAACTATTGTAATTGCTGTTAGTAGTGCTAAAAGTACCAACAAGATGAAATTTGATGAGGTTAAGTGTGTATTGCTTAATGAGGGCCTTCGTAGAAAGAATTCTGGTGGGGAATCTTCATGAAATGCCTTGAGTGTCAGGGGTAGGAAGAACAATAGGAATTTTAATAACTACAGGGGGCGGTCGAAGTCCAGGGGTAAACGCAAGCCTAAGAACATGAGTGAAGTTGTGTGTTATGGTTGTGGGGATAAAGGTCACTTTAAGAGGGATTGCCTTAAACCTAAGAAGGGGAACGATAATAATGGACGTGACTCTGTTAACTCTGCTGAAGACCTTTGTGAAGCCCTAATGTTGAGTGTGTCTAGCCCTGAAGAGTCTTAGATAGTTGATACTGGCGCATTCTTTCATGTTTCTTCAAACAGGGAGTTATTTCATAATTTCAGGAGTGCAAATTTTGGCAGGTTTTATCTTGCTGATAACAAATATTATGAGATAACAGGTCGATGAGACGTAACCATTAAGACTGCTAATGGTGGTCTGTGGAAGCTTGAGGATGTCAGATACATTCCAGGTATTAAGAGGAATTTGATTTCAGTAGATCAACTTGATGAGATGGGCTACTCTGTAGGGTTCAGAATGGAAGATGGAAGATTGTGAAAGGTGCTATGGTAGTGGCATAAGGGATTGAGATTCAGTACTTTGTACTCCATGAAGGATAGCACTAATGTGATTTCTAATGTAAATGTTGCTTCTCGTTCTAGTTTATGGCATTGCAGGCTTGGTCACACGAGTGAGAAGGGCATAAAGATTCTAGCTTCGAAGGGCGTTTTGGAGAATCTGAAAACCGTAGACATGGAGCTCTGCAAAAGTTGTGTCCTCGGTAAGCAGAAGAGGGTCAGTTTTACCAAAACTGGTAGGGAACCAAAACTAGAGAGGTTGGAATTAGTGCATTCAGATGTGTGGGGGCCTACGTCAGTCAATTTCATGAGTGGTGCTCAACATTATGTCACCTTTATTGATGATCACGCTCGAAAGGTATGGGTTTATTTTTGAAGAATAAATCTGATGTGTTTAGTGTTTTCTTGAAGTGGAAAGCACAGGTTGAAACATAGACTGGATTGAAGGTGAAGTGTTTGAGGACGGACAATGGAGGAGAGTATGAAAAGAAGGAGTTCGTGATATACTGTGAACAGAACAACATTAGATTATTATTGAGGACTTTTTCACGAGACACCAAGGCAGAATGGAATAGCAGAGAGGATGAACTAGACTTTGAACGAGAGAACTAGGAGCATGACGATTCATGCTGGATTACCCAACTATTTGTGGGTAGAAGCAATATCATACCTAATCAACAGGAGCCCATTATTTCGCGTAAGATTTGAAGGTACCTGAGGAGGTATGGAGTGGTAAAAAAGTTGACTACTCCTTTCTTTGTATCTTTGGTTGTACTGCTTATGTGATGACTGATCCTGACAAGCGTGATAAGATGGATCCTAAATCCAAAAAGTGTTATTTAGTTGGCTATGGGACTGACGCTTTTGGATACAGGCTGTGGGATGGTAAGAAGATGTTGAGACACTGTGATGTAGTCTTTAATGAGAATGTGTTGTATAAAGATTGGCAGACATCAAGTGACTCAGGAAACAAGGAGTTAGTGGGAGCAAAGGCGAGGAAGCCAGGAACTCTCAAGTTTTCTGTTAGGCATGGTGTGCTTGAGAAGGAAACAATAGAGATAGAGACATCAGAGAAAGTTCCACAGACTACAAATCAGGCTGTTGAAGAGTCTTAACCCAAGAGCTGGTTGAAAGCTCTAGTGATGATGAGCAAACTCCACCACCCACTGTGAGGAGATCCACGGGGGCTACTAGAGGTAATCCACCTAAATGATATTCTCCATCTTAACATTACTAGAGGTAATGCACCTAAATGATATTCTCCATCTTAACATTACTTATTACTGATAGATGTTGGTGAGCCAGAATCCTATATTGAAGCTATGTAGGTAGAGGATCGATCCAAGTAGGAGCAGGCAATGGATGATGAGATTGCCTCACTTGAGAAAAACAAAACCTGGGAACTGACCAGATTGCCTGCAAGGAATAAAGTTTTGCTGAATAAATGGGTTTACAGGATCAAGAATGAGCCTAATGGTGCTGTGAGGTACAAGACTCGGTTAGTGGTTAAGGGATTTTTAGAAAAAGAAGGTATTGACTATAAGGAGATTTTCTCTCCTGTTGTGAATCTAACCACTGTTAGAATTGTCCTTAGTATGATTGCAGTTGAAAATTTACATCTGGGGCAGATGGATGTGAAAACAGCCTTCTTGCATGGAGATTTGGAGGAGGACTTGTATATGAAGCAACCTGAGGGATATGAAGTTCCCGGGAAGGAACACTTGGTGTGTAGACTTCGAAAAAGTCTATATGGGTTGAAACATGCTCCAAGGTAGTGGTATATCAAGTTTGACACATTCTTGTACAACAACGGGTTCAAGAGGAGTGATAAAGATTAGTGTTAATATTTTAGGAGTTTTTTTAACTCTTATATTATTTTGCTTCTCTATGCGGATGATATGTTGATTACAGGAGTAAACATGAAGGAGATTACCTAGCTTAAGGAGAGAATGTCAAAAGAGTTTGAGATGAAGTATTTGGGTGCTGCAAATCAAATCCTTGGCATGAGAATTACTTGAGACAGGGACAAAGAAGTTTTGAGGTTGTCTCATGAGGATTACATTAATAGGGTGCTTGAGAGGTTCAAAGTAGCTGATTCTAAACCTAGAGGCACTCCTATGGCAAACCATCTCAAATTATCCAAGGAACAATAACCCAGAACCAAGGAGGAGAAAGAATACATAGCCAGAGTTCTTTACGCTTCAGCAGTTGGGAGCTTGATGTATGCCATGATCAGCACGATACCGGACATTACCTTTGTAGTGGGAGCGGTGTCCCGCTTCATGTCCAATCCGGGGAAATCACACTGGGAAGCTGTGAAAGGGCTGTTGAGGTAACTGAAAGGTACCTCTCATTACTGTCTTATGTTTGGTGGAACTAACCTTGATCTGTAAGGTTATGTAGATGCTGATTTGAGTGGTGATTTCGATACGAGCAAGAGTACAACAGGCTATGTGTTCACTCTTGGTGGCTCGGCAATCAGTTGGATGTAAAGATTACAGAAATGCATTGCTATGTAACCTACAGAATCTGAATATATTTCCCTGTCTGAGGTAGGCAAGGAAATGATATGGTTGCGGGATTTCTTGGAGGTTCTTGACCAGGGGCAGGACGATGTTCTTCATTGTGATAGCTAGAGTGCCATCTAGCTGACGAAGAATCCAGTGTTACACCAAGGATGAAGCATATCAGAAGAAGATATCACTTCATTCGAAACTTAGTGGAAAGTGGTAAAGTGAAGCTTGAGAAGATTGCAGCTAGTAAGAATCCAGCCAACATGCTAACCAAACCAGTGGAAGCTGGAAAGCTAAGGCTTTGTACGACCTCAGAAGGCCTCTCTGACTGATGAAGAGATCGGTCAATGCACTAGGGAAACTTACGGAGAAAGTTGAGGATTTTGGAGGTTTGATCTCCAAGTGGGAGAGTGTTGGATGTGGAGACTAAATGGGAGAAGAAAAACGAACGAAGAAGAAGAGGTGCCTCAGCGTCTGGAATGGCACCACCAGCACCTCAAACCAAGCTAGGAAAATGCCCAAGAAGAACGACGCTACCAGTGCCTTGCCCCGCGCCCAGCGTCTCGGTCAGTAGCGACATACTGGCGCACGCTACCAGTGCCTCTCCCCCCTGGCAGCGCGTGGGTTGTTTGTCGCGGTTGCCTTCGGGCGATCCCAACGCCAAGATTGTTTTCCTTTCTACGCCAAGATTGGTTTCCCTTTTATGGTTGTTTCCTTTTCTACGGTGTTTCCTTTTTGCTGCAGATTTCCTTATTTCTCTCATGTACCAATAGTATATATTGGGGTCAAATCTTCGCCCTAAATCACTAAGTAAGACAGAAAGAAACACAACCTGTGTAATTGTAATCCTCATATTACTAGTGTATCGATTCCATGGGGTTTTTTTCCTGCTTTGGGTTTTTTCCACGTTAAACCTTTTGTGTCAAATTTCTTATTTCTTTTCCACTCTTGTGTTTCATTGTTTGTGGTTGCTTGAGTGCATTCCGATCCTAACACAGATGGTATGTGTTTTTATATCTACTGTTGGATATAATGTTCTTTCTGACTGAATTTGATGTTCATTCTTAGTGAATTTGATGTTCATGCGTACTTGATTTGATGTTCATGATTACTTGATTTGTGTTTGGTCTCATTTCGAGTCGAATTTATACCCTTAATAAAGTGTTTTGAGTGTTTTAGCCTTTTAATTATTAGTTAGTTATGATGATTTTGTGTTTTTGTAGGATAATCAAAGAATAGCGAAAAAAGGGAGCCAAAAGGCCCAAAAACCCAAGACCTAGAAGGTCACGGGCGCTGCCCTAGAAGGTAACACCCGTGACGAGGAAAACACCCTGGAAAAACAATTTTGGCCGAAAGGGGTCACGGGCGTTACCTTTGATGGTAGCACCCATGACCAATGCAGCTTCAAGGGAGTCAAAAATTGCCGAGAGAGGTCACGGTCATTACCCCTAAGGGTAGTTCCCGTGACCAAAATCGAAGAATACACAATTTTATTCCGTCAAGAAGGTAGCGCCCGCGACGCCTGGGGGTAATGCCTGCGACGAAACTGGAATGCGCAAGTAATGAAGCGGCAGCGGGACTTTAGGGTTTTGATATTATTTTATTTTTTTTCCCTAAGTTTTTCCTTATATATATCATTATACATAGTTATTAGGAAAAAAATTAGTTTTTAGATAGATAATTATCATTAAACATTAGTCTTTACAAGATACTTAGCTTTAGATCATTAGTTTAGTTTTATGCTTTCATCGGAATTTAACTTAACTTAAGGGCTTCGTTCCTAGTTCTCTCAATTGTAATTCACTCTCTTCTCCTAGTTAATTCAAGTTAATTCATGTTCATGTTTCCTTCTCACCTTTATTCTTAGTTGTTTTTAATGTCTATTCATTCAGTCCAGTTAACATTAGTTTTCACCAAAAATCACTTTTTAGTGAAGAGGAGGATTAAGGTTCCCTGAATTCTCCTTTCGAGTGAGGATTTAGGCAGTCTTAATAATCCAAATCACCCCTTTTCTTGTTTGTTCGGGAGAAGATTTGTGATTCAAGATTCAAGAGTCAAGATTAGAGTAAAGTACAATGCATTCCAGGTTCATGTTCTCTTTCCTTAATTCCAGTATTCGATTCGGTTCTAGTTCCTTAGTTATTATTGTTTATTGCATTCTTAGTTATGAATTTTCCTTCTTTTAGTTTTTGATTCCAATTCATGCTTAGGTTAGTTTAATTGCTTTTCAACTATTTACTGCTTTTCGTCATTAAAACCCTACCAAACCTATTACCTTAACTTGACACACCATCCTTGAGGATACGACAACCCTTACTCTGAAAACCCAAAATACACAACCGAACAATTTGATGCCTACTGCTGTTCAATTTAGACAACTCTGTTTAACTGATGTTCATTTGTTTTAGAATGTTGATCATTTACGTTGTGTTCAATATATTTGGGGGAATGGTGTTGATGTTCATTTTGTGTATAAATAATGTTCAGTTTCGGTACAATTGATGTTCATTTTTTTGGGGGTGTAGCTGATTTGATGTTCATTCTTACTGAAATGAGTTTATATGTTCATTTATAGTACGATGAGTGTATATTTACGTAGTGTTCAATATATATGAGGGAATGTTGTTGATGTTCATTTTGTGTATATATAATGTTCAGGTTTGGGCATATATATATAGTGTTTTATGTGAATGAGTGTATATGTTTCTTTATAGTCGATGGAATGTATAGGTGATGGGTGGAATGTTGCTTGTATGGTTATGTTCATCGATATATTAATTTTTATTTTTTTTCATTTTGGCGGATGGTGTATTTCGACAAAATTGTGTGCACCTCTCGGTCGGAACGTAGACAACTCCCAACTATGTGTGCATGGACTGAGAAGATTCTGAAGTAGAGGATTGTGGACGAGATTAATTTGAATGCTTTCGGCAAGGGGTGCCTAGAGCCGCGCATAAGTGATCCAACAATCGACCAGGTGGTTCGTGGGAAAGCCAGTGGTGCACGCGACCACGCAGATCTTCAGGTGGGGGATCCTTTACTTATTTGTTTTGTGTATATATAAAAAAAATGGAAGTGATGTTCATATTGGGTATACGCGATGGTGATGGTGTACTTGGTGTTCGCCTTTGTTCTTTTAGCAGTAATTTATACTAGATATTAAATTTGAACTGGATGTTCAGTTTAGTAAATGTGATGATCATTTTTATACGCGATGATCATTTTTGGTATACGCGATGATCATGTTGTACTCACTTGATATTCATTTTTGCTCTTTTAGTTGTAATTTATACTATATATTCATTTTGAACTGGATGTTCAGTTTTGGATATGTGACGATCATTTCTATAGTGTTATATGTACTAGCAAATACCCGGGAGTTGACCCGAACTAAAAAATAAATACCCAAGCGTTCATATATAAATACCTTGTGTGTTGCTGCGCTATTAATTAAAAAGTTATCCAAGCGTTGGTTGATATAAATATGATTATACATCAAAATGGAATTCAAAAGACTTAAAGTAGAGTAAAGCAACATTACGATGCAATTTGTTCGAAAAAAACTTTTACATGTCAAGCGCTCTTTGATGTAAGTTTAACTATACATTATGGTGAAATTGAAAAGATCTAAATCAAAGAAAAGAAATTGTTCGATAATATAAAATAAATCTACTCTATATGGATGGGTTAGCTAACTAGTATAAAATGACCATACGTTCTTTTTTGTTGGGGGGGGGGGGGGGAGGGGTAAGTGTACCAAATTAGATGGTTAAGGCAACTTATTTTAGATGATTTTTGGTATACAATATTGTTCATTACCTCTTATGTTCATTAGGGTCGTACGTTACTCTGGAAAGAAGCGCCTATACACTGATCTGAAATATGTATCTTGAGGATATTCTTCTAGCAATTTAAGTTAAAAATTGAAAACTTATGCCCATACTCAATGCAGAGAAATAATGAATAATATTATATGTCAAAAAGAATAAGCTAAATTAATAGTTGTACAATTGCACTACTTATGTAAAACTAATTTCGTACACCATCCTTCCACTTACTTACCCTCGAGAAAAAGTAAATAATGACACAAAATAACACCAACATGCTATACAAACGCCAATGCAGTCTCACTATAGTAAAATTCAAGTAATATTATGTCATTTAAAGAGAGTTTCCATATAGGGTTTTTGGATGCTAATATACTGAACTTTTGAGGTATTGGACAATAATGCACTGAACTTTGACTTTGGAAAATAATACACTGTACTTTGGGGGTGTTTAACAATAATGCACTCAGTATGATTTTGGCAATGGCCAACTTGGTGGCAATCCTATGTAGCGGGTGAAGGAGATAAATTGCTCCAAAAATATTTGTCTTCTCGGTCTGTCACGTAAGATCGTCATCAAGTGCGCCACCCTCGAAATTGTCTTGAGTGCATTATTGACCAACACCCCCCAAAGTTCAGTGCATTATTGTCCAAGGTCAAAGTTCAGTGCATTATTGTCCAATACCCCAAAAGTTCAGTATATTAGCGTTCAAAATTCCTTCCATATAAAGGAGGTATTTCTAAATTATTAGGTATGCAACTGAATTATTGATACTTGTGAATTCAAAAAATAAGAAAAGTTCTCACTATATCATAGGAGATTATCAAATCTATATAGTTACCAATATTTTTGATTTAAAAATCGAAATCAATCCTCTGAAATCTTGCTAAGCGAGATATGAAGGGGTGGAATGCAATAATTTTATCCATAAATTTTGCAATTTAGAGAGATGAGTCCTAATTGACCCATTAAAACTAATTATCTACCAACTACTCCATGGAATAGAAGTGGATGAAATTTAATATGACTTTACTTTCAAAAAATTACTAAGAGGTACCCTAACTTTTGAAGAAACAATTTTTTGGTACCCTAACTTTCCAAAACTAATTTTGGGGTACCCTAACTTTTAGGATTAGAAATTACTAGGTGAATTTCCGGCGAAACTCCGATTGATTCAAATCATTTTCGTCCACGAAAACAAAGGGCATTTTCATGCACAAAAACACTTAATCAATTTCCCGCCTAAAACTCACCGTTGAATTCAAATAATTGGCCGAAAATTCACTTAATTATTTCTAATTCTAAAAGTTAGGGTACCCCAAAATTAGTTTTTAAAAGTTGGGGTACCAAAAAAACATTTCACCAAAAGTTAGGGTACCCCTAAGTAATTTTTTGCTTTACTTTAATTCATCACAATCTTAGTTGAAAAAAATAATTATGGACAAAATTAAAAGAAATTAAAAAAGATAACAAGATAGGTCACGCACAAAAAAATGTTCATAGCTCCTTTTATCTATTTATAAAAAAAATTATTTTGACCCCGAAGATATGGTTGTTTGCATTTTGGACCCCAAAGTATATAGTAATTTATTTTTTGAACCTATTATTTATTTTTTGGACCCTAATGTTTATGGGTTGAATAAAAAAAAGACCTTAAAGTTTGTAGGGTGAAAAAAAGGTCCGTGTATTGTTTTTCTTTTTCTTCCTGTTAGAACCCCTCAAGGACCTTAACAGACCCAGGCTCAAGGACATTGGCGACTGGATCAGTTTTGAATGAAAGTTAAAATTCGAATATCCAGAAAAGATATGATGCGCAAGGAAAGAAATTTCAAGAAGGTAGAAGGACATTCACCAAAGGCATCATAAGGACGTTCACCCAAAGCATCATAAGGACGTTCACCCTAGGCGAGAAGCTTTGATGCAAAAGACAAAAGTGCTGTCGAAACAAGGAAGTTTTCTGGATAATTTATATCCAATCTTTCTTTCCATATTTCTAGTCAGACTAATCGATTGTAATGTATACTTTGTAGGAAACAATCGTGAAGAAATTGGAAGGCAAATAGGATTGCAATTTTCGGGAGAAATCTTCCAAAAGAAGGAAAGAAAATCAAATGATATGGAAAGAAGGGCAAAATGTGAAGAAGGAAAGAATCAACCCCCAACGACTACTACCTACAAGTTGTGCCCATAAATAGATGAATTGTAGACTAAAGAAAGCAACAATTCCACGGAAGTAATCTGGTGTTTGAAAAACATAGAGTGGTGTTCTGTTTTTCGTGTTCTTTCTTCGAGTAGAAAGATGAGTTTGTTGTGAGATTTGTGTTTGAGAAAAATCAAATCCTAGACAGAATTAGGTTTGATTAGAGTTTGCACCAAAACTGTGGTGGGTGCTTGTTTATTCAGAAACAGTTTTCGAAGTGCCCTCTATAAGGCACTCTGCTCTGTGTTTCCTTAAGGACATTTACCTTAGGTAACCTTCATACATCAGTTCTGTAATTTGTTCCGAGGAAATAAAGGAGGTTATTCAGTACATTTTACTTGCCCTTTATTTCAGTTTGCTTTGCTTAAAGTTGAATCTTAATATGAGAAGATTAAGAAACCGTAACGTCCTTTATCATTTGAGTATTTGTGCAGAAAGTTTCATAACCCTATTCACCCCCCTCTAGGGTTCTTTCAATTGGTATCAGTGCTTGGTCCACTGAAGATTCAGAGACTAGCTGCTCTGTGGCAAAGATCATGGCTGGGTCGAAGATGGTGATATAGGGCAAGGACGTTGCTTAAACAGTCCCCCATTATTCAGAGGATCAAACTTTGCCCACTAGAAGAAGCGTATGAAGACATTCATCATGGATCAAGACTATGACCTTTGGACAGAATTGAGAATGGAGATTTTGTCCCCATGATCACAGAAAGAGAAATCACGAAACCCAAAGATAGATCCAAATATACTGCCAGAGAAGCAGAAAAAGCGGATAAAAATGTTAAAGCTTTACATATACTTTACTGTGGACTTGATTCTAATGAGTTTGAATTTGTCTTTGGTTGTGATACAGCTAAACAGGTGTGGGATACCTTAGTGACCACATATGAAGGAATGAACCAAGTTCAAAAAATAAGGCTTGACTATTATGTCAAGCACTATGAATCCTTCAAAATGAAGAATGGAGAATCCGTCAAGGATATGTACAAATGATTCATTATCATAGTCAATAATCTCAAGTCCTTGGGGAAAACCTACTCCAATGAAGAAAAAGTTCACAAGGTCCTCATATGTCTTCCAAGAAAGAAATGAGAACCAAAGGTCATCGTAATAGAGGAAGTTCACGATGTGGAAACTCTCCATTTAGATGACCTCATTCTAAAGCTTCTTGCTCACGAAATACGTCTCCAAGAAGAGCAAAATAAAAAGGAAGAAGTAGCTCGTAAGGATATCTATGGTCCTAACGACAATGATAAGGACCGGATCTTGGCCTTCATAGCCAAGGAACTCAAGAGATCGTGCAAGAAAAGTCATACCTGCAGAGGACCTTCATCCAAACGAATCCACCAAAGAGGTAATGACTCATCAAATAATAGAATAACTCATTCTCTTGTTTTTTGTGTGGTGACCTAGATCACTTGATCAAGGACTGTCCCTACCATAGAAAGAACAAAGAAAAAAGAAATCACATGGCCCTGATGGCCACATGGAGTGATAATAGTGGAAGCTGGAGTAATAATGAGGAGACTACTAGTCATTGCATCATGAGAAAAGACATCAGCGACACAGAGGAAGTTGGTACAACCAATGAGGACTACCAATATAGTGACGACGATGAATCAAGAGAGGTAACACTTCATGATCTACTTACTTGGCCAAAAAAGTACTTGGAAAATTTCTTTCTAAAGCTTATTAGACATGAGACTAAGTACTTGAGTAAAATCAAATCTCAAAAAAAGGCCATCAAGGGGTTAAAAGAGTCCAAAGTTGAATTGGAAAAGTCTTGCGATTATCTTACCTCTAGGATTAACATTCTCAAGGCCGAAAGTCACTCGCAACAAGAAAACCTTGATAAATCTTGTAAATCTCGATGTGTCCCCTTTAAAGAAGGATTTGGATATTGGAAAAATGCCTACAAAGCCAATGCTGAAGAAAAGAGGCATGAAAAATCAGTACCTACCGAGGAATTAAATCATTGTCAAGGACATTCTGTCCCTCAAAGGCAACCTCACAGAAGCAGTCAACAAGGACGTCACATAACCTCGATAGAAAGGACCGAGGCCACAAATTCTACTCATGGCACCAAGAATGACACAACTACCTTGGGACAAGATATCAAGGTCATTCATCTCTTCCCAAAAGCCAATACGGTAAATTTCACTACTTCAACCATCATTATTTTAAAATTGTACAAGTGTGGGTTCCAAAAGGAACAAGACCTCCTAACATGGTTATTACTAGTAGTCAAGAACCTAAATTAGAAGTTAATTATGGCTTGAGGAAGGGTGTCTATGATTTTTGCAGGTACATTTAACATCCAGAAGAGTGGATGCTTAAGGAAGATTGGAGCAATCAAGGACATTACTTACATCAGCAATAAGAACCTCTCAAGGACATTGGTCGACCTAGTATCAAGGACCTGGATAATTAGATCTATTCAAATGGCAGTGTCATTGATTATTTTTATGGCACATATTGAGGGGGGAGCACCCTCTCTTAGGACTAACAAGTTCATTGAGTTTTGCGGTTTATTGGAAATGGTTACAATATTAAGGGGGAGCTCTCTATAGACTTTTTGATAAAAGTCAAAAAGGGCGAGAAGTGCTGCAAATGAATTTTTCCTGTCATAAAAAAGGGGGAGATTGTTAGAACCCCTCAAGGACGTTGACAGACCCAAGCTCAAGGACATTGGCGATTGGATCAGTTTTGAATGAAAGTCAAAATTCGAATATCCAGAAAAGATATAATGCGCAAGGAAAGAAAACTCAAGAAGGTAGAAGGACATTCACCCAAGGCATCATAAGGACGTTCACCCTAGGTGAGAAGCTTTGATGCGAAAGATAAAAGTGCAGTCGAAACAGGGAAGTTTTCTGGAGAACTAATATCCAATCTTTCTATCCATATTTCTAATCAGACTAATCGATTGTAATATCTACTTTGTAGGAAATAATCGTGAAGAAATTGGAAGGAAAAAAGGATTGCAATTTTCGAGAGAAATCTTCCAAAAGAAGGAAAAAAAAATCAAATGATATGGAAAGAGGAGCAAAATGTGAAGAAGGAAAGAATCAACCCCCAACTACTACAACCTACAAGTTGCGCCCATAAATAAATGAATTGTAGACTGAAGAAAGCAACGATTCCACAAAAATAATCGGATGTTTGAAAAACAGACAGTGATGCTCTATTTTTCGTGTTCTTTCTTCAAGTAGAAAGAAGAATTTATTGTGAGATTTGTGTTTGAGAAAAATCAAATCCTAGACGGAATTAGGTTTGATTAGAGTTTGCACCGAAATTGTGGTGGGTGCTTGTTTATTCAGAAACAGTTTTCGAAGTGCCCTCTATAAGGCACTCTGCTCTGTGTTGCCCTAAGGACGTTTACCTTAGGCAACCTTCATACATTAGTTCTGTAATCTGTTCCGAGGAAATAAAGGAGGTTATTCAGTACATTTTACTTGCCCTTTATTTCAGTTTGCTTTGCTTATAGTTGAATCTTAATCGAAGAAGATTAAGAAACCCTAACGTCCTTTATCATTTGAGTATTTGTACGGAAAGTTTCATAACCCTATTCAGCCCCGCCCCCTCTAGGGTTCTTCCACTTCCCATGTTTGAATATATCTCCTTATTAGCGCCAAACTTCAAGACTAAGGTTAAAACTAATATTAAAGCTGTAATACACCTCTCTTATTCATGTCGGAACTACTTAGACCCTGGTTACTTCAGGGTCTAATTAGTTCCAACTTGAATAAGCAAGGTGTATTATAGCTTTAATGTTAGTTTTAACCTTAAACCTGAAGTTTGACACTAATCGGGAGATAAATTCAAACATGGAAAGAAAAAGAAAAACAATACCCCGACCTTTTATTTAACCTACAAACTTTAATGTCCTTTTTTATTCAACCCATAAACATTAGGGTCCAAAAAATAAATAATAAAACTAAGGGTTCAAAAAATAAATTACCCTAAATTTCAAGGTCCAAAATGCAAAAAAAAAAAAAAACCCGATAAATTACACTCATCGAACTCAAATGCTAAACTTAGAATGTTTTGATTCAGCACCCATGTGTGAAGATTCTTTCTTTCCAGTAGCATTTGTTGGATGCTGAGATAGTTAATCTCGATTCGGATTTCAAACCCAATAATTTTGTCAAAAGTAATCTCATCATAGAAGGTATCCCAATTCACTTGCATGTAGACCTATTGAGTTTCAAATAACAGCATGTGATCCTCCCTCTCCATACCTTCTAAGGTCTAACTATTGCATTTATGTTCACCTTGAACATGCCAAAATAGAGTTTAATTTAGTGAGTTTGTAAAACCTATTTAAATTCATTTAATTTTGTGTTTGGCCAATTACCTCCAGTGTTTTTATAATCCCATCACAGTTATAAACTTTTGCAAAAATTATATATATTGACAACTTTTTGTGAAACATCAACTTACCCAACCATATCTTACCTATGAAAAGAACATGGTAAAAGTATAGTAGATATGAGGTTGGGTAAATTTGTTAAGTTTGAAAAACTTAGGCTCTATTCGTTCACACTGTAAACTACCCACAACTAAATTGTACTTGATTCCACGTAAACCTACCTAAATTATCCTACTTCTAAATAAAATCATTATCTACTTCTAAAAGTACAAAATTACTGACAATATAAATAGAAGCGATAGGCTCATTATCTGAGGAAATAAGGTGATGGAAATGAAAAAGGTAGTGAGGGAGGAAGAGCCTCCGAACTAGAGTTATGGAAAGACCTTGATAAATTCAAACCAGCAAGTGGATGCATGCTTGCAATATTTGTCATAATCTTCAATTATTTCCACCTAAAATCAAAGCAATAAAATGGAGGAGCTTGTGCTAACTGCTAAACACCAATCATCATTCAGGTCTATTTATCTTGGTTAATAGTTTAAGTATATAAATAGCTACAAAGCCTACAATTCCCTGGTTTCTGAACAATTTTAATGTTTAGCAGCTGGAGCAAAGTTACAATCACAAACCTCCTTGCAGTTGAGTTTTGCCATTCCTGGGCCTATCCTTTTGGTCATCTCCTCGATCAATACTTAATAGGCAGTAGTTAACGATATAATCTTAATTAACACCATGCGTCACTGGTTTCCCATGTATAAACTAACTTGAGCACCCAAAATGCTCGTATACATACTTCGATAGATTATAACAAAACTTATCTTCTAATTATAGATTATCTTAGCCCAGATGAACATCAAAATACAATGTTAAAGGTTGAAAAATAGATATCACAAAAGCAACGACCATAAAGCCGGGTTTTTTTCTTTTTGGAACCCGAACTTTGGAGGTATTTATTTTCTGGACCCCCATATTTCAAAGTTTATATTTTGGACCCTATACTTTGTCTCCAGCAACAATATGGACCCTATACTTTGTCTCCGGCTACAATATGGACCCCCATATTTCAAAGCCATCATCCATGTTTTTTCTTTTGAAAATTTTCCAGCCGCAACTTCTTCTTCCTCTTCTTGCACGATTTCCAACCCCTATGTGAGCATAAATTTGCCAAAAAGTTACAAAAATTTACCAAAAGTTACCAAAATGTAACTTTTACCGTACTGTTTTTTTTTTACCCATGAATTTTACACACCCTAAGCTGTCAAAGTCTGGTCAATTTTAAAACAACAGTCAAATGAAGGAAAAAATGATAAAAGACCATATCGGGAAGTTTAGGCAACAATTAGGTCATCACCGGAGTCAAACATAACTTTGGGCCACATTTTTTGGGTCCACAAAGTATAGGGTCCAAAATATAAACTTTGAAATATGGGGATCCAGAAAATAAATACCCCCAAAGTTCGGGGTCCAAAAAGCAAAAAACCCCCCCGTAAAGCCAAGTTAGGTACAACCTATAGCTAGAAGAGCAAAATACAATATTAAAGGTTGAATTGACTAAAGGAATATATTTCCTAGTCTTTTGCAATGATGTTGCCGCTACTGAACGTACCGATGTGTTTCTCCAACTTTCTACCCTCGTAGGCATAGCCTTCTGACAACCCCATCCCACTCGAAATTGCTTGGCAAGGTATCTAATGGGTACAAAAGTTTTCCTCTTTCCATTGTTTAGACCAAGAAGCCACTTTCAAATGAATTTTCTCTCTTACTTGTTCCATATTCACCTCTTTGTTTTCAAAAACTGTGGTATTTCCATAGAGCTAAATAAACCTTGGTGTTGCAAAGCAAGTGGCAATCCACGACTTCTATCTCATGACATTGTTGATTCTCAAACCCACATACCATTAATAAAATCCTCATAATGTTAGTTTCTTTTGTATCGAGTCTAAGTTAGGCATCAAACTTGATCATACACTCCAAGAAAGAACACAAGGAAACAATATGTGATCAATGCTTATTTAATTAGAGAGAGATCGAGGAAAATAGCAGTAGAAAGCAAACGAAGTAAATGAAACTATGGAGAACCTATTGAAAGACGACAAGTAAATGTAACCGGATTCAAGTCTCAAGGCTGGAGATGGAATGGTTAATTAGAGAGAGAGAGAGAGAGAGAGAGAGAGAGAGAGAGAGAAATGTGGTCAGTTCTTCTAAAAATATGGAGGCGTGAGATTGGGGAGAAGTTACAGTAGGTCAACAAAATGTGAATCGGGGGAATTTATTTATTTTTTAATGTACGGCTAGATTTACACAGGATCAAAAATCAATGGTTGTAGGCTCACCCAAATCCGAAAAGCACGCTAGTGAAGGTCAAATGTATTTTGCTACTATAGTATGTAGATATATAAAAAATGGAAGTGATGTTCATTTATGGAATACGTGATGTTCATGGTGGACTTACTTGATTTTCGTTTATGTTCTCTTAGCATTAATCTATACTAGATTTTCAATTTGAATTAGATTGTCAATTTGGTATAATTGATGTTCCTTTTTGTGTGTGTACTAATGTATATATATAACAAAATAGAAGTGATCATGTTCATTTGGTCTATACGTGATGTTCATTTGTCGTATTGTTTAGACCCAATTTTGTGTCTAAATAGCGCCTTAATTCTTAGGCTTTTGACTCGTTTCGTGTTTTAATTTCGTAACTTTTAATACGTTTTTTGTTATTTTGTAGATTTTGGAGTTTTTACTCAAAACTTGGTAAAAAAGGCCATTTTAGAGCCTTTTTGGGAATCCCGAGGCTTCCCGGGTCTCGACCGGGGCAAAGGCGAAGTGAAAAGGAATGTCCAAGCCAACCGAGGAGGACCGCAGCTACGGTCCTATGGACGGCAGCTGCGGTGGTCACCCAAGGCTGAGGCAAGGAGAAAAGCTACCTGAGAGGGACCGCAGCTGCGGTCCCCTAGACCGCACCCGCGATCTTGCGAAGGGAGAAATCAGAAATCGCCATGGTTTCGGAGGCCCGCACCTGCGGTCCCCTTCGGGAATCTGAAAAATCTGTTATACGAAGTGCTGTGTTTTGGGTAACTACTTGGGTTGTATATATTCCTTAGGTTCGATTAGGTTAGGGAGCAGTTTTTATATTGTAAAATTCAATACTTAGCTTTCAATTTAGAGAGAGATTAGTAAGATTTCTTAGTGATTAGTGAGTAATTACACTTGGTTATTGCATTTTATTGTGGATTTGGTTGGAATTCTATTGAAGTTCTGAAGATTTATCTTATTAATGGAGCTTGGATTTCTTATTATTCTGGATCATCCTTCCTTTGACATCAAATCAATGAGCATTTCTTACCCTTACTCTCTTTAATTCATATATTTGCTTTACAATCTCTGTTTTTATTGTTGGTGATTGTTGTTGCTAGATTGTTGCTTGATTATCTTTATTCTTTGTTTTAACCATGAATAACATAGTTATTATCGTTGTTAGCATGATAGTTAAGATGATTAGAGGCTAGAACCCTTATGGGTTAGGGAGAAATTATGGAAATGAATGGTTAATTTGGATTGGGTTAGTAATTTTAGGAGGTAATTCGTTATGGAGTCAACTTCCTAATCCTATTCTTCTGTCAAGCGGGATGTATTCGAGATCGAAAGCTCTCGAAAACATCCAACACTTGTTGGAAGGTGCAAATTGGGATAGTTAACGCTCATCCACGAGAGTGGAAAGAGGTTAACTAGAGAGTCCCGTTCATTCTACCCTCCAGGTCCATGGAGGACTTGTAGGAAGTTAATCCGAATTGCCTTGAAAAAGGGGATTCAGTGGGTTGTTCTAACGGGATTGTCACTTGATTCCATCGATTTATTGCTTCCTGATTACGAAACCGTTGTCCTAATTACCCTTTGCATCCTGAAATTTCCCGATACCCATAGTTTTCTTCTTGGCCGAACCTTAGCCGTATTTATGTTATGTTTTGTGCAATCCTTACCTGAAACCTCTTATCGTCTAGTGATCCTTAAACCTTACCTAAAGTCAGGCTGCCATAGCCAAGGCCCCTAGCTCCTCGAGAAAGAACGATAAACAAAACCGGGGAACAAAAACCACGTTACACAAAATGGCGCCTTTGCCGGGAAGCAAGCGCACTTAGCTTAGCTATTTGCCTTTAGGTTGTTTTAAAGATAAATTCAAATGCTGGAGATTTGATAGCCTTGGTTGTTGGGAATTTGATTTTTCCATTCTGTTCCTTTTTGTGCATGCAAACTCGATCTCGACGAGGTCGAACGCCTAAAACTCCACCTATTCCGAATCCGGAGAGTATCATTCGCAAGACGAACGCTTGTTCGAGACAGGAAAGGCGACAAAGGAAAAGGGAACAAGTCAGAATCAAAATTCTAATGGCTGGAGGAGAAGCAAGTCCACCTCGTACCCTAACATCATATTCGCAACCATCGTCGGGTACGGGAGGCGATCCAATAGTACTACCTACATTACCATAGAATGCATCATTTGAGTTCATGCCATATTTGCTGGAAATATTCGAGAACACTCCGTATCATGGAGGAGAACATGAAAATCCCATCGATCACATTAATAGATTTCAGCAGCGTATTGGTTTCGTGCAAATGAATGGAGTCTCCGCCGAGTACATGAAGTTGAAGTTTTTCCCTCTCACTCTAAAGGGGAAAGCGTTATTATGGCTCAACATGTGTCCATCGGTTACTTATTCCACATGGGATGCCCTCAATCGTGATTTTCTTCAACGGTTCTTTCCTAATGATGAGACATGTCCGTTGAGGCAAGCCATTATGAGTTTTCAACAAGAGTCCGGTGAGTCATTATTTGAAGCATGGGGGAGATTCAAGGGTCTCCAACGGAGGTGTCCTCATCACAATTTGGAGGATTTGCTACTTTTGCATAATTTTTATTTAGGCCTATGCAGTTCCTTGCGAGAATCCATTGATCATGGCTCGGGTGGCATGTTTCTCAAGAAGACGGCGGATGAAGCGAATGTATTTTTCCATGAGCTATCTCAAAACTCTCAACATTGGGGAGGCGGTCGTGGTTCGAAAGATGGAGGTCCTTCTTTATAGAGCAACCCCACGATTAAATTTCTCATGAATGTCGTGTTGGAGATGCAGCAAAAGAAGGCCTTGGAGGAGACTACGAGGCAATTAAAGGCAACTCAAGAGGTACCTATGCTTATTCCGGATGTCAGAACTCTTATATGTGATTTTTGTCGAGGGCCGCATTCTTTGCAACAATGTGAGGAGTATCAAGCCGAGCAAGTCCAAGCCATTTACCCAAATCATAACCTCTCATATTCCACATAAAACTCAATCCGTCCTCGAGGAAATTATGCTTACAACCAACAAGCTCCACAAAACCAAAACCCACCCCCTGGTTTCCAAAATCAAAACCGTCGCCAATACAAACAAAATCCTTACCACGGTCAAACTTCCCAAGCACCCAAACCACCACAACAAGAATTTTCTATCGAGCAAATTTTACAAAAGATCTCTCTAACTCAAGATAGAGATCAAGCACGCATCAAGAATTTGGAGTTACAATTTGCTCAAATGTCGCAACAATCTAAGCCTATTCAATCCCTACCCAGCCAACCCCAACAAACCCTATGGGGAAATTGAATGTTATTACTATGAGGAGCGGTAGGGAGGTTAAAGGTCCTAAGTTGGTGGAGGAAGATGCTTTGGGAGAAAAAGAGGGTGACGTAGTGGATGTTACGGAGAAGGAGGATTTGATGGAGAAACGGGAGAGTGAGTTTGTCTTGGTTGAGGGAGATGAGGAAGCACATGAGGAAGAGTTGGATGAATCTAGGAAAGAGAGTGAAGAGATAGAGAAAATTAGGAAAGGAAAAGGAGTAGTGGTGGAAGAGGAACCGATCTAAGTCATTGAGAAATAGAAGCTACCACCGGTACCTTTTCCCGAACGGTTGGCAAAACCCAAGTCCAATGCGAAGTTTTCAAAATTCATCGAGATGCTCAAGAAGCTCCAAGTGTACATTTCATTCTTGGATGCTATCTCCAAGGTTCCATCTTTCAAGAAGCATTTGAAGGAGCTTCTCACTAGCAAAAGGAGGATTCAAGAGAAATCAACTATCCACTTGACTACTGATTGTAGTGCCATTATTGACAACAAAACTCCGGAGAAGTTAGCGGATCCCGGAAGTTTTTCCATTCCTTGCACCATCGGTGACATATGGATTGGTCGCGCTCTTTGTGATCTAGGGGCTAGCGTGAGCGTCATGCCCTATTCTATATGCAAGAAGTTGAATCTTGATGATTTAACTCCTACGACCATCAATCTTCAATTGGCCGATCACTCCGTGCGAAGACCCGTGGGCATTTTGGAGGATATTCCCGTCCAAGTGGGTAGATTCTTGATACCTTGTGATTTTGTGATTCTAGAGATGGAGGAAGACCACAATATTCCTATCATTTTGGGAAGGCCATTCCTTGCTACGGCCGGTGTGATAATAGACGTTAAACACGGGAGCATGTAATTAAATGTCGGTGATGAAAGTATTATTTTCAACCTCGAGGGGTCTTTGAAAAATCCCTCATATGGAGATTCATGCTATGCTATCGACATGATGGAAGTGCTAGTTGATGAATATCTTGAGGACTCTCATTTACTTGAGTCCACTTGCGATGATCCTTTGGGAGCTTGTTTATTGGAGTCTTTCCAATTTGAGACCGACGACACCGATGTCACGTTCCTCATAACCCTCTTGATTCATCACCAACGCACGAGGAGATTAATATTGATGAGCCTCATGTTGAGTGTATAGAAATATAAGAGGTGATTTGCAAGGGTATGTCTTCTTCCCAAGTTAAATCCCCCATTTCTCCTTTAGAGCCTAAACCTTTAACCCCCTTCCTTGCAATATGCTTTCTTGGATGATGAAAAATCTTTGCCTGTTATTGTGAATGCCAAGCTGCATGATCCTGAATTGTCTAAGTTGATTCATTTGTTGAGGAAGCATAGGGGTGCCTTGGGTTATAAGATAGAGGATTTGAAAGGTCTGTCCCCATCCATTTGTATGCATTCCATTGATTTGTTTGAACATGCCAAACCAACTAGGCAACCGCAGCGTAGATTGAACCCTAATATGCAGGATGTAGTTAAGAAAGAAGTAGTTAAATTGTTAGCTGCTGGGATCATCTTCCCCATCGCCAATAGCGAATGGCTAAGCCCGGTTCAGTGTGTTCCAAAGAAAGGCGGGATGACAGTCGTAGAGAATGAAAAGAAAGAGCTAGTTAGTACCCGAACCGTCACTGGATGGCGAATGTGCATTGATTATCGCCAGTTGAACAAAGTGACTAAGAAAGACAATTTCCCTCTCCCCTTCATTGACCCAATGTTAGAGAGGTTGGCAAGTCATTCATATTTTTGCTTTTTAGATGGGTACTCAGGTTTTTTCCAGATTCAAATCCATCCTGCCCACCAAGAAAAAACTACTTTCACTTGTCCATACGGTACATTTGCATATAGACGTATGCCATTTGGTTTGTGTAATGCACCTGGGACATTTCAACGTTGTATGATGGCTATTTTTAGTGATTTTATTGAGTAATGCATGGAAGTTTTTATGGATGATTTTTCTGTCTATGGTAACACCTTTGATTATTGTTTGGCTAACTTGGAAATAGTTCTTATCCGTTGTGAGGAGGTCGACTTAGTTCTGAATTGGGAAAAATGTCATTTCATGGTAGAAGAAGGTATTGTATTGGGGCATTTAGTTTCTTCAAGGGGCATCGAAGTGGACAAGGTGAAAGTTGAAGTGATAGAGCGCCTACCACCCCCAGGTTTCCGTTAAAGGGGTGCGTAGTTTCCTTGGCCATGCCGGATTTTACCGCCGGTTCGTCAAGGATTTTTCCAAAATCGCTCGTCCTTTAACTAATCTCTTGTGCAAGGATGCCCCATTCTTATTTACTGATGAATGTCTCAAGTCCTTTTTCAGGTTGAAGCAAGCTTTGATATTCGCGTCGGTAGTCCAACCTCCGGATTGGACATTGCCTTTCGAGATCATGGCCGACGCGAGCGATTTCGTAATTGGGGCATGCTTGGCTCAAACCAAAGAAAGGAAGTCGCGGGTTATCTACTATGCAAGCCACACGCTTGATAGTGCACAGAAAAATTACACGACCACGGAAAAGGAGCTCTTGGCCATTATCTTTGCTCTAAACAAATTTCAGCAATACCTCATGTTTTCCAAGGTTGTTGTATACACGGATCATGCCGCAATCAAGTTCTTGATGGGAAAGAAAGAAACGAAGCCAAGACTCATTCGTTGGGTTTTGCTTATGCAAGAGTTCGACTTGGAGATTCGTGACAAGGCTGGGACCAAGAATGTTATAGCCCACCACCTATCGAGGATCCTTGTTGATTTAGACGATACTCAACCCATCGTGGATTTTTTTCCAGATGAATGTCTTATGTCCGTCAAGCATTCTCACCCATTGTACGCCGATATCATCAACTACTTGTCTAGTGAGGTGATTCCTAAAAATTTGACTCCGCATCAAAAGAAGAAGTTTTTTCATGACGTGAAACATTTCTTTTGGGATGATCCATTCTTGTTCCGTCTATGCAGTGACGGAATGTATAGAAGATGCTTACCCGAGAGTGAAGTGAAGTCCGTGTTGACACATTGCCATGAGTTCCCGGTTGGAGGTCATGGTGGATCTCAAAAGACGGCCGCGAGAGTCCTACAAGCCGGTTATTGGTGGCCGACCCTCTTTCGAGATGCCTATCTTCATGTCAAGTCATGCGATAAATGCCAAAGGTTCGGGAACATTTCTCGGAAAAATGAGACGCCGCTGAATTTCATTCTCGAGGTGGAGGTTTTCGATGTATGGGGGTTGGATTTTATGGGTCCTTTTCCGTCATCCAAGGGTCATCAATACATTCTTGTGGCGGTAGACTATGTGTCGAAATGGGTTGAAGCAATCCCATGCGTGAGATGCGATGTAAAGTCCGTGTCGAGATTCTTGAAGAAAGTGATTTTCCCAAGAGTTGGAATTCCAAGGGTCATCATCAGCGACAATGGATCTCATTTTATTGAAAAGAGGTTTGAGTCCCTCTTAGCAAAGTACGGTATCAATCACAAAAGAGGACTCCCTTATCATCCTCAAATGCAAGGTCAAGTGGAGATCTCTAACCGTGCTATCAAGGAAAATTTGGAGAAGACAGTCAATTCCTCGCGAAGAGATTGGTCGAAGAAATTAGATGATGTTTTGTGGGCATATCGCACCGCTTTTAAAACGCTAATTGGGACTACTTCGTACCGCCTTGTCTACGACAAAGCATGTCATTTTCCCCGTAGAACTCGAGCACAAGACAATGTGGGCAATCAAGAAAATGAATTATGACCTCAAGGCGCTCGGGGCAAGTCGGTTATTCCAATTTGAGGAGCTTGAGGAATTGAGACGTCACTCCTATAAGAACAATAGGATCTACAAGGAGTGAACCAAGGCATGGCATGATAAAAGACTGAACCATCACGTTTTTGTGGTTGGCGATAGAGTCCTCATTTTCAATTCGAGGCTCAAACTCTTTTCCGGCAAGCTAAGATCGAGATGGTCAGTGCCTTTCGAAATTATAAAGATCCTTCCCACCGGAGTTGTTGAACTTAAGAATGAGAATAGAGATTGTTTCAAAGTCAATTTATCAAAGATCAAGCCATACATCATGGGAGAGGAATATGCGGGGACGGTTGTGGTGTTCCTCGCCGACTTTAATAGCTGAACAGATCGGTTAGGTCAAGCTAGGACCTAAAACAAGCAACCGGGAGGTACTAGTTACTTTCCTTTTTCTTTAGTATCTTCTTTTATTTCTTCCATTTTTTTCTTTTGTTCTTGTTCTAATTATTATTTGAGTTTGAGGAAAACAAAAAAAAAGAGAGAAAATATTAAGAAAATGAAAAATTTTGAGTGTGAGAAAGGATTTGTGAAGGAAGAATTCTATCGGAGTTTCAAGCATTGGAAGTCGTTCAAGTGTATTGCTGAGTGTATAAGAAAAGAGGGTTGACAATGAGGAGAGTAGAATTATAGGACTTAACATTATTTTCAAGTTTTTGAGTCTTGTAGCTGCAGGACGTAGACAGGAGAAGACCGCACCTGCAGTGCACTAGACCGCAGGTACGGTCCTGGTGCTACAACCCGAGGACTTTATGAAGATCAGGCGAAGACCGCACCTGCGGTGGCCTTGACCACACCTACGGTCTCCAGAACGCGATTTTCTTCACAGGGGGTTTCCAGTAGGAGACCGCACCTGCAGTCCCCTTGACCGCATCTGCGGTCTGTCGAAATCTACGAAAAATTTCAGGGTTTAAACTCTCTCTCTCTTTCATTTTCCCCCATTTCTTCCCTCACTCACCACTCGAAAACTTCCCCCTAAACCCTTAAATCCCAAAACTTGTCCCAATCACTCCAAATCCCTCACAAATTCCTTCTCCCCACTCCTTTTCTTTGCGATTTTCGTGCCCTAGCTGCATTGTTCACCTTTTTCGCACCATTGGAAGAGCTCTTGAAGTTCAAAATCTGGGTTTGCTGTTTGTGGAGGTTCGAAAATTGCAAGGGAGGTTGTCTGAGTCTTCAACTCAGGTATTCCTTGCTCTATTGTGCATCAAAGTTCATTGTCTTGCTAATCTTAGGTGAATTTTGTGCATATTTTCTCTGTTTGGACTTTGGATTTTTGAGTATTGCATATTAAAATGGGGAAACCAAAGAGAGCTCGACCTAGTAATCCTTCTCCTTCAACACCCCTCATGTCATCTTCTCTTGAATTGAGAAGAACCCAGCCAACGACTTTCATTAGAAGCTGCCCTCGTACTAGAGTTACTTTTCATGGTGGACCGCATAAAAATCGCTATGAGGATCTCCAAGAAGGAAAGATCTATGCTCCGGAGATTTGCACTGATGAAACAATCAATACTCTCAATTGTCGGTCTAGCTTCAATATTCTCACTCGAACATTGGGTTGGGGTGCACTCCTCAACATCAAGGAACCCATCGTAGACCAACCTATGTTAGAGTTCATAAGCTCGATTCAAGTCTTCACCGATGGGTATCCTGAGGCCATGTTCAACTATAGAGTAGATGGTAGGGAGATAGATTGTTCTGTCCAGGGGTTTTGCAAAGCTTTGGAATTACCAGAGGATGGGGTGTACTTTTGGGAGTGTGAGGAATTCAACGAACAAGAAGCATGGAAGAGTTTGACTTGTTGGAGAAGAGCACCTGTTGACTGGGAAGAGGGCTGTGTGAAATTTTATTGCCCGGAAGAAGCTCGAGCACGAGATTTTTGTAATCCTGCTGTCCGGCTATTTCACCTGGTGATTGCTAATTCAATTTTCGGGCGAGATGAGGGACGCTCAGTTATCTGTAAACAGGATCTCTTTATAATTTACAACACCTTGAAGGGGCGCCGAGTGAACTTAGGTTCGTGCATCCTGCACTGGCTTTGGGAAATGAGTAGGACGGACAACTTAGCCAACTTGGGGATGGGTCATGTCATATGTCATTTCCTTCGGAAATAAAACTTTGGGTCTTATCTTCAGAAGTGGAGCCCACGCTACATACCGATTCCCATCGATAAGGATTTGTTGATCTAAATGGAGATACTTTCCGAGCGCCAATCACGTACTGTTTATCATCATGGTTACGATGACTAGAGAACCCACATTCCTCTCGATACTGCAAATGCTGAGAAGTGGCTTGATATTGCAACTAATGAAAATTGGTCGTGTGGGCAGTTCTATCGTTGGCCAAGGAAAATCGGTGGTGCACCTATCCCTGTTTCTAGCCTGTTAGAAGAGTTTGAGGAAAGTGATGAAGAAGAGATTCCCAAGAGCTCGGCAAAGCATGACAATCTGGACCAAGTGGTTGCCTCGATCAAGAGTTTGGGTACTGAAGTTCGTGAGCAGAACAAACTTCTCTGTTCTCAAGTGAAGCTACTAAAGGATCAACAGAAGGAGATTGTGAGCATCCAATAGCACCTGCACCGACATGATGAGCAATTCCGCCAACAAAACCACTTCTTGCGAGACTTGGGTTTTCACCATTATACTATTGAGTGTCATATCCCGGCACCTCCAGACTACGAGAATCCTTATTACCCGTCTTTCTTCCAACCTCCTCCGGGAGGGTCCGCTTGAGGGACCGGTTGTAAGTGTCCCCACCCGCCCACTTGATCTTTTTCATTGATTTTCCATATTTTACTTTGTAAAATGTAAAGTGTGGGGGGGTGCCTCATCGAGAAGTTTGGACGGGGGAAGCTTTGTGGTCTTGGCGTGTTGGTGTCTCGGGTCTGTTTGGCTTATTTTGGTGTTGATCTCAAGTTGGTCGAGCTTGGTTTGTGATGGTCATTTTGGGTTATTTTGGTTGTATTTTGGGCATGGTTGGTTTGTCTTGGTAGGTCGTTGGTTGTATTTTGGGGCACGGTCGGTTGTGATGGCATGTATGGAATGTTTCCCTTGAATGAAATGAAATGAAGTTTGTTGGTCATTGTGAGTTGAGTTTCACCTTTATTTCCCGCCTCAATGAGTGAGATTCGGGGATAAGGTTTGCAAGTGGCAATGTTCATTTTGTAAATAGTTTTTCCTTTCTTTTCAATTTCTCTTTGTTTAAAGGTTTGTTTAGATAGCTTTATTTTTTAGTTGGTTTTCGATCTAGCATGTGGATTTTGCCGTTTATGAGGTCGTCTTTTGCTCTAACATCTTTTCGATTCACTTAAATGACGACTTCGGATCAAGATTTGAACATTCATGAAGAGCACGAGGTACTATCTTTCCACCTTGCTCCCTCTTATGTGATTTACTTTCTAATACGCTGCATGCTTGCTTTTATTTTGGGTGACGAACCCCTTCGAATGTCTATGTTGGGATTATCTTGTTGTTGGAGCCGTGTGGGCTCGGGTCGCCACCACTTGTTGTTTTGTTGTTTTTCTTGTTTGTTTTTCTGGGTTCTCTACCCTTTTCTTGTGACACCCTCTCACAATAGGACATTGTGCCGTTTTAAGTGTTGGGGGGAGGGGGGAGATCACCTAGTTGTTTCGTTTGTTTTTCGTAGTTTTTGCGTAAAATTTTGAAAATTTTTGTTTGAAAAAGGTGTAAAAAGGGAAGTGAAAGCCTTTTTGAAGCTTTTTTTTTTTGGTTTTCTTTTCGCTTTGTTTGGCCTTGTTTCTTAGATCTTGTTGTCAAAATTGAGAAGTCGTTCTTAAACTTCTTTAAAAAGAAACCGGTCTGAGCATTTCGACCCTATCTCGAGTTCTAGTCATGACCTATCTCTTTAGATGTCTTGCGTTGAGTGTCTAGTGAGACCCCCGATCCCATTCACGTTCTGGTTGAAACCGGGAGGTTCTAGGGGTTTGTGTCTGAGCTCGTTTCTCTTTCCTGTTTAAGAAAAAGCAAAAGCAAAGTTGTAAAGCAAAAAGAAAGAAAAAGAAAGCAAAGCTAAATAATCGGATTAAGTGGGGCGTGTCGGCTTTACGACATCAACCACCATACACTTAGCCAACCTACACAGGCCCGGTATTAGCGGTACGACGCTATTACCCCTTAAGCTCCTCCTATATCGAATTCTCGAAGAAGGTGTTTATGGAAAAGACTGTGTTGGGAGGGTAAACCCCATTTTGGGCCGTTCAATTCAGGAAAATAAGGCTAATACCGACCTTTTAAAAGAAAAAAAAGAGAAAAAGAAAAGTTTAAGCGTTAATAAGGTGTGGGGCCTCTCCTTGCATCACCTACGGCCCTCACAAAGCCAAGGGCGATCAAACATGAGGAAGGGCAACCCCTTTTCTTTCCCTTGTTCGTTCGTTTGTTTTTGAGTTCGGACATGAGTCTTTAGAGTCTCTCGGGATTGATTGGAACCCATTAGCACTTGTACACGTGGGGTTTTACTTGGCATTAGGTGTAGGACATCGAAACCCTCAAAGATTGACTATTGTTTAGGATAGAAGCTTGCGAGACGCTCATAACGGTTCCTTTTGGAGGTTTAATAACGTTTTCCAATTTAGATTTTTGAGATCCTTTGAAGCAAAGCTTTTGTTCTCTTTTCTTTTCGTTTCGCTTTCACTTTCACTTTCACTCATTCCTTTTTCATTGGCTTTTGTGGGTATAGCCGCCACAAACCCTCACGAGTCCATCTCGTCCACCCAGGCTGCCGGGGGGTTCAAAGGGCTTGGTGCATACGCTAAATGCACTCGTTTCTCTCCCACGACAGAGGAGTTTGTGTTAGCTTAGTTAGTTTCTTGTTTTGCTTTGCTCGGGACGAGCAAAAGTTTAAGTGGGGGGTGTTTAGACCCAATTTTGTGTCTAAATAGCGCCTCAATTCTTAGGCTTTTGACTCGTTTCGTGTTTTAATTTCATAACTTTTAATGCGTTTTTGGTTATTTTGTAGATTTTGGAGTTTTTACTCAAAACGTGGTAAAAAGGGTCATTTTAGAGTCATTTTGAGAATCTCGAGGCCTCCCGGGTCTCGACCAGGGCAAAGGCGAAGTGAAAAGGAATGTCCAAGCCAACCGAGGAGGACCGCAGCTACGGTCCTATAGACGGCAGCTGTGGTGGTCACCCAAGGCTGAGGCAAGGAGGAAAGCTACCCAAGAGGGACCGCAGCTGCGGTCCCCTTGATCGCACCCGCGGTCTTGCGAAGGGAGAAATTAGAAATCGCCATGGTTTCGGAGGCCCGCACCTGCGGTCCCCTTCGGGAATCTGAAAAATACGAAGTGCTGTTTTTTGGGTAACTAACTTGGGTTGTATATATTCCTTAGGTTCGATTAGGTTAGGGAGAAGTTTTTATATTGTAAAATTCAACACTTAGCTTTCAACTTAGAGAGAGATTAGTAAGATTTCTTAGTGATTAGTGAGTAATTACACTTGGTTATTGCATTTTGCTGTGGATTTGGTTGGAATTCTATTGAAGTTCTGAAGATTTATCTTATTAATGGAGCTTGGATTTCTTATTATTCTGGATCATCCTTCCTTTGACATCAAATCAATGAGAATTTCTTACCCTTACTCTCTTTAATTCATATATTTGCTTTACAATCTCTGTTTTTATTGTTGGTGATTGTTGTTGCTAGATTGTTGCTTGATTATCTTTATTCTTTGTTTTAACCATGAATAGCATAGTTATTATCGTTGTTAGCATGATAGTTAAGATTATTAGAGGCTAGAACCCTTATGGGTTAGGGAGAAATTATGGATATGAATGGTTAATTTGGATTGGGTTAGTAATTTTAGGAGGTAATTCGTTATGGAGTTAACTTCCTAATCCTATTCTTCTCTCAAGCGGGATGTATTCGAGATCGAAAGCTCTCGAAATCATCCAACACTTGTTGGAAGGTGCGAATTGGGATAGTTAACGCTCATCCACGAGAGTGGAAAGAGGTTAACTCGAGAGTCCCGTTCATTCTACCCTCCGGGTCCATGGAGGAATTGTAGGAAGTTAATCCGAATTGCCTTGAAAAAGGGGATTCAGTGGGTTGTTCTAACGGGATTGTCACTTGATTCCATCGATTTATTGCTTCCTGATTACGAAACCGTTGTCCTAATTACCCTTTGCATCCTGAAATTTCCCAATACCCATAGTTTTCTTCTTGGCCGAACCTTAGCTGTATTTGTGTTATGTTTTGTGCAACCCTTACCTGAAACCTCTTATCGTCTAGTGATCCTTAAAGCTTACCTAAAGTCAGACTGCCACAGCCAAGGCCCCTAGCTCCTCGAGAAAAAATGATAAACAAAACCGGGGTACAAAAACCACGTTGCACGTGATGTTCATTTACTGATATACAATGTGCAGTGTGTTGTAAGTTTATGACTATGGCCGACGTTGAATGTTACGACCTTGACTTTCCCCTATTTCGTTGATCGTAGCATAAGCTTTGCATGACAACCTTCCTTTGTCCCAAATCTGTTTCTCTTTGTAACCACCGGCGTGATAACTCCATTTATCCCTTTGGTGTCAACATGGCTATCGTGCGTTTCGTCCACATCTAAACCAACGCGCCCTTCCCCCCCCCCCCCCGGCGCATATATAGTTAATGTCATTTTCCTCCCTAGCATCCACCTTTGTTTTGAACAGACAAACACCTTCCACTCCATCCCCTTGTTATCTTTCGTGTGACTATAGCTACGTACGCTGAAACCAACGCTAACTGCGTACCGTTCATAGAATTTCTTCCCCGCTTCAATGTCACCAAATATCATCCCTTCTGTTGGAACCCATGATTCAACAACACAAAATGGAACATATTCATCGTGCTCGTTCATTTGGTAGCTTAGTGGCAATGGCGGGGCCAACAATGTCGGTCCTGTCCTCACTTATAACCCATCAGCGGCAGCACTGCACACGCGAATATCATAAGTGAGCAGCAAACCACAATGAACAACGAACAAAACTGAAATGAACAACAACTAGTCTAGGAATGAACATCAGTCATCCTGGGATAAACATCAGTGAATATGAATAACAAAGTAGTTCTTGAACATAATGAACAATGATCAATGAACACCAAGTTCAATCATTCTATGGGGGTGTGAACACTTGCACATAATGAAAATGAACAATGAACACTGACTGAATTATCATCAAGTCACACTTACAGTGAACAACAAATGATGATGACATGGATATCAAGTACTCCAGGAATGAAGATCAAGCATCCTAGGATGAACATGAGTGAATAATGTAAAATGTAAAATGTAAATGAACATCGAGGGGGGACGACATGAGCATCATGGTCTTCCAAAATGATGATGGCATGAAAATGAACATTAAGTTGATAGAGTATGAACAACAAGTAGTGCTTGGATGCCCATCAATCATCATGGGGATGGTCAAGCATTCTAGGATGATCATCAAGCACCCTTACAATGAACAACAAACAGTTACGGAATGAACATCGATGTTAATATCGGTCGACTGTTAATATCGGTCGCAATAGGGCTTTATCGGTCGCAAGAGAGGACGGGCGACCGATATCAGCGACCGATACGTATCGGTCGCTGTATATCCGTCGTTTTTCGAACCGCGCGACCGATATATATCGGTCGCCAAACTTACGACCGATAAACGACAGGGCAACCGATACATATCCGTCGCTAATCAGCGACCGATACAGTATCGGTCGCTATCTATCGGTCGCAATTTGGTGACTGATACGTATCAGTCGCAAATTATGCGTCGCAAAATAGTGACTGTTAAGCAGCGACGGATACATATCGGTCGCAATTTTAATATTTTTTTTAAAAAATAATTCTTAATTGATATCGACTAGGTACTGATCATACTGTATTTGTTGAATTATCGGTCGATGCTATTATTATATTATCCGTATATATATATATATATATATATATATATATATATATATATATATATATATATATTCCGCTGCGTATTTTTTCACCTGTCAGTTTCATACATAACATAATTAAACATATATAATACATATGTTTCATACTTAATATCCATACATATATATAATAACTAAAAGTTCATAAGTTCAAGGTTGGGGAGGGAATTGCGGGGATCTTGACAAGTTTAGATATTGAGATGGGGAAGAAGAACTACCGCCTTGTTGTTGATGTTGGAAAATTTGTGTTAGTTGGCTTTGAAGCTGGGACAGGGCGGATGAGTGGGCAGCAAGTTGATCACGCACAATGGCATCGGTGGACGGAGTTGCGCCCGCATGCCTCGACGAAGAACTACCCTGGGCGGGGGGTGGAGTATCATAGAAGTACGAGGTCGCACTCCCATTACCATATACAGCTTGGTCTTTGGGTTTGTACCCCCCTGCCAATTGAAGGTACAACTCCCTAGCTTCCAGGGAGTTCTCCATTATGCCACGCTCCTCACACTTTTGGCGAAAGGTTTCCTGCAAGCATTCATGCATAAGTAGCAAACACAATTAAAAAGAAAACGGGCAGAAAACATGCACGGCCACACACCGTAGTTCAAATTCAATCCAAACACAACTTTAAACATGCACGACCACACGCCAGAGTTCAAGTAAGTTCCAAACACGCATAAAATATGTACGGCGACACGCCGTAGTTCAAATACAATCCAAACACAACTTTAAACATGCACGGCCACACGCCGAAGTTTAAATTCAATCGAAAAGAAACTTTAAACATGCACGGCCAAACGCCGTAGTTCAAATACAATCCAAACACAACTTTAAACATGCACGGCCACACGCCGGACTTCAAACATAATTGATAGGCCGCAAGTGCACGGGTGAAATTGTAGCATAAATCAAGGTCGTTCCCAACGCACTGAACTAGCCTCCTAGTTGATCGCTAAGTCGATCTAGTTTTGTTTTGAATCAACTAAATCTAATTCTAATCACAATCAAGGTCTAAACAAACGAATATTCACTAAACTATTCTGATTTAATCAAGGTAAAAAGGCGTTCAGGGGATGAAACCTAAGTCAAATAACAAATCAACGATGTGGATTGAACTTTCATTTCATTAATTTGCACAATCAAGGTTCGATAATCGCATAGAACACTTCGCAATGAGATTTTGTCACTAGAGCGAATTGCCAAGACTAACCAAGCACCTAGTTTCGTGGTTATTTCAATTTAGTCAAGGTTAAAGATCTAATTATCTCAAGAACCCTAGTTAAAACTTCTATGTCTAGATAATTTTAACTAGTTCAATCTAGGTTTTCAGGCAATCAAACTTCTCCTTGCGGTACTTCATTCAACAACCTATTAACTTACAATTGGTGATCAAGTAAAAGCAATAACGATTCAATTCAAAGACCAAATAGATTGAAACAAACTAAATTCATGATAATTCAATCCAACAAAGTCAATTCATCAAGCAACTTCAAAGGTTCATCCCCTAAACTAAAAGAACTACTCACAATTCATGATTGAAACTACAAAGCAATTGAAATCTATTCTAGAAAGCATATGAAAATCTATGACAGAATGAGAAATAAACCCAAGTGAAGAACAAACTTGCTAGGAATCAACAATGGAGGACTTTTGCTCCTCCACTTCAAAGTATGTTCAAATTGCTCCTCGATCTTCAATCTTCTCTCAATCTTCAATGATGGAATAGAATATGGATGATGAATGATATGATTAGGGCATGAAATGGATGATGGTCGATGATGAATGCCTTCTTCACAGCCGGAAATAAGCATAATATAGGCAAATAGCAACTCAAAACCGCCGAAAATGAAAAGACAGGAGAGACACGGACCGTGCCAGGGGTGACATGGACCGTGCTCATAGTGACACGGACCGTGCCCCCCCAGGCACTACCCGTGTCGCTTCACTGCACACAATTCTTCATGTTCTGGTCATAGGCACTACCTGTGCCTCCTCTGGCACCACCCGTGCCACTACTTTTTTCAGGCCTAGGAGTCCTTTGGGCAATTGTTTGGGCCTTGGGTGATCCAATATCTCACTTCTTGGTCCTTTAAGCTCATAACTTGGATCTACACTTGATTTTTGGCTCGGTTTACATCGATTCTTCACAAATTTCCTACAAAACTCACCAAACTCCAAACCAAGCGTAATATGGGAAATTCGGGTATAAAATAATATAATCAAATCAAATATTCCCCGAATTCTCATCAAAACAACCAAATTTTCATATATACAAGAAGCACTTATCAAAATCCCCCATCCTTAGTCCTTGCTTGTCCCTAAGCAAGTCCAAACTCAAAAGAAAAGGCAAAGAAAGAAAATGAAAGAAAATAAAAGAAAACGGGACAAAAAGACTCAAAGAACTCAAAGTAAAAATAAAAAGACTCAAAAGTAAAAATTAACAAAAACGAAAATTTTTATTTAATTACAACTCCGCAGATGGTAATGATAAAACATTCAATCAGCCCAATCTAATCTAAAGTATAGCCCAAGAGTGAAAAAGAAGCCAATTTACACAAGTAAATGAAGACAAATTATTCAAGAATGGTACTCATCAAGTTCAACCAATCACCCTTAATCACCGAATGAGATAAGAAGGCACATGTTAAGCATGAAACTAGGTAAGAATGAAGAGCAAACTCACTTTCTGGGAATGTGGAAATACTCCTCTCATGTGTTTAAATATGAAAAATCATTGAAAGTTCGCTCAAACACTCAAACCAAAGCCACAACCAACCACGTACTTGCTAAGAATCTCAACTCTCCACCGCAATTTGCAAAGCAACAATGACAATCAAGAGGACTTTTAAGGGTTGTAACATGGCTAGGGTTAAGGGTAAGGAGTGGATAATATTTGGGAACTGTGGAGCTAAAAGCCAAAGCTTGAAATTATTTCGCACCAATTCAACATACATTCATCTCACCACTTATAATCAATCCAAAACAAACCCACTATCAATTGGAAACTCGCCTCAAAAACAAAACAAAAGAAACCAAAAGCCAAGCACTTTATTCTCTTTTTTTTTTGCCGGAATTCTCCGATTTTTTTTCTTTTCCACTTTTTCTGTTTTTTCTTTCTTTCTAATTTTTTTTCTTCTTTTTTTTTCACCTTTGATACAAACACACACACAAACAAACAACATCACACTTATATACAACTCACTAGGCAAGTTCCAATTCTACCCAACAACCTCAATGTACATAATTTGGGGAATCAAATCAATATTTACAACTCAAACCAATTCCCATCACAAACCAAACCACCAAAGTAACCATAATCAACCCAACTTCAAACTCAAAACATTTCAAGCAATGGCTTAAGGTAGGAAATATATAATCGGCCAAGGCTTATAATATGGGTTCAAGAAAAGAAATAGTCAAGGCAAGAAAGGGGCTAACTACGGGTTTTCTGATATAATCGGGTGGTCAAGGCTTGCGGGTTCAATTCCTAATGCCTCTATCATCTTGTCAATGTACAACGCATAACAATTTCAAGGAGATGCAAAGCAAATGAAGGAGGATGCCACAATGGTGAGTCACTCATGGAAATAAGACTAATAAAAATGATTAGTCTTTTCTTTTAGGCTTATGTGGACTTACGGGTAGCGCTCAACAATCATTACCCAGTTTAAAAGATATGCATATGCACAACTCACTTTTAAAATAGTGACAAAAGTAATTGATCTCATTATCCTAGAACAATTCTCACAACATTTAGCTTCACAACTCGTGTCAATTCACAGTCTTTCACAAACGGGCTATACAAGATCAAATCAAGTCAAAAGAAAACTATCTCGCCAAATCCTATATCAAACAGTTTTTTTTTTCATTTTCTAATTTTTTTCTTTTTTTTTTCAAAAACCTTTTACAAGACCCAAAATGAAAATAAGAAAATAAGAAAACGAAAACAACCTACGAAAAGAAGAAATTAAAAAACTACAAGCAAATCTAGAAAACAAAAGAAATAAAATCAAAACAAAAGAAAAAGACTCAAAACAAGTTAAAAATCAAAAATAAAAACGACTCAAAACACACATATCCACAAAAAGTTTACACAAATTCCCCCTCATGCTTGAACCGAGCATTGTCCGCAATGCAAAACATCACTCGAGAAGCAAAGGAAGAAAACACAAATCTAGAAAAATCAAAAATAAAAAGAAGAAAACTAAGGAAAAATTTTAGAAAATCCTAAAAAAATTAAAAAAATAAAATGAAAATAAAATCGAAAAAGCTTGGGTTGCCTCCCAAGAAGCGCTTGTTTAATGTCCTAAGCTGGACAAGGTACCTCTCAACCCGGTGAATAGTCCATAACTCCATAGCCAAGGGCTTTTGGAGCTTCACATTGCATAGTACCTCCAAACATCTTTTAATTGATCCCACAGCTTGGATCAAACTCATCACCTCCTTCAAAAATGGAGGGATCTCCATCATCAAACCTGAAAATCTCATCCAATGTACCCTTGTTAATAGCATAAGGCACGTTCTTGATGATGTTAGGCGGGAGCAAAATTTCTTTTATTCTCACCCTTGCATCGCCAAGTTCATGACCTTTATCAATAAATAAACCACAAGAATTTGCAACAAAATGGTCACGAGATTTCTCAAGCTTTTCACTCTCCACTACATGCACACAATCATCTTTCTTTTCATAAATCAGACCATCAACATTCTTATCCTTCTCACCAAACACATCAACACCAAAGCAAGGGGAAACGCCACGTGGCAAAACATCACGGAATAAATCAAACTCAAGTTCATGTTCCCCTATCCTAAACTTCATCTTTCCACATTGTACATCTATGACACACCCTACAGTAGTAAGAAAAGGTCTCCCCAAAATGATTTGGGTACGGGAATCTCCGGGCATATCAAGGATGACAAAATCAATCGGCACATAGCAATCACCCACCTTAAGGGGAAAGTCCTCCAAAATACCCTTAGGGTACTTGATAGAACGATCCGCAATTTGCAATGACATGGTAGTTGGTCTCAACTCTCCTAGGTTCAACCGTTCATACAAAGAATAGGGCATTAAGCTTACACTAGAACCCACATCACACAAAGTTCAGTCAACGGTTAAGCTACCTAGGCCACATGGAATACTAAAGCTTCCCGGGTCCTTAAGCTTAGGAGTAAGCTTGTTAAGAACCACGGAACTACATTTTTCAGTCAAAGCAACTTCCTCAATTTCATCCATTTTCCTCTTTTTAGAGAGGATTTCTTTCAAAAACTTTGCATACAAAGGCATTTGAGATAAAAACATCCAAAAACGGCACATTCACATTCAATTGCTTTAACATATTAAAGAACTTGCCGAATTTTGCATCAAATTTAGCCTTAACATATCTTTGAGGAAAGGGTAACGGTGGTTTGTAAACTCTAGGTGGAGGTGAAGGTCGGGTTTCGGTGTTCTCTTTCGAATGCTCACTCTCAAGGTCTTTCTCTCTTTCAAAACCAACAACATTCTCACTAGGTCTCTCAACCTCTTTCTCAACCACAACTCCCCCATGCTTGGCATTTGGCACGCTAGGTCCCTCATATTGTGTCCCACTCCTCAAAATAATGGCATTACAATGTTCCTTAGGGTTAGGTTCGGGCTTTCCGGAAAGCATTCCCGAAGGGGTAGTGGAGGTACTAGCTTGAATGGCAATTTGATTCTCAAGCATTTGAGTGTGGGTGCTCATAAGGTCAACTTTAGTAGCTAAGGCCTTAATCACCTCATCTTGTCTTTGTTGATGCTCAAGTTGCCGTTGTTGATGTTGTGGTTGAGACAACATCAAAGCTTATATCATGGTCTCTAGGTTAGGCTTTTGGGGAGCTTGTGGAGGAGGTGCTTGGGGTTGTCTTTGTCCTTGGGGTTGACCTATTTGGTTATTGTTCCAGTAAGAAAAGTTCGGGTGGAACCTAAAGCCGGGATTGTAAGAATTGGAAAAAGGGTCAAAGTTTTGCCTATTAGAAGGGTTACCAACATAGTTAACCACTTCAGTCGATTCATTGCTAACCAACCCACTAGGACAATTCAAGGTCTCATGCTCATATGATTGACACGACGGACATGGTTGGGGAGGGGGAGCATTCACATTCAACAAATCCATCTTCTTAGTCATGGCATCCAACTTAGCATTCAACATAGAAATAGCATCAACTTCATACTTACCTCCCGTCCTCTTGGAACTGGGCTTTGACCACTGGTAGCTATTGATCGCCATCTCCTCAATCAAAGTTTGAAGTTCCGCCACTGTTTTGGACATGATGTTGCCTCCTGCCGCCGCCAAGATGTTGGCCCTCATGTTGTCATCCACCCCGTTGTAGAAGGCTTGTATCGGGACCCATGGTTCTAAACCATGGTGGGGGCATTGACGTAAGAGGTCCTTGAACCTCTCCCATGCTTCATAGAGGGACTCATCCGGCTCTTGGACAAATGTTGAGATTTGATTCCGAGGCTCAACTTGCTAGGAGGAAAGTACTTCGCCAAGAATAAGCTAGCAAGTTGGTCAAAAGTGGTGATGGCAGAGCTTGATGGAAGAGAATCCAACCACTCCCAAGCCTTCCCTTCAAGTGAGAAGGGAAACAATCGCAGCTTGATTCCATCGGGCATTGCACCATTTGCCTTAAAGGTCTCACATGCTTGGTTGAATAGGCGAAGGTGCCGATTAGGATCTTCATTGGGGAGGCCATGGAATGGGTTGGCCTTCACCAAATTGATGAGTGAACTCCTCAGCTCGAAATCATCAGTGGTCACTCTTGGAGGATTAATGGCGGAGGGTTGATTTGTGACATTGGGCATCACATAAGAGCCAAGCGTGATTCTAGGCTCCTCGCTACCGCCACCGCCGTACATGGCGTTCTTTCGCTTGGAGTTCTCTTCTTGTCTTCTCCGGGCGTGCTCTAACTTTTGCTTCTTTCACCGGGAGCGAAAGGTTCTTTCGATTTCAGGATCAAACTCAAACAGTCGAGCTTTTTGCATGCATGTAGAGTAAACCTCGCAAGACAAAACCAAAACACCAAGGAAAATCAAAACAGAAAATAAATGACTAAGGCAACCTTAGGGTATTCGTTCAGTGGCTGGTTAGGGACAAAGTCCCCGGCAACGGCGCCAAAAACTTGATAGGCAGCAAGTGCACGGGTGAAATTGTAGCATAAATCAAGGTCGTTCCCACAGGGACTTTTCCTTTCAACGCACTGAACTAGCCTCCTAGTTGATCGCTAAGTCGATCCGGTTTTTGTTTTGAATCAACTAAATCTAATTCTAATCACAATCAAGGTCTAAACAAACGAATATTCACTAAACTATTCTGATTTAATCAAGGTAAAAAGGCGTTCAGGGGATGAAACCTAAGTCAAATAACGAATCAACGATGTGGATTGAACTTTCATTTCATTAATTTGCACAATCAAGGTTCGATAATCGCATAGAACACTTCGCAATGAGATTTTGTCACTAGAGCGAATTGCCAAGACTAACCAAGCACCTACTTTCGTGGTTATTTCAATTTAGTCAAGGTTAAAGATCTAATTATCTCAAGAACCCTAGTTAAAACTTCTATGTCTAGATAATTTTACCTAGTTCAATCTAGGTTTTCGGGCAATCAAACTTCTCCTTCGGTACTTCATTCAACAACCTATTAACTTGCAATTGGTGATCAAGTAAAAGCAATAACGATTCAATTCAAAGGCCAAATAGATTGAAACAAACTAAATTCATGATAATTCAATCCAACAAAGTCAATTCATCAAGCAACTTCAAAGGTTCATCCCCTAAACTAAAAGAACTACTCACAATTCATGATTGAAACTACAAAGCAATTGAAATCTATTCTAGAAAGCATATGAAAATCTATGACAGAATGAGAAATAAACCCAAGTGAAGAACAAACTTGCTAGGAATCAACAATGGAGGACTTTTGCTCCTCCACTTCAAAGTATGTTCAAATTGCTCCTCGATCTTCAATCTTCTCTCAATCTTCAATGATGGAATGGAATATGGATGATGAATGATATGATTAGGGCATGAAATGGATGATGGTCGATGATGATTGCCTTCTTCACATCCGGAAATAAGCATAATATAGGCAAATAGCAACTCAAAACCGCCGAAAATGAAAAGACAGGAGAGACACGGACCGTGCCATGGGTGACATGGACCTTGCTCATAGTGACACGGACCGTGCCCCCCAGGCACTACCCGTGTCGCTTCACTGCACACAATTCTTCATGTTCTGGTCATAGGCACTACCCGTGCCTCCTCTGGCACCACCCGTGCCGCTGCTTTTTTCAGGCCTAGGAGTCCTTTGGGCCATTGTTTGGGCCTTGGGTGATCCAACATCTCACTTCTTGGTCCTTTAAGCTCATAACTTGGATCTACACTTGATTTTTGGCTCGGTTTACATCGATTCTTCACAAATTCCCTACAAGACTCACCAAACTCCAAACCAAGCGTAATATGGGAAATTCGGGTATAAAATAATATAATCAAATCAAATATTCCCCGAATTCTCATCAAAACAACCAAATTTTCATATATACAAGAAGCACTTATCAATAATCCATAAGACACTTTAAACATGAACGGCCACACGCCGGAGTTCAAATACAATCCAAAACAAACTTTAAACATGCACAGCCACACGCCGTAGTTCAAATACAATCCAAAACACATATACTAAACATGAACGGCAACACGCCGTAGTTCAAATACAATCCAAATACACATAAAACATTCACGGTCACACGCCGGAGTTCAAATACAATCCAAATACACATAAAACATGCACGGCCACACGCCGGAGTTCAAATAAGTTCCAAACACGCATAAAACATGTACGGCCAAACGCCGTAGTTCAAATACAATCCAACACAACTTTGAACATGCACGGCTACACGCCGTAGTTCAAATTCAAACGAAAAGAAACTTTAAACATGCACGGCCACACGCCGTAGTTCAAATACAATCCAAACACAACTTTAAACATGCACGGCCACACGCCGGAGTTCAAACATAATCCATAAGACACTTTAAACATGAACGACCACACGCCGGAGTTCAAATACAATCCAAAACAAACTTTAAACATGCACGGCCACACGCCGTAGTTCAAATACAATCCAAAACACATATACTAAACATGAACGGCCACACACCGTAGTTCAAATACAATCCAAATACACATAAAACATGCACGGCCACTCGCCGGAGTTCAAATACAATCCAAATACACATAAAACATGCACGGCCACACGCCGGAGTTCAAATACAATCCAAATACACATAAAACATGCACGGCCACACGCCGGAGTTCAAATAAGTTCCAAACACGCATAAAACATGTACGGCCAAACGCCGTAGTTCAAATACAGTTCAACACAACTTTGAACGTGCACGGCCACACGCCGGAGTTCAATTTCAAACGAAAAGAAACTTTAAACATGCATGGCCACACGCCGTAGTTCAAATACAATTCAAACACAACTTTAAACATTCACGGCCACACGCCGGAGTTCAAATTCAATCCAAAACACATATATTAAACATGCACGGCCACACGCCGGAGTTCAAACATAATCCAAAAGACACATAATACAAGTACGACCACACGTCGTAGTTCAAATATAATCTAAAACACAAGTTAAAGTTTATGAATATGTGTAAAGGAAACTTACATCGAGTGTGGCATCATGTGGGTTACTCCACACCGATTCCTCACAGATCTCGCCACAAATAATGTGAGCGTGGACTTTGCATGGTCATGAATTTCCCCTCAGCCATCTACAAGTTAAAATAGTCAATGCAAACAATTGTTTAGAGAGTTCTTAATTGTTAATGTATACATATAACTTTAATTTATTAATTATGCCAGTATAGGATTCACCTTCTTCTTTATATAACTTGCTGCCGAAACCGAGCCGACGTGCGTAATGAATTGGCGGAGTTTTCATTGTTCCTATTTGCTTTGGCGGCATTGGACCGCGGAATGAAATCCTCGGTTTGAGATTCCTCCTCTATTGCATCACGGTGTTCATCGCTCATGTGAGGTACAGGGTCCGTCCTCTTCTTGGTCCTGACCTTGTACCTCATATCAGTAGCCCGATCGCACAATTTGGTGTGCTACCCACTAAACACATCTCTTGTTAGTTCTTCATCCCACACATAATGTCGCTGTATAAAGTAATTTATTGGTGATTAGTTAAACGACTATTCCGTAAAAGAAAATCATAACCCGAATTTGCATAATTACTTACACAGAATTGCCCCCACAAAGTTGTTTTCTCTTCTTTGGACCATGTGGAAGGAGGCTTCGGATTTGGGTGGGAACGAACTTGCCCTCCAACAAACCGTGCCAAACGGGTATCGGCGAACCTATGGAATCGTTACGAAAAAAACAAATAAAGTTAATAAAACCAATTCTAAATAAATGTACATAGGATTTTATGTGATCATCTTACCAATCCTCCCCCCGCTCAAGTTGTGTACAGTTGGGGTATAGAGCAGGGTCGATCGGAGCTGCTCTTTGCCAAATACTATGTGGTTGTCTCCCCCTAATATAATAGTTAATATCAGGTAAAATCAAAACACAAGTTAGTTCCAAACTTATATATATATATATATATATATATATATATATATATATATATATATATATATCATATATATATATATATCAAAAAGGCATGCATCTGAGTAGAATGCATTGGCTTCAACTAAGTACATGAAAAATCTGAACCAAGTTGTGAATATAATAAAAGTTTAATGACTAGTAATCTATATTGACAAGATAATAGAATTCACTACTCATACTCCTCTTCATCCTCACTACTAATAATCTTGGTACAAATAGGGTCTAACATATTATCCTCCTCTATTCCCACTCCCTCTTCCCCCATAATGGATTCATTAGCATCAACGTTCATGGCTTCCTCATCACTTAAGTCATCTCGATCTTCAATTTGGTCCTCATCAATGCCAGATAGTGTTGGAGGATTTTCAGAGCTATCCTCTTGATATGCGCCATCATCAATGCCGTCAATCGTTGACCTCGGCTTTATGATGAGTGTCGCCCACCATTGGTTTCTTTCTCGCCTTACACTAGGATAACGAGTATAAAACACTTGCATTGCTTGGGATGCCAGCACGAATGGTTCATATACTCGATACCGTTTTCTGTGGTTCACATCCACGAGATTGCAATGCTCATGTTTGTTCAAACCATGGACGGAGTCAAACCAATCAACTTTGAAAAAAACAACCTTGTAATTGCCAAATTTTCCTAAGTATTCCAACTGAATCACTTCTTGGAGTGTCCTGTAGAAGTTTACGTTGTGCATTCCTTTGACATATACCCCAGGGTTGGCGTTCGACATACACATAGCGGCGTGCAATCGTACATACCTTTCATACTTTTCCAACAACTCACTATTTGAAAGAACATATGCATGCGCCGCAACAAACTCTTGTTGGTTGAGGAACTTCTTTCGACCCTCACTAGGCGCATATCCAATGTTTGAGGAAAACACATCAGGAAGGGGTTCGTTAACATCGTTAACGTGCTTCACATCAGGGCATGCGTTTCTTTTAAGTTCCCTAGACTTTGTTTGAACTTCGGGGGCAAAATATGCATCACAGAAGTTTGCTATCTCCTCTGTTAGGTATGCATTGCAGATAGACGATTCTACTCGTGCCTTGTTCCCCACTTTTTCTTTAAGTGGTGCAAGAATCTACAACATTTTACAAGTAACAAACATTGATGTTTCCTTAAAATACATATAATTCATCTCATAGTAACTATGAAAGATATGTAAGTTTAGTTGTACCTTTCAAAAGGATACATCCACCTATACTGCACAGGTCCTCCCATCGCTGCTTCATAAGGAAGATGTACTGGAAGGTGTTCCATGACATTGAAGAAGGCAGGGAGAAATATCATTTCCAACTTGCATAGAATTTCCGGTATGCTTCTCTCTAACCGGATCATGTCACTCACATTTACATTAGAAGCACATAAATCTCTAAAGAACTGGCTGAGTTCAGTCAATGGTTTCCAAACTTTTTGAGGAAGTAGCTCCCTGGTTGCAATTGGTAACAACCTCTCCATGAAAACATGACAATCATAGCTCTTCAACCCCTGCAACTTTGAATTTTTGGGATCGACACATCTGCTCAAATTACTCGCATAGCCATCAGGGAGTTTGAGCCCTTTCAACCACTCACACAAGGCCTTAACTTCTTCTTTACCCATTTGATAGGGGGCGTTCGGCATAGTTTCGGTGCTAGTCCCATCTTGGTGATGAGTTTCTTGAATGTTTAGCCGACAACGCTTGCAATGGGTGGCTTGGTCCCTACGCGAGTTCTTATCATCCTTCGTCTTTCCTTTAACACTCATGATTGTATTCAGCACTTGATCAAATACATTCTTCTCAACATGCATGACATCCAAGTTGTGTCGGATTTTAAGATCTTTCCAATACGGAAACTCCCAAAATGTGCTTCTCTTGTTCCAATTGTGAGACTCTAAATACCCATCAACACGGTTATGTTGTTCCGTGGAGCTCGGGAAATTACATACACGATCCCAAATTTGTTCCCCGTTCAATCGAGGGGGTGAAGGTGAATTTTCTTCTTTATTCTTTGAGAAAGCGCTCTTGTTTTTTCGAAATGGATGGTTCTCTGGGAGAAATTGTCTATGACAATCGAACCAAGAATGTTTCCTACCATGTTGTAACCATCTAGCCTTTGTGTTCTCCATACAGTACGGACAAGACATTTTCCCAGCTGTGGTCCAACCAGAAAGCATTCCGTATGCTGGAAAATCGCTTGTGGTCCACAACACGGATGCCTTCATTTTAAAATTTTGCTTCTTGGAAACATCATACGTGTCAATTCCAACCTCCCATAATTGTTTCAACTCATCGATTAATGGTTGTAAGTAGACATCAAGATTGCCCTTTGGACTTTTCGCCCCGACTGCGGTCGAAACAAATCGCTTTCTTCATGCACAACCAAGGCGACAAATTATATGGAGTTGCAATCACCGGCCAACCGAAACTGCCGAAATGGGCAAAACCATCTGTGGATAGCCCCAACCGTACGTTTCAGGGTTCGGAAGCAAATTCCTTATGGAGGGCATCGAAATGCTTCAACGCTTCACTCTCGCACGGATGAACCATAGTTCCATCTTCAGGTGCATTCATTGAGTGCCACCTCATGTGCTCCGCAGATGTCTTAGTTGCATACAATCTTTGCAACCTCGGCCCGATTGAGAAGTAAATCAATTGCTTGTGTGCAATGCGTTTCCCACGCATCGTCGTTTTAGCATACCTATCGGCTCCGCAGTGGTCACACTTATCTAAGTCAGTTTTCTCCTTCCAAAACAACACGCACACATTGGGACACGCGTCGATTCTCTCATGTGGAAGTTCTAAAGCACCAAGCAATTTCTTCGCTTGATAGTATGTGTCTGTCATCTCATTGCCAGGGGGACATACGTCTTTCATTAAGGTTAACAGACTGTCCACAGCTTTATTTGGGAGATTGTACTCACATTTTATGTAAATCATCCGTGACACAACCGACAACAAAGACATGTCGCAACCTTCATAGAGAGGCTTTTTGGAGGCATCGAGTATTTCTAAGAACTTCTTAGTCCCTTCCTCTGGCTCATCTTCCCTCGTATCATCACCGCAGCTCAAAGGCATGTGGCCAATGGCATCGGTGATCATTTCTTGCGTACTGTTGATACCTCCAGTACTAGAAGACCCATCAACAACAGTGTTAACAGTTTGACCACTACCCTCGAGAGTGGCAAAAGTCTCCCCGTGACTTATCCAAACATAATAATTTGGACGAAATCCGTGTTTGTACAAATGTAGCTTCACCGTATCCTCGTCAATGTACTTCAAGTTTTTGCATTTGCTACAAGGACACCTAAGTTTCCCCAAACTACTCCATTGTTTTGCAACATGTATAAATTCTTCATTCACCCTACGTACGAATTCCACACTAAGATATTCACCATCATGTCTTTCATACATCCATTTTCTACTACTCTCCATTATGTTTTTAACTGCATACAATTTACATATCATTGTAAGGGATTAAGTCACAATTAATTAAAGCAAATACATAATTTCATACATCCATTTTCTACTTCAAGTAAACTTTTTTTGGACATCTACAACTAAGTTATGTCATCAGTCAAGATGATCCTGCTATTATCCAAGTAGAGTGTGTTTGTTTCCGTTAATCTATGTCGTAGACTCTCCTTTATTCATAACCTTGTAAACCCTAAATTACTCAAGTAAATTACTCAAATACAACAACATGTATGAATTTTACAATTAAAAATCAACAACTTCAACGACCGATACTCTTACATTAATAAACAACAATATTATAATTTTAATTTCAAGTCCTAACAACATTTAAACCCTAAAAATTTTACATTCAAAGCATACACTATTCTATGTTTGAATTTCAAACCATAACCACACTAAGATCGAATTCACCCTAATTACTTACACTCAAATTCACCCTAAAAATTTACTTTCAAAACACAATTCTAAATCAAATTTCAAACCCTAAACTTGACTAACACTAAACACTACCCTAAATTTGAATTTCAAACCATAACCTCACTAAAATTACTCAAGTAATTACTCAAATTCTAAATCGAATTTCAAACCCTAAACTTGACTAACTCTAAACAATGCCCTAAATTTGAATTTCAAACCATAACCACACTAAAATTACTCAAGTAATTACTCAAATTCACCCTAAAAATTTACATTCAAAACACAATTCTAAATCGAATTTCAAACCCTAAACTTGACTAACTGATGTATAATGGGATCAAGAGTGTGGTTGATCAATTACACATCATAGGGGAGACGTGCAAACGATCTAGGAGTGGGGTATCACACGTGAATTTGAGTCTAAAGAGGGGGTGGTTCACGTGAGATGTGGGAGAATAGGAAAGGGATTTTGCCGTGAGGGCTTTTGTGGTTTCAAGATTCAAGAAGGGTTGAATCTTGAATGGGAAAAGGGGGTTGATTCTTAGATGGTGAGAAGGGAGGGATTGACGTGAAGGAGAGGAGAGAGAGAGGAAAGTTGACGTGTGGTTGTTGGGAGGGAGAGAGTTTGAGAGGTTATTGGAGGAGAGAGAAAGTTGTTAGGAGTTTGTTATGGAGAGAGAGGGAGTTGGTTGAGCTATTTTGTGAGGAGGGAGGAGGGTGGACGATTGAAGGGGAGTTGTGGTGGTAGAGAGTGGCGTTGGAGGGAGGTGGTGAGGTGAGGGTAGATATTATCTTTCTAAGAAATAGAAAGATAATGGGATAGAGCTAGATTTCCTACTTGAATCCACAAGAAGGACAACCTAGGGTTTCTTGATCTAGACTGCAACCTAGTATCAAGTTCTTCCTAAACCACTTGGTTACCACACCAAGATACAATAGAAGAGGGGAGAGGGTTAATCCTAACACTCAAGGGGGGTAAGCTTAAAGCTTGATTCATATTTCTCAACTGATTGATTTCTAAAGATTGCAAACTAGGCTATTTATACTAGGAGAGTCCTAACTCCCCTAGGATTCTTTACTTGGCGTGCAAGCCATACTAATTAGACTAGGATTACTCCTACTTGGCGTGCAAGCCAAGAAATCCTAGTAGTACACGCCTAACTACTCCAACTTCCTCTTGGATTAGGACTCCTTATCCAAAGGGGAGTTGGTTACAACAACCTTATCCTAATAGGTTTAGGCTTTCCTAATCCAATATGGATTAGTTACAAAATAAGCCAACCTTATCTAGGATAATAACCAATTTGGCGCCTACTCTTCCTATCACACGTCTACTTTGACTTTCTAGAACATTCTAGAACAGTTTAGAATGTTCTAGATTTATCTACTCCTAATTAATTAAATTACACCAAAATAATAAAAGCTATAAAATAAAATACATCCAAAAAGAGCACAATTGACGAAATTGACCCTCATGGACGTGACTTGGGCCTCTTCTTGGGCTTGATTGGCGTGTTGTTGTAGACCCTAGGATGTTTGGACATCCTCTTGCCATAAAGAGCACACAACATGTATGGGCCTATGGGCCTTTATGCTCATGTTTTCCTTCATAGCTTGCCTTGTTTCTTTGAAATTGTTTTGGGCCTTTAGGGATGTATTTGGCGTGGGCCAAAAAACATCACTAACACTAAACACTACCCTAAATTTGAATTCCAAATCATAACCACACTAAAATTACTCAAATAAATTACTCAAATACAACAATATATATGAAATTTACAATTAAAAATCAACAATTTAACTACCCAAATAAATTAGGGACTCACATTGGTGCTTGCCGGAGATGTTGGAGTCGGTGGTTGCCGGAAAAGTGCGCACGGTGGTCGTCTGTGGTCGCAGCGTCCGCCGGCGTCGATGGTGGTGGCCGGAGTGACGGTGGTTGGGGCGGTGGTTGGGGTCGGCGTGTGAGAGAGACCGAGCGAGATGGAGAGAGAAAAAATGAGAGTGCAACGTTATCGAATGAATTCTGCCCGTTGAGCGGTTAAAAATGGTCGTGACGATATTCACGATCGATATCAGATCGCCATCGCTGCAAATGACCGATAGCGAGCGTATGTATTAAATGTTACCGTTGTCGAAATTAATTGGGCTCGGCGACCGATAACCAACGACCGATATGGTATCGGTCGCTATATCAGCGACCGATAAAGTGGACACTGCGACCGATACCATATCGGTCGCTAATTAGCGACCGATATTGTATCGGTCGCGAGGTATCGGTCGCCCGTGTTGACCGGAGCGACCGATACATATCGGTCACCTGGGTCGGTCGCCTTAGACGTTTCATGTTGTAGTGTATCACGTGTCTCTAGGATGATCATCAAGCCCCTTACAATGAACAAGAAATAGTTATGGAATGAACATCACGCTTCTCTAGGATGATCATCAAGCCCTTTATAATGAATAAAAAAACGTGAACTTCATGTGGTTGCGTACTGATCATTAATCAACAAAGTGAACAAAATGAACATATGGTCATTGTGTCGTGATCATCAACTCACGAAATTAAACACCAAATATAATGATCATCAAGCACCCTTACAAATGAACAACAAACCATTCTGGGAATGAACATTAAACGTTCTGTGATGATCAAGCCCCCTTATAATGAACAACAAAAATTGAACATCATGTAGTTGTATACCGATCATTAATCAACCATGATCATCAGGATTAATCATTCTATTCATTATAACAAGATAAAAATGATCCCAAACACTATTTGAACTATAAAAATTCATTTTTGACGATTATGAACAACAACAGCAAAAAATGATCATCAGAATATAATCATCAGAAATCGGAGATGACCTGATTCAGATCCTTCAACATTATTATCGAACTCACGACCATAAACCCATTCAAACACTCATCAGAATTTAAAATATTCATGTATTCAAATCACATAACACACGATTCAAAACTACCGAAAAACACATAACCAAGATTCACATTACATAAACAATATTCAAATTACCTCATTCCTTCATCCCCGATCTCCGCAGTTGATTCCCTATCTGCAGAAAATCTTCCTCACGTACTGAATGGTATTATTTGGGCAATTGAATTGTACTCCTTCAGCTCTTGGAGAAGATTCTTTACTCAACAACCGGAAAAAAAATAAAAAATTAGGGTTTCTGCTGTTTGATTTGGAGGAGAACTGAGGAGAAACAAAAAAATCACCAGCTACAGTGAGGAGAACTGACGAGAATTGAGGGGAAGGTGAGAAGTCGTTTAGGTATTCATGCATTGAGAAGGCGTGCATGTGTTTGACTGCTGCATTCAAGCCACTCGGGTTCCTCAAACACAGAGAACCCCAATTACTAAAAAAAAAATCTCATCCCATCATTATTATCCTTACACATTATAAATAGAGATAAAAAGTCTATATTACCCCCACCCTTGATGTTGAAACCAATGGGTAGGATTTCACATGCTTATATGCTCACAAAATCATATATATATATATATATATATATATATATATATATATATATATATATATATATATATATATATATATATACTCACACGTTGCTACACCTTCAAAAAGAATACCTGAACGTTGAATTGTAGGAATATGATCATATGTCACAAAGAAGCAAAACAATTAAACCAAAGAGAAGCAATTGTTTGATCAAATGAAGCAAATCAACCAAAAAAGATAAGTTCATAACGGTAAGATCCTTCCCTCCAAGAACAACATTTATGACAAAAATAAATATTGTGAATGACACGGCAAATAAGATGGAAGTAGATGATAATTTATTGATCATCCGTCTAAAAATACATGAAAATTATAATTAGATTATGAAAAACTAACAAATATATTGAAAATGTGTGTATTACAAACCACTTTTTTTCAACCACTTTAAAATGATTGGAAAAACCAACCATTTTAGCAACCATTTCATATTGCAACTATTTTTCAAAAATTTTATGTGGGAAAAAGGGTTGCAAATTCCAACCACTTTTGCTAAAATTTTATGCCGAATTCATTTCGTTTCCTCATAGCTTCAAATGCAGCTCTCAAAAAGACTTCAAGTCGTATCTATTCATGTTCCTCTTCTTCCATCTAAAACCAAGGATCCATAGTTATGCAATACACCCAACGTAGTCTACGCATCTCCAATTCACGGAATCCATTGTGACCGGCTTGATGTCCAAAGTTATTCAAGAACTCCCACAATTCACGGTTCTTACCTAACACCCTTCTGCTACCCCATCCCGTAAAAGTAATAGCATAACCTTCGTCCTCTGAATTGCATAGGACAGTAGTTATTCTCTTTATATCTTTGCGGAGACGAATCAAACAACTAAATTTAGAAGGGTCAAACTTTAAAGATAAGTAATTGAAAACTCTACATCTAATTAGCAACATTTAAAAATTAAATATTAAAAATTAAATACAAACAAATTAGAAGTATCATATGATATAAAATATATTGTATATAAAATATATTGTATACATAATGTACACAAATTTTTTTAGTCTCTACATCATAATGAAAATTTTAAAGTTGTTAAAACCTGGACGATGCTGAAACCTAGCTGATACTAGATCCATATTATGCCATCCAAAATGATACACACAAGCCCCCTAAAAAAACAAACATATATGTATAACATTTTCAAGTTTTTAAAACAAATCTATGAAAACGATAGGAAAAATAAAAATTAAAAAACACCACAACCACAACAATCCCTGAGCGAAGCATACCTCAACCATTTTTTTAGTCTCAACATCATAATCTCCCTCGACGACAATTCCTGCTGTTCACTCGCAATATAGTGCGGGTTTTATATCGTATCCATAGGGGGGAAGGTTCTTTTTGTCAAAACTTTCACTACTAAATCTTAGTTTAAGGTAACAAAAACGATTATGAGGGGAAAGAGGGAACAAGGACAAATTATCAGACAAAAACAGAGGAAAAAGGGGCTCAAGGGTCGGTATTCGCCTCCTAGTGGTCAACCTAACACAAAGAGGTTCTAGTTATGACACTAAGCCAAGATAGAAGTTGAGTTATTGCAAGAAATAAAGCCACTCCGAGGCCTCTCCCGAGGTATACCCGAATTTAGCCTTAAAGGCTCGTCCATTAATCCCTTGAGGATGCACCTAAGGAGCTTGAAATGCAAATCACCCTACCTGAACTTCTCCACTAAATGAATGAGTCATTCGAATATCAGTCCAATCACCTTAGAGATCGTGTTTAAGTAGGCTTAGCGGGTTTCAAATACGTACTAAGCCCACAATCAAGAGAGTTTTTGGATGAAAACCTCATAAAACATGGCCTAATGCCTTAACTAGACCCAACTTTAGAAAAGGGATCCCATTAGGCGCTAAACCTCCCCCTAAACCCTAAGGAAACTAGCAACTAATTATGATAACAAACATTAAAATTAACAAGCTTAAAGCAAGAAAATTAAGCATGTGATTTCAAGAAAGGAAACACAATAAAATTAAGCATAATAACTAATTAAAACAAGTAATAAGAGAAAGAAATGAAGCTTACCCAAATAAGAAAGAGGACGATAATAATAAAAAAGAAGAAACTCCAAAGCTTGAATAATAATCTTCAAAATAATACTTCTTGAATGCAATAATCCAAGCCAAATACAAAATAGAGGCAAAGTTTGAAAGTAATGATGAGAGAATCTATCTAAAAAGTAGTGCTAAACAACTCAAAAGGGAAAGATGAACAGTAAACATTAGCTGCTAGTTTAGTTTTGGACCGAGCTTAAATACATTGGGAGAAAAATAAGCAAAACACAGTCGTTTTGGCCCTAAAATTTCCGTCAATTAGGGTCGTCACGGGCACTACAACCAGACGTCACGCCCATCATGAGGCGATTCCAAAACCTCGAACAGAAATTCTTCGCTGAGGTAGCGGGCGCTATCTCAGAACGTCACGCCCGTTACCACCTGGGAATCGGCTCTTCAACAAATCTCCTCAGCTGGGTCATGGGCGCTACCACCAGCCGTCACGCCCGTGACCTCTTGGAAGTCGGCACTTGGGGAAAATAACTTAGCAGGGTCACGGGCGCTACCTTGGATCGTCACGCCCGTGACCGCTCTCGGCAAAATGGCAGTTAAATCTCAAAATTAGGTCACGGGCGCTATAAATGGGGTCACGCCTGTGACCACCTGGGTTTGCCTTTTTGCTTATTTTTCAACTCTGGTCACGAGCATTACCTTTGGGGGTAATGACCTTGACCTCCTAGGTATGCCTTGACTCCTTTGCACAATCTTCAAGATGAGGGCCGCTCCTAGGATCCCGGGGTTGCTTCCTTGAATTCCCAAGCCGGGGTTCTTGGTATCAACGACTCAGCATCACCCAATGTTTTAGGTCCAAACTAACCTACATAGAAACTAATAGAAAGACGGATAAGGGACAATTATTAGGAAAGGTGACGAACAAAACTTCTAAGTAAATAGAGTGACACTTAGGCATACAATTGAGCCTAAACACCCCCCACACTTAGGATTTTGCTCGTCCCAAGCAAAAACAACATGAAACTACCTAAACTAACACAAACTCCACTTTCGTGGGAGACAACGGATGCATTTAGCGTATGCACCAAGCCCTTTAAACCCCCCGGCAGCCCAGGTGGACGAGGTAGGTCTCGTGAGGGTTAGTAGCAACTCTACCCACAAAAGCCATGAGAAGAAGTGGGGGAGAGAAGGGGATGAAGAGTGAAAAACAAAACAAAGAAAACCCGAGAGAAGAAGAAGATATTCAAGCCCCTAACAATGCAACTAGACATCCAACCGGTCTTACCAATCAAAAAGAAGGGGCAAACATGAACAAGTAAGGATACTTAGGTTATAGGAATGCCAGCCCTAGAGATTTTTAACTCTAAGCGATTTCATGTTGAGTGAAGTCCTTGTACGCATGTGCAAGTGGGCCTCAAATTGCACTCTCTAGCCTAGGTCGGTCGATCGAAGAAGTTTTCATGCTCGAGCTCGGGTTTATTTAGCGAGTTGCTTAATTAAGTGTCACCCAAAACTATTTGTCGTCGCCCTGGCTTTGTGACGGCCGTAGGAGACATAGAGAAGGGCTCCACATTCTCGAAGTTTTTAGTGTGTCACCCAAGACTATTGGTGTCGCCCTTGGCTTTGTATCGACCGTAGGAAACATAGAAAAGGGTTTCACAAATTTTATTAAACGTCACCCAAATCTATTGGTGTCGCCCTTGGCTTTGTGACGGCCGTAGGAGACATAGAGATGAGCTCCGTACTTTTTAATGATTTACTTATTAAGTGTCACCCAACTCTATTGGTGTCGCCCTTGGCTTTGTGACGGCCGTAGGAAACATAGAGCAGCGTTTCACTGATTTTATTGAATTACTTTATTAAGTGTCCCTCAACTCTATTTGTCGTCGCCCTTGGCTTTGTGACGGCTGTAGGAGACATAGAGCGGGGTTTCACTTTCTCGATTAGATTATTAGGCGCGAGCAAGAGCATTAGACTGCTAAGACCAACCAACTTTGGTAAAGAAAAGAACAAAAATAGGCGTGTAAATGGTAAGGACATCACTTTCTCAATCAAAAGAGGGGTTTATTAGAAGTAAATCATGGCAATCAACCAAACTAAGACCTATGATCATTCATGTCGACCGCTTCTAACTGATTAGTTCAGCCAATTAGGTGGCTATCTACACAATTATGGACAAAAACATCTCCTTAAAGAAAACAAACTCTTTTTGGTTTTTTCACAACTTTTTTTCCATTTTCTCTTTCATTTTTCACCACATTTTTCGATTTTTTTCACATTTTTAACACTTTTTCACTTTTTTTTCGAACTTTTCTATAAAAGAAAAGGCAACAAAAGGAACCTAAAAAGACTAGGTGTGCTACCCAAAACATAAAGATTCCCCCCCTCCCCCACACTTAAAATCCCCAATGTCCTCATTGTGGGAAGAGTGTCTCATAAAGGGTAGAGAAACTACGAAAAACATATATACAAACACCTAGCAGAGAGAAAAGGGGTGGCGCCCCGAGCCCACACGGCTCCAACAACAAAGAAAACAAAACACAAAGCATACTAGGGGTACGCCACCAAAAAGAAAAAAATCATGCATGCAGCAGAGAAATAAGAAGCAAGAAAGAAAAACTAAAGAGAAAAGGAATGGGCTTACTAAGAGGCGTCTTGAGTGCATAAGTAAACACCGAACCAACGGGGGGATAAGGAAGGAAAAATGTTAGTGAAAAAGAAAACGGCATGCATGAATATGTACATCTAACTAAAAAGAAGCAGAACGAAAGGAATGAAAAGAACTACAAGACTAGATAAACTAAAAAGAAAAAGAAAAACAGAGACTCAATGAAAAGCAAAACGAAAACTAAAGAAAATAAATAAAAATATATATTTACAACATGTACATTGCCAAAGATACGACCGACTTAATGCTCGATGTTGTTGAGCAAAAGCCGGGGAGAACCAACCTCACAAAAGTCACACACTTGAGAAAGTTTGGACTACGATATATCATCACAAAGCGAACAATCGAATTGGGATAAAATTTCAAACTCGGTCGACCAAGACCTCAAACACTAAGGGAAAAGGGAGACGCACATGCTCCTACAACAAGACTCATACCCAATCGACCAATGCAAAAATTTTCCCCCCACACTTGTCATGCAAAAAGCAATATAATAAACTAAAGAGATTGGGGGGAGGGAAGTTCTTACAATCATTGGTGACCGAAACCCCCGGCAGGGGGTCGATCCGAAGGGTAGTAGCCGGCGGGTGAGAATCATTCATACGGCGGGCGCTGGCCGCCTCCGCTATAGTATCCGTAGCGGAGGTCGTTAAGGATTTGGTCGTGTTGTTGGGCCCGGGTTTTGAGGTTCTCTAGGATGGCGTGGTCCTGCTACTGGAGGACACAAATGTCCTGAATCCCGGCGTAGATGTTGTTGAGTTGGGTGGACATAGCTGAGAAGTCCACCGAACCCATGCCAGATTGTGCCTGCTCCTACCTCTCTTCTCCCTCCTCTTCCTCCTCCTCTTCTTCCTCTTCACTTTCTTCCTCCTTGCTCCTAAGAGGGTTCCCCTCGTCCTCACTCTCGGCGTCCAAGGGATCGCCTTGAATTACAGTCGCGCGGGGCTCGCAGGACCATGTGTTCCGGTTCCTAACATCGATGCGAGCCGCGTTCTCCCTAAAATAAAATTTGGTTTTGCGCTTGGGTTTTGTGCCGTGCCAATAGTGGACGAGCATTCGGCCTTGTGAGAAAATCTTCATGTTGATAAGCTGAACCCCGTCTAAAGGTTGACACTCAAAATGTGGGTTTGCCCTCTACATGTATCGTCCGAAGCCACATCGGTCCGCAATATGTGAGATAATGTGACCCATGCCGTACTTTCGGGTCTCTCGGGAGATGTCGTGGAGCTGGTAGAGGATTATCGAGGCCGTATTGATCCGACGTCCGAGCAGGTCGTTGAAAATGATGAAGAGGTCCGCTTTACGGACATTGTTGCACCCCTCATCGCGCCCGACCACCGAGTTGGTGATCAAGCGATGGAGGTATCAGACGATGGGATTGCAAAAGTCCCGGGCCTTGGTACGCTTAGGGTCGAAGTAACGGTGACGTGAGCCAAAAACAGCAACGTCTGCCCTAGCTCGGTAAGTCAAGAGCTTCAGGGCCCTATTGGCCGGGAAGTTATCAATTTCTGCAGCGGGAATGCCACTCGCTGGAAGATGTAATTTATCGCTCAATTCATCTAGAGTTAACCGCACGAGACGCCCATTAATTTGGAAACTCAACTCTGCGTCATTGCGGGTCGGTCGTTCTACTTGTAGTGAACTTAGGAGTTCAAGAACAACCTGATCATAAACCTTGGTTTTGATTTTCATGAAGTTCTCCCATCCTAGGACTCCGAATAAATGGTCTAGACTAGGCTTTAAGTTCATATCCCTACATGTTTCATCATGATATATGAAAGGGACGGCGATTTTCCTAGTCTTGAACTTATTATACTTCGCCCTGTGCCAATCGGCACGAAATTGAATCCTATAGGGGTCCAAAACAACCATAGGCTCAGACTCGAAACGAATAGTAGGTGCCATACCTTGAGGGGCCGATGGTTTTCCACTACCAAATGAAGAACTGGGGCCAGATGGTGCTTACCGTTGGCGTTTGGAGCGACTTGAACTAGCCATCGTTCACCAATTGATCAAAGGGAAGGTAGATTTGAGAATGGAGGAGGCTAAGGATAGACCGTTCTTTCTCTAGCACCCAACTCACAAAGATTAGAGTTTTGGTTCTTGAGAGAGAAAGGTGGTGATAGTGGTGGTTGAAGGTGGCGGTAGGTGGTGGGGGGTGTTTGTGAAGGAATGAGGGTGAGAGTGAGGTGATGGAGATGAGAGAATGGAGGTGGTGAGTGAAATTAAGGTTTCTAAAGATGGAGATGGAGGATGAATGAAGGATTTGAGGGAATTTGAGGGGATTAGAGTGAAGGAGAGTATGAGATGGGGGCTAGGGTTTGTGAGTGAGAGGGAGAGAGAGAGTCACGGGTGAGATGAAGAAATTTGGAGGAAATGGGTTCTGAAATCGCGAAAAGAGGGTTTGAATTCCCGAAAATGAGGTCGTCACGGGCGCTACCAGGTCTCGTCACGCCCGTGACGACTTGGAAATTGGAAATTGGCTGGGACAGGGTGGCGGGCGCTACCCCAGCGCGTAACGCCCGTGACTCCATTCTGCAAACCTGGAATAATTTCCTTGAAATTGGTAGCGGGCGCTACCACTCTAGTCACGCCCGTGACCACCTGGATTCACCCACTTCAATATTTCTTAACTTTCAACCACCTTCCTGGCTCCATTACACCCAAACATAATTCCATAACAACTCCAAATGACCTCCCTCCACTCAGAATTTTATGCATACTCCTCTCTTTTCACCTTCAAATGAATCCAATCTTCAAACCCCCACACTTGTTCTTTCGCACCACTCCAATTTTTTTTCTTTTTCTTTTTCCTTTTTTTCTTTTCTTTTCTAACTTTTCTCTCCTCTTTTTTTTTCTTTTTTTTTTTCGTTTCAAAACCTAGAACTAATACCTCGGAAAAATAAAGAAAAATAAAGAAAATAAAGAGAAATAAAGAAAAAGGAAGAAAAACAAGGGTTGCCTCCCTAGAAGCGCTTGTTTTAGGTCCCGAGCCTGGCCATGTTGAACTTTCAATCTCTAATGTTTGGGAAGTAAACAACACATGCTGCGGGGATCGTCTCGGGGTGGAAATAAGGCTTGAGCTTTGAAGCTTTTACCTTGAATGTACCCCCATCTTGCCTTTGAAGCTCAACAACTCCAAAGGGGTTGACCTTTTCAACCCGAAATGGGCCTGACCATCTTGTCTTCAACTTCCTCGGAAAGAGCTTTAACCTTGAGTTGTAGAGTAGGACTTGGTCGCCATCGTGGAATTCTCTTTTGCTTAGCCTCTTGTCATGCCACGACTTTGTCCTCTCTTTGTAAATTTGGTTGTTCTCATAGGCATCCCGGCGAATCTCATAGAGTTCTTCCAATTGTAACAACCTCCTTTCACACGCCTCATTCAAATCATAATTAATGCGCTTCACGACCCAATGGGTCCTATGTTGCAACTCGACCGGGAAATGACAAGACTTGCCATAAACTAGCCGGAAGGGCGTGGTTCCAATCGGTGTCTTGTACGCCGTGAAGTACGCCCATAATGCATCGTCAACTTTATTGGCCCAATCTTTCCTCGATGCAACGATGGTTTTCTCAAGGATTCGCTTCAATTCTCGGTTAGTGATCTCGGCTTAACCGCTTGTTTGTGGGTGATAAGGAAGGCCTCGCTTGTGAACCACTCAATACTTGGCTAGGAGCGATTGGAATTTTTGCTCAATGAAATGTGACCCATTGTCACTTATCACCACCCTTGGTACGCCAAAGCGAGGGAAGATAATCCTCTTGAAGAGCTTGGAAACCACCTGGGCATCACAAGTCGGGCTTGCCACGGCCTCCGCCCATTTGGATACGTAGTCCACCGCTACGAGGATGTACTTATTACCCCTTGACGATGGGAACTGTCCCATTTAATCAATTCCCCGAACATCGAAGACCTCAACCTCATAAATGTAGTTAAGAGGCATATCATTCCTTCGGGAGATATTACCAATTTGTTGGCACTTATCGCATGCCTAGACGTAGGTGTTGATGTCTTTGAAGAGCGTGGGCCAATAATAGCCCGATTGAAACACCTTTGCTGCTGTTTTGGAGGGGTCGTCGTGACCTCCACAAGGCATATCATGATAGTGAGTGATGATCGAAGGAGCTTCTCGTTGATGCACACATCTCCGGTAGACACCATCCTTGCACCACTTGAAAAGATATAGATCGTCCCAAAAGTATGACTTGGCCTCGTGAAGGAGTTTTGTTTCTCATGATAGGGCAATCCCAGCATTAAAACTCCTCCCACCAAATAGTTAACTATGTCGGCATACCATGGTAATTCATCATTCAACACGATCATCAAGTGTTCGTCCGGAAATGAATCGTCGATCGGTGGATCCTTGTACTCAACTACGATTCTTGAGAGCTGATCCGCCACCACATTATGCATCCCATCCTTGTCCCGTATCTCGATATTGAACTCTTGAAGAAGAAGGACCCATCAAATGAGGCGGGGTTTTGCATCCTTTTTCTCCAATAGGTACTTGAGGGTCGAGTGGTCGGTGAATACCACCACTTTGGAGCATAGTAAGTATTGCCGGAATTTTTCAATAACAAAGACCACCGCTAGAAGCTCCTTTTTGGTTGTGGAGTTGTTCCGTTGGGCATCGTCCAAAGTTCTACTAGCATAGTGGATCACATATGGCAATTTGTCCTTCCTTTTACCCAATACCGCTCCGACGGCCTAATCGCTTGCGCCGCACATAATCTTGAATCGGATGCTCCAATCGGGGGGTTGAATGATGGGGGCCGAGGTGAGTGCCTGCTTGATCTTCTGAAATGACTCAAGACACTCGTCAGAAAACAAAAAGGGGTATCTTTGGCGAGGAGCTGAGTCAAAGGCCTCGCTACCTTTGAGAAGTCCTTGATGAAGCGGCGGTAAAAACCCGCATGCCCGAGGAAATTTCTCGCCCCTTTTACAGAAAACCGGGGTGGTAGTTTTTCGATGACTTCGATCCTAGCCTGATCGACCTCAATAACCCTTTCTGACAGTACATGGCCAAGTACTACCCCTTCTTGGACCATGAAGTGGCCTTTCTCCCAGTTGAGTAAGAGGTCGACTTCTTCGCACCTTGATAACACTGTTTCAAGGTTTTTCAAACACCTCTCGAAGGCGTTACCATAGACGGAGAAGTCGTCTATGAAAACTTCCATGATACGTTCTATGAAGTCCGAAAAGATGGCCATCATGCAGTGTTGAAAGGTGGTCGGGGCATTGCATAACCCAAACGACATCCTTCGATAAGCGAAGGTACAATAAGGGCATGTGTAGGTAGTCTTATCTTGGTCGTTTGGGTGGATCAAGATTTGGAAAACCCCGGAGAATCCATCCAAATAAGAAAACTAAGAGTGCCTAGCCAACCTCTCAAGCAATTGGTCGATGAAGGGAAGGGGGAAATGATCTTTCCTAGTGGCGTGGTTTAGCTTTCTATAGTCGATGCACATACGCCAACCCGTGATGGTCCTAGTTGAAACTAGTTCATCTTTTTCATTTTTTACCACAGTCATCCCTCCCTTTTTAGGCACTACTTGAACGGGACTCACCCACTCGCTATTTGCGATGGGATAAATGATCCCCGCCTCAAGCAACTTCACTACTTCTTTTTTAACGACCAATTACATATTCGGGTTTAGCCACCTTTACGGTTGCCTAGAGAGTTTATGGTCGGTCTCAAGATCGATACTATGCATGCACAATCCAGGACTCACTCCCTTGAGATCCTCAATGCTATACCCAATGGCACTGATGTGCTTGCGAAGCACATCGAGAAGACTTTGAAGCTGGGTGCCATGGAGGTTAGCATTGACGATTATGGGAAAAGACTCAGAAGGACTAAGAAATTCATACCTCAAAGACGGTAACAAAGGCTTCAACTCAATATCGGGCACCTTTCTTTCCATGACCTCCTTTGGCTTGGGTTCCTCCACACTTGCTACGAATTCACTTCCCAAGAATGGGTCATGATACTCCGAGGCTTCATCAAGAATAGATACATAGGAAGCCACATCCCCATCCAAGGTCTCTCGCTCAAAGGCTTCTAGCAAAGCCTCCTCCAAAGGGTCATCAAAGGCTATAAAAGATCCAAGTTTTTCATCAACTAATTCTTTTATGATGTCTATTTGGTAACATGACTCCTCGATCGATGGAGCAACAATAGAAGTTTGAAGGTTGAACTCCATCTCCTCATCTCCGATGTGGAGAGAAAGCTTGCCGTTCTTCACATCGATCATAGCCCCGGCGGTTGCTAGGAAAGGCCGACCCAAAATAATCGGTATTTGTTCATCTTCGGCCATATCCAATACGATGAAGTCACATGGAATATAAAATTTTCCCACTTGCACCGGAACATCTTCAAGAACTCCTACCGTGCGCCGAATAGATCGATCGGCCATTTCAAGGGAAATAGTAGTGGGAACAAGTTCGTGACACTTCAATCTTTTGCAAATCGAATGTGGCATCACACTCACGCTAGCACCGAGGTCACAAAGGGCTTTGCTAATCACCACATCCCCAATGGAGCAAGAGATGGACAAACTTTCGGGACCCAAAAGTTTAGGAGGATGCTTATTGTCAATGATTGCACTACACTCATGAGTCAAAGAGACCACCTCATTTTCTCCAATCTTCCTCTTGTTAGTGAGGAGCTCCTTAAGGAATTTAGTGTAAGATGGCATGTTCGTGATCGCCTCAAGGAATGGGATGTTAATGTGGAGACTTTTGAGGATCTCCATGAACTTGGCAAACTTCGCATCTTCCTTCACTTTGGCGAAGCATTAAGAAAAAGGAAGGGGTGGAGCATATGGCTTGACTTGTTGGATGACCAACTCCTGTTCCTTCTTAACTGCTTTCCCTTTCTTTTTCAGCTCGTCTCCTTTGACCGCTTCTTCCACCTTCTCATCTTTCTCCTCAATAATAACTCCCTCCTATTCAACGGTTAAGTCTTCTACCACAACTTCACTTCTAACTCCTTGATCAACTCCAGTTTTCGGGCCCTCAAGCTCCTTGGCTGTAACGACCGGCCCTAAACCCGTATTAATTAAGGTCTTAATCCCAGTGATTAACGAAATTACGTTGTTCAAATTTTTCTTTCTTTTACGTTAATATGGTTATTACTGTTATTATTATTATTATTATTTATTTTTATGCGCGACAGGTCTCGAGCAAGGCGATGGTTAAACGGGTTGATTTTATCTCGAATTTAAAGTTATTATTACGAGTTTATGGATACTTTTACGATAAGTTTTATAATTTATTTTATCGTTCTCAATTTTACGCTTGTAACCGAAGAAGGTTATATTAATTTTAATTTCCGTTTCTTTTACGATTTATATTACCCAACCTTCCTAAGTACATTTTGTTGCTCAATTCATTTTATTAATATGTCCTACCAATTTATTTTATGTGGTTTAGTATTAGTTAATTTTACCCAATTTATTCCCAAGTAATTTTATTTAATTTATGCTAAACTATTTTATCAAGTTTTATGTTGATTAATTTTATCTAGTTTATTACCAATTACCTTATCTAGCTAATTTTAATGATACCTTAGTTAGCCTAATTACTAATTAGAAGAATGATTTAAGTAGTGTTTTAATTTAATTAAGGGAGTATATTTATATATACAAGGGGGGAGTAATAAGGTCTTCTACTTCATTTTATTTACAAATCAGAAATTCATCTCACCTCAACCCTCCTCCCCCTTTCTCCTCTGCCCAGCCCAGCACTGTCCGGCGTTTTCCGCATGACCGGCGTGCCCAGGTGGCCGAGCCACCCTCCTTCCCTCCTCTCTTGTTTTCGTCTCCAATTTCTCTCTCAAGTGGTATATATTCAAAACCCTAACTCTATTCTTTATGTTCTAATCTGAAATTTCACTTCTAATTTGTGTAATTCTTGTTGTTCTTCATCTCTTTTATGTTTTTAAGCATGAATTTATGTTGTGGTTAAGTTAGGTTAGTTAGGGTTTAAGTTTTGGGTTGAATGCATGTAAATTTTGGGTGTTCTTGAAGAGTTCTTGATAGATTTATGGTGGATGATGATTCTATCTTTGTGCATGTGAGTTTGTTGAAGGAATATTGAATTTTGGGACTGATTGTAAGTATTGGTTATGTTAATTATGTGATTTTGTGCTTAAATGACATGAATTGGTGAGAATTTGGGGAAGGAGTGCTAGTACAAGCATTGTTTCAAGTAGCATGATTTAATCCATGGTTGCATGTGAGATTTATGATGTTATTTGAGTAAGTTTTGAATGTTCATTTCTAGAAATATGATGAATGTTAGCTAATTTGAAGTTTAGTTGTGAATTGGTATGATTTAGAAGCTTAAACAAACATTAGAAGTGGGATTAAGGGCATTAAAGTTTCTGTTTGGGAATCTGATTTTTACACAGGATGAAAAGTGTGAATTTTGCCCGCATTTTTACTGGAAATGATAGCCCAAGTGATTATCTAACTCTAGGCTTTGGAATTTCGAGAATCCGATATGTATAGCCCGAGATACGAGCAAAACCGTGAAGGGGTACTGTTATATACGTTTTCTGGAGTCAGTAGTTAAATGCTACTTTTTCGTCCATTTGGAGACCTTGTTGGTTCTTGTGATAAACATAAAAGTTTTAGGTTACTCTTTAAGCTTTCCGGAAAGATAAGATTTGCGCCCATACGATATCGGGAGTGAAAGACATGAGGCCGTGTTTAAGGGCTGTCAATTTAGTTTTCTGCCCAGAATATTATTTCCAATTTCTGACTTTGGGGCCATAATTCAATCATTAAGGAGTTCTAATCAATGGGCGAATCGTATGTCAATGTTAGGATAATCAAGATATGTATTTTAGGTTGCAAGTATGATCATTTGGTGAGGATGGTTTTCTCCTAAAGGTGTAATTGTCATTAGTAAGTCATGGTTATACTATTGAAGAACTAAAAGAGTTATTATCACATATTGATGTTTGGTTTAGAATTCAGGATGCTTGTCTAGCCTAAGGCTTCTTTGATCTCTAAATAGTCTCAAGAAATAATCTTCTTCTAAGTACTTAACTCTAGTTCATCGTTTCAAATGCTCCCGAAATTAATATTTCATGCTCATAATTGTCTTCCTTGTCGCTTGACGACATTCCCAAATAAAGTCAAAGAACTCGTTAATCCTCATTTTAGCCTTCCATTTCTTGAGTTTCATACTCCATCCATGTTATTGTCCAAGTCTACTCTTCAATTCACAAGCTTTCCATCGATTATTTACGAGCCTCTATATGAGTTTCATATCGGAAGTTCAAACCATAGGATTTGTTTTTATGTGCCGACAAACCAGCTTCTGTCCGGGTTACTTTTCGAGCCCTTCCTTTCATTTTTAGCCTTCGGGCCAGTTGACAAAGTTGTAGGGCGTGATTTTCCCTTTCCGAAAAGTACTCGTTTGCAAAAATCTGAGTTTCCTAACTCAAGTTATCACCAAATCTTTGATTGATCAAAAACTGAAATTTCTATTTTTCTCATCCCATTTAAGTTATCAATTTTTAATTATTTTAATCCCAGCTTGTAAATTTCAAGGACTTTATTAAAGTTCTCAATTTTCTTATGCTCTTATTATAGTTTCCAAGTCGCCCAAACCGTCCCAAGCTCGAGGCACGTCGCTAGATCTTTCTACTACCCAAGGTACGCAAATTGTCCAACTTTTCGCTCCTTATCATCATTTAATGTTTTCATGGTTATTTTAAGTTGTGCTTTAATGTTTATGTTACGGTTTTAAAGGGTCTCATTTTTTATGTTTTCTTTGTGCTAGTTACTTATAGGTGCTAGCTCTCTTTTTATGCATGATACTCCTGATCAGAGTGTCGGACACGGCGATGTCATCGCTCGCGATACCCAATCCAAACTTCGATCGGTTTGGGCATGCGCATGTGTGAGATGCATTGCATCGATCGTAAGGGATCAAATACTTATGTTTTAGTACCTATCTTACCTTTCATGTACCTTACCTTTTACGTTGATGAATCAAGTTATTTTATTCTTGTTTATCCCTTTCCCCGTTTTTAAAATGAATTTAAATGCCGGCACTAAAACCGTTTTCGAACGGTTTGACGTGTTGGAGGTTTACGTACTGAGTGTTTCCCCACTCATTTTTGCGTATGTTTTAATGTTAGGCGGTCCGAGCTCTCCGGTTAAAGGCAAGGATAAGCAAAAGTAGGAGTTTTCCCGACCAAGGTAGTCTTAAAGGGTGGTTTTGGCCAACATCGGTGGTCTTCTTGGTGCCAGAGATTGATTCATATGGGAAGAAGTTTAATATATATATATTTCTTGATGGATGTATAAAGCTTAATATATATATGTTTTTAGTGATTGTTTATGTATGGGTTTAAGTGTAGCGTTCATTTGGGTGATTCATGTATAGTTTGGTGGTTCGTGTGCCTTGTCCCGAGTGGGGACGGCGGTAATGCCTCAATACTTGTCTTTTCCGCTGTGCTAATCACAGGTTTAATTGATGGTTTAAGTTAATCTTGTGGTTAAGGGTGTTGGGGTGTTACATTGGCGCTCCTCAAAGTGATGGCATTGATATGCCCCTTCGGGTTTTATTGGGGTTGGCTAGGTAAACCCTTGGAAGAAGAAGATTGAGACTGGAAGTTAGAGACTTGTTGAGCTAGTTGAGCCAAATGAGTTTCAAGCATCCTCTGGCTAGCATGAATAGCCTCATTTTGCTACAACTGGGCGGCATTGAACGCCTCTTGATTCTTGAGATACCTTTGCATAAAGTCCATCTAATTGCTCATTTGTGGAGGGGGTTGTTGGTAAGATTGAAGGGCTAGATGGTAGGCTTGGTTTTGGTACTAAGGGTTTTGTTGATGGGGGCGGTTTTAGTTTTGTGGAGGATGGTTTTGGCTTTGGTTAGGGTAGGAAAAGCCCGAAGGAACATAAGATGGGTTTCCTTGAGGGCGGACAGGTTCATTGTTGCGGTAAGAGAGGTTGTTCCGATAAAGAGTGTTCGCTTGCTCATTGGATACCAACTCCGTTTGGCACTCGAAATTTGCATGTCCTCCCCCACATATCTCACAACGCAATCCCGAGGTGGACGAAGATGAAGGAACAGAAGAGTGAACCTCCATAATTGGCTTGAGTTGTTGGGTCGTCTTCATCTCGGCCATGTCTCGCGAAAATTATTGCATTGTCTTTTGCATATCTTTGATAAGATAACCCAAGTTCTCGTCGTCGCTGCAACTTGTCACCTCCCTTGAATTCCTTCCCCAATTGCATGTATTCTCCGCCATTTGAGCCAAAAGAGCATCGGCTTAAACGGGGGTCTTGCTTAGGAAAAGGCCGCTTGAAGCATCGCCAATCGATTGCTTCGTGTTCATAGAGAGACCCTTGTAGAAGGTATGCAGAATAAGAGCGGCCGGAAGATTATGGTGCGGACACGCCCGTTGAAACCCTTTGTATCGCTCCCAAGCCTCGAATAAAGACTCCACCGGTTGTTGTCGAAAGTTCATGATCTCCGTCCGTAGGCGAGCCGTCTCCATGGGTGGGAAGAACCTCCTCAAAAAGCCTTGGCTTAGTGCGTCCCAAGTCCGAAAAGTGTTCGGATTACAGTTGTCAAGCCATCCTCGAGCCTTCCCGGCAAGAGAAAACGGGAAGAACTTAAGGTGGATGTATTCCTCCGGAACTCCTTGCATCCGAATCATGCCGCACCTCTCCAAGAAGTTGGAAATATAATTGATGGGGTTTTCCGAGTCAAGTTCATGGAACTTGGATTGCTCAATGAGATGTAGGAAATTCGGCTTGACCTCGAAAAGACTCCCTTCCGGAAGGTCGGGTAAAACAATCGGAGAACCTCCCGTACCCGTCGAGGGTGATGCGAATGAAAGGAGGGTACGTGGTTCTGGTTGTGTCATAGCCTCTCGTTGTTGTCATTCAAGAAGACGCTTACGGGCGTTCGCGGCGTTGTTGTGTCGTGCAGTCGCTTCGATTTCAGGATCAAAAGATACAAGAGGTATTTGGTCTCTCCTGCGCAGGCACTAAACAAGAAAACGAACTAATGCCTAATGCCTTAACTAGCGGGTTTCAACTACGTACTAAGCCCACAATCAAGAGAGTTTTTGGATGAAAACCTCATAAAACATGGCCTAATGCCTTAACTAGACCCAACCTTAGAAAAGGGATCCCATTAGGGGCTAAACCTCCCCCTAAACCCTAAGGAAACTAGCCACTAATCATGATAACAAACATTAAAACTAAAAAGCTTAGAGCAAGAAACCTAAACATGATTTCTAGTAAGGAAACACAATAAGATTAGGCACAATAACTAAATAAAACAAGTAACAAGAGAAGGAAATGAAGCTTACCCAAATAAGAAAGACGACGATAATAATAAAAAAGAAGAAGAAACTCCAAAGCTTGAATAATAATCTTCAAAATAATACTTCTTGAATGCAATAATCCAACCCAAATACAAAATAGAGGCAAAGTTTGAGAGTAATGGTGAGAGAATCTATCTAGAAAGTAGTGATAAACAACGCAAAAGGGAAAGATGAACAGTAAAAATTAGCTGCTAGGTTTAGTTTTGGACCGAGCTTAAATACATTGGGAGAAAAATAAGCAAAACACAGTCGTTTTGGCCCTAAAATTTCCGTCAGTCAGGGTCGTCACGGGCGCTACAACCAGACGTCACGCCCGTGACGAGGCGATTCCAAAACCTCAAACAGAAATTCTTCGCTGAGGTAACGGGCGCTACCTCAGAACGTCACGCACGTTACCACCTGGGAATCGGCTCTTCAACAAATCTCCTCAGCTGGGTCACGGGCGCTACCTTGGATCGTCACGCCAGTGACCGCTCTCGGCGAAATGGCAGTTAAATCTCAAAATTAGGTCACGGGCGCTACAAATGGGGTCACGCCCGTGACCACCTGGGTTTGCCTTTTTGCTTATTTTCCAACTCTGGTCACGGGCATTACCCTTAGGGGTAATGACTGTGACCTCCTGGGTATGCCTTGACTCCTTTGCACAATCTTCAAGATGAGGGTCGCTCCTAGGATCCCGGGGTTGCTTCCTTGAATTTCCGAGCCGGGGTTCTCGGTGTCAACGACTCAACATCTCCCAATGCTTTGGGTCCAAGCTAACTTGCATAGAAACTAATAGTAAGACGAATAAGGGACAATTATTAGGAAAGGTGACGAACAAAAATTCTAAGTAAATGGAGTGACACTTAGGCTCAAAATTGAGCCTAAACACCTGCGTCAATCAAATGGTTCAGATAATCGTTGTACCTCGCCCCTTCCCCCAAATTTGCGAGAATGTCCCTCATGTATTGGAGGCTCGGGGGTGGTGGTCTCTGCGCTCCCGCGCTATGAGCTATAATAGTCATCGTTCGTTGTAGTGTATGTCTCAATGCATAGGCCTTGCATTCCTCTAATACAAATACCAACTTATCAAAATCAACTAATGGAACAAAAAGCAAAAACTAACAAAATCACAAAAGGCAAAAGAAAATTCCCCCAATCTGTTCTAATCCAACATTTCTGGAATGGGGTCTTCAGTTGGATTCCAAACAGCTTCTAGAAGATCCCTAAACAAATGGGGAATTCTCAATGTGAACTCCATTCGAGTTGCATGCACATGGACTCATTTTGTAAAACGTCAAGTGCAGTTGTTGCCATTGTTGTCTATGTCACAAAGCTTTTGGGAGGAATAAGAAAGGAAAGAGTGGAGAGCAAGTTGCGAGTGAAGAGTAGAGTATTTTGGTTCAGCTGCTGAGTGTTCAGATTAAATTGCCCTCGAACTTGGTAAAACTGTAAAAAAATACTCTTGAAAATTTTTTTATTAATAAATTATCCCTTAAGTGGGAAAATGTGATAACAATGACCTTTGAGTGACTTGTTACCGGGAAGCGCCTTATTAATGGTGATTAGACATCTTTGGGGGTAATCATGATGAAGGTGTTTAATACGTAAACATCACCCCACCCTTTGAAATTCTGAAGTTGACTTTAAAAACCTTGACCCCCTCTTTCCATCTTCATCTTTGTCTGGTCTTCTTCTCTCGCTCATCTTTACCATTAGGATTTTTATACTTCCTTCCCCTCCGCAAAATTCAACCTTTCTGAGTTAACTCCCTCCCTCCCCACAACAATGGCTGCTAATGACGTTCTCTCGCTAATGACGTTGTTAACCATGCCCAGGTCATGTCTTGCACCTCATGTCCGTGTTTCTTTGACACGGATAGGATCTGCACATGTGGCCTTCTTTGTGTGGTTCGGGTGTCAATGACACCCTTGAACCCATTCAGAATGTTCGCAAGATGCAGATTCCATTACTCCCCCAAGGGTGTGATTACTTTGACTGAGTTAACGACCCCATCTGCTCTGTATTGAGGACCCCTTCCGTTACCACCATGGTGAGAAACACCACATTGGCTGCAGAACTGTCAAGGACGGTCAAGAAATTGACCAAGCTGAGAAAGGAGAATGAAGAAATGATTGGGGAGTTGATCGACGCTGAGTATCAGGTTAAGGTACTCAAGAAGTCTCGAAAGAGGCTTATGGTATTGATCGGTGTTCTGGTGGTGGTGTTGGTGGGGGTCATGCTTTAGCATGTCTAGATGGTGGGAGAGGGGTGTCCAAGGTGGGTGGAAGGTCAAGCAGCAGCAACATTAAATTAAAAATTCTCGTCTTTTATTTTTGTTTTTGAGTGGGCTTTGTAATTTTTTGGGCGGGGTTACTGGTAATTTAAATAGCCCACCACTGACAAAAATTTTTGGGTGGTAACTTTGGGTGGCTTTTGGTGGCCATGGCGTACTCTGTTTTTGTATGTCATGGCTTATTGTTATTTTATGTTTATGTTCATGTTGACTTTAGTTTAGTTTTAGTTCATTGTACTTATTGTTTCGTTAAATTCAAATACTTTCAACATTGTCAATTCAATTTCATTTTGCTGCAACAAAGTGGACGGAGATGAAACTTACTGTCAAAATACCTAAAGACAGACATTTTGAGATTGGAGTTTAATTAACTCGACGTTACTTTTGATTTTTTTTCTATTTTTTCTTCTTTTCCATATTTCCTTAATTTTTTCCAATTACCAATAGATCAATTAACTAGAGTCGTATATCTTATACTAGTATTCTTATGGTACTTTTTGCTGGATTTGATGTTTGTTTAAGATGTTAAAACATTGGTAGTTCTTTTAGCACCTTCGGTCGACTAAGTTTTATTTTATTTTGGCATAGTTTGTTTTGGGTACCTCATGTTTCGACTAATTTTCGATTATGGATTGATTTTTATAGTGTCTTTTGGCACTTTCAGTTGGTTGAATGAATTTTTGATAAGAGGCTGCTAATTATAAAAAAAATGAAATAAAATATTAGTAGTGCTTATGTTGACAAAAAGTTATGAGTTACTGATTTGAGTATTCACGTTATTAAACTTGATGGTCTTGAAAATGCCACTTTTTTTATTTCACTTCTTTTGAATTTTATTGATTTTTGTTTGTTGTGCTTGAAATCAGATTTTTTTCTATACTATCTTGTAGATTGGAGGATTTCATAGGGTTTGCTTTGAATTTGTTATCGACTTTCAACTATTGCTTACTTCGATTTTGTGCTTAATTTGTGCTGATTCGAGTTCGATTAGTGTTTTGTTGGGATGTTAGAAAGGATGTTAGCACAATGGTTAGGTTTTTGTTGTACTTAAGAGTGGTAAATTTGCTCTAGTTCAGTGGATGATAGGGTGATGTGTGTTTGCTAGCTCAGGTTAGGAAGAAAGTTGGTGGATTATTTGCTTTTATGTGCTTCTCTTTTTATGTACTTGAAAGGTAAAAAATTAGGGTTACTTTTAGAGGCAATTAGCTACTTCAGTAATTAATTACAGTGACACAATCTATAGATTACTTTGCTGTGTAATAACCTGATAATGATATGAATTTTTTGTTTATATAATATATTAGCATGGAAAGATGTGTAAATAATAAGTATGTGAGTTTCGCTTCTTGTCTGATTAGGATTTTTTTTAGGTATACTATTACTAAACTATCCCTTAATAGTAACCCTTAAATATTTGATAAATTGATTAAGGTTATATAGTTTGTAGCTTATTTGGATTGGCATGCTTTTAGCTTAGCTTTGTTTTTTTTTCCATAGAATATAAAGTTTTCAAGGCAAAGATATAAGTTGTTTGAATATAAAAAGTAATAAGTTAGCTATGTTGTACACGCTTTTCGTTGTTTGAGCAGGGGCTAACTTCTAGTTGTCAATTTATGTTTGGTCGGACGTTAAGTTATATATGAGCGTTTAAGGTGGTAGGACTTGATGGCTGCAGTGAGTAGCTCGAAACAGCGCCAATTGAAGGCAACTTCACGCGACTTCATGTAACTCTGGAAGGTTATCCTTTACATATCAATAGAGCTCCTGGTGGTTCCGTGCGACTCAAGATGAGAGCTCCTAGTGGCTCATTCGAGCTTCTTCCTGCAAAAAGTTGTCCTTAATAGCCTCTCTGACAATCAAGTTAGTTGATGAATGCGAAGTTCAAGTAAAAATAGAGAGTGTGGCAGCTTAGATAAAGCAAGAGGGTCTTACTCTTTCCATCATGTAAGTTGATGTGGAGTATTTATAGATAATAGTGCTAGGGGCACAGATGACATTTCACTCTAAGAAAGAGGTAGTGTTGTCATTCTATTCTTGAAAAAGGGATTTGGGTTGTCCTTTGACATTGGGCTTTAACCATAAAATTGAGTTAGAATACTTCGATGGGTGATACTTAACCCAACTTGCTTTGGATATTCCATAATATTTTAAATTATAATTTTTATCTTGAAACAACCATATGAAATTAATGTCATTCAATAAATAATAAAAACTATTATTATTAATATTATAAATTTTTTTAGTAAAATAATGTGATAAATTATCGGTAGTAACTTTTTATAAAACTAGTAATATGGTCCGCCTACGGACGGGTTAAGAACCTGTTCTTTCGTAGTGGATGATAAATTTATTTTACCTATCTCATCCTTAGTTACTTTAACCGACATTTTTTTCACCACATTTATATTTTCTTACCTACTTACATATATATATTTAAGAAAAATCATTTATTCAATAAATAATGTAACTTATCTAACTTGTGTTACTTACAATATCATATTAATATTTAAATGATGTGACTAATGTGACTTACATTCTCCAACACAATCATATCCACCGTCTATCCCACATCTCTCACCCTTGAGGCTCGAACTATCTTACACTCTTAAAGAATAGGGTCCAATTTTCAAACTAATAAAATTATCAAGGTTTACTTGAATCTAGATACACCTAATTAAATTACATTTTTAATGTCAAAATTGTTCGAATTAAAATACACCTAATTTATATTGCCCGTAACCAGATATACACATGTTCGGTCTCATTTCGAGCCGAATTAATATCATTTATAGGGTGTTTTGCTCGTTTTAGCCCCTTAATTATATATTAGTTATTATGATTTCGAGTTTTTGTAGGATAATAAAGTGTTAGAAGGAAAACTGAGCCAAAAAGCCAAACACATCTCAAAACAAGCAGGTGTAGCACCCGCTACTATCAGTGTCGCACCCGCTACGACCGGCCAGAGAGAGGTCGCGCCCGCGACATGAATCGTAGCACTTGCGACAGCCGTTGGGAGTTTTTGGAAGGGAAAGGGGCCAAAACGATGTCGTGCCCGAGACCTATTTGGTAGCACCCGCGACCTAGCGCGGAAGAAAATCGCCTTGATTGTCTTCGCTCTGTTGCGCCCGCGATCATTTCTGTCGCGCCCGCGACCTATCGCACTTCAGAATCGCCTGGCTTGTCTTCGCTCAGTCGCACCCGCGACAGTGGCCTTCGCACCCAAAACGGGTGGTTTTCCTGCGCAATTCCTGGGCTGAAACCACGTGTTTTGTGCAACCAAAACCCCTTGTTTATAAACTGCTAGTGACGTTTTGATGAGGATCTTAGTTTTTATCTAGGTTTTTGTTCCACTACTAGGGAGTACGGTTGTCGGTCTCAGGGAGCTAGGTCTCACATAAAACTAAAAGTAATGTCCTCTCGACTAAAGCAAATAACCAACATTAATGATTTGAACTCAAATAACACAATAAAAATGAAAAAAAGAACAAATATAGGAAAAATCCTCAGGCAAGGAATTCACCAACTAGCATGCCGACCCAATCATTCATCGAATTATAAACCCTACACTAATCATGCACGCATCGAATTAGGGAATCGGTTCGTTTTAGACCACCTAATCCTTCTCTCGAAGGTCATTAAGCTAGCTCAAATGTAATAGATGTTGTTCTCACACAAACTAAAACAAAGGAATTACAAGATACCGATTTTTCCTTAATTACAACCTAAATTATTCTCATATCTAAGTTGTAATCATCTAAACAAGTTGCATTAGGCCTAAATTCCTTTTCTCAAAGGTAATATAAACCCTAATTAACACAAGATAGGACTCTCTCAAGCCTCACATCAACATCATCTAGCAACTTGAAAAAAAAAAATTCGATAAACAAGCATGAATTTGTGCGGCAATAAACAATTATGATTAATCACACATGCTAGTGGCAAATTCCCAACCCAAGTTAGGAATTTAGCCACTCATATTCATGGAGAAACAAGCAGCAAAATTACACAACCATGAACAATCCCAAGCAAAGAAGAGAGAAGAGAAATTGATACCAATAAAAACTCCCCTAAGAACCCTAGAAAAGTTTCATGGAAAAACTAGATAGCATAATTGTCCTCTTTCAAACAATAAAAACGTAAATTCGTCATTCTGGGGATTTGGCACGGGTGGGTGTGCCAATCGACACGGGTGAACGTGCCAAACCATAAAAAAACTGCATTTTCGCCAATTATAATGTGTGTTGGCTAAACTTCAAAGATCTCCCCCTTAGGTTGAGCTAGCTTGCATAGTTGCTCACGGACACTTCCTTTGGGTTCTCTCACACACCGTCTTCATCCCGACTTCCACACTTTACATGCCAAGATCTCGAGATTTTGCTATTTCAACCAAAATTTGCCTACAATTCAACAAGATTTATTACATTAGTTAAATGAGACAAAGTTATCTAAACCATGTCAAATTTGTTGCAAAAATAGGTCAAATAGCGCCAAAACAAACCAAGAAACTAAGGTTACAAGCGGTCAAAACGAGGTTTATCAGTTTTTATTCAGCTTTCATCATCTAGTTCATCTTTAATCATATTTTAATCATGTTTTCTAGTATCAATTAGAATTAGGTTTAAGCTTTTGATTGATTTCCAAGTGTTTTCTAGTTTTCTTTCATTGTAATCAATTCTCTCTTTGAATCAATTTCAAGCATTTTCCAAGTTCTTGCTCTCTCTCTAGTTTTAATTGTGTTTTGTCAATCAAATTTCATTAGTTTAGTCACAAAACTTCCAATCAATTTAGTGAAGATGAGGATTAAGGGTTTCACAAATCCTCCTACCAAGTGAGGATTTGGAGATTCTTAGTAATCAAAATCATGATTTTCTTGTTTGTTCGGGAGAAGATTCGTGATGAAGATCAAGAAGAAGTTCAAAGAGGAAGGATCCTTGATTACAGTGAAGATTAGTGCATCAAGGGTATAATTTCTTGTTCTAAATTTCATTGTTAAATTTAGTTTTATTATTTTCTCATTTTATTGCTTTTAATTGCTCTCTTCTTTCTTGTTGATTAGTGTTAGTTCATGTGGTAGTTCATGCCTTCTTAGTTCTTATTGCTTTTAATTCCTATTAGTTTAGTTTATTTCAATTATTTATTACTTCCCGCATTTGAAAACCCCCAACCAAACCAATTTCCTTATTAGTCAGACACCCCATCCCTGAGGTACGACAACCCTTACCTTAGAATCCACAAAAACTACAACCGAACAACACACAATTAATCTATATTTAACCCGTTCATTCGAATTGATAAATCTAATAACATAATTTTTAATTGATGCTACGATCTTTTACTATTATATTCGAAGCCAAAATAGTAAATTTAAGTGTGAATATAAGTTATAAAGCAAGGCATTTGCTATTATATTGTCCTTGATGGCAAAATGCTAAATTCGAGTGTGAACATGAGCTACAAAGCAAGCTGCTTATTATTATATTATATTCGAGGGTAAAAGAGTAAATTAGTATGTGAACATAAGTTATAAGGTAGGCAAGCAGACAAATTGTTTATTATTATATTATATTTGAGGCTGAAAAGTAAACTATATATGAACACTAGCTATAAAGTAGGCAGACTGATAGGTTGCTTGTTATTATATTATACTCGAGGGCAAAAGAATAAACTCGTGTATGAAAACAAGCTAGCAGGCAAACTGATAGACAACCTGCAAAATACAACAAAAACTCTCCTTTTTTATAATAATTAAAGAAAATAGAAGAAAGGGTAAGAACAATGACCAATTACCGGTCAAAACATTAATTTAATATCATTGTGGGTCACTGACCCACGTATCAAATATTAAATTGATAAGAACATATAATACACTTGATTTTAGCCAAAAGGCCGAGAAAGGTATGACAAACTATTGATTGGTAATATAAGAGCACACATAATGATGAGCATGAGTATACTCATTAAATGAGGTGGAAGAAGTATGATCTACTAGGAGAGTTAGAATTAAACTCTTCATATTAACTTATTTTTTAATAGTGAACGTGAGTTTGATTAAATTATTTTTTAAAAAAAGGTGTAGACCCCACATTTAATAATTTAAATACAATACAACATAAATAAAAAAAGAAAAAAATGTCGAGAATCTCGTGTCCGTCCTCACGTGGCAAACACGAGTTCGAATTTGTCTCACCGCCGACAATCGTCCTCTCTGTTGCATTGTCTTTCTCGTCTTCGTCCATGCCTCATCATTACCATCTCACTCTCAAATTTACCATTGCGGAAGCTCTTAGACATTGAAAACCCCGTACTTTCAATGATTGACAAATAAAAGTAAAGATGGAAACACCTCTAAACCAAAAAGTAACGAAGGGAATATATCTTTACTTTTTTTCAAATGATATTTGATGTTTTTTACCTTATTATTTGATGTCAAAAGGCAAGCACAACCTGTAGCTGCACATCAAAATCTTACAAAATAATAACCGACATTAAATATTGACATGCCTTGAGCAAATATCAATCCAAAAAAATTGAATGACAACCATTTATTCTGGAACACCGTGATATATGATATATGTTTTGTCAAAGACACTTTTCAAATGTTATTTTTTTAACTATTATTTTAATGATTTTTTACATCAATCTTAAGTAATTATGATTATATCAATTATAAAAGGTTTAACATTAGTTGGTTATGTCTATGAATATAAATGATAATCTAATTTAATCAACTTCATTCGTTAGACATACTTTACTGAGCTTTTCAGTAAATTTTAAAAAATTATGAATAAAAATATAATATACATCATTTATATATAGTATTATACTTAAAGAATTCAACTATATCATTTTTTCAAATTAATTTAAGGAAATTGGATTGTAATGAGGGGAATTATAGGGGTTGGGATAATGGTCATTAAACTAAACTTTAGAAATATATCACAGAAGGTGAACTATTGAACTCTTGGATTTCAGTGAACCGCCACCGAATGAGTCTAAAGCAACTTTGTAGAACCCTCCCTGCCACAGACAGAAGGACCTTAGGCCAACATATCTGAAGGACGTTAACCATCCAGCATCTCGAGGACATTCAGCAGAGAAATCGTATTTTGAAGTGAAAGACAAAAAGAAGCAAGAACAGGGAAGTTTTTTCTGGAAATATGTTTATATGAATTCCTTGTCCTTTTTGTAACCAGACTAAATTGATTGCAACTATGTGAATTGTAGGAAACAATCAATCAAGAGATTGGAAAGGAAATATGAAGATAAATTCCGGAAATCATGCGAAAAGGAAAGAAGATTGAATCAATTATGGAAAGAGACTGGAAATCGCAAAGGAAGGAATCAACCCAGATCAAATCTCAAACGGCTCGCACATTAGACTCTATAAAATTGAAGATCTAAACTCGAGGAAAGGCAACGATTCCACGGAAGAAATCGGGTGTTCAAAACAAGAAATCGAGTTTTCTGTTTTGTTTGAGTTTTCTGTTCGAGTGAGAAAACTGTGTTTGAGTATTTTTGTGATTGAGTGTAATCAATTCCTTAAAGGAACTAGGATTTGGTTGATACTCTTGTAATCGATTCCTAAACGAACTTAGGATCGATTGAGATTAACACCAAAGTTGAGTTTGGTGTGTGTTTTTCCAGAAAACTAGAAGCGTCCATTGAAAGGCGCTTGGTTCTGTGTAAAACCTAAGGACATTCACCTTAGGTTGTTCTGGTTCATTCTGTTCCAAGCATAATAAAGGAGGTTATTCAGTTCATACTCATTGTCATTTATTAAGTTTACTTCTGCATTTATTAAGGTGATTCTCAATCTAATTAGATTGAGAACCTAGCGTCCTTTGCTAGTTATTATTTGTGCAGAATTTTCAAACTCGACGGTTTTCCTACGTGGCATCGATAGAGGTGGTTTTCCTATGTGACACCTGTATTATAGCAATCCCAAATGTTAATATATTGGAGTGAGATAGTCCAAAGTATTATATGTTGGATTTTAGTGTATCAGACTATCATATTTTTTTATTGTAGTACTCTAAACTACCATATATTAGATTGTAGTACTCTGGAATACTGTCTAGCTCATAGCAACCCGGTTGTGCTATATTGAAATCAAATGGTTGAATAATTTAGGTTATTGTGATACATTTCTAAAGCTTCGATTATCGTTGTCCCAATCCTTGTAGTTTGACTTACTATAATTCAATTTTCCTTTAATTTATAATGATATTAGTTTTACATTAATTGAGACAGTGTCTTGATCCAAGACTTATATAAATTTTATTTAATCTAATATAAATGAGTGATGATACATTTCTTACCCCAAGGCCCTTTATTAGGAATTTTACACCAATTTTTTTATCAGTAGTGTACATTAATTATCAATTCTAAGAAGCATATAGTGCATGAATACAATAATAATTACAACTTACATGTGCATAATCGAATCAACTTCATCTAATATTCATATTTTGAACTTTTTTTTAAAATATTAAAATTATATATTAAGATTAATGGATATCCTGCCCTAGAATTCGTATCATTTTCGAATTCATGGTATGGTTTACCAGAGAAACACGTATATAAACGATTGTAAGCACAGAAACTGAAAACAACACATTCTCACGTACGTACGGTTCACATTGATGGATTAAAGTTAAACTACATCACTCTCAGCAAAAACTCAACCAAACAAGTGATAGTTGAAAGAGTTAGAACCCTACTTAAACACAGCAACATACTAACTAATCAACAGCAAAGTTAAGTTGCTAATTAAGACGCCTACAGTTGGTCCTAATTTCACCTTGAGACCCAACAAGAGGACTAATATTAGCCATCTTAACCATGGACCTAGCAAACTGGGAAAAGAAGAGCTTGGCATCCTTGGAGTACGCCTCGACCAAGGCGGCGATCATTTTGTTGTTCCCAGAAAACAGGATCTGGTCGGAGTTGAGGAGACCGCGGCCCACCCACAGGAGTTTGAAGTAGTTGTTGTCGAATCTCCTTGGAGAAATGTACTCCAATGGTGAAGTGTTGTTGTCACCCCCTGTTGAAGGGCACTTTGACTTCAATTTCTTGGCGTAAACTGTCTCTATTGGTACGTCGAATGCTGGGCTGCCTGATTGGTTGTATAGCCTGTTCTTGAATGTTATGCACCTCGCCAGCCCTATTGTATGCGCTCCTGCGAATTTTGTTAAAGAAATGGTATGTAATTGTCCACCTATTTTATGATGGGCTATAATTTTTGCATGGAGTACTAGTTTGTTGTAAATAATTGATGTTGAGGAGAAGCTGAGTTTATAAGAAGAACCTGAGAGTGCAACGAGGTCAACTTCATCAAGGCCGTGCTTTTTGAAGGAACTAACCAGACTTGTGAGGTTGAAATTGGGGCCAGGAATGGTGGTATTTGCTAGCTTCAAATTTGCACTCTTTGAGTCTCTCCTTCCTAGAGGAAGTTCCCACATAGGCCCTCCACTCTGTTTGTAAATTCTCCGGTTAATTCATTAATTATAATCCAAACGTAATAAGCCTAGTTTTTAAGACTTACCAAGGAGACTGCATGACGAGCAGCCAAGGCCAGAATATCAGCACAAGAGACGACTCCAGGACAAGCTTCTTCCAACATAGCTTTCATGTCATCAATCACCTCAAACCCTCTCGCAGAATTACGATTCGGGGCTGCGCTTTTCTCACTTGCGATTGTTTTACTGTCATCTAGCAGGATTGACGCATCACATCCCTGTTTATAGATAAAATGAAAACATATGTATAACTAGGATATATTGTTGGTGAAATAATCATGTTAATAACGGTAGGATATAAGTACATGTGAAGTTAATGAATAAACCTGGACAAAGCAATCGTGGAAGTGAAGCCTAAGCAAAGAGGCGGGCATCCGAGGGTCTTTGGCCATGGCCTCCTTCAAGACTAGAAGGACAATGTAGTTGGCTTGAGGGCAAGTGGAGTCATAGAAGAAGGGTGACAGTGAGTCAAAGGTGGGTTGATCGCCCTTACCGGACCCTAATCCAATGCCATGGTGTTTGGCTTGGGACACCATGAATGTTGACAACACAAGATTAAGAACAAACACTAGAGGGTGCATGGTTCAAGACGATGGTGATTTGTACGTACAACTTCTTTGTCTTAAGCACCAAATTTTGTTGCGTTCAAATTTTGAGGACAAGGGTTCTGTTTATATAGAGGGGAAGTTGGGGTAACAATGGCATACATCATATGTGAACAAGGTTATATATGTATGGTTAGTTTGGTTTTTTTGGCATCATATATGATTATTTTCAAAGTCCTTACTAATAATAGGTTTGGACGGGAGGGGTGAATGTGATCATGTGATCATGTTCATGTGATGTGAAAATGAAGACAACGTACCACTCCATACTACCAACTCTCAAAATTGATCAAGTCCCTTATAAAACCTTCCCCATTTGTGATGCTCTAAGAGCTCTTCTAAAGATTTCAATTTTGCGTTCACTCTATGTTGAGGGTTAGTCGATGGACTTTTATCTTAAGGGAGGGAAAACTAGCTAGTGTGATATGCATATGACACCCCCCCCCCCCCCCCATTATAACAATATCAAGATTGACCTAGCGAATTTATATCTATAAATTATATTAAATAAAAGTTTCAAGGAAAATTCAAGTCTAAATAACAAAAATTAGAGGTCTGGTTATATTCCAATGTAAATTCCAAATCTACACAGTTTCATATTATAATAGAAGTTATTTTAAAAATAATTAAAACCATATTTAAGTCACAATAGTAATAGCCAATTATTTTAAAATTTTGCAATATATTCATCACCATACAATATGAAGCATAACCCAAAGAACAAAACATTTTTAGGGATTATAATGGGTGTTACGTGTTATGGAACGCTAGCATGGAAACCTTTATTATTAGTTATACTATAAATTACTTAAATAATTTAAAAATTAAATTTATAAGCGTCAATGTATCATTACTGTACAAAAAAAAAACAATACTTTTCTGAAAAGAAATTTGAATATCAACATGATTATCCCTAGCTATCAGTTGAGGTTAAATTAAAGTTGACAAAATGTGACGTACCAAACTCAATCTAATCAGACAAATCTTATGTGAAAAATTGAGACAATAATAATTTACAATCAATAAAACTAAACATCGGACGTCACACGGCTTATTTAAAACTAGCTGTAAATAGTAACCTAATTCGCCCAATTTGAAGAGATGAAATGAAAGATTAACCAAGGTTATATAATTAAGCCTTAATTACTGTACGTATGTCAGCATCTCACAATTATCATCAGATGGTAACATGACATCAACAGTAGGTATGTTTAAATAAGATATGGACTACTGTGGGATTAATTGTCATCTTCTATTAATGAAGAGTATGTACAATGTCATTTCATTGTTTTGGATCTTCGGTGCGACCATTTTAGCGCATCATTTTATTTTTAAAATTTTCGGAACTGATTTTTTTGTTCTCTACAATAAATGGAATTCCAACTTGAAATTTTAAATAAATATTTTCTTATTATTCTAATTGACCGTACACAATATATATTTTTAAAGTAAAATAAAAAGAAAAAAATTAATTTTCCACCAACAATAAGGAAAGATGGAAGATATGGATTTCATTTCGGAATGGTTTACAGTTTTAGAATGAGTTCCAAAATTGTAGAACTTAGAAAAATTATTGTTGCCAAGAATTGGAATGGAATGTTGGTGGAGTCATTGGAATGAGTTCCAACCATTGCACATGCTTTAACATTGATGAGAATCAAAAGTAGCAGTATGTATCCAAAATTTGACCTAACTTGTCTGTTCTTTGGTTGGGTTATTTTTCAGGTTTGGATGGATAGGTTGGGATAAGTTATGTTTTTTGGGGGAATTGTGTTTTTGGAGTGGATTATTTTTTGGAGAATTGTGTTAGGTTTGGATAGTTTTAGATAAGTTGGGAGAGTTATATCCAACTTAATCAAAGAACAAGGCCTGAAGCAAATAAGGTTAACGCTTGCTTCAAAAGATTTCCATTTTTACAGATAGAAGTCCATTTTTTTTACAAACAAAAATTAGAATTTTAAGCTTCGGGTGAGTTATACCGCTTTGGTAAAATTTTCGAAAATTCAAATCATAAATTCAGATCTCAAACTTCTGAGTTTGGACATCCGACATTCGAATCTGGGTTTAGGTTTTTGTTAGAATGTCTAAATGTACAATTGTTTTGTGCACATTAATGAAAATTAAGGACTGACAGTGATATAAGAATTAAGAAGGAACGAAGGATGATTTAGATAGAGGCCGGGTATGGATGCTGGATAATAGTAAAAGCAATTGCATGGGAAACGCGGCAAGTGTGTTACTATTAAGAGGATAGTTCAGGAATGTACGTAGTACCAACCCCAACAAACAGCGAAAGATGAACTGTTCATATGCTATCTTCTTCATTCATGCATGGCTGTACCTTCCATATATGTAACCGATCTCTATGGGATCTAAAGTCAATATTCAACACTGTTGAATCTCTGCTTTGCATAGTCTTACTCTTATGTATAGTAATAGTACACTCATTCTGGTACTGCATTGCGCCATGCCTCGGGTAAAAAAAGGGTCCCAACTGATATCGTGTTTGACATGAAGTTATGCAATGAAATGTAATGTAATCAATAGAACAAATTCACTTAAAATCTATTGTTGTTTACATAACGTTATGGTCCTGTTTGGCAACCAATTTGTAGTTGTTAGCTAAGAGCATGGGTAATGGGGAATGGTTTGATTGAACATTGGTATCTTCTCTCTCCTCCTTCTCTCTCCTCGTATCTCTATCTCTCTCATACTCAGTACTCACCATCCATTTTCACAAAAGATGGATCTCTGCACCATTCCATCTTTTGTGAAAATGGATGGTGAGTAAGAGAGAGATAGAGATAGGAGGAGAGAAGATATCAATGTTCCACTTCCATCCAACCATTCACCATTGCCCATGCTAGCTGTCTGGATTAGCTGTTTGACTTTAGCTATTTGAGTTAGCTAATTACAAGAAAGGTGTTTGTTAAACTAGCTTTTTGTGGAAAGCTACCTCAAAAAACTTTCTCATGTAACTTTTTGAAAACTAACTTATTACCTTATTAGGTCCAAAAAGCTAATATGAAAAGTTTGTTACCAAACACCTCATATAGCAAAGCAGAACAACTATTAAGATTTGTCGTTACATAGCTTTGTGTTACATGACATAATATTATATGTAACTTGTATTGACTTGTTCCACGAGAAGATGATTTCCAAGTAATTTCATGTACCATTGGGACCAATTGGTTACAACAAAACTTGTAACAGCTTCACCAAATACTAGAAGCCCACAGGTCAAACTGTGAGTGTGAAAGCGGGAAAAGTATACTATAGCATGGACATGTATAATATGTGGTGAATATTAATTTATAAACAATCAGGACAAGTCCATGGCAGTGGTAGTGGTAGTGGCACCAGCACCAGCACCAGGTACATATGTACAGTACAGATCAAACTATGTATGTACAGATGATCAGAAACCCTAAACCCTAAAGTAGAAGACGAGAAGAAAACAACGGGAGAAGAGAGGCTCGGTTCCAGATGGTGGCCTGAGTTTTATGATGATGACAATGATGCTGATGAGGATAATGAGGATACATACATCTGCCTCATTGGAGTTGGTTGTCTCGCCAGTCTTAGTGGTACATGCGCTTTGATCAGTGTCCCCTTCTCTGTATATTCCTGAATTTTCCATATTAACACATCATATAGCTAGTTATAATGATAAACATCTATGCACCCTAAAGAAAATAGTGGAAACCTTCTCAAATTGACCTAATGTTCTAGCGAAAATAAGCCCTGCCTTGTTACATGCAACAGAACAGACCCGAATTGACCCGACTCGCCAAACCTGACTCATATGACCAAGTCAAACCCGATCATGCCTGATCCAAAGCTAACCTATCTAACCAAGATAAGATAAACCCCATTTTTTTGCCATATAAGAGTTCTATCTAAAAAATGAGATACTAATTCTGTTAAGAACATGTTCCACTGTTTTTTTTCTGGTGCAAGCAACTGAGCAATCTATGATCAGTGGAAGGTTGCCAAGAAACCACAGCTTTTTGCAAAATGAATTCTGGCCTGAAAAAAAGCTTGCTTAAAACATAAGTTAAATAAAATAAGAAGTGATGAGTCAAAACACTCACTGTTCTTTCCACCATTCCAAGCCGATGGATGCTATTGAGAAGTTCTCCTTTGTCAAACGGAACCAGTGCCTCAACCCATACCATTGAGTCCTGCCATGCAAAGACAAGTTCAACACAAATCAATGCATGATACATTAGAGTTAGATTACTTCAGTAATCTATCAGTTGTTGATTCTCCAAATACACAGCAAAAGTACAGACATCACATCACATCACATCACCTTCAACTTTTCTTGAATGGCATTGCAGAAGTCATCTAGTCCTTCACCTGTTAATGCAGATATGCAAACGATATCTCCTTGCTTTTTTGCTTCTGCCTTAACCTTCTCTGGATTACTCACCTTGTCAACCTGAGATCATTGGTCAACCATATCAATGCTATTAGACAGCTAGAACGATCAATCAAATGACACTAAATGAAAAGATCTCATACAATAGTCCAACATAGATTAACTAAGCCAGAATACCTTGTTCCACACCATCAAAACAGGTATTGATGACACATCCAACTCTGATAGAACTTTCTCCACAGCCTCTATTTGCTGCTCTGCCAGAGGATGGCTACAACACAAAATAAGATTATGAGATGACAATAGAAAAAAAGAAGTTTAAACACGAAGATTGTAAGAGATTGATGGTAAGACACCTTATGTCCACGACATGCACCACAAGTGAAGATTCGAATATTTCCTCCAGAGTGGCTCTGAAAGCAGCAACCTACAATTAACAAGTTGATTGTAAAACTATGAAGGACAAGCTCACTACATGAATTTGATACTGGCCATGCAGTTGAAGCTTGCAAAGGAACTCACCAGCATAGTTGGAAGTTTTTGAATGAATCCCACAGTGTCGGTTAACAAAAACTCCTTTCCATTCTTCATCTGGAACGCAACACAGAAGAAAGTTAATACCCAGCAGCCAAGATGTACAGTCAAATGAATATCAGGGCTCACTTAACTTTATTCATCAAATTAACATGATCATAAAAGGTAAATATATGATCTAGAATCTCACAAAAGCTAATGTGTCAATCAAGCTTCGACATAACCTTTTGAAAAGTTGATACTTAGAAGAACCAGAACCACCCCCATTTTGTTTAAGATATATAGGCAATGCATCTCAGCAAAATAAGGGAGAAAAACGAAGGGGAGATTGATTGGCTTGACAGAGAATCCCAACGCATTTTCGATAACAATTCAACAGGTGGGATGGCACTACAAACACTCCTAAAACATCATTATCAATCTCTTTCTACTATACACTAGAAAGAGCAAACTACCCTCTAATTTAGCTTGAATCAAATAAGTGCAAATACTTCCTAATTTTCCAACATTGATTTTGAAATATGAAAGTGAATTTTACAGCAACATCCAACTAACCTGCACCCTTCTTGTAGTAGGATCAAGCGTAGCAAACAATCGGTCTTCGGCGAGAACATTAGATCCAGTCAGCTGGTTTAGGAGTGTACTCTTTCCAGCATTTGTGTATCCTACCTTAAGTTTTCAAACAGACATCAATCATTGGTCATTCACCACTATCATTAATAAGGAAGCCATCCAAATTTGTATAACCAAACAAGACATATAACTTACTAAAGATACAACAGGAATAGGAACTGAGACACGGCGATTCCGATACAGCTTCCGATGACGTCGAACAGACTCTAACTCCTTTTTAAGAGCAGCAATCTACCCAGAAAAAAAAAATCGCAGTAGGAAAGAAGCCAAATTTCATGGGTTAGCTTAAAGGAATGCAGATTTGTAGGCCATCTATATGGATAACTATACTGTGATGAAAATTCACTGAACCATTTCAGGACAGAATAGTGAAAGGATTCCCATGTAAATGAAATAATTCAGGGATAAAGCAATTTTCTTCTTTAGAAGCCTATAAAGAGGATTTTCCAGTATTGCACAAGGGAACTTTTTATGAAGTGTAAGTAGGCAGGAGTTCCATGGAATTCAAAAGTTACTTGCGGAAGGAGCCAAGGGTGAGTCACGGAAGGAGGAAAAGGATGAAAATTACATCAATTCATTATCAAGTATCTTTTAGCAGGAAGCAATAGAGTTATCATAGAAAAATTATGAGTATTTCAAAGGAAACCCCACTTACTTGGTCTCGTAGAATACGTTTGTCCACCTCAATTTGCTTCTCTCCCATACCTTTCACTTGCCCTCCTGCTTGACGCTCCAAATGAGTCCACATTCTCGTCAACCGTGGCAATTGGTATTCCATTTGTGCCAATGAGACCTTGTTGGGATGTTATTCTCATTCTCATCAGCAGATAATCAGATAGTGTATAAGATATTCATTTTGTATTTCAACTTGTGATAACATGTACCTGCAAGGCAGCTTCATGTGTTGCGGCTCTCTGGTTGAAAATATCCAGAATTAGGGCCGTTCTGTCACATACTCTAACATCTCCTCCAAATGCTTTCTCCAGATTACGCAATTGCCTGCCATACATGCTCATACTTTATATAACCCGAAAAACACCGTTTCCTAAACAATATGTAAACAATCAGAGATCTATAATCAGAGATCTATATCAATACAAACAAGCTAATATGATAGCTTTTTCTGTTGACATTATTTGTCTGCTATTCAGTTGGGGCATTTAGCATGTGTCTCCCGCTGACGAAAGACGAAATTGCTGAGGCAAGCAATCGGGTAAAAGACGAAATATAAATGCCACAACCTAATTGGCTAATATGTTGGTGCACACAGCACGCCCCTCCAAGAGGAAATTCACAAGTTTCTACGAGCACTATCAATATAAGTATCAGCCCGGGGGGGGGGGGGGGGGGGGGGAAGGGGAAGGTACATGTCCAATGCTAATTGAAACGATATAAGAAGTTTTGCTAATGTTACCCTGGTGAAAGCTCGTCATCAAATATCACTGTTTCAACATCCAATGCGTGAATTGCACTTCTTATTTCAGCGACCTTGCCAGATCCAATATATGTTCTCGGATTTGGAGAAGCAAGCCTGAAATTTAACCCAAACAATTGTCAGCACCCGAACAAAAAGCGAATGATATATGCAAGGTAAAGAGGAACCTTTAGAAGGAGCAAACATTAACAGAGTAAGCATCTTGTGATACACTAGCCACTAGGAATGGCAACTTAAACTGCATGCAGTAGAGATGCTTCTAATTCAATCGAATACAGTCCAAAGCAAAAATGGAAGAAGGGGAGACAAAATGCCGAAATTAACTAGCATTGTCAATTTGTCACCAACCATTGGACCAGTAACATAATCCATCAAGGCTTGAGGAAAATAATGGGAGGCTGAACTAATGTGTCAGGCAGTCACATAGAAGATGTACATTTTTCAGCGCAGGCAGCCCCTCAACCTACCCACATGCCCAACCTAAAAAGAAAATTTAAAAAAAGAGGGGGAAGCCAGAAATTGAGGAGTCAAAAATAGTTGGCAATTGAAAGTTCTTAAGCCCAACAAAGATGGGAGAAACTCCAAGGAACAGGATGTAACGAATGCTTAACGATGAAGTTAACAGAAACTGGAACCCAGAAAGACTTATTCTTTGCTTCTTCAGTCACAATGCACCCCGTGCATTATATAAAATGAAGATAATACTTACTTCTGATAAGTAGAGCCAACAACATGAAGCCCTGCTGTATCAGCCAATTGGGCCAACTCCTTCAGGGATTCCTCTATCCCAAATAAATCTTTCACACCTTTTTGCTCCACCCCCACGAGATAAGCCCTTTCTGCAAGAACCTGAAAATTCAATGTAAGGCCACTCAAACTTTTGATCGGTAGCCTTAAGCTGTGAAAGCATCTATTCAAATATATTTGATTCGTCAACCTCAATATATTCCACACTCAAGTATTTATCTCATTGAACTATGACAGTACCCAGACATTAGCGTGCAGGGCAATCAATCAAGAAGCAGAAGTAAGGCTACTCAAACTTTTGATCGGTAACCTTAAGCTGTGAAAGCATCTATTCAAATATATTTGATTTGTCAACCTCAATATATTCCACACTCAAGTATTTATCTCATTGAACTACGACAGTACCCAGACATTAGTGTGCAGGGCAATCAATCAAGAAGCAGAAGTAACAAGATTAAAATGTGAAACGCAAAGAATAGTCCAATACCCAAAAATACACCATACTTGTTTGTTTGTTGACACACCGTTTTCACTGTATGCAAGATGTTCTATGAATCTCAACTCCCATGGCTATCACCTTGCTTAGGAAGGAACCCCAGTCCATGGTAAGGGTGTTAGTTTTTAGATAAGTTTCAATAATTGCCTACATTTGCCCGTGTTGTCTTCCACCCTCAAAAGAAAGCATCATTTTGTTATTCAGTAAAACCCCACATGTTCCAAAACAGAATCCAAACTTGGCAATGCCACATTGTAATTTTGTTAATCATAGAGCATTCTACATCTCCTTCCATGAAGGGGGCTCATGCTAGTCTTACAAAGCTCCAACTTCATCTCTAGAAGCTAGCTCCACAAGATAATATCACAAACAGCAACATGGAATGTATAGAACTCAGCCATGAACATTCTCAGCTTCTTCACAAAATCCCAAAAGCCCTCCCAAACATAAAATTGAAATTGTGAACTACTAGTGTTTAAGCATCAGGTAGAAGCAGAACTACTGTGGAAGCCTACATTTTCACATATTCACATGTACTTATAACACTAAACATTGTCTAATCACATATTACATATACTTATACTCCTTTACAAAAATGCTCCAAAAAAACAAAGGGGAAGAAACATAAAGGAATGACCTCTTTGCCATTTCTGAGACTGAAACGACTGTCTTCTTCCTCATCATCAGTATCCTCTACTAGTTTCTCACTCGCTAAACCCTCAACTGGATCCTCAAAACCCTCTTCAAAATCACTCACCGGGTTCTCAGTTTCTTGAATTTCAGGGGGAGAGAGAATACCCTCCTCCACTCCAGTTTGCACTTGGAGGGATTTCACAGGAACAAGATTTGGGACATGAGCTTCTGCAAAAGTTCTGGCATTGGAAAGGGGCAATGGGAATGACTGAATTTGAACTGGGTACCTAAATTGAGAACTAGGTTGAGATTGAAAGCGGTGGAATTTTGAGGATGAACTGCTTTGGATACAGCAACACAAGCTGCTTGCACTCATACTTTTTCCTTCAAATTGAGTAGAATTTGCGGAAGAAATAGCCAAGTCTTGAAATTTGGTGAGTTTAAGAAGAAGTTGCAATGGTGGATTTTTTGGGTTGTCGAATTGGTGAAGTTCCTCATCCACAAACGGACATGTCACCTCTCTCTTTATTCTTGACACCTTAACTAGTATCTTAATCTGAAGATTTTTTTCAAATACGAAACGCATCGTTCCTTGGTTCAGCCTAGTTATACGCGGTTTATAAAGCTTTCTTTTTCCACAGCGAGCCAACTATAAAACCTGCCCCAAACAATGGGTAAAACCCGGACCCTATCTCACCCCCCTAAACTATCTGGATTGTTTATATCTTATATATTTTTGTAATTTTTAAATGCATTTTCTTTAATAATTATTTATTTATCAATTATAAGAGTATAGTATTTATTAGGTAGGTCAAAAATATAAATAATAGTCTAATTTTGTCAATTATAGTAAAAAGTACACATTTAATAATTAAATAGGTTTATCAATTATAGTTTTATATTTATGAACAAAAAATATAAATAAATAATTATATGCATAGTAGAAAATTTTATGCATAGTAAAAATATAAATAATATCCTAATTCTATGCATGGTAGAAAATTTTGAACACATTTAATAATTAAATAGGTTGCTTACTTAAATAAGTCAAGTTCTGGTTGAATTTTTTGTCATGAAAAATATCTGTTTTAAACATTTACATAATCGACTTAGATTGACTTGCAAGTTGATCTGTTTATTTTTTAATAATTAAATAGGTTAACACAGAAAATATTGTTTTAGGTTTGAATGATTCTTAGGAGGGACTCGTTCATGCTTCTTAGGGCCTCCTGAAGCGGCAACATGGATGACATATAGTCTCCTCTTCATTGGTGGGTTGTTGGATGGACTACATCTCTATGTTGTCCCCTTCTAAAGGGCTTTTGGAGTTAAATAATCCAACCATTAGAGCAAGTTGGATACGACGAATTGACATTTGAAATTTGTGTTCGACGAATTATACTTAACATTCAATTGGATTGAATAAACTTTCATCGATTTCAACTCGTCGGAAAAGGAGAAATGTAAAGAAATAACAACTTGATCGCCACTTGAAGTCACTTTCCGACGAGTTGAAATCAGTAAAAGTTCATTGAATGTAATAGAATGTGAAATATAATTCATTGAATCCAAAGTCCGAAGATCAGTTCATGGAGTAGTGAGAGGAGAAGTTGTATCATTTCACTCATGCAAGGAAGATGAGCTATTGAATTGGGCCTGTGAAGAGGGTCTTGATTGACTTGCTATTTGAGCTGACTAGACCCTGGAGCTTCGATTGGGTTGCTTTGTTGTGACTTGTGACTTCATCCTAGAGATTGGAATGTTTGTCAATTATGTCGATTGTTATTTTTATATCCAAGTGTCTAAAATTATATAGATTGGAAATGTTTGATTTCTCCTTGATTCTATCCCACATTAACCTACAAAAATAGCGAAAAACATACTAACACACGTTTATTAAAGTGAGAAATAAGCTTGATCACTAAGTATTCGAGTGAGATTTAGGCTCAAAACCGAACCTAAAAATTAAAAGTAAAATGCTTTAGTAAACATCCACCACTTCTTTTCCATGGAGTAGTTGGCTATGAACGATTTCTAAACCTCGGATCAATTAGAATCAGTCTCTCTAAATTTAAAAATTTAAGGTAATACTTCTACATTTGACCTCTTAGATCACCTCACCATAAATGAAATTTCGAAGTATTGGTTTGATTTTTTATATGGAAACAATTTTCAACATGATAAGTATTATTCTCTCTAAATAAGTAAAAGTCTTCGAGATACTTCTTATATAATTTCTTTTATTAGTATGCTTTTCTATATTTTTACAAATTTATATTTCTATTTATTGTAAAATTATATTTTACATTCCACATCTTTTTACAACATTTTATTGAGTTATTTGCTGAAAAATACTCTTACTCATGAGTAAAACATCAATTTAGTTATTTTTAAGAAAAATAATCTCTACTTTCAGCTTTTATACGTCAATAATCCCTACTTTGTTTTTGTATTATGGTGGTTAAAAAAATGAAAAATATATTCTAGTACCACTTATTGTATACCATAAATATCATAGATTCTGACTTGCATTTGATTCAAAACTTAACACAATACTTCCCAATAATTTTTAATGAATTTACAACGTTTATTCTAATTTTTTCACCATGAGTTGAAAAGATAGTGAGTAGACAAAGGGAGGGAGTAGACAGAAATAGCAAGTCAAAATGCAGATTGCAAGGAGTTTGAGCATTGCCCATAATCATACTCTAATTTACCAAAAATAATGAAGATGCTCTAAATTTTAGCTAATTAGGCATCTATTGTACCACATTTACAAAAAGCTTTGGCTGCCATTTGAGCTAATTTCACACATCTCTATATCAAACCATTACTAATCCCAGCAGCTCAACAAAAAATAAAAAACCCTTTGCTTTCTTACTGGGTTACTCCTCTGCTCTATCAGTGTGCCCTTCCCCTGAAGAATCCACTGATGAGTCTCCAAATTCTTCTTTGTACATTTCTTCAATCATTGGCTTCCACAATCTAACCCTGGCATTTATAAACCAGTTTGACACCTACAAAACCATTTCAACAATCATCAATCCTTCACCATTAAACCCAATTCAAAGTTAATCTAAAATCTGAATGCTTAGGTTTGTAGACAGCCAGATGTTCTTACTTGGTTCTTTGTGAGCCCTGTCTGTGATGCCAAAGTGAGCTTCTCAGAATCATTTGGGTATCTGCAACCAAAGCTTTACATCATCAATACAAGCCAATATCAAGGCCTTAGTTTCATGGCAAAAACTCATGAGACAAACTGACAACATACTCAAACATGACCAAAATCATCCAAACCAAGTCAAACCCAATTCAATGCTTAGCTGATACTATACTATGTATCTAACCCTTACATTTATTAAAAAAAAAAAATTAAAAACCGACTTACGGATGAAGGAAATGCTCGAAGAGCCAGGCGCGTAAGATGGCAACTGAGGTCTCAGGGAGGCCTCGGATGGGCCGCCACACTTGACGTTGCGCCCCCTGAATCAAGCCAATCTGTTGGAGGGTCAGCCTGTTTGTACAGTGCTGACCCCCCTCTCTATCAAACAGGCTCAGCTGAGACAACCCGGTTCCGATCTTAGGCAAATCAGGGCAGAGTTTCTTCCTAGCCACCTTAATCTGAGTCACTATTCCATCCCTTAGGCTGCAGAAATGTCTACACATTGCCTGCAGTGCTAATGCTGTGTAGCATTTTGCTGCTCCTTCCCCTGCTATCACCTCAAACGAGGAAACTAACTCCTCCATCCTCTGACAGTACTCCTCATATCTGCCCTCCACCTGAAACACATAAAAACATTCAGTTTTGGATACACTTTTCAAGACTAATATATGGTGCAAGAAGATGGACCTGTTCTAGCAAAGAGATGAGCTTGGAAATCTTGATATGGAGGCCTTGTTTGTCAGCTGATAAAACCCCATTGTTGTTCAACAGTTCTGCTTTGAGTTCAGAAGCCAGGCCTCTGCCATTTTCAAACAGTCTCTTTACTTGACTCACATCAATCTCCTTGCTCCCGAGATCGATCACTTCTTCCAGGATGGACTGAGTGGGCTTCAAGAACACCGAGTTGGCGATCGCAAACGGAGCAAAAGTGGAGGTGCTCATGTAGGAGAACTCCCCTGGGTTGCAGGCTTCTTGATGATTACCAGATGAACCCACCAAGTTGTAAGCTTCTTGGTGTATCGAGTCGGACGGGTTCAGAACCCGGGACCCGAGTGAGAGGGAGAGGCGGCTCGACCCGTGGGGGGCCGGGGGCTCGTTTGGAGCTCCGAGGAGGTCCATGAAATGCCTGGTGGGGTGACTCATTTCAGAGGGATGATGGTCATCATGATGATGCATGAGGTTTACTGATCTAGACATCCTATCTCCTAAGGAATGTATGGTGTGGAAATGGGCAGGACCGAGGTCGGGTTGATCGCAAAATGGGTTGTGGGTATGGATATGGGATCCGAAAGTGTGGAAATGAGAAGTCTGAAAATGGGTTGGGGAGCAAATAGGAGGGGGGTCTGATATCAGGAAATGATGGAGACTGCTTGATGATGAAGTAGGATTGGTTTGTGGGGAAACCATAGTGTGTGTGTGTGTGACCCCAGAAAGGGATTTCTGGGGTGGTTTTTACTGCAAAGTTTTGATATCAATGGATTTCCATAAACATGAAGATGTCAACTTCATCAGAGATTCTGGTGAAAGAGGCCAAATCTGAGGAGCAAAAATGGAAGTGATGGACTCAGAAGAAAGGATCCCAATTTTGCTCACTTTTGTTGGGTATCAAAATTTGGCTTCTTTTTTTGAAAGGGAGAGGAATGATGATTATATAAGTATAATAATAGATTTAAATTTGTTTGGATGAAAAGGACATGGAAATGGGTAGTTGGATCATTAAAACAGGAATGATGATCTAATGGGTAAAACCCTCAGGACTCAAAACTATTGGAAGAGGAAAACAACTGTACTTGACATTTAAACAACAAAACCCTGCAAATACATAGAAGAACCAGACAGTTGGAATAGTGAGAGCACAGACCCTTAAAAACAACTAAAGCAAAGTACATATAGAAAAACACACTCACCACATTAATGGTAACTGAAAGAAAGACAGGTTAAAGTGCTAGAGATAGTGGAGAAAGGACACTCAAACAGAGCCCCCCCTTCACTTATTATTATTGACATACACACTTAGACAGAGGGTAAGAAGAGTGGGAAAGGCATTGAATGTTTGTTTACAAAACAGGGGAATTTTCCTGCAAGTTTTTAACTAAAAACCTCATACATGGTTGAGAGCTTAAAGAAGTTAGTTAAGCTAATTTATGGATGTGCATTAACAAATAGCATACCTTATATTCAGCAATGTGAATATCTGCTGTCTTGCTTTCTCTCTTGTTACTCCATATCTCTGTCTATATATATATGTGCAGGGTATACAGTAAATTTTATATGCATCAGAATTCAGAATTCAGAAGAAACATGCAAAAAGATGCAGAAAGCTAGAGAAGCTAAGAAACATAGACCTGTGGAAGCTAATTAACCCACAAAAAAGAGTGGAAATTTTTTTTATAAAAAACCCTAGTGAAAGAAAAAAGAAAAAAAGAGGGAAAATTGAAGAAAAAAGGGTTATGACATTATTGACAGGAAAAGGAAGGTCCCCCAGTTTTTCCTGACTACAAAACAACAAACAAGCAATACTGCATTCACTCACAGGCTGCACTCTCATTTCTTTGGGAGACTCAAAAGTCTCTCTTTCTCTCTCTCTCTCTCTCTCCCTCTGTAGTCTGTACTCTTTCTCTCTCTAGAACCTAAGTAATGCTAAAAGTTTTTCTTTTCCTTTTTTTTCCTGCTTGCTGGGCTTTTTTTCCCTTTCCTTTTCCTTCATTACCTTGTAAAACAGTGAAAGAGCAAAAGTGGGCTATCTTTTTGCACTCTTTTTTTTTTTTTTCTTTTCCTTTGAGCTTTTGAGATTGTCTGCTTGTGTGAGCATGTACTCTTGAGGAATATCTAACTTCTTTTCCCTGTTGCAATTCTACACATACATACTAGATGCTGAAAGGACACTGCAATTACACAATCTTTCAAAACCATCCCCCAAAAGAAAGAAAGAAAAAAGGGAAAAAAATTAAAAGAAAGTATTATTAACATTAAAAAAGAAGGATGATTATTAGATTCTTGTTCTGATGAGGAGGGGAGAAGAAGGTATATGGTGATGGGATTGATTCTGGGTTGGTCATTCTGATAACTCTGTAATCATTATGATCTTTGTTCTTTTGGCCTTCCTCCAGTTGTCACTCTCTGATACCCATAAAATGTTTTTTTTTCTTTTCTTTATTTTTGGTTTTCTAGGGATTAAAGTTTCTGTTTACTGTATGTATCTCAGCTTCCTTGGGAGGCCCACCCTCTGTGATTAAAGGTAGTGTAGTGTGTGCCTTCTGCATGAAATCTGAGCAGCAAAACCAACAAAATCTGAATGAAAAACATTCTTAACTCATCCTTGTCAACCCCCACATCACAGCAGCAGATCAAATTTTGCATTGGAAGGTAAATCTTAAAGTCCCTCATGGTAAAAGAACTTCAAAACTTTATCCCATAATGATAAAAGCTCTTGAAACAAAGGAGCTACTGCTGTCATGATACTCAACTGTATCCACAAGCAGATGCCATATTTATGTCATTTGATTTCATACATTTTCAAGAACATTCAACCAATCAAACAGAGATATACAGCATGGATTCTTCATAATGTGACTTCATAATGTGAAAAACAATAGACTTTTGTATACATCAAAATGGAAACATTAAAAACAGAGGATGAGTACATAAGCAACCTTGCACACCAAGTATGTATGAGACTTGAGCAAATGTATTTTCATGCAACCCATCCCTTAATCATACTTATTAGTTGAGATGCTACAAGAATATCATACATTGGGATAACTACACAATGTTTTTTTCTTTTTTTCATGAAATGATCACACAAAATTACATGAACCCTATCTTGTACAAATATAAGCTATTCTTCCACCCAGTATCTATTATTATATTACATCTGGGAATGATCTAAACAATACCCAATCGAATTTATACAACTCCGTAAGTGCTCTTTCCCAATCAGCAGCCTGGTTGAATTTCTGACAACTCATGCAGATGCTTCATAAGAACAGCAGGGAGGAGAATGCATGTATATATGCTACTTCTAACATTTTCAGTATATGGTATTCCTATAGAGCCCCGATTCGTTCCTTCTTTCCACCATGACACTGACTTATTCTTCATATGAATATTGCGAAACATATATGTAAAAAAAGAGAGTAATTTCTTATTCTCCTTTCAGACTACAAAATCATTAAGAATGTGTGTATTACCGAACCTATGTTGCTGGTTTACTTGATCAATGTAGGGATACTCTGACGTGCTCACTCCCATTGCATTTTCCGGGTCCCCATTCCCCCGGAAATTAGCCCCAGAAGACAAGGGCCCACCTTGTTGATCACCCTCATGGTGCCTCAACCCTAAAGCGAGTGAGACTTGGTTGCTGTCAACACCAAAGTTGCCCAACTCCGACATTTGGTAAGCTGAAGTCATAAGATGGCCTCCAGCATTTTGCTCTGAAGGCATAGTCCCGGAGTTGGTGTAGAATCCATGGTTGTCATTGTTTCCAAGGGCACCAATGTGGAACCCAGATGATGATGATGATGGGGGGACCTTCAAATCTGAGCCTTGATTTGAGTTGGGATTAATCTTTGAATCATAACTGTCGACGTGAGCCATGGATGTCCCGCTTTCCTGCATCTCCTCTCTTCTGTCCTCAGAACCCCAGGACTTCTCCTGTGCTGTTTTGGAGGTGTGTTCTGGTGAAGATCTGGGGTTTATGTCCATATCACCAAACTCTTCTTTGTACATCTCCTCAACCATTGGCTTCCATAGACGCACACGGGCATTTATAAACCAGTTTGCAACCTGTTTTACAAAAAGATTAGAACTTTTGTTTTCTAAGTCGGGTAAAGAAGGCCTGTCACTGAGCCCCATCTCAGGGAAACCAACAAATCCAATGCTTTACTAGTGAGGGCACAGGGGGGTAAGTAGCGAACGGCCCATGACAAACATAGCCCATCAACCGTACAATTTCTAAATATGGAAAGTATTTTATCTTCCACCAAGAATTGAACCTTGGTGGGGAGTAGACCTACCAAAACTGACCCAGCCCAAACGACCCATCCAAACCCAACCCGACTTAAATTTATCTTTCACCAAGGTTGTTCGATTGTTTAAAGATAATCTTATTTGATAAAAAATAAAGCAGCCCGAAATCAACCCGACCCTAAGATGACCCAACCCAACCCAAACATTGTTCTCCCAAATTGACCCTCACCCAACCCAAATGGGTCCAACCCGAGGTCCCCCATGACCCAATATCCAGCGAGGATGGAAGATGGAGCTGGGTGCAAACTTGGCTAACACCTATTTGGTACAAAGATTAGAACATAATACTTCTAAAATGTGAGATTTAGACAGTAATTTGTGCTTTTGCTTACCTGGCTTCGAGTCAACCCTGTTTGTCTAGCCAGCATTAATTTCTCTGAGTCCTTAGGGTACCTACAGACCAAATAGAAGAAGATTAGCTCAAATGCACATTTTTTTAACCCAATCATTTACAATCCAAGGAAATAGAGAAGGGATATACGGGTGGAGGAAGTGCTCAAAAAGCCAAGCACGAAGAATAGTGACAGCACTCTCAGGAAGTCCCCTCTGAGGCCTCCAAGCATGTCGCATCATACCAAACTGCTGAAGGGCTCTCTGCTGTCTGAGTTGCTGGTCGACATACCTAAGACGGGGAATAGCACCCCCTAAACCATTGTCCTGCTCCCCAAGGCTTTTGCGCGTGGCCTGAATTTGCGCAGTTATAGCATCACGCAAGCATCGGAAATGGCGGGAAATTGTTTTCAGCGCAAGAGCAGTGTAAGGCTTGGCTGCCCCACCCCCAGCCACCATGTCAAAAGATGATACCAGGATTTGCATCTGATGGCAATACTGTTTGTATCTTCTGTCAACCTACAAAGAGTAGGACACCAATTTACAGAAATATTAATTACAACTTGTTTGGCTTGTTCAGAGTCCTACAGCTAAAAGAAGAAAGATAAAATGGAAGATGACAATGACAAGAACACAGAACACAACCACATGAAGCAAAAATTCCTAGGAGCAAATATTTGGGTTGGGTCAGTTCACCTGGGTCTGTATCAAAACCATGTTGCCTCATTTTTGGATTCAAATCAGAGCTCTATTCAGATTATTAGGGCCACAAAAGAAAATAGAGTACAAGTCAGAATTGTGTAAGGTTACCAAGAAAGCAACAGCATTGAGGATCTGTCCTTACTTTTGCCACAGTAAAATAGGATCACTTTCTACTGTTCTACATAACTACCCATCTGTTTCTCTGTTTCCATCAAAGACTTTTCAATACCTCAACTACTCAGACAGTATCCCTCCCTGTTATTCTATTCTGAATAAGGTGCTGGCTTCTCTTCAAAGCTAGCCAATAACCTCATTGACAACAACTTTATCAAGTGTGGGTCTCGCTTAGCCAATATCCCCATATTATAGAATATTAACAGACTATTAAATTGATCTTCTCACCACAGTTTTGATTATTTGCTCAAAAACATTATTGTTCTCTCAAGTTTAGTTCATAATGCGCCATTTAGCTTGGATAAAGAAATCAGCATACTGCAGCCATAAATATAATAAAACCAGCACTGGATGTTAACAAGAACCACTTCAAAACAGTACCCACGATTTCACCATGGGTCAGTTTGAGAGAGGGAGTTCATGATACAAAGACTCCAATTGTAGACAATGGTTAAGACTATGAGACTTTCATTCAGATTTTAAATAGTAATAAACAACAGATTTTTACTATGTGTTTACGTAGGGTAAGCAAGTCAATCCACTGAGCCCTTATCTCAAGGACAACCACCGGAAAGTTCCATAGGGTAGGGAATAGGATTAAGTAACAAATTGCCCGTGACAAACATAATCCATCAACCTCACAATTTCCACACATGAAAATTTGACTCTCACCAAGGTTTGAACCTGTTTGGTCTGTTTTTCTTTTCCTTTTATTTTTTTTTATTTTTTTTTTTTGGGGGGGGGGGGGGGGGGGGGGTTGGTAATCATTGTCTAATTATCTTACTCAAATTAAACCCAAAATCCAAAATCAGCCATTCAGCCATACTCCAACATTATATGTAAAAAAAAAAAATGACCCCTACAACAAATTGCAAAGATGCCATGCCCATGAGGTCGAAGAATTTAAGAGCTTCAACCAAAACACACACAACCAGAGGTCCAGCATGCTAAAGAAGCTACATAAAACAAAACAAGTTAAATTTGTTAATAAGAAGAATGGATACATCATATAGCCATACCTCGTCCAACAGCGAATGAAGCTTATCGAGCTTGTTCTGCAAATCCTGCCTCTCTGCAGGCGACAGCTCCTGGGCAGATCCACTCCCAGCAGCAGACTCATTAGCTTCTGAGGGAGGTTGTGATCCCCCTTTAGACTCTTTGGAATCTTCCTCCACCTTATTCGAGTTCTGCTCTTTCCCTGTTTCCGGCTTCTTCAAAGCATCCTGAACATTCACCACTTCATCCAACAGCTGCTGGGCCGCCTTGAGGTACTTGGACTTCAAAGTTGCACTCGCTATCCCAGCCTGCTCGAAATGGTATGAATTGCAACCGACAGCCTTTGTGTTCATCACAAACTGTGGGTTATTAAGTGGAGCACCGAATCTGATCGTATTGCTTCCGTCCCCATGCATGTCGTAGGAAAAATACTCAGAATTCCTCATGTCCTTGCTTGAGGGCACGTCGTCAATTTTGCAAGCCATTTGGCGAACGCTGTTCTCAGCAGACAGTGGAAGATGAGGGCTTAACACAGAGGAGAGACCCGGGTTTGAGTACTGGAACTGAAATGGTGAGGTGGAAACTGCAGTAGACATCTGGGTGCTAAGACTGAGGGATAAGCCTTGCAAGTTTTGTTCACCATCCACAATGTTCATCTGACTCCTAGAGGTCAATTCGTGGACGGAGTTATTGACAGTTTCATCTGTCGCGGTGTTTAGCTGCCCATTTATGGTGGGTGGGATGAACATCATCTCATTTCGACCCCCCATCGAGGGAATTTCGACCCCACCTTGGGGATTCATAGAAGAAGCAGGGTTGAGGTACATCATCATGTTGCCATTCAGAAGGGGGGATTCCGAGTATGATGCAAACTTTTGGTCCCGGTCATATGAGGCCGACAATACATCAAGTTGAGCACTAGAGCTGGGGTAATAAGTGGCCATTTAGATTTTGATATCCTCACTTTATGTCTGAAAAAAAAGCTCCAATACAGAAGAACAAATTATTCAAGAGTAGAAGAACATCAGCAGTTATCCTCATATGTCATCAAATGATCAGCTTCATGGACTGGTTGAAACCTAAGGAAAAGGGGGAAAACACATCATCAGTTCAATCTGACACAGTATCTTTCCCTACTGTAAAATCATTAATTGCAGAGGAACTGTATAACACATATTCTGGAAAAATTCAGGAGTCCAAACAACAAAGATAAGCACGTAACCGGAAACTCATTAAATTGAAGAGAAACTTCCCTCCAAATAAATGAAACCAAATCCAGAAAGAGTATTCACAATTATATATAACAACTGAAAGGAAAAATAATCAACAAGAATCATAAACAACATCTAAAGAACCCTAGTACTAACAATTGGACTATTAGAGGAGTCCCTTTTGGTGAATGTTGAAAAAAATGATTACCCTTGTGCTCATACCATAGGAAACAGACTAAAATACAAATTTTAGAACAATCCTATATGAAGATCATTTGATGGGTGGTTGGGTCATCATCAATCAAGTTGAAGCAAGTCAACCCAGAACTGGAAAACACAGACTATGAAGTGCATAGATCATCATTGAATGAGTAACCCAGCAAATATTGTAATCAAAGAAAAGGAAGGAAGAAGAATTAAAATTGAAAGGCAATAGGGATGATGGAATTATGAGTACCTCAAAAGAAGGTGTGCCTGAATTGGGGAACAAATAAGCTAAAAACAGGTAAAAGCATGAACCTTCCTACACTAAAGACAAACTGATCCCAAGAGATTTTCCATAACCCATCCCCAGAAACCCTTTTCAATCAAAACAATGACACACCCAATTAGAATAATATACTTGCTACCAAAACAAATAAAATATTCAATTCAATTAAATAATAATAATGGGCAGATAGAGATGTATTGAGAGAGAGAGAGAGAGGGATAAAATAAGAAAGCAAACAATAACAATAAACAACAGTGAACCACAACCTCCTATTTTCTTCCATATTAATTTTTGATTAATCTTCCTTCCTCATGAAATTGCATCCCCACCTTTGGCACGTGTGAGTAAGAAAGAAATGATACAAATTTCAGCATCAACAACACCCAGAAAGCTCTTAACCACAATACAATACAATACAAACGGGGGTTGTTGATGGCAGCTGTTGGAGCTAATTTTTTAATATCCCGTTTTTCTTTTTTGTTGTTGTTGTTGTTTGCTTCAAAGGGGTTTAAGAAGCTAACTACCAGTTGGTAGACCTAAACACTGTCTTAAACCTCATTCAAACGCATACCCAGTGACTCAATTTCTCTCTCTAATTTGCAGAGGGAAGAAGAACACTTGGGTGAGAAAGAAAGAAAGAAAGAAGAAAGAAAGATTGAAGCTTTTTTTGTTTTGTTTGTGGGATTTTTTGGACCCTCCAAAAAGAAAAAAAGGGAAAATGTTATGTGGGCATTTGCGATAAGGGGGAATAAAATAATGGAGGGGTTAGCTTAGCCATAGCTGTAGACTATACTATTCGTAGGAGTAGGTGACAGTGACAACATCACACGTTTTAACGTATGGAAGCCATTCCGCAGTATATACGCCTCCCCCTAAATACATATTTAATTAATTATCGTATTTTTATTTAAAATGTTGGTTGGGTATTTAATTGATTTTTGAAGCTTGGTTGGTGATTGAACATCCACAAAATTGTGCCAAATATTGTTGTTGAATTGTCTCGTTGTTGTTGGACCAAATAAATGCTGCCTAAATTCATTTTATACTCATTTCAAAATTTTTGGTTTAATTAATATTTAAATGCTGAAGATTTCTTTTGTTTTTCCCTCCACTTTTTTATGCTATAGCGCTGAAGGTTTCAATTTGTCGGCCTTGACAGAATTTGTCGATTGGCAATCAGTAATGCTGAAGGTTTAATTTTTAATGGAATATTTACAAATATTTAAATGGTAAAACTAACAAGACTATCTTTGCTTTAATTTATATTATCAGATATAGTATATATTAAAAGCCATTTAATAATTCTTCATATTTAACTTGTCACATAAGTAAACAATGTATATGTCAACCTTTTATAGATCAGTATGGACTTTTTGCATTGTTAAAAGCCCAAAAAATGAATATAAGAGGTAATAGCAAAGTGTGGTAAATTGTGGTGAGTTGTGGTAAATTGTGATGAGAATTATGATAAAGTGGATAGGTGAAGAGAGAGAATGTGAAAAGTAGAGGAGAAAAGTGAAGAAATATATTGATAATGATTGTGGTGTGGTATGGTAAAGTGTCGTAAAATATGGTGAAAATTAAATAGTTGTGGTACAATGCGGTACCGTACCATAATCTACCACATAAAAAAACGAGACCTTAAAACACAAAATGTTAAAATTAGGTAAACATCAAAAAGACCACTAAGCAAGATTGGTCTTTCATTTTTGCCTTTCATTCTTTCAATCATTCATCACAGAAAAATCTTAGTCGCAATTTCCTGATAATTGCAAATAGTGTCCAAATCGCATCCAACTTTTGTCGTTCTACTTGCAATCTATTTCAAAATATCACAATAGATTCCTTCAATCTCTTTGAATTACTCTCTAACCCATCGTTGATTTTACGGCTTAATTAGTGAATGATTTTTCTTTCCTTTAATGATTTTTTTAGAAAATCAAATCGAAGTGCTCTGTACTCTAGACTTTGGGATTGTAGTAAACCAAACTTTAAAATTGTATCACAATCAGCCAAATTATTAAGCTATTGGACCACAGTACATCGTCACCGAGCTGGCTGAAACCAACTCAATGGATTGTCATAGTTTGGTGTACCGCAATATATGGTTGAAAAGTTTGGACCACTGCAGTAAAATCTGTCACACTATGGTGTGCTACACTTCAAGTCATGAAATGTTAGAACTACTTGAGTCTAATCTGTCATATTTTGACTTCACCCAACTCCATGATGAAGCACTGTAATTTCACTATAATAGATAAATTATTTATGTACTAAATATAATATAATGATAGTAATAATAACCAAAGACTCAAAGATGGTTCAATAATGGAATTGTTGATATAATGATAGTAATAATAAACAAAGTGGATATTATATGGCCGATGTTAGTTAAAAGTGGATATTATATGGCGGATGTTAGTTTTCTTTTGAATATGGTGGAACAATGGAAGTTTATATGGTTCTATCGTGGTGATTCTTCTTTGAAGAATAATTTGTCACATCAGATAAATTTTTACAGCTTTAAAAAGTTGTACAATAGCTCGTCATAGTTCAGGAAAGACTCAAAGATGTCAAAAAAACGTGGTTAGTAGCCTGAAGAATATCACAAATAATTAGAGTAGGAAAGACTCAAAGACCACCATATTATCATTAACTTTTTTTGTACAAAAATTTATGTTGATGTTATCGATTTATTCTTATTAGGTTATGTTCATTTTTGACGTCATATGACTTTCATTAATTAATAATTATTTTTCTTTTATAAAAAAAAAAAAGAAAGATGAATATTAATTTTAAATATACAAATATTTTGGATATGTAAAATATGTGGATTGTAATCACTATGATGTTAGCTCATAACAGGGGGGAAAAACCTTTCATCCTATCCCATATATCTATATATGTGATTGAAAACTATTTACAAGAGCACATCATTTGCCTTAAATACAAAGAAAAGGTTACTTCATAGTTCATACCTTTTTTTCTAATTTGGGGTGAATGTAGCCTGCTTATTGGATTCATATCTCAAGGGTAACTACTCGTAAGTTTTATAAGTTGAGAGTATTGAATGTGTTAATTACCTATATTTAAGCATGATCCATCAACTTCACAATTTTCCATCTATCATAAAAAGTTTTGCTTCCACCAAGATTTGAACATTAATAAGACAATTGGAAGATGAGATTGGTTGCTACTTGGTTATGGGTATATTTGTTACAAGCTTGAATGTCCATTATTCATGGCAGTTAAAATTTGCCATATACTTGGAAATTTTATTAAATTAAGCATCTTAATATATAGACATGTCTAGCTATTTCATATATGACCCGATAATTCGACCCAAACTCACCTATAAATTATCTTCAAAACAATAAACTGAAACCTGAAAACCCGCAAATTAGCATGTCAGACTCGACCCGTCGTTTGACCCGAAAAATTTATTTTATGATTTCAATTCTATTCGAAATTTGTGACTATCCATTGGGATTCATAACTATTAAATTACAAGCACAGTTCATTTAATTTATATATTATTTTTCTAATTTAAGTTAAAATATTTATAATAATTAATCTTTACAAGAAAATAATCGTACATTTTGTATGTGTTGAACAAATTAGAGAATTTAATGACAAATTTTTCAAAGAAAAAAGGGAAAAAAGAGTCAGGAACATAACATTTGGTTTACCAGAAATCGAAATACATTGACGGTACTTAAGTAAATCTGAAATACACGCAACCCATATTCACCCGAACTGAGTATACACTGGTGCCTGTATATAACCATGTCATCGGAATTGACATGTCTAACATATAAAGTTATAAAGTAATAAAATTTGTGGTAGCCAAATTGTCTACTATCTTTATTATTTAAATATTTTCCTCAAGATTTATCACTATAAATATTGCTGGGGTGATGGATTATGTTTATCATTAATATTTTATGTTTATTCTTGTATCCAACCTATAAACCTAGGTGTTATTAAATACTCTCTCCGATCCATATTATTTATTACTTAATTGACTTTTACTGTCTTCAATACCTATATTTGATCTAGTTTCTCATACATATAATGTTTTATTGACAATTATAATACTATATTTTTAAGATGTTATGTCTTATTACGAATTTAATAATTAATAATATATAAAAATACCAAATCATTATATATGTTGATCAGAAACTAATGGTTATAGTTTTAAAAATAAATATGAAGTGATTTTAAGGTGGCAAATAATATAAAATGAATGCAGAATAGGGGTGGGCAATGGGCAGTTAGGGTCAGGGTCAAGGTCAACCCATTGGCTATGTAGGGTTAGGCCGGGTCAATCCATTCGGTTGAAGTTGTGCGCCAAGTCAGGGCTTTCTAACAAAAATAAGGGTTGACCCATGGGCCGACCTGTTTCAACTATAAAGTTAAAATGAAGTATATTAAGTATTGATTAATGTAGAATATTAATAATATATTTAAATAAATTTAGCATTTAAAATAATAGAAAAAACTATTTATTTTAAGTGATCGATAAATAGACGTGGTTCAGCTTATTCACCGACCCTTTTACATTGTTAAATGTATTGGTCACTTGACGACTCGACCCTTTTACAACGCGGCCCTTTATCGACACTCATTTTCTATGACACGACCGTCTTGATCCTACGAGGACATAACCCATTGTCACCATTAATGAAGTAAGAGACATTCACCTCTTAACTCTTCCCCAAATAAAATACAAGACGATGTAAAAAGAGAAGGTAAGAAATGTAGTTGTAATCATACACAAAATCCACAACCTAAGTAATCTAGTATAGGACTCGAAACATTTAAGACTTATGTAAGCTGGTGAGTGGAGAAGATGATAGAAAAGTAAAAAGGTAGGAAAAGAAAACTAAAATGATGATGATGATGGTCAATCACAACCAATAATAGAACACCCAAAGTGAAAAAGGCATAAAAAATATATAATGAGTGAGTGAAATGGGGGTGAAAAGAAGATAATCAAAGACTACTTTTTTTGTTTCCCAAGGTGTGGTGGGGGTAGATTAGTTGGTGCAAGCCCTAGATATGGGCATGTGTAACAAAAAAAACAAGTAGAGGATGAAGATGGACATGATAATGATGCATGAATTCATTGATGCTATTGCTTTTGCTTGTGCTTCAATTTGGATGGTTAAAGTTGTGCTTTCCATATATTTTGTAAACATAAAGTTATGGTTGTACTTTGAGGTAGAGCTCAACCTTACAATTGACCAATTGTTCTACTCTTTGGTACATAACTTGACCTAGAGGGTGGTAACTTGGATTGTAATTTAAAAGTGCAACAAACATATATATCCCTATTACTAAGTTTTAGAATTGTTCTAAGGTATACTTAGTGTAGAAGTAATTCTAAATTGGGAGGATTGTCTAATTGGATGAAAAAATTTGGTTAAATTATTTGAGTTGTATGTATCTATATTAAATTGAAAAATAATCTTTTAAATAGTATGTGAGTTTTTTTTTTTTTATAAAATGATTTAATTTTAAGCATATAAACAAGTTGAATTGAATTCAAATTGGCAAAGCTCGATCCTAGTTCGATGTTTTTTGAGATTTTCAAATGAAGAGCTAGGCTTACCCTCATATTGACAAAGCTCTGTTTGGTGCTTAACCCAGAGTATTTTTTTCTATATTTTCTTTAGAAAATTTCCAAACTTAAGGTCATAATAAAACTGGAATGGAGTTTATAAATTTCAATTGATCATGATCAAGATTTTGCTTCATGGTGGACAATGATACACATCTTGACTCAAGAAGGTTAATGACCATCTTAAATTGTCAATATTTCACATTTTTTTAACCTTTAATAATATTTTCTCTAATAATTCTATATATTCATCAACTATAAGAGTATAATACTTAATTATTACTTAAGTCAAAAAATATAAATAATAGCCTAATTTTATCAATCATAGTAGAAAATGCATATTTTATGCATAGTTTATATTTATGAAAAAATATAAATAAGTAATTATTTTTATATTGTTTATAGATTATAATAACCTTTAAAATAATAAAACATACCATTATAATGATTTAAATATACTTACTTTTAACTTTATAATTGGTTTAGCTAAAATGATTAACCATCTTACAGCAAGATGTTTATCATTTTGCTTCATGGTATCAACAAATATGCAATGCAAAATTCCATCCATGAAATTTTGATCCCCTCTCTCCTAGTTGGCACACCTTCTCTCCTCCTTTTTCTTCATTCCTTTGAGTTCTGGAACTTTGCAGCATTCCAGAACTCAAAGGAATGGAAGAAAATGAGGAGAGAGGGTGTGCCAAGTAGGAGAGAGAGTGTCAGAATTCCATGGGTTTCATTCCGCATTGCTAGAGCTCTTAGAATGTGGCTTGGATCGATTTGCTTTTGAGCTGACTCACCCTCAAAACGAGGTTGAAGCCTTGATGGTTTGCTTTAGTTTAGTTGTAATCTTATTAGTTGTAAATTTAGTTAAGATTAGCTTATTAATTAGACATTTTGATTGCTCTATTAATAATTGCTAGGATTTGACATTGTGTAAACTTAATTAGCTATGGTCGATTGAATTATTTTTGCATTGGAAAGATGATAACGACATGTAGTATATGCTTATTCTCTCAGAGCAAGATTTTCAACGAAATAGAGTCACATTTATTTTAAAATCATTTTCAAATTATGAAATTTGTAGTGATATTTATGTAGAAAATTCTGAATGATTAGCATGAGATTACTGTGAAAGAGACATTAATAAGTCAAGTTTCATTAGCATTTATAATGAGTCAAAGTAGGAAAATGGATAATAGGTTCATACATACATAATAATGAGAGTTCTATACTCTTATGTCTTTCTCACGTAAATGTTAATTCAAATATAATATGTATCACATATATTTTGTGTGCGCTCGTGTAAATTGGATTCTAATAATTATCTTTATTTTCATCAATTGTAGTGGTATCAAATCTACCTTGATATTCTTTTTATTTTTTTCATTCATGCCCCATATTATTTCATTTGATTCAAAACTTAGTATAACACTTTATCAAGATTTTTTAATGAATTTACGGTGTTTCTCCCAATTTGTTTTTCATTTTTTGTATGATTTTTTAACGATTTTTTCAGTTTTAAAAAATCATAATAATTACTCAGTTCTCAAAAAAATAATTTAAAAATTCTTTTAGTATATACATTTCATTACCTTTCTGGGGATAAGAATGAAAAAAAGGGACAGGAATGAAAAAAAAAATCCTTCACTTTGTTATTAATGGCTTTTCATGCTTCCTTTTTTATCGATATATTTAAAAATGAATTTAGATTATAGTTTCATATAAAAATACTTTTTAGGTGAATTTAGAAATTATAGCGATATCATATAATAGATTATTATATATATTACAAAGTCAATTGTGGAGATTTCCAAAAAGTGGCTGTAGGAAGTTTATGTTGATAATTATTGTTGGGATTCATCCATGAGTGAAACTGTCTCATATCGGAAAAGTAATGAGAAAGGACATGGTATATGAGTCAAGTGAGCTACTCCTCTTAACACCAATTGGCTTTAAGATGGAATCTCACTTAACTTGTGCATCATGGGCCTTGGTCGAAGTGGGCCCTCTCCTTGGATCTCCCCAACAAGTGGTATCAGAGCCGATGGTTCGTTCGGCTGGGCGCAAGGTGCAGGAAGGTGGTTTCGTAAAAAATCACCATGGACAGGAGCATGGACCATGGCGCGAGTGCGGCTGAGTCTCCTAAATGCGCAGAGTTGGGTTCATGACGGTAACTTGAAACCTTGGCAAAAAGAGACTTCCGATCAACACCATGAGTAAAACTGTCCCACATGTTTGAAGGGAGAGATTGTTGGGATTCACTCATGAGTAAAACTGTCCCACATCGGAAAAGTAACGAGAAAGGATATGGTATATAAGTCAAGTGGACTACTCCTCTTAACACCAATTGGTTTTAAGATGGAACCTCACTTAACTTGTGTACCATGAGCCTTGGTTGAAGTGGACTCTCTCCTTGGATCTCCCCAACAATTATATATTATTTAGAAGCAAATGTGGTAGTAATTTGGTATTATACTTTTTAAAAGTTATTTGTTTAAATAAAATAAATAAATAAATAAATAAATAAATAAACAAAAAAGTATTTATCAATCGATTCAATATAAGTTGGTATTAGTATTGGATCCAAATTCTTGGACATGACTAGACCGATTCTAACCATAATACGAGTTCTAGATCTAGTTTTTAAATTCAATCTTGATCTATACAAATATTTGATTTGAAACTTTCAATCAAACTACATGGTTATGCTTGCCCTAGCAAGAGGATACCAAACAACTTATAACTTGCTTAAATGCCATATATTGTGCTCATTTTGTTTTAGCTACATATCCCTTTTGCAAGGCATGTAATCATGTAGGTCAATACGTTTTCCTCGGGTTCAGTCTTAACATAGTTCATTATTGGAAACATGTTCAACATACAACATGTGATAAATGATGAAAATCTGCAGTAATAGTCAAATTCAACGGCCATAATAACGATCTCATCATATTAGCTATCCAAAGCTAGTTTTAACTTAGATTGAGTTGTTAGATGGGATAGTATGTACCATGAGTTTTTTTTTTATTTATATATTTTTGTACCTTGACATTTTTTACATTAATTTTTTACACCATGTAGTTCCAAAGTTTAATTTTTAATCCTTATGATTTGCATTATGTATTAAAGTTAGCCCAAATTTAGCCAAATTTAGTCCAGCTCCAATGGAACGGTAAACAATTTAAAGAACAGATCAATTTATCCTCCAAAGCCACAAAAATCGAAACCCCAAATTTTGACGAGAGAGAAAGAGAGAGATAGAGAGAGAGAGAGAGAGAGAGAGAGTATACCTTTAACAATGTAGATGGCTTAATAACAGAATGGTTGAGCTCAAATGCAAAACTTCATCCAAGAGAGATAATTAGAGAAGCTTTTAGAGAAAGAGAGAGACTATAGAGGGGGAGACAATGGAGATAGACAAAAGAGGAAGATGAGTAATAGCATCTGTAGAGTGCTCGGATTTAATTAGAAATGTAAAAACATCACCCAAATTGTTCCAAATTACCCCCAAACTGTTGTTTTTGTATAGTAAATGGGTTTTATTGCCTTGGTAACTGATTGAGACTGGTAAATGAGTGATTAGACAATTCAAGGAGTAATTAGTACTCCTCCATTAATACGTCATGATTTTCGCTCTTTTTAACCCCTCCTCCCCCAAATCACACCATCAGCTTCATCGTCTTCATCTTCATCCTACCCAGAACCCTAACACGCCCCTTTGTCTTCTTCATCTTCCTTCCCCCTAAAAAAAATTCCTTTCTCTCTCAATCTTTTGCAATTCAAAACCCTAACTCTTTTTCGAAAATGGCTAGGCAAGAGCTCCCCAACAATGGTGAAGTCTTTGCTTGTCGTAGTTGTCCCTGCTTCTCAAACACCAATTTCTTCTGTCCTTGTGGCCTGCGATGCGCTGTGCGCATATCATTCACGACGGCCAACCCTTTTCGTCGCTTTGTCCGGAGCAGAAACAATGGCACTGTCCATGGGTCCAATTTCTTTGACTGGGTGGACGACCACCTGTGTGACAGGGTGAGGTGTTAGGCCACTGCCCAGATTGTGAGGAGCCAGACCCTCACCCGTGACTTGGCTGTCATGGAGGACAAGGCAAAGCAGCTAGAGGATGAAAATGAAGAGGTGTGGGGAATGCTGATCAAGGCAGACACTCAAGTGATGGAGCTCAGGAGGTCTTAGAAGCAGTTGCAGATGTTGATGGTGGCTTTGTTGGTGATGGTCCTGGGGTGGTTGTCAGCCAGGTATAAGAAGCAGTGGGCGGGGTTGGGTCCAAGGAAGATGAATGTGGAAGGTGGTCTAGGTCTAGGTCTAGGTAATTATTTTGGGTGTGTCTATTTTTTCTTAATATAGCACACCAATCAGTTAGGAAATGCAGTTAAGAATCAATTTTTTTTTTTTTTTTGTCAAACTAAATGAATTGGTAAATGTGGTTGATGTATGTTGGTTTGGCAAGTATTAGATGGTGGAATGCCATGTATTGAAAATGTAAGTATGATGCTCTGTTTTTTTTTTTTTTTTTTGGCTCCTATGGCAGTGATGATTGCAAGTTGAAATGGTGTTTGTATGGGTTGTTTTAGTTCAAGTTTAGGGATGTAATGGAGTTAAGCTTAGCATATGCATGTAATGTATGGAATGAATGAAGTGCCTTCCTTGGATTCCAATCATGGTTGTGTAACTTGTGTTGCTCTGTTTAACATTATGTTTGGTTACTTTCAATCGCACTTACTGTCAATGACACTACCACAACTGAAACACAAAATTGAACCAAATATAGCCTATGACAGAAACATAAATTGAACCTAATATGCTCTTTGCTAATAGAAATGACCATAATAGAAAGGAAGGAAGCAAACAAAAAAAAATGATCAATCAAATGTATGACATAAACATAAGTAGAACCCCAAAAAAGTGAGGCAAATCAGATTGTGCATTATATAGAAGGAATATGTGGTAGGTACATAATGTCATGACAGTTAGGTTGTTGAGTTGGGTTAATGACAAACTCACTCAATCATATCTATCCTATTCAACATAGGATCACTTCCAAAAATGTACAATTACATTTCCCCCTCAAAATGATATACCCTACCCAAATCTGTACACAGATTCATGTACACATCAAAAAAGGGTTCACAAAAAATAGAATATATGAAATCATTCTTGCTCCTTGCTTATATCTTCACAAAAAGTTAGTTCATGTAGCTTGACAAAAACAGATGCTTGAAGTACATCATTTCCTTGGTGGTAGTGGTGGAGTTGGTTAGGGTGGTGTGTTACTGAAAGGATGGCTGCAGAATGTTGTACTTTGGCCATCAAGTCTCCTGACAAGGAGCTTGTGCCTGTCACTGGTCCTAGAAAAATTGAACCACCAGTCTGCAGCTCCTCCAACAACAGAACATCTAGGAGCAGCAAAGCTTGAACCAGATGCCCCTCCAACAACAGCAGAACTTGAAACAGAAACCCCTCCAGCAGCTGCAGGCTTTGAACCAGTAGACTCTCCAACAGCAGCAGATTGTGAACCAATAGACCCTAGACCCTAAATTTAAAAAAAAAAAGTCAAAAACACAAAACAACATAACATAGATTAGTGCTTTATACATGTTGGATCATAGGATGAATGAGCCCTAAGTGTGACTCTTAAATACAAACCTGTGAGAATGATGAGTGCTTAGTACATGTTATCTTGTCATGCCCTTCACCACCACAGATGGAATAGTGCATTTTTTTTCCTATTCTTGGTCACTCTACCACTTACCTTCTCTCCAACCTCAAGAGTTCTCTTGTATTTAGAGGTGGTTTTCTTCTTGGGTTTGAAGTATGAGGCAGAAACTACATACCCAGGGGCATTTTCCCACATGTCATGTCCATTTATTGGCATCAAAGTGTGACAGTATACTTTCCTAAGGGTGGCCGTGGCATAATAGTCATGCACAAAGTGTGTTGGGTCTATCCTATCATCCCTCATGATAGCAATTGAATGAGGGCAAGGTAGTCGACTTAATTCCCAGGCATTGCAAGTACATATCCTTGCTTGCAAGTTAACTACCGACTCTTTATATGAGGTATTGCATACACTATACACACCATGGGCTGCCTTAGTCACCTCCCAATACCTACACTGATCAATTTTTTTATCCAACTTCATTCTAATCCTAGGTGCCATAGGACTGTGTAACTTTAAAGCCCAAGCATTCTTTTCCCCAATCATTTTCATAACTAACTTGAAGATTATCTTAAGCATTGACACTATAGGAATATACCTTGCTTCCATGATGAAATAGTTGAATATCTCTGCTATATTATTGTCCACTGAATTACACTTTGCATTGAACTTGAAATTACACCTACAAAAGTGTTTCACTCATTTATTGACTAAGCTCTCCCAAGCTTCTGGATTTATGCTTTTCAATTCCTCAGCATGTTTCATTAAGTGTGGTTCTGTAGTTGACTTTGCAATGGACCAGAAAATTTTTTTGTAAAGGTCTCCCTTGTAATTTTTCCTTAAGTTTGCATACACATGTCTAGCACACATTTTATGCTCTCCTTCAAGCAAGTATTTCTTGACACTTTTAATTAAACCCTTTCAAAAAATTGTAAAAAACAACAAAAACAAACTGAACTTATCAAACACATAAATAGATTTCCAAACAAACAATGACCTACTATTTATCTTAGATACACATACCTTCTGCTTGTAAAAAATTATTGTCCTCTCTGACCCATCAGCCATTTGCAAGATCATCCCCAATTGTTGCACAAACCACTCCCACACTTCCTTGGTTTCACTTTGAGCAACCCCCTATGCCACTGGATACATTTGATCATTACCATCCCTCCCCATAGCCACAAACAGTTGACCATCCTATGGACCCTTAAGTCCAGTAGGGCTTGGGGAGGTCTTCAAATTTATTTTGGTCCCTTGATTTTTCTTTTGCAACTCCCAACAATAGGCTCTAAGATGTTGAAACTGAGTCCTGTAATCACCAACAATGGATGCCAAAGCTTTTCTCCTAGACCTAGCACACATTGACAGGGTTGCTTTGAGATTTAGGTCCAACCATACAATCTCCTGTAAGTCTCTAGCCCTAAGTGATGGATTAATACTGAACAAATTCCTATAATGTTCAGCCATCCAACTATTGGTCCTCTGCCCTGCCTGAAAGCTATAGGGAACACATGCATGCAATTTGTCAAGAGTTTTTATCATGAAGGTCTCTTCCTTACCTACTTTAGATGACCACAACCTCCACTGACAACCCTTAGCTTTGCATTGAAGTTGATACCTACATTTGTCTCTCTTAATAATTCTCATATTGTACCCTCCCAAGACCCTGTAGTTGGTGACTGCCTTCACCAAGTCCCGGTTTAATGAAAATGACATCCTACATATGTGTCTCTGAGGAACGCTAGGGTTGTGTTTAAGATAATGATCCTTCTTCTTTCTCCTTCTCCTTCTCTGATTTCCATCATTCTCACTATTAGATTCAATGTCAGGACTACTTGCATAGTCAGAGTCATTATACTTCTCTTCTGGCATAACCCCACCCTAAGGTTCTTTCTCCTTTGCCTCTTCATCACCATTGACCATCCCTTTATCCTCCATTGCTTTCTTCTCATCTATAATATCCTGAATCATCTTGTGCTTCTTCTTCTTCTCAATCAACTCTAACTCCTCATCTTCTACATCAGATAAATTGTCTATATCAGTGTCTCCCTCAGCCCCAACAACCTCCTCAACCTCCTCACCATCAAAGTATTCAGGGTCCTCTAAGTTGTCCCCCTCAACTCCATCATTGCCACTAGGGGTGTCCAAAATCGGTTAACCGCATATGCAGTTAACTGTATTTGCAGTTTACGGATTTTATAAACCTAAACCTAAACCATTTTATGCGATTAATCGGTTTGCGATTAACTGCTTTTGGAAATTATAAACCGAAACCAAACAGAAACCACCGGTTAACCACATTGATAATATGGTTGACCGCTTTTTGGGTTCAATTTATGGTTAATCGCCAGTTCCTAGAAATTTAAAGTAACAAGTAAGGAAGAAAAATTAACATTTTGCTTCAAATTTCAAATTTTGCAACTAAATTAGTCAAAACCGGTTAATTGTGGTTAACCGTTTCACAAAAATGCAAAATTGAAACCTAAACGGCTTAAACTGGTTTGGTTATCCTAAACAGCAATTTTAAAAATATCCAAATGGTTAACTGCTTTTACAGGTTTAGTTTATGCGGTTTTGCAGTTAGGTTTTTAGTTTCGGTTTTTATTGGACACCCCTAATTGCCACAACCAATACCACCATCAACCTTCTCTACACCACCATTGTCACAACCATAGTTATTAAAATCCCGATCCTGATCTATGATCCTACGATTTTATGATCAAAAATCCTTTATGTGATTCTACTATCTACATTACGATCCACGATCCTACATACGTGGGTTAATTCTGATCCTAACTACCCCATGAATCCGAGTTAGGATCCCGATTTTAACAACCTTGGCCACAACCAATACCATCATCATCATCAACCACAATATGCTCCACATAAACCTTCACAAATTGAGAAATGGTTAATAATGTACTCAACCCCCTTACTTGATCATCTCCCTCCATAGCAACTAAGCCTTTCTCAAATGGCCATCCAGGTTGAATAAAAAAAATGGCAATCTTCTCTTTTGTATATCCCAACCCAATCTCAATCCCAACTAAATCATCCACACTCAGAGGATCAGGGTCAACCTCAACCTCAGAGAACTCAGTACTCCTATAGTACATCAAATAACCCTCATGGACAAACTCCCCACCATGGAATATATGCGACTACCCCATTCTGATTGACAAAGATAACAACTTTACCAAACACAACATTCAGTAATATAGCAATATAAAAAAAAACCACATTCAAAATTCAGACTTTTTTCATAACCTAAACCCTAAAAACCCCAAACTAGAAACAACAACACCAAACAGCAACATTGAAATTAAGCAAAATTCTTCAACTTTGTAACATTAAGAAACGATTCAACCCTTGCCATTTTCCTCTACCTAACAAACCAAAAAAAAAAATATTTCAAAATTTTTTGCTACACATAACTTTACCACTGACCTTCGTTTCCAGAATGTTCGTCGTCTACAACGTCCCCCTTGTCTTTCAACGTCGACCACCAGCACCTAGTCTACCCGTCCATGTAGCCTGAGGATTTTTTACAAAGCCTTGCTACAGTAATGTCTGTGAAGGTCCAAATGGAGGGAATGAAGAGAATAGAAGGGAGACCAATCATTTAAATACCTCTACATAATTAATCCTGTGTCATTAAGTTTAGGATTAAGTTTGAATTTTCGTTTAACAGTTAACCTTGGTGAAAACAGGGAACAACAAGTAACAGTAGCAAGTTAGTTCAAAATAACAGGTTTGGGGATAATTTGGAACAAAAAAATTTAGGTGACATTTTTGACATTTCTGCCAAGTTGAGTGGCAATTTAATCCGAACATTGAGTAACAAAACATAAGGGTATAATTGAAAGTTCATATTCCAATTTGGCTTGAAATTCTCTACCAAAACCTATATGAGCCTTTTTAATTTTTGCCGAATTGGATTAAGTTGGGACAACTTAATACATAACGCAAACTTTAAGGTCAAAAAATAAACTTTGCAACGACATAGTCCCAAAAATTATTGGGGATTGTTTTATATTGCTTGGGAGGATAACATTGGCGAATGCGTTGCAAGAAGAGCTACATACTACGTATTTCATAGTTGTGTCTTATATTTTACTTTAGAAAAAAAAAAATCGTAAAATGATAGCATAAACTTAATTATACATCTTCTTAAGAATTAGGAAATTATTTTATGGATTCTCTAATAATTACTATATTTTTTGGAATGAGCTAATTAACATCCATCCTAATAAACATCAATACGTCCATAAAAAAAATAATAAACATCAATTCGGAGTACTAGTTAACCCGGGTGGTGATACGTGTCTTGTCCGAGGACACTCTTTAAATGTATTAGTCTGTTACGCTTCTTCATGTACTAATTATTTCAATAGTAAGTATTAATTTTCGATTATAAGAAGGTTGGTATGCAATGATTATATCAACGAGTATAATTTTTACCCTAGTTGAATCGGCCTCATCCATCGGCATATTCTGAGCATTTTTTTGAAATATAAAAAACAATCAATAAAAGTATAACTTAATGCAATATATGTGCTATTTAAGTTATAGAATTCAATCATATTATTTTATTTAAATTTAATATGTAATGATATAGTTTTAATAACAGGGTAAGACACTTACCCCTAGATTCCTATCATTTTCGTAACCAATAATTCTTAAGTACTAAACTCAGGTTATTTATTAATTATGCATATTAGGTTGACTATTGAAATATATAAGCATTAAAGTCAACATCTCTGATGAAAAAGAACTAGTGCACAATGTAATTAACTTAACTAGTTATTTCTGAAGTAATGTAACAAAAAGAATTTGATTTTTCAGTAAAAAAGAAAAATATACACTTTTTACACAATCTCCAATTTAAAACACTTTATTAGTAATAGTTTTGAATACCCTCTTATCAAAAATAGTTTTGAATACCCTTCATTGAGAGGGGAAAGTGAAAGCAACCAGCCCTCGCTCTCAAAGAGCAAACATTAATATATTCAAATTTTCTGCAACATCATATTCATATACTAAATTATGTTTTTTTTTTTAAAAAAAAAAGGGATTATCGGGGTTGCTTTCGGTCTCATAATTTAGCATGTTTACTTGCTCTAACTTCTATGTTTCGCTTTCATCCGAGATAACAGGAGCTTAGGGAGAAAACAGTTTAATCTCAGGGGAGGAAAAATAAAAAAGAATTCTGTAATAGAGATTGGTGGATACTGCTGGATTGTTGGATAATGCATGTATGAATGACAAACAAAGCACTTTGTCAGTCCAATAATTATTTTATATATTTTCAACAAAAAGAAGAAAAGAAAATGATGTCCTATGTTCTTGGTGGAAGTGGAATGTCCAAGCAGCAACTAATGATGGTCTATTTTATATTGTTAGGAGGAGGTTAATTATATTTGTAAATAAAATTTAAAAGAAAAATGGAAATGAAATCTTCATGCAAGCAATTACTTGAATAGTCTCACAATAATTTTATGTGAAACAATCTTATACTAGAATTTATATTTACTTGAATAACATCCCCAAACAAAGACACTAACCAAATTCAATACTTTAAAATTTTCCCCATCTATTATTGAACGAGTGGTCGGATGTATGATTGGGAAAAACTAACTTGACACAATTATTGAACCAAACCGAAAACTATATTAAGCGAGTTTAGGTGAATATATTCAACCTGTATAATTCAATTGGTTGACATAGTAACCTCTTTTAATTAAATTAGCTAGGTTCAAGTTAAGATTTTTTAACACGATTAATCACTTACAGACCTACTTATTTAATTAGGCAGGTTCGATGAATCACCTCATTTACTCGATTATTATTACTCAATTAAACTATTTATAAGTACAGATAGACGAAAATTGTTGTTAATACTCTTTAATTTAGAATTATAACTTAAATTTATATTTGGTTATGTTAATAGTTTATGATTGGACCAGAGGTTAAGAGGACACATATCAGGTTGATTGTATTATCTAGATACAGTTAGAAATGTGGCTTAAAGTATTGAAATGGCTACCTATACCATCAAAAACATCTTCATTTTAGGAAAAACATCTTTAGAGAACTCAACAATGTGTCTTTAGCTTGTACTAGAAATGTAACCTTTACAAAGTTTCCTAAACAACGTCTGTCTGAGCATGTTGCTCTACAGGAAGTACAATTGTCGGTCTCACGAAACTAGGTCTCACAAATGTCTAAGGTCAATGTCCTCTCAAATTGACCTGATGGCGGAATTGCTGTTTGTTCGTTGTTAGTTGTTCCCATTATCTGATGTTTGCCTGATTATTTAGGCTTAGCATCTTTTTTAATAAAACGGTCTATTGATCGCTAATTATAAAAAAAATAATAAATGCCCTCTCAAATTAAGCAGAGAAGCAATTTCAATGAATGGGTTCCCAATCGTAGAAAACACAAAGGAAAACAAATATGGAGAAAATCTTAGGCAAAGGATTCAACAACTAACATGAAAATAATCACAAATTACACCCTTATACTATTCATGCACACATCAAATTAGGGAATTAATTTAGTTTAGACCACCTAAACGTTCTCTCGACAGTCATAGGCTAACTCTAGTGTGTTCATTAATTTTCTCACACAATTAAAACAAGTGAGTTATAAATATCGATCTTTCCCTTAATTATGACCTAGATTATTCTCATTACCTAGGTTATAATTATCTAATCAAGTTGCATTAGTCCTAAGTTTCTTCTCTCGAAGATCATGAAAACCCTAACTAGCACAAGATGAGATCCTCTTGAGTCTCACATCAACAATAATTAACAACTTAAAAGAAATTCGATAAATAATCATGGAATAGCGCGGGAACCATATTGTGATTAAACAAATATACTAGTGGCAAATCCTCAACTTAAGTTAGAAAATTTATCCACTCATATTCATAGAATAATTACTAGCAAATTAATGTTGAGCAATGAGTAAAGTAAATATGGAAAGTTGGATTAAGAAATTGATACCAATGCTTGAAATCAAAAAGTAATTTCAATCCAAAAGTATTAATCTTCAATCCAAACCAAGCTAATTGTTAAAGAGTATTGAGAGAGCAACTATGTTAAAAACCCTAGAAAGTTTGATGAATGAGATAAGATAAAAGTTAACTGTTGGTTTTGGTACTTAATTACAGACTAATCTAGCTAATCTAGGGTTAAGTACAGGTATGTCAAACCGAACAAAGTGCATTAAAATTGTTCTAAGCGGGCAAGGGCATGCCACTCAGCACAAGTGCTCGTGTTGGGTCTAGCACGACCATATTGAGTCACACGGCTGCCCATGCAGCAACTTTGGAGGTTTGTGCCTCACAAATGAGTGGCGCACGACCATGCTCGTAGCGCATAACTAGCCGTGTCGGACTGGAACACTCTTGAATCTCCCCTTAGCTTGTGGTGGCTCGCGTGGTTGTTTGCATATGCTCCCGTTGGCCTCTTTTACTCCTTATTCTCGTCCTGACTCCTTCACAACTTCCATATTTTACACCCAATGATCACAAAATGTCGCAAATAACCACGCATTCACCTATAATTGGCAAGTTTGAGCACTTTTAGCTAGAGGAAGCAATATTAGCTAAAACATGTCAAGGTTGTGGGAAAATGGGTCAAACAAACAATGAAAACCAAGGTTTAAAGTGGTAAAATTGAGGTTTATCATAACATAAATTACATTAGAATGACTGACAATGATTAGTGGGATTATTCATCAATCATCGAAGGTATTTGTAATGATATTCACAATCCAAGTAGAAGCCAAACTAGCAATATATAGCACTACAGATATTATGAACTAAATCAATATTCAGTATATTAATTCATATTAAAGTAAAACGAAAATGTTTAATTAGTTGTTTGTAAAGTTATAACATTGTTTGGTAGGTAGATTTAAAGTTCATTCACAACAATATTTCTATTCACACTGATAATTCCATATTAACACTACATCACCCTCTTTTTCCCTGGTAATTTCATATTAATTTTGGGAAAGGAAAAAAAAAATAAAACCATAGTAATAGATAAAGAAAGATGACATATAATCTTCATCTTTGTAATTGCAAGGATTTTCATGAACCCACTTTTAACCCAACATTTGAATAGTTGTAGAGATTCATCGAGATCAAAACGCAAACTTTTGTCAACAATATTCTGATTGTAAAGCAGTAACAATTCAAAAGAAAATCCTATACAAAGAGGGGAAAGGGGGGCATTGTCAACCTTACACTAAGAAAAATAGGATCATCTGGCTTGTATCATATTCCAGTGGACATAAATTGGAGAAAAAGGATAAGAACATAGAGTAAGTATGTATTTTTGGTTGCCAAAACTTGGTTGAAATATACTGTGTTGGATTGAATTGATTGGTCTTTAATTACAAAAGTCTAGAATCACAAATAATGAACCGAATCAAGCAATTTGGATGCATATATGTTTGAGTAATTGTGAAAAAATTAAATTTCTTCGCAACGGAGCCATGTAGGTTTGAATTACGTACTTATTTGAGAGAATATTTTTAATTAGAGGAACTGAGAGAGTATTACTTCTAGTTCCCACCGTTGGCGCCGCCTGAATTTGCCCAAATACTTATCGAAAAACCTAAAAAACACCACAACGAGCAAGACTCACCAACGTCCGACCACCCCCACGCACTCTACCGCCAATCGACCATCACATCACCAGTGCTACTCCTTTCAATTCCTACCACCGTCGCCACCAAAATTAGCCTAAACACCGAAAACGAAGAAACCCTAACCACATATTATAAAAATAAAAAGCCATTATTACCAACAAGACCCACATACTAGCATCGATCCTACCACCCCATGCAAGTGTCACCACCAGTCGACCCCCACACCATCGATGTTGCTTCCTTACCCGCCACAGTTGCCACCTCCAACTGTCGAAATACCAAACAAAAGTCTAACCATTCTACCTAATATTCTTTTTTGGCAAACATTTTGAAGAAAATAAAAATGAATTATTTCAAATTTTTCCCAAAAAAACTGATTTTTTATATATATATTTTCCCTAATTTTTTAGTTTTTGAAATACGATATACGGATATTTAACATTATGTACAAATATAATATTTTCCCTCAATTCAAAATGTATCTTTTATTTATTAAAAATTATCAAAACATAACTTTTATTATACCATCCATTTACTAGCAAATTATACAGGTTGTTAGTGGCAAGCAATGCTTGTAATAAGTCAACACTTCTTAGGTAGATAAACAATTTTTGTCCGTTTATCTCATATGTGTAGAATATTGTTTGCCTTTTGTTTATTACCAATAGAAAATTATACAATTTCATTTTTGCTTGCATAAGAATTTTTCTCACTACCCATCACAACAAAAAAAAAAAGAAACAGTATTTTGACTATTAAGGTGATGCTCTTTTCCAAGGTTCCATACCGCATCTTACCACAATTTATTACACTAACTAAGGCCCTGTTCTTTTATGCGGTATTTTACGGAATGGTGTGGTGATGTATGGTGGAATTGTGGCGGGTATGGTGGAATTGTGGTGGGTTATTGGTATGTGGGGTAGGTGAGGAGAGAGGATGTAAAAAGTAGAGGAGAAAAGTGAAGAGAGAGAAAAGTAATGATTTGCGGTAGAATGTGGCTGGTTGTGGCAAACTGCGGTAGGCTATGGCACCAAGTTTACTAACCGCAGAAAAAAACAGGTAAAGGGGTATCATATGATTCCATAACCACATTTTACTACGACAACCATAATTTTATCTCCTCACTTTACTCATCTACTTTTCACATTCTTTCTCTTCATCTATCACATCAATTATAATTTCTAAAAATGTTACCATAACACTCCATAACGTGCCATACTTTCTACAATCCTTAAATACCATACTATATCATTAACCACACCCTACTATCCACGTAAAAGAACAGGGCCCCAGAATAAGACATTATAAAACTATTGTATCGTTGTTTAGGCACACATTATAACATCTTATTGGTAAGAAAATATCGTAATGTAATTAGTTTAGTACAATGTCAACAACTTTTTTGATTCAAAGAGCTTTTCGTGCAAGGTCCTTCAAAGAGAAAGGTCCCCAAAAATAAAAGAAAGGTAAGAACAAAAACAACTCGTATTTAAAACTTTGCACTTTTCAATTTATTGAAAATTAAATTAGCCGCGTAGAATGAAGCCAAACAAAACAACTCAGAAAAATGTATTTGAATTTGCAAAAAATATATGTATATCAGTAATATCAGTAAGTATATATGTAGGAATAAAGCAGAAAACATGTGACATTTAAAAAGCAAAAATGACAAAGCACATTTTGGACATTACTTGCAATTGGGACAAGTGTAAATAGAAAATTTAATTAATTAACATTTAACTAATATGTGGTAGTTAGAAAGTAACAACCAGAAACCGACACGTAATCTTCCATGCTGTAGCCAACCTCTGCCTTCCACCTGTTTTCACTAATCTTCATTTCTAATCATAATTATGGAAAAAAATTATTTTAAAAAATAAGAATTTGCATTTAACAAATTGATTGAAGGAATGATGTTCGTTGTTTAATGTAGCTCCATATCTGGTCTCAAAAAAAAAAAAAAAAGAAAAGAAAACCTCTCCTGTTAGCACAACACTTATGTCATCTTCCTAACCATATATTCTCAGCCATATAAGAAAATCTTATACTGTATATATCAAAGAGTAAATTTTTCATATATATCAGAGGTATTATGTAGCCAAATGACTCATCCTCATCATTCAATTTTCTAATCAAGATTCAAGTTTTGATGAAGCAAAAATTTTTTATTAGATGAAAATTGTGGGGTTGATGACTAATATTTATTTGAACGGTTACTCTCGAAATGTAGAAATGTTGAATAAAATGGTGAATAGAAAAAGAAAAAGGTGAATAATAAAAGAAAAACGAAAGATGTAATTAATAAGGTTATTTGATAAATTAGTAATTAATGCGTTGCTAGAATTATAAAGTGATAGATATTATGTCTCTAAAAAAATGACAGATATTATGAGAAAAAAAGAAGTTACTTAAAGTTAAAGATAATATGAAATTGTTATTCTAGTCTTCGCAATTGCCATGTATTTCTACCTTAACCATTTTAACCTATAATAAAATAACTCTCATTGTATAAAAGAATTTCACCGACAAAATTGGTACTTGTACATGGGCCCTATTTAGGCACCGTTCGTTTGTGCGTTAACGCAACTAACCGCAACGCAAATTATCGCAACCTACCGTAACATACCGCAAATTATTATTACCTTTCTACCGCAACTTACCACAACTAAACGCAACGCAACGTACAAAAGAACGGGGTGTGTAGGATTAACTTTACCTAACATAATCTAACATAACCTAACATCAACCTTAACCTCAAGAAATCCAACGTTTACTTTTAAAATTTTCTTCTATATTCCCAAGAATCCAACCTTTACTTTGAAAAAATAAATTTACTTCTCCACTAAGGCATCATTCTTTTACGGTACCACACTTTGCGATACCGCAAGTTACCGCAACTCACCATAACTTACCACAATTCACCACAACTTACCACAATCCCTTTTTTAATAAACTTCAAAAGTTTTACTTTTTCACTTTATTTCAACAATTTCAATACCCACTTTTTAATTTCCACCACGCATTACTACAACTAACCGCAACTTACCGCACTCTACCACACCACAACTTACCGCACTGCAACGGTACCATATAAAAGAATGGGGCCTAACTTACTTATCCTAAACTTATTCTTAACAGAAGCTAACATAATATTTCCTACCCTTTCCTAACTTGAGTCTATGTATCCAAAGAACAACATGTGAATTGCGAACTTTGTTGAATGTTGAAACCCCCAAGTGCTACGCTATAACCGATAGGGTGGAGCCAAAAACATAGCTAATCCATCCTAATTCCTACGGCTTCAAGGACCACCAAATTCTATTCTAAAATTGTTGCAAATGAATTCTGCCATTTTAATTTATTCCTACTATTAAATTTTTTTTATCATCTCTAATATTGTACTTTTTTAAAAAAAAATTACCCTCTCCAATGTTTTACATTGTTATTTTCTATCCATATATTGTTTTACGAAATTAAAAGATTATGCTTTTATTTATGAAGTTTGTTTTTATCAAATGTCTTATATATTGTTCAACCATTTTCATTGTTTAGAAGTTTCAAAATGATATGACGCTACTTTCATCCTATAGACTATAGAAGTACTCCTTTCACTTTTATTTATCTGTCATCTAATTGTGTTAAAAACTTTGATCGTTAATATTTTAGTTTGTATAATGATTTATTATACAAAATTGATGTCATTTTTTTATGGGAAAATTGATGTCATTAGGTTCATAATAAAAAAATATTATTAAAAAGTATAATATTACATTTTTTAATAAAAATTTTATATTAAAAATTATTAATTAAAAATTGACACTGAAAACCGTAAATGACTGATAAAACATAACGGAGGGAGTACAGAATTAGGAATTGAAATTTTATTGAAAAGTGAAACTAGCAATCCTTGTCCTTTTTCTTTTTTTAAAGAACACATAGCTTTATACGGTATATTGCGGTGTGGTACCACACTGTACCGCAACTCTTTAATTTTTATTACACTTTACCACACCACACCATAACTATTACCAATATATCTCTTTACTTTTCTCTCTCCTCTCTTTTTTCATCTACTTTTCACATTCTTTCTTTTAACCTACCTCATCTACAACAACCCTCGTCACAACTCACCACACTTTTTCAAATTCCACCGCACCATTACCACATCGCAACCAACCGTATAGAAGAACGGGGTCTTACCAACCGTATAGAAGAACGGGGCATTAATGTAATTTACGTGAAGAATGACAACAGCTTTGTGGTATAGTAGGGTAGTACCAACTAGAGACGTCTGCTATCGTGTATTATGGTTCGGAGATTTAGGGGTTGTTTGAATCATGGAGGACATGTCGATAAGATATCAAGAAAGACCCCTTACAAACTGAGGGGAAGCATCAAGTCAATTACATTAATTAATTGATTAATTAACCCATTCATTAATTGAAAGACTGGTCTAACAAATTCGGATCATTTCTTTCACACGCAAACTTAATTATATGCTTATCATTACATAATCACCACCCAAAATCAATGCCTTTTTTATTCTATTCTTTTTTTATTAAAAAAAATCAGGAACAAAAACAAAAAGTCTTTTATCACAAACTGAACGACATTGACTAAGAATTTAGATTTAAATTAATAGCCTCCCTTACCCACTCTTATTAATTTTATATTCAGGCAGATACCAATCCCATCTTACTTTTTACAAATTAATAAAACAAAGAAAATAAATAAATAAAAGGTAATAAGTATCCAGGGGGTTCCTAGTTGAATCAAACGTGAAACAGTATTTTTGCATTACAATATGATAACAATAGTATAGCATTCCATCTAAAAAGAATAACAATATTAGAGCCAACATTTCAACCATACCCCGTTCCTTGTCATTCTTAACATGTATCATTCTTAATTTTTGTAAAGTATGTTTCATGACAAATATATTCATCACAATCTTAAAACTTAAATGTTTATATACAACATTCAAAACTTTGACCACACATACCGCGCATAAGGAACAAAGAGAGCAATTACTTTCAAGTAGAAATACACTTAATCAATAAGTTAATATTCAGAGTTGTAATTATGTTCAATTCAAAAAGCTTCATGTTGAATTTGGATTAGGTTGATATATTTTGGGTTTACTATGATATAAATTTAGATTATCCGTCCCGATTTCCAGTCAATTTTACCATGTCTATAAATCTATAATATATAGATAAAACAGTTAGCAAGTAACAACGCGACAGACACGTCAATTTTGAAGGGAAAAAAGATGGTTAATAATAGAAACAAAAGTAGGAAGAAAAGCCAAATGAACTCCAAAATAATAGGAAGGTGGCATTTATAGGGCCTCCCTAACCCTGACCCTGAGGCTGAGGTTACTGGATCAGTGAAAACGAAATCAGTATTCATTTCATTCAAATTTCAGACAACGACCCTTACGCTTTGGGCCTTATCTAGATAACTTCTAGTATCAAAATAACTTTGAATACCTCCGATTCTTCCACTTTCAACTTTCACCTGCTACTATAAATATCACAACTATAAGTCATCAACAAAATCAACCAACTCCAAACTTGATCATTCAATCAACTGTCAAGTTCTTTTTTACCCAACTGTAAACTGCGCTTACGACCCCGATTAATTGTCAAGTAAAAATAAAATATACAGTAACATGTAAAAAAAAAAAACATCAACCTCCTTGACTTACCAGCATTACTCATACAGACACCTAAAAAAAAAAGAAAAAAAAGTTACAGTATGGAAACATGCTAAAAACTCGACTTACATGTGTGAAGGCGACACTATCGGTTTCCAATAGGCTGCTGTAGAATGAATACGATGTCTTCAACATACAATTTCCCTTTGTAATCTCCACACCAACCCCCTGATTTTTTTTTCTTTTGAATTTTGCAACCAGCAGTAAAAATCTCAGGCAATGAGCATCCCCACGAAAATATCTCAGTTTCAGAAGCCCAGTTGAAGTGTCAATTTCGTTGGGATATTTAGTGAGCTTAGACCACACGCTCGAATTTGGTTGGTGCTTCACAAAAGCATAAATTACCAAGGAATTGTCTGCAAATATGTGCCACGGAAAAAGTATTCCAAAGATTTAAGTATCTCATTGACTTCATAGTACAGCACTCATTTGGATTGATATTTACGGGCCAAATAAGAAACAGCCAAATAAATGGCAATATCATCAGATAAAGTCCCATAAGCAATTATCAGATGGATGAATGGACGCATATACAAACTACAAAGACAGAAAAAAGGGACACTCATGACATCAATAGATGCATTATTGCATGGGTTAGAGCCAAAATTGAGCATTCCCTCTGAACTTGTAATCACAGGTCAAGTCGAGTCGGCAGTACAATACAAAACTGGAACAATAAGTTGAAGCTCAGGTGACTTGCACCCCTGGCCTACCTACCCGACTAGAAGATGTGAGGAAAAGAAATGTTTAGCTCTCTCTCCCGATATAATCGCCTTAACACAGCTCCCACTATACAAAAAATGCCAATTATGACTCGGTTTATAGTTCAATATGATCCTTGTACTAAGTTCCAACCCGGGATCCTAAACTAGGGTTAGATTACTGCAACCAACTTGTCATCAACCACAGATAAAAGGGAACTTAGCAACAATCTCAATAGCTATGCTCTGCAATGTGTTGGTAAATTGGAGTGTCACAAAAGCTGTCCACTTTCCTCTTCCATTTGAGTTGTACATGGCACAGTGCAAAGTATCTTTCACTTGAAAATATACATTAAATCCCAATCAAATGATCAAATCCAAGAGGACCAGGACACAGAGCAAGAAAATTGTAATAAATACATGAACGAGGAAGAGTCAACATTCTCTTATCAATTATCAAAATCCATGCCATAGACTATAAAATATCTACACAAGTAGTTCTACCATCACCTCCAACTTAAAATTGTATCAGTGATTTGGCTCATTTTGAGCCATATTTATGCCCTTTTTACATAGTCTTTAACTCGGTTTCCCCGCTAATAATCCTACTTATTACGTGTTTTCTTCGTTTTTGTAGGACCAAAGCGAGAAACCTAAAGAACCAGGGAAAAAGGATGCAATCCGTGAAGGTAAGGGTCGGCCCGAGATCCAAAGCTAGATGCCAAGATTGTGGAAGGAATCGAGGCCGAAAGGAGCTAGGGAGGCCAAGGAAAAAGGAAGGGGCATGATCGTGCTATCTAGCAACATGATCGTGAGCCCCTAAGTGCATGGCCAAGGCAAACTCAAGAGGGGCACGATCGTGCCCTCCTACCGCACGATCTTGCGCCCCTGCTCCCAGGGAAATCAGCCCAAGGCAAGAGGCAACATGATTGTGCCGGTGGAGCGCTCGATCGGCACCCAAGCTCGAGAAGGGTGGACACGATCATGCCACTCCATGTGCCACCCAAAGCCAGGTTTCCAGCCCAGCACGTGATCAAGCAAGACGATCGTGCCGTTTGTATGACACAATCAGGCCATATTCGGAAAAAGCCCTGTTCCGGAAATCAAAACGACTGACTTCAGTGTAGTTTTAGGGTACTCTATTAGATCCTTAGGGTTGTAATTCAACAACTTTCATCAATCCTTAGGTCACTTAGCAAGTTTTTATTGTTTTCTCTCTAGATTAGCCCCAAATACACTTTGTCTAAAGCATCTTTTTCTTAATTAAAGCTTAATCTTTCCCCTTTAATCTCTCTCTTACTTCATTTATTACCTTGCTGTGATTTTTATCCATCTTGGGAAGAGTTTGAAGGCCTTAATCAGAAATATTAATAGTGTTTATTGAAAAAAATACTTCCTTTTTACTATTTGATTATATGTTTAAGTATTTTTTAGTTAAGATTAGTTATTTGCTTGATGAATATGCACTCCTTTGCTAGATCAAACTTGGTTATATTTAGTTGAATGGTTTTGAACATGTTTAGTGGCTAAGTTTTTCTGGGCTTGGGGGTTTAGTGGTCCCTAATAAGGGTTTAACCTTGTGGGTTTAGTTGAAGGAGGTGGTTATTATTGGTTTAATGAGTCTTTCACCACTATCTCTATTATTGTGGGAGTTTTGGTTGGCTGCGAGGTTGCTAAAACTCCTCTAACACAATGGTTTGGGATTTTGATGAAGTAATTAGCCCATCTTTCATGAGAATGAGGATTGGGCTAGTTAGGGTTGTTGTGCTATCTACCCTTAATTGGTTTCTTTCATGAGAGTGAGGAAAACAATTAAGGGTTAATCTAATGCTATCTATGAGAGAGGGGCTTAAAGTGACTTGATTTCGACAATGACCCATTTTTTGCCTTGCTTAACCATTCCCTATTCCTATTCCCTCTTTGGTTAGACTGTCGTCAGGTGGCTAAAACAACCCCCTTTTTTCTGTGGTTATTTCTAGTGTTTTAGATCCTTGCTAATTTTAGCTTTTGAGTAGTCTTAGTTAAATCTCTCTCAGTATTAACTTTGTGTGAACCTTGCTTAAACCAAACTCTTAAACCCAAAACGAATTGAATTTTCAATCCTAGCTCCCTGTGGAGACGATATACAAACCCCCGCTGTATCGCAGCTAAACAATTACATATTCTTAAGTGCCCAATCTTTCAGGCTGTTGCTCAAGACTCAGTCAACTGCAGCAGCAGACTGTAAGTCTTGACAAGGCCTCTCCTTTTTTTCTGGTCCCTACCTTGTAGTACACCCAATCCTCAACCAATTTATCGTATACTGCCTGAGTCAGCAAGTATAATCTTGATAGATTGACTGGAATGAATGCAGAAGCACCAACTGTGAAGAGTCTCCAGCTCTATTGAGAAACTAAGCCCACAACTAGAAAGCAAACAGATTCAAAATCATTCCAATAGCATCACCTACTCAGCTACTCCCCTATACCCAAAAGGCCTGCGACTTACTGAAAACACCACATTTCCTGCTAGTCAGCTCTGCTGCACACTATTTCACAGGGCAAATCTGGAAAATGGCTTGGGAATAGAAAAAAGGAACGACAACACATGAGTACATTAGGACAGAGATTGAGACAAGGATGCTGCGAAAGGTTCTGACTAAATACTAAAAATCTTGTCGTACTCGCTAAACACCACAGTAGAACATTCAAAACAGTGCTATTACTAAGCAATTGCCAAATGGTGAATTGAGGATTCTGTCCAGTGCGGGAAACATACAAAAAAGAAGATAAAAACCAACACTACAGGCAACAAGATGATCACAAACATCGCCTTATAGTAAGCTTTAAAAACTGCATACTGTGGTAGTCTGCGTGCCTTCCAATAATCTCTGCATCCCTGCATCATCCTCTACCCCCATTTTTCATGACATGAAGACCTGTATATTTTAGGGGTAAGGCCAGGGTTGTGCGACTCCTACAGAAACAACCACATTGGAATATAGGGGGTCAAGTTGCAGCATTCAAACAAAACAACAAGCCCCCCCACACCCACCCACCCACACACGAAAGTAACTCCTGCTCAGGTGGGACTGGGGATATATTTGGACACAGATCTGACTTGTGTGATTATTGTTGAGATAATTAGAAAAAGATGATTCTGATTTACCAAGATGTGGGACCATTTTTTTTTTTTGGGGGGGGGGGGGGTTATTGCATCCCTCCACTCAGACCAACGAGTCCACGTCCCTTAACAAACACTTAATTATTCAGCCAAGTGGTTCAGAAGATACCAAGAAAATCAGACAACATTGAAGTGAAAAGACAGCCACAACAATAAAAAGGCCTAGCATCATGGATGAACCAAAAGTACATGCAACCCTATCGTGCATCAGTCAAACTAGTGTACACTTAGCAGTTGATAGTCTCTGTCCTCAATGCTTTAATTCTTACAAGCACTAAAAGTTTGTCTAAACTGACTTCTCATCCTAGCAGGTTTGGTAAGTGGCATGGCCTAGAACATGCCGACTATTCCTAGTTAACTACTCAATAGTTAAATTATCTAATGGTGCTCACCATTTTCACGCTCTCCATTCAGTGCCAGACAACACACATACAATAAAAGAAACAAAATCACACAAATATTAGCCAACTGAATCGGCCATCCTACCTCTTCGAACTAAGGGCAAGCTAAGGGCTCAAGGCTAAAATGACTTTGCTATCCGCTTTACCTGCATTCACAATACACCAATGACAACAAAGCTGATATAAGAAGGGAAAGTATAAAACAAATAAGAGGCAATAAGGGATGATATTTGATAATGGTACCATGAATTTCACGCAGTTTATTCCCCTCCCACCTCAACCTGCTTCCCAAATTTCCTCAGTGCAAGTGAGTAAATCTCCTTGCGCTTCCTTGATGAGCCTTCAGCAACCAATTTGACAGCCTGTGAAATCTCATTCTTATTAGTTATTATCAAAAAAAAAAAAAGGGCAACCACAGCCACAAATATACAGACTCATATTAGTCAACCTCAGTAAATTGAGGCAGTCAAGTGAAATTAGCCCCCCTTTTAATAAAGCAGTTAAGTCAAAATTGTCCCGCCTTTTAACAAGGCGACGTGTCGTGCAAATGTCACTAGAGGCATGGGAGAACTTTTCCCTGCTTGCCCTCTTCCTTGCCTACTCAAACAAAGGTGTCTCCAAGAGAGGGGGGATCCTAGTTCTAGCCAGGCCACATTCCCAGAACGAAAGGGTGACAGAAAAGGAATACAGAGAAATAGAGAATTCTTATGTTGCAATTTACAGAAATCTAACACACAAGATTACTATCTGACGTTACGAGAACCCATGATTGGCATAAATAAAAGAGGAGGATGGTAAAAAAAGACAGCTGACGACAGAGATCTAACAATCCTAATTCTGACAATAGTTAAAACTCTGATATTCCACAAACCTCAAGTAAAAAGAAACAGATGTGGTTGTCAAAAATAAATAAATAAATAAACACATGTGACACTATTTAAAAGAAGCTGCTGTCTGTCTGGAGAGATCTTCTCTAAGTTGACCAGACTCATCATCGCAAACAACAGTACATAATCCAACACCTACATAAGATCGATATTTGAACATTATAAATAAAACAAAAACAAAGAAAAATCCATTCACAAACACAAAATAGAACAAAAAAAATGGGGAGGGGTTCTACTCTTGGCTAGTAGCCAATGCTTGTCCCATGGTCCAAATGACAATAACTCTAATGTGCCAAGGGCAAAGCCAAAACTTCAACCAAGGACACTCTGCATTTATGTTCCATTTAACAGAAATCAGGCATGTCAAGACAACTACATATAGAGAATGACAGAAGAAACCGGACAAAGTAGGAACCAACAAGCATTACCATAGACAGACTATTGCCATTGTCAATGAGCTCTCTAAGTTCATCCTCAATCTGCGAATCTGGAGGAGCTTCATCCATATCATTGGCCTTTCCTTCTATTAAAAGTGTAATTTCTCCTTTAGGCTGCCGATCACTAAATGCTTCCTTAGCTTCACCCAAGGAACCACGCCAAAACTGAGAAGACATTTATGATCATCAAATAGCTAGGTCCATATTCAGAATTGGCAACATTATTAATATACAAGTCAACATCTAAAAAAGAAAAGAAAACTTTCACCAAGAGAAATTGGCTTTTATTTATATATTTAGTTTAAAAAATAGTAACAGCCACTAAGTTTCAAAATGCATCATCACAAGGCCAAAATTTAATAAAGGCATACCTCTTCATGGATTTTGGTTATTTCTCGAGCTACAACACATCTCCTGCAACATCACACAGTGTACAATCACATACGTCTCCTCTTTGTTCACTTTAAGGTACTTCATCATTCTTTTCATCTCTTTCTTTCCTTAAAGGGGAGCGTGTGAGATTTGGGCGAAACAAAACCATCATGTAACTGCCTGGTGGAGAACATTTTGTCTTTGTCTGGTAAATCATGAGTCATGACAAAGAGCTTGATTTTAAAAATGCAAACTGTCAAAAATCGACAGCGGGGGTACCCTTCATTTAGTGGAAACTATTCTTAGGGTACAACATTTTTAAAATTGATGATAAGGTACCCTATTATGTGGAAACAATTTAGGGGGGACAATCTGGTGAGACAAGGACGGAATCCGGCGAGTCCCCATAAAAATGCTCATAATGCCATAATACCCTTATTTTATGAACAACCGCCTGTTTTTTTTTTCCCCTCAATTGAATAATTCTTTTTCTTATATTTATGGGCTCTTGAAAAATTAATTTTTTTTTTTTTGGGGTGGGGGGGGGGGGGGGAAAGGGTATTATGTGTATTATCATGGGGTCTCACAGAATTCCATCCATGTCTTACCAAGCTACCAGATTATACCTTCTAAATAGTTTCCACTAAATGGGGCATCTCATAATCAATTTCAAACATATAGTCCCCTAATAATAGTTTCCACTAAATGGGGGTACCCACCAATCGATTTTGTGTAAATTATTTAAAAATTGTTCCACATCGATATGGAAGGCATCAATTGCTGGTAGTTGTAATCAAATTACTTAAGACACTGAAATAATCCATGAACTAATCGGGAATATAAATGGATTGCATAAATCAACATGGGTGAAAACTTGTACTAATGCGAAAAGAGCGTTTGGTAGAATCCTTGGGAAGTTTTTCCTACGAAAAATTTTCCTGTGGAAATTTTTCATGGGAAAAATTTTCTTGGAAAATGTAATCTACAGTGTTTAGTTGATGTTGCACTTTCCTGGAAAAAAATGTTTTAAATGTCAAACTACCAGTATTTACAATTGGTTGGGTTGCTATATTAGGGGTATTTTGAAAACTTCCACACTTTGGATTTCATTTCCCATCGTGAAATTTTTTCCCTTACCCCCAGTAGGGAAATTTTTCCCAGTGATCATTGTAAAATGGCGGGCTCCACATAAAATGTTTCCTGTTCACAAACGATAACCAAACATGGAGAAATTTGGTCAACTTGGGAAAGTTTGTTGGTTAAATTTGGTCAACTTGGGAAAGTTTGTCAATTTTCCCAGAATTTTCATGTAACTAAACGCTCTCTAGGTAAATTTGCATTGGACTTTGATCTTAAGTCAGATTGCATCATAATTCATATCTGTGAAATCAAGGACAGTGATCTGGGCCATGTATGCAAAGCTAACTATGACAGTATTTATATATAACCATATAGAACAGATGTTAGACAATTATACTTCCGCCACCAAAAGGACAGAGCTTCAAAATACCATCAGTACATGCTAAAGTTAACTTATTTGATACTCCATTTCAGACAAACCGGACATGCAAAAGATTTACCTCAACTCACTAAAAATTGATGAAGTCTCATCAAGAAACTGACGGAGCTTGTGTGGAGGAACAAAGAATATCTGTGTTGCAGTCTGATTGGCAGAGAGCAGGAGTCTTTCTCTTCTGGATGCAGCATGCTTAGGCAGAAATCCAACTACAAAAGGAAAGAATGAAAACTAGTCCAACTTGCAGACTCATTCATCACATATTATATTTCTGATTTCACTAACATGCTCCAAAAAGGCTTATCCTAATTTCACCATTATCATTATAGTATAAAATGAAGTGGCGAAAGCCCATGCAGATATCAAATAGAGATGTCCGAGTCAAAATACAGCCAGAGTAAAAGAGGTTATAATTTACAAATGCCATACAATCCCTAATGACATTCCTAGCATAGAAGGCAGATTACCAAAAGTGAATTCATCAGTGCACAACCCCGAAGCAGAAAGTGCAGCAACCAAAGCCGAGGGCCCGGGAACAGGGAATACACTAATTTTTTCTTCTATGCACAGCTTTGCCTGCAGACCAACAAGATATTTACTTCAGCTGCATTATTCAGGCACCCAAATACTTGATGCGTTGCACCATTCATACTCTTTGCATTAGGCACTAACCAGAATTGGACAATACCGTCACCATAGAACAGGGCATAGATAAAGCATTTCCAACTGGCATAAACAAATCGAGAAGAAGGCAATGGAATAGACAAAGGATATAAGCGCTTAAGGCATTCTGCTGTGGTATACCAAGATGATCACATAATCAGAACTTTTCTTAGCCAGGCCGTCCACAAGAAGAGAGTGAAATGCATTTAGTGGATTTCTACAAAGTAAACACCACATCCTAATGCAATAGAAGAGGGAAAACGAGCAGGGAAAAACTTACATATTATTATAAACTATCTGAAGTGTGAACATATGCCCGACACAAAATTGACATATACAGTTGATTGGGCAAGGAGGAGTTGGCATCCAAATAAAAGTATTAATCATCAAAGACAAAGGTACTGGGAGCGATAGTATAACTCACAAGTGCACTTCTTTAGTCAGATACTCAAGTAGCAAAAGAAAGTACACTTACATTCATATACAAGAAACAAAGGGCAACATCTTACCAATTCTGTTCCAGGATCACTAATGCCCGGCATCCCAGCATCACTAATTAGAGCCACAATTTCACCCTGCTGCAAACGTTTCAAAACTGCTCCTTCTCTCTGAGCCTCGTTAAACTTGTGATAGCTCATCTGAAAATTCAAAGACATTGACCAGGAAAGGTCGAAAGGGATCAAATCAACAATTCCTGTAGAACCATAACAAACAATCTGTAATTAACAGGGGCATCAGAGTACTTACAAGAGGTGTTTTGATGCCGTAATACTGAAGCAACTTTCCTGAATGCCTGGTATCTTCCGCAAGTATCACATCAGCTGATTTCAGCACCCGCAAAGCTCTATGAAGAAAATGCAAAATCACACCAATCAGAAGTCCCCTCCATGAAACAAATATGATATTCACATAAAACCCAGCATCATTTTCACATGCGATATCCATCCAAATGGTTGGCAACATCATTCAGACAAATCCCAAAATGACCTCCTATCCCCAGTTTTAGCAAATTCCATATAAACTAAACCTTGGACAGAAACACAGGAAGCACTTTTATGCACCACATTAACTCTACAGAAAAAGGGCTTATTCTGTAGAGTTTTATTTTAAAGCTCTATAGGTCATGGGAAGTTCTTTGCTTCCACTAAGGTTTGCCCACCTTGGTAGGAAGCTTGGAAGATGTGCTGGTAACTAACTAGGCTACTATCTCTATGCTCAATTCTGCAGGTTGTAATCACCAATGCTTATTAATTTTCAGTTCAAGAGCTCACAACTCACAGCCAAAATCCCTCAGAGTTCGGAAACCACAGTATATGCAGGGCATTGTCCAAAAGAAACAAAGGCAGAGAACCAAAAGCTGATTAATGATTGTGAAATTCAAATTCAGGGAATGAATACCGTAGAGTAATGTCTTCAAGATTACCAATGGGTGTGCCAACCAAATAGAGTCCAGACTTCAAACTACCCTGCCATCACAAAAATTACCACTACAATCCATGACTGAATTTCCTATCCTAATTCCTAAACTGTGGTAACAAACCCTATCTACAGAGAGAAAAGGATACCTGTTTGCCGGGAAGGGTTAGGGTATTGGCGTCAGAGGAGACCTCTGAAAGAGAGCAAAATGGAACGACCGCGTAGTTAGGGGTGCGCGCAGACGTGCGGGCGGTGAGAGGTGTGAAATGATAGACGGTTAAGAAAGTCTGCCGCCGGAAAATAGCCGCCGGAGCTGAAGAAACGGCCAACCACGGCAGAAGCCGCGCTACCGCTACCATCGTTGAATTCTGTTTACTCTTCCAGCGCCGCCAACCAGAATAACTATTATCAAATGCTCAAATTTTTATTTATTTATTTATTTATTTATATTTTATTTAATTTTTTATTTCTCATCTTATTTTTATATTTATTGTTTGTTTTTATTATTTCATTATTTATTATCTTTAAAAAAATAATAACTTTAAATTAAAATATTATATAAAAATAAAAAAAATTTAAGCTACCAACCAACGTTGTTCTATGCTTCTAGCACAACTAGCCAGTTTGTTAGCTGGTGCTATTTTATCTTTGATAACTTTCTTAATAATAATAGATTAAATGAAAGAAATAGCTTATGACAAAATTTGACTTTATTTATTACCGTTAAATCTACCAGTTTCGGATGAAGGAGTCGTATAACTTATGTCAGGTCCGTATTGATCTGTATTTTGCACCATCCTCCGCGGACAACATATTGCAAAACCATTTCAACTGCTGCAAAACTCTGCCTGTAGCAGGGATTCAATCCAAAGTGCTTGAGTACATTCTTCAATAACTCGTCAATTACATCATGCATCAGTCCCCAAGCAATGTCTGACTTAGGTTACTTCTTCCAAGCTTCATCGATGAAGAAACATCTGATTTGAGGTGGGTTTATCCATAAATCTCCAAGTGAAGTCCCTGTGGGTAATCCTACTCACAATTTGGCCATCGCAATTAATGTTTGGAGTTGATCTATGTTTCATTTAAAGACCCCTTAATTCCTGCCATAGGGGTAAGAGAGTATGAATATCTCTCATAATTTGCGTAGGATCTGACTTTTGATTGGAGAATATAATTGCACTCCTAACTTTGCAAGGCACTATAGAGTGCCTACAAATACTTTTTGAAGTCTCTATTTTGTGTCATCTTTGGAGTTTAGAAACAAAATTAAGTCTTGGATCCATTTGGGATCATTTCAATTTGACATAGCATTTGGCATTTGTAATCCCAATGACCATCTCTCCAATCCACAAGTTAAATGTCCAAAAAATGTGAGTCATGTACTCATGGTCCCAAGTATTTCGAGGTTATATAGACGACAAAGATATTCACATTTTATTCCTCTTCTTTTCTTCAAATTTGTCCCAATAGGTAGAGAATTTGTTACACGCCTCCATAAGAGCATTCCTCATTTATGAGGGATGTCCATTTGCCCAATGATCTTCCAAACTTTACTGTCATGTTCTTGCAAGGTAGTCGAGTGTTGTCCTTTAGCCTGAAAGAAGGCATGTCCAGTTTTCATTTTTTTTAATCGTCATTCCTAGCGTTTGCCCGCAAAAGTTTGTCTCCATGTAATTGCAAGTCATCTTGTATAGGCTTATCTATGTTGTGCTTGGCAGTGTTCCAGCTAAAGATATCGCTAATCAGGCTTCCGTCTTACTGCTTGGTGCCAGATAGCCAAAGATATTTTATCTGTTTATTACTTCATTTCTCCTTATTTTGCTGGTCTTTAAACTCCAGTCAATATCTCATGTCCAACCAAAGCTTTTCTCCTATCTTTAATGACTTATATCATCCCCGCATAAGCCTTGTTGACACTAGTAGCCATCCCTCTCCAACCCCAAGAAACATTTACAGAGATTTTCTTTCTATACTTGTCCTTGTATAATCTTGCTAAGGGAGAATTACGTACAATTTTTACTCATTGGGTCTATTTAAGGAGCAACATGTTAATTGGGCACTCTAAGTCCCTGATACCAAGCTGTTTTTACTTGACTATTGCTACATTAGTTCTTTTTTACTATGGTCATTGGGATTTTATAGATGGACTAGACATGGGGATGAAGAGAGGTTAGAACAGCTTGAATCAACGTCAACTTCCCAACTTGGATTAACATATTAGCCTTCCAACTCTACACTTTTCCCTATACTTGGTCAATGATTTTCTTAAAAATCACGCCCTTAGTTTTCCCTAGGTTAGGTCAAACTCCCAGATATTTGTCCCATTCTCCTCTAGTTTGAAACCAAAGGTTACTTTTAATCCCATATTGTCAGTTATGTGATCCCCTTCGTCCCCTTCGTGGTCATGATTGGTGACTTACTAATATTTATTATTTGATTTGAAATGCTACAAAATTGATTAAGTAACAGTTTAGATTTAGAAGTGAGCTCGCAACCTCACTGAGTCACTGCAGAACAACATTGAATCATTTGCAAAAGATAGGTGTGTGATTTTTTTTTTCCTCATTCCTTGTGGGTTTGCACCCTTCCAACAAGTTGCTCTCTTCCATGTTGCAAACATTTTGTGACAAGACTTCCAAGGCCAGTAAAAATAAATATGGGGAACACTACAACATAACAGGGCTACAACACCCGATACCAGTGACCGATAAAAAATTAGTTGACCGCCGATTAATAAACAACAACGACTGAGAAATTATCACTCATTGTACATCGATTGGTAATATATTGTTCGTTGGATTTTTTTATCGGTCGCTGCTTGTGACCGATAACCAGCGACCGATAATTATCCGTCGCTGTACATATCGGTTGTTGGTTATCAGTCACAGGATAAAGTAACACACATCTCACGTTGCTCAACCCCCCTCCAGATTTCGAAACCCTCGACCCCCCAGTTTTCTGAAACCATAGACCCACACCACTGCTGCTGGTTATCGGTCGACACTCTGTGCCATCTGGGTCGCCACCCCACAACACCGCTGCTGCTACTCGACCCCCTTCTTTTTTGTCAGGTAAAATTTTCTTCTCTTCCCTTTTTTCGGTTCGTATGCAGTGCAATGAAGGAATCTGGGTATGTTAATTTATTTCCCGTGAACTGATGGCAAGGCGAGACGGTTCCGGTGATAAGCATATTGTCTAAAATAATTTCTTGTAGCTTTCAATGTTCTTGATTTAATAATTTCTCGTAGCTAAATTCCATGGGTGGCTGGCCACTTGTAAACCTTCAAATTGAACCTTCTTCATTGGAAACAAGCAAATAAGGAAAAGAAAAGAAAAACCTAGAAGAAGGAAGAAGACAGAGAGAAGAAGAGGAGATGTTCTTATTCCTTGAGAAAACAAAAGAGAAGAAACACACTTTATATAACCTGCCCTCCAAACATCTAAACAAAATAAAGAAAAAATAGAAATAAATAAAGATACAAGATACAAGAAAATACAAGAAAAAAGAAACTTGGTCCTTATATCCTAATCCCCCCCCCCCCCAATTTGAAGGTTGGGACACTCCTAATCTATCCAAGATAAACCTATGTTGGATCCCAGTAAGAGGTTTTGTAAGAAGATCCGTAAGTTGCAGTTTAGTAGGAACATGACTCAAAGTGACCAAACCTTCCATCAGTTTGGATCTGACAAAATGACAGTCCAATTCTATATGTTTAGTGCAATCATGATACACTGGATTTTTGGCTATATATATAGCAGCTTGACTATCACACTTGATTGGTATAGGAATAACATATGTCACAATGAGTTCATAGAGAAGTCTACTTAACCATGCAAGTTCAACTACTAGCCTTCGTATGCTCCTGTATTTAGCCTCTGCAGAAGACAAGCTAATGGATTGTTGTTTCTTAGATTTCCAAGATATCAAGGATTTTCCCAAGAAAATAACAAATCCACTAATTGACCTGCGAGTATGAGCGTAAGTAGCCCAGTCAGAGTCACAATATGTCTCTAAGTCACAAGTTGGATCATTATTTAACAAAATACCAAGTGAAGGACTTCCCTTTAAGTATTTGATGACATGAATAGTTGCCTGATAATGTGGTATTCTTGGTGTCTGCATAAATTGACTGAGATGTACTGCAAAACTTATATCAGGCCTGGTATTTGTTAGAAAATTTAACTTTCCAATCAACTGTCTGTACAAAGTTGGGTTGTCAAACAATTCTCCTGTCTCTGGTGTCAATTTGCAGCTGAGTTCTAAAGGTGTGACCACTGGAGCGGCAGCCTAACACCCAAAATCTTGGATGATCTCTTTAACAAACTTTTGTTGTGTCAGAAGTAGGCCCTTAGGAGATCTGAGGATTTCAATTCCTAGAAAGAAATTGACATGACCCAAATCCTTAATTTTGAAAGTCTCATAAAGATAACTTTTGATTCTTTCTATTTCAGCAGCATCATTTCCAGTCAAGAGAATTTCATCAACATATATTGCAAGAAAAGTAACCAAGGAACCACCCTTTTTCCAGAAAAGAGAATAATCATTTTTTGAATGACAATATCCCTTCTAATATAATATCTCAACTAGCATGACATAACATTGCCTTGATGCTTGCTTGAGACCATAAGGAGATTTGGTAAATCTACACACAGCATTAGGGAGATCATTGGACAATCTTGGATGTAACCTCATATATATCTCCTCATTTAAATCCCCAAGTAAAAAGGCATTGTTAACGTCAAGTTGATTCATGAACTAGCCCTTCTTGACACCAATACTCATAAGGACTCTAACAGTTGTCATTTTGACAACAGGTGAAAAAGTATCAGTAAAATCTGCCCCTTCCCTTTGAATAAACCCCTGAACTACAAGTCTGACTTAAGTCTCTCTATGGTTCCATTTGCCCTATGTTTGACCTCATAGACCCATCTATAACCTATTGGTTTCTTCCCAGGTGGCAAAGACACAATTTCCCAGGTATTGTTAGCAATAAGAGCCTGCAACTTATTTTCCATAGCTTGTTGCCGCCATCCAGAATGACTAGAGGCTTGATTATAGGAAGTAGGTTCAATATAGTTGAGATATTTAAGGAGAGATTAACTATCAACATGTAAAGCATAAAAATCATAGGGAGGTAGCTGGAGAGCCAGATTGGTGACTATTGCCAAACCGTGAGCATCAGATTCATTATTTTTAGCCAAAAGGATGTAATCACTCAAATAGGAAGGTTTATTACGAATTCTGGTGGACTTCCTAACTGGAAGGTTTGAAATGGTTTCTTGTTGTTGATTTTCCCCAACAAGAGGGTCCGATCCCATACCCGGATCTTGTGTATCAAGTTGTGTTAAGGTTGTATGGTCGGGGTCTAAATTGGTGTAAAAAACTCTCTCATTTATATAAGGAAAAAGTTGGTTCTGTTTATGTTGAGGAGTATAGGGGTAAACATCTTCATGAAATCTGACATCCCTAGAGACAATGAATTCCTTTGTGTCTAGGGTCGTTACTTTATATGCCTTTTTACCCATGGGATATCAAAGAAAAACACATGGTATTGCCCTAGGGTGAAATTTGGACCTTCCTTGTTTTAGGGTGGAAACATAACACATGCATCCAAGAACCCTTAAATGAGTCAAGTTAGGTGATTTTCCATACAACGGTTCAAAGGGTGTCTTGTTGTTGAAACAGCACTAGGCATTCTGTTTATAAGATATGTAGCAGTCATAAGACAATCCCCCCCAGAATTTCACAGGTGGTTTGGACTGAAAAAGAAGGGATCGGCTAACCTCAAGTAAATGATTGTGTTTCCTTTCAACCACCCTGGAGCGTTTCCGTCGCGTGGAGGGATGATGATGATTAGCTTGAGTAGATGAAGAACTATCAACAATCAACAAAGGCTTGAACACACAAGAGATTGGATATGACTTTGAGCAAGGAGAGTCCACAACCCTAGGCCTAACACCCCACCATGATTATCATAAAGGATAAACCACCAAATAATGACTAAAGGAATGACTTGAAACACCACCAAATTAATTGGATAAAGTTAACAAGGTTTGAGGAAACTTAGAGAAACCCAAACAAATGCATAAGCATCAAAATTCATAATTTGGAAAAACAGCCTAAAACAATGCCAGGGGGTATTTATAATAAAGGGGGGGTTAAAATTAAAACACTGCGTTTAATGGCCGAAAATTCGCGTAGAAACTGGCCCGTCGCGGGCGCTACACGGTAGGTCACGGGCGCGACGTGGGCAACGACGCAGCAATCAGCTCTCGAGCAATAGAAGGTCGCGGGCGCGACGAACGGCTGCGGACGGGCGCTAACAGCGCTTTCCCGGGCGCTGGTGGCAGCTGGCTTCGGCGTGAACAACGAAACTCTCTGGAACGGGCACTAGCAGCGCTTGTCCAGACGCTGGCAGTGGTTGCCGAAGATGCTCAGCCAAGACTCTCCCAGAGCCTTGTCACGGGCGCTACCCCTCTAGTAGCGGGTGTTACGTCGCCATCCCAGAGGTAGCGGGCGCTACGATGGAGGTAGTGGGTGCTACCCTGCCTGCCTAGAACGTAGCAGGCGCTACGTGGGAGGTAGCGGGCGCTACGTGGGAGGTAGCAGGCGCTACCCTGCCTGGGTCTGCTCCTCTTGGCTTCGCTGTCATGCGTAGCGGGCGCTACGGGTGCCTTAGCAGGTGCTACTCTTGCCTGTGCATGTCCTTTCGCTTCAAAGCCTCCCACTTTGCATGTCATTGCTCGGGCCACTTTCGAACCTTGATTCTACCTCGCTCTTCGTTCTCGGGACGACCCGGTTCTGCCCCGAGGGCCAGGATCCCACTTATAGTGGATGCCACTCCCAATGATGTTCCGAATATGCCTCCAAGGTCCCGGGTCCACCCTAAAGTGTACTCCACACCCGACCTTGAAGTCGTTTGGTCCGTGTTTTACGAAGGGGGTGTGGGACGGTTTTGTGAACACAAATTTCGAAGTTTGGGTCCTTGCCCAATACGCTCTATACTCCCCTTCTTGAAAAAGAGTTGCCCTCAACTCTTGGGAGTTAAAATGAAGACACGTTCCATGGTTCGCCACCCGTTACATGAACCCTCCAAAAAGCCGTTCATGATCACGCTATGAACTCCACCTTGTTTGAAGAAATAGGAAATCTTGAAGAGGTTTGGGGGTGAAGGACAAAGGACGGAAGTTGGAAAATTTTGTGGAGTTAGGGAACGCTCAACCTCACTAAGCTTGCTACTCGGTAAAGACAAAGTTATGGACCGCTAGCGGTCACCAAGAGCACACGCATCCCATGTTTCGCTCAATAGAAGGTTCATCAACTCACTTCCCACCCAGGTTTTGTTTTGATGTAGGTTTAAGAGATTCATGCAATCAAAGCCAAGTAAATGATCTTCACTCATCACACAATCCCACAAACATTGCATACCAAATTTCCAACAGTACCCAATCAACAACATCTTCTCGAATAACCAATGACGACCAAATAATATGTATGACTCATTCAAAGAGTTCATGTCACCACAACCAACATTCAAACAATATTCACCAAAGGACGACATAAATGAAGAGCTCATACACATTGATTGAACTACAATCAAGGTATCATCAAACCCAAATTTGCCACTATACACCAAACGAACACTAAGATTCGCAGCATGCCACTCAAAATATAGAGAATTTTCAATCATGGACATCACATGCTCATCATACAACTTATCACGCCAACAAACACTCTCAAACAACCAATATCTTTCAAATAGCATATGCGATTTAATAAAGACTCCAAAGTACACCCATCATCGATTTTAATCAAAGAGTCTTGGGTTACCTCATTGTTCTCATTGGGAAGATCATAAATGACCAAGCCATGAGAGGTGTTGGTGACAACTTTGTTGTTGCTAGGCTCCTCAAAAAGCGATGTTGAGATTATCATCGGAGCTTCTTGTTGGGATTCTTCAATATGGATTGGTTGGGGATCATAGTGAACCTTCTGATCCTTCTCTTGGCATGAATTTTCTTAAGCTCGCCATGTTCACCAAGAAGCTCAAGAGTTTCCCTTTCATCGATCACAAGGACATTAACCCCGTCCATTGAACTTTCCTCTTTCCCAACTTTCTCAAATTTTCCAAGTGTGGAAGTGACGTTTGGCTCGTCAACACCTTCTACCATGTCACTTGTTTGCTCTTCCACACCAAAAGATTCCTCAATCCAAGCTCTAACCATAGCCATTTTCGGACATTGCAAAGAATCATGTCCCACATACCTACATTTGATACACTTTTGGGACGTAAAGGCCGTTAGTGAGGAGCAGTGGAATGGCTTCTTCCGGGAGGAATCTTCTCTTCTTCTTCCCCCATGTTGAGGTTGGATTTGAAGAAGTGCGGAGATTCTATCAAGTTGATTCGCAATGGCGCCCATAGTATTTTCAATGTTCATGAATCGACTCTTAAGACTAGGCTTAGGGGCCACAACAAAAGTAAGGGTGAAGGACGAATTGTGTTTGGGATATTTTTGTGGAGTTTGGGTGTTTTTTGTAGTTGGCTAGTGTTTGGTTAAGGGTTCTTTGTGTTATTCTCTCATTGACATTTTATCGAACACCTTCCGGACACTATTTTCCAACTTCTCCTCAAAGCTCCAAGATGCATCAAAATCAACAAATACAAACACAATACAATGTATTCCAACACTCTTGGATGCACAGGAGATGGGGAACACCAATATTTGCAAGAAATCCAACAATAGAGCACTCTACTTGCAAGAACAATGAACAAAACTCAAGATAGAACAAACCTTGAGCTTTGATACCAAATGGAGCGTTTATGTGGCGTGGAGGGATGATGATGATTAACTTGAGTAGATGAAGAACTATCAACAATCAACAAAGACTTGAACACACAAGAGATTGGATATGACCTTGAGTAAGGAGAGTCCACAACCCTAGGCCTAACACCCCACCATGATTATCATAAAGATGAAGAACTATCAACAATCAACAAAGACTTGAACACACAAGAGATTGGATATGACCTTGAGTAAGGAGAGTCCACAACCCTAGGCCTAACACCCCACCATGATTATCATAAAGGATAAACCACCAAATAATCACTAAAGGAATGACTTGAAACACCACCAAATTAATTGGATAAAGTTAACAAAGTTTGAGGAAACTTAGAGAAACCCTAACAAATACATAAGCATCAAAATTCATAATCTGGAAAAACTGCCTAAAACAGTGCAGAGGGGTATTTATAATAAGGGGGTTAAAATTAAAACACAATGTTTAATGGCCGAAAAGTCGTGTAGAATTTGGCCCGTCGCGGGCGCTATACGACAGGTCGCAGGCGCGACGGGGGCAACGATGTACAATCAGCTCCCGAGCAACAGAAGGTCGGGGGCGCTACATGACAGGTCGCGGGCACGACGGACGGCTGGGGACGGGCACTCACAGCGCTTTCTCGGGCGTTGGTGGTGGCTGGCTTCAACGTGAACAACGGAACTCTCTGGAACGGGCGCTGGCAACGGTTGTCGTAGCTATTGTCGAAGATGCACCTCCCAGAGCCTTGTCGCGGGCGCTACGCCTCTGGTAGCGGGTGGTACGTCGCCATCCCAAGAGGTAGCGGGCGCTACGATGGACGTAACGGGTGCTACCCTGCCTGCCCAGAACATAGCAGGCGCTACGTGGGAGGTAGCAGGCGCTACCCTGCTTAGGTCTGCTCCTCCTTGCTTGGTTGTCATGTGTAGGGGGCGCTACGGGTGCCGTAGCGAGCGCTACGGGTGCCTGTGCATGTCCTTTCGCTTCAAAGCCTCCCACTTTGCATGCCATTGCTCGGGTCACTTCCGAACCTTGATTCCACCTCGCTCTTTGTTCCCGGGACGACCCGGTTCTGCCTCGAGGGCTAGGATCCCACTTATAGTGGATGCCACTCCCAATGATGTTCCGAATATGCCTCCAAGGGCCCAGGTCTACCTTAAAGTGTACTCCACACTCGACCTTGAAGTCGTTTGGTCCGTGTTTTACGAAGGAGGTGCGGGACGATTTTGTTGTGGTGTTTGTACACAGCTGATTTGATGTATGATCCCATGATTCACAAAAAATCTTTAGCTGCATGACTTAGACCCAACTCAAGAGCATTGTCAGAACGAATGACTTTAAAAGTGTTACCAAATTAGGTCTTAACCATTAGAACAAAAGCCCTAATTAAAGACAAAGCTTCACCCTTAGTAACCATGAGGTGTGTCCAGGTGCTTCTGCTAAACTCATCAATCAAGGTAAGAAAGTATCTATGGCCAGTATAAGACTTAGTGGAGTATGGGCCCCGTACATCTACATATATTAGGTTAAAAGGTTAGATGGTAGATATTTTATTGTGTGGAAAAGGCAACCTATGGCTTTGGGACAAATATCACAACTAGTTACAACGACATCACGACTTTTATTTTCAATACATCTAGGAAAATGCATCTGTTTCAATTTCTTTAAGGAAACATATCCCAATCTTCTATGCCATACGTCACAAGATTTGCAAATCTGTCCAGATAACCTTTAACCTAGAAACTAGTACAAGGCTTATCCTTACACATAATACCAATATTGCTCCTAAAGCCAATGTTATTTTTTATGTCTTTACTCAACCTTTCTGCTAGTTGTCCATCAAGAATGTACAGACCATTGGAGGACTTGCCAAGAACCAGAGATCTCCTCAGAGATGGGCCTTGCAAGGTACAAATTTGAGGAGTAAAAACAACACTACATCCCAATTGTTGACTAAGCATTTTGACAGAGACGAGATTGAAACTGAAATTAGGAACAAACAATACATGTGAAAGGACCAGGTCATCACTTAGCTTAAAATCCCCATACTATGTGACTTTAATTTTCTCTTTATTTGGGAGAACAATTGTAACAGGCACATTCAAGAATCTCAGGTTACACAACATTTCTTTGTCATGCATCATATGGTCAGAAGCACCAGAGTCAATGATCCAGGTTGTATTTCCAACAATTGAAACCAGGCATGCATTATTAGAGGGGAAAGAAGTGATACCAGCCATATGAGCAGATGTTAACTCGTCATGATGAGAGGTAGCATCCTTTTTTGCTCCTTTCTGAAGTTCCTTCAAGAAATGGAGCATTTGCTTGGTTTGTCCATGGTCGAGCCCCGGTAAGATAACGTCAGGATTCTCAAGAATTGGAGAGTGATTCCCAGAATTGTCCTCCATTCCCTGGGCTGCATTGGCAAATCGTCCCGTTTGTTCATTCCTTCTTCTATTTCTGAAGGTTTGCCCATTTCCCTTGTCGTTCTTGTTTGGGTAGCCATGGAGTTTGTACCACTTCTCAATGGGATGACTGGGTTTCTTGTAGTGGGCACAAATGACAACATCTTTCCTCGATTCAAGCCTTTTTTGGTAGCTAGGAACAAAAGATGTCGAGGTCTAAAAAGATGCGCTTTCTGAAGAGAAATTAGAAACATGCATGACTTGTCATTGCCTTTCTTTCTGCAGGGCCATAACATAAACTTGGCTTATGCTGGGAGCTTGGGAAAGGGGGTCATTATGAGGATGTTTCCCCGAAGGCTTGTGTAACTTTCATTTAATCCCATTAGGAATTGAATGATTCTTTGATCTTTCGCATATTTCAGCAAAGTAGTGTTGATTTTGACGTCGCATGTACACTTCCAATAGGCACACCGTGGTAACCCCCCCCCCCAACCAAAGAGACCTCGTCCCATACCTTCTTGCATTTGTTGAAGTATATCGCAATGTCAAGATTTTCCTGGGCCAAGGCACTAACCGACTGTTGGAGTTGGAATTGCTTTGCCTTGTTCGATTGGCCGTACCTCTCTGTGAGTTCTCTCCAAATCAAGCTAGGGGTTTCTGAGTAAAGGACACTTTCTCTTATGTCTTTGCTTAGCGAATTCAGCAGCCAAGATATCACCATATCTTGACATCTTTTCCAGAGAGGTAGTAGGGATGAATATTTCCCAGGTTGCACATAAGACCCATCGACGAAGACCAACTTATTCTTGGGCGAAAGAGCGATGGTGATAGATCTCTTCTAATTTTCGAATTCGTCTCCATGGAAGACCTTAGAAACAAGGGACTGAACTTGGTGATCTGAAAGGTGTATGAAAAGAGGGTCAGAAGAGTCAATCGCGTGGGTGTCTTGAGATCTCCTTTCGTTTCCCCCATTGAGAGAGGAAGAAGATGAAGGAGAAAGGAGAACCAGAGAATGGAGAAAGAAGGAGGAAGGAGTGGGATTCAGATCAGCTCCACTCTGATACCATGTAATCCTTCAAATTGAACCCTTTTCACTGGAAATAAGCAAACAAGGAAAAGAGAAGAAAAACCTAGAAGAAGAAAGAAGATAGAGAGAAGAAGAGGAGATGCTCTTATTCCTTGAGAAAACAAAAGAGAAGAAACAAGCTTTACATAGCTTCCCCTCCAAACATACAAACGAAATAAAGAAAAAAATACAAATAAATAAAGCAACAAGATACAAGAAAATACAAGAAAAAAAAACTTGATCCATATATCCTAATACCACTCCTTTCAGACGTGCAGGTTGGGTAAAACAGCAGGACAACTCCAACTTTGCAAGACCATAACTTGATCAATATAAAAGCTTTTTGGAAGATTCTTGAGCCAAAATTGGTTAAAAAAATTGATCTTTCTGCTGGTAAAGTTTCAGCCTTAGCACCCCCATGGATCCCTATTAACCAGACATGATTTGAAAATAATTCTTTTGACAGGTTCTTGACATTGTTTGCAATCATGGTATTCTAGCCACTTGCTACCTTGTTGAGCCAGCCATGTGAGGTGTCAAGCTATAAGTTATTGTTGCATATTGTTGTGATAACTTGGGAAAGAGGCTCATTAAGGTGTCAAGTGTGGAATACATCAAGTTAATGTGTCACTTTGTAGTGTAATCTTTCCATTTCTAACAAGTTGTCTTTGTATTCATATTTTTCCTTATTTGAGTCATGTACGACAGCCATTGAGGAGCCTTGGACGTCCATATATGGAGCCAGGAAGCTCATTCGTGAGGGAGAACTTCGATAATGAATTAAGATAGAACTTGGATGATTATGGATTATGGAAAAACTTTGAAAGCTTTTTGCTTTCATTTTTCTCTCAAGTCTTAAATTACTTTATCCATTGTTAATGGTGGTGTGTTTAAGCCAAATCCTTTATAGATTTGTGGTGTTTATCTTTATCTAATCTTGGTGGATTTGTTGTTCTTGGTTGGTGGAGTTTTCCTTTAAGCAAAGTCCATATCCTTGCATTCTTGAAGTATTCGGCACTCTCATTGTAGGTGCATCAAGTTTTCATCCTAAGCTCACGCATTGTCCATCACGAAACACTCTAGTTTGTAAATCAAAATTTTCATTATTATTTTGAATATTTTTCTTTATCTTTGAGTAATTTTCTTTTTCCTTTGGGTCTTTTGTTTATTCTTGAATATTTTCTTTTTCCTTTTCTCTTTTTTTCTTTCTTTTTTGGTTTTGTGTCTTGATTTGCTTGGGGACAACCAAGGACTGAGAATGGGGAAGTGGAAATTTTTATGAGTGCTTAATGTATGTATATTAACTTTGGTGATTTTGTGTAATTTTAGGAAATATTTAGTGTAGTTTATTAAACGGGTTGGTAGTTGAAACCGTTTAAATTTTAATCGGGTTGACATTATTTTGAATAATTTATCCATTAAAGCAAACATGTTGGTTGAATTAGGTCATCCATTTTCCTATTAATCTATTTATTTATGCAAAACAACTCATTTTCATATTATGGTTTAAATTGACTATGAAGGACCGGGAGGACAATGGGGTTCGAAATTGTAAAATGTGTGGAGACTACCAAGGCTGATGTGGCATGAATTTTTTTTTAAAATTTTATTATTTTTTCTTATTTTTATATTTTCTTGAGTTATCCTGAAAATTTTACGTGAAAAAAATTGTCATGCATTATTCAAGTTGTAGCCATGGTTTGCCACTGTGTAAAACCATGGATTATTAAAGTTATAGATGTGGTTTGACACATAATACACCCATTAATTATTTAAACAGGCTAAAATTTCAACAATGGTGGTACTCCTCTCCCTCCCCCCCTCCCCCCACATATCTATTTTCAGTCATTGTTCATTTGTTCCCCCATTAACTCATTTTCATCAATAAATCAAATAAAGAAACAAGCTCCATTATTATTTTCAACCAAAAAAAGGAGAAAAATTACGTATAGAATTTGTTTTTTTAATTTCAAGTAGCGAGAATTTAGGCAGGGGTAATGTCATTAGGATTGGTGTCTGTAATTGTTTTGTGTTTAGTTTAAAATAGCATGTCAAGTATTCACATCCTCATTTGAAATGTTGAATGTTCCATGTGAATTTTCGGGCTATGGAATGAAGAGCCCAGGTGGCTAGTCCAGCTGAACTATTCATAATTATCAATTCATATACGGATGCTCCCAAATGCTTGTCCAACTCTTACTTTCTAAATACATATGTTTGAAATTACAAAATAAACTTCATATGTAATTTTTTATCCTTCTTTGACTTAAAACAATAATGGAACTTGTTTTTTTTTTTTTGTTTGATTTATTGATGAAAATAAGTTGATGGGAGAACAATGACTAAAAATGGATATGGAGGGGAGCACTGCCATTGTTGAAGCTATGTCGTGCTTGAATAATTAATGGATGCATTAGTGTCAAACTACAGTTTTAACTTTAGTAATCCATAGTTTACTCAGTGGTAAACCATGATTACAACTTGAATAATCCATGACAATTTTGTTGGCATAAAATTTCCAAGACAAATCAAGAAAAAAATAAAAGAAATTAAAAAATGATTTTTTTAAAAAAAAAAAATGTTACGTCAGCTTTGGTGACCCCATATATTTTGCTATTTGGGACTTTGTTATCCTCCAAACCTTTTATGGTCAATAACCCTTTAATCTTAGATAAGTGGGCTTAGATGGGAAGAATCCACGGTAATAGATGGGCTTGGAATGTGGAACTTTAATTTTATATGGATGGGCTTAGATTGTAGGATGTTTAGAGTTCAGATCCTGCCATTTGGAAGATGGGCTTTGATTGGGGGAATCTATGGTTTAGACTTTAGCATAAACTTCCCCATCGTTAGTCGTTACATATTAGTTTTCTGACAGCCTTGCTATATAATAGGCTTTTAACGGGATTATAATGTTAATCCTATTTTTTTTGAACCAGAGCTATTCCTAATTATTATGTAAAGGTTGAACAATCCCAATTTTTTTCTTATCACTAACAATCCCAATTTTTTCATACATATAAGAATAAGAACTGCTATTGTAATTCATGTGAACTGAAAATTGTCAACTAAGGACTTGAATATTTACTGGTAAGTAAAAGGTGTGATAAATATTATTTTTTTGGTAATGGTAAATTTTGTTAATTTTTGGTAAATTTATATAAATTTAAGTAAGTGTTGGTAAGTTTTTTCAAAATTTTATGTTTTATATAGTTTTAAATATATTGTGAATTATATTTTTAAAAAATGAAGAAAAATATATAGAAATTCATTTTTATAATTTTTATTTTGATTCATTTTATTTATAATTTATTTATTGTTATTTTTATTTTTTATTTATTTTCAAATTTTTTATTTTATTTATTTTTGAAAATAAAAAATAAAAACTAAAACAAACAAAAAATAAAAAATAGAATAATAACAAAAGATAATTAAAAAGTACATTTTTCAGACGACAGTGATTTAATATTTTCATTTTTTATTTTTTAATTTTGTAATTTTCATTTTTTTCAAATTTAAACTTTTCATATTTTCACAAAAATTATTCCCAAAAAAAGTATTAAAAATGAACCTAATTTTCTCAAACTAAAATTTTTGTACTCAAATTTTGGGAAGTTTAGGTAATTTTCGATAAATTTTGGTAAAATTTTACCGACCATAATTTACCTAGGAAATTTACATGTATATCAAATTACCTCGATTAAATTTCTTTTAGATCATTGAAAATAGTTTTAGTAGATCGTTTATTAATCTCTTATTGTAAAAACCATACATCTAAACAAATTTTCCTCATCTTGACAAACTTCACTCTTTTGGATCTCAAAATTTTAATAGGCCAATCTTTCAAACCACACATAAAAAGATAATTCTGTCTATACAACATAATGTGAAAACTTTCAGCAATTGCGCTCATATCTCTCCCTTCACAAAATATTTGCGATCATATAAAATATATACTCCCTCCATCCATATTATTTGCCCCTTTTGAAAATTATACGGTCAACTTAAAAAATTTTGACCAAAAATTTCTCAATATATACAATTATTTGTTAAATAAAATTACTATCATTAGATTTGTAACGAAAAATACTGTCCTAAAAATATAATATTGCAACTGCTAATAAAAAATTATATAAATAATTATTAATTAAGGAGTGACTTTGAAAATTATAACAGTCAACTGAGGAACAAACAATGTAAAATGGGCGATATAGTGAATAACATCGGGCCTTGATTGATTTCTCATTAACTATGTGTGGCAAATCTCAATATATCAAATGTTGATATTGTTGTACTTCCACTGAAAATTTTATTATATTTATGGGAGTACCTGATGTATGATAGGATCAAAATGATCAAATCACACAACAAGACTAGGATCTTTAAGTGGTTCTTTATGAATGAATGAATGGACGTGTGAATGGATGTATGGAAACGTAAGTTTCTGGTTGTTTAGGCTATGGGCGAATGATATTAAGAATGAAACAATGTAGATGTAGAAAGAAAAGATTAAACGAACAAAGTTTGAAACTCACTAACAAGATAGAACGAACGATTGGTAATGGCTTTTGGATTCTTCAATGGAGATATAGGCACACCACTCCAATGGTTCCTCCAATTCTACCTTTCACCTTCTAAGGATGCCAACCCTAGAATAGAAGTAGAGATTTCGTAATCCTCCCTCAAGAGAACAACAATTCTAGTTTTGAAACTAGAGAGAAAAACAACATATGTGTTTTGATTTGTATTAGATTGATATTGAATAATGTGTGTTACAAGAGGCTCTCAAAGGGTCTATTTATAGTGATTCTAGGACGCCTTAGGCGTGAACCTCTCATCAAGAATCAAAGATTACAAGTTTACATCATTCACTACAAAGATGACATCACAAACTATTACAAAAGACACCTATGTACTTAGCTATAAAGAAACAATGATAACTTGCTCAATTCTACTCCAAATCATACGATTCAAAAACCATAAGAAAGATATTCCAAAGATCTTCATTTGACTCTCAGACTTCGTCTTCAATAGGATTATAGATCTTGAGATATTGAACAAAGTAATCCCATATACCCGTTGATGTCATTCATAGTATGATTTGATAAAGACTTGATCAGTTCTTCAATAGAAGCTTGAATTTCCTCTTGATTACTTACTTGATGTACTTTAGCCTCCAAATGTACATCATTCCCCCCTAGTCGAGAAGAGTTTGTCCTCAAACTAGGTAACTCATCTTCTTGACCATAGTAAGGTTTCAAATCACTTACATTGAAAGTAACACTTCCTTCATAGTTATCTCCTAACTTCAACTTATAATCATTATTTCCAATCCTCTCCAATACTTCATATGGTCCATCTCCTCTAGGAACAAGTTTACCCTTTCTTCTCAAAGGAAACCTCTCTTTCTTCAAATGTATCCATACTAGATCTCCAGGTTCAAAAATAACTCGTTTCCTTCCCTTGTTCACTTTGCTTGCAAGTTCTTGAGTATACTTGGTAATCTTCTCCCTTACTTCACTGTGTAGCTTCAACGCTTCATGATCACTATGAAGTATGAATTCTCCACTCAACAAATAATGTCTCCAACGCTCCAATGCCCTCATGATGGCATAGAATTCTTTGTCATATGTACTGTACTTCCTCTTTGCTTCACTTAGCTTTTCACTAAAATAAGATATTGGGCGACCTTCTTGAGATAGAACAGCACCTTTCCCAACTCCACTTGCATCACATTCAACTTCAAATACTTTAGAGAAACTAGGTAATGCAAGAATAGGGGCGTTACATAGCTTGTCTTTAATCAACTCAAAAGCTTTATTTGCCGCTTCATTCCAAGAGAACTCTTTATTCTTCATCAATTCAGTCATAGGGGATAAAAGAGTACTAAAGTTCTTGATGGATCTTCTATAAAAAGATGCCAAACCATGAAAACTTCGTACCTCATGAATGGTCGTAGGTGTTGGCCATTCTTTGATAGCTTTCACTTTCTCTTCGTCTACTTGGATCCCTTCACTTGATAGCACATATCCAAGGAACACAACTTTGGACGTGAAGAAATGACACTTTTCTAAGTTTCCATAGAGCTTTTCACGTTCCAAAATGAGCATGACCGACTCCAAATGCTTCACATGTTCCTTTTCTCTCCTACTATACACAAGAATGTCATCAAAGTATACAACAACACATTTACCACTAGGAGGTTTCAAGACTTGGTTCATGAGCCTCATAAATGTTGATGGTGCATTTGTAAGACCGAATGGCATCACAAGTCACTCATATAATCCTTCTTTAGTTTTGAAAGCCGTTTTCCATTCGTCTCCTTCATGGATCCTTATTTGATGATATCCACTTCTAAGATCAATCTTGGAAAATACCATGCTTCCATGCAGCTCGTCCAATAGATCATCAAGTCTAGGTATTGGAAACCTATACTTGATTATGATTTTGTTGATGGCGCGACAATTTATGCACATTCTTTGTGACCCATCCTTCTTTGGTACTAATAGGGCGGGAACAGCACAAGGGCTAAGGCTCTCACGAATCAAATCCTTAGCTAATAGCTCTTCCACTTGTCTTTGCACTTTATTTGTATCCGTTGGATTCATTCTATAGGCCGGCTTGTTTGGTAGCATAGATCCTGGGATAAGATCTATTTTGTGTTGAATCTCTCGTTTTGGTGGTAACCCATGAGGCATCTCCTTAGGGAACATATGAGAGAATCGCTCCAAAAGGGGATTCAAGAACGGATGGTTGCTTGGTGGCGTCTTGCTTTCCTCCAAGTTTGCAAGAATAAGACTCTTATGCTCTTCATACTCATGATATTCTGCCTTCATAAACGTCACAATATTGCTTTCATTCTCCTTAGGCCGAGATATAGAAGATGGTGCTAGAGGTGTCAAAGTGATCTTCTTTCGATTGAGGGTGAGAGTGTAAGTGTTGGCTCTCCCATCATGTATGACACTCCTATCAAATAATCATGGTCTTCCAAATAAATTATGACATGCATTCATAGGAATGACATCACACCATAACAAATCTTTATAACTCTTGCCAATAGAAAGACTTACCAAGACTCTTTGGTCCACACGAATGCCTTGGCCTTGGCTTAGCCATTGTATGGTATAAGGTGTGGGATGAGGGCTAACCTCCAATTGCAAATTCTTGATCATTGTTGTAGAGGCGGCATTGGTGCAACTTCCTCCATCTATGATCAATGAACATACTTTTCCTTTGATGGTACAACGAGAGTGAAAGATAGCCTCCCTTTGTACTTGGTCATTCGGCACATGAGCTACATTCAAGGCTCTCCTTACAACAAGCAACTCTCCATTATCCGATTCTTCTACATACTCCTCTTCTTCTTCATTATTCTCCTCATTTTCTTCCTCACATACATCGTTATCACCTTCGGGTTGTACATATAACGACGTTTGGTACTCAACCAAAGATACTACCCTCTTGTTAGGACACTCCGAAGCATAGTGACCTAAACCTTGGCAACGAAAACATCTCCTTGGGGCAAGGGTTTTTGGTTCTAGGATAGTGGGTTTGGGGGTGGTTTGGGGCTGATTTGTGGTGCTTTTGACGTAGGGTGGTTTGGAAGATATGGTCTTTGTTGTGTAGGGAATGGGCGTGTAGGGTAGGTGGATTTTTGTGGAGTTTGGTACTTGTTCAAGACTTCTTTTCCCTTATTTCTCCTTTACCGTTCAACTTTAAGTGATAAAGAACTCAATCATCCAAGGTTTTATATGGTTACAACTCAACAATATGTCTAATCCAATCATCAAGACCAATAAGATAACGTACCAAAGTTTGTGGCTCGTCCTCTTTAAGGTCACACCTCCAAAGCAAATGCTCGAATTCTTTGGTGTACTCCTCTACGCTTCTTCCTCCTTTGATCAATTTTTGAAGTTTGTAGTAATTGTCACGTAGGTAGCTAGGTGGTAAGAACTTCTCTTGAAACTTCTTCTTCATCTTATCCCATGAACGTACCTTATCCTTTCCTTTAGCTTCTCGCTTCTTTTGCAAGTTTGTCCACCAAATGCTTGCATGCTTTTGTAATTTTAAGGCAACATACTTGACCTTCTTATCATCATTCACGTCTTTGAGATCAAAGACTCTTTCCATGGTTTGCATCCAATCCAAGAAAACCTCCGGATCAAGACTCCCTTCAAAGTCCGGTATTTCCACCTTGAAATCGAACCTATCCTCCCTTCTTGGACGTCTACTCCTTTCACTTTGTATGTCCTCTTCGTCATCTTGGGGATTCCCATCATGAGAATCATTCTCATCATGCATCACTCTATGTTGAAGATGCATATACCTCTTCAATTGGTTGGTGAGATAAGCGATCTTTTGCTTCATTCCTTCTACATTCTCTTGGGAATTCGAGGGTGAATTCGTTGGAGAACTTGCACTAGCCATTTAGAATCAATCTTGGCGAGAAAGATCCTTCAAGACTCACGGTTTTGGGGTTTTGGGTGTAGGTGACATGGGGGTTTGTGTTTGGCTATGGTTTGGTGAGGGAATGTGTTTGGTTTTGGGGTTCTTTGTGGAGTTTCGTGGGGAACGTGTTATGGGCTTTTTGTGTTATGAAAGTGTAGGGGAAAGATTGAAAAAAGATGGTAACAAGAACCACAAGAATCAATCTCCTAGGCTCTGATACCAATTTTGATGTATGATAGGATCAAAATGATCAAATCGCACAACAAGACTAGGATCTTTAAGTGGTTCTTTATGAATGAATGAATGGGCGTGTGAATGGATGTATGGAAACGTAAGTTTCTGGTTGTTTAGGCTATGGGCGAATGATATTAAGAATGAAACAATGTAGATGTAGAAAGAAAAGATTAAACGAACAAAGTTTGAAACTCACTAACAAGATAGAACGAACGATTGATAATGGCTTTTAGATTCTTCAATGGAGATATAGGCACACCACTCCAATGGTTCCTCCAATTCTACCTTTCACCTTCTAAGGATGCCAACCCTAGAATAGAAGTAGAGATTTCGTAATCCTCCCTCAAGAGAACAACAATTCTAGTTTTGAAACTAGAGAGAAAAACAACATATGTGTTTTGATTTGTATTAGATTGATATTGAATAATGTGTGTTACAAGAGGCTCTCAAAGGGTCTATTTATAGTGATTCTAGGACCCCTTAGGCGTGAACCTCTCATCAAGAATCAAAGATTACAAGTTTACATCATTCACTACAAAGATGACATCACAAACTATTACAAAAGACACCTATGTACTTAGCTATAAAGAAACAATGATAACTTGCTCAATTCTACTCCAAATCATACGATTCAAAAACCATAAGAAAGATATTCCAAAGATCTTCATTTGACTCTCAGACTTCGTCTTCAATAGGATTATAGATCTTGAGATATTGAACAAAGTAATCCCATATACCCGTTGATGTCATTCATAGTATGATTTGATAAAGACTTGATCAGTTCTTCAATAGAAGCTTGAATTTCCTCTTGATTACTTACTTGATGTACTTTAGCCTCCAAATGTATATCAGTACCTACTCTTTTTGTGAGCATATAATTTTATGAGTATATGTATAAAATTTTATGAGCCTATGTGTACAAATTTACAAGAATAAATTTTTTGTTGTATGACCATAAACTTATTTGTTCTCCGTTCCATATTAATTGACACTTAACTAACTTTTTTTTGTTCCAAAATAATTGTCACTTACATTCCCCAATACCTACCTAAATTATTTTACCTTTAATAATTAGCTTTTTTAATTTTTCAATCAATAAAACTACTCCTACTCATATTCTCTCACTATTCACACCTTGATATGCGAAAAACATTTTAGAAAATTGTGATATTTAATTATTTAGATAGTTTTTTTAGTTAAAACATTGGTATATGCAAAGTTATGAAATATGACAATTAATTTGAAATGGAGGGAGTATATGACCATACACATATAACTTTATAAATTTATAATTTTTATTTTATGAGTATGTGTGCACTAATTAATTTTATCAATATACTAATAAATTTATACATATATATACATAAAATTATATACATAATATATTCATAAAATTATACCATGAAGTACAGAATCATGACACTTTCAAAATTATAGTCATATATATCTACTTCCACTGGTTACATCTCCTACAATTTTGCCTCTGCGTAGTTCACAAATCATAAATCATAATCTAAAAGCTTAAATTTTAAACTCATCTTTTTCCCTTTGAAGAGTAACATATATAAAACTTAAACTCTTGGATATATCGACTAAGACTTCGTTCTTTTATACGGTGCGGTGTGGTAATTAATAGTGCGGTGCGGTGAAATTTGAAAAAGTGTGGTGAAGTGTGGTGGGTTGTGGTGGGGTAGATGAAGAGAGAATGTAAAAAGTAGAGGAGAAAAGTGAAGAGAGAGAAAAGTAAGAAAATATTTTGATAATGATTGTGGTAAAGTGTGGTGGAGTGTAATAAGGTGTGGTAGAATATTGAGTAGTATGGTGTGGTGCGATACTGCACCGCAAGTTACCGCATAAAATAACAGGCCCTAACCGAAATACAAGGATTTTCGATTGAATATTATGCACCCATACAAATTCACATGATTTGTAGCACCAAATTATGTGTCAACCCCCACTTTACTTTATGATTCATTTTTCCAGTTTCATGGGAACCAACTAACAAAATTCAAGTCCCCACTAATGCAATTTCCCCTGCCTTTCTTCCTGTACCCTTTGTGGGAATGAAGAGAGAAAAAAAAAATTTGAAAAACAAGGCTATGTTTGTTTTGATTTAATTTATTTTAAACTAAATATATTTTAAATTCTTTAACTGATTTTAAATTTTTTATGTGTTTTCCACATAATTTATTATGAATTTATGTTCTAAAATTATTTCCAAAATTTATTTTTATAATGAATTTATTCTCCTAAAAATAAAATGAAAAGAATATTCTCCAAATATTTAAATTAATCAATAATTATATTTTTCAAGAAAAATCAAACTAGGTGTCAAAGTTTTCACAATCATTGTGCACCTGGGAAGCAATGGACTTGTTAGGTCTATGGCAACATTTTGGGCCCCCAATGACTTTTCTATCAGGTTCTTTGGGCCCCACAGCCAGTTAAGAGCTTATTGGATTATATTCTTTCATAAAGTGGGCCCATTCGGCCCACAATTTGTATTTCATTTTCAAGCATTCCATTGTGCTTTGCATAATTCTTGCCTCCTTTGTCCCTTTGTTTTTTTAAGGAATAAGGAGGAGGCTCAAATTCTAAACCACATACAATTTATTTATTTATTTATTTTTCAAAAACAGAGTCGGCTAAAATTTGTATGAACGTCAACAAACTTTGGAAAGAGTTTCGATTGAGTTGGATCTGTTGCACATAATTATTTTCTACATTTCACCTATTTAATAAAATAAAATAAAATAAAATATTTGGAAAAAAACAAATATGCAACATTGACGTTATAGAATTATAATTTCCATTATTGAAGGTCATGCATGCGTAGGTCCCAACTTTTGGGAGGCTAAAAACTATGCGAATATATATGTAGAGGTGTGGGATTGATATACAAGCATTACTAGGTATATTAATTTGGCTCCATGTCTTTTAAAATGTTAGTCTCTCTCCAAATGATGATGATAATATGAAGCTGCCTACTAGTTACTAGGATCTCCTAAATCTGGTAAAAATTGTAAATCTATACTATTAAGGCCCTATTCTTTTATACGACTGGCAATCTGCGGTGTCACAGTCCACCGCATTTTGCCAAAAACCCATCACAACATATAAATCCATCACAATTTACCACAACTCACCTTAAACAACTTTTTCAATTTACCACAATACAATATTTCAACTCACTTTTTTCAATTACTTTTTCACAATTACCAATACAATTTTAAAATTTATAAAAAAAGTCAACCACAACTTACCAAATACTAACCACCACACCGCTGCATAAATGCACGGTACCATATAAAATAACAGGGCCTAAGTTAGGATGCCAGATATATTATTGTATATACTCATTTGATAAACATATAATACATTATTTTTATCCCAATTATATTAAATTTTAATTTTTCTAGATTAGGGGTGACCATTACCACCTCAAACTTATGAAGAATTCCGCCATTGAAATGAGATTCTTATTGGGAGTTGTTGTTGTTATGGCTATTAATCATGGTCTATATATCTGATATTGCAGTGTAATTTGCATATTCAATATTATGATTGATCTAACAACCTTTATAGTATATTTGGATTTAGTCTAAAAAGAGAAGAGGAAGAGAAAGGGCAAGGAAAGAAGGGGCAAGATAATATAGCGGATGGGAAAGGAAGGGATATTACAAATTAAAGTTATTTTATTTGAATACATTAATGAGGAAGATGGAGGAGAAAATATAAAAAGTATTTTTTTTTCTCTCTTTTTCCTCTACTAGTTAGGTTAAAAAAGGAGGTAAATATAAACTAACATAAAATTGTCTTGAGACATATAATTTTGTAGTAAATTTTATAAATATAAGAATAATTAATAATTTATTTAGGAAGACTTTTATAAAAATCATAATTTGATAAATTATTAATTATATTCGTATCAAAAAATTTAATAGGACAATTTTCATACTAAATTTACGAAAAATATAGTAAAGTATTCTCATTTCTTCCACTCTCTTTTTATTTTTAAAATAAAGAAAATAGGATAAATAAAATTTTTCCTCCCCAAATAAAAACTAACCCAAATTGGGTCACTGATTTATAATGATGTAACGTGGTCTTGCATGATTTAATTTGGCATAATTTTTTTACTTTTAATAACAAAAGCATGGTTGAATTTACAACGCAAAAGATCGAACATTTTATGGTGCTTTTCTTTGAGTTTTATAAACAATATTTTCTCCTGAGATAGAGGCTCAATGGTTGGCCCAATCTACCAATATAAAAAAACAAAAAAAATAAAGAACATTTTCTCCTAATCTTATGACCCTTGTGAAAGTCTTTTTTATGTTGTTGCCTCACCCACTCTATTATATACTATAGTTAAGTATATGTTAATTTATATTAATATAGGTAATTACATGCATGCTATGCAAGTAACTGTAGATCAATAAAATTTTTATCATAGTTAATTTTTTTTCTTCAATTATGATAGTTGAAATTTCATATATATCATTAATTTGTCTAAAATAAATTTTCATCTATTAAAAATATTTATGTCTCCATAAATATATTCGCCTACTACAAAGTTATTTTGATAAATATATATTGATTTTGATCTTTTAAGGTAGATTTAATGGTATTTGTACTTTTTAACTATGACAGTTGAAAAAAAAAATAATTATGGTAGAATCTCCTTAAAAATATTAAATTTTATAAAAAAGTATATATAAATAAGATTATTAATTGTAACAACTACTAACAAGTCGTTATTTGGTCAATATATATGTACATATATACCAATTTCATTTTTTTAAAGTTAGAATTGTATCTATACTTTTTAATTAGGATAGTTGAAAAATTTTCAACTATGCTTGATAGAATCTTCCATGTATCTATAGGGTAAATTGAAGCACAATTAGCTATAAATCAATGCAGATAAATACAGCTAATGAGCTTTAGCTTAATTGGCATGAGGGTGGGAGGTTTATCCTCCTCACGAAAGGTTTGATCCTTGGTGACCACAATTTTCTTGGTAGGAATTGTTGGTGCCCTTGGGAATACATATATAAGTGAGCATATATGAATGCATGTGAGTGTGTTAACTGTGGGTGATTGCTGATGGAAGTGTCTAAACACTATAAAGAGTTAACAAAGAATTACACTTTAATTTCTTTTATCAAATACTAGTTAATCGGTCTACGAGTTAAATACACTTTATTTGTATATCTACCTGAACCCAAAACACATGCAATCGCGTTTTTAACGTCAAATTTACATAAAACTAAAATACACTTGACTTGTATTTGACATAACCAAATATACTCTCCAGCTATATTTAACTCGTCCATCTGAATTGATAGGTTTAGTAGTTTAAGTTTCATTTGATGCTATGATTCTTGATTATTGTATTCGAGTAAGAAAATTAAATTTGTGCGTCAACATAAATTATAAGTGTTTAAATGAATTCAAAATACAACTCACTCGCATTTTTAATATCAAATTTGTATGACCTGTATTTAACCATCTCGCTCGAATTGATAGGCTTAGTAACTTAATTTTCATTTGATGATAAGATCCTTGGTTATTGTATTCAAGGGTAAAAGAACAAATTTATGTGTGAAAACAAACTATTAGGCAAATTGCTGATTATATTGTTATATTTAAGGATGAAAGTTTAAATTTGTATGTGAACATAAGCTAGCAAACATACAGTCAGACAAGCTGCAAAACAATTTTTCATGAGGATTAGGAATTAACTCTTTATTGATTACCGGATAAAATAAGTTACTACTCCCTCCGTCCCTTTTTAAGTGTCAACATAACTAATTTTACAAAACCTATGTCTGTTGGAAATAAAGTGAAACAATTATGTATGGACAAATATACCCTTCATTAAAATAGAGAAATAAAAGAGAATTTTAAAAGGTAAAATAAAGAGTTTATTCATTAATAAGGGTAATATGGATATTTTAATTATTGGAAATATAAAATTGACAAATAAAAAGGGACAAGGTAGTTAAAAAAATTGACACTCATACAACAATAATTTTCCATCAAAAAATAATCATTTAATTAAATCAACCTAATTCTTTTCAACTATATACCAAAAAATTACTAAGGGATACCCTAATTTTTGGTGAAATATTTTTCTGGTACCCCAACTTTTAAAAACTAATTTTGGGGTACCCTAACTTTTAGAATTAGAAATAATTAGGTGAATTTCCGGCCAATGATTGAATTCACTGGTGAGTTTTAGGCGGGAAATTGATTAAGTGTTTTTGTGGACGAAAATGTCTTTTGTTTTTGTGGACGAAAATGATTTGAATCAATTGGAGTTTCGCCGGAAATTCACCTAGTAATTTCTAATCTTAAAAGTAAGAGTACCCCAAAATTAGTTTTGAAAAGTTAAGGTGCCAAAAAATTGTTTCTTCAAAAGTTAGGGTACCTCTAAGTAATTTTTTGACTATATACTAGGTAAAATACGGTACTTAATTAGAATGAATTTTATTGTTATTTATTTGGAAATATACTAAAATGAATTTTGTTATGTTGTTTTTAAATTAAAACTACAAAAACTATTTGATACAATTGTTTAATATAACTATTAAATTGACTAACATTAAATGACTGAAATAAATTTCTTGTCAAATTAAAAACCTACAATAATGGAACCAAAAAATATTTTATTAAGTTTATTGTTTAACATTAACAATGGTTGAGTATCTATTCATACTGATCAAGGCCGTGTTTTATACTGCGGTTGGCAAACTGCGGTGCCACACGGTACCGCAGTTTGCCACAACCCACCTGTAACGCCCTGGAAATTCAAATATAGAAAAGTCAAAGTCAAACTAACGTTAACAGACAAATTAGCGGAAGACTCATAATTCTTATGGGGCGTCACTGCCATATCCCGAAGGAATACAAGACGAGAAGGAAAAACTACAACTGTCTGATAACGGTAAACTAAACTAACAAACTCATACTTATGAGTAAACCTCAAAACTAACTTCAAGTTTCTCATAAAAGAAAGGCAACGTAATCAACGACTTCTAAACATGACGTCCTCACTTCTAATTCCCGTCCCCTGCATATAGATCTTCACCTGAAAACAAAACATTTAAAAAATGAGGGGGAAATCTCAATAATGTCTACCCCTAACGTTAAAAACAAGTTAAGTTCATTTCAATTCATTTAAGGGAGAGGGAACAAGTCAAAACCTTTCACAAACCTTTAAACCCTTAACTGTTTTTCTCAACCCAACCAATCCATATTTTATTATGCGGGCGGGATATCAAATCCCATAAGGTAACATCGCCTACCAAAGGCATCAAGAACATTCGCCTACCAAAGGCATCAAAGATCATCTATCCTATATCAGGGATGAAACCCTGATCTCCTGGCACATAACCCATACAGGATACCAAATCCTGGTCTCAGGGTTATCGCCCGCAAAAACAATCGCCTACCAAAAGCATCATACAATCGCCTACCAAAAGCATCAACAATCGTCTATCCTATATCAGGGATGAAACCCTGATCTCCTGACACATAACCCATACAGGATACCAAATCCTGGTCTCAGGGTTATCGCCCGCAAAACAATCGCCTATAAAGGCATCAAACAATAAGCCCGCTTAAAGTTTCACTTTGAATTAAGAGTATATTATTCAAACTCAACTCACAACTCCAACCCAGGTTATCAAAACCATTAGTAAAACCACTAATAAGAGACCATCCAATTTCTTAACTCAAAAAAAATCAAAGCACAAACAAATACAAACAGTTATCCAAAACAGATGGTCACATTTCCACAAAAGTCCCCTTTTGGGATGCAATTCTCAAAACAAATTAGAAAACATTAAAATACATTTAAAGAACATCCCAGTGGGGATTAGAGCATAGACATTACCTGGTTAACTTCACTTCACAGCTAAGACGAACACACTTGAGCTCACTAACGACGCGAATTAGCTCGGGCCTAAAATAAAAGTAATATATTATTCTAATCAAAACGCGCCCTTCGAAGTTAGTATTAACTACCTTCTACCTAACCCTCCCCTAGGAACACTATAGGTTCCTATCAATCATGGATCTATACTTTAAATTACTTAACACATTCCAAGTAATCGTATAATAACACCAAGTAAACCTTTTCAATCAACAACACATTTATTAACAATTTCACATAACAAGACAGATCACAACATCCACATAAAAAGGGTCGTAACTTGACTTCTCGACATCCTATGGGTCTGATTTTGGACTTTTCGGAAACCTCGAGATGTCCACTAAAACTCTTAAGTTGACGACTAAGCCCATATCAGCCTCGAAAGACTCTAAAAGTGTCAAAACTTCCAACTGGTCCAGTTCCGACAGGTTCTGGTAAAACGACTATAACTCGAGCTATACAACTCAAAAGTCCGTTCCGCAAAATTCCTATGAAATCTAACATCTAGGGAAACCTCCAGTCCAAAGGGTTCGATCAAAGGACAACTACACTAATCATGGTGACCCGATCTTTAGACACTAACAAAACTGTCCCGATCCCGGTTCTTATTTAATTTATAGTTTTCGGTTCTAACTTCCACCAATCGATCCCAGGGTCCTAATTAGGGCTTAGAACAGTAACTAAGATCCAAAGTAATTAACCTAATCCAACTAAGGTTCAAACATCAAACCTCCTATCATCAAAACTAAAATGTAAAACATGAAATCAACTTTAATATTTCCACTAACCCTAAAAGCATACATGAAATAATAACAACATTACCCTAAACATGAATTCTAAAATAAACTTATTCAAGGTCCTATAATAACAACATGGAAGGGTATAAAACATGAATTTCTTAATCAATAATCAAGAAGGAACTTAAAGAACATGTGAATAAAATATAAAGAACATATAAACATTTGAACTACCAATCAAGAATTCCAACAATTAGTTTCTTTATACAAGATTCAATCAAGAATCCTAAATTAGTGAACAAGAATCGAACTTTAATAATTCAATCGCCTAACTTATTAAACAAGATAAGATTAAACATGATTGAAATAAAGAACATGCGAATACTTAACTAACGATTCAAGAACTAATCTAGGTAATTAAACTTTTAATTCATGCATACAATAATAGTGTCATCTAAAACCCTAACATGATTCTTATGAAAACAAAGCATCTCACATAATCGAATATTACTAATTTCACTACAACTATTACAACCTTAATACACCAAATAAAAACATAAAATTACATAAAATAATTTGGAGAAATTACACGTAAATAATATAACACAAGAACAATGAATTACAAATAACAACTTAATAAAATTACACCCTTAATTACCCAATTACAAGATTTAAAACAAGAAATAATAACAAAACAAAACAGAAAAACAAGAAATAATAAAGAAAAGGGTTTTGAAAACTGAATTAGGGTTTACGTTAGGGTTTAGGGCGGCGGTTTTCCGGCGACTGGGTGGCGGCCGGTCGGTCGTGGTTCGTTGGAGGCGGTGGTGGTCGCGCACAGCAGCGACAACAGTAACAGTGCAGCGTCTGGGCGGTTGGTGGTTGGTGTTCGCGTCTGGGCGACAATCTTGGCGGTGGCAAGGAGTGTCCGGTGATCGACTGGCGGCGCCGGCGATGGTGGAGGCACAACTGAGCGTCGGTCTGGGCACGGCGCGAGCAGTGGTCGGACAGAAGGAGGGAAAAAGAGAGAGAGAGAGAGAGAGAGCAAAGAAAACGGTGATGATGGTTGCGGTGGCTGCCGGTGGTGTGGACGGCGGCCGGCGGTCTGGCGGTGGTGGGGCGCCGGCTAGAGAGAGAGAGGGGGAGAGGAGAGGAACTAGGTTTAGGGTTTGAGGGAAGATTAGGGTTTTGAGAGAGAGAGGGAGGTTTTTATATTAACCTAATAAAAGCCCAACTAAACTAATCCCACTCCTAATCCAACCCAAAAGAAGAAAATCAGATTTTTTTTTGAAAATAGTAATAATTATAATAATAGAAGTAATAATAATAATAATACCAAATAGTAATAATAATAATCATAATAATAATAAACACATAGCAACTAAAATTCACATAATTACAAATTTTAATACACATAATAATATTAATAATAATTAGAGTAATACTAATAATACTAAACTCACGAATTACCGATATACCCTTGTTAGTCCCTCAACGATCCTACGAGCTCAAGTGTTAGCAAAAAAAAAAAAAATAAACATAAACGAATAATAAAATAAATAACGAAGTCAAACCTAATTTACTAACGACGTCACGGTCAATATCTTTGAAATTTTCGGGGTTTTACACCACCACATTTCACCGCAAATCATTACTTTTTTCTCTCCTCACTTTTCTCTCTCCTCACTTTTCTCCTCTATTTTTTACATTTTCTCTCCTCACCTACCCCACATACCAATAACCCACCACAGTTCTACCACACCCCACCACAATTCCACCACACCTCACCGCAAAATACCGCAAAATACCGCAGTATAGAACACGGCCAAATCGAGTTATCCTGCTTCATGAATTTAAGGGCAAAAATTTTATACTGCTCATATATATCCAAAAGAAATTGTTCATGCTGTTATCGTCCAATGCACCTAAAGTTTGTAGTATTTTGATCCAATTTTTCTGAAATAAACCATCATCCCCGATGGGATCGACATATATCATTTGTTATTTCATCCATAAACTCTTTCATTACATGTTCGGTATGTTCATCTAATAGCATAACTTCGGTCCTTGTTGGAATAGTTTGTTGTTTTGGTGAGATTTGTAAACCTTTTTACTGAAGACGAATGAAATTGTGCAATGTACATATGCTATAATAACAACTTCAATTTGTTACTCATTTTAATTGAGACATCTTATCGTCCAATATTTCTTATTGCCTTTGCAACTATAGATGTTTGTTCCCTTATTTTTCTTAATGAAGAATTGTGGTAGTTAACTTTTCTTTTACCTCTTGTGAGTTATGACATGTACTTCTTCAATCTCTTTCGAATTCTGAAATATGATATTGTGCAATGTACATATGCTATGATAACTTTGGCAAAAGTTAAAAAGTGATGTGTTAAAAATATGTGAAAATGAGTAAATTTGAGTTGAGTTGGGTAAAATGGTAAGAACCGACCTAAAGAACACAACAAAGCTTTGTTTTTTAATTAAAATTTTATCAAGAGCCTTGATAAGCTCATAGATTGTTTTGAAAAAAATTTTAGTCGTTACAATTCAAAAAATTATGTTATTGTAATTGACAACATTATTGTTTTGTTTTACCATGTAATATTAATTTTTGTATATTATGAGATAAATTATAATTTCAATATTTTCTTACTACATAATAAAAGATAAATAACAAGCTAAATTATCTAATTATAGAAAATACATGATACTGTGGATTAAGTTTTACTATTCATTTTTTCCAACCAAAGTTTATTTGTTTATCAATCACATACTATTCATTAAATTTAATTAATATAAAAAATGTAATTATTCAATCATTCATATTTATTAGATGGAATTAGAAGAAACTCAACTTTTTAAAAGCCAATAAAAGTAGGAAGGAGCCGGATGAAACAGGTAAAAAGATGGAATTGATAAATATTGAAAGTTAAAAATCCAGTCCAAAATAATAGACCCTAAGTTGTGAAAAATTATAAATTAAATCATTTTATTTTTTATATTACAACAAAATCATAATATAAAATTAAATATATTAACAATGGTTGAATATTTGTTCCTGTTAGTGTATGTTAAACTAAATATATAAAATTAAATATATTAGTGTATTCATTAGTATTTTTAAAATTTCATTTAAATTTCAAGTTATTATACATTCATACGTTCTTATCTAACACTGTTTCGCCATAAATTTATCATAAGACATTTATTATTGTGGTGACTATTTATAAATATAGGGGTGACTAATAATTTATTTTTGGCCAATTCTAAAAAATGTCATCTCTTGATCAATTATTAGCCACATTAGTAATAAAAAGACATTCCAATATCACTTTTTAGTCATAATAAAATATTAACTGTAAGGAGTCCGTCTCCCAATAAATTTATGTGAGACGGTCTTATATTAGAATTTGCATATTACAATAACGAAAATGATACGAGTCTTGGGGCAGCACGTCTTTTAAGTGTCTTGCCCTATCATTAAAACTATATATATTATTATATATTAAGATGAAATTAAATGATATAATTGAATTCCATAACTATAATACCTTATATAAATTGCATAAAGCTATACTTTTATCCATTATTTTTTATATTTCAAAAAATGTTTAAAATAAGCTTAATGGAAGGGATTGATTAGGTTAGGGTATCATTGTGCTCGTTAATGTAGCCTACACATCCAAACTTATTATAATTGATAATTAATATTTAGTATGGAAAAAAATAGTGTCAAAAATCATAAAAAAAAATACTAATGTGATGAAAAAGATATTTAAAATTTTCTTGGGGTAAGATTGCATCATCACCCTTGCAATAATTGTGGCAAGTCATTGGAGCCTTTGTAACTGGTCGGTGATTGTGGGTTTTAAGTTGAGTACGGAAAAGATGTGGATTCGTTCTTGGTGGGAAGGGAGAGAATAAGATGAACCAACAGAGAAGATTTGATTTTAATTTGGTGGTTAAATCTATATTTAAACATTTGATTAGGAAAGAAATTAGGTTAATCAGCACCAAATCACCGCGTCATCTTCCAGCTTAGATTTTTCATAGGCTGCTGCAAAGTGCAAAAAGAAACCTAAGCTCTTTCCATCTTGTCAAGGCTTTTGCAAATCCTTGCTCTTTAAGTGCCTTCTTACTTCTCAATTATCATCTCCATCTATCATTAGTTTATAGCACACTTTTTTGTGGGTTGCAAAAAGAGTTAAAAAGAAGGTATATGTCTTAGTTTCATTCATGACATATCAGGATGAAAAAGCACATATTTTTTCAATTATTATTACGTGCCCAAAAGGTAAAAAAAAAAAAAAAGAGTCAAAATAAGGTTCTATAATGTCTACGCACACACCTAAAACCAACACAACTTACACCTTATTCTTTTCTATGGTCATTAAAGTATGATAATAGTATGATATGATAAAATACGTGGATAGTTTGATATGATGTGACATAGTATGGTAAGTTGTGGTCGGTGTGATAGGTGATGAGAGAGAAAAGTGACGAGAGGGAAAGGTACGGTTGCCGTGGACCTGTGGTAAAGTGTGGTATGGTATGATAATAGAATAATACCACACAAAAGAATATGACCTTAATATTTAAATTAAAGTTTAAATAGCAAATATTCAAATTTATTTTAAACTTTATTATATAGTTATTTATATGAAGGTTTTAAGAAAGCGTGTTCGGTTAATTTGATTATTAAATTAATTTAAATTAACATAAAATGACGTGGATAATGTTAAAAGAACTTTTTATCAAAAATTACTGTACGATTCAGGCCCTGTTCTTTTATGTGGTATTTTGCGGAATGGTGTGTTGAGATGTGGTGGAATTGTGGCGGGTATTGTGAAATTGTGGTGACTTATTGGTATGTGGGGTAGGTGAGGAGAGAGGATGTAAAAAGTATAGGAGAAAAGTGATGAGAGAGAAAAGTGAGGAGAGAAAAAAGTAATGATTTGCGGTAAAATGTAGCGGGTTGTGGCAATCGGTAGAATGTGTGCATGATTTCTATGCAGAAAGAACATGGCCTCACTCGTTCTAAAACATGAGTTAAAAAGTTTTTCATTACTTGAATTCTGGTAATTAGACACCAATTTTTGAATAATTAGTGTTTTTAAATTCATTTTATCATAAATCTGAGAAAAAAAGTAACAAAACATAACATAATTGTGGTGAAGACTAAAGTGTTTATTGTGTAGTTAAACAATATGCATGAACCCGCCATTTAGGCCACTCAACAGGGCAACTTTAAAGGGTCTGAGAAGCCTTCTCAAGGCTTTAATTTTCTCAATGAAGATGGGAGGTTAGTTCTGATGTAAGATTTTTGAACGATGTGGACATATTCTTGGAAAGATTGAATGAGGAGGCTCGTAGAGCGGCGAAAGTTGTGTATTTGTTGAAAATGTCCCGTGATGATGATAAGACTGTGACTAAGGCCTTCAGAGATGATATACTGGAGTAAAAGAAGAATCTTAATAGATAGCTGAATGTTTTTTAGTTTATGGTATTCTCGTTGTAACGAGTTGTGCTGTTTCCTGTTTTGCTGAGCCTGTTGTTTTTACTGTTGGTGCGGTTATTGTAGCATCTTGATGCATTCTTAGCCTTTTTTTGACTTTAAATTATCGGGAAAAAAAAATATGCATGAACCCTTAAAAATCAATGATGAACGTAATTATCAATGCACCTTTCTATGAGCCGGTGAAAGGGAAGAAGAAAAAAAAGAGGAAAAGTGGTCACAATATATTCTTTTAGCCAATGGGAGGCCATATTTTCTACACAAAGTCTTCAATCATAGACATTTTAGGACCATTCATCACTTACTGAAAGAGAACATTAAAGCCTAGGCTTTTGGAGCTTCTTTCCCATGGTCAATTTGATGGAACCTAAATGTTTTTCACACATAGTAAGGACCATCCTCGCTCACTCATATATAGGCCATATGGAGCACTTAATTCATTTATTAATTGGTCCAACTAGTGTTTTAATTTCCTCGCTCACTTTACCGTTGCATTCACTAAATCGTTGTCTTATCTGTAATTGTCAGTACCATAATACATTCTCGAATTGTCAAATATATGATATGCTTGTCATTATCATTCACGAGGAGTGAGATAGACGACAAACTTTTCCAACTGAAATATTTCAACATGTTTGCGCTATATACTCTTAGTGAGATTTTCAATTTTCCACTTCATGAGAATTTTTTTATGATTTGACTACATTGTCTTATATCACCTTGTTCTCTACTCCTTGGAGATTGTAATGTCAATTTTTTCTCTTGCCTATAATGGGTTGTCATCAATTATTTTCTTAGCGTGCATTGATTTGTCTTTAGTATGATGTTTGTTCCTTTGAACACAATAATGTCTAAAATGTTTGACCGTATTAAATTAAGATATATTAATAATAACTAAGGGAATATTTAGCAAAGTCATTTGTTAGTAGTTGCACAATAGTTATTTCAAGAAATTTTTTTATGAAATTTGTTTATGACAAAGTAGTGAGACAAATAACTTTCTCATTTGACACGTAACTACAACATATCAAATTGATAGGTTTTGTGCGAATTATCATAAATTTATTGTAAATCATATCGTTTTGTGGTAATTGTATAAAAATTTAAGGATGAATTACTAATTTATTGAGATAATTCTGAGCATCATTCATTGATAATTATTGATCACATTTAGAGTTGGAAACGAGTCGAGTCGATTCCGAGCTCACAACATTTAGGCTTAGCTTGTCACCTTTTCGGTGAGCTTGAACTTAACTAGCCGCTTGCGAAGTGTAAAGATGTTTAGCTCAGGCCAGCCTTGGCTCATAGTTTGGCTTGTACCTTGACGCTTATGACAAATACTAAATAATTATATGAACTTTATTTTAGGAGCTTGAGCCCAAGCCAACTCAAGTTGAATTATATAACTTTATTTTGTTTATTTGAATTAAAAAAGGTGGAAAGAAGGAGAGATGATAAGAATAAATATTCCAGTGATAAAAAAAAAAAGGGGAAGACACCAACCAATCCTACCAGAAGTACTAGAATACATTGATTAGGAATGCTAGTGAACAAAATAGTACCAACACCCAATGTGGATACTGGATAACGTTGTTGATCCTTCAATCAATCAATCAACCTATCTAAGCAGCACATAATTTTCATACGGTCATAATATGCCATGCTGCTAATATGCTATGTTGCTTTCCACTATCAGAAAAATAGCCCATTTCCCTTCAATTCCATCTCTTCCATTTCACATCAAATATTATGAGAAATGACACTTTCAATTACCTAAAACCCCCCAATTTCATGACCAACTAATCCGGCCTGACCTATATACAGATATACACCCACCCAAGTCAGCCTATCTTATATATCTCCCTACGTACTAATTAATCTCTAGCTAACCAATGATGCAATGGTCATCTTGAGGCAACAACATTAGCTTCAACCATGGGACCAAAGATACGTTGTCCGGTTGCTAATATGTGCTTCGGATCAAACTTCATCTTCATCTCACTAAACCGATCCCACTTGTCACCGAAATGGTCCATCCACTCTTGTTGCGTCGTGTAGTGAGGCAAGTACTGCTTCATGGCGATGTCTTCGTCTTTACAAAACTTCAAAATCTTCCGGTTCTGATTCGTTAAGTACTCTAGGGTTTGCGTTTCCTCACCGTTGTCTAGGGCGGATCTTAGTAGCCCCACCAAGTAGAATACCTCCTCATCAGGGGTAACTACTGAAGTCCTATCATCCCACCTACAATGCCATCAATTTGGTTAGACAACAATCAATTAATAACTAATTAAGCAACTCTCTCATTAGTTAAATATTTGCATTAGAAAGGAAAAAAGAAAAGAAGGGGATAGAAAACAAGACAGTAGTACTAGAGTGGGTCACATGAGGATGATCTTCTGACAAGAGGATCTTCCCACTTGTGGGAACAGTGTTTCCCCTTGTCATGTTGGTTTCTATCAAGAAAAAGGGCACATCCCCCTGTCATCCTGGCTGGCATTTCTTCAACAAAATTTCCCCTTTAAACTTGGGGCCTTTAAATACAATCTTAAATACCATTTGTTGCTTATAATTATTAGTTATTGAGTAAAGCCACCAAACAAAACAGGTGGGGCTCAAGCCTACCATCATACAGCTGGACATCTTTGGTTCAGGTTTTAAATCCAAATAAAGATGAGCCACCACATACAATGACATGTAGTCAATTTTTAATCCAAAAGTCAATCTCAATAAGATGTACTGTTGAAAAGAAAAGACAACATTTTTTAAAAATATACATATTAGAAAGCGAAAACACAATATCCTTTTATACGACTCGTTCAAAGTTTGCGAAAAAGAACTACTTAGTAGTCCATGTGATTAGAATAGAATGGCTATATCAAAACTCTAGATACATTGCTTACTAATATCATTCTTTGGTCAAATATATTCCACCATTTTTCAACTTTCTTTGTGTTCTTTTGGTATGTAAGCAATCTATGTCATCCATATATATAGAAATCATGCACTCATGTAAGGGATACTTAGCATGATGAAATGCACAAACCATACTTTGAAATAATGAATAACAGCCAAAAAAAACAATACTTACTTGTTTTTGTTCATGGGGTAGATGAGAATAGGTCCACTGGTCTTATTATTGCCCAAAATGCCCTTGAACACTCCCTTGTCAAAATCAGCAATTCTTGATTTAGGAACAAAAAGGTTTAGCCAAGGGTGTGGCACCTCCCATAAACCCTTGGACCGGAGCTTCAACTCCGCTTTGTGAACCCGGTCCAAAAAATCAATGTACGGTAGATCTGTCGTGAACACTGATGCTGGTATGAACTCCAGTTTTTTCAACAATGCCTCAATTTCCTGGGAGAAAATAGCACAAATAACTAATTAGATTAGCTAATAACCTAATTGTGTTGGTTGATTACGTGATTAATAAAATGGTCCCAATTATAAACTCCATTATAAAAACAATATTAGTCAAAGTAACCAACTCAAAAGCTGCCACCAAACAGTTCCTTTTGCTAGGATAAGCTTCATTATGTCCAACTAATTTAATCATCTACTGATTAATATATGATATCACTGACTGACTAACTAGATCTTGGAATAATCTGGCAGGTGGATTGCTAGATTTTGACAACTAGATTATGAATTTCTATTCAAATTTAGCATAATTAATTCTATTATAAAGAAAAAGAAGTTTCTTCTCACACTTGTTGCTACTTGATTTTCCCCTTACTAGTCGCAAAACATTTATTTACAATAAATAACCTCAAAATCGAAACGTTGAGTGAGCACATACTATGTATATATTGTGAAAGAAAGGTTAAAAAAAAAAAGAAAGAAAGAAAGAAAAAGAAATTAAAGATCCTGTGTATTCAGGATTTATCTTAAAAGGTAAAACCTTTCTTGGTCTTGATGTGGTATCTTATCACATGCAACAAAGGCAGATGAAAAAGAAGAAACGTTGCTGTAAAACAAGAGGAATCTCAAGAAAATTGGTGATTATGTGGGTAGCTAACAATAATAAAACAAATTAATTAGATTAGGGTTAACTTTAATAGGTTTACCTTTGCCAAATTTTTTTCCTGTCCAGCAATAAATTTCATCTACTAGCTATAGTCATGATACGATTGTAAAAATCAGAGATAATATAATTTAACTATACACTAATAATGATTAAAGCAATTGAGTAAAAAGAAGTAAGATTCCTACATTCGAGTTTAAGTAAAACAGCTTTACTTCCATCGTCTTCCAACCTGAATTTCTTGAGTATATGCTACTAGTACTAAAGACTACAAACATTAGGTAGGATTTAATTTTTAATTAAGTCAAGGACCACATGATTTTTTATAATTACATTAAAAATGGGGGAAATTTTTATACTTAAAATGTGACCTTTTGGGAACTAAATCTGCCTAACTAATCTAACTTGGCCGCACCAAACACTCACATACTCATGTTTAATTTGACTCATAATAAATATTTATCCTCTAGATGATTTATCCTTATCCCATGCACATTATTGGCTACCACAGCATATTACCTAATGTAGAAACCCACAAGTATATATTCTGAACCATATATAGTTTAAATATAAAATAAATTTACTATCAATTTTAAATTTTGAACATATAATATAAGGAGGGTAGCATGGGTAAATGTATATACCTGATCGACAGAATCAGAGGCAGATTCAAAGTAATTCTTGGTGACCTCCAAGCAGTAGAGGACTCCATCATTGTTGTTGGCCCCAAGGGAGGAAATCTTAACGGGGTTTCGAGGGGAGAAGAAGGATGACCTCCAATTATTGATGAGCCCTTCATCAACTATGACAAACCCCTCAACATAGTCAAATTTCTGGCTCGAAGCCTTCTCATGCAGTGATATTAGGTACTCTTGGTCCTTTGTAAATGCTGTGAAATTTGAGTATAGTACCCTTATCCATCTCACCTGTTTATTCATTTCCATAAAAAATAAAAAAAAAACTTAATATTCATCATTTCTATAATACATATTTGAGCTGACCAGATTAATTAATTTCTCAGCTTTGATTTGGAACCCAAGTCATAATAATTAATCAATTATTTAGTAATATTTGAATGGTATTATTAATTCTTTTGGTACGTCGTGGTGGTGGTGTTTTGCTTTTAGGGAGAATATGTCATTCGGCTATAGTTAGAAATAATAATTACATTTTGAGTAACATATTATACCCCACTCAGCAACTAGTCAGCTCCCCATCATGCATACACAATATGTTAAATTCAGGAAAAGGTCATCATGTACCAACACAACTTTTGTAAGTACCTCAAATAGTCAAATTCAAATTACTACATGTCGATTATACACTGTACCTCTAAATGTATTAGTCATATTCATCTGTTTATGCTTGTTCTTTTTCAAGTAGCATTACACAAGTTTGGATAAAAATTTTGAGATAAGTTGGGACAATACTAAATTTGAACAAGGGCATTTTTTTTTTCAAATAAGTACATATAAATGCTGAGCAAAATAAAGACCGATAAATTTCAATAAAATTAAAATAAAAGATTAAGCATAAAAAACACGATAAATTTAAATCGTGTTGAATAAATGTGATATTAACCACGCGGAACATGACCAGAAGAAAATGATGACTCATCCTATAATAAGTGTTAACGTCTAACTTTTTACATATGGAAAAAAGGACAATAAATAAAGAGTTGAAATAATCAAATAAAATGACGTTTATTTGTTTATTTTACGATGAAGACACTGTACGTACCCTTTGAGGAGCAGGTTCGAGGGCGATCCGAGCACGAGTGATAATTCCAAATTGGCCTAAACCCCCAAGAACTGCATGGAATAAGTCTGAATTTGCTTCCTCTGAACAAGTCACCAATTCTCCTTTCCCTGTTTTTTTTAAAAGAAAAACAGCCCAAAGTAAACTATCAGTCATTGTTTGATAAATTCAATTATAATTATTATTATGAACCCTTTTCCTTTCAATATCATATTCCTGCCAACCACTCACTCATACATCATTTTTATGAAATTATCTGCTTTGATGCATTCTATACCGATGATCAAAGAAAATTGAGGACAAAAAAAAAAGTAAGAAAGAAAAGAAAATGACGACTTGTGTAGAAAAATGCACTTTTGGAGTGGTTACAGCCAAAGCTTAACTAACTTTTATATGACATACTGGTAACTGAAAACCCCCCATTTATTTTAATTTAGTTATTACTACTTGTATTATTATCTTTACCTATTATGACCCAAGTTAAATAAAACTAAAATTAATGAATATTCTTGTGTTTCCATTTTTATTTTACCTGTGACGACGTCGAGTTCATGGACGTTACTAATCTGAGGGCCATGATTAAAGGCCTGGCCACTAATCCCCGCATTGGACAACGTCCCTCCTACCGTCAGATACAGATAATCCGTCCATGATCTCGGGGCGAGTCCATACTCAAGCGTAGACCTGAGCACATCCACCCACAGCTCTCCTCCCCACACATCCACGTACTCTCCCTCCACATTCACCCTGGGCCCACCAATCGCATTTTGTCCCTCCTCATGGCGGCGGCCCATCTCGACCACCACACCCTCCGCCGTGTGCGCCTGGCCGTTGATGGAGTGGCCGTGTCCCCTCGCCGACACCGGAAACCCCGGCCCATCAGCAGCGGCGCGGATCAACTCCGCCACGTCCTCCGGTGAGCCAGGCCTGAACACCGCTAGCGGCTCCGCCGTGTGCATCCGGCCGAAGTCGAGGGAGGCAGCCTCGACGTCGACGGGGTCCGTGCTGAGACGAAGGAGACCCGCCGGCCCGACCGCGGGCCCGACGGTTTGGATCAAATGGTACAGTACTGAGATTGCCGCTAGGAGTAGGAGGTGTTTTGAAGTGGCCATTTTTGTGAATTGTGAGGATTATTGGATTTAGTATTGCAGAAGTTTGTGTTTCTTGGTAGGGTGTTGAGGGGAAATTAAAGAAGATTATATAGGGGGGGGGGGGAAATCTGGGGGCGTGGGAAATGTAAAGAGTGTAAAAGATTTACTGTAACTTTAAAGATTTGACATGCAGAGATAGAGATTCTGATCTTGGTGGCGGAAGAAAGAGAGAGAGAGCGGGAGAAACGAGGAAGATGAGGAGAGAGAAAAGCAAAGGAATTGAAGGGGGGGTTTGTTTGTTGGGTTTTGTTCAGTTCAGTTAATAATAAAGAAAGGGGAAAGAAAACAAGGAAGAATTATGGGTAAACAGAGGGGGAAAAGAGGCTCGGGGTTGTGTTACTTGTGTAGGATAAGAGAAGGAGAGAAGAGAATATATAGGAGAGGGGAGGACACGTGGAGAATCACGTGCGAAGGGGAAGAGAAGACACGTGTGAGGGGGATGATGGGACCCAGGAATGGATACGGAGGATCTGTGTGGGGACGACATGGATAGAGCAGAAGAGAGGAAGGGGGGGGGGGGGGTAGTTCACGTGGGTAGTTACTGCCTCTGGTGGTCTGCTTATGGAACCCAGCAAGGGAGTAGAAGAAGGTAGCCACTAGCCAGACAGACGCATAGAGGGCAAGTGTGAGATAGATGGGAAAGAATACGAATAGGCTACAGAGCAAGTACACGAAGATACCTCCACCCCATCTCAACTCACTGCAGAGTTAGTACATCTAAACTCAACAACCTGTACTTAGTAGTTAGTACACTACCCTTGTACCATATATTCATCTTAATTTGTTGCTCCATGACTACTATAAATATTTTTACTCATATATTAACTCCTTTTACTAGCATTCATACGGTTTCACAAGATCATACATTACATCACTGCAAGATCCTCTCGTACATACCTTTTTCTTCAAACCATATATTCACAAACATTTATTATATATTAGTTGTTAGCTGTTTGAATTGGTTGTTTTAACTAGTTATTTTGATAAGTTATTTTGATCATATATTTTGATAAGTCTTTTTAGAAAATAAGTGTTTGATTAAAAAAAAAGGAATTTGTTTGTGAAAGGGATGTTTGGTCAAATCCTCTATATGTCCCTCATTTGATTTAGTTTCAAATTTCCATAAAAAAAGATTTAGTTTCAATTCAACATTATATATTATTTAGTTTCTAATTTCCATAAGTTTTTGATACAATTGAGATAGAATTATAAAGGTATAATTAATAAAGATTATTTATTAATGCATTACTTAATTTCAAGTTGAAGAGTAAGTTAGTACTTACGATTTAGAAGAGAGTGAAATAGAGTATACATGTGTGTTTATAAATAATCAATCAATATATAATAAAAATCCAACAAGGTAAGTTGAATACACTAAACAATTAGTCTATTGAAAATGAACTTTTGGGGCGAAAATGTTCATTTCAAAAAAATATTTATCCAACTAATTTTTCTTGTTTGTTTACTCAAATAGTCAAAATATCTTAACAAATCATTTTAAACAAAATGCTATCCAACATGTCATTTATCAAACACCTCCAATATGACATTTATCCCCCAATCGTATGGTGGTTATAATATTTCTCATCATTTATTTTATTTTATAACAATATTGTATCTGGTTCAATTTATTGTCTACGTTCTTAGGCTTCACACACACATATGTAACATTCTCCAAACTTGTTATGTGGAATTAAAAAGGAAAGACTTGTGTGAACCTGGTAAAACTTATCCGAAATCCGATCCGTCCGATTCCGAACCGAATATAAAATTAGGCCCTGTTCTTTTTTGCGGTTGGTAAACTGCGGTGCCACAACATACCGCAATTTGCCACAACCCACTACACTTTACCACAAATCATTACTTTTCTCTCTCCTCTACTTTTTACATTCTCTCTCCTCACCTACCCCACATACCAATAACTCGCCACAATTACACCACAACCCGCCACAATTTCACCACACCATACCATAAAATACCGCAGAAAAGAACAGGGCCTTAATACAATTGCAAGACTTTATCAATGACTCAATGTTCTTGAATAAAAAGGTGTTATATAAAATACAAAATTTTCATGTATCACTGTTTAATAAAAGTCAACGTTTATATCGACGAATAATGACTGTATTTTTATTTGCTTTTTAAATAAAACAAATATCATATTTTATGCAATTATATCATATAATATTAATAAACTGATTACCAATAGTTATAGTTTCCCAAAATGTCTTCCCATTCGCTTTAGATTTGGAGTAGCCATATAGAAAACTTGAAATGAATATGTACAAGTTGAACGGTTAAACACTTAAATCTCATTTGTTTTGACTTTCACTTTCAATAGAAAATTTTGATTCTAATAAATAATAATTAAGTTAAATGCATGTGGGTTTTTGTGTTAATTATCATAGTCAATAGCCCATACGTTATCGTTATTTATTTTGACTTTCAACTAATATAGTAGTTAATATTCTTTTTGGTTGATGTCCTTGCAGTACATTACAAATTACAAGCTACTGAATCATACACCATAAATTATTTAATTATGCAATTAATATTTGCTCAAAATTTAAAAATTGACATTTTAGTAATAAATAAATTTTAACATAATACGAAAGCAATTTGACCCAAAAGTAATACAATCTTGGACTCATCCGAATACAAGCAATAGAATCGACACGACCCAAATTTGACCTGATCTTACTCAACCCAACCCCGGAAAATATTCAATCGACTCTAACCCGAAGATTCCGATTATTCGGTAAAACCCGATTCGAACCTCGCCCGAACCAAACACGATCCGACCCGGAGCATGACTGGTCTGAACAAAACCGAACTTAAAGTCGCCCAATTCGACATATTTTGGTTGCCAGGTCTAGATTTGTGACCTTTTTTTGATATCTTATTTATAGAGAAAGTTCAATGGGAAAATACTAAGTGTTAAGTTTTTCGATATATATTTGAATAAACTCTCGTCAGTGGGAACAATGGTAGCCACTATTGGGAATGATGGTGGTCTGTTGTCGCTGGTGAGAAGTGGGAGAGGTGAGATAGTGGCAAACTGAGAGTGAGAACAACTGATGAATCTCAAGCAGTTGCAGTGATATATTCGAATCAAATTATAATTGATAATAGATGAATCCGAAATTTAAGTTAAAAATTGAAAAAATAAAGAAACTAGGCATGCGGGTTCCTTAGGATTTGATCAGGTGACCATACAAACAATATATATCACTCTAAAATAAGCACATGCCACTCAGTTACAGGCGTTAATATAATTACTTGTCGTTCGTGTTATATATATAACGAATAACCCAATTTTACACTTTTACTTTTACAACTAGAAGCTTTCAAACTTTTTTTAAAAAAATGGGGTCATTTGACTTCACATGAACTCATATTGACTGTTTTGTTAGTTGTTTGACTTTTGAATGTTTTGTTAATTATTTTTGTAACTGACTGTTTGTATCTTTATTTATTTGTATGAAAGAGTGTTTGGTAGAATTAATTGTTTGTATTACCTCTTTTTCCCTTGATTTCCAATTGTACTATTCGGTTTATTTTTAGTGCTTTTTTTAACATTATGATTTTTAAAATTCATTTTTAAGTTTGACATTATGATCTTTTTAATTTACTTTTAAGTTTTATTATCCGTACTTTTAATTCATTTTTAGGTTTAACATTATGATTTTTTTGCTTCATTTTTAGTGTTCTTTTATCCCGATTTACTTTTACAATTTAATGATATTGTATAAATTATTTGTACAAATTACACTATTCTAAACAACAGGTACATGCATAATCAATTAGTAAATACATTATCAAAATAAAACAAAATGACAATATTAGCCTTTTATCGAAATTAATAAAAAAAGAAAATGAACTAAAATATCCTAAATAACTTTTATGACATTTAGTGCAACTCTTATGAACTATTTGGATAATTCCATAATGGGGTGATGATAAGTGTCTTGCCCCAAGACACTCCTTAAATGTCTTCTCCCTTATAAAATCAATACTTATTATCGTTTTTAACCCCAATTTTTTTGACAGATACTATTAATTATCAATTATAAGAAGCTTGGAATGTGTTGGCTACGCCAACAATTAAAATTGACACCCTAACGAATGAACCCCATCCGTTGGGCATATTTTAGACGCTTTTTTGTAAATTTTTAAAAATATAGATAAAAGTGTGATTTTATACAATTTATATATATTATTATAGTTATAGAAGTCAATCATGTAACTTTTTTCCAATTTAATTCACAAATATATAGGTTTTCTATAATGACAAGACACAAAATATGTGTCTTGCACAAGACTTTTATCATTTCCCTTCCATAATTTAGAGTATAATCAGCGACATCCAATTAGCTTTTTTGACAAAATGATTTTTCGGAGCAAAAAAACTAGTCTGAACTGTCATCCTACCAACACCCCTAATTAGCTTTTTCGACGAATTGCAAAAACTCCTCAAAAAACCTAAACTTTTTTTTTAGAGAGTCACTTCAAATACATATCCCCAACCACTACAGTAAAAATCATTTTTCACAACATTATAATTACTCTAGAAAAGACACGTGAATGTAGTAGTGGTTGCGTATGTGTTTGTGATTAGTGGTACGGACGCGATGGCATTATATGAACCGTTATTCTTATGAATGTTTATTTATTATTCAAGTTTATGTATGAGCCAACGCAAACGTGAGCTGCGTGTTTCTTATATCTTCACTACTGGCGTGATAATGAAGCAATATCATTGGTCCAAATTGTTAGGTCTTGCACCAAACATATCAAACCGACATCTTCATTTTCATCTCCAACCAATTAACTAATCCAGTTTAGACTACTTTTGATTAATATTATATATATACGCCTGGCTTTAATTAACCTTTTAATTATTATAAACTAAATTAAATGAAAGATTTCTATTGCTGATTGGCGACGATGACTTTGCTGGACATCACTTGGCTTGTCCAATCCCTGTCCTTGAGTTCCAACTTGGGGCACCATTAATATTTAGATCAAATACGTACGGGTCAAAGTTGAAAAATTCAATCAAAATGGGTCAAAAGCAACAATTATATATTATGAATTTCGGAGATTATGTGGCTCGCAGGTTATATAATTTCAATGTGCCCAAGCCATAGTGATTATCACTTATAATACAATCATGATGGCTTGTTAAATTTCTTTGTTAATTATTAAATCCAAAAGACTCACTCCATTTACCCTGTCTAAAAATAAACTGTCTGCAAATCAAGTAATCAACATACATAAAATGATGTAAATGATCAATGGGGCTTACGCTTAAAATCTAACTAGATATAATATAAATGTTAGGAAAGTGTCCTAAAATCACCCAATCTCTTGATCCCACAATTATTTGTTTCCTAATTGTATTAGGATATTATTTAAGTTTCCTTATTATGTTAGGTTTCCTAATTCTATTAGATTCTAAATCTAATTGGAGTGGGAGTCAATGTAGGTTTATAGGGAGTTTTCCCTATAAATAGTGGGTCTAGTTCGCCTTGTTTGGTGTGGCCAAGTTTGGGGCACCTCCTATGGGAGGAGGTGTATTAAGATATTCTGAAATTTCATATTCCAATTGGTGAGAGAGTTTTGTTGAGAGTTTTGTTGACTAAGAGCATGTGTCTCTTTCGGGTGGATCTCTTCGATGTTTGAGATCTTCGTAATACTCTCTTTGTTGGATCTCGGGAGGAGATCGTTCGTTGTACTCTCTACCAATAGTGGATTCGATTGTGCTTGTGCCGCCTGTGGTTTTTTCCCGATTCGGGTTTTCACGTTAAATTCTTGTCCCCATTAATTCTTGCACTTATTTTCTCGATATCCAGTAGTCATCTTATTTTCGCTTTCGCTGGTCAATTCTGCTCTTATTAAAACCCTAACAATAAACATTAATAAAGTTAACATTAAAGTTAACATTGTAATTAACGTTCAATGTTTCAAGTAACGTTTTCTAAAACATTAATAAGGTTAACGTTTGACATTTGGAGTAACATTTCATACTTTTTGGTCAAAAAATTAAATACCTTTTAAAATTTGTTTTTGAAAATTATCGGTGTCATTTTATGTCAATCAACTAACTCAACCGTTAAATTTACCATGCACAATTTCATTTGAACATTTATCCGTTGTTCACCATTTATCTATTATCTGAATCGCTATCTGTTACGTAAACAGTTATCCATTATCTAAACAATTAATTTTGTGAAGCAGGACCTAAAATTACAAATATATATTTAATTTACTATCTTGGTGGATTGGCAACCAACTAATTGAATGAATTGAAACCAAGCATGATTTAAGAGTTTTTGATATGTTACAGATTATAATCCACCACTAGCAATTGTGATTTGTGAAGAAGAAAAGTTGGCCCCAAAGCAGCTTCAGGCCCTGTTATTTTCTGCGGTTGTCAAACTGCGGTGCCACATCCTCCCGCAGTTTACTACAACCCACTACAAAATATCATTCTACCACAATTCACCACAACCCCACAAATTACTTTTTAAAATTTATTATATATCTTTAATATAAATTTTCAATCAATACTTTTTCAACTCACTTTTTCCAATACAATACTATTTCAACCATTTTTTTAATCATTCAAAAACAATATAATATTTCTACTCACTTTTTCCAATTACTTTTTCACAATTATCAATACAATATTTATATATATAGACAAAAAACCCACCACAACATATCAATAACCCGCCACAATTACATCACAAAACGCCATAATTTTACCACACCATACCGCGCCATATCATAGAATACCGTATAAAAGAACAGGGCCTCAATTTGTTATGTGATTGAGACTTTTCAACTAACCTGGCCTATTCCGTCTTCATGCATGCTGATTGTAACGCTGCTGGTCCTTGAATATCATTTAAATCGTGCATATTATGATTCGGTCTTAATGAATACTATTCAATACTAATATTAATCTTCTAACTACTACGTATTTCTTACGCCTTCATTTATGTTCTATGTTTATTAATAAATAAAATCAGTGCCAATTGTGAGGTTAAAATAATGAAATATCATCTTGTATGTAGCTCTTCTCCATATGGCCCAAGAGGATGCTTATCATAGCAATGATGGTTTTTTGGTTGATCTATGCATGATAGATAATAGTTGTGATGATGACTCTTCTTGCATGAGTGGTAAGAAATCCATCTTCTACCTCAGGTGTCCAATTTAAATCTTGGGGGCGACATATCTCGCTAACCAATTTGGAGAGTGTTACGGGTTGGAGTGAGCCCCATCTTTGGGCCATTGGCTTTCCCCATATGTGAAACTAAGGAAGAGTTTATTGAAGAAAACTGTATTGTATCATTATATTGGAATACAATGAATCTACAGAGGTAAAACTAAGACTATATATAGGAGTAGAATGAAGACTAAACAGAATGAATTAGTTATAACTAATTCTTGTAAATAAACTACTTCTTGATATCTTGATATTTGATGAAGACTTTGATGTAGCTGCTGAGGTAGAATGTAGGTAATACTTCACATCCCCCCCTCAAGGCTGACTGGGGGGATTATCAATCAACCCAAGCCTTGACACAAGCAAGTTATGTTGATATTCCCCCAAAGGTTTTGTCATGACATCTGCAAGCTGTTTGTTAGTGGAAATATATGCTGTTTGAATTAACCCATCTTGAATCTTGTCACGAATGTAGTGGCAATCAATACGAATGTGCTTTGTACGTTCATGAAAAACTAGGTTAGCAGCTATATGTTGTGCTGCTTTGTTATCACAAAACAAAGTGATGGGTTTTTGTGCTGGAATATGAAAATCTTCTAATAACTGTGTCACCCATTCTATTTCTGAGACTGTTACTGACATTGATCTATACTCGGCTTCTGCGGAAGATTTGTATACTGTTTTTTGTTTCTTAGTTTTCCAAGAGATCAAAGAATCTCCAAGAAAAATACAATTCCCAATCAAGGATCTTGCAGAAAATTGGCAGCTTAATTCCCCAATCAGCATCTGAATAAGTAGTGACTTCGAGGTTGTTTTTGCTGGAATAAAACAAGCCTTTATTTATAGAACCTTTGAGATATCTCAATATGTGTTCTGTAGCAGCAAGATGCATATCAGTAGGCGTTTGTAGGAACTGACTAAGGTGCTGAACTGCATAGCTTATGTCAGGTCTTGTAAGAGTAAGATACAACAACCTTCCAACAAGTCTTCTGTAAGGTGTTGCATCTTCAAGAGGTGTTCCACTATCTAAAGACAACTTCATGCCCCTGGGAAGAGGAAATCGTGCTGGTTTTGATGCTGTAAGACCTGCATCAATAAGAACATCAGATATAAATTTTCTTTGGTTCAAAAAAGTTCCTTGGGAAGATCTAGCAATCTCTATTCCAAGAAAATATCTAGCAAATCCCAAGTCTTTTATAGTAAAGGTTGTATGGAGATCCTTTTTAAGCTTAAGGATTCCATCATGATTATCTCCAGTAATGAGGAGATCATCAACATAAATCAACACATAAATTGAACCAGCATCTGAAATGTTAGAAAAGAAAGAATAATCTCAGCGGGATTGTGTAAACCCTTTCTGCTTGAGAAACTTAGTAAGCTCCAGATTCCACTGTCTGGATGCTTGCTTTAATCCATAAAGTGAACGAATCAATTTGCAAACTTGCCCAAGCTGTGCTTTATTATAACCTTTAGGAGGAAGCATATAAACCTCTTCATCAATATATCCATGTAAAAAAGCATTATTTATATCTAACTGGTGTAGGTCCCAATTTTTAGCAGTAGCAAATGCAATAAAAAACCTCACAGTTCCTAGTTTAGCAACTGGTGAAAAGGTGTGTTTGTAGTCTTTGTCTTTTACTTGCAAAAAACCTCTAATAACCAGCCTAGCTTTGTATCTTTCCACTGTTCCATCAGGTTTAAACTTGACTTTGTATACCCATTTTGAAGTGAGTGCTTGTTTTCCTTCAGGTAATGTTGTCAATTCCCAAGTGCCATTTAACTCTAGAGCTTGAAGCTCTTTGTCCAATGCTGCAACCCATTCCGGATGCTTTTGTGCTTGAGTAAAAGAGGATGGCTCAGGAGTGTGAAGAACTGCAGAAAGAGAAGTAACATAAGTTTGAGACAAATGAGAAAAATCAGCAGGACTGAATAAAGGATGCTGCACATAAGAAGTGAAGCTTTGAGATTGAGATTGTAGGGATTTGTCTATATTGTGTTGCCTCTTAATAGGTTGAGCATAATCCTGTAACCAAACAAGAGGTTGTTTGTCTCTAGTAGATTTTCTGATAGGAACTGAGATGCTAGGAACATTATGTTCAGAAGAAACAACAACATCTTGTTGTTCTATTGTTGAATGTTCTGCAATAACAGGATTAACATCAAAAGAATTATGTGTGTCAAGATGATCAAAAGAATGATGAATAATAGATTTGAAGGACTATTACTATTGACCAAATTGAGAGGAGAAGATTCAGCATTGTTAATGACATCTGTGCTGCTGTCAACAATATAAGATCTAGGAATGTCAGAATTGATTGTGCAAGATCTCAAAAAATCATCATACCAAGATGAAATATTACTTTTATCAACACAAACTTCATTAGATTCCTTGAAAGGAAACTTGTCCTCAAAAAATAAAACATCTCTGCTATGAAAAACATTATGAGAATCAAGATTATACAATTTGTATCCTTTTAAACCAAAAGTATATCCAAGGAGGATACACTTTGAAGCCCTGGAATCAAATTTATCTTTATGAGTGGGGTTGACAGCATAACACAAGCAACCAATTATCTTTAAAAAGGAAATATCAGGAACACAACCAAAGAATCTTTCATGAGGACTTTTTTAATCAAAGCTGGCCATAGGCAACCTGTTAATGATAAAAGTAGCAGCAAGAATGCACTCTCCCCAAAACTTCTTTGGTAATCCAACATGAAAATGCAAGGCTCTGGCAGTGTCCAACAAATGTCTATGCTTCCTTTCAACAATGTCGTTCTGTTGAGGAGTATAAACCATGGATCTTTGATGTACAATCCCTTTGTCAGCAAACAATTTAGAGCAAGCACTATTCAAGAATTCAGTACCATTATCACTTCTCACTATACAAATCTTTTCATTGTATTGTGTATCAACCATATTAAAAAAATTGTGCAAGAACAGAACAAACAAAAGTTTTTAAAGCAATCAAATGAGTCCAAGTTACTCTGGTATGATCATCTACAATAGTAAGGAAATAGATAGAACCATTAATATTAGCAACTTTGTATGGCCCCCAAAGATCAACATGTATTAGCTAAAACGTTTGATAGAACTAGAAACACTTCTGTCAAAAGGTAATATGTGAGCTTTAGCTAGAATACAAGATTCACAGAAAAAAATATTTGAAAGATACATCTTTGCAACTAGGAACATGAACCATTTTTTATACAGAAGAATGTCCTAACCGAGCATGCAAGATTTGCATATCTTTATTTGCTTGATGTTGAACTGTAGAAGAACTTGCAGCCAAAGTTGCTTCAGAAGCACTGAAATGTAGTAAGCCAGAAGTGGGAACAATAGATGCCAAAACTTCTTTACTGGAAAGGTCCTGGAAAACACATATGTCAGGATAAATGTGCATACAAAGTTATTGATCATTAACTAACTTTAAAACTGATAAAAGATTGTATATAAATTCAGGTATATATAGAACTCCCTGAAGAACAATTCTATCAGTCAACTGCACTTTTCCAGCTGTAGAAACTTGCTTAATAGAACCATCTGGTAACACTACTTGGATGGATTTATCAAGAGAAATAATATCATGCATTAAAGAAATATTAAAACACATGTGATCACTTGTTCTTGTATCAATAATCCAAGTATTAGACATCTGAACATTGCAACAAATGCTATTTTGAACAATGTTACCTGCAAATTGATGAGATTCAGCAAAATGAGCAAAAGCTTTATCCATAGTGTTTTTCCCTTTGTTGATTTTTGCTACTTCAATTCTTGTGCCAAAGCTAGCAAAAGTGTTGTCAAATTGATTCTGTTGAATGGATTGATTATCTTGAAAATCCAAAGGTGTCTCTGATTCAACAGCAACATTTGCAGCCACTCTTGAACTGTTTGACTTAGGTTTGGCATCTCTAGGACCTTTATACCAATCCGGATACCCATGAAGAAGAAAACATTGATCTTGAAGATGTCCGGTCTTTTGGCAGTAATCACAAAACTTCTTGGCTTTTGATTCCTTAGACTCCTTTTTACCCTTGAAATTCTTTGCAAGAAAAGCTTATGAAGCCATTTCCAGATCAGAATTTGATGAAGATCTTGCAACATTTCCAGCAAACTCCTTTGAAATAACCAGATTTCCAGTAATCTGTCTTTGTCTCTCTACTCTTTGTATCATATTAAAAGCTTTATTAAGAGTAGGAAGAAGCTTAAGAGACAATATTTGACCTCTGACAGATTCATAATCATCATTCAAATGCATAAGAAAATGCAACAATTTGTCCCTTTGTTCGTTATCAACAATTGCTTAATAGAAGGACAAGTTTTCACACAAGTGCAATTTGGAATATCTGACATGTCCAACATTTCATCCCAAATCTTCTTGAACTTAGTGAAATATACAGCAACAGAATCAGTATTCTGATGTAAATTATTCAATTCTTTCTTTAACTGAAACAAGAGAGGACCATTTGTTTGACCAAATCTTTCAGTCAATTCATCCCAAAGATCTTTATCAGATGCAACATATAAGAAAGCATCAGAAATCTCAAGAATCATAGCATATAAAAGCCAACTTACAACCATACTATCAACTTTGATCCATTGATTGTAAGTAGCATCTGTTTTTGCTGGCTTGACACACTTTCCAGCGATGAAGGTTGGACTATTTACCTATTTAAAAAAAAATAAATCTCTAAGCTTCCTTTGATTAGCTTCAATCATCTGACCTGCATTGATAAAAGGTTATATAAAACTTCCTTCATCAGTGATATTTCCACATCTAATGAACCAGCAAGAGGCCAATGTGAGGCTATTCCTATAACTCATGATGAGAAGAAAGGGGAAACTAGTGCTGAAAACCAAATAATATTTGGTAAAATAAGCGACTCGTATTATTGTTTGCCTAAGGAATGCAAGTCAAAAGTTTGGAGAGTGGCTCCTTAGTGCGGGCTGCAAGACTATTCCAAAGCTGTTGAAGAATACGATGAGAGCACCAACTCTGGTAATGATTTGGTTGCATACATATAGAACTATGGAGATCAATTTTGACATGTGTTTTTTAAGAACTAATGACGAACAAGTGAAAACAAGGACGTATATTTCAAGAAGAAAGTGAAAAAAATAATAATAAGGCTAGCACATGCATCTTTTAAAAGGAGAAATAGAATAATGGTCGTATGTGTCTGGTTTATGATAGGTAGAGAGATTCATGGATGTTATTTCCGTCTCTTATGCTAGGTGTTTTATAGTTGAGTTGTATTTTCTTTTTGTTATTCGTTCTTTTATTGTACTAAACTTCTCGATCTATACTTGATAAATTTGTATACTAAATAATATTTTATCGAATTTGAATAGGTAAAAGAAACGTAGCTCTTTTCCAGTTATCATTAAAGGTACAAACTATTGTGGAATAATTAATTCTAGATTAATCTTATAATCTAATCCTTCTATTTAATTTTTAATGTTGTAAATGTGAACATGTGTCCTGCATGTATGTGTTTCATATTAATTGTCACTTTGACCTATGCATTGGTGAATTTTTAAAAATTTTGACAATTAATTTCTTAACATATATACTATTCTATTATTTTTTTATAAATATATGAAAGTAATATTATTATATTTGTAACGGAAAATACTATTATAAGAACATAATATTAAATTGTATTCTTTTAATAAATATACAAAAAAAAAATATCCACAATCAAAGAAAAACACTAAAAATCATGTAATATTTATGAAGTAACAATTAATATATTTCCTGTCTTTTTACTCTATTTTTCAGTCGATATTTTAGACACAAACATATATAATTCACAGTTTGCTTAGTTTGTCTGATTAGTTATATGTTGCGCTGCATTGACTAGAATTGGTCCTAGTTTTGACTATGGTTTATTAAGACTTTTAGAGGCTAGGAAGGAGGCTTGACCCTTTCTTTGGAATTTTTTCCCCTCTCCCTAGTATCGTGGATAACAGCAAGGATAGCATATTACTGCCAAATTTTGTGCATGTCAATTATCAAAATGCATATTAGGCATAGTACGCTAGCTTTATGAAAGTTTGTGTGTTGTACTCAACCTAATGTTCACCTTCAATCTGGTTCAATTGTTCAACTTTAATCTAATTTATTTAATTTATCTAAGTAAATATTATGTTGTAGTAAATACAATGAAATAAACAACACGATATAGAAAAGCCAATTAAGTTATATTTAATGTTCCCTGAGCCCGGTAGGAAATAGGTGACTACACAGAGTAATAGATCGAGACATGCATTAAATGTATTTCATAGGGCTAGCAGTGAGCTAAGCCAGTTCGTGAGCCCTCATGAGCGAGCTCAGCGCGCGGGAAGCTCCATAAGCTTAGCTCACAAAAAGTTTGAGTCGGCTCGAGCTTGAGCTCGTTACATAAAGGAGCCAAGCCGAGCCCAAATAAGCCCGGCTCGTGAAGCTCGTGAGAATGAAAAATTGGACGAAATATATTACGTTTGATAATACAAATTCCAAAACAATGTTGTGGAAGCCCAAGGGTTGGAAGCGTAAAAGAAGGAATAGACCAATCCACCCCAGGAAACTCAACAACCGTCTCCTAGGATCAACCAAGCTCGCAGCAATGTTGTGGAAGCCCAATGGTTGGAAGAAGGAATAGACCAATCCACCCCAGTCTCGAAACCTGCAAACACCAAAGACATGGAGTTATTACAACAGCAAAAGCCACGAGGTTGTGAATCTCAAAAGCAATTTAGTGAATGTATTGGAAAGAGGTTGTGTGGAAGGCGAAAAGTTTCAGTTGGAAAATAATGAAAACGTGGCTGAAGTTAATGTTGGGTTAACTGAGGGGTTTCTGGAGGAGGGTGAATTTCACTCAGTGAACGTAGAAGAAAGTGAGAATCTAGCTATTGCCAAACTGCAGAGTGATTGCGATATGATAGTGCAATGCGAGGAAGAATTTGATTCTGAAGAAATTAATAGATGGGTGGAGACTAAAATTGCAACAGTAGGAGAGGACATTGGTGTTAGAATTCTCGAAGAGCTGGAAGTGGGGAGGCTAGAGCTGGAAGAAGAAAGATCCAAAAACAAAGGGGGAAGGATCGAAAGTAAGAAGAGAGCAAAGAAGAGCAAAAGAAACAGAGGAAATAAAGCTTGCACATGAGGTTCGGGGCGTGGAATGTGCGAGGCTTGGGATCAACAGACAAAAGAAACATGTCAGAAGCCTCGTCAAGACTGAAAGATTGAGCATGATAGGGCTTGTTGAAATGAAACATGAAGTTTTCGATGACAAAATGGCCAGACGCTGTTGGGGCAATGGAAACCTCGAATGGACTTACATACGAGCTCAACGTAGAACGGGTGGTCTCATTATAATGTGGGATAGAGAAGACTTCTATTGCGTCAGGGAAAGGAAAGGCTTAAGATGGATTTTTCAGAGAAGATGTGGATTGTGCTATATGTCTATTTTATGCACCAAATAATCCTCGTGAGCGTGTAGATGTGTGGAATCAGCTAAGGAGCCCTAAAAGCACATTGCAAGTCCCATTAATACTGATGGGAGACTTCAATGAAGTATTAACCCTAGAAGAAAAAAGAGATTGTGAAGAATTTACAGAAGGGATGCGAGAATTCGCTGAGTTTGTGCAGGACATTGAAGTTCAAGACTTCCTAGTTGATCAGCAATACACATACATGAGATCGAATGTAGCCAGTCGAATCGACAAAATTATGATTGATTACAGGCTCATCACCAAACTGCAGACAATGAAAACATATTGCTAGGAACGGATTCTGTCATACCACTTTCCGGTGTTATTCAAGACGGAGGATGTGAAGTGGGGGCCGACTTCTTTTACAATTCAAGTTATTTGGCTTGATCTCCCAGATTTTGCCACGACATTTAAAAAAGAGTGGCCAGTGAAAGCAAATATTCCTGTACACAAGCGACTTAAAGTTCTAATGGAACCGATCAAGAGATGGAGTAAGGAGGTGTTCGGAGACATTGACTCGAAGATATCGGCGCTTGAGCAAGAGCTAAAGAGAATAGATGATCAAGCTCTTGCTAGAAATTTCAAACCAATGCAATGAGGCTAGGAGGAAAGAACTTCGCACCCAGTTGCAAATATGGCTTACATGAAAAGAGATGTTATTTCGGAAAAAGTCCAGATGCGAATTTCTAAAGGCGGGTGATCAAAACACAAAAAAATTTCATACTCTTGCGACAATGAGAAGGAAAGAAAAGCAATTGAAAAGGTACTGATTGATGATACCATGGTCTTGGAGCCGAAGCTAATAAAGTAAGGAGTCAGAAGCTACTACAAAAGACTATTCCAAGAAAAGAAGATGACTTATAGCATGGACATCTCAGGACTTCATTTCAGCAAACTGACTGAAGAAGGCAGAAGCTGGCTGGAAAAGGAAGTAACAAAGGAAGAAATTAGTTGAGGCTGTGATGCAATGCAATCCTGAGAAACACCGAGGTACGATGGATTTAACATGAGTTGTATACAACATCTGTTGTTAATTATTGGTGACGATATAAGCAAGTTCATCATCAAATTTCTCGAAGAAGATCGTTGCCCGAAAGTCATCAACATCACCTGGGTTACACTCATACCCAAAAAGAAGGAAGCACTGAACATAACAGATTACAGGCCCATCAGTATGATCGGATGCCTGTACAAAATCATTTCGAAGTTGTTAAGTAACAGGTTGCGGAGAGTTATGCCTAGCTGGGTCGGGGAGACTCAGACAACCTACCCAAAGGATGCCAAATCATGGATGGGGCTCTGATTGCAGCAGAGTCCGTTTCATGGCTTAAAAGGAAGAAATTGGGCAGTGTACTGCTAAAGGTAGACTTTTAGAGAGCGTATGATTCTGTAGAATGAAACGTCCTTGAAAGGATCATGGAGTTGACAGGCTTGGGAAGTAAGTGGCTGAAATGGATGTGGTGATGCTTGAGATCGACCTCAATTTCACTCATTGTCAATGGCGCGCCTACAAAGTCGTTTAAAATGAAGCGGGGTCTTCGACAGGGGGATCCCCTCTCACCGTTTCTGTTTGCTTTTGTGGGTGAGATGCTGAGTGTAATGATACGAACATCTGTGGAAAAAGGTCATATTGAGGGCATTCTAATTAGATCCAAGAAAGTAAGGGTCACGCATCTCCAATTCGTGGAGGACACCTTGATTTTTTTTTCAAAGATGATATAGAACAATTGATCACAACAAAAGTCATTCTACAAATATTTGAAATATTTACTAACCTCACCATTAGTTTCGGTAAATCAAATATTATAGTTTTTGGAAGGAATGACTCTTGGAGCAAGAAAGTTGCGAGTGTGCTGGAATGCAAGGTACAAGAGCTGCCAATAAACTATCTCGGTTTCCCAATCGGAGAAAACATGAGGAGGAAACAAGCTTGGAGTCCTATACTGCAGAAATTACAAGCTAAACTCAAAAGTTGAAGACTTGTTGCCTTTCAAAAGCTGAAAGATTGGTTCTTATCAAAGCTGTTATTAACAACATGCCACTCTACTACCTATCTCTGTTCAAAATGCCAAAATCAGTGGCTAGAGAAATTATCGAGTTGCAACGGCGCTTTTTTTGGGGCAAAAATTCAGGACAGAAAATCTGCCTCCTCCCCCCCCCCCCCCAATCAAATGGAGCTTAATCCAGAAGCCAAAGGCAGATGGAGGTCTGGGAGTTGGTGACATTTTGATGAAAAGTGCGGCGTTGCTCTTTTAATGGCGGTGGAGGTATGGTACTGAAGAGGGCGTCCTATGGCAGAAGATTGTTAACTCAACCCACAATGAAGATGATTTCTTACTGCTAAATGCATTCAGATTATAATACGCCGGGGGTTTGGAGGGATATAAAGAAAATCATTGTTGAGGAGGGACACATTCAAAGTAGCTTCAAGAAGAGTTTGAAAATCAAGCTTGGAGATGGGACAAAAATTCAGTTTTGGGACGATTATTGTGATGGGCAAGAAACACTAAGAAGAAGTTTTGCAATCCTATTTAAGCTGTCGAGCCAAAAGAAGTGTGTGATTGCTGACATGGGGTGGTTTGAAGAGCAGTGCTGGAATTGGTGTTTATCCTGGGTTAGAGAACTGAATGAATAGGAAAAGGAGATAAGGCATGAGTTAATGGCACTACTCTGAGACACACATCCAATATCAGAAGGAAGAGATAAAATTGAATGGGTTTCAGGTGGACAGTTCTTGGTCAAAGAAGCGATAAGGAGAGCTGAAGAGATTGCAAGAGGAGCTGTTCTTGTGGACTCCATTGTCCGCAAAGCATGGCTAAAACTGGCCCTCCACGTGTAGAAATTATGGTATAGATGACATTGATTGGCAAGCTCAACACTAGATCATATTTGTGCAAGAGAGGGCTTGATGTTTCCCAGCCCAAGGACCTTTAACTCAGCAAGCAAGGAAACATCATAGGAACCCAAGGACCTCACAAAAGACATCAAGAACCAAATCGAATGAGAGAAAATTGCAGCAAATGATGATGTTATCTTAAGAACAACGAGAGAACCCAAACTTGCATAAACCATACAATGGCAAAGACTCACGAAGGAAATCAAGAACCAGCTGAAGGACCTTACGTTGGTTCAGAGAAGTAACGCCAAAGGAAGAAAACATCAACTACGAATGGGGAATGATGTGTTTAACTCAAATGGCGATTAGAACCTGGTTCTCACATACCATATATCATCAAGAAACTCACGAAGGATCAAGAACTCACTCAAACACATTGAACTCAACAATAAGGAATGGAAAATGCTGGAACTAAAGGGATATAACTAGAGATTGATACCGATACAGACTCACCACGATTCAATCACTAGTTTGGACAAGTGAATGGAGATCGATACAGATACATCACGATTCCAAACACAAGGGCAAGGACTCGATTTCCTCAATGGATACAGAAACACCACCATTGAAACAATTAAGCTCTACATAACACCACTAGGAATGCCAATCCTAGATACTGAAGTAGAATTAACCGGATGAGAGTTTTAGATACTCACAAACAAGAAGCTCAAAGCTTTCTATTTCATAAACGTCATGTGTCTTGGCTGAATGCTATTATATGAGTTATATAGTACACGGCTGGAAATAAAGAAAGCTAGCAAGCAAGTACACAAGTAGCTAAACCATCTACAGTGAGGTTTCCTAACGACGAAGAAACCTCCTAATCTTGCTTAATTAAACTAATTACAACTGATTAAGCTAATACATATCTTCACTATGAGGTTTTCGTCCAATTGGATGGCAAGGAGGTCCAATCGAAGCACTACACGTGGCACTTCTCCATTGGAGCATCTTACTTCACTTGGATCCCAATCCTTGGTTGCCAAGTGAAAACACACGTTTGGTTTTGTTCCAAATCAGTTGGAGTCTTCCTTGGTCATCCCTTAATATGAGAAAACCGAATACCAAGCAAAAAGACCAAAATACCCTTTGAAAGAACACCAAAATTTTAAACAGGCCGCAGATAAAGGTCCTTATCGCACGTCCAGAAGCAAACAGCTGTTTAGGATGAATGACATTCTATCGCACGTCCAGAAGCAAACAGCTGTCCAGAAGCAAACAGGCCGCAGATAAAGGTCCTTATCGCACCTCCAAACCTTGCAAACTTGGACATTATGGAAAGCTCTTTGAACCCTCTACCAAAGTCTCCAAGGGCAAAATGGAGAAGAAGTGTAAACTTTGAGATAATGACACAAACAGAATAGGCATCATTCTGGATGAATGACATTCTATCTATTTGTGTTCTTCTTGACTTCATGGCTGGACTATGTGACGTCCAAAGATGAGGGAACAACAAGCACTAAATCAAAAGAACAAGATTAACCTCATCATGACACTTGAAGCGATGCGTCTCAGTAAACGTCCTCTACACATACCCAGATTTCAAATAGCTGTGCAGAATGCAAATGCCCTTCAGCTGACTTGTTCTTGGGCGATCTGGGAAGCTTGGACATCATGCTACAAAAGCCTCCCTGGCATAAAATGGAGGAGAGGTCTCAATCCCGAGGTTTTGAGAATGGTAGAGAGGGCCTCACGTAGGGTGAATGGCCTCCCATATTGCCAAGGCCCTTCTTGGATTCATGGATGACCTCATTGCATTCTTGCACCAAGTGAGGAGGTGTTGGTTGATCTTCATCATACCCCCCAAGTTGAGAAAAGTTTGTCCTCAAACTTGGAAGGTCCTCTACCTCATAGTGGTATGGCCTCAAATCAACTACATGGAAGGTTGCACTCCCACCATGTTCATCCGAAAGATCCAACTTGTAAGCACTGTCGCCTACCTTCTCAAGGACCTCAAAAGGACCTTCGTCTCTTGGAACCAACTTCCCTTTCCTCTTGGATCTAAATCTGTCCTTCTATAGATGAATCCAAACAAGATCACCCGGCAGATAAACCATCTTCTTCTTTCTTTTTTTAGCCAAATTATTTGAATTAAACCTGGCTACCTTCTTTCGTACTTGATGGAACTCATCTTTAGGAGGTAAACCAGGGGTTATATCTTCTGGAAACACATAAGAATAGTGTTCCAAAAGAGGGGTAAGGAGGGGGTGGCTATTTGAGGAGATTGGGTTTGTGTTTTGGTCTATAAGGGTAAGGTCCTTATGATTGCTAAACTCGTGATGTTCAGCTATCAATAAGGTAATCAGATTGGGTTCACACTCCAAACTCTCCTTGGGTATAACAAAATGGGATGGTTTCAAATGGGTGAGGACATTTCTTTTGTGGCTGGGAAAATAGCCATTGGCTCTCCCATCATGGTTCACGACTCTTTCACACCACCAAGGCCTGTCATAGAAAATATAACAAACATCCAGAGGTAAAACATCATACCAAAAAGAATCATGATATGTTGTACCTATTGAGAGATTCACCACACATGGACTATTCACTTGAATGTCCTTGCTCTAGTTGAGCCTTTGAATGGTGTACGGGGATGGATGAGGGCTGGTGGGGAACTCCAATTTATCAACCATGAGTTGGGATGCAACATTAGTACGACTCCCTTCATCAATGATCAAGGAAAAATCCTTATCATTGATAGCACATCTCAAACGAAAGACGTCCTCCCTTTGCTCTAGGCCTTCATGCATAAAAGAGCTAACAAGCATCTCTCCTTCATCAATGTCCTCTATTTCCTCATCATAGACGGGATCCTCCAACGGTTCATTTACACACTCCTCTTCCTCTTCTTGCTCTGGTGCAACAAACAAGGTAGTTTGGTATTCAACAAGTGGAATCACACGTTTGCTGGGACATTCGGACGAAGAGTGTCCTAGTCCTTGGCACCTAAAGCACTTCCTTGGGTAATATGCTTTGGGTTTAGGCGTAGGGATAGGCTTTTGAGGGGTGTGAGGCTGGGCGTTTTGTCGGCATTTCATAGGTGGGTATTGGGATGGGAAGGGCTGTTTTTGTGGGATGTGAGGTGGTTTAGGAAATGGGCATGAACGTGGTTAAGGTTTGCTGGTCACCTTCTTTCTTTCACTCTTCCTTTGCACCAAATGTTGAAGCTTGAAATAGTTATCCTTGAGATAACTTGCTGGAAGAAACTTGGATTGAAGCTTCTTCTTCATCTTCTCCCATGTACGCACCTTATCCTTCCCTAAGGCCTTTCTTTTCTTTTGGAGGTTGGTCCACCAGATTGAGGCTTGCTTCTTCAGCTTCAAGGCTACATACTTGACCTTCTTATCATCATGAATGTCCTTGAGATCAAAGACACGTTCTATGGTCTGCAACCAATCAAGAAAAACTTCAGGATCACAATTACCTCCAAATTTTGGGACATCTACCTTGAGGTTTAGCCTTTCTTCTTTTGATTCACGTCTTTTGGGACGGTTGAGGGCCTCATCTTCTTTATCACCAAATGGATTTCCAGAGTTAGAACATTCCCCTTTAGATTCCGTTAGCTCATCTTGTTGCAAATACATACAACGTTGAAGTTGAGCTGAAAGGAACTTCACACACTTCTCAAGGTCTGCCTTCTCCTTCATAATCTGGACATTATTTTGTGAGGGAGCTCGACGGGTCGACATGACTGAGGTTCTTTTGTAGCTTTGTGTTTGGGATGATTTGGGATGTGTTTAGGCTCAAAGAAATCAAAACCCACCCACCAAGATGGTAGCTAGCTCTGATACCAAATTATGATGTATCCCAGCCCAAGGACCTTTAACTCAGCAAGCTAGGAAACATCTTAGGAACCCAAGGACCTCACAAAAGACATCAAGAACCAAATCGAATGAGCAAGGTTGTTAAAATCGGGATCCTAACTCGAAACTATGGGGAAGTTAGGATCGAAATTTAGCCCATGTAGGATCGTGGATCGTGTGTAAATAGTAGAATCGTTTCGACAATTTTGGACCATAAAATCGTAGGATCGTAAATCAGGATCGGGATTTTAATAACTATGCGAATGAGAGAAAATTGCAGTAAATGATGGTTTTATCTTAAGAACAACGAGAGAACCCAAACTTGCATAAACCATACAATGGCAAAGACTCACGAAGGAAACAGCTAAAGGACCTTACGTTGTTCAGAGAAGTAACGCCAAAGGAAGAAAACATCAACTACGAATGGGGAATGATGTGTTTAACTCAAATGGCGATTAGAACCTGGTTCTCACATACCATATAACATCAAGAAACTCACGAAGGATCAAGAACTCACTCAAACAAATTGAACTCAACAATAAGGAATGGAAAATGTTGGAACTAAAGGGATATAACTAGAGATTGATACCGATACAGACTCACCACGATTCAATCACTAGTTTGGACAAGTGAATGGAGATCGATACAGATACACCACGATTCCAAACACAAGGGCAAGGACTCGATTTCCTCAATGGATACAGAAACACCACCATTGAAACAACCTAGCTCTACATAACACCACTAGGAATGCCAATCCTAGATACTGAAGTAGAATTAACCGGATGAGAGTTTTAGATACTCACAAACAAGAAGCTCAAAAGCTTTCTATTTCATAAACGTCATGTGTCTTGGCTGAATGCTATTACATGAGTTATATAGTACACGGCTGGAAATAAAGAAAGCTAGCAAGCAAGTACACAAGTAGCTAAACCATCTACAGTGAGGTTTCCTAACGACGAAGAAACCTCCTAATCTTGCTTAATTAAACTAATTACAACTGATTAAGCTAATACATATCTTCAATATGAGGTTTTCGTCCAATTGGATGGCAAGGAGGTCCAATCGAAGCACTACACGTGGCTCTTCTCCATTGGAGCATCTTACTTCACTTGGATCCCAATCCTTGGTTGCCAAGTGAAAACACACGTTTGGTTTTGTTCCAAATCAGTTGGAGTCTTCCTTGGTCATCCCTTAATATGAGAAAACCGAATACCAAGCAAAAAGACTAAAATACCCTTTGAAAGAACACCAAAATTTCAAACAGGTCGCAGATAAATGTCCTTATCGCACGTCCAGAAGCAAACGGCTGTGTAGGATTCAAATGACCTCCAAACCTTGCAAACTTGGACATTATGGAAAGCTCTTTGAACCCTCTACCAAAGTCTCCAAGGGCAAAAGTGGAGAAGAAGTCTAAACTTTGAGATAATGATACAAACAGAATAGGCATCATTCTGGATGAATGACATTCTATCTATTTGTGTTCTTCTTGACTTCATGGCTGGACTATGTGACGTCCAAAGATGAGGGAACAACAAGCACTAAATCAAAAGAACAAGATTAACCTCATCATCACACTTCAGAAACAGCCGTCTCCAAGTAAACGTCCTCTACACATACCCAGATTTCAAATAGCTGTGCATAATGCAAATGCCCTTAAGCTGACTTGTTGTTGGGCGATCTGGGAAGCTTGGACATCATGCTACAAAAGCCTCCCTAGCACAAAATGGAGGAGAGGTCTCAATCCCAAGGTATTGAGAATGGTAGAGAGGGCCTCACGTAGGGTGAATGGCCTCCCATATTGCCAAGGCCCTTCTTGGATTCATGGATGACCTCATTGCATTCTTGCACCAAGTGAGGAGGTGTTGGTTGATCTCCATCAGGGCTATTAGCACTGGATCAAGATATCTGCGCATTCTGTGGATCAGAAGGAGAAGACATAGATCATTTGTTCCTGTTGTGCAGCTTTGCCAAAGAACTATTGGGAATTTGAATCCAGGAACTTGATGGCACATACCCCCAGGCTACCTCCTTCAATGAATGGTTCAAGCACTGGTTGGATGTAAAATTCCACAATAATGTATGGAAGAAGATATGGCTTGCAACAAGCTTGGCTGCAACCTGGACAATATGGAGGCTAAGGAATGAGGTTATGTTTGAGAACAAGGAGCAAACTATCAGTCTAGCGGTGGAGTTATGCAGGAAAAGAGTATCAATGTGAGCAACAACTTGGAGTGACAAGATCCCGTACTAAACAGAACAATTGGAATGGAACTTTAATCGGATTGCCATGATTTTTGGCTAGCTTGAGTTGATTGATACAAAGAACATAGAAGGCAGTAGGGGTGATTTTCTTGATATGTTTCCAAATCTGATTTGTATCAATAGTAGCACTGTCAGCGTGCAATTGCTTGTGATGTTGCCTGTAATGGGTTGGACTATTTGTTTTCGTTGAATAAAATGGGCCGAAGCCCGTAAACTTTTCCAAAAAAAAAGGAATTATTGAATTTATGGTGTGTTTGGTAGTTTCCTGATAAAGATTTTCCTGGGAAAAACTTTTCGGGAAAAGACTTTCCCTAGGATCCTTGAGAAATTGTTTACTGAGTAAAAGTGAAATAACAGGTCTCATACTAAAACTTTCCCATCTATTTGTTACAACCAAACATGGGAAAGCTTATCCCCTTAAGAAAATTCATTAACTTTCCCGGAAAAGTTTGGGAACCAAACACACCATTAAATAAGATTAGACTCTAATAATCTTATCCCAAATATTTGCGATAGAGACAACACTATAATTTATTTTTGTCTTATAATTAATGCTTGGATCATGATAAGATTACGTTTTCCAAATAAACTTACTTCGATTGCAATTGTCTAGCTCGAGAATTCTAAACTTTACAATTAAGAAAGAACACATCAAATCACAACTGCCCATATATAGTATTAGGGTTGTAAATTTGTCCAATTGATAAAAAGAAGTCAATTGCCATAGGCTACGGGTGAAGCTAACTTTCTATTTTAAGGGGTTAAATTTAATTTCATTGGCCTTAAATTCTTATATACAATAAGAAAAATGTGTAAAATAATATTTTTAAGAAGTTATAGTCCATTCATTTAAAAAGAATCCATCAATAAAGAAATTTACCATTAAAATTTTATAAATCAATACTTGTGGTATCTTCCTTTTTTATAGACCAATAAATGAAAAAGTCATTTGAAGAATAAACACATATCCAGAAACTTATTGTCAAATTATTATATGGACCATGATAACCATCTTGACTCAAGATGGTTCTTAACCATCTTGAATTGTTCATATTTCACTATTTTGTAACTTTTATTAATATTTTCTTTAATAATTATATATATTTATCAATTATAATAATATAATACTTTATCTACGAATTATCAATCAATAGTTATAAATTACTTAATTTCAAATAAATATGTTAGATATAATTATTTATATGTTAAGGGAGAAATAATTAACTATAAACAAAAGCAGTAGAATGAGAAGTTCAAAAGATTAAGGAAAGTACAAGAGACTTAAAACACAAAGCCATGCAATAAGGAGAGTTAATCTCAAGATCTCTATGTATAAAGTTTGTAGCACTATCATCACACCAACTTCAATTTCATGATACATTCAACATTAACATATAGATAATTATTAGGGTGGGGGCCATGGCCCCTTTGGCCGTATGGACCCTTCATGCATGGCTATACATAGGAGTTACAATATGAAATTATAAAAAGATATTTTACTAAAAGTTGTTATTGAGGTAATTTGTAATATATTGTTATTTGTCATCAATTAATAGTTAAAATTTAGTCAAAGTGTCAATTAATATAGAATAGAGGGAGTAATTGTTAGCATTAATTAGCAACGAGATGTCAACACCTTTTAATAATTTTCAACAAGAAAACCCATCATGTCGACATTGTAGGAACATAGGCCTAACCCGGATACAGTCTTCAAACATAGTGTATTTTTCAACCGCTCTAAATTAGATGCTATAATGCAGCTCCAATCTAGTTCAAATACGTAGCCTTAATCTCTATCACAACAGTGTTCGATGCAGTAATTATAGTAGTTGATTGACATTATCAAAATTTTGAAAGTTGACATCAAATATGTAAATAGAATGCGACCTACAGTAACTACTTTGTTTGACATCGGGTCTGGGGGGGTGCGTGGGGGAGTTAATTATAGATCCACAGAAGCATATAGGGGCATTTGGTTAATTAATAAGTGATGATACGTGTCTTGAGGCAAGACATTGCTTAAGTGTCTTGCTGCTTATAAAATTAATACTTATTATCATTTTTAATCCTAAATTTTTTTGCCAAATACTATTAATTATCAATTATAAGAAGCTTGAAATGTGTTGGTCATATTTTAGACGTCTTTTTATAAATTTTAAAAAATATAGACAAAAGTGTGATTTTATACCATTTATAATATTATTATAGTTATAGAAGCCAATCATTTAATTTTTTTCAATTTAATTTACAAATGTATAGATTTTATACTATGACAAGATACTTAATATGTGTCTTGTCCAAGACATTTATCATTTTCGATTGGTTAATATATATATTTTTATTTATTTATTTATTTCCTTCAGACTAATACTGTACGTAAAATGTATACAAGGTAGTGACATCAATGCTTAAAAAAAGAAATAAAAACTTTAATGTTAAAAACATGAGAGGAGAAAAATACAAAAAAAAAAAAACTCCATTAAATTAAATTATCAAACCAAGAAGATCATTGAGGTGACACGAGTCTCACATGGAAAACATAATTCCATGTTTAACAATATTGCAGCTAGACTAGACATGAAAAACGAAAATTATAGGAACCTCATGAGTACAATCACTGTTATTAAACATTTAGGTAACCAAAAGTGATTAATGTTAAACTTTGAAGCATTAGGGTAACAAGTCTAGAATTTAATGGGTGCACTCTAGCTCAAGAGGTAATTAATCATATGACAAAACTTGGAATAAAAATAGACTAATGTTGTACTCTCATTTAAACTCAATGGAGTATATTGATATGACATAAACTCAATCAATGTCAATCTTAATATATAATCTAGGATCTCATATATACTCTCATTTAAAGGACCTTTGCCCTTTAGCAATAGGAATCCTAATCTAGGAACAAGGAAGAAGCATTATCCAAACATGCATTATATCTATTGCATATTATAGTATATATTTCCTCTTTCTTTTAGAACCATTCAACAAATATTATCCACAAATTTGATCTCACAAAACACCAAAAATAAAAAATAAAAATAAAAAATCTAAGATGACATGAAGAATATATGATATGCTTCACTTTTTAAGCATTTTGAACTTGACCCATGTTAGTTTGTTAGTATGGATTGATGAGGGCCATAAGCCTTCATATCAACCACCATAGCTAGCTAGATATGTTGATGGACACAACTCAGATAGGGATGCACATGTACATGACCAACTTTATGGCAATAATTCAAAGGGTTTTGGATATGTTTTCATTTTAGGTATAAGATGAAGATACATATAAAAAAATAAATCTTTTTTTTTACAAATGATTCATTACCAAAAATAGAAATTTACAGCTTTGATGTTCAAACAAGGAAAGGAGGAGAAGATATTAGAAAATCTAAGATGAATGACCCACAAATGAAGTGTAACAATCATGGGGTCATACTCCTCTAGCTAAAGATGCTATTGTCTCTCTCATTGTCTCCCTCACTGTCTTCCTTTCATGACAAGGGATGAGCAAGCAATGTTATCATGTTTTGTTTTATTATTTTCTTTGGCCAGAGCTCCACCTTTGCAAGTTTAGGAAAATTAGGAGTGACTCTGAGTTGACTGAATTGAAAGATATAGAATCGGAGCAGACTGATTTGTGAAATATATTGATATTGTTCTATTATTAGAAGCTTTCATCTTAATAGTTAGATTTGAACCAATAAATTTAAGAATGGAGGATAGAAAAATATGGTTGGTAGTTTTATTAATAAAAAAAACAACTCATCCAAATATATATATATATATATATATATATATATATATATATATATATATATACACACACGCAAATTCTAATGTAAGACCGTCTCATGGAAAGTTATTGTGAGAAGCACTCCTCATAGGGTGATATTTTTCATATTTTACTATGACTAATAAGTAATATTAGAATGAATTTTTAATATGAAGATGACTAATAATTTATCGTAAAGTGACTTTTATTAGAGTCAGCCAAAATAAATTATTAGTCACCCCTATATTCATAAATAGTCATCATAATTTTATACGTCTTACGATAAATTGATGGTAAGTATATATATATATATATATATATATATATATATATATATATATACACACACATATATATATATATCAAGATCTAACGCGCAAGATCATTTCTTTCTACCTTCCTACCTCAAGTCCCTTCCTACCGGATCCATTCCGTATATATATATATATATATATATATATATATATATATATATATATATATATTTATATATATATATATATATATATATATAGAAAGAAATGATCTTGCGCGTTAGATCTTGATCTGACGGATGATATTAATCCGTTGGCACATGTGGGATTTTAAGTGGAAAACCACTATGTATAAGTCAAAACAGCTAGTGGTTTTCAATTAATGAATAAAAAAAATCATGTTAGTTATGGTAATTAATGAGTTTCTGGGACAATAAATCAGTAAAATAATTCACTTCCAAAAAAAACACCCACTGGATTTGCACAGTCTGTGGGGAGTAATTGGCTGACTTTTATCAAATCAAACGTATCATATTCAACTGGAAGTCTCACGATATAGGGTGTTTGAGATCGAAGCATTTAAAGTTTAGAGAGATTTAGTAGCAAAATCGTTCGTACAAGTGCGTAACAATGGAGGCAAATAGGTTCGTCAATGGTTTTTTTTTTCTTTTCCAGCTGACTGAATTAAGATTTGGACATGCTCAGGTTGTATTTGCATTCACTTAATTAGGGTTTTATGAGATCGGTGAGTTTTGCGAATTGGTGTTATCCAAATGATTACTCGTGACCAAGCTCACCCACTGTGCGACTATAGGAATTCTGTGCAGTAGGTTTGGCGCAGACAATCAATAGGAAGAGGGTCGATATGGAACGATGCAGGGGTTTCTTGGTCGTCATATAAGTAAAACGTAAACACGACACCGACACGAACACACTGTGGTCCGATAGTGGTCACTAAAATGACCACATTTGTAGATGACCAAGGAGTTAGGTATGCAATGGGTCAAAGGGGGTATGTATAAATTGATGGATGAAGGGGTCTGTGGTTAGTCATATAATCGTAATGGAGCGCGACACTGATATGACCACACTGTCTCCCAACAGTGCTCAAAAAGTGAATGCACTTATAATTGACACCTGAGCTAGGTATGCAACACATCACTTGACATATGTATGAAAGTATGTACACAAATTGAAATATGAGTGGCCATACTGTGTAAAATGTGTTGTCAGTAAAATGGATGAACCCAACACTATATGACCACAATACATGTACAGTGTGGTCAGTGTCAACACTTTGAAATATGTCAGGTACATGGTTTTGTAGTTGAATGTATACAAATATGGATGCAAATTTAATCAAATCCTATCATGCCTATTGCAGTACTTTGATGTCCAAATATCATTCTTGTAACGTTATGTTGTTACTATTTTATGAGGTTGGTACAACTATTGTAGTTCATTGATGTCCAAAACCCCGAATGACACTTTTTATTAATTGGTTTAATTGAAGAGAATTAGGGTTTATGGCATGGAGGATAGGGTGTAATTGATGTCGTTCACATACACATTCATGACCACACTGACTTACAACACTGACCACACGTTTGTGGTGCACCATATGGTTGGGAATACAACCAACAACAAAAATTGGGGGGGGGGGGGGGAGGGGTACATTAGTAGAATTTGGGTGATTTAGCGACTGAAAAATGGCATCTATTAAAGGATCAGACGCTAAATCAAAGAAATAGAATTTAAAAAAATATCTAAATTGTAAATTGGCGTCTATTTGTCCATAACAGACGCCTACATGTTAGTAAAAAAAACCCTTTTTTTCATATACAACAGGTGAGACTTTCAAATTTTTCTTTTTTATTTATTGTAAAAAGTGGCGTCTTTTTGGAACCAAAACAGACGCCACTTTTTACAATAAATTAAAAAAAATTTAAACGCTGCATGCAATTAATGGTCTCGACTGCAATGCACAATTGGCATCTGTTAGCCATAAAAACAGATGCCAATTTGAATTAAATTGGAAAAAAATATAATTTGTATGAATTGTAATTAATATATTTTTGATGTTGAATTATAATTTTAAGTGTGAAAATTAATGTAGATTTATTGAATTTAAATATTGTTTGTATGTTTTAGTTTGAGTTTAATTAATTGTGTTTAGGTTTTAGTTTTAGTTTTAATTTATAATGTTGAGAGAAGTATGTATATATAGGTTGAGCATAATGTTGAATTTTATATGTTTTGTAGTAAATTTAAATATGAATTATTACTATGTAATATATATATATATATATATATAATAATAATAATAATGCATGTAATATATGTTTAAGTTGAGCATTATAATAAATATTAATATGTAATATGAATTTTGTATATTTTGTATGTCCTAAATTTGTTGGAAATTATAATGTGTTTCGGTTGAGTTTAACTATGTTATATTTTAGGATGATTTTTAGGAATTTAAAAAATGATTTAATTAGTTAACATATGTAATATACAATTAGGAATACATTTAATTTACTATGTATGTTTTGAATTTATAATTTAATTTGTTTAGTTAATAAGTTAATACTATAAAAAATAAATTTACTATATATAAACTATTATTTAATTTATATGTACGTGGTGAATAATTATAAACTATTTATTGTTTACTTTGTAATAAGTTAATACTATAAAAAAAATAAATTTACTATATATAAACTATATATAAACTATTATTTATAATTTGTACGTACGTAGTGAATAAATTTACTATATACAACCTATTATTCAACTTAAGTAGTGAAACGATATTATGGGGAATATTACCTAAATTAAAATTGAAATAAAATAACACAATGTCACCAAGTACCTTTTCCATGAAATTCATTGTAGTTTGACGCCAATCAACAAATTGAAAAGTTGGGGAATATCATCCTCAACTTTTGAAATGTTGTTTAGCATGCTTCAAAATCATTTGAAACCACGTCATGGAACAAATATATTGGTTAATTGTGATGTTAGTTTAGAGGATTAAGTTAGTATACTATTCCGAGTAGTTTATATGTATTTGTCATAAAAGGAGGTTGAGTTTGGATGATTTTGGTTGTTATTAGAAAGTGAGTTAGCCTCTAAAGTTGGTAGCGTAAATTTGTTGCTAATCCAACCTAATTGCTAACTTAACTACTCATAACTCCAAATGATGACATAAATTATATAAATAATTATGTCACATCCATTTACTAACTTAAATACTCAGCAACCAATTGCTACATAAGTAAATAGGTTATTTGTGATGACAGTTTAGAGTAGTAAGTAGGTTAATTTATAGTTCTCGTATCTTAGTTGTAGATGTCATAAAAAGAGGTTGAGTTTGGATCCTGTTAGTATCCAAGGAGAGTGTGTTTGGGACCTGATAATCTATGGTTGAAAAAAACTTTCATGATTCGTATCGAATCTCCTTTATTTGTCTGGTTCTTAAAAAGTAGCGCAATCTCAGCAGTGAAATTGCGAGAGGTCTATAGTACTCTGGGAGTTAGAAGCATCTCAGATTCGGTACAATATAAATGCGAGATGTCTATTATTAACAATATAATTAACAATGTTAGTTATATAAATTATCTAGCTAGCTATAGCTATAGCTAAAATAAATTAAAAATTAATAATAATAATAATAATAATCAATAATTAACTATAACTAAAATCATGTATACATACGAACGCACATGTACATTAATATTAAGCACTGGGCCGGCGGGATTCATATTATTTTAATTTGACTTTTTATTTATATTAAATTAACAATTCTATACATTAGGGTTCCAAGATCAAGGATGGGTATTAATCTTGCTTTTTTCTTCTTTTTTTTTTTGTTGGGAAAATGTGAATGATAAATCTACAACCTTTTTCTTTTTTTTTTTGGCTGGGACAAAGAGAACAATGAATGTAGTGTGATTTCCAATGACATGCTAATTAATTCGCAGTTCTAGATAACTCAGAATGAGCATCAACTATACCCAGAATGAACATCAACTTTACCATAAATGAACACCACATATACCCAGAATGAACATCAACTATACCATAAACGAATGTCACTATACTATATGTTCGTTTATGGTATAGTTGATCTTCATTTTGAGTATATGTGGTGTTCATTTATGGTATAGTTGACGTTCATTTATGGTAAAGTTAATGTTCATTCTGGGTATAGTTGATGTTCATTCTGAGTTTCTAGAGCTGCGAATTAATTAGCATGTTATTGGAAATCACACTGCATTAATTGTTCTCTTTTTCCCAGCCAAAAAAAAAAGAAAAAGGTTACAACATTTATTAGTCACATTTTCCCAACCAAAAAAAAAAAGAAAAAAGCAAGATTAATATCCACCCTTGATCTTGGAACCAATGGTTATGATTTGCTATGCTTTTCTTCTCACAAAATCATTCTTCTCATTATATCAATTCCCATTATATTAATGTAGAAATTATAATAACTACAATAACATTAACAATTAATAATATAAATATTATTAAATATATACTATAATAACACGTAATTAATAGTTATAATTAATAATAATAATAATAATAATAATATATGTATTAAACGTAATAATGGCCGGCTAAGATACAAATTGAACAAAATTACAAGGTAAAAAAATAGCGTCTGTTTTGAGGGAGAAACAGACGCCTTTTTGGTGAATACCAAAATGGCGTCTGTTTGGGGTGGAAACAGATGCCATTTAGCGTCTGTTTGCAGCCCAAACAGATGCCATTTTGGTATTCACCAAAAAGCGTCTATTTCTCCCCCAAAACAGATGCCATTTTCCACTACATATATAAACGAAACAGTCTAAAATTTCCCTCCGAATTTTTTCTCTCCTCTTCAACACCACTTTCCATGTCCTCTCAATCTTCTCTCATCTTCTCTCAACATCTACTCCTCAAATCCATATTGTTAAACAATTGAAGATTGAAGATTGAAGATTGAAGATAGAAGATCGAAGATTGAAAATTGAAGATTGAAGAATGAAAATTGAAGATTGAAGAATGAAGATATATATTTATTACAATTTATTTATTTTTTTGTATCCTATTAGTTAGAAAAATCAACATTATTAAAGTTGTATTATATATTTTTTTAATTGTTTAATGTTTAGGGTCATGATGAATATGTTTAATTAGTGTGATTTTAAATTTTTTTATTTGTTATTTCTACACATACATATATATATATATATATATATATATATATATATATATATATATATATATATATATATATATAAGAAATTGTACATGCATAAATGGGAGATATATATCATTTTTTATTATATAAAAATGTATTTTTTTCATTATTTATGCCTCCACAAATTTTTTTACACAACTTTCTTACAAATTAAAAAAAAATATTAATTTGCTCCATTTTAAAATTACAACCCACAAAATATATGGTGTAGTGTAATTAAATATATAGGAATATCTTTAATTTTACCGACGTTTCACCTTTTTTTATTTTTTATTGGAAAATGGCGTCTGTTTGGGGCCTTAACAGATGCCATTTTGTTATGCAAATTGGCGTCTGTTAAGGCCATAAACAGACGCCAAAAACAGACGCCTTTTCAAAAAAGGCATTAAAGGTTTTGTCATCTGTTTAAATCAGACGCCAATACCTATATGACGTCTATTTATACCCATTTCAGACGCTTAAAACAGACGCCAAAACCCCTGAATTCTACTAGTGGTAGGTGATGGTTATTAGAATAGCCAATCACAATCACCATAGGTCTTAGAAATACAATGGGTCAGTCCTACAAGTACAATTGAACATGACACCTCTGAAAAGTATTAAGAAGGTAAGGAGAAACTACTATGATCACACTGTGTAGATAATGTGGTCAACAAGTGACCACATATATAAGGAACCTAAGAATTAGATGTACAATGCGTCACCACACACATCTAAATAGTGATGCAAATTGAAACTATTGTGACCACACTGTGTAAGTAGTGTGGCCGGCTGGGGATGTTATATATTGTGGGGGAAATGTTATCGCCAAAGTGACCACACTTAATAGGGACCAGATATGTAGAAGTGCAATGGGTCAACACACATATGTAGAGTAATATGGAGTAAACGGAGATCACCATGACCACAGTTGTGTGAAAAGTGTTGTCAATAAAGCGGATAAATCCAAATGAAGGTAGCAATGTCAATCACAATCAACATGGGTGAGATAATTAACCTACCCCCTCCCCCCATCCATGACCACACTAAGAGCCACTATGAACACACAATACTTTGCCACATTACTGAAGAAACTCTACTGCCCTCTAAGGACCTCCACTACAGTCTGCGTGAGGACCTCCATTGCATCTGTCATACTTTTGATTGAAAGACAAAATTCGAAGATATAAATTCAGGGAAGTTTCCTTTTTATAAATATCTCTTATCTTCCCTAGAGATCTATATCTTTCTCATAATCTCTAATCTGATTTTATTTACAGTTTTTAATTAAGAGATTTTGAATATATAAAATTAGATTTTATTAAGATAAAGAAACAGCTGCCTAAATGAGAAGATTGAAAGTCTCTCTCAAGAAAGGAAACAATCTTCAATCAAGGAAGTAGAATGAAGAATCTCAATGCTATCTGAGGACCTCACCGTATTCAGCAATGAGGACATCCAATTCCAGTGCGAAGATTTTGTTTGTCAAAATTAAATCAGGGAAGTTTTTCCATATCCTAATCTTATTCTATTCCTTCTGTTTCTGGATTTATATTATAATAGATTATACCTTTTTCAGATACTAAAAGGAAAGGAAGGAAATCGTGGTAATTGCAAAATATATGGAAGATTGAAGACCAATCCAAGAAAGGAAACAATCTTTGTTGAAGGAAAGTAGTCGTTGTTGTCTAGAGTTCTTTAGCAAAAAAGATTCATGGTATACAAACACTTCAGCAATGAGACAAACCTTTCCAAATTCAAGCCCTAATTGCGAGTTCAATTTCGTTTTTCCAGAACCGAAGGGTCGTGCTTGCTAAACCGCAGTGTTCGTCCCATCGAATGGATGCCAAAATGCCTTTCGTTACGAAACTAATCTCGCTGCCGATCCGGATAAATTTGTCGTCGGAATTCGATCGGCGAGCCTTCGAATAGTCGTTGTCCGACTCTCATCGACAGTTTCCATTCACTCTCTCACCTACAAGAAGTAAAGCACCCAAATCAATTAGGAAAATAATGAAAATAAAATAAAATCTCAATATTCCCCCAAATCACGTTGATTGATCAATATCTTTCCTTTTCTCTCTCATCTGATTTCACACGTGTGGGTGGTTTTGGGGGGTGATTGGTGGTTTTAATTTCATCCGTCAGATCAGGGTCTAGCGCGCTAGATTATTCCTTCCCACCTTCCTACCTAAAGTTCCTTCCTACCGGATCCACTCCTATATATATATATATATATATATATATATATATATATATATATATATATATATATATATATATATATATATATCCACGTAGGAAAATTGGATTTTAATAATCCCTACTTTCACCAATTGGGCAATGGTGGACCGTACTTTCACTTTGTATTCTGGTGGTCCAAAAAATTAAATTGGATTGTAGTGGGATATTTTCGAGAGAATCATAGATTTTGTGTTGTATTTGATTCAAAACTTAGTATAACACTTTACAATGATTTTTAATGAATTTACAGCATTTCTCCCAATTTGTATTCATTTTTTACTATTTTTTACGATTTTTTCACTTTTATTATTTTTAAAAAATCATAATAATTATTCGGAGTCTCAAAAAAATAATTTAAAAAATGTTTTAGAAACTACAATTCATTAACTTTCTAGGGGCGGAACGAAAAAAAAAAAACAATATAGTGTAGGAATGAAAAAAATAAGAAGAATGTGGAGGTGGATTTGGTACCACTACAATCCAATTTTATTTTTTTTTTACCACTAGAATACAAAGTGAAAGTACAGTCCACCGTTGTCCAATTGGTGAAAGTAGGGATTATTAAAATCCAATTATCCTATATATATATATATAATCAATCCGGGTAATATATTTATATATGGTCTATCTTTTATGTCACGAATATATAAGTTGTTGTTTTTGACTTATGATAAGTCACTTATTGTTGATGGGTGCTGATGAGTACTAATCAAATTAATTAATAGGAACTAATTGGTACATATTGAGTATGAATGATGGTATAACTTACTATGATATAGTTTTAGATAATTTTCTTATTTTCTTTTAAGGGACTCACATTAATTTTTTTATGACTATCAAATTAGTAGAATAATAATTTTACTACCCTTTTGCTAAATACTTTTCTTTGATAAAGGTAAAAACATTAATTTGTACCTACTTTTTTTGAAGAAATGGAAATTCAATTATCATTCATAGTCAAATGGTCCATCAAAACATAAATGGAAATATGGGAGGGGCATACCCTAACCCAGACTCTTTTCGACTCTGTCGGGGGACCCTGACGAGGTGGTGAGCTGTAAAGTAACCCCTTTCACCTTACATCAACCTAGCTGCAACTATGGAAAAGACTACTTCGATTGATGATGTCTTCCATAATTTTATTAGCTTCACTCTAGTAAAGTTTGACTTTGTCAACCTTTGAATCAGAGCACTACAATCCGACTCGAGGGTTACTCTTCCATAGCCAAATTTTCTTACTTACTTCATTCTCATGAACATGATCTTTGTCTCAACCATCAATGGTGACCAAAAGGATATCACCTTCTTCACAGCTGCTGCTTGACCCCCCCCCCCCGGTTGTCTATGATAATTGCTCCAAATCCCACCACTCCTTTGCCATCAATAAGGACATAAGTAATCACTTTCAATTCACACTATTCTGATAAGGGGTCTTCCATCTCACTATTAATTGCTCTATATGCCTTTTTGATCTGTATTCCACAAGAACCCTCATGCTCAGACGAGATGTTCTTCTCGAGCACTCAGGAGTCCCATTTGATGAAGGCCTTGACCCAAGACATTCTCGTGATTTCCAAGTATGTTTGGGCCTTTGATCGCATGAGTTTCAATTCGACCTCAACATGGGCTCTTGGGCTACTCCCGTGGATCCTTAGGGATCTGACGCATGTTTACTATGAAAATGTCTTGACTTTAGTATAATTTGAAGGCCCAAAGATCAAACTTGACATCAATAACAACAAACCCCCTAAAGTAGGATTTTCTAACACCCTAAACACTTCTCCTAAAAACATAGCAACAACAACTACCACACTAAATCAACACAAAGTCCCAACTTTCAACAAGAAAATAAGGGAAAACAATAAGATATGAGCACTTCTCCTAAACACAAAGTTCAATCATTCCTCTTATAAGGAGGTAATTGAGAGCCTCAATATAGCTATTGTCAATAGTTGTGTAGTAAGTGAATTATTGTTATTTAACACCCATAACAAAAGTATTAGGAGCTTGAACATGTACTCCCACAGATGAAAAGCTTCCTTTTCCATCTTCTCTAACATGATTGTGGGACCCGGAAAAATCCCCGTTGGTGTCCCTCGCAGTAAACGACGAGTCGAAAGTGGTGTCTTTTCTTTTAGAAGATTCGCTTGAATTTCCGTTTAAATAAATTAAAACTAAAATTTAAATAAACTCCCTTTTTTCAGATTTTATTAAAGTTTGAGAATTTTATTTATTCAGAAAGTGAACAAAAATAAAAAAGAAAACGAAACGAAAAAAAAGGACAAACAGAAAACTCCGGGACTGGGCCCGGGGCGGTTTACTGTAGCAATATCTGCAGGCATTGTGAGCCAGTAACCCCGAAAAAAAGGGTCCCGGGCCTGGAAATCAGATCCGAGGCGCCGGACTGGCCGGAATACCGCCAGGTATTCCGCTTGTCCCGGCCTCGGGATCTGTTTCCGAGACAGAGAAAAAAAATTGAAAATAAAATATGGGCTCGGGATGATTTACTGTAGCAATACCTGCAGGTATTGTGAGCCAGTGGCCCCAAAAAAAGGTCCAAGATCTGGAAGTCAAATCCGAGGCACGGGACAGGCCAGGTATTCTGTCTATCCCAACCTCGGGATCTGCTTCCGAGACAGAGAACGGAGAACTAAAAATAAAATCCCTTTTTTTAAATAGCTTTCCGAAACAGAAAATAAAATAAAAAAAGAAAATGAATAAAAGAGAAAATGAAAGAAAAAAAAGGAAAAAAGAAAAAAAAGAGTCGCCAATTAATTTTTGAACGAGAATTAATAAACTCAACAAAAGAGAAAGCCTCCACAAACCGCGAACCACGAGATTCGGATCCGGGGGTAAGGTTACTAAACCGGTTAAAAGAGAAATTCCCGAATCCGCCCGTTCAACGAACGGACTTTACTAAACCGGTTAAATATAAAGAAAGAAGAAGAGGAGGAGAAGAAGAGAGTAGACCGGAGTATTAATTAATGTGATTAGTGTTATTTAGTTACATGCAAATGCAATGATAAAGCGAGAAATAAATACAAGAAATAAAATAATTAAATACAAGCGTACTTTTATTCACGAACAATCCATATTATTTAAGTCGAGTTTAGGGTTAACTCAAGTTACAAGATAATATGAATGGAGAAAAGATAGAGATAAATGAAATAAAAATGCCAATTAAGTGTATGCAAAAATGAGATAAATAAAGAGGGAGAAGAGAAGATGAAATCACCAAGTGTCAATACGCCAGGGTGATTTCGATGTAGAATGAAATGGAGATGGATGGGGTTTTTATAGGAGAAATGGTGGTAGGAAATTAGGTTAAAATGAGGGGGAAAAGATGGCAGGAATACCGCCAAGCATTCGGGCCCAGCTGCGCGAAAAATTAGATTGTGGCACGCTTCCCGAGGTGGCCGGAGGCGCCCTGGGTCGGGCAGAACCTGCCCACAATACCTGGCGGTATGGGGGCCGGGTTTTCTCAGCCCAGGTATGCTTCTGCGCCTCGGGCTGCGTGCATGGATTTGGGCTGATTTTTTTTCATTTTTTTTGTTTCTCCTTTGCATTTCACTTTCTTTGGCATTTTTCTAAAATAAAAAGAAACTTAAAATAAATTACAATATTTACAAAGCTGAATAGAATGATAAAATTCAGCATCTACAGTTACCCCCCACTTTGATCGAGTCCGAGTAGGACGCTGATTAAAGTAGTTTGAAGACGCTGAAAATGATATGCCCCGGAAGTGAAGTCTCGAGGCTGGATGGCACTTGGAAGCAAACGTCCTATGCCACATGTATGACTTGTAGTTGATTGACCCCCGGAAACAGTATCCTATGTCTTTGTTGATTGTCGACGCTTGAAAGCAACTGTCCAGCACCTAATCGTACCTTCAAACTTCTGTCATCGTATTATAAACGCCCGGCGACCGGCTGAACTGACATCGTATTATAAATGCCCGATGACCGGCTGAATTGACATTGTACTATTAACACCTGATGACTGGCTGCATTGACATCGTAATATAAACGCCCGATGACCGGCTGAACTGACATCGTACTATAAACGCCTGTTGACCAGCTGAATTGACATCGTACTATTAACGCCCGATGACCGGCTGAATTGACATCGTACTATAAACGCCCGATGATCGGCTGACTTGACATCGTACTATAAACGCCCGATGACCGGCTGAACTGACATCGTATTATAAACGCCCGATGACCGGCTGAATTGACATCGTACTATTAACGCCCAATGACCAGCTGAATTGACATCGTATTATTAACGCCCGAGGACTAGCTGATTTTAAATCGTACTGTAAATGCCTGATGACCGGCTGACTTGACATTGTACTATAAACGCTCGATGACCGGCTGAATTGACATTGTATTATAAACGCCCGACGTCTGGCTGAATTGACATCGTACTATTAACGCCCGATGACTGGCTGAAAATAACAACGTTAGCCCCCAGTGTGCAAACTGGGGGTGGTAATCCAAAATGTGTATGCAACTTCAAATTATTTTCTAAGTATATGAATGTTCATAATTCTCTTGAAAATGAAGTCTGTTACGAGTTTGTTGCTTCTTCCTTTACATTAATGCATCTTCTAAGTATATAGATATTGAATCTCCATATTTTCTTTTGAAAGTATTAATTTAACCTTTGATGCACCACATTTCTCTTGAGGATTTATTTTTCATTCATAGTGTCATCCTCATCATTTTCCTCACACTTCTAAAAATAACCGAGTGCCCTTCTTGCCACCTATCCAACTTCTCTTTAATTTTCTGTACAGTCAGGCTATCATGCCTCCAGTCATGTAGCTTTACACAGTCTTGTCCGATCCGGGCCCAGTCAGACTGTCATGCCTTCAGGCATGCAGCTCTGTCCAACTTTCTTTGTCTTTTTGTACAGTCTTGCCAAATTTGAGTTCACTGATCATGTATGCATGCCTCGTGCATCGATTTTCTTGGACAACCTTGAGTCCCTCCACCGAGCATACCGCCAGGTATCACTTTGTGAAATCTTGCATTTCTTTTCGCACCGGGTCCATTTTTTTGGTGGTGCTGTATGTGGAACCCGGGTCCGGACCATGCATGGGGATATGGTACTGGGTTTTCCGTGTCTTTTCCTGTTCGAAACTCTGGGTCTGGGTCCGAGCCATACCTGGCGATGTGATGGTTGATTGCAATGACCCAGATACGGCTTGTTCTTGGCAGTATGGGTCGGGTTTATCTGTATGCTCGGATCTCCTCAGTTTGATTCATAAATGAGTTATCTCCAAACTAATTTTCGTGAAAGATCGTGAATTAAATTTTTAGAGTTTAACTTAGAAAATTATTTTCCAAACTAATTCTATAAAAATTTGTTATCCGAATTTTGGAGTTTAACTCCTAAAAATGAGTTAATTCTCGTAAAACTCGAATTATTTCTTCATCAGCAACATCCTTTGAGCTTCTAGCAATACTTCCGAAGGCGATCAAGACTCCAAGAGAGCTTGCTTGATTTCTAGCTGCCATGGTTGCATTTCTTTTGAGGTTCGGGCGAGAGATATAAGAATGCAAATGCAGTCCTATGCATGCTATGCTACATGAATTATGTGAGAATAAAAAAAAATATATGCAAGATTCTTTTATGTACAATACACAACTCTATTATGCATTTTATACCATAAGACTCTTTATGCAGCCCTTATCTTAATGCATGATGTGACTCTTTTTTTTTTATTTGACTCAAGAAGAAAGAGGGAAAAAAATTAAAAAAAAAACTAACATGACTCAAAATGAAAATGAAAAACGAATTAATGCGACTCAAAATGCAAACTAATGCGATTTAAAATGAAAATTGCACATGACCTAAAAACAAAAAACTAAAAAGAATGCACATTGATTTGCTGCATGTACGCGATATGAACAGCCCCCATTTTCTCGAGGAAAGAAGAAGAAAGGAAAAAAAAAGAAAAGTAAATTAAAAAAAACTCTAAATGTCAAGAGTAATTTCGAGGTGAGTTTCAGGACAAGACAAAAATAGTGAAAATGATGAGTTCTTCTTCTCGAATTGCCTCGCAAGTTGCCATGATGCTGATATTGAGTGATGAGCGAGCCCCCAGTTGGAATGTTGCAAAAGACGATATTAATGGAAGACTCGGCCTGCTTAAGCTGCATGATGGGATAGTCAGGATGCTCGACCTTGATGTCATGGTTAGGAACCCCAAGCACTAAGAAGTATCAAGCGACAAGTCGTCTTGATTTCTCTTGCCTTTTCTCTATTCTTCTTGGTTCTTTTGTTTAGGTGGGAACATGTAAGCACCAAGCCCCCAGTATCAGTGAACAAGCATCTTTAGGTGAGTCAGAATGATTGACCTAGGTGGCTGTCACCTTCGAGTAACGCCCTATTTTGATGCGGCTGGCTTCTTGTTCTGCTAAAAGAGTTATCCCTCACTCAGTTGTTCTGAAAGCAGGGATTAACTAACGAATCTCATGCATGCACTAATGACCAAATTAGAAGAGCTCAAAAGGTGATGGGGTGAAAATGGGAATGATGGAAAAGATAGTGAATGCTCATGCCCAAATAGAGGGCGAGATAAGGTTGTGAATGGTTTGGTGAGGGTAGCGATTAGATGTATTGGACAAGGTAGTGAAAGGATGGGTAGTTCAATGGACAAAGGTTCGAACTGATGGAGGTGGATGAAATGGTCTATAGATGAAGTACTATGTCTCGTGGGTTTATCTCATAAGGGAAGAGATGGTCAAATGGCTATGGTTTGATGGATTTAGGTATGAAGGGTGATCCAAGTCTGATGGGAAAATGTGGGTGTGCTTAGTGAAAGAAATATGACAGCTTTTCATTATCCTTAGAGACCAAGGTTTCCTCTCCTTTTGCCTAGCTCACCTGGTGAGGTTTTCGAGCTAGCCACTCTTTATTCTATCTCTTAAAAACCAAATGATTTGATGATGGATTTTCTCTAAAGTGAATTGCAGCGGCCGGGCCTCGAAGAGGTTCTCCTACATATCCAGTATGGAATCAGGCCAATCGTAGTTCAACAGGTGCAGCTTTAAAAGATTGATGCCTCAAGAAGGACTTTTTGATGGGTCAAAATTTTAATGGGAGGGATAGGTGTGAAGGTTTGATAGGAAGGTTTTGGGATATGTGCGAGTGACCAATGTAAACTGATAATTGCCTCTTATGCCTCTTATTCTTACTTTCTTCTTTCTCTTTTTTTTCCCTTTTTTTTGAACTTGACAACCTCAATATATATTTCTCTTATCCATAATATTTGTCAACCGCAACACATTAGTCGGCTTAAAATGGATTTAGGGATGAGATGGTCATAAAATGAATGACCGGGTTCATGGTGCTGGTTAAGAAGATGATGTGAGAATGTAATAATGTAGGTAAAGCGGCTAGGTGAGAATGAAGGTGGTGATGATGTAGGTGGTAGAGGGTAGAAACCTTCTATCATAGGCATGTCCTTTTAAGCTACATAATTTATTTGATAGTGAGATTCACTTTTAAAGACTATTGGTCGCTTTGAATTCACTTCTTTTGCCTAACCTGTTGGGTGAGTGTTCAAGTGAGCTTCTCTCCTCTTAATTTTCACTCATTTACCTCTCCTTTTGCCCAACTTTTTTAGATGAGTGTTCAAGTTGGCCTCGCTCTTTTTTATTTATCTCTCCTTTTGCCTAACTTCGCTTTGGCGGTGAAGTTAGCCTCTCTTCTCTCTATTAACATTGGACTCGGGGTAGGGCACAAAAGCATAATGAAAGTGTGATGGATATGTGAGATGGAGGAAACGAGCAGATAAATGTGTCAGACTTGGATGGTCATATGGGTGAGTGAGTTCTTCAATTCAAGTCAGGAATGCAAGCACAAGATTCTTTCCTTGGCAGTTTAGAAGCAAATGAAGGGTCGAGAAAGACAAGAGTCACAATCATGAAAGGTTTCATCTTTATTGAATACAACTAAGATGAGTACATAAATAAAAATATATTTGGGATATCTTTATTGAAAAGTCTGGGATTAACTGACATTCCATCAAGCTAGCATATCTGGGCCTAAGCCCTTGTATAAACACCTGGATTTGATAGTCAATGGTTACCTTGTTGGTCATTAAGGCCTTTTGAATGTTCCAGCGATTAAAATAACTCATGAATGACTCTCCTTCACTTTGTTTGATTGTCGCCATGTCACTCATGGTTACATCAACATCTTGACTAGCTGCATATTGTTGAATGAAGGCTTTGTAAGTGGCCTCCCAATTCTCCTGGGTATCTACTGGAAGGGTGTAGTACCACTTCAAGACCTCATCGCTCAAAGTCCAAGGGAAGACATGAACATACAGACTGGGTTCTACTTCTTTTAAGGCCATCATGCGCGCGAAGCTACGCACATGATGAGTGGGGTTCTCCATGGCCTTAAATTTTTTTCTCGGGCAAGGAGAATTTGTCAGGAAGCTTGGCCTGAGGAGCAGTTGGTAAGCCAATGTCCAAGAAATGTTCCCTGAATTGAGGGATTTGCCTCAGCATGTTCTGCAGGTTATCGACCCTGTTGTCTTGAAATTGCGCAAGTTGCTCATCTCGAGGTACAGTCTTTCCAGTGTGCACACTTCTATCATCATCCTCGGAGTCTTGCCCTATGTCCAATCTGTCATTGATTGTTTGAATGACTTGGACAACCCCTTCTATCCTACGATCCTGTTGGTTGGATCGTGTTTCTATTAAAGTACGAATGTCCCACACCACATCAGAAAGGTCCACATAATGATGGGTTGGCCCCTAGCTTCTTCTTCAGCCATGAAGTTGGAAGGAATGGACACAGTAATTCCTTGTTTTCAAGAAAGTTTGAGAAGGAATGTCGGAATCAGTATCAAGGACGACAGGCAAGCTTGCGCTTGGTGGTGTGAAGAGGATTGGTAAGAAACTTGATAACCTTTGAGATCCGACTCTAGTCTAGGACTTGTTTCTTTGCTGTTTGGATCCTATTTGCCTGTATGGAAACCATAAACCTCAAAATTAACCCTTGACATTGACCTACCCAAAGACCTAGCGGCCTATATGGGACAACCTAATGCAAACAATGCCTATATGATGAATGATTTTTATTTTTTGGTATGGATTCACCCAACATTGGGCTTGCATGAAGACCTCTAACCTAATATGAAATTATGTACATGGAAAAGAGAAGGTCCATCGGGTCGTCATAAGATCAAGTCAACATTAAAGTTTTAATGAACTCAAATTCGAATAATGATCGGATACACGCTTTATAGGCCCAAATACAACCAAGGGTTGGACAAAACCAAGCTAAGATCTCGGGCTTAATCAAACCTCTTTGATTCGGGCCCAAGAGAGACCTCTAGGTCTTCTTTAACTTTTGCTTGATTATTGCCCAAACTAAAGCGGTATTTGTGGAGATTGAAACACAAGACTGACTCTAAAAAACAAAAAAAGAAAACATGTAGCACATAATTTACACATATTACAATAAGAATGCACATAGCATACAAATGGGTAATGCACCTAACCAAGGTTCTATATTCACGGGTTTAAGGTCGGATACCTAAAACTAACATACTCATGTCTCTCACGCACCATAAATTCTATGGAGTTCATAGTAATGTGACCCGTGTATTTCTCGCAAAATTAAAGGGAAAATGTAAATTCATAGTCCCGAGAATTTTGGAGTGCTTCATGAGTAGGAAAGCAATTTGCGATCTTCTTGAAATGTGGGGTTCATTCTTTGAATTCGGAAATATACTTTACCCAAAAGGAAAATGGGGTTGACCTAGACGGTACCTTTGGATTCATCCCGATTTATAAAAATCGAGATGGAGGTCCGTATGCACGATGCCTAACTAAATAATAAAAATTACAAAAATTAATCTCCTTTTCTACTCAAAAAATTTAAAAACCGGCGTTTCAAGTTTTACCCTCTTACAATAAGTCCCCAGTGGAGTCGCCATTTGTGGGACCCGGGAAAATCCCCGTTGGTGTCCCTCGGGTAAACAGCGAGTCGAAAGGGGTGTCTTTTCTTTTAGAAGATTCGCTTGAATTTCTGTTTAAATAAATTAAAACTAAAATTTAAATAAACTCCCTTTTTTTAGATTTTATTAAAATTTGAGAATTTTATTTATTCAGAAAGTGAACAAAAAATAAAAAAGAAAAAGAAACGAAAAAAAAGGACAAACAGAGAACCCCGGGACTGGGCCCGTGGCGGTTTACTGTAGCAATACCTGCAGGTATTGTGAGCCAGTAACCCCGAAAAAAAGGGTCCCGGGCCTGGAAATCAGATCCGAGGCGTGGGACTGGCCGGAATACCGCCAGGTATTCCGCTTGTCCCGGCCTCGGGATTCGTTTCCGAGACAGAGAAAAAAAATTGAAAATAAAATATGGGCTCGGGATGATTTACTGTAGCAATACCTGCAGGTATTGTGAGCCAGTGGCCTCGAAAAAAGGTCCCAGATCTGGAAGTCAGATCCGAGGCACGGGACGGGCCAGAATACCGCCAAGTATTCTGTCTGTCCCGACATCGGGATCTGCTTCCGAGACAGAGAATGGAGAACTAAAAATAAAATCCCTTTTTTTAAATAGCTTTCCGAAACAAAAAATAAAATAAGAAAAGAAAATGAATAAAAGAGAAAATGAAAGAAAAAAGGAAAAAAGAAAAAAAGAGTCGCCAATTAATTTTTGAACGAGAATTAGTAAACTCAAAAAAAGAGAAAGACTCCACAAACCGCGAACCACGAGATTCGGATCCGGGGGTAAGGTTACGGATTCGGGAATAGAAATTCCCGAATCCGCCCGTTGAACGAACGGACTTTACTAAACCGGTTAAATAAAAAGAAAGAAGAAGAGGAGGAGAAGAAGAGAGTAGAACGGAGTATTAATTAATGTGATTAGTGTTATTTAGTTACATGCAAATGCAATGATAAAGCGAGAAATAAATACAAGAAATAAAATAATTAAATACAAGTGTACTTTTATTCACGAACAATCCATATTATTTAAGACGAGTTTAGGGTTAACTTAAGTTACAAGATAATATGAATGGAGAAAAGATAGAGATAAATGAAATAAAAATGCCAATTAAGTATATGAAAAAATGAGATAAATAAAGAGGGAGAAAAGAAGATGAAATCACCAAGTGTCAATACGCCAGGGTGATTTCGGTGTAGAATGAAATGGAGATGGATGGGGTTTTTATAGGAGAAATGGTGGTAGGAAATTAGGTTAAAATGAGGGGGAAAAGATGGCAGGAATACCGCCAAGCATTCGGGCCCAGCTGCGTGAAAAATTAGGTTGTGGCACGCTTCCCGAGGTGGCTGGAGGCGCCCTGGTCTGAGAACCGCCCACAATACTGCGGTATGGTGGGTTTGCTCGGCCAGTGCTTCTGCGCCTCGGGCCGCGTGCGGAAATGGATTTGGGCTGATTTTTTTTCATTTTTTTGTCTCTCTTTTCCATTTCACTTTCTTTGGCATTTTTCTAAAATAAAAAGAAACTTAAAATAAATTACAATATTTACAAAGCTGAATAAAATTATAAAATTCAGCGTCTACAATGATGTTCAACATTAAACATCCTTTTGATTTTATCCTCATGTAGGGTCCTAAGGACCGCATTCATTTTTTTATCCAAAGTTTCTATGCGAGATTGCATTTGGTTTAGCATGATAAAGACTAAGTCTATAAAGTAACCTTGTCGTTCACCATATCCTCTTTCTTGCTTTCTTCCTGTGGCTAAGGACAGAATATGATCTTCCTTCTCAGTTGAAAGAGATCAGGAAACACCTTCAGCGATTCTGAACTTCTTCCTTGGTAAGTCGACCTGATGTGGTGGTTGTTCGACTGTATATATGAACATAAGTGATTACCAAGCCCATAGGGATCTTTGTTTAGGGCATGTCCTATTCGGGCCCAGCTGCGCGAAAAATTAGGTTGTGGCACGCTTCGCGAGGTGGTCGGAGCGCCTGGTCGCAGAACACCTCCCACAATACCGCGGTATGGGGTAGGGTTTGCTCGGCCAGTGCCGTCATACGCCTCGGGCGCGTCTTGAAATGGATTTGGGCTAATTTTTTTTCATTTTTTTGTCTCTCTTTTCCATTTCACTTTCTTTGGCATTTTTCTAAAATAAAAAGAAACTTAAAATAAATTACAATATTTACAAAGCTGAATAGAATTATAAAATTCAGCGTCTACAATGATGTTCAACATTAAACATCCTTTTGATTTTATCCTCATGTAGGGTCCTAAGGACCGCATTCATTTTTTTTATCCAAAGTTTCTATGCGAGATTGCATTTGGTTTAGCATAATAAAGACTAAGTCTATAAAGTAACCTTGTCGTTCACCATATCCTCTTTCTTGCTTTCTTTCTGTGGCTAAGGACAGAATATGATCTTCCTTCTCAGTTGAAAGTGATCGGGAAACACCTTCAGCGATTCTGAACTTCTTCCTTGGTAAGTCGACCTGATGTGGTGGTTGTTCGACTGTATATATGAACATAAGTGATTACCAAGCCCATAGGGATCTTTGTTTAGGGCATGTCCTATTGAATGTATGACATTTCATTATGATGATTGTCGCTTTCATCTTCATTAAGAAAGTTAAGCTCATCATTCATCCTTGCTAATATCATAATGATTTCCTCTATCTTCCTATAATGTTGAGTAGTTATAGTATCAGTTATACCTTGCATTTGCTGTGAAATTTCAGTCAAATGTTGGGTAATAAAGAGAATGAGTTAATTGTTGCTAGGTACCGTCGAAGGCCATTGGTGACAGTAGTGTGAAGAAAGCAACTTTGGGACTTGCTTGCTCTAAGTTCAAGGTTGGTTCTCGAATCCTTATTCTGCCTGTATGGAAACCATAAACCTCAAAAATTAATCTTGACAATAACCTATCCAAAGACCTAACGACCTATATCGGACAACCTAATGCAAACAATACCTATATGATGAATGTTTTTTTTTAGGTTGGGCATGCCCACTATTAGGCTTGCGTGAAGATTCCCAAGATTGAATGAAGTTATTTACTTGAAGAAGCGAGGTGTTCATCAAGTTATTATCAAGTCGAGCCGACATTAAGGTTTTAATGGACTCAAATTTAAGTAATTAAAAACTGGATAGACACCTTAAGGGGTCAAACATTACTTAGGGTTGAGTAAACTCAAACTTGGATCTCAAACCTAGTCAAACCTCTTTGGGCCTAAGAGTGGATTTTTGGGCCTAGCTACTTTAGTCTGTTTGACTATTACCCAAACTAAAGTAACATTTATCAGAAATGCAAGTGTTGGATTGACTTATTTACAACAAAAGGTACAATTAGCACATGCTTGACGCATTATTTTTTAAAAAAGAAAAAGGTCAAAAAAAAAAAAGAAAAAGAAAAAGAAATGTACATAGCATATAAATGAGGGATGCAACTAATCTGAGGTTCTATACCAGGTTTAGGGTCGGCTCCTTAAAATTAACATACTTATGTCTCTTACGCGCCACAAATTCTACGAAGTTCATAGTAATGTGACCCGTGTTTCTCTCAAAATTAAAGGGAAGTGCAAATTCATAATCCCAAGAATTTTGGAGTACTTTATGAGTGCGAAAATGACTTGCGATCTTCTTGAAATGTGGAGTTGATTCCTTTATGAAGTCGGAATTACACTTTGTCTGAAAGAGAAACATGGGTTAAAATCCTAGACAATGCCTTTTTTGAGTTTAACGTGATTAAAAATCAAGATGTAGGCTGATATGCTTGATGTATAACTAAAATGAATTCTCCTTTCTACTCAAAATTTTTAAAAATTAATTTTTCAAGTTTTACCTCTTAAAGTAAAGTCTCCGATCGAGTTGTCATTTGTAGGACCAGGGAAAACTTCCAAAGTGTCCTACGCGATGTTAGGTGAGTTGAAAAGAGTGTCTAAGTCATTAGGGAATATTGAAATTTTATTAATTAGTTAAGTTATTCTAATGAAGCTTTCTTAAACTTTATTGAAAATTTCAGATTTCTCAATCAATTCAAAATATAAAAAAGGAAGAGAAAATAAAACACACTAACTGAGGTGGCTTGGGAATACATCCGAGCCTACTAATTAGTATGCATGTTGGTCTGCCCGACACTGATCAGAGGCTCGGAGACAGTTCCAGAGGCGCCTTTGATCAGCAAACGTGTTGGTCTACATGCCACTGATTAGAGGCTCGAGAACAATTCTCGAGGCGCCTCAGGTAATGGAGGAGCTTGGCCATTGCCCATCGTGCAGGTCTGGATATATGACATCCCGGGTAGTGATTCAAGCTCTACCTGCTTAGTGTTTTTTATTTTATCCTTCGACTTTTTCGCATTTTTCGTGTTGATTTAAATTTCTAGAATCGAAATAATGCTCAAAAAAATACAAATGAATAAATTTAGTTTGAAAAGCGGCAAATTAACTTTTGGTGAGAATTAATAAACTCAAATCATACTCCAGAAACCCGAACCATGATGTTCAGATCTAGGGGTAAGGTTATGAATTTGAAAGTAAAAACCCTCGAATTCGCCCGTTCGCAGAACGAACTCTACTAAATTGGCTCGTTAAAGAAGAGAGTAGATGGCGAAAATTAATTAAATTAATTAGAATTATTTATATGCATGCAAAAACTGAAGTACGGAAATAAATAAACAAGAATAACAAAACAAAAGCATAAAATAAAAGAGCACAAGTAAAGTTCAATTTACAAGTTAATAAGTTTAAGTTAGCCAAAGTCTAATGTGAAGAAGCCTGTTCAGTGAGGACCTCCACCGCTGCCGCAATACTTTTGTTTGAAAGAGCAAAATCAAGATTATATCAGGGAAGTTATCTCTACATTATATCTATCTCCTTGATTCTGATTCTCCTTAATTGTTATGACAAGTTGATCTTCCTATTACAGATATCAAACGGAAAAGAGGATACTTCCCAACAACCAAATAAAAGAAGATTGGAGATCAAACAAGAAATGAAAGAATCAACCTCAAAGGAATGAGACTCTATTGTAGATATCAAACGGAAAAGAGGATACTTCCCAACTGTCAAATAAAAGAAGATTGGAGATTAAACAAGAAAGGAAAGAATCAACCTCAAAGGAAGGAGATCGTTGCCATCAGAGAAGCACAAGCATAAATACAACCAAGATCTCTCATGAATAAAGTAACGATTTCCAAGCAAGCAAATCGAGAGTAGGAATTTCTTTGAGAATTCTGAGTAGTAAGAAACTTTGTGAGAAAGTTTTCTGAGTTGTAACCACTAGAGAATTAATGGTGAGTTGTGTAACCAGTTGAGTGACAACAGGTGAGGACCTCAGGGTCGTGTAGCTAAAGTGAATTTTCTGCCCTTGTAAGCATTTGTTGAGGACCTCACAGCCCTTGACAGTACCGAGTTTGTAACCTCCTTTCTTTTCTTGCACTTTGAAATTATTAATAAAGAAGTATTATTAAGTTATATACGTGCTATTAATGTCCTTGTGTTGATTAAGTGCAGAATTTATTATACAACCCTATTCATACCCCCCCTCTAGGGTTTCAATTGGTATCAAAGCAGGTCCACCAACTCAAGAGTTTAACAACTCGTGAAAAAGATCATGGTTGGTATTAATACAAATGAAGCTCCTCAAGGACGTTCATGGACAAGAGCTCCATTACTCACTGGAGAAAACTACAGGATATGGAAAAGACAAATGGAAATATTTCTCAGGGATCAAGATGAAGATCTATGGACTGTGGTCACTGAGGGAGATTTTGCTACTCCCACAAAGAAGAATAGTGAAAATCAAGATGTCCCAAAGAAGAGATCCGAAATGACAAATAAAGAGTTAGAACCATTGAGAAAAAATACTCCTGTTGTAAATTTGATTTATTGCAGTTTAAATTCCAATGATTTTGAACGTGTTTCTAATTGTGAAACTGCCAAACAGGTTTGGGACTACTTGACGACCTTATATAAAGGCACAAGCCAAGTCAAGGACATCAAAATGGGCATTCTTGTCCAAAAATATGAGGCCTTTAAAATGGAAGAAAATGAGTCTATTGAAGAGATGTTCAAGAGATTTAGCAGCATCTCTAACCACCTCAAATCATTGGAAAATAATTAATCCAATGAGGAACAAGTCAAGAAGATCCTAAGATGTTTGCCAAGAAGAAAATGGGGCCCAAAAGCTACAACCATTAAAGAGGCCCAAGACCTCAAGGTCCTCAAACTGGAAGAACTCACTGGAAAATTGTTGGCTCATGAGATCCAACTGAGTGTCTTCTCAGAACCCAAGGGAATTGCCCTCAAGGAAGTACGTGAATCTGATAATGAGTCAGATGATGATTAGGAAGATACAATGGCAATGCTAGCAAGAGGTTCAAAAGATTATACAAGAAAAATCTGACTTTTTAAGGATACATCAAAGATGGACAAAATAGAAAGGCAAACTCAAAAGGTAAGGCCTTAATGAAAGAAGAATCTGACCCCTTGTTATGGTTATGGCAGCTCAGAACACTTGGTTAAAGACCGTCCTCACGCCAGAAGAAACAAGGATAGAAGAAATGTTAGACCCAAACAACAACATCGTAGAGTAATGCTGGCCACCTGGGGTGACAGTGACTCAAGTGAAGGGAACAGTGAAGTTGAAGAGGTTGCAAATGTTTGTCTAATGGCACAATCTGATGAGGATCAGGATCCAACTTCATCTCCTGACGAGGTAAATTTAGATGACCTCCTCACTCTTCCCTCTGTACATCTTGCTCACAAATGATTTCATCTCTTCAAATATTCTAGATCCTTAATAGAAAGAGTCAAGCATCTCACAAAACATGTCAATCATCTGAACGAAACCATAGAGAGCTTGAACTCCAGAAATGACCTCTTAGCTACTGAAAATGTTAGACTATCCATAGAAGTCAAAGACTGCTATAAGGACATCACTCAATTATCCAATGAGACAGTCACAAATTCTCATCCATACTAGAGAAAACCCATCCTTCCCACACCTAATACACCACCCCTCAAAAAGTATCAGTCCAAAAGTCCTCCCCTTCATACCAACAAAGGACCTCTTCTTCCTACACCAAATATTCCGCCTCTCAGAGAACACAATCATAGAGGTCCTCCAACAGCAAATAAAATAAGGACCTTACCAACTCCCTTGTCTAAAGGAACTAGACCTTCGTGCATTACTAAAATTTGGGTCCCAATGACCTCTGTGCAACAATCTCATCCTTGGTCAGAAACCAAGAAAGGTATAGTGTCCTCTACTGCAGGTATGCCTCAGAAACATTACCAGAGATCCAACCAAGTTCTCCAAATTGAAAATAAGCAAGATTGGAAGAGTGACCTTTGGAGACAAAAGCCAATACAAGATCCTAGACATTGTGAAGGTCACGAAACAACACCACCGCACCATTCGAGGGGGAGCCTTCTACCATGAGGACCTCAACCTTTGCGCAAGCTGACAAATTGAATGGGAGTCCTACCATCCCTTCTCCCTACATGTGGTCCCTCTCCTCCACCCAGGTATGTCAACTCTCTGCCTGTCTGGACCTCTGATGCCTTCATCAGCATGTCCTTTCAGGTACCTCACAATTTAAATGGGTCCGGTCAAAGACGTCTAACTACCTCTTCCATAGGTAGCTCGGATTCTTGCCTTTTACCTTCCTCCCCTCCTCCCTCTCCCTTCCTCTATTCACTTTGGCCATACAAATTAGTGCTTGTACTCTCCTATTTTTTTCTTATCTAAAAGACAAAAAGGAGGAGAGTTTTACCATGGCCTGTAATTGCTCCACGCCATCCCCGCTACTCTACCAATATATTATCACTATATATTATGATGTCTATTCGTGCTATACTTGCAAGTTTCGTCTTTCAAACAAAAGGGGGAGATTGAAGAAGCCAGCTCAGTGAGGACCTCCACCGCTGCCGCAATACTTTTGTTGAAAAAGCAAAATCAAGATTATATCAGGGAAGTTATCTCTACATTATATCTATCTCCTTGATTCTGATTTTCCCTAATTATTATGGCAAGTTGATCTTCCTATTGTAGATAGCAAACGAAAAGTGGATACTTCCCAACTACCAAATAAAAGAAGATTGAAGATCAAACAAGAAAGGAAAGAATCAACCTCAAAGGAAGGAGACTCTATTATAGATATCAAACGGAAAAGAGGATACTTCCTAACTGTCAAATAAAAGAAGATTAGAGATCAAACAAGAAAGGAAAGAATCAACCTCAAAGGAATGAGATCGTTGCTAGGGTTGTTAAAAAAAACGGAACCACTTCATCGAACCGTAAACTGGCCAAAAAAACCGGAAACGGGCAACATTGAACCGCTTCATTTTTTCGGTGCACCGAACCGGATAAACCTGATGTTAAACGAGGCGGTTCCGGTTTGTAATTTTAAAACCGACGGGGAACCAGAACTGCATCGTTAATATATATATATATATATATATATATATATATATATATATATATATATTTATATATATATATATATACACACACATGAACTATTTCTTCTCTCCCTAAGTGCATGTTGTATTTCTATAATCATGTGCATATTATTTTTCTGCCTTAAGGTTTGTCAAATGGTATTTTCATTTCCCTCTTGTAACTTATGGTTTAGAATTTCATGCTTCCTAGCTGTCTGAATAAATATTCCACCATGTTCTTGAGGGGCACGTGAGACTTTACCCGTTCAAACTAACCTTTTCAGTTGCAATGATACTGTGATGGACAAATTTGCACTGCTAGAACGAAGCGAATGGGACAAGTAGGTAACTAGGTTTTGTGATGTCATTGCATTTATGAAAGGGAAAATAATTATTGTGCCAATTAAAGAATCCGAACACAAATTACACAAATACAGTGAGAACTAGCAAGCAAAAACAAAATTTACACACACAGTCGGAACCGAACTTGAATTTTTTTTTTTTTGGGTTGATTGAATGATGATATTTTATTTTGAGGGAAATAAAGTCAGTTCCGGTTAACCGGTGACACCGCACCGTTAAATCCAATGAACCGATTTAAAAAAACGGGTCGTCCGGTTACGGTTCGGATTTACGATTTTGGAAAACTGTTTCGGCGGAACACTGCTTCGTGAAACCGTCACCCCACTGTGAACACCCCTAACCGTTGCCATCAAAGAAGCACAAGCATAAATACAACCAAAACCTCTCAAGAATAAAGTAACGATTTCCAAGTAAGCAAATCGAGAGTAGGAATTTCCAGTGAGAATTCTGAGTAGTAAGAAACTTTGTGAGAAAGTATTCTGAGTTGTACCCACTAGGGAATTAGTGGTGAGTTGTGTAACCAGTTGAGTGACAACTGGTGAGGACCTCAGGGTCGTGTAGCTAAAGTGAGTGGATGACCTCGCTTTAGTGAGTCCAAGACTTTCTTCCTGCCTCAATTGTGAGGCCTCCTCTACAGAAATCCATTTTGAATTTTCTGCCCTTGTAAGCATTCGTTGAGGACCTCACAGTCCTTAACAGTGCCGAGTTTGTAACCTCCTTTCTTTTCTTGCACTTTGAAATTATCAATAAAGAAGTATTATTCAGTTATATAAGTACTATTAACGTCCTTGTGTTGATTAAGTACAGAATTTATATACAACCGTATTCACCCCCCTCTAGGGTTATTTCATAATGTTTATTTCAATATTACATGATTACAAGGTGAGAATTAAAGAGATAAAATAAAAAAATAAATATGAGAATTCCAATAGTTAATGTATGCAAAATGATGAACACGAGAGAAGAAGATGGATCAACTAGTGTAAATACTCATAGGTAATTTCAGCGTAAAGAAAAATGGTGGGAGATGAGTACTAATAGGAGAAAAAAAAATGGGGGAGGAATTAGGATGGAAAAGAATGAGGGAAGCAACTGAGCATTCAGACCAGCAAGAGGCCTAAATAGGTTGTCGCGGCGTGAACCCCTAGGTTGACACGTTTCCCTAGACATTCAGTTTTAATGAGGATCCGGGTAAAAACCTGTCATGCATAGCCACACGACCACCTTTTGGGTTTTGGGTCGCATCTGCGTTGGGTCACGTGCTGGCCTCAGGAAACCGGCCAAATCTCAAAAAATGTGTAGTATGTTGGTCTGCATGCTTATCTAGATGCTCGGGTGTATTGAGTAGCCCAACTTCAGATGACCATAACTTTGTCATCCGAGCGCTAATTGACTTGGTTCGAGTTTTATTGGAAAACTTGTAACGAGTACTTTTAGCTCCTAAAATGAGGAAAACCACTGAGGTCGATGGAAAACCCGTTAATTTAAAGAAAATGATTGGGGTACATGAGAATGACTCCAGATTGTAATTTTTTTTGGAATATTTAAATGTAGGAAGGCTAGAAATGGAAATGAGTTGATGTAAAATACTTTTTTTAGTGAGGTTATTTTATCTGGGGTTTTTCATCGTTTATGCATTTCAATAATACTTGACATTTAATCCTAAATTAAAATAAAAATAAATACAAATGCTCAAAATAAATTATATAATTACAAAGTTGAACTAAATGAGAAAATTCAGCATATATATATATATATATATATATATATATATATGGGAAGTGATATAATGAGAAGAAGGATTTTGTGAGAAGAAAAACATATCAAATCATAACCATTGGTTCCAAGATCAAGGGTGGGTATTAATCTTGTTTTTTTCTTTTTTTAATTGGTTGGGTAAATGTGAATAATAAATGCTGCAATCTTTTGATACAGTGTGATTTCCAATGACATGCTAATTAATTTGCAGCTCTAGAGAACTCAGAATAAACATCAACTATACCCAAAATGAACATCAACTATACCATAAATGAGCACCACATATACACAGAATGAACATCAACTATACCATAAACGAACGTCATTATACCATAAATGAACACCACCTATACCCAAAATGAACATCAACTATACCATAAACGAACGTCAATTATACCATAAATGAACACCACTTATACCTAGAATGAACATCAACTATATCATAAACGAACATCAACTATACTATAAAAGGGTTTGGTAAAGGTGAGGACGAACACAAAATTATTGTTCATCTCATGGCATGTTGATGTTCATTTATGGTATAGTTGATGTTCATTTAGGGTATAGTTGGTGTTCGTTCTAGGTATAGGTGGTGTTCATTTATGGTATAGTTGACATTCAATATTTATGGTATAATTGATGTTCATTCTAGGTATATGTGATGTTCATTTATGGTATAGTGATGTTCATTCTAGGTTTTCTAGAGCTGCGAATTAATTAGCATGTCATTGGAAATCACACTGCATTAATTGCTCTCTTTTTCCCAGCCAACAAAAAAAAAAAGAAAAAAGTCGCAGCATTTATTAGTCACATTTTCCCAACCAAAAAAAAGGAAGAAAAAAGCAAGATTAATACTCACCCTTGATCTTGGAACGAATGGTTATGATTTGCAATGTTTTTCTTCTCACAAAATCATCTTCTTATTATATCAATTCCCTATATATATATATATATATATATATATATATATATATATATATATATAGGGAATTGATATAATAAGAAGATGATTTTGTGAGAAGAAAAACATTGCAAATCATAACCATTAGTCATATATATAGGGAATTGATATAATGAGAAGATGATTTTGTGAGAAGAAAAACATTGCAAATCATAACCATTCGTTCCAAGATCAAGGGTGGGTATTAATCTTGCTTTTTTCTTCCTTTTTTTTGGTTGGGAAAATGCGAATAATAAATGTTGGAACCTTTTCTTTTTTTTGTTGACTAGGAAAAAGAGAACAATTAATACAGTGTGATTCCAATGACATGCTAATTAATTCGCAGCTCTAGAAAACCTAGAATGAACATCACTATACCATAAATGAACATCACATATACCCAGAATGAACATTAATTATACCATAAATATTGAACGTCAACTATACCATAAATGAACACCACCTATACCGAGAATGAACACCAACTATACCCTAAACGAACGTATAGTATAGTGATGTTCGTTTATGGTATAGTTGATGTTCATTCTGGGTATATCTGGTGTTCATTTATGGTATAGTTAACGTTCATTTATGGTAAAGTTGATGTTCATTCTGAGTTCTCTAGAGTTGCGAATTAATTAGCATGTCATTGGAAATCACACTACATTAATTGCTCTCTTTTTCCCAGGCAACAAAAAAAAAAGAAAAAGGTTACAGCATTTATTATTCACATTTTCCCAATAAAAAAAAAAGAAAAAAGTAAAATTAATACCCACCCTTGATCTTGAAACCAATGGTTATGATTTGCTATGCTTTTCTTCTCATTATATCAATTACCATATATATATTTGCACACAATCAATATATTTACATTTCATAACTTCCCAAAACCCATACAACCAAAACTACTAAACATCAATCACAAACATCTATTTAACAAGTAACTCCATACAATCTATGTACTTCTTAGAATTATATATATATATATATATATATATATGCTAAATTTTCTCATTTAGTTCAGCTTCGTAATTATGTAATTTATTTTGAGAATTTGTATTTATTTTTATTTTAATTTAGGATTAAATATCTAGTATTGTTGAAATGCATAAACCATGAAAACCCCCAAATAAAATAATGTATCTATGTTAGTAGGAATGGTGTCAATTGACACCACTCTAATTTTCAAAAAAAAATGTTTAAAAAGAAGGAAAAAAGTTTAGTATATATTATTTTAACACCACATTAGCTCACAAAATGTTGTGTAGTTTGTTGGCTGTCCACCGCGTAAGAGTCGTATGATACTATGAGACATTATGATTGTGGGATTGATACTTGTCCCGATGACGTTTTTATTTTTTTCGTTTTTCTTTTTACTTTAAACTACCTTTTAAGATGATGTTACCAACTTCGTTGATTATGTACAAAATGATCCTAGATTCTCAAACTTGAAAGATCTTGTTGAACTTTCAGTGAAGATAGTTGAAACACAGTTGCACTTGAACTTTCACCGCATATATGTGCTTGTTAAGTTAGCTTTGCTTCTGTCAGTCTCCAGTGCATCTGTTGAGAGAGTATTTTCGGCGATGAGGTTTATTAAGACTAGTTTGCACAATAGAATTAAATGAGTTTTACTTATTTTGTGGTGCTGTCTTTGTAAATGTATCCAATGAGGCTATCGTAGATCGTTTTCAGAAGATGCATGTTCATCGATCGGAAGTGTAGATATGTATTAGTTATTCAATATCCTTTTTTGTGTTATGTTGATATTTTGACGTTTATGTTTTAAAATTTGTGTTGCTTAATTTCTTTTTAAAGCAAATTATTCCTTATAAATTGACCCTGAATCCTAGATCCGCCACTTGTATACACACACACACACACACACACACACACACAGATATATATATATATATATATATATATATATATATATATATATATATATATATATATATATATAGGGAAATTGGATTCTAATAATCCCTACTTTTACAAATTGGATGACAATAATCCCTACTTTAAATTTGTATTCTGGTAGTCCAAAAAAAATTAAAATTGTATTGTAGTGGGACATAATTAAGAGTATACCCTGAATATCATAGATTTTGTATTGCATTTGATTCAAAACTTTGTATAACACTTTACCACTATTTTTAATGAATTTACAACACTTCTCCCAATTTGTTTGAATTTTTTTTCTATTTTTTATGATTTTTTAAATTTTATTCTTTTTAAAAAATCATAATAATTGCTCGGAATCTCAAAAAAATAATTTAAAAAATATTTTAACAACTACACTTTATTACCTATATGGGGGCAGGAACGAAAAAACAAAAACAATATGGGGTAGGTATGAAAAAAAATAAAAAGAATGTGGTGATGGATTTGGTACCACTAAAATACAATTTTATTTTTTTTTTGGACCACCAAAATACAAATTGAAAGTAGGGATTCTTACCATCCAATTTGCAAAATACAGTGACCTTGCGCGGAAGAAGTTTTCTGCATTCTTGCAAGCTTTTTCTTTCAATAGCCGGCCAAATGACTACAGGATCATCGGTCTACTCTACCTCAATTCACCATTTCGAACCTTATACAAAAGGTTTTTCCGGCATTCATTTCTTCATTCATATAAATAAATAGCTTACGTTCAATATTTGATATGAATCCGCTACCGGAACAAGATATGCTTTTCCCCTAGTCGTGGACAGTTGTTTCTGTTGCGATAGAATAGGTGTATAAGGCGACGACAGGTCAGTGCATGCGCTTGATGTTGAAATTCCAGGGCGTGGTTACTCTTCGGTGAAGTAAGAGGATGCAGGAAAGGAAGAGATACAGGAAGCGGTTAGGCGGCTTAGGGACCTTAGCGTACGATCTGGGCTGTAAACTAGGACAAGTTTAGTTTTCAAGCTTTGACAAGGAGCCTAGCCTTTTTCCTCAAATGTCATTGCTAGCAAGCATCCGTTCTCTCTCTCACTTCTGAGCGTTCGTTCGTGAGCGCTCCGCCTGTCCGACCTTGGCTTTCTAGAGAATCCCGCTCCTGTGTCGTAAGACATTCTTCCCTAAGCTGTCAGAGTCCGATCGAAGCGAGCTTGCGCCATAATGGGGTTTGCGATCTATGGATCGGAGGATTTTTTCGGCTGGCTTCGTTTGAGACTTCAGGGTCAAGTGCGGCTTTGGAAGAGGTTGGGTCTAAGGATTCCCCTAGAACCACAACCCCCTTCTGTGCTCGAGGCCTTAACCAACCTTGAGCCAAGATCTGAAGCTACGGTTAGACTGGTGGTTTCCGCGGACAGTGACCTTTGCCAATCCTGTTCCTGTCCCGTTTCCTTTTATTTCTGTTTAATAAGGTTTAGGCTTGAGGAGAGGCTTTTTCGCGGGAATCAGATTCATTCCGTGACGCAAGTTAACAGAATAGCGTCACATACTTTCACCCGGGATTTACCCCCTAGGAGTGACTAGAAAATTTTTTTCTCTCCGACATATGGTCCAACCGGGCAGAAGTGATAGAACTAGCTCCCCGTGACTCATTACCATGGGGGCTCGAAGTCTAGCTGCCGATAGCTTTTTACTCGTGCCGCTTAGACGTCGGCCATGAAATGCATCACTATACTGAGCAGATCACGGGCATTCACATCTCGGTCAAACAGAACCTCTCCTTTATAACCGGTCGAGTGACTTCGAGTAGCCACTCACGACAATCTTCCTTGTCTCAGGGCTTGGAGCCTCTCTTGGGCCCCGTTGGGGAGTCCGGGGTATGGTACTAAAGGTAAAATATTTCCCCCAACCGTCGCAAACATGCTAAGACCGGCGGATATGCCTTCTTCATTTCGAAAATAGATATAAGTGAAGCCCGAACGGTCTTCTTCGTTTTCGATGAAAAAGAAAGAAAATCTCGATCTCCGAAATCCTGTCTCAGTAAATTAGGAAGCTTAATTGGTAGACCTTTAAAGACTGATAAGCCAACAAGGGATAAGTCCAGTTTGGGGTTCTCTGGCATTACTTCTTTGCGCCTCTATCGAGGTTTCATGGTTGGAATTGATCCCTGAAGAGATCAATTCTTGTTTATCTATCAGCTTTGGGGGCTTAGCTACGAACATCAAAAATCTACCCGTCGCCAATCCAGTGCCCCAAGGAACGTCACCTTCGAATGGTGTTGGTCCTACGGACCGTGAACGGATTCACCTCTGGGCTCTGGGCACGTCGGAACCGCACATCTTCGTAATGAAAATGGAGTGGAAACATGAGTTTGCTTTTATTAAAAAAAAATGAAGAAAGAGCAAGTCAACTGAGTTCTGAACGAATTAGCTCCTTGGTGCTTAATCTATAGATGGAAAGCCTTATGATGGGAAACTATCACGTTAGGTTTGGAACGGCACGTTTGTGCGCTTTAGTTTTAAAGACTCGGCATTCAGGCGAGCCGCCCGGTGGTAGGCTTCTAACTAAATCTGACTTATAGCTTGATGCTGACTTCGTCAAGTCTACGTAGTTAGACCACGGGATCAAGGATAGCTACCTCTGTCTTACCCGGGCATAGCTACAGCAGCTTTTTCGTTCGCTTACAACTAATTCCGTTCCGAGCAATTATTATGATTTTTTTAAAAAGGAATAAAATTGAAAAAAATCATAAAAAATAGAAAAAAATAGAAACAAATTGGAAGAAATGCTGTAAATTCATTAAAAATCGTGGTAAAGTGTTATACAAATTTTGAATCAAATGCAACACAAAATCTATGATATATATATATATATATATATATATATATATATATATATATATATATATATATATATATATATATATATATATATATCGGAAAATTGGATTCTAATAATCCCTACTTTTACAAATTGGATGGCAATAATCCCTACTTTAAATTTGTATTCTGGTGGTCCAAAAAAAAATTAAAATTGTATTGTAGTGGTACCAAATCTATCACCACATTTTTTTTATTTTTTCATGCATATCCCATATTGTTTTTGTTTTTTTCGTTCCTGCCCATAGATAGGTAATGAAGTGTAGTTGCTAAACCATTTTTTAAATTATTTTTTTGAGATTTCAAGCAATTATTATGATTTTTTAAAAAGAATAAAATTGAAAAAATCATAAAAAATTCAAAAAAATTCAAAAAAATTGGGAGAAGTGCTGTAAATTCATTAAAAATCATGGTAAAGTGTTATACAAAGTTTTGAATCAAATGCAACACAAAATCTATGATATTTAGGGTATACTCTCGATTATGTCCCACTACAATACAATTTTATTTTTTTTGGACCACCAGAATACAAATTAATAGTAGGGATTATTGTCATCCAATTTGCAAAAGTAGGGATGATTAGAATCCAATTTCCCTATATATATATATATATATATATATATATATATATATATATATATATATATATATATATGGGATATGATATAATGAGAAGGAAGTTTTTGTCAGAAGAGAAGAAGGAGCAATCCTAGCCCTTGGTCCCAAGATCAAGGGTGATGGTAATTAGTTGTTTTATCTTTATTTCAAATACCTGATTCTATTTATCATTGGCTGATTTTTTTTGAAAAAAGAAAGTTAACACGTGAGGGGAAGAGGGAGGACCATTTCCCAAACTGAATTTCCCAAAATCTCAGCCTTTGTCTCAATAGCTATTAGCACGCTGGAGGGAGAGTTATTATTTGCAGTTTCCCAAAAAACACAATCATTCTCTTAATTTTGAAAACCAACTAGCTAATAGAGGTCTGTAATTTCCCAAACTGAATTTCCATATCTTCAAGCTTTGAAGCAAACCCTAAATGGTTTCCAATTATTTCCGGTTAAGTGCAGACGAGGGTGTGCGATTTCCGGCGATTGAGTGTTTCGGCGGGTGAAATTCCGGTCAATTACCAGAGAAAAGTGAAAACGAAGGTCGAATTTTCACGTGGGTGAGTATATGCGATTTATAGGGTTTGTTTAATTTCCTTTTTTTTTTTAAATTGGGGGTGTTCGGGAAGGGGTTATTGTTCATTATTAAAGTTGGGTGTGATTTTGTTGGTGTAGGAAGAGTTTTGTCCAATTGCTCATGGAGTCAAAGGGAGTGACTGAACCAAAGGTTGAACAAACGAAGGACGAGATGTTAGTTCAGCTTAACATGAATTGATAAACAGAACAATTGGTGTTCGTTTCGATATACTTTGATGCTCATTTTCATTTTCCTTGATGATCATTTCGTTGTATGTAGATGTCGATTTTCACAATTGGAGTGTGCGTTAGTTCAGCTTTACGTGATGTCCATTTTAGTTCATTTGTATTTTGTTCATCCAACAATCATGTGGTGGTCATTTTCAGTGTCTATGTATGTTCATGCCAGAATACTTGAGGTTCATCTTGGTACAACTTATTGTTCACTGATGGTCATTTCATTGTCACTTGGCGATCATCTCATAATGCTTTGATATCATTTTGCCCAACACCTTGATGTTAATTTCAATGTCACTTGATGATCATCTTATAAACTTGATGTTCATTTTCATTATCCATATGTTCATTTCAGTTAAACTTGATGTTCATTTCATGGTCGCTCGATGTTCGACCAACCCAACTTATCTTTCAATTCACAGTCAACTGTTGCTCATTTCAATGTCCCCTGATGATCATTTTTTGTAGCTTGATGCTCTCACACACCACCGATAAGTTTATGTTTATTACGCCCGGTTGAGTAGGTCATTTGATGTTCATGCCAATTGAATTGTTGTCAATAACATAACAAATCGTTCCAGTGTTGCCCTGATGTTCATGCCAATTGAATTGTTGTCAATAACATAACAAATCATCTTGATGTTATTTTTTGGGTGCACGATGATGCTCATTTCATTTTGACTTCATGATGGTCATTTTAGGGTTTATTTTGGGGGTGACCAATCATGTGTATAGTTGATGTTCATTTCGGGGTATGTTCATATTCATGTTTGAGATATAGTTGATGTCCATATCATATATAGGTGATGCTCATTTTGGAGTTTACTTTGGGGGGGTTAATTTGTGTATAATTGATGTTCATTCAAGGCGTACTGGATGTACATTTGAGGTGTAGCTAATGTTCATTTCAAATATGGTTAATGACCCTTAAGTCAAATTATATTTGATGCTCACTCGTTTGTGGTATGTGTGATGTATACCTCATTTGACATGGATGCTCATTGGTGGTCATTTTGGGGTTTATTTTGGGGGTGGGCAATCATGTATATAGTTGATGTTCATTTCAGGGTATGTTGATGTCTTTTTTTAGGTATAGTTGATGTTCATATCATATATAGGCGATGTTTATAATGGAGTTTATTTTGGGATGTCAATTTGTGTATAGTTGATGTTCATTCGAGGCATAGTAGATGTTCATTTGAGGTGTAGCTGATGTTCATTTCAAATATGCTCAATTGTTTGTAGTATGTGTGGGGTGTCAATTTCTACATAATTGATGTTCATTTCAAGGAATAGTGGATGATCATTTGAGGTGTAACTGATGTTTATTTCAAAAATATGTGTTGTTCATTCCAGGTTTGGTGTTAATTTTTCTATGGGTGTTCTTTTTTATGTTTGTTGGTTTTCTAGTGAAAAACTATATGAATAAGACGTTGCGGTCGCGATTAGGTCCGAGATGGACACACTGACTCCGGGATGTCACGTATCAGCCAACGTGATGAACATCTTCTTTAGTCGATCATTGGAAAAGTTTGACTTGGAGATACTTCATTGGAACAGGACGAGCACCATTGTACCCGTTTGACTTGGAGATACTTCATTTTGGTCCATCATGTTGTGTTTATGTGGATATTGTAGTAAAAGTTTACTTTGAGCATATAAAGGTGTTATTGTGTAATGGATACCAAGTTGAATTATGTAATTGACACCAAGTATTGTGAAAATGAGCATCAATTGTTTATGAAATGAGCATGTAGGTATAGTAAAATGAGCATGTAATTGACACCAAGTATTGTGAAAATGAACATCTAACGAACATCTACATATAATGTTCCAATATATGTACATATGGTAAAAATAACATGTAGGTATAGTAAAATGAGCATCAAGTGTTTGTGATCAACTATGTATAGTGAAATGAACATAAAGTTATTCTGATATGAACACCAAGTTGAACAACAAGTTATTCTGAATGTGTACAATTACCACCAAGTAACTGTGAAATGAACATCAAATGTTTATGAAATGAACATCTAGGTAGTAAAATGAACATCTACATAATCAAGCTCAACTTTTCGATCAGGGTGTTTGTTTGTTTAATAATCAAGCTCAGCTTTGCTTCCCCCCCCCCCCCCCTTCGGCAATGTCCATGAACTTATAGAAGGCTCTCCACGCCTTGTTTGTCAATTGCTTCTTCCGGGTTACCTTCTCGCAATAAACATAAAAAAATGAGCACCAGTTTAATTGAGATGAACATCAAATATACATGTCTTAACTGTCTAACACCAGAACTATATGAGATGCTCAGTAAATGACAACGAAATGAACATCAATTGATATACCGGGGTTGTTGTGCAATGAGCATCAAGTATCACATGAATGAACATCATCTAATCTTAGAATGAACATCAACCATACCTTTTATGAATAACAATAACTGAAATGAACATCAAGTGTTTATGAAATGAACATCTAGGTATAGTAAAATGAACATCTACATAATCAAGCTCAACTTTGCGATCAGGGTGTTTGTTTGTTCAATAATCAAGCTCAGCTTTGCTTCCTCCCCGTCGGCAATGTCCATGCACTTATAGAAGGCTCTCCATGCCTCGTTTGTCAATTGCTTCTTCTGGGTTACCTTCTCGCCATAAACATTAAAAAAAAATGAGCACCAGTTTAATTGAGATGAACATCAAATATACATGTCTTGAACTGTCTAATACCAGAACTATATGAGATGCTCAGAAATGACAGTGAAATGAACATCAATTGACATACAGGGGTTGTTGTGCAATGAACATCAAGTATCACATGAATGAACATCATCTAATCTTAGAATGAACATCAACCATACCTTTTATGAATAACAATAACTGAACTGCAATGAACATCAGCAGATATGAACAACAAGTAGTTCTTGAACATACTAAAAATGAACAATGAACACCATCTGTAATGATCATTAAGTCACGCTTACAATGAATGTTGTGATGATGGATTCGAATGAAATGAACATTAAGTTGTCAAATTATGAACATCAATTAATCTTAGAATGAAAAAAAAACCAACAAAAGGAAGGAAAAAAAAAAGAAAGAAAAGAATGCTACTCAAAGCTAAGTAAACAAAGTAAGAGATAGAGATAATAACATAGGAGATGAAGACCAATTCCTATATTTACTCAAAGTTAAAAACAAAAGCATGCTACTCAAAGCTGAATCCATTTTTAACACTCGATCAAAGCAAAACCAATTCCTAATTTACTGACCGAAAACAAAAGGAAGAAAAAAAAAGAAAAGAAAACAGAGGCAAGATAGAAGATGAAGACCGAAGCCAAATAAACAGGGTAAGAGAGAGAGATTCTCTTTCTAGAACATGAAAACTGCATTGTAGTGCTCTTCAAGCTTGAAACATCAAACAACTCAATTTGAATCTCTGATCTGAAATTCTGGCCTTTACACCTGGAACCTCTGGTATACATCAAAGATTGAGGACAAGCACCATTTATTATCTGAAATTCTGGCCTTCTGATTTGTATTTGTTGGGAAAATAACTTGCACCCGTTTAGATTTTGAGTAAAACTGAAGAGAACCAGAAAACCCAAAAAATTAGGGTTTCTGCTCTTTGATATTGAGGAGAACTACGGAGAATTGAAAACAGAATAGCAAAAAAAACCCACCTGCTGTGATTACCGGCAACAAGTGAGGGAGTGGGAGCTGAGAAGTCTTTCAATTATACCATGCATGGAGTGAATGAGCCGGCGTGCATGCTGTAGACTGCACATTGATTGTTATTGGGGTTCTCACTCACGTGAGACCCCCCAATAAAAAAAAAAAAAAAAAAAAAAAAAACTCATCTAATGAAATAAAGGTAAAAGAAATAATTAGACTCACCCTTGATTTGTGAATCAATGGTTAGGATTGCTCCTTCTTCTCTTCTCACAAAAACTCCCTTCTCATTATATCATATCCCTATATATATATATATACTTTTGCAAATTGGATGACAATAATCTCTACTATTAATTTGTATTCTGCTGGTCCAAAAAAAATAAAATTGTATTGTAGTGGGACATAATCTAGAGTATATCCTAAATATCATAGATTTTGTGTTGCATTTGATTCAAAACTTTGTATAACACTTTACCACGATTTTTAATGAATTTACAGCACTTCTCCCAATTTTTTCAATTTTTTTTTCAATTTTTTATGAATTTTTCAATTTTATTGTTTTTAAAAAATCAAAATAATTGCTCGGAATCTCAAAAAAATAATTTAAAAAATGTTTTAGCAACTAAAATTTATTACCTATCTGAGGGCAGGAACGAAAAAAACAAAAATAATATGGGGTAGGCATGAAAAAAATAAAAAGAATGTGGTGATGGATTTGGTACCACTACAATACAATTTTTTTTTGGACCACCATAATACAAATTAAAAGTAGGGATTATTGTCATCCAATTTCCAAAAGTAGGGATTATTAGAATCCAATTTCCCTATATATATATATACATACATACAACACACACACACACACACACACGTGGAAATAGATTCAATGAGAACAACGTTAGGGTAGGAGGGTGAGAAAAAGAAATCACAATCCTTGATTCTACGCCTAACGGTGTGTGATCGTGTATATCAGGAAGTATGATCATGCATGGATATCATGGCTACAGTTTCTAATATATCCATATATGATCACACACCGTCATATATAAAATCAAGGTTTGTGATTTCTTCTCACCTTCCTACCCTAACACTTTTCTCATTGAAACTGCTCCTATATACATATGTGTGTGTATGTGCACGCGGGTCGTATAAAAGAGATAGCACACTTCAATACTTCCAAAATAATAATAATTCCTCCGTTTATCTTTTTTCTTTTCAATTAGAAACTAGATATACATACATACTATGAAAGTAAAATATCATAATTTACTGGTATTATCAGACAGCAAGTATAATGATGTCTCTTTCATTATAACTTGGAGATCAATGTAATAATTCTGCTAATGATACCTAAATCCAATTATGAACTTTAACTATACTTGAATGGCATACGTTTGACACCTAAACAGTTGCCTCATAAAGAATAATGTCTAGCAATATTCCATCCTTTAATTTAATTATCATTTGATTAAAAGGTGTAAACTGTAAAAGACATATAATTAACAAAGAGATTTGGGATCTAGATTTCCTCATCACTTTATTTTAAAATGAATAAATAAATAATACTTTGTTTTGAAAAGAATAAATAAATAATACTGATATTATATTATTACTTTTAGTAAGTAGTAAGCCTAATTAAATAATTGTGTAAAATACTAGTGGAAGTAGAACTAATAATTATGAAAGTACTAGAAGAATCTGTGCAACAACTAAAGCTACTTGAGCTGCTTTCTTAAGCAAACTAATTATACAAAAAGAATAATAAAAAGATAGAGAAAAGAAAAAAGAAAACGCATGAGCGTGATAAGATTTTCATTTTTCAAGCCAATTAAATGTGAAGAAACTGGATTTATAACAACTTAAGAATCCTATTGGAGACCTGTGATCGATCATTACTTTTAAATTTTTATTACTAAAAACTTTGAGAATTTTCGAATATACAGATGCATTTGAACCAAATCTATATAGGCAAAAGAATAAATTTTCAATAAACTTTCACAAAAAACACATTTAAGTATTGGACATCTATGATCATTACTTTTAATTTTCCTTCGAAGTTTAATGTAAATTTAGGCTTGTGTATATTCAACGATATGTTCTTTGAATTGAATAAAATAAGGGTTGGATGGATTGGTTTGGATTAGATTGGATAAGTTATGATGCTTTTTTTGGAAAATTATGTTTTTAGAGAGGATTTTTTTTGGGAATTGTGTCAGGTTTGGATTGAGTTGGATTGGAAAAAGTTACAAATCCAAAGAATAGGAGCTCGCATGTTCGGTAAAGGACCATACTCATATGTATTGACACTTCAATTTAATATTTGTTAAATCATTTGTAATCCATTAATTATGATTATGATACCTTTATTATTATATCTTATATCTTAAATTTTAATTTTAGTTATTTTATAAAAATAGTTCCTATTTTTCAAATGAAAACAAGTTTTGCTTTAATATTATTTACTAACATACATATATTTTCTATTAAAAGCAATATCTTTTTGTGGGCACTTTTAAAAATATGAAGGCATTATTATAATGGTTACATGTAATGCAATTAACTGATATTTGTTGGTGAAATCGGTTTAGCAGGAAATACCCACGTATGTTATGTCCATCTTCAAGATCCCAGCAACACTAATAAATGAGATGCACAGTCTATGTGCAAACTTCTGGTGGGGCTCAACTCGAGAAAGACGTAGGATCCACTGGAAAGCCTGGGGGGAACTATGCAAGCCAAAATGGGCAAGAGGGATGGGGTTCAGGAGACTCGACCTATTCAATGACGCGCTTTTGGCGAAGCAAGGATGAAGGCTACTTAACGATGCTAATTCACTTCTCAGCCAAGTCTTCAGTGCGAAATACTACCGAGGGAAAAGTTTTCTTGACGTTGCGCTCGGACACAATCTTAGGCGTAGTATTTGGGGGGCAAAAACACTCCTTAAAGAAGGCCTGTGTTGGAGGATAGGAAACGGCAAAGACATAAGCATTTGGGGGGACAGCTGGCTCACAGACGGGGAAGGCAAAGGAGTCACGACCCCTCGACCGACGGACTTCCTTCTTGACAAGGTCAGCGATCTGATTGATGAAACAACAGGTTCATGGAGGGTGGGAGCGTAATGAAGAAACCTTCAATGATCGGGACAAAGGACTAATATTAGAAATCCCAATCAGCCCGAAGCTACCAAAGGATAGACAGTTGTGGTGCTACTTGGATAAAGGGTTGTTCAATACCAAGTCAGCATACATATTGTTCATTGCCCGCGGGTCAAAGCGTTATGGGGTGATGTAGAGGAAAGGGGGTTAATAACCAAGGAGAACTATACAAGCCTAGGTGACCTATGTCTAGCCTGGGGAAGGCTGGAGGAGGAGAAAAGCAGGGAGCTTCTGACAAGGGGGTGGCTAGCCTGGTGCATGAGGAACTCCTGGGTGTATAATGGGCAGCAGCTGAGCACTGAAAGGATCAAACAAAGCGCAAAGGTGATGGTGGAGAACTCTAGGGGTGAGACTGACAAAGCAAACCAAGAGAAGCGGAATGGGCCAACACAAATTACGGCAGTGTGGGAGCCACCGGCACTAGAGAACGTAAAACTGAACCTGGATACCCACATCGATCGGGATGGTTGGGTGTGGCTGGGAGTAGTCGCTCGGAACCATAGAGGAGACGTCACGGTAGAAGCAATGCGTCGGGTCAAAGCCAAATGGACACCGATGACGGCGGAGGCAGAGGCGAGGCTGATGGCAGTTCAATTGGCTAGAAGATGGGGGATCGCAAAGTTAACTTTTGAATTGGATTGTGCACCACTCATTCAGAGACTTACCAATGGAGCTTGCTACTTGGGAGCCATAGATTTAATTATTGAAGATATTTTAGATTTCAGTAAAGTTTTCATTTCTTGTTCTTGGACCCATGTGAGGAGGGAAGGGAATTACACGACCCACCACCTTGCAAGGGTTGTTCCTCTGGAGGTAGAGCATGTTTGGGTAGATGTATGCCCAACACAGGTTTCTAGTTATGTTTTGATGGACAAATAATCGATGAATGGTAAGTGATAATACTCATTTCACAAAAAAAAAAAGGATACTAATCTTTATTGCTAATTAATATTTTCCTGTACCGATTTCAGAAAAAAAAATTCCTATACCATCAATTTAAGAAGTTTCTACATATTCTTTTATTTTCTTTCGTATCATTACTAACCAATAGTATTGATGACAATAATATTTTCAAATATCATAATATAAAAAAAATTAAGTAATGATAATCATGGCAATGTCGATTTGCTAAAATTAAGTATTATTACTCGAACTCATGACTTTACAATCACACGACAACAACTCAATCGTTGCGCCAAAGCTTCCCTTCATAGGAGTGCCAAAACTAGTTATTTTGAGTTTCTGTAACACTTGTTATTAATTTTGAGTTTATCTTTGATAATATATAACTTGAGGAGAAATGAAATGAACTTATGAAAGTGTTTTTCTTGAGGTTTATAAGGGTCTATTCCCATCAATTTATTTTGCTTGAACTTGTCTTAAATTAGGTTTACTCTTAACTTATTTTTCTAAACTTATTTTGAGATTGTTTTCTTAAATTTATTTTGAATTGAACTTATGTTAGAAAAACAGGGTAAAGAGAAAATGATAATAATTTAGCTCGTGTTTTTTTAATTGGGTTAACCTAATTAACCTAACCTAACTTGACTTAACTTATCCTTACCTATCCTAACCTAACCCAACTCCCTAAAAAACACCTAAACCAAAAACAAGTTTTTAAGTCAAAAATAAATTAAAATCTTCAAATTTTATTAATAAAATATTTTCACCCAATAAATAACTTAATTCAAACTTATCCTATCATTTACTATTCTGTCCTATTCTATTCTATTCTATTCTATTGTAACTTATCTTAATTTAACTAACCTAACATGAACATAACCTGACAAAAGAACATGGTCGGTTTGTCAAATTCATGATTAAATCAAATTTGCTAGTTTTTTTATTTAAATTTACCAAAATTAAAAAAAAAATTTTGATATAGTATGACAAATTTGACAGGAGTTATCAAAATTTACCAAAAATTTAAAAAAATGACCAAAATTTAGCATCAAAGTCATGAGAATGGTTTTGTTTTTGATGAAAATAGTTGTGGGGCTTTAGCATACAAAAGGGGGTTGCTTTTAGGTTTTAGCTTTGGTTCCAAGCAGGGTAACATTGGAAAGTGGGTTGTGTTAAGTTGAGTTGCTCAAAACTGATCCACTTCCTTTCTCTTTTCTTTTTTTCTCTCTGTAACTCTATTTACTTTTTAAACCTCACATTGAAAGATCGGGTGTATACAAATGACTTTACAGCAAGGAGTGGGAGATGTATGAGATCTTATTGAAATCATATTTATGCTTTTGTCATTTCCATCATTTTGTCTTCCTTTTATGAATCAGAAAAAAGAAAGGCAAAGGGAGGGCACATGGACCTACGACCCACCTTGTATGTTGTTTTAGAATTCCCAGGCTAAAGCTGTTGTTCATTATCAATGGTACCAATCAAGGGAACACCCTTCTTTTATGTTTCACTTCTATCATTCATATAGCATGATTCACATATTATCACATCTCAATTCATCACCGAGGTAACATAACTCCTACAATTGTCCAACACTGAGTTAATTCAACTAGCGAATAAAAAAAAAGAGATCATGATTTGTATTCATTGAAGTGGAGGTAACCAAGTAGCAAACATTCCATCTTCCAACCTTATAAGGACAATTTGGTACATATATTTTCCATCCTGTAAAATTTATTGGTGATTGTCCCCTACATACTATAATCAATCAAATTGTCATGTCATAAAAAATACAATGCATATCCAATGTGATCACATGGGTTTGCCAAGAATTTGTTTTTTGCAAGTTTGTTTGTTGCTAAAAACAAGTATAAATTACGATTTAAATTTTGTTATATATCTTGGAAAGATTTTGTAGTTGGGGTTGATATGAAGGAAACTAGGGATAATAGTGTCGTGGGGATCTTTATTTCTATTAAAAACCCATCCATCTAGAGAAAAATCCTCATCTATATTAAGTTTAAAAGTTGTTAGTAATAACTAATAAGGAAGTGGCCATAAGGAGTGTTAATAAAAGTTTGAAAGAAGATTAAAAAGTAAAATGAAATAACCAATGTTGTTGCTTCATTAAAGATGCACTAAAAGTGGTATTTGTTGTTTTATAAATGAAATCATTTTTTTTTTCTTCAAAAGTAGTGTTGAACATCGGTTTGGGACTGGACTGAGGACCGAACTGGAGGAGCAGTATGGACCAAAGACTGGACAAAAAAAAAATTCCGTCTGGAACTAGACTGACCGAAATGGATCAAACTTTGACGACCGTCGGTGAAGCAGCGAGCTCAATTGGAGTTCTAGGCGAGTTATGGCAATTAAAGCAACATGCACTAACTAGGTGCAGGAGGATGGAGATTAGGAGAAGGGACCGAGAGGGTAAAGTAGTATAAACCCTAAAAATTTGATATATCATTAAAAGAGTTCGGTCATTCGGTCGGTCCTTGATCCATTCAGTTTGGCCCAGGGGTTGGACCGAGAATTGAAAATGTGAAAATTTCTTGGACCAAAGACTGGACCAAAATTTTCGATCCAGTCCGTCCAATCCTCAATCCATTTAAGTCCAACCCAAATTTCGGTTCGGACTGGACTGTGCTCAACCCTTGTTCAAAAGGAAAGTAAGGGTCTTACTGGCGTACGACATGTTAAAAGGAAGTTATTATAAGGTTCCTATTATATTTTCGCTCAAATTACCAAGAACATGATGTTTTAGTGGTATATGAGTTGGATGTTTATCCTATCTATCAGAATTTAAATCATAATTACCACAATTATCTTGGTCGATATTGTAACACTCCTAAAAGTTCTTTGTAGGCCTACTTTCAGAGCTAGGCCTCTATTGGACCTAGTTTGGTGGTTATATATATAGGAAAATTGGATGGTAATAATCCCTATTTTAACTTTGTATTCTGGTGGTCTAAAAAAAATTGTATTGTAGTGATACCAAATCAAGATAGGTAATGAAGTGTAGTTACTAAAAAAAATTTAAATTAATTTTTTGAGATTTCGAACAATTATTATGATTTTTTAAAAGGAATAAAATTGAAAACATCATAAAAAATTGAAAAAAATTGGGAGGAATGTTGTAAATCCATTAAAAATTGTGGTAAAGTGTTATACAAAGTTTTGAATCAAATGCAACACAAAATCTATGATATTTAGGGTATACTCTCGATTATGTCCCATTACAATACAATTTTTTTTTTGGACCACCAGAATACGAATTGAAGTAGGGATTATTGATATCCAATTTGCAAAAGTATGGATTATTAGAATCCAATTTTCCTATATATATATATATATATATATATATATATATATATATATATATATATATATAAGTACAAAGGGTGAGGATCGAAATATGTTGATTTTAATGAGGGCATTTTGGGAAACTTATAATTGGTTCTATTTAATTTTAAAAAAATCATGTAATATTAATGAATGCATTAATGTGTATGTTTGTATTGATGACTCTTTTTTTTTCCCTTTTTTAATGTAATATTTTTTTTCTTTATTCATTTAAATAAGAAAACTATTCTTTTTATTTTTCATTATTGTTTTTTCTTTATTCTTTTAAATATAACCTCGGTAATATTTTCAACAATACGTTTGACTTACTTGCTTCTCATGCAACGCACGGGTCTAAGTACTAGTGGTTAATAAAATTAGCATATTGTTGAGGTGGGGAACTAATGGAATTGGAGCTTCAGGGAGCAAGCAATAAGTGATTAAGACAAAACAAGTGAAGAAAATTTGTCAGAAAAAAAAGCAAAAAATAGAAGCAATGGCTACTTCGGCATGGTCGTGGTCTTGGCCTTGGATTGTGTTGTCATATTGTTGAGGCGTGAATCATCATCTTTACATGACTATCAAACATACACACTTGATGAGGGTTGGGAGTATCCTCATGTTTAGGGTAAGGGTCAATGGTTGAGGCTTAGGATGAATATCCTAATAGAATTAAGATTATTCTTCTAAGTTTTCTGAAAGATGGTAAATTCCCAAGAGTTTCTTACATGGTTTGTGATTAGGGATATGAAACAAGTTGGGTCGAATTGGGTTAAGATCGGCCCATTAGCTATGTAGGGTTGGGTCAAGTCACTGTTGGCCCATTGTAGTTATGGGTCGGGTTAGGCCTTTCTCGGCAAAATGAGTGTCCGTTCATGGGCCGACCCATTTTGATTAATTAAAATGAAGTGTATTTGTACAAAAAAAAAGTGATGCTAATTATTGTTTAATGTATAGAACTAGTAAGATATTTAAGTTTAACATTTAAAATAATAGAAAAAACTATTTATTTTGAGTTATGAATAGGCCGATCCGTCCGCTCATTCACCGACCCTTTAACGACCCAATACTTTGATGACTCCCATTTTATATGGCCCAACCCTGTTGAAGCTATGAAAACCTAGCACGACCATATTCACCCTATGAATACCTGACCCGTTGCCCACCCCTATTTGTGATCATCTCCGTTGCCCACCCCTATTTGTGATCATCTTTTCGCTTTGGATTTTTACACGTGAAACCTTGTGTCCTAACACATGTTCATTTAAGTGATTTGGCACTCTCTCCTTCCCCTTAATTAAGGTTTTAGATTTGGGCTTTGTAAATGAAAAAAAAAAAAATGTGAACTAAAGGTAGGGCCTCTATCCTTGTAGCTCGACTCTGGCAGGCCCAACATCAAAGATTAAAAAAAAAAAAAAACATGGTAAATAAACACAATTTGAATACAATCTCAATCACAAAAGAAATGCATTGTCTTTTTTTTTTTTTTTCTTCAAGGGTAAAGGGGTAATGAAACCAATCCACAGCCCCGCCCCATAGGGCGTTTCTGCCACAAATCACAATTGTTCAATATACAAATCTCTGCACACACAAAGGGAAATACCAAAAATCAAGTATTATGAAGAACTCTTTTTCTAGAGAAAGAGGTTGGTTGCCACAAGCAAGAGGCAAACTCATCCTCCATTGCCCATAGCAACAAAAGCACCAACCAATACATCATTATTTTCAAACCACATATATGATCAGAACAGCCAAGCAAAGGAAAAATGCAAAAAGATTTGTTTGTGCACACTGTAGAGAACTGTTGTTAAGTTCATTGTGAATGAAGAAACTTCTAGTGATTGTTCACCACATTTTGAAGAAAGTTGGCTTGGACTGCTTATTACTTCCTAACCAATGCTGCATATGAACCCCAATGGCATCCAAGTACAAGCTGCTCCTCCCATGGAATCCAACCACCTTCCCTTCTGTCTTTGTTGATGTGAAGAATGTTCCTATTTCCTCGCCAAACGGACCATATTTCCCTCGACTTGTGTAAAACGTTAGTGACTTTATGGCTTTCAAATGCTCATGACCAACCGGACCATAATAACCAGATATACAGGTCAGGACTTCATGTGGGTACTCCAGTTTTACCTTCCAACACCAAAACACAAGGTCAGCAATTAAGTGGCATGATCCCTTCACTTAAAGGCGAAACTGACAAAAAACTTGGAGTTATATGGCACGAAGTTCATTTAACTCCCTGTTGTCTGTAAAATTCAATGGTAAATGGGAGTGGGTAAATATTTACCAACAGTAACCTGAATTTAACAAAATTTATCAATACTTATACGTTTACCAATACTTATTTTTTCCTTAAAAAATGCTACTTTATTCAAAACTGTCATTTTTCCCAATACTTACTAAAACTTACCTTTATTTACTGGAAGTTATCAAAACTTAACTTTTACCATACCAACAATTTACTAACGGATTTTACAGTAGATTAGTGCAGTGAATATTTACCCGATGGGTGCTGGTGCCGGAGTTTCCACCGTGCTTCACTGACCAGATTGACTGTCCATTCCTGTCATATTCAATCTGTATTGAGCACATTGCGTCTGATCGTGTCAGAAATATCTGTTTGATTCCGGTGAACACACCGTCATCCCATGGCTTCCCTCCTTCACCGCCCCAGGGACCAGGTCCGCAGGGAGCTGGTTCTTTCACAATCTTGTAAGGCTGAGGAACATCCATAATCTGGTTAGTTGAAAATCATCTGTAATAAACCTTTGCAAAGATCATTCAACAAACACACTTGCATAACTAACTCAGCTTAATTTATACACAACACCAAATTTTAATCCAACTTCTTAATGTCACATAATCTTCATCGATCAGGATGTATATGCTAAAGGGTATAAAACTGTTCTAAGGCCGTGAACCCTTAGTTTTAAACTTTTGGTTAAAATGGTTCTCGCACAAAGTATCAGTCTATAGCAGTTCATCTGAGCGAGAGGTCTTGGGATCAAATGGCCCCATGCATGTTTCTTTGTGCAAGGTCAGAGAGAGCCTTTGCAACATCCACTCTACAATCCAAACGGGCATTCGAGTGAAGGAGTGTGTTAGAAAATAAAATCATTCTTGGGCCTTCAATCATTAGGTTACGCTTTTGGTTAACATGGTTCTTCGCCAGTATACAGATTCAGGGGTAAAAAGCATACATATAGTAGAGGCAAATGGTAGTAAAGATGATAGAAGAATACCTCTTGTGGTGGAACTCCTTTTGCCACAATTTGCTTAGTAGGCCAGAGGGATTCTTCATGATCACTAGCAACTGATTTAACCTCATCATGCAAAGGGGAAGGTGGGCGCATCGGTGGTGAAACTTTCCCCTCATTGACATGAACTCCTATGGCATCAAGAAACAATCCCTTCCTCCCATAAAACCCCACAACCATCCCTTCCTTGGCTTTGGTCGTAAACGGCGTACCTTGCTCTTCACCAAACGGCCCGTATTTATCCTTTGTGGTGTGGAATGTAAGAGACTTGATGATGGTAGGACCGAGCATCGTTGTTCCATAGTATCCTGTGATATGTGTTAATATCTCGTATGGATAGTCAAAAACAATCTGCAATGAAGAGCAACACAAAACCACAATCAGTTGCTGTTGTTCATCATTAGGCGCTTCTGAATGACATTCATTTCAACAGGACAGTTTTACCTTATCATATTTGAACCCACCAGTTCCTCCATTTCTACCTCCCCATACAGCTTTCCCATTATCCTCATACAAGACTTTAATGTAGACGATGCCAATATTCCGAGATAAGATAATTTGCCTTATACCCGTATGCTTCCCATCATCAAAGGGAGTTCCCCCACTGCCACCCCAGGTATCATGAGCAACCGGGTCTTTAATTTCTGACACCTTTTTCTCACTCGGAGGAGGAAGAGCCAAAACCTACAAATCCAACCAAACAAGCGCTAGGAATCAAACAAAATTTCAGTGATTTCCATATGTTTGAAAAAAAGACAAAAGCGTCATGCTCACCTTATCTTTACTTTCAAAATCAGAGAAATCAGAACGAGAACTTTGCCTTGAGAATGTCAGAGGTGAAGCATGGGTGTAATCTGTCTTCATCATTGGTGGAGCGCTTCTTGTGTTCTCCTTCTGTTTTATCGCAAGCACTATGTCATAATCTTTGCCCAAACTTCCGCGTATTACTGAGTAACCAGCATGCTGATCAGCAGCAGCACTAATAGCATAATTTTGTTGGGGATAAACCACAGCCCTTGATGCATTCATCTGGGGGATTGGCCTCATATATGCCCCAATGGCATCTAGGAACCAACCAGCCCTCCCAAAGAAGCCCACAATTTTTTCCCCGGTTTTTGTGATCGAGAAGAATGTCCCCTGCTCAACACCAAAGGGTCCATATGTTTGCTCATTGCTTACAAAGGTGAGTGATCTAACACAAATCGGTCCTCCTTCGTATAAGGCACCATAGTAGCCATGAATAGATGTTAGGAACTCGTCCGGGTAGCCAAGCCGTACCTGTACAGTCAGAAATACTGTTGAGAACAAGATAGGGATGACTATTTTGAACAAATTAACCCAGAAAATGTTTTGAACCAACTAATTAACCTTGTCTGTTTTGTAGCCTCCTGTTCCGCCATGCTTATCAGACCATACGGAAGATCCTTGCTTATCATATTCAAACTGAATGGAGTCGATACCAGCTCCATGAGTTAATACTATTTGCCTCACACTTGAGTGCATTCCATCGTCCCATTTAGATCCCGATGTACCACCAATCGGCCCCACTGCAACATGCTTCTTCTCATGGTCCTGAAGTCATCAAAAAGTCAACGTAAGCAGTTATTTAAATTGCAATTTCTTAGTTAAATCAGAAGAAAAACTACAACCAGCAGTAGTTACTACTTACCATTATGCTACTGCAAAGTTTCAGAAGACAAAACAATGATTTTTAGCGAGTAATGTGCGTGTGATTGACTGATTGAGCTCCAGGTAGGGCTAATTAGGCATATATAATAAAATCCAGACAGACAAATTCTCAGCAACAGTTGCAGATCATCTAGAAGAAGCTATTCTGTGATCCACTATGGAAGAGGAAAACTCAAAGCAACAGCATCAGATACCAAAAGAACCAGAGCTCCAGTAGTGCAGTGCAACAATAGAGAAGGATCATGCACTTAGGACGGTCAAAAATTTTCCTAGTTTTTAAATTGATCACAAAAGAATTGGAATTGATTCAGGAAAATAGATTCAGCTCCTTTGATTAATTTAATCACGAAATTAATTAAAATGGTCAGCTTCATATTTAGGAACTGGATTCTTTCCTTTACCATCAATCTGACTATTTTCTCAGGGAAGGTTATGTTAACATCAATTACAGTTCAGCATCTGTTGCAGTGGTTCTTATGCTTGGTCTGCCCATCATATTCACTTATTCCTATATTCATATTCATTTCAGCAAAGACTTGCAGGCTATACAACACAACACATACGGACTCTGGAATTCTACATCAATCCAGCTGAGCCTGTCAAATTTTTCAAGGGACCATTCTCAAAGGAATCATTTGCTTAGTTCTTCTCTCTACTTAAAAATGTAAAGAACCATTTGGGTCATTGAGAAACCTTCACACCCCTGAAAAAAGAAAATTGAAAATGAAATTATTTACCCAAGAATCTTACTCTAGCCTTCCCTACAAAACTAACCAATTCGTACTCCATCTTTCTAGTCTTCTAGTCTTCTTCCAAAGCCTTTGATGACAGATTTTCAAACATGAGTAACAGAGTACTTGTACAGAAAACAATCTAGTTAAGTCTCCTCATCTACTCCTTCATCTTCTTCTTCCTAGCAAGCTCTAATGGTTTAAGCTACATAAAATTCTTCTCTTTTTTTGATAAGTAATCAGAAGATATATTGCAAAGACACCAAGGGGGTGTCGCCCATTTACAAAAGGGGCAAGATACAAAAACACTATGCCCTCAACTTCTCATCAATAACATCATCAACAATGTCAAATAAAATCAAATCTTCTATCACCCTCAGGTACCAAACTCCACTATACAACATCCTTAAAAAGCTTAGCTTGGAATCATCTAGGGAGTTCTCAAACTAACCCCTTCAATCCGCCTTCCACCGGGTGTCAGACTTTAGTTCATACTTGAATTATAGCTTCACTTAGAAGTTACGAATCGAAATGTTGGGTCAGTCCGGGTATCCAACCAAGGTGAATTTGGAACACTGAAGGCTAGATGGCCTCCTCCAGGTCCCGCCTCAACAAAGCAGAACCTACCGTAGTCGCGAGTCTGTTTAGGAAGAGAACTTCGATTCGCCCGGCCAGCGGAGCTGCCAACTAGCTAAGCTAGGGAGCTCTTTGCAAGAAAGGGAGAAGAAAATTCCTTCACATTTCTGTTGAAGAACTAAGTGTTTTCGCAAGGGAAAAGGAAACATCAATTTTCGAGCATATGGCAAATCACTGTATTTAGACGAGAACACTAGAATAGTATAACTCAAGAAAAAACACAATGAAAACACTGTCAAGCGGCCCAATGAAGAATCTGCTAAAGGTATCAAAAGCTCTATCTCATTGCCCTTTAGCACCAAAAAGTTTATTCTTGTCAATTACAGATTTAATGCTAACGTAGTCATATGCACAGTAAGAACATTAAAATCAGCAGACCTAACTCACAGTGTTTTTGGTTTTATTTGAACCCAACATAAGATTAGATACGGATGTGTACATGAGGATCACATGTGACCATTGTGAACGTAAAAAAAAAAAATTTTAAAAAAAGCGACAAATTGATTCATTTGTCCCCATTGAGATTATGAATCTATTTATTTACCTTTTCAGCAGACAATCGTATTCTTGAAGTACCTTTAGGTACTAGCAGTGACATGAGATTCACAGGACAAGACATACTTCCTTACCACGCAAGCAGCACAAAGACACTAAGCAATTGGGCTCGGCTAATTTAAAGCGTCCAAGCATCAGAGTAAATGCATGTGTACAGCTGTCCAATTGCATTGGACCCTCGTATAGCTTAGTTTAGAACATGTTCGACTTGACAGTAAAATCCAACTTGTTTTTCTCGTCTTCCTGGCGGACAAGCCTGCAAGAGCCATGATGGATGACAAGCACACTTCATGAAAGAATCATTGGTACCCTTCAGAAATATTCACTGAGCATATTAGTTATGAGCAAGTTTATTCAAGGCATTTCATCGAACATTTTGCATGCACCATTCCAACGTCCACGTCTCAAGCAAACAGACCAAATGCAGCTGCAATACTGCACAATTTAGCATGAAATGTAAGAATCTGACTCTGCGGTGAACTAGTATCAAAGCACATCTTTATTACTAGTGCTTGCAAAAATTCAGATCCACAACCAAAAAAGTTTAGGTCCAACCAAATTTGTTCCATCAATCAGTGTCGAAATTCAGTCCAATTTTCGGGTTTATATCAGGTCGGACAGTTCAAACATGTCCAATTTTTGGTTAAATTTGAAAATGGACAAGAAAAATACGGGAAAGGATGTATCTGGAATTTCATTAAAATCAATCAAAAGTCAAAATCTAGATGAAAAAAAAAATTCAAAAAATCTGACTGTACCTATTTTATTTGGATTTGCCTGCGCTAATTTCAAAGGCAAGATGAGCAATTAAAATATGGGCAGCTTCTGATGTCCGTCTGGACGTTCAATTGGAATCTCTTTTGCATTCCTTTTCTTTCTTTTTCCTTTTGAAAATGTTCCTCTACCTCAAAATAAGTCATTCTTACCCAGGATTACAGTCCCAGAGTGTCTCCAAGTAACATAAATACGAGTTCTAAGCCCTTTTTCTTATATTGGAGATCTCCAATAGCAAATTCTCATCTTCATGCCTGACAATTAGGCAAGCCTGTTTATTTACTGCATTGTTTCATAAGTGTTTAGAAATTAGCTTAAGTTCACCCGGCAATATTGGTTAAATGAAACTCATTAAACTTCTATCATATTATCATATGAGCTATGAGGGCGTCCGTCATGCAGCCACTACACTGATCTTGCTCTTAACATAGCAGATAGCAATACAGCACCAGAACAACACTTCAGGGATAGAAACCAGAAGGACATCCAAAAATCAACTAAACTTTTCCATCTAACATTGAGTGCAATACCAAAACTGTAGAGCATTTTTACATATGATCAGTACGCAAAATGCACGTTGCTTGCATATTTAGTATAAACCCTCAAAATGGAGGCAAAAGAAGTTTGATGTTACAAACTTGGCAAGAGTATCAGATGTCAACACCCCTTGATGGACTATTATAATCTTCAAGAAAACACAATGTCAAGAGCTCTGGGTGAACTTGTGACCGGACAAACTCTCTGACTCGTACAACATGTGGTTTATAAGTCCCCTTGCAGCACTGCATAAGATAAACAGGGAAGAATCCATTACAACCTAGATGAAACTTTACAATAATAGAGACAATAATAGGACAAGGAAGAAAATATATCAGAGCAGCTACTATACTATGTATCAGTTTTCCCACTTTGGATGGGGAATAATTTGAACAGATGCTTTGAATAACTGATACTCTTTTGAAAAGACTAGAAAACAAATGGGTCAGTACTCAGTTACTCGCAGGGGTCCAGCTACAGTCTCCTTATACATAATGAATATTGAGACAAAGACTTCCATCGGAGTTTCAGATTTAAGGATAAGACTGATACAGATCAACAAGCTAATTACCCACCTCATTGCCTTGTTCTAAAAAGAGAATCGGAAGCCTAAAACAACAATTGAAATAACATTGTACAAATTTTCCACGCTAACTGGTTTCGGGGCATGCTAACTCATTTTGGCCCCGAATACTCATACATCAATGTGATTCTCATGAACTCAGAATGTAAATGGTTGACCCCTGGACCCCACTTGGATGGCTGCATTTACCCTCATCTTGCAGAGCCATGCCTAGCAGATACAAGGGACCTGCAAAAGCTAGTTTCCAAAACCAACCCTGAAGAATATGGTCCACTGCTCCATCCCTCCCAGACCCATCAAAGATGATCCTAATGATATTCCCTTTTGGCTTTTATCAAATGCATACATCTCCCCTGAAGCCTGAATGTAATCAAATATGCCTATATCACCACTCACAATTCACAAGGTTCTCGTTAATAATAATACATCTTCTCTGACAGTAAACGAATATGCATATGTGATATCAAAAAGTTCTCAATAACCTGGATTACAATTACGAGAAGTCCTTTGCTCAAATTCAAATCTCTAGAGAACAAAAGCATCATTCACAAAGTGAACAAAACCATTTCATTTTGTTATGACAATGGCACCTTGACACCCATTGTCATAACAAAATCAAAAATACTTCACTAACCCAAGTTTCAGGATGATTCATCAAGCACATCTAGGATGCAGGATGAATATCCAAATCTCAAATAAACATCAGTCTAACAAGAAAAATAATAGATGGACAGTATCTAATGCGGAGTGTCAAAAAAAACCCAACTGCCAAACAATTAACTACTCAAGCAGAGTGTTAAAATGATGTCACCATAAATAAGCAAGGAACCTGAAGAAGTGAACAAAACTTACTCATCCTTCAACTTCTGAATCTTTTCTGGGTCCTTCTCATGCATGTGTTTTTTGAACTGTTGCCTCACCATACTCACCAGAAGATCTGCATTATATTGCTGCAAATTTATAACAAAAATTGATTAATACACTACTGATATCTATGAGTTTTTTTTGAGGACGGAATGAAGCAATTCAGCAAACCTTACTGCCAATATATTTAGCACGACGGAGGCATTCACGATACAACTGCAAAATTGATTGCCAATTTCATTTAGCACCTGAAATTACTGCAAATTCATTCATCCAATCACAGCAATAAACAGAAGAATACAAGACAAAAAAAAACTGGTGAAAATAACTAGGAGAGTTAATAATTGAAAAAAAAAAAATAGGAGAGTTGGTTACTCTGATCGCGTTATTGGCGAGTTCAGGGGGCAACGCGGATTTAGCGATGGCATTTTGATTTAACCAAATCCAATCACTTCCTTCCTCAGCTGATCATCAGAAAGATGTTCCAATGATATACTGCCTCTGTCTAGTGTCAATTTTCTGACTGCCTTATCCCTTTTTATTTGTCAATTTTACAATTTCAATCATTAAAATACCCAAGTTATCCTTAATTAATGAATCTGAGTTTTATTTACCTTTTAAAATTCTTCTTTATTTCTCTTTTTGCATCAAAATTAGTGGAAGGATATAATTGTCTTTGAACAAATTTTTTGTGATATTTCTAATGAGCATCGGTCTTGTAAATGTAGTTATTTTGACAATCATAAAGGGACAGAGCGGCAGTAATTAAGTTCAAACTTCAAACACTAATTTCTGGAAATTTTATGGGCGAACCTTTTTTTTTTTTTCCTTTTTGGAAGGGACAAACGTTTAGCTCTTCACAATAATGCAATTCATTTCCATCAAAAATAATATAATAATGCAAATTAAAATTTAGAGAGAGAAGCAGGGAGATAAGAGATTTTACATGGGCTGAGTTGGTGAAATAACAAATGGTCTGGGTTGGCCCATATTAAATGCATCAGAGTAAGCCCAATAAATAATTTCTTAATAGGTTCCGGAGGCCTGATAAGCGTATTTTTCATCTTTTAGCTTTTTTGGGCTTGCCCTGATTTGTAATAAAATTTTCTTGATTTTCTTTGGGCAAAAATCTTTCGACATTTACATTCATACGTGGGCCTTGTTATGGAAGATGAGTGGTTTAAATATGAGTCAATCATTTACATACGTATAGCAATTTAAGCACTGGACATCATTTTAAATAGTGGATATCGAATAGTGATTGAAAGAAAAATTGTATTTGGTAAGTATAGCGGGTGAATTAACTAATTAATATGAATTAGTGTAAAAGGATATACATAATTTTCAAGATAAAACTTTCAAATGATATTTTTTGACAAAAGAATACGAAACATTACAGTCACAAGTTAAATGTTAACTTTATTAACATTTCAGAAAACACAACTTGAAATGTTAAACGTTATTTAAAATACAAATTTATCAAACACTAATATTTGTCCAATTAGAGTTTTTGAATTGGTCGAAACGATAAACATTACCCCAAAACATTATTGTTGAACATAACCTTAAAGTATAAGATATACTAAATAATAGATATATAATAAATATATTTAGGAAGAAATATACCTTTTTGAAGTTGGAGCATATGCTTAGACCAGCACCAAATAAAATGCTTGCTTATAGCCAAATTTTTTTTTTCAATACCTAATCCAACAGTAGGTTATTTTTTAAACATATATATATGTGTCAATTTATGATGTCAAATACCCCTAATAAAAAAATTTCAAAAAAAAAGTGGAAACTTTTTTTTTTTTTATGAAGAGGCCAATGTTTTCATTCTTCCTCTAACAATCAAAATAGATAAATGGATCTTGTAGGCTTGTACTAAGCTCTTATCCCTTCTTGGTCCACTATTCAAAAACTTAGCTAAAACTTCAATTTTAAGTTCTTTCATTATTATATTTTTGTAAAGAAGAAATTTGATTTCTTCAAGTTGAAGCCAAGTAAAGACTAAATAGGAATGTAGTAAAATACACATAGTAATAATGGAAGTAGGCTTCCTGCAAATGAAGGTCCACCACTCATCAATTAGTCATCACCACAACAATAATGGCATCAATTAAATAATTAGTGAGTGACATGAAACTCATGACACCTTATGTGCTTTTTACACCCTTTTTTTGCTTGCTTTTCCTTTTGTCTCCCTCTACCTAGCTAGTTTAATTTCACTTTGATTTTAGCTTACAAGATTTGTGTTTTCAGACTTCACTTTCACCCACAAAAGCTTAGCTAGCTTGCTTGATAGCTACTCATTGAAAATGACATTTTCTTCTTAATTAAACCAGCACTAACACGAGTAGTGTATGTTGTTTTGGATACCAATAATTTCTTCATAAACATCTTCCAACAATTCAATATTTAATACTTCATTTGTCCCTAAATAAGTTTCAATTTAACTAGGCTTTGACCATTGGATTACTCACAAATTAACATGAGTTATAATACAAAATTAACATCATTGTAATTTTTAGTACAATATCTTTCTAATGATGGTAATTTCATGTTGTAACTCATTGTAATTTGTGAGTAATCAACAATTAAAATTTAGTCAAATTGACACTTATTTTTTATTATTTAGGGATGAAGGTAGTATTAATATTTTAGATTAAAACAACATATCAATTAATATAAAATTTCAGTTACATATATTTATTTGAATGCTATAATTGTTTGGAAAATGCAGTAAATTAAAAGACCCCACATTAATTTATTATTCGTAAATAATCTATGATTAGTTGGGGGTTCCTAAGATTACTAGCATCCAAATACCACAAAACTTGAATTATTCACTTTCATAAATTCTGTGATGAGATGCAGTGAGAATCATTTAATCTTTAATATTTTAGTAGTGACTTTAAAAAAAGTATGAACTAAATTATTTGATATGGATACCCGCACATATAAGCTCCATAAATTTGGATGGCTTGCAAATAAGTATAGTATTTAGCTAAAATTACGGGTGAAAAACTATCACACGTAATAGTATTACTAATGATCAAGAAAAAGAGAGCGCTCTAATTTCACACGCATTCAACATAGGAAAAATTATAGTGGTTGTGTCAACTTTTATTTTCGCCATTCAGTTTTTTATTTAGTACAACATTATAAAATATATTTTCTTAATTAAAATAAATTTTTCAAATTTTTTTAAAATTTAAATATCTTAAATCAAAATTTTTGCCTAGTAAATAAGCATATTTTGAAAAATATTTATTTTAAATTTTTTTAAAATAAATTAAAATTTCAAAAAATATATTTTACAATTTATATTAAATAAGAAAGCTAATGGTCAAGATAAAACTTGACATATGTATGAATAAGATTTATTTTACTTACGGCGGTTGTCATAGTTGACAACCACTAAAAGTGCATCCTTGAGCATAACATGCATCTCTAATGTCTATGTACAAAATTTACTGGCTAGATCTTTGGACTCGTATAGTATCCGTCAAAATCCAAGGCTAGTATTATTGCACGAATTTGATGGCACATACACTTTCAACATCATAGTTTCTCATGTGACTTGCAAGCATGCAAGATATGTTTAGATATTATTCAGTTTTGTCCATATTTTTAATTATTATAAAAGATGCTTTAATGTGTCATGCTTAATTTATTTAATTATACTTCATAAAAGTTCTATATAATATACCAATTATTGCTACTATTGACATTTGAAGACATTATATCTTAATAATAGAATTCAAAACACGCACTCATGTGTGTGTGGGGTTGTCACTTTATTTTATTTATTGCGTTTTAATCAAAACTTTTCTTCAATATTTTTTAGACCATTTTCTCAAAGATAATTTCGTGAAACCTCGTAATTCGAAGTTTATGTAAAATTTAGTGGCGGATCAAGGTCTTCTGGTTAAGGGTGACCACTATATTATTATATTTATCAGAAGATACACATAAAATTCATAATTTTTATTTCAAGTTATACTATTTTTTTTTATAGTGACCGTGGTCACCCTTAAATTACACTGTGTTAGAGAAAAGTGAGTAGTAAGGTAACAGCGGAAGCGAATAATAGAATCGAAAACGAGATGATGGATATTACGACAAAATTTAGGAACGAAAAATAAGCGATAAAATCAAACACCAGAATTACGTGGGAAACCGAAGAACTCGGAGAAAACCCACTGACGCGACAAATGAAAATAATCCACTATGAGAAAGGAGGAGTACAACCTGATCACTATCACAGGGTGTGATGCGATCCACAAAGGAGATTACAATAACAATCTCTCAACACTCAACTCACAATCTCTCATGATACACTGGGGAAAATATTGGTGAGACCCCTTTCTCTCTCAATATTTTCTCTCTCTCTAGCTCTCTGTGTTTTCCGATGTGTTTTTGGTGGAGAAACATGCACCCTATTTATAGGGAAAACTCCCTATAACCTAACTTGACTCCCACTCCAAATAGATTTAGAATCTAATACAATTAGGAAACCCAATACAATAAGGAAACCTAAATAATACCCTAATACAATTAGGAAACAAATAATTGTGAGATCAAGAGATTTGGTGATTTTAGGACACTTTCCTAACAAACTACACCTTGGACTAAAATTAACGAATCATCGGTCCAGATAAACATCTTGACTGTCGCCATCAACACGCCCCTCAGGCGTGGCCCATGAGCTCTCATGCTTAGAACACCAACTAAGTCCAAACAATGTTGGAACTTAGCTATAGATAGAGGCTTGGTTAACATGTCTGCAGGATTATCAGAAGTATGAACCTTCTTCACCATGATCTCTCCTGCAGCAACTATATCTCTAATGAAGTGATACCTGACGCTTATATGCTTGGTCTTCGAATGATAAGTGTCATTCTTTGTCAGATGTATAGCACTATGACTGTCTGAATAAACCAAAGTCTCGCCATGTGGTACTCCAAGCTCCATGACCAATCCCCTTAACCAGACGGCTTCCTTCACTCCTTCCGTTGCAGCAATATATTCAGCCTCTGTAGTAGGCGAGTGCTATAGATCAAGTGAAGCTTTCAAGACATTGCTCCTCCACATGACGAACACATACCACGAAATTGGCGTCTCCTATCCGGATCTCCACCATAATCGGCATCAACATAACTGCAACATCGACGTTGCGGCACTACCTCTATCATACAGATGCCCTTCTCCAAAGTACCCTTCACATAGCGAAGGATCCACTTCACTCCTTCCCAATGCTCCTTCCCTGGATTCCGTATATCTACTCACCACACTAACTACGTGGGGCAGTCAGTCTAGTACACACCATGGCATACATCGACTACCAATTGCACTAGCATAGGAATATTAGACATCCTCCTTACCTCCAAATCAGTTTAGGGCGGTTCTCACGAATAACTTGAAGTGTGCGGCTAAAGGAGTTGAAGCGCTTTATTTCTCATGTTGAATCTGTCCAACACCTTCTCCAAATATTTCTTCTGAGACAGGAATAGCTTCCCTGCCTTTCTATCCCTTTGGATCTCCATACCCAAAATCTTCTTCGCCGCTCCGAGGTCTTTCATCTCAAACTCCTGGTTGAGTTGAGATTTCAGCTTCTTTATTAGTGGCATGTCCCTGGAGGCAATCAACATGTCATCCATATACAATAATAAATAAATGAAAGACCTTTCTTCAAATTGCCTGCAGTACACACAATTATCATAGTGACTTCTTGTGTACCCTTGCCCTACCATAAAGGTATCAAACCTTTTGTACCACTGCCTGGGTGCCTGTTTAAGTCTATACAAGGACTTCCTCAATCTGCATACATTCTCGCTGTTTCAGAACGATGAAACCTCTCCGTCGCCTCATATATATTTCCTCCTCCAACTCGCCATGGAGGAAAGCTGTCTTGACATCAAGTTGCTCCAACTCCAAATCAAATGGAGCAACAAAGGCAAGCAAGGTGCGGATCGACGTATGCCTCACGACTGGCGAGAATACTTCGTTGTAGTCGATTCCTTCTTTCTGGTTGCAACCCCTTACCACTAATCTGGCCTTCCACCTTGCACTTTCTACACTAGGGATACCTTCCTTTCTCTTGTAACCCACTTCGCAGTAAGAGCCCGTCGCCCTTTAGGCAACTCACATAGCTCCCATGTATGATTTTTCTGCAGACTCTCCATCTCCTCTTGCATAGCTCCTATCCAATTTGAGGCATTCAGACAAGAGATGGCCTCCTGATAGGTAGAAGGTTCAGCACCTTCAAGTGTCTCCTCTGCAACACTCAGCGCATAAGCAATCATAGCATCATCTTCTTCAGTATATCGCGCTGGTCTCCTGATCTCCCTCCTGGGACGATCTCTAGCAATGCATGGTTGTTCCTCCACCTGAGGAACATTCGTCTCAATCTCAGGCTCATCAACTTGAGTTGGTTCAGGAGCAAACTACTGCAGGTTCCAGCAGCTCCACCTTGAGCCTGCTCCACCTCGAACACCATTCTTCCTGCATCCTTCTCCTGATTTCCTGCATCATCAGAAGTACCGGTAGATTTTATTCCAGATAACATGGCAGTTTCATTAAAGGTTACATCTCTAGACTGAATAACTTTCATCAAATCAGGACACCACATTCTATATCCCTTAGACTTAGACCCGTAACCTAGAAACATGCATTTAACAGCCCTGGGAGACAGCTTCCCATCATTCACATGGACATATACAGGACATCCAAAAATTCCCAAATTAGAATAATTAACTAGATTACCTGTCCATACTTCCTCTGGAATCTGGTATTCGATAGAGGCATGAGGTGATCTGTTCAGTAGGTAGCAGGCAGTAGATATCACCTCTGCCCAGAACGATTTGTTCTTCCAAAGCCCTGCATTCGAGAGCATGCAGCGGGCTTTCTCCAGGAGTGTCCTGTTGATCCTCTCGGCTACCCCGTTTTGCTGAGGCTTACCCACCAAGGTTCGATGCCTCGCAATCCCATGCTCCTCACAAAATTCAGTAAATTCAGAATCAACAAACTCCAACCCATTGTTAGTCCTGAGTTTCTTGATTTTCCTGCCTGTCTGGTTCTCCATCAAAGCTTTCAACTTCTTGAAATATGAGAATGTCTCATTCTTGTGCCGCAGGAAATAAACCCAAGTCTTCCTCGAGAAGTCATCCACGAATGTCAACATGTAGTGCTTGCCACCCAATGATGGCACTCTAGCAGGACCCCACAAATCTGAATGAATATAATCAAGGATCCCTGCTGTTGTATGTTTAGCCCTTGAAAAGCTAACCCTCTTCTGTTTCCCGTAGACACAGTGATCGCAAAACTCCAACTTGCCGATCTTTGCGCCTTCAAGGTATCCCTTCTTGCTCAACATTGACATTCTCTTCTCGCCCATGTGGCCTAGTCTCATGTGCGCGATTTTGTCTTGTCGGACTCATCAAGATTTAGGATCGCCACGCAGATCTGTCATGTAGACCCTGCGGGATGTATGACCGCCTTCCTGATTCCCTTCATAAGAACCATGAAACCCTTGCACACTTTCAAAACACCATCTTCTCCTTTGTACCTGCAGTCGTTAGCCTCAAGAGTACCCAAAGAAATTAAATTTCGAGTAATGTTAGGGATATGACGAACCTCCTTGAGAGTTCTAACAATGCCATCATGAGTCTTGATTTTGATGTTGCCGATTCCTGCAACCTTGCAGGCTGTGTCGTTACCCATGACTACAACCCCGGTGTCAACATTCTCATAAGACTCGAACCAGTCCTTATGAGGACACATATGATAGGTGCACCCCGTGTCAAGAACCCACTCATCTCTAGCTATCCTACTCGATGTGGTAGCCAAGGCATCATCCGTAACTACAAACCCATCACCATCTGACTCGGACTCTCAGCGGTTTGAGGTACCAGTTTGGTGTGATTATCCTTACTCTCCCGCTTGGTCTCTGTTTTGCCCAACGTCTCTCTCTATATGCCCCATCTTACTACAAAGAGTTACACTTCTTATTCTTGTGAGGATTCCTAGACTTTGAACGATGTTTAGACCTCCCTCTAGACCCGTTTCCCTTACGTTCAGTATTTCTACCCCTTACAACCATAGCATCACCACCCTGGTCATCACCATCGGTATCAAGTTTCTCCTTAGACAGTAAACTAGCATTTACTTCACTAAGGTTAAGGTCACCACGATTCCCATACAACATAATTTCCTTAAAATGTTTATGTGATGCAGGTAGGGACAGAATTAAATGAAAAGCTTTATCCTCATCAGTGTGTTTTATATCCATTGATTCCAATTCAGTAATAATAGAATCAAATTCACTAAGATGTGCCTGAATAGAAGTACCTTGGGGCATCTTCAGCCTGTAGAATTTCTTATTCATCCGGTACTTATTTGCACGACTCTTCGACATGTACAAGTCTTCCAGTTTGGTCCAGAGCTCCCGAGGTTTCTCGATATGCATCACCTCTCTCTGAATGTGCTCCGCCACACATTTGAATCCTGCCGAGTCTTATCTTCAAGCTTCTTCCACTCCTTGGAGTCGAGTTCCCTTGATATCCTTCTGGAGTTTTTTGAATTCATCATCGCTCATTGTCGCATCAGTCTTCGTGTCGGGATACTCAATCACATCCCATAACCCGTGCTGAATCAGGACCGCTTTCATCTGCAGTCTCCACATAGTAAAACTCCTCGTTCCATCAAATTTTGGAATATCGCACTTCATGATTGAAGCCATCTCCACCTTGCTCTGATACCACTTGTTAGAGAAAAGTGAGTAGCAAGGTAACAATTGAGCGAATAATAGAATCGAATAGATAGCGGATATTACGACAAAATTTAGGAAGGAAAAATAAGCGATAAAATCAAACATCAGAATTACGTGGGAAACCGAAGAACTCGGAGAAAAACCCACGGACGGCGACAGCCAGAAAATAATCCACTATGAGAAAGGAGGAGTACCACCTGATAACTATCACAGGGTGTGATGCGATCCAAAAAGGAGATTACAATAACAATCTCTCAACACTCAACTCACAATCTCTCAGGATACACTGGGGAAAATATTGGTGAGACCCCTTTCTCTCTCAATATTTTCTCTCTCTCTAACTCTCTGTGTTTTCCGATGTGTTTTTGGTGGAGAAACATGCACCCTATTTATAGGGAGAACTCCCTATAACCTAACTTGACTCCCACTCCAAATAGATTTAGAATCTAATACAATTAGGAAACCCAATACAATAAGAAACCTAAATAATATCCTAATACAATTAGAAAACAAATAATTGTAAGATCAAGAGATCTGGTGATTTTAGGACACTTTCCTAACACACTGGGATCCACCTAGATAGTAATTAAATGTTTGCATAAAGAAAGATTATGTGTACATCTCAATTTCGTTCTCAAAATCCACACAAATGACTGAGAAGTGAGAATACAAAGTCAATTGTTTGTAAACATATGGATAGATCCAAGGGGCCGGGAAGACAACATAACAAAACCACATAATGTACTAATATAAATTTTGAGAGACAATGATAATCCACTTGTTCGAAAAGAATTTAGATCTGTATATATATGTATTACCTAATTATTCTGTTTGGAAATGATAACTAATAATGATGATAAGATAGATGGACTGAGATCCATATAAACATGGGGAAAAGCTAGACATATGGAATAGGATATACATGCAAGTGATATGATGTAGGTCCAAAAGTATAACTTTGATTTGATATTTATTTAGTTTTCTAATGACAACCGACACACAAATCATAAGTCCCCAAGGAAAAAGTAGGATATGGATGCCATGCCTTGGTCCATATGCTCACCATCCGTAGTCCGTATAATATACATGGTGATAAGATCTATTAATTATTGTTTGTCAATATATATTCATTGACTCGTTTTATAGGATAATTGTAGAGGGTTAATTAATGAGTGAGGAAAGAAAGCAATATTGTGAAGGTCATGAAGGATAGCAGGTTGTTATTCTGGTCCAGGTAGTTAGGTATCTGTTACAGATCATTAAAGGATAGTCCTATCTATATAACATCATTGTTGTATATCTCACTATATATATAGTACATTTTCTTATAAATTAATTATCTAGAAAAATATATCTTCTAGTGATATTTTTATTTGTTTGGTAAATATACACATACATATCTCTATTGTGGTATGAGGAAGAGGGGCGGGGGAACTGGATGAGAGAGAAAGGGAAGGATGAAAACTAAACTGTTTTAATTAGAAATAGGAGCAAATGCGAGCTCGAGGAACTCGGGCCGCAAGGAGTAACATAGAGCAGGAAATTGGAGTTTCTTAAGGTGGATGTAAAAAAATAATTTACAAAATGAGGGGAGAAAATGATTTTTATTAGAAATGACTTTCTCTATTTTTTGACCGTTAAACACCTGAAAATGGGAAAATTATTTTTTGTAGAATGATTTTTCCTACCCATCCTAATATCTTTTCTAATTTTTCATATTCTTTCAGAATTTTACATGCTATCAAAGTTCTACATGTTAAATTAGATTTAAAAAAACATAATTCTAATTAAATATTAATTCAAAAATATCAAGTTATCATAATATCATAATAAAGAGGACACACTGTTATATACCATCAAAGTATAAAGCTACTGGTACAAGAAATAAAATTCGACACACACACACACACACATATATATATATATATATATATATATATATATATATATATATATATATACCATTCTTGAAAACTATAAATAAATATTTTTTATATTTTTATTTATCTATCTATTTAATTAATTTTTTATCATTACTTATTGTCATTTTATATTTTTAATATAATTTTATTAATTTTCTATCTATATTCATAATTCTCATAATTGTCAATTTAAATAATTTATAATTTTTCTCCTTAGCTTTGTTGATTATCTTGATTACTTTTTCAATATGACAAATATAAATGGAAAAGAGTAATGAATAAGGGGCAAACAAAGAAAGAATACTATCACGTGGTAAGTATTAATCAGAGGCTGTTTAATCAGCCGTACTTTTGTTGCTTAGTGATTAATGGAATCAACATAATTAATTTCATATCGTGATTTGTTTCAACTCATTTGGATACCATTTATAACAGTTTTGTGCAATACACATCTAATCATCTTTATTTCACTTGTCAAAAACAATTCATAAGTTCATAACATACTTTACCGCCGTCCCATAATACTTGTTCATTTGGATAAAATTTAAAAAACCAATAAAATAAGTTGGTTAAGTATTGTGTTGTTTGGAAAGTTGTAAATATGAGTACTACCTCCGTCCTTTTTTATTTGTCCAATTAACTAATTTTTTCGTCCCTTTTTATTTGTCTAATTACCTAACTTTTACATTTCCAATAACTATAATACCCATTTTATCCCTAATAAATGCACTCTTTACATCTTTCTAAGGATATTTTCAAGGATATTTTTGGCAATATATAAATCTTTTGCTCTATTCCCTATATTTCTTGGTTTTGTGAAAGTAGGTTTTGAGACAATTAATCAGGGATAGAGGTAGTATTAAATTGTATGAATATCTTTCTCTATCTCACTTTTTTTATTTTTATATGACAAAAAAACTGATAAAAAAAGTAGTTAGTTGAAAAAAGTTGCATTGAAATTACAAAATGACAAGTATTGTGGGACAAAAAAAGTTATTAAAGTGACATCTATTATAAGACGAAGGTAATACATTTTTTCTACGCTTATTACCTAGTTTTACTTTTGACCAAGTCATTTAATTATGTAACAACTAACAATATTATCTCTTTATTATAACCCCATTGGCCATTGTGATACTAACTCTAAAAAAAAATCTTTAGAAACTAGTTGGTGTCCAAGAAAAGAATTTTAATTTAAAATTTAGCGTAACCATTCAATATTCCTTTTACCATTAAAAAAAGATATTCGATTTGTAGATATTTTGCATATATGTGATTGATATTATCTTTGTAATATTATCTACATCTATATATATTATGCAAAATGATAAATATTTTGATACAAAATGGTTAATAATCATCTTATATTTCACTAAAATCACTCATAAAGTTAAATGTAAGTATATTTAAATAATTATAAAGATATGTTTCATTACTTTGAGGGTTATTACATTTTTTAAATAATATAAAAATAATTATTTATTTATATTTTTTGATTAATATAAAACTATGCATAAAATGTCCATTTTCTATGTACTATGATTGATAAAAGGTTCTTATTTGTACTTTTTGACCCAACTAATAAGTATTATACTCTTATAGTTGATAAATAAATATAATTATTAGAGAAATTATTATAAAAATTATAAAAATATGAAATATGAACAATTTAAAATGATTATTAATCATTTTAAGTTAAAATATATATCATTGTTACTCTATCATAAGTCCATGTAAGCGAAATTTAGACTGAGAGATTATTTTTGTTATGCATGAGCCGTTTGCGTGAAGGTTGCATGAGATGATTTTAGAAGTTGATGAGTAGAAGCCCACTGCCCAAGTCGATATTGGACACATAAGTAGAGAAGTGAAGACAAAGGAAGGTAATAATAATAATAATAATAATAATAATAATAATAATAATAATAATAGTACACCGTACACAAATAAATGAAGCAACCGCACACTTGAAATTAAGTTGGTCCAATCTATTTGTGTGACTTGAATATGAAGGGAAAAAAAAAATGAAAAGTGCCACCTAATATTGTCATCCACGTACATTTTGACTGGTGATCTAGAAATAAATAAGCAAAGCAAATATCCCCTACATTTGTGCTGTATTCAGCCCCGCTGTCTCAGCTCTCTCCCTCTGACACTTTTTAATTATTTTATTATTATCTTTAAATCCCCTTTCATAGTTTATTTGTGAAATAAACTCTACATGATCTGATCAAGGCTTAATTATTGAATAATAATACAGTAGTACATGAATACACCTACTGCAAGGTTTCAAGGGTGTGCCCCTACATATAATGCTGCATAAAACACAAGAAAAATGGCCATGCATGCTATCATGTTACTGCCCGCATTTGTATATCTAGGGACAAAAATATAACAAAACTAATATGAGTTTTGAGGTGATACATCTTTTAAACACATTGCCCTATCATTCAAATTATATTATTATATATATTAAAGTGAACTTAAATAATATGATCGAATTTTATAACTATAGTATAACATATAAAGTTGTATTTTTATCCATTTTTTTTTATATTTCCAAAAAATGTGTAAAAGAAGCTTAACGAAAGGCCGTGATCAATTAAGGTGTCATTTGTGCTCATTGACACAGTCTGAGCATCACAAACTTTTTAAAATTGATAACTAATACTTATTATTAAAAAAAATAGGGTAGAAAAATGATTGAAAAAATCAATTTGATGAAGAGTAAGACACATAAAAAGTGCCTTGGAGTAAGACCCATCTCATCATTTTACATAATTTATAATCATTTATATATTGTTATTTATTTTCTTTCTAAAATTAATTTAATGTACAATAATGATATGTTCATATTAAGATAACACACTTAAAAAATATATATCTTTTGTCAAGATTACCATTAAGAAAGAATTTTAATTATGTTTTCTAATTTCACTAGCATGAATTTTAGTTTTTTTTTCGATTATTGATAACCAAAAGGTTTAAAGGTTCATAAAAATACAGCAAACCGCATACGAAACAACAATCACCACCAAAAGAGAAAGGTTACAACCAAACTGTTAAATAAAATAACATAGCAAGGACTTTCACGGGCACTACAGCCAAACAAAACCATTACATTGCAAATAAGATGCAGGATCGACAAATTCAGCTTGATGGGTCATCGAGGACTCGCGCGCCAATATCATTGCCAATAATCACAGCCCTTCGGTCAATCTCAGCTTCAATATCATCAAGATTGCTATCTTCCGACATATTCGCATGTCTATTCATCCTAACCTTCTGACCACCCTTTTGGCCACGAGCAGCTCTAGAAGTTGCATCTCTAGCAAGCTGCCACTTAGATTTCATCAACATGTTAAGTTTTCTCTTACTTCTGCCTTTACCTTTCGAAACCTCAAGGATGGATTCTTCAAGATCTGCAAGCAAGTCATGCTCAGTCACACCATCAAAGGATTCAAACTGGTTACTAAGAGTGCGGTCACTGTCAGATTCGGCCTCTGGGTCTCTATTAGCCGCCCGATTGATTTTGGAACCACTCAAGAGGACACCTTTATAAGACAATTTGCTTGCATGCTTATTGCTATCCAAGCCAACATTAATAGAGTCTGTAATGGTTTTGCTAGAATCATCCACAGACCCATCACAATCGGGATCCTCAAGAGAGTCGGGCACCCGTGTCTTCTTTTCCAAAATTCCTCAAACCATTGTCAACCCCACAAGCGGACGGGATATGCAAAACATTCGAAATACGAGCATCACCAATATTCTTCTTAGGTATCCACTTTTGGCTAACTTTTGCAGTAGTAGGAGGTCTAACAACTTATTTTTTTATTGAATTTTGCCCAAAAAATAAAAAGCTTCCAGTGATACATCGACAATTGATACTTTATGAATTTAGCAAGAATTTTAGTTATATCACCTCATTTCGCTGGCTTTTATTGAAATAATAATAAGAAGAAAAAACGTATCTATGTCATATTCAAGAAGGATTCTTATTTTATATTAATGATTATCCCGTTCTTTTAATAATCCTAAAGAAGTTAGCAACTTAATATGCATTATCTATATAATCTATATATTATAATAGAAATCATTGTGCGTCCCACGAAATAGAGCCATGAGAGTGACTGTAGGGGAGTAGACCAATCACAACGTAGAAAATTATATTTTTTTATATTTTCAATTTTTGTTTATTTTCAATCCGGCTTTTATTTTAAAATTAAAAAAAATCAGAAAGTATCACTTATCCTGGACTGCTTTGGACTCTGAATTAAATTATTTTGGTGCAAATAACAGTAACTATTTTGGTGTTGCCTATAATAATAATATCTATATATTATAATATAAATCATTGTGGGTCCCACGAAATAGAGCCACGGGCGTGACTAAAGGGAATTGGCCAATCACAACGTGGAAAATTATACTTTTTTTCTATTTTCTATTTTTTTATTTTCAATCCGGATTTTATTTTAAAATTAAAAAAACCAGAAAGTATCACTAATCGTTGACCGCCTTGGACTCTGAATTAAATTATTTTGGTGCAAATAGAAGTAATTATTTTGGTGTTACCTATAATAATAATAATAATAATAATAATAATAATCTATATAATAATAATAATCTATATAATATTAATAGTAAAGTTTTTGGGTCCCGCTAAATGGAGAAAGGAGATTAATAATAATAATCTTGATCTTGTGTATATTTTATTTGAATAATTATGTTACGATACGTTTTAATTTGATAATATCATTAATGTTTCGCTCTTTCTAATTTATATTCCCATTTGTATATAGTTTATTTTTTTTATTTTCTATGAAAATAACTATTTTTTCCTACACTGTGCATTGCACGGGTTTAAGACTAGTATATAATATAATACTAATGACAAAGTTTGTGGGCCCCATGAAATAGTGAAAGGAGATTAAACTGAGCATCAAGATAATTCTAATTTTTTCTAATTTCCATTTATCTATAATATATTAAAATTCTATTTTGTTATTCACCTTAAACAAAGCACGTTTGTCACTTTTGATAACCACATTTTTCCATTTCAATTTTATTCAATATATTAAATTAGATAGAGCTAGATTTTCTATGTCATTTCTATTTTATTATTTGCTTATTTTTACTTAAATCAATACTAAATAATATTTCTCATATCAAACCTAAACATAAGAGATTAAAACAAACAATCATCACTCATTATATCATAAAACACCATCCAATTTTGAGTCATCAAATGGACAATAAATAACATGATATGCAAATTGATTGTATTTGAATTGTCAAAAATAGAAACCAACGCGATTTCAAATCATTAATGCAAAAAAAAAAAACCTAAATCCTTAAATGATCAAATTAGAAGTGTAAAATAGGAACCACGAATCCCAAATGAATGAAAACGAAAAAAAATAATGAAGAAGGAAATGAAAAAAATAATGAAGAAATATACTCTTCAACAAGTCGTAGATTGAGAAAAAGTTTGGCGACATAAATCTACAAACCACAACACAAATTTCGATCCTTGCCTTATCGAGTACAATATGAACAAAAATACTAACAAACTGCTCAAATTTTTTTGTTTGATCTTTTAATAATTTACTATACTCGCATGTATATTTATATTTGGTTTAATTCTTTTTGCATCTTGCACTTTCAAATTTGTATATTTTTAAATAGGGCTGGCAATGAGCCAAGCCGAATCGTGAGCCCTCGCGAAGCAGCTCGACGGGAAGCTCGATAAGCTCGACTCGCAATAAGTTCGAGGTGACTCGGGCTCGGGCTCGTCACATAAACAAGCCAAGCCGAGCCCAAGGAAGCTCGGCTCGTGAAGCTCAAAAGGCTCGTGAAAATGGAAAATTGGACGAAATATGTTATGTTTGATAATACAATTTCCAAAATAACATTACCATTTCACATGAATTGAAACTTGTGCTTTTGATACAACATTTTTTTATGTGTTATAAATCCACAATCATAAATTATTTTCATTATCACTAAAAGATTCCTTTATTTTATATCATATAATTGTTATTTTAAACTAATTAATTTTCAATCTTATATCATTATTTGGCTTTGTTATAAGTGTTTTTTTTTACTATTCTTTATTTTAAGAGTTACTCTTCATTATCATTTTGTAGGTCAACAAAATGAATAACAATAAACAAGTATTGGCTCGTTAAAGCTCGTGAGGGCTCGCGAGCTTAACTTTTCAGGCTCGCCAAGCTTGCGAGTCGAGCCAATCTTGCAATGTAGCTCACGAGCCAAGCCTCAAGCATGCCAAGCTCGGGCTCGACTCGACTCATTTCCTGCCGTACTTTTAGATCTTGCACTTTTACATTGTTGTTTCAATTGAATTGTTGGTCTCACGTGTTTTTTGCTTTAGTGTATTTTTTATTTGAACAATTTTGTTATGGTACATTTTTATTTGATAATATCATTAATGTTCGTTCTTTTTAATTTATATTCTATTTGTATATAATTTAATTTTTTATTTTTTTATCAAAATAATTATTTTATCGTACACCGTACATCGCACGGGTCTATGGCTATAAAAAGTATAAGGAAATTCCATTAGAAAAGTAAAGGAAAATAAAAAAATATAGTTCTTATTTGCAAAAGAAAGGCACAATCTCCGATCCCCACTCTTAGTCTTGCAGATGCTTTGACCACAGTCCAAAATGAAGATGATGAATGGGAATCAAAGAAACACGCACATACAATGATCACACAAATACATATATATATTTTTTGGTTAGGCATATATATATATGAATGGTATAAAAAGTAATATATAATTGATATATGCCTAATCAAAAAACTATCACAATATATATAAATGGTATAAAATCACATTTATATATATATTTTTTAAAATTTACAAAAATGCATATAAAATATGCCTAACGGACGGGGTTCATTCGTTAGGGTGTCAATTTTAATTGTTGGCGTAGCCAACACGTTCCAAGCTTCTTATAATTGATAATTAATAGTATCTGACAAAAAAATTGGAATTAAAAATAATAATACGTATTAGTTTTATAAAAAGGAAGACACTTGAGTCAAGACACATATCATCACCCTTTTACGGAAATATATATTTTTTGGTTAAGGGAGACCAGAAGTTAGTAATAAGTGTTGAGGAGATGAATACAGAGAATGAATAAGATCACAAGGCAAGATAGTGATGTGAATCGATCTCTATGTCGCTATGCTTCTTCATTCATTAATTTGGTTGGCTGAAATCACCCATGCATGCATACATGAATCATGATAAAAACGGCATACCTACCTCCATTATGGATCGATCGTACTAATCATTATACAATCTTAGTAAGTCTATTAGCGTTCGTTCGTACCTCCTTTCTGTCATCAGTGAAATGTATATGGGTGTGGAGAGAAAAATCAGTACCAATGTACCATAATAAATTAAGTGTCCAATATGCATGTACTACTAATAAAAAAAACTAGTTTTATTATGTATTTTGCTAGAATTAGATTCAGATATGTTGTCAGTTCTTACTTTTTAGGGGTGTAAAATAGAGCAATAGATGCAGTGAAAGGAAAATACATGATGAATATGGAATCAGGGATAATAATAGAGGCAAGAACAAAGATAAAAGGGGGTCGGAGACAATATTTTTACGTGGAAACCCGAACCGGATAAAAACCACGAGCATCAACTAATATCCACTAGTAAAAAAGGAGATATTACAAGAGGTGTAATATAATCTCTTGTACACTTTCACAACCTAGAGGTAAGTAGGGTGAATATGTGAAAATAACACTGTACCTCCCTCACGGGGAGTTTTGAAGGCTCTCACATCTGCCACATCTCACAATGTGAATGAAGACCTCTATTTATAGGGTAAACATCCTATAGATTTGATTTGACTTTTACTTCAAATACAATTAGGTTTTAGAATGCTATTACAATTAGAAAATTAGCATAAATATAATTAGGAAAGAAAATAACTTCCTAATACCAACCAATAACTTGGAGTTTAAACAAGTTTAGGAAACTTGCCAAATAATGAGTTAAGAGAATTTGAGTCATTAACCCAACATACTTTAAAGATTTTTTGGACGCTAATACACTGTACTTTGGGGGTGTTGGACAATAATGCACTGAACTTTTTCTTGGACAATATAAATTAAGTGTTGGAACACAATTTCCTATGGATACGACAACCATACACCTAAAAGTACGACAACACTCCTCTCCGTTCTTGTCGGTAAGGTTGTCCTGCATTATACTCCCGCTCTCCCTTTCTTTATCTCCCAGCGCTGTCATTGTTAAAGCTCCAATCCCCTTCGTCACTTCTTCTACTTGTGCCAGAACAGCCTGCCCATTTTGATGATGTTTTTGCCCTATACTTCCACTGTCTTGTTGGAACAAACGTCTTTTCACCATACTTGGCAACCCCAATTGCAACATGTTCTCACCTAGACTTCTTATTTCTTGTTTCATTAAGCTTCAATTTTCCTAGCCTATCCTTATCCTTCTCCTTTTATGCTATTTATTAAGTGCTCTCGGAACATGTGCTCCAAATAGTATGATTGTTCACTCATATGTATTAAGTTGTTCACTCTTATTATTATGATTGTTCACTCTGATTCATATGATTGTTCACTCACAAATATCTGGAGCACATGCTCCGAGTGCATCTAATATATATTGTCTTTTTATGCCTTTGAGGGTACAAGGTTTCTTTTCATAGGACTTGCCCTAAGCCACTCCCCGTATGCATAGATTATCTCCTCCCCCTCCTTGTCTTCTTCCCTACAATCCCTGTTAACGTGCCCTATGCGTCCACAAAAATATCAAAATGTGGGGAGGCATTAGTATTTGAAGTCGACCCGCTTATATACTCCCTTTTTTACTGTAATCTTCCTTCCCCTTTGCAATGGCTTACGGACATCAACATGAGCTTTAACTCGCATGTAAGGTTCCCACCCCAAAGGTTCATAATTTTTGAACTCCAAGAAACCCTCCCTGTCGTTGGCTATGGCCCATGCTATTTTCTCCGTTCTCTTTTCCAACGATGCATCATATATTCGCACCCAGAAAGGCGACACTCCAAATTCAATTTCTGAGGTTGCATGTCTCCCGTGACTTCTGGGATCATGAGGAGGTTGTCGAAAGTCCACGGCCTGCCTTCAAGCACCCGTTCCCTATCCTGTCGTGAGAAGAATTGAAAGATGAATAGGTTAGGCTCTACGGCCCTTATTGCCTCCCCTTCCTTTCTTCTCCATATCAAGTTCAGTGTTTTCTTCAAAGCCTCGAAGACGAAGGGCTTCCCGATACAAAGTTTTCCTGTAGAATGAGGGTTGTTTTTCTTTCTGTAGTTTCTCCCATCTCGTTCCCTTCATCTTTCCCTACCGCCTTCTCCTCCTCTTTCGTAAGATGAAACTTGTTCCACTCCTCCACCAGGTAATCTGCCATTGACTAAACCACTAGGCCGACGACACCTATGATTCAGTATTGAAAAAAGACGCTCCATGTCGGAGACTTCAGATATGATTGGCTGGAACTATTACAAAACCCTAGAGACGACGCCCTAGATGTAGAGAGGGACTCAAATATATGAGATTTATAATCATCATTGTTGAATTTTGTGGCCCATTGGATCCTCCTTAGGTCCAAAATTGGCAAGAGAAGTTGAGGAGATGCAGGCCACACCCCGTAAGGTGCAACCCGCGCCTCAACAGAGAAGGAAACAATGTGGTGCTCGAGACGCTAGTCGCGACAATGAGGCGCTAGCTGCACCGAGAACCGATGCCTGCCGCTCCTCAATGGCTTGACCCGCGCCCGAGACAGAGACGAAACACATGGAGACATAGGTTGCGTCTCGAAGGTGCTAGCCACGCCACTATCTGCGTCTGTTTGGGCGCTACCCACGTCTGCACCGACTTGCACGCGAAGTTGGGTCACGTTTCCCGTGACACATGGTTTTTTGAGTTTTAACCTAACTCTAATTCCCTAGTCGCACTATATATATATATATGATCGGTTTTCTCCACTTTTAAAATCAATCAGATCAGAAAGAAAATATTGAGAAAGATAGAGTTTCATAAATATTTTCCCATTGTTATCCTGAGAGAGATTGTGAGTTGAGAGATTGAGAGATTGTATTATAATCTCCATTGTTAATCGTATTACACCCTGTGATAGTGATCGAGTTGTACTCTTCCTTTTTCTCATAATGGATTATTTTTTGGCTATCGCCGTTTGTGGTTTTTTCTCCGAGTTCTTCGGTTTCCCACGTATATCTGGTGTTTGTTTTATCGCTTAATTTTCGTTCCCAAATTTTATTGTAATTTCCATCATCTCGTTTACTTCCGCTGAAATTGCAACCTGCAGTTATTTTCTCTGAAATCCCTCACAATCATGATTTGAGATGCTCATCATTTTCATTTAAGTTATTTAGCTAATCTTGTATTTAAATACTTGAAAGACAATTTAAAGTAAGAGATTACAATTTAGCTTTCTTTTTTAAAAGGACAATATTTGTAATCTTTCAAGATATCTTTTAATTGTTAAATATTTTATTTTATTCTAAATTAAAATCATAATTTTTTTGAACATTTATAATTAATAATTAATTGAGGTGGTTTAACATTTTTTTCGATTCTATGTCGAATATAATTAACAACTAGCCAGATTGGGTTAGTTTTATTTACGAACATAACTTATTCCATATTTTATAATTATAAAAATATAGAAAGATATAATTTCGTATAATTTATAGATGATATTCTCCTATTATTTTTCCCATTATTTGATATATTCTTTTTTTTGTTTACTAAACTTTTTTTTATAATCGTTTACTAAACTTCTTTTTTTTTTTTTTGAAACAAGCCCCAACGGTCAAAATCACTGCATTTCTTCATTAGAACAGTACAAATCTTTTTGGGCTAAGGCAAGAATGGCCTCAGGCCCGTCCTCCAACCAAATTCTTTCACAAGAATCCTACAGCCGTAGGTGTGCTAAACTTAATATATAGAACAATTAACAATTCATATTAGTATAAGATATTTAGGATATATATTGTAGATGAAACATATTTTATGTAAACTTTTTGGGGGTTAATTTGGTTGTGTTCTCTCTCAAAAAAAAAAAAGAAAATTTAAAAAATTTGGTAGTGGGGCATGACCCTTATGTTATCAATAGTTCATGAGCATAATGCTGGCCTTATCCCTTGATGCAGCAAAGGCATATCGGTGGTTGCATTAAATTTTGGAAAATTATGTTGGATGGCTAATCTAAAATTTTAAACAATCCCATCATGGTTCTCAAAATAAAAAAAATAATACTAACCCCACCATATCTTCTCAAGATATTGACATTTTCATTGTTGGATTGTAAATACAAGTGATTAACCTTAAATTTGTTCATTATCCTCTGATATTTGTAGCTTTATAATGAAAAATGGCACTTTGGTGCTCCAAATCAGGTTCTTAAACAAAGTGAAATTTAAAAATATGTATAATGATTAAAAATTAAGTCTGATTTCTTTTTTTTTTTGTCTCGTGAGAAAAAAATAGATTACGGGGGTGTTTGGCTACTCAATTTTTTGGGTAGCTTTTAGCTTTTTCGATAGATTGTAGCTTTTGACCAAGGTTAAAAAGTTACTTAGGTGTTTGGTTAGTAACTTTTTATTTTAACTTTTTGTACCCAATAAGTTAGTTTTCAAAAAATTACTTGATGAAGTTTTCTGAGTTAGCTTTTCACAAAAAGCTACTTTACCTAATACTTTTGTTATTCTGCTAATCCAAATAATAAAACAAACAATTAATCCAAATAAATTATCACCAATTTACCTATCAGCTACTAACTACCAAATATTGTCAATGAGGGTCTACGTTGTTATAAGCTGCTCTTAGTTCTTTTATTTATACTTGGTATATCTAATGTATATCTATGATCTATTTGTTTAGCAATATTTTGTTGTGAAAAGAAATTTTATTAATGACAAAGTACTAGCTATTTAAATTATTATTGTCCAAAATAACATGAAATGGCTAATCCATTGAAACTTAAGACCACCCATCTAAAAATTTTATATAGTCACAAACAAAGAGGACTTTGTGCTTCACATTAATCCCCTGTATTTGGGTCTCACACTCATATTTATGACAAAAGGCAATCAAAATCAATGAACCATTTCTATTTTTCCTCTTTTTGGTACATATCATATATAGTTTTGCCTTTAATAAGATGCACAATATGAGAAATAAAATTGACTCCATAGTAAAAAAAAAAATACTCACCATAGTGAATGCTTGATTGGTGGACATTGTCATGTATAGGCCTTTTCAAAAATTCAAACTAGGGTGAGAAAACATACACTGAGATTCACATAAATTCTATTTACCGTTGTTTGAGGACCACCTTTTGCGTTCTTTTATTACTTGAGGTTAAAACCCCCTTTTTCAACCACTTTTTTTTTAATTTATTTGATTCAAAATGTTTTTTTTGGGTTGCCGTCAAATTGATATTTTTGATTATTTTCCCAATGAAAAAGGGACAAACTTTACTGTGCAAGGTGTGACATTATTTATATTGAAACTGGATGCCATGTTTGATAGTAAAGTGTGAGAGACAGAATATCTGTAGAGGTAGTGTGCCCTGTGTCATGGAGGTGGCCTACTACTCTCACACTCTTTCTTACTACCTTCCAATCTGATCTACATATACAGATATACTCATCTTTCCTTGTTTTTTCATGGCATTTTAGATCAGATTTCATACCCCCAACTCCCCAAATTTAAGCCATTTCTTTTTATTGCCCTGTTTTTCTTTCTTTCTTTTGTTGTTGCCCACATCAAATCACATTTATTTAAAGTCCCACATCTTAGCTTTAATTTGACGGTGAGAGACAAACAAACAGCTCCTACCCAGAAAACCCAGAAGAAAAAACATGATGGGAAGAAGTTCATTGATAATTCTGGTGTGCATTGCCTTTGTAGTGGGTTCTCAGGTTGTACATTCTGCTGTCACTTATGATAAGAAGGGTGTTGTTGTCAATGGCCAAAGGAAAATCCTCATTTCTGGCTCCATTCATTACCCCAGAAGTACCCCTGATGTACCTCTCTCTCTCTCTCTCTCTCTCTCTCTCTCTGATGAACTATGTGCTGTTTGGTTTGCTTGGAATTGGTTGAAATAAAATGAGTTTTTTTTATTCTTATGTATCATGCATCTCTCTACTGAACTGAAAATTGAAATATACTACTTTGTTAAACTGGGTTTTGCTCAAATGTGTTTTTGGGTATTGATGAAGGCTCTAAATTGTTTTATGAATATTTTATTGTTGTCTAAACTAAATTGGATTTTTTTCTCTCTAGTGAACAAAATGCTACTTTAGTGGACTGCACTTGCTTGGGATTGCTTGTAATAAAAATCGGGTTTTGATTTTTAATATTATTGTGGAAATTTGCTCTGTTTTCTCTAGTGAAAAATGAAAGATGTGGTATTTGCCTATTTTGGTGAGGTGGGTTTGTACAGAACCACTTTTAAATTTTAATGAAATGGACTTTTTATTTTTGTTTAGTTGGTCTCAACTATTTTTCTTAAATATTTCATAACCATTTTGTAATTTTTAGAAGAATATGCTACTTTATTTATCTGGGTCTGTTTAAAATTGGTTGTAGTGAAATGGGTTTTAGATTTTTAATAACCAGTCTTAATTATTTTCTAATTCAATTACTACATGAATCCTAATGTAAATTTGCTTCTTTTTTCTAATTTTTTTCCTTGTAATTTTGTGTATAGATGTGGGAAGATCTTATAAGAAAGGCTAAACATGGAGGCTTAGATGTGATCGACACCTATGTGTTCTGGAATGGGCATGAGCCATCCCCTGGCAAAGTAATCCTTTTGGATCTTCAACTTTCCCTTTTCTTTCTTCAAAATGTTTGCTTTACTTTTTTTGTGCATTAAAATTCCCCAGAAAAGCTAAAACATTCATTTGTATTTTTCTCTGTAGTATTACTTCGGAGGGAGGTATGATTTAGTGCGGTTCATCAAGACAGTTCAAAAAGTTGGGCTCTATGTTAATCTCCGCATTGGTCCTTATATTTGTGCTGAATGGAATTTTGGGTAATACAACTTCCTCATTTCTTCTCTCTTTTTTTAACCTTTTTTTTAAAATTAAGACCTTATTTTCAGTTATTCTGACATCAAATATTAAATAGCATGCAGTGGTTTCAGTATATTTGACTGACTGTTTTCTGACTCACTGCATTTGATGCAGAGGATTTCCTGTGTGGTTGAAATATGTTCCTGGAATCAGCTTCAGGACTGACAATGAGCCATTTAAGGTCTTTAACCCATTTTCAACCTTTAATATTTTTCTCATAATTTGTATACAATCATTTGTGATGTAGTAACAAAGTTGCTCTTGTGATTGTACAGAGAGCAATGCAAGGTTTCACTCAGAAGATTGTTCAGATGATGAAAGATGAACATCTGTTTGCTTCCCAGGGTGGCCCCATAATCCTTTCTCAGGTGTGTGAATCTGTGATTTCTCGAAACTGGGTAATAAAATGAGAAAATTCAAGTGAATGAAGAAAAAAATAAACTCATACGAGGATTGATATTTTTGTCAGATCGAGAACGAATACGGGTCACAAGAAAAAGCTTACGGAGGTGCTGGTAAATCATACATGAACTGGGCAGCCAAAATGGCGGTTGGATTGAATACCGGAGTGCCGTGGTTGATGTGCAAGCAAGATGATGCTCCTGACCCTGTGGTAAGATCATGTCACCTCCCCCAAAAGTTTCAAAAAATTGACTCTGATATAAGCATGAAAAAAATGGACCGACAATCTGATTTGCATTTTCTGGTCTGTGCATGTGTTCTGGTAACAGATAAACACATGCAATGGTTTCTACTGTGATGCTTTCAGACCCAACAAACCATACAAACCTATGATGTGGACCGAAGCTTGGAGTGGATGGTATTATTCCAACTACTTATTGACTTCTTTGAGACCGAATTTGATCGTTGTCGTTCTTTTGTTTAAATGCTTTTTCTGTCATATCAATTGTCGATGAAGGTTTAACGAATTCGGAGGCCCTGTTAACTCGAGACCAGTTCAAGACCTGGCGTTTGCAGTGGCTCGTTTTGTACAAAGTGGGGGTACATTCTTCAATTATTACATGGTTAGTGACTGTCGATTCGTAGTACTCTTCCTGTTCTGGTGTTCCCCATGTTTTTGACATGGTACAGATGCATTGTTGCTAACTCCTATTGACTTGATTCCGATGTTTTTGTTTTGCTGTTAATTGTAGTACCATGGTGGAACCAACTTTGAGCGCACCGCTGGTGGGCCTTTCATTACCACGAGTTATGATTATGATGCCCCAATTGATGAATACGGTACGAGTTTTGACATTCCGTCTGTCCCTTGTATCATTGAGTTAGGGTCTATTCTTAAGTCTTAACTTAGAGGGGCAAGGTCAAATTAGGCAAGTTTAGATAAAAGTTGAAAAGTTGGCTGTTAGAAAATAAGTGAGGAATGGGTAAATTTAGGTTGGGTTAGGTCAAATGGGTAATTAATAGCTCACCTTTTACAAAGCCTTAGGATGTGCATTTGTTGATACCAACAACTCCTAGTGTGGGTCCTACTGTCGCAGGTCTATGGAGATTCACTCTAACTTGTATCATACAATCTCCTCTAACCACCACCATATTTCGTGGACAGGTTTAACCAGAGAACCTAAATATGGGCATCTAAAAGAGCTTCACAGGGCAATCAAGCTTGCTGAACCAGCATTACTCTCTTCAGATCCTACTGTCACTTCACTCGGAACCTATCAGCAGGTTTGCTGTTTACACAGCTTCCCAGATTCACATAATATGCCTCTTGCGCGTGTTTGACTCATCTAATACATTTACAGGCCCATGTTTTCTCGGGACGGGGAACCTGTGCAGCATTTCTGTCCAACTTTCATACAACTTCACCAGCAAGGGTAAAGTTCCATAATCAGCACTATGACTTGCCTGCCTGGTCTATCAGCATACTTCCTGACTGCAAAAATGTCGTCTTCAACACCGCTAGGGTATGTCACTTTTTTTGTGCAAAACAAATACTGTTTGGTATTTTATTTGGGTCAGTATTATCAGTTGGTGAGACCTTTTTCTTTTGTTGATAATCAAGGTCGGAGTTCAAACCTCACACATGCAAATGTTGCCCACCAATTCGCGGTTGACATCATGGAAGATGTACGATGAAGATCTTGCTTCGTTAGATGAACGTGCGTCAATGACTGCTAATGGACTTTTGGAACAGCTTAATGTCACCCGAGATAGCAGTGACTATCTCTGGTACATTACTACGTAAGTTCCTCCACCCTGAACAAAAAAAAAAAAAAAAAAAAAAAAAGAAAAATAAATAAACTCAACATTACTGTAAGGCCTAGGAATTTGACTCCTCTTGGCGGTGTATTACAGTGTTGAAGTAAGCCAATCAGAATTACAAGGGCATTCTCCAAGTCTCCTGATTCAATCATCAGGGCATGCTGTTCATGTTTTTGTTAATGGGCAGCTTGCAGGTATAATGCCAAATCTCAAACTCTTAGCTTGCATTAGACTAAGCCAATTAAGCACCAAATTTTAATGTTTCAATCATGACATTTTATCAACCGAAATCTGAAATTTCTGTGTACACAATTACAGGGTCAGCTTACGGAACAAGGGAAAGTAAGACACTTACTTTCCAGCAACCCATTAAACTCCATGCAGGAAGAAACAGAATTGCTCTTCTCAGTGTAGCGGTTGGTTTGCCGGTTAGTTTCATATCAACTGTCTCCTTCTATTAGCTTTACCATGCTGTGTGAAACTACTGTTACTGACGGGAAACTGTTTCTGTTTGGTTGTTAATTTAAGAATGATGGGGCTCGTTTTGAAACTGTAAAAACGGGAGTTACTGGTCCAGTAGTGTTGCATGGTCTTGGCTCCGGAAGAAGGGATTTATCATGGCAGAAATGGTCATATCAGGTTAGTTTGAAGCACAGACGACACCATTTATAGTAACAGGAGAATTTTACCTCGAATTTGACAATGAATAAATTTTTCAACCCATAATAGGTTGGACTGAAGGGAGAGACGATGAATATTGCTACTGTCGAAGGAGCTTCATCTAGTGATTGGTATGAAGGGTCACTTGCTTCCCGGAGTTCTCAACCGCTGACTTGGTACAAGGTAATAACAGAAGATACTTGTACAGAACCAAATGTATTATCTATGTCGAAAATTCAAGATGACACATTTAATTTGGTCAATTTTCAGGCCTACTTTGATGCACCAGGAGGGTCTGAACCATTGGCTCTAGATATGGGCAGCATGGGGAAAGGTGAAGTATGGATCAATGGACAAAGCATAGGAAGATATTGGCTCAACTATGCCAAGGGAAACTGCGATTCATGCAATTATGCAACGACATACCGCCCCAAGAATTGCCAATCAGGCTGTGGTAGTCCAACTCAGAGATGGTACTACACTATTTTTTTTTAACACTTGAAAACTTGCAGTAGACTTGAGATGAATTGCCCTTATTCTAACTTCTGTCCTGGGTTTCTTTTTCTCAAGGTACCATGTCCCAAGGTCTTGGTTAAAGCCGAGGCAAAACCTAATGGTGGTGTTTGAGGAGCTTGGAGGAGATGCATCAAAAATATCTCTAGTGAAGAGATCCGTGTCCCGGGTTTGTGCTGATGCATATGAACACCATCCAATGGCCTCGAATTGGAGGGTAAATGATGAAGGTGAGACCCACATTCTACACCAGACCAAGCTCCACTTACAATGTGGACCGGGACAGTCAATTTCCAACATCCAATTTGCAAGTTTTGGCACCCCATCTGGAACTTGTGGCAGTTTCATTCAAGGAAAATGCCATGCTCAGGAATCTCATGCCATGATACAAAAGGTAAAGACTATTCTTATGCCTCTTCATGTTTAGTATACTTGATCCAGAGATAATTTGATGATTAGCTAAAGCTGAAACCGACCCAAATGACCCCCAAACACTGCTTTATAACCAACTTAGTTATACCAACTTCTCACTCAAACAAACTGATCTTTTCTTTTGATACAGATGTGTGTTGGGCATGCAAGATGCACGGTTCCCATATCAAACAAGAACTTTGGGGGAGATCCATGTCCGAACGTGTTGAAGAGATTATCAGTCGAAGCCATTTGCTCCTAGGCACTCATATTATTATCAACCCAACGAATACTCAATTCAGATGTAAAGAGCCCAAATATAAATTTGTAACAACTGCGGTTGTTCGTGTAGTAAGTACTAATAGAAAGAGGTGGAGAGGAATGGTGAATAAACGTACGTAGTCGAAGATGTCATCAATTAGCAGCAGAGTATGTTATTTATAGACAGGAATATGTGACAGATGAGATTATGGAGGACAGGGTACTTTGTGTACATTGTGGGTGTGCAGTTCCATTTGCCCTATAGGAGGAGCCATTCCCTTTTCTTTTACAAGGGGGGTGGGATAAGGAGGGATTACCTGTGTAAGAAGAGCTGATATTTGTGTTGGTATCTACTTTATGATTGTATTGTTGTGCAGTTCTTGATATCAGTACATTTCTCTCCATTTCTTCAACCCTTAAACTGTCAACAGTACTAGTCTTCTTTTAAAAGATCATAATGTCAGAAAGAAAGAAATGATGTGTTCAGCCATCTGGGTTTCCTAGCTAGCGTTAAGCCATTTCTAAGAACCTTTGTGATAATGACCGAGTTGAATGAAAGCGTCATATTTGAAAAGGTTAAAAGTTGTCAAGACACATACCGTGTTAAAAATACTAATCTCTTCGACCCTTAAATCATTCCTCCAAGTTCCCCACTTCCTAACTCTCTTCTTCCTGATTAAGATTTGATTGCAAAATAATTGACCATATCTTTACACTATTATAAATAAGGACACACTTATCTGTCATTGCTAGTAATGTCCCTGACAGTGAGGTCATTGCTAATTCAGGCAATCGGGCTGTCCTGTCGAGTGGAAAATGTGGATGTGGTAAAGAGAAGGAATGGTGTAGTTCTCCACTTGAGAGAGAGTTGTGCAAAATAAGTCAGACAAGTAGAATTTACAGCAAAAGATGTTTTTATTGAACTCATAAGTTATTACCACATTCACATAAGTTGGAAGGTAACCAAAAGCTCTAACAAATACAACCGAGATCAGGGTAAGATATCTAGAAGAACAGTCAAACTATTATTTTAGGAACATAATCACAGACCCCATATATGATGATGAAAAGCTTAAGCATTGACTGTGGCCTCACTTGCATGCTTTGTTATGGCAGCCAAGAGCCCGTCTTTGTTGGCCCCGACAATCCTCTCAATTTCCTGTCCATCTTTCAGGAAGACAAAGGTTGGCATTGCCTCCACCTTCCACTCCTCAGCAATAGACTGCACAAGATAATTTGCATAGTCAGATTCACGAACTGATACATACTACTGATTCAAAAGCAGTTCATGATTGCAGCATTCTGCTTCAAAGATGCTCACCTTCTGTTCATCAACATCAACCTTGACAAACACGACATGGGGGAACTTCTTTGCAAAATCTTCAAGAATAGGGGCAATGAAACGACACGGGCCACACCATGTAGCAGTGAAATCAACCACCACCTGTCATCAATATTGACACAAATCAATGGACAAAACAAAGTTATATTTGGATTTGCTCCGTCACCATCTTCCTCATCTCAAATGTTTTAGCCTAGAATTCTAGAAAAGACACATCAGATAGCAATGTCCAGACCCAATTACTGTTCTTCATTTTCTCATTCAAAGACAAAACCATATTTACTAGGAACGTTTCCCAGGTCGCTAATTTTTACACAAATTTAGTATAGTTTTGACTTCGGAACGCTTGTTTCCGGAACGTGGGTTGCAGGCGTGTGTAGCGTTCCCGGTAACTATGGACAGAACACCCTTTTCTACCAAAAGCATAGTTACCAAGGGCGTGGGGGGAACATGGTCCATTAAGCAACCCTAGTTTAGCTCAACTTATACTTCATGAGCATGAAATAGTATCCAGACAGCTCTGCAGTCTGAACAAGAACATTATGCAGTTTCATAAGGGTTTATCTTGGTTTCCACTTCCATAACATGGTTTACTGACTACAACAACGCTGAATCAGTGCTTTCCATTTCGAGAGCATAAACTCACGATGCAAAAAAGCTCCAAACAAGAATCATGGAGGGTTTTAGCTTTCTTTACAACTGGCATAACAGAGACTACTAAACATCACCATGACCAAATATCACACCGTGAAATACATGATATCCTTGTCAATGTGAAATCCTAACATGTTGACATTAGAGAGTTGGTAAAAAAAGGGTATTGACTAACAAGCCACATGAGGTTGTTTTGACATTGGAATCATGATTAGGACAGGTAAATTAACAGCCCTGAAATCCAAAATCAAGCAGGGAATTATGAGGTGGACACTTATTCACCTGATCAATCTTGAGTGAAAACGAAGTCACACCACAATTAATAACTCTGACGAGGGGGTAGATTGAGACATTTTTCATGCCCAAAGCTAGAAAATTCAACCTTAATACAGAGCACATCACATCAACAAACCGACACAAACAACTTTAGAGACTTTATGTCGAAATTAGGGCAAGTAATCACAACGAAAGCACAGAATCAATCTTTTTCAATGATGGTTGAACGTAAACGAAAATGGTAAAAGGCATTATCAAAGATCCGAAAACCCTAGCATCAATTTAAGATTTCGCCCCCGTAAAAGCTGAAGGGTTATTGGGAAAATTGAAGGCAATTAAGAAGCATGAGGAATGAAAAGGAGGAGGGAGAAAAGGTACCAGCTTGTTAGATTGTTTGGCTTGATCAAGAAGCTGTTTCCAGTGGTCAGTCGACCGACAAGCCATCACTTGTCCCTCTTCCGCCATGGCTGTCTTTCTCTCCCTACGATGTTTTCTCTCTCTCCTTTCTAGAATGTCACAATTCACAACGACGTGTGAATCAAATATGAAATCGGTTCATTTATAGAGTTATAGGACATCTTTAAAATAGTGGAATTTCCAATCCAACTTTGTTCGACACACTCATAAACATCTTTATTCACAATTTTATACTAGTGGCATTTCTAATCAACTTTTTTCAGCATAAGGTTAATAGTGGGTTCTAATGTTCTATGGTACTCTGTATACTTCTAGGACATCTTTATTATTTATGATCAACATTTTTCCGCACGGGGTTACGGGTGGGTTCTATAGTACTGCCTCCGTTTGTTTTTATATGTCGTTAAGAAAATTGTGTCATGCCTCCGTTTGTTTTTATATGTCGTCAAGGAAATTGTGTCAAAAACTTTGACCGTTAATATTTTGATTTGTATAATGATTCATTATATGAAATTAATGTCATTAGATTCATAATGAAAAATACTATTAAAAAAGTATAATATTATATTTTTTTTATTAAAATTTTATATTAGAAATTATTAATTAAAGATTGATACTAAAAACCGCAAATGACAGATAAAAAAGAACGGAGGGAATACTCCATATACTTCTAGGTAGGGGTGAGCAATCGGTCGGGTTAGGCAAGATCAGGGTCAACCCACTAGTCATGTAGGGTTAGGTCTGATCAAAGTCGACCCTTCATAATAATGGGTCGGGTCAGAGTTTTTTAGTAAAAATAAGAGTCGGTTCATGGGCCGGCCCGTTTGATCATAAAATTAAAATTAAGTATATTTATACAAAAAAGTAATTATGCTAATTAGTATTTATACAATTAAGAATAACAACTAACAAACCAACCAAAATTCAAACAGCTAACAAAACAATTAATATCCAACAACCGGTAGCCAAACAGGGGCTAAATTTGTGGGCGGGCTTGCATATATGCTTCTCGCTTTTGTCATGCACTTCAACACTTTTATCTTTAGCGGGGGTTTAGGAGATGATTTTTTTGGGTGGCTTTCGGAAGAAAATGGCTTTTTGGGTGTCTTTGGCTATTTTGACAAATTAGAAAGTCATTTCTATGTATTTAGTATGGTGGTTGTTTAATTGGAATAGTTTTCGCTCTTAAAAAGTCATTTTGTAAAAAGTTATGATGGACAGTTTTTTGTGAATAGCTTTTGGCTTTTAACATTACAAATTACCATATTGACCAAATTATTTATGTGTGTGTATAATCCAAACTACTCCTTCGGTCTCTTTATAAGTGTCATGATAACCAATTTTGCAAAACCAATGTCCATAGGAAATAGAATAAAAAAATTGTGCATGGACAAAAATACCCATCTTCAAGAGAAGATAAAGGAGAATTTTAAAAGGTAAATAAAACTTAAATTCATTAATTAAGGGTAATTTGAGTATTTTAATTATTTGAATTGTAAAATTGACAAATAAAAAGAGACAAGATAATTAGAAAAATTGACATTCATTAAGGGACGAAGGAAGTAACTAAGAAAAATTCATACTTAAATAGTAAATTTGAGAGGTTTCACGATAAGAGTAACTCATCTATGCCACGAATGTGACCACGGGAGGGGAGTTTTGGTGGATACATTTTACATCAAAATTTAAAATTTATACATACAAACCAAGTAAAGAGAATGACCATGATAAATTTCATTAATGCAAATTAAAGGATGTACTCGAATTATTTCAATTTATACATTAGTCACGATAAAACTAAGGGCACAATTGGAACAATAGTGGTACCATTTCCATTATTTTAAGAAGAATAAAACATAAACACAATCATTAGTTATATAAAACTCGGATTGGATCCCATGGTTGTGATGCTTGATGAGTTAATTAATTAGCAATTGGGTGGGATGTATGGTTTCCGATGGCAGCCAAGATTGCATCTTTTCTGGCACCCGCAACACTGGCAACTTGTTGCCCGTCTTTCACGAACACACACGTAGGGAAACTTTGCACTCTCCATGCCATCGCAACATCCTGCATGCATTCAACACCAAACTAGCTACCCGATCAACTCACAAACTACATATATAGTATCATGAATGAATAATTAACTGCATAATATATATAGTTTTAGTGTATGCTTTTGAGTGTGGAAATTAAATTAAACTAAATTAATTACCGTCAAGTCATCACCATCCACCTTGACAAACATTACATGAGGGGAAGCCTTGGCTGTATGATCCAGAAATGGGCTTATCATATGACAAGGTCCACTCCATGCAGCAAAGAACTAGAGTATCACCCGTCATCCGTATTAATTTATAGTGTAAGTGAAGAATCTCAAGCCCAGATTGAGTACCTCATTGCAGCAAGCTCCAAGGACCTCCAACTCCAACGCCAGCATTAAGGATTTTGTTTGAAAGATTGACAAACTTAATTTAGGGAAGTATCTCCTAAAACCCTAAATCATATTCCCTCATATTATTTCTGAATTGATAGCGACAGTTTCCTTTATTTCAGATATCTAATTTATGGAAGCAAAATCAAGGATATCAAGGTTATATGGAAGATTATGAAGATAACCCAAGAAAGGAAGCTATCTCCTCTAAAGAGCAAGTAGCCGTTGCTGTCTCAAGGGTGCTACTATATAATCTGCCGAAGCCCTCTCTTGCAAGTGTGGATTTCCAAGCAAGCAAATCTGAGTAGGAACTTTGTGTGAGAAAGTTCTGAGTGTAGGAATATTGTGTTGATATTCTGAGTGTAGCCACAATTGTAAGTGGTGAGTTTGTGTGTAACAAGTGAGCACACTGGTGAGAACCTCTAGGGTCGAGTATTTGAAGTGAGGAAGAAGCCTCACGTTGAAGTCATTATCTCTGTCTGTAACTGTCTCTTCTGTGAGGCCTCAAGTACAGAAGACGACTGCAAAGTCTTCTGTCCCAGTAAGCTATTTGAGGACCTCACGGTCTTCACCTAAGCTGAGTTGTAACCTCCTCTATTCTAAGCACTTTTGTTTGAATAATAAAGAAGTATCTATCACTTTTATAAAAGTGTTATTAACCTTGTTGTGTTTATTGAAGTGCAAAATTTTTTACATAACCCTAATCACCCCCCTCTAGGGTTATTTCAATTGGTATCAGAGCAGGTCCACAGATCTAAAGAGTCAAACAACTCATGGTAAAGATCATGGCCGGCCTCAACACAACTCCTCAAGGACGCTCGTGGACAAGAGCTCCACTCCTCAATGGTGAAAATTACAGAATGTGGAAAAGGCAGATGGAGATAATCCTCATAGATCAAGATGAGGACCTCTGGGTCATAGTCACTGAAGGAAATTCCCTCACTCCCACAAAGAAGAACACTGCAAACCAGGATGTCCCAAAAGAAAGATCTGAATTGACAGCTGAAGAGCTCAAAACTTTGGGAAAAAATATTCGTGCTCTAAATTTGCTATATTGCAGTTTGAATTTAAATGACTTCGAACGTGTTTCTAATTGTGAAAATGCCAAACAGGTTTGGGACTATTTGGTCACCTCATACGAAGGCACAAGCCAAGTTAAGGACATCAAGTTGGACATCCTCGTCCAGAAGTATGAGACATTCAAAATGGAAGAAAATGAGACTATTGAAGAGATGTTCAAAAGATTCAACAGCATCACTAACCACCTCATATCTCTGGGAAAAACCTACCCAAATGAGGAACAAGTTAGAAAGGTCCTCCGATGTCTGCCTAGAAGAAAATGGGGTCCAAAAGTCACAGCAATTGAAGAAGCTCAAGATCTCAAGGCCCTCAAACTGGAGGAACTCATTGGAAAACTATTGGCCTATGAGATCCAATTGAATGACCTCTCAGAACCCAAGGAAATTGCCCTCAAGGCAGTATGTAAATCTGACAGTGAGTCAGATGATGATGAGGAGGAAGATACAATGGCAATGATGGCTAGAGGGTTCAGAAGATTATACAAAAAAAATCTAACCTTTCGAGGATACATCAAGGATGGACAAAACAGAAAAGCAACCTCAAAAGGTAAGTCTTCATTAAGAAAAGATGCTGACCCATTTATTTGTTTTGTTTGTGGCAGCTCAAAACACCTCATGAAGGACTGCCCTCACGTCAGAAGAAACAAAGACAAGAGAAACAGTCGACCTCAACGGCATAACCATGAGGCAATGATGGCAACATGGAGTGATAGTGATTCCAGTAAAGGCCACAGTGTGGTAAAAGAAATAACAAATGTATGTCTGATGGCAAACACAAGTGAGGATCAAGATCCAACCTCATCTCATGACGAGGTAAACATTGATGACCTCCTTAATCTTTCACCATTACACCTTGCTCATAAGTGTATGCATCTTTTTAAATACTCTAAGTTCTTGATAGAAAGAATCAAGCACATTACTAACCATGTTCAAAGTCTCAGTGAGGCCATAGAAAGCCTGCACTCTCAAAATGACCTTTTGTTCACAGAAAGCAATAGACTGTCTCTTGAGGTCAAAGACTGCTATAAAACCATCACTCAATTATCCAATGAGGCAGTCACTAATTCCCATCCTTACCAAAGCAAACCAGTCTCAACAACCCCCTGTTCTCAACCTCGGACCAAAGTTCCTACAAATCATCCTCCCAGAGGACCTCTCCTACCCACACCCAATACACCGCCTCTCAAAAACTATCGGTCCAATAGTCCTCCCTTCCATACCAACAAAGGACCTCTCCTTCCTATCCCAAACATTCCGCCTCTCAGAGAAAATCATCATAGAGGACTTCCAACAGAAAATAAAATAAGGACCTCATTAAATCCCCTGTCTAAAGGAACTAGACCTCCGTGCATTACTAAAATTTGGGTCCCAAAGACCTCATTGCAACGATCTCATTCTTGGTCAGAGACCAAGAAAGGTATAGTGTCTTCTATTGCAGGTATGCCCCAGATACATTACCAGAGATCCAACCAAGTTCTTCAAACTAAAAATCAACAAGAATGCAAGAGTGACCTTTGGAGACAAAATCCAAGACAAGATCCTAGACATTGGGAAGGTCGTGAAACAACACCACCCGCACCATTTGAGGGGAAGTCGTCACTATGAGGACCTTAACCTCTGCACAAGCTGTCAAATTGAGGGGGAGTCCTATCATCCATCCTCCCTACATGTGGTCTCTCTCCTCCTCCCAGGTTCGTCAACTCACTGCATGCCTGGACCTCTGATGTCCTCATCAGCATGGCCTCTCGGGTACCTCAAAATTTAATCAAGGCCTGGTCAAGGTGTCCTCATCATTTCTTTTCCTCATATCCCTCCTTCTTCCTCTCTCTTCCTGCTTATTTTGGCTACAAAATTTAGTACTTATACTCCCCTGTTTCCTTTCTGTCTGAAAGACAAAAAGGGGGATAATTAAGTTTGTTGCATTGCTGATGTATAATGGGATCAAGGATGATCACATTACACAACAATATAAGGATCTTGAAAAACCAAGATAAGAATCTTGCTTCTCAAAGTTCTTAGGGTTCGAAAATGAAATGAAAGTGGATAGAAAAGATGAAAAACTATGAAAGATGATTACCAAAAGAATGGAAATGATGAACGAAAGGTGGTCTTGGGGCGAAATGTTGATGGACGTACGAATGCTTGATAATGGCTTTGAAGATTCTTGGAGGATAAAGGCACACCACCTTCAAGAGACCTTCAATTCCTTCCTACCACCACCAAGGATGCCAACCTTGGATAGAAGAAGGGGGATAGTTTCGTTCTCCCTCAAGAGAAACGAAAAGGCTAGCACAAAGCTAGAGAGAAAACATCATGTGTTTACTTATATTTGATATATGATTGAATGAATGTACAAGGCACCCTAAGGGGTCTATTTATACTAGTAGAGGCCCCCTTAGGCGTGTTATATGCAAGAAACTACAACCATCTAGCTTACATCATCCTACACAAATGATTACATCATAAAGAAACAAATGAACTAAGCTAGATTACAAATGATGATAACTTGCTCTATACTTAACCAAATCTAAAGATTCTTGAACCCTTGGAAAGCTCTTGGAATGTAGATTAATTCACTCTAGGACATCTCCCATGGTAGCTTTATGGTTCTTGAGTTAAAGAGAAAATTACTTGAGTACCCTTGTAAAATTCTTCCAAAGTAGAGAGATATGTAAGAGATGTGAGCTCTTCTTCCATATAGGCGAGTATTTGGCTTCTATGGTGTGTATGGGTTGTCTCCCTTGATGACCTTGATGTATATGACCATCAAATATACATCATACTCCCCCGGTTGAAAAAAGTTTGTCCTCAAACTTTGAGCATCAACTCTCTTACTTGCCTTCTTCACAAGAATTACAAACTTTCTTCTTAAAGGCCTTGAAATCATCATATACCCCTTTTCTAAACTTCTTCATCTTTCTCCCAAGTAATCCATGGGCATTATAAGATTTGGATCCTCGAATCTTCACCATAAACATAGAGATTCCATGTAGCTTCTCAATTTCCAAGTCAAGCTTCACTACTTTACCTTCATCATTTAGCATGAAACAACCTACTTTGATGACTTTAGCTTCTTGGTTCCTTCGAAGCCTTGGCTTTTCAACCATGAGATCCAAGTAGGTATCTCTAGAGTGCACATGAAAGATTCGCTTCATAGGAAATCTCAAGATTGGGTGGTGGCTTGGATCTGAATTGCTCTCTTCCAAGTTTGTAAGAACAAGACCCTTACACTCTTCATGCTCATGATCTTCCTCCTTCATAATCGACACAATGTGGCTTTCTTCCTCCTTAAGTCGAAAAGATGGTGCTAGAGGTGTCAAAATAATCTTCTTTTGATTGTGAGTGAGAGTATAAGTATTGGCTCTCCCATCATGTATGACACTCCTATCAAACAACCATGGCCTTCCCAACAAAATATGACAAGTATCCATAGGAATAATATCACACCATAAGGAATCTTTATAATTCTTCCCAATTGAAAGACTTACCAAGACCCTTTGATCCACACGAATGTCTTGACCTTGGCTTAGCCATCGTATAGTATAAGGTGTGGGATGAGGGATATCCTCCAATTGCAGTTTCTTGACCATTGTTGTAGAGGCCGCATTGGTGCAACTTCCTCCATCTATGATTAATCAGCACACTTTTCCTTTGATGGTACAACGAGAGCGAAAGATAGCCTCCCTTTGCTCTTGGTCATTCGGCACATGAACTACATCCAAGTCCCTTCTTACCACAAGTAACTCTCCTTCATCCGGCTCTTCTACACATTCCTCTTCCACATTTTCTTCCTCATTCACGTCAATGGTGCCAACTACTTCCTCCTCATTCTTTCTTTCATTATACTCCGGCTCAACATACAAAGCACTTTGATATTCAACCAAAGATACTACCCTTTTGTTAGGACACTCCGAGGCATAATGACCTAACCCTTGGCAACGAAAACATCTTCGTGGGGCTAGAGTTTTGGCTTCTTGGACGTGGGGTTTTGGGATGGATGGGGGTTGATTTTGTGGAGCTTTTGTGTTTGGGGGTTTTGTAGGGAATGTGAACGTTTGTTGTGGCGTGTGTGGGAATGTAGGGTGGGATGATTCTTGTGGAGTTTGGTACTTGTTCAAGGCTTCTTTTCCCTTATTCCTCCTTTGCCTTTCAACTTTAAGGGATAAAGAACTCAACTCATCCAAGGTTTTGTATGGTTGCAACTCAACAATGTATCTAATCCAATCATTAAGACCAAAAAGATAACGTACCAAAGTTTGGGGTCATTCTCTTTGATATCACAACGCCAAAGAAGATGTTCAAACTCCTTTGTATACTCCTCAACACTTTTGCTCCCTTGAACCAATCGTTGTAACTTGTAGTAGTTATCTTGGAGATAACTTGGTGGTAGAAACTTCTCTTGGAGCTTCTTCTTCATTTTATCCCATGTTCTAATCTTGTCCTTGCCCTTTGCTTACCTCTTCTTTTGCAAATTGGCCCACCATATGGACGCATGTTTTCGCAATTTAAGAGCCACATACTTCACTTTCTTCTCATCATCAACTTCTTTAAGATCAAAAATACGTTCAACAGTTTGCATCCAATCTAAGAAGTTTTCAGGATCAAGATTACCATTAAATTCCGGAATCTCCACTTTGAAACCAAAATGTTCTTCCCTTCTTGAACGTCCACTACTTTGAGCATCCTCCTCATCTTCTTGAGGTTTTCTCACAAAAGAATCATCACGCATCTCTCTATGTTGAAGATGCATGTATCTCTTTAGTTGATCGTTGAGATAGGTGATTCTTTTCTTTAATGCTTCAACATCTTCTTGGGGCTCCGTAGGTGTCGAAGTGCTTGAATCTTCCATCTTGAACAATCTTGGTGTAAAAAGATTGCAAGAACACGGTTTTGGGGTTTTGGGAGGGTAAAGGACGATAGGGGGTTTGTGTTTGGGGCGGATTTGTGTTGGATTTGGGGTTCTTTGTGGAGTTTATGGTTCTTTATGAGTTCTTGATGGGTTCTTGTTGAGTTCTTGATGAGTTCTTGGAAGAACTTTGGTGGCGTGATGATGGTGGGATGGTGGGGATGGATTTGTGATGGAAAGATGGTGAAAAGATGGATCAAGAACTAAGAGAATCAATCTCCTAAGCTCTGATACCAATTTTGATGTATAATGGGATCAAGGATGATCACATTACACAACAATATAAGGATCTTGAAAAACCAAGATAAGAATCTTGCTTCTCAAAGTTCTTAGGGTTCGAAAATGAAATGAAAGTGGATAGAAAAGATGAAAAACTATGAAAGATGATTACCAAAAGAATGGAAATGATGAACGAAAGGTGGTCTTGGGGCAAAATGTTGATGGACGTACGAATGCTTGATAATGGCTTTGAAGCTTCTTGGAGGATAAAGGCACACCACCTTCAAGAGACCTTCAATTCCTTCCTATCACCACCAAGGATGCCAACCTTGGATAGAAGAAGGGGGATAGTTTCGTTCTCCCTCAAGAGAAACGAAAAGGCTAGCACAAAGCTAGAGAGAAAACATCATGTGTTTACTTGTATTTGATATATGATTGAATGAATGTACAAGGCACCCTAAGGGGTCTATTTATACTAGTAGAGGCCCCCTTAGGCGTGTTATATGCAAGAAACTACAACCATCTAACTTACATCATCCTACACAAATGATTACATCATAAAGAAACAAATGAACTAAGCTAGATTACAAATGATGATAACTTGCTCTATGCTTAACCAAATCTAAAGATTCTTGAACCCTTGGAAAGCTCTTGGAATGTTGATTAATTCACTCTAGGACATCTCCCATGGTAGCTTTATGGTTCTTGAGTTAAAGAGCAAATTACTTGAGTACCCTTGTAAAATTCTTCCAAAGTAGAGAGATATGTAAGAGATGTGAGCTCTTCTTCCATATAGGCGAGTATTTGGCTTCTATGGTGTGTATGGGTTGTCTCCCTTGATGACCTTGATGTATATGGCCATCAAATATACATCAATTGCTTTGCTATATACTGTGTGCTTATGCTAAAGGACCACAAAGAAAATTTTGTCTTTCAAACAAAAAGGGGGAGATTGAAGAATCTCAAGCCCTGATTGAGGACTTCGTCGCAGCAAGCTCCGAGGACCTCCAACTCCAATGCCAGCATTAAGGATTTTGTTTGAAAGATTGACAAACTTAATTTAGGGAAGTATCTCCTAAAACCCTAAATCATATTCCCTCCTATTATTTCTGAATTGATAACGACAGTTTCATTTATTTCAGATATCTAATTTATGGAAGAAAAATCAAGGATATCAAGGTTATATGAAAGATTATGAAGATAACCCAAGAAAGGAAGCTATCTCCTCTAAAGAGCAAGTAGCCGTTGCTGTGTCAAGGGTGCTACTATATAATCTGCCGAAGACCTCTCTTGCAAGTGTGGATTTCCAAGCAAGCAAATCTGAGTAGGAACTTTGTGTGAGAAAGTTCTGAGTGTAGGAATATTGTGTTGATATTCTGAGTGTAGCCACAATTGTAAGTGGTGAGTTTGTGTGTAACCAGTGAGCACACCGGTGAGGACCTCTAGAGTCGAGTATTTGAAGTGAGGAAGAAGCCTCACGTTGAAGTCATTATCTCTGTCTGTAACTGTCTCTTTTGTGAGTCCTCAAGTACAGAAGACGACTGCAAAGTCTTCTGTCCCAGTAAGCTATTTGAGGACCTCACGGTCTTCACCTAAGCTGAGTTGTAACCTCCTCTATTCTAAGCACTTTTGTTTGAATAATAAAGAAGTATCTTTCACTTTTATAAAGTGCTATTAACCTTGTTGTGTTGATTGAAGTGCTGAATTTTTTACATAAGCCTAATCACCCCCCCTCTAGGGTTATTTGAGTAAGAAAAAGTATATCATATATTATCATGATGGAAAAACTTATAGTGGTTGTCAACCATGACAACAACCATAATGAAAACAATGTTTATCCATATATATGTCGACTTTTATCTTCGTCATTCATTTTTTTTATTTAGTACAACATTATAAAATATATTTTCTTAATTAGAAATTTTTTACGAATTTTTTTAAAATTAGAGAGATTAACTCTATGTTTTTGCCTAGTAAACAAGCATATTTTGAAAATATTTATTTTAAAATTGTTTAAAATAAACTAAAATTTTAAAAAATGTATTTTACTATTTATATTAAATAAAAAAGCTAACGGTCAAGATAAAACTTGACAAATATATGAGTAATATTTATTTTAGGTTGTTGTCATGGTTAACAACCACTATAAGTGTATCTTATAATGATTATGAATGACCTACTTGAATCCGCTATATATATAATTTGAATATATTTTATCAATTGAGGAACCATTTTCTTAATTTATTATGAATTTATATATATTGATGAATTTTATAATTATATCCTGAAATTTATATATAATCTATAAATGGGGTATAACATATCACATATATATATATATATATATATATCATAAAGAAAAAAGAAGGAACCACATAACTAAATATCTCGAAGAGATTGAAAATAGAATAAGAAAAGAAAAAGAAAAGAAATGTCACCAATTTATTAGCGTCTTTGGCATCCCGAATGAGTGGTTACAATGGTGACTTGACTCACACCTAATTGTCATCGATCTCTCTCTGTAAATTGTATGTACGACTTTAGTCTTTAGAAGATGAACCAATGAATGAATATTTGTTAACTTTGCCATTTTTATAGACATAACTAAGTCGTCATGATAGTGGAAGAACTAATTCATTTCTTAAAGAAACATTACTGAAGAAACTTAAGCCCAGATTGAGGACCTCATCGCAGCAAGCTCCGAGGACCTCCAGCTGCAGCCCAACATTAAGGATTTTGTTTGAAAGATTGACAAACTTAATTTAGGGAAGTATCTCCTAAAACCCTAAATCATATTCCCTCCTATTGTTGCTGAATTGATAACGACAGTTTCCTTTATTACAGATATTTAATTTATGGAAGCAAAATCAAGGATATCAAGATTGCATGGAAGATTATGAAGATAACCCAAGAAAGGAAGTTATCTCCTCCAAAGAGCAAGTAGCCATTGCTGTCTCCAGGGTGCTACTATATAATCTGCCGAAGACCTCTCTTGTAAATGGGGATTTCCAAGCAAGTAAATCTGAGTATGAACTTTGTGTGAGAAAGTTCTGAGTGTAGGAATATTGTGTTGATATTCTGAGTGTAGCCATAATTGTAAGTGGCGAGTTTGTGTGTAACCAGTGAGCATACTGGTGAGGACCTCTAGGGTCGAGTATTTGAAGTGAGGAAGAAGCCTCACGTTGAAGTCATTATCTCTGTCTATAACTGCCTCTTCTGTGAGGGCTCAAGTACAGAAGACGACTGCAAAGTCTTCTGTCCCAGTAAGCTTTTTAAGGTCCTCAGAATCCTCAAAATAGCTGAGTTGTGAGCTCCTTATTTCAAGCACTTTGATTCCATAATTAAGAAATATTTTTCATTATATAAAAGTGCTATTAACCTAGTTGTGTTGATTGAAGTGCAGAATTTTTACATAACCCTAATCACAGCGGAGCACTTTTTATATTTGCTGAGCAGACCAATCCGACATTTTTGAAAAGGGAAGGGAACTTCTCGGAGGACTCAATCGGTAGATACCACTATCACTGGTTCCCTGAAGCTTTGTTGTCCCCGTAGCTTTGTCCTTAACTTTTTCAGTAGAGGAGCCAAAATTTACAACACAATCGTTCTCAGAAAGAACATAACTGACGCACTGACAAAAGATTATATTTTAGGCCAGGAACATGTAGGACTCTACGAAGGACTAGAGGGCGGAGGTAGGAAAAAGCACTTGGCCAACATTACTAATAGGCAATTTAGATCCATTACCAACGATAAGAGAATCAACCATTACAATGGGAAGCAAGGTTGTAAGGCGGAGCGAATTCGGAAAGATTGCCTCAGTTCGGATTGTTCTCTGCAACTCGAGAACATGAAGTTGGAATCGCTAGTAATCGCGGATCAGCATGCCGCGGTGAATATGTACCCGGGTCCTGTACACACCGCCCGTCACACCCCTCTAGGGTTATTTTAATTACTTTTTCCTGATATATGATTAGAATTCACATATTTTTTAAATGAATTTTTAGAAAGCATTTTCTAAATGTCATATTCTGGTATATAATTTTTGTCGGTGATATGCTAGATTCCTTTTCCTTTGTTTTTCCAACAAAAGCTTTATATATTTCACCGTAATTTAATGTTAATTTGAAAATATTCTATGAATTTCTTTTAAATGTCAATGAAAACAAATATTTGTAGAGAAATATATCATGTGTTTGGTCAAAATCACAATCAATATAATAAAAAAAAAGGGAAATTCCAAATGATAGACACCAACTTTTTAGTATTCCAAGTTGTCAACACAATTTTTATACTTTCCAAATGGTAGGCTTATAAACACAAAAATTCCATGTTGTAGGCTTCTTAGTTAACTGCCGTTAACTATCATTAAAAAACAAACCTAGGTAAAAAACTAGAATTTCCCAAAACACATTACTCTCAATATCAGAAACTGGAAATTGAAGGGGGTGAAGAACGAAGCCCTGGAACTGGACTTCTGGTCATCGCACGCCATTTATCGCAAGCCGCCATCGCGACGCCGCCGGGTTGTCGCTGCCGCCGCTGATCGAACAACAAAAGTGAAACTTAAATCTCAGTACCCAGGGCGACGCTCATAGAAAGCCAGTTGGCTGAGACTCTGTGAAGATGGCTTTGAAACACTTCCATCCGATGCAAACACGGGCTCAATTTTCCCAGGTTGGGGATCGATCTACTGCATCCCAGAGCATATCTCTTGGCTCTGGAAACAAATATCATCGGCCCTTGGAACCGAGTTATGTTGTGCTGGGATTGAAAATTCTCGGGCCTTATCATCTTCTTGTCTTTGGGTGACTCAACATCCGTCTCGACTTCCGATTCAGTGTTGTTCTGTGCATTGTTGAGCTGCTTTCTCTTGAATCGAGCCCGTCTATTCTGGAACCAATTATACACATTTTCCAATTCTCAGGGCGACGCTCCGGTTCCAGTCAAGCGACGACAATGACGGCGACATCACGCGGCGACGACGCAAGAACTGAAGAACGCGCTTCGATTTCTGATATTGAGAGTAATGGGTTTTGGGAAATTCTAGTTTTTTACCTAGGTTTTTTTAAAATGATAGTTAACGACAGTTAACTAAGAAGCCTACAACATGGAATTTTTGTGTTTATAAGCCTACTATTTAGAAAGTGTAAAAACTGTGTTGACAACTTGAAATACTAAAAAGTTGGTGCCTACCATTTGGAGTTTCCCTGAAAAAAACCCTAACCTCCTCTTCTCTTTTTCTCTCTAGAAAACCCTAGCCTCCATTTCCTTGGAGGGGCTGCCATCGATTCTTTTGTCGATGGTAAGCCCCAATTTGATTGATTTCTTCTCCAATTATTAGTTTGGTTTTACGTTTACACAAAGAAAGTTAGTCTTTTCTTTTGTAAGAGTTTTTTTGTACCCTTATTTAGGGTTTTTAGTCTCTTTCTAGAGTTTTTGTTCAATTGGTGTGGTCTAATACGTTGGATGAAAATCGACTTTCAAATCGCTATAGCACGGTTGTGAGATTCTTCATCAATGGTAAAGGTGCAGAGTCATCGAAGAAAGATGCAGAGTAATCGAAGAAATCGGAATCGAACGTCAGTAAGATTAGTATTAGGTATTTGGAAGTTGAATTTCATATCTATGTTTTAGATCTACAATTGTTCAATCACGATTATCATTGTAAGTGTCGTATGACTTGCTATTAATAAAATCGTTATGTTTGGTTTATAAAAAAAATCACAATCAATATAAAGTGAGGAGATATAATTGAATATTCTATTTCATTTTTTGAAATATTATAATAGCAGAATTTAATTTCTAAATATCTTTTATCGAAAATGATAAACATCTTGACACAAGATGGCTCTTAACTATCTTGTATTTCTTCTAAATCACTAATAAAGTGAAATGTAAGTGTATTTAAATCATTCTAAAGGTATGTTTCATTATTTTTAGGGTTACTACAACTTATAAACAATTTAAAAATAATTATTTATTTATATTTATTTCATAAATATAAAACTATGTATAAAATGTGGATTTTCTACTATGATTGATAAAATTAGGCTATTATTATATTTTTTCACCTAGCTAATAAGTATTATATTATTATAATTGATAAATATATATAATTATTAAAGAAAATATTATTAAAAGTTACAAAAATGTGAAATATGAATAATTCAAGATGGTTATCATGGTCCATCTTTTACTAACTAGTACGCGAGTTATATTTTGAATAATAAAGATTGATTGGTTAATCGACTTTGCGATGACGTAATTCGATATTCTAAATAAAATAGTCAATTTTTGACTATTACACTGCACATGTAATTATTCTAATAGATATTATTTCTCAAAATTAAGTGTACGTATTTTTAATTTATCGTCAAGGGAATGTAATGAATTATTTGGTGTTGTGATTATAATCGAATAAAGATGAAACAATCAAGAAATTAGTATGGTATAATGAAAAATCGAATAAAGATTAAAGGAGACACAAGTTTTACATGTAAACTCGATAGGGAAAAAACCATGCACGGACGGCAAAGGAGAAATAATCCACTAGTAGAAAGGAGATATTGCAAGAGATAGATTATAAACGTAGACTCTCGCAACTGGGGATAAATATAGATGAAGATGCTCTTAATACATGTGTATAAAGCTTGATTGATTCTTGTTCTTGTCCCTCTTGTTGCCAAGTGTCTCACATTATAAATAGTACAAACATATATAGCAGTTACAAAACCATTGATACGACTAAACTAAATGAGTAATCAATACTCAAGTAAATACCACAAGAGAAATAGAAACGCATGCAACTTTGATACTAATTTGTTAAACTACATGTGAAAATCTCCCTTAACTTGCTTATAACATGCATGACATTTAATCAAGTCATTACAACAGGGTTTTTTTGCATTTTGGACACTGAACTTTAAGGGTATTTATTTTCTGAACCCTTAGTTTTCAACATTAATTTTTTAGACCCTAAAGTTTGTAGGCTGAATAAAAAAGGACCTTAAAGTTTGTGGGCTGAAGAAAAATACCCATGTCTCATTCTTCATTTTCCTCCCATGTTTGAATTTATCTCCCGATTGACGTCAAACCTCGGGATTATGGTTAAAACTGATATTGAAGCTATAATACACATTTCTTATTCATGTCGGGGCTACTTAGACCCTTGAGTACAGGGGTTTAAGTAACTCCAACATTAATAGGAGATGTTTATTATAACTTTAATATCAGTTTTAACCTTAGTTTAAAGTTTGACACCAATTGGGAGAGAAATTCAAACATGGAAAGAAAAAGAAAAACGGAAAACGAGCTTTTTATTCAGCTTACAAACTTTATGGTTCTTTTTTTCAGCCTACAAACTTTAGGGTCCTAATAATTAAAGTTGAAAACCAATGGTTCAACAAATAAATACCCCTAAAGTTTGGGGTCCAAAATGCAAAAAACGCATTGTCCATGCCCATTTTATGTTAAATAAGGGTCATAATATAATATTAATTTTGGACCATCGAACTCAACATTTGGCACATACTATTACGTAGACCTGTGCATTGCATAAGGCAGAAATAAAATCACACTGTAAACCATAAATTTTCGAGTATAAAATAAATAAAGACAAGAAAAAATGGAACAAATTTTATTTTTTTGTATTTATATTCAAAGAATGAGTACAATCTTTATATTTTGTTACAAGTTACAACGCAACAAAAAAATGAACTCCTTTTATTCGATCTCCAAATGTATGATTTGATGAGAAACGAGAACAACTTAAATCTTAACCGAGTCTTGTGAATTTGATCTCTAGAGCAATGACACCTTGATGTGTTTGTTGTTGAAGTCTAGAGAGAATATCCTTTTATGATTAATTTTCCCCACCTCCTTAATGAAATAGTATCTTCATATTTATAGAGAATAGTCTCTTGTAATTGAGTCTTTAACTTGTTAGTCTTCCTGGGCCGTTGACCGGGCCCGCAGCTAAAATTGACTTTGTAGTTCATTTGAGTTAGTAAATTTGACGGTTGACTTGAGCGTCCATTTGCCGGCTTTTGAGTTGGGTTGTTGACTTACTAGTCACTTGGGTCCAATAAATAAATTAATTAATCGGGATAACCCAAAAATTGAATTATTAATATTAGTCTTGCCACACTATTATTATTATTTTTTTTAGTGCCTACAAATTGCCCCCTCGAGATGAGGTCGAGTGCAATGTCAAGTATTTGAGTACGACCGTCGTCTCGGCATTATTATTATTATTTTTATCTACATACTTGTTTTGGCGGACAACCGACTTGGCTCATGATCGAGTCATCTGCATATAGTCAATTTTGCTTAGGACCAACCTGGCACCACAACCAATTTAAGTGTTGTCAATTTGATTTTCCCAAGTTTTCCCTTTTCATGATCACCATGACCCACCATTTCTTTAATTTGGCTAAGTCAAAATTTGCTACGTTCCTCAATTAAGTTGCCAACTTACTTGTCAAATAGCTCGTACATGGAGTAAACATTGCCAGTTCACTTGCTATATTGTTTTATTCATCAACATAGAAATTGTTGATTCACTTGCCAAATAATCATCCAACACATATGCTTCAACTATTGTGACTTTCCAACATTTGGAAATTAGGCTAAATTTTCCCTAATTTTATTGTAGAAAATCTTATTGCAATCAACCTTCCTTCCGTTTTTGTTATCTCTACTCTTTGGCAAGATTTCACTTCGGAGAATAAACTATTATATATATGCATCAATTCTTGGATCAATTGATTCACAAAGTGTTCCTTGATTTTACCAAGCTCGTTGTGGAGCAATAACCATTCGTTCACACATTTCTTTAGGTAGATGAAAGACTTGTTTCCAGCTCATGCGCTCTGGTGAAGCTTTCGGGAAGTTGACAACTTTATTCTCTCTTTTTTGGGCGTCGCCATCTCCGTTGCTCAACCTTTCATCTTCTTCCTCACCCTCAGCTTCGGAACACAAGGACATGTTGACACTAGCGGTGTTAGGGAAATTCTCTGGGAAGGCGACCATGCAATTAACTTCTGCCGCATCGTCCAAGTCCAACACGATGACTCCCTCCTTAGCTAGCTGCATTATGCGCTCCATAAGGGTGATACATTTTTTCTAAAGGGTGACTAACGACCCTATGATACAGACAATACCTCATATCATTAATGTACACAACTTCCTCGGGACGCTTTGAAAGAGGTAGCTCGATAACCCCCTTTTCTAACAAGTCATCCAACATCCCCGCTAAGTATGAGTCGAGAAATGGATATTTCTTTTCTTGCAACTCCTTCAATGTAGGACACTTCTTTCTAGTGTCTCGTGCCGTAAAACTCCTCTTATCTTCCACCTTTGACTTCCCCAAAATCCGGACTGGTTCATTTGTTGAGACTGAAAGGGATTCCCTAGTTTAGCTCATGGATTCTTTAAATCACCTCTATATCTCTTTGGCTCAAAGGAAGAGGATGTGGACTTGCCATGTCGATTGGCTATTGTGGTTTCCATGTCATGAGCCTTGGTTGCCAACTCCTGGAAAGTTCTCGACTTACTCATTTGCAAGACATAGAGCAAGTCCCAATTCATACTATTGACGCACATCTCAATGGTTGAAGCCTCAAACAAGCGGCCTTTGCACTCAAGGTTGAACGCACGCCACCAGTTGATGTAGTCAAGCACGGATTCATCTGTCCATTGCTTAGTGTTTGTCAACTCAGTCATGTCAACAATTCATTGAGTGCTGTAGAACCTGTTCAAGAACTCTTGTTCCATCTGCACCCAACTATCAATGGATTCGGGCTCTAAGTCAGTATACCAATCAAAAGCGGTACGTCGGTACCTTTCAAAGTACGGAGGAATTGGTTCACTAGCATATCACCATCGGTACCCGCATTATTACACATTTCGATGAAGTGTGCAACATGTTGTTTCGGGTTCCCTTTCCCTTCAAACTGGATGAACTTTGGGGGTTGGTACCTGCGAGGCATGCAGAGGGCATCAATCCTCTTTGTGTATGGTTTGGTGTACAGATAAGTCCGCATCGAGCCTCCCCCTATTTGAGCCTTGATCATATTTGCCACTAAGTTTTGAATTTGCTCCTCAGACAAAGAACTTGAGCAAGAATCTTCCTTCTTTCCTTCTTCCTCATCAGATCTCTGTGATTGGATCCCTTGTCAGAAACTTCATCTTCTGAGCTAATGACATAGTTGCTAGCGGGTCGCTTCTCTAACATTTTTTGTCAGCTTTTTAATATGTTCATATTAGCGCTTGACGTGCTCGATTTTCTCCTCGGTTTCTCTCTCAAATCTAGCTAAGGCAGCCTTCATAGTTTTGAACTCTTCTTTATAGTTAATGGCTCCAGTGGTCATAACTGGCATAATAATAGTGTCAACGGATTCAGTGTCGGAATGTGAAAGCGTGTCACTTGGAGACTTCAGCATTTCTCCATCGCTCATATAATCTTCAATTTCTTCATGAAATGGTTGCGCCATAAACTCCATGTGACGATGGAGTTCGTCCATCCACTGAGCAGATGCTTTCTTTGGAGGGACTTGAACAAATTTGTCTCTTAGCAAATAAGACGTAATGTGGTTTGCCCCCGACAAATCAGAATCATCAATATGTGGCGATGTGATCACATCAGTTTATTTTTGGGCCTCCATAGCAGCGATCTTGGTCATCCTTCTTGTGACTACTCCATTGGATGTCACACTAGCAGTTCCCGACCCTTGGGATTTGGACGGAATAGCTTTCTTTGAAGAAGAGGGGATGTTACTCCTAGGAGTCATGTCTTCTTTGAATAGTGAGTGGTTTGTCTTTGGAGAAAGGGATGTCCAACTGAGTGTGTCAAAATTTGTAAACCACAAATTTTCGAGTTTAAAATAAATAAAGACTAGAAAAAATGGAACAAATTTAATTTTTTGTATTTATATTCGAAGAATGGGTACAATCTCTATATTTTGTTACAACGCAACAAAAACAAAAATGAACTCCTCTGATTCAATATCCAAATGTATGACTTGATGAGAGACATGAACAACTTCAATCTTCATCGAGTCTTGTGAATTTGATCTCTAGAGCAACGACACCTTGACGTGTTTGTTGTCGGAGTCTAGAGAGAACAATTTTTTATGATTAATTTCCCCACCCTCTTAGTGAAATAGTATCTCCATATTTATAGAGAATAGCCTATTGTAGTTGGACCTTTGACTTGTTAGTTTTCCTGGGTCGTTGACCGGGTCTACAGTTAAAGTTGACTTGGTAGTCCATTTGAGTTAGTAAATTTGACGGTTGACTTAAGAGTCCATTTGCCGACTTTTAAGTTGGGTTGTTGACTTGGTATTCAGTTGGGTCCAATAAATAAATTAATTAATCGGGCTAACCCAAATTAAAAAATTGAATTATTATTATTAATCTTGGCATACTATTATTATTATTTTTTCTTTAGTGCCTACACACATATTGTTGTAAACATTGCTTGAACTATATCTAACAAAATTGTAACTTTATAAGTAGAATTATCTAGTTTTATATAGAAATACAAAATTTATATTTATAATACATAAATCTACTTTAGTATAATCATTATAATTACCTTTTAGTAATCTTATAATCTTCTCTCCAAATACAATATTCAAACAATACAACATTGAGCATATAATCAACATACATTTGATGGCGGCTTCGATCTTTTGTATGACAAACAATACTGAGCTAAGAGTTTATTTCTCTGAGCTAATTTTGAAATGTTCAAAGCTAGGTCCACAAGGAACTAGCAATACATATTATATGCATTAGGAGCACATACTCCATTTCCACCGTGGCATATCAATACATATTTTTTTATAATAAAAAAAAGAAACTGTCTCACCCATGACTCACTCAATTAGCTAATATAAATTGCAACCTTCCATCTTCAATCCGTGCCCCTACTCTCTCTCTCCTTCTCCTAACCACCACCGTCGCCGACAACACCCCCAGTACCTCTGCTTCGATAGTATGCTTGAAGAAAGGTTGTGAAGCCATTGAAATCCAAGAATTTGTGGGATTTTAATGAGAAAACACCCTCAGTTGTAGATGAATCCAATTTGAGAGTAAGCAACGGCAACCCAATACCCATGTCAATCCCAACTAATACAAGCATGGATTTTATAGATGGTAGAAACCGTTTTTGGGAGTCAATAAATCTCATGTTTGAGAAAGATAGATAATGTGAAGTGTGAGTGTCTGAAGGTTCAATGCATAGATTTCTCTATAATGATGGAAGCTTTTGTTTGTATTTCTCTCTATTGCTTGAAGATACTATGGTTAGCTGAAATTATTCACAAGATATATTGTAATTGTTCATTAGACTACTAGTGATTGTTCATTAAAAATGTTTCCATTATTCATTATAGCATTGTTTAATAATATGCTTAGATTGTTCACCATATACATTGTCATTGTTCACCTTATACGTTGAAATTGTTCAATATTTCAAGGAGGTTTGTTCACTGGTTCATGGAGCTTTGTTCACTAGTTCATGATGCTTTGTTCATCAAATAATTAGTAGTTGTTCACTATGAATATTTCCATTGTTTACTATGTATCGTTCACTAATATGTTTAGATTGTTCACCAAATATTTTTTCATTGTTCACTATATATGTATTCATTGTTCATCTTATATATATATATATTACCATTGTTATACAATTTTCTTTGAAATTCAACCATGTCCAGGCCTATATTTAAGCAAAAAGTAACATGCTTACTATAAATTTGTAAGTGAACAATATTGAACATGATATTGAACAACTATAATAACCTATATATTTATAAGTGAACACTGATATTTTTACAAGTGAACAACCTAATATATCTAATGAACAATTCAGTTAGACTCCATGAACAACATAAATATACTCGATGAAGAATTCAATTAGACTTCATGAACAACAATAATCGATTGACTTGATAACCGCTACATTTATAACTGTTGTTGAAATATGACATAGCGCCATGTCATCTTTTGGAGCATGTGCTCTAGGAGCATACAATAATCTGCAAGAAACTAGTGATAAGATGAAGTATTTATTAAAATGAAGGGTATACATACCCAAAGAAATCTCCAAATATTGAATTAAAGACATTAAATTAAAGAGCACCAATTTTTAATGTTAATAGTGACTTGTAAAGGAAAATAACATAATTATAATTTGTTGCTACCTCTTCTCTTTTAACTAATGTTTGGAAGAATTGATAGAAAGTCAATGTTGCAAATTTTATGGAGTGGTTAATAGAATAATTATCTAAAGGCCTTTGATTTAAATCAATTTTTGGTGTTTAATATTATGAAAGCTATGGGTAAAATAAGAAAATTAGTAATTAATATGTTATTAAAATTGTGCAATGATACATAACATATATTAATTCAATTAAAGTGTTTAGAGATAATTTTTTCTTAAGAAAAATGAAAAGATTGCAGCCGCCCCCGAAGACGCAATCGAAACAGTCCCAAACTAAAGTACAACCAATCAATATTGAGTCGAACTTGAAACATACATGACCCATATTTAATCCGCTCGCCCGAATCGATAGGTGCATATGTTACTCTGAGCTCAGGCCCAAATGTAGACTTGACAAGCTCAACAAGCTTAGAGCAGAGTGCGAGGCCACCTTTGTTCGATTGGCTCTGCATGCTCAATAACTCCAAGCTCGAGCCTGAACTCAAACTTGACCGGCTTAACGAGCTTTAAGATGAGCCCAAGCCGGTTTTTCTCTGAGTCTAGCACAAGATTGATTCAGCTCATTTACACCAGTACGTAGTTGTATCATAAAAAGAGATAAGAGGGAGCTAGCTAGGTATCCATGGACCATGAATGCACTAGTTGAGCTGTTTAATGCATGGTATGCAACAAATAATCCAAATATGATTAGATTTTTACCCCATACCCACATGTACCTTGCTTTGTGCATCCTCCCACCATTGCCGTATATATTTCCCGTTTCCATAAGATGGCCATGTAATTAATTATTATATATTATGTATCCTTACTTTGTGCGCTCATACACCATTGCCGTATTTGTTTTTCTTATTTGTTTTATATTTTTTTAAGTTTGATTTTGTATTTATTTTAGGATTATTTGGTTTTAAAATCCTCAACTTTAGGTCTTGTTCATCAGAATATCCCAAATTTTATTTTTGATATGAATATCCCAAACTTTGGGGGTTGATATTTATTAACATCCCAACACTGAATTAACATCAATTAAATTCGAGTTTTTCTATAATATAGTGGTTATTTTTTGGCAAGGACACACTTCTATTCTACAAGTCACCTCCAAAAATATTGTTACATCACAAAAAATCCTGAGTTTAATTGATGTTAAGTTGGTATTAGGCTACTGTCAAATACAACCTTCCAAAATTTGGGATATTCATATTAAATTTGAAGTTTGGGATATTTTGATAAACAAACCCCAAAGTTGGGGATTTTAAAACCTAATAATCCTTTATTTTATTATTTTTATGTGTAATATGTTTTACATTTAATTATTTTGTATTGTGATACTTAAGTATTTATAAGTCAATTATTTTTCTCCTTTAGGTCTAACATATATATTTTTGAATGCTTAATGTTTTTATTTTTCAATGACAAAAAATAAACTGTCGGTGAAAATGACAAAATTTACGTTAATAATTGTAATAAAAATTCAATATCGATGATTTCAATAAATTTATGAACATTCAACTAATTAATTATACAATTTAGGTGATGAGAATTCATGTAGGAGATTTTGGGCATTCGTGGAAGAAGTTACAAGCATTCATCTATTAGCTTATAAGCATTCATATATTGGTTATGAGTTATGACTTATGACTTATAATGAGCATTGTAGTTTAGGTTTATGAGCAGTTATATATTGGTTTATGAGCATTGTAGGAAAAAAAGTTAAGGTTATGAGCATTCGTGTACGTTGGAGGTTATAATGAACAATCGTGTTGCAGTCATCTACTGGTTTATGAGTATTGTAGTTCATGTTTATGATCATTTTATTAAAAACGTCAGGTTATGGACATTCATGTAGGAGATTATCAACATTTCGTATTGGAGGCATTCATCTACTGATTTATTGACATTCATATATTAGTTTATAAGCACTGATATATATCTTTATGATCATCCACATTAGAAATTATCAACATAATTTATATCTAATTTTATGAGCATTCATAATAATTAAATGATGAATGAAATCTAAAAAATACTGTATGTGAATGTATGTACAAATTAAGTTATCGTCATGTTGTTGGACTCATAATTTATGTGAAACCTGACCTAAAACTACATGGTTGTCGGACATTTGGACTCATAGATAGGTTTACCGGCAATGATTTAACCATCATAAACCACCTGCTTAACATGCCATCTCGACAAGTATTTTTACGACAATTAATGTCCGAAATTAGCAGACTTGAATTTTCGTAAGGAAGCAAAAGTTCAAATTAAATACAGGAAACAATCAAAACAAAACCATCGAAAGAAACCAACCGATTGAAGGACCACAAAAAAAAAACCAAAGTAACCCACCATATATAAACAAAGACTAATCGAAGTTTTTGGGGAGCTGCTCCATATTAACTGGCACAGGTTGATCGAATACAAAACATTAGACAGAAAGAAAGAAGCTACAAAAAACGATATGATATATCCTCCGAAACCAAGTTTGGTTTGTTTAATACAAATGTCTAGAAGTAATGGTCGTACCAAAGTGGTCGGAACCAGCGCGATCCGAGGGAGGAATGACATGAGATCAAGACGAGCAGGAGAAGCAGAAGCAGCGCCACGCCCAAGGGGGATCCTCCAGCGCGGTGGATGGCATCGTGATCCGGCTTGGGGATCCTGATGAGGGACCACTTCTCCCCTGGTCTGTAGCTGCACCGTATCAGAAGGAGGAGCATGGCTGGGAGGAAGAAGAGCACTATCTTGAATGTTAATAGGGCGTTCTCGAGCTGTTCTTGGAAAGGGAAGTATGTGGACATGTAGAGGTAGAATAGGACTATGCCAAACACTGCCATCAAACCTAAAGGTGGTGCTGAACCCATATCGATCAATCTCCTACAATTTTAGTTTAGTTTCTTTGCATGCTTGTGTGTTGAGCTAGCTAGCTAGGTAGCTAACCATGGAGCTTAAGGAGGAATCAAGGGCGGTGTGAACAGTGATAAGAGTCAATGGAGAAAGGGACAGAAGGTGTAGGTTGGTGCTTTAATTTGGCATAGATGCTTCAGAAAGAAAGCTGAGGGTATAAATTCAAACACACTATATACTTGCTGCATGCACCCATCTTTTAGTGGTAGTGGATCCATCAGCTTTTAGGAATTTGGGGTTGCAAATAGGGGCTCACTTTTTACAAAGCAACACTCTAGCTAGCTGCTTTATTCTCCAGTAGTACTACTTTCTTATTTGATAAGAATGAGAATCAGAGTCTTCTATTGGGGTGCATTTGTCATATAGGGTGGTAAAACAGTGGAGTTGTATGCGTTAGTCAGTTGCTTTAATTCGATCAGAGTTGGGGTGAGCTCAGTTTGATCAAAGCTCAGCTTGGCTTAAATAATTTAGACTTGGGTAAAATCTATTGAGCCAAATACGGGTCCTCTACTCGCTTAAGCCTGTTAATATTGTAGGTGCAAAAATAGAGAGTTAATTACATTTACCCTACCTGACATATGCGGTAATAATTTTTGCACATTCGACATTTGGGAAATAATTTTTACCCTACCTGACATTTAGTGAAAGTGATTTTTAGTGTTAGAATCCGGTAACTTGTCATCGGAAATGGAAAAATACAATAATACCCCTATATCACTATGTGAAATTACGATGTTGCCCTTTAATTTGAGAAGAAAAAGACTATGTTGGAGAGTAGAAGACAGACATGGTGGTTTGGGAGGGGTTAGGTTTTCATTTTCTGTATGGGAGGGAGGGCCGGGGAGAGGAATCAGAGGAATCAGTGGAGTGGTTAGGTTTTAAAATGCCATAACAATTAATACTAAAGGTACAAAAGTCATTTCACATTTAATTGAAAGTCAAAGGAAATAATAACAAGGGTATAAAGGTCACTTCATATTTATTTTTTTACAGTTCACCGGAAAAGTCAATAAAAAATCAATTATAACATACCTGAGGGGCTTTAAATTTATGACCACTTAAATATCAGGTAGGGTAAAAATTATTTCTCAAATGTCGGGTATGCAAAAATTATTACCACATAAGTCAGGTAAGGTAAATGTAATTAACTCCCAAAATAGATGCATATTGAATCAAATATAAGCTCAGGTGGCCTCAACTCATCTAAGCTCATTTAAATATTTTTAGTAGGTGATAATCTAGTCATGTTCTTTTAAGAATGTAGGATTAAGTTAGCTAAAATAAGGTAAGAAAAATTATGTAAGAAAAGTGGCGGAGGTACATAAATGTCAGATCATCGATATCTTTTTTATTTTTAAAAAAATTATGTGTGTTGAGTAAAAGATTTTAAATATAAATTATCTAAAAGTATAATTTTGTTGTTTTGGATGGTAAGGTAAGATATGATTAAACCTAACTTATCAATCTAAAGAACAAATGAGAATATGTTTCATGGCACATGTGAACTTTATATTGATTAATTTCTATGTCTAGTTTTATTATTTATTTTAGTTGGATTGTTCCAAGCCATGAATGGTTGAAAATACACCCACACTACCAGGAATCGAAAAGCACCTCTTCAACTACACAATAAGACCTTCAAGACCCCTCAATGAAAAATGGAGAACTATAAAACATACAGACATACTCCTAAATCATAAAATTTAAACAAATTCCTAAATAGTCAATCTCAATTGAGTACAAAACGTACAAAATGCACCCGTAGACCCTGACTAATGGCCGCCTCGTTTGTCGCCCATCACCCGTAGACCAAGCCGATTATCAATCTCAATTGAGTCATGGCTAGCACTTCAATGCCTGCAGCATATCACCATAAACAAGGCCTACCTTATTACAGGGTATCTTGCATTACAAAGTTTTGTCAAGGATCTCCAGTTTTGGCTATCAAAATGGGCTACACTTATGAAATCCATTATAAGAGTTGAGAAGAAAATCTTGCTGCTGATGCTTTGTCAAGGATCTCCAGAGCTCAGTTATTGACCTTGGGTGGCGAAGAAAATCTTCTGGCTAGTTGGCAGTACAATGCAACATTACAGGGTATCTTGCATAAACTACAGCAAAGAGTTTAAGTGCCTCATTACAGTTTGGTGGATGGTAAGTTGAGGAGAAAAAGGATGTTGGTGATAGCTCCAGTTGATACTCTGAGAGGCAAGCTTTTGCAATGGAGTCACTCAAGCAGACTTTTCCATTAGAAGGGCTTAATAAGCATGTCACTCATTACACTAGGAGATGTGTTGTTTGTCGAACATGCAAATATTATAATGCAGCTTATCCTGGATAAATTCAACCTCTTCCTATTCCTTGGGGTATATGGGAGGATGTATCAATGGATTCTATGGCACTAAACCATGCCTATTCTGCCCTGGATGTGCCCAAATCTTAGTTTGACTTTGCCTATAAGCTGCATGGGATGCGTCTCAGTATAGTCAGTGACAAAGATTTTGTCTTCCTCAGCCAACTTGGGCAGGCATTGTTTGCTGTTCATCGGGTGAATCTCGGACTGTCATCCTCATACCACCCACAAACAGATGGGCAAACTGAAGTGGTTACCAAATGCCTTGAGTTATTTCTCAGATGTATGTGTTCACAGTCTCTTAAGGAGTGGTAAGTACCTTCCATTAACTGAATGATGGTACAACACTAATTACTAACTTCTGTTGGAAGAATTCGGTTTTGAAGCTGTATATGGCTACCAGCTACCCTACTCATGTTCATCTCCCATATCTACCCAGGGAGTCTCCCATCGCAGAAGTTGATAGAACACCTGAAGCAGAGGGAGCAAATGATCAGGTGACTCAAGCATGAGTTGCAGCTGGCTCAGAACAAGAAGATGCAACAGGCTAATGCTCATCTATCAGACAGGAAATTTCAGGTTGGAGATTGGGTCTTGGTGAAGCTGCAACCATACAGACAGTCTCTGACAGGATTGGCAAAGTGGCATACAAGTTGCTCTTCCCTGAGGATGTAAAAGATCCATGGTGTGCTACATGTTTATCAATTGAAGCTCTTTAAGGGATATTTATCTGATGTTCCTCAAACTGTCATTCTTTAGGGGAAAGGATGCTGCCTCAATTCTGCTGCCACATTTGACTGTGGATTGGAGAATCGAGATCGAGGAGGAGGAACTGCCCACCTGTTCAGTATCTTGTGCACTGAATTTCAACAACTTTGACGGCAAAGCTTCTCTCAAGGGGGGAGGAATGGTGCATGATAGAAGCTTGTTTAGAGAATTAGGAAAGCCGACACTTGTTGTAAAAGCTGGCATGGAAGACATACGGTACATCTCTCTCTGCATACCAATTACGTCTTCTTGATTTCACCATGCCTCTTCACGATTTGAATTGTCTTCCTTCATTTGTGCAGTCTTCTCCTATGACCTTTGATGAAGTCTCCCTGAATGTATTTGACTACATTGATAGGCTCTTCAATATGGTTCCCCCAAGGAAGCTCTTATACATGGCAATGACGTTTTCCAAAATGTATTTGCTTAGTTTGTGATTTTTGGGGTGGAGCTTAATTAATTGGGGTTTTTGCACGAGAATGGTCGCTAGATGATTTGCAAGGGCTTGAACTGGGGTTCATAGGTGCCTGGGCCCACACTATTTCGCAAAAAGAACCAATTTGTATTAAAGAATGACAACACAATATGTCCAAGTTAAATAGAAGGGGCACTGCTAAGTGCTGTGAAGAATTTCAGTTAGAATACAGCCTTTATTTCATTTCCAATTTGTGATCCCAAATGTTCACATTTTCCAGAAAATGTTACAAAGTAGAATACCAGATACAAATACAACTTTGTACAGCAGGAAAATGCATACTTGACTGTTGCCTGTAAGCATCCTACATGTATTTACACAGTTACACTTTCCCAATTATCAGGCAAATGAAAATTAGGTGAGACGAATGTGTTGGACAAATCTCCTTCCAGTTCAGCAGCTAAATAAGTTCCAGAAAAAGTGTCGATATTAATCTCCTATGTCAAGTTATAAGGCCTCCTTTCAAAGCATCAACAGCCCTTTGAATGGCTCTTGCAACCCTCCAAATCTCATGCTGAATCGCCCTGTTACCTTCTCCCCCGTTAACTTGTGTGGATTGATAAATAGCATTAGATATTGACGGGAAGAAGCTCAGCTTGCTTTCAGAGGCTGCTGATGGACCATAAACCTGCAACCAAATTAATGCATACAAGTTGGATACAAGTCTCTGCTGAACAAATCAGACATGTATTCGTGTTTAACCTCATCTTATCCTTTCCCAGCACACCAATTTGTTGCCACATATGCAACACCAAACAACAATCCATTTCTGACCCAGAACCATTACAGTCCAATGGTTTCTTTTTCTTTCTTTTTTTTTATGGTTTTTTTTTTTTTGGGAGTGCAAATGTACATGTTGGTACCCCAAACATCTATTAAGTTCTGTCTCTAGGTTCATTCCTATTGCTACAGTTGCAATGCATTCTTAAGAGTCACCTCATCTTTCAGTACTAGAATTAAGAAGGTCAAGACACTTACAAGATGCTTAAACCACTGGCTTCCAAGGAGGCCATCAGCATCCAACAAACCTCTTTCTGCAAGCATCAACCGATCATTTAACGATCTTTTCTTCGTAATCTCAACTTCACTTGAGTTTTCATCAGCCCTTATTTTCTGTAATTTCATATCGACCATGTCAATGGCAGTTAACCCTAGCACAAGAACAAGCATTAACACATACCAAATAAATAAATAGGGTTGAGCTTCTAATTCAAACATGCATTTTATATAAGTATGTGCATGAGTGTGAATTTTAGTTTTGTTTCTACACGCCATAGGTATCAGTATAAGCAGAAGACGAGCGAATTTGTTACAGAACAGCACTCTCAACTTTCACAATTAACATCGACCAAGCATTAGCTTGATGCCGTTAAATACCTTCTGCTGGGAAAATCGTTACCTCACTAAAACATTTGAAGCTGGAAAATGATGTGGGCACCAAAGTTTTCACAAACATCAGGCTTCTGATGCCTTATTGCTTGGAATAGTCTCACTTTGAGTTTGATGCAAATTGCATCATGTGATACAATAAGGTTAACTCTTCAATTATATATTTACGAAAAAATAAAATAAATAAATAATTGGCAAAAAAACTGATGCCCAAGTAGCAAAAGTAGGTTGGGAAGAAAAGGAACAAGAAACACTGCTAGCAAGACCCAAGAATTAACTCAGTTATTATCGACTCTTTCAGGGATAGTTTTCAGTCAACCTAGGTATGACAGAAAACAGGCAAAAGAAGCTCCGACCTTTTCCCTTTTCATACTTGTAGCCAATGTCCACAGGCAATTCAAATGGAAACCAAAAGACATAGCCACATAGGAGCCTCAGGTAATGTCTAAAGCAATCTTTTTTTTCTCAAATGTTAAGGACCAGCCCATAAAATATCCTTAGAATTTTTAAAAAATTTGTAGTGTCGAACTTTGCCATGGACTTTGCAACTTTTTCTGTAGCGTACAAGCTGGGTATTTTTACTATAAAGTGCTGTGTTTTATATTCATACCCTTTGTTCGTTCTGCTAATCTATTCCTTTTCCCCATTGATCAAATGAGCTTAACATTTCAACAAAATTTCAGCAAGTTATTGATCCAGCTGCCACTATTACCCCACCCCTAGTATGGCAAAAGGGGGGAGGGGAAGAAACCTACCCCATTGAACAGGGGGCCATTCGTTAAGAAAGTGTTACTAGTTATTAGTAATACTATAGAACATGCGTTGAAGCTTGCTTGGTGCATGTAACAAGTTTCAGTTCTCATTTCTACCTTCTGAACTAAATCTGCCAAATCAGTTTAACAGCCACCATAAAATGAATGCAGCAGTCATCATACTCAGCAGATATGCCAAAGATGTCATGCTTGATACACCGGAGAATGTTAGATCAAATTGTTGTCTCACCTTTCCTTCCTCCTGAACTTCTTTGGCAGCTGCCAGAAAATGCTGAATGGATGTATTAAGAGGAAGAACAGATGCACGACCTTCCAGCACATCACTCAGGGTGACTGTGTACTCCTGCAAAGAAATATAAGCAACATCTGTGGGTTAATACCGAAGTCCGAGTAACATAATCAAAATGAATATGATTTAATCTGTAAAATTTCTCGAAAACAGCTTGATATGACATTCGGACAAGTAACTGTTGGTTTGATGAGAGAATCCGAGCAACATTAATCAAGATTAGCCCCAGTCTAATATAAATATGCAAAAAGATGTTCCCCCATTATGCCCTTCAGCCTTATATATAGTCAAAATTAGCCCCGCAACCTCCTCCGTCAACATAAAATGCAGAAAAGTGCTTCCCTTTCACGCACACAATAAGCCTCATTAATTTCTCTGCATTTCTACTCTATTTGGATGAAGAGTTTACCCTATCTTTGAAACCAGAGGCTAATAGATGGCCAGCTAGTACACCATCATCAAGTTACCACAAAGCTTTTCGTAGCTACTACATCATCATAAGTTAAATGGAATAAAATGAATATAACTTTTAAAAAAAAAAAAAGTTTTTATAGGTCCAACACCTCTTATTCTTGCCACAATGTTCCTTCTTCAAAGTTCAAATACTCCTTACCACAAAAGATTGGTACTTTAACTGTATGTTGGCTATTTTACAACCAATCATGAATAAGTTGATTTCCAGGTGAATACACACAGACTTCCATGTTCAGTGACATTAATCCTTAGTGATTATTTTCACAGTAAGAGACATGCACCAGAAGTTAACAGGAGATTTATTGGATACCTGCAATTGCTCTGCATAGGAAACATAATTAAACGGCAGGATTGTATCATCTGCCAAACGAAGAGATATGAGGCCCCAAAGTCCTGCCACTGAAGAATGACCACAAAAGCTTGAATCAATATCATAAGAAGAGGTTTTTCTCTAACAATAAAAGAGAAGGTTCTAAGAAGGTGCCTTCATTTTACTGCTCAGAAAAAACACGCGATAATGAAATTTACACCCAAAAGAAACTGACCAGCTACATGGCGATGGAAAAAAGGATCTCCGTTATTTACCATCCACTCATAAGAGTCGAAAGCTGTATGATACACTGGAAAGTCTGGAATATTATGATAAAAGAAAGGAATTATCCATGGAATCAGAAACATTTCAAGAGATCAATGTCAGTGCCATTAAAACAAGATAGAATGCAGACATAAAAGTAAACAAGTAAACAATTACAAAGATATCCATAACCTAAAGCTTCTTTTTATCTTTTAAACATTTGCCTTTACAAGATAAAATTACAGTGAACTAATTGAAAGAAACTGATAGTCAATAAAATATTACTGTGAACTATTTAAAACAAAATGACCTACATGGATTCAAAATATGGACCATCCATGACAAGAAGACCACATTGGAAAGGGTTTGGAGTGGAGCCAACCCCGTTCTCAACCAGTGACAACAGCGATATGGAATGCAATTGCCACATTTGAATGATTTTTGTTTTGCACTGTGATGAAAACAGAAATAGAGATTGAAACTGCATTCCGAATCCTTGCCCCACCACTGGAAATATCAAGGCTCCGCAATCCTAGTCTAGACAGCTAACCACAATACTGATTGAAGTTTTTGAATCAATCTTTTTTTTTTTTTTTTTGTTCTTTCCTTTTTTCGGTGGTGGTGGGGAAATCACATGTTAGGGGTGGAACTGGTACCTTTCCCATAGTACATATCCAAAGAAGAAACTCCCGCATGCTGCAGAAATGGAGCAAAATCTGAGTCAACCCCACTAAGCCTTTGGATCTGCAACATAAACAAATTAATTAATGAGATGCCCGGAAAAGCATTACCATTCATTGCATCAAAATTCAAAAAATGCCATAGGTGATCTCCATATTTCACACAATAAATTGTATCATTAAATTGAGCTAATTCACAACAAAGACTCAAATGCAATGCCTATATCAATTATGATTTTCAACCTTCACCAACAATCCCGCCTCATCATTGTTTCTCTTTGTAAAACCTTAATACCAAAATCCCGTTTGGGGTACTTTTCCTTTGAGTCCTGAAAAAGCAGGAGTGTGGAAATTGGTTCAATTGTTCAAATTTCATTTACAACAACCAGCCTCAGAACTCGAGTTGCTATTTGCTTCTTTCCAGGAATTGGACCCTAGATGTCTGTGCCAAGGGATGTTCAAAACATAGTTGAGACTTATACAAACTCACTAGCACATAATTTTCACATTGGGTTGTCGCTAGTGTTAGAAGCTGTGGGATTTTGTCCCTTCATCATCCTTACACATAAGCCTGAGGCTATTGTTGGTCCAACAAACTATTGTGTTAGTCAATTTACTGCAAGGACCCTTCTCTGGTTTTGGCTGTAATTAGCTCTATTGGCTGGGCTATCTTGATCAGCCTTCTTACATAGGTTGTCCTTTTATATAGCTGTTTGCTATTAGAAGATACCAGCTGGATGGTTGCTTCCTTGATAAGCTAGTCGCTCACTGTATAGCAGGAAGCAGAATACTCATTGTGACTTGTTGCTTGTTTGTTAGTTTAACAGCATGTTAAGTTTCGTCTACAAAAATCGCCTTATATACACAAACCTAAGAACAGCGTAGGAACAGCGCACCACTTGACTCAGCTGATCTGTTTTCTCGGCCTATCTGTTTTGCACGTCTTCCTTAGATTTCACTCTAAATAGCTCTGGCAGGCTGATCTTTCCTGATGAGACAGTCTCAATATTTTTGCTCTTTTCCTAGGAAAATTAAAGATTAGGCTTTTGCACCTTTATGTTAAAATGCTGAACAAGGTTGTCCTCTAGTTTTGATACAGTCAGATGCTTTTGTTAAATCCAAACCCTGATTTTAGCTGTCTAGCCAACTTTTAAGGGAAAGGCTGCATACCCACAACAATGACCCTCCCCCTTTTTAACCCAGGGGAGCACCTGATGTTATTAGCTCACTTTGGTTTGGTTTGAGTAGTTTGGCTGGTTTGGCTCAATGCATACCACTGAGGGGAGAAACTTCAGAATCTGACCTTGACTAGATACATTTGATTAAAGGGGATTCAGATCAAAATGCCTACTCCTATAACCAACAAAAGGAATGCTACATTCAAAAGTCATTTTCAAAAATACCTTTTCTTGTATCGGTATGCTCCCACTGAACCCAATCCTTTAACCAACAATTCAACCCTGCCTACTTCCCTTCCCGAAAAAGAAAAAGGAAATGGAAATAAAAGATTTACAATATTCAATTTCAAACATTAATGGACTGTAATGATCTCTAGCTTATTTATCAGTTCAAGTCCCAAAGTCTACATTCCAAACTATCCATTCACCAACTAACAATGCAAAATACAGAAAAGAAAAGCAGAATCACTGACACTTGAGACGTTGCAAGTTTGATATGTGATAGTTAGACCATAATATGACTGCTGTGACACTAAAGGAAAGTAGATTTTGCAATTAACTTACAAATACGCCTTTGCTTTGGGCAGTCCATTGTTCATAAATTGTTGTCCCTTCTGCATCAGGATCCTTAACCTGAGCCAGTCCAAATTGAGTATTTGAATGTTGATATTTGTAATGACTACAGTCATCACTCATTCTAAAAGACTCTTATTACCTTCTTCGTGATGTCAACAAAAACATCATCCAGTTGTGGAGTCATGCTAGCAAATAATCCAGGGCCTTGTTGAACTGCACAATCCACGTTTAAGTATGCCACAGCGCTGGAACCAAGATTCATAATGTTCTGCTCAACCCATTCTGTAGAGCCTATCTGGAAATGGATGGCAATGACAAAGTTAGAAATGACCTTTACTGGTTGTAATTCTGTATTAACATAGAGCAATATACTATAGCAAAAGCAAATAAGATGACAACAGCAATTGAGAAAATTAATGTAAGATAAATGGCACAAGAATTTAGCGCGAAAACCAAAATAAAAACATAAATTTTAAAAAACGACGGGCAGAACAAGCACAAACAAATTCATGATAGCCTGTTGGTAATTTGGTAGGGATTACACCAAACGATCTCACTCCAAGATCAATTCACAAAGAGAGTATAACAACTCACACAAACTCTCTCACCAATTGGAATATGGAATTACTGAACTTTACAATGTATACACCTCCCACCATGGGAGGTATCCCCAAACTTGCCCACCAAGGGGCACCAAACTTGGCCGTGCAAAAACTAGGCTAAGCAACCTGGTATTTATAGAAAAACCCAAAAATCACATAAGATAAAACCCTAGCCACACGACTTGGGCCTTGGGCACCAAACAAGAAAAATAGGGTTTAGTTCATAATTCTGGCTACCGTTTAGAATTTGAGCCAATACCGAATACATTATCATAAAAAATAAAAAATAATAATAAAAGATGTGGGGCAAGTACACAATAGTAAGATAAGCTAGCGTACACAAATCTATTGTGTACAAAGATAAAGGAAATAGGTCGTAAATTTAAACTTTTTACTTGATACATCCCCTTTACTAAGTTCAGAAAGTATTGCAAACATCATATACATTCTCTAGATGATTGAACCAGCATAAGCCAAGATGTTTATGGCTTGCTATCTTTTCTCATCTCCCAATGAAGGAAAATAATATATCATATACAATCTCTATGTGATCAAACATCCCTACTTCAATATTTGGGCTTCAACTTAAGAAACTGCAACGACTTGGTCAAAATAAAGCTGGCAGCATCAGAAACATCAACTTCACCCCCAAAGGATATCACAAGGTCCAATGCCCCTGCTCTCGGAAGTAATGTAGTAGATAATTTCTCTTTTTCTTTAATTGAATAGCGGATGAATTTTAGGTTGTAACAAATAAACTTACAATTCCATTGCTAACTAGACAGGAATTTTGAGACATCCACAAGTAGAAGATTCAACAGTTTTAACAGGACTTAGTATTACATTGTACTTACAATATCATAGCTCCTCCATCCAGTGAAGGTTACTTTTAGATATTCTAACTTCTAAACTATTGTCAGCTTTCCTTCATATAGTATTTTTGGTAAAAGAGTGAGATGTTATTACCATTAACTGATCCATAAATTTACACATCTGCTTAGGCATACCCAAAGTCCCAAATTAATCGGTCTACCTCCAAACACTAAATAGATTTTTCCTATTCTTGAAATGTGCTGACTTCATACGTGATTTGCTTCTCAATATGTTTAATATTATGCTTCTGCTGCTGCTGAAAAAAATCCACAGTTTCTCTCAGCCCTATAATGTATGTAAGAATACCACAGCTCATTTTCCCCAGGAAAGATGTCCCTGGACCATCCAACTTCAGTCATATCTCGAATCTACTGTATCCTCAGTAAGCATAAGCTCCCCAATATTTGCTAAGCAAAAGACCAATTAAAGAACAAATGATCAAGTGCTACCTGCTCCTAACAGAGCCCCCATTGGGTATCAATATGCACAAGCGATCTCTTCAATTCCCTCGTCTATATTCTTCTTTTCATGACATCCACCCCCCCCCCCCCCCAACAGCACACACAAACACAAAGCCTCAAAAAAATGTAGCTCCTGCAAGCTTTCTCCTCCAGCTTTGAACAACAGCTTGAGGCAAGATAGAAATTGAACTCAAGTATACATTGACATCAACAAATGCTGGTTAGTGCAATTTTAATGTTTGACAAGTTCTACAAAGAGGTAAATTTTGAAAAAAGGAATTCTAGAATATTGATCAGAGTACTGGGTAGGTAGTATCTCTTGTATTACAACAGATAAGTTAGTCCCTTATTTTGCATGGTAACTTTAGGCTATAAATAACACTGTACTGCTGTTATATTTTCAGATTTTTTTTATTAAATTAAATCGAGTTCTGCTTAGTTTTAGTGGCTCTTTTCTCAGTAGTACATTATGAACTTACGATGTAGTTATTCAATTAGAAAAACTTACCATTCCAAACTCTTCAGCATCCCAACTGCAAAGGATAATTGTTCTGCGAGGACTCCATCCCAAACGCATTAACAAGGCATATCTACGAGCAACATCAAGTAGGACAGAAGTCCCACTATTGGGATCAACTGCACCATATGTCCATGCGTCTCTATGGTTTCCAAGAAGTATGTAACGGTCAGGCTCTTCTGTACCTCTAATAACAGCAAAAATGTCACGAATTCTGGATATCTTTTCCTTGCCCTGTGAGATTAAACAACTGAGAATCAGATGATAAGACAACAAAGCTTCTTCAAAGAACACAGCGTTTAGATAATGTCTCCAATTTGCTTGTAATAAATTATAGGCGGTCATGAGCCAGACTGTACCAAGCGTTGGACCAGTTGCAACCTACTGGAAGGATTCACCCTAAGGCATTATGGAGAAATCAAGTAGTCAATGGTCACTGCCAAATCATTCACGCCTTTTTATCCTGGGAACTATTTCAAGCTTGAATGCGAAAAGAGGCAATGCTACAAGCCTACTTTCAAGTTTCCTTGGACCAGCCACTGCAAACATGGAATATTCCAACAACAGCATCATGTCTTCATCGTTTTTGACTAAACTTCAAATGGTGCCTAACACATTATCCTAAAATGGTTCTTTTCTGAATTGAACACACACACACACACACACACACACACACACACACACACACAAGCTACCACCCCCAAAAAAAAAAAAAAAAAAAAAAACACTATAGCAGTTTCAGCCAAGACCAAAGACAATTTCAAGGAACCAGTTTCCACTGACACTAGCTAGCAAATGAGGACCACTTTTCTCCAAGATTATCCACATGAACAAGTCAAAGAAACTCACCAAAAGTGATTAACTTCAAAAGAACTAATTAACAAGCACACACTATAAACATGTAACACCAACCTGATAAGTGAAGTTGAGCACAGTAGGACCAGGACCAACCGTAGCAACCTTAGGATTAAGGGTATCCGTCCATCCCTGGGGCACCGGAGGTCCCTCAAGTGACCTCAAAATCTCTTTGGCTGTTTCAATAGAGATGGGCATTGAAGGAATGTCAGGAAATCTATCAACCACCTGAGCATCCCCCCTCTTCAATCTCTCTGCTCCGTCAGCACCACTAGCCCATCCAGGGCTCAGTGGATCACCCAATCCGTTCATCACAGTCCCCCTCTCAACCCCCTTGACATGCACCCCCTCGGTGTAAGTCAGCACAGCAACTGCACCCTCTTTTGCTGCCCTCCGAACTACCCCACCTCTTGACATGCCACCGCCCCTTCTAGCCACAACAACACAACCGCTAACATTCACCCCAAGCTCACTCAATGCATGGTAGTCCTCCCCCCTACCGTAGTTCACAAAAACTGCCATACCCTTTGCAGACCCAGATGGGGAATATGCATGGTAGGGCCGGACCAAAGGTGATCCCACCCGACCCAATTCGGAAAACCCTATCTCCTTGGTGCCCAGATGACTAAACTGCACCGTTAGCGAGAGGTGCATAGGATAAGACAGCAGGACATCATACTCAGCAACTTTGGTGTCAAGCCCTAGATTCTGGAAATGGGTTTTTACATAATCATAAGTTCGGTAGGCCCCAGCACTGCCGGCGAGGTGGGGCTGGAGAGTGAGAGAGCGGAGATAGTCAGAGACTGTGTAGTTGGAAGCAAGAGAAAGGAAAGTATCATGAAAATGGGATTTTGCTTCAGGGTTTTTCGGCCTTGGGTTCTGGGATTTAGTTCTAGTGAGAGTGTATTGAGTAGTGTAGAACCCCAAAATGCAAAGGAGAATGACGAAGGAGATGTTGGTGGTGGAGAGGTTGGTTCTACGGGTCTGAAGTGGGTGTGCCATTTCTTTTATCCTAATTCTCCGGTTTCAATTTTCACCTTGCAATGGAGGAGATCACCAGGGTTCAGAGCAGCAACAGCAGCAGCATGTCATGGCCGTGGAAAATCTGAGCTGGTGTCAGGGAGAAGGGAGCAACAGCATGGGCAGGCATCGGTGGCGGATCTACGCCATGAGATTAGGGGTGTCCCTTTATGATATTCACCACATATTTAGATATAATATTCAAACTAACGCAGAATATTTTAATACTCAATAGTGCATTACTAAACTTGCCCCTTAACGGCTTACATGGTTTCATAATTTGAAATAGAAGCATATGCGTTAGAAATTCAGGCAAATACATCCTTCTTTATATAACAAATAGAACAATCATTCAAGAAATCATCACTCATTCTCTTGCGAAGTCTACTTTTGACAATTTTCATCGCCAAAAATGCTCTTTTTGCAGTTGTTGTGGATACCAGGAGAAAAAGTTTTAACTTGATTAAGATGAACAATTAAGGAACCACATAAAACAACCAGTTTTGGTGGACTTTAGCAATAAAAGTTCCAACACATTTTTTGAATGGACACTCTTTTATTCGATGAGGTTTGTTAGGTCATTTCTCTATAGTTCAATCTTCATATTAGTAAGTTGTCCCAATAGTGTAGCAGCACCAAGGTTACTTCTTTTCAGATACAAAGAGCTTTAATTGAATACCAAAAGGGGAGAGTTTATGCAAAAGGGGCTGAATTGTAAGAAAAATAATAAAGAAACATACTAAGCAAGCAGCAGGTGTAAACAAGACATAATTAGATGGTTGAAGCCCTACTCCTCCTTCTACCTAATCTCTTCCAACCTGAGGCAGATTGAATAAAGATTCAAATCAGCAACCCATGAACGGTAGCATACCAAATTACCTAACAATCTCCTTGTTTATCACTTCCCTTCAATCAATCTAAACTCGGAACATTATTTGAATGGAGTAAGACGTTGATTTGAATGGGTATTAAAATCCCAGAATTAAAAAGGAAATCCCAGATGAATGTAAAAAGCAGGCACTTAAAACGCTTGGGAATCAAAGGGAAATCCGTAAACAGATAGATAAAAAGCAGAGAGTGAAAGGGAGAAGTAATGAGGAATCGGACTGACCGTATTGATTGTATGAAGAGATGATGATGATGATGAAAAATGGAGGATGGCATGCATGTGGCGGACTCAAAGAAAAGAAGCAGGAATTGTGAGGAAGGTGGTGGTCAGTGTGAGTGTTTGAGAATTTTGGTTGAGAGAGAAAAGAGATAGAGATTGGAGAGTGTGTTTGAAGTTGATATTAGAGAAAGCTTGATGAGTGATGGAGGTTCAGGCACTGCTGACTGCTGTTGTCGCATAAACAAGTAGAAGAGCAAGAGCAGCCCGAATATTGAATTGTCTCAAACAACCAGTAAAGGCGTCAAACATGACACCCACTTAACCACCCAGTTTTTGTTTCCATCCCCAAAATATAACTTTCCACCTCACCAACCTATGAATATGATAGCAGCAGCTTTGTTTCCGTCTCTGGGTTTTCACTATGATCTGAAAATCAAACGATTTAGGACATTTTGATTTTCATTTTGATTTTGATTTTGTTATTTCTTTTTCAAAAATTGGAATCTAATAAACCAAATTTTATGTCCATTTTGATCTAACAAATCAAACTTAACTTTTTGTTAATGGTAAACTGTACTTAACATAATATTTTTCTTATTGAACCTCCACCAATTTCCGGTAACCGAAAAAATGACATAGAGTTTTTTTTTACTGATGTGGAGTGTTTTATAGGCAAAAAATAAAAGGAAAATGAGGATGGCTTTCTCTTCCTTTTCTCCTTATCAAATTTGGTTCTGAGTCTTACATTTTCTTCATCCAGACATTCCAAGTTCTGAATCTCATCACTCATTCTGTGTAATTCATTTTTCATTTTTGTCACTTCAGACAACAGCTGCTTGAGCCTTTCTTTCAACACATTGTTCATTTCAATTAGGTTCATTTTAATCAACAAAAAAACCTTCATGTCATTTTTTCGGTAACCGGAAATTGGTGGAGGTTCACTAAGAAAAATATTATGTTAAGTACAGTTTGCCATTAACAAAAAGTTAAATTTGGCTTGTTAGATCAAAACGGACATAAAGTTTGGTTTATTAGATTCCAATTTTCCTTTATTTTTCGAGAGATTCTACCATTTTTTTCAACTATGGTAAATAACAAAATTGAAATTAATATATATTGATTAATGAACTTTTACAATAAGTAATCCTAATTGTTGAGGTATAATTTTTTACAAAAGTTAATATTTGAAGTATATTTTATCAAAATTGATTTTTTCAACTATCATAGTTGAAAGGATTTTTGGACGCTAATATACTGAACTTTTGGGGGATTGGACAATAATGCACTGAACTTTGACCTTGGACAATAATGCATTGAACTTTGAGGGGTGTTGGACAATAGTGCACCTAAAGTAATTTCAATAGTGGTTGACTTGGTGGCGATCTTACGTGGCAGACCGAAAAGATGAATAAGCTAAATAATATATAACTTTATGACATGACAATTAATTTACACACGCATAGGTGATTTTATACAACTACAACAACAATCTCTCAGCGGAAACACGTTTAAACAAATGTGATTTTGTGTTTTTTTTTTACTCTTTTCAAAGTTGATTCTCTTCACTTATGTCTGCATTAGCTGACATGTCATAAATTTAAATATTTTTGGACCAATTCATCTCCTCCATCTGCTACGTAGGATTGCCACCAAGTCAGCCACTACCGAAATTATTCTGAGTGCATTATTGTTCAACACCCCCCAAAGTACAGTGTATTATTGTCCAACATCAAAGTTCAGTGCATTATTGTCCAATACCCCAAAAGTTCAGTATATTAGCATCCAAAAACCCTAAAAAAGTGTAACTGTGTAAGTAACATTAATTCTACCATAAAAAGTTTAAAAATAAAATATATTGATGAAGTAGTTTATTACAATAGTTGATCATATTTAGTAAAATATAAATCTTTTCAATATATGTGATTTATTTTTGATAAAATAATAGTTATGAAATTTTTCAACTATCGTAGTTGAAAACTATCGTAGAATTTTTTTTTTAAAAGAAATTTCTGATATTATAAACTATTATTTTTGAGTTGTGCTGGTGATGAGTGGTATTTTGAAATTAGATTATAAAACTCAATAGTATGATAGGATTTAAAAAAAAAAAACAAGACTTAGAGGAAAAAGTGGGTTAATCTTTGAGAATTAAGATCATGTTCTTTTCCCATGTAAGTAAAAAATTATTCACCTTATTTACCTTATCTATTTTATTTACCTTACTTACATTACCTAAAACAATATATATATAATGGTATAATCAAACTAATATCAACCATACTGTGGCGAATTTAGGCCCTATTCTTTAAGGGTGTATGATTAAGTTATATAAGGTAAAGTTAGTTCAGATTGTGAAAGTTAGGTAAGGAAAGTAATGGAGACTGGTAGATGTCAAATGATTTATTTCTTTTTAATTTTTAAATAAATTTTATGAATTAAATAAAGAATTTTAAATGTAAATTATATAAAAGTAAGTCATGTTCTTTTAAATGGTAAGGTAATATAAAGTTAAGTTAGGCAAGGATATTCTTACCCAATTAAAATACAGTTAATCTTGACAGTTCGTTTTTATATTCAATATAAGATTGTAAAACATATTTTCTAATCATATATTTATTTATGAAAAATCAAATTCAAATATTTTTTAAGGTGTGTTAGTTTATCTCATTAAAAATAGTAGTTAGGAAATGTTATTAGTAGAATCCATCGTCATTGAATTATCTCATAAAGAACAACTTCCAGTGATTATGCTAATTCAGATGATACCGTCAAATTAGAAAAACTTTTGAAAAAGTAAGGTGAAGAAACACTACCTGTTGGAGGAATCCCAAAAAAAAAAAAGCAAGGATCAGAAGGTGAAACCGAAATTAGGGTCGAATCTCAACAACAGCAGAATGGGGAATTTCGAAGCGGTAGGGGAAATTGAGCGAAGAAATTGAAATGAATGAAGATGAAGGGCTTGGGTTTTGTCCGGTCTTATTTTGAGCCGAATTAAGACCGTAAAATAAGTATTTTTGCCTGTGATTTCTTCACTTGATTGAAAAATTAGTGTGATTTACATATTTCTGTGGAAATTCAAAGAGAAGTGAAGAAAATGAAGAAAATAAGGGAAAAGAGGAGAAATTGAACAAGAGAAATGGAGAATTGGAGATAGGTGAAGGAGAAGATGAGAAAGAGAAGTCACAGCCAGCAGTGGCTGCTTCACACCCCCTGGCAGCGTGTTCACCAGCACTCAACAGTAGTGCAACACACATCAGATGCTGCCAGCGTGATAAACCAGATTTTTACGAGTTTTTAGCCATCTTTTCTATGATAGTTTTTGCCTGTCTTGCTCCTTTTCCCTAATTTCTAAGTTAGAATCATTTGCTTCCTTCAGTTATAACTAAAGTGTGTGAATTTCCTTGTATTTAGGTATTCTTACCCCTTATAATTAAGGATCGACGCTTTTATGACGATAAGGAAGAGGGCAAGGAGCAATGGAAGGTGAAAGAATGAAGAAATCAAGAGAAGGCAAGCTAGCACAAATCCTAGCACAAGCTATGCTGAAGAAAAGAGAGAAAAATGGTTTGACACAGGCTGTGCAAAGTCAGCAGGGGTTGTGCTGCTGCCTGGAAATCATTTCTACTGATTTTTCAAGTCAGCACATGTTGTGCCAAGGTCAGCACATGGTGTGCTGCTGGCAGTTTCGTTTTTTCCCTCATATTAATTCATGATTCTAGGGTTTCTATTCATTTCTAGTTTTCATTCTATCTTTCATATTTTTAGACTTTGAGAGAGTTTTCTTTCAAGCCTCTCTAGAGGCTTTAGGGTAGTTTCTAGATTTTAGATTATGGTTTGCAAGATTTTATCAACATCGTTCCGGATTTCACATATCAATTCAAGACTAAGTTTCTCTTTCTCTTTCTCTTTGTGCTTATTTATGTTCTTATTAGTTTTGTTTTGTTTTGTTTCTCTTCAATTGCATGAATATGTTAATTTGTTGTTAATTTCGAGTTGTTTGGGTTGTGATTGACGTAGTTGACGATGACTTAAGTTGTTTAGGCTTAATCTACCAAATTCATGCTTGTAATGTGAGGTTTTCTCTTTTCCTGCCACATCTTCGATGAAATGCTCGAGGTTCATTTGTTTTGATTAGGCAATTGATTTATGCTGAGAGGTGAGATAAATTTGATAGTGTTGGTAGAAAAAATGGTTGGGGTTCTGGCACGAGAATGTTGAATTCTGACTAGGTTTAGGTTGTTAATCCTATAGTTTAATTAGACTAACTCTATGAGAATAGACAGTTAGAATAGTTAAGCAAGCCTCTGACCCTCGAGAGAGGGCTTTGGCGAGTCACTGGATTAAGTCAGCTTCTGACCCTCGAGAGAGGGCGTTGGCGAGTCTCTGACCCTCGAGAGAGGGCTTTGATGTTTAATATTTTGCAATCGACCCCTCTTGATTATTTGTTTAGAATTGGTAGATTAGGCTATTTAGACTTATTAGTTGTTGAATATCGTTTTTGTAGCCTGAACTTCTTTTATTGTTTTCATAGTTCGTAGTTTTGATTATCACCACCATTATCTTTGGTTAATCTACCTAGCTTGAAATACTTGAGTTAGTTTTGAGTGCCTAGAACACAACTCCCTGTGGATATGACAACCGTACTCCCAAAAGTACGACAACACAGCGCCGAACAAACCGAGCCCAGCGTCTCTGAGGCTGCTATCAGCGCCTCAGGCAGGAAGAGCATCCGAGAAAAATACCAGAAGCGCTGGCAGCGCCTGATCAGACGCGGCCAACGTTTAATAAGTTTAGGCATCGACTACTTTTTACGCTAGGGTTTCCTTGTTTTCTTTTACTTTCATTATAGATACACTCCATTGAATAGAAAGAGGGACAATTAGTTTTTTTTAGTTTTTCTTTAGTTTTAGTTTAGTTAGTTTTAGTTTTAAGTTTTCTTTAGTTTTTCTCTCAATTCCTCGATTGTAATTTACTCTTCTAAGTTTCAATTCAATTCAAGTTTTTCAATTCTCGTTTCCTTCTCACTTTTATTCATTGTTTCGCTCTTTCAATTCATTAGCACTAGTTCACACAAAATCCACTTTTTAGTGAAGAGGAGGATTAAGGTTCCTCGAATTCTTCCTTCAGGTGAGGATTCGAGCAGTCTTAGTAATTCGAATCACACCTTTCTTGTTTGTTCGGGAGGAAGTTCGTGATTCAAGTTCAACACGGAGTGAAAGAATTCAGGTTAATGTTTTCTGCTTTAGATTCAGTAATTAATTTAGTTTTTACTTTCATCGTTATTAATTGCTTTCTTGAATATGCCTTTGCTTTCTTGTTCAGTTTCTTGTTCTTGTTCGATTAGGATAAGTTTTAATTCTCAATGTATGTTTTCCTTAGTAATTATCACTTTCAATTCCTATTTAGTTTAGTTCAATTATTTCAATTATTTATTGCTTTTCGCATTTGAACCTTACCAAACCAATTACCTAAGCCTAACACACCATCCCTGTGGATACGACAACCCTTACTCTTAAAACCCAAATTACTACAACCGACCAATGGCGTCGTTGCCGAGGATGGCGCTATTTGGTAGATTAGGTTATTGGTTTTGTAAATAGTTTATTGCTTTCGTAGTTGTAATTTAATTCCGATAAAAAAGATGTGAACATAAAAATTGAAAAACAAATTAAAAAAAGAGAAGAGTTATGACTGATGTTAGGGTTCCACAATTTGAGTAAGAAATATTTTGGATATATTTTGTTAGATTACAGGATTATCTTGCTAAATGTGAATCATATTGTATCTCATATGATACATTATATATTTTGGGTATTGTGTATGAGGGTGTAAATCATGAAACTCGTAATTGTTCGGTCTCGTTCTAAGCCGAATTTTTCTCTTTTATAGGGTATTCTTGTTTGTTCTAACCCCGTAATTATATATTATATAAGATGATTTCGTGTTTTGTAGGAAAATAAAGAATTAGAAGGAAATTAGGCTTAATCGAGGCTTTTTAGGGAATCCCGAGTGATTTCCCGAGCCGACCCGAGATAACCCGAGCCGAGACCCGAAGCTGAACCAAATCGGGTACTCTATCTCCATCACTTCAGTTAGGACAGTCGGGCGTCGCACCCGAGTCACACAGGGTAGCGCCCGTGACCCCGTTTTTCCGCGCTAAGACAACCGAGCAGAAGCTTGTTGCGCTCGTTACACAAAAGGTCGCGCCCGCGACCTTTCACGGAGAGAAGACAGGGCCAACAAACAGATACCGGTCGCGCCTGCTACTAGACGAGTCGCGCCCGCGACAGAGGGTTGTAACGCCCCCGACCAGTTCATCATGCTCACGATAGCTGTGAACAAGCGATGGATGGAAATCGACCAGAGGCGAGTCATGCCCATGACGCTAGGGTCGCGCCCGGACCTGCCCAGTTCTGCGAAAACTGCTGCGCGCATGCTGTATTATTTCTAGGGTTTTGGGTTTTGTTTTCCTTCCTTCTATAAATACTCATACATTCAGCACTATTGTATCTAAGTTTTTATTGTTTTTCATAGTTTAGGAGTAAGATTAGAGTAGAATTAGATTTAATTGCTTTCTTTTAATCTTTCTTCAAGTTTTTAATTGTTCTTCAAGCTTTCTTCGAGTTCTTGCAATTGTATTCAACTTTCTTCAAGCTTTCTCAATTGAAGCAATTCTCCATTGAAGCATTTTACAAGCTCTCTCTCTCTCTCTCTCTCTCTCTCTCTCTCTCTCTCTCTCTCTCTCTCTCTTTTTGGTTTCCATTGATGTTTGATTTCAAAGCTTTCTAGTCTTAATCACACCCAATCCACTTTTAGTGAGGAGGAAGATCAAGGGTCACAAATTCTACTTCCAAGTGAGGATTTGGGGATCCTTGGTAATCCAATTCACATTTTCTTGTTTGTTCGGAGGAAAAATCCAAGTGAAGATTGAAGATTAGGAGATTAGTTCATCAAAGGTATAATTTCTTGTCCCCAATTTCATTGTTCATTCTAGTTTTTCATTCATTGCTTTTCATTGCTTATTTGGTTTCATGCTTTATTGCTTTCTTTGAATCCATGTCTAGGTTAGTTTAATTGCTTTCTTAAATATTTACTGCTTTTCGCACTGAGAAAACTCCAACGCAAACTGATTCCTTGTCAAGCCTAAACACCCATCCCCGTGGATTCGACAATCCTTACTTCACAAAAAACCCAAAAATACCGCAATCGGACAATGGCGTCGTTGCCGGGGATGACGTTATTTGGTAGATTAGGTTATTGGTTTATGTGTAAATAGTTTATTGCTTTCTAGATTCTAGCAAGAAAAATGTAGTAAAAAAAAGGTGAATATCGAAAAAAAAGGAAAAAAAAGAAAAAAATGAGATGACATGTTTTAGCTTCCCTCAAAATGAGCAAGAATTATATTGTGATTATCGTGATAGATTAAATGATTATCTTGCTTATTGGGCTCCTCATGGTTATATTTTCTCTAATTGGGAAATGTTAGTTATTATTAATGAGGGTTTGAATTTCGAGATCCGTTCTCTTTTGAATTACTTTGAATTCAATGTTGAAAATGAGTATCAGGCTTGGGAATTATTTGATTGATTGTATACGGATACTTATTAATTTGGGGAGACTTTTTATTCATCGGGTTCTTGTTTTGGTAACCCGTGTGCTCTTCATGCTCAATCTCACTATGAGAAACGATATGTGAAAATTTCTTCCCTTCCCCTTGTGATGATTAGCATACTCAATCTCCATTTATGGATCAACCGAGGGAAACGGGCTATGAAGATTCGTATGTGAGTACTCCTTCCGCTCCTATTTCTATTCCTATGCATGTCCCCTCCCCTTGGGATCGATTTGAATCATCTATTCATGCTTCCGACTCTTTTACTCATGTTGTTGACCTGACCTACAATGAATATATCATGGATTATGTTTAACAACCAGATAGAGAGCAAAGTGAGTTCGGTGAAAAGCTTGATTCGATAGTTTCTACAATGTGTGAAACATGGCCTGAGTATGCTCACATGATAAGACCTTCCTCTCTCGAGGAATTTGCTTCAAGTAGAGTTGAATCTTTTTCCCCTGATATGCATGTTGATCCCCCTATGTGTGAAAAAGGTGATAATGACTCGCTTTCTCCATCTTTGACTTGTGTGCCTCATTCTCATGATGTAGAAACTATTCCTCATGATGCATATGTGTGTAAGTATGAATCATTTGTTGAGGATTATGAACCTGAATGTGACACTTTCACTTTTGATGTTCAAGATGATGCATTTTTATCGTTAGCAATCCCGATCCTCCCTCCATGTTTAGATTCCTCATGTGATGAGTTTGAAATTATTGATGATTATGATGCTACTTTATGTGATGTTGAAAGTGTTTACATGTGGTACAATCCTACCTTTTCTTTGCAAACTGGTGATGATGATAATGAATTAGATGATAATCTTGGGTTGGGACTTGCTTGTGATGATATTGTTGAGGAAGTTGACAACTCTTTTATGCTTTGAATGTGATGATGTATCCCCTCCTTCCAATTATGTAATCCCCATTCATTCATTGAGTATCACTCCCTCACACAACCATGCAAGTCTTGAGTCTCTAAGTACCTTTAGAGGGTATGATCCCCTCCTAGATCCTTATCATGTTTACCTAGAAGACTTACCTGGAAAAATTATGTTTATTCATGTCTTTCATCATTTCACCAAATTTTCTAAGGCTTTTGATAAGATGTTGAGAACACTTACCTATTCTGACTCATTGATTTTTGTGTTCTCATACATCCATCATTCTGAGATGCATTCACGGATGCATGACTTGTTACTACGGGCGTTGAATGGTTCTGACATGGTGCCCGATATCTTGAGGTGAGAAGGAGCTAGTGAGCTTATTGATAAGAAGCCTGCCAGGTAAAATCCTTCCTCACCTTTCTTGTACAGTTAGTGAGTATTCTTTTTTTTTCTTCTTTTATTTTCTTTTTGGTGTGTTTCTTGATTTACTTTGGGTGCTTGCTTATCTCTATTTCTATTCCAATAAGGACATTGTTGGCCTTTTTGTGTAGGAGTGGGGGTGGCATGCATGTCAGCTTATGTTTTTCTTTTGTAAGTTTTATTTTTGTGTGATCTTTCTTTTCTTCTATTGTTTTCTTTTTGTGTGTTTCTTTTTCTTTCCTTTTGGAGTGCTTGCGTACCTTACTTCTGTTTCCGTTGAGGACATGGTAACCTCTTTGTGTAGGAGTGGGAGGGTAGTATGCATTCCGGCTTTTGAGTCTTAGAAAAGAAAAAAAAAAGAGTGAGATTCATCTTGTAAATATTTTTGTTTTTCTTTAGTTAGTAGTGTCTCATATATATTTTTATTTTTCTTTTAATCTTGCATGCCAAGTTCTAAGCATTTCGATGAGTTTAAATTGTATATCCTAACCTTATGCTTGGTGTTTTTGGATCGCGGATCGAGTTATATTTAATTGAAGATTTTGAGGTAACTTCCTTCCACCCTCTCTTTGAGTGTATATATATTTTTTTATCCATGTTGCATGTTTGATTTTTCCTTTTGGGTGGCGAACCCCTTGTGTGTGAATGTTGAGATTTTCTTGTTGTTGGAGTCGTATGGGTTCGGGTCGCCACCGCTTTTTATGTGATAAGTGTTTTGTATATGTGCTTTTCTTCAGTTTTCTACCTTACTTGTGACACCCTTCTCACGATGGGGACATTGTGATGTTTTGTGTTGGAGTGGGGGTGGTATTTTTCATGTTTATGGGTAGACAACCTAGTATTTTGATTTTGTTTTTCGTAGTTTTTTTTTTTCTAAAATCTGGAAAAAAAAATTGTCTGCAAAAGGAGAAAAAAAGGGAGTGAAAAACTTTTAGAGTTTTCGTTCTTTTTCTTACAATATTATGAGTTTTCTAATTTAGGGGAAGATGATGCATTGGAACTTTTTGAATGGTTGTCTAGGGATTCTTATGAATTTGAACAACAAAATTCTCCCTTTGACCCCCCATATTTCAAACTTTGCACCACCCTCTGAGACTTTGGCCATATCATGAGTACCCCCAAAATCTGAATGATCAATCTAGTGGTGGGGAGTATATGGAAAATTTTTGTGAATCTTCTCAATGCTCCAAAAGCGAGGTTCCTCCTCAGTGTTTTGTATGTCAAGCTTGGGGTCATTTATTTGATGCTTGTCCTGAATACCCTGCTTTTAAAGCTTTTATGGATGGATTTGAATCTGCTATATAAACCTGAATCGAATAATGCTCGTGTGTGTGAAATGGAGGATGAAGATAAAGGCCCAATGTTTATATTTACCAAACCCCCTTCCCCTTCACCTGTTGAAAGTATAGAAGAATCATGTGACACTGAGTTTGATCAGGTTAGTGAGCCCACTAGTGAGAATATACTTGAGGATGAGACACCATTGATAGAGAAGGATTCCGCAAATAATAAATCAGTGTGTGATGATGTTGTGCTGCATGAGAATATGCTCAATGAATCATTAGTCACACCTTTGTCCATGTCATTATTTGAGGAGAAGAGTAAATTTTCTGATGCTAATTCTAATACATCTTTCGTATATGAGGAGTTTAATGCTTGTTTATTTCCCTATTTTATTAATCTACATGCTCAATCTCCATATGTGGATCAATCTGAGGATTCATCTATAGTTACTCCTTCCCCCTCTCTTCTAACTCAGGATCTTGATTTCCATGATGCATATGTGTGTGAGTATGAGTCTTTCACGATGGGTTATGGCCCTGAACATTCTAGTTTCACTTTCGATGATGTTTTGAATGATGCACAGTTGTCTTCTGATACTGATAGTTCTTCTTATGAGTCTAAAATTGATGAAGATGATGATGTACCTTCTTGTAATGTTGAGAGTGTTATCATGTGGTAGAACCATACCTTTTCCTTATCACCCACTGATGAATATGATGAATTGGATGAAACTTATGAATTGGAATAAGTATTTGATGAAAATTGTATGGAGGTTGAGTATGAGGATTCTACTGTGTGTTCTAATGAAATTGAATTTGTTTCCCCATTTTCCCTTCATGTGATTTGTTTTCCTACACTCCTTTCCCATGAACCTGAGTTCATAAAGTCCCTAGGTCTTTTAGGAGGGTATAATTTCCTCACTAATCCCTATAGCACCTACCTAGAGGACTTGCCTAGGAAAATCAATTTTGTGCATTCATTTCATTATTTTACTGACTATTCCAAGGCATTTGATAAACTGTTGAGAGCACTAACGTTTGCTGATGGAATTTTGAAATTGTGCTCTTATGTCCACCATTCCGAGATGCATTCAAGGATGCATGACTTGTTACTACAGGCATTGAATGGTTCTGAGATGGTGCCCGACATCTTGAGGTAAGATGGAGTGGCTGATGCTCCATAGGTGGTTTTATTATTCTAAAGATTTCATCATTTGGGTATACTCAGTACCCAACCAGGTAATATCGTTCCTTTTTTTTTTAATACGGTTAGTGAGTTTGAATTTTTTGTTTCTTTTTATTTGTTTTGGTGTGTTTCTTTTCTTTTCTTTTGTGTGCTTGCTTCCCTCTATTACCAATGAGGACATTGTTGGCCCTTTTGTGTGGGAGTGGGGAAGGCATGCATGCCGACTTGTGTTTTTCTTTTGTGAGTTTTTCTTTTGTGATCTTTATTTTCTTTTGTGTGGTGTCAGCTTATGCACAATGAAGACATTGTAGAGTTTTTGTGTGGGAGTGGGGTGGCACAAGTGCCTTACAGTTTTAGAAAGAGAAACAACTTTTAGTTACAACTGAAAGTAGGCAAAAATTTTAAAAACTTTTCAGCCAGAGGTTGTTTGTATATATAGTTGTGTCACTGATTGCTAGAATAGTGTGATTGCTTAGTTAAGAATAGTTAGTGAGTGTTTGATAGACTTCAGGCTTGATTGTTGCTTTTCCTAAATATAATAACCTCACCTATATTTGCAACCATGTGGTTTCCTTAGAATTTTCACTTTTGGCTAGTTAATGTGATGGTCTTAGTTTAGGAGGGAAGTTTTGGTTTCTTGTATATCCATGCTCTAAGTAAGAAAAACTGAAAAACAATGGGAAAAGAAGAAAATGTTGGTATACCTACACGGGTTGGTGTGAGTGGTGCGACACTCTTACCCCTTAAGTACTTTGTTGCATATGGAGTAACCTGTGTTGGGAGGGTAAACCCCATTTATGGGTCATTCTTATTATTGACAAATACTGACACAAAAACATTAAATCAAAGAAAATGTGAAAATGTTGGTTCACCTACATAGATCGATATGAGTGGTGTGGCACTCATATCCCTTAAGCACCTTGTATGTGTATGAAAAGGATCTATGTAGGAAGAGTAGACCCCTTTTAAGGCCGTTCAACTCTCGGAAAACCCAACACCAAAAAGATTAATGGTAATAAATGTGGAACCTTTCTCTATGTAACCTGCGACCCTCACCAACCTAAGGGAGACATAAAATAGAGAGGGGAACCACCGATAATTCACTAAATATCGAGCATGGCTGTATGAGTAACTAATTCTGACCATCTGAACCTTGACTTAAACAAAAACAAGTCGGAAACATTGCACTTGAGCACGAGGAACACATCAAGCTTATGCACGAGTGAGGTGAAAAATGCTAAGTCTAGTGACAGTTTTAATGGAAGCCTTAAAGGTTCTTGTTAGCTATTCTCAATTGAGTGAATGCGCAGTTTGAGTAGTTAGTTTCACGATTGTGTGAAAACCTCCTTCTGTGCTAAGCTTGTCTCCTTTTTGCCTCTTTTTTCTCACAATTTGTTTGTCTTTCCTTTCTTTTTCTTTCTCTTCTTTTGTTTTCTTTTTCTTTGCTTTTGTGGGTGTAGCGTCTATAAACACTCACGAGACCTTCCTCGTCCACTTGGGCTGCCAAGGGGTTTAAAGGACTTGTTGCATACGCTAAATGCAACCGTGATTCCTATGAAAATAAATTAGGATAGTTTAGTTTTATTTTCTTTCTTTGTTTTAGTTTGCTCGGGGCGAGCAAACCTTTGTGTAGGAGTGTTATTCGGTCTCATTTTGAGCCGAATTAAGACTGTAAAATAAGTATTTTTGCTTGTGATTTCTTCACTTGATTGGAAAATTAGTGTGAGTTACATATTTTTGTGGAAATTCATATAGAAGTGAAGAAAATGAAGAAAATGAGGGAAAAGAGGAGAAATTGAACAAGAGAAATGGACATTTTTTTTTGAAACCAAGAGAAATGGAGAATTGGAGATAGGTGAAGGAGAAGATGAGAAAGAGAAGTCACATCCAGCAGCGACTGCTTCACACCCCCTGGCAGCGTGCTCACCAACACTCAACAGCAGCGACAACACGCATCAGATGCTGCTAGCGCCGAAAAAACCGAGCCCGGCGTCTTTGAGGCCGCTACCAGCGCCTTAGGCAGGAAGAGCATCCGGGAAAAACACCAGAAGCGCTGACAGCGCCTGATAAGACACGGCTAGCGTTTAATAAGTTTAGGCGCCGACTTCTTTTTACGCTAGGGTTTTCTTGTTTTCATTTACTTTCATTATAAATACACTCCGTTGTATACGAAAGAGGGACAGTTAGTTTTTTTTAGTTTTTCTTTAGTTTTAGTTAAGTTAGTTTTAGTTTTAAGTTTTCTTTAGTTTTTCTCTCAATTCCTCGATTGAAATTTACTCTTCTAAGTTTTAATTCAATTCGAGTTTTTCAATTCACGTTTCCTTCTCACTTTTATTCATTGTCTCGCTATTTCAATTTCATTAGCAGTAGTTCACATAAAATCCACTTTTTAGTGAAGAGGAGGGTTAAGGTTACTCGTATTCTCCTAAGTTTCTCGAATTCTCCCAAGTTCCTCAAATTCTTCCTTCAGGTGAGGATTCGAGCAGTCTTAGTAACCCGAATCACACCTTTCTTGTTTGTTCGGGGGGAAGTTTGTGATTCAAGTTCAACGCGGGGTGAAAGAATTTAGGTTAATGTTTTCTGTTTTAAATTCAGTAATTAATTTGGTTTTTACTTTCATCGTTATTAATTGCTTTCTTGAATATGCCTTTGCTTTCTTGTTTAGTTTCTTATTCTTGATCGATTATGGTAAATTTTAATTCTCAATGTATGTTTTCCTTAGTAATTATCGCTTTCAATTCCTATTTAGTTTAGTTCAATTATTTCAATTATTTACTGCTTTCGCATTTGAACCTTACCAAACCAATTACCTTAGCCTAACACACTATCCATGTGGATACGACAACCCTTACTCTTAAAACCCCAAAATACTACAACCGAACAGGTTTAGGTTAGGGTTTAGGTTTGGAGGTATGGGTTTAAAGAGGAGGAGGCCACAGAGGGAGTGTGGTTCAGAGAGAGGAGAGAAAGAAGAGTGTATGGAAGAAGCGACCACAATTTGAATTTAATCGGAAAAAATCATTGTTAAGAAATTGTTAATCTATATATTTATAATAGTAATCTTTGTGGGCCCTACTGAATACTCAATGGAAAGTGATTTAAGGAGATTAAACGAATAGAAATTTAGATAAATAAATTTCTAGCCTGGCTAAATCACTTAACTGCATGCAGCCTGGCTAAATCACTTAACTGCATGCAGCCTAGCTAAATCGCTTAACTGCATGCCCATTATCTCTTTATTTACTGAATTTCTTTTCCTCCATAAATCACCAGAATAACTGACTATATCCACTCAACTATCCACCCACCAACTCCCCTTTTTTCCAGATTAATGTTGCTCTCAATGAACTCCCCCCCCCCCAATTAAAACTGTCTCTCTCACTCCCTTCTTTTCAGATTAATATCACTCTCAATTGAAAACCCCCAAAACAATAACTTTGCCTTCTCTCCCTCTCTCTCTCTCTCTCTCTCTCTCTCTCTCTCTCTCTCTCTCTCTCTGCGATAGTGACAATTTTTGCTCTCTCTCGTCCTGATAATTGCTGATAATTGAAACCCCACTCCAACAATCAATTGAAATCCTAATAATTGCTCATTTCATTCATTTTTTACTATCGTTGGTTGTTGGTTGTTCGCTCTCTGCATCGCATTGGCGAGGTAAGGGTTGTGGTCCACCGGATGCGGTGGTCGTCGGTGGCGGTCGGCGACAGTGGATGATGGTTATGCGTTGTCGCACGTTGCTGAGACTTAGGGTAAGTCATCGTCCATATCACATGCTTGTTTTTTATTTTGTCTTCTTTACGGTTTCTTTTGTCAATTTAGGTTTTAGGTGTGAGGTCTCATCATCAAATTCAAATAGTTTTGATTATTGATTTTGGTTTTACAGGCGATTGGATCAAAATTTAAAGAATAGATGGAATGCATTACTGTTGAGATGAGTGTTTGTTTTAGTCATTGTGTTTATTTTTCAGGATTTCTTCTGCAATTAGTTCAAAATTTGGTTTTTTTTCTTCCATTATTTTTCTTTCTAGTCCTAGGTTTGTTGTTTCTATAGGGATGAGGGGGTAAACATGATGCTCTCCCCCATTTTTAACGTTGATGGTTTTGTGGTTTTACAAATAGTTGAACACCAGGATAACATTTTTTAATACTATGCTAAAAGAAATCTATAATTGAAATAGTGAGTAATTTTAATACTATGCTTTGTGGTTTTGTGAACGAATGTGGCAGCCTGGCAGGAACAAGGTAACGTGAAGCCTGAAAAATGAGATACTTTCACTGAGATTCCAAGAAAACTACTGCGAGCTACTTTTATGATAAACTTGAGGTCAAGTTTTCTGATTCAGTTTATGGTTTACAAGTTTTTTGATTCTGTTTATGGTTTATTTGGGTTTATTATGGTCTTCTGATTCAAATTGTCGCAGCAAACTCACATACCAAGAACGATTATTGAATTGTCATTCTTTCTTTTTCTAGTTAAAAGTTCATTCACTATTTTTTGGTACGTTCATTCATCTTTTTTTTGTGGTTTAATCACGATTGTTAAATGCCTTTTATTTGCTTGAATGTTTGATCATCCTCCCTTTTTCATAGGTGAATCAATTGATTTCGTTAAATGTTTTTCAAGTTTTTATACACCTGTTCACTAAATCTATTTTTCTAATTGTAATTTTAGACTACATGATACAATTTGAATCCAAGTCAGTATCATAATATGTAATACACACACAAAAATTCATGTTGTTGGATGTTCAACGCAAATAACAAAGCCATAGTTGGAGAAACATATTTGACCTAAAGAAAGTTAAAAGAAAACTAAACTATCATAACTCACTTTTGTAGGAATCACAGTTGCATTTAGTGTATGCAACAAGCCCTTTAAACCCCTTGGCAGCCTAAGTGGATGAAGGTCTCATGAGGGTTTATAGAAGCTATAACCACAAAAACCGAGAACAAGGATGAGAAAGAGAAATAAAGAGAAAAAGGGGCAAACTTATTTAAAGCAAAACAGGAAACGATTTGCTCACAAGGTCGCGAATTTAATTACTTAAACAATATTACCACTCAACTTAGAACAACTAATAAGTACCTTGAAAACTACTTGCAAGTTCGTTACCAAACTTCACATTTTTAACTCCACTCATGTATATGCTCGATGTGTTCCTTGTGCTCAAGTGCAGTGTTTCGCTTAAGCCAAGATTCAGTTGGTTAATCCTAGCTACTCACATACCCATGCTTAACTTACACCTGTCATTCTTGTGCGGTTCCTCTCCCTATTTTGTGTCGCCCTTGGCTTGGTGAGGATCGTAGGTTACATAAAGAGGAGTTCAACACTTATTTATTTCAATTCTTTTTGGTGTTGGCTTGTTTGAGATTCAAGCAGCCCTAAGAGGGGTTTACTCTTCCAACACAGATCCTTTCCATACACATACAAGGTTCTTAAGGGGCAAGAGTGTCGCACCACTTATGTTGATCCATGTAGGTCAACCAACTTTTTCGTTGATGTCTTTCTTCCTCACTTTTTTTGTGTCAGTATTTTTCGGGAGTAGGAGGACCCATAAATGGGGTTTACCCTCCCAACATGGGTTACTCCATATGTAACAAAGTGCTTAAAGGGTGAGAGTGTCGTACCACTTACACCAGCCCGTGTAGGTGTACCAACAATTGTTTTCTTTCCGGTTTTTGTTACTGAGAGCATGAATATACGAGAAGCCAAGACATCCCTCCTAAGCTAAGACCATCTCATTAATAGGCCATAAGTGAAAGTTCTAAGGAAACCACATCGTTGCAAATACATGTGAGGTTATTACATTCAAGCAAGGCAACAACCACACAAGGACCCTATCATGGACTTACTAACCATTCCTAATTAAGCAATTATGCTATTCAAGCAGTCATTAACACAACTATGTATACAAACTACCTCCAATTAGAAAAATTTTGAAGAATTTGCCTTCTCTCAGTTGTTTTCTTATACTTTTTCTCTCTCTTCCACAAACAAGCACGCGTGCCACCCCACCCCTGCACAAAAATTCTACAATGTCCTCATTGGGCACAAGCTGACGCTTCACAAAAGAAAAGACACACAAAACCAACATGTATACCACCCTCATACCCACACAAAGAAGATTTATAATGTCCTCATTGGGTATAGAGGCACGCATGCATCCAAAAGAAAAGGGAAGACAGACCAAAAAAAAGAAAATAAAGCAAAGAAAACAACCTCGATATACAATTAATAGTATTAAAAAGAGAATAGAACGAGGTTACCTGGAAAGTCTTTATGTCAACTGATAATATAAGACTCATTCCACAATCACTAGACAGAGCACGGTTAGGATACTCAACGTTATAATAACTATAAAAAAATGTTCAAGTGAACAAAAGAAAAAGAACGAAAAGGAAACTAAATTCCATACTTACAGTTGTACAAAGTGTTCAATACCCACTCAGTTCAAACACGGGGAGGGTCTTGGATTGTAACACACTCCACATATGTAGTTCTTGGGTATTCAAGGAAGGGTTTTAGCCTATGCTCATTCACCTTCCACACTGACTTACTAGATGGATCTTTTATCTCAATTACACCAGAGGGACACACTTGGTTTACAACGAAAGGGCTAGTCCATCTAAATCTCAATTTTCCCGCAAATATATGCAATCGAGAATCATAAAGGAACACCTTTTATCCTAAGGAGAAGGTTTTTCTATGGATTATCTTATCATGCAAGATTTTTGACCTCTTCTTACTCAATCGCCCATTCTCATAGGCTTCTCTCCTCAACTCCTCAAGCTCACATAACGTAAGCTTCCTTTCCTCACCAGCTACAAACAAATAAAAGTTAAGAGTTTTCAATGCCCACCAAGTCCTATGCTCAAGCTCTACAGGTAATTGACACGGTTTCCTAAACACATCCCTATATGGAGACATCCCAATGGGGATTTTATAGGTAGTTCAGTAGGCCCAGAGAGCATCAATAAGTTCAACAGACCAATATTTCCAATTTTAGACGTCATTTTTTCTACGATCTATTTTATCTGCCTATTGGATACCTCTGCCTGACCATTCGACTGTAGATGGTAGGCGGTGGTGAGCTTGTGCACCACTAAGTACCTCTTCAGTAAGATCTCAAAAGATTTATTGTTAAAGTGTGTGCCTTAGTCACTAATAATAGCTCTAGGTACTCCAAATCGTGCAAAAATGTATTATCTAAGGAACTTGGTGACAACTTTTACATCATTCTTTTAAGTAAGGATGACATCTATCCATTTAGACACATAATCCACAACAAGGAAAATGTATTCATTCCCAAAAGAATTAGGGAACGATCCCATGAAATCAATGTCCCACATAATAAACACATTAACAAAAATTTCTGGTTGTAGGGGCATTATGTCTCTCCTAGTAATCTTCCCCAAACTTTGGCACCTTGGGGCACCGCTAGGTATAACCATGCACATCTCTAAAGATTGTGGTCTAGTAAAACCCACTTTGGAGGACTTTATAAGTTGTTTTCTTAATACTATAGTGTCCTCCACAAGGTTGGTCGTAGCAGAAAGAGAGGACATTCATAATGGACTCATCGAGAACACATCTTCTAAGGATTTGGTCAGGACAATATTTAAACAAGTAACGTTCATCCAACACAAAATTTTTCACAATGTGAAGAAAATCAGTCCCTGTCATGCTTATTCCAGTCACTAGGCATCTCTCATGTTACCTTAAGGTTCACAATGTCGTCGAACCAAGGTTCCACCCCTACACTAAAGAGTTGCTCATCAGAAAACTGAACATCAATAGGAGTGACATTCACAGTACTAGTCCTAAACCCGTGCGATGCATGGAGTGTAATAAAGTAGTTATTGTAAATTGAAAACAAAAATTAATCGATAAACAACTGCAGATACAAATTAAAAACTACAGAATATTTGTACTAAGTTGAACATAGTTGGATAAAACGTAAATGTTGACTCAAATTATAATTGTAAAAGTGTGTAAACGATACTATTATTATAAAGTAAAAGTGTGTAACTGATACTGTCCAAATAAAGAAATGATTGACATTATGTATTGGTGAAATAGAAATTCGTAAATGCTAAGTAAAATTGATCATACTGGCTTTGATGATAGATCATGGTTTGTTACATGCACCTTAGTGGGACTATTTTAAGAAATAAACTATACATATTGAAGCGTGATTATGAACGGTGTGTATCCTTTGTACCGGTGTTATGCATGTGTCTAAGCTCTTCCTCCTAATGCTCTCCATGACAAGATAAGCCGAAACGGATATTAATTAATAGATATTTAAAATAATAAAAAATACAATTATAATGTAAATATACATCCAAACGATAAAGTAAAAGGCATAAACAATATCCTATTTAAACAGGATTTAAAATATCATATGATTACACCAATATTGTTATAGTTTAAACGCGTATATTGCACGGTGTAAAATGTGTAACAGATATATTACTTACACTAATTTTATTACACATATAGAAACAACTTTCAATGGAAAAAGACGTAAAGTTATAGTATAGATGTGTAACTTTTGTCAATAATAAGTGAAAAATCAATATTCAAACTTTTACGTATCATTATCAAGTAAAGAATAATAGCCATGTGTTAAAAAATTGAATATTAGTAGGGGTTCAATGTGTGCTACTTACATTTTACTATCACTAATTATTTAGTAATTTTATTTTTTTTATTGGCCTCCAATACAGTGTGGTATGGATAAACATGGATAATAATAAAAACAACATCGAATGAATAATACAAAGGGATAATGTCAGACCATCAAGGGCCAAAACAATTTTCTTCCAATCACTAATTGCATGTATAAAACAATGTCTTAGCCCATCGACGTGCACATCATCATATCATCCTCTTCATCATCATCATCGTCGTCAAATATACTTCATCATCTTCAATTTGTCAAAACTAATTAGACACAATAATCAAAGAATCACTGTTAAATTGCAACTCACACTGATATAATTGCTTGATTGAGGCGACAATGAAAAATTGAAGGCAATTTCTAGCCCGAAAAACAAACCGGAAATATTTGTCGAAAAATCCACATCTAAAAGACACCTTCAAAATGAGGTGAGTATAAGAACTTTAATTTTAGACAGAAAATGAAGAGAGTCACATATGGAAGAAATGAGATGGATGAATTTTTTTAAATCGGAAACCAATACAAGTCTGTCAGATCCATGGGCAAGCTAAGGTAAGGTAAATATATTTTGATAATTTTTAATTATTTTTCGATACTGTTTTGATAATTTTCGATAATTTTGGGTGAGTTTTAATCAATCTATGTGAATAGTTAAAAAAATTCAATTTCTTTTTATACATACTTTACCTACCAATATTTATAAACTTACAATTTAGCCATGACTCTTACAGACTCTTAGTGTATAACATTGAATCTGGAAATGAAAAAGATGACAGGGAGAGGAAGAGGCTACTGAGGAGAGGAAGAGTTGGAATAAATTTCCTATTACTAAACGTGAATGAGTAGTTTCCTGATTTTTAGGAGTGAAGAAATTGTTTATGATAAGGTCGTTTGTCTACTTGGCTAGTCAAACACTACTATATTTGTTCGGCAAAAAAAAATAAACTATTGTATTTGTTAACTATATAGGGGAGTTATTTTTATCTTTGACCTGATTGGCTACAACTTCCTAAAATCAACCTTCTGTCTCTAATCTCACAGTCAAATTATTGCAACAATAGCGCCCACCTAACTAACCTCAGTTTGGAATCTTTCTTTTCCATCAAATATCGTAGGGCAGAATGATAAGTGTATATTATTGACATGAGAACTAAGCAAGTAAGGTCTAAACTTCTCAAACGTGTAAACAATAGCTAAGAACTCTTTCTTAGTCACAGACCCGCAATATAATTAATTTGAGCATCATTCAAAGTATGACTAGCATGAAGTGGCTAGCGTTAGGGTTTAGATGAAAGAGGGAGAAGTTGAAGGAAGAGGGAGAGAATGGAGTTTGTTTCCTTTTTTTTTTTTTGATTTCCAGATGCACGATCGTGCGGCTGCCCGTGCCTGTTGCCTGCAATTTTACCATTCATTTTGTTTGGGATGTGCACAACTGTGCACACCTATGCTCATGGGTGTGCCTAATTGGAAAGGGTAACTGCATAAGAAAAATTACCAACAAACACTAATCTCCTTTCTTTTGTCATCCCAAAATTTCTTTTTACCCTCAAATTTTCATCCAACCATAGCACACACACACACTCTTTTTTTTTTCAATTTCATTTTTTAGATTTCTTTTTTAATTCCTTTTTTCAATAATAAATAAAATGAAACAAAACAAAACAAAAACCTAAACTAGAAAGCATGAAAACTTGGGTTGCCTCCCAAAAAGTACTAATTTAAGGTCCTCGACTTGACCTAAGAAATTCAGATGATGTTAAGGCTCGTAAGAGCCGATCATACATCGAGGCATGCATCTCACAATGTTGCAAATAAGAGAATATTGGCAAAAGTAAATCAAATAACATGAGTATCCTCTTCGATTTAGCCAATGCCATAGAAAAATTGAAAGAATGATCAAACGAGATATAATACACAAATTTTCTAGGCACCTTCCCAAGGTATCGACAAGAAAGATAAATCGAAGGACCTCTATAATCACCTAGAGAACTAAGGCATGCATGCTCGAGTGAGAGGTTGGAATAAAGTGAATGGAAATAAGTCGCATGAAGGGGATATGAGGATACATTCTTCAACGCACATAGGAGGACTTTCAAGTACAACCTCCTCAACAATTTCATCAAACACACATGTCACTTCACAATCATCATCCGACTCAACAAAATTATTAGAGGTGAATAGGAAAAACAGCCTATAAACCTCCCCACTCCTATTGTCCCAAGTACATGTCTATGTTGCCAAAGTTTTGATCATGTTGAAAGTGCATGCCCTAACAAGAAAGAAGTGTCTTTGGTTGGGTACCAAACGTATGACAATGAATTATTTGAGGAGGAGAATGTAGTAGAAGAGGAGTTCGTAGAAGAGTGGCTTGTGACAAGGAGAGCCTTGAAAGAAGTATGTGTGGCGAATGAACATCAACAAAGAGAGTGCAAGATCTCTCATTGTACCAACAAAGGAGAAGTATGTTCATTGATCACAGAAGGAGTTTTGTAAAGGAGTTGAAGAAGTTTTGTAAAGGAGTCTATGATGACTTCAAAGCCTTTAAGAAGAAAGCTTGTAAATCTCTTGTGAAGAAGGCGAACAAAAGACAGTTGATGCTCAAAGTTTGAGGACAAACTTTTTTCAACCGGGGGAGTATGATGTATATTTAATGGCCATATACATCAAGGACATCAAGGAAGACATCCAATATACATCATAGGAGCCTAATACTCGGTTATATGGCAAAAGAGCATCATTCACTCAAGTATCCCTCTCGTTTGAATGATTTCAACAAGGGCAGTTTGGTAATTTACTCTATAACTCTAGATACATGCGTCTAATGAGGAAGTCATCCAAAGACATATTGAAGAGAATTGAAAGAGCTTTCCAATGGTTTTTGAATCTTGGAAAACGGACAAGTATTGAAGGAGTTATAGTCTTTTCTTTCTAGAGTTGTATTTTAGAGTTTTTATGATGTAATAAATGTGTAGGATGATGTAAGCCTCAAGGGGCCTAGATTCTTGATTTGTACACGTCCAAGGGGGCTTGGGATTACTATAAATACCCCTTAGGCCTCTTGTAAATTCATTCATTCATATATCAAATACAAAGTAAACACATGGTGTTGTTTTCTCTAGCTTTTGTGCTAGTTTTTGAATCTCTTGAGGGAGTTTCGAATATCCCTACTTCTAGCCTTGGGTTGGCATCCCTTGGTGGTGAAAGGTAGAATTGGAGAGTTCTTTGAGGTAGTGTGCCTATATCCTCATTGGGGTCTTCAAAGCCATTATCATTCATATCAATCGTGAGTTTCATTTCTAGTTTTCATTTGATCTTGTTTTTGTTTCTACATTGTTTCAAATTCAAGATTCATTTGAATATCATTCAATCATTCAAGAAACTTACATTCATTCCATTCATTCACACATTCGTTTCATTCATCCATTCGTTCATTACCATTCGTCCATCATCAATCACCCATTTGGTAATCATCTTTCATAGTTCTTTCTATCTTTTCATTCGTTTTCCATCCCATTTTCGATTCTTAAGAACTTTGAGAAAGGAGATTTTCATCTTCGCTCTTAAAGATCCTAAACTCTTTATGTAATGAGATCTTGTGATCCCATTATACATCAAAATTGGTATCAGAGCTTAGGAGTTGATTCTCTTAGTTCTTGATCTATCTTTTACTATCTTTTCACCATCTTTCCATCACAAAATCATTCCCCGTCATCTCCCATATACACGTCCACCATTAGCTCCACAAAGAAACTCCATCAAGAAACCCATCCTCTAACCCAAACACATTCCCCCATTTCGTTCCTTACATTTCCCCATTAAACCGTGAGTCTTGTTTGAGTCTTTCTTCATCAAGATTCATATTCTATGGCTTGCAAAAGATCTAGCATGAATTCACAAAGTGATTTGCAACGTTTGGAGCAACAAATTCATGATCTCACCAAACACATGAAAGAACTTGGGATCCTTCAAAAGGGATCAAGAAGCGCAAGCTCACGTATGGTACATTCTTATGAGGGTGAATATGAAGCACCTTATGAAAGGAGTAAACGTTCCAACAAGAAGAATGGAAATAAATTTCAAGAAGAGTTCTTGCCATTCAATTACAAAGGAGACTACATCGACAAACTTGAAAGAATGGAGCAAGGGAGCAAGGATGTGGTTGAATACACAATAGAATTCAGGTGGCAACTATGGAAGTATGCCCTTAAGGAGGATGATCCACAAGTTTTGGTATGTTACTTTCTTGGTCTTAATGATTACATTCAGCATGTTGTTGTAAATCAACCTTACACAAACTTGGAAGAGTTGAGTTCTTTAGCTTTTGATGTTGAAATACAAGTAAGGAGTAGAGAACTTTGGGAAAAGAACCATATACAACAAAGACCCCCATTCCCCACAAAACAACCAAACACAAAAGCTCCACAAAATCAGCCCCTAAACCTCCCCACACCTACTATCCAAAGCTCCTCAAAACAGCCTATAAACCTCCCCACTCCTATTGTCCCAAGTACATGTCTATGTTGCAAAAGTTTTGATAATTTTGAAAGTGCATGCCCTAACAAGAAAGAAGTGTCTTTGGTTGGGTACCAAACGTATGACAATGAATTATTTGAGGAGGAGAATGTAGTAGAAGAGGAGTCCGTAGAAGAGTGGCTTGTGACAAGGAGAGCCTTGAAAGAAGTATGTGTGGCGAATGAACATCAATAAAGAGAGTGCAAGATCTCTCGTTGTACCAACAAAGGAGAAGTATGTTCATTGATCACAGAAGGAGAAAGTTGTGCCTCCTATGGTGACATTGACGCCCCTACAACAATGATCCACACGTCAAACTTGGAGAATTATTCACGCCCTACACAATGGCTAAGCCATGACAAAGACATTCATGAGGATCCAAGAAGCTTAGTAAGTCTTTCCATTTACGAGAATTATAGAGATTCATTATGGTATGATATTACTTCTATGGATACTTGTCATACTTTGTTGGAAAGACCAAAGTTGCTTGATAGGAATATCATGCATCAAGAGACATCTCTACTTCCATCTTATACCACACGGCCTAAGGAGAATGAAAGCAACATTGTGACGATTATGAAGGAGGAATATCATGGGTATGAAGAGCATAAGGGTCTTGTTCTTACAAACTTGGAGGAGAACAAAACAAGCAATCACCCAATTTTGAATTCTCCTATAAAACGTATCTATCATATGCTCCCTAAAGATATCAACTTGAATCTCATGGTTGAAGTGCCAAGGATTCAAAGAAGTCAAGAGGTTCTAGTTGTCGATGACCATTCAAAGATGGATCGTTTCATACTATGTCGTATTACCCATGATAAAGGCAAAGTGGTGAAACTAGACTTTGAAGTTGTGAAGTTACATGAGATTTTTACATCCATGGTGAAATATCGAGAATCAAAGTCCAATAATGACAATGGGTTATCTTGGGAGAAGTTGAAGAAGTTTTGTAAAGGAGTCTATGATGACTTCAAAGCCTTTAAGAAGAAAGCTTGTAAATCTCTTGTGAAGAAGGCGAACAAAAGACAGTTGATGCTCAAAGTTTGAGGACAAACTTTTTTCAACCGGGGGAGTATGATGTATATTTAATGGCCATATACATCAAGGACATCAAGGAAGACATCCAATATACATCATAGGAGCCTAATACTCGGTTATATGGCAAAAGAGCATCATTCACTCAAGTATCCCTCTCGTTTGAATGATTTCAACAAGGGCAGTTTGGTAATTTACTCTATAACTCTAGATACATGCGTCTAATGAGGAAGTCATCCAAAGACATATTGAAGAGAATTGAAAGAGCTTTCCAATGGTTTTTGAATCTTGGAAAACGGACAAGTATTGAAGGAGTTATAGTCTTTTCTTTCTAGAGTTGTATTTTAGAGTTTTTATGATGTAATAAATGTGTAGGATGATGTAAGCCTCAAGGGGCCTAGATTCTTGATTTGTACACGTCCAAGGGGGCTTGGGATTACTATAAATACCCCCTTAGGCCTCTTGTAAATTCATTCATTCATATATCAAATACAAAGTAAACACATGGTGTTGTTTTCTCTCTAGCTTTTGTGCTAGTTTTTGAATCTCTTGAGGGAGTTTCGAATATCCCTACTTCTAGCCTTGGGTTGGCATCCCTTGGTGGTGAAAGGTAGAATTGGAGAGTTCTTTGAGGTAGTGTGCCTATATCCTCATTGGGGTCTTCAAAGCCATTATCATTCATATCAATCGTGAGTTTCATTTCTAGTTTTCATTTGATCTTGTTTTTGTTTCTACATTGTTTCAAATTCAAGATTCATTTGAATATCATTCAATCATTCAAGAAACTTACATTCATTCCATTCATTCACACATTCGTTTCATTCATCCATTCGTTCATTACCATTCGTCCATCATCAATCACCCATTTGGTAATCATCTTTCATAGTTCTTTCTATCTTTTCATTCGTTTTCCATCCCATTTTCGATTCTTAAGAACTTTGAGAAAGGAGATTTTCATCTTCGCTCTTAAAGATCCTAAACTCTTTATGTAATGAGATCTTGTGATCCCATTATACATCAAAATTGGTATCAGAGCTTAGGAGTTGATTCTCTTAGTTCTTGATCTATCTTTTACTATCTTTTCACCATCTTTCCATCACAAAATCATTCCCCGTCATCTCCCATATACACGTCCACCATTAGCTCCACAAAGAAACTCCATCAAGAAACCCATCCTCTAACCCAAACACATTCCCCCATTTCGTTCCTTACATTTCCCCATTAAACCGTGAGTCTTGTTTGAGTCTTTCTTCATCAAGATTCATATTCTATTGCAAAAGATCTAGCATGAATTCACAAAGTGATTTGCAACGTTTGGAGCAACAAATTCATGATCTCACCAAACACATGAAAGAACTTGGGATCCTTCAAAAGGGATCAAGAAGCGCAAGCTCACGTATGGTACATTCTTATGAGGGTGAATATGAAGCACCTTATGAAAGGAGTAAACGTTCCAACAAGAAGAATGGAAATAAATTTCAAGAAGAGTTCTTGCCATTCAATTACAAAGGAGACTACATCGACAAACTTGAAAGAATGGAGCAAGGGAGCAAGGATGTGGTTGAATACACAATAGAATTCAGGTGGCAACTATGGAAGTATGCCCTTAAGGAGGATGATCCACAAGTTTTGGTATGTTACTTTCTTGGTCTTAATGATTACATTCAGCATGTTGTTGTAAATCAACCTTACACAAACTTGGAAGAGTTGAGTTCTTTAGCTTTTGATGTTGAAATACAAGTAAGGAGTAGAGAACTTTGGGAAAAGAACCATATACAACAAAGACCCCATTCCACAAAACAACCAAACACAAAGCTCCACAAAATCAGCCCCTAAACCTCCCACACCTACTATCCAAAGCTCCTCAAACAGCCTATAAACCTCACTCCTATTGTCCCAAGTACATGTCTATGTTGCAAAGTTTTGATCATGTTGAAAGTGCATGCCCTAACAAGAAAGAAGTGTCTTTGGTTGGGTACCAAACGTATGACAATGAATTATTTGAGGAGGAGAATGTAGTAGAAGAGAGTCCGTAGAAGAGTGGCTTGTGACAAGGAGAGCCTTGAAAGAAGTATGTGTGGCGAATGAACATCAATAAAGAGAGTGCAAGATCTCTCATTGTACCAACAAAGGAGAAGTATGTTCATTGATCACAGAAGGAGAAAGTTGTGCCTCCTATGGTGACATTGACGCCCCTACAACAATGATCCACACGTCAAACTTGGAGAATTATTCACGCCCTACACAATGGCTAAGCCATGACAAAGACATTCATGAGGATCCAAGAAGCTTAGTAAGTCTTTCCATTTACGAGAATTATAGAGATTCATTATGGTATGATATTACTTCTATGGATACTTGTCATACTTTGTTGGAAAGACCAAAGTTGCTTGATAGGAATATCATGCATCAAGAGACATCTCTACTTCCATCTTATACCACACGGCCTAAGGAGAATGAAAGCAACATTGTGACGATTATGAAGGAGGAATATCATGGGTATGAAGAGCATAAGGGTCTTGTTCTTACAAACTTGGAGGAGAACAAACAAGCAATCACCCAATTTTGAATTCTCCTATAAAACGTATCTATCATATGCTCCCTAAAGATATCAACTTGAATCTCATGGTTGAAGTGCCAAGGATTCAAAGAAGTCAAGAGGTTCTAGTTGTCGATGACCATTCAAAGATGGATCGTTTCATACTATGTCGTATTACCATGATAAAGGCAAAGTGGTGAAACTAGACTTTGAAGTTGTGAAGTTACATGAGATTTTTACATCCATGGTGAAATATCGAGAATCAAAGTCCAATAATGACAATGGGTTATCTTGGGAGAAGTTGAAGAAGTTTTGTAAAGGAGTCTATGATGACTTCAAAGCCTTTAAGAAGAAAGCTTGTAAATCTCTTGTGAAGAAGGCGAACAAAAGGATTGATGCTCAAAGTTTGAGGACAAACTTTTTTCAACCGGGGGAGTATGATGTATATTTAATGGCCATATACATCAAGGACATCAAGGAAGACATCCAATATACATCATAGGAGCCTAATACTCGGTTATATGGCAAAAGAGCATCATTCACTCAAGTATCCTCTCGTTTGAATGATTTCAACAAGGCGGTTTGGTAATTTACTCTATAACTCTAGATACATGCGTCTAATGAGGAAGTCATCCAAAGACATATTGAAGAGAATTGAAAGAGCTTTCCAATGGTTTTTGAATCTTGGAAAACGGACAAGTATTGAAGGAGTTATAGTCTTTTCTTTCTAGAGTTGTATTTTAGAGTTTTTATGATGTAATAAATGTGTAGGATGATGTAAGCCTCAAGGGCCTAGATTCTTGATTTGTACACGTCCAAGGGGGCTTGGGATTACTATAAATACCCCCTTAGGCCTCTTGTAAATTCATTCATTCATATATCAAATACAAAGTAAACACATGGTGTTGTTTTCTCTCTAGCTTTTGTGCTAGTTTTTGAATCTCTTGAGGGAGTTTCGAATATCCCTACTTCTAGCCTTGGGTTGGCATCCCTTGGTGGTGAAAGGTAGAATTGGAGAGTTCTTTGAGGTAGTGTGCCTATATCCTCATTGGGGTCTTCAAAGCCATTATCATTCATATCAATCGTGAGTTTCATTTCTAGTTTTCATTTGATCTTGTTTTTGTTTCTACATTGTTTCAAATTCAAGATTCATTTGAATATCATTCAATCATTCAAGAAACTTACATTCATTCCATTCATTCACACATTCGTTTCATTCATCCATTCGTTCATTACCATTCGTCCATCATCAATCACCCATTTGGTAATCATCTTTCATAGTTCTTTCTATCTTTTCATTCGTTTTCCATCCCATTTTCGATTCTTAAGAACTTTGAGAAAGGAGATTTTCATCTTCGCTCTTAAAGATCCTAAACTCTTTATGTAATGAGATCTTGTGATCCCATTATACATCAAAATTGGTATCAGAGCTTAGGAGTTGATTCTCTTAGTTCTTGATCTATCTTTTACTATCTTTTCACCATCTTTCCATCACAAAATCATTCCCCGTCATCTCCCATATACACGTCCACCATTAGCTCCACAAAGAAACTCCATCAAGAAACCCATCCTCTAACCCAAACACATTCCCCCATTTCGTTCCTTACATTTCCCCATTAAACCGTGAGTCTTGTTTGAGTCTTTCTTCATCAAGATTCATATTCTATGGCTTGCAAAAGATCTAGCATGAATTCACAAAGTGATTTGCAACGTTTGGAGCAACAAATTCATGATCTCACCAAACACATGAAAGAACTTGGGATCCTTCAAAAGGGATCAAGAAGCGCAAGCTCACGTATGGTACATTCTTATGAGGGTGAATATGAAGCACCTTATGAAAGGAGTAAACGTTCCAACAAGAAGAATGGAAATAAATTTCAAGAAGAGTTCTTGCCATTCAATTACAAAGGAGACTACATCGACAAACTTGAAAGAATGGAGCAAGGGAGCAAGGATGTGGTTGAATACACAATAGAATTCAGGTGGCAACTATGGAAGTATGCCCTTAAGGAGGATGATCCACAAGTTTTGGTATGTTACTTTCTTGGTCTTAATGATTACATTCAGCATGTTGTTGTAAATCAACCTTACACAAACTTGGAAGAGTTGAGTTCTTTAGCTTTTGATGTTGAAATACAAGTAAGGAGTAGAGAACTTTGGGAAAAGAACCATATACAACAAAGACCCCCATTCCCCACAAAACAACCAAACACAAAAGCTCCACAAAATCAGCCCCTAAACCTCCCCACACCTACTATCCAAAGCTCCTCAAAACAGCCTATAAACCTCCCCACTCCTATTGTCCCAAGTACATGTCTATGTTGCCAAAGTTTTGATCATGTTGAAAGTGCATGCCCTAACAAGAAAGAAGTGTCTTTGGTTGGGTACCAAACGTATGACAATGAATTATTTGAGGAGGAGAATGTAGTAGAAGAGGAGTCCGTAGAAGAGTGGCTTGTGACAAGGAGAGCCTTGAAAGAAGTATGTGTGGCGAATGAACATCAATAAAGAGAGTGCAAGATCTCTCATTGTACCAACAAAGGAGAAGTATGTTCATTGATCACAGAAGGAGAAAGTTGTGCCTCCTATGGTGACATTGACGCCCCTACAACAATGATCCACACGTCAAACTTGGAGAATTATTCACGCCCTACACAATGGCTAAGCCATGACAAAGACATTCATGAGGATCCAAGAAGCTTAGTAAGTCTTTCCATTTACGAGAATTATAGAGATTCATTATGGTATGATATTACTTCTATGGATACTTGTCATACTTTGTTGGAAAGACCAAAGTTGCTTGATAGGAATATCATGCATCAAGAGACATCTCTACTTCCATCTTATACCACACGGCCTAAGGAGAATGAAAGCAACATTGTGACGATTATGAAGGAGGAATATCATGGGTATGAAGAGCATAAGGGTCTTGTTCTTACAAACTTGGAGGAGAACAAAACAAGCAATCACCCAATTTTGAATTCTCCTATAAAACGTATCTATCATATGCTCCCTAAAGATATCAACTTGAATCTCATGGTTGAAGTGCCAAGGATTCAAAGAAGTCAAGAGGTTCTAGTTGTCGATGACCATTCAAAGATGGATCGTTTCATACTATGTCGTATTACCCATGATAAAGGCAAAGTGGTGAAACTAGACTTTGAAGTTGTGAAGTTACATGAGATTTTTACATCCATGGTGAAATATCGAGAATCAAAGTCCAATAATGACAATGGGTTATCTTGGGAGAAGTTGAAGAAGTTTTGTAAAGGAGTCTATGATGACTTCAAAGCCTTTAAGAAGAAAGCTTGTAAATCTCTTGTGAAGAAGGCGAACAAAAGACAGTTGATGCTCAAAGTTTGAGGACAAACTTTTTTCAACCGGGGGAGTATGATGTATATTTAATGGCCATATACATCAAGGACATCAAGGAAGACATCCAATATACATCATAGGAGCCTAATACTCGGTTATATGGCAAAAGAGCATCATTCACTCAAGTATCCCTCTCGTTTGAATGATTTCAACAAGGGCAGTTTGGTAATTTACTCTATAACTCTAGATACATGCGTCTAATGAGGAAGTCATCCAAAGACATATTGAAGAGAATTGAAAGAGCTTTCCAATGGTTTTTGAATCTTGGAAAACGGACAAGTATTGAAGGAGTTATAGTCTTTTCTTTCTAGAGTTGTATTTTAGAGTTTTTATGATGTAATAAATGTGTAGGATGATGTAAGCCTCAAGGGGCCTAGATTCTTGATTTGTACACGTCCAAGGGGGCTTGGGATTACTATAAATACCCCCTTAGGCCTCTTGTAAATTCATTCATTCATATATCAAATACAAAGTAAACACATGGTGTTGTTTTCTCTCTAGCTTTTGTGCTAGTTTTTGAATCTCTTGAGGGAGTTTCGAATATCCCTACTTCTAGCCTTGGGTTGGCATCCCTTGGTGGTGAAAGGTAGAATTGGAGAGTTCTTTGAGGTAGTGTGCCTATATCCTCATTGGGGTCTTCAAAGCCATTATCATTCATATCAATCGTGAGTTTCATTTCTAGTTTTCATTTGATCTTGTTTTTGTTTCTACATTGTTTCAAATTCAAGATTCATTTGAATATCATTCAATCATTCAAGAAACTTACATTCATTCCATTCATTCACACATTCGTTTCATTCATCCATTCGTTCATTACCATTCGTCCATCATCAATCACCCATTTGGTAATCATCTTTCATAGTTCTTTCTATCTTTTCATTCGTTTTCCATCCCATTTTCGATTCTTAAGAACTTTGAGAAAGGAGATTTTCATCTTCGCTCTTAAAGATCCTAAACCCTTTTGTGTAATGAGATCTTGTCATCCCATTATACATCACCTGCGCCTGGGTGTGCGCCTGTAGAAAAGTCTCCTTTGAATTCTTCACACACTTTTTTCATCCCGGCTTCTCTATGGCTTCCTCATCTTTCACCCAACAATCATTAAAGTGCTGCGAATCACCCAAAATTTACCTAAAATTGACAAAGCTAAGTATTTTAGCTACAACAAGCGATGGTGAGCTAAACCAAGTCAAATTTGTGCCAAAGTAGGAAAACACCCCAGAAACAAAGCTCGAAAACCGAGTTTTAAGGTGGTAAAATTGAGGTTTGTCAAATGTCAACTAGCATAGTGAATCACAACAGGTTTCTTATCAATAATTTGTCCAAGCACATGAGCTCAAAAGGCTCTCCCCAGATGGGAGGCTTGAGATTGGGAAGGGAAATCAAGGTGTCTTTCCATTGATTAAAGACCCTTTCACACTCATCAAAAAAGGGAAGGACACCTCCTTAGCTAGCAATGAGGACAAGGGTTTAACAATCCTGCTAAAATCTTTTATGAATCGCTGGTAAAAACCGACGTTTCCTAGAAATGAATGCACTTCCTTCATAGAGGATGGAGAGGACAAATTTTAAACTTAGTCAATTTTAGCTTTATCAACTTCTATCCCATCCTTAGAAATTACATGCCCGAGCACAATACCTCTTTTTACCATGAAATGACATTTCTCCCAGATAAGGGTCAGACTCTTTTCCTGACATCGTCCCAGCACGCGATTCAAGTTAGCCAAACGTGCATCAAATGAAGTTGCCAAACATAGAAAAGTCATCCATGAAAATTTCAACACAATCTTCCACCAAATCAGAAAAGATGGATATCATCATGCACCTCTAAAAGGTGGTAGGGGCATTACACATGCCAAATGGCATCCTTCGAAAAGCAAAGGTGTTAAAAGGACAAGTGAATATGGTCTTATCCTAGTCACATGGGGCAATAGAGACTTAGGTATATCCATAATAGCTATCAAGGAAACAATAATACTCATGCCCAATAAGTTTCTCAAGCATTTGATCCATGAAAGGGAGAGGAAAATGGTATTTCCTAGTGGCTTTGTTAAGTTTTCTGTAGTCTATGCAAACACGCTACCCAGAAAAGGACACGGGTAGGAACAAGTTCTCCCTTATCATTCTCAACTACAGTCAGACCGACTTTCTCAAGGACGACATGAATAGGGCTTACCGACTTTTTATCTGATATGGGGTAAATAATATCATGGTCCAGCCATTTCATAATTTCTTTCTTAATCACTTTCTTCATTTGTAGGTTTAATCTCCTAAAGGGGTCTCGAGCAACATTCTCATCCTCTAGGAATATTCGATGTTGTACAATGGAGGGACTAATTCCTTTAATGCCACTCAACCACCCCAAAGCCCCCTAATTACGTTCTTCTTAAGAACCTCAATCAATTTGGTTTCCTGGTCCCTACCTAAGTTAGTAGCAATAATCACAAGGTAGGCCTCATGAGGGCCAAGAACACATATATTTCAATTCAGTAGTGAGGGTTTTCATATTAAGAATGGCAGAAGAAGGTATTTCAGGCTCTACCTTTTCAGGTGTGACTTGGGATGTAAATAATTAAGGACTCATACAACATGTCACCATCAAGCATATCAACATCACAAATATAATTCACACACTGAGGGTCAATCCCTATTGCAGACAATTCATCAGAATAAGACACATTCACATTCATCATCTTACAATTAATGGTCACATTCTCCTCATAAACATTACTTACCCAATTAAGGGTGGTCTGCTCATGTTCGTCAAAACCCATGTGTGATTTTTGTAGGTTAAAGATATTCAATTCCATGGTCAAGTTCCTAAAGGTCAGTTTCATTCTCCCATCCTTGTAGTTAATCTAAGCATTGGAGGTAGCAAGGAACAGACGACCAAGAATGACAGAAACTCATCTCTAGTGCTCTGAACCCTAGAAGCCTCCAGTATAACAAAGTCAGCAGGAAACACAAAATCCCCAACAATTATCAGCACATCGATCATCCATAGTACCTTTAGGAACCCTAATAGATCGGTCAGCCAACTGCAATACCATCCTAGTAGGCTTTAGTTCACCTAGTCCTAACATCTCATAAACATGCAAAGGCAACAGATTCACACTAGCACCTAGGTCAAACAAGACCCTCTCTATCAAACTATCACCTATGGTAATAGAAATAATGGGGCACCCAGGGTCCTTATATTTGATGGGCATTTGGTTTGATAGAATACAGCTCTCATTCGAGGCTAAGAAAGCCTTCTTGGGAGCTTGGGTGGCCCTCTTCGTAGTGTAGAGCTCTTTAAGGAACCAAGCATAAGGAGGGATTTGTTGGGTCACATCTAATAGGGGAATGTTCACTTTGATTTGAGAAAAGGTCTCCCTAATTTTGTCCAGGAATTTGTTGTCTTTACTCCCCCTTAACCTCTGAGGATAGGGTGGAGGGGGTTTGAAGACCCCTTTAGATTGTGGACTAGTCAAAGGTCTGATCACATGTGTGGTCTTGGAAGGAGAAGGCTCAATTGTAGCAGTTGGCCTTGCTTCATTCGACTCATTCTCAGCAGAAACAATTTCATCAGTAGATACATCATTTGCAGGCCTCTTATCAGACAAACAGGAAGGGGAAGATTTCATTTTCACTTTATTGTCAATCTATTTCCTAGAGTGAAGAGTAATGACAACATTCAACCCTCTCACTTGATTAGGATCAAAGGAGGAAGAACTTGAGGCTAGTCCAAGGATTCACCTCTGATTGACCAGGAAAGGCACCTTTGTTCTATTAGACAGCAATAGTTGAGAAAAGTTTTCATTCATTTGCTTCAATATTTTTTCCAGGTTATTATTCATGCTTTTTTCAACCTCTTTCAATCCATTTCTCAACTCCCTAATATCTCTCTCATGTTTGTCCTCATTGGTATACACCGATGGGGGTCGGTTTTTGGCCGCAAAAGGTTGGACTTCTAGGAGCTTGATAAGCTCCTTGGGCCTGGTGGTCGAGCATTAGGGGGATGGTTTCCTTGGAAACCCCCACCTTGATTTGGTGGTCTCAACACGTTTTGGTTCTCTAGACCATAAGAGAGTAGGGGGTTCTTAAAATACTCCTGGTGGTATAGCTAGTACTAGTCATGCCTATGTTGTTGATGCTATGCATTCACATTTTCATTATTTGTGGCCAATTATTGAATATATATGGGGCAAGCAAAATAAATGTGGTCGACACTTTGGCACAAAGCACATGACACAGGAGGGGAGGGGGAAGAGGCAACAATTTGTTCCCAAGAATTAACATGAGCACATGTTTGGGCTTTTGAAGCAAGCAATTGTTGTTGGGCTATGATTTTTATCATGTTTTCCAGTGAAGCGAACATAACGTCATAACTTGCGCTCTCAGCAATAACAAGTACACCCCCCTTGCATTGAATAATTAGGAACCTAATGACTCATCCCTAGTTGTCTCCCACTGCATTATTCTCTCAGCCATGTTTTCTAGGAATTCCTTGGTCTCATCAGCAGTTCCATTCATAAATATTCCCTAACACATCGACTCTAACATCACCCTAGTTGATTGGTCAACACCTTCATACACAATTTGACATAGTCGAGACATATCAAAACTATGGTGAGGAAATTGGGATAGTAAGTTCTTAAACCTCTCAAAGGCTTTCTAGAATGACTCACCTCCCTCTTGTCTAAATTTCAAAATTTCATTTCTTAGTTGCACATCCAAAGAATTAGGAAAGTATTTTTTCATGAAAATATTTAGAAAACTATCCCAAGAAGTAATGGACCTAGGTTGGATGTTATTGTAACGCCCTGTAAATTCAATTATGAAAACGTCAAAGTCAAACTAACATTAACAGCGGAACACTCAATTTTTTTTACTCCTTTTATTAACTTGGACGTTACTGGCGTACCTTCGAAGAGATACAAGGCAAGAAAGGAAAAACTAACAACATACGATAACTATTTACTTCAATTTTAACAAACGAAACGAACTTCGAATTCTAGAACAACAAAAACTCCACATTAACCAAACTTCAAGTCTGAACATAAACTAAACTTTATTCTCAGAACGTCTAACTTCAACGTCCTCAATTCACATCTAGAGCCCGACCCCATCACATAACTGATCTTCACCTGAAAACAAAACATTCACAACATGAGGGGGAAAACCTCAATAATGTCTACCCCTAACTGTCAAAACAGTTTAAAGATCATTTCAATTCATTTGAGGGAAGGGAACAAGTTAAACCTTTTCGCAACTCATTTGAAACTCAACCCAAAAAATAACCAGAGATCATAAATAACCAGAGTTCAGAAACCAACAACACAAGCTTTCAACTCAGAAAACACAACGTTCCAAAAACCTCGATTACCTTTTTTAAACCGAAAATTAGAAATCAGAAACCAGAAACCAGAAATTAGAAATCAGAAGCAGAGTAATCAGAAATCAGAAACAGAGTAATCTTTTCCTCAGAAAACAATCCGAATTTTATTATGCGGCGGGATTTGCCTATCCCCATAATATCAGAAACAAAATCAAAACAGGATCTCAGATCCTCAGAATTAAAATATGGATGGTCATTCCTAGAAATAGAATCAGATGTGTGCACAATCTTAGAAACATATCGGGACTCCTCGATATCTTGATAACTCCCCTGTAGGAACAGATCCTGGTCTATGGGTCGTTACCCGCAACCCGCTTATATGGTTTCACTTTGATTATTAGTATCTTATGAATTATCAGACGTTAGACTTCAAAAAAACTCAACCCAGTTTCCAAAACTGACAGAATAAAACTCAGAGTTTAAAAGACTGCCACGTTTTACTCAACTTAGAAAAACAACTCCCAGACATCCAAATCAGACAGTCTAACTTTACAGAAAATCCCCGTGCGGGATGCAAGCTTCATAAAACAGATTAAAATCACAAAACAGATAAAAGAGCATCCCAACGGGGATTAGGGCATAGACATTACCTGAACAACCTCTCTTTACTGCAACACTTACACACGGGATCTACTACTTCGTCGTCTCGCTCGGACCTAGAATTCGAATATAAACTTCTAAAATTAATACTCGATCTCTACGATAGTTAGTTACGCACGATTACTACCCTGCCCCCAACTTATCCTCTTCTTACTAATTAGTTAGCCATGTAACGAGCATGACTATCAAGATCACATGAACATCACAACTCACCTATACTAAAGGGAAAATAATAAAATTGAAACAATACATTTAAAACCATAACTCGATACTAATACTTGAATAATAATACAAAAACTTGATAATAATGTGAAAACTTAGTAATAACTTGGGACTTAATAATAGTAATATGAAACTTAATAATACTTATGAAAACTTAATAATCATATGAAAACATAATAATATCTCGAAACTTGATACTTAATATTAGTAATAATATGAACACTTTGTAATAACTTGAAAAATTAGTAACAATAATAATAATAATACTACGAAAAGCTTACTAATAGCACAAAACTTAATAATGTTATTATGAAAACTTGATAATAAATATATGAACAACTTAGTAACACTAGTAATATGAACTTAATAATTTTAATAATAAAAGTACTCATTAGTCACTACTAATATGAACTTCAGAATAATGATATGATCTTAATAATATAATGGAAACTTGATAGTATCATGAAACTTAATAATATGAAACAGTTACTAAAGACATGAAACTTAGTAATAATAATATGGAAACATAATATTAGTGTGAAAAACTTATATTAATAATATGAACTTAATGAACACTTAATAATAATAATAAACTTACTACTATCAAAATGGAAAGCTTAAGTTTAATAATATGAACATAAAAATAATAATAATAAGGAAACTTAGTGATAATATTAATAGGAAAACTCATTAATACTAACAAAATGAACCCAACAGTACAATGAAACTTGATACTAACATGAATATCAACAACATGAACACTTACTAACAACATGAGACTAACTATGGGTTTTTGAATCAACACTACTTAGAGTCTCCAAACATCAACACTTCTTCCCATACATTTTTTCATGCCAAATCCATCCTACATCTAAAATACAACAAGCCACTGACTCTAAAACTTCCTAAAACACTTCAACTTCAATATCTAAGCATGATCACAAAATCAAGCAAATAATGAACAAGATAAAACAACTCTAATACAAAACATTCCTAACTCTTCCATGAACAAAGCTATAGGGGACCAATCATATATGTAAGTTATATAAACACCTAAGCCTAGCATGTACTAACCAAGATACCTCAAAACATCACTCAAACATAATCCAATGCATTCATAATAATATCAAGAATAAAACCCTACAAAAAGAATAGAGAGAGAGTGATCAGGAGGTTATACTAGCAAGGGTCACAGCCATGGGGGGTGGCACTGGGTGGTGGCGACGGCAACAGGGCGGTCGTCATTGGTGGCGGCCTGACGATTCCCAGTGTCGGCGGCGGCAGGCAGCGGCAACATGTAAAACCCAAGAAAAATGGAAGAAATCGGAGGGGTGGGGTGTCACCGGAGTTGGGGCCGTCACTGGTGGGGTTCGCCGACGTCGAAGCGGTGGTTGTTGGTGCTGGGCGTCGTCAGGGTCGATGGGGAGCGTTGGCAGCAACAACGGTGGCTCGGGGTAGGGTCGGGTGGTGGTGTTTTCTGGGCTAACAAAACAGAGTGACAGGGGTGCTTTGGGGCGGGATTCAGGAGTGCTTTGGGGCGGGATTCTGCGGCGAGCGAGAAAAGTGACCAGGATCCGTAAAAGCCAAGAGGTTGGCCAACTATAAAAGCCACCTCACGCATCTTCTGGACGATGGGGTCGGACAACGGCGGAGCGGGGCGGCGGTGGTCTGGTCGGCGTCGGAAAAAGGAGGGGAAGGGAGGAGGAGGTCGAACGAGGGGAGGAGAGTGGAGGGTGATGGTGGTTGCTGGTGGTGTTGGCGTCGGGCAGCAACAGTAGTAGTGGAGTAATATTAGGAAAGAGAGAGAGGAGAGAGAGAGAGAGAGAGAAAGAGAGAGAAAAAGAGAGAGAAAGAGAGGGGGAAGGACACATGTTGGAGGGGAATAGGGCAAAGGGTGAGCAAGTAGTCTAGTGTGCATCTTCTTTGCAGCACAAAAACGGTTATCTCAAAAACTTGGGGAAAGGTTTTCAGAAATAAAATGGAAGAAAAAGGAAAGAAAAAGGTTAGGACTAATGAGGTCATCAAAGGTGATGTCAACAACCAAATTTACACAACCAAAAATATCCCTAGTGTTAGTATTATGTCCCCCAAAAATTATTACCCGAAAACATATTCATTCCCAGATAAAAATTTAACAACTGATCCAAATAAAATCTACCTGAAATCCGAAAAATTTCTAACTGATATTTTTACGACTCCAAAAATTCTAACTAACTCACTTGGGGTCCTAAAAGTTCCGTGTGAAAACAGACAAATAAATAACAGGATAAAACACACGTTAGGTAAATTAACGGTAACCACAATAGAATTTTTTTTCGGGGTTTTACAGTTATACATCCACCGCTTAACAGCGTCCTTAAGAGCAAAGGGTAGGTATTTTAAGAGCACATAGTCAAGTGGGACTCCCGGAGGGGTCACCATGCTTAGGTATTCCTTATACTCTACGGTCCATAATAAAGTCGACCCTGTACCAGTAAAGAATGGTAGGTTCTAGGTATGGTGATGGCTGGAGTCAAAGGTTACTCCAGTAAGGAGTGTAGATAACACAAAGCAAGAAGGCGGGGGATCTTAGGAGGGGTACAGTTGGTCATTAAGAGCTACTCTACGTGCTTCTCTTGCCATACCTACAGGTGGGTTAACTAAGGGTTTCTTTTTTCGAACCAGTCTGTTACTACGTGGGCTATGAACCCAAACCTCAGGTTGTTGTGTTTTCCGCCTTTTTTGTGGTTTCTCAATTTTTTTTGGGTTTTTATTTTATAACTAATCCTAAGAAAACAATAAACTATTCACAACAATAACCTAATCTACCAAATAACGTCATCCCTGACAACAACAACATTGTTCGGTTGTGTATTTTTAGGTTTAGTGGGGTTGTCGTATCCACATGATTGTGTTTAGGTAAGTGAGGCATCTATTTGATAGGGTCTTCAAAGTTTAAAGCAGTAAATTATGCAAGAAGAACTAATTTAACCTATGTACGAATTGAAAACATAATTTAACACGGAAAACTGCAAGTAGTAAATACACCTAAGCTACTAAGCAATTGAAATACTGAAATTGACAATGAACTATGACACAAGGTAAGTACTAAAATTAGGAAAAGAAAACTTAAACCTCAAATTCTTCACTTCACTTTGATTCTTGCACTTGAATCACAAATTTATCCCGATCAAATAAGAAAAGGCGTGATTCAAATTACTAAGACTGCTCGAATCCTCACTTGATAGGAGAATTCGGGAAACCTTAATCCTCATCTCTCACTAAAATTTTGGGTTGGGGTGAAAACTAAGAACAATGATATCAAATTACGAATAACAATGGTAACAATGCGTTAACGAAGAACTGGAATAAGAAAACTGTTGAAAGTTTCAATACTTCTATTAATTGTAACATTCAAGAAACTAAGGATAAAGAAAAGAACTTGAGAAAAGAAAATATGAGGAAAACCTAGTAACAGTTCTTGAGAACTATGGAAAAACTTGGAGAAAAAACTAAGCAAAAAGGATCTAAAGAAAACTAAGATAACTCCTAAAATCAGTCGCGCCCCTTTTATAGTGTTCTAAGTCGGCGCATGCGTCACGGCCGTGACACACTATGTCATAGCCATGAGGCCTCTTTCTTACAGCCGAGGCAACTTGGCGAGAAGCCATCACGGGCGTGACATATGGGTGTCACGGCCTTGAGGCACCTTCTGTTTCGTCATGTGTTATGCTTGTCAGTTGTCACAACCGTGACCAAGGGTGTCACGGCCGTGAGGTACTTTCAGTCTTTAATCCCAAAAACTTCTCCTCTTGATGCTTCACGACCTCTAGATGAGTCACGACCGTGAGAAGAGGTGTCATAGCCGTGACTTCACTTCTGTCTCGGAATGCTGGTGAATCCTTTCACCGGCTCATGGAGGATCTTGTCACAGCCGTGACCAAGGGTGTCACGGCCATGAGGCCTCTGCTATCTTGAAGTTCTTGAGCTTTTGGTTCTCTTTTTTCGTTATTCTTTGATCAACCTACAAAAATACCAAAATTATCATAAATTATCGTAACTAATTGATAGTTAAGGGGTAAAACAAGCAAAACACATTATTAAGGGCACCAATTCGGCTCGAAATAAGACCGAACAATGCCTACTCAATTAAGGTATAATGTAAATCATTCACAAATAGATAAACACACGAGTACACAGGATGCGGAAATCATGGTTGATAAAAAAGAAAGGAGAAAAAGAAACATACCACAACTGCCTTGATCCTTGATTTTAGTGACAACACCTTCCTTCCTCCAATCAACAGAAAAGGAATACCCACTTTTGTAACCGAGTCATGAATCGGGCTGCCCCATTTGAGTGTGATTAAATCTTTAGCAAACAAAGGAAGCCCGAGCTTGGAGGCCTTGAATTCATGGTGGGTTAAATCAGCGTGTGCAGTAATCAATATGTATTATATGCACCTGGAGCATACGTTCTAGATACTTGCGAGTAAACAATCATAATAATCAAAGTAAATAACCTGATATATGTATGTGAACAACATAATATATGTAGGTGAACAATCGTAATATATGAAACACATACTATGTGTACATCTAATAAACCCGTTTACTATTCGCCGCCCCCATTTTACTAACGTCGCCCACTTTTTCATAATAATTTCCAATATCGCCCTTGACCCTTACAATTTCACTCTCTAACTTTTCTCTAGTTTCTCTCTCTAATAATAATAATAATAATAATGATAATAATAATGATAATGATGGTATTAATAATAATAATAATTACAAAATTTTATTTAAAAAAAATTAATCGAAAAAACCCAGAAGACACGGTTGCCGCACGAAAAATGCGGCGGCTCCGCGGTTGCTGCCACATGTCGGTCGCGGCAAAGCCGCGGCTAGTGCCGCGATCGACGTGTGGCAGCCACCGCGGTGCCACCGCATTTTTCATGCGGCAACTGTGTTTTCTGGGTTTTTTTTCAATTAATTTTTTTCAAATAAAATTTTGTAATTATTATTATTATTGTTAATACTATTATTATTATTATTATTAGAGAGAGAAATTATAGAGAAGTTAGAGTGTGAAATTGTGAGGGTCAATGGTGATATTGGAAATTATTATGAAAAAGCGAGAGACATTAATAAAAAGGGGGAGAACGTATAACAATGCCCTTAGTAAATTGCAGTAATCATTTATGTTGATGAATGAAGGGTGAATACTAAGGGGGTGTTTGGTTATGCTTTTTTGGGTAGCTTTTAGCTTATTGGACACTATTAGCTTTTTGAACAAGGTGGAAAAACTACTTGAGGTGTTTGGTAACAAACTTTTCATATTAGCTTTTTGGATCCAATAAGTTAGTTTTCAAAAAAGTATTTGAAGAAGTTTTTTAAGGTAACTTTTCACAAAAAGCTAATTTACCAAACACTTTTCCTACAGTCAACTAATTCAATTAGCTAAAGTGATCAGCTAACGGCTAACAACTTATTACCTTTTGGCCTAAATACCAAATTGTCTTCATTCTTCAAGCACTGAGCCTTTCTCTCGAACGTGCCTCTTTTCTCATCGAGTAATCATTTATCACATAAAATCAGTACGTGTAATCCCGTTGGGAAAAAAAATCCATCCACAAAACAGATATAGATAATCCCCTCGTTGTGATTGTGAAACATTTGAACTCATTACTAGGAAAATGCCAATCCTTTATGACACCACCAATCAAATCTTTACACACTACTCCCAATCTTCTTCTTTTTCCTCCTCCTATCCTTCCTCTTCTTCTTCTCTCTCTCTCCCACTCTACTCTTCCACTTATCCCCCCCATCAACAATGGCGCTCACTCACGTCCTCCACTCAACTTTCACCCCGAAACCCTCCTTAAACTCCACCTCCACCAACCCATTTCATCCATCCTCCGCCTCTCTCCTCCACCACCACCGCCGCAAACCCCACTTCCCCACCACCACCGTCGTCAGTTGTTCCTCATTCTCCGAGAAACCCCACAACAACACGAACTCCCCCAACCCCAATCCGCAGAACGACGTCGTAGAACTCCCCCTTTTCCCGCTCCCTCTCGTCCTCTTCCCCGGCGCAATCCTCCCATTGCAAATCTTCGAGTTCAGGTATCGAATCATGATGCACACTCTCCTTCAGACTGACCTCCGATTCGGCGTCGTTTTCACGGACGCTCTCACCGACGGCGTCGCTGGCGCCGTCGGATGCGTCGGAGAAATCGTCAAGCATGAACGGCTCTCCGACGACCGGTTCTTCTTGATCTGCAAAGGGCAGGATCGATTCCGAATCACCAAAATCGTCCGATCGAAACCCTACCTGGTTGCCGCCGTCGATTGGCTCGAAGACAAACCCTCCGGCGACGTGGAAGACGACGTCGAAGCCCTTGCGAAGGACGTCGAAGTTTACATGAGGGATGTGATTAGGTTGAGCAACGGGTTGAATGGGAAACCAGATAAAGAAATTGGGGATTTGAGGAGGAATTTGTTCCCAACACCATTTTCATTCTTTGTGGGGAGCACATTTGAAGGTGCGCCCAGAGAGCAGCAGGCCTTGCTTGAGCTTGAGGAGACTGCTGCTAGACTCAGGAGAGAGAAAGAGACCCTCAGGAACACCTTGAATTACTTGAGTGCTGCTTCTGCTGTCAAAAATGTCTTCCCATCTTCGTGATCAACACTGAAGACAACTATGGCTTGTGCATAGATATGTTTAGAAATGCCATATATATTTTTGGTATAGATTTTGTAAATGGTTATTAACGATGATGATGGATGCCTAATGAAGAAAAAGGTTCTATCTTTTTGATCATGTGTCTTTCTGGTGAGTATTTTATCTCGTGTTTGTGGGGGAGTTGCTTGTTGCTACATATGTGTATATGTGTTTTGAATCTTTTTGGTGGTTGCCTTTTTGTGAGGTTCTTTATATTATTGTGCAAGTTGTGAACTTTGTGATTAATCTCTTTTATTGACCCTGATGGAATCATTTCTTATCCAGGACTACTGTGGAGGTATTTAGTAGTATTTGCTTATGTAGTGAACTTATTCTCTCTGTAGATTGTAGCACTTGGGCATGACATAAACAATGATAGAATCATTCTTGATGATTGTGTTCATAGGGGATCACAACCTAACTTAGTTTGATGTGTATTCATCGAAGAGAAAGCAAAAGATAAACTACAGGAAGTTCGAAAAGGAGCATAGCATCAATTGTGTTTCATCCCTTTTGTGGTTTCAAATGGTATGTATATGTCTGAGAAACATTTGTTCTGTGGCCACTTTGCTTGATCATAATCAAACGTTCCCTTACCCAGGAGCCCAGGAATAGCACCCTACTATTTGGTTTTTGCATATTTGATGGATACGTTTTTTCCACATGTAGTCAGCAGATGCAGGACAGAAACTAAAACATGTATGGAAACATTCTTAGTGAGTTTCTGGTGCCAACTGGGGAAGAAAGCTACATATATGGCTAAGTTTGCTCATCAGTTATCACAATCCATATGAGTTTTGGTTGAATACTTCTCTGCAGCAGATACCAATCGGGGTTGTGGTTAAAGTCAATTTTTCAAATGAAAAAGCTATTGATAGTTCCAGTAAGCTTTTATATCCCTTGTGCTATAAGCGTCTGTTGGGGGAGCAATGTCACTGCAGGGGACAAAAAGGAAATTCTAACTTGTAGCCTATGAATTTTACCCTTGAGTATCTGAATTGAGGCATCACAGATGACCAGTGACTGGTATTACTTTTCATAAGTAGGGGAACTGCTGTCACCTAGGAGACGTGGTCCACGTGGATCAGCGATCTGCCACCGTCCACTATGGTTGCGAGCTTTTCCAGGCCTATCATTAGCTTAAGCTATGTTTGCCACTGTCCACTATTGTTGCCAGCGAAGTTAGCTTGATCCAATCAGTGCGTATTTAATGTTATGTATCACACTTGTTCTACTCGAGTCCTTGTTATATGTGTTGAATAGTCTGAGATCTGAGTTGTGTACTTCATGCACTCCCTTTCCGTTATCAATTTGATTATGCTCCTGTGATCAGTATCTGTAGTGCTATGAGGCATTACATTAATACATTTACAACACCCCTTCCCCTTCTGTTGGGATGCTACTGATACCTAAAAGCTTAACAGTCTATGCACACTCTGTACTTTCCCGTTCATAATCTTGGGTGCCGCGAATGAAACCAAGATGCCCATTGCATTTGACTTTCTTAGGTTGAAGAAGACCTTAACCCATCATCTAAATCGAGTTATATCTAGCAAAATGGGTTATAAGATAATAAGATATTGCCCACTCGTGAGTTCAAACCTCAAACGTGTCCCCAATTGACAACTGCTACAACTGCTCAACCTAGCAGCTCATCGTCGGTTTCATGACTAGAAACATACAAGCCTAATCTGGCACGTCGGTCATGATAATGTGGCTCAACTGTGATAAATCCAAGCCCGAGTTGAACCAATTCAATTCCATTTACTTTTAAAAAATCGAAGGCAAAATATGAAATTGACTTTCTTTTTTAATGGGTCAAGCTAGGGTACAATAGAATCTAATGACTCGCAACCTGTCCGAGCTCGACTTAGTCAAAGCTCGACTCGATCATCATTCCCCACAGCTCCTCATTCTGAGACCTCCTCAGCTCTATCACCAACAAAGCCACCACCACCATCTGCAACTACTTCTGAGACCTCCTCAGCTCCATCACCCGTGTCTTGACCTTGATCATCATTCCCCACACTTCCTCATTCTCGTCCTCCAGCTGCTTTGCCTTGTCCTCCATTAAAGCTAAGTCACGGATCAAGGTCTGGCTCCTCACAATCTGGGTAGTGGCCAAATACCTGGCCCAGTCACAGAGGAGCACTACAAGAGAACAAGGCAAATTTCGACGCTTATTTCCTCATTTTGAGTCAGTGAAAAGCGTCTAAAAAAAGCGGTCGACGCTTTTGAAAAGCGTTGAAATTTTGAGGGTCAAGATATCTCGATGCTTTTTGCGTTGATATTCAGAGAAAATCTAGACGCTTTTTTCCGTTGAGGTAAAATAAAATCTCGACGCTTTTTTGCATCGATAATAGTTTTGGTGGCGCAAAAAAAAAAAGAATTAGCGGGCATTAATTGTCACGCAAAAAAGCGTCGAGAAACCCTACAGTATTTTAAAAAAATAAATTTAACACTTCAAGTTTTTCCAATGTACATATCTGGCCAATTTACTTCAATACATATACAACATTTACATGTAAATTCTTGCAAAACTTTAATACATGTACATATACACGCAAATCTTGATTGTTCAATAATAAAAATGCTTACATTAATACATGCATGTAAATACTTCATGGTTATTTAAGATTTCCCACATCTTGTCAAAATATCTTTTCTAATGTTGAGACTTGGCAGCATTTTCCTGAAAACTATAATACAACCAAATAGTTCAGAATTCTTAGAAGGAATATACAATTAACTAATTAATGTATTTCTCAGTTTATTCTCCATGAGTAAGCTCACTAAAAGAATGTGAAAAACTTTATATATAAGCTCAAAACAAGACCATAAAAGAACTTTGTCTCCTTTCCAATGTTCCAGGTTGATTTCAATTTCCCCAAGGTTGTAACAAACACTAATTAATTTATTGCAACTTGCTTAGATATTCCTTTTTATTTTTAAGTGCCTTGGTCACTTTTTGAGCTATATCCTATATTTTCTTTAGCATAATGAAATCAGCACCTTTGTACACTGACAGTAGTATGCAACTCAAACATACAAAACAAACCTTCAATAAGTTGAAAAAATAGACCCCTTAAAGAATAACTATCAAACCAACATAGCTATAAAGCAACATAGGCTACACAACCTAAAAGCATGGCCTATTGATTGTGTACATGCAAAACAAAATCATGTTTATCCTCTGGAGTGGATCATATGGATATATTCAGTGGCACCGTTATGTTTCCTAAAGGCGTTAGCCCAATAAGGCCCCTTATACATCAATAATCATGATTCACAATATTTTACTGCAAGTTTGTGAATCAAACCAAAAATCCAATGTAATGTGCATACTAACTCTAACAGCTACTTTTCATCTAGCCAAAGTTACATCCCAACTATAAGTAATGACAAACAACCATGCCATTCTAAATAAGAAGCGGTTAGGGAGATATCGCATGCTAGAACAGAGTAAGGTGCATCCAATTATGATGCTAACCCTAGGGCAATCTAATACCAAACCTAGCTATGATGATTATTAACACCCAAATTTGAATGCCAAGTTCCCCCCCCCCCCCTCTTTTCCCTGTTCAGATAAAAGTCAAATCACACAGCAGAAGAGCATTTAGGACATTTCACTAGTGTACTTCTGTTGGCATTACATTCAAATCATTAATTTGTTCAAAGTGCTTCTCTCAAGTATACAACAACACAGAATATTCCAAAGTACATGCCAAAGTCAAGAAGAATCAACCAAGAAGATTGAGCAGATTATGCTATAATATAAAAGAAAGATTATTAGACAAAATTTCCTCATACCTTCTACTGTGAGCCTCTAAGAAATAAAACTTCCAAGATTTATTTCTGTTGTTGCCCAGCTATTTCATTTCTAAGTTATACCTACAACTAACAATTAAAGGAAATGAGGGGAATAGTCAAAAAAATAAAAAGTTATTAATGTAATCATACAGACTCAATTCTCTACGGTAGTTGAAAACTATTATCAAGAATGGCAATGATATACCTCATGATCTTTATGCCAAACTCAATGCCTCATCGTTGGGATATATAGAGTAACCAGCAATATAGGAAATGTTTATAGCACAACCTTGATAAATACCCAGAAAGTAATGACAATGTAAATATATGAATAAATAAGGTCCTTAACATATTTAAGGTCTAACAAAGGTCTATATAATAGAAGGGTGATTAGAATAAGAAATAAAACAAATGATGACAATGTAAATATATGAATAAATAAGGTCCTTAACATATTTAAAGTCTAACAAAGATCTCTATAATAGAAGGGTGATCATAATAAGAAATAAAACAAGTGAACTAGATCAAATTTAACCATTTGAACCCTACGCTATATACTAGTTTTACTTAATTACCTCTAAGCATTAAATATTTCAAGCATGTCTAAATAGAATGGAGAAAAAAGTAAAATGAATAAGGCATACATGGGTAGTTGTCATTTATAGAGAAACAATAAATTAAACACTAAACATATGACACTCTCCAATTATAATGATTTAAGCAAGACAAAAAAAGACAAGCTAACCAAATATACACAATCCCTAGAAATTTTCATCTAAGAAAAATCACCCTTGCACAGAAAAAAAAACAAAAAAATTATATACTAATAGCACATAACCACATAAAAAAAAAAAACAATATGAGCTTAAGTCTTACTTACCGCATGTAATCAACCTGCTAATTGATCACCGAAATCCAACTAGTCTGGACTAGATACGATTTGAATGCCTTATAAACAATATCAAAAGCAAGAGTGGACTATGCCCATATCCAATAACAACAATGTTCTGTTCGAAAACTCTTCTCGACTCATTTATTAGTCAAACTATATATACATAGTACGAGAAATAGCGTCAAGATTGTCTAAACAAGTTAAATTTTGGTGGACACAAATAAAAAGGGTCAAATGTAAAGAGTTGAGTTTGCTATATCTTCTACTAGTGGTATAGCCATGACAAAACAATTTTTACTCTCATACTTCACCAAGAAGCAAGAATTAGAAAAGCATGTTAAACACTACAGAGCAACTTATCAAAAACATTCATTTGTGCATCTCTTTAGTTACATTCGAGTCAATGCTAGATTGGAAAAAAAAAGGGCCATGTCAAGTTAAGTGGTTACATGGTTATGGTGCTCCCAACTATCACAATGTTATGTATCTGTGCATACCTTAAATTGTAATGTGAAGATACTTTCCATGATGTGATGTCGAAAATGCTCCGAAAGCTTGATTGACCAAATCAAGTGAATCATGTAGCCTATGTTGAGAACATATGTAATAGAAAAAAGCTTATTGATCATGAGAAACATATATATAATCAAAGGGAGTAATAGCATTGACTCCTAGATAGCAACAAGACTCAGTACCTCATTCACAGAAAAGCATACTCCTATATTTGACCCCATAATGTGTGATAGCAAAGACAAAAAAGCATAGGAGGGATCCAAGAGTTGAGATGGGATTACGATGGAAACAAAAGTCTAGCCAATGTTTGGTCAGGTAAAGTATACTAGGGACCTTAATTCTAAATTTTAATGAGAATAAATTTTTTCACGAAAACTAGATTAGATTTAGCCACTCCTAATTGATTATCTCCTACTCACTGTAACAAGTATTTGACAACAATAATGGATTTTTTTTAATTATCAATTTATTTAACTAATACTAGTCTTAAACCCGTGCGATGCACGGAGTGTAGTAAAATAATTATTTTAGTTTAACAAAAATGAATAATAACTGCAGATACAAATTAAAAAGAATAAAACATTAATCATAAACTCAAATGGAAAGATACCATAATAAATCGATCAAATGAAAAAAAATAAAATCAAAAAATGCACAGAACTGAAATAAATGACACATGCACTATAAGAAATGTTATTAGTAAAAATGTAAAATAATGTTTATTTAGTTGAAATGTTATGAAAAAGCTTTACCTCAAAAACCGCACGGGGTTGAAGATGTCGCATGCACTAAGAAATGCTATCAGTAAAATATTAATACTTATTTAGTTTAAATGCTCTAAAAAACAACTTGTTTATTTGAAATATTGAGGACCCGAAAAAACATAATACAATGAGTTTTACCTACTGTGATGAATGACGCATGCACTAAGAAACTATTATATCGTGTATCCATTTACAGAAAATGTTATTATAATTACCCTGCAACATTATGTATATATAGGTAAAATTTGAAAATTTTACTTTTATTAAAAATATGATAATTGTAAATATTAAAAATATTTTATTGGAATATGAGATAAAAATGGACATTTATTTATACATAGGTACATTATGTGCAAGGTGCTCATAAAAAGAAGTATACTCCCTCCTTAATAATTGTCACTTTGAAGTTGTGAGAAGATTTTAAGAAAATAGTATTGGGAATGATAATTGTATTGGAAATGGTAAAAGTACGAGTTAAATTTTTATTTTAATTATATAATTGTATTGAGAATTATAAAAATAAGAGGTAAATTTGAAAAGATTGTCATTAATATTGCATTGAAATTGTAAAGTGACAGATATTGTGGAAAATAGAAAATTGATCAAAGTGACATATTTGAGGAATGGAGGGAGTATTAGGCAAAGATTAGTTTCTGTATTCATAATATTTGTAGGGAATTTCTACCATAGTGAAAATATTTTCAACTATGGTAGTTGAAATGAATGGTAACCATTGGATTTAAGATACAAAATCTGATATTGATTTGATCTAACCCCTCCCACTCGTGTGAAATAAAAAAGAAAAAGAATTGTTATTGTATTTTCAATTATACCCCTGTCTCTTTTGAAACATTAGGAAAAAAATCTTTCTTTGTTTTCACCGGAACACCACATAGCCGTTGTTGTTTCACACCGCCATTACTTTTCCTTGCTTTGCACCTAATACCTTGCACCACCCTCCTCTCTCTCTTATCTCTCTCGTTTTGGTTGGTGTTTGCATTTGGGAATCAATGGAGCCCACCCTTTTCAATTCATCCTCTCCACCTCCACATTGGGGCTTCCTTGCCTAAATCATCAACGCCCATTAAAATGCCCCTTTCCCCAAATTGCAGCTTTCCTCTCTCCAACTCAAGCTTCTCAATCAAGGGCATTCACTCCCTCAAACTCTCTGCAAATGCAGTTGGGTAACTACAACCCTTTCTTTTTTTCTTTCTCACCTGCTTCTTTTCTTTATTCTTATTCACCAACTTGTCATCATTCTCTTCTTGATTCATTTTCTACTGCTTCTTTCTCGTTAGTTTGAAATGTTGTTCAATCCATTCTGGTTTAGTCAACTCCAGCTGCGGATGACATATTCATCAACGACTTGACATCAAAACCAATAGAGGTGAACATGACCTGCTCTCGCGGAGCAACCATCGCACCTTCGTCCAGCGCCGACGAAGCAACAGGGAAATAGAGGTTGGGCTTGGTAGCTGGATGAACGAAGGGACAGGGAAATAGAGGTTGGGCTTGGCAGAGGGAGAGTGTGATTAGCAATTCAATCAAATGGATGGGGGTAAATTGGTATTTCTGCCTAACATGAAATCTTCTAACCTACCTAAACGTGGGCGAGGGTAGGAGAGAGAAAGATGTAAAAAAGGTAAATTGGTCATATAATTGAAGGGCTCAGATTATGCTATACTAATCATCGGTGTAGATTTATCAACTACCATAGTTGAAATTTTTTTCAACTATGGTAGAATTTTCAATATTTCTAATGTGTTTTGATTGAATAAAAATAAATAATTATTTACAATATTAAACCTTTGGGATGCACAATATAATATACATATCTTACTTATAACAAATCTAACAATAAATATGAAAACCAATTTGAAAGGGATATACAATAATATATATAATGTTGCACATAAAGAGGGACACCCTAATAGATTGTTTGAGCGGAAAAGGAAAAAAAAAAGTTGAAGATAATTGCTTAAAAAAACCTAACACTAAAAAATATTTGGAAAAATATTATTATGGTACAAACGTACTATTCTGGTTAAGACCGGTTGACCCAAAAAAAATTGGCCTGAAAACTCGAACGAAATGAGTCGTTCCAGTCTTCAGTTCAAGTGTTTTCAGTTTTCTGTTTCCCGGGCCGGGTCAATCTAAACTTGAAAAACCCCAAACCTGGACCGGAAACTCAATTATTTAAAATTTAAATTTTAATGAGAAAATATATTCATGATATTGTGGGCGACAATCACAATATTATCACCTAAAAAAATATTCTATCATAATTTAATGATTCCTCCACTTAAAATTACAAAGATAAATATTTTGGCATATATTCATCTTAGTCCAACCTTATATAAATTCATATAAATGATAATTAAATTTTACCAACTTTATATATATTTATGTGTGACTACAAATTGTGTCATATTGTTAGATATTCTATCATAATATTATGAATATATTTTTTAATTAAAATTTGAAATTTTTAAATTAATGAATTATTAAAATTGATCCCCTAAAAAAATATTATATTGTAATCTAATGATTTCTCGCCTTAAAATTTTGAGATATATTCATCCTAGTCTAACTTTGCATAAATTCATGTAAATTATAATTAAATTTTAGCCAACTTTATATTTATTTACGTGTGACTACAAATTGTTTCATACTGTTATGTATTATATCATATTATTATATTAGTTTTTAAATTTTAATAATTTTCCCAGTGTAATCAAATGAATCATATGTAAATCCAAACGAAATCTAAAATGAATTGGACGAATTTTCCTTGAAAAAATTAGAATCAAGTAATTGAGACACAAAACCTTCTATTAAAAAAAAACTAATTGAATACTCACCAATTCAATTGAACATTTAAGAGCAATTTTATTTGAGGAGAGAGACACTTAATGTGGATTCAGAATTTTTAGTAAAGAAAGATTGAGAGAGGAGAGACGCATGACTTCAAAAAGAAAGAGAGAAATAAGTATTTGGGTGGAAACTTAAAGCTTGCAATTATATTATTTATCAGAATTTTTATTTGGCAAACAATTAAATTTTGTGGATTCTGATTGGCTGAGGTACCTAAAATCACGGAAAAAGTTTAATTGACCCAGTGTGTCAAAAACCTACTTGCCAGGTCATAATATAGTATGACATGGCATTACAAGCTGGAACTCCATGCTGGCCATATATCATTATATCCTCCCTCCTCATAAATACTGTCCCTCTCTCCTATTTCCATACAGCCGCCCACATTTCCCAAAACCCGCATGGAGCTCCATCATCATTCTCCTTCCTTTTCCATCTCCGCAACCAAAAGAAACCGCCTCTCCCCCCACATCCATCGACGACGACGAAACCGTAGACGTCGGAGATGTCGACGATGGCTCCCAATCTCCCCAGCCCATCGAGACCCTAGCCACTCACCACCACCCACCAGTACCATAAAAAGAAGTCGGAGATGTAGATGAAGGCGGAACCATAGACGTCGGAGAAGTAGAAGATGGCGTATCCGACGACATATTCCTTCACCACCACCATCAATGAAGACGACAATTTTATTCAAAAATTCAGATAAGTTGATTCGTTTCTCTTCAATTGTTTAGGGTTTTTGTCCTGTTTTTTTATTCCTACTCTTTTCTTGGTTCAGATTCCTTCGTTTTTGTTAAATTTTTTCGGTTTCTTGCGTTGATTTGGGGTTTTCTGGGTTCAGATTTATTTTGTTCAAATTTTTATGGTTTCTTGCGTTGATTTGGGGTTTTCTGGGTTAAGATGTATTTTTTCCTTTTATTTTCGCGGTTCAGAATTTTTTTGGATATAGCTGAATGAAAGCAACTAAAGACAATGAAAGCAATTAAAAAATAGTAACAAAAGAAGTTCACTTCATTGATTAACTGCCGAAGTAACAAAAGAAAGGGCAACATAAACACTGAAATAATAATAAAAAAGATAAAACACTGTCTAATTTTGAAGGAGCTAAACCAACACAAACATTTGATGGGGGGACTAATCAATGTCGATTATGGGGGTGCCTTCTAGAATTGGGGAGGATGCTTCAGAGGTCTTCCGCTTTCTGCCCAGATTACTTCCTGGGGAATTAAAGGGGTGGGGTTGCTTTGTAATGCCCCACCTCCCAGGAGTTGACTGGGTTGCTTTCAATATAATGTCCAGATCGACCAATCCCTTCCCACTCCAAATGAACTTCTTGAGCGTCACCCCGTAGTCATTTTGAGATAATCGTGCGAACAACTCTTGAATTTCAGCCTTTAGACTTTCGTATTTCACTTTGTAAGGTTGGGCCTCTGTATTTGGAGTTCTTGAGGTAAGTTTTCTCCTAGCTGTTTTGGGTGTGCTAGGAGATGGTTTGGGCGATGGGTTTAGTGATGGATCCGGTGTTTCTTGTTTGACAGTAGCTAGAGACGGAGGAGGTGTAAGATGAACATTGTCATTTTCGGTGGTTTGGGTGGCTGGAAGTTTCATGGTTGAGTTAGGAGAATCCATTTGATTTGGGCAAAAGAATGTGTTTGAAAGATAATGGAAGAAGAGATGCATTTGTATGAAATGGTAAATGTAGAAGAGGTAGTAGTATTTATAAGGAGATTTTTTTATTTGAATTTTGATCATAAATCTGCATGGTGAAAAGTAATTAAGGCATAATTGATTTTGTTGTGGAAAACGAAGGGTCATGTCTGAATTTGCATGTTTTATCTTTTTTTTTTTTAGGGTTAAGTTGGGAGGGTGTTGGAGGGATTTGAACAGGCATTTTCGATATTTCATTACAAACTCTCTGGTGTTATGTTTTGACAAAAATTTGTTTGTGATGTTATTTTTGAAATTTTAAGATAGACTATGGCTATTTTAATCCTTGAAATTTTGTTGATTCTGGGTATATGGTCCCCTTTTACAATAGTCACGAAAATAATCAGTTTAGCTATTTGGATGCAAATGTGTATAGCAATTAAAGTAGATAGAGTTAATGTATTTTTTTCAAATCTGTTTAGCAAATCTGATATTTGGATGCAAATCTGTTTAGCAAATGTTAGGTATTACTAGTTTTTTTTTATTTTATTTTTTATGTGTGTTCAACACCTTGCAGTGGAGTTGTCTGGTTGGTGTGATGCCTAATTTGAGATGGAGAATCCATGGTGGATTGAAGGTTGTGCCTTACAGATATATAGAGTTTTTTCTGGCTAGTATTACTTATATATGTATAATTGAAATGTACAACTTTTCATAAAAGAAAGAAGCAGGTTGTAATCTTATTTATTATTCAATCAATTTGTATTTATTTTTGTCTCAATCTCCCAATCTTTATTGTTACTAAAATTTCTGATATTTTTTTTTGTCCAAATTTGTGTTCTTAGTAATAATTTTTTTTTTGTTCAAATTCGTATTCTTACTAACATTTCAAGTCACTGATATTTGAAGGCACTGATATATTATTCAATCTGTATTCTTACTAACATTTATTTATTTGTCAATAGTAGAATATTGTTAAATATAAGTAGTATGCTCAGCATGGATTCATCATTTCCATTGATTGAAAATGAAATTGAAATAAACAATAAAATGTTGCATAAATCCATATGTTACATGACTTTCATAATGAACTACAAACTATTAGCATAAATAAACCCATTTCCCTAATCTACAAACTAAGCCTATCATCTTCATCTTCATCATCTTTATGTTCATCTTGTTTGTTTGGAATGATGTGTTTGACCCTAACCCTGCGTGTATAAATATTGTTAGGTTTAATGCACTTGACATACATCATTGACAGAATGCGGTTATATCAAACAATAATCTTACCGGCGTAAAATGAGTAGGAGGAATAGGGTTGTTGAACAAGACCTACATAATTATAGGTGAAAAATTATTTGTAATGTGAATTTTGATAATCATTACTTTGTAAAATAAAAGGGTTCTATTACATTACCTGGGGGTACATTTGGAATCCATTTAGAGCGTTAAATCCTTGCGGCATTTGATACCCAAAGCCAGGTGTCATTTGGAATCCTGGGTGAACAATGGCGCCAGGTGGCATTTGGAAGCCTGGTGGAACAGTGGAGGTCGGAGGCGTTTGTTGTGTTCTTCTTCTGCTACGGGGCTGTTCATTGTGATAACCTACTCTCCTTGACTGTCTCCTACCTTTACCCCTTTTATCGACGGGGTCGTTCACATGGATAGAGTCGTTGGTGTTGTCATTGGCACCCGTTCGAGAAGTTCCCTCCTCGACAGGCCTCCTACCATATGTTCTGCCGATCTTGTTTATGCACCAGGACACGATCCCATTACGGTCCCCCATAATGGATGGTGCCTTTTTAGTCAACTCTGAAAGAGCCGTGATCGTCTGTTTGAACATTTTCTCGTCCATCATGGCAAGTGTCGAAACAGGCTCGAATGCACTTTGTAGTTTTTCAAATCGGATAACCTCTTTTGTTTTGGACTATTGCAGTTCGTAGTACGAAAATTTGATTATTAGATGTTTTCTCGGCAAGTCCTTCCTCCACCGGTCGAGAATGTACCTTTTCGGAACGTAATCCAGTCCCTCCTCGCCAAAAACACGCAATATGTGGCAGCACAATATTCCCTTGAACTCAAACTTCTTGCAGTAACACTTCATTTCTAGGGTCTCCCTATCTACTATGACGGTAAACCTACATCATCGAGTTGTGGATTTCTTTCGACGGTGGCCTCCTAAGGATCACCTCGTAAGTGCATGTCCTCTCATCGTCATGTGTCTTCTCGGCGTTCACAACATAAATCAGACTTTTCACCTCGTTTTGATGCTCAACAAACTTGTTTGAAGTGTATCGTTGCTGGAATACATGCTCATAAAAAAAGTCCGATGTACATTGGACTGGTTTATCCTTTGAAAGGAACGTTTCTTTGTCCTCTTCTCTGACTTTCTTTGCTAGAGCAAATCCGAATTGATCAACAACTTGTTTGAGTGTGGTGTTGACATTCACGAATCCTTTGAACAAGTAGTTCATTCCCTCATTTCTTTGAGTGCTTGACATTCCTGCCCAAAACTCGTCCTTGAAGTATACGGGCACCAATCTATGCCTTTTATCGTACATGTCATTGCACCAGTTGGCGTTTTATAGGTCGTACGTGTCAACCCACTGTTTCCATTTTGCTTCGAATTCCTCGACATCAAGAGAATCGTAAAGAGTATCTCTGAGCCCTCGAAGAATATCATTCCCTTCTGGTTTGTTGCATAGATGTTTCTTCGCATTCTTCATCATGTACCACATGCACCATCTGTGTCGCGCATTTGGAAATACCTTTGTGATAGCCTTGCCTGCACGTCAGACATTTAACTTATTACAAAATGTCATTCACGTGGAAAACTTAAGTGCATATAAAAAAATAGAATAGAATTATTAAATATGACCTATGGATTGGCATTGATCTATTACGATCGCAGTTGGTGTTTCTCCGACATGCACTTCAACCACGTCACAACCATACGAAGTTATCGGTTTCTTCTCCAGCCAACAATGCACAACCAAGTAGGATGGACTGTCTGTGATTGTTAACTCCAATGAAAGGAGCGAATGACATCTTATACCGGTTGGACACATAAGTCACGTCGAACGAAAAAACGTCCCCGAAGTCCTCGCAAGTTGTTCTGCTCCTCCCATCCGCCCAAAATACGTTCCTCAGAGTTCCGATGTCGTCGGTCTCATACATGAAGAAAAAGTTGGAGTTACTCGACATCATCTCCTGAAATGTTCCCTCATCGCCTTGAAGTCTCCGTCTTGCAATGCGAGTCTCCCACTACAAGATGGCTGGCCAAATAAGACCGTTCGGAGCGACCGTTTAATGAACGGTCGCGAGAAAAAGGCGCGCGACCGTTCAAAAACGACTGTTGATGAACGGTCGTTATCTAGCGACCGTTTAAATTAACGGTCGTTAATCAGAACGACCGTTCAATTGAATGGTCGTTCCAATTAACGACGAACGGTCGCTAGATAACGACCGTTTAATTGAACTGTCGTTTTTTGAACGATCGTTCAGTGGTTAAAACAGTCGGCTGAATTCAATCGAATTCAATTGCACCGTTACACTTTCTCTCAAAACCCAATTTCTCTTCTCCCTCCTCTTACTAGCCGGCGACTTGGACAGGAAACCGCCGCCTGCCGCCACATTCCGCCGGAGCCGATGACGGTAAGTCCTCCTCTTCTCCCTCCTTATCAATTCTTTTAAGTTTTTGGTGGTTAATAACAACACAAGTCCTTCCTCTTGCTAGCAAATCGGACCGGGAACCGCCACTTTTTTGGTGCGGCCGTCGTCGCGCCATGTTGTCGAGCCATATGCCGCCGTCCGTGCCGCCGTCGCCATGCCGTCGTCCCCACTGCCACCGTCGTTCTCCCCGGTAAATTATTTGAAAATTGTCAATTGTGTTAATTATATATTTATTTGTATAAATTATGAGCATGCATTAATTAGGTTAGTATTTGTGTAAAAAGTTGTTTAGTTAGTTATGTTGTGAATAATTTGAGTAAATAATTAGTATTTATTCGGTTAATTTTTGTGTTAATTACTGTGTAAGTATTGTATGTTAATTGTATGTTAGTTGTATTAGTTTAATGATATGTTGTGAAATTGTATGTTAATTAGGTTAGTTATATTACTGTTTAAGTATTGTATGTTAATTAGGTTAGGTATGTGGTGAAATTTGTCAATTAGTGTAATGATATGTTGGTTGTGTTAATTGTATGTTTATGTGTATGTTGTTGTGTTAATTGTGTTTTATTATTGAATTTTTGTATTAATTGTATGTTACTTGTATTAGTTAGTTATGTTTTGTAATATTTATTGTTTTAGTTTTGAAAATTGTTAATTGTATGTTTATGTGTATAAATTATGAGCATGCGTAAATTAGTATGGGTTAGGTTAATACATGTGTAAAGAATGTTTAGTTAGTTATGTTGTATATAATTGTTTTAGCACGCTTAAAATTCATTTGAATCTACGACATGGAAATCTACCATTATTAGAAAAAAATGTTGAGTTGGGATGATTTTGGTAGTTATTAGTATATGAGTTAGTTATTATGTTTGATTAGGAATGAATTTACACGACTAACAACTTTGTTGGATAACTTAATTAAAGGCAAGCCTCTAAATGTGAATTGACCCTTGTTGTGATGAACAATTCGTCGGAGTTATACATACCAATTACTAATTAAAGGCAAAACAAATGTCAATCGTTGAGTTTTGTAGCATACCAATTACTAATAAAATGAACACCCAGGAACTCAATCTTGATTTCTTGGGTGTTCGTTTTAAAGGAGGTTGGGATGCTAAATGCACAACGATCGACATTTGATACGTCACAAGCGGTGGATTTCTCGTACATATAACTCAGACAACTTGTTCATCACAATAAGGGTGAATTGAAGTTTAGAGACATGCCTTTAATTAAGTTAATCTCTGAAGTTGTTAGTGTAAATTTGTTTCGTATCCAACCTAATTGCTATCTTAATTATTCATAACCTCAAAGGAAGACATGAGTTATAAATAAAACAACGAATGCAAATTATGGGGTGTGTGTCAAAGGGGTGAATGGAACTGACTGCTACGGGATTTTGAAAGAGGTTATTGAGTTAGTTTATACTGGGCGTAGTAGGGAATACAAAGTCTACTTGTTCAAGGTTGAATGGTTCGACCCGGGTCAAGGTGGCGTAGTCGTGCATGATCATTACAAGCTTGTTGATGTTAACCAAACAAAGAGGTATAGGGTGTATGAGCCTTTTGTGTTGGCATCTCAGGCTACACAAGTGGTGTACATCCATTACCCAACAACCAAGAAGGATAGATCATCATGGACTGCTACACTAACAATTAAGGCAAGGCAAACAATAGATGGACTCGATGATCATGATGGAGCATTTCAGGAAGACAACAATGTGGACCCCCCATCACTTGCTGAGTTCGACTTACTTGACGATCGAGATGGCTCGGGAGACGAACTATTTAGTGATGATAAAGAAGGAGAAGATCGGGGTATACTAGAGGGTGTGGAGGACGATGATTTAGAAGGGAATGAAGCATTAGAAAACACCGCATTTGTTGAGTTGCTTAGTGATGATGATGATGAGTAGGTCACACGTGTAGGTTCTTTTGTTTGAACTATCATTTGTTTTTATTATGTTGTGCGATGTAACAATTTAGAAATAATTTTTTATTTTGTTTGGTTATAATTGAATTTGTTTTTATGGTTGTTATTCGCTTACTAGCTAACAGCATGCATCAAATGTAAATTAATTTTAAATTCATTATTTGTGCGGTCAATTATTGGTTATTATAGTGCAACTTAAGAAAACGCCATGTCCCCACCATCCCCTCTATGGAAGATCCAGCCCGGTAATCCTCCTGACCCATCCGACCCAAGGACTCCCCTCATTAGGGGGGAAGACTGGTATGTCAACTTTAATTTTGGTCAATACATAATAATTAATAAATATTGCGACTCTCTCACTTGTTGCTCGTTTCTTGTAGGATCTCATTGCCTGAGGTTACTAAGGTCGTGTCGGAGAGTCTAAAATCTCATTACCAAGGGAAGGCTCTTTGCGCCGGTGATATGGAAGATCCTAACAAAATGGTTTATTGGTCGTATTTCTATGTAAGAATACAATCCTTCGGAACCTAATTATTTTATTTGGATTTCGTTAGTATATATGGGACAGTAAATATGTGTTTAATTGTTTTAATTGTTATTGTATAGCAACGTTTCGAATATGAAATGGACCTGGCTCAGGAAGTCTTCAACATGTGGCATAGTAAATTCAGCGACCTCCTTAAGGGCCTGGTCTACCCGGAGAAAAGGACCCCAAGGAACAAACCAATCCCCCATTTGTCATTTGAAATCCGAGCGAGGATGTGGGCTAAACGAGAGGAAGAGGCTTATAAGCGTCGGGTCGAGGCATACACGGCAAATCGGAACAAAGCCCCGGACCAGAATAAGCACTACGGTTGCGCGATGTCCGCCGGTAAATACTTGCGGAAACTGGTAAGCCTCCCATCATCTTTTACTTTGACGTTTTTCATCAATACAAATTATAAGGTAATATCTGTAATATTTCTAAATATATTCCTAGTAGTGACGGGATCCATCAATCCCCCACGGACGTCATAGAGCACTATCATTATAAGCAAGACGCCCACGGCAACAAGCAATGGACTGACCCGAAGGCGGCCAAAGTTTATGTAAGTCATTTTCTTCTAAAGTTAGTTTAATAATTTATTTGTTGGAATTGTTTTTGAAAAGTGAATGTGTAACTTATGTTTAGAAACGAGCGTGTGACTCGATAGGATTAATCGGCGTGTGGCCGTATATTGATACTTGATTGTATGTGTTGGAATTGTTGTTGGAAGTTGGAATGTGTAACTTATGTTTAGAAACGAGCGTGTGGCTCGATAGGATTAATCGGCGTGTGGCCGTATATTGTTACTTGATTGTATGTTTTGGAATTGTTGTTGGAAGTTGGAATGTGCAACTTATGTTTAGAAACGAGCGTTTGGCTCGATAGGATTAATCGGCGTGTGGCCGTGTATTGTTACTTGATTGTATGTTTTGGAATTGTTGTTGGAAGTTGGAATGTGCAACTTATGTTTATAAACGAGCGTGTGGCTCGATAGGATTAATCGGCGTGTGGCCGTATATTGTTACTTGATTGTATGTGTTGGAATTGTTGTTGGAAGTTGGAATGTGCAACTTATTGTTACTTGCAGGTTAATGTTTTGTATTATGAATTTGGTATAGTCCATATTACAAAGGAAACTCTGCCGAAATTTCTATGTAACTCTCTCTATATTACCTTAGTTGTGGCATCTATTGATAATGTGTTTTGATAACAAACAACATGACCACTTTGCTTTACGTTTAGTTGTGGTTACTAATTATCATTAATGTTGATCATTTGTAGAATGAATATCTTGAGCAAGTATCTGCAGCGGGCGTGGAGCCCAATTCTGTGGAGGCCAACGCGGTGTTCTACAATTCTGTGGAGCCCAATTTTGTTACCCTGTTGTAGTGTCCTTACCTTGCTGATAACGTTGCGACAATCTCTCTCGTCGAAAGGAACTTGATGATGCCCACCATATTGTACCGCAATTGAATTGAAGTTCTTGGAGATCGGCACGCCGGCCGTGTCGTTATTTATCATCCTCCTTCGATGCCCGAAACTTATGAACTTGTAGTTTCACATGTATTTCGTGTCTGCAGGATTACACTCGTGGTTGTGGTTTGTGTCGACTGTAGTCAACTTGTATTTGTCGCTTTGTTGTTGGAATGTGGCGGTGACTTTGAAACCACACCCGGTGATAGAAGTGCTAGATGATCGGTTTGGATTTGAACAGTTTGACTTGAACATGCCATGTTTTGTGCAAGCCATCCTTAGCCTCTTGTAGACTGCGTCGTTTTTCGTGGTATGTTGTGTAGGTAACTTTTGGGAGCTCCTGATACGTACTTGGAACCCATTTGCACGACCGTACTCATGCATGTGGATTTCAAATTCCGCGACCGAATCAAACTCCATCCCCAAAAAAGGGGCAGTGACATCACCAACATCGAAAATAGTCGTGTCATCCACATCATCTACGTGCATGAAAACGCCACCCAACCCATCATCCACCTCAAAGTCGGGTATACCAACATCGTGTTCATCTCCGAATAAATCACGAAATAAGTCGTTACAATTACCATCACCAGTCGGTCCGTCATCATCTTTCAACAACTCCTCTAATGGATCATACTCGGAATCACTGTCACAATCCTCGTTCAAGTCTATTTGTCGGTTCCCATGATTCTCGCGATTAAAATCTACAAATTAGAGAAGGGGACAATAAAATTAATAAACAAATACATTAGTCATTAAAAAAATATTGAAATTTAATAAAAATAGGGATTAGGGATTATTTTAATAAAATTAATAAAACAATTGAATGAAATTAATAAAATTTCACAACCAACAAACAATTGTATCAAATTAATAAATTTTATGTCATTGATTTATTTTAATTAGTAAAACCATCCTTGTAATTTATATGTAGCATATGATCATTAAAATATAACAATCCTTGTATTTGATATTGATTGGTCAGTGATTTGGGATATGGATTGCTGACATTGAAATGATCGTCAATATTGACCGTCGGATTGATTAAAATGTGATGGCCAAAACCCCTACCCACATTCCCGCCCACTTTTCATCTTGTTTCCCCAAAACCCTAGTTCTTGCAATTGAAAAAAGCCCCTTCAACTCTCTGAAGCCCCCACCCACGCACCCCAATCTTTCTCTCTCTATCACTCTCTTTCTCCCTCTTTCTCTCTCTTTCTCTCTCTATGTATCTATGGCATCTAAACCGAAACCCCATTTCCTCAACCCCAATTCCTCAACCCCTTAAATCGAATTTGGTTTCCATTACAATTTGTGCGAATTATTTGGTTTCCATCTGAGTTTAGGGTATTCTATTCCATGGGTATCCTATTTGCTGGTTTCCATCTACAATATTTGCGGATTATCTGGTTTCCATCATCCATATATTCTAAAAGGTAAATTTTTGGTTTCTGGATTTTGACAATATGTAGGAATTATGTAAAAAATTGAAAATGGAGGTCAGTGTGGATTACCGTATTTAATTTGGATTATATTCTGATCATCTGATTTCCCCCTTCTTCTCTTGCACAGAACGTTGGTATTTATATGTGGATGATGTTCTTGGATTTTTTTTCCTTCTATTTTATTTAGAGGTTAGTGTGGATTTCTATCTGTGTATTTTGTTGATGTAACTGTGGAGTGGATTATGTTTCCCATCTTTAATTGTCAGAATGTTGGTATTTATCTGTTTGAAGAATTTGTAAAAGTTAGATTTCTAATGGTAAAATGGAGTTATGATTCATGTAGTTTTTCAAGACAATTGTTATCATTTTATTGGATTTGAAAAAGAAACATCAGATGCTTCTTATTGTTCTGTTATTGATGTAGGTTAACTGCCGTATTGGTTTTGTATATGAAATTAATCTAACTGTGGTTTTTGATTCCCATCTTAAATTCTATGATTCATGGAAGAAGAAGATAATATTAATTAATTAACAACAAGCATGCTCTGTATTTGTTTGGTGACAAATATTACTAATTTTCTTTTTAATTATGGTATGGATTTTGTTTACATAATCTTAATTTTTATAAATATTTTATTAATGTTAAGTAACATCCTCTATTGAAATTTTTGTTTTATTACAATGGTGATTGAGGGTCGAAAAATAATTAACAAGTTTCAAAATATTTAGTAAACTAGTAATTATGTAATTGAAAATGTTGAATTCCAAAATGAAAAAATATTATGAAGCCAAAAATAGTTAGTTAAGGTGACAAAAAATATAATAATTTGAAAAGTTTTTTGGCCAAAGAGATCATAAAAATTAATTTGAAAAGTACTATGTAAAATGAGAAGTTGTAGTCATTTAAAAGCCCATGAACTTCGAAAACTATTAAAATTGGCCTTAGAATAATTTTTTGTCAATAAAATACCCTTAAACTGGGTAAAACCGTTTGAAACTATAAAAAATGGAGAAACTTGAAAGATCATATTTACCACCCTAACATTATTCAGAAAGAAGAAAGGGCAGTTTTTACCCAGTTTTCCTAGTATAAGTGTATATTAATGACAAAAATTATTTCCCAAAGGCAGTTTTTACACGGTTTCCCAGTTTAAGTGTATATTAATGACAAAAAATATTTCCCAAAGGCAGTTTTTACACGGTTTTCCCAGTTTAAGTCTATATTAATGATAAAAAATATTTCCTAAAAGGCAGTTTTTACACTTGACAATAAATATTTCCCAAAGGCATGTTTATCATAATTAATGCACGTCTCTCTCCGTCTCCCTAACTTCCGAGTCTCTTGATCTTCTTTTCCTTATTTAAGTCGGTCCCCACACCCTTCTCTTTTACAGTCATCATTTGTTTAGGTTTTCACACTTTCACTTTCACTTTCACTTTCAGTTTCACCATGAGAAAACGTTTTAACTGTGAATCATCCCCCCCGAGCGTAGGAAAACGCCCACGCTCGAGGATCAAAGGCAAAGAACCTTGCACAGTCGACACAACATCCACAAACTCCTCCTCCGATTCTGTGGTTCTAGCCAAGCAAGTGTTCAGTTACATTGAGGCTCATATTGATATGATGAAGAACGAAGTCCGAAGTCTGAAAGAAGAGGTGAAGACTCTTCAGGATACGCGGCGCGCTTTTCAAGGCACTGCAATGATCAACAAGACTCTCTCCCATGCCCTCATGGACATAGTTCGCAGGGCTAAAGTTCTTGTTAATCATCCAGCGCCTCCTCCAGTCCCAGCGGTGAACGATGCCCCTTCCCCCCAAGAATAGTGTGAAGCCTTAAGATACAGTTGTTTTCTTTTTTGCTCAGTTGGTTCAGTGTTGTTAATGTTGTTTCCTTTCTAGCTTTTGTATGTTTTTGTTTTTTGAATGAATATCATCAATCAATGAATCAGTTTTAGTTCAACTGTTATCAATCTTATCATTTTGTAGCCTCTCTCTATCTGCTTCTCTCCCTATCTGTTTGTTAATTCAATTCAGATCTAAAATTTTAAACTGTGGCTTCAATAATGGAAGAATAAAGGCTGGAAACAGTTTATTTGATAGAGAAAAAGATGAACATAGAAATTGAATTTTGGAAGATGAAGAGCTTGCTGAAAAAAAGTTCTGATTTGACAAGATTGTGACTTTATTTTTTTTATTTTTTTACACTGTAGACGGATGGTTATAAAAGAATTTAATCAAATTTTTAACAATTGATACTTTTGCATTTGGTCATTTTAAAAAAGGAAATCAAAAATAAAACAAAAAAAGGGTGAACATAGCAGGATAAAAAGAAGAAGTTGAAGATGATGAAGAAAATGATAAAAACCACATCCAATGTACTGGATTTGAACCCGCTTGTTATCACAATACCAATATTGCCAATGTTCTAGTGTACCAAGGTGTAGCATTAACTGGAAACAATCTGTATTTAAAAAGATGAAGTTGAAGATGATGAAGAAAATGATAAAAACCACATCCAATGTACTGGATTTGAACCCACAACCTTCTTGTTATCACAATACCAATATTGAGTGTACCAAGGTGTACCACATCCAATGCACGTCTCTCTCCGTCTCCCCAACTTCCTTTTCTTCTTTAAAAACCCAGAGTTCACCCCCATTTCATATTCATATTCTTCTTCTTCTTCAGTTCTTCTTTCTCTCTCTGTAGTCGACCGTTAGGGTTTCCTATTCTCTTGATCTTCTTCTTCTTCAAGCCCCCAAATTTCTCAGTTCTCCTCCCTCCCCCTCCTCAATCATGGCGGATGGTGCTATTGTGGACCATGCCAATGTTATGGCCTGCCGATCCTGCCCTTGTTACTCAGACACCGACAAGACCTGCTTGTGTGGGCTTCCTTGTGTGGTTCAGGTGTCTATGACACCATCGAACCCACTGAGGAGGTTTGCACAATGCAGGTTCCATGGTGGCCCCCAAGGGTATGAGTACTTCGACTGGGTTGATGACCCCCTTTGCACAACCCTAACCACTCCTGCCGTTGCAGCCATTGTCAGAAACATGACTTTGGCTGTAGAATTGGCAAGGACGACAAGGAAACTCTCCAAGCTGAGGAGAGATCACCAGGAGACCTTGGGCAAGCTCATCGACACAGAGATCCAAGTTTGGGAGATGAAGAAATCTCGAAAGAGGCTTCTTGTGTTTATGAGTTTGCTGATTGTGGTCCTGATGGGGGTGATGTTGAAGAAGGTGTAGGCAGGGGGGGTAAGGAAGGTGAAGGTCAAGCAAGGTCAAGGAAGGTCAAGCAAGCAAGCAAGAATCTTTCTTTTGTTTTTGTGGGGTGGAATTTTTTTGGGTATTCTTACTGGTAATTTGAGTAACACACCACTGGCAATTTTTTGGGTGGAATTTTGGTTACCTATGATATGTTCTGTTTTTAGATGCCATGGATGATGTTTAGGTTTTAGTTTAGTTTTAGTTTTTTAGGTTTGAACTTAGGTTTTTTTTTTTTTTTTTTTTTTTTTTGTAAATGATGAAAATGGTGGATGATGTATGCTGCTTGTTGAATGAATGAATGAAATCCTTCCTTCCTTTGGGCAAAATTCTTATTTGAGTTGGAAATGTTTTGTTTCTGTTTAGGGTATATTTGACAGTATTGATTTGGTGTGTTTTAAATGGTTAAAAAGTGGATGATCACATTGCCTTGTTCTAATTTGGTATACAAACATGCATGAGTTTCAACCTTTCCCCTCCCTCAACAGAAAAATGGCAGACGTCGATTAAAAACCATCGATTTGTAAATTAAAAGCCAGACTAACCCAACATTTGCCATGTATTTTCTTCTTCTTTATATCCTGCTCCAAATAACATTAAAATCAAACTCCAAATTATAACAGTAATAGTACATCTGCCATGGATCTCATAAGATTTCAATTATAAAACTTATAACATTTCTCTACCATAGAAGCATAATGGCAGACCAAATAGTTCTTTACAACAATAAAAAAACAAAAAAGGACTGAACCACCACCACCATCAAAGTTCAGTTTCTATAATGATTTGAAGAAGAAGCTAATTTCACGACCACATCTACAAGTATCACAGACAAGATTCTGCTCCAAATCTTCGTCGTCGTAACACTACTGATGCAATCCTTTCCACCATAAATTATGTTATTCATACATCAGACACTCAAAATGTGGCTTATTTTGTTGGAATCGAGCATTGTTCATCCAAATTCTCGACATAGCGTGGCTTACTTTATTCCTGCACTCTACGATGGCTCGTGCCTTAAACACCTCCATAATAAGCGAAACCCCTATTTTCCTACGATCTTGATCGTCACCACACAATAAAATTATGCCGAGAACATAAGCAGATGCCTTGTGTCCTTGATTTGCTACCTCATATAGGCTTGTGATCCCTTCTTCCTCCTCTACTTTGGTGAAATATTTCTCCTGCACAATAGTTTCCATATGTTGGTATCAAAGTATGTAAGTATTAAACAACAATTTATGACAGTATTTACGCGATTTAATTCATGCAGAAAGATTGAAGGAACGAAAAGAAACGATTCAAGAACATACGATTGCAATCTGGAATAGGGCTTCACAATTGTCGCTCTCCCGGCACTTCTCTCTGAATTGTTTAGCCTCCACCGGGTGACGCCATAGATGTTGGGAAAAGTTCTCTAAAGCAGCTTGTTGCAGTACATAACTATCTTTTCCGATTTCATTAAATAATTTACAACTTCATAATCCATGTCTATGCAAACAATTCACAGAAAAAAATCAGATAATATTCAAAACAAAACTTAAAAATTAACAATGGAAGTATATAACATGCAAACAATGTACCTTTGTCAGCAACGACATAGATCAACGATGTCAAAGGCAGCAACACGAGCAACAACATCTTTGATGATTTCATATGGAAGGGCATTGGTCAAGCAATTGCATCTTTTACATGCACTGTGTGCATCATTGTATGTGGGTTGTTGGCCATCCATTTTCGGAAATTTGAGAAAGAAGGGAATGAAATTGTAATGGGTGGATGGAGGGTTTAGAACACAAGAATGGTGGAGAAGGATGAAGAAGATGAATGACTGATGGTGGTGACTGTTGACTTGGGGGATAATAAGGTTCATATATAACGGAAGCAATAATCATTATAACTCCCCATGCAGTTGTCTTTTCAGTGTTGGGTTACCGAGGAAGAAAACCCCATTAGAAGGAATAGTCGCGTCAGTTTCAAAATATTTGTAAAACGACCCTCTGGATTTCGAAAAATTAGTAAAACACCCACCTAGTTTCATTGTTAGATTCTCAATAGTTATAATAGTTTTACTGTTGATAATAATATGCTCTTGAAGTTACCAGTTCAGTTTTTATAAAACGCCCCAACACTATTCACTCGATCAATATTACCAGTTCAGTTTTTTTAATAATCAAAAAAATTCCCATCTCTTTGACAACCAGTATCATTATCTATCTTCTCTGTTCAACCATGGATGATAACGAAAGACGAAGCTAGAACCTTGCACATAACCCTAAATTTTTTACCTGTTATCACAGGTAACCCAACATTTTCATCAGGTTACCAAAACAAAAAAAAAAACTAAAAAAATGGATTCTTAATAGAGATGCATCGGTTGTTCTTGGGGAGGTTTCTTCCTATTCCAACTCCATCAGTCATGTCAGTGGAGGGTTTGCATTTTCAACGTTTGTCATTCACAGTTTCACACCATAAAACTGTTCACTATCATGGCAATTTTTTCTCTTTATAAGCAGCACATGCCCATGAACCACTGCCCATGAACCACTACCCATGAACTACCTTCAACATTACTAACTTATTATTCTTCATCCTCATTTAGTTCCTTCATCCTCTAATCTCCAAAAAAATGTCATTCACCTTCTATCAGAGCTCTGTCGATCCGAACTTCTGGAATGCCTTGAAGTCTTTCTTGGAGGAGGTCCTTGTGAACAAGAAAACGATGGAAGAGGAGCTTAAAAAAGCTGAGCAGAGGGAGGCACAATTAAGCAACAAGCTTAAGGCATCTGAGGAGGCCCATAAGAAACAATTGATCATTAATGTTGTCCTATTGGTGTTTTTGGGCATCATGTGTGGATATGCTATGGGGCGCGCCAATGTACGTATTTAGAAAGAATTATTATGGATAATAATATTTGTTCATCCTTATTATGAAGATTTGCTATTGAAGATTTAATGTTGATAATAATATGCTATTGAATTTACCAGTTCAGTTTTTATAAAACGCCCCAACAATATTCACCTGATCAATAATACCAGTTCAGTTTTTATAATAATCAAAAAATGCCCATATCTTTGACAGCCAGTTTCATTGTCTCTCTTCTCTGTAACCACGGATCATCGACATCTTAATCTTCTTTTTTTTTTATCCTGCTATGTTTCATCATCTTCACCCATTTTTGATTATCACAACTCATATATTTGCTAATGCATTTTTTGAGAATTAAACAGATGTTGACATTAAAAAGATATTGTCATTAAAAACTCATTCTTCAATATCTCCTTCAATATCTCCTTGCTTATCTCCTTGCTAATGCATTTTTGAAAATTGAACAAAAATTGACATTAAAAAAATATTGTCTTCACTACTAGTTGAACAGAAAATTAATATTAAAAAAATAAAAATTAAATAATCCTCCAAAGTAAAATAACTCCAACATCTTATCACTTGTCTATGGTAATGTAAGTCTTTTTAGGAAACTTCAATGTCCTCAGCCTTCCAGATCTCCTTGGTGGTGCTTTTGGTTTGGGAGGAGCATTTGAGGTTGCATCGCTTGTAGCAGCTAAGACATTGGCTGAAGATGAAGAACAGTTAAACCAAGACAAAACTGAGATATTGCCAATCTTTGGAGCAGCATCAGCAGGAGCAACATCAGCAGAAGGGCCACAAGCAGCTTCGGATGCAGTCTTGTCAGTTGTTGGCTTGCAGCTGCGTGGAAGGATGATCCTTGTCCCTGATGGTGTAATTGCCATACGTGGCTTCTTGGCACGACGTGAATTTTTCCCACCAACAACCTTGGCATGATATGAATTCCAATATTATTATGAATATAAAAAATAAATTAAACAAATTAAAAAATAAATCTAACAATCAGATATAGTACCTTAAGCTTAGCACGTCTTTCTAGTAGTGATGAGGGTGGGGGTTGTGTTGGTCGGCTTACTGTGGAGGGGGTGGTGGTGGTGGTGGTACAGGAGAATGGTGTGGTGGTGATTAAGGTTGTGGTGGTGGTGATTGAGGTTGTAGAGGTGGTGGCTGAGGTTGTGGTGGTGGTGACTGAGGTTGTGGTGGTGGTGACTCAGGTTGTGGTGGTGGTGGTGACTCAGGTTGTTGTGGTTGTGGTTGTTCTAGTGGTTGTTCTTGTGGTGCTGACTGAGGTTGTGGTGGTCTCCCCTATGTCACAAACAGGTATAATTGAATTACAAATTGTGTAAAAGTCAAATTAACTTGACAATAGCAAACACATCAATTTCATATTACCTGTTGTTGCGATACTAATGATGGAGCTTTGTCACAACATCTCTTATTGTGACCTTCATCTCCACAAAATGAGCAATGCATTTTTTTCCCAGCCCTGCTGACTCTCCCTTCACTAGGTCTAGGATTTTCACCATCTTTTGGCCTCCTTAAGTACTTGGAGGTTGTCTTCTTCTTCTTAGGCTTAAAATAAGGTGCATAAACTGTCTCACCTACTGCTTTGGGCCACATTCCTTCCCCATTGGTTGGCTTCAATGTATGGGAGTATGTTGTCTTTAAGTGTTGCAGTGAGTAACACTCATGCACATAATCTTCTGGTTTCAGTCTCTCTTCCCTAAAAACAACAACTGCATGAATACAAGGGATGCAACTCAACTCCCAAGACCTACATGTGCATGTTCTGTTGTTCAAATCGACAACAAACTCATCTCTTCCATGAGTGGCACTATACAATCCTCCCCTTGCCCTCACAGCCTCCCAATATCTTGCATGGTCAATTCTTTTGTCCAATTTCTTCCTTATCCTAGGTACTATTGGACCCTCAAGTCCGTCTGCCCATACTTGCTTCTGACCAATCCTCTTCATCACAAGCTTGAAAATAGTTCTAAGCATGGATAATATTGGTTGGTACACAACCTCATTGATAAATGCATTGAAAATCTCAGCCATTTTATTGTCAACAGATTCACGTTGAGCATTAGTCCTAAAGTACCTTCTGCCGAAATGTTCAAGACCTTTATTTTTCAGAAATTCAAAGGCATTGGGATCTAGACCCTTCATATCATTCACATACCTCTCCAATTGATAATCATTTATTGCCTTTATTATCCTCCAAAAAGCATTTCTAAATGCTTTACCTCTCCAACTCTCTCTAAAATTGGCATACACATGCCTTGCACACATTCTATGGTCAGCTCTAGGGAAAGCCTCCTTGATTATAGAGTCCAATCCCTAATTGCAAAAGAAGAAAAACACAGTGATCACTAAATCAATCAACCAAAAATTTAAAATTAAAGAATTTCAACGATTACAATGATATAAGGTCAATTACCTTCTGTTGATCTGTAATGTAAGTCCATTTGAAACCATCACCGATGTTCAAATCCCTTTCTAATTCCTCCAAGAAGCAACGCCAACTATCATTGCTTTCACTTTCCCCAACCCCTCATGCAATAGGGTTGATCATTTGCATCTCTACTAAGAGCGACAAACACTTGACCATCCCACAGTCCTTTCAAGAAACATGCATCCAAAGAAATTACTCTCCTACATCCTTGTAAAAACCCTTGCTTTAAAGGCCAGGACATATGTACAGAAACTTGAATACATAATTCTGTCCTTCATTCAGGGTTGTCATCAGCTTCATTGTCGTGCCTGGGTTCTTATTGCACACCTCAGATAGGTAGTCCCTGAGTTGTTCAAACTGTGTCCTATAGTCACCTAATATTGTTGACAAAGCCATCCTCCTTGCTCTTACACTCATGCAAAGTGTTGCATTGAACTTCAAGTCTTTCAATATTTTGGCCTGTAAATCCCTTCCTCTAAATGAAGGTTGCAGTCTCAAAAGGTCAACATATTTCTCTACCAACCACTTAGTTGAAAAGGTCCTCTTCCCTGCCTGGAAATTGAAGGGTGTACATGTGTGTGGCTTATCTAGTGTCTTCACTTCAAAAGACAACACATTTTTCAGTTTGGCGGCATAATTTCTCCATTCACATCCCTCACCCAAACATTTCAATTGGAAGTCTCCCCCTGTCACTCTTAGTCACCCTCAAATTGTAACGTTCCCCCTTTAATCTTGTAGTCATCAACTGCCTTCTTGAATGATCTCTTGTCAGGAAAGACCATGCCAGCCTTTAACATTTTCAATCCATGATGGTACATTCCAGACCTAACCCTCTTCTCGTCTTTTTATTAATTTCATCAATCCTACTCATATCCTTGTCACCTTTGTTTCTACCAAATCTCTTAGAACAACTGCAACATCAATATCTGTATTATCTGAATCATGGAAATGACCCTCTACCTTTTCACCATCAACTTCCCCGATATTTTCATCTGCAATTGCCTCCCTCTTAGCTTCAACTGCCTCTTCAAATTGAATAGTCATATTCTTAGCCTCTAATTCCTTTTCATCATCAACATCAGAGCCACTATCACATGAAAAATCCCAATATGTATACTCCTCACCATCTTCTTCAGGAAAATATTCATCATCATCATCATCATTATCATCATCATCAACATCATCATCATCACCATCACCATCACCACCACCCTCCCTGTCCACCTCTATGTCATTCACCCCCTTACTTAGATCTTGTTCTTCATGCTCCACATATACAGAAACAGAATCATTACGAACTAGCAATTCCATAAGATCCTTCATCTCATTGTCTCCATCAATAGCCACTAAACCACCCTCTAATCCACAACTAGGTTTAACATAGTGCATTTTTTTTAATACTCCACCCTCGGTAACCTCTCTTTTCAACCATCTCCTTTAGATCATCTAGACTAATATAATCTGTGTCACAAACCACTTCACTGCACTCTCCTTCACTGTAAACTAAATGGGGAGCCCTATCAAATTCACCCCATGGAACAACAATATTTTGAATGCCATTATATTATGGGTTCTGCAATAAAACACTGTAATCAAATTGCATTCACTATGTTCAAACCATCAAACACAACCACATCTCATCAAATTCATTCTCAACAGTTTCAATTTTAGCAAAACACAAACCAATACAAACAAAAAATTTACAATTTTTCCCACAAATCAGACCTCCATACAAATTTATGTTACCTTATTCCAAATTGCACTGTTTCATCATAAGCTTTGATCGATTACAGCAACATCAACATCGTCGACCTGAACCAATTCCGACCACCAGTCAACCTTCCTTCACTTCAGTCGTTATTGACTACGCCAGTGTAAGGGTTTTGGGTTTTATGTTTTAGGTTTTAGGGTTTAGGGTTTGGGGTTTACAGTTTGTTCTTTCAAGATGGTGTTTGTATGAACTACGAAGAGGAAAGGATGGAGTGTGGTCAGACAAGACAATAATGGAGGGAAGGTAGGAAGAAGTTGTATAATTTTTTTTCTTTTCCCTATTTCTTATTACTTTTTCAAATTATTTCAAAAAAATAAGAACTCCACATGGTTACCGGTTGTTACCGGTTAACATACCACTCAAGGGCATTTTTAATTCTTACGTAAACTTCAGTGGTGTTATTGAATAGTTTAATAGATAAGGGGCATTGTTTGGCCCCCATATTTAGAGTCACAATTCGGGGCATCACTTCATGGTATCATAGTTTAATAGTTAAGGGCCATAGTTTGCTATTTTTTTTTTTTTTGGTACTATATGACTAATTTGGATGAAAATGCAAGTGGATGAAAAATCAAATATCATATCAGAATGTGTCATTACCAAGTGAATATAAACCAACAATACATTAGTTTAATAAACAACAATACATTAATCTCAATACCAGTACATTAGTTTTGGATAATTTGTCCCTATTTTAACAACACCACCACAAGTAATACTAAATACAACATCCCACCAAACTTAACCAAAAACCAAAAAAGATCGTACAACTGTTTATATAAGTCTTTTACAACTACAACAAACTCCATTACTTCATCAATATTATCAACACGAGAATTTGCACCACAGTAACCATCGTCAAGACGAAAATTTGCACTGGAGTAACCATCGTCAATCACATCCCTTGAGGTAACCCAATCAACAAAACTATTACAAATGTCGCATTTGAAGTACAGTGAGTTAGGGTTGTTTTTTGATGATGAAATCTTCAAATCAGCTTTCCGACCACAACAATATCGATACTTTATACGTAATCGATCCTACATGTTCAAGCTCGAGTTCCTTGATGACGTTGCCATATCTTATAAGTATCAACATACAAGCTCGAGTTCCTTCATGTTCAAGATCGAGTGAGTAAACATATGAACAATTAATAACCACAATTTAGACTAATCAATATCAGTCATCACCATAGCATACTCAATTATAGTCATCACTCATGGCAGTCATCAACGAAATTTTTTACTAATCATACTAATAATCCTCATATCAAAATTTAGACTACTCATACAAGAATTTATACTTATCCCCCCAAAAGCCCGTATCTTTACCATAGCCAAATGAATATTGCGGCAATATCTTCAAACCAACTGTAAAACCCTGAAAAAAATCCAAAGATGTTGACCGTGACGTCGATAGTATATTATGTTTGACTTCGTTATTTATTATTATTCGTTTGTATTTATTTTTGCTAACACTTGAGCTCGTAGGATCGTGTGAGACTAACAAGGGTATATCGGTAATTTCATGGGTTTAGTATTATTAGTTTTACTCCGTTTTAGTATTATTATTAATATTATTGTGCTATATGATTAATTATGTGAATATTACTTGCTATATGATTACTATTAATATTATTATTAGTTTGTTTTTAGAAAAATCAGATTGTGTTTTAGTGTTGGGTTGGGCTAAGAGTTAGGATTAGACTAATTGGGCCTTAGTTAAGTGGGTAGTATAAAAGTTAATTATCCCTCCCTCAAACCCTAATAACAATCAAAATCCTAAACCCTAGCTTTCCTCTCCCCTCTCTCTCTCCCTGCCGTCCCAGCCACCAGCCACCTGTAACCGCCACCCTCAGCCGCCGCCCCCACCGTCGCCAGCCACTCACAACCACCACGTACCCGCCCTTTCTCTCTCTCTCTCTCTCTCTTTCTTCTCCCCCTCTCCCTTCTCTCTCTCCTTCTGCTGTAACCGCCGTCCACAGGGGTCGTCCGCCACCAGCACCGGTCGGAAACCACCCGTGCCACCGCCGCTCGCGCGTACCCGACCCTAGCGTGTCGGACCACGTGAAGTTACGCTATCGCGATTCTTGTTGCCAATCCCAGACGCAGCCCTTGCCCATCCCGACATCGCCGCACCACAGTGCCGCCGCTGCTTTCGCCGCCTCTGACCGCCGCCGTCTGTGCGTCGGCCTTTGCCGTCGTCGTGCCGTGGAAAATCCGTGCCCTAAACCCTAAACGTAAACCCTAAATCTATTTTGGAAACCTTTTTCTTTCTTTCATCTTATTATTTTCTGGTTCTTATTATTATTATTATTATTATTATTATTATTATTATTATTATTATTATTATCAGTTTTATTATTTTTATTTCTGTAATTTTGTAATTTAGGGAAAATTATTTGTAAATATTTCTTGGTTGTAATTATGTGTAAATTGTTAATTGTTATGTGTAATTTGTTTATTTGTTATATGTAATTTTATGTTGTAAATTGTAATTAGATTAGGTTGTAATAGTTGATTATTAGGTTTAAAAGTGGTTCTTTGATTTCCTTTATATTTCTTTATAAATCATGTTAGGTTAGATCACTACATTATTATTGTATGCACGAATCTTTAAAGTATAATTATCTACATTAATTCTTGAATCGTTAGTTAAATATTATATGATCTTTTATTTTTCTTAGGGTTCATTCTTGTTTAATTCATGTTTAATCTTGACTAAATAAGTTAGGTTGAGTTTACTGTCTATGAATTCTTGATTCTTGATTAAATCTTGTTTAAAGAAATTAGTTGTTGAGTTCTTGATTAGTAGTTTAAATGTTTATATGTACTTTATAGTTTATTTACATATTCTTTAAGTCTTTTTCCGAATCTTGATTAAAGAAACCCACATGTTATAATCATCCTTGTTAATTCTTGGAACTTTGAATTAGAATAATGTAGAATTCTTATTAAGATAATGTTATAATTATTTCATGCATGACTTTAGGGTTAGTGACAATAGTAAAGTGGACTTCCATGTTTTATAAATTTGGTTTAAGGTTAAAAAGTGTGATGTTGGATTTTAGTTAGATTAGGCTAACTACCTTGGACTCTATTTACTGTTTTAAGCCCAAATTAGAACCCCAAGACCGATTAGTAAAAGTTAGAACCGAAATAACTAAATTATTAAGAACCGGTAGCGAGACAGTTTTGTTAGTGTCTAAAGATCGGATTGCCACGGTTAGTGTAGTCGTCTTTTGACCAAACCCTTTGGACTGGAGGTTTCCTTAGATGTTAGGAACCATAGGAATTTTGCGGATCGAACGTTTGATTTGTATAACCCGAGTTATAGTCTTTTTACCGGAACCTGTCAGATCTGGACCAATTGGGAAGATGGGTATTTTTAGAGTCCTTCGGGACAGAGTTGGGCTTAACCATCAACATAGACGTTTTAATAGACATCCTGAAGTTTCCGAAAAGTCCAGAACCAGACCCATAGAATGTCGGGAAGTCGAGTTGTGACCCGTTTTATGTGAATGTTATAATCTGTCCTCTGTTTGCTTTTATTTATAAAGAATTGTTGAGTGAAAATAATAGGTGATCTTGTTATGTGTTTTCTTGGAGGTGTTAAGTGTAATTTCATAAATGATAGGAACCTAAGTGTTCCTAGGGGATGGGTTAGGTAGTTAATAGTTAATACTAATTTCGTTAGAGCGCGTTTTGATTAGATAATTATTTTTATTCTAGGCCCGAGTTAGTGCGAGACGTTAGTGAGCTCAAGTGTGTTCTTCTCTTGCTGTGCTGTGAAGTATATCAGGTAATTGTCTATGCTCTAATCCCCATCGGGATGCTCTTTAAATGTGTTTTGATGTTTTATAATCTATTTTGAGAATTGCATCCCGAAAGGGGACTTTTGTGGAAATACGACCATCTGTTTTGATAATCTTTTTGATTCGATTGTGATTTTGGTTTACTTGAGTTGAGAAATTGGATGGTCTTTTATTCAAAGTTTTGTTAATGGTTTTGATAACTTGGGATGGTTTGACTTGAGAGTCGTGAGTTGAGTTTAAATATTGTTTAATTAATTCAAGTGGAAACGTTAAGCGGGTTTCGGGGGATAACCTGTTGTGCAGGTGTAACAACCTGCAGGGTTATGGACCAGGAGATCAGGGCTTCCTTCCCTGATATAGGATAGTATTTGATGCCTTTGGTAGGCGATGTTTTATGCCTTTGGTAGGCGATGTTATTCATGCCTTTGGTAGGCGATGTTCTTGATGCCTTTGGTAGGCGATGTTTTATGCCTTTGGTAGGCGATTTTATTTATGCCTTTGGTAGGCGATGTTCTTGATGCCTTTGGTAGGCGATGTTACTTTAAGGGATTTGGTATCCCGCCCGCACATTAAAATATGGATTGGATGGGTTGAGGAAAACAGTTAAGGGTTAAAGGTTTGTAAAACGTTTGATTTGATCCCTCTCCCTAAAATGAATTGAAATGAACTTAAACTGTTTTAAACGTTAGGGGTAGACATTATTGAGATTTCCCCCTCTTTTTTGAAATGTTTTGTTTTCAGGTGAAGATCTAAATGCTGGGGACGGGAATTAGAAGTGAGGACGACGAGTCTAGAAGTCCTTGAATCTTTTTATATTGTTTTCGTTATGAAATCTTAGAGTTTGTTTTGAGTTGTTAGTAGTTACCGTTAGCAGACAGTTGTGTTTTCCTTTATCGCCTTGTATTCCTTCGGGGATACGGTAGTAGCCTTGAACTAAATTTGAAGTCTTCCGCTAAGTTTTTTCTGTTAACGTTAGTTGACTTTGACTTTTTATAATTGAATTTCCGGGGCGTCACAGAATGGTATCAGAGCTTTGGGTTGCGACCTAGTAGCTCCTCAGAGTCCTTTAGGTTCAGATGGACCCTAGGAAGCTAAGTTCGGAGTGATGAGCGTAGGATGGGGGAAAATGGTTCCATGCTTTCCCTAAATATTTCATTTTGATTATATCATCAGTATTTTATGTATAATGCGTTCTAACCTTGTAGGATGGCACAACGCACACACTGTCACCAGCACCCCACGCCGTGCTTTCACCGTTACACACCCATTCCTCCTGGTGGGTATTTGGGAACCCACATGCTGAATTTTTACGATGAGATCGAACGATACACCAAGGATGTCCCGAACTCCTGCTTGCGTGACAACGAGGAAGCTCAGGCCAATGCTTTTCTACTCACCTTACGAGATGATCCCTGGTGGGGCCATGTGCCGTCGTTGCTGCCACCCCGCTCGGAGGAGGGTACCACACCGTCTTTGTTGGTGTCGAGTGCAGGGTAGGCGAGCACCGAATCCCGGAGTCATTTCTAGGATCTCCGGATTGGGATGCGCCGAGTAGAGAGGTCCAAGTGAATCCGGCTCTGCACCGGTGAGGATCATGAGGATGACCAAGAAGATCCGGAGGAGGATCCCACGGAGGGCGACGCCGGGATCCCGAGCCCGAGGTAACCTCTAGGGTCGGCTGCACCCGCCCGTCAAGCCCGAGCATGGTAATCCGCCGGGAGGAGGATGAGGTGGGCCGGGACAGAGAAGACCCAGGAGGGCTCGGGGATGAGACGAGTGATCTGAGTGGACTCGGTTTGCGAGGAAGAACCCTCGATGCGAGAATTATCGAGTGGGATGGCTACTATGTGTTGAGTGTTGGTGTATAGTTGTTATGTTGATATTTTTGTTAAAGTGATATAATCGAATATTGACTTGTTGTTTCTTTTGGAAATATTGTACATGATTACATTGGTGTATAGAAATATTGTTTTTTGACCTTGCAATATTTGATGAGAATTCATGAAATAAAGTGTTGACATAATAAATTACTTGGTGAAATAGAATTACGTTTTCGTATAGTTTAGCACCCTATGAGAAGACCGGACCAAGTAGCTACCTTTAGTATGATGTTGAGACTATGGATTGGAAACCCTTTAAGTAGACTAAATCGACCCTTTGAATCAGGATGTCGGACGTGAACGGTACTCAACCTAACCATGGTACTCGGAGCGTGACAGCGCCCTCAAATCGCCAATCGAATCGCAACGCGCTGGCTCATTTGATACCAGGGTCGAGCACAGCAACACCGGGGAACGACCTTGCTAGCATGCTAATGATTGAGATGCTCGGCAAGCACGAGGACCTATTGAGGAAAGTGGTGGATCGACAAGGAGGAGGGAGGGAAGATGACCCCTCCGCTCTTCTCCAAAGGTTTAACAGCTTCAACCCACCCACTTACAGAGGGGTAGCTGACCCCAAAGTCTTTGAAGATTGGGTTAGAGAGATTGAAAAGATTTTTGACACAACTCGCTGCCCCGAGGAGCTAAGGGTGGACTTTGCTGCGTACCATCTGAAAGAGGAGGCCGATTTGTGGTGGGCCAGTGTGAAGGAAATCAGAACTGAACCGGGTTTCGACTGGAACCACATTAAGGTGAAAGAAAAGGAGTTCATGAATCTGCGTCAAGGGGAAACTAGCGTGCTTGCCTACTCCACTAAATTCACCGAACTATCTCGGTTTGCACCTGCTCTTGTGTCTAGTGAACAACTGAGGATGGATCGTTTCTGGGATGGATTGAACTGCAAAATTCAGGATCGGATGTCATCACGTGAGTTCACGTCTTACCAGAATATGCTGAACGTTGCCCTCACTGTAGAAAGGGTAATGCACGTCATGGAGCGACAACTTGGCATGCAAGGGCATAAGAGGAAAGAGTCGCCCCGTTTCAACCCACCTCAACCCTATCAAGAGAAGAGGTTCCGCCCCAACAATTGGCAAAGCAATCAGTCTTGGGACGTCGCCCTCGAATGTCCCGACTGCCAAAGCGTGGCCGACACGGGCATTATGCTCGAGATTGTAGAACAAGGATTGTAAGGAGGATGCTTTAAGTGGAAGCCCCAACATCACATAAGACATCCGCGATTGACCTCGAAGGGCTATGACAATGAAAGCAATGGAAATGATGGGAACAATGAAGACCAGAGAGCTTCACCTTTAAGTTATCAAGAACCTGGAAAGTAGAAGAGAAGATGACAACAAGTAGCCTCACCTGTTTCACTCTTAAAGGTACGTCAAGTTTCGAGGACGAAACTTCTTTTAAGGAGGTAATGATGTAAAACCTCGAGTTTTAGGGAGAACGGAACCATTAGGATTGTTACCGAACCGTTAGGCTTAAGTTTAAGTTTCGAGGACGAAATTTCTTTTAAGGAGGTAATGATGTAAAACCCCGAAAAAAAATCCAAAGATGTTGACCGTGACGTCGATAGTATATTATGTTTGACTTCGTTATTTATTATTATTCGTTTGTATTTATTTTTGCTAACACTTGAGCTCGTAGGATCGTGTGAGACTAACAAGGGTATATCGGTAATTTCATGGGTTTAGTATTATTAGTTTTACTCCGTTTTAGTATTATTATTAATATTATTGTGCTATATGATTAATTATGTGAATATTACTTGCTATATGATTACTATTAATATTATTATTAGTTTGTTTTTAGAAAAATCAGATTGTGTTTTAGTGTTGGGTTGGGCTAAGAGTTAGGATTAGACTAATTGGGCCTTAGTTAAGTGGGTAGTATAAAAGTTAATTATCCCTCCCTCAAACCCTAATAACAATCAAAATCCTAAACCCTAGCTTTCCTCTCCCCTCTCTCTCTCCCTGCCGTCCCAGCCACCTGTAACCGCCACCCTCAGCCGCCGCCCCCACCGTCGCCAGCCACTCACAACCACCACGTACCCGCCCTTTCTCTCTCTCTCTCTCTTTCTTCTCCCCCTCTCCTTTCTCTCTCTCCTTCTGCTGTAACCGCCGTCCACAGGGGTCGTCCGCCACCAGCACCGGTCGGAAACCACCCGAACCTGTGCGCTCGCGCCGTACCCGACCTAGCGTGTCGGACCACGTGAAGTTGCAATCGTATCGCGATTCTTTGTGGCCAGACGCAGCCCTTGCCCATCCCGACACCGCCGCACCACAGCGCCGCCGCTGCTGTCGCCGCCTCTGACCGCCGCCCGTCGTGCCGCCGTCGACGCCTGCCCGTCGTGCCGCCGGAAAATCCGTGCCCTAAACCCTAAACGTAAACCCTAAATCTATTTTGGAAACCTTTTTCTTTCTTTCATCCTATTATTTTCTGGTTCTTATTATTATTATTATTATTATTATTATTATTATTATTATTATTATTATTATTATTATCAGGTTTTATTATTTTTATTTCTGTAATTTTGTAATTTAGGGAAAATTATTTGTAAATATTTCTTGGTTGTAATTATGTGTAAATTGTTAATTGTTATGTGTAATTTGTTTTTTTGTTATATGTAATTTTATGTTGTAAATTGTAATTAGATTAGGTTGTAATAGTTGATTATTAGGTTTAAAAGTGGTTCTTTGATTTCCTTTATATTTCTTTATAAATCATGTTAGGTTAGATCACTACATTATTATTGTATGCACGAATCTTTAAAGTATAATTATCTAGATTAATTCTTGAATCGTTAGTTAAATATTATATGATCTTTTATTTTTCTTAGGGTTCATTCTTGTTTAATTCATGTTTAATCTTGACTAAACAAGTTAGGTTGAGTTTACTGTCTATGAATTCTTGATTCTTGATTAAATCTTGTTTAAAGAAATTAGTTGTTGAGTTCTTGATTAGTAGTTTAAATGTTTATATGTACTTTATAGTTTATTTACATATTCTTTAAGTCTTTTTCCGAATCTTGATTAAAGAAACCCACATGTTATAATCATCCTTGTTAATTCTTGGAACTTTGAATTAGAATAATGTAGAATTCTTGTTAAGATAATGTTATAATTATTTCATGCATGACTTTAGGGTTAGTGACAATAGTAAAGTGGACTTCCATGTTTTATAAATTTGGTTTAAGGTTAAAAAGTGTGATGTTGGATTTTAGTTAGATTAGGCTAACTACCTTGGACTCTAGTTACTGTTTTAAGCCCAAATTAGAACCCCAAGACCGATTAGTAAAAGTTAGAACCGAAATAAATAAATTATTAAGAACCGGTAGCGAGACAGTTTTGTTAGTGTCTAAAGATCGGGTTGCCACGGTTAGTGTAGTCGTCTTTTGACCAAACCCTTTGGACTGGAGGTTCCCTTAGATGTTAGGAACCATAGGAATTTTGCGGATCGAACGTTTGATTTGTATAACCCGAGTTATAGTATTTTTACCGGAACCTCTCAGATCTGGACCAATTGGGAAGATGGGTATTTTTAGAGTCCTTCGGGTCTGAGTTGGGCTTAACGATCAACATAGAAGTTTTAGTAGACATCCTGAGGTTTCCGAAAAGTCCAGAACCAGACCCATAGGATGTCGGGAAGTCGAGTTGTGACCCGTTTTATGTGAATGTTATAATCTGTCCTCTGTTTACTTTTATTTATAAAGAATTGTTGAGTGAAAATAATAGGTGATCTTGTTATGTGTTTTCTTGGAGGTGTTAAGTGTAATTTCATAAATGATAGGAACCTAAGTGTTCCTAGGGGATGGGTTAGGTAGTTAATAGTTAATACTAATTTCGTTAGAGCGCGTTTTGATTAGATAATTATTTTTATTCTAGGCCCGAGTTAGTGCGAGACGTTAGTGAGCTCAAGTGTGTTCTTCTCTTGCTGTGCTGTGAAGTATATCAGGTAATTGTCTATGCTCTAATCCCCATCGGGATGCTCTTTAAATGTGTTTTGATGTTTTATAATCTATTTTGAGAATTGCATCCCGAAAGGGGACTTTTGTGGAAATACGACCATCTGTTTTGATAATCTTTTTGATTCGATTGTGATTTTGGTTTACTTGAGTTGAGAAATTGGATGGTCTTTTATTCAAAGTTTTGTTAATGGTTTTGATAACTTGGGATGGTTTGACTTGAGAGTCGTGAGTTGAGTTTAAATATTGTTTAATTAATTCAAGTGGAAACGTTAAGCGGGTTTCGGGGGATAACCTGTTGTGCAGGTGTAACAACCTGCAGGGTTATAGACCACGAGATCAGGGCTTCCTTCCCTGATATAGGATAGTATTTGATGCCTTTGGTAGGCGATGTTTTATGCCTTTGGTAGGCGATGTTATTTATGCCTTTGGTAGGCGATGTTCTTGATGCCTTTGGTAGGCGATGTTTTATGCCTTTGGTAGGCGATGTTATTTATGCCTTTGGTAGGCGATGTTCTTGATGCCTTTGGTAGGCGATGTTACTTTAAGGGATTTGGTATCCCGCATTAAAATATAGATTGGATGGGTTGAGGAAAGCGATTAAGGGTTAAAGGTTTGTAAAGCGTTTGATTTGATCCTCTCCTAAAATGAATTGAAATGAACTTAAACTATTTTAAGCGTTAGGGTAGACATTATTGAGATTTCCCCTCTTTTTGAAATGTTTTGTTTTGGTGAAGATCTAAATCTTTGAGGACGGGAATTAGAAGTGAGGACGACGAGTGTAGAAGTCCTTGAATCTTTTTATATTGTTTTCGTTATGAAATCTTAGAGTTTGTTTTGAGTTGTTAGTAGTTACCGTTAGCAGACAGTTGTGTTTTCCTTTATCGCCTTGTATTCCTTCGGGGATACGGTAGTGACGCCCAAACTAAATTTGAAGTCTTCCGCTAAGTTTTGTCTGTTAACGTTAGTTGACTTTGACTTTTTATAATTGAATTTCCGGGGCGTCACAGAATGGTATCAGAGCTCTGGGTTGCGACCTAGTAGCTCCTCAGAGTCCTTTAGGTTCAGATGGACCCTAGGAAGCTAAGTTCGGAGTGATGAGCGTAGGATGGGGGAAAATGGTTCCATGCTTTCCCTAAATATTTCATTTTGATTATATCATCAGTATTTTATGTGTAATGCGTTCTAACCTTGTAGGATGGCATAACGCACACACTGTCACCAGCACCCCACGCCGTGCTTTCACCGTTACACACCCATTCCTCCTGGTGGGTATTTGGGAACCCACATGCTGAATTTTTACGATGAGATCGAACGATACACCAAGGATGTCCCGAACTCCTGCTTGCGTGACAACGAGGAAGCTCAGGCCAATGCTTTTCTACTCACCTTACGAGATGATCCCTGGTGGGGCCATACCGTGCCGTCGTTGCTGCCACCCCTGCTTCCGGAGGAGGGGTACCCACACCCGTGCTGTTGGTGTCAGAGGTACCGGGTAGAGCCGGAGCACCGAATCCCGGGAGTCTTTTCTAGGATCGCCCGGATTGGGATGCGCCGAGTAGAGAGGGTCCAAGTGAATCCAGCTCCTGCACCAGCTGAGGATCATGAGGATGACCCTGAAGAAGATCCGGAGGAGGATCCCACGGAGGACGACGCCCAGGATCCCGAGCCCGAGGTAACCTCTAGGGTCACGGCTGCACCCGCCGTCGAGCCCGAGCATGGTAATCCGCCCGAGGAGGAGGATGAGGTGGACCGGGGGACAGGAGAAGACCCCGAGGAGGGCTCGGGGGATGAGACGAGTGATCCTGAGTGGACTCCAGTTTCAGCGAGGAAGAACCCTCGATGCAGGAGAATTATCTGAGTGGGATGGCTACTATGTGTTGAGTGTTGGTGTATAGTTGTTATGTTGATATTTTTGTTAAACTGTGATATAATCTGAATATTGACTTGTTGTTTCTTTTGGAAATATTGTACATGATTACATTGGTGTATAGAAATATTGTTTTGTGACCTTGCAAAATGTGATGAGAATTCATGAAATAAACTGTTGACATAAGAAATTACTTGGTGAAATAGAATTACGTTTTCGTATTGTTTAGCACCCTATGAGAAGACCGGACCAAGTAGCTACCTTTAGTATGATGTTGAGACTATGGATTGGAAACCCTTTAAGTAGACTAAATCGACCCTTTGAATCAGGATGTTGGACGTGAACGGTACTCAACCTAACCATGGTACTCGGGAGCGTACACGGTGTGAAACAGCGCCCTCAGCTAATCGAATCTGCGCCAACGCCTGGCTCATTTGATACCAGGGTTGAGCACAACAACACCGGGGAACGACCTTGCTAGCATGCTAATGATTGAAATGCTCGGCAAGCACGAGGACCTACTGAGGAAAGTGGTGGATCGACAAGGAGGAGGGAGGGAAGATGACCCCTCCGCTCTTCTCCAAAGGTTCAACAGCTTCAACCCACCCACTTACACAGGGGTAGCTGACCCCAAAGTCTTTGAAGATTGGGTTAGAGAGATTGAAAAGATTTTTGACACAACTCGCTGTCCCGAGGAGCTAAGGGTGGACTTTGCTGCGTACCATCTGAAAGAGGAGGCCGATTTGTGGTGGGCCAGTGTGAAGGAAATCAGAACTAAACCGGGTTTCGACTGGAACCACTTTAAGGTGGTGCTAAAGGATCGAGTTTACCAAATTTCTCTCCAGAAGGCGAAAGAAAAGGAGTTCATGAATCTGCGTCAAGGGGAAACTAGCGTGCTTGCCTACTCCACTAAATTCACCGAACTATCTCGGTTTGCACCTGCTCTTGTGTCTAGTGAACAACTGAGGATGGATCGTTTCTGGGATGGATTGAACTGCAAAATTCAGGATCGGATGTCATCACGTGAGTTCACGTCTTACCAGAATATCTTTGAGCGTTGCGTCAGCCATCAGAAAGGGTAATGCACGTCATGGAGCGACAACTTGGCATGCAAGGGCATAAGAGGAATGAGTCGCCGCGTTTCAACCCACCTCAACCCTATCAAGAGAAGAGGTTCCGCCCCAACAATTGGCAAAGCAATCAGTCTTCAGGACGTACGCCCTCGATTGTCCCGACTGCAAACCGTGTGGCGACACAGGCATTATGCTCGAGATTGTAGAACAAGGATTGTAAGGGAGGATGCTTTAAGTGGAAGCCCCAACATCACATAAGACAACATGCGCGATTGACCTCGGAGGGCTATGACAATGAAAGCAATGGAAATGATGGGAACAATGAAGACCAGAGAGCTTCACCTTTAAGTTATCAAGAACCTGGAAAGTAGAAGAGAAGATAACAACAAGTAGCCTCACCTGTTTCACTCTTAAAGGTACGTCAAGTTTCGAGGACGAAACTTCTTTTAAGGAGGTAATGATGTAAAACCTCGAGTTTTAGGGAGAACGGAACCATTAGGATTGTTACCGAACCGTTAGGCTTAAGTTTAAGTTTCGAGGACGAAACTTCTTTTAAAGAGGTAATGATGTAAAACCCCGAAAAAAAATCCAAAGATGTTGACCGTGACGTCGATAGTATATTATGTTTGACTTCGTTATTTATTATTATTCGTTTGTATTTATTTTTGCTAACACTTGAGCTCGTAGGATCGTGTGAGACTAACAAGGGTATATCGGTAATTTCATGGGTTTAGTATTATTAGTTTTACTCCGTTTTAGTATTATTATTAATATTATTGTGCTATATGATTAATTATGTGAATATTACTTGCTATATGATTACTAATAATATTATTATTAGTTTGTTTTTAGAAAAATCAGATTGTGTTTTAGTGTTGGGTTGGGCTAAGAGTTAGGATTAAACTAATTGGGCCTTAGTTAAGTGGGTAGTATAAAAGTTAATTATCCCTCCCTCAAACCCTAAACCCTAGCTTTCCTCTCCCCTCTCTCTCACCAGAATCGCCACCCTCACCGCCGCCCCATGCTTGACCACTCACAACCACCACGCACGCCTTTCTCTCTCTCTCTCTTTCTTCTCCCCCTCTCCCTTCTCTCTCTCCTTCTGCTGTAACCGCCGTCCACAGGGGTCGTCCGCCACCAGCACCGGTCGGAAACCACCCCCAGGCCACCGCCCTCGCCGCCGTACCCCGACCCTAGCGTGTCCAGACCACGTGAAGTTGCAACTGTCGCGGTTGCTGTTGCCAAGCCCAGACGCAGCCCTTGCCCATCCCGACACCGCCGCACCACCATTCTCGCCGCCGCCGCCGTCGTGCCCGTCGTGCCACCGGAAAATCTGTGCCCTAAACCCTAAACGTAAACCCTAAATCTATTTTGGAAACCTTTTTCTTTCTTTCATCCTATTATTTTCTGGTTCTTATTATTATTATTATTATTATTATTATTATTATTATTATTATTATTATTATTATTATTATTATTATTATCAGTTTTATTATTTTTATTTCTGTAATTTTGTAATTTAGGGAAAATTATTTGTAAATATTTCTTGGTTGTAATTATGTGTAAATTGTTAATTGTTATGTGTAATTTGTTTATTTGTTATATGTAATTTTATGTTGTAAATTGTAATTAGATTAGGTTGTAATAGTTGATTATTAGGTTTAAAAGTGGTTCTTTGATTTCCTTTATATTTCTTTATAAATCATGTTAGGTTAGATCACTACATTATTATTGTATGCACGAATCTTTAAAGTATAATTATCTAGATTAATTCTTGAATCGTTAGTTAAATATTATATGATCTTTTATTTTTCTTAGGGTTCATTCTTGTTTAATTCATGTTTAATCTTGACTAAATAAGTTAGGTTGAGTTTACTGTCTATGAATTCTTGATTCTTGATTAAATCTTGTTTAAAGAAATTAGTTGTTGAGTTCTTGATTAGTAGTTTAAATGTTTATATGTACTTTATAGTTTATTTACATATTCTTTAAGTCTTTTTCCGAATCTTGATTAAAGAAACCCACATGTTATAATCATCCTTGTTAATTCTTGGAACTTTGAATTAGAATAATGTAGAATTCTTGTTAAGATAATGTTATAATTATTTCATGCATGACTTTAGGGTTAGTGACAATAGTAAAGTGGACTTCCATGTTTTATAAATTTGGTTTAAGGTTAAAAAGTGTGATGTTGGATTTTAGTTAGATTAGGCTAACTACCTTGGACTCTAGTTACTGTTTTAAGCCCAAATTAGAACCCCAAGACCGATTAGTAAAAGTTAGAACCGAAATAACTAAATTATTAAGAACCGGTAGCGGGACAGTTTTGTTAGTGTCTAAAGATCGGGTTGCCACGCTTAGTGTAGTCGTCTTTTGACCAAACCCTTTGGACTGGAGGTTCCCTTAGATGTTAGGAACCATAAGAATTTTGCGGATCGAACGTTTGATTTGTATAACCCGAGTTATAGTCTTTTTACCGGAACCTGTCAGATCTGGACCAATTGGGAAGATGGGTATTTTTAGAGTCCTTCGGGACTGAGTTGGGCTTAACCATCAACATAGAAGTTTTAGTAGACATCCTGAGGTTTCTGAAAAGTCCAGAACCAGACCCATAGGATGTCGGGAAGTCGAGTTGTGACCCGTTTTATGTGAATATTATAATCTGTCCTCTGTTTGCTTTTATTTATAAAGAATTGTTGAGTGAAAATAATAGGTGATCTTGTTATGTGTTTTCTTGGAGGTGTTAAGTGTAATTTCATAAATGATAGGAACCTAAGTGTTCCTAGGGGATGGGTTAGGTAGTTAATAGTTAATACTAATTTCGTTAGAGCGCGTTTTGATTAGATAATTATTTTTATTCTAGGCCCGTGTTAGTGCGAGACGTTAGTGAGCTCAAGTGTGTTCTTCTCTTGCTGTGCTGTGAAGTATATCAGGTAATTGTCTATGCTCTAATCCCCATCGGGATGCTCTTTAAATGTGTTTTGATGTTTTATAATCTATTTTGAGAATTGCATCCCGAAAGGGGACTTTTGTGGAAATACGACCATCTGTTTTGATAATCTTTTTGATTCGATTGTGATTTTGGTTTACTTGAGTTGAGAAATTGGATGGTCTTTTATTCAAAGTTTTGTTAATGGTTTTGATAACTTGGGATGGTTTGACTTGAGAGTCGTGGGTTGAGTTTAAATATTGTTTAATTAATTCAAGTGGAAACGTTAAGCGGGTTTCGGGGGATAACCTGTTGTGCAGGTGTAACAACCTGCAGGGTTATGGACCAGGAGATCAGGGCTTCCTTCCCTGATATAGGATTGTATTTGATGCCTTCGGTAGGCGATGTTTTATGCCTTTGGTAGGCGATGTTTTATGCCTTTGGTAGGCGATGTTATTTATGCCTTTGGTAGGCGATGTTCTTGATGCCTTTGGTAGGCGATGTTTTATGCCTTTGGTAGGCGATGTTATTTATGCCTTTGGTAGGCGATGTTCTTGATGCCTTTGGTAGGCGATGTTACTTTAAGGGATTTGGTATCCCGCCCGCACATTAAAATATGGATTGGATGGGTTGAGGAAAACAGTTAAGGGTTAAAGGTTTGTAAAACGTTTGATTTGATCCCTCTCCCTAAAATGAATTGAAATGAACTTAAACTATTTTAAACGTTAGGGGTAGACATTATTGAGATTTCCCCCTCTTTTTTGAAATGTTTTGTTTTCAGGTGAAGATCTAAATGCTGGGGACGGGAATTAGAAGTGAGGACGACGAGTCTAGAAGTCCTTGAATCTTTTTATATTGTTTTCGTTATGAAATCTTAGAGTTTGTTTTGAGTTGTTAGTAGTTACCGTTAGCAGACAGTTGTGTTTTCCTTTATCGCCTTGTATTCCTTCGGGGATACGGTAGTGACGCCCAAACTAAATTTGAAGTCTTCCGCTAAGTTTTGTCTGTTAACGTTAGTTGACTTTGACTTTTTATAATTGAATTTCCGGGGCGTCACAGAATGGTATCAGAGCTCTGGGTTGCGACCTAGTAGCTCCTCAGAGTCCTTTAGGTTCAGATGGACCCTAGGAAGCTAAGTTCGGAGTGATGAGCGTAGGATGGGGGAAAATGGTTCCATGCTTTCCCTAAATATTTCATTTTGATTATATCATCAGTATTTTATGTGTAATGCGTTCTAACCTTGTAGGATGGCATAACGCATCGTCACCCAGCCCACGCGTGCTTTCAGCTACACACTCATTCCTCCCGTGGGTATTTGGGAACCCACATGCTGAATTTTTACGATGAGATCGAACGATACACCAAGGATGTCCCGAACTCCTGCTTGCGTGACAACGAGGAAGCTCAGGCCAATGCTTTTCTACTCACCTTACGAGATGATCCTTGGTGGGGCCATACCGTGCCGTTGTTGCTGCCACCCACAGCTTGGAGGAGGGTTCCCACACCGTCTTTGTTGGTGTCGAGTGGGTAGAGCCGGAGCACCGAATCCCCGGAGTCTTTTCTAGGATCTCCCGGATTGGGATGCGCCGAGTAGAGAGGGTCCAAGTGAATCCAGCTCCTGCACCAGCTGAGGATCATGAGGATGACCCTGAAGAAGATCCGGAGGAGGATCCCACGGAGGACGACGCCCAGGATCCCGAGCCCGAGGTAACCTCTAGGGTCACGGCTGCACCCGCCATCGAGCCCGAGCATGGTAATCCGCCCGAGGAGGAGGATGAGGTGGACCGGGGGACAGGAGAAGACCCCGAGGAGGGCTCGCGGGATGAGACGAGTGATCCTGAGTGGACTCCAGTTTCAGCGAGGAAGAACCCTCGATGCAGGAGAATTATCTGAGTGGGATGGCTACTATGTGTTGAGTGTTGGTGTATAGTTGTTATGTTGATATTTTTGTTAAACTGTGATATAATCTGAATATTGAATTGTTGTTTCTTTTGGAAATATTGTACATGATTACATTGGTGTATAGAAATATTGTTTTGTGACCTTGCAAAATGTGATGAGAATTCATGAAATAAACTGTTGACATAAGAAATTACTTGGTGAAATAGAATTACGTTTTCGTATTGTTTAGCACCCTATGAGAAGACCGGACCAAGTAGCTACCTTTAGTATGATGTTGAGACTATGGATTGGAAACCCTTTAAGTAGACTAAATCGACCCTTTGAATCAGGATGTCGGACGTGAACGGTACTCAACCTAACCATGGTACTCGGGAGCGTACACACGGTGACCGAGCAGCGCCCTCAATCCAGAATCGAATCGCGCAACGCCTGGCTCATTTGATACCAGGGTCGAGCACAGCAACACTGGGGAACGACCTTGCTAGCATGCTAATGATTGAGATGCTCGGCAAGCACGAGGACCTACTGAGGAAAGTGGTGGATCGACAAGGAGGAGGGAGGGAAGATGACCCCTCCGCTCTTCTCCAAAGGTTCAACAGCTTCAACCCACCCACTTACACAGGGGTAGCTGACCCCAAAGTCTTTGAAGATTGGGTTAGAGAGATTGAAAAGATTTTTGACACAACTCGCTGTCCCGAGGAGCTAAGGGTGGACTTTGCTGCGTACTATCTGAAAGAGGAGGCCGATTTGTGGTGGGCCAGTGTGAAGGAAATCAGAACTTAACCGAGTTTCGACTGGAACCACTTTAAGGTGGTGCTAAAGGATCGATTTTGCCCAATTTCTCTCCAGAAGGCGAAAGAAAAGGAGTTCATGAATCTGCGTCAAGGGGAAACTAGCGTGCTTGCCTACTCCACTAAATTCACCGAACTATCTCGGTTTGCACCTGCTCTTGTGTCTAGTGAACAATTGAGGATGGATCATTTCTGGGATGGATTGAACTGCAAAATTCAGGATCGGATGTCATCACGTGAGTTCACGTCTTACCAGAATATGCTGAACGTTGCCCTCACTGTAGAAAGGGTAATGCACGTCATGGAGCGACAACTTGGCATGCAAGGGGATAAGAGGAAAGAGTCGCCCCGTTTCAACCCACCTCAACCCTATCAAGAGAAGAGGTTCCGCCCCAACAATTGGCAAAGCAATCAGTCTTGGGGCGTCGCCTCGAATGTCCCGACCTTGACGTGGCGACACAGGCATTATGCTCGAGATTGTAGAACAAGGATTGTATGGGGAGGATGCTTTAAGTGTGGAAGCACCCAACATCACATAAGACATCACGCTTGATTGACCTCGGAGGGCTATGACAATGAAAGCAATGGAAATGATGGGAACAATGAAGACCAGAGAGCTTCACCTTTAAGTTATTAAGAACCTGGAAAGTAGAAGAGAAGATAACAACAAGTAGCCTCACCTGTTTCACTCTTAAAGGTACGTCAAGTTTCGAGGACGAAACTTCTTTTAAGAAGGTAATGATGTAAAACCTCGAGTTTTAGGGAGAACGGAACCATTAGGATTGTTACCGAACCGTTAGGCTTAAGTTTAAGTTTCGAGGACGAAACTTCTTTTAAGGAGGTAATGATGTAAAACCCCGAAAAAAAATCCAAAGATGTTGACCGTGACGTCGATAGTATATTATGTTTGACTTCGTTATTTATTATTATTCGTTTGTATTTATTTTTGCTAACACTTGATCTCGTTGGATCGTGTGAGACTAACAAGGGTATATCGGTAATTTCATGGGTTTAGTATTATTAGTTTTACTCCGTTTTAGTATTATTATTAATATTATTGTGTTATATGATTAATTATGTGAATATTACTTGCTATATGATTACTATTAATATTATTATTAGTTTGTTTTTAGAAAAATCAGATTGTGTTTTAGTGTTGGGTTGGGCTAAGAGTTAGGATTAGACTAATTGGGCCTTAGTTAAGTGGGTAGTATAAAAGTTAATTATCCCTCCCTCAAACCCTAATAACAATCAAAATCCTAAACCCTAGCTTTCCTCTCCCCTCTCTCTCTCCCTGCCGTCCCAGCCACCTGTAACCGCCACCCTCGTGCACCACCACTCACAACCACCACGTACCCGCCCTTTCTCTCTCTCTCTCTCTCTCTTTCTTCTCCCCCTCTCCCTTCTCTCTCTCCTTCTGCTGTAACCGCCGTCCACAGGGGTCGTCCGCCACCAGCACCGGTCGGAAACCACCCCCAGGCCACCGCCCTCGCCAGGCCACTGGCGTGTCGGACCACGTGAAGTTGCAACTGTCGCGGTTGCTGTGGCCAAGCCCAGACGCAGCCCTTGCCCATCCCGACACCGCCGCACCACAGTGCCGCCATTCTGTCGCGCCTCGACGCCGCCGTCGTGCGTGTCGGCCTTTGCCGTCGTCTGCGGAAAATCCGTGCCCTAAACCCTAAACGTAAACCCTAAATCTATTTTGGAAACCTTTTTCTTTCTTTCATCCTATTATTTTCTGGTTCTTATTATTATTATTATTATTATTATTATTATTATTATTATTATTATTATTATTATTATTATTATTATTATCAGTTTTATTATTTTTATTTATGTAATTTTGTAATTTAGGGAAAATTATTTGTAAATATTTCTTGGTTGTAATTATGTGTAAATTGTTAATTGTTATGTGTAATTTGTTTATTTGTTATATGTAATTTTATGTTGTAAATTGTAATTAGATTAGGTTGTAATAGTTGATTATTAGGTTTAAAAGTGGTTCTTTGATTTCCTTTATATTTCTTTATAAATCATGTTAGGTTAGATCACTACATTATTATTGTATGCACGAATCTTTAAAGTATAATTATCTAGATTAATTCTTGAATCGTTAGTTAAATATTATATGATCTTTTATTTTTCTTAGGGTTCATTCTTGTTTAATTCATGTTTAATCTTGACTAAATAAGTTAGGTTGAGTTTACTGTCTATGAATTCTTGATTCTTGATTAAATCTTGTTTAAAGAAATTAGTTGTTGAGTTCTTGATTAGTAGTTTAAATGTTTATATGTACTTTATAGTTTATTTACATATTCTTTAAGTCTTTTTCCGAATCTTGATTAAAGAAACCCACATGTTATAATCATCCTTGTTAATTCTTGGAACTTTGAATTAGAATAATGTAGAATTCTTGTTAAGATAATGTTATAATTATTTCATGCATGACTTTAGGGTTAGTGACAATAGTAAAGTGGACTTCCATGTTTTATAAATTTGGTTTAAGGTTAAAAAGTGTGATGTTGGATTTTAGTTAGATTAGGCTAACTACCTTGGACTCTAGTTACTGTTTTAAGCCCAAATTAGAACCCCAAGACCGATTAGTAAAAGTTAGAACCGAAATAACTAAATTATTAAGAACCGGTAGCGAGACAGTTTTGTTAGTGTCTAAAGATCGGGTTGCCACGCTTATTGTAGTCGTCTTTTGACCAAACCCTTTGGACTGGAGGTTCCCTTAGATGTTAGGAACCATAGGAATTTTGCGGATCGAACGTTTGATTTGTATAACCCGAGTTATAGTCTTTTTACCGGAACCTGTCAGATCTGGACCAATTGGGAAGATGGGTATTTTTAGAGTCCTTCGGGTCTGAGTTGGGCTTAACCATCAACATAGAAGTTTTAGTAGACATCCTGAGGTTTCCGAAAAGTCCAGAACCAGACCCATAGGATGTCGGGAAGTCGAGTTGTGACCCGTTTTATGTGAATGTTATAATCTGTCCTCTGTTTACTTTTATTTATAAAGAATTGTTGAGTGAAAATAATAGGTGATCTTGTTATGTGTTTTCTTGGAGGTGTTAAGTGTAATTTCATAAATGATAGGAACCTAAGTGTTCCTAGGGGATGGGTTAGGTAGTTAATAGTTAATACTAATTTCGTTAGAGCGCGTTTTGATTAGATAATTATTTTTATTCTAGGCCCGAGTTAGTGCGAGACGTTAGTGAGCTCAAGTGTGTTCTTCTCTTCTGTCTTTGTGAAGTATATCGGTAATTGTCTATGCTCTAATCCCCATCGGGATGCTCTTTAAATGTGTTTTGATGTTTTATAATCTATTTTGAGAATTGCATCCCGAAAGGGGACTTTTGTGGAAATACGACCATCTGTTTTGATAATCTTTTTGATTCGATTGTGATTTTGGTTTACTTGAGTTGAGAAATTGGATGGTCTTTTATTCAAAGTTTTGTTAATGGTTTTGATAACTTGGGATGGTTTGACTTGAGAGTCGTGAGTTGAGTTTAAATATTGTTTAATTAATTCAAGTGGAAACGTTAAGCGGGTTTCGGGGGATAACCTGTTGTGCAGGTGTAACAACCTGCAGGGTTATGGACCACGAGATCAGGGCTTCCTTCCCTGATATAGGATAGTATTTGATGCCTTTGGTAGGCGATGTTTTATGCCTTTGGTAGGCGATGTTATTTATGCCTTTGGTAGGCGATGTTCTTGATGCCTTTGGTAGGCGATGTTTTATGCCTTTGGTAGGCGATGTTATTTATGCCTTTGGTAGGCGATGTTCTTGATGCCTTTGGTAGGCGATGTTACTTTAAGGGATTTGGTATCCCGCCCGCACATTAAAATATGGATCTGATGGGTTAAGGAAAACAGTTAAGGGTTAAAGGTTTGTAAAACGTTTGATTTGATCCCTCTCCCTAAAATGAATTGAAATGAACTTAAACTATTTTAAACGTTAGGGGTAGACATTATTGAGATTTCCCCCTCTTTTTTGAAATGTTTTGTTTTCAGGTGAAGATCTAAATCTTGGGGCGGAATTAGAAGTGAGGCGAGTCTAGAAGTCCTTGAATCTTTTATATTGTTTTCGTTATGAAATCTTAGAGTTTGTTTTGAGTTGTTAGTAGTTCTGGTTAGCGATTGTGTTTTCCTTTATCGCCTTGTATTCCTTCGGGGATACGGCAGTGACGCCCAAACTAAATTTGAAGTCTTCCGCTAAGTTTTGTCTGTTAACGTTAGTTGACTTTGACTTTTTATAATTGAATTTCCGGGGCGTCACACCAACAATTTTCTCTCGTCAGTCCTAACCATAGCCAAATTTAAAGGGAGGAGATCTGAAAAATAATCAATTTCCAGTTCCGAAAATTGAATCCTCAAATCAATTATTATGTTCCAATGTTGAAAAAACCACACCCAAACCCAGATACAAAACTTAAAAAACCACACCCAAACCCTAAAAACTGGTAAACAGGATCCATGCTACAAATAATGGAGATTAATTATATTTTTCGGAACAACAAAGAATGGACATTCAAATTCGGTACACACCTTTTTCTAAATTTTTTCTATCTGATCTGCTTGATTTGGATTCGAACGGATGAAGTTTCAATCAGAGAAAGAACCCTAAATAAAATGAAGTTTGAATCAAATAAAGAGAAAGAGAACGAAAACGAAAACGAGAAAGGGAGAAAGAGAACGAAATCGAGAAAGGGAGAACGAAAACGAGAAAGGGATAGCAGAGAAATGAATGTTAACATTTATCAGAGAAAGAGAGAGAGAACGAAAATGATGATCTTCGATAGAAACGGGTTTGAATTGCGGTTTTCAATTTTTGGGAAGTGGTTTTTTGGGGGATGAAGTTTTAATCAGAGAAAGAAATAAATGTTATCATTTCCCAATGCCACGCCTAGAGAGAGATTGGAGCAAAAAAAAAAAGAGGAGAGATGAAGGGAATTGTCACATCAGAATCTATGTCATTTGCCACCTGGGGTGGGTCATTGACCCACTGGGTCAGTATATCATTGTCCTGAAATCACTCTCCTTTTAGTAGTTGGGGGTGACCCACAACTTTGTCATCTATTAAATATATTAAAACACAACCTCCTAAGGAAAATCCAAACCTAACAGAAATAATTTAGATGGTTTGCTGAATTTTAAAGCAAATTCCAAACCTACATAATTTATTACTACATTCATAAATATAATATTAATAAAAATGAAAAAGTAATACCTAAAGTCATACATAAATTAGCAATATTTAATACATACACAATTACATCTTAATTTTTTTCAAAAAAGAAAAAAAATACATAAGGTCATACATACATAAATTACCAATATCTAATACAAAAATATTAATAAAAAAGAAAAAGAAACATCTAAAGTCATACATAAGTTATTAATATTTAATACATACACAATTGGAACATCTTAATTTTTTTCAAAAAAAAGAAGAAATACATAAGGTTATACATACATAAATTATCAATATCTAATACAAAACTAGAGCACTTTTTACTTTTCCTTTTATCAATTTATTATTATAATATTATGACCAAAACCTTAGAAATAAAATATAATAATAGATAGTAAAGTAAAATTTTTATAAAAAGGTATACTATTGTTTCGCATTATTTTTCATAACTATCTTAGAAAATAAAATTTTCATTGAAACATACTATATATATTTTTAACAATAAAAAATTCTAATTATATGTAAGCTACCACAAAAAAAAAAAGAAATTGGAATAAGTATAAATTAAAAGTTGAAAAAAGAGGTAAAAAGCCAGAAATATAAAATGAAAAATAATAATAAAATAGAATTGTCACGTAGTTGTTGTTGTAACAATTTTTTTCAAAAAATAAACATGTTTCTTACAAAGAAAAATAAAATTAAAGTATTTATTAATAATTGTCATGGTTATGAAATAAAATCAACTCAAATGATAGTTTATTCCATAATTTTTTTTATTAAATTGGGTTAATAATTAATATAAAATTACTCTAGAAAATAAATAACGTTAAAATTATTGAAAACTTACCCATGCATCGCACGGGATATTAGAGACTAGTTATATATTATATATACTAGTCCTTGTACCCGTGCGTTGTACCGAACAAAGATAAATCACACATATATTGAAAATATTATTTAAACTATATCTTAAATAATATGAGTGGGAATATCATTAAAAATATGAGTAATAGTACCTAAAATGAATATAAATAAGAAAGCAATGATGGGGAAAAAAAGTTACTTTTGCACATATTTTTTTTTTAAATGGAAACCTTTGCATATCTCGCTAAGTTATAGTTGAATTGTGATTATATTATGTTCGTTTATATAGGTCGATGAAAGGATAGTAAAATATCATTTTTTTTTTAAAGAGAAATATTTGATGTTTTTACTCACAAACGAAAAGTTCACACAATTTACAATATAGACAAATGCAAAAAAGAGAGGTAATTACTTTTAAAATATTCAAGAATATGGATGGATGTCTTGGTCAACTTGTTTCTACCATAAAATACAATTATGCCAATTACTTAGTTATGATGTAAAGTACAAAATTTGCATTTCTTTTCAAATGCTAATATATATATATATATATATATATATATATATATATATATATATATATATATATATATATATATAGGGAAGTTGGATTCTAATAATCCCTACTTTTGCAAATTGGATGGCAATAATCCCTACTTTCAATTTGTATTCTGGTGGTTCAAAAAAAATATAATTGGATTGTGGTGGGACGCCGACGAGTTGAGTGGCGGTGACTCGGTGGTTTTCTGACATGGCATTATTGACATGTATTTGACCGCGTTGACTTCGATTTTGGGTGCCACATCAGCTAAAAAGTACATGCAATTTTGTTTTCCTTTTTTTTCTGTTTCCAGGTTCAAATATAATTTTTACCCCCTCCCCTCCCCTTTGTTTCTCTCTCTACGATGTCCCTTCATCGTTTGTTTTCTCTGGTAAAATAGACAGCTTTAATTTCCGCCATTTCCAGTACACAAATCCACTCATCAGTTCATCTTCTTCTACCCATCAACAACCTCATGACTCATGACTTCCCTTGTATCTTCTCTGCAATAAAATCAAATTTTAACTGAAAATTCATCCATTATAATTCTGTCATAAATCATAAATCATAAATCATGAATCAAATAATTCAACCTCTTTCTCTTTCTCCTAAGCAAGTGCTTGGACTGTACTCCAACCTTCTGGAAAACATTTCTTTTTGTTAATTAGTGTGCTGTGCATGTTTTGAAAAAATTGAGAATAAGGATTGTTGGTTATGCACACTGTATCATCTCACATGCATGACAGACACAGATTCATTTCTCTCTTTCTCTCTTTCTATTCTCTCTGAGCAAAAACATTTCTTTTTGTTAATTAGTTTCTGGGTCAAATTTGGGGGTTTTTCATGAGAACTGTAGGGTTTTGTTGGAAAAATTTGTACCAAGAAATTCAGGCGAGCAACAACAACAATTTCAGCATAGTAGTATCAAATTTTCAGCACCACACCACCTAAATCGACATCCTAGCTTGATTAAGCATCAAATTTGAGCCAACTACACCCAAGAATGTGCAGATTGTTCACTGCAAACTCTTTGATGCACCCAATTTGATGCACAAACCTTCGAATTCAGAGAAATCTATGGTGCTGGAAGAGAATAATTGGGTTCGAACATGGAGCCCTAAGCAGATTTGAGTGGGCTGGAGGCAGGTGCGAGATCGGGGGACTTTGGAGGCGCCAGTGAAGAGAGGGAAGGAGATGAGAGACCGATATGGGAGCGGGTGTTGGTGGTCAGAGAGGGCGTTTACTGGTGATTTACCGGAATTCTTCTCTCTGGAAAAGCATCAAAGTACCCAGAATTTCCCAGAATTGAATCAAGTGTCATGATGATTCCCCAATTTCTTTCCGAAAACCCTAAAAGCAGAGCAAATTCAAACACCCACCAAATGATTACAAATTGTATGAGAAATCAAATGTACCCAGAATATCCTTCACATTGAAGATGAGTTTTCCCCCAAAAACTTCAAACTCTGAGGACAACCTAGATGAGAAAATGGTACTCAGACCAGAAAAAAAATCCAGAAATGGTGTAGTGTTTGATGTGATGATGCGTGATGGATTTTGGTGCTTGTGAGGGTGAAAGAGTGTTGACAGGAAAAGAGAGAAAGAAGAGAGAGAAAGAGAGAGAGCAAAGGGGGGTCACTCCTGTGCTGAGTGAAGGAAAGCAAGAATAACCAGAAAAGAACGGGAAAGGGAAAAAGAAGAAAGAAGGGGGGAAGGGGTAACTTTTACCATCCTAGCTGGAAAAAAAAAATAAAGAAAATTAATAGGGTATGTGTTTTGGATCTGATGTGGCATCCAAAAACAAAGTCAATGTGGTCAAACACGTATCGATAGTCTTATGTGAGAAAGCATCCAAGTCACAAATCATTCGTCGGCGTCTGTAGAGAATCTGATTTTATTTATTTTTGGGACACTGTAATACAAAATGATAGTAGGGATTATCATTATCCATTTGTGATAGTAGGAATTATTAGAATCAATATCCCTATATATATATATAGGATAATTGGATTCTAATAATCCCTACTTTCACCAATCGACAATTGATGGTGGGTCTTTCACTTTGTATTCAGTGGTCCAAAAAAATAAAATTGGATTGTAGTGGGATATTTTTTAGGTATCATAGATTTTGTGTTGCATTTGATTCAAAACTTAGTATATCACTTTACAATGATTTTTAATGAATTTACAAATTTCTCCCAATTTTTTTAATTTTTACTATTTTTACGATTTTTTCACTTTTATTATTTTAAAAATCATAATAATTATTCGAGTCTCAAAAATAATTTTAAAAATGTTTTGAAACTACAATTCATTAACTTTCTAGCGAGGAACTAAAAACAAAAACAATATAGTGTAGGAATGAAAAATAAGAAGAATGTGGAGGTGGATTTTGGTACCACCACAATCCAATTTTATTTTTTTTTACCACCGTAATACAAAGTGAAAGTACGGTCCACCATTTTATCATTAGAAAGTAGGGATTATTAGAATCCAATTATATATATATATATATATATATATATATATATATATATATATATATATATATATATATATATATATATATATATATATATGGGAATGGATCACATGAGCATGGAACTTTGGTGAGCATGTGAGCATGGATGAACATCAAGTATTGTATTTAAGGACATCAAGCATTGTTTCAATGGACATCAAGTTTGCCTGAGAACATCAAGGGAACATTATTTCACCATGCAAACGTGATGTCCATTGAAACAATACCTGATGTCCACAAAAAAATTACTTGATGCCCATCCATGCCTACATGCTCACCAAAGTTCCATGCTCATCTGATCCATTCCCTATATATATATATATATATATATATTTGCAGTGCGTGCGTGAGTTAAAGTTATAAGTTTTTTTTTTTTTTTGTGATAAAGAAGTTGTATGTTTTATAAAATTTGGCAATGACTTTCTCAATAAGAATAATGCTTTTTCATATAAATTTATTTTTTTTGTACAAAACTATTACTATTAGATGTAATTATAATTATCACTAACTAATCTACATTGCCAATAAATCTTGGTAAATAATATATAAATGCTAAACACTATAGTAAACCTTTTTGTTTTGGAATTTCCAAACTTATTTTACCTTACCCGCAAAAAAAACAAAAAAAGAGCCAAATTTTATGAGTCTAACAAAACTCATGATCTAACAATCAACACTTTACTATTTTTATAATAAAAATGTTGGATATTCAATCAGTCATTTTAGTTTTAGAAAATTCTTAAATTACATTAAATATATTATGAGGAGGACTTGACCTAAATAAAAAATAAATTAAATTAAACTTGTATACTATTGTCAAAATTTTTAGAATACATGTCAGTTAAACAATATAATGAAAAACACATACAATGACAACAACAAAAACATTGATAGGTAGAGAAATAGGAGAAAAATGCAATACCACTGATAATAAGAAGATGGCAAAGAGAATATGATCAAATTACTTAAACAAAAAATTATTGGATTCATTTTATTGGTAAACATGCTAATAACCTAATTACAACAATGCCTCTTCACTTACAATACGATGGAAAAAGTAAAATAATATTTCAAAGTAATTTGGTTAAAATATAAAGAGAGAAATATTTATGGGAATGCAAAATATACTTACCGCAATAGTAAAATATTCTATGACCATTATCAATGACATCAAGGATTTATAAAAATATCATTTCTCAATCTTGAAGAAGTATCTAAATCAACATATCAACCCAATGCTTTCAAAAATCTAATTACTATCTTGAATATAAAAAAAAAATAATTGTTGATAGACGATATTTCTCTTACATAGATATATGACTACAACCTTTAACTATTACAAAAAATATGCGGTAAACTCTACCATTACTAATCCTATATAATCTCTCTATTTTTTTGAGGTAACACAACATCTCTAACTCACACTCCCAAAATTTAACATCAATGATAACTTTATATAGAATGACAACCGTTACTATTTATATATATATACACACACATATATATATATATAAAGACAAAAGTTATTTCACTTGGCAAAATAATGACAGAATATCAGTTACAAATTTTAATTAAGCCAAATATAATTACTATAATCATAGGTTACAACTTACAATATTTCTAACTATTGCTAACTTGCTAATTATACTACTGACGTTTTTTACCATTTATTAATTGTCTGTTGTCCTCCTAATTTATTTTGTACATCAACAATTCTAAAAAATACAAAATTGTTTTTTACCATCACCGTATGTATACCCTAAATATCATGGGTTTTAATTTGTGTTTGCTCCCAAACTTAACACAACACTTCCTCATGATTTTTAGCAAATTTACAACTTTGTTCCAATTTTTTTCAATCTTTTTTTTCTAATTTTTGTTGTTTTTCCTTTTATTCCTTTAAAAAAATCTTAATAATTGTTCGTATTTTCAAAATATAAATTTAAAAATTCTTTTTGTAATTATACTTCATAGCATTTCTTGGAACAGGAATAAAAAGAATTAGAAAAATCTGAAAATTTAAAAACCCCAGTGAAAATATGGACGGGCCTGTCAAATTCATGGGTAAATTAAATTTATCAATTTTTTTCAAAATTTACCAAAATTTATTAAAATAAAAAAACAAAAAAATTAATATGGCTTTTAAGAAACGGCGGCTCATAGGCGTAGGGGGTATTCAATGAAAACTCAATGTATGCCTTTTAATATGTGAACACATAGAATTGTTAGTGGGCCAGTAACTTTTATGATGGTGTACGTGTTGGGCTTCAGAGCCCTGTGCCTGTTGGCACCCCTTTGGTGGATAAAGTTTGGGTTGTTGCCCTCAATTTCTCCAAAAAAACATGCTGCAAAAGAAAAATTCATCACAACAAACCACTTATTCCCTTTTACTATATAGTAAAGGATAGTAAAGGATATATCAATAAAATAATTTAAAATTCAATATATGAAAGAATTTATGAAATATAATAAAATAAATAAGTTTTAAATAGTATTTGACTTATCCCTTTGTTTTCTTTCATGCGAAGAAACAACGGGGAAAAATAAAGAGAATTGTTTTTGATATAATGATTGTATAAATAATCATTTTAAGTACAAAAATAACATATTCACATTATATGGCATAATCCTTTCGTACGTGATTTTTTATTTTAAATTTTGTAAGAAAAAAATTATATTCAGAGGTGGATCCCCATTGACACCAAGGGTGTCCATGGACACCCCAAGCTCCCAAAAACTTTAAGCAACCTATTATATTTTAGAAGGTTGTTGTATATTTACGTTAAGTGGACATCCTAAAAAAGACCCAAAAATATTTATAAAGGGTGTCAAATTCAACACAACAGTCCGACTATCCAAAATATTATGAAGTGAACAACGTTAATTTCGCAGTTTAGATCCGCCACTGCCAATTATATAACATTATAAGATGCATGCTTTCAAATTGGAATATGTACAACTAGACATGTCAATACGGGCGGGCGGGCGGGTTACAGGTCAGTCGTATATCGGGTTCGGGTAAATACGGGTCGGGTGTATTTTGGGTTCGGGTAAATACGGGTCGGGTGTATTTCGGGTTCGGGTAAATACGGGTCGGGTGTATTCCGGTTTCGGGCGGTTTGGGTCGGGTTTACGGGTCATGACCGCCCTTTTTCTCAGTCACTTACAACTAATAAAATTGATTATAATTAGTCAAAGACAGCTGTGTAATGTACCATTCCATTCTAAGTTCGACCTCCACTATATGTCATAGTTGTATATAGACCTGGCAATTGTCGACCCGACCCGGAAACCCGACCCAAACCGATCCGCAAAAAGTGGGTTTTGAACACAAAATTCCGACCCGGGACCCGAAAATGACCCGACCCAAAGAACCCGGTAAAAAACAGGTCAGGTCGGGTCAGGTTTGGATCGACCCGTTGGGTCAGACACTTTAATTTTAAGTGTTTTGTCTACTTTGGCCTTGTGCAAAAAAAATGGGCCCATTCCATGAAAATTAAGGCCCAAAAGTAAAATATTGGATGGTTTTAGAAAGCAATGCGTAGAGAGATATACAAATGAAATAATCAAATAACAAATGACCAAAACAAAACACTGTCACTCACTAACTCTTTCAGTGAACCCTCAAACTCCTACAGTCCCGCTTCTATCCTGTCTTTCAGTAAAATAGTGTATTATTGTCAAAGGTCAAAGTTCAGTGCATTATTGTCCAATACACCAAAAGTTTAGTATATTACATCCCAAAACCCTATATATTTCATAAGTATTGTTATTCGTGATTGTTGACGTAAACCGCATAATACTTATAGACTTGAAGATTGTTAAATTTTGTCCATTAGGTGTATATTAATATGTCAATACAATTATGACATATTATGGTGGTCGAACTTGGAATGAAATGGTACATTACATAGGCGTCTTTGACTAATTATAATCAATTTTATTAATTGTAAGTGACTGAGAAAAAGGGCGGTCTTGACCCGTAAACCCGACCCAAACCGCCCGAAATCGGAATACACCCGACCCGTATGTACCCGAACCCGAAATACACCCGACCCGTATTTACCCGAACCCGATATACGACCGACCCGTAACCCGCCCGCCTGCCCGTATTGACAGGTCTAGTTGTATAGACATATTACTATACATCTAAGGGACAAAATTTGGCAATCTTCAAGTCTACAAGTATTATGCGGTTTACATCAACAATCCACGAATAACAATACTTATGAAATATATAGGGTTTTGGGATGCTAATATATTGAACTTTTAGGGTATTGGACAATAATACACTGAACTTTGACATTGGACAATAATACACTATTTTACTGAAAGAGAGGAGAGAAGTGGGGCTGCAGGAGTTTGATGGTTTGCTGAAAGAGTGAGTGAGTAACAATGTTAGGGTTTTGTTTTGGTCATTTGTTATTTCATTATTTCATTTTTATGTTTCTCTCTACGCATAGTTTTCCAAAGCCACCCAATATTTTACTTTTCGGCCTTAATTTTCATGAAATGGACCCATTTTTTTGCACAAGACCAAAGTAGACAAAACACTAAAAATTAAAGTGTCTGACCCAACGGGTCGACCCAGACCTGACCCGACCCGTTTTTTACCGGGTTCTTTGGGTTGGGTCATTTTCGGGTCCCGGGTCGGAATTTCGTGTTCAAAACCTATTTTTTACGGGTCGGTATGAGTCGGGTTTCCGGGTCGGGTCGAGAATTGCCAGGTCAATGTACAAGAAAAAAAGTTTGTCTTTTATATGCATGCAAGCTTGTATGCAATGTACGGTTTTTTCAAACAAATTAAACTAATTAATATAATTTTTAACTATTTTAAAACATACATATACATATTACAAATACTTTGTAACTACTATAGATATTCATTACAAATAATAGCCTTATTGATATCAATTAAAAATCAATAATAGTGTTTGTAACAATATAAAATTAATGCACACATATTAATGTTATATTATTTTTAAAAAATAAATATAATCATAAATTATAGACTTCCAAAAATGCCCTCATTGAAATCCACATATTTCGATCCTCACCTTTTGTACCCAGAAATATATATATACTAGTACATAGATCCGTGCGTTGCACAGGACGCAAATTAACCATACGTATTGTTGAAAATATTGTCGATGTTATATTTAAAAGAATAAAAAAGAGAATAGTGTTCTTATTTAAAAGAATAAAAGAAAAAGAATAATGCATATGAAAAAAAAGGAAAAGAAAAAAGAGTCATCAATGCAAACATACACACATTAATGCACATATTAATATTACATGATTTTTTTTTAAAAATAAATAGAATCAATTATAGGTTTCCCAAAATGCCCTTATTAGAATCTACATATTTCGATCCTCACCTTTTCTACCCATAAATATATATATATATATATATATATATATATATATATATATATATATATATATATATATATATATATATACAGGGAAATTGGATTCTAATAATCCCTACTTTTGCAAATTGGATGGCAATAATCCCTACTTTAAATTTGTATTCTGGTGGTCCAAAAAAAAATTAAAATTGTATTGTAGTGGAACATAATTGAGAGTATACCCTGAATATCATAGATTTTGTGTTGCATTTGATTCAAAACTTTGTGTAGCACTTTACGACGATTTTTAATGAATTTACAGCACTTCTCCCAATTTTTTTGAATTGTTTTTCTATTTTTTATGATTTTTTCAATTGTATTCTTTTTAAAAAATCATAATAATTGCTCGAAATCTCAAAAAAATAATTTAAAAAATGTTTTAGCAACTACACTTCATTACCTATCTGGGGGCAGGAACGAAAAAACAAAAACAATATGGGGTAGACATGAAAAAAATAAAAAGAATGTGGTGATGGATTTGGTACCACTAAAATACAATTTTTTTTTTTGACCACCAGAATACAAATTGAAAGTAGGGATTATTGCCATCCAATTTGCAAAAGTAGGGATTATTAGAATCCAATTTCCCTATATATATAATATATGATATATGATATATGATAGATATAGATGTTCCTAACATCACAAATCAAAAGACTAGTGACCCATTCTCTTTAGCCATTTACCATTCTAAGCTTAAAATAAAAGAATGAGAAAACCCAAATGATCAACTTATACAATGACACTCCAACTAAATCCAATTCTCACATGAGATCCAAATTAATAATAAACCCTTCTAAGCAGTTCTTTAGTTATCGAAATCAAACACTAAGCAATAAAAGAAATAATCCCTCACCTCACAATATCAGAAAGTCAAAAAGGTCTACAAGAAAACATTTATGCCCGATTGAATCGATCTTAGCAGTGAAGGTGTAATGCCCTGGCCCCTCCTCGGCCGCGGACATTACCGATAACTACTTCAAAGATCACTGACTGGCCCAACAAATCACCACAAGTCTTTCCAGCGTGCTTTATCCTCGCTTACACGCTGTCTAGGAAAACATCCCAGGAGGTCACCCATTCTGAGACTACTCCCAGACAAGCACGCTTAACTGAGCAGATTCCAACGGATGAACTACCGTAAAAGAAGGTGTACCTTGGTGATATAAGTAGTCATTTCAATCCTTTTAAGCAACACTTTAACCACATACCCGGGGTATTACAGTCACCCCCACTAAAGCGCACAACGTCCTCGTTGTGCCATAATCCACTCCAGAATCTTTGCCTCGCTAGGTGACTGCCCATGGATCTCCCATCCACTGGCGCAGCACACGGTCGTCGGTCGGCTCCGATACCATCTGTAACGCCTTGGAAATTCAATTCTAAACTTAACAAACAAAGTCAAGCGTTGACTTACATTAACAGTGGAAGACTCTTTTTTTTTCTTTTAATTGAGCGTTACTGCCGTATCCCTGAAGGAATATAAGGCAAGAAGGGAAAAACTTACTAATCATTAATTACTTCAATTTAATAAACAAAAAGAACTTTCAAATTCTAGAACAACACACACTAAACATTAACTAACTTCAAAATTAAAACATAAGCTAAAATTTATTCATAGAACTTCTAACTTCACTCTACCGTCCTCACTTCTATTTCCCATTCCCATCACAGAATTCTTCACCTGAAAACAAAACATTTAAAATATGAGGAGAACTCAATAATTTCTACCCCTAACCGTTAAAACAATTCAAAATCCATTTCAATTCATTTTTGAGGGAGAAGTGAACAAGTCAAATCTTTTCGAAACCAACTTTCTTTCCCAACCAACCAAACCATCTTTCAGATTTATTAAGCGGGCAGACCTTACTTATTTGGCCCTCGAAGTCCAAGACTTCACCATAATCATATCTTAATATCACATTCTCAATCACAATCTCATTCTCAATCAATCACAATCTCAACATACATATGGCTATCCATTTCACACACGTGCATATAATTAACCCCGGGGAAATAGTACTTATCAGGCATTCCTGATCTCTTGACAACCTCCCTGTAGGAACAGATCCTGGTCTTTGGGGCGTTGCCCGAACACACAACCATATTTGGGCCTCCCCTGATCTCTTGACAACCTCCTTGCAGGAACATATACTAGTCTTTGGGGCATTGCTCGAACCCGCATTTACGTCTCATTTGAATTATTAGCCCGGTTTAATATCACACCTGTCCAAACTCAATCAGTCCAATCCCAGTTTCCAAAACCATTTCCAAATCACACACCTAAAGGACTGTCCAAATTTTATCAACTCAAAAGAACGTAACCAACATCCAAAATAGACAGCCAATTTTCACTATAAAATCCACTTTCAGGATGCATATTTCCAAAACATAATCAAAACCATAAAACATGTAAAGTGCATCCTAATGGGGACTAGGACATAGACATTACCTGGAAAATCTTCTCTTCACTCCACGAATACACTTGAGCTCACTAAAACGAATGGTCTAGATCGCGCCTAAAATAAAATAATTTCTAAAATCAAAACGTGTCGTACGAAATTAATACGATCTTCTTTCCACCTAACCCACCCCTAGGAACACTATAAGGTTCCCATCATTCATAAGTTAAAATTTTAAACATACTCCACACTTTCTAAATCATCACATATTACAAACAAGTAACATATTACAATTAAACAAATAATTCTCACATGATAACACATTTATTCACAACATAAACTGGACAAATTGCAATGCGCACATAGAACGGACCATAACTTGACTTCCTGACATCCTATCGATCTGGTTTTGAACTTTCCGGAAACCTAGGGATGTCTACTAAAACTCTCATGTTGACCTGAGACCTAAGACACACCCTAAGGTCTTCATAAATAGCTAACTATAAAACCTATCTAGTTCTGACCTAGGTACGCTATTTGGGTCATAACTCAGAATATATACCTCGAAATCCCGATCCGCAAAATTCCTATGAAAGCTAGTACACTAAGGAACTTCCCGGCCAAACAGTAGGGCTAAAATTTAACTACACAATATATGGTGACTAATATAGTATGACTTATAAATTCGATCCAAACTGACTTGTTTTTATTTTGGGTTTTTCGATCCTAATTCTAATCAAACTATCCCGGGACTCCGAATTGGCTTCCAAACAGTCTACTAGTGTCCAATACTTTCCCCTTCACCCCATCAGCACAACTAAGGTCAATCTATACCCAAACTAACACCAAAACTCACATAAACACATTAAATTTTCAAAGTAAACACTTTCTTTAAAACTAATCATAGAGATCACAATAAAACCCGAATTTTCATAAGCAAAATTCCTATGAAACCTTATGGAATAAATCACACACAACAAGCACACTAAACCTTCACCCATAACCAAAATTTGAAGTATTTTGAAATAAGGAAAATCAATTAAAACTTATTTTAACACTATCGCATATGATAATAAACAAAATAATACGATTAGTACGTAAAGGTCAAAACTTTACTAAATATAATATAATTTAACTTGTAAAAACCATAAGAAGATTTAACAAGACCCTTTTAAAAGCAAAAAATTACTCAGAGGTGCCATACATTCTCTAAAACTGACTACTTGGGGACCACATTATTTTTTTTTACTCTTTGGGGACCAGATTGTTGTCAAACTTACTGGTTGGGTCTTTTCCGGCCAAAAGTTATGAAAATCCGGTGAATTCAACCGGAGTCAACATAAAATGAATTTAGATAGATGGATTGACAAGAATACCCTATTTGGCTCCAATTTTTTTTTCTCTCTCCTCCCTTTCTTTTTCTCTCAAACCCCATCCCTCTGCTTCTCCTTCTCGTGGGTGTGCCCTTGCCTCCCGTCAATCGCTTGGCGCGCCAGCAGTCGCCGCCACCGGCTGCCACAGAAGACCACCGCGACGCCGCCACCGGCACTTTCACCACTCTGTTTTTGTTCCTCTTTATCTCCTTCTGCTACATCACCCACGAGCTCCCCCTTTTTTTTTATCCCTGCTGCCTCTTTCTGGCAATCAACGACACCGGCAGCAGCAGCCGCCACCAAGGCGACCGTCGTCGCCACCTTCCTCGCTGCTGTCTCTCTGCACCAGCTCTTCCTCTCTCCTGTTCAAGGTGAACCCTAAAATCCCTCAAATCAAATTCTTAATTATCAATTTCAAAATTTGTTATCTTTCCTTATCAAGTGTAGTTTAAAAGAGTAATCTTGTGTCAATTCATCAGTTTGGGTTGAATTGGTGAGGAATTTGGTGAGGAGAATTAAAATAAGGAGAATTGTAGCTGGGTTGGATTGGACCCATGATTTCTATCAACTTCATTCATCAAATTTTTTTTCCCTTTTCTGTATGATGGATAAGGAGAACTGAAATAGAGGGAGAAAAAGAGAAAGAGGAATTACTGAAAATCTTTGGAGGCATTACTGCAGCATAATCAAATAAAAGTTGAGATAGAAAGTGAGGTTTTACCGGGGAGGATAAGGAGCGGCAGGGAAATGAGGGGTGGTCAGAGAGGAGGAGAGAGAAAGGAGAAGAAGAAGAGGAAGAGTAGGAGGAGAGAAACAAGAGGGAGGAAGCGGCAGTGGAGGTGCCGGTGGCGGGTGGCGCCGCGACAGAGGTTGAGGAATCCAGCGATGGTGTTGGGTGTGGAGGAAAAAAGACACTGACCACGTTGCATTTTGGAGGGAGAAGATGAAGAAGAGGGAGTTGGTGTGAAGGAGGGCAGAAAACAGAGCAACGCCGATTGGCGAGAAATAAAAGGGACAAGTTGGAGTTTTCAATCAATAGTCAAGGGGTATTTTCGACTTTTTATTGATTCCGGTTGTTTTGGCCGGAAAAGACCCAACCAGTAAGTTTTGACAACAATCTGGTCCCCAAAGAGTAAAAAAAAATAATGTGGTCCCCAAGTAGTCAGTTTTAGAGAATGTATGACACCTCTGAGCAATTTTTTGCTTTAAAAGCTATTATATAATAATAATAATCATAAACTTATGGTTTTAAATAAACAAATTTCTCAAAACTTACTCCCGTTTTATGAAATTCTTTTAAACTAAAACATACTAAATTTAACTTACTCACAAGCATCATCAATCAATAAAACTTATCACTTGCAAATTATCATGCATAAACAGAACATAAACATATGATATTTTGCAAATCGTTTCAAATAAAATTTTCATAAATTAACTCTAATCAAACTCTAACATAACTTATATGAAATAACAATATACATCGCATATATTAATTAGCAAAAATTAATAATTTCGCTACAAAAAAATTAAACGCTTAAACAACCATATTATGAACATGAAGTATATATGTAATTAACATACATAATAATCAGATTAGATGCAGTTAATAGTATAAATAATAATGAAAACAGTAACTGTGGCAAAACAAAACAATACTGAAGAAACTCAGCTGCCTATGAGGACCTCAATACAGCTGGCAGAAAGGACCTCCAGCATCAGCACATGGTTTTGTTTGAAAGATCATCAAAGCTAATTTAGGGAAGTATCAATCATATCTCAATCCTATTCTTTCCTTGTAATCTTGAGATAATATTATAACAGTCTATTGTTTCCTTCTCAGATACCAGACGAAAAGGAAGGAAACCATGGCAAAAAAAGGAAATCACGCAAAAGATTGAGGATCACCTCAGAAAAAGAAACAATCTTGACAAAAGGAAGAAACCGTTGCTCTCAAGCCTATAAATATCATCAAGCTTCATTCACGCATGGTGTGGATTTCCAAGCAAGTAAATCTAAGTAAGAGCTTTAGCTAAGAAAGCTCTGAGTATAGGAATATTGAGTAATAATATTCTGAGTTGTAACCACTTTGTGTGTGGTGAGTTTTTGTAACTAGTGAGGACACTGGTGAGGACCTCTAAGGTCGAGTGTTTAAAGTGAGAAAGGAGACTCACTTTAGAATTTTTTCCACTGTCTGTAATCGCCTCTTCTGTGATGCCTCAAGTGCAGAATACAACTTCAAGGTCTTCTGTTCTAGTAAGCCAATTGAGGACCTCACCGTTTTCAAATTGAGCTGAGTTGTAACCTCCTCTGTTTTAAGCACTTTCATTTATCTAATAAAGAAGTATCTTTCATCTTATAAAAATACTATTAACCTTGTTGTGTTGATTAAAGTGCAGAAGTTATATATAACCCTATTCACCCCCCTCTAGGGTTCTTTCAATTGGTATCAGAGCAGGTCCACAGATCTCAAGAGTCTAACAACTCATGGTAAAGATCATGGCCGGCCTCAACACAACTGAAGCTCCCCAAGCACGCTCATGGACAAGAGCGCCTCTCCTCACTGGTGAAAATTACAGAATGTGGAAGAGGCAGATGGAAATATTCCTCAGAGACCAAGATGAGGACCTCTGGATCATAGTCACTGAAGGAGATTTCCCTACTCCCACAAAGAAGAATACTACAAACCAGGATGTCCCAAAAGAAAGATCTGAAATGACAGCTGAAGAGCTCACAACTTTGGGAAAAAATATTCGTGCTTTAAATCTATTATATTGCAGTTTTAATCCAAATGATTTTGAACGTGTTTCTAATTGTGAAAATGTCAAACAGGTTTGGGAATATTTGGTTACCTCATATGAGGGTACAAGTCAAGTTAAAGACAGCAAAATGGACATTCTTCCCCAGAAATATGAGGCTTTTAAAATGGAAGAAAATGAATCCATTGAAGAGATGTACAAGAGATTTAGCAGCATTGCTAATCACCTCAAGTCACTTGGAAAGAACTACTCCAATGAGGAGCAAGTCAGAAAAATCCTCAGATGTCTGCCAAGAAGAAAGTGGGGTCCAAAAGTTACAGCCATTGAAGAAGCACAAGACTTGAAGGTCCTCAAACTGGAAGAACTCATTGGGAAACTGCTGGCCCATGAGATCCAACTAAGTGACCTCACAGAACCTAAAGGAATTGCCCTCAAGGCAACTCGAGAATCTAATGATGAATCAGATGAGGATGAGGAAGAAACAATGGCTATGCTGGCAAGAGGGTTCAGAAAATTGTACAGGAAAAATCCAACCTTTCGAGGCTACATCAAGGATGGGCAGCACAGAAAGGCAAAAGGTAAGGCCTCTATGAGAGAAGAAACTCATCCCTTTACTTGCTATGGTTGTGGCAGCTCAGAGCACTTGGTCAAAGACTCTCCCCACGCAAGGAAAAACGAAGATAGAAGAAACATGAGGCCCAAACAACAACAATGTAGCGCAATGCTTGCAACTTGGAGTGACAGTGACTCAAGTGAGGACAACGGTGACTTAGAAGAGGTTGCAAAATGTATGCCTGATGACTCAGCTGAATGAGGAACCAGAAACGTGCTCACCCCAAGATGAGGTAAACATTGATGACCTCCTCAATCTTTCGCCATTACATCTCGCTCATAAATGTATGCATTTGTTCAAATATTCAAAATCCTTGGTAGAAAGAATTAAACACCTTACCAAGCATGTTCAAAGTCTCAGTGAGGCCATTGAAAGTCCAAACTCTCAAAATGACCTCCTGTTCACAGAAAGCAATAGAATATCTCTTGAGGTCAAAGACTGCTATAAAACCATCACTCAATTACCCAATGAGGCAGTCACTGCTTCTCATCCCTACAAAATAAGCTGGCGTTCACAACCCCTCCCTTTCAAACTCGGACCAAAAATCCCCCAAATCAGCCCCCAGAGGACCTCTTCTTCCCACTCGTAACTTGACTCCTCACAGAAAGCATCATCACAAAAACTGTCCAGTTGCTCACACACAAAAGACCTCTCGTAGCATCTCTCCCACACCCTCTAAGTCCTCAAGGTTTTTTCAAGTTGGAAAAATTTGGGTCCCTAAACCTAATGTCACAACTTGTCTGTCGAAATCCAAGGAAGGTATAATGTCCTTTGATGCAGGTATGCCTCAAAACTCACAGCGACCTATGGTATTTGGACAGCGGTTGCTCTCGCCACATGACCGGAGATCCAACCATGTTTTGCGAGTTGAAAACCAACAAAATAGGGAAGGTCAATTTTGGAGACAAAAGCCAAGGCAAGATCCTCGGCATTGGGAAGGTCGGTAAGGACCTCAAAAACTCTCTGAATGATGTATAACTAGTAGAGGGTCTAGAGTATAATTTGCTTAGCATATCTCAGTTTTGTGATAAGGGAAATAGAGTCAGTTTTGATAAAAATGCATGTGTAGTGTTGTCCGAGTCATATCAAATCATACTGCATGGTCATCGCATGAACAATGTTTATGTTATTGATTTAAGTGAGTCTTCTGAGGACCACTCCTACCTTAAGGCTGGAACTGAGGAAACATGGCTGTGGCACCGCCGCCTAGGTCATGTTAGCATGAAAACGTTACAAAAGTTGCATAAGTCAGACCTAGTCCGAGGTCTCCAGCCTCATAAGTTTGAGAAAGATCGGGTTTGTGATGCATGTGCAAAAGGTAAATAGACAAGATCATCCTTCAAACCTCTCAAGTCTGTGACCACCTCAAAATGCATTGACCTCCTTCACATGGACCTCTGTGGTCCCATTCCTTACAAAAGTCTTGGAGGCAGCTCATATATTTTTGTTATAATAGATGATTTTTCAAGATTTACCTGGGTGTTCTTTTTGAAAAGTAAAACAGAAGCTTTTGAGCACTTCTCAAAACTCTACAAGCAACTCAGGTCCTCACAGGAAATTCTGTCAAAGCTATAAGGACAGATCATGGAAGGGAGTTCGACAACAAAGACATGTTTGGAACATTTTGTGCAAAAATAGGGATAATTCACAATTTCTCCGCACCAAGAACCCCTCAGCAAAATGGAGTTGTTGAAAGAAAGAATCTCATCTTGGAGGACATGGAAAGAACAATTATATGCCACAACAATCTTCCAAAATTCCTTTGGGCAGAAATCATCAATGCATCAAACTACATTATGAATCGGTGCACTATCCGGCCATTCTGAAAAAGACCCCTTATGAATTATTCAAAGGGAAGGCACCAAACATCAGTCACCTCAAGGTCCTCGACTGCAAATGCTTTGTTCACATCAATGGAAAGAAGCCAATTAGCAAGTTGGTTGCTCGAAGTGAAGAAGGAATTTTTGTTGGATATTCTTCTACAAGCAAAGCTTACAGAATCTATTTCAAAAACTCAAGATCATTAGAAGACAGCATCCATGTCATTTTTGATGAGGCTGCCTCTTTGGGGCAGACAAATATGCACCCTCCTGTGAGTGACAGTGAAGATGAGCCTCCTCCTAAGCTCTCTCCTGCTCCTCCGTCTTAGATTTCACCACCTCCTGAGGATGCACCCTCACCTCTAGCCTCACCATCACCTCAGGCCTCATTATCTCAGTCCTCCTCTCAGGAGCCCTCACCTCAAGCTCCTCCAGCACCGGAGATCTCTTACAAGTTTAAAGCAGCTCAACCGGCTGATAATCTCCTCACAGATATTAACTCAGGTATACGTACTAGGTCCTCATTAAGAAATTTTTGTGCCTTTAACGCCTTTGTCTCACAGATTGAGCCAAAGCATCATAATGAGGCATTACTGGATCCATGCTGGATCAATGCTATGCAAGAGGAATTAAACCAGTTCAAACGAAGCAAAGTGTGGTCTTTGGTTCCCAGACCTCATTATCATCTAGTCGTTGGTGTCAAATGGGTCTTCCGCAACAAACTGGATGAAAATGGTGCCATCACTAGAAATAAAGCCAGATTGTTGGCTAAAGGTTACAACCAAGAAGAAGGCAACGACTATGATGAAACCTTTGCTCCAGTTGCTCGCTTGGAGGCCATCAGGATCCTTCTCGCTTTTGCATCATCCAAAAATATCAAGCTGCATCAAATGGATGTTAAAAGTGCCTTTCACAATGGAGACTTCACTGAAGAAGTCTATGTTGAACAACCACCAGGCTTTGAGGACATCACACATCAGAATCATGTCTTCTGCCTGCATAAGACCCTCTATGGGCTGAAGCAAGCTCCAAGAGCTTGGTATGAGCACTTCAAGAAGTTCCTCCTTCAAAATGGTTTCAAAAGAGGCAAAGTAGACAAGACTCTCTTTATCAAGGAAAAGAATGGTGAATTCATCATTGCACAAATCTATGTTGATGACATCATCTTTGATGCCTCACATTCCTCTCTTGTTGAAGAATTCTCTCACCTCATGAGTGTTGAATTCGAAATGAGCCTCGTAGGGGAATTAACATTCTTTCTTGGTCTTCAAACCAAACAATCACAAGACGACATCTTCCTGAATCAAAGCAAGTACATTTCGGAGCTCCTTAAAAAGTATCAGCTTGACCACCTCAAGCACTCATCAACTCCGATGTCCTCCACTCTCAAACTTGATTCAGACCCTCACCAGTAAACCTGTCTCAGAAAAACTATATCGAGGTATGATTGGCTCTCTCCTCTGTCTTACAGCAAGCCGTCCTGATATTATGTTAAGTGTTTGCTTATGTGCGCGCTTTCAAAGCGCCCCAAAAGAGTCTCACCTCTCTGCTGTCAAGAGAATTTTGCGTTATCTTGCAGGAACCAAAAGTTTGGGCCTTTGGTACCCTCGTCAGTCTAACCTCCACCTCTGTGGTTACACCGATGCTGATTTTGCTGGATACAAAGTTGATAGAAAAAGAACCACAAGAGGATGTCAAATTCATGGGGCCTTATTTGTCTCCTGGCAATCCAAGAAACAGACCTCAGTGGGTCTCTCCACTGCTGACGCTGAATACGTGGCAGCCGACTCATGTTGCGCTCAAATTTTATGGATCACACATCAAATGGAGGACCTCGGTCTACACTTTACCAATGTGCCCATAAAATGTGATAACATGAGTGCCATTCAAATCACAAAGAATCCGGTGCAACATTCACGGATCAAACATATTGAAATACGCCATCACTTCATCCGCGATCATGTTGAAAAAGGCCATATCAGCTTGGAGTTTGTTCAAACTCATCATCAATTAGCTGATATTTTCACAAAACCACTTCCAGAGGATCAATTCACACATATTCGCCGAGAACTCGGACTGCTTCAACTGGATCCATAATCATCGTGGCATAGGTTGAGGGGGAGTTGTCGCCTCCTGAGGACATCTTTAAAAGGTTCCCCAGCACCATCTGAGGGGGAGCCTCAGTCTAAGGTCCTAAATTTCAGGTAAAACTCCCCTCTTGATATTAGACTTGATCATCTGATGTCCTCATCAGATTGTTCACTCTCTAATCTCTCACATATTAAAATTGGCCACATCAATGGTCTGAATACATTTCCCATATGTATCTCAGCCGTTGTTAGTTTTTTTCCCACTAAAACTCTCTTTTCATTTAAAACTCTTTCCCTCTTTGTCTTTTCCAAATCAAATTTCAAAATCTCTTTTCAAATCTTTCCCTTCCCAAGATTTTTACCCACCTTCCTAAATTACTCCCCTCCCATAAATAACCGTCCCATCTATCACATCACCGTCTCTCTTCATTCTCCGTCAGTCATCTCTTCTCCTTCCCACCACCTACTCTCCATTTACTTTGATCCCATTCCGTCTCCTTTATTTTCTCCTCCATCACCTCTATTTAATTCCACCTTCCCTTATTTACTTTTTACCATCCCCCAACTCACTTACCCTTCTCTCTCTCCCCTCTTACTGGTTCCTCCCAGAACTTTCCCTTTCTTCTCTCACTCTCCTCCACCATGACTAAATGATCTACCAAACCCGTCGCTCCTTCCAGCGTCGCCAAAAGACTTCGGTCAAGCAAACCCCCCGCTTCTCCCGGCGCTGCCTCCACCGAGTCATCCACAGACGAGTTAGCCATTATTCCTTGCCCTTCTCCGGCTACGCCTGGTTCCCTGGAGGCCTTCCGGAAACGGCTGGAATCCATGAAACAGCGCCCCCTCCTTCATTGTGACAGAGTAGATATAGTCAGCCTCCAAGGTACAAAATTCACCTTTCTTTCCACTCTGTCCTCTCTTGGCTGCGATCTCTTTTTCAATGGCGATGACTACTGCTATCCCAACCTCGTTTTTGAATTCTATGTCAATCTTGAGAACATCTCTCCCAAATCGTCCAAACTCGCATACAAAACATCTGTTTTTGGAAGAGAAATCCATCTGTCCCCTCTCAATCTTGAACGCATTTTGGGCATAACTCCCGACCTCTCCAAACCTGCTCTCTCTGACATTAAGGACGCCCGTCTTGAACTTCTCATATCGTTTGGCAAACCATCCACCACCAAATACCCTCAATATATAAACCTCCACTCTGAAGCTCGATGCCTCTATTTCATCCTGGTCCGTACCATTCTTCCCCAAGGTACTTCTAAAGAGACTATCAATGAGCCCTGTGCCTCATTCCTGCTGAACATTCTCAATGACTGTCATCCGGAGATGGGTGAAGTCATCCTCAACCACATCGTCAAAGTAGGCTCTAGCTCTTCAGAACCTCTTCCATACTCCAACCTCCTCAATCTTGTCTTTCGAAAGTTCCATGTCCCTCTCCCTAATGAGGACAAGACCCCCATCTCTCTCTCCACCATTAACACTGCTGTTCTATAATCTCTTGGTTATCATCCTCACACTTCAGGTCACTGGATGCACTCTGATGACCTCCAGCCTCTTCAAGCCTCCTCCTCCGCTCCATCGACTACTGAAGCCTCCTCCGCTCCATCGACTACTGAAGCCTCCAACCCTCTGTAGTCTCAATTGGACATCCTCCACGCTGACATTCAAGCCCTGAAGACTGAAGTGCAATCCCTTCAGGACCTCCAACGCGCCCTACAAACGAACCTTCTGACCTGTACCAGTGTTTGCGCTGCCCTGGCGACCTTGATACAACAGGCAGAAGCTCTTTTAGGTCCTCGCACTTCTTCCTCTGCTGCCGCTGTTGAGGCTACTGTTGATGATCCCAAAGTTGAACCCCCTCCCCAAGCGTAATACCCCTTTCCCCATTCAAATATTGACTTTTTTGAACTGTTTTTTTTTGCTCTTTTGGCTAAACATTTTCTTTTGTACTCTCCTGTTTCCTTATTGTCTGAAAGAAAAAAAGGGGGGAGACGTTCTTGGTCCTTCTTGGTCTATAATTGCAACAAAACTGCTGAACTGTTGCTATGAAATATGGCTACTACTGTTCTGCTACTATATGCATGTGTTATTGTCTCTATTACTCCTGCTCTTAGTACTTGTATAGAACTTCCCTGGAATTTTGTCTTTCAAACAAAAAGGGGGAGATTGAAGAAACTCAGCTGCCTATAAGGACCTCAGGACAGCCGGCAGAAAGGACCTCCAACATCAACACACGGTTTTGTTTGAAAGATCATCAAAGCTAATTAAGGGAAGTATCAATCAAATCTCAATCCTATTCTTTCCTTGTAATCTTGAGATAATATTATAACAGTCTATTGTTTCCTTCTCAGATACCAGACGAAAAGGAAGGAAACCATGGCGAAAAAAGGAAATCACGCAGAAGATTGAGGATCACCTCAGAATAGGAAACAATCTTGACAAAAGGAAGAAGTCGTTGCTCTCAAGCCTATAAATATCATCAAGCTTCATTCACGCATTGTATGGATTTCCAAGCAAGTAAATCTGAGTAGGAGCTTTAGCTAAGAATGTTCTGAGTGTAGGAATATTGAGTAATAATATTCCGAGTTGTAGCCACTTTGTGTGTGGTGAGTTTTTATAACCAGTGAGGAAACTGGTGAGGACCTCTAAGTCGAGTATTTAAAGTGAGAAAGAAGATGATTCACATTTCGAACAGGCATGAATAGAGCATCTATAGGGTAACTTCCGTAATTGACCAAGTAGGATCGTCTAGTTTCTATAGAACTGTAACGTGGTTTGTGAGACCCCGGTTTTATATCGTGCTTCTCGAGGAGCTAGGGGCCTTGGTCATAGAATCTAAGTCAAAGGTCGGTATGAGATTGTTAAGGTAAGGATATCAGTTGAAAAGGGGTCACAACACAAGAAACAAAACTAAGGTCGGTCAAGGAATGGAAAATGGGATTCGGAGGCTTTTAGGGATGCAAATGGGGATGAGGAAATGGGTTGCAACAAGGGAATAATAAGGAGGGAGAATCAAGTGGCAATTCCGTTAGAAAATACCCACCGAGCTTCCTCTTTCGAGGATAGTCCGGATTAACTTCTCCAAAGTCCACCACGGACCCGGAGGGTTAGTGAAACGGAATTCCCTAGTTAACCTCCTTCCACTTTCGTGGGTGAGCATTAACTATCCCAACTCCAACCTTCCACACAAGTGTTGGATGTATTCGAGAGGTTTCGAACGTAAATACATCCCACTTGAGGGAAGGAAAGGAGTGGGAAATTGATTTCCCAACTAATTACTCACTAATATTGCTAACCCAAACCTAATCACCCATTCAGACCCATAATTACCCCCTAACCCATAGGGTTTCTAGCCACTAATCATGATACTAACTAAGCTAACAACATCCAAACCAACCCTAAGCATGATTTCTAACATCAAACAACCATAAACATGTGAAGCAATTGAAATAGCAAGCAAAGCAATTAAACAAGCAAGAAAATAATTAGTAAAGCAATTAATAAAAGAGTTAAGGGAAGAGAATACTTATCAAAATGTTGTAGATGAACAAAGAAAAACAAAGCGAATGATAATCCAAAAATCTCTCAATTGTTTGAATCTTCAATCCTTGAATCACACCAAAAATCCACAAAAACCCTAGAATAATTAAGGCTAATCTCTCACTAAAACTCACTAATACAAAGCTGGAAATAGCGTCTAACACTAGAATCAGATCCCCAAGATAATCGTCAATTGGGATATATATACAAGGTAAAATAGTTGGGCAAAACACAGCGCACAAGCCGGAACATTCGTGCAGAAAAATGGGAGACCGTAGGTACAGTCTAGGAGACCGTAGGTACAGTCTAGAAGACCGTAGGTACGGTCTCTGCCTGTCCAGGGGAGGTAGCGGGTGCCACGCCAAGGGTGGCGGGCGCTACCCTGCGAAATCTGCCTGGCAATTTCTCCTTCGTAAGACCGCAGGTGCGGTCCAGGATACCGCGGGTACTGTCTTCTCCTACCCAGCTGAGGTAGCGGGTGCCACGCCAAGGGTGGCGGGGGCTACCCTCCTCTTTTCTTCCCTTTGTTTTTTCCTTCTTTCCAAGGCATGTAACGCCCGCTACAAGGATCGTAGCGGGTGTTACTTCACTGTTTTGCACCAAATGAAGGGAGGGTGGTCTCAGGTCAACTCCACTTCGGCTCTGTCCGGCTCGGCTCGGGAAATCACCAAAAATGCTCTAAAATGGCCCGGTTTACCTCATTCTGTGTAAAACGCCAAAACCTACAAAATAACCAAAAACATACTAAAAAGCCATGAAATTAAGCACGAAACGAGTCAAAAGCCTAAGAATTAAGGCGCTATTTAGACACAAAATTGAGTCAAAACACCCCCCACACTTAAACTTTTGCTTGTCCCGAGCAAAACAAAACAAAAACTACCTAAACTAACACAAATTCCTCTGTCGTGGGAGAGAAACGAGTTCATTTAGCGTATGCACCAAGCCCTTTGAACCCCCCGGCAGCCCGGGTGGACGAGATTACTCGTGAGGGTTTGTAGCGGCTCTACCCACAAAAGCCAAAGAAAAAGGAGAGCGGGAAAGTGAAAAACAAATCTAAAGAAAAACAAAGGAAAAGGAAAAAACAGCCTCGCTTCAAAGAATCATGCAATCTCAATTAGGAAAACGATATTAATCCTCCAAAAGGAACCGTTATGAGCATCTCACAAACACCTAACTCAAGCAATTGTCAATCTTTGAGATTTTCGATCCCCTACACCTCATGCCAAGCAAAACCCCATGTGCGTAAGTGGTAGTGGGTTCTAACTGATTCCGATCGACTCCAAAGACTCACACCCGAGCTCAAAAACAAAACGAACAAGGAAAGAAAAGAGTTGCCCTCCCCCGCATTTGGTCGCCCTTGGCTTGGTGAGGGTCGCAGGTGATGCAAGGAAAGGCCCCACCCTTTAATAACACTTAAACTTTCTTTTTGGGGTTGGGTAATCCCAACAATTTTTTAAAGCTCAAAGGTCGAGGTTAGTTTTGCGGGAATTGCAACGGCCCATAATGCGGGGTTTACAACACAAGCATTTCCATTCACCTCTTCGTCGCAAGCGATATAGAAGGAGGCTTAAGGGGTATCAACGCCGTACCGCTAATACCGGCTCCGTGTAGGTTGACTAACTTTATGGTTGTTAATGTCGTTCAGCCGACACGCCCCACTTAATCTGATTATTTAACTTTGCTTTCTTTCTCTTTCTTTTGCTTTTGCTTTTGCTTTTTTTTCTTTTTAGAAAATCAAGCTCGGACATGAATCTATAGAATCTCTCAGTTTCAACTAGAATGTGAAAGGAATCGGGGATCTCGCTAGACACTTAATGAAGGAAATCTAAAAAGGATGAGTCATGACAATCACCCAAGATAGGGTCGAAAATGCTCAAAACAGTTTCTTTTAAAGAAGATTAAGAACGACTTCCCAATTTTGACAACAAAATCCAAGAAACAAAGCAAAAACAAAGAGAAAACAAAAACGAAAAACTTTAAAGGTTTTTCACTCCCTTTTTTCTCCTTTTTCACACAAAATTTTTCAAATTTTAAGCAAAACTAAGAAAACAAAAACAAAAATGCTAGGTGATCTACCCTTAAAACAGAATATCTCCTCCTCACACTTAAAACGCCACAATGTCCTCATTGTGGGAAGGTGTCACATGAAAAAGGGTAGAGAACCTACAAAAACAAACAAACAAAAACAACTAGCAAGCAAATGGTGGCAACCCAAGCCTACATGGCTCCAACAGCAATATTATCCCAACACAAACACTCAAAGGGGTTCGCCACCCAAAAGAAAAATCAAGCATGCAACAAGGATCAAAATATACACATTCAAAGAGTGCGAAAGAGGTTACCTCGGGGTCTTCAAATAAATAACGAACCTAATCCGCGATCTAAGAAAACATCACACATGGGTTAGGAGTAAACAAGAAAAATACAATAAGTGTGAGTGTTCGCATGCACAAAAGAAAAAGAACAAAAACAAAAGAAATAGAAAACAAGACACTAGCTAAAGAGCTTGACGAAAAATAAACTATTTACAAAATTTACATTGACACTAGCTAGCCTAACCAATGATGAAGCAATGATGAAGCAATGGAAGCGAAACAACTCAAACCATGGGGATAACAAACTCAACAAAACCAAACTAACCGACACACTTCCCAACTTTCCCATAAAGCACCCCCACACTTATCTAACACTAACAACGTAAATAAAATCGATAAAGAAAGTAAAGTGGGAGTGGGGACACTTACAAATCATTGCTCGGATCCTCCCGGGGGAGGATATGGGTGATAAGGAAAGAAGGTAGGATAGTGGTGGTTTATGTACTCTGGTGGTGCCGGGGGATTGTTTTGCAATGGAGTAGTGATAATACCCCCAGTCACGCCAATACTGATTTTGTTGTTGAAAATACTCCTCGTGCGTTTGAAGTGTAGACTGCTGGCCACGTATCAGATCTTGTTGGGTCTCCAACAAGTTGTTTTGACGCTGGAGTGTCATTCGTTGTTCTCGAAGGTCAACTCTCATTTGTTCACATTGAGAGTTGAGATGCTCAAGTGAAGCTTCCCATGGGTGACTTCCACTTCCACTAGCTTCGCCATGGCCAGTATGCTCCTCTTCTTCCTCCTCATTTTCTTCTTCATTGTCCTCCTCTTCCTCCTCACTACTGGACACATCCGGTCCACCCACCTTGCGGTCACTAGGAACCTGACCACAAGACCAGTTATGCTCCTTAGTGATATCCAACCATTGCTCGGCATAGTCCGGATCCAAGAGAATCTTGGTTTTATTGTCGTGTCCATGGCAATAGATCGTGGCAGTTGGGTGTTTGGCGAGGAAATTCATTTTCTGCAACCGGACCTTGTCGATTGGATCCGGAATATAGCGCGGTGTCCACTTCTTCAAATATTTCCCAAAACCTTCTTGAACTAGAAAGTGGCAAATGATGTGCCCCATCCCGATAGTAGTAGGTCGGGGTTCCATGCTAATCTCCCGAAGACAATGTAGAAGGCAAGATCCGGTGTTGACTCTTTTACCCCTCACGGCATTGTAGATCACAAAGAGATCGTCCTTCCGAACCTTGGGGCATCCATCATCTCTCCCAAATACTGAACTTGTCACGATCCTATGGAAGATTCGGATGACCGGATTGCAAAAATCCCGCCCCTTAGAGTTGCGGGAGCAATGATAGCGTGGTTCTCCATTTCTCGTGCCGAGACTCATCCTCCTCCAACAAATTAGGTCCTTCATTGCCTTTTTCTCATCAAAATTTGCGCATCGCTCATAAAATCTCCCATCCTCGGGCAACCCCAACTTTTGGCAAAAACGCTTCAAGGTGCACTTCTTATCTTTGTTGGCAACTCGATATTCAAAATGTGCATATTTCTTGCTATCATCGTGAACCTTCAAAGAGCTTAAAAATTCGAGGATGGGCTGGTCCACAATCGATTCTTCGATCATGATGAATACCTCCCAACCAAGAATGCTAATGAGATAATCGAAGCTTGGCTTGCAATGGATGGCTTCGATTGTCACCGCATCATAAATATCCGGTGCACATATTTTCCGTGCTTGAGGCGATTCATACCGTTGTCTATGCTCTTCATCCTGGAAAGTTACATCCGCGTCTGGTTCACATCGAATTAGGGTGGCCGGTTGCGCTCGGTAACGATCCTTTGTAGATGAAGATGATCTGGGTTGTGATGAAGAAGCTTCCTTGACGTGTGAACGCTTGCACCTTCCACTCATGATGAATAAAAGCAAGACTTGGAAAGAACTTTGACAATAATAATGCCTAATCTCAAAAGTAAAACAAAAATTCGACACAAGCAACAAACATGTGAGTTTGAAAAGCTTATGCACAAAATTCACAAGAGATTACCTCAAATCGGAGCACTTGAATGTGTATTCACCAAGGAGGAACGATTTTTCTTGTCAAAATGAACCAAACACCACACACAAACAGAATCCAAGAATAGCACACCAAAACAATTCACTATGTGGGTGTGTGTGAGAATCGACAAGGATCCATAATGCAACAAGGGTGAGTGTGTGTTTTACAGATGAAAACCAACAATTAGCCGCACAAACACTACACAAGGACCTAACATTCGAGTTCAACACACAGCAAGGCAAAAAGAATACCAAGACAGCACACTAATACAATTCCTATTGTGAGTGTGTGATTCTCGACAGAGACTCTTAGCGAGGCCTGTGTGTACATGTTTTGACAGATGAAATGTAGCAGATAATCGCACAAAACATCAAGCAAGAACAAAGCATCTGAACTCAGCACACAATGAGGTAGAATTATGTGTAAAAATTGACAAAATCTAACCCTAACTCAACAAGGATGCCAAACGAACAAAATGTAAGAGAAAGGGGGAAGAGTTTCGTACAATTGATACAAGGAATACCTCACTTAGATGTGTAGAATGGATGTTTCGAACAATTCCTCACACCTGGACGAATCTGGGCAGAAATCGTACCCCTAGCAGCAGATTTTCACACAAATGGAGAAGAATGAGGGTTTGGAGATTGAAAATGGAGGGAAAAGAGGGAGTCGAATTGAGATTGAGAGGGATTGAAGGGTGTGAGTGAGTGTTTGTCGCGGTCGCTTATGGTTGTAGAGAGGGAGAGTGCCGAGTTGAGTGAGAAAGAGAAATGGGAAAAATTAGAACAGAATCGGGATTTTAGGGCAAGAATTACCCGGTGACAGTGTCAGGTCGCGGGCGGGACCTATCGAGGGCGTTGGGAGTTGCTGGGCGTTTGTGGATCGCAGGCGCTGTCTCCTTTACCGCAACTGCGGTCGGCTTCTGGAGCGAGTGTTGTTGCTGCTGTTGCTTGCTGCGTAGGGGCTGCTACGACTAAGGTAGCGCCTGCTACCTCTTCTGATGCCAACTCTAAAATTCAATCTAAATCCAACTCCTAAAAATTATCACACTTCAACACTCAATTTTTCATACTTCCTTACATTCAATCCAAAAATTTTTCCAACTTTCAAACTCTCTCAACACTCAATTCTTTTCAAAGCTTCACTCACTCACACTACTTCTTTCACTCCAACTTCAATTTTCTTATTTTTCAACTCCAACTTTTTCTATTTTTAACATCATTTTTCCTCTTTTTTTTCAAACTTTTCTTTTGAACCTAGAACTAATACCTCAAATTACAAGAGAAAGAAATAAAGAAAAACTAAAAAGACAAGAAAAATAGAAAAACCTAAAGAAAACTAAAAAGAAAAATTAAAAAGAAGAAAAAGAAATAAAATAAAGAAAAATGCAAAAATTGAAAATTTGAAAGAAGAACCTCAAAAATTATGGGGTGCCTCCCATAGAGCGCTAGTTTTAGGTCCCTAGCTTGACCTAAATACCCGTTTGATTCTAGAGAGACGTGGTGCACATGAGAGGTATATAATCAGCTTCTTCCACCATGTTCGCTTCTTTTTCCTTCCTCTCCAACTTCTCCCGTCCTTGGACAACCTCAAATCAAGTCGTCCTTCCAATCTTTTGGTTGACCATAAGCAAGGAGAGGATGATGTCGTCTTTGATTTCTTCCAATGGCGCTTCCTCCTCCTTTTCCAACACCTCCTCATCACCTTCGCAAATAGAACAAGAGTCTCCTCCAGTGGTTTGATTGGGTGATGGGTATAAAGAAACAACTTGGGCCTTTCTTCAAGTGGTTCTCCAAGTTTTAGACACTTGGGAACAATCTTCTCAAACTCTATGCTCTCAATATAAACTTCATCCAATGAGATCTCCCTCCATAATGGAACAATCTTGAGGGAATCATCACGAGATGCATCTTCAATTACCTCGGGTTCGGAACATAAGGCCTCGAGATGATCGTTGTCCTTCCCATTGTCGGGTTCCACTTCAAGAATGTAAACTTCCTCTTGACGCTTATGAACAATTGTTTCTATCATATTGACTTCAATACAAAGCGGCTTGAAAGTTCGTTTCTCAATTGGAACATCATGCCTTAGATCTATATGCTCTTCATCCATTAAGTGTTGAATCAACCAATTGGGGAGAGGAATTTGCATTTGGTGGGGATCAAATTGTTCTTCAGGATATTCACTAATATTTTCATTCAAAACTATATCTTGTTGTTCCTCCACCTTCTCTTCTACGCAATTGGCTTCCTCATCAATCAAATCCTCCTTCTCATCATCAACCAACTACTCAACCTCCATACCCTCTCCTTCGGCTTTATCCTCAACATCTCCCTCATTTTCTCCAAAAAGTCTCTCCTCCACCATCTCAGACTCCTCAACTTCTCCTCCACCACACATAGTAATAGCATTCACCTCCACTTCTTGGATATGAGTAGGTTGGATGGATGCAAGTTGAAATTGGTTGGCTTGAGCCAATTCGAGCTCGAGACTTTGGATATAAGCTTGATCCTCCTCTCGGTCTTCCATGATTCGCTCCAAACGTCAACCAAATGAGGATTCTTGGGGTGGTTGAGAAATTTGAGGTTGTGGAATGTCTTGTTGGGTTAGATAGAAGGTTTCTTCTTGAATGAATGAGTGATGGTCAATGGATTGGAAGGTAGAAGGGTGTTGGTTGGTGGTAAAATCATAAGAAATGGGATCGTGTTCAATATGGGAAGAATGAACGACACTCACTTGTTCTAATTGTTGAAAATTGAACACTTGCGCTTCTTGAGCCGTTCTCAATTGCTTAGAAGTCTCCTCATTCGCCTTCTCTTTTTTGCATTTAGTAAATAGAAGCTAAGAGAAGTGCAATAATAGAATTCTTCTCCAAAGATGAATCTCCTCCACTAGATTTGCAACCTCCAAAATCAGGAGCATATTGAATGAGCTCATGAAGGAATTGTTCGGCCTCCCCCGCAGTCTTCTTCAAAAATGTCCCTCCGGATGCTATATCGATCGATTGTGGTAGTTAATTCTCTTAATAGAAGTGCTGAAGAAGCATACAGTTGGGTAGATTGTGGTGCGGACACTGACGTTGGAGACTTTTGAATCTCCCCCATGCGTCGAAAAGAGACTCTCTGGCTTTTTTCTTGAAACTCATAATATCTTCCCGGAGTATACAAGTTTTGTCGGTCGGGAAAAATCTTTTAAGGAAGTCTTTCTTTAGGGCCTCCCACGAAGAATAAAATCCAGGTGGACATATATCAAGCCACATTTCGGCTTTTCCCTTTAGAATAAGAGGAAAGAACTTCAACTTCAAATACTCCGAAGATATTCCGGGCATATGTATGAAACTAATACGCTTTTCAAATCTCTCCATATGAGCAATAGGACTCTCGGAAATATCTCCATGGAATGGGTTACACTCAAAAACTTCAAGAAGATTCGGCTTAAACTCGATTACCGTGTCGGGTGGTAAAGGTGGTAAAATGATTGGGTTGCCTCCCGTACCCGAAGATGGAACGACATATGGTAGAAGAGTACGGGGTGAATCAGCTTGAACTTCACCCATTGGACTTGAAGCCTCCTACGATGCTCGATAGAACATTAGGGCGTACCTACATGCACCAACAAGAACAAATAGAAGCATCAAATACATCAGGATTAGCACTAACTAATTTCTAGCGTGAAAGCAATCTCAAATAACCAAAATCCAAGAAACTAAAACTAGGGGCGTTGGCTGCCCGACAACGGCGTCATTTTGTGTAACGTGATTTGTGAGACCCCGATTTTATATCGTGCTTCTCGAGGAGCTAGGGGCCTTGGTCATAGAATCTAAGTCAAAGGTCGGGATGAGATTGTTAAGGTAAGGATATCAGTTGAAAAGGGGTCACAACACAAGAAACAAAACTAAGGTCGGTCAAGGAATGGAAAATGGGCTTCGGAGGCTTTTAGGGATGCAAACGGGGATGAGGAAATGGGTTTTGCAACAAGGGAATAATAAGGAGGGAGAATCAAGTGGCAATTCTGTTAGAAAATACCCACTGAGCTTTCTCTTTCGAGGATAGTCCGGATTAACTTCTCCAAAGTCCACCACGGACCCGGAGGGTTAGTGAAACGGAATTCCCTAGTTAACCTCCTTCCACTTTCGTGGGTGAGCATTAACTATCCCAACTCCAACCTTCCACACAAGTGTTGGATGTATTCGGGAGATTTCGGACCCAAATACATCCCACTTGAGGGAAGGAAAGGAGTGAAAAATTGATTTCCCAACTAATTACTCACTAATGTTGCTAACCCAAACCTAATCACCCATTCACACCCTTAATTATCCCCTAACCCATAGGGTTTCTAGCCACTAATCATGATACTAACTAAGCTAATAACATCCAAACCAACCCTAAGCATGATTTCTAACATCAAACAACCATAAGCAAGCGAAACAATTGAAATAGCAAGGAAAGCAATTAATCAAGCAAGAAAGTAATTAGTAAAGCAATTAATAAAAGAGTTAAGGGAAGAGAATACTTATCAAAATGTTGTAGATGAACAAAGAAAAACAAAGGGAATGGTAATCTAACAATCTCTCAATTGTTTGAATCTTCAATCCTTGAATTACACCAAAAATCCACAAAAACCCTAGAATAATTAAGGCTAATCTCTCCCTAAAACTCACTAATACAAAGCTGGAAATAGAGTCTAACACTAGAATCGGATCCCCAAGATAACCGTCAATTGGGATATATATGCAAGGTAAAACAGTTGGGCAAAACGCAGCGCACATCCCGGAACATTTGCGCAGAAAAATGGGAGACCGTAGGTACGGTCTAGGAGACCGTAGGTACGGTCTCTGCCTGTCCGGGGGGAGGTAGCAGGTACCACGCCAATGGTTGCGGGCGCTACCCTGCGAAGTCTACCTGGCGATTTCTCCGTCATAAGACCGCAGGTGCAGTCCGGGATACCGCCGGTAATGTCTTCCCTTACCCAGCTGAGGTAGCGGGTGCCACGCCAAGGGTGGCGGGGGCTACCCTCCTCTTTTCTTCCTTCTTTCCAAGGCATGTAATGCCCACTACAAGGATCGTAGCGGGTGTTACCTCACTGTTTTGCACCAAATGAAGGGAAGGTGGTCTCGGGTCAACTCCGCTTCGGCTCTCGGTCTGGCTCAGCTCGGGAAATCACCAAAAATACTCTAAAATGGCCTGTTTTACCTCGTTTTTGTGTAAAATGCCAAAACCTACAAAATAACAAAAAACATACTAAAAAGCCATGAAATTAAGCATGAAACGAGTCAAAAGCCTAAGAATTAAGGCGCTATTTAGACACAAAATTGAGTCTAAACAAGAACCTATCACTAAAATACCTCTAGAGGGGGATAGGGCTAAGCGGAGCGAAAAGGGTTTTCCATGAGATGGGAAATGAAAACTATTAGCCCCACACGAAGTTTGTGAATAAGTGATTGTCTGATAATAAGCAAGGAATACCTATCTTTCTGCTAACCAAGATGTATTGAACTCATAATTCATTAGATACTTTTTATGACCCAAACTATGTGATTGAATAAATCCTCCTCTATTTGTTGCGGGTCGAGGGCTCCTTCCCCGCCACATTAAAATTACCTTCTAGGGAGGTCCGTTTGATATCAGAAAACTGCTCAGCAACATGATTCAGGGTTGACCATAGAATAGATTCTCTTCAAACGAACCAGCCTATCCTCGCTCTGTACATATAGGACTTACTTATACGGTGGTTGGACAAAAGACACATTGGATTTTTAATTTCAATGTGGCAGAAACGATCATTGGATTCCGCGGGGTAAATGCATTAAAAAGGGACAAATTTTAGAGAGTCACTTTAGAATTTGTTCCACTGTCTGTAATCGCCTCTTCTGTGAGGCCTCAAGTGCAGAAGACAACTTCAAGGTCTTCTGTTCCAGTATGCCAATTGAGGACATCACAGTTTTCAAATTGAGCTGAGTTGTAACCTCCTCTGTTTTAAGCACTTTCATTTATCTAATAAAGAATATCTTTCATCTTATAAAAGTGCTATTAACCTTGTTGTGTTGATTAAAGTGCAAAAGTTATATATAACCATATTCACCCCTTCTCTAGGGTTCTTTCAAATACTAATAGATTTAGGGTTTACATAAGGCACTGGGCAAACTTGTGCTGGTCAGGCGGGGTTCCGGCAACGTAGGCGGCAGCGACGTCAGACGGTGGAAGATCGTCGGGAGTCAAGCGGTGGCGGTAGCGGGGCACGATGTCGCGGGTTGAGCGCCCAGCAGCAGGTCATTTCGATCCCTCACGATCTGGGCAGAGTGTGGCGGTCCTGGGCGGATGGTGGCTGGTGTTGAGGCGGTGGCAGGCGTGTCTGGTGGTGACGGCGAGGTCGCGGTCGCAGTATGGTGGTGGTGCACGGTGGCAGCGAAGGTGAGAGAGGAAGAAAGAGAGTGAAATAGAGAGAGAGAGAGAGAGAGAGAGAGAGAGAGAGAGAGAGAGGGCAGAGCGGCGGTTGGCTGGTGGTGGGTTGCGGTCTCCGGCGAAGGGTCCGTCCGACGGTGGTGGCGGCAGACGACTGGAGGCAGTAGCACTTACAACATAGGGGGAGGAAGAGAGAGATGAAGGTAGGGTTAGGGTTTAGGTTTAGGTTTTCCCATTAACTATTAATACCACTTAAACAAGAAACTTGAATAAATATAAAATAAAATAACTAATACATGTTGCTGCTTTTAATAGAAATAGGAAAAAAATAAAATTTGTAATTTTCTAAAATAAAATAAGAACTACATAAAAATAAAACTAAAAACACATAATTCATAAATAATTAAAAGAAAACACATAAAATAATACGATATTAATCACATAAAATTACCAAAATTACCCTTACTTTCACGCACATAGAAAATTACTAAAATACCCTTGTTAGTCCCTAAACGATTCTACGAGCTCAAGTGTTAGCTAAAAACAATCGTCGATAAAATCTCAAAAAAATTAACGGAGTCAAATTTAATTACTAACGACGTAACGGTCAACACCTTCAAATTTTTTGGGGTTTTACAATTACCAATAAAATACTAATATTTGTATTATTTGTATCTCAAACTAAAATATATTATTGTTCAAGCCTTAGGGAAATAATAATTAGACACTATTTGATGCGCCCCCCGAACTTAGGGTGTGTTTGCTATGTCCCTTGATAATTGCATGAGTAAACGCAATCACACAAAATTGGCATGTTTGGTGAGTATAAAAAAAAATGAAATAGATTAGGAATGATTCTAATTCCTATTTTTATTGTTTGAAAAAGCACATTTTAGAATGGAATAGTAATGCCATGATATTAGCTATCTCTTCCAAATGAAGCAATTAGAAACCTCCAAAATGTGTGGGAAATTGGCTATCTTTTTTCTACCATAATAATAATAATAATAATAATAATAATAATAATAATAATAAACAATAATAACTAATAGTTATAATTAGAGTTGGGAAAAGCTGGCCCGACACGATTGCCGACTCGAAACCGACACGAAGTTAAATGGGTTTGGGTATAAATTTTCAACCCATTTAGTTAACTGGGTTGACACGATAAATCCGTTTAAATAATTAGGTTTGGGTTGGGTTGAGAATATTGATACGAAAAATGACACATTAAACTCGTTTATAATTGGGTTAGTGACAAAATTGACATGGGAAAGGATACATTTAACCCGTTTAAGTAAGATAATGTTTTTAATGTTGCTTGGGTTTGTTATGGATTGTTTAGAATAGCCTAACTTGGGTTATGCCAAATATTAAAGAAACACTAAATAAATGAGTTCACAGATAATAAATAAATGGTCGAAACCCTTGCATTTTGTTTTCCTAAGTTGATGGTCATTAAATGTATGTCTATTAAGTGGTAAATAGGTTACTCAAAACTGACTCGTTTAACCTATTTAGTTAAATGTGTTAGATTCATGTCCACTCATTTATTTGATAAACGGTTATGTCAAGAAATTTCAACATGTTTATTAAATGGGTAGGTTTCAGGTTTGGGGTTCTTCAACCCATTATCTCCAACACAAACATGACACGACATGTTACTCAGCTCTAGTTAGCAGTACGTTATAGTTAAATATTATTATTATTATTATTCTTATTATTATTTTATAAATAATATTATAATAATAATAACAACAACAACAACAACAATAACTTTGATTTCATTGCTCCTTTTATTAAACACTTTCAATTTTTTTATTCTAATTCCATACCCAAATTCACTAGGATTCTAATTCTATATCCAACACATTTCATTTATTTCCCCAAACGGGACTTTAAAGGAGATTCAATTAAACTTATGGGTGTATTGTTGGAAAAAAATCAATGAGATGGAGAAACACGGTCACATGGAAGATGGAGGATCACTTGGGTGACTAGGAGTCGACGGATTACCCGATTCCCCTTAAGACTTATTAACTAGACCGTGAAAAGACTCAAGGGTAAAACCTAACTTCTTGTAAGAAAAGTTACAAGATTTCTCAAAGGACTCTCAAAGAGTTGCTGCAGTCAACACCTTAAGAGTGTGTGCTGAATGCTCTCCAGAAAGAAAAGATGAAGATTGAGGGTGTGGATGAATGAGCAATTCATCCACCTTTTATAGTAAACTTTTAAGCCATCAAGAGGGTCAAACTTACCATAATCATAGAGCATAATTCTTGGGATATGTTTGAATACCATTGATGAGAGATCATGACTGATTTCTCAATCAAATAATATCCCCAAATGAACTCTATTGTAATTAACCCCAAGGCATAAATCGTGGGATTTCAAATCAGTCCTGACTGGACTTCAACACGACCTGTATTGGATCAACACGATCCGTGTTGACCTCAATACAGTTCGTGTTAGATCAACACGGTCCCTATTGATCCAGTGCACAATTTCTGTGCTCTCTGGACACCAACACGAGTCGTGTCATGCCAGACATGATCCGTGTTGATCCCCTTTTTCTTATTAAGCTTATTTTTCGACCTCCCGGTCGATCTTATGCTTATAACTTATACTTTATGTCTCTTAGCTCTTGAAATATTCCAACAATCCCCCGCCATTTCAAGAGTACCACTTGAAATAGCCCGGGATCCCTCACTTGGGTAAAATTACCCCCGCCATACATGGCAATTTCTAGAATGATTCAACACTCGAGAAATCAAGGAGTTTTTATGCGTCATGAAAGTGTCTTTCGACTTGAACTTTCACTTAGTGTACATAATTCAATTAGTCTGGATGCATAAGTAGACAAGCTTTGAACTTTACATCCTTACTTGACTAATTGGATACGTAACACACACACACAACCCAAAACCTTGCTTAAAAATAAAGACACTATTTCAAACTGGCCATGTGTCCTATACCCTCCGCGAGAACAATCAAGCCGAGCCCTAGGCTATCTGAAGTGGCCCACTTCACGTCCTCGCATAGGCAGACTTTTACACCCCGTAAGGCCGTAATAGAGCTCCCTATCTCATCGATTCAAAGTCTGTTAACGAGTCATAGACTCAAGCCTCTTGAACATTACGGTTCTTGAGCATCATCTTGTCCTTGGGATGATTTATCTTAAATATTTTGATGCTCCCATTATCATTCAACGTCGTCGACTATTGAACTCAGGCTTAACCAAAGATGTCAAGCGTGAGTTGGAGCTTCGTTGATGACAATTTATAAGTGGGCTTTACTCCCATCCCCTTATCAAGGATCACTAGATGATCTTGTGACCTTGTAAGAATTTGATCATGATACTTTTGAGTGCCCTCTATTACCTAAGATCACTAGGTATGTACATATCTTTCCATGACCTTACTTATCATGATCATATCTTAAACTTAACATTTCTTTCCTTCATCATAGTTGTGATAACACCATCACACTATAGGATTAGGTAAGAAATACTTTACCATTTATCATAGTATGACTAAACCATCGCATTATAAGCTTTGGTAAACTTTAAATATTGAGTTCATATTTGAACTTACAAAAACGAATGCTTTAGTAGGCGACAAACCTTTGAACTATACATTCTTTTGTAATGCCAAAATCTCATGAGCTCAAATCTTGATTATAACATTATCCAAATAACATGGATAATCCTCGTAATATTTATAAAGAGATTACTATAACCTTGTCCAAGATGTTAGACTACTTGTATAGTTACTTTCAAAGAAATGCTTATAAGATCAATTTCTTTTGATTTTTCGCATTTTTTTTCCTTATCACTATGTCTTTATCCAAGTATCTTGGATTACATAGTCACTACTAATACCTTAGAACAACCTTATAAATAAAATTAACATTTGATTTTCCATGTTCTTCGCATAACTACATCCAAATAAACTTTTGGATTTCATAGTTAAAATTTATTGCCTTAGAACCTTGTAAATCAAATTAACATTTGATTTTCATGTTCTTTGAATAACTATGTCCAAATAACTTTGAATTTTATAGTTATAGCCTTTGTATAAATCAAAATGGTATTTGATTTTCCATGGAAGAGATCTCTTCCAAATTAAATTTGAAGAAACACTTAAGTTTCGTGGAAATTAGATTCCATCTTATGTGTAACTTAAAACTTTATACTTTCAACAATTTGTTACAAAGCTTGAATACCATAAACTTGAATACCATATGTAATGAAACTTATTACATATCTTAGCATTGGCAAGGGGAGAAAGAACCTCAATCGATCTTGAAGTTATATGGCCTTTACTTATATGATCAAACTTCATTCTAATTAGGATCATGTTTCCTTATACATGATTAGATCCACTTCTTAAATATTAGACCGTGGAACTCATAACCATTCGTCCCGTATGCCAATCTTACTCACAATATTAATCCATAAACTACTTAAGGATGGATCAAACAAATGTATATGAGACTCATATGCATTTCCCTTTGTAGCAAACTTGATTGAATCCTACATATCAAACATGTAAACTTGATTAATAGACTATTAACAAAGGAAGCAATGATCATCTAGTTTTCTAACACATGAACTTAGGTAAACATCATGCGTTCAAAAATAAATGATCATGCACATAGTCTAACATGCATACATTATGCAACTTATCTTATAGTAGATACACTCTACTTACATTCATACATGATGAACACTTATAATTTCATAAAATGGAGATAAAGCCAAGTACATGTATTCAACTTAAGCACATGAATACATAGAACCATGATTATCCTTACATCTTACATAATCATACACTTAACAAGCCTTAACCATATGCCTCAATATGTAAGCCACATATATTAGCATACGAACCATAAAGTATGAACCTTCTCACAAACATTTACTTTATCTCATGAAGAAACATCATATATGACAAAGTAAACACTTAACAATAAAATCATCTTGATAATAACAAGACCATTGAGCATGAGAAGCTTGCACGTATAAATAGATTTGTGTATATGTTACTTATGACACACCCATAGCCCATATGTTTATAATAATCACATAAACCGTCATTATTTCTTATGAGGCTATGCTAAACTTATCGAAACAATACTATGCGTGAGAACTTTAATAACTACCAGGACAAACAAGAAATATACATTTCTACTTGTACTCATATAAACAAAATACCTTATTCATATCTCAATAATAAGAAAACATGTCATGGCTAACTTATTCACGCAATGTAATCATATGGATTTACTTGATCTTATACTTTTAACAAAGTTAACACAAGTAGTTAATTAACATCACATGACTCTTGAACTTGTCATGCCTCAAACATAAATAAAAGGTATATATAACATGATTGATTGGTAACTTGACATGCATACTAGCATCTTGAAACTTAGATCAACCAAGACATTTTATCAAGGAAAACTTGCATAGGTGCTCATCAAAATATATATAAAGACATATATATTTAAACAACTTCTAATCATGAATACTTTTCGAGCACTTGTAAACATATAATTGTCAAAACTTTAAGCATCGTAAACGTGAACTCACATTAGACAATCAACTTGAATTTAAATAAACATGCAAAGACTTGAGACCATAAGAGCATTCATATAAACCTTCTTGGCATAATCAACTAATTAGGAATTAAAACATATGAATTCACCTCGAAACAAATTACCATGAATCCATATTTATAAATTTCCTTGTCAAACTCATACATTTCATGGACACTTGCATTTTCTTCATATTATGTATGCTTAACAAGACATGAACCAAATTAAACATGTAACACCCCTGTTCGGTTGGGGTAAATTGGGGTTTTAAAAGAGTAAGGGTTGTCGTATCCGCAGGGATGGTGTGTCAGGTTAATAGGGAATTGGTTTGGCAGAGTTTCAAATTGCAAAAAACAGTAATAATAAAACTAAGCTAAACAGGAATCAAAAACAATAATTACTAAAGCAAACATAAATCGAGAATTAAAACTTAATCTAATCAAACATGAACTGCGAATTAATTAAGATGAACACTTAGCAAAATCAATATCATGCAAGAACTAATAAAAAGAGACAATTAAATATTAACCAACTAACAACCTTAATTGTAGGGAAGAAAATTATGCTACTGGCAATGCAAAATAACGAATTAACTAACAAAATTAAAAGACTCGATGAAATTAAGGGAATAGAGTATACCGACAGTCTTCTTTTCACTCTACCTCCCCTTGCTAGCATCACAAACTCTCCCGAACAGACAAAAGTCATGATTCGGATTACTAAGAATCCCCCAAATCCTCACTTGGAAGGAGAATTTGTGAACCCTTAATCCTGCTCTTTCACTAAAAATTGGAATTTGGTTGTGAACTAATACTAATAACTCGAAGTAACAAGACTAGAAACAAAAAGTGAGAAGAACAAGAATTGAAAACTTGAATTGAATTAAAGATTGAAAGAGTAAATTACAATCGAAGAATAACGGTAGGCAAAAGTAAAAGAAAAACCATGAAACTAAACCCTAGAAGAATAAGACTAAAAACGAGAAAACATAAAACTAACTCTAAAATTTGATCCCTCTCATGCGGCGACTAGGTCTTCTATTTATATGTGCCGGTGGAATGAGCGCTGCCAGCGTTTTATAAACGCTGCCAGCGTCTTTGTCTTCCGCCTTTTTGGTTTGTGAAGCTAAACGCTGGCAGCGTTTTGCTACGCTAAGTTTATGCATGATTCAAACGTTGGTAGCGTTTATAAATGCTGGCAGCATTTTGCTTGAACGCCAATTACTTTGTCTATGATCTAGGCGCTGTCAACGTTTTATAAACATTGCCAGCGTTTTTGTCTTCCGCCCATTTCGACTAGTCGCGGGTGCGACACTTCTGTAGCGGGCACGACTCTGTTGGATTTTGGACTATTTTCAGCCTTTTTGCTCGGTTTTCCTTCTAACTCCTTATTATCCTACAAAAACACAAAATCATCATAACTAATATATAATTAAGGGGCTAAAACAAGCAAAATACCCAATAAAATGATATAAATTCGGCTCGAAACGAGACCGAACAGCACTCCCACACAAGGGTTTGCTCGCCCCGAGCAAACTAAAACAAAGAAAGAAAATGAAACTAAATTATCCTAACTCACTTTCTTAGGAATCACGGTTGCATTTAGCGTATGCAACAAGCCCTTTAAACCCCTTGGCAGCCCAAGTGGACGAGGAAGGTCTCATGAGGGTTTATAGACGCTATACCCACAAAAGCAAAGGAAAAGAAAAGAAAAGAAAGAAAGGAGAAGAAAAGAAAAAAAACACTTCAAAAACTAAGGAATTAAAGGGGTGAGAAACACTTTGTAAAGATAAGAGGCGAAATCAAGAAAAGAAGCATAAAGAAGGTTCACACACACGGTCGCGAAGCTAACCACTCAAACAACGGATTCATCAACTCAGAACAGTTATCAAACACTTTCAAGGCAACTAGCAAGACCGTTACTAAACTTCACATTTTTCACCTCGCTCATGCATAAGCTTGATGGGTTCCTCGTGCTCAAGTGCAGTGTTTCTGGCTTGTTTTTATTCAAGTTAAGGTTCAATCGGTTAGAATTAACTACTCAAACACCCATGCTCGATTTGTTTAAGGAATTAACGGTGGTTCCTCTCCCTATTTTGTGTCGCCCTTGGCTTGGTGAAGGCCGCAGGTTACATAGTGATTGGTTCCACACTTATTGCAATTAACTTTTTTGGTTGATGTCGGTTTGTTCGAGAATTGAGCGGCCCAGAAAGGGGTCTACTCTTCCTACATAGATCTTTCCATACACATACAAGGTGCTTAAGGGGCGTGAGTGCCGCACCACTCTCACCGATACATGTAGGTGAACCAACAATTTTGAGAATTTCTTAGATTACTATTTTTGTGTTAGTATTTTCGGGAATTGGATGGCCCATAAATGGGGTTTACCCTCCCAACACAGGTTACTCCATACGAAACGAAGTGCTTAAGGGGTAAGAGCGCCGTACTACTCATACCAACCCGTGTAGGTGTACTAACTTTTTTATTTTTTCAATTTTTTAGTTTTTTTTCTTTATTTAGAGCATGGGTATTCAAGAAGCTAAAACTTTCTTCCTAAACCAAGACCATCACATTAATTCGCCTAGAAGTGATTTTCTAAGGATACCACATGGTTGCAAATATAGGTGAGATTATTATGTTTAGGAAAAGCAACAATCAAGCCTAAACCTATCAAGCATTCACTAACTATTCCTAACTAAGCAATTTCATTATTCTAGCAATCAACGACCAACCATACATACAAACTACCTCTAGCAGAAAAAAATTTTAAAAATTTCACCTAATTTCAATGGTAACTAAAGTTGTTTCTCTTCCAAAGACTGGTAAGGCACTTGTGCCACCTCACTCCCACACAAAAACTCTACAATATCGTCATTGTGAATAAGGTGACACCACACACAAAAGAAAAAAAAAAACTCATAAAAGAAAAGAAAAACACAAGTCGGCATGCATGCCACCCCCATTCCCACACAAAAAGGCCAACAATGTCTTCATTGGAAATAGAAGTAATCAAGCACACCAAAGAAAATCAAGAAACACACCAAAAGAAATAAAGAAAAGTAAACTACTCACTAACCATATTAAACAAAAAAAAAAAGAAAAGGAAGGATATTACTTGGTTGGGTACTGAGTATACCCAAACAATGAAATCTTGCTTAAGATAATAAGACCCACACATGGAGCATCAGCCACTCCATTATCACCTCAAGATGTTGCGCACCATCTCATAACCATTCAATGCCCGTAGTAACAAGTCATGCATCCTAGCATGCATCTCAGAGTGGTGAACATAAGAGCACAATCTCAAAATTCCATCAGCAAACGTTAGTGCTCTTAACAGTTTTTATCGAATGCCTTAGAAAAGTCATAGAATTGACAGACTACAGGAATGTACACAACTTTTCTAGGCACCTTAAAAGGAGACATGACAAATGATTCCTCCCGTTGACTTGTAAATGGAGATTGGGTATGCAAATAACGGGAGGAGGCAGTACGATACACTCCTTAACCTTCTCATGCACGGACTTGGATGCAAACAATGACTTATAAAGCATATCACCATCAAAAATATCATTGTCACAAACCAAGTTCAAACACTTAGGATCAATCCCCAAAGACTCGAGTTCATCATCATAAGATTTCACATTATTTTCAATGTATTCACAGGAAAGGGTAGATAATGCCTCATTAATACAATGATCCTTAATGTAAGTGAATAATTCAGTATTAAGCACACATTCAATTATAAAGGATTCAATTTCACTCTCACCAAGATCATGTTCAGTTACATCACAAGTGTCATGGCATTCATTAGACTCAACCTTTTCTTCACACAAAGGCATGGACAATGGTGTGGACAATGGTTCATCATCTAACATGTTTTCATCAAGTTTTACATCATCACACACAAAATCATCAATTTTCTCATGCTCTCTAGATATGGCTAGAGCTAAGGAATTACTAAGCTCAATACATGAAAAACTAGGTCTGTTATAGTAGTCACCATCCTCATCATAATCAAACAAAGAAGAATCATCATGCATTTCAGGACTCAAAGACAATGAATGTTCTACTTCAACTATCGACTCAACCACTGGTGAAGAAGTTTCTACCCTAGAACTAGTCTCATGTAAAAATTCATGCATGCACTCAGTCATTTTCGCACAAAATTCATCCACTTTAGGTTGAAAACAAGAATCAGAATCATGGTATGGAGAATCACAATGTGAGCACAAAGGATGAGACTCAACAACATCACATCACATGGGGGAAGATCATAAGAGTTTTCTACATATTACCTACCATAAGATTGATCATCAAAATACATGGGATATTGACATGATTGTTCAGTTAAGGTCTCCGAGGGTGGTGCAAAATTTGAAATATGGGGGTCCACAGAAGACTTTCGTTGTTCCAATTCATAAGTATCCCTAGACAACCATTCAAGAAATTCCCATGCCTCATCTTCTCCTAAATTAGAAAACTCATAATATTCTAAGAGATTACGAGTTTCATAATTTATACCCTCATACACAATACCCAAGATATCTAATGTATCATATGAGATACCATATGATTCACATTGAGCAACATAATCCTGTAATCTAGCAAAATATCTCCAAAATATTTCTTGCTTAAATTGTGGAACCCTAACATCGTTCATGACTCTCTTTTATTTATTTTTTATTTTTTATATATATATTTTTTTGTTTTTCAAATTTTATGTTCACATTTTTTTTTCTGAATTAAATTACAACTAAGAAAGCAATAAACTATTTACACACAAACCAATAATCAAATCTACCAAATAACGCATCCCCGGCAAAGACGCCATTATTCGGTTGGGGTAAATTGGGGTTTTAAAAGAGTAAGGGTTGTTGTATCCGTAGGGATGGTGTGTCAGGTTAATAGGGAATTGGTTTGGCAGAGTTTCAAATTGTGAAAAAACAGTAATAATAAAACTAAGCTAAACAGGAATCAAAAACAATAATTACTAAAGCAAAGATAAATCGAGAATTAAAACTTAATCTAATCAAACATGAACTGGGAATTAATTAAGATGAACACTTAGCAAAATCAATATCATGCAAGAATTAATAAAAAGAGACAATTAAATATTAACCAACTAACAACCTAAGAAGAAAATTATACTACTGGCAATGCGAAATAACGAATTAACTAACAAAATTAAAAGACTCGATGAAATCAAGGGAATAGAGTATATCGACAGTCTTCTTTTCACTCTACCTCCCCTTGCTAGCATCACGAACTCTCCCGAACAAACAAAGGTCATGATTCGGATTACTAAGAATTCTCCAAATCCTCACTTGGAAGGAGAACTTGTGAACCTTTAATCGTCCTCTTTCACTAAAAATTGGAATTCGATTGTGAACTAATACTAATAACTCGAAGTAACAAGACTACAAATAAAAAGCGAGAAGAACAAGAATTGAAAACTTGAATTGAATTAAAGATTGAAAGAGTAAATTACAATCGAAGAATAACGGTAGGCAAAAGCAAAAGAAAAACCATGAAACTAAACCCTAGAACAATAAGACTAAAAACGAGAAAACATAAAACTAACTCTAAAATTCGATCCCTCTCATGCGACGACTATGTCTTCTATTTATATGTGCCGGTGGAATGAGGCGCTCCCAGCTTCTTTGTCTTCCGCCTTTTTGGTTTATGAAGCTAAACGCTAGTAGCGTTTATAAACGCTGGCAGCGTTTTGCTTGAACGCCAATTGCTTTGTCTCTGATCTAGGCGCTGCCAGCGTTTTATAAATGCTGCCAGTGTTTTTGTCTTCTGCCCATTTCGACCAGTCGCGGGCACGACACTTCTGTAGCGGGTGCGACACTTCTATAGCGGGCGCGACTCTGTTGATTTTTGATTGTTTTCAGCCTTTTTGCTTGGTTTTCCTTCTAACTCCTTATTATTCTACAAAAACACAAATTCATCATAACTAATATATAATTAAGGGGCTAGAACAAGCAAAATACCCAATAAAATGATATAAATTCGGCTCGAAAGGAGACCGAACAACCCCCAGGTTACTATCCACAAGATTAAACTAATAACTCACTTAACTTAATGATTAGCAGCGGATAAACACCTGAGAGCGTTACCGCCGTCTGTGTAAACGGACAAGGCTAAAACTACAAGCCAAGGCAAGCAATCAAGCATAAGACTAACTTAAAACATGCATCATCAAGACATAACTTAACTTAACAACCTCAGAGCAACATAACTCAACCTAATAAACATTACACAAGCCAGAATCAATGATTTATGTTATTTCCTTCAGAAAGTGTCTTTAACCACCTTCAATCTCCTTAAGATGCTCTAGGGTTTCGTCCGTCCGGGGCTTTCCCTTTTCTTTTTTGCCGACGTTCCTAAAACGAAAACGAAAAACTTCGAAGAGATAAACTCAGTACGTATACCCCAGATAACGTAATAATCTTTTTGAAGATAATTTTATTTAATTAGCGCGGTTCCAAAAATCATTTAAAAACAACATAAATAACCATAACAATAAACAATAACATAACTTAACATGTACGTGAAGAAAATTGCTTAACCTGTAACTTAACTCACAACTTAAATGAAACGTACTTATGAGTTCCTTCCATTAATTAGAAAATAATATAACGTTAGAAATAATATGACATTAAAAATAACATAACAGTAAAAGTAAAAGTAACATAGTTTCAAAAGAAACTTAAATCATACATGACTTAACCTACAGCACACACGAAGCCAGAACATAAACTTGACCTTAAATCCTTATAAACCAAGTCTTATAAAACTTTGGCATGTAACTCATAAAGCTTTACTTTGACTCAAAAAACATGAGTAACTTAAGGATTTTAGACTTGGTTGTCATGTTATTCTCTTGAAGGCCCCTACTTGGGATCATCGGCTAATCCTCTGTATACGCATTACCCGGACCGATCGGGAGATCCGAATGGTGGACAATGTCCTAGACTGGCCAGATTTCCATGGGCTGCACTTGAGGCACTATATTCATATTTTTACCTGGTGTGCACAAGACACGGTTATCCTAGTATACATTATGGCACGGTTCCCTAGGGTGCGCTAAGGCGCGACACGATTAAGCATGGGGTGCACTAAAGCACGATTATACAAGGTGTGCTCTAAAGCACGAAAAAACATGGGCGGGGCATTTACTAAACATTTTAGAATCTTGGTGATGTATATTTGGTCCCAAATACACATCAGGGAACCAAATAGAAGCTTACATTGAAAAGGAGCTTTATTCACTCACATCCCTCTCACAAATGGAAGATTTCATCAAGGGCAATCGGATACTTTGCTCTATATCTCAAGAACCATAAAGCTATTGGGAAAGTCATCCTAGAGTCAAAGATAGACCATTCAAAAAGCTTTCCAATGGTTTTTGAATCTTGAAGTTTGGAGAAGAAACGAGCCAGTTATCATTGTTTCTTTCTAGCTAAGTACTTTTTAGTCTATTATGATGTCATACTTGTAATAGATGATGTAAGCTAGAAAACCCTTCTAATCTACTATAAATAGACCCCTTGGGAGGCCCTTGTATTCATTCAATCATATACAAAGAATACAAATCAAAACACATATGTTGTTTTTCTCTCTAGTTTCAAAACTAGAATAGTAGTTCTCTTGAGGGAGGAATACGTCATCTCTACTTCTATTCTAAGGTTGGCATCCTTAGATGGTGAAAGGTAGAATTGGAGGAAACATTGGAGTGGTGTGCCTATATCTCCATTGAAGAATCCAAAGCCATTATCATTCATTTCATTCGTGAGTTTCATTCTTGATTCATTTGATCTTGCTTTTGTTTCTACATTGTTTCAATTACAATTTCATTCGAATCCCATCTTAAACATCCAAGAAACTTACATTCCATTCATTCATTCATCCATTCCATTCATTCCATTCATCCATCTCATTCGTTCATTCATCCATTCCATTCGTTCATTCATCCAATACTCGTTAATTCCATCATTATTCATTCATTCTTGTGATCAAGAATCAATCTATCCAACCCCCAAGTTTAAAGATCCTGTAGAATGTTGTGTAATGAGAAATGTTTGATTCCATTATACATCAAAATTGGTATTAGAGCCTAGGAGATTGATTCTTGGGGTTTTTGATATCATCTTTTACAATCTTTCCATCACAAATCCATCCCCCACCATCTCCATTTCACGCCCCCCACAAAAACTCCACAAAGAACCCCAAAACCCAAACACAATCTAGCCTAAACACATTCCCCCATTTCGTCCCTTATATTTCCCCATTAAATCGTGAGTCTTGTTTGAGTCTTTCTTCATCAAGATTCATATTCTATGGCTTGTAAAAGATCTAACATGAATTCACAAAGTGATTTACAATGTTTGGAGCAACAAATTCATGATCTCACCAAACAAATGGAAGAACTTGGGATCCTTCAAAAAGGAGGATCAAGAAATGCATGCTCACGTGAGGTACATCCCTATGAGGTTGAATATGAAGCACCTTATGAATGGAGTAAACGTTCCAGTAAGAAGAATGGATATAATGTTCAAGAGGAGTTTTCGCCATTCAATTACAAAGGAGACTACATCAACAAACTTGAAAGAATGGAGCAAGGGAGCAATGATGTGGTTGAATATACAATAGAATTCAGGCGGCAACTATGGACATATGCTCTTAAGGAGAATGATCCACGAGTTTTGGTAGGTTACTCTCTTGGTCTTAATGATTACATTCGGCGTATTGTTGTATATCAATCTTACACAAACTTGGAGGAGTTAAGTTCTTTAGCCATTTATGTTGAAATACAAGTAAGGAATAAAGAACTTTGGGATAAAACCCATATACAACAAAGACCTCACAAACCATCCCAACAATCCCACTCCAAGGACCTTCAAAGTAAGCCTACAAATCTCTCCCAAAACGCTCCTAAATCTCTCGTCCAAACGCCTCCAAAACAGCCCCTACAACCTATTGCCCATCACTCCACAAAACAGCCCCTAAACCTCCCCACACCTACTATCCAAAGCTCCTCAAAACAGCCTATAAACATTCCCACTCCCATTATCCCAAGTACATGTCTATGTTGCCGAAGTTTTGATCATGTTGAAACTGCATGTCCTAACGAGAAAGAAGTATCTTTGGTTGATTGTCAAACATCATTAAGCATGCAACCAGAAATTGAAAGTGTGGTATTTGATGTATTTGACGAGCATGAGGATGTTCATGAAACGAGTAATAACCTTGGCATGAATGTGGTATATAGCGTGCCTCATGAAGTACACGAGGAAGAAAAAAAGGAGGATATTGTAATAGAAAAGATGTATGTAGAAGAATTAAATGGAGAAGAGTTGCTTGTTGTAAGTAGAATCATGAAAGAGGCTAGTGTACCACAAGATCAACAACAAAGAGAGCTTATTTCTTACTCTCATTATACCATCCAAGAAGAAGTATGTTCATTGATCCAAGAAGGAGAAAGTAGTGCCATCTATAAGGACCATAGCAATGATATTGGCCTCGCTACAACAAGGGTCCAAACATTACAAACAGAGAGCTATTCACACGGTCATTCATTTCATGACAAGGACATTCATTATGATCCAAGAAGTTTAGTAGGTCTTTGTTTTTACAAGATTTGCAAAAATTCATTATATTGTAATATTACTTCTATGGATTCTTGTTATACTTTGTTGGAAGAATCAAAGTTGTATGATAGGAGTATCATGCTCCAAGAGGCATCCTTATTACCACCTTGTGTCTCACGGCTGAAGGAGAATCAAAGCGCTCTTATGACACTTATGGAGAATAAGTATCATGAATTTGAAGAACCAAGGAATCTCATTCTTACACCAATGGAGGTTGGAAACCGTGAGCCTATAAAGGATCAATGTCCTTTACCGTCACTTGTTCTCATTTGTGAATATTTGGATGAAAGAAAAGCACCATCGGCAAGTGACCATTCTCTCTTCTCTCTTTGGAAACGTTTCTCTCCTATGAGTATCATCATACAAAGTAGAAGTAGAAAGGAGTTTGTAAATCCTTTGGAGTTAGCCTTATCGAAGCATGAGAAGCCACATGGAAAATTGGAGAAGTACTTGGAGAAATGTCATTACCTCTCGTCCAAGAATATGCTATCTCAAAAAATCTCATCAAATGGAGTAATTCAAGTAGACAAAAGGAAGAAAGAAATTATTCAAGAAGGGTCTATACTTGCATCCATACTTGAGGTACTATGTCTCTTAAAGGATGCTAAAATCATCATATTCTTTTATTCCCTATTCTTGCATCATATTTGTTCATTACAAATGGAGTTGAGAATGGTGAAATCCCATCTCAAGGAAGTTGTCCCCTAGATTATTTTGGTGAAATACTAAGTGGAGAAAAGAAGAAGCTACATGCTTATGGCTTAGCATTCATACTTATTGCTATCATGAGGGAATTTAACAAAAGGAATATTATCTTGGAGGATTCATGCTTAAGCTTCGTGATTCTTACAAAGTATTGGAGTATGTTTCATATGACAAGGAGATCAAGCCATCATTATGCTTTGAGATGAAGTACTTGATTCATTCATCAAAATCAAGTCACTTGGAGGAAGCAAGTCCTTTGACTAAAGGAAGTTTTCTAACGAGGAGATACATATTTGATTCAAGAGTACTTAGGCTTGAATATATCAAGGAGTTGTATGAAGATGATGATGATTTTAAAGAAGTATACAAGGTATGCGAGAAGCATCCTCAACAATCCTTTTATATTGATCATGGATTTCTTTTCAAAGGGAATCAAGTGTGTATTCCAATGAGTGGAATTCGTGAAATCTTGATCATGGAAGTACATGGAAGTTCTTTTGATCATTTGGGTCTACTCAATACGTATTTCAAGATGAAGGAGTATTATTTCTGGCCTAGCATGATCGTTGATATTGAGTATAAGCTACAATATTGTGAGATTTGCAATCCTTCTATACCATATGGAGATGAAAGCTTGAATTCTATGGTTCAAGTGCCATGGATTCAAGGAAGTCAAGATGATATTAAGATCGTTGAAGGTCATCCTTCAAAGATGGAACACCATATTACTATTGTCTTCATCATGAGTTACAAGCTTGTGAATCTATACTTCGAAGTTGAGAAGTTATATGAGATTTCTACATTCTCCATGAATAAACGAGATTTGAAGCACTATGATGTCATTAGATTATTCATGAGAAAACTTGGAAGAAAGTGGAAGTTCACTAAAGGGATCTATGATGATTTCAAAGCATTTAAAAAGAGAGTTTGTAAATCTTCAAGGAACGCAAGAGGAAGAAGCAAGTTGATGTGAACAATACTTTTGGAAAGATCTTTTATAAGAAGAAGGATGAGCTTAGAAGAAGAAGTGCTATGTAACGGTTTAAAAGAAGTTTTGTCCAAGTTTGAGGATAAAATTTTTCAACCGAGGGAGAATGATGTATATTTGGTCCCAAATACACATCATGGGAACCAAATAGAAGCTTACATTGAAAAGGAGCTTCATTCACTCACATCCCTCTCACAAATGGAAGATTTCATCAGAGGCAATCGGATACTTTGCTCTATATCTCAAGAACCATAAAGCTATTGGGAAAGTCATCCTAGAGTCAAAGATAGACCATTCAAAGAGCTTTCCAATGGTTTTTGAATCTTGAAGTTTGGAGAAGAAACGAGCAAGTTATCATTGTTTCTTTCTAGCTAAGTACTTTTTAGTCTATTATGATGTCATACTTGTAATAGATGATGTAAGCTAGAAAACCCTTGTAATCTTGATATAGTGCACGCCTAAGGGGTTCTAATATACTATAAATAGACCCCTTGGGAGGCCCTTGTATTCATTCAATCATATACAAAGAATACAAATCAAAACACATATGTTGTTTTTCTCTCTAGTTTCAAAACTAGAATTGTAGTTCCCTTGAGGGAGGAATACGTCATCTCTACTTCTATTCTAAGGTTGGCATCCTTAGATGGTGAAAGGTAGAATTGGAGGAAACATTGGAGTGGTGTGCCTATATCTCCATTGAAGAATCCAAAGCCATTATCATTCATTTCATTCGTGAGTTTCATTCTTGATTCATTTGATCTTGTTTTTGTTTCTACATTGTTTCAATTACAATTTCATTCGAATCCCATCTTAAACATCCAAGAAACTTACATTCCATTCATTCTCTCATTCGTTCAATTCATTCCATTCATCTATCTCATTCGTTCATTCATCCATTCCATTCGTTCATTCATCCATATACGCGTTAATTCCATCATTATTCATTCATTCTTGTGATCAAGAATCAATCTGTCCAACCCCCAAGTTTAAAGATCCTGTAGAATGTTGTGTAATGAGATCTCTTTGATCCCATTATACATCACTTGGAACCTTGACCTTGGGTTCTTAATAAAGGATGCACAAGGCACGGTTATCCTTTCAGGTTAATTTTACCGTTTATTCTAAGGTTGACTTTGGATGTTAAAAGTATTTCACGAATAACTTTCGTTATAGGTACAATTCTTATTCAAGGAGATTTCAAGGATAGGTTTAAGTTATGATTACGAAGGTGGTTTAAGGATCCAGTTTTATTAAGAACCCAAGGTCAAGGTTCCAAGTTTCTAAAATTTTTATGTTAGGAACCTTAGAATGTATTTTATGATTACAATAGCCTTGTGCATCCTTTATCGTAATCAAGGTTCCAAATTAAGAACTGGGTTCCTAACATCCAGTTTTATGATTACAATAGTCTTGTGCATCCTTTATCGTAAAAGTTCCTAACATAAAGGATGCATAACATAAATTCTTAGAATAAACGGTAAAATTAACCTGAAAAGTCAACCTTGGTACTTAAAAATCCATGAGAACTTGTATATACTTTTGAACCTAAATTGTGAGAATTTACATATAAACGTGAGTGATAAAGATATAATTTCAGAACTTAGCATAACAAGATTAATTCATAATATCATATATAAAATATCAGGCGATATACGCACCTGAAGACTTAAAAAAAACGTACTAGACGGGCAGAGACTTGAACAGTAGTACAACGATCTCTTGAAGGGACACTAAAAGAAAAGAAATCAAGAACTAGGACTTAACATAGGTGGTAACATGGAGGTATAACTTAATGTATTTTTCTAAGAATAATAATAATGAACTCGATTTCTAAGGCGTACTCATAAGATCATAACTTATTCCTTAAATATCGAATCATGGCATAAAAGGACTTTCCGGAAAGCTCAGAACATACACTCCAACTTTGTAGTTGACCATGAAGGCTAAAAACATAGCTAAAGATGGTAAAAACTAACATCTTACAAGCTGCCCAGAATAATAACCATTTAAACTTCAATTATTCGGAAAAATCGTAACCCGAGCTCTACTTATCGGTTCGGAATGGATAAGCTATCTATGGAAAGCTCGTAATACATACTTCAACTTTTCTTTTAACCCCAAATTGATTTGAGCATGGAAAAGGGTCGGATTTCGGCCAAGAATACAGGCAGTCACAAAAACATATTCTGGGTAACCTCAGATTATTATCCTCGAGCGGGAACCCATAACTCTCACTCCCGATATCCTATGAACGTATACCATACCTTTATGAAATGCCCAGAATGTCCCCTACAACTTTCATGTTCAGCCCTTAAACCATAGTAAACTCTAACCGCACGAATCACACTCATCTTTGAACTGACTATGTAACATTCCCAAATTTACGTCATCTCACGGTTTTGGCCATAACTCCTAATGTACTTATCAAAACGACGAGCTACAAAAACCGGATGTTACTAACACTTTATACCACCTAATCATGCCATAAAGTGAACCAAAATCACAACTCATATTCTCTGGAAATATCAAAACTAACCATATTACAATAGCCCTTCCCAAACCACTTGCATGCATGACCAATTTCATGGTTTTCCCTTAATAAATTCATAAAATACATTACTCATCCACAAATATAAATTTCCAAAACTAAAGCACTTTCAAAACCTTCATTCTTGGTCATAAAAGACACATGCAAAGTAAAGCCTTTAAAAACTAGAGCATCCAAGTGAAAACCATCATGAATTTAACACCTAAACTTCATTAATTCACTAAAAATAACCATTTCATCCCAATTTACTCACATGCAAGCAAACTTGACTCAAGATTTTAATCATTCATAGTGGATTAATCTCTTTAAACCCCATGCATAGTTTATTCTAGCAAGGTAAAGCTTATCCAAGTCATAATACATCAACATTCTTCAAGAGCTTACCAACTCCACTTGAATTCTTTTAGCTCCTAGTAAATCCTCTTGAAGACCTTAAAATTCTTGAACTATCTCTGAAAGAAAACATACAACACAAGAGGAAACTTAAATTCACACTCTTGATTCATTCTAAAAGGAAAAGGAAGAAGAATGAAGTGATATACTACTTGAAATGGAAAGAAAACAAGAAAGATGAGATGATGATGATGATGGTGGCCGACGGTGGTGTTGCTGCTAGCCAGAAAACGGCCGGCATGGCGGCTGGTGGTGGCCATCGGCTGGGCAGTGGCAAGGTGGGGGAAATGGTGGTCTTAGGTGAGAGAGGGAGAAAGAGATCAGAGGGAGAGTGTGTGAATATCTTGCTAAAAATGATAATCACCCCCTAATATTCCAAATATATACATACTTATGCACTTAAAGCCCAAAAGAGCCCTCCCCCCCCCCCCCCGGTTCAGCCGGCCCATAAGGCCCAAAATGGTGAAATTTTGGTCCATTTTAGTTCTTCCTCTTATACTTCTATATCCCAAATTTCCCCAAATTACCGAAAATTATTAATCCGTAAAAATGTTTATCGGTAACCCAAATAAAAATAACCACACACCTCCATGAATATTCTCATAATTATAACCGTAAATTGCCTTGAATAAAAGAGGGACCCGATATATCGGTCTCGGAAAAAGAATTCATAAACGATCAGGATTACTGTAAAAATTATCGGAAGAGATTTCTCAAGAAAAGAAAATTAAACTGATTCGTTGACGATCATTGCACTGTTCAAGTCCTACAAAACATACACTTGGTTAGAAAAAGGAACACGCGCTTTAATTATTCATGATTTATTTTTAACTTTGATTATTTAAACTAATAAATACGTATTAGGGGGAAATTTTCTTCGGGTTATTACAAAAAAAGATAACACAAGTATATATCTCAAAATCATATATACTAATGAAACAAAGAACTTTCATGAATACACATTGTCTTAACTCAAGCATGCTTGTTTCTCTAGCGGAGAATAACACTAGTCATGTACATAAACTTAAACATGTGAATCAAATGGATTGACATACATACTTGCATATGTACATATATGACTACTTAAAAACATTCATGCTTGTTGAAGAAAATCTACTGCCCTCTAAGGACCTCCACTACAGTCTGCTTGAGGACCTCAATTGCATCCGCCATACTTTTGATTGAAAGACAAAATTCGAAGATATAAATTCAAGGAAGTTTCCTTTATATAAATATCCCTTATCTTCCTTAGAGATCTATATCTTTCTCATAATCTCTAATCTGATTTTATTTGCAGAATATAATTAAGAGATTTTGAAACTATAAAATCAGAATTTAATTAAGAGAAAGAAACAGTTGCCTAAATGAGAAGATTGAAAATCTACTCTCAAGAAAGGAAACAATCTTCAATCAAGGAAGTAGAATCTCAACGCTATCTGAGGACCTCACCGTATTCAGCAATGAGGACCTCCAGTTCCAGTGTGAAGATTTTGTTTGTCAAAATTAAATCAGAGAAGTTTTTCCATATCATACTCTTATTCTATTCCTTCTGATTCTGGATTTATATTATAACAGATTATATCTTTTTCAGATGCTAAAAGGAAAGGAAAGAAATCGTTGCAAATTGCCAAGATTAAGAAGGATTGAAGATTTGCTCAAGAAAGGAAACAATCATTCTCTAGAGGAAATGGAAAGTTGATGTGGAAATTCTATCAACCTCTTCTGTGAGAATGACGGATCTCCAAGGAAGAAAATCAGAGTAGGAATTTTTGGTGTGAAAATTCTGAGTTGTAGGAATATTTGAGTGAAAATATTTTGAGTTGTAACCACTAAGAAAAGTGGTGAGTTTGTAGCCAGAGAGTGTGTCTGGTGTGGACCTCTAAGATCGTGTTTTTAAAGTGAGATAGGCTTCTCATTTTAAGTGTGTTCCTCCATTGTAATCGCCTCTTCTATGAGGCCTCAAGTGCAGAAGTCATATGTGATATCTTCTGATTTTGTAAGCTTGTTGAGGACCTCACAGTTCTCAATAGTGCCGAGTTGTAACCTTCTTCCCTTTAGCACTTTAATTCATTCAATAAAGAAGTATTATTCAGTTTATAAAAGTGCTCTTAACCCTTTTTGTGTTGATTAAGTGCAGAAATTCTATACAACCCTATTCACCCCCCCTCTAGGTTATTTCAATTGGTATCAGAGCCAGGTCCACAAGTTCAAGAGTTTAACCACTCGTGTAAAAGATCATGGCCGCTATCAACACAAATGAAGCTCCTCAAGGACACTCATGGACAATAGCTCCAGTACTCACTGGAGAACACTACATGTCGTGAAAAAGACAAATGGAGGTCTACCTCAAGGACCAAGATGACGACCTCTGGACTATGGTTACCGAGGGAAATTATCCCACTCCCACGAAGAAGAACAGTGATGGTCAAGATGTCCCAAAGAAAAGATCTGAAATGACCAATAAAGAGTTGGAGCCATTGAGAAAAAATACTCATGCCCTAAACTTGATTTATTGCAGTTTAAATTCGAATGATTTTGAACGTGTATCTAATTGTGAAACTGCGAAACAGGTTTGGGATTACTTGATAACCTCATATGAAGGCACAAGTCAATTCAAGGACACCAAAGTAGATATCCTTGTCCAAAAGTATGAGGCCTTCATAATGGAGGAAAATGAGACTATTGAAGAGATGTTCAAAAGATTCAACAGCATCACCAACCACTTCATATCTCTGGGAAAAATCTACCCAAATGATGAACAAGTTAGAAAGGTCCTCTGATGCCTGCCTAGAAGAAAATGGGGTCCAAAAGTCACAGCTATTGAAGAAGATCAAGATCTCAAGGCCCTCAAACTAGAGGAACTTATTGGAAAACTATTGGCCTATGAGATCCAATTGAATGACGTCTCAGAACCCAAGGGAATTTCCCTCAAGGCAGTACGTAAATCTGACGCTGAGTCAGACGATGATGAGGAGGAATATACAATGACAAGAATAGCTAGAGGGTTCAGAAGACTATACAAGAAAAATCCAACCTTTCGAGGATACATCAAAGATGGACAAAACAGAAAAGCAACCTCAAAAGGTAAGTCCTCATTAAGAAAAGATGCTGACCCATTTACTTGTTTTGTTTGTGGCAGCTCAAAACACCTTATGAAGGACTGCCCTCACGCCAGAAGAAACAAAGACAAGAGAAACAGTCAACCTCAACGGTAAAACCGTAAGGTAATGATGGAAACATGGAGTGATAGTGATTCCAGCGAAGGCCACAGTGAGGTAGAAGAAATAACAAATGTATGTCTGATGGCAAACACAAGTGAGGATCAAGATCCAACCTCATCTTATGACGAGGTAAACATCGATGAGCTCCTCACTCTTCCTTCTTCGCACCTTGCTCACAAATTATTTCATCTCTTCAAATATTCTAGATCCTTAATAGAAAGAGTCAAACATCTCATGAAACATATCAATCATCTGAACGAAACCATCGAGAGCTTGAATACTAGAAATCACCTCTTAACAACTAAAAATGTTAGACTATCCATAGAGGTCAAAGACTGCGATAAGGACATCACTCAATTATCAAATGAGGCAGTCACAAAATCTCATCCCTACCAGAAGGAACCCTCCTTCCCACATCTAATACACCACCTCTCAAAAACTATCGGTCCAAAAGTTCTCCCATCCATACCAACAAATGACCTCTACTTCATACCCCAAATATTCCACCTCTCAAAGAAAACTATCATAGAGGACCTCCAACAACAAATAAAATAAGGACCTTATCAACTCCCCTGTCTAAAGGAACTAGACCTCCGTGCATTACTAAAATTTGGGTCCCAAAGACCTCACTGCAACGATCTCATCCTTGGTCAGAGACCAAGAAAGGTATGGTATCCTCTATTGCAGGTATGCCTCAGACATATTACCAGAGATCCAACCAAGTTCTACAAACTGAAAATCAACAAGAATGGAAGAGTGACCTTTGGAGACAAAATCCAAGACAAGATCCTAGACATTGGGAAGGTCGTGAAATAACACCACCCGCACCATTCGAGGGGGAGCCGTCTACCATGAGCACCTCAACCTATGCACAAGCTGTCAAATTGAGGGGGAGTCCTATCATCCATCCTCCCTACATGTGATCTCTCTCCTCCTCCCAGGTTTGTCAACTCACTGCGTGCCCGGGCCTCTGATGTCCTTATCAGCATGTTCTCTCGGGTACCTCATCATTTATTTTCCTCATCATTTCTTTTCATCCTATCCCTCCTTCTTCCTCTTTCTTCTTCTCTTTATTTTGGCAACACATCTTAGTGTTTGTACTCTCCTGTTTCCTTTCTGTCTGAAAGGGGGAGAATTAAGTTTGTTGCATTGCTCTGCTATGTACTGTGTATCTATGCAAAAGGACCACAAAGAAAATTTTGTCTTTCAAACAAAAAGGGGGAGATTGAAGAAACTCTACTACCCTCTAAGGACCTCTACTAAAGTCTGCTTGAGGACCTCCATTGCATCCGCCATGCTTTTGATTGAAAGACAAAATTCAAAGATATAAATTCAAGGAAGTTTCCTTTATATAAATAACCCTTATCTTCCCTAGAGATCTATATCTTTCTCATAATCTCTAATCTGATTTTATTTGCAGAATATAATTAAGAGATTTTGAAACTATAAAATCAGAATTTAATTAAGAGAAAGAAACAGTTGCCTAAATGAGAAGATTGAAAATCTACTCTCAAGAAAGGAAATAATCTTCAATCAAGGAAGTAGAATCTCAACGCTATCTGAGGACCTCACCGTATTCAGCAATGAGGACCTCCAGTTCCAGTGCGAAGATTTTGTTTGTCAAAATTAAATCAGGGAAGTTTTTCCATATCCTAATCTTATTCTATTCCTTCCGATTCTGGATTTATATTATAACAGATTATATCTTTTTCAGATGCTAAAAGGAAAGGAACGAAATCGTTGCAAATTGCCAAGATTGAAAATGATTGAAGATTTTCTCATGAAAGGAAACAATCATTCTCTAGAGGAAATGGAAAGTTGCTGTAGAAATTCTCAAGCATAAATACTATCAACCTCTTCTGTAAGAATGACGGATTTCCAAGGAAGAAAACCAGAGTAGGAATTTTTGGTGTGAAAATTCTTAGTTGTAGGAATATTTGAGTGAAAATATTTTGAGTTGTAACCACTAAGAAAAGTGGTGAGTTTGTACCAGAGAGTGTGTCTGGTGTGGACCTCTAAGGTCGTGTTTTTAAAGTGAGATATGCTTCACATTTTAAGTGTATTCCTCTATTGTAATCGCCTCTTCTGTGAGGCCTCAAGTGCAGAAGTCATATGTGATATCTTCTGCTTCTGTAAGCTTGTTGAGGACCTCACAGTTCTCAATAGTGCCGAGTTGTAACCTTCTTCCCTTTAGCACTTTAATTCATTCAATACCACATATATATGTAATTAATCATAGAAATACATGCATGCCATAAAACTCATAAACTCACTTAACATGGCACTTTGTGATTTACTTGACAATAATAAAATCACACTTAAAAGGTTTGGCAACAGGAACAATGGAATAGCAAAACATGTACTCACAAACACCTCAACACACCACTTTCTTAAAAACTTGTAAATGGTGACTTAACTAGGTGTATAAATAAGACACAAACATGTTTCTAATTAACCCTTTAATTTGAATTAATCCAATTTCAAATCAAAGAAATATATGACATTCGAAATCAAAGAAGAGCCAACTTAATTAAAATAAAGAACTTATCTCGATATGAAGATAATCTTATCATACTCCTTGAACCTCTTGAGTTAAAACTTTAACCACCATTGCCAACAATAATAATCAAGACTCTAACTACACCAATCAAATAAATTACAATTGATTAATAATCTTGATAATTAAAATTAATAAACTTGAATAAACAAAACTCGTACAAAGCAACATAAACTTATCTTTCGATTCCATAGCATCTTGATCTTGAAATTTCATCCCTCAAATTGCCCGGTATGATCCTTAACTCGATCATCCATGGTGACAATAAGTCTTAAGATTGTTGGAAAAAACCAATGAAATGGAGAAACACGGTCACATGAAAGATGGGGATCACTTGGGTGGCTAGGAGTCGAAGGATTACCCGGCTCCCCTTAAGACTAAATCACTAGACCGTGAAAAGACTCAAAGGTAAAACCTAACTTCTTGTAAGCAAAGTTACAAGATTTCTCAAAGGACTCTCAAAGAGTTGCTGCAGTCAACACCTTAAGTGTGTGTGTTGAATGCTCTCTAGTAAGAAAAGATGAAGACTTAGGGTGTGGATGAAAGAGCAATCCATCCACCTTTTATAGTGAACTTTTGAGCCATCAAGAGGATCAAACTTACGATAATCATAGAGCATAATTCTTGGAATATGTTTGAATACCATTGATGAGAAATCATGACTGATTTCTCAGTCAAATAATATCCCCAAATCAACTCTATTGCAATTAACCCCGAGACATAAATCGTAGGATTTCAAATAGTCCTGACTGGACTTCAACACGACCCGTGTTGGATCAACATGATCCGTGTTGACCTCAACACGATCCATGTTGACCTCAACACGATCCGTGTTGATCCAGTGCACAATTTCTGTGCTCTCTGAACACCAACACGGGTCGTGTCATGCCAGACATGATCCGTGTTGGCCCCCTTTTTCTTATTAAGCTTACTTTTCGACCTCCGGGTCAATCCTATGCTTATAACTTATACTTTATGCCTCTTAACTCTTAAAATATTCCAACATGTAATTAATTGGAAAGAAAATGATTTCAAAAGAAGTGGTTTCTCAAGAAAATGATTTTCTAAAAAATAATAATTATCTACATGAAAATTTTCTTTATTTAGGAGACAAATCATTTTCCAGAAAATAATGATAATATGTGTCATATGTATATTATCAATGAAATTATTTCAAGCTCAAAGTTGATATTAAAACTTTTTAAAATATATCTTATCATACTATAAACTTATGATACTAACTATTGAAATTGAATTTCACTACTAAGTTTACCTAGTTTTAAGACTAAAATACAGTTGGGAAATGCTAACTCGAGACGATTATCGACCTAAACCGGACACAATATTAAGTGAGTTTTAGGTAGTGATTTTTGTTTAGGCTCGGTTTCGAGCCTAAATATTACTCTTTTCACCAAGGATTTAGTTCGCCTCCTTCCTTAATAAACGTTTCTTATTCGTCTTTTTACTAGTTTTATGCAAGTTATCCTGGGATAGTCATCATGGGAGAAATCAGTGTTCGATGGCGTCTAGAGTCCCCCTCGGGATACTGAAGAACCCGCCCCGAAACCCCGGAAGCTAGACCTTGGACCCATGGCGAAAAGTTGAAGAAATGCCAAAATTCAGTTGGTCACGAGCGTGACGCTACCTGGTAGCGCCCGTGACTAAGGAGTTCAAAAAGGAAAATGTAACGCGCATGACCCCCAGCGTAGGGCCCGTGACCAATTTTTTGAGAATTTTGGGTCAAAATGTCGAATGAGGACTCGGGCGTTACCCCTCAGCGTAGCACCCGTGATGCTGCTGAAGGAAATTTGGGGGTGATTTCCAGGAGGTAGCGGTCGTGAAGTCTGGAGGTAGCACCCGCTACCCCAGCGATGAACTGAAAAATACGGAGTGAAATTGCCTCGTCACGGGCGTGACGACTAGGGGTACGCCCATGACGACCCTGGCTTCTGGAAAATAGGAGTTAAAACGACTGTGTTTTATGTAATTTCTCCCTAATGTATATATACTCGTTCTAAATTTTAATCTAGTAGTTTTCATTTTACTGTTCACTTTCCCTTTTGGGGCTACTTAGCACATTTCTCTAGATAGATTCTCTCTTCCTTTCTCTCAAACACATCCTTTTATTGTATTTATTTTGGTTTATTGCAATCAAGGAGCATTAATTTGAAGACTTATTATTCAAGCTTTGGATTTCTTCTTTCTATTATTATTATTATCATCCTTGTTCTCATTTGGGTAAATCTCTTTCCTTCTTTTAATGCCTATCTTGGTTAGTTCTATTTGCCGATTAATCTTCTTGTTTTTTCTTTCTTAGTATTATGACTAGGTTTCTTGTTTTAAGTTTAATAGTTTTAATGTTTGTTGATATGATTAGTGGCTAGCTTTCTTAGGGTTTAGGGGAAGGTTTAGCCCCTAATGGGACCCCTTGCTTAGAGTTGGGCTTAGATAAAGCATTAGGCTATGATTATGAAGTTTTCATTCGATCACCCTCATGATTATGGGGTTTAGTGTGGTGAAAGTCAACTAAATCTACTCAAACATAGTCTCTAAGGTATTCGAATGGATATTTGAACGAATCCTCATGAAAATAGTGGAGGAGTTTGGGTAGGGAGATTAGCATTCCAAATTCTTTAGGTACGTCCTCAAGAAATTATTGGACAAACCTCGAGAGTTAAATTCAGGTATACCTTGAGAGAGGCCCCGAAGTTGCTTTATTCTTGCAATATCCTAAATTCTAGCTTGGTTCAGTGCTTTGTCCGGGACCGCTTTGTTTTAGGGTAACCATTAGGTGGTGAAAACCGACCCTTGGACCTCTTTTTCCCTGATTTTATCTGTTAATCTGATTTTGTTTCATCCATCCTTTCATTATCTCCTTTTTATCTTAAACTAGATAAAGTAGTGAAAGTTTTGATTAACAAAATCTTGCTCCCTGTGGATACGATAAACAAGCCCCGGCTGTATTACAACTAAACAAAATGGCGTTGTTGTCGGGGAGCAAGCGCCCCTTTTAGTCTTAATTTACTCTACGAATGTTTACTTTAAGTGACCCCTACCTTGTTGAGTCGATTCTAGAGACCCTAGGGTTGTTTACGTCATTTTCTTGTTTAGTGCATGCGTACGAGAGATCAAATACTTCTTATACCATTCGATCTTGAAATTGAAGGTACTGTACAACACAACAACGCTGCAAACGCTCGCAGACGACTCCTTGAATGACAACAGCCAGAGGCTATGGCACAACCATCGCCAGAACCTCGTACCCTTCTTTCATTCGCATCACTTTTAACGGGTATGGGAAAATCACCCATTTTTTTGCCCAACCTTCCAGAAGGGACTATTTTTGAGGTCAAGCCTAATTTCCTCAACCTGATTGAGCAATCCAAGTTTCATGGGCTTGACTCGGAAAACCCTATCAATCACATTTCAAACTTCTTGGAAAGGTGCGGCATGATCAGGATCCAAGGAGTCCCTGAGGAGTATATGCACCTCAAGTTTTTCCCATTCTCTCTTTCCGGGAAAGCTCGAGGTTGGCTCGATAACTGCAATCCAAACACCTTTCACACTTGGGAAGCATTGAGTCAAGGCTTTTTGAGAAGGTTCTTCCCTCCTATGGAGACGGCTCGCTTACGGACAGAGATTGTGAACTTCAAACAACAACCGGGGGAGTCTCTCTTTGAGGCTTGGGAACGATATAAGGGATTTCAGCGGGCTTGTCCGTATCACAATCTCCCGGCCCCTCTCATTCTGCATACCTTCTATGAGGGCCTCACTATGGCCACGAAGTAGTCGGTTGATAATGCTTCTAGGTGGTCTCTTCCTAAGCAAGACCCCCAACCAAGCGGATGCACTTTTGGCGTAAATGGCGGAGAACACATGTAATTGGGGAAGGAACTCGAGAGAGGTGGCGATCAGTGGTGATAGCGAGAACATAAATTATCTCATGAAGGCCATGCAACAACTCATGCAAGATATGGCCGAGATGAAGACGAATCAATAACTCAAATCTGTGATGGAAGTTCATTCTTCCACTCCTTCATCTTCGTCAAGCTCGGCGGTCCCTTGCAAGGTATGCGGTGGAGGGCATGCAACTTTTGAGTGTCAACGGGAGTTCATTGCTAATGAACAAGCAAACGCCCTTTACCATATCAACCTCTCATACCGCAATAATGACTCAATCCACCCTCAAGGGAACCCCTCATACAATCCTCCCATTTCCTATACCCTAATCAAAGCCAAAGCCAAAGTCGTCCACAACAAAACCAAAACTGTTCTCATCACTAAACCCTTCATATCAAAACCAAGCCCCTCACCATCAAGCCCCTTAATCCTACCAACAACCCCCTCCGCAAATGACTCAAGAGTTAGACTTCATGCAAAGATACCTTAAAACCAAGAGGCATTCAACGCCGCTCAGCTGAAGTAAAATAAGGCTATCCAAGCTAACCAAAGAATGCTTGAGACTCAACTAGCCTAACTAGCCCAGCATGTTTCCAACTTTCAATCCTCTTCCAAAGGCTTTCCTAGGCAACGCCAAAAAAATCCGAAAGGGCATATAAATGCTATCAATTTGAGGAGCGGTAAGGAGCTTGAGGGTCCGAAAAGTGGAGTTGACTAAGGAGTTCGAAGTGAAGTTGTGGTAGAGGATATAACCGTTGAAGAGGAGGGAGTTAGTATTAAGGAGAAAGAGGAAAAAGTGAAGGAAGTTGTCAAGGAGGATGAGTCGAAAAAGAAAGGGAAAACGGTCAAGAAGGAAGGGGAGTCGGTCATTCAACAAGCCAAGCCCTATGCTCCACCTCTTCCATACCCCAATGTTTTGCCAAGGTCAAGGAAGATGTGAAGTTTGCCAAGTTCATGGAGATTCTTAAAATTCTCCACATCAAAATCCCATTCCTTGAGGCGATCACAAATATGCCATCTTACACTAAATTCCTCGAGGAACTCATCACTGACAAGAGGAAGATTTGGAGAGAATGCGGTAGTCTCCTTGACTCAAGAATGTAGCGCAATCATCGATAATAAGCATCCTCCTAAGCTTTCGGATCCCGGAAGCTTCTCCATCCCGTGCTCAATCGGGGATGCAGTGATTAACAAAGCTCTTTGTGACCTTGGCGCTAGTGTGAGCGTAGTGCTACAACCTCGTTCCTACTACAATTTCTCTTCAAATGGCCGACCGATCTATTCGGCGCCCGATAGGAGTTCTTGAGGATGTTCTGGTTCAAGTTGGAAAGTTCTATATTCCTTGTGATTTCATCGTCTTAGACATGGTCGAGGATGCACAAATCCCGATTATCTTGGGTCGGCCCTTCCTAGCAACCGTCGAAGCTATGATTGACGTGAAGAACGTCAAACTCTCTCTCCACATCGGGGATGAGAAAATCGAATTCAATTTGCAAACTTCCATTGCCGCTCTATCAATTGAGGAAAAATGCTACCAACTCGACATGATTGATGAGGTTGTTGAGGAGACGCTTGGCTCTTTTGGGCTTCTTGGGGATCCTCTAGAAGAAACTTTGTTGGAGGCTTTTGAGCGAGAAACTTTAGAAGGCGATGTGGCCTCTTATGTTGCAATTCTCGAAGAAGTTCCGGAATTTAAGGGAGATCTCTCGGGGAGTGAAGAGATAGCAAATGTAGAAGGCCATGATCCGAAAGAAAAAAAAGAAAGGAAGAGGCCCGACGTCGAGTTGAAACCATTGCCGCCATCATTAAGGTATGAATTTCTTGGTTCTTCTGAGTCTTTTCCTGTGATTGTCAATTCTGACCTACATGGCACCCAGCTTCAAAACCTTCTTGATGTGCTTCGTAAGCACATCGGTGCCATAGGGTACAGTATTGAGGATCTAAAGGGAGTGAGTCCGTCCTTATGCATGCTTAGCGTTGACCTTGAAGTTGATCACAAACCCTATAGACAACCTCAAAGGAGGCTAAATCTGAATATGCAAATGGTCGTAAAAAATGAAATAATGAAGTTGCTTGAGGCGGGCATCAGTTATCCCATTGCGAACAACGAGTGGGTGAGTCCTGTTAAGATAGTACCTAAAAAGGGAGGGATGACTGTTGTTAGGAATGATAAAGATGAATTAGTGTCTACTAGGACCTTCACCGATTGGCGCATGTGTATAGACTATAGGAAGTTGAACCATGCCACCCGCAAAGACCATTTCCCTCTTCCCTTTATAGTCCAAATCTTGAGAGGCTGGCTAGGCACTTTTATTTTTGTTATTTGGATGGATTTTCTAGTTTTTTTCCAAATCCCAATCCACCCAAACGACCAAGATAAGACTACCTTCACGTGCCCTTATGGTACCTTCACTCATCGAAGGATGCCATTTGGGTTATGCAATGCCCCGGCCACCTTTCAACGTTGCATGATGGCCATCTTTTCGTAGTTTATTAAGAACATTATGGAAATCTTCATGGACGACTTCTCCGTCTATGGTAACACTTTTGAAAGTTGTTTGAAAAATCTCGAAACAGTGTTGTCTAGATGTGAGGAGGTCGATCTTGTGCTTAATTGGGAAAAGTGTCATTTCATGGTCCAAGAAGGGGTAGTTCTTGGCCATGTGGTATCCCAAAGGGGTATCGAAGTCGATCGAGCTAAGGTTGAGGTCATCGAAAAACTACCTCCCCCGATCAACGTGAAGGGGGTGAGAAGTTGTCTTGGTCATGCGAGCTTTTATTGCCGCTTTATTAAGGACTTCTCTAAGGTAGCGAGGCCTCTAACTCAGCTCCTCGTCAAAGATACCCTCTTCGTGTTTTCTAATGAATGTCTTGAGTCATTTCAGAGAATCAAGCAGGCACTCATCTCGGCCCCATCATCCAACCGCCCGATTGGAACATTCCCTTTGAGATCATGTGCGACGCGAGTGACTATTCCGTCGGGCCGGTATTGGGGCAAAGGAAAGACAAGAAGCCGTATGTTATCCACTATGCAAGTAGGACCTTGGATGATGCTCAACGGAACTATTCGACAACCGAGAAGGAGCTCCTTACGGTAGTCTTCGCCATTGAGAAGTTCCGTCAATATCTACTGTGCTCCAAAGTGGTGGTGTTCACCGACCACTCGACCCTCAAATACTTGTTGAAAGAAAGATGCAAAACCACGTCTTATTCGTTGAGTTCTACTCCTGCAAGAGTTCGATATTGAGATACGAGACAAGGTCGGGATGCATAATGTGGTGGAAGATCACCTCTTGAGGATTGTGGTTGAGCATAAGGGCCCCCAATTGATGATACATTTACGGATGAGCATTTGATGTCTGTGTCGAAGGAAGAGCTACCATGGTATGCGAATATAGTCAACTTCTTCGTAGGAGGATTCCTAGCCCCGGGTTTGCCTTATCATCAAAAGCAAAAGTTTCTCCATGAGGCAAAATCCTACTATTGGGATGACCCCTATCTTTTCAAGTTGTGCAATGACGGCATATATCAGAGATGCGTCCATCGACAAGAAGCTACTTCAATCATTGCACATTGCCACGAATTACCTTGTGGAGGCCATGGAGGTCCCTCCAATACGGCGGTTAAAGTACTTCAAGCGGGCTACTATTGGCCAACACTCTTCAAGGATGTCAATGCCTATGTCAAGACATGTGACAAGTGCCAAAGAGCCAGAAACATCTCTCGGAGGAATGAGATGCCCCTTAATTATATTTTGGAGGTTTAACTTTTTGATGTTAGGGGCATCGATTTCATAGGACCCTTCCCATCCTCTAGAGGGAATAGATACATCTTAGTGGTCGTCGATTATGTCTCGAAGTGGGTTGAAGTGGTGGCAAGCATTGGTTGTGATGCCCGAGTTGTGTCGAAGCTTTTCAAGAAAGTCATTTTTCCTCGTTTTGGGGTGCCTCGAGTGGTGATAAGTGATAACGGGTCTCATTTTATTGAGAAGAAGTTCGAAGCTCTCCTAGCTAAGTATGGTATTTCTCATAAGAGAGGTCTAGCATACCACCCTCAAACTAGCGGCCAAGTAGAAGTCTCAAATCGGGAAATCAAACAAATTCTAGAGAAGATGGTCGCTAGTTCGAGGAAGGATTGGTCGGATAAACTCGAAGATGCTTTATGGGCATATAGGACAACCTTCAAGACCCCCATTGGCACTACCCCATATCATTTGGTGTATGGGAAGCCTTGTCACTTCCCGGTGGAGCTTGAATACAAGACATATTGGGCGATGAAGCACCTCAACTTCGACATGAAGGCAGCCGGTAAGAGAAGGTTGCTCCAACTTGATGAGCTTGAGGAGATTCAAAGAGATGCCTACGAGAATAACCGGCTTTACAAAGAAAAGATGAAAGCTTAGCATGACAAGAACACCCGGAAGAGGGAGTTTGATGAAGGAGAGTTGGTATTTTTATTCAATTCTCGGCTGAAGATTTTCTCCGGAAAACTCCGCTCTAGGCGGTCGGGCCCTTTCAAAGTGATCAAGGTCCATCCTTTTGGCGTAGTGGAAATCGGCAAAGATGATGGTGAAACGTTCAAAGTCAATGGTTCAAGAATCAAGACTCAAACCATACATTGCGGGACAAGTTATCGAGGCTATAAAGACTTGCATCCTCCCTGATATTTGAAGTGATAATTGAGTAAGTATCATGGTCAGGCTCGGGACCTAAAACAAGCGCTTCTAGGGAGGCAACCCTTGCTTTTCTTTCTTTATCTTTCTTTTTCTTTATTTTTCTTTTTTTTCGAGGTATTAGTTCTAGGTTTCTAAAAAAAATAGTGAGAGTGAGTAGGTGAGATGATGGGGGAGTTGGTGAAAAAAAAAATGAAATTGAAAGAAAAGAGAGAAGAAAATAATCGAGGGAGTTTGGTGATTAAAAAGCAATTGAAGTTGGAAAAGAAGGAGTATGAATAAAATTCTAAGTGAGGGGAGTCACTTTGAGTGTTACAGACTTGTATTTAGGTGTAGTGGAGTTACAAAGAAGGTTGAAAGTTACAAAAATAGAAGAAGGAGAATTCAGGGTGGTCACGGGCGTGACTATAGAAGGTAGCGCCCACTACCCCTTTTAGGAGCCCAAATTTTCAGATTGTCGAATGAGAACACGGACGTTACGCCCTGGGGTAGCGCGCGCTACCCTTTATCCGAGAAAAATCCATTTTCCAGGAGGTCATGGGCGTGATCTCTAGGAGTAGCACCCGTGACATCCCAGTTCGGCTGTTTTAATCCCCTTTTTCGCAATTTCAGCTCTCATTTTCCCCAAATTTATCTTCGACCGTGTCTCTCTCTTACTCTCACAAACACTAACTCTCTCTCACTTCATCCTCTTTCACTCTCCCTAAACCTCCTTCACTTTCATATATTCCCTATCTCCATTTTCAATCTGCCTCCATCTTCTCCATCTCCACGCTTCCAAACCCTAACCTCTCTCAACACTCATTTCCTCACCATTTTTTCGTTCCTCACAAACCCTAACCCTCCACATTCACTCTTCTCAGCCTTCCACCACCTCAACCACCCATTACCTTCCTTTCTCCCTCTAGAACCAAAACTTCAACCCTTGTGAGTTGGGTGCTAGAGAAAGAATGGTACAAACCCCAACCTCCTCACTCTCAGATTTCTCCAAGTCTCGGATCGATTCGGGTACAATGGCGGGCTCTAGTCGCTCAAAGCGTCAACGTCAGGCACCTTCTGGCCCCGGCTCAACATCTGGTTCAGGTCCGGCACAAGCTCCTCAAGGTATGGCCCCTATAATGCGTTCTGAGGCTGAACCACTAAATGTCGCGGACCCATCTAAGCTCACATGGCATGCCGATTGGCACAGGGACAAATACCTCAATTTTAGATCTAGGAAAATAGTCGTCCCTTTCGTTTATCATGACGAAACTTGTAAAGAGTTGAATTTGAAGCCTAGTTTGGAGCATTTGTTTGAGGTTCTAGGATGGAGGCAGTTTATAAACATTAAAACTAAGGTTCATGATCAAGTGGTCTTAGAATTTTTAAGCTCCTTGGAAGTAACCTAGCCGACTATGAACGATGCACAACTTAGCTTTCAAATTAATGATCGCTTGGTCACGCTTACGCTCGACCAACTAAGTGAGAAGTTGCATCTTCCAGCGGGGGGCCTCCCTGCCTCAAACATTGATGGGTTTCGGCCAATAAGGCCATGAAGTTGCTCACGTGCCGGACTAGGGCCAATCTCGGGGCCTATATGACGCACCAAAGATACTTCGACCTGAAACGCACAAAGGCCAGGGACTTTTGTAATCCCGTCGTCCGATATCTCCATCGTTTGATCGCCAACTCGGTGGTGGGTCGCAATGAGTGGCGAAACAACGTTCGCAAGGCGGATCTGCTCATCATTTTCAATGCCCTACTCGAACAGTGAGTTAATACGGCCTCGGTGATCCACCACCCACGAAATTTCATAAGCGACCCGGAAGTACACCATCGGCATGGGCCATGTCATTTCCTACATTTGTGACCGATGTGGCTTCGAGTCGTATATGAGGAGGGCAAATCCTCATTTTGATTGCCAACCGTTGGACGGATCCCGGCTCATCAACATGAAGATATTTGCTCAAGGTCAGATGCTCCTCCACTGCTTGCATGTGTAGGTACACCCAAAAATTCCCGTTCGGGGAAATTGTTTTCGGATGCGCTACTTAATTGATCGGGAGCTGACTAAGGTTGCATAATCCTTAAATAAGGATGTTTTTTATTTTCGAAATTCGTTTTCGGGGTGATGAAACTTTATTTATTTACAAACTCGTTTTTTATTATTTAAATTATCCGTAATTACACAAATTAATTTAACAATAATTTAATCCCGGGCCAATCACTAAATTCAAGCCCGAAGAGGAGCAAACGGGCCACCAGAAACAACTAAAACCCGCCTAGGTTTTAGCAGACCCTGGGTTGGGTCGTCTGCATCCTTGGGCCAGAAGAAAATGGGTTGAAATTAATAAAATCCGCCTAGGTTTTATTAATTTATGGCCCATTTTCCTCGGGTCCAATCATAAATTAGTGAAGGGGAATGAACTAAATTATTTTCTTAAATTATTTGATGCATAAACGAATATTTTAAATAGTTAAATGAATTTATAAAATGTAAAAGATTCGCTAGCCGATTTAAGGAAATCGACAAACCGTAAAATAAGAAAAGAAAGACTCTGGTCTACGAATCCGATTTCTAGATTCGGGGGTAAGGTTACAGATTCGAGAGTTATAAGAACCCTCGAATCTGCCTATTATAAAACAGACTCTACTAAAATCAACATTGAAAAGAAAGATAGTGGGGAGAAGTTTGATTAATTTCGCGGAATTATTATTCAAATCATGCAATATGAAAACAATGCAGTTTTTATTTTACAAAATGTACAAGCATGGAATTGAAAATGTACAAGCATGGAATTGAAGAAAGAATTACATGAATAATAATAATAAAATGAACCAAAGAATTCAAACCTTGCTTAAGGTGATAGGAATGATAAACTTGATCCCTTGAGTTGCCCCCTTTGACTTGAAACTCGGATGAAATAATGTAAGTGGCTAGGAAGAGTGGTGTATGGATGGTTGTATGTTTGTGATGAGTGTGGTTATGAGGGGATGAGAAATGGATTATGGATGAAAAGTAGTATAATATGGATGTAGTTTATGAGGGTGGTATTATGATTAAAGTTGATGAAATGAGAGGAGAGTGAGTGTATTTGATGGTAGTTGATGATGAAAATGAAGGTGAAATGGAGGGGGCATTTATAGGTGAGGGAGTGTGAGATTTGGAGGGAAATGATGGGGGCATAACCCACAAATCAAGCCATCAGAGACCAAAACCTAGGCGGGTTTTGGGTGGTCAAGGGGAAGTCAAACACGTGGGCAAAGATCAAGGGATCACTTGCATGCATGCAGATTTTGGCGCCAACTACCTCAAAACCTAGGCGAGTTTTGATACTATTAGCACACGGATCGGTGAGGTGGAGCAAAACGATGACGTATGCTACTCTCCTCGAAACCTAGACGGGTTTTGAGCTCCCTGGGTCGGGGCGCGCTTGCTGGGCCAGAATGCTAGGCTTGGAAAATGTTAAAACCCGCCTGGGTTATAAAACTGGCTAAGTGCAACTTCGAACGGCCATAACTCTTTCATCCAGACTCCGATTGAGGCAATTCAAAAGGCGTTGGAAAGCTTATGACGGGTACTTTACTCTCATCAAAAGAAATGGGGCCAACAAGACTTGTGGAAAAAATGGGATTTGTAATGGTGGACATATGTATGTGGAAAGGGTTGAAAATGAAGGCATTTTGTGGTGGGTTGGCCCGATAGCTTTTGATTGAGGAAGGCCCTTTTGATTTTATTTCATGCTAGCATCTTTTCTTGTTATACTTGATTTGTACACTTGTCCCGATACAAAATCCGGTGTCTACAGAGTGCTCCCACTTTGATCGAGTCCAAATAGGACGAAGGTCAAAGTAGTCTGAGGATATGACTTTGGATTGCAAAGCATGGAATGATGCTTGGAAGCTGAGTCCTGCATCGCAATTGTGGGTGGCATGCGCCTCTTTGGGGATGATCTCGAGCAAGAATGATTCTCTACCTGACCGTTGATGAGTCGATGTTGATCTCGGGCGAGAATGACGCCTTACTTGAAGGTGTGGATTGACACTTGGAAGCTTCATCCTGTGTCGCAGTTGTGGGCGGTATGCGCCTCTTTAGGGATGATCTCGAGCAAGAATGATGCTCTACCTAACTGTTGATGAGTCGATGTTGATCTCGGGCGAGAATGACGCCTTACTTGTTATCAGACATGATGCCGATGGTTCACGGAGTTTTCTAGTCTTTCCCAGTGTCGGTTCCAGTCTTTCCCGGTGTCGCTTCCAGTCTTGCCCGGTGTCGGTTCCATTCTTTCCCGGTGTCGATTCCAGTGTTTCCCGATGTCGGTTCCAGTCTTTCCCGGTGTCGGTTCTAGTCTTTCCCGGTGTTGGTTCCAGTCTTTCCCGGTGTCGGTGTTGATGATTGTTGGCATTTTTTATGCCGAAGGACTTCATCAGACGCGCTGCTGATGGCCTTGGGGATCGAGACTTCATCAGGCACGATGTCGATGGCTCGGAGACTGAGACTTCACCGGGCGCGATTCCGATGGCTTAGGATTGGGATTGCATCGAAACTCTGCCGATGACCCTAAGTGATGATGATGATTGGCATTTTCAATGTCGAAGGACTTCACCAGATGCGTTGCTGATGGCCTTGGGGGTCGAGACTTCATCGGGCACGATGCCGGTGGCTCAAAGATTGATACTTCACCGGGCGCGATGCCGATGGCTCAGGATTGGAACTGCATCAAAACTCTGCCGATGGCCCTGAATAATGATGATGACAGCGACCTCTGGTGCGGTAACTGAACGATGGTGTCCCTTTTAGCGGCGACCTGGTGTCTGTGATGACTCCCTACATAGAAACCAAAGTAGAATGTCATATCATTTTGAACAACTGTTGGAGATACAGAGAATTACCTGTCTGGAAGATTGATGACGATGCCCAACGGCTTTCCCGAGGCAGATGATGGTGCCCAACAAATTTTTCCGAGGCAGATCGGATTTTCCCGATGTTGATGGCTCTTATTGCTGCGATTGCGCCGAGCTCTGCCGGCGGCTCTCAATAATGGCAATTTGATGCTGAGGAACTTCACCAAAACTCCGCCGATGACCCTTATTTTCTTTTGCTTCAGGCGCATAGGTGCCAAAATTTCACTGTAGGGAATGGATTCTTGAATTTGCCCGGTCATTGATCCGTATTAGTCAAGTGAAGATTATGTCCTTCATGTCAGACATGCGTCATTCGTGTCTGGCTGATGATGCATGACTTAACTGAATGCTAATTTGTCCAGCAAGAGTTGGATTAGAGATTTACTCTAATCTTGCTCTCAGTGATTTGAAACCATGTCGATCGGTCTGATAGCGTATGGGCTTAAACAGCCCCCAGTGTTGCGTTCTGGAGCAACGATGTGGCACTTCCCTGCTTCTTCTCTTTTTTTTTCAGATATACGGGTATGCATGCAACTAGTCTACTAAGCTTTTGCACAAACAATACAAAAAAAAAAATTTGACACAAGTATTCATGCATTTATGCACAACTATTGATTTTATGTACGACAAAATGACTTGATACATGACAGACTGACTTGATGCATGACAGACTGACTTGATGCATGACAAACTGACTCGATATATGACAGACTGACTCAATGCACAACAGATTGACTTAATGCATGATAGACTGACTCAATGCACAACAGGCTGACTCAATGACAAACCGACTTGATGCATGACAAACTGACTTGGTACATGACAGAATGACTAGATGCATGACAAACTGACTCAAAGCACCATAAACTGACTCAATTGACAGACTGACTCAATACATGACAAACTGACTTGATCCATGACAAACTGACTCAATGTACAACAGACTAACTTGATGCATGATAGACTGACTTGATGCACAACCACTGACTCTATGAGGCTTTGTCACGACTTATAGATACAACGCAAACCTATTATGCCTAAACCGGATACACACATGATGTTTTTATGCAGCTAAACATGCAATGCATGCAGACACCCCTCCCCTCCCCCCCCCCCTCCCCCAAGCTTTATATTTAGACAAAGATTTTCTAAAAAATCATGACTCCCTAAGACAACGCTTTCTAAGGATCAAGGCCACTCGTGGAGAATTTCAGGAAAATTCAGGATGAGTAATGTTTCAATCTAGGGAACAATGATGGAGGCAACAGGCCTGAAGGATGCGTTTCTTGAATGATCATGTAGATGACCTTGATTGTTGTATGCTGATGTATGACAAGCCCCCGGTTTGGCGTAGACTCTTGATGACACTGTCCTGCTTTGGAGAGCACCTTGGAGATTTACAAGCCCCAGTTTCGATGTGGATTGCCATGATAAGGCATGGGGACCACAGAATAGGAGAAGGCATAGTCCTTAGTCGTGAGCCTCAAACTCTCCTTTTGCCTAACTTGCCCAAAGGGTTTTCAAGTTAGCCCCTCTTTTCTTTTTCTTTTTTCTTTTTTTTCTTCTCTTTTTTTTTCTCTCTCTTTTTTTTTCTTAATGAGACCACTATTAGGACGTTTATGAGATTGAAGATGCAGAACCTTGTAGGATAGGGAGTAAGTGTTCCTCTTTGAAGCTATGCCCGATAAATGTCCTGAACGATGTCACAAAGGTAGCGTGAGCCCCTAGTTTAGAGTAGCTTGTTTCTAAATCTGTTCATGATCATGTGGTTGTCAGTTAGCCGCTGATTTGATGTGGACCGATTCCGCTCTTGCTGAGAAGTAAGCCACACAGAGCCTCATACTTACATTAATGACTGAGCTTAAAAGTCCCCTGAGGGTGAGATGGGATGAAAGGATTGGTTAGGAAGTGTTTGGGGAGGAGACGATGGACGATGGTGAATGGGATGTGGAGACACTTAAGAATGATCGTGTCTTGAAGGGGAGAAAAGATGGTCAAATGGGATAGACATCATCTCTTGAGAAAGGGTTGAAAGGGATGGTAGATGAGAGTTTATTGATGAATGACATAGGGAGATACTCAAGAATGATCGTGTCTTGAAGAGATGGTCAAATGAGGTACGACATCATCTCTTGGGAAAAGGGTTGAAAGGGATGGTACATGAGAGTTTATTAATGAATGATATAAGGAGACACTCAAGAATGATCGTGTCTTGAAGAGATGGTCAAATGGGACAGACATCATCTCTTGGGAAAAGGTTGGAACATAGTTATGGAATGATGTCCAAGTCTGACGGAAGGAAGATGGAGGGTAGATGATGATGAAAGATAGAATCCAAGGTTTCCTCTCCTTTTGCCTAGCCCGCCCGAGTGGGTTTTCAAGCTAGCCTCTCTTATTCTCTCACTCTGCTTTTGCCTAACCTGCCCTGACGGGTTTTCAGGCTAGCCTCTCTTATTCTCTCACTCTCCTTTTGCCTAACCTGCCCTGACGGGTTTTCAGGCTAGCCTCTCTTATTTTTTTCTTCTCTCAAAGACCAATATTTTGAGGATGCAGAATGCTCCTTGTAGCGGCCGGGCCTCAAAGAGGTTTTCCTACGTATCCAAGGTGGAATCAGGCCAGTCGTAGTTCTTTTAGCGCAACTTTGATGGATAGTGCCTCGAGGAAGGCTTAACGGTTCAAAAAGATGGTTATGAAGGTTTGAGGGTTCATATGCAAGTTATGGATGGATGAAAGGTTTGTGAAGGTTATAGAAGGCTGAGGTATATGGATGATGAGATGAAGGTTTGAGACGAGATTTTTCGAGGTGTGCATTGCTCTTGCTTTTGCGTTCTCACTTCTTATTCTCTTCTAACCCCTTTTTTTCTTCCTTTTCTTGTTTCGTTTCCCTCTCAACTTCTGTTTTTTTTTTAACTCCATTTTTCTGGCTCTTTATTTTTTTGCTTTCACTTTTCACTCTTTTTTTTTTTTTGCTTTTTTTTTTTTGCTTTCACTTTTTTTTTTCCTTTGCTTTCTTCTCTTTTTTCGAATTTCTTCTCCATGGAATTGACTCCTGTTTGCCTTTCTGATGACATTAGTTACAACACACCTTTTGACTTTGGGGTAGATATGGATTGGTCATGAGGAGAATGACTAGGTTGGTCAAGGCTAAGGTTTTTTTTTTCTTCAAACTCCTTCTTCATGGGTTGACTCCTATCCTCCTTTGGTCATATCACACCTTTTGGATTGGGTTAAGGGTTTGAAAAGGGTTGAGGTTTGATGGAGAGGTCAAAGATGTGAGTCGGGATTGGATGAAAAGATGAGGGTAATATGGGTGGTGAAATGAAGTTAGGGTTCAAGCCCTCTGTCCTCGGCACATTTGGTTAAGCTGAGACATTTCCAATGATGAGCGTTCACTTTTCGAGAGACTATTGGACTTGGTCTTTCCTGATGAGATTCTCTCCTTTTGCCCGGTTTGCCTCAATGAGGTTTCCAAACCGGCCACTCTATAGTTTTTCACTCTTTTTTTTTTTTTGAACTTCTCTCTTTTTTTTTTTTTTTAGAATTTCTCTCTTCATCTCTCTAACCCTAGATTCAAGAAAACTAAAGGATATGAGAACGAGGTAGATGACAAAGATGGAAGGATAAGAGAAGATGTATTTGTCAGACTTGGTTTATACGGATGATGGATAGATGAGAGAACTTCTCAACTCAAGTAAAAAACACAAGCACGAAATTATGTTTGATCACATAGCAATAAGAGCAAAGAAATGAATGAAGAACTGACTATAACAGACTCTGAGCATGAAATGCTTAACAACCAAGACTATAGCTACTTCTAAAGCTCCTTTGATGATGTGCCCTCCTTGTCCTCGTATGGGGAATCCATGTTATGTGTGGTTCTCTGTGCTGCTTTCGGTGGGGGCAGTTTCCCTGAATGGATCATGTGCTTCAAAGTCTAACAATTTTCCATGTTGTTCCCTCGGGATCTTTGGTAGTTGCAGAAATTTTCGCCATCCAACACTCCCTTTATGGTTAACTCAGGCCTTGACCCTGACATTGGACAAAAACACATCCCAATGCATGCATGACCTAAACGACCTATATGGACTTCCTAAAAAACGCCTACATGCTGACTTGGGAGAGACTCACCCAGGACATGGGTTTAGAAGTGCTAACTAATCTATATGGGACTTCCTAAGATGCAAGACTTCTATATGCTGACTTAAGGAATAGACTTACCCATGAGATGGGTCTACATGTCCTAAATTCTATATGACACCTCTTAAAGTGCAAATGCCTACATGCTGACCCAGAAACCCTAACTTATGACATGGGTTTACACTGGACTTCTTAATAAAAAGACAGATATTTGCATGATGACTCCAGACACAGACTTGCCCATGACATTGGTTTTCATGACCTATGAACCTATATGAGATTTTTTAAAGAATGTAAGACACTTACATGGTAACTCAAGAAAGAGACTTAACGACTCACCCATGACTTGGATTTGCATGATGTAGACCCTATAGGAGACTTTTATAATGCAGGACATTCATATGTTGACTCTGGAAAAGGAATCACCAATGACATGGGTTTACACTGGAATTGCTAAAAGAGACAAACACACATTAACCTAGGAAAAGACTCACTTATGACCTAACCCAAAGACTCACCCATGACCCGGGTTTATACTGGACTTTCTAAGACAAAAACACATTAACCAAGGAAAAGAGTCACTTATGACCTAACCCAAAGACTCACCCATGACCTGGGTTTAGACTTCCCAAAAACAAAACATACATATTAACTTGAGAAAAGACTCACATACGACCTTGTATGAGACTTTCTAAAGACCGAAAGGCATTTACATACAGACTCTAAAACAAAGACTCGTTGAGGGCTATTGTAAGACACATATATACTGACTCGGGAAACAACAGGTTTGCGTAACAACAACACTTTTTACAACAAGAGCATTATAAAGGGCCGGATAAAGTCAAATATAGCGAGTCGACATAAGTTGGAAAGATGCAAGTTAGTGTTTCTGAATTCGGATGGGTAAAATCCACAGGCCGACCGCTTTAAGGAGAATCCGTAACTTGGTCCAACAACTCAGACAGCTCAAGCTATGTTGGCTATTATGCGGACTAGAATAATGTTGAACACACTAACAACTTGACTTCTATTTACACACTTTTTTTTTTGTTGCGACCTAAAACATTTATTTATTTTAACTCAAGGAGAGTAGATGTTGTAAAGGACCAAATAAAGCCATCAAAAGGCGAGTTAAAACAGACTTATAAACTCAATTATTAACTCCACCGTGGATGGGCTTAACAACGGGCCGACCATGGATTTGTTAGACTTAATAATCAAATTTATCATTTTATTTTCTCTAACCTTAAGACTATTACGCGGGCTAGAACAACACACACTAACTTTGTTTTATTATTAATCAATTTTCTTTGGACCATGAGTAAGAGAATATTGAGAAGGGCCGAATAAAATCATCAAATGTGAGTTAAAATAAATCGATAAACAAGGAAAATTAACCTTTAAAATGGATGGGCCCCACCACCGGGCCGACCGTAAAATTCAAGGTTAATTAATTAAGTTCATAAATTTATTTCTTCTCAACCCAATGATTATTACGCAGACTAAAACAATATCTCAAAATTAGGTCCGACTCTAGTGAAGACCCAACATACAGACACGTATTTGCACATAGAATACGACAAACTTTATCTATTTACTCAGGGAAAACAGACATTGTAAAGGACTGGATAAATCCAACAATAAGCGAGTATAATTAATTTATGGGTTTAATTGACAAATCCAATATGGTTGGGCCTAACACGGGCCGACCATAAATGTGATGGATTGATTAATTAAATCAATAAATTAATTTACTCGAGCTTAGTGACTATTATGCAGTCTAAAACGTTATCCATTAACTTTGTTGGACTTTTAATTAATAATTTTTTTGGACCTTTGTTAAGAGAATTTCATAAAGGGCCATATAATATCATCAAAGGTGAGTCAACTTTTATTTATTAATTAAGATAATCAACTTTCAAACATAAATGGGCCCTTCCACTTGGGCTAACCATAATGCCTTTGAGTTAATTATATCAATTAATAAATAATCATTTTCTCAACCTAATGAATTTCATATGGACTAGAACAAAACCTCCAAACTAAGGTCAGCTCTTTACAAAAAGGAAAGAAAAGGGGAAGGGGTACACATAGCACATAGCATACACATGAAGGGGTACCCTAAACCAAGGCTCTAAATTCGAACTTTTATAGTTGGGTTATATAGCCTACCGCATGCCTTCTCCCCGGTTCTTCATACCATAAGGTAAGCAGTTGGGGTATTTCTCAAAGAACTTCAAGGAAGCTCTTGGAGTGTGACACCGGGAGAGGAGCGACCAAATGCTTAGAGATGTAGAGTTCATCCCCATAGTAGTGGCCTCCCGCTCTCAAGGGAAATCCCAAGTAACTTAAACCGTCGCCTTTGTGCTAATGTGTCAAAAGACCCGATTAGTGGCCCGGTATGAAAAAGGATGCATAAAAGAATAATAAAGTCCCGAAATAAATTAACTTCTCTCTTTTACACTTTCAAATCAATTCGATTTTTTTAAGTTTTACCCTCTTTTTAAGTTTAAGTCCCCAATGGAGTCGCCAATCTGTAGGTACACCCAAAAATTCCCGTTCGGGGAAATTGTTTTCGGATGCGCTACTTAATTGATCGGGAGCCGACTAAGGTTGCTTAATCCTTAAATAAGGATTTTTTATTTTCAAAATTCGTTTTCGGCGTGCTGAAACTTTATTTATTTACAAACTCGTTTTTTATTATTTAAATTATCCGTAATTACACAAATTAATTTAACAATAATTTAATCCCGGGCCAATCACTAAATTCAAGCCCGAAGAGGAGCAAACGGGCCACCAGAAACAGCTAAAACCCGCCTAGGTTTAGCAGACCCTGGGCTGGGCCGTCTGCATCCTTGGGCCAGAAGAAAATGGGTTGAAATTAATAAAATCCGCCTAGGTTTTATTAATTTCTGGCCCATTTTCCTCGGGTCCAATCTTAAATTAGTGAAGGGGAATGAACTAAATTATTTTCTTAAATTATTTTATGCATAAACGAATATTTTAAATAGTTAAACTAATTTATAAAATATAAAAGAGTCGCCAGCCGATTTAAGGAAATTGACAAACCGTAAAATAAGAAAAGAAAGACTCCGGTCTACGAATCCGATTTCTAGATTCGGGGGTAAGATTACGGATTCGAGAGTTATAAGAACCCTCGAATCCGCCTGTTATAAAACAGACTCTACTAAAATCAACATTGAAAAGAAAGAGAGTGGGGAGAAGTTTGATTAATTTCGCGGAATTATTATTCAAATCATGCAATATGAAAACAATGCGGTTTTTATTTTACAAAATGCACAAGCATGGAATTGAAGAAAGAATTACATGAATAATAATAATAAAATGAACCAAAGAATTCAAACCTTGCCTAAGGTGATAGGAATGATGAACTTGATCGCTTGAGTTGCCCTCTTTTACTTGAAACTCAGATGAAATAATGTAAATGGCTAGGAAGAGTGGTGTATGGATGGTTGTATTTTGTGATGAGTGTGGTTATGAGGGGATGAGAAATGGATTATGGATGAAAAGTAGTATAATATGGATGTAGTTTATGAGGGTGGTATTATGATGAAAGTTGATGAAATGAGAGGAGAGTGAGTGTATTTGATGGTAGTTGATGATGAAAATGAAGGTGAAATGGAGGGGGTATTTATAGGTGAGGGAGTGTGAGATTTGGATGGAAATGATGGGGGGCATACCCCACAAATCAAGCCATCAGAGATCAAAACCTAGGCGGGTTTTGGGTGGTCAAGGGGAAGTCAAACACATGGGCAAAGATCAAGGGATCAATTGCATGCATGCAGATTTTGGCGTCAACTACCTCAAAACCTAGGTGGGTTTTGATATTATCAGCACACGGATCGGTGACGTGGAGCAAAACGACGACGTATGCTACTCTCCTCGAAACCTTGGCGGGTTTTGAGCTCCCTAGATCGGGGCGCGCTTGCTGGGCCAGATTGCTGGGCCTAGAAAATGTTCAAACCCGTCTGGGTTATAAAACTGGTTAACTGCAACTTCGAATGGCCATAACTCTTTCATCCGGACTCCGATTGAGACAATTCAAAAGGCGTTGGAAAGCTTATGATGGGTACTTTACTTTCATCAAAAGAAATGGGGCCAATGAGCCTTGTGGAAAAAATGGGATTTGTAATGGTGGACATATATATGTGGAAAGGGTGGAAAATGAAGGCTTTTTGTGGTGGGTTGGCCCGATAGCTTTTGATTGAGGAAGGCCCTTTTGATTTTCTTTCATGCTAGCCTCTTTTCTTGTTATGCTTGATTTGTACACTTGTCCCGGTACAAAATCCGGTGTCTACAGCATGACACTAAGCCCAGGCGCCAAACTGAATTTGACTTTAGGAGAAATGAGGCTCGCATTGACGATAGGAACCGAAACACTTGGTCCTACGAGCCTCAAGCTGCTGTTGTGCTCCCGGGAAATCCACTTGAGGCTCCATGTGACGATGAGGGTAGCCCCTTAGGAAACGAGGAGGAGGAAGAAGAAAAGAGTGAGGAGGATAGCGGAGAGGGGGATGAAGAGGAACAAGCTCAAGGAGTACCCAGTTCGAGTTCGGTTTCGGTGGACTTTTTCGAGCTCTCCACCCAGCTCAACAACATATACACGGGGCACCAAGACATCCGCACCCTACAATAGCAAGACCATAGCATCCTGGAGAACCTTCAAATCCGGGTGAACCGACATGACGAGATCCTCGATGAGTTCCGCTACTAGTACTATAGCGGAGGCGGACGAACTCCCCCACTCGAATGGTTCCCGCCTGCTGGATACTACCCACCAGATCAACCCCCTCCCGGGGGTTTCAACCAATGGCTGTAAGAATTCCCCGCCCCCTATCCTCCTTCGTTGATTATATTGCTTTCTTGCATGATAACTGTGGAGGGGACATCATTGGTTGGGTGGGTTAAGGTTTTTTTGGCAGGTGTGTTGGTCTCCCCATTCCCCTTGTGATCAAGGTCATTGTCAATTTGTACCTACTTTTAATCTATTATGATTGGTTGGTTTGTGGCGCTGTGTAGTTAGTCCACACTTTCTAAAGTATGTGACTTTGGTGAAGTTTGTTCTCGCCGGCTTTTGCTCAACAACATCGAGTATTAAGCTGGTTTTATCCCAGGAAATGTATATTTTGTTAATATGTTTTCCTTAGTTTTCAGCTTGTTTAGTTTGTAGGTTCTTCTGTTGGTTTGTTTTATAGTTAGTCTATGGTCATTTCTTTTTGGTTTGTTTTTCTTTGTAGTTAGTTTTATCTCTTATTTTGCATCTTTTTAGTTTAGGTGTACATAATCATGCATGCGGCATTCCTTTTTTTCCACTAACGATTTTCTATCTTTTCCCCCTTCTTGGATTCGATGCTCTTTTACGCTATGAAGACATCTCTTGGTGAGCTCGTTCCTCTTTACTTTCTTTTTCCATTCCCCTTCTTGTACATATCTTTGCTGCATGCTAGCTTGGTTTTCTCTTTTGGTGGCGCGCCCCTTAGTATGTGCAGTGTTGGAAAATCTTATTGTTGGAGCCGTGTGGGCTCGGGTCGCCACCGTTTTCTTTGTGCTAATTGTTGTTTCCTTAGATGTTTTTTTCTAGTTTTTCTACCCATCGTGAGACACCCTTTCCACAATGAGGACATTGTGGATTTTAAGTGTTGGGGGGGAGTTCTCTTTGTATATAGGGTAGCTCACCTAGTTTCTTTTTCATTCTTGTTTCTTAACTAGCTAAAAATCGAAAAAAAATTGAAAAATTGGTGATTTGCTTTGAAAAATGAAAGGAAAAAGGAGAAAAAGTAGTGAAAAACCCCAAAAAGTGTTTTGTTTTCTCTTATAGGAGATGCTTTTGGCCATAGCAGTAGTGTAGATAGTCACCTAATTGATCGAACTAATCGATTAGAAGCGGCCGATATGAGCGATAATAGGACTTAGTTTGGTTGATTTCCATGATTTACCTCTAAAAACCCCTCTTTTGATTGAGAAAGTGATTTTCTTACCGTTTTACACGCCTATTTTGTTCATTTCTTTGCTAAAGTTGGTTGATCTTAGTAGTCTAATGCTCTTGCTCGTGTCTAATAAACCTATTAAAGTCGGCAAACAAACAAGGGTTGGCATGAGTGGGCGGCACTCATGCCCCATAAGTACCTCGTTACGTACGGAGTAACTCGAGTTGGGAGGGTAACCCCTTTTCGGAGGGTGTGCAAATTGCCGAAAAACCCGACCCAAAACTCCAAAAAATCTAAAAATCTCAAAAATCGTTGGTTTACCAACATGGCTAGGTGTAGGGGCTAGCGGCCCTTCGCCCCTTAAGTACAATTGTACGAATGGAGCATAGCCACGCTGGGAGAGTAACCCCCTAGCGGGTCGCACAATCAATCTCGAAACATGCCAAAATTAAAAACTTCGAGGAAATCGTTAAAGTAGTGAAAGCCTTCTCTATGTTTTCTACGGTCGTCATAAAGCCAAGGGCGACAACGAATAGTTTTGGGTGACACTTAATAAGGAAATTAACAAATAAATCCGAGCTTGAGCGTGAAAACTTCTTCGATCGACCAACCTAGGCTAGAAAACTTCAATTAGTGGCCCACTTGCACTCGCACACAAGGTTTTCGCTCATCATGAAACTGTTAGGGGTTGAAAATCTTTAGGATTGGCATTCTTCCAACCTAAGTATCCTTAATTGTTCATATTTGCCCCTTCTTTTTGGTTGGTAGGACCGGTTGGGTGTCTAGGTGCGTTGTTACGGGCTCGAGTATCTTCTCCTTCCCTTGTTTTCTTTCTTTGTTTTGTTTTTCACTCTCCTTTTCTTTCTTTCTTTCGTTTTTCCTTTGGCTTTTGTGGGTACAGTCGCTACAAACCCTCACGAGACCCACCTCGTCCACCCGGGCTGCCGGGGGTTTAAAGGGCTTGGTGCATACGCTAAATGCACCCGTTGTCTCCCACGAAAGTAGAGTGGTTGTTTAGGTAGCTTGTTTTGGTTTTTTTTGCTCGAGACGAGTAAAATCCTAAGCGTGGGGGGGTGTTTAGGCTCGGTTTTGAGCCTAAGTATTATTCTTTTCACCAAGGATTTAGTTCGCCTCCTTCCTTAATAAACGTTTCTTATTCGTCTTTTTACTAGTTTTATGCAGGTTATCCTGGAATAGTGATCATGCGAGAAATCAGTGTTCGATGGTGTCTAGTGTAACAACCCACCCCAAAATCACGTTTAATTATATATAAAGCACAGTAGTTACGCAAATCGCGTTCTAAATTTTTTTTTTCCCGCGTTTACCGTTACTTAGTTATTTATTGATTTATTTATTTATTTATTGTTATCGGTGTCGTGTATCGTGCAGGAGATGGCCAAGATGCCGAATTATCGGCTTAAAAAAAAAATTTCACTTTACATGTTCATTCAATGAGTTAAAGTATTTCAGGTTATACGAATTATGTTATAAAGTTATTTAGTCGTTAAGTTAATTTGTATCGGGTTTTACCTTTTTCGCTATTTCTTAACCGAAAGGGGTCTAATTATTCGACCTCGTGACGTTTATATTTTATTACCCAAACCTTAATTTATTTGGGTTACATTTATTTCATTTAGGTACAAGTAATGTTTTATGTTTCATTTATTTGGATTTTCTACATCCCAAGTTTTATTTTATTTTACCCAATTATTACAAATTGATTTCATTAAGTATAAGCTAATTATGTAAAATTACTACTCTTATATTTATTGTATTGGGTTTATAATTTCAGATTAGTTAAGTTTTAAAGAGGGATTTATAGTAGCTAAATAGGAGGGAGTTAGTCTTTTTATTCCTCATCCAATTAAATCAAACTCAAGAACAACTCTCAAGGTCCTCCCTCTTTCCCTTTTCCCTCTGCTGCCGTAACCCAGCCAACCCTGCTGGGCCATTTTCCGGCCACCGCCGCCGGATTCCACCGCCAGCCGGTGGTGGCCGCCGGCCACCCTTCTTCCCTCTTGTGTTTTCGCCAATTTTTAACTCAAAGGTAACCTCTCCAAACCCCTAATTTCAATTTCTATGAACCCTAATCTGAAAATCTAGGTTTTATATATGTTTTCTTTGTAATTTCTACTCCTTTTACTCTCGTTTATCTTGAATTCAAGTATATAATTGTATTGGTTAAGTTAGGGTTTGATTTTGGAATACATGCATGTGATTTTTGGAAGTGTTCTTGAGGTTTCTTGAGTATATTCATGGTGGATAATGTTTATATGTTCATGCATGTGAGTCTTAAGGTCTAAGATGAGTTAATTATCAAGGTCTATATTCTGGAAGTATGATGGATTAAGGTTATATGGGATGTGGTTATGTTTTGATATGATTAAGAGTGAAAAATCAAGTTAAAAACCGAATTTTCGTAAATACAAGTTCTGTTTGAATTCTGGAAATTTACAGCAGGATAAAAGTGGGATTTTTACCCAGATTTCTACTCCATTTGATAGCCTAAAGTGTTAGCAAACCGTAGGCTTTGGAATTTCGAGTTTCCGACATGTATAGCCCGAGTTACGACCAAAACCGTAACCTCACGTTTTTATATACGAATTTCTGAGTCAGTAGGTTTATGCTCATTTTTCGTCAAGTTAGAGACTTTATTGGCTTTGGAGTTGAACATAAAAGTTCTAGGTAACACTTTGGGCTTTCCGAAAAGGTATGGTATGCGTTCATACGATATCGGGATTACGAGATATGGAGTTTTCATTGAGGGATTATAATTTAAGTTCTGCCCAGAATGTTTAAGAGTGTATCTGGTTTGATGACCATTTTTCGTCCCTTTAGAGACTTTATTGGTATTAGTGATAAACATAAGAGTTTTAGGCCACGTTGCAAGCTTTCCGGAAAGGTGTGACTCATAGTCATCCGATATCGGGAGTATAAGTTACAAACCCGGGAAGCAGGGCTATCCAGAACAACATTTCTGCCAATTTGGTTTATGTAAATGTATGTCTTTTGGGCCTTAAATCAACCCAATAAGGGGTTCTAAGCATGAATGGGCCATGGTTGTAGGTTGTCATTGTAGAGTTATGTGTTTAAAGCTAAAAGTACCATCTTGGAGTCCTAAGGGTAGTCTCCAAAAGCTAATGGGTTTGATAAAGTATTTCACTTCCCCATCTTCCTTTAGAATATTATTCAATGTCTTGAGCTAGCTAAGAGTTTCTTCTAGCTCGGTAGCTTCCAAGTTCAAAGTTACTTCCATCTTTATTGCTTAAATCATTGACCCAAGCTTGTTCTTATTGCATTCGAATATGTTTATCGACTCGTTTTATCGTTCATTTGCTATCGTATGATCAAGCCATAGTTAACTCCATTGTTCGCATCCTAGCTTTCAAGTGTAAGCGCCCATTCATCGTCAATTCAAGCTAATTTTTATTGGATTCAAGACCTTCCATTTGAATCATATTCTACGTCATTATGTTCATGTTTTCCGACTCGGAAATTTCTAAGGTTTTATATGCAGTGCTTCTGTCCGGGCCATTTTTCGGGCCCTTCCTTTCATTTCTAGCCTTTGAGCCAGTTGAAAAGTTAAAGATCATGTTTTTCCTATTCCGGATGTACTCTTTTATGTCGTTTCGATTTTCCTAACTCACGTTATGCTACAAACGCTATTTTGATACAACCTGAAATTTTATTCCTAAAGTTGTTTCATTTATATTACTAAGTTTCCAAACTCGTGAAACTAATTTAGAACCTTATTCGGTTCTTCATGTTTATGTATGCTTCTATTGGTTGACAAAGTTTCAAAGGCCATCTCCAAAGCCGAGCCGCCAAGGGTTTTAGCGTCTTAAGGTACGCAAATTGTCCAACTCTTGTTCTATTTAAAGTCAAGTACGCTTTTATTGCATAGATATACTCTAACGTTTTATTGTTTTATAAATGGTCCCAAACTTCTTCCACAGCGGCTAGAGTAAAGTCTAGCCTTATTTCTGAGCTCTGTCGGAGTAATCTTGACTGGCTGTCCGATCGCTTAGTGATCACCCATCCAAACTCGAGATCGGTTTGGGCGTACGTGCGTGAGATGTTTCGGCATCGATCTAAAAGGGACACCATATCTTACTTTATGAAATCATTTCAATGTTAAGCACAGCATATGCATAGAAATTTTATAGCTTAAAGTATTCAATGGTTTAGCATGCTTTATATCCCCTATCCCGTTTTCAAAATGAATTTAAATGCCGGCACTAAAAACCGTTTTCGAACGGTTTGACGTGTTGGAGGTTTACGTACTGAGTGTTTCCCCACTCACTTTGCGAATGTTTTTAATGTTTTGTTTTAGGCGGTCCGAGCTCCCAGGATAAAGGCGAGGTTAAGCAGGAGTAAGTCGTCTGTACAGGGTGGTTCTCTAAAGGCGATCGATGATCGGTATTCAAGGTTACTCAAGGGCATTAAAGGCCACTTGGTTGTGGAAAGTCTATACGACATGTTTAATTAAAGGTTGTATAATGTATTTGTACTCTAAGTTTAGCAGTTGTGTTGTATGGAGTTAAGCACAGTTTTATGGTGGATTGTTAGATTGTGGTTGTGTTTTTGCCTTGTCCCGAGTGGGGACGGCGGTAATGCCTCGACCTAAGGTGTTCCGCTGCGCTAATCACAAGTTTGGGATTCTAAAGAATAGTCTTAATCTTGTGATTAAGGTTGGGCGTTCTGATTGTGGTATCGAGCGGAGTTATAAGAAGGATTTGAGGATTTAGAAATTCTAAGCGATTGTGATATGTATTTGTGAAGTATGGATATTAGGTGTGGTGACATATGTGTCCCTTATAGGTGTCTGAGTCCTTTATGGATTGAGTTAGAAATATGTGAAATTGTTGGGATGGATGTTGAGCTTGAAGCTCTAGATAGGTATATGAAATGTAAGTGTTTTCCCTCAGTTTGAAGAATATGTAAAATTTGGGAGAGTCCAATTTATAGGGAAGTCTTGAAATTTCTGCGAAATTTGAAGGTCTAGTAGCAAGTTTAAGAAAACCTAATTATAGGTTGTGTCTAACTCAAAAGGTTGTAATGAGCAAAGCATGTTATGTGTATAAGTGTCGTTGTGGACAAAGCATGTTGAAGTTGTCCTTAAGGGAGACTTTAGTCATCCCAATAGGAATTTGTAAGTCTAATTTTAAGAGGAAATGAAGTAAAACTCAAATGAGGGGCTAAAAGCCTTGCCAGGGTGTAGAGTGAAATGATTAAAGATGTGTATATGATACAAATGTTGATGATCCAAGGATAGTAAGTAAGATCACAAGATTATGAGATGGAACAAGAGTTCCTTTTTAAGACAAGCAAGGTTCAAGTTGGTTGAGTCTCGGACCTCGCCTTAATTTTCATTTGTTTGTTTTTCTTTCAACACAGTCTCTCAATGTCAAAGTTATTAAAACTTTTTACCGATGTCACATGGAACATAGAGCATAGATGGATCACAATCGTGGCCCTTTTCCCAACCTCTTCACGATGTTACGGGAGCCTAAGACCAACGTCCAAGTCCATCTCAAGAAGTTGCAAACCGCCTTTGATATCCATTGTGCGGCTAATCCGCAAGTTGAGTATCGCAATGATGAGTGCCGAGTTTGGTGCTTATTACCACCCTTCCCCACAAGAGTCTGTGGGATGATGCAAGAAGCTACTCCGTCAGGAAGAGCCGGCCGATACGCCTGGTGCTTCAACTACAACTACATTGAGCACAGAATCACACTGCATTGGAAGTTGTTATCATTCGTTACTTATGCGATTCGTGTGTCGAGCTAGGGCTTTTCCTACGAGATGTTATCGTTGCTGCTCCTCCAAATGCGAGATTAACCCCTCCGCATGTTTCCCTCCCGGCGTGGGTCGTCACCGTTAGAGCACGAACCGCGGAGGAAGAAAGATTCTAATATGGATCGACAAGCATGAAGTTAACCAAGAGCCTAAGGGTATTAATGATTATGGTTAAGGGCATCTCGTCATGAGAATCTACTCGATTAACTCACATACAAGGTTAACTAGAAGCTAACCACCGCTAAGTTAAGTGACCAAGTGATCTTTGTGGGTGACCGATTCTTTTGTCTTAAGGTCATCTCTCATAACTAGTTAAACTATGCTAAATTTATGGGGCCTCCCATGCCGTTGATTAAAGGAGGCATTGGAAATAATTTGGGGACTTTAGAATTTGTTTAGTGTTGAAATGTACATGGATATGGTTGAAAGGGGTACCCTAAGGGCAAAGGAAGGCATCCTCATATTCTAGGATGTTTACATTGGTATCATATGTTGAAGGTTGTTAATTATCGAGTCTTGGTGCTAGCCATTAAGGCGTGTAAGTTTTACGTTGTTATAGGGTCGAGGAAAAATTAAATGGGAGTTTCCACCTACTATCTGAACATGCTTGTGGATTTTATAGCCAAGTGAGGCGGAAGGCCTTAGGAGAATGCAATTGGCTACAAACTAAGGACATATCTGAACAAGTTATAAAGTGGTGATGACAATAAATTATGTTGAAAAAGGGTATACTCAGGTAACGTTGGAATATGTTTTGAGAGATAGGAAATTAACTTGAATCGCAAGGTCTTGATCTAACACAGGAATAACTACGCGCCCAGGCACATACTCATTCCGCCACTAGGATAAGAGAAGTTGCTTTTGGAGGATGGCTGCTAACGAACAACCATCGCGAGGACCAAATCTCTTCTGTATGACTTTTATACTTCAAGTTCATCGCTCAAGTTCAACTTTTATTTCCTGCTCTCATTGTACATCCTCCTAATAAAGTTTACCCTCTCATTACAATTTTAAAATCCAAGCTTCTCGTTCCTACCCTTGTTTATTTTCAAGAATCTTTATCAGATCCTATCGTTGTTATTAGTTCAGTGTGTTAAGACATTCAATGACCTGCATTTGATGGCATTCCCCTGTTATCTGTTTTTCCTCTGTGACTGTTGGTGCCTTTTATAAGAAATAGATAGCTAAAGGGAAGTTAATAAAGGGAGGAAAAGCGAAGTGGAAAAATGTTAGTTTGTATGGAATTATACGATACCTGAGGTAAAATGGGAAAGGAAGAGAAATCGATGTTCAAGGAAATACTAGGGACCTTCGGGTCAAGACTTCTTACGAGTGGATATCTATGAAATCAAGAATATAGAACGCTTGAAGAAAGATCAGACCTTCTTCCAAAGGATATAAGAGCCATATGGGTATATTTGACAAATAAAGTGTTCTTGCCATATAATTTATGATGGGAAGAGAGTGCTCAGCTAATTAACAGAGATGAAAACCCAGTGTTTTGGGACTCGTCTTAGAAAGTGATGCCAACAGAAATGAGTTCAAGGTTGTATAACTAATCAGCGTAAGGTGCTCGTCACGATGATGACCGTAACCTTAAGATGGGATACGATATCATGGGGACATATGGAAGGAATGAACAGACAACGTGCCTATGCGAATTTAATACAATGACAAAGTCTTACGGGCATGATAAAGAAGACTATACTTGGACTACCAAAGGTTGAGCACGAACAAGAACAAGTACCCCTCTCAAGTATCGAAGGACTGTTCGACTCACCCAAGGGGCAAGAGTGTCATCTGAGATTGGTTAAGGTTAAGATTCCAACCACTCAGAGTTAGGGCTGAGAATACTCCTAAAAATGCCTTTTTGGACTTACGAATGCCCAACAGTATTTATGGATCGGATGAACCGTGTGTTCAAACCTTGGGTGGTTAAGTTGTAGTGGTGTTTAACGACGATGTTTTGATATACTCGAAAAGTCGAAAGAAACATGTGCATCGTTTGACAGTGGCGTTTCAATCATTAAGGGAGCAAAGACTGTGTGTGAAAATTTTCAAAATGTGAACTCGGGTTCAGAACAATAGGATTTTTGGGAACATATAGTGATCCACGAGGAGATCTGATTGGTCTCTAGCAAAGTATGCTCCAGTAAGAGTTTAGCAAGCGGTTAACAAAGTTTGAAGTTTCTTAGTTATGGCCGAATACTATAGGAGAGTGTTCCGAATCTTTCTAAAATAGCTCTTCCATTGACCCATCTCCTCAAGAAGTCAACCCGGTTTGAATGGACCGGCAAATGCGAAGAAACCTTTCAAGTGTTCAAGGAAAAGCTAACAACCGCCCCAATGTTATCCCTTCTTGAGGAAGGAAAGGAGTATGTGGTATACAGCAATGCGATTCATTAAGGGTTATGACTTAGATTCCAACACCACTCCGGTAAGGCAAACTCGATAGCAGATGCTTCGAGCAGAAAAACTTAGCATCGGATGTTGATCTGTCTTGAATTCATCCATAAATGCGGGGAGAGCTGAATAGAGAGAGCTTTAAGCTAGTAAAGCATAGAGATGTGGCCAAGAGACCGGCTACGTCATCCCTACAACCGTCCAGCTTGGAGGAAACCAAGGTAGAACGAATGAATGCCCCAGAATCCAAGAGGATTATGGATAATCTAGCCACGACAGGGATACCTGGATTTTTAGGCCGTGAAAGCAAAACCCTAAGGTTTCAAAGTAGACTATCTATGCTGATAAAGGAAGCTTAAGGCTTACGCTTTTGAAAGGAGGCTACAATTCGTTGTACTCTGTATATCCTGGAGGTACAAAAATGTATAGAGGTCTAAAAGAGCATTTTTTTTTTGGTGACCTAACGTGAAGGGAGGTATAGCCAACTATGGGGATCGACGTTTGTCATGTCAAAGGGTCGAAGCAGAACGTTAAAGAGCATCTAAATCTAGACCCTTAGACAGTCCCATATGGGAATGGGAATCAATTTCTATGGATTCTATCAGGGGGTCACCCCTCACAGCCTCTAGAAAAAAGGGCGTTTGGGTAATTACGGATCGCCTTACCAAGTTGGCATTTTTCGCTCCTATCCATGAAGGATGGAAGATAGATAAGTTAACGGATATCCACACACAAAAGATTGTTAGGTTACCTGGAATTCCGAGGGGCATAATACCCGATGGGGATACAGGTTGTCAATCGTGATTTTGGAGCGCCCTACAAGTTATCTAAGTAATTGTGGATCGCCTGACAAAGTCGGCGCATGTCATTTCTATCTATGAAGGAGGAAAGGCAAAATAAACTGGCCAATAATTGCGTACAAGAAGTTGTAAGGTTGCATAGGATTCCAAAAGGGCATAGTATCCGAATGAGATACGCGACTTCAATCACGATTTTGGTGCTAAGACCAATGGTAGTAGCCTCTACCATCTAGAAAGCGATGGCGGTGAGATGAGTAAACCAAATTGTAAAGATATGCTCTGCTACCGCACTTTAGGTTTTCAAGGAAATCGGGAGGAATTTCTCGTTTTGGCGTTTCTATAGTAGCGGATAGTGGTCTACCATTCGAATGACCTTTCAAGCACCTCATGAAAGGTAATGTCGCACCCATGATGTACGCCGTGGTGGAATAGTTAAAGTCGTAGTCACAGATCCGAATTAATCCAGACGCAAAGACGTAAGATCAGAGTCATCCGACCACATGTCAAGATCGACCAAAGTAGACAACAGAAGGCGGAAACCGCTCGAACTTCAATTGGAAACCGTGTTTCCTTTAAAGTGATTCACTCAAGGGGATCCGGAGTTACGATATCTAGAGGAGATTAAACCCTTACTATAGTAGGATCTTACTCCGTTGTGGAGGGGATCAATCTAGTGACCTATCGTTTAGATGTACCTTCGAATCTAAGGCATTGCGTGACGTTCACATCTCTCCAACTCCGGAAATATGTATCGGGCTCGACTCGCAATCTTGAAGAAGAACCTCTATTGAAAACGGAAGGTCTCATCGTCAAACAGCAATCGATCCAAAATTTTTGGAACACAGAATCAAATGACTTCACCCACAGGAAAGTCCCTTAGTCGAAGTACTTCGGACAAATCAAGATACCTCGGAAACCTCGGGGGAAACCGAGGAAGGCATGAAAGAAAGCTACCCACGCGTCTTTTAAGGAATATTGAGCGCAATAGAACCAACAGCAAGTTTCGGGGACGAAACTTCTTTTAAGGGGGGGAGGATGTAACAACCCACCCCAAAATCACGTTTAATTATATATAAAGCACAGTAGTTACGCAAATCGCGTTCTAAATTTTTTTTTCCCGCGTTTACCGTTACTTAGTTATTTATTGATTTATTTATTTATTTATTGTTATCGGTGTCATGTATCGTGCAGGAGATGGCCAAGATGCCGAATTATCGGCTTAAAAAAAATTTCACTTTACATGTTCATTCAATGAGTTAAAGTATTTCAGGTTATACGATTTATGTTATAAAGTTATTTAGTCGTTAAGTTAATTTGTATCGGGTTTTACCTTTTTCGCTATTTCTTAACCGAAAGGGGTCTAATTATTCGACCTCGTGACGTTTATATTTTATTACCCAAACCTTAATTTATTTGGGTTACATTTATTTCATTTAGGTACAAGTAATGTTTTATGTTTCATTTATTTGGATTTTCTACATCCCAAGTTTTATTTTATTTTACCCAATTATTACAAATTGATTTCATTAAGTATAAGCTAATTATGTAAAATTACTACTCTTATATTTATTGTATTGGGTTTATAATTTCAGATTAGTTAAGTTTTAAAGAGGGATTTATAGTAGCTAAATAGGAGGGAGTTAGTCTTTTTATTCCTCATCCAATTAAATCAAACTCAAGAACAACTCTCAAGGTCCTCCCTCTTTCCCTTTTCCCTCTGCTGCGTACAACCCAGCCAACCCTGCTGGGCAATTTTCCGCCACCGCGCGGATTCCACCGCCACCGGTGGTGGCCGCCGGCCACCCTTCTTCCCTCTTGTGTTTTCGCCAATTTTTAACTCAAAGGTAACCTCTCCAAACCCCTAATTTCAATTTCTATGAACCCTAATCTGAAAATCTAGGTTTTATATATGTTTTCTTTGTAATTTCTACGCCTTTTACTCTCGTTTATCTTGAATTCAAGTATATAATTGTATTGGTTAAGTTAGGGTTTGATTTTGGAATACATGCATGTGATTTTTGGAAGTGTTCTTGAGGTTTCTTGAGTATATTCATGGTGGATAATGTTTATATGTTCATGCATGTGAGTCTTAAGGTCTAAGATGAGTTAATTATCAAGGTCTATATTCTGGAAGTATGATGGATTAAGGTTATATGGGATGTGGTTATGTTTTGATATGATTAAGAGTGAAAAATCAAGTTAAAAACCGAATTTTCGTAAATACAAGTTCTGTTTGAATTCTGGAAATTTACAGCAGGATAAAAGTGGGATTTTTATCCAGATTTCTACTCCATTTGATAGCCTAAAGTGTTAGCAAACCGTAGGCTTTGGAATTTCGAGTTTCCGACATGTATAGCCCGAGTTACGACCAAAACCGTAACCTCACGTTTTTATATACGAATTTCTGAGTCAGTAGGTTTATGCTCATTTTTCGTCAAGTTAGAGACTTTATTGGCTTTGGAGTTGAACATAAAAGTTCTAGGTAACACTTTGGGCTTTCCGAAAAGGTATGGTATGCGCTCATACGATATCGGGATTACGAGATATGGAGTTTTCATTGAGGGATTATAATTTAAGTTCTGCCCAGAATGTTTAAGAGTGTATCTGGTTTGATGACCATTTTTCATCCCTTTAGAGACTTTATTGGTTTTAGTGATAAACATAAGAGTTTTAGGCCACGTTGCAAGCTTTCCGGAAAGGTGTGGCTCATAGTCATCCGATATCGGGAGTATAAGTTACAAACCCGGGAAGCAGGGCTATCCAGAACAACATTTCTGCCAATTTTGTTTATGTAAATGTATGTCTTTTGGGCCTTAAATCAACCCAATAAGGGGTTCTAAGCATGAATGGGCCATGGTTGTAGGTTGTCATTGTAGAGTTATGTGTTTAAAGCTAAAAGTACCATCTTGGAGTCCTAAGGGTAGTCTCCAAAAGCTAATGGGTTTGATAAAGTATTTCACTTCCCCATCTTCCTTTAGAATATTATTCAATGTCTTGAGCTAGCTAAGAGTTTCTTCTAGCTCGGTAGCTTCCAAGTTCAAAGTTACTTCCATCTTTATTGCTTAAATCATTGACCCAAGCTTGTTCTTATTGCATTCGAATATGTTTATCGTACTCCGTTTTATCGTTCATTTGCTATCGTATGATCAAGCCATAGTTAACTCCCTTGTTCGCATCCTAGCTTTCAAGTGTAAGCGCCCCATTCATCATCAATTCAAGCTAATTTTTATTGGATTCAAGCCCTTCCATTTGAATCATATTCTACGTCATTATGTTCATGTTTTCCGACTCGGAAATTTCTAAGGTTTTATATGCACTGCTTCTGTCCGGGCCATTTTTGGGCCCTTCCTTTCATTTCTAGCCTTTGAGCCAGTTGACAAAGTTAAAGATCATTTTTTCCCTATTCCGGGATGTACTCTTTTATGTCGTTTAGATTTTCCTAACTCACGTTATGCTACAAACGCTATTTTGATACAACCTGAAATTTTATTCCTAAAGTTGTTTCATTTATATTACTAAGTTTCCAAACTCGTGAAACTAATTTAGAACCTTATTCGGTTCTTCATGTTTATGTATGCTTCTATTGGTTGACAAAGTTTCAAAGGCCATCTCCAAGCCGAGCCGAGCCGCCAAGGGTTTTAGCGTCTTAAGGTACGCAAATTGTCCAACTCTTGTTCTATTTAAAGTCAAGTACAGTTTTATTGCATAGATATACTCTAACGTTTTTATTGTTTTATAAATGGTCCCGAAACTTATTCCACAGCGGCTAGAGTAAAGTCTAGCCTTATTTTACAGGCTCCTGTCGGAGTAATCTTGACCTGGCCAGTGTCTGACTGCTTAGCAGTCACCCATCCAAACTCGAGATCGGTTTGGGCGTACGTGCGTGAGATGTTTCGGCATCGATCTAAAAGGGACACCATATCTTACTTTATGAAATCATTTCAATGTTAAGCACAGCATATGCATAGAAATTTTATAGCTTAAAGTATTCAATGGTTTAGCATGCTTTATATCCCTATCCCGTTTTCAAAATGAATTTAAATGCCGGCACTAAAACCGTTTTCGAACGGTTTGACGTGTTGGAGGTTTACGTACTGAGTGTTTCCCCACTCACTTTGCGAATGTTTTTAATGTTTTGTTTTAGGCGGTCCGAGCTCCCAGGATAAAGGCGAGGTTAAGCAGGAGTAAGTCGTCTGTACAGGGTGGTTCTCTAAAGCGATCGATGATCGGTATTCAAGGTTACTCAAGGGCATTAAAGGCCACTTGGTTGTGGAAAGTCTATCGACATGTTTAATTAAAGGTTGTATAATGTATTTGTACTCTAAGTTTAGCGATTGTGTTGTATGGAGTTAAGCACGCTTTTATGGTGGATTGTTAGATTGTGGTTGTGTTTTTGCCTTGTCCCGAGTGGGGACGGCGGTAATGCCTCGACCTAAGGTGTTCCGCTGCGCTAATCACAAGTTTGGGATTCTAAAGAATAGTCTTAATCTTGTGATTAAGGTTGGGGCGTTACAGTTGTGGTATCAGAGCGGAGTTATAAGAAGGATTTGAGGATTTAGAAATTCTAAGCGATTGTGATATGTATTTGTGAAGTATGGATATTAGGTGTGGTGACATATGTGTCCCTTATAGGTGTACGAGTCCTTTATGGATTGAGTTAGAAATATGTGAAATTGTTGGGATGGATGTTGAGCTTGAAGCTCTAGATAGGTATATGAAATGTAAGTGTTTTCCTCTTGAGTTTGAAGAATATGTAAAATTTGGGAGAGTCCAATTTATAGGGAAGTCTTTGTGAAATTTCTGCAGAAATTTGAAGGTCTAGTAGCAAGTTTAAGAAAACCTAATTATAGGTTGTGTCTAACTCAAAAGGTTGTAATGAGCAAAGCATGTTATGTGTATAAGTGTCGTTGTGGACAAAGCATGTTGAAGTTGTCCTTAAGGGAGACTTTAGTCATCCCAATAGGAATTTGTAAGTCTAATTTTAAGAGGAAATGAAGTAAAACTCAAATGAGGGGCTAAAAGCCTTGCCAGGGTGTAGAGTGAAATGATTAAAGATGTGTATATGATACAAATGTTCAGCATGATCCAAGGATAGTAAGTAAGATCACAGTAATTATGAGATGGAACAAGAGTTCCTTTTTAAGACAAGCAAGGTTCAAGTTGGTTGAGTCTCGGACCTCGCCTTAATTTTCATTTGTTTGTTTTTCTTTCAACACAGTCTCTCAATGTCAAAGTTATTAAAACTTTTTACCGATGTCACATGGAACATAGAGCATAGATGGATCACAATCGTGGCCCTTTTCCCAACCTCTTCACGATGTTACGGGAGCCTAAGACCAACGTCCAAGTCCATCTCAAGAAGTTGCAAACCGCCTTTGATATCCATTGTGCGGCTAATCCTCAAGTTGAGTATCGCAATGATGAGTGCCGAGTTTGGTGCTTATTACCACCCTTCCCCACAAGAGTCTGTGGGATGATGCAAGAAGCTACTCCGTCAGGAAGAGCCGGCCGATACGCCTGGTGCTTCAACTACAACTACATTGAGCACAGAATCACACTGCATTGGAAGTTGTTATCATTCAAGTTACTTCGCTTATGCGATTACGTGTGTGCGAGCTAGGGCTTTTCCTACACGAGATGTTATCGTTGCCTGCTCCTCCAAATGCGAGATTAACCCCTCCGCATGTTTCCCTCCCCACGACGTGGGTCGTGCGTTAGAGCACGAACCCGCGGAGGAAGAAAGATTCTAATATGGATCCTGACAAGCATGAAGTTAACCAAGAGCCTAAGGGTATTAATGATTATGGTTAAGGGGCATCTCGTCATGAGAATCTACTCTGATTAACTCACATACAAGGTTAACTAGAAGCTAACCACCGCTAAGTTAAGTGACCGAAGTGATCTTTGTGGGTGACCGATTCTTTTGTCTTAAGGTCATCTCTCATAACTAGTTAAACTATGCTAAATTTATGGGGCCTCCCATGCGTTGATTAAAGGAGGCATTGGAAATAATTTGGGGACTTTAGAATTTGTTTAGTGTTGAAATGTACTGCGGATATGGTTGAAAAGGGGTACCCTAAGGGCAAAAGGAAGGGGCATCCTCATATTCTAGGATGTTTACATTGGTATCATATGTTGAAGGTTGTTAATTATCGAGTACTGGTGCTAGCCATTAAGGCGTTAAGTTTTACGTTGTTATAGGGTCGAGGAAAAATTAAATGGGAGTTTCCACCTACTATACGAACATGCTTGTGGATTTTATAGCCAAGTGAGGCGAGGAAGGCCTTAGGAGAATGCAATTGGCTACAAACTAAGGACATATACAGAACAAGTTATAAAGTGGTGATGACAATAAATTATGTTGAAAAAGGGTATACTCCGAGGTAACGTTGGAATATGTTTCAGAGATAGGGGGAAATTAACTTGAACTGCAAGGTCTTCAGTCTAACCTGGGAATAACTACGCGCCCAGGCACATACTCATTCCGCCACTAGGATAAGAGAAGTTGCTTTTGGAGGATGGCTGCTAACGAACAACCATCGCGAGGACCAAATCTCTTCTGTATGACTTTTATACTTCAAGTTCATCGCTCAAGTTCAACTTTTATTTCCTGCTCTCATTGTACATCCTCCTAATAAAGTTTACCCTCTCATTATTTACAACTCAAACCAATCCCCATCACAAACCAAACCACCAAAGTAACCATAATCAACCCAACTTCAAACTCAAAACATTTCAAGCAATGGCTTAAGGGTAGGAAATATATAATTGGCCAAAGCTTATAATGTGGGTTCAAGAAAAGGAAAAGTCAAGGCAAGAAAGGGGCTCACTACAGATTTTCTGATATAATCGGGTGGCCAAGGCTTGCGGGTTCAATTCCTAATGCCTCTGTCATCTTGTCAAAGTACAATGCATAGCAATTTCAAGGAGATGCAAAGCAAATGAAGGAGGATGCCACAATGGTGAGTCACTCATGGAAATAAGACCAATAAAAATGATTAGTCTTTTCTTTTAGGCTTATGTGGACTCACGGGTAGCGCTCAACAATCATTTCCCAGTTTAAAAGATATGCATATGCACAATTCACTCTTAAAATAGTGACAAAAGTAATCGATCTCATTGTCCTAGCACAATTCTCACAACATTTAGCTTCACAACTCGTGTCAATTCACAGTCTTTCACAAACGGGCTATACAAGATCAAATCAAGTCAAAAGAAAACTATCTCGCCAAATCCTATATCAAACAGTTTTTTTTTAATTTTCTAATTTTTTTCTTTTTTTTTCAATTTTCAAAGACGTTTTACAAGACTAAAGATAAAAATAAGAAAATAAAAAAAACGAAAACAATCTACGAAAAGAAGAAATTAAAAACTACGAGCAAATCTAGAAAACAAAGGAAATAAAATCAAAACAAAAGAAAAAGACTCAAAACAAGTTAAAAATCAAAAATAAAAACGACTCAAAACACACATATCCACAAAAAGTTAAACAAATCCCCCCATGCTTGAACCGAGCATTGTCCGCAATGCGAAACATCACCCGAGAAGCAAAGGAAGAAAACACAAATCTAGAAAAATCAAAAATAAAAAGAAGAAAAATAAGGAAAAGTTTTAGAAAATCCTAAAAAAAATAAAATGAAATGAAAATAAAATCGAAAAAGTTTGGGTTGCCTCCCAAGAAGCGCTTGTTTAATGTACTAAACTGGACAAGGTACCTCTCAACCCGGCGAATAGTCCATAACTCCATAGCCAAGGGTTTTTGGAGCTTCACATTGCATAGTACCTCCAAACATCTTCAAATTGACCCCACAGCTTGGGTCAAACTCATCACCTCCTTCAAAAATGGAGGGATCTCCATCATCAAACCTGAAAATCTCATCCAATGTACCCTTGTTAATAGCATAAGGCACGTTCTTGATGATGTTAGGTGGGAGCAAAATTTCTTTTATTCCCACCCTTGCATCGCCAAGTTCATGGCCTTTATCAATAAATAAACCACAAGAATTTGCAACAAAATGGTCACGAGATTTCTCAAGCTTTTCACTCTCCACTACATGCACACAATCATCTTTCTTTTCACAAATCAAACCATCAACATTCTTATCCTTCTCACCAAACACATCAACACCAAAGCAAGGGGAAACACCACGTGGCAAAACATCACGGAATAAATCAAACTCAAGTTCATGTTCCCCTATCCTAAACTTCATCTTTCCACATCGTACATCTATGACACACCCTACGGTAGCAAGAAAAGGTCTCCCCAAAATGATTTGGGTGCAGAATTTTCGGGCATATCAAGGATGACAATATCAATCGTCACAGAGCTATCGCCCACCTTATGGGGAAAGTCCTCCAAAATTCCCTTAGGGTACTTGTTAGATCGTTCCGCCATTTGTAATGACATGGTAGTTGGTCTCAACTCTCCTAGGTTCAACCGTTCATACAAAGAATAGGGCATTAAGCTTACACTAGAACCCACATCACACAGAGCTCGGTCAACGGTTAAGCTACCTAGGCCACATGGAATACTAAAGCTTCCCGGGTCCTTAAGCTTAGGAGTAAGCTTGTTAAGAACCACGGAACTACATTCTTCAGTCAAAGCAACTTCCTCAATTTCATCAATTTTCCTCTTTTTAGAGAGGATTTCTTTCAAAAACTTTGCATACAAAGGCATTTGAGATAAAACATCCAAAAACGGCACATTCACATTCAATTGCTTTAACATATTAAAGAACTTGCCGAATTTTGCATCAAATTTAGCCTTAGTATATCTTTGAGGAAAGGGTAACGGTGGTTTGTAAACTCTAGGTGGAGATGAAGGTCGGGTTTCGGTGTTCTCTTTTGAATGCTCGCTCTCAAGGTCTTTCTCTCTTTCAAAACCAACAACATTCTTACTAGGCTTCTCAACCTCTTTCTCAACCACTACTCCCCCATGCTTGGCATTTGGCACGCTAGGTCCCTCATATTGTGTCCCACTCCTCAAAATAATGGCATTACAATGTTCCTTAGGGTTAGGTTCGAGCTTTCCGGGAAGCATTCCCGGAGAGGTAGTGGAGGTACTAGCTTGAATGGCAATTTGATTCTCAAGCATTTGAGTGTGGGTGCTCATAAGGTCAACTTTAGTAGCTAAGGCCTTAATCACCTCATCTTGTCTTTGTTGATGCTCAAGTTGTCGTTGTTGGTGATGTTGTTGAGACAACATCAAAGCTTGTATCATGGCCTCTAGGTTAGGCTTTTGGGGAGCTTGTGGTGGAGGTGCTTGGGGTTGTCTTTGTCCTTGGGGTTGACCCATTTGGTTATTGTTCCGGTAAGAAAATTTCGGGTAGAACCTAAAACCGGGATTGTAAGTATTGGAAAAAGGGTCAAAGTTTTGCCTATTAGAAGGGTTACCAACATAGTTAACCACTTCGGTCGATTCATTGCTAACCAACCCACTAGGACAATTCAAGGTCTCATGCTCATATGATTGACACGACGCACATGGTTGGGGAGGGGGAGCATTCACATTCAACAAACCCATCTTCTTAATCATGGCATCCAACTTAGAATTCAACATAAAAATAGCATCAACTTCATACTTACCTCCCGTCCTCTTGGAACGGGGCTTTGACCACTGGTAGCTATTGATCGCCATCTCCTCAATCAAAGTTTGAAGTTCCGCCACTGTTTTGGACATGATGTTGCCTCCCGCCGCCGCCAATATGTTGGCCCTCAAGTTGTCATCCACCCCGTTGTAGAAGGCTTGTATCGGGACCCATGGTTCTAGACCATGGTGGGGGCATTGACGTAAGAGGTCCTTGAACCTCTCCCATGCTTCATAGAGGGACTCATCCGGCTCCTGGACAAATGTTGAGATTTGATTCCAGAGGCTCGTCAACTTGCTAGGAGGAAAGTACTTCGCCAAGAATAAGCTAGCAAGTTGGTCAAAAGTGGTGATGGCAGAGCTTGATGGAAAAGAATCCAACCACTCCCAAGCCTTCCCTTCAAGTGAGAAGGGAAACAATCGCAGCTTGATTGCATCGGGCGTTGCACCATTTGCCTTAAAGGTCTCACATGCTTGGTTGAATAGGCGAAGGTGCTGGTTGGGATCCTCATTGGGGAGGCCATGTAATGGGTTGGCCTTCACCAAATTGATGAGTGAACTCCTCAGCTCGAAATTGTCAGCGGCCACTCTTGGGGGATTAATGGCGGAGGGTTGATTTATGACATTTGGCATCACATAGGAGCCAAGCGTGATTCTAGGCTCTTCGCCACCACCGCCGCCACCGCCAGACATGGTGTTCTTTCGCTTGGAGTTCTCTTCTTGTCTTCTCCGGGCGTGCTCTAACTTTTGCTTCTTTCACCGGGAGCGAAAGGTTCTTTCGATTTCAGGATCAAACTCAAAGAGTGGAGCCTTTTGCATGCAAGTAGAGTATACCTGGCAAGACAAAACCAAAACACCTAGGAATCAAAACAGAAAATAAATGACTTAGGCAACCTTAGGGTATTCATTCAGTGGCTGGCTAGGGACAAAGTCCCCGGCAACGGCGCCAAAAACTTGATAGGCCGCAAGTGCACGGGTGAAATTGTAGCATAAATCAAGGTCGTTCCCACAGGGACTTTTCCTTTCAACGCACTGAACTAGCCTCCTAGTTGATCGCTAAGTTGATCCGTTTTTGGTTTGAAGTAACTAATTCTAAATCTAATCACAATCAAGAACTAAACAAACTAATATTCACACAAACTTTTCTGATTTAATCAAGGTAAAAAAAAGGCGTTCAGGGGATGAAACCTAAGTCAAATAACGAATCAACGATGTGGATTGAACTTTTATTTCATTAATTTGCACTATCAAGGTTCGATAATAGCATAAAACACTTCGCAATGAGATTTTGTCACTAGAGCGAATTGCCAAGACTAACCAAGCACCTACTTTCGTGGTTATTTCGATTTAGTCAAGGTTAAAAATCTAATTATCTCAAGAACCCTAATTAAAACTTCTATGTCTAGATAATTTTAACTAGTTTAATCTAGGTTTTCGGGTAATCAAACTTCTCCTTTCGGTACTTCATTCAACAACCTATTAACTTGCAATTGGCGATCAAGCAAAAGCAATAACAGTTCAATTCAAAGACCAAATAGATTGAAACAAACTAAATTCATGATAATTCAATCCAACAAAGTCAATTCATCAAGCAACTTCAAAGGTTCATCCCCTAAACTAAAAAGAACTACTCACTATTCATGTTTGAAACTACAAAGCAATTGAAATCTATTCTAGAAAGCATATGAAAATCTATGAGAGAATGAGAAATAAACCCAAGTGAAGAACAATCTTGCTAGGAATCAACAATGGAGGACTTTTGCTCCTCCACTTCAAAGTATGTTCGAGTTGCTCTTCGATCTTCAATCTTCTCTCAATCTTCAATATTGGATGGAATATGGATGATGAATGATATGATTAGGGCATGGAATAGAAGATGGTGGAATGATGATTCTCCTTTTCTCAGCCGGAAATAAGCATAATATAGGCAAATAGCAACTCAAAACCGCCGAAAATGAAAAGACAGAAGAGACACGGACCGTGCCAGGGGTGACATGGACCGTGCCCCCCTAGGCACTACCCGTGTCGCTTCACTGCACACAATTCTTCATGTTCTAGTCATAGGCACTACCCGTGCCACTGCAGACACCACCCGTGCCACTGCTTTTTTCAGGCCTAGGAGTACTTTGGGCCATTGTTTGGGCCTTGGGTGCTCCAAGATCTCACTTCTTGGTCCTTTAAGCTCATAACTTGGATCTACACTTGATTTTTAGCTCGGTTTACATCGATTCTTCACAAATTCCCTACAAAACTCACCAAACTCCAAACCAAGCGTAATATGGGAAATTCGAGTATAAAATAATATAATCAAATCAAATATTCCCCAAATTTCTCATCATAACAACCAAGTTTTCATATATACAAGAAGCACTTATCAGTTGGGTACTGAGTATACCCAAACAACGAAATCTTGAAATGAAGTTATGAACACCCATGGAGCATCAGCCACTCCATCTTACCTCAAAATTTTAGGCACCATGTCAGATCCATTCAATGCCCGTAATAACATGTCATGCTCCCTTGCATGCATCTCGAAGTGGTGAACATAAGAGCACAATCTCAAAATTTCGTTAGGAAATATTAGTGCTCTCAATGGTTTATTAATTTCCTCGGAATAATCAGTCAAACGGTGAAATAAATGCACAAAATTGACTTTCCTAGGAACGTCCTCTAGGTAGGTACTATAGATAATTATCTCCTAAAAGACCTAAGGACTTCATAAACTCAGGCTCATGAGAAAGTAATGAAGGAAAACAAATCACATGAGGGGAAACTGGAGAAACAGTTTCGATTTCATTAAAGCACAACGTAGTATCCTTACACTCAATTCCCCACAAGGTTCATCAAATAAAGACTCCAATTCATCACTTTCATTCAACTCATCATATTTATCATTAGGTGACAAAGAAAAAGCAGGGCTATACCACATTAGAACACTTCCAACATCACAAGAAGGTACATCTTCATCCTCATCAATTTCAGAATCATCAGAAGAACAATAATTTTCAAAAGAAAAAGACGCATCATTCAAATCATCGTCAAAAGTGAAAGTAGAGAAAGAATAACCCATCGTCAAAGATTCATACTCACACATAGATGGATCACGGAAATCATGATTCTGAGTTCGAAAAGAAGGAGTAATTATAGATGAATCCTCATATCGATCCACACAAGGAGATTGAGCGTGTAGATCAACAAGACGGGTCAATGAACTAGCACTAGACTCCTTCTCATCCACGAAAAATTTATCAGAAATAACATCAAAACACTTAATCCACTCCTCATCGGCACATGACACATCAACCAAGTCAGGGTTCTCACTATCATCAATAAAATCACTTACCCAATTAAAGGTACTCTTCTCATGCTCATCAGAACCTAAGGGTGAATTTTACAGATCGAAAATGTTTAGCTCCATGGTCAAATTCTCAAAGGTCAGCTTCATCCTACCGTCTTTGTAGTTTACCCAGGCATTTGAGGTAGCTAGAAAAGGTCGGCCTAGGATAACAGGAATCTCATCTCTAACATTTTGCACTCTAGCAGTCTCAAGCACCACAAAGTCAACAGGAAACACAAAATTCCCTACCTTAATCAAGACATCTTCTACCGCCCCCTTAGGAACTCTGGTGGACCGGCCAGCCAATTGCAACACCATCCTAGTTGGTTTTAGCTCACCTAAACCAAGAGTCTCATATACATGCAAGGGAAACAAGTTCACACTAGCACCTAAATCAAGCAAGGCTCTCTCTATCAAGCTTTCTCCTATGGTGATGGAAATGGTAGGACATCCAGGGTCTTTGTACTTCACGGGAACTTGGTTCGAAAGAATTGAGCTTACATTTGAGGCTAACAAAGCCTTCTTGGGTACTTGGGTGGCTCTTTTGGTGGTACAAAGTTCTTTAAAAAATTTGGCATAAGAAGGACACTGCTGGATGGCATCGAGAAGAGGGATATTAACCTTAACCTGCGAGAAAGTCTCCCTAATCTTGTCCAAGAACTTCTAGTCCTTATTCCCCTTTAACCTTTGAGGAAAAGGTGGGGGGCATGTAAGCCACAGGTAGTGGTGGACTAGTCATAGGGGTCACATTAGGCAAGGTCTTGGTGTTAGGAGGCGCAACTATGGTAGTTGGCCTCTCATCATCGGATGCATCCTCTACAGAAAGTAGCTCATCCACAGGCTCATCATTCACAGTTTGCTTACCACACACATCAAAAGATTTTCTTTGTACTCCATTATCCACCTCTTTCCCAAAACGGAAGGTAATCACAACATTTAACCCTCTAATCTGGCTAGGGTCATAAGATGACGAACCTAAAGCTTGCCCATTGGGGTTTGCCCCAGGTTGTCCAGGAAAGGTACCTCTATCCCAATTGGCCATCAACAATTGGGAGAAATTTTCATTAAACTGCTTCATCATTTTCTCTTGCATTTTCTCCATTCACCCTTAAAAGAATCCTTGACTTCTTTCAGACCACTCTTCAACTCCCTAATTTCTTTCTCATGGCTGTCCTCTTGGGTATACCCTGGTGGAGGTCGGGTTTGAGTAACTTAAGGTTGAATAGGGGGCCCTCTAGGAGCTTGATAAGCTACCTGAGGTGGTGGTCTAGGTTGATGTTGTGGCTGAGAAGGATAGTTTCCTTGGAAACCTCCTCCCTGGTTAAGGGGCGGCCTGAATACATTTTGGTTCTCCGGGGCCATACGAGAGTAAAGGATGCTTGCGTTGGTATTGGTAAGATTGTTAATGGTCAAGCCGGTAATTGTGGTACATGGCATTAACATTCTCAGTACTAACAGGCACACGTAGGATGAAAAGAGGACAAGTAGAATACACATGATCCACACCTTGACACCATGCGCAAGACACTTAAGACTGGGGGGTCGGGGTAACAGGTTGTTCCCAAGAGTTTACCTGAGCACAGGTCTAGGATTTTAAAGCAACTAACTGCTGTTGGGCTAAAGTGTTTATCATGTTCTCTAGAGATGCAAACCTAGCCTCATAACCTGTGTTTTCACTAACCGCATGCACTCCCCCTTTTGTATTTGACAACTGGGCTCCTAAAGACTCGTATCTCGTGGTACCCTACTGCATAGCCCTCTCCAATATACTCTCCAAGAAATCCCAAGCTTCTTCCGCAGTCTTATCCATAAATCCTCCTTCGCACATCGACCCTAAGGTAACTCTAGTTTCCTGATCAACTCCCTCATATACAATTTGACATAATCTAACCAAATCGAAGCCATGATGGGGAAACTGGGACAACAGGTTCTTAAAACGCTCAAAGGCTTTCCAATAGGGCTCTCCCTTGTCCTGTCTAAACTTCAAGATTGAGTTTCTCAATTGAACAGCTAATAAATTTGGAAAGTATCTCTTCATGAAAACCTTAAGGAAACTATCCCAAGAGTCTATGAACCTAGGCTTAATGATGTACATCTACCGCTTAGCGGCGTCCCTTAAAGCAAAAGGCAGGTATTTCAACAACACATAGTCCAAAGGAACTCCTGGAGGGGTAACCATGTTAAGGTATTCCTTGTATTCGGCTGTCCATATAAGAGCTAACCCCGTCCCTGTGAAAAGAGGAAGGTTCAGAGTATGGTATTGTCTTGGATCGAAGGTCACTCCTGGAGGTAAGGGTGATAACACGAAGCACGAAGGCGGTGGGTCATATGAAGGATATACATGGTCGTCCAAGGTCACCCTCAGTTCTTCCTCGGCATCCATTCTATGTAAGTCTACTAAGGGTATCTCTCTTCTAACCAGTCTATTGGTATCCAGATCACGAACCCATCCTACATATTGTTACACTTTTTCTCTTTTTGTTGGTTTCTCTATTTTTCAAATTTTTAGTTGTTTTTAGACTTAAGTACTAATCTAGCAAAGCAATAGACTATTCACAAATATACCAAAGTCCTAAACTACCAAATAACGTCATCCCGGGCAACGGCGCCATTGTTCGGTTGTTGTTTTTGTGGTTTTCAAAGTAGGGGTTGTCGATCCAAGGGATGGGTGTTTAGGCTTGTTTAGGTTAATGGCTTGCTAAGGTTTTCCCAATGCAGAAAGCAATAACAATTAAAGGGAAGCAATTAAACTACACTAACATGAGATCATCACATAAACCATCAAGCAAAACATGGAAATAAGAGAAATTAAGCTAAATCAATCAATGGAAAGAACTAAACTAGCAAAGAAATTAAGAGCAAGTAAAGGAAAGTAATAAAACTAATCTAATTATGAAATTAGGAACAAGAATCCATACCCTTGAAGCATCAAATTAACTCTCTAATCTTTATCTTCATCTTCTCCCGAACAATCAAGAAGGTGTGAATAAGATTATCGAGAATCCCCAAATTCTCACTTTAGAGTAGAATCTGTGACTCTTGATCCCCCTTTTCACTAAAATGGATTGAGTTTGGTGGCTAATCTATGAATTAGTAATCACAATCAACAATGAAAACAAGAGAAAACAAGAGAACAAGGGAAGAAATTCTGAAATTACTTGCAAGAAATGTTGATTACAATCAAGAACTCAAGAAACTTGGAGAACAATCAAGCTTGAAACCCTAATTAAGAGAAGATCATAATGCTAAAACTTAGAAGGAAAATGTAGATAAAACTAATAAAAAACCTAGCTACCACTAATTTCGTTGCTTAGAGTATATATACAACCCAAAAATTTTGCACAAAACACAACCGTTTTGCCCCCAGAATTACGAGTTAAAAACATACCGTCGCGGGTGCGACGGCCTGGTCGCGGGCGCGACGGGCTTCTGTCCATAGGCGAGTTTCTGTCTCCATTGCACATCGCGGGCGTGACATCTTCCGTCTCGGGCGCGACATCATTCTGTCCCGAGCGTGACACATGGTGGCTCGGGTGCGACAATGTTCTAGGCTTCCTTTTCCTTGGCTGCGGTAGTGATGCCACAGCAGCTTGTCACGGGGGCAACGGCTCACGTCGCGGATGCGACGCCCGGCTGCCCACTTGCCTTGGTTGCTGGATTGGTGCCACAGAGAATGGTCACGGGTGCGACCAATATGTCGTGGGTACGACGCCCCTCTGTCCGGCACTTTTGCTGCTGACAATCATACTTTGTGGAATTTCCGCTCAGTTTTTCCACATTCGCTCGGGTTTTGGCTCTAACACATATTAACCTACAAAACTAAAAACCATCATATCTAATATATAATTAAGGGGCTAAAACAAGCAAGACACCCTATAAATGATATAAAATTCGGCTCGGAACGAGACCGAACAACTCACGAATTTAAATTTGACCACGCTAAATTTAGTTTCTAGATTCGCCTCTGCAGTTAAACTGGTCAAGTTTTGAAAAGTTCGGGTAGCACATACCTGTAAACAAATTATATATATAATCCTTAGGTTAAAACCTGAAACAAGATTCAAAAGATATTGAAAATGAGATTGAAAAGAGAATCAACATACTATACAAAAGATACAAAACTTACATCCAGAATCCCTCTAGTGTAGACAACTTCTGTCTTTGCATGCAAGCACAGTGTTCTTATTGTGGAAAATTGAGCTAAGACTTCAAATGCAATCTCATCCTCCTTGAAGTTAAGATATGCTACTTGAAGGGAACTAGGGCCACATTTCCTATACGATTCAATTACAACATCACTAATTCCAAGGATCTCAAGATTTGGCGCTTTGATGGCAACACATGCATCATCTTCACAATCTTCACGATCTTGTAGAATGTCGCCAAGAATAATTCTTTTAGAGTTGCAGATTCCACACAGAACCTCGATAAGGCAACATAGTATGACGTTTCGAACTCTTCAAGAATAGGACAACTTAATATGAGACTCTCCATAAATTCAACATCAAGACAAATATTGTGGATGTGCAAGACCTCAAGGTTGGGCAAATGGAAAGAATCAGTGACACGCATATTAATTGGACCACAAATTCCTAAGACCACAAGTTTGTTGTTCCGAAGAAATTCAACTGGCAATCGACAACCTGTGTTGAAATCTATAGAGACAAAAAGCTCACGGATATTGCGTCTTTTCACCCTATCCAGCCATTATTCGACATAGTGATCCAAATCTCCTTGCAAAGTATCTCCAAAGACAGTCAAGCGAAAAAACTCTAAAGTGGATGAGTCATTGCAAAGAAGAACGGTATCCACAAACTTTCTGAAATAAAATGCTTGAACTCTTATCAGTGTCTGTGTTGGATCAGCTTCACCATACCTATTAATAGGCGCTTTAGTGAAGTCAAGAGCAGCAACTTTTATCCACAAATGCTTCCATCGTGTCGATAGTATGCTCTTCTTAACTGCGGATTTAGTAGGAACCAAAGAAAGAATATGGCAAAGAACATCATCCGACAGACTGCTGATCCAATCTACTTTGTGATACCCTCCATGACTTTTATTTACTAGCCTTGAATTCCGCATCTATCTACGGAAAATTTTAAAACAAAAAAAAAACAAATAGGGATACCTAATTACTACTAACATAGATATAAGAAAAGAACCAAATGGGGATACCTGATTACTATTAGGCTTGAATTATGCATCTGTCTACAAGGACCAAAGCTAATGAGCCTCAAGGTAGGCCTCCCCCAACTAGCGATGAGCTGAGACCACGGTTTGCAGAACTCCAAGAGCCACCAGCTGCAGGGCAGCATAGGCTGCATGCTTCGCCACGAATGGAGGGGATACCCCACCAGTAATCCCCGATTTGGCACAACTTATGATGATGGAGATGATGGCTCGGCAGACCGAGCACTTTCAACTAATGTCGGAGCAAAGAGGCGAACCGAGGAGGGACAACAATGCCTCTCTATTCAAGGAGTTCAACAGCCTCAACCCTCCCACCTACTCTGGGACAACTTGCCCCAAGGTGTTTGAAGAGTGGATACACCACATCGAGAAGAAATTTGACGCACTTCCCTTCCCCGAGGAGCGAAAAGTCAGATTTGCAACCTACCACATGAAAGGAGAGGCCGACTTATGGTGGATGAGCATGAAGGAACGACAGAATGAACCATGGTTCAACTGGAACCGGTTCAAGGAAATGCTGAAGAATCGTTTCTATCCCATGTCACTCCAGAAAGCTAAGGAGAAAGAGTTTCTAGAGTTGGAGCAAGGAAATGGCACTGTGTTGCAATACGCTACAAAGTTCGCAGAATTGTCTCGTTTTGCGCCAGCATTTATGGCCGATGAAGTTCTGAAGATGAATCGTTTTGAGAGTGGCTTGAGCTTCGATATCCAGGACTGTATGTTTGCACGGTCCTTCTCATCACACAAAAAGATGCTGGATGTGGCCCTTAACAATGAGAGAGTGGTCACTGCTCGGGAGGCACATTAGAACAAGCAAGGCAACAAGAGGAAGGAACCTCTTCGCTCTGACCTAACTCCAATTTACCCTGACAAGAGAAGCTACCATAACAACTGGCAGAGTAACCAATAGCGAGCACCACCACCTAACTTGTCTTGTAGAGCTTGTGGCAGGTTGGGTCATCTCGCTAGGGATTTCAAAAGTAACCTGAAGGCAAGCTGCTACCGGTGTGGCAGCCCACACCATTTGGTGAGAGACTGCCCTTTTCCGGCACCAGAAGGACCCAACCATGGACGAACAAATGATCAAGGAGCTCCACCTCAACATACCAGGACCGAGGAGGCTACAACAGGAACCCGAACAACACCAGAATCGGGGTAGCTCCAATGGCAACCAAGCCAATCGGGACAGCCCACCCAATCAACACTCACCTCGTCAACAATATCAGGTCGTGCGCAACCAAGGAGGACGAGTATACCTAATGCGGGGGAGGAAAGCAGAAAAATTTGGACAACGTTGTGACTGCTACTCACCTCTCTTTTCCTCATATGCTACAGTATGATTAAATTCCAGTTCCTACGCTTATGATATGTTGAGTTTCAAGGACGAAACTCTTTTGAAGAGGGTAATGATGTAAAACCCTAAGATTTTCGTTAGAGTTACCGTTAGTTCCGTCTGAAAAGCCGTTAAGAATGAGTCTAAGTTTCGAGGACGAAACTTCTTTTAAGGAGGTAATGATGTAAAACCCCGAAAAATTTGAAGGTGTTGACCATTACGTCGTTAGTAATTAAGTTTGACTCCGTTAATTTTTTTGAGATTTTATCGGCGAGTGTTTTTAGCTAACACTTGAGCTCGTAGGATCGTTTAGGACTAACAAGGGTATTTTAGTAATTTTCTACATGCGTGGAAGTAAGGGTAATTTAGGTTTTTTTATGTGATTAATATCGTATTATTTTATGTGTTTTCTTTTAATTATTTATGAATTATGTGTTTTTAGTTTTATTATTATGTGGTTCTTATCATTTTAGAAAATTACAAATTTTATTTTTTTTCCCATTTCTATTAATAGCAGCAGCGTTTATTAATTATTTTATTTTATATTTTATTCAAGTTTCTTGTTTAAGTTGTATTAATAGTTAATAGGAAAACCTAAACCTAAACCTAAACCCTAACCCTACCTTCATCTCTCTCTTCCTCCCCCTCTGCTGTAACTACTACTGCCTCCAGCCGTCTGCCGCCGCCATCGTCGGACGGACCCTTCGCCGGAGACCACGACCCACCACCAGTCAATCGCCGCTCTCCCCTCTCGCACTCTCTCTCTCTATTTCACTCCCTTTCTTCCTCTCTCACCTTCGCTGCCACCGTGCACCACCACCACACTTCGGCCGCAACCTCGCCGTCGCCACCAGACGCGCCTGCCGCCGCCTCGACGCCAGCCACCATCCGCCCAGGACCGCCACACTCTGCCCAGACGTGAGAGATTGAAGTCACCTGCTGCTGGGCGTTCAACCCGCAACACAATGCCCCGCCACCGCCGCCGCTTGACTCCCGACGATCGTCCACCGTCTGACGTCGCTGCCCCGCTGCCGCCTACGTTGCCGAAATCCCTCCTGACCACCACAAGTTTGCCTGCCCAGTGCCCTACGTAAACCGTAAATCTGTTAGTATTGTTTTGTTTTGCCACTGTTACTGTTTTCATTATTATTTATACTATTAACTGCAACTAATCTGATTATTATGTATGTTAATTACATATATACTTCATGTTCATAATCTAGTTGTTTAAGTGTTTAATTTTTTGTAGCGAAATTATTAATCTTTGCTAATTAATATATGCGATGTATATTGTTATTTCATGTAAGTTATGTTAGAGTTTGATTAGAGTTAATTTATGAAAATTTTATTTGAAATTATTTGCAAAATATTATATGTTTATGTTATGTTTATGCATGATGATTTGCAAGTGATAAGTTTTATTGATTGATGATGCTTGTAAGTAAGTTAAATGTAGTATGTTTTAGTTTTAAAAGAATTTCATAAACCGGGAGTAAGTTTAGAGAAATTTTTTTATTTAAAACAATAAGTTTATGATTATTATTATTATATAATAGCTTTTAAAAGGGTCTTGTTAAATCTTCTTACGGTTTTTACAAGTTAAATTATATTATGTTTAGTAAAGTTTTGACCTTTGACGTACTAATCGTATTATTTTGTTTATTATCATATGCGATAGTGTTAAAATGAGTTTTAATTGATTTTCCTTATTTCAAAATACTTCAAATTTTGGTTATGAGTGAAGGTTTAGTGTGCTTGTTGTGTGTGATTTATTCCATAAGGTTTCGATGCCAAAAATTCGGGTTTTGTTGTGATCTCTATGATTAGTTTTAAAGAAAGTGTTTACTTTGAAAATTTAATGTGTGTTTATGTGAGTTTTGGTGTTAGTTTGGGTATAGTTTGACCTTAGTTGTGCTGAGGGGGTGAAGGGGAAAGTATTGGACCTTAGTAGACTGTTTAGAGGCCAAGTTGGAGTCCCAGGATAGTTTGATTAGAATTAGGATCGAAAAACCCAAAATAAAAACAAGTCAGTTTGGACAGAATTTATAAGTCATACTATATCGGTCACCATATATTGTGTAGTTAATTTTTAGCCCTACCGTTTGATTGAGAAGTACCTTAGTGTGTTAGCTTTTATAGGAATTTTACGGATCGAGATTTCGAGGTGTATATTCTGAGTTATGGCCCAAATAGCACACCTAGGTCAGAACTAGATAGGTTTTATAGTTGGCTGTTTTTGAAGACCTTAAGGTGTGTTTTAGGTCTCGGAGTCAACATAAGAGTTTTAGTAGACATCCTGAGGTTTTCAAAAAGTCCAAAACCAGACCCATAGAATGTCGGGAAGTCAAGTTATGGTCCGTTCTATGTGCGCATTGCAATCTGTCCAGTTTATGTTTTGAATAAATGTGTTATCATGTGAGAATTATTTATTTAATTGTAATATGTTACTTGTTTGTAATATGTGATGGTTTAGAAAGTGTGGAGTATATTTAAAATGTTAACTTATGAATGATGGGAACCTTATAGTGTTCCTAGGGGTAGGTTAGGTGGAAAGAAGATCGTGTTAATTTCATACTACGCGTTTTGATTTTAGAAATTATTTTATTTTAGACGCGATCTAGACCGTTCGTTTTAGTGAGCTCAAGTGTATTCGTGGAGTGAAGAGAAGATTTTTCAGGTAATGTCTATGTCCTAATCCCCGCTGGGACGCACTTTACATGTTTTATGATTTTGATTATGTTTTAGATATTTGCATCCTAAAAGGGGATTTTATGGTGAAAATTGGCTGTCTATTTTGGATGTTGGTTAGGTTCTTTTGAGTCGATAAAATTTGGATAGTCCTTTAGGTGTGTGATTTGGAAATGGTTTTGGAAACTTGGATTGGATTGATTGAGTTTGGACAGGTGTGATATTAAACCGAGCTAATAATTCAAATGAGACGTAAATGCGGGTTCGGGCAATGTCCCAAAGACCAGGATCTGTTTCTACAAGAAGGTTGTCAAGAGATCAGGGAAGACCCTGATATGGTTGTGTGTTCGGGCAATGTCTCAAAGACCAGAATTTGTTCCTGCAGGGAGGTTGTCAAGAGATCAGGGATGCCTGATAACTGCTACTTCCCCGGGGTTAGTTATATGCACATGTGTGAAATGGATGGTCATCCGTATGTTGAGATTGTGATTGATTGAGAATGAGATTGAGATTGAGAATGTGATAGTGAGATATGATTATTGCGAAGTCTTGGACTTCGAGGGCCAAATAAGCAAGGTCCGCTCGCTTAATAAATTTGAAAGATGGTTTGGTTGGTTGGGAAAGAAAGTTGGTTTCGAAAAGATTAGACTTGTTCACTTCTCCCTCAAAAATGAATTGAAATGGATTTTAAATTGTTTTAACGGTTAAGGGTAGACATTATTGAGTCCTCATGTTTTAAATGTTTTGTTTTCAGGTGAAGAATTCTGTGATGGGAACGGGAAATATAAATGAGGACGATAGAGTGAAGTTAGAAGTTCTATGAATAAAGTTTAGCATATGTTTTAATTTTGAAGTCAGTTAATGTTTAGTATGTGTTGTTCTAGAATTTGAAAGTTCTTTTGTTTATTAAATTGAAGTAATTAATGATTAGTTAGTTTTTCCCTTCTTGCCTTGTATTCCTTCGGGGATACGGCAGTAACGCCCAATTAAAAAAAAGTCTCCCGCTGTTAATGTCAGTCAATGTTTGACTTTGACCGTTAAGTTTAGAATTGAATTTTCAGGGTGTTACAGAAGGACTGAGAGAAAACGACAATTGAAACATTAAATTGAGATATGTAGTTTAGTAGTTGTAGACAAACAGTATTGATGCAACTGAAGAAATGAAAAAAAATGAACATACTTTTGACCTTGCCCAAAAGAAATGAAAATTCATCTCCATCAATAAGGATGCAACTCACTCTATTCAAATCTTTATCCAACTGTAGATAATCCATCAGACTAAAGGACAAAATCATAATAAGAAAAGTAAAGAAAAAAAACCCTAAAAAACCTTTTCAGCAAGTTCCGGATCTGAATGGCGATTGCATAGGACTTTGAAATGAATGAAGCAACAACTTTCTACAATTCCTTGACTTGCTCCAACACTCTTCCTCATTCTCGCCTCCGACTAAACATTTTTGTGATCTCCCATTGAAGTAATAACTAAAATTATTATTGAACGTACAGGGAATCAAATTAGGGTTCCCAAGATTCGTGATCGAACAACACGATTCGCAGGAATGAGAATGGTGATTCGGTGGGACAAGCGATGTAATTGAGAAGAAATCGAAGGATTCAGAGAGAGAGATGAATGGGTTGTGCAAGGGGAAAGGATCGAAGATAGCAGATATGGCAGCTAGAAACTTGTAAAAAGAAAACCTAACTAGATAAAGGACTGCTCCCTTATTTGGGCTGTAAACATCGGCCCAAATAGTAAGATATCTAGTCACTTTTTGCCATCTAGATGAGGGATGATGATAAAAAGCGTCGAAATATTGAAGTAGGGCTTCGACGCTCATAAAAAGCGTTGACCGCTAAGGGTCTAGATTCAATAGGTTTTCTAGTAGTGGTGGTCGTCTACCCAGTAAAAAACAATCGCAACCATGGATTGTGTCATAGTTTCTGCACCGTACGAAGCGACGAAAAGGATTCGTCGTCGTGAAGGAGATGCGTACAGTGCATCGCAACCCACAAGTACAGAAAAAAAATGTTTGAGAAGCATGGACAACTACGACAAGCCTGGACTTCGCCATTGTTGGGGAGATCTTGCCCAAACATTTTCGAAACTAGGTTAGGGTTTCGATTTGTAGAAGATTGAGAGAGAAAGGAAATTTTTTGGTAGAAGAAAGATGAAAAAGCCAAAGGGGCGAGTTAGGGTTCAAGGGAGGATGAAGATGAGCAGGATGAAGATGATGGTGATTTTGGGGGGGAGGGGGTTTAAAAAGAGGGAAATGATTAATGCATTAATGGATGGTAATAACTACCTCTTGAATTGTCTAATTAGACATTTACCCTCTCAAACCGGTTACCAAGGCAAAACATCTCATTTACTACACAAAACCAACAGCTTAGGGATAATTTGGAACAAAAAAAATTTTGGGTGTCAATTTTTACATTTCTACCAAGTTGAGTAGCAATTTAATCCGAACACTCGTAGAATGGTAGAGGGTTATTCATAAAAAGAAAACTTTTGAAACTGTGTCAAGGAAGATTTGTTCAGTTTAGATTATTTTTTTTCAAAATTTTGATTATATGTAGTAGCAAGTTACTCTTAAATTTCAATGACAATTATGAAGATAATAGAAATTTGATTGACATATTTAATAATTTTAATACTTGAATAACATTTATTACTAATTAGAAAAGTTGAGTGACATTTTTTATAGGGTTTTTGGCTCAAAATAATCCGAAGTCGGAGGTCATTGGCTGAAAATAATCCAAACTCACTTTTTGGCTGAAAATAATCCAAACTTTTAACCTATTTACTCGGACTAAACCAAAATCAATTTCCGACGTCAGAATGTTGACTGGGTAGCCGGAGCATGTGTTTCTTTAATGGATTTTGGTTTTGAATTTATGCTGACGGGGTCTACATAAGCTGCTCGGTCAACATTCTGACGTCGAAAATCGATTTTGGTTTAATCCGACTAAATATGTTAAAAGTTTGGATTATTTTCAGCCAAAAAGTGAGTTTGAATTATTTTCAACCAATGATGTCTGACTTCAAATTATTTTGAACCAAAAAACCTTTTTTATATACTCCATAAAATCTGTACTGTGTTGTGCTATCCCATGGGGAAAAAAATCCATCCACAAAAAAGATACAGATAATCCCCTCTTTGTGATTGTGAAACTTTGAACTAATTATTGGGAAAATGCCAATCCACTCTTACACACTTCTTCTTCTTCTTCTTCTTCTCCTTCTTCCTATCCTTTCCTCTTCTTCAGTTCCTCTCTCTCTCTCTCTCTCTCTCTCTCTCTCTCTCTCTCTACGCTTCCACTTCTCCCCGTCAACAATGGCGCTCCCTCACTTCCTCCACTCAACCTTCACCCCTAAACCCTCCTTAAACCCCACCTCCACCAACCCATTCCCTCCATCCTCCGCCTCTCTCCTCCACCACCACCGCCGCAAACCCCACTTTCCCACCACCACCGTCTTCCGGTGTTCCTCATTCTCCGAGAAACCTCATAACAACACGAACTTCCCCAACCCCAATCCTCAAAACGACGTCGTAGAACTCCCCCTTTTCCCACTCCCTCTCGTCCTCTTCCCCGGCGCAATCCTCCCACTGCAAATCTTCGAGTTCAGGTATCGAATCATGATGCACACTCTCCTCCACACCGACCTTCGATTCGGCGTCGTTTTCACCGACTCTCTCACCGACGGCGTCGCCGGTGCCGTCGGATGCGTCGGAGAAATCGTCAAGCATGAACGGCTCTCCGACGACCGGTTCTTCTTGATCTGCAAAGGGCAGGATCGATTCCGAATCACCAAAATTGTCCGATCGAAACCCTACCTGGTGGCCGCCATCGATTGGCTCGAAGACAAACCCTCCGGCGACGTGGACGACGACGTCGAAACCCTTGCGAAGGACGTCGAGGCTTACATGAGGGATGTGATTAGGTTGAGCAACGGGTTGAATGGGAAACCAGATAAAGAAATTGGGGATTTGAGGAGGAATTTGTTCCCAACACCATTTTCATTCTTTGTGGGGAGCACATTTGAAGGGGCACCCAGAGAGCAGCAGGCCTTGCTTGAGCTTGAGGACACTGCTGCTAGACTCAAGAGAGAGAAAGAGACACTCAGGAACACCTTGAATTATTTGAGTGCTGCTTCTGCTGTCAAAAATGTCTTCCCATCTTCTTGATCAACACTGAAGATAACTATGGCTTGTGCATACATAGGTATTTAATATGCTTTTTTTGTTTTGTTTTTTGGTGTTTATGAATGCCATATAGTATATTTTTGGTTTAAATGTATTGGTATAGATTCTGTAAATGATTATTATTGATGATAATAAATGCCTAATGAAGAAAAAGGTAATGTCTTTTTTAACATGTGTCTTTCTGGGTGAGTATTTTGTGTCGTGTTTGTAGGGGAGTTGTTATATATGTGTATAGATATTTTGAATCTTTTTGGTGGGTTCTTTTATTCTGAGGTTGTTGTTGGTTGCTTTTTTGTGAGGTTATTTATATTATTAAGTTGTGAACTTTGTGATTAATCTCTCTTGTTGACCCTGATGGAATTGTAGTGAACTTATTCTTTCTGTAGAATCGTTATTGATGACTGTGTTCATAGGGGATCACAACCTAACTTAGTTCGATGTGTATTCATCGGAGAGAAAGGAAAAGATAAACTACAGGAAGTTCAAAAAGGAGCATAGCATCAATTGTGTTTAATCCCTTTTGTGGTTTGAAATGTTATGTATATGTCTGAGAAACATTTGCTCTATGGCCACTTTACTTGATCATAATCGAACATTCCCTTATCCAGGAGCCCAGGACTAGCGCCCTACCATTTGGTTTTTCCATATTTGATGGACACATTCTTTCCACATGTAGTCAGCAGATGCCTGGCAGAAACTAAAACTATTGAGTTACCTATCAAAAACGTTCTTAGTGAGTATACAGCTTAAAATGAACATAGTGCCAGTGACTGGTATTGCTTTTCATGAGGAGGGGAACTGCTGTCACCTAGGAGACATGATCCGCGTGGATCAGCAATCTGCCGTTCGAATTGCCAGTTTTCACTGTAAAGTATGACTTCTTTATGGGTGAGATATCAAGACTATATTTCTGTGGTGGTGTAGCCTCTGTTCCAAAGTTGAGCAGCGACATGAAGTTCTACATATGCCGTTTTAGAATTATCCGATTGTCTGACAGCTTTCATATGTTAAGCTTCTGGATGTTTTCCCTGATCCATGACTTGCGCATTTTCAGGCCTATTATTAGCTTAAGCTGTTTTTGCTACCGTCCAATATTGTTGCGAGCGAAGTTAGCTTGATCCAATCAGTGCGTATTTAATGTTAATTGCGTATTTAACTCAACTAAAAACTTAACAGTCAATGCACACTCTGTACTTTCCCATTATTAATCTTAAATATTGCGAATGAAACGAAGATGCCTATTGCATTTGGCTTTCTTAGGTTGAAGAAGACTTCACCCATCATCTAAATCGAGTTGTATCTAGCAAAATGGACTATAACTATAAGATAATAAGATATTGCCCACTCATGAGTTCAAAACTCAAACATGTCCCCAACTGACAACTGCTACAATTCACAGATGCTAATAAGAGATGATGTTACGTTGATATTATTTCACACCCTAAATTTTGAATGAACCCTACAGCAGCTCCTTGATGTTTTCATGACTAGAAACACACAAGTCTAATCTGACACGTCAGCCATGATAATGTGACTTAACTATGATAAATCCAAGCCCGAGCTGAACCAATTTCAATTCCAAATATTTTTAAAAATCGAAGGCAATTGAAATTCAGTTGCTTTTGGAATGGGTCAAGCTAGGGCTAAAAAATAGAACCTACTAGTTCGCAAGCTACTCGAGCTCGACTTAGTCAAATCCCGACTCGAGCTCGGTTTGCCCAAAGCTTGAGCTTGGCTTGAATTCTATCAAACTGAGCCTACATCTAGGGGGCTCGGCTCGGACTTTACTTAGTTAGACTCATTTAAGTATTTTATGTAGGAAAGAAGCTATGTTGCCATGGATATAGGTAAACTATATGTTTTTTCCAATGTTTAAAAGTTAATATTAGAGCATAAATTTGGTATTGTTCTTTACTTTTCTAATTAAGCTCCGTAAAATTCAAGCGTTGGAGCTAATGTTAAGCTTTATTTGATTATACCTTTATTGTAAAGAAAACCGTTATTTCTAGTTACGTTACATAAATGTGCCAGTGTCGCCCCTGCAAAGTGCTTTTGTCATTGGTGTTCTTTACGATCTGCTTAGAATTGAGAGAATTCTGAATTTAAAAAAAATAAAAAGCCGAGACGAGACGAGCTTAGCTTTGAGCTAACCCAAGCCTTGAATTTGCAGCTTGACAAGATTCGATCGGATCTTTTCCTGATCAATCTGGGGCCAACTCGGCTGGTTGACACCCCTTCAAGTCGTTACCCAACTCTAGTTATTACTTATGAAAGTCTTCCATGGTAATTGGACTGTGGAGCCCTTTGTTTAAAAGCCATTGTAGTGCTTACTTACCATAAATAAAAAAAGAACAAGCCCTGAGATCTGAGAACTTGGCTATGTATTGGGTGTTGGTGGTTGCATAACTAGGGATTTGGGAGTTTTGCACCGGAAGTGTTTAGATCTGCACCAGCCAAAAGAATGAAAGAGGCAAGGGGAAAAACACGGCATTATTTATTGACACCAACTTCTGACAGGCCAAAACTAGTCCATACAGAATACAGCAATAACATTGTCTCCCAACCAAACTAACCCTCTTTCTACAATCTAAAATCTGGCTTCACCAAAATGAAATGGCGAAACTTTACTCAATGTATAACGTCAAAAATACAGTACAAATATATCTACGGTTTTGCTAATCATCGCCCATCGTCGCCTTAGGGGCGACGATTAAAAGAGAATCTTATTCACTTTTTTATCCACCCTTTTATTTTATAAATCTTATATATATATATACATATATTATAAAATATACTATATCTAATCAAATCTACATTAATCTTATAATTACCTAACTAACATTTTATAATTATCTTTTCAAATGTAAATTTGGAGATACCATATAAAATTGATTATATATCAAAGCGATTAATAATTCTAACGAAAGGAATTGTGAAAGACTATGGAGGGATCAATCGTCATTAATCAAACCAAACCACCATCATATCTAATTAAATCAACCGTCCTTACATTGTGTTTTCAGTCATTGCATTGCTTTTTTTTTTTAATTATTATTATGGACATAAAAGTATATACTATCTCCGTCCTTAAATAAGTGTCAATTTGACTAAATTTTCACCGTTGATTCTTTCATAAATTATAATGAGTTCTGATATAAAATTAACACCATTGTATTTTTTAGTACAATATCTTTCTAATGGTGGTAGTTTCATATTGTAGTTCATAGTAATTTGTGAGCAATCAACGGTCAAAACTTAATCAAATTGACATTTATTTAGGGATGGAGATAGTATATGGGGTAGGAATGAAAAAATATGAAAATATATGGAGGTTAATTTGGTACCATTGGAATACAATTTTTTTTTCGACTATCAGAATACAAAAATAAAATAAGAATTATGAACATAAAAAAATGAAAGCAGAATTATTTTTATTTTTTGATAGTCTGAAAAAAATAAAAATTGTATTCCAATGATACCAAAACTACCTTCGCATTTTTTAATATTTTTTCATTCGATCATATCCCACATATATACTTTTCTGTCCATAAAAATTTAAAAAAAAAAAAACCAATGCAATGACTGTGAAAATACAATGTAGTGACGGTTGATTTAATTAGATAGGTTTGGTTTGAGAGGAGATATGATGGTGGTTTGATTAACCGTGTTCTTTTATGCGGTATTTTGCGGAATGGTGTGGTGAGGTGTGGTGCAATTGTGGTGGGGTGTGGTAGGTTATTGGTACGTGGGGTAGGAGAGGAGAGAGAATATAAAAAGTAGAGGAGAAAAATGAGGAGAGAGAAAAGTGAGGAGATAAAAAAATAATGATTTGCGTTAAAATGCGGTGGATTGTGGTAAATTGCGGTGAGCTGTGACACCGCAGTTTGCCAACGGCATAAAAGAATATGGCCTAATGACGATTGATTTCGACGATGATAAGGAAACTCCCTCCATAGTCTTTCACCATTCCTTTTTGTTGAATTATATATTAATCGCTTTGATTTTAGAAAACACAGTATAATCAATTTTATATGGTATTTCCAACTTTACATTTAAAAAGATAATTATAAAATGTTAATTAGGTAATTAGAAGATTTAAGTAGATTTGATTAGATATAAGTATATTTTATCATATATGTATATATATATAAAAGATTTACAAAATAAAAAAGTGGATAAGATTCTCTTTTAATCGTCGCCCTAGGGGCGACGATTAGCAAAACCGATATATCTATACACTGCAGCAATGAACTGTATAAATATACTGAGGAAAGCTTCATCTGTCACTGCCTGTTTCAGATATATGGGAACAAAAGCTTCAGATATGATACAAGGCGATTTATTTCTGATCAACGCAAGGGCAGACATTCAGAAATCACATTCTCAACATAGGAATTTCTCCTGCCACACTTCGTAAACTGCTATGCCCGCTGTTCATTGCCTTTGCTGCTGTTGTATTTCCAGTCTTCTGCACGTTCATAAAAAAAAATATGATTACTAGAAGTTGTAGATTCTCTGCAAGACAACTATGGAAACACCTGGGATGACTTGTAAATACATGCCACACCCAGAATAAGGCTAGCTAATCTAAACTCACCCATAATTATGGGTAAGATCTACAAACAAGCGACAAAAGCACTTTTCAACAACAAAACCAATCCCAGTGTGGCTCCTGCTTATGCGAGGTCCGGGGAGGTATAGATTTTGGTAGCCTTACCTCAGCAAACCTTACTGTGTGCTGAGAGGCTGACTTCTTCACAAAGCAGTTTTTGACAACCCAAAATGAATCCAACCCAAGTCACCTGCCCCTCATATCTAACCCCCACCTTTTTAGGATTTGAACCTTCTAATAGCAAACTAAAACCCTGAACAGAAGTGGGTCATGAAGATCGAACAACCATAAGAATGAAGCAAGATAGATACCAACCTTGAGGCATATGTTTCTCTGGGCATCACAGACAGGATAATCTTGTGGACAACAATGTTGACGGTCTTTACAGCAGACAGCAGAATTTAACTCACAGCATCTCCAAGACATGCAGAACCCCAGAAAACTCCGTGCACAACAGCATGTTTCACCCACTGCACAGTATGAGAACAAGCTACACATAGTGGGCCCAGGAGGTGGTGGAGGCGGGGGATTTGGGCTGGTTTTGGTTGGATATGAGGCTAGCTTGTTGATGCCGCAAACCCCTTCACTGTTTCCACTGCCACGCTGCATGTAAATGTAGCCATTCATACCCCAACTTGGTCCCCATGAGTTCTTCACAATCCAGTAGTCAACACCATTTTCTGAGCCATAACCGACAATCAATACCGCATGATCTAGCGAGGTTGAACACGGACCACTAAAGATCCCCTGTTTGCCCATAAAATCATGAGTGAGTGATTTTTGGTCAAAAGTTGATTTTTTTTTTTAAAGTCTCCAAGTAATATGGTGCAGAAGAAACTACCTTGGAGTATAGCTGAAATGATCTTTCGCTCCCACATATGCCTACACTTACGGGTTGAGTTGCAACTGCTTTTAGTAGAGCTTCCTCATTGGGAGGGACATCCACATACCCATCAATTGTCACCACACGTCGTTTCAGCTGCAAGAAGGATATATATTTCAGTTACATCAACGTAAAAAAGCAAAAATCTACATTTTTGTCCATGTAAATAACAAAACATGATAAGGGTTTCGCTGCAAAAACTGAATAAATTGTTATTGAGTGATTAGAAAATAAAGAAAACATTAAGGGTTTTTTTTTTTTTTTTACTTCGAGAACCCCAATCTTAGGAAGATATCACAACTATTCACAAGCCGTGCTGGGTTATACGAAACAATGATTCATTCATGGCTGACCATTTCATTCAGGAGGGAAAAAAACATAAGCATAAAGTCTCAAAGCAATTTGAGTAACAATGGCAGATTTGCAGAACAATAAAGATTAAAGAACGTAAAGTTTTGAGCATATGTACTTTTAAGGTTTGAGCTAGAGAAGTGAGTTCAAAATTTCAGGGTCAATATCCTTTCACTTTGTTAATCACTCCCGAATGGGCCCCAAAGCCAGAGCTTTGATAGAGATTCCAGTCACATAAAAGCAGTAAGGGACCCTTGGGAAATATCAAATTGGAATATTGGATCACCAAATTATGTAGGAGGCAACTCCATCTATGCTTAATCTGAACAGCTGCTAAAATACTAAACCAATCAAGGATCTCAAGAGTACAAGTTAAAGCACCGAATCCTTCAATTCATTATCAGCTATTACTGGGGCTCAAACCTGATCGCGCATCAACATTAAAAAGGGTGATTGTAATAGAAATAAGTAAAAGACATGAAAATTAAGGGGGGGGGGGGGTGGCCTGTGATGATTTGCAAAAAAAGGGAACTTTTTTGGTGAATACATGTTTGATTGGCAAGATTGATTTGTAATTACAGGATCATCTGTCACTGGGTTTAGCTTTGGGTGCCTAGGCATTCCTTGGGTCGTTTCTTATTGAATTAGAGCATATACAATGCAGCACACAAGCAGTGGAATTCTTCTTTGGTAGGACACTGAAAAAGGAGAAGAAGGCCATGGTTGTATCACATGTGATTTTTTGAAGTTTGTGAAGAGCAAGGAACCAAAGGGTTTTTTGAGGGACTTGAAACTCCTCTAAAGCACTTGCAAGACAATTTCGTCAAAACTCTCAACTTTTGGGATAATGGGAAATTTAGCTCTTCTTCTTTTGATACGGTTGTTTTCGGGAATGGTCTTTTATTTGGATATACATAATTTCTGTGGATGCTAGCTAAGTATCCTATATTTTGATCTTATCAATATATTTTCTTCCCCGTCAGGAAAAAAAAAAGTAAAAGCCGTGAAAGCAGATTTTACCTTGTTTCTATTGCAGCTCTTTTGCCTAGCCAAGTAAGGGTAGTCATCCTCAGTATCTATACCATGATTTTGTACAACAAACTCATATGCATAGTCCATTAATCCACCATCACAACCTTCGTTGAATGATCTATCACAATCAATTAACTCTTGCTCAGAGAGTGTGACAAGGGAGCCTGTAGCAATTTTGTTGATACCTTCCATAGCCCCTGTGGCCGCAAAAGACCAACAGGCACCTGAATAGAAAGGGAAGAAAACTTTATTTTTGCCCAAAAAAAGTGTTATAATAATCTGCAGTATGAAAACACAGTGAAACAAGCAGGAGAAAAGAAAGCACAAGGCTGCTGAAGTGCAGGTTGGCTCTAAGCTGCTCAATAAGTTACATGATGCGTCATGGAACTTATAATATGTGGAATCCACTTTGTTGTCATCCTTAAAAGACAGCTGGTTTCTAGTATTCTTCATAAAACTAAGTGTTCTTTTAGAGGGTAAAGGTAGGTTGGGTAATCCTCATAAATTTGGGTTGGCAGAGTTTTGGGAAACGTGAAATTTTTTTGGAAAAGTTTGGTAACTTGAGTAATGTGTAATAGGAGTATTTGTTATATGTTTTCTAAAATTTTCAAAATTAAACACAGTATCTTAGAACTGTCCCTACCAAAATTTACCTAACCTACACTTACCCTCCTCAAAAGAACACACCCAGTTAGTATGTTGAAGCTCGTTTTCTGAATCATGGCTTGTAAATACACAGGTTGGTTTTACTGTATTTGCCGGACATGACAGGATCATACAAGAACTGCTTCTCTAGTCTTTCCTGAATTCCCTGAAGTATTCACCTTTCCTGATTCTAGGAAATGATGATGACTACTAGACAGCAGGTGAATTTGATACTCCCCAGTTTCCCCCCACACTTTTTTTTTTTTTTTTTTGAGGGGGGGGGGGGGGGAGTAACAATATAACCACGAATTTCAAGCCATGGACTATCACAGCACAAACGGGGATCCACAAAATTCATCATTGTGAAAATAAGAGATTTGGACCCTAAATGTAGGAATCCCAGAAGAAGACTGAATTCAACAATCTCAGCAAGACCTCCAACTTTGGCCTGCTACTTGCCTCCTTGACCTAGTATTTGGCTATTTGCACATCAGTATCTCTATAGAACCAGAAGAATCGTTCTTGTAATGCAATTCATATCACCCACTGTAATGTGTGCCATCCCTTGACTAAAAGATGTAATCCAACTTCAGCTGCCCAAAACTCCCCCTTCTTCTCATGGAGTACCAAGTGGTGAACAGTTTTAAATCTTAAGTAAATTGGAACAAGTCTTCACTCAATTTCACAATTTAGGGGTAAGAATGCGATATCAAACCCCCCCCCCCCCCCATGCCTTGCTCAGTGGCAGGATTTTGCTGGATATTGGAGTCACCCAAAACTCATGCATCAGAAGCGTTCGTACTAAAATACAATTGGACAGAACCCTCTATCAGCATGAGGGAAGCAGGCTGCTTTAAGATTGAACTTCTATAATCAAGCAGCATTGTACTTCAAGATGCTCAAAAGGTTCAGGAATAAACAAAACCTTCTTCTGAAACCAATCAAAAGCATAGTTTCAATCCCATTTTATCTATCCTTCACCAACACCAACACTCAGGCAAACAAAGGTGGGTGGAGAAGGGAGGGAACAAATACACACTACCTGTTTTTACCACTAAGCATTGCACAAAAGGTCCATAGAAATTAAAACTAATTAGGAAATCCTATCAGAAACAGAAAACCAATAAAAATTCACTTGACTTGAAGTGTATCAAGGAGGCTCTCAATAATCAACACAAACTACCCTTCACTCACCATGAGTTTCAAAACTGAAACCCAACTCCCCCCCACCCCCCAAAAAAAAAACAAAAAAAGAAAATAGAAACAGATATTGCATTATACGATTAAAGGACCACCAAAATGTCTCAATTAGATTGCCTTCAGCTTCACACAGTCCGATAAGGGGACTAAAATAAATAACCATGCCTACTCAATTGAGTACAATGTAAATCATTCACAAACAGATAGACACGAGTACACAGGATGTAGAATGAAAAGAAAAGTTAATAAAAAAAGGAGAAACATACCACAACTGCCTTGATCCTTGACTTTAGTGACAGCGCCCTCCTTCCTCCAATCAACAGAAGAAGGAATACCCACTTCATCAACCGTGTCAGGAACCGTGCTGCCCCGTTTGAGCCTGATTAAATCATTAGCAGACAGAGGAAGCCCAAGCTTGGTGGCCTTGAATTCATGGTGGGTTAAATCCGCGTACGCATTAAGGTCAAGGGTATAGGTTGAATTACCCAGGCTATTATGCCGATTAATGAATGCTAAATTGTCTTCAAACACTCCCAGCCTGTACTGCTTCTCCTCCTCTGATGGGTATGTCTTGCTGTACTGTTTGCACCACCATTCGAACAGATCCGAGGTTGAAGATGAAGAAGTAGAATGAGCCAGATGAAATAAATGCAGGAATATCAAAAGAACCCAAAGTTTACCCATTTGAGATGGAGAAGAGAGAAATAAGGGGGTGGTGGTGTGGGAAGAGAAGAGAAGAGCGACCAATCAGGAGAATGGGGAAAAGGGTGTGGGGAAAGATGCAATCTTTGTCTACGAGAGGATTTTGGGGGCTTTGAGGGAGTGATTGGGCCATGTGTTTGTTTTTGTTTGGGTTTTTCATTTTTTGCCTTTGGTGTCTTTCGTCAATCTTCATGGTGAAATATTGTTCCAATTGTTCAAGGGGGGACACCACAAATTAGATGAGGGGTAATTTGTAGAGCCCTCTCTAGGTACCAAAAAAGTAAATATCTCCTTAAATCATATATTATATATCATATATCATACATATATATATATATTTCATATATAAAACTGGATACAAAAGATGAAAGTCGGAATATATAAAATTTAGTAAGGGTATTTTTGGAAGATTAAAATTGCTTATTTTTACTTTTTTTAAAAATTGTTTATATATATTAATTGATTAACTTTTAAATGCAATTGCTTTTTAAACCTACACTTAAATAATGCTATTAAATATATGTAACTGTTATAGGATACGTTGATGATGAGTTACATGTACTTTAGTTTTTCATATAAAATAAATTTTAAATGCATCATGATTGGCAAAAGTCGCAATTGATGTTTTTTGCTGATTAGTGGAATATTGGTGAAGTGGTACTTTGGTAAAATAAATTAATTAGCTAATTTGTTGTTTTAAATATTTTCAGTTGAATTTCATTCCGTATGTTTTAAATACTTTGTAACGGAAAATTCATTTTACTATTAATTGTTTATATTTATGATTTTAAATATATTTAGTTATATTGTAAAATCTCTACTATATATATAATTTTTCAACTATGAGATTGTGGGTTGCAAAAGATAATACATGATGTGTGTTAGCTATTTAATTTTACAAAGTTTTCAATTAGTTTTATCGCTTCTAAATTTTTACACATTACATCCGTACATTGTACATACTAATTATTTACAAATTTGTTGTTGCAGTTGAAGAGTATCATGGATTAGTGGCAGAAAATAACATCGATTATTTGATTATAATAAACAGGTCTTGACATACTTTGATCCAAGTTAGTCTAATAATATCTTACTTCTTTTTTCTTTCTTTTCTTTTCACAGTTTATATTTATCAATCACGTAGTCACATGTGTTGAAATTTACCTTTTATTATTTTCATAGATGTAATAAATTTTAATTTATTCTATATCTATTTATCAAAATTTGGGGAAAGAGTTATAATTTGTGTCAATAGTTACCAATTTATGTTTTTTTGAATGATTTATTTATTCTTTCTTAGAGATCTTTTGTTTTTTTGATATGATCGATGAATAATATACTTTAATATGATGGAACTCAATCCTAAGTATAAATATGAAAATAAAGAAATATAGAAACAATTCATATATCTTTTAAAGAGATCGACAATATTTTAAGTGAAATGCATAATGTCATATATATATAAATGAGTATTTTAAGACATCGAGCAAATTTTTGTATAAAGTTTTCAAATGAGTTGTTTTTTAAAGGTATAAATGAATACTATACATTATTTTGCCTCTAAGAAATTAGCATATATGATTTCTTCTACATCTATATTCAAACAAAAAAAAAAATATCAAGCAATCATCCTTGCTATTTTTCTTAACAACGTAGTATTAATTCTTCTATACTGATTGGGTTAATTGGGATCCATGCGAAGATTTTGAAAGGAAAAACAAATTGTCAACTACACATAAAGCATAAGAAAATAGGCTGATGACATGAAAACTGAAATTTCTAAATAATCATATATATATATATATATATATATATATATATATAGGATAATTGGATTCTAATAATCCCTACTTTCACCAATTGGACAATGTTGGACCATACTTTCACTTTGTATTCTGGTGGTCCAAAAAAAATAAAATTGGATTATATGGTACCAAATCCACCTCCACATTCTTCTTATTTTTTTCATTCATACACTATTGTCTTTGTTTTTTTCGTTTCTGCCTCTAGAAAGTTAATGAATTGTAGTTTCTAAAATATTTTTTAATTATTTTTTTGAGACTCCGAATAATTATTATGATTTTTTAAAAATAATAAAAGTGAAAAAATCGTAAAAAATAGTAAAAAAATGAAAAAAATTTGGGAGAAACACTGTAAATTCATTAAAAATTATTGTAAAGTGTTATACTAAGTTTTGAATCAAATGCAACACAAAATTTATGATTCTCTCGAAAATATCCCACTACAATCCAATTTTATTTTTTTTTTGGACCACCAGAATCTGAAGTGAAATGCGGTCATCATTCAATTGGTGAAAGTAAGGATTATTAGAATCCAATTATCCTATATATATATATATATATATATATAATTCATTTTAAAGAGGGAAATTTTGGAAGTTTATAATTGAAGATTCAATATAAATATATATATATATATATATATATATATATATTTATATATAAATATATATATATATATTTATATAGTTAAAATAGTTTAAAGCCTTGCAACTTATATATAATTAACTTAATTATATAATGATGTATGTATTATTTTATATACTCTTCCTTTTATATTTAAAAATATCACTTTAATAAATATATTTCTCTTACTAACAACTATTTTAAATGGAAGGTCATTTTCTTTATTTATATTATTGTATTTTTTAAATTAGTTAATATGATTTAGTTAAATGTTGTAGAATATAAAAATAAATAAAATCACCATTTACATTTCATATATAATATTTTTTTAATAAGAAAAATGTTTATTAAAGTGATATTTCTAATATAAAATGAAAATTATCCAAATAATAAAATAATATGAAATTTTAATTTGTGTGTCTATATAAAAAATTTTATTCTAAATTTTATAAATATGGTATATGTTTGCAACTATTCTTATATCTTTTATAATACATAAAAAAGTGTATTAAAAAATAAATAATAAAAGTCATGGAGGATTTATCTACGCAATTATTATATTGGTTATTTACAATAATTATTTGTAACATTTCAAAAGTAATTATCTATTTTATTATAAAATATAAATCACATTAATTGCTAACAGTTTTTAATTGACTTTGTTGGTAACCGAAGCATTCATTCTTCATGTCATTCAAGAGTAATTATTCCACTTTGTAAATAATATGAATAATATATAGGTGCATGTGCGTAGTTTTGTGAGACAAATTTCTTGAGAGGTAATTTTTCCACTTTTAGCTTTGTTTTAGATTATGTTATTTTTTTTGGTTAATTCATCTCTCTATTTTCCGTTCAGTTCGAGAATATTAAACACTGTTTGTGGCATGCATTGTTGCAGGAACAATCAAAGAGATCGAGTTCAATTTGTTAGTCAAATTTTGAAGCTGAATATTGTTTTAATTGTTCTTCTATTATATCTCAAGTATTGGACAATTCATTACTTGAAATTATAATCTCATATTTGTATGTTATTGCAGGTTGTCGAATATAATGTAAGTATAATGGCAATATTCAAAGGTAAAATTAACCATACTATACATATATACTCAAAAAAATGATTACAACTTAATCAAATAATGTATGTTACATTTCATAAATTAAAAAAAAAACTATCAAAGAAAACATAAAAAAAATGTGTACTATAAAAGTTAGCTTTCATTTTATAAAAAATAAATATATAGCATTATATAACATTTTTTTTCTAATTCAATTTCTTTTTATTCAATGAGTATTATAAAGCTTTTGTATTCAATTAGTCTTTTCTATTTTATTTTATTTTAAATTTTCATTACTAATCCTTCATATAGGACTTTATTATGTATAGAACGTAGAAGACAAAATACCTTTATTATCATGCAAATAATTGTATAATTATATTCTAATATTTATTTTTTTATTACAAGAGACGACGATTGCATATTAATTCATTGCCATTTGTCAGTAATTGTATAATTTGATTCCTCTTAATAATTGAAATTCATATGCATTTCAAGTTTAATTTGTTTTTCATTCTAATTCAAATTTACAACTCAACCCTTCAAAAATATACTTTTTTTTTTGTATAGAAAAGGAGTTTCACAATTCATATCATACAACCATTTGTTTGCTAAAATGTGGATTAGTACGATCGTTTTTTAAGAGAATATTTATATGTGATATAATATGATAGTCCTAAATGATTATTTTCTACAAGAGTGTCACTGTGAAGCAATGTGAAAAAGGATTCTACTTATTTATTTTTGTCATCATTTAATTTTTAATTATGTTTAGCGAAAGGGGTACATAATTGATTGCATTAAAATTGTAATTATTCTATATTTTTTCTATTTTTATTTAAATTTTTATATACATGTTAATTATTAGTTATGGTACAATTATTGTATTAATTATTACTTTTCATTTAAATATATGTATTATTACGTTAGAAAAAGAATATATTGTGCATGTTAGAATATCTAATAATCACAGTGATGATGATGATGATAATAAATAATTGTATCTTCATGATAATTTTTAATACTCAAATTTCAAGGGATTATGATAATAATGATAATAATAACAACAATAGTAATAACAATATTATTATTATTATTATTATTATTATTATTATTATTATTATTATTATTATTATTATTATTATTATTATTATTATGGCTCCAGCCCTATGTATTGCCAATGCTAACGCTAACATTTAGAGTTTAGCTGGTTTTATTTTGATATAAATAAAATCTATCTTTTAACTCCTTTTTAACTTTACTCATTGATAATTCTATTCATTGTTATAATATTTAAAATTTATTTTTTAGGTTAATAATATTTACAAGTTATCAATTCAATTTGTGATATTATTTAATTAAAAATAAGTTAGCTTCAAATATTCATATAATTAACATTTTTTATATATTATAAATTCATATATATATTTTTATATATTTTGTTGTAAATTAGAAAATTATAAATACACTCATTTTATTATGTGATATAATGAAAGTTTTTAACAATAAATTTTGTTTTATTATCCAAACAATATGTGTTGTTTAATTTTGTCCCGTACAACACACGGGTTTGAGGACTAGTATATATATATATATTTCTGGGTACAAAGGGTGAGGATCGAAATATGTGGATATTGATGAGGGCATTTTGGAAAATCTATAATTGATTCTATTTAATTTTTTTTAAAAACCATATAATATTAATGTGTGCATTAATGTCAGTATGTATGCATTCATGACTTTTTTTTCTTTTCCTTTTTTCATATGCACTATTCTTTTTTCTTTATTCTTTTTTAAATAAGAAAACTATTCTTTTTATTTTTTATTATTTCTTTTTTTATTCTTTTAAATATAACATCGACAATATTTTCAACAATACATATGGTTTACTTGCATTCCGTACAACGCACGAGTCTGAGGACTTGTATATATATATATATTTACTTGCGTCCCGTGCAGCGCACGAGTCTGAGGACTTGTATATATATATATGTGTGTGTGTGTGTGTGTGTGTGTGTGTGTGTGTGTGTGGGTACAAAGGGTGATGATCGAAATATATGGATTTTAATGAGGGTATTTTGGGAAACTTATAATTGATTCTATTTAATTTTTTTAAAAAAATCATATAATATTAATGTGTACATTAATGTGTATGTTTGCATTGATGACTCATATTTCTTTTCTTTTTTTTTTCTTATGCACTATTCTTTTTTCTTTATTCTTTTAAATAAGAAAACTATTTTTTATTTTTCATTATTTTATTTTTCTTAATTCTTTTAAATACCAAATCGATAATATTTTCAACAATACGGATGGTTTACTTGCGCCCTGTGCAACGCACGGGTCTAAGTACTAGTTAGTACTAGTAGTAGGTTTTTGGGGGCTTTGAGGGAGTGATTGGGCCCCGTTCCGCACCACAACTTTCTATATTGCATCACAATCCACCACAATCTATCACAACCCACCACAATCTACTTTTTTTAATTTAATTTATCTTTTTATTAAAAGTTAAACTTTCCATATTCCATCACAACTTTCTCCAACCCACCACAACTTTTCCCAACCCGCCATAATCCGCCACATTTCCTCTACATCGCACCGCACCGAACTGCAGCCAACCGTATAAAAAAACGGGGCCTAATTGGTAAAATATTGTTAAAACAAAATAATATCTTAATGTTTCATAGAATATTATTTTAAAAATATTGATCAATCAACGATCCTACAAGATTAATGAATATATAGAAAATGATAAAGATGAAATACTGCTATATTTTAAGGATTAGCTCTCATAAAATAACACAATATCTTAATTTTCATAAAATATTGTTTCAAAAAGTATTGATAAATTAAAGATCCTAAAAATTAATAAATTATATTACAATGATTTTTTTAAGAAAAATATATTTAAAATGAAGATGAAGTACTGCTACTCCCTCCGTGCTTCCATATTAATTGGTCAAGTGTCCTTCTTTGACTAAGAAACTCTCATAGCGTATTTTATTAAAAAATTATAACATCATATTTTTATAATAGGATTTTCCGTAATGAATCTTATGATAGTATTTTCGTATACTAGAACATTTTATATGTTAATGAATTAATAACATCAATGGACAATTAATATGAAACGAAGGGAATATATTTTAAGGTTATAATCTTAAAAGATTATAATGTCTAAAAAAGGCTTATAAGCAAGAAATTTCCTTGAAAACTATTTTTTTTGAAAGTACATTAAAGACAGTAATGGACTAATGGTCAAGCATTGGCAGCATGGAACATGGCAGAAGGTGTGTCTATTGTCTATGGATCGGTTAACCGGATATTCGGATAATGAAAATCATGATTTGTATATGATCCGAAAATTGCAATTGACCGAATTTTCGGATAATAAAATTGGCGATTCGTATCTGATCCAAAACTTTCGAGTCGGATAACCGACGGATTACAAAACATTCACACAATCATAATTATTGTATTTCCTATCTTCATGGGTTCAAAGTTGTAAAAATGATATATTTTGTTCAATTTCTAAGCAAATGAGTAACGAGTACTAGTTTACCACAAAAAAGTAAGGTTTCATGGATTCAAAGTTGTAAATTAATTATTATGAGTAAGGAATCGTTATGGGTAAGATGGGTCAAACATTTATACTTGAGGAAACAATCTATATGGGATTTTGAAGTCAAGTAAAATGTAAGCTGGTATTGGCGACGTTTACTGGGTGTTCGTGATAATCTTAAGGCTCTCTTTCAGGACCTTCATGCGAGGAACGGGAGATACAGTACCAAAGCTGACTATCATTTACTAAAATTCCATCATAAGGAAGTGGAGTGGCATTCTCTTGTATGGCACAAGAGATATGTTCTTAAATTCTCCATTATTTTCTGGTTGTGTTTGCAAAAGAGGCCGATAAGGCGATAACCCTTGACAGGGTTAAAAAGTTTGGGACATCTCTTGCTAATAGATGTTTTCTATGCAAAGATTCTGAAGAAAAAAAAATACACCTTCTATTTCACTACTCATACACTCAGCAAGTCTGTTCTGAAGTGTATTTACAGTTGAATGTGCAGAAACCAATTTGGAGGGATTGTGTGCTGCTGTCAGATGGAATGAACAAGTCTCAGAGGAAATTGGCATGCTCTTGTCGCTGCTGCTATCATTTATTACATCTAGTTTGAGCGTAATCGTCGAGTCAATCATGATTTGGAACGAGATTACAAAAGTGTGGTGATAGTAATCTCCCAAGATGTTTTTATTAAGCTCAATTGAGCTTCTGGTTTTGAGTTGTTTTTGGTTGCTTTCTTCGTTTTGGTGCTGATTAGTGTTCTTCTTGATAGGGGATTGACATGTCTTCCCCTTTGTAGCTTGGATTTTATCATGTTTTGTAATGGAAAATTCTCATTGCTTTTTCCCCCAAAAAAAGTTGTAAATTAATTGTTGTTGGATTTTAAGATAACCGATCGGTTATCAGAAACTTTCAACCTTCGATCCATATTTGGTATCCGATCCGTGATCCATAAAAAAATTGGATTGGTTAACCAATCTGCAAACTTCAAAAATTATCCGCTAATTAAACGGATCAGATATTTAGATATTTCGATCGAATTATGGATTTTTTGGTCACCATACATGGGAAGCACTTGCTTATGTGACATGTAAGGGAGTTCTTTCAGTAGCAAGGGAATTGAAAGGGTGGGAGTCGCACCCATATTCCCACATTTGTCATGGAGAATGGGTTTATGACAGCCTTTAATTTTCTTTTTATTATTTTAGAGCGAAATAGGTAGAGAAGGACATAGTAAACGGAGAAAGAGGAGAGAGAAAGGAAGAAAAAAGTAGTAATGTCTCACAATTACTCCCAATATTTTTACGCTCTAGTGTAAGACACTTATAATACTCTCATTATTTTTTCCATAATACTTCCATTATTTTTACACTCTATTGGTAATGTTCTTAATTGGATAGAGCTCATATGAAGAGTGTTGCTCATCTTGTCAAACATTGGACTACAACACACAAGTTGAAAAATAATATATCTAAACAAAAGATATTTATCTTAAACTAAATTAACCTCAGTAAAACTGTTTCCAATGATGAGTTTGAATTTGATCTATTACCGACATAACATGAGATGAGAATAAAATGAGGTTGTGCGTAAGGATGGAAATTGATACCATCACATGGGTGGATAATACCCATTAGTGATACGTTATCCATAACTTAGGCCATGTTCGGTAAAAGAATGGATTTAGTAGCAGATAGATGTTTGTTTAGCGGATACATGTTGCACATTAGTGGATAGTTGATAGTTTTTAATGTAATTGTTTGTGAAGATTGTGTTTGGTAAATTAACGGTAAGATTAGCTTGATGAATGTAAAATTACCAAAATGGGTATGATTGTTATATTATTTATTAATTTATTAATTTATTTTTCTAGAAAGTCATTAATATTATTGTGATTATTTTTGTTTTGTGAAAGAGATAATCATTGTTGGCCTTCAAGGTCGAGCTTAAGCACCACAATCACAGCCTGACAGACCACTACAACCACCAACATGTGTAACCTAACCATGGTTAGCATTTGCATATATCCATGAACATCTACAAAGACAAACCATAGTTCGTCTTTGCAGACATTCGAAAAAGATGCGAAAACTGTCGAGGACTAAGGTTGCTCTTCCCCTGTTTTACGTCACAATAGGGGCCAAAATTCGAACCCAGAACCACCCCTCTTCCTTTGTTTTCGGGTCTGCCTTCAACTGAACACAATTCAACTTGGCTACCATATCCGTCGATCGTTGCCGTAATCTACGGCTGTGACTCTGACATTGCCCCACCAAACCATCAGAGAGAGAGAGGTAGATTAATTGAAAGAAAGACAAAATTAAAAAAAAATGAAATTGATATAGCCATGTCATGTCAGTATTATGGGTCCTCGCTACCTTTTACAATTTGGAACCTTACTGTCATCTATAACAAATTTTAGGCTATTTAATAGGAGTTAATTACATTTACCCTACCTGACATATACGGAAAAAATTATTACCACATAAGTCAGGCAGGGTAAATGTAATTAATTCTATTTAATAGGGTAAATAACCCAAACATAAAAATAAAAAAGCAATTGGTGTAAGGATATACTGAGCCCAGTGAGTAAGGCATAGCCCAGGGCCCAGTCATTTAAACACACGACGCCGTTTAATAGGGAATAAAGAAAAAGGGAAAAACTATCGGGGGATCGTCTTCAACCTGGCGCCGCAAGTCACTCAACTAGAACTACAAGGTCGTTCACCGCCTGCTGGACATCAGAGTCCCTTAACTTTAAACTCTGTACTCCTCAGTCTCAAATCACCAGCCTCTTCTGCCTTACTTCACCATCGCCCACCCTTCACTCACACCATTCCTGTTTCACTCTCTCAGATTTTACTCTTTCTTCGTATAACTTTTTTTACAATGGAGGATAGTTCCTTTTTATTTGCTGGCATCAAATTTGATAGGAAGAAGTTTGCCAAAGACTTCGACAGGTTCAAGGTATCATTCATGCCCCTTCCTAATTTACCCTTTTTTTGTTATTTGTATCTGCTTCATTGCATTGTTTAGGGAACCCGAATCGGATGTGTGATTGAGCTTTGAGTATTGAAAGCAGGTTCAGTATGCCACTCTTGTTTGTTATGTCTTGTGCAATTATGTTTTCTGAATTTAAAATATGGATATTCAAGTGGGAAAAATATGGAATTTATCAATTTAATGTTTTCCTATTACTGGGCTTAATTTGAAGGATAATTATCCGGTGAATTAACTGATTGGACCGCATAGGTGCGCTGTTTGAGCATGTCTTTTTCTGTACTTCATGCTCATGTTCTGCTGCTGTAGGTGGCTTTCCATCTCTAGCTTTGAAAATATTGAGTACAAGATGATCATTGAATCTTGGGAATTTTTTTGTATATACCGCTAATATGTTCATTTAATTGTTCATGTTTGTCTTATTTCTTTAGGCTTGAATAAAGTTTGAGAATTTCTAGGTATACTAGGAATTGTGCTATTTTTCTTGGTGATTATGAACTTTCTTGGGTTGCTGACTAACTGGATCTCGAAATGATCATATGCTACATAATGTCTGATGAAAGACATGTGGCTGAAAATAGTCATCATATTGGAATTAGGAGGTTGAGATCATGGATGATATGAGAACATTGTGCATGTTGATTGTATATGATTAGTACATGGGTGATTAGGTATAACCGTATAAATCTATAGTTTCAGCTCTTAGTTGCTATAATGTTTGAGCTACCGCAACTTTTATGAGACTGATGTTTTGGATTCTACTTTATCAACATAGCCTTGATGTGGTACCAAGTTAAAGAATATTTGAATTGAGGCTGAAAAGTGAAAATTGCTACGCACATATTTTTTTTGTGACGTTATTTATGTGTGTTTATGCATGGCAACATCCCCTTGGTGTCGTATTGGTGTATCTTTTAATTGCTTATAAAAATAATAATGCTTGCTTTATATCAGTGCTTCATTAGTGTTGTTTACTTATTTCTGTAATCTTCTGTCACTTTTACGTAGGTGAAAAAAGAAAACAAAGATTCAGAATTGAAAGTAAGCTTTCTTGAAAATGTTAACTCTGAACAAGAAGAAAACAAACTTTCCAAGAAGAGAAAACGAAAGGGGGTAAATAGTGGTAAGATTAGTTTCTGGCAAGCATGGTGATATTAGTTTTAATTATTCTTGGTTTTTAAACTTTTAATAAACTTGTTATTATTGCTCCATTGTTCCAGGATCAGTGGAGGGATTCAGTGTCTTTAAGGGTTCAAATCCAACAAATGAGACTGAACAAAATGATTTGCCGGAGGATGAACCTTCTGAAAGGAAGAAGGAGGTTTTTCGGCAACTTGAGGTTCAAGCACAATTTCTAATTACGTGATCTCTTTGTCATTCTGCTTTTCACCTGTGCTGATTTTGAAGCACTGGGCTTTGATGTTTGATTGTTAATTTAATGCCATGATTCTGTGATTGTCAGCGGGATAACATTTTGCGGAAAAAGTATGGTATTCATGTCTCTGGGAGTAATGTTCCATCTCCTCTACAAAGTTTTGACGAACTGAAAACAAGGTGAAGCTCCCTTTTGTAGCCTATGATACAAGTGCCACATGCCCCCCCCCCCCTTCTCAAGCTCTGATTTATTCCTGCTTTAAGTATCTTTAGCAGCCTGTTTCTATTTAATTAGGAACTACTTCTATTTTTCTTGTTTTAGATAAAAATACTTGGTAAGGTTAGATGCGGTGTTTGCTTTCGTTGTCTTGTATTCTTGTACAGTTATGCTGGGCTTGATATTTCTGCTGTGCTGCTTTTTTTTTTTTTTTTTGGGGGGGGGGGGGGGGAATTTTGTTGAATGTATTAGTACCCAACCCATTCCACTTTTCTCTCCAAACAAGCCCTAAAGTTAACACTGATGACTTAGTACATGGTAACCAGAATAGTTGGTTGTGTCCCTTTGGGAGTATAAAGGTGAATTGTTAGTTCATTCCACAAATAATTGGATAATAATCTAGCCATGCAATAGTAATGGTGGTATATAGGGGTTTAGTTTAGATATGAAGAGGTGAGTAGTGGGAGACCTGGACTGTGAGTGAGTTGTTTGTTGTCTTTGCCATTAACTGTTCAAGAGGTCTATTCTTGTGGTTGTCATATGAAAAGTGACCTAGTATTGTCATTTATTTGTTTTCTCATTCTATTCTTTCATTAGGTCGCCCCCCTACCCCAGGCAATGACCAGAAAAGAGAAATTTGGAAATATGGAAATATAGGGAAAATGGGGAAGAAAAGCAAAAGAAGAGACCTTCTTTACCGTCTGTTATATTGAAATGTTGATATGGCTCACTATAACTGCATGTCTGACTTTTGAACAGATACAAATGCAAATCATACCTATTGCGAAACTTTGCTGAACTCGGGTATGTGGAGCCCACCCCCATCCAAAGGCAGGCTATTCCAATCCTCTTATCTGTATGCCTCCTATTCTTGCCATTCTTTGTAGTCGCGATGCTTTGTGGTCATTTATGTACAACCCCCTCCCCCCCAACTTGATTGCCTGTATGAAAAGCCTGAATTTTGTAATTTACTGCTTGATGTTGTTAAATTTCCTGAAGGGACGTGAATTCTTTGCGTGTGCTCCTACCGGATCTGGAAAAACTTTGGCATTTGTTTGCCCCATATTGATGAAGCTAAAGGTATGCATATGTTTCATTGATAAGCCTAGTACTGAAAAAAAGAGGATTGTCTAATTAATGGTGATGTGACTGCTGTGTTCTATTTAGCATGGACTGAAAAATGGTATTCGTGCGGTCATTCTTTGCCCTACACGTGAGCTAGCTGCTCAAACGACTAGAGAATGCAAGAAACTTGCTGAAGGGAAAAAGTTCCATATCAAACTAATGACTAAAGAGCTTGCTAGAAGTGCTGATTTCTCAAAATTGCGATGTGATATACTTGTATCGACGCCTCTCCGTTTGGAATTTGCAATTCGTAAAAGGAAGCTTGATTTAAGCAAGTAAGTGGTATATTTACGTCATTGTAATTGAGCAGCTTCACCGCCGTGTCTTTACTGTTATACTATGGATTAGTGCACTGACTCTCTATTCTTGTTACATTTTGCAATCTTGTAAATGACAGTGGTTGACTAATTTTATCCTCCCTAGCAGTTCCATTTCTTCATTCCTAGATCTCTATTGTTTGTAGTCTACTCCATTGCATTCGTTCCTTATCTTTTCCAAAGCCATTATCATGGCAAAACCTGAATTTTGCTTTTGCTTGTGAATCCCTTTGTTCCCCAGTTTGCTTGGATGGGTATTGCCATTAATCTCACAATTAGAGATTATAACATGCAAAAGTAACAATGCTAACTCCCCTTCATGCTAGTTGCCTCCAAAAGAAACTTACTCTCCTTATCCCTAATGCACATCTCAAATTTTCCCAGAACCTTCATTCTGCCTTCACTAGCCTTTGCAGTCTAAATCCATCCTTTTCCCTTTAGCTGGTCGCTCACTATTAGTATAGCTGTTCATATGCTTCATTTCCATGGCAATTTTCCTTGCTCCCCTTTTTGCTACTTCAATATTTTTGCCTCTATTTTCCTGTACATTATAAAAATATTTGAGTGCAGAACATATGAATTTAAATTGCCAGGCATTTTTTTTCAGTGATCCTCAAAATGCCTTGGTTTTGTTGAGCTCTCCAAGTGCCAATAAATTTAAAAACTGCACTTCACAGCTGAACTGTTTTTCTTTTGTGGAAATGGTCGCTTAAAAATGTCACTGAAGTTGCATTTGAAGAGAAAAAATGCTGTTAACTACAAGCTTGAAAATTGCCATTTTAGTGGCACATTTATTAGAGTCATAAGATAAATTAATGGCACATACTCACAGAATTCAGTGGTGAAAGTGACATTTTGAAACGTTTAGTGGCATTTTATTTCAAGAACTTGGTTTTTATTGATTTCCTTAGAATATGTGATGTCAGCCTTCCATTTGAAATGAGCAAAGTATGTATATGAACCTGTAATGATTGTTACTATCTTTTTACCATGTGCAGGGTTGAATTTCTTGTTCTTGATGAATCAGACAAGCTGTTTGAGCTTGGTTTTGTGGAGCAGATTGATTTTGTAGTCAAAGCATGCTCAAATCCCTCAGTAGTACGTTCATTGTTTAGCGCTACATTACCTGATACTGTTGAGGACCTCGCACGCACATTGATGCATGATGCAGTTAGGATTATTGTCGGCAGAAAGTATGTATAAGTTTCTAATTTTGTTTCAAAGGCATATTTGAGAATTATTTTCCCTTTATCTGATATTTTTGCTTTGCCCTAGGCTTGAAAAAATGCATTATTGCTATTTGCACCAGATTAACAAGCTGGCTTTTCTTAGCAAGGACTGAGTAGCCGTGGCTTGCTAAGATTTTATTAGTTCAAGCTATGGGTGACCTCAATTGATCACATTCAAATTATCGCGTTCTCTCTACATTTGTGTATTTTGGGGGACTTAGGGGTTGGGGGCAGCTGACAAATCTTGACGACTAGGAGTGGGTTAACATCTGGCTAAAGGCATTGTTCCTCAGCAAGGTTCAACCATTTTCTGTTAAATCTTATGTTGTACACCAGGCCCAGCTTATCTTTCTTATTTAGTTAGCATCAGAAGAATTATTTAGTCACTGTGGAATTATTTAGTTATGCATTTGCTTTTCTGGTTTGGGTATTTTTCATGGATGTCTCTCTTGCTGTCTATCTCCTTGGTCTCTGACCTACTTAAACACCCCCCCCCCCCACCCCCACCCCACCCCACCCCACCCTACCCCCACTGTGCAGTCTCAATCACCCCCTCTGCCAAAGAGAGGATATGTGTTACTTGGTTAGTTTTTAGACTGATTATAGTTGTACGACATGATTTGTTGGGGTATTTGAAAAGAAAGGAACCAAAGGGCTTGTGAGGTGGTTGAGACTCCTCTTCTGAGGTTAAAAGATGACGCCTTCAAGACTGTACTTACGTGATATGGGCGATTTTGTGAATAGCCTTTCTTTTTTGCGTGCTTAATGTACACACACACACACACACACACACACACACACACACACACACACACACACACATACTGAAGCACACACACACACGCACACTATGTCCTATCAAAAAAGAAAGATAGGATATCTGATAATTGTGTTCACTTCTGTTAGGAATACGGCATCTCAATCAATAAAGCAAAAATTAGTCTTTGCTGGAAGTGAAGAAGGGAAGCTTATTGCTCTTCGTCAGAATTTTGCTGAGGTAAGCTTTTTTCAAGGCATTGTGAGTTATGTTGAATTTGTTTTTGGATGTCCGAGTATGTATATGCCTTAGATTAATAGAGTATAAGCTGTTCAACTTTTTTTTTTTTTGGTCTCAAATTTTGTCTCTCATGACCGGCTAGTCACCATACCGTCATATATGTAAATGATACTGCGTGATTCAGCAGTTAGAACTCTAGCTGTTTGAGCCGGGAATGCTCCAATTGTGGATGAATGGATGTGGTTGGCACTTAACCTAGTGTCAGTGGGCTGAAATAGGGCCTTTGGTCCTCTTTCTAAATTATGGGGAAATCAGTGTTTTTTTTTGGGTGCAGAAACATTAGTCGATTTGCCAAATGCCAAGCATACCTTTCAAATAATATGATTTAATATTAATTTTATTGGTCTGATGATTGTCTGTAGCTTATTTGTAAGCATTAATGTTTGTTCCTCTTTTGACATTTTTCTTCGTTGTGTTCAGAGTTTGGACCCGCCAGTGTTGATCTTTGTGCAAAGCAGAGAACGGGCTACAGAGCTCTATAAAGAACTGGTGCTTACTGATATCAGGGTTGATGTCATCCATTCTCATTTGCCCGAAGCACAGGTAGTCTCTTATTCTAGGAGCCGCTGGCATCTAATTTTTGACCCTCTAAAACCTGATGGAAACTAAATTTCAGATAGACTGTTTTGTTTTTTATGGACCATATTATTGTCATAGCGGGTCTATAGTATTCTTTCTGCTTTTGGTAAGTCTTAATTTTTCTCTAATGGTTACCCTGTCTCTCTTTGGTAATTTACAGCGAGAGAACGCAATCAATGATTTTAGGGCTGGTAAAACCTGGGTTTTGATAGCTACTGATGTTGCTGCTCGAGGTTTGGACTTCAAAGGTCTGAACTGTGTGATCAATTATGATTTTCCAGACTCTGCTTCGACTTACATTCATAGAATTGGTGAGTAGCTCAATTGCACGGTCTGATTTTGCCTACTTAACAGCACGTGGTGGCTTTCCTGTTAATAATAAAGATAATCAAGAATCAAGATTTGATGCTATGATTTTCAGTATGTGGTCATGGCTAGGCTTTTGTGGGTGTGTTGCTGATTTCAACATGAAATTAGCATCCTCTTTTGGTTTTCTTTACGAAGAGCGTAGTGCTTTAGTGGCATGATATGTGCTTTATCCTCCCCACCATGGTTCAAATTCTAGAGGCCAAAGTTTCGTTGGTGAATATTGATGTATTGTGATGCTCTTGGACACTCCTTGCTGTCCATCTTTGGACCTGAACCCTAAGTAACCTCATCGAACCTATTGTTCGTTTAATCTCCATTATAGGCCATGCCTTTAGTGGTCTGCCTCAGACTCGATTAAACCAGCCCTATCCAGTGGCTACATCAATTATCAAAGTTAAAGCCGCTGCCTTTACTTAAGGAGAGTTTGGCCTCTCATAATTTTATCTTGGCTCCACAGGGACCCATAACCTACCTACCCTGACATGTTATGCTATGGAGCTCAAAGTCATCTGGCCCCAAAATGATTTGATGCAGCTCACTGCTGTCCAACATAATGTAAACACTTACTTTTTCACTGACCTGACCTGGCCATTGGGCAGTTGTCAAATTTTGAACTTTGATTATAATTAATTGTAAAAGCCTAGATCATGAAATTTCTCTGTGAAAAGTCTGTGTTTCGTTCTATTTAGAAGTGCTTGCTAAACACACTCCAATCTCCATAATGTGGATTGCTGAAAAATGACCTTTTTTGTTTTCTTCAGCTTAGATTGTAGTGGAGTAAAGCAAAATGCCTCTCTAAATCTCCTTTTCCATGGAGAAGTAGTGAGCATTATTAAAATCTTGGGTTGATAATATCCAATCTTTCTGAATCTTTTTAACTCACAGGTAAGACTGCTATATTAGATTCCCCGACAGGCCAGGGTTTTTGGGGAGTATTGGGGAAAGACACATTATCTCCTACTTTTTTATGTTTTGCTATGTCAAATATTGTTTGTTGTAAGCAGCGTGGTTCATTTCACCACATATGTGTGGATGTGTTGCAGGGAGATCTGGTAGAGCTGGGAGGGAAGGGGAAGCTATAACCTTCTACACAGAGGAAGATATACCTTATTTGCGCAACATAGCAAATGTTATGACACAGTCTGGTTGTGAAGTTCCTTCCTGGATAATGTCTATCCCCAAAGCCAAGTGGAAGAAACACAACCCACAGAGGGATTCTATCGCAGTCGGTCCAAGAGATGATGAATGATGGACATAAATCTGAAACCGATCAAAGCCTGCAATGCTCCTTTTCTGTATTCTAAAATGCATGTTTGCCCCACTAATTTTTTTTAATCTAAAATTGTCCATCACAATTTTGTAGTAATTGCTCGTTAAGTAGTAGTAGTAGTAGTATTACAATATAATCAAGTACTAGCAGCCCTTCTTTCAAGGGATTGTAGATCATTTATGTTCAAAATTATGTGAATGTTAGCTTCATAGCTTCTGTATTAGTTATGATCTTAGAAGTCAGAACAGTGGAAGTGTATACTGGGTTAAATGAGATAAGCTTCTGTTTAAATGGACCCCTTTTTGGCGATGAACATGATGATATAGTTGAATTTTGGGGTGTCCGCGCCCCACGTACCCATGCAAATGCTAGATTGATGAATTACAACAAATGTTGAGAGAATGCTAAAATGCCTCAACATTGGCAGTGATGGTCCAAAAAATAACGGATGTGTGCAAAGGTCTACATATTCTCCAGGAATTTTGGCGGAAGAGAAGCAGAGCTCGATGGCTACTTTAGGGAGATCAACATGCTGAATTTTTTTTTGCAAATTACAAGGCCCACTAAACAAGACTACATATCTCAAGTATCCGTCTCCCGAATGGACATTGGTCTACTAATCGGAAGATGTACGGACGGAGGATGTTCAATATTTCCATGACTTATTTAATCCCTCCACCTTTTCCCCACTACTTGTCGGTGTTGCTTGGATGATATGACAAATTTGGATGTAAAATGACTTACAGTTGATCAACAACAATTTTTAAGGTAATCATTTACTGCTGATGATGTTAGACGAGCGGGTTTTCAATTGCAAGAGGATAAAAGCCTTGGGCCAGATGGGATACCCCCTGGTTTCTTCAGAAATTGCTGGGGAGACATTAAGGATCAGGTAACTGCAATTGTTCTTTCTGTGCTGAATGATGGGCAGTTCTTGGGTCAAATCAACAACACATCAATTGTTTTGATCCCAAATAAGCAAGATCTGCAGAAGATTAGTGACAATTGGCCTATTAGTCTATGTAATGTGTTGCACCGCATCATCAACAAGTGCGCAGTTAATCAATTGAAAGTGATTCTTCATGATATGACAGTTGAAAATCAAGATGCTTTTTTGAAAGGCAGGCTTGCTCAAGACCACTGTTTTTTGGTGCATGAAATATTGCATTACATGAAAACAAAGAATGGTGGCTGTCAATATGTGGCGCTAAAGGTTGATCTGAGTAAGGCACATGACCGAGTCCGATGGGATTTTCTCGAAACTATTTTGAGACGGAGTTGTTTCCCGGAAGAGTGGGTTACACCAAATATCAAGTGTGTTACAACAGTCCATTATATAGTTATATAGCGAACCCACTAATTGGATTATTCCTCAAGTTGGACTGCGACAAGGTGATCCGCTATCACCATGTTTATTCATTTTAACAATGAACGTGCTATCCCAACAGTTGAACAGGGCCATGCACCAACGCCAACTTGCAGGTATTAAGGTGGCTCGAAACGCTCCAGAGATAAATCACTTATTTTTTGCGGATGATTCCATGTTTTTTACATCATTAGAGGTGAATAACTATATTACACTTAAGCACATTCTTGCTCGATTTAACTACATCTCAGGACATTTAATCAATATAGAAAAATCTTCGGTGTTTTTCTCTAACGGGGCTTCGTTGGAGGTCAAGCAAGATTTTAAGCGGCACTTTGGGTACCCTAAATGCTTGGTGTTTTCCAAATATCCAGGGATTCCACCGATGGTACTTCAAAATAAAACAAGTCGATTTGGGTTCTGGGTGAATGTCATTAAAAAAGGATTACAAGGCTAGCAAGCAACATTGTCATCTCCAACTGGCAGGCTAGTGCTCATAAATGCAACGCTAGCAGTGTTACATCAACATGTGTTTTCAGTGTATAGGATTCCACAGTGTGTGATTGATAAAATTAATTTGGCAACTGTCAATTTCTTTTGGGGGAACTCCAATGACAAATGAGCTATACATTGGGTACGCAAAGAATTATTGTTTCAGCCGAAAGGAATTGGTGGGTTAGGCATCCGTGAGGCAGGTTGCTTCAACCAAGCATTTCTACTGAAACAAAGCTGGCATATGTTGCATCGGAGTCATACTCTATTAGGAAAGGTTTGGGAAGCTAAGTATAAATTTCACTCACTAATACCGACCCAACCCGCATATCACCCACCTTGCGGTGCTTCATATGATGGAAAGGGATGTGTTCTGCGGTACAACAAATAAGGGAACATAAAACATGGAAAGTCGGGGATGGACTATCAGATTGAATGATCCAAGATGGACATCTAGAAGAGACGTGGAGCTTCGACCAGGAGGAAATCCGTCGCTATTCTATAAAACATTGGCAGAATTCACGATTAATCATGGAATTTCAAAACATTGGAATACATCATATATTTTGCAGCATTTGACGAGACAATCAATTAACAACCTTCTTTCATTACTTGTTCCGACCATGGGTGGAAGGATCAGTTGTGCTGGAGTAGGCACCTGTCAAGTAAACAGTGAAATCGGGATACACTGCTATTGGGGAAAAACTTGGTTTATTTCATACGTTTCTGTCAACGGAGCAAAAAAAAAAAAAAAAAGATATGGAGCCATATATGGCACTGGGATATACCACCTAAGTGGAAACTATTTTTGAGGAAATGTGCAAATCAAGCTTTGCCAATCGGCATGAAAAGGCAGGAGCGTGGGATGCAAGAAGGCAACACATGTTGGCAAGATATGGAGCCTGAAACTTTTGACCATCTTTTCAGACATTGTACAATTGCTACGCATTTTTGGTAAGAGAGCCCAATAGATTCGCGAAGTCGACACAGATCTTCCCTGGAGGAAATGACTTGAGGATTGGTTGAGATACCTCATGAATATAGATAAAGATGGGGGGTACTAGACTCTTGTTGTTTACTATGGTGCTATCAGTAATATGGTTGTAGAAGCAAAAAATTTGTCGGCAAATTGGAAAATGACACATGGAAAACAAATTGAATTTATTTAAACAATTATTATCCGCTGCGTGTCAAATTAATTACGGAAGTCCATTTAATTAAATTTTAAATGAAATACATCCTGACCAATAATATCGTGACATATGTCAGTTATGATGCATAAAATAGTAATTATTTATGTATTTAGAAAATAGGTAATAATTAATTATTCTGGCCCAGGCCCAAAACCCGATTCAAACCCTATGCCTACAAATCCTATAAATAGGGGTCATCTCCCTCATTTTCGACAGACACTCTACAGTCTACATCCGACATTCGACATTTTGCGCTCCAGAGGCTTCAGAAGATCGAACTGCAATCGACCTCCAGCTACCAAGTATCAAGGATCAAGGTCGACAAAAACTCAAGAGCAAATGCTCCAAGTTTCCTGCAAGTCAAGGTCAAGAATTGCGACTGAGTTCTTCAGCTCGACCTGCATTCGAGATCGAGATCAAGCGTCCGCGCCCTCAACTCACCCAAGTTTCAGGAGATCGAATCAAAGGACTACTTTATTGTATTTAATATAGAGATTGTACCCACATACATTCGAATATTATTACAAAAATTAAATTTGTCTATTTTTCTCGTCTTTATTTATTTTAGACTCGAAATTTATGTTTAAAAATTTGGCACGCTCGGTGGGATCACTTTGTCTCTTATCTCTTCCTCCAAGAAGTCCATTTCATCCTCGACTCAAGAGACGCAATGGCACCCAAGAAAGTTATATCTCTCAACAAGGAGGATGGCTCAAACTTCATCCCAAGGGTCAGCAACTGCAAGTACTACATCGAGCGGAGTAATGACTCAAAGGATGACAAAGGTTGTCGTTGCTGTTGTTGCTATAATTTCTACTACGCTGGGGGAACCAACTACGAATGCACCAATTCCGTCACGGAAGAATTTGGCTGTCGATTGCAACCTACAAGGAGTGCCTCAAATGGCTCCTCACTATTGGAAGCCAAGCACTGCGATTACTAGGGTTATTCAAAAAAACCGGAATCGCTTCACCGAACCTTAAACCGGCCAAAAAACGGGAAACGGGCAACACTGAATCGTTTCATTTTTTCGGTGCACCGAACCGGATAAACCGGATGTTAAACGGGGCGGTTCCGGTTTGTAATTTTCAAATCGCGGGAACCGGAATCAAGATCGTTAATATATATATATATATATATATATATATATATATATATATATATCTATATATATATAAATTTTGATTTAAAAAAATTTACACAGACACAGTCGGAACCGAACTTGATTTTTTTTTTTTGGTTGATTGAATGATGATTTTTTAATTTTGATGGAAATAAAGGCGGTTCCGATTAACCGGTGACACCGCATCGGCTACGGTTTCGGTTTACTATTTTGGAAAACCGTTTCGGCCGGTACACCGCTTCGTAAAACCGTCACCGCACCGAACCACACCGTGAACACCCTTAGCGATTACCTTCGGCTCAGTCATGACTGCCCTGCGTGGAATGGATGAACTCCAAACTCGCACCAAACTGATCTTCGAGTTTGAGAGCTTTGAAGGCCACAACTACTCCAGCGAAGATTCTTCCCCAATGTTTGAAGAGGTATCTATCTTCTCGGAAGCTGAGATCGAGTCTACTCAAACTGTCATCATGCCTATGATGACAACTGACGTTGTCAACATGGAGGAAAGGATAGTAGAATTAGAGGCTAAGTTGAGAAGGCTTGCTAGGGAAAGCAAGGATAACGATAAAAAGACAACGAACAAAGTGAACAAATCACAAAACTGATGAAGAAGATAAGGAAGTGCCCTTATCAAGAGTTTGATAAAGAGATAGATAAGGAAGATTCTGACAAAGAATCTTCTAAGGGTGATGGCGAAGGTGAAGGCAAAGGAAAGAAGAGCTCGTCTTCAGGGCCAATGATTGCGGAACAGATCCAGAGTCTAATTGCGAATACAGTAAGGGCTCAAGTCGGAGAGGCATCGAACAAGAGTCATTTGTACACAAAGCCTTACATGAAGAGGATCGATGCGCTTCATATGCCACTGGGTTATCAACCCCCGAAGTTCAACCAGTTTGATGGAAAGGTAACCCTAAGCAACGCATCACGCATTTCATCGAGACTTACAGCAATGCTGGGACGGAAGGAGACCGACTGGTGAAGCAGTTCGTTCGATCATTGAAAGGGACAACATTCAAATGGTGTACGGATTTGGAACCCGAGTCTATCAACAACTCGGAAGAAATGGAGCAAGAGTTTCTCAACCGATTCTACAGCACTCAACGTGTCGTTATGACGGAGCTTATGAATACCAAAGAGTGGGAGGGCGAGCCCGTCCTTGAATACATTCATCATTGGAGGGCTCTTAGTTTTGAGTGCGAGGATCGCCTCATCGAGGCTTCGACCTTCGACATGTGCACTCAAGGTATGCACTGAGACCTGTTCTACATCCTCAAAATGGTCAAACCAAGGACCTTCCAGGAGTTGGCGACCAAGGCACATGACATGGAGATAACAGTAGAGAATCAACAGGGAAACTCTTCATCTTCATCTGAAGTGAAAAAGGGTGCTAGTGAGTATAAGAAGAATGTGAGGCCAATGAAGACTTCAAAGAGGGAGTCCATGTCTATTTCAACTGAGGAGCCAATTCGAATCTTTGCCAAGTCTAAGCAAGAAAGCAGAAGAACCACATTCTCGAGAATGATGCTAAGAAGCGTCCCACATTAAAGGAACTGCAAGAGAAGAAATATCTGCTCCCTGATTTAGATTTGTTGGGAATGCTTGATAACTTGCTGGAGAAGGGTGTTATTGAGCTCCCGCAACCAAAGAGGCCGGAAGAAGCGGGAAGGACAAATGACCCAAGGTATTGTTGTTATCATAGGGTAGTCAGTCACCCTCTCAAGAAATGTATTACTCTAAAAGAGCATATCATGAAGTTAACTGAAGAAGGAAGGATAATTTTGGACTTGGACAACAATGTTGAAGCTAATTGCACTTCGACACACCCGATTCTATATGACAGAGAAAAGCTCGTGATTATCCAGTTCAGGAGCCAAGAACCAATTTGTATCCCCATTCTAGCTTGGACCTCTTAAGGGAAACATACTGAAGCGCTAAAAGGTCTGGAGGAAGAGGGAGGATGGACTCTCGTCACGTAAAGGAAAGCCAGGAAGAACAAAAAGGTTTAAAGTGCCATCATCTCGCAAAAGAAAGAAACAGGAGGTGAAGAGAAGTTCTCAACCTACTGGGCAAGGGAAGAAGGTCGATAGCCCTAGGAAGCAGCTGGTCTAACCTTCTAGGTCGTTCGAGCGAGATCTGTGTCTTCTTCTCACCTTAGAAGAATATTTCCCGAGGGGTTTTCTGAGAAAGGCCGACGAAGTTGTGGTGAACATGGCCTCGTGTTCCGAGCTCGAAGACGAGGATGACGAAGTGAGAAACCAAGAGCATCTTCAAAAGGGCGCTAACAAAAGGTTTTGAAGGCCTTACCAACACGAATGACATGAGAGCAAAATTTTCATTTGCCTGAAGAAATGTGTCGTCATGTTGCTACCGTATTGCGCCATCCTGAGCTTTACACTAACAAGGTCTAATATGTGGGAGAATCGTCCAACACTTTCACACAGTGGGTTTCCTGCAACACAACCATTACCTTCACTTATGAGGACCTACTCCTAGACTCTAAGCTCCATAATCGTCCTTTATTTGTATCCTGCTACATCCGTGGATAGAAGGTCAAACGCATTTTAGTAAATGGAAGATCTGCAGTGAATATCATACCGAAGTCGACAATGCCTGAGTTGGGGATCACATTTGAACAACTATCCAAGAGTCGTACAATTATACAAAGATTCAACCTCGAAGGTCAATGAGCACTTGGTATGATTCAAATTGAGCTAATGATGGGTGACTTATCTACAACTTCAATTTTTGATGTCATCGACTCCAAGACTTCCTATAAATTGTTGCTGGGGAGACCATGGCTACATGAGCATGACATCATAGCTTCTACCCTACATCATTACTTGAAGTACTACAAAGGTGGGGAAAAGAAGATAGATGGTGATGATAAGCCTTTTGCGAAGGCTGAATCCCGCTTTGCAGATGTGAGATTCTTTGAGGAGCTTGTGACGTTCAACGAGGCGATGCCCTCTTCAATTGCCTCTACAGGCAAAAAGGTCTTGAAGAAAGATGTTCAGGTTGTGGTGGACGATATACGGGAGGTGTTGTATAAAGAGGAAATCTTAGTGGTTCTCTTTGAATTGGCCAATAAACAGGTTGCTCTGTCATCTAACGTGGGGCTACCAGTTCTAAAGTATATACCTAAGTCTTGTCGAAAGGAGGGCAAATCACCTTTTGCTGAATATACAATTGGAAGCTCGAAGAATGCTTCTAGCAAGGAAGTCACTCTGTCATCTAACGCGGGGCTACCAGTTCTAAGGTACATACCTAAGTCTTGTCGAAAGGAGGGCGAATCACCTTTGCTGAATATACAATTGGAAGCTCGAAGAATGCTTCTAGCAAGGAAGTCAGTGAGGTGGGTCGAAGTACATTCAAAGAGCAAATGCGATAATTCCTATCCTCCATCCACATCAAAACAAAGCAAATAATCCACCTCTTTCTAGGTTTGTGGTGTCGTTTAAAGATGGTGATGATCTACCGACTCCTAGAACTAAGGAAGGGTTCGACCCGAAGGCGTACAACGGTGCAAGCTTATGGAAAAGGTTGGGTATGACTTTCAAAATCCGGCGCCCTTAGGGGAGGTAGTTGAGGCCAAGCCTTATAGCCTTAATGACAAGCAGAAGAAGATCCAGGAGACAGGGGGTTCGGTAATGGTCTCTAAGGTTGGTCTTGGTTACAAGCAGATACAACCAGTCAGAATCTCGGCACGAAGAAAGGAGAAGAAGTTTGAGGTTCAATACATCACAACTGAAGAGGCAGATGTGATTGAGGAGGAAAGCATTCAGCCTAAACCAAGGTCCTTCGTGTTCGATAGGTTACAACCGGCTACTTATAGTGAACGTCCCTTCATCTTCACTCTTATTGGAGATAGATCCAGCAGAAGAAGCTCTATTTTCAGCAGAATCAAGGGTCATTCTCAATCGAAGCCTTCGGTATTTACTAGAATTAAAGCTAGTGAGGAATTATCGAATCCACAATGTTGTCAAGGAGACACTTCCGTGTTCGGTCACCTAGGGGTCATAAATGACGTTCAAAGCTCTGTCCCTTCTCGTATGAAGCGTCTTTCTATCTTGGATGTAAAGACAGATGGTGTTCTTAGAGTCAAGAGGTGTACGATGGTTCTCACAGGTCACCGGACAAATACCAACCATATAGAGGAGTCCATCCAAGATGAAGTTGTTTCATCCAATCATATTACCATCACAAAACACCTTGATCTTGAGGATGAAATAGAGCTTGCTGAAACTCCCAAGACTCTCGTGGATGGGGGGCAAGCAACAGTCGATGATTTGAAAGAGTTAAATTGTGGAACAGTAGAGGATCCTCACCTTATCTATGTAAGCTTTATACTCACATCGGAAGAAGAGTGAGAGTACTTAAGACTTCTTTTAGAGTATAAGGATGTGTTTGCTTGAAATTACAAGGAGATGTTGGGATTAGACCTGAAAGTTGTTTTTCATCGCTTAACTATAAGGAAGGGTGTTTCACCCAAGAAACAACCTCAACGGAGGTTCCGTCCGGAACTAGTTCCAAAATTGAAAAGGAGGTCGACAAACTCATCGAAGTAGGATTCATCTGTGAAGTGAAGTACCCGACTTGTATTGCAAACATTGTCCTTGTGAGGAAGAAGAGCGGACTACTTCGCGGCTGTGAGGACTTTCAGGATCTTAACAAAGCCCGCCAAAAGATGACTTCCCCTTATCCAACACGAAACTTATGATTGATTCCACCACGGGTTATGAAGCCTTGTCATTCATGGATTTCACCGCGGGGTATAATCAAATTCAGATGGCATTGGAAGACCAAGATGTAACTGCGTTTTGGACACCAAAGGGCATATTTTGTTACGGGGTTATGTCATTCAGTTTCAAGAATTCCAGAGCGACGTATCAGAGAGCGATGCAGAAAATATTTGGGGACATGCTTCATAAGAAGGTGGAATGTTATGTCGATGACTTGGTGGTTAAGTCAAGGAAGAAGACGGATCACCTTTAAGACCTTCGTCAAATTTTCGAACGGTTGAGGAGGTGTCAACTTAAGATGAATATGCTCAAGTGCGCGTTTAGCCTATATCGAAAGGTTCATATCAAATCTCGCCGGTCGTAGCCATCGGTTGAGCCACCTTATGAAGAAGGGGGCTCCTTATGAGTGGGATGACTCGTGCCGAAAATCTTTTGAGGCCATCAAGAAATATTTTTCAAACCCTCCGGTCCTAGGAGCACCGGTCCCTAGCAAGCCCCTTTATACTTTATGTCATGACCCAAGAAAGGTCACTAGGGGCCTTGTTCGCTCAACACACTAAAGAAGGCAAGGAGTCTAGGGGGAGATTGGCATCATCAACTACATGTGGCCTCAAAAAACTGGTTGTGGGAGGATCAACGATGGGTATAGTCGAACTTGCAACACCTATCCTCGGGATATTTTCGGCCGGAGAGACCTGTGCACCTGCTGACACGAAGTTTTGAGGGTTTTCCAGAATGAACGAGCTTAAGTTTAAGATTAGACTTAGGGATAGGATGGTCTTGCTGCTCATTTTCATTAGGGGCGTCATCTCTTTTCCTCTTGGAATCATTAGAACATCCAAATTGAGGCGATGCTAGGAATATATTAGCCCACCATTCTTGAAAGGCACAAATGACATATTTTTCAAGAGAAGTGCATCGCCCAGGACACTTGACTTTCGACCCTGTTCCACGCCAAATTGACTCCTGGTGGAGGGAAAGCATTCCCTCAGGATCGTAAAATCTTCCAGAGTCTCTATCATCAGGAATATCTTGATGAAAGTCGAACTGCCTGCTGAAATGATGGGGACTGTAATGTTCTGTGACAAGATTCTCCTTAGAATGGTATGAAATAAGAATTGAACGGATGCTCATGAAAAAGGCAAAGTTAATAGCTGATAGACGATCATTGTCGATAAGAATCTCTGTGGTGCGGGTAGTCATGAAGAAATGCCATCGAAAACCCGCGCCTAAATGAATAAGTGCCCGAGCCTCTTCCAGGTTAATGGTCTTTACACGCCCGACACCACTGAATTGTACCATGCTTGGATTAATAATCGGTCCATCACTCAGGTTGTATGCGCGAAAACGAGTCCCGATCCATGTGTAAAAGAAGTGAAAGGGGAAGATGCCCCCGCAACATTTAGGATGCGGGAACGCGAGATGTCACCAAGCCCCCTGTAAATGTTCGCCAAAATCGTCGTGGGTAGGCGATATGCTTGACCTGAAGCCATGATGACGCCATCATGAACGTCCTACGGCGAATACGACCAGCATCCCTAACCAGTAAAATAAAGTTGTACAACCAACTAGATAAGGACGCGACCAAGAAGGCCTCTGTATGCATTCCCTTTTCCACTTGCAACTCCTTGAACACGGACTGAAGCTCACCACATCTACGAGTATCAAAATTGGTAATCAAAGATATTGCTTCCAGCGAAGGCATTTGTGCGTTTTGGCCATATGTCTTTGAAACAAGATATCTGTTGGGGCCCCGAAACCAAAAGTCAATCCACCTCTCCAGGGTCGGTTTACTCTTGTGACCATATGCAAGCTTATAGTAGGCAGCAAACAAATAGGGGCAGGTCGCATGGAGGTTAGTTTTCATATGTCTATAGGACGGAACAACCTCATCATACGAATAGCCTGACAACGGTAATCCGGGCATGTGATGTATGTCTAAAAAGAATATAGACACCTCACCTTTGACAATATGAAGGGTGTTGATCGTCAGACACCAATATCCGCATATCGCCTTGACTAAATTGGAACACTTGTCACAAAGGAAGAGGAGGCCTGTACTACATCAAATGTGTGAATTCTAGAGAGCTCCTATGGACAACGTCCACGCACGTTTTTCGCCCATTCCCAATAAAGAGGTCTGAATGAGAATTCTACACAATAAGGATGTGGCCCCCATGATCTCTTTCCAGAGCTAATGTCATGATGCAATAATTCATAAGCTTGCAAGTTGTCATCAAATCTTGGATGACTTGATAGCAAGAACATTTCTCCTGTTTTCATGTTTTCCTTGGAGCAACATGGAGGGCTACCAAGACCTCTTGTCTTTTTCAACATGGCCATAGTCGGAGCAAATTCGCAAGCCATCAACTTCAAATCCGCTTCATTTTCACCATTTTGGTTCGATTCGATTCGATGAGTAGGTATAAGCGAGAATGAAATTCAATATCTCTGAAAGTAACCATCGTCAAAAAACCTACAACAATGATAATGAAGACAAGGGTCATGGATGTATAACTTCAATAAAAAAAGAAGGCTCAATCACTAGACAATGATCTTGACTGTCCAAGTAGGAACCATCTAGCTTCCAAGTATCAAATTGTCTTCAAAATGGGCTAACATAGGTTAGCGTCTTGTATATAAGACGGACCTAATATAGGTTAACGTCCGTGAAATCGACAAATTGTCTTCAAGACGGGACTTACATAGGTCAGCGTCTTTTGTATAAGACGGACCTAATATAAGTTAGCATCCTTGAGATCGGCAAGTTGTCTTCGAGACGGGCCTAACATAGGTCAACGTCTTGTGGTTAAGATGGGCCTAATATAGGTCAGCGTCCTTCCGATCGGCAAATTGTCTTCGAGATGGGCCTAACATAGGTCTGCGTCTTGTTTTCAACACGGGTCTAATATAGGTAAGTGTCTTTCCCGCCAACAAATTGTCTTCAACACAGGAGTTCTTTCAAGTTTCGTAAAAAAGGAGCATTGCTAGCCCCTCCACAGTTTCAACAGAGAATTCTCAAACAAAGAATCGAAATTCGGCTTCAACAACCAATTAATCGGTCATGAACCCCTAAAAAGAGAATGAACAACTACTTCCATACGAGCAAAGACCACTCCTCTTAACGCAAGCTTATTCCAGAGACGAGTTTCAGGCTCAAATGCCTTGTCTCCAAATGGGCACATATAAAAGTTACCCAACTATCAAGTCATTTTCGCGCCTGCAAACAAACAAGGGATATAACAATGACGACCACAAAAACAACAACAACAAAAAAAAACTATAAAGAAAGCAAGACAAAAGGGATGAGCTCATACCATCTAAGTCGTTCGAAAGTTAGTGTTTGTTAAAGACTTGCAAGACAACACAATATGGGAAAACGTACAAGGACATCTTCAAGCAGAAAATGTCAATTAATTCCAGCTCCCTACAACAAAAAGAAGACAATACAAAATTGAGATGTCAAAAAAAGAAAAAGAAAAAACAAAAGATAGAAAAATGTCAAAAAAAAGGTGACTAAAAAGTCACATAATGGATGGAGAAACAAGAGTGGCAACATACATGAACTTATATTCCAAGATGTGTAATCATAAAATGTCATTGGATGGGGCCCACAAATAAAAAAAATCAAATCAAATCAAATCAAATCAAGGGGCACTCGATAAAACTGAAAAAAGAATAAGGAAAAGAAAAAAAATAAAATCTAGTGCCGCTAGAGGCACTCGAGAAAATACAAAAAAAAGAAAAGGAAAAGAAAAAAAATTAAATTAAATCTAGTGGTAGTGGAGAGAGAGGAAAAAAGGAAAAGAAGAAGGGGAAATTATGATAAGTTTGAAATGTAAAAATTGGTAGGTGGAAATATTAATATTACATTTATTTCATTATTAATTACTCTCTCTTCTCATTGTAGGTGGAGTATACAATCCGATAGTTTCAATTCCCACTTTCAAAATCACATAATTTTCACTTCTCACTTTCAAATTTGGGAAGAGAAGAGTTTGTTTGCTCCAATTTTTCTCCACCAAAATATTGTTAAAGGTAATTTTATATTACATTTATTTTTTTAAAATTATGTTATTAATAAGTAATTTAGTTAGTTATTTCATTATCATGTGAAAAAATTGAGTAATTTATGTATAATATGGTAAATATTGTGATGCTTTTATGTTGATGTTTGTAATTATATATTCCCTTGCTTGAATTAAAAAGTTGTTGTATTATTAATTTCTTGTGTGTTTTTATTTTCTTGACGAGAGTTTTGAGGTTAATTAAATGCATTTGTGAGCTTAATGAAAATTTTGACCAATTTGTTAGGATGTCATCCCATGAAATGAAATTATTTAAAGTTTAATTTAATTATGTGTAATTTATATTTAATTCATTATGTATTATTTATATATATATATATTGAGGTTAAATTATTTCACTTACGATGTCATTCCACCAAATTTCTAGGATGTCATCCACCCTACGAGAGTTTTGAAATTAAATTCATTATGTGTAATTTATATTTAATTAGTTAGATATAATTAAGTGTAATTAGGCATGAAGGAAGAAGTGCAAATGGCGGTGACAACTATGAAAACAAGCAGCAAGGGACAACACTTTTATGTACAAGTGGGGGTGCTTTGGTTGGAAAAGGAAATATATAAGGGAAGTAGGTAGCGTGGGATACTTTACAGGCTGTGTATGAGCACTTGGGTATATTTTTGTGGGTGTGAGGGGATGCTTTATTAGTTTTGTAATCTAAGTATAGGGTAACAATACAGTAATGTTTCTAGGTGTTTGAATGTTGTGAGTGACCCACTATGGGCAAGCCCATTATCATTCTCAAGAGGGATTATGTTACATTATGGTGCTCTTTTGGTACTTGCATTTTGGATGAATAAATTTTGGCTAGAAGGCCTCTATTTATCAAAAAAATAAAAATAAAAATAAGTATAATTAGGCTTAGAGTTTAATTTAATTACAGATGAAATTAAATTAGTTAGAGTTTTATTTGTCAGTTTATTGAAAAATTTGAAGGAATTTAATTAGTAGCTTTTGCATAGATTAATAATTATCATGTATTATCATATATATTGTCACAACGTTTTATAACTATATTTTGAATATTTTTTTTTACTTCCATCAGTTTGGAATTTGTTCTCTCTCAAAGTGAATTAATCCATTTTTTAAAACTAAAATTACGTTATATTAATAAGTAATTTAGTTCATTAATTTCATTATCATGTAAAAAAAAAATTGAGTATTGTACGTATGATTTTTAACAATTTAATTTATGCGTACGTAACTTTTATATTTAATAATTTGATAATGTACGTAATTTTTATATTTAATAATTTGATAATGTACGTTATCATTGTAAGTGGATGTACCTTTTATATTTTAATTTCGTTATCATTCTATTACTAATTAGATTGATAATATGGAGGGGCTACCACATCGTCAGTGGATGTATAAGAGGCTTGAGCCACATAGGAGAGTTATTAGGCAAGATCGGGCTGTTGGCGTAGAGCATTTTGACTAATTCGCTAGGATGTCATCCCACGAGTACGAGCGAACTAGAAAATATAGATGTCCTTGTGTGATGTGTAAGAATATTAAAATACTCTCTTCAGTGGAAGTAAAAGTTCATTTGCGTATGTGGGGAAATTGGAATCTAATAAACCAACCTATAGGTGTCCTTTGATCTAACGAACCAACCTTTAACTTTAATTTTAGACGAATTAACTTAACACTCTACTTTTTTCAACGAACTGCCACTGAGTCTAACTCGTCAGAAGTATGATGTGGCGACGGTGCTTGCTTATGTGGAGGGTGTTTTAGCCAAAAAAAAAGGAAAAAAATTAGAGTTGTATTTTTTTCTTAGTCAACATTTATCATGTTTTATTTTTCCACCTCACTCCCCTCCCCCACACCCCCCCCCACCCACGCCCCTCAGAATTGGCTGACCCTGGCCCTACCCTTCCCCCAACTTCTCTCCTCTCACACTCCAACCCTCCTCACCACTGCCACCACCACCTCCATTACCGCCATCTCCACCGCCACAACCTCCACCTCACCAATTTCATATACATCCCAACTCCCAAAACCCAACAAACCATTTGAAAAACATAGGTGTCACAATTCCACCCTCCTTTGATTTCTCTCTCATCCATGAATTCCACGGCCAACTCGTCCAAATCCCTAATCCCATCTCTCAACATCTTCGCGTACTTGGGCGAATTCGCAGCAACTTCAACGCACTCCTCGTTCGAAACCCCAGCTTCCCCCAAAATCTCCGACACAACCTCACGCAATTCTCTCTCCTCGACCTCTCCAATTCGCCATTTCCAGACGACTAGTAGATTGGGAGAGGCTCGGATGAAGGGGAGCAGGAAAATGATGTCCGCATGGATGAGGGTGAGGAGAAGGGAGAAAAAGCTTGAGATTGTGAGGAGGATGGCAGCGAGGGAAAATGACGTCCTCCATGGTTAGGTTTTGGGAGTTGGGATATATATGAAATTGGTGAGGTGGAGGTTGTGGCGGTGGAGATGGCCGTGGTGGTGGCAGTGGTGAAGAGGGCTGGACTGTGAGAGAAGAGAAGTTGGGGGAAGGGTGGGGACAGGGTCGGCCAATTCTGAGGGGTGTGGGTGTAGGTGTGGGTGGGGGAGGGGAGTGAGGTGGAAAAATAAAACATGATAAATGTTGACTAAGAAAAAAAAATACAGCTCTAATTTTTTTTCCTTTTTTTTTGGCTAAAACACCCTCCACATAAGCAAGCACCGCCGCCATGTCATACTTCCGACGAGTTGGACTCGGTGGCGGTTCGTTGAAAAAAATAGGTTGTTAAGTTTAGTTCGTCTAAAATTAAAGTTAAAGGTTGGTTAGTTAGATCAAAGGACACCTATAGGTTGGTTTATTGGTTTTCAATTTCCCGCATATGTGGGGATTTGTGGAGAGATATTGGTACTGGACATGCCATGGGGAATTAAATGGTGACTTTGACTATGGAGCTAGTAGTGGTGACGATGCCTATGACGAATCTGAACTAATGAGTAGTCATCAAACAAATGATGAAGCCAACCAGCCAACATACATCGATAGGGCGGAAGATATGATGAATGATTTCATCATGGCGAATGAATGTTCATATCGCAGCATAGTGCGGGTGTATTATCGTATCCACAGGGAGTTGGGGTACCGAACCTAAAAGCTATCGAGCTCTCACCATCTAGGTTAGATTTTCATGATTTTTGGAGTTTAAGAAACTAATAAAAAGACACAATAAAAATCACAAACAAAAGAAGAAAAAGGCTCGAGGGTTGATTTTAACCGCCTAAAGGAAATCTAATCGAAGGAAAATCGTAAAGAGAAAGCTAAACTAAGCAAGGAGTGAGTTGCTACTAAGATTAAACAAAAAATTACTAAGGAGTACCCTAACTTTTGGTGAAATATTTTTCTGGTACCCCAACTTTTAAAAACTAATTTTGGGGTAACCTAACTTTTAGAATTAGAAATAATTAGGTGAATTTCCGGCCAATGTTTTGAATTCACCGGTGAGTTTTAGGCGAAAAATTGATTAAGTATTTTTGTGGACGAAAATGCCCTTTGTTTTTGTGAACGAAAATGATTTGAATCAATCGGAGTTTCGCCAGAAATTCACCTAGTAATTTCTAATTATAAAAGTAAGGGTACCCCAAAATTAGTTTTGAAAAGTTAGGGTACCAAAAAATTGTTTCTTCAAAAGTTAGGGTACTTCTAAGTAATTTTTTGCTAAGATTAAATCACTCTAAGCACCCTCTTCAAGGATAACATTGGATTAACTTCCCAAATCTTACCCCTCATTTTCATGAAGACTAAAACTTAAGAGTATAAAGTGTAAGAAACTCTAATTAAATCAATCTTCATTTTCATGAATGACAAATCTAATTATCTCACTAAAACCTCACACTAATGCTTTAAAGAAATCTAGCAAACCTCCCAGCCAACTAAACTTCCACAAAAGATAGAGAGCAATGGTGAGAAATCCTAAACTAAGCTAAACATTTTCTTCCAATAAAACCTCAAATTAAACCCCTAACTAGAGCCTTAATCACCCCCTAACCTAAGTTAACTACTCACTAATCATTTTTATTTATAAACTTAATTAAACTAATCCTAAGACACAATTAACTCCAACTTATATTAAACTAATATTATGGATTAAACTAACCTAAAATTCTAATGGACTAATGATCCAACTAATAACCTAGACCTAAACTGACCCAAGACACCAACACACTAAACTGGTCCAACACTCTAACCTAACAATGACCCAACTAACTTAAACAAGCCAAAATAATTTAATGACTACTCAACCCATAAACATATCTAACTTAACTTGTTGACCCAATTAAACTTAAGATACTTACCTAACTTAACTCTACTAAACATCTAATGCTGGCCTAATTTACTACTACCTAAACCGGGAAAACGGAACCGAAGGAAGGAAGAAAAGAGAAAGGAAAACAGAGCAGATGAGGGCAATGGAAGAAGATGGTCAAAATAGAGGCAAACAAACAGAACAATAAATTAACAATCAAGAAGAGCAATCACAACGTAAACTATACATAAACCTACTCAGAATAACAATCAAAGAAAACAACTAAAATTAAGAACCAAATAATCGAAATATCAGAGTCAAGAAAACAAACTTAGAACATGAAAATAATCCTAATCAAATACTGAAATCGAACGTAAAACATGTATTAAATGATAAGTAAACCTAATCTAACCCTAAAACTAACATCTAGGAACAAACCCTAAAATTGGATGGAAGGCTAGAGGCGTCACTTTCCCCAAAACGAACCATAAAAGCTCAAATTCGGCCCCTCTTCTACTTATATACTCGAACCTCGTCCCTCTCCCTTGAATCTTAGCCGTTGATTTCTCTCAATCTGGATAGCTTGGATGTATTTGGACAAAGTGTGGATGGAGCTGGTGGTGTATGCGTCAAATGCCCTCCATTGTACTTCTTCTGAATTCTCAACCAAATATGAAAATGGAAAGATAAAATGAGTGAGAGATTTGAGAGAGAAATCGCGAGAAAATGAGAAATAGAAGAGAAGAAGATGAGATGGAGAGATGAGATGAAGAGAGATTGAGATGGAGGTGGTGTTGAGGTGTGGTGTGCTCTGATGGTGCGTGGTGTTGTAGAGAAAAGAAGAAGACAAGGAGGATAGAAAGAGAAAGGGGGAAATGAGGAAAGAAAAGGGGGAAATTAGAATACGAAAATAGGGTTGGGGATTTACGAATTTACTCGGCTGAAGTAAAAAGAAAAGGGAAGGGAATTAGGAGATGGGGGTTTATGGGTATTGGGCTGAAGGAAAATGAGGGGAAAAGGATGGGCTGTGAGGTAGTGGGCCGAGAAAGAGGAGAAAGGAAGGGGGAGTTAGTGGGTCGGTGGGTAGCTGGGCCACTGGGGTAGTGGGTTTTGTGGGAGATAACTGGGTAGATGGGAATTAAGGGTTCTGGGTTAGGAAACTTGGACCGAGTAGAATAAGGGGGTTGGTGGGCTGGGAATATGGGTTGTGGGTTGGCTGGGCTGAGTGGAAGGAGGTGGGTTGGGTAGAGATAGGATTTAGACTAGGATTTTGTTTTTATTTTCAATTGTTTATTTTTATTTCATTTTAGCAATAATAAGAACTAAAATCATAAAATGACATAAAATCTAATAAACATGTAAATGCATAAAAACATAATAATAAACCTAATTTAGTTATTAAAAACAAGCAAAAAGTCATAGAAAAGAGGGATAGAAATCATGCAAAATACGGAATAATCAATGAATCACCTAACGCACAAGCTCAAGAGTTCTATGATATGCTTGAAGCTGCTCAACGACCTATATGGGAAGGGTGCGCTACTCACACTGAGTTGTCTAAAGTCGTGAGACTTATGAGTCAGAAGTCGAGGCACAATTTGACTAAGCAAGCAATAGACGATATCATGGATTTGATGAGCGAGAGCTACCCTCAACCAAACCTTGTTCCGAAAAATTACAATGAGTTGAAAAAGAAAGTGAAGAAGTTGGGGATGGGTTATGAAACAATTGACTGTTGCCCTGATGGATGCATGATTTACTATAAGGATGATTCCGTTCTTGATGAATGTAAATTTTGTCGGCATCCTAGGTATAAGTTAGAAAAGTTGTCAAGTAATAGAAATAAATTTGTTCCATATAAGAGGATGTTCTACTTTCCCTTAATGCCTAGACTCCAACGTTTGTATGCCTCCACAAACATTGCGGCGCATATGAGATGGCATGCTAAAAATAAGCGGGAACAAGGTGTCTTTTGTCAACCTTCTGACAGGGCATCTTGGAAATTGTTCGACCTCGTACATTCAGATTTCGTAGATGAATCTTGAAACGTGAGGCTTGGTTTATGTGCAAACGGGTTTAGCCCTTTCAACCAAAATAGGAGGTCCTACTCAATATGGTCGGTGGTAGTCACTCCTTACAACTTGCCACCTGAATTGTGCATGACAACTCCATACATGTTCTTAACATGCATTATTCCTGGTCCGAAAAATCCAGGCAACAAAATTGATGTGTACCTCTAGCCCTTAGTGGACGAGCTTTAACGTTGATTGGGGTTGAAATGTATGACATATCAAGGAAACAAAATTTCTACTTGAGGGCAACTTTGATGTGGACAATGAATGACTTCCCGACCCTATGCATGCTTTCTAGGTGGAGCACACATGGGGGTATGGCTTGTCCTATTTGCATGGAAGGGTTGAACGCCATACGTTTGAAGAATGGGAGGAAATCTTTATGGTTTGATTCTCACTGACAATTTCTTGAAAAAGGGTCATGCATGGAGGAAAAATCGAAAGACATTTCGCAAGGGGCACACTTATCCAGATACGATTGACCCTCCTAGTAGAAAAAATGGCCGTGCGATCTACGAACAGGTGAAACACTTTCCTAAGGTAACGCCTGATGGGGACTTTGAAGTCCCCGACTTCAAAGAAAAAGCCCATAATTGGAAGAAACAAAGTATTTTTTGAGAGTTGCATTATTGGAAGGACCACTTGCTTACACACAACCTTGATGTGATGCATATTGAGAAAAACTTCTTTGACAACATCATAAACACTATGATGGACGTGGATGGAAAAACTAAAGATGATGCAAATGCGAGGAAGGACACGATAGATATATGTGATATGTCGGACCTTCATCTATAACCGGGCCAAAACGGAAAGCCCCTAAAACTAAGAGCCAAATTTTCCCTCCCGCCAGAGATGAGAGAAGTTGTCTGTGAGTGGGCACGACAACTTAGGTTGCCGGATGCGTATGCTTCAAACTTTGCGAATTGTGTGGACGTGAACAACAAAAAGTTCCAAAACTTTAAAAGTCATGACCATGTGTTCATGCAAACATTACTTCCAGTTGTGTTCCGAGGTCTCCCTAATGATGTGTTGGAGCCTCTTGTTCAGCTAAGTCAATGGTTCAAGAGTTTGTGTGCCACAACACTGAAGTATACGATGTAAAGCAATTGGACCAAGAAATTCGCATAATCATCTGCAAATTGGAGACTATATTCCCTCGGGGCTTCTTTCATGTAATGGAACCTTGCCCATACATCTTTTTACTTTGTCTAATAAATCTTATTGTTGGGTAATTCATCTTTTTACTTTGATTTTCGATGCATGGTGATATAATAGTGATTTATATCTCACTTTGTTTTTATATGTTTAGGGTAATAATGTCATCAAGTAATGATAAGGATCAACAACCTGGTGGTCGACGACGTCGTCAGACACGTGGATGGATCCAACGTACACCTGGACGAGGGGAGGCCAACTCGAGCCAAACTCCATACATCCCTCAAATGGAGACTATATCGAGCCAGACTCTATTCAAATCCTCAAATGGACTCCTCAAACGTCTTGACGGGTAACATGCTAGATCATTCCATGGTTGAAGGAATGAATTGCTTCTTTGGAGATAACATAATGGTTAACCCCAGGGGGTATGTTTTATAACTACAATACACCCTCTAACCAGGAGATGTGTGAGCCCGCATCTCAAAACATAAATCAGAAGAGACATGTGACTGCATCCCGATCCACCAGTATGGATATGCGTGTACAATCCACTAGCACGAGATACAAGAACTAGAGCAGCATGGTGAGGAGTGTGGGGAGGAGGAGGAGGAGGAGGGGGAGGGAGGGGGAGGGGTGATGGAGAGGGAGAGGGAGAGGGAGAGGGAGAGGATGCGGAGTACAAACACTGGATAGAGATGCCGCGGAAGAATGCTCAAAAGATGGGTGATAAGTACGTGATTCGACCAATCGACCATGCGAAGGAAGGTATGGATGATGTTGATGTTAAATTGTTTTATTTATTTATTTATTTATTTATTTAAGTCAATAAATACATATAATATACTAACATTTTGGTATTTTAGTGTGTGGCCAGGTGCTAACCGGCACATAATGTTTTTACTCAAGCAACGATACGTCAATTTTTGGCCTTCTTGGAGTAGCTTTCCCTCAAGGATAAGGAAAGAGTTGTTCGATGAGTTAAAGGTTCGTAACCCTGAACAAACCCCTTTCTTTTATTTTGTATATTTGTTTTAATGTTGGCAAATGTAGTTATCGCTCTCCGGTGTGTAGCCGTCGAGATTTATTGATTTGTTGTACGGCGTGTGACCAATTAGTTGCTTTCAATAGTCTATTTATTTTTGTAAGGCTATGAGCCAGGATATTAGTCCATTTTTAGGGGAGACTCTACCGAAAGTTTTCAAGATATTTCATAGTGTGTTTGTTTTTGTACACAGAAATCATACTGGTGAGAGCCTAAGGATGATGAGTTCTTCCATAAATGGTTTCAACGACGAGGCCGGAAACAATTTTGCGACATTGTGCACGCAGTAAAAAAAAACGTTGGCTTGATGGGTTAGGCTTGCCAAATTGGATCACAGATAATAACATTTGGGAAAATTTCATCGACATGTGGCAAGACCCAGATTACGCCACCAAGTGTAAAAACATGAGAGTAGCTAGGAGGATGAATAGAGACAAGGCCCCTCCTACACATAAAATGGGGTCCTTGTCATTCAGTATTGCACATAAGAGATGTGTAAGTGTTTTTCGACCGCATTACCTTAGTCGTGCCCCCATTATGTTGTATGTATCCCAATGACATTCACAAACATCTTTCGATATTTCAGGCTATCGAGAGGAAGGGTACGCCAGATGTATTTCAAAAGTACGCTTACACTCACTTAGGCGGCACAAAATGGGCCGACAAGAGATACAAGACGCATGCAGTAAGTGTCTTCCCGAGCTAACTATTCTTCTACATTACACTAACCTGGCTCGTTTTTCAATGTATTTTGTGTTTATGTTTTAAGGTATCAATGGAGGCTGGTTACTCTCAATACTATGAGGAGAAAAAAAAAAGGTGCCCGATGAAGGGCAACCATCGCCGTGAACAATGTCCATAGAAGAATACTGGTTAAGCCAAAACTTGACCAATCGGGGCAGAGTTCAAGGTTTTGGAGACTGTGGAGAAATGCTTAAGGAAAATTACCAAGAAATTGTAGCCCAGAGACAACAACGCCATCGTACTGATCATGACATTGATGTGAGAGAAGAAGTAGCTACGCTCAACAGAGAATTGAGCAGGCGCGTGGAGCAATAATGATTGGCATTAATTGATATGCAAAATGAAGTACAACGGGACAGGGCGCAACTGCAAGAAGACAGAGAGAAAATGCAACAGGATATCATGGCCCAAGTGCAAGACACCATGAGAGCTCAAATGCAAGAAGAGTTAAGGACACAAATGTTACAAGAGATGAGGGCTCAAATGCAACAAGACTTGAGAGCCTAAATGCAACAGGAGATTAGGGCGCAAATGGAGGAAATGTGTTCAATAATTAGAGGATCTTGGCAGCAACAACATAGGGCTGCATCATCCTCGCAAGTTAGAGGGTCTTCTCAGCTACATATGCGCGTCCCTCGTTATCCCTCATTTGAATGCTTTGCAACCTACACACAACCTAGTGGGTATGGTATGTCCGCCGCTCCTCTTCACACCCCCGTGGGAGGGTCTCAGCAGCAAATTGCATCTTTTGGCTCGCCGGTCCGTATGCCTACTCCTCAACGTACTCTTGTCTCTCGACATACCTCCAACCATAGCTTTCAACTTCTTACAGAGCCATTACAATTTGACCAGGATGATGAGGATGACGATGAAGACGACGATGAGGAGGGGGAGGATGATGAGGAAGGTGACGATCATGTAGGTTAGGAAGGCGACCAGAGGACCGTTGTGTTTTAGGCCAGAATTTTAATTAAGCATGGAGACTTTATTGAACATCGAAACTTTTAATTTGGTCATCGTGTGTGGTTTATTATAAATATGTTGGATTGTTTTTTTTTTATTTGAACTATTATTTTCAAATGTCTTTCAATATTACTGTCACTTTAAAATTTACGTTATTGTGAATGTCCTTGAACCTCAAACAACGTTTTCATAAATCCCAACATTATAGAATATGACGACGAGTTCACATGATAAATATATAACCGGAAAATCTAAAATCGAATGGTATATAGAATGACTTAAATGAATTAAATTATCAAGATTCAAAAAAAATATATATATATATATTAATAAGAATTACAATTATAACAATGAACTTTTAGAATATGATTGTATATTTTCTTTAAAAACATGTACATCAAAATATTGAATTTAAACCCTACTTCCTTTTACAACACTATTTTTCATTAACAATAAACTCAGCAACAATAAATTATTCTAATTAAGATAACATTTGTATTATTTTGAAGCAAATGGTTAGAACATCCAAAAAACATTAGGCATCTAGCACCAAAAAAGTTAAAAGAAAATATTACCCACATGTGTTATATATATATATATATATATATATATATATATATATATATATATATATATATATATATATATATATATCTAAAAATTGGATTATAATAATTCCAATTTTTGCAAATTGGAAGGCGATAATCCCTATTTTAAGTTTATATTCTTGTGGTCCAAAAAATAAATAAAATTAGATTTGGGGGTTTTCTGACAAGGAACCTTAACCATATGTTTAACCGCGTTGATTTTGTTTTTTTACTGAAACATTAGATTTAAAAAATAAGCTCTATTATTTTTCCTTTTTTTTCTAATTCTTGCTTGGATTAAATTTTAACCCCTCTTTTCCCTTTCTTTCTCTCTCTTCTTTTTCCCTTTCCCGTTCATTTCCTCGGTGCCCTGTTTATCTCTCTCTCTTCTGTGCCCTCTCAAGAATTCTTTCCTCTAAACCTTCATCTCTATCTCTAGAATTCTTTCCTCTAAACCTTCCTCTCTCTATCTATTTTCTTCTCTAAATCTACTCCCTTTTCCCCCCACCAACAAACCCTAAAGAGGGCACAGAAGAGAGAGAGAGAGAGAGAGAGAGAGAGAGAGAGAGAGAGAGAGAGAGAGAGAAGGCAAATAAGGCAGGGCAGGCGTCAAAGACAGACCTTGTCGTAATGAAGCACGAAACGAAGGCCATCAATCAGACCCACCACCAACTACACAGAGGAGCATCCGACAGCGACCTCTACGAGATCACCAAACTCACCCAGAAACCAAAAAGGGGGTTAGAGATAGTAGTTTGTTGATCCAATTTAATCATTGGGTGGTACAGCAACAGATGAATTCGCTAATTAACGAAAGAATTGAGAAGAGAATAAGGTTCAAAGTCAGACTCTGTGATCATAATTGTTGTGGATTAAGTTGATTTTGGTTTGAGAAATGCGTTTCTGAGGCTCAGTCAGTGTGCTCTGAAGAACTTACTCCTATTTATCCTATTTAATAATACTGAATTTTGACCAAAAAGGAATTTTGTGGAGCACAATTAATACAGGGTACAACTGGATTGTCTTGTGAGTTGTGAAGTACCATTTTATTGTCGTAAATACAAGAAAACAACATGTGATATGTAAGTGTTGTTTGTAGTGAGTTTTTGTGATGCATATTTACTTGTAGAAATGTGAATTTCAGTTTAATTTTGTAAGATATTGGCACTAATATAGTAATACTTGTTTTCAATTAGAATTATAGTCTTTTTCCTCAACTCTTCAAATGTTTATGGAATAAGATATCCCATCATTTTGACAAGAAAGAGAACATTGTATGTATAGGAGAAATAAAAAAGAAGGAATGAACATGTATAGTCTTTAGTGAATTTCTTGGTTCAGATACTAGGTTTTGGGGCTATACTCTGTTGACTTAATAATTAAGCAAATGTCATATTTGCGAACTTTAAATTTGTATTCCTTAGAGTGACTTCCAAGAAGGTTTAGAGGAAAGAATTATGGAGATTGAGAGGGCACAGAAGAGAGAGAGAGAGAGAGAGAGAGAGAGAGAGAGAGAGAGAGAGAGAGAGAGAGAGAAGGCACAGAGGAAATGAATGGGAAAGGGAAAAAGAAGAGAGAGAAAGAAAGAGAAAAGAGGGGTTAAAATTTAATCCAAGCTGGAATTAGAAAAAAAAGAAAAATAATAGGGCATGTTTTTTTTAAATATGATATGGCACTCAAAAACAAAATCAACGCGGTCAAACACATGGTCAAGATGTCATGTCAGAAAACCACCGAGTCACCACCTCTCAACTCGTCGGCGTCCCATCCAAATCCAATTTTATGTTTTTTGGGCCATCATAATCCTCCGGTATCCCTTCTCTCTATTCTTTTATCCATATCTCCATTTTTCCACCCATATCTCCCAACATCCTCTCAATCTCTCTCTATCCATATCTCCATATTTACCAATAAGATGATGAAGACTATAGTGTAGATGTCATAAAGATGAAGGTGAGGAAGATGAAGGTGATGAAGATGAAGAAGATGAAGATGAAGATAAAGATTAAGATTAAAGCTTCATTTATTATATATATTTGTAATTTTAATTATTTTCACCGAGCTTTTATTTTTGAGTTTTATTTTCATAATTAATTATATATTTGTATTGTACATTAACAATAAAATTGAAAAAGTGTACTTCATTTATTTTTTTGGGCAAACATCTACCTTCATATTTTATTTAGCTACTTTATTTCCATATATATATAAACTCTTCATTAATTATTTTAAATTTTATAATAATTATTAATTCAATTTATTAATAATTATTACAAATTGATTTGACGTAGTTATTGTTAACAATTACTATACTATAACTATACCTTAATTGTATAATAAAATAAGTGCTAGAAACAAATTAATTTTTATTCGAGTGATACTCGAAAACCAAGTGGGAATGAAACAAATTAATTTTTAATTTTTTTTACAGGTTTCGAGTGCTACTCGAAAACCAAGTGAGAAAGAAGGGAAAAATAAAAATGGAAATTGTATAAAGTTGTCTAGTGACACTTGATATTATTCATTTCTCGATGCCTATTTTCTCGACTATTATTCCAGTCGACATTTTTGTATAAATCGAGTGTTTAAGTCTTTAACACCCGACTTATACAGTCGAGATATTCATACTTTCCAGTAGTGCTACCACTATCTGTTTCTCACTACTCCCACGCATATTGCAGAAAAAAGGGGGGGTCCGAATTGTACGTTGTTGGAGATCATCTCCCCATGATCCAAACCAAATCGTGTCAAGTGGGTGACCAAAATCCCAAATCATGATCATGAGCAAGTATATGAGCAGGATCATTATTGTGATCATCGGGGTTGAAATGAAAAAAAATCAATCAAAAATATCAAGAAAAACAGAGAAGACGTTACAGGAAAGGAAGCAAAGAAAATAAAATCAGGTGCAAAATTATCATGATGGTGACAAAAATCATCCCTCCATGATCAAACGTATGAACAAAATCATCATCATGATCGTCAAGGTTTATTTATTTATTTATTACCAAACAAGACATAATCAGTCAGCGACATCAAGATTGTTTCCCTTCATCAGAGTAAAAAAATATATGATGATGGTTGGGTACTATCAAGGTTCATCTACAAGATGAGCCCTAATCATGGGTGTGAGATCAAAATCACATATTTCATATTGACATGTCTAGCTATAACGGAAGAAAATAGAACGAACCTAAAGAATGACCTCCTCTTAAGCTCGAAAGCAACACTAAACAGGGGATACTATGTAAAAGTTCTTTCAGTATATTATACTACATTACTCCATAGAAAACGCTAATCAACATATGTAGTAAAAGAGACCACCAATGTTCACTCCATATATTTAGATGAGAGCTCATAATATTATGATTTCAGCTTATTTGATAAAAGAAAAAGGGGAAAAAAGAGAGGAAGAAAGAAGAAAACCGACCAAGCAACCAGGGACGACGGACAAGTTTGTATAGAAATTGAGCAGCGAATCAACCATGGAGTGAGAATTATCACGACATCAAGATTATAAAATAATAAAAGCTTAAATCCGTTTTGATTCTCCATATCAACAAAATAAGGAGGAGGAGAATACCTCAGTGAGTCACGGTCAAGGTTGATGAACTGAGTAATTCTGGACAAAAACTGGAGGCTAATTTATAATGTTCGATTGATGAGTCTCATACTCCAATTCTCATTCGACTCCAAATCCAACTCCAATTGTGATATTCAAAATTGGCAGAGAAGTCATGCTTGCTACCAAGTCATTGGAGCTATTGACGTTGGCTAAAACAAATATATATATATATATATATATATATATATATATATATAATATCCAACATTGAGTGTCCGTTCAAACAGTCTAATAAGTAAATTCTTAGAAGGCCCTAGATGTGTATTGAGCTCGGAGGGTCATTACTTGAATAAAAAAATAAAAAAAAACAGAGGCCGGTGAAAGGCTTCAAATAATGGGCCTTGGAGGAAGATTCATGTTAGGTTTCAAACAGTTAATCAAATATTCGACACTCAACTGCTTCAAATGCTTCAATTCGTGTCTGCCACCGACTCTCAAAGGGGGCATATGTAGAAGGCAAAATTTTGTCGACAAATTGGAAAATGACACATGGAAAATAAATTGAATTTATTTGGACAATTATTATCCGCCGCGTGTCAAATTAATTACGGAAGTCTATTTAATTAAATTTTAAATGGAAATACATCCTGAGTAATAATATCGTGACATGTGTCAATTATGATGCAGAAAATAGTAATCATTTATGTATTTAGAAAATAGGTAATAATTAATTAATTTGGGCCCATGCCCAAACCCAAAGCCCGACTCAAACCCTAGGCCTACAAAACCTATAAATAGGGGTCCTCCCCCTCATCTTTGACAGACACTCTGTAGTCTACACCTGACATTCGGCATTCTGCGTTCCAGAAGCTTCAGAAGATTGAACTGCAAGCGACCTCCAGCTACCAAACGTCAAGAATCATGGTCAGCAAAAGCTCAAAATCAAACACTCAAAGTTTCCTGCAAGTCAAATAAGGTTAAGAACTATGACTGAGCTCTTCAGCTCGACCTGCATTCGAGATCGAGATCAAACATCCACGCTCTTGGCTCACCAAAGTTTCAGAAGATCGAATAAGATGACTACTTTATTGTATTTAATACAAAAACTGTACCCGCATACATTCGAATATTAATACAAAAATTAAATTTGTCGATTTTTCTCATCTCTATTTATTTTAGACTCGAAAATTGTGTTTACAATGGCGTAGTAGGAATTTGACAAAATCAAGCAAAGAACATATCACTCAGTATCAACTTGAATTTATCTTGAAGGCGTCAATTAAGCAAGCATATACATGGAAGCAACATTCAAAATTTAGCATGGAGACCTGCAAACGTGTCCCTGTACCACTCAAAATAACTCATAATTTTGACCAAATGGAGGCTAGCCCATATCGTTACATAGTAGTTGTGGCCTGGAAAGCAAAACGTATGAGAGGAGTAGCGACATGAGTGTGCTGACAGGGAAATCAGGATAATATACAGGACTGGGAGTGTAAGCATATGTGGACCCATTCAGAGGTTTAAGTGGAACTTCAAGTTATCAGCTTTGCGCTATAATATGCTATGGCAAAGCATGTTTTGTATATAGATATTCTAACAGATTCAAAGTTGGCCATTCAGTTTTTGATGAATCTAGATCAAGCTTGGATGACTTGCTTTTCGTTAGTTTGTACTATGCATAGACTTTGTAATATGGTAGCTGGTTATAAGATTAGGAAGGTTGCTCGATCTCAAGTTTGCCAACCTCATGAACTAGCCAAATATGTTCTACGAACTTTATAATCGTATTAGTTCAATATATGGACGTGTTTGAAAAAAAGGGGGGAATAAGGTTTATGTGAGAAGAAGGTGGGGGAAAGTCAAGGTGAATCATAGTATTAAGAGAACTAGGATCTTTGATATGGAATTGACAAAAGAACAAGCCATCAAACTGTTCAAGTAACTTAAAAGGAAGTCTAACTCAATACCTAAAAGTGGGACTATTGTCTTGGGGCTTTGGGAAGAAGAGGAGGTCTAATCAAGCTAATCCGAAAAGTTGTTGATGACTCCTTGTTCTTTAACGAGGTTTTTGGAGTCCATTTCCAGAATTTGAAAAATTGTTAATGATTGCTTGGATAGTTTTTGCAGGGTTATAGAACTGCTAGTAAACTTGAAAAAGCCTCAAGTTATGGTATTTTCCAACACAAATCTTGAGGATATTCAGGGGCTCAAAACCTTATTTGGTTTTAATATTGTGGAGACCTTCCAAGAGTATTTGACAACCCTCCCATAATCAGTAAGTAACTCATCTGTGGTTTATTTATGAGTTTGTATCTAAGCAATTGTCGTCATAAAAGGCCTCCCTTCTATCTCCCAATTGATTATTATATTGGCTAATCAATGTTGTTCTCTTTACTAGGAAAATTGATAATATGATTGTTATCTGGTGGAATAGCAAAGGGCACAATGCGAAGCACTTGATTGCTAAGGAGTGGATTTTCAAATCAAAGGAAACAGGATGGTTAGGAATCAAGAAAATTGAATGATTTAATGACCCCTTTTTGGTCAAAGAAGCGTGAAGACTCATCTGCAATCCTAATCTCCTTCTAAGCAAGATCGTCAAGGCACAGTACAAATGCCACTCTCTTTTAATGCAGGGTTACACACCCAAAATGTGGGGTCCTTGGGGCTTGAAAGGGCTTTGTAGAGCTGTTGAGAATCTAAGGGAGGGTTTGCATTTAAAATTGGCAATGATAAAAAAAAGATGCTCTTGGATAATTGCATGGGTGAGAAACTACTATGAAAATACTAGAGGTTGAGAATGTGAATACTTTATTCATGACATCAAGTTATTTTTAGAATGCGAGACTAAGAAGGGAACTCTTTGACTGGGAGTCTGATCCTGGTGTACCCGTTGAGAAATCTCAATAAGAAAGATTTAGAAATTTGGGATTTAACCAAAAATGGGCAGTACACAGTTAAATCAAGCTACTTTCACTGTTGCAGATCATCACTGGAAAATCCTTCTCAACCAAACCTGAATTGCAATCTCGCCAAATGGCAGAAGTTATGGAAAAAAGCTTTGGGCTCTGAATTTTCTTTCATAATGGAAAATGTTATTTTGGAAGTTCTAATTTCTAATACATTAATATACCAAAACTAGTACTAATGCATTACCAAACCGAAACAATATTCTGAAATCTTACCTAGGTAGCATATGTAAGGTCGTATGTGACAGTCTTATCCCTAAATTTTATAATTTAGAGAGAGTGGTTCCAATTGATCCAAGATTTAGAACTATTTTACTACCTCCATAAAAAAGAAGCATATGAGGTTTTTATGGGACATTTTACTTTAGTCCATCACAGTTTAAGTTGAAAAAGTTTTCAACTATCCAAATTATGGAAAAACTATCATGCATCACCGACGACCACAAATATGGGGGGAAATGGGATAGGAATCAAAATCAGGATCGTGTTCTCTCTGGAGTAGCGTGGATTCAGTTTTTCATTTGATTTGGACATTCTCAAGTACAACATTGATTTGGTTTTGCAGGTGACATGGGTGTCAAGCTCAAGGAGAACCGGAACATACCCTTCAAGGTTGGATCCTTTATCTCACAAAGAAGCAACTTCACCGACATATACCATTAGATTTCTTTTTGGCAACAAGTTGGGGTATTTGGCCGGCAAGAAACCGAGGGATGTTCAAAAACCTTCTTCCATCTTCTCAAGAATTGGGAAAATTGATTAAAGAATAAGTTCCTCTATTGTAGATGGAAAATGGGATAACAACACCTCAATTGCGCCTTAACCATAGGCTACATAGGGAATAGTCTTTGCTCCAAATTTTTTTGTAGATGAGTGGGAAGAAGTACATAATATATAATTTCCTTTGCATTTGTGATGTGACGTGGAAGGCTTGAATCCAAAATCGCTCTATGTAGGTTTTGCTTGGATCGTGAAGAACATATAGGTCCGGAAAGAAAACTTAAGATTCCCTACTTTTTTTAGACTCTTCGCAATGCATTATTGTGAGTTGAAGAGACGTGCCTAAAAACATCCGTATTCTCACCAACTCAATGGAAATGGTAGCAGTGGCGGATCTAGATGTTTGAAATAGGGGTGACCACTATACTATTACAATCACATGATAAAATAAAATCCATAAGTTTTACCATTAATTTTACTAATTTTTTTCTTTTGCTTTTTCTTTGGCCTAGGGTGGCCATGGCCACCACCAAGGTCAATGGGGATCCACCAGCGAATGGTAGATTCTTTGGAAGATTGACTACCTCATGAAATTGTAAAGACATCCTCCATCAGTGTGTCGATCGTGAGCCCAGGTGCACAAAGTATGGTGAACCCGTGCTATTTGACGTCGGCGCGCCTTTGCTCTAGCGTCTTCCGCAGCCCAGATTTGTGGCCCAATAAAGGGACGCGTTTTTTGCTCATATCTTATAACCGTTATGCTCATAATCTTGACCGTCATTGCTCATAAGCCTGAACACCAATGATCATACCTTACAACAAGTTTGCTCATAATCTAGAATTTGTATGTTCATTACCCTACAAGTAGTATGTCCATAAAATCTAAACTTCATTGCTCATAATCGTGAACACCAATGTTCATAATCTACAACTACTATGCTCAACCTACAACTACTGCAATCATAAGTCTGAATACCAATGCTCATATTCTACAAAAGTTTGCTCGTAATCTAGTACTTGTATGCTCTTTACCTACATGTATTATACTCATAAACTACTATATTCATAATCGTGAACGTCATTGCTCATAACCCTAAATATTAATGTTCATGCCCTAAAACAAGTATGCTCAAGACCTAAAATTTGAATGCTCATAAACATGAGCATCAATGCTCATACACAGGGACGGAGCCTCCCTTGGGCAAAAGGGGGCAATTGCCCCCTAACCTAAAGAAAATTTTATATTTGATAAATATTGTAGCATGTTATTGCAAATAAAGACTAAAAGGGCCTCTTATTTTAGTATAATTATTTTAAGGGCCTCCCATTTTCACAAAATGCTTCCAGGTGCCTTCTATTTTGCAGTAATAATTATTAGGGCCTCCCTTTTTAGTGGAAACTTACTACAAGGTGCAAAAAACTTTTATATTTATGGAGAAGGGCCTCAAACAGGGACCTTTTTGTAAATATCTGATTTTTTTGAGGTTTTTATATAAACAAACTCAAATAAACACTCTTAACTCTTTTATAATGACTTTAATGGTACTAATTATCACAATCTACTACTTATACCTTAGATATTATATTTTCTATTGTTATAGGCCTACCATGCTTAGCAAAATTAATTACACTTAATTAGTGAGTTTTGACCGTTACCTGAACTTAGTTGCGTTGGATCTCTGGCGTTCTTCAGCTTCCAGTTTACAGAGATGGCTAATCTCAACCCCGCCAACCTTAGATCAAGCACATCACAGATCTGTTTCGTTTCCTACCTCAAACCCTAGTCACTAATTCAGTCTATTTAGTTTTTAAAGGATAGTGGAACTTTAATCAAGAAATTATAATATTTAAAGCATAAAGTTCAATTGGATAACGTTCCCTACTGGGAAACTTCTTTTATTGAAAGCTTGAAAATGGAAATATTACAATGGAAATGCTTAACGAGAACTAGACTTCTAAGATCATCAGAGAAGCTTGCTTATGGAGAAATGGTGACTCCCAATTTCTCTCTTTGCTCAAGACTACCCAAATGACCGTGTCTTCAACACACACTTACTTCCCCTTTTATAGAGGAGCTACACACAACTTGGATGCCCTAGTGGCTTCAGTACCATTATTATAGATACAGATGTCTATAGTACAAACACGTGACTCTTACAGACTCAATAGTACAAACTTTAAATAACAACCACTCTTTTTTATTAGTGGTACCACAATAGCTTGTAGGTCATAATGCTTGTGGGGCCGCCAAAGATGCTCTATGCTCTCAAATTGTACTGATTGAAATCTTCTCCCTTATCCTGCTCCAATGGATTGTATTTATCAAAGAGCTCTTGAAGATAAGATTTTCCTACTGCGGATAAGAATTCTCCAGCTCCGATTTTTAACAAATATTCATATACATCTTCAGATTTAGCTCCGTTAAGATCAACAAGTTGGTCAAACTTCTTTGGATAAGTGAAGGTAGTGTTACCACAATGGATAACTCTATATCCTCTATCAATATCCATCCATAGATGATGCATTAACTTGTAAAATCCAGTTGCTCTTGCCTTTGAAGGATGAATTATTTTTTCTCTTTTTTTTGGAAACCATTCTTCTTTTGTAAGATATCCTCCAGATGTGTCTTCGACTCTAATCAGATAATGGGCAGGACTGATCTTATCTCCATTGTACTCAATATTAACACATTCATAGAAAGTAATCGGCCATCCTGTTGTAGAAGGCAAAAATTTGTCGGCAAATCAGAAAATGACACGTGGAAAATAATTTAAATTTATTTAGCTGTCACGTGTTAAATTAATTACTGCGGTCCATTTAATTAAATTTTAAATGGAAATATATAATGACCAATAGCATCGCGACACGTGTCAATTATTATGCAGAAAATCATAATTATTTCTTTATTTTAAATAAAGGGATAATTAATGGGCTCAAGCCCAAAGCCGACTCAAACCCTAGGAAACCCTAGGCCTCCAGAGCCTATAAATAGGAGTCTTCTCCCTCATTTTCAACACACACAGCAGGCTACCCCGGCGACATTCGGCATTCTACACTCCAGAGGCTTCAGAAGATCAAACTGCCAGCTGTCTCCAGCTACCAAGCGCCAAGGATCAAAGTCTGCAAAAGCTCAAGATCGAGTCTCCAAGCCTCTACCGCGTCAAGATCAAGAACTGCTTCAAAGTTCTTCACCAAGACCTGCAAAGCCTCCAGAAGATCGAACTACAAGCGACCTCCAGCTGCCAAGCGCCAAGGACCAACGTCTGCTAGTTCGATAGCTTCTATTTTTCACATCAAAGACTGCAGTCATCTTCTTCGTTTGGTTCGTCGATCGAGATCAAGCACTCAAGCCCTCGCATCCAAGAACCTGAAGAACTACTGCTTAAGATCTTCAGCTATCAAGCAAGGATCAACGTTCAAGACCTTCAGCTCAAGAACAGCTACAAGAGTTCTTCAGCTAGACCTGCATTTGAGATCGAGACCAAGCGTCCACGCCCTCGGCTCACCCAAATTTCAGGAGACCGAATCAGAGGATTACTTTATTGTATTTAATACAGAGATTGTACCTACATTCGAATATTAATACAAATTATATTTGTTTCTCAATTTCTTGTCTTTATTTATTTATTGCTCGAAATTTGTGTTTACAAATTTGGCACGCTCGGTGGGACATCTCTGCCTCTCATCTCTTTCTCCAAGAAGTCAAATTCCTTCGATCCAAGCGACATGATGGATGTCAACATGGAAGCAAAGATAGCTGAACTTGAGGCTATGTTAAACATGCTCGCTAGGGAAAGTGAAGAGAAAGACAAGAAGATGAGCGAACAAAGTGAACAGATCGCAAAATTGACGAAGAAGATAGAGAAACACCCGCATCAAGACTCCGATGAAGATTTTGACAAAGAGTCTGCCAAAGGTGATGGCGATGAGGAAGACAAGAAGAGCAACTCATCTTCAAAATCACTGACTGTGGAGCAGATTCAAAACTTGGTGGCCAATGCAGTGCGAGCTCAACTCGGAGAGGGATCAAACAAGACCCACTTTTACACAAAGCCATACATAAAGAGGATCAACGCCCTTCGAATGCCGCAAGGATATCAACCCCCAAAGTTCAATCAATTTGATGGGAAGGGTAATCCTAAGCAGCACATCGCGCACTTCATCCAAACATGTAGCAACGCCGGCACAGAAGGAGATCGACTAGTCAAGCAGTTTGTTCGCTCTTTAAGAGGAATCGCGTTTGATTGGTATACGGAGTTAGAACCTGAATCTATCAACAGTTGGGAACAAATGGAGCAAGAGTTTCTCAACAGGTTCTACTGCGCTCAACGGGTCGTCAGCATGACAGAATTGACAAACACCAAGCAGTGGGAGGGCGAGCGATGCCGACTATATCCATCGTTGGAGGGCTCTTAGTCTTGAATGCAAGGATCGCCTCACCGAAGCTTCAGCTGTCGATATGTGCGCTCAAGGTATGCACTGGGATTTGCTCTACGTCCTCAAGATGGTCAAGCCGAAAACCTTTCAGGAGTTGGCAACTAAGGCACATGATATGGAGGTCACCATAGCAAGTCGACGGGGAAGGTCTTCATCTTCATATGGTGCAAGGAATGACGATAGGTATAAAAAGAATGGCAAGTGGCCAAAGACTTCAAAAGAAGAGTCAATGGCTATTTCAACAAGCGAACCGGCGAATCTCTGCTAAACCTAAACCCAAAAGGAGAAAGTCACTTCTTGAAGATCTTTGAAAGAGCGCCTACACCAAGGAGCTTCAAGAAAGAAGTACCCATTTCGGACTCCGATTTGTCAGGAATGCTCGACAACCTGTTAGAGACGGGAGTTATCTAACTTCCACAACCAAAGAGGCCGGAAGAAGCGGGAAGAACCACAGACCCAAGATATTGTCGCTATCATAGGGTACTCAGTCACCCTCTTGAGAAGTGTGTCACACTTAAGGAGCGGATCATGAAGCTAGCTGAGGAAGGACAGATAATATTGGACTTAGATGACAACGTCGAAGCCAATTATGTTTCAAAGATCGATTCGGCCAGAGAAATGAATTCTTGATGATCCATTTGGATGTCAAAACCGTTCCTCTTCTTTGTAGTAGTCCGAGCCCCTCAAGATGCACATGAGCAAGAAGTAGAAGCTTTCCGGTGCGATGGAAAATGGATCTCCGGCACTCGAAGGAAAACTAGGGGGCAAAGGGAAGTCCAAACACCACCACCCCGAAAGCATCAAAGGAGAAGAAACAACTCGCAACCTTCGATAGAAAAGAAGACGCTTGAAGTCATCAAGAAACAAGAAGTTGGTTCAACTGAGTCGCTTGAGCGAGGCCCTGTGCTCCTGTCATGCTAGAGGAATACTTTCCGAAGTACTTCTTTGGAGAAGATAATAATGTTGCAGTTGTGAACATGGTCTCCTGCTTCGAGATCAAAGAAGATGATAATGAAGGATGGAGTATTAGCCTAAGCCAAAGCTCCCTGTGTTTGATAGGTTGGGACAACCAGCTTCCCGCAAACAAGCATCTGTCTTTGAGCGAATAAGGTTTCCAGGAGAGCGCAAAGCCTCGGTCTTCCGTAGGATCAAGGATGGTTCAAGACCAAAGTCTTCTGTATTATCAAGGATCAAACAAGCTGAAGATGTGTCAAACTCACGGCCCCACCAGGAACAAAGCTCCGCATTAAGCCGCCTTGGAGTCATCAACGAAGTTCAGAGCACCATCCCATCTCGCATGAAGCGGTGTTCAACATTGGAGGTCAAGACTGAAGGATCCTTGAGAGTGAAGAGACGCACTGTGATCTTCACTGGTCATCAAAGCAAAAACAAAATCGACATAGAGCTTAAGCGAGAGGAGACATTTTCTTCTGCCGAAGTCAACCTAGGAAAATGAAGATGCAGCTCCCAAGCAAGAGCCTAAACTGTTCACCAAAAAAAAAAAGAAGAGATTTCATTTTTAGTTCATTTGCATTTTAGTTCCTTTCAGTATTATCATTGTAATACTCCTGGCCCGCAAGAGTATAAACTGTGTACGGCTAAATCAATAAATAAAATTTTCATTTCTCCATCTTTAAATTTGAACTACATTTGGCTTGATCCTTATGGATATCTTATCCCTTAAGGTACGTAGGCAGTTTGGGTCTAAACCCAAATACAGTCATACCCAAGAAAAAAATCCATCGCAGGTCACCAAATTTTGAATACTTTCCTGGTCGACAAACTCCAAGACTTTCAAGTCATCAAACTTTAAGAACTTACAAGTCAACAAACTTCAAGACTCACAAGTCAAAGTTCAAGACTTTCAAGTCAAAGACTCTCAACTCATCAAAGTTAAAGACTCCCAAGTCGAAATTGAAGACTTTCAAGTCAATGACTCCCAAGTCAATCAAATAAAAGACTTTCAAGTCAACAAATTTCAAGACTCTGAAGTTACCAAATTCACCGACTTCCAAGTCAACAAAAGTTAAAGACTTCTAAGTCGGCAAAAATTCAAGACTTTCAAATCAATAAATTTCAAGACTCTTAAGTCACCAGGTTCCTTGATTGTCAAGTCAACAACAAGACAAAGACTTCCAAGTCAGTTAAATCACACATAAACAAGTTTCTTGACTCCCAAGTCGATAAGATGAAAGACTTACAACTCAACCAAATTCAAATCAACAAAATGTGTCAAGGAAAAAAATCAGGACTCCCAAGTTAATATTCGAGATTTCCATGTCAACAATGCATACGACTCCCAAGTCAGCAAATCCAAAGACTTTCAAGTCAACAAACTTCAAGACTCTTAAGTCATCAAACCTACCGACTTCCAAGTCATAAAAAATTGAAGACTTCCAAGTCAACCAAATTCCAGACTACCAAGTCGTCAAAATCAAATTTTAAAGACTTTTACGTCATCACAATGAAGACTCTCAAGTCAAAAATACAAGAAATAGACCGACTTCCAAGTCATTATGATTGTAGGTTTTCAAGTCACACCCTAGCTTACTAAGATCTTCATGTCACTGGTATGCTTCAAGTCAACATTATCAACGAAATGCTCAGGACGGTTGACAACTTCCTTCAAGCATGCAACGTGGGGGCATCCTAGTCGTGTTGGTTGAATTCCGCTCCAAGACAATGTCATCGTCCTTCAAATCATCAGCGCACTCCTTTGGCTAAGTTGTAGACTCTTTCAAATTGGCGATATCGATGTCTTGTTCAGGTCAATACTGGGGGCAAGTTAGTGCGCGATGTCCTCGTATCCTTCCATGACGCTCACACCCAAGAAAATGTTTAGCTGACTTGTCATGGATTTTCATAAGAAAGTCTGGTGGCTCATCATGATTCGATAGAGAATTCAAGTCCTGTCTTCATAACCTGTAGACGGCAGAAAGTCCATGAGTAGTAAGCCAGGCGCTGACTCCGTCAACTCAAACCGTACTGACGTCTTTGAGAGAGTTATATATGACAACTTTACGCCAGTAAGTTGAGGAGTATTCTACATGAGGCAAAACAATGTCCCAAAGAGAGTAAGTCTATGACCACTCTACGTCAGTACGCTGAGGAGTAGCCCACGAAAGCGGAGACGACGACGCCGTCGACCCAAGTCAGTTCTGAAAAGAGACACCTCGAAGATGTCTACTACATCAGACCGTCCCCGAGGAGTAAACACGATGACGACTCTGTCGACCCAGGTCTGTTCTGAAAAGAGACACCTCAAAGATGTCTAATACATCATAACGTCCCTTAGGAGTACCCACGAAAGTGGAGATGACGATGCGATCGACTCGACGATTCAAGAGAGTAGTCGAGGACCACTCTACGTCGATCTGCCGAGGAGTAGCCCACGGAGCGAGACGACGCCGTCGACCCAGTCGATTCGAAAGAGACACCTCGAAGATGTCTACTACATTAGGCGTCCGAGGAGTAAACACGATGGCGACTGCAGCCGACCAGTGCGATTCGAAAGAGACACCTCAAAGATGTCTAATACATCGAACATCCACGAGTACCACGAGCGGAGATGACGATGCGATCGACTCGGGCGATTCCAAGAGAGTAGTCGAGGACCACTCTACGTCGATGCGAGGAGTAGCCACGAAAGCGGAGATGACGGCGCGTCGACCAGTCGGTTACGAAAGAGACACTTCGAAGATGTCTAATACATCAGACCGTCCCCGAGGAGTAAACATGATGACGACTCTGTCGACCCAGGTCAGTTCTGAAAAGAGACACCTCAAAGATGTCTAATACATCAGAACGTCCCTGAGGAGTAGTCCACGAAAGCAACGATGACGATACTGTCGGCCCAGACAGTCCTGAAGAGAGTAGTCTAGGACTACTCTACGTCAGTACTCTGAGGAGTAGTCCATGAAAGCAAAGATGGCGACACTGTTGACTCAGACAGTCCTGAAGAGAGTAGTTTAGGACTACTCTACGTCAGTACGCTGAGGAGTAGCCCAAGGAAGCGAGATGGCGACACTGTCGACCTAGACAGTCCTGAAGAGAATAGTCTAAGACTATTCTACGTCAGCACGCTGAGGAGTAAGCAAGACTGTGACGATGACGAAGGACAACTTCAAGCACACGATGACAATTAATCTCAGCTCCCTGTACCGAAAAGATGGCCAAAAAAAAATTGAACATGAAAAAGAAAAGATCAAATTATATGAAAAAATAATTAAAAAAAAAGAAGAAGAAGAAAAGGAAGAAAAAGACGATACTGTAAAACCTGTGAGTTTTGCTGATCCAGGGAGAAGACGAGGAACAGCGGATGAATGGAAGAGGCGAGGATGATGCGTTTATATAGTATCTGATTGGCCAAGTTTCAGGATACTATTAGAATTCTCAGTCAAGTCTCCAACTCCATCACCATCTCCAACTCAAATTCAAACTCAAACTCCAACCCCAACTCCAACTCCAACTCCAACTCCTTCTCCAACTCCAACTTCAACTCCAACTCCTTCTCCAACTCCGACTCCAACTCCAACTCCGACTGCCAAAAATTTATCCGACTAAATTTCTGATGAAATTTTTATCCAAACTGAAAAGTTGTGATAAAAAAAAATTATTGTCCTTAAATATTCGAGACTCAACCGCTTAAAACACCCAAAATTTGTGTCCACGGCTGACTCTCGAAGGGGGCATCTGTAGGAGGCAAAAATTTATCGGCAAATCAGAAAATGACACGTGGAAAATAATTTAAATTTATTTAGCTGTCACGTGTTAAATTAATTACGGCGGTCCATTTAATTAAATTTTAAATGGAAATATATAATGACCAATAGCATCGCGACACGTGTCAATTATTATGCAGAAAATCATAATTATTTCTTTATTTTAAATAAAGGGATAATTAATGGGCTCAAGCCCAAAGCCGACTCAAACCCTAGGAAACCCTAGGCCTCCAGAGCCTATAATAGGAGTCTTCTCCCTTATTTTCAACACACACGGCAGGCTACCCCGGCGACATTCGGCATTCTACACTCCAGAGGCTTCAGAAGATCAAACTGCCAGCTGTCTCCAGCTACCAAGCGCCAAGGATCAAAGTCTGCAAAAGCTCAAGATCGATATATTTTAAAAAGTAACTTTTCCCATTTTATTATCTTTTTATCCAAATTCCATTATATTTTATTTTTATATTACCAAATTATCATCAATATATTTAAATTCCTACAAAAACCCAATATTTCAATTTATTACAACAATTACAATATATTTATCCTATTGTTATCATCCTATTACTATTTAATTAAGGTTTTATTTTAGTTATTATCGGTATTAGTTTTAAGTAGATGATATATATACATGTGTTAGTAATAGGGGGCTTAAGTTTTCACTCTCTTTCAAATTAGACAACACTCTCAAAGCTTGCTCTCCCCTTTTTCCTCCCTCTGCTCTGCCGTGAATCAGCACCATCACCAGCCGCCACTTTTTCCCGGCCACGAAACCGCTTGAACACTGGTGGTCGCCGCCCTCTTCTTCCTCCCTCTTGTGTTTTCATCCAATTTCAACTCCAAGGGTAATCTCTCAAACCCCAATTTCAATTTCTATAAACCCTAATCTGAAAATACATGTTATGTATATGTTTCTTTTATAAATTATACCTCTTTTACTCTCTAAATTCATGAATTCAAGTGTATAATTGGATTGGTTGAGTTAGGGTTTGAGTTTGGAGTATGTGCATGTGTATTTGGATGAGTTCTTGAGGTTTTCTTGTTATAATCTTGATGCATGTGAGTTTCTTGTTAAATTGCTGAGTATTAAGGGCTGGTTATATATGCTAGGATTATTATTTTAGTGTTATCATGTTTAATTTGGGTGAATTAGTGAGTTTTTGGTGCAAGAGTTCAAGAACAAGTCCTTTATGTTGAGTTTATGTTTAATCCATGGTTGCATGTGGGATTAGAGCTCTTTGATGAGTTATCTTTCAAGGTTTAATTCTGGAAATATAGTGGATTATAGTCAAAGTGAAGTTTAGTTGAGAATTAGTATGAATTAAGGGCTAAAAATATCATTAGAGCTGAAATTAAGAACAAATTAGGCTCTGTTTCAATTCTGGAAATTTACAGTATTATAAAAGTGGGATTTTTGCCCAGATTTTTACTCCATTTGATAGCTTAAGGTGTTAGCAAACCATAGGCTTTGGAATTTCTAATTTCCGACATGTATAGCCCGAGTTATGACCGAAACCGTGAAGGTACAATTTTATATACGAATTTTTGAGTCAGTGTTTTGAGGGCTGTTTTTCGTCCCTTTGGAGACCTTTTTGGTTTTTATGGTAAACATGAAAGTTTTAGGCCTCTTTGCAAGCTTTCCGGAAAGGTATGGTTTGTAGTTATACGATGTTGGGAGTGTGAGATATGAGCCCGGGAAGAAGGGCTGTCTACTTGAGGTTTCTGCCCAGTTTACCCTTTATAAAATTCCATCTTTAAGGCCCTAAACCAAGTCAATAGGGGACTTTAAGCATTGATAAGTTATGGTTATATGTTATAATCTTGGGTTAAAGTCTTAAGGGGGAAAAGTATGGTTTTGGAAGCCTAGGTATGTCCTAAGGTCTTTTAGCCAAGAGTGGTAATTTAAACACAAGTTATATATATATCTCCCAGTGAGTGTTAGCTTAAGAATTCAATATCTTTGAGTTGTTCAATGTTTTATCTAGCTAGTGACTTCCAAGTTCTAAATAACTCTCAAGTTAAGTCCCTCTAAGTTCTCAACTCAAAGTTTATTCTTCAAACTCCATTATTCATTCTCCTTTCATCAATCGTATCATCGACATCGTTTTTCTCTAAATAAGTCTAGAGGAACCCTTTTAATCTCATTTTCACCTTCAATCTTTGGTTCTTATACTTCGTTAATCTAAGCTATCTTTCCAAGGTTCAAGTGCCCTTTTTTGATTTCACCTTTCTACATCAATTTCTCTATGTAATTTCATTCCGGAATTCCTAATTTATTCTACCCTAGCTTCTGTCCGGGCCCATTTTGGAGCCCTTCCACTCGTTTTTAGCCTCTGGTTCTGTTGACAAAGTTGTAGATTATGTTTTTCCCTATTCCGGGATGTACTCTTTCACTTCGTTTCGATTTTCCTAACTCAAGTTATGCTATAAACTTTATTTTTATATAACCTGAAATTTTCTTCCTAAGTTATTTCATTTATATTTTACTAATTTTCTAAACTTGTGAATCTCATTTAGAACCTTATTCGGTTCTTCATTTCTACTTATTCTTATCTTAGTTGACAAGTTTCAAAAGCCATCTCCAAGCCGAGCTGCGCCGCCAATGTCTCTAGCGTCTCAAGGTACGTGAATTGTCCAGCTTTTACGATCTAAATTATAGTCGTAATTCATTCAATTTATGCCATGTCAAGTTTTATGGTTTACAATGACTTTATATTTAACAGTGGACCCGCATTCTATGCTTATTCTTACATTCATGTTTTAGCACTCCTGATCAGAGTGCCTTGACCTGGCCAGTGTCGACTGCTTGACAGTCACTTATTCCAAGTTTAGATCAACTTGGGCATACGCGTGTGTGAGGTGCTTGCACCGATCGTAAGGGTTCCACCTAATTTCTATCTTCATTGATTTATGTTATGCATATGTTTATGTTCATGTCATTCAAGTCCCATTTTATTCGCCTTCCCTTGTTTTCAAAATGAATTTAAATGCCGGCACCAAAACCGTTTTCGAACGGTTTACGTCTTTGGAGGTTTCATGCGATCGAGTGTTTCCCCACTCACTTTTTGCAATGTTTTAATGTTTTGTTTTAGGAGGTTCTAGCTCCCAGGGCAAGGACAAGTCGGTTGCAAAGTAATTCAAGGTTCTTGAGGTAGTTCTCTAAGGTTTTCATCGGTCAGCAAGGACGAGCTGGAATTTTGGAAGTTGTTCTAGTTTTTAAGTTATGTTTAAGTTATATACTTTATCCAGGGGTTGTATAAGTTTTATTTGTGAAGGTTCTCAAGTTAGTAAGTTATCTTGTGGTTTTGGAAGTATCTTTTGTGTGTTGTTGCCTTGTCTCTTTTGGGAGACGGCGGTAATGCCTCGACCTAAGGTGTTCCGCTGCGCTAATCGCAGGTTTGGGTTTCTAAGTGTAGTCTTAACCTTGTGATTAAGGTTGGGGTGTTACAAGTCTCCAGCTACCAAGCGCCAAGGATCAAAGTTTGCAAAAGCTCAAGATCGAGTCTCCAAGCCTCTACCGCGTCAAGATCAAGAACTGCTTCAAAGTTCTTCACCAAGACCTGCAAAGCCTCCAGAAGATCGAACTACAAGCGACCTCCAGCTGCCAAGCGCCAAGGACCAACGTCTGCTAGTTCGACAGCTTCTATTTTTCACATCAAAGACTGCAGTCATCTTCTTCGTTTGGTTCGTCGATCGAGATCAAGCACTCAAGCCCTCGCATCCAAGAACCTGAAGAACTACTGCTTAAGATCTTCAGCTATCAAGCAAGGATCAACGTTCAAGACCTTCAGCTCAAGAACAGCTACAAGAGTTCTTCAGCTAGACCTGCATTTGAGATCGAGACCAAGCGTCCGCGCCCTCGGCTCACCCAAATTTCAGGAGATCGAATCAGAGGATTACTTTATTGTATTTAATACAGAGATTGTACCTACATTCGAATATTAATACAAATTATATTTGTTTCTCAATTTCTTGTCTTTATTTATTTATTGCTCGAAATTTGTGTTTACACCTGCAACTTTTCTTACTTCTAGTGAATGGATTTTGCACTCCCTTCTAAATACAAATTTCTGGAATTTTGTAAATCTTGGAAATAATGTTCCTTCTGGATTAGGGACAGCGTGACCTTCATTGGTCCAGAATTCTCTTACCATACCATACTCCCAAGCCTTCATGATTGGATCATTTGGAGGGGTAGTATTCGGGCAGAAGTGTACTTTTCCTACTTGTGAAAAACCTAAGAAACTAATTCTTTTTCCCCAAGCTCTCCAGACTTCATGGTTATAATATCTCAAAGGATCCATGACCGATGCATACCACTCGTGAAACCAATTTTTCTGAGCTTTTCTTGTAATAACACTCTGAATATCATAACAACTTTCGAGATAATTAATCCGAAGTTCATCGAGACTAAATTTCTCGGCTATCAAATATTCAACATAACTAAAAATAAATCTGCATTTTTTATTTTTATTTTGTCTAAGATTACTTAGAACGAATCTACCAGGAGGTGACACCCTTCCTAGTAATTCGGGTAACCGACGTTCTGCTTCATCCGCTTGTCGATGCGAGACATTCACCATGTTGAATTCCATTGGCTAATTCTCGCGTCAGGCTGTCTGCTAATGAATTCTTCGAACCCTGTATGTGTTCAATAGAGAAAGAGAACTGGTTAAGCCATAATTGCCAATGCAGGAGTCTCCCTTGCGCTTGTATATTTGATAAATTCTTTTTGACGAAGCCAAGAATGCCTTTGCAATCAGTTCGGGTTAGAAATTCCTTTGGGGCTAAAAAGATTAAAAACTTTTCAATTCCTCTTATGATAGCAAGAATTTCTTTTTCCATAGTAGTATAATTGCATTTAGCCTTATTAAAACTTCCACTACAATATTTGTAGAGACGTTCTCCTTCTTTTATTTTGAGTACTGCACTCCAGTGCTCATTGCTAGCATCTGTCTCAAGAATCAAATCATCTTCTTCGTTAGGCAAATTAAGGACAGGAAGATTTTGACATAAATTTTTAAGATTCCTTACAAGCAATGAATCATCCAAAGTCCAATTCCACTCAACAACTTTTTTAAGTTTTCTTTGCAAAGCCTTTCTCAACTTTGCTAGATCCTTGATAAAATCCGATGCATAGGTGAGACACCCTAAAAATCTTTCTAGCTGTTTTCTATTCTCAATTTTTTCAGGAAACTTTTCTATTTTTTCTAAGATGTGTTTTTGTAGAATGACTTGTCCAACTTTAATTTGTAATCCAAGAAATTCTATTTCTTGCTCAGCATAGACACACTTGTTTTTTCCAAGGACAATTCCATGATTGATGCACTTTTGAGTTACCGCTAAGAGATCATCCTTGTGCTGTTCAATAGTTTTAGAGAAAATAAGGATATCATCAATATACACCAAACAACAATGACTGAGACCTTTGAAGATCTTATCCATTCTCCTCTGGAATATTTGAGGTGCATTCTTAAGACCAAATTGCATGACTAACCATTCATAATGTCCTTGAGGAGTACTAAAGGCTGTTAAAGGAATGCTTTCTTCGTTCATTTTTATCTGCCAATAACCACTCTTGCAATCCATTTTAGAGATTCATAAGGCTCCTTGGATTCTATTGAAGAGAATTGTTTTGTTTGGAATATAGTATCCATCGAAGACTGTGCTATCATTAAGCTTTTTGTAGTTGATGACCATTCTAGCTTTTCCTTTTTCTCTTCAGCATGATTTCTGACCATGAACGCAGGACTTGTATGTCTACTCTTGCTATACCTGATAAGCTTTTTATCTAAAAGCTCTTTTATCTGTTCCTTAAATTCTTGGAAATCTTGGTGTGTATACACCATCTGTTTAACCCTGATAATGGTATTGGGATCTGTTAAGCTGATAGTAGCGTAGGTTTTATCTTTATCCAAAAATTTTAAAGGGTTGTCAAAATAGAGTTCTTTACATAACTCTTCTTGTTGTTTTTCAATTTGTTCTTTAACAGATAACTCTAGAAGTGAAATAGTCAATGCTACTTCTTTTTGAGTTGGCACTACCCTCTCACCACGCTGGTTGCGCGAAAAATCTATTGTTTGGTGAGTATATGCCTGTTGTAGCTTTTTAATAGGTACGGAATGACCATCTATTGTGAAGATAATTTGCTGAATGGTTTGGGTACAAGGAGAATATAATCTTTGAAAGTTATTTCCAATGATCATATCATGTGATGGTTGGTTTGTTGCCCAAAGTATTGGAATTACACACTTGACTCCTCCCATTTCTATAGTTAAACCTTCAATAGCTTCACTATGGGTCATAACACTATTATCCGCAATTCTCACTTGCAAGGATTTTTTGCTGTTTTCTATAAATATTCAGGAAGTAGTGTCTTCTTGCCAAAGCATACAGAACATCCACTATCTATGTATGCACATAGTTCATATTTGTCAATTCCTTCAATGCATACTTTTATAGGAATATAGATGTTATTGGGGTTGGTTTTGGTGACCTCATAATAATTTTCTATATGCATGTTCAATTCTGGTTCTTCTTTAACTAGTTCATCCACATATATAGGTTCACTTATAGTCCTAGTTTTGTAGCCAATGATCTTTCTATCTAGACTGGATGTTCTATCTAGACAAGATCTTGCAGAACCGAAACTCATTCTACTCATTTATGAAGTCATACTTATAGCATCATCATTTTTTGATACTAGTTTATCTCTAACCGATGAGCTTTCTCCCCAATCAGATCTAGTACTCATATTCCTTAACAATTGAGGTTTGATGGTGATTTTACCATCTTCATTAACCTTAATAACATTTTTCTTGCCAATTTTGGTTGGATTAGAGAAACTATCAATCCAAGAACGTTCTATCCTGATATCTTGAGGATTCCATTTTATCCTCTGAATTTTCTGTTTAGGTTCAGGACTCTCAAACTTTTCAGCTTCTATCATAGTTACTTTTGTCTTTGGATCTATGGTATTATCTAACTTGTAGATAATTTTCCAGAATATTCTAAGTGGGTAACCACCTTGTTTCATATCCATACCAACGGTTTTTATCTTTAGAGATAAAAAGTTCTTGGCAAAGTCATCTTTAAGATTAACATAATATCCCGGTCTACAGTTGAATCTAACTGATCCATTACGTAAATTAGTCTTTATGCCAGTGATAATCTAATTGTGAAATTTATTGTGCCTAATATCACAGAGCAATGCATATAGTTCTATATCCTTGCCGTAATGTTGCAATGGAGTTATCTGGATTTGCACGCTTCCTACATGGATATATCTATATTTTTTTATCCTTGTTGTGCCTCAGAATATTATCCCAATTGATTAGATTTACTTGTCCAACGTCATACTCGCAATCTTTAATCTCTAAGTCTCCTTCCATCATTTCACAAACATATTTAGATTTTAACTGAAAGATGGATTTTTTGTAGATCATATCCTTTTGAATAATTGGAATTACCCAATCACCTTTAACTTCTTCACCATGGTTTTCATCATCTATTATGAATTTCTCTCCTTGTAAGTCTCCTAGACTTACTGAATTACCTTCCATCATATGACTAGTATCTTCATAATCGGAATCAGATTCATCATCTATGACGATTTCAACAATACCTTTGTTATTGCTAAAGGCAAGTTCAAAGGCTTCTTCCTCAGTTATTTCGTCATACTCAAGACTTCCTAAAGTTTCTATCAACTTATGATTTTTCTTGTTTTTACACTCATTAGCATAGTGACCAACTTCACCACAAGCCCAACATTTACAATTGCTTTTGCCAGTGGGGCAATAAGTACTCTTTCTGAAAAATCTTCTTTTCTATGGGGCTCGTTTGTTGGTATATTGCTTTCTCCTGAGTTTTTCACCTGTTTGTTTATTAAAAGCCTTTTTCTTATAACCTCTTTTTTGTTCAGAGGCTCCCCATTTATGTGGAGTATCCCAACAGAATAGGAATTGTTTCTTCATGGTCTGATTTTTTTTTTATATTTAGATATTATCGTTAACCCATCTTCTAATAAAGGCACATCTCATACTAAGAGTATCGGTATGTTCAGGATTCTTTTTCAACCATTCTTCAAATTTCTCTTGAATAATGGAATTTATAGGATAAGGTAGTTTATTATAAAACATAGCCAAATTCGTAGGGTTATGGCCAATTTTATGATAAAAGTAACTAAACTCATTAATATAATGCTCTAGATATCTCATATCTAGAATTTCTATACTAACAAGTTTTCGTTGATATTCTCTTATCTTTTCTTCCATTTCTAGATTAACACCAATAAACTCCATAGAAATTTCTTTGCACAGGGCTTTAAACATTTCAGTAGGATTTTCTACTGCTCTCAATATAGCTTTAGCCTCTTCAGAACTAGAATCATATCAATCTGCCACTGTTCCTGAAAAACTGTGTTCTAAATAATTTAGAAAGTTTTCAGATGTCTAGTTGGCATTTAGATTGAGAACACTACTCATACCCCTCTTCCAATGTTCAAATATTTCTTCCCTGTTACGGACTCCATCTAGATTTAACATGTACCCAGTTTGATTTATTGGAGTAAGACTTACTTCTTCATGAAGAGGTTGATGTAAGGTTTTAAAAGAAAATGGCTTAGCTCGTCCAACCGTATTATTTCTTGGTTGGAAATATCTATTATTACTACGGCTAGATTCACAACAATTTTGAGGTAATGGTATTACATGGACTTGGTTTGTTTCAAGTTCTTCCCCAACTTCATTTTCCTCGGATATTTTGATTAATCTCTCTCTAATCTCGTCTAGAGGTATAACCTCCATATCTTCTAATTTGATTAGGTTCATTTGTTGGTATATTTCTTCTTCAATTAGCACATAATTGACCTCTTTAATCTTATTATTAACCTCCTCTTCTAACAATATCTGTTTTTCGGCAATAATAGTCATAATATTATTAAGAGCTACTCCTTCTTGCTCTATTTCGAATAACCCATGGAGTTCCTTCAAACTAAGAGTTTGAAATTCCTTCGTCATCTCTTTCTTGATTATTAGGAGATTCTTCTTCTTCTTCTCTTTTAGCAACCTCAACAAGTTCCGGTGCGTTTTTCTTAAGAGAATGCAAAGGAAAAGGAACTTTGTTTTGTTGATTTTGGAAATGTTATTTATTTTTATAAGTAGTATTGGTATTACTTAAACTTTTATACTCAAGCACTCGATGTCTTGAATCGTTTAACAAACTTATATGGGAAGTATGGGCAAACTTGTTTAAAGCTCTTACTTCACTTCTAAGTGCTTCTAAATCTTTTTTAAGGTCTAAAATTAAATCAAAGATATAATTTAACTGAGCTTCTACCCCGCTTGTCTGATCTGGGTTATGAAGGATATGAGCATAATCAGGATAAGGACAATTGGTTGAGGTCATTAAATACTAAATAATATGTTTTTTTTTTAAATTCACTAATTATAATTAGTGAAGTTTGACACGTGGCTCTGATACCAAATGGAAAAGGACCATAAATAAAGCAGGAATATATAAACTATAGTAAATGGGATTATTAACTGTGCTAAGATAGAGTTTTAACCACTAAGGACCAAAAACAAAACTAAAAGGCAACCATGGACTAAAGTGCAAATATGAAGAGTTCAATTGTCACCCAGAAATTATTACCTCATAATATAGGGTACCTGATAGTTATTTTTCAAAATATAGGGCCCTTATAATTATTACACTAAAATATAGGGTCCTGATTGTCTTTAATTCCATGTTATTGCATGATTTCTTATTGGTAGAATTAGTAATGATGTATGCTATTAACTTTGAGATTCCAAGTTCAAATCTTGATGTTGCAATATGTATATTTTCTACTTTTTGGAAACAAAACCAAGGGCTATTATATTTGTTGGATTCTCTTTTATTGTTGTTTCCATAATTTGTTGTTGTTTCACATTATCATTAGTATTTTATTTTTAACCATTATCTATGATAACTATATGCACTATATAATTTCTTCATATATTTTTATAGTTCAAGCACAAATTATATAGAATGATGACGTAATTTATTGTAATTTAACTCATGAAGTTAGAGCACGTTGTGTATTGTAGTTTTTCTTAGTTGTAAATTAAAAGTTCGTAACTACACTTACATCACATAAAACATCATTATGCATCATTTTTTAATAATAGTTAAATTTTTGTTAACTATATATGAACTTAAATTGTTATTACATAACAATTCTATTGTATTTATGAAAATTATTTTACAATTTCCAAATTTTTTAATTATTATAATTTATTATAAAATATTTCATTTAATATTTTGTCCCCCTTGACACTAACTCCTTGCTTCGTCATTGATCATATACCAACCTTCTTCTGACAACGAATTTTCATTCTCTTCCCGGGCTTCTTCCGCGCGTGCGAAAATGGGTTGGGCACATGGAGCATCGTGCACCTGGGTTCATAATCGAATTTCTACATTCTTCATAGTTGTAAATCCATCATTCCCAAATTTGACTATCGTTTAATAAAAAAAGCTAGTAGAATATTATATATGAAGGAAACACATATTTTTACCACTAAGGTAAAGCGAAAAACTCTTCCTTGCCTTTTATTTGTTGTACGGTTTTTTTACTACTGAAAAAAAAAGAAAATTCTATCATAATTGATTTTTTTTTCAACTATGTTAGTTGAAAATTCTTTATTATTAATTTGGTAAAAGTAAATATCATTCCGTTAAAAATATTTGTGTACCAATAAGTATGATTAGTTATTCTAACAAGTTACTCTGATCAAAATATATCGATTTCAATTTTTTTAAATGTAGAATCAATGGTTATCATACTTTTTAATTATGATAGTTGAAAAAATATTCAATATTTGGGGTAAAATCTCCTTAAAAATATTAAACTTTGTAAAAGTTTTCATCTCAATGGATAACATTACTTATTTCAACAAGCTACTTTTATAAATATATATTAATTTTGACACACTAAATAAAATATGCTTTACAACTCCTATAATTAATTTTTTTTTCAATTACCATAATTGAAATTGTAAAAAAAAGAATAAATAAAAAATTTGGTAATGTATCCTACTCCCTCTTTTTCTAAATAACTAAGTTTCACGTTTTCTAATATTTATCTTTCTTCAATAATATTTTAGGTAATATTTTATCAAAAAAATTAATTTTATACTTTTCTAAAAGTATTTTTTAGTAATCTAAATGTATCAATTTTATATGATGAATAATTATATATATCGAGAAATTAACGGTTAAAGTTGATGGCACGGAAAACGGGGCGATAATTAAAAAAAAATCAGAGAGAGTACCTATTTGTTCTGTTTTTCTTTTTCCATTCTGTAAACTTTTTTTTTTTCCAACACATTCTGTAAACTTTTATGAAAAAACAAAGATATTTCTTTTGGCAGCGGAGGTAACTAATCAAATTATCCATTTTGGTGGAACCGCCATCTTTCTCTGGCAAGGCAGAGAGAAGAGTGAAGCGAGACAGAGTTGGTCGGACAACCATGGCGTACTATGCAGTTATTCCTTCTTCCCCAGCGCCTTCCTCTACTTTCCGCCGGAAATGGCTGCCCAACGTTAGCATCTCCAGTTCCACTTCCTCTTTCTTTTCAAATATCCGTTTTCCTCCTTCACGGTACTCTATCTCTCTCCCTCTTACTATGCTTTACTTGCATCATTCAACAGTCAAATTCATTGAAGTCAGCTGCAGGTCGACTTACTGTGTTTCTTTATTTGTTATGTATGCCATTTCCAATTTAATGTCTCCCATACTTTTTTGTGGAGCCTTTTCATTTCGTTTATCTTTAATCTGGTAAATAATTTTTCTGTCAAGTTTGAGGGAGAGTAAGAAATGGATGTTTGCTCATCATAAATAAGTAAATTTGTTTGGTTGGGTACAGTAGAAATGGCTTATCTTCAATTCAATTATGGAGTAAGGCGGGATTTTGGGTTATTGATTAGTTTTGCCGTCCATTCTTTGTATGAACTATGCTCTGATAGAATGCTGGCATGTTTCATAAACAGAAGGATATGACTGGAATGTTATATACATGCTTTTGATTTTGTTTTGGGATGAGTTTAATTATTTTTCTTCTGAGTGGTCTCATTTTGGTGGATAATCTTATGTACAACTCCTAAGAGGTACAAGATTGGTAGCTATGCAGGCAGCGTACGACTTCACTCATAGAAAGTTCTCAGATAATGAAGTTTAAGCTCCTGTGAATTCTCAAAAGTCAAATCCTAGTGATTTGTTGTCCTTCCCTGTATTCCTCTAAATTGCAATGAGTATCATTATACTGTGAAATAATGGACTTGAGCCCAATTCAACCCCAAAAGCTAGCTTAGGAGGTTGAGGCACTCAAGTCATTATAAACACCACAATATGGGTGTCAAAGGCTGATGTGGGGCAACTCAACACGCCCCCCTCACCACGAGGCGCAGACAACTGCGGGCGCGGCCCCAACATCAATGACCCTAGCTCTGATACCATGTTAAATAATGGACTTGAGCCCAATTCAACCCCAAAAGCTAGCTTAGGAGGTTGAGGCACTCAAGTCATTATAAACACCACAATATGGGTGTCAAAGGCTGATGTGGGGCAACTCAACATATACCGATATGAATAACCCAATTTGTCTTAATTCTTCTTTCTCAAATTATCTAAATATCTTTTCTAACCTCTATTTTTGGCTTACTGAAGCAAACTTGTATTTAATCTTGTGGAAGCGGAAATATTGTTTCATTCTGACTACCAAGAATCTCTGTCTGAACGGAATATCAGTTAATATTGCCTCGACATAGAGATCATAGTGTCTTGGGAAAACTTTTAAGCTAGTGAATTCAACGCAAATAAGTTCAAATTACTGTGTGAACTATGGATGGATGATTGAAGTTCGGACACTTATTTTCTGTATCCCTTGTCCTTGTCTGATGGGAGAATAGCAGGCTTCTTTAGTCTTTCATCAGTACTGTAGTTTTCAATATTGTTTTCTTTTAAAATTCTTTTTCGATAGCACTTATGTTTTAGTTACAGGTTCTTATTGCTGATATATGATTTGCTTTGTCCTAGTTTAAGATCTAGTTTTTATGTTGGAAGAGTGCAGAAAAGGAATGTGGTCTTACTTTCCTATTATCTAACTGTTGACATTTCTCTTCAATGGAAAATGGAACAGATGGTCTGTCTGCACGGCATATCAATTGTTTAGTGTTGGGGTTGTTTTGTAGCATTTATAAAAGGGGAAGGTTTGCAATATGATTGCGTGATGATCATTATGGAACTTAGTACTTTTTCTCCCTTTTGATTGTGCATCTTTCTCAGAAGCATCCTGAAATCTGTGTTAGGTCTTATCAACATGGAATCCACTGTGATAGCATCGCATATTGCACCATTATATGTGGAGCTGTAAAGTTCAAAGAACCTTCTTCATCGGCAATGGAGTCTTTAGTGAAGGAGCCACACAAATATTTTGATCATGTTATCATCACAGTCCGGTCTGGTGATGGTGGTCATGGTGCAACACTCAAAATGGCCAGTCTGAAAGAGTCTTCTAAATCTGAAAGTAAATATGGAAAATCAAACCAAAGGAGAAAAGGTACATACAAGAGGGACAGCGATGGATCTCTTATACTTCCTGTCGGTGGACATGGTGCAGATGTTGTTATCTATGCTGATGAGAGTAAAGACACCCTGTTGGAATTCCACACGAAAAGCCGATATAACGCAAAACGTGGTGGAAATGTTGATGCTATGGGTGTTCTAAATCCCCAGTTGCGTGATGGATTTGCAGCTCCAACATTGCGGATACCAGTCCCTATAGGTGTGTTACTTCATAAATGTGGTGCCTTCATTTGATCTTGAGATCAGGTGTTGCTTTTGTTCCTTTTTGCTTTATTGGCTGATTGTTGAGGCTAAATAAGGCACAAGGAGTAGTTTCATCATCTTTTGAGCTTTTAACAGTTAACTATTTGAAGGAGAAGCCACCTCTGCACTTTGAAAAGCTATAGACTGGTCACTGGAGTTGAATAGTTTGAATAAGTGGGAGTTTCATGGCTTTAGTGACTTTATTGAATTCTATTATGATAGGTACTGTTGTAAAACGAAAGCGAGGAAAACTTTTAGCAGATCTTGCAAATCATGGCGACGAGGTTCTTGTGGCAAGGGGTGGACAAGGAGGGGTAAGACATTAATGCCTTGTGATCCTGCTTTTTGTTTCTTATGCATGTGGCCGCCTGCCTGCCTCTGCTTTTGGTGCACTTTCTGCTATGTATTAGAATTTAGAAATAAGCAGATGATTCTTTAACGCTTGATATATCAGATTTTACTATAAAGCGAAGTGTGATTACCGTCCCCCCTCCCTCATGGGTTTGGGGAATGTTGCTCCTAGTAGTGTTGGAGTTGTTACTATGAATCACATACATTTGGTTTCTCTTATGGCAGATTAGTTTGTTGGAGATACCAGAGCATAGACGGAGAAAGATGACAACTTTGACAACCAATGTAATGAGAGATGACAGCGATAAGGTAAATATTTGCCTTTTCTAAGATATTTAATGTAAACTTGTAATTTTGCTGACGATGAAAGACTGACCATAGACGTAATTACCAAAATATAAATTAGATGTATGAGTACCTCAAAGCAGTATGTTCTATAACTATTAGGTTTGTGAGTTTATGAGTTCACACTTTGTGACTACATCACTGCCTACTTATCACAGATAAAACCAAGGAAATTGGTTTTCATGATGAAATTGTCACATTTGCGCATGTTTCATGGATGCGGAGAAAATGAGACCACATTTAGAAGTTATATCCTCATGTTTCATTTGGAGTTTTACCTTGTCAGGGGTCATGAGAACTGGCACTCCAAGTAATGTTGATTTGCAGAAAATCCTTTTATTTTTCCTACATGTGTTTAGATGGTTGACCATAGTTTAAAGAAAAACACACTTATGTTAAAGATTCAATTTACTGAAAGATTTAGAATGACGAGTTTGTGGTGTAAGGATGTGATAGACCCCGTCCCGAAAAAAGAAGCAGTTCCCTTGATCTGTTTAGCATTCAAACAATAGAAAAGAAAACTTTATACGGCATGATCCTTTTTTGCATTTTAAACTTAATAAAGGAACATCGGAAATTTTTTAGGATGCTGACAAACAGAAATCTCGGCAGTTTTATGCGATTGATGTAGTTGGGTAGTTCCATTTTCATTTTTCCATTAGCCCAGATAGCTGCAATCATGGGAGGCTATTTTCTTTATGTGCTCCAGTATAAACAATCAATTGGCCGACTATATCATTGGGTAGGATTTATGCATAGAGCATACAACAGAAAACGAAGCAAAATTGGGTTGCTTGCATTCTATGCCTTGGAAGTCATTCTTTGTACTTCATTGTAGTTCCCCAAGTTATCTATATTTGCTTTATGTGTAATTATGTATAGGTGGACAAACATACGAGGGAAAAGTATGCAGGTCACTGGGACAACACTTCTTCTATGGACAATACAATTGCAATTTGCAAGTATGGGACTTGTCCTACATCAATTTTATGGGCAATTGATGAGGGTTTTATAGACCAACTGGACTCCACCTAGTAGACTAGTCTTTTAGGATGTGGATTCAGGTCTGTAACAGTTAGTATTAGAGCCAACTCAGAGTGGTGGCTTTGACCAATGAGAACTCAGAGCGGTGGTCCTTAGAGGGGGAAAATAAAAGGGGGGGGGGGGTTGAATCTTATGGGCCATATGAATTCCAAGGATGAGACTTGTCTCACATCGATTGTATGGGCCAATCGATGAGGGGTTCCGGATGGGCTCTCTTACCTAATAGACTAGTCTTTTGAGACGGGTTCTCCTGTTTGCTCTGTAATAAGTTCATCAATAATTCTTATATGCTGTTGTGGTAAAGAGCTGTAGACTAGGAACTATGTAAACTGACAACTGACAACTGATTGATGGTGATGTTATAGTGTATACGTCTTCCTATCAAATAATGTTATGGTGAATACGTCTATACAGTGCTCTACTTTCCCTGCCAGGAATTTATATAATCAATCTTTGTTTTCTGTAGAGATGGGTGGAACATTAATTCTCCTTGAAATTGATTAAGCCCTAGTGCTAAATTTTGACTAAAATAAAGTCTAGTTACAACTTACAATTGGTTGTTTTTCTATGAATAAATACAAACTAGCAAGTTACTTTTTCGATAGGCTATAGCTAGACCTACTAAAGTATGCGATACTTTTGCCAAAATTTGAAAGGACATGTGAGCTATGGTCTGGCCTGATTTCTATATCATGTTCCTTCCTTAGGTCATGGCTGATGTTGAGTTCTGGTAAGATAGATGGAACTATTTTCCCTTCGACACACACATTATTGTGGCTAGAAGTTAAAGAGGTTTGAATTGCCCGTGCAGCTTCTTCAACAGAACTCAATATGCTTATTTTTTGCTGAAGTATGAGCATGAGTCGAGGCTGAACTGCATTGAAGATTTTTGCCTTTAGCTATAGAAGTTTGATTGAATTTGGTATGTCCATGCAGATTAAGTTTGACATATTGTCTCATCACTCATTAGTGTGCTTGTTTCAAAATCATGAAATTTGAACATATAATTCTGTTTCCTGGAGTATGAGAAGAAATGAAATGAAATACTTTTTCTTTCTTTCCCCTACCTTCAGTAATAATGTGCTATTTTGGTGCTTAATAAATAATTTATGTTCATATCTGTCGAAATAGTTTTGATGTTTGACCTTGCTGGTACATTGCAGGTTTTGGTACTTGGTCAACCTGGAGAGGAAGTCAGTTTGGAGTTAATACTCAGAGTAGTGGCGGATGTTGGTCTAGTGGTGAGTGGCTCTATCTACCGGAGTCTTCTTCTTTACTGTGTTGATGTTCATTTTGTACAATGGAACCTCTTTTTTAGACTGATCTTCCATATACCAGCACTTTTACTGCTTTGCATTTGTATGTAATTTACAATTTCGTGGAGATGTGTGTGTGTGCGAGCGAGAGAGAGAGAGAGAGTGATGAAATTGTGTTGGGGAATCTTAAGATCCCAGCAATACTATCTGGGAGTACATGTGTATTGTTTCAGAATCAATGCTTTCATCAACCTTTACCCTTGCTAAACCCGATATTGTTGTGGTTTATATGGTTGTCGTTATTAATTTTATTAACATCATTATTGTTATGGTTGCTATTGTTAATATTACTACTACTATTATTATTAACATTATAACATTAAGTCACTATCATTAACATTTAACATTAACATTAACAGTTAACATTAACATTAACATTTAACATTATTTGATCTCAGGGACTTCCAAATGCTGGAAAATCGACGCTTTTATCGGCCATTACCCTTGCTAAACCAGATATTGCAGATTATCCATTTACAACTCTGATGCCAAACCTTGGACGTCTTGATGGTGACCCAACTTTAGGGGCAGAAATGTATTCATCTGAGGCGACATTGGCAGATTTACCTGGTCTTATTGAAGGTGCTCATCTTGGAAAGGTACATTGTGCCAGGCATTTGTTTTGTCCACTCAACTTGCTGCAGGTCATTAATTTGTAATGCACCTGTCGTTCAGGGTCTAGGTCGTAATTTTCTCAGGCATTTGCGGAGGACTCGACTTCTAGTGCATGTTGTTGATGCTGCTGCGGAGGACCCTGTCAGAGACTACATAACTGTGAAAGAAGTAAGTGATTTCCCCGCTTTCCCTCCCAAGTTGTTAGCTCTGGAAGTTCGGAACCTCATATTCATGTTTCCTTATATGCCATCAAAGGGGGAAATCATTTGTGGGTTTCTACTCTTTCGTAAACAACTTCTTTCCTTGCTGGGATTCGAGTCATTCGGCTTTTGGACATTTCGAGAATTTTTCTTCGTAGGATTCAGAAGGTTTCCCTTGTGGTCTTGTAGCATACATGAAAATATATACTGAATATTCGGAGGAAAGAATTATGCTACTTAAATTACTGCATATCTTTAGTGTAAACAAGTGAAGAGATTCATAATAGGGAGCTCACATTTTTGTGAGGACAAGTCTGATGGAAGAGTTATGGTGATGCTACCTCTTACTACAAAAGACCTATCAGACCTAGAAATGATATCCCATCAAATAGCTTAGGAAGAAGATTGCAAATATTGGATCCCTATACAATTCTTGGGTAGGCCTCAGGCTTCTTGGGTTGGGGGAATTTAATTCCAAAGATGGCTTTATCAAAAAATATTTTGAGGAAAATTTTTCGTATGTTTCTGGGTTGCTCTTGATTTTTCCATGTGATAATTCATTCACTTATTTTATTTAGTATTAATTATTTTATGTTTTTCTTTTTCCTAGGAGCTGCGGATGTACAATCCTGATTATCTTGAACGACCATATATTGTGGTGCTCAATAAAATTGATATTCCTCAGGTAGGATCCATTTTATGTCAAGGTGGAATATAGCAATTTTGATTAATATCTGAATGTTAACTTGTTTCCTTTGCTAATCTTTTACATAGTAATGTGATGATTTAGTGCTCTAAGTGTCTTGGAAGAAAACCTAGATTCGTAGTGTTCCTTTGCTTTAATGTCCTTTTTCCTAATGCTTTTTGAATCATTCAAATGGAAACTGACAATTTTCTTTCTTTAACTTTCTTTCTTTCTTTAAGTGCACCACCCTCACTACTACTATATGTGTTCATAAACCTTGACAGACATTGACTTTCTTTCGTTAAAAGTGTGCCACCCTCACTACTATATTTGTTCATAATCCTTGACAGAGTTTTACTTTCTTTCTTTGAAAGTGTACCAACCTCACTACTATATGTGTTCGTCATTTAATTTAAGCAATGGAGTCTAGATTCTAGCCAAAAGCGTGACATGAAACCTGATTTGAACCAATCTTCCACGTGTGTTATGGATATAAGCTTGCCCTTCACACTTCTACTTTGTTTTAGAAGTTAGGGCTGCAGTGAAATGTTTTTGGTGTGGTTGAAGGGATATGCTTCTGAAGAAATAGACTTCTGGGCAAAGTAGATCTGTCTGCTCCCTGCTGAGAACCTAGATAAAGAAGTGGTACGTTGAAAAAAAAAAAAGTTGAATGGATTTATATGAAGTAACTTTCCTAGAAAATGACCTTAACTGACTGGCACAGGCATTGTGTGTTGCCCTCCTAGTAATATGGGAAATCAGTTTCTTTTCTTTCTTTCTTTATTTTTTTTTTAATTACTAGCTGTGAAGTGCTAGAGATTAAATTAATCACAGATATTGGACACACATTTCCATTAACAAGAATATATGATCGACCGTTCCATTTAAATTTTAAGAGTCGCACTTGAATTAGCTGTGGAAGCTGAGGCCTAATTTCAGTAGGAATAGACAAAGTGGTCTGATATATCAGTAACAGTTGAGTAACTATGCCGATTTTTCGAAATTTCCATCATTAAATATTAGTATATTTCAATTTATTTTTACAATTTGAATTCTTTTCTTTTCTATGGTATTTATTCTAATTGATTGCTGAATTTGATATTAAATTGTGATGCTTAATATTTACAGGCAAGGGATAGCCTTCCCTCTTTGACTGAACAAATACTGAAAATTGGTCAGGACAGCGCGCCAGCACCAGAAGCACCTGAAGAAGCAGGTGAAGATGCAGATCATCCTGAGAATGACGATATGTTACCTTCAGTTTCTGAAGAGAATAAAAGAGATAAGGGGATTGAGGACTATCCCCGGCCCCTTGCAGTTGTAGGAGTGAGCGTTTTGTAAGTCATCATCAATCTCCGCATGTTGCATATACTTGTCCTCATATCAGTGTTTTTACATTTATCAGAGCTTTAAGTTTGAGTGCCTGCTCATTCTTTTGTTTGCTTTGCAATCCTGCTTTGATTACTAATTGAGGATCAGTCTGTTGTTTGTTTCTGCTGAAGTCCTTTATTCCATTCTGGGTAGCATTTTATTGACATGTGTATGATGTTTGCATTCATGAGTCCCATTCTGGCTTTTGTGGTCTAGAAATTGATTATGGCGGAAGCATGGTCAATTTGGTGAAAGTTAGTGAAAGTGATGGAGTCTATTAAGCATCCTGTGGTTATTTGAAAGGATTCTACGGTGGCGACGCTGTAAAGGGCCAACTGCTATATGCTTATATCCCTTTGTTGTTTTGCTTGGGTGTCTGAGTGTAAGGAAAGTCTGTAGATTCCCCTCTGCCTGAGTGAAAGTTGGAATTGCACCTCGGAGTAAAACAAATTATTGATATTTAGATTCAAGGTTTTCTTCATCTAATATTTTTTCCCCTTGGGGTTAACTGACATGGCCCCTCTAGGGGCCTTGTCTCTACAGGAGCATGTGGTGGACAATTATCGTCTTTCAGCCCACATATCATATGCAACTGGCCAATATGGCAGCACAAAGTGCTCTCTGGTCTTGGTGCATCTAAGAGTGTAGAAAGATTGAACAACCCCCCCCCCCCTCAAATACACACACACACAAAAAAAAAAAAAAAAAAAAACCTAAAAAAGCAATTTTCACTACATATGCTGTTAAGATCAGTCTGCGGGACTGTCAGTTTAAAATAGATGGAACTTTATCTGACTCTCTGTTCGGTCATCAAGTAGAACAGTCCCAAGTGAGGTCAACCCGTTTGTAGAGATTAGCCTCCCATCAAGTATGGCGATTTATGTGTCCAGGGACATGCACTGGAGAGTGGAGACTAGTTTAGTTTTCAATGAGGAAATATAGGATCACTGCCCATCAGCTACCTATGAGCAGATTGCTTGGTATATCTTCCTGGAAGAATGGAGAGTGGAGCACAGAATATACTTCCATCTGCTTTGCAATTCTAATTTCTATTCATACATAACTAGTTAGGATGGAAGATTGCTTTGTAATTCTAATTTTAATATCTTCCTATACATGGGGGGAAGACTGCCTACATCTATCTCCTCCCCCCCCCCCCCCAGACCATGCATTAGCAGGATTATACTGAGGGTTGTTGTTGTACATAACTGCTTAGGATGGCAGATGGAGCCTTCTATATGGAGATTATGGTTGCCGGTGTAAGAAAAGTATAGAAAATGTGGCCACTTAAACAGTTACAGGGAGCTGTGACACCAGGATGAGTTCAGCATATCTTGTCACACTAATGAATTTTCTCATTCAGCAACCCATACACCCCCCCCCCCCCACACACACACACACTTACACCATCACAGGAGAAAACGGAAAAGAAAAGAAAGCAATTTAGACAAAAAAAGGGAAAAAAAGAGCAATTACAGCAAGAAAATGAAGAAGGAAAATATTTTATTGTTGTGCTGCATAGAGACAAAGCAAAGGAAGGCAATGGAGTTTCAGATTATACCCTCGTCAAAGTGGTTAAGACTTAAGAGTATGACATTTTTAGTGTATATTATATTTAGAACTGCCACTGCATGTTACAAGCATTTTTTATGGAACTTCATCTATTAAACAGAAGTAGAATCTGGTAGCTCCCAGAGCTCTTGTGAACCACATCTATCTTGGGCAATAAAGTGAATACGCCCTAGTGTACTGAGGCCCATATCAGTCAGATAAGAGTAGTTGTTCCCTTATACAAAAAGCAATTTTGACGGAGAGCATTTAATAGTCAAATGAGCATTTCGTCACAGAAGGCAATGCTACAATAAGGTCAATATTATGTTTGACAGTTTGAGAATTGAAGCTTGGCATAGTATTCAAGTGAGAAAGAGAAAATTTTTTATCAAAACAAAAAAAAAAAGTCAGAAAGAGCAAATTTGAATAGAATTCATGTGGCTGAAAAGTAACTCCCATCTCTATACTTGGTGACTGTTAGCCGTGAAATTTTCCCTACTTGCCGGGGGATTTCAGTATTGAGGTGTTCATCTTCTTTTTGTTGGTCACTGTCGATACTTGAGTTTCGGCATTTAACTGACGGGACTATCATTCCAAAGTGGTTCTTGTCCTCTCATTTTCCCTTTGAATGAAACACTGGTTTTTATTTGGAGTACATAAGTATGACATGATTATAGAACCATGATCATCATTGCATTAGAATAGCACCTCATGTTAGAAAGTGAGACAGACTCCATGCCTAGGTCATTAGATCAGTATTCTCCTGATATTGAAGCATCTATGGCAATAGTGGCATCTTCTTTAAGACGATGTCATGCTAATTTTATTACACAACCACATCTGTTTTGGACTGTGTCTGGGAAAGATTAAGTCAACAGATAAAGATCACAGTTTAATTACACAGACTTCCTATGAATCATGATGGCAGATACATCATGTCAGTGCATCACAATCTGGGTCCTCATGATGTTAAGTCTTTTCATTCTCTTCCTTTCCCCCTTTTCAAACTCAATTCATATTGAGGATTGTGGGAAAACTGGGATGTCTTTCTGTTGGTCTACTTGTGTACTTTTTAGGGTCAGTTTAAGCACGTTCCTGTGTATTTTGCTGTCAATTAAACGGTGTTGAGTTAATTTGGGGTTGATATCTGAGCTTAATGCCAAGATACAATTTTAAACATGTAAAAGCATGTATATTTGAGTGAATGCTGATCTTTTTTTTTGTGAACCATTGATACTCCTAGCAACATAAACAGCTAGTAGAACTCTGGAATACTCCAGGTCTAAGGCTGTCAATATATTTTGTATCTTGTTCTGATTCTAGATCTTGTGCAATTACAGGAAAGGCATACAGGTGAATGAGATGTTGCAAGAAATAAGGAAAGCCTTAAGGAAGTGCCGGCAGCACACAACTCAAGAATTGTCTCTCAGATAGCAAACTTTGGAGCTCCCTTAGTTGCATGGACGTGGAAGTCACTGCTAATGATATGTCAGTCCTTGGTCAAGTCAACAGCTGAACAGTCGCAGATTTCAATACACTAGGAGGTCAAATGGTCAAAATTCATCTTTTGGGATATTGAGGTATGTTTGACCATCTTGTGATGCTTATCTATCTTCCTTTATATTCCCCTTTTGATGTGGGAGCTTTTGTGGACAGTTTATTTTCTGGTTATGTTTAACTTTGTAGGATGCTAGTTGAGCATCTTTTGTCTCAATCCTATTATTATCATTATTATTATTTATTATTATTATTATTTATTATTATTATTATTATTATTATTATTATTATTATGATCAATATCTGATTGGTAAGTTTCGGTTAGCCAAATTAATTTGCGATTTGTATCTGGTCCTAAAGTTTCAGTTAACCGTACATACACTGATTATCAAACAAATACAATCAATGTCCTTCCTACCTTCAGGGGTTAACATAATATATTGTATTACGTTCCTAAGCTAATGAATTCTTATTTATCACGAAACAATAATGTTTTATTGGTTTAAAGTCGTAAATTAGTTATTTCCAAATTTTCCAATAACCGATCCCCGGATGTGTGATCCGAAAAAAGAATTTCAGATAAGTTAACCAATCCGCTAGCTTCAAAAATTATCTGCTAATTATCCAGTCTTTTTATTGGATTTTGGATCGGATCACAGATTTCTTGGCCACCCCTAAGTAGGAGCCAAATAATGAAGTGAGAAGAGTTGATGAAACAGGAAAATTTCGGTAGCCCCCCCCCCCCCCCCATGTAACCTTTTGAAATATATATGAAGTATGCTTTTTTTATTAGTTTTTTTTTAATGAAAAAAAAAGAGAAGAAATGTCCGTCTGGTCTAATCACTTTGTGTAGCTGTCTATGGGTACTAAGCTAATATCAGTATGGTTGATTTGGTGATTGCAGTATATACTTTCTTTTTCAACAGAGGTGTCTACGATGACATGCGTTGGACCTAACTCCTAAGACCTGCAGAGCCGTGGGTATAGATGGCTGCTTATACCGACCTGTTGATAAGCACGTCGCTGGTTTGAGCTAGCTTGTTTGTGTTTTCAAATGGAATTTGAGATTAGTTTTGGCTTTAACTTATTGCTCATCAGTTCTTGCCTTTATAAAAGTATACGTATTTGATGTTTATATGTCAAATGCAACCATCAATTTTGCATTTGTATCATATGTGTGACTTCTTAATGTACGATATGTGAAAGCAGTCGACACAACAACACATATGCCACATTTTGGGGAGAAAACTCAACCCCCAGATTCAATGAATGCTTGAGTTGTATTTATGAAATGGTGTGCGTGTGTCCTGTTTGCATGTCAAATTCAGTTACCATTTTCGCACTTGGATGATACATATGACTTCTAATAGAATAGAGTTTGAGGATTTTCCTGAGAAGACTGAGTAGAACATATGCAACATTTTCAGCCAACTTCCTGATCAGGTTCAATAAATCCTTGAAGTATGCAAGACAACCTTATCTGCTACTTTGGATGCCTACAGTTTTAGCTTCTTGACGCATAATTAGGAAACAATTACGTTTGCAAGCCACGAGGCACTTGGGTTCATAGACAAACGTACCAAAATGTCGGACCCACTGTTTGTTCTGGTTTGGGAGTTGGAAATGTACGTTCAACTCCTGAGCCTTAGTTTCATGAATGCACTGAATTCTAGGGCTTATAACGTCATTGATGATGGTTAGCAATTAGAAACTCCTAGGAGAAAGTACAATGTACGAAGCTGTCCCCAAATCGTTTAGTGGGGCAGTCCTCACAAGTGGCTTCTTTGGACTTGAATTCAGTCTTGTTTGGGTTCAATTCAGTCTGATTTTGGTTGGGTCATTTTCGGGTTTACAGGAATCTAAGGGCATGCATGTCTAGTAAATTCAGGTTCAAGCAGTCATTTTTGGGTCAGTTTTACCATGGGGGGTATCTTTGGATTCTTCTTGAAGTTTCAATTCCAGTCTTATGCTTATCCGCAGCTTTAGGAGAGAACAAGGACGTGGAAATTTTAGAAATTCACCAGTTCATCCAATGAGAAAATTAGCTCTGTGAAAATCAGAAAGCCACTGCCACTGTCACAGTTTCTCTCTCCTCGTTATCTATCTCATGAGCCATAGTTTTAGCAAAAACCGGAAGTATTTTTCAGATATTTTGGTATGAGTTTGAGGAAACAATTTTGGAGTATTAAATTTGCCATGTGGGAAAGACTTATGAAATATGAAAATTGAGGAGAGACACGATGAACAGGTTAATGCTGACAAGTATCAGCCCAGAATTCAGGGCAGACACGTATCAGAGAGGATGCTCTCATCAGTCCATCCATTGAACACAGACACTCTTCTGTTTTCTGTTTTGACAGCATATAAATACCACGCACGCACACCCTTTGCTTCACTGCTTAGTCTTAGACAGCATCTCAGTTGACTGACTTTATTACACATACATACATCAGTTTCTTCTCTCTAATCTTTTCTTTACTTGTCTCTGTTTTCTGCTTTGTTATATCTTTGTGTGCAATGTTGAAACCAAAGTTGGAATTGGGGGACCCAAACCAGCAGCCAGCAGGAGGGAAGAAGCAGCAGACGGGCCGGGCCGGGTCGAGGAAGGGTTGTATGAGGGGTAAGGGCGGGCCGGAGAACGCCCTGTGCACGTACAAGGGGGTCCGGCAGAGGACATGGGGGAAGTGGGTGGCCGAGATCCGGGAACCCAACCGTGGGGCCCGCCTCTGGCTCGGCACCTTCAACACCTCCCACGAGGCCGCCCTCGCCTACGACTCTGCCGCCCGGAAGCTGTACGGGTCGGATGCCCAGCTCAACCTCCACCGGGGCCCTCAGCCCGGGCCTCCGTGGGTCCATCGTGACAGTAACAGCTGCGTAACGGGTGGGTCTACCACCAGTGACGTCATCAGCCGTCCCCAGTTCCACATTGAGGAGTCCTCTAATACTACGACGAGCACCGGCAGGAGGGAGAGCTTCGGGGAGAATGAGGTGAGGACGATGGACCAGCAGGAGGCCGGGCTATGGGAAAGCCCCAACCCCAGCCTGCCGGAACTCGATGACGCCTTGTGGGCCGAGACTGCAGTTACCCTCGGGTTCCCCCAGCCCGGTGGGGGCCCGCCCGGGGCTGATGAGCCGGGCTTTTTGTGTGGGGATTTGGGCGACGGAGTGGGAGGCTTCCAGCTTGCATGGTCTTTCTAAAACCGTACCTACGTGTGGCAGGAGAATAAGAGGTAAGAGGGACCGTGTAACTTGCATGAATGCATACACTTGGAGTTGTGGTTCCATATATCGGCTGTGAAGTGAAGATCGCATAAAGGTTGGCTATTATTAGTGTTGAGTGAAAGTTTATCAACTTACATGAGTTGATCCAGGTAGGTGAAGCGTGTACGTTGTGAATAGGTTACGTAGCATGGTATAGATTATAATAGGCTATAGGGTTTGTTTAACGTATTTATACTATAGTGTCTTTGTTAGAGTATTTTCTTTACCTATTTCTTTTCTTCTTTTTGCTGTAATGAAAAAATGTCAAAAAAAAAAGCGTCTAAGATTATTCTTGTTCTGAACTCACAATTCAGTTGGAAAAGATCTTACCTGTTATTTGGATTGGTAACTCTTTCCAATCCAATCTAATTCAAATCATACATAATTCTCCAAAAAAACATCCTATTTTAAAACACAATTTCCCAAAAAACATCGTAATCTATTCAATTCAATCCAATCTAATCCATCTAAATATCATTTTATTCAATCCAAAGGGCAGAGCCAATATGCAAATTCCTACTTACTATTTCTGTAAAATAATTAGGAAATAAAATAAATAAATAAATGAAATAAAGATGAGAATATAGAAATGGGGGCGGGTGATGAAAGCCACGAGATGCGTACAAAAGAAACTAGAGGGAGCATATACCCCGAGGCGAGGAGGGGGGGGGGGGGGGGGATACAGAAATAGCTGCGCATGCGGAGGCCCTCCAAATTTAGTAAGGGCGGTAGTTTTTGCAGGTCCATCACATGTCAGCACTCACCACGTGAATTTTCTTTCTAAAAAAAATGAAGATCGAGGTAGCTGTAATTTATTGATGTATAAACATACGCTTGGTTCCTAGTTTATTGGATGTGTTCCAAACTTCCAAAGATAAAGACGATGAGTGCATGGATAAAAATGCCACCCAACTTTTCAATATGGTCAAAATTGTCACTGTATTTTAAAAACGGTTAAAATTACCATTCAATTTTTCTAATTAGTCAAAAGTACCTCTCTACCTTATTTTAACCTGTTGTAGGAGGTAAACTTAATTCTTCCCCCAATTTTCCGTTGACTTCCTCTTCCTCTTGTCCATTGATTCTCCATCTTCTCCCCTGTTTTATCTTTTCTCCCCTCTTCATCTTCTTCTCATGGTTGTTAGTTTACTGTAGATGTGGTAGATACATTATGACGGTTGAGTTACTTTCTTCTTGGATGATATCTACCTTATGCTTACTCAACAATACATTAAGGGTCCGTTTGGACCTAGGAAAACAGGATGGAAAAAAAATATCGTGGAAAAAAAGTTAGGAGGAAAAAAATTTTGGGGTAAAGTAAATTTCTTTCTCTTGTTTGGTTTAAGTAAATTTTGAAGGAAAAAAATTGATTTTTTATTCAATTTTCTTTTCCTTGTTTGATTTGAGAAAAAATACATGGAAAAATAAAATTTGCAAGAAAACTTGTAAATATCAAGTTTCATTTTTTTAGATCATATGATGTGATTTGGGAGAGAAAGAGAGAGTTAGAGAGAGAGAGAGAGAGAGAGAGAGAGAGAGAGACAAAGATAGAGAAAAGAGAATTAGAGAGATAGGTTAAGTGACAAAGAGAGAGAAAAGAGAGTTAGAGAGAGAGAAAAAAGAGTTAGAGAGAGAGAGAGAGAGAAGAGAATTAGAGAGAGAGAGTGACAAAGAGAGAGAAAAGAGAGTTAGAGAGAGAAAGAGCGATAGAGAGAGAGAGAGAGAGAGAGAGAGAGAGAGAGAGAGTAAGTGACAAAGAGAGAGAAAAGAGAGTTAGAGAGAGAGAGAGCGATAGATAGAGAGAAAAGAGAATTAGAGAGATAGAGAGAGTGACAAAGATAGAGACAAGAGAGTTAGAGAGAGAGAGATCGAGAGTTAGAGAGAGAGAGCGATAGAGAGAGAGATCGAGAGTTAGGGAGAGAGAGAGAGAGAGACAAAGAGAGAGAAAAGAGAATTAGAGAGATAGAGAGAGTGACAAAGATAGAGACAAGAGAGTTAGAGAGAGAGAGAGAGCGATAGAGAGAGAGAGAAGAGAGTTAGAGAGAGAGAGAGAGAGAGAGAGAAGAGTGTTAGAGAGAGATAGAGTTAGAGAGAGAGAGAGAGAGAGAGAGAGAGAAGAGAGTTAGAGGGAGAGCGAGAGGGAGAGCGTTAGAGAGAGAGAGAGAGAGAGAGAAGAAAGAGAAGAGAGTTAGAGAGAGAGTGAGAGAGAGAGCGTTAGAGAGAGAGAAAGAGAGAAGAAAGAGAAGAGACTTAGAGAGAAAAAAGAGAGAGTGCGCGAGAGAAAGAGGGAAGAGGGTTAGAAAGAGAGAGAGAGAGAAGAGAGAGGTAGAGAGAGAGAGAGAGAGAGAGAGAGAGAGAGAGAGAGAGAGAAGAGAGTTAGAGAGAGGAAAGTTAGAGAGAGAGAGAGAAGAGAGTTAGAGAGAGAGAAGAAAGTTAGAGAGAGAGAGAGAGAGAGAGAAACAAGTTAGAGAGAGAGAGAGACGAGTTAGAGAGAGGATACAAAGAAAGGTTGGCTTTAATCCAAAATTTTTCTCCCAACTTTCCTTTCATTTTTGAAGGGAAAATTTTTTATTCATTATTACTCCAAATTTTCCATGCAATTTTCCCACAATTTTTTTTCCATTCCTTTTTCTTCAATCCAAACAAAGGAAAGATTTTCATTTTCCAAAATAATTTTTTTTCCATGCTGTTTTCCAAGGTCCAAACGGACCCTAAAGAAATCTAAAGCTTCAATCTGGATGAGTTTCTTTCACCCTACAATACATTGTGATGGTTGAGTTACATTAGTTTTAATTGAAGCAACCCATTTTCCATCTCTAAAGCTTCAATCTTTTGCATAAGTGCTCAATCACCAATTTCCCCATCCTTTTGGTCTCCTCTTCCATCAAAGAAATCTCCTTGAGCAAGCACTCGGCTTAAATCTTCTCCATCATCGTTAGATTCTTCATCTCTATAAGCACATACTCTTTCTCTTTCAAATGTTGGTATCGGAGAAACCGGGCCTCCAAATCCATTTCCTTCATCTCAAGGTCTTCTACCTTCACTTTTGGCTCCAACAATTTGTCTTGTTCATCTTGCAAGCACTCGGCTCATGATGGGTGTTCTAGTCTTCAAGTGGAGGAAGATTTTCTGTCGAAGATGAAGAGGGGAGAAGAAGATGCAGAATCAATGGAGAAAAGGAAGAGGAAGTGATCGGAAAATTGGGGGGAAAATTAGGTTTACCTCTTATAACAGGTTAAAATAAGGTAGAGGGGTACGTTTGATTGACTGATTTGAAAAATTGAGTAATAATTTTGATGGGTTTTAAAATACAGTGACAATTTTGACTATATTGAAAAGTTGGGTGACATTTTTATCCATACACTCTAAAGATGATGGTACTATAGACTATAGTAGTGGATGTCACTCACCCATATTTTAGCTTTTTGATGTCAGTCATTATCTATCTTAAGGTAATGTACTCCTTCTATTTCATATTAATTATCATAATTTTGATTTTTATGGTTTTCAGTGTCACTTTTTGATTGATAATTTCTTTTATGATATGTTATTAATAATTGCAATGTTGTACTTTTCTGATAGTAGTTTTCATTACGAATCTAATGATGGTAATTCTATATAGTAACTCCTTGTATATATTGAGAAACTTATGGTCAATTTTTTTGAAATTTGACTGCACGATTTTCAAAGATGACAATTAATAAAGCATAGAGGGAGTAGTTATATATTGTTTTTACATTCTTTTTTTTTTCTTGATGACAACAATTTGATTATAATTCTTTTTGTTAATAATTACAAAAATTATTAGATTATGTTTATATGGAACTATTTTTTATTATAACAAAATAATAATAATTTTATATGATAAAATATAATATATATTGAGAAATTAATTAATAAATATATAGTTTTTAAACTTGAACTTTATGTAATTCCCGCGGTTGGAGAGGAGGAAATATATGAATAAAGGGCCTGTAAAATTTGTTGCTAGGTGGACAATATGGTAAATGATGTTTTAATAACTTTTGTAATAAAGTTTAAGCATTATTGGAAAAACGTATTATTTTAGAACAAAGTGGCCTATTTTAGGAAAAAAGTAAGTATCGGTAAATGCAAGAGCACCCGCAATGGTGAGCTTGAGTTTGGCTAATTGGATGACGTGTAATCTGTGGGCCCCTATCAAGAGAGTCAAAATTTAACCCTTTATTTAGCTTGCTTTCCAATGGTGAATATGAGTTTGACTCATATTAATTAAAAAAGTAAGTGGGTCCTACATAATAATATAATTAATTTGGTTATATTGATAAAAAATGAGGTAGAGGAGGAGAGAGAAAAAATTATGATTAAAATATTATTATCTTAAACTCGATTTCAAACTCGTCTCGCGATATTAACGGCGAGATTCTCGTGAGATTAGTCTCATTCTCACCATTGAAATGTCGTATACGACCTCATTCCATTCGCATTTCATGCCACGTCAGCAGTGAGTCGAATTGAAACTCACCATTACATGTAGATGCTCTTATGTTTATATTATGCAAGGAAAAGAGGCAACTAGATTTTTTCAATTTTTATTTTTTAACCAAATACTTTAGTGCTAGAATGTTGCCTGATTAATATTGTAGTTTTTAACCAAATACCTAAGTATTAAAACTTTAACTAATTATTACAGTTTTTGTGAGATAGGTAAATGTCTGAGCTGGCGATAGACCGTAGAAATGAAAGGGTTAGTTTGAAATGTAAAATAGCTAAAAAAGGAATGGATGTATTGTATATATATTTATAGAGGTGCATAACCTTTTAGGAATTATATTGTTAGGAGGCTAGGTCTCATGCAAAGAGTACAAGGTCACTTGCATTGTTTGGGCTGTGCTTTTGTAAATTGCATTGTTGCTATGATTGTATTACTCTATTTGATTACAGATGTAGCGTATTCCCTAATTATTTTCTTTTGCTATGGCTATTACTCCATTTCATCATTGATACAATGTATTCCCCAATTATTTTATGTTATATGACTAATATATATCCACGTGGTGTACCCACAAGTAATTACAGACTCATAAGAAAAGCTAAACCTAAAAACCAGGATACATATTGTAAACACTTATAGCAGGGGTTTTTTACTTTTTGGACCCCGAACTTCGGGGGTATTTATTTTCTAGACCTTCGTATTTCAAAGTTTATATTTTGGACCTTATACTTTGTCTCCGACAACAATATGAACCATATACTTTGTCTATGGCAACAATATGGACCCCCATATTTCAAAGCCATTATCGAATTTTTTTTCTTTCGAAAATTTTCCAACAGCAACTTCTTCTTCCTCTTCTTGCATGATTTCCAACCCCCATATAAGCATAAATTTGCCATAAAAATTACCAAAGGTTACCAAAATTTAACTTTTATCATACTGTTTATTACCCATGAATTTTACACACCCCTAGTTGTCAAAGTCTGGTCAATTTCAAAACAACAGTCAAAAGAAGGAAAAAATGATAAAATGCCATATCGGGAAGTTTAGGCAACAATTAAGTCATCGCCGGAGTCAAACATAACTTTGGGCCACATTTTTTGGGTCCACAAAGTATAGGGTCCAAAATATAAACTTTAAAATATGGGGGTCCAGAAAATAAATACCTCCAAAGTTCGGGGTCTAAAAAGCAAAAACCCCCCTTATGATAGTATATCATATAATGATATGAACTTGAATGCTTATTTATTATACATACAGCTGTTAGCACCTATATATAATATAAAGATATGAACTTAAATCGCTTATATATTAAAACATTGATTACTTATAAAATCGCTCAAAACAAACCACAAATATTTAAACATGTGAAATTATACAAGGAAAAAAAAAAAACTAAACGTTCACCTTACTATTGTGACTACTACTAGTCTACTACCATGCATCATTACTTATTTATTACATTATTTATTACATTGCTTAAAACAATCCGCATATATTCAAACATCTGCAATTATGCAAGAGCACTTAAAACAATTCACATATGTTCAAACATTTGAAATTATGCGAAGAAAAATTTAAAAAAACCTTGTCAACTATCCTAATTAATCACCAACCCTTATCTGCATAATTCAATTGATTTAAATGTCTATGAAAAAAGACTCGCATTATATTCTCACAAGGACCATGATAGCCATCTTGACTCAAGATGGTTCTTAACCATCTTGAGTTATTCATATTTCACATTTTTGTAACTTTTATTAATATTTTCTTTATTAATTATATATATTTATTAATTACAATAATATAATACTTATTAGGTAGGTGAAAAAATATAATAATAGCGTAATTTTATCAATCATAGTAGAAAATTCACATTTTATACATAGTTTTATATTTACCAAATAAATATAAATAAATAATTATTTTTAAATTATTTATAAGTTGTAGTAACACTAAAAATGATGAAACATACCTTTAGAATGATTTAAATACACTTACATTTCACTCTATTAATGATTTTGAAGAAATGCAAGATGGTTAAGAGTTATCTTGTGTCAAGATGTTTATCATTTTCGTTCTCTCACAGTTTCAGTATAACTGTATTTGCTTTGTACTAGACCATTAATAATGCATTTGTAATTTTGTATAATATAAAGATTTAAAAGGCTACACGACAACATGAAAAAGTATACCGTACCCATGATATACATTTACTGTACACGTACATTAAAACAAAATATAATTAGTTTTTCAATTATCAGACATTAATAAATCAACAAAGAAACATCATATCATAATATAATAATACTAGCCTTATCTACTAACCTATCTAATCTAATCATGTCCTAAAAATTGATTTCCCAAAATACTCTTAATTATTTTTAAAATTTTGATTTCACCCTAACTCATTATTATTATTATTATTATTATTATTATTATTATTATTATTATCTTTTACCCATTTTAAAAATTTCCATTCCCCCCAACTCATTAAAGATACCTATTATTATTATTATTATTATTAATACTATTAGTATTATTATTACTATTGTTATTATTATTACGATTAAATATTATTATTATTATTATTATTATTATTACCAATTCATATTTATCATCATTCCTCATCAAAAGCTATATATTTCACTTTTGTCTTTTTCTTCTTGTTGTTATTGTTATTGTTATTGTTAGAAATACTATTATTTGCAAATTTGGAGTTTTCAATATCGAACTCATACCCTGAGATCCAATACAAACAATCAGTCGAAGGAGCGGAGCTACTACCTTATTTTAATATATTCTTTCTTTTAAATTTTAATATGATCTCCTAATTACATTGTGACGCCTAAATATTAAGTAATCATATAGATATTATTATATGTGAATCCTTTAAACTTAATTGTGTTTTATAAAGATGAAATTTTGTTGTATGGTGCCAATAATATTAATGCGTGTACGATTTAAACCCTATCCAATCAAAAAGAATATGTTTAGCTAATCATTTATGATTTTATTGCTAATTTAACTTTTGATACTATATCTAAAAATACCGATATAGGTATATGAAGTTAGAAATAGGCAAAGTGAATTATTTATTGCTCCTACATCAAAAATTATTGAACCATAGGTATGAATGTATATTAATTGTCAATAACATTATTTTTTCCAATAATATATCAATATTCCTTAAACTACTGTTTAATTTCATTGTGTACAGGAATGCAACCTTTTTTAGATTCACAAAAGTTAGTATCTATATTATGTGATTTGATTACAAGTACCCTTTAGCCATGCTTCTAAACGTCCAAAGCTAAACCATATAACTACGTTTTGCCCTATTTGCAACATAGTTTCATTGTGTATCATAATTAAACCATTAGTTATTAAATAACAATGCATTTAGTTTGATACTTGTATTTATATGAAATATTTTATGAAAAGTCCAAACAAAATATTCATTTTATACCACTTAATTATATTTAATTTAATTAGTTTCGATTTCTATTGTATATTTTCATTAATAAATAATTCACCATCAAATCAAATTAAAATATATTTAATTTTAATTAAATGAAAATTAAATTATAATTATAATTATAATTAAATTAAAATTAAAATTTAATTTGATTTTTATATTATGTGAAGATTTTTTATTCAATATTAATATATTAAAATTATATTTATAATTGTTGGGTCAGCGCGTGCGAAGGAGTTAATTACATTTACCCTACCTAACTTATGTGGTAATAATTTTTGCACACCCGACATTTGAGAAATAATTTTCACCCTACCTGACATTTAAGTGGTCATAAATTTAAAGCCCCCCAGGTATGTTATAATTGGTTTTTATTGACTTTTTCGGTGAACTGTAAAAAAATAAATATGAAGTGACCTTTATATCATTGTTATTATTTCCTTTGACTTTCAATTAAATGTGAAATAACTTTTGTACCCATAGTATTAATTGTTATGGCATTTTAAAACCCAACCACTCCACTGATTCCTCTCCCCGACCCCCACCCATACAGAAAATGAAAACCTAACCCCTTCCAAACCACCATGTCTGTCTTCTACTCTCCAACATAATCTTTTCCTTCTCAAATTAAAGGGCAACATCGTAATTTCACATAGTGATATAGGGGTATTATTGTATTTTTCCATTTCCGATGACAAGTTACCGTATTCTAATACTAAAAATCACTTTCACTAAATGTCAGGTAGGGTGAAAATTATTTCCCAAATGTCGGGTGTGCAAAAATTATTACCACATATGTCAGGTAGGGTAAATGTAATTAACTCGCGTGCGAAGCACGCGCCACCAACCCGACTAGTATCGAAAAAAACGCACATGTGATTAGGCTTGCGTTATTTTCTTCACAATTTCGGTAAATACTTAAGATGTGTTTATTTTTTGCCAAAGCATGGATTCGAAATCACCATCATCATATCTAGAGCGGTGCTTGCGACAAAAGACTGCATAAGGGCAGCCGCAATGATGAGCATGAGTTATACTCAATGGATGAGGTGGAAGCAGTATGACCCACCAAAAAAGTTAGAGTTAGACTCTTCATGTTTACTTGCTTTCCAATAGTGAGTACGAGTTTGATTAAAATAAGTAAAAAAAATGTGTAGACCATACATTTAATAGTTTAAATACACTATAACAGAATAAAAAAAAGAATAAATATGTCGAGAATCTCGTCCTCGTCCTCGCGCGGCGAGCGCGAGTTCGAGTTTTTCTCACCACCGACACTCGTCCTCACCGCTGCACTGTCTTTCTGGTCCTCGCCCATGCCATATCAGCATTATTTCAGTCTCAAACTCGCCGTTACAGATGATCTAATTGAATGCGAGACGACGACTGCTGCTTAGGCGTCATCGAGCTCAGGACAGTTGTGTGTTATTGAGACGACTTGCTCGTCCTGAAGTGGTTGATTAACTTGATTTTAAGAAGGAAAAAAAATATTTAGAATGATTATTGCCAGTTAGTCCCACAATTAATCAAAATCCTACAATTTCATTTTCCATCCCGGCCATTACCTATTATTACAACATGTTATTTACAATTACACTTTATAATCAATGTTGTTTGGAATGTATCTTTGGCTTCTACTTCTGTTGCATTACATTTTTTCAATAATTTTTTTTTATTTCCTTTTTCCATTCATCCCCTAAATTCATAAAAACTTATAACTTAAAAAAAAGTTTTTGGCTCCAAATAATCCGTACCAAGGGCCTGTAACTAAGAATAATTTAAAGTGACTTTTTGACCGATGATAATTTATACTTTTATCTTACTTTCTTATTGCATAATATCGTATTTTCCGGCAATGGAAAAATGATGTAGTCATTAGGCTACGTGCTATTGGTCGAAAAATATAAACTCTTATGGGTCGAAAAGTCACATTTTCCATTGACTACCTCATTTTTCCGTTGTCGGAAAATGTTAATATTATACTTTAAGAAAATAAGATAAAAATGTACACCGTAATCAATCATTAATCAAAAAATAACTTTGGATTATTCCTGCTTGCAAAGTCTTGAGCACAAATAATGGTTTGAACCTTTGGCGGCAAAAGGATAGACTAGAGAAACAGCGACAAGAGCTTTGGCAGCAAGCGAGGCAAAGAACCCTCCATTTTAGGTTGGTTAATCAATTTATTCACGATCATGTCATCGCGATCCTAGTTAATCTTCCTCTTTCTTTTATTTCCGATTCCCACAAATTTTCGCAGACCTAGGTTTTAGTTCGCTGCTTTGTCAACTCCGTTGAGACCAATTGTTTACTGCTTGAGCGATTACGGAGATTTTTGATTAGTCGATTCTACTGATGCGTGATACAAAATCACGATCAATTATGTGATTTCTTTTCACGCTTGGGTAAGCAAAATTGGAATTTTATGTGTTTAATTAATTGCATAATTTTGGTTAATCATGTTCATTAGGCTAGTTGGATTTGGGCTTATTGACCGTAACCTTGGATCATTGCGGTTGCTGCAGATGTATGTTTATTTAGGAATGTGGGATCATTTTTGCTTTCAGGTTATTTTTTTCTAGTTACGATTTATTCGTGGAATTTTCGTTCCGTTTTTAGATGATTGGGATTGGATTACATGCTAGCTTGTTCGAGATTTCATCCTGATGATTATGGTTCAAAACTTGAAGGCATTATTTGTTTATGCCATCTAATTTTTGAAAAGTTTCTGTTCTGATTCAGCCTCTTAATAAGTAGTTCGATATGATAAGTTGCAGACTCTTACATTATAAGATGTGTTAAACTCTTCATTTCATGTAAGCATGTACCCTTAATAAAACCTTAGCACTTGAGCATGGATACTAAGACTTAACATTAGAAATCTGCAAATTTTCACAAAAATAGCCAAATATGACTCTTGGTCATGTATGAATATTGGACACTCGTGTTTGAATGAAAGTGACATATCTCATAGGAAAATTGGATCGTATTAAGCTGAACTATAGAGGTTATTGGGACTATGGTAAGTCGAACTATGAAAATGTCTTACGGTAAGTTGAACTATTGGAGCCTTGAATTCCAGTGGACTGACACCAAATTTTGCTACCTGCACTTGAGGAGGCTTATTTTCCTACATGACACCTGTATTGTAATAATCTCAAATTTTAATATACTAGATTGTAGTAGTTCAAACTGGATTGTTTATGTTCACGCATAAGTTACTGGCTAATAAAAACTGGATTGTTAATCATTCTGCCAGACAAAAATATCTTGGGTACGAAACTTGACGGTTCAAAAATTCTCAGAAAAGAAGAGGCATGGATGTATGGTGGGGTAAATTAAGATAGATTGATATCATTTCCATTGAAATAATTTTATACAAATTCATCATGAAAAGAAAAAGCATGATGTCCAAAAGCATGCTTTTTGCAAAGCTACTAATTCCTAGTAATTATGGCTCTTAAGAGATGCATGCGTTTTCAATTTGTCCTCTTGGGATCTGTTAATTTTACTCTAGCTCACCTAAATTTGGTCCTACCTAGATTTCAATGTAGCTTTTACCCTTTTAACTATGGTAGGGTTGGTGAATGGACAAGCAAATGCCTTAGGAAGTTAGGATTGATTTGCTTATATTTATCTGGATTCGTTTGCTAAGGGCAATGACTACAAGCAGCTGAGAATTCAAAAACTACAAAACAGGACAGATTCTATATGTTTCACAGAGGATTTTTACAAAAATGGGATCAAAATATGGAGATACAATGGTCACTTTGGATCTATGATTACCTACACTGGAATTTTGACTATGGTAGGGTTGGTGAATGAACTTTGTTCCTGTACCTGTCTAATTGATCATGTTCTTTTATTTCCCTTCCCCATATCGTGTCATACTATTATTCTCCCCCTTTTGCCAGGCAGGTATTACCAAATTAGTTATGCGAGCGAACTAAATGATGACTGATGAAGCTCCCATTTGTGTCTTTCTTTCAATGATCCGTGCTTCTTTATGCTTACATTCGTGAGATTTGAAGAAATCCTTGAATAACGAAGCACTATGGAGGCGAGGCATTTATTTGTAATTGGAGTAGAATAGAAATAGCACAAAGTAATGTCATATTTTTTGTAAATGGTGCAGTAATTCTTGAACTGAGATTCTTTTATCATTTTTATGCAGCAAGAACCTGGCAATTTTACTGGGGTGTTTTTTTTTTTTTTTTTTTGGGCATCTGTCTACATAAGCTACTGTCTAATTCTTGTTCTCAAATTTAGCCATTATTTTGTAGACTAGTTGCATATGAAGAACTACCGTAGTAATGAACTTAAAATGACTGTTTCTTGTTCAGAATATAGTGTGTGATATCAGTATGTCAGAAGAGAAGAGATCCTGCATATCCAGGTATACTTAGTAGTTACCCAAGATTTATTCATTGCTGTCTGCTATTATCAGTGCATGAATGATATATTCTGATGCTCCTTTGAAGTATCAACAGTTGATTTCCTGCTCCCAATTAGGACAGATTTTATTCCTGCTGCAGATATTCTGTTGAAACAGTTGATTTCCTAGAGAAGTGGACGTTTCATCTATATGCACTATTGTTCCTTTTCCCTGCTTTATGTAGGTCATTGCATTCTATCATCATTTAACAAGATAGGTATTCACTAACCATTGGCCGGGTTGTTTTTAGTGGAATCATAACTATTTAAGCATTTATATCGAAAGTATGACAAAGATGGACTTGCTTTTCCATATTTAGCATTTGAATTGGCAGTGATTTAAGACAGGAAATGGGCATGGGTCCATAGTACATCTCCATGCTTGATCTTTTTCCCCCCACTAATGTGCATATCTTTTTCTGGTAAATCAAACCATAAATTGAACACGTAAAAAGACGGGGTGGTTAATTAAGCCCCTTCATACAAGATCTTAAGAGATAATAATCATCACATTCATCCCCTAATGCCTATTGCTTTTTACTCCCTTTCCGCCCATCTCCTAACGAGAGGACGCTGACTGAATAAACAAACTTCAGGCACACACCACAAAAAAGGGGGAAAAGAAGGGAAAAAAGTAAAAAAAAAAAAAAAAAGCTCTCTCGATGCAGGAATAGTAGTTTGCTTAATTAGCTTGTTTGCCAACCAGAGCCACGAGTGACTGAAACAAAGGTTAATCTTGTTGTGGCTGTTAGACGACGGTGTCTGCTGAAGAGGGGAGAAGTGGCTGAGTAAGCCCAGACTTGGATTGGCTTGGCATTCTGTTGTTCCCATGCTCTGCAGGGGTTGACTGGATTGCAGCCTTTGCAAATTTCGCCTCTTCGCTCTTCCCCCACAACACTAGGTACAATCCTGCTATAATCAGTATGGCGCCGATGATCCTGTCAACATATAAATCGGTCATGTCATGTTAGATGGACCGCCCTTATGCATCATCCATGGTAGAGAATTCTAAATAAACTTTGTCAAGCCAAGATACTTAGATAATGGATGCTTAGTTAATGTTAGATCTTTCAACCCCTGCTGTAATAGGTGACAATGACCTAACAGGTTAATGGCAATGAGGCAGGCAAGTATGTTTGAAAGGCATCTTCACTGAAATAATGGTTTTAGCAGCAGGTAGGATAAGCTGTAGTCTTTGTGAAGGATGCGGACCAGGCAGTATACATTATGTATGTAGAAGTCAAACACACTTGTAGAATTCATTGTGGAATACAACCTAATAGTGCTGGGAAGTGGGTCATGCCTGTGGGCCTTTTCTATTGCACACCTTATGGGCAGTGCCACTTCTTTCTTTTCTTTGTATTTCCTTTTCATTTCTTTGTGAACTTATTATCATGTTACCACACATATGCTTCATTTTCCCTCAAACACTAGGTATCCAACATCTTAATTCAGAATGACTACATCAGAGGATTTATTGTTATTTTTTGACTACTCTACCTCAATTAGAATTAGGCAACAGACTTCTGTTTCAAGATACTGGAAGCTGAGTTTGAGTAACATAGAATCGGATCAGGATTGTTGTGATATGTGATGGATTAGGGGCTATATCTGTGGAACCATGGCTCAACGATATTGTTATACTCTAACACACCTCCTCATGCGAATGCCCTTTGGACTTGAAGCGTGGATGCTGTAAAGCCCCCTTCACCTTGTGCAAATGAATGTGAGGGGTGCTGAGATTCAAACCCAAGACCTCTTGCTCAGGTTTGGCTCTGATATCATGTGGAACCATCTCAACGAAAAGCTTACGCTTATGGTTGTAGGCTCAATGATGTTTTTATACTCTTAACAATGTGGACGAGAGTTAGGCCTGTCCAATTATTTATTTATTTATTTTTTTTTTGGTGGGGGTGGGGGGAGTTGTGGTTGGGGAAAAAATTAAGGGGAGAAGAAAAGAAAGGAGGAAAAAGTACAGACCCTCCCAAGTAGAATTGCTCTCCCAAAGCAATGGAGGCCATGATAGCGACAACCAAAGTCTGAACAGGTTGATAAACAGCCACAAACACGGGGCCACCCCTATCAATGCACCAGATTTGTACAGCGAAAGCAATCCCTGATGCTACCACTCCCTGCAATCCAATATTGGTTGGTTCCATTAGAATATAATCAACAAAACTACCAAACACCTCATAATATCACATTTCATTTTCACCAGTCATTATTAGTCCAATCCCACTCTTAAAGTCCTTGATTGGTGTTTATTTTGTAATTATATTTCCAATATTTTCTTTAAGTTAGGTAACAATTGGTCTCCTTAGCCGTATGCTTTGCTGACAAGGGTAGGTATTTATGTTGGGTATATACAGGGGGAAGGGGAACAGGAAATCCAAGCTCAAAGGTGTAGATCAAACCACCATTATCAAATTAGAATGATTTATGACCGATGAAAGCAGGATCCATATTGAAAGTTGTTGAAAAATATCTAAATGTGTACGATGCACATATCAAAACCAAAACAATACTCTTGGGCTGAGTATGAAGGGGTCGAATGTAGCAGTATTACCCCTAAATTTTATAATATAGAGAGTTTGGTTTTAAATGATCTAAGATAGAGTTGGGCTGTGCACATGTGAATATTAAAGAATGACTATATTAGAGCCCACAAATTTGAGTCCAGAATATGTGAAAATATAAAATAAGTAAAGGTGCATACCCTAAGCAAATTACAAGGAAAGCGACTCCGTAGTTTGTTGTGTACATGTTACATGCTAACAGGGTATACTTATATAAGTCAGTGAGCTGTTAACCCCACAAAATAGGGATTTCCCACATGGGGTTGAGCTGATACACTTGGGAATGTGATTAAACATAATAACCCATGGACTGACATTCTGACAAGCCTTTTTCTTTCTTTTTTATCAGCCGAGTTGCGTGTATATATTTTCTTTCAGTTTCTGCATTTTCCAGCAGTTTTTAGCATCCTAATCATAGTTACGGGGATCGTTACATACCCATATTATATGTCCCCACTCTGAAAGCTAGCGTTCTAAAGCCAAAACTAGAAACAAAAACATTGTGCAAAAGTTATAGCAATCCGTGTTCCAGAATCAAATGAGCCAAAATGCGTTCTTGGCAACTATAATCCGAACTGAATCAGAAATTCAGATTTACCAGGATCCACACCTTAACAGGGAAAAAAAGGCATAATATTTATCCCTTACTCTATCAAATACCCAAATGTGTTGTGTTTTAATTAATTAGTGATGATTTTTTGGAAGCTGAATCCTATTACTTTTGAACTGCCTCTTGCTAATTGCATTAGCTGATTCAAGCCAACGACTTGCTAGAGTGGTGCCTACTGTTGAAATTTGTAGGATTACATTTCACGGTTGGATATGCTTCATTCTGTCTCCTTCCAAATTATTTTGATGGTGGATTTAGTGTCATAATCTAATAGGCAACTAGAATTGGCTATATAAGACTCATATTTTGTCGCAGTTGCACTACATCATACACAGCACGAGTAAAACCAAACTAAAGCAGTATTGCTACTGCATACAACTATACAGGACACTGAACCACTCCCCAGTCACGAGTTCAATATGACAGTATTACCCCTAATTAAGAGAGGCCCATTTTCTTTAATTTCATTATGCACTAGCATATTTAAATTCATTACTTGGAAAGTGAATAAAATACTGTACGGAGCATGTACTTACCGCGTACAAGATACTGAAGAGCTCACCACCAGAATGGAACTTCCAAGCATCCAAGTCCCTCTCAAAGACAGCAGCTATGACCATAAACTGTATCAAGCCAAAGAAGCAAGTGTAGGAGGTGACTGAGAGGCGAGCTGGGTACTTCTTGAGGACGGGTGCCTGGAGAACAAGCCAACCAGACCACGAGAGACAGTGGCCGATGAGGTAGATGCAGCCCAGAGTCCAGTTCTTCCCATTTGCATCCCCTAGAGACAGAAGCAACGGCGTTGTTTCGTGGACCTTTGGGCCTGGTGTGTATATGGTTGGACCTTTGTATAGTGTTATGACTGAAGCCCCAGCCACACACAGTAATGTTCCTATCACCTTCGCTATGCCGTCCTTTCTGTCCAGTCTCACTTTCTCTATCCTGCAATGTAAACCGATAACCCAGTTTCGTAAGTATGGACGTACATGATCATCATATTCATATTCTGGGGAGACACTGAGTCTGAGCTGATCGAGTCAAGCAAAATTTAGTGTCTAACACCATACCTCGTTGAAAGACTTTTCTAGTTAAGCTAACTTGAAGCTAAGAAGTATTGAAGTTCATGTGAAGTATATATGCTTGTTTTGGACAGTTCATGCACGTACTTAGAGCTAATTAATTAAGGTACGTACTACTTGATTGCAGGTGAGTTTTGAAGAGAGTGACAGATGCTGACCTGAGGATTGCTGCCATGAGGAAGGTGAGAGCTGGGACAGAATTTTGCACAGCTGATGCGAAGGTTGGAGATGTGTTGTCCAAACCCAGCAAGTAAAATCCTTGATTTGCTGTTATTCTGTTAAAAGGTACGTTTATACCCAAAAAAATAAAAATAAAAATCAACAGTTAGTGCTCCATATATTACATGATCACCCATCCTTTATTATAATAAAGTCTTAGTAAACTAAGTTGAGAGAGATAGTCCGTACCCAACAAGAGCGAGTAGGAAGAACTGAACCAAGAATGAAAGACTAATAGCTGGCCTCTCCTTCCTAAGTTAAACATAAGAAAAAAAAGATTAAGGGCATATGTCAGCCTTATGGATTGAATAAGTTATATTGGAACTAAGTTATGTTGGAACTTGTTTGTTTGAGAAATTAGAGAGAAGAGTGAATTAGAGCATACTTTTCAAGAAAATAGGCAAAGGGGAGGAGGAGGAGGAGGGCGATGATGTTCCTATAGACAGGGAAGACAAGCTTGCTGATGCCCATGTTAAGGGCAGCCCTAGAGACAACATGGAACCCTGCATAACCAAACTGCAAGGCCAACATGGCCCCATGGAGTTGCAGCTTTTCCGGTATCGAACACCACATCCTCCTTGAGCCATTCCCGTCCGCCATTGATACAGCTATATCACCCTACTTGATCACCCACCCACACAAACAAAACAACAACTAGCAACAAAGAAGGGAGAAGAAGAAATGAAATGAGAGGAGAGTGTTGAGAGGTTTGGACCAAGGTAAGGGAGTTTAAATATACGAGTAGGGAGGCCCCCTGTTTGGTACGTACGTTGGTCCACATTCTATTTGTAGGGCCTACTTTTGAATAGTTAGTAAGATAGAGAGGGAGGGATCCCACTTTATTTGATTTTTAATAAAAGTAATTTGATTTATATTGAAGATTATAAATGTTTCTGGTTGTCTCCCACGTCCAGTGTGTTAATGCCATTATTATGATTATATCCTTGCTTTCTTTCTTTTTTTATATTTGTGGGATGGCTGGGAATTCAAGCTGAAAAGACAGGCAATGAGGAAGCAGCTTGTGTGTTGGATGCATGCGGTTAATGATGGGGAGTAACATCACTGGTTCACTTGAGGTACTAGCCCTGTACACTAGAATTAATCGGAATGAAAATGACTTCAGTTCTGAGCCATCTTACTAATATATCACTTATAATTTTTATTTGTATATTTAAATATTAAATTGGAAAAATTAAAAATAAATTTTATAACTATATTGTATAAAATTATATTTTATTTATAATTTTTAAAGTTAACAAAATGTCCTTAAAATTATATATTTACATATTAAATTGAAAAAAAGAAAAAGAAATAATATGATCGATTTCTGTAACTATCTTGTATAAAGTTATATTTTATTTATAATTTTTAAAATTTACCACCAAAAAGTACTTAAAATATGTCAAAAGATGAGGTTCATTCGATTGGAACGCCATTTATAATTATTGGTGTAGCTAACATATTTCAAGATTCTTATAATTGATAATTAATAATACCTACAAAAAAGTTGGTGTCAAAAATCATAAATTAATTTCATCAAAAGTAACAGGACACATGTCATCACTTATTAACATGGTTCTCCTTAAAGCCCTGATCTTTAGAGTAGTAAGTTAGGTTTAACGTAACTCAACCTTACTTTATCGTATCTTACCCAACTCCCTGAAAAACATTCAAACAAAATTCAAACTATTAATGAAAAAGAAATTGAAATAATATGACTTTAATCATTAAATCATTCCATTTTTTCCAATATTTATAATTTTTCATTTATTTTTTCTAAAAAATATTCAAATTTTACTAATAAAATATTTCCACTCCAAACTAACTTAATTCCAGTTGTATAAAAAAATTCAACATTACTATATAAAATCTTAATTGTAAAAAAAATAAATAAATTTACGGTTACATGATTTATAAATGAAATTTTTATATTTAAGCGAATCTCCAGTTGAAATTTGAATATTTTTATATATTAATTTAATTAAATGAAAGTTAGTGACATTTTTTCTATTTTAAGTGATGGTAGTGACATTTTTTATTTTTTGCAAAGTTGAATGACATTTTTTACTTTTTTGGAAAGTGGAGTGATATTTTTGTCCAAATAATGTTTTAACCGGTTCAAAACTTGCTATAGTAGGCTTCAGTGACATTTTTAACTATTTTGAAAAGTTGAGTGATAATAATGACAGTTTCTAAAAATCAATGGCATTTTGGATTAAAATGAAATGTCGAGTGACATTTTTGTTCAGACACTCCTAGTTTACATATGTACGGGTTCATCTAAGTAGATATTGCCTCCGTTCCATATTAATTGTCATATTTGGAAATCGTGCAGTCAAATTTTGATCATAAGTTTCTCAATATATACAATGAGTTGCTATATAAAATTACCACCATTAGATTCATAATGAAAAATATTATCATAAAAGTATAATATTGTGATTGTTAATAATATATTGTGTAAATAATTATCAATTAAAAAATGATATTGAAAAGTGTGAAAATCAAAATTATAAGAATTAATATGGGACGGAGGGAGTACATACGAGACTACCTGAGGAATAGTAGGGTCGTCATGTAGACGTAGGGTGTAGCATTAGTAGTTATGAATAAATAGGCAGAGGCATTGATAGATAGGGCGCACGAGGGGGGGAGGTAGAGAGAGCAGTGACCCCTGCTGGGTTGCACAGCCCGACCCAGCTCATGGGTGGATTACTCCCATGCGTGTCTTCATATCTGTTTAACCCTACCATTGTCTTCTCTCCCTCTGCCCTCTCTTGCATGCCCTTTTCCCTTTGTAGCTTTGTTTATTGTTTTTATTACACCCCCCCCCCCCCCGTCTCTTCAATCCTACCTATTCATTCCTCTAATCTCTCTTTTTCATCCTTCTTTTACTTTATTACTTTACACTGTTTATCTTATAATTGTAGGCGTTTCGAAAATATATCACATGATCTTCATCTTCATCTTTTTCATTTGTAGAAAATGTGCAAAGTTCAACACCTGAAAATATATGTTGTAACCTAGTCGGACAAGAAAGTATTATGGGTCGTATTCTGTTATGTATCACCAAGTGTCTAATGCATGCAATATGCATTTATTCAAATTTTCCTGCAGACCTGAAAACATTCTCTATTGTTTTAATTTTATTCTAATTTGTTGTCTGCTTCAATCTGATATCGTTGGAAATTAGAGACACTACCTATATTATGTAATAGATAAACTAGCTAGCACTTTGTCTTGGGCATGACATGAATTTGATCTAATTTACTTTGGATGGAGATTATCTGGGTATAATTATTGGTTAGTGCTTTATTGTATTATATGGCAATATATGTCGGTATGTGTGGATGTTTGGGGATTCAGACAAGCGCTTGTTTTTTGCTTGGGTAAATTACCCATGTCTTCTGTCATATTAAATTTTCAATTTTATGCAAATGTATTTACTCTTATGTAAATATACATAAACCTATCTAATTTTACTTTACGCAACTTTACCCTACTCATATCTAACTTTATTTAATATTCTCCAATTCGATATACTTTTTACTAACTGAACTTTATTTAACCTAATTACTTTACCTAACTTTATCTTACATATGAAGATAAGAAAGCCATCTAAATGCGCACGTAAGATGATAGGAGTGCTTACTATATAGTTGGTCTGAGTATATAGTTCGATCAGTATTAATCAAACCGATGTTATATTTCATTTCTAAAACACCTATTTTTTTTATTTTTATAAATAGTCTCTTCCTACAAAGACAAACCAAACAAAAGTGATAAATATCTTGTTGCAAGATGGATAATATACTGCATGACGTGGCACAGTCTACATCGCCCTTTTTTTTATATTTCGTGTTAAAAATATATTTTCCACATTATAGAGATCATTAAATAAATAAAAAATTGTAGGGTCCTTGTTATAAATATGAAGAGAAATAATTTAATTTTTTTAAAACAATATTTTGTAATTATTTTTGAAAATTTTAAATTATTTTTCGTCAAAGTAATTATTAATAAATTTTTGAATATTTTAAAAATTTGAAATTATAAAAATATTTATTTTCAAATTTTCCGTCAAAAATAAAATTTTAATAGTTGTAAAATTAACTTTTTATTATTTTATTATTTTTGTTAATTTTATAAATTTGGATTTATCAAAAATCTATTTTTTTCACAAAGATATGATCCTTAAAATTTTGTTTAATTATTGAAAATGGTCCCTATGAATTTTTTTTTATTTTCTTAATCATAATAGTAATGTGGCACATTTTTTTTACAATGAAAAACAAGTAATTATGTGGATTTGCCATATCATATAAAATAGTTATTATTCATCTTGCAGCAAAATAATATCATCGTCCCTAAACGAAAAAATTGGATATAACTTGTGCCTAATTTGTGTGGTTGCTAGTTAACATTGTTTTGTTAGAAAATACTTACAGACTTATAGTATTATTACGTACCCTGATGAAATTATACTGTATGTTATTATTGTCTTTATCTCTAATTATTTATCAATTTTTTTAATTATTTTGTTTTGTTTCATTTGTCAATTTTATAATTTTGATGATTAAATACCTATTTCATCCATGTTAGTGTTACATTGGAATAAACAGAGCTTGAGATGTGGAAAGTTACGCAACAAATAAAATATACGTTTAACAAACTTTTTCGCCTAAATAAATGAGATATATTTGTCGATGTCCATTTTTATATTCCATTTTTCTATATGCATTGGATTTCAAAAGGCAATTAGAATGATATTCATTTAGGGGGAGACTATATAGAGGAGACATAAATTAATCATAATGTAAAGTAAGAGCTCCTTACGCCGTACATGTACGCAATATATATAAGTGTAGAATGGTTCGTGGTCAAAAGGATGGTTAGAAGGTTATAATGGCCAGACGAGCGAACAGTTTGGAAGTAGATAGTCTTGATGATATTGTTGAAAAGATAGATCGTATGGCTGAGATTATTGGCAAAGATATTGGCGTGCGATTTCCCGATGATCCACCAAACTGAAGTCATGGGTGCGAGCATCCTTGCTGTATTTTTATGTTTAGCTGTGTTTGGATGTAACATTTTCTTCTTGTGTTGGTTAGTTGCTGTTTTATTTTGCGGTTTGTTGTGATATGTAAAACTTTTATGCCTTTTGACTACCAATAATCGAAAAAAAAGTGTATAACATAAAAAATACGATTCAGCTCAAGTACTTGATTAGCTCTTAATTGTCGGTGGCAGCTCATGATTAGGTCAAATGACAAATATTTCAACTCAAAGGCTACAATCAATATTTTAATAACCGGGCTTTTCCCTCTCCTTAATGGGGGATGGTATTGGTGGGAGAGATATTATTCTGGAGATTTTAAGGATCCCCCTCCCCCCCTCTCAATAGTATTATTGTCTAAGAGTAGTATACTAGTATATCCCAATTGGTTTCAGGATATATATTTATTTTTAAAACTAAGTTTAGATTGGAAAGCGAATATGTCAATTCAAACGAATGGATCAAATTCGGATATATAAGGTGTATATCAAATTCGTTTAAATATGAATCTAATGTATTTATGACTTTGGATAAATATGGGTGGTATATTTCATTTTTTCCTATTACTCAAAAGCATCATCATTTGTCATGATATTTAAAATTAAGATTATTGGACAACAATACATTGAATTTTAAGGGTATTGGACAATAATGCAATGAACTTTTTTCTTGTACTCTAATACACTGAACTTTGAGGGTATTGAACAATAATGCACTCACACCAATTCAGTTGGTGGTTGATGTGGTGACTGTCCTACTTTGAAGTGTCGTTTTTTTATTTTTTCCAAACAATATATATTAATCTGCTTATGTGTTTTCTTGCACGACAAACATTTTTTCCGAAAAAAATAGAAAAACGACACCTCAAAGTAGGACAACTACTACGTCAATCACCAGCTGAATTGGTCTAAGTGCATTATTGTCCAATACCCTCAAAGTTTAGTATATGAGTGTATTATAGTCCAATAGTCCTTAAAATTATAAGGAATAGAAATCAATGGTTCAACTTCCAACCTTCATATTCTTCCAAAATAGAGAAAGAAAAACGAGTTCAAGGCTCTTTTCTCTTCTTTTCTTCCTACCCATAATCTCATCGACAATGGAGACCCAAAATCATTTGCAGAATTTTTTTCAATGAATTAAACCTTTTGAGCGGTGAAATTTCTCTCAAAAGTTTCTTGGGAATAAATGAACAATGCATTTATCCCTAGAAAATATGAGGTTTATTACTTTTTTTTCATTGTAAAAAATCCTTTTTGGGGTGGAATTAATATCGATTCCTTATAAATTTTCTGGCCCCATTCTTTTATGCGGTAATTTGCGGTGCCGTATCACACCACAACGTACTATTCAATATTCTACCACACTTCACTCCATTCGACCACACTTTACCACAATTATTATTAAAATATCTTCTTATTTTTCTCTCTCCTCATTTTTCTCCTCTACTTTTTACATTCCTCATCTACCAACCTACCACAACTCTCACCACAACTCATCACAGCCCACAACACTCCACCACATTTCTTCAAATTGCGGCGCACCATATAAAAGAACGGAGCACCAAAATATCTTCTTACTTTTCTCCTCTACTTTTTACATTCTCTCTCCTCACCACCCCCACCTACCACAATTCTTACCACAACTCACCACAACCCACCACACTTCACCACACTTTTTCAAATTCCACTGCATCGCACCACACCATTACCACACTGCACCATTACCCTAGGAAATGTAGGGGTGGGAATTGATACCCATATATTGGGTAACCACCCTTACCCACCCATAATGGGTGGGTAAAACCCACTAAAGATGGGTAATGGGTAGGATGAATATGGATTACCCATAATTTGGTGTAGGTATCCATTATTCATGGGTATCCATATACCCATTGATGTCTTAACTATGTGCCTATCGAGTTGTATTGCGTTTATATACTGAAATTTAAGGCAAAATTCAACTTTATCGGTTTGACATGAAACTTTGTAATACGATAGTATTGATTAAAAAAAGATCAAATATGAATTTTGAGCTTCTAATTCTTTTTATCCGATAACAGTTATCACAAGATATATAGACATTTTTTGCCGCAAAAATTAACTGAAACTTTAAATTAAAATTCAATTTTAGCGATTTAAATTGAAACTTTATAATATGATAGGATAGATTAAAAAAATTTCAAATATGAATTTTGAGCTCCAAATATAAATTTATTATCTAAAACGTTAGAATATAAAATAAGAATAGTTAGTTGAATAGTTGGATACCCATGGGTAATACCCATGGAAGTAATACCCAAGTGGGTATTACCCATGTGGGTAATACCCATGTGGGTATTAAGAGACATGGATAGAGTATGGGTAAGGTCTTATAATCTTTGGGTAAAATGTGGGTATGGACAATGTCTATCCATACCCACCCAATTCCCACCCCTAAGGAAATGTAAGAAATAGTGGACCCCTGTAAAATTTTTCCTAAGGTTAACCTACATCCAAATATAGGAAAAATAAGTCAATTGGTAAATACTCTAGGATGTTAATTGAATGTTACATGCATATTATAGAGCTTTGTTGCAGAGATTTCAAAACACTATATAAAAGCGTAAGCCTTCGAGATATGATATTGGTCTAATGGTTTGTTTTGGTCATAATACCACAAATTAAATCTTCTAAATTTAAGAATTGTGCATCATTCATGGAAAAAAAAAAGAATTATGCTGCATATTGTAGATCTTCTAGTTGATGTAGACTCAAAACACAGTTCATACAACTTCAAAACATTGCTTCCAATTTCCAAACTACTACATTTTGTATTCATTAGAGCTTTATATAGTAACTCCTATAGTACGAATTCCTACTCAAATTTTTTCAAGTTGAAGCTAAACAATTGTAGAGATGAAAGAACATTATATATTTATATATATGGGAAAATTACTTTGTAATATTGTCAAAAAAACAGGACTTATCATAAAGGTGTTTTTCTTACATATATGAGTAATTTTTATATATATATATTGTTTGTCCATCCAACTATATTTAAAAGTCCAATGATCATGGGAAATAGGGTGAAAAATGTGTAATATACCAAAATTATCCTTACTTTTCTCATGTGAACAAAAATAAAAAAGAAAAAAAAAGAGTATTTATTAGGGGTATAATAGGAATTACAATCATTGAAATCATAAAATGGACAAACATTTTGGGACAAAGGAGTTATATATATATATATATATATATATATATATATATATATATATATATATATATATTTCTCCTATACAGAATAATTATTTTTTTGGTGTGTGTGTACTGAGCTCAACCCAGCCTTTTCGTGAATTCTCACTTTATGTGGATCCCAATAAGAACCTAGTGAAGATGGCACTAGTGAGTATCATTATAACATCACTCAAAAGTATTTAGGGAACTATGGTAGAGGAACAGTTATAAACAGTTTAGTGATCATATACTTAAGATTGAAAAATCAAGCCTTAAATATGTAGTTAGCAGAAAAGAAATCGACTTGTACAGTTATCAAATTTTATACTAATATATTTTTATCAGTTTCATCTTCTCAGGAATTTAAGGGGTGATTGGGTCCACAATTTGGTCCTAAAAATCCAAAAGTATTTAAGCAGACCTCTGTTAATGGGTATGTAGTGTGCAACTCTATTATGTGATAAAATAAAGAAAAAGTGAAAGTAGCAGCCAACAGGAAGAATCGAACTTTTCCACTATACTTTCATAATCATTAATCTAAGTAATCCCTTATTTTCTGATATCTCATGTATTTTTTTAATAAAAAATGTCTTTTTTTTGTATAGAGACCACTGTGTAGAATGTTAATGAAAAAATTTTCTGTTGGAAAGATAGTTTTGTGGAATTGTATTTTATAATATTTGGTTGAAGTTGTAAATTTGATAGGAACAATGTTAGAAATGTTCAAACTATCCTTATTCATTCATAATTATATTGGTATTTTCACAGAGAAATTTTCTCTCATCTCCATTGAAAAAACTTTCCCAAGCTCCCTTTCAAAATTGTGGGTCACATATAAAATATTTTACACTGACAATCAAAAATTAAAAAAAAATTAATTAAATTTGAGAAAGTTGACCAATTTCTCATAAAAATTAGACAACTACACTTATTTATTTATCATATTGGAGTCCCAAAAATCAAAATCCATTGAATACATGGTGATTTTCCTCTTATAATCACTTGCTAAGGTTTGTAATTAATCCTGGTGTTAAGGAAGGCCAAGGGAGGTGTTTCCACTAATCTTTCCACACTTGGTAGGTGTTTCCCTAATGTGGGTTGTGCACTGCCATCACCACCTCTGCTTTAGGAGACACATTGTCCCTCTTCCTTTGACACTACCACTACTGTCATCATTCCATTATTTTCAATATTAAACATGCATAATAGCCTATCAAAAATAATATACCAGTAAAAGAGAAAAAAAAAAGTAACAAATGCCCAATTAGAATATCTGGTACCTCTTTTTTTAATGTATCTCATAAACTGACAACCAGCTAAAAAGTCATAAAAGTCATAAAATAAACATACAAAAATTTCAAAAGAGTGATCGGAGTAATCTCTCACTGACTCACTCTATAGCGTGCCTCACATTGGTGTCTAACTAGTTCCCCTTAGCATGTTCTATAGCTGTTACCACCCACCTATTTAAAATTTGATAACAAAATATAAATATCTTGACGTTAGATGATTAATAATTATTTTATATTTCACCTAAATTACTTATAAAATTAAATATAAGTATATTTGAATTTTTATAAAGGTATATTTCTGTATTATAACTTACAAACAATATAAAAATATTTGTTTACTTATATTTTTTTCATAAATATAAAACTATGCATAAAATGTGTATTTTTTACTATGATTGGTAAAATTAGGCTATTATTTATATTTTTTGACCTAGCTAATAAATATTATATTCTTATAATTGATAAAATTTGTATAATTATTAAAAAAATATTATTAAAATTTAAAAAAATGAAATATAGACAATTCAAGATGATTATTAATCATCTTAAATCAAGATGTGCATCATTATCCAAATTGATAGTTGATATTGAAACCGGGTATTTTCTGTAGCTGCGGTGCATGTACATGTACAATATATCACATTGTCACTTCAGCTAATTTCGTTTATAGTAGTTTTTATTTTACGTCCTCAATACAATATTAAATATTGTTTAATTATATTTACCCACCACAATCACATTCATCTTATTTCTTTTTGTTTTTCTCATCCACTTGTTCACTACGAATAAGACACTATTCTTTATATAGATAAATAGAAAATTATTTATTTTACCTATTTCTATTATTTTTTGTTTTTATTTATCCAATTACATTATTTAAAATATGTTACATAATATATATCTAAAAGGTGATATATTTAACAGATGATTTGACTTATCTTACTCACACATCCATATTAAAATTTGTAAAATATATATTACATTTTTTTTTATATATATTTAGCTAATGTGACAGATGTGACTTACACTATGATAATTTACTAGCCAACACTTCCACAAGTTTACTTACCATTAATTGTTATATTATTTATTTAACTCTTGCTTGCATCTAAAGAAAATGACGTAAGTAAATAGTTAACTAAATAATTTATCTATTAAATATATTAAAACAAGACCACCTAAGGAAAATTCATACCTAGATGGTGAAATTTAGGAGGTTTGATTGCTCCTAACCTGCTTCCGAATCTAAATAATTGTTGTCAATTAAAAAAAATAAATTAATGCCAAATAATTTGATTTTGAACCTTGGTGGAGAGTATAGAAGATAAGAGTAATTACCATTTGACTAACACATCTTTTTGTATCATTATTATTATGTACAAAAATAATATTCTATGAATCATTTTCAAAGTGGAATTATTATGAGATTAATATTTACTATACGAGGATTAATGATAGATAAATGATAAAACTTTAATATAATTTTATTTAGAAAATAAGTTTCAAATCTATTATGAAAACATATAATTTAAATAAGTTATTTTAATTAGTATGTTTTTTGAGATATATAATTTAAATTAGTATTCAAAAATATTTGTATTATGAAAACATATGAACAAAAATACTACAACATTTTTTCACTGTTAAATAAGAATTAATATCAATAATTTACTCCATATTATTTTTGAAATTCAATATAATAAAATTCCCTCTCTTTCACCTTTCATCTCACAAAAATGAAATAGGTCCATTATTTATCATATTTTTAATGGTCTTATTCAATTTTCACAAACATTATTTTTTATTTGTAAAATAATAATTAATCTCTCTTTATTATGAAAAAAGTAATGCAACTACCTTTTGATTGATATTGTGATTGTTTATCATATTATTAAATTTTAGAATTAGTAATTAATTTTTAATTTGTGAGTATTAGGTATTCACTACTAAACGCTAATGCTTTATAATTTCTTTAAAATTTTATATTATTTTATAAAAACATCATATTACAAACAAAATATAAAATAGAAATATTTACTATTGTTTTTTTTAGTGTATGTGTCAATGGAGAAAATTATAACACATTGTTGTTGATTTTATTTTCATATTCATAATTATATTTTAATTAACTAAATTAAAATAAATTATGTAATTAATATTTTCTATGATCTATATGTGTGTGTGAAAATTGTATATTTCAATATTAATAAGTTTAACACATATATTGTATCGTAAAATAGTATAACACACATAATTCTCGATATTTTAATAATTGACAATCTTCCCGTGCATGAACGGGATATACATTGCTAGTTAAATATATTAAAACAAAACCCAAATCAACATGTTGTTACCATGTGTCACTCACCAAGAAAAAGCTATTTTAAAAAGAAAATTTTTATTCAAGTCATTAAATTTTACTTTGACTGATACAAAACTACACAGACGTAACATGTATAATTTAAAATATTAATATGCCATAAGTTTTATGTGGGATAGTACTGTTACCTATAGACTACCATAGATACAATATAACTTATTTCAAGTTTTCACTTCTATTCAATATTAATCGGCAGATGTTGTGATTAATTTCATATAATAAATTATAATTTTAACACAAATAATTGGCAAAAACTAACAAAATTACATTTAAAATAAATCAAAAATTAGTAAACTAGCCCATCAATATATTTTCAGAAAAAAAAACTTACCTACCTTGAAATATTGCCCAAATATTAGTAACTTCTTTTCCATAATGTGAAGCACAATGACAAGAGAGGCAAAAAAGGTATAACACGATAAAAACTATAGTTAGAGTAATACTTATCGCAATCCATAGAAAACAACCTATAAACAATATAATTTGTAAACATTATAAGGCAAATCATATGCAAATTTCGTATCACTTGTTCAATCGAACAATGAATAAGAAAAGTGAAAAAAACTTGCAAAAAAAAAAAAAATACAAAAACGACAAATATGACAAATTAACCGGTGCATCGCACGGGTAAAACACTAGTTATTATATATAACACCAAACTCTAGTATATTCTCATACCTTAGTAGTTACATGGTAAATAATTATATCGAAACACTTGGAGTAAAGATATACTTTCCTCAATTGAAATTGGATTGTCGCTGTAATTTATGGGGTATTTTGTATTTTGGATCCTGAAATATAGGGTAATTTATTTTCTGGATCCCTAGTTTTCATTCTTAATTTTTTGGACCCTAAAATTTTTGAGCTAAATAAAAAAGGACATCAAAGTCTGTGGGTTGAAAAAAGAGGTCTGTGAACTGTTTTTCTTTTTCTCCCCATGTTTGAATTGCTCTCCCGATTACGCTAAACTTTAAGACTCAGATTAAAACTGATATTGTAGGTATAATACAACTCTCTTATTCATGTCAGAACTACTTAGACCCCTGGTACTTAGGGGTCTAAGTAGCTCCGACATGAATAAGAGAGCTGTATTATAGCTTCAATATCAGTTTTAACCTTGTTAGTCCTGAAGTTTGGCGCAAATCGGGAGAAAAATTCAAACATGGGAAGAAAAAAAGAACGGGACATGGGCCTTTTTTTTTCAGTCCACAAACTTTAAGGTTCTTTTTTATTCAACCCACAAACTTCAGGATCCAAAAAATTAACAATGAAAACCAAGGGCCCAGAAAATCAATCACCATATACTTCGGGGTTCAAAATGCAAATAACCCGTAATTATGTATATTTCTTTTTAAATATTTTTATAATGATGTATCATATGAAACTAAGACAGATTATATCTTATAATAAAACATATTTTCTTAAAAGTACAATTATATTGATCGAAATTAATGGTTGAACTAAAGTATTAGAAACTTTAAAAATACAAAAGTGAAAAAAAAAGGGGAAGAAGCATAAAATGAAGGTAATGTGGAGGAGTTATGTGAGTATCATGGTCTTATGATGAAGTTGATGAAGAAACATAGTTGTCTTTAGGATTAGCATCCAACCTGCAGCCTGTATATATGTGTATAAATGTATAGACTACTCATTTAATAAAAAAGAGGATGAAATGACTGTCTACTTACTGAATACTAGGGGTGGGGCAATCAAATCTTAGTATACGTTGTGGATTACGTATTTAAAGCATACATAGGAAGGTGAGAGGAAAATGAAGGAAGAATGGAGAAGCTAGGCATGCAAAGTGAGAAGATGACCCACCCGGCCTGCATGAAACGGTCGGATACCTGCCCGACCAATACAGGTTGGTGATATTCATTACACTTTTCCCATGCGATCCTGCACACCCTACCTTCTCTTTTTAGTTACATTTTCATATTTTCAAGTACATTTGTTGACAGCTATTCTCTCGTTTTGTTTGGCACGGGATAATCTCCATCTCCCATCTTTTCCTCAATCTTATCGGTACGATTTTCACCCCCTGCTTCTGGCTCTACATGCGGTCCGATTCATGCCTACCATCATCAAGTTATATCAAATGCATGCATATTCTTCGGGGTTTGTTCAATCGTGAGTATTCAATAGGGTCAGGGTTCCATTTCTCCGATGTAGTCCTATCTTTGAATTCTTCTTTTTTAATTAATTTTTTAAGCTATTTATAAAGGTGATGGAAGGAAAAATTAATATATATAACAAAAAACTATGCCCCTGTTTTTAGTTGGGACAAACCTAATTAATCTAACTTAACTTAACTAAACTTATCTTTACCTAAGTTAACTTAATTCAAATAATACTGTTTTTTTGGGAAAGTATATCTTTACTCCAAGTGTTTCGATATAATATTTTAGGGAAAATAAATGAAAAAGTTATAAGCGTTGGAAAAAGTACATTGATTTGCTATATTTTTATCATTTTTTAAAATCATATATTTTTTTATATTTTTTAAAATTATTTTTACTTCCTATTTTAGTTTTAAAATAAAACATTTTCTACAAAAATATTATATTTTTAAATAAATGTTTCTATTTTTTAAAGGATATTTTTTATTTTTTATTAAATATTTGTCAAATATCATCTTCTTTATTTTTTTATTTATTTGTTAATTTTATAATTCAGAATTTTAAAATATTGAATTTTTTTTCTTTCACATTTATGAGAAGGTCACTACATTTTGTTTAATTAATTGAAAATCCCTATGTATTTCTTTATTTACTTAATTACAATAGTGACGTAGCTAGCATACTTTTTTCACAAAATAATTTAGGCATCGTTCTTTTGTGCGTTGCGTTTACGTTGCGTTACGTTTAGTTGCGTTGGAAATGGTTAAAAAGTGATGATAATTTGCGTTATGTTGCGTTGCGTTTGGCTGCGTTAACGCATAAAAGAACGGTGCCTTAGCATACTTATGCATGTGTATATGTCATATCATGCAAGATGGTTTATTAACCATCTTGCTGCGCACAAAACGCATATCATCGTCCAATATGCCCACCAAAGGAGTACGTTGTTACACTTTTTCCTTCAGCCTACTGGCAATTGAAGCTGTAAGCACTGATGCAAATGCAAGAGGTTTGCAGAGTATTAGCATCTCAACAGACTTAGCTCAAGCGGTACATGCCTTTCGAGGGTGTTGGATTGATGCTAAAGCCAAATTATGAGTTTGGTGGGACGGTCGAGGGCAACATTGTCAAGAGTTGGCACGATTCGTGTTGCAAGAGAGGAGAAAAATGAATAACACGACTAATAAGGGTCGTGCCAGATTGAGGCAGTTTAGATTATTTTGTTTTCTAGTTCTGTTTTGATATGTTTTTACTAATAAGGGTTGATTTCGGATTTCGTACGTTGTTGCTTTGATTGATATGCTTGGTGGGGAAGAAACTCTTATTATTATTATTTTGAAATAAAACACAACAATTTTATTAATAGAAAGTCATACGACACTTACAATGAAAATTTTGACTGAATAATTATAGTTCTAAAATATAAATATGAAATTCAACTTTTAAATAACTACTACTAATTATACTAACCCTCGGCTTCGACTTCTTCGGTGACTTTGTATCTTTTTTCTATGACTCTGCATATTTACCATTGATGGAGAATCTCTCAATCCGTGCTATAGTAATTTGAAAATCGATTTCATCTAACATATTAGATCATATCAACTGAACAAAATTCTAGAAAGAGACCAAAAATCCTAAATAAGGGTACGATAAAACTCTTACAAAAGAAGATGCTAACTTTATTTGTGTAAATGTAAAACAAACTAACAATTAGATTGGAAATCAATCAAATTAGCGTTTACCATTGACAAGAAGGATCGAAGGTAGTCCCTCCAAAGAAATGTAAGCTAGGGTTTTCTCAAGAAACTCTCAATATTGACCCTAGTTAGTATTGTATTGCCTTGGCTATCAATGGAACCTTGGTATTAGACTTTATTGTATCGCAATTAAGATTGTTTCATTTATACCACAATATATTGATTTGTAATGTCATTGTTTATGAGGAGTTGCGTGAATCGTATCAACTGTGAGTAATAGAGTAGTTAGGTTGTAATTGTAAGGAGCCTAATAGAGATTGTGAAGATTTGAAAATCTCTGATAAATACTTGTGATCCTTTGATATAGTGTATAGTTTGTGATTTTTTCTAATTTTGCAGTTTTTCTCGTTAATTTTTTGTGTCAATATTTATTATTAGTTTAGAATTTATTATTATTTGCTGCTAACTGTAACACACCGGGTCTATGGTTAAATGTGGCTTAACGGAATTGTAATGAATACTTATATCACCAAGGTGCATCTTCTTTTAAGGTAGCTTATACGCTGGGAACTCCTTAGTTAAGCGTGTTTGACTGAAAATAGTTCCAGGATGGGTAACATCCTAGGAAGTTTTTCCAGGCAGCGTCTGAGCGAGGATGAAGCACGCTGAAAAGAGTCGTAGTGATTTATGGGGTCAGGTAACAATCTTTGAAGCAGTTATCGATAATGTCCACAACCGGGACGGGCCGGGGCGTTAGACTAACCGTGTTCTTTACCGCAAATCATTAATTTTTTTCTCTCCTCAATTTTCTCCTCTACTTCTTATATTCTCTCCTCACCTACCCCACATACTAATAACCCACCAAAATTTCACCATACCCGTCACAATTCCACCACACCTCACCACACCATTCCGCATAATACCGCATAAAAGAACATGGCCTAACAACGCCATGAAATGATAACAATGAGAACGACAACATAAAATTGAAGAGCTAGAATCACCAATATTGCAACAACCTTACATAGAATTTTCTTGTGGCTGGAATGTGCTCGATTATTACGTTTCCATCTTAAGAAGCCTTGGGACCATGTTGACTATGTGAAATGGACACTTGAAAGTGAAATTAATATCTAACAGCAGAAATTTTGAGTTAGAGTGTGTTCTGAATAATCTGGAAAAAGATGCCACTTAGGTTTGGTTGTAATTAAGGTGTGCCCCTGCATTGACTGATGAGTAAGGTTTGATGTATTGTCTTGATGATGTTTTATTCTGCCCAGGTAAAAGAAGCCCTCAAAAGAAGACTAGAAGACTGGTGCTGTCTGTACTGGTCTCTTATGCTATATTTCAAAATTGTTTATTTTACCTCCAAAAAACATCCAATTCATTAGATGCAACAATGGGTTAATGAACTAATTATGACGAATATTCTTTTCTTTTTGTCCCTCTTCTGTATGCTTTCTTTTGTATAGTTTTCTTTTACAAGTCGTCTTTTTCTGAATATTGGATTTTAATTATCTCTACTTGGTCTGATTTGACAATAATAATCTGAAATTTAAAAATTTATGTCAATAATACTAATTTCAAAAAATTGTATTTTTAGATCACCACAGTACATATTTTAAATATCGAGCATTTTGATTTGCGTTTGATTCGAAACATAGCTCACCACTTTCCCATAATTTTTAGTAAATTAACAAAATGTGTCCCAAGTTTTTCGATTTTTTCTTCTAATTTCTATATTTCATCCCTTTGATTCCTTAAAAAAGCATAATAATTGTGCGGATTTAAAAAAAAAATCTAAAATTCTTTAGTAACTACACTTCATATCGTTTTTAGGGCAATGAAAAATGTTATAAAACTCTAAACCTTAAAAAAAAAACTCCAAAATGAACATATGGAGTCAAATTTGACATAAAAAAAAAATTTTTTGAACAATTTGGGACGGTTAATGTACATTTTCAAAATTTAAATAAATATTGATCAATTGCTCAAAGTAAAAACTAATTATTACAATCCAAATTTTCTATTCTGTTAACAAGAATTATATGTTAGTCTTTGACCTTCACGGATTGGTAAAGGATATTCGAAAATCCATCCTTTTTATATGTGCAGGGTTAAAGAACAGACAAAAAGTTGATTTGAATTTTCAATTAGCCTTTATCTATTTTTGAGATTTCAACATTCAAGTTGATAAATTCTCTATCATTATACTTTATGCAAGGGTATGCGGTTTTTCCAAAAAAAGAAAAAAGATGCACCCATCCTTGTTCAAATGAATTGAAATTAATTAGTTTTTTTTATGACTCATGCAAGATAGAATATAGTTTCCATTAATTTACTTAAAATTATTTTAAGACTAAAAATTATAATAACTATAAATTATTATTTAGTAATTAATATCTACGAGAAAGTTTATTATCATTATATATATATTTTCCTAATATAAATATATTTAATACTAATTTGAATATATTTTAATACTAATTTGAATTAAAAAAATATATTAATTAAAATATATGTACATAGCTTGTAATTTCGGTTTTACAATCATTAATCAGAGGAAAACATTAAAATGAGTTTATATTACATATGTGAAGAAATATGTTCATAAGTATATTTGCTAAATAAAAATATATTACAGTTTTACCATTTATTTATCTATTGTTAACCTTTGTATATATAGTATACTTTTATAAAAAAATCTCATAATAATTCCACTTTGAAATTTTTTGATAACTTATTTCTTTTATATATGCAAAAATAGTGTATCAAAGAGGTTATAGTTAAATGTTATGGATTTTACTTAGGTGGTTTAGTTTTAATACATATGCTATTACTCCCTCCATTCATATTATTTGTCACTAGCTTTTCAAAGTTTCTAATATCATTCTTTAATTTGAAATTTTTATATAATAAAATTAACAGTTGTAATATTATATTTTTAGGATACAATTCTTCATTGCGAATCTATCGCTTGTAGTTTTATATAACAAATCATTATATATGTTGAAAAATTAATAATCAGAATTTTCAAAATTTTACTGATATAATTTTCACGGCGATAAAAAAAATATGGAACAACGGGGTAGTTTAGTTGTCGGCGTTGTCATTAGGACGTCTAGTTCTTAGTGATTCTATACTTGTTCAAATTGGAATCTTATGTAAGCTTCCTTTTCGTTTACTTCGTTAACCAAGTTTTCGTTGATGCATTTTTGAAGCTTAAGCCCTAAAACAGAGATCGAATATACAAGTGTCTAGTCGCAAAACTCTTCTATGGGTGTTTGTATTTATCTTTCTCACAACAAACATTGTGTCATTGTAAGTTATAACAATTTCCATGCAAATTCAGCTACTTTTTTGCATTAGGTATCATTTTTTTTTGGATGAAAAGGTAGAAGTTGACGCACTTTGAAATCATAGTAATGTATGCAAGCATGTGCATAAATAAAAATCGCACCGTTTGAGCCACAAGTGACTTGTAATTCTGTATTACTAAACTTATTCTTCATTCGTTTGCGGCGGGAAATGGTCGCTTTGGCCCTCTCTTTCAATGTTCTGGTTGATGTTTGTTTCAATACTATAGTAGCCAGCATGTGTGTGTTAATTGTCTAACCAAAGAGGTAGTAGCTTCATTGGCAATTAGGGCTATTCTTAATCCAGTTTGGACCGAATGAAGGACTGGACCGAAAGGATCAAAGATAGTTTGATCCATTCTCTGAACCGAATTAGAAGATCGAGGACCGAACCACAAATCAACTATTTATCTATGATTTTCAACTTTTCATCACTATTCACTTATGTTTATGAGTTTCTCAATCTCAAACCCACGATGCTCCTTAGTCCCTCGACACTCGCCAATCCCCACCTCCTCCGTCCCTCCAACCTCCACCACCTACTGTCACTAGGCGCCACCGCCAGCACCGTCAAGGCTGTCAGAACCATCGCCCTCCCTCCGCACTCAACCGCTTCACCAACGCTCTCCACTCCCCAGATCCATTGTTTTCTCCTCCGCAGTCGACCGCCACGCAGTCCACGCCCAGTTGACCACCGTCTAGCAAACCACCACACACAGTCAACCGCTTCACTGGTTCAAGTTTCTTGCAATTTTATTAGTTGCTTCCTTTCTATGTTTTTCTACTATTATTGTAGTTAAGAATCATATATATTCATATATTTACCTCAGGTTTGCTGTCTTCTGTTCTCTTGTTAACAGGTAAAGCGAAAATGAATTCTAATTCCTAGTTCTCTAATTCCAATTACGCAAAATTTAATCACAAACCATCCTCGTAATTCGATCCATTCAGTCAGTTCAGTCCTGGACTGAACTTTTTTCTGTCGGTCCAGTCCAGGACCGAAAAAGGTTCAGTCCAGGCCAGTCCCCTTGTTCGGTCTTTGGTCCCGTCCAGTTTGGGACCGATGAACAACCCTATTGGCAACCACCTCCCATTCTTCTAACTTTGTCACTAAGGTTCACTAATTAGTGTAAAAAGAAAAAACCATATGTGAAAATGGTGAGGTGATTGGGTTATACTTGTCATAACACTTTGTACCTATCCTTTTCCCACTCTTGTTGGAGAAAAGGGGAACAATGGTTGCGAGAGAAACATAAAACAAAGTTGTGTTGTGTATTAACCACTGACTTGAAAGCTTTATTCATCAGACCTTGGTGCAAATTGAATTGGTGAAAAAGCCCTGTACGGTTGAACACAATAAGGTTACTCACACATTCGTCCAAAGGAGAAGCTATGGAGTATATTATCTTATGATCAGGAAGAGAAGAAGTGAGAACAGAATGAAGATCTGTATTTGTCAATATATAGCAACTCTCCATTGAACCTTTATATAGTGGTCTTAGAGGAGCATTAGTCATTAATGACAGTAACCAGAGGCATAAAATGGGAATAGAAAGTCATGAAGTATGAGGAAATCATAAGATTTCATAATCAATGTTCAGTTTAACTAATCGTTAGGCTTCTAGAAATATCTGTACAACTCAACCTCGAAAACCATCCAAAAAGAATATCAAGAATGCTCATAACACACAACCGCCACCTAAACAAGATGGACAGTCGACAACGACGCCCATACACATGTGATTGCCAAAATCATCCTCAATCCTTCAAAACATAGTTCCACATAATTCAATATAGCCGAGGAAGGGAGATATTTAAACCAATGGAAAAACTTTTCAACTATCCATGGGACGTAAAGTAAAAGTGAGAGGAAGAATATATCCATTTAGGGGCCGTTATTCGAACAACCCCTCGTTAATGATACTCAAATGAAAAAAAAAATTGAAAGAAAAGAAAGTCATGGCCAAGAAGGATCAGATGCACGAGTTTAATGTCTTTCGATGAAATTGATACGTAGTGAAGATATGCAACAACCACATTATGACAATTGAACTTTTTCTTGAACTTGACAGATTTTAGGTGGGACCATCACGACGCATATCAACCCTATCAAATGTATACTCTGTGATGAACTAAAGTTGTTAGGTCTATGCACATACGTCGGTTTCATAAGTGCTCTAGAGAGATTGCCTTTGGCCCTTATAGGATGCGATTAAACTGCCACACTTACTCAATTTTGTCAACCGATCTCCCTATACTATAAAATGCATTTGAATTGTTAAGAGCACAATGATGCTCGACCTCGCATAATCCATCAAATGATGAATTTATCAAGTGCATCTCATAAGCAACCCCATAATAGGTTAGATTCCATTAAACCGTGAATCCATCAAGTGCGCCTATACAGCCGTACCGTAAAAGGTTTGGATTCGTTAATGTGGTTCTCTGTAGCACAGGCGCTGCTACATGACATAAAGATTAGATGTTGTGCATATAGAACATTATCATCATTTGGTTTGATCACAAATGGGTACCCACCATACCTCTTCACTCCATAGGCTTTATCCTTATCGATTGCCGTTGTCATTTAAAGGACTAACTTTCTTGATAAACCCTTTGTAATAGGGTCAACTAATTTCTTCTCGGATCATACATACCTAATAAGATAACATACTACTTTAGTAGTTTTTTCGCCACTCTCTGTCTTACAGGGATATGCCTTTCTTTCCATTATAGACACTGTTGTGTTCAACTTCGAATGTCGCTTGCAAATCACAATGCAAAGAAATATGTGTTTGTATCTCCCTCGCAATGACATGTCTATCATGAGGCGTTTAAGTCACTTTGCTTCTTGACCTCCAAGCTTAAGAGCAATCAATTCAACTTCCATGGTGGAGCGAGCTATTCATCTTTGTTAGTAGACTTCTATGAGATAACTCCTATATCAATAGTAAAAACAATAAACATAATTGCTTGTAAAACTTACCTCATTAATTGTTATTAGCAACCCATTTGGATCACAAAGTCGTTTTAATCCAATAGAAAATTTATTAAACTGTAAACACCCATCAATGGTGCCTCCTAAGCACTTAAGCTAACAAAGAAACACATCCCAATGCACCTGACAAGATTTGTTATCTAGTTGTGTACCGACTTAATTTACTTGCGACATAAGCAATGTCAGGTTGAGTAGAGTTCAAGAGAAACATTAAACTTCCTATAATCTTCGTACACTCAGCTTGTAACACACTAGGCCCTTTATTCTTCTTAAGGTGTGTGCTAGGATCATAATAAGTTCTTATAAGTACCCATCAAAATTGTTAACATTTTTGTTTGATATAATGACACTAACACAAGGAGAAACCATAATTGGTTTTTCTAACCTTGATACTTAGGATTGGATCATGTCTACACCTTTAAGGTCCTTTATTTCAAATAGAAATGACAACGGGTTTTAGTCACATTAACAACAGGTAAGATGGTACCAAGTCTCACCATGCGATCGTCAACATACAAATATATTATCATAAAGTCTGATCCAATTAATATGGAATCAACACAATAGTCATAACTCTTGATACCAAAGCCATACAATTTTAATTAGCGATCTAATAAAAGTTTCATTCCATTGTTTTGTTCCCTATTTCAAACCATAAAAGGGGCTTCTTGAGTCTACATTCCTTATCTTCATATCCTGCGATCACGAAAAACGCAAGTTGAGTAATATAGACCTCTTTTTTGAAGTTATTCATTTGATGCCCATCACGATCAATTGTGGCATCTAAAGCTGTCAATGCTCTAATAGTGGATATTTTAGTCCTATTTTAGTCAAAGGAGGGTATTTATCACAATAGTTCACTCCTTTTTTTTGGGGGGGGGGGGGGGGGTTTCAAAACCTCTTGACACTACCCTAACATTTTATTTGTTAATAGAACCATCATGTTTTAGTTTCTTTTTGAAGATCCACTTACTATTAATAGAATTGCAACCGTTAGGTAGAATTGACAGTTCCTAAGTTTGGTTATACTCGATCAAGGGAGTCTATTTCACTTTTAATAGCTTCTTTCTGAAGGTAGTATATGTGTTAGGAAATTGTATGCGAAAATTCTATATAGGATCGAGTCACAAGGAAACAGTGAAAGATAAAATAAGGAGAAACAATTTGCATGGGAAACCGAAGAACTCGGAGAAAAACCCACGGATGACGACAACCAGGAAAATTCCATTATGAGAAAAGATGAGTAAAAAGGCGATCACAATCATAATATGTGATTTGATCAAAATTATAGGACAAAACCCTCTCTTAACATCTCTCTCTCTCTCTCTATGGGAATACAAAGATGGAATAGTTAGCGATGAAACCCTAACAAAGCTCTCAAGGGGATTACAGAAGCTCTCACAATTATACAAACATGTGCTAAATACTCTCTTTGATGTGTGATGAGTTGATTCTTTAAAGTTTAAACCCATTGTTGACATCTCTATTTATACTCCAAAGTTGATGAAAAATAAGGAAAGAATTATTAATGGAGTAATATGGAAAGTTGTGGAGAACAATTCTCATGGAGAATAATTTAGAGCAATTGAGAAATATGGAAAGGATCCAATGGGACATATTCCCAAAAATATATATCCACCTTGGACCATGATCTGATCTTCGTCTAAAAAGATAACTCTGACCTCCACCTTTTAGCATCCCCCACCGAGGGGACGGCCCCAAAGGACTATCAGCAACTCTGGATACCCAATAAGTTCGAGCAATGCTCAAACTAATGGATAATGGTTTGGTGAGCATGTCCGCAGGGTGTGATCTATGTGAACCTTCTTCACCTTTATTTGACCAATTTAGCAACTATCTCCCACATGAAGTGACACTTCACACTAATATGCTTGGCTTTGGAATGATACGAATAATTCTTGGTCAAATTATTCACACTTTGACTATCAGAATAGACATAAGTAACGCCTTATGTAATACCAACGTCAATAAGAAGACCACGAATCCAACTAGTTTCCTTTACACCATCCGTTGCAGCCATGTATTTAGCTTCAGTAGTAGGTAGGTAATTAAAGTCAGTTTGTAGGCACATTATTAGATACAACATTAGACTCATAATTTGTCACATTCTTTTTCCCAAAAAAACTAAACATGATCAAACAACTTCACATTTCTATATTCAAAAATAGAAAAACCATTCAAAGACACTAATCTATATGCAAGATTATATTGAGCATAGACAATAAAAACAACATCGAAGGTCAAACAAATATTAGTCTGTTTATGATAAGGCAAATCAACCTTAGCCCAAAATACCACACTTTCAATTAACTTAAGTTAGGGAGATGCCCTTTCAACAATTCATATGGAATCTAGTCCAATTTCTTATGGGGGACTTTATTAACAATAAAACAAACAACTAGTATAGATGACCACCACATATTATCATAAAGCACGTCAAAAACTCATCCACAATGCATTTAGATTTCCTTCATGTCCTATTTTTCGTCGACTTCAATTTCCATGAGGGGTGTATGGACCAATTTGTTTCAAGTACTATTCTTTTTTGCACAAATTTAATCTAGGGAGCTAGCCTTGTATTCCTCCCCTATTCAGACCTAATTCTCTTGGTTTTACGATCGAACTAAATTTCTAAACCAAAATGATACTCTAAAATCCTTTCTAGGTAAGGTATGGAAAAGTTTGATGTAGCCGTCTTACTCTAAATTACAATTTAGAGAGAACGGTTCCAATTAAGCCAAGATCTAAAAAATCAATCGCTATCTACAAGTCCAAGGAAAAGAAGCATAGGAGGTTAAGTGACACATATTACTTTAGTAAACTACAGTCTAAATCCCGACATTCTGGAGTTCATGGTGGAAGATTGTTCGGAATCAAGTGGATTCCAAGGTCCAATGGATACAGTGCCTAGTCCTTGGGCGCCTCATTACCATGCTCAATCCATTGTTCCTTACAGTCAGCCCCCTGGCTTCAGCAGGACTATCTAGATCTTAATTTCCATGGCATGCCTATAGTCAATTCATGCCCGATCCTTTTGGTACTCAGGGTGAATCATAATCAGGTTCTTTTGCAGATGCAACTTTCACGAGTTTGTTTGGTTGCGGTGGCAGCTCTTGCGGAAACTACTTGCGGCAAGGCTTCCCTTTTCTCATTATTTTTTTATTTTGTCGCGCAAGTCTAGTGAAATGCCATGTAATAAAAAGAAAAGAATTGAGCAATCAAGGAAAATGCAATCAAGCTGAGTCTTTTTATGTGATTTCAACTCCCTAAAGATGCAACATGGAAGCTCCCAATTTTTATTTATACAGGTCAACCTCTGACTGTTAACAAAAAGGATAAAATCATGTAGTGTACAAAAAGAAATAAACTTATACAAACTTTAGCCTAAAAAGGAAAAAAAGAAATTTACAATCTTATACAAGATAATTACACAAACACGTAGAAAATTACGTCTTGTCTTCATGGATGCATGTACGTAGGGGTGTGAACTCACAAAACGAGTTCATCCCCCTTGCTTGTAGGCCGATCGGCCTTCACATGGTGACAGCCACCGTGGTTCACTCGGATGCGTGTTGCCGGAGGTTGTGTACATCCCCTCCAGTATAAGTGAGTATCGACTCTTTTCCATATTATTATTATTTTTTGTCTCTTTTTCTTCTTGATTTTGCATGGATCATCCAAACAATCCATGTGGAATCACTCGCCGCATTTTTTTCTTTTCCTTTTTCTTCTTTTTTTGGTTGTATTTTCTTTTCTTTTTTTTTTGCAACCGAAGTTCTCACTTCTTTCTCTTCTCTCGTAGATGTGGCTTATAGAGCACTTGGACATGATATTCTCTCCCATCACTTCCTCGAAATTAGCCAACTTTTGCCAGCGCAAAAGAGAATTCGACACTCGCTGCAATTTTGATGAGTGGATCATTTTTCTAAAGAACCTCAAGGAGATTCGGTGGTGGGTTCAATGGTGGAAAGTGCCGTGTTTTTCCAACCATTCTCGCAAGGCAGCTCACATCACTCTACTTGGTCTGACGGATCTTATCTATTACTTCCCTGATCGAGTCATGCGGCAAATGGGGCATTCTCAAGACATCCCTCTTCTTCCATGCGATATCCCTGACTTGACTCATCTCCGAGGGTCGGTAGTCGAGTCCTGGCTTAAATACTGGAAGAAACGAGCAGGAGTGGGAGTACCTTCCCCAAACCATATTTCTACCGCCTCAACGATGGATATCAAAGCTGGCTCTCTACTACCGTCGGTGCTAGCCATTGGCGTGAAAGGCAATCGCGCTCGCCTCTTCGAGATACCCGAAATTAAAGAGTGTCATCATCATAACCTCGGGTCGGGTTCCAAACAAGAAACTCACAGAAACAAGCAAGTTCAGATGAATGAGCACTAATGGGCTTAAAAAGACTTCGACTTAACTAAGACTAGAATCAGTACTAAATAAGTAGGATGGAGAAAAAGAAATGGACTTAGTGAAAGAAATGCGTGTGCTATGTATTTTTGTTATTTGATGCTTTTCCTTTAGAAAATTATTAAAACAAAATGTATTAAAAAGATATACTTCTTTTATTGATATAAGAAGCAAGATATTGCATTATGTTTTACAAGAATCAACACAAGCCATGATCTTCTTCTCATCTTTCGAAAGCGCATCTTCAACTACAACACTTTTTATTCTCTCCTTTTACCTAACTTGTCTCGAGGGATTTTGAAGTTAGTCTCTCATTTTTGTTTTCCTTTTTTTCTCTTTTTTTCTCTCCTTTTGCCGGACTTGCCTCAAGGAGGTTTTCAAGTCAGCCACTCTATAGTTTTTCACTCTTTTTTATCCTTTTTTTCTTTTTCTTTTTTTCCTTTTTCTTTTTTTTTCTTTTTTTCATCTTTCATAAGCAAGCGGCCTATTGGCAGTTCGGTTGTTTGCTTTTATAAGATAGTGCATGTCTAAGTAGCTAAGGATGTCGACCCTTAGAGGCTTAAACATAGTATCTTTTCAGTTGATCCAAGTTCACGGGCTGAATAAGTTCCTCTCCTTCGGGCGTGGCTAATCGAGAGGCACCTTCCGGAGTGACGAAGATAATGATATAAGGACCCTTCCAGTTCGGGGCAAACTTGCCTCGGGGATCTTGGCGTGTTGCCCTCATTTCCTGTAACACCAGGTAACCTTCTATTAGATCTCGATCTCTGACCTTCCTATTGAACGCTCGGGAGATTCGACTTTGATAGAGTTGAATGTTATGCAAAGCGCGGAGTCGTCGCTCGTCCAATAGAATCAACTCTTCATATCTAGCTCGGGCCCATTCAACCTCAGGGATTTGACTTTCAGCGATGATTTTCAGGGAAGGAACAACAAGTTCTACAAGGAAGACTGCCTCCATCCCGTACACCAAAGAATATGGTGTAGCTCCAGTCGCGGTTTGAATCGACGTTCGGTATCCCCATAGTGCGAAAGGAAGCTTATCAGGCCATTCCTTATAAGTGACGACCGTCTTCTTAATAATTTTCACTAGAGTTTTGTTTACAGCTTCTACTGCTCCATTGGTCTGCGGCCGATAAGGGGAAGCGTGATGATGTCGGATCTGGTACTTGGCTAAAAGAGTTGCAAACTCACCCATGAAATGGCTCACATTGTCACTGATCACCTCATGTGGCACCCCGTACCTACAAATGATGTTCCTTAGCATGAACTTGGCCACATGTTTCGAAGTGTTCTTTGAATATGAGGCAACTTCCACCCATTTAGTAAAATACTCCACAGCTACCAACACATATTCATGCCCTCCCGTGCCTTGGGGTGAAATATTTCCAATAATATCAATTCCCCATACCAAAAATGGCTATGATAAAGTCAAAGTGATGAAGTAGGAGGATGGTTGGTGCTTAAGATCAACATATTCTTGACACTTCGGGCACCTTTTCACAAATTGGAGACAGTCCGATTTCATAGTTGACCAGAAATACCCTGCCCTTTGGATCTTTTTCACCAACATTCTTTTGTTCATGTGTGGCCCACATTCTCCTCCATGAGTGGATTTCATCAACTCATTAACCTCCTCTTCATCAACATATAGGAGATTTATCCCTGTAGTAGTCTTCTTGTACAGATGGTCTTGAGTAATGCAATACTGAGAGGCTATTAGCCGGATAGCCCTCCTAGCTCGATGTTCGGCATTCGGTGGATATGAACCATCTTTCAGAAAGGCATAAATATCGAAGAACCACGCATCAGTGTTGACAGAGCTAATCATTAACTGTTGATGAGCAGGACATATTTTCCTCTCTACCACAACTGCTAAAGTTTGGTCCTTCTCTGGCATAGCCACCATGAATGAAAGTTTTGCCAATGCATCAGCCAACTTGTTATGACTTCTCGACAGATATTGAACTCAATGTGCTTGAATCTTATGGCCAAATTAGACAAATGCTACTGATATAGTGCCAAGGATTCGCTTTTCACCTTCCACACACTAGTAGCTTGGTTGACAATTAGACTAGAATCTCCAAACACCCGTAATCTCTCAATTCCCATCTCCAGGGCTGTATGCAGGCCTAAAACGCAGGCTTCATACTCAGCAGCGTTATTGGTGGCATCAAAGTCAAGTTTGACCGCCAAAGGGAAATGTATATCTTCAGGAGAAACTAGGACAGCTCCGGTCCCACACCCCATCTGGTTAGCAACACCATCACAGTATAGTTTCCAGGTTTCATCCCCAACTTGAAATATTTGTTCATCACTGAATTTCAAGCCCCCAGTGTCAGGATCTCCCGTGGGAAACTCAGCCAGAAAGTTGGAGACTACATGTCCCTTTATAGATTTTTGATGTCAGAAGTGTAGGTCGAACTTAGATAACATGACCACCCATTGAGAAATCTTGCTATTAATAGTGGGTTATTCCATGATGTACTTGACTGGGTTGCATGCTGCAATCACATACACGGTGTGCGAGAGCATATAGTGGCGAAGCTTCTTTGTAGACCACACCAATGCTAAGACCATCTTTTCGATCTCGGAATAACAGAACTCGCATCCAAGAAACTTCTTGCTGATATAATATATAACTCGTTCTAAACCATCACTTTCTTGTGCCACCATAGCACCCATAGCGCTTGGACTGATGGTGAGGTAAAGCAGCAATGGCTCCCCTGGTACAGGTAGGACTAGTACTAGCGGGTTGGTTAAGTCAGCCTTAACTTTATTAAATGCTGCTTGGCACTGGTCATCCCATTCGACCTTCGCTCCCTTCTTCAACTTCTTAAATAATGGCTCACAAGTCATCGTGAGCTTGGAAATTAAATGAACCTTTTTAGATACTGCACTCGCCCCAGGAAACTGCGGATCTCCTTTTCCGATCGAGGCGGAAGCATGTCCTGAATAGCCTTGATCTTGGATGGATCAACTCTATTCCCCATTGGCTGCGATATAGCCTAGCAACTTTCCTGAAGTGACCCCGAATGCACACTTCTGCGAATTCTGCCCCATGTTGTACTTGCAGAGCCTAAGGAAGAATTTGCGTAAGTTCGAAATGTGGTCCTCACGCATCTTTGACTTGACGATCGTGTCATCTACATATACTTCTACCTCTACGTGAATCATATAATGGAGTAGGGTAGTAGCGGTGTGTTGGTAAGTAGCACCAGCATTCTTTAACCTGAAAGGAATGACCGTATAATAGAAAGTTCCCCATAGGGTACTGAAAGATGTTTTCTCCATGTCTTTTTCAGCCATTTTGATCTGGTTGTAATCAGCGTATCCATCCATGAATGATAGCAGCTCGTGTCCATGAGTATGATCAACCGGGACATCAATATGCGGCAAAGGAAAGCAATCTTTTGGGCTAGCCTTGTTCAGGTCGACACATTTGCACTTTTCCATCCATCTTCGGTACCAGGACAATATTAGCCACCCACTCTGGGAATTCTACTGTCCTGATGAACTTAGCTTCTAACTGCTTTTTGACTTCACTATGAATTTTGTCAGACCATTCATTCTTGATTCGGCGAGGTCGCTACTCCACCGGCTTTACATCAGATTTATCAGACTTGGGGCTAATCCCAGCTGACTCAAACTCGATTATAGACCCACTAGTGCTCGACTAAGACCGGATCTTACAAGGTTCTCCTAACATTAGGGTACATCTATTGTTGACAGAATCGACCCAGGTCACTTCGCGGTAACCCCCATCAGTAGAAATCATTGCGCTTAGATCAAATTCAGGATTGGACAGTACAACAACAACCGGGTCAACTTCTTTTTCTTCTTTTGCAGCGGAGTTTGCTGACCGACACAAGCCTTAAGATGTTGAATCTCTCCCAACACGTCGTCTACGGTTTCCCGTTGCTGCTCTATCTGCCGATCTTGTCGTTCTATGTGTTCCTAGACCTTTTTATCTTGGCGGATAGCTGATGTATAACCATATCATGTAGGTTGTTCTTCAGCTCCTCCAGGCGCTGCTGGATTATTCCCCGATGGTTGTAATTGTCTTTGTCATCGCTGGCCCATATGCCATTGACAGTAAGTGCTTCCATTCTCGCGAGACTTGGATTTGGTGCAGGAACCACGGGTTCGGTTCTTGTCTGATTATGCCTCCCTGACCTAGTTAGGAATGCAGCACAAGGTGGAGCTTCTTCTTCTTCTTTATCGGACCAGAAGTCATCACCTAGGCCTTCTTCGTACATGTCCTCTTCGTCGCTAACCCAAATGTCGTTGACAGTAAAGGCTGTCAAATCTTCAATGAGGAGTGCGGGTGCTCCTTCATCAGTAATACACTCAGATGGGTCAAAAGTACCCTCTCCTACAAAAATAGCATGATTTGGGAGAGGATTGGGCAACAGTAGTTCTCCGGAACGAATCATCTTTTCGATGTGGTTCTTGAGTGTCCAACACCGCTCGGTGTCATGGCCCCTAGCTCGGTGGTACTTACAGTAAGCATTATTATTCCATCTTGGTCCCTTAGTCTCAGGTTCATATGCCTAGGCGTTGGCAACTGGATCTTGTTGGATTTCAGCAATCGGTCCAAGGCTTCAACAAATGTCATGTCTAGTGGGGTATATGAGTCGTACTAGAAGTAAGCCGGTTTTCGAGGCGGGTCGCGATTCACATTCTTGACAACGTTGGCCTCAGCCGCCTTAGGAGCACTAATGGTCCTTCTCCCCACGTTGTTGCTCTTCCAACTTTGGGACACTGCGGTCCTCTCTTTACGTGCCTCTAGTTTAGGACACAACTTCTTCAGATATTCAAAACTCTCAACAACATGGAAATCTAGTTGTTGCGCCAGACTTGGATTTAAACCACGGACAAATGTGTCCAGCTGCATTTCCGTGGGGATGATGCTAGTCACTTGGGACAGCTTAGCATGCCACCTCTTGTAATAAGCCATAAATGATTCATCATCCCCTTGTCGGATTGCCATGATATCTGACAAGGTCACTTCATCCTTTTGAATTTTGCTATAATGCTCGATGAATGCTCTGCGAAGGGCAGTCCAATCTCCTCGCACTTCTAGAGGAAGAGTGTAGTACTAGTTCAACGCCTCATCATTCAGTGATGATGAAAGACATGCTTGTAGTGTTCAATACTGATGCCTCGTAGTGGCATCACTCGGTTGAATTTCCATACGTGATGGGTTGGATTCTCAGACGGGTAAAACTTCTTAAGGGGTATATCCATCTTCCCTACTACATTAGGATTAACCTCAGCAGGCGGTTCAAACTCGATAAACTGGTTAGTGAAGGTCGGCATTTGGTTTACAGCATCCTTGAACACGTTCAGCTGAGCTTTTATGTCCCGAATGGCAGGGTCATCTTGCAGCTCGACTTTGACTGGAACAGCTCAAGGGGTAGCCCCTGACGTTGGTGACTTAGGTGCCGGATCATCAGGTACATGAATAATCACCCCAGCACTAGAACTTTCCCCTAGCTTTCCTTTACCTTTGTCAACCACAGGGTTAGGGAGGATTTCCATGGCATTCTCATCACTATCAACCACTCCCATGCGCACGTTGATGCGTTGCATAGCTTCCAAAACACCATTCAGGGTCTCTTGTTGTTGCTCTATGCGAACGTTTTGCCTTTCGATGAGTTCCCGTTGTTAAGCGGTGTGCTCCTAGGCTTTCTTCTCTTGCTGTAAGGTAGCAAAAGTAATTGAACCCTCTACTTTCTTGAACTTCTCTTCAATAAGTTTGGCCAAAGTCTCATGAATCTGATTGTCCCCACTGCTCTCCCCATAAAACATGTCGAATTGCAACCGACGAGAAGCTTTGGGCCTAGTTGCTGACCGGACAAAGCCTAGGTTACGGATGTAGCGACCTGACGAGCCGAGGATCCAAGCTAGGTTCAGATCTCCTATACTGACTAAGGAAAACAACACATAGTTCAGAGATTGACCTTTCATTAATAACCCATCCCGTGAATGCATGACTTAGTGAACTTACATGGGACCTCCTAAGGTGCATGATCTATATGTTGACTTAACAAGATGACTCACCCGGGACATGGGCTTGCATGACCTTAACCCTATATGATTCTAAAGACTATCGATCATTATAAAGGGCTAAATAAAGCCGAACATAGCGAATCAGAACCGAGTATGGGGGTACAAGTCAGTGTTTCTCAATTCGGATTGGCCCCATCCATAGGTCGACCGTTTTAAGGAGAATTCGTAACTTGGACTTCCTACTCAGACCAACTCAAGCCATGCTGACTATTACGCGGGCTAAAACGATGATCGATAGGACTGATAGTCTGACACTTTTCTATACATTTTTTTATTCTATTTGTTTATGAAAGTGGGTATCGTAAAGGACTGGATAAAACCAGCAACGAGCGAGTTGTAATTATTTTATGGACTTAATTGCCGAATCTAGTATGGTTGGGCCTAACCACGAGCCGGCCATAAATATAATGGATATGATAATTAACACGATAAGTTAACTTACTTAAGCTTGGTGATTATTATGCATTCTAAAACTTAACTTATTAACCTTGTTTTGACTTTAATCAGATTTATTTGACCTTCGTTAAGAAGATGTCGTAAAGGGCCATATAGAATCATCACAAGCGAGTTGAGTTTACTTAATGAACCAAGAGAATCAACATTTATGGATAAATGGGCCCAACCACTGGGTCAACCATAATTTTTGAGGTTAATTAATTTAGTTGGTAAACATGACTCTTCTCAACCCAATGACTACTATATGGACTAGAACAACACTCCTAAACTTTGGCTGACTCTTTACAACGAAATTAAACACATAGCACATAGCATACATATGAACAAAAGGGGATCCTAAACCAAGGCTCTATGTACAAAAATGGTTTATTTGCTGGATAAGGCTTAGCGACTCATGTACTCGCCCGGTGCATTCTTGTCGTAAAGGCAGCTTGAATGTGTGGGGTGTTGCTCTTGGAGGCTCGAGTGGAGACCTCGTAGAGTGATGCATGAGTGGATGTGGTGACTAATGCTCTCTCGGTGTAAAGCCACCAATTGAGTATAGCCGGTTCGACATCCGATGAGTTATTTTTTGTGGTTAAAAAGAAAAAACCTACACCGTCGATTTACGTGCTCCTACGACATATTACATGTCAAGAGAGTGCCACAATATATGCAATGCATTATGCCTAAAAAGAATGACATAATAATATAAAGTAAAAATTCGTTTTCCTTCCAAAAATTTTAAAGCACACTAAACTTTTTTCAAGTTTTACCCACTTTAAGAAAAACTCCCCAGTGAAGTCACCAAAAATTCTGTAGACATTTTTCCTCGCCTTTCGGGCTTGCGAACGTCCACGTGCATTGGGGTATAATTTGGAGGTTTGTGCTGGGCTTTAACTTTTGAAACTCTTTAAGGAATTAGTCATACATTTCATGAATAATATTTGTAAAATCACTTTCCCTATACTTATGCATTTCATGAGTCCTTGAATTAAACCTTTAAGAGTGAACATCCACTTGTTCCAAACTCTTCTAAATTTAACCCAATTTGCTCATTTGTTAGGCTTGGAAGCCAAGAAAAACTAAAAAGAAAATAAAGAAGATTCCGCCTGCGAAACCCAATAATGGATTCAGGGGTAAGATTACGAACTTGAAAAGTAAAGACTTTAAGAGTCCGCTCTCACAAAAGGAAAGACTCTACTAAAAGTTTAAAGATGTGCTTTTCATAAAGTTTGGAAGGGAAATGGATGAATACTTTATAGAATCATTTCATTGAATCATGCAAAAAGAACTTTACAAAATAAAAGGTACAAATACACACTTATTTACAAGGAGAAAGAACACTTCAAAGCTTACATTGTGATTTTGTTGGGAAAAGCTTGCCTAGCCTCTTGATGCTTGAAACTCCCCTGTAAGATTCGAGAGTTTTATTAAGAGTAATTACCTCGATTAAGGGTCTAATTTAGGTTATTTATTTATTTATTTATAGGATTATTGATTAATTTTCTGTTTTATGTGATTATATTTATAGTTATATTTATATATTTGAATTAGGAATTTATTGGAAGATCAACTTATTAATTAGTGGACTTGCTATATTATTTGGTAATTAGGTTATAAATTGAGAAAGGAAGGGAATAAGAGAAAGGTATAATTATTATTTGGATGGGTACACAATTAATATGGAAAAAGGGATTAATATCCCCATTTTTCTTGGGTTTTGATGGCAAGAAAGAAGAAAGAAAAGAAGAAGGGGGCCAAACCCTTTTTTGGTTACTGGCAAAAAAAAACGCACGCAGAGAAAGAGAGAGAAGCGGTGGTGGCGGCACCGTCTGGTGGCCCAGCCACGGACGCGCAAAAAGAAAGGGAGAGAAGGCAACGGCAGTCGGTAGGACACCGATGCGCGACCGCGTGCAAGAGAGGGAGAAGTGGTGGAGGCGGCGACAGCGGCACCGCCTGGTCGCCAGCCGTCGACACACAACAGTGTTAGTGGTGGTTGTTGAGCACGGAGGTGCCGGGGGTTCCAATTCGGTGGTTCGGGTCCGGGTTAGCAGACCACAAGGATAGCTAGGGAGCCTCAATTCAGGCCCAAATCAGGAAACCCGAGTTGTCAACTAATGGAATCAAAGTGGGTAATCTTTGTCCTCTCTTAATAACCATTAAGTTTCAGGTTTAGTTAACAGATTTTAAATACCGAATTTATGCCTGGAATTATTAATTGTGTTGTAATAGTTGGATTGATATATGTAGCTGAGTTCGAAGTTGGTTGGTATTTGGGTTGAACATTGAGCGTCGAGGTTTGTTTGGCACAATGTATGTGAGGAGGGAGCTCGGGTTGATTTGTGAAATTAGAATGTCTTGGGTTGAATAGATAATTGTATAGAGGATTGTTTAATTGTCTTATGTATTACCTCCGTTGTAATATATGTCAATATTATTTGATTTACGGTCCGAGTGACCTTATATATGTGAATATGTGAATACGTGCATACCGGTCCGTGTTAGAATGGATAGGTTATGTTTAAAATGATTTTAATTTGGTGATTATGTGGAAAGTATGCATATATGGATCTTGGATGATCTATAATACTTAAAGAATGAGATTTTGAGTTTATGGTTAGATGATTTGGTATCTAGTATATTGTAATTATGCTCTAGTCTAGTGTGAATGGAAATTAGATTACTTGTTAGTCGTTATATGTGAATTTAAGTCTCTATGTACATACTTATATCTCTTTTATTATGGGCTTGTGTAATTGAAAGGTGTTTGTATTATTTTTGATTCAAAAGAAAGGATTTCAAGTGAATAATTTAGGGTGTGTTGAAAAGCATTTGCATTTCCAAATCGTTAATACTTTATTAAATGGATTTAGCGTAATTAAAGAAGACTTATTTGAGTTATTCGAGCTTTTGAATTTCTTAAATGGAAAAAGGTTTGAAAATTGGCCAGTTGAGCTATTTTAATTTGAATGAAAGGTATACTTCTACTTTATATACATTTATATACGATTTGGAAAGCTATTTAGATGAGAAGTGTATGGTATGGAATTGTTATGCGATTTACGAGTATTGAAATGGTTTTCGGGTTAGGTGTATTGCACTAGGTACTGGACTAATTGGAAAGTCGGGTTACCACCTGAAAGGGGAACCGAATCGGCTAGGTATATAAAGTCTATTGACGTTAGAATTTCCTGGGAAGTTAAACTAACTGTCTTAAGGGGGAACCGGCCCCGATAAGAAAGTGCTGAAAGTACCCTACGCCCATGGTATTGATATTTTTGTACAATGGAACGAAGGAAGGATTATATGAAATCGTTGGTTTATTGGTAATGGTTATATATTATGATTATGAATGGATAGAAAAGGCGATTTGAATAACTTTATTGCGTATTTTGAATGTGTGAGTTACTTTTCAATATTGAAAATGTTATATTTATATTTAGAATGGTTTTGAAAGGTTTTGAAGTATGAATTATATGTTACTTGAGGATTACTAAGTTTATGAATTGTGCTTGAACATGTTCAGACTAAGTTTCAAAAGGTCTTGTGAGTTAAATAAGTAGCTTATTTTGTTACTCATGACTCATGAGTTATATGTGATATTTAAGCTTTTCGAGTGTGTCTTTTAATTAGACTGATACATTGCATGTCAATCTTGTCTTGATTGCTTATGGTGGGGCTATGTAGGATATATGAGTTACTCGAGCGGTCACTATGGGGGGAGGGGAGGGGAGGGGAGGGGAAGATGATGTGTATTGAAATGGGTTGCAACCTAATAGAATACTTTAAATGCTTCACTGATGGCATCCTAACTGTTTTCATGACTAAGAAGGTTATTCCATTCCCCTGTAGTCAATTGAGAAGATATGAGATTGCTTAATTACCTCACAGAAGACATGTAGATGCTTGAATGGAAACCATATACCTAAATTCCTACTTGATGACTGGAAGATGTATTTATGCCCTGATGATTATGCTTGGGAGAATGCAGGATTAAGATGACTCCTGTTTTTAAGTTGCTTGAATCCTAATGGTTGTTCCAGGGTACAAGTTACCCACTGAGTTGTGGTTTACTCATACCCCTCTTTCCCTACCCCTTACAGGTCAAAATGAAGATGAGGAGTTGGCTGCATGTTTAGAAACAAAAGTATTCCTAGTTGTTTATATATATAGGAAGTAATTGTTTTGTAATTTGAATTGTTTTGTAAATATATTTGGAATGCTTGGGTTGGTTGATGCATTTAGATTGTACTCCGAGCGTGTGGCTCGTGATATACTCCGACGTGTGGTCGTTGAGTTTGTTATCAGTTCGTTTGGTTTTATTTACAGGGATGTAAGGCTGTAAGTCTAGGAACGTCCACATTACAAATGGTACTTTGCCGGATTTTCCCCAGAGAATTTTAGAAATGAATTTTCGAGTTCACCTTTTTACCTTTCTCAACCTTAATTAGGTTGAGATTGACCTTAATAGTCCTATTAGGGAGCGAGCTGTTACACTTCCCTTTGTGATGCCTTTAGAAACCTCCTCTCAAAGTGCCAAAATGGAGAAATAAGATGATGGGAAAAGATGGAAAAAGGGTTGGTGGATAAATGGGTTAAAGAAAGCTCTTTTTGTGGTTTTGAATGTTTTTAAGCTAGGGTTTTTTTTGTAGAGTTTAGAATGGATAGAATAGGATGAGTGTTTAGGGTTTTATGATGATGGGAGAATGAAGATTATGGTGGTGAGATATGTAGTGGAGATGGTAGAGAGGAAAGTAGAATAATGATATGAGAGATAGTATAAGAGTATAGGAAGAAGTATGAGAAGTAGAGAGAATGGATGAAGAATAGAATGAAGAAGTGAGGAAATGGATTGAAGAGTGAGTTGGTGAGTGAAATGGCTTTGGGAGGAATAGTATTTATAGGCTTAGGAGGTAGTAGGCATTCATGCACACCTCGTAGTCTCCGGTCAACAACACATAATACCAAGGCAGTAGGGGGATGCTCACTTGTGGACGGTGGCACGTGGTCAATTGACCACGTGTGGGTGGAGTCACCAAGGTCGACCGACCTATAGACAGGGGGTGGACCTGTTATCGTCCATGCATGCATGGACGGTGGTGGTGTGAAGACAATATGCCTAGGGAGTGGAGATTCACACTGGACAGAGGGAGTGCTTGTGTTTAGCTTTTGTGAGTGTTCTTTGAGTGCTTTTGTTAGGATTTGATCCTGTGACCTAGAGAACTTATTCTTATGACTTGCATGGCCTCATATTTTTATGTAAAAAATGTACATGTAGCTAGGTAAACTCACATGTGATCATGCATGTGACTTTAGATGGATAAAATACATGTAAATGCATGTACTTATCGGTTTTCTTCTCCTTTCTTGCTTTTATTTCTATAAAGATGTGTCATGCATCAAAATCCCGGTGTCTACAATCATGCTGTTAACCATCGACCTAAAAGCTTTATTCGCCCAACCTCCATGCAAATTGAAATAACAAGGAAGCTATCTAAGGTTTAACACAACAAGTTTACTTACTCTTGCACTAAGAGAGAAGCTATAGAGTATATTATCTTATGCCCAAAAAGAGAGGAAGTTAGGGGAGTAGAGAATGTATATTTTTCAATGTATATACCAACTCTCCAAAGGACCGGTTATATAGTGTTTAGGAAGGAATAGTTAGCCATTAATGATAATAACTAGAAGTGTAAGATGGGGGTAGAAATTCAGGAATTTTGAGAGGATAATGAAATTTCTTAACTAATGTGATTAAATTTCTCTACAACTAAACCAGGAAAAACCCTCCAAAAAGATTATCAAGAAGGTCTACACGCCTTCTAGGCCTCTATCGAGTGGGCAGGCGACGACGGCAACACGTGCGCTTGTTGTTGCTTAAGTCACCTTCAATCGCTTAAAACATATATCCAAGTAATTTGGTATAGCCACGGAAAAGGAGATATTTAAACCCTATGGAGAAACTATTCAACTATCCATGTGGGTCACTTAGCAAAAGAGAGAAAGAAACTACCCATTTGAATGTAATTATTCCAACTCTCCCTCCCCAACCTGTAAAACTTATTGGTGGTTAATGATGCGATAGTAGTGAAGTGGATAGACCAACTTTACCAGGTTAAAAAATGTTAATCGTCCATGATTTGGTTCATGGAGATTGGAGCAATTTTAGCATGTGGATGACTAATGGAATACCTTTAATTCATTTCACCTCTTATGAGAATATTAGCTTAGACTAATAACATCATCTAGTGGCAGTTATTAAGGTTTCATCTTCAACTTTGTGCCCTAGTTTGGCTCAAGTATTTGATTTGACCTATTATTTGGTTTTTGTTTATGAACTCAAATGCTGTCAATAACCTAGTCGTTGTTGGATATAATGCAGACTGTAACAACAATCAGAACAAAAAGGAAATATCTTACTTAACACATTGAATTCATAGACAGCCATGGCATGTTGGAACCATTATCTGAAAACGATTTCGCGTGAGCAGTGGTGCAAACTCTTCTATGGTGGTCACTTCTCGGAATTACACGATTCTTGTAAATCTTGTGCATTCTCAGTTAACCAGCTGAAGCTAAACGGTTTTTGTTTAAATGAAAAATAGAAAAAGAAAGAAGAGAATTTTCCGTGTTTTTTTTTTGTGTTTAAAAAAAGCAACAAAAGAAATTATATTGGTTGAGAAAAATGTGCACTGTAGGACAAAACCTTGGAATTAGTAAAGAAAAATGACCACAAGAGAGCTTTGTAAATTAACACCTAACACACACCAATATTGAATGGTATGTATGTTGGGGAAGACAAGATTACACATTCATTAAAAACACAAGATAAGAGATCACTTGAGTGGTTAGAAATCGAGAGTTAAGATACGTCTCTCCTTAAGACTTATTCACAAGACTGTGAATCAAGGGTAAAGCCTAACTTCTTGTGAATAAAAGAACAAGACCTCTCAAATGAATTCAAGAGTTGTTGCAGTTCAACACCTTAAAAGTATGTTGAAGTTCTCTAGGACTTGAAGAAGAGAAGAATGTTGTTTTCAATGAATAAAATTCATCTCCTATTTGTAGGGTTATGGAGTATCGGCATGACCCATGAGCATAATTTAAGGGATTAACATCATGGTTAAGAGATCATATTTTGCTAATTACACTAGTCAAGATCCACCCTTAATATAATCCCCAAGTGGATTATATAAAGACTAAAATCAAGGAAATTCAAAATCATGGGAGTTAGACACTGACATGACCAATGTCGTTTGGACACAGTCTATGTCAGACCATGCCTCACATTCTGGTCTTACGTACAACGACATGGTTTGTGTTAAGTCTAATTCAGCCCAAATCTTTTCATTGACTTTCAAATCAACCTTAAACTATTTGTGAATTTGCATCCTTTTAATTAATCCCTTAACTCTTAGAACTTAGCTAATAGATAATCATAACAAAGAGATAAATAGTTGTGTATTATGATAGGGAAATGATTATGTCTTATAAAATGCATGAATTGATGTAATTATAATTTCGAAAATATATTGTTAAAATAATTTGTATAATTCAAAAAAATATTTTGTTATGGGCTAACATAGGATGTCATCAACTTGTAATTATATTTTGTTATCGGACTACCATTTAGTATGAAATGGTAGGAAAAATAAATAAGAATTTAGCTAATAGATAATCGTAACAAAGAGGTAAATAGTTGTGTCTTATGGTAGGGAAATGATTATTCTTATAAAATGCATGAATTGGTGTAATTATAATTTTGAAAAATTATTGTTAAAATACTTTGTATAAAAATTAAAAAAATATTTTGTTATCGACTAACACAAGAAAAATCAAAATTTTGAATTTCTATTATTTAACAATAGCCATGAACATATTATTGTTAAAAGAAATTGTATGAATGTTTAACACAATCAGTTATATTAATCTACTTGAATGTGGAGATCTAAATTTATATTTTTGAATTTAACATTTCTTATCTATTATCAAAATTTAGAAGGAGAAAAAGGTTATGACAAGAATATATGAAGCATGACCATATTAAAATATTCATATACTAGCTAGAAAAAATATTTATAGAAGTAACAAATTATGTATTTATTTGATTACATGATTAATGCAACAAAATTCAATATTAATTGTGAAGGGAAATTTTATATCCCCAAAATTTGAATAAATAAATTGAATATTAACTAATATTAGTGGATTTATACATAAAAATAATCATATTCAAAGAAATTAATAAACGCAAAATAAAAGACATTTGTTCTTTGATATAATATTCAATTTAGAAAGTCATTATCTAACTAAATCAAAATTTTAGTGAATCATATACATCATTATTAGAAAATTATATATTTTCTTATCAGGATGATAAAATTTTAAATAAAATAATTGAAAGTAAAATTAATATTTATAGTATTTTATATAATAATAAAAAAAGTCATTGAGAAAATTTAGAGGGATATTGCACACATAAGCTATAATATTTTTCACTTGATAATCCAATCAAATATTGTAAGTATTTACTGCATGTGTAAAGCTGATTTACAATAACAGAAATACAGAATTATTTAAATAAAATTATGAAAAAGTATTTTATACTTAATTATGTAAATTGTGAGGAACTTTGTTGTTTATTTGTTTGAATAACAAAGTATTAATATTATTCTTTCAAACAGTGAAAAGTATTTAATAGTTAAATAGCGTACTATTAAGTAATACTTTTATATGTTGAGTTGTTCATGTAACTTTTTATTTAACAAAGAAAATTATATGGTGATCTAGAGGTTAGAACAAAATTTGTGAATAATTGTTTTTAAAAATAATTATTAACAATAATTGTACGAACCATTGTTGAGTTGTCCCACATCGGCCTTTGACACTCATATTGTGGTGTTTATAATAATAACTTGGGTGCCTCAACCTCTTAAGCTAGCTTTTAGGGTTGAATTGGGCTCAAGTCCATTATTTCACAACCACTGGTATAAAATTAGTATCTCCAATATAATGATAGGTCAACTTTGCTAGAGTTACACGTAACATTTATTTTGCCCTGGATGTTCTTATATATAATACTGTAGTAAAAGCAATACTAATACTAGAAATCAGTGTAGTACATTACAATTGTTATTTATCTATTTCACAAGGATGTGCATTATTGCTGGTATCAAGTAGTCTTGTATTGCTAAATTCGACCAAATTCAATTCCACCAAAAGAAAAAGTAAGCTTGTCTTTCCTTGTATGTCTGGACTTCGAAGAGCTCTAATTTCTATTGGACATGCAGCATGGGAGAATAGTGTAAAAATCCCCAACTAATTGGCATTTCTACCTTTTACGCGATACATAATCAGATCAATAAGGTTGAGCATAACATAACAGAAAGAAAAATGCTTCATTACAAAATTCCAAATAAATGAGCCACGTACTCTTTCTAGTCTCTACCAGCAAGTGCATAAAAAAGGAGACTTAATTATTTGGGTCACAAATCATTCAACTGCTGCCTTCTTCAAACTATCACTTTCCATTGCCTTGGATGTGCTAGGATACAAGCTAGAAAGAGACATTAGAATTCTAGACTGTTTTCTATCAGTTTAGAATAGCTATCTCTTTACAAAAAAATATTGTGCTATATTTCTAATTATATTTAACAAGATATTAGTAAACTTGAAACCCCTTCAACAGTTATTATGATTAGAAAAATAAAGGACAAAAATTTTCTATAAGACTCTATCCTTCTAAGAAAATTGAAGTTATAAAAATACACAAATGAGTTTGTGTCCAGTTTGGTAACTCAAAACACAACTGTAAGAGAAAAAAATATAATAGCAAGGTAACAGCGGAAGCGAATAATAAATCGAATTCGAGACGACGGAAATTACGACAAAATTCATGAACAAAATAATAAGAGCGATAAAAGAACACAACCACAAGGTTTACGTGGGAAACCGAAGAACTCGGAGAAAAACCCACGGACGGCGACAGCCAGAAAACAATCCACTATGAGAAAGGAGGAGTATAACCTGATCCCTATCACAGGGTGTGATGCGATCCATAATAGAGGAGATTACTATCACAATCTCTCTCACTCACAACTCATAATCTTTCTCTCTCGGGATACAATTGGGATCGAAAATATTGGTGAGACCTTTTTCCCTCTCAATATTTTCTCCCTCTCTGACTCTCTATAACTCGATCATTGTTCGCCGTACTCGACGACGCCAAGTGCCGTGCGCCATGCGCCGCACGTCGGGCCGTAAAATAAAGTGGAGAATATCGAACCCTATTTATAGGAAAAACTCCCTATAAACCTAACTTGACTCCCACTATAATTAGATTTAGAATCTAATACAATTAGAAAACCCAACATAATAAGGAAATCTAAATAATATCCTAATACAATTAGGAAACAAATAATTGTGAGATCAAGAGATTCTGTGATTTTAGGACACATTCCTAACAAACTCCACCTTGGACTAAAATCAACGAATCATCGATCCAGATAAACATATTGACTATCGCTATCAACACGCCCCTCCACAGGGCATAGCCCTGCAGGGCACTCAAGCGGTAAACATCACATACCGTTGCCTGGATGCCTATTTGAGACCACTGGCCGCTTGAGACCGCCATGCGCTTCGCCATCAGACCCTTGTAGGTGTATAAGCGCCCTTCCGGCTCTCTTCATCCGAACCATGGAACCCCGCGCGCTTTGGGACACCATCTTCTGCTTCTCACTGCAATCGTTAACCTCAATACGCTTTGTCATCGCTTTAGTGCGGTTATCCTAACTACCTCGCTCCCGGTCTTTCGATTTCTCCAACATCCACTCTACATGGCTCTTCTTGTGCACCCAATCTTCAGATATCACCGTCTGGTCTCCGATCTCCCTCCCGACGATCCTTGCCATGCGCGGTTCTTCCTCCACATGAGGAACATCAGGCTCATCAACCTGAACTGTTTGAGCAGCAACCTACTCCACCTCGAACTCAGACTGCCCTGGTTCTTCTTTCTTTAACCCTTTTTCAAGTTCTCGTCGCTCATCGTTACATCAGTCTCCGTATAGGGATACTCAACATCCCTTACACCGTGCTGAATGAAGGACCGCCTTCAACTGCAGTCTCCCTGTTCCCTCGAATTTTGGAATTTCGCACTTTGTGATTGAAGCTATCTCCCCCTTGCTCTGATACCTTGTAAGAGAAAAATATAATAGCAAGGTAACAGCGGAAGCGAATAATAAATCGAATTCGAGATGACGGAAATTACGAGAAAATTCAGGAACAAAATAATAAGAGCGATAAAAGAACACAACCACAAGGTTTACGTGGGAAACCGAAGAACTCGGAGAAAAACCCACGGACTGCGACAGCCAGAAAACAATCCACTATGAGAAAGGAGGAGTACAACTTGATCACTATCACAGGGTGTGATGCGATCCATAACAGAGGAGATTACTATCACAATCTCTCACTCACAACTCACAATCTTTCTCTCTCGGGATACAATTGGGATCGAAAATATTGGTGAGACCTTTTTCCCTCTCAATATTTTCTCCCTCTATGTTTCTCTATAACTTGATCCTTGTTCGTCGTACTCGACGACCCCAAGTATCGTGCGCCATGCGCCGCACGCCAGGCCGTAAAATAAAGTGGAGAATACCGAACATATTAAGGAAACCTAAATAAGGAAACCCAACTTGACCCCCACTATAATTAGATTTAGAATCTAATACAATTAGGAAATCCAACATAATAAGGAAACCTAAATAATATCCTAATACAATTAGGAAACAAATATCTTCAAAAAAAAAATAATTAGGAAACAAATAATTATGAGATCAAGAGATTCTGTGATTTTAGAACACATTCCTAACAACAACAATAACAACAGCAGCAGCAGCAGCAACAACAACAACAACAATAATAATAATAATGATAATGAGGATGAAGATGATGATATATAATAATAATAAGTTACTATAATACTAATTCATAACACATTGACACTTATTATGACCCTAATATGGATTTTTTTTAATGAAAATAGTTAAAATGATCGATATGATTAAGAGATAATCTGAAATATTCAACAATCTAAACATTTTAAACATTTGAGTTCATAGAAAAATTGACATCAACAAGAAATTTAAAGAGAAATGGCAAAGTATGAAAATGTCAAATTCAAAGAAATAATTTTGTTGTGTCATTTCTAGCAGATAGGTTGTGATGTTCCAGTTTGGTTTGTTGTTTAGTTGTCTTGCTATTGCTGATATTTTTTATTGTTTCCATAATGTTGTTACGATATCTTCAGCTTGTTGAGGTCTTGAACAATAAAAAAATGTAACGGTAGGTGAACAATCTATAACGATTAGTACAAATGCATTATGGTAATTAAGTGTATAATTATTTAGATGTTCTAATGACATTGATGTATTTGAAAAATTTTCATTCAATAAAAACAAATAAAAATTAAACCCTAACCATTTGTCCCTCCCTTGGGAAGATCCCTTGTAACATTATGTGGCTTGACACGTATGTCGGTCTTTGCTTGTAGTTTATATTTTTATATTGTCTTAATTTATTTGGCTACTTTCACAAATACAGTTATTCTATTTTCTTTCCCCTAGACTCTAACTATTTTCACTAGGATTTAAGCATTTGGAGTTTAATATTTCTTTCTTTTGGTAGGAATCTCATATTTCATGTCAAGGGTTTAGTTTATATTGGCAAAAAGCTTTTATCATTGAGTGTGCAAAAATCATAGTGTTAGTATATACATGTTTTTATAGAATAGTAAGCGTATTTTCATTCGACAACATAAGTTACTCTAAAGAAGATTATGAACAAGGTGGACCTTTGGAGAGATACCTTGAAATCTAGAGATTTTAGACTGAGTAGGTCCAAGATCAAATGATATGTTATTTTATGAACTTGAGAATGAGAGCCATAATTAAGAAGTTACATTGGACGGATAGTCATTTGATAGGTCAAAAGTTTAGATATATAGGTTCTGTCTTACAAAGAGATACAGAAATTAATGAAGATCGATATTACACATTGAATTAAGGTTGGTCAGCAAAAGTGAAAAATAGCCTAAGGAGTGTTGTTTGATATGAGAATTCTCATTAAGTTTAAGGGCAAGATGTACTGTATCGTAATTAGACGAGTGATGCTATATACCGCAGAGTGTTGGGTGTTTAACGATAGTCTAACGTACTAGAATACCGATCGTGTCTAACTCGGGGAACTGGGGCCCTTAAACTCTAGTCGGGTATTAGGTTCAAGTTCGGTCCAAGGTAACAAAATTAATGAGGGTTTTGGACTAAACTACGGGAGACACAGGAAGAAATAAGGTCTTACAGATGATAAAAGCAAGGGCTCGGGGATTTTACCAGGCTTTCTAACGAGAGAAAAAAAGGGTCCGTTAAGGGGTTTAGGAATATTCATAGGTAAGTTGTTTAGCACGGGAATTAGGTGGATAAACTAGCATCAAATCCTTCTCGCCAGAGGAAGGATTTGATGCTTACTCCCTAAATCCCGTCACTATTCCCATATAGTGATGCATTCTAGGTAGCAAATTAGCCTAATTCACCTAATTGAGAACTAATCACATATCAATGTAGATTAGTTCTTAATTAGTCCACCCAAAACCCTCCAATTCAAATCGTTCACCTCCAGGTATTAGGATTATCAACATCAAATTTAGAGGAATGATGGGAAATGCTAAATATATCATCAAATCATCCTAATCCACTGAACCTAACCTAGTCCTCAATAAGGGCCCTAATCATCCCCTAACCCAAGACGATTCTAGCCACACATGATACAAACATCATTACCTCAACAATCAAATCAATATTTAGCATGATTCTAGCAATATTTACTAAAACAAGGCTAATTAGGCTAATTAAGAGCATAAATATCAATAATTAAACTAATTATAAGATGAAATTAGGAGAGAGAAAGTAAACTCACTCAAAATGGTACTTAATGATCCTTGAATGCAAAGAAACAAATAATAATCAATCGAAATACAATAATAATGATCCTTTATCTTCAATAGAATTAAGTGAGATTACACTAGTGTTTAGAGAGAGAAAATTAGAGAGTTCTATCTAATTTTGTGAGTTAAACTTAGAAATCCCCAACTTCCATCTAAAAAGACGAGTTTTACATTATATACCTTAGATAAAATGGGCCAAAACACACCCGTTTTGGCCCGAAAATTAAGTCGGCAAAACAGGACGTCATGATCGTGACCTACTAAGTTATGATTGTAAGGCCTATTTCTTAAGTAAGGGGCCTCACGGGTATGACCTATAGAGGTCACATCCATAAGGTGCCTTCTGCCTTGTGTAGCCCTCTCTGGGTCACAGCTGTAAGGAGTTGGGTTACGGACCTTACGGTCGTGAGGTCTCTTCTACTTTTGAACCCAGAATTGTCCTGATGAGTCATAGCCATAAGGTAGTGGGTCTCGACTGTGACTCCCTTTCTGCCCGAGGGTGCTGGCATCTCATGTCCTTGGCCTTGGGAGGACTCGGTTATAGTCGTGAGTTGATGAACCACGACCGTAAGGGACCTTCTATTTTGAGTCCTCTTGAAGTCCTTGAGCCTAAGGCCTTGGCTTCCATATTCACGAGTTGGCCTTCCTAGGGATTCACATTCGAGTCCTAGCTTTCCTTCAATTCATCCCGGTTTTTGCCTCTTTTTGCGCACTTTTCTTGTATTTACATATTATTGTTGAAGGTACCTAAAAAGGGAACAAAAGTAACATAAAACCTCTATGTTTATTTGCATAATCGAGGAAGACGCTAAGGAAAAGGATGTATTTAGGCTCAAAACTGAGCCTAAACACCTCCCTACCCCCCCCCCCCCACGAAACACTTAGCCTTTTGCTTGTCCCGAGAAAAATAGAACAAAAACTACACATAACAAACAAGAAAAATACTTAACTTACTTTCGCATGAATCACGGATGCATTTAGCGTATGCATCAAGCCCTTTAAACCTCCTCTCTCCTGGCAACCCAGGTGGACGAGTAAGGTCTCATGAGGGTTCATAACTGCTATACCCACAAAATCTAGAAAAAAGGAAAGGAAAAAGAAGTAGAAAGAAGGTGAAACTATAAGAAAACATTTACTCCCTCCGTCGCAAATTAATTGACATTGGGCTAAGTATTAATTACTAGCAAATTACAATGAGTACCAATATGAAATTACCGTCATTAGAAAGATGTTTTATTAAAAATTACAATGGAGGTAGTTTTATATTGTAACTCATTGTAATTGATGAATAATTAACAGTCAAAGTTTAGTTAAAACGTCAATTAATTTGGGACGGAGGGAGTAACAAAGAAAGAAGAAACTTGTGTAAACAACTATGTATACGATTATTCAAGAAATGTTGTTAGCAAGCCAATAGTGATCGGCATGTACAAGCTAAAGGTCCTAACGCAAAGGTAAAACCAATCCTTTAGGTGTTCCACTTCAAATACTTTATGATCAACAAACAACCTCGTGCACATGTGATTAGTGTACTTAGCCATTCACGATCAAAACCGAACCTTCAAAGCTTTAGGAGGTGATAGCTCAAACCATGAGACACATAAAAGCAAGATAAAGTTAGAGAAAACAGGCGTCCTAAACTATATGCAACTATACTAAGCATACAAAAGAAACTAATAAAAAAAAAGTTCAAGTGAACAATTCCACAAGATCTCGAAAGCCTATCACATCCCCCTCCCCATAGATAAAAAAGTGGAGATCTCTCTGCCCACTATCGATCTGACCACACTTGAAAACCTCAGCTAAAAAGTTCAGTCGGATGGATCTTGGATTCATTCCGATGAGCTCAAGATCTTCCAAGCCTCCTCATCAGTTGTGGCCTCCAAGGATGCCTCCGATGACCTCTAACGGCATATTGATCTACTCAAGGTAGAGGTTCGGGCTTTGAAGGTGGAAACCCAACATACCAAGGATGCAAATGCCGACCTCCAGGCCAATATTCTTATCTGCAAATGTATCACCGACTCTCTCAGGGACATTGTCAAGCAGGCCGAAGCTCTCATCCACCCAAGCATTGCTTCTACTATCCCTCCCTCCGATCCCACCACTGAGGCCCCCTCTGACGTGTCTCCCCCTTCTGAATGAACAATTTTCCTCTTTTGTTTATTGAGTACTTTTTAAAAATTTGTCAAACATTTTGTGACTCCTATTTCCTTTTGACTGAAAGACAAAAGGGGGAGATCATATTGGTTGTAACTAACTTTGCTTTGCAGACTATTTACGCATGCCATATTCTTATTTCTGCATATTGCAATTTTATCTTTTGAACAAAAAGAGGGAGATTGTAGAACCCCCTTTGCAGGTGCAAGGCCCTCAAAGGACCCAACTGATGATCCTCACACAGAACTGCTGTGACGACCTCACACCACAATCCTCCAAGGACCTTCGAGTGGTTTTGTTGTGAAAACTACAAAATTGCTACACTTCTAAAGGAAGTATCTCAAAGCCTTATACTATTCAAAATTCTAAATATATGTGTGATATACTAATCCTAGACCCAAATATGCTTACAGAATATTTCGCAAGAAGCAGTATGGAAAGCATACATATCCACTTAAAAATCAAAGTGTCAAGAAGGAAAGAATCTGAATGATTTCCAACCCAGCAATATAGGATAGCAAATCAAGTCATATAGCTATTGACCACTAAAAAGGAACGAAATCCGCAAGAAGGCTATAAATCAATTCCTGACCTTAAGAAGAAAATTCATTTGATTCCAAGGAAAGAGATCGAAGGCTGTAGGAAATTTGAGTGAAAATTTTCTGAGTTGTAACAAAAGAGAATTTGGTGAGATTGTGAGTAACTAGAGGTTTGTTCTGGTGAGACTAAAAATTCTTTTACAGCAGAGGAACAAACATCTATTTTCTGTGAGTTGATAACTTCACCAATATGACTGGTGAATGTTAAGTGTATCTATAATCACCTCCATCTGAACTGTGATCTCCTCATTGTAAGCTGCTTCAAGGTCCTCCGGCCCGTGAATTGGTAAGAGTTACTAGTTTGCATTAGTACTATATGTAATATCCTTATTTCTGTTAATTCAATAAAAAAAAGTTTTTCTCCTATACTGTGTTGTTGAATCTTGACAAAAGTTAAGATTAGAAACTAATGTCCTTACCATCAAGTGTGCAGATTCTTAAGAACCCTATTCATCCCCCGCCTACAGATTACTTTCGATTTTTTTACTTGCTCTGCCTTGTTGATCAAACACGTTACTGGGAATTGATTTTGGATCCACATGTGAACCCTTTTAGTCTTCAAATGAACATATATCTACTCACAAGTGGGTATGAAGGAGAGATTTGATATACAATTTTTCAAGACGACAATTAATATATGAAATCATTACTAACCCTAACCTTAACAGCAGACCTGTACTGCCATACTTTCTTTATCCGTTACTATAATTGTACATTGACCATTCAACATAATATATTAATAACCAAATAATTATACCAAACTCTTTAACAAATATGCCTAGATTGCAATATTTTTTTGTCTGTTGTTGTAATTGTAGTTTGGCCATCAAACAAATCATATTAATTACTAAATTCTTATAACAAGCTCTACATATAACAAAAATTAAAGTAACAATGAAGAATCATTGTTAGTGTTCATAGAACCCTACTATTGCTAAAGGCGTCGTCTTTATTGTTTTACAGATACTGTTAACTATCAAATTTATTTTTTTCTTCTTTTATACATCCATTTGTTGTTACGTACAAATTGGTTGGTATCAATATCTTGGCGTCTGAATTATGCATATAGGAGGTCGACGAGTGACAAATAGAGGGATGTAGACATTCGTCTGAAGAATTAAATGTCTACATTGTAAAGAGAGGAGGCTCGAGACACTGGAGAGGGAGGGGTGGAGATTTATGGAGTGAGGACTGTTGGAACAAAATGTTGCTTCTCATCTTTCGTTAGTTTAATTATTTTTTCACCTACTTTTCGTTTGTTTACCTAGCATACATTGTTCTTTTTTTTTTGTTTTTTGTATTGCTATGCCAAACGATTATATACTTATTTACCAAAGTTAGACCCACTACTACTTTTACAAATTAATATTCATATAAAAATATTTTTAATAATTTTCAACTCATGAACATTACAAGACTATTTAAAATTTCTGCTTTACCTAAAGTCATTTGAATATTTGAGAAAAAATAAATAAAATTAGTATAAATAATCTATTATTTATATACATTATGTACAGAATCCTTCTGATTTGGACAAGTAGTTCATAAATATTAAATAAAATCACTACTTTTGTTTAAATTTATATTTGGTTTCTGTCTTTGTCATATTCTTTAATATTTTTACCTATTATTCTTCTATTATTTATGTTTTCATTCATTCATCGAAACTAAGATACGTTGAAAGAACGGGAAAAAAACTAATTGGATAAAAATAATGTAAAAGCGAATTTAAACCAAAACATATCCCTATAATGCCTTTTACCAAAATAGCGGGTCTAAAAAGTATAAAAAGTTAGCATCGAGGTTATAAATAATAGGGATTTCAAAGGAGAGGTAGAAAAAAAATATCAAACTTCAAAGATGGGGGATAAAAGTTAATGACACAAATATCTCAGGTAGCATATATTTCTAAAATCCTGAAAGCCTATTGAATACATCTACTCGCATCTCTCTTGTCCACAAGACAAACATAATACCTTCAGCAGCTTGAGAATATGAACGATAACCTTGGGCACCACTCCCATTAAATTTTCCAAATCCAATATAATCAGGAAAGCGAATATAATATAAACACTTAAATAATTTGCTAATACAATTAGACAAAAAATCATGTGGACAATCTAAGCAATTTTAAAACACAGTAACTCGTTTATGTATTTTTAGGTTTCAAGAGTAGGGTTGTCGTATCCGCAGGGATGGTGTGTCAGGCAATAGGAAATTGGTTTGGTAGGGTTTCTGAGTCAAAAGATGTAAAGAATGAAAAACAATTAAACTTACCTAAACATGAAGGAAATTAAAATGCAAATTCATAACTAAGAACGTAATTAAAAATACTAATTAATGAACTAAAGCTAAATTGAATACTATGATTAAGAAAAGAAAACATGAACCTGAATTATTTCGCTTCGCTTCTTGCATTGAATCACAAATTTTCTCCCGAACAAACAAGAAAAAGCGTGATTTGGATTACTAAGACTGCCCGAATCCTCACTCAAAGAGAGAATTCGGGGAATCTTAATCCTCCTCTTCACTAAAAAGTGGATTTTTGTGTGAACTAATACTGACGGAGTTGATCGAAAGTGAGAATTGAACAACAATGAGAAGGGACTAGAATTGAGAAATTGCTTAACTTGAATTAAACTTTCGACAGAGTGAATTACAATTAAGAGAAAACTTAAAACTACAACTAATAAACTATTCTAAAACTAATTGATTCATTTCTAAGGCTAATTGTCCCTGAATATATAATAAAACTCAAGACGGAAAATAATAAAAAATAATAACAAAACCCTAATTCCCCCTCGCCACTTCATTAGTCGTGAATCCTGGGTCGTCGCGGGCGCTACGCTCAGCCGTTGCCGGTGCCATAACTTTCTGTCTAGCTGGTCGCGGGCGCGACACCCTGGCGTAGCGGGTGCTATAACTTCGGCAGAAAATTTTTGTTGAATTGTCGAGCGTCGGGCGGGCGCTATCATTTTTGTCGCGGGTGCCATGACTTTCTATTCAGCTAGTCGCGAGCGCTACTCTGGGGTCGCGGGCGCTACTCTGGGGTCGCGGGCGCTACAAGTTCGGCAGAATTCTGACTTGGTCGCTACTGCTTCGGTCGCGAGCGCTACATATCTAGGTGTTGGGTTTTTGAGCTTTCTGACTCTCTTTTTCCTCTTTTCTTTGATTATCCTACAAAATCATAAAATCAACATAACTAACTAATAATTAAGGGATTAAAACACGCAAAACACTTTATTAAAGATATCAATTCGACTCGAAATGAGACCGAACAGTAACGCTAACAACAAAAACAATAAAAATGGTCAAATCATTCACTCCCGGTCAGTGAACACAAAACACACGGTAATTATCAATGTAAAAAAATTGACCCTTCAATCAATTTTCAAAAAATATTCCTCGCCTTTTAACGGAAATATAAAATTCCTTATATCAAAACCTTTATCTAGACTTGTAATACTGTGTTTTGGTGGCCTGTGGCAAATCTCAGTCTTTTGATTAAGAGTGACCAATACACTGTTATTTTATATGATAAACATAAAATTTATAATTTTAATTTCAAATTATCCTAATTTATTAATTTTTTTCGATATTAATGGTGCCTGTGGGTACCGTCGGGCTACCTACAAATCCTCTAGTGTTGGTGGCAAAATATATCTCATGAATTTTTAGCTTATTTGTTTTTGGATGATTTCATGCATGTTATTTATATACTAATATCATGAAACACATACATATGTATGTTATGCAGCGGGAAAAACGACTGCATAGCCCAACCCTAATTGCTAACATAAGCGTGGTAGTAGATGCTTATGTTATGGTGACACAAGTAATAGATTCATGTTAACTCAGAAGAAATGAAATCAATGCTGAATGAATGTCATTGATAAAGACATCATATAATTTCAACCGTGTTTCTAAGATCACCTCAACATGCATTGAGTACAACAGACATTTGTATACAACACTCATTATCTCCCTCTCTCTCTCAAACCCACGTACATGGGAATTGAATGAAACTAATCAGTGTCTTCCATGATAAATTTTCGATCGATGCACAAAATAATGAACACTAGCTATTCAATATACAGAGTTCAATGAAATGGATTCGGGCCGGTGTTCACTTCCCTTTCATATTATTAGTAATATTGGGACTTTTGGGTATCAATATTATACAATAGAATATAGTAATTGTGAATAATATGACAAAATTGCCCTATAATTAATGAGCATATATAATGTGTATGTCTCCTATTTTGCACCACCAGTTTCTTAACGTACATATTTATGCGAAGAAAAATGACATTACGTACCATTTTATTTATCAAAATACCTAATTTCTCCATACATTTTTATTTGTCAAAGTACCAAACTATAACAATTCCAATAACTATAACACACACACACTCTACATATCCCTAATTAATATTTTTTTTACTCCATCCGTCCCTTTTTATTTGTCCACTTAACTAACTTTTTTTTATCTGTTATTATTTGCCGCATTCACATTTTCAATAATATTTTTACTACTTTTACCCCTAATAAATGACTTTAATTGTAACCAATAATTTAAAAATAATTGAGGGTTTTGTCATTTTAATTTATTTCTACCTCAACTTTTGTGTTGCGCATTGGTTCATTTTGATTATATCGCATGTTCGGTTTGATGTATTTTTTACCAGGGGCGGAGCCAGACATTTTTGTTAAGGAGGGCCAAAAAAAAAAATCATTTCGTATAGAAATATTGAAACAATTAACATATTGTCACTAATTGACGAAATTAATTAAATAAAATGCGAAATAGAAAGAAAACATACACTAATCCATAAATGCAACCAGCAAAATGCATGCATATATAAGATCCGGCCTTAGCAAAAAATGCCTCCAAATCCTGGCCAACAAAATGACAAATAAATTAAGGTATGAAACAACCCAATATTATAAAGAATGCTAATGTTCAAAAAAATTTTTAAAAAAAACATACCTCATCACTTTAGTCTTAATTTTCTCTTCTTCATATCAGCAAACTCATCTATTATCATATCCATTGAAAATTGCTTAGCAACCTCCTTCTCGATGTAGACAACCATATAGTTGGTGAGAAACTCATCTTCCATTTTATTACGAAGGCTTGTTTTGATAATTTTCATAGCAGAAAAAGCCCTCTCTGTGGTAGCTGTTGAAACCGGTAAAATCAAAACCAAGCGAAGTAGTCTATCAATTAGAGGATATCTTTCTGACTTTCCAGTCTCAACCAATCCTTGACATAAGTCAACAATTGTGTCCATGTTCTTCAACTTTGGGTGCTTTGGAACATCTGCCCCGTAATGTTGCAATTCATACTTCAACATATCTTTCTCATGATCAGTAAAATCTTCTGGATAATATTTCTCAACAAGAGTGCACAAGTCACTAATGTTGAATGACTTATAGCCATCCTTTGGATTCAAAGATGCACTTAAAATTAGGAGTTGCGTTGTTTGCTCACTAAATCGGCTATTAAGCTCTTCTAATTGTTGGTCAACAACAGCTGTAAATATTTCTACTCGAAAATGATGCTCCATTGTTACGATTTGTTTTTTCCTAGACTGTAGGCGAAGTGAGCGAAGAACATCAACATAAGGAGCGCTCATGTCACAAACTGGAATATTGTGTCGTTGGCAAAATGATTGTACATTGCTTAACAAAGGTTCCCACCCATCATTTCTCAAGTTTTGGATAAGTTGCTTTGTACTTGAGACCAAGTGCATAGCATTCACAATATCTTGAGACTTCTGTTGTAGAGATTTGCAAAGTGCTTCAGTAATGCCCATAATCTCCTTAACCACATGTAGGATAAATGCAAACTCAAATGACATTAAGATCTTAAGAGCATGCTTTGCATCCCCTCGTTGGGAAAATGAAGATCTTCCAATAGCTATTTCACCAAGAACTGTGTATGTAGGGCCATAAAATCTTATTAGACTACATACTGATTTAAAGTGCGAACTCCATCTAGTATCTCCCGGACGTTGTAGTGTCCCAATTTGATTTGCACCTGTTCCAGTACCAATCTCTCCTATTTCAATTAAATGTGCTAGCTCTTCAATATGCTTTGCTTGTAATTCATCATGGCGTTTAGAAGAGCTAGAAGCTGTATTCACAATAAATACCAAGTTTTCGAAGAATGTGTGGACTTCTGGCACTTCTCTCACGCAAAGAACAAGAGCTAATTGTAATTGATGAGCTAAGCAATGTACATAATATGCATATGGACAATCATTAAGAAACAATGCTTGTAATCCATTCCATTCACCACGCATGTTACTGGCTCCATCATACCCTTGACCTCGAATATCTCCAATGCTGAGATTATGATTTGATAGAACATAACTGAGCTTATTCTTAAGGGTTAAGGACGTTGTATCTTTGACATGTACCAAATCTAGAAATCGTTCCCGGACATGCCCCTTTTTATCAACAAACCTCACAACAATAGCCATCTGTTCTCTTTTAGCTATGTCTCTTGATTCATCTACAATAAGACAAAACTTAGAATTTCCAATTTCTTCCCGTATTGTCTTTTGCACATTCCTTGCAAAGATGTGAAGAATTTGCTTTTGAATTTCTGGAGATGTATACTTAGCAATTGAAGGAGCATTGTCTAGAACAACAGCATTGACTTGTTCATTATATGATGCCAAAAGTTTCAATAACTCAAGAAAGTTACCTTGATTTGTCGAATCAAGACTTTCATCATGGCCTCTAAAAGCACAGGTCTGGAATGTCAACCATCTCACAACATCAATTGAAGCTTTCAATCGCAACCTATTGCTCACAATTTCTTCAGCAGTTTGTTTCTCAATGACACTTTCAATATGACATGACTGATTCATCAAATTATCAAGGCATTTAACTGCAAAATTATGGGCTGAATTTGAGTCTTTCCCCATATGAGTAAGAAAAGCACAATTCTTACCATCATGAACCCTTTTCCAATTATTAAATCCCTTAGATGTAAATGTAACTGATCCCGCCTTTCCTGTTGGCTTTTTTGAAAAAAGAAAGCATGGAAAGCAATATGCAGCATGTTTAGTAGACGAATACTCCAACCAAGGAAAATTCTTAAACCAATGATATTGAAACCGACGAGTATGACTCTCTGGTCCAGAAGACTTATAAAATTCTTCAAAAGGCTGATAAGGGCCAAGCTTGATATATTCCCTACAAATTTCATCCCTTTTATTTAACGGATAATCATTTATCAGTTTACGTAAAGCAGGATCACGAACTAAATCATTCGTCTCTGAAGTCCTAGTGTCAACTCTTGGAGATTTAGTAGGAGGTTGTGATTGTTCAACACCTACATTGAGGGGTTCAGGATGTAAACTTGCAGTTTGTTCGACAGGCGAAGCACTAGTGCTTTCCTTTGCTTGTTTCTTGAAAAATGAGTCTATTGTTCGTTTTGACATACTTTCAATTAGCCTATAAAATTTAGCAGATAAAATAATTTAGCACAACCTTTAAATTAAATAAGTTTTTATAAATATATGCGTTAACTAAGATTTATAATCAACTAAACTAATCAATTAAATATTTAATCAAAATTAAACAAAATCATACAAATTAGTGAAATATGCTAAAAAATCATATATGTAACTAACGAAAGATGAACTACTATGCTAATAAATAAAAATATTAATTTAATTAATAAATTCTATAGTCAAACAACTAAATTCTTAATCAAAATTAACTATTATTATATACATTAATCAAGTTAAATAAAAAAAAAGGTACTCCAGTAATCACTTATCACTACTTAAAACAATTCGTATGATTAGGTCGATTTACACTTTATTGACAAACAAATAACAAAGCGATTAATTAATAAAATATACTAGAAGAATTTAATAGTAGAATTTAGTGATAAATACCTTATGTTACGTGAATGTGTTGTTCCAATCGCACGTCAAATTGAAATTTTCTGTAAAAATATAACAATAATATTAGTACTTTACAAACAAACAAGTATCAATGTTTGTATTCACAATAATATCAATGTAGAGAGAAATTACACAAAGAGAGAGTAATTTACATTGTTGCACGTCAATCCAATTGCACAAAACATAAAATTGAAAAGTATGCAAAAATTGGAGAGAGAGGGAGAGAGAGAGTTGTATTAATTGTAAAAAAAAGTCTACAACTTTCTGCATAAAGTTGTTTCACGCAGAGGAGAGAGAGGAGAGAGAGTGAGAAATTGTATTAATTGCAAAGAATTTGTGCAGCTTTTGAGGGGAGAGGGGAGAGGGGAGAGAGGAGAGAGGAGAGAGGAGAGAGGAGAGAGAGTGAGGAATTGTATTAATTGCAAAGAAAATTTGTACAGTTTTTGCATATTGCACGCCAAAAGGGAGAGAGGAGAGAGGAGAGAGATGGTTGTAATTTTATTTACTTTCCAAAATTGATAAAGTGTAAGTATTGTTTGTATCTGTATAAGGAAAGTGTATTTAAATTTACCAATTTTTTTTAACTTATACATAATAAAGTATACGAATTTTTTTTGGAAAAAATCATGGGGTGGTCCATGGCCCTGGCTGGCCCCCCCAAAGATCCGCCCCTGTTTTTTACTTGTGGCTGGATGTTTATTCGATCCAATGTTCTTTATATATGTTATTCAATGTCCATTTTTTTATTGTGGATGTTCATTATAATGATGCGCCATGTTCATGTTTATTTGTTGGATGTTCATTTTGTTATCATACTGATTGTTGCCGATGTTGGATATTCATTATGGTAATGTTGGGTGTTCATTATGAGATTGATGGATGTTTATTTTGATTATGTTGGATGTTCATTTCAATCTAACTGCTGGAAACACGCATGAATGTTAAGTGGGGTTGGGAACTAACATGGGAATGAATTTAATACGTTTGGGAATCGGTAATGAAATTGGGAATTTATCTAATTAGCATTGACCTTTAATTTGTTAGCATTTGAACAGAAATCATCTTAGTCATTCATATCTCAATCAATGGTTGAGATTAATCATCCATTTTACTTTTATTTTTATGGCTGGCTCACGTGAGGTGAGAGGGGAAAAAGAGAAATACTCCACATTTAATTTAGTCCCCAGTTCCCAAGGCGTTGCATTAATTTCAGTACTAATTCCCAAACGCATTGAATTCATTCTATGTTCTCAAACCCATTCAATATCCATGCGTGTTTCCAACATTTAATTTAAAATGAACATCCTGCATAATCAAAATGAACATAGAACAACCTCATAATTAATGAACACCCAACATTATCAAAATGAACCCCCCTAGCATAGGCAACAATTTGTGACACGAAAATGAACACCCAGCATAATCAAAATGAACATCCCGCAACATCTTAATGAATATCCACAACAAGAAAATGGACATCGAATGACAGATACAGAGAACATTGAAATGAACATTCAACAACACGAAAAATGAACATCAACTGAACATCCAACATAATCAAAATAAATATCCAGCAACATCATAATGAACATCCAACATAATGAAAATGAACATCCGGTGTAGACAACAATTTGTATGATACCAAAATGAACATCCAGTATAATCAGAGTGAACATCCATCAACATCATACTGAACATCCAACAACAAGAAAATGAACATCCAAATGTGTGTGTGTGTGTACTTTTTTTTTTTAAAACAAGGGTAATACAACAAACAGTAGGAAGTCCTTCTCTCAAGGGACCTCCGATGCACATCCTCACTAACAATAATGGACAAATCTCTATGAAAACTATAATTATAAATACAAGGCGAATGCATAAATAAACCAAACTTAGCTAACCAATCTGCAGCATGATTTCCTTCACGAAAATTATAGTGTATCTCAACTTCTTCGCACTCTCCCATAAAAGCTCGAATATCTTTAACTAATTGCGCGATCTCCCAAGGAATCTGAAAAATGCCCTTCACTACATTAATAAGAGTGAGATATCCCCTTCTAAGACTATTCTTCGGAAACCATTAGAGACAGCATCCCTAATCCCATTACGCATAGCAACAGCTTCAGCAACTACACAGATGAATTACTCAAATTAAAGGCTGCCACATGAAGCACCCGTCCTTGAGCATTCCTGATAATGTATCCACCTCCAGCACGATTAGCATTCCTGGCTCTATCAGAATTGATTTTGATCATGCCCTCTGTAGGTTTTGATCAAGACACCCATCTTGCACCCTCCTTAGTGGGTAGAGTCTGCGTTACTACCCCACCTAAAGACTCAGTCAACCTCTCCCTAATCCTCCATTCAGCAGAAGCTCGCTTAGCACGCAACAACGAACTACCAAGAAGAGTAGATTTTTGACTGAAGACCACCAGATTCCTAGACTTCCAAACACTCCACAATAATGCAACGACTCTCTCAATAATAGACTTAGAAGGCTGTCTCAAACACCTTCTAAGAAAGGAATCAAGCGTATCATTGAAGTCTGGGGAAATTGGAATCCAAGCATGTTGTTTGGCCACTTGCCAAACTTCCTGAGCATATTGACAATGCAAAAATAAATGATCCTCACTTTCATGACAAGAATTACAAAGAGGGCATAAAGTAAGAACGGTCATGCCACGATAAGCAAGATGAGTTGTAACAGGAAGCGCATCTTGGAACATTTGCTAGAGAAACACTTTCAATTTAGGTTGAATATTCAACTTCCAAATCCACTTAAATTCTCACGTACTAAGGGAGTTAATGCAGTTATGAGCCAACCAAGTTGCAGATTTCGTTGTAAAGGTTCCAGAGCTAGTGAAACCCCAAAAAATGGAGTCATCCATCTGGTTATACGGGATTGGAATCGTTTTAATAGATTCCAAAACATCTGAAGTGACCAACGTCCCAAGAAGTTCCTTATTCCAAGTTTTATCTTCCTTAATAAAATGAGCCACCCTCAGAGAGGGATCTATTCTGGACAAATCACACCCGTGAATTTGATCCATGAGACTCGTTTGTCCACACCAGTTATCCAGCTAGAAATTTATTTTCTCACCAGTACTGACCTGCCATCGGAGACCCTTCGCAAAGATAGGTCTAACTTTCAAAATTGATTTCCAAGCCCAAGAATTTGTAGCAATAGTCTTGATAGTAAAAATATCCTTATTCTTAACATATTTAGCCCTAACTTGGTCCACCCAGAGTCCCTCACCAAACATTACTTTCCCAAGAAGTTTGCACAAGAAAGCCGTATTTATCGCCTCCGCTTTTCTTAGGCCCAAACCACCTAAAGCTTTTGGCCTACAAATCTTATCCCCAGCGACGATAGGCAAACCTTTATTGGAGTTTAAATCCTTCCAAAAAAAGGTCCTACTAATCGAGTCAATTTGATTTGCAGTACTAGTAGGTATCTTAAAGCATTGCAAGACATGGGACGGAATAGATTCCAGATGAGACTGGATTAACACAATTTGACCTGCTTTAGAAACAAACTTAGCCTTCCAAGGCTGCAATTTAGCTTGCACATTAGAAACTAAATAAGCAAAAGTATCCTTTGATGGGCGTCCTTTAAAAATAGGACAACCCAAATACTTCCCTATTGCATTTTGCTGACTTTTCCCAAAAACACCCGCCACCATCTGTTTCTCTCGTGTGGTGGCATTCTTAGAAAAAATCATTGACGATTTATGAAAGTTAACTAGTTGCCCGGAGTTTGTACAGAATTTATTCAAAATAGCATGAAGCCTTTGGCAGTCTTCCTATTTGGTTCGACAAAAGAGCAAACTATCATCTGCAAAAAATAAACAAGGAATTTTTTGCCTAGACAAGGAGATTTTAACACCAATTCCACTATTTCTCGGTGATGCAGCTCGGGATAATTCCGTGATGAGTCCTTGCATACACATTAGGAATAAATAGGAAGATAACGGGTCACCCTGCCGAATGCCCCTCGTAAGGAAGAAAAAACCAGTTGATTCCCCATTGATCACTAGTGAGTAAGAAACTGTGGTTACACATTCCATGATCTAAGTGATCCATTGTTCAGGAAACCCAAATTTGATCATTATTTCTTTAAGATAATCACATTCTATTCTATCATAAGCCTTCTCCATATCTAGCTTCAAGGCAACCCAACTTTTCTTTCCCTTTAAATTCTGAAATTTATTTACCACTTCGTAAGCAATTAGAATATTATCATGGATAGAACGACCGGGAATAAATGCACTCTGCACCGAACTAATCAATTTATATAAAACAGTTCGTAAATGATTAACTAAGACTTTGGAAATTGTTTTATACAAACTATTACAAAGGCTTATTGGCCTAAAATTATTGGTTGTTGCTGGGCTTGCAACTTTAGGGATTAACGCAATCATAGTATGGTTGACTTGTCTTAGCAACTTCCCATGCTGAAAGAAGTGTTGAACCACAGCAATCACTTCCTAACTACAGACCAATGATTTTGGAAAAACACAATTCCAAAACCATTCGCCCCTGGCGCTTTAGATTTATTTTGCTGAAAGACAGCCTGCTTAATTTCCTCCTCAGAGACCGGCTGAATTAGCACTTCTCGGTCTTCTACGGAAAGATTTTGGTCAACATTAATATCCAAACTGCGAGGATGTGAAGCGGTACTTTTAAATCGGGCCTGGAAGTCTTGGAGGAATTGATTCTTGATCATGTCAATATCATCAATCCAGAGATTATCCTCCATTTTTAGCTTAGAAATGAAATTCCTGTTTTTCCTCGCTTTCATTGGCTGATGAAAGAATCTCGAATTGTGATCCCCTTTCGTCAGCCAATCTTTTCTGGCAAATCGTCCCCAATATTTTTGATTAAAAAGTAGCATCCGTTCTCTTTGTTTCAATAATAAAAAATGCCAGTCATTAAGTCTATTATTGTTCGGATTAACAAGCAACCGATTCTCTAAATCTTGGAGCTTCTCCTCATTAAGCCTCATTTTATTAGCAAAGTTCTGAAAAGTATTTCGATGCCATACCTTAAGGTCTTTTTTAATCTTCACAAGTTTCTGAACAACTCGAAACATAGGAGAGCCTCGAACATAGCCACTCCAATTAGATCGAATGATCGAACGTACTTTATCATACGAAGACCAAGCATCCTGAAATCTAAAAGATGCTCGTTTCATGTCCCTCATCCAAGTTTTAGTATCTAACAAAACGTAAGCATGATCCGAGCAAGTAAAAGGAGCATGAGAGACAGGATACTGGGAATACACATCTTCCCACTCATAATTAAAAAGAACTCTATCCAACTTTTCATAGATTAAATTACCTTTACAACATTTTTTCCAAGTGAAGGGTCGGCCAACAACATATGCATTAGTGCAATCTGAATTGAGAAGAAAACTATTCAATCTAAAAAATCTGCCATGATTGAACATAGCTCCACCAACCTTTTCAGAAGCAGATAATAGTTCATTAAAATCTCCAACAAGACACCAAGATCCGGAAATTGACTGGGAAAGAGACGCAAGTTTATCCCAAAAAATATCTTTGTCCCACTCTTGGGCCGGTGCATAACAAGCTGTGAAAGAGAAATTAATTTGTGTTAGCTTATCACTAACAGTACAATGAAAAAACCGATCATCTTTAAGAGAAATTTGTAACTGAACCGTACTAGGATTCAGGCATACCACAAACCCCCTGAGTGATTAACCGGGTTGATAAAATCATAAGATGGGTATCCTAATTTCCTTAGAAGATTATGAGAATTAGCTTATGATACCATCATTTCAAGAATAAATAAAATGTCTGGTTGTATAGTACAGTGTAGAAATTTTAATTCATTCCATAGGGTGTCTTTCTTCGCCCCCTGGACATTAAGGATTTTCATTAAATCAAATCAATTTGAACACGACCTCCGCGGTCTACAAATTTACACCTCAGACTCCAATCAAATAGGTTTAATATCTCATTAATAATTTCAAAAAACCACCAAAGGTTTACAATGGAGGTAGTAAAGCATATAACTAATGGCTTATTAGTGTCATTGACCAAAATTTCAAAAAAGGAGATAACAATTGTCACATGAGTACTATTAATAAAAAAAACATGTCATCCAAGAGGCCATTAGGCCCTTTTACAATCTTCGTAGAAAGAATACAATATGATAGGAATGGCTTTCGCAGCCAAGGAAAAAAATGGGTTCCGCACCCAAAGCAAAGAAGATGAAAACCAAAAAAATAACAAAACTGAGATAAATCAAACAAAACACCAACTGTGAACCAACAGGGGACTGGGATAACTTGTAAAAGAGGCACTAGAGTGAAGAACAACCACGAAACCATTTGAAAAATGAAAGTAGGACACTGCATCAAACAAAGACAAGGGTCATCAGGGTAACACTTACACAACCCGGCACACCAGATACCTGCCCAAAAAGGCATATAATACCACCTCAAGCCAAAGACTATGAAAGAAACAAAACAAACAAGATAGGTTAGATTATGAGAGGAAAGAAGTAAAAACCAAGATATCCTGATTAAAGAATAAAAAAAGCACCAAGAAAGTCTCAAGGCCATGTAGTATCTGCACAAATGCCAGCGAAACAGCGGCTCATCATCGACACAAGGTAAATCAGGACGGAAAGGTAAGAACCCAACCAGACTAGGAGAAAGCAAGTACTGACTAGTGTCCATGCTACGGATAGCAACCCTAAAAGGAGGGCAACTACCCATAGTGTGTCTGCTAGCCAGAGCTTCTTTCAACCGAGCAAGACAGTCCACCAACACCCGAAGCCAAGGGACCCAGAGGAACCAGACAGGAGATATCAGCATACAAAATGTCGAAAACCACCTAGAAACACAGAGGCACCAGAGAGACGGACGAAGCAGGTCCCAAAGTAAATCCAAGCACCCAAGCCCCACCAAGAATTCCGATAGGGTCACACAACAGGAAACATCCTCAAGCAAGGCAAACCCAACCTCCCACACAATAATAATGAAAATCAAAGTATTATGCAGTACAAGTAATCGATACATAGTACCTGACACGGTCTGCAATTGAAGAATTGGTAGAGAAATTCAACAACGTACAAATAACCACAGACTGAGGTCGCAAAGTCATGAAATGATTGAGTTTACCAATCAACACACACAACAATTGAATGACCAAAAGGACAACGAACGAAGTACCCAGCCGGCACTCCGCATTGAGGCCTTTCGCAGGCAACACCTGAAGGAGCAATTGGTGCCAAGAAATCAAGACAACAGGGGAAAGGAGGAAATGAAGGAGGGAACCGCAAAAACACAGCAGCCAGAGGAAGAGATCCACTAACCACAAATGCCAGACGAATGAGGGAGGAGGGGAAAAGCCATGAAAATCTAGGGTTTCCATTGAGAAACACCAAGGATTAAAGATGCCAACTTGCCGATTGACATCCATGTATCAACGAATTCGGAGTAGAACTCCAATAATCATCAAGAAAACACCTTCTGCAATCGCAACAAAGTGCCAAGGTCTAAGATTGTAGACCTTAATCACCCAATCGAGACTAGCCATACTGCAGCCAAACAAAACAAAGCTTTCAATTAGGGCAAACAAACCCTGAATTTCAGGACAGATGCCTTCCGCAGGCAAAGCAAGGGAGAAATCCCATCTAGAGTACTCAAGTACTCGATTTAGAGGGGAGGGGGAGAAAACCAAATCATGGAAGCAATAAAGAAGCACAAGGAAAGGAGAAGCGATGAGGAAAGGAAGGGAAAAGAAGGGGGGTCAAAACTCTCAGATTGATGAATTATGGTCTCAGCAAGACATTCGATAGTCTCAGGAAGACAAAAATTGAGAGCATCTCGATCTCTCTACCCATTGTCTCACTAGAGAGGCCATGTATAGCTGTGTGTTTGTACTTACATATATAGTTATGTGTATGTAATAGATCATGATACACATTTAAAAAGTTAATGATTAAAATTTTTTATATTAGATTTAAACGAAGCTAAAGTAATAAATCAAATGGGAAGGAAATGTTGTTACGATGAGTTGAAGAAAAAGTACTTAATTTATTTTTTTTAATGTATGACCACAATAAAACTATAAAGAAAATGACCACTCACTTTACTCTTTGATATCTATCACTCTAAAAATTATATCAAAAAAATAAAAATTGTAGAGAATTGTTATAAAATTTGACTTTTCTCGATAAATGTAATTATCTATTATGTGAGACTACTATTAGTATATTACTATAATAATAAGAAACAAACTCCCAAGAAATATATGTTTGAGCACGATCTAGGAAATCTAGTTATAGGAAGCATTCCTCCCCTCCCTCCCCCCCCCCCCCGGGAACTGAAGTTCATTGAGAAGTTTATTTATGTGGATTCAAATAAAGCTTTTCGTAAAACATTTAAACAATAATTTAGGCACAAGCAAAACCGAATGGAAAACCTTTGAGAAAAAACCATGAAAGCAAAAACCTTACGGTAGTAGAAAGATGCATACCTGTGCAATCCATGTTATTGAGACTGAACTAAACGAACCTTGCTAACAAAATCAAATAGAAGACATACGTAACAAACCAAAGCAAACCTTAACATCCTACCATCAAACCTCAACCTAATACCTTAATTCTAGCCTTCCTAACTCTCCTATCAAGTGTTATGTCCTCTTCTAAACGTACCTATGTGCTTCAACTCTGCTCTATCACCTCCCTCATGGACTTTTTAGATCTTCTCCGTCGAATGGGTATTGTATTCCCTTCACATTGGCCTCCTAACAGAGGCATATTCACTTCTCCTAAACACATGCTCAAACCATCTCAATCTAGTTTCGCTAAACTTATCCTGGATAGGCACTATCCATGCTCGACATACGTAATTTCTAGTCTTATCCAACCTAGTATAACCACATACTCACCGCACTATCCTCATCTCCGCTACACTCAACGTCTAGAAATGCGTATAAAATTACAGTTTTATTATATTTTAAAAAATATATTAGTAAAAGTTAATGGTCAAAGTATGCCATTAAAAATCGTAAAAAATCAAGAATGATAAATATTAAAAAATAAAAAAGTAATTTGTTTATCCAACAGTAGTAACGTACGGAACACCATTCACCACACAAAAGAAAGCAAAGGTGAGAAATGAAAGGTAAAAGATTCCCTAGATGGTACACTTAGTTATAATCTTGTCAACTCGATGATTTTAAGGATTATCATAAAATTAGGGCATGCTTTGCTCGCTTTGCTATTTGATTCTGACGTGCAAAATTACATAGTGGGTGACACATCAAAAGCCCCATTTTGTGCTTATCAAATAATCCACATTTCTATGTCTAAACCTCAATCATATCAAGGTAGTTTTTATCGTTCTTTTCCTTTGTGTGTGTTTTTGTTCAACTTCCACTTGATGGGAATAATTAAAATGCATGCATGCATGGGGTCAGTTGGTTAGGTTAAATTTGTTAAAGAATATCAAGGTTTGCTTAAACTAAGTGGATGTGATTTGTCTTCGTCAAGGTAAAAGTCATGCAACTTAAACTCCTCGCCAATTAAGAGACAAATAAATTTTAAAATGACCATCTTAGATTTTGGCTTCTTGCACTTGTGCACTTTGTTTTATCCTTTAAAATGGCCATCCTAGATTTTGGCTTCTTGCACGTATAATTAGTTTCTTTGGAACATGAACCCTTCGTTGGAAAAATGAAGAAAGAGAGAATCGGACAAGCACATATAATTAGTCATATGAATTAAGCATATGTATCATGTATGTATTAGCCTACTGATTAGAATTTAGATGCACAATTTTGATGTAATGTGCACAATGATAATGCATAATAATGAATAGTCTTGTCAGTGTATATATTAATGAAGTATTAATCTAAATCCGCCTGATAATGAATATACCGTATGATTATAATTTATATAATTATGACTAGTCTTCTAGCTTCTTGGTTTTTTGGTTTATATAATTATGATTAGTCTTCTAGCTTCTTGGTTTTTTGGTTTATTAAAATTAGTTTTCAAATGTTTTCTTTTAGGTTTCTTTTATGCCTATTTTGATTTTCAAAAAGGTTTATATTTAAAGTTTTATAAGTCCACATGAATCAACCTCTCTATGAAGTTTTAATTTACAAGACAAAGACTGTTTACATCCGAATCTCCTAGACCCATGAGCGGATTTGTATTTGTTTTAGGGGTGTCCATGGACAATCCAAGTCTAGAAGAATATTTAAATAGATTATTGTACATTGAGAGGATATTATATATTTATATTGAGTGGACACCTTAGAAAACTACCCAAAAGATTAGTTAGGTGTCCAATTTAATACAAAAGTCCAATTATCCATAAAAAAATTTTAAATAGGTTATTATATATTGGAAGGATTATCTCTTTCAAATATATGCAAATGTAATGATAACTATTATAAGTGTACACCGCTAACTTCAATGTCTAGTCCATCACTTCCCAGACCACGCTCAAAATATATTTTTCATTGAAGTTTAGTGTTGTTGAATAATAAATAAGGAACATTATTCAATCATATTAGTCTATGGAACTAATGTCGTGCCTCTAAGGTAACAACCATTTTAAAACAACCTATAATTGTACATTCAATTATCTTTCCCTCGTAAAGTAATAGATTTAACTTTATATATAAGTATTTATTGTTGTTGTCGTTGATGGTTTTTGTTGTTGTTTTTTTTCTTTTTACATATTTCTACTTAATTGTTTTTATGTGCAAAAATCTGAGTTTACTTATGATAAGAACATTGAATAATATATATATATATATATATATATATATATATATATATATATATATAATGAATTTATATATAAGTACTACCCCTGTCCCTAAATTAGCTAGTGTCAATTTGACTAAGCTTTAACCGTTGATTATTCATAAATTATAATGAGTTACAATATAAAAATAACACCATTATGTTTTTTTAGTACGACGCCTTTCTAATAGTGGTAATTCATATTGTAACTCATAATAATTTATGAGTAATCAACTGTCAAAATTTAGTCAAATTGACACTTATTTAGGGAGGACGTAGGACTTCTTTCTCATAGAACTTTATTACAGTAACTCCCAGGGTAAGGGAATAAAACAACCCTATCGTCTGTAAACTCAAACAATCAAAACAAATCTAGAGGGCCGTAGATTGATTTTGACGTGCACTTAATAACAATCTGAATGCGGGTAATGATGATATTCCATTATATGAAGGAACGTTGTTATGGTGAAGTGTTAGAATTCCTCATTATGAATGAAGAGTGGGATTTCCAACTTGTTTTGCACCCTTAGATACTCCAACATGCAATGCATGTCAACTGAATCTTAAGTTAGGGGGGGGCAACAAACAACATGTCAATGTCGCTCTTAACTAGGCACATTAGCCTTCCATTCCCACATTACACGTAATATTTATATCATGCTCTTAATAATATATGCTTTTAAAAGTGCATCAAACCTACTGTAAGTGATTCTTCATATAATCAATGGATTCGTGTAGACAGTATGGTGATGAGTTGGTTATTGGGTGCAATGGTTCTAGAATTATCAGAATCATTCATGTATATTGATTTTGCATAATTCTTGTGGTCTGAGTTAGTTAAAAGATTTGGGGAGAGTAATGGACCTCTCTTATACTAAATAGGTAAAGAGAGATTACTGACTTATATCAAGGCACAGATACTATAGTTGTTTACTACACAAAGTTAAAGAAGCAATCGGAAAAATTCGATGCTTATTCTGAAATTCCTACATGTGGATGTACCAAGACTTGTGAAGCTCTCAAAAAGATGCTTGAAATTGAAGAAAAGAAGAAGTTAGTGCCTTTTTTAGTTCACCTAAATGTTGACTCTGATTCCATCAGAAGTCAAATACTTCTGCAAGATCCTTTGCCAAGCATAAACAAGGCTTATGCTACGATTCAGAGGGTTGAAAAACAAAGGTAAGTTTCTGGTAACATTAGCTCCGTAAGGGAGTTTGGTGCAAACACAACAAGAGCCAGAGAGAGCGAGATATATACTTGAGGAGCTTTCTTTCCGAAGGGAGCTGGAAGAGGAAAGTCTGACAACAAGAAAAACAAGGTAGCAATATATGTATTATACTCATTGCAAGAAACGGGGGCACTTCATTGATCAGTGCTTCAAGTTGGTGGGATACCCAGAGTGGTATGACAAGTCAAGAATTGGCAAAAGGTTTAATAAAGTAGCTCCAAACATCACTAGTTCAGAACTTGAAGTTACTCCTCTAGATGATCAAGGGAACAACAAAGTCACTACTAGTCAGATGGATGCAAGTATGATACAGACTCTAGTGGCTCAGGAGATGATCTTTTGTTATGCTCTGTTAATAAAAAAAGATTGTCAGGTTTGGTGTGTTGGGTTTATTTATGGTAGTCATTATATTAAGCCAAGACCCCAAGTGTATGAGGTCATATATTCAGTCATGGCAACGCTTGAACATCCTTATGTCCTGGTGGGGGATTTTAAACAGATTGAATCCCTTGAACAAAAATGGAGAGGTTCACCTAATACCAAAAGGTGGAGCCATTTTATAGATTAGTAGATAAGAATGGGTGTGGTGGACTTGTTGAATAGTACTAAATTTACTTAGACTAATAATAGGGAGGATAATGAGGAATTGGATGGCAAAGTTCTTTGGGACATTCATACACAAACTGTTGATCTTCACCTCAGATCACACCCTCATCCTTCTCAATGCTCAACAACAACAAAAGATTCGAAGGGAGGTTTACAGATTGGAAAAAGGGGTTATGGACAAAGAAAAGTTTGAAGACATACTTAAGAAGATATAGCACAGTGATCACTACTTAGGCTTTAACATATGCCAAAAAGTTGGCATTGACTAGAATGAAGGAGAAGCACTGGACCTAAATTAGAAGCAAAAATGTCTATAGAATATCAGCAAAAAGTGGAACTGGACTTCTGTAGGACCATCTCACCAATGCGCGACTCTCACAGTCAGCTTTCGCATTTAGGGGGACATTGCATTTACATTAAAGGAGACTGAAACATATTGGAGCACAAAGGCAAAGTCCAGGGGGCCACATTTGGAGATCATCACGCCCATTTAATTTTTTTTTCTTCATAAGGTTCGGGGTTAGACAACACTATAACATCATTAACACCTTAATGAATCAGTAGGGGTCGTGGATTTTTTACCATCAGGAATTTAAGTTGGAAAATTTTCAAATAGTTTAAGGTGTTATATACCCCAAAGCAAGATGACAGTTGGGAAAGGAGAAGTACTATGGAAGGCATGCTCTGGCTAAACCAGAGGGGGCTACAGGAAGTGGATATCTCACCTTTGAACAGAGCATTCACAAATGAGGTAATTACAAACCCAACCTTTCAACTCAAAACGGATAAGGCTCTAGGACTAGACGGTTTCTCACCATTCTTTTCTAAAGGCATTAGCAAGTGGTAAGGAATTCAGTGACTACTATGGTGAAAGAAGCTTTAATGTTGGCAATATTTTAAGGGAGATTAACAATACTCAAAACATATTGATAAAGAAGAAAGATGATAAAAAACACTTCAAGATTTTCGGCCAATCAACCTCTACAATGTGTTATACCAGATTTTGTCAAAATGAATACTCAATAGGCTGAGGCCTATAGTGAAGAAGGTCATTGGACTGCCCAAATGTTTTCCTATGTGGGACAATGATTGTTGATAGGTTCCTGATGGTTCATAAAGTACTCACCTTCATTAAGAAAAAAAATGCAGCCAACAATTTGTATCTCTAAATTTGATATGAGTAAGACATACAATCGCATTAGATGAGATTTCTTACATCGAATTTTGGAACCCTTCTAGTTCCCATCCCATTGGGTTAAGCTAATCATGATATGTGTTTCCACCGTGAGAAACAATGAATTGGTTAATGAGGATAATACCGATCAAATTGTTCCAATAGGGGGATTGAGGCAAGGGAATCTTTTAGCACTATACCTTTTCTTATTGGCTATGGAAGTCTTCTCATGTATTTTAGTGGCACTGGAAGTTAAAGGGACAGTGAATGGGTGAAGATCAACAAAAGGAGTCCAATGATATCATGGCTTTTTACGGATGACTACATCTGTTTTATTGAGATGGACACATAGGAAGTGCTAGTAGAACGAGGATAACCTAGGGTTAAGAACTATTCATCAAGTGCATGTGAGTACCCCAACAATTCATAGAAAAAAAAAATCACCAATTTGGGTTTGTGATGAACTTCATTCATAAAAGGTTGAATGGTTGGGAAGCGAAGTATCTTTCCCCTCGAGCTAAATTCATACTCATCAACATCATTTCCTCCTCAAATTAACATTCGTACCCAATGTACAAAATTCTAGAGAAAGTGCCTAATAACATTAATTCTCTTGGGGTCACCTTTTTTTGGTGGAACAACAAGGTCAAGCTTTGGTACATTGGGAAAAGAGGGACTTGTTTACGCAACCCAAAGGGATGAGAGGTCTTGGAATAAGGGATGTCAAACTTCATAACCAAGCCTTCTTGTATAAACATTGTTGGCGACTCTATCACAACCCTGATTTACTTTTAGGGCCTGTTTGGTGAGAGAAAAAAGAAAGGAATAAGGGTGGAATGGATTCTAATTCCTTTCCTTTGTGTTTGGTGAGCTAATTTTGGAATGGGATTAGCAATCCCTCAGGTTTCCAATCCCCCTCAAATGGGTGGAATTAGATACCTCCCAAATATGGGGGGTATCAGATCTTATCCCTTTTTCCAAAAAAAAAAAAAATTCCCAACCCAAATTAAAAGGCAGCCTGCAAAAATTTTACCGTCACCACCATCAAGAACTCCACCGTCGCTCAAGCCACCACCATAACCATCTTCAACCTCAATTCACTTCTCAATTATTTCCAACTCAAGATCAAAAAGCCAGAAAATAATTTTCAAGTCTACTTTCGATTATTAATTTGTCAACCCAACAAAATTTCCTCCATTGACATAGGCAAAGGCTACACCGGCCAATTTTTTCAGAGAACCCAACAAAATTTCCGGCAACTATCACAACTTTGAAGGACAAAAGTAGAGAGAGAAAGTGTAGATCTGAAGAAGATTGAAGAAGAAGACTATAGCAGAATTTATAGTGTCTGTGTATATGGCGGTATTTAAGGTTAGGGATGAAGATGGGGGCTAGGGCTATTACTGTTTGTGGGTGATATTTGTGCGAGAATAATGGTAGTAGTGGGGGGGGGGGGGGAATGGGCTAATGGCAGCAAAAGATAGTGAAGAAGACGAATGCGAATTTGGAGGATAGGGGCTAGGGTACCACTTTTGATTTAACTATTATTATTATTATTATTATTATTATTATTATTAAAAATTTCATTCCATTCCAATTCTTAACCAAACAACTTCATTTATGGGTTCTAATTCCATACCTATCCCTCCAAGATTCTAATTCCATACCCATTCCATTCCCAAAATCTCTCCAAACATGCCCTTAATAAGTCGACTTTACCAAGCCAAATATGGGTGTTGGGCAGTGTCCCAATTCCATTCAGATTCAAGTTTGGAAATAATTAATTGTTTTGTTTAAAGATACTGCTTGGGCTCTAAGCAGTTGAGTTCGATTAGAGGACTATTCTACGCCTACTTGGGTTTACTATAAATACTAGGTTGTTCAATCTAGTTTGGTGTGGCCAAATTTTGTGCCTCTATGGCACCTTCTGAGGTCTCCTTTTGTCTATTCCACTTTGAGAGTTTTTATTATGAGATTGTAATCTCCCTTATATCTTGTTACCCTTCCTTTGAGATATGTCTATTCCCATTGTGCTATAACCATTTGAGATTTTTCCTTTTTGATCTCGTTGTGTTATACAGCCGTTTGGGATACCCTTTGTAATCTACTCCCGTTGTGCTATAACCGTTTTAGATCTTTCCTTCAATCCTTCTTGATCTCGTTGTGTTATACAGCCGTTTGGGATACCCTTTGTAATCTCTCCATTATAGTGGATTTTATCTTGCCTCATGTGGTTTTTTCCCGATTTAGGTTTCCACGTAAAATCTTGTCTTCATCACCATTACATTGATCTTATTTATTTTTTTTCTCATTACCTACATCCCTAAATTAATTATCTTTCTTACTTCCGCTGTTATATTATATCCGATTCAATCTGGATTTAATTCCCATTTAACAAGATGTTTCATATCTGAATTCGGATCTTAACAAGTGGTATCAGAGTTGGGTCTAACAAGTGGTATCAGAGCAAGGTTTAATCTTTTTTCTGCCTAGTTCAGGATGTCTGCTGTTAAGTTTGATATTGAGAAGTTCGACCGTTTGATCAGTTTCAGTATCTGGAGAGTTCAAAAATATCTTGATGAATGTAACTCCATTATTATTGATCAAAATATTTTTGAACTCTCCAGATACTGAAACTGACCACGCCGTTGAACTTCTCAATATCAAACTTAACAGCAGACATCTTGAACTAGGAAGAAAAAAGATTAAACCTCGCTCTGATACCACTTGTTAGGATCCGAATTCAGATATGAAACATCTTGTTAAATGGGAATTAAATCCAGATTGAACCGGATCTAATATTGCAGCAGAAGTAAACAAGATAATTAATTTAGGGATGTAGGTAATAAGGAAAAAATAAATAAGATCAATGTAATGGTGATGAAGACAAGTCAAACTACTTCCTCTTGATCGGGATCAAGTCTCTACGACCCTCGTTCAAGACCACAATCATCCAAGTTCATATTCAATCAAGAGTATATTCATCCAATATTACATTCATCCAAAACCATACTCATTCAAGACTCGTTCAAGTTTGTTCAAGGAGATCGAATTGGAGGAGTTACATTTTCATTTTGTAACAAATACATAGAGATTGTACCCAAAATCCTTTGAAATTAATATATAATATTTGTTCATAATTTCTTGTGTTTATTTATTTAGACCCGGAAATTTGTGTTTATAAATTTTGGCACGCTCGGTGGGACATCTCTACCTCTCATCTCTTTCTCCAAGGACGAACTGTTCATCATTCGAAGAAGATGGCTCCTAAGATCAACATTTGTCATGCTTTAAAGAAAGTTACTCAATCCAAGTCATAATAATCAGTAACAAGTGCAGCATCCGATGGAGTAATCACTAGAAGAATGGCCAAGATCGTCGCTATTGAGGCCAAGAAACAAGTTGGTGCGAGTGCCTAGTTGCAAATCTTTGACTCCAATTTGCCAGGGGCAAACCAAACTACTTCCACTCAAGTCGTTGACCCGAAGAAGATGGTTACTCAATGGATGTATGAAATCTGCCATCAACCATTGAGCGAAGAGGATGAAGGCTATGAAGTTGGTGAGGAAATGCCAAAATCTCCAAGGGATTCGCTCTCGTCCGATTCTGATACCGACTTTATCGACATTGTCATTATGCCTGACACGGTCACAGATGCTATTAACTATGAAGAAGAGTTCAAGATTATGAAGGCCACGCTGGCAAGACTTGAGAAAGAAAGCGAGGAAAAGACTGAGCATATTAAGCGACAAGATGAGCGGATCAAGAAATTGACACAGAAGTTAAAAAAGCAACCCGTTAGCAAATTTGACGAAGGCTCAGGAGATGAAGATTTCGACAGAGGGTCCAATCACGAAGACTCCGACGAAGAAGAGAAATATAAAGAAGGTTCCGGCTCGGGCTTATTGTCTGTGGAGCAGATCAAAAAACTAGTAGCCGATACGATAAAAGCTCAAATCGAGGGAGGCTCTCATAAAAATCAATTGTATATGAAGCCTTACACAAAGAGGATTGACGCACTTCGCATGCCTTACGGCTATCAACCGCCGAAATTCACCCACTTCGATGGTAAAGGGAATCCTAAGCAGCATATAGCTCATTTCATCAAGACTTGCAATAATGCTGGGACTGAGGGAGATCAACTAGTGAAGCAGTTCGTTAGAATCCTTAAAGGAATCGCCTTTGATTGGTATACGGACTTGGAGCCAGAATCCATCGACAGTTGGGGAAGAATGGAGCAAGAATTAATTCCTTAATCGATTCTTTAGCACTCAACGCACCGTTAGCATGACGGAGTTGACAAACATGAAGCAGTGGTACCGAGAGCCAGTCTTGGACTATATCAATCGTTGGAGGTCACTCAGCCTTGAGTGCAAAGATCGATTGTCTGAAGCCTTCGCTGTCGAGATGTGTTTACAAGGCATGGAATGGGATCTGCTTTATGTTTTGCATATGAGTAAGCCAACAATTTTTCAAGACTTGGCAACGCGGGCACATGACATGGAGCTCACAATTTTCAAACATAATGCAAGAAGACCAAGTGTCAAGGAGAAGAAAATTTCACTCGGGGGCATGTCAAAAGGAATTCCTTCATCAATGATTTTCGAAGAGAAAGAATATCCATTTTCCGACGGTGATACACCCGAAATACTTGATAAACTTCTTGACAAAGGAATCATTAAACTTCCAAAGTCGAAGCGTCCAAACGAAGCGGGAAGCATCAATGGCCCTAAATACTACAAGTATCACAGGATCATTAGCCATCCATTGGAGAAGTGTCAAACTTTTAAGGAGATTGTCATGAGGCTTAAAAATGAAAGCAAGATCGTGTTCGATGAAGATGAGAGCAATGAATCTAATTGAACTTATTGCAAGTTGTCAAGTCAAGTTAAAAAAGGACTCACAAGTCAAAAATTCAAGACTTCCAAGTTGTCCAAATCAAGACTCACAAGTCACAAATTCAAGACTTTCAAATCATCCAAATCAAGACTCACAAGTCAAAATTCAAGACTTCCAAGTCATTCAAATCAAGACTTTCAAGTCATCCAAATCAAGACTCACAAGTCAAAATTCAAGACTTCGAAGTCATCCAAATCAAGACTCACAAGTCAAAATTCAAGACTTCCAAGTCAATCAAATCAAGACTCACAAGTCAAAAATTTAAGACTTTCAAGTCATCCAAATCAAGACTCACAAGTCAAAATTCAAGACTTCCAAGTCATCCAAAAAAAAAAAAAACTCACAAATCCAAATCAAGACTTTCAAGTCATCAAAATTGAAGACTCTTAAGTCAAAGTTCAAGAATTTCAAGCCAAAGACTCTTAAGTCATTAAGGCAAAAGACATATAAGTCACAAAATTCAAGACATTCAAGTCAAGACTTGCAAATCTAAATTCAAAAATTTTCAAATCAAAGGCTCTCAAGTCATCAAGTTAAAGAGTCCCAAATCAAAATCCAAGGCTTCTAAGTCATCAATACTCAAGACTCCTAAGTCTTCAACACCGAAGACTCACAAGTCCAAATTCAAGATTTTCAAGTTTGAGACTCCCAAGTCAACAAAGTCCAAGATTCAAGTCATCAAAGAATATTAAATTTCCAAGGCCGAGACGTTCGAGGCATCAAAGATCAAGAGAATCAAGCATTCAAAGGCGTGATGCAGACTCATGTAGAGAAGTTGTCTTCCGATTATCAGTGATATAATCCAAGACGGGCCGAATTGATGTCCCCAAATGAGGAGGAAAATCAAAGGTTACCGCTTGTCTTCTGGTCGCCAATACATGCTCAAGACGGGCCGAAATGATGTCCCCAACAGAGAAGGACAATCAAAGGTCACCGCTTGTCTTCAGATCGCCAATACATGCTCAAGACCGGCCGAATTGATGTCCCCAACTGAGAAGGACAATCAAAGGTCACCGCTTGTCTTCTGGTCGCCAATACATGCACAAGACGACCGAATTGATGTCCCTAACCGAGGAAGACAATCAAAGGTCACCGCTTGTCTTCCGATCTTTGAGATGAATTTATTAAAGGTTGCTCGACTTCGAAGTTTGCAGATTTCGCCTTCAAAAATTACTCTTGATGTCCAGATTTGCGAATTTGGTACAAGGTCACTTGGATTATTATCACTTTGGTCCATATATTGAAGTCTTCTTTGATCAAAATGTGAACCTGCACTAAAAAAAAAAAAAGAAAAAAAAGACAAAGCATAATCGTTTATGTAGTAAAGTCTTGCTAAAACTCCATTAAAGGCTTGTATATATGTTCGTGGTGTTGTAATCAAGTGATTGATGATGAACGGATGAAATGGTGCTTGTTTTTCTTCAACAATTGATTAATTGTCCTTGTGAGCCAATCAAAGAGGATCGGAGGAGCCTCCAACGCTTGCTTCTTAACTTGTATGGAAGTATTGCACGTGAAGATCATGCCAATTGGTTATTGTTGATGATAATATGATCATGGATTAATATAAAGCGACGCGGAAACCTTGATGAAATGCTCGTCTTTGGCCAGTGTCATGATTCAGCTTCAAATTTCTTTAGGAGGGTTTTGGCACGGTGAATAAAGAAGTTGCGGTAGCCAAGCAATATAAATTGGCAGTCTCCGTAACATAATAGAAGCAAATTCTCACAAATTGGCAGCATTTCCGTGTAGAGAATATTATTTCCAAATTTAATGTCTTCACCAACTATATATTTAACGTAAAAAGATATTGGACAAGTATCATTTCATGTATGGATGATTTCTTTTACAATGGAATCACTCCATATATTATTTTGTTCCATCCAAACTTATGGAAACAAGTTAAATTTGAAGAAAATTATTTACTACCCTATTAAGTCAAAACTTACCTGGGTAACAAACGAACTCAGACGATGTAAGTGTTCTATTCAAGCTTCGAGACCCGACCGCGGCCATTACTATCAAGTCGTAAGCACGGCCAACTCTCAAGGGGGAATTTGAAGAAGGCAAAAATTTGTCAGCCAATCAAGACTTGCCACGTGGAAATTCAAGTTATTTTAATTCGGCCAATTATAATCCGTCATATGTCAAAATTAATTATGGCAGATCATTTAATTAAAAAATTAAATGATATTATATGTTGACCAATTAAATTATGCCACGTGTCATGAATGACACATAAATATTTATCTTTTTTTTAAAATGAGTAAAATGGGTCCAAAGGCTAGCATAGGTTCTCTATAAATAGAGACCATTCTGCTTCATTTCAAGGCGTGAAAAACCATCCTAAGAAGACTCAAAAGCTCTCATACTCTCTCTCTCTCGAAGACAAGAAGCACAACAAAGTTTAAGCTTGTGACGTCCATTCGTGGAGATCAAACTACTTCTTCTTGATCGGGATCAAGTCTCTATGAGCCTCGTTCAAGACCACAATCATCCAAGTTCATATTCAATCAAGAGTATATTCATCCAAGATTACATTCATCCAAAACCATACTCATTCAAGACTAGTTCAAGTTAGTTCAAGGAGATTAAATCGGAGAAGTTACATTTTCATTTTGTAACAAATACATAAAGATTGTACGCAAAATCCTTTGAAATTAATATATAATATTTGTTCACTAATTTCTTGTGTTTATTTATTTATACCCGAAAATTTGTGTTTACACCGTCATAGAGCCCCGAAGGGCAATCAGATGTGATGAGCATCAATTGAGTTCAAGTCACCCTTGAACTCAGTAAGAGATGAGGTTGTAGAAACAGTTGTAGAACCTGTAATAGTAGAACCCTGTGGAACATAAAAATCGCGTTGTCTGGAGGTTGTAGAACAGGTATTGTTGGAACGCTCTTTAAACTTCAATCTGACTTTTTCACTAGGAACCCCATTATTAGGAGTTTCACCTCCAACAATCAAGCCTTCAACTTTACCAAAACGCACTTCAAGATCAAAATTTTTCTTAGACATCAAATCTAATTTGAGGGCATGATTGTTAGAGGTGAAACTACTAATAATGGGGTTCTAGTGAAAAAGCCAGATCGAAGTTTAAAGAGCGTTCCAATAATACCTGTTCTACAACCTCCAGACAAGGCGGTTAATAGCACAACTGGAATAATCTGAAGGCAAAATAATACCACTTGTTCCTCTTCTTCGTTATAAAAGTCGGAGTAACCTTTTGCTCTCCACCACTTCTTGGGATTGGAAAAGTAAGTGTAATTTGTTGGAAGCTTTCAAAGGAAAACTCCTACGGTGCCTAGGAAAAGGAAACGAGGTTAGGGTGATTACAGATACATGGATACTAAACACTACCCTCCATCTGAAATCTTCTATAAACCAAACTGAGTGGGAGTCAAGGAAAGTAGACAAGTTGCTAAATGTCGTAAATAGGTCAGTGGAATGATACATTGATTAGGCATACATTTACTTCAAGATTTTAAGATAGCTAAGAGAGTATGGGTCAACTACGATCTAGGACCCGAGGTTGACACTCATGTGCAAACCCAAACTAAATAGGAAAGGGGGTAATAGAGGTGGAGTTTTCTTGGCTATTTTGTTGAACATTTGGAAGCAAATTTTATGGGTCATAGATTGACCTAGCTAGGACCTTATATATGACCTAGAAGGTATGAAGTTTTAGGTTATAGCGGCAAAGTTTCAAAAGCATGAAATGTCAAAACAATGGGGGTCAAGAAAGAGACAGGATGTGTAGCCAAAAGAGGACTTAATTGTTCCTTTGGAGGCTCACGCCAACACACACAACCATTTGGACCTTCCTCATTGATGGTGCCTGTAATGCAAATTTCTCAAGGCAGAGCAGCTTGGGTCCTCAACGGTAGCCCACAAACAACTAGGCATTCCTCAAATTTTTTGCCAATGCCTTCTGCATTGCATGCTGAGTTTGATCCATTGCAGATGGCATTGTAGTATGCGAAACAACAAGGAAAAGGTGTGGTTAACATCAAAACAAATAGCCTGGAAATGATTGGATCACTCCATGAACCGACAAGGATGGATTGTAATCCATATGTAGCAACTTCTAAAAATTCATTGATTTCTTTTAATTGTTAGGATTTTTGGACGTTAATATACTGAACTTTTGGGGTATTGGACAATAATACACTGAACTTTGACCTTGGACAATAATGCATTGAACTTTGAGGGGTGTTGGACAATAATGCACCCGAAACAATTTCGACGGTGACGAACTTGGCTATGATCTTACGTGACATACCGAGAAGATGAATAGGCTAAATAATATCTAAATTTATGACATTTCAGCTGATCTATACAAGCAAATGTGATTTTATGGGATTTTTGCTTTTTGGACCCTGTATTTTGGGGGTATTTACATTCTGGACTCCCATGTTTCAAAGTTTACAATTTGAACCCTTTACTTTATGGGCCAAAAAAATTTAGCCCAAACTTAAGTTGGACTCCGGTGAAGACCAAAACCTTACATAAACTGACCGATTTACCCGTATATCATTTATTCATTTATTTTGAATTTCCTTTTGAAATTGACTACTACAGACTTCCATTTGACAACCCAGACGCATATCCCATCATTTGTGACTGTTCAACTCCAAACTCTCAGAAAACCCCACCCTTCCAAACCCTTCTCAGAATCACCATTCTCTTCTTCATCGTTGCCATATCAATGGCGTTTGGTTAGGAGCCTACAACAAGTAACTCGAGTTCAACCATAGATCGGACACTTTGAAGTTGTGCAAGAAGAGGAAGGAGACGTCGAGGCGGGAAAATTTTCAGAAGGGAAAAGATAGATCTTTTGCATGCTACAGTGAAGAATGGCAGGTAAGAATTTAAAGTTGAAATCTTTGTTGATTAATGTCGAATTTCGTCCAGAAATTCTGAATTTTTAGGGTTTCGTTGTAAGTTCTGTGCAATCTGGAAAACGTGTTTCGAAAGTTGCTATTTTTAGGGTTTTTCAGCAGTACGACGATTTAATTTTTGGTTTCATATGTGATTCCTCCTACTTTAAAGTGAATCTGTTTAAATCAGCCCTTTCTGTTTAGGGTCTTGATGTATTTGTTGTGGTTAGTCGTGTTGCTTGTTTGCCTGATCGTTTTTCATGGGGTTAACCAAAACAGAGGGTACCCAAAGTGAAATTGGTTTTAATTAGTCATAGGGATTTTGACGTCTTTGTTGTGTTTATTCTTTTCCATGTTTGTGGCTTCTGTCTGTTTCAAATTTAAAGTGGAATGTTTGTTATTTCAAATGGATTTCATGGGACCAAATCTTAATGATACCAACAGGGGTTCGTAAACAGGGGGTTAAAAAATATACTATCGAAGGTTGGTTGTTTGGTTATGTCAATTAAATTAGGCAAAGTTGGTTGTTTGGTAATGTGGCACTGTGAAGTCTTCTACAGAGACACAAAAAGTTCATATATTTCTGGTAGTTCATTACATGTTGAAAGTTTTATAGGGTTCATGTTTGTTAAACAGAGGGTAGAAGACTCTACTGTCAAAGTTTTAATGTGCATATTATAAATGTGTATATTATTAGTGTGTATATTATAACATTTGTTTAAATGTTTTAAACTTTGTTTAATGTATCTATTTGGTTTGTATTGATCAATACAAAACAGAAATGGTGGTAGTTTTTAAGTATAAGAAGTGGTCAACAGAGTATATGAGGGATAAAGATAAGTATGGCATAGCTGATTTAACTGAGGATGCATACAACTTTCTGTATTCAAAACCTCTTAAATCACACAAGCCAAAATTTCTTGCTATATTATCCCACACACCTCGAAAGCATCACATTAAGTGACCTTTGAGCAATGAGACTGATTTGCTTAGTGTGTTTGAGAGGTGGAAAAATAGGAACAAAGTAGAGTTCATGATTCAGTAGCGGAAGCAACCTTCTTTTGTTGACAAGATGCTTATGGATTTGGAGGGTAGTTTAGAGAAGGATCCTGTACCTGATGATCAGATTAGAAATTTAGGAGATGGAGGTACAATGGAGGTGAGTACAATAAGTCCTGAGTTTTGGGACAACCTACAAGGGAGCATTGGTGCTAATTTGTCAGTTGACATACTGTAACGCCCCGGAAATTCAATTATAGAAAGTCAAAGTCAAGCTAACGTTAACAGACGAAACTTAGCGGAAGACTTCAAATTTAGTTTGGGCGTCACTGCCGTATTCCCGAAGGAACACAAGGCGAGAAAGGAAAACACAACTGTCTGCTAACGGTAACTACTAACAACTCAAAACAAAACTTGAAGACATCATAACGAAAACAAAATAAAAAGATTCAAGGACTTCTAGACTCGTCGTCCTCACTTCTAATTCCCGTCCCCAGCATTCAGATCTTCTCCTGAAAACAAAACATTTCAAAAATGAGGGGGAAATCTCAATAATGTCTACCCCTAACGTTTAAAACAGTTTAAGTTCTTTTCAATTCATTTTGGGGAGAGGGAACAAGTCAAACCATTTCTCAAACCTTTAACCCTTAACTGTTTTCCTCAACCCATTCAATCCATATTTTAAGTCGCGGGCGGGATATCAAATCCCAAAAGAACATCGCCTACCAAAGGCATCATAACAACTATCCTATATCAGGGATGCAACCCTGATCTCCTGGCACATAACCCATACAGGCATCGAATCCTGATCTCGGGGTTATCACCCGCATGAATATTAGCCTCTTAAAGGCATCAACAATCGCCCATCAAGGGCATCATAACCTCTATCCTATATCAGGGATGAAACCCTGATCTCCTGGCACATAACCCATACAGGCATCAAATCTCGATCTCGGTTATCACCGCATGAATATTAGCCTCTCAAAGGCATCAAACAATCGCCCATCAAGGGCATCATAACCTCTATCCTATATCAGGGATGAAACCCTGATCTCCTGGCACATAACCCATACAGGCATCGAATCCGGATCTCGGGGTTATCACCCGCATGAATATTAGCCTGTTAAAGGCATCAAAACAACAACCCGCTTTATGTTTCCACTTTGAATTATTAGTATAATATTCAAACTCAGCTCACAACTCTCAAGTCAAACCCAACCCAGGTTTATCAAAACCAATAATAAAACCACTAATAAAAGACCATCCAATTTCTCAACTTAACAAAATCAAAGCATAAACAATTACAATCAGTTATCCAAAGCAGATGGTCACATTTTCCTCATAAGGTCCCCTTTCGGGATGCAATTCTCAAAACAGATTAGAAAACATTAAAACACATTTAAAGAGCATCCCAGTGGGGATTAGAGCATAGACATTACCTGATATACTTCACAGCACAGCAAAAAGAAGAACACACTTGAGCTCGCTAACGTCTCGCACTAACTCGGCCTAGAATAAGAATGATTATCTAATCAAAACGCGTTCTAACGAAGTTAGTATTAACTATCAACCACCTAACCCATCCCCTAGGAACACTTAGGTTCCTATCATTTATAGTTTACACTTAATACATTCAAGGAACAAGTTCACACATAACATTTACTCAACAATTTTTCATAAATAAAAGCAAACAGAGGACAGATTATAACGTTCACATAAAACGGGTCACAACTCGACTTCTTGACATCCTATGGGTCTGGTTCTGGACTTTTCGGAAACCTCGGGATGTCTACTAAAACTCTTAAGTTGACGACTAAGCCCATATCAGCCTCGAAAGACTCTAAAAGTACCAAAACTTCCAACTGTTCCAGTTCTGACAGGTTCTGGTAAAACGACTATAACTCAAGCTATACAACTCAAAAGTCCGTTCCGCAAAATTCCTATGAAAGCTAACATCTAGGGGAATCTCCATTTCAAAGGGTTCGATTAAAGGACAACTATACTAATCGTGGTGACCCAACCTTTAGGCACTAACAAAACTGTCCCGATCCCGGTTCTTATTTAATTCATAATTTCGGTTCTAACTTTCACCATTCGATCCCGGGGTCCTGATTTGGGCTTAAAACAGTAACTAAGGTCCAAGGTAATTAGTCTAATCCAACTAAGGTTCAAACATCAAACCTCCTATCATCAAAACTAAAATGTAAAACATGCAATCAACTTTAATATTTCCACTAACCCTAAAAGCATACATGAAATAACAATATCATTACCCTAAACATGAATTCTACAATAAACTATTTCAAGATCCTAAAATTACAACATGAATAATTATAAGGTACGAATTTCTTAATCAAGAATCAAGAAAGGTTTTAAAGAACATGTGAATAAATTATAAAGAACATATAAACATTCGTGCATACAATAATAGTGTCATCTAAAATCCTAAACATGCTTCACATTAAACAATTAAACATTAATAATTTCACTACAATTATTACAAATCCTAATACACCAATTAGAACATAAAATTACACATAATAATCTAGACAAAACTTACAAGTAAATAATACAATACAAGAACAAATTAATTACAAATAACAACTTAATAAAAAATTTACACCCTAATTACCCAAATTACAAGATTTAAAACAAGAATTAATAATAATAATAATAATAATAATAATAATAATAATAATAATAATAATAATAACAGAAAAAGATCAAGAAGAAAAATAGTTTGTTACAAAAATTAGGGTTTTACGTAGGAGGCGGTTCTGGGTGATTTTCCGGCGAGGGCTGACGTCGACATCGGGCGTGGCGATAGCGAGGGCGACAGGCATGTCGATTTAGCGGTGGTTGTCCAAGGGGTGGTGGCGCGTCTCGATTCGAACAGCAGCAACCAATGACAGCCACTGCTGTCTTTTCGGCTGTGGGCGTGGGACGACGGCAAGGAGGGTGCCGTGGTCGACGTTGATTCGCGGCGGTCGTGCAGGCAGGCGAACTGGCAGAGGAGGGAGAAACACGAGAGAGAGAGAGAGAGAGAGAGAGAGAGAGAGAGTCGGGAGTGGTGGTTTCGGTCACGTGGGCGGTGGTGGCGGTGAGTGCAGCGGCGTGGTGGGACGGCAGAGGGGAAGGGTGAGAGAGGAGAGGGAAGAGGGAGGCGAGGGTTTTAGGTTACTATTAGGGTTTTGAAAGAGAAAGGGAGTTTTTATATTAACCTAATAAAAGCCCAACTAAACTAATCCCACTCCTAGTCCAACCCAATAAGAAAAAATCTGATTTTTTTCTTTTCTAACAACAACTAATAATAATATTAATACTAATAATCATATAATCACATAGCAATTAATATTCACGTAATTAATCACATAATAAAATTAGCCAATGAAATTACTATTCTACCCTTGTTAGCCCCTCAACGGTCCTACGAGCTCAAGTGTTAGCCAAAATAAACACAAACGAATAATAATAAATAACGGAGTCAAACCTAATTTACTAACGACGTCACGGTCAACATCCTTGGATTTTTCGGGGTTTTACATCATTACCTTCTTAAAAGAAGTTTCGTCCTCGAAACTTGAACTTAACCCTAACGGTCCGGTAAGGAAACTAACGGTTTTACTCCTCCTAAAACTCGAGGTTTTACAACACTACCTTCTTAAAAGAAGTTTCGTCCCCGAAACTTGACGCGCCTTAGGCTTGGAACAAGTGAGGGTACTTCTTCTTCATTTCGTCTTCTGTCTCCCAGGTTGCTTCCGTTGTGGTATGATTTGCCCATCGTACTTTTACCAAGGGAATTACTTTCCTTCGAAGTTATTTTTCTCTGCGATCTAATATTTCCAGCGGTTGTTCTTCATAGCTCAAATCTTCTTGTAATGGCGGCTCAGGATCAATCACATGAGTTGGGTCTGGGACATATTTCCTGAGTTGTGACACATGGAAGACATTGTGCACTCTTAGAAGTTCTCCCGGTAGCTGTAACTTGTAGGCAACTTCCCCAATGCGTTCCAAAATTGGGTATGGCCCGATGAATCTTGGTGTCAACTTCCCTGACTGCCCGAATCTCATAACTCCTTTCGTAGGTGACACCCGTAAAAACACGTATTCTCCCACTTCGAACTCTAGGGGCCTTCTCCTCCTGTCAGCATAGCTCTTTTGTCGACTTTGCGCTGCCTTCATCTTGTCTTGAATGATTCGAACTTTCTGAATAGTGGCCTGTATTAGGTCCGGTCCGATCGTTAGAGCTTCATCGATGTCTTGCCAACATAGGGGAGTCCTACATCTCCTCCCATATAAGGCTTCAAAGGGTGACATCCCAATGCTGGCGTGATAACTGTTGTTGTAGGAGAACTCAATAAGAGTCAACTCGTCATCCCACGAGTCTTTGAAATCTAATGCGCATGCTCGCAGCATATCTTCGAGGGTTTGAATAGTCCTCTCGGTTTGCCCATCAGTAGCTGGGTGAAATGCGGTACTGAACTTGAGCTTTGTACCAAACGCCTCTTGTAACTTTTTCCAGAAACCAGACTGGAACCTAGTGTCTCTGTCTGAGACTATAGAACTGGGTACTCCGTGTAACCTTACAATCTCCCTTACATAGGCTTGAGCTAGCTGATCTAAGGACCAGTTGTTGGCGATGGCTAGGAAATGAGCTGACTTGGTCAAACGATCTACAATCACCCATATTGCATTGTGTTTCCGCCTGGTCCTTGGTAGTCCTATCACAAAATCCATTGATATTGAATCCCATTTCCACTCGGGGCGCCTAACGGTTCTGTAAGTCCGGCTGGTCGTTGATGTTCTGCCTTGACTCGCTGGCATGTAAGGCACTTTGCCACAAAGTCTGCCACCTCTTGTTTCATATTACTCCACCAGAACATCTGTTTCAGGTCCTTGTAAAGCTTATTTCCTCCTGGGTGTACAGAATATGGCGTATTGTGTCTCTCTTCTAGAATCCTCCTTTTCAGCTCTTCCATATTGGGTACACAGATGCGGTTATGAAACCGTAATGTACCGTCTTCGTGGATCACAAAGCCAGGGGCTTTCCTCTGCAAAACTTCCTCCCGTATCTTTGCAAGCTGCAAATCCAGCTCTTGGGTCCTCTTGATCTCTTCCAAGAGGGTAGGTTGCAACTCCATGGCATTTAATACAGCTTTCCTCCCAGGTGTTACCACATTAATCTCCAATCTCCTAAACTCCTCGCACAACTTGTGCGGTACCATCATCAAGTGGTTTATAGCAGGATACGGTCTTCTACTCAAGGCATCAGCCACTACATTTGCCTTTCCGGGATGGTATTGGAAATTCACATCGTAATCCTTCAGAAACTCTAACCATCTTATGCACGAGGTTCGGCTCATACGTGAAAAGGTACTTCAAACTCTGATGGTCTGTGAATATCTCGCAGTGTACTCCATAAAGATAATGCCTCCAAATCTTTAGTGCAAAAACCACTGCTGCCAACTCCAGATCATGAGTGGGGTAATTCTTCTCATGCGTCTTCAGTTGCCTGGATGCATATGCAATCACCTTCCCCTCCTGCATGAGCACACAACCCAATCCACCATGTGATGCGTCACTGTAGATAACAAAACCTTCGTTCCCTTGAGGTAAAGCAAGAATAGGGGCCGAGGTAAGCCTCTTCTTCAACTCCTGGAATGCTTGCTCACATTTTTCTGACCACGTGAACTTGACTGACTTCCGAGTCAGGTTGGTCAGCGGATTAGCAATTTTTGAGAAATCCTGAACGAATTTCCTATAATACCCTGCCAAGCCCAGAAAACTCCTAATCTCCGTGGCATTCTTCGGTGTCGGCCACTTGGTGATGGCCTCCACCTTTTGGGGGTCTACTGCTACTCCTTCCTTGGACACCACATGTCCTAAGAAAGCTACTTGTTCCAACCAAAACTCACACTTCTTAAGCTTCGCATAAAGCTTGTTGCTCCGAAGAGTCGTCAATACTTCTCTCAGATGATTCGCATGCTCCTCTCGTGTTCCTGAATATACCAATATGTCGTCGATGAACACCACTACAAACTTATCCAGGAACGGCTCGAACACTCTGTTCATCAAATCCATGAAGGCGGCTGGGGCGTTTGTAAGCCCAAAAGGCATTACCACGAATTCATAATGGCCATACCGAGTTCGGAATGCGGTTTTAGAGATATCTTCTTCGCGAATTCTTAACTGGTGATAACCTGACCTCAGGTCTATCTTAGAAAACGTTGTTGCTCCTCATCGATCGAAAAGATCATCAATACGAGGTAGGGAAAGCGATTCTTGCGGTAATCTTGTTCAACTCCGTGTCGATGCACAACCTCGCTACCATCTTTCTTCTTCACGAGCGATGCAGTGCTCCCGTGGTGACGTCTTTGGGTCGGATATACCCCTTTTCTAGCAGCTCGTCTAGCTGAGTCTTCAACTCCTTCAGCTCTGCGGGCGCCATGCGATATGGGGCTTTTGAAACAGGTGCGGCCCTGGGCTCCAAATCGATGCAGAAATCTACCTCCCTGATTGGAGGCAGACCCGGGATCTCCTCCGGAAATACATCAGAGTACTCCCGCACTACCGGGATAGTCTCAATCGCAAGCTCTTCCACCTTGGTGTCGATTCGTTGCATAGAAATCCTTCACAACCTTGACCCGGAACCTCTGGGCCTTGAGGCGAGATAATCCGCACTCTGAAGATGCCTATCACTCCAATGCACTACCTTCTTTCCGTTCGGTCCATTAAGGTCACCTTTGCTTATAACAATCTATCGAGCCCTATACTTTGCTAACCACCCATCCCCAAAATAACGTCGAACTCCATTAGGTCAAACATATAAAGGTCGGCCTCGAACTCACATCTGCTATCACATTAGGACATCCACCATATAACTCTCCACAACTAATGGTATCCCCGGTAGGTAGGCTACCGACATAGGCTTACTATTCTCGAGGGTTTCATCTTAGCCTTCTACTATAGCTCGTCCAACAAAAGAATGACTAGCACGAGAATCAAACAAAGCAGAGATATTGTAGAGGTGGAGAGAGAAGGTACCGTCATGCGTCCGCTTCATTCTCGGCCTCTTCTTTCCTCATTCGTATACCCGTCCTCTGCGTTGCGCGGTGGTTGTTATTGCGAGGCGGGTTTGCTGGCCTTCCTTGGTTGTTTCGATTTCCACCGGAACCATTCCGGTTTTGTTGTTGTGGCCTTTGATTCCCATTATAGCCTCCCCGATTTTGATATGTTGTCTGCGGGGCTCTCCAAGTCCCGTTATTCCCATTGTTTCCATTATTTCCACCATTATTACCCCCTGAGTTCTGTAAAGGGCATTGCCTGATGTGATGCTGGAGACTCCCACATTTAAAGCATCCCCCTTTTGCGGCTCTTGATCTACAATTCCTAGCATGATGGCCAGGTCGTCCACAAACCCCACAGATAGGTACATGGGTTGGTCCACGTCCCGAAGGTTGGTTGTTTTGCCAGTTGTTGGGGCGAAACCTCTTTTCCTGATAAGGTTGAGGTGGGTTAAAACGGGGTGGTTCTTTCCTCTTTTGCCCCTGTATGCCTAACTGTCGTTCCATGTCATTCATCACCCTTTCTACAGTGAGGGCAACATTCAACATGTTCTGATAAGACGTGAACTCCCATGATGACATGCGGTCCTGAGTCTTGCAATTCAATCCATCCCAGAAACGGTCCATCCTTAGCTGCTCAGTGGCTACCAAGGCAGATGCAAATCGAGATAGTTCTGTGAACTTTGCAGAGTAGGCGAGCACGCTAGTTTCTCCTTGACGTAGATTCATGAATTCTTTTTCTTTTGCCTTCTGGAGGGAAATTGGGTAAAATCGATCCTTTAGCACAACCTTGAAGCGGTTCCAGACGTAACCCGGTTCAGTCCTTATTTCTTTCACACTGGCCCACCACAAATCGGCCTCTTCCTTCAGGTGGTAAGCAGCAAAATCCACCCTTAACTCCTCAGGACAGCGGGTTGTGTCAAAAATCTTTTCAATCTCTCTAACCCAATCTTCAAAGACCTTGGGGTCAGCTACTCCTGTGTAAGTGGGCGAGTTGAAGCTGTTGAACCTTTGGAGAAGAGTGGAGGGATCATCTTCCCTCCCTCCTCCTTGTCGATCAACCACTTTCCTTAGTAGGTCCTCGTGTTTGCCCAGCATCTCAATCATCAGCATGCTAGCAAGGTCGTTCCCCGGTGTTGTTGTACTCGACCCTGGTATCAAATGAGCGACGTTAGCGCGATTCGATCGCGATTTGAGGCGTTGTTAATTTGCGACTTGCGGACACTCCGAAATCTGTGGTCGGGTTGAGAACCGTTCATGTCTGACATCCTGATTCAAAGGGTCGATTTAGTCTACTTAAAGGGTTTTCCAACCCATTGTCTCAGCATCATACTAGAGGTAGCTACTTGGTCCGATCTTCTCATAGGGTGCTAAACAATACGAAATTGTAATTCTATTTCACCAAGTAATTTCTTATGTCATCACCTTATTTCATGAATTTTCATCACATATTGAAAGGTCACAAAACAGTATTTCTATACACCAATGTAATCATATGTACAATATTCTCCATCGGGACAATTTCCCAAAAGAAACAACATGCTAATATTCAGGTCATATCACAGTTCAACAACAAATACAAACGTAACAGTTATACGCTAATACTCAACACATCGTAGCCATCCCACTCAGATGATCCTCTGCGCATCGAGGTTCTTCCTCATTGGCCAGAGTCCACTCAGGATCACTCGTCTCATCCCCCGAGCCCTCCTCGGGGTCTTCTCCTGTCCCCCGGTCCACCTCATTCTCCTCCTCGGGCGGGATCTCATGCTCGGGCTCGACGGCGGGTGCAGCCGTGACCCTAGAGGTTACCTCGGGCTCGGGATCCTGGGTGCCGTCCTCGATGGGATCCTCCTCCGGATCCTTTTCAAGGTCATCCTCATGATCCTCAGCTGGTGCAGGAGCTGGGTTCACCTGGACCCTCTCTACTCGGCGCATCCCAATCCGGGCGATCCTAGAAAAGACCTTCGGGATTCGATGCCCCGGCTCTGCCTGACCTCGACACCAACAGCGCAGTGTGGTACCCCTCCTCGAGCGAGGTGGCAGCAACGACGGCACAGTATGGCCCCACCAGGGATCGTCTCGTAAGGTGAGTAGAAAAGCGTTGGCCTGAGCTTCCTCATTGCCACGCAAGCAGGAGTTCGGGACATCCTTGGTGTACCGGTCGATCTCATCGTAGAAATTCAGCATGTGGGTTCCCAAGTACCCACCAGGAGGAATGGGTGTGTAGCGAGGAAAGCACGGCGTGGGGTGCTGGTGACAGTGTGTGCGTTGTGCCATCCTACATAATCAAAACATATTAGCAACACAGAGAACATTATATTCATTACCACGCAACTTTAGAAAGCATGAATCCCTTTTTCCCATCCTACACTCATCGCTCCGAACTTAGCTTCCTAAGGTCCATCTAAACCTAAAGAACTCTGAGGAGCTACTAGGTCGACCGAGCTCGATACCATTACATAGCCGGAAATTCAATTATAGAAAGTCAAAGTCAAACTAACGTTAACAGACAAAACTTAGCGGAAGACTTCAAATTTAGTTTGGGCGTCACTGCCGTATTCCCGAAGGAACACAAGCGAGAAGGAAAACACTGTTGCGCTAACGGTAACTACTAACAACTCAAAACAAAACTTGAAGACATCATAACGAAAACAAAATAAAAAGATTCAAGGACTTCTAGACTTCGTCCTCACTTCTAATTCCGTCCCCAAGATTCAGATCTTCTCCAAAACAAAACATTTCAAAAATGAGGGGAAATCTCAATAATGTCTACCTAACGTTTAAAAGCAGTTTAAGTTCTTTTCAATTCATTTTGGGGAGAGAACAAGTCAAACCATTTCTCAAACCTTTAACCCTTAAGCTGTTTCCTCAACCCATTCAATCCATATTTTAAGTCGCGGGCGGGATATCAAATCCCAAAAGAACATCGCCTACCAAAGGCATCATAACAACTATCCTATATCGGGATGCAACCACGATCTCTCGGCATAACCCATACAGGCATCAAATCCTGATCTCGGGGTTATCACCCGCATGAATATTAGCCTCTTAAAGGCATCAACAATCGCCCATCAAGGGCATCATAACCTCTATCCTATATCAGGGATGAAACCCTGATCTCCTGGCACATAACCCATACAGGCATCGAATCCTGATCTCGGGGTTATCACCCGCATGAATATTAGCCTCTCAAAGGCATCAAACAATCGCCCATCAAGGGCATCATAACCTCTATCCTATATCAGGGATGAAACCCTGATCTCCTGGCACATAACCCATACAGGCATCGAATCCGGATCTCGGGGTTATCACCCGCATGAATATTAGCCTGTTAAAGGCATCAAAACAACAACCCGCTTTATGTTTCCACTTTGAATTATTAGTATAATATTCAAACTCAGCTCACAACTCTCAAGTCAAACCCAACCCAGGTTTATCAAAACCAATAATAAAACCACTAATAAAAGACCATCCAATTTCTCAACTTAACAAAATCAAAGCATAAACAATTACAATCAGTTATCCAAAGCAGATGGTCACATTTTCCTCATAAGGTCCCCTTTCGGGATGCAATTCTCAAAACAGATTAGAAAACATTAAAACACATTTAAAGAGCATCCCAGTGGGGATTAGAGCATAGACATTACCTGATATACTTCACAAAGACAAAGAAATGAAGAACACACTTGAGCTCGCTAACGTCTCGCACTAACTCGGCCTAGAATAAGAATGATTATCTAATCAAAACGCGTTCTAACGAAGTTAGTATTAACTATCAACTACCTAACCCATCCCCTAGGAACACTTAGGTTCCTATCATTTATGGTTTACACTTAATACATTCAAGGAACAAGTTCACACATAACATTTACTCAACAATTTTTCATAAATAAAAGCAAACAGAGGACAGATTATAACGTTCACATAAAACGGGTCACAACTCGACTTCCTGACATCCTATGGGTCTGGTTCTGGACTTTTCGGAAACCTCGGGATGTCTACTAAAACTCTTAAGTTGACGACTAAGCCCATATCAGCCTCGAAAGACTCTAAAAGTACCAAAACTTCCAACTGGTCCAGTTCTGACAGGTTCTGGTAAAACGACTATAACTCAAGCTATACAACTCAAAAGTCCGTTCCGCAAAATTCCTATGAAAGCTAACATCTAGGGGAATCTCCAGTTCAAAGGGGTCGATTAAAGGACAACTATACTAATCATGGTGACCCGACCTTTAGGCACTAACAAAACTGTCCCGATCCCGGTTCTTATTTAATTCATAATTTCGGTTCTAACTTTCACCATTCGATCCCGGGGTCCTGATTTGGGCTTAAAACAGTAACTAAGGTCCAAGGTAATTAGTCTAATCCAACTAAGGTTCAAACATCAAACCTCCTATCATCAAAACTAAAATGTAAAACATGCACTCAACTTTAATATTTCCACGAACCCTAAAAGCATACATGAAATAACAATATCATTACCCTAAACATGAATTCTACAATAAACTATTTCAAGATCCTAAAATTACAACATGAATAATTATAAGGTACGAATTTCTTAATCAAGAATCAAGAAAGGTTTTAAAGAACATGTGAATAAATTATAAAGAACATATAAACATTCGTGCATACAATAATAGTGTCATCTAAAATCCTAAACATGCTTCACAAGAAATTAAGGTACATTAAACAATTAAACATTAATAATTTCACTACAATTATTACAAATCCTAATACACCAATTAGAACATAAAATTACACATAATAATCTAGACAAAACTTACAAGTAAATAATACAATACAAGAACAAATTAATTACAAATAACAACTTAATAAAAAATTTACACCCTAATTACCCAAATTACAAGATTTAAAACAAGAATTAATAATAATAATAATAATAATAATAATAACAGAAAAAGATCAAGAAGAAAAATAGTTTGTTACAAAAATTAGGGTTTTACGTAGGAGGCGGTTCTGGGTGATTTTCCGGCGAGGGCTGACGTCGACGTCGGAGCAGCGGCGATGACGAGATGTGCGATGTCGGCGGTTGCACGAGCGGTGGTTGTCCAAGGGGTGGTGGCGCGTCTCGATTCGAACAGCAGCAACCAATGACAGCCACTGCTGTCTTTTCGGCTGTGGGCGTGGGACGACGGCAAGGAGGGTGCCGTGGTCGACGTTGATTCGCGGCGGTCGTCTGGGCGGCGGTGCACAGCGACGAACCAGAACAGAGGGAGGGAGAGAAACACGAGAGAGAGAGAGAGAGAGAGAGAGAGAGAGAGAGGGGGGGTCAGGAGTGGTGGTTTCCGGTCACGTGGACAGTGGTGGCGGTGGTCTGAGGCGGCGCGGCTGTGGTGGGACGGCAGAGGGGAAGGGTGAGAGAGAGAGAGAGAGGAGAGGGAAGAGGGAGGCTAGGGTTTTAGGTTACTATTAGGGTTTTGAAAGAGAAAGGGAGTTTTTATATTAACCTAATAAAAGCCCAACTAAACTAATCCCACTCCTAGTCCAACCCAATAAGAAAAAATCTGATTTTTTTCTTTTCTAACAACAACTAATAATAATATTAATACTAATAATCATATAATCACATAGCAATTAATATTCACGTAATTAATCACATAATAAAATTAGCCAGCGGAAATTACTATTCTACCCTTGTTAGCCCCTCAACGGTCCTACGAGCTCAAGTGTTAGCCAAAATAAACACAAACGAATAATAATAAATAACGGAGTCAAACCTAATTTACTAACGACGTCACGGTCAACATCCTTGGATTTTTCGGGGTTTTACACATACCTATTGGTAATCCTGTTTCTGAACCGTGTCAAGACAATGTCACCTCAGGGAACCCTGGTGACATTAGTTTGTCCCAACAACCTTCTTTCAGTGAAATTACTTTCTCCCAATTGAACACTCCAAACACACAACCCAACAGCAGACCTCATGGGAAGTATACATTGATTGAGGATGTTCATGTGAACGAGGGTGATGAGAGTGAGGGTGTTGAGACAGATGCTGATGAGAGTGACCCTGACTACAGTGATGGTCATGACAGTGAGGGTGATGCTGATGAGGATGATGCTGAGTTTGAGGGTGATGTGGGAGAGTCTCGCAGTGACAGTGATGGGTCCGAGGCATCATTGGTTCCAGAGGATGAGATTTTTAATTCAGATAGTGACTCAGATGGTTATGTGGGAGATGATGATAGACTGTGGGAACTAGAACAGGATGGCTCAATTGTACTTAGGCCGGGGGACATGTTCATAGATAAATCCAAGTTTCTTGAGGTGCTTAGGGATTACATGGTTCAACAGGGGATTTGGATTAGGCACATCAAGAATGAGGGTTATAGATATACTGGTAAATGTTCGGGGAAACGATGTGATTTAAGGATTCATGCCTCATTGATGCATGATGGTATGACCTTCCAAATCAAGAACTTTACAGGTATTTGCACTTGTAAAAGGTTAATGGACAACCCTGCTCCGAACTCTTCATGGATAGCTAGGAATTGAAGTTGTTTGAAGATGTTAGGTCTGAACCAAACATGTCAGTAGCTGCAATGATGGAGAAGTTGCATGATGAGTACCATCTTGTAAAGTCCAAGAACACGGTTTGGAGAGCCAAAATCAAAATTCTGGAGGAGATTAGGGGGAAACATGAGGAGGGTTTAAGTTGCTTCCCAAGTACCTTGAGATGATAAAAGCAAGTCATCCAGGGAGCATTTGTCGCATCAACTGGGAAGATGATGAAGAAGGGAAGCATGTGTTCAAGAAGATGTTTGTATCATTCAAACCTTGGATAGATGGGTTTAAGGCTGGATGCAGACACTTCATTGGGGTGGATGGTTGCCACTTGAAAGGTGTGTACAAGGGTGTGTTGTTGACTGCCTTAGGGTTTGACGCTGAAAACCATTGTTTCCCACTTGGATATGCTATTGTGAGCGTGGAGAACAAAGAAAATTGGATGTATTTTCTACATTGCTTGATGGGAATCATAGGTATACAAAACAAAGTCTAACCTATTTACTTTTCAATTAGCTCAAATAATTTGATCTTGATCAATTAAATTCATACTTGATTAATAATAGGTGAAGATCAGGAAGGCAAGTACACTTTCATTGCTGATAGATGTCAGGTGATGCCTTCATAAGTTCAGTTAATTATGTCTTGATTATTTAAATTTATTATTATCAATAATTGAGTCATTATTTAACTCTTTTGGATGTTATACTGTAGGGTGTGATATCTGCACTTGAGGATCTGTTTCCTCACTCTGGTAGAAGAATTTGTTTTGTGCACTACAAAAGGAATTTTAGAAAATACTTTCCTGCCCCAAAATTGAACTCTCTTTTATCCAGGGTTGCCCATGCATATTCACCTGCTGAATTTCAGAAGTTCTTGAACCTTTTATGTCAACAGGACAGAGAGGCATATGAATGGTCAATGCAAGAACCTATAGAGTTGTGGTGTAGGCATACATTTCCCCCTAATATTTGTATGCCAGATAACTCAACCAACTTTTTTGAATCTTTCAACAAAGTGCTTAATATGTATAGAGACATGCCTATATTCACCCTGTGTGAGAAGATTTATGAAAAGACTGTGGAATGGTGGGTCGTCCCAAAAGTGAGACAAACATTGGAGAAATATCAAAAAGAATGTTGGAAGTTTTGTTTGAGATTCATAGGTGGTGGGTCATGGGAAGTGCATGATGAACGAATTAAATACATTGTGAATGTGAATAATAGAACTTGTGACTGTGGGGAATATCAAATCACTGGCATTCCATGTAAACATGCTGTGAAGGTTTTGACATTCATGAAGGTAGACCTTGAAGAGCATGTTAGTGATTGGTATACGGTTGAAAGGTTTAGGGCTGCTTACAGTTTTCCAATGCAAGCAATCAAAGACAAGTTCTTTTGGCCTGCTATGCTTCATGTGCCTGAATTATGTCCACCAAAGATTGTTAAGAAAAGAGGCCCAGTGAAGAAGGACAGGATCAGGGCAAGTGATGAGCCAAGGAAGGAGAGGTCCAGATTTAGGAGTTCCACAGTGAAGTGCTCATTTTGCAAGAATGAAGGGCATAACAAGAGAAGATGTCCAAATATTGAACATGGCCCAGCCAAATCTGTTAAAAGTAAGAGAATGGGAAGGCCCAGAAAACAACATGACTCAGCTACTAATCAGGTATGTCTACTGAAATGTCGATTTTTTTTATTTTGCAAAAACTTTTCACCACCCCAAAATAAGTTATACACTTGTTTTATTAATTGAACAAGGTTGCATCTTCTGGTCAACAAAGTACTCCCATCAGAAGAAGCCCTAGAAAACATGGCAGTGGCATAGCTTCTTCTCAGGAAACTAATCAGGTTTGGCATAGCTTTTGGTCAACAAAGTTTTCAATTTTACTATATAAACTATGTTAAGGCAGTGACATACCTAAGTAAACTTTCTATTTTTGGTTTTGTTAGATACCTAGAAGGAGTCCTAGGAAGCAATCCAACTTGAGGAATGATGATCAAATCAGTTGTAGCCTACCATCCAGAAACACGAATGAGGTATACAAAATAAATCTAACACTTTTTACAGTACAAATTCATGGTGTATTTAGTTAAGTATATGTAAATTTATTTTGAATTGTTTTCATAAATCCTTAGAAGGAGTCCTAGGAAGCAATCCAACTTGAGGAATGATGTTCAAATCAGTTGTAGCCTACCATCCGGAAGCACAAATGAGGTATACAAAATAAATCTAACCCTTTTTATAGTACAAATTCATGGTGTATTTACTTAAGTATATATAAATTTTTTTATTGTTTTCATAGATCCTTAGAAGAAGCCCTAGGAAGCAATCCAACTTGAGGAATGATGTTCAAATCAGTTGTAGCATCCCCTCTGGAAGCACGAATGCGGTATACGACTGTTTAAGTTGAAGGATATAATATGACCTAGGAACCATATAAGTTGAATGATGTATTTACTTAAGGTTTTTTTATTCTACATGACTAATTAAGTTGAATGATGTATGATTTCCAAGGTTGCAAAGCAAGCACCAAGAAGGGCTACTACTGTCGTAAAACAGTCCAACAAAAGGAGTAATGAAGCTCATGGTTCCGGAAGCAAATCTCAGGTAACTTGTTAGCTTGTACAGATTGAATTGGATGGTTTGAGTGGAGTTTACTTAGGTATGGATGGTTTGAGTGGAGTTTACTTAGGTACAGATTGTGGATGGTTTGAGTGGAGTTTTTTTGCTAAATGACTAAGGAGTTCTATATCAAGTTTTTTGGAATTGGATGGTTTGAGTGGAGTTTTGTATCAAGTTGAATTGGATGGTTTGATTGGTGACTTCTATTTGCTGAACTCTTCATATTTTTAGGAACTGTTTTAGGAACTGGATGGTTTGAGTGGAGTTTACTTGCTGAATATTTTTAGGAACTTTTTTAAATTTTCCAATATATTCATGTTTGATTGTAATTTGAACTTGCGGAATATTTTTAGGGACCGTCCAAGAAACTAAGGCTCGACAACCTTCAATCCCTTGCGTCAAAAGTTAGAAAGAGGATCAAGATGTTGGACAGCAAATTTGACAAATATAACTAGTGTTTGTTGTTGATTCATATTTTGTGTGTCCATCTATTTGGGAACACTTTGTTATCTATAAACATATTTTGTATGTGTCCATTAGTTGTGGAACACTGTCGTAGATATTGACAGGTTTTTTGTACGTGTCCATTAGTCGTGGAACACTTTTTTGGACATCTGTCAGATATATATGGACAGGTGATACGTACGTATTTTGTTGGGGCTCTAGTAATTGTATAGCCCTCGCCCCACTGTCAGATACAATGTTTGCCTTTATGGCTTTACTTGGGTGCGGTTCAATTTCATGCTATATATTTTGGGATATTAATGATCACTTATTAATATGTTCCCTCTCCATTTTGTTCATCTTTTGACATTTTTTTTGCACTATCCAAACCCTTAATCCATTAATAGTTGCATATTTGCACATATCCAAACATAATAATAGTTGCACATATTAGTACCAATTTATATCCAAACATATTACTATACAAACATAAGTCAACCCATTGAACTCAACAAGGACACCCAAATTTGCACATATTAGTATCAATTCATTAGTGGTGAACTCAACAAGTAAAGCCACATAATATAACTTACATTAAAACCATATACGAAGGACACCCAAATCAAAACCATTGAGCCACATAATATAATTTGCACATAATACCAACACAACCACTTAATATAACTTGGACATAATAGTACCCATCAAATAGTCTTACATTAACAATATATAACAAGGACACCTAAATCAATACCATTGAGCCATAATCTAGCTTACTTGAGTAACGCAACCAAGACAACCAAAAAAATACCACAACACACTAACGACATAACTTTAGCTACATCATATTGCGTCCCACTTCATTTGTCATTTCTTCATTTGGTCCTCCAACAGTCTTATCCCTTCCACTGTTGCGTTCATCAGTTGGCCCTCCAACCACACCCATTTCATGTCGTCTGTGTTCACCTTCTACCCAACACAAGAACTCACCACACCTTTGACAGCACCAATAAGGCCTTAAGTAATTCAAATTTGTCTTGGAAATTCGTCATTGCAAATCTGTTCCACTTTTGCATTTTCGGCAATAATATATGCCCCTTGAACCCATTGAACTCGAGCTGGATTCCATCTAAACATAAATATAGTTTTAATAATTAAGGAACAATAAAAATATGGAACTATACCAACCAAGAGTAACATCTACATTAAATTATGGACTAAACCAACCAAGAATCGCCCTCAATTGACAATTCCCCAAAACAAAAACGAAAAATTGCAGGGGCAGGGGAAAAAATCCAATTTGATTAGCAATTTTTTACATTTTATTGTTATATTAACAATCATGCTATAAATTTTATTATGTTGTATAAATTATGGTTTGCACTTCCAATTTGTAGTTTCAAGTTTTCCATGCCAATTATGGTTTACAAACAACCAACACCAACCAAACAATATGAATTTGACATTATTCATCAATCATTCACCATAACCACAACACTGTCACACTTTCAATTTGGGGTTTATGAACCCTAATTCCAACCAAAAAAAAAAATTATAATTTGATATTTCATTCATTAGCTTGTTCAGTATCTGAGTAGATAAAAATAAATTTTTAGGGTATTAGCTTGTTCAAACAGAAATATAGCTTCATTAGCTTCTTCACCAACCCAAACTCAAATTTCAATTGATTAGCTTGTACAGATTCATCCAAATCTTAAATTAATAACAATCAATTTTAGGTTTTATGAACAATATAAATATGGAACTATACTTACCAGATTCTTCTTGTGGTTTTCGATCTAGTCGTTCCCCTTTTATGGTATGCAAAGCTTCCCCTTAATATGGCAATGGAGATTCCAACAGGTGGTTGCAGATTTGACGTTCGAAGCGAGTTCGAAGGTCGACGTTGGGTTCCGAGTTGATGTTTCAAGGGGGGAGAGTGACGGGGGAGAAATGAGATGGGGATGGCAAAAGGAGATGGTGAGGTTTGATATGGTAATGGCGGATATGGGACTCGAGCAGTGAGGATCGAAAGAGATGAGGAAGATTTTAAAATAAAACAATTGTGAGAATTGTAGTAGTATAAGTAAATTAATGTTTGAATAAATGAAGGGTAACTTCGGAAGTTCAGAAATAATCAAGGGGCAATTTTGGAAAGAAAAATCGGTCAAACTACAATAAGGGCCTCTTTTGGCCGGACCCCTCTAGTTATGTCCAGAATGTTGCCGGAAACAAAGTAAAGGGTTCAAATTGTAAACTTTGAAACATGGGGGTCCAGAATGTAAATACCCCCAAAATACAGGGTCCAAAAAGCAAAAATCCCGTGATTTTATACAACTACAATAACAATCTCCCGGCGTAAACACGTTTAAACAAATGTGATTTTATGTTTTTTTTACTTTGTTCAAAGTTGATTTCTTTGCTTATGTGTAGATTAGCTGACATGTCATAAATTTAAATATTTTTTGACCAATTCATCTCCTCCACCTGCTACGTAAGATTGCCACCAAGTTAGGTAATACTAAAATTGTACTAAGTGCATTATTGTTCCACACCCCCAAAGTACAGTATATTATTGTCCAAGGTCAAAGTTCAGTGCATTATTGTCCAGTATCCCAAAATTTGAGTATATTAGCATCCAAAAACCCCAATTGTTACATAATTAGCAAGGCATGTCATAATCTGATCATATCAACACATAGATTGGCCAAGAGTGCTAAAGCGCAGACGCTGATTTGCATAGTTTTTCTCATTTATATTTGTGTTCTTTGCCAAAAAAAAAAACAAAAAAAAAACATTTATTCCATATAACCATGCAAGTGCATGCATATTTCCTTCTCTTTCTTTTTATCACTCTCTTTCTTTTTCTTTGTTTTTCAAATAACTATTAATTGTTACACATTAGCTACTTAAATTAGCTACTTAAATCAATTATTTTTTAGAAAAGGAACCCTCGTTTTGGGAGAATTGTTGCATATTCTGAGGGAAAGAATCACCATGGATATGAAAACATGCCTACAATAGCCATTGCATTTTGGGAACCCTAACATAATAAACACTACAAGAAAAGGATCAAATTTTGAAAACATTTTCCTAAAATTCAATCTAAAAAGTGAGTTTTCATGGAAACCCCTACGGGACCATACACATTAAAAAATGATCATCGGAAATAAATTTCTAATGGAAGTTGTGCATCCACCAGAAATGACATTTTGATGAATGTTAGAATTCCATGTGAGTGTGGGTGAATCATTTGAAGACTAACCCACATGTGTGAGTCTGGGTGAGTAGGGAGACGGGAGGGGAAGGAGCGAGAAGGAAGAAAGATAAAGAGAGAAAAGATCATTTAATTTTCTTTTTCCTTTAACGTTTAATTGTTTTTCATTATTTGTTTTTTTCAAGATGTTGATGAGTTATTTGTGACTTACTATTGTAGATAACATCCACTATGTCTACCATATATATATATATATATATATATATATATATATATGGGATGGATCGCATGGCGTGAAAGATCAAAGAATTCGACGACATCAAAGATTGTTTCTTGGACATCCAATATCCAAATTGATGTCACCCCATGTTGATGTCGTGAAAATAATATTTGATGTCACCCGAAATCTTTGATCTTTCACACGCTTATACGCCCACGCTCATGTGATCCATTCCCTATATATATATAATTTTAATAAGGGTATATCAAATTAATGGGTAACTCCAATTTACTAAAATTTATCTGTTTTTATCTAAATTTACTAAAATTTATCAAAACTTACCCAAAAATACCAAACTTAAAAAAATAAAAAATTAATTTTGATATATTGGCGTAAATTTGTCAAAAGTTACCAAAATTGAACTTTTAACTAACTGTTTTTTACCCATGAATTTGACGGGCACACTCATCGATCATCACAAGTGTTAAATATGGGCAAAAAAAGTCATCACATAAGAGGCAACGCCATCTTTTTAGCCAGAAATCATCCATACAATTATATGCAAAATACAAAGACTAGAGTCCCCAAAAAATCTATGTTTCATTTTCAAAGAAATAATTCCCAATCATTCACCTGCAAATCTTGTTGTCCAAAGTTAATTTTCTACACATGCTAATACTGCCATTAAAGTAGAAACGAATGCAATATCATTGTATCTGAGTCGTGGAAATTAATATGTAGTGAATATCACATTAACTAGTCTTGCATCATAAAATTTGAGACCAAATACATCGTACTTAACCGAATAATTATTTAACTTCACCCTCCCCTATAATTATATCCCTCTCAAGATTCTGCGTCTTCTCAACACTCCTCACAAAGCAGTGTCACAAGCTGAACCTACCAACCCCTAATCCATTCACCCGCATTTTCTGCAACGAGATAGAGAACGGAAAGCTACTCTGTAGCCACCCGCAACAACACAGCAGCCAAGTAATGGAAGATGACGGCAAATATTACATGAATTACAACCATAACATCACATACAAGTTATATGTATATATCATTTCATGTTTGTTGTCTGACTGTTTGTTCTAATCCTCTATATGATGAACTAAAGCTTAGGTGAAATTAGGCTGCTCGAGAGGGATTGTAGGGTAGCTATCGCCTCCTTGCAGAAGATCTAATTGCAGAAAAGTGTTCTGTAGTGTCACCCCATAATGAGAATACTGTTGTAGAGGAACGGGATTGGCTTATTCTGTTCCGGTGTTATCTGCTGCTTTCTTGTATTCGGGCTTAAGCTCATACGTTCCTTGATTTGTTCCTCTTTTGTTGTATACGCACAAATCGTTCAGTATTTCTTTCAAAAATTGCTGAAGAAAAACAGGAGTGTTAGTTTTTTTTCCCCTCTAAAGATGAACAGAAAAAGTTCACACTGTTCTCATTCCATCGCCTCAAAATTGAAACAGGAGCAGTAAACTGACAAGACTCTCCAAGAAGCTAAGTTTGTCGTGGATGATATCTCACTGTGAAACATGGTTGGACCACAAACAACCAAAGTGAAGCTTTTCTCAAATGGATCTAGTTTGAAGTATCATCTTATGTATTCTCAGAATCCCTAACCACAAAAACTCATATCCTGGGCCAAAGCTGGCCCATGGGCAAGTCCAAACTAAGTTGGGTTTACTCAGTTTGTCCCCTAAAATGAAGCAAGTAGCCCCAACCATGACCCTTACCGTGCTTTTCATTATTGGAGAGTGATAAATCAAGAGGGCTAGATGCCAACACGGATGGTAAGTTGATAGCCCAAACAAGTCAAACTTGGTTGGCCATCATAAATTAAACTACAAAGCCCATGGAAATCAGGGGCAGTGGACCAGCCTGGTCCAGCCAGGTCAATAAGTTGGCTTCCTGCAGCTAGGTTTGTCATACACCTAAGCTAAGTAGGCCGACCAAACAAGTCCTGACTGAATACGTCTCACTGAACATACTTTCCTCTTGTGGTCATTTTGCATATAGTTCAAGCAGAATACTTACAGCCGGCTGATCAGTCTCTACAACTAACTGCTTCAATGCCCAGTTAGGCTTCCTTTCAAACAGCTTAAACATGATATCCTCCAACTCTCCACGGTCCCTCCTAGTCCTCTTCATCTCAGCTGGTTTCACTGGAGCTGTCTTCTTCTTATCCTGCAATTTGTACAGGACAAACATAATAAATAGACCAGAAATCAAACATATGAATTTCTACTAGTATGTGCTTGCATTTGCATAGACATACATGGGATACGTCATACATATTGCCAAATGTATGTAGTACCCTACAGTGAGCCAAATGACATGACAAAAAGACGGAAGCTGATGAATGCCAGATACAACTATAGAACAGACCCAAACTTTGCCTACACTGAATACAATTATCAGAATGGATGAATAACTGGAGCAGCAAAAAGATGTAGAAGGTGATATTCACTAATGTGTAACTGACAGTAGAAGCCAAGAATGATTCCAAAGAAGTCCCCAGAAAACCACTAGAAAGAGTAACAAATTATTTTTGTAGCTTATGAAAAAGGAAGCTACTCAGTCACGCAGTCAAGTCGTCTGCCAATAGGTAGAAAATTAGAAATACATGAGATTAAGCTATCTGAAGAGAACCAAGTACCTTCCGTCACGTTATCCAAACTTAATCTGCATGTTCCTAAATACTACACAAAAATTTCTTTCGACTCATTGCACAAATATGCACACATTTTTTAAAAAACAAAAGACCATTGGAGTCATCTTGTTTGCTAAGCCCAGCCCCAACACCCCGGAAAAAAAAGATCTCACACACACAAACAGAAGAGGGGGGAGCAGATCTAATCATTGCTTCATATTGGGGGAAAAAAGATGAGATTAAAAGTTTGAAATTAAAATTATGTAGCATCGCAGGAATAAACTGAGGTTTACAAAAGCTAAACAAACAACTAATCTGCTCACTGACACAATGAAAGAAGAAGCTGACAAAAAATCATGCAGCAGGGTCCCAAAAGCTGAAAGGTTCTAGGAAACAATATTACAAGAGTGCAATTATACCTTTGCATTAGCACCAAGTGCAACTAATCCAGGCATAGGCCGCATGTGCACACCACGATCATTATCAATCACCTGTAAAATGAAATCAGTTAATCCAACATACTTTCTTAAATTTATTCACTTAGGGTCTACTTGGTGGGTGGGGTGGGGTGGGGTGGGGTGGGGTGGGGGGGGGGGGGTGTAATAGACAAGGGTAGGAGTTCATGAGAGTAAAGGAGGGCGAGTGTTTGCAAGGGTAAGTAATTTACCCTAGCTTGGGAAGTCGTTTTGAAATTATAAGAGGGTCCATGAGAGTAAGTTTCTAATTAACACATTAGATAGGTTATTATGTCATTCAACCCTCCCTTACACCCCAAATTGGGGTGTTCAAAAAGTACGGGTTAAGGAGGGTATGAAGGGGTAAATTCCACCCCTTGTCACTCCACCTTACTCTACCTTACTCTCTTCCCAAGCAAGAGTAGGGATGAGTAAGGATCCTTACTAACACTCCCTAACCCGGCCATACCCCCTTCCCACGCCTGAAAAGAAGATCAAGAGGATCTATCGCGTTGTCAACTTAATGTGGCTATTAAACTAAACCATATAACTACAGTTCTAGTTGAGGAAGTGTAGGAGGTCAGACATAAGCAGCCTTAGTGCCTTTAGTCCTACAAGGCACTGTAAGAGGTTAGTTTTAATTTAATAAACCTCAGATTTCGAAAGCATAGAAAGTAAAGAACCGTATAACACAGTATTTTGCTATTGTTAACAATAATACAAGGATGACAAAATAACCAATAATCGCCTTGCCTGAATCTGTCTGTTTTTCATCATTGACTTATTTGTCCGCTCACGACACAATCTTCCGTACTCCTCAAAATTCTCATTATGTGGCTTCATATCAAATTTATGTTCAACCTTCCCTTCCACTGCAACCTTGTTGCCTAAAGAGACAGAATGAACAATGAAAAATACACACAAAAGTGAGGCTGAGATACAGCACATAGCTAAAAACCTAGATATTCAAGGAAAATTTAAAGAAAGGCAGCCAATATTGCAAGAAGGATTATGAACTCATAGCCTCTGGCATCAGGCAGGATAAGTTTCTAATTTTCTATAAACAAGACATTCACACTCCTAGATGTAATAGAATCACTAATTTATTTTTCCTCCACCCTTGCTCTGCCCCATTCTCAGGGCGCAGGGAGGGGCAAGAAGGCATTAAACTAACCCCCAACCCCACATGGAACAATAATAGAAAACAAAGGACCAGTAAAGAGCCAGTGGAATGATATTTCAACTTTCAGTTACTCTTGTAAACTATTCTCCACCCCCCCCCCCCCCCAAAAAAAAAAAAAAGAAAGGAGGTGTAGTACTTCGTAAATTACAAATTCATAAATATTTGATTTCATTGGCACCAACAAATGTACATAACACCCACAAGATTGTTACCAAGGCATGCCCATGCGAGACATCTATGATGTGGAGAAAAAAAAATAGCAAGCAAGGGTAAGCTGAAGAGGTGGCAAAAAAGTTTCAATTACAATGTTCATGACGAAGATGATGTCGAGGCAATAACATCCAGGCACCTTAATTATAAATTGTACATATCAGAAGCTGTAGGACTAGGCATACATTCTCTGTCACTTGAATGCAAGAGGAAACATACAAGTTCTTGTATTTATTCCCGTTCATTTACAATACCGGAGAATTATGGTGGTGGCAGATGAAGTAGGGGCAAGATGCAAGCTGACAAGTAGGTAGGGGTTACCATTGAGGGTATAGAAGAAATGCAAAATGTTGGACTAGAAGGCTAGGTGCCTAGGTCTTTCTGAAAAGATGGTCAGCTGTTGCCACAGGTCCTAAGCAGAATCTATTTTACGTCCATTCTCCTTACAGAAATTGAGGATGAGCTAACTCTTTTCATTCACTAAAGTGCGCCTCGGTGTATGCTGTTTGCAAATCATTTAGTTCTTGACAGATGTGACAGGAGACAGCTAATAAATGCCTGGAATGTATGGAGACAATAGAATCTAAATATGGCAAGCTAAGCAGAGATGAGACCGATTATCAAAGATGATAGAGGAACTGGATGATAAAATGGAAAGTCAGCCCTTTAATCTACACTAAGGAAAAAACAGAGTTAAAATGCCCAGGGTGGACACAGCAAACCAAAGGAAAACTCAATGACATTATCATTTTCATAGGGGTGAGATGGTATGGTACAAGAAGGAGAGATTATGATATGATAGTCAGACGTACAGATATTTAATCTTTTTCTTTACATCGCCATCAATCAACGAATCATGAGTGTTTTTCTTATTCCAAGGCCTCGTTTGAATGTAATTCATAATTTCCAACTCCTTCAAAACTTCTTCAAAAATCTCTGAAGTCTCTATAAAACAACCCCTATACTTGTCTGCAAATAAGGCTGACCAAAGCCTCCATCAACAAAGTCTCACTGGGATGCCATTGGCTAAATGATGCCAAAATTTAAAAAAAAAAAATTGAAAAAATGTTATGCATTATCTAAGAAACCAGGACCTTGTTAATCCATGGAGCAATCACCCCAAATTAATTGCTTGACAAAACAGCTCAGTGATGATACTTTTCCCCACCCCAGCAACTAAACTATTCCTTTTCCCTCTTAGAACCCACTGGAAGACATAATACAGCCACCCTCGAACTCCAATTATGAGCCCAGAGACGATCCAAGCTAAAACAACATCTCCTCTCACCCTGTCACCGAAGCCAGTTCAAGAGCTTCTATGCTTACACGTTCGAATCTAGAAACCAGAGTTATTAAAGTCCTTACAACTTTATAAGTTTCCGCAAAATATTTGGAGCACTCAATGTCAATAGACATGCAATGGATAGATTTAGAGAAATAGTGTGAAAATTCAACAACGTGAATAGCACAAAAGGACAATGAGCAGAACAGAAAATTAGGATCGAAGACATCTTGTTCAATGAAGATGATAACCACAAACTCAGGAAGTAGGGAAAACCATGGAATTGAAGCTAGCACAATATCACCGACCCAAATTTCAACTATCCAATGGCACCAGATGTAGTGATCAACAAAAACATTAGCAAAACAATGATAGCCAACACACACAACATATCAGAGAATAGGTCCACATTTAGAAAACAAAAACAATAACAACTACCAAGGGCAGCATACAGTTGGAGAAAGAATCACACAGAGAACACAACACACAACTAGAAAGATAAAACAAAAACAATGAATGGATTAATATACTAAACCTCACCCTGATTCTCCGAGAAAATACACATGGGAACAAAGTCTTTGAACATATTAAGCGAGTAGCTCTTTGGCCCCACCTCATTGCCATTCATTTCCATTGTGAACTGCACAATGTTCATCAATTAGAGTACTTGCACCAAAAAACAATCACAAACATGAAACGATAAATAGAAGATTCAATTTCAGATACACATACAAACTATTTTATACTTATCATACAATGATTCAATCATAAATGGCATAACCTGCCCCTTAACAATCTCCCATCCCCCAAAAAAGAACAATTGAAAAGCAGCAAAACTACAGCAATAGCTAACTGCCCCTCTCGAATCAACGATTCACAAACTCCAGTTTACGCTAACATCCCGAGTCCAAAGATGCTCCTTCAAATTTGAATTAGCAGAAATAGCATCTTAGCTAGGGTGATCAACTCAAATCAAACAACTTTAACTAGAATCTCCAACTGAAGTACCACCAGTTACATGGAAACAGCAGCAATTTCGAGAGCACATGAGCTGGTGAAGATCGAATTGGGAAAAGCAGCCAATAAGTCAAAAAATAAAAAGAAAAAGAAAAGTAAAGAGAGAGTACCTCAACGGCGGAGGAATCTTCGGGGCGAAGAGGATCAATGGAGAGGACGACTTTGGCGACGGGGTGAGGATCAGAAGCGGCGGCGCGTGACTGCCACGACTTGGAAATAAGGAGTGGGCACTTCATCAGCCACACCGATCTCTCAGCCTTGGCGACGTCCACGGTGCCGCCGATGCCACTGCTCTGATCTTCGTCCATGTCTGGTTTCTCTCTCAAGTTTCTCTCTTTGTTTTCTCTCTCTAAGTCGTGTGTTGAGGTGGACTTTCCGGGTTGTTCTGGTGAAGAAGACGACGACTCCAGTCAGAAGGAAAAGTGTAATTCGGAAGAAAGGAGGGCAGCCGCAACTGAACCGGAGCTATAGAGTGACCCCCACCAAACCGGCTGGTTCAAGGGCAGGAGAGACAATTAGGGATGTCCAAAATTGGTTAACCGCCTTTACAGTTTGAGGATTTTGTAAACCTAAAACCTAAACTGTATTATGCGGTCGGTTTACAATTAACCACATTTGAGAATCAGAAACCAAAATTAAACCGAAATTGTCAGTTAACCACATTGAAAACATGGTTAACCGCTTTTTGGGTTCAATTTACGTTTAACCGTCAGTTCCTATAAATTTAAAGTAAAAGCAAATGAAGAAAAATTAACATTTTATTTTAAAATTCCAAATTTGTGTACTAAATTAATTAAAATTAGTTAAAACATACAAAATTAGAACCTAAACTGGTTAAAAGTGGTTCGGTTAACCTAAACCGCAATTTTGAAACAAATTCAAGCGGTCAACTGGTTTTACTGGTTCCATTTTTGCAATGTGGTTTTCAGTTCCAGTTTTCCTTAGACGCCCCTCATGGCAATGAGTGGATTCAGGGTGGTGTCGCATCTTCATCCATGGTTTATTTAATCACCACGCTTACCCGTGGCGAATCTGAAAATGAAATCAAACGAGTTCAAAGTCAAACATGAAAATTCAAAACAACTAACCAGAAAACTTACAATATTATTTTCTTTTGGGTAGTTGTCCTCGACAAGGCGCTATGACTTGAAAGTATTCCATGATGTCATCATTTGGTACTTTCTGGAAAATCTCAACCTCAAAATAAGTAATAAAAGTGTTTTTCAAAAACTCGTATGAGATTTTGTTGTGCAAACTTGTCTTAATAATCTTCATTGCGGAGGATGCACGTTCAACCGTTGCAACGGAGACTGGTAAAAGTAAAGCCAACTTCAGAAGTGAATGCAAGAGAAGAAATGCCTTATACAAATCCATTTGAACCAACTTCCTTGATAGTTCACCAACTTAATGTCTAGGTCCATGAGCAGTGGCGGATCCAGGATTCAAATTCAGTGATGTCAGATAATTTTCTTAAAAATTGAACACAAATAAACGCTAAAATAAACGTCAAAATATAATCGATTCATAATAGTCTAATACATAAACGTCAAAAAAAGCAGTAAAAATGATAATAAATTCAATAATGAGGAAAGAGTATAATTCGATTTATAAGTGTACAAACAATAATTTAACAAAATTTGCTCATTCATACACATACAAGTGATACAACAATCAATTAAGTGAATTAACAAACCCTAATTTAATCACATTGACTTAATCACATAAATCTAATTCATAAATTGCAACCAAGTATGAGAATAAATTCAATAAAGTGGAAAGAGTAACTTGTGAAAAGAATAATAATTGAGTGACTAAATTATAATTCAATAATGGAGTTAGGGTTAGAGAGTGAAGGGATTGTGTTGTAGGCGCGAGTGAAAGAAAAAAAGGGTCTGCTGTTGGCTATAAAAAAAAAGGTCTTGGTGTCGGCTAAAAAGGATAGTGCGTATGTAAATTTTAAAAAAAATCCGAAGCAACTAAAAGGACAGCGCTAGGGTTTGAACCCACGACCTAAGTGACAACTCAAACCTATCTATGTCATGCGTAGTTACCAGCGGGCCACACAATTCTTTCAACTCCTTTGTGGTGTCAAACTTTATATAATCTAAATATTTTTTCTTTTTTTGGGTTTTTGGCCATTAATAATATCAACTTTGAGGGTATTGGATATTAATAATATAAACTATTTTCTTGGACACTAGTAGTACAAACTATTAACCTATTTTCCTCTAACAGTACACCGTCAAATTATTATGGTTTTAACTTATCGAAAAGATGATGTGGCTCCATAATATGTGACATGAAAGGCATATTAGTGTCCATATCAACATTTTCTACCCAACCTCCACCTTCCACGTCACACATCATGGAGCCACGTCATATTTCCGATGAGTTAAAACTATAACAACTCGGTTGTGTACTGTTAGAGGAAAATAGGTCGATAGTTGGTACTACTAGTGTCAAAGAAAATAGTTTGTATTATTAGTATCCAATACCCCCAAAGTTGGTATTATTGGCGTCCAATAATCCTTTTTTTTCTAAACTATTTTTTTTTTTAAATTTTAGTGGTGTCAATTGACACCACTCTTATGCATATAGATCTGCCCCTGTCCATGAGCATTGGATCATTAAGCAAAGTAAAGATGACATCAAGTTCACAACTTAATGTGTCAATGACCAACGCATCAAAATCCTCTAGCCACAACTCAGTCATTCGAAGTATCTGTTCTTTCTCAAAAGTAGACCATAGCACCTTTGGGTCTAGACAAGCCATACCAAGAAGCAACTCAATACTTGTTTCGGGAAAATAATTGTTAAGATCTTGCATCTGCATGTCGATAATATTGTAAAACACTTCTACACGATAATAAATTTATTTGTTACTTGATAAACTCTACGACTTACTCTTTGTCCCCGAACAACATGGAAATCATTCATGGTAGGAATCTCGATATCATAATTCATACAAAATGTATAAAACTTCTCAATCAATGAATCTCGTCCTTAATCCCTTGTTGTTTATAGTTGTCGACTTGTCGTTTAGCTCCACTAAGCAATGCTACATCATTAACAATATCTTGATCTCTTCTTTGTAGAGGTTGACTAGGTGCATTTGTAATGCCTAAAACTAGCTTCATCACATGCAACAAGAAAGCAAACTCAAACTTTTTCATGCCATCCTTTTGACTTTAATCCAATCATCATCAAGATTTGCTCTCTAATAGCATCAAGCACATCCAGAATTGCATCAAACATGAGAACTATATTGGTGAATGTCTTAAAATGAGAGCCCCAACGAGTGTCTGTGAGTCTTTGTAGTCCAACTTCTTGGTTTAAACCTCGTCCTGTTTGAAGCTCACCCAAACATAATACCTTCTCAACCTTAGTTTGGTAAAAAATAAATAAATTCAATTAGTGAATTTAAACTTTAGAATTAAGGATAATTATGGGGTAAGTAATTAATAAATAAATTTATGGACTGAAGAATATATATATATGTTCAACTTATTTTTCTTGAAATGCATCTCTACATTTATAAGAACCTCCAATCACATTCAACATAATATTAACCACTTCCAAAAGTCATCCAACATCACTATAATATTTCGCAAGCGCCACCAAAGTTAACTGAAGCTGATGAGCAAAACAATGAATATAATGTGTTGGTGGACAATTTTATAAGATCAAACTCATTACCCCATTTACATGTTCCCCCATATTTCTAACTTCATCATAAATTGGAAAGCACCAAATAAATGACATTCTTTAATACCAAGGATGTAGTATCAGATACATGAACAAGGTCAACCAAACACTCGACAACAACTCTCTCTTGATTGACAAACTTTAAAACAAGAGTCATTGTTGCTTACATGATACATCTCGTGCTTCATCCACTAATATAGAAAAATATCCATCCCCAATTTCACTTAGAATGGCCTTGATAATTAATTTTCCACAAACTTCTCGACCATCTCTTTGAACATTAGGACAAGTCATCTCTTGATTATCAAAAGCATTTTTCAATGCAACACTTCCTATTTCACTATTCCTTCCAGCATAAAACTTTAACAAAGTCTTAAAAAGACCTTGCCTTCTAGAAAATTCACTTTCGGTCATGACCTCGAAATGACAACCCATAAGATAAAAGAAACCTTACAGTATCAACATAACCATTCATCCGAGTGTAATAATCCCACTGACTTTGCTCAGATTGTTTGTCAAAAGCAACTCCAATATATTATTTTTGGTTGTTAAGGTCTTCAAGGCGTCTCAAAGATTTGTTGTGTACAATATTTAGCCCCCCCCCCCCCATATGCGTCTTGAACCTTTTTATCTTATTCCAACTCCTTACCCTTCAGAAGTGAATGTCTGAATGAGCCACCGTCAAAATGACTTGAAGTTTCAAACTCATTCTTGAACAACTAACAACAGAAACAAAAAGTTGCATCCTTTCTTTGCTATATTCCAACCAATTTTCATACAAATCATACCAAGACTCCCTAAAATGACGTTTAATTCCAGAAACCAACCTTTGAGGCAAATCATGTTCTCGGGCTAGTAAGGGTGTTTTAGAATATAAGCTCGTCTTACCAAATCTTGTTCATCTGGATGATATTCACAAATAGGTTTTCTGTTAGCTGGATCTGATTCAATGGTGCTTAAATTAATTCAATTTCCCTCATCAATATTTGCATCGACTTGTTGATGTGGTTCATGACTGCACTCTCTACTTTCTTTATTTTAAGGAAAATTCGTAGAACTTGAAGGAAATCATCATTGAGTAGGTTCTTTTTTGAAAATATCTTTCCATTTGGACTTAAAAATGGGATTACAATAACAATTAATCAAAGAAATATCATTCAAACTAATTGCATTTAAATCAATTCAAATTAAACTAAAAACAAAAGAGAATTGAACTAACTAAAACCTAAAAAATTATCAAAATAAATTTTCAAGTTTGATAGGTGATATCCACTAAATCACTAACTAATAGCAAATAGAGTAATATTTCTAAGAATTATACTAGATAATCACAGTCAAACCCATCTAAATTGAAAATCAAACAAATTACTCTAAAATAGAAGTAAAATTTGAAAAGAGTTTTCAATTGATCGTATCATAAAACCTAATACAACTTATTAGGCCAGTGGCTGAGCAGGTGGTAATGGTGGCAGACAGGTGGTCGTCGTCGTCGGTGAAGAGCAGAAGAGGAGTGATCATTGTTGTGTGTGAAAATTGAGAAAAGGCCTGGCGAGATTGAGATGGCAAAGAAGAGCTAGCGGCGTTCCAACTTTTAAATAAAATTGTAACCGCTACCGTTGTTTCAGTTAAAAAAAAAAAGTTGGGCTTGAGGGCTGTAAGTCTCGACCACTATAGAGTAATTACATTCTAATTACAATGTAGTTACGCGCCACTCAACCACAGTAGATTATATGATTCTTGATTGTTCTATGTTGTATATATAGGTTTTTTGTGTTGTTTTATTTTTCAACAGAAAATTTCATTTTTTTTCAGTGGGGTCAACCGGTTAAGTGATCCCACGTGACCTCATGTTAGATCCGCCCCTAACGCTTACCCTTAAACATAGGCTATATTTAATGTGTATATAATATGAGCACCCATACCCATATCCACTGAATACTGCAGATATGACGGATGTTATTATGCTATAATTGAAGATTATACTATAGAACTCATTTCATACATATATGTGTAAATTAACAAGATTTTCAGATGTTGCTGCTGATTTTTTTGGGTCATCATTTTCATTGTGACTTCATCTTGGTAAGTGGAAACAACATTTTGATATATCAACAATTGTTATTCAAAGATGGTTTATCGTCTTCCACTTCACTTCTTTAATGTTTAGTAGTAAATCATTAGCAATGTATTTAATTAAGGGATATTGGATGACAATATACTGACCTTTGGAGGTCTTTGATTGTAATATACCGACCTTTATTATTGGAAAACAATATCACTTACCTTTATACTTCGATGATATTATTATACCAACATTGACTAAGAGGGTCGTGATTGATGAATTAGTCTCCGTGCTAACATGGCAGGTGGAGGGAAAATAACCGGCCCTTGCCCATGACCCCGTTAACCCCTCCATTTTTTCCACTAACCCACATTAAAAAATCAACCTTAACATAGTGACTAAGGGGGTGGTGAACCGGTCTTCATACTGACGTGGCCAACAACCAACCAATGTCTTGTAATGTGGGTTACTGATAAAAATGGAGGGGTTAAGGGAGTTGTTGGGTTGGGGTACGTTTTTTTCGCCTCTGCCAGCCATGTCAGCATGAAGGCTGATTCAACATTTATTGTTGGCATAATAATGTCACTTAAGTATAAAGGTCGGGGATATTGTTGTCCAATAATAAAGGTCGGTATATTACAATCCAATAGCCCTAAAGGTCGATATATTATCATTTGAAAATCCTTTAATTAATTGATAAGAGAATTATTTTAACTTTAGGGTAAGGTGCATCGTATGGTAGTTAGACCAACAGTGCATGGCGCGAAGTGTTGGCAATCAAGAGGATGCATTGCAAGAGGTTGAATGTGGCAGAGATAAAGATAATTTAGTGAATTTGCGGTTATACCAAGTTGGATAAGATTAGGAATGTCATTTTCGAGCTAAATTAGGGGTAACGCCCAATGAAGATAAGTTGATGGAGACTAGCATGAGATAGTTTAACTTGGGCATATATCCTTAGTAGAAGTGACGATGCCATTGTCAGGAGGTGCAAAGAGATCAGGATACCTCTTGGGCGCTAGGGATGTGGGAGACTTAAGGTGTCCATGAGAGAGGTATTAAAGCAGACTTGAAGTACCTAGGCTAGCGGATAACATGGCATCAGATAAGGATGTTTGGCGAGCTAACATTAAGGTTATAAGGTAAGCATTTGCCAATAAGGTACTAGCCTTTGAATTGTTTTGTTATCACGTGGCTTCTTCTTGATTATGTTGTACAATTATGTTTAGCTCTTTCTTAGCTGTATCAAGGACACATGTATGTATCTCTTTACTTTAGCAAGGTCCTTAATTTCTTGGTCTTTCATCAGATTTTCAAAGGTTTTTCAATTGAGTTTCTTTTAATATTTGAAATGGTTTCCAAAGTGGTTTTTAAAAAGATTCTTAACGGATCTGCCAGAATCAGCCTATCCATAAATTTCAGTTCATTGGGGTAAAGTTACCTACATCTAGATCCCCTAAACCACACCATCAAATGTGTTTCCTTAGGAACTTTGTTGTTGTTGTTAATGTATTTAATTAACAAGTTTCATGTAGTAGTAGTAATAATAATAATAATAATAATAATAATAATAATAATAATAATAATAATAATAATAATAATCAATTTTTTTTATCCATTCGATCGGGTACAAGTACGACTATCGGTTGGGTAGGTCTGTACCATATGCAACCTGTACCCGCACCCGTTTTAATATCACACAACCCAAACTCGCTTTTTACATAATTACATCATCAAAACCTATTTTTTGGGTCAGGTTTAAGCGAGTGAGGCCAAGTTCGGGTTTTATAGTCACCCTTACTCAAGACTTCACAAAAGATTACTACCATTACAATTTTTTTTTTTGGTATGGAATAATGCATATGTGAACGTCTTTACACCAAGTGCTCGGATGAAACTTGTCCAGAATGTCAAAATTGTCGCTGAATATTTTCCGATCAAATCACTCCCATTTAACTCGGTGATTCATCCTAATATACCATTATAACCTGTTGCTACCAATTTAACGTCAAATTATACGGTTAATCATCTTTCCCCCTAATCATTGGTCATTTCTTCTATTCAAACAAATTAACACCATTCTTCTTTCCTTTACCCTGTTGAAACTCTTCACCTTCCAGGTTGAAGTTGCTAATATGTAGTGCGAGTTTCGAAGAATCGTTGGTGGGAAGTAAGGCAGAGCTATTGCGAAGTTTTGCCACCGGGAAAGGAGCAACATCAAGGCATATTTTCAATACAAAATCCAACTGAGGTTGCTCTCAAGGTTGGTAAATGATGGCCCCAAAAATGTTGGATTTTATGTAAAGCTTGTTAATTTCGTTTAATTTGATTATTTTATAATACATGGTTTTACTCAGTGGCGAACATGGTTACAACTTTAATAATACATAGTTTTACTCAGTGACAAATCATGGTTACAACTTGAATAAACCATGACAATATTTTTGGTGTCCGCTTGGGTAAATGATTGAAAAAAAAAATAAAAAAATATTAAATTAAAAAAAAGTCATGCAACATTAGCCTTTCTGGTCCCCACATATTTTACAATTTGGAACCTCATTGTCCTCCTAATCCTTCATGGTCTATTTATTTCTTGAGCCACCCCTAAAGGTCAATAACCCTTATAAATAACTATCTTTCACTTTCTTGGGATCCTTCTTTGGTCAGTTATAACTTCATATAGGCACCGTTCTTTTATGCATTAACGCACCCAAACGCAACGCAACTTAACGCAACATAACGCAAATTATCATTACTTTTTAACTATTTCCAACGCAACTAAACGTAACGTAACGCAACGCAACGCAAACGTAACGCACAAAAGAACGGTGCCATAATATTTTACAAAAATTATATTACCATACTTTTCTAATAATATTTCTTATGGAAAAACTTATAATGCTTGTCAACCATGACAACCACCACAATGAAAATAATGTTTATCTATACATTTATCAACTTTTATCTTCGTCATTCATTTTTTTTATCCAGTACAACATTATAAAATATATTTTTCTTAATTCAAAAAAAATTTACAAAATTTTTTCAAATTTAAATATTTAACTCTAAGTTTTTGCCTAATAAACAAACATATTTTGAAAAATATTTATTTTAAAGTTTTTTAAAATAAACTAAAATTTTTAAAAATATACTTTACAATTAATATTAAATAAAAAAGGTAACCATCAAGATAAAACTTGACACATGTACGAATAAGATTGATTTTCCTTACGGTGGTTGTCATGATTGACAACTACTATATGTGGATCCTATTTCTTATTATAAATCTAATGATAGTAGTTTTCGTCAGGATGTAATTTTGAAAAATTGCTATATTGATTGCAATATCCTTTGATATATATGTAATTTGCTGACCTTGCATTAGTACCAGTAGAACTTTAATAAATAAGAACTCATATCAAAGTATGGTTGGATACGAGGATAAAACTATCTAATCAAATAAAAAAGGTTATTATATATGCATCATTATAAAATTATATATATACGTATTACTAGGTAATAATACCTTTAATACTAAAATAAGTAAATTATAAAATTAATATTTATAGTATTGATATAATTATTAATACATGGATCCTTGAGATGAATAGATTGTCCGCGCATGAGTTATAGTATTATCAGTTAATAATTCAATAAAATATAGTAAGAGTTTATTAAATAAAAGAAATAACTATACATTAAATAGAAAAATATAAAATTATTCAAGAGTTTATTCAAATCTCTCAAACCGCTTATTTTATAGACTCGGGTGCGTCAAGGCATGTTTGATTTATACAAACTTATTTAATTTATACAAACTTAGTTGGTATCCATTGGTTGTAATGATTGGTATAAATAGAAAAATATACGTATTACTAGGTAACAACTTTCTATTTAATTTATACAAACTTAGTTGATATCCATTGGTTGTAATGATTGGTATATAGACTCGGGTGCGTCAAGGCATGTTTGCATTGACAAGAGTTTATTCAAGTCTCTCAAATCGGCGGATGATGGTGTGAAACTCTACATGGGCAATAACCATCCGGTCAAAGTTGAAGGCATTGGGCAAGTGGAACTTGTTTTCACTTCCGGTAAATCTTTGCTTTTAAATAATGTGTATTTAGCTCCGGAAGTATGTAAGAATCTTGTATCCGGTTATCTCCTTAGCAAGTTTGGTTTTATGCAAGTTTATGATGGAGATAACTATGTACTTTCCAAGGGTGGGACTTTTGTAGGAAAGGGATATGCTTATGGGGAGATGTTTAAGTTGAATGCGAAAAGTAATAAAGATGGCATGATTTCTGCTTATATGCATGTGTCTACTTTGAATAAATCTTTTCTATGGCATGCTAGATTAAGACAAGTGAACTTTACAAAGTTGAAAGAAATGTCTAATCTTGATTTGATTCCTAAATTGAATGATGACATAGAAAAGTATAAGACATGCATGCTAAATAAAATCACCAAAAGTTCATTCTCAAGTGTAAAAAGAACTTCTAAATTGCTTGATTTAATTCATAGTGATTTAGGAGATTTTCATAGTACACCTTCAATTGGTGGTAAGAAGTATTATGTGACATTCATTGATGATTATTCTAGATATTGTCAAGTTTATCTTTTGAGTTCTAAAGATGAAACACTTGAAAAGTTTAGAGTTTACAAAACTAGAAGTGAACTTCAATGTGAGACCTTGATTAAAACTTTAAGATCCGATAGGGGAGGGGAATATTATGATCCAAAGTTTTTCCAAGAAACGGGCATTGTTCATGAAACAACCGCCCCGTATACACCACAACAAAATGGGGTTGCGGAAAGGAAAAATAGAACTTTAAAAGAAATGGTGGATTCTATGTTATCAAACTCCGGTTTAATTAATGGATTTTGGGGTGAAGCCATGTTAACGACTTGTTATATTTTGAATAGAGTTTCATTCAAAGGGAATTCTAGTACCCCATATGAGTTATGGAACAAAAGAAAGCCAAGTCTTAAGTATTTTAAGATTTGGGGTTGTACGGCTATTGTAAGAGTCCCGGAACCTAAGAAAAGAAAGTTAGGTGAAAGAGGAATTGAGTGCATCTTTATAGGCTATGCTCAAGATAGCAAAGCTTATAGGTTTTTGGTGGTTGAGCCAAATGAGTACATTTCGGTGAATACCGTAATGGAATCAATAGATGCAATTTTTGATGAGACTAGGTTCTCTTCAATTCCTAGACCGAAAGAAATAACTCAAGATATTGTTCCTCTAATTGAGCCTCAAGATGAAAATCATGAGGGTATATCCATACAAGATGTTCTTCCAACTCATGAGGTTATTCATGATGAAAAAGATGAAAGTATTGAGTTAAGAAGGAGTAAAAGATCACGGAAACCAAAAGACTTTGGTTCGGACTTCTATGTTTATTTAGTAGAAGGTTCAAGGGACTCAATTGAAAGTGAGACCCTATGTATGTACAACATAGATAAGGATCCTAAAACTTTTAAAGAAGCTATGCAATTTCATGATGCTTCTTTGTGGAAAGAAGCGGTACAAGATGAGATTGATTCAATAATGGAAAACAATGTTTGGATATTGGTTGACCTTCCTCCAGGAAGTAAACCAATTACCTCTAAGTGGATCTTTAAAAGGAAAAGAAAAGTAGATGGTACCGTTGAGAGATATAAAGCTCGATTGGTTGTAAGGGGCTTTACTCAAAAGTATGGTATTGACTACTTTGATACATATGCACCGGTGGCTAGGGTAGCTTCAATACGTGTATTGTTAGCTTTAGCTACTATCCATAAGCTAGTTATCCATCAAATGGATGTCAAAACGGCATTCTTAAATGGAGAACTAGAAGAGGAAGTGTATATGGAACAACCTGAAGGGTTTGTTGTTGAAGGTCAAGAAAAGTAAGTTTGTAAACTCATAAGGTCCTTATATGGACTTAAGCAAGCACCTAAGCAATGGCATCAAAAATTTGATGAAGTAGTGCTTTCAAGTGGTTATAAGATCAATGAATCGGATAAGTGCATATACTCTAAGTTTGAGAATGGAAAATGGGTGATTATATGCCTATACGTTGATGACATGTTGATCTTTGGGACTGACATGGAACAAGTTAATAGGACCAAAGAATTTCTATCCTCGAAGTTCTCTATGAAGGACATGGGTGAAGCGGATGTAATTCTTGGTATTAAGATCATTAGAAATAATGATAAGATAAGTTTATCTCAAGAGCATTACATTGAGAAAATATTGAACAAGTTTGGAGGTGATAAGGTATATCCGGCAATGACACCTTATGATCCGAGTAAGAAACTAGAGAAAAATTTGGGTTCTCCGGTTAATCAACTTGAGTATGCTAAGTTGATTGGAAGTCTCATGTATGTTATGACAAGTACAAGGCTAGATATTGCTTATGCAATTGGCATGTTAAGTAGGTTTACAAGTAATCCGAGTAATATGCATTGGTTTGCAATTCGGAGAGTATTAAGATATTTAGCTGGTACTAAAAGTTACCAACTCACATATAAAGGAGATCCTTCGGTATTAGAAGGATACTCGGACGCGAGTTGGATTAATAAAGGAGATTTCTCCTCTACCAGTGGATGGGTGTTCCTTTTAGGAGGTGGATCAGTTTCTTGGGGATCTAAGAAACAAGCTAACATAGCGGACTCCACTATGTCTTCGGAATTAGTAGCTTTGTATGCTGCTTGTAAGGAAGCGGAATGGTTAAGGAACTTATTGTTGGAAATACCAGTTTGGTATAAGCCAATGGCTCCAATCACAATTCATTGTGATAGTAAAACTACTCTTGATGTTGTATATAGTCATGTCTACAATGGCAAGTCAAGGCATATTGGTTTAAGACACGCTTACATACATCAACTTATAAGAGATGGAGTAGTGACTTCAAGATATATCAAGTCAAAGGAAAATTTAGCCGATCCTTTAACCAAAAGGTTGTCTAGAGATTTGATAAAAAGTACTTCAAAGGGGATGGGTTTAAGTGTAGCTCAAATATCTACTAATTGCAACAAAGACTCAACTTTATGAATTGGAATACCACCAATTTCTAAAGTTCAAATGAGTACGGAGTTGTTTACGTTAATAGGAAGCATCGTTTTTATCCCAAGGTCAAGAGATGCTTAGAAATCTGTAATGATAAGAGGATGAGTATTAGTACTCTTAATAGACTTTGTGGAAAGCCTAATTACATGGGTGGTATAGTTACAAAGTCTACCTATATAAGTGTAATGTGTGGCCGCATAAAGGAACTATGAGCTATAGTTCTGAAACACTTATGAAGGATAAGGACACAAGGCTGGATAATAGTGTCAATGTATTTACACTCAAGAATTTAAAATATATGTGTGTTATGAGTATAGTTGATCAATATAAATCCAAAGTTCAAAGCTATGTCTACTTTGTGATTTGGATTCAATTTTGGCTCATATACACTAATTGAAAAGTTCAAAGTGTAATCTACTTTTCATTAGGCATATGTTTTGTGAGTTTCTCTAGTGATTACAAGTTAAGGTATATCTCAAATAGCGGGGGAAAAAGCTCCTTAAATAAAGTTATTTCAAGGGTTTTACATACTCTTGAAATAGCGGGGGATTGTTGGAAATATTTCAAGAGTATAAGACAATTATATAGCCTAAAGAATAAAGTATATCAAGTATAAGGATCATATATAAGTGAAACAATAAGAATATGATCAACACGGGTGAAACAGGAAGTAACACGGGTCGTGTTGTCTTCCAGAGAGCAAGGAAAACTTTTCTGGGCTCAACACGGGCCGTGTTGGAACAACACGGGTCGTGTTGCACCCAACACGGACCGTGTTGATCCAACACAAGTCGTGTTGAAAGCCAGGATTGTTTTAAATACTAACGGCTATATGATTTTGTGTAATTAGTATTTGATATTATCATTAAGCACGATTATAATGATATTCCAACAGCTATATGACTTGACTTGGTCAAGGTCATATTAAGATTGTGATCCTCCATTAAAGTCTCTTGATTGTCCTTTGACTAGGGCATCCTAAGTGGGTTGGTATTCTCCTATAAATAGGAGACATCCTAGGCTATTTGAGATACACAATTCTAAGCAATCACATCTCCATTCTTATCTAGACTGCAGCTATACTTGAGTGATTCAAGAGAGAAACTATTATTCTTGAGTGTTACAAGTGCTAAGTGTTATCCCTTTGAACATTTACGGTATCGTAAATAATTCTTAAGGAAAGTGAGTATTAAGTCACCACTCTTAGCGTTATTCTAGCGAGTTTCCATTATTTTATATACCGTTACTCATTTTCCTTCAACAGAAGACCACCATGGGCCATGACGATATATAGTACTACGTGTGACCCGTGAATTGTATTAGCAACTCATAGCAGGGAAACATTGAACTGTAGTTGTTCAAAACTTACACGTAGGTAGTTTCCAGGAAGGACCCCCAACTTGTGAATATGAGTGGTAAATAATAAACACGATGTCATAATAGCATACCAAATACAATTTGAACTCGATCAGATATTTCATATTTGTTTTGCTTGTTGTTGTAATCTATCCAAATGTGTGATTTCAAAGACATTCACGTCTCCTGTTTCCAGACGCTTTCTTTTTCAGCTCACCTATATGCTCAGCCTTTACCACCAATGAGTGCAAATTAAATGTGCAAAAACGTTTCCATTGCTTCTACTTTTTGTTCTTTTTGGCCACCGGTACTTGTGTCATCAACTTAAGTTATCATGAATGTCATTGCCACCAGTCATTTTCAATGACCTTCATATTTTAGTTGAACATTATCCACAGGAGTTATTTGAGTAGTTCTGAACATTACGTAGTATTATTCTACCATTTGTTATTAATAGCAATAAAACGCACGCGGTAGATTTGAGGGTTTGTTATTACATAAATAAATGTGTTGTAAACATGAGATCAAATACTTCTATTTACAGTAGTTTAATTGTATTTCTAATTATTTTTTTTTCTTACAATAACTTTTCAAAATTATACAAATTAAATCATTCTGCTTAACTATGTTACTCCAATGAATGGTTGTTCACATATCAATGTATCGATCTTTACATTACACTATAGCCCGTGATTCACTCCACCCAAAAATTGTTCATATAAATAGAAATAGTTCAAATAGTATTTTAAACACTTTTACTGATTTTTTTTAGTTTTATTCAAAAAAAAGTTATCCTAAATAATAATTTTTTCCATGTGGATATGGACTCACCTTATTTTTTTAAGCTAGTTTTCAATAATAAAATTTAAAAGAATTACTAAGTAAAAGGTTGTAAAAAGTTAACAACATGTACATTATCTATGCACAAGAAAATTAATGTTAGAATCTCGTTTAATAACCCCAAAAATTAGATTATTTATTTCCGGCCAATTGTTCTTTTTGAGATTTAGAATATAATTATTTTATTTAATATTTTTTGTTTGTTACATTTAATTTTCCATCCAAAACTGCTCCAAAAGGAAATTAAAAAAAGGAAAAATTAATTAAAATAATGGTATAACTTTCTCTAATAGCTACAAAAAGTTACTAGTACATTATTTGTTTCCAAGTTTCTAATGCACTACTCCCTCCGTCCCAAATTAATTGACATTGTGCTAATTATTAATTACCAACAAATTACAATGAGTACCAATATGAAATTACCATCATTAGAAAGATGTTTTATTAAAAATTACAATGGAGGTAGTTTCATATTGTAACTCATTGTAATTGATGAATAATTAACGGTCAAAGTTTAGTTTAAATGTCAATTAATTTGGGACGGAGGGAGTATATTTTTATTTAACATATTTTTTAAATACATTTTAGTACCACCAAAACTACAAAGAAAGGAAATAAAAAAAATAGATCCACAAACAATATTTTTAAAAAACAAAAAAAGAGTCAAAAAGGAAAAAAGGAAAAACAAAAAGTACTGCCGTAGATTGCTATGGTAAAACCCTTTACATGTTTTGCTTATGTTTGCACTCAAATAAAATAAAATATTGTAGTAACTAATGATACAAACAAAAACTATAATTTTAAAAAGAAAAGAAGAGATTAAAACGATAAAAAATACAAACAAAAACTATAATTTTGAAAAAAGATAATAGGAGAGGTTAAAACGATAAAAAAAAATAGAAAAATGGATTAGAAATTTAGAATCACAGAGGGAAGGGGGTGTTATTTGCTAATTGGTGAGGAGTCAGGGATGATAAAGGCCCTTTGTGTCCAAAAAGGAAAATAGAAGACAGTAAAAGGTAAAAAAATATATAAGAAAAGGAATTAGACTCACAAAGGAAAGGGAATAGGGAGAGTAGCTGACACCCACCCCTATGAAACATTGTAGATTGCTACATTGAAGAGGAAAGCGGTTATTTGACCTTTTATAAGTGTATAGATGTATCTATTAATCGTAATTTTAAACCTGGTAATCAAGCGGTTAATTGGCTTGTTAAGTCAAGACAGAATGCATATTCGATAACAATTTAGGTAAACTCGTTTGAAAAAAGGACAACTTATTTAATATAACAAAAAAAGTAACCTAGCTAGAGGGATTTTACATCATAACTCAAATTTAGATATTAATTAGAGTAAATTTTGTGCTTTACAAAGATATGCTTGTTATCTTAAAATTAAAGACCTTATATTTTAGTGAATTTAGCTAAAATATTGAATAATACATTTTTAAATGTATTAAAACCAAACTGTATACAACAAACAAATTAAAAAGGTGATAAGGTTGTGTGTGTGCGCGCGCGCGCGCGGAATGAATCCGGTTGGAAGAGAGTTTAAGTAGGAAGGTGAGAAGAGTAAATCTCGGTCATTGATTTTACATCTAATGTTGTCTGATTATGGATATTAGGGAGTGTGATCATACATTTCAGGGAGTGTGGTCATGAAATCCATAACCAAACACCATCAGTTGTAAAATCAATGACTTAGATTTACTCTTCTCACCTTCCACCTAAACTCTCTTCCTACCGTATCCATCCCTCCCCCCTACCATACACACACACACGTGTGTGTGTGTGTGTGTTGTGTGTAGTAATCGACATTCCAAGGTAGTAGAAAGGCAGGGAACCTTCATCAAACCCCGTGATGTGCATGATTTCTTCTTTGGTGTGTCTTTGCACTCCACTTATGATCACAGTTGATTTGATGGCATTGGTTGTGAGCCCAGAAGTTTGCTTGAAGTAGTAAAACGCGTGTATGCATGAGCTACTAGACTGTGTGTGTGGGTCTACAGCGCCAGACATCATCAAATCATCAGCAAAGACCAGATGGATTAGCTTTCAAGACTTACACCTTGGGAAAAAACTTGAAATTTTTATCATTTGCAACATCAGCAAGGCTTCCTGATAGGTATGCCATTGAGAGAACACATAAAAGAGGGGAGATTGTCTCTCTTTGTTTGAGCCCCCTTCGCCCTTGAAATAGCCATAAGCATTCACATTGATCCGTATTGTAAATGTGGTCGAGGTAATGCGGACCATAATCCATCGAATGAAAGTAGGAGGGAATTTGTTACCCTCAATGGTTTCCCGAATGTAGTCCCAATGCACATTGTTAAAAGATTTCCTCAAGTCTATCTTGAAAAGGGATTTAGATTATGTCACTTTCCTTCTAAAGCCTCTTGAGAGCTTGTGGCACATTAGGACATTTTGAAGTAGCTCCTTGCTGGGAATTGGCTTTCATTAATTAGATGAGGCAGGATAATTTTGATTCTTGTAGCTAGCAGCTTGGATATGGTCTTGTAGATAGTGTTGCAACAGGTGATTAGCCTAAAGTGAGTGGCACTGTTTGGGCTGTTAATTTTTGGGATGAGGGAAAAGATAGTGGAGTTTAAGGCAGGTAGCATATGACCAGTTTGAAAAACAATTCCCTAATTGTTTCACATAATAGATCCCCGATCTGAGGCCATGCTTGTTTGAAAAACCCACTGGAGTAACCGTCTCGGCTAGGTGACTTGGTATTTGGGATGGAAAAGAGTGCTTTCTTGAATGTTGAAACCTAGGTATAATCTCATTTGTTGCTGGGTGGAGAGAGTAAGACCTTGATGGATGATGTTCCTATTGATATGAGATCTAGGCGTGGAGCAGTCCCAAAGCATTGTTTGGAAGAATTCAGCATGGTGGTGCCCAATTAGACCTGTCAATTCGGTCGGGCGGGCGGTTCCGGGTCGGTCGTATATCAGATTCGGGTAAATACAGGTCGGGTGTATTTCGGGTTCAGGTAAATACAGGCGGTATATTTCGGTTTCGGGTAAACCCAACGGGTTATGATTGCGACCTTTTTCCATTTTTTCTTTTTCAAAAATGGTCTCTAAATACTACTTTTTGTACAATATACATAATAAAATATGATTATCTTCTAGTAACGATAGATTATTGTAACTATTTTAACCTAAATAAGAGAAATAACAAATAAATAAGTTGCTCTTATAGTTTAACAGTTAAAAATTCCAATGAAACGTCACAAATTTTAATAAAGTTCAACTTAAAAAGTTAAATTTTCGGGTCAAACGGGCGGGTCGGGTTTGACCTGCTAATTTTTGGGTTCGGTATACTTCGGGTTTAGTTGAAAAAATCATGTTCAAAACCCAGAAATTTCGGGCGGGTTCAGGTCGGGGCGGAAATTGCCAGGTCTATGCCCAACGCTGTCAAAACCATGGATTATATTACCATGGCTGTCTTGAGAGAAGTGATGTTGGCTGCCATTTTCCTCTTTCATTTTGCTGAAGAAAGTTTTTGAACAGGAGTCACTATAGACATTGGTTTCCATTTTGCTTTGCTGAGCAATGATACCCATGGAAGATCCCAGTAAATGTAGGTAATGTTCCTTAGCTTCTTTCTCAATCTCCAAAAGTCTTTGGTCATCGGGACGATCATGAAGTTGCTGTTGGACTTCCTCTAGCTTTCATCTTGCCGTATTGCACTGCTCATGGATGTCTTTGAATTTGTCTCTGTTGAGGCCTTTGAGATTTCTCTTCAGATTCTTCAGAACATGATATATAGAGTGCAGAGCCGAGCCCGACCGTTTATTGTCAACAACATGTTGAACCAGCTCAAGGAAAGATGGGTCAGATGTCCACATATCACAAGATCTAAAGTAGGGACGTGATCTAGGGCCATCTTCAACTCTAGCTGAATTGGCTTATGATCAGATAGGGATTGAGTGAGATATGTAACCTTTATGTATTCTACAGCAAGGATCCATTCCTCATTATGGAACACCTGATCTATTTTGGAATGGATATGCCCATAAGTCCATGAGAATTGGGCACCTTGGCAAATGTGTTTGACAAGCTGGCAGTGGTCAATAGATTCTTCGAAGTCTTGTGTCTCCATATGCGTTATTTGAGTGCCATTGGCACGGTCTGAGTGTAACAACCCAAGGAAAAACTCCCTTTTATTATACGTGTGATTAAGCCGTAATCAAAAATTAGGAAAGAATTAACTTATAGATTAAATAAAGCGCGTGCTCCTTATTTTATGATTTTACGTTATTTATTTTATTTTATAACCAGTGTACGTTTTTTGCAGGGCTTGAACAGTGCAACGCGTTTCTCTTCTATAATCTCTTACGAATCTTCCTTCCGTTAATAGTACCCCTTCTCGATCAGATTAAAAATACTCTCATCAAACTCAACCCTCCTTTTAGGGTGATCCTATTAGATGTCTTATGGTGTTATTCATGAGAAATAAAACAAGAAATATGGTTACTTTTAGTCACCATAGATAATTTCTTTTATGGGTTTTATATTTTGGGAATGTTATAAGTTAAGTATGGGAGATTAAATTGAAGAAAATAGTTGGGCCTTGGACCCTTGCTTTTCAGCCAAGAGAAGGAGGGGGAAAGGATTTGGGTTTTTAGTTTGATATTATATATATTAGGAAGGAAGAGGGAGTGTTAAGTTTTAAAAACATTTCAAACTCTCTCTTCATTGTCCTCACTCAAGTGTGTGTCCTCTTGCCTTCCTCCCCCACAACCGCCGCCACTGGGCCGTGACCACCGCCATATGCCACGGCGCCACCTCCGACCACCGCCGGCCGACCGTTTTCCCCCCTTGCTCCCTTGTTGCTTTTGTTCGTCTCCCATTCAAATGTAAATCCTTCCATCTCAATTCTCCTCTTCAAATCTTTAGAATTCTTATAAATCAAATCTGATTTTCCTTATTTTAATTGGGATTAATTTCAGAATATAGTGTCGGAATCCTTGAGTTCTTCAAAGAAAGAAAGGAGATCTTCAAATTGGAAGAAAGGAAGTGGTGAGTTATGTTAGATCCTTGTTATTTTGGTTGTTTCAAGTAATCTTTTTGTGAAAATAAGCATGCATGTAGTATTAGTGTTGCAGTTTTCTGTGGAAGTGTGGAAAGGTCGATGTGTTCAAGTTGCATGTTCATAAATTAGGTGTAAATGGGGTTTTAAAGGAATATTAGGAAGTTGCATGTGGAAATTTATGCTAGATAGTGAAAGTGAATATGGATTTGAAGATGTATGAGTTTAAAAGAGAGGTATTTGATGTTCTTTGGACTATTTAAGGCTGAGTTTCTGAATATATGGTGATAACATGATGGCTTGTGAAGGATCCTTGGCTAAATCACAAAGATTTAGGCATGCATGTAAGTTTTGAACCTATATTTGCATTCTGGTTGGATTCGTGTTTTCCAGAAAATAAAGAAAAGGATTTTCGGTGATAAATTAGATAGACAAGAGTGTTAGCTAACACCCGGATTTTACGGATCGACTTTTCGATGTGTATTTTAAAAGTTATGACCAAAACCGTAGAATGGTGCAAATCTGGAATTTAAGTGACGACAGAATGAAAATGGCTAGTTTTCGTCTAGTTAACGTTTAGTATGGTGTCGGGTCTGAACATGAAAGTTTTAGAGGATTGTTTAAGCTTTCCGGAATGGTATGGTTTGCGTTCATGCGACTCGGATGAACAAGTTATAGTTGTTTGTTTGAAGGACAGGAATTCTGGAATTTCTCCAGAATTAGAAGTTAGTGACTGCTCGTGTGTTGGGTTAAAATTGAGCCTTTTCCCAAGCTTAAATCGCGTGATGATAAAAAGATAAGTTAAAGTTTGAATCTTAAGCTTTCCATAGACAGCTTATAGGCCCAAAACCGAGTAGTATAGCTCAAGATATCACGTTCCAAAAAACGTTACCCGGCTTGTACAAATTCTGGGCAGATTGTGTAATTAAGCATTTTAACCCCTCTAATCATGTTTTTAGCCTCCAGAGTTAACTATAAAGTTGTAGAGCGTAACCTGAGCTTTCCGGAAAGTACTCTTAAGTGGCAATCCGATATCTATAGCAATAATTACCTTCCTCTTTATAAAAGTAGGAAAATTCTTTTAGTTTACGAACCGGTTTTGTCCTTTAAAAATTCCTCGCCTTTCTCCTATTTAGACAAGAAGGTCTAACTCTAATTTCTCTTCCTCTCTAAGTTTCGCTCAAGTGATCGTTGCTCGTGCACTGTTCAAGTCCTTGCTCGTTGGTGATTTTTGTTGTTAGGTACGTGTACTACTTAGTTTTTATGTCGTGTATATACATGTACTTAAATTATTTACTCCTGTATTCTCGTAATTATGCGCCGAAATGGTTCTTATATATATGCTTACATGCCGAAATATTTTTCCCACAAGGAAGATGCTTTTTTATAGGTGAAATTTTGGATCTTAGAAGTGAGCTTCATGCTTTAAGAACTAGTGTGGTTTTATGAAATTAAAGAGGAAAATTTCCTTTATTTTGTAAGTAGCTAGATTTCAATCGAACACAAAAATCAAGGATTTTTTTTACCTCTTAAAAAGCCCTTTTTATGAGCTAACTTTACTTGAGGAAAAGTTCTCTTCATGCTTGTTGTCGAGTTTTAATTAAAGATTACCTTACGGCTTAAAGTTTTCCAAGGTAATAGCAGGTGTTTTAAGTAATAAAGCCCCGCCCATGATTTATGTGCGTAAAAGCACACCAAGGAATAGTGTTAAATACGCACCATGTTCACGTGCCTTGAGCACCCCATGAGAATTTATTTCGTGCCTTAGATGCACACCAAGAAAATCTGGCCAGTAGGATAGACATCCACCATACGGACCTCCCGATCGGTCCGGGTATGCGCATACGGAGGCTTAGCCGATGATCGCAAGTAGGGGCATCCATGTTAAGTTCTACCATATCACATTATCTTCTTTTCGTAAACTTTTGCGTTTATAAGTTGTTTTAATTTCAAATAACTCTATAGCTTCGCATGAATATATGCTTATTTATAAATTGTGGTTGTATTCCTAACCTTGCAAGTTTAATATGGAAAAGCATTTGTTGCCTTTACATGTCTAATCACCCTGTGGTGGGAACACTGTTAAGTTGACATTTGTGTTGTGAAGTCAGGAAGTTGCCTAAAATTTGGAGTTCTTGTAAGTTGGTTTACTGACTCTTCTCTTTCAATCTTCACTTCAATGTTTTATTAAACGGAGCCGCGCGCCTAGGGATAATAAAGTCTAAGTCTTACTTTTGCTTGTTTTATTCCATTCTTTTAGTATACGTACTGAGTAAAACTCACCTCTTTAAGTTGTTTGTTACTTTTAGGGCCGCAAGGGAAAGGCAAGGGCAAAGTCAGCGAAGGGAGGAACCCAAAAGCAACCTAGGTGGTACTCAGGTGGTCTTGGAGCTCCTTTTTGAAGTTTATAGGAGTCTTGGTTAGTGGAAGCAATAGGATTAATGAGAAGTTGTTGTTATTTTGGTCTTGTGGCATGTGTTAAGAATGATTTATATGTTAAGTTGTTTACACTTCTTCGGGTTGTATAATTCTAGGAGTTTTCAAACTCGATGGTTGTGATGTCTTGTATGGTGGTCTAATTATGTGGTTGGGTGAAGCCTTTTGGTGTGGTGTGTTGGGGTCTTAGCCTAGTCCATGTTCATGGACGGCGGTAGTGCTCTCAGGTAATGATCCGCTGCTAATTATTGGGTTAAGTAGTGAATTAGCTTAATCTGGTGATTAGTAACCTGGGGGTGTTACACTGAAGCCTTCAAGACTGAGTTAAAGTATCCTAGCACACACCATGGCCCATCCACAATGTCAGCAATACTTCTAAGACCTGCAAATAATTGGATTTTGTCTTCCTGTCTGTTAAAACCATACACGAAGGTATAAAAAGCGTTTGTGCCTTTGTCACAGTTTGTGATCTTGCAATGTATGTACTACGGATCAACAAGTAAGGGTTGAATCTACACTTTATTAGGCCTAATTAGGCCAATTTTTAGGACTAAATAACGCTCTCGGGCTTGGCCTTTTGGCTAGATTCTGGTATGTTTTCATTGTTTTTACTTGCCATTTAGTTCTTTAGTAAGTTTCTTGCACTTAAGGAGAAAAACAAGGCATGGGAGTCATTTTGAGGCCTTTTAGGGGGTCCCAAATGATTCCCCGGGCCAAGCCGAGCCAAAGAACGAGCAAGGGCAAAGCTGGGACAGCCAAACTTCTCATAAGGAGCCATTTACAGGTTGTCGGTGTCGCACCCGCTACCAGCCTTGTAGCGGACGCGACAATCCCAAATTCTAATGCCCAGTTGGTCGCCCCCCTACGATTTCGTAGCGGCCGCTACGCTCAAGAGGAGTTTCGTCCAGGAGGCCGTCACACCCGCGACACCAGTGGTGACGGCCGTGACGCCATACGGAGAAGAATGAGGAGGAAAAATTTCTGAGGAGGGTCGCGCCAGCGACCAATATTGTAGCAGCTACGACCTCGCACTGATTTCAAATTGCCTCTCAGATTTCGTTGTGTCGCACCCGCGACGCCCTGTAATTTTACGCGTTTTGTCGGCTAAAACAGCTGCATTTTATGCAACCTCCATGCTTTGTATATATATGATTAGTGACGATTTTTATAGGGAGGACTTTTAGAGAGAGAATTAGTGATTGTTTACTGTTCGCCTTAGCTAATTAGTGAGAAATTAATGAGAGATTAGAGAGATTGTATTCTTGTTTGGATTCGAAGTTTTATTGAAGATTGAAGTTATTTTCTGCATTGGCGTGTGAATTTCATCAACTCTTATAATCATCCTCGGTTCCAATCATCTTGATAAGTATTTCTTGCTCATTACTCCATTTAATTAGTTGTTAATTACTAGTTTGATTATCTTTTGTGTTGATTGCTCTTTGGTTATTGTGATTACTAGTAATAGTGTTGTGATCATGTTTAGTTTTGAGAATGTTAATGCTAGTTTAGTTATTAGGATGATTAGTGGTTATAAACCTTATGGGTTATGGGGTAATTAGGGGTGTGGATAAGTGATTAGGAATATGTTAGCTTATTTAGTGAGTAATTAAGTGGAAAATCACCATCCCACTCCAATCCTTCCTTCAAGTGCGATGTAATTGGGACCGAAAGTTCTCGAATGCACCAAAAACTTGTCAATGGAAGGTTGGAGAGGGGATAGCTAACACTCACCCATGAAAGTGGGAAAGAGGTTAGCTAGGGAATTCCGTTATATTAACCCTCCGGGTCCGTGGTGGACTTTGAGGTAGTTAATCCGGACTACCCTCGAAAGAGGGGGGCCGGTGGGTCTTTTCTAGCGGAATTCCCATTTGGTTTTCTTTGCTTCTTGCTCTATTGTTGCAAAACTCATCTCCTTAATTCTGTTTGCATCCTGAAAATCCCCCGAAGCCCATTTCCCTATCTTGATTGAACCTTAGATTGTTTGTTGCTCTGTTACCCTTGTGAACCAATCAAACTCTGTTTCCTAGCGATCTTAGCTTGTGTCTCGACCTAGTTTCTTTAACCAAGGCCCCTCGCTCCCTGAGAAAGAATGACAAATCACCAGGTATACTAACCTGTTGTAAACAAAGTGGCGTCGTTGCCAGGGAGCTAGCGCCCCTAGTTATAGTTTCTTTGGTTAAAGGTTATTAAGATTGCTTTCAAGCTAGAGATTAGAGTGTTTGAAGTTGTGAGGAATTTGATACTTTCTTTGTTCCCTTGTGCATGTAGACTCGCTTTCAAGCTGGTCAAGCACTTGTGACACCTCTAAACTCCGATCCTGAAAGGACCATTCGTCAAGCGAACGTAAGCTCGAGGCGAGAGCGACGTCAACGAGAACTTGGGAGGAAAGAACTCCAAATGGCTGAAGAACCTCCTAATCCACCCCGTATCCTAGCATCTTATTCCATGCCATCCTCGGGTACGGGAGGTGAACCCATAGTACTCCCCGAGTTACCACCAAACCCATCGTTCGAGTTCAGGCCGTATCTACTCGACGTGTTTGAGAGAAACCCATATCACGGAGGCGGCCATAAAAATCCTATTGACCACATAAACAAGTTCGAGCAATGCGTTGGCTTCGTACATATACATGGTGTCTCGGCTGAATATATGAAGTTGAAATTCTTCCCACTTACTTTGACGGGAAAGGCTAAAATGTGGCTTCAATCATGTCCACCGGGCACATATTCTTCTTAGGATGTGCTTAGCCGTGACTTCCTCCAACGCTTCTTCCCAGCAGATGAGACTTGTCGGCTAAGGCAAACCATCAAGGAATTGTTGAGGAAAATCGTGAACAATCAAGATAACGATTGTGCCCGCCTTAAGAACTTGGAGGTACAGTTGGCATAAATTGCTCAACAACCAAGCCCACCCAATCCTTACCTAGTCAACCTCAACCCAATCCCAATGACCAGTTGAATGTTATCACCCTTAGGAGTGGAAAGGAAGTTTAGGGACCTACGATGGAGGAGAGGGATCTTATGGAGGAGTGGTTGAAGAAGAGAGTGGTGAGTGTGTGGAGGAATCGGGAGAAAAGTCTAGTTTGGAGAAGGAAGTTGAAAATGAGAGAGTTGTGAAGGAGAGAGTGGAAAAAAGAAAGGGGATAATGAGAGAAGATGATCATGAGCAGTCCGTGGAGAAACCAAAGCTACACCACCCACCTGTTCCTTTTCCCGAGTGGTTGGTGAAACCGAAATTGGATGCTAAATTCTCCAAATTCATTCAGATGCTCAAGAAGCTCCAAGTTAACATTGATGCTATCTTCGAAGTCCCACGTTTAAAAAGTATCTCAAGGATCTTTTAACGAACTAGCGGAGAATCAAGGAGGAGTCTACTATCCACTTGACAACCGATTGTAGTGCGATTATTGGTAACAAGTCCCCGGAGAAACTTGCTAATCTCGGGAGCTTTTCTATCCCTTGCGTAATCGGGGACACGAAGATTGGCCGAGCATTATGTGATTTAGGGGCGAGGGTGAGCGTGATGCCATACTCCATCTGCCGAAAGTTGAATTTAAATGATATGACTCCCACCACTATCAATCTCCAACTCGTCGATAGGTCTATTTGGAGATCATTAGGTATCTTGGAGGACATCCCGGTACAAGTCGAGAGCTTCCTGATACCTTATGACTTTGTCATTTTGGAGATGGACGAGGATGCTAATATACCAATTATTTTGGGCCATCCATTCTTGGCCACGACGAGTGTTATGATAGACGTCAAAAATGGTCGTATGTCCCTTCATGTTGGGAACGAGAGCATAGTGTTCAACCTTAAGGGGTCCATGGAGAATCCTTCCTTCGGGGATTCTTGCTATGCCATGGATATTATGGAGGAGGTGGTGGAAGAATATTTGATAGAGTCACACATGTTGGAGTCGTCTTGTGAGAACCCTTTGGAAGCAAGCCTACTCGAGGTATTCCAATTTGACCTCGACGGTAGTGACATCACATTCTTCTCAAATTTTCTTGACACGACGCCAACTCGTGATGAGATCCCTCTAGAGGAGCCCTACCTTGAGTGTACGGAAATTCATGAGATTATTTACAAAGGTACGATATCTTCTGAATCTTCTCCCTCTCAATTGGAGCTTAAACCCTTGTCGCCTAGCCTAAGGCATAGTTATTAAAATCCTGATCCTAATTTACGATCCTACGATTTTAAGGTCCAAAATCGTCGAAACGATTCTATTGTTTACACACGATCCACGATCCTACATGGGCTAAATTTCGATCCTAGTTTCCCCATAGTTTCGAGTTAGGATCTCGATTTTAACAACCTTGGCCTAAGGTACGTTTTTCTTATAGATAATGATACATACCCCGTAATCGTTAATGCAAAACTCCAAGGCACCAAGCTTTCAAAGTTGCTTGATCTTCTTCGTAAACACCAAGGTGCCTTGGGTTACACAATTGACGATTTGAAAGGTATCTCCCCATCCATATGCATGCATTCTATTGACTTTATTGATGATGTGAAACCCACTAGATAACCCTAGCGTCGGTTAAACCCTAATATGCAAGAAGTGGTAAAAAAGGAGGTCATTAAGCTTTTGGCCACCAGGATCATCTTCCTCATCGCAAATAACGAATGGGCCAATTGTTCCAAAGAAAGGTGGGTTAACCATAGTTGAGAATGAAAAACATGAGCTTGTGAGCACAAGGACAGTTACGGGATGGCGAATGTGCATAGATTATTGTCAACTAAACAAGGTCACTAGGAAAGACCACTTTCCCCTCCCCTTCATTGACCAGATGTTAGAGAGATTAGCGGGTCATTCTTACTTTTGTTTTCTAGACGGATACTTCGGATTCTTTCAGATTCCTATCCATCCGGCCCACCAAGAGAAAACCACGTTTACTTGTCCTTACGGCACTTTCGCCTATAGGAGGATGCCTTTCGGATTATATAACGTGCTCGAACCTTTCAAAGGTACATGATGGCGATATTTAGTGATTACATTAAGCATATCATGGAGGTATTCATGGATGATTTCTCTGTGTACGGTCGGTCTTATGATGATTGTTTGAGTAACTTGGAAAACATTCTCATTCGTTGTAAAGAAGTTGATCTAGTGTTAAACTGGGAGAAATGTCATTTTATGGTTGAGGAAGGCGTTGTTTTGGGTCACGTAGTGTCTTCTAGGGGTATCAAGGTTGAAAAGACGAAAATTGAGGTGATAGAGCGTCTACCACCCCCAATTTCAGTTAAAGGGGTGCGTAGCTTCCCTGGACATGCCGGCTTTTACCGCTGGTTTGTCAAGGATTTTTCAAAAATTGCTCGTTCCTGGACTCACCTCCTATGCAAAGATACCCCATTCATAGTTTCTTATGATTGTCTCGAGTCTTTCTGCAGGTTAAAGCAAGCGCTCATCTCAGCATCGGTAGTTCAACCCCCGGATTGGACTCTCCCGTTTTAGATCATGGTGGATGCCAATGACTATGCTATCGGAGCTTGCCTTGCTCAAACAAAGGATAAGAAACCGCGGGTCATCTATTATGCTAGCCATGCGCTAGATAGTGCTCAAAAGAATTATACCACGACCGAGAAAGAGCTCTTGACAATCGTTTTTGCCCTCAACAAGTTCCGTCAATATCTCTTGTTCTCCCGAGTCATTATTTATACCGTTCATGCGGCGATCAAGTTCTTGATGGGGTAAAAGGAGGCAAAACCAAGGCTAATATGATGGGTTCTCCTTATGCAAGAATTCAATATTGAGATCTGGGATAAGGTCGGGACAAAGAATATGGTTGTCGACCACTTGTCCTGGATTCTAGTGGATATGGACACCCAACCAATTGAGGATTCTTTCCCAGATGAGCATCTCTTGTCTATCAAGCACAACAATCCTTGGTCCAGGGATATCATAAATTATTTGGCGAGTGATGTGGTGCCCCAAGACCTCAGCCATCATCAAAAGAAGAGGTTCTTTCACGATGTGAAGCATTTTTATTGGGACGACCAATTCTTGTTCAAATTGTGCAATGATGGCATGTATCGAAGGTGCTTGGCTGAAAGTGAGACCAAATCGGTGTTGACTCATTGTCATGAGCTTCCTTGTGGAGGCCATGGGGAATCTAGCAAGACAACCGCTCGTGTGTTACAAATTGGCTACTGGTGGCCTAACTTATTCAAAGATGTCTACCATCATGTTCGAGCGTGTGATAAATGTCAAAGGTCTGGGAATCACTACAAAAAAAAGGTCTTTTGCCAACAAGGACTATCTGTTGGTAAAAGTACAATATCTGTTGGTACAAAGTTTTACCAACAGATAATTATCTGTCACTAGACTATTGGAAATAAACCTGATTATAAAAGTATTACCAACAGATATTGTGTTCTGTTGGTATTGTTAACTAATGCCAACAGTTTTGTTTTGTTGTTATTGCAAATATTATACCAACAGTTAACATATGTCGGAGATACATCACCTTTACCAACAAATGTAAATGTCGGGAAATGTATTTTTGGGCGCTAAAAATATTCCCCACACACTGTATCTGTTGGTAATACATTTTGTGCCTAATTCGATAGATATTTTCCTACAAATACATTTGTTGGTGATATAATTGGCGCAATTTTAATACATAAATATATGTTCGAAATAATGAAGATAGTCATATACAACTATAAATGTCATTACAATATATTGTACATGTACACAAGCAATAATTTATTTACAACATTACGAAAACCTCAAATTATATTCATTGGATATTCTGAATAACAAAATACATAATGTCAAAATTGAAATGTCACTTAATTAAGTATAAAGTACCAAAATCGTATTTACTAATAATCAAGAGTAATAATGTCAACAACCTAAACCTAATGTTCCTCATTTACATATTCTTCAATGATGTTCTCGTAATATTCATCGACATCAGCATCATCTCCAAATAAATTGCGAAAATCCTCTGATATATCCTACGAACTTGTAAGAAGGCAAAATACATAATGTCAAATTCAACCATTGCAGTTTATGCTCATCCAATTTCTGAACACTCTAACTGTCTAGTTAAAACAGATGAGTTATAACACTCGAGGTAGAAGTCTTTGACGTATGGGGGATAGATTTTATGGGGCCATTCCGCTCTTCTAGGGGACACCAGTATATTCTCGTGGCGGTCGATTATGTCTCAAAATGGATGGAAGCCACTCCTTATGTTCGGTGTGATGGGAAGTTCATGTCCAAGTTCCTAAAGAGGGTCATTTTCCCTAGATTTGGCATCCCTCGGGTGATTATTAGTGACAACGGTTCCCACTTCATAGAAGAGGTTTGAAGCTTTGCTCTCTAAATATGGTATCAACCATAAAAAGGGGCTTCCCTATCACCCTCAAACTCAAGGTCAAGTGGAAATCTCGAATCGGGCCATTAAGGAAGTTCTTGAGAAAACTGTGAACTACTCAAGGAGAGATTGGGTGGACAAGCTGGATGACGTACTATGGGCTTACCGGACAGCCTATAAGACACCCATAGGAACGACTCCTTACCACTTAGTTTACGGGAAAGCTTGCCATTTTCCCGTGGAACTTGAGCAAAATACCATGTGGGCTATAAAGAAAATGAATTATGACCTCAAGGCATCAGGTGAAAGGAGATTATTCCAGCTAGAGGAACTTGAGGAGTTGAGGCGACAGTCGTATGAGAATAACAAGATATACAAGGAGCAAACCAAAGCCTGACATGACAAGAGATTAAACCATCGAGGGTTTGAGGTAGGAGACCGAGTCTTAATCTTCAATTCAAGACTCAAGCCCTTCTCTGGAAAGTTGAGATCTAAGTGGTTTGGGTCGTTTGAAATCATAAAAATTCACCCGGCTGGTGTGGTTGAGTTGAAAAATGACAAGGGAGAGACATTGAAGGTGAACTCCTCCAAGATCAAGCCATATTTTATGGGCGAGGAGTATGCGGGGACGATTGTGGTCTACCTCGCTAACCATGAAGCTTGAAGTGTTGGGTCGAGCTAGAGACCATAAATAAGCACTTTATGAGGAGGTACCCCGTACTTTTGATGAGGGCATATAGTGACTATATATTGGAAGCATTTTGATAGTGAAATTTGGGGATTAATGTGCTTAATTGATCTTTTATGATCTTATTTCGCTATCTTAACTAAGTTTTGTGTGTTTTGTTCAATTTGTGAAAATTAGTGATATGAACTCTAAAGCTCACATCCATTACTTGATTCATCACTAAAAGAGCTTTCCGACGATATATTATAAGGTCAATTCCGAGTTGAGATGATGGAGTTATGAGTAAAATAGCAGAAAGTGTGCAAAAATGGATATATGTCCACTCTTTTGGTCACCATCATTTCCACAAGTATGCTATGACTTTGAGACTTATGCCAATGAAAAGTAGACTCCTAGAGCTTTCCGAAAAGTCAAGAACCAAGTTAATCGGACGTCGGACGAAGGAAATATGGCCGAAACAAGACGACCCAAAAAACTCCAGAACCAACACGACCCGTGTTGACATCAACACGGTCCGTGTTGGCCTCCAGAGAGCTCAATTTCCCCAGAAACCATCAACACGACCCGTGTTGAGACCAACACGGACCGTGTTGGCCCTGTTTATGACGATTTGGCCGTTTCAACTTCTCTTAATGGCTATATAATTGTAGATTCGGCTGATCCATCCATCACCATCCACCTTCATCTCTACCATCATCCATCCCTTCCTCCACAAACCCATCCACATTCATCCTTAGTTGAAGATTGAGAGTTTATTGGAGATTGAAGATCAATTCTCAAGAAATCCATTGACGTGGAGGAGCAAAAGTCCCCACCGACTACCATTCAAGCGAGGAATGATTTCCATATCGGTTTACTTCTCTTTCTTTTAGATTTCATGCTTTCTAGAATAGATTTTGATATGTTTTGTGTTTTGAACATGAGTAGTGAGTAGTTTCTTTTAGTTTGGGGGATAATCCCTTTCAAGTTTCTCTTATGGATTGAGTATTGTTGGATTGAACAAGTTTGTTTATCTAGTTTGAATGCATTTTATTTATCCTTTGAATATGTATGTCATTGCTTTTGCTTGATCACCATTAGCATGAATTTAGAATGTTGAATGAAGTACCGAACGGAGAAATTCGATATTCGGAGCCCTTAGGATTAAACTGGTTTATGAAGTGAACTAGAGATAGAAGATTTTGTAACTAGGGGTCATTGGATAATTTGATCTTTAACTTAGATAAAATTGACACAATAAAGAGTCCAAGAGATCAATTTTATTAAGCAATCCGTTTCATTGCCAAAAGCTTGCTACGGAAGAATTTATGCGATTATCGACTCTAAAATGTACCAAATTAGTGACATACATGTTCATTCCACTTGTTTGATTCATAGAGTTACTTAGGTTTTATCCTCTGAACGTCTTTCTCATATTGATTTCATCTTGTGAATTGTGTGAATATTTGATTTATTTGACCTTTTTAGTGACTAGAACTAGAATTAGTTATTCTCAATCTAAAACCCGACCGATTTAGCAATCACTTAGGAAGCTAGTTTGGTGTGTAGTTAGCAAAGTCCCTGTGGGATCGACCTTGATACTTGCTACACGTACACCCGTGCACTTGCGGCCTATCAACTTCCCATTTCTTTCATCTTTCCTTCTTCCTTTTTGTTTTTCTTTTCTCCCTTCTTATCTTATCTTTTGTTTTTCTTCCTTGAGGTATTAGTTCTAGGTAGTAAAAGCAAGAAATGAAAGAAAAAAATTGGAAAAAGCATAGAGAAAAAAGAAGAAAAAAGAGAGTGTAAAAAGAATGAAAAATGTTTTTAGAAAAAAAAAGAGAGAGTGAAGGTGTGAGAGGAATAATGTAAGTAGAGGAGTGAGTAAATGAAGTCTTTCTGGGTTTTGAGAGTGTTTGAGAGTGCAAGTGAAGAAGATATCAACATGAGAGGGAGTTAAGGTTTTAGGACTTACTCTCATATTGAAAATCTGAGAGTTTCAGGTTTGGGGACAGAACGAGGTAGCAAGCGCTACGCAGCTCGTAACACCCGCTAAGACAGAGGATAAAGCAAGCAAGAGAAGCAAAGCAAAATTCCAGTTCATCGCGCCCGCGACGGGACTTGTAGCGGCCGCGAAGCTTTTTCTTCATTTCTTCCAGAACGTCGTCGCGGGGGTCACCGGAGGCGTAACGACCGCGACAACAGCAAGCTCAAAATTTCCAATTCCCAGCTTTGTCGCGCCCGCAACATGTCGGAACTGCGTAACTTTTCGACCCTTTGAACCCTATTTCTCCCCTTTATAATTCATTTCTTCTTCCTTCCTTCTTCTCAAACTACTCACTCCCTCTCCAAAACCCTAGCACCCGCGACCTGAACACTCCCATTCTCACAAAAATCTCCCTCTCCCTCCTTCAATTCGCCACACCCACACCCTCCATTCTCCAAATCTCACCTCCTTCACCTCTCAAAGTGTGCAAATCTTTGGAGATTCATCCTTTGAGGCTCGATTGTGGCTGCAACTCGGTCCTAGGCACTCATTCCAGGTAACTCTCAAGTAAAATGTTGTGCTAGTTCATTTTTTCTACTTACTTTGTGTGTTGCTTGTGTTGGAATTTCTTGTTGAGACTTAGGTGCTATGCTAGTTGTGTTTCCTCACCCCTTGCCATCACATTTCACCCTTGTTCAAGTTATGGGTCGATCAAAAAGAGCTTGTACTGGTGAGCCTCCTCCCTAACCACCACCCGAGTCATCATCTCATGATAAAAACCAGTACAAGGCCCAGCCGACAACTCTAATTCAGAGTGGCCCACGAGCCAAGGTCACCTTTCGATATGATATGCACAAGCAATGTTATATGAAGTTTAAGGAGCGGAAAATCTGTGCTCCGGATGTATACGACGCGGGGACGATGGAGGCCGAGTACTGCAAGCTGAGCTTTGATTTCTTCATTCGGACCTTGGATTGGGAGGTCTTTATAACGATCAACGATTTGATCGTCAACCAACCAGTCCTTGAGTTTTTAAGCTCATTGCGGGTGCATGATGAGGGTTCTTCGAAAGCGACATTCAACTACCCGGTGGCCAATAAGGAAATGTCGTGCACCGTCCATGACTTGTGTCGGGCACTTGGTTTTCCCTTGGATGGTAAATACTATGAGAAGCGTGTCAAGTTTAACGAGCAAGACGCGATGAAATCACTAACTTGCTGGCAGCAGATGTATGCCAAGTCTCGAGGCAGGCACATGAAGTTCCATTGCCCAAGAAACTCCAAAACACAGGATTTTAGCAACCTTGCTGTCTGAACCCTTCATCGCATTGTCACGAGCTCCGTGTTAGGCCGGGACGACGGGCGACCGAAAGTCCGCAAGGACGACCTATTTGCGATCTTCAACACTATGCAAGGTCGTCGCGTCAACACAGGATCATGGATTCTGCATTGCCTTAGGGAAATAAGCATATAGAATCGGCCCATGGTGATAGGAATGGGCCACATCATACGCCACTTCCTCAAGCAACAAGGTTTCGAAGCTTATCTAAACAAATGGAAGCCGCGTTATTTCCCCGACCCCATCGACAGAGTCAGGCTGCAGAAAATGGGGATCCTAGCCAAAACCGAACTCGTACCATCTACCTACACGGATATGAATCCCATAAAGCATCTATTCATTTGGATCTGGAGCACGCCAAGTGATGGTTGGACATCACCAACGCTCACAATTAGTCATGTGGCCAAAAGTATGGCTGCTGCCGCAAGATGGGAGGCCCGGACATGTCCGACGATGAGGAAGAGGAAGAAGGTGAAGACGGTGAAGAGGGAGATGAAGGAGAAGAAGAAGAAGAGGAAGAAGAGGGACACATTGAGGAAGGTGAAGCCAGTGGGAGCTAGTCTTGGCGTGGTTCGTTGGGGGCATATCAACACTCAACTCGAATAGTTGAGTGTTAACTTTCAGGAGCAGTGGACCTTGCTCCAAAGCCAGCATAATTTGTTGGAAAGTCAGCAAGACCTACTCCATGCCTAGCAGGAACACTTGGCAATGTTCACACGCAACTCCAAAGACACGAAGAGTACATTCAGCAACAGAACCAGTATTGGCGCGACTTGGGGTATTATCACTACACCGTCGCCGGTCACAACCCAGCGCTAGAGGACTATACCAACCCATACTACCCCGTGTACTTCCCATACTACCCATATCCTCCCCTGGGAGGATCCGAGCAATGATTTTATAAGCATCCCTGCCCCCAATCATCTTTTTTATTGCATATGCATGAATTCCGGATGTTGAATAAGTGTGGGGGGGGGGGTGCTCTTTAGGGGAATTGGGCGGGAAAGGAGTCGCTTGTCTGGTTTTGTTAGGGTTTGCTGTTGGCATGTCTTGATGGTTCCATGTAGTTGTTGTATCCTTGTCTTTGTGTGATCCCAATGGTTGTTACAAGTCTTTTCCTATGGGTTATTCTGGTGGGGTTGTCGGTTTGCGCAAGATTTCATCAAGCGTAGGACCGGGTTTGTCATGTGTTTCACCCTCAATTCTCACCTCAAGCGATGAGATTCGAGGTTGAGGTTTATCACATTCAATGTATATGTTGTAATTATTTTTCATCTTTTCTTTTAGTTAGTTTATTCCCGTGTCACATGCTAGAGCTTATGCATCTAGGAAGTCTCTTGTAATTATCCTAACCATGTGCGTAATTCTTATGGATCCTGAGATGAGTATCTTTGCTGAAGAATTTGAGGTAATCTCTTTCAACCCTCTCTTTGTTGATCCATCCCGCATTCTTATTTTTCTTATTTTGGTTGCACACCCCTAAGAGTGTTTGTGTTGGATACTTTGTTGTTGGAGCCTTGTGGGCTCGGGGTGCCACCCTTTCTTTGTGCTAGGTATTGTATATATCTTTTTGTTGGTTTTCTCTACCTTTCATTTGATGCCCTTCCCACAATGAGGACATTGTGGCATTTTAAGTGGAGGAGGGAGGGGGGGGGGGAGGGGGAGTTATTTTATGCTCAAGGTAGATCACCTAGCTGTTATTATGCTTTTCTTAGGTTTTAGCTAAAATTTGAAAATTTGAAAAAATTTTGAGAAGAAAAAGGAGAAAAAATGGTGAAAAACCCCTAAAAGTTTTCGTTTTCCTTTAGTTTTTGTTTTATTTTTAGAATCACGTAGTCAATGGTTCGAAGTCTTGTTAATCTTCTTAAAAGAAACTGGTTTAAGCACTGTTGGCTCTAGTCCAGGTATTACCATGATTCATCTGTTTAGATTCCCTTCATTGATTGCAAAATGAGGTTCTTGATTCTTTCACGTCCTTTTTGAAACTGTGAGACCTTAATTTTTCACCTTCGAGCTTGTTGAAAAAGTGAAAGTTAATTAAAATGAAATAAATGGTTAATAGTCGGCTAAACCAACAAGGACCGATGTAAGTGGGCGGCACTCACATCCCTTAAGTACTTTGTTACGTACGAAGTAGCCTAAGTTGGGAGGGCGACCCCTTTTCAGAGGGCCGTACCAAATCTCGAAAAACCCGACTTAAAAATTGAAAAACGTAGTGAAAAAGTTGGTTCACCAATGTGGTTTGACGTGGGTGGTTGCGGCACCCTCGTTCTTAAGTACAATTGTACGAACGGAGCAAAACCACGCTGGAAGAATAACCCCTTTACGGGTCGTGATGCAATCTCGAATCATGCCAACTAGAGAAAAAACATAGAAGAAAGAAAAGAAAAAAAAAGAAAGAGAAAAGAAAATATATAGCTTAACAAGTGAATAAAATGTGGGCCCTTTCCTTGCGTTTCCTGTAGCCCTCACCAAGCCAAGGGCGACACAAGCAGGGGGGCAACGCTTTGTTGACCTTTTGCTTTGAAATGAGCTCGGGTGTGATTTTTGCTTCGGGTCAATCGGAATCAATTAGGATACACTTGCACTTGTGCACAAAGGATCTTATTTTGTAGGAGACGTTTGAGAATTGAAAACCTCTAAGATTGATGATACCTTGGATTAGGTGTTCTTGATGTGCTCGTATCCGTTCCTTTTAGTTGATTAACATTGCTTTTCTTACAGTTGATTGCATGATCTATTAACAAGCGGCTCATTTTTAGGCCTAAATAATGCTCTCGGGCTTGGCCTTTTGGCTCAATTTCGGTATGTTTTCATTGTTTTTACTTGCCTTTTAGTTATTTTGTAAGTTTCTTGCACTTAAGGTGAAAAAAAATGCATAGGAGCCATTTTGAGGCCTTTTAGGGGGTCTCGAAGGATTTCCCGGGCCAAGATGAGCCAAAGAACGAGCAAGGGCAAAGTTGGGACAACCAAACTTCTCCTAAGGAGCCATTTACAGGTTGTTGCACCCACTACCAGGCTTATAGCGTGCGCGACAAGCCCAAATTCTGATGTCCAGTTGGTCGCCCCTGCTACGATTTCGTAGCAGGCGCTACACTCAAGAGGAGATTCGTTCAGGAGGTTGTCGCACCCGCGACACCAGTGGTGACGCCCGCGACACGAGACGGAGAAGAATGAGGAGGAAAATTTTCTTAGGAGGGTCGCGCCCGCGACCAATATTGTAGCGGCCGCGACCTCGCGCTGATTTCAAATCGCCTCCCAGATTTCGCTGTGTCGCGCCTCCCATGCCCTGCAATTTTACGCGTTTTGTGGGCTAAAACAGTTGCGTTTTATGCAACCTCCATGCTTTGGATATATATGATTAGTGACGATTTTTTCAGGGAGGACTTTTAGAGAGAGAATTAGTGATTGTTTACTGTTCATCTTAGCTAATTAGTGAGAAATTATTGAGAGATTAGAGAGATTGTGCTTGGATTCTTGTTTGGATTCGAAGTTTTATTGAAGATTGAAGTTATTTTCTGCATTTGCTTGTGAAGTTCATCAACTCTTTTAATCATCCTTGGTTCCAATCATCTTGCTAAGTATTTCTTGCTCATTACTCCATTTAATTAGTTCTTATTTACTAGTTCGATTATCTTTTGTGTTGATTGCTCTTTGGTTATTATGATTGCTAGTAATAGTGTTGTGATCATGTTTCGTTTCGTTTCGAGAATGTTAATGTTAGTTTAGTTATTAGGATGATTAGTGGCTAGAAACCTTATGGGTTAGGGGGTAATTAGGGGTGTGGATAGATGATTAGGAATGGGTTAGCTCTTTTAGCGAGTAATTAGGTGGAAAATCACTTTCCCACTCCAATCCTTCCTTCAAGTGCGATATAATTGGGACCGAAAACTCTCGAATGCATCGAACACTTGTCAATGGAAGGTTGGAGAGGGGATAGCTAACACTTGCCAATGAAAGTGGGAAAGAGGTTAGCTAGGGAATTCCGTTATATTAACCCTCCCGGTCTGTGGTGGACTTTGAGGTAGTTAATCTGGACTACCCTCGAAAGAGGGAGGTCGGTGGGTCTTTTCTAGCGGAATTCCCATTTGGTTTTCTTCGCTTCTTGCTCTCTTGTTGCAAAACCAATCTCCTTAATCCTGTTCGCATCTTGAAAATCCCCCGAAGCCCATTTCCCTATCTTGATTGAACCTTAGGTTGTTTGTTGCTCTGTTACCCTTGTGAACTTAGCTTGTGTCTCGACCTAGATTTTTTAACCAAGGCCCCTCGCTCCCTGAGAAAGAACAACAAATCACCGGGTATACTAACCTACTCTACAAGGCCTCCATGCAATAAAAATACGCCCACCTGTATGAAGATGTCAGTTACTATAGGAGGACCAATACTTGAACATACCTTAAGTTATGATGCTTTCTTTTTGGTATTTCAATTTTGTCTCTATCAAACAGATTACTGATGGCTTTATGCCCCGCAAGAAGATCATTGTATCTTCTTGCTTTCTAGGGTTATCGAGACCCCTTATATTCCACGTGAGGACATTCATTGTGCATCCTCTATGTTGTCATCCTCGTCTTCCTCAAAAGCATCAAAGCTGTTACAAACTTGTGTGTTTTATTGTCCATCATTGTTTTATCTCCTATGTGTGTATGCACCACCGCCTTTGTCTCTGGATGCTGTCGTTTTAGTAGGCTTGATAAAACCTTGCTCGTCTACTTCTCTAGCCACTTGCTTTTTTGGTCTCTAGACCTGCTTCTTCCTCCTCCTGTTTACAATTGCAGATTTCGGCGCTATGTCTTGATATTTCTTCTTACACTCTTCTACTACGTGCCCCATCATCTTAGAGTGCCTGTACTTGACAGGCTTCCAATTATATTCCACCTTTTGAGACATGAGTTCATCTTCCTCATTCAGAAACTTGATTTCTTCTGGTAGCTGCCCTTCAATTTTACCTCAATCAAAACTCTTGTTGTTGCGAGATGTGTCCATTCTTTTGTGGCACGATCAGTTTGACAGGGACACCTAAACTTACCAAACTGCTAAGATTTGCATTACTCTAATATTGTATGTCAATGTGTGGAAATCGAACCCATATTGGAAGAGTCTTGATTTCATCAAGATCAATTCTTTGCTTTGGTGTCCATGGTTTAACGATGAGAGGCTTATTATCAAAGAATATTCCACATGCTAACACATCATGTCTCTGCTCCTCTTTTTCAAAACAAACAAGAAAAAGTCCAGTTCAGATTACAACAATCTTATTAATTTCATACTGTCCCCAAATCCGCTTAATAAACCCTTCCATAACTGAAAATGGCATGTTTGCACCAATCACACAACAGAGGATTGAATTATGCCAATATTGCACTTCTTGAGCAACATCTTGTTTCTCTATCTTTGCTACTGGGGCCCCCTCAATCTGCACTGCCTCAACATATTTCAATGAAGTTTCTGCATCAGGGTCTACCAGGGAGGCATAGGAAGATTTAATCTTTACTGGTTCGATCCTGTTGCGCCTGCTTCTCGGTTGCCTTCAAAGCACTGCCATCAAATGCAGTAGCTTGAGAGTTCGATTGTTTTTCCGAAGCACGCCTACCCACTGAACCAATTGTGGATTTTGCCCGCTTCCAAGTGGCCATTTTCGATGCTTGTTGATTTTGATCCACTTTCTTTGCTCTTGCCATGGCTAGGGAGACGACAATCAGACCCTCAATTGTTAGAAAGGTTGACTCAATTGATATTTGATATTTTTTTATATTTTCGACTAATTTTATCTAGTAATCTTTAGGGTTTTATGCATTTTTAAAAGCTAAATACAACGAGTTATCTTATATTTGATAAACTAGTTATACATTTTTCATGTTTTTAACAAATTTAGGTAATCTTTAAGGTTTTATGCTTTTTTAAAAGATAAATACATCGAGTAATCTTATACTCGTATTTGGTACATCTTCATGTTTTAGCAAATTTAGATACCAGAAAACTAAAGCTCTAACTTATCTTTTATTGTCTATATATATTTCAAGAGAAATATATTTTGTTCGATCCACTCAAAAAAATAAAATGAAAGTTCAACATAAATAAACGTAAAATATTACTGAGTTGAAAGTTTTATCGGTCGTGCGTTCAAAAAAAAAAAGAAAGTTTTATCGGTCGTTAATTTTGTTTTTCAATTGTGGTAGTTGAAATTTCCTATCATTAATTTGCATAAAAAAATTTCATCTATTTAAAAAGTTATATTTCAATAATAAATACAATTAACTGTTACAAAGTATTACTTCGATCAATATATATTAATTTTCTTAAGGTATAACAACTAGTAGTTTTTTTTTTTTTTTTGATAGGAACAACTAGTAGTTTTATATATATAATAGTTGATAGAATTTAAATTGTTAAATTTTGTAAATAATTAAACCTTAATAAATAGAATTACTTCTTGCGACAGTTGCTTTAAACAATAAAAACTGATTTCGATATTTTAAAGATAAAATTGACTATAGTTATATTTTTTAATGATGATAATCCAAAAAAATTTCACCTACAATACAATTCCCAAAATGAATATGAGAAGAATTTCTCAAACACTTTAAATTTAATAAAACCACCAAGCATGTGATCTTTTTTTTAAAATAAGAAATCAATCTCATGACTCATGAAAGAAGTCGTAAAATAAACCTAAAAAATTGGTTATAGAAGAAGCCTCAGCCGTAGACGTGGTCCAAAATTTCCTATCATTAATTTGCATAAAGAATTTTTCACCTATTTAAAAAGTTATATTTCAATAATAAATACAATTAACTGTTACAAAGTATTACTTCGATCAATATATATATTTTCTTAAGGTATAACAACCAGTAGTTTTTTTTTTTGATAGGAACAACTAGTAGTTTTATATATATAATAGTTGATAGAATTTAAATTGTTAAATTTTGTAAATAATTAAACCTTAATAAATAGAATTACTTCTTGCGACAGTTGCTTTAAACAATAAAAACTGATTTCGATATTTTAAAGATAAAATTGACTATAGTAATATTTTTTTAATGATGATAATCCAAAAAATTTTCACCTACAATACAATTCCCAAAATGAATATGAGAAGAATTTCTCAAACACTTTAAATTTAATAAAACCACCAAGCATGTGATCTTTTTTTTAAAATAAGAAATCAGTCTCATGACTCATGAAAGAAGTCGTAAAATAAACCTAAAAAATTGGCTATAGAAGAAGCCTCGGCTGTAGACGTGGTCCAAAATCTCCCATTTTCTTTATCATAGGTAATAGTCCAATCAATTGACACATGAGGTAGAAGGTTGACCTCTTACCACTCAAGCAAGAGGTGATTGACATATCCCTTTTTTCTTGATCCAAAAAAAAATCTAGAAAATAGTGATGAAAAACCTAAAAAAATTAAATAAAATAGAATACTAGTAGTACTACCCACACATAATGTTATCCTAGAAAAAATCTAAGGCTAAAGTTGTCATTTTCCTATGGATTCCAACTCTACAAGCAACACTCTCCGGCCCCACCTCTAAATCGACGGCCACGAATCCTTCAACATTACACGTGTCAAAATAAGAGAAGCTTCTCCCCCACACTTATTCCACATTCGGGGCCTGGGCAACCAATTTAATCCCCACAAGCGTCCTCAATCTTTTCGTCTACCATTCAACCTCCTCCTCCAATGGCTTCCTCTCTCTCTCTACCTTTCTCTCTCCTCCTCCTCCTCTCCCTCTCCTCCGCCATCATCGCCGCCGATGACCTCCTCATCCAGCAGGTCGTCGACGTCGAAGGAGCCAACACCGGCGCCGTCGACCTGGACTCCATGCTGTTGAACGCCGACCACCACTTCTCTCTCTTCAAGGCTAAGTTCAACAAGAAGTACGGCTCTCAGGAAGAACACGACCGTCGATTGTCCATCTTCAAGGCGAATCTCCGACGTGCGAAGCGTCATCAGACTTTCGATCCTTCAGCCGTACACGGTGTCACCAAATTCTCCGATCTTACTCCGAAGGAATTCCGGCAGAGGTATCTAGGTTTGAACGGAGGTAAGAAGAAGCTCAGGCTTCCGTCCGATGCCAACAAGGCTCCGATCTTGCCGACGAACGATCTTCCTCAGGACTTTGACTGGCGTGACCATGGCGCTGTTACTGGTGTCAAGGATCAGGTTTGACCTTTTGTTTTTTCACTGTAAATTTTTACTTATCTGCCTTAGTATCTATCGAATTGGAGGATGACTTATTGACTTTTTAATTAAATTATGTTGGAGCTCGTTTTTGATATTTAGTTGTGGTTGCCTGGTTTTTGCTGTGCTGATTTTTGTTTAGGTTACTGTTAGTTGAATATTTCTTTCCTTCTTTTTGGTCTTTATTGCTAAGAATATGCTGTTGAGAAATTGTCTTGCAAGATGGAGAGGTGAATTAATTCTTTCGCCTTTAATTAAAAAGTATTTCCGTCCTGAAGTAGTGGATTAGATTTCTGTCATGAGGTAGTGGATTAATTTTCCTTCGGAAATTGGTAAATACATGCTTACCAACCACTCACATGCTCAGGAATAGGGTGTTGTGTGTGAGTGATGGGTCTTTGAATGACTCGCTTTACCTAACTATAGTCCCCTACTCCTTCCAGAAAGCAAAAGAAAAAAAAAAGAAAAAAGAAAAAAAAAGATCTCTTTGATTCTTCTAGGCTACGTAGTATGTTTTAATGATTTGTATAATAATTGTAAATATTTAAGTTGATTCTGATTATGTGAAATATGAACAGGGTTCATGTGGATCTTGCTGGTCATTCAGCACCACTGGCGCTTTGGAAGGTGCTCATTATCTCGCAACTGGAGAGCTTGTGAGTCTAAGTGAGCAACAGTTGGTGGATTGTGATCATGAGGTTTGTAATTTCTCATAATTTGTGAATTTTAGCTTTGGTCATGCAACTAGTGTTGTGCATAAATATCTAGTTTGTTATGGATGATGCTTTGTGTCTAGTATTTACCAAGAACATGTTAACAAAAGGATTGTTCATATTCCAGATTATGTCAATTTGTGTCCTGCTCATACAAGGTCGATGCGTTCCACCAAAACTTTGTAGAATACTTTATATCACCCAGTGAGCCCATCAATTATAGGATAGGGGAATTATTCTGTGGACCAGTCTAATAATTATTCTGTGGATTGGGTGTCTAATAATTTTACCGTTAGCTGCACCTAACCTTCTTTCTTGTGAGACTTATCTCCATTGCTCTTTGAATGGTGTAACTGCTTTAATAGTTTGTTACTTTTTTTAATTAGTTTGTTATTTGGGCTACTGTTTTGCCTCAATGAGATAGAAAACCTACCCCACCCTTTACTTGTGATCAAATTACCTGCCTTGAGCTGTTTTGAGTCATTTTTTTAATTTGAAAGTTTAGCTGTGGACACAGATCGCCTGGATTAGGTTGTAGTCTAAACGGCGTTTGTTTAGTTTAAACTATATTGAAGGGTTATCTATAGATACATGTATGGATCATTGTTGTTCTTCTATTGCAGTGTGACCCTGAAGAACAAGGTTCATGTGATGCTGGATGTAACGGTGGATTGATGAATAATGCATTCGAGTACTTGCTCAAATCTGGTGGAGTTCAAAGGGAGGAAGACTATCCCTACACTGGCAAGGACGGCACTTGCAAATTTGACAAAACCAAGATTGCTGCCAAAGTGGCAAACTTCAGCGTAGTTTCCATCGATGAAGAACAAGTTGCTGCCAATTTGGTGAAGAACGGCCCCCTTGCAGGTCGGTCCCTAACTTGATGTTTTAAATCTCATTTTCTTTTGCTTTGACAAATCGAAACATCAAAATGCTCAATCTTTTCCCCTTTGCATTGTTTGCAGTGGGCATAAATGCGGCATACATGCAAACTTACATTCATGGAGTTTCCTGCCCGTACATTTGCATGCGGCATTTGGACCACGGTGTGCTTCTAGTTGGGTATGGTTCAGAAGGTTATGCTCCAATAAGGTTCAAGAACAAGCCGTACTGGATCATAAAGAACTCATGGGGAGAAAACTGGGGAGAGCACGGTTACTACAAAATATGCAGAGGCCACAACGTGTGTGGTGTCGACTCCATGGTTTCAGCCGTGGCTGCTGTGGCAACTGCTCCAGCCAACCCATAAGATTGAAAACAAGCATTATGTTGTTGCTGTCCTCCCGTTTATAATAGGATGGCCAATTGTTGTATATATAATGTTGCTGCTGCACTTCCAGTTGCAGTAAACCTCTGTTGCTAGTCACTACTTTTTAAGGTTTTACTGTTTTAATCCTTAGTGGCTTAGGGCCTGGCTGCCTTCAAGTGGATTTTCATATGTATCAAGAGCCCTGCTCATTTCATCATGTTGTTTTATCCAACTGCTGCTTTTCTAGTACTTGTTGATATTGTTAGCATTGCTCTTGCTGTTGCCCAGTTGCCCTTATGTGAATCAAGTCGTTATTTATGGTCATATATAAGCTTAAAATTAGAATATTAATATGGGGGCCACAGAAATCTGTCACTGAGCTCAAACTGATTATATATATACATATACGGGCAGGAAACTTAGGTAGGAATGAAAGAAAGTTAGGTAGGAATGTTAAAAGACTAAATTTTAGCAATTGATTTCACATCTAACGTTATGTGGTTATGGATATTTGGGTCAGGGGGCGTGGTCATATAGATTTCATAATCATACTTTCTAATATTTATAACCACACCTCCTGAAATGTATGACAACGCTTCTTTGAAATGCAAGATCACATTTTTTGAAATGCATGACCATACACCATTGGAATGTATGATTAGTGGTTGAGATTTACTTTTTATACCTTCTTACTAAACTCTTTCTATCAAATTCATTATATATATATATATATATATATATATATATATATATATGCTTGTTTGGTGGACAACACATGAATGAAATTGACTAGGAATGAGTTCTAGTTTTTATTTTTTCTGTTTGGAGAGTAATTTCTGGAATGAAATTACAATCCTAGAGGATTTACTATCCCTCCCAAATAGGGGGATTAGAAACCTCCCAAATATGGGGGGAATAGGCTATCCCTTTTCTTTCACAACAACAAAACCAATAATAACAACAACAACAATAATAATAATAATAATAATAATAATAATAATAATAATTATTATTATTATTATTATTATTACTACTATTACTAATAATTATAATTATAAAAGTAAATATTAATAATTAATAATAATTATAATAATAATTATAATTATTAATAATTAATAATAATAATAATTATAATAATAATTATTAATAATTATAATAATAAATATAATTAATAAATAATAATAATTATTATTATAATAATTAATAATAATCATAATAATAATAATAATTATAATAATAATAATTATTAATAATTAATAATAGTAATTATAATTATAATTATTAATAATTAATATAATAATAATAATTAACAATAATAATTATAATTATAACAATAATTATAATAATTATAATAATAATAATTATTAATAATTAATAATAGTAATTATAATTATAATTATTAATAATTAATATAATAATAATAAATAACAATAATAATTATAATTATAACAATAATTATAATAATTATAATAATAATTATAATTATTAATAATAATTTATAATAATTAATAATTTAGTAATATTAAAATTAGTAATTAATAGTTAATAATTAATAATAAACATATATATTAATAATTAATAAGTAATTATTATAATTAATAAATAATTATAATTATAATTATTAATAATTAATATAATAAAATTATGATTGATCAAAATGTCAACAATTAAAAATTAATTTTTAATTATTAATCATTGATAATAATGATTAATTAATAAAAAATAATAATTTATAATTTATAGTAATAATATTATTAATTAATATGTAATAATAACTAATTAATAATTGATAATTATTAATTACTAAATTTTATTATTGTCATAATAATGATGATGATGATGATGATAATAATAATAATAATAATAATAATAATAATAATAATAACTATAGCTTTGATTCCATTCCACTGCTCACCAAACACTTTCATTTCAGGGTTCTAATTCCATACCCAACCCCTTGAGATTCTAATTCCATACCCAACCCATTCCACTTTTCTCTCCAAACAAGCCTTATATGGTGTCGATATCATAAATGGTGTCGTGTTCAATTTTAAAGGTTATTTGATTTTTAGATCAGTTAAAGAGTCACAGATGAACTTAGCTCGATTTTTGTATCAGATGAAGAGGCACAGATGAACCTGCCAAAGTCAACATAAAGATAAATGCAATATTAAAAGAAAGAGGGGAAGTTCAAATTAGGGCGGTGAATGAGACAGGATTGACGGTGACATGCATATAATTTGTGTGCATTCCCATTTCCCACTTGGCTGTATAATCAGGTGCAGATAGCAGCAGCAAGTATAGCAGTATATCATTATCGTCACACAACTGTATTAGATTTTACAAGAGTTTTGCCATGTCAAAACTGAGTATACAACAAAGACTGAGTATACAACAACAAATGATGTTACAAATATAACCTATTTCCTTACACAGCTAACAATTCTCATCAGTTTTTTTTTTTTTTGGTGGGGTCCACCCCTTACTCCCAAAGTATCGATGTATGTAACTACCAGCTATCTTGACAGCTCTCGGATATGAATACACATTGGCAATGTCCACTCCAATCTTCAAGGAAATTTCAGCGGAACATTTCCAAGAGGATGAAGTGAAAAATGCCAGTATCTCAACAATATGTAGTCAACACAGATGCAAACCCAATCAGTATGCAGAAATCACTTATCTGAGGTCTACCCATGCATTCTAGTTGTGTTTCCAAGGATAAGACGACTGATAAGCTCAAAGAATGGGGTCAGTGAGGAGGACGGTTTGGCGAAATCACTCATCATCATCGGTAAGCGAGGCAAATGAGAAGGGCTGGAATTTGTAGCCGTCTCCCTCGTAGAATTTGTTCTGAAATTCCACCCAGTGGAGACGCAAGGCATGAAGGAACGCACTGAGCGTTTCCATTACCAGCAACACGCCACCAGTTGCAGAAATGAAGACAACGATGCCAATAATGAGGATGACAATGTTGTTGTACCTACAGTTGTGATCAGAAATGGTTAAACTTGTTTTCATCATACTCTGAAATGAGGTTTATGTTTGAGCAAAAAACAACTTACCCCCATGCCAGTAGAAGTACTTTGTCATAGAAGACGCTGGAAAGCTCCGAATGCGCAAGACTGAAAAAGAGTACATATAGAATCAATAAAGGACAAGATTTCTACTCGACCCTCCCACATCTAAAATGTACACATTAACAGCTCTGTTTCAAGAAAAAGAGCATTTAAGGGGCAGAAGAAACAAAGGGGAAACATGCTCGATGCAGATCATGTACCCAAAGCTATTAGTTGTTATCAAAATTAGCAGTCACCACATCTGAAATCCAGAAATACCCCTGAGGTACAGAACGGGGCGATAAGCTATTGGCTACAGCACAAACTATGCACAAAAAAGGGTTGCACATTCATACTTTTCCATGCAGCTGGGTTTTCATTGCAGGGAGGATATGAAGGGATGAATACAACAGCCACCCCCTTGCAAATGACTGGCGTTTTCCTACTTTCCAATTTGCTTGAAATAAAGATCAGAAGTGCCACAAAACTATTGCGCACCTACCTGAGAGCCCATAACCGTAGGTATGAAGCTGTATTGGAGACTGCTCCAAGTACGAATTCGATGGTGTGTATAAGTTGATGAACAAAAATTTCACTGAACTCAAATTCTTCATGTTGGTGGGAATCATGCTCCATTTCAAACTCTGCAGAATCTTCGGAATTATCAAGGAGTGCATAAGTTCGCCCTTGGTGCCTCTGACAACAGACACCAGTATTAGATAGTTCATGAGTTCTACTAAAAGGTTTTTGAAAGTAGAGTATCAAATTCAAAACAGAAGGTCTCACTCACTTCTTCATGTTGCTTCTTCAGAAGAAAAGGCTTGGGGAACAGCATCCATGGTACAGAGATAAGTGCCAGAAACAGCAACAAAAGCTGGTAAAATAGTACAAAACAGTGTCAGCTGTTGGACTACTACCATTCTTGAGAAAGTGATACAAGGAAAATGGAAAACCTGAAAGAATTTCTGTCCAATGAATAGCTGATTCTCCCCAAGATCATCAGTAGGACTAAGGAACATGTATATTAATATATGGTAAAGATCAGCTTTAGAGCCCGTGCACCATTTTACGACAATGAGAAGTGAAAGGTACCCAAACAGGCTGTTCAAGAAAATCATCTGGGGAACAAACTGATACCTGTAGCAGTAAACAAATAGCAATATTGTGATGCAATCAAGATGATCGCTGCAGAAGTGATGACAAATTGATGGTAAAAGCACCACGTGAGTAAGTTGTGGTGACTATCCTGATTACCAGATATTCAAGTCATTCTTGAAGAATTTTCCGTTAAAATAGCTCAATACGATACCAAGGTTCATCTGCGCCACTCCAAGAAGGATCGACATTTTCATCTTCAATGAGTTTAAGAATGGCAGCTCACTACGACTACCATGCCAAACAGGATCCACCCCGAATGGGTACGTATCACGTACTTTTACCAAGCCTGATGTGGTGGCGTCCCTGTCATGGCTTGAAGGTTAATACAATATTTGTACCGAGGAAAGCAAGCATGAAACAAAAGGCTACTCTCCATACCGGCAAGAAGCATCACGACAAGAATAGGCGGAGCGTCCAAACAGCTCAAAAGGGACAGAAAAGAATTCATTATACACCAATCCTGTGTATATGGAGAACAATGCCATCATCATAATAACATAGCGTCCGCCAAATGTCATTTCCATGATATCTCCAAGTTTCTGTTTGCAACAAAAAGAAAAGCAATTTTAAAATTATCATCATAATCATAGATATGTCACAAGACAAGTTGCCCCCCTACGTCAACCCAAAAAGAAACAGAAAAAAACCCAATGAACCAAGAGAACAAAAGAAAGTCATTCACAAATAAAATCTTTAGTTTTGCATCATCAGAAGTGCCGTGGGGTGGGGGTGGGAAGCAATCTGGATCATCGAAGCTATCGAGCATATAAATTATGATGCTTTGACCATAATAAAGCACATTTGCACAAGGTATTATAACTTTCAGTATAGCTCCAATAAGAAGGAAAGGTGGTGAAGGAAAGACAGCTGGACAACCTAAAATGCTTGGCAAGAATAACTTTGTTATATCTGTATTTCCTGTGCATGCCACTCACTCAATGAAGAAAGGAAAACACTATGGTTTGTTTGGTCTTTGCTTTGACGTAAGCAAAGTGGTAAAGCAATGAAATATCCATCACCATTAAAATTGAGGAATGTAATAAAAATTAGATTGTGATCATATTTACCTCCACTTTTTCTATAGGAAAAATAAACAAATATATTAATAATAGGATCAAAAGGAAAGATGCTTAGTAAGCATTCTACAAAGTCATATACAATCAAAATAATGACTATCCACAGAATCTACCACATCCAACGAAAAAGAGCTAATCTTTCCATTAAGCCAAAAGAAGAGAGACTTGATGAAATTGTCTTTCAAGCACTGAAGAGAGTTTCAACTCCCTCAAAAGCCTTTCGGTTCATTTCTCTCAAGTACTCAGAAAAATCATGTGGTATGGCCATATATTTACCTCTATTTGTATATAATTATGATTACAATTACTTGGACATTCACTAGACAATGACAATTCTTATTGCTTCACTCCTTGCAACCAAATTAATACTTGCAATAGTTTCTCTCTCCTCTTTTCGTACTATAAGCCAAAAGTTTCTTAGAGTTACCTCTCCTCAAAAAAGCCAAAAATCCGATCCCACCATTTGAGAATTTCATCCATACCCTCCCCCTGCCTTTCTTCCCAATCTCTCTCATTGGTTTGGACTTCTTCTCTCCCCACTTGTGATTACTTTTGTACTTCATCACTCTTCTTTTTTAATAGGAAAAATAGATATATCAATAATTAGGAAGAAATGATCAGATGCTTACGAAACGTCCTACAAAGTTATGTATTTCACCACTCTTTTACTAAAACTGGCAATGTAATTATTTCATATTGCATTAGATACCTCACAGCATTACATAGTTAATAACATTGAACGCTTATTGAATCCCTGCCAAGCCAATGCCACACTAGAGCAAATGTGGTGTCGTTATGGGAATACAATTCAAGCAATAACTGTAAGTATATCTATTCGGAAAATAATGTTCAGTAAATTTGTTGACAGATATCGTGAATTCCAGGCAGGATTTTGTTTTCTTATTTCAAGCTTTGAGAAAAGAAAAATCGGATGACTTGGTTCATGAAGAAGCAACTTTGTGCTTCCTAATAAAAAAAGAAGCACCGTACCTGACTTGAGAGTTTCTTCTCCCTCATTATGAAGTACAATGTCGCTAGCAACAAACATATTCCATGACCCCAATCACCAAACATTACGGCAAATAGGAAAGGGAATGTGACAATTGTATATACTCCAGGATTTGCTTCCTGATACTTGGCAACCCTAAGCAGCAGAAGTAAGCAGCTGGTTATTAAAGTTTGACAACACACCAAGAAGCAATTTGCACTTTGCAGCTTACAACTTGTGTTAGAAAATAATATTGAAACATGATTTTTTGCATATACAACTAAACAAGTTCATGCAGGCGAGATAAAAACCTAGGAATGTTAAATCATTTAAAAAATAAGCTCTTGGAAGCTGTTTAATGCAATCAGGCTCTCTGTGCACACACCTGAGGTTTCTGGTGTATAAGTTCATTAGATTCAAGCTACAATCCCCAAAAAAAAAAAACAAAAACGGAGGTTTTGGTTAAGAGAATTGTTCTTGAGTGCAGAGGCGACAAAAGGTGCCATTTATCATTGCCCAGGACAAGTACAACCTCTCGTGTGGCAGAAAAGAGAAGAACAAAAGGAAAAGAAACAATGAAATATGTGGCACAACACCATGTTAACTAGTGGACAAATTACAAACTCATCATCAGCAACATTGAAAAGAACACCGTAATTTAATATAGTGAATAAAATCAAGCTCATGCAAGAATAGTTTACCCATAGGCGTCCACTATTTCTTGAAAAGCACTAGTGAATTTGTTCGTACGAAAATAAGTTGGTGGTAGTTCCTTTGTCTGCAAAACATGGAATATAGATCCTATCTGTGAGTTGCTATCATGGGTTGCTTGTTGCAGCGCATCCTGAATCTGTAAGGTTAATGAAGGCCAGTCAGACCAAGTCTACATTGTTGTCTCCATATCATTACAAAGGACTTAAACACAAACTCATGATAGATTGAACAGTAACACATTTCATTGAATCTGACCTGCTTTGTCGAAAAAACAGGACACCAACCTTCTGCAACAAGACACTTCTTAGTCACATCTAAGCTAAGCATGTTCAGTATATGATAAATGGATTTCTGCTTCTTAACCTTCCAAATGGAAAAAAAGAGGATTAGATGTTGTTCAATATAATCATACCAAACACATAGTAAATATAGGAGTCACTAGTCAGGAAGAGTGGCTCAATAGTAAAAGATGTGCAAAGAGCATTTTGACAAAGTACTGACCATGTGCTGCCATTGCTCGATTTCAGAGCCAATTGCACTTAAGACATTGTCACGGTGCACATGACCAACATCGATGGTAGTCTTCAGCTCAGAAAGTCTTGCGTTGACCTGGCAATGAACTTGTTAATGTTTGTTCTCATCATACATGCTATAACAGCAACAACTAGAGAGGCACAGTCCTTAAAAGAAACATCTATAGGGAATCAAAGTCATTAGAAATACAGTAATTAGACTGTTAACATAGGGTCTGTGAAGGTCCAGAAGTAGGCAGGACCTCAGCAGACATCACTGCTTCTCAAGAGACATTCACTCAACGATGACCCCCTCCCCTCCTCTACTCTCCTTTTTTCGGATGGTACACATGACAGTGCTCAAATTTCAAGTATCAAGCTACAGAAATCCGCTTGTACCATTTAAAGATCCAACAAGCAAACAAGTTCACTGCAAGTCACTTCCACATCCCTAGTCCAAAAAATCTCCCCCAAAAAGTAAAAAGGGGGGCAGCGGGACGTAGAAGGAAGATGAGAAAATTGATTAACACTGATTTACTCAAGTGACCACAGTTGAATGATCGAGCTTATGCCTTTTATGTATGACTATGTATCATTGTACAAAGCAAGAAACCCACAGAAGTTGCACTATATAACACGGTGATGACATTCTTGACGTTTTCCTTTTCTTTGCTTCGAGAAGCTATAAATGACCTTTCAGTTTATAGATTGATTGATCCACATATATAACTTTCTTATTGGCTCAAAAATCAAATCAGGTCATAGAAAACTCATGACAATACTCCCCCTAAAAGCTAAAATTTGCTCTCCCTAAAAAGCTGGTGTTGATAACTAATTGGACAAAAATAAATTTGGGAACCTTGACAGTACTGCATCAAAGAACAGTTAAATACCTCTGTCATCATCTCCTGTTGCTTTCTTGGGTCATCAGAGAAAGTGTAACGATTTGCTCCAAAAGCCTCACAAATCTTTACGATTTTGTTCTTTGCTCTTTCTCCAGAAAAGAATACAATAAATACATTTTTTTCAACCTGCAAAACCGTGTAACGTAAGAAGAGAACACTTAGGACAGAACTCCCCATTTAGGGCATGCTTCTGACGCAGAACTTCCCTCAACTGACCAAATGTTAAAAATTAGGATTTTTTTTGGAGGTAATGAGTTCGTTCTAACTAAACATAACTTGCGTGAACAAGCAACTAAGATTGATAAAGTAGCAAAGAAAGAAAGGATAAGGCAGTTCCCCAAGCTCTAGAAGAGAAATACTAGGAAAGGAAATGTTGCATTTACCTTTTCACCGGATGTAGGGTCAACAACAGGATATTCAAGTACCACTTGCTTCATAAAAACATTTCCCCTGGTTGCTCGGAAAAGAATCCTCTCAAATGCCATTGCTTTTTCTCTTGGGACTAGACCACTGATGAATCCAAGTCTACCTTGTTTTGATGGATCAACTGTCATCTCCTATAACAGAGCTAATATAGGTAAACTAGAGGAGAGGGATTTAAGTTGAAATATAATCCTAGTAAGAAAAAATAAAATTACCTGTTCCCTTAGCAGTGGACTGTCAATTGATTTGTCACCAAATAAATGTGCTTCATTTTCTCTCTGCCGAGCTGTTGCACCGTTTAAAGCTGAATGGAAAAATTCGCCAGCCTGAAACAGATTAACCAGTCTGTTGGATTTCTTTCTTGTATGTATGCAATTAAAACTGATGCTTCAACAAAGGTGCTAATCACAACCCAGTGGCAAGGATGAAGCTAAGGAGAAACAAAGAATCTTGCTGGTATATGCAGTGGCGGATCTCGACATTCGATTTAGGGGTGTCCAATATATTTTTTATTATATAAGTGTTTTTGAAAAAATAAAATAATAAAATTTAAATGTCAATAAAAATAAAAATAAATATTAAATGACATATTTATAAGCTTAACAAAATTTCACATCATCATATAAATATGTCCACCAAATAAATTGAAATTTCACATTAACTAGATATTTATATTTAAACTTATACTGATACACAATTATCAAATTCATTGACTTACACTTTTTGTTAATTGTAAAAAAATAATTTGGTACTCCCTCTGTCGCAACTAATTTGTCCAATTTACTTTTTCATGATCTTCGATGCATCACTTTTACCACTAATTTTTCACGTTTTATCTTAACAAGACTAATAATATTGTATTCGGGTAAAAATGTTTTCACCACAAATCTAATAGTGGTAGTCTTATATAATAATTCAGCATATAATTTGATAAATTAACGGTCAAAATTCAAAATTTTTGACCTAATTAGTCATACTTGGACAATTTATTTGGGACGGAAGGAGTAATATCTTAGAGTTTTTGGGTTGCTACTAAAATTGGACACCCCTATTTTATTTTTTGGGACTTTTTTTACGGTGTCCACCTGCTCCAATTATCTTAATTTCTTCCGAATAATATTAGAGAATCACAAATTTTTCTTTGGTCAAGGGTGTCCGTGGACACCCCTACCATTGCCTGAGATTCGCCTTTGGGTATATGGATTGTCAGCACGAAGCACTACCCACAAAGAAAACAGAAAGTGTGTGTACCTTCAACAAGACCAACTTGTACTCTAAAAACTCATTATATGAATGTTGTAGCTTTTCACTATTTGCATTCATCTCTGCTAGTTCACCTTCAAGTTCCCCAAGTTTCACCTAAAATCGAGTAATTGATAAAACAAATTGATCAAACAGAAAAGAAGAAAGTTGCTAAAAGCTAAAGGAGTGAGAAGCACGAGGAAGAGAATTTTCCAGATTGAACTAACCTCTAACTCATCCAAATCAACATTGTCACCGGTAGCATATCTTGACGAGGGTAGTAAACCAGCTTTCGCCATTTGTTCTTTGAAAAATCTTATCTTCCGGGCCATTTCCCCGCATCTTTTTATCTGGATGGATAACATAATTGAACAACCAACCAAAAGAATGGAGAAAAAGATGAAATTGGGAGACAAAATCAGTTCAGAGTTCCTGGAATTCAATCAAGAACATAGTATGCATTCTCATTATGCTACTGATTCACAACTATTGTACTAACGCCCGTATTTATTTTTCATGATTATTCTTAAATACAAAGGCATTTTCATATGGACCTCAATGGAAACTATTTAGTCATGTTTTACTAAAACAAATGTTACTTATTGACTTTATTGTCCACCGGAATCAACCACTTCATGCCTTCCCATGCATAGGGGGAAGGTTGCCTACATCTGGACACCCCCCCCCCCCCCCGATCTTGCATTAGCAGGCATACGCTAGGGATTGTTGTTGTTGTTGTAGTACTTATTTACTTTGTTAGACACCAAGGAATTAAACCCAGAGTGGGCATCCTCCATAAAGTTAATTTAATCCCACAAAACAGTATCAATGGTACAAATTTACATAACAAGCAGGAGGGGTAAAGATCTCTCTCATAAGCATAAAGTCCTGGACCCATTTGTCTTATACCTGCTGAAAAGTCATTTTTTACCGTATGTTTTCCAACCTTACTGGTCCCAACTCCCAATTCCCAAACATAGGGTGAATAATTGTACAAAACGCCAAACCCACCGACCATTTTGCAATTGTCCAGAAAGGCTATCCAGAGCCATGATATATTTTAGTTGATTTAGCCACAGGTCAAAGAAAGCCAAACAATAAATACGAAGTTGCAAAGAGCTCTAACAAATAGGGAATGAGGTAGATGGTGACAGATAGGTTTCACACCCCCTTCATGCATGAACACAGCCAAGGTTTCCCTGTCTCATGCAACTGGACACAAATCAAGATTTAGCCATGAGTTGCCTACCAAACAAAAGCATAAGCAATCCTAGGATCAGAAAACTTCCAACTAGGCCTTATTCATTAGCCTTAGGGAAACCAGAATAGATTCAAGAGTCAAATACTGCTGGATCCTGGAAGTAATATTTGAATGTGAGCTTATAGCCTTGGAGAAAGAAGAATAGAGTAAAAGACTGCTAGAAGACTATTTGAATGTGAACCTCCCCTTACAACCAAAGCTCCATCTCACCGTAGCAGGAGGAATCTTCTTACAGAAATTCAAACAAGCTTCAAAGATACTAGTCAGGTTACCAACATCCTATCACAAACATATGTGACTATCCCAATATCCCACAACGGCACCAAAAAAACAAAAAAAAAAAAAGTGTAAAAGGGTCTCTCAATTGATCTTGATCGCACCATGAATAGACCCAAAATATCTGCCATCTGCCATCCTCCAATCTAAATTGCGCTAAATGATAACAGTGCCTTTCATTGTGTACCTTCAAAGGCTAGCACCATATGCATAGGTTTGTCTTCTACAAAAATAAAGGCCCTTCGCAAACATTGATTACTTCCCGACATAGGTCATCTTTCTGACTTATTAAACCTCCATAGCTACAAACCCTTAAGTTATGAATCCAAGTCCTCTTGTTGCAACTTTATCATTTGACGTACTTATGTTCATTTTCCTTCCATAACTTCCGATTTGGAAAGAATTTAACCATCTCAGGTGTTAACTTTAGCAGCTCAGGGAAAATATCAATGGATAAGTTTAGACATTGATCAACTAAAAATTGATATGCAGCTGCATGCTAAGCGGAAAAAAATAATATCCAGTACGGAACCTATTTCACCACACCTGGTAACTGGATGTATAAAACCTTGTCCTTGTAAATAGTACGATTCCCATTAACTTGTAAGTAGTAGGGTTGCCCATTAACTAGCACCTTTCATAGTGTATCCATGATGATAATATTTAATTAGAGACAATGTCATAGGATCATTTTCAACTACTCCAGAAGAGGTTCAAGCAAAACTCCCCCAAACCCCCCCCCCCCCCCAACCAACCAAATAAGGAGCAGTCAGTATCGTCCATTCATTTCTACTATCCACCCCTTGCTCCATATTTGGCTCCCTCTCTCCCTCTTGTATTTTTTTTTTTTTGGGGGGGGGGGGAGGGGGTGTTGAAAACCAAGCAGGGCGATAGTATTCTGAAAGGATGATTGACCAGATACTTAGGTGAGAAGAACAACTAAAGCCATCAAACTCAGTAGATATATTTGAGTAATGTGAAACGCTTATGTGATGAATGCAAACTTCAATCGTAGAAACAAGTACTTTAATAGGCATTTTGGAGATTTCACAGCACATACTTCGCTATATAATATCATTGAGAGTAGAACGCACCTGAGCAGCGAAAGTCCTCTGGAATGGACTTTTTCCAGGATTGAGCTGAAATACAACACAAAGAATAGTGTTAACCATTAGAAGAAGACAATGGAGAGTATAATGACCCATAACTTCAACTAGGGAAATACGATCATGTCATCTGTTCAAAGGAGCCTAAACCTAACTAATATGTTTTCCTTTTTCCTTTTTTTTCTGTTTTTTAAGTGTACGTGTATGTGTGTCTGTTGTGGGGGGAGGGGGGGGGGGGGAGGGTAGCAATGTACTGAAGGTAAAGGCAGCTTTACTCCACCGTAAACCTCAGAAACATTATGTACAGTGAGTAATAGTGAACTCTCGATTTTAAAGTTGTCAAGTGTCTACTACATGACAGCCAAAGAAGCCGGGGATAGTACAAGGGCATTGTACTTTGGCCTCCCACAATGCGAAGAACAATGTCAATGATAACTCTCGAAGCAACAGCCAGATTAAACAACCCCCCCCCCCCCTTCTCCCGGTGAGAGCAAATTACAATAGCAAAGACGAGATAACTACTCCCTCCGTTCTTTGTTATATGTCATTTGTAGAGGGAGTGGACAAACCCGTGAAACACATCTATGTAAAAATGTATCAAATTGTCAAAACTTTAACTAATTATAGTTAAGTTACTAATTACAAAGTTATTTATTAATTGTTGGAAATATGAAAGTGACCAATAATTAGGCACAACAAAGTTAGTTAAGTGGACAGTCAAAACTCAGACGGAGAGACTACTCTATAATAACAAGTTAGGTCCACTGCAACAAGTTCCACAGTTTGTCTCAAATTGCCATTCTTGATCCCTTCCATCCAAACTACAGGGAATTTCTCACAACTAGAGAAGCACATATGCACATGATCACTTAATGAATCCAGATAAATCCCAAAAACTAACTAACAAAATCGATTTCTGCGATAGCATTCAATCAGCCGCGGATCAATTGATCCGATTTAGCCTTTTGGACAAAGTTTAACTCAATTCATCAGCGAAACACCAGATGCAACAGACAACAAAAAAAAACAAAACGAGTTCTCTCTGGCATACACTTGATTCAACTCAAAAGCATGAATCAAAAAATGAGAACAATGCAGCACTTGATCCGCCGTCATGAACCTCCAAATTACCTCAAAACATAATTGCATCAAACAAACCGCAAGAAAACAGCATAGAACCCAGAAAAAAAGGCAAAATGGAAAGACATACATCCTTGAATTGGAAGAGACCGAGATCACCGAGGTAAGAAACAGTACGATGAGCAGATTCCATGGGAATGATCAACTGTACTAGCTGCATTTCCTCTGATCGTAACAGATCCATGGTCGGCCAACCCCTTACTTCCCTCATTCTCCGATCCAATTCAAACCCTAAATCAAATTCCACAATTCAATTTCAATTTCAATCAAACTTCAAAAGTTCATCCGCATAATTCAATCCGCTGCTCCGATATTGATTCTCCGGCGAATGTGACGGTGATTTGCAACCTTCTTAGGTTTCAAAAGGTAGTTTGAAAAAAAATATTAAAAAAAAATAGCGGTTGATGTAGCCACCAACCAATGACAATGGTTTTGAATGAAAGGTGAGGGGTCAAAATGGCTTCAAGTTGACGTCCGTAGGTTCCTTTTATTTATTTTTTTCTTTTTTCTTTTTTTTTTAATCTGTGAAATTTAGTGAGGGAAGGAACCTTGTACTTTCTTCCCCGCCTTTTCGCTTTCAGGCTAATTTCCATGCGCGCCGACACTTAGTCCGCGTGTTTTATTCTCCATTATTTTTGGGCCGACATTAGTTTTCTTTTTTTCTTTTCGAGAGAGACGAGAAGAAGCCCAATTGAGCCATTGAGATTGAGAATTAGCATTTTCAACATTTGGGCCGAACCTAATAAAAAGTGGACTTGGTGTAACAGATTACTGGACTTTATGCATTTGAAGGTTAATTTTTTGGATTATTCATGAGAAAGAAGGGGATTAGCAGTGCCGACATAGTATGTGAAGTGGATAATCAATTTTTTTTGGTTTCAATTACTCTAATCCACTCTCTTTGATTCACGCTTATGATATCTACAAAACAAAATATGATTCACCTTTGAAGATACTCCTGGATTTGTGCAAAAACGAACCATTGTTCACTTTTAGAGACATCCGGAAAAGACACCCCTCTATTCACTCTCTCTCTTCGAACCCCCAGTCCCCACCCTCATACTCCCTCTCTCTCTCACCATCCCACCACCATCCAAGAAAAAAAAATCAAAGATGTATTGATTATGTATGTTCATGAAATTTACATAAACAAGCCTTACACAACCATTTACTAACTAGTCTCTCAGCTTCATAAATCTTATTCATTTCCTCCTGACCTACCTTTTTTCGATAATATAAATCTCAAAAACTCTTTTGTCCCTCTAAAATGGGTGATATATGCAATCCTTTTCTTCTAAATGTAGACTGTGAGAAGATTTTAAGACAATAATATTACCTAATACTCCCTTCGATAAGGTTGCTCTAGTCATCACAGAGTGAGTTGCAATGGTAGAACTCCATTAGCATGCAATTGATTACCATTGTCTTCGGTGATGCCAGGTAGGGGTGAGCAAAAAAAACGGGTACCCGGATCCAGATCCGGATACGGTTGGATCCAATGGATCCGGTTCCGGATCTTAGCTATCTGGATCCGGGACTGGATCCTAAAGTTAGGATCCATTTACAAATGGATCCGGGACTGGATCCTGACTTGGTGGATCCGGATCCGGACCCGGGATCCGGGATCTATTTGATTATTTAATATAAAAATTAAAAATGATCCTAGATATTGCCTTTTTCACTGATGTTCGGTCAGCCCAGCCATTCATCACTTCAGCCCATGCCCCATAGTCAACTAAAGCCCATTGAGAAACCCTAACCCTAATTTTCTTGATACTTAACTCTCATTGCCTCACAATCTCACACGAGACACGACAACCCTCAATCTCTTCCAGTCACTCACTGCCTCACCCCATTGAGAACCTCTAACCCTAATTTTCTTGCCAGACGCCCCTTGCCCCCCTTCAATTCTCACCTCACCAGTCACCTCTGTTCGAACTTCGAAATTCTCAGTCGTCCCCTTCCCAATCGTTCCTCTCAATCGTTCCTCAAGAACTTCGAAATTCTCAGTCGTCCCCTTCCGGCGTCAGCCCTACCCTCTACTCACCAGCGATTTTGGAGCAGCCACTAGTCGTGTAGCACTAGCAGGTACTTTCTTCAACACTTCGTTCTATATATCTCATTTTCAATCATAAACTCTTTATGTCGATTTAAAATTATATTGAAATTTTTCAGTCTCTGCTCTCAGTTATCTATCAATTTCACCGCCTTGCTTGAGTGCTCGACTCTACTGTGGAGACTGGAGGGCCTGGAGGCTATTTCGTCGTGACTGTCTGAAACTTTAAATGTCTTCTTCGGTGAGTTTCAATTTGTAGCATAGTAGCAGTAGCATATATACTTCTTCTTATGTTTGATATGCTGTGTTTTTAAAGTAAATATTCCATCATGGTTTAATTTTGTATGTCTTTGATATGTCGTGTTTGTTTGAATTTATGTTATTTACATATCTACGCACTTACGCAGATCTAACAGTTAGAGAATTAATGAAACATATAAGAATGTAAGATAAACTGAGTTTAATTTTGTATTTGTTTGTAGCCTGTTGATATGGAATACCCCATTGATGTAGAAGTGCAAAGTGATTCTTCATCTGGTTCGGCTGCTAAGCCTTGCCAAACCAATGCCAGTAAAGGGGTTCTCTTGCCAAGAAGAAAGAGGAAGTCTCCACATTGGGCTCATTTTAAGGAAATCATAAATCCAAAGACAAAGAAGCCCGAGAAAGCAAGATGCAAGTATTGTGACAAGGAGCTGGTAGTAAATAATAACAATGGGACTTCTATTTTGGGTAAGCATCTAAGATCATGTCCTAAGTATCCTTTGTTTGAATGTGGATACGAAACAAAAAAAGCTTAATTTGGCTAGAGATCCTCAAACCCATAGTGTTACATTGTCTAATTGGTCATTTGATGTGGAGAAGATTAGACTTGCTTTAGCGAAAATGGTCATTATTGATGAGTATCCCTTTTCAATGGCTGAAAAGGAAGGGTTTAAGATTTTTTTGGCTGCTGCTTGCTCCCAATTTTCTGCTCATATCCCATCTCGCTTTACGATTGCTAGAGATTGCAAAAAACTTTATCTTTCTAAGAGGGAAGCCTTGAAAAATACTTTGAAAGGTTTGAGTTCCAGAATTGCTCTCACAACTGATTGTTGGACTTCCATTCAAAATCTAAATTATCTTTGTTTGACTGCCCATTTTATTGATGATGACTGGAACTTACATAAGAGAATCTTGAGTTTTAAATTGATGGATAGTCATAAGGGCAAAGAAATTGGGAGGGTAGTGGAGCGTTGTGTTATTGATTGGGGTATTGAAGATAAACTTTCATGCTTGACTGTGGACAATGCAAGTTCTAATAATGTGGCTGTTGGTTATTTGAAAGCCAATCTTGGTGATAAGCTCATATTAGATGGTGATTATTTTCACATGAGATGTGCTGCGCATGTTTTGAATTTGGTTGTGAAAGATGGGTTGTCTAAGATTAAGGATTCTATTCATAATATCCATTGTGCTATTCGATATGTAAGGAGTTCACCTGCTAGATCTGCAATGTTTGACAATTGTGCTAAAGTTGTGAAGGTCCCTTGCAAAGGATCCTTATGTTTGGATGTGTGTACGAGATGGAACTCTACTTAACTTATGTTAAATATGGCGTTGAAATTTGAAAAGGCCTTTGAAAGGTTTAGGAATGATGATTGTAATTTTGAAAATGAGCTTCAAGAAAATATTCCTACAAAAAAGGGTTTCTATAATTGAATTTCCGGGGCGTTACAAAAGGATGGGATAATGCTAGAGTATTAGCAAGGTTTTTGGAGCAATTTTATGAAGCTACAAAGAGAATGTCTGGCTCTTTGTATGTCACTGCTAATTTGCATTTTCATGATTTGTTGAGCATACTTACTAATTTGTTGGAATGGGAAAAAGATTCATCACCTAGTCTTCGTGATATGGCTTTCCAAATGCATAAGAAGTTTAATGATTATTATGGTGATTGGGCAAAGACTAATCTTATGGTGTTGGTCGCTGTTGTTCTTGATCCACGCTATAAATTGAAATATGTGAGGTTCTCTTTTAGAAGGCTTTACCCCAATGACTTTGGAAAGGCAGATAAGGTGTATGATCAACTTTATAATGTGTTGAAACGTTTATATGGTTCATATTGTGCTTGTGTGAATGTTGGGAATGATGATGGTGGTAGTTCTTCCTCTCTTGCCCATGGTAGTCATTCACAAATGTCTATGAACAATGACACTCTTAAGGAGTTGTATAGTCAATGGCATGAGGGTGGAGAAGATGATGATGTCGCGGTTAGGGAGAAGAGTGAGTTAGATAGATATTTAGAAGCTCCTCGTGAAAAGGATGATGGAGCTTTTGATATCTTGAAGTGGTGGAAAGGGCAAACCGGTACTTACAAGGTGCTAAGTGAAATGGCAAGGGATGTGTTAGCTGTGCCTATTTCTATTGTTTCAAGTGAATCGGCATTTAGTACATCGGGACGGGTGCTTGATCAATTTCGTAGCAGTTTAGGTCCAAAAACAGTGGAGACTTTGATATGTACCCAAGATTGGTTGAAAGCATCCCATATTTCCCTTGAGATTGAGCAACAAATAGATGATATGGACAAATATGAAGAAGGTAATTATATTTATAATTTACTCACTGTTGTTTTTTAGTTTTAGCTATAGTTTGATTAGTTTCTAACTTCTCTCATCTGTTTTGATATTGAGATTTGGGCGATGAAGACGTTGTCATGATTAACGAAATGATGGCTGATTGAAGACTTGAAGACGGAGCTAAGTAGAAGACTTGCTTTGACTTATTAAGATGGATCACATATTTATATCCATTGTTGCTGGTTGTCATATTTGTATTTTGAGTTGATGTTCTAAACTTGTAATGTTGATGGTTGAGAGAGACTCTATGTATTATTGTTGTTTGAGACATTGTGTTTTATTCTTGTTTGAGAGTTTTAAACTAGTTGCAGCCAATGAGACATTGATTTAGTGGAACTGTTTTCATATTTCAATATTCAGGGCAATTATAAAATCTTGGACAGCCACCATGCGTTTTTAAACTGGATCCACTGGATCCGGATCCGGATCCAGTGGATCCGGGACTGGATCCTGATTTTAGGATCCAATTCAAAATGGATCCGGGACTGGATCCTGATTTTAGGATCCAGTTCGAAATGGATCCGGGACTGGATCCTTGAATTTTTTCTGGGTACCCGGTATTGCTCACCCCTAATGCCGGGAGTTGAATGTGCTGATAATTTGCTCTGTCTAATGATTGGCTAATAGTAATCACTTGTGTTGTGCTTGTTGAGACATGTGAAGATACTTTGCTTAAAGCTCTTCATAGGAAGGTTGAGAAGATGAGATAATCTGCGAAGAAGACTGCATATCTTTTCTTCCATTCTGCCAGCTTTGCTATATGAGATGAAAGTATAGGCCTGGCCTGAACTGCCTTGTTGCCAACTGAGCTGTCCAAAGATGTTGTGGCAGCTACTTTTTTGTTGTGGGTGTTGCGTAAATTTTGTCATGTCCAAAGGTGGAGGCTCAGTGGTAGTGCTGGTAGTGGTTTGGGAAGTGAGAGAGAGAGAGTATGAGGGTCGAGGCTCAGGGTTCCAAGAGAGAGAGTGAGCAGAGAGGTGTCTTTTTCGGATGTCTCCAAAGGTAAGTCACGGTTCGTCTTTGTACATAGCCATGGATATTTTCAAACTTTGTTGATATCCTATGTATGAATCAAATAGTAAGGGGTAGAGCAATTCAAATAAAAATAAACTAAATGATTGTCCACTTAGCATGTTACGTCAGCATTGGTGGGTCCCCTTCTCTCATAAATTAGGACCTCATGGTCCTCATGTCCTTCATAATCAATTTGTATTTTTGGGCCCTCTTTTATGGTTTATAACCCTAATTTTTTTTCACTGCATAGAGAACCAACGATATTATTAATCAATCAATTCAATCATCATCTACATTTTTCTGGATTTTTGGAATAGAAGAATTTATGGGTTATAGAAAAAGAGTATCCTAATTCACAAAAATATTTTCACTTAACTCTATTTTAAAGAGTACTATTGCCAATAATTCATACATTGAAAACTACTCAATTGAGATGACATTGAAGCATTTAAAAGTAAAAAGAATATATGGATCATCAAAGGTGATCGCTGCAACTTCGTTGATAGAGTACACACATATAAGTTTGTGTAACACAATTAACAAGATTGCTTTCAAGGCCATTGTCAACTCCTTGAAACTTGGCTATCGAAGATAATTTCTTTCAACAAGAGTGGATTTTGTACCGGGTAAGTTGATTTAAGACAATATCCTTGTTCCCCCACAAACTTTTCCTTTCCATTAGAAGCGATCTAAAAGGGCGAAGAGGTTGTATAGCAATGAGGTTGAGCATGAGCAAAACTTACAACAAGGCAAAATGACCTTTATTGAAAAGGTTATTGGATTTCAATAATCTGAATCTTTGCGTGAAAATTTCAATAATCTGAACTTTAAAAATATCACTAAATAATCTGTACTTTGACCCTCTTGGATTCATGTAGCACGCCACCGAGTTAAAAATTGAAGAACACGGTAGCGAGATGACGTGACAACAAAGAAGAACGTGTGGGGTTTTATTGTGCGCCTAGTCACTTTGAGTTATCCACCTAACCCTCACTCTCTCTAAGAATCTCTCTTTCTCTCTCTCTCTCTCTCTCTCTAGTTCTTCTCCTTAATTCTCCCCCTTTTTCTTTTCTCTCTCTTGAAAATCCCAAGCCCCCCGCCTCTTCTTCGATCCCCCCTTCTCCTTTTCATATTTTCATTTCATCTCTTCTTTGCTCTGTTTCTCTGCCCAAAAAATGAGAGTCAATTATTTTATTTAGTGTTTGACTCTAAAAAAAATCTCTCACTCTCCTTTTTTTCTATTTCACGCAGAAACAGAGCAAGAGAAAGAGGAAGAAGAGGTTGGGTCTGTGACAAGGATCTTGACCGACGACGGTTATTGGGTCTCGACGGGGGTTTCCGACTAGAGGCACTGATAAGTGTATATATTATAGTCTTTATTAGTTACCTAACATGTATTTTTTAGTTAATTTTGTAATATAATCTCATCTTTTTATATCAAATTCCATGATTTCTTCACTTAGTTTAGAGATTGGTAAGTTTTGTAGATTTGAAGAGAGAATCTAACTAAAGCCAAGGAAAATGAAGAAAGGAAAAGAAGAAGAAAAGAGAGACGACCCAAAGCTTGTGCAGGCCACCAAAGGATTTAAAGGAGGCGAGCTGACGTAGCAGCGGCTAGCCGCGCCTAAACAAGTTTTCGCCTAGCGTCAGAGAGACGCCACCTATGTCAAAGCTCATATTTTTGGACGAAAGGGAGAGGCGCAGCCAGTGCCTTTGCCCTAACACACCCATATAAAAAGGAGCGTCGTTGCTGTTTCAAGGGAAGCTTTCTGTTCTTCGATTAACTTCCTGTTTTCAAGTTCGTTTGACTAAGAGTTTTAGAGTAGTTTTTCAATAGCAACCAAGAAGAGGAGAAGGTGAGGATTGCCTTGGGTGACACAAGGAGATTGGATTCGACACCTTTGAATTTTCGGTTTAATTATCTGTTTTCATTATCCTTCGTAGTACAGATTTCATTTATGCTTTGTTAGTTTCTATCAAGAATGAGTAGTTAGTTTAATTGTTTAGGGGATAAACTCGATGTTAATTGATTGAATCATGGTGTTTAATTTGAGTATGAAGTTTTAATTCAGTTTGTTTAATCTTTGTGCTTCATATGTCATAGCAGTATATTGATCACCTTTTACTTGGTTTAGATTCTTAATATCGGGTCGAAAGATTGTTATTTTGAATCAGATTAACAAAGAATGAATAGGTATAGAACACAGTTAGAAATAATGTATGCATGCTTAGGGTCGCTTTATAATATGTTCTTAAAGTATTGGGTTTAATCATTGTAACTCACCCCGGATTGAAAGATTGTTGTGATAGGCCTTAAATTGATTATATACCCCAAACCCTATCAATGTTATTTAATACTGAAATCAATTCCTAGCGAATCAGTTAACTAGAGTGGACTCCTCTAAACTCCCTTAATAATCTGCTAAAAACCTAAAAATTTATTGTTTCTCTAGTTTTAGTTTAGAGAATCACAAAATAACAAACCCTTTGGACGACCTAGAATTCTTTGTAGTGAGATAGTCTAGTGAGTAGTTTGAGCAAGTCCTCAAGAGTCAAGAGTATGACATTGATATATTACATTGTACCTCGTGCACTTGTGGCATATCAAACACTATCGGCAAGAGCTCAGGGACAATTGGGTTCGGTCGTGGTGGTCGAAGGTTGAGGGTTCGAGGCTATAATGGAGTGGGAAATAGAGAGAAATAAGGGTAGTTTTGGGAGTTTTTCTGGCAAATAGAGAGAAAAACATTTCCAAAGCGCTCTAGCAAGACGGCTACAAGAGGTGTCGGGGGTTCTTTTCCTCACTTTTGTTGGTCTAAAGGAAGAGTAAGGCATAAATTTCCTTCCCCTTTCCAAGAGCCTTCTCCATCCGTGTTTCACTTAAGTGTTTAGGTTCCTCACATGCACCCCACCCCAAATTTTAATGGCAATAGCTCATCAGAGCTAACAATGTAAGTCTGGCGCTCTTCTTCTTCACCAAAAAAGTGTATGTGTTTTCCATCCCATCTTGAATGGCGTTCTTGTCAAACTGTCATGAACGCCCCAACAAAATATGATACACATCCATAGGCATAACATCACATAAAATGGCATCAAGGTACATAGAACCAATGGAAAGATTGACTAAATCTTGCTTGGTTACCTTAATTTCACCTTTAGTATTGAGCCATTTTAGAGAGCAAGATCGTGGATGCGGAACAAGAGGAAGCCCTAGCTTCTCAACCTACAACTTCCTCCATCGAAAATCAAGTCACAAACCTTTTCATTTACAGTGCACCTCAAATGGAAAATTAACTCTTGTGGCGCCTTATCAATGGGAGCCTCGTGTATGTGCAACACTTTCCTTAAAACAAGCAACTCTCCGTGTCGCATATTAAAATCCAACCAATACCTCAATCACACCATCCAACAATCACTACTCCAAAACCCGATCATCCAACATCAAAATCCAAACACAGGGGATGAGGATCACCGATACAATCAAAACATCCAACAACACCCTAGATACCCAAACATTATCAAAAACCACACAAAAAAAATGAAAAGAACTCAATCAAAAAGATAACCTGGAGCTCTAAAACCAACTAGAGCATGGCGCGATAAGGAAATCGATGGTTTTTTATCGTGCAAATAATTGAAAACTCGAAAGAAACTTCACAAAACTCGGCAAAGAGAACCTTGAACACCCAGATATAATCTTTGATAAAGTAAGGCACCACTAGGATTTGATCAACCCATCATGATTTGCTAAAGGAAATCCACCACAAATCAATAAAGGATAGGATAAAGCAAGGCACCACCAAGATTTGGATAAAGAATATTAAGACTTCAGAGAGAGTTTAAGAGTGATCTCAAAAATACCATATCATTAATCATCAAAAGTTAATCTCCTCTCTTTTTCAATTACCCTTATATAAGTAAGAAAAGGAGTTAAAATCCCAAGACAAGTTAACTAAAAAGGACATAATTATCCCCAAGTTGTTTACAACTTAAAACCCAAAATAATTCTAAGTAAGGAGAGGACTAAAGCTGACCAAAAATTAGCTAAATTAATACAAAGTTCAAAGACAAAATTGCCCTTAATTAAGATTACAAAAGCCGACTAAACAGAGAGGTCACAAGCGTGACTCGATGTCTAGCGCAAGGGGCCACTAAAATATGTTGGGTCAAGGGTGTCACAGGCCCATGTCACGGGTGATGGAGACCATCTAGATACAGCAGCATCACAAGAGAGTTCATCATCAGCAGAAGCAAGAAGCACATCAACAAAATCAGCAGCAAAAGCAAATCCAGCAGAAACAGCAGGCTTCCAAAATGTTCAATCTTCTACATCATCTTCATCACCATCATCACCAATGTCAGCAGCAGCCATCCAAGAGTGTTTTGTGATCACCAAGCAAGTTTTAAGCAGCAGCAACAACAAGACAGTCAGCAGCAGCATCAACAACAGCATAGTTTGGGCAAGCTTTTTCTCAATTTAATATTTCTGAATTGAGGAAGATTCAGCAAAGCTTCCCTAGGAGAATTTTATTCCTTGACATGCATTTTCCAAGACCAAGCCAAGTTCCAACATGATCGAGCAGTCTATCATTAAGTTACCAGCACCAGAATATGGCATCCTACAATGTCCATTTTTATCAATTTCTACAGAACCCCAGTTCTGTGCTAAGTGTTCTGCCGACAACTTCTATGAGAGTTGTTATGGTCTTTTCCTATCTTGCTTAAGCTGTTGAGATTATATCCAGCTTAGGAAGGACCGGGAAAATTACCATAGTAATTTAAAGTTTACCCTCCCAGCTAGGAAAGGTTCTGATTTGTGCACTTTGCCATACATTTGTAGTTTGGTCCAATCAGAATCAAGCATTGTATTTTCTTTTATTTCAATTGTATCTTGTTAAGTTTAGCTAGCTTAGGATGTAATATAATGTATTAGATCAGTTTAAGCATGCTTAGGATTAGCCAAGGGAGATTAGCAGGTTTCTTATGATTAAGAGTATCTAATCAAACTGTTTTAGGAATGCACTATGTAAGCTGGACTTTCAACTGCTTAATGAAACAAATCAGTGATTTTTCAATAGCATCTTGAGTTCCTTTGTTGAGCCTCTCATTTGTGAGTGACAGTAAACTCTCATATGGCTAAGTCTACTTCAGTATCTAAGATTGACAATCTTAGTGGCGTATGTAGAGCTCGATTGTTTCAGTGGTGGTGTGTCTGTATCCATTGAGGTAATCAAGTCCTTGCCATTGTGATTCATTCTGTGGTGTGCCTGTATCAGATTGAATGCAAGTTTATCCTTTGTTTCCTTATCGGTTTGTCATCTAGTCTAGCTAATTGCATTCAATTAGCTTTGTTTGAAACAATCAGAAGTGTGCGTGTGTGTGTGACTGTGTTGTGTTTTGTAAGGTCAATACTCTGATATTTATGACCTTGCATACATCATCTTGGTATCAGAGTTGTGTTCTATCTTGGAGGGTAGTTGTTTGTGTTATTTAAGATGGCCGGAGCTAGTAGAACACCTCAGGAGATAGTAGAACAGACTTTAAAAGATAGAGAAGAAATGGAGCAGAAAATGAAGTTATTAACTGATCAATTGCAGTATTATATGCAATTGCATAGAACTGAGCTTAATAGGGAAACTGATGAAGAGTATGCAGAAGAAGAGGAGAATCCATTTAGTGGAACATAGAGAGGAGGTCGAGGTCCTAGGCATTATTACAGAAGGAGGAGATACACTAGGAGATCACCTAGGAGTAGTGAAGCAGAGGCTAAGACTGGAAGTGAGAAAGAAGGGAGGAGAGAGGAGAGAAGACAGGAGAATAGAGAAGTTGGATTTTAAGATAGATATCCTTGAATATACAGGAGAATTAGACCCTGATGTATTTCTTGATTGGTTGCAAATTATGGAGAGGGTGTTTGATTCGAAAGAAGTATCAGAGGAGAATAAGGTGAAGTTAGTTGCCCTGAAATTAAAGAAATATGCATTTACATGGTGGACTAATCTACAGAGAAGGAGAATGGAGACTGGTGAAGAAAGAGTGAGCACTTGGGTTGAAATGAGACAGAAGCTGAAAGAGAAGTTTCTTCTTGACAATTACATGAAGGAGAATTACTCTAAGCTGCAACACTTAGTTCAAGGGAGCAAGTCTGTGGAAGAATACACCAAGGAGTTTGAGCAACTTTTATAGAAGTGCAATATGCAAGAGAATGAGGTGCAAACTTATGTCAGGTATCTTGCAGGTTTAAATGACAATATCAAGAATGTTGTTGAGCTACAGGCGCATGATTCACTTGATGAGCTGAGTTCTTTAGCTCACAAGGTGGAACAGGAGAAGAAGGCTAGAGGGAAGGAGTTCAGCAACAGATATCGAGCCAAAACCTTCACCCAAACCAAGCCTAATCCATATCAGAAGTCCTACAATCCCCCACAAAGAACCTATCCATCCCCATCCCCATCTCAAACCAGATATCCTGCCTCAAAACCACCCCAAAGCCTGCCACAAAATGCCCCACAAAGAACCCCAACCCCCACCAACAGAGCTTTTCCTGAAAGGAGATGCTTCATATGTCAAGGACTTGGACATATAGCATATGAATGTCCAAACAGAAGGGTAGTCACTTTGGTTGAGTTTCAAGCAGCACTTTTGCTTGATCCTGAGCCAGTGGAAAGGGAAGAACAGTTTGAAGAGCCCCAAGGAGATCCTGTATATGATGAGGAGGAGGTTGAAGCAAGACCTGATGAAGGAGAAACGCTTGTGATCAGGAGAATTTTGAGAAGTTCAACTGTGGATGAAGCAGCAGAGAAAATGGAGAATATTTTCCACACCAGGTGTACAGTTGGAGGGAAAATTTGTTCCTTGATCATTGATGGTGAAAGATGCACCAATGCAGCCTCAGAAACTATGGTGTAGAAGCTCAAATTGACTACCCGTCCCAACCAGCACCCTATACCATTCAATGGTTGAATCAAAGCAAAGGTATCAAGATTTCTTCTAGATGCCTTGTGAATTTTCTATTGGTTCAGCTTACAAAGATGAAGTTTGGTGTGATGTTATTCCAATGGATGTCTGTCACCTATTGTTGTGAAGACCATGGCTGTATGATAGGTCAGTTAATTACAATGGGAGAGCAAACACCTATTCCCTTTGTTTAAACAACAAGAACATCACCTTGACACCACTTAGACCATCCCATTTTCACAAAAAGAACCAAAAACCTCATTGTTGAACCATCCCTTGATGTAATTCTTCCAGCTAAACAGCATGAGTTCAGTGAACAGAGTGAGCTTATTTTGCTTGACATTGAGAAAGAGTCAGCCCCACAATATGACCATCCCCTATTTCAGCCTATCCTAAACGAGTACCTACATGTCTTTCCAGAGGAAATGCCACGAGGCCTACCCCCTAAGAGAGACATACATCACAAGATTGACCTTGTTCCAGGGTCTGTCGTGCCAAACAAACCTGCCTATAGGATGACCCCTGCAGAAACCAATGAGATACAAAGACAAGTTGATGAGCTACTGGGGAAGGGTATGATAAGGGAAAGTCTGAGCCCCTGTGTAGTGCCAGCATTGTTGGTACCTAAGAAGGATGGCAGTAAAAGAATATGTATTGACTGTAGAGCTATTAACAAGATTACTGTCAAGTACAGGTACCCCATTCCAAGACTTGAAGATATGCTTGATGAACTGCATGGCTCAGTGGTGTTTTCCAAAATTGATTTGAGGAGTGGCTACTATCATATCGGAACTTGTGAAGGGGATGAATGGCAAACAACTTTCAAAACTAAAGGAGGGTTATTTGAGTGGCTTGTCATGCCTTTTGGCTTGACAAATGCACCATCCACATTCATGAGGCTAATGAACCAGGTTCTAAAGCCATTGATTGGTAAGTGTGTTGTTGTTTACTTTGATGACATACTTATTTACAGTCAGTCTGAGATGGAACATGTTAGACACCTGAGGAGTATGATGGAGATTCTGAGCAGGGAGCAGCTATATGGGAATTTAAAGAAATGTCAATTCTTCATCAGCCAGGTCACATTTCTTAGCTACATTGTGACAACAGCAGGGATTCAAGTGGATGAGGAAAAGGTCAAGGCAATCATAGAATGGCTAATTCCTACTTCTATTCAGTAAATTAGAAGTTTTCATGGGTTAGCTTCTTTCTACAGGAGATTTGTGAGACACTTCAGTACCATCCTAGCACCAATGACTAAGCTAGTAAAGGGAAAGAGTTTCTCTTGGACACCAGCTGCACATAAGGCATTTGAGGAGACCAAAAGGCAGCTCACATCAGCACCAGTTCTGGCTCTACCTAGCTTTTCCAAGGTTTTTGAAGTGGAGTGTGATGTTTCAGGTGTAGGCATTGGTGTAGTATTAACTCAGGAGGGCAAACCTGTTACCTATTTCAGTGAAAAACTGAATGATGCCAAAATAAAGTACAACACCTATGATAAAAAGTTCTATGCCATCATTAGAGCTCTTCAGCATTGGAGACATTACCTAATTGGAGCAGAGTTCATACTGCATAGTGATCATGAGGCTTTAAAGTTCATTCAAGGGCAGCATAAGCTCCACACCAGGCATGCTGCTTGAGTGGAGTTCTTGCAGCAATTCCATTTCATGATCCATCATAAATTAGGGAAGTTAAATAAGGGAGTTGATGCTTTATCAAGGAGAAACTTGTTGTTACAGGTTCTAGATGTAAGAGTACATGGCTTTGAACAACTGAAAGCCTTGTACACGGAAGATGAGGATTTTGGTGAGATTTTTCAGAAGTGTCAGGGACACCCACAGAGTCTATATCATATAGACCAAGGGTTTCTCTTCAAAGGAGTCTCTATGCATACCAAGGGGTAGCTTCAGGGAATTACTTCTTTCTGAAGTTCATGGAGGATGCTTAGCAGGCCACTTTGGCATTGAGAAAACCCTTCTCATGCTAAAGGAACACTACTGTTGGCCTAAAATGAGAAGAGATGTGGAGCACTAGGTGAAAAAGTGTGCAACATGCCAGATTGCAAAGAGCCATAGCCTATAAATGGTTATACACCCCACTGCCAATTCCTACAAGTCCATGGGAGGATGTTAGCTTGGATTTCATTGTTGGTCTACCAAGGATACAGAGAGGGAAGGATTCAGTGATGGTAGTTGTAGATAGATTAAGCAAGATGGCTCATTTTATACCATGCTACACTACAAATGATGTCGTGAAAGTGGTAGAGTTGTACTTTCAAGAAGTTATAAGACTTCATGGGGTTCCTAAAAGCATGGTTTCAGATAGGGATACTAAATTCCTATGTCATTTCTGGGTGACTCTATGGAAGAAGCTAGGGACACAACTGAAATACAATACTGCATGCCACCCCCAGATAGATGGTCAAACAGAGATGACCAACAGGACACTTGGGACTCTATTGAGATCACTAATAAACACAAATAAAACACGATGGGACACTCTCTTGCCCCATGCTGAATTTGCATTCAATAGAGCACCATCAAAGGCAACTGGCCTTTCACCATTTCAGGTTGTTTATGGAAAGAATCCTATTACTCCTTTGGATTTATCTCCACTAAAAATTTTTGTAAAGTTCAATTATGAAGCAGGTACACATACACAGAAGATCAAGAAGCTTCATCAGCAGGTTAGAGAGAAAATCATCAAGTATTCTAAGCAAGCAGCTACTTCAGCAAACAAGCACAGGAGAATAGTGGTTTTCAGCCAAGAGACTTAGTGTGGATACACCTAAGGAAGGACAGGTTTCTAGAAAAGAGGAAGGGAAAGCTAGTACCAAGGGCAGATGGACCATTTGAAGTGTTGGAAAAGATAGGAGACAATGCATACAGGCTAGACATATCTGATGACTATGGAGGGAGTGCAACTTTCAACATAGCAGATCAGAGCCCTATTTTCCAGAGTATGAAGACCTTCCAAGTTTGAGGATAAAACTTCCTCAACATGGGGAGGATGATGTGGAGACCATCTAGATACAGCAGCATCACAGGAGAGTTCATAATCAACAGAAGTAGGAAGCACATCAACAAAATCAGCAACAAAAGCAAATTCAACAGAAACAACAGGCATCCAAAATGTTCAATCTTCTACATCATCTTCATCACCATCATCAAGATCATCACCAATGTCACCAGCAGCCATCCAAGAGTGTTTTGTGATCACCAAGCAAGTTTTAAGCAGCAGCAACAACAGCAGCACAGTTTGGGCAAGCTTTTTCTCAATTCAATATTTCTGAATTGAGAAAGATTCAGCAAAGCTTCCCTAGGAGAATTTTGTTTCTTAACATGCATTTTCCAAGACCAAGCCAAGTTCCAGCATGATCGAGCAGTCTATCATTAAGTTACCAACACCAGAATATGGCATCCTACAATGTCCATTTTTATCAATTTTTGCAGAACCCCAGTTCTGTGCTAAGTGTTCTGCCTACAGCTTCTGTGAGGGTTGTTATGGTCTTTTCCTATCTTGCTTAAGCTGTTGAGATTATATCCAACTTAGGAAGGACCGGGAAAATTACAATAGTATCTTAAAGTTTACCCTCCCAGCTAGGAAAGGTTCTGATTGGTGCATTTTGCCATACATTTGTAGTTTGGTCCAATCAGAATCAAGCACTGTATTTTCTTTTATTTCAATTGTATCGGGTTAAGTTTAGCTAGCTTAGGATGTAATATAATGTATTAGATCTGTTTAAGTATGCTTAGGATTAGCTAAGGGAGATTAACAGGTTTCTTATGATTAAGAGCCTCTAATTAAATTGTTTTAGGAATGCACTATATAAGCTGAACTTTCAGCTACGTAATGAAACAAATCAGTGATTTTTCAATAGCATCTTGAGTGACTTTGTTGAGCCTCTCGTGTGTGAGTGACAGTAAACTCTCATCTGGCTAAGTCTACTTCAGTATCTAAGATTGGCAATCTTAGTGGTGTGTGTAGAGCTCGATTGTTTCAGTGGTGGTGTGTCTGTATCCATTGAGGTAATCAAGTCCTTGCCCTTGTGATTCATTCTATGGTGTGCCTGTATCAGATTGAATGCAAGTTTATCCTTTGTTTCCTTATCAGTTTGTCATCTAGTCCAGTTAATTGCATCCAATTAGCTTTGTTTGAAACAATCAGAAGTGTGTGTGTGTGTGTGTGTGTGTGTGTGACTGTGTGATGTTTTGTAAGGCCAATACTCTGATCCTTGTGACCTTGCGTACATCAATGGGCGTGACCTCAAAGACTTGCACACACTGAAACTTCACTATGCAGTGTCACGAGCATGACCTATTCTTGGGAGGACAATTATGGGTGTGAAAGAGCTTGTCACTGCCGCGACGAGGCTTGATCCCAAAATGGTCTCGGGCATGACCTAAGGAGGTCTTGACCGTGACTGTCTTCTAGAGCAGCTTCAAAATCCATAGGAGAAAAACTGAGGCAATGAGGCCAAAAAGGGTACGGTCGTGACCAAAGTAGTCATGCCCTTGACTCCTAACTTGAGTTCAACTGTAGACTATACTGTAGACTATATTGACAGCGATTCAACGAACTATGGATCATGGTCGTGACCTGTATGGTCACGCCCGTGACCTCTTAGTTACCACCCAACCGAGATCACCACCATTCCCCAAAAGACCGCCGCCTCGGTCTCTCCTTTATTCAAACTATTAAAGTAAAACGCCCCCTCCCTCCAAGAGGGGTTCTTGGCTCATCCGTTCGTTGGTCATAAACATTCGTCCAGGGTCCAGATGAATAATAGAATTTTAGTTCGACGGAATCCTGAGAGGCGAGGTGTTTCGCCCTCGTGACGAGGTACGAGTAAGGACCCTCGCCCGCTCCAGTTATGGAATAATAATGTGAATATTCATACTCTTACCAAGACACCTTCAAGTATTCTTCATGAAGAAGTATTTTTAGTGATAAAATAGTTTTTACTGATGAACTCTTCTATTATAAATACTTTTTCGATAGCTGTGAAATATTCATTCTTTTCGTTCCTCTCAACCCTCCTGTCTCTATTCTCTCTCAAATGGTTCTTGTATTCATACTTTTATAACAAAATATTATTTCTAATGATTTTCTTACACCAAATAGTAATTATGATTAATTAATTATCAATTATAAAGTTTGTATTATTTATTGGTTGCACCAACGAATATAAATGATATCCTAGTCCAACCATTCTCGTTCGTCGAGCACGTTTTACCTACTTTTTTGGTAAATTTAAAATATTGTTAGTAAAATATGATTCTATACAATTTATAGTTAAGACTTATAGAATTCCATAATATCATTCGTTTGAATGCAACATATAATAATATGATTTCTACATTAAGGCAAGCCTAAAAACTCATATTTTTCTTTCTTTTTTTTTTTCAGAAAAACTCATATCATATATCTTTCATTGACGTAAATTGTTTTAATGATGGGTACTGTTGGGATTCACCCATGAGTAAATATCCCACATCGAAAAAGTAAAGAGAAAGCACATGCATGGTATATAAATCAAGTGGGCTACTCCTCTTAACACCAATTGGTTTTAAGATGGAACCTCACTTAACTTATATACCATGGGTCTTGGTTGAAGTGGGCTCACCCTTGGATCTCTCCATCAGGTACTACTTCTAACACAATGTACTGACAGTCTCCCACATATATAGAAATAATTGTTAAACAATATAATACATCTAGGTAGCTAGCTAGCTACTTTCAAGAATACCAACTGATGATGAACTCGTATTTGGGTTAGCTTCTAGATTATACGTGGTTCGTTTTTCTTCTGCTTGTAAACCCAATATATAAAATTTATACAAATCCATTAAAAATTTCTGTACCTAGCTAGCTAGCCTTGAATAATGATCCTATATAGAAGGGAGGGTCGCCAAAATGCAAGTTAATTACTCCTACAAAGATTAACTCTACTGTGATTAGCTAGGTTATAGCCACATTAATACCTTTGTTGATGACAATGATGGTGAGCCAAATTAACTAATCAAGGGATCAATTTCTCTAATTTGGACCACATCTCATTTTTTTGTACTTGGTTAGGTCAAATAACTATTGATATATATATATATATATATATATATATATATATATATATATATATATATATATATATATATATATATATATATATATATATATATGAAATAGTGTCTAAGCAAGAGACGAGTAAGAAATTATAGTTTTGTAATTATATACACCTGTCAATTTTTGACCTGACTCGATAATTCGACTTGAACCCATCCGAAAATTGCGGGTTTTGGACACGATTTTCTCGACCTGAGCTCGACAAACCTCCAAATTAGCGGGTCAAACCCAACTCGTTCATTTGACCCCGAAATTCTATTTTTGAGTTCAAATTTAATTATTAGAATTTGTGATTTTTCAATGGAGTTCATGACTCTTAATTATAAGCAGGACTCATGAATTTGTTATTTTCTAACTTAAGCTGAAACATATGTTGATAACAATCTATCATTAATAGAAGGCAATTGTGTTTTATTATGTATATTGTACAAAAAATAGTATTAAGAGACAATTTTTCAAAAGAAAAAAGGAGGAAAATGTCGCAATCATAACATGTTGTGTTGACCCAAAATCGAATATACCGTCTGTATTAACCCGAATCCCAAACACACCCGAATTGTATTTACGCAAACACGATATATGCTCGACCTGTAACCTGCTTGCCCGCTCGAATTGATAAATCTAATTATATATATTTAATGTAGTAATATGCATTAAATATATTAGATTAAGCATATTTTACCATAAATTTAATAAATATTATTTAATCCCCTTTTTTTGCCATTAGCAAGAACTTGTTTTAGTTGCATACCATAAGGAATTTGAACAACTATTTCAAATTAGTAGTATCAAGAAGAACTACTTGTGGAACCTCAACATCCACGGGCTTGTGAGCTAAATGACAATTGGCACACACAATACGTCTAGTTGCTTCTGATGGTTTCTCATAACCTTATTGTGGAAAAATGAGAGACACATTTGAAATGGATGACTGAGTAATACAATATTCATTTTTCAAAACAATGCTACAAGATAAGTTGCTGAATTACAAGAGATAAGCTGTTGAATTACAAGGTAATTAAGTTGTTGATTCAATAAATTTTCGTTTGATTCCCACTTTTATTGAATAGAGGGTATCATTTTTTTTTTCTATTCACGTACTATAACTATATCGAAAGGAATGCTATAAAACATTACATGTAATTAATTCTAGTTTTTGTAAATTTTGTAGTTAAATTTTAAAGACTTGCTATATAAAATTATAACCATAGATTCTTAATGCACAATATTATCTTAAAAATATAATATTAAAATTGTTAATAAAGTATTATATAATAAATTATCAATTAAAAAGTGACATTAAATACAGTGACAATCAACTAAATGACAACTATTAACTTATATATATATATATATATATATATATATATATATATATATATAAACATACACACATATAGAGACACACACACATAAAGGAAATAATCTCTACTTCATATTTTGTATGTCAATAATCTCTACTTTGTTTTTGTATTCTGACGGTCCAAAAAAAATGATATTGTATTCTAGTGGGATGCCACCGAATCAAGTGGTGGTGACTCGGTCGCTTGCTGACGTGTACCGGTGAGAGTGTGTTTGACCAAAAATTAGGACCACCATAACATAATCAACTATGAAATAGGACCACCAAAATACAATTACTATGTCAATATGGGACTACTAGAATATAATAACAATTTAAATGGGACCAATAGAATATAACTAAAATAATAATTTTTGGTCAAAGACATTCTCACCGGTACACGTCAGTAAACCAATGAGTCATGCACCACTACTTGACTTGGTGGTGTCTCACCAAAATATAATTTTTTTTGGACCGCTAAAATACAAAAACAAAGTAAGGATTATTATTAGCATTCAAAAAAAATGAAAGTAGTGATTATTAAATCCAATTTTCCAATATGCATATATGTCAAGACATAATATATTTAAGTAGCTTTTTTTATATATGACATTAATGACAAAATAATTATCCATTCTTAAAAATGTGAAATAGGTTTAAATAATAAAGCCTAAAAAAATAGAGAATGAAAGGGGGGTTGGTAACCCCACAAAAGGCAATGATATTGAAGAGATAGCTACATGGATGGACGTGGTTAAAGGGTAGAGGGATTCATGGAGGTTACTACACATACACAGCAACTCATCAACTCATCACATCAACAGTGCATACCTCTTCATGGCCTCACAAGCCATCCATCAATACTCAAATCTTTCATTTTAAGTTTCTAATAATTTCTCTGTGTTTTTTTTAAAAAAAAAGTTATTATGTATATGTACTAAAGGGCTGCATTTGCATCAATCTTTTGCTTAATTACCTTGTTAATTTCAGTATCGATTACGTACATATGCACTCATTAACTGCATCTGCATGTATTTATAATTAGTACGTTCACAATTTTTTCGTCGTTGTCATCTTTCATTATTTAATTTGGTTATTTTGTATAGAGTTCACATGTCAGTAACGAGGCTTTGATCACCAAGTGTTTTAAATTCAAAATTTTCATAGTTTTCATACACGTTACTCATTAAATAAGACATATATATATAACTGTATCATGTTGTGCTTGTAGCACTTGCTTGAATTGAAAGAAATATATCAAATAAAATAGATAAGTGTGCATTGCCTTGTATTTTTTTTATCAGTAAATGATTTGGATGGTAAAATCCAAAAACCTACTATGTGCGTGCTTTTCACAGGGGATCGTCCTTACTCCTAACACATTATTACAACGAATAGAAGAAAAATAAGCAGTGGGACTACGAGTCCTAAGTAGTTAGACTCATTTCCAATGAGCTCTTAGCTCATGCGGTGGTTGCTGCATTGTGGTAACCTATAAGTTCTAAGGTTGATTTTTGAGAGCAGTAACAAGCGCGTATGGTTGATTTCCCCCTTCGTCATCGGTTGGTAGACCCATTGGACTTTCTTTGAGATAGGAGACCCAGTGGGTGACCCGACTTACCAATGTATAAAAAAAAGTAGTAGACTCATTTATAAAGTGTTATTGACCACATTTGGTCATATTCTTTCGGTGGTTATGTATATAGAAATTGAATAAGTAAAGTTACATATGTTGAGTAAGTTTTGGTAAGTTATGTAGAAGTAGGTAACGAGTTATTTTAGAAATAGAAAAGTTATGACTATTATAGGTTTAACTAAAAAATATAAATTGAATAAGAATAAATTTTTAAAAAATATATTATGAGTAGTTTTTTTTTTTAAAAAACCAAATATAGCAATTTCATTAATAATAAGTCATACGACACTTACAATAACAAATCGTGATTGAACAATTGTAGATCTAAAACATAGATATGAAATTCAACTTCCAAATAACTAATACTAATCTTACTGACGTTCGGCTCCAATTTCTTCGATGACTCTGCATCTTTACCATTGATAGAGAACCTCACAACCCATGCTATAGCAATTTGAAAGTCAATCTTCATCCAACGTATTAAACCACATTAACTGAACAAAAACTCTAGAAATAGACTCAAAACCCTAAATAAGAGGTACAACCAACTGAACAAAAACTCTAGAAAGAGACTCAAAACCCTAAATAAGGGTACAAAAAAAACTCTTACAAAAGAAGAGACTGACTTTCTTTACGTAAACGTAAAATCAAACTAATAATTGGGGTAGAAATCAAGCCCAAATCACAGGGCTATTTCTTACATATTTATTTTTTTGTTTTCAATATCTTTATTCGCTATGCTTATACTATGTATCTGCAATTTCTTTCACGCTTGGTTTTCTTATTTTATATATATATATATATATATATATATATATATATATATATATATATATATATATATATGTATGTATGTATGTATGTATGTATGTATGTATGTATGTATGTATGTATGTATGTATGTATGTAAGAGTGGTTTGCCTTCAATCCTAGTTCATAATGTATGTATGTATGTATCTAAGAGTGTTTTACCTTCAATCCTAGTTCATATATTAACGTGAAGGGTAATTTATGGAGTTCAATAGACATTTATAAATCAAACATAAATTTAGATTTTATATTTTTTCTAATTAATTAACTCATGACATCTTCACACTTGACTGAACAAATGCTCATCAAACATAACTAGTGAGCCTATTGGTAGGGTTCTATTTTTGGGGGAGAGCAATTTTGCTTACCAGAATGTGAGAGTGTGTTGTCGTGTTGACATCCGGTCTCTACCATTTTCATTATGAGGTTGCTGGCTTAGTGTACCCTAAGATATAGGGCCCCTGTCCTAGAGTTATACCAATTAGATTTAGCGACCCACGGGGAGAGGGGAAACCTAAGCCCAAGCTCAAAGGCTTGGTTTATGACCCTGCTCATCTCCACATAAGGAGACTTGTAAGTCATCGGCCATGACCTCCAAGATGGAAAGTCACAATGATGCCAAGTGAGCTACTAACTCATTGGTGCAGCAACACAATTAATATCCATTTATTGTACATCATTTGAACCCAAATTACTTATATAACATCGATGCTAATAATTTAAACACTATAAGGCATGTCATACAAACTTTCTCTGTTCTTTTGTACGGTTGGTAAGATGCGGAAATGATGCGATATGACGAAATTGTGGCAAGTTCGGTAAGGTGTGGAATATTGGTATGATAAAATTTGTGGAAAGTTTTATTGATGTGGTAGATAAGAAGAGAGAATGTGAAAGTAGAGGAGAAAAGTGAGAAAAGTGAAAATTAAGGAGACATGTTGGTAATGAATAATGATTGTGATAAAGTATGGTATGATATGGAAAGTGAGGAGATATATTATTAATGATTGTGGTAAGGTGTTGTATGATATGATAAAGTGTGGAAGAATATTAAGTGATAATAGTCTGCTTGATTCATTGCAATTTTTATGATTACTAATTGATGATAATCTCAAATGGCTAAAAAAATTATACCTTCAAAACGAATGCGATCAATTAGATTTCTTTAGAGTCGACACTCTAGCTCAGCAATATATTTTCATACGCTTCAGCCATATACTGACTCTCGGGATTCAACTTTTATAATTACTAATTGATGATAATTATACCTTCAAAAAAATTATACCTTCAAAACGAATGGGATCAATTTTTATAATTACTAATTGATGATAATCAATTAGTCACGTTGATTTTGAAGTCTTTGGTCTCACGGGGCGTGAGGGGCTTGTCTGTGGATCAGGAATATACTGACTCTCGGGATTCAACTCTCCATTTAGGACACTGTTTACATGTCGTACAACTGTTGGGTCACTCTCCCGAACCTGTTTAGCATATTCCTCAAATTGTTCTAAGTCAGTACCTGATGGAACATCATTTGAGCAAGGAGTTTCACCATCGCCAATCACTGTCAGTTGTCTCCAAAACATATTTATCCGTGTCAGCGGAATTGGCTCTCCAGCTGCGTAAACTTCCATCATAGAACACGCGTACGGGAGGAGGTGGGTTCTCGACACCAGGTGTTCGCATAAGTAGCATTCTCCTTCATACCTCATCGCCAGCATCTTATTGAACTCATACGACAAAAGGTCCAATGCGTGATGAGATACTTTTCCGTGCAAATTCTTATAGAAATGAGAGTGACCTAAATGCCTGTGCGTGCTCCTCGACTGTTCAAGCTCCCATTTAATCTCCGTATGTTGATTCTCCAAGTGATGGTGAATCTTCGCAAACACACGATCGAAGGTGCCTCTAGAACTGCCGATATAATACTTCAGTGAAGAATGCTGGCTCTCAACTCTAGAAGTCGCTGTGTTCCCCATGTGAGGTACATTGTCGGTCCAAGCACAAACAAATTTTTCTTTATGACTCAGCCACGTCCCAGTAATATACTCAACTATCGGTTTGTTTTGCCCGATCCACGCGTTAACAACGTCGTTCCACTTCACCTTGAAATCTCCAACAGTCTTCGCATGTACAATGCCGCTTCGTAAATGATGTTGCAAATGAAGCCCGAGTCCGAGCTTAGGGCCCCCAGTGAGTTTGTTTACTTTGTTCTCGACATCATTCCCAATATGCCACACACACAAAAGTTGGTGCGAATTTGGGTAAACCTTGGCAACAGCCCCCAACAAAGCATCCTGTTTGTCGGTCACAAACACGGATGGAATAACATCAGGACCCAACAATTCATGCACCCTCCACATCAGCCACTCATATGATTCCATCTTCTCGTCCCGCATGAATGAGTAAGCAATCTGGAAGTTGCGGTTTGTCGGTGTCACGCCTACTAGCTCACATAAAGGCCACTTTGCCTTATTTGTCTTGTACGTAGTGTTAATGAGAATGACATTCGGGTACGTACGTAGCAACTTCAACGAGTAAGGATGACATAAAAAAACCTGACGAAGCTCGCCATCATCATCATAATCAACAAATGAGACGTACCCGCCGAGTTTCGCCATGTGCAGACATTGTCCCGCAACTGTCCTACCATCCATTTCCTCGGTTCGCAACTTTACCCGCTCGTTGTATACTTGCTTCACGTTTATCGCAGAGGCAGGGAACCTAATCTTCAACGACGTTTGGATCGTGGCCGGTGTGCACCCCGTGTTGGTCATATCCCGGACATGTTCTTTCATTTCAAAGGTTAATGGATGTCCGTGACGATGCCCTTCCCCGTACACGATGAAGGCATGGTTGTGTTTCGCCCGGTCACCGTCGAACACACGAACTCGCCATTCCATTTCGTTGCGAGTCCACGCAACAATGGTGAATTTACATTGGCACGCCTTCGTTGACGTTCTCCGACGAGTCGCATCATCAAGATTATTCAATTTCCCACAATATTTTCCTTACCTCCAACACTTCAAGTAACACCTTAACGGACTCTCCGCATCTTTTCTCTTATACGAAGCCCGTACAAACCAAAAACCTATTCCCGCAACAACTCCATTAGCCCATTCTTGCAATGCGTCAATACTGTCAAAAATATTTTGCGTTACAAAATGAGTGGAATAATCAACGCCGTCCCCGCCAAAGTCCTCCAAAAAAACCTACAAACAATACAAACAATTATTATTATACTAATAATAACTGGGATACTAATTCGTAATAATAATAGTAGCTTCAACATTAATAATTAACATACAATTCTAATATTAATTATCATAATAATAACAATATTATACATAAATAAATAATTGTAACATAATGAACATAATAATAACAATTAACAACATTAAATAAATAAATAATAATTTTAACAACACTTAATAATATTAATAACTACACTTATAAACAACTTGTAATAATAATATTAATTGACAATTATAATTAACAACTATGATATCATTAATAATAATAAAAAGACATTGATTACCTTAATAATATTAACAATAATAATTAGCATAATTTTAACATACTATAATAATAAATAAATAATAATATTAACAATAATAATTAGCATAATTTACATACTATAATAATAATAAAAATACTTATAAACAACTTATTTATAATAATATGTTTTGACATAATTTTAACATAATTAACATAACAATTATAATTAACGACATTGATTACCTTAATAATATTAATATAAATAAATAAATAATATTTTTTACATAAACAATATTATTAAATATTTTATAAAAATTTTGAAAAAAAAAAATTTTAATTCCGGGAAGCCGGCTGTCGCGTCGCGATCTGATGCATGGCGGCTAGTCGCTAAGATCTCCATGGCGCGCGGTGCAGCGAACGCAAATCTACAGAGCCATGGCGGCTGCGCTTGGTAGTTTCAAAAAAATTTTTTGTTTTTTTTTTCAAATTTGAAATTTACAAACTAACCTCTTCTCCTTCACTTGAATTATCAGCTTCTCTTGACATTTTAGGTGAAATTTCAAAAACAAATCAAAGTTTTAGAGAGAGTGGAGAGTGAGAGGAGAGTGAAGAGAGTGGGAGGAGAGTGAGGTGAGTGGGAGGAGAGAGATAATAATATGAGGGGCAAAAACGTCTTTTGGGGGGGCGACAATAGTAAAAAGGGTGACAACGTTAAGCAATACCCAAAAAAATTATACCTTCAAACCGAATGCGATCAATTAGATTTCTTTAGAGTCGACACTCTAGCTCAACAATATATTTTCATACGCTTCAGCCATAAATAAGTAAATAAGTAAATAAATACATAAATAAAAGTACTCCTAAGTCGTAGCACGGAATTTGCAAGAGAAAATAGCACTATATGATTCCATGTAGTACAGCTTCGTTATACCAAGCTCCTTGTAAACACTAGTTATATGGTAGAATTGAAGTAGCTCCATTTCTCCTATTTCCTTGGCTAAAACTAGCCCTATTACCACTAGTTACCACTTAGGGTCTATCAAATTCATGGGTAAATTAAATTTACCAATTTTTATTTAAATTTACTAAAATTTATCAAAACTTACTAAAAATTATCAAAGTTAAAAATAAAAAAATTAATTCAGATATATTAGGATAAATTTAACAAAAATTTCCAAAAATTACCAAAAGTTATCCAAAATTACTAAAAATTTCCAAAATTTAACATTTACCTAATTGCTTTTCACCCAAGAATTTTACACACCCTTAATCGGCAATCTAGCAACATATTTTTAGGCACTTAACTACATGATACATCTAATGATTTGAATCGTATACATAGGACTTGGTAGTAACATAGGATCAACTAAGCTATGTACTAAATAAAGGGAGTATACATTAAGATGCATTTGAACAAGCGAATTCATTTTATCCTGGCTTGCAATCTTGGCACTAAACAAGATTTAACATATAATTTGTAATTGATTAGTTGATTATTAATTTATTACTAACTAGCTCCACTTAAATTCTAAAACGTTCAAAACCTCTAATCAAATTTTACAGAATGTATATGTATATGTTATCCCTGTTATATATGGTGGGTGCATACATGCATTATCCCACCATGAACTCAACAATATAGCACACTGAGGCACCGTTCTTTTGTGCGTTTAATTTATGGTGCGGTAAGTTGCATTGTGATTAGTTGCGGTAGATTGCGGTAAGTTGCGGTAGAAATCGTAAAAAGGTAATGGTAATTTGCGGTAGGTTGCAGTAATTTGCGTTGCGGTTAATTACGTTAATGCACAAAAAAACGGTGCCTGAAGATATTTGTCTTTAATATATCTGCTTCTTCTGACATATATAAAAGGTAGACTAGTATATTTTGTATAAGATGACATGAGACACATAATAATTAACCACCACACTAAATTATTTTAAAAAAACAATAATGTGAGAAATGATATGAGCCTTGAAATAAGATACTTACAAAATGTCTTGCATTAGTGTAAAAACTATAACATTACATATTAAACTGAAAAAATTGATATTATGGAATTCTAACTATAAATATATATAATATCACATATAAATTGTTATAATATTATATTTTTATCTATAATCTCTCAAATTAATATAAAACGCATAAAAGATTATTATGCAGATCGAAGAAATTGATTAGGTTAGGGTGCTATTTAGATTCATTTACGCCACCAATGTTTGCTAAACCCTTTATAATTAATAGACAATCATGCATATAATAAAAATTACTGTCAGAAAATTTAATACATATTAATTTGGTGAAAAGAAAATCACTTCAAAAATGTCTTGTATCAAAACATCATATCCCTATCTGAAAAAAAATATAATAGTCAAAAGATGGTCACATAATAGTTTACTTTGTGACTCTCCCACTTAAAAATTATTGTTAACATAAAAGCACCTTCTTCAAAACCTAGAGAATTGTACTGAATATTTAACAGAGTACCATCTAGTGAAAAAACAGGCAAAGGAAGGCACTCATTATCCCTGGTACTACTGCAAGCTCTGCTCCAGACCACATTGCCATTTGGCATAAACAACAAAGTAGCAGCCACACTAACAGAAAAACTGTGTGTTTGAGTGTTTCTAGAGCAATCAAAAGCATGTCAGAATCCAAGAAAAGGGCACAACCCACCAACCCAGAATTGAAGCTCCAAGGTAGATATATGATGATCAGAAGGGAAAGATAATCCATCATGATTGATGATGATGATCATCATCATCATCACCATCACAATGAGCACATGATACAAGTCAGAAGAGCTTACACCAGCAAGGAAAGAAAACTTGCCCACCTACAACCCAATTTCCCCTTTACAAAGTACCCAAATCTAGTAGTCTATATATGTGTACACACTAAAATTAATTCTATTTTTCAAAGAAAATATGATAAAAATAAAAGCATCTTTTGCTATAAAAAGGAACTCCACAAATGATCTAGTTTTTGTATATATGACTATTGGTTTCCTTCCATGAACCTAATTATTGTTTGTAGTAGACATTACATTACATTATATTGCTTTACATTACACACAACTCTCTTGCTTTCTTTGTCTACTAACAAAACCATTCACATGCAATACTTACACCAAGTTTTTAATGCTTCTACAAAATCAGGCCTTTTCTAATATAGGTCACATCCTTGGATGTCTACTTCAACCATATATTCAACTCCCATTAATTGTTATTTTTTTGGCCCTATAGTTTCCACTTCACTTTCTTGTGTAGTTCTCCAAGGCACCCATCCAATTTAAAGCAATCAGGTCCTTGGAGTTGAACTATATATGATAAAACTAGCTTTATACAGATTATCAACTAACTTATCAATTAGATCGAACATCAAACCAAACTGATCTAGTCATAACCCTATTCTTTTCTGTGGTTGGTAAAGTGTGGTTATGATAAAATTGATAAAGTGTAGTTAGTGTTGTTAAAGTTTATTAACTTCGATAGATAAAGGTAAAAACAAGTGGTGTAGTGTACATAGTATAGTTGGTGAAGTGTGATTAGTACGGTACAATTAAATTTAACCAACCACAGAAAAGATTAAATACTCATGGTTATTACTTTATCACATTCGGATCTTTAACTTCATTCTTCTTCTTATTAATGACCTACAGTTCTACCTAATAGGAATAACAAAATAGATAGAAGTGTCTACATTGATACAGTGATTTAGACTTTGATTAAGCTCAAAAAAAAAAAAAGTAAGAAATTCCGATACATACCACCATTGGTTAAGAAACATCATCCATCACTTATAGTTGCTACTTATTTGTTCCTATAAGAAATAATATCCTAACCCTAAAGTACTAGTTACGTATATGGAATAGATAGTGACATTGAAACGTAACAACTTATGCTAGTTACTACATTCTATAAGCTAGTTACTAATTTCTTCAACTTAAAGAATGGCTTGAAAAATAGAAAACCTACATGTAATGAGTTCAAGTTAATATTTCGAATCTTATATTCATATGAGTATTGAATTTAGGCCCTATTCTTTGGTTAGATTATTTTCAGGTTTGGATGGATAAGTTAGAATAAGTTAAGATAAGTTGGGATAAGTTATTATAAGTTATGATACTTTTTTGAGGAATTGTGTTTTTAGAGTGGATGCTTTTTTGAGGAATTGTGTTAGGTTTGAATAAGTTAGGATAAATTGGGAGAGTTATATCCAACCTACTCAAAGAACAGGGTCTTAATCTTGAAAGATTATTTTCATTAAACCCTAAATGTGACTAGTTCTTCTTCTTCTTTTTTTTACCAATATATGTCATAGTGTTGAAAAAACATAATAAGTTATCTTTTTTTTTTTTGATAAGTAGGAGGCATTTCAGCCAAATTATACAACTAAACTCAGAGCCAAATAGCACATCATCTGAATAGATGCCCCACAAATAAAATAAGGTCAAATGCTAACAAAAACCCCTCAATGTTCATAGCATTGTACATAATAAGTTATCTTACATAGCATTGTTGTAGTCTACTGTTTCTTCATTTTAACATTAATCGATCACTTATTTACTTCATTATTTGGCCTCCAATGTTCTTTGTTAATTGATACTTTTACATGTAATATTTTATTAAAAGTTTCAATATTATATTTTTATGCATGTTTTTTGTTAAAATTCTAATAATATCAATTTTATATAATAACCAGCTATAAATATTCAAAACTTAATAGTCAAAATTTTTAAAATTTAATTAAGATAAAATTTAAAACTGCCAATAAAATGAGAATGAGAGGATACTATATATAAGTTTTGAATTAGTTTAGAATTTGATGGGTGACGTGAATTATACGATTAATGGAGAAATAGAAAAAAACGGGAGTAGAGAAGAAGGTAAGTACGATTAGATGTCCGGCAAACAAACGGATAAGCTGGAAAAAGTGACTACCTCGAGTTCAAAACCCAGGTCAGGCCAACCAGCCAGGCATCAGTGCAGAAAGCAAACATGGATTGGATTGAATTGGATTCAGTACCAAAACACACAGAGATAAACTTTTAGAGATAGAGAGAGACAGAAACAAAGAAACAAATTAAAGACACTCAAAAGAAACTCCTGCTAATCACGATAAACAAAAGCAAACAAAACCATAGATACTGCACACATCCATATGCATTAACGAAAATTAGTAAAACCATGCATTTGCATTTTCAAAATCCATTTTAGAAAGAATTCGGATCAGATATATCTCAGTAGACTTACTATTATAAAAATAAAGAAATAATTAAACAACTCAAATTCCATTAATAATGTTCACTAAAATGAGATTAGAATAATATATGATCATCATAATCCAAGCTAGAGGGAGATAATTAAAATCCTAAATTAAAATTTAAATTTAAAAAAGAAGAAAAAAACCAACATCCCTGCAGGAGAACATGTTCATGATGATCATCACTACAATCTCCAATAATATTAGCTACCTGGATCATCTAATCCCTAAAAAACAACCTTTCTTCCTCTTTTTTTTTTTTTTTCTTTTTGAGGATTCCAATAACCCCATATGTTTGAAGTTTGTGAACCTGCTCCTAGCTAACTAAGCTAGAACGAACGTAACATTTTTTCAGCAGCTACAATTTCTACTGATGATCAGCAATGATGGATTCTGTTAGAAGTAGAAGAAAGAGAGAGAAGTGAAGTTGAAGTTGAAGTTGAGTGAGAGTGTTGAGTTGGGTTTTCAAGATCTTGGGGGTGGGAAAAATTGCGTACCAGCCATGAAAGCATTAATGGGTGCTGGGTATATAGCATTTGGATCAAGCAAACTGGCCGTCACCGCCGTAGCACCACCACCCCCTCCGCCGCTGCTGCCGCCCATTTGGTCGGAGGTTAACATGAGATTATGCTGCTGCGTGGTGGTTCCGCCTCCGCCGGATGAGGTTTCTCCGGCTGTGGTGTAACGGTTTTCAGGACCTTGATCGTAGAGAATCCCCTTGAAGACGTGGCCTCCGATGCTTACAGCCGTTTGATATGCGAACTGCTCATCTGGATCGTCCATTGCACTCACCTTTACGCACTTGAACACCGCCGATGAACTCACCTCCGCCGGGAAATTCGCCACATCTAACCCTAATGACCAAATAAAATAAACACAGTCAAGAAATCTAGATTTGTACGTGTTTATATCATATCATATGTTTAACAAAATGATTTAAGATTAAGGGTACCCGTAATTGAAAGACTAATTGTAATTTGTGGTTAGGTAGAAAAGGTAGTGGGAATGATCGATGACGAGCTCTTACTCTAAAACAGTGCAAAAGAAGAGGTGGAGATTTGAGAGTGGACTTGTAAGATGAAATGGGTAAACATGCAAATGATAGTAGTTATTGTTGGGTAGCAACAAGCATGCTCTTTCGATTCTTTACCTCTTAATTTTGGGGATTCGAAATCATTTCACCCAAATAAAAACGAGAGGACAAAGAAAAATCAAAACCAACAATTATTTGATGAATCTTTCAAGACCAAAAAGAGAGGGGGGGGGGGGGGAGTGATGGTCTGATGGACTTATCAAATCATCATCCATCCATCCATCAATCCATCCATCAATCCATCAGAAACCCCATCATTCCATTGTTCTCTTCGTACCCTCCAAACACCCATCACTAATACCAATTAATTAAACTAATCAAATTGAAGGGATATAATAATAATCACCAGTTTGGGTAGCGTTGATCCTTGTCTCTCGCATCCTCTTCTCTCTGATAATCTCCAACTGATGCTGTCCGGTTTGGAGGGATGCGAGCTGATGCTGTCTCTCACGGCGCTTGGCTGCGGGGACCCAGGTGCTCTTGACGTGAGTAGGGCAGTCGAAGCCGCGGCTCTTGCAGCAGGTTCGGCATCGCAAATGGGCGCAGTCCTTCTTGGCTTGGTTCCCGCAGTCTTGGCAGTTCATCCCACCTCGCTCTCCTCCGCTGCGGAAACCCCTCAGTGATAGCGAAGATGAGGAAGATGATATCCCCCACGGCTGATCAATGCCTGACATCGACATTTGCTGCTGCTGCTGGTGATGATGGTGGTGGTGGTGATGGTGGTCTTGATGTAGGTGCACCTTTGGCGCATGGTGGTGATGGTGCACCTGCTTAATTTCAAAATAAATACGAATTAAATTGAATAGTAATGCTGAGATTTAACCTAGCTACTGAAAATGCAAAGAGAGAGTACCTGAACGTACTGTTGCCATATCTCTAACCCTTTGGCTGCTGAGTAGATCTCGTCACTGGGGGTTGTGTTGGAGCTTGGTCTGTAGAGAAACACACCAGAATTATCGTTGTTGGTGGTGGTGTTGTTGTTTGCGGAATTGGTAGAATTTTGAGGCTGTGATCCAGTACTACCTGGTGTTCCTAGTGAGAAAAAAGCTGCCATTCTATTCTTTTCATCCACCTCCAACTATCCATCACAAAATTGTGTAATTGTTTTATCAAATTATTGGCTTAGGGCATCGGAAAAAGAAGAGGGGATTTTGAGCCAGCGAGGGAGGTTGATTTTCTTGGGGGGGGGGGGGGTTTTGTGGGGGTTTAATTTAAGAGGGGGAAGGAGAAGAAAAGAGCAATAAAAGCAAGGACTGCAACGCCGCCATGAGACTCTGAGCAACAGCAGCTTCTGTTTCTCTCTCTTTAAAAAAACAAAAAACAACAGCAAAATAAACAGAGCAACACCCCTCTCTTTCTACTGCTGCAGTGCTGCTGCTGTTGTGCAGATGGAAGAAATGAAATCTTTGAATGAGAGTTTGGGAGTTTCTCTCTCCTAATCTTATTTGGCCCTTTTCTTCTCAATGTATACTGCCACTTCTCTACAGTTGCTCTCCCAGTGTGCCCATGAATCTCGTCATCGGATTATCTCATCCTGGCCGTTGACATTGCCATCCGACGGGTAGAGTCTTTACACGTGGCGGGAATCACCTTTTCACCTCTTATTCGTCCTTGCACCGAAAAACCCGCTCTACTTTCTCTGACCTACTGTACAACATTTTAACCAAAATAAAAAATGAGAGAAAATTCATTCATTAATGTCATTATCGCAAGTAAAAAGAGAACGCGGAATTCATCCAAACATTTCTAATTTCAACTGTGTCCATAGTAAATGAAAAACTAACCACTTGCCTCCCCTTTTCTTTTTCATTTTCTTTCTTTATATTTTTTGAAATATTAAGTCAATCCACAATATACTCTCTGGGTTACATATTAGTTATCGTCTCTGTAACTTATATAATTAAATTTTAAAATTTTTAATCTTAAATTTCTCCAAAAAAAAATGTTTGGACAACAAATATAAAATAATTTGGGCAATAAAAGATTTATTATTGCATTAAGGCTTCGTTCTTTCATACAGTGCGGTGCAGTGTGATAATAGTACGGTGCGGCGGAATTTGAAAAAGTGTGGTGAAGTGTGGTAAGTTGTGGTGAGAGTTGTAAGTGAAGAAAAATAATGTAAAAATAGAGGACAAAAGTAAGGCCCTGTTCTTTTATACGGCTGGCTGCGGTATGGCGCGGTGCGGTGTGGTGGAATTGTGGCGGGTGCGGTGGAATTAGGGTAGATTGCGGTGAGTTATTGGTAAGTTGTGGTGGGTTTTCTGTTTTTTATAAATGTAAATTGTATTGGTAAATGTGAAAAGTTTATTATGGTGGATTGGTACATTGTGGTAGCTTCTGACAAAGTGCGTTGTGTTGTGGCACCAAAGTCAACCAGCCATATAAAAGAACAGGGTCTAAGTAAAAAAAAAAAAAAGTAAAAGATATATTGATAATGATTATGGTAAAGTATGGTGAAGTGTGGTAGAAATTAAAGAATGTTGTCCTCAGCCTACCACATAAAAGAACGAAGCCTAAATTTAATTAAGAAATTATTGTCATGATAAAGGTGATTTTGTAATACATCACATCTCAACATGCATGTTCTTTAATTAACATATATCAACTACATTAAAAGTTTTAACATGCAGTACTTTCTCTATTATAATACTCCCCCATCCCCAAATTATTTGTCATTTTATCCGCAATTTATAAAATCAAAAAACATTCACTCTACATTAATTTATTTCTTTGAAAATGTTAAAAATGGTGAATAAAAGTAAAAATTGATAAATAAAAATGAAGGATGGAAGGAAGCAAAAATATAATTAATAAGATTAATTTGATAAATTAAAAATTAATATGTTATTGAAATAGTAAAGTCACAGATATTATAGAAAAAAATAAAATTAGTTAAATTGATAGAAAAATGGGAAAGAGAGAGTATTATTCTATTTGATAAAATAATATGTGAAAATTATCCATCAAGAGGAGCATGGGAACAGATGAAAGATCAACAAATGACATTTATTTTGGAAAGAAAACAATATTTTTAATGAAAATGATAAACATCTTGCCTCAAAATGCGAAAATGATATGAGTCCTGGGCAACACACATTTTAAGTGGTGGAGATTTACTGGTCTTTATGGGTATCCGGAGACAGGCAACAAGCTCAAAACTTGCGATCTTCTAAGGGACCTCAAACCACACTCAACAATGCCATGGCTTGTTGGAGGCGACTGGAATGATATTTTTTACCATTTTGAAAAGAAAGGAGGACCCAGAAAGGCGAATATGATGCTGGAGACCATCCAGGAGACACCGGAAGAGTGTGGACTTTTTGACATGGGTTTTACGGGCTACAAATATACATGGTGGAACAGACAGTAAGGAGAGGGCTCGGTGGAGGAGATTCTGGACCGTTTTTGCGCCCAGTTGGAGTGGTCTGCGTTGTTTTCGGATGCTAAAGTGTACCATATAGATGATGACTCACCGCACCACCTACCTATTATTCTGAAGTGTTTTGACACCTATCGTAAAAGAAGAGCCAAAAGAGCAAGATTTGAGGCCATGTGGGCACTCCATGAGGACTGCGTCGAGGTAGTTCGAGCTGCGTAGGAGAAGCTGATGGTAGGGAGTAATACTGAAAAATGCCTCCGGAAACTTGATAATTGTATGTATGACTTATCTCGGTGGAATGAAACGACATTCGGGAATGTAGCACAAGAGATTAGACGACTCTCAAATCTACTTCAATACTGATAAGTGCATTATTTGCACTTATTTTTAGGTATTTTAGAAGCATAATCATGGTGATTTTTGGCTACAAAGGTGTTTAATCTTCCCTATTTCTCTATTTACACTTGGTCTTTGCGTTTTTGGCATTTATTTTCAGGTTTAGGGCAAAAAAGGTGATTTTTGGAGCAAATTTGGTAAGGCCAAGGGTACCACGGGCATCAACTACTGTTGATAGGACCGTGGTAAAAATTTCAGCAAGAAACGAGTAGAAAACGACGAACCAGAGCCAACCACGGGCTTCCCGTGGTGACAACCACGGACCGTGGTTGGAGCTGATTTCTCGCGGCGGCAGTTATTTTTGCGTAGATAACCGGGGAAAAGGAAAAAAAAGGCGGTTATCACTTATTCTGGGCAGAAAAGAGAGATTTTAGAGAGGAATTCTTCACCAAAAACACCTCCATTCATCAAGAATCAATTGGAAGGCATTGAAGATTTGGAATTCGAGAAGAAGCACGCAACACTCTTGTGAAGTTCTTGAGAGAATCCTACGAATTTCTCCCTAGTGTTTGCTTTATTCTTCTCACTTTCTTTTCCTTAATTCTAGAATTGATTACTATGTTTAGAACGTATTTCTTGTTTTCAATGAATACTTGTGAGTAGATTTCGTTCTTTCTAGGGTTTTATGAACCATCAATATGGAGTTTGATTAGAAATGTTTTAGTTTGTACTTGAATTCTCAATTGAATCAATAGAAGGTTGCGTTTTTCTTGCTTACGAATGTTCTTAAGGCCTTGGATGTTTGTAATTCAGAAATTAACCTAAGAAGTACCGAAAGGTGAATTAGGGGAATTTGACCACCAACCCTTCTACCTAGGCCTACGAAAGTTGAAAAAGGAGTAGTAGACTAGGGAATCATTAGGTAACCCGACCTTGCTTAGACCTTCAATTCTGTTTAACCTGAAAAGCAGACGAAAGTTGTTGATTAGGTTAGTCAGGATAATTCTATTTAGCATCGAAAGGGCGATAGAATTTAGAGGTTATCGATTCTTGATTCGTTTGAGTTATTTTCTTGTGCTTGCTTTAATCTGGCTTTCAGACCCTGTTGTTAGGTGAGTAAAACCCTAAAAGTCTTCATCCATCGAATTACCTCGAGTTAATCCTTTCTAGTCCACTTTAGTTTTAGTTAGTTCATTAGAAGTCATAAACAATTCATCAACCCGATTGGCTTAGCAATCAAGTAGAGGGATAGTTCACTGAGTTACTAGACCAAGTCCCTGTGGGATCGACCTTGACATTGCTACAATAGTACCCGTGCGCTTGCGGCCCTGTCAAATACTCCACGGAGGTAGCAAAACACAGAACCTTGATGGACAAAATTAGAGAATGGAGGAGGCGAGAGGAAGTAATGTGGTGGCAGAGGTCTTGGGTCTAATACCTGGACCACGGGGATAGAAATTCGAGTTGGTTCCACCAAAGAGCGTCTGAAAGGAGGAAATCCAACACAGTTGAAGGACTACAGGACCGCAACGGAGTGTTAAGAAACAACCCTAAGGAAATCCAGCAAATCATGGTAGATTACTTTAGTGGGTTGTTTTCCTCGAATAACCCGACTGACATGACGGAGGTACTGAGCTGCGTGGAATCTAAGGTGACAGAGGAAATGAACCTATTGTTGTGTAAACCATACACCAGGGAGGAAGTCTTCGAGGCCCTGCAATCGATGAGTCCCATGAAAGCGCCTGGCCTTGATGGGCTAAACCCATTTTTCTACCAAAACTACTTGGGGATGATTGGGAACGACGTGGCCGACGTGATTCTGCAAATTCTGAATGGAGGCTAGATTTCGGAGAAAATGAACCACACACATGTGGTTCTCATCCCAAAGAAAAGCTATCCGGAGGAGGTCTCGGACTTTCGACCGATAAGCTTATGCAACGTTTCTTACAAACTGGTCACAAAGGTAATCACAAATAGATTGAAGCAAGTTTTACCTTCAGTAATTTCCCAAAATCAGAGTGCCTTCACCCCCGGGCGCCTAATAACCGACAACATCCTGATTGCTTTTGAGATTTTTCACTCTATGAGACATAACCAGGCACTGAATGGGAGCATGGCGGTAAAGAGTTAGACATGGCGAAGGCTTATGATAGTGTCGAATGGAGCTTCCTTCGTCAGGTAATGCTGAAGTTGGGCTTCAAACAGGAATAGGTGGCGCTGATGATGAAGTGTGTAACCTCGGCGACGTTTTCTTTTATCATCAATGGGGAACCTCGGGGCTTTGTTAAACCGAGTAGGGGATTGAGATTGGGGGACCCAATTTCCCCTTACCTATTCTTGTTCGTAACGGAAGCACTCTTAGGCTTGATTTCCCGAGCTGCACAACAAAATAATTTGAATGGGTATAGAGTTTGTCGGAACACACCTACTATTTCTCACCTCCTTTTTGTGGATGACTCCATTGTGTTCGCAAAGGCCAATGAAGTACAGGCTATTAACCTAAGGAACCTGCTGAGGCAATACGAAGCGGCCTCCTGACGAATGGTTAACTATGCGAAGTCTAGCATCATGTTCGGCAAAGGAGTCTCTGCGCAGAAGCGGGGGGAGATACTGTTGATCATGGATATGAGGGAGGTACTGTCTCATGACAGGTACTTTAGTCTACCGACATAGGTTGGAAAATCGAAAAGGAGAGCCTTTGCTAACATCCAGGATAGGGTGACAAAGAGAATTAAAGGGTGGATGGGTCGAAAATTATCATGGGCAGGGAGGGAAGTTCTCATAAAGGCTGTAGCCCAGGCAATCCCAACTTTATGCCATGAGTGTTTTCAAGCTCCCAAAAACCTTTTGTGAAGACCTTCGACTATTAATCAGTACTGGTGGTGGGCAATTGAAGGGAGGAGGAAAATTCATTGGGTGGGGAGGGAAAAAATATGCAGAAGCAAGAACAACGGAGGGCTCGGGTTCCGAGATCTGGAGGATTTTAATGACGCACTACTGGCACGACAAGTGTGGCGGCTGCTGCAGAACCCGGGGTCACTGGTGTACCGAATCTTACAAGCCAAATACTTCCCGAACCGACACATTTAGGATGCCCGGGAACAGGTTCACGCCAGCTACACTTAGAAAAGCTTGATGTGGGTGATGTGGGTGGTGCGTAGGGGGACGAGATGGGTGGTGGGTGATGGGTACAACATGAACGCTTGGGAGGCAAAATGGCTACCGAGGCCTGAGACGTTCAGGGCAATTACACTTGTAAAGCCCGAATGCGCATTATTAAGGGTTGCCGATTTCATTGATAGAGAAGCGGGGACTGGGAGAATGAGTGTGCTCGAGGCGACATTCCTTCCAATTGATGTCGAACTGATCAAGTCCATTCCATTGGCAAACAATAGGCCCTCGGATAAGCTAATATGGAATTATGTAGCAGATGGCATTTTATCAGCAAGATCAGCCTACTACATGATCAGGGAATGGAAAGCTAAAGACAACCCATCATCAAGTGACAAAACAAAGCAACAAGCCCTGTGGAAGAAAGTATGGCACACGGATATTCCCCCAAGAATGAAGATGTTTCTGTGGAGGACGGCGGCGGGAGCACTCCCAACGAAGGGGGGGATTCGAAATCGCATGCCCGACATGGATGGATATGCGATCTGTGCAAGATAGGGCAGGAGTCAATCCCTCATGCACTATTCCAGTGCAAATGGGCTAAGCGTGTATGGAGGGAAAGTGGAATCAATGAAGAAGTATGGAAACAAAACCACGACACGCTGCTGGACAAGATGGAATGGGCACGGGACAAACTAGGGAATGAATGGGAAGACTTTGTGAGCATAATGTGGGGCATTTGGAATAACAGAAACAATAACTATGTGGGGCGGAAAACTGTAAAGTCGATGGAGGTAGTTGAGAGGGCCCTGGCGTTTGCCTCGGAATGCCGTGATACACAAATGAAAACAAGGGGTCTGAGGCCTCAACACTCGACCAGCTGGAGTCCGCCAAGCTCGGGTATGATAAAGATAAACTTTGATGGAGCACGACTGAGTGGCTGGGGGTCGGGTGCAACGGCGGTTGAACGTGACGACAAAGGGGTCACTGTGTTCGCTGGAGTTGAGCATGGGCTGGCTTTAATGGGGTGGAATGGGTGGAAGCCAAAGCATGCTTGTTTGCTTTACAGTTGGCTCAAGAACAATGCATCCAACACGTGATTATAGAAGGGGACAACCTGACAATCATATCAAAGCTCAAGAGGAATGACATCCAAAATAATGAGATTGGGCTTTTGCTCTCTAAAATTATGGTAATAGCTAGGAGTTTTAGATCTTGTTCTTTGTCTTTTATTTGTAGGAGTGGAAATAGGGTGGCTCACACCCTTGCTCATCTTCAACCTCATGACCTGTCTCGTAGGGTCTGGTTAGATGGGGGGCCAGATATTATCCAGGATCTGGTGGCGGAGGATATTTGTAATGTGATTTCAAATTAATGATAGTTTTTCCATACAAAAAACACACATTTTAAGTGTCTTGTCCTATTATTAAAACTATATTATTATAAATTATATTGAAGTAAAATGGTATAACTATAATATCACATATAAATTGCATAAAGTTATGCTTTTATTGATTATTTTTTATATTTCAAAGAAATGCCCAAAATATGCCTAATGGATGCGATCAATCTAATTAGGCTCTCAATTGTGCTTATTGTCGTAGCCAATATGCATCCAAACCTTCTTATAATTGAGAATTAATTACTACTATCAAAAAATTAGTGCAAAAAATCTATAAAAGTTTTAATTTTGGTAAAAGGTAAGTCACTTAAGGAGTGTCTTGGGACAAGACACGTAATCCACCATTTTAACTTTTGATTTCTAATATTATATAATTACAAAACACACATTATTATATTCATATAAAAAAAATTTCCCAACAAATTTACATACCAAAACCAAAATCAATACTCTAAAATCTCACCAGACTAGGTTTGAATGGATTAGATGTAGCAATCTTATTTCTAAATGTTGCAATTTCGATAAACTAGTTCCAATTCTCTAAAATTTAGAAATCGTCGACCACCTGCGTACTACTTTATAGAAAAGAAAGTGAGAATATTTAATGAAACATTTTACTTTACTTCGCTACAATGTAAGTTGAAAAACTAAATTTTTTTTCTATAATATCCAAATTATGAACATAATTTAATGGTCAATATTTGTAAATTTTAATTGAACGTACCTTATAGTAGCTAATAATATGAAACTAAGGAAGTAGTTTAACTCTCAAAATCAAGACAAGAGGTATATGTTCATGAATACAATCATAGAATACAGTAATAAAAGTGTAACAAGTCAAAACCGAAACTAATATCTTAGAGTACAAGTAATAACTTTCTAATTAAAGAAAATCATAATCATTAAACTTACATTGCTTTTACGGATAGGTAGGTTTAAAGTACAAATTAGTATGTGTCAAAATATGCATATTAGTGGAAGAGAGGGATCTGCGGAAGATTTATTCGAAATTGTATTTACGTAAAGAAATTAATTACTTTTTTTCCATCCAAATTATGTTCTTTTACGAAGAAATTGTATAAAAAGTTGTGAATAAATTCATGTACGTATTAACTTATAAACTAAAGATATGTTAGTATCATGTATGGTATAGACACAAAGGTACGTAAATTATAGTGTATATCATAGTGTAGTTAGTTACGTTCACTATATGTGTTAAAATATGGCCATTTTTTATGTGATGAATTTATAAAAAGTTAATAAATTTTAAAAATGTTACAATAATGTTAATAAATTTATGATAAATTTTATAATAAATATTGATGAATTTTCTTTTTTATATATAGTTAACACCTCAATGAACTTAGATAGGTACTTCAAGGTGTACCATATAACAATTAGGCAAGGTACGGTACCGTAAGTAAAGTAAGTCACATCCATCACATTACTTATTAAATATATAAATTTTTTAATATATATTTTACAATTGAGCTAGATAATATTAATAAAGTAAATCACATCAGTCAAATTACTTGTTGAATATATGAATTTTTAAACATATCTTATATATAAGGTATCTCAATTAAGTAGTGTAAATAAGATAAGTAAAAATGAGTATGGTAAATAAATGTAGGTAATGTAAGTAACTTTTTCCCTACATTACAAAAGAAATAAACTTCTAATTTTGTACATCAAGATATATATATTGGATTAATTAACTAGTTAAAAAGTGAATGGGGAAATCAAAATCCAAATCTAAAAGACTTGATGTTTATTACCTTATTCATTGTCACACAAGAAAACTTGCAAGTTACAAGATTTGATTTAATAATCTCCAACATAAAATACCAAGATGAACAATAAATAACATTAATTTGAATGTTTTTTAAAATTTAAATAAAGAAAAATAAGTTAAAAATTTTGATAAACCTAACTTATCATTCTAAAAAATAAAGTTTTATTGTGTCATTTTGCACAATTTTATTATTTAGTAATAAATTATACTCGAAAGGGAAAACCACATTAAAATTTTGTCTCATTATCAGAAGTTCCAAATGTTCATTAATCTGCAATTATCCAAAACTACATATCATTGGCAGCAGCTCTGAACCCCTCTTAATAAATTCCAGAATCGAACGGCTTACAGTGGCCTACCCCTGATCTTGTGACAGGCATCGAATTCATGGGACCCGTCCTCCATTTTTAATTTTTTCTGACCATTTTTTTATTTGGTGGTTCTAGCAGAATTCTCTGACAAATTTTCTTTCCAGACAAAAGGCTGAAGCCTGAAGCTTAATTTCTTCCTCTTTCCTTGGGTGTATTATTTTTCAATTCATGCAATAAATGTGTTTTTACAATGGTGACACAATTTTATCATTTCTATTTTTAAAGATAATTTATAAGGTGAAATGTATTAGATATTCCTAAAATTTGTATATCAAATAATGTGATTGTTCGCTCATATATATATATATATATATATATATATATATATATATATTATATTAAGGCACCGTTTTTTTGTGCGTAACGTGATTAACCGCAATGCAAATTACTGCAATCTACCGCAATTCACCACAAATTACCATTTCCTTTTTACTATTTCCACCGCAAGTTATCGCAACCTACCGCAACTTACCGAATCACAACTTATCGCACCGCAAATTAACAGCATAAAAGAACGGTGCCTAAGTTGTTTATTTTAGTAATGTGATTGTTGATCACTTGGAGATATTCTAAAGCATAAACTACAGATAGATATAATATATTTTATTTTTCAATAGTTCATTGGCTTGATTTATAGCTTTACTATGATCTTATTCTTTATATTAGTAAGTTAGGTTTAACTTAACTCAACTTTACCTTGCCCAACACCATAAAAAAAAATACTTAAACTAAACTCAACATTTTAATAAAAAAGAAAAATAATATTATTCACTTTTTCAACACTTATAACTTTATTTATTTTTTTCCCAAAATATTCAAATTTTATTAATAAAATATTTTTACCCCACAGCCAACTTAACTCAAACAAATCTTAACCTTTCCATCCCTTTCCTCTCCTATATGTTTGACATATCTCATTGGATTTTTCTGTTTTTAACCAATAGATGGTTAATTTGAATGAATTATAAGGTTTTCTAAAGGGTAAGTACTCCATTATCCAACATACAGTAAAGTTGTCCACATTTATTCATATTTTTGACATTTAATTTTTTTTAAAAAATTTACTTAAAGTTATCCAACATTACTTTACACAATCTTATATTATTCTTCTAAAAAGCAGAATCTAACTTGATTTGAAATATCTAAATTTAATTAAAATAAAGAAATTAAAAAGGTACTTACACAATTAATACAAAATTAGGTCCTGTAATAATTTAATTACTGATAATAAATATTTATCAATATTGATGGATCTTCGTTAGTATTGATGAGTGCTTAATTACTAATTTTGAGTTGTTTGTTGTATATTTGTATCTAGACTCTAATTTACTAAAATAAATGTTTATGATAAATTAACACCGATTTTAAAAACATAATATGATTTCATATATGACTATACAAATGTTTGTTTAGAGACTTTAGGTAGAATTTGGATTAGATTTAGATCTGAAACATTTGTTTAGCATTACAGGGGAGGTGATTATTTACCTAACTAAATATATAAATATTTTCATTTTTGTCAATTATTTGCTTTTTCAGCAGCTACCTCCTCTATATTCTTTGCCTAATTACTATACCATTGACCTATTGCTTCACTTGAGGTTTTGATTTCCTTTTTTCTTGAATTTTTAGGTGGGTGTAATTTTTAGTACGTAGAGCTTATAAAAAATAAAGCAAACAGCTGGGTGTGATTAATAAGCATTAGTAGCAGTAAGAGGTCAACTCTCCATGTTGACAGCATGGTTCCTTGAATTATATGTGTATGAGTGGCCAAATGATAACGTCACACAAAGCTTATGAATAACACTATGCAAGAATGTCCTAGACCTTTTTACTCTCTTTCTCTTCCATCAAAAATATTCTCTCTCTTTCAAAGGGTTTCATCGATCATAATTATTGGCAGTAGTCTCTAATTATCTTGATTTTATAGATTTTCCTGTTCTTTGATGCCGCTGGCGGGGTGCGGTGCCACACCGCACCATAACTTTCCATATTTCCATCACAATTTACAGTAATCCACCACAATTCACTTTTTCTAATTTAATTTATATTTTTATTAAAAGTTAAACTTTCCATATTCCAACACAACTCACCACAACTTTCCCCAACCCACCACAATCCACTTCAGCTTTTCCAACCTACCACAATCCACCATATTTCCTCCACACCGCACCGCACCGCAGCCAGCTATATAAAAGAACGGGGCCTAAATTTGGTTGATAGTTCTTTCAATATATTTTTTTTTCTAACTTTCTATATTACATAAGAGCTTGATTGTTGATTTGGTTATCTTGTGTGAGTTGTCTTTTCACTTTTAGCGTGAGTTATGTTCACACCTTAGTCTATTAGATCTTAAAATATTTACTAATTGAGGAAATTATATGGATGTTGTCAGCTTTCTTCTAAATGTGATTTGAGAATAGAAATTCATATAGTTCTAACATGATAAGTTTTCTTTCAAGATCCATTCATCATATCAAATAAATTAATACAACTTTAAAAAGTTATACCATAGCATGTTGTAATTTAGAAAAGACTCAAAGATGTCAAACAACGTGATTAATAGCCTGAAAAATATTTCATGTTTAGTAGAGGCCGACATCAAATTTATCATTAAATTTTTGAACAAAAGATTTTGTATTGATTTATAGATTTATTTTTTTAGATTATATTCATTGTAAATATTGTGTAAGTTTTCATTAATGAATATTTTCTTTTTTGACAAAAACATGTTCTAGAATTCGTCACATATTACTACACTAAGACCCCGTTCATTTATATGGTTGGTTGCAGTGTGGTAATGGTGCGGTGTGGTGGAATTTGAAAAAGTGTAGTGAATCCTGGTGAGTTGTGGTGAATTGTAATGAAAATTATGGTAAGTGAGGTAGGTGAGGAGAGAGAATGTAAAAAGTATAGAAGAGAAATGAGCAGAGAAAAAAGTGAAGAGATATTTGGTAATAATTGTGGTGAGATGTTGAAGTGTGGTAGAAATTAAAGAGCTGCGGTATGGTGTGTTACTGCACCACAATCTACCGCATAAAAGAAAGGGGCCTAAATTAGGAATAATACTTCTTTTCAAATTTTGGCAAACTCTCTTTCTTTCCCTTTTTTAGAGTTTTATTTTGATAGTCAATTACATTAGGGTTTGGTACTTTTAACCTTTTTTTTTTTTGAAACCTTGGTACTTTTAATTTTAGGTGTGTTCAGTATAAGGAAAAATGATTTTCAATAAAATGTTTTAAAGGAAAATAGTTTTCTATCCCAAATTTTCCTTATTTGGTATGAGGGTTTATTATTTTACTAAATTTGACAATACAAGTGTTTTATTATTATCATAATTTTTCGAAAGATCATTTTTTTCTCCCTCTTGATTCCCCCCGCCCCCCCCCCCCCCCGCCGTTTTTGTTATCTTCCTCTCTTCCAATTTCTAGATTAGTTTTCTCCTATTTAGCTTTCTAAATTCACAAATTATTGGAAGCCACCGTTTGTAAAAATAGTGGTATGAACTAGACCTGTCAATACGGGCGAGCGGGCGGGTTACGGGTCGGTCGTATATCAGGTTCGGGTAAATACGGGTCGAGTGTATTTCGGGTCGGGTGTATCCCGGTTTCGGGCGGTTTGGGTCGGGTTTACGGGTCATGACCGACCTTTTTTCTCAGTCACTTACAACGAGTGTGCCTCGATAAAAATGCCACTAAAATTTTTGAAAAATTGCAAATTTTCCACCCGGATTTTTCTTGTCATCAGAATGCCACTAAACTTGATTAACTCGGATAAAATTGCCACTTTACCTGATGTTTATCTGGAAGCAACCTAAAGCAGCAGGTTAATGGTGTGGTGGTTGTCATTAAGGGAAATAAACACTTAATTAAATTATTAAACATCCTAATTAGATATTATACCCTAAATTTCTGTGGTCCCTCACTTGTTTCCCTCCATTTGAAAAAAAACACCCAGTAACGTTCAACCTCCCACCTTTGCCTCTCTTCATCTTTATCGCCATCTTCAACCTCCCACCTTTGATTTCAGCAAATTGTTTGAATTAAACCCTAAATTGAACCACAATCAAAAAAATCGCACACCTGTGAATCGTTTTTGCAAGGATTGAAGGTTTGTAAGGTCGACATTCATACCGGGTGAGTTTCTCCAAAACCCTAATTTTTGCAGTGCTGAATTTTGGTCGCAATCTTTGTTTTGCTGGCGTTTTTGTTGTTGTTAAGTTGTATGTAGTCGATTTGAGTAGCTTTATGTTCTGCAATTTTCCAGAAACCCAGAAAACCCAACCCTCTATTTCTTGATGAATGCTAAGGTTTATGTGTTTGGTTGGTGTTTATGTGTTTGTTTAATCTAAATGTGCTTTAAGTATCTGAAATTGGCCTGATTTTGTTGTTTTAGGGTTTCTGAATGGGCAAATTACAAATATTTCATGGGGGGGGGGGAGTTTATATCAGACCCACATTTGGCTTACATTAACAGTGAGGTCACTGAATGGGATGTAGACCCTAATTTGTTAAGTGTGGATGATCTGATTGACTTTGTTGAGAAGGCTGGGTATTAAAAAGATGAAATTCAAACCCTTTACATTAGCAAGCCTGGATGTAGCATTGGCTTTGAGGAGAGTCTCGTTGAGATTAAAGGGGATGATGAGATAAGGACCCTGAGTGGTTTAGTGGAAAAATGTCCATTTGTTAGACTTTATGTGAAGCATCCTACTGATGTTATTAGGAATAGTGAGAAGGGGAAGGAAAAAGTGGTGGATGATGGTGCTGATGATAATGTTGCTGATGATGGTGGTGATGATAATTCTAATGCTGATGATGGTGATGGTTCTGATGATGAGGATGAGGATGATGATGATTATGAACTAGATGGTGATGGTGATGGTTCTGAAGTAGAGGATGAGGAGATTACACAAGTGATGAAGAAAAAAATGACTTTGAGGGAGGATGAATTAGCTGATAGGAATTCATTGTTTGAGGGTGATAAAAGTTTGATTGAAGGAGGAGGAGTTGATGAGGATTATAATGGATGTGAGGATGAACAATACCATGACTCAGACAACCCTAGCAGTCCTGAGAGTGAGAGTGAGGGTGAGGGTTTGCAAAGGAAAAGGCCAAGCATGAGGAAGCCCAAACCAAAGTGTCCTAGGTACAACCCTGCTATACCTAGTAGACTACTTGATGGGATGACTTTTGCTGACAAGAAGGAGATGAAAAAAGCTGTTGATAACTATAGGATTCTAGGTGGATACAATCTGAAAGTGAGCAAGAGTGACAAAGTGAGGTATCAACTATCCTGCCAGGGAGAAGGGTGCAAGTGGAGGTTTTAGGGATCAAAAGTAGGCAAGGAGAAAAGCTATGCAGTGAAAACATTTGGCCCCCCTCATACATGTATTACTTTTAGTTTTGAGGCTGGGCACAGAAACATGAGTGTGCAATGGTTAGCTGATCATTTTAGGAGCAGGCTTAGGATAACCCCATCCATTACAGCCAGGGACATACAAAGAATGGTGAAGGAAGAGTTGAATTACAATGTTGGGTTGTGTATGTGTTCTAGGGCAAGAAGGAAGGCATTGAACTCCATTGTTAGTGATTACAGGGAGCAATTTATGCAACTTAGAGACTATCTAGGGGAGTTGATTGACAAGAACCCAGGGACATCTGTTGTTCTAAAAACAACAGAGGTTTAGGAGACAAATCAGAACATTTTCAAGTTTCTTTATGTATGTCCAGAACCACTGAAGAAGGGTTTCTTAGAGGGGTGTAGGAGGGTTCTATGCTTGGATGGGTGCTTTCTTAAAGGACCTTGGGGTGGACAAGTTTTTGTAGCTGTTGGGAGGGATGCAAATGACCAAATGTATCCTTTAGCATGGGGGGTGGCATCCACTGAATTAAAGGAGACTTGGGATATGTTCATTTCACAACTTCAAATTGATCTCAACATGGGGGATGTCAGTGGATTGGCAATGATTTCAGATCAACAGAAGGTATGATGCAAACCAACCCATGTTGATTTATTCTTTAAATTGTTTGTTTATAATGCTAATGTCAATTGTTGGTTCAATTTTGTTTGTTTCAGGGTCTAGTTGATAGTGTAGCAAGGATATTGCCTAGAAGTGAGCATAGGCTTTGTGCTAGGCATGTGTATGCCAATCTAAGGAGGATTTTTAGGGGTGAGATGTATAAGAAACTATTTTGGAGGGTTTCTAAATCAACCACTGAGATTGAAATGAAAAAAAAATGTCAAGAATCTGTATGATCTTGACCCACAAGCATGGGGGATGCTTGAAAGGAAGGGTGTTGAGCATTTCTGCGGAGCCTTCTTCAAGCCACATGCCAAGTGTGACTCTGTAGATAACAACATGGCTGAAATTTTCAATGCATTCATCATAGAAGCGAGGTACATGCCAATTGTTTCTATGTTAAATTGGATTTTCAAGGCAGTTATGAAAAGAGTTGGTGACAAGAATGTTTGGGCTTCTAAGATCAACACCCCAATTCCTCTTAGGATTTTGAAAAAACTTGAGAAAAAGATTGAAGACTCAAAGACTTGGGAGGTTACTAGGGCTGCTAGGGGTGTGTTTAGTGTGAAAAATGCATGGCTTGAGGAGTATGTTGTGGATTTGAATGGGAAAACTTGTACCTGCAACTCATGGCAACTAAATGGGATTCCTTTTCCCCATTCCATTGCTGCAATGAGGGAGGAAAGGCTGAAACCCTTACAGTTTGTCCATGAATGGTATGCAACTGATAAGCTTGTTGCTACGTACTCTCACACCTTGAACCCACTGAATGGCACCAATATGTGGGCAACTGCCCCTGGCTGTGTTGTGACTGCTCCCTTCTTCAAGCCAAAGAAAAAGACAACCACGAAATACTTCAGAAGGCCAGAAGCAGGTGAGACAATCAGAGGGAAAATGCCTAAGGACTCCACTAGGATTCACTGCTCACATTGTGGATTGGAAGGCCACAACAGGCAGACTTGCTCACTGATTGCAAAAAGTTCAAGGTATGCCATCCTACTACTTGTATTTTTTAAAAATGTTTTCTTGGCTGCTGATAATCTGTTTAGGGGGTCATGAGTAGGTCACAATCTGGTTTAGGGTTTATGGTCAAGGTTTAGGGATTGAAGAGTCAAAAACAAGTTTGACTTTTTTATTTTTTGAAATATTTTTTTCCTTTACTTTCTGGTTTATAGGGTTTAGGGTTTAGGGTTTATGATTTATATGGTTTATCTGACTTTTTTTGCTTGTTTGATTATAAAGCCCAAAAGGAAGATCACAAGAAGAACTTCCCATGCCGCTATCAGATGCTTCCTCTGCTGCTTCTAATGCAATGCTCACGCTGCGTATACTTTGGTTCTTCATCTGCCAATGCTACTTCAACTGCTGCTCCATCAACTGTTGCTGCCTCTTCTGTTGGATCAACTGCTGTTGCTGCTGTTGCAACACCAGCTGCTCAATGGGATGAGCTGCCACTGACTGGATCACAGCCTCAGCCATCCCAGCCATCTCCTTCATCAACACCAACAAAGCAGACCAGGAGGAAGAGACATGCACAAAGATGTGTGTTGCCAAGGGTTTCACCAAGGAAGAAAATACCAAGGATTAACCTAGGAAAGTAGGTTGTTGTTTGTTGTGTTTGTAAGCCATTTTGAACAATGCATGACTTCTTTTGATTGTGATTACATTAGATAGGATGTAAATGAAGGTCAAAAGTTAAATGCCTTACTTTTGGGGGTAAATTGCCATACTTTTGGCGGGGGAATATGTCTTTTGTACATCTTTTGGTTTTGCACCCTATTTTGCAAGCTTTAAGCCAAAACAGAGGAGTATGTACATCAAAAACTACATGTTGTACCCATTACATATTCCCTTTAATGCAAGTTTCCTTAAGTTTATTTTCAAGGCATTTCTGATTATGTCTACCTTTTTTCTTCTTCTGATTCTATCTTCTTTCTTTTTTTTTCTTCTTCTGATTCTACCTTCTTTTCTTTCTGTTTGCCATTAACTGATAAACATGTCACTAACTGATAAACATGTCACTAACTGATAAACATGTCACTAGTTTTGTGCTTGTTTTTGTTCAATTTTCTGTTTCCTTTATGTTTTGTGCCTGTTTTTGTTCAATTTTTTGTCACTAGTTCAGATGGAGATTGGTTTTGTTGGTGTTGTTGATTTACAGCAGTGGCAGAGATGAAGAAGATGGAGATTGGTGTTGTGAAACATAACATATCAAACACATCATATAAAGAAAACATAACATTCATTTCATTCATTACAATTGATCCATTACATAAACAACATCCATTCATTACAATTCCACTGCCTAAACCCTAAACAACTGCCCTAAAGCCCTAAACAACCACAAACAGAGCTGATGATGGACCCAAAAAAATCATAGCATCTGTGTGCAACAGGCAACAAGCAACAAGCAACAAGCAACAAGATGCTTAACCAAGGTTACAAAGCAAAAAATTCATCCAACTGCAAATTCCTATATACAACATCATCATCAGCTTACACCCAGCAAAATAACATCACCCACCAACCCCCATCACAACCAAATCACTTGCCAAAACCCCCATGCCAAACACCACCATAAACATCACAATCACCCACCCAACTTTCTTCCTCAAACTCTTATTCTCCCCCCCTCAGCCTCTCCAATTCACCCATCAGGTCGTTGATGTTAGCTTCAGCCACATCCACCTCGTATTTGCAGTCGTCCCTCTCCCTCTTGACAGCTTCAAGTTTTGAAACCAGCCTCTTTGCAGCAATAGCAACAGTGTCACAAACTGGATCATCGATCCACTTCATATACCCACAATCATCAACGAATTGCCACCTCATGCATCTTGCGAACCTCCTAAGAGGGTTACCACCAGTGAATGAAGTGTAGACAAGGCAAACCATCCCACATTCACACTTGAACAGAACCTTCTTTGTGCACGCACAGTCGCGGTAAGCCCTAACTGGGGTGTTCGACACAGATGAGGAAGAAGCCATCGCAGATTTTGGGAAAGTTAGGGTTTTTAGGAGGCACAAACAAGAAAAAACAAGGAAGCCCTAATTTTCTAACAGTAATTGACGAAGAAGAAGAACTCAGGGGAGCTCTTTAATGATGGAGAACAGGAAGAAGATGATGAAGAAGATGAAAAAGAAGCTGAAGAGTTCAAGACTGGGGGGGGGGGGGGGAGTAAATATAGAGCAGTAAAAAATTCAAAAGGGGGAAGGGGTAGTTAATTTGGGTTGGTAAAAAAATTAATAAGTTAGGTTAAGTGTTTAATGAAGAGGTGACTGGCTATTCTAGGTAAACATCAGGTAAAGTGGCAATTTTATCCGAGTCAATCAAGTTTAGTGGCATTCTGATGACAAGAAAAATCCGGGTGACAAATTTGCAATTTTTCAAAAGTTTAGTGGCATTTTTATCGAGGTACTCCACTTACAACTAATAAAATTGATTATAATTAGTCAAAGACACCTGTGTAACGTACCATTCCATTTCAAGTTCGACCACCATGATATGTCATAGTTGTATAGATATATTACTATACACCTAAGAGACAAAATTTGGCAATCTTCAAGTCTACAAGTATTATGCGGTTTACGTCAACAATCCACGAATAATAGTACTTATGAAATATATAGGGTTTTGGGATGCTAATATACTGAACTTTTAGGTTATTGGACAATAATGCATTGAACTTTGACCTTGGACAATAATACACTATTTTACTGAAAGAGAGGAGAGAGGCGGGACTGTAGGAATTTGAGGGTTCACTGAAAGAGTGAGTGAATGACAGTGTTAGGGTTTTGTTTTGGTCATTTGTTATTTGATTATTTCATTTGTATGTCTCTCTCTACGCATAGTTTTCTAAAGCTACCCAATATTTTACTTTTGGGCCTTAATTTTCATGAAATGGACCCATTTTCTTACACAAGGCCAAAGTAGACAAAAACTTAAAATTAAAGTGTCTGACCCAGCGGGACAACCCAGATCTGTCCCGACCTGTTTTTTACCGGGTTCTTTGGGTTGGGTCATTTTCGGGTCCCGGGTCGGAATTTCGTGTTCAAAACCCATTTTTTTATGAGTCGGTTTGGGTCGGCTTTTTGGGTCGGGTCGAGAATTGCCAAGTCTAGTACGAACTATTAGACTTGAGAGCCACACGCATGTTAAATAGGATTTTTAGGTGTATCTTTGTTTACTGTGTGCCGTATCTTTGTTCACCTTAAGTGAACAATTACATTATTGAGAGTGGATAACATATATGCAACTGAACAATAACCCTACTTAGAGCACAAACTCCAAGAGCATGTAATAAATTTCAACATTTGTGATTGGAAAGCATATCATGCATGTCGTGAATGTGACATACAACCACTTGTTCGTTCCGCATTAAGAAACACCATCAAACTATATCAAGTCATCTTTTTCTATCTCTTCCTCAACGCCTCACTAGAACCTCATATTCCAATTCTTCGAAAGGAATCAACTTTCTCAATTCCTTGTTCATCTTATAGTTGATCTTTTCCCATTAATAACTTCACAAATTTTTTTTTCCATCAACTATAATACAACGGCTTAATCGTAAAAGTACTTAATGACGTATAGGAGTTTAAGGTTTGATTCTTATTGTAATTTATTTTGTTGTATAAGTGTTATATTTTTCTTTTCCATTATGTAGTGTATCTCTCATCCATACATAATGAATCATTTCTGCTTTCAGATGTAGCTCATACGTAAAATATTATTTCTAAATTATAATGTATCTTTTTCATTATAAATGTTATATTTTTTTATGATCATTATAAATGTAGCTTTTATGTGTAATGTATCTTTCATGTATGTGTAATGAATCATTGTTGCTTTTCGATGTATATTTTGTATTGAAAGTTGTTGAGCCAAGGTCTTTTACCTGAGTAACTGCACGAAGGACCTCATACGAAGTTTTAATGAAAGACAAAACAAGCCGTCAAAAAGGGATTAGAGCTAGCTAATAGGTCAGGTCGAGTCGGGTTCGTGTTCGTGTCAAACTTAAACGGGTTCAAAATCCTCCGACCTGAACCTAACTCATTTATTAACCGGGTTGAAAATTGAAACCGTTTACCATTTAAATTTTAAACGGATTGACCTTATTTTGACCCGTTAACCCATTTAAGTAAATGTATTAGAATTAAGTTACCAACTTACCCATTTAACCATTAACTCATTTATACAAAATAACTCATTGTGGAATCGAAATAATGACATATCATACTCAACAATTTGCTTGGTAATATAATTCGAGTTATATATAAGAAAATGCCTTATAATTCATAGTCAAAGATAAATATAAGTTAAAATTACAAGTCTTACGTATATTTCAAAGAGTATTAACTGTAACTTTCACCTAAGTTCATTGATAAACGGTATAATATTTGAGTAACAATTATCGAGCAAATGACTAGATCGACCCATCTAACATGCCTAATCAAACGGGTTAAGTAGGTGTTATTTCGTGTCGAAAATCCTGACCTGAACCTAACCCATTTAATTAAACGGGTTTATCGTGTCAACCCATTTAATTAAATGGGTTGAAAATTTCTACCTAAACCCGCTTAATATCGTGTTAGGTTCAGATCGGTAATTGTGTCGGGTCAGCTTTTCCCAGCTCTAAAAGGGATTTATTTTGTTTAGCAAAATCAGTGATAATTATCTTGAAATCTCTTTATAAATAAACTGATATTGTTGATATATCTTGTAGGATCAATATCATCAATGGAAGACAACTCCAAGAAAGGAAAAGATTGCAAGATCAAGAAAAGGGGTATTTCCTTATATTATATATTCTAATTATCTATTCTGATTATGTGTATATAATATATATATTCTGATTATATATTATATATGGGCATGATTCTTGTAGTTACAAAAGGAAAGCAAGATTGCAAGAGATATCTTAGAAGATCTCAAAAGATGGAAAGCAAATCAGAAGGCAAAAGAAGGAAAGAATAATCAAAGAAGAAATCAGGAAAGAAGATCAACGTCTACAAAACTATACGTATAAATAGAAGACTTGAAGATTAAAGACTTAGGTGATTCCACAGAAGTAATCGCGGAGTAAGAAATCCGGTGGGATTTCTGAGTATGTAGCCAATGGTTCGGTGGTGAAGGTAGCCAGTAAAGGACCTCTCGTAAATGTATAGCCAAGGACCTTGGTGAGCATTCGTTGTGTGCACATGTGGTGGTGAGATGATGTGTAGCAGAGCCTTAACGGACTAAGGCTGTGTAAGTTTGTGCTTCAATGTAATCCATCATGTTCCAAATCGCCGCTAGGGCTTTTCCTATGACGATCCTTATTTGTAGCTGTTTCAAGGACCTTCGGTCTTGGTCAGTGAATCTATCAGTAACTGCCTTCGGGCCGTTACTTTTCTTGTTTTGATTCCTAAGTGTAACTTGTTCTTTGATTGATATAAATATAATGAAGTATTTCAGTCACACTGTGTTTTGATCCTTGGTTTGAAACCAAGAAAGTTTGCTATAACGTCCTTACCTAGTGTACAAATCTTAATTGTGAAATTCACCCCCCTCAAGGGCCTCAACAAAAGTAGATTTTGAATGGGAAAACGATCAACAATATATATAATTTCCTAGCATAGACAACGTTTGTACCTAACACCCTACATATGGTTGTACCGTATAATAATTGTTCTCTCTCTCTCTCTCTCTAACACACACACACACACACACATACACAATTTTTTTTAAACTAGGACTGCAGAGAAAGGGCGGCGAGAGAGAAAGGGACCTCATTGTTGAGGAATTGGAGAAAGATTGAACAAGAGCTGATTATGAACCTTCCAATGTCTCTTCTATAAGGGAGAATCGAGACAAGGCAACATGGGATAGAAGCCAGGGATACTTAGTGAAAAAGCTCGTCAAAGCATCTGACAAAATCAAGAATTTAGGAGTCCGAATTGATTCTCTTGTGCGGTCGATGTGGAGGAATTTTGCTTGACCAAAGGTGGAGTCGATGGTGTGGATTTCCCTGTTAGGGAGATTGAATACCAGAAGCTTATTGAAAAGAAAAGGAATTTTATAAAATGATATGAATAAGTGTCCCTCTTGTGGAGAAGACGAGGAAGTTGACAATCTTATTTTACTAAGTTCCCATTTTTCATTGATAATATGAGAAGAGATTATGCAGAATCTTGTTCACACTTTGCTGCAACTAAACACTCTCAAACTAATGATCGAAGCTTGGACAAATGTCTGTTTTGTGAACAAGAAGAGGAAGAGAGTGTGGGTTACCACATGGTTTGCAATAATATGACCCCTTTGACTTCACAGGAATAAAGTAACTTTTGAGCGACAACAAAGGGATATGGCGAAGGTGTTGAGGGAAATCAAATGAAGGTTATTATCTTGATGTTCAATAGACAGAAACAACATACCATGCTCCTCAGAACATCTGACAACAAATTTTGACTCTATCCCAACACTTTTCTCCTAAAAGATCCAAAACAAAAAGGTAGAGAAAAAAAAAACAAACCAAGATAGGGACAAGTCATGGAGGAGGAGTGGCGTGCTGCATATGGGATGTAGCAACTGATGCATGAACGTAAACAGTTGAGGCTTGGCATATTTTGTGGCATTGGTAGTTAAGTTGCATGTTTGTTTTCTGGTTTGTAACATCACATCATTTTTTTCCATTGTGTAATGCCTACTATGGCTAGACTGAAAGTAGGGATTAGACTTATATTTTAGGTGTTGTAGGGCATTCTATTTCGGTTGAATAAAATGAGCTAAATCCACTAATTATCAGAAAAAGTAACCCTTTTCGGTCCTCTTCTTATTGTTAACAATGTTTTTTTTTTGGTTTTTTGGGGAGGGGGGAGGGGGTTGTCAAATCTTATCGCTTTTAACTATAGTTTTACTAAAAAATATGCTCAATAACATTTTGGGAAAGTTGCAATTGATTGCGTCACTTCTAGACTTCCTAATTTGTCTTTAGATAATATATTTTTGATCGGGCAAATTTGACTCGAATCAACGCTTCCCACTTTTGCTATTTATAAGATGTTTGATTTAATATTGTTTATTAATCTTTTCGGTATGGAATCCTTGATTAACAAATTCTATTTTATCTTATGTAAAAACTTGATCTTCTTTATTGGCTTCTTTCCAAATGACATTTTTTTTACCGGATTGGATTCTTTAATCAGTTCACGTGTCAAGGATTGAGAATAGATTAGTCTTTCATACTCATAAAAATTGAAATTGCATAGGCGATGGCTTCAAAGGTGGTGTGATCCACACAAGATGATACAAAAGAGTGGAGAATTCAATCCATTTGCATTGTTGTCTCCTTAGCTACCTTAGGTCATAATTTATCAAACTAACTTAATTATAGTTTTGACTATAGATGCAACGTATCACATATTGGGCATAAGCATACTGTCCTCGATCAAACTATCAATCTCATAAGAAAAGAAACATCGTATCAAAAACGGATTATTTTGATTCAAGGTGGGTCCTCTTTCCCAACAACATGCAAGCACTAAGTAAAGACCCCTCTCCTTGTAAGTCGCTCCGTACCTTGGAACCAAGCCAATTTTAGGGTAGCTTTATGATGATAAAACCAACCAGCATAAAACATTAATGCTGTAAATACGAATGTCATGGGATTAGTTGACTTTGAGTGTGCCTTAGTGTCACGAGCCGTATCCTAATGGCTTGGGGACAAAGGGTCACGATCTTGTAAGGGTTCTTTCCTAGAACTCCTAGCTTGATGGATAGAATCAATAAATCTTCCCAACTTAAGGGCGAAGGAAAAGAAATTTACATAATGAGATATTCTTAATCATTACATTCATCTGGATAGACCTAGAACGACGAAATAAATTGGAATGCCATGCTGTCGAGGGCTGGCTTATTGACCGAGATAGGAATCAATGCCTAGTAACAGTAAAGTGGAGTAGGACAAGACAATACAGAGATCCGGTGCAATGTCTAATCTTCTTTCCTCACTTTTGAACACTTCTTTCTTGTTTGGTAAAGTGACTCTTTTTAGTTTTATAAGGATCAGAAGGATAGAATCCTTATATTTGAACATGCTCTGACCTCTATCCTACTTTTTCTTTTTATCTAGCCAACTCAAGGCTTTTAGGGATCCTAGTATTTTTCTCATTGTGCCACCATTATCTAGTTTGACAGGCAGTAGAGAAGGTCGGTGTAAGATACCCCTTTTCGGACTATGCTCTCATAAGAAACAACATTGTTATCTCCATGAAGAGGGTTGCTGGAGCGTTACCGTACGCGTGGATGGGTGAAGATTAGCTTGAGTGATGGTGGATGATCAATAATCAACAAGAACAAGGGCCTTGAACACCCAAAGGAAGAATATGACCTTGAGCAAGGGGAGTCTACAACTCTAGGCCTAACATCCCACCATGATTATCAAAGGTAATCCACTAAATAATCACTAAAGGAATGACTTGAATCACCACCAAACTTGATTGGATAAAGATAACAAGGTTTGAGAGAAAGCAAAGGAGGAACCCTAACAATGCTTAGCATTACATTCAAAATCCAAAACTGTCAAATATTGGAAGGGAGGGGGTATTTATAGAAAATGGGGGAAAATCAAAACACAGCGCTTCAAGCCGGGAAAACACGCGCAGAAAAGGGAGACCGCAGGTGCGGTCCTGGAGACCGTAGGTGCGGTCTCTGTCTGTCCAGAGGCGCGGTGCGGATCGGGAGACCGCAGGTGCAGTCCTGGAGACCGCAGGTGCGGTCCTGGAGACCGTAGGTGCGGTCTCCGTCTGGGCAGTTTTTCCCTCCCGACTTCAAACGCGCATAACTTCTTCATCCGAACTCTGCTTTAGGCTTGTAAGATATCAATGGAAAGCTCTTGGCGTGTAATTTAAGCTCCCAAAATTTGAGACTCATCGAATTTAAATTGAAGGAGTTATGACCCAAAGAGTGAAGGCGTGTCCATTCCGATAACCCACGTTGACCTGTTTGCGCTTATTCTTGTCGAAGGACTTCGAACCCTTTGAAAGGCCCGAAGTAGGCTCCACTCCTATGATCCAAAAGTAACCCGGACCCGTCAAGGCATTGTTCACCATCTCGGGACGGTACGGCCTCAGGCCTCCGGGGGTCGGGGCACAAGCGGCCTCCTTAGAAGGTCTCGGTTCCCATCCAATGGATGGCCGAGACTACCCTTGTGTTTCCAGGCTTCACCGGGAATTGTACCTCGAGATTCACCATGGTTGAGGTGGCTCACTTGAAAAATGTTATGAGGGACGAGAACGGAACCCGGGACTCTTCAGTTGCTTAGGAATATGGCTAACTGTTTAGGCTCGATTTTAAGCTGAAATACGTTCCTTGTACCTTAGGTTTTTGCTCGATTCCATATTTGTTTATTAGTGTTTTTACTTCTTTTTCTTTCTTTTGCAGATCTTGTGAGTTTTAGACACTTGTGGAGAAAAAGTACGTAAAACAAGGCCGATTTGGGCCTAAAAGCAGAGGAGTCGGGTCATCCTGAAGAAACCCGGCCTTGGAGAAGAAGAACCATGCCTCAATCTCGAGATCCGAGAAGAAAACAAGGAAATCTCTCATCAGAAGAGTCACAGCTTTGACCAACCCTTTAAGGACCGTGACCCCAATGACCCTTGGAAGCAAAAAGTTGGACGGAAAGAGGCAGGAAGATAGAAGAGGGGTCACAGCCGCGACCAACATTCTTACGGTCGCGACACCCTAAGTACTGGGTTTTCAGAGGCAGCACCTCACGACCGTGACCCCCATTGTTACGGCCGTGACCGTGAAGATGAGGTTGAGACAGCAAGGCCCTCACAGCCGTGACCACCCTTGGTCACGGTCATTAGGGTGGGAGAAGCTTTTCACAGAGACCAGGCCTCACGGCCGTGACCTGCCAGAGGCGACCCATTCTAGGAGGTACCTCATGGTCGTGACCATCCCAGGTCACGCCCGTGAGGTTTACGGGAAACAACGAACAATTTCCAGACTTCTCCAAGGTCACGGCCGTGACGTCCAAGGTCACGCCCCGTGACCCCTTATTCTGCAATAATTAAGTCGGTTAAACGATGTGTTGGCCGATTTCTAACGCAAGTATATAATAGATTTCTCTACAAGAAAGAAAGAACTTCTTCCCTTAGGTTTTATTTTTAGTCTTTAGCCCTTAATACTCTCTTAGTTTTGAAGATTAGTGTTAATTACATTGCAAGACATTCAAGATTAATGCAAAGTTCTTCAATTTCAAGTATTGTGATCAATTTTTGAGTTTCTTAGCTTCTACATTGTTTCTCATTCTCTCTCAACCCTAGTAAGTTGTAATTCTCAAGTTCTTCTCTTTTAATTGCTTTGATTAATATTTGATTAGTCATTAATTGCTTTCGTTCCTAGTTTATGCTAATATGTGTTTATAATATTAAATCCATAAATTCATTAGGGTTAAAGATTGAATATTTGGTTTTTGTCAATATGCTTAGCTAAGTTCCCTTAGGGTTAGGGGTTGATTAGGGCCCCTAATGGGGATTAGGTATGGATTAGTGAGTTTAGGGTGATTAGCGAGATGATTAATGTTCCACCCTAGACTTCCATCCGAAGTTGGAGGATATCGGGTGTCGGGGGGTTATAGATCCTTTCAACCATTGGTTTGGGACTCTATGGTGGTTTAATCGATTCCAAATACTAACTCTAGCGAGAGGGAGTTGGAATTGATTACTTAGGATTGGTTCTCATACTAGGTTTATTACACACGGGAGTGATAATAGACTTTGGAAAGTATTGCATCAACTCATCACTCTGGCGAGGGGGGGTCGATGCTAGCTCGTGCATAGGAAGCGGATATTGGTTTACCACCCTGGCAGGAGAAGCCGATGCTAGCTTGGTATGCACATAATCCTTACACTTGATTGTCGAGCATGAATCTCCCCTAAAATCACGGTTTCCGTGCTTAGTCTTTCGTTAGGTTGGCTCGGTATTACCCCCGAGCCCTTGTTTTCCTTAATTCAATAGAAACCCATAGTTTAATCCTTTCTAAACATGAACCTTTAGAACCTCTTGAGACTCGAAAAGCTGAACTAGAGCACTAGGGCCCCAATTCCTTGAACATATATATACGACCGTTGTCTTAGGTAGCTAAGAAAACATTAAACACTAACTATTTGAGAAGTTGGGTTTTTTTCCATTCCTTGATTTTTGATTTTTATTAATATTTGACGATAGAGGAATCAAATCAAGATTCTCATATTCTTTAAAGAACAAGCAATCCATTTTCGAGTTCATGATCAAATTTGTGACTCCATTGCGCTTATAAACAAGTGGAGTGCCTTCGATGCAAGTTGTGTGTGGAGTTTTGCCCACCTTTTATCCCATTTCCTTATGAAAATGATGAAATCCTTGGGTTGGGAGGATTCCTTAAACACGACTTTAGCAAGGCTCGCAAGATACTTGGAGTTGGAAAAGAAAAGGAGAGGGGAAGATATAGAGTTATGAGATTACAAACCCGCCAAGTATGAAATCGAGGACCTCTTTGAGGGTAAGGTCAAAGTCATTTGGATGATGGTGACCCTAGATCCAGAAAGTAATTGGATAACGGACCATTAACCACTATAGCTTGCCTAACTCAAGACATTTATGTTATAGCTCCCTAAACCACCCATATATACAATAAGAAAGTATGCTTGTTATTTTTTGATTCAATTGTTGCGAGCTCAACGCTTTAACTTCACGGAGATATATTCAATATTCTTTATCTTTCTTTTAAACAGTGTCGGTAACTATGTCACTTACTTTCACTAGCATCAAATATTTCAGGTATCCTACTAAAGAGGCTTCTTTTTCCCAGGCTTTCCCTTCAAATTCTATTTTCCACTAATGAAAGTGATATAGGTATGTCTAACAAGTTTTGACAAAAGAATCCCGGACCAACCTGGACCCGGGAAGCTCTAATAACTCCTAAAAGCGCAACTTAGTACCATCCAACTCAACTTGATTATGATCCACCTTGTTGCTGCAACAGGTAGTTCCATATTGCAAAGTTTCTTTGTCTTCTAGACTCCTCAATAACTTGAGCCAACGTAGCTACTTGTTGTGAATGTGATACAACAATGTTGGTATACCCCTTGCGCCTCCACCCCTTTGGTCTAATAAAGGGTTCAATGTAGTATAAATTCATGTAAGTAAACCTCCAAGACTATGCCCCCCTTTTTTTTAGTAAAGCATGTACTTTTTGCAAGGCTTGCTGAGCTTCTTCATGTGACAGACATCGCAAAAGTAGTCCGTCGAACGATCGCCGATGGAGGGCATCGTTCAAGTATACGATTTTTAACCCTGATGCGTGCATTGGACCTCTATCTCAAGGGTAAATACCAACAAACTTTACAAATTAAGGAGAATGGTAAGTACTAAATTGTCAATGACAAGTATAATTCATAAACCCCATAATTTCCACCTGTGGGAAAACTTTTGCTTCTACTAAGAATTGAACCTTAGTGAGAGCTTGGAAGATGCGGATAGTGGCCACCCTTTTTTAAACTAGGTAAATTTGGTCCGCCTACCACTCCCTTATGTCGGGGAGCGGTCAATAGTGAACTTAATAGGACTGTATGAAACAGTCCATGATAAATATGGGTTATCAACCCCACAATTTTCACCAATGGAAAATATTTTGCTCCCATAAACATTTCAACCTTTGTGGCCGGGGAGCATGGAAGATGAGATTTGTTGCAACTTAGCGGCCACCTTTTTGATAATCTTTCGATAACATAGATAATATAGCTAGTCATTATATCAAAAGATAATATGATGGTCAAAGTATTTCTTTTTTGATTTTTGATGGAAAGTTAATGACATTTCTTGATAGAAAGGAGGTATATATATCATTAAAATTGTCTTTGTATGCTTCTCATAACAACATTAGACTAGCTCATAGGTGTTCCTATTTGTACATGTTTCATGTTTTTTTTTTTCAAAATATGCATTTGAGAATTTGAAGATAGCACGTCTTGATCTAAATTATCAAGATAATGTATTTATTTTGTACTTTTTCATGAAGATTTGGGTTCAAGGGCATTGATGATTCTTGAAAGCAAATGATTATTGGAACCCTTAATGTCCTTGACAAGTTCAAGGGACCTTGATAGACTTAATTGGTTTTGAGTTAAAATATGAAATTAATTGATGGTTGAACTTGCTGACAGTTCTAACAGTTTTAATGACCTTGCAGGATAAGTCATGGATTGGCATATTCAAGTCTAGAATCCTCTATCAAATCCCTACAATCTTGGAGAATATTCTAAGTAAATTGCTACCTTACTTTATCAAGATTACAATCTGCTTATGTCAACAATTGCTACAATTTCATAGGAAAGAAATCGGCGGATTTGGAAGGCAATGAAAAACTTTGCTCAACTTTGAAAGAATTTAGCAAGATCTGAGGAAGATCAAGGCTATTGGAAATTACAAGATTACAATATGTATGTATTTACATGTGCTATAATTTCTTAGGAAAAAATCTGTGAATTTAGAAGGCAGGGACAAACTTTGCTCAACTTAGAAAGAATCTGACAAGATCCGAGGAAGGTCGAGGATGGTTGGAATTCGCTCCATCAATGCCTAATATGCAACAATCACAAGCATTCAAGGAAGACTATTTGAAGCGGTTGTTTACTTTATGAGAAGATCAACGATTGAGATCTATATTCAAAGAAGAATTCTTCTCTACAATCATCTCTTGTGTTTATTATATTGATAATTCTTGCATGTGACTAGACTTGGCAATTCTTGACCCGACCCGGAAACTCGACCCAAACCAACCCACAAAAAGTGGGTTTTGAACACGAAATTCCGACCCGGACCCGAAAATGACCCGACCCAAAGAACCCGGTAAAAAACGGGTCAGGTCGGGTCAGGTTTGGGTCGACCCGTTGGGTCAGACACTTTAATTTTAAGTGTTTTGTCTACTTTGGCCTTGTGCAAAAAAATGGGCGCATTCTATGAAAATTAATGCCCAAAAGTAAAATATTGGGTTGTTTTGGAAAGCTATGCGTAGAGAGAGATATACAAATGAAATAATCAAATAACTAATGACCAAAACAAAACCCTAACACTGTCACTCACTCACTCTTTCAGTGAACCCTCAAACTCCTGCAGTCCCGCCTCTTTCCTCTCTTTCAGTAAAATAGTGTATTATTGTTAAAGGTCAAAGTTCAGTGCGTTATTGTCCAATACACCAAAAGTTTAGTATATTAGCATCCCAAAACTCTATATATTTCATAAGTATTGTTATTCGTGATTGTTGACGTAAACCGCATAATACTTGTAGACTTGAAGATTGTTAAATTTCGTCTATTAGGTGTATATTAATATGTCAATACAACTATGACATATCATGGTGGTCGAACTTGGAATGGAATGATACATTACATAGGCATCTTTGACTAATTATAATCAATTTTATTAGTTGTAAGTGACTGAGAAAAAGGGCGGTCATGACCCGTAAACCCGACCCAAACTGCCCGAAACCGAAATACACCCGACCCATATTTACCCGAACCCGAAATAAACCCGACCCGTATTTACCCGAACCCGAAATACACCCGACCCGTATTTACCCGAACCCGAGATACGACCGACCCGTAACCCGCCCGCCCACCCGTATTGACAGGTCTACATGTGACACTTGTATTAAGTGAGGTATAATCTCACTTAGAGTACCTTAGAGTGTATCTTAGTGAGAGTACCAGATTGGGAGAATAAGGAAGTATTGGTTTGAAGCTAAGTGGGATACTTAGTAAGAAGATATGTTCCTTAACCATCCTTAAATGGTCCGTCCAGGTTGGTTGAATTGTGAGTGTAAGTCAACGTTGTGAACCGATGGACTCAAGGATAAGGTTCCTTGATTGGTTTGTGATTTTCAATAATATTGCTTGTAATCTTTCCATTATTCAATTCAACAATAAATTTAAGTTTTCTTAGTAAATAAACCTTGAGTGTTTTAAGGTCATTGAGCTAACTGTGTCATTTGAGTATTGTCTTTGGCAGAAAATTAAAGAACCTTATTCACCCCCTAGAGTTATTTTACTTGGCATCAGAGTAGGTCCACATTTTGGAGACTTTATCTTCTCGTGGAAAAGATCGAGAGTGAACTATTAGTTGGTGGGATGGACCAAGGACGATCCTTCACTAGGCCGCCCCTGTTCTAAGGAACCAACTTTGCCTATTGGAGGGAATTGATGCATGTATTTATCAAGGATAAGGACCACGATCTATAGAGCATCATTGAAAAAGGAGATTTTATTCCTACTGTAGAAGGAACCACTGAGCCCAAAAGGAGAGAAAAAATCATTCTAGCTGAAAATGGAAAGACTAAGAAAAATTTTAGGGCTATAAATATTCTTTTCCATGGCCTTGATGCTAGTGAATTTGATAGAGTTTATGTGTATGACACAACCGAAAGATGTTTGGGGTACCTTGGTCACCACCTATGAAAAGACAAGCTAAGTTAAAGAGTCAAAGATCGATATTTATGTGCAACAATACGAAAGCTTCAATATGGAAAGTGATGAATCCATCAGAGACATTTTCAAACATTTCACATTCATCACCAACAATCTCATGTCCCTTAGAAAGACCTACACCAATGAAGAATGGGTTCGCAAAGTCCTTTGATGTCTACCAAGGAAAAAATGGGACTTAAGGTCACTGCCATTGAAGAAGCTCGAAACATAAAGACCTTGAAATTGGACGATCACATTGGGAAATTATTGACAAATAAGATTCACCTAAAGATAATGATGACCAAGGATCAACAAGAGATGTGGCCTTAAAAAGTGTCAATGATCATCGAAGACATCAAGGTGCAGAATCAAAGAAGAAGAGCAAGGAAGATCGCTTATCCATGATTGTGAGAGCCTTCACAAAAATAATGAAGGAGCACCCCAACTTCAAAGAGCTATGTAGAGAGCCAATCACCGAACAAAGGGCTCGAAATTCCAAAGGTGAGCCTCCTTTAAAGGATGGTACTAACCTTCCTTTTTGCTATGTTTGTTTTCGACCAAAACATGAGATCAAGGAATGTCCAACCATTGAAGAGAAGGATAAGGAACCCAACTTGTGAAATTTGGAGTGATGAAGAAGTTAGCCAAAACGAAGTTAAAACTGCAAACTTTGGTCTCATGACCAAGGACGACTCATCCAACCACTCTATTTCAGTTAAGGACCCTTGTCAAAGTGAAAAAGAGGATGATTATGAGGAGGTAACCCTAAACTATCTGCTCATTGAAACTCATTAGCTATGAATCTACTTATCTGTCTAAATCAAGTCCTTTAAGGAGATTGCTGCTAGCGTTAACTATTCAAGCTCCATGTTGCAAGCAACTTGCGACAATCTGACCTCGAAAATGGATTTGCTAAAGATTGAAAAAATCAATCTTAGAAATAATTATGAGAATTGTCACAAGTCTTTTGTAAAAATTGACCAATGGTCAAGAAAACTTGGATAAACTATTGGGATCTCAGTGTGTCTCTTTCAACAAAGAAGGTTTGGGTTATTATGCTGAAAATAAATCAAGCAACAACTTTTTTTTCGATAATTTTGGCCCTTAAGTCCCATTTATTCAAACACTAAAGTCAAGTGCCAAAAGCACCAAAACCACAAGATAAGCAAAAATGCACACCCATCCTAGAGCCAAAGTACAACAATAGCCCCAACAAGATGTAAATAAACTAAAAATAAAAGAGCCTCATAAAGAGGGCTCAGGAAAGCAAAAAGAACCCCATTATAAAAGTATTCCTGACACTTGTTTTTCTCACTCAAAGGCTTGTCCCATATGTCTTCTTTCTCCTGTACATTTGCCCAATGCCAGAAATAGCACATCACACTCTCTGCATCACGAAAACGCAAACCCCCCAAAACACATGTGGCAAAGCTTGGCTATATGAATCTATTTGGCACGAAAGCCAAATTACAAGCAAGCTCAGCAGCTGAAAACTCTTCAAATCCTTTCACTTCTGAGGCCCACAATGCTATCCTCCATCTAATGGCCATTTATACCTGGTCTTGCTGAAAAATCTTGCTCTAAAAAACCAGTTGATTTCTAACATTCCACACTGTCCAAAGAATAGCAAAGAAAGCTGCTACCCAGAGAGCCCTCCTTATCTTGTTATTAAATGACACCATCATCCACGCCTCATACAATAATCTAATAGAGCAGGGTTGCAGAACATGAAAGCCAAGATCTTGCATAATGGTGCTCCATACATCCCATGAAATTGAACACCCCATGAGCACATGGTCAAGATCTTCACTGTGACTACTGCAGAATGGGCAAACATCCATATGTGACTCCAAAATTCCTTTGTGAACCAGTAAAGCCTTCGTGTTCAATTTTCCCAAATCAACCAACAACTATATTAGTTTCTTTAACATAGTCAATGCCCACAGAAAAACTCAAAGCAACCTTGACCATTTCAATGCTCAAAGAAGAAAACTAAAACACTTTGCTACTAAAATAGGACCAACCAAACCTAATAAAATTCCTCAACCAATCACTAAAGAACCTATCCTCAAGGACCCTCAATCAATCATCAAAGATACCCATCCTCAAGGACCCTCAACCAGTCACCAAAGAACCCGTTACTAAGGATCCTTAAAATCATCCAACTTCCATTACATAAGAGTCCCTCAAAGGAATAAGACTTCTTAACATGGTTGTTACATGTAATCAAGAACCCAAATTTACTATCAGTTATGGCTTGAGAAAGGTTGTTTAAAGTTTTTGCATGTACAGTTGGCATCCAACCAAGGAATAGTTGAATTTCATGAGTTTGGATGTTCAAGGGAACCTGGAGCGGCCAAGGACATCATGCACATCAGTAACAACTCATCCTATCAGTTCTAATGCCCTTAAAAGTTGATCAAAAACTAAGAAACTCCAAAGTTGAAGGACCTTGGACAAAGCCAACTTTGGCAGTACCACGGGCTCATAAAAGCATACAATCTTAAGATCTCCAATGCCTTGAAATAGTCATAATATACTTACAATCCTAGGCACGAAAGCGTGTCATAAGGTTTAAAGTAGTTAACCTATTTCAATGACATTGACATTAACCATTCATGGCATGAATTGAGGGTGAACATCCTCTTTTAGTACAAACAAGTTCGTTAAGTTGTTACAACGGGGAGCAACTCATCATGTTCATGATGTATTCCCATCGGGCCTTTTTGGTGAAATTCAAAAAGGGTGAGAATTGTTGTGTTGTTCATTGAAATTGCCTTTTATAAAAAAAAAAGGGGGAGATTGTTGGAACCCTCCTTGTCCTTGACAGGTTCTAGGGACCTTAACAGACTTAATTGGTTTTGATTTAAAGCCAAAATTAAATGATGGTTGAACTTGTTGACAGATCTAAAAGTTTCAAGTTTCAACATCCTTACAAGATAAGTCATGGATTCAAATACTCACGTATAGGATCCTTTATTAAATCTCTACAATCTTGAAGGATATTTTGAGTAAATTGTTACCTTATTTTGTCATGATTATAATATGCTTATATTGACATGTGCCATAATTTACTAGGAAAGAAATTAACACATTTGGAAGACAATGATAAACTTTGCTCAACTTGGAAATTTTTTTGTTAAGAGCTAAGGAAGATCGAGACTGTTGGAAATTGCAAGATTACAATATATATGTATTTACATGTGCTATAATTTCTTAAGGAATAAATCAACAGATTTGGAAGGGAGAGACAAATTTTGCTCAACTTGGAAAGAATCTAAAAAGATCTGTGGAAAATCATGGCTGCCTAACAAGATATGAGGAAGATCGAGATTGGTCGGAATTTGCTCTATCAATGCCTAATCTGCAACGATAACAGGAATTCAAATAAGACTATTTAAAGTGGTTGTTCACTTTATGAGTAGATCAACAATTGAGATCTACATTCACAAGAAAAAATCTTCTCTACAATCCTCTTTTGTGATTATTGATATTTCTTGTGAGACTAGTATTAAGTGAGGATTAATCTCATTTAGAGTAGCTAGGAGTGTGTCTCACTAAGAGTACCTGATTGGGAGAATCAAGGAGTATTTGTTTTGTAGCTAAGTGAGGTGCTTGAGAAGATATGTTCCTCAACCATCCTTGAAGGGTCTGTCAAGATTGGTTGAATCGAGAGTGTAAGTAAGCACTTGCGAGCTGAGGGACTCACGGATATGGTTCCTTGATTGGTTTGTGATGTTGCATAATCTTCCATGTAATCTTTCCGTTAGTCGATTCAACAATAAATTTAAGTTTACTTAGTAAATAAAACTTACTAACTATTTTATTTGACTGTTGAATTATGCCCGGTAGAAAACTAGAGAACCCTATCCACCCCAAAAAAAATCCACATTTGAAGGGGACTTGATACCTCTCATTAATGGGAGTCTTCACATCCTATTCCTTAAAGTATCAATATTTTTGTTTAAAAATAAAATTAATTTATATCAATAATTTTATTTTTACCGCCAATAAAAATAAAAAATAATAAAAATAAAATAATTAAAATAATAAATAATAAATAAAATTAATCATATAAATATTTAAATACATAAAAAATAAAAGAAAAAAATAAAAATAAAAATTTAAAAATAAAATAAATATTAAAAATAAAATAAAAACATATTTACAAAAAAATAATTATTATAATAAAATTAAAATTAAAATTAAATTAAAATTAAATTAATAAAAAATGAATATATTGATAAAAATAATGGAATTATATGAAAATTAAATACATATAAAAATAAAATAAAACGAATAAAAGTAGGAACAATAAATTTAATATTAATATTAATATTAAAAATAAAATATTAACTTATATTATAACGTTCATGTTATAATATATATATATATATATATATATATATATATATATATATATATATATATATATCAAATCAACCTTAACATTATTATTATTATTATTATTTTACTTCATTCTATATTTATAATATCGAACAAAAACGATGATCCTGATTCCACACATTTATAATCAACCAAACACGGGATATCAAAGAATCAAGTTTCGTTTCATTCTTCCATGTATCAAGTTTCATTCCTCTTTAGTTGAACCAAACATGCCGTAACTTGTATTAGATATTCCTTATTTCCTTAACAAAATATTATATCCATCTCTTTTTATTTGTCGAATTACCTCATTTCTATGCGCCTCAATCAACTTACAATTTCAATAACTATAATATCTATTATATCCCTAGTAAATGAATTTTTATCAATTTTTAAGGATATTCTGGATAATGTGCAAACTTTTCACTTCATTCTCTATTTTTTTTTTGAGTTTGGTGAAAGTATCTCTAGAAAGAAATGATTGACGGTGGACACAGTATTTTTCAAGAAAACGAAATTTGGGTAGTCGGATTTCATATTTGGAGGATTTTGAAATATAAATGCTAGGAAATATATTGCATCTTGAACCAAATTTAAATTCAAATTTTATTAAATTTAGGCACCGTTATTTTGTGCGTTGCGTTGTGGTTAGTTGCGGTAGATTGTGGTAAATTGCGATGAATGATTATTTACGGTATGTTGCGGTAGGTTGAGGTAGGTTACAGTAATCTGTGTTGCGATTAGTTGCGTTAACGCACAAAAAAAACGGTGTTTTATCGATGTCTTTTAAATCACTGTTGTGTAATATAATAATTTTCAATTTATAATGAAGACAATATCACCTCCTTAGCCGTCCATATGAACGGAGTAAAAACGACATCCTCCATATATATAATTCTATTATATTCCAACTCGTTGAAAATGGCACTAACTAGGAAGTAATAACCCTACTTAATTAAGGTTTATGATTAGATTAGGGACTACGTAATTGACAAGGCATTTAGGAATGAATGACATATAAATACAGTGGAAACAAACTAAAAGGCATGGTCCACCCTTTATGAAACACCACGTGAACCCCTCAAATCAAATCAATCACATAAACAAAATAAAGCACAACATTAATCCCTGTTTACGTGATTAATAAATAATTAACATTAATTTATCAATAAACCTTTAATAAACAAAATAAAAATTTGTACGGAGTTAGAAGGGCTAAACACGGCCACCCCCTAATGCAGCCGTACACGAGGAGAGAGAGAGAAAGGCTAATAAAATGAAAATCCGTGAGAAATTGACAGATGGGTAGGCTCTAGACATATAAAAGGTGTGCCACAAAATTAAAATCAATAATTTTGTGTAGATGTGGATCATATGATTATCATTTTTGTTTACTACCCCCGTCTCATATTATTTGTCCATCCAACTATATTTAAAAGTCCAATCACCATAAGAAATGGGATGAAAAATGTGTAATATATCAAAATTATCCTTACTTTTCTCATGTGAAGAAAAATAAAAAAGAAACAAAAGAATATTTATTAGGGGTATAATAGAAATTACAATCACTGAAATTATAAAATGGACAAATATTTTGGGACAAAAGAATTAAATAGATGGACAAACAATTTGGGAAGGAGGTAGTACAACTTAATTTAGCTCTTAAACACAGAAATTCATATCACGAAAATTATTGAAAAATCATGTTTTAAGGGCCCGAGGAAGAAGAATTTTGTTCTTTTATTACATTTCCTTAGCCTTCTTTTTGATAATTTGTCTCCTTCTCATCCGGAATCTTTCTTTTTTCTAAACTAAAAAAATAATAATCTTTTTTTAGGTTGTACTTAGTTGGAAGAAAAATGATTTTTGGGGAAATTATTTTTCAGGAGAAATGATTTTCCAAAAAAAATAGTTTTCCATATAAAATAGTTTTCCATATAAAATTTTACTTTGTCTGGCAGGACACAAATCGTTTTTGGAAAATTGATTATATATATCGATTTAAAAAGCAATATCCTTAAATATTAAAAACTATGAATGCACATTTACTATTCCAATTGCATTTTGATAATTTTGTTAAACTTTAGGGGTTCTAGGATTTTTGTTATTTTGTTTTAATTTTATTTCAATCCTTAAACGAAAATTTTAGGGATATTGGATAACAATAATTGACCTTTGGGGTTATTGGATTGTAATATACCGACTTTTACTATTAGACAATAATATCTCTGACCTTTATACTTAGGTGAGATTATTATACCAACAGTGACTTAAGGGGTGGTAACTGGTGAACTAGTGTCTGTGCGGACGTGGCGGGCAGAGGGAAAATAATAAGCCTTTGCCCAGTAACCTCGTTAACTCCTTTTTTCTTAGTAACCCACGTTTAAAAAAATCGGCTCTAGCACAGTGACTAAAGGGGTGGTGAACCGGTATCCGTACTGACGTGTCACATAACTAGCCAATGTCTTGTAATGTGAGTTAGTGAGAAAAACAGAGAGGGTAACAAAGTTATTGGGTTGGGCCGGGCAAGTTTTTTTTCCCCGCCACCAGCCACGTCAGCATGAAGACTGGTTCACCATCTCGTTCGCTACTGTTGGTATAATAATGTCACGTAGATATAAAAGGTTAGAGATATTGTTGTCCAATAATAAAAGTTGGTATATTACAATTCAATACCCCCAAAGGTTGGTATATTATCATCCAAAAATCCAAAATTTTACATATACTTTTACTATTCAAAATACAAATTCAAATGATATTTTCATTTTAGCAAATACTCCCAAATTGAAAGTTTATTTTATGGCTTAATTATTTTATTTATCCTTCATTTTAGTTGGTTAATGCCTATGCTAGCTAGAATTACTTTGCACTTACTTTGCTTTAAGTATTGTTGTTGGTATTGTTCATATGACATTTAATGAATTTACCCACTTGAACGCTTATTCTATAGTTTTATTATTTTATTTACTTTGTTCTTTGGATGTGAAGAGTCTCAAGTCAAGTCTGAGGACCTCATCGCAGCAAGCTCCGAGGACCTCCAGCGCCAGCATTAGAAATTTTGTTTGAAAGATTGACAAAATTAATTTAGGGAAGTATCTTCTAAAACCCTAAATTATTATTCTCTCATATTCCTTCTGAATTGATTCAATAACCGTTGTTTCCATTATTTCCAGATATCAAAATTATGGGAAGTGAATCAAGGATATCAAGATTTTATAGAAGATTATGAAGATAATTCAAGAAAGGAAACTATCTCTTCCAAGGGAAAGAATTCGTTGCTGCCTCAAACTCTCCAATATATATACTACCGAATATTTCTCTTGTAAAGTGTGGATTTTCAAGCAAGCAAATTTGAGAAGGAACTTTGTGTGAGAAAGTTCTGAGTGTAGGAATATTGTGAGTCAATATTCTGAGTGTAGCCACAGTTGTAAGTGGTGAGTTTGTGTAACCAGTGAGCATACTGATGAGGACCTCTAAGGTCGAGTGTTTGAAGTGAGAAAGGTGTCTCACTTTAAAGTTGTTTTCTCTGTCTGTTACTGCCTCTTCTGTGAGGCCTCAATTACAGAAGACTCCTGCTAGGTCTTCTGTTCCAGTAGGCTATTTGAGGACCTCACGGTTCTCACTTAAGGTGAGTTGTAACCTCCTTTGTTCTAAGCATTTTTGTCTATTTAATAAAGAAGTATTTTTCATTATGTAAAAGTGCTATTAACCTAGTTGTGTTGATCAAAGTGCAGAATTATCCATATAACCCTATTCATCCTCCCTCTAGGGTTATTTCAATTGGTATCAGAGCAAGTCCACAGATCTCAAGAGTCTAACAACTTGTGGTAAAGATCATGGCCGGCCTCAACACAACTCCTCAAGGACGCTCATGGACAAGAGCTCCACTCCTCACTGGTGAAAATTATAGAATGTGGAAGAGGCAGATGGAAATATTCCTCAGAGATCAGGATGAGGACCTCTGGGTCATAGTCACTGAAGGAAATTTCCCCACTCCCACAAAGAACACTGCAAACCAGGATGTCCCAAAAGAAAGATCTGAAATGACAGCTGAAGAGCTCAAAACTTTGGGAAAAAATATTCGTGCTCTAAATTTACTATATTGTAGTTTGAATTCAAATGACTTCGAACGTGTTTCTAACTGTGAAAATGCCAAACAGGTTTGGGACTATTTGGTCACCTCATATGAAGGCACAAGCCAAGTTAAGGACATCAAGTTGGACATTCTCGTCCAGAAGTATGAGGCATTCAAAATGGAAGAAAATGAGACTATTGAAGAGATGTTCAAAAGATTCAGCAGCATCACCAACCACCTCATATCTCTAGGAAAGACCTGCCCAAATGAGGAACAAGTTAGAAAGATCCTCCGATGCCTGCCTAGAAGAAAATGGGGTCCAAAAGTCACAACCATTGAAGAAGCTCAAGATCTTAAGGCCCTCAAACTGGAGGAACTCATTGGAAACTACTGGCCTATGAGATCCAATTGAATGACCTCTCAAAACCCAAGAAATTGCCCTCAAGGCAGTATGTAAATCTGACAGTGAGTCAGATGATGATGAGAAGGAAGATACAATGGCAATGATGGTTAGAGGTTTCAGAAGATTATACAAGAAAAATCCAACCTTTCGAGGATACATCAAGGATGGACAAAACAGAAAAGCAACCTCAAAAGGTAAGTCTTCATTAAGAAAAGATGCTGACCCATTTACTTGTTTTGTTTGTGGCAGCTCAAAACACCTTATGAAGGACTGTCCTCACGCCAGAAGAAACAAAGACAAGAGAAACAGTCGACCTCAACGGCATAACCATGAAGCAATGATGGCAACATGGAGTGATAGTGATTCCAGTGAAGGCCACAGTGAGGTAGAAGAAATAACAAATGTATGTCTAATGGCAAACACAACTGTGGATCAAGATCCAACCTCATCTCATGACGAGGTAAACATTGATGACCTCCTTAATCTTTCACCATTACATCTTGCTCATAAGTGTATGCATCTTTTTAAATACTCTAAGTCCTTGATAGAAATAATCAAGCACCTTACCAACCACGTTCAAAGTCTTAGTGAGGCCATAGAAAGCCTGAACTCTCAAAATGACCTCCTGTTCACATAAAGCAATAGACTGTCTCTTGAGGTCAAAGACTGCTGTAAAACCATCACTCAATTATCCAATGAGGCAGTCACTACTTCCCATCCTTACCAAAGCAAACCAGTCTCCACAACCCCCTCTTCTCAACCTCGGACCAAAGTTCCTACAAATCATCCTCCCAGAGGACCTCTCCTTCCCACACCCAATACACCACCTCTTAAAAACTATCGGTCCAAAAGTCCTCCCTTCCATACCAACAAAGGACCTCTCCTTCCTATCCCAAACATTCCGCCTCTTAGAGAAAATCATCATAGAGGACCTCCAACAGAAATAAAATATGGACCTCATCAAATCCCCTGTCTAAAGGAACTAGACCTTCGTGCATTACTAAAATTTGGGTCCCAAAGACCTCATTACAACGATCTCATCCTTGGTTAGAGACCAAGAAAGGTATAGTGTCTTCTATTACAGGTATGCCTCAAACACATTACCAGAGATCCAACCAAGTTCTACTATGAGGACTTTGGGAAGGTCGTGAAACAACACCACCCGCACCATTCGAGGGGGAGTCGTCTACTATGAGGACCTCAACCTATGCACAAGCTGTCAAATTGAGGGGGAGCCCTATCATCCGTCCTCCCAACATGTGGTCTCTCTCCTCCTCCTAGGTTCGTCAACTCACTACATGCCTGGACCTCTGATGTCCTCATCAGCATGGCCTCTCGAGTACCTCAAAATTTAATCAGGGCCTGGTCAAGGTGTTCTCATCATTTCTTTTCCTCCTATCCCTCCTTCTCCCTCCTTCTCCCTCTTCTTATTTTGGCTACACAATTTAGTACTTGTACTCTCCTGTTTCCTTTCTGCCCAAAGACAAAAACTGGGAGAATTAAGTTTATTGCATTGCTTTTCTATATACTGTGTGCTTATGCTAAAGGACCACAAAGAAAATTTTGTCTTTCAAACAAAAAGGGGGAGATTAAAGAGTCTCAAGTCAAGTCTGAGGACCTCATCGCACCAAGCTCCAAGGACCTCCAGCGCCAGCATTAGAGATTTTTTTTGAAAGATTGACAAAATTAATTTAGGGAAGTATCTTCTAAAACCCTAAATTTAAGTTCTCTCATATTCCTTCTGAATTGATTCAATAACCGTTGTTTCCATTATTTCCACATATCAAAATTATGGGAAGTGAATCAAGGATATCAAGATTATATAGAAGATTATGAAGATAATTCAAGAAAGGAAACTATCTCCTCAAAGGGAAAGAATTCGTTGCTGCCTCAAACTCTCCAATATATATACTACCGAATATTTCTCTTGTAAAATGTGGATTTCCAAGCAAGCAAATCTGAGTAGGAATTTTGTGTGAGAAATTTCTGAGTGTAGGAATATTGTGAGTCAATATTCTGAGTGTAGCCACAGTTGTAAGTAGTGAGTTTGTGTAACCAGTGATCATACTGGGGACTCTAAGGTCGAGTGTTTGAAGTGAGAAAGGTGTCTCACTTTGAAGTTTTTTTCTCTGTCTGTTACTGCCTCTTCTGCGAGGCCTCAATTACAGAAGACTCCTGCTAGGTCTTCTATTCCACTAGGCTATTTGAGGACCTCACGGTTCTCACTTAAGCTGAGTTGTAACCTCCTTTGTTCTAAGCATTTTTGTCTATTTAATAAAGAAGTATTTTTCATGATAAAAGTGCTATTAACCTAGTTGTGTTGATCAAAGTGCAGAATTATCCATATAACCCTATTCATCCCCCCTCTAGGGTTAATTCAGGATGGTTAATTTAGGTTAGGTAAGTTTTTCCGTAAATATCGGTTGACAAGGTGTTGGGAAGAGGTGTAAAATTTTGAAAATTTTCCAAAACATATAATGAATACCCGTATTACACATTACCAAAATTAGATAATTTTTTCAAAAATTTACATGCTTTTAAATTGAAGTTGATACATGAATACTTTCTTTTTCTTAATGTCCTTTCTTTAATAATGCTCTATCATATAATATACTCACCACGTGCTTTCTACTTACTAGTATATTACAAAAGAAAATATTTGGAGCTCGAAATTCATATTGACCTTTTTTTTAAGTCATTTCTATTGTATTGTAAATTTCGACACAAATCGATGAAATTAAATTTTGCTCTTATGTTTCTGTCATATTTAACCGCAAAAAATGGTTGACAAAAGTGGTAATATATGTTAATGAATGAAAATATTTGGAACTCAAAATTCATATTTGAGTTTTTTTAGTCCATACTATCAAATCATAAAGTCTCGATTCGAACACCGAAGTTTGGATTTTTTAAAAGTTTCAGTTAGTTTTAGCAACAAAAAATTATGGTATATGCCGCAATAAATGTTACCAGATAAAAATATTTTTTAGTCCATACTATAAAATCATAAAGTCTCGATTCAAACACCTATGTTTGCATTTTTTAAAAGTTTCAGTTAGTTTTAGCGACAAAAAATTCTAGTATATATATGTCGCAATAAATGTTACTAGATAAAAATATTTTGAGCTAGAAATTTATATTTGATATTTTTTAATCAATTCTATCGTGCTACAAAATTTTGAGCAAAACCGTTGATGTTGAATTTCGCCCTCAAATTTCAGTTAGAGTTATTAATGGAAATCGATCCAACAAACAAGGGTGAAAAATATTTTTCCTATGTTGAACAAAGGAAGTCAATTTCCCTTCAAGGAAAAATGATTTTCTTTGAAAATAATTTTCCAAACTTTTTTTTTTGTACTATAAACACTAGAAAATTGGGAAAACATTTTCCTAGAAAGTGTCTTCCCCCTGCCACACACACGCTTAAAAAATTTCTTGAGTTCATGGGAGGTGTTTGTCCCTTTTTAAATAAAACTTGGGAAATTCCAAATGATAGGCACCAACTATTGCCTATTCCAAGTGGTGAACATCTTCTCTACATATTCCAAATGGTAGGCTTAGAAACAAAAAATTCCAATCTGTAGGCTTATGATAGAAACTATCGTTATCTATCATAGAAAAAAAAGGAAAAAGAAAAGAAGCTTGGCAAAGGAGAAACTTATCAATGCTTGATCAACAATCTCTTCAACAAGTTCAATTATTCATGTCAATTGCCTTTTGCTTGTCCAAGTCCGTGAAGGAATTGTTGCAGTGGCAATGCACTTTTTTTAATGAATTGCAGAAATTTAATTGATAATTTGCCTTGCCCTTTGAACGCAACAAATATCTACAGAATGTAGTTACATAAACAAATGACAATATGTAGTTGAGATGACACAATTCAAAAATAATTATATAAAGGAGGAAAGAACAGATAAGAGATAAAGGAAGCAAATAAAACCAAACAGACATTGAGCTGTACTACATGTAGCTCTAGAATTCTACACAAAATATCATTCACAGTCACTTGTGGTTTCTTCACAGTAACATAGACTTGCAAAACAGAATTAATTAGTTAAAAATGAGAATCAAGTTACATAACATCCCTTTTGTCAATTGACAAATTATGTCTTTTATGGCTATTCCATTTTCCCTAATTTCTAAGCTCCAAAACCCCCCCAAAAACCCCTTAAAATTGACAAATTCAGATCTGGGTACAACCCAAAACACTGATTCGCAACCCCACAATGCACAAACACACTACAATAACAATCAAACCTGGTGTTCTTCGTCTGCATCGTTCGTCTGCACTCTTCGTCTTCGTCTTCGTCGGCACCAAACCCTAATCAACCATGTTTGTCGTTCGTCTGCAGCAAATAGGATGCCAGCAACTAGGTTCGTCGTTCGTTTGTAGCAAGCAAGATGCCAGCAACCAGGGGGCATTCGTCGGCGGGGAGGAAGGAGAAGGCAGAGAGGGCAGTGTTGAGTTTGGGTGGTCGAACGTCTGAGCCCTTCAATTATTTACAACTTCAACTTCTTTTCTTTTTCCTTTTTTTTTCTATGATAGATTGAAGCTAACAATCAGTTGAGGGAAAAAAAGATGATGAGCATGATGAATCAATTCTTGACATCTTTCGCTAGTGGTGACATGGGAAGAAATTGTTGATATTTGTTGGTAAGTTTTACAAATATGTGCTTATTTCTATCCTTCTCTACTTTTGGGTTATGTTCACACTTTGCATGTTGTCCTTTGAAAGAACGACACTTTGGCTTGTTTCCTACAAAGACTACGGTTTGAAACACAATCATTACTATGAATTGGTTTTGGGTTTCGTTATTGATCAAAATAGAAGTTCAATAAATGTGTTTATTGGGGATTGCAATATATGGGTGTGTGACCCATTTTAATAGCTATCAACGTTCTTTGACTTGTAGGTGTTTTGTGGTTAGTGTTAGCCATTGGGTAGCTCATTTCATAGGGGAGGTTCTACCAAAACTTTTTCAATATTTCCATATGGGTGTGACCCGTTTTAATATACCTGTCAACGCTCTTTAACTTGCACGTGATTTATGGCTAGTGTTAACCATTGGGTTGCTCAATTTGTAGGAGTGTGTGACCCATTTTAATATAGCCATGAACATTCTTTAACTTGTAGGTGTTTGATGATTAGTGTTAACCATTGTATAACTCAGTTAATATTGGAGGTTTTGCTGAAATTTGTTATATATTTTCTATATGGATCACTATTCTTAAACAAGTCTTAGGATTCTTAACTAGAACTCTTGTGATTTACTATTTGTGTTTTACAAATTTTTGAATAATGCTAACATTGTTATTTTTCCTATCATGTGTTCTTTTTTCTAGGAAAACAATTCGTCATCTTGCAAACCATGCAAAAATTCAAGTCAAGTTTGTTTTTAGAGATAGTTGTGCGGATTTATTTTATGAACTTTGCTTAACGAATTAATTTTTGTGTTAGGTATTAGCGTGACTTTTGTTTTTAAAAAACTTATTCAGGTATATTGTGGAATATCTTTTGATACTATATATATATATCATTTCTTTTTTTTTTGTTCTAAGATAATTATTACATTATTTCTTAGTTATATTATATAGGGTTTTTGGATGCTAATATACTGAACTTTTGGGGTACTGGACATTAATACACTGAACTTTGACCTTGGACAATAATGCACTGAACTTTGGGGGGTGTTGAACACTAATGCACTCATAACGATTTTGGAAGTGATTGACTTGGTGACAATCCTACATAGCACATGGAGGAGATAAATTGATCCAAAAATATTTAATTTATGACATGTCAGCTAATCCACACATCAACAAAAAGAATTAACTTTGAAAAGAGTAAAACAAACATAAAATCACATTTGTTTAAACGTGTTTCGGCAGAGAGATTGTTGTTGTAGTTGTATTAAATTGTCTTTGCTTGTGTAAATTAGGTGACATGTCATAAATTTAGATATTTTTTTGTCTATTCATCTTCTCGGTCTGCCACGTAAGATCGTCACAAAGTCGGTCACCATTAAAAAATTTTCGGGTGCATTATTGTCTAACACCCCTCAAAGTTCAGTGCATTATTGTCCAATGTCAAAGTTTGGTGCATTATTGTGCGATACACCAAAAGTTTAGTATATTAGCATCCAAAAATCCTATTATATATGTTATATCAATTAATATCAATATTAGTTATTCTAATTTATTGTACAATGTATGCTAATCGTAACACTTGCAATAGATGTACTTGCCACATGCCTCAACATGGCCCAAAAAGTTAGTGCCATGGGAATTTACGTGGCAAGAAAAATGATTTCCACAGGCCTTCATGTGGCGAGAAAAGTGATTGCCACGGGACTTCATGTGGCAAAAAAAATTGGTTGCCACGGGACTTCATGTGGCAAGAAAAGTGATTGCCATAGGACTACATGTGGCAAAAAAATTGGCTGCCACGAAACTTTACGTGGCAAGAAAAGTGATTGCCACGGGTCTTCTCGTGGCAAATGACAGTGCTTCCCACGGGAGCTCCCGTGACTACTATTTTTCATTTAGCCACGGTAGTAAATTTCCCATGGTTACACCCTTGCCACGGCCACTTGTGCCACGGGGCTAATTTGAAGAAAACTCGTGGCAAGACGGTTTTGCCACGGGAATTTCGAACTTGTGCCACGAATTTTACCGTAGCACAAGTGATGCTTTTTTGTAGTGCGATATTCAACAAATAATTAATATGAATAACCTAATCCATGCATTCTAAATAAGCAATTAAGAGTGATCGGATGCACTATTAAAGGTCGCCAAAGCCCTCTCTCGAGGGTCAAGGGCTCGTCTAACTATTCCAACTGCCTATTCTCATGAAGTTACTCTAACTAAACTACAAGAATAGCAACCCTAAACCTAGTTAGAATTCGATTATTCTCATATAAAAACTCAAACTATTTTCTCTACCCACGCTAGCTAATTGACCTCACCTCTCAGCATAAATCAATTGCCTAAAAATACATATAAGCACTCTCTCTAAAATTTCATCAAACACGTGGTGGGCATGAGAAAACCTCTAACTACAAGCATGAATTTAGATAGATTAGGCATAAACAAGATCAATTAGCCATCAAAAAATTCAATCACAACCTAAAACTATGAATTTTTAACATAGGAATGAAAATTAAAGATAAAACCAATGCAACAAACAAACATAAAAGCATTAACATAAAGAGAAAAGGGTAGAGAAACTTAGTCTTGAATTGAAATTGGGGTTGATGAATCCTTGCAAAGAGAAGTAAATTAAACCTACAAACTATCGTGAAAGCCTATAGAGAGACTAGAGAAAAAACCTCTCAAACCTAAAATGAAATTGAGAATGAATGTAATACTCAAAACAGGCGTTTATTTCTAATTTCAATTACTAAATATTGTAAACTACCTACTGGCATAGGATGCGCATGGGTGTATGCCTAAGTGTGCGGGTTTGGAAAACTTCAAAAAAACATCCCTCAGGTTGTGCTTCTTCGCATGATTGCTTCCATACGCCTCTGTTGGGATCCTTCACACACTCTTTTCATCCTGACTTCTCCACGACTTCTTCATCTTTCATTCAACAATTATTAGAACGCCGCGAATCACCCAAAATTCACCTACAATTGATAAAGTTAAGCAATTTAGCTACAACAAGCGAAGATAAGCTAAACCAAATCGAATCTGTGTCAAAATAGGTAACACACCTCAGAAACAAAGCTAGAAAATTGAGGTTTAAGATGGTAAAACTGAGATTTATCATTGAGCTAATAATCTTGAAAAATGGTTCCCATTTGAGCCACCTATCCGTCCAAATGTTCACATGTTCCCCATTATCAATACACCATCTTGTTCGACGCTCCACTAGCTCCTTTGCACTCATGATACTCCGCCACGTGAAGCTCGCTTTATGCTCCAAGCTTGCTTATAAGATATTCGAACTCGGGTGACATTTTGCCTTGAGAAGCTAAGCCACCAAAGGGTCCGGGTTGTTGTACAGACGCCATAACTGTTTAGCGAAAAGGGCGGTGTTAAAACTCTCCATGTCTTTGAACAATAATGAGGTATCTTAACGGAACCATATCCAAAGGTCTCGTTTATCTGACAATAATTCTCTACAAGTCTCAGCTCTCATAGATCCATATTGGGCAAGCTGTCAGGTTTCTACTCGTTCACTTTTTGGCTAATGTATCTTTATTGAAACTTCTCTTGTCTCATGAAAAACCAATAAACAAAAGACAATATCTAAGCATATATTCAGTAGAGGCAAAGTATAGGGCTATGTCAACCATTACATCTGAACTAGAATATGTGGTGTCAATCTTAGCGATTTCAACATTCACATGACATCTCCTATATCACTCTAGTTTATGATAATAAGGAAACTCAACACATTGCTGCCAATCCAACGTTTCATAAGAGGACCAAACATATTAGAATTAACTATTGTTACATTTTTTTAGAAAATCCAAGAAGACTTGATCCAAACAGCTCGTGTTTCCACCACAAATTAAGTTGCAGACATTATGACTAAATCTCTCAACGAATTCCAGCATAATTTCATGTCTTAAAGGTTGGGTTTGTCGATTCTCCTTCCAATCCATCTTAAGAGGGGATGTGAACAATATTGGTTTATTACAAGCTAAAATCCATGAGGTTGTTATGCTATTAGTTGTTTAAGTCCTTTACTATCTGCTAGATACTATGTGTGTATCTGTGTGTGTGTGTGTGTGTGTATTTGTGTGTGTGTCTGTGTCTGTATGTGTGTGTGTTTCTGTGTCTGTGTGTGTATCTGAGTGTGTATCTGTGTGTATTTGAGTGAGTATCGTTAGTATTTTTGTATCTGTATTTTACTTCAAATTAAATAATACACTTCTCTCTCTCAATATTCTTCTGATTTTGTCTGAAAATGATTGTCTTGCTCGACTACACATCACTCCCTATGTGAACTTCAAAATCACCCCCCCCCCCACGCCCTGCCCCACAAAAACAATTGTTGAACCCAACGAAGAACATATAACTCTTCAAATTCGACTTGATCTTGTAAATTGTTAGACGAATTGGTTGGTTGATATGATCTTGATCATGGTAGGTTGTAGTCCAATATTTCTAGCTCTAATTTTTCTTAGTGTGATTTGATTCTGAATATTTTAAGACTTTTCTCATGGTTGTGCAAATTAAGGTTTAAGTTTGCATTTTGTGGCTAAACTTGTTAATGAATGTGTTTGTTTATGTTTTTGTTAGGGGTTTGTTGCTAATAGATTTGTTTGAGTTTAAAATACTAAGCACATTTTAAAATGAAAATGTGAAAAAAATAGCGTTCCTAAGTGAAAAGCTAGTAAAATTTATCAATATTAAATGATAAATTTTAATGTGACATGATATTATGAGGTCCTCGTGATGGGTCTTTACTCCAGACCTAAACCCGAACTCAATCAGACTCATGCTCAAAAAAGTACTTGGCATATCTAAACCTGGTAGGCTAGGCAACGATAACTCCCTTATCTTCCCTAAGGTGTATGTGGTGAATGAGGTCTTGTTTCCATGAAATAGTAGTCAACATTAGGGCTGGGTGTAACCGGTACGTTAACCACATACATTTCGGTTAACCTCATATGTGATTAACCGCTTTTGTAGTTTCTGGATTTTGTAAACTTAAATCTAAACAACATTATGCAGTGATTAGCCGCAAACCGGTTAACCGCAAATAAAACTTGGAAGTCGAAACCAAACCAAAATTGTCAATTAACCGCATTGAAAACACAAATAATCACATAAAAAAAATGCGGTTTACGTTAATCGCTGCATTGCCTACCATATTTAAAGTAACAATTATGAAATAGTAGTCAAGTTATTGAACACAATGGGTTGTACACTTGATTTGTCATCACTGTTTTGCATGGTTCTTGTTTTTGTGTTTTATGGACTAAGGTCCTATTCTTGGGAATGATAACATGTTATTCTTAGTTTACCTTATTTTTCCTGACCTTATATTACCTATCATACCCGACCTACTTTTACATAATTTATATTTAAAATTATTTATTCAACTCATAGAATTTAATTAAAAATAAAAAAAAATAGATGATCGACATTTATTTACCTCAACTGCTTTACTTATTTTACTTTAACTTATGGGATCTTTTCCTTATTTTTACCTTCTTACGTACCACTCCAAAGAACAAGCAATAAAGTGGTCAGGAGGGAATGCTACATATAATCATATGTGTGGTGATCAGATATTCAAACATCGATAATTATTACAGATACAAGAAATGGATGACTTTTTTTCGATAATTTAAAGCCAAAAAAGGCTAAAAATGCATCAAAAAACCTATACTAATCCTCAAAGAACCGTAATAAAAAGACAATAAGCCAACCACCAAAGTAGCTGAATGAAACAACCAACGATAACAAAGCATTAAAGACAGCAACAAAAAATACGGCAAAGAAAGAGACGAAGTAGAAGGCTTCACAACATCTTGGTAGATATAACTTTCAAACCACATATCTCTCTCACCTTGGCCATCTTACGCGCGAGTATCACTTCAATATCATTTAACTCCTTCACACTTCGAGGCGCTTCATTAGTAGTCGACTTAGTCTTTCTAGTTGCTTCTATAACCAACCTCCACTTAGATTTCAACATGGCCTTGTCCCTCCTCTTAGTTTTTGTACCAATTTTCGACCGCACCAGCAGAACGGAATCGTCAAGACCTCGAGAGATATCAGAAACAGATTGGACCGACAAAGTGTACTCACTGTCACTGGGATCATGTGCAAACAACACATCCTAACGCACAAGCGCATCAAGAGAAGACAAGACAAAATCAAGAATCTCGGCAGAAACTGCAGACGGACTCAACTCATCAAGAATAGGGTTTGAAATAGTCCGCTCAGAATCCAAGGACACAAGCGGTTGAGGATTGGCAACATCACAAGGTCGACCATAATCTAAGGGTGGAGATTGGGTCAACCTACTTGTTCGGTTGCGGATTTTTGGGTTTTTTTTAGAAGTAAGGGTTGTCGAATCCACAGGGATGGGTGTTAGGCTTGACAAGGGAAACAGTTTGCGTTGGGGTTTTTCAATTGCGGAAAACGGTAAATTATGTAAAGGAAAGCGATTAAACTAATCTAACATGGATTAAGAATAACAATAATCAAGAAAGCATTAAAGATGAAAGCAATTAGAAAGCAATAAATGAGAAAACTAGAATGAACAATGAGATTGGAGCATGAAATTATACCTTCGATGACTAATATTCACTTGAATCCTTCACCTCGAATTTTCCCCCGAACAAACAAGAAAATTGTGAATTGGATTACTAAGGATCCCCAAATCCTCACTTGAGAGTAGAATTTGTTACCCTTAGCCCTCCTCCTCACTAAAAGTTGGATTTGTGGAACTAGCACTAGAAAAGCTTGAAAAAAGCATCAATGGAGACCAAGAGAGAGAGAGAGAGAGAGAGAGAGAGAGAGAGCAAAAGCTTTGTAAAATGCTTCAATGGAGATTGCTTGAAAGAGATTTGAATACAAAATTGCAAGAGAAATTGAAGAAAGCTTGAAGAACAATTAAAGACTCAATGAAAAGCTTGATTAAAGATAAAGCAAAGATAAAGAAAATGCAATTAAACCTAAATCTACCCTAATCCTAATCTAATTCTACTTGATAACAAAGCTGAAAATATGTGGGTATTTATAGAAGGAAAGAAAATAACCCAAAACCCTAGAATTAATCACACAGCACGCGCGCAGTTTCCGCAGATCGTCGACAAGTCGCGGGCGCGACCCACACCGTCGCGGGTGCGATGCTCCACTGCCAACTTCCATCCGACAATCTCTCGTCACCGTCGCGGGCGTGACCTATTTTGTCGCGGGCGCGACTCGGTTCTGTCGCGGGTGCCACACAAGCGGACACGGGCGCGAGCTTCTTCTGTCCTCAGGCAATGTTCTCCTCTCTGGTGCATGTCGCGGGCACGGCGCACTGTGAAACGGGTGCGACGCCTGGTTGTCTCCTGCCCTTGGCTGTTGTAATGGCGCGTTAGAAGCTTGTCACGGGCGCGAACCTCGGTGACTCGGGTGCGACGCCCATCTGCCTCTTTCCCCTGTTTTACGCCAATAATGGAAATGGAGTTTCCTGGTCGGTTCCGCCTTGGTTCTCGGCTTGGGTTAGCTCGCGTCGACTCGGGAAATCACTCGTGATTCCCTAAAAAGCCTCAATTAAGCCCAATTTCCTTCTAACTCTTTATTTTCTTACAAAACACAAAATCATCATATCTAATATATAATTACGGGGTTAAAACAAGCAAAAATACCCTATAAATGATAAGAATTCGGCTCGGAACGAGACCGAACAACACTCCCACACAAGGGTTTGCTCGCCCCGAGCAAACTAAAAACAAAGATAAAGAAAGGGAAAAAGAAACTAATTACCCTAACTCACTTTCGCACGAATGGCGGATGCATTTAGTACATGTATCAAGCCCTTTAAACCCCTTGGCAGCCCAAGTGGACGAGGAAGGTCTCGTGAGAGTTTATAGAAGCTATATTCACAAAAGCCAAAGAAAAGGAGAGAGGGAAAGTGAAAAACAAAACAAGTTTGAAAAGAAAGAAAAGAAGAACTGCTTGCTTTAGGAATCATGCAATCGCCACCAAGAAACAATACTAATCAACCTAAAGGAACCATTATGAGCACATCAAATCACCTAACTCAAGATATTGCCAATCTTTAAGGTTTTTGATTCCCAAACATCTCCTACAAAACAAGATCCTATATGCTCGAGTACAAGTGTTATTCTAATCGATTCGGATTGATCTAAAGCAAATCACAATCTATGCTTGTTTCAAAGCAAAAGTTATTTAAGTGTCGTCCTCCTTCGCTTGTGTCGCCTTGGGTTGGTGAGGGCCGCAGGAGACGTAAGGAAAGACTTCCCATTTATTACGGTTCTTTTTGGTGTTGGGTTTCTCCGAGAATTAGTCGACCGAACATTTTCACTTAACTCAACAGGACTTGGTGTTAGTCTTTTTGGGAATTGCACAGCCCAAAAATGGGGTCTACCCTCCCAACACGAGCTACTCCATACGCAAATGAAGTGCTTAAGGAGTAAGAGCGTCGTACCGCTCATACCGACTCGTGTAGGTATACTAACTTAACATTACACTTTCAAGGTTAATGCCGGGTTTTTCGGGATTTCGAACGGCCCATAACGGGGTCTACCCTCCCAACTCAGGCTACTCCATTCACAAACAAAGTGCTTAAGGGACGTGAGTGCCACCCACTCACATCAGCCCTTGTTGGTTTAGCCGACAATTAACCAATTAATTAAATTTAATTAGCTTTCACTTTTTTAACAAGCTCGGAAGCGATCTACTAAAGTCTCACAGTTTCAAGATGAACGTGAAAGAATCAAGGATCTTATTAAGCATTTAACGAAGGGAATATACACAAATGAGTCATGACAATACTCGAACTAAGGACGATAATGCTCTTACGTGTTGCTTTCAAGGAGATTAAGAAAGTTTTCAAAGCGTTGACTACACAACTCTAAAAACAAGGCAAAAACAAAAGAAAAACGAAAACTTAAAAAGGTTCTTCACTCCTTTTTTTTCTCCTTTTTCACTTAAATTTTTCAAATTTTAGAAAAAAACTAAGGAAAAAAAAAACTAGGTTGTCTACCCATGAACATGAAAAATATCACCCCACTCCCACACAAAATTTCACAATGCCCCTATTGTGAGAAGGGTGTCACAAGTAAGGTAGAAAACCTAGAAAAGACACAAAAACAAACAACTAACGAGCAACAAGTGGTGGCGACTCGAGCCCACACGGCTCCAACAGCAAAATATTCCCAAGATTCACACTCAAGGGTTCGCCACCCAAACGAAAAATCAAGCATGCATCATGGATCAAGAATATATACACTTAAAGAGAGGGTGGAAGGAAGTTACCTCAAGATCTTCAATTAAAGATAACTCGATCCACGATCCAAAAGCACCAAGTATAAGGTTAGGACATACAATTTAAACTCATCTAAATGCTTAGAGCTTGGCATGCAAGACTATATATATATATATATATATATATATTTATATTATATATATATTTATTTATATATATTATATATATTATATATATATATCTATACAAGACACTACAAACTAAAGAACTCAAGAACTAAAGAAAAACCAAAATATTTACAAAATGAATCTCACTCTCTTTTTCTTTTCTTTTTTTTTTTTAAGACTGAAATGCTGGAATGCATACTACCCTCCCCACTTCCACACAAAGAGTTTGCAATATCCTCAATGGAAACAGAAGAAAGGTAGGCAAGCACTCCAAAAGGGAAGAAAAAGAAACAAACAAAAAGAAAACAAAAGAAGAAAAGAAAGCCGACTCACTAATTATACAAGAAACGCGAGGAAGGATATTACCTGGAAGGCTTCTTAGCGAAACACTCACTCCTTCTCACCTCAAGATATCGGGCACCATGTCAGAACCATTCAACGCCCGTAGTAAAAAGTCATGCATTCTCTAGTGCATTTCAAAATGGTGTAGGTAAGAGCACAATCTCAAAATTTCATCAACAAACATTAGTGCTCTCAACAGTTTATCAAAAGCCTTAGAAAAGTCATAGAAAGGACGAACCACATGAATGTACAAAACTTTCCTAGGCACTTTAAAAGGAGACATAACAAATGATTCCTCCCGTTGACTCACAAATGCAAATTGGGTATGCAAATCAACGGAAGGGGGCAATACAACACATTCCTGAACATGCTCATGCGAACACGTGGATGCAAACAATGACTCAAACTCAATTTCCATGCAATTTTCATCAAACACAAATTCCAAATCACAACCTTCATCCAATTCATCACAATTATCCATGGGTGACAAGGAAAAAGTAGGGTTAGACCACATCATGACACTCCCAACATCACAAGAAGGTATATCTTCATCTTCATCAATTTCAGACTCATAAGAAGCACTAGCAACATTAGAAGACAAAGATGCATCATTCAAAACAATATCAAAGGTGAAAGTGGAAGGCTCAAGGTCATAACCCATCGTGAATGACTCATAAAGCATATCATCATCAAAAGCATCATTGTCACAAACCAAGTTCAAACAATTAGGATCCATCCCCAAAGAATTAAGCTCATCATCACAAGAATTCACATCAATGACTTCACAAGAAAGGGTAGCTAATGCCTCATTCATACAATGAATCTCAATGAAAGTGAATAATTCAGTATCAAACACACATTCGATCACAACGGATTCAATTTCACTCTCAACAAGATCATGTTCACTTACATCACAAACATCATGGCATTCATTGGACTCAACTTTCTCTTCACATATGGGCATGGAAAATGGTGTTGACAATGGTTCATCATCAAGCATGTTTTCAACAAGTTCTACATCATCACACACAAAATCATCATGTTCTTCATGCTCACTAGGTGCAGGTAGAGCTAAGGAATTGCTAAGCCCGAAGCATGTTCTGTTATAGTAGTCATCATCCTCATCATAATCATACACAGAAGAGTCAACATGCATTTCAGGACTCAAAGATGAATGATCTACTTCAACTATCGAATCAACCATTTTTGACGAAAAAGCTTCTATCCCAGTTTTAAGCATGTGTTTAAATTCTTGCATGCACTCATTCATTTTCACACGTATCTCAACTTGAAAACCATCCACCTCAGCACAAATATTATCTAATTCAACTTTCACACAAGAGTCAGAAGCATAATATGGAGATTCACAATGCACGCACAAAGGATGAGATTCAACAACATCGCATTGGGGATGATCATAAGAATTTTGTACATAATCCCTACCATAAGATTGATTATCGAAACACATGGGATAATCACATGACTGTTTAGTTTCGGTCCCAGAGGGTGGTGCATAATAAGGAGGTTGGAAGTTAGGACTAACCTTATATTGCTCAAATTCATAAGAATCCCTAGACAACACTCAAGTAATTCCCATGCTTTATCTTCCCCTAAATTTGAAAACGCGTAATAATGTAAGAGGTTTCGAACCTCATAATTCACACCCTCATTCACAATTCCCAAAAGATCTAATGTATCATAAAAGATACTATACAATTCACATTGAGCATGGTAATCATGTAATCTAGCAAAATACTTCCAAAATATTTCATGCTCAAATTGGGGAAATTGGGAACTATCCATAACTCTTTTTCTATTTTTTTTCTTTTCTTTTTCTTTTTTTTTCCGATGATCAATTTTTTTACTACATTTTTTTCTTAGATGAATTTAGAAAGCAATAAACTATTTACACACAAACCAATAAGAATTCGGCTCGGAACGAGACCGAACAACACTCCCACACAAGGGTTTGCTTGCCCCGAGCAAACTAAAAACAAAGATAAAGAAAGGGAAAAAGAAACTAATTACCCTAACTCACTTTCGCACGAATGGCGGATGCATTTAGTACATGTATCAAGCCCTTTAAACCCCTTGGCAGCCCAAGTGGACGAGGAAGGTCTCGTGAGAGTTTATAGAAGCTATATTCACAAAAGCCAAAGAAAAGGAGAGAGGGAAAGTGAAAAACAAAACAAGTTTGAAAAGAAAGAAAAGAAGAACTGCTTGCTTTAGGAATCATGCAATCGCCACCAAGAAAACAATAATAATCAACCAAAAGGAACCATTATGAGCACATCAAATCACCTAACTCAAGATATTGCCAATCTTTAAGGTTTTCGATTCCCAAACATCTCCTACAAAACAAGATCCTATGTGCTCGAGTGCAAGTGTTATTCTAATCGATTCCGATATATCTAAAGCAAATCACAATCCAAGCTTGTTTCAAAGCAAAAGTTATTTAAGTGTCGTCCTCCTTCGCTTGTGTCGCTCTTGGCTTGGTGAGGGCCTTAGGAGACGCAAGGAAAGACTTCACATTTATTACGGTTCTTTTTGGTGTTGGGGCTTTCCGAGAATTAGCCGGCCCAACATTTTCACTTAACTCAACGGGACTTGGTGTTAGTCCTTTCGGGAATTGCATGGCCCAAAAATGGAGTCTACCCTCCCAACACGAGTTACTCCATACGCAAACGAAGTGCTTAAGGGGTAAGAGCATCGTACCGCTCATACCGACTCTTGTAGGTATACTAACTTAACATTACACTATCAAGGTTAATGCGGGGTTTTTCGGGATTTCGAACGGTCCATATGGGGTCTACCCTCCCAACTCAGGCTACTCCATTCACAAACGAAGTGCTTAAGGGACGTGAGTGCCGCCCACTCACATCAGCCCTTGTTGGTTTAGCCGACAATTAACCAATTAATTCAATTTAATTAGTTTCACTTTTTCAACAATCTCGGAATTGATCTACTAAAGTCTCACAGTTTCAAGAAGAACGTGAAAGAATCAAGGATCTTATTAAGCATTTAACGAAGGGGATATACACAAATGAGTCATGACAATACTCGAACTAAGGACGATAATGCTCATACGGGTTGCCTTCGAGGAGATTAAGAAAGTTTTCAAAGCGTTGACTACACAACTCTAAAAGCAAAGCAAAAGCAAAAGCAAAAGAAAAACGAAAACTTAAAAAGGTTCTTCACTCCCTTTTTTCTCCTTTTTAACATAAATTTTTTCAAATTTTAGACAAAACTAAGAAAACAAAAAATAAAAAATAAAAAAAATAGGTTGTCTACCAATGAACATGAAAAATATCACCCCCATTCCCACACAAAATTTCACAATGTCCCCATTGTGAGAAGGGTGTCACAAGTAAGGTAGAAAACCTACAAAAGATACAAAAACAAACAACTAACGAGCAACAAGTGGTAGCGACCCGAGCCCACACGGCTCCAACAGCAAAATATTCCCAACATTCACACTCAAGGGGTTCGCCACCCAAACGAAAAATCAAGCATGCATGATGGATCAAGAATATATACACTTAAAGAGATGGTGGAAGGAAGTTACCTCAAGATCTTCAATTAAAGATAACTCGATCCACGATCCAAAAACACCAAGCATAAGGTTAGGATATACAATTTAAACTCATCTAAATGCTTAGAACTTGGCATGCAAGACTAAAAAAAATATACAAGACACTACAAACAAAAGAACTAAAGAAAAACCAAATATTTACAAAATGAATCTCACTCTCTTTTTCTTTTCTTTTTTTAAGACTTAAAAGCTGGAGTGCATACTACCCTACCCCGGGATGGCGTTATTTGGTATATTAGGTTATTGGTTTGTGTGTAAATAGTTTATTGCTTTCTAAATTCATCTAAGAAAAAAAATGTAGTAAAAAAATTGAAAATCCGAAAAAAAAGAAAAAGAAAAAAAAAAGAAAAAGAGTTATGGATATTCCCAATTTACCCAATTTGAGCATGAAATATTTTGGAAGTATTTTGCTAGATTACATGATTACCGTGCTCAATGTGAATTGTATTGTATCTTTTATGATACATTAGATCTTTTGGGAATTGTGAATGATGGTGTGAATTATGAGGCCCGAAACCTCTTACATTATTACGCGTTTTCAAATTTAGGGGAAGATAAAGCATGGGAATTACTTGAGTGGTTGTCTAGGGATTCTTATGAATTTGAGCAACAAAAGGTTAGTCCTAACTTCCAACCTCCTTATTATGCACTACCCTCTGGGACCGAAACTGAACAGTCATGTGATTAGCCTGTGTGTTTCGATAATCAATCTTATGGTAGGGATTATGTACAAAATTCTTATGATCATCCCCAATGCGATGTTGTTGAATCTCATCCTTTGTGTGTGCATTGTGAATCTCCATATTATGCTTCTGACTCTTGTGTGCAAGTTGAATTAGATAATATTCGTGCTGAGGTGGATGATTTTCAAGTTGAGATGCGTTGAAAATGAATGAGTGCATCCAAGAATTTGAACACATGCTTAAAACTGGGGTAGAAGCTTTTTCGTCAAAAATGGTTGATTCAATAGTTGAAGTAGATCATTCATCTTTGAGTCCTGAAATGCATGTTGACTCTTCTGTGTATGATTATGATGAGGATGATGACTACTATAACAGACCGTGCTTCGGGCTTAGCAATTCCTTAGCTCTAGTTGCACCTAGTGAGCATGAAGAACATGATGATTTTGTGTGTGATGATGTAGAACTTGTTGAAAACATGCTTGATGATGAACCATTGTCCACGCCATTTTCCATGCCCATATGTGAAGAGAAAGTTGAGTCCAATGAATGTCATGATGTTTGTGATGTAAGTGAACATGATCTTGTTGAGAGTGAAATTGAATCCGTTGTGATCGAATGTGTGTTTGATACTGAATTATTCACTTTCATTGAGAATCATTGTATGAATGAGGCATTAGCTACCCTTTCTTGTGAAGTCATTGATGTGAATTCTTGTGATGATGAGCTTAATTCTTTGGGGATGGATCCTAATTGTTTAAACTTGGTTTGTGACTATGATGCTTTTGATGATGATATGCTTTATGAGTCATTCACGAGGGTTATGACCCTGAGCCTTCCACTTTCACCTTTGATATTGTTTTGAATGATGCACCTTTGTCTTCTGATGTTGCTAGTGCTTCTTATGAGTCTGAAATTGATGAAGATGAAGATGTACCTTCTTGTGATGTTGGGAGTGTCATGATGTGGTCTAACCCTACTTTTTCCTTATCACCCAGGGATGATTGTGATGAATTGGATGAAATGTGATTTGGAATTTGTGTTTGATGAAAATTGCATGGAAATTGAGTTTGAGTCATTGTTTGCATCCACGTGTTCGCATGAGCATGTTCAGGAATGTTTTGTATTGCCCCCTTCCATTGATTTGCATACCCAATTTTCATTTGTGAGTCAATGGGAGGAATCATTTGTCATGTCTCCTTTTAAAGTGCCTAGGAAAGTTTTGTACATTCATGTGGTCCGTCCTTTCTATTACTTTTCTAAGTCTTTCGATAAACTGTTGAGAGCTTTAATGTTTGTTGATGAAATTTTGAGATTGTGGTCTTACCTACACCATTCTGAAATGCATGAGAGAATGCATGACTTGTTACTACGGGCGTTGAATGGTTCTGACATGGTGCTCGATATCTTGAGGTGAGAAGGAGTGAGTCTTTTGCTAAGAAGCCTTCCAGGTAATATCCTTCCTCACCTTTTTCGATTGCGTATTTTTGGGTATTTTTTAGAATGGGTTGTCGAATAATCCACAGGGATGGATGTTAGGCTTGACAATGGAATCAGTTTGCGTTGGGATTTTTCAATTGCGGAAAGCGGTAAATTATGTAAAGGAAAGCGATTAAACTAATCTAGCATGGATTAAGAATAACAATAATCAAGAAAGCATGAAAAATGAAATAGAAAGCAATAAATGAGAAAACTAGAATCAACAATGAGATTGGAGCAAGAAATTATACCTTCGATAACTAATCTTCACTTGAATCCTTCATCTCGAATTTTCCCCCGAACAAACAAGAAAATTGTGAATTGGATTACTAAGGATCCTCAAATCCTCAGTTGAGAGTAGAATTTGTGACCCTTAGCCCTCCTCCTCACTAAAAGTTGGATTTATGGAACTAGCACTAGAAAGCTTGAAATCAAAGCATCAATGGAGAGAGAGAGAGAGAGAGAAAGAGCAAAACCTTTGTAAAATGCTTCAATGGAGATTGCTTGAAAGAGAGTTGAATACAAAATTGCAAGAGAAATTGAAGAAAGCTTGAAGAACAATTAAACTCAATGAAAAGCTTGATAAAGATAAAGCAAAGATAAAGAAAATGTAATTAAACCTAAATCTACCCTAATCCTAATCTAATTCAACTTGATAACAAAGCTGAAAATATGTTGGTATTTATAGAAGGAAAGAATATCCCAAAACCCTAGAATTAATCACACAGCACGCGCGCAATTTCCACAGATGGTCGACAGGTCGCGGGCGCGACCCACACCGTCGCGGGCGCGACGCTCCACTGCCTACTTCCATCCGTCAATCTCTCGTCACCGTCGCGGGCGTGACTTGCTTTGTCGCGGGCGCGACTCGGTTCTGTCGCGGGTGCGACACAAGCGGTCACAGGCGCGAGCTTCTTCTGTCCTCAGGCAATGTTCTCCTCTCTGGTGCATGTCGCGGGCACGGCGCGATCGTAGCGTGCGACGCCCATTGCCTCCCGCTCGTCATTGTAATGGCGCGGCAGAAGCTTGTCACGGGCGTGAACCTCGGTGACTCGGGTGCGACGCCCATCTGCCTCTTTCCCCTGTTTTGCGCCAATAATGGAAATGGAGTTTCCTGGTTGGTTCCGCCTTAGTTCTCGGCTTGGGTTAGCTCGCGTCGACTCGGGAAATCACTCGTGATTCCCTAAAAAGCCTCAATTAAGCCCAATTTCCTTCTAACTCTTTATTTTCTTACAAAACACAAAATCATCATATCTAATATATAATTACGTGGTTAAAACAAGCAAAAATACCCTATAAATGATAAGAATTCGGCTCGGAATGAGACCGAACACTACTTCTTAGCTTTAGGGACCCAAATCTGATTGGTAGCAAAGGACTTATTCTTCTTATCAAATTTAGCCCAAGAGATAATCAACATAGAACTATTAAAGCACAACCCATTAAGGCATTGAATATAATTCAAACCATCGCTTAACTTTAAAGCGTACTAAACCAAACTTCTTTCGTCTTACCCACTTTTTGAGGAATGTAGGCATCAAAAACACTCCCAAAATCAACAAAAAGATTCTTCAAGCACACATTATCAATCCCAATAGGAAGATTGTCAACAAAAAGAGAGAGAAAGCGAGACCTAATCCCCGAAGTAACAATATTAGAGGTTTTAACAACAGGACCAACATCACAACTAACAAGCTCGATTGGAACCTCAATGGTATCAGCACGAGCGGAGCCATTAATAGAAAAGAGGGGATTAGCCAACCCCAAGAATTATTTTAGCACACAAACAATTTCACTAGCTTTAGAGAGGTTAGCCAAAGACAACACATCACAATGTCTATCATCGAAGCTTGAGGAATCTATAATCGTGGATAACTCAGACTTTAACACATCACATCTGGAAGTAAGGGAAGGAACCATGATACCTGATAAAACTTCACCCTCAAGCCAAAATGAAAAAAGGCAGAGAAAAACTCTAGAAAGGACTTCGACAAAAGACGAGCAGCCAAAACCCAAACGAAATAGAGGTTGCTCGGGAAAAGAACAGGCAGCGAAGAAGAAACCAATAACCAAAACAGCCCAGAACCAAAAAAAGGCTCACACCTCAAAGCAACTTCTAGAATCCTAAAACCTAGGGCCACCACTAGAAACCAGAAATGACGGTCGACAATGGAAGAAGGACGGTCAGCCAGGCAGAAACCGAGGAAGATAAGATGAAGTGAAGACCATCGCAGCAAAAACGCGATAGCCCGGCCAGACCACCGTTGAAAAGACTGAGGTATCGCACAGTCCGATAGCCGGAGCAGCAATCTCCAGGGAGGCGGATGAAAACCCCCGACTTGACGACCAGAATCGGCGAGCCAGAGTACGGATTAAAGGAAGGGGGAGGCTGAGAGAGAAAAATGACTAGGGTTCCGGCTAGAGTACGGATGAAAGAAAGGGCAAATCTGTGTTTGTTGGGATGTTTTTTTTTGGGACTTTTTTTCTTATAGAGTAGTTTTTAACCATGCAAGCACTGGTAGCACTACAACAAAAAACCCCAACAGTGACGCAAAATATGTGACGGCTGGAGGAGGCGTCGCAGCAAAAGCTAATAAAATATTTGCAGTGATGTTTACAAACCACAATAACAAATGATCTGCAATTGGAAGCGTCACTGCATAGAATGGGGCCCATATCTTGCTTTGTCCTTATCTGTTTTGGCGGGTGAATGCACTCTAAAAGCTTTTAGGCGAACAATGAAATTTTCAAGTTTCCTTTTAAAAAAAATGATTTTCAATAGAAAAAAAAGATTAAAAGTAATCATAAATAGTAAAAATATTAAAATAATGTCCTTTCAAGGTTTAGGGTTAGTGTATGCCCCTTTGAACTCAGTCCGCCGCTCCTCTTTCAATTGTCCCCCATTTCAATTGCTATTGAGTAATCACTCTTCCCCTTTTCTCTCTACTTGACATTCTTGGTTCGAATTTACCTGGCTCACGTTTCTGAATTCAGTTTTCTTCTTCTACTTATTCCGTCGATTCGATTCACATGTCACAGATCTATCAAATTCTTTTTTCTCGATGTGGTGAATGAAGGAGACAGTAAACCACAATCCAAAACCCCAAAAATTAGGGTTTGAAGCAAGAATGAACGGGGCTAGTTCTTATCAGATCTGCAAGGTGAAATCTGAAGTTTTGAATATATAGGTAATTTATTATTCGATTTGACATTGTTTATCCTACAATGAAATCTGAAGTTTTGAAAGTTTTCTTTCTTTCTTTTTACATTGCTTAAAAACTTGAAATCTATGGAATTTTGGCTTCTTTGAGTCTGAAAATGGACATAATGCAGACAATGCCAATCAACTTTTCCTTTCTTCCTTTCTTTCTCTTTTACTTTGCCAATAAACGGGTTGCTTATTTTTTCAAAGTTCTGGATAGCAATGGTTTTGGGAAGTTTCTACCAAATTCTGTAGAAGATGGGGATGATAGATTGGATTGTGCTATATTCCCTTTTAGCCGCTGCAAACTTTAATTTCAGCCATTGATATTCTGTAAATCTTTCGTGGAGTGTGGAGTTGGCCTTGGGAAATTTTCATAGGATTTTTACTTGCTTATTAGAAATCAAACAATTGGTATTTTGTTCTATATGTTTGTAGTGGAACTTGATTTTGCAGTATGCCTAACTTTAATTTCTTGTATACATGTTTTTTTTTTTCAGGAACCCATGAATGTTGGTGTGGATGGTGGGCTTGCATTGCAGATGATAACATTATATAATTTAACCATGGAAAATATGATTTAACATGGCGACTTTGATAATTTCTTAGGCCATATCTCTGGTCATCATATACCAAAGGACACTAACTTGTGAAATTGTAAATAACTTAAGCTTTGTTTTTGGGAATCTTACTTTGATGTCAAATGCAAATTTGGTGGATGTTAATGTGAGATTGTTATTATTAAATTATGTATCCATCTTTTAATTAATGACAAGTGTATATTGGTGGATGACAGGTTTAATAAAATAAAATATTTAATTATTTTTGTGTTTGAAAGCAGCTTAAAAAAAAGTATAATAACAAAATTAGAAAGTATAATAATAAAACTGGACGCCAGCAAATAAAAAAGAATGGTAGTAAAAGTGAAAGCAATTGGCTCTGCAACCTATCAGAAGACTTCAGCATCTCTAAACGTCACTGGCCTTGTGACGCTTCCAACTGACACATATTTTCTTAGTAACACCCAAAATTGTGGCGTGTGCAGTCAAGCGTCACTGGAAAAATCAGTGACGTTTAGGACTGCTGCCTAACCCTACCGATACACGTCGCTACTGAGGTTTTCTTTTGTAGTGTAGCCTGCATTTAAATTTCCTCTGCTCGTTTAACAATTAGCATTCTTAATTTTTTTTTTCTATGTACCTTTTTCTCCTTTTTTTTAAAAAAATTGACACTTATTGTCTTGAATTAAGATGATTATTAATCACTTATCATTTTCATTCACAGATTATGATATGTGTCTTGAATCAAGATGGTTAATAACTATTTTAAATTGCCTATATTTGTATTTTTATAATTGTAAATAATATTTTTTGAGTAATTACACATATTTATCGAGTTTAAGAGTACCACAATCATTAATCACATCTAAAAATATTAATGGTAACCTAATCATATTAAGTATTATAGAGAATGTACATTTTATGTGTAACTCCATATTTATGAAAAAAAAATAAACCAATAATAGATTTTGTGTAATGTATATATAAATTGTACAACCCTTAAAATAATAAAATATGTATTTTAACAATTTAAATATGTATGAATGTACCATTTAGAGTAATTTAAGTGAAATTCAACACGATTGATAACCATCTTGAATCAAGACACTTATCATTTCATTCACTTATTAAATTGCTCTAGTATTTATATTTGTGCATATTTAAATTGCTATAAATATATATATTTCACTACTTTTAAGGTTTTGCTACTTATATATTATATAAAATCAATTATTTATTTACACGATTCCTTAATATAAGATTATGCGTAAAATGTACATTCTCTATTACGGTTGATAAGATTTTATTATCATTAATATTTTTCGACACATTTGATAAATGTTTAGCTCGTATAGTTGATAATATGCGTAATTACGTACAAAACATTATTTAAAATCATAAAACCATAAATTTTTGACGATTCAAGATGGTTATTAACCATCTTATTTCTTGATTCAAAATACATGTATCATTATCCTTTTTTAATACTGATAAGATAACTGTTTACACACTGCCACAAGCAGTACACTGGTACATGGTGTCTTACTTTAGCAAACTTCTCCTTTGTTTTGTTGTGGATCCGTCAGAATCAATCTCTCCACGAACTTTATCCATGATGGTAAGACTACCTTCATTGGGATCCCTCATACCGTGCTCAAGTGTGTTACCTGGGAGGTGATTATTGTTGTTGTCGTCATCATATATTAAGAAATATGAAATTTTGAATTTTAATGTCAAATAATTCTGCCAGGTCTTGGGATCAGCTTCCAGGTCTAGACTTGGACCTGAACGCAAACCCAAAAAGAAATTGGCGGACCCATACCAACCCTAGTCCGATTGGATCCAAAAAAAACTAGAACCATACTTGTTTAAATGGGTTGGTTACTTGGATTTGACAAGTCTGAGTCAAGTCCAGGACCCTCTGTCATTTTCTATAGTCCAAAATTTCACCCCAAACAAGATGCAGAGGTCTCAGATGTAGCAGTCTTGCGATCTCTAAATTTTAGAAATTTAGAGAGACATGTTTCAATTGACCCAAGATTTTGAAATTGTTCACTACGTGATACTCCATGGAGAAAAATAAGAGGTTTAACCAGAAATTTTACTTTAGTGCATTACAATTTCAGTTGAATATATATATATATATATATATATATATATATATATATATATATATATATATATATGGGAACAGATCCAGTATGAAGAGAGTTTAGGTAGGAAGGTAGGAAGAAGCAATCCGGAGCGTCCAATCCGAATCCAATGGATGAGATTAAAACTGTCACACATGTGATATTTTAATGAAAAACCACTTTCCACCCCTTAAAGAAACAACTAGTGGTTTTCTATTTGTTTTTTTATTTTAAAAAAAGCTAGAGGAATAGTTAGTTAGAGACAATTAAGGGAAAGTATTCAATGGAATAATTATCTGATTATTCTTGTCTAAAACATAAAATCAATTTTAAAGATATGATTGTCAAGAATTATGCATCAATTACAACAGATATGTCGTTTGTCAATGGAGAATCACAAGTACAGTGTGGTCATCAAATGCAAAGAATGTGGACATCAAATACCAGTCAGTGCGGTCATGAGGTAAAGAGTGTAGTCACAATCTAATACCAGACATTATGGTCATCAAAGACAAATAGTGTGGTCATCAAAGTCAAATAGTATGCTCAAAATCTAATACCAGTCAGTGTGGTCATGAAATGCAAATAGTGTGGTAATGAAATACCAATCAGTGTGGTCATCAAAGTCACATAGTGTGGTCAAAATTGAATACCAATCAATGTGGTTATCAAAGACGAAGAATGTGGTCATCAAATTACCAATCAGTGTAGTCATGAAAAACGAAGAATGTGGTCATCAAAGAATATTTGAGGAATTTGGAGAGAGAAATTGGAAGAGGGAGAATGTCTAACATTAGAGGATTATTTGAATTAATGGCGTGATTTATGAGATATTATGGGATTTTGTTATTTTTTATTTTTTAAAAAGAAAAAACATCTAATTTTAAATAAGAAAATTGCTTAAATTTTAGGTTTCTATGATTTGGTGAGAGAAAGAAGTTGTTGTAATGTAGATTTTGATCACACTCCTTACTTTTGATGACCACACTGATAGGTAATTTGATGACCGCATTCTTCATCTTTGATAACCACACTGATTGGTATTTCATAACCACATTATTTGCATTTCATGACCCCACTGACTGGTATTGGATTTTGAGCAAACTATTTGACTTTGATGACCACATTATTTGCCTTTGATGACCATAATGTCTGGTATTAGATTGTGACCACACTCTTTGCCTCATGACCGCACTGATTGGTATTTGATGTCTACACTCTTTGCATTTGATGACCACACTGTACTTGTGATTCTCCATTGACAAACGACATATCTGTTGTAATTGATGCATAATTCTTGGCAATCATATCTTTAAAATTGATTTTATGTTTTAGACAAGAATAATCAGATAATTATTCCATTGAATACTTTCCCTTAATTGTCTCTAACTAACTATTCCTCTTTTTTTTATTAAAATAGAAAACCTCTAGTTGTTTTTTAAGGGGTGGAAAGTGGTTTTTCATTAAAATATCACATGTGTGAAAGTTTTAATCTCATCCATCGGATCCGGATTGGACGTTTTAGATTGTTTCTTCCTACCTAAACTCTCTTCCTACTGGATCCGTTCCCTCTATATATATATATATATATATATATATATATATATATTCTTTTGTCAGGTTAAATTCAACTTAGGTTAGTTAAGTTAGGATAAGTTAGGATATGATATGATAGGAAATAACAGGAAACGTTTGAGTTAAGTTAGTTGTTAGATTTTTTCTGGGAAAAAAAGTTAGTTGTTGGATATAAAACTTTTATTAATAAAATTTGAATATTTTAAGAAAAATAAATAAGTTATAGGTGTTGAAAAAAGTGGACTACTTTGAAATTAAAAAAATATTATTTGAATTTATTTTGATTTAAAAAGTTATTTTTGATTTAAATATTTTTTTAGAGAGTTAAATTAAATTGAATTGAATTAAATTAAATTAAATTAAATTAAGTTAAATATAAATTAATTAAATTTGACCCAACTAAAGAAGAAGGCCATAAGGTAAACCCCATCATTTACTCAAACAAAGCCTTATTTTTCTCCCCAAAAGATTTTAATATATCCGAGCATATCTTGCCATCTATGCACGAGACATGCAAAATGTATGAGCATAGGCTTATGATTAGAGGTCAGTGGTAATATTAAAACTCTTTTGGCCTTTTGTCCTATCCTTCAAACTAATGATAATACCAACCAAATACACAGGCTGAAAAAAAAAAATTATACTCCAGTAATAATTACAATTTTGTTTTTTGTTTTTAACAAAAAGGACTGCAGTGATTGTCGAAAGGAAAAGAAACAAGGAAATTAAAAAAGAAACAAGGAAAGCAGCTGGAGTTTTAACCAAATGAAGCTCATTTATGATTGTCTTACTATTCTTTTGAGAAAAATTAAGAGTATGAGAGAGAAGTCATTCACCCTCGAGCCCAGTGATATTTTTTTTCAGAAAAATTGAAAAGAAATTACCATCTTTCTTTCACGTCGTTGACCCTGTACAGTAAATCAGACTGTGTCTTTTTTTATTTCTTCGTTTTTGTCCTAAAAAAACTTTTGTTGTATGGTTTTTTTGTGGTTGACTCTAAACAGTAGATCAGACTGTCCTTTATCTTTATAATCCTTTTTCACTTGTTGACTCTGTACAGTAGATCAGACTGCTGAATCTACAACGTTAATTATTGTCAAAAATCCTGTCTTTTGCGTTTTTTTTTCGTAATTATCAAGGCTTATCTCATGGATTAGTATTAATGAAAGTGCTTCATACATGAAATATATAAAAATAAAGAACAATACATGCCTACGAAGCCTATATATAGCAAACTTCTGAATCTAGATTAAGGGATCATAAATTTAATATGAGACATGCATCAAATTATAAAAAGTTTATGCATTTTGATAATATTATAAAAGTTTATGAATCTAGATTTAAGATTATACAAAAACCAATTACTACATCCGTTTTTATTTATCTGTCGCCTAGAAAATTGTGTTAAAAACTTTGACCGTTAATATCATAATTTGTATAATGGTTCATCATACAAAATTGACGTCATTAGACTATTACACTCATTTAATAAATATATAGTTGATATTTTTTTATCCAAAATTATATATTAAATTTTACAAATTTTTTGGGGTTAAGGTTGGTCATGGCTACCCTCACCCTCTATGGATATCCGCCGCTGATCGTAATGAAAAATATTATTTAAAAAGTATAATACTATATTTTTTATAAAAATTTTATATTAGAAATTATTGATTAAAAATTGACGCTGAAAACCGTAAATAACAGATAAAAAAGAATGGATGAAGTAGTATATAATTAACGGTTTTGCTAAATGTCGCCCTAGGGGCGATGGATAAGAGATATCTAAATTTGTTTTAATGTTTATTTTGGATGTGAATCTAATTTATTTCATGTCAATATACTACTTTCCTATTTAGATAAATAAAATATTCCCTAATTAAGATTTTGATATTGTGATTCTCATCATTTCTTGAATTCAGTCAAGATTTTATTTTCTAACATGATTTCTTCCGCATAAAAATCATTATTTCCTATCCTAAGTTTTTTTTGTTTAATTTTTCGGAAGCAAAACACTATAACTGTCCATTATAGTTGGGTAGTTGTATTCATGAAGTTTTTTGGATGGAAATTAGCTTTGGTACGTATTGGATTTGAAAAAATGAAAATAAAAAATCTTCACATCTTTTATCATAAAGTGTTCTTAATTGTAGATTCGAAGATCCTCTCATTACTTAAATCTAACATGACAAAATTTTCTTTGCCCAAATAAAAAAGAATTATATAATAAATGTAGTGATATAAAAGAAAGGATTTAGATCCACATCCAAAATAAATTATAAAACAAATTTAGATATTTCTTATCCATCACCCCTAGGGTGACATTTAATAAAATCGTATAACTAAATAAGTACTTAATTTGTGATGATTATAGTAATTACCTTTAATTACATTTTATATTTTGTGTCACTTAGTTAACTTGTCACCTTGTTCTTTTATTTGATAATTTCTTATATAGTATTTTATTAACCATTATAATATCATACTTTCAGAACAGTATAATAGTATTTTTTTATTACCAATCTAATGATAGTAATTTTATATAATAAATTATTTTATACATCGAGAAATTTAAATTCAAAATTTTCAAATTTTGATGACATAATTTTTAAAGACAACAAATAATATGGGGGAGGGGGATATGAGTATATAAAAAAATAAAGGACAATAAATGCCTACAATTCTGCGAAAGCTATATGTAAGAACTTCATGAAATTACTTTTTTTGAAATATAAGGGGATACTACAACAAATTTGGGATATTGTGGCATTTACCGTAAATGCCGCGCTAGCATCTCTTTTGGAATGATGTACTTGAGCTTTGGTGGCATTTACGAAAAATGCTGCTATAGCCTTTTATTTGTTTGAGCGCCCAGCTAAAAATCACGGTTCCGCTGAAATGAAACAAAAATAAAAAAGGGGCGGGCTTTGAAAAGTTGAAAAACAAATCCATAGAATCCTCCCTCAACATAATTTGTTCATCAGTATATTCGTTCCCCCCCCCCCCCAACATCAATTTTCGCCATGTGGTGTTGGAAAAATGGGGTAACATGGTCACTTGCATAAGTTAAGGGATCATTTGGGATGTTAGGAGTCGAGGATAAATCCGTCTCCCCTTAAGACTTATTCACTAGGCTGCGAATAGACTCAAGGGTAAAGCCTAATTTCTTGTAAGTAAAGTTATAAGATCTCTCAAGGACTCTCGAGAATGTTGCTGCAGTTCAACACCTTAGGAGTATGTTGAAGCTTGTTCGGTTGCGTATTTTTGGGTTTTCTAAAGTAAGGGTTGTCGAATCCGTAGGGATGGGTGTTAGGCTTGACAAGGGAATTGGTTTGCGTAAGGGGTTTTCAGATGCGGAAAGCAGTAAATAATATAAAGAAAGCAATTAAACTAACCTAGACATGGATTCATAATAATCAAGAAAGCATGAAAAGATGATCTAAATCTAATCAACAAGAAAGTAAATTTCTAACTATGAAAGCAATTAAAGCGAATAATGAATAACTGAAATTGGGAACAAGAAATTATACCTTTGATGAACTAATCTTCACTTGAATCCTTCACTCGAACTTTCCCCCGAACAAACAAGAAAATTGTGAATTGGATTACTAAGAATCCTCAAATCCTCACTTTGAAATAGGATTTGTGACTCTTAATCCCCCTCCTCACTAAAAGTTGGATTGTTTTGTGGCTAATACTAATACTATATCATTGACCCTAACAAAGATCCAGACCAAACCCTAAGAATACTAACAATAAGACTAACCCTAATACCTAATCATAAAACACTCCTAATGAAACTAGACCCTCAGAACCCTGATAAAACCCTAACCAAAACAGACTTAAACCCTAAAGAACAGAACCGTCCCAAATAAAACCAAACTCTAAACTGACTCTCACAGAACCCTAAAGATATCCTAACACAACTAAATAACCCTAACCCTAATTAAACCTAATACACGACCAAACCAAAGGGAAAGAAGAGGAATTCAACTTCCTACTGCCCATTGACCGAGCAGAGGAAGAATAAGGAAAAGGAAAGTAAGAAATAGAAGCTGAGACAGAGAAGAGAAGAAAATCGCGCAATCAAGAACAGGGGCGAAATGCCATCAACCATAGATTCAAACATCAATTAAACTGAAATAATAACTATATACAATATCCTTCAACATTCATTCCCATAACTCAACCAATTCAATAAGACAATATCAAATCCCAGAATCGATAATACAAAACAGAAATTCGAACATTAATAAAAATACGAATTAAACTAAATCTAACCTAATTCTAAACCTAAAACGAACCCTCGATGATGGCTGAAAAACTCTTCTTCCCCTTTTATAGTCGAGTTCGTCCCTCCCTCCTTCAAATCTGAGCCCTTTGATTCTTCTCCATGTGGACGGATGTGATGCAATCGGTGGCTAAGGATGAAGATGGTGATGGTGGATGCGTCAATAGCCTCTGCTACGTGTACTCATGCGGTTATCACAACTGAATCTGCAAAGAAGACGAGAAATAGAGTGAGATGGAGATTAAGAAAATGAGAGAAGGAGTTAGAGTTGGTTATAGAGGGTGGCTCGGGTGTCTCGGTGTGCTGGGGTTTGCATCAAAACAGAGAGGAGAGGGAAAGGGACGAAGAGAGGCGAGAGGAAAAGGGGGAAATGAGAACTAAAATTAGGGTTTGGGGGTTTTAATCGGCTGGGAATTGAGAGAAGGGAGATGAGTCAAGTTTCTGGGTAAGGGTTTGGGTTAGGTGCTGGGTAAATGGGTATTCGAGTTTTAGGGGGAGAGTTGGGCTAGGGATATGGGCCGAATAAGGGGGAAATAAGGAGGGACAATTGGGCTGGAATTAGGATTGATTAGAAATATTAGGTTTTTACTTCTATTTTCTAATTTTTATATTTTTATTTTATTTTTAGCAATAATAATAACTATAAATAATAAACTAACATAAAATCTAATAAAAATGCAAAATGAATAAAAACATAATAAAGATCCTAAAATAAATATTAAAGACAAGCAAAACACCTCATGAAATGATATAAATTTGGCTCGGAATGAGACCAAACAAAGCTCCCTAAGAGAAGAAGAAGAGGTTGTAGTGGTGTCTTTGAAGGAGTAAAACCAACCACTATTTATAGGATTCATGGAGCATTCAAATCCATCATACTTGCCGAAACAAGAGGCATGATCTTGGGTATTTGTCTATAGATCATTATGGGATAATCTTGACTGATTTCTCAGTCAATGATAAACCCAAACAATGATCCATTAGATAAATACCGAGGCATAATTTAAGGGATTACTCATTTAAACCTGACTGGGTATCAACACGGGTCATGGTGGCTCACCACGGTCTGTGTTGACCTCAACACAGTCCGTGGTGATCCACCACGGTCCGTGTTGGACCAGTGCAGCTTTATCTTGCTCTTTGGACCCCAACCAACACGAGCCGTGTTGTGTCCATATTTCTTATTTAGCTCCTCTTTGACCTTCCGGTCAATCTTATGCTTATAACTTATACTTTTATGCCTCTTAACTCTTGAAATACTCCAACAATCCCCCGCCGAAATAACCCGGGATTACCAATTAGGTAGAAATACCCCCGTCATACGTGGCACCTCCTAGAGAACTTAAACACCCGAGAAATCAAGGAGCTGTTATGCGTCATGAAAGTGTCTTTCGACTTGAACTTTCACTTAATGTACATAAATAGAATTAGTCTGGATGCAAAAGTAGATAAGTCTTTGAACTTTACATCCTTATTTGACTAATTGAATACATAACACATATATAACCAAAAACCTTGCTTAAAATAAAGACACTATTTCAAATCGGCCATGTGTCCATTACCCTCTGCAATGACAATCAAGCTTAGCCCTAGACTATCCGAAGCGGCCCACTTCATGTCCTCGCGTAGGCAGACTTTTAAGCACTTGTAATAGAGCACCCCATCTTAAAAACTTCAAAGTCTATTAATGAGTCTTAGACTCAAATCTCCTCTTCATTACGGTCCTTGAGCATCACTTGACCTTGAGATGGATCATAGAATTAATGCTCCAATTGTCTTACAACGTCGTCGACCATTGAACACACGACTTGACCACATATGTCAAGTGTAAGTTGGAGCTCCTTCGTTAACAATTTATGAGTGGGCTTTACTCCCATCCCCTTATCAAGGTTCACTAGAGAATCTTGAGACCTTGTAAGAATTTGATCATGATACTTTTAAGCGCCTCTTTATCTAAGATCACTAGATATATACATATCTTTCCATGACCTTATTTATCATGATCATATCTTAAACATAACATTTCTTCCCTTAATCATAGTTATGATTACACCATCACACTATAGGATTGGGAAAGAAATATTTTATCCCTAGTCATAATAGGACTAAACCATCACATTATAGACTTTGATAAAATTTAAATATTGTCTTTATACGAGTTCATATTTGAACTTACAAACTGAATGCTTTAGTAGGCGGCAAGCCTTTGAACTATGCATTCTTTTGTAAAGCTTACACAAACTCATAGCCTTGATTGTATCCTTATCCAAATGGCATGGATAGTTCTTATAATCCTTACAAAGACATCTTAATAACAATGCCTTGTTCAAAAATTTGGACTACTTGTATAGTTACCTTGAAAGAGATATTTACAAGATCAAAATTTCTTTTGATTTTTCGCATTCTTTTCCTTATCACTATGTCTTTATCCAAGCACATTGGAGTGCATAGTTATAAGGTATACCTTAGAACAACCTTATAAATCAAATTTACATTTGATTTTCCATGTTCTTTATATGACTATTATCCAAACAATGTTTGGATTTCATAGTCATAACCTATCGCCTTAGAACCTTGTAAATCAAACTAACATTTGATTTTCTTGTTCTTTGTATAACCATATCCAAACAATTTTGGATTTCAAAGTTATAACCGTTGTACGAATCAAAATGGCATTTGATTTCCCATGGAAGGAGTCTCTTCCATCTTAAACTTGAAGAACCACATACGTTTCATGGAGATTAGAATTCCATCTTGTGAGTAACTTAAACCATTACACTTTTGACCATTTGCTACAAACTTGAACACTATAAGTAATGAAACTATTACATATCTTAACATTGGCTAGGTGAGAAGATGAACCTTCATGATCTTGAATGATTATCTTATATTTATATAACCTTTTCTCATATGATGAAACATCATTCTAGTTGGGGTCATGTATCCTATACATAATTAGATCCACTTCTTGAACATTGAATCGTGGAACTCATAATCATTCGTCACGTATGCCAATCTTATTCATTAATTAATCACTTACAAGTGGATGTATAAAAGAGCTATATACATTTCCTTTGTGGCAAACTTGATTAAATCGCGCATATCAAACATGCAAAACTTTAATTCATAGACTATTAGTAAATGAAACCATGATCATCCAATTTTGTAACACATGAACTTATGTAAACATCATGCGTTCAAAATATATGATCATCCACATGCATACATCATGCAACTTATCTTATAGTAGATATATACTACTTAACTTCATATATAATGAATACTTGTGATCTCATAAAATGGCGGAAAAACCAAGTACATGTATTCAACTTAAACACATGAATACATTGAGTCGTGATTATCTTACATAATCATATACTTGACAAGCCTTAACCATATGCCCCAATATGTAAGCCACATATCTTAGCATACAAGCCATACAAAGTATGAACCTTCTCATAAATATTTACTTCTGTCATGAAGAAACATCATGCATTAGAAATCAAACACTTAATAACAAAATCATCTTGGTCATACCAAAATTATTGAACATGAGAAGCTTGCACTTATGAATAAATTTGTGTCTATGTTACTTATGACACACCCATAGCCAATATGCTTAAACTGCCATTATTTCTTAATAGGCTATGATGAGCTTATTTAAAATTTCTTATGCGTAAAAACTTAATTACCCATATGAACAAAATACAAAAAACGACTAACATGGTGCTATAATTTGATGTAATTGTTTTAAGGGCCTTATATTTTGACAAATTATTATGGGGTGACATTATCTTTGCGGTAATTAGTTATTGAGGACATTCCGACCAATTTTCCGGCTACGCGAAACATTGATTTTTGTATTTAAGATTGTTTTAATTGAAGTCAAGTATCATTTTAGGCCTTAATATATAGCGTTGGTCAAAAATACATAACTCTAATCAACAATAAATATTGCAATTAATGCTTCGTTCGCTGGAAAATAGATCGAAACGTCCCCCAGAAATAATTATAACAAAAATAATGTCACCCTACAATTATTCATCACAATATAGGGCCCTCAAAATAATTACAACAAAATATGAGGATCTTTTAGTCATTTTTTGGATTACTTTTGAACTTGTCATGCCTCAAACATAAATAAATATCTATAACATGATCGATTAACAATTTGACATGCATACTAGCATACTTGAAAACTTAGATCAATCAAGACATTTTATCAAGGTAAACTTGCATAAGTGCTAATCAAAATATATAACGACATATATATTTAAATAACTTATAATCATGAATAATTGTTAAGTACTTATGAACACATGATTGTCAAAACTTTAAGCATCATAAACATAAACTCACATTAGACAATCAATTTGAACTTAAATGCAAAGACTTGAGACATATGATCATACATATAAACCTTTTTTACACAATCAACTAATTAGGAATTAATCATATGAATTCATCTTGAAAAAAAATTACCATGAATCCATATCCTTGCAACTTATAAATTTCCATGCGTACACGTGGTTTGTATTAACCGGTTTTTATCGTTCTTCTCAGGGAGCAATGGGCCTTGGCTAAAGTAACTAGGTCTAGGTCGGGATCGAGATCGCTAAGGTAAGGAAATTGGTCGAAAAAGGGATCACAATGCAACAAATAAAACTACGATCGGTTAAGGTGGGACAATGGGCTTTGAAGGCTTTTCGGGATGCAAACGGGAACAAGGAGATGGGTTTTGCAACAAGAGAGCAACAAGGGAGAAAATCAAGTGGCAATTCCATTAGAAAATACCAACCGACCTTCCATTCTCGTGGATAGTCCGGATTAACTTCCTCAAAGTCCACCACGGGCCCGGAGGGTTAATGAAACAGAATTCCCTAGTTAACCTCCTTCCACTTTCGTGGGTGAGCATTAACTATCCCAACTCCAACCTTCCATCGTAGGTGTTGGATGTATTCGGGAGCTTTCGAACCCAAATACACATCACTTGAGGGAAGGGAAGGAGTGGGAAATTGATTTCCTAACTAATTGCGCACTAAAATTGCTAAGCCAAACCTAATCACCCATTCACACCCTTAATCACCCCCTAACCCACAAGGTTTCTAGCCACTAATCATCATCAAAACTAAGCTAACAACATCAAAACCAACCCTAAGCATGAATTCTAACATCAAACAACCAAGACTCAATCAAAGCAATGAAAATAACAAGTAGAAATTAAACAATTAAACAAGCAAGTAATTAAGTAAACCAATTAATAAAAAAGTTTAGGGAAGAGAAAATTTATCAAAAGCTGGAAATGAAAAAGGAAAAGCAAAGGAGATGATGATCCAACAATCTCTTAATTAATTGAATCCTTAAATCTTGATACAACACCCAAAATCCACTAAACCCTAGATTAATCCAAGCTAAATCACTCTAATCAAACCCTAATTTCTCTCTTAAAACTAAATGAAATCCTAATTCCCTACCTTCTCCTTTTAAAATCGTCACTTTTGGTATATATACAACGCATGTTTGTTAAGCAAAACGCAGCTGTTTTGACCGAGAAAGTGTGGAGAATTCCAGTAGGTCGTGGGCGCGACCTCTAAGGTGGCGGGGTGGACATTGAGAAGACAACCCAGGCGATTCCAATGTACGCAAGGTCGCGGGCACGACCTCCCCTTTTGCGGGCGCGAAGGCTTGCTGGCCATTTGGGTGATCTATGTCTGGCGATGCGTAGCGGGCGGTACAGCTGAGGTAGCGAGCGCGATAAGAACGTAGCGGGTGTCACCTCTGGTTTCGCGGGTGCGACGCCCTCCTGCTTCTTCCCTTCTGCTACTGTCATGGCTTCAACGCCCGCTACAAGAATTGTAGCGAGTGTTACACCTCTGCTATGCTTCAAACATGAGGGAAAAAGTTCTAGGGTCAGCTCCGCTTTACTCCTCGGCTCGGCTTGGCTTGGCTCGGGAAATCACTTGGGATTCCCTAAAAAGCCTCAATTTAGTACGTTTTCCTTGCTTCTGCTGCAAAAGTGCGAAAACCTGCAAAACAACTAAAAAGCTAATAAAAATGATGAAAAAGACTCGAAATTGAGCAAAAATAGCAAGCCGAAAGGAGATATTTAGGTCTAAAACCGGGCCTAAACACCATGCCAAACTCATACATTCCATGAACACTTGCACCTTATTCATATTATGTATGCTTAACAAAACACGAAAATAAAAACAAGATAACACAAGTATATATCTCAAAATCATATATACCACTGAAACGAAAACTTTCATGAATGAAGTATTTCCCCAGAGATTCTGATACAGGGATGTTGAAAATCCCTTTCATCAAATCCTTAGAATGTCTCGACGTATTTTTGGAGAAAATTAACTTAGATTTGTGAAAGTTAATTAATTGTCCCGACATATTACAGAACTTTAAAGTGATTTCCTTTAACTTGGACGCTGCGTGGAGAGAAACCTTACAGAATAGTAAGTAGTCATCAGCAAAAAATAAGCCAGGGATTTTCATAGATTGGGAGGCTAACTGAATTCCCAATCCAGTTTTAGAATCGTTTGCTATACGTTCAAGAATAGTGCTAAACACATTCATATATATCAAAAAGAGATAAGGTGAGAGGGGGTCTCCTTGCCGTAACCCTCTCGTAGGTTTTATAAAACCTTTTTGAGAGCCATTTGTCAATATCGAATATGAAACAGTACTGACACATTGGTCTACTAGATTAATCCATTGTGCGCTGAATCCCAACTTATTCAAGGAATCTCGCAAGAATGACCAATCAATACGATCATACGCTTTTTCCATATCTAGTTTTATCGCAACCCACCCTTTTTTTGCTTTAGAGGTTTTGAACTTATGCATAATTTCATGAGTGATCAAGATATTGCCTTGAATTGATCTACCAGGTATGAAGGCACTTTTCATTGGTGAAATAATTTTTTCAAGTAAAGGTCTCAGACGATTGACCAAAACTTTGACAATAATTTTATAAACAGTATTGCAAAGGCTGATAGGTCGATATTGACTAGTCTGCATAAGGTTGTTTATTTTTGGAATAAGGGTTATGAAAGTGTTGTTGATTTCTTTAAGCATGCGCGCTTTAACAAAAAAATCTTGAACCGCTAGAACAATGTCGCTTTCAATGAGATGCCAGGAGTCTTGGAAAAACCCAGCTCCAAACCCATCTGGATATGGGGTCTTACTAGGATCGATTTCAAAAACCGCAGTTTTGATTTCTTCCTTTGTTGGAATTGCTAGGAGAAGATCATTGTCAGTGTCTGTTATGACTCTATTAATCCCTGTTTGTGAATTAATAGAAGCTGATGTCCCCTGGGATGTGAATTGGGCTCTATAGTCCTCTACAAATTTCTCCCCAACTTCCTCTTCATTTTCCAGCCACTCCCAGGTTTCTGTTTTGATTTTTGAAATATCCTGGTGTTTTTGTTTCGCTTTCGCTAATCTTTGGAAGTAAGAAGAGTTCATATCCCCCTTTACCAACCAATCTTTTCGGGCTAACTTACCCCCATATTTTTGCGGGTATAAAAGTAGTTTTTCTTGTTTAATCATGCGATTCAACCAAGTTGGGATGTAAGATTAATCCAGGTAGATAAGTCCTCTGAGATTTTGATGATATTCTAGAGAAAGCTACGGATAAGATGGCTTCTTGGAAGGCAAAATCTCTATCAAAAGCTGGTAGAGTGGTGCTCATACAATCCAATTTAGAATCTCTCCCTGCACTTGTCTTGGCCTTGATCGAATTAATAAAAATTTCTTTTGGAAAAAAAATAATGAAAACATTGGGATGGCCATGGTTGTGTGGGATACAATCTGCCTCCCAAAAAAGTACGGTGGGCTTGGACTTAGACGCACCAAGACAGTCAATTTAGCTTTTCAATGTAAACTCGCTTGGAAAGTTTTAAATGGAGATTCCCTCTGGGCTAATTTGATGAGGCAGAAATACCTTCGATCTAGTGACCTTTTTACGTATAAAAGCAAGAATCTGGATTCTCCAGTTTGGAGAAACCTTTTAAAAATTCGAGATATTTTACGAAATGGCCTACGTTGGAGACTTGGGGATAGCAAGTCTATCAAATTTTGGACGGACAATTGGATTGACGACAAACCTCTAAGAGACTTATGCGGGAACAGTGATGTTGATGACGACTCCCTAACAGTAGATAAATTTATTACTCAAGAAAAAAAAGGGATGTAGATAAATTAAACAGAATAATTCATGACCCAATTATTATTCGAAAAATTTTAGGAATTCCGACTACGATGCCAAATATACAAGATGAAGTATGTTGGGGCCTTACTGGTGATGGCTTGTTTTCCACGAAATCAGCTACTAGAATTATTCAAGATGGTATTGAGCAGTCGGAAAAATGGGAGTTTCGATGGATTTGGAAAATTGATATCCCCCCCAAACTAGGTATCTTCCTGTAGCTTATGCTCCACAAGGCCCTACCAACTCATGGCAATTTGCTGCGAAGAAGAATTAATTTGGATCCGATCTACCCTCTTTACCTTGAGGAGCTTGAAAGTGATAGTCACATGTTTTGGGATTGCTCAACGACCCGAAGAGTTTGGGCTCTGGCAGTTCAACATGGTTGGATTGCGGATTCTGTGACTGATCATGGTTATAACTCCATTCAACAGTTTCTGGTTTCCAACAAATCTTGGGACCACAACAGAGAACTAATTAGGGGAATTTTTCTCTTGTGGACAATTTGAAAAAACAGGAACGAGGTTATTTTTCGAAATAAAATTTTTCGGCTGTTACAAAACTTATTCAGGCTAAAAGAAGTGCGGCAGAGTGGCAAATCAGAAACAACAACGAGGTAGAGAATCAGGGTAGCAGTATTGGGGACGGGTATACCAATTCTTTTTCACTGGTTCGTTGGTATACCCCTCATGTGGGCATTGTCAACTTAAACTTCGACGGCTCTCACATCACCAACTCTATGGCGGGCGGTTTCATCATTCGAGATTGGCGGGGAGCGGTTCTTGGAGGGGGAGCGAATTACTATGGCGACACTCCGATTTTGGTGGCGGAGGCGAGGGCTCTTAGAGATGGATTGGTGGCAGCGACGTCAGCAGGCTTCAAGCATATTCACTTTGAAGGGGATAATATAATATGGTGGTCATTCAGGCTCTAAATGGTACTTATTCTATTCCTTGGCAAATCAGAGGTCTCATCCATGATGCACAAATTCTGCTTCAGCGATTCTAAGAGGTTAAAATTTCTCATATCTTCCGCAAAGCCAACGCGGTCGCTGACTGGTTAGCTCATCAAGGACACGTCAGAGGGGTTGAAGATAGTGTGACAATCCTTAATAATCCCAACCTCTGTAATTTAGTTGAACTTGATAGGGCGGGCCGAGTTCTTGTGAGAAGACGTCACTAGCCTACTTTTCCTCTCGCTTACCTTTGTAAAAAAAAAAAAAAAAAAAAAAGAACTCAAGTATGCTTGTATCTCTAGTGGAGAATAATTAGTTATGTACATAAACTTAAACATGTGAATCATATGGATTGACATACATACTTGCACATGTACATATATGACTACTTAAAATTATTCATGCTTGTCTTTTCATCAATTAGCAACAAAGTGATAATGCCAAGCATATAAATAATCATGATAAACTTATAGTGTGTTTGGTAGGGGGGAAAACATTTTTTTAGAAAATATTTTCCCAATTTTCTAGTGTTTGGTACAAAAAAAGTTTAGAAAATCATTTCCAAAGAAAATCATTTTCCTCTAAAGGAAGGAAATTGACTTCCTTTGATCAACCTAGAAAAATCATTTGCCACCATTGATTGTTGGATCGATTTTTACTACTAACCCTAACTGAAATTTGAGGCCGAAATTTAACATTAACGGTTTTGTTCGAAATTTTGTAACATGATAGAATTGATTAAAAAAACCTCAAATATAAATTTTTAGCTCAAAATATTTTTATTTGATAACATTTATCTCGATATACATCAAATCAGAAGTTTTTGCCCTAAAACTGACTGAAACTTTTAAAAATTCAAACTGAACCGTTTGAATCGAAACTTTATGATTTAACAGCATGAACTACGAAAAGCTCAAATATAAATTTTGAGCTCCAAATATTTTCATTTGTAACGTATAACGCTACGTATATCGACATAAATGTATCATTTTCCGAAAAATAATTTATCTTCTACCAAACAAGTGCAAATTTGGCATGGAAAACCATTTTCCTTGGAAAACCATTTCTTATGGAAAACAATTTCCTCAGAAATCATTTTCCTCTCAACCAAACACACCCTTAATTAACAATTATCATACTTTATATTCAACAAGACAACTTATATATGTACACCACATATATATACTTAACCATGGAAAAAGCATGTCATAAAAATCATAAATTCATTTAACATAGCATTTTGTGATTTACTTGACAATAATAAAATCACGCTTAATCATTTTGGCAATATGAGTAATGGAAAAGAAACATGTACTTATAAACCACCTTAACACACCACTTTTCTTGAATTAGTTGTAAATGGTGACTTAACAAGGCGCATAAATAAATCTCAAATCTCAACATGTTTCTAATTAATCCTTCCATTTGAATTAACCCAATTCAAATCAAGATAACTTATGCCACTTAAAATCAAACAAATGCCAACTTAATAAATAACTTATCTCGATGAAGGCAATCTCATTATACTCCTTGAACCTTTTGAGTATATTCGCCAACCACCATTTCCAACAATAACAATTAAGATTTCAACTATACCAATCAAATAAATTACGATTGATTAATAATCTTGATAAATAACAATAATAAACTTTAATAAACAAAACTTGTATAAAGCAACATAAACTTATCTTTTCTCCACTCCATAGCATCTTGATCTCGATTTCCATCCCTCAAATTGCCCAGTATAATCCTCAACTCGATCATCCATAGTGAATAAGTCTTAAGATTGTTAGAAAAATGGGGTAACACGGTCACTTGCACAAGATGAGGGATCACTTGGGTGGCTAGGAGTCGAGGGTAAACCCGTCTCCCCTTAAGACTTATTCACTAGACCGCGAATAGACTCTTGGGTAAAACCTAACTTCTTGTAAGCAAAGTTACAAGATCTCTCAAGGACTCTCAAAAATGTTGCTGCAATTCAACACCTTAGGAGTGTGTTGAAGCTCTCTAGGAGAAGAAGAAGAAGAGGTAGTAGTGGTGTCATTGAAGGAGCAAAACCAGCCACTATTTATAGGATTCATGGAGCATTCAAATCCATAATACTGGCAAAGCAAGAGGCATGATCTTGGGGATTTGTCTATAGACCATTATGGGATAATCTTGACTGATTTCTCAGTCAATGATAAACCCAAACAATGATCCATTAGATAAATACCGAGGCATAATTTAAGGGATTACGCATTTAAACCTGACTGGGTATGAACATGGGTCGTGGTGGCTCACCACGGTCCGTGTTGACCTTAACACGGTCCTGGTGATCCGCTACGGTCTATGTTGGACCAGTGCAACTTTATCTTGCTCTTTGGACCCCAACACGACTCGTATTGGGTCCATATTTCTTATTTAGCTCCTCTTTGACCTTCCGATCAATCTTATGTGTTAGGAAAGTGTCCTAAAATCACCAAATATCTTGATCTCACAATTATTTGTTTCCTAATTGTATTAGGATATTATTTAGGTTTCCTCATTGTGTTGGGTTTCCTAATTGTATTAGATTCTAAATCTATTTGGAGTGGGAGTCAAGTTAGGTTATAGGGAGTTCTCCCTATAAATAGGTGCATGTTTCTCCACCAAAAACACATCGGTAAACACAGAGAGCTAGAGAGAGAGAAAATATTGAGAGAGAAAGGGGTCTCACCAATATTTTCCCCAGTGTATCCTGAGAGATTGTGAGTTGAGTGTTGAGAGATTGTTATTGTAATCTCCTTTGTGGATCGCATCACACCCTGTGATAGTGATCAGGTTGTACTCCTCCTTTCTCATAGTGGATTATTTTCTGGTTGTCGCCGTCCGTGGGTTTTTCTCCGAGTTCTTCGGTTTCCCACGTAATTCTGGTGTTTGATTTTATCGCTTATTTTTCGTTCCTAAATTTTGTCGTAATATCCGTCATCTCGTTTTCGATTCTATTATTCGCTCACATTGCTACTCACTTTTCTCTAACAAGTGGTATCAGAGCAAGGTGGAGATGGCTTCAATCATGAAGTGCGATATTCTAAAATTTGATGGAACGAGGAGTTTTACTATGTGGAGACTGCAAATGAAGGCGGTCCTGATTCAGCACGGGTTATGGGATGTGATTGAGTATCTCGACACGAAGACTGATGCGACAATGAGCGATGATGAATTCAAAAAACTCCAGAAGGATATCAAGGGGAATCTGACTCCAAGGGAGTGGAAGAAGCTTGAAAATAAGACTCTGGCAGGGATTCAGCTGTGCTTGGCGGAGCACATTCAGAGAGAGGTGATGCATATCGAGAAACCTCGGGAGCTCTGGACCAAACTAGAAGAGTCAGATACGTCGAAGAGTCGTGCAAACAAGTACCGAATGAAGGAGAAATTCCACAGGCTGAAGATGCCCCAAGGTACTTCTATTCAGGCACATCTTAGTGAATTTGATTCTATTATTACTGAATTGGAATCAATGGATATAAAACACACTGATGAGGATAAGGCTTTTCATTTAATTCTGTCCCTACCTGCATCAGATAAACAATTTAAGGAAATCATGTTGTATGGGAATCGTGGTGACCTTAACCTTAGTGAAGTAAAGGCTAGTTTACTGTCTAAGGAGAAACTTGATACCGACGGTGATGACCATGGTGGTGATGCTATGGTTGTAAGGGGTAGAAATACAGAACGTAAGGGAAATGGGTCTAAAGGGAGGTCTAAACACCGTTCAAAGTCTAAGAATCCTCACAAGAATACGAAGTGTAACTACTGTAGTAAGATGGGGCACATAGAGAGAGACTGTTGGGAAAAACAGAGAGACCAGAAGCAGGAGAGTAAGGATAATCACACCAAACCTGGTACCTCAAACTGCGTAGAGTCCGAGTCAGATGGTGATGGGTTTGTAGTTACGGATGATGCCTTGGCTATCACATCGAGTAGGATAGCTAGAGATGAGTGGGTTCTTGACACGGGGTGCACCTATCATATGTGTCCTCACAAGGACTGGTTCGAGTCTTATGAGAGTGTTGACACAGGGGTCGTAGTCATGGGTAACGACACAGCCTGCAAGGTTGCAGGAATCGGTAGCATCAAAATCAAGACCCATGATGGCATCGTTAGAACTCTCAAGGAGGTTCGTCATATCCCTAACATGACTCGAAATTTAATTTCTTTAGGTACTCTTGAGGCTAATGGCTGCAGGTACAAAGGAGAAGATGGTGTTTTGAAAGTGTGCAGGGGTTCCATGGTTCTTATGAAGGGAATTAGGAAGGACAGTCTATACATCCAGCAGGGGTCTATAGTGACAGGATCTGCAGCGGCAGTCCTAAATCTTGATGAGTCCGACAGCACAAAACTGTGGCACATGAGACTAGGCCACATGGGCGAGAAGAGAATGTCAATGTTGAGCAAGAAGGGATACCTTGAAGGCGCAAAGATCGCAAGTCGAGTTTCGTTCATCAGGTCTACGGAAATGTAAGAGGGTTAGCTTTTCAAGGGCTAAACATACAACAGCAGGGATCCTTGATTATATTCATTCAGATTTGTGGGGTCCTGCTAGAGTGCCATCACTAGGTAGCAAGCGCTACATGTTGACATTCGTGGATGACTTCTCGAGGAAGACTTGGGTTTATTTCCTGCGGCACAAGAATGAGACATTCTCATATTTCAAGAAGTTCAAAGCTTTGGTGGAGAGCCAGACAGGCAGGAAAATTAAGAAACTCAGGACTGACAATAGGTTGGAGTTTGTTGATTCTGAATTTACTGAATTCTGCGAGGAGCATGGGATTGCGAGACATCGAACCTTGGTGGGTAAGCCTCAGCAAAACGGGGTAGCCGAGAGAATCAACAGGACACTCCTAGAGAAAGCCCGCTGCATGCACTCTAATGCAGGGCTTTGGAAGAACAAATCGCTCGGCGCAGGTGATATCTATCGCCACACTCGAACAGATCACCTCATGCCTCTATCGAATACCAGATTCCAGAGGAAGTATGGACAGGTAATCCAGTTAATTATTCTAATTTGAGAATTTTTGGATGTCCTGTATATGTCCATGTGAATGATGGGAAGCTGTCTCCCAGGGCTGTTAAATGCATGTTTCTAGGTTACGGGTCTGAGTCTAAGGGATATAGAATGTGGTGTCCTGATTTGATGAAAGTTATTCAGTCTAGAGATGTAACCTTTAATGAAACTGCTATGTTATCTGGAATGGAATCTACCGGTACTTCTGATGATGCAGGAAGAACGGTGTTCGAGGTGGAGCAGGGTCAAGGTGGAGCTACCGAACTCGCAATCGTGAGCAACCATCGATGCTCCTGAACCAACTCAGGTTGATGAGCCTGAGATTGAGACGAATGTTCCTCAGGTGGAGGAACAACCATGCATTGCTAGAGATCGTCCCAGGAGGGAGATCAGGAGATCAGCGTGATATACTGAAGAAGATGATGTTATGATTGCTTATGCGCTGAGTGTTGCAGAGGAGACTCCTGAAAGGGCTGAACCTTCTAGCTATCAGGAGGCCATCTCTTGTCCGAATGCCTCAAATTGGATAGGAGCTATGCAAGAGGAGATGGAGAGTCTGCAGAAAAATCATACATGGGAGCTATGTGAGTTGCCTAAAGGGCGACGAGCTCTTACTGCGAAGTGGGTGTACAAGAGAAAGGAAGGTATCTCTGGTGTAGAAAGTGCAAGGTGGAAGGCTAGATTAGTGGTAAGGGGTTGCAACTAGAAAAAAGGAATCGACTACAACGAAGTATTCTCGCCAGTCGTGAGGCATACGTCGATCCGCACCTTGCTTGCCTTTGTTGCTCTATTTGATTTGGAGTTGGAGCAACTTGATGTCAAGACAGCTTTCCTCCATGGCGAGTTGGAGGAGGAAATATATATGGGGCAGCCAGAGGGTTTCATCGTTCCTGGTAAACAGGAACAGGTATGCAGATTAAGGAAGTCCTTGTATGGACTTAAACAGACACCCAGGCAGTGGTACAAAAGGTTTGATACTTTTATGGTAGGGCAAGGATACACAAGAAGTCACTATGATAATTGTGTGTACTACAGGCAATTTGAAGAAAGGTCTTTCATTTATTTATTATTGTATGTGGATGACATGTTGATTGCCTCCAGGGACATGTCACTAATAAAGAAGCTGAAATCTCAACTCAACCAGGAGTTTGAGATGAAAGACCTGAGCGCGAAGAAGATTTTGGGTATGGAGATCCAAAGGGATAGAAAGGCAGGAAGCTGTTCCTATCTCGTAAGAAATATCCGAGAAGGTGTTGACAGATTCAACATGAAATCAGAAAGCGCTTCAACTCCTTCACCGCACACTTCAAGTGTCCGTGAGAACTGTCCTCAATCTGATTTGGAGGTAAGGAGGATGTCTAATATTCCCTATGCTAGTACAGTTGGTAGTTTGATGTATGCTATGGTGTGTACTAGACCTGACCTGTCCCACGCAGTTAGTGTGGTGAGTAGATATATGCAGAATCCAGGGAAGGAGCATTGAGAAGGAGTGAAGTGGATCCTTCGCTATGTGAAGGGTACTTTGGAGAAGGGCATCCTGTATGATAGAGGTAGTGCTGCAACGCCCGATGTCGAGTTATGTTGATGCTGATTACGGTGGAGATCTGGATAGGAGACGCTCAATTTCAGGGTATGTGTTCGTCATGTGTGGAGGAGCAATATCTTGGAAAGCTTCACTTCAATCTATAGCAGCCCTGTCTACTACAGAGGCTGAATATATTGCTGCAACGGAAGGAGTGAAGGAGGCCATCTGGTTGAGGGGATTGGTCATGGAGCTTGGAGTACCACAGGGCGAGACTGTGGTTTATTCAGACAGTCAGAGTGCTATACATCTGACAAAGAATGACACTTATCATTCGAAGACCAAGCATATAAGCGTCAGGTATCACTTCATCAGAGATACAGTTGCTGCAGGAGAGATCGTGGTTTAGAAGGTTCATCCTTCTGATAATCCTGCAGACATGTTAATCAAGCCTCTATCTATAGCTAAGTTCGAACATTGTTTGGACTTAGTTGGTGTTCTAAGCATGTGAGAGCCCTGCGGGGCCACGCCCTGTGGAGGGGCGTGTTGATGGCGACAGTCAAGATGTTTATCTGGACCGATGATTCGTTGATTTTAGTCCAAGATGGAGTTTGTTAGGAAAGTGTCCTAACATTACCAAATCTCTTGATCTCACAATTATTTGTTTCCTAATTATATTAGGATATTATTTAGGTTTCCTCATTGTGTTGGGTTTCCTAATTGTATTAGATTCTAAATCTATTTGGAGTGGGAGTCAAGTTAGGTTATAGGGAGTTCTCCCTATAAATAGGGTGCATGTTTCTCCACCAAAAACACATCGGTAAACACGGAGAGCTAGAGAGAGAAAATATTGAGAGAGAAAGGGGTCTCACCAATATTTTCCCAGTGTATCCTGAGAGATTGTGAGTTGAGTGTTGAGAGATTGTTATTGTAATCTCCTTTGTGGATCGCATCACACCCTATGATAGTGATCAGGTTGTACTCCTCCTTTCTCATAGTGGATTATTTTCTGGCTGTCGGCGTCCGTGGGTTTTTCTCCAATTCTTCGGTTTCCCACGTAATTCTGGTGTTTGATTTTATCGCTTATTTTTCGTTCCTAAATTTTGTAGTAATATCCGTCATCTCGTTTTCGATTCTATTATTCGCTTCCGCTGTTACCTTGTTACTCACTTTTCTCTAACATTATGCTTATAACTTATACTTTTATGCCTCTTAACTCTTGAAATACTCCAACATGTAGGCTACAGTGCTTCCATCTCGTTTCACATGGTTCTACTTACAATAACAGAAAACTAAATTTCAGCAATTACATCATCTACTACTAAATGAAGTACACTATGCCTCCATAATAATTAGAGAAGGCGCTTGATAAAAGAAAGATAGACAATCAAATTCAAGCTCCATAAGATCCAAAACCTTCTTGCTAATTGCAGAGCAAATAGGCCAGCCTTTGCGTTTGTTATGCCTGGGGGCCATGGAGCTTTGCAGTTTTTGGTGGCCGCAAGTTGTAGGTCTCCATGCGTATACCTTGCTACTACTCCCAATTGAACCCACTCATCATCTCAGACCGCTGCATCAATGTAGGAACCCAAGAGGGGGGTGAATTTGACAAATAAGATCTACACACTAGGTAAGGACGTTAGAGCAAACTTACTTGGTTTCAAACCAAGGATCAAAACACATTGTAATTGAAATACCTTTTTATATTTATATCAATCAAAGATCAAATTACACTTAGGAATCAAAGCAAGAAGTAACAGCCTTAAGGCAAATACTGATAGGTTCACTGACCAAGACAGAAGGTCCTTGAGTCAGCTATAAATAAGGATCATCGTAAGAAAAACCCTAGCGGCAATTTGGAACATGATGGATTACATTGAAGCTCAAACTCACACAGCCTTAGTTAGGGGTGGAAGAAAAATCCGGAACCGGCACACCGAACCGGAAACCGGATAAAAAAAACCGGGAACGGGCAACACCGAACCGGTTTAAAAATCCGATGCACCGCACCGGAAAAACCGGATACTAAACGGGGCGGTTCCGATTTGGGATATTCACACCGACGGGGAACCGGCACCGCACCGTTAATATATAATTAAATACATGTAATATATAAATTTTGGTTAAAAAAAAATTCAACCCAAAAATTAATACAAAAATAATATAAATTAACTAGTTAAAAAAAAAAAGAACATTAGATGTTAATGTGTTATTGGGTTGGACTTTTTTTGTTATTAAATAGAGATTTTTTTTTATTAAATAGAGATTTTTTGATGTTTGATAGAAATTTATGCGGTTCCATTCACCGGTGAAACCGCACCGTTAAAGCCGGTGCACCAGTTTTTAAAAACCGGGTGATTCGGTTCCGGTTCCGGTTTATGGTTTTTGCGCACTGTTTCATCCGGTGCACCGCTTCGGCGCACCGAAACCGCACCGCACCGCACCGTTTCCAGCCCTAGCCTTAGTCCATCAAGGCTCTGCTACACATCTTCTCACCACCACATTTGGATACAACGAACACTCACCAAGGTCCTCAGCTATATATTCACCAGAAGTCCGTTACTGGCTACCTTCACTAAGGAGCCATTGGCTACACACTCAGAAATCCCTCGGATTTCCTACTCTGTGATTACTTCCGTAGAATCGCTTAAGTCTTCATTCTTTGAGTCATTCAATTTATGCAGCACTTTGAAGACCGTTGGAGTTAATTCTCATTCCTTTCTTGTTTCACGCTCTTCTTTCCTTCTTTGAGATTTCTTTCCGTGCGCATTCTCTCTGATCTTCTTTCTTTCTTATGTGCATATTATATGCAGCAAATCTTCTTCCTTTCTCCTTCCTTTCTTGATTGATTATATACATATAACATCAATCTTTAGTTTCCGTAATTTAGACTCAATGAATTGTAGATATTAAAACAGAGCATATTTATATTAAAACAGAATATACTTCCCCTTTATTGTTTCGTCTATTTTGGCTTTCATTCAAAACTTCGTATGCTTCACATAAGGTCCTTCATGGTATGCGCAGGTGAAGGACCTTGACCCTGGTCCCAACAATCAACATTGAAGTTTATATATCCTGACAATGGTCGCCTCCATGTTGTTGTGCAAAGTTGATGAGGGGTCGAGCCTGCCTTTCAACTTCTTTGCTTCAATCTTTGTTGCTCCTCAACCAGACAACATGCCCTTCTGATCATAATCTCCCCAACGGATTACTTTTGGTCAAACACGTACTTGTTCTGTATTAATCATTGCTTAATAAATGGTATATGACCTCTCATATTAAATGTTGAATTCATTAACGTTTTCAAAAAGGCAACCTAAACCGCGCATTAAATGTTACTTAAAATGTTAGCTTACTCTACACTAATATTTGTCTGTGTAGAGATTTGACTTGGTCAAACTGTTAAACGCTATTGCTGAACGTAGCCTAAGATTGTTTATTACTCAATTAACTTTGCCATTTACCATTCGCTTAATAAATGTTATATGACCTCTCATATTATATTTTATCAAAAAGATTACAATATTATAATTAAATATTATTTTTTATTACGAATTTAATGATAGTACTTTCGTATAATAGTATATTATATACATTAAAAAGTTAATGGTCAAAATTTGTAAATTTTGAATATTACGTAATAGTAAAAGAACATATTGTTAATTATTTTAAAATAGTACTTATTTCAACATTTTATTGGAAAAAGTTGACTATTTTTGGCAAACCCCCAAAAAAGTTGGAGACAACGGGGTTGTTTGGGGATAGTTTTTTAGGTGAATGTCGCTTTTTGTAAGAACTAAATATGTGACCGGTCCTACAGATGGGTTAGGATCCTATTCTTTTGTAGTGTGTGATAAATTTATCTTATCTATCACATGTTTAGCTACATTATTCCACCTTTTTGCACATTATTAGTTGTTTCTTACCTATTTTATATAATATCTATTTAAAAATTCATGGCCCTGTTTTTTGTTAGGTTAGATATAACTCTTCTAACTTATCAAAACTTATGCAAACCTAACACAATTCCCCAAAAAAAAAACATCCACTCTAAAAACACAATTCTCGAAAAAAACATCATAACTTATCCCAACTTATCCTAGCCTATCCCAACCTATCAATCCAAACCTTTAAATAACTCAACCAACGAATAGGACGTTAATAAATAATGTCACTGATGTGATTTATATTACTCACAATACTTTGTAAAAATTCATTTACTTAAATAATGTGACTTAGATTCTCAGTCACTATCCTATCCACCTACTCTATTTCATATTTTCCACCCGCCAACTATCTTATAGTTTCTTATATATATTTGGTGTACTAATGCACATAAAATATATTATATTAAACACATTTTAGTTTACCTTAAGATTTTGATAAGTATGAAAAATTACAAACAACAGTACAAGTGTTTATAATTTTATATGTAATATTATGTTCATTTTTAAAAAACAATGCACATTAATTTAATTTGCATAGTCATAAAAATTATAATGATTTAAAAATGGTCATATGTTAAGACTCTTAGCGTTTTCTATTGTCAAATAATATCCAACCCGTATTTACTCGGATTCGAAAATATACCTTTCCCGTATTTACTCGAACCCGAAATATACCGGACCCGTATTTACCTTATCTAGATATACAACCAACACGTATTTAACCCACTTTCAGAATTGATTGGTTTGAACATAAAGTTTTATTTGATGTTAGACTCCTTAGTTATTGTAGCACGGGTTAAAAATTACAGTTTTATCATATATATTTGGTGTAATAATGCACATAAAATATATTTTATTAATCATATTTTAATTTACCTTGGATTTCAATAAGTATGAAAAATTACAAACAACAATACAAGTATTTATAATTTTATATGTAATACTATGTTCATTTTTCAAATACAATGCACACTAATTTAGTTTGCATACTCATAAAAATTATGACGCTTTAGAAATTGTCATATGCCAAGCCTTTCAACATTTTCTATTGTCAAATAATATTCAACCCGTATTTACTCGATTCCGAAATATACATGACCCGTATTGACCCGAACCCGAAATACACTTAAACTCATATTTACTTGAACCCGAAATACACCTAACTCGTATTTACCTGAACCCAAAATATGTCGGACCCATATTAACCCATTTGTTATAAATATATTTGAGGGTAAAAGAGTAAATTCGAGTGTGAATACAAACTACAAGGTAAGCTGATATGCAAGCAACTCTTTCCTTGCCTTAATTTACCTTATTCTATTTACTTACCTACTTACCTACACTCAGAAAAATAAATATAAATTTGACAAAAGGATAACATTAGGAAATTTTTTTTTTTGTGAACACAAGCTATAAGACAAGGTTAAAAAAAAAGTAAATTCAATTATCTAAATTTACAAAAAAAATACCAAAGTTAAAAAATAAAAATAATAATTTTGATATATTAGGATAAATTTGACAAAAGTTACTTAAAATTATCAAGAATTACCAAAATTTAACTTTTACCCAATTATCTTTTATTCATGAATTTAACACACCCTTACTATTATATTCTAGGTCAAAAAAGTAAATTCGAGTCAAACAATTTTTCATCCTCAGCCTCAATAAGCATTCTTTATATACAGAGGAGAAAAAGTACCAAAAATTACTAAAATTTAACTTTTACCCGACTATTTTTTACCCATGAATTTGACACACCCTTAGTACTCCCTTCGTTCTATATTAATTGTCGTCTTTGGAAATCGCGCAGTCAAATTTCAAAAATTTTAACCATAAATTCCTTAATATATACAATGAGGTGCTATATAAAATTACCACCATTAGATTTATAATGAAAAATACTATCAAAGTATACTATTGTAATTGTTAATAACATATTGTGTAAGAAATTATCAATAAAAGAGTGACATTAGAGACCGTAAAAGTCAAAATTATGACAATTAATATAGAATGAAGGGAGTATCATATTCAAGGGCAAAAACGTAATTTTGAGTCGAGCAATTTTTGGTCACCAACCTCAATAAGCCTCTTTATATATAGAGTAGATTTGATTGTTTGACAAGTCAAGAAGTCATTTTGAGGTATTAAGTGGGGTGGCTATTTGGAGTGACTTTTTATCTCTAAAATGTCATTTTGTAAAAAATCACAATGGAGTGTTTAGCAACCGGTTATTGGCGGTTTTAGTTGTTGCCTTTTTTGTTAGCTATTTGATTTTGGTTGTTTTGTTAACTGTTTGTATAATCTATTTGTATAAAGAGTGTTTAGTAGAGTTATGCCCTGTACTTTTATGCGGTTGGCTGACTGCGTTTCCACACTGCACCGCCAATTTACCATATTCCACTATAACCCACCACAATCTACGACAACCCATCACAATCTACTTTTTCTAATTAAAAATTTATCTCACTTTTTCAAATTACAATTTCACTTTTTCCAACACATTTACAATTATTAAAACCAAAACCTATCACAACTCTCCTCAACTCACCACAATCTTCCACAACTTTTTCAAACTCACCACAATTCATCATAATTTCACGACACCGCACCGCGTCATACTGCAACCAGTTATATAAAAATTGGGGCCTTAATGACTTATAATATGATTTCTTTACTTGATTTTCAATCATACCCTTAACTTTATTTTAGGAGATAGATGATGAGTGAATGCAAATAAAAGGTATGGCAAATGGTAAATGGCAAAGTTAAAGAATATCCACAAAAATGATGAAACTGATCGAATATTTAGAGAGAATGCTTTACTCTCTCGTTTTCCTCTCTTTTTTGGGTAATGTCTTTCTTTCTCTCTCCTGCTGGAATTTTGATTTTTTTTTTTGCCCCCGAAGCCTCCATCTACATGCAAATTTGCAATCTAATTTAATTCCAACCCCCTTTTTTTTTTCTAATTTCAACTTAGCTCTTTGTCTGTAGATCTCTTTCTCTCTGAGCATTATGCTAGCTATTTTTCTCTTTTCTTTTCTTTTCTTTTGCTTTTTCTATTGTTTTTTTTTGTAAAGGAAATCCCCCTTACTTTTTGGGGGTTTTTTGTTTTGTTTTGCATGTATCAAAAATGGTCACTAAACTTAACTTTTACTGTGTAGAATAATATCTCAGAATTCAAGTTAAAGCAATTATTTGTGTGTTGTGTTGTTGCTCCAGGTGTTATTAGCACTACTTTATCTTTTTCTTCTTTTAAAAATCCAAATGATACCCATAAAACAACAAACATTCATCATGCTATTTTGCCATCATATCGTGTAACACGATTTATCAATTTACTTGGATTTTTAAATTATATTCCGCAGTCAATATTATCTCTTATTTATTTATTTATTATTATTTATAATAAAAATGAGATAAGTTTTGGGACAAAACACTTCTGGAATGTGTTGCCTTCATTTAAAAGTTATAAATTTGTATGTTACATTTTCAAAAATGATATGATTGACTTTTATAATTATAATATTGCGTGTAAATATTATTTCTATCCATTATTTCTACATTTAGAAAAAGGCGTCAAAATATGTCTAGTATATGAGATGCATTTGATTAGGGGGTCATTCATAATTGTTGGGTTGACCAACGCATTTCAAGCTTGTTATAATTCATAATTAATAATATATAACCAAAAAAATTGGTGTAAAAAATTACAATAAGTATTAATTTCATTAAAAGTAAGACACTTAAAATGTCTTGTCCTAAAATATGTACCATCACTTAAGCTAATGATTTCAAGGATGTTTGATTCAATACTTGCTCATGAAAAAAGATTGGCGAGAAAGGCTGTGGTTTAAAGGTCATTCGTAATAAATGTGACTTTAACAATCACTTCAAGAACAATGCTTAAAAGAAAAGGAGAATTTATGTGCGATTTTGTCTTGGAGTGGTTGTAGTTTCACTAGCTGTTTTACGGTTATTAAATTATATTTTGTATCTTTAGTTGTTGGGTTCGATCTTACAACCTACTTTTAATGTTCTGTTGTTTCTTTTTTTATCTTTGTCATATATAGAATATAAATAGCTTTCAACAATTAAAAATAATAACATATTTAACTACAATAAAGGACAAATGGCATATTTTTATGCTATATCGTGGCAATTTATTGAATTAGATTAGTTAAAGTTTGATTTTAGCTAGCTATACCTTCACTTAGGCCCTGTTCTTTTGTGCATTAACGCAACTAATCGCAATGCAAATTACCGCAACCTACCGCAACATTATGTAAATTACCATTATCTTTTTACTATTTTTACCGCAACTTACCGCAAAATACCACAACTAACCGCAACGCAACGCACAAAAAAACGGTGCTTTAAAAATTACATTTTTTGGCCAGCTTTGAGGAGATTCGAGGGTTTGATTTTAGTGATACGGCATTTTAGCCACATGTTAGAGAGTAGGGGGCAATTGGTAGGGTGATCTGTCTGATTGTAACTGAAAATCAATCGTTTATCTTGTGTTAATTATTAAATAACGATAATTAATTAACAAGATCTTCAAATAACCTAATAATTTTTTCTTCCCCCCTGTATTTATACACGTACTGCTCATGCAATCATGTTGTGATCCTTGCTGTGGTGTAAGTCTATTGCTAAATGAGCTGATTGATCTTTACGCTTAAGTTATAGGGTTTAGAAAGGAAAGGAACTCCAATATCGTACGTAATTGTTACTAGAAATATGTGTTAAGAGTATGTTAGAAAAGTGTCCTTAAATCACCCAATTTTTTTGACCACACAATTATTGGTTCCTTAATTGTATTAGGATATTATTTCGATTTTTTTATTATATTGAGTTTTTTAATTGTATTTGATTTTAAATCTAATTGGAGTAGGGGTAATGAAGGTAGTTTATAGGGAGTTTTTTTTTTTTTTTTTTTGATAAGTAGCGGCCATCAAAACCCTATTATTCAAGTAATAAAGAAGTGCAAAAGAGCACTAAAAAGAGCATACAACTCTTGAACATTACCAACGAGCCAGAAGAAGCCAATACTGCACGAATCAAAACAACATAAATGACCCCTCAGACAAACCCATTGACAGATTATGAACAAAACTTCACCTCCAAAATAGGAACATATGTGTGCAGTCCCCAAGACGAGCAATTTACGTAGTGAATTGATCAAGAGAAAACCCATTGCCAAGCAGAAAGTATCCGCAGGAGTAATGTATCATGTCTATAAATATTGTCCTCAAATCTCAAACCATGTCATTGAAATATCCCTCATGTCTATAGGGAGTTTATAGGGAGCTTTTCTCTATAAATTAGAGGGTTTCATTCGCATTGTTTGGTGTGACCAATTTTGGGAACACCTTCCATGGGAGAAGGTGTATTCAGAAATTTCGTATTCCAATTGGTAAAGAAATTGTGAGAGGTTGTGTGTGTTGATATTCTCTTTTTGTGTTGATCTCGACGTGAGATCGCTCGTTGTAATCTTTACCAATAATGGATTTGTTTGAGGTTGTGCGGCTCGTGGTTTTTTCCGAATTTGGGTTTCCACATTAAATTCTTATTCACTTTATTCATGTATATATTTTCTCGATATCTAGTAGTCATCTTATTATTCACTTTCGCTAATTAATCTCCTCTTATAATTACTCTAACAAAATATAGAATTATTCATAAATCTTTCATCATTACCTTCATCTTTTGCCTCAGTTGGTATTTTGATATTGTAAAAGATCATTAATAAGTAAGAGGCCTCGAATTTGAATCATCGTAGCCCCATGTTAATTTAGCTCAATCCTAATGCATAACATTGTCATAGATTTCCACGTCACTTTGTAAGACCAAACCTAAGTTTCTAAACTTCTCCAACTAAGGAACGGTCCTCAACTATGTGTGTCACACGCGCGTGTGCACACACATACACACGCATATAAACACACACAATTTTTAAATTTTTCGGTCCCTCTACAAGGTGGAAACCTCTCAGGCAGGAAAATGTGATTACATCAAAACATCATGAGGTATATAAGGAGACTGCATAGAGCGCAAACATTTCCTACCAAGAAAATTATGGTCAATAAGATTCGAACCATGGTGGGAAAGATAAACCTTCAACTCACATGCCACTTAAATTACAAGCTCAATGACGCGCGCGTGCGCAACATGGTGGGAAATTCGTTGCTTAAGTTATTGAATATGATAGAGATGAAGGTTCACACACAACCAAACCTTAAGTTCTATAGTTTATATATGATATGGACTTGGGATAAAGAATTTCCACCACCGAAGATCAAACCCACTAGGTCACAAGCATGATTGTCTTCTTTCAACCCAAAAGTCCTGCTATCCAGGAGAGAGTCACGGGCGTGACCTATTGGATCACGAATATGACCATGCCCGCGAAGCCAGGTCATGACCGTGATTCTCCCTTTTCACACTTTGGTCCACTTCCTTACTCCTTAGCTCCACATTAGGAATCCTGACATGCTTCTTGCCGACAAAAGACCAACTCACCTTGGGGAAATAGACGACCAAAAGCCCTTGGAGTTGGTGAAAGGCCATCTAGCCTTAGATGGTCTCTAGGCCAATCCAAAGATTTGCTAAGACGAACTTGACATGACCCAGGTCAAGTGTAGACTAGACCTCCAAATATACATGCATACATATATGCATACATACAGTCATATGGAGAGAGACACACACACACACATACACACACGCACATACATACATACACACGCACATACATACATACATACATACATACATACATACATACATATATATATGGATTCTAATAATATGAACTTTTGACCATAGTAGACTAAATAATATGAACTTTAAATTTGATTATGAATAATATGAACTTTTACACCATAGTAGACTAAATAATACGCCACCAAGCTAACTTAAATTTTTCCACCTGATTTTGTGTTTATTACATTATCAACATCTGATTAACCATCATCATTTTTCCAAGCACCTAAGTCTCATAATCAGGATCACAACTTGAATCTTCGTAAAAGTTCAACTTAACTCGGTGACGTACTATTTAGTCTACTATGATGTAAATGTTCATATTATTCAGAACCAAATATAAAGTTCATATTGTTTAGTCTACTATAGTCAAAAGTTCATATTATTAGAATCCAATTTCCCTATATAGATTCTAATTTTTACCCAAACACAAACTAACCTTAAAGGGAAAGTTTGAGTTCACATGTCACGCTCTCTTTAACCCTAACACCCCCCCCCCATAAAAGAAAAGAAAGTTTCTTTCTCCTTCACTACTCATTGCTTAAGAGAGATGATAAGTGAATATATTATGGTCCCCCCGAACAAGGCCTTAATAATATTTTCTAGCTATCATACAAATAAAATCATAGGAATGGACCCTACTTTCACTTAGCTAGTGTGGCCCCCTTCATGTGCGGGGGTCCCAATCATGAAGAGAGAGAATCATCTCCATCGGTAGGACGTCTAAGACTAGGCTACACCTTGATTAATTAGTGCTCATAACTCTCAAAATTTTGATTTAGTTATACCAAATTTTCATTTTGAAAAGCTAAACTGATTATCATTTCCTAATGAAAATTGTTTGAGGTGAGCAAGATTTTGTTTAATTCACTTTAGTTTTGACTTTTATTAAATCAGTTCAATAAATATAAATTTAGAGTTCAACATGAATACTTTTTTCAATTCAATGCTCGGTTTCACAAATCAAAAAAAAATAAGTTTCAGTCACATAAATTTTATGAAAACCAAGATAATAAATAGTAGGATCTGGCATCCATATATTTAAATTTAAATTGTCAATTAGCTGGCAGCTCAAGTGACATGACGGTGAGAGGTTTATCCTCCCTATTAGAGTTTGATCATATCCTTAGCGACTATAATTTTCTTAGTGGGGATTGTTAGTGTACCCCCTCCCTTTTGGGCTAGTAGGCTTACTGGCTTCTCTCTGAGATAGGAGAATCAGTACGTGATCCGACTGCCAATGTAAAAAAAAATATTTAAATATAAATTCAAATAATAAAGGAATATGCATATATAAAAAGTCTTGTGCTTCATTTTAAATTATAATTGAAAAGATAATTATCTTTAATATTGTCTAGCGGTGGCAAAAAATCGTGTTGGGACAATTCGGACATTCGGATAAAATCCCCAAACCCGAACCCTGTCTGAATTCAAATTCGGAAATTTTTTGGGTGTCCGAACCCGAACCCGAACTGTCCCAATATAACCCAACCCGAATTTACACTAAATATATATATAATTCCAATATTTTGTCCGAATTCTAGTGTTCGGACACTGTCCGAATTTGTTCGAACCCAGATTCGACACAAAATTTGGACCTCCGAATTTATTCTTCCAAACCCGAACCCGACCCAATTTTAGAATCGGACATGACCGAATTGTCCGAATTTAAAACTTGGACAAAAAATTGATGACCAAACCCAATTTTATTTGGGTCGGACTATTTTTTTGCCAGCGCTTATTGTCCATTGAACACATTCAAATGATTACATCAAACGAAAGTTTCAGTTTTATAACTAGTAAGGATATTATTTTAAATAAAAAAAAATAAAGAAAGAAAAAAGGATGGGAAATAGGTAGGTTTCCCTTTGGGTATATAATTGTGGGTGTTAGCCGTTTACCTGCCGCAGTGTCCCAAATGAGGGTTATTGGGAGTCCCAAGGCCACGTGCCTACCCTTTGGATTGCCCTAAATTAGGCTTTGTTACCATCATCTCTTTTAAATTTTTAAGGGCAATTTCAGATGTCATTTAGGGGGGAAGGGTGAGAAGGTCAGATATAATATGTACACCAATGCCTCCCCTCGAAGTGTTTGCTTGTTTTTTTTTGGTTATAGGTTGGTAGGAGGAGTTAGGACAATGCATGGAGCTGAGTGACCCCTAAATACATAATAGCCAAAATTAAAGGCAACCATTAGATTGGAGTTGTGGGGATGTTCCTAATCCTAATCCTATATATGTGTGCTCAATTACATTTACAGGTTTAGGATCCTAGGAAAACCATCCATTACATGCCCATCCCCCTTCCCTTGCTTTTTAACTCTAGCTTATTAGCCTTTGTGTTAGTGTTCTCTATAATGACACCAATAGTGCCAAATAAAGTGAAATAAGGAGACAATGCTAAAGAGTAGTGGGAACAAAAGGAAAATTGAATTCTAAAAATTCCTACTTTCATCTTTTGTATATCAATAATTCCTATATTTTTGTATTTTAGTGGTCTAAAAAAATAAAATTATATTTTGGTGGGACATCATCAAGTATATATCTTAAATATTGTAGGATTTGACTTGCATTTAATTCAAAACCTATCACAACACTTTCCCATGATTTTTAATGAATTTACAATATTTGTTCCTATTTTTTTTCAATTTTTTCCATTTTTTTAATGATTTTTTCATTTTTATTCCTTTAAAAGATTATAATAATTGTTCAGATTCTCAAAAAAATAATTTTAAAATTCTTTTAAGAATTACACTTCATAACATTTCTGGGCGTAAGAATGAAAAAAATTAAAAAAAATAATATACGGTGGGAATGAAAAAAAATTAAAAAAAAATGTAAAGGTAGAATTGGTACCAGTAGAATACATTTTTTGTTTTTGTTTTTAGGACCACCAGAATACACAAAAAAAAAATAGTAGCAACCACTTGCATGTATAAATTGAAAGTAGAGATTATCAAACTTAGATTTAAAGACAATGTTAGTTGAGTATTGCAATGATCAATTTTGTTAATTAGTGGTTGATTTTTTAGAAATTTTAATACCAATTTTAGTAGTAGTTTAAATTTTAATGGTTGATTTGTTGTTACATTCAAACGTTTTTATGAAGTTTCTTTTAAATAATAAACCAAAAAAGTTATGAAGTGGGATATCTCACTACTCTTTACTTTGTTAGTTTTCACGTCAACTTAAATAATTTTATGATTTCAAAAAAAACTTGAATAATTTTTTTTTTGATAGTAGGGATAAAGTTTGATGTTTAGCTAGTTTAAGTTTTAGACTTCATATCGAGTGAGACATTACATAAAGAATTGTTAGACTGTCATAAATTGTGGAGGTCATCTTCGTTCAACATCACGATTAGAAACTTACATATGTAATTGGTTAGTTCATGAAGTGTGCTGATCAACTATCATAATTATTATTTTGGTTGTATTACTTCCATCTTTGGGTATTTATGTTTATATGGTTATATTCTCAGAATTATCCTTTGGATAGAAGAGACTACAACTATTCTAATCTTATTTACTTGTTTTTTTTTTTTTTTTTTGCCAAGGGGTTTGAGGGGAGTGTTTCTCTTATGCTCTGCTTGGAAGAAGATTAGAGAGGGTTAGGGGGGTTTAGGAGATTAAGTAATGTGTTTTCTCCTCCTTACTCTTGTTTGGGAATAGAGAGAGAGAGAGAGATGAGTGTGTGCGCCGGGAGGGGGGGGGGGGGATCAGAGAGATGGGAGGGAGGGAGTAGAGAAAGAATAAGGAGAGAGTGGGAGGAAATAGAGAGAAAATAGGTATAGAGCTAATGTATGACTGTCATTTTATTAGATATAATATGAAAGGGCAAATATTTCAATTAAAAACTTACTCTTATAAATCTCTTAATTGGTCTCTCAAGTAGGGGTAAATAGTTGACCCTTACAAACACTTTCATACCCTCATCCCCCCCCTACTCTTATGTATTCCTACCTTCATTTTTAACTCTCTTCCCAAGCGGACCCTTAATGATCTCTTGTAGCTTTTAGTTGTAAACCTTTATTATCTTCAAGATTAGATTGTTACCTATTGCTCTAGGATAGACTGCTGATAATTTTTCCTTCATCTTTGTTTTGTAGTTTTTAAGAAGACAAACAATTGCTTTTAAATCATGTTCTTTTTTGTGGGGGGTTAAGTATGGGAATGGTATGATATGGTAAAAATGTGGATAGTGTGATATGATGTGGTACAATGTGGTAAGTTGTGGTAAAACTTGTGGTAAAAATGGTTAGTGTGATAAACAAGGAGAGAGAAAATTATTGTTCTTGTGGTAAATAGTGGTATGGTATATTATTACGTGATGGTTTGTCAATAGTGTCGTAAATTGTGGTATGTACAGTATGGTTCCACACAAACAAAACAGAGCTAGTTGGTTAAGTCGAAGTTCTTGCTACTAAAAATACTTTGTGGGTGGTTGAGGAAATCAAGTCAATCCAAAGTTGAAAGTTTGAATCTCAATTCTGAAAAAAAGGGGAAAAAATTGAAACAATTTTGAAATTGAAAATGGTTAGCATATCAATCCAGAAATTGGAGGAGTTGACAAGGAGACAATCAGACAAGGGCAACAAACCAACCAACTTCATATTTAACTTCTTGATTGGATTGGAAATCTAAGGTCATTGAAAGACACACAAGTCACAATCACCATAATATTTAAAAAAAATTGCAATCCCCGAGTTGTTGGAGAACTTTATCAAATAGAAATGATCAAGTAACCTCATATAGCCAACCAAAATTTGAAACCAAAAAAAGGGAATATAGGATGAAGTATACATTGTGGCATAGTGTAAAGAAAGATGTCTTTTAGTGTGTAGGGGGAGAAAGTGTGAAATCTTTGGGAGAAAGGGGGAGGGGGGAGTAGGAGGTTTGTGATGATCGACCGTAGAGTGTAGACTTGGTTAATTATAGATAGGCTTGCAAAGTTGAAAGTTCTATTTATGCAGCACAAGCTCAGGTCATTTGTGATTTGTCACAAGTCACAACCCATGAAATTAAACTTGATGGCTTCACTTTATTGTACCTGTGTATGGAGAAGCAGTAAAACAGATGGTTAATCTCGCCTAGTTCGAATTTGTTTGTTCTATTACCCTTGTTATAATCAAACCAACCACGATAATAAACCCTAGTCTCAACCAAACATAACATGGGAGAAACAAAAGAAAATAAAACCCTAACCACTAAAGAAAACAGTTGCAAGTCTTATCATTTATGTTTTTTTCAAAAAAAAAAAAAAGAAACTGTTTAACAAGACATTATGCAATTCTCTCTAATACCTAACCTTTAATTGAAGGAGAGTTTTGGCGCACCTTCAATTGTGAAGGGGAGTTTTGACGCAAGTTGTTGCTAAATAATGTGAGATCACAAGACTTTGTGAATGAGACTATTCTTTCACATGACATGACCTTTAATGGTCTCTGATAAACTTTTTAAGATCTTTGATAAACATTGGCAGGTAATGGTTCATTTACAATCACTTCAACCAATAAATTACGTGCAACGTTTGTATTTTTAAAAAATTACTCTTGGTACAAGTTATTATTCATTTGTAAACCTTTGCTTAACGAAATTTAAATGAGAATATTTTATCCAATAATTTGTGAGAAAACGTTAAATTCTAATTTTCAATTGTTTACAAAAGTCAATAGACTGATTGCCTATCTGGCGAACCTCATCAATTTCTGACTTTCTTAATCCCAGACAATTTAATGCAATAAAATTTAGCTTCATAAGCACCAATTTGATACTGGAATTGCAGGACATGCAGTAATATTTCATAAGCACCAATTTGACGGGCAAATTCAGTATTCAGTATTCATTCACCTCAAGGCTGCAATCCTGAATCGCTTGTGCATTGTATTTACTATTTATCGAAACCAACTCCCAGGACTTCATACTACTTAAATACTATAAGAAATATAACACGCGACTGTTATGGCATAAAGCAGAGAAAACGCAAAAGGGCAAAGAAATTAAAAAACACACACACAATGGAAGGTGACTCTTCGCTGCAAGGAGAATAACATTGGAAGTATCAAGTTCAAGGATGAGGAAAGGCTTCTGTTTTAGAACCAAAAAATGAATTCAAATACATCAAACATGATGTGATGTGCTGCCCTGCCCTCAAGCACATTCATCTCAAATTCAAAGAATAATCCTAAACACGAATTTCTCATAGTTTATTACACAGTCACAGTAAACACTCCACAACAACTACAGAGACGAACCAAAAAGAAGTCTGAACAAAGAATATGTGACAGCAATTAAAATGGGAAAACAGGATCAAGAATGTAACCGCCGAAAACAGGCTGGAGCGGCTGTTTTAGAAAAACTAGGTTCCCGTTTAGATTTCCTACCTCTCGTGCAGAAATTGCAGCTATCAAATCTGAGTCCAACGCTGCAAAATGAACAAGTTCCTGTCAAAAGTGCAAGCCATCATCCTACCTTATCTGAGAAGGGGAGCAAACAAGTCCAGATGCATCAGCCCCAATGACTGCTAGCTCACAAACAGAGCAAAGCTGGCCTTCCTGAGATGGTACAAAGCGTGATGTGCAGTACGGGCATGAGGCATTCTTTTGGCCCCTGTAAATAGGTACGTAAGTAGCTCCACAAACCACAAACGGGTTCCTGAAATCGTAGTTCAGCTCTGTTGAATCTTTCATGTTCCTCTCAGCTGCCTGGAGCACTTGACGGGCTGTTTTAGCTTGGTTTTCAACGGTGGGATTTGTCTCCAAGAGTCTCCTTGCAAAGTTTGCAGCTGTGATCATGTTGCCTGCCTTGTAGCAGTTTGTCATGGCAGTCAGCAATGCCAGTCTCACGTGGGGCAGCTGAAGATTGCAGTGAGTGAAGTATGCAGCCAGTTCCTGCTGGCGAACAGGATCGCTTTTCAGCTCCCTCCTCTTTAGCTCCATCTTCAACCCAAGAACATACTCTTTCACTATGATGATTAACTCCTTCACTTCATCCACTTCTCTCCTTGAATCTACCACAATAAGTGGAATTGTGTGAAGTATGCTGGTAAAAGTTCGGAGAGCCTCACTCAATTTCCCAGCGGTGGTCAGTTTGTAACCAGTTCTCAGCTTTTCCTCCAACTGAGAGAAACTGAAGACAAGGGCAGGCGGACCCCTGACATTAGGGCTGGCTGACTCATTCCATCCTCTCTCAATTGCCACAGAGATCACAGGGGAAGATGCAAAAGCGAGCAAGTAAGAGTGACTGCCGGAGAATAAATCAACAAACAGTTGCTTTAGTGGGGCAAAGTTCTTAATACCCAGCTGTCTGCTTAGAAGGCGCATTGCAGTGTCAAAGTTGCCTGCTGCAACATGCTCAGCAGCAAGAGAGGATCTTTGGATCCAGATTTGACTGACGGGCATCCCAGGGGTAGGTGGAACAAATGAAGGGCGCCCGCTGCTAGCCTTAGGAGTTTCAGTCTCCGGTGGAAGGTCAAGATCCTCGAGATCCCAACCTCCCTCTTCACCATCTTCATTGGCTACCTCATCTTCATCCAAAACAGCACTAATGTCTCCATTTGGCATCTCCACATCAACAATATCCAAGGCCTCAACCCAGTCCTCACCTGCAGTGTCCTCCTCATATTCCTGTTCCTCCTTTGCATAACCAAGCCCACCATCAAATATGCCCTTCATGACTGTCAGCAATGGCCAATTTGCAGCACAGCTTATTGGGCTTGGTGGCATCAAGAGAGATGGTGACTTTCCTTCAGGCAATTCAGGAATATTATCCCCGAGTTCATCAGCTAGACGCTCAGCAATCTCATGTAGCCCATGAACTTTAGCAGTAATATATGCAAGAGGCAACTGGCGAGCAGCTTCCAGAATCTTCACACGCTCCTGGACGTCACCCAGGTATAAAGCATTGTGGAATTGACCCATTACATTATTCTTAACTTCTGCAATTTTCAACATTTTGGATAGCTTCTCCATGTTTCCAGTTATAAGGTAAAGGAATGACAGCCTCTCAAAGTTCTTTGTTTTTTGATATGCATATTCCACAATATCAGCATTGCCTTGACGGAGAGCCTCCACCCCCAACCTGTACCAGGTGTTTTTGTCATCAATAACATTAGCAGAAGCAACAGCAACTTCAATATTACCACTCTCCAAGGCCAAGTTAAAGCGGGTCTTCTCATCTTTCACAAAGTGAAGAGCAACCTCCGGAAACCCTTTCTGCTGAAGATAGGCAATCATGGCCTGCCCACAAAGTTCAGAGCGTTTAATCATGCTCATGACCTGGTCAAATCTTTTCCTCAAGAGGGAAAGCTTGAAAACATATTCAGTTGCATCTATCGAGATCACACGATTCTTCCCATCTCGATCTAAACAATAAATTGTGTTCCCAGCTACCCTTGTGATGTACAGAGGGACATCAAGAGTCCTAATGATTCCGCTGTCCCCATTGGGTAGGCAATATTTCATGTGATTCAAAGTCGTATAAATGAAAACACCATTATCATCCCAAGCACCACTCTTCACACGGATGGTCTCATGAAGAGTGCATCTATGCTCAAGCTTCTTGTTGGCGATAATAATTGAATGTTTGCTCAATAATGCAACACTTTCCATGTCACTGGACCAAATGACATATCTGACAAATGAAGTCTGGAGTTCACCCAGTACAATCCTCTGCTGAAGATCGAACACAACCACCCGATCCTCAGCCCTGCACAGAAGACTACCTGTTCCAGCGTAAAATATAGCATCAGTAAGAACAGGAAGGCCCACCTTCTTGACAATCTCATTCTTCAGGTTCTTCACCAACACCTGGTTGCTACTCCTTTCCAAGACTGCAAATCTGTTGCGGGCAATAAAAACTGCCGAAGCACCAAGACCTCTCTTTGCCTCTTGCACCACATCACCCCTGCCCCACCCATCTCTAGGCACAATATAAAGTTCATACGAGCCACCATCAATATCTGAAGCAATCAAGATAGCATTCTCAGTGGGACTGTAGGAAAGAGTTCGTGGGCTTTGATTGAGTATACTAGCACCAGGTCTCCTTATGGGGATGACTTGTGTATCCTTTTGAGTAGAAAACTCATAAACACGTAGAAAACGATCCTTTACATAATACACAACATCGCCACTCACTGCAAAGGCAGGGCGCTCCCTTTCCAATTTAAACACAATCATTCCACTATCATGACCAGCAGCCAGAAGGTTCATCTCAGGATGCGCTGTAAGAATCCAGAACCGATCATGCTCCCTTCTAAATGTTTGGAGACCAGTCCGTTTTGTGGCATCCCATATACGAATGCTCTTGTCCTCAGAGTTGGACACAATAATATCTTGCCTAGCATGAAAGAGGACACAAGAAACATTATTCATGTGCCCTCTCAAGGTGTCCACTTCCCAGGCCTTTGTATCTGCACATTTAAAGGCAATACAAACCATGTCAATCGCTGAAGTCATGCAGCATATTAAGCAATGTTCAAGAACAGTTTGTGAAAGTCCAATTCAGAGAGGACATCCTTGATTTTGCTAATAAACAAGACTGTAAAATGCATTTACAACATGAAACTCTAAATCCATGACTCTAAGAAGACTACACAACAAAATATTTAGTCCTGAAACCATCTTCAATAAACACTGTTTCCTGATCTAATTTCAAACCAGTAAAGATCTATATGCCTATGCACTGGGAAGAAAACTCATGGGTGGGCCATTCTAACTTATCAATACCTCTAATTCAAAATAAACGCAATTACACTGCTATGAGTACTGAGTAGCAATATACCAAGAGAAAGAATGTAAAACTGAGATTCGTTTCCGTACCATTCATACGCCAAATTTTCACTTGACGATCATCAGCGCCAGATACAATTAAAGGAAGGGTTGGATGGAATGAGGCCCAATTGACTCCCCGATCATGCCCCTCCAAGACATACTTAACTACAGCGTCCACACCGCCAAATAGATCTGTATTCATCTGAGTCAATCGCAATAGATCATCTGCAGGAGAAACACTTTTCTTCCTCAAGGCACCAATATCCCAAACACGAACTGTCTGATCCAACGATGCAGAAACTACTAGGTCCTCTTTAGGATGAAAGGAGGCACACATGACATAATGATTGTGTCCAGTTAACACAGATATACAAGTACGGGACTGCCAGTTCCATATCCTTATGGTCTGATCATCACTAGCACTGACTATCCAAGGATATTCGTGGTGAAATTGGACAGTGCGTATATAATCAAGGTGTCCAAGAAGAGTAAACAGGCATCTATGCAACTTATAATTCCAAACTTTGATCTTGTAATCATCCCCTGCAACACCACCATATAAAAGAAACAATTAACAGAAGCAATTGATAAAAAAATAAGTAAATACATGATTAAAAGGAAATAAACCAAAATTGCAAAATCCTCACTACAATTCCTCTTACTCCTCTTTCGAACTGTGGCGGTGGTCAATGGTTTATATAATCATATGCATAGGTTATAAGTTACAAATATTATCGCATTTGATCAAATAAAGTTATAAAAGAGACATTTGGGAACAAAAGAAAAGATGGATCTGTTCTTTAGAGCGGCAAATACCTCATTACCCTACCCTACCCAATCCAACCCAAATTAACCTATTTTTCCTATATTTTCAACACTCAATTTTCAATTTTTACCTAAACTTAAACAACCTTACCTTACCCCTCTATAGAAGAGACCCGCACTGCACCACCCAGTACCCACCAGGCCACTAGGAGGTACATTATCTCCAATTGGCTATACATGGTAAGTGGTAGTAACAAGATCACAACATATAAAGTTATCTTCCAACCCGATCATCTAATAAAAAGTTTTTCCTTTTTCTCAAGTATACCTCAGCCTGAACAGCTAATGCTTGAAAACAATATGACACTTGAAGACATGTTAAGCCTACAACATACAGAACTATTCAAATCCCTTAACATGCAAATTACTTGTGATTTACCTAGTCAGGATCATACTATCAAAGTGACAAAGAGCCTGCACATCTCTTCTAGTAATCAAGTTGAAATTGTCGAGTTTTTTCAACTAGCACATCAACCTATCAATCACAATCATTGATCTACAATCTAACAACTGTCCCACATTCAACTATGTGATGCTACACCAGCACCCATGCTAAAGTGACAATGGAACTGCATGTGATGCTAAATGGACAGATCTTTCAGACCCTGCTACTTAAATATCAATAGTCACTCCTGATCCAGACATAAATCCAGCAAAATGTCACAGCCAAAGCAATGTCGGTCGATCTAAGTAGTTTATAATGAATATGAACAGTTGGTAACATTGGTCAGCACAACCATCTTATCAAAAACGCAAATTAATGATACCGACAGAGAATGGCATACCTCCAGAAACAAAAAGAGGCTGAGTCTTATGGAAATCAACCCCACGAACAGGCCCATCATGCTCGTCGAAGCGATCTATGAGAGTACCCATACGATAATCCCACAATTGGATAACACCGCTGTGCAAACTGGCCAAGATCCATGGGCGCTTAGGGTGGAAGCTGAGTCCCTTGACTCTATTACTCTTGGTTTCGAATTTCGTCAACATCGTCACTAGTACGAAATTATGAAGCAAAAATCAAACATCAAAATGGGAGCAGAGAAAAAACAAGCAGCGATCACTGCATCAACTCAACAGCAATGTGAAGCGGATTCAGATCAAAGGCGAGGGCCAGAGCGAGAGCGAGAGAAGGACTGCTTAATTAAATGAATGCGATGTGAAACCCTAAAATTGAATGGGAAAAAGGAGGGAGAATGAGATTTGGATTGAGATTGATTGGGATTGAGAATGTTACCTCAGATCTGAGCGGGCAGAGGGTAGAGAGAGAAAGCTATGAGGAGAAAATTGGCATTGAAGTTAGAGAGAGAGAGAGAGAGATGAGATCTGGGGGGGCCTTTTTTCTGTTCTAACAGGCAATCGATCTTGCGATTGGGTGCGCGGGTGGAGGACTGGAAGGGGATGGAGTTTCTTCCTGCACATTAGTTTTCTCTTTTTCATTTTCTTTTTTTCTTTTTCTTTTTCTTTTTCTTTTTCTTTTTCTTTTTCTTTGGAGGGTTTGCTATTTGGTATTTACTGCGTTTTGAAGCAACTCAATGATGTGTGTTTTGCATCTTGGTAAAAAAAGTGTCCCTAGTTGCTTGTTCTTACCATTTCCAAAAAAAAATGACTTAACTTTTGGGTCAATTTTGTATATCAACTATTCAACTTTGTATATACTCTAATATTTTTAAAAAAAAAAATTGTACATCATGATCAAGATTATTGTATTTTTTTCCTTAGAAAAAAAGATTATAGTATTTTTTAAAATTTAGATTATAAATTATAATAGATTAAAGTAAATGTCTCATTAAATCTTTTTTGTTTCTTTTTCATAGATTAAAACTAGCAAACGATTGCAGTTATTAAAATCCCGATCCTAATGTACGATCCAACGATTTTATGATCCAAAATCCTCGATGTGATTCTACAGTCTACATTCCGATCCACAATCCTAGGTGGGTTAATTCCAATCTTAACTACCCCATGGATCCGAGTTAGAATTTTGATTCTAACAACCTTGATTGGAATGCATCAGAGTAAATAAATTGCAAGATTTAGGGGTAACATTGTTGCATCACACCCCTCCATACCTTGTTTGAGCGAGATTTCGGATCATTGGTTTTGGTTTTTTGGTAGGAGGATAGCTAGTTACCACCACGTCTTTCATAATCTTTCAGAAAGAATTTATTTTTTTTTTACAAAGAAGACAATAATATGTAGTATAAAATGTCATTTTGACAATTTGTATTTGACTTGCTTGGCTAATTTGTGTCAAGTTTACTTGTTGATAAGAAGTCTTAACAATTCTGCCTTGATATTATTGAATTTGCCGAAATGCCTTAATGATTTTCAAACTATTAGTTTGAATTTCTGTATCATGTTTTACAAATGAGAACAATTTTGATAAGTTGAACTCAATTAATGCCCTCATTCAGGAAACCTCTATATCAAGCTCCATCTTCTTGGAAAATTTGTATCTTCCTACCCCCCCCCCCCCAATCTTCTCCAATTTTCTTAAGAGAGAATTGGATGGGACATCTCAATTGGGTGAAGATAATGTTGATGATGATTGCATTGCATGATGGCTTTGAGGATACCCTTTAGATTGTTGTTGTAAGTCTTGTTGTAATGCTTCAACAGTTGCATCAACTAATGCTTTGTTAAAGATACAATCATTATGATGTTTCTAGATTTGCCAAATCACTCTCAATAATTGATTAGAGAAATTTCCTCTGTATCTATAAAGTTTCCTTAAGTAGAATATCCAATTTTGTAACCGTTGTGGTGATTATTGCTATGGATGATGCTTTAGTTATACGTAACTCGGGTAGATGAGCAAGGGATGAGTGAGTTCTTGATTCTAGTTGTACCTGCCATATGTGTCCTTATAAGGACTGGTTTGATTCTTATGAGACTGTTGATTAAGGCGGCATTGTTATGGGTAACGACATGGCCTGCAAGATTGCAAGAATCGGTAGTGTCAAGATTAGAACTCATGATGGTGTTCGAGTTGTTGTACAACCGGGTATAATTGTCGTATCCACAGGGAGTTGTGGCTACCGAACCTAAATGATGTATATTTGCCTAGCTATATACACCAAGGCCTAGCTAAAGGACCTCAATCCAGCTAGAAGCTACAAATGTCGCCTTGGGTATCAACAACTACAAGGGTTTATTAGCTCAAGGAAGAAAGCATGAAGGACCTTGATGGTATTCTAGCTTACATGAAGTTACTCTCACATTTATAGGACATCAATGAGCATAAATAACTCTCAAGTCCTTATTGAGAGGTCATCTCTCACGGCAGCAAAGGACTCCATCAAGTACAGTTCGATATTTTGCTCTATAACTCTAGATCCATACGTCTATTGAGGAAATTATCAAAAGACAGATTGGAGCTGTTTCAATAAGCTTTCCAATGGTTTTTGAATCATTGAAAACGGACAAGTATTGAAGGAGTTATAACAATTTCTTTCTAGAGTTGTATTTTAGAGTTTATGATGTCATAAATAGGATATATGATGCAATAGTTGATTCTTGGTTTCTTGAACCCTAGGTACACGTCCAAGGGGTCCTAAGAGTAGTATAAATAGACCCCCTAGGGTCTCATTGTATTCATTCATTACATCTCATATCAAATACAAATCAAATTTAAACACATTGTGTTTTTTCTCTAGCTTGTGTGCTAGAATTGGTTCTCTTGAGGGAGAGTCTTTTAAATCTCTTCTTCTATTCTAAGATTGGCTATCTTAGATGGTGATAGGAAGAGTTGGAGGATTCTAGGAGTGGTGAATCTGTATCTCCTTAGAAGATCCCAAGCCGTTTATCATTCGATCAAACGATTCATTCTTGTTGTAAGTTTCAATCTATTCTTTTGAATCTTTTGATTTCCATTGCATTTTCATTCCATTCTTTTCCATACCAACCAGAATACATCCCCACTCATTCGTTCATCCATCCATCCATTCATCCATCATCCATTATTCATTCATTTACACTCCATTTCCATCTTTATTCATTCATTCTTGTGATCAAGAATCAATCTATCCAACCCCAAGTTTAAAGATCCTTATATTGTTGTGTAATGTGATCATCCTTGATCCCATTATACATCACTAAAAGCTATTCGAGCTCTCACTAACTAGGTTGAAATTCCATATTTTTGTGAGTTTTGGAAACTAATAAAAAGGACACAATAAAAATCACAAATAAAATAAGAAATAGGCTCGGGGTTGATTTTAGCCACCTAATGTGAATCTAATCGAAGGGAAATGGAAAGGTGATAGCTAAACTAAGCAAGGAATGGGTCGCTACTAAAATTAAACCACTCTAAGCCCCTCTCTCAAGGATAGAATTAGATTGAACCCTAAACATATCCTCACTCTCAGGAAAGATAATACTTAAGAGTATAAAATATAACGAACCCTCACTAAGCCAATCCTCAATCTCATGAAAGATAGTTTAATTATCTCACTAAAACCTCAAATCATTGTGTTAAAGAAGTGTAGCAACCTCTCAGCCAAATAAACCTCCACAAAATATAGAGAATAATGGTGAAAACTCCTTAAACTAAGCTAACCATTCCCTTCCAACTAAACCCTCAAATTAAACCCTTGTTAAGAGCCTTTAAACACCCCATAACCTCATATCTTGCATATATGACATTAAATATTCCTTCCACTTTAGGGAATAGTGTTCAAAATACTCCCAAGCAGGCCATTTATTTATTATTTAAAATCGTGATGGGTAGTACAGTTCGCAACACTAGTTACATAAAACTGTAGAATACAACGACCTGACATCTACCACAAATATATCAAAGATGATCAAGCACAAATACAACAAAAATTAGCATTGGCAAAAATTCGAGTCCAGGTAAATTCGGGTCGAACAAATTCGGTCAATGTCAAAATTCGAACGAGAAATTATGCCCAGACCCGATTTTATTTCGGGTCGGACAATTTGGACGAAGCTAAAATCGATTTCGGACAATAGAAAAAAGAGAAATTTTATGTCCGAATATTCGGGCAATATCAAAATTCGGACGAAAAATCTATGTTCAACCCCGATTTTTTCCAGGTTGGACAATTCGGGTGATCCGGGTAGGACAAAATTTTGCCAACTCTAACAAAAATAAAACAACTAATCAGGATAGTCTTTCTGTTCTTCCAATCACGTGTCTCTCAAACTCTTCGCCTCAGTCTCTTGATCATCTTGATGAAGCCCAAATTACATCCAACCTTTGTCGTTCTACGTGCCTTATCATACAATCTATCTAGAGAGTTTTCCACAAATTCTTCAGATTGTCTCTGTTAATCTGTAAACCATCTTCATTGTTAGACATGCACTTTTTAGTTGGTTTTTTCTTTTCTTAATTGTGACTTGAATTGCTCAACGAAGTGATCCTACAAGTTGCTTGTTTAACCAAATATCATTTGCCTTTGCACGTTATGCTCTGATTTTTCTTCTTTCTAGCTTTGACTTTGGAAACCTCGTGGACACAGTTGTTAAAATTAGGAGGTAATTCATAACAAAAATCTACTATTGAAGGGTCAAGCGAATCACCAATAGCGCGTTCATTATCAGAAATGATCATCTTGTAATTATTCTCCTCACCACCTGATTGAAAGTCTCTCATAAGAATATCTTTATAGTACAACTTCCTTGTAACCTTAGGACAGTCCTTAGAAGCAGCAATTGGATCTGTAATGGGTTTGCTTGAATTAGAATCATTGCATGCCAAAGGGCTTGCCAAGTTGTCTACTACAACCTCAACAGAATCAACTGTCAAACCTATGACATTAGCACACCTAACATCCTCAATATTTTGACTAGCCTTGGGCAACCATTTTTAAACCTTAAAAATGCTCCTAGATTGGGGTTTCTAAGTTATTCTTTTGTCAAATTTTGCGTAGGACACCTTCAAAGTTTAACTTTTTACACGTATATTATTAAGTGTTTTGATTGCCTTCTCTCTATCCTCCACCTTAGCGTAATGAATAAAATTAAACCTTTTTCTAAATTTCCTATCAATTTTCTTTGGAATATAGGCGTCCTCAATACTCCCAAATATGTAAATTAAAGCTTGAGATTTGCTGGCCACTTATTTAGCCATACAAAGACAATTTTGTTGATGAGAAATTAGATTTAAATATATCTAAAATCATTCTTATCTTTCTCATTAGTTATGGTCTGAAAAGTTGCAAGACCTCTAGTTAAGCCAACCACCAAAACTACAACCCGAACTAAGAAATGTCCAATTAACAATTTAGCTTATTTGATCTTTATTTTTTTTATTGTTGCATTGTCTCCTTCATAAAAATAAATGAAACCAAATTGACAACCCTTTGTTGCCAATTTGTTTCAAAAAGAAGATCTGGTTCATCATACAGTAATATTAATCAATATTTAAATTAAAATTAACTAGGTAAATATAACTCTATAATAACTCTATTAGGCTCGTCCGAAATTAGTGTGTGAATAACTGTTCATATTAGCAGTTTTAAGAAAATGTGTTCTACAAATTTGATTGTATAGTTAATTGCTTAATATGAAACGACATAAAAACTAGATATAAAAATTTTCCAAATATAAAACTCTCCAATAAGATTTTTTTTTAACAATAACTTTATTAATATTACGTAAACACTAGCTGAAATACTAATTCTAATTGGAATAACAGCTTACTTATGAATATTGATATTTGTTCAATAAGAGTTTCAACTTAGTGAATACACTAGAAGCTACACATAATGTTATAGTTCATTATTTTTTTTTATTTTGAATCATTTCATATATAATTTATATTTATTACATTAAAACTCTATAATTAGGCAAATTATACCATATATACACTATAGAGGTTAATCTATTAAGGCCCTGTTCTTTTATGCGGTGGGCTGCGGTATGGCGCGGTATGGTGTGGTGAAATTGTGGCGGGTTATTGGTAAGTTGTGAGTTTTTTGTGTGTGTGTATATATATATATATATAGAGGAAAATTGGATTCTAATAATCCCTACTTTCACCAATTGGACAATGGTGGACCGTACTTTCACTTTATATTCTGGTGGTCCAAAAAAAAATAAAATTGGATTGTAGTGGGATATTTTCGAGGGAATCATAGATTTTGTATTGCATTTGATTCAAAACTTAGTATAACACTTTACAATGATTTTTAATGAATTTACAACGTTTCTCCCAATTTTTTTCATTCTTTTACAATTTTTTACGATTTTTTCACTTTTATTATCTTTAAAAAATTATAATAATTATTCGGAGTCTCAAAAAAATAATTTAAAAAATGTTTTAGAAACTACAATTCATTAACTTTCTAGGGGCAGGAACGAAAAAAATAAAAACATTATAGTGTAGGAATGAAAAAAATAAGAAGAATGTGGAGGTGGATTTGATACCACTACAATCCAATTTTATTTTTTTTGGGACCACCAGAATACAAAGTGAAAATACGGTCCACCATTGTCCAATTAGTGAAAATAGGGATTATTAGAATCAATTATCATATATATATATATATATATATATATATATATATATATATATATATATATATATATATATATATATATGTTGTATTTGTAATTGTGAAAAAGTAATTGGAAATTGTGAGTTAAAATATTGTATTGTTTTTTGATGATAAATATTGTATTGGTAATTGTGAAAAAGTAATTGAAAAAAGTAATTTATTGTGGGTTGTGGTGAATTGTGGTGGAATTGTATGTTGTAGTGGGTTGTGGCAAAATGCGGTGGGCTGTGCCACCGTAGATTGCCAGTCGCATGAAAGAGCAGGGCCTAAATGGTGAATTTTGTAACAAATTAATAATTTTTCATATATTAATGAATTTTGCTATAATATTAATGATGAATTTTGTGATATATATTAATGATTATTTTTTTTATATATAAAGAATTAACTCAGTAAAAGATGTAGGTAAGTATTATACATATTGCAATGATTATAGCATGTATGAAAGAACAATATTTATTGCCCCCACAGAAATGTAATCGGTGTATCTAACCAAAGAATTTGTGTCTACCGCATTAGATTCTTGCATATGTCAGGATGGTCGAGTGGTCTAAGGCGCCAGACTCAAGTTCTGGTCCTCTAACGAGGGCGTGAGTTCAAATCCCACTTCTGGCAATTTCTTTTTCATCTGCAGTACTTCATCTTATACATTGATGAATTTAATAATATTGTCCATGGACTAAGCTTTCATCATACAAACACAATGTCAACGACAAAACAGAGCATAATGTACAGACTGAAGCTATTCTGTGGCAACTACAACAAGTTGCATGCCAATATTTCTGACAGAAAAATGTCTAATCAGAGCAGTAGGGGCACTCTCCAAACATTGTGCAATGTCTTCAACATATGTCATCTTTCCCTCTTTGATCTTGGGCATGATCATTTCCAAGTACTTAGGGTAGGGGTCAAAGTAATCAAATACAATAAATCCTTCCATACGAACACGTTTCAGGATAAGTTGGATCAAGTTATGAATGGTCAGAAGGACTGCATCCATCATCTTCCCTCCTACATTGTCAAAGTAAATGTCGTTGCCCTCTGGAAAATACCTGACCAATCCATGATAGTTACATAATAGCTGAAAATATTCTGAAACTGACATTTACAATGCATATATAGGTTTAGTTACCTTTTCAAGGTTGCATCAAGTCTACTTCTTCCTTGTAGTTGAAAGACTCATCATATCCGAATTTGTATTTCAACAAATCAACCTGATTGTTTAGGATCCTACTTTTGAAAGCATCCTCGAAAACGCAGAACATACGAGTGGAGATTGGAGAAGCAAGCAAAGTACCTTGTCTTTGGTTCCAGAGCTTCCAACGACATAACCATCAGTGAGTTTGGAAAATTGTCCAACATCTCCTAATGCTGCAGAAACCGAACACACGGTCTCCCTTCTTGGGATAACCAACCACATAGTAACCAGCATAGGCTATCTAGCCTGGCATACCTGAAGAGTACTCATATTACCAAATGATTAGCATTGGATAACCAAATTTGATTTATTTCCATAACCATAAACCATCGATGAAGCAACATGTTTGCACATACAAAAATCAGATAGGAATGAAGACGGAGCTTACCGAGAATGCCAGACCAGTGAAGTAGGAAAGAGGAACATCTTTGTGTTCAATTTTGAACAGAAGCTGAGGTGGTTTAGTTTGCATTATGATCCCATTTATAAGGTACTATTCTTTTTTTTTTTTCTTTGAGAAAATGTTAAAATTTTAATAGTAGAAGCAAAACTGTATATGTGACAACATCAGGGATGACTTCTCTGCTTTTCATATCATTTAGAAGTCTTAATGCCTCCACCAAACAATTAACCTGGCAATAGCCATGTATCATTATTGTGTACATTTGGGCATCAGGAGTTCATCCTTTTCTGACCCAATAATCAAACACTCTTCTTGCTATTTCTATATCTCCAACCTTACACAAAGCAACCATGAGCTTTGAATACACCTTAATGTCTAAATAATCTTTTGCACGCGACAATGTCTTAAATAACACAACTGCACTCTCAGTTTCACCTTCTAGGCACAACATATCTAACAGCCTCAAGCAAGCCCTCTTCTTTAACAAAATTCCTTTCTTGTACAGTTTCATAAAGAGTTGAAAGGCCTTACATGTATGTCTTGCATAACAGTAACCCTTAATCATAGCAGAGTAATGATCCGAGCATTTGTCTTCCAAACTGCTGAAAAATATTTCAGCATACCTAACATTGCCTCCAACACATAGACCTACAATGATCTGGGTATGTGTTGTTACATCATACACCAAACCTTGGGTGCTCATGTAATCAACAAGGTCTAGTGCCTCCCTTACAAGGCCATTCTTCGCAAAGCCAGCAACAAGTATATTATAGGTAACAATATCAGGCTCAATGCCCTTACCTTTCATCTTCTCAAACAAACTCCAAGCACTAGCAAGTTTCCCCACAAGACAATAGCCATTAATCAAAGTGGAGTAGTGAACCAAATCTGGGACCAAGTCTTTGTACTCCATCTGTAGAACCCGGAAAAAACTCCATGGTGTCCCACGCGGTGTATGACCAACCGAATGAGGTGTCTTAATCTTTAAAGGATTTAAATGTATTTTATTATGATGTTCAAATGAATCAAAATAATAAAAATCAAAAGAGTCGCCAATTAATTTTTAATGAAAATTAATAAACTCAAATTTAAACTCCATAAACCACGAACCATGAGATTCGGATCCGGGGATAAAGTTACGAATTCGAAAGTAAAAACCCTCAAATTCGCCTGTTCAAACAACGGACTCTACTAATCGGTTAATTTAAAGAAAAGAGCAAAAGAGGAGAATTAATTAGATTAATCAATATTATTTAGCGCATACAAGTGAAGTGATTAAATGCAAAAATAAGATAAAATGAATAAATACAAATAATAAAATGAAGTAAAAGAATAAAAGCATAAACATTTACAAGTTTACATTTAATCAAATTAATTAGAGCATCAATATTATTACTTAAATCAAATTTTACATCATAGCAAAGTGAGAATAAAATAAGAAAAAATAATACTAACCTCAAGTTAATGCCAAGATTATGAATGCAAGATGATGATGATGAGAAGAAGGAGGGAGGAGAAGAAAAGTAAAATCACCCATTGTCAATACTCCTAAGATGAATTTGAGATATAGCAAAAGAGTGGAAATGAGGGTGTATTTATAGTGATGAATGAAAGAATATTGGGAGGATAAAATCAAATAAAGGTTAATTTTATTTGATTTGGAAAAAGGAGGATGAATGAAATAAGATAAAGAAGGATTTGATTGGGTTTAATTTGGGGATTTCAACATGTGAAAAATGTGTGCATTTCAAAAATCTTGGCATTTAATCCTAAATTAAAAAATAAAGATAAAAAAATGATTAAAATAAATTACATAATTATAAAGCTGAATTGAGTGACAAAATTCAGCGCCTACAGTTAGCCCCCACTTTGATCGAGTCCGAGTAGGACGCTGATCAAAGTATTCGATCTCGATGTTTTTCGGTCTTTCCCGATGTCAATATTGATCTTCCAGTCTTTCCCGGTGTCGCCCAGTCTTTCCCGATGTCGTCCAGTCTTTTCCTAAGTAGTCTAGTCTTTCCCGGTGTCTTCTAGTCTTTCCCGGTGTCGTCTAGTCTTTCCCGGTATCGATTGACGTTTGGAAGGAAAAGTCCTACGTCTTTATGTGTCGCCTTGGAAATAATATCCTACGGCTGATAAAGAGGCTCGCCCAGTCTTTCCCGGTGTTGTCCAGTCTTTCCAGGTGTCGTCTAGTCTTTCCCAGTGTGTTCCAGTCTTTCCCAGTGTCGCCCAATCTTTCCCGGTGTCGTCCAGTCTTTCCCGGTGTCGCCCAATCTTTCCCAGTGTCGTCTTGTCTTTCTTGGTGTCGCCCAATCTTTCCCGGTGTCGGTTGACGTTTGGAAGCAAAAGTCCTACGTCTTTGTGACGCCTTGGAAATAATATCCTACGGCTGATAAAGAGGCAGCACTTGGAAGTAATTTTCATGCGCCTTATTGTAGTGCCTTGGAAATAATATCCTACAATTGATAAAGAGGTGACGCTTAGAAGCTATTGTCCTGTGCCTAATTGTAACTTCAAACTTCTGCCATTATCTAAAAACGCCTGACTGAAAATGATATCATTTCAACCCTTGGTGTGCAACGCAGGATCGTCTAGCCCCCGGTTCGCAACACAGGTTGTTCAACCCCCGGTGTGCAATGTAGGGCGACCATCTCAAAATGTGTCTCCAATCTCAAACTCTTTTATGAGTATATGAATGTTCATATTTCTCTTGAAAGTGAACTTTGTTATGAATTTGTCGCTTCCTCCTTTAAATTAATACATCACCTAAGTATATGGATATCCAATCTCCATATTTCTTTTGACGCATCGCATTTCTCTTTAGGATTTAATTAATTTATTTTCTAAGTATACAAAATTTCTTGTATTTCCCTTGAAAATATTGTAATCAAATATTTGAGTGTGCACTCTTAATGGTCAGGATCAGCCAAAAAGAGGTAGGTGAAAAGTTGGGATGAGGAGTAGAATGAAGTTAATCCACATGTACTTTCAACACAAACTTGGTCCTCTCTATTTCCATTTCTCACTTTCTTTCTCTACAGAACTTGCAATTTCATCTTGTTCCTATGTTTAGGCGGACCAGCACAGTGTGTCCCGACCTTGGGTCATGTCGCTCGAAACAACATAGCACCTCAGGTCGACACGTTCAAATCCGCTTGACCGTTTCTAGACTCGGGCCTTAGGTTTCTATAACGTTCAGACCCGCACATGGGCATGTAGGGTTAAGGACTTGGTCTTTTCTCGGCAGTTACACCTATACGTCGATTGTTGGGCTCGAGCTTGGGTCTTCTTAGTTTAATTTGGAAATGAGTTATTTCCAAAGTAATTCTCGTAAAAATGTGTGATCTGAATTTTAGAGTTTAACTCAGAAAATGAATTATTTCTCGTAAAACTCGAATAATTTTTTCATCGATATCGTCCTTGGAGCTTTTGGCAATACGTCCGAAGGCGATCAAGATTTCAAGTGAGCTTGCTTGATTTCTAGCCGCCATAGCTGCGTTTCTTTTAAAGTTCGAGCGGGAGAAAGAAGAATGCAAATGTGGTCTTATGTGTGCTATGCTACATGAATTACGTGAAAATAGATATGTACAAGACTTCATTATGTACAATACAAGACTCTATTAAGCATTTTATACTATAAAACTCTTTATGCGTGATTTTATGCAACCTTAATTCTAATGCATGATGTAACTTTTTCATTATTTATTTATGCTATGCATGCGACTTTTTTTTTATTTGACTCAAGAAAAAAAAGAAGAAAAATAAAATAATTAATGTGACTCAAAATAAAAAAATGATGAAAGTTAATGTGACTCAAAGTTATATATTCAAGTTTATGTACATGAAATGCATGAGGTCCTATGATGAGTCTCGATAGTAAGCACTTAATATATGAACGACCTAAAAAAAAGTCAAAACCCTGAACAAATGAGGACATTATTTATGTGCGTGTATGAGGTACAAACAACCCTAACTTTCCCAAACAAATAAAAAAAGTAATAAAAAGAAAAAACTCTAAGTGTCAAGGGCGATTTTGGAGTGGGTTTCAGGACAAGACAAAAATAGGGAAAATGACGAGTTCTCTTCTCGAACTGCCTCGCAAGTTGTCATGATGTGGATGTTGAGTGATGAATGAGCCCCCCCCCCCCCCCCAGTTGAAATGACGCAAAACTCGTCCTACTTAAGCTCCTTGATGGTATGGTTGGGATGCTTAACTTTAATGACATGATTAGGAACCCCGAGCACTAAGAGAGATCAAGTGGTAAGCCATCTTGATCTCTCTTGCCTTTTCTCTCTCTTTCTTGGTTCTTTTGTTTAGGTAGGAGCATATAAGCACCAAGCCCCCAGTACTAGTGAACAAATGTCTTTAGATGAGTCAGAATGATTGACCTAGGTGGGTGTTATCTTCAAACGATTCCTATTTTGATGCAACCGCCTTCTTGTTCTGCTGATAGAGTTATCCCTCACTCAGCTATTCTGAAAACGAGGATTAACTGGCGAATGTCATACCTACACTAATGACCAAATAGAAGAGCTCACAAGGTGATGGCAGTGAATATGAGAATGATGGAAAAGGTGGTGAAGCTCAAGCCCCAATAGAGGGAGAGATGAGGTTGTGGGTGTAGTGAGGGTAACGATCAGATGTAATGGACAAGGTGATGAATGGATGGGTAGTTCGATGGACCAAGGTTTGAACTGATGGAGTGGACGAGATGGTCTATGGATGAAACATCATATCTCGTGGGGTTTATCTCATAAGGGAAGAGATGATCAACTGGCTATGGTTTGATGGATTTAGGTATGAAGGGTGATCCAAGTCTGATGGGAAAGGTGGGTGTGCTTTGGTGAAGGAAATCTGACAGTTTGTCATTGTCATTAGAGACCAAGGCTCCCTCTCCTTTTACCTAGCTCGCCTGGTGAGATTTTTGAGCTAGCCACTCTTTATTCTATCTCTCAAATTGATGATGAATTTTCTCTAAAATGAATCGCAACGGTCCGACCTCAAAGAAGTTCTCCTACGTATTTAATGTGGAATCAGGCCACTCGTAGTCAACAAGCGCAACTTCAAAGGGTTGATGCCTTAAGGAGGACTTTAAGGCAAGCTAGAGGGTTAGATGGTGAGGGGAGATGCGAAGGCTTCAAGTGACGGGATGTGTATGGGTGACTTATGTATACCGACATCTTCATTCCTCTTACCATTTCGATCTTCTTTTTTTCTTTGATTTTTTTTGTTTTTTTTGTTTTTTTCTTCTGTTCTTCTACTTTTTTTTGTGACGCCTTCAATCTATGTTTCTCCTATCAATGACGTTTGTCACCTACAATACATTGTTTGTCTTAAGTTAGTTTAGGGATGAGGCGGTCATAAAATGAATGACCGGGTTCATGGTGGTAGTTAAGAAGATGGTGTGTGAAGAAATGTAGGTGAAGCGACAAAGTGAAAATGAAGGTGGTTATGATGTAGGTAGTAAAGGGTGACAACCTTCTATCCTAGGCATGTCCTTTTCAGCTGCATGATTTGTTAGATGGGGAAATTTACTTTTAGAGACTATTGGTCACTTTGAATTCTCTCCTTTTTCCTAACCTGTTGGGTGAGTGTTCAGGTTAGCTTCTCTCCTCTTAATTTTTACTCATTCACCTCTCCTTTTGCCCAACTTGTTAGATGAGTGTTTAAGTTGGCCTCACTCTTTTTTATTTGTCTCTCCTTTTGCCTAACTTCGCTTTGGCAGTGAAGTTAGCCTCTCTTCTCTCTATTAACCTTGGACTCGGGGTAAGGCAAAAAAGCATAGAGAAAATGTGATGGAGATGTGAGATGGAGGAAATGAGCATATGGATGTGTCAGACTTGGATGGTCACATAGGAGGATGAGCTCTTCAATTCAAATCAGGAATGCAAGCATAAGATTCTTTAACAGTTTAGAAACAAATGAGGGATTGGGGAAGACAAGAGTCGTAATGAAAATGAGTTCATCTTATTGAATGTAAATAAGACGAATGCATTGAAAATCTACTATAGATAAATTTTGTTTGACTCAGAAAATAAATGCCAACTTTCATGGAAAGAAAAGAATAACGTGATAGTAGAAGATCTCTTAATTGAGCCTTGGTATCTTCTACTCTAATGTAACCCGGAGTCATAGAGCTTGCAGCGAAAGATCCTTTACAGCCTGAACTTCTAATAGGGTTTCTGCATTGTTTTCGATGGTGGCAGTTCTCCTAACTGGAACATTTCTTCAAGTTTTTTCTTGAAGGTGAAGCAATTTTCAGTATCATGACCTCGAAGTCTATGATATCTGCAAAACTTATTTGGGTTCCAAAAATTTTCCCTAATTTCAGGTTCACATCGGACAGGGGGAAGCTTGATCTTTGCTTCCTTAAGGAGACGGTCGAGAGCCTTCGGATAGGTAGTGGAGATCGGAGTGAAAGACATGAGTAGCCGCACTTCAGCATCTTTAGTAGAGGAATTAGGAGCCCTTCAACGAATGTCAGTGTCATATAATCCCATTGATGATGATCCTTCTCCGATATTTTCTCTGATGCGATGTTCAATATTAGTCATCCTTCTACCTTTTGTAGAATCCAAAGAATCATATTTATTTTTCGATCCAGACCTTCCATGCGTGTTTGCATTTGATTTATTGTGGTGAAGAGTTGGTCTTAAGAAGAACTTTCTCGTTCATCACATCTTCTTTCTTGATATCCTTTTGTGGCTAAGGGCGGGATTTGATCTTCTTCTCAATTAAAGGAGACCTGGAAATACTTGGAGCTGTTTTGAACTTCTTCCTTGGTAAGTTGAACTAACGTGGTTGTTCGACTCTATTAACAGAAGGGAGTCCCAAGCCCATATAGTGATCTGCACGCATAGGGATCTCTCTTTCTGTTTTATGCATGTCTGCTATTTCACTATGATGATTGTTGCTTTTATCTTCATCAGGAAGGTTCAGCTCATCATTCATCCTTGCCAATGTATGGATGATTTCATTTATCTTCCTATCATTTTCAGTAGTTATAGTATCACTTATGCATTGCATTTGCTATGAAATTTTAGTCAAATGTTGGGTAATGAAGAGACTGAGTTCATTGTTTCTAGGTATTCCGTTGGAGGCCATTAGAGACAATGGTATAAAGAAAGAAACTTCAAGACTTGTTTACTCCAAATTCAACCTCGGTTGTCGGATCCATATTCTGCCTGTATGAAAACCATAAATCTCAAAAATTAACCCTAACAATGACCTACCCAAAGACCTAGCGACCTATATGGGACAACCTAATGCAAATAATATATGTATGATGAATGTTTTTTTTATTTTTTATTTTTTTTTCATAGAATAGCCCACTATTGGGTTTGCATGAAGACTTCTAATCAAAGATGATGTCATGTGGTTACATCCAAGGCTTGTAAAAAGGCTTCCTCCTTGAAGAACTAGTCGATTCCAAGCAAGTAATCGAGTGTAGGAAATCTCGTGAGGTTTCTGAATGTAGCCAATTAATTTTTGGTGAGAAATGTAGCCAGTAAGGTACTTCTAGTGAGGTGGAACAAAGGTTCTAGGTGAGTTTTGAAGCCAACTATGTTGGTGAGGTGTTGTTTAGCAAAGCATTAAAGCACCAAGGCTTCGTGAGTTTGATATCCATTGTAATTCGTCATATTCTTCTCTGCCTCATCTGTGACTCTGTGAGGCCCCTCTTCTCTGCCTCGTCTTTAAGGTCTCTCTTCAATTCCTCATCTGTGAGGCCCTTCATCAAAAGCCTCGTCTATAAGGCCTGTCCTCTTTATCTCATCTGTGAGGCCACTCCTATTTGCCTCGTCTGTGAGGCCCCTCCACGCCTTCATCTGCCTCGTCTGTGAGGCTCCTCTACAGAACCACTCCCTGAATGTTCTGCCTTTGTAAGAAATACCAAGGACCTCAACAGTTCTGATCCTGCCGAGTTCTTAACCTCCTCTATCTCTCTTGTACCTCAACGTTTATCTAATAAAGAAGTATTATTCAGTTTCTTAACATCCTTATGTTTATAAGTTTCAACCCCCCTCCTGGACTCCAACAAGTGGTATCAGAGCAGATCCACTCAAGAAGAGACTAACCGCTCTATGGAAAAGATCTCAGAGGATAGTGAAAGCAACAAGATGTTGTATTAAGGGGGAAATTGTGGAAACGCATCTCACGTCAAGGACCTTCGCCATCTCTCCTGCACCAATTGAGGGGGGGGGGGCATCTCATTAAGGTCCTCACTACTAAGTTTTGTCTTTCAAACAAAAAGGAAAAGATTCTCAACACTATTGCTGCTGAGGATCTCAGCCATGTCCATAGAGTTTTGTATGAAAGAACAAGAAATTAGGGAAGTATCTTGAAAATCTCTTAAATAATCCCAGCATATATTCTGAGTTATATCTACTAGTTTTTTTTTATATTCTTGTCGAATATATTTTGGTAGATTCGGATTGAAGCTTCCAAAAAGAATGAAGATTGAAGATCAACACAAATATGGAAAGGATCGACCATGCAAGGAAAGAAGAAGTAGCCGTTATTGATGACATCCAAGGCTTATAAAAAGGCTCCAGCTTCCTCCTTGAAGAACTAGTCGATTCCAAGCAAGTAATCCGGTGTAGGAAATCTCATGAGGATTCTGAATGTAGCCATTGAATTCTTGGTGAGAAATGTAGCCAGTAAGTACTTCTGGTGAGGTATAACCAAGGTTCTTGGTGAGTTTTGTAGCCAACTATGTTGGTGAGATGTTGTGTAGCAAAGCCTTGAAGCACTAAGGCTTTGTGAGTTTGATATCCATTGTAATTCGTCATGTTCTTCTCTGCGTCATCTGTGTGGCCCCTCTTCTCTGCCTCATTTATGAGGACCCTCTTCTTTGCCTAATCTGTGAGACCCTTTATCACAAGCCTTGTTTGTGAGGCCCCTCATCTCCGCCTCATCTGTGAGGCCCCTCCTCTGTGCCTCGTCTGTGAGGCCCCGCCACGCCTTCATTTGCCTCATCTGTGAGGCTCATCTACAGAATTTCCCTTGAATGTTCTACTTTTGTAAGCAATATCAAGGACCTCAACAGTTTTGATCTTTCCGAGTTCTTAACCTCCTCTATCTTTCTTGTACCTCAACATTTATGTAATAATGAAGTATTATTCAGTTTCTTAACATCCTTATGTTTATAAGTTTCAACCCCCCTCTTGGGCACCAACAAGTGGTATCAGAGCAGATCCACTCAAGAAGAGACTAACTGCTCTGTGGAAAAGATCACAGAGGATGGTGAAAGCAACAAGATGTTATATCAAGGGGGAGATTGTTGAAATACATATCACCTCAAGGTCCTTCGCCATCTCTCCTACACTGATTGAAAGGGAGCCAACTCATTAAGGTTCTCACTACTTAGTTTTATCTTTCAAACAAAAAGGGGGAGATTGTAGAAACTGTGATGCCCTCAACACCATTGCCGTTGAGGACCTCCATGTCCAGAGAGTTTTGTATGAAAGAACAAGAAATTAGGGAAGTATCTTGAAAATCTCTTAAATAATCTCAGCACATATTCTAAATTATATCAACTAATTATTTTTTTTTGTATATCCTTGCAGAATATAGTTTGGTAGATAAGGATTGAAGCTTCCAAAAAGAATGAAGATTGAAGATCAACACAAATATGGAAAGGATCGACCATGCAAGGAAAGAAGAAGTAGCCGTTATTGATGACATCCAAGGCTTATAAAAAGGCTCCAGCTTCCTCCTTAAAGAACTAGTCGATTCCAAGCAAGTAATCCAGTGTAGGAAATCTCGTGAGGATTCTGAGTGTAGCCAATGAATTCTTGGTGAGAAATTTAGCCAGTAAGGTACTTCTGGTGAGATGTAACCAAGGTTCTTTGTGAGTTTTGTAGCAAAATATGTTGGTGAGGTGTTGCGTAGCAAAGCCTTGAAGCACTAAGGCTTTGTGAGTTTGATATTCATTATAATTCGTCATGTTCTTCTCTGCCTCATCTGTGTGGCCCCTCTTCTCTGCCTCATTTGTGAGGTCCCTCTTCTCTGCCTCTTCTGTGAGGCCCTTTATCACAAGCCTCGTCTGTGAGGCCCCTCCTCTCTGCCTCATCTACCAGGCCCCTTCTCTGTGCCTTGTCTGTGAGGCCCATCCACGCCTTCATCTGCCTCGTCTGTGAGGCTCCTCTACAGAACCTCTCCCTGAATGTTCTACCTTTGTAAGCAATATCAAGGACCTCGACATTTCTGATTTTGCCGAGTTCTTAACCTCCTCTATCTCTCTTGTACCTCAACGTTTATCTAATAAAAAAGTATTATTCAGTTTCTTAACATCCTTGTGTTTATAAGTTTCAACCCCCCTCCCGGACTCCAACAAGTGGTATCAGAGTAGATCCACTCAAGAAGTGACTAATCGCTTTGTGGAAAAAATCATGGAGGATAGTGAAAGCAACAAGATGTTGTATCTAGGGGGAGATTGTGCAAACACATCTCACCTCAAGGACCTCCGCCATCTCTCCTGCACTGATTGAGGGGGAGCCAACTCATTAAGTTCCACACTACTCAGTTTTGTCTTTCAAACAAAAAGGAAGAGATTGTAGAAACAGTGACGCCCTTAACACCATATCCGCTGAGGATCTCAGCCATGTCCAGAGAGTTTTGTATGAAAGAACAAGAAATTAGGGAAGTATCTTGAAAATCTCTTAAATAATCCCAGCATATATTCTGAATTATATCTACTGATTTTTTTGTATATTCTTGCAAAATATATTTTGGTAGATAAGGATTGAAGCTTCCAAAAAGAATGAAGATTGAAGATCAACACAAATATGGAAAGGATCGACCATGTAAGGAAAGAATAAGTAGCCGTTATTGATCACATCCAAGGCTTATAAAAAGGCTCCAGTTTCCTCCTTGATGAACTAGTCGATTCCAAGTAAGTAATCGAATGTAGGAAATCTCGTGAGGTTTCTGAGTGTAGCCAATGAATTCTTGGTGAGAAATGTAGCCAGTAAGGTACTCTTGGTGAGGTGTAACCAAGGTTCTTGGTGAGTTTTGTAGCCAACTTTAAATTCAAACATGGAAAGAAAAAGAAAAACAGTACACATGCCTTTTTTTCCAACCTATAAACTTTAAGGTCCTTTTTTATTCAACGCATAAACTTTGGGGTCCTAAAAATAAACAATAAAAACCAATGGTCCAGAAAATAAATATCTCTATACTTCGAGATCCAAAATGCAAATAACCCAAGTTTTCAACCCATGCAACGAAAGGGATAATTTGTATACAACTGTTTATGTTATTTACAAATTTATCCTTGATATTTTTACCTATTCTAGCTTTTGAACCCATTTCATTTAACCGTTTTCCGATAAATATAACAACTTTTTCGGTGAATGCAGTGTGATTAGTGATGAAATTTGTTTTTGAACTGACGATAATGTTAGCAAAAGATTTTCAACTCATGTGACACATTCACCAGAAAAGTTGATAAAATTACCGAAAAAGTAGCTAAATAAAATTATTTGAAAAACTTAGAGTGGGTAAATATTAACTCAAAATTGTTAACTTTTAATTTCATACTAGATACTACTAATTCTACATTAACTTTTACCATTTGAGATTAACAATATCCATGCTCATCTTCCTCTGAATATTAATTTCAATGAACTTGGGGGGGGGGGGGGGGGAAGACCATGCATCCCTCTAGTTCCGCCGCTGCTTAGAAGTAATTTTAAAAAAATGAAACGACAGAAGGGAAACATCGCCTCAAATTCTGGATTGTGTGGGCTATATAAGGAAAGACTAATAATAATAATAGACTAAAATCCTAAGATCTTCTAATAACCATAGAATATGAAATACCTCAAATTGAGACTCATCAACTCAAAGCGATTTTATGGATATTTGGGTGATTAAAAGAAAAACAACAAGCAAATAGATATATGATCAATAATAAAGAATAACGCTCACCACATTGATCTAGCTTCTCAAATGATGCTTAAAGGATCATCCAGCAACATGCCAATGAAATAACACAAAGAAACTTCACTAAGTCTCGTCTAAAAGGGATTTTACCAACTAATCTCGAAAGTAGCGACTCCTAGTCACCACCACTAACTCTAATGGATAAAGATAAGAGAGATTTGAGGAAGGATTTTCAAATACCCAATGATTTCATTAATCATCTTCAAAGTCATAAACATGAGCTATTCAATAAAATAACAAGGAGTAACTATTTATAGGGGGAGGGATTACTCGATAAAACCTAGGAAATGTCCCAGTTACGGGCGTGACACTCAAAGGTCACGGTCGTGATTGGCCTTTCTTGTGCAGCGGGCCTTCACTCTAGCTTGTGGTCACAGTCGTGACCTTTGTCTTCCTAGAGAAGGTTCTTCTAAGTCGTGGCACGTCATAGTCGTGACCATCAAGTGTCACAATCGTGACTTAGAAGGTCACGAGCGTGACTTGTGGATGGCAATAGAGCTGAGAGTAGAGATGGGCCGCGAGTATGACCTTGTGGTTCATGATCGTGACATGTTGTTGTCCCTTCTTGATTCTCTTCTCCCACTTCTTCCTTCACTTCTCAGGGCGATCCAGGATTGACTCGGGAAAGTGTGTTGACCACCCTTCGGCTATTCCACATGTCGAGACCAAAAGAGACCCAAGACCCCAAGGTCTTCCATGAATGGTTCAAAATGCACTTAGGCTAAAGAGTAGCTCGTTCCAAATGGTTCAAATTATCAATAAATTTGTGCTCATTTGTGCTCATTCTGTTTTATCTCTCTCTCTTTAACCTTCTATTCTATTTGTTTCCATTATTATGTTCCCTAGCTTACATACTAGAGTCCTCCAGCAAGCATTGACGGTAACAACATGAAGGCCATCGATGGTGGATGAGGAAGAAGAACGTACAACCCGAACATCAATATGTCGTCTAATGCATCTAAGAGTGGGATTAATCATGTGTCATAGATTGACTCTACAATAAACTGAGCAACTCAGGAAATTTTCCATCGGCTACATAATTTTGAACTGACTTGATACAAACCCAGATGCTCAAAGATGCATAGAACCCAGAAAAATACATTGAATTGTCAAAGATGAGGAGTTGAACTAGGGAAGAGTACAAGACAAACAAATTGGTTGAAGACAACATAGGAGTAGCTTTTAAGTAAAAAACCAAAAGAGATATGGAATCACATAAACATGGAATTCGCTTATCTAATTTATTCTTACATTTGGGTTCTAGTCTTCCAGAGGTGCAAAGTCAACCTGGAATTGAGGGTCGTCGTACCAAACTTAGTTTGTTTGTTGATAGAACAAGTGAACAACTCCTTCCCCCTTCCTTTTTCTCTCTCTCTTACGGAGCCTTTGGTTAAGGGATTGGCATAAGAATTTTTTTCAACTTTCTCAACTTGACTAAATTTTCTCATGTTTAGTTACAAAATAAGAATGAGAAAGCTTTATGGTAGGTCCCATTATTTTTCCATGGAGGGGTTGGAAAAGTTTGTTTCCCATGGGAAAAGGAATGTTTTCTCTTGGAAAAGTTTTGCCTAGGAAACTTTTTCATGGGAAATGAAAATAAATACATTAATCATAGATAAGTTAACTTGATAAATAATTTTCTCGTTATTAAAACCTTACCTAATATGTCTTACTCCCTTCTCTTTAACTAAAAGGGACAAATATGGTAACATACCACTCCTTCCGTTTCTTAATTGGCATTTTTAATTTGTGTTTGGAAAGATATCAAAAAAATTATATTGATAAAAGATATTTTCGCTTTGGTTATATAATTGTGTTGGAAATTTTGTAAAATAGTAATTAATATTATATTGTAATTGTAAAATGACAGATATAATGAAAAATAAAAATTTATTAAATTAATATATATTGAGAAATTAATGGAGAAATAACTAATATTATATTAGAAATGTGAAGTGAGATATTAAGGAATGGAGTGAGTAATTAAAATATCTCATTTTTTAATAAGCATGTCAAAATTTGAAAGTACAGTTAAATATTTCATTAACTTTATAGTTATAGAAAACTATAACTAGTTATTCTATTAGTATTTCATTGGAAGTTATAGAGTAATGACATGTGACATTCTATTAAGATTTAGGGGCATGTTCTAATATATTTAATAGATAGAATAGATAATAGATAATCAAAAAAGTGAAAACCATCCAAAAAAAACCGTAGGCCCAACGTCAAGGTATGTGGGCCTGTGGCTGTTCCACCCCCTGCCCCCTTCTTTCTCTGTTTCTGGAGTATGAAAATGCAGTGCCTACGCAACGTCTGCTCCCCCTCTCTTCCCTCTCCCCTCTCCCCTCTCCTGTCTCTAACCGGCGACTGAAAACCAGCGGCTTCTGACCGGACAAAACCCACTGGTGGGGTCACACCGTCCATTCGACCAAGAGCCCCCAACTACCACCCCGAAGACGCACTAACTGGTTATCCAATTGTTCGATCTAGGGTTTGTCGCTAACTAGGATTCGTTCTTGGCCATGTCCTGCAATTCCGGCCAGGTCCGCCACGGGTCCCGTGTCAGGATCCGTGTCGACCCTGGTAGGTACGACATCCCCAATAGCCGAGTCCTGGTAACGTAGAATGCATGCATTTCACAAACTGTGGAGTGCGATTATGGAATTAAGTTTATTTCAAGCTTCAAGCTTGATCATGTTTGTTGGAGCCTCGAAGGGGGATTGAAACTTATAAATACAAGGATGTTAAGAAACTGAATAATACTTCTTTATTAGATAAACGTTGAGGTATAAGAGAGATAGAGGAGGTTAAGAACTCGACAAGATTAGAATTGTTGAGGTCCTTGATATTGCTTACAAAGGTAGAACATTCAGGGAGAGGTTCTGTAGAGGAGCCTCACAGACGAGGCAGATGAAGGCATGTAGGGGCCTCACAGACGAGACACAGAGGAGGGGCCTCACAGATGAGGCAGAAAGGAGGGGCTTCACAGACGAGGCTTGTGATGAAGAGCCTCATAGATGAGGCAGAGAAGAAGGACCTCATAGACGAGGCAGAGAAGAGGGGCCTCACAGATGAGGCAGAGAAGAACATGACGAATTACAATGGATATCAAACTCACAAAGCCTTAGTGCTTCAAGGCTTTGCTACAGAACACCTCACCTACATAAACCAAACCATCAATCATATTGTCAAATAAAAAGACATCATAATAAATTATTCAAACTATATATATATATAGAAAAATTGGATTCTAATAATCCCTACTTTTGCAAATTGGATGATGGTGGTCTCTACTTTCACTTTGTATTCTGGTGGTCCAAAAAAAAATATAATTGGATTTGAGTGGGACGCCGCCGAGTTGAGTGGTGGTGAGTTTTTCTGACATGGGTGTATTTAGACCTGTCAATACGGGCGGGCGGGCGGGTTACGGGTCGGTCGTATATCGGGTTCGGGTAAATACTGGTCTGGTGTATTTCGGGTTCGGGTAAATGCGAGTCGGGTGTATTCCAATTTCGGACGGTTTGGGTCGGGTTTACGGGTCATGACCGCCCTTTTTCTCACTCACTTACAACTAATAAAATTGATTATAATTGGTCAAAGACACCTGTGTAATGTACTATTCCATTCCAAGTTCAATCACCATGATATGTCATAGTTGTATAGACATATTACTATACACCCAAGGGACAAAATTTGGCAATCTTCAAGTCTACTAGTATTATGCGGTTTACGTCAACAATCCACGAATAACAGTACTTATGAAATATATAGGATTTTGGGATGCTAATATACTGAACTTTTAGGGTATTGGGCAATACTGCACTGACCTTTGACCTTTGACAATAATACACTATTTTACTGAAAGAGAGGAGAGCGGCGGGACTACAAGAGTTAGAGGGTTCACTGAAAGAGTGAGTGAGTGACAGTGTTAGGTAGGGGTGTTCATTGGGTCAAACCCAGACCAACCCGAACCAGACCGGACTGGACCGGAACCCGAAATAGCCAAAACTTTGGACCAAAGACCAGACCGGAAACAACTGGTCCCAACCCAGACCAACCCAATTAGGACTTGGCCCGGACAAACCCAGACCGGTTTGGACCAGTTGAGATTTTTTAAAAATTTTCTATTCAAATTTGTAAAATGATTGATTAGTTAATGAATGTATGTCATTTTGTTAGAAATTACATTTTTTTTGTAATGTAAGTTATTGTTTATGAAATTATGGTGGGAAATTTTAGAAAGTAATGAATTATACAAATTTAAATGATATAATAATATGGTAGAATACATAACAAATATGACAAAATTTGTACTCACGCACAAATACATACAAAGTTGGCTAAAATTTAATTACCATTTACGTGAATTTATACAAAGTCAAAATAGGATGAATTTATGTCAAAATAATTATCTTTCTAATTTTGTGGGGAGGGGTTGTTGAATTAGGATATAATATTTTTTTAGGTGATAATATTTTATTATGCGTGATTAGCGCCTACAATATCATGAATATTTTTTTTGAATAAATTTAAATTTTATAATAATTGGGTTTTCGGTCCGGATTTGGGTTTTTCGAGGTTTAGAGCAACCCGGACCGGAACCCGAAAACGTAAAAAACTTGGACCGAAGACCGGACTGGTTACCATTCGGTCCGGGTTTGGTCCGGGTTTTTGGTCCGGTCTTTTTGGGTCAACCGGTTCGGACCGAAATATGAACACCCCTAGTGTTAGGATTTTGTTTTGGTCATTTGTTATTTGATTATTTCATTTGTATGTCTCTCTCTACGCATAACTTTCTAAAAGCCACCTAATATTTTACTTTTGGGCCTTAATTTTCATGAAATGGGCCCATTTTTTTGCACAACTCCAAAGTAGACAAAACACTTAAAATTAAAGTATCTGACCCAACGGGTCGACCCAAACCTGACCCAACCTGACCCGTTTTTTACCGGGTTCTTTGGGTTGGGTCATTTTTGGGTCCCGGGTCGAAATTTCGTGTTCAAAACCCATTTTTGCGGGTCGGTTTGGGTCGAGTCGAGAATTGCCAGGTCTAGGTGTATTTGACTGGGTTGACATTAATGTGCCATGTCAGAAAATCTCCGAGTCACCACCACTCAACTCGGCGGCGTCCCACTCAAATCCAATTATATTTTTTTTTTGGACCACCAGAATACAAAGTGAAAATAGGGACCACCATCATCCAATTTGCAAAAGTAAGGATTATTAGAATCCAATTTTCCTATATATATATATATATATAATCAAAAATCGTAGGGGCCAACAATTCAGTTGCAAAAAAGAAATCGGTCAAATATTTTTCAAACTAACGGTAAGTACTTAATAAATGACAATGATATGTGTAACGCCCCGACCCCATCAATGAATCTTTTAGAATATATTTATTTTTTCAGAAATCATTGTTAGAGTTTGTGATATAGAACTGTTAAGTTTATAATTAAAATTTTGGTTGGTTATTTGAAAGTGCTAGGTTTTGATATGGTCTGTTTTGGTTCTGGTCTGTTGAACCTTTAGAGGGTTTTTATTCTTAGAAATTGTTATTTACATAGATGAATCTAAAGTTTAATTAATATCCCTAAACTCAGAAAATTGTCCAATAAATCCCTGAAAGCCGGTTAATAAATTTTAGAAAATAAAAAAATTGAAAATAGAAAAAAAAATAATTTTCGATTGGCCAATTCCGCTAAAATAGAAAAAAAAATTCTACATTGTGATTGGCCAATTCCGCTACAATCACTCCCGTGGCTCTATTTCATAGGACCCACAATGATTTCTATTATAATATATAGATTATTATTATTATTATTATTTATTATTTATTATTATTATTATTATTACGCCAAAATAATTACTGATAGTTGCACCAAAATAATTTAATTCATCATTTATCTATTTTTTCATTGGTCGTAATCCTTACAATTAATCTCCTTTCTCCATTCAACGAGACCCACAAACTATACTATTAACATTATATAGATTATTGTTATTATTATTTTATCATTATCATCATCATCATCATCATCATCATCATCATTATTATTATTATTATTATTATGCCAAAACAATTACTGATAGTTGCACCAAAATAATTTAATTCAACATTTATCTATTTTTTGATTGGTCGTAATCCCTACAATTAATCTTCTTTCACCATTAAGCGGGACCCACAAACTTTACTATTAATATTACATAGATTATTATTATTATTATTATTATTATTATTATTATTATTGTTGTTATTATTATTATTATTATTATTATTATTATTATTATTATTATTCCTAAACTCGTCCGATGCACGAAGTGTAACAAAATAGTTGTTTTAAAGGGGGAAATCATGACCAACTAATCATCGATACATAGTAAACGGTACGAAACATTGATGAAATTATTAAAAGAAAAACATCACAATAAATTATTCAAACAAAACATGTCTTATTATTATTATTATTATTATTATTATTATTATTATTATTATTATGCCAAAATAATTACTGATAGTTGCACCAAAATAATTTAATTCAGCATTTATCTATTTTTTGATTGGTCGTAATCTCTACAATTAATCTTCTTTCTCCATTCAGCGGGACCATCAAAAATTTATTATAATATTATATAGATACTAATGTTTGAGACTTCGTAGGATTCGTTTAAGGATATATTTTTTAATTTCTTGAATTGTAAATAAAATCTAGAAAGAAATAGAAAATAAAACATAATTTAAATTAAAATTGAACACTACTGTTTGAGACTTAGTAGGACTCATTTTGAATGTAACTGCTGTCAAGCAGACTTAGATTAAAGATATATTTTTTAATTTTTTTAATTGTAAATAAAATCTGAAAAGAAATAGAAAATAAATTACAATTTAATACGCTGTGATTGGTCTAGACTCCTTGAAACGCTCCCGTGACTTTATTTCGTGGGGCCCACAATGATTTCTATTATAATATATAGATGATTATTATTATTATTATTATTATTATTATTATTATTTCAAACTAACTATAATTACTGATAGTTGAACCGAAATAATTTAAATCAGTATTTATCTACTTTTTGATTGGTCGAAATCCCTACAATTAATCTTCTTTCTTCATTTAGCGGGACCCAAAAACTTTACTATTATTATTATTATTATTATTATTATTATTATTATTATTATTATTATAGTCAACGCAAAACAATTACTGTTATTTGCACCAAAATAATTTAATTAGAGTCCAAAGCAGTCAAGGATTAGTGATACTTTATGGCTTTTTTAATTTTAAAATAAAAGCTGGATTGAAAATAAAAAAAAAATTGAAAAGAGAAAAAAATATATATAACTTTTTACATTGTGATTAGCCAATTCCCCTACAATCACTCCCGTAACTCTTTGTGGGACCCACTGATGTATATTTGGTCCCAAATACACATCATGGGAACCAAATCGAAGCTTACATTGAAAAGGAGCTACATTCACTCACATCCCTCTCACAAATGGAAGATTTCATCAAGGGCAATCAGATACTTTGCTCTATATCTCAAGAACCATAAAGCTATTGAGAAAGTCATCATAGAGTCAAAGATAGACCATTCAAAGAGCTTTCCAATGGTTTTTGAATTTTGAAGTTTGGAGAAGAAATGAGCAAGTTATTCAAGTTTTAAACTAGCTTAGTTCATTTTGATTCTTTATGATGTCAAACTTGTAATAGATAATGTAAGCTAGAAATCCCTTCTATTCTTGATATGGCACGCCTAGAAGGTTCTATTCTACTATAAATAGACCCCTTGGGAAGCCCTTGTATTCATTCAATCATATACAAAGAATACAAATCAAAACACATATGTTGTTTTCTCTCTAGTTTCAAAACTAGAATTGTAGTTCTCTTGAGGGAGGAATACGTCATCTCTACTTCTATTCTAAGGTTGGCATCCTTAGATGGTGAAAGGTATAATTTGAGGAAACATTGGAGTGGTGTGCCTATATCTCCATTGAAAAATCCAAAGCCATTATCATTCATTTCATTCGTGAGTTTCATTCTTGATTCATTTGATCTTGTTATTGATTCTACATTGTTTGAATTACAATTTCATTCGAATCCCATATTAAACATCCAAGAAACTTACATTCCATTCATTCACTCATTCGTTCCATTCATTCCATTCATCCATCTCATTCGTTCATTCATCCATTCCATTCGTTCATTCATCCATATACACGTTAATTCCATCATTATTCATTCATTCTTGTGATCAAGAATCAATCTATCCAACCCCCAAGTTTAAAGATCCTTATATTGTTGTGTAATGTGATCATCCTTGATCTCATTATACATCAAAATTGGTATCTGAGCCTAAGAGATTGGTTCTTGTGCCAACTTTAAACATTTTTCCATCACCATTCATCCCACAAAATCAGCCCACACAAACGCCATCCATCCCCCACATCAAATCTCCAAATCGTCCATCAAGAAACCCACAAAGAATCCCCTTACCTAAATACAAACCCATCAAACCTAGCCTAAAAACATTGCCCATTTCGTCCTCCATATCCCCACACCAAAACCGTGAGTCTTGTTTGAATCTTTCTTCATCAAGATTCATATTCTATGGCTTGCAAAAGAACTAGCATGAATTCACAAAGTAATTTACAACGTTTGGAGCAACAAATTCATGATCTCACCAAACAAATGGAAGAACTTGGGATCCTTCAAAAAGGAGGATCAAGAAATGCATGTTCACGTGAGGTACATCCCTATGAGGTTGAATATGAAGCACCTTATGAATGGAGTAAACGTTCCAGCAAGAAGAATGGAAATAATGTTCAAGAAGAGTTTTTGCATTCAATTACAAAGGAGACTACATCAACAAACTTGAAAGAATGGAGCAAGGACGTGGTTGAATATACAATAGAATTCAGGCGGCAACTATGGACATATGCTCTTAAGGAGAATGATCCACGAGTTTTGGTATGTTACTCTTTTGGTCTTAATGATTACATTCGGCGTGGTGTTGTATATCAATCTTACACAAACTTGGAGGAGTTAAGTTCTTTAGCCCTTTATGTTGAAATACAAGTAAAGAGTAAAGAACTTTGGGATAAAACCCATATACAACAAAGACCTCACAAACCATCCCAACAATCCCACGCCAAGGACCTTCAAACTAAGCCACAAACTCGTCCCAGACCTCTCGTTCAAAAGCCTACAAATCTGTCCCAAAATGCTCCTAAATCTCTCGTCCAAATGCCTCCAAAACAGCCCCTACAACCTATTGCCCATCACTCCACAAAAGAGCCCTTAAACCTCCCCACACCTACTATCCAAAGCTCCTCAAAACAGCCTATAAACTTCCCCACTCCCATTGTCCCAAGTACATGTCTATGTTGCCAAAGTTTTGATCATGTTAAAAGTGTATGTCCTAAGGAGAAAGAAGTATCTTTGGTTGATTGTCAAACATCATTCAGCATGCAACCAGAAATTGAAAGTGTGGTATTTGATGTATTTGACGAGCATGAGGATGTTCATGAAACAAGTAATAACCTTGGCATGAATGAGGTATGTAGCGTGCCTCATGAAGTACACGAGGAAGAAAAAAAGGAGGATATTGTAATAGAAAAGATGTATGTAGAAGAATTAAATGGAGAAGAGTTGCTTGTTGTAAGTAAAGTCTTGAAAGAGGCTAGTGTACCGCAAGATCAACAACAAAGAGAGCCTATTTCTTACTCTCATCATACCATCCAAGAAGAAGTATGTTCATTGATCCAAGAAGGAGAAAGTAGTGCCATCTATAAGGACCATGGCAATGATATTGGCCTCGCTACAACAAGGGTCCAAACATTACAAACAGAGAGCTATTCACACGGTCATTCATTTCATGACAAGGACATTCATTTTGATCCAAGAAGTTTAGTAAGTCTTTGTTTTTACAAGATTTGTAAAAATTCATTATATTGTAATATTACTTCTATGGATTCTTGTTATACTTTGTTGGAAGAATCAAAGTTGTATGATAGGAGTATCATGCTCCAAGAGACGTCCCTATTACCACCTTGTGTCTCATGGCTCAAGGAGGATCAAAGCACTCTTATGGCACTTATGGAGAATAAGTATCATGAATTTGAAGAACCAAGGAGTCTCATTCTTACACCAGTGGAGGTTGGAAACCGTGAGCCTATAAAGGATCAATGTCCTTTACCATCACTTGTTCTCATTTGTGAATATTTGGATGAAAGACAAGCACCATCGACAAGTGACCACTCTCTCTTATCTCTTTGGAAACGTTTCTCTCCTATGAGTATCATCTTACAAAGTAGAAGTAGAAAGGAGTATGTAAATCCTTTGGAGTTAGCCTTATCGAAGCATGAGAAGCCACATGGAAAATTGGAGAAGTACTTGGAGAAATGTCCTTACCTCTCGTCCAAGAATATGCTATCTCAACATATCTCGTCAAATGGAGTAATTCAAGTGGACAAAAGGAAGAAAGGAATTATTCAAGAAGGGTCCATACTTGGATCCATACTTGAGGTACTATGTCTCTTAAAGGATGCTAAAGATCATCGTATTCTTTTATTCCCTATTCTTGCATCATATTTGTTCATTACAAATGGAGTTGAGAAAGGTAAAATTCCATCTCAAGGAAGTTGTCCCCTGGATTATTTTGGTGAAATACTAAGTGGAGAAAAGAAGAAGCTACATGCTTATGGCTTAGCATTCATACTTGTTGCTATCATGAGGGTATTTGAGCAAAAGGAATATTATCTTGGAGGATTCATGTTTAAGCTTCGTGATTCTTACAAAGTATTGGGGTATGCTTCATTTGATAAGGAGATTAAGCCATCATTATGCTTTGAGATGAAGTACTTGATTCGTTCATCAAAATCAAGTCACTTGGAGGAAGCAAGTCCTTTGACTAAAGGAAGTTTTCTAACGAGGAGATACATATTTGATTCAAGAGTACTTAGGCTTGAATATATCAAGGAGTTGTATGAAGATGATATTAAGATCGTCGAAGGTCATCCTTCAAAGATGGAACACCATATTACTATTGTCTTCATCATAAGTTACAAGCTTGAGAATCTATACCTTGAAGTTGAGAAGTTATATGAGATTTCTACATTCTCCATGAATAAACGAGATTTGAAGCACCATGATGTCATTGGATTATTCATGAGAAAACTTGGAAGAAAGTGGAAGTTCATCAAAGGGATCTATGATGATTTCAAAGTATTTAAAAAGAGAGTTTGTAATCTCTTCAAGGAACGCAAGAGGAAGAAGCAAGTTGATGTGAACAATACTTTTGGAAAGATCTCTTATAAGAAAAAGGATGAGCTTAGAAGAAGAAGTGCTACGTAACGGTTTAGAAGAAGTTTTGAAAAAGTTTGAGGACAAACTTTTTCAACCGGGGGAGAATGATGTATATTTGGTCCCAAATACACATCATGGGAACCAAATAGAAGCTTACATTGAAAAGGAGCTTCATTCACTCACATCCCTCTCACAAATGGAAGATTTCATCAAGGGCAATCGGATACTTTGCTCTATATCTTAAGAACCATAAAGCTATTGACAAAGTCATCCTAGAGCCAAAGATAGACCATTCAAAGAGCTTTCCAATGGTTTTTGAATCTTGAAGTTTGGAGAAGAAATGAGCAAGTTATTCAAGTTTTAAACTAGCTTAGTTCATTTTGATTCTTTATGATGTCATACTTGTAATAGATGATGTAAGCTAGAAATTCCTTCTATTCTTGATATGGCACGCCTAGGAGGTTCTATTCTACTATAAATAGACCCCTTGGGAGGCCCTTGTATTCATTCAATCATATATAAAGAATACAAATCAAAACACATATGCTGTTTTCCTCTCTAGTTTCAAAACTAGAATTGTAGCTCTCTTGAGGGAGGAATACGTCATCTCTACTTCTATTCTAAGGTTGGCATCCTTAGATGGTGAAAGGTAGAATTGGAGGAAACATTGGAGTGGTGTGCCTATATCTCCATTGAAGAATCCAAAGCCATTATCATTCATTTCATTCGTGAGTTTTATTCTTGATTCATTTGATCTTTTTATTGATTCTACATTGTTTCAATTACAATTTCATTCGAATCCCATCTTAAACATCCAAGAAACTTACATTCCATTCATTCACTCATTCGTTCCATTCATTCCATTCATCCATCTCATTCGTTCATTCATCCATTCCATTCGTTCGTTCATCCATATACACGTTAATTCCATCATTATTCATTCATTCTTGTGATCAGGAATCAATCTATCCGATCCAACCCCCATGTTTAAAGATCCTTATATTGTTGTGTAATGTGATCATCCTTGATCTCATTATACATCACCCACAATGATTTCTATTATAATATATAGATTATTATTATTATTATTTTTATTAGAGTCAACACCAAAATAATTACTGTTATTTGCACCAAAATAATTTAATTGAGAGTCCAAAGCAGTCAAGGATTAGTGATATTTTTTGGTTTTTTAAATTTTAAAATAAAAGCCGGATTGAAAATTAAAAAAATTGAAAATAGAAAAAAATATATAATTTTCTACATTGTGATTAGCCAATTCCCCTACAATCACTCCCGTAACTCTATTTGTGGGACCCACAATGATTTCTATTATAATATATAGATTAACGTCAAATTTTAGGACTAATGTTAAAACTAATATTAAAGTTGTAATACACCTCTCTTATTCATGCCAGAACTACTTAGACCCTGGGTACTTCAGGGTCTAATTACTCTAACTAAACCAGAATTGAATTCCGACGTCACAAAGCTCGCTTGGCGCCCTTGAAAGTTCGGACTTAATTGAAAATAATATAAACGTAATGAATCAAATATTAATCCACTGTATCTTTGAATTGTTTAAGGGTACCAAGTCAGTTTTACGACGTGGGAATTCATTTTTGGTTTAGTCAGAGTAAATAGATTAAAAGTTTGGCACATTCTCAGCCAAAAAGTCAGTTTGGATTATTTTCAGCCATTCACCTCTGATTTCGGATTATTTTTGAGCCAAAAACCCTTTTTTCAGCTATGGTAGTTGAAAATTGCATAACCATTAATTTATCAAAAATAAATCACATATATAAAAAAAGATTTATATCTCACTAAATAGGATTAACAATTGTGATAAGTTACTTTCATCAATATATTTTCATTTTGATTTTATTTATGGTGGAATTGATGTTACCTGCACTTCTCACTATGATAGTTGAAAAAAATCAATTTTGGAAAAAATATTCTTCAAATATTAAATTTTGTAAAAGATTATATCTCAACAAATAGGATTACTTATTATAACAAGTTCTTTAATCAATATATATTAATTTCGATTTTCTTAAAGGCATATTTTAAGGTAAATATACATTTCAACTACAATAGTTGAAAATAGTTGAAAAAAAAATCAATTATGATAAAATGTTCGGTCCCCCAATAAAAAATTGTTGGTTTTGCCCTTGCTTCTAAAGTCAGTTTTTAATCCTTTTTAAAGATGTTTTAAAGGTGTGATTGTGCTAAATGTTATGAGGTTGTTACGAGTCAAAGTTCCCCAAATTACTCCCACACTACTAAAAATGTATGTATTACCAACCATTTTTTTCCAATCAATTTAAAATGGTTGGAAGAACCAACCATTTTAGCAATTATTTCATATTTCAATTATTTTTCAAAAATTTTAGTAGGAAAAAGGGTTGAAAATTCCAACCAATTTTGCTAAAATTGGTTGAAAAATTTTCCTACCATCATTTTTCCTACTATTTGAAATTGGTTGGAAAAATAGTTATTAATCCAACCATTTTTCCAACCATTTTTAAATATCTAGTAGGAAAAATGATAGTAGGAAAATTTTCCAATCATTTTAGCATAAGTGGTTGGAATTTCCATCCATTTTTCCCACTAAAATTTTTTAAAAATAGTTGAAATATGAAATGGTTGCTAAAATGATTAGTTTTTCCAACAATTTTAAATTGGTTAGAAAAATGGTTGGTAATAATTAGTTTTTAGTTGTGTCAATTCTATGAACCTTATTTTACGTACTTTGGACGATGATATGCGTGTAGCGGCAAGATGATGATAAGCATGCTAATTTTTTTTTTGTTAAAAAAAGGTATATGTCACATTACTATTGTGATTAACTAAATAAAGAAATATATATCGATCATCAACTAATTAAGCAAAATTGTAGGAATATTCCCATAAATTTAAAAGAAAAAATTAATGTTTAAAAATTTTGAATTTATAAAATTAAAAAATAAATAGAAAAGATAAAGAAAACGATATTTTTACTAATATTTAATAGAAAAATAAAAATAACTATTCTTTAAAAAAACAAATGAAATTATTAAAAATGTAACATTTTTGTAGAAAATGTTATATTTTAAAAATGAATCAAGATGTAAAAATATTGGGTAATGCTATTTACCGCCCCCCTTTTTACTAATGTCGCCCCCCCAAAAGACGATTTTGCCCTTTATATAATTCAACTCACCTTCTCTCTAAAACTCTCTCTCTCTCTCTCCTCTCTTTCTCTCTCTGAAATTTTGATTTATTTTAGAAATTAAACCTAAAATGTCAATAGAAGGTGGTAATTCAAGTGAAGAACAAGAGGTTAGTTTGTAAAATTTAAATTCAAAAAAAAAATAATGAAACGAAAATTTTTTCCGGAAATGCACGGTTGCGCTTGCGCCAGATCGGTGAGGCAGCTGCGTGCCGTCTGCGTCTTGACAACAGCGTTCGCACGCGGCGCTGCGCGCAACGGCGCCTTGCTTTCAAAGCAAAAAAATTTTCATTTTTTTTTTGTTTTTTAGTTTTTATAAAATGTTTATATTATTGTTTATGTAAAAAATATTATTTATTTATTTATGTTAATATTATTAAGGTAATAAATGTCGTTAATTATAATTGTTATGTAAATTTTGTTAAAACATATTATCATAAATAAGATGTTAAGAAGTGTTGTTGTTATTATTATATTATGGTAATTATGCTAATTTTTATTGTTGATATTGTTATTTAAATAAAATTTTTATTAATATTTAATGTTATTAATTATAATTATTATGTTTAAATTATGTTAATTAATATTATTAAAACAAGTTGTTTATAAGTGTTGTTGATATTATTAACAATATTAGTAAATGTTGTTAAAAGTATTATTTATTTATTTAAAATAATATCATTATGGTAAATAATGTTGTTAATTGTTATTATTATGTTAATTATGTTACAATGTTTTTTTTTAATAATATTATTATTATGATAATTAATATTAGAATTGTCTGTTATTTATTAATGTTGAAGCTACTAACATTATTACGAATTAGTATACCAGTTATTATTAGTATATTAATAATAATTGTTTTTATTGTTTGTAGGTTTTTTTGGAGGACTTTGGCGGGGACGGCGTTGATTACTCCTCACATTTTGTAACGCAAAATGTGTTGAAATATTGAAGCGTTGCAAGGTTGGGCCAATGGAGTAACTGCGACAATCGGTTTTAGGTTTGTACGGGCTTCGTACAAGAGAAAAGATGCCGATAGTCCGTTAAGGTGTTATTTGAAGTGCTGGAGGTACGGAAAGTATCGTGGCAAATTGAACGATCTAGATGATGCGGCTCGTCGGAGGACGTCAACGAAGGCGTGCCAATGTAAATTCGCCATTGTTGCGTGGACTCGCAACGAAACGGAATGGCGAGTTAGAGTGTGCGACGGTGACGGGAAGACAATCATGCCTTCATCGTGTGCGAGGAAGGGCATCGCCACGACATCCATTAACCTCTGAAATGAAAGAACATGTCCGGATATGACCAACACGGTGCACCGCGACGATACAAACGTCGTTGAAGATTAGGTTCCCCGCATCTGCGATAAACGTGAAGCAAGTTTACAACGAGAGGGCAAAGATGCGCACTGAGGAATTGGATGGTAGGACGGCTGCGGGGCAATGCTTGCGCATGGCGAAACTTCGGTAGTGCGTCTCTTTTGTCGATTATGATAACGACGAAGCTTCGTCGGTGTTTTATGCCATCCTTACTCATTGAAGTTGCTACGTACGTACCCAAATGTCATTCTCATTGACACAACGTACAAGACAAACAAGGCAAAGTGGCCTTTATGTGAGCTCGTAGGCATGACACCGACGAACCGCAAATCTGATAGCACTTCCGTTACATGCGGGACGAGAAGATGGAATCTTATGAGTGGCTATTGTGAGAGTGTATGAATTGTTGTACCGATTTAATTCCATCCGTGTTTGTGACGGACAATTTGGATGCTTTGTTGAAGGTCGCGGGGTTTACCCAAATGTGCATCATCTTTTGTGCGTGTGGCATATTGCGAATGATGTGGAGAACAAAGTGAACGTCCTTCTTTGCAAGAAGCTCGGACTCGGGCTTCATTTCGACATCATTTCGAACGGCCTTGATGCGTAAGATCGTTGGAGATTTCAATGTCAAGTGGAAAGAGGTTGTTAACGCGTGGATCGGGCAAAACAAACCGATAGTTGATTATCTTACGGGAACGTGGCTGAGTCATAAGGAAAAATTTGTTTGTGCTTGGACCGACAACGTACCTCATATGGGAACACAACCACTTCAAGAGTTGAGCCGGCATTCATCACTAAAGTATTATATCGGCGGTTCAGAGGCACCTTCGATCGTGTGTTTGCGAAGATTCACTTTCACTTGGAGAATCAACATACGGAGATTAAGAGGAGCTTGAGCGTCAAGGAGCACGCATAGGAATTAGGTCGATCGCATTTCTTTAAGAATTTGCACGGAAGAGTATCTCATCATGCGTTGGACCTTATGTCGTATGAGCTCAATAAGATGCTGGCGATGAGGTATGAAAATGAATGCTACTTATGCGATCACCTGGTGTCGAGGACCCACCTTCTCCCGTGCGCGTGTTCTATGATGGAAGTTTACGAATCTGGAGAGCCAATTCCGCTGACACGGATAAATGTGTTTTGGAGACAACTGTCAGTGATTGGCGATGGTGAAGCTGCATGCTCAAATGATATTCCACCAGGTACAGACTTAGAACATTTTGAGGAACTGGCTAACCAGGTTCGGGAGAGTGACCTAGCAGTTGTACGACACGTGAACAGTGTCCTCAATGGAAAGTTGAATCCCGACAGTGAGCATATTCACGATCATGAACAAGCCCTCCACGGCCGGCGGCCGAAGACATCAAAATCAACGCGACGCAATCCCAGGTGCGTTTGAGTACGGACGATCATCGGGACGGTAGCAAGACAACGCATTAATTCGTCGAGGAAAAAAGGGAACCGATTCTTCATCGTTGGGATGGGGTCAACGTGTTTGCGTATATTTATAGTACTTGTTTGGTTTGCAATAGTGACCATATATTGTTGTTTATAACTTAAGTTAATATGATTCGCAGTATCAACCGGATGCGTCGAAGAACTTCCGTTCGAGGCGCTTTGCCACATTTCATTCCGCCATACGTCGTTGGATGGACGGATGTGGAAGCCGATGGCAAATGGGTTGAGATCGTGGCGAGGCAGGTTACGGGGATCAGGAAAAGTGGTCAATCGCTAGGGTCTCAATGAGCACTGAGTTGCGGGCGAATGAAAATGCATATGTTTCTGCGTTTTCTAACAGCAAGGAGATTTTCCTTGAGACACACGCACGGATTTACAGCCACTTGGCTGGGCCAGCCCCGTTCGAACATTGGATGTCGGCTCCAAATGACCACTTCATGCTTATACATTTACGGGATGACTGCCCTCTACCGCCGATTCATATTGGATGGCGAGCAGCTAGAGACATAACTGTTGAGGGTTGGGATGAGCCTTTCCAGGCTCGTATTGATAGATGGCAGGCTATTAGGGCCGCTCAACGCCAATGATTGTTGTAGTTGTACCGTTGTATACATATACCCATTAAAAAAAACAATAAAAACACAAATTTGAAAACTGACCGCATAATCAGGTAGTTAGTTCAACACAAAGCCATACTTAGTTTAGGGTACAATAAAAACAATGAAATTAAACAACACCATCTACTCCTCATCATCATCGTCTTCCTCCTGGGGGACTTCAATGTGCATCTGATGGCACCAACGCCCGTGCAAATCGACCATCTCATCGTACCAAGCACGGTTAATTGTATTGCCTCATCGTCCGCTTGGGCGATGCCTCCCCGTTGAACTAATGAAGCCCATGTATAGGCCACTTTTATAAAAAAATTACAAAAAAATCATCGGATCAATAAAAATACAACAAAAATAAAACATAAAATAATTAATTATGATGAGTGTTTAAGTGTACTTAGGTGTGTCGGAAGGTCATCCATCGATTGGCTTGGAGGCATTGTTGTTCAAAAATTTGTGTGAATGGCCCGCATACCAGTCGTTGTAGGCGACATCCGACTCCCACGGCACTTGTTTCGTGCGGGGCACATCACGCGACATTTTGTTGTTGATTGGAAACCCGCCCGATCGTGGCGACGTTAGCCTCCGAATTCCAGGTTTGTAGGGCCCTTCACGGTCGTTCGGCGCTATTTGGGGCGATAATCGCCGTGGGATATGTTGTAGGTGCCCTAATCGCCGAACGACACGATCGGGCATGTACTGACATGATGTCGTATGCACGAATGCCTCCATTGTACAACGTCCCGGGTACATGACTTTGTACGGCAGACCGTCTGACGGCCCAACTCACACGATCCGTCAACGCATCCAACGAGGCCCTCAACCGCCGCAGCGCCGTCCCGAACTGGTGGCGGATGGGGACCACCCGCCGCTGAGGCCCATTAACGGTGCTCGCGTGTGGCCTAAAATCGTGAAAGTACTCGTAGATCCGGGCTGCAGCAGGTCAAACACCCGCCATCTTGGCTGTCCCACCGCCGCCATCCCTAATCGGGCGGTAAAGGAACGCCAAGGTCACCGCCCCCAAGCAATGCGATCAACGATAACATCGTGCCGCCACGGATGCGCCTAATTCTATCCCTCGATTTGTCCACAAGGATAGTGTTACCGAGCATGCTCAACAACCACGCCCGTATCCTATGGGGAATGGGAAAACTGGTCGTTAAACTGATCGTCCTCAAATGGGAGTCAGCTATGCCACCCTTGTCATAAGTGCTATAAGCCTTCAGCTCCGCCATTGCTTTTTCAAAAATCACGGGCACGTACTGGTTAACGACTTCCCGAGGAAGTCCTTCAGGCATCAAGCCATCAACTGCAAGACCCAATATATGTTGCACATCATGCAACATGATCGTCATTTCACCAAAGGGAAGGTGAAATGTGTTTGTGTCGGGTTGCCACCTCTCAACGAACGCCGAGATCAACGTCGAGTCGATGTGATCGTACATCAGCTCCGGCAAGTTGGCTATTTGGATTCTTCCCAGTGCAGCCTGGCATTCAGGTTCCAACTGTGCGTGTACTGACCACAACTCCCTCAACGCATTCTTCTTCGTCAGGCAGTCAAGGACAACACGAGGCGAACGCTCGCGACCCTCCCATATTACACTAGCAATGTGACCTCCAAAGCTCGGTATAAATTAGGGAATTGCAGGTCCCCCGGGAACGTTACCACCAATCTTCCAGGAATTGTCGGCGCTACGGTTCCTCTTACGATATCTCGCTCGACCTGCGTCACGAGCGAATCGCTCCTGCCCACCCTTCGAATTGGGGCAAACTTGCGGATGCATCCTCATCGGCATGAAACCCGATGGCTCGTAACTGGCCCGATGGTCGAAAAATTGGCGGAGGTCGGGATCATCTCATCTCGGGCTCCCTGTCTCATCGTCCCCGACTCGATGTTGTAGAGTCGCTAGACTCACCTATGGCCTGGTTGAGATGGTCAACGAAATCCATGGCTCGACTACCGTGTCCTCGGGTGGTCCCCACATCACTGCATCCGCATTACCACGACCGGCAGTCGAGTTAGCTTCATCTTGCGTCTGTGGGGATCCCGGACTCACCCCCTCCAACCACTCACAAGTCGATTCGCGGTCGAAACCCGCGGCCCTTGCCCTTCCTACCATTTTAGATCACGCAAAATGAAGACATACATAACAACCAAAATCATTTAAGTCGCAAGAATATGCGCAAATGGGTTAGCGTGTGTTGGTTACCTAAGTCGTGTCACGAGGCAAGAGGATCGTGTTATTGTCGAGGAGAGTGTGTTGTTTAACTGTTAATATATGGTTGAAAAGACTTTCGTCAGTAATCGACTTCTCGTTTAATTGTTTGGTTCCCAAAAAATAACGCACTGTCAGCAGTGAAATTGCGCGAGGTCTACAGTGCTCTGGGAGTTAGAAGCATATCAGATTCGATACAATGTAATGTTTCTTGTTGACCCACCAGGCTGCACAATAGAAACATTGCATTGTACCGAATCTGATACGCTTCTAACTCCCGCACCCGCGGACCTCGCCAATTCATCACGACGATGGGCTACTTATTGGGGACCAAACAGATAAACAAGAGTTGATGCGGGGCATTGATTAACCTTCTCAACCATACATTATCAGGTTACAACACACACTCTCCTTGGACACTAATATGACCCAAAACTCAACCTCTTTCTTTCACGTATACAACTAACATACAATAACTATACATTAACATAATTATTATCCTAACGTACCATCACAAAATAACCTATATATCCACTTACGTATCAACCGGTTGATGAGTACCTAAGTTATTAAATGGATGTGACATAACTATTATGTCATCTTTTGGAGTTATTAGTACATAAATTGACAATTAAGTTGGATTATGAATAAATTACCCATACCAACTATATACGCCAACTTACTTACAAATAACAACCAAAATCATCCAAACTCAACATCCTTCTAACACAACTACATATAAACTATTCGGAATATACACTAACCCGTAAACTTAGCCCTACATCACAATTACCATTTTTTTCTAAGCCAATTAATCACTAACATTAACACATGCTTAATCACTAAATAATATTAACGCATTAAATATTAACAACGAATCAATATCACTGATATTAATCACTACTAATTGTCATATTAACACATGCATAACATTAATATTGATATTAACAATATTAATTTTCATAACACAATATTAATAAAAATAATACAATTAATCACTAATAATTATCAAATTAACACATAATTAACTATAATATTCATAATAACAATATTAATAATTTTCATATTTAATAATAACAATATTAACTTTAATAATAAATATAATATTTAATTTTTATTTATTATTTAACAATATTCTAATAACAATTATTAACAATAATAATATTATTAGCAATTATTATCAATAACACTATTAATAAAAATAACAATAACAATATTAATAAACATAACAATAACAATATTAATAAATATAACAATAATAACAATTAATATTAATAAATAAAACAAAAAAACGAAAAAAAAAAATTAAAACTGGGACGGTTGCCGCGCAGGACGCACGGCATGGCCGTCGCCGGTGCCGTGCCGGGATCTGGGCACGGCGGCACCATGCCGACGCCATGCCGTGCGCCCTATTTATTTTTTTTGCTTTTTCGTTCGAAATTAATATTTACAAAACATAAAACCATAAATTCAAATAACAAATTCGAAACATACCTCAAATTCGTCGATTGAATCCCGGTATGAGGGTGGTTTGTGGTGGTTGATGGTTGAGAGCGTTTTTTAGAGAGATAAACTAGAGAGATAGTGGAGAGTGAAGTTATGAGGTTCAAGGGCGTGGGTTGGAAATATTATGCGAAAGGTGAGCGACAATTGTAAAAAGGTGGGCGATGAAAAGCAAGCGGGAAAATATTTTTAAAAAATATAAGTAAAATATGATTTTAAAAATGATGAAAATATAAGAATCTAAATATAATTGCTATATTTTATTTATACTTTTCCAATAGTGAGGTTGCAAATGCGTTCTTTTACAAAAAATTTAACATATATAAATGTCTTGTTATGCAAAATAGTTATCAACCATTTTTTAGGCATAACCCATATCATTTTCATTTTTCTATTTTATTTTTATAATACGTAGATTCTCCCAATCTTGCAATGACAAATAAATAAGCTAGGACCAGAGGGAGTAATAGCTTTCAAGCAATATTGAGGAGAAGCAAAGATTCATGAACAGTGTAATGATTCGTGATATTCAACACAACAACGTAAGTACATAAACAGTCTTAATTTTCATTTGTCCAACACGCATATAACTATATCTTGTTATCCTAAATACTCTCACCATTATAATTAATAATTAATCAACCTCTCTCTCTTTAATTTTGTCTCATTCCCCTCCTCTTTCGCTATATATTCCCCTCAACCTATGCACTTAATTAATATAAGCTCAGCAAAGAGAGAGCTAGAGCTGTAGACTTTGAAACAAAGAATATGTACTACATTAGGAGCCAAGTTCATGCTGACCCTTTTTCCTCCTCCTCCACCACCTCACCACCCCCTCAACCACCCCTCTCCACCACTTCCACCACCATGGACCACCACCAAGGGTGGTTCTCGTTAGCGAAATCCTTGACGTCGGCCTTGAGGGGTTTCCATGCTGGTTACTTTAGGATAACCTTGGCCCTAGGGTGCCAGGCTTTGTTGTGGAAGAGCCTCATTCAGCCTAGTTCCACCCACACCACCATAAACAACCCTCTCATCTACCACATCTTCAACCGCCTCCACCCCATCACCTACATATCCCTGTGGTTGTTCACTTTCACAGTATTATCCCTCCTCTCTTTTTTCTTCCTCCTCCGCCTTGCTGTCCACTCCAACCTTGTTAAGGCGGAGTTTCAGCACCATGTAGGGGTGAATTACCTCTTTGCCCCTTGGATTTCCTGGCTCCTACTCTTGCAATGCGCTCCCATCGCGGGAGCGCAGCCAGGGAAGGCGACCTACCTAGGGCTCTGGTGGGCCCTGGTGACGCCCATGGTGGCACTAGACTTAAAAATATACGGCCAGTGGTTCACCACCAAAGGGCAAAGGTGTAATCTCACCGCAGTGGCCAACCCAACCAGCCACCTGACCGTGATCGGGAACCTAGTGGGGGCCCGGGCGGCCGCCCTCATGGGGTGGCACGAGGCAGCCATGGTGTTTTTCTCCCTAGGCATGGTCCACTACCTCGTCCTCTTTGTCACCCTCTACCAACGAATCGCCGGCGACAACAAGCTGCCCACCATGCACCGCCCGGCTTTCTCTCTCTTCTTTGCCACGCCAGCGGTCGCCAGCCTGGCATGGGCCGCCATTTCCGGAAGGTTTGACACGGCGGCCAAAATGCTCTTCTTTCTATCGCTCTTCCTGTTGACGTCCTTGGTAAGTAAGACTTTTGCGGCTTCTTTAATTCATTCAACGCATGGGTCAATTAAATAAATTACGTACGTTCGTATTTTTTTTAATTGTTATTTTAATCTTGGAATTGTTTATGGTGTCTTTAGTTTGACGTAATGGAAATGAGAACGAAAGGAAGTAAACTCATTTCCAAAGGATCGTGACTTTCAGACCTGGCAGTTTCTAATTTGAATATATTCACGCATAAAATACGTAGTTTAATAAACTAGTACTACTACCTTGAAAAATGTATGCAAAACAAAAATGAAATAAAATGTGGGCTGAGTATTTGAGTACCAAAAAAAATCTACGAGTAAATACTCTGGTTTCTACGTAATTTGGCATCATTTTATTTGCCTAGCATGAGTACATTTATTCAATTCACACAGTACATTTATCAAATGAAAATTCACTTGATTTTTCCACACTCACATGTTTGTGTTTAAAAACCACATCTAATACAAGAAACGCCAAGTTTTTCCTTTTGTTCCCCTTATATAGATACTAATACATTAAACATATAATTAAAGATTAAAAGGTATCTATCAGTATACGATGGTAATTGTTAAATCAAATATGATGTCAATTTTTATCCACAAATCAACTGTGATGTCAATTTTTATCCATAAATCAAGTGTGATGTCAATTTTTATCCATACGTGATAAGCTTTTTTTTCTGGCAAAAACAATGTGCTTTATATATTACCACAATATATCCCAAACCCAAACGTAGGGTAAAACCAAGAATTTTAAGACCTAGGAGTAACTCAAGTAAACCAATGAAGCAAGCAAGAGGTATCCGAGAACTCCATAGTTTTAAAAAAAAAATAAAAAAAAAGAATTTCATCTATATATATGAGTATATAATATCCTCGAATTCTTCAATTTTTTATTATTTTTTTACATTGATAAGTCGGATCACCTACTGAATCCACACCCCATGCCACTCAAACTAAAGCTCATTCATCATAATATACAAGACGCTAAGTAAAAAACAGCTGTACGCTGATATTCTGTACGGCAGTTGTGTAATTGAAAAATTCATGCAGAAATCTGGCCTAATTCCTTGCCTCCAGTATGTGATACACGCATGTCATAAGATAAGCAGACGATATTTGCTTCTGATGCATGGAACTGTATCTAATTGTTCAGCTGTTCATCCATATGATAAGCTATAATAATATATAAAATATGTGTCATTGTCAATCAACACTATCTAAATTTATGATTTGTTGATGTGATATATATCACTAACACAAGTTGATAAACTAGTCGTACACAAGATAAGCGAGTCAGAAATTCACAGCCGTTCATATATAGTTTGTATCCCAAATGAAGTGATAAGCAGTACGACTAATAAAATTGACTACTAATATTAAACCTAAATAACTACAGTATTGAATAAAAAATGGTGAATAAGTAGTAAATTAATTAATTAATTAATTAAAAAAGTGAGTCATAAATTAACTTTGCCTCAACAATTACTAAAGTCTAAGGAGCTTTAATATTTTTAAAATCGGAAATGATAAATGTCTTGGAGAAGACACCTATTAAGTGTCTTCTTATGATACAAAATATATATATTTGTAAATTAAATTGAAAAAAAATTACATGAATGGCTCCTATAACTATGATAATATATATAAATGATATAAAATCACACTTTTATACATATTTTTAAAAATTTACAAAAAGACGTCTAAAATATGCCCAACGGACGGGGTTCATTCGTTAGGGTGTCAATTTTAATTGTTGGCGTAGCCAACACGTTCCAAGCTTCTTATAATTGATAATTAATAATATTTGTCAAAAAATTTGAGGTTAAAATGATAATATGTATTAGTTTTATAAAAAGTAATGGTAATTTGCGTTATGTTACGTTGCGGTAAGTTGCGTTGCGTTTGGATGTGTTAACACATAAAAGAACGAGGCTGCAAAATACTCCCTCCGTCCCATTTAATTTGTCCAGTTTATTTTTCTACGGTTTTCCATGCGATACTTTGACCGTTAATTTCTCACGTTTTATCTTAGCAAAATTAATAATATTGCATTTAGGTAAAAATATTTTTGATCATTAATCTATTAGTGGTAGTCTTATATAATAACTCAATATATAATTTCATAAATTAATGGTCAAAATTTAAAAAATTTGACCTAATTAATCAAACATAAATAATTTATTTAAAACGATGTGGAGTAAATTATTAATCATCTTACCGCAAGAGACATGTAATTGTGGTTAATATTTTATGGTTGAATGTTCATTGGATACTGACAACACATAGAATTTGATGGTCCAGTATTGTCAAAGTACAAATTGAAAAAAGGTACACAATACCATAAAAGGGCGCACGAATTGACTAACTTATTAGCCTCTTTTTGGTGGCATGCGGGAGAATTAGGTGAATTAAGTACAACTCGAATTAACTTTTGTAAGAGAGACTGCTTGCAAATGACTTGTGGATAGTGGGGAGGATTCTAAGTAAGTTTGCAACCATGCATACAGCTAAGGCGGCTGGCTTAAAAACAAACCCAATTCTACAAATTGAATTCACAAAGTAATTGCCTAAGTCATTTGGGGTAGAAATCGATCGGTCATAAAGTGGTCTCTGCTGCAAGTGGGAAAACAATGTTTTGTCAACAGTTTAGTATTCAATGTTGTACCAAGTCAGTATATTTGTTCTACTACTAATTATATCAAGATTATTCTAGACTGCAAGGAATTACAAAATCAAGTTTGATTTCTCTACATATAAAGTAAATGATTCGTATTGATTCTCCGTCTACAAGTTGTTAGATTTGTTTGATCATCTTATCTTTGAAAAATTTTAAGGTGGTCCAATTTTTTTTCAACTACGTTAGTCGATCAATGTGAACCATTGATCTATTAAGAATTAATCTGAACCATTAATTTATTTTTGGAAGCCACATATAATAAAATCTTTGTGAAATTTTTTAAATATTCTTTCTATACTCATGACAAAATTAAAATAAATATTGTCAAAATCTTTTAAATATTTTTTCTATATTCATCATAAAAGAAAAGGAAATAATACATTATATCATTAAAATCATATTGTATATCGTATAAATTGAATTACAGACTGTTGCAATGCCATTGATGGAGCTTATTACACTCCATCATCATTCATCAATCTAATTTATAATTAAACTTGATCAAGATTGTATAACTCCTTACTAATCACCTCCATATATTATCAAATACTTTTTTGTGACAAAGCCTATTGCAATACCATTGACATAAATTTGAGGGGAAAAAGATGAAGTTGGAGGGATGTCATTGCAGAGCAATTTTGAAGGGGATGATAACTATGGTTTGTTATAAATTTATTTAAAGGCCAATAAATGCAAAAAACACAATATTTATATTCCATGATAAAATGATAAAACATACTACCTTTTTGATGAAGCAAATAATAATTTACTTGAATATATAATTAATTTGCTTTATCATTATTAATTAAATTATTATATAGATATTTATATTTCATGATAAAATTAGTGTAAAAGTAAATATTAATTAGAAATTGTAGTAAGTTATTAGCAAGAACGTATGATTTGAGGCTCAAACTACAATCTTGAGACATCTATGTACAAACCTACACAGTAGCCATTGGAATTGCACTACCTTGTACTCCGTAATTGATTGTTGTCAAATTAAATACATAATGGCTTATAAATAATACATAAAGTTAGCACTTTTTCTATTTTTTGACGGAAACTTGCAATCTTATGGAGGATTTTAAAAGATTTTTTATGGAAATTAAATTATTTGCTAAAGATTGCATTAATAAAATTAATAAAATAATAAAAATTAAATTAACGGTTAAGATTATTTTATTTACAATTAATGGTTAATATTCAATTTAACTATGTTAGTAAAAAAAAAAAAGTTGACTACCACAGACCTTCCCCTTATCTTTATGTATTAGCTTTTTGTTGACAAGTAGTTTTTTATAAAGAAAAATATGCATACATAAATTTATTTAATTTCTAACATATAATCATATAGTTTATCTATATGTGCATCATTTTGAACTTGGACAGAAATCAAGTACAAAGGTTGTATTATACTCTTAATGACAAAATTATTATTTATTTTGACATTTCATAGTCTTTAATATAATACTTTAGTGATCAATTTCTAAGAATATAAATAAATCAAATCTAAACCTAAAATATAATCCATACTGCCAAAGAGGTTTTGGTGTACTACTTATACCAATTAAATTATACTTTTATGAAAGTATATTACTAGTTTCACAAATCCTACTTCATGACTTGTAACTAAAAATTTACGAACTTTTATTTCTAAGTTATGACTAGTTTCATGAAAAAACGATCCTGCTCCCGGGCTCACGGTCTCCCACCCCTAGTTTCATATCAATTATAAACTATATAAAGTAACTTTTAAAGAATTGACTCACAGTTTACAAACTTTAACCTTTAATATTCAACTTATGCATAATTGGGATGTGGGAATGTACCATGTAAGAAAGGAAAAAAAAACACAAAAATGAAACCAGTTATAACCCACATGTATCATGCACGTATGTATGAAGATAACACAAATGCACAGTTGTACTTATCAAATAATTATTTACCAATTAGTTATATACATTGTACTGATCATAAATACTAACTAGGAGGATCCATGCATATAAATGAATGTACAGGCATGCAGGCCAAGTCTATTCAAAAGGGCAATGAAGAGTTACAACGTGACATGGTGGGCATACCCATACACAGTCACAATGGTGGCAATAACAGCCACAGAATACGCAGAAGAAGTTGAGGACAGAGCAGCAGACGTACTAATGATAGGGTTATCAGCCTTGTCAATGGTACTCACATTTCTGTTGCTTCTCGTCACCTTTTTCAACGCATGTAAACCACTCCCAACCATTTTCGAAAATAGCATTGATGATCAGCACCAGCAACAGCTACCTACCACTGTCTAAGGGAACAAATTAAGGGAGTGTACGTCCTTTACGTACCCAACAATTACATCAGAGTCGGACTAGTTTTCTTGGGTAGTCCAATCAAATTTTGTTAATTTTTGTGTTTTCTTGGAGTTTAGGGGGGTAATTAGGACATCGTTTACGTATATGGAATCATCTTCATTTGTTTCTGGGTTTATCTTCTTCTTTTATTAATTAGGTGGGGAGTTGTTGAGTATGTAGAGGGTGGGATGTAATTGTAAAAGTGATGCATGATTTTCATCGATGATACCTTGTCGAGTTATCAAGGTTGAGGTGCATAATATATACTTATGGGAGCTCTTACTTCAATTTCATAATAGTTGCATTGAAGTACGATTGTCTCATTACATACTCCCTCCGTCATTTTTTAAGTGTCACATTACCTAACTTTACAAAACCAATGCTCATTGGAAACAGAGTAAAAAGTTTGTGTATGGACAAATATACCCTTCCACTAATTTCAATGTAAAGAGAGTAATGAAGGAGAATTTTAAAAGGTAAATAAAACTCAAGTCCATTAATTAAGGATAATTTGGGTTTTTTGATTATTGGAATTGTAAAATTGACAAATAAAAAGGGACAAGGTAGTTAAAAAAATTCACACTTAAAAAGGGATGGAGGGACTATATTTTTTCATGAGATATAAAATAAAAGGATTTTTTCAAACACAACCTTATTTATATGTGTTGAGTTACTTTTAGTATATATAATTAATATTATTTTTATGTAAGATAAAATTGATAAATTAATTTTGATAAAAAGGTTCTCGAATTGAAAATACTCATCATGTTATTAATTATGTTAATTGTGATTAGAGAGACAAGATATTAATTGACTTGATTATGATTATTACTTAAATATTTCAAGGCTATAATTAATATCAATAATATCTAATTGAACTTAAAAAAGATATTTGTATCATATAAGTTACCTTATTAAAAAGAGGATTTCTTAATTAGAATATATGTACATGCATAATCATCCAAGTAGTGTCTAAGTACATATATGATTTGCCTTGATTGCCTTCCATGGTACATAGCACATAGAAAGGGTTAGAATTGAATTAGCCCCAATTCTTTTCTGCGGTTCCACACCGCATTTGTCATATTTTTCCACACTTAATTATCACAATCTTTCTATATAATAATTGTTCTTATTCTCAAAAGAAAATGTAAAACCTCTTTTAGTAACTACACTTATAACTTTTCGGGGACAATAATGAAAAATTTTTAAAAAATAAAATTTTAAAAAACTTCAAGGTAAAAATATTAAGATAGTTTTGATACTAACAAACTATAATTTCAAAATTTTTTGGGTCCATTGACATACAACAAAATAAAAATTATTATCATCTATTAAATATATTAAAACACAAGCTCCTAAGGAAAATCCAAACTTAAAAGAAATAATTTAGAAGGTTTGGCGAATTCCAAAGCTAATCCCAAACCTACATAATTTATTACTACATTCATAAATATAATATTAATAAAAATGAAAAAGAAATACCTAAAGTCATACATAAGTTATCAATAGTTAATACACACACAATTAAAATATTTTAAATTTTTTCTAAAAAGAAAAAGAAATACATAAGGTCATACATAGATAAATTACCAATATCTAATACAAAACTAGAACAATTTTTACTTTTCCTTTCATCAATTTATTATTATAATATTATGACCAGAACCTTAGAAATAAAATATAATAATAAATACTAAAGTAAAATTTTCATGAAAAAAGTATACTATTGTTTCGTATTCTTTTTAATAACTATCTTAGAAAATAAAATTTTTATTGAAACTACTATATATATTTTTCATAAAAAAATTCAAATTATATGTAAGCTACCAAAAAAAAAATTAGTATAAAATTATTCTAGAAAATCAACTCAAATGATAGTTTATTCCATAAAAAATAATATTTTTATAAAATTAGATTAATAATTAGTATAAAATTACTCTAGAAAATAAACAACGTAAAATTATTGAAAACTTACATGTGCTTCACAGTTCACACGGGATATTAGAGACTAATTTAATTGTTAAAACTACACAGTTCACACGGGATATTAGAGACTAATTTAATTGTTAAAACTTAAGATCGATTATTAGAATTCAATTTTCCTTTCCCACGTAACTTTAATTTGGTCATACGCATTTCACCATCATCACTATTTTATTGGCTGGTTTATTAGTGTCAACAAACAGGAAGAGGGATTTGTCATATGACTTTCCCGCTGTTTTTTTCGTTTGGCGGATGTGAAAAGTCATTCATTTCTATTATTAGCTGTTGTGAATATATGATCTTCATTTAATTAAATACAGCTATGACGCACAAATCAAAATGTTAATGTATGGACAATCTTAGTCTAATTAAATTAGAATTTGAATACTATTACTTCTGTCCCTGATTAATTGTCCATAAAACTAATTTTACAAAACCAAAAAAATATAGGGAATGGAGCAAAAACTTTATATATTGCCGAAAATATCCTCGAAAATATCATTGGAAAGGTATAAGAAGTGCATTTATTAGGGATAAAAGGAGGTATTATAGTTATTGAAAATGTAAAAGTTAGGTAATTAGACAAATAAAAAGGGACGTAGAAATTAGTTAATTGGACAAATAAAAAGGGACGGAGGTAGTACTATTTTCAACGGAGAAAATAAACTTGAAAAATAAATTCACTTTTTTTATTATTGAAAGTCAAAAGATTTAGATAGACAAGAATAAAGACCGCGAAAACGCAGCAAGAAAGAATGCAATGACAACAACCAATAAGAAATCACATGACCAAACCAAAAACAAATAGCACAAAAAAATAAATTCACTTAGTCATCATATTGTCATTGAATATTCCCTCATTAAGGGCATGTTGCTTAGGTGATTTGTTAACCTACATTTGTACTACTTTCATCTCTAAATGAGTGTCAAATTTCCTAACTACGTTATTCCTTTTAGTTTGTCAAATTACCTAATTTTTTCATTTTCAATAACCATAATACAAATTCTACCCTTAATAAGTATATTTTTACCTCATTTCAAGAATATTATAAGGGTATTTTTGACAATTTGAAAACCTTTTACCCCATTCCCCATGTTTATTGGTTTTGATTAGTTAGTTTTTTGACATACAATTAAGGACGAAGGTAATACTTATTTGCACCAATTAACTTCCATTATCCTGCATCAACCTATATTTAATCACACCAACTTTCATTTACTCACGCTCAATCTAAAAATTAATTATCTTAATAAATATTAATATTTACAAATTTTATGAATTTTTATCTCAACAAGTAATATTTTCATATGGTTACAAAGTTAAAAATATTCATGTAAATTTTAATTTAATGTAATTTCATATATCAGAAAAGATTTAAAGAGAGGATTAGCATGATTCATTTAATATAAGAACTAATAAGATATACCTCCCCCAAAGTTTTATAAAATGAGGATTTTATCCTCCATATTTGAGAAATCTTCATGACCCAACCTAACAAATACTATTTATGATATTAATTTTATATACTTTTTCAGATTTATACTTAGTAAACACAAATGGTGAAAATTTCAATTTACCCTTATTTAAAATTTTTTCTTTCCCCAACCCAACCCCTCCCCCTCGTTTGGATTATTTTGTTAGCCACTAAAACCCAAAACCCCAACCTTCAGACTCCAGTTGTTCCGCATCAATCTTCATATGCTCTTTGTTTTTCTGCAGTGTTTCAGCAACAGGTCAATAAAGGTTTATTGAATAATATTGCTGATGAAAACTTGATACTAGCTACGTAGTATGCATTTCCTATTCGGAATGTCAAGGGCTTTTTTTTTTTTTGTTTAATAAAAGATATTTGCAGGCCAAAATAAATCAAGTGAACTCATACTCTGTAATTCAACAGTGGAACTAACACTTCATCCTTTGATTCTTGGTCACCAAAAATCGAAATTTAATTTCTACACCCTAACTATAACAGTAAAACACATTTTTGCATCCAAAAAATTCAAACTTTAAAACTGAAATTCAAAAAAAATGGATGAATCACTCCCTGAGTAATTGATTCCCCGAGTAAACACCGTCAAAATTCGATCTCTTTTCCACCATAGATGCCATGGAACCACCACTAACCCACCGTTTCTCCACAATTTCCGGCAAACCCTAATTCGATGACATTGTATCTCGTTTGATACCGCTGTCGTTCGGTTTCAGTGTTACAGGGGAAGAAGGAGAATTGCAAGAGAGGCACCCAAAACAAACGCATATTCAATTCAATAATTATGAGGACACTTTGGTCTTTTTAATTTCAATTTTGAGGGTATTTTCGTCAAACCAAATAAAACTACAAGAGCAAACATGTCCAAGTCGTTAACTAATCGGAAAAGTATATATTTATGTAAACAGTAAATGTTAAGTTTGGCAATTGACATTTCTCAAAAATTGAGAGTGAAATCCTCATTTTACAAAACTTTGGGGGATGTATATGTTATTAGTTCTTTAATATAACATGTGAATGGTCGACAGGGGAAAATAAGAACATATTGTTGTGTGATCCTCAAGGGAGGGGTAAAAATTCTATTATTGTTAAAAAATTAGTTGATTTAAATTTAAACTTAAAATTCAGTTTATTTTTCTTTTACCATGTTTAAAATTTCACAAAACACTTCGAATAACAATTAGTCATTTACGGAGTAATTCATTACCATGTTCAAGATTTCAAAAAGCGTGGAACGATGTCGACTAGTGATAAAAAAAGTCTTCAATTTTTATCATTCTTCACTTGTAATGAAAATTGAAAGGATATTTCGTGGTGTTAAAAAAAAAACACTTGGAAACCAAATCCATATTAATTATAGCGAGTTGCACACTACATAACTTCTCAGAATGCGACATAAATGAATACCAATTTCAGAAAGACCAAATAATACTATAACTACTTCCAACGTTACAATCTATTATAACTCGAAATAGAGAAACTATGAATCAATTTAGGATGAATTACGTGAATCAATTACATGGTATCAATAAAAATATGTAGTTTGTACGAAATGAATATTATGAATATGATTTTTATGTATTTCTCAATTTTATACGTAATTATGAAAATTCGTAATAATTGTAATTTATATATATAACTATATAAAATACAAGGGCTTGTTCTTTAGAGCAATTGAAAAAGTACAGTTTGCAAGTGAATGCAGGTTGGTAAATGTAAGTGCATGTTGGTGCAGGCTGGTGCGGGTAGATGCAGGTTAGTGAAGGTTGCACATGCTGGATAATGTAAATGTAGGTGAAATAATGTAAGTGTAAGTTATTATAATTTTTTTTCAAACCATAAGTTGTTGCAAGTAAGGAACTTTTTTATGACGTTTTTATTACCGTATTAATTAATATTTATATAGTTATATATTGAAAAATTACAATTATTACTAGTTTTTATAATTATGTGTAAAATTAAGAAAATACATACTAAAATTATATTCATAATATGCATTATATACAAACTACATAATTTTTTTCAATGACATGTTATTTGTCAAACTTTCGCATATTTCATTCTAGCATTGAGTCATTTGCATCTCTATTTCGAGTATCATATATTGCGACGTTTGGGATAGTTACAATATCAGTTAGTTTTCCAATTCTGAAATTGGTACCCCTTTTTAGTGTATTTTGATGAAGTTATCTATAATTATATGAATTTGGCATTATTTGGGTACTTGACGCATTCTGTATTTCAATATGTTCCAAGTGTTTTTTAAAACTCTAAGTGTCATCATTTCAATGGTCATTCTAAGTGAAGAATGATAAAAATTAAAGACTCATTATCGCGAGTAGCGTCTACGCTTTTTAAAATCTTGAACATGATAACAGACTTCACTATCCGTGTATGGAGTTAAATATCTAATAGAGTTTGGATATACGGAATAAGCTAAGTAATATTTTCGTAATCATATAAAATGAAAATTAAACATTAGAGATATTAAATTAATTTTGGTAATCCTCTAATTTAGTTTTTTTGTAAACGAAATTATTAATTTAAAAGTTCACATGAGTATTTTAATTTTGTAAAGCGTATTAAATATTACTTATTGAGATAAAAAGAATTAATAAAATTGGTAAATGTTAATATATATTAAGATAGTTTTTAAATTGAATGTGGGTAGGTGTAGGTTGGTACATGCAAGTGTTGGTTGGTGTATGTTGACGTAGGTTGCTGCAGATATATACAGGTAAGTGCGGGTGTAGGTTGACAAATGGCCTAAAGAACAGGCCCTAACTATTATGGTAATAACAACATCATCAAAAGTTTCTAAATTGCAATAACTTACGGTTTGAAAAACAAAATTGCAATAACATTACACATACATTGTCCCACCTGCATTAATATTTACGCTATCCAACTTGCACCAAGTTGCACTAACCTGCATCAAGCTATATTAACCTGCACCATCCTGCACCTACCTATACCAACATGTACTCACTTGTAAACCGCGTTTTTCCAACTTTTTTTTTTGGTAGCGTAGACAAAATACAGAAATAAAAACGTTATCAAGGAAGGGTTCATCTCTTAGCCTTCTTGGCTAGAGAATGTGCTTCCTTGATGCTAGTTTTCTTGTTAAGGATAAAATAAACATTTAAATTAAAAAGAAATTGCTGATAAAGGATATCCTGGTCTTCACGAAACGACTTCGATCTTTTGGCACCCTCATCCTCCGTTTTGAGTCGACGCTTTGGTTGGACTTCAGTGGCCTGGAAAAGACTTCTCTCTGGCATCTTCCGCTTCCTCCCTATTATTTGAAACCATTGGAAGTTGATGTCCCACCCTTGGAGACCCGTGGGCACCTCCTATATGCATTGTTGCCCCTTCGAGAAGCAAGAAACTGTAAGTGGTTGTCACTTTGATGACGTTGTTGACATGTTCCTCCCGACAGACCTTGTGTACCCGAAGAAGAATCCACCTCTTGATTGCTTATGTGTTCCATTTCTCCCTCAGCTGTTGACTCCATAGAGATTGACGAGGCATTACTTTGATCGTCCACTACCATATCCTCCACTTCTTGGTGCGTTTGAGGTTTAAATCTCACTATTAGAAAACTCATACTCCTTGGGTGATAAAAACTCATAGGCTCCCTTCATAGAATCGTTTGATAGGTGTCTCTAGAGATAGACAAAAAATCCCCCATGTTGGTTTTCTTCACGAATTTTAGAAATTGATTAGTATCAGCGTTGTCCCCTATCATCGGACTGATTGTCGGAGATTGTGTGGGACTTTGGTCGGTCCCATCCTCCACGCTTGGAATTGATATTGAAGTGGAAGAAAGTGATTGGGTACTCAAAGACTCTCTCCCCAATCCTTTCTCCTGAACATTGGAGTAGTCCTCTCCTACTCCTATTTCCTTGGCTATCTTCTTTCTCTTAGGTTGGAGCTTTGGCAGCTCTGTGCCCAACCCTTGCACCATGTTGGAGCACACTTGTGCTCCACTCCCAGAACTCATTTCTCTTTTCTTACTACACTTGGGGGCTGTCTTCCTCTCCTCTATCTTAATTTCAGTTTGAGTTAGCTCATTTCTGACCTCCGAATTGGATGGACTAAGCTCGAGTGCTCTCGCAAACACTTCGCTAGCCTCCTCCAATTGTCCCATCTTAGCTAAAGCTACACCACTTCTATAGAGAGCTTTGGCATTGTGGGGGTCAAATTTTAGCACATACCTACAATGTTCAATGGTTTTCCTGAAAATCTCCCAATTTTAATTCACAAGCTGCATAATTGAGGTTAATCAAAACGGCCAAATTCCACAAAAGCAAGGAATCCTCTTCACTCATAGGAAGACTTGCACACACAAACTGCAGGGCTTTTACATACAACTTGGCAGCGGAATCAAATTTACTATCTCGAAACAATTTGTTCCCATCCTCTTTTAGTATTTTTGCTTTGAGGATGGCCTCACGAGGGTGATCCATTTGAGCCAAAAGACTAATGACATCGTCATCAAAGTCCTCATCCATAGATTCAAGCATAATTGACCAAGGAGTCATCTCATCCATGTCTAAAACCCAAACAAATCCCAAACATCCAAGGTAAAACCCTACAAATAGACAATGACCAAGGACCTAGACTACAACAACTAGACACTCCAAATGAACCAACCACTACACACCACAAACACTTAACAAACAATTCCCACCACTTACTAGAGCACCAACCACTCTATATCCAAATTAGAAGGAGGTACTGAAATTAAGCCTCCCCAGTACACCAACCAAACAAAATAGATTGACTGAAAAGCAGACTTACTGAAATTAACCCAACTAGATGCCCAAATTGAGAAGCAAGCTCGCGCCACCAGAATGTGAGATCTTCGCCCACCGCTGAATAAGCGCGAGTCGGTCACCCGAACGCCGGACTTGGCTCCTTGATCGATGGTGATGGCTGTTGTCAGCAGCTACAATCCGAGACTCCAATCCCAAAGGCTAGAAACGCTGAGAGACAGAACAAGCAAACAACTAGCTAAAACCTAAAACTGAAGGTGACAATGGAGAGATCGGGTGGCGGTGGTGCCGACAACAACCTTTAGCTGGTCGTCGCCGGCACCGCCAGTGGCTAATTAAGAGTCAACTCTATGGTGGTTGGCAGTTTTAGAGAGAGAGGAAGAGGAATCCCAACTATCAAACTTTATTTTTGAAAAAATGAAACATGCATGTTTCCAACTGCTCTAAAGAACATACCCTAAAGAATATGCAAGGACATTAATGAATGCTATTCTGTCATAAATACTTGTTACTAAGGTCGTATTCTTTTTGAGTGTAGGTAAGATACGGTAAGGTAAACTAAGAATAAATCGGGTAAAGTAAGGAAAAGTATGTAAAATAGTGGACGTAGGTCAATGTCACATCACTTTTTTTTATTTTTAAATAAATTTTATAAGTTGAATAAGAATTTTAAATATAAATTATCTAAAAAAGTCATGTTCTTTTGAATTTATGGAATGACCAAATAAAATTTTACTAACTTACAAAAAAACAAGACCTGATTAAATTTATGGAATGATAAACATGTTGATTACAACTTTATTAGCGCTGGCAAAAATTCGGGTCCGGGTAAATCCGGGTCGGACAAATTCGGACAATGTCAAAATTCGGACGAGAAATTCATGTCCGGACCCAGTTTTATTTCGGGTCAAACCGGGTTGGACAATTCGGACGAAGCTAAAATCGGGTTCGGACAATAGAAAAAAGAGAAATTTTATGTTCGAATATTCGGTCAATATAAAAATTCAGACGAAAAATCTATGTCCAGACTCGGTTTTTTTCGGGTCGGACAATTCAGGTAATCCGGGTCGAATAAAATTTTGCCAACTCTAAACTTTATGAAATTGACAATTTAAGAAATGAGAATCGTTGAACTTTTTTTTTCCCTTTCGAAAAAATGTCTTTCTAAACATAGTTTCACAGGACCTTGTTTTTGGCTTTATGTTGGTGAATATCAATTGGCCACCTGATTAGATGTTCGCAAGATGCATACTTTTAGTGTCATTAACTAAATCGATACTCCCTCGTTTAGGGATGACAATGGGTTATAGATACGACTCAAATTTTTGTCGGGCTGACCCATTAAAATGGATTTGGGTCTAAAAATTCTGAATTTAATTGGTTTGGGTCGGGTCGGGTCGGGTCGGGTTTGGGTCCAAAATTTTTTTGATGAGACCGGGTCTGAGCATAAACTTACAGATCCATTAAAATTTAAATATACATATTTTCTTTTAAAGAAAATGAGGATAAGAGATATTGTGATTTGTGATAGAATAATCATGAACTTTGTATTTCTTTTTTGCATTTTAAGTTGTGTACTTGTATTCTTAGAGATTTTTATAAGGCTATCAGCATTGGTATTCAAAAATACCAAGAACTGAGGAGAGAGAAAGGGCAAAATAAAAAAAAAAAGAGGCATACCCAAGTATGCTGCAGTCCAGAATCAATTTCGGGAAAGTATGTTTATTCATACTTCAAAAGCAAATTTATGGTCGCCACGTCAGCTTTCCGGTGTGTAGCAAGCTGAAGAAAATCGTCCCTTAATACGTACTTATTAGTGTAAATAATCAAAGTTAACGATAAATCTCGATTAATTAAAGCGCGTGTTCCATTTTTTTTCTAACCCAGCGTATGTTTTGCAGGACTTAAACAGTGCAACGATCATTAGCGTTTTAGTTTAATTTTCTTTCTTTGAGAAATCGCTACCGTTAATTTTTAGGGGTTTTGGCTGGGAAAAATCTGTACTGATGGCCTTGTGATCGAGAAAAATCCAAAGTGACTTTTTGCCTGATGGAAGTCTATATTTATTCATTATTTTCTCGTAGCATCCCATATTGAAATTTCGGCACCGGAATGCTGATGTGGCAACCGGAGCACGTGCCCTTTTAATTAAAAGCTTGCCAGGTCATTTTTTAAAAATTATATATATGGATTGGAAAAATCTGTACTGAGGGCCTTGTGATCGAGAAAAATCCAAAGTGAGTTTTTGGCTGATGGCAGTCTATACTTATTCATTATTTTCTTGTAGCATCCCAGATTGAAATTTCGGCACCGGAATGCTGATGTGGCAACCAGGGCACTTTCCTCTTCAGTGGGGTTCGATTCCAGCAAGTTAGTCACTACGAAGAAGCCTTTCGGAGTAGACAAAATCATCTCCATCCTCGAGAAATCGTACCCCATTGAACCCGACCTTAACCGGGTCGCCCACCTTCTCCGACCCGAACTTGTGACGACGGTGTTTGACCATCGACCCACCCCTCAATCGGGTTTCCGATTCCTCATCTGGGCAATGAAAAGGAGGCGCTTGGAAACTTAGAAGCTGAAAGATTTCATTGCCGACATGCTTGTGAAAGGATTGGTTTACGATTGCGTGGTTTGTGTAAAAGTGGGGAGATAATGTACGATCAGACTCATCATAAAAATTAGGGTTTTTGGCTGGGAAAAATCTGTACTGAGGGCCTTGTGATCTAGAAAAATCCAAAGTGACTTTTTGGCTGATGGCAGTCTATACTTATTCATTATTTTCTCGTAGCATCCCAGATTGAAATTCTGGCACCGGAATGCTGATGTGGCAACCGGAGCACGTGCCGTTTTAATTAAAAGCATGCCAGGTCAATTTTTAAAAATTCTACATATGAATGGGAAAAATCCATACTGAGGGCCTTGTGATCGAGAAAAATCCAAAGTGACTTTTTGGCTGATGGCAGTCTATACTTATTCATTATTTTCTCGTAGCATCCCAGATTGAAATTCCAGCATCGGAATGCTGATGTGGCAACCGAAGCACGTTGATCCAAAAAGAACTTCAACAGCATGAATCTTTCATCTACTTTACCCACCTTGAACAACCCAGAAAGCAAAGTATTGAAAGTTATCTCATCAGGATGACACCCGTTCCTTTTCATGTCATTTAACAACTTTTCAACATCACGAGGCCTCTTAGCATGGCACAACCCCAACATCACAACTGTATAAGTTATATTATTCGGAGATATCCCTCTCTCAGTCATTTCATCGAACAGTTGGAGTGCATCATGGCCAGGCAACATGGGTCGTGTTGAGGTCAACACGGACCGTGTTGATGCCAGAAGACTTTTTTCGATGTATTGGGCCTAAGTTTGGGCCTTTGGAGTGGGTTGTTCTCTTGTTTGTGATCCACTTGGACTCCAACGCTTGATTTGAGCTTGATTTCTTCAATTCTACTCCAATTTCTTGCAAAACTACACCAAACTCCAACCAAACATAAAATAGAGAATTTGAGTATAAAAATAATACAATCTTATCAAAAATCACCCAAATTAACTCCAAATCATCCAAGATCACATGTATATAAATCACACTCATCAAGTATAGAGAGAGAAAAGTGTTGTTCAGAGAGAGAGAGAGAGAGAGAGAGAGAGAGAGAGAGAATAGGTAAAGAGATAGAGAGAGAATGGATATAAAGTTAATGTATGAGTGTAATACCTTGTCATTGTATTACATATAATATTAAGGGTTTTGGATGCTAATATACTGAACTTTTGGGGCATTGGACAATAATACACTGAACTTTGACCTTAGACAATAATACATTGTACTTTAAGGGGTGTTGGACAAAAATTGCACCCGGAACAATTCCGGCGGTGGCTGACTCGGTGGTAATCCTACGTGGACGGCCTGCCACGTAGGATCTCCACTGAGTCTGCCACTGTCAAAATCTTTCTGGGTGCATTATTGTCTAACACCCCTTAAAGTACAGTGTATTATTGTCCGATACCCCAAAAGTTCAGTATATAATCGTCCAAAACATTCTTATACCTTCACCCTCCTTTATTCTTATGAACTCCTACCTTCCATTCTAACTCCCTTCCCAAGCAGACCGTTAACGATATCCAATTGGTTTCCATACCAAACACCCTTCTCCAACAATCTTAATAACTATTTAGAATGGATTCACTTCGTGTTATAACTAGCAATTTCCAAAAGTTAGAATGGTTTGAAGGAGTCAATTTTCAGCGTTGGTAAAGCAAGATGCATTTCTTGTTCACTACTCTCAATGTGGTCTATGTGCTCAATAGAGAGATTTCTCCCAAGGCGGTTCAAGCACCTTCAATCGAGAAGGTTCAAGCATCTTCAACCGAGAAGCCTCCCATAGATTCAATTGAAACATCTTCCAAGGATGGTGATAAGAGCAATGGATAAGGTGGGGAGAAGATACCAATGGAAGATGTCAGGGCTATCCAGCAAAGACTCAATATGGATAATGATGACTACACATGTCGAGGATGCATTCTCAATAGGATGAGCGACACCCATTTTGATGTATATCCACATGTGGAGCCGACCAAGAAACTTTGGAAGATGCTTGAAGCTAAGTATATGACGGAATATGCATCAAGTAAAAATTTTCTTTTTAGTTAATTCATGAAGTTTAAGATAGATGATAATAGGAAAATTGTAGATCAATTTCATGAGATTCAATATTTTTTTGAGTAACTTCAAGCAACATAACTTAAACATGGAGTCCATAATTGTATCTTCTATCATTGAAAAGTTACCTTCTTCTTGGAATAAGACTAAGAGGGAACTCATGCACCAGAAAGAGGCTATGTCTCTTGAAGGTTTTTGGCTAACCATCTTTGGATTGAAGAGGAGTTACACCTACAAGATGGTGCAAAAGAGCAATCTAAGTCCATATGGTGCAAGAGAACAAGGAAAACAAGAAAAAGAAAAAGAGTCACAACATAATAGCAAGGGAATTCAAAAGCCCAAGCAAGTTTGTTGGGAATGTGGCAAATCGAGGCACACAAAGAGAGAGTGTTACCAATGGAAAAAGAAACATGGTCTTTTGAACAAAGATGCATCTAAGGGAAAGGACCAGGAGAAGGAGCTCCAGTCCTTCATTGCCATGATTAAAACCAAATCAACATGCTCTCCATACGTAATGATTGGTATATAGACTCGGGTGCGTCAAGGCATGTTTTATTTAACGAGAGTTTATTCAAGTCTCTCAAATCGCCGGATGATGGTATGAAACTCTACACCGGTAACAACAATCCGATTAAAGTTGAATGTATTGGGCAAGTGGAATTATTTTCACTTCCAGGAAAATTTTGCTTTTGAATGATGTGTATTTTGCTACCAAGGTTTGTAAGAATCTTGTATCTGGTTATCTTCTTAGCAAGTTTATGATGGAGATAATTTTGTACTTTCTAAAGGAGGGACTTTTGTTGGGAACAGGGACGAAGCCAGCATAAAATATCAAGGGGGGCAAAAATACAATCCAGGCAAGCATCGAACCCGAAACCTTAACAACAACCAAGTAAGGTTTTACCAATTTAGCCAATAAAGAAACATGAATGAGGGCTTCATAGTATTAATTTTAAAAAATTCAGGGGGGGGCCAATGGCCCCTTCTTGCCATGCCCATGCTCCGTCCCTGGTTGGGAATGGATACGCTTATGGTGAAATGTTTACATTGAATGCTAAAAGTAATAAAGATGACATGATTTCTGCTTATATGCATGTGTCTGGTTTAAGTAATTCCTATATTGAATGATGACATAGAAAAGTGTAAGACATGCATGTTAAGCAAGATCACCAAAAGTTTATTCTCAAATGTACAAGAAACTTCTAAATTGCTTGATTTAATTTATAGTCATTTAGGTGATTTCATAGTACACCTTCTATTGGTGGTAAGAAGTATTATACTATTATGTGACTTTCATTGATGATTATTCTAGATTTTGTCAAATTTATTTTTTGAGTTCTAAAGATGAAACACTTGAAAAGTTTAAAGTTAACTAGAAATGAATAATAATGTGAGACCTTGATTAAAGTTTTAAGATTGGAAAATGAAATAGCTCCCATTATTTTTCATATTTTAGTGTTGTTATTGAATTTTCATAAACATTATTTTCCATTTATAAATCAATAATTAATCTCTTTATTATGACAAAAAAAGTAATGCAATTATCTTTTGATTGATGTTATGATCATTTGACATATTATTAAATTTTAGAATTAATAATTATTTTTTAATTTGTGAATATTAATTATCTACTACTAAATGTTAATGTTTTGTAATTTCTTCAACATTTTCTATTGGGGAATTCTATTTGGTAGGCTTCTGCCTTATTCCAAATTGTCAACCACTTTTGAAGTTATTCCAAGTAGTAGACTTATTTTGAAAATTATTCTAAATGGTAGGCATATTTTGAAAACTTTAAAAATTATTTCAAGTTTTCAAGCACTTTAAAAACTATTCCTAGCTGCCAAACACTTTAAATATTATTTCAAGTGAGTCAATTGTAAGATTAATAGAGAGAGCTAAATAAAATTGAGAGAGGAGGAAAGTTTTGCGAGTAATATTTTAACAATTTTCAAAATAAGTTTATCATTTGGAATAGTTTAAAAAGTGGTTGACAACTTGGAATAGGCAAAAGTTGAAGTCTATCAAATGAAATTTCCCTTTTCTATTTTAATTATTTTATAAAAAAATTTCATATTTATTTAATAAAAAAAGTTTCCAACAACATATGTTTATAATGTACACAAATAGTTTCAGTTATCTTAATAATTTATTATGATATTTAAGATTAAGTATTTTTTGAGATGCTATTGAGAATATTTGAAAAGAATTATAGAATTGCTTGCATTTATTCCAAAAAAGTTATTATTATTAATTATTATTACTATTATTATTATTATTATTTTATTCTATGTGTTTATGGCAAAATTATAAGACAATTTTTTGATTTTATTTTCCTATTCATAATAATATTTAATTCACTAAATTAGAAAATAAATTATTTAATTAATATTTTCTAATATATCCGTTATATGTGTGTGTGAAAAATGTATATTTCAATTTAATAAGTTTAACCCAGTTATTCAATAACAACAATAACAATCTCTCATAAAAATACATTTAAAACACACACACACACATATATATATATAGTAATCTTAGTGGGTCCAACTTTTCTATTTTTTTTCCATCTTTTCTATTTTTTAAATTAATATTTTCAATACATGTTCTCCAACTTTTATTTCTCCTAGACTTGATATTTCCGATATACTATACGAGGTTTCAATATTATAATCATAGCCTCATAGGCGTATAATATGAACTTTTTAAATTAAATATATTAGCTACCTACTCGTTTAATTTCTCTGTTTTTTTTTTTGATAATATAATCAATCAATCACATTTTTTTTTGATAAGTTGTGACCAAGAGAGTCCTTTTATTCAACCAAATAAAGTGCCAACTAGCACATAAAAGAGCAAAAAGCTCACAAAGTTCAACAGAAAGCAAAAGAAGCCAGTACAAGCAGTAAAGGCACCACAACCATGGTGCAGCAGCAAGCAATGAAGATAGAAGCCTGAATATGTCAGATGTGCCCAAGCAAATCAACTGAATTTCACTGAAAAATGAAAGGGGTTTGGTGAAAATGCATAGCTAACTGATCAACTGAATAGTTGTGTGAATCTTTCCATGTTGTGGACCAAAGGCAGACGCTCCATTTGATATTATGTAGTACCAGCTCCTTGTTTCTTTCCATTAGATAAAAAAATCACTGCATTTCTATGACTCCATATAGACCAATATTACAGCAAACAAAGAAGCAAGCCAAAAGCATGTTCTCATCTTGTAATGAAATTTGACTTGTACCCAGCATTCAAATAGATCTTTCAATGATTGTTGCTGATGCACCAGTTGTCCCAAGCACTGCATCACATTAGACCAAATGAACTGTGCAAATGGGAGAAAAATAGAAAATGAACATATGACAATGACTCTCAGGATCTGAATCACACAATGGACATATATTGGATGATGCTTGAATGATCCCTGAAGAGGTTCAATCAAATCTGAGGACCTCCACGCAGACAGCAACGACAACCTCCAGCACAAGCATTGATATTTTGTTTGAAAGATCGACAAAATTAACTTAGGGAAGTATCTTCTAAACCCTAAATAATATTCCCTCATGCTTTTTCTGAATTGATACAATAACTGTGATTATTCCTATTTCAAATATCCGATTAAAAGAGAAAGAAATCATGAAAATCATAATCATATGGAAGCTGGAAGAATAATCCAAGAAAGGCAACAATCCCCTCCCAAGGAAAGAGAACGTTGCTGCCTCAAAGTTCTCTTGTATATAAGCTGTCGAGTTTTCTCAAGAAAGGTGTGGATTTCCAAGCAAGTAAATCTAAGTAGGAGCTTTGGCTAAGAAAGTTCTGAGTGTAGGAATATTGAGTGATAATATTCTGAGTTGTAGCCACTTTGTAAGTGGTGAGTTTTTAGTAACCAGTAAGTGTACTGGTGAGGACCTATAAGGTCGAGTGTTTGAAGTGAGAAAGGAGTCTCACTTTAAAGTTTGTTCTACTGTCTGTAATCGCCTCTTCTGTGAGGCCTCAAGTGCAGAAGACAACTGCAAGGTCTTCTATTCCAGTAAGTCAATTGAGGACCTCACGGTTTTCAACTGAGCTGAGTTGTAACCTCATTTGTTTTAAGCACTTTTATTTAATTAATAAAGAAGTATTTTTTATCTTATAAAAGTGCTATTAACCAAGGTATGTTGATCAAAGTGCAGAATTTCTATACAACCCTATTCACCCCCCCCCCCTCTAGGTTATTTCAATCCCTTTTCTTTGAAGCATGTCTCGAGTGTTTAATCACCCAAGAAGAGTTATCTACACCATGATCTCAATTTTGTGAGGAGCAAGCTTTTGCCAAATGGAGCACATCATTGAGTCATACTATGCATGACCAAAGACAATGGCTTCTGTTTTATCTATTAAAGATTTCATAGAGAATTTAGAGGATCCTTACCAGACAATACAGTCTTTGACATTTCTCTAAGGAAGAACTGTCAGAAGCTGTGTTTTAAGATAATGTTCAGCAACCATCTCAACTGCATTTAACTCCCTATGCCAGGCCAAGACCCACCTCCACAAGTCACCTTCAAACCAACCATGATTCTTAATAGCTCCCTTTTTGTCAATAGCAATCTGAAACAGCATTGGAAATATTTCTTTTAAAGCTTGATTGTTCAGCCAAATATCCTCCCCAAAATCGAATCTGAGCACCATCACCATCACCCACACTTAAACTTAACTACTGATTAATTACATGTTGAATGTTATTGTCCTCATTGATTGCTTTTTTTAATATCATTCCAAGGACTAGCAAGCCAAGGCTTGCACTTTGAAGGAAGCGGGGCAAAGTCTTCCAGCATGAATTGATTTTACAACATCTTTCCATAACATGCCTTCTTCTGAAACATACCTCTAACACCATTTAAAAAGGAGGGCCATGTTCTTCATTTGTAAATCTCCAATTCCCAGACCTCCTCTATCCTTTGTCCTTTGCGAAATTTCCCATTTGACCAAGGCACACCCACCACTACCACTACTTGCACCTTTTGACCAGAAGAACTTTGTTATTCGATTGATGGATTTTGCCATAGTCTTTGGAATTTTGAACAAGGAGAAATAATAAAGGGGGAGACTATTTAGAACTAACTTGTAGGACCCGGGAAAAAACTTCCATTGGTGTCCTACGCGATGTTAGGCGAATCGAAAGAGGGTATAGTCTTTAAGGGATTTGAATTCAATTTTTATTAATCAAAATGTTCAAATGCAATCTTTAAAATTCGAAAAGAAAGCGAATGAATCAAATTGAATAAATAATAGAGTCGCCAATTAATTTTTGGTGAGAATTAATAAACTCAAATTAGACTTCGCAAACCGTGAACCATTAGATTCGGATCCGGGGGTAAGGTTACGAATTCGAAAGTAAAAACCTTCGAATCCGCCCGTTCAAAGAACGTACTCTACTAAATCGGTTCGTTAAAGAAAAGAGTAGAAGAGGAGAATTAATTAGATTAATTTAAATTAATTAGATGCATGCAAAAAATTAAAGTGCGAAAATAAATAAAATGCGATAAACGAAACATAAATAAATAAATAAATAAATAATGAAATTGAAGTTGCAATTACATGTAATCCGATTTAGATTGGTCACAATTAATATTTAATATCAAGATTACAATAATATAAGTGATTACGAGAAAGTAAAAATGCAAAATAAAAATGCCAAGAATTAATGTATGCAAATGATGAAGAGAGGAGAAGGAGAAGAAGAATGAAGAGAGGGAGAAGAAGAAGAAATCACCTAGTGTCAATACTCCTAGGTGATTCGGTGTGAAGAAAAATGATGGAAGTGAGGCTGTATTTATAGGGGAAATGGAGTAAGGAAACTAGGGTTATAAAATAGAGAGGGGTAGCTGGGCTATTCTGATCAGCAGGAGACCCAGTATGTTGGAATGAAAGGAAGCGGGCCACTGCGGACCAACGTGTTGGGTTATTTTGAGCTGCCTAACTTCAAACGTCCATAACTTTCCCATCCGACTTCTGATTAACTTGATTCAAGTGTGGTTGGAAAGCTTGTAATGAATAGCTTTAGCTCCCAAAATTAAGAAACTCATAGAGGTCGGTGGAAAGTCGGTAATGAACAAAGGGCTTAGTTTTTGGAATATTTGAACGCGGATGGGCCAGAAATGAAAATGGGCTAATGTGAAAGGCTTTTTTGTGGAGGAAAATTTATTTGGGTTTTTTTGTGGGTTTTTTCATCATTATGCATTTCAAGAATACTTGGCATTTAATCCTAAATAAAAATAAAAATGCTCAAAATAAATTACATAATTACAAAGCTGAACTATGACAAAATTCAGCGTCTACAGTTAGCCCCCACTTTGATCGAGTCCGAGTAGGACGCTGATCAAAGTAGTTTGATGGCGCTAAAAATGATATGCCCCGGGAGTGAAGTCTCGAGGCTGGATGGCACTTGGAAGCAAACGTCATGTGCCGCATGTATGACTTGTAGCTAATTGACATTCAGAAACAATATCCTATGTCTTTGTTGATTGTCGACGCTTGGAAGCAACTGTCCTGCGCCTAGTCGATGATTATTTTCCAATCTTTCCCGGTGTCGATGATGATTTTCCAGTCTTTCCCGGTGTCGAGATGATTATCCTGTCATTCTTGTTTGACTGTCTGCCATTCTTGCCTGGCTGGTGATGATGATAATCTGTCATTCTCGATTGACTGATGATGTGGATGTAATATCCACTGTTGAAGATGACGTAGATACGGTATTTGTTGTCGAGGCGAATGCGATATCCCTGGCTGAAAACAACATAGATGTGATATCTGTTGTCGGGCCGATGCGATATCCTTTGTTGGAGATGACGTAGATGTGATATCTGTTGTCGGTTCGGATGCGATATCCTTTGTTGGAGACGATATAGATGCGATATCTATTGTCCGAGCGGATGCGATATCCTTTGCTAAAGATGACGTAGATGCGATATCTATTGTCGGGGCGGATGCGATATCCTTTGCTGAAGATGACGTAGATGTGATATCTATTGTTGGGGCGGATGCAATATCCTTTGTTGGAGATGATGTAGATGCGATATTTTTTGTCGGTTCGAATGCGATATCCTTTGTTGGAGACGATATAGATACGATATCTATTGTCCGAGCGGATGCGATATCCTTTGCTGAAGATGACGTAGATGCAATATCTATTGTCGAGGCGGATGCGATATCCTTTGTTGCAGACGACATAGATGCGATTATCTGTTATCGGTTTGGATGCGATATCCTTTCCTGGAGACAACGAAGATGCGATATCTATTGTCCGAGCGGATGCGATATCCTTTGCTGGAGAAGACGTAGATGCGATATCTGTTGTCGGTTTGGATGCGATATCCTTTGTTGTAGATGACGTAGATTCGATTATCTATGGTCGTTCTTGATGATGACATTCTGGTGATTTTAATCCTTGAGAGTGTAATCAAAATCTCAGAGACCTAAAGTGTTTTTAGGTGCTCATCATTCTAATTTTTCTCGTCGGGATTTCGAGCTTAATCCTTGGATAATATTTGGGCTTTATGTCACATAGCCCCTAGTGTCTATCTGCTGGCGACGACCTTATTGTTGTCGGGTCTTCCAAACTTTCTCATAAGCTAATTCTTCATGCCAATGAAGGTTGCTGAGTTGGTAATTGTCAGCCACCACGCGACGACCACGATGATGACATGCATGCAGTTGGTATGCTATTCTACATATAATGCATAGACTCGAGACTTATGATCTAGTTATGTACTCATGCACGACTTTGAGTTTCATGTGCTTGACTTCTTAATGCAGCCTAATGCATACCTCTTAGTGACCCTGATGAGAGAATGCTATATGCACATATTCACATTATAATGCATGTTGTGCAATGCTACCATGTTGAGAGCCCCCACTTTTTCTTCCCACAATGAAAGTAAAGAAATCCTAATTATCAAGTCAATTTTGAGGCGAGTTTCAGGACAAGGCAAAAATAGTGAAAATGATGAGTTCTCTGGTCGAACTGCCTCATAAGTTGCCATGATACAAATATTGAGTGATGAGTGAGCCCCCAGTTGTAATGCCGCAAAAAATGATATCAATGGAAGACTCGACCTTCTTAAGTTGCACGATGAGATGGGTAGGATGCTCAACCTCGATGTCATGGTTATGAGCCCCAAGCACTAAGAAGGATTGATCGGCAAGCCATCTTGATTTCCCTTGCCTTTACTCTAGCTTTCTTGGTTGTTTTATTTGGGTAGGAACATGTAAGCATACCAAACCCCCAGTACTAGTGAACAAATAAGTATCTTCAGGCAAGTGAGAATGATGGACATAGGTGGGTGTTGTCTTCAAGTAACCCTTATTTTGATGCATGTGGCTTCTTGTTCTGCTAAAGGAATTATCCCTCACTCAGGTGTTCTAAAAGCAAAGATTACCTGATGAATCTCATACATGCACTAATAACCAAATAAGAAGAGCTCACAGGGTGAGGAACAATGGAGGATGGATTATGGAAAAGGTAGGAATGGTGGTATAGAAAGCATGTTTGTGAGTGGTTAGGCCCCAATGGTGGGAAAGACGAGGCTATGGATGGTTAGGCGAGAGTAGTGATGAGATGAAAGGATGAGTAGTTCGATGGATAGAGGTTCGAACTGATGGAGGTAGACGAGATGGTCTATGTATGGAAGACCATGTCTCATGGGTTTATCTCATAAGGGAAGAGATAGTCAAAGGGCTATGGAAGAGTTGCAATTTGATAGGTTTGGGTATGAAGGATGATCCAAGTCTGATGGGCAAAGTGATGCACTTGGCGAAAAGAGTTTTTCATTGTCCTTAAAGACCAAGGTTCCCTCTCCTTTTGCCTAGCCCGGCTGGTGAGGTTTTCGAGCTAGCCACTCTTTATTCTCTCTCTCAAAGACCAAAATCTTTAATGACAGATTTATTCTAAAGTGAATTGCAGTGGCCGGGCCTCAAAGAGGTTCTTCTACATATCCAGTGTGGAATCAGGCCAGTCGTAGTTCAACAGATGCAGCTTTAAGGATTGATGCCTCAAGAAGGACTTTGAGATAGGTGGAAAGGTTTAATGGGAAGGATAGGTGAGAAGGTTGAATGGGAAGGATAGGTGTGAAGGTTTGAGGGGGAAGGTTTTGGTATGTGTGCGGGTGACTAATGTAGACCAACAATTGCCTCTTACCCCTCTTCTTCTTGTTTCTTTTTTTTTTTGGCTAGTTCTTTGTTTTTTTATTTTTTTCTTCTTCTCTTTTTTCTGTTTTCTTTTTTTTGGATTTTTTTTTTTAACTACGAACCTTCAGCTTATACTTCTTCTGTCAATGAATGTTACCCGCAAAACGTTATTTAGCTTAGGTGGGTTTAAGGATGAGATGGTCATAAAATGAATGACCAAGTTCGTGGTGGTGGCTAAGAAGGTGTGAAAAGGTAATAATGTAGGTAAAGCGGCTAGGCGAAAATGAAGGTGGTGATGATGTTAGTGGTAAGGGGTGGAAGCCTCCTATCCTAGGCATGTCTTTCTGAGCTGCATGATTTATTTGATGTGAGATTCACTTTTAGAGACAATTGGTCTTGTTTATTTGAATTCTCTCATTTTGCCTAACCTGTTGGATGAGTGTTCAGGTTAGCTTCTCTCCTCTTAATTTTTATTCATTTACCTCTCCTTTTGCCCAACATGTAGGTGTTCATGTCGGCCTTGTATTTTTTTTTTTAAAAAAAAAAAGAAATTTGTCTCTCCTTTTGCCTAACTTCGCTTTGGTGGTGAAGTTAGCCTCTCTTCTCTCCATTAACCTTGGACTCGGGATAGGACACAAAAGAAAAAAAAACTTAGAGTGAAGGTGTGATCGGGATGTGAAATGGAATGAAAGATGTGAGCAAATGGATGTGTCAGACTTGAATGGTCACAAGGGTGAGTGAGCTCTTCAATTCAAATCAGGAATGCAAGCACAAGATTCTTTCCTTAGCAGTTTAGAAACAAATGAAGGGTCGGGGAAGACAAGAGTCATAATCATGAAAGGTTTCATCTTTATTGAATGCAGCTAAGATGAATACATTAAAATTAACTTGGGATATATCCCAACTAACTTTGAAAATACAATAGGCCGCACACCTAAAATTTGAAAATATACAACAATAGGAGTTGTGTTTATGAGTCATGCCATCTTCACCTCTAGTGTAGTTTGCGATCCCTTCTTCATGTACCTTTACTTTTGCCCAACTTGTGGGTGTTCAAGTTTGCAATCCCTTCTTCATTTTATTTATTTGATTTGATTAGCCTCTCCTTTTGCCTAACCCCAAGTGAGTTCTTGGAGTTAACCCCTCTTCTCTTTATTAACCTTGGTTTGATTTGATTGCCCTCTCCTTTTGCCTAATCCAAGTGAGTTCTTGGAGTTAACCCCTCTTCTCTTTGTTAACCTTAGTTTGATTTGATTGGCCTCTCATTTTGCCTAACTACAAGTGAGTTCTTGGAGTTAACCCCTCTTCTCTTTATTAACCTTGGATCTGACAAAAGGTGAAGGGTAGGAATATGATGGCCATGGTATCACATTCAATCAGTGAGTATCAAGAAAAGTTTTTGGAACTGGTGAAAAGCTTAAAGTCTCCGTGATCTGATTCTAGCCCAAGATTTGACTCTTGACATTTTATGTCCTATTTTGCCTGTATGGAAACCATAAACCTCAAAGTTTAACCTTGACATTTACCTACCCAAATGCCTAGCGACCTATATGAGACAACCTAATGCAAACAATGCATATATGATGAATGATTATTATTATTTTTTTGTATGGACTCGCCCACTATTGGGCTTGCATGAGGACTCCTAACCTAGAATGATGCTATGTACATGAAGAGGGGAGGTATCCATCAAGTCATCATAAAATCGAATCAACATTAAAATTCTAATGGACTCAGATTTAGTTAACGACCGGAGGGATGCCTTAGGGGTCAAACATTACTTAGGGTTGAGTAAAGTCAAACTTGAATCTCAAGCTTAGTCGAACCTCTTTGACTTGGGCCTAAGAGAGGCCTTTTGGGCCTACTTTAATCTCATTTGAATATTACCCAAACTAAAGTAATGTTTGAGGGAAATGCAAGTATGGACCGACTCACTTTACAATGAGATGTACAATTAGCACATAATTAGCACTTTTTTTTTTGAAGAAAACAAAAAAAGAAAGAAATGCACATAGCATACAAATGAGTGTTACCATCCTAACCATGGTTCTAGGTTCTATGTTTAGGGTAAGTTTCCTAAAGGTTTCTATGCTCATGTCTCGCACGGGCCGTAAATTCTATGGAGTTCATAGTAATACGGGTCGTGTGTTTCTCACAAAATTTAAGGGAAAATGTAAATTCATAATCCCTAAAATTTTGGAGTAATTCATGAGTGGGAAAGGGTTATGATCTTCCTGAAATGTGGAATTCATTTCCTCGAAGTTATAAATGCACTTTACCCGAAAGGGAAATTTAGGGTTAGAAACCTAAACGGTACCTTTTGGTTTTTCCGGATTTAAAAAAATCGAAAAGTAGGCCCGTATGTAAAAATGCCTACTAAATAATAAAAATTAAAAGAATTAATTTCTCCTTTCAACTCAAAAATTTAAAGAACCGATTTTTCAAGTTTTACCCTCTTAAAGTAAGTCCCCAGTGGAATCGCCATTTGTAGGACCCGGGAAAAAACTTCCATTGGTGTCCTTCGCGATGTTAGGCGAATCGAAAGAGGTGTCTAGTCTTTAAGGGATTTGAATTCAATTTTTATTAATCAAAATGTTCAAATGCAATCTTTAAAATTCGAAAAGAAAGCGAATGAATCAAATTGAATAAATAATAGAGTCGCCAATTAATTTTTGGTGAGAATTAATAAACTCAAATTAGACTTCGCAAACCGTGAACCATTAGATTCGGATCCGGGGGTAAGGTTACGAATTCGAAAGTAAAAACCTTCGAATCCGCCCGTTCAAAGAACGTACTCTACTAAATCGGTTCGTTAAAGAAAAGAGTAGAAGAGGAGAATTAATTAGATTAATTTAAATTAATTAGATGCATGCAAAAAATTAAAGTGCGAAAATAAATAAAATGCGATAAACGAAACATAAATAAATAAAGAATGAAATTGAAGTTGCAATTACATGTAATCCGATTTAGATTGGTCACAATTAATATTTAATATCAAGATTACAATAATATAAGTGATTACGAGAAAGTAAAAATGCAAAATAAAAATGCCAAGAATTAATGTATACAAATGATGAAGAGAGGAGAAGGAGAAGAAGAATGAAGAGAGGGAGAAGAAGAAGAAATCACCTAGTGTCAATACTCCTAGGTGATTCGGTGTGAAGAAAAATGATGGGAGTGAGGCTGTATTTATAGGGGAAATGGAGTAAGGAAACTAGGGTTATGAAATAGAGAGGGGTAGCTGGGCTATTCTGATCAGCAGGAGGCGCAATATGTTGGAATGAAAGGAAGCGGGACACTGCGGACCAACGTGTTGGGTTATTTTGAGCTGTCTAACTTCAAACGTCCATAACTTTCCCATCCGACTTCCGATTAACTTGATTCAAGTGTCGTTGGAAAGCTTGTAATGAGTAGTTTTAGCTCCCAAAATTAAGAAACTCATAGAGGTCGGTGGAAAGTCGGTAATGAACAAAGGGCTTAGTTTTTGGAATATTTGAACGTGGATGGGCCATAAATGGAAATGGGCTAGTGTGAAAGGTTTTTTGTGGAGGAAAATTTATTCAGGTTTTTTGTGGGTTTTTTCATCATTTATGCATTTCAAGAATACTTGGCATTTAATCCTAAATAAAAATAAAAATGCTCAAAATAAATTACATAATTACAAAGCTGAACTACGACAAAATTCAGCGTCTACATAACTTTATAATGACCAATGCCTGTCTTGGATAGACAACATGCCTTCCAGCTTGCAAGCCTCGCTTGGATCTTGTTCAAGATAGGTGTCCAAGAGTTTCTCCTTTTCATATTTGCACCTAGTGGAATACCCAGATTGGTGATTGGCAAACTGGAGACCATACACCCCAGCTTTTTTGCCATTTTCTTGCTCCACTTGTCATCCTTACCCCGAACAATCAAAGCTGATTTCTCATAATTGATGCTTAGCCCATCAAATTCTTCAAAATATTGAAGAATTGCCTTGAGATTCAACAATTCAGATTCATATGCTTTGGAGAAAATGATTGTGTCATCTGCAAACTACAAATGTGTAATTTTCACCTTCTTTGCAACAATTTCTAGACCATGAAAATCCCCACAACTTACACAGTTTAGAACTTCAGCTGACAGAGCAAATAATAATGGAGAGAGGGGATCACCTTGCCTTAGTCCTTGACCAATTTGAAGTGGTTTGGTGGGGGAGCCATTAATGATGATTGAGATTCTAGCTGAAGTGACACATTTCATTATCCAGCCAATCTATATTTGCCTAAATCCCATGTGAACCAATACCTCCTCAAGAGCATCCCAATCAACCGAGTCATAGGCTTTTTGAAAATCAAGCTTCAATAACACCCCTTCTTTTTTCTTCCTTTTCAACCAATGCACCACTTCAGTAGCCACTGTCACTCCATCAAGAATTTTCCTGCTAGGAATGTATGTTGTATGAGCCAACCCCACAAGAATATGCATGGCATTCTTTAGCCTAAGACTCAGAATCTTGACAATTACTTTGTAAATGCACCCAATCATGTTGATTGGTCTGAAATCTTTGATGTCAATAACTCTGGTCTTCTTTGGAATCAATGTAACCCAGGTGGTGTTAAGCACTTCTGGAAGAGTGCCCTCATTAAAAATTCAAAGATGCATCTGCAGAAATTTTCTTCAATCACTGTCCATATTGATTTGATGCATTTGAAATTAAATCCATCATAACCTGGGGCACTTGAGGAATTGTAGTCTTTCACTACTGCTATAATTTCTTCCTTTGTGACACTCCTTTCAAGCCACTCTGAGTCTTGTTGTGAGAGCATTTTCAAACTCAGAAGACTAAGATCAAAATCAAAAACTCTAGCTCTTTTTTGGAACTGCTTTATAAAATACTGCATGGTAGCCTTTTTTATCATGCTCAAATCCTCAAGAAGGACACCATCAATTTGAATCTTGTGTATGATCTTCTACCTCCTGCGAATTGTAGCTAAAGTATGGAAGAATTTAGTGTTTTTATAACCACACTTCAACTGTTGGGATCTAGATTTTTAACCTCTCTTTCTTGTTTGTTGTTGTTCTGAGGTGAGACAAACAACAACTCTTCTGAGATTATCACATTCGTCCAACACACTAATCAATGCCTTCTGATCTAGCTTGACAAGTTCAACTTCCAGAGATTTCATCTTGTTCTCAATATTGCCAAAAACTTCACTGTTCCATTGCTTTAGTGGAGTTTTAATGAGTTTGAATCTATCAAACACTGGCTTATCCCCAAGCCTGATCCACTCTTACTCAAACAAATCATTGAACTTAGGATGATCAAGCCAAACATCCAAAGTTCTAAAAGAGCTTGGCCCCCATTGAAGGTCCGAGGTTTTTAGCAGAACTGGAAAGTGATCAGAAATTCTCCTAGGCCTGTAATACATCTCAATATGTGGAAAAAAGGTTAGTAGTCTGAAATTAAAAAAAAAAAAAAAGAAGGATATGGTCTAGCCTGCTTGCAACATTTAATCTTATGTAAGTAAACTGCTGATTAGGAGGGATGTCTTGAAGTTGCATATCTTGAATGAAGCTAGCAAATTCCATCATAGAATCAGTCAGTTAATTGCACCCTCTTCTTTCACCAAGGAACAACACTTCATTGAAGTCGCCCATCAGAATCTCTTTTGAAGTCCTTGCTTTAGCTGTAGCAGTTGCTCCCATTGTAATCTTTTTTCAGAGATAGATTGTGCTCCATAAATAACACCCACCACACATTTAAGCTTGCATTGAGTATAGACCCCATGCAAGCAGATCCACCCATTACCTTTACTGATCTCTGAAACATCAAAAGCTTCTTTCAACCATAACACTATCACTCCACCTGATCTTCCTTCAGCAACAATGTCAGAGAATTGAACATCTTGAAAACCTAAATTTGTCTCACTCCCCACTCATTGAAGCGATGCTGTTTGGTTTCAACCAGACCCATGATATCAATCCGTTCTTGCCTAATTAGGGACTTAATGTACTTTTTCTTCTCCTTAGCTCCTATGCTCCTTACGTTCCACGTACCAATCCTCATCATGAAAGAGCCTCACCTTTTCCTCATTTTACTTTCTTTTGACTTTTTGCTTCTTCTTGTAGAGAGCTCGTTTTCAAAATATTTTTTGGGATTGGTGTTTTTCTTGGCTCACATAAATCCACTATCCTTTCCAAACTTGATTGCTTTCTCAGCTATGAAAGCTCTAGCATTCACAATGGAGTCACTGCCGAATGAGAGAGAGCTTGTAACGTCCCGACCCCTCCCGGGACACGGGCATTACCAATAATTGCTTTAAGGATCGCTGACTAGCCCCAGAAATCACCACGAGTCTCTCCAGCGTGCTTCGTCCTCGCTCACACGCTGCCTAGAAAAACTTCCCGAGAGGTCACCTATCCTGAGATTACTTCCAGCCAAACACGCTTAACTGAGAGGTTCCCAACGGATGAGCTACCATAAAAGAAGGTGCACCTTGGTGATATAAGTAGTCATTTCAATCCTTTTAAGCCACACTTAACCATATACTCGGGGTGTTACAATCACCCCCACATAAGCGCACAACATCCTCGTTGTGCGATAATCCAATCCAGAATCTTTGCCCCACTAGGTGACTACCCATAGATCTCCCGTCCACTGGCGCAGCTCACGACCGCGGGTCGACTCTAATACCATCTGTAACGCCCCGGCCCCTCCTGGGTCGTGGACATTATCGATAACTGCTTCAAGGATCACTGACTGACCCCACAAATCACCACGAGTCTTTCCAGCGTGCCTCGTCCTCGCTCACACGCTGCCTGGGAAAACTTCCCAGGAGGTCACCCATTATAATGCCCTGGTCCCCTCTTGGGCCGCGGACATTACCGATAACTGCTTCAAGGATCGCTGACTAGCCCCACAAATCCCCACGAGTCTTTACAGCGTGCTTCGTCCTCGCTCGCATGCTGCTTGGGAAAACTTCCCAGAAGGTCACCCACTACTCTCAACCAAGCACGCTTAACTGAGAAGTTCCCAACGGATGAGCTATCATAAAAGAACGTCCTTGTTGTGCCACAATACATTCCAGAATCTTTGCCCCGCTAGGTAACTACCCATGGATCTCCCATCCACTAGCGTAGCTCACGATCGTGGGTCGGCTCTGATACTATCTGTAACGCCCCGGCCCCTCCCGGGTCGTGGACATTACCGGGAACGACTACAAGGATCGCTGACTGGCCCACAAATCACCACGAGTCTTTTCAGTGTGCTTCGTCCTCGTTCACACAATACCTAGGAAAACTTCCAGGAGGTCACCCATCCTAAGACTACTCCCAGCCAAGCACACTTAACTGAGGAGTTTCCAACGGATGAGCTACTATAAAAGAAGGTGCACCCACATTTAACATTATATCTGGGGTGTTACAATCACCCCCACTTAAGCGCATAACGTCCTCGTTGTGCCACAATCTATTACATAATCTTTTCCCTGCTAAGTGACTACCCATGGATCTCCCGTCCACTAGCATAGCTCACAGTCGTTGGTCGACTCTAATAATATCTGTAACGCCCCGACCCCTCCCGGGTCGTGGACATTACCGAGAACGACTTCAAGGATTGCTGACTGGGCCCACAAATCACCACGAGTCTTTCCAGCGTGCTTCGTCCTTGCTCACACGCTGCCTGGGAAAACTTCCTAGAAGGTCATCCATCCTGAGACTACTCCCAGCCAAGTACGCTTAACTGAGATATTCCCTACGGATGAGCTACCATAAAAGAAGGTGCACTTTGGTGATATGAATAGTCATTTCAATCCTCTTGAGCCACATTTAACCATATATCTGTGGTGTTACAATCACCCTCACTTAAGCGCACAATGTCCTCATTATGCCACAATCCATTCCAGAATCTTTGCCCCGCTAGGTGACTACCCATGGATCTCCCGTCCACTAGCGTAGCTCACGGTCATGGGTCGGCTATGATACTATCTGCAACGCCCCGGCCCCTCCCGGGTCATGGACATTACCGGGAACGACTTCAAGGATCGCTGATTGGCCCAACAAATCACCACGAGTCTTTCCAGCGTGCTTCGTCCTCGCTCACATGCTACCTAGGAAAACTTCCCAGAGGTCACCCATCCTAAGACTACTCCCAACCAAGCGCGTTTAACTGAGGAGTTTCCAACGGATGAGCTACCATAAAAGAAGGTGCACCTTGGTGATATGAGTAGTCATTTCAATCCTCTTGAGCCACATTTATTCATATATCTGGGGTGTTACACCCATCCTGAGACTACTCCCAGCCAAGCACGCTTAACTTAGAAGTTCCCAACGGATGAGCTACCATAAAAAACGGTGCACCTTGATGATATGAGCAGTCATTTCAATCCTCTTAAGCCACATTTAACCATATATATCCGGGGTGTTACAATCACCCCCACTTAAGCACACAACGTCCTTGTTGGGCCACAATCCACTCCATAATCTTTGTCTCGCTAGGTGACTTCCCATGGATCTCCCGTCCACTGGCGCCGCTCACGGTCACGGGTCGGCTTTGATACCATCTGTAACGCCTCGAACCCTCCCGAGACGCGGGCATTACCAATAACTGCTTTAAGGATCGCTGACTAGCCCCACAAATCACCACGAGTCTTTCCAGCGTGCTTCGTCCTCACTCACACGTTGCCTAGAAAAACTTCCCAGGAGGTCACCCATCTTGAGATTAGTCCTAGCCAAATACGCTTAATTGAGAGGTTCCCAATGGATGAGCTACTATAAAAGAAGGTGCTCCTTGGTGATATAAGTAATCATTTCAATCCTTTTAAGTCACACTTAACCGATTCTAGTTCTAGTTGATGATTGGAGTCATTCAAAATCCTAACAGATTTTTCCAATCCAATTGCTGCATCACTTCCCAAAGCAGTCGTCACATTAATTAGCTGTTCATCATTTGTAACAAACACAATGGCTAGGGACAGATTGATGGCATTCTCAGAACCTTCAACTGTTTCATGTCTATTCAATTCCTCCTCATGAAGAGCAACCATTTCATTCCATGCTTGTACACCAAGAGCTTTTGTTAACTCATTTTTCAAAGCATTAGTCTGATCATTAAGCTTTCTCACCTCCTCGATACACCCACTACTCGTTAATTGCTCCATTAAAGCTACTTAACCGACCCTTTGACTTCCATCACCATTGATCTGATGCATATTCATCTCCTTGCTTGCTTTATTACGAGTTGGACTGGCATGCGTTAATGGGGATTCTGGAACGTTAACATTGCTACCTTGATAACCTTCATCATCATCATTTCTGCTTTCATCACTCTCACTTGAATAGCTCGGTCCAGCTCCATTAGTATTATGCTCATGTATCAATGAAGGAGGGATGAGATGGGAGTTGACTTCCCTGATGAAAAGTCTGAATACACTATTTTGAATGTCTAGTAACATTTCACCCTCAATTCTCCTGAAAATGTCAGTCTAGATTAAAGCTCTCATGACTTCGAATTGGTTGGTCGATGAGATACTGTAACGCCCCGGCCCCACCTGGGCCGCGGACATTACCGATAATTGCTTCAAGGATCGCTGACTGGCCCCACAAATCACCACGAGTCTTTCCAGCGTGCTTCGTCCTCGCTCACACGCTGCCTGGGAAAACTTCCCAGGAGGTCACCCATCCTTTGACTACTCCCAGCCAAGCACGCTTAACTGAGGAGTTCCCAACGGATGAGCTACCATAAAAGAAGGTGCACCTTGGTGATACAAGTAGTCATTTCAATCCCTTTAAGCCACACTAGCCATATACTCGGGGTGTTACAATCACCCCCACTTAAGCGCACAACGTCCTCGTTGTGCCACAATACACTCCAGAATCTTTGTCCCGCTAGGTGATTGCCCATGGCTCTCCCGTCCACTGGTGCAGCTCACGGTCGCGGGTCGGCTCTGATACCATCTGTAACGCCCCGACTCCTCCTGGGCCGCGGACATTACCGATAATTGCTTCAAGGATCGCTGACTGGCCCCACAAATCACCACGAGTCTTTCCAGCGTGCTTCGTCCTCGCTCACACGCTGCCTGGGAAAACTTCCCAGGAGGTCACTCATCCTTTGACTACTCCCAGCCAAGCACGCTTAACTGAGGAGTTCCCAACGGATGAGCTACCATAAAAGAAGGTGCACCTTGGTGATATAAGTAGTCATTTCAATCCCTTTAAGCCACACTAGCCATATACTCGGGGTGTTACAGATACATATGGCCAGGAATAGTAATTTGCCCCAAGGTTGAGTACATCTTTCAAAATTCTCCCAAACCCAACCATAGGGTGGAATTCCAGTCATATCAACCCAAACCCTCCTTGATTCAGAAGACTCATAAACTGATCAAGGCTTAATCTCAGAGAACCAATCATTCAGTTCCAGTGGATTAGCCAAAGCATCTTTCATCTCTTGTAAAGATGCAAATGTGAGAATAAATTTGACACCACTAAGCGCAGTGATCTTAGAGATTGGGCTATAGTTATCTTTGATTAGATAAGCCATTGCATCAAGGTCTCTAGGAAAATTTGAAGTGCATACCAAACTCCTTGCTAGCCACTCCATGAAGTCCTCATTGATATCACCTTTTATTTTGAATTCCACATTCTCCTTCTAACTATCACCAGATGGTTTTGGAATCCAAACCTGCTTGCTTTTCCTCTCTCTAGACTTCCCCTTTACCTAATCCACTACGATTTTCTTTCCTCTGACTATTGTTCCATTGAGACGGTAATGCACCTCAATGCTTCATGGCGCCTCCAGACTTCTATGAACCCAAAATTCAAATCTGCATTCCTCCGATTGATAATGGTGGTGGACTTGATTGTTGCATATTTCTTGAAGATACCTCCTAAACCAAATTTGTCTAGCTTTTTCGGAAGGTTGCTGTAGGACTCGGAAAAAAACTTACATTGGTGTCCTACGCGATGTTAGGTGAATCGAAAGAGGTGTCTAGTCTTTAAGGGATTTGAATTATATTTTTTTTAATCAAAATGTTCAAATGCAATCTTGAATAAAAAAAGTAAAATTCGAAAAGAAAGCGAATAAATCAAATTTAATAAATTATAGAGTCGCCAATTAATTTTTGGTGAGAATTAATAAACTCAAATTAGACTCCACAAACCGCGAACCATTAGATTCGGATCCGGGGATAAGGTTACGAATTCGAAAGTAAAAACCTTCGAATCCCCCGTTCAAAGAACGGACTCTACTAAATTGGTTCGTTAACGAAGAGAGTAGAAGAGGAGAATTAATTAGATTAATTTAAATTATTTAGATGCATGCAAAAATTTGAAGTGCGAAAATAAATAAATGCGATAAACGAAACATAAATAAATAAAGAACGAAATTAAAGTTATCTTCTCAAGTAATCCGGTTTAAATTAGTCATAATTGATATTAGCATCAGGATTACAACAGTACAAGTGATTACAGGAAAATAAAAATGAAATAAAATAATGCCAAGAATTAATGTATGCAAATGATTAAGAAAGGAGGAGGAGGAGGAGGAGAGAGGGAGAAAAGAAGAAATCACCTAGTGTCAATACTCCTAGGTGATTCGGTGTGTAGAAAAATGATGGGAGTGAGACTGTATTTATAGGGGAAAAGGAGTGAAGAAACTAGGGTTATGAAATAAAGAGGGGTAGCTGGGCCATTCTGATCAGCAGGAGGCCCAGTATGTTGGAATGAAAGGAAGCGGGCCACTGTGAACCAACATGTTGGGTTATTTTGAGATGTCTAATTTCAAACGACCATAACTTTCTCATCCGACCTCCGATTAATTTGATTCAAGTGTCGTTGGAAAGCTTGTAATGAGTACTTTTAGCTCCCAAAATTAGGAAACTCATAGAGGTCGGTGGAAAGTCGGTAATTTAAATAAAAGGCTCAGGTACATGAACAAAGGGCTGAGTCTTTGGAATATTTGAACGCGGATGGGCCAGAAATGGAAATGGGCTAATGTGAAAGGCTTTTTTGTAGAGGAAAATTTATTTGGATTTTTTTGTGGGTTTTTCATCATTTATGTATTTCAAGAATACTTACATTTAATCCTAAAAAAATAAAAATGCTCAAAATAAATTACATAATTACAAAGCTAAACTACGACAAAATTCAGCGTCTACAGTTAGCCCCCACTTTGATCGAGTCCGAGTAAGACGCTGATCAAAGTAGTTTGATGACGCTAAAAAATGATATGCCTTGGGAGCGAAGTCTTGAGGTTGGATGACACTTGGAAGCAAACGTCATGTACCGCATGTATGACTTGTAACTTGTTGACATTCGGAAACGATATCCTATGTCTTTGTTGATTGTCGACACTTGGAAGCAAAATCCTTCGCCTGATGTTTGGTGACCGCCATTCGTGTTTGGTAGTAAGTTGATGATGCTATGATCTGTCGTTCTTGTCCAACAGTAGGTGATATTGTATGTTGGTCATTCTGGTAGACTGTCTACCTTTCTTGTATGGCCAATGATGATGATCGGTCATTCTTGTCTGATTATGTGTCATTCTTATTTCGCTAATGATGATGTAGATGCAATATCAACTGTTGAAGATGACATAGATGCGGTATCTATGAATGCAATATCGTTGACTAAAGACAACATAGATGCGATATCTGTTGTTGGGGTGGATGCGATATCCTTTGCTGGAGACGACGTAGATGCGATATCTGTTGTCGGGGCGGATGCGATATCCTTTGTCTGGAGACGACGTAGATGCGATATCTCTTGTCGGGGAGGATGTGATATCCTTTGCTGAAGACGACGTAGATGTGATATCTCTTGTCGTGGAGGATGCGATATCCTTTATCGAAGACGACGTAGATGCGATATCTGTTGTTGGATTGGATGCGGTATCCTTTGTTGGAGACGACGTAGATGCGATATCTGTTGTCGGGGCGGATGCGATATCCTTTGCTGAAGATGACGTAGATGCGATATCTTTTGTCGGGGTGGATGCGCTATCCTTTATTGGAGGTGACGTAGATGTGATATCTATTGTCGGTTTGGATGTGATATCCTTTATTGGAGACGACATAGATGCGATATCTGTTGTTGGGTTGGATGCGATATCCTTTGTTGGAGACGACGTAGAGGCGATATCTGTTGTCGGGGCGGATGCAATGTCCTTTGCTGAAGATGACGTAGATGTGATAATCTATTGCCGAGGTGGATGCGATATTCTTTGTCTGGAGACGACGTAGATGCGATATATCTTGTCAGTTTGGATGTGATAGAAGACGACGTAGATGCGATATCTATTGTCGTAGCGGATGCGATGTCATTTGTTGGAGACGTCGTAGATGCGATATCTGTTGTCCGAGCGATGCGATGTCCTTTGCTGAAGATGACGTAGATGCGATATCTATTGTCAGGGCGGATGCGATATCCTTTGTTGCAGACAACGTAGATGCAATTATCTGTTGTCGATTTGGATGCGATATCCTTTGCTGGAGATGGCGTAGATGCGATATCTGTTGTTGGGTTGGATGTGATATCCTTTGTTGGAGATGACGTAGATGCGATATTTGTTGTTGGTTTGGATGCAATATCCTTTGTTGGAGATGACGTAGATGCGATATTTGTTGTCGGTTTGGATGCAATATCCTTTGCTGGAGACGACATAGATGCGATATCTGTTGTCCGAGCGGATGCGATATCCTTTGCTGGAGATGACGTAGATGCGATATCTGTTGTCGTTCTTGATGATGACATTCTAGTGATTTTTAATCCTTGAGAGTGTAATCAAAATCTTAGAGACCCAAAGTGTTTTTAGGTGCTCATCATTCTAATTTTTCTCGTCGGGATTTCGAGCTTAATCCTTGGATAATATTTGGGCTTCATCTCACATAGCCCTCAGTGTCTATTTGCGGGTGACGACCTTGTTGTTGGCGGGTCTTCCAAACCTTCTCATAAGCTAATTCTTCATGCCAATGAAGGTTGATGAGTGGGTAATTGTCAGCCCCCCGGCGACGACCACGATGATGACATGCATGCAGTTGGTCTGCTATTCTACATGTAATGCATAGACCCGAGACTTATGATACAATTATGTACTCATGCATGACTTTGAGTTTCATGTGGTTGACTTCTTAATGTAGCCTAATGCATACCTCTTAGTGACCTTGATGAGAGAATGTTATGTGCACATATTCACATTATAATGCATGTTGTGCAATGCTACCATGTTGAGCCCCCACTTTTTATTCTCACAGTGAAAGTAAAGAAATCCTAAGTATCAAGTCAATTTTGAGGTGAGTTTCAGGACAAGGTAAAAATAGTGAAAATGATGAGTTCTCTTGTCGAACTGCCTCGTAAGTTGCCATGATGCAAATATTGAGTGATGAGTGAGCCCCCAGTTGTAATACCGCAAAAAATGATATCAATGGAAGACTCGACCTTCTTAAGTTGCACGATGAGATGGGTAAGATGCTCAACCTCATTGTCATGGTTAGGAACCCCAAGCATTAAGAAGGATCAAGTGGCAAGCCCTCTTGATTTCCCTTACCTTTACTCTATCTTTCTTCTATTATTTGGGTAGGAACACCAAGCCCCCAGTACTAGTGAACAAATAAGTATCTTCAGGCAAGTCAAAATGATGGACCTAGGTGGGTGTTGTCTTCAAGTAACCCTTATTTTGATGTAAGTGGCGTCTTGTTCTGCTAAAGGAGTTATCCCTCACTCAGGTGTTCTGAAAGCGAAGATTAACTGACGAAACTCATACATGCACTAATGACCAAATAAGAAGAGCTCACAGGATGAGGAACAATGGAGGATGGATTATGGGAAAGGTAGGAATGGTGGTATAAAGAATATGTTTGCGAGTAGTTAGGCCCCAATGGTTGGCAAGACGAGGCTATGGATGGCTGGATGAGAGTAGTGATCAGATGAATGAATGGGTAGTTCGATGGACAGAGGTTCGAACTGACGGAGTGGACGAGATGGTCTATGGATGGAACAACATGTCTCGTGGGTTTATCTCATAAGGGAAGAAATGGTCAAAGGGCTATGGAAGAGTTGCAATTTGATAGGTTTGGGTATGAAGGGTGATCCAAGTCTGATGGGAAAAGTGGGTGTGCATGGTGAAAGGAAATTTAAGAGTTTTCAATGTCCTTAGAGACCAAAGTTCCCTCTCCTTTTGCCTAACCCGCCTGGTGAGGTTTTCGAGCTAGCCACTCTTTATTCTCTCTCTCAAAGACCAAATGCTTTAATGACGGATTTACTCAAAAGTGAATTGCAACTGTCGGGCCTCAAAGAGGTTCTCCTACGTATCCAATGTGGAATCAGGCCAGTCGTAGTTCAATTGGTGCAGCTTTAAAGGATTGATGCCTCAAGAAGGACTTTTAGATAGGTAGGAAGGTCGATGGGAAGGATAGGTGTAAAGGTTTGAGGGGAAGGTTTTTGGATGTGTGCGGGTGACTAATTTAGACAAACAACTGCCTCTTACGCCTCTTCTTCTTGTTTCTTTTTTTTTTTTTTGCTTACTCTCTTTTTTTGGATTTTTTTTCTTTGTTCTTTTTTCCTTTTTTTTGGATTTTTTTTTTGAACTACGAACCTTCAGCTTATACTTCTCCTATCAATGAATGTTACCCACAACACATTATTTGGCTTAGGTGGGTTTAAGGATGAGATGGTCATAAAATGAATGACCGGGTTCGTGGTGGTGGCTAAGAAGATGGTGTGAGAAGGTAATAATGTAGGTAAAATGGCTAGGCGAAAATGAAGGTGGTGATGATATAGGTGATAAGGAGTGGAAGCCTCCTATCATAGGCATGTCTTTTTAAGCTGTATGATTTATTTGATAGTGAGATTCACTTTTAGAGACAATTGGTCTTGTTCATTTGAATTCTCTCCTTTTGCCTAACCTGTTGGATGAGTGTTCAGGTTAGCTTCTCTCCTCTTAATTTGTACTCATTTACCTCTTCTTTTGCCCAACATGTAGGTGTTCATGTCAGCCTCATATTTTGTTTTTTTAATGAAATTTGTCTCTCCCTTTGCCTAACTTCGCTTTGGCGGTGAAGTTAGCCTCTCTTCTCTCCATTAATCTTGGACTTGGGGTAGGATAAAAAAGAAAAAAAAAACATAGAATGAAGGTGTGATCGGGATGTGAAATGGAATGGAAGATGTGAGCAGATGGATGTGTCAGACTTGGATGGCCACACGGGTGAGTGAGCTCTTCAATTCAAATCAGGAATGTAAGCACAAGATTATTTCCTTAGCAGTTTAGAAGCAAATGAAGGGTTGGGGAAGACAAGAGTCATAATCATGAAAGGTTTCATCTTTATTGAATGCAGCTAAGATGAATACATTAAAATTAACTTGGGATATATCCTAACTGATTCTAAAAAATACAATAGGCCGCAAACCTAAAATTTGAAAATATAAAACAGTAGGAGTTGTGTTTATGAATCATGTCATCTTCACCTCTAGTGTAGTTTGCGATCCCTTCTTCATTTACCTCTCCTTTTGCCTAACCCGTGGGTGTTCAAGTTTGCAATCCCTTCTCCATTTTATTTATTTGATTTGATTGGCCTCTCCTTTTGCCTAACCCCAAGTGAGTTCTTGGAGTTAACCCCTCTTCTCTTTGTTAACCTTGGTTTTATTTGATTGGACTCTCCTTTTGCCTAACCCCAAGTGAGTTCTTGGAGTTAACCCCTCTTCTCTTTGTTAACCTTGGTTTGATTTGATTGGCCTCTCCTTTTGCCTAACCCCAAGTGAGTTCTTGGAGTTAACCCCTCTTCTCTTTGTTAACCTTGGTTTGATTTGATTGGACTCTCCTTTTGCCTAACCCCAAGTGATTTCTTGGAGTTAACCCCTCTTCTCTTTGTTAACCTTGGTTTGATTTGATTGGCCTCTCCTTTTGCCTAACTCCCAAGTGAGTTCTTGGAGTTAACCCCTCTTCTCTCTGTTAACCTTGGATTTGACAAAAGGTGAAGAGTAGGAATATGATGGACATGGTATCACATTCAATCAGTGAGCATCGAGTAGAGTTGTTGGAGCTGGTGAAAAGCTTGAAGTCTCCATGATCTGATTCTAGCCCAAGATTTGACTCTTGACATTTTATGTCCTATTTTGCCTGTATGGAAACCATAAAACCTCAAAAATTAACCTTGACATTTACCTACCCAAACTCCTAGCAACCTATATGAGACTACCTAATGCAAACAATGTTTATATGATGAATGAACCTTTTTTTTTTGGTTGGGCTTGCCCACTGATGGGCTTGTATGAAGACTCCTAACCTAGAATGATGTTATGTACATGAAGAGGGGAGGTATCCATCAAGTCATCATAAAATTGAATCAACATTAAAATTCTAATGGACTCAAATTTAGTTAACGACCGGAGAGATGCCTTAGGGGTCAAACATTACTTAGGGTTGAGTGAAGTCAAATATGAATCTCAAGCTTAGTCAAACCTCTCTGACTTGGGCCTAAGAGAGGCCTTTTGGGCCTACTTTAATCTCGTTTGAATATTACACAAACTAAAGTACTATTTGAGGGAAATGCAAGCATGGACCAACTTATTATAAAATGAAATGTACAATTAGCACAAAATTAGCACATTATTTTTTGAAGAAAAACAAAAAAAAAAAAGAAAGAAAGAAATGCACATAGCATACAAATGAGTGTTACCATCCTAACCATGGTTCTAGGTTCGACGTTTAAGGTAAGTTTCCTAAAGGCTTCTATGCTCATGTCTCGCACGGGCCGTAAATTCTATGGAATTCATAGTAATACGGGTCATGTATTTGTCACAAAATTTAAGGGAAAATGTAAATTCATAATCCCTAAAATTTTGGAGTAATTCATGAGTGGGAAAGGGTTATGATCTTCCTGAAATGTGGAATTCATTTCCTCGAAGTCATAAACGCACTTTACCCGAAAGGGAAATTTAGGGTTAGAAACCTAAACGGTACCTTTTGGTTCTTTCCGATTTAAAAAAATCGAAAAGTAGGCCCGTATGCAAAAATGCCTACTAAATAATAAAAATTAAAAGAATTAATTTCTGTTTCTACTCAAAAATTTAAAAAACTGATTTTTCAAGTTTTACCCTCTTAAAGTAAGTCTCCAGCGGAGTCGCCATTTGTAAGACCCGGGAAAAAAAATTCCATTGGTGTCCTACGCGATGTTAGGCGAATCGAAAGAGGTGTTTAGTCTTTAAGGGATTTGAATTCAATTTTTATTAATCAAAATGTTCAAATGCAATCTTGAATAAAAAAAAGTAAAATTCGAAAAGAAAGCGAATGAATCAAATTGAATAAATTATAGAGTCGCCAATTAATTTTTGGTGAGAATTAATAAACTCAAATTAGACTCCGCAACCGCGAACCCTTAGATTCGGATCCGAGGGTAAGGTTACGAATTCGAAAGTAAAAACCTTCGAATCCGCCCGTTCAAAGAACGAACTCTACTAAATCGGTTCGTTAAAGAAGAGAGTAGAAGAGAAGAATTAATTAGATTAATTTAAATTATTTAAATGCATGCAAAAATTTGAAGTGCGAAAATAAATAAATAAATAAATGCGATAAACGAAACATAAATAAATAAAGAACGAAATTAAAGTTATCTTCTTAAGTAATCCGGTTTAAATTAGTTATAATTGATATAAGCATCAGGATTACAACAGTACAAGTGATTACAGGAAAATAAAAACGAAATAAAATAATGCCAAGAATTAATGTATGCAAATGATGAAGAAAGGAGGAGGAGGAGAAGAGAGGGAGAAAAGAAGAAATCACCTAGTGTCAATACTCCTAGGTGATTCGGTGTGTAAAAAAATGATGTGAGTGAGACTGTATTTATAGGGGAAATGGAGTGAGAAAACTAGGGTTATGAAATAAAGAGGGGTAGCTGGGCCATTCTGATCAGCAGGAGGCCCAGTATGTTGGAATGAAAGGAAGCGGGCCACTGTGAACCAACATGTTGGGTTATTTTGAGCTGTTTAATTTCAAACGACCATAACTTTCTCATCCGATCTCCGATTAACTTGATTCAAGTGTCGTTGGAAAGCTTGTAATGAGTACTTTTAGCTCCCAAAATTAGGAAACTCATAGAGGTCGGTGGAAAGTCGGTAATTTAAATAAAAGGCTCAGGTACATGAACAAAGGGCTGAGTCTTTGGAATATTTGAACGCGGATGGGCCAGAAATGGAAATGGGCTAATGTGAAAGCCTTTTTTGTAGAGGAAAATTTACTTGGGTTTTTTTTGTGGGTTTTTCATCATTTATGCATTTCAAGAATACTTGGCATTTAATCCTAAAAAAATAAAAATGTTCAAAATAAATTACATAATTACAAAGCTAAACTACGACAAAATTCAGCGTCTACAGTTGCGAATGAAGATCGTTGAAGGATTCACTCCACTCCAACTTCTCCTCATGTCTCCCTCCTCACTTCTCTCTCCATCTAATCAATCAATTACATAGGTGTACAATATGTCGGGTGTTCATTGATTTCATATTACTAAGATTTAGTACCACAAGACTATATCAATATAATCATAATTATTTAACACTAAATCAATTCTTTTATTTTCCTTCCTGAAATCCAAAATACAAAATAACCTACATAAACGGTAAATTGTAAACGAAAAACGGGATACCCATTAACCCATTTGTTAAATGAGTTAAATGTGTCTTTTTTAATTTCGATATTCTCAATTCAAACCTAACCCAATTATTTAAACGAATTTATCATGTCGACCTATTTAATTAAACGAATTGAAAATTTATGCCTAAACCAGCTTAACTTCGTGTCGGTTTCGAGTTAGTAATCGTATGAGGTCAGCTTTTCCGACTCTAGCATTTACTATATTATAAGTTTATATGTATATTTATATTTTATTTATATTTTTATTATTAAATATCTATTTTTACATCTCATATATCACGTGCATCGCACGAATTTAATACTAATATTCTATCATAATAAAGTTCGAGTTTAAGACTAGTATTCTATCATAATAAAGTTGAACGCCATCTATTTGTACTGTTGGTACAAAAAAAGATTTACCGTATTTCTTTAAAAAAAATGAAACGGAGTGGAGTATAAATGTACAGTAGTACAATACAGAGAGGGACGACGATGATACAATATGCTACGCTATACAGCGTGTCCACTCATTTCCTTTTCATTTTCATTTTTCGCAAATAAAATGCTATAGTTTTAATTTTTTGAATAAACCAACAAAACTTAAAAACCCTTCTCTCTCTCCTCCATCGTCCTCCTCCGTCCGCCGCCGTTTTAGTTCCGGTGCTTCCAACTCGGAGAGGTAGAATAAGGCGGTGAGTTAGAGAGAGAAACACACAGAGTGATAGAGAGAGAATCATAGAGAGTGGTTGAGAGAGAATGGGAGCCCTGGCACCTGGGACTCCATGGATTCCTGAAGACGACCTCTTGCTCAAGAACGCTGTTGAGGTTAGCTTCATACTTCATTCATTTCCTTTTTTCTTTAATTCTTTTGAAGCTCTATTATTTGTTTATTTTGGTGTAATTTAGCTCGATTGATTTTGTTGGTCCTTAGTTATCTGTTAGTGGATGAATTTAGAGTTTGCAATCATGAATTCATCCTGAAATTGATAATTATGTGTTTTTCTTTTGGAATTTGGCGGTTCTTAGTACTTGTTATTTGTTGTCGGTGCCTTGAAATAAGTTTACTGATCAATCAACCTTTTTATTTTTTTAAAAAGTAAATGTTGGTGTTGCTGAGCATTCTCATCACTTTGTTGGTGTTTGAGATACCATTAAATTCTTTTGGTTTGTATTTGTACAATTCAAATCTTCCAACTGTCTGAATCCTAATCTTCCAACTGTCTGAATCCAAATAGTAACAATCTCTTCAAACAACCTTTAACCGTTCAGCTGATTCACGTGTTAAACATGTGACTTATTTGGCTTGTATAGGTTTGTAGGGTAATTGCTGTTGTGGTAGCCTCCTGATTTGTTTTTGTCCAGTGTTTAATGTTTCACGGAAGTATAATCAAGACTAAGGCTTCATTCATTTTTTTGGGGATGGTGTTTTGGGAAGGGGGGGGGGTGGGAATGAGGGGATGCAGGCATATGTATTTGGAAAGATGTGGAGTACATTTCCTTTTCGGTGAAGTTTGGTCACTGGAAATTCTATTTTCGACAACTTTCCTGCTTGTTCACTGTAGTTTGTATGGTTCAAAGTTTGGCTACATGGGTCGAAGAGTTGGCACATTTGAAGCACTACAAACTGATCTGAAGCTGCATTTTGGTTTCGAAATGATTAAATGAAGCATTTCTTCTCTCAGAGACTTTTTTAGGACGTGAAAGTACATTGTAGTATACACTAAAAAATGGAACGATGCTGAATGATTGTTGAATTGTTTGAGTCGTGGTCAAAATATATGCTGTATGTCAAAGAGCAAACGCGCCCTAAAAACGAATGCGTGCAGTTAAAAGGGTTTTGATAGTATCTTTTAGTAATTTGGATATTAAACTGCTTCCTTTTGTAGCTGTTTATTTATAGTAAACCTCGCCTGCTTCTTTTCCATGGAGTAGTAGGTAGCAAATGATTTCCAAAATCTTGGGTCCCCATTCTCTCTAAATTGCAAAATTTAGGGGTAAGACTGCTACTTCTGACCCTTCCATACCTCACCTAGCTGGATTTCAGAGTATTGATTTTGATTTTGGTATGATTCATTTCCGTTCCAAAAGTTAGATATGATGACCTTGATGATCTTAACAGAACGTATAGTTTCTATTCAAAGACTTTGGAATTCAGGCTTTGTGATTTAGAATTGACTCTCACTGATTGCCAGTCTAGATTTGGAAGTCCAGGATATCCAATGATGTTCATGCCTAGTGATCTGATGCTCTCTATCCTCCTGATGAAATACTCTTTCATATCTAACTTGCACCTCACTCAATTTCAGAAAGTTGTTTATGCTTGGGCTTAGATAGGAAAGGTATTAAATTGGTGTTAATTGACGATGGGTACAATTAGAAGCATAGTAAAAATGTTATTGTCCAAGTTTCCTAATAGTAACACTCCTGATTGTGTTTTGGAGTTTAAATGAACATTGATATTTTTACAATGAGTAAAGGGGGTTAGTCTATTCAATTATTTCTTTCAAAAGTTTGTAAAAAGAAGCTTAGAGGGCACTCAGGGAAGGACAGATTTTTACATAGGTCTGAATCTGATTGAATTGGAGAGGATGTACCGTTAGTTTCTTAGAATTGGTTAGCTTAAGTACATGGAGGAGGTGCTGATGGCTTATACGTGGGTTATAAATGAAACGTATAAAAAAATAATATCAGAGTTAGAAGTCTTGGAGGTAGGCAGAGAACTTTTCCGTTAACATTAGGTTGCTCAGAGGACCCAGTATATGTGTTTTCCTTTTTCCATTTTGTTAGGAATGGGCTCTGTAAATATGTTCAAGATTGTTTCTTGGTGTGATTACTTGCTGAATGTAATATTACTGGACGTGCCTAGATTAGGGTTTAACAGGAAATTGGAGCTGTTGAAGAATACCCTAAATTCTAAAAGGATTCATGTTACAAAAGTTACTTTAGGAAGTTAAGCACATCTAAAAAAAATATATGTAGATTCTACAGGATTCCTGTTGATACTCAAGATGAAGCTCCATTGCGCTGGTTATCGCTGAAGATGTAGTTTCAATATACGTAACTAAATAATGGTTAACGGCAAACTGAAATTGTAGAATAGTACCCTAGATTCTGAAGGATCCAATGTTGAACTGAAATATATTATCTAGAATGCAAATTTACTGATAACAGGCTTGCGTCAAGTGAATCAGACTTGATGGTCTTGCAATGCCAAACCGAGAGAACAAGGGATAGTGATGGCGATTTTCTAAAATTATATATAATCGTTTGCTCAAATGGGAGAATGTTTCACGAGTTTTTGGAGGCTACAAGATTTATCTTAAGCTTAAAGGTTGCAGTCAATGGCCTTTAGACTAGTCTTACTGTGTGGTATGTACTATAGGATTCATTAAGGGACTTCCAGTCAATGTGGGGATAATGATGGTCTGTTGGATGTGTGGCCATCCTATGTTGCTGATAAGAAATGAGATAATTAGCTCAAGTGTGAGAGGCTTTTGTTGAGCATAAGAGTGCATGAAGTAAGACTTTTAAGACTGTTTCACCATGTCAAAAGGAGATGACATTCTGGGTTACTTAACACTGATGGTTGACATCTGGATGTTAGGGTTAGGTGGTTTGAGAAGGTGATACTTTGTTTGTAACTAAGGTAGAACAAGAGGAAATCTGAAGAGACATTTGCGCGAGGTTGATAGAAAAGAAAGGTGCTCTGAAAATTTGGCCGAGCATAAAACCTTGCTGGGAGTTTGTGGTGTCTCAGGTTGCGTAGCATGGATGAAATTCCATACCTTTTACTTTCTTACTAATTGTTTATTGTCTTGCATTTTCGTATTGTCTATTTCTCACTAGCAAATTGACATTGTATGTTATAGCTGATGACATTATCTAAATATATAAAAGTAAAGAAGTTAATAATAGCCTGGAGTTTAAGATTAACCAGGCTGTAGATGGAGTACCTGAAATGTAAGTTCAATGAGAAGAGAGGGGGGCCGGGGGGGGGGGGGGTTACATATGTAGTTAACATTGGCCAGATTTTGAAATTGTGGGCTAAGAAATTTATATCTTTTGGTTCTATTGCATAAGCAAAAGAATGTGCATTTTTCACTGGTTAATGGTGGGATGACATAAATGAAGGAATAATTGGAAGTATCTCTAGCCTTATGTGGCAAGAATATCCTCGTGAGGCGAAAGTGAAACTTTTAGAGGGCAAAACATTATATGTATAAGGCAAATATTGGGGAAGCAAAACTTTGATGGTTTGAAAATATTAGGAGGGATGGCATTCCAAAGTGTGAAAACCCAAAGAAACACTGCAGAAGAATTTGGATGAGATCAATATTTGGTTCAGTTGAGGCCTACACAAGATGTAGCTCAGGATAAGAGCTTCTAGGGGTTTGGGTTTAGTGTTGCAAACCTTTGTTAGGTGGCTTTTGTCGTTTAGCATTTTGGCAACTGCTTGTAATATACCCTTGTTTACTGTTATGTATTCCCATGTCTTCATTCACTGCAACATCATCTTACATGCAAATGAAATGGACTAACTCATCAGCATAAGCGGAAACCATATGGTTTATGTGGTTGTACTGTTGTACAGAGTCCAAATTATCTTCTGCATCTATTGGTGTTGGTTGCTGGCTCAACCTGTTTATAATGGGTTAGCAGCAACTAAACTATTTCCTTTGTGCCATGTTGATTAATATTACTGATTGCCATTGTCTTATTTGTAAAATTATTCAGGCTGGGGCTTCCTTGGAATCACTTGCTAAGGGTGCAGTCCAGTTTTCTCGGAGGTTTATGCTTAGGGAATTGCAAGATAGGTGGCACTCTCTTCTTTATGACCCTGTAACTTCTGCAGAAGCTGCTGAGCGCATGATAGAGTTTGAGCGTTCTGCACCAAATCTCTCATCGAAGTCTAATAGAGCGGATGCTTCGAAAGAAACTAAAGGGGGCCCTGGAAAGAGAAAAATTGAAACTGTTCGGAGACGTTATTATGCGTTGCGAAAGAAATTATGTAGTGAGCCACTTAACCAGGGTGACTTGAGTTTTCTTGTTGCACCTGGTGATGATTGTTTTATGGGTGGACCTGAAGAACCTGGTCAAAACATGCTTGGTGATCCAATGGGTAATCATTTTGGAATTGAGGAAGCCAATTTTAATGATTTGCATCATGTTTTTCCTCAAGTCATTGGAAATAGTGCTCCACCTTGTGGTGCTGGTGAGTTTCATCTTGGACAACAGGACACACTTGAGGTTCCTATTGATCAAAACGATGTACACAGGAATGCCCCTCCTATTCTGGGGAATAATAACATGGGTATGGACGAGAACTATGCTAGGATGGGACAAATGGATATGCCAAAAGAGCTGCCAGGTTCTAACATTTTTGATGCAAATGCTCTTGAAGCAAGCACAGCATGTAATAGTAAAGATATAATGTGCACTGATTTTGGTGGAAATGCAATCTTCAACTCCCCAATGTCTGATTGTGACACAGCTTTCCATCATTTGCAATACACGTCTACACCACCTGCGATGCCTGATTGGAGACCAATTGAGGACATTTCAGTGCCAGAAATGCCTGTGGATGTTAGCTCTGGGGGGAACAATGTGCAGACAGGAGATGCATTCCGCATATCAGGTGATGGCGATGGTGCCAAGGGAACATCTGAATGTGTAGAGCCTGAGTCCAATGACCAGATCTCGTGTAGCGGGTTGAGAAATTCAACAGGGTGCACAGATGGCTACTTTGTAGAGTTGTCAGCTTCTCTTCTCAATTTCAGTGATGAAGAGATGCTCATTGGCCGGAAGGATGCCATTGATAAAACCTATTTTGACGGTTTGAGTTCACTCTTATTGAACTCACCTGATGATGTTAATGAAGATAAAATGCCTAACATGCCCGAAACAAAAGCAGCTATTCAAGGTGCATGTCCTGATATTGTCAGAGATAAAGGTCCCAATGATCCAAGTAATTCAGGGAACACTCCTGTGCGTGATGGTAGTGTTCAGTGTGATACAGAGACTCAAACGTCATCATCAACAGTAAACAATCCTCCGTTTCCTGAATTTCATGATGGTGTTATTTTCTGTGCATTGAACACTGAAGATCCGGAAATTCCATGTAATGACGATGTTGTTTTTCCTAGTAAGCCACGGCTTGCATCTGCTCATAAAAGAACTCAAAATGAGGCGAACAACCCTGCTTTAGCTGGTAAAGACAACACTAACAACCTGACTAATGATAAAGGTTCTGGAACAATGAAGAGGGAACCAAAACGGTTTGGAGAATCCCATTCAGCAGCTTGTGAGACACGAGGGCCAGATATTGGAAAGAAGCATGCAGTGGACGAGTTTGGAGTTAAATGTGAGGCTTCTAAAGGTGAATCTCTTAATGGAAGGAATCCTAATTCCAGCTATCCAGGTCCTTGTCAAACTAGTTTAGCAATAAAAAATGAATCTTCAGAACTTACTTCGATTGGACAGCCTGGCTGTAGTAACACTGACAAACCCGGCCACGTTTCGGAATTAGGTCATCCACAAATTGGGACCGGTGGAATTACTCAAGATGGCCAAACACTGTCAACGACTAGAAATCATGACTGTCATGTGCTTGGACCTGCAGACTCTATGGTTCCAGAGCCTGGGGGGGACTCCTTAATGTCAGACCCAGAAGAGCAATTTTCTGAGAGTGATACGGACATTCCTTATTATTCTGATATTGAGTCAATGGTACTATTCAGATCTTTAGCAGTACATGGCAACATTATTCTTTTGGTCTGCCATTTCCCCCCTCTGATTACTTTCTTCTCTGTGGCAGATCCTTGATATGGACTTAGGTCCTGATGATCAGGATTCGTTCTCTCTTACGAAAGGTAACTCTCCTTTTGCTTGGGGCCTTTTCTATCCTTTCGTTTTAAAGTGCAGCCTCTACTTTGTTGAACTTATTTGATTGCTATGCAGTGCAATAAGAAATGTGTATGGAACTGAAAACCTGTTAACTGAACCATATTATGTTTCGGCTCAGTCTCCAATTTGAAATGAAATCTGTGTCTAATCTTGTGGTTGATCACGGAAATTCAAACCATATAACTGAACTGAAAAAACCAGGTTATGAGTATTTTCAGTCTGTTGCCTGTTAACCACTATCAAAAGTTTCAGACACTGTTTTACAGTTTCTCCACCCGTCTTAGCATGACAACTTGGCTCACTAGACTCTAACCTTTAGGAAAGTTAGTGAAGGATCTGGAAATTCTATATTTCAGTGTTCTTCTTTTCATTTCCCTAGATATTGATGCATGCCAAATAGTTTTATGGATGATCCTTCGGCAAAATTTCATGATTTTGTTAATATTTTGATTAAACTATCTGCAAGCCAAGTACACCCTTGTTCTTGGCTTGTGGAGAAGAATTAGTATAATTTAACTTTTAAAAATTATTGTTGTCGTATGCCAAGTGCCAGGCATGTCAAGTGCTCAGTGTGTAGGACATCCATCTTGTCATGGTACCATCTATCACCTGGAATGCTAAATTTATTGTATTTGTCTGATATTAAACTCTGTATTTGACTAGTAAAAGAATTTAAAACTAAAAAATTTTAGGTTTCGATCAACTGGCTTTCCGAAAGGGCAAAACTGAAACCAAAGCTTGCGGTTTGGTTAGCTGAGCTTTTATTATTTATTCATTATTCATTTATTTTTTTTATAGAAAAGAGAAGCTAGTTTAGCCCATCTGTTTCTCGATTTGTTTTTGCTGCTTAACTTAGTGAACCCCCATTTACCCCGGATACCCATTAAAGTAGGACTTTGAGGGATTTGGATTTCGTGTTGGCCTACGCTGAGCATGCTCCTCATCCTTGATACCTGCTCTTCTCGAGTGCTTCTCTAGATGCTTCAAACATAGTCCATCTATCCTGTCCTTGACCTTGTGCCATCTTTTGATTGCTGTAAAAAGTGAACCCTCTGTGAATTCGGGGTGTGTGTGTTTGCTGTTGTTTTCTTAACCGTAGGGGCTATACTTGAAGATGACATTGTTTCTTTTGTATAGGTTTTCAAATGGCAATCTAGTCACTGATCTGTACCTTTTAACTGTGATGATTTGACTTTTTGCTTTAACCTGATTGTTGTTAGAATGCTGAAAACTGGGAAGCTCCCCTGCTCCACCCCTCTCTCTATTGGGGTATGTCATTTAGTTAATCATCCCTCTTTCAATGTGCAGTTGCAAAATATCAAAATGATGATGCTAAGAGAACAATCATAAGGCTGGAGCAGACTGCCCATTCGTACATGCAGAGAGCCATTGCATCACATGGTGCTTTTGCTATTTTATATGGCCGGCATTCAAAGCACTATATCAAGAAACCTGAGGTAGTGAACTCTCCTAGGTTTTGCTGCTAATTGATTGATGATAAATTGATAATTATTCTATGGCATATTTTAATGCAGTTTTTTCTTTTTTGCACACATTCTTTGTTCTTTCTGTTGCATCTGTTTGACCTTTTTTAACTGTCATTAACCTACTTGAACTCTTTAGGTCCTGCTAGGGAGAGGAACAGATGACATTGTTGTTGATATTGACTTGGGAAGAGAAGGACGTGCAAATAAGGTCTCAAGGCGGCAGGTGAGTGCTGTAACACCAGCTTATTATAATCCTACAGACTTATTCTTCTCATCCTTGTCTTAAGTATTTCTTCAATAATTGTGTTGTGTTTTCCTCTATAGGTCCTCCATTGTGATGCCTAATATCTTAGAAAACATTTAGGTTTCCTTTTCCTTTTTTTTTTTTTTGTGGAATCACCAATTACGGGAGGTGAACTGGCCAGTCGTTTGGGATTTGGTAAGGCCTAAGGGGTCTGATAAAGGTCATTATAGTGCTGCACTTGCGTTGTATGTATGACTGCAGCCTCTTTTATGTCATGAATTATGCGAGATTTCATCATCCTTCCTCATACGAACCAAGCAAACTTTATCACGTGTTTGTATAGCATCTAACGTTGTAGACTTGAAGAGAGAATGCTAAGCAAGGTTGATTTTGCAAATGAAGTAGATATTTAGAGAAGCTCTCCTGCAATATCTAGTTTTAACATATGAAATATATAAAGATTCTATAATAATCAGACAACCATAAAAATGGCTGCTGGAGAATTATAGCCTGTGGTTGATGTGATCCTCCTATATCTTAGTCTTAGTTCAAAAAGTTAGACAACAAGCGCTCCTCATCCCAGTGAAGTGCAGGCTCACACCGCGGCGCCTTAGACAGGATGAGGTGAGGCTCATCCAATAAGCCTGCAAAAGGTGTGCCTTTAGTGCGCCTTTTGGTTCCCATTGCAAAAGAAATTTAAAAAGGATTCTTTTATTGTGTTTCCTTCTAAACCTTAGTGAGCCGCATAACATGATACTTCACTAAAATGGTTAGACTGTATTACAACATGAATGAAATAAGTTGGAATGGTCATTGATGTGCGTTGACATAAGCCTGAAGAAAGACAAGGTGGAGCTTTAGAGATGGAAATCTACACAATTAGGGCTATTTAAGATAGGTTTGGAGATAAAATTGATCATCTTGTTAACTAGGACGTCAGCTTCTTGTTGGGGGAATTTACCCAATCTCTGGTGGTTTTATTTTATTTTTATTTTTTTATTTCTTTTTGTTGTTAAGGAACTTATTGAAATATCAAATCCTTGTAGTTTTTTCACATATTTGTCTTCTATTTTTCATGAATGGACCTATTGTTCTCATGTTTGTAATGAATGAATCTTTTTTCAATCATTCAGGCCATAATCAAGATGGATAAAGATGGAAGTTTTACTCTGAAGAATCTGGGCAGGTGTACAATATATGTGAATAGCAAAGAAGTATTATCCGGACTATGGCACAGTCTTCACTCAAATTGCTTGATTGAGGTATGCAACCTAGCAGTATTCATACCATGTACTTGGAAATGTCCACTACATGCTTATAAATTATAGTAGCTCCAGTGCCCTACTGTTAATGTGGATACTGCATTGGCAGAGAAAGCTTTCCTTGAGATCTTCACGATTGAAATTTTTTCATTAGACCCTCAATTCGTATCGGTCGTATTCTGAGGAAGCAAATGCATGTCATGATTTTGGGTGGTCTTCATCTCACATGATTGGTTTTCTGCACTCCTAATGGGGGAAAAAACAAAAGTGGCTGAACTTGTGTTATTAGGGGTGGAGTACCCACATTATCAATAATGAACAAGTTGCTTTGAACCCTGAGTTCCTTGCATTTCAGTTTAGTAATATCATGGTTTAGGAATCATCCTTTACATATAGAGAACAATGCACATAGTGTGTATTTATTATCTGAAACCAGGGTATCGGGGCATTATGGGCACCATGGTATTTGTTGAAAAATATTTGAGGCGATTACTTGATCCTTTTTTCCACACGTTTCTTTGGAAACAGCCTTTCTGGGTCTTTGCCAATGGACCTGGTTGGAAAATTTTTGTGTTCTGGGCACTAGAACTGACCAATGGTCATGCTGTAGCAATTGGTATTTACATGTTTAAACATATATGCTCTGGAAAACATCATCACTTGTTGCCCTACTCTTTTCAGCTTGGGGTAAGAATACGGATAAGTATGGATGAAATATCAAGTTTAAGCATATAGTTCTGAATTTCTTGTGTTGTGGTGCCTTGGTGCAGATAAGGGGACTGCCGTTCATATTTGAAACTAATCAGGCGTGTGTGAAGCAATACTTGGATAATGCCGCCGTAAAACTTGAGGGTAATTGCATCAATGGTTGATGCGAGTGACAGACATCAGAAACCACAGAAGGTGCTTTTTTATTGCAGCACTGATTCTCTGTATGGCATGCCTATGGTTGTTTTGGTCCCTGGTTGGGTTGTTGTTGTTGTATCTAAGCTCTTGTAACAAGAGTAGGAGTAGAATAGCATTTTTTTCTGTCTTTTCATAGGCTTGTAAATTTGTATCACATGACTTGAAATGTAGCACTAGTTAGTGTTCATTCTTGGTCACTCTTCTATCTCCTGTTCAAAACCCCTTCTTCTTCTTCTTCTTCTTCTTCTTCTTCTTCTTCTTCCTAATTCTAGTCACTCATCTCAAACGGTGTAATCGAGCAGTTGTTCATATCTTTCTCTCACCCACCTCTTTGTTTTTACTTCAGTTTTTATTGCCTCTGCTGTTTAATTTTTACGCAGGAGAGATTGGATTTGCAAGGTAGCTTGCTAGCTGACTCCCTTGTTGCAAGAATATCCTGTGATTGGTTATGATACCAGTTTATGCGTAAAAGACCTAAAAAGTGTCTAACCTTAAAATTGATGATTTGCATGGTTTTTAATAGTTGATAGTTGATAGATACAGACGTATCAGTAGTTAATGATTTAAAAGGGATTTAATTTCTGTTAGTTAGACTTGCGTCAATAGGTACAAAAGGCACTTTTATCAATGCATCTTTGTCCGTGTAGGTGTAATGTACGTGTAATATTAAATCTATAACCTTATAAAAGTGAGAATGATAACACTTTAGCAATCTACAGTGTTGAAGGGTATTATTGTCCATTGCATTTGTTTGTGTTGAAAGCGTCGTGTAATATTAAATTGTAGAAAGCATAGATAAAAATATTACTTATAAAAATCATACATGATGCTTTACATACACAATTTTGGTCAGTAGAGATTCTTTTCTAAAAAAATATAAGGGGGTGTTCGCTTATCCAACTTTTTGGGTAGCTTTTAGCTTTTTGGATAACTTTTAGTTTTTTGACTAAGGTTAAAAAGCTACTTGAAGTGTTTAGTAAGTAGCTTTTTATATTAACTTTTTGGACCCAAAAAGCTAGTTTTCAAAAAGTTAGTTGACGAAGCTTTTTGAAGAAGCGTTTCACAAAAAGCTACTTTACCAAATACTTTTTTTGCAATCAGCTAACTCAAACAGTTAAAGTCAAACAGTTAATCCAAAAAGCTATCACCTAATGTAATTTCTGGTACTAATTATCGGTGGTTGCCAAACAGGGCTTAAATCATACATGATGTTTTACAGTTTACACACAAGCCAGTTTTTTTTAGAGAGATAGAATTAAGTTAGGAAAATAAGATTGATAAGAAAATTAAAAGTAAGGAAATAATTTGTGACGAGTAAGTTAATGGTGGAGTAAATATATTTTATTATTAAATTTTGAATTTTTTGAAGAAAATAAAATGATATTGATTTGGGTGCTTTGTAGGTATTTGAGTAAGATAAGGTAAGAAAAATATAAGACAAATCTAACTGAGCATTCTAAAGAACATGGCCAGTCAGCGCAGATTTTTTTGAAAGAACTGTATAACAACGTATGTTTTCCGTCAAGGTAATAAGTATGTATGTATGTATGTATGTATGTATGTATGTATGTATGTATGTATGTATGTATGTATGTATATGTATATTTTCGGGATAATGTTTTTGTTTATATAGGTTATGTTATTTTGTGTGGTATCATATTGCACTTATCACACTTTACCACACGAACTACAAACCATCAAATATTATCATACTATCACACTTTATCACAACAATCATAATTTTCTTTCTCCTCACTTTTCTCACTATTTTTCACTTTTTTATCTCGTCACTTAGGACATCAACTATTCTTATTATAAATTTTACCACAACCTAACACAATGTACATTATATCACACTATCCATGTTTTAATTTTTTACCATACTATATGGTTACCACACTTTACCATCGTGTAAAAAAAGGGGGGCATACTGTCATTGTGTATATGGCAAAAGTTGAGGGCATAAAACTTTATAGCGGTAGATATTTAGCCGCGGAGGGAGTACGTTGGTATGGATCCCATTATCTATGTTTTTCTTCATTCATCTTTTATGAAGTTGATCGAGTGGGGTAGACGTTTTACAATGCTTCTTTCTCTATTATTGTATTTGTGGTTGCCATGTGCGTTGCATTGTCAGACTTTCTTTCTTTTACTTTCTATTGCCTATTTCTTATTTTTTTTCCCATTTCTTTTTTATTTGCCAATGAATACCTTTTCGTTTGGTGCTCACTATGCAGTGAAAGGTTCAGTGGTTTGTGCAAATATCTCTTTTTAGAAGAGCTCATTGAACCACATCAGAGTGGAAAATGAATCTTCAAACCATAGAAAAAAAAATCTTCTCATAATGTGGAATGAAATCCATCTAGAGGTGATTCATAAGATTCCTTTTCTCTAGGATAAGAAGACATGATAATTTAGCCCTCTTTTCCTAGTTATAGTACAATTAAATTTGTCTAAGTTTATATCTTATTTTGTAGAAGGAAAGAAGCCCATATTCTTGGAAGGTATAAGAATATATATATGTGTGTTATGTAGAAATCTGTACTCCTAAAAATATATACACTATTTGTTCCTTACTATTTGTTGTTATGTGGGGTGGGCAGTGAATTTTATTAACTATAACTACTAATTATTTACAATATTGAATGATTTAAGATATATACTTGACATGATTTGATTCATTGTGAAAATACTCTTATATAAATGTTTTTGTAAATGTTGAAGGTTAAGAATCCACAAGAGTTTAAAAAAGCCAACAAAAGATTGATATTAAGGAATGAGGAAGTCGTGTATAAATTAATATTGTGCAATAATCAGATGACACGTGGAACTTTGGAAGTAGACTTGAAGGATAAAAATAGAAATCCATTTTGCATATAGTTGACCTTAAAATAATGGGATATTGGATGATTATATACTGACCTTTGAGGGTATTCCATTGTAATATACCGACCTTTATTATTGGACAATAATATCCCTAACCTTTATACTTACATGAGATTATTAATCAATAGTGACTAAGGGGGTGGTAACTAGTTAATTGGTCTCAATTCTGACGTGACAGGCAGAGGGAAAATAACCGGCCCTTGCCCAGTAACCCCGTTAACCCCTTCGTTTTTCTCACTAACCCACGTTAAAAAAAATTGGCCCTAACACAGTGACTAACGGGGTGGTGAATCGATCTTCGTACTAACGTGAAACATCCAGCCAATGTCTTGTAATGTGGGATAGTGCGAAAAACTAAGGGGTTAATGAAGTTACTGGCTTGGGACAGTTTTTTTTCTTCGCCAGCCACGTTAGCGCGCATGGAGATGGGTTCACCACCTCTTTAGTTACTGTTGGTATAATAATGTTACCCAAGTATAAAGGTCAGGGATATTGTTGTCCAATAGTAAATGTTGATATATTACAATCCAACACCCCCAGAAGTTGGTATATTATCATCCAAAAACCCTAAAATAATTGTCACTTTTAAATTTTTACCATTTTTAAAGTAATACTTTAATTATTGATGGTTATTTATGCAAATTTACAAAAAGTTTAAAGACCTTATAGTTATTCGAAAGTAACCCTGTTGTTTGGATTGGTTGAAATCACTTTTGGATGGATTGAATTGGATTGGTTTGGATAAGTTGTGATACTTTTTTGGAGAATTATGTTTTTAGAGAGGAAACTTTTTTGGGGAATTGTGTAAAGTTTGGATTGGTTGGATTGGATTGGATTGGATTGGATAGGATTTGATTGGATTGAATAGAGTTACCAATCCAAATAATAAACTAAAGTTAATCGAAAATGACATGAGTCTTGGGACAAGACATTTTAAGTGTCTTGTCCTATCATTAAAACTATATTATTATATTTTAAGTCGGAATAACATGGTATAATTTAATTCTATAGCTTTAACAACATAAATTGCGTAAATTAAATTATATTTTTATCCATTATTTTTTTTATATTTTTAAAATGGGTAAAATATATTAAACGAACGAGGTTGATTCGATTAGGCTATCATTTATCCTCATTGGCATATATACTAGACCCGACCAAAGCTTCTTATGATAATTAATACTTTATTATTAAAAAATTAGTGTAAAAAATAATTAAAAATACTAATTTAGAGAAGAGTAAGACATTTAAGAAGTGTGTTGAGACAAGACTCATATCATCACCTTAATACCAATATTGACAGCAAATAGTTGATAATGATTTGGGAGAGCGGGAGTGCAGATTAAGCTGTTAAGCTGCAATAAGAGAGAAATGAAAGATCTTACACACTTGTCTGGGGCAACCAAAACCCTATAAATGTTGTTGCATGAAATCTATAAAAACAATTAATCAAAATTCTCAATCCCAATAATCATTATCAGCAAAAGTCAGTCCATTAATCAAATTTGTCAATCCCAACTTGACTCCATTTAATTCATCAATTAAAAAAACAATGAAAACTGACCAAAAATCATCCCCCCAGAAGCTCCCAAACAAGATCCTATAACAACTGATAAACTGTTTTTATTTCCATCAATTTCTTCAACCAGTCAGTCACAGTCAGATTCATCTGTACGGCTCAACTACCTAATCTTCCTCTCTCCCCTTTCCCGCCCTTTCTCTTTCTCTCTCTACACTCTTCACTCTCTTTAAGTACACTCCACTTCACTACTTTGGGATCCAAACACTCCCTCCATCTGGAAAGAAAAAAAGTGACAAACCCAGAAAACTAGAACCATGAATCTGCTGAAATATCTCCTCACTTTCTTCCTTCTTTCTCCTATTTTTCCGAGTCTGTTTGTAAACTCAGCGACTCACCCAGACGACATAAAAGCACTGCAGGACCTGAAGGCCCGATTCGACCCGGTCTCAATCGGGTCGGGCTCGTGTCTGAGTTCCTGGGACTTCTCCGTGGATCCATGCGAGCATCTCTTCAGCGCCCACTTCACTTGCGGTGTCAGGTGCGACTTCGAACAACGCGGACTGAGTCGAGTCACCGAGATCGCCCTCGACTCAGCCGGCTACTCGGGCTCGCTGGCGACTGTCTCCATCAACCTCCCTTACCTCCACAACCTCGACCTCTCCGGCAACTCGCTCACCGGGTCGATCCCTGACTCGCTCTCCGCCCTGACTCGTCTCCGGCGACTCAGTCTCTCCAGGAACTCGTTCTCCTCGTACATTCCCACCTCACTCGGGTCGCTCCCCTTCCTGGAGGAGCTCTACCTCGACAACAACCGACTCACCGGGTCGATCCCGGCGAGTTTCAACAAACTCGGTCGCCTGAGACGCCTCGAGATCCAGCAGAATCGGCTCTCTGGGGTTTTCCCTTTCCTGGGTTCCCTGAAAAACCTGTCATTCTTAGATATCAGCGACAACAACATCAATTCCATCGGGACCAACCCTCTTTCGCTGCCACTTTCTCTGATTTCCATCTCCATGAGACGCAACAGACTGAGTGGGAGCCTCCCCAGAAACTTTTTCCACATGAGATTTCTGGAAGTGTTGGATTTGAGTTACAATCAGCTGGGGGGTTCGTTAACTGGGGAAATCTTTCAGCACCGTTCGATCCAGCAGCTCAGCCTCTCTCACAACCGTCTCTCTGGGGTAGATTCCCCGAGAGGAAACCCGGATCGAGCTTTGAGAATGGTGGCCGTTGATCTGAGTTACAATCAGATTGGTGGGGGTTTGCCCGAGTTCTTGGCTCATCTCCCGAAGTTATCAGCGTTGTCGTTGGAGCATAACCAATTTACCGGTATCATTCCGGCGGGGTATGCGAAGAAGGTGGCGACGGCGTCGTTTCAGAGGCTGTTGCTGGGGGGGAATTACTTGGTGGGGCCGATACCAGGGCCGTTGAAGAGGGTGAAGCCAGGGTCGGCGAATGTGAGCTTGGTGGATAACTGTCTGCATAGGTGTCCGGATACTTTGTTCTTTTGTAAAGGGGGAGTTCAGAAGTCAGTGCTCCAGTGCAAAGCATTAAGGCCTAGGGCTCCTTAATTTAATTAGTTAGAGGGTTTGGTGGGTCAACTAGGCATAAATGAGATGGGTATAGATATGTATGTACTAATGTATGATCATGTGTGATGCGATGTGACGTCTAAAGATTTTGTTTCATCATTAAAAAAAAAAAAATTGCATTATTAAGAGCTATTGTTCCTTTTGTATTACCTTTGTCTTTTGTTTAGTCATCAAAGTTAACTTTTAAAAGATCAATATATTTAGAAAATTGGTTAAAAAATTGAACTAAGGATAAAATAGTTAGAAAATTCGATACTAATTTAGAAACGGAGGTAGTAATTCCCAATGAGTATTTTAATTATTGAAATTGTAAAGGGAAATTGGATTCTAATAATACGAACTTTTGGCCATATAAGACTTAATAATACGAACTTTCGATTTGATTTTGAATAATATGAACTTTGACCCCCTATTGCCCCAAGTAACACGCTACCGAGTTAAGACTAACTTAATTCGGCGATCCTATCTTACAGTACGTCACCCATTGACTTTAAAAATCGCCACGTCACCCTTTTTATTTTTCCCCCTTTTAGTTTTTAACCAATTGCTGGAATTTTAAAAAAAAATAAACAAAAACAACAAACAGATCTGAAAACCATCTTCATCTTCTTCTTCATCGTTCTCTTCTTCCCCACCCATCCCTTTCAAATTCTCTGTACAAGCTTTGATTCATTTCTGATTGCTAAATAGTAAATACAAAGGAGCAACAACGCCTAGAGATTTTCTAGATTCAAATTCTCTTCGTCATTTTGATTCAAATTCTCTGTACAATTCCCAAGAATCCAGCTTTGATTGCCAAATACAAAGGAGCAACAATCTTCTTATTCATCTGATAACATGCTTCTGGATGTTGATTCACCAAATACAACCCCATCTCTTCGTCATTGTTCATCATCGCAATATGCAGCGGCGTATCACCTTCATCGTTTCCAAACCCTAGCAGCTTCGAATCGATGTTTTCGGAATCTTATTTCTCCCAATCGCACAACGCCTTGAGATTTTCCAGATTTCCGGCCTTCGCCGCCGTGTGAAATGCTAGGTCGCCGGTGGAATTCCGCCGCTTGATCAGGTCCGTCGATGTCGGAAGAAGCTCAGAAATTAGGGTTGATTGTGACCGACTGGAAGCGGCAATGTGGAGGACAGAGTTCTCGTCAATGGCGGATCGGAACTCCGCGAAATCGAACCCTAGGGTTTCGAGAAGCTCGTGAAAGTTGCCGGCGACGAGGATTCTGAGTAGCTTCGAATCGATCGTCGGGGAGCTGGAGATTTGGTTTTCTGAAACTTGGCTCTTTGAAAGGGATGGGTGGGGAAGAAGAAGATGAAGATGGTGATTTTGATCTTCTGTTTGTTGTTCTTCGTTTTCAGATCTGTTTGTTGTTCTTGTTAGAGTTTTAATTAATAAGAGCAATATATAATAGCGGAAACGCCGAAATAAGAGAACTACTGGATATTAAGAACAATAAATGCAAAATAAAAAAGGGACAAAATTTTTACGTGGAAACCTAAATTGAGAAAAACCACGGGCGACACAAGCACAAACGAATCCATATTGGTAAAGAGTACAACAAACGATCTCCTCTTGAGATCCCGACAAAGAGAGTATTACAATGATCTCAAACACCGAAAGAGATCGACCCGAAAGAGATAGACGCTCTTAGTCAACAAAACTCTCAACAAAACCTCTCTCATCATCCAAGATTTGCCTCAATGGGCACCAAATTTGGCCACACCAAACAAGGCGAACAAGACCAACTATTTATAAGGAAAAACTCCCCATAAACGTACCTTGAAATACAACTAGAAAACCTAACATAATAAGAAAACCTAAATAATGTCCTAATACAATTAGGAAACAATTAATAGTGGGATCAAGAGACTGGGTAATTTTAGGAAACTTTTCTAACAATCTCCACCTTGGACTAAAATCAACGAAAGATCCATAATATCTTCATCGCCAACGAACCTCTGAAAGATAGAACTACAATGGGTAGCCAAACCGCTGAATGGTCACAAACTAGATCCAACAGAAATCTTCAAATCCAAAATTTCTTCATCGCCAACAAACCTCTGAAAGGTAGAACTGCGATGGGTAGCTAAACCGCTAAACGGTCACAAACTGGATCCAACAGAAATCTTCGCAACCCCCATATATGATCTTGCCAGCGAATTTCTTGATACCAACGAACGAATTTCTGATGTAGTCTTCTCATAACCGAAACTCTTACATGAACCCTAACTCCACGAAATTTGAACCAACCTGGCTCTGATACCACTTGTTGGGGTTTTAATTAATAAGAGCAATACATAATAGCGGAAGTGCCGAAATAAGATGACTCTTGGATATCGAGAACAATAAATGCAAGATAAAAAGGGGACAAGAATTTTATGTGGAAACTCAAATCGGGAAAAAACCACGGGCGTCACAAGCACAAACGAATCCACAATCGGTAGAGATCGAGTACAACGAACGATCTCCTCTTGAGATCCGACAAAGAGAGCATTACAAAGATCTCAAACACCGAAATAGATCTACCCGAAAGAGATAGACGCTCTTAGCCAACAAAACTCTCAACAAAACATCTCTCACCATCTAAGATTTACCTCAATGGGCACCAAACTTGGCGACACCAAATAAGGCGAATAAGACCCACTATTTACAGGGAAAACTCCCTATAAACCTACCTTGACTCCCACTCCAATTTGATTTAGAATCTAATACAATTAGGGAACATAACATAATAAGGAAACCTAAATAATATCCTAATACAATTAGGAAACAATTAATTGTGGGATCAAGAGACGGGATGATTTTGGGACACTTTCCTAACATTGATAAATAAAAAAGGACAAAATAGTTAAAAAATTCGATATTCATTTAGAAACGGAGGCAGTAACTCCTAATGTGGCAAAGTTACAACTAACACAACTAAATATAATAATAAGTAGTGCTTATACCCGTGCGTAGCATGGGACAAAAATAAAACACACATTGTTGAGAGCATAACCTATCAAAGCGTATATATATAGCTACAATAGTTTAATGTCTAAGAATTTAGTAGACAATAAAACTGTTAATAGCCCTGTAGAAGGTTGCAAACATGTGCATCTTTTTTTACTATACTTCTAAAATGTTAATAGAATCTAAAAAATCCAATTACTCACTAATTTGTTAATATAAGAAGAGGAATAAAAATAATTTTTTGAAAAATCTAAAAATAGAGTCATATAGTAAGGGACTCACTAAATTGACAACTATGAGCATACGTTTGTATTATTTAGAAATTGGAATTCTATTAAGCAAAAAAAAAAAAATAGAGATTTTGAATACTAAGCGACCATGACACAAAATGCACTTATATATTTAATCACCATAATCTTTCTCTATTTAATATTTATAATAAAAATTAGGCTCTTATTTAATGTCTTTTTATGATAGCACAATTTTCTTATTAATTTATTAAAATGGTCAAACAATATTATATAAATTTAGACGCTACTACATTTTGATAATATTATATAAATTTTCTTATTAGCTCAATTTTCTTATTAGTAATTATTACTGAATTGTTACATGACTTTTTTCTTATTAATAAAATATGTTAAATAAAATTTTGATAATATTATATGGTTAATTAAAGCTTAGTATTCTTTAATAAAAAGAGCTTAGTGTTTTTTTAGTGTCCAGTACATAAATCCGATAGCATTATTTGATAAAAAAACATAACATATCATAATGTGGATTATTACTTTTGTTAAGCAAGGGAGAAAATGGTTACTGACAATTCATGAAGAGTGTACACAAGTTTTATTAAACTTTGTAATATATGATTATTTCAGTTGGAAATAAAATTAAAATTTATAAATTAATAGTTAATATAAATAGAAGGAAATATTAATATCAATTTCAATTTGGTTAAAATTAATATCTCATAGAATTTTAGTAAAAAGTATCAAATATTATTGAACGTAGACTAAATTTTCCTCTTCTCCGTAACGTAATGATGTACATAAAATGTAAAGAATTTTAAGAGAAAAATGAGAGAATAAAGGATATTATTTCAACGTACCATGAAATCTTCATCTTCCTTCTATATTATTCGTTAACTTTTAATATAAAAAGATAGTTAGAATACCAATTACGTAAAAAAAAAACATTAACATAATATAGGACAACAATATATTTTAGAAATGTAAAATAGAAAAATAAGTTAGAGAGATATGCACACCGTTAGGTTATTTAAAGAGATATTTCTTATGATAAACCAATAAGTTATTATAAACGCAATTATCTTATAATATACAACAACTCTTTATAGTTTCTCTCAAAGTGTCTATGAAAATTTTGTATCTGCACAAACCAAAACTAAAATTATAAGAAAAATATGTTTAAAAATAAACAGATAAGAAATTTATGCAAAATTATGAGGAAAAAAATATGAACAAACACTATTTTTGACAACATACCTTGCTCAAAGGTTTTGAGAGTCGGGTTATAAATAGGTATATATAAGAATATATGTATGTAATGAGTCATATATAAAATGGGAAGCATAGCAAAATGAGTAATTGAAGGATATGTTACAAAATTAATATGAAAGAAAGGCAATAATAAATGACACAATGAAGGGAGCAAAAGTACGCAACGGCTGCTAAATTGTAGCAAAGGGTTTACCCTTTCATTGTTTGGATTTGAAATTTTTGGGGGCTTTGATATTCATCGCCTACCTTTTTACTAATGTAGTCCCCCAAAAGACATTTTTTACCCTTGGCCTCTCTCCCTCCTCTCTCTCTCTCCTCTCCCTCAACCTCTCAAATTCTCTAAACCTCATTTCTCTCAAAAATATCTAAAATTGAATCTAAAATATCAAGGGAAGGTGACAAATCTTCTGAAGAAGAGAATGTTAGTTTGTAAATTTTTTTTAATAATTATAGTAAAAATTCGAATTTTCCGAAAAATTTCTGAAAAACAGCCGGTGCCGCGTGCCATTGCCGGCCAAACGGCACCGGTGCCGCGCGTGGATCGCAGCGAGACGACGGTAGTTGCCGCATGGGGTGTGCGGTATGCCGGCAGTCCCATGCGGGAACAACCGCTGTCATGCCGCGATCCACGTACGGCACCGGCGGCGGTTTGCCGGTAAAATGGCGCGCGACACCGGCTGTTTTCCGTTTTTTTTTAATAATAATTATTATTAATATTTTGTATAATTTTATTGTTATTATTATTATTAATGTTATTGTTATTAATTGTTAATTTTTTCAAATTATATATTGTATTATTATTGTGATTGTATTATTATTGTTAATTATTATGATTATTAATATTATTATTAATAATGTTTAGGGTTTAGGGTTTACGTTTATGAATTAATGTAATTGTTAATATTATTGTTATTATTATTATTATTATTAATGTTATTGTTATTGTCATTGTTATTCTAATTGTTTATTGTAATTGTTACGTGAAATGTTAATTATTATTATGATTGTTATTATTATTAATAATATTTAATATTTTAATAAATAATCGGTTTAGGGTTTAGTGTTTAATAAATAATGTGTTTAATGTAATGAAATTGTTACTAGAAGTGTTAATTATTATGATTATTAATATTAATATTATTGTTATTGTTATTGTTATTATTATGTTTGTTATTATGATTATTAATATCAGTATTATTATTATTATTATTGTTATCGTTGCGAATAATTGTTATAATTGGTATTATCACTTTTTTTATAATTAGTTGTTATTAATATGATGGTTAAAATATGTGTTGTTATTACGTTTATTAATGTCTGGCAATGTTTGGAAATGTTAGTGAATAGTTTTGTTGTTAATTATTGTAGCATAATTTGGTTAAGATTGAGGTAATTAACGAATGTGACATTGTTCTGCATGTTGAGTTAGAGGAGTTTGGCGGAGACGGTGTTGATTATTCATTGTTTTTTGCTACAGAAGATGTGTTTGAAAATATAGATGCAGTGCTTGAATGGGCCAACGAAATAGCTCGGGCATTGGGTTTAGGTTTGTAAGGTCTTCCTACAAGAGAAAAGATTTAGACAGTCCGCTCAGGTGTTACTTGAAGTGTTTTAGGTACGGCAAATACCGTGGGAAAATGACTGATCTGGATGCAGCAGCTACTCGTCAGTCGAGGTCGACGAAGGCGTGCGATTGTAAATTTGTCATTGTAGCGTGGACTCGTAATGAAACGAAATGGCGAGTTTGTGTTTGCGATGGAGACCGGGGGAAGCACAATCATTGATTCATCGTGTACGAGGAAGGACATCGTCAAGTACACCCATTAAACTCTGAGATGAAACAACATGTGCGTGAAATGACCAACACGGGGTACACACCGGCCATGATACGGACATCGCTGAAGATAAAGTTCCCTAATTGTAATTCAAACGTGAGACAAATATACAACGAGCGGGCAAAGATGCGCGCCGAGGGTATGGATGGGAGGACAACTGCCCAACATTGTCTCCACTTGGCGAAAGCTGGCGGGTACGTCTCCTATACAAACTGTGATGATGATGATGACAATCTTCGTCAACTCTTTTTATGCCACCCGTACTCGTTGAAGTTGCTTCGTACGTACCCGAATGTAATTCTCATCGACAGTACATACAAGACAAACAAGGCGAAGTGGCCCTTATGCGAGCTCGTAGAGGTGACACCAACTAACCAAAACTTCCAGGTTGCTTACTCGTTCATGCGGGATGAGAAGATGGATTCCTATGAGTGGTTGCTTTGGAAGTTGCATGAGTTGTTGGGTCCCGATGTTACTCCGGGTGTGTTTGTGACGGACAAGGAGTATGGGTTGAGTGGAGCTATTGCCAATGTTTTCCCAAGTGTGCCTCACCTTTTGTGCATATGGCATATTGGGAACGATGTGGAGAATAGAGTCAACGCACTTACTGGGGGGAAGAAGAATGGTTGCGGGCTACATTTCAAACATCATTTCTGGAACCCCATTGTTTATGCCAAGACTATTGACATTTTCAACATGAAGTGGATGACTCTCCAAAGTGTGTGGATTGGCAAGAACAAAGAAGTTGTGAAGTATCTGAATGATACGTGGATGCCGCATCAGGAGAAATTTGTTTGTGCTTTCACCGAAAAGGTCCCTCACTTGGGGAACACTACGACTTCCAGGGTGGAGAGCCAACATTCTACTCTGAAATATTATATCGGAAGTGGGAGAGGCACATTTGACCGGGTCTTTGTGAGGATTCACCAACATTTGTAGAATCAACATACCGAGATTCGGAGGGCGCTTGAACATTCTAGGAGTGCGCACAGATATCATATGGATTCTCGATTCTTCAAGCATTTGCACGGGCATGTTTCTCATCATGTCATTGAATTAATGGCGTTGGAGTTGACATGTTTGTACGGCCCCTTCACCGGTTGTTCAGCTTTCCTAGGGCGGGGTAACGTTGGGGGGACATGTTGTCGGTGCCCTATCTGACGGACAACGCGATCAGGCATGTACAACTCTGTCACGTCATATGCATGAATGGGGTCCATGTACAACGTCCTCTGGTAGGTCCTGTAGGGTGTACCTCCATAAGGGCACCAACACACCCTATCGGGCGTCAACGCGTCCAGGGAGGCCCTCAATGCCCGAAGGCGTTGCTCTGATCTAACCAAGTGACTAGGAAACCACCTGCCCGCGCGAGGCCCCTGAACCGGTTGCTCACTATGTGACCTAAATGAGGGGAAGTACTCATATATCCACGCCTGCAAAAGGGTCAAACACCCAGCTATCTTCGCTGTCCCAGCCCTGCTCGTCGTCCCTAAGTGCCGATACAGGTATGCCAGTGTAATCGTACCCCAAGCAACTGTATCGACATGATCAGTGCTAGGCCATGGATGCGGACGAACTCTATCCCTCGATTTGTCCACGAGGATAGTGTTTCCCAGCAAGCTCAACAACCATGCCCGTGTCCTATGGGGAATGGGGTACCTGGGCGAAACAGCAATCGCCCTCAAATCGACATCAATCATGGCGCCCTTGTCATAAGTGCCCACTTGCTTTAGTTCCGGCATAGGCTTCATGAAAATAGCCGGCACGAACTCATTAACCGCTGCCCGATCAAGACAATCAGGCATCACACCATCAACTGGAAGGCCCAAAATATGTTCCACATCATGCAGCATGATTGTCATTTCATCAAAGGGAAGGTGAAATGTGTTCGTGTTGGGTTGCCACCTCTCAACGAAGGCCGAGATCAGTGTCATATCAATGTTTTCATACATTATGTCTACCAAAGCGGTGAGTTGAACCTGTTCTAGTGCAGTCCGGCATATGGGATCCAATGAGGACTTCATTGACCTCAACTCCCTCTACGCATTCCTCTTCGTCACGCAGTCAAGAACTGCTGCCGGCGAACGCTCCCGACCATCCCATATTACCCGAGCGATGTGACCTCTAAAGCTCGGTATAATGTCCCCCAATTGTGGTCCCTCGGGAACATTATCGATAATCTTCCAGTCGTCATCATTTCTCTGGCTTCTCTTACTCTGCCTGCTGCTGCTGCTGCTGCTGCTCGCTCCAGCCTCACCGGCTGTCTGTCTCCCATGTCGAAGTGGGGCAAACCTCCCTGATGCATCTGTCAATGGCTCGAACCCCGTTCGCCTATAAACTAAAAAAGGAGGAGGCGCTACAGAAGTAGGGATCATCCCCGGGACTTCAGACTATGTCCCATCTCCCCCCATTGTCTCCGTGTCGGTTGAGTAATCAATATGTTCATTGATATGGTCAATGAAGCCTTGCGTGGTCTGACTGTGCGTGTCCTCTGGCTGGCGAGCTGCATCATCAGGTGCTCCAGTACCTCGGCCAACACCTCGGCCAGCACGTCGTGCTGACGCAGTCATATTACGTCTGTGCGGGTTCCCAGATTCACCCCCCTCCAACCAGACGAAAGCTGGTTCGACCTATCTAGAAACTGGGAGCCTTGCCCTTGCCTGCCATTTTAGATCACCTGCATAATAATAAAATAAATATTAAACTATACACAACTGCTTATAAGGAAAATTCATCGTTTACAGTTATAATAATAATATGATTTATAAACTAACAAAAAACACTAAACCCTAAACCATAAAAACCGTAAACCCTAAACGCTAAATTACCCAAAACCATAAACAGTAGAACCTATACTTTCCTTGTTGCATTATGTTTAAAAGATTTTAAATTAGGGCTTCCTTAAATTATTGCCTCGCTAAATACACACGTGAAATTCATACACTAACTTAAGTTTACACTAACTCAAAATTTTCTAAACATCACTGCATCCCTAAACCCTAAACTACAATTTTTAACACTATAAATTATTTTTAACACTCTATTATTTACACTCTACACGAAACAAGCTATTTTTATGTGCTCTATACATTTAAAATCTAAACCCTAAACCCTAAATCCTAAACAGCAATTTCTTAATTACAATAACTTATTTTTTTTAATTTTTAAACCTACAACGATAGTATATAAACTAACAAACTTATCAATATTAATATATATTGACAATAACTTATTAACATTAATATATATAAGTTAATAATATTAATATTAATTATTAATATTATTAACATTAACTTACATTAACAACAATATTAACAATTATATATATAATTACAATCACATATATAGTTACATTTATTTATAAATGATTAATAAAATACATTAACAACAATAATAAAAATTATATTAACAATAATATTAATAACAACAATATTAACATTTACAGTGATAATTAACATAATAACAATTACAATTAAATTAAATAATAACAATAACAATCACAATAATAATAACAATAATATTCATCTTTTAAATATAATATATAATTTTTAAAACTTTATTGACAACAAAATTACAATTATACATCTTTTAAATATAATATAATTTTTAAAACATTATTGACAACAAAATTAAATTATATTATCAAAAATACCTAATTAACATTATAATTATTAATTATTTATAATTATTAATAATATTATAATTAAAAAAATTCGCAGCACCGGTGCCGCGTGACCCACGTAGCAAACTGCGGCCGGCTTCCGCGTCAAGTCACCGGCAAACCGCCGCTAGCTGCCGCGTGAGCAAGCCGACAAACCACGACTAGATACCGCATGACTGGGCCGGCAAACTGCGGCAGACTTGCCGCACGTCGATCTCGGCACTGGCCGCGGCCTTGCTGAGATCGGCATGCGGCAAGCCGGCCGTGGTTTGCCAGCCCAGACGCGCGGCACTGTACATTTCTCCGGTAAAATCGTCGATTCTTGTTTTTTTTTTTCAAATTTCAAATTCAAATTTCACAATTGTAAACACATATAACTTACAAGAATTTCATTGATTTCAATCCCCGGGAAGATGTTGATGTGGTGGCGTCCCTCGTCGTCGTTGATTGAGAGCGTTTTTTAGAGAGATAAACTAGAGAGAAGGTGGAGATTGAGATTATAAGGATGAAGGGTGTAACTGGAAATTATAATGAAAATGTGGGCGACAATAGTAAAATAGTGGGCAACAAATAGTAAGCGGGATTTTTGGGAGCTAATTAGGTATTGTATTTATTTAATTTTTGATACTATTTTACCACTTACTGAAAAGAATATTATTTTATTACTAAAATTTTCCCATCACACAGTAATTATAATCCTTTTAAATGTGATTTATAATTTTATAATAGCACTAACCGATAGAACTCATCATCCTTGCTTGTTATATATTTATCATCATATTTTTTACAATAAAGAATAATGATCACTTTCTTAATTATTTTTTGTTACTTACTGACTTTATATGGAATATAGATGGTCCTTTTATTTATATTTATTTTACTATATTTTTATATTATTTAATACTATTTATTATTAGTTGTAACTCATTCTATTAAGTATTAATCACTACACATATAAAGTAATTTAAAAAAAGAAAAATATTAATTATAATTTTCCAAAAATACCCTCATAAAATTATACAAATTCCAACCTCACCCTTATATATATATATATATATATATATATATATATATATATATATATATATATATATATATGATGTGTTGTTAGTTTCTTTACTTGTGCTTTCATTAATCACATATAGTACTTGAATTATATTTACTACTACTTGTAAGAATCTTTGTTTTATTTTTTGTAGTCATTTTATAAATATTTGACATATAAATTGAGTATTTTCCCAAAATGAGCTTAGAAACTCCAATAGTCCTATGTATTTTATTTCTCACCAAAATTGGGGAATTTAATTTGAGGGTGCTTTTTTGGGAGGTTTTAGTTTGGAAGGTACCAATAACATAAATTGATTTCCGTCAATGCTATGTAGGCTAGTAAAATGCTGACTGGCCCTTGTTTTGGTGGCATGTACTCCACCCTCCATCTCTTTCTTTCAGAATTCAATATCTGGAGAGAACATTCCTATTTGATCAAGAATGTGGAAGTGCTATAAGTAGGAGGTGTCACTATCCCATAGTCCCGTCCAATAAAAGCCTTTAGGTTAGGGTTTCCCTGAGATAGGGTCCCAATGGGTTGGAGTGCTTGTCTAATTAATGAAAGATGTAGCGCTAACAAAATTAGCCAAATTAAGAGGGTGTTTGGCCTAACTTTTGAGAGTGTTTTTGGAGTTAAAAAACACAAACTAGGCCAAACAGTGCTTTTTGTAGAAGCTAATAACTGTTTTCCAAAAACAGTCTTGACCAAAAACAACCCTAAAAGCAGAAGCAGTAAATTGCTGCTTCTGCTTCTTATAAACTAATCACTACTCAATCTATGAGATTCTCTTGTGATTAGTTTCCATAATTTCGAATAAATATTAAGATTCTTTTAAAGATAGTATTTAGATATTTTAATATTATCTTAAAATCTTTAATATTATGTTGGACATTTTTGATAATTTTTGATATATAAATATTTAATTTAAAGAATTGTATAGTTAAGTACCATATATAGTTATAGTAATAATAATAATAATAATAATAATAATAATAATAATAATAATAATTTTAACTATGCGATTATAATTATTGTTAAAATTAAAATTTGATAATATGTTGAATAAAAAAAGAAAATGTAAATAATCATATGATAATTTTACTCCAAAAAAACACATGATAATTTTTAAAAGTTAAGCTAACCATTTAAATTTAATAAAAGCACTATATCATAAGTTAGGCCAAACACTTTAATTTAGTAAAATCACTTATGTCATAAGCTAGGCCAAACACTTCACAGTCTCTCCAAAAATAGCTTTTATAAAAACTGTTTATAAGAAGCAAAAACACTCTTTTAGAAATTAGGCCAAACAGGCACTAAAGTATCTAATTAAATTTGTTTGGCTCGGTAAAAAACACACATAGCTGCAAATATTTATCATTTTTTTTGTTCTAACATAATTTTAGCCCAAATTTATAATTGTCTGATGTGTCCATCCGAAACAATGGGTACTAATTATTAGTTTCTTTTATGATAATAGCTTTGACCAACCCTAATTAATACATCCAAACTCAGAATATTTTCTGACTCTAATGCTATATTGCCATGATCAACATAAGTAGGAATAAATCACTAAATCCCAATCAACAAAAACTCCGACCATTTAAGTTTCTACATTTATTCTTTTTGTTATCTCTAAAAAAATTATAAAGCTCTGTGGACATTTTTTCGCGTCGTTCAAACTTTAAACATCCGTGGGATGGGGAATTTGTTGGGGTTTAGTTTTTTAAAATGTTTTAAGGATTATTTGCACATTTCATGAATAGTACATTGTAAAACTACCTTCGCTTTACTGTATGCATTTCATGAATGATTAAACTAAACTTTAGGAGTGCACATCCACTTGTTCCAACTCCTTAGGATTATCCCAATTTTTTCACAAAATGTTAGGTTCGAAGGAAGGTAATTTATGCAACCACTATTTGAAAATGTACAAAATTACCCTAAAGTTGCATCGGTTCATTGTAAAACCATGATAAACATTATTTAGGCAATCTCGATGTGTTTTGGTTTGAAAGGAGTTGCCACTCGACTATATTAAGGAGAAAAGCCAAGACAAAACCGAAAAGAAAGAAAGACTTCGCCTACGAACTAAATAGACTCAGGGGTAATGATATGAACTTGAAAGGTTAAAAACCTTTGAGTTCACCTCTTACTTTAGGAAAGACCCTACTAAAAGTTTGAAAATGTGATTTGAACAAAGTTTGCAAGGGAAAGTAAATTGAACATTTACATGATTATTTCATTAAACATACAAAAGGAATAAAAGAATTACAACATATACAAGCACTTTACATTAGGAAATAAACACAACAAATGTACTTATATGTAGATTTTGAAAGGAGCTTTGCCTAACCTTGCTTGAGTACTTTCTTTTCACCCTTGAAGAAGTTTGCTCGAAGACTTGAACACTTCCTTTGTTAATGCTAAATATAACCAAAGTTTAGGTAGGAAAAGGAGGGGGAAAAGGTAGGAAAAAGACTCTTTTTTTTGGGGGGGGCTTTGTAGGTGTTTTTGGTTGTTTTGTGGGGCGGTTTTTGGATGGTTTTTGTAGGATATGTGTTTAGGCTTAAAAAAAGAGTAAGGGAATAAGGAAAATGGAGACAAGAATGATTTAGAAATTAGGGAGAGAAAGTAACAGAATAAAGAGATTAGAAGTGAAGGAAGAAGAGTGTATTCTGGATTGGTGAAGGTGTGTGCTGCCTTGAGCTATAGGGTGGTATTTATAGGCACTAGGATGCTTGTATATGCAAGAAATCACCTACATTGGAGTCATCGAAATAATGGTCGATCGGACTACAAGGGAGGAAGAACCATGCGCCCTTGGTCGATAGTGGACAAAGACCTGATCTTGGGTGTGAACTCTTTAATGGCCGATCGGCCTTGGAGGGAGGGGAGGGATGAACCTGCCATCGTCCATTCATCACGTGGTCGGCAGTGGTGTGGACTCTTTTAATGGCCGATCAGACTATACTCGTTCCATGCGCATGCATGTACTCAAGCTTAGTTTACACTTGGACGGTGATGTTGTGGATGTGTTCAAGCTTTGTGTACGCTTTTGGCTTAAAACTTTGGGCGATTAATGCTTGTATGAGGGATTGATCTTGAGACCTCTAAGTAGCTTTGCATGTCACCTTTACATAGCCCATGCATGACTAGGAGTTTCGCATGTGTTAGTGCATGCGATTTTCATGTAAACTTGTGCATGTATGCAAGTATTTCGGCTTTGACTTCTCTTATTTCCTTATTTCCTATCTTTCAAGAACGATGAAACTGTGTTTACATAATGCATTTACCATGTGTCAAAGACCTAATGTCTACAAATAGCCCCACTTTGATTAAATCCGAATAGGATGAGAATCAAAGTAGTACTGATTATTGGACAACGGTCTGGGGATATTACTTTGGAGTGCAAAGTCCGGGCGATGCTTGGAAGCTGGAGTTCTGTACCTAACAGTTGATGACTTGCGCCATCTTGTGGGTAATCTTAGGCGAGAATGACGCCTTACTAAAGAATGGAGGGTGCGATTTGTCGATGATCTCGAGCAAGAATGATGCTTTATTTGGAATGATGGATGATCTCAGGCGAGACTGACGCCCTACTTGACTGTTGATGAGTTTCTGCTTGAAATCTGATCTTACGCGAGAATGACGCCCTACTTGATTGTTGATCAGTTTTTGCTTGAAAGCTAATCTCAGGCGAGAATGACGCCCTACTTGATTGTCGATGGATTTCTGCTTGAAAGATGATCTTAGGCGAGAATGACACTTTACTTGACTATCGATGGATTTATGCTTGAAAGTTAATCTCAGGCGAGAACGGTGCCCTACTTAAATGTCGATGGATTTCTGCTGATGACAATTCAATGCCGAGAAACTTCACCGAGCACGTTGATGGTCATGATGCCGTTTTAGGCTTTGGTTTTGATGTTGGCAATTTAATATCGAGAGACTTTACCGAGCGCGATGTCAATGGCTCTGATGCCGTTTAGGCTTTGGTTTGATGATGTCGTCGAAGGCTTTGAAGAAGTGCATTTTTAGACTTATCGGTTTTTCCCACAAGCATGTTATCTTCCCAAATTGATTTGCATGTTCTTGCTTGTTAGCACTTTAAGTTGAATTTAAATTAATTTATATTTTAAATTTTACTTTAAGCGCGTAGCTGCCGAAATTTCTTTGCTCATTGTTATATGAGTTTAGAATTCCATTAGGGAAAAGGGATTTTAAATTTCGCCTGGCTGTAGATCCGTGTTTGTCATTCGTGTCTGATAGGTGCCATTTATGTTTGGGTGATGATGAGTCTTTGTCTGATAGTCGCCATTCGTGTCAGGCTTTGACGAAGATTCTGTCGTTCATGCCTGACAGTCGCCATTTGTGTCTGGCTGATGATGATTCTGTCATTCGTGTTTGACAGACGCCATTTGTGTCTGGTTGCTGATGATTGACTTGATTGGATCTCGATTCGACATGCTAGGGTTTGATTAGAGATTGCTCTAATCTTACTCTTAGTGATTGGAAACCATGCTGAATGTGTTGGGTTTTAGATGATCTATTTCTTAAACAGATACAGATTAATTGGGGGAATATTCATAATAATTACAAAATAATTAATCACACAGAAAACAGAACAACTACAGAGGCTTAGTATTATACCTGATCGCTAATCCTGCTGATGAAGAGGTCGACCTTTGAGATTTCAATGGAGAAATCCTCTACTGTAGGTCCACGCAACACTCCGGGAATTCGATTGCTAGATCGACCCGGTTGAGACTAATCTCAATCTAAGATGTATGTGTTTATGATATATTGTGAATTGTTTCAGGAAACAATAACTGTAAACTAGAAGCGAGAGGAACTCAGGAAATCACCCTGGCATCTCTCTAGACGTCTCAAACAGTTGATAGGAATAAATCTCTAAGAGAGACTCCCCTTTTATAGAGTTGGATGGCTTGGGGAAAGGGTTAACCTAAACCCTAAAAACTAACTTCTCTTAAAACAACGTCTGAGGCCAAACCCGGTCCATGTTCAGCCAATATGGCTCGTGTTGTGTTGATTTCTCCAAGAAATCAACTTTTAACACTTTCCAAAATAATAATTTATTATTTTGGGCTATATACGTTGTTCTAGGGCCCTGACTTGTCTGACCTAGTATGACCAAATAATATAATTGTAATTAAACATATATAATTGCCAAATATAGAGGTCTCTAGCAAGACATATAATCGCTATATTATTCTGGCTTAAACTCTAAGTATATCAAACATTGTCAGGACTCTCCCAACTTGTCCCACAAGTGTTCGATTCATTGAATTCCCTTGTCACTGACTGTCTCATGTTCGAATAAGGTAAACTAAAGTCATCCTTATGTAAAACTCGAATGTTCCTCGATCTCCGAGTTAGACTCTGAAAAGCAGATGATCATCTGTTGATTCATCTAAGCTCGACCAGGCATTTTCAGTCAAAGTTCATCGAGTAGCCAACAAGACAACTATCCCTAATAGGGAGGAGAATGTCATCTTATTCAACTACACATTCTCACATGATCCAACTGTAACCTGTGCATCACCTTTATGGCCTCCTATTACGAAAGGTGTTGGACGTGCTCCAAAGTTACAACAAATCATGTAGTTTATGTTATGAACTTAGGATTTAGGAATTTTTCTTGAGTAGTGAGAGCTCTGATGACATTCATGACTTAAAGAGCTCCCATTGCGGGTCAATTTGGTAGTTGTTCTCAACATTACCCATGTGATTGATTTGTGATGTCACTACATCACCATGATCACGAAACTTGATCATCACCTCAACCCTACATGCTAATTGTTATGATATAAACATTGTCCCTGTGCGATGATACAATTAGGAACTAGGTCGACTGTCGACCAGGATTAACGTTATCAAGTTCACTTAATGGGGTTTCAGAAATTAGAACCTTATCCAATTTCCCATTTTGAATTCACTAACCCTTTTGGACATTTACATAATTCTAAACCACAATTGATGTAAAGCTTGAATCTTATTCTTATTGATGAATCAACAGGGTCATAATACATGAACAATTCATGTAAACTTGACTTGTTCACATTCCAGAATGTGTTTAATACCTATTACTCATGCTCATGCATGACTATCATGCTCTAACTGCAATAGGGGGTTTAGTCCACAATACTTGCAATGAACCTCATATATTATTATACCCTATCTACTAACGACCTTTCATATGAGGATCAATCTTCAGAACTCATGTTTGGATTCGTAGTGAGCTTTAGTTCCTTTGCTTGAGTGATGACTCTTATCAACAAAGCTCCATTTCTTTCGCAAGGCCAGAAACACCACCTAATTCTAAAACGAACTTCACAACCCTAACAGTTTCTGTCATAGCTTCTAAAGTCGCGCCATGCTTGTCTTATTTGTAGAACTAAACTCGTGTCATGTCAGGAACCTCTTCCAACTCACCTTAATACCACTCAAACCGATTGCATAATTTTCTTTAACCTTTCAAATAATCATACATTTTTGACATAAATGTAACATCAGTGTAACTCTTCACACTTAGTTTTTATCAACCACTTTAGATTGAGGATATAACCTTACTTTTGCTTATACATATACACAATTATATGATATGTCGGGCTTTGAACATCTTGTGGCATACATTAATCTCACGCCTGAAGCCTGGGTTATAGGTCTCATCCTTTTTAGGTCTCCTAATTATTTTGAGACAATCAGATTCGCCTAAGGATACGCCATGATTCATGGAAATCAATCCATTCTCGAAGTGGGTTGAACTATTCATCACCTTATCAACTTTGATTCAACCATTCAAAATCTTTAATATATCATTATAGATCTCGTCACCAAGAAAATTCTTAGCCCCACCAATCCTTCATTTTGAAAATTATTCCTAAATCAAATATAATATCAGAAACGACTTGCTCCCACTGAACTTCTTGTATAACACAATATTATTTTAGCACCTCTCAGTATATCATACCTTTTGATATCCTGGTCAAAAAGATCGATGATTCCAACTCACAGAAGCTTCTTTAAGATCACAAATGGTCTCTTGAAGTTTACAAGTATTCCAACCAAAACCTTTCAGTTGTGTCAAGTACACATCCTCCTTCCAAATCTAATTTTGAAGGTGGTAATTTCTTTAGTCGTTTTTAATTTTAAATATTTTTATAAAAAAAAAATCATATTTATTTGATGAAAATAATTTTCCAACATTATGTCTATAGTGTATACACATAGTTTCTATTAGCTTAATCATTTATTCTGATGTTTAAGATTAAATGATTTTTTGGATGCTATTGAGAAAGATTTGAAAGAATTTTAGAGTTGATTGCATTTATTCAAATTGAATAATAAAATAAATTACTATTGTTCTATATGTAATTAAGACAATATTGAAAATAATTATGGATTTTAATATCCTTTCAATAATATATTATCTAAATTAATTTTGAAGACAATTTGTAAAAAGAAAATAGATGAAAAATGATAGTACAATTGTTGTATTAATTTTTTCACTAGTTTATAGTTATTATTTGATTTGATAAATGATATAAGTATGCTGAAAAATAAATCACATATAAATATTGAAAAATTATGGTGAAAAGTAAATTACATATAATGATAATTGTTGTAATATGACTTTCTATTTCCTTTGTTTTTTTTAAAATAAAAGGAATCATTTTATTTTTTCAAGCATGTAAATTTTCCTTAAAGAAGTAGATATTAAAAATAAGCCCCCATCGAGGATCGAACTCGCGACCTTTTGCTTACGAAGCAAACGCACTACCACTATGCTATGGAGGCCATGAATGTATTAAATTTTTGGGTTTTTGGATGATAATATATCAACCTTTGGGGGTGTTGGATTGTAATATACCAACCTTCATTATTGGACAACAATATCCCTGACCTTTATACCTGGGTGACATTATTATACCAACAGTAACTAAGGAAGTGATGAACCGGTCTCCATGCATGCTAATATGGCTGGCGAAGGGGAAAAAATTGTCCCAAGCCGATAACCTCATTAACCCCTTAGTTTTTCTCGCTAACCCACATTATAAGACATTGGTTGGTTGTGTTTCACGTCAGTACGAAAACCGGTTCACCACCCCGTAAGTCACTATGTTAGGGCCGATTTTTTTTTTAAATGTGGGTTAGTGAGAAAAATGGAGGGGTTAACGGTGTTATTGGGCAATTGCCAGTTATTTTCCCCCTGTCTATCACGTCAGGATCGAGATCATTTAACCAGTCACCACCCCCTTAGTCACTGTTGGTATAATAATATCACCTAAGTATAAAGGTCAGAGATATTGTTATCCAATAGTAAACGTTGGTATATTACAATCCAATACCCCCAAAGGTTAGTATATTGTCATCCAATATCCCTAAATTTTTAACCATTTAAGGAAGAGTGAGAAAATTTAAGAGGCATACAAATGTGCTTTTAATGTACAAATCCTTTAATATTAAAAACCACACATGCCACTTTACTATTCAAATTGAAAGAAATCACCGTTCATATGGCAATTTAGTAATTTTCTTTAATATTAAAAACCACACATGCCACTTTACCATTTAAAGTGAAAGAAATCACTATTCAAATGGCAATTTAGTAATTTACACATGTTGAAGGATTTTGAGCTTTTTGTTTTTTCATTTTAGTTTTATTTAGCAAAGCCTATAATTTTGTTGTTTCTTTCTCTATCAATTTGTCAATCCCAAACGTCATAGTTCACCCCAGCCTCACACTACTTCTTTATCCACTTCTCTTTCTCTCTCTTTCGTCATTGACAAACCAGAAGAAATCCAATATAATCAGAACGCTCATGCATAGCCAAGTATTGACCTACGGTATGGCAGTCAATACCCAATTCATTTCCCCATATCATTGTTCCTTCAATTCAAGGTAAGTAACATCAATTCTGCCAAACCTAAGGTTTCTATTCTGTTGTGTTCATCTCTGATGCCTCAGTCTTTATTTTGTTTTTCCTTTATCCTTCACTTGTTCGGTCTATTTGCAAGGCATTGATAAGTGCATGATTTGCCCTGATTCTTAAGGGGTTTTGATAGTAGGTTAGGGATGTTTTAGATTGAAAACGTATGTTTGTATCCCCTATTTCTCGATTACGTATGGTCTCCTTGTTTTTGGTGAAAACTTACAGATTTGGTGGCAAAACACTGGATTTGGGAACATTTCTGGCAGACCCAAGGGCAATACGGACATCCTCCACAGATGTACGGACCGTGGCACGACGATGAGGAGAAACGAAGCACGGAACACCTGGCCAGTGGCCACCATGGTCTAACCGTGGTGAAGCCCGCATGCACCATGGAGTCCGTTTATATCGCAACGAAGCGAGCGTGGTCGGCGACCACAGCCAACGATGATTGTGGCGAGCTCCATGGACCGTGGTGGCTGCCCACGGACCGTGGTGGTCCGGTGAGTCATGTGCCGTCGGTTGTTGTTCGCGAATTAAAAGAAGAGAAAGGGAGAAGTTCATGCATTCGTTCCTTCGTTCATTCTTCATCCATTAAGAGAGAAACAGAGCACCAAATCCTTCCTACTCCTCTTCCCCATACAATCAAGATTCAATATTGAATCAAACCAAGAGAGGCAAGGATCAAGATTCGAGAAGAAAGTAGCGGCGTTCATGGAGAAGGTTCAACCCCGTGATCAAAAGACGCGACGGGACGTATTCTTCACAGTTTGATTCTTTCTTTTAGTATTCTTTCTTCATTTTGAGGATTGATTATGATGATTGGAACTTGTTTCATGTTTTCATTGAATATGAGTGAATAGATTCTTAGAATTCTAGGGTTTTGCAACCCGAAACAATGTAGTTTGATTGAATATTCTTAGTTTGTGAATGAATTCTTGATTTGAATCAATAGAAGGTTGTGTTCTTCAAGTTCATGTGTGTTCTTAAGGCCTGGAATACTTGTGATTTGAGATTAATCTGAGAAGTACTGAAAGGTGAATTAGAATAATCTGACTACCAACCTATCTACCCAGTTTTGTGAAATTGGAGAAAAAAATAGCAAATTAGGGAATCATTTTGATAACCGGATAATTTGAAACCTTAAACATTGAATAACTTGAAAAGCATACAAAAGTTGTAATTTAGGTTGATTGAAAGAATTCTATTAGCATCGAAAGTGTAGTAGAATTCATTTGGTTATCGGTTCTTGATTCGACTAAATGAATGATTGTGCAAACTGGGTTCTAATAGTCAAACTCGTTATTAGGAAAGCAATTCCGTAGGAGTCTTTCTTCCTTGATTGAACCTTAGATTAATTTCCTTGATTGTAAGTCTTATCTAGTTGTTAGACCTTTCAAAATCAAAACCCGGTTAGCTTAGCAATCACATAGAGAGCTAGTTAAATGTATTGCTAGATTAAGTCCCTGTGGGATCGACCTTAACGTGCTACACCGTACACTGTGCGCTTGCGGCCCTGTCAAGTTTTTGGCGCCATTGTCGGGGACTCTGTCCCTAGCAACCATTAAACGAATACTCTTAGATTGACTAAGTTGTTTTCTTTTTCTTTCTTTTTCTTTTCTTTTTATCTTTGATTTTCCTGTTTTCACTGCGTTGGTGTTCTTGTTTTTGTTCTTGCTAGGTTTTCTTGGTGCATGCAATAGTCTCCGGAGTTCGAGTTCGATCTTGAAATAGAGCGGAATTTCAACTTTCGGAGGAAGAGGCAAAGACTAGAAGAAGCTAGTGGAGCAACACCCGCGCAAGTGTTCGAGATGGTCGAGGAAAAAAGGAGAACCTTTGGCCAGTATGTGACTCCGAACGTCACCAACCCTCCAACAACCATCAATCTTCCTAATGTGGCGAACAATTTCGAGCTGAAGAACTCTCTCATCAGCCTAGTGCGAGCTACTCCCTTCCGTGGTCTCCCAAGCGAGGATCCCAACCACCACCTTTGCATCTTCCGACAAGCATGCGACACCTTCAAAGCCAACGGGGTCTCTCCGGATGCAATCAAGCTGCGATTGTTTTTGTTTTCACTCGAGGATAGAGCATGGAAGTGGCTAGACTCCCTTCCGGCGAGTTCCATAAGCACATTCAACCAACTTGCTAGTGCTTTCTTAGTGTTTAGACTCGATTTCGTGTCTAAATACCGCCTAAATCCTTAGGCTTTTGACTTGTTTCGAAGCTTGTTTTAATAACTTTTAATGCGTTTTGGTTATTTTCGTAGTTTCCGAAGTTTTTACTCAAAACGATGCTAAATGGGCCAATTTTGCACCAATCTTGGGAATCCCGAGATTCCCTAAGACTCCCCGAGCCCTGGTCGTGTCGAAGGCAGCGGATTAGAAGGGCCGACCATGTCGAAAGGCAGCGGAAGCGGAAGCAACTGTTGAAGAGCACCCTGAAGAATCCTGTGGCCGAGAGAGACCGTGGCCACGGTCATATTGACCGTAGCCACGGTGTGATTGAGCCAATGCCTAAGGAAGGGACATTGCCACCCGAGATGGACCGTGGTCACGGTCACTCTGACCGTAGCCACGGTGAGATCACTACCCTGCCCAAGGAAGAAGTTGGCCGAACAAGACCGTGGCCACGGTCTCCCAGGACCGTAGCCACGGCGGTACGAAGGAGCGAAAATTTGTCAGCCCTAATCGCCTAGACCGTGCCCACGGTGCATGGGAACCATGCCCACGGTGATGCGAAGCGAAGAGAAGAATCGCCTGCCTATCTTTTATCTGTTGTGTAACAACCCTGATTACTATTTAATGTATTTAATCGCCTAGACCGTAGACACTTTTGTCTGTTGTGTAAAATGATGAGTTTTGAGTAACAACCCTGATTACTATTTAATGTATTTAGGTCATTTTAGCTAAAGACATCTATCAAACAGCTTTTATCTATCTTTTATGATACTTTAGCATACACTTTATCACCTTTTAAGCTTTAGATTAGAGTGATTAGTGAAGATCTTTGCTGAGATTATTGGTTCTTGTATTGGATTCTCTTGAGTTTTATTGGAAGTTTGAAGATTATTCTCAACTTTGGAGCATTGGAGCTTTATTATTCTGAAGTTTTCTTCTTTGTCATCACAATCAATGAGCATTTCTTAACCTTTCTCTGTCTAATTTATTGCTTATTTATTGATCTCTGTTTTTGTTATTATTGGTATTGTTGGTATTGTTGAATGTTTATTGTCATCTTGTCTACTCTTGTAAGCATGAATGAAGTTGTTGATGTTATTATCATGATAGTTAGGATGTTTAGTGGCTAGAACCTTAATGGGTTAGGGAGATATTAAGGGTGTGAATGGGTGGTTAGGTTTGGGTTAGCAATATTAGTGAGTAACTAGTTAGGAAATCAACTTCCTAATCCTATCCTTCCCTCAAGTAGGATGTATTTGGGTGCGAAAGCATCCCGAATACATCAAACGCTTGTTGGAAGGTAGGAATTAGGATAGTTAGTATTCTAGTTCGCGAAAGCGAATAGAAACTAACTAGGAAATTCCGTTCCATTAACTCCCGGTGCATCGATGGACTTTGGGGAAGTTAGTCCGGACTATCCTTGAAAGAGGAAGCCCGGTGGGTATTTTCTAACGGAGTTACCATTTGATTTCCCCTTCTCGTTACTCTCTTGTTGCGAAACCCATTTCCTCATTCCCGTTTGCATCCCGAAAGTCTCCCAACACCCATTGTCTCACCTTTTTTACTGAACCTAGTGTGTTTATGCTGTTTCTACCCTGAATTCTATCATCCTTTCATGATCGTAAACCCTACCTAGAGTCAATTAGTTGCAGCAAAGGCCCCTAGCTCCCTGTGGAAGAACGATAAAACCGAGGTCTTACAAACCACGTTACAACACTTAGCAAAGTACTTCCCACCAAGAAAGTTAACGAGCTTAAGGAACCAGATCTCCATCTTTTCTCAAGAGCCGGACGAGAGCCTTTATGAAGCATGGGAGAGATTCAAGGATTTGCTTCGCTAGTTCCCCCAGCAGGGATTTGAGCCATGTGTTCCTATTTAAGCCTTCTATAATGGGGTAGATGATCAACTGAGAGCCATGATCCTTACTTTAGCCGGAGGGAACATCATGAGTAAGACAATAGACGAGCTTTATCTGCTAAGCTTGATGCAATAAATTGATAAGATGGAAAAGTTGTATATGAATGTTTCCCCTCCCCCTCAATGTTCTTCCTGCTATTCTTTTGAGCATGGGACATTGTACTGTCCCAATGGGGTAGGTAGTAGTGCTCAACCTGATCAAGCCAACTTTGTTGGAAACCTTACTCAAAGACCCCTTTCTGACCATACAACCTCGGTTTGAGACATCACTCCAATTTCTCTTACCGGAACAGTAACCAAATGGGTCCCCCCACAAGGACAAAGGCCTTCCGCACTTACCAAGCCCGTCAAAAGCCCAACCTAGAGGCTATGATGGAACCCATGATTCTGAACCAACAAAAGCAACTCGAGCATCAACAAAGACAAGATGCGGTGATTAAGGCCCTAGCTACTAAATTTGACCTTTTATCCACCCATAACCAGATGCTTGAAAACCAAATTGCTATCCAATCTGGTACTTCCACTACCCCTTCGGGAGCGATTCCCGGACCGCTCGTGCCTAACCCTAAGGAGCAACGCAATGCCATAGTTTTGAGGAGCGGTATACAAATTGAGGGACCGAGCATGCCAAATGCTAAGCATGGGGGGGGGGGGAGTTTGAGTGATAAGAATGATGAGAAAGAGGATGAGAAAGAGAAATACAAAGAGAGTAAGACCTAGGAAGTATGAACATTGACCGTGCCTTGTGTCATGTGGGTTCAAGTGTGAGATTGATGTCATTTTCCTTGTACAAGAGACTGGACTTAGGAGAGTTAAGACCTACTACCATGTCACTTCAAATTGCCAATCGTTCCGCTAAGTACCCAACGGGTATTTTAGAGGACTTTCCTCTTAAGGTAGGAGACTATTATGTGCTTGTGGATTTTGTAATTCTTGACATGGCCGAGGATACACGTACCTTAATCATTTTGGGAAGATCATTCCTTGCCACAGTTGGGTGCAGAATTGATGTGCAAAAGGGGAAAATGAGTTTTAAACTGGGGGAGCATGAGGTAGAATTTGATATGTTTCGTGAACATGTACCTCATAATGTTTCTTCATGTTGTGGTGTTGATGTGGTTGGGTGTGATGAGTTTGTTGAAACTCCCGTGATGAATGTCAAGGATCCTAATTCGAATTTCTTCCTGAAGGTCATGGGCTTTGTAATGTGACGGATTGGGTGCATGTTGTTGAACCCGAACCTAACATCATCAAGAACATGCCTTATACTACTAATGAGGATTTGTTGAGAAAGTTTTGCAGGTTTGACTTCAGGATGCATTCCATTGTTGAGGAAGGTGATCAGTTCGACCCTAGTTGGTGGGTGCAATTTCGAGATTCTGAGGGAGCATGGTCTGATGGTGACCTACAGGAGTTTGGCTATGAGATTGTGGAACATTCTCCTGGATGAGGAAAGCTTCATTTAGCTTAAGACGGTATACTAGCCCTTCTTAGAAGACAACCCAAGGTTTACTTGCTTTCTTTTATTTTTATTTGGGATTGTTTTGTCTTATTTTGTTTTGATTGCGAAAATCCCTCCTATGATGAATGCTTAAGGGGTGTGTGTCTGGATTGTCATTGCAAGTGCGTACTCATGTGATTTTTGGCTTGATTTGGATGATGAGAGAGACTTAGATGTTAATTTTATTGAGCTTGCTTGCTTTATTTGTGATTCATCTAGTCCTGAATGATTTTTGTGCGCGACGGTGAAATTCTTGTGTCTGGTACATCAAAGGAACTAGTTTGTTATGATTGTGGTAGGTTAACTCGTGAGATTCTTTTGAGCCTAAAAGACTATCATTTTTATAATCTCATTTTGTTTTGAGTGTGACCTTACCATGTGCGCATCTCTAGAACTGGATTTGAGTCTCTTTGAAACAACATCTAGCTAGTGCATTGTGTTAATATGATTGAGACCCATTTTGTAGCCACAAAGCCAGCTGACATTTTGACCTATTTTTGCTAGCCTTTACGCAGTTTTTCCTGTCTTGTTGTAATAACCCTATACGTGTGTACCCTTGGCCTACTCTTAATTTCATACCCTTTAGCCAAGTTAGTGGAGCAACAATTCAGTTGGGGTCAATTTTGTAGTATATTTGTTGGTGACATCCTTGGTTGGGTCGCTTGGTGAGTTTAAATGTAGTTCTTGATCATTATTTACCCCATGTCTTCGTTCAAAGTTGTAATTTGTGATGGGAAATGAGTCACTCTTTTTGTATCTATGTTATTCACCGAAGAAAGAAAAAAAACAAACAGAAAGGAAAAAAAGTAGAAAAAAGAACAGAAATGTTTGAAGTAATAGGTGATTAGCATGATGGTTTTTCTTGCTTATGTCGACTCTCCCCTTACTTTCCTTCGACGGCGATGTATTTATGTTTAATCGAGATGTGTTGTAAGAGTTGTTATGTTTTATGTAATGGGAATGTTGTTGCTCTTTAGGTTCTTGGCTATTTAGCTCCACATCTCCTAAATGATTTCCCTCCTTACCCTACACCTAAGCCCCCTTACAACCTTTGAAAAGTCCTCATGATTGGCACCTATTCATATTGTCTATAGCGGTAGAGAATTGAGAGTCTTGTCAAGCTTATGGTAATTTACTTACATTAGTTGAAGGTCTTGAGTGAACCGCCAGATCTATTTGAAACATATGAGGGGAGTGATTCACATACCCTAAAGTGAGGTCCTACCGATCCAAACTAGTTCACCAAGCATTTGAATGGAAACTTATTGCGCTTGAGTTCTGATAGATTGGTTGTGTTGCTTCTAGACTGTGCAATTCTATGTTGAGCCACAATCCTTGTTTCGATTTGATTCCCAATCTCGCTAAGGAGTCCTTTTGTGTGTACTTGTTTTGCTTTTCCGGTATGCCCTCTGATTGGAGGAGGTGTGTGAGTAGTTTTTCTTTTCCACCTTGAGTGCTTTCATTTTGTTTTGAGTCTTGTACTTGCTTAGAAACAAGCAAGGAGTAAGCATGGGGCGATTTGATAAGTGCATGATTTGCCCTGATTCTTAAGGGGTTTTGATAGTAGATTAGGGAAGTTTTGGATTGAAAACATATGTTTCTATCCCCTATTTCTCGATTACGCTTAGTCTCCTTATTTTTGGTGAAAACTTGCAGATTTGGTGGCAAAATACTAGATTTGGGAACATTTCTCGCAGACCGAAGGGCAACACGGACATCCTCCACGGGTGTACGGACCGTGGCACGACGACTAGGAGAAACGAAACAGGGAACACCTAGCCACCGGTCACCACGGTCTGACCGTGGTAAAGCCCGCGGACCATGGTGTCCCGTTTTATATGCAGCAACAAGCAAGAGCAAAGTTGGCCGACCATCAGCCACCACGGACAGACCATGGCGAGCTCCACGGACCGTGGTGGTCCGGTGAGTCATGCGCCATCGGTTTGTTCGCGAATTAAAAGAAGATAAAGGGAGAAGTTCATGCATTCGTTCCTTCGTTCATTCTTCATCCATCAAGAGAGAAACATAGCACCAAATCCTATTTACTCCTCTTCCCCACACAATCAAGATTCAAGATTGAATCAAACCAAGAGAGGCAAGGATCAAGATTCGAGAAGAATGTAGCGGCGTTCATAGAGAAGGTTCCACCCCGGGATCAAAATACTCAACGGGAAGTATTCTTCGCAATTCGATTCTTTCTTTTAGTATTCTTTCTTTGTTTTGAGGATTGATTATGATGATTGGAATTTGTTTCATGCTTTCATTGAATATGAGTAAGTAGATTCTTAGAATTCTAGGGTTTTGCAACCCGAAACAATGTAGTTTGATTGAATGTTCTTAGTTTGTGCATGAATTCTTGATTTGAATCAATAGAAGATTGTGTTCTTCACGATCATGTGTGTTCTTAAGGCCTGGAATACTTGTGATTTGAGATTAATCTGAGAAGTACTGAAAGGTGAATTAGAATAATCTGACTACCAACCTATCTACCCAGTTTTGTGAAATTTGAGAAAAGAATAGCAAACTAGGGAATCATTTTGATAATCAGAAAATTTGAAACCTTAAACTTTGATTAACTTGAAAAGCATACGAAAGTTGTAATTTAGGTTGATTGAAGTAATTCTATTAGCATCGAAAGAGCAGTAGAATTCTAGCATCGAAAGAGCAGTAGAATTCATGTGGTTATCGGTTCTTGATTCGATTGAATGAATGATTGTGCAAACTAGGTTCTAATAGTCAAACTCGTTGTTATGAAAACAATTCCCTATGAGTCTTTCTTCTTTGATTGAATCTTAGATTAATTTCCTTGATTGTTAGTCTTATCTAGTTGTTAGACCTATCAAAATCAAAACCTGGTTAACTTAGCAATCACATAGAGAGCTAGTTAAATGTATTGTTAGATTGAGTCCCTGTGGGATCGACCTTGACGTGCTACACCGTACACCGTGGGCTTGCAGCCCGGTCAGGCATGATCAGAGCGGTCATGCATAACCTATTATTTGAAAGTTTTAGTGTTTAGATTTGCATATATTCTCAATTCAACCACTTAATAGGTTAATATGCATTTTGAAGGTTATTTATTTGAATCTCCATGAATTATTGTGAATATTTTTTTTGAATTGTTATTGTATTGTTGTAGGGCCCGCGGCCCCCCGGGAGGGGCGCGGTCCCCTGCGGAGTGTCGAATCGATGTAGGGTTGCTTATTGAACCTAGGGTGTACTTTTTTATTTTTAAATTTAAAAGAGGTTTTCGGATTGTGGTATTTTAATCAATCTCGCCTAATTCATATTTCCGGACATATGAGGATAAATTGGCCGAAAAAACTAAAAAACGGACCGGGCGACCACGGAATCCGCGGATTCGTGCTACCACGGGCCACGCTTTAGTCTTTTAAAATCAACTCACGAATTAGGGACGGAACATACCACGAGCCCATCGAGAAATCCGCGGATCTCGCCGACGGTCAAGGGTGTTTCCGCCCTAAATTCAAACGAGCTCAAATCACTCATATGTACGAAATACGAACGGGTAAAAAGAAATTAATTGAAAATACCGAAATAAAGGAGGATTCGCCGATTAATTTTATAAAAATTAACAAAATAAAATTGACTCGGTCTCGAACGAAATTGGATCCGGTAAAGGTATCGATGTAGGGGGGTGCCCTTGCATCGTCCGCCGAAGCGGCCCTTACTAGGTCGGGTTTAAAAAAAAAGAACTAAAAAAAAAGGGTTGTCACAAAGAATTAAAAGGAACATGCATAAACTTAACTAATGTTTAAACAAGTACAGAAATTAAAAAAAAAGTTACAACGGGCGGGGTGATGCGACTACATTGTTACAATCGAAAGAGAAAACTGAAATAATCAAGGTCGAAACCCTACCAAATCCGCGCGGATTTGGCGAGCTCCGAGGACGCAGTCGAAAGCTTCTCCCAAAAAAATCGTTTCCCAGGACCGTGGAAATATCACCCGGAAATCCGCGCGGATTTCCGTCAATTCGCTCTCAAGAGTGTTATCCTCTCTTTTTCAGATTTTCTCTCTGTAAACTTTTTTCTCTTTTCAGTCCTCTTTTTCCCCTCTCCTCCCTCTGCAGGATCCGCGCGGATCCTTTTATAGGCAGCAGACTAGGTTAGGTCAAGGAAATCCGCGCAGATTTTCCAATCCCAGTACTAAGGCCGGCCGTTCGCTTGGCCCAAGAAATCCACGCAGACCCTGTAGAACCTGATTTTTGGCCCAAAATCAAAATCTGCGCGGATCCGCCTGATTTTGGGTTTCAGTACATTTTGTGCCCCAGCCTTGCAAATCCGCGCGGATTTGATGACATTCGGTCTGGTATATTCAGGTCGCTAGTAAATCGCGACTCCCTTACGAATTGAAATGGATCCGCGCGACTCTCATCTGAAATGGGCGGGATCCGCGTGATCCTGCTTGGGCCAGAATCCGCGTGGAGCTGACTCGAAATGGGCTTGTTCTGCTTTTTGTGCTGAGTGAATTCTGTTGGGCCCATATCTGCTAAATCCACATGCGCCTGGGCTACTGGTGCTGCTTGTTCTGACTGAATTTTGTGTCTACAGTTAGCCCCCACTTTGACTGAGTCATGATAAGACGAAAGTCAAAGTATACATCTTGAAAAATGTTGCAGTTAACTGGAGGTAGTCCGAATGTTAACTTTAATTGCTGGATATTGTCCAGGCTTGAACGATCCAAGGGTAGCTTGGATTTCTTGACCGGAGGTAGTCCGATCTTTGGTTAAATTCTGGATGTTGTCGGGCTTCGCTTCAGGTAGCTTGAAAGATATCCGGAATTGTTTTGTAGCTAGCTTGACTGCTGGATGTTGTCCAGGCTTGGTATGTTTTTTCCTGAAAAGGGACAAACTTGTAAGTATCTGATCTGTAACAGAATAAAGTAAAAAATAATGAAAAATAAAATAAGAAAAGAAAAAAAATAAGGTGAAATGAAAAGAAAGAAAATAAAAGAAAAAAAGGGAGAGTATGGATGGGGTAGGATAAGGTACTCCCCTCCACTCCATTTCACTTGAGAATCCATGGATTAAAATCCGCGTGACTCCTAGCTCACACTGGCAGACGAGACTCTGTTGTTCTTGTTGTCCAAGCTTTGAAAGAAATCTGCGCGGAGCTCGAGCCCAGACCTCATTCGGGTAAGTTTTTGCTTCATTTTCCTCATGAGCCCACCAGTGGTATGTTTCACTGGAAATCTGTGTTGAGCTACTCAAAATTGAGCTAGAACCGAAGAAATTTGACAAATTTCTAAGGGAAATCCGCGTGACTCTGTCAGGTCTTCAAGCCCTTCTTGTAGCTGAAATCTGCGTAGATTCAGTTGCATTTTGGACTGTCCCGCTTCGATTTGCTGCCAGATCCGCGCGGACCACTTTTTTTTTTAGTCAAATCCGCGTCGATCCTTGTGGATTCACTTTGAGCTTATGGATCGAAATCTACTTGTATATCCAATACAACCCATGCACATGATGTCACTAAGTCTTGAACTTAAACCTAATAAGGTTAAGTTTTGGACATGTTAAAAAAAATGACCCCGAAATATTGGTCGTGCTCATTTTGTGGCTGAAGTCCACGTGGATCCCAGTGGTATTTTGAGCAGTTTCGCTTTATTCGTTGTCAAATCAGCGGGGAACTTGACAGTCTTGGTACAAAATGTGTAGGCTTTGATTTTTCTTCATTTCGTCTCCGACTTATTTTCTTACTTTGCTCGAGCATTTGAAAAGTTTATGCCTGAGTTGAGTATTGCTTGCAGTTATGCCTTCCTCAAAATATATAGACTTCCTCCTGGGCGGCTGATGGGTGGAACTATTTCATTGGGCAAGACCCTGCTCCTCTACCGGGCCGATGCTTTGGTTTCTCAGGCCCAGAATATATAGACTTGGTTTCTGATGGAGAAGATGACGATTGAGTAACTTTCCATGTATAATGCTTAGACAATTAATACTTTGCTTTATATTTGACTTACGAGCTATCTTAAATGCAGATGCTAATGCAAATGTTGATGACAGCCCCTCCCCTTTTTTTTTTAGACGGACTAATGACTATATGCGACGCAAAACAAAACAAGAGATAAGACATTGAGCTGTGGTCGTAAGAAGGAATTCCATAAATATTGTCAGAAGCAAATAAATTTTGATTGCACCAAAATTTACATAACGAGCTTCCTTGCAAATAAATGGCTCAGGCCTTTAATCAACAAATCTGCGAGGGTTTACTTCGACCCAAATCCGTGTGAACCCAACAGTGACCCGGGAATCCGTGTGGACCTATGTCCGACTGGCCCAAAATCTGCCAAGTCTGCGTGGAACCGCGCTAGGCCCAAAACTGCAAAGTCCGCATGCATCTGGAAAATCCGCGTGGATCCCAATACTGGGCTCAAAACTGCAAAATCCGCGAGGAACTGTGTTTAGCCCAAAACTGTAAAATCCGCCTGGAACTGTGTTTGGCCCAAAACTGTAAAATCCGCCTGGACCTGCCCATCTCGTGGCTTGGTCAATTCCCAAAATCCGCGTGAGACCCACTTTACTACCAAAAAAACATATCGTTCTATAAAGAATTAGATCGATGGATGCTCTCCCTTCCGTATGCTGATAAAGAAGAATTGAAGAGATACAATCTTCACACCCTAATCATCCTAAGGCAAGTAAGAATCGTGTGGGACTTTCTTAGGGCTGCTGCTGAATTCTGGGACCCTGAACTTCACTTGTTTAGGTTTGGGGAAAAGGAATTGTGTCCTCTCCCGGAAGAATTCGGGGCAATTCTAGGTTTCAAATTTACTTCCACGCCATCATCCGTCTTCATCCAAAAATCACGCTCCCTTCTTGGCCTAGGAAGAAACGACCTAAAAAAAAGATCTTAGAGGATGAAAGAGTAAACTTTCTGTCCTTGATTTCCTTATTCAAAAGAAGCAAACACATTGAGAGAAAAGTTAGGGCCTTAGTCCTATGCTTATTAGGTGGGTTCTGTTTTTACCATGGTGGCACCAACAGTGGTCCGGCTTCGTTAATCAACATCAGTGAGAGCCTCCGCGGTGATCAAAATCTAGCACCAATGATAGTAGCTGAAACTATCATGGGCTTGGATCGAATTTGTGAAGAGTCAGAAAGCGAATTTTTCAGGAAGCCCCCTGCTGCTTCAGGTAAAATTTTCTTCAATTCTCTCGAAATCCGCGCGGATTTCGCACCTACCCTAGCTTACTGTTCTCAAATCCGCGTGGACTTCCATCCCCGAAAATCCGCGTGGACCTGATTTTTTTCTTTGGAATTTAACCTTCCTTTTCTTCTCTTGTAGATATGGTTGATGGAGCATACCCGCTTCTTGGCGCCTCCTAAGAACGAAGCCACATTTCGGATGACCCAATTTTGCCAACGTGCCCGAATACACAAGGAGCGTTCAACGAACAGGTGGTTGAAATGGTTCATCGAAGAGATGGTAGTCAAGTGGCACATCACTTGGTGGAGAATAAGAGAAGTGGTCACTGTCGATCACCGACACCCTTTCGTGAGACTTGTGGGTCTGGCATATACCACCTACTACAAGCCAGACGTCAAATCAGAATAAAACAATGTGTCCCTTCACCTGGATCGCATTACGCTAATCCTAAGACCATCACCAACGACACTTCCAAGGTTCGATCTTGGCAGGACTATTGGATGAATAGGCCTACCCTCACCGTTCCTACAACAGGAGGAAGCACTTATGTATCTATGGCCTATCGCCAATGGATTACAGAGAAAGATCCTGCTATTAGGAAGCAGCTAAAAGAACAGGAAGAAAGAGAATTAAACCTATTACCCACTGGATCTCGCCCTCCTAGTACAACACGTCTCGGGAAAAGATCTATGGCAATCAGAGCACCTAGACCTGACCAGGTTCCACCCAGACAGACTCTAAAAACGACTGGGAAAGGCAAAGAGGAAGCCTCCAGTGATTCAACCATTAAGAAAAGACCACGGAGAGCATCTTCACGGGGCGAAGGATTTGAACCTAGCATTGCTCCTGAAACTGGGAAGAAACTCAAACAAGACTGATAACTGATGCTGCTTTGCCCCTCCCTTTTTTTTTTTTTTTTGATGAACGCTCGAGTAGAAAATTGTAAATTTGCAAGCTCTTTCTTTCTTTTAGATAATAAAATCACATTTTATGATATTCCAGCATTTTCCATATGTGGAATCGCATGGACTTCTGCACATAGAAAATTTATTTCCAAGAAATGCAAAATCCGTGATGATTTTTGCATCAAGAAAGTAACCCACAATGGTTAGACCTAGGAAAATACAAAATCTGCGTGGATCTGACCAGAACTGCTCCGACAAGATCAAGTGAGTATCCGGGTCGTTAAGTAGATCCGCGTAGATTTTCAGAAACGAATGGGTCTAGAAAGCGAGGGATCCGCGCGGATCTGCCCAGAATTGCTCCGAAAATATCGTGAGTATTTTGGGCCGGATTGATAACCAAATCCGCGTGGATCTTGAAGTGTTGGGTCCTAAAAGATCTGCGCGGATTTGCCTAACTTTCTGAAAATATCATGAGTATTTTGGGCTAAAGGTTTGAAGAAATCCGCGTAGATCTAATGGGTGGAATATGGTCTGAAATCCGCGCGGATTCGTCCCAAAACTGCTCCGAAAATTTCATGAGTATTTTCGGGCTAAAGGTTTGTAAAATCCGCGTGGATTCGCCTAGGCCCGGATAATATTAAAGCCCTGTAAGGGTCTTAAGTTGCATGAATCGCGAAGAGCTCATGTTACCTCAGATAACCAAAATAAATTATCGGGAAATTTTTATTTATTTGGGCCGGACTTTAGAAAAAGCTTCCTACGTATCCATATCATATGGAATCAGGCCATCGTAGTTCAACTGATAGTGTAAGTATTTAGTTGCTGACTTAAATAAGTCAGTGGCTAATATCTTTGAGGGTAGTTGCTGGTTTCAGTCGCCAGTTTCTATGTCCACTTTTACCCTTATGCATAAAACCTCTTTAGCTGATCCAAATTAGTCAGCTGAGCATACTCTTCACCCTCCAGGTCAACTAACTTCACAGCCCCTCCTGGAAGGATCTCTTTTATGATGTATGGACCCATCCAATTGGTCCTAAACTTTCCTCTCGGGTCCTGAATAGGTGCCCTTACCTCCTTCAGAACCATGTCACCCTCTCCAAGGTCTTTAGGTCTGACCTTCCTGTTAAATGCCCTGGACACACGATTCTGGTATATCGGACATTGTGCATGGCTCGAGTCTCCTTTCGTCGATGTTAACGATTCCTCATACCTAGCTTTAGCCCAATCCGCTCGGAATCGACTTTCCACTCTGATTCGCAGTGAAGGTATTGCCACCTCTACTGGCAACACCGCTTCTACTCCGTATACCAAAGAGTAAGGAGTTGCTCCGGTGGATGTACGAATAGAAGTTCGATAGCCCCACAAGGCGAAAGGTAACTTATCTGGCCAATCCTTATAAGTTGTGGCCATTTTCTCTATTATCCTGATAATATTCTTGTTAGCTGCCTCAACCGCTCCATTGGTCCGAGTAGATATCTAGAAGATCTATGATGTTGGATCTTGTATTTTGCTAACAATTCTGCTGTCTCCTTTTTAAAGTGAACCCCATTATCACTAATCAACTCGTGAGGTACCCCGTAATGGCATATAATATTTGTAAGTATGAATTTAGCAACGTTCTTTGAAGTCAACTTTGCATATGATGCCGCTTCTACCCACTTTGTGAGGTAGTCAATGGCTACAAGCACATACTCATGTCCTCCTGTTCCTTTAGGAGTGATCTTCCCTATGATATCGATGCCCCATACTGAGAACGGCCAAGGCGATGTTAAAGTAGTCAAGAATGAAGGGGGTTGATGTTGCAAGTTCGCATAAATTTGACACTTGTAGCACTTCTTCACGTAATCGTGACAGTCAGCTTCCATAGTTGACCAGTAATACCCCATTCTTTGTATTTTTTTGGACAACATCCGTCCATTCATATGCGGACCACATTCTCCTCCATGATCAAATTCTTAGTTTCCTCCCGGCTTAGACAAAGCAAATTGATGCCTATGTCAGTTTTCTTGTACAGTTGACCTTGAATCAAGCAATACTGTGAAGCCAAGAGTCTAATTGCTCTTTGTGACCTCGTAGTGGAACCTTCAGGGTAAGCTCCTTTGGTGAGGTACTGGTGTATATCGTAATACCAACAAGTTGGGTCTACCTCACAAACCTCCAAAGAATACACATAAGCCGGCTGAGCTCTTCGATCTACACATATGGGCATAGAAACGGCTCCTCTCGGGATATTAAGCAAGGATGATAGCTTAGCCAAAGCGTCCGCTAATTCATTATGCTCCCGAGGCAAATAAGTAAACACTATTTGATCAAAGTGTTTTGCTAAATCTCTCACATAAGCTTGATAAAGTGCTAAAGCTTCATTTTTTACCTTCCACTTATTGGAAGCTTGATTGATTATGAGGCTTGAATCCCCAAATACTTTTATGCATTTTATGCCCATCTCTACGACTTGCATACCAATGATGCATGCCTCATATTCAGCCACATTGTTGGTGGCTTCAAAATCCAATTTCACCGAAATCGGAGTATGTGCTCCTTCGGGTGAGATCAGAATGATTCCTACTCCATATCCACTTTGATTAGAGGCGCCATCAAAATACATTTCCCAAGTTTCTTTCTGCGTTTGAAATATTTCCTAATCAGGAAATTCGAGTTCTTCCTCACAAGCTTCCTCTACGGGTAGTTCAATGAAAATCCACCACTCTTCCTTTATGGCCTTCGTAGGACAAGCGTAAATCAAACTCAATGACATGACCATCCATCGAGCTACCCTGCTATTGACTAATGGTTGCTCCATCAAATACTTGAGAGGATTTATGAAAGCAGTCACATGCACTGTATGAGCAAGCATGTAGTGACGTAGTTTCCTCGTTGCCCAAACAAGAGCTAAGGACAACCTCTCAATGTTGGAGTACCGAGTCTCATATTCCAAGAACTTCTTACTTAAATAGTAGATTGCTCGTTCTTCACCTTCGTATCTTTGAGGTAACATAGCCCCCATTGCTGCCTCTGTGATAGTTAAATATAACAATAAGGGTCTTCCAGGCGTGGGAGGCATTAAAACGGGTGGATTGGCCAAGTATTCTTTGATCCTGTCAAAGGCTGCTTGGCATTTTTCATCCCACTCGGGCTTGACTCCTCTCTTCAGCTTCTTAAATATGGGGTCACAGATCATGGTCAATTTTGCTATGAGCAGAAACATGTCTATGGCGAGCCTAGGAAACCTCTTATCTCCTTTTCTGTCTTAGGCGGTGGCATTTCCTGTATCGCCTTGATTTTTGCAGGATCGACCTCGATACCCCTGGAACTTACGACAAAACCTAACAGCTTACCCGACGTCACCCCGAAGGCACATTTCTGTGGATTTAATCTCATTCCGTATTACGGATCCTAAGTAAAAACTTTCTAAGGCAATCTAAATGTTTTTCTCGATCGTCGGATTTAATAATCATATCATCCACGTAAACTTACGCTTCCTATGCATCATATCATGCAACAATGTGGTGGCGATCCTTTGATAGGTCATACTGCATTCTTTAACCCAAATGGCATCACTCGTGAGAATGTACCCCAATGAGTGATGAATGTTGTCTTCTCCATATCCTCCTCAGACATCTTGACTTGATTATAACCCGAGTACCCATCCATGAAGGAGAGAAGAGCATGACCACAAGTGTTATCTACCAAAATATCAATGTGAGGTAAAGGGAAGTCATCCTTTGGGCTCTCCTTGTTTAGATCTCTAAAGTCCACACACATCCGCACTCTCTCATCCTTCTTCGGGACCGGGACTACATTCGCTACCCATTGTGGATATTCTGACACCCTAATGAACCCTGCACTTAACTGTTTCTCAACTTCCTCCTTGATTTTTAATGCCCATTCTGGTTTCATACGACGAAGCTTCTGTTTTACTGGTTTAACATCAGGGTAAAGCGGTATTCTATGTTCAGCTATCTCTCTGTCTATGCCGGGCATATCTTGGTATGACCAGGCAAAGACATCTACAAATTCTCGTAGAAGTAGAGTAAATTGCTCTTGCTCCTCGAGGGTTAAAGATTTCCCGATTTTAGTCAATTTAGGTTCTTCCAGTACTCAGTTTACGGTTATGGTTTCTTGATTCTCAAATTCGATTCTCATGTTCCTCTCTGACCTCTAAAAATCTTTAGGGATTTGATTCGTTCTGACATCATCATTATTTTCTTTTGAGGCAAAGCAGTTCAGGGATAGGGGATGAGAAGAGTCGTAAGCGAAAGAGTTCATTTCATTGAATTGAGAAACAAGAACATCAACAGATGACTCAACAGACCTTCCAGAAGTGGATGCAACAGACTTAGTGGGCTTAAGGCCCGACTCTAAGACAGACTCAGAAAATGGAACATGAACAGGATGAGGACTAGACCCAGATCCATGCATAGACTCTCTTATAGCTAAGGTGAATTCTTTATCTCCATCAGCCGATATCCAGGTGACTTGCTTGTTCTCCTGGCCCCATGTTGTGATGAGTTCGGTAGGATCAAAATCCATGCTTGATAAGGCTAGAGAAAGTGCCTCCACAGGTTTCTCTTCTTTTCGGGCCTCTCGACCAAACAACATCCCAAAGATGTTACTCCCGGCTAGATGAGTCCAATCTAGTGGGGTCTTGCTCTCCCGTGCTGACGTGAAAAGTTCTTCCTCGAGCAGCATGCAGTCACTGAAAATCTCCAATCCTGGAACCATAATCCCCTTGCTTTTCAAGTAGTATGGCTCTGGAAAGCCGAAGTAGGGAAAATAATCTCCTTCTTTCACAAACTGACCGTTAAGCATGAGTGGATACGGCTTCACATTATAAAGCGGTATTGGCTCACTCTTCTTGACGATCACAGCCTTCTTGGCTAATCGTTGTTCTTCCTCCATCGGAGTGTATCCCAATCCAAAACGATAGTTTCCTTTTGAGTCAAGGGAACGGATGTGGGCCCTTGTGCTCTCCTTCCTAAAGGTAAACCAGGAAAGTAACCTTGTCTTTTGAGTATAGCGTTGACCTTCCTATTCGAGTAAGGATAGAAGTCCAAAGGTGCTTCGTCCTCATCCAAGGCAGCAACAATGTCGAAATGATGGAATTCCTCATCCTTAGAGTTATGTTCTACTTCCAACCTCGGCTTCTTAGAAGTAATCATCGCGGATAACTCTTCTCCCTTGATGGTCACCACCTGACCCTTGACCGACAGCTTTACTTTCTGATGCAAGGTAGACGACACCGCTCGTTGTTCATGCAACCAAGGGCGCCCTAGTAAGAAATTAAAGGAAGCCGGAATGTCTAGTACCAAGAACTCAACATTGCTAGAAATTGTATCCATAGTGACTAGCAAGAGGATTGAACCCAAAATTCGCCTAGGAGTATTGTCATAAGCCCTAAGCTGGATAGCTTGTTGAGTAAGCTGATGAGGTTGAATACCCAGCTTTTGAGCTGTCCTCCATGGGCAAATATTTACAGCAGATCCATTGTCAACCAATACCAATGGTATCACCTTATTAGAACAACCCACAGTTAAGTATAAGGCCTTGTTGTGTGCAAAGCCTTCTTTGGGCAAATCCTCATCACTAAAGGTTATAGTACTTTGGCCTGAAGTGACAAAAGATACTACTTCCTCGGGTGTGGTTTCAGGCGATACTTCAAGTTTACTTAAAGCCTCGATTAACGCTGTCATTGCTTTGTGAAGTCGATAAGCGCGGACCGTAACATCCATCTTCAATTTCTTCAACTGCTTTAACACAAGGTCCTCTTCAGAGGTAGGGACCATTGTCTCCCCTACTTTTTCCTTCCCTTTGTCTTGAGATTGGACTTGGGAAGGACCTCCTGGATGATTATGGCGTCATGATCTTGTGAGGAAAGTGACATCCGGGGTTTTGGTTTCCCCGGATTTTGCTGTTCCCCAAAAGTCGTCGTCACTGTCAGAGTCCCAAAAGTTGTTGGTGACGTTCTGAGCATGAGGTTCGCCATAGACATCTTCCTCATCGCTAACCCATAAACCATTAACCTCATTGTCCTCGGAAAAATAGCGCGTGATGTAAGTTGGTTTCTTTGCATCGGTAATGAAATCAGAAGGATCCCATTCACACTCCTCAAGAATAGCATGTATGTGTAAGGAACCTAGTGGGTTTCCAGTGTTGCTCGGCTTCCGTGCTGCCTTCGGTAAAGGCAGTTGCTTCGACCTAAACATCTCCTCCATTCTATTCTTCAAGGTGAAACACTGTTCAGTATCATGTCCTCGCGCCCTGTGATACTTGCAAAATTTACCAGCATCCCAACCACGTGGCTTCTCTTTCGGCTCAGGTTTTAAGTCGGGAAGGGTAATCATTCCCTTGCTTAATAGGCGCTCCAAGGCCTGAGCATATGAAGTGTCTATCGGGGTATACTCGGTGTAGCGTTGTAAAGCATTCACCTCGTTTCCTTTATTAGCCGATGCGGATGGGCCAGCTGACTTTTTATTAGTGTAGGAGTTCTTCCAGCCCCCAGTTGTAACCCCTTTAGCGAACTCACTCTCGATCTTTGTGCCGGCCAATCTCAGTGTGCCAAAGTCTTTGAGAGGTTGAAATCTCAGATGAGTGTTGTATGAGGGTTGCAGGCTTCGAATAAGCATATCAACTTGGTGTTCCTCCGAGGGTCGATCTACCATTTGGGCTGCCTTTGATCTCCATCGAGCGAAGTAGTCTGAGAAAGATTCACTTTCTCCTTGATTCATTAGATCCTTGTCCCTTATGGTGACTGGGATTTCGTCATTGTAGTAGTATTGTTGTAGGAACTCCTTGAAAAGTGTGCTCCATTGTGAAGTCTTGGCGGGGTGGCGTACTATACCATTTCATGACGTCTGGACCTAAAGTCCAAGGAAAGATGATGTGATAAATGTCCTCCTCAACTCCTTTCAGCGTCATAGCCCCCAGAAAATTCCGTACATGTTGATGTGGGTTCTCGACACCATGAAATTTGATATCAGGCATGTTGAATTTGGGGGGAAGTCTACCCCGGGGGACGGGCGTGAAACTTACATCATCCATGAATTGATTGTTAAAGAGTGTAGACTCTTTCAACATTTGCTCAATGCGATCAAGTCTCGAGTTCGAAACCCCGTGGATCGATCCGTCCTTCTCTCTCCCAGATTGTTCTACTTCACTAGGGATTCTTCACATTTGAATTTTTCACCTCCTCCATGGCGTGAATGACGGCATCAATTCTTTGGTTTTGTGCTTCTAATTGAGCATTCATGGAGACTTGCATATTCAGAATTATGTTGGTCAATTGCTCCATGTCGTTACGTGGAGGTGGTGGAGGAGGCACCGACTCTTCTCCATGGTCACTAGGCGGATGATCTTCAGGATGATCATCATTGGGATCTGACATTATCTCAGATGGGTCAATTACAAAAGATTCAACACCTTCCTCAGATGCTTCTTTGTCTGTTGCTCCTGAATTAGTTGCCTCAGATGATACCCGATCTTCGTTACTGTCGTAGTGGACGTCAAAAGTTTCCAACCGACGCCTCGCCCATTGATAAACCCGAAACCAACCTATCTTGCCCGAAGGTGGATGAACTCAAGACTCACCAACGTCGCTCTAAAATTTCATGCATGCAATGGATGAAGAATTCTATTTGGTCCCCGAATGATCGAACTAAAGCTCAAAATCATATGCAAAGCCCAAATAAAGCTCTTATGCAAAATGCAGACTCTGGCCTGGAATGACATATTTAGACCTTATCGGGCCGAACTTGAAAACGATCTCAGGCCTCACATAAGGGCTAAACATACCATTTCTAGCCGACTAGACAGACCGAAGAGCCCATTTGGATCACATAGGGGTGGGCCCACTCACAAAATCCGTGAGGACTCATGAGGCCCAACAACCCTGTGCCACCCAAATGTTCTGCCGACGCAAAACAAACTCAAACTCATGCACACGGAAATGCAAGCTAGAGACCTTAAAGACACCTAAATTTAGGCCTGGCAGTGACCGAGCTCATCAGGATCCACGCGGATTCCTGGGCTCAGGCCCAGTGAGATCTGTGCGGATTCCTGGGCTCAGGCTCACTATTGAGCCTAAATCCAGGTCAGACCTAAGAGATGAAGAAAAACCACAAGAATTTGAACCATACATAGCCCAGCCCGTCCTGGAATCCGCGCGGATTCTCTGGATTTGAACAATGTATGGGCCAAATTTCAAAAGCGACACGACACAAAAGGAAGACAGAAATACCGACTTGGACCATACGGGTTCTGCTCTGACTGAGATCCGCGCGGATTTCAGGAGCTTAAACTCCGTATGGGCCAAGTCAGCCTCCACAACCCGACACAAAAACCCTAGCAGACACTTTGGCTTAGGCGCGGTAGAGCCCGAGCACACAAAAATCCGCGCGGATTTCGGGCTCAAAAAAAGCGCTACAAAGCCCAAACCGAGACTGACGACTGAAAGCCTGACCATTAATTTGGGCTATACAAGGCCGACCGATCATGCGATCCGCACGGATTTGTTGGGTAACCTAAACTCCGAATCCGCGTGAACCTCCCGGGTCCGAACTTGTATAGACCAAAGTAATTATCTTGGCCCACCGATACTAAAAAAACGACTCTACTTGTTTTTTTTTTTGTTTTTTTTCGTCTAAGCATTACTGCATGACTCCAGGTTTGAGAAGCTACATAAAGCACATAGCACACAAGTGAGCTCCAACCTAACCAAGGGTCTAAGTTTATGGGTTCAAGGTTGGTTCATCCTAACCTCTAGCTCGTGTCCCGAGTATTTGATCTTCCATGGGGTGCATGGCAAGATTAACACATTTGGGTTGCTCCCTTTTATCATATGGATTAGGGAGTGGTGCACGAGTGGGAAAGCAACCACCGGCTCGGTGAAGGTCTAAGTGGACCCACCTGAGTTGAATGGTTAATGCTTTCCCGAAATGGTAAACATAGGGACGACCTAAACGGTGCCTCGTGTGCCCAACAAAGGGGAAGGCCCGTGAATGCAATTATGCCTAAAAAAAAGAAAAAAAAGTGACAACTTTTTTTTTAAAAGAAAATTAACCCGACTTTTCAAGTCTTACCCACTAATAAGTTCCTCAGTGGAGTCGCCACTGTAGGGCCCGCGGCCCCCCGGGAGGGGCGCGGTCCCCCGCGGAGTGTCGAATCGATGTAGGGTTGCTTATTGAACCTAGGGTGTACTTTTTTACTTTTAAATTTAAAAGAGGTTTTCGGATTGTGGTATTTTAATCAATCTCGCCTAATTCATATTTCCGGACATATGAGGATAAATTGGCCGAAAAAACTAAAAAACGGACCGGGCGACCAACGGAATCCGCGCGGATTCCAGGCTACCACGGGCCACAGTTTTAGTCTTTTAAAATCAACTCACCTGAATTAGGGACGGAACATACCACGAGCCCATCAGAGAAATCCGCGCGGATCTCGCCGATGGGTCAAGGGTGTTTTCCGGCCCTAAATTCAAACGAGCCTGTAAATCACTCATATGTACGAAAATACGAACCGGGTAAAAAAGAAATTAATTGAAAATACCGAAATAAAGGAGGAGTCGCCAGTTAATTTTATAAAAAATTAACAAAAATAAAATTGACTCCGGTCTCGAACCGAAATTCGGATCCGGGGGTAAAGGTATCGATGTAGGGGGGTGCCCTTGCATCGTCCGCCGAAGCGGCCCTTACTAGGTCGGGTTTAAAAAAAAAGAACTAAAAAAAAAGGGTTGTCACAAAGAATTAAAAGGAACATGCATAAACTTAACTAATGTTTAAACAAGTACAGAAATAAAAAAAGTTACAACGGGCGGGGTGATGCGACTACATTGTTACAATCGAAAGAGAAAACTGAAATAATCAAGGTCGAAACCCTACCAAATCCATGGATTTGGCGAGCTCGAGGACGCAATAAAGCTTCTCCAAAAATCGTTTCCAGACCGTGGAAATATCACCCGGAAATCCGCGCGGATTTCCGTCAATTCGCTCTCAAGAGTGTTTTCCTCTCTTTTTCAGATTTTCTCTCTGTAAACTTTTTTCTCTTTTCAGTCCTCTTTTTCCCCTCTCCTCCCTCTGCAGGATCCGCGCGGATCCTTTTATAGGCAGCAGACTAGGTTAGGTCAAGGAAATCCGCGCAGATTTTCCAATCCCAGTACTAAGGCCGGCCGTTCGCTTGGCCCAAGAAATCCACGCAGACCCTGTAGAACCTGATTTTTGGCCCAAAATCAAAATCTGCGCGGATCCGCCTGATTTTGGGTTTCAGTACATTTTGTGCCCCAGCCTTGCAAATCCGCGCGGATTTGATGACATTTCGGGTCCTGGTATATTCTGGGTCAGGCTAGTAAATCCGCGCAACTCCCTTCTGAATTGGGGCTGGATCCGCGCGACTCCCATCTGAAATGGGCGGGATCCGTGATCCTCGCTGGGGCCGTAATCCGCGCGAGCCGACTAAATGGGCTTGTTCTGCTTTTTGTGCTGAGTGAATTCTGTTGGGCCCATATCTGCTAAATCCACATGCGCCTGGGCTACTGGTGCTGCTTGTTCTGACTGAATTTTGTGTCTACAATTGTGTATTTTTTTTATTGATATTGGCACTGAGCATATGAGTTGGTGATTGAAATGAGAAAATTGGTAACTGTCATCCAAACAAAGTATTCTTTAATCTTGATTGATGAACTATTAAAAGGAAGGCTTTGTGTTGTCTTTTAATTTTCCAATTAAATTATTATAGAGGCAATCGAATTAATATAGGGGCATGTATAACAATTGACAGTAACGTAATTTCAATATATTGTTAAAGTTTTATTATGTGTATGTAAGAACCTAGATTTGGATTGGTTGAGGTGAGGAGTTTGACTTGGGACTGTTGTAATCAAAGTTATGTGTCCCTTTGATTTGGTTCAAACCAAGTGGATGATTCAGGACCCTTTTCAGCTTGGCTATCAGATGTAAGGTTGATTGCAATGACATCCTTGAAGAGAAGGCGGAAAAGGTCAATGGGTACTCTGGTGCTTAATCATATCTCTGCCACAAGAAGATATTCGCAGCTGATAGGGATTTTCAATTTGACAACTATGAGGATATTATCCACAGCTTCCACAAGTTTTCTTTGAAACCCTTCTTGCTCTTCTCCAATACATCTATATTAGCAAACACACAAGTATACTTGAGTTTTCTACAGTTATAGTTGCCTCTTAAAATTTGACCAATTTGTTTGAACGAGAAAGGAATATATTTTCAATAATGTAAAAGATTTTGGTGTTGAAGGATTTATTTGGAGTAAAATTTATAATGCTGAAGGATTTTTGCGGCAAATCTGTTACAATCCTTACTTTGATAGTCAAAGAGTGTATGGAATACTGATTTTGAAATTTGTAAGTGTGTCACTTTTATGTTGTCAATAGACAAAGAACTAATATTTATATTTTTACATGGAGCTTGCCAAACTTGTTAAAATCAGATTGAAACATTGCTGCTTTATATATGTGATAAGCCGCAAGTGCACGGGTGAAATTGTAGCATAAATCAAGGTCGTTCCCACAAGGACTTTTCCTTTCAACGCACTGAACTAGCCTCCTAGTTGATCGCTAAGTCGATCCGTTTTTTGGTTTGAAGTTACTAATTCTAAATCTAATCACAATCAAGAACTAAACAAACTAATATTCACACAAACTTTTCTGATTTAATCAAGGTAAAAAAGTTGTTCAGGGGATGAAACCTAAGTCAAATAACGAATCAACGACGTGGATTGAACTTTCATTTCATTAATTTGCACAATCAAGGTTCGATAATCGCATAGAACACTTCGCAATGAGATTTTGTCACTAGCGCGAATTGCCAAGACTAACCAAGCACCTACTTTCGTAGTTATTTCGATTTAGTCAAGGTTAAAGATCTAATTATCTCAAGAACCCTAATTAAAACTTCTATGTCTAGATAATTTTAACTAGTTTAATCTAGGTTTTCGGGTAATGAAAGTTCTCCTTTCGGTACTTCATTCAACAACCTATTAACTTGCAATTGGTGATCAAGCAAAGGCAATAACAATTCAATTCAAATACCAAATAGATTGAAACAAACTAAATTCATGATAATTCAATCCAACAAAGTCAATTCATCAAGCAACTTCAGAGGTTCATCCCCTAAACTAAAAAGAACTACTCACTATTCATGTTTAAAACTACAAAGCAATTGAAATCTATTCTAGAAAGCATATGAAAATCTATGAAAGAATGAGAAATAACCCAAGTGAAGAACAATCTTGCTAGGAATCAACTATGGAGAACTATTGCTCCTCCACTTCAAAGTATATTCAAGATGCTCTTCGATCTTCAATCTTCTCTCAATCTTCAATGGTGGATGGAATATGGATGATGAATGATATGATTAGGGCATGGAATGGAAGATGGTGGAATGATCATCCTCTTCTCAGCCGGAAATAAGCATAATATAGGCAAATAGCAACTCAAAACCGCCGAAAATGAAAAGACAGGAGAGACACGGACCGTGCTCATAGTGACACGGACCGTGCCCCCCCCAGGCACTACCCGTTCAGCTCCATACACAATTTTTTCATGTTCTGGTCATAGGCACTATCCGTGCCACTGCAGACACCACCCGTGCCACTGCTAACTCGGGACTAGGAGCTCTTTTGGGCCATTGTTTGGGCCTTGGGTAATCCAACTTCTCACTTCTTGGTCCTTTAAGCTCATAACTTGGATCTACACTTGATTTTTGGCTCGGTTTACATCGATTCTTCACAAATTACCTACAAAACTCACCAAACTCCAAACCAAGCGTAATATGGGAAATTCGGGTATAAAATAATATAATCAAATCAAATATTCCCCAAATTTCTCATCATAACAACCAAGTTTTCATATATACAAGAAGCACTTATCAATATGTGTTTGAAAAAAAGCTCCAATCAAGCATACGACTCGCATATTCTGACAGATTGATCCATACAGCAACAATGTTAACAACCTTATAGATTGTAGATTTCCATTAGATTTATGAAAATTAAGAGTTTCATACATACAATATTTCATACCCAAAATAATAAAAAACAGAAGAATTAAAACTCTTCCACTCCGAATTAGAGCACATGTATTGTGTTCTTGAAATTTCAGTTCTAGGAACCAATCTTTCTCTCTTCCTGCACCTTGTTTGGTTCTTGAAGTTTCAGTTTTGGCATTCATGTATTCCTATCTAATTAGAGCGCTATGTTCAATTGGTAGGGTTTATGATTTGCACCTTGTATGATTCAATGTTAATGATTATCATTATCTTTGTAAAAAAAAATTAAATTTCATGAGAAGAGGGAGGGGTTGATGAGAAGATGGTTGTGACTAGAGCTGACTAATAGGTCAGGTCGAGTTGGGTTCGTGTTCGTGTCAAATTTAAACGGGTTCAAAATCTTCCGACCTGAACCTAACCCATTTATTAAACGAGTTGGAAATTGAAACCGTTTACCGTTTAAATTTTAAACAGGTTGACCTTATTTTGACCTGTTTACCAATTTAAGTAAACGTGTTGGAATAAAGTTACTAATTTACCCATTTAACCATTAATCATTTGTACAAAACAGCTCATAGTGGGATCGAAATAATGACAGATCATACTCAACAATTTGTGTGGTAATATAATTCGAGTTATATATAAGAAGATGTCTTTTAATTCATAGTCAAATATAAATATAAGTTAAAATTACAAATCTTACGTATATTTCAAATAGTATTAACTGTAACTTTCACATAAGTTTACTGATAAACGGTATAATTAGGTAACAATTATCGAGCAAATGACTTGACCCATTTAACATGTCTAATTAAATGGGTTAAGTAGGTATTTTTTCGTGTCCAAAATCCTGACATGAACCTAACCCATTTCATTAAACGGGTTTACCGTGTCAACTCATTTAATTAAACGGGTTGAAAATTTCTACCTAAACCCGTTTAATATCGTGTTAGGTTCAGGTCGGTAATCGTGTCGGGTCAACTTTTTCCAGCTCTAGTTGTGACCCATTGTTGTCTCTCTTTGTTCGTGGTATCTAGGTATCATTCAAGATTTTTTGTGTAATATTATGAGAAAGACATTTATTTGGGGACTAATTTAATTTGTAATTCTATGTTTTGGTTGAGGTGGAACTCCCCGCACCTTCCCTTTATGTAAAGGTGTAACTCCCAATACTAATTATTTCTATGTTTTAATGAAGGCGTTATGTGGAAATTGGAGAAGGTGAATATAGGGCTGCTTGTGAGTGTGGAAACATCGCAACCAAAAGGTTAAGCTTATAGTTGAAGGCCCAATGATGGTTTTATACTCTAACATACCCTCTTATGCGAATGTCATTTGGGATAGAAGCATGGGTGTTGCAAAGGCCCCTCTTAACCTTGCGCAAATAAACATGGGGGCTGCTTAGATTCGAACATGAGACCTCTTGCTCAGGCCAGACTCTGATACCATGTAGAAAAATTTAAACCGAAAGCTTAAGCTGATAGTTAAAGGCCCAATGATTGTGTTATACTCTAATAGTGAGGTCTTTAGGTTGCACTCAATCAAGCCCTTTTGCCATAAAGAACTTTACAATAGTGTTGGGTAGCTATAATTATTATTTTTTTTTTAACATAGGTAATAGCCCAACCCATCGGGCCCCTATCTCAGGGGTACAAACCCGACAGGCCTTTGTAACGGACTGGGTACGGGGGATGCCAATGGCCCAAAGATGGGCCCCACTCCAACCCACAGCACTCTCCGAAATGGTAACAGAGAGATGCCGTCCCCAGGATTCGAACCCTAGACACCTGGGGTAGAAGGTGGACCTCTTGCCACTCAAGCAAGAGGTGATTGGCAGGTAGCTATAATTATTTGAATATCTAATGATGATTCCAATTCCAGTATTACTTTTGGTTGAAAGTTAATTAGACATGCGAATGAAGAATTTAACCCTATTTGATGAGGTGATTAATCCAACTTGACATAAAATGGTGTGAATAATTTTTAAAGATAAAATTTGTCAAGGTTTGTATTGTTGGTCCCAAAACATGAGACACTACTTTAAAACACTTTATGCTCTTCTTGCATGAGATACTGGTATTATCTATTCCATGGGCAGGAGATTGTTAATATGGAAAAAAGATTGAAACTTTATTGATGATTGTGGATTGGAAAGATTACTCATTATCGTATGCCAAAGTTTGGGATTCATGGTAAACAAATCCTGTGTTTCCTTGTTCCAGTTTTGTGTAAATTGTGGTTTTCATACTTGTGCAGACTGATGTATTAAGAAGATGAAGAAGTGCAAACTAGCCAGGACCTCCTTGCACGTCAAGAATCCTAAGACCGAGCCCTGCTATGATTTCATTGGTCTTACTAAGTTAGTTATCTTAGTGCGACCCCATAACAGTCTGATGACAACTTCATTGTTGTTCACTCAGGTATGTATCTCGTAATCATTTGCTAGGATTGTGTAACTTTTTTCATGTAGAATATGATTGTGTTGACTGTTGGGTGGTTTTTCTGGCTTAATATAATCTATACGTTCTTAAATATGGGATATAGTTGTCATCTACTGACAAGGCAACAATTTGAGAATACGATACACTATAGGTTCTGATTTTTGTTAAAAAAAAAAGAGGATTTTTATCGACTATTATCCATATGTAGTGTGTTAAGGGTTGAAAAAGGGCTCTCATAGGCGCCTCATTCTGACTGCCTCTGGTGGATCTTTCGGGCATGAATCACAATTTATCCGAGAATTTTCTCGTCCATGACCATATACGTAAAAATTAAGCTTACTCTTCTATTAGTTACTGTTAGGAAAGTGTCCTAAAATCATCAAATCTCTTGATCTCACAATTATTTGTTTCCTAATTGTATTAGGATATTATTTAGGTTTCCTCATTATGTTGGGTTTCCTAATTGTATTACATTCTAAATCTATTTGGAGTGGGAGTCAAGTTAGGTTATAGGAAGTTCTCCCTATAAATAGGGTGCATGTTTCTCCACCAAAAACACATCGGTAAACACAGAGAGCTAGAGAGAGAGAAAATATTGAGAGAGAAAGGGGTCTCACCAATATTTTCCCCAGTGTATCCTGAGAGATTGTGAGTTGAGTGTTGAGAGATTGTTATTGTAATCTCCTTTGTGGATCGCATCACACCCTGTGATAGTGATCAGGTTGTACTCCTCCTTTCTCATAGTGGATTATTTTACAGTCATGTCGTCAGTGGTTTTTCTCCGAGTTCTTCGGTTTCCCACGTAATTCTGGTGTTTGATTTTATCGCTTATTTTTTGTTCCTAAATTTTGTCGTAATATCCGTCATCTCGTTTTCGATTCTATTATTCGCTGCCGATGTTACCTTGCTACTCACTTTTCTCTAACAAGTGGTATCAGAGCAAGGTGGAGATGGCTTCAATCATGAAGTGCGATATTCCAAAATTTGATGGAACGAGGAGTTTTACTATGTGGAGACTGCAGATGAAGGCGGTCCTGATTCAGCACGGGTTATGGGATGTAATTGAGTATCCCGACACGAAGACTGATGCGACAATGAGCGATGATGAATTCCAAAAACTCCAGAAGGATATCAAGGGGAATCTGACTCCAAAGGACTGGAAGAAGTTTGAAGAGAAGACTCTGGCAGGGATTCAGCTGTGTTTGGCAGAGCACATTCAGAGAGAGGTGATGCATATCGAGAAACCTCGGGTGCTCTGGACCAAACTGGAAGAGCTGTACATGTCGAAGAGTCGTGCAAACAAGTACCGAATGAAGGAGAAATTCTACAGGTTGAAGATGCCCCAAGGTACTTCTATTCAGGCACATCTTAGTGAATTTGATTCTATTATTACTGAATTGGAATCAATGGATATAAAACACACTAATGAGGATAAGGCTTTTCATTTAATTCTGTCCCTGCCTGCATCACATAAACAATTTAAGGAAATCATGTTGCATGGGAATCGTGGTGACCTTAACCTTAGTAAAGTAAAGGCTAGTTTACTGTCTAAGGAGAAACTTGATACCGATGGTGATGATCAGGGTGGTGATGCTATGGTTGTAAGGGTAGAAATCGAGCGTAAGGGAAGCGGGTCTAGAGGAGGTCTAAACACCGCTCAAAGTCTAGGAATCCTCATAAGAATAAGAAGTGTAACTCTTGTAGTAAGATGGGGCATATAGAGAGAGAGGCGTTGGGCAAAACAGAGACCCGAGCGGGAGGGTAAGGATAATCACACCAAACCACAGTACCTCAAATGCGTAGAGTCCAGTCGGATGGTGATGGTTTTGTAGTTACGGATGATGCCTTGGCTACCACATCGAGTAGGATAGCTAGAGATGAGTGGGTTCTTGACACGGGGTGCACCTATCATATGTGTCCTCATGGGGTGGTTCGAGTCTTATGAGAGTGTTGACAGGGTCGTAGTCATGGGTAACGACACACTGCAAGTTGCGAGAATCGGTAGCATCAAAATCAAGACTCATGATGGCATCGTTAGAACTCTCGGAGGTTCGTCATATCCCTAACATGACTCGAAATTTAATTTCTTTGGGTACTCTTGAAGCTAGCAGTGCAGTACAAAGGAGAAGATGGTGTTTTGAAAGTGTGCAGGGGTTCCATGGTTCTTATGAAGGGAATCAGGAAGGGCAGTCTATATATCCTGCAGGGGTCTACAGTGACAGGATCTGCAGCGGCAGTCCTAAATCTTGATGAGTCCAACAACACAAAATTGTGGCACATGAGACTAGGCCATGGCGAGAAGAGAATGTCAATGTTGAGCAAGAAGGGATACCTTGAAGATCGCAAGTTGGAGTTTTGCGATCACCGTGTCTACGGAAGCGAGAAGAGGTTAGCTTTTCAAGGGCTAAACATACAATGAGGATCCTTGATTATATTCATTGATTTGTGGGTCTGCTAGAGTGCCATCACCGGGTGGCAAGCGCTACATGTTGACATTCGTGGATGACTTCTCGAGGAAGACTTGGGTTTATTTCTGCACAAGAATGAGGCATTCTCATATTTCAAGAAGTTCAAAGCTTTGGTGGAGAGAACTGCAGACAGGAAAATCAAGAAACTCGGGGTGACAATGGGTTGGAGTTTGTTGATTCTGAATTTCTTGGTCTGCGAGCGTGGGATTGCGAGGCATCGAACCTTGGTGGGTAAGCCTCAAGAAACGGGTAGCCGAGAGAATCAACAGGACACTCTTGGAGAAAGCCATTGTATGCTCTCGAACGGGGCTTTGGAAGAACAAATCGTCGGGCGAGGTGATATCTATCGCTGCACAGTGAACAGATCACCTCATGCCTCTATCGAATACGATTCAGAGGAAGTATGGGCAGTAATCCAGATTAATTATTCTAATTTGAGAATTTTTGGATGTCTGTATATGTCCATGTGAATGATGGGAAGTCGTCTCCCAGTACGTTAAATGCATGTTTCTAGGTTACGTCCGAGACTAAGGGATATAGAATGTGGTGTCTGATTTGATGAAAGTTATTCATCTAGAGATGTAACCTTTAATGAAACCGCTATGTTATACGGAATGGAATCTACCGTACCCGATGATGCAGAAATCGGGAGAAGGATGCGGAAGAATGGTGTTCGAGGTGGAGCGGGCTCGAGGTGGGGCTCTTTGGAACCTCTGCAATCGGGAGCAACCATCGATGCTCTGAACCAACTCAGTTGATGAGCACGAGATTGAGACGAATGTTCCTCGGTGGAGGAACAACCATGCGTGCTAGGGATCGTCCCGGGAGGGAGATCGGAGACCAGATGCGATATCTTGAAGAAGATGATGCTATGATTGCTTATGGCCGAGTGTTGCAGAGGAGACTCTGAAGGTCTTGAACCTTCTACCTATCGGAGGCCATCTCTTGTCCGAATGCCTCAGGTGGATAGGAGCTATGCAAGAGGAGATGGAGAGTCTGCAGAAAAATCATACATGGGAGCTATGTGAGTTGCCTAAAGGGCGACGAGCTCTTCTTCTGAGTGGGTATACAAGAGAAAGGAAGGTATCCTGGTGTAGAAAGTGCAGGTGGAAGGCCGATTAGTGGTAAGGGGTTGCAACCAGAAAGAAGGAATCGACTACAACGAAGTATTCTCGCCAGTCGTGAGGCATACGTCGATCCGCACCTTGCTTGCCTTTGTTGCTCTATTTGATTTGGAGTTGGAGCAACTTGATGTGAAGACAGCTTTCCTCCATTGCGAGTTGGAGGAGGAAATATATATGAGGCAGCCAGAGGGTTTCATCGTTCTGTAAACGAGAATGTATGCAGATTAAGGAAGTCCTTGTATGGACTTAAACAGGCACCCAGGCAGTGGTACAAAAGGTTTGATACCTTTATGGTAGGGAAAGGGTACACAAGAAGTCACTATGATAATTGTGTGTACTACAGGCAATTTGAAGAAAGGTCTTTCATTTATTTGGATGATATGTTGATTGCCCCAGGGACATGTCACTAATAAAGAAGCTGAAATATCAACTCAACCAGGAGTTTGAGATGAAAGACCTCGGAGCGGCGAAGAAGATTTTGGGTATGGAGATCCAAAGGGATAGAAAGGCAGGGAAGTTGTTCCTGTCTCAGAAGAAATATCTGGAGAAGGTGTTGGACAGATTCAACATGAGAAGCGTAGCGCTTTCAACTCCTTTAGCCGCACACTCAAGTTATGCAGTGAGAACCGGCCCTAAATCTGATTTGGAGGTAAGGAGGATGTCTAATATTCCTATGCTAGTGCAATTGGTAGTTTGATGTATGCTATGGTGTGTACTAGACTGACTGGCCCCACGCAGTTAGTGTGGTGAGTAGATATACGCAGAATCCGGAAGGAGCATTGGGAAAGAGTGAAGTGGATCCTTCGCTATGTGAAGGGTACTTGGAGAAGGGCATCTTGTATGATAGAGGTAGTCTTTGCAACGTCGATGTTGCGAGTTATGTTGATGCCGACGGTGGAGATCTGGATAGAGACGCCAATTTGTGGTATGTGTTCGTCATGTGTGGAGGAGCAATATTGGAAAGCTTCACTTCAATCTATAGCGGCCTTGTCTACTACAGAGGCTGAATATATTCTTTGCAACGGAAGGAGTGAATGAGGCCATCCGTTGAGGGATTGGTCATGGAGCTTGGAGTACCACAGGCGAGATTGTGGTTTATTGCATACCGAGTGCTATACATCCGACAAAGAATGACACTTATCATTCAAGACCAAGCATATAAGCGTCGGTATCACTTCATCGAGATACTTTGCAGGAGAGATCGTGGTGAAGAAGGTTCATACTGATAATCCCGCACATGTTAACCAAGCCTCTATCTATAGCTAAGTTCGAACATTGTTTGGACTTAGTTGGTGTTCTAAGCATGTGAGAGCCTCATGGGCCACGCCTGAGGGGCGTGTTGATGGCGACATCGAGATGTTTATCCGACCGATGATTCGTTGATTTTAGTCCAAGGTGGAGTTTGTTAGGAAAGTGTCCTAAAATCACCAAATCTCTTGATCTCACAATTATTTGTTTCCTAATTGTATTAGGATATTATTTAGGTTTCCTTATTGTGTTGGGTTTCCTAATTGTATTAGATTCTAAATCTATTTAGAGTGGGAGTCAAGTTAGGTTATAGGGAGTTCTCCCTATATAGGGAGTTCTCCCTATAAATAGGGTGCATGTTTCTCCACCAAAAACACATCGGTAAACACAGAGAGCTAGAGAGAGAGAAAATATTGAGAGAGAAAGGGGTCTCACCAATATTTTCCCCAGTGTATCCTGAGAGATTGTGAGTTGAATGTTGAGAGGTTGTTATTGTAATCTCCTTTGTGGATCGCATCACACCCTGTGATAGTGATCAGGTTGTACTCCTCCTTTCTCATAGTGGATTATTTTCTGGCTGTCGCCGTCCGCGGGTTTTTCTCCGAGTTCTTCGGTTTCCCACGTAATTCTGGTGTTTGATTTTATCGCTTATTTTTCGTTCCTAAATTTTGTCGTAATATCCGTCATCTCGTTTTCAATTCTATTATTCGCTTCCGCTGTTACCTTGCTACTCACTTTTCTCTAACAGTTACTACAAAGGCACTTGCTTTTCTTTTTTTTTTTTTGTTTTTCATTTGCTTCCGCCAAAAGATATTGACATGTCAAGAAGCTAAAGGAAGTTACAAGTGTTAAAAATGCACCACAATGGAAAGATAGTTGATCGTTTTAGAAGCAATTTAAAGATAACTGATTCAATAAACTAAAAAGTAAAATGCACCACAATGGAAAGATAAGTACCAGAATCTACCTTATGCTACTATGTTATTAGTGCTTTTGATAGTGTTCATCAGAAAAGATCCATCAAAGACAAAAGTAGTATCTACCATCTTATATATATCATTCTTATTCACTAGGTTTTCTTAGATCCACTGTTTTTGTTTTCACCTTTCAAAATGTTTTGTCTTTTTTATCTGTCAGAATTATCTTCATGCATTTTCATGCATGAAATAAATGTTACATATATTAGGATTCCTTCAAACCTTAGATTAGTGATCATCATCTTTTTCGCAAATAAAAATAGTGCAAATTATTTATTAACGATTTTTAGGATGCCCCACTTATTTCATCATATATTATACTAGATTTATAAATAAATAAACAAAGCATCAAAATTTAACTCTTTGTCATTTAATAAATAAAGATTTGAATATGTTTCTTAAATTATAATACCAAATAAAATTTGATTTTTCCCCTCTAAAATTCTTAGTAACTAAGAAACAAGGATATTACAAATAATGTGGATTTTAATATGATTATGCTACTATTTATTCACCTTAATTTTAAAGAAGTTTTGTACAAATAAATGCATAAAATAATGTTTGATTAAAAAAATACGTAAATAATGTAGTTCAATTAATGTGCAACTTTTTATCAAATTTCAAGTTATGATTTGAATTGATAACTGTTATAAAATTAGTTCAAAAAAATAAATCACATAGAATGACTAGAACAATTTCTGTGCAATTGCACAAGTTCTCACATGCTAGTTAATAGTTAAAATAAGGAAACTTCATATATATGGTAAGCTCCAACTTTTACATATTTCAAATTGTCATTCACTTTAAAAATTATGCCAAGTTACAACCTTATTTTCAAAACCACTTTATCATGTGAGCTCTTCTTGTACTACTATGAAATCCTTGCCTCATAATATTCGATAAATTTGGAATTGAAATGAAGAGGAGGAAAGTTTTGTAAGGTAATGACTTAGAGCAAATGTAACAAGAGTTTTTCTTTGTGTTGGAACTCATATTGAGAGTAAAGTTTTGGTGCAGTAAGGAACTAAATTTCAAGGAATGAGTTTTGAGAACTCTTTTGCATTCCTAAAATGCATGTGTATATCTTTTTTGTTTATTTTTGACAAATGATATTTTGACATGTGGTAGTAATATGATATTTTTTTAAAAAAAAGAAACATTTTAAGATGAAAAGTAGGAATGAGTTTTTACCGTTGTAGAACTATAGAACAAATGAAATGGAGTTGAAAAAAATATGAATGATAGATGATATGAAGAGGTGGACCACCATTTACATTCCAAAAATTTGAAACACTATTGCATTTGATCTTAAGAGTAGTAAAAGAAGAGCTCATGGGATATAATAGTTTTGAAAATAAGCCTATGACTTAGAATAATTGCTAAAGTAATTAATCAGACAAATCGATGAAAATTAGAGCGTATCGGATGAAATTTTGACAAATAAATATTAAAGATAAAAATATAAAATAGTATCTATCTGAAAGGGGATGATACAAGTCTTGCCCCAAAAAGCTCTTTATGTCTTACCTTTCATCAAATTGGTATTTCTTATGATTTTTGACACTTTTTTTTTGAATATTAAGTATTAGTTATCAATTATAAGAAGGGAATGTGTAGGTTGCGTCAATGAGCACAAATGATAATCGAATTAATCTCTTTCGTTAAGTTTATTTTAAGCGTTTTTTTAAATACAAAAATAATAAAAAAAGTAGAACTTTTTATACAATTTATATGTGAATTATAATTATAAAATTCAGTCGTATTATTTAATTTTATATAAATATATAATAATATAATTTTAACGATAGGACAAGATACTTAAAATGTGTTTTACCACCAATCCAAAAAAGGGGACGTTGCGAGTTTCATGGCTCCACAGCACATTTTGTTTGCCCCAATGGGAGACCCTATACGGCCCAAGTTTGGTCTACAAAAGGAAGGTCCAAATCAATACAGGTTGGGTCGTACTACATAATATATGGTCACAGTACAGACCATACGAGATTCAGCATTTAAAAGGGTTGAGGAACAATTCGTCTTTTTCTCTGGTACAACTTCTACTACATGACACCCCCATTTTTTAGTTGGAAAATTGGATTCTAATAATTCCATTTTTTAATTTTTGTATGTCAATAATTCTTACTTTTTTTTTATTTTGATGATCTAAACAACTCAAAAATTATATTCTGCTGGGATGTCACCGAGTGTATACCCTAAATATCGTAGATTTTGGTTTGCATTTGATTCAAAACTTAGTACAACAATTCGTCACAATTTTTAATGAATTTACAACGTTTGTCTCAAAATTTTCGAGTGTTTTCAATATTTTACGATATTTTTCACTTGTATACCTTAAAAAAATTATAATAATTGTTCAGATTCTCCAAAAAATAGTTTAATTTTTTTAGTAACTATACTTCATGACCTTTATAGAGATAGGAATGAATAAATTAAATGGGAGATTCTACCATAGTTGATAAATTTTCAACTAGAGTAGTTGAAATGTATAATTACCCTAAAATATAGCTTTAATAAAATCAAAATTAATATCTACTGATTAAAGAACTTGCTATGATAAGTAATTCTATTTGTTGTGATATAATTTTTTACAAAATTTAGTATTTGAAGGATATTATACAAAAATTGATTTAGCGTAAGGATCATTAATTCTACCATAAAAACATCAAAATTAAAATACATTGATGAAAATAACTTATTACAACAGTTAATCCTATTTAGTGACATATAAGTCTTTCTAATGTATGTTATTTATTTTGATAAATTAATGGTTACAAAATTTTCAACTACCAAAGTTGTAAACATTTTTAATTATGGTAGAATTTTTAAAATTAAAAACAATATGAAGCACGAATGAAATATCTAAAAACAAATGTTGAGGTAGATTTGATAAATACTAAAATATAATTTTTATTTTTTTGAACTACCAGAATAAAAAAATTAAGTAAAAATTATTGACATACAAAAATTAAAAATAGGAATATTAGAATCCAATTTTTCTTTTTCAGTTTATGTACTGGTATAAATAATTATAGCTCAACAAACAAATAAATATGATGGTACACTTGTACGAATGAAGGTGTAGCCTCTCATTCAAACAAGATAGCCTCTCATTCAAACAAGATATTTGGAGTCACTAGGGAGGGGAGGGTTGGTAGAAGTCCAGGAAAGATTTTATTTTTAAAAAAAAATAGTTTGGACCGGAAAAATTTTAATGAGTTTGAACTTGAAATAACGTATGGCATATTAAAATTTTCTTATTCATTAAATATAATTAGACATAGAAAAAATATGTCAATTTAGGAAAGTTGATTAACTTTCAAAAAAAATTTCAAACTAGGGTTGTAATTGAACCGAGTTGGATTGTAAGTGATTCGAGCTCGACTCGGACAAAGCTCGGCTCGAACATCTATCGAGTCGAACCTGGCATGAGCCTAGGGGGCTCAGCTCGTGCTTGACTCAATTAGGCTCGTTTAAATATTTTAGGTAGCAAGTGTGCTCAGGGTAAAAACTGAATGTGAAATATGGATGATTCATGAATACTCTACATGACATTTGTGGTAATAATTTTTGCATATCTGACATTTGTGAAATCATTTTCACCTCACCTCATATTAAGTGTTCATAAATTTAAACCTCCTAAGATATTTTATAATGGGATATTGGATGACAATATAACGACCTTTGAGGGTATTGGATTGTAATATACCGACATTTACTATTGGACAACAATATCCCTGACCTTTATACTTGAGTGAGATTATTATACTAGCAGTGACTAAGGGGGTGGTGACTGGTTAACTGATATTTGTTCTAACGTGACAGGTGGAGGGAAAATAACCGACCCTTGCCCAGTAACCCCATTAACCCCTCCATTTTTCTCACTAACCTATATTTAAAAAAAAATCGGCCCTAACATAGTGACTAACAGAGTGGTGAACTAGTCTTTGTATTGACGACACACAATCAACCAATGTCTCGTACTATGGGTTAGTGAGAAAAACTAAGCGGTTAATGGGGTAATGGGCCTGTGATAGTTTTTTTCCGTTCGCCAACCACGTTAGCGCACATGAAGACCGGTTCACCACCCCCTTAGTTACTGTTGATATATTAATGTCACCTAGGTATAAATGTCAGGGATATTGTTATCAAATAGTAAATGTTGGTATATTATAATCCAACACCCCTAAAGGTGGGTATATTATCATCCAAAAACCCTTTTATAATTGATTTTTATTGGATTTTCCGGCGTAATATTAAAAAGATAAATATGAATTGACTTTTTACCCTTGATATTTAATTGATATAACTTTCAATTAAATATGAATTGATGTTTTTACCCTTAATATTAATTCATGTGTCATTAACATGGGAGTGTCGAAGAAGATGAGTATGAGATGAATCGGTTGTTGGTGTTTTCTATTTAGAGTTTTAACACACCTTTTTCCATACAAAACAATGAAATGATCATTTAAGTCGTTTCCTTCTCAATATTATGGGCAGCATGGTACATTCACATAGTCATATAGAAACATTATTGTATTTTCTCATTTCCGATGAGAAGTAACCGGATTTTGCCACTACAAATCACTTTCACTTAATGTCAGGCAAGGTAAAAAATTTTCACAAATGTCGGGCGTGCAAAAATTATTACAACAAATGTCAGGTAGGGTAAATGTAATTTACTCGATAATTCATAATAATCCAATGTTTAAGAATCAATTTCCTACTAAAGTAGCTCAACGCAAACACTTCAAGCTCAAGTCAATGCCCATACCCAGAGAAGTTAACTCAACAAGACCCCCAGCTAGCCAAGCCCAATCTCGTTGATGGGTAAAGAGACCAACCAAACATTGCTCTAATGGGAAAACTACTACCATAACCTTGGGGCAATCCCGTTCCTCTATATACTCTCTCTCAGTAAATTCTTCCTGTTTTGTTTGAGTACCAATTGATTAGTTGGAGCTCTTTAAGTGTCACACTTGAACTAACTTGAGCATCTAAGGGGCTCAACTTGATTCGCCAAGGGGATTTTTTTTGTACAAGAAGGAGGCACACTAAGTTAGAAGAAGGAGAGCACCAAACCGCCATACCAAATTACCCAGGCACCCCGAGACATCGATCTTGCCACCAGGGCCCAGAAAGTCACTAGCCAAGTCGCCCAACTTACCCTGAGGCGCCCTTCCTCCTTGATCCAACCTACTGTCTCGTGGCATCATATCCGTTGCTCGAGGCTTAGTTCCACGTGCATTTCAGTTCAAGGACTCAACCTAATCTAGAAGGCTAAACTAGCAAGATTAACGACGAATACAAGCCCAAACTCCTGCTTGTAAATAATAATTTCCCGAATACAATTCTTCGCCGAATGAAGCAAAAATTACCGTTTCCCTAAAGAGTATCTCAACTATTTTGTTGGAACAAATATAAATAAACTTTATATCAATTTAATGTTTAAATTTTAATATTAGAGTATGTATTTGATATTTTTTTTTATTTTCTAGTATGTTTGATTATGCTTTGTTATACCCTTAATATAAAAAAAATGTTATTGTGCAGTTAAGTTATACAAATATCTTGAATTCTACTTTATTTTTACTTTGAATTTAGAAAAAATAAAAATAGGAAAAATTACACTGAGCCAAGCCAACTTTGTGTCCAAGTCCGAGCAAGAAACTTTTGAATCCAAACAGAGCCAAGCCTCGACTATGCACCATGGCGAGGCCTTATTCCAACCAACTTTACACTTACTTTTTTTTGTTTTCCATTGGTAAGCCGGATCACATATTGAGTCTTCTATATTAGGGAGAGTCCAATAGGCCTATCAGCTCAAAGGGGTGGGAGTACCATTATAAGGCCCACAAGGAGCTAGGGATGAGAATTTGCACCCATTTAATGGGTATCCCTTGTCCCTTACCCATCCATAATAGGTGGGTAATGCCCATTTGAAATGGGTAATGTTTAGGTGGGTATGGATTACTCAAAATTTAGTGTGGGTGTTCATTTTCAATGGATATCCATATACCCATTAATGTCTTAACCATGTGAAAATTTGATATCGAGTTGCACTCCATTTGACTGAAATCTAAGGTAAAATTCAATTTTAATGGTTTGGCTCGAAACTTGGTAATATGATAGTATTGATTAAAAAAAAAACTCAAATATGAATTTTGAGCTCTTAAATTTTCCATCTGATAACATTTATCGCGACATATATAAACATTTTTTGCTACAAAAGCTAACCGATACTTTAAAGTAAAATTCAATTTCAATGGTTTGAGTTGAAATTTTTTGATATGATAAGATGAAGTAAAAAAAAGCTCAAATATGAATTTTAAGGGCTAAATATTATTATTTGTAACATATATCATTACATATGTAGACATTCTTCATTGCTAAAACTAGCTGAAATTGGAACTTCAGATCAAAATTCAATTTCAACGATTTGAATTGAAACTTATAATATGAAAGGATAGATTTAAAAAATTTCAAATGTAAATTTTGAGCTCCAAATATTTTTCATTTGATAACATATATCGTGACATATATACAGTGGCGGATATGTATGGTTGGTAGGGGTGTCCACGGACACCCTTAGCCAAAGAAAAATTTGTGATTCTCCAATATTATTTGAAAGAAATTTTCTTAATTGGAGCAAGTGGACTCCGTAAAAAAAAAATCCAAAAAATATAAAAGGGGTGTTCAATTTAGCACAACCCAAAAACCCTAAAATATTACTCCCTCTGTCCCAAATAAATTGTCCACATTGACTAATTAGGTCAAATATTTTAAATTTTGATCGTTAATTTATCAAATTATTATATGTTGAGTTCTCACAAGACTACTACTATTAAATTCATGATGAAAAATATTTTTATCTTAATACAGTATTATTAGTCTTGCTAAGATAAAACCTGAAAAATCAATGGTCAAAGTGTTGCATCGAAGACTGTGAAAAAATAAACTGGACAAATTAATTGGGACGGAGGGAGTACCAAATTATTATTTTATAAACAAAAAGTGTAAGTCAATGAACTGGGTAATTGGGTATCAATATAAGTTTAAGATATAAATATCTAGTTAATGTGAAATTTCAATTTATTTTATGGGCATATTTATATGATGATGTGAAATTTGGTTAAACTTGTGAAAATGTCATTTAATATTTATTTTTATTGTTATTTATTTAAATATTATTATTTTATTTTTCAAAAGTGCTTAAGTAATATTGTAATAACAAATATATTGGATACCCCTAAATTAATGGTCGGGATCCGCCACTGCATATATAAGCATTTTTAGCCGTTAAAAGTAACATAAACTTTATCGAAACTTTATGATATGATGAGATGGAATAAAAGAAATTAAAGTATGAATTTTGAACTTCAAATACTTCATTTGTAACATATACAATCACTTATGTCGATGTTTCTACCATTAAATATGATTGAAAATTAAGACAAAAATTCAATTTCGACAGTGGATAGATCAAAAAAAGTCCAAGTATAAATTTTACTTTAAAGTGTCGAGAAGGTAAGTTGTTGAAGTAGCATGGCAAGGTAACATCTTGTTCAAACATTTTTCAATGGATTGTCTCTTTTATTATATATATATATATATATATATATATATATATATATATATATATATATATAATGTCAACTTACCCGAACATAAAATATACTCAATTCTTATTTACCTTATCTAGATATACAACCGACTTATATTTAACCCGCCTCCCGGATTGATGCTAGGCTCTTTAGTTATTGTGGTTATTGTATCCGGGGGTAAAGAGTAAATTCTAGTATAAGCACAAGCTATGAGGCAAACTTTTACGGTTACAAGGTAAGTTATTGATTATTATTTAATGGGTAAAAGAGTAATTTATGTGTGAAGTATGAACACAGGCTACAAGATCATATGCTGAAGCAAAGTAAGCCTTGTTCTTTAGAGTGATAGAATTAAGTTATATAAAATAAGGTTGGTAATGATAGAAAAGGTAAGGAAATAATTTATTGTAGGTAAGTTAGTGATGAAGTAAATACGAAGTATTTTTTTTATTATTAAATTCTGAATCTTTTAGGCAGAATAAAATGACATTGATTTAATATTCGAATAAGACAAAATAAGATAAAATAAAGGATTTTCGGATGATAATATATCAATCATTGGGGATATTGGATTGTAATATATCGATCTTTACTATTAGACAACAATATCCCTAACCTCTATACCTAGATGACGTTATTATACCAACAACAATTAAGGAGGTGGTGAACCGGTCTCCATGCTGACGTGGCTGGCGAGGGGAAAACATGCCCCGACCCAATAACCCAATTAACCCCTCCGTTTTTCGATTTCAATAACCAACATTACAAGACATTGGTTGGTTGTGTGCTACGTCTATATGAAGACCGGTTCACCATCCCCTTTAGTTACTGTGTTGCGATATTCTTTAATATGGATTAGTGAGAAAAATGGAGGGTTTAACGGGGTTACTGGGCAAGGACCGGTTATTTTCCCTCTGTATGTCACGTCAGCACGTAGAGCAGTTAACCAGTCACCACCCCTTAGTCACTGAGGATAAAATAATCTCACCTAAGTATAAAGGTCAGGGATATTGTTGTCCAATAATAAATGTTGGTATATTAAAACCCAATACCCCAAAGATTTGTAGATTGTCATCTAATATCCCATCAATAAATCTAACTTGAAATTGTAAGCAGCTTAAGAGCTTGTTGAAACATTTTTGGTTTCATTGTCTCTTTTATTAAGGAGAGGATTAGTTATTGGTAAATGTAAATTTATCAATAATTGTCATCTATTCTCCACTGTCTAGAGTGTGCAGAGAGGCAGGAAGTCAGCAGAGCCCCTCACCTTGCCCATTCTCTGTCACAGCATCTCCATTCTTGCTCTTCTTTTGATTGGTCACTCCTTACTATTTTATTTATTTACTATTATTTTATTATTCTCCATTTTTATTCCTCCCATCACCTTCCAATTCCATTACCCCCTTTTTTTTTCATTCCAATCTCAATCTTCTACTATGTCACAATCTCTCTGTTCTTACCTCTTACTACTCTGTATTCCTCTGCCCTCTTTCTAGCTTCAATCATTCCTCTTCTCTCTTAACAATAAATCTTGACATTCAACATCAAGCCCAGATCAAAAAACCACCAAAAAAGGGAAAGGAAGAGATGAAGATTCAGTGTGATGTTTGCAACAAGAAGGAAGCCACAGTGTTCTGCTGTGCTGATGAAGCTGCTCTCTGCCATGGATGTGATCAAGGTGTTCACCATGCCAATAAGCTCGCTTCCAAACACCCTCGTTTGTCTCTCCTTCACCCACCTCCTTCTCTTGCACCTCTCTGTGATATCTGTAAGGTACGTAATACAGTAACTAATAACAAACTACCCAACAATAAAAAGCGGCTCAACCAAATTCTGTTGTATTTTTCTGGGTTTTTTGACAGGAAAAAAGGGCAGTTTTGTTTTGTCAACAAGACAGGGCGATTCTGTGTAGGGAGTGTGATGTGCCATTGCACACTGCAAATGAGCACACACAGAAACATGACAGATTCCTTCTGACTGGGATTCAGCTCTCAGTGGGGTCTGATTTGGGATGTGATCCTGTTCCTCATTTTGAATCTTCAAGAAAACCCACATCTCAGATTTCCTGCTCTGAACCTGTTGTTGTGGATTCCAGCAGTAATACTATTTCTGTCAATGATAAGTTGGTTTCTGGGGGATCAAGCAATAGCATGTCTGAGTGTTTGGTTGAGATGCTTCCTGGATGGCATTTTCAGGATTTTGAGGATGCTTCCTTTGGTTTCAAGGTTTGCCCTTTCCATTATTTTCAATTTAATTAATTCTTTTCTTAATGGGAAAAATTATTAGATGCATCTAGAGTTCTAGACATGATGACTGGGTAGTTTACTGTAGTTTTGAATCCAGATAATTATCTTGAGGTTAGTTAATCTCACATGCATAAATACAACAAATATCGGTACGGACAATAATGGGCAGTTAAATTTTTATTCAACATGTCCACCTTGGAGTTAAATAATCTCATGTGCATAAAAGTGCAACAATAAGCGACATAGGCCTACGTTAGAGTATAAAAATTATCAGTCTTTTAAGAATAAGTTTAAATTTTCAGTTAACATGATTTTATATGATATTGGTATTAGTATTTGATAACTTGTGCGATATGTGAAAATTTTTTGAGTAATTTTATTTGATTTATATTTCTGAATTAATTTTATAACAATTAAAATAATCATTAGAAATTAATGAAATTTGTACAATAATTGTACTATTGTTATGAATTTTCTTCATCTAAATTGTTTTCAAAATTAATTTGTATAATATAGTAGTGAAGGATACTAAAATTCATATTTATTTTAGTATCTTTGTTTTATATATAATATACATTTTAGGAAAAATTATAAATTTATTTAGTGTCATAAATTTTAAAAAAAATATGTAAAACAACTTTTATTTATTTATTTATTTATTTGGTACTATAAAATACTTAGATTAATTGTATTTAATTTTACAAATTAAGAAACATTCACTTTTCAGCTTCCCATCAATTATACTCTATAGAAACATTAATTTTTATAGTTTCATGTATGTAATTAAAATTTTTTATGACGTCCTTTTTTTTAAAAAAAAAAATTGTGGTGGTTTGAGGGTGGGACGTTTGGATTTCTTCTAAACCTCTAATTTTTTCACGTGGAATAAGATTTCTTTTAAAGATTTGGACGATTTACGCAAATTCTAGCATAAGACCGTCTCACATAAATTTATCGTGAGATGGACTCTTTCTAGGCTGACATTTTTAATATTTTACAATGACTAATAACACGAATATGACTAATAATTTATTATGGGATGACTTTTACCTGAATTAGTTCAAATAAATTATTAGTCACCCCTCTATTGATAAATAGTCACCACAAAATTATACGTCTTATGATAATTAAATTTATGGAAAGACAGTATTACATAAGAATTACTGTTGGATTTAATATAATTATAAATTATAGATGCTTTATGTCCTATTACATTTATATATATTTCATACCAAATTGGTAGATTTAAGAAAATTTATGATAAGATGTATCTATAACTGAGAATGAACAACTGTTAGATTTAGTAAAATAGAAAGTTTCAAAAAGAAAAAAAGAATGCTCACACACATCAGTAAAAGTATATTTACCACATCCCTTCCAAGAATCTAAATAAATTTATTGTGAAACTATGTAAACTGTGTTCATGCATAATGTAATGAATTTAAAGTTCACTATTAAAATTAGCCATTTAATATATTTGACTTTTTTTTTCCTTTTTCTTAAAGAATTTGTTTTTTCTTGTGGTGACACATAGTAGAAGGCGATTATTAAAGGTTGTGTTTTAACATATTATAAATTAGAGATAGGTTGAATAAAATGTCTGAATTTCAAATTTCAACAAGTTTGTGGTTATTTGAGCAAGGTTAGGAGACCTTTGTTACAAGCACACTTCAAATTAATCTAATGGTTATTCATGTGAGAGGGCATATATAGTAGAGTATTAAAGTTATTACTACCTCCGTCCCAAATTATTTGTCCATCTACCTAACTCCCTTGTCCCAAAATGTTTGTCCATTTTATAATTCCAATGATTATAATTTCTATTATACCCTTAATAAATACTCTTTTGTTTCTTTTTTATTTTTCTTCACATGAGAAAAGTAAGGGCAATTCTGGAACATTACACATTTTTCACCCCATTTCCCATGATCATTGGACTTTTAAATATAGTTGGATGGACAAACAATATGGGACGGAGGTAGTATTAAACTTTCAACGATCAAATTAAATTTTTGGATAAGATAATTTCACAACTTTAAAGTAGTAATATGGGTCATCTTTATCATTAATTTCTTGTCCAGCCTGTGACATTGATTCTCATAAGGTGTGTGCGTACATAAGATGCACATTATATGCTTGGAAAATATTAAAAACACATGGTTAATTAATGTGCTTTCGATCACCATGTATCTTAAAACTGGATGGTTCTAGAAAAATGAAGTGAATTGGGTTAAATTTTGGTATGGGTGCAGAGTGGAAATATGACTGAGTTTGAGGTTTATGAAGATGTGGTATCGTTTTGGGATGTGGATATTGACAAGAAAGTGAACTTTTCTACGACATGTCCATCAATCCCATCTGAGAAATTAGGGATTTACGTACCCCAAGCACCAGTAGCAGCAGCAATGACAACAACATCAGTTTTTGCCACTAATTATCAGCCCTCACCAAATCTTCAGAATCCAAGTTTGTTGAATAATAATCAGGGAGGAACAATAATGAAGCAGCAGGATCCAACAAATGTGTTCAAAGTTAACCGAAAGGTTAGGAAGGATGATGCTTTTACTGTGCCTCAGATCAGTCATCATCCTAACCCTAAACCTACTGTTGGATCCAAGAGATCTAGAGCTTTTTGGTAGAATCATATATAGTCTTATATATTATATCATATTATGCACTTTCTCTGTTTATCTATCTACCCTCTGTGAACTTGATCTGTGTGTACGGGGGGGTAGATAGTCAATGTATTGAATTAAGCTCATATGGGGTTTTTTGGTCAATTTTCATAAATGCACTTGTCAGTTAAGTTTGTGACGCAAACACAATCATATGTAAATGTTGACAGAATCTAATGGCCTTTCCTTTTTTTTTTTTTTTTTGAGTGAAATGTTATTGATTGATCCTTAAATTTCTTTAGATAGCCGTCATATACTCCAAATACCCATTTTAGTAGCATTTATCCCATGCCAAACACATTGTTTGTCCTTAAAAGGATTCATTTTGGATGGCATTATCCATAAATCTACTTGGTTTTCCCCCTTACATCAATGTAGAGTTTGTTGAGGCGGAGGGGTACTCAATCTTCCAACCTTCGTATCTAGATTTAATTTTTAATTATTGTAAGTAAATATTTTCATCTGGTGAAAGTTTGCGAAGGCAAACATGAAGATCAGGGTGTATCAATATGTCATGATCGAATTCGTATGTTAATGTATTAAATATATCATTCCATAAAGTGGCTAGTATGATAACTAAGGGATAGATATTTTGTCAATTATATGAGTTGATCAAGACCCTTAAATTGTTACAAGTATCTTTCATAGTTAATATTCTACTTTTAAATTCATCTAAAAATATATATGCCAAGTATATCTTGGAAATGATGCACTCGCCATACTTTTCTTCTTTGTTGGGTTGGTGCACAAGTGTGGAAACAAGCACCGCAACAAATAATAATAGAATAAGGATTATCAATGAGCTCTTAGTTCAAGTAATATTTGTTGTACTATGGTAACCTACAAATCTCGGGATCAATTCCTGGGAGTAGCAACAGATAGTTTTAGAGATAAATAATCAAGGACGGAGGTAGTACAAATAGAGTTCAAATTAGTTCTTACTTCTTCGAATGCATTGAAATTTACACCATTACTCTCTTGTTCCATTTTGAATGCCACCATCTAAATCATAGATCATGCACATGGATCTATTTGGTCATTTGTAGTTTTTATTGGGCAACAATTATTAAATTATATACTATCTTTACTCTACTATACATTATCGTATTATAAGTGTTTGGGAGATCCAAGGGGTGACCCACTTCAACCAAGACCCATGGTATACAAGGTAATTGAGGTTTTATCTTAAAACCAATTGGTGTTAAGAGGAGTAGCTCACTTGACATATATACCATGTCCTTTCTCTTTACTTTTCCGATGTGGGACATTTTTACTCATGGGTGAATCCCAACAATCTCCCCCTTCACACATGAGTCTCTCCCCCTTTATCGGAAGCCTTTTTTTGCCCAAGGTTTCAAGTCACCATCAGGAACTCATTATAGCCGCACCTTACTCTACAGAGCTGCACCCTACTCCACCTGAGTCTCATGCCACCACTCTGCATCAAGAGTCCCAGCCGCACCTTACTCCACAGAGTCGCACCCTACTCCACCTGAGTCTCATGCCGCCACTTTGCGCATTCAGGAGACCCAGCCGCGCACGCGCCATGGTCCCTGCTCCTGTCCATGGTGATCTTCCCGCACCTTGCCTGAGCCCTGTCGAACGAACCATCGGCTCTGATACCACTTATTGGGAAGATCCAATGGGTGACCCACTTTAACCAAGGCCCATGGTATACAAGTTAAGTGAGGTTCCATCTGAAAACCAATTGGTGTTAAGAGGAGTAACCCACTTAACATATATATACCATGTTCTTTCTCTTTACTTTTCCGATGTGGGGCATTTTTACTCATGGGTGAATCTCAACAATAAGAATTTCATAAAACAAAATACTTACTACGTCTCTGTTGTTTAGGTTGGTAAATTAAGTTTATCGGTACTAATTTTACTTTACGTTACCCGATTATTTAAAAAATATTTAAAGTAAAGTCAAAATTTTATCCTTACCTTTCCTTTCCTTAACTTACGAAACTTAATTTGATTATATAACTCTAAATCTTAAGATAAACATGATTGCGACATGATTATTGTGACCTTTTTAAATTGTTTTAACTTTTTCTTTACGTTTTAATTTTTTTCTTAATTAATGTCCCGTCTTTAATTTTACTTGAAGATATTTTGAATATATTTAGAAAATAATGTACTTATTACGTGTTGGCTTGACCCCTAACTTTGTCAAAAAAAAAAACACTGAAACCTACACAAATTTTCTCTTTTCTCCCTCTTTAACTAATCATTAATGTCATGTCACCGTTTGAATATGAGGTCATGCTCATGCATCTCTGTTTAATTATGCTTATTGCTAGGCTATTACATATAGCAATTGCCTTTTATCCACTTTGCTATGTTGCTTTTCCTTGTTGTAGGAATTCAATAAAATAGAATACTTACTACTTTAAAAAGAAAAAAAAGAATACCAAAAAACAACTTATAATTGTATTACAATCTAAAAGTAAGTGAATGAGATTTCAACCCCAAAACAGAATTGAATGTGATGGATGTATCATTTGAGAAACATAACATCTAATCATCCAGAATACAAGAAAGAAGAATATTAGCCAAGTTGAGAGGCAAAAACCCTTTAAAGCCCTTTTGGTGTTGGGCATGTTTCCTCAAGATTAAGACAAGAAGCACATGAATCATGAATGATGGTTCATATTTATGGATAAAGAAAAGGTTTTGTGGGAAGGTGATCTGGCATTGCCCTATTTATTTAAATTACACAGGATGGGTGGCAAGCTCGTAATAACACTATGATGATAATAATCCATCATTTTCAGTTATGATATTACGTCATTTTGTCTCTTTTCTAAATATCATTATCTATCCTAAGATGAACAATGTGTTTTTAATAATATCTTAAATAATAATGAATAGTAGAATATTAATTAGGTGAAAGCTAATATAAGGTTACTGGACCATGGTTCCATATATGATTGGGTGTTGTGGCTGTGGATGTGGCCCAGTGGATGTGGGTCATGTACATGGACAGTTAAGAATTTGGTTGTGATCATGTGCTGGTTTTATGTATTGCACATCAGTTTTCAGATTATGGGTATCTCTCGATTCTCACAATTATATATGGGTTCCAGATCTTTTCTTCTTTTATCCCTGTTCTTTTATACAGGTGGTTGCGGTGTAATAATGATGTAGTGCGGTGAAATTTGAAAAAGCGTGGTGAGTTGTGGTGAAAGTTATGGTAAGTATAGTAAGTTAAGAAAATGTGAAAAATAGAGGAGAGAGAAAAATGAAAATATATATTTGGTAATGATTGTGGTGTGGTGTGGTGAAGTGTGGTGGAAGAATTAAAGAGTGTGGTGTGATGTGGAATTGCGTCGCAACCTATTGAATAAAAGAACGGCCTTAGTTCATGCGTCTTTTTTGCTGTTTTTTTTAAAAATAAAAAAGAAATTGCTTTTCAATTTGATACTTCTTAAAAAATTTTAATTTAATGTAATTACATATAAAATAATTAAATTAAATTTTATGTAAGTAAGAAAATCTTTTTATAACATTACCAAGTTCATTGATAAATTTAAATTAATATTAATTAATACAAGAAGATTGAGTTTGCTCCCAAGAAATTATAAATATCTTTAAAACAAAAAAATACATATATTTCAATAATAAGCAGCTTCAAAAGCGGGGGTGGACTTGTATATATGTCAGGGGTGTCCATGGACATCCCTAGCCAAAGAAAAATTTGTGATTCTTTAATATTATTCGGAAGAAATTTTCTTAATTGAAGCAAGTGGACATCGTAAAAAAAATCCTAAAAAAATATAATAGGGGTATCCAATTTAACACCGACCGAAAAACCTTAAAATAATACTCCATTTGTCCCAAATAATTTGTCCAAGTTGACTAATTAGGTCAAAATTTTTAAATTTTGATCATTAATTTATCAAATTATATGTTAAGTTATTATACAAGACTACCACTATTAGATTTGTGATGAATTTTTTTTTAACCTAAATACAATATTATTAGTCTTGTTAAGAAAAATGTGAAATATTATTGATCAAAGTGTTGCATCGAAGACCGTGAAATAGTAAACTGGACAAATTAATTGGGATGGAAGAAGTACGTATCAAATTATTTTTTTATAAACAAAAAGTGTAAGTCAATGAATTGGGTAATTGGGTATCAATATAAGTTTAAGATATAAATATCTAGTTAATGTGAAATTTTAATTTATTTAGTTGGCATATTTATATGAAAATGTGAAATTTTGTTAAGCTTGTGAAAATGTCATTTAATATTTATTTTAATTTTTATTGTTATTTATATTAGTTTTTAAAAAAAAGTATATTGGACACCCCTAAAATGAATGTCTGGATCCGTCACTGTTCAAATGTATCTGTGGAAATTGTATTCTTTTCCTTTAATTCCCTTAATCGCTCTCAATAAGCTAGAGATTAGAAGCTAGAAATTGTAATTTTATCTTTTAAGGGAGCTAATTTGAATTACTATAAAATTGGAACCAACTTTCATGAATTTCTATGTTTAGCCTAATTTCAATTCCTATTTAAAAGCCATAAAAAAAGTTTGGTTAAACACACACTAAGACCTTGTTATTTTATACGGTAAATTGCGATGCGATATCACACCGTACCGCAACTCTTCAATTTCTACCATACTTCATTACACCAGATCACAATCATTACCAATATATCTCTTCACTTTTCTCTCTCCTCATTTTTTTCCTCTACTTTTCACATTATCTCTCATCACCCACTTTATTTACCATAATTCTCACCACTATTCACCACACTTTTTTCAAATTCCACCGCACCGCACCATTACCACACCGCAACCAACGGTATAAAATAGCGGGGCCTAAAAGGTTATGTTCTTTTGAGATTTAAGTAACATTTTACTTACCTTACTTTTGTCTACAATACCTTATCTACACTACTTAAAATACTTTACATAATATATATTTAAAAATTCATATATTTAATATGTGATATGGCTGATGTGATTGATTTTTGTGACATGGTTGACCATTTTTTAATTATTAAATATATATTTGAGAATTTATACATTTAAATAATGTGATTGATTGAAAAAAAAATAACACTAATACTTATCCAACCTTGGTAACCTTCTCTACTTTCTTTATTGAATATACATCTTACTTCTCTATAGAACATAGTCTAAAATTGTATAATATTTCAAGGTAGTACATTGGGCAACATCGACCTAAGAAGAAAAAAATAAATACCAAATTTTGAATAACTTTATGACAATCAAATACCACAACTTATATATGAAAGATATTTTACTTTCTTGAAAATTCATTTAAGGCCCTGTTTGGCAACTAGCTGGTAGCTGTTAGCTGATAGTTGTTGCGATTAGCTGCTTGGCTTTAACTGTTTGGGTTAGTTTAATGTAGGAAAAGTGTTTGGTAAACTAGCTTTTTGTGAAAAGCTACCTCAAAAAGCTTCCTCAAGTAACTTTTCGAAAACTAACTTATTAGGTCCAAAAAGCTAATATGAAAAGCTTGTTACCAAACACCTCAAGTCGCTTTTTCACCTTGGTCAAAAAGCTAACAGTGTCCAAAAAGCTAAAAGTTACTCCAAAAAGCTAAAAGTTACTCCAAAAAGCTCACAATCAAACACCCTCTAAGTCGAGAGTTTCAAAGATAGGGATGGTAAGTAATAAGTAACTAGGTTATTGCAATTAAAGTGGATCGTGATTTGACATGGATTCATTTTATGAGTTTTAGGCCAGAACAACTCCAACTTACGCCATCATATGTCAAAAAATGTAAACATTCATCATACAACAATTGTATGAATGAACTTTGGGTATCTTGCACTTCGATAAACTATCACCGTCAAATTCCGACCACTATAGTAACTCGATGATATAGTAACATGATAAAGTTGATTTGATTTCGGTAGTACAAGTACATGCCACAGTTTTATTGTCATGTCTCTCAACCACCAAATTGAAACGGTCAAAATTTAATGTTGGTCTACTAAATCCAACAATACCTAAATTTGAATTGTTGTGTATATGAAAATTGAAACTATATGACATGTCATAAATCAAATCAAAGTTACGATGATTCAAATTCAAAAACCTTCATTTTTAATTTAGGTAAATATAAGGTGATTTGTTGGAACTACATTCTAGGACAAGCAAACTATTCGCAACTGATCTAATTAAGATCGAATAAAGATTGGCCTAGACACATTTGTAGGCTACTAATTATGGAAACTAAGGGTGTCTTTGGTAGACTGAAACATAATTTCAAGAAAAAGATATTTTTCGAGTTTTCTAGTGTTTGGTAATTTGTATCCAAGAAGTTTTGGAATATAATTTCCAAAGAAAGTTTGACTTCCCTCTTCTTCAAGAGAGGAAAATTATTTTCTAATTTCTATGGTTGATCAATTTTTCAAAAAAAAGTTTATAATATTGTAGGATTGATTATAGAAAGTTTAAATAAAATTTTTGAACCTTGACTTAATTATTTTTATTTGACAATATATACGATAACTTTTGTAGGCACATTTGTAGGCTACTAATTATGAAAACTAAGGGTGTCTTTGGTAGACTGAAACATAATTTCAAGAAAAAGATATTTTTCGAGTTTTCTAGTGTTTGGTAATTTATATTCAAGAAGTTTGGAATATAATTTCCAAAGAAAGTTTGACTTCCCTCTTCTTCAAGAGAGGAAAATTATTTTCTAATTTCTATTGTTGATCAATTTTTCAAAGAAAGTTTATAACATTGTAGGATTGATTATAGAAAGCTTAAACAAAATTTTTGAACTTTGACTTAATTATTTTTATTTGACAATATATACGATAACTGTTGTCAACATTTTTCACTAACTAACTGAAATTTAAGAGCAAAATTTAATTTCAATGGTTTGGATTAAAACTTAATAATACAATAGGATAGATTTAAAAAGCCAACATATGAATTTTGAGCTCCAAATATTTCATCTGAAAACATATATTATCACTTACGTCAACAATTTTTGGTGTTAAAACTAACTGAAACTTAACATCGAAATTCAATTTAAACAATTTTGATTGAAACTTGACAATATTATAGGATAGATTAAAAAAAAGTCCAAATATGAAGTTTGAGCCCAAATTAAATATTTTTATTTATAACATATAACGATTTATGTTGACGTTTTTCATCATTAATAAATAACTGAAATGAAATGTAATAGTAAAATTTAACTTCAACAGCTTACATCGAAAGTTGTGAATAAGATCGATGTGATATATTAAACAAAAGCTTAAATATGAATTTTGAGCTTCTAATGTTTTCATCTATTAACATATAGATCATTTATATAGACATTTTTTTTGCTAAAACAAACTGAAGTTTTATAGCAAAATTCAATTTGAATGGTTTATATTAAAACTTTACAAGTCAATAGGATAGGTCAAAGGATGCTTAAACATGAATTCTAACTTCAAATTCTTTCATTAATAGCATATATAACACGTATATCGTCACTTCATGGAAAATAATCTTCTGCTTACCTGCTAATTAAAATTTTGACATAAAAAATTATTTTTCATTATAAAACTATTCCTTGTAACTCATTTTCCTTCCCACCAAATACACTTTAAAAGTAAAAAATCTTAGTGTTAATGCACATAATTTCTTTTATGGATACATGCACATAATTAAGTTATATTTCATCCTTGGGTTTGAATTTTGAAAAACATATTTATAATTTTTATCTACAGACTACAGATATAATTAAAAAGCTTCTACAATTGAATTTGTAAAGAAAAATATTAGATTCTGTCGTTGTATTTTGTAATTTTTATTAAAGTATATATAGTCGTTAAAAAATTATTTCAGAAATTATAATAAACAAAAAAAGATAAATGATGAGAGAATCTATTAAATATATTAAAACACAAGCTCCTAAAGAAAATCCAAACCTAAAAGAAATAATTTAGAAGGTTTGGTGAAATCCAAAGCAAATTCCAAACCTACATAATTTATTACTACATTCATAAATATAATATTAATAAAAATGAAAAACAAAACCTAAAGTCATACATAAGTTACCAATAGTTAATACATACACAATTAAAACATTTTAAATTTTTTCAAAAAAGAAAAAGAAATACATAAAGTCATGTATACATTAAACTAATACAAAACTAGAGCAATTTTTATTTTTCCTTTCATCAATTTACTATTAATGTTATGAGCAGAACCTTAAAAATAAAATATGATAATAGATACTAAAGTAAAACTTTCATGTAAAAGCTATTGTAATGCCCCGAAAATTCAATTATAGAAAAGTCAAGTCAAACTAACGTTAACAGACAAAGCTTAGCGGAAGACTTCAAATTTAGTTTGGGCGTCACTGCCGTATCCCCGAAGGAATACAAGGCGAGAAAGGAAAACACAACTGTCTGCTAACGGCAACTACTAACAACTCAACAAACTTTAAGAATTCATAACGAAAACAATATGAAAGATTCAAGGACTTCTAGACTCGTCGTCCTCACTTCTAACTTCCGTCCCCAACATTTAGATCTTCACCTGAAAACAAAACATTTCAGAAAATGAGGGGGAAATCTCAATAATGTCTACCCCTAACGTTTAAAACAGTTTAAGTTCATTTCAATTCATTTTGGAGAGAGGGATCGAATCAAACATTTTACAAACCTTTAATCCCATATTGTTTCCTCAACCCATCCAATCCATATTTTAATGTGCGGGCGGGATACCAAATCCCTTAAAGTAACATCGCCTACCAAAGGCATAAATAACATCGCCTACCAAAGGCATAAAACATCGCCTACCAAAGGCATCAAGAACATCGCTTACCAAAGGCATCAATAATATCGCCTACCAAAGGCATCAAATACTATCCTATATCAGGGAAGGAAGCCCTGATCTCCTGGTCCATAACCCTGCAGATTGTTACACCTGCACAACAGGTTATCCCCCGAAACCCGCTTAACGTTTCCACTTGAATTATTAGTATATTATTCAAACTCAGCTCACAACTCTCAAGTCAAACCATCCCAAGTTATCAAAACCATTAACAAAACTTCGAATAAAAGACCATCCAATTTCTCAACTCAAATAAACCAAGATCACAATCGAATCAAAAAGTTTATCAAAACAGATGGTCGTATTTCCACAAAAGTCCCCTTTCGGGATGCAATTTTCAAAATAGATTATAAAACATCAAAATACATTTAAAGAGCATCCCAATGGGGATTAGAGCATAGACAATTACCTGATATACTTCACAGCACAGCAAAAGAAGAACACACTTGAGCTCACTAACGTCTCGCACTAACTCGGGCCTAGAATAAGAATAATTATCTAATCAAAACGCGTTCTAACGAGGTTAGTATTAACTATCAACTACCTAACCCATCCCCTAGGAACACTTAGGTTCCTATCATTTATGAAATTACACTTAACATCTCTAAGATAACACATAACAGGATCACACATTAATTTCACTCGACAATTCTTTATAAAAGAAGCAAGCAGAGGGCAGATTATAACGTTCACATAAAACGGGTCACAACTCGACTTCCCGACATCCTACGGGTCTGGTTCTGGACTTTTCGGAAACCTCAGAATGTCTACTAAAACTTCTATGTTGATGGTTAAGCCCATCTCAGTCTCGAAGGACTCCAAAAACACCCGTCTTTCCCATTGGTCTAGTTCTGACAGGTTCTGGTAAAACGGCTATAACTTGGGCTATGCAAATCAAACGTTCGATCCGTAAAATTCCTATGGTTCCTAACATCTAAGGGAACCTCCAGTTAAAAGGGTTCTGTCAAAGAGTAACTATACTAACCGTGGCAACCCGATCTTTAGACACTAACAAAACTGTCCCGCTTCCGGTTCTTAATAATTTAGTTATTTCGGTTCTAACTTTTGCTAATCGGTCTTGGGGTTCTAATTTGGGCTTAAAACAGTAACTAGAGTCCAAGGTAGTTAGTCTAATCTAACTAAAATCCAACATCACACTTTTTAACCTTAAACCAATTTATAAAACATGGAAATCCACTTTACTATTGTCACTAACCCTAAAGTCATGCATGAAATAATTATAACATTACCTTAACAAGAATTCTACATTATTCTAATTCAAAGTTCCAAGAATTAACAAGGATGATTATAACATGTGGGTTTCTTTAATCAATATTCGGAAAAAGACTTAAAGAATATGTAAATAAACTATAAAGTACATATAAACATTTAAACTACTAATCAAGAACTCAACAACTAATTTCTTTAAACAAGATTTAATCAAGAATCAAGAATTAATAGACAGTAAACTCAACCTAACTTATTTAGTCAAGATTAAACATGAATTAAACAAGAATGAACCCTAAGAAAGAAATAAAAGAACATATAATATTTAACTTGATGAAACAAGAGACCTGATTAATTTTCAAGAATCAAGTTTTAACAAGAAACGTGAATTACTAACAAAATTGAACTTTTAATAGTTAAACAAATCTAATTCACTTAACAACTTAATCATGGATATCTTTTAAAAGAGATCAATATGTAAATTTCTTAACTACTATTCAAGAATTCAAGAATTACTAAGCAAGAATTATACTTCTATTAAGTCAACCTAATTTATTTAGCAACTTAAACAAGTTTTTCTTTTAAGAAACAATAAAGAACTTAACGATTAAACAACTAAACATTCAAGAATTTAACCTAAGTAATAAATTTCCAAATTCGTACATACAATAATATTGTGGTCTAAACGATTCATGTAAAGAATATAAAGAACATTAAAGAATCACTTTCAAACCTAATAACCAACTATTACAACCTAAATCTAATTACAATTTATAACATAAAATTACACATAACAATTAGGAAATTACACATAATTACAACAAGAAACTAATTACAATTAATTTCCCCTAATTACAACAATTACAGAAATTACATAATTTAATAACAATAATAATTACCAATATATATAATCAGATTTTTAATATTAAAACAAGAAAATAAAAGAAAAAGAAAAAGAAAAGATTTAATTAGAAACAGATTAGGGTTAGGGTTAGGGTTAGGGTTAGGGTTAGGGTTTTACGCAAGGTGCTTCTCGGTGGTTTCTGGCGACGGCGACGGCGGGCGGCGGTCGAAGGGGGTGCGTCGGGGTCGCAGGTGGCAGGCATCGGCGGCTGGCTCGTCGGAGGGAGGTGGTTGACGTCGATTTTCAGAGCAACAATCGCCAGCGACTCGAGCGGCTTTTCTTCGACTGGGAGAGGCTCCGGCGACGTTAGGGTGGCGGGGCAGAGGTCGCCTGGTGGTCGGGCAGCGACGGCGACACCAAGGGTCGCGGCGGCCGGCGATGATGGCGGCGAAACAACCGGTTAGCGCAAGGGAGGAAAGAGAGAGAAAAAAGAAAGAAGAAAAGGAGAAAAGGATGGCGGTTACCGGCGACGATGGAGGCACGGTGGTCGTCCGATGTCTGGTAGTCGACGGTGGTGGTCCTGGTCGTCGGTCCTGGCCGCGGTGTAGGCTGAGAGCGAGAGAGAGGAAGCGAGGAAAAGAGAAAAAGAAAGAGAGAGAGAGGGTCGGTTGCGGTGGCTGCCGGCGACACCACGGCTGGGCGGTTGTAGGTGGCTGCTGGTGGTTGCCGGTGGCTGCTGGCCGAGGGGAGAGCAGGGAGGGAGAGAGAGTTGGAGGGATTAGGGTTTGGTTTAGAGAGAGATTAGGGTTTGAGAGGGGTTTAGGGGGGTTTTTATACTAATACCCAATTTAGGCCCAAATTAACCCAACTAATCCTAACTCAGCCCATTAAGCTAAAAACAGATTTAAAGAATTACTAATAATAGTAATAATAGTATTAATACTAATAATCATATAATCACATAGCAAATAATATTCACGTAATTAATCACATAATAATATTAACCCGTGGGAATTACTATTCTACCCTTGTTAGCCCCTCAACGGTCCTACGAGCTCAAGCGTTAGCATAAATAAACACATTACGAACAACAGTAAATAACGAAGTCAAACCTATTCTATTAACGACGTCACGGTCAACATCGTTGGATTTTTCGGGGTTTTACAGCTATACTATAGTTTCGTATTCTTTTTAATAACTATCTTAGAAAATAAAATTTTCACTGAAACTACTATGTACATTTTTAACAATAAAAATAAATTCAAATTATATGTAAGCTACCAAAAAAAGAATAAAAAATTGGAATCTATATATTATAATAGAAATCATTGTGGGTCCCACGAAATAGAGCCACGGGAGTGATTGTAGGGGAATTGGCCAATCACAACGTAGAATTTTTTTTTCTATTTTCAAATTTTTTTATTTTCAATCCAGATTTTATTTTAAAATTTAAAAAAAAACTATAAAGTATCACTAATCTTAAACTACTTTGGACTCTGAATTAAATTATTTTGATACTAATATCAACAATTATTTTTGTGTTGTTTATAACAATAATAATAATAATAATAATAATAATAATAATAATAATAATAATAATATCTATATATTATAATAAAAATCATTGTGGGTCCACGAAATATAGCCACGGGAGTGATTGTATGGGAATTGACCAATCACAACGTAGAAATTTTTTTTCTATTTTCAATTTATTTTATTTTCAATCCGGATTTTATTTTAAAGTTAAAAAACCATAAAGTATCACTAATCCTCGACGGCTTTGGACTCTGAATTAAATTATTTTGGTGCAAATAGCAGTAATAATTTTGGCATTGACTATAATAATAATATTAATAATGATAATAATAATAATAATAATAACAACAATAATAATCTATATAAAAATAATATATATATATTATATTATAATAGAAATAATTGTGAGCCCTTCGAAATAAAGCCACGGGAGCTTTTCTCGGAGTCTAGACCAATTATAGCGCAATAAATTATATTTTATTTTCAATTTCTTTCCAGATTTTATTTACAATTAAAGAAATTAAAAAAATATCATTAATCCACTTCTGCTTAACAACAATTTTACATTCAAAACGAGTCCTACTAAGTCTCAAACAGTAGTGTTCAATTTTAATTTAAATTGTATTTTTTTCTATTTCTTTCCAGATTTTATTTACAATTGAAGCAATTAAAAAATATATCATTAATCCACGTCTGCTTGACAAAAGTTTTACATTCAAAACAAGTCATACTAAAGTCTCAAACAGTAGTGTTCAATTTTAGTTTTAATCTAAATTGTATTTTATTTTCTATTTCTTTCCAGATTTTATTTACAATTCAAGAAATTAAAAAATATCCTTAAACGAGACCTACAAAATCTCAAACAGTAGTATTCAATTTTAATTTGATTATACCACTAAAACAACACCGTCAATAACTAATGACCTTAATATCCGAAACACTTCAGAACCAATACCAATTAGATTATTAACATGATCCTTGCAGTTAGGTCAATGAGATTTATGAGTTTTTGAAGATATCTATATAAATATAACACATCTGTTAAAGGCTATATTTATTTCTCAGATATGAACTTATTATTATGAATCTACTTTCACAAACAACATACTAAATATCTCAAAATTAAACCTCTCTTCGGCTGTGTTCGGCAGTAGCGTTTGGGGTAGCGTTTAGCGTCTTGACCAAGTCAAAACTCTAATTGCATAAATATTAGTGTTCGGTAAGCTAGCGTTTTGAGGAGCGTTTAGCGTTTTAAGGAGCGTTTTGTGAAACGCTAACAAAGTTAACGTTTAGCGTTTAGGATATAGCGTTTCATATTTTTGGTCAAAAAATATCCTTTTAAAATTATTGATATCCTTTTATGTCAATTCACATTAATCTGTTAACTCAACCGCTAAATTTACCGAACACAATTTTCATTTGAACAGTCATCCACTATCCGCTACTTAAACCGCTATCCACTATGTAAACCGCTATCCGCTACATAAACCTCTATCCGCTACCTAAAACGCTCATTTTGTCGAACAAGGCCTTCATCTATAGTCAGGAGCAGGCAAGATCAATCTTATCGCACTTCAAAATCATATAGACATAATCCTTCACCTTCCCCATCAATAAGTTTCACGTTTCGTAAACGTTTTCCTCAATATTCATTAGTAAGCTTCACATCCATGACTTTATAAAATTTAAAAAGTAGCTAATTGAGTTCACTCCGTGCATCGCACGAGTTGAGACATAGTAAGTATAAATTAAAAAGTTGAAAAAGAGGTTAAATCCACAAATATAAAATGGAAAATCTATATAATATTAATAGTAAAGTATGTGGGTCCCGCAGAATGGAGAAAGGAGATTGATTGTAAAGATTGTGACCAATCAAAAAATAGATACATACAAAATTAAATTATTTTTATGCAAATATCATTAATTATTTTGGTGTTATCTATCATACTGTATATAATATTAATAGTAAACTTCACGGATCCCGCATAATAGAGAAAAGAAATTAATTGTAGGGATTATGACTAATCAGAAAACAGATAAATACTAAATTAAAGTTTGTTGTTGCAAATAACAGTATTTATTTTGGTGTTATCCATAATAATAATAATTATGATAATAATAGTAAAATAATATATATATACATATATATATATATATATTATTAATATTATAGTTTTTGGGTTTCACAAAATGAAGAAAGGAGATTAATTGTGAGAAATCTGAGCAAGTAGAAAATAGATAAATACTGAAATAAATTATTTTGGTACAAATATCAATTATAATTTTCATTCGAATAACTTATTATATTGGTATGCACATGTATAACTTTTTCATTCGAAAAGCTCATTACATGTTTTTTATATTTTCATTCAAATAGCTTACTATTATGGAAGACAATAGTACTCTCTTTCATTTAATAATATCATATCATTTGTATTTTTTTTCTTTTATTTTTCGTAGGTGGGGCTATGAGGCAAAGTGATATTTATTGTTTGTTTTAGTATTGATATGTAAATGTTTGTTTTAATATTGGTATTGTGGGACCCGGAAAAATCCTCGTTGGTGTCCCTCGCGGTAAACGGCGAGTCGAAAGGGGGTATCTTTTCTTTTAGAAAATTCGCTTGAATTTCCGTTTAAATAAATCAAAATTGAAATTTATTTAAACTCTTTTCTTTTAGATTTTATTAAAGTCTAAGGATTTTGTTTATTCAGAAAATGAACAGAAAATAAAAGAAAAACAAAAAGAAACGAAAAAGGACAATAAACAAAGAGTCCCGGGACTGGGCTCGGGATGATTCACTGTAGCAATACCTGCAGGTATTGGGAGTCGATGGCGAAAAGGGTCCGGACACGGAAGTCGATCGAGACCGGGTGGCGAATACAACCGGTATTCATGCGTCTACCTCGGGATCTGCTTTCGAGACAGAAAGTCAAAAAAAAGAAAATAAAAACTTTTTTTTAAAAGCCTTCCGAAACAGAAAATAAAATACGAAAAGAAAAGGGACGAAAAAAAGAAAAAAAAAGAAAGAAGGAAAAACGGAAAAAACCCTAGGTCGGACCCGGGCCACTGGGCTGGCATACCTGGCGGTATTGCAGCCAGTCAGGGTCCAGGAGCCTGTTTCTGAACCCGAGAGTAAGGTTCGAACCAGTGAACCGGCATGCATACCGCCATGTATTGTGTCGGGCACTGATTCGGGCTTCCGGTTATTCATTCTAAAATAAAAATAAAAAAAACTTTCTTTTACTCTGAAATTAGATTTCCAGAATCCGAAAATAAAGTTAAATAAAACTCGAGAGAAAGAAATAAAAAGAAAAAAAGAAAAGGAAGAGTCGCCAATTAAATTTTGAACGAGAATTAATAAACTCGAGAAAGAAAAAAGACTCCACAAACCACGAACCACGAGATTCGGATCCGGGGGTAAGGTTACGAATTCGGGAATAAAAATTCCCGAATCCGCCCGTTCAACGAACGGACTTTACTAAACCGGTTAAACAAAAAGAAAGGAGAAGAGAAGGGGAAGAAGGGAGTAGAAACGGAGTATTAATTAATGTAATTAATATTACTTAGCTTCATATAAATGCGACAATAAAGCGAGAAATAAATACAAGAAATAAAAGAATTAAATACAAGCGTACCTTTATTCACGAACAATCCATATTATTTAGGTCGAGTTTAGGATTAACTCAAGTTACAATATAATATGAATAAGTAAGGAATAGAGAAGAAGAAAACAAAAATGCCAATTAAGTGTATGCAAGATGAGAGAAATATAGAGGGAGAAGAGAAAATAAATTCACCAAGTGTCAATACGCCAGGGTGATTTCGGTGTAGAAATGAAGTGGAGATAGGTGGGGTTTTTATAGGAAAAATGAGGGTTGAGATTTTAGGTCAAAATGAGGGGAAAAATACGGCATAATACCGCCAAGTATCAGGCCCGGCTGCGCGAAAAAATAGGTCACGGCACGCTTCCCGAGGCGGATGGAGGCGCCCCGGGTCGGACAGAACCCGCCCACGATACCTGCAGGCATGCTGGGCTTTGGAGGCGCCCAGCTACGCGTTTCCCTAGGTCAGCGCGCTTCTCGAGGTAAACCGAGTCGGGCCAGACCCGCCCAAATACCTGCAGGTATGCTGGGCCTGGGAGAAGCCCAGTTGCACGCTTTCTGAGGTGGACACGCTTCCCGAGGTGACCTGGGTCGGGCATAACCCACCGGAATACCTGCAGGCATGCCCATATCCGGGTTGCAGTCCTGCTTTGGGCCGCGTGCCAGGCTTTACTTTTTTGGGCTGTTTGGATTTGGTTTTTTTTTGTGATGGCTTTTTTTTTTGGGGTTTTCCCTTCATTTCTTCATCTTTTTTGCATTTCAAAATTCTTGGCATTTTCCTAAACTAAAATAAACATAAAAATAAAAAGAAAAATAATTACAATAATTATGAGACACTTTTTGGGTGTCTACAGTTAGCCCCCACTTTGATCGAGTCTGAGTAAGACGATGATCAAAGTATAGCTTGGAGTTCTCCGGTCTTTCTTGACGTCGTTCAATCTTTCCCGACGTCGTTGAAATGTAGCTCAGTCTCTCCCGATGTCGTCGAAATGTAGCTCAGTCTTTCCCGATGTCGTTGAAATGTAACTCAGTCTTTCCTGATGTCGTTGTAATGTAGCTCAGTCTTTCCCGATGTCGTTGAAATGTAGTTCAGTCTCTCCCGATGTCGTTGAAATGTAGCTCAGTCTTTCCCGATATCATTGAAATGTAGCTCAGTCTTTCCCGATGTCGTTGAAATGTACCTCAGTCTTTCCCGATGTCGTTGAAATGTAGCTCAGTCTTTCCCGATGTCATTGAAATGTAGCCCAGTCTCTCCCGATGTCGTTGAAATGTAGCTCAGTCTTTCCCGATGTCGTTCAAATGTAGTTCAGTCTTTCCCGATGTCGTTCAAATGTAGTTCAGTCTTTCCCGATGTCGTTGGAATGTAGCTCAGTCTTTCCCGATGTCGTTGTAGTTTACCTAAGATGATGCAGCCGCAAAATTCGGATTATTTTCTCAGTCATACAGAAATTGTATCTCCATATTTTCTCTTGAAAATAATTAATTCTTGCATTTTTTTTATTTTTATTATTATGGGAGTATTAAGAAAATCTTAAATTCTCCGCACAATAAATTTCTCGGTCAATCCAGCTAGACCGGTCAAATGACCATTTAATTGAATTGAATGGTGAGATAGGCGGGAGGTTGCAAGGGTTGTCTTTAAAAGGGAGGCACTCTTATCCATATCCACACACTCTAAACATTTTATCTCCCACTCCTACTCTCCCTACAGTCACTTTCTCTCTAGAATCTCGAGCAGCAAAGCATACCGCCAGGAGTGCAGTTCCCGAGCCCCGCTGCTGTCTATCGATCGCCGGCGAAACCCGGAGACCGAATGGCCTACCGCCAGGTATTGCCGTCGGGTGGGTTAGTTCTCGCCGATGACAATTCCTCGATTTTCGGGCCAGAGACGCCATTCGCCAGAGCTCAATACGGTCTCGCATGTGTTCGGTTTTCAGCATTACGAACTCGAATTCTGGAATTTTGTTGACCCATGCCTGGCGGTATTGCCCCGGGCTTGAACCCGAGTTTGACCCGCTCCTATTTTCGGGTCAACTTTTGTACAACCCGGGGGTTTGGTCTCGGGTTTGCTCCATACCTGCTTGTATGGTCATGCTTTTAACTCCCGGTGGCTTGCCGAAATTCGGCTGGAACCGCCCCCATACCGCCGGGTATGGTCTCGGGTTCAGACCCGAGCTTGACTAGCTTTCGTACAACCCGGGGTCAGGTTTGCTACATACCTGCTTGTATGGTCCCGGTTTTTTAGAATTTTGCATGCTTTTAACTCCCGGTGGCTTGCCGGAATTTGGCTGGAACCGCCCCCATACCGTTAGGCATGATCCCGGGTTCAGACCCAAGTTTGACCCTTCCTGTTTTCAGGTCAGCTTTCGCACAATCCGGGGTTCGTCCTCGGGTTTACTCCATACCTGCTTGTATGGACTCGGGTTTGCGTCCCGATTTTGATTCGAGGAATTTTGCTTTGTCGCGGGATTTTGAGTTTTCTTGTGCTTTGCAGCTTATACGATGACACAACCTTTGAAACCTCGAGATATCCGAATGAGCATGTGCGGCTTAGGAGATCGGAAGTGCCGGTGAGCCTTTCAAACTCATATTCTTTGTATGATCTTGGTATCCCGCATGCATGCTTTATACCAACCTTGTCATGTATTGAGGCCCAAAACTTTTTGCTGTTTCTTGTGTCGTCAAATTTTTAGAGTTGAACGTTGGGATTAACTAGTAATCCCAAGATTTTTCTCATAAAGATCTGATGTCATGCCTCCAGGCATGTGGCTCTGTCTAGTTTTCCATACCTTTCTGAACAGTTTTTTTTTTTTTTTTGTACAGTCAGGCTGTCATGCCTCCAGGCATGCAGCTCTGTCCCGTCAGTGTCAGTCAGTTAGTCCTTTCCCGTTGTTCAGAACTTTGGGCAGGCTACCATGCCTCAGGTATGGTGCTCTGTCCAGAGTTTTTCTGCACGGTCTGGACAGATTTAAGTCTGGGCAGGCTGGCATGCCTCCAGGTATGGTGCTCTGTCCGGAGTTTTTCTGCACAGTCCGAACAAATTTAAGTCTGGGCAGGCTGGCATGCCTCCAGGTATGGTGCTCTGTCCGGAGTTTTTCTGCACAGCCTGGACAGATTTAAGTCCGGGTAGGCTGGCATGCCTCCAGATATGGTGCTATGTCTGCTGACTTCTGTCCAGTTTTCGTTGTTTTTGCACAGTCCCGTTAGATTTGGGTATAGTCAAGTTATCATGCCTCAGGCATGCAACTTTTCCCAACTTTCTTTGTTTTTCTGCACTGTCTCGTCAAATTTGGGCCCAGTCAGGTTGTCATGCCTCCAGGCATGCAGCTCTGTCCAGCCCGAGTCGGTCAGCCGGACTTGTTGCTCGGAACCCTAGGCAGGCTGCCATGCCTGCAGGCATGGCGCTCTGCCCGATGTTTTTTTTTGCCTTTGCATGGCCCAACCTTGGGCCCCCTTCGCCGAGCATACCGCCAGGTATTACTCTATGAAATCTTGCATTTTGTCTTCGCATCGGGTCCATTTTGTAGGACCCAGGTCCGTCATGTCTGGCGATATGAAAACTTTCCGGGTCTTCTCCTATTCGAACCCAGGTATGGGTCCGAGCCATACTGGAGGTATGGTGTGCAGTTCTGAAGACCAATTCGACTTGTTCTTGGCAGCATGGGTCGGGTTTGTCCGTATACTCGAGTCTTCTCAGTTTAATTCAGAAATGAGTTATTTCCAAACTAATTCTTGTGAACATTGTGAATTGAATTTTTTAGAGTTTAACTCAGAAAATGAATTATTTTCCAAATTAATTCTCATAAAAATTTGTTATCCGTTTAGAGTTTAACCCGAAAAATGAGCTAATTCTCATAAAAATTTACGATCGGAATTTTAGAGTTTAACTCGAAAAATGAGTTAATTCTCATAAAAATTTGTGAACTGAATTTTTTAGAGTTTAACTCGGAAGACGAGTTAATTCTCGTAAAACTCGAATTATCTCTTCATCGACAGCGTCCTTTGAGTTTCTAGTAATACGCCCGAAGGCGATTAAGACTCCAAGTGAGCTTGCTTGATTTCTAGCCGCCATGGTTGGATTTCTTTTGATGTTCGGGCGGCAGGCAGAAGAATGCAAATGCGGTCTTATGCATGCTATGCTACATGAATTATGTGAGAATAAGAAAAAGTACCGGATTCTTTTATGTACAATACACAACTCTATTATGTATTTTATACTATAAGACTCTTTATGCAACCCTTATCTTAATGCATGATGTGACTCTTTTTTTTATTTGACTCAAGAAGAAAGAGGGAAAAAAAATTTAAAAAAAACTAACATGACTCAAAATGAAAATGAAAAACAAATTAATGCGACTCAAAATGCAAACTAATGCGATTTAAAATGAAAAATGCACATGACCTAAAAACAAAAAACTAAAAATAATGCCCATTGATTTGCTGCATGTACGCAATATGAACAGCCCCCACTTTCCCGAGGAAAGAAAAAGAAAGAAAAAAGAAAAGTAAATAAAAAAAACTCTAAATGTCAAGAGTAATTTCGAGGTGAGTTTCAGGACAAGACAAAAATAGTGAAAATGATGAGTTCTTCTTCTCGAATTGCCACGCAAGTTTCCATGATGCTGATATTGAGTGATGAGCGAGCCCCCAGTTGGAATGCTGCAAAAGACGATATTAATGGAAGACTCGGGCTGCTTAAGCTGCATGATGGGATAGTCAGGATGCTCGACCTTGATGTCATGGTTAGGAACCCCAAGCACTAAGAAGGATCAAGCGACAAGTCGTCTTGATTTCTCTTGCCTTTTCTCTATTCTTCTTGGTTCTTTTGTTTAGGTGGGAACATGTAAGTACCAAGCCCCCAGTATCAGTGAACAAGCAAGCATCTTTAGGTGAGTCAGAATGATTGACCTAGGTGGCTGTCACCTTCGAGTAGCGCCCTATTTTGATGCAGTTGGCTTCTTGTTATGCTAAAGGAGTTATCCCTCACTCAGTTGTCTGAAAGCAGGGATTAACTGACGAATCTCATGCATGCACTAATGACCGAATTAGAAGAGCTCACAAGGTGATGGGGTAAAAATGGTGTAATACCCCGCCCTAAATCATACGTATTACAGTAGTTAATCTATTTTAATTAGTTATAATTTGTTAATTAAATACTTTGTACCTTGTGGTTAGCTAATGGTGACAGGTCTTGGAGGAATGGCGAAGCGGCAAATTTTACCGATCAAAATTCTTAATCGAATTTTGTTACAGTATATTTTGGACCTTATAATATAATTATTGTAGGTTCTATGACTTTATTTTAAAGTCGGGTTAAGTACTGTTTCAATTTTTTCGGCCAAACGGTTTAAATTTAATTTACCGATTTTACCGTCTTTTTAACCCGCATAAATTAAATACATTTTATAGCTATCATCTACTACCAATTTTATGTCTCTTTTATTAAAGTATTAGTATTATAATTAGAATATTGGTATTGTAATTATTAGTGTTAGCTTTTAATTTGGGTTGGAGGATTTATAAATCCAATTGGGAGAGTAATAGTCTTTATTTTTTTCATTTCAAACTTGAAACAAATCTCAGCCTTCCTCTTCCTCTCTCACGGGCCAGCAGACCAGCCCCTCTCCCCCTGAGTTTTCGCCGGCGACCGGCGTTTTCCGGCGAGCCTCCGGCCGTTTTCCGGCCATCGTGGCCCCTCTCTTCCATTTCCACACTTCCTTGTGCATTTTTATCTCATTTTTCAAGTGGTATTCATCTCACACCCTATCTCCATTTTTATACAATCTGAGTTTTATTGTTTTTAAGATGTTTAATGGTTGTTTTTATCTCTTTTATCCTCTTTATACATGAATTCTAGAGTGTATTTGTGAGGGGTTAAGTTTTTATAGTTATTACAAGTGTTTTCTTGATGGTTTCTTCATGATAATGGTGTGGAAGTTTATATGGATGAAGTAGATTATATCCCATGGCTTTGCATGTTGTATTAGTTGATGTTTTAGAGGTTTACCTTCTGTTTCGTAAAGATAATCAAGTATGGGTGGTTTATTTGGATGGTTTACATGAAAATTGTGATGAAAAGGATGTTAATGGTAGTGTAGTTTAAGTGCATGTAGTTTGATATTGTTGCATGTGAATTTTACAAGTGTGGATGCTAATGTTAGAGGCTTAAATTCTGGAAATTTATGAGGAATTGGGTATATTGCAATAGGTGTTCCATTAGTGTAAAGGTTGGATGAAAGTAAGCTATGCATGAGGGCAAAATCTGACCCTAAACATTCTGCCCAAAATGTGATTTTCATGGGAGATGTTAAAATTAGTTTTGAGCCCAGAATATGGTGTAAAAATGTAGCCAAGAATGTTAGTAAACACCGGGCTTTGGAATTTCGGGTTTTCGATTTGTATAGCTCAAGTTAGAGCCAAAACCGTAAAGGTATGTTTTTATATACGAATTTGGAGTCAGTGTTTTGTTGGACATTTTCCGTCCATATGGAGTTGGAGTTTGAGAAAGTGTTCAACAAAAGAGTTGTAGGAGACGTTTCAAGCTTTCCAAAAATGTATGGTATGAGTCAAACCGATATCGGGAGAGTGAGTTATAGCACCCGGAAGCGGGGCTGCGAAACTGGAATTTTCTGGGTAATTGATAAATGCATTAATTGGGTTAAAGGTTATTATATTGAGCTTATAATTGGTTTTATGGGTGTGTAACCTAAGTCATACGACCTTTATGATATATTCCATAAGTAGGAACCATGGAACTCGGTTTTAAAGGTTTTAAGGAACCCCGAGATCTTTTAAACTATTCTACGTTTACCGTTTTAATTTACCGAAAACTCATAAATTTAAGGAAATGAGTTCATTTTACTTTAGAGTTTTAAAGTCTCTTTGAGAAATTTAAGGTCTATATTTTACAAGTATTCTTTAAGTCATAGAGCTCCTTTGAGTTTAAAGGAAATTACAAAGTTCTATTGATTTGGTCTAAACGACAAAACCGCACATAAGAGTATATTTCCGTATTTCACTGTTGCTGTCCGGAGCTTTTTCCGAGCCCTTCTCATCCTTTTTAGCCTCTGGCCGGCCAACAAACTTGTAGAGTGTATTTTTCCCTTTCCGAAAAGTACTCGCATAGCGAAATCCGAATTTTATAGCCCGAATTACGACCAAAATACTATTGTCATAAAAACCTGAAATTTTTATACAATTTATTTCCAAAACTCTATTGTGAGGCCCTATGCCCTCACCTTTTCATAGCTTCTATTCTAATACCGAACTCTATCATTCTAAGCTCAAAGTTCAGCCTCGACCCGAGCCATTCCCCGGCCGAGATCACCCCCGAGCAGTCCACACGTTCAAGGTAAGCGAATTGTCCAACTCTTCTCTCCTTTATGTTTACGATTTATGCTTTATATTTACGATCTATGCTTTATGTTCACGATTTATGTTTTATGTTTGCGGTTTATGCAAATGTTTACGGTTTATGTTTTATGGTTATAATTTATGTTTTATGTTTACGATTTATGTTGAAAGTTTATGGTTTACGTTAAAGGTTTCCGGTTTATGTTTATGTTTTATGGTTATAATTTATGTTTTATGTTTACGATTTATGTTGAAAGTTTATGGTTTACGTTAAAGGTTTCCGGTTTATGTTTATGTTTACGGTTTATGATAAATGTTTACGATTTATGTTAAAGGTTTACAGTTTATGCTAATTTATGCTTTTATGATTATTCATGGTTTTAAGTGGTCCCATTTTATGGATTCTATGTTCTATGTTCTAGCTAGTTACGAGAAGTGCTAGCCTTTTATGTTTTAGATGCTCTGATCGAGTGTCCTAGACTGCCATGTCGATCGCATAGTGATCACCCATCCAAACTCGGTCGGTTTGGGCGTCTTGCGCGAGATGCTTTGCATCGATCTGAAGGACCCAAAACTCTTAAGTTTATGTATTTACTTCTAAGTTCATGTGATGAGTTCTTTCTTTATGAACTCAAGTTACTCTTACTCATGTATAAGTCTATGTTCATGTCTTTTCAAGTTAATGTTTTATTACCCCTTCCCGCTTTCAAAATGAATTTAAATGTCGACTAAAACCGTTTTCGAACGGTTTGACGTGTTGGAGGTTTACGTACTGAGTGTTTCCCCACTCACTTTTCGCAATGTTTTAATGTTTTGTTTTAGGGGGTCCGAGCACCCAAGGTAAAGGCAAAGGCAAGCAGGGGTAATCACGTGTTGCAAGCAAGGTAGTCATGGTTGAAGTATTTGGGTCGGCTTGAGAGTCGCATGTTTTTGAAGTAACCATGTTTATGGAAGAAGTTGTTTTAGTTTTAAGCTATGTTTAAGTTTATATGCTTTATCCAAGGGTTGTATAAGTTTTATATGTGAAGGTTTTTAAGTTAGTAAGTTATCTTGTGGTTTTGGAAGTTTCTTTGGTGTTGTTGCCTTGTCTCCTTTGGGAGACGGCGGTAATGCCTCGACCTAAGGTGTTCCGCTGCGCTAATCACAGGTTTGGGATTCTAAGTATAGTCTTAATCTTGTGATTAAGGTTGGGGCGTTACAAATGGGAATGATGGAAAAGATAGTGAAAGCTTATGCCTAAATAGAGGGTGAGATAAGGTTGTGAGTGGTTCGGTGAGGGTAGCGATTAGATGTATTGGACAAAGTGGTGAATGGATGAGTAGTTCGATGGTCAAAGGTTCGAACTGATGGAGGTGGATGAAATGGTCTATAGATGGAGTACTATGTCTCATGGGTTAATCTCATAAGGGAAGAGATGGTCAAATGGCTATGGTTTGATGGATTTAGGTATGAAGGGTGATCCAAGTCTGATGGGAAAAGGTGGGTGTGCTTTGGTGAAAGAAATCTGACAACTTGTCAGTGTCATTAGAGACCAAGGTTTCCTCTCCTTTTTCCTAGCTCGCCTAATGAGGTTTTCAAGCTAGCCACTCTTTATTCTATCTCTCAAAGACCAAATGACTTGATGATAGATTTTCTCTAAAATGAATTGTAGCGACTGGGCCTCAAAGAGGTTCTCCTACGTATCCAGTGTGGAATCAGGCCGGTCGTAGTTTAACAGGTGCAGCTTTGATTGAAGCCTCAAGAAGGACTTTGAGATGGATCGAAAGTTTAATGGGAAGGATAGGTGTGAAGGTTTGACGGGGAGGTTTTGGGATGTGCGAGTGACCAATGTAAACCGACAATTGCCTCTTATGCCTCTTATTCTTGCTTTCTTCTTTCTCTTTTTTTTCCTTCTTTTCTCTCTTTATTTTCTTCTTCTTTTTTTTTTCTTTCTTTTTTTTTGAACTCGACTACCTCAATCTATATTTTTCTTATCAATGATATTGGTCACCCGCAACACATTAGTTGGCTTAGATGGATTTATGGATGAGATTGTCATAAAATGAATGACCGGGTTCGTGGTGGTGGTTAAGAAGATGATGTGTGAAGAAATGTAGGTGAAGCAGCGAAGTGAAAATGAAGGTGGTTATGATGTAGGTGGTAAGGGATGAACGCCTTCTATCATAGGCATATCTTTTTAAGCTGCATGATTTATTTGATAGTGAGATTCACTTTTAGAGACTATTGGTCGCTTTGAATTCTCTCCTTTTGCCTAACCTGTTGGGTGAGTGTTCAGGTTAGCTTCCCTCCTCTTAATTTTTACTCATTCACCTCTCCTTTTGCCCAATTTGTTAGATGCGTGTTCAAGTTGGCCTCTCTCTTTTTTTCTCTCCTTTTTCCTAACTTCGCTTTGGCAGTGAAGTTAACCTCTCTTCTCTCTATTAACCTTGGACTCGGGGTAGGAAAAAAGCATAGAGAAAATGTGGTAGAGATGTGAGATGGAGTGAAGGATGTGAGAAGATAGATGTGTCAGACTTGGATGGTCATATGGGTGAGTGAGCTCTTCAATTCTAATCAGGAATGCAAGTACAAGACTTTCCTTAGCAGGTTAGAAGCAAATGAAGGGTCGGGGAAGACAAGAGTCATAATCATGAAAGGTTTCATCTTTATTGAATGCAACTAAGATGAATACATAAAAAAACTACTTGGGATACATCCCAACTGACTATGAAAATAAATGCCAACTTTCACGGAAAGAAAAGGAATGATAATAGAAAATCTCCTAATTTAGCCTTGTCATCTTCTACTCTGATGTTACCCGGGATTATAAAGCTTGCAGCGAAAGATCCCCGTACAGCCTGAATTTCTAATGGGGTTTCTGTATTGTTTGTGCTGGCGGCAGTTCTCCTAATTGGAGCACTTCTTCGAGTTTTTTCTTGAGGGTGAAGCAGTTTTCAGTGTCATGGCCTCGATGTCTATGATATCTGCAAAACTTACTTGAGTTCCAAAATTTTCCCTCAGTTCCAGGTTCGCATCGAACAGGGGGAAGCTCGATCTTTCCTTCCTTAAGAAGACAATTGAGAGCCTCGGTATTGGTGGTGTAGATTGGAATTTCAACATTCTTAGCAGAGGAATTAGGAGCCCTTTGATGAATATTAGTGTTATGCAATTCCATTGATGATGATCCTTCTCCAATATTTTTTCTGATGCGATGTTCAATATTGGCTATCCTTTTATCGTTTTGTAGAATCCAAAGGATCATATCCATTTTTCGGTCCAGACCCTCCATGCGTGATTGCATTTGAATAATTGTGGTAAAGAGTTTGTCCATAAAAGAACTTTCTCGTTCACCACATCTTCTTTCTTGATATCCTCCTGTAGCTAAGGGCGGAATTTGGTCTTTCTTCTTAGTTAAAGGTGATCGGGAGACATTTGGAACTGTTTTAAACTTCTCCATTGGTGAGTTGGACTTATGTGGTTGATCAACTCTATGAATAGAAGTGAGTCCCGTGTCCATATAGTGATTTGCAGACATAGGGATCTCTCTCTCTATTTCACGCATGCTTGACATTTCACTATGATGAGTGTTGCTTCTATTTTTATCAAGAAAATTCAGCTCTTCATCCATCCTTGCTAACGTATCGATGATTTCATCTACTCTCCTATCGTTGCCTTGCATTTATTGTGAAATTTCAGTCAAATGTTGGGAGATGAAGAGATTGAGTTCATTGTCGCTAGGTATTCCGTTGGAGGCCATTGGAGACAGTGATGCAAAGAAGGCAACTTGTTTACTCCGAGTTCAAGGTCGGTCACCGGATCCTTATTCTGCCTGTATGGAAACCATAAACCTCAATAATTAACCCTGACATTGACCTTCCCAAAGACGTAGCGACCTACATGGGACAACCTAATGCAAACAATGCCTATATGATGAATGATTTTTATTTTTTGGTATGGACTCACCCAACATTGGGCTTGCTTGAAGACCTCTAACCTAATATGAAATTATATACATGGAAGAGAGAAGGTCCATCGGGCCGTCATAAGATCGAGTCAACATTAAAGTTTTAATGAACTCGAATTCGAATAACGGCCAAATACACGCTTTACGGGCTCAAATGCTACCAAAGGTTGGACAAAGTCAAACTAAGATCTCGGGCTTTAATCAAACCCCTTTGATTTAGGCCCAAGAGAGACCTCTAGGCCCTCTTTAACTTTTGCATGACTATTGCCCAAACTAAAGCGGCGTTTGGGGGAAAAGACCTTATGAGACCGACTCTTAAAAAAAAGAAAAACATATAGCACATAATTTACATATATTACAACAAGAATGCACGTAGCATACAAAATGGGTAATGCACCTAACCGAGGTTCTATATTCATGGGTTTAAGGTCAGATACATAAAACTAACATACTCATGTCTCTCACTCGTCACAAATTCTATGGAGTTCATAGTAATGTGACTTGTGTGTTTCTCGCAAAATTAAAGGGAAAATGTGAATTCATAATCTCGAGAATTTTGGGAGTGCTTCATGAGTGGGAAAGCAATTCGCGACCTTCTCGAAATGTGGGGTTCATTTCTTGAATTCGAAAGTATACTTTACCCAAAAAGGGAAATTGGGTTGACCTAACGTACCTTTGGGTTCATCCCGATTTATAAAAATCGAGATGGAGGTCCGTATGCACGATGCCTAACTAAATAATAAAAACTACAAAAATTAACTTCTCCCTTTCTACTCAAAAATTTTAAAAACCGGTTTTTCAAGTTTTACCCTCTTAAAGTAAGTCCCCAGTGGAGTCGCCATTTGTGGGACCCGGGAAAATCCCCGTTGGTGTCCCTCGCGGTAAACGGCGAGTCGAAAGGGGGTGTCTTTTCTTTTAGAAGATTCGCTTGAATTTCCGTTCAAATAAATCAAAATTGAAATTTATTTAAACTCTTTTCTTTTAGATTTTATTAAAGTCTAAGGATTTTGTTTATTCAGAAAATGAACAGAAAATAAAAGAAAAACAAAAAGAAACGAAAAAGGACAATAAACAGAGAGTCCCGGGACTGGGCTCGGGATGATTCATTGTAGCAATACCTGCAGGTATTGGGAGTCAGTGGCCCCGAAAAAGGGTCCCGGACACGAAGTCGATTCGAGACGGATCGGCGAATACCGCCGATATTCTGTCTCGGCCTCGGGATCTGCTTTCGAGACAGAAAGTAAAAAAAAAGAAAATAAAAACTTTTTTTTAAAAGCCTTCCGAAACAGAAAATAAAATACGAAAAGAGAAGGGACGAAAAAAAGAAAAAAAAAGAAAGAAGGAAAAACGGAAAAAAACCCGAGGTCGGACCCGGGCCACTGGGCTGGCATACCTGGCGGTATTGCAGCCAGTCAGGGTCCGGGAGCCTGTTTCTGAACCCGAGAGCAAGGTTCGAACCAGTGAACCGGCATGCATACCGCCAGGTATTGCGCCGGGCACTGATTCGGGCTTCCGGTTATTCATTCTAAAATAAAAATAAAAAAAAACTTTCTTTTACTCTGAAATTAGATTTCCAGAATCCGAAAATAAAGTTAAATAAAACTCGAGAGAAAGAAATAAAAAGAAAAAAAGAAAAGGAAGAGTCGCCAATTAATTTTTGAACGAGAATTAATAAACTCGAGAAAGAAAAAAGACTCCACAAACCACGAACCACGAGATTCGGATCCGGGGGTAAGGTTACGAATTCGGGAATAAAAATTCCCGAATCCGCCCGTTCAACGAACGGACTTTACTAAACCGGTTAAACAAAAAGAAAGGAGAAGAGAAGGGGAAGAAGGGAGTAGAAACGGAGTATTAATTAATGTAATTAATATTATTTAGCTTCATATAAATGCGACAATAAAGCGAGAAATAAATACAAGAAATAAAAGAATTAAATACAAGCGTACCTTTATTCACGAACAATCCATATTATTTAGGTCGAGTTTAGGATTAACTCAAGTTACAATATAATATGAATAAGTAAGGAATAGAGAAGAAGAAAACAAAAATGCCAATTAAGTGTATGCAAGATGAAGAAATATAGAAGGAGAAGAGAAAATAAAATCACCAAGTGTCAATACGCCAGGGTGATTTCGGTGTAGAAATGAAGTGGAGATAGGTGGGGTTTTTATAGGAAAAATGAGGGTTGAGATTTTAGGTCAAAATGAGGGGAAAAATACGACATAATACCGCCAAGTATCAGGCCCGGCTGCGCGAAAAAATAGGTCACGACACGCTTCCCGAGGCGGATGGAGGCGCCCCGGGTCGGGCAAAACCCGCCCACGATACCTGCAGGCATGCTGGGCTTTGGAGGCGCCCAGCTACGTGTTTCCCTAGGTCAGCGCGCTTCTCGAGGTAAACCGAGTCGGGCCTGACACGCCCAAATACCTGCAGGTATGCTGCGCCTGGGAGAAGCCCAGTTGCACGCTTTCCGAGGTGGGTCCCCGAGGTCGACGCTCTCGAGGCACCGCCCGACCCGGCGTAATAATCGCCAGATGTCACACCGAGAAGCCCACAGCACGCTTTCCGAGGTGGACACGCTCCCGAGGTGACTGGCCTGCATAACCCACTGTAATACTGCAGCATGCCCATATCCGGTTGCGATCCGCTTTGGCGTGCCAAACTTTACTTTTTTGGGCTGTTTGGATTGGGCTTTTTTTGTGATGGCTTTTTTTTTGGGTTTTTCCTTCATTTCTTGATCTTTTTTGCATTTCAAAATTCTTGGCATTTTCCTAAACTAAAATAAAAATAAAAATAAAAATAAAAATAAAAATAATTACAATAATTATGAGACACTTTTTGGGTGTCTACAGTTAGCCCCCACTTTGATCGAGTCTGAGTAAGACGATGATCAAAGTATAGCTTGGAGTTCTCCGGTGTTTCTTGACGTCGTTCAATCTTTCCCGACGTCGTTGAAATGTAGCTCAGTCTCTCCCGATGTCTTCCTAAACTAAAATAAAAATAAAAATAAAAATAAAAATAAAAATAGTTATAATAATTATGAGACACTTTTTGGGTGTCTACAGGTATGTACATGTATATGGAATTCATAATATCATTTTATGGTTTCTTTTTAAATTGGTATGCATATGCATATTTCATAATTAAATTTTTATTTATAGTTTTTTCCATATAATTAGAATGTCTATTTATATGTACGTACATTTATATTATAGGTTCTTTTTAATTATTAAACACATATTTTTTAATACACCCGTACATTGTACGGGCTTAAGACTAGTAATAAGAAAATAGAATTGTCACGTAGTTGTTGTCGTAACAATTTTTTAAAAAACAAACATCTTTTTTATAACAAAAAATAAAATTAAACTATTTACCCATAATTGTCATGGTCATGAAATAAAATAAACTCAAATGATAGTTTATTCCATTAAAAAAATAATATTTTTTTAAGATTGGATTAATAATTATTATAGAAACTCTCTAGAAAATAAATAACATAAAATTATTGAAAAATTATCCGTGCATCGCACGGGATATGCTAGACTAGTTGAAGATTTAATAAATTACAAATATATATATATATATGATTAGGAGCTGTCAAAAGAGTTAGGGCCTGTCAAATTCATGGGTAAAAAACAGTTGGGTAAAAGGTAAATTTTGGGAACTTTTAGTAATTTTTGATAAATTTTAGTAAATTCTGGCAACTTTTGGCAAAACGATGCCAATATATCAAAATTAATTTTTTCTTGTTTTTTTTAAGTTTGGTAACTTTTAGTACTTTTTAGTAAGTTTTGGTAAATTTAGGTAAAAACTAGTAAATTTAGATAAATTTATGTAAGTTGGACTTGTCCATGAATTTAATCACATATTTTAATCGCTTGAAACTCAAACAAGATACAAGTGTCAACTGTCATTGTCTCATTCCCAACGACAAGCTCCGGAGAACAGTAGAAGGAAATGATAAGAGAGTTTCATAATCATACTTATCCGGATAACAACCTACCAACTTCAATTTCAATCACCACCCACATTTTATATACTAGTTTTGCGGCCCGTCCTATGAATAGATTAAGGCCATGTTCTTTTATGATGCATGAAAAGTTTTAGGACATTGCTCTTTGTCGTCTCCATTTTCACCGGCATTGCTCCCTTTTGACATAAAACTTTTGAAATTGCCCCCACTCCTCTCATTCTTTCTCTCAATCTCCATCACTTTCCCTCTCTATATTCTCTCCATCTCTCTCTAAATTGAGTAGCTTTCAAATAATAATCTCTTTAAATAAGTAGTGGAAGATCATCTAACGAAGAAGAGGTAAATTTTCTTGTAAATTCGATGATTAAAAATCCAACTCAAAAAACGAACGTCTGAGCTGAAAAGCCCCAAATAGGGGTTCTGACCTTGGCAGAAACTCCCTCAGATGGTGTCTCTGCCAAGGTTGGAATGTCGTCCTGGGTCGTTTCGTCCTTGGCTGAGACACCATTTGGTACGTTTCGTCCAAGGACGAAACGCCCCATGGCGGCGTCCCTACGTAGTAATGGACGCCTACTTATGATGTTTCTGGGGTTTTTTTTTTTATTTTTTATTATTTAATTATTATTCTTATTATTATTGTAAATACTACTAATTTCAATTTTAAAAATAATATAAGTATTAGTATTCTTAATATTATTGTTATTATTATTGTTTATATTAATATTATTATAATGGATTTTTGGATGATAACACATTGAAATTTAGGGGGAATTGGACAATAATGCACAGAATTTTTTTTTTGGGACTCTAATACACTGAACTTTGAGGGTATTGGGCAATAATGCATTCAGAACAATTTCGTTGGTGGACGCGGAGACGGTTCCTCTTTGAGGTGTCGTTTTTCTTTTTTTAGAAAAATATATTAGTTATCCCTTACATGACAAAAATGTTTTCTGAAAAAAAACAGAAAAATGACACCTCAAAGTAGGATCGTCACCGCGTCAACCACCAGCGAAATTGCTCTGAGTGTATTATTATCCAATACCCTCAAAGTTCAGTATATTAGAGTTCAAAAAAAAGTTCAGTGCGTTATTGTCTAATATCCCTTAAAGTTCAGTGTATTATCGTCCAAAAATCCTATTATAATTAATATAAATTTTATTATTCATATTGTTAAAAACATCAAATCAATTATTATTTATTGTTATATATTATCATGATTATTGTTATTATTATAGTTATTAATATTATTACATAATGTTGTTTTTGTGATTAATATTATGTTATAACGACATATAATTATTTTTTAAAAAAGTTTGACCGTAGGTTCCGCTCGAGAATTTTGGCGGAGATCGTGTCGATTATTCCGATTATTTTTCTACAAATCAGTGGTTCGATTCCCTCGATGATCTCCATGAATTGGCTAACAGCATTGCAAGGGGGATCAGATTTAGATTTGTGAGAGCATCTTATAAGAAGAAGACTAACAACGGCCCAGTGCGTTTATATATTAGATACTGGCGTTATGTGAGATATCGCGGGAAAGTGGGTATGATAGACTGCGACAATCAGTTAGATACGAAGACGAAGTCATGGCAATGTATATTCATCATTGTAGCATATTCTCGACTGGGACAGAGGTGGGGCGTCTGATCGTATGCAGGAGACAGGGGGTATACCATCATCGGTTTGTTCTTTACAAGGAGGGACACAGAAGGGGACACCCTTTGACATCTGACATGAAAGCACACATATGGGACTTGACTGATGTCGAGTGTACTTCTGCAACGATACACACATCGTTGAAGCATAGTTTCTCGGACTATAATGTCAACGCTGGGCAAATTTACAATGAGAGATTCAAAGTGCAGGCCGGAGGAGATGGAGGGTAGGACACACATGCAACATTGTATGTACTTGACAAATAAGTACGGGTATTTGTCTTGAACCGACATTGATGATGAAGGCAATATGCGACAGATCTTTATGTGCAACCCCTTTTCTTTGAAGTTGCTCCGCACATATCTAGATGTTCTCCTCATCGACAGTACATACAAGACCAACAAACAGAAGTGGCTTTTTTGTGAGATAGTTGGGGTGACTTCTTCAAATCGGAACATCTTTGTTGCATACTCAATAATGAGAGACGAGCAAAAGGAGTCATACGAATGGGTGCTTCAAAGATTGCTTGATCTCATTGGCGTCGGAATGACATTGAACGTATTCATTACTGATCGGGAGGAAGGCTTGTCATGGGTTATAGGTCGAGTATTTCCCGGTGTCCCTCACCTATTATGCGTCTGGCATATATGGAACGATGTTGAGAATATAGTAAACGTTCTGATTGGAGGGAAGAATAATGGTCAGGGGTTGTTTTTCAGAACGACATGGTGGTACGCATCGTGTATGCAGGGAAAAGTCTAGAGTTGGACATGAACTGGACGCTGAAAAACCTCCTTTCGCACGGATCTTAATTGTACGCGACAAATATTCACAAGTTATGGAGGCAACTTGAAGTCATTGGTGATACTAATCAACTAGATATAGTTGTTGATCTGTTATCCCAAGACATGTCTTACTTTAATTCCCTTATAAAGAAGGTCAGGGAAAGTGGTCCTGTTGTCATACGTCGCTTGCCTCGAGTCATAAACGATGAACTGCATCCCGATACAACCTACATATCGGATCTAGAGAGAAGCTTCGCTCGTAGAGGGAGACCCAGCATAAGGAAGTTAACTCGACATATTCCTAGTGCGTTTGAGTACGGAAGTGGAAGGAGCTATAGGAGCAAGTCAAGTACTGGCGGTAACAGAAAAAATCTAGCTCTTCTTCTGTAGGAATGGGCAGCGGCTTCAGCACATACATTACCGAATGATCTTCTCTTCACTTCAACAAACACATTTGAGCTTACTAAACGAGTCAATCTAACTCGAATCTACAATTAGAATAGTAATCCTAAAATTAATACGACCTAATGAAGTTAATATAGGTAATCTCCTACTTTACCTATCCTAGGAACATTTTAGGGCTCTTAACATACAAAGAATACATACATAAACACCACAAAAAAAAATTTATTAAATAAACCTATTTAATTAAAATAGGAAAATCGGGCAAATTACAACACCTCGTTGTAAGGGCCATAACTCGACTTCGCGACATGCTATGGACTTGGTTATTACCATTTCAGGAAATACAGAGAGTCTACTACAACATTCTTGTTGATCACATAACCTAGATCACAATCTAAAGGGCCTCAAAACAGCAATAAACATATTTGACACGTCCTAGTTTAACAATCTATAACTCGGGCTATACACCTCAAACACTCGAACCGCAAAATTTCTATTAAAGCTAACTCATGAAAGAACACCCAAACCAAGTTTCATTAATTAAAACAACGTTCATAAGTAATCATGGATTTTTAAACTCGACACAATGAATCTATCCAAAAACCCGATCGACTTTAACTTGAATTATCAACCATAACTCTAATCAACCCAACCCAAGATTCTAGCTTTGACATTCCAACACCTAGTCAAGATCAGAGACACCATTTTAGATCTTATAGCACCACCATGTCCATATTTAGACGACCTAGACCTAACGTAAACTTCCATGGTAATTGTAACACCCCAGGTATATAATTAAGTATGGCTTAAAGGGGTTGAAATGACTACTTATATCACCAAGGTGCACCTTCATTTAAGGTAGTTCATCTGTTGGGAACTCCTTAGTTAAACGTTTTAGGCTGGGAGTAGTCTCAGGATGGGTGACCTCCTGTTAAGTTTTCCCAGGCAGCGTGTCAGCGAGGACAAAGCACGCTGGAAAGACTCGTGGTGATTTGTGGGGTCAATCAACGATCCTTGAAGTAGTTATCAGTTATGTCCGCGGCCTAGGAAGGGCGTTACAGTAATCCTTTTAACTCAAAACCCTATTAACAAAACCATCCAACGTCCTAGCTTTATCAACCCTAACTCACATACACCCAACATTAGACAACAAGAACCCATAATATCACATATATGTAAAATTTATGGTTAATAACAATATACACTTAACCTCCAAACTAATAAAAGGTCAATCTTTTTACATAAAAAAACTTGTACCAACCAACATCTAAACACAACCCTATATTTACTATTGATTTAGCTTCATAAACACTAAAAAAAAAGGAGATATAATAGTATAAAATCATGAAAAAGGTTAACAAAACACAAGGGGGAGTTGAGTTGTTTTACCATCAAAAGGTGGTGTGTTGGTGGTTCTTGGTGGTTGGTGATGCGGCGGGATGTCACCAGCGATTAATAAGGGCAGCAAAAGGTGGTCTACACGGTCGGCTGTGGCAGTTGGTGGGGCTCGGGCCTGCTTTGAGCAAAACAGGGGGGAGAGAGAGAGAAGGGGGGAGGTTGGGTGCGTTGGGGAGTTCTCCGACGATGGGGGTTGGCGTCCTATGGCTGGGCAATCGGCAACGTATTTCAGGTGGTCGTCGACACTCATGGTGGTGGCTAAGAGTAGAAGGTGGAGTTGAGGTTGAAGCTCGAGGTTGATGGTGTCGAAGAACAAGGGGGTCAGGCTGGTGATGTGTTTGTGCGCGAAGAGAGAAGAGAAAAATAAGAAAGGTGCCATGGAGATTAAAAAAAAAGGGATTGAGTTTTGGGTCCAAATACCTACGGTTTGATTATAAAGGGGTATTTATACTCTCAAATTTATTAATTTAGAAAAACAAATAATTATATTTCACTCAGCGGGAAATATTAATAAATATAATAATATTAGGTTTTCAAAATAACTAAAATAAATAACTCAAGTATTTAATAAATTACCCACATAACAGAAAATAAAAGGGCATATTAATTAGTCACACAAAATTATCTGACCACTCTTGTTAGTGAAACATCGGTCCTATGAGCTCAAGTGTCCACATGATAATATTTAACAGAGATAGATAGTATCAGAATTAAAACTTAACGACGTAACAATAAACACATTCAGATTTTTTCGGGGTTACACAAAAATCATTGTCGTTAAGGAATTTATTTGCCCTTTCTCACTCGATCGCTCTATTCTTTGGCAAATATTTCTCAAGGATTGATCAAACGTTTTTGAAGAATTAGACGAGCTAGATTTGATTCATCTCTATGCCCTTGCCAAGTATGAAACAATTTTTTGGGTAGAGTTGACAAGAATTGACTGACTTTTGAATAAGTTGACACCTTATTATCCAAATTGAATGAAAAAATGAAAAATAAAAACAAAAATAATTGTTATGTATAGCTTGGCGCACTATACTTCAGCACTACGCATAAGTGTGCCATGTGCTAAGTGTCTCTTAATAAGCCTCTATAAGCTGACACACAACATATGCACACGAACATGTACATGTGCAGTTTAATGCTTCGCATTGAAGCTTAGTGTCACAATTAGCACATAGAGTGGTCCATTAGTTATCTAAGGGTTCATATGACAACTTCCCTAATAAACAAATAAAAAAGTCCTTTTATCTTCTTATTTGAGACTTTTATGCTCCTCTTTATCATCAACTCGTTTATACAAACTATCAACAATCCTCCACTAGTTCACTAGTAGAATTGGGGTTATTAAGCGTCTGTAAAATGGCGTCTGTTAACTGGTCAGACGCTAATTCCCAGAAACACCATTTTTAAAAAAATAAATTTTAAATCGGCGTCTGCTTGTGTGTAACAGACGCCAAAATAAGTAAAATTTAATAATTGTTTTTCGTTTTTTTGGTAACGGCACTTTCCGAAGTTTTTTGTTTTATTTATTGACGAGAATGACGTCTGTTTCCTGCCTAAACAGACGCCTTTCTATTTTGGCGTCTCTTTAGGCTGCAAACAGACGCCATTTTGGTCAATATATAAAAAAAATTAACACGCATCTGAATAACTGTGCGCCTCGACTGCCGGGTTAATAAATAATGGATCTTTGGCGTCTGTTATTTCCCTAAACAGACGCCATTTTGGTTTAAATTGGGAAAAAAAAATTACAGACTTCATTCTGCCATTGTCTTCGTCGAAGGAGGAAGAGAGAAACGGAGAGGAGATTGAAAAAACCGCAGATACACGCCGCAAATCAGGTAATTTTTTCAGTTTATTTTGTTTCAGATCTGCTATAATATGCTTAATATTATGAAAAGTGATTAAATTATAAATTATATTTGATGAAAAACGAATAATATGAATATTTGTATGTTTGTTTTGGTTTTGTTGAGTTCAATTATAGTTTATGAATATAAGTTGAATAATTGAGTTGTTTTAGTTAATTTCTATGAATTGTAATATATTTTGGATGTTGAATTAGAATTTTAAGTGTGAAATTAGGGTTTGTAATGTAGATTTGTTCAATTTAAATAGTAGTTTAACTAATTGCATGTATGTTTTAGTTTAGGTTTTAGTTATCGATTTAATTTTAGTTTTAATTTATAATGTTGAGAAGTATAATTATGTTTAGGTTGAGCACAATATTGAATTTTATATGTTTTGTGGTAAATTTAAATATGAGTAATTATATATAGTGATGTGCAAAAAAAAAAATATGTAACAATGCATGTAAAATATGTTTAAGTTAATTAGTATGTGTGAAATATGTTATATAACGTGGGAAATTATGATGTGTTTCGATTGAGTGCAAATGTGTTATATTTTAGGATGATTTTTAGGAATTGCATTAACGATTTAATTAATTAGGTATTGTGTATATACGTAACATGATTTCAATTATGAATACATTTAGGTTGATTTCAATTATGAATACATTTAGGTTAATTACTATACATAACCAATTATTAATTTATACGTACGTAGTGAATAATTAATTTATACGTACGTAGTGAATAATTAAGTATGTTATTGAATAACACAATGTTTATTGTTAATTAAGTTCATGGTGGGCTTGAATAATAGATTCACGTACATTATGGATGGGCCCCCACATTGCCGTTGGATGTACTAGAGGTTTGAACCGAATAGGAGGGTTATCAGGGCACAATGGGCTGCGGGGGTAGAAATGTTTGATCAATTTGTAAAGAGTAATTCCTATGAGTATCCGAGGACTGGAAAGTATCGGTGTCCATGTGTGAAGTGTAAGAATAAGAGCGGATATAGTCCCGATGAAGTTAAAGAACATTTGTATAGGCGAGGGTTTATGGAACAATATTGGTGTTGGACGAGCCATGGTGAAGAATGGGGTGACGATGATGATGAGGATGACAGTGGTGACGATGCGGAAGGTGAGGGGGAACCGACAAACGAGGGACCGAATCAGCCAACATTCATCGACAGAACGGAAGAGATGATGAACGATTTCATCATGGCGAACGAGGCGCCTAATGCAGCAGCTCAACAATTTTATGATATGCTTCAATCTGCTCAACAGCCTCTGTGGGAAGGGTGTGTGACTCATACTGAGTTGTCCACTGCCGTGAGACTGATCAGTCAGAAATCGAAGCACAATTTGTCGGAGCCGGCAATGAACGATATCATGGAACTGATGAGCGAGAGTTGTCCCAAGCCGAACCTAGTCCCTAGAAACTACGATGAGTTGAAAAAAAAGGTTAAGAAGTTGGGTATGGGCTATGAAACAATTGATTGTTGCCTTAGTGGATGCATGATATACTATAAGGGCGATGCACATCTCACTGAATGTAAATTTTGTGGCCATCCTAGGTATAAGCCACAGAAATCATCAACCAAGACAAAGAAAGGGGTCCTGTACAAGAAAATGTTTTACTTTCCCTTGACCCCTAGGTTGCAGCGTCTGTACGCCTTGAAGAATACGGCCGGGCATATGAGATGGCATGCGGAGAACAAGCGCGAGGAAGGTGTACTTTGCCATCCGTCGGACGGCGCCTCGTGGAAAATGTTCGACATCGTGCATCCGGACTTTGCGAGCGAATCGCGAAATGTAAGGTTGGGCTTGTGTGCGGATGGGTTTAGCCCGTTCAACATGACAGGGAGATCTTATTCGATATGGCCGGTTGTAGTAACTCCTTACAACTTGCCACCTGAATTGTGCATGACAACGCCGTACATGTTCCTCACATGTATTATTCCGGTCCAAGAACCCTAAACAAAATTGATGTCTTCCTCCAACCTTTAGTGGACGAGCTGCAACGCTTATGGGTGGGTGTTGAAACATACGACATCTCCAAGAGACAAAATTTTAACATGAGGGCATCGTTGATGTGGACGGTGAATGATTTTCCGGCGCTTGGCATGCTTTCCGGGTGGAGCACGCACGGTGCCATGTCTTGTCATGTTTGCATGGACGGTTTGAAAGCAATTCGTCTGAAGCACGGGAGGAAAGCCTCTTGGTTTGACTGTCACTGACAGTTTCTTGCTAAGGGGCATGCTTTGAGAAGAAATCGAAAGGCATTTCGAAAGGGGCACACTTGCTCAGATAGAACTAACCCACCGTTTAGGAAAAACGGTTATGAAATCTATGAAGAGGTGAAGCACTTCCCCAAGGTGACTACCCATGGCGACTTTGTAGTCCTGGGATTCAGAGAGAATGCTCATAATTGGAAGAAACAAAGTATCTTTTGGGAGTTGTCTTATTGGAAGGATGACATGGTTCCACACAAGTTAGATGTGATGCACATTGAGAAGAACTTTGTGGACAACATCGTAAACACGGTGATGGGGGTGGACGGCAAAACAAAGGATGATGGAAATGCAAGGAGGGACGTGGAGGACATATGTGACAGGTCGGAACTCCATCTATTTCCAGGTCCTAACGGTAAACCCCTACAGCCAAGAGCCAAATATGTTCTTCCCGAGGATAAGCGAACAGACGTTTGTAACTGGGCACAACAGCTTCGTTTGCCAGACGCTTATGCTTCGAACTTCGCTAACTGTGTCGATGCATTAGGTAAAAGGTTTCAAAACTTTAAAAGCCATGACTGTCATGTGTTCATGCAGACATTGTTACCTGTTGCGTTCCGGGCACTTCCAGATGATGTGTTGGAGCCATCGTTCGATTAAGCCAATGGTTCAAGAGCCTCTGCTCCACAACATTGAAGCACAGTGACTTAGTCCGGCTTGAAAAAGAAATTCCCATAATAATATGCAAGCTGGAGACCATATTTCCACTCGGCTTCTTCAACGTAATGGAACACTTGCCCATTCACCTGGTCCAGGAGGCATTCTTTGGTGGTCCTGTTCAATATCGTTGGATGTATCCCTTTGAGAGGTATTTCGGGTGGTTGAAGAAGAAAATAAAGAACAAGGCACACCCAGAAGGATCTATGGCCCAAGCGTACCTCATGTTTGAGATTTCCCAATTCGCATCTACATACTTTGGGACGGATAATGTATCGTCTGCTACATCAACAAGTATGCGTAACGAGGACGAAGGGGATGATCCTATGTTATTGTCGGTTTTTAAGGACAGTGGGAGCCTTGTGGGAGGTGTAAACACGAGGTGGCTCAGCGATCAAGAGTATAGAGCAGCACACCTTCATGTTCTACTGAACTGCAAAGAAGTCAACCACTACTTACAGTAAGCAATAATGCTCACTAACGACTTCATTAAATTGATATGTATTATAGGTGTAATTAATGAGCTTGTTTCCCTCGTAGCTTGTTTAAGAATTACAAGTTGACTTCATTTCCGAACACTACGGACACTCAATTGGATCAGATGATTGAAGCAGAGTTCGCTCAATGGTTTTATCAGCTATCTGTGAGTAAAACAATCATTTACAGAATTTCAATTTTGACCATATGTAACCAAAACTTCAACCATTCAACATCTAACGGGTACTCCAAATGTAGGAAAATTGGGATGCCTTTCGGTTTTACGAAGATGAGCGTCATGAACACCTTTATCAGTTAGCCCGAATGCCTTCCCCTAAAGTGACCACCTGGAGTGCTTACCGAATCAACGGGTTCGTATTTCACACACAAGCAAGGAGTAACTCAGTGGCTTCGTATAGTGCAGGGGTGTGTGTCAAAGGCACGGGTGGCGGTGGATTTGTCGGTGACTTCTATGGTGTTCTCCAAGAAGTCATTGCACTGGAATATGTTGGGCCTATCGACAAGAAAAGCATACTCTTTAGATGTGATTGGTTTGATAATACCCCGGTACGAGGTGTACGTTCACCAAGGTTATGCCCGTTTGTTGAATTACACAAGGACAGACGGTACTGGAAGTACGACCCATTCATCTTGGCAGGGTGCGCAACCCAAGTGTTGTTCATGAATTATCTGACTGGAATACGAGATAAAGCTAACTGGAGGGTTGTTGTTCCAAACAAACCATCTTATGCACAGTACAAGCAGTTCACCCTTCTGTTGGCCATCCAAGATAACCAACCAAGAGCTGTTGTCCCGATCAACCCCGATGACGGTACCGTATCACAAGCACTCACTATTGAAGGGGTGTTCGATGAGGTTGCAGACATGGACAACGCACAATTAATAGTGGGTGGTAATACGTCCGATGTAGCCAATCAAGACGATGGAGACACCGAGGATGACGAAAATGACGATGGTGACGATGATGAGGTGGATGAGGACGATGAAGACAACGAAGACTATTAAATAACAATATATTAAATGAATTTTGATTGTGTTACAATTGTCTTCAACGAACACATATTATGTATTCTATTCTCTAAGTGAAACGAATTGATTGTGTGCTTAAGTGAAACTAATTCAATGTTTATTCTACTTTTATTTTACTTGCTATTTTATATTACTAGTTCATATTACTTGCTATTTTATTTCGTGGAAGCTGATACTAATTCAATGTTTATTCTACTTTTATTTTGCAGTTGCATTATGTCAGGAAGAGACGGATCACGCAGACCTCGGACCCGTGGTGGGTCTAGACCCAATGCGAGGGTTGGTTCTTCATCGGCCCCACAGACTCCATACATTCCCCAGTTTGATCCTGACCATGAAGCTGCTTCTCAATCCAAGGGGAGCAACTACAACTTCTTTTCATAGCTAGACCCATCCACTCTGGAGCTCATGTCGTTCTTTGCGAGTAGTGTTGCGCCAGTAGGGAACGAGACGATGGGGGGGCCCAAACTGATGATGGGGGTGACCAAACTGATGTTGGGGGTACCCAAACTGATGTTGGGGGTACCCAAACTGAAGGGGATGGAACCCAGGTCGAACAGGGCGGGCCGCAGACTGAAGGGGAGGGCGACACTAGCCAAACGTCAGGGAACGATATCACCGAACGATATCGAATTCAACTTGACGTTCGGGCGGACGCTCAAAAAACGTCGGATGGGAAGTTCATCATTAGACCTTGTAATGACACGTGAGTATCAATCTGAACTTTGATTATGCATTTATAACTTAATTTGCATTTAAATATATATAATTTTGTATGCCCTCAATCTAATTGATGTTTCATTTCAAATTTATGGCCCAAGCGTGGCGCCATATGGGGCGCACGCAACCAGGGCCATCATGGACATAGTAAAGCAGAATTTCCGAGGCTTCTGGCCGGTATGGAGCAAAGTGCGGAAGAGGACGCGGGAGTCGATATACGACGAGTTCAAGGTAAAACTCTCACATTTTTCCCTCTTTAAACATTTCTTGGTTTATTAATTCAAAGTTATGATATATATGGTTTGATTTATTTGCATGTTTAATTCTTCATGTATGGTTTAAATGCAGAAAAAAATATTGGTGGGAGAACCAACACGAGGCCTATATACGTGATTGGTTCCTTAGGAGGGCCCAAAAACATTATGCCGATGCTATCGGCAAATCCAAAAAATGATGGTTGGCGGGGAGAGGCAAACCCAAATGGATTGTCGACGACGAGATTTGGGGGAAATTCATCGCCCATTGGCAAGACCCCAAATTCATTGAAAAAAGCAACAACATGAGCAGGACAAGGAAGATGAACCAAGATAACGGCCCACCATCGCACACAAGGGGCCCAGTTTCCTTCGGTATCGTCAGAGAGAAGTTGGTAAGTTAATTATGACTTTAATTATGACTTTAATTATGATTTAATTTAACGTTTAATTTATATACGCACTTACGTACAGAAAGAAAAAAACGATGGAAAAGACCCTGACATATGGGAACAATTCGAAGCGACCCATATGAAGCAGGGCACCAATCAGTGGGTGCACGACAGGTTCCGGCAGCTTGGGGTAAGTACCTTCATCATCCAATATTTAAGTTATTATAATCGTACGTACATGTAGGAACATTAACTTTAATTCGCTTATTTCAACTACTCTTTCTTTGTATCAACCAGGAGACGATGCATAGTGATTATGAATCGTACAGAAGAGAGATGGAGGCAAAGCAACGGGAGGACGATCAACCAGAAACTCCCATTATGTCTGGAGACGAGTTCTGGTTGGACAAACAACTGCAGAGTCGGGGACACGTCGTGGGCATGGGAGTTGTGGGGGAAGCTATGAAGACGCAGTTCCCCCACATCTCATCGAGGAGACGTCCACGACGTCATAATAACACCGATAGCGTCGACGTCCGAGCCTCTATTACGGAGATGAACAGAGAGCTTCAGCGTCAACTCGAGGAAGAGAGGCAACAGCGCGAACAAGATAAGTGCATGCTGCTGGAACAATTCCAGAGACAATTAGAGGAACAACAGTGCCGATCTGACGCAGCCATTGAGGAAAAGGTGAGGCAACAAGTAATGCAACAAATGTTGCAAATGCAAACAATGTTCCAGCAGCAAGCAAGTCAGAGCTGGCAAGCCCCTTTCATCACTGGATCTTCCTCTGGAAGTCAAGTGCCACACACTGGATAGCCTCCTCCCCCACCGCCCCGCCGCCGCAGTACTTCTCGTCAGACCCCCGTCTCTCAAACCCCACAACCTCAGCCCACCGTTCCTCCCGAGGACTCGTTATATGCTTACCCAGGCAAGCATATTTTTTTCCATAAACACAAAATTAAATTACTAATTACACGTTCCAATAATTACTTAATTCATTTTGATTGTATTTCATACCTTTCCAAATTGTCGTTGTATCCTAGGAGGCCAATACCTGTTCCATAGCCTCGAAGAATTGACACAACGCCAGAATCAGGGTGATGATGGCAACGATGAGGAGGAGAGCGAAAGCGATGATGACGATGCCGTCGTGTGATCTACACCCTAAACATTTAAACTCTTTCTTAATTACATTTGTACTTATTAGCTAGTACATTATTTAATCCAAACATCGAAATTGTTTTCATTATGTTTGCGCACATAGGTACAAATTAATTAACTTAATTAACATATATATATACATATATAATAACATGTACGTACACATGAGATTAATTGTAATTAACAACATAATCGACAATGAAACACATATATATAAATTAAATTATTTACCTAGAAAAAATTAGAATATAATTAACAATAATAATAATTAATAATTAACTATACCTAAAAAATATATACATATATACATCATAATTAGTTATAACTAAAATTAAGAATATATAATAGTAATAGTATCAATAATAATAATAATAATAATAATAGTAATAATAATAATAAATTAGCGCGCTCACATGCCTCCAAAATTTTTAAAACTGGCGTCAATTTTCCCGCCTAATAGACGCCCAAATGACTGACAGTGAAAATGGCGTCTGTTTGGCTGGAAAATAGACGCCATTTTGTACATCGCCTATATAAACCAAAGCCCTCAAACTTCCCTCCGAATTTTTTCCCTCCCATCTCCATTTCATTTCTCTTATCTTCTCTCATCAATTCTCTCATTTCCCCTAACCTTCAAAACACCACAAATCCATCCAAGATTGATGAATTGAAAATTTTACAATTGAAGATTGAACATTGGAGAGTGAAGATTGAAGATACAAGATTGAAGATTGAAATATCAAGATAGAAAAATATTGAAATCATATATTAATTGTAATTTAGATTTTTATTTTGTTTGTATCATTTAAGTTAGTAAAAATCATCATTAATAAAGTTGTATTATATATTTTTTTATTTGTTAAAATATATATTCATTATCATTTTATTGTTGTTATTTCTATAAAATGTATATATATATATATATATATATATATATATATATATATATATGTATATATGAAATTGTACGTTCATGAATTGCAAATATATATCATTTATTATTATATAAAATGTATTTATTTTCATTATTATTTTCATTATTAATGTCTCCACAATTCTTATGAAACAATTTAATTACAAATACAAAAATTTAATTTTTACGATTTATTTTATAATTAGAACACTCAAAATATACTATTTATTCTAATTATTTTCATTAATGAAATTCACGTTTTTTTTTATTTTCTGTAACCCAAAATCGGCGTCTGTTTGGGATGAAACAGACTCCGTTTCTGCATAAAAACGGCTGCTTTATGCCGATGACGCGATTTTGGTCTGACACAGGCCTCGTAGTCTGCAATAATTTTGGCGTCTGATTCAAACAGACGTCAATTACAGACGCTTTTTTAAAAAAGGCGTACTAGGTTTTGGCGTCCCTTTTAATCAGACGCCAAAACCAATTTGGCTTCTGTTTACACCCTTATCAGACGCCAATTCCAGACGTTTTTGGGCACCAATTCTACTAGTGGTTGTAACTGTGAGTATACCACAAGATATTAGGTTATGTATCCAAAAAAAGTATACTTTGATTTAAACCTTTAATTAGTGTAAGTAACTCATATTGAGTTTTAATAAAGTGCTAGGTGGCTTATTGTTTAAACCAACACTCTTAACATGAAATTGGAAATGTCATACACTTAACCTATATCTTACTCTAGATGAGACTTAAACTGCTTTGGCACTATTATGATAATGTGCTCATCATAATTCCATGAATAATTACAAGAATGAACCCTCAACTATCTTGATACAAGTGACATCACGTCTTAGTTCATATAGGTGAAATCTTTGAACCTAGTCCTTGCTTTTTGGACTAAAATTTCATTAAGAGTTGTGCTCATGCTCATTATTCAAGCATATTTTCACTAAATCCTTTTCTTAGTGTCATCAGTTATATAGTAACTTGCTATTATCCATTGAACTTTACAATTAATTTTTAAAACGTTAAAGTTAGTTTTCTATTACTAATAACTATTCAAATAAGGATTTCAAACCCATTCTGCACATGGCAACTTTTATCACATCCCTTGATAGATATTTTTTTTATCAATAAAGGTCATTAAGCCAGATTAAGCTAATATCTCTAGATTGTTGCAAGAGGTAACATATATATTGGAAATAATACCATTCATTAGAAGTTGTCCTACATACTCATGTGTTAAGCTAATATCTCCAGATTTACCATTATACACCTCATTATATGCTCTAGACATTGTGATTTCACTATAACAATTCAAGGAACTAGATGGCATTGATTGTGGTCACAACTCTATATCCAATAGGAAATTCCTAAGTCATTCTACATCCTAACTTGCTATAGCTAAGGCTGTAACAACTGCGATTTCAATTATTTCAGAAAACCAAAATTATTTGCATAAGTATTCAAATTTATTTCATAAATCAAATTATTTTCCAAGCAAGTATGGACAGTCAAATTTTGGGTCTCATATTATACCAAATATTAATCTCGATTCAATAAAATTATTTATTAGTTAATTTTATAATTTCACCATGTTTGCTAAATACTCTGAAATTCTTGAAGGTACATTTACATATTAATCAAATTTAATTAATAAGAAGGGATATTTTTATATTTTCCCCGTACTTTCTCAACATCTCCCCTCAAAGATTTTCTTTGATATCCACTTAGATGAAATAAAGGGGAACTCAACAATTTATCTATAGTACCGAGTCTAAAAAGGTCGGTCCATAACAATCCAATTCCCTCTTGCTGATCCGGGAAAAAGGCCAAAAATGTTTCCCTATGCTCACCACATTTAGCCGCACTCAAACAACTGTTAAAATTATTCAATAAGCAAAGTTTCAATGCCTCTCAACTCACACCCTGCTATGGCGTTCTCAACCTGTATTATGATATTCTTTCAGGCTTCCTCAAAATTCAACAAATTCAGCATTAATTAGCCATGTGTAGCACTAGTTTCATGCAAAACAACATAGGTATACTTTCAACATATCAGTGGTAATTCTATAACTTGATGATATGATATAGTTTGATATGATATGAGAGGAATAACTCACCTAAAATTGATATCAAGTCCCATCTTCTTCAGCTCCAACTCCAGTGAACACCACTTGTAAGATGCCACCACCAACACAAACAACCACCACCCACTATCATTTCCCTGAACGCCTCTATCACAATTTTACCTAAATCAAAAATCAAACTCAAATAACTATCAACTATGCCAATTGATAACAAACCCAAAACCCCATCAATTTAACACCAGTAGTCACTAGAAAATACTCAAAAAAACGCCTAATAGTGCTAGAAAATCGAGCCTTATTCCTCCCCTATTTTCCGTGCAGGCTGGGCACCAAAACTTAACCGTCATTCGGGGTTGTCCTCCCTTTGTCGATCCCAACACCATGCCTACACCTGATGTCGATGTTCCTAGTTGTCCTCGGTAGCCATTGTTTGAAGCCCTACACCCAAATCTCTCACTATTTCTCTTTGCCTCCCCTCTACCTATCTCCTCTTTTCTTTTCTTTTTTTTTTTTTTTTTGTGGAAGCTCACCCAAGGATTTTCCTTCCACATAGAGCCAATCATTTCCAATCAATCTAAAAGGTATTATTCATGTAATATCTCTTAATACTATAATTTAATTCCTAATTAATCATCCTTTAATCATTGGTTAAATAATTTAGGTGAGACGATTTCATAGGAAACAAGTGAATACATTGTCTAAGGGCATGTTTGGAGAGAAAAGTGGAATTGATTAGGTATGGAATTAGAATCCTAGGGGGTTGGATATGGAATTAGAACCCTAAGTTGAAAGTGTTTGGTGAGCACAAGAATGGAATCAAAACAATAGTTATTATTATTATTATTATTATTATTATTATTATTATTATTATTATTATGAATATAATGGTAATAATTACTATTAATAATTAATTATAATTTAATAGTTAATAATTTTAAAAATTAAAAATTAATATTTATCAATTATTAGTTACCATATTCATTATTGTTTATTATTTATTTTTTAATAATTATAAATTATGAATAATTCATTTATAATAATAATTTATTTATTGTGATTTATTATTTATTTTTCATTAATTTATAATTATTATCAATTATACTTAACTAATTTAAATAATTATTAATTAATAAATAATTTTTAATATTTGTAATTTGTAATTTTTAATAATATTGTTACTATTATTAATTAGTATTAATCATAAATTATTTAATATTTTTTTGCTATATATTATTTATTATATTTTGTTATTAATTTTTATTAATTATTATTAAGTAATTATAATAAATAGTAATTAATATTTGATTATTAATTACTAATATTGATTATTAATTATTAATATTTATATTTATTATTAATTATGAATTATTATTAATTATTAAATTTTACTAATATTAATTATTATTAATTATTATTGTTAATTATTAATATTTTTATTAATGAACTTTTTTTTATTTTTTATTAATTATAGTTATTGTACTATTAATTATTATCAATTATTATTGATTAAATGTAACAATTATTAAATAATTATTAATATTAATATTAATATTTATTATTATTATTATTATTATTATTGAAGAAAAGGGATAATGTATTCCTTCCACATTTGGGAGGTTTCTAATCCCTCTCTTTGGGAGGGATAGCAAATCCCAGGGATTGTTACTCCATTCTAGAAAGAGTTCTCCAAACAGTAAAAACAGGAATTAGAACTCATTCCTTTCCTTTTTTGCTCACCAAACATGCCCTAAGAGTAATTTAATTGAAGCTTCCTTTGATTTTTAAAATGAAAGTTACTAATTTATTTTTAAATTGTGCCATTTTTTCTTGGAGTTGTTAATATATACATACATTAGCCCCCAGCAAGGATCGAACTCACGACCTTTTGCTTACGAAGCAAACGCACTATCACTATGCTATGGAGGCCATGGATATGCTAAATGTTCAATTATTGAAACAACAATTTGGAACATTCATGGAAAATTTAAGGCATAAGTCAATCTATAAAAAAATATATTAAAAAGATAAAAGGTAAGGTGATTTGCACATTTCGGAAATTATAAGAATTAAATAGCTCCTACAATATCAGCCGTACATTTAACATAATATAATCATTGTTGTTAATATTTAAAATTTTATTGAAATCAAATATCTATTTTATAAATTGAATTAAACCCTAATATATTGCAAATAATTAGTTTATTCATCTTTTGTTTGGTCCCTAATATTTATGTTTCATATGATATTCTAATCAATAAAAACTAAAAATACGGCAAACACCATTGATGGCGAGGCTCATTTCCAATCGTGATAACATGTGACCAGTTCGTTGGATTTTCACGGCAAGCACCACTAATGTATCTTGGAGGTTAGTGGCTATCGGTTTCCCCATTTTCAATCATGGTCATCAACGGAGTTGTGAGTTTTTCAGAGTGTATTGATAAAATCATAAACAATGTCATGCATTACTTAATTTGGCTTAAATTTTCAATGTAATTAAATTTATTAAATTGATTCAAATAGGTCTAGATTTGTCTACTGCAATGTCTAATTAGATTGGTCTGGGTTTGGACCTGTTATTTTCGGCTCAGATTTTGGTCCTGATTTTTGAGATTTTGAATTTTGGCCTGATCTGGTACGGGTTTAACCCAAAGAACACCCATGAATACATCATTTCATTATTTCTGGCAACAAGTCTTTGTGGTCATTGACGTTGAATTAGGCTTCCAAGTTTTAAGTCGTGTTTCCAAACTTATCTATATTTTTTCTATTTTACTATTGTACGTATATATTTTAAGTTTGCCAAGCACAATGCTTCTTTATGTTTTGTTCAAATTCAAATGTAGGTAATTTGGTTAAAAATCTCCTTAAGCACATTAATTACTTTATTTGCATTTTTTTCATATTTTGATTTATTTCCTTTTCTATACACAACTAGGATCGTTTTCCTTTTTCTAATAAATATTCAATCTTTTAATACTTGTTGTATTTCTTTTTTCTGTTAAATCCAAATTTTTCATACCGTTTTATTTGCATCATTGACAAAACTGACATATTAAGAAAAAAAAAAGGAACTTAGCTAAATACAATAGTACTTTAGTTCCAAAATAAATTTCATTTTAGGCATTTAAGGAATTTCCTTTTCCTATATGTATTTCAAGTCAGGTTATCTACCTTTGTCGGCCTAATATGGGGATATTTCCTTTTCCTAGATGTAACTCTATTGTGGATATCACATGCTGCAAGTAGAGCTCTTCACCACAAATTTAATGACAATTTGAAACGGGAAGGTTTGTGGTAGTCAACTTTTTTTTTTACTACCGTAGTTAAATTGAATATTAGCCATTGATTATAAATAGATTAATCTTGACCGTTGATTTGATTTTTATTAATTTTACATAAATAATTTTATTTTATTGTTTTATTCCATAATTTAGTATATCAAATATTCTAATTTCAGAAAAAATCTTTTGTGATCTTAGCAAGTATTTTCCGCGCCTCACATGCAATATCAAATTGTATTTTTCTTTTTGCTGATAAAATAGATTCACAATCCAACAATCACTCAAATGGCTATTATGAAAGTTTCTAAAAGCCTTGGTCACAGGTTCAATGACCAATAAGCATTATTTTTGGTTCCAATATTAACTTTTTCACTCATCTTATGTGTAATATAAATATCTTTATACTGCTTTAATTTTTTGATTTTAATATTAAACTTTTCACTCATCATATAAGCAACATTAATATATTTATATTGATTTAATTTATGATAAAGCACTCTATCATTTCTTTTGGTTCTAATGTCAAACTTTTCACTCATCTTATGTACAATATAAATATCTTTATACTGATTTAATTGTTTGGTTTCAATATTAAACTTTTCCCTCATCTTATGTGCAATATAAATATCTTTACAACAACAATCACATATATAAGAGTATTTGAAATCACATGAATACAAATATTCAAAGCGTAAATGAAATAGTGATCCAGTTTGAGCAGTTCAATCAACTAACTACTATATCAATCAAACAAAATGTTGTTGTGTGGTCAGTTTTCTTTCAGGACCTACATAGGAGCTATCACTTCAACAATGTACATTATTTCCATCAGACATTACTTTAATGGCTAGTTCAGTACGTAAGCTAATAAATTAGTTTTTCTTATACAATTTCAAAGCTTCCAACTCAAGTCAATCGAATAAGAGGTAGTGTAGACACCGGAATTTGTACCGGTATAATCCCAACTTATCGAAAATATGCATGTAAGACGGGTCAAGTAATAAACGGGTCATTGGGCCCAAAAGAGCAACAAACCAAGTGCAAGAGAAATAAAGCAGGTTGCGTTTAATTGTTAAAACCCAGTGGGGTTTTAACTTTTAATGAACAGGCCCACACAGAAACAGGTCCAGTCGTGCGCCCCAGCCCAGAGAGCTTAAAACCCGCCTGGGTTAAAGCGGAGCTCAGCGCGACGTCGTTCTCGCCACGTCATTGATCCGTGTGCCAATAATTCATATAACCCGCCTAGGTTTTAAGCATTTTAGCGCCAAAATCTGCAAGCATGCGTGATCCCTTGATTTTTGCCCACGTGTTTGACCCTCGCCATTGACTTCATATAACCCACCTGGGTTATAGCTGATGGAAGGCATGATTTGTGGGGTATGCTCCCCACGGCTTCCCTCCAAAACCTTCACCCATTCACCTATAAATACCCCCTCTATTCCACCTTAATTTTCATAAACAATCACTCTCTACCACCCTTACTCTACTAAACTCTCATCAACAACTCTCACAAAAGTCACCATCATTATATTCACATTCTATTACTCTCATTTCCATCATATTATACCTTCATTCTCTCAAAATCTTATCATCCACATCCACCTCTAATCCTCTCATAATCACATTCATCACCTCCATACAACCATCCATATACTACTCTTTTCTACATCACCCACATCATCTCATCCGGGCTTCAAATCAAGGGGCAACTCAAGGGATCAAAGTCATCATCGCTACATCTTAGGCAAGGTTCGATTTCTTTATTTACATTATTGTATTTAATCATGTAATCCTTTATTTAATTCCGTGCTTGCACATTTTGTAAAATAAAAACTGCATCGTTTTTATATTGCATGATTCGAATAATAATTCCGCGAAATTAATCAAACTTCTCCCCGCTATTTCTTTTCAATGTTGATTTTAGTAGAGTCTGTTTTATAACAGGCGGATTCGAGAGTTCTTATAACTCTCGAATTCGTAACCTTACCCCCGAATCTAGAAATCGGAGTCAATTCTTATTATTTTTTTATGGTTTGTCGGTTTCTTTAAATCGGCTGGCGACTCTTTAAAATTTTACAAATTCGTTTAATTATTTAAAATGTTCGGTTTTTGCATAAAAATAACTTTAAAAAATGATTTAATTCATATTCACCACCAATTCAAAGCTAGGCCCGAGATCAATGGACTAGAAGTTGGTATAACCCAGGCGGGTTTTATCAATTTCAATCCACTTCTCTCTGGGCCGAGGAGGAAAAAGACCCAGCCCAGAATCCATTAAAACCCAGGCAGGTTTTAGTGGGTTCTGGCGGCCCACTTTTTCCTTCCCGAGCCTGAATTGAGTGTTTTGGATTGGGATTGAATTATTATTAACTTATTTTGTGCAATTTCGAATAATTTAAATAATAAAAAAACGGATTTGTAAATAAATAAAGTTTCATCACCCCAAAAACGAATTTCGAAAAATAAAAATATCCTTATTTAAGGATTAAGAAACCTTAGTCGGCTCCCGATCGTTTAAGTAGCGCATCACGCGGAAAGAGGTTCCACCTCATTTCCCGGGTGTACCTACAGATTGGCGACTCCACTGGGGACTTAAACTTTAAAAAGAGGGTAATCGGGTCTTTTGACACGTTAGCACAAAGGCGACGGTTTAAGTTACCTAGGATTTCCCTTGAGAGCGGGAGGCCACTACTATGGAGATGAACTCTACATCTTTAAGCATTTGGTCGCTCCTCTCCCGATGTCACACTCCGAGAGCTTCCTTGAAGTTCTTTGAGAAATACCTAACTATTTACCTTATGGTATGAAGAACCGGGGCGAAGGTATGCGGTAGGCTATATACCCAACCATAAAAGTCCATGAATTTAGAGTCTTGGTTTAGGATACCCTTTCATGTGTATGCTATGTGCTATGTGTATCCCTCCCCTTTTCTTTTCTTTTGTAAAGAGTCGACCCTAGTTTTGAGGTTTTGTTCTAGTCCATATAAAATTCATTGGGTTGAGAAAATGATTATTTATTAATTGATATAATTAACTCAAAGGCATTATGGTTAGCCCAAGTGGAAGGACCCATTTATGTTTGAAAGTTGATTATCTTAATTAATAAATAAAAATTGACTCACCTTTGATGATATTATATGGTCCTTTATGAAATTCTCTTAACAAAGGTCCAGAAAAATTTAATTAAAAGTCCAACAAAGTTAATGGATAGCTTTTTAGACTGCATAATAGTCACTAGGCTTGAGTAAATTAATTTATCGATTTAATTAATAAATCCGTCACATTTATGGCCGACCCGTTAATTAGGCCCAACCATATTGGATTTGTTGATTAAGTCCATAAATTAATTATGCTCGCTTATTGTTGGCTTTATTCAGTCCTTTACAGTATCCATTCTCCCCGAGTAAAAAAAACATAAAAAGGAAAAAGGGTTAAAAAAAAGTGGGTCTTGTTGAACATTATTCTAGTCTGCACAATAGCCAATATGGTTTGAGCTGTCTAAGTCTTTGAGCCAAGTTACGGATTCTCCTTAAAACGGTCGGCTTGTGGATTGGGCCCATCCGAATTGAGAAGCACTGACTAAAGCCTGTCAACTTATGATCCGTTCGCTATATTGACTTTATTCGGCCCTTTATAGTGTTCTGGTCCATATAGAGTTAGGCCATGCACTCCCAAAAATGGGTGAGTCCTCTATGTCAGCATATATGTATCGAGTCGGTTAGGATCATATAGGTCATCTAGGTCATGCATGCATCGGGTAGAACGTGTAGGAGTATGTCATCGAGTGTCTTAATGTTGAATTTCCATGTAGGCATCATTGGTGATCGACTCCGAGCCCGCATTCGAGATCCACGAACCGGTCGTTTGATTCCGAACCCTCTCTACGATCCATTTGCAACTAGTGACTGCATCATGTCTGGAGAACAGTTCCAAGAGGTCCCAATTCAGAGTACTGAGGCCAATATCACGAAGCATCTGGATGACCTTTACACCAAAATGCAAGGTCTGGTATTCGCTAACACCTTAGATCAAGAGCATAAGATGGGAAAAAGACTGAATGAACAGCAACAGGTGATGGACGGTATGCTGCAAGCCATCACTAAGATCAACACCAAACTGGGATTGAATGTTGAGGAAGACGATGAAGAAATGCATGGATATGAGTCCGAACCTGAGATCATCAAGACATCCATAGATTCTGGAGGAATTGGGATATCCAAAACAAAGGTCAATACCCCTGAGGCATCTAAACTCACAAAGGACCCTGTTGTTAAGGCCCTTGAATAGAAATTGGAAAGCCTTACTAAAGCAATGAGCACTGTGTCGGCCTTTGCTGACAAGTACCTGGAAGTGCCATTGCCTGTCCATCCAAATTTGAAGATAGTGGATAAAGTTGAGGTACCAAATATCAGGTTCAAACCTTCTGAGAACCCAGTTCACCACATCAAAGAGTTCATGAGGCTAGCACCATTAAACCGGATTGATGTCGGTTTATACTCTACTGTTTTCCCATCCACCCTAGATGGCGAAGCCAAGGTGTGGTACCACGCTTTACCATCTCAAACGAAGACTGACTGGAATGAATTTTTCAAAGCCTTCATCAATCATTACAGTCGTATCCAGAAGAAGCAAGCTACGGTGGATAACTTAACCATCATGAAGCAACGAGATGACGAATCCTTCCTGGATTACTTTGAGCGATGGCATACCAAACTGTCTCACATCAATGAGACAATTCCTCTTCGTCTACATTTGTCTACTTTCAAGCAGGGACTAAAAGGCAGCTTGTCCAAGCACTTGGGGTACCATGTCATTAAAGACTTTGACTACTTAAAGGATATTTGTGTTCAACTGGAGGCAATGCATAATGATAAGATCGCTTCGCCTGGATGGAAGGGGTCTAGTACCAAGAGGAGGGCCACTAGTACGCCTAGCCACCCTCCTAAGATTATGGAAACTAACTCTATCCAACGCAAGGGGCCTAACATACCAAAATATGACACTTACACACCACTGGACGTCTCTTATTCTCAAGCTCTTGATCGGTTGGTCAAGAAAGGTTTTTTGGTCCTACCTTTGCTAAAAGAAGAGCCGGCGATTAAAGGAAAAGGTTAGGACACTAACCAATTATGTCGTTATCATCGTAGTCGGGGACATGATACTGAGAAATGCTGGACTCTCAAGAACAAGATAGAAGACATGATAAGGGACGGGACGCTACCCATGCCTAAAGTTGCCCAAAAGCCTAACAATCAAAGCAACCTGATGCCCAAGCATACAAATGATATCTTTCATGGAGTTGGTAGCTTTGATCCTTCCACTTTGATTGTTGAGACAGGTCAACCTGTCCACGAGGTGTTTGGCTTTCAAGAAGACAAATCCATTCATGATATTTGGGACAGTGATGACGACGACCAACATGAATATTCCAAAATGGAATGGATGGAGACGGATGAACCGACATCAGATGATGTGGCATTTCTCACTCGATCAGGCCGCCATAACAACAGGAACACCACCACTCCAGTGGCTGTTTCTAGTCCTACACCAACGGTTGCCAATGATAATCACGTCCCTCCTGAAGATCCTCTTCTTACACAACTCAAGAAGACTAGAGCTAAAGTTACTATATGGCAGCTGATATGCACTTCGCAAGCGCATAGACAGAAGATGATGGATGCTCTTACTGCATTAACAGTATCTCCCACGACAACTCCTGAATCTCTAGTTGCTCATGTGACTACCCAACAGGAGGCCATTATCTTTGGAGTTGAAGATCTGCCTCAGGGAGGGGCGTCCCACAACAAAGCACTCTACCTTACAGTGCAATGTTCCAACAAGACTATCCCACTAGTTTTAGTCGACAATGGTTCAGTTGTGAATGTATGCCCTGTGAGGACGGCACAGAAATTGAGAGTCCAACAACAGCACTTGGCTCAAAATGGTGTACAGCTCAGGGCTTACGACAATTCTCCTCAAAAGTCGGTCGGGTCTATAATATTGCCCATCACTACAGGCAATATCACTCGGAATGTGGAGTTCGTAGTGATAGACATTCCAGCTTCCTTTAATCTGTTACTAGGAAGGCCATGGCTTCATGAATGCAATGCTATAGCATCTACCTTACACCAAAATTAAAAATGTTGGTCCAAGGTCAAGTTATCACCATCTCAGGAGAATCCATCAATGCTGTCTTCACTCCCAAGCAAGTGACCCTTGAAGTAGAACACAGTTCCATGGATGAAGAACTTCACAACTTTGAACTTGTAGCGACTTTGAGCCAGGATGAAGCTTCCTTTGACTTCGATCCCTACTCAAATCCCAAAGTGCATGCTATACTTAGGAAACAGGGACACTTTCCTGGATAGCTATAGCTGAGTAGAAGAGGATGGATAATCCTCCTACTTTATTCCAAATGAAGCCCTATCCACTCACTCTGAATGGATTATTTGTTAGGGAAGGCGATGACTTCCCTTACTATAGATTCCCTGAACCATACTACCTAAAAGACAAGGGAGTTCAAGTTGCTAGGTTACAAGTTTTCAATGAATGTACCATTAACATGGCTACTGTTTTTGTCCCCGCTCGGGACAAACAGCCACCATTAGAATGGACTCATCTGGCTGGGAGTAACATATTTGGCATGCTGTTCGGACAAGAAGTTCTTAAGGAAGAGTCTGAAGCTAACGCTGTCATTGCTGCATTATCCAACCCAAGCTTTGACCCAAGTCTCATGATCACTGAAGAAGAAGAAGTCAAGGCGGTCTCGTGGGTCGATGCTGAGCAGAATAGCTTTGTTTTATCTGTAGGAGAGTCTATCCCTATGGACATAGAGTCTGGTCCTAAGGGTCTAGAGTCAAGTGAGTCTGGTCTTGAGTCTGCTGGCGATGTATTCATTTCTGCATTCAATAAAATGAACCTTTCTGCTTACTCTGATTCTTCTTCCCCCTCTTCCCTGAACTGCTGCGCTAATAATAAACTGGAATTTAATGAACCCTTAAAAGAATTTTTTAATGAACATGGGCATAAAATGGCGGTGTTGGAAGACACCATCACCATAAATATGGGCACGGAAGAACAACCTCGGGAGCTGAAGTTAGGGTGTTCACTCACGACAGAAGAACGGGTAGCATTTACAGAACTTCTCAAGGAGTTTGTAGACGTATTTGCATGGTCTTATGAAGACATGACGGGGATTGACAGGGAAATTGCGGAGCACACCATACCTTTGCTCCCTGATGCAAAGCCAGTTCAACAAAAGGTTAGGAGGATCAGACCTGAATGGGCTAAGAAAATTGAAGAAGAGGTGATCAAGCAGCTTAACGCTAAGTTCATCAAAGCAGTCCAATACCCTGAATGGATTGCTAACATTGTCCCAGTACCCAAGAAAGACGGGAAAGTGCGCATGTGTGTGGACTTCCGAGACCTTAACAAAGCCAGTGCCAAGGATAGTTTCCCTCTACCTCACATCGATGTATTAGTGGATAACACTTGCGGATATGAGCTTTTATCTTTTATGGACGGATATGCTGGTTACAATCAAATAAAAATGGCAGAAGAAGACATGGAGAAGACTTCCTTTACCACACCATGGGGAACGTACTGTTATGTTGTCATGTCTTTCGGTCTTAAAAATGCCGGTGCAACATACCAAAAGATGGCCAACACTCTGCTTCATGACATGATGCACATAGAAGTAGAAGTTTATGTGGACGACATGATTGTTAAGTCCAAAACAAGGGAGGAGCACATTTCTAATCTTCGCAAATTCTTTCTACGACTTCGCAAATACAAGATGTGGCTCAATCCAGCAAAGTGCACCTTCGGTGTTACCTCTGGGAAGTTGCTAGGCTATGTGGTCAGCCAACGGGGCATTGAAGTTGATCCTTCAAAGATCAAGGCTATCCAACAATTACAACCACCCAGGACAGAAAAAGAGATAAGAGGCTTCCTAGGACGATTTCAATACATCAGTAGGTTCATCTCAAAGCTCACCATGACATGTGAACCTTTGTTCAAGAAATTAAAGAAAGGAAGCAAAGTGGAAGGGGACGATCAGTGTCAAGCTGCCTTTGATAAAATCAAGGAATATTTGCAACATCCTCCAGTCCTCATGCCGCCAGTGCCAAATGAGCCTCTACTCCTTTACCTAACAGTGACTAGCTCGTCAATAGGGGCTATGCTAGCTCAAAAGGTAAAAGGTCAAGAGAGCGCCATCTACTACTTGAGCAAGAAGTTCCTAGACTACAAAAGTTCTGACGCAGACATAGAGAAAATGGCTCTCGCATTAGTTTGGGCCACCAAGAATTTAAGGCATTACATGCTTTCACATACTGTATATGTCGTAGCTGCGAATAATCCCATCAAATTCATCATGGAACAACCAACCATCAACAACCGCATCGCTCGATGGGTAGTCATACTTTCTGAGTTCAATCTTCAATACTTGCCCCAGAAATCTATTAAAGGGCGAGTTGTCTCAGACTTTCTGGCTGCTTCACCATCACAGGAACCTCCAAGCACTCACTTGGAATTCCAAGATGAAGACGTGTTCTTAACTGATGAAATTACTTGGGAAATGTATTTTGATGGAGCTTCTAACCAAATGGGTTGCGGAGTAGGAGTCCTGTTGATATCTCCAGAAGGGGCACACGTCCATGTATCTGTAAAATTGGATTTTGATGCCACTAACAACGCTGGGGAGTATGAAGCATGCATCAAGGGCCTACAAGCTGGTTTAGCTTTGGGCATACGCCACATAAAGGTCTTTGGAGACTCCAACCTCATCATCAACCTGGCTAATAGTGCGTGGAAGGTTCGAAGTGAGTGTCTCTTGGCTTATTAGCAGAAGCTTTTGGGACTCGCCGACCAGTTTGAGCAAATTAGTTTTCAATATCTTTCTAGGGATCACAACGAATTGGCGGATGCCCTAGCCAAGTTATCTTCAATGATAGCAATTCCATCAGGCACGCTCCAGCTACCAATAATAGTAGAGCGGCAGTCTGAACCAGCATATGTCTGTGCCATGGAAACACAAGAAGAAGAGACTGAAGAATGGTTTCTTGACATACACAATTTTCTTCGGAAAGGAGAATATCCCGCAGAGTTAGATGCTCGAGGACAACGAGCGATCAGGTCTCTAGCAGCACAATACTGTTTAACCCAAGATCGTTTGTACAAGAAGTCTCCTACAGGCATCAATTTGTTATGTATCGATGCCAAAAGTGCAAAGGAAGTTATGGCTACTATGCATGGAGTAGAGTGTGGGCCTCACATGAATGGGCGCATGCTAGTGAAAAAGATTCAAAGGGCTAGTTACTATTGGTCAACTATGGAGGCAGACTGCTTGACTTTCGTTCGAAGATGCCACAAATGTCAGGAGTATGCCAATCTGCAGCATCAACCTCCTTCATATCTGACTACACTGACCTCTCCATGGCCATTCTCGGTATGGGGTATTGACATCATTGGCAAAGTACACCCAACCGGAACAGGAGATCATGAATACATCTTGGTCGCTATTGATTACTTCACTAAGTGGGTGGAGGCAGCCTCTTTTGTCAAACTCACATCCAAGCAAGTAGCCAAATTCATCCTTCAGAACATTATATGCCGATATGGAGTGCCTCATGAGATCATCAGTGATAACGAGAGTCATTTTCGAAAAGAAGTGGAAGTTTTGCTCACCACTTACAAAATTCAGCATCACCGGTCTTCACCTTATCGACCCAGTGGGCCCAAAAGAGCAACAAACCAAGTGCAAGAGAAATAAAGCAGGTTGCATTTAATTGTTAAAACCCAGTGGGGTTTTAACTTTTAATGAACAGGCCCACGTAAACAGTCGATCGCGCTGACCCGAGAGCTCAAAACCCGCCTAGGTTAAAGCGGAGCTCAGCACGACGTCATTCTCGCCACGTCATTGATCCGTGCGCCAATAATTCATATAACCCGCCTGGGTTTTAAGAATTTTAGCGCCATAATCTGCATGCATGCGTGATCCCTTGATTTTTGCCCACGTGTTTGACCCTCGCCATTGACTTCATATAACCCGCCTGGGTTATAGCTGATGGAAGGCATGATTTATGGGGTATGCTCCCCACGGCTTCCCTCCAAAACCTTCACCCATTCACCTATAAATACCCCCACTATTCCACCTTCATTTTCATAAACAATCACTCTCTACCACCCTTACTCTACTAAACTCTCATCAACAACTCTCACAAAAATCACCATCATTATACTCACATTCTATTACTCTCATTTCCATCATATTATACCTTCATTCTCTCAAAATCTTATCATCCACATCCACCTCTAATCCTCTCATAATCACATTCATCACCTCCATACAACCATCCATATACTACTCTTTTCTATATCACCCACATCATCTCATCCGGGCTTCAAATCAAGGGGCAACTCAAGGGATCAAAGTCATCATCGCTACATCTTAGGCAAGGTTCGATTTCTTTATTTACATTATTGTATTTAATCATATAATCCTTCATTTAATTTCGTGCTTGCACATTTTGTAAAATAAAAACCGCTTCGTTTTTATATTGCATGACTCAAATAATAATTCCGCGAAATTAATCAAACTTCTCCCCACTCTCTTTATTTTCAATGTTGATTTTAGTAGAGTCTGTTTTATAACAGGCGGATTCGAGAGTTCTTATAACTCTCGAATTCGTAACCTTACCCCCGAATCTAGAAATCGGGTTCGTAGACCGGAGTCAATTCTTATTATTTTTTTATGGTTTGTCGGTTTCCTTAAATTGGTTGGCGACTCTTTAAAATTTTATAAATTTGTTTAATTATTTAAAATGTTTGGTTTTTGCATAAAAATAACTTTAAAAAATGATTTAATTCGTATCCACCACCAATTCAAAGCTGGGCCCGAGAGCAATGGACTAGAATTTGGTATAACCCAGGCGGGTTTTATCAATTTCAATCCACTTCTCTCTGGGCCGAGGAGGAAAAAGATCCAGCCCAGAATCCATTAAAACCCAGGCGGGTTTTAATGGGTTCTGGCGGCCCACTTTTTCCTTCCCGAGCTTGAATTGAGTGTTTTGGATTGGGATTGAATTATTATTATTAACTTATTTTGTGCAATTTTAAATAATTTAAATAATAAAAAAACGGATTTGTAAATAAATAAAGTTTCATCACCCCGAAAGTGAATTTCGAAAAATAAAAATATCCTTATTTAAGAATTAAGAAACCTTAGTCGGCTCCCGATCGTTTAAGTAGTGCATCACGCGGAAAGAGGTTCCACCTCGTTTCCCGGGTGTACCTACAGGTAGGTCATTTTATTTTCACCCTATTTTAATATTTCAACTTCCATTCAAATTAACTATGGTCTTCTATGCACTAATTAACTACAATGACATAGTAAGTCATAATTTTTCTCGAGCCACTGATTTAATATCTTTTAAAGATATCTTTATACTGATTTAATTGTTTGGTTTCAATATTAAACTTTTCCCTCATCTTATGTGCAATATAAATATCTTTACAACAACAATCACATATATAAGAGTATTTGAAATCACATGAATACAAATATTCAAAGCGTAAATGAAATAGTGATCCAGTTTGAGTAGTTCTATCAAATAACACTACTGTATCAATCAAACAAAATGTTGTTGTGTGATCAGTTTTCTTTCAGGACCTACATAAGAGTTATCACTTCAACAATGTACATTATTTCCATCAGACAAGTTAATGGCTAGTTCAGTACGTAGGCTAATAAATTAGTTCTCTTATACAATTTCAAAGCTTCCAACTCAAGTCAATCGAATAAGATGTAGGTTATTTTATTTTCACCCTATTTTAATATTTCAACTCCCATTCAAATTAACTATGGTCTTCTAAGCACTAATTAACTACAATGACACAGTAAGTCATAATTTTTCTCGAGCCAAATTATTAAACATCAATATGTTGACACGGGGTGTAAAAATTGTATAGAAGAAAAGTAAATATATAGAGAAACAAAAAAGATAATTTTTCATGCAACAATAATAAAAGTGTGTAGTGCCGATTTAATATTTTTAGGCTTCGTTCTTTTATGTGGTGAATTTGTGGTGCAGTAAGTTGCGGTGAGTTGCGGTGGATTGCGGTAAGTAGCGATGAAAATAATAAATGGTTGTTAAAATGTAATGATAATAATAAAAAGGTAAACGGTAATGTGCGGTGAGTTGCGGTGGATTGCAGTAAGTTGTGGTAAAGTGCGGTGTGGCAACTTGCAGTACCACATAAAAGAACGGAGCCTTAATGTTGCAGATACAATAATACATACCAATAAAAACTTTAAGTAGTATATATAGCTCCTGATATTTATATGAAAAAATGACGCATGTATAATATGCAAAAGACGATAAAACCAAATTTATATTACTAATAAAAAAAGTAGTTAATTAATGTGTCGATCAGCCTGTGACGCCAACCTTTGCATAGCCATAGGATACACCAACCATGCTTGACCAAATAATCCATGTTCATATTTGTTGTTTTCTTTCGACTTTTAAATGCTACATGTTACAATGTTATTTGCTCATTATGTCTATCATTTGTTATTCAGTTTCCTAATGTTATTTTACATATCACATCCACCTATTGACCTCAATCTCCAACATCAACGGTGAGGTGCTCCCAGCCATAGGGTTCTCCATATTACAACATCGATCATAACTAAATTATTAAGACTATCTTAATTTAATTTTTAATATAACAATGATAAAAGTGTGTAATCATTTATTCAAATTTCAAGTGTTCCAAAAGATTACTCTGTAACCAAAACTTAGAAATTTAATAAACTCCTTAAATTAATATGAAATAAAGTAATAAATATACACTAGTCTTATTTAATCATGGGGTCATGAATTAAGATCAAATTAATATAATGCTTTTTTGATAAAAAGAACAATATAATATTTATGATAAAAAATACTTCAATATATTTGTTAATAAAAGAATCAATACAGATTCAAACACGCAAGTTTAAGGTCACCCCAAATACTCACACTTACCTTGCCACGTGAGCCACGCCTATTTTGGTTACATAGTTGCATCTATGTTTTATTCTACAATATACTAGCAATGAAAACGGACCATATGCTTCAACATTGCGTCTTTCCTTTTTTTTTTATTGGCTCTTCCCTCTTTTCGTATAAATTGTTTTTTATAAAAAAATTGGTGGAAAAAGGTGCACGAGTCTTTTATAGTAAGTATAATATATATTTTTTTTAATGAGATTTTATTGTTCACGATAGAAAGGAAAGAATATTTGAGAGATCTTAAAAAGATTTTAGTGAAAAGAAATAATTTAAAAGTATTTCAATGGTCCAGATTAATTCTTAATAGATCAACGATTGATATTGATTGATTACCGTAGTCGAAAAAAAATTTGACTACCTTATAATTTTTCATTTGGAATTTAGAAGCATAGATTTAACCATTTCTACTAAACTATGATTTTTTTCCTTTCTGACATCCCATTTTGTTGGGGGTGTAAGGCCTGATTTGTTATGGATAAGACCACGTTATTTTATGACCCAGAAAATTCATCTGTTCATGGCGAACATTTCGTAATGCTACTTAGAGTTGGAATCGAAATCGAAAGACGTTGTTGAATGCTTAAGTAAGGATTTTATTAAAAACACTAACAATTCTTAAGAATCAAAAATTCATAAATTTAATTCATAAAACCCCAAAAATTTGAATAAATAATTGAACTAAACAACCATGAAATTACGATACAAGAAATAAATCAAAAAATTACTTAGAAGTACCCTAACTTTTGAAGAAACAATTTTTTGGTACCCTAACTTTTCAAAACTAATTTTGGGGTACTCTTACTTTTAGAATTAGAAAGTATTAGGTAAATTTCTGGCGAAACTCCGATTGATTCAAATCATTAAAACAAACGGCATTTTCGTCCACAAAACACTTAATCAATTTCCCGCCTAAAACTCACCGATGAATTCAAATCATTGGCCGAAAATTCACCTAATTATTTCTAATTCTAAAAGTTAGAACTGCAAAATTAATTTTTAAAAGTGCAGATCAAAAACATTTCACCAAAAGTTAGGGTACCCCTACGTAATTTTTTTGGAAATAAATGGGTTGAACCAAGGAAGCCACTGAACTGACAACGTAGGTTGGTCGGCCCACTGTTAGTCAAATTAGTGCCTTTTGGTCAACAACCCTAAAAAGACCACCTGGACCCACAACAAAGTCGTCTGGCTTTGCCGCATGGCCAGCGGATCTATTTTTCTTATTTTGAGTGTTATTGCTGATTCATTTAGCCAAATTACAAATGTGATGGGATACACATGAATTAAAGAATGGATTAAGAGGAAATGTTATGAGTCTGATAATTAAAGAATTCTCTTATTTTTATGTTTTAATAAATAGACTTTACTAAAATCATATTTAGGCTTGAAAAGAGTAAAAGGGGAGAAATTTGATAAATTTCATATTAGAACTATTATGTCATGCAGAATTTCAAAGTAAAAATTACAGATTACACAAGTAGTATATAACTATTTTACATGATTTTACAAAATAAAGGTAAAATAACAGAATTTAAAAGAAGTAGGTTGACCTTAGTCACTTAGCATTCAAAGAGAAGAAGTAGGAGGGAGAAGCATGATAAATTCACTCAAGGTTAATACGCTGAGAGAATTTATGGTCCGGAATAATGAAGGCAAGGTTTCTATTTATAGGGAAAAGGTTGCAAATTAATTGAAAGATTGTGGGAACAGAAATATTGGAATAAAGGGTGATATTGTCCGCAATAAAATAAAGGGAATGATTATCTTCTTGAAAGGAAGACCAGCCGGCTTTGGCATAGCAATTAGAATTATTTTAGGATTTTTTGGAAAAGGAAAGGAATAATATGGACTGACTATGGCGAAAAAAGAGAAATGTCAACCTCCTTTGGGGTTGAACGGAACTTAACTGTGTCAAAAGACATAAGGTCGACTGACTTTAAAGAGGTTGACTTTGACTTTTTGAGCGAAGGCCAGCTGTGCTTGGGCATGACAATTAGAGTTATTTTAGGATTTTTTGAAAAAGGAAAGGAATAACATGGACTGACTATGGCAAAAAAGGTAAGTACAAAAAAAGAGAAAGGTCGACCTCCTTTGCGGTTGAACGGAACTTAACTGTGTCAAAAGAGATAAGGTCGACCGACTTTGAAGAGGTTGACTTTGACTTTTTGAGCAAAGGCCAGCTGGGCTTGGGCTTGAGGTTTGACTTCTTGACCATTTGGAGCAAGGCCATATGGCCTTGGGGCTAACGTGGGCAAGTTCCAAGTGAAGGTTGCCCGGCCTTGAAAAACTATGCACGCGCAACCCAACCTCAAAGGATAATAATTCTCTCATCCAACCTCCGATTGACACGATTCAAGTCTTGTTGGAAAGCTTATAGTTGCGCTTCAAGATCCTAAAATATGACAAACAATGGGGGTCTATGGAAAAAATGGAGTTCGAAAGAGTCGACCTTTCTATGTGAGGAGGATGGAAAATAGATGCTTTCGAGGTGGAAATGATGGAAAATGATAAACTTTAGTGAGATGTTTAGAAATGGATGAGAGTAGGATATTTTGTGAAGACGAAGGATGCAAGCTACATGCTCGGTCAAACTCAAATCCAAGTCTAAAATATATATTAAAAAAAAATTGTTTACAAATTAATTACAAAACCAAAGACAAAATCTAGTGTCTACAGATACCCCTCACTTTGATCAAGTCTGAATAAAACGACGATCCAAATAGTCTTGATATTTTTGCTCATGCTGATAGGACTCAGAAATGGTCTTTTGATCCTCGGTTAATGTTTGGAGGCTGGGTCCTGTGTTTGATGTTCGCTTATTGACTAGGTTGACACTTTGACGGACTATGTCGTTCGTTGAATGATTGCTGACGAATTTCATTGGGCTTTACCAGAATGCACTTTTCATTGAGTAATAGTCGAAGAATTTTATCTGGCTTTGTCGGACAACGCAGTTCTTTAAAGTGGTAGCTGGAACTTCCCAGACTTGCTTGATTACCGGAACCTCCCGGTCTTGCTTGCTTGATGATTGAAAACCTGAACCTCCCAGACTTGCTTGCTAGATGAAATGAGTGTCGGAACCTCCCTGGCTTGCCAACTTGATAATTGATGGCTGAAACCCCCCGGACATGCTTGCTTGATGATTGTCGAGACTTCCTGGACTTACTTGCTAGGTGTAATGAGTGCTAGAACCTCCCGATCTTGCCTGCTTGATAATTGATGGCAGGAACCTCCCGAATTTGCTTTCTTGATGATTGCCAGAACTTCTCGAACTTGTGTGATAGATGAAATGAGTATCGAAACCTCCTGATCTTTCCTGTTTAATGGTTGTCGGAACTTCTAGAACTTGCTTTCTTAGTGAATGATTGTCGAAACCTCTCGGACTTGAGGGATGAAGGTTTTCTCGAACTTCCTAAATTTGTTTTCATGGTGAATGATTGCTAGAACCACCTACACTTGAGTGATGAAGGGTTAACGAAACTTCCCGAACTTGAGTGATAGTTGACAATAAATGATCTTTCGAGCTAACCCGAGCTTGGATGATCATTCTGATGCCTTAATGACCTTTAGAGTGTGATTAGTGGTTCATATCATTATAATCTTGCTCTTAGGAGTTCAAAACCATGTCTGGGTCTTCGGATGAGGTGACATTCGGGCATGGTTAGCCCCCATTGTTCATTATTGAATGATGACATACTTTACTTTTCCTTCCTTTCTTCTCAAGGAGTAAAAGGTTATTTTACATGCAAATGGTCTACTAGACTCTAGACTAGGCAACAAAAGACTCCATGCTTAGAGTTGCGGTATTATGAATTCATGCAGACTGGTGACTTTATGCAAGTTTGACCTCTTGATGAAATCTTAAGAGAATGATGCATATTACTTTATATGTGGACACCTCAACCCAAAGATCAGGATGATGCAACCTTAACTGTTAAGGCAGCCTGTTGCACGATTTCAAGACAAGACAGGATAGAAGGGGCTTGTGATATGCAACCGTCATGGGACAGAAGAGAGTTATGGACGCAACTGACTGGGTGGCGTGCTTCCTTGAGCTACCTCAACCCTAGGCTGTTCATCGGTCCAGGATCTTACCGAATTAGGCTGGATTGGACTGGACCGAAGACCGAACAAGAGGACTGGCCTGGATCGAGGACTGAATCGAATTTTTTTTCGGTCCTAGACAGGACCGACCGAAAAAAGTTCGGTCTAGGACTAAACCGATCGAATGAACTGAATTATGGGGAAGATATGCGATTAAATTTTGCCTGAACCAATGAAGTGGTTAAACATGTATGATGGCCTGCTTGACGAGGCCGACTAGGCGTGGATCGCGTGGTGGCCGGCTGCAAAGGAGAAAACAACGGATCTATGGAGTAGGGAGTGGGGAGCGTTGGTGAAGCGGTTGAGTGTGGAGGGAGGGTAGTGGCTCTAACAGCCTTGACGGCGCTAGCGGTGGCGCCCAATGACGGCTGGTGATGGAGACCAGAGAAAGGTGGAGGGTGGAGTGGGGATTGGGGAGCGTCGAGGGTTTGAGATTGATAAACTCATAAACATTAATGCATAATGATGAAAAGTTGAAAACCATAGAAAAATAGTTGGTTTGTAGTTCGGTCTTCGGTCCTCTAATTCGGTCCACTCCTTGGACCGAAGACCGAAACTCAGTATTCTTTGAACAAGGATTGGACCAAACTATCTTCGGTCCTTTCGATCCAGTCCTCGGTCTAGTTCCGATCCAATCCTTCATTTAGTCCAAACTGGATTATGAACAACCTTACTCAACCCTATCTTTTTGAATCATTGTGGGTTGGTGACCTACTGGTTTGAACAACAGACTGATACTAGGTTGCCTATTTGTAGGGTGTGGCGAACCTCCAAACTGATCGCACATTATGAATGGTAGCAAAAATTGAAGACCATGAGGGAAGACGAAGAGGCAGTCCTTGTGTAAGAAGGAGAGTTGCAAGGCTATATCCCGTTGGAATGTTGGGTTGACTGCTTTTGGAATGTGGCAAGGCCCTAGTTGGGCATATGCTTAGGAAATCAGAGACATTAGAGTAACTATAATGGGCGTCCTTCTTGTTTTATGAGCAGATCGTGGTGCTGCTTTGATTTGATTACCTCAGAGGCAACATGGAGATCTAGGCGAGGCCCTAGTTAAGTGGGCATGACAATTAGGTGGTTGTCTTCCTTGGGTCGACTATAGATGTGGCTCCTGTTAGCCATCAATCAGGTAGTAAATTTTGCACTAGCACTTATAACCAAGCCAGAAAGCTCTAGAATGATTGAGGGGTATGGAAAGGTGAAAAAGGGTAGGTTAAAGGGGTAAGCTTGACAACTTGTATAGTTTGGTAAAAGAGTGGCCACGAAGAAGGCAATGGTTGAATACACTCAGGCTGGGACAATTTCATTAATGAACGAGGTTTATGGTGTGAGGGATAAAGAGATGTGTTGGTCGAATGCCAAGATGGATCCGAGAAGGTGTTTGGTAAAAGACACAACCAATGGGTGAACATGTCTCGGAGATGGTAGGATGGTCTCTTCTCATAAGGTGATGAGCGGTAAGGTGATTACTTGTATGTAGTGGTAATTCAAGTCTGACAGAAGGAAGGTGGAGGGTTTATGATGATGGGATATGAGAGCACTCAGAATATAGGGTTTTCTCGATCTTATTTTACCTAGCTTGCCCGAATAGGGTTTACAGGCTAGCATCTCTTATTCTCTTGTTCAAAGACCTAGTTCTTGGATGCTAGATGCCCTCTTAAGTGAATTGAAGCAGCCAAACTTCAAAGAGGTTCCCCTATGTATCCAGTATGAAATCAGGTCAACCGTAATTCTCAACGCGCAGCTTAAACGAGTTGGTGCCTCAATTAGGGTTTATATTGTCAGTATCCCAACAATATTCAATTTATTTGAGTTCTTTAATCAAGTTAATATAAAAATTATATATTTTGCTAGAGACCCCTATAATTAGTGATTAAATGGTTTAATCACAACTATATTATTTTGTCCCAAATGGTCACACAAGTTAGTGCCTTGGGACAATGTGTGTATATAATTTGATTTTGTACCAAATGATATTATTATATATAATTTGATTTTTGGAAAATCAATTAAAACCCCTCAAAATAAGGGGGTCACGACTGTGACAGTTGATGTCATGCTCGCGACCTCTATTGGGATTTTGAGGATGCTATATAAGGTTGTCATATTCGTGACACTTAAATGTCACACTTGTGACATCCCTTATTATGGAAAAGATTTAGGGTTTCCCCTCTCCTTTTAGAGTTGGGAACTCTATAAAAGGAATGGGAATCCCAAGCCTTCCTTTAAAGCAATTACGGGGAGAAGTTTTAGAATTCCTCATCTTAAACTTCTTCCCTTTTGCCCTTGGCTTAATATTTAGGAATAATCAAAATACATTCACATACATTCATGTTGATCTCTATAAGATCGTGATCATCCGGTCTATCAACTAGGATCCTTTTGAGCGGCTACGTGGACCTCGGTGGAGGATCGCTACGTTGTGATCTCTGGTGCCCTCGAGTCCTGTAGTCGGAGTGTTGACATATATAATTCCTATCTGCTATTTGTTTTCTTAGGTTGGGTAGATTTGGTGAAATCATAACGGTTATGATTTCTTTCGCCCCTATTCATCTAGCCTAAATAGGAATTAGGCTAACCTAAAACTCATAAGTGGTATCAAACCCGCAGATTACATGCTTGTGATTATATTGCTTGAAATATGTTTTCAATGGTTGAATCATGTATTTTATGTTGGTAGATTAGTTTTATGCCCGAAGTGTGGACTTTGATTGGATTGGATCTATAGTTCAAAAAATTACACTAGGTACCCTATATTTTGTGGAAATAATTTTTTGCTTCCACTACTTTTGGTAATGATTTTTAGGTACCTTAATTTATTGGTGTAAGAATTTTTTGGATCCTGAACCACCAGAGTGTCGCTGGAAATTCAAAATCTCCCTGAAACACGACTTATTTGTTTCAAATTAAGGTTAAGTTTGTTTGTTTGCTTCCAAATTAAGTTATGGGTTTCATCAAATACATTTTTAATCTTGTTTTTATGCAATCAATTTGATTGTCTATAAGTTAAATTTCGGGATTGTAATTTTGAAGATGAACCCTATGAATTTAAAATGGGTAATATTGAAAATTTGGCTTATTTGCATTCAATATTTATTGAAATTAAGTTAGGCTTTTGATTCTTACATGTTGAATCATGTTTATCTGCCTTCAATTTGAGTTTTCATGGCTTAAATTAGGTAACATTGAATATTTGGCCTATTTCTAGAACCCTAGCAATTTTCCAAATTTGATATGTTAGTCGGGGCTCAATTCGTGTTTTTTATGCTAATTTAATTTAGGTGATTGTTGTATGCTTATTGAATCATGTTTATGAAGAGATATATTCAAAAAAATGCAAAAAAAAAAATTCATTTGTATGCATGTTGAATCAAGAACACAAGCGATTTTTTGACAAAATTTTCGAATTTCTAGCGACATTCCGGTGGTTTAGGGTCTGAAAATTCTTACACCAATAAATTAAAGTACCTAAGAATCATTATTGACCAAAAGTAGTGGTATTAAAAAATTATTTCCCCAAAACAAAGGGCGCTTCAATGTAAATTTTTGTCCATAGTTAGTGTTAACGCTTGTTTTAATGGTTAAAACTAGCATGAAATTAACTTAGCCTGGATTATTTATGAAATAATCAATGTTCATTTTATAAGCATTAGGTTATTGATTGGTTGAGTTTGATTTGGTGTTTAATCATCCATGGGTCTAGAAAATTCTAAGAGGGTCACGGTCGTGGCATGTGATGTCATACCATGATCCGTAGCTAAAAGTTTAGCCCCTTGTACAAGACAATGGGGTCATGATCGTGACACTAGGTGTAACGCCCATGACATAGGCAAAACTCGTTGCCCCCTTCTCCAAGGCAGAGGATCATGGGCGAGACGTTGGACGTCACGCTCGTGATCTCTTATGTGTTCGTGACCCTCTCCAAGCCTTGGGACACGACCATGACTTAGAAGTCATGGTCGTGTCCTCCTATAGCAAATGCATGCTATAGTCGTGACTTTGGAGGTCAAGCTCGTGACCTGTATGGAAAAATCAAGAATTGAAAAAAAGATTGGAGTCATAGTCGTGAGCCGTGACATGTGATGCCACGCCCATAACCTGTGCTATTTCAAGAATTCTTGGTATATCAAACCTTAGGAAATTTGACATTTGAGTATAAAGTGTTTGGACTTAAATTTTAATTTCCGATTGTATTCTCGGATTAAAAATGTTTTAATTTATAGTCTCACGTACACTAGGTTATTCCAATATTACTGTAGCAAGAGAAATGTTAATTTTAGAAATTAACTTGCAACTCAATCATTAGGGCATAGATCAATTATTTATAGGCTTTTGAAAACTTTACGAATAATATTGAGAGTGATTTGGTATCTTTTGAATTTGAAAGGAAATCTGCTTAATTTATGAAATTACGAGAATTTGTATGTGTCTAGCTCTTGAATTTTTGGAATTTCAAGTGTAAAAGGATATTCTCTCTAGCTTAAAATGGTTTTAGGACTTCGAGATAAACTTAATAAAATTTTGATTTTTATTGAGTTAATTTAATAATTTAAGATTTGATATGCAATGTGATTAGGAATCTCTAATGAATCCAAAAGGGATTTTGGTTCATTTTCTTATTTTGGTGTTTATGCTTTATAATCATTTGCTTTTAGTAATGGTTATTAAAGTATGTTTGATATATATGATATATTTATTGCAATGCCACCAAATTTAATTGTTGAATCGCGCGCTCTTAGCATGACTATAGTTAGTCAGTTTTATCGGTTTGCATACCTGTTTGGGTGAAATACGATATGTGAATCATGGTTTTGAATATGAATTTAAAGCAGTTAAATTTTATTCGAAATTTGTTGTAACCTCATGAGATGAGGCTCCTTTTGTAATTGCTTGTAATATAGAGATATCAAGTCAAGTTGAGCCTAAATGCGACGAAAATGATGGTTTGAGTAGGATCCATGTCCATGGAGTTGCAAGTTCAAGGAGTTCTTGAACACTTTCAAGGAGGAGTTCTTGAAGACTAGCTAGGCTTAGTTGAATAGTTTAATTTAAGTATAGATGACCACTTGGGGATTTTACTTTTGCTTTAAATCGTTTATAACATGTTGTTTTATTATGTCTTTTGCACGCTTTTTCACAAGAGTTCACCTAGAATTGCATATTTAGGATAATAAAATGCAATCTCAAAGAATGTAAAGCATGATTGCTCATCCCAATAACCCCCACTTAGATTATGGCTTAGTTGAATAGTTTAATTTAAGTATAGATGACCACTTGGGGATTTTACTTTTGCTTTAAATCGTTTATAACATGTTGTTTTATTATGTCTTTTGCACGCTTTTTCACAAGAGTTCACCTAGAATTGCATATTTAGGATAATAAAATGCAATCTCAAAGAATGTAAAGCATGATTGCTCACCCCAATAACCCCCACTTAGATTATGGGTAGTCTTGCTAAAGCGAGTTATTCCATTAATTGTTAATAAGTTGGGTGGGAGTTAGGTTTGTTCACACTAGAAAAATGCATTAAACAAATATTATGATAAAATCAAAATATCTATTTGAATATTTTATTTAAAAAATGAATATATTAAGGTGGTTCTTTTTTTAGCCAATATTAAGATGGTTAATCATTGTAATTTATATAAAAGATTAACTCAACTAACGAATTTTTAGATGGTTACTGGAGCATATGGCGAGGTGGGAATAGAGGATTAGAATAGAGAGAGAATAGTCTTTGCTTGATAATAATAATGTTAATGTTGTTCTTGAGGAGTGAACATGTAGAGGAGAGGATGATGGATGAGTATAATGTTCTTAATGTTGGATGATAACTTGAACCCAAATGAATACTCCAATCTTGAGGACTAAATAATCATAGACAAGAAAGATAACAAGGATCTTGAACACCCAAAGAACCAGATATGATCTTGGATAAAGGAGAATCCACTACCAAGACCTAACATCCCACCATGATTATTAGATAAGGATTGTCCACCAGTAATCAATAAAGGAATGACTTGCAGCACCACCATTAACAAATGGATAAAGTAAACTAGATTTTAGAGAGGGAAGAAAGCATCAAGCCGTTCCATTTCATTCATAATCAAAGTCATCAAAAGTCCCTTCCAAAATATTAACAAGAGTTATTTATATATAGAAGGAGGGTTTTGAACAAAAAATAAGGTCGGATCAGGGGCGTCACGGGCCTGACGCTTGGAGTCGCGGTCGTGACGCCGCGATGGATTTCCCAAACTTCGCTCTCAATGAAAACCTGTCACGGCCGTGACGGCTTGATCGCGGCCGTGACATCCTGTTTGTCAGCCCAAGCAATCATGTCTTCAGGGCCACGGTTGTCCCCATGATGGTCATGTCCGTTACGAGCTGTTGGACATTCCCTCACTTCTTTAACACCTCCTATCAATGTTAACCCAAGTCTTTCTCCGTTATTGGTGCCAAGATGAAAAGAACCCCCAACTAAAGGGTGTCCCGGGTCACCCCTGGGATGGTGTTGATGTCCTCTTCCGGTTCCGGGTCCACCTTGAAATGGACCCCACACCCAACCCGGTAGTTGATTTACTCGGAAAGTCCAAGGGAAGTACGAACGAGGGTGATGGCCAAGAACGTTGAGGCTCAAACCCTACCTCGATACCGTTCAGTTACAAAATATATTAATTTAATATAATGATATCATATAACAACAACAACAATACCAAGGTCCAAAGTAGTTATAGTGCAAGGTCTGAGGGGATCCTTGTGTATGTAGCTTTCCTTAATCTCTTCATACTGCCTAACATGGTGTCCTCAATTCTTCTAACGAAATGCCCGTACCATCTCAGTTTGGTCTCTCAACTTATTCCAGATAGGAGCTACCTCTAGTTTAGCTTGACACACATCATTTCTAATCCAATTCAACCTAGTATAACTGCAAATTCACCTAATCCTCCCTATCTCCGCCATGTCCAACCTTTGGCAATGTATCTTCTTAGTTTCCCAACATTCAGCTCCATATAACGTTGTCGGTCTAACTACAATACAAGACACTTTACTCTTAAGTTTAAGAGAAACTCTCCAATCAAACAAAACTCCTAAAGTCGCTCTCCAATTTCGTCAACCAACCTTAATTCAATGAGTAATATCCTCACGAATTTTACCATTACTTTGTAAGACAAAACCTAGGTATCGAAAATTCTCCACGCGAGCGATGGGGACCCCTTCAACAGTAACTTCTTGACTCTGGATCTCATTCTCAAGCCCACTAAAATGACATATATTTCGTCATTGACCTACTCAATCTAAAATCCTAAGACTCCAAGGTCTCTTTTCAGAGCTCCACCTTATCATTTAATATTTCCCTCGATTCAACTATAAGCACTATATCATTCGCAAACAACATACACCTAGGTAAAACTCATATACATGTGTGCATTATTCGATTTTGAAGTGAATAGACTGGGAACCGAACCGAGCTTTGGAAAAAGTCGCAAGTTTACGGGTTATTTTTTTCCAATTTTACTTTGGAAAAATAATCGTATCCAGAACCCCAAAAAAATTGGGCGGTTCAGGTGTAGCGTTGACAAAACTAGTTTGCAGAATTGAGGTGGGCCATTAGGAAAACTTTTAGGCTTACTAAAAGAAGCCCAAATTAATTGGGAGGAGTTTCCCAGCCTTCCAAGTTCCGACCTATTCATCGTCTTACGCCGTTTGCATCCTCTCTCTCTCTCTCTTTGCAACGGCGGCCACCATAGTTGGCGCTCCACGAACTCTGTTCTTGTAGCTGTGGTGGGAAGATCGTTAGCTTGCTTCAGGTAACATTTATCGATTTTCTTTCCTCATTCCCTCAAGTAATTGCAAACTGTGGCTTGTCTCAGATTCATTTCCAAGGTTTTGCTCTCTTTAGTGTTTGCTCAACCCTTCTCGTCAAGATGGCTTGTTTTAAATCTTTGTTCTGTGCTCTCTTTTTCTCCAATGATCTAAGCATCGAAAAGTTAGGGTTTATGTTTTTCGTTCTGTTCCTTTGTGGAAGACTACTGACTTTTAACAAAATCGTGTACTGTTGTTCTTTTGGTGACTTGATGTCTTGCTATTTTCTTTTTCGCGTTTGCACAAATGGATTGGTAGAATGTGTTCTTGGGAGCATATCTTGGTGAGCAAACTGGGTATATATGTACTATTTTGCTCAATGTTGCTTTGTAACAAGTTCAAATCGAGGCTGTCAGTAGTAATTTGCTTGGTGGGTAGTTCTAATTGGATGTAATATTGTACTTGTGTGAGCTGTTGGAGAGGTTTGGTTTACATTTGGCCCAATATTTTTTTCTTCATTTATTCGCTCAATGAGATTTGTTTCTCAAAGGGCAGTCGGTTGCTGGAACATTTGCCCTGGGTTTAGCAATCAATTTACATCTTGGAATGCCCTCATTATGATAAGGTGAGAAAATTGTGATTTGATGACTGCCTAGTTCATTTTACAATGTGCTCTCAAGAGAACTTCAGACTTCTTGGACTAAATCTGTGCTTCAGTGCTTTTTTCTTTTCTTTTTTTTTTTTGCCCCGGGGAGGGGGGGGGGGGGGCTAGTTCCTTGGTTTTTATTCTGAATTCCGAAGCACAAAGTCTAATGGGGAGAAACGAATTGTACATTTTTTTAATGTGAATGTTGCATTGTTACTCATGCATGTGGCAGGAACTTATGTTTGCTATGTATTTGTTTTCTGATAAATGGAAACTGAAACGTAGTTTGTTTTGGGCTTTACCTAGGTCTTGTTGATCACTCTGAACCATCAAGATCAATGGCGGTAAGGAGATTTTCGCTTGATATTTGAGATGTTGGAGTGGACTAGTTGATGGGCTTTTCCATCCAACATTCTTTTTGGGCTCCTTTTGCTACTGCTCTGATCTTTCTCATGTGCAGACTGTACCAGTTAATCCTAAACCTTTCTTGAACAATTTGACTGGAAAGCCTGTTATCGTTAAGTTGAAGTGGGGAATGGAATACAAAGGTACTTTCTTTGCCTTTTTTTTTTCCACCCAGAATTAAGACCTATTTCATTCAGTTCTCCGTCGTTTCATGATCTGTATTATGTCTTGGGTAGCGGATTCATTCTTACTTTGGTTATTCAATCTGCAATGACAAAATTATTACAAAGCTTTCCATTGGTGATTTACAGGTTATCTTGTGTCAGTAGATGGCTACATGAACTTGCAGGTGCTTGCTTATATCTATTATTACGTTTAAGTTAGCATTTTTTTTCAAAGCTTGATGCTTTTATATGCTCTCTTGTATTAGTGTCATACACATATAAAAGTTTCTTTTCTTGTATTTGATCTGTGATGAGGCCTTTTCGGGAGATTATGTATTAGTGTTAAGGTGTAACCAATGTTAAGGAACATGTACTCACCAAAAGTTTTTTCTTGTACTTGATCTGCAAAGAAGCTCTGTTTGGGAGTTTATTGATTAAAGTTAAGTGTAAACAATGACAAGGAACAGTAGTCTCTACTTATGCACTCTTGGGTGTTTAGTGAATTAGTGGGAGTAACAAAGATTTAAGAGTAAAACCCAATATTAGTTGAACTCGACCTGTGGGAGAGGGGCTATTGCTCGCTCTGCAGTCCTCCATGGGGGCGGTCTTTTCTTTCTCTCCTCCCTGAAGGATCTAGCATTCTAGCTGTCATTAGTTGCTAATTTTCTTCTTTGATTGTCATGGCTGCAGCTGGCTAACACAGAGGAGTATGTTGATGGCCAAATGACTGGAAATCTTGGAGAGATTCTCATCAGGTTTGTCACCATTCTTACTCTCGGTTTTTTGCTTTTCGTATGGCGTTTTTTTTTCCTCAAAGTAATCAAATTTCCCAAGCAGAGGTTCAGCACCTCACCCTCTTGGCTTTTAACAATGTCAATGTGTAAATGGGCTAATGTTGGTAAAATTGTAGTTGTAGTCTGTCTGGAGTTACTGGTGCCCAATGGCGTGCCTTTGTGTAATGAATACAACCACCTTTGTATATTCCTTGTGTGACAGTGTATATAAGAAGGTATAGGTGTATACAGTTGTTTCCTTATTCTTGGGGTTAACATTAAGATATAGTCTTTCAGCTCTGTACATCTTAAACAAAATGGCCAGTAAAGACCAGAAAGTGAAATTCGCGCAACTGTTTATATTGGTCCTGATGGAAAGTTTTGTGGTTGTTGAATTTGCAAGGCTGCCTTATGCTTGTCAATTCTGATAATATCAATTGGTTATGGTGTAGATAACAATGTTTTCGGTGCTCACCCATTTGAACCTGGTTTAGGGCCCTATGGCCTACTGATGCTCGCAAATCTTAAATGGCCTTTTCAATGATTTTGTGTCTTGTACAGGTGCAATAATGTCCTGTATTTGCGTGGTGTGCCTGAGGATGAGGATGTAGCGGAGGATGATCGTGACTGAGGAGATCTGCTTAGTTGTTGATGATGTAGCTTTTATTAGTGTAATACATGAAAAATGTTTGTAGTTGGATGAAAAGTGCTACCTCAAAGCTCATGCGAGACGATTGTGTAGTGTCTAGCAAGTATTGAACTTGAGTTACATTTGTATCATGTGAGGTTCGTCAATATTGCTCTGAAAATGCTTCCAAATTGAAGGCACAGCTCTCTCGATCTCCTTTTAGACCCCATTTTACGTACACCTTAGGTCACGTTCTTCGACTGGTGAAAATCTCCCCGTGCAAAGTTGCAATTCTATTGTCAGCAAACTTAAAATTGCGTTTGACAATCTTTGGAGTAACGTTTGTTTAGCTAGTGTCGTAATTAGCTCTACTTTGATTATATATTTTGAACGTAATGTTTATGAAAATTGAATTTTAATAATGCCAAATTTTGGCAATCGGATGAGAATAATCCCGGTCCCAAAAAAACAATATTGTATTTTCTAGACCACCACTCAGTGTGAATTTCATTTGTAGATTTTGACTTGTGTTTCTCTCAAACTTAATATAACACTTTCTCATGATTTTTAGTAAATTTACAAATTTTGTTCCAAATTTTTTTGATTTTATTTCTAATTTTTATGATTTTCACCTTTTATTCCTTAAAAAATATCATACTCCCTCCGTTCCATATTAATTGACACATTTAAAAAAATTTCACATACCAAGGTTTAACTAAAAAAACTACCTTCATAATTAAATGATACTATTTTCCAAGTTGTTTTTCGGATATCAAGGTGTAGGTAGTGAGAGAATGTGAGTAGGAGTAGTTATTATTGTTTGAAAAAGTAAAAAGTTAACATAATTATTAAAGTTAAATAATTAAATTAGGTATCGGGAAATTGAAAGTGACAATTATTTTGGAACAAAAAAAGTTAGTTTAAGTGTCAATTAATATGGAACGGAGGGAGTAATAATTATTCCGATTCTCAAAAAATTCTAAAAGTTCATTTATTAATTACATTTCATAATCACTGTGTGCATGAATTAAGAAATTAGAAAAATCTAAAAATTTTAAAAACTCAACAGAGAAAATATGGACATAGATTTGAAACAAAAAAGTACAATTTTTTCTGAGACCGCTAGCATATCAAAACAAAACATAGATTATTATCATATACTTGTCAAAAATTGAGATTATTATAATTCAATTTTCCTAATATTTTATTGAAAATTGTAACATTATACTTTCAGCAATATTTTCACAATACGTTATAATATCTGTAGGCCTAGTTTCTATTCTTCATAACTTTTGGGAGAATTTTGTAGCATTTTGATGGGTGATCTGGTTGCCTGTATCCTTGTTAGAAGAGGCACCCTAATCCACGCCCACTCAACTTGTTAAAATAAGAATAAATTGACAACTTTTTCACTACAATGACTGTAATTTCACATGTGAATTATATATATAAATATTTACTATCAAAAATTTTATAATTATTTTACATATAAAATGATTTACTGTCAAAATTTTTAAAATTGACCTTAAAAATGAAGTCATATGGTCTAAGAGTAGCTGAGTAGGTGCATAGTAAACTTGATAAATATGTTGGTTTTGCTAAATTTACTATCCATTTGGTATATAATGGAAATAAGAATGAGAATTCATAATGAGAACAAAAATGAGACATAATGAGAACAAAAATGAGAATTCATAATGGAAAGGAGAATAAGAATGTGTTTGTAAATTTCCACAGTCCTTGTTTGTTCTATTATAATTCAAAGTGGGAGTGCGATTGAAAATAAATATACATTTACTAGAATACCCTTTATTAATTTAAATAGAATGTGAAAGTATTGATAATATTAATTAAGTATGAGGATAATATTGATAATTAAATTGACTTATAAATTGCCATCCATCCTCGATAACATGAGTTTTTCTTTTTTTTTTTTTTAAATTTCCATTCCGAATACCTTATTTTTAACTATTTCCATAAAACATACATAGAAATTGTATTACCAATATATTATCTCCGCTCCCGCCTTTCCACTCCCTCATACCATATCCATCCCCGCTCCCACCTTTACACTCCCTCATACCAAACATCCTCAAATTAAAACATTTTTTTTTGGGGTGTGTGTTTGGTTGAGAGGAAAACGATTTCTGAGAAAATGGTTTTCCATAAGAAATGGTTTTCCATGCTAAATTTTTCCTTGTTTGGTAGGAGATAAATTATTTTTCGGAAAATGACCATTTATGTCGATATAAGTAGCGATATATGTTACAAATGAAAATATTTGGAGCTCAAAATTCATATTTGAGCTTTTCTTAAACATTTCTAACGTGTTATAAAGTTTCGTGACAAACCGATGAAATTGAATTTTGCTTTTAAGTTTCAGTCATATTTAACCGCAAAAAAATGTCGACAAAAGTGGCGATATATGTTACAAATGAAAATAATTGGAGCTCAAAATTCATATTTGAGCTTTTTTAATCATTTCTATCGTATTGTAAAGCTTCGTGACAAACTGAGAAAATTGAATTTTGCTCTTAAATTTCAGTCATATTTAACCGCAAAAAAATGTCGATAAAAGTGACGATATATGTTACAAATGAAAATATTTAGAGCTCAAAATTTATATTTGAGCTTTTCTTAGTTCATACTATCAAATCATAAAGTTTCGATTCAAACGGTTCAGTTTGAATTTTTAAAAGTTTCAGTCAGTTTTAGGGCAAAAACTTCTAATTTGATGTATATCGAGATAAATGTTATCAAATAAAAATATTTTGAGCTAAAAATTTATATTTAAGGTTTTTTAAATCAATTCTATCGTGTTATAAAATTTCGAGCAAAACCGTTAATGTTAAATTTCGGCCTCAAATTTCAGTTAGGGTTAGTAGTAAAAATCGATCCAACAATCAATGATGGAAAATGATTTTTCTAGGTTAATCAAAGGAAGTCAATTTCCTCCCTTTAAAGAAAATGATTTTCTTTGGAAATGATTTTCTAAACTTTTTTTGTACCAAACACTAGAAAATTGGGAAAACATTTTCCAAAAAAATATTTTCTCCCCTACCAAACACACTCTTGAAAAAAAAAAAAAAAATTCTTCATTTGAACAACTAGCACATCAATGACATCATGGCATCGGAGTCACACGGGGGTGAGTTGCAGATTTGCAGTCTTTGTAAACGTAGGCTGAGAAGAGAAGTGAGAACATATGGCAAGGAAACCAAGGACATGGAACATAAAATCTACACAAGATGACTTGACAATGTTGGAAAGATATATAGTTGGCCAAAATAACTCTGTGATTCATTTAACCGTTGATGAAGGTGATACAAAGCTGGAATAACCAATAAACCAACAATTCAACCAATGACTCTACTCTCAAACTATATATAGATAACCCGGAACATGAAACAGAAAGAATAAAGAAAAAGTTGTGAAAATTAGAACCAATGGGGAATTATAGAGATGTTGAGATTGTGAAGAAGACAGAGAGAGTTAACGACGACAATGAGGCTTGCACATATAAAGGCAGTCATAGAAGCAGCGGCCTCCACAGTGAAGTGGGCAATCCAATCTCATCCCTTTGCATCTTCCTTCCCCTCTGCATTCTGCATACTCTCCCAATCTGTACTCTCCCCTCCCAGGCTGCCATCCTCTCCCACATGGGCCCCACCTGCTCCACCCTGCTCCGCCACCTCCCCATCCCCAACCACCACCTCCTCCTCCTCCTCCACCGCCACCACCACCACCACCACCACCACCGCCGCCGCCGCCACCCCATCCCCATGCAAATCCACCTCCTCCTCCTCCACCACCACCACCACCACTGCCACTACCACTGCCACCGCCATTGCCGCTGCCTTTCCTGTCATTGAATACTACCCGAGAGTAGCTAGAACTAGAACTTGCATGGTTTTGGTCGCTACTCAATGAAGAAATTCTGTTTACTTCATTGTCTTTTGAATTTGCAGCATGGTGGCTGCTACTGCATAATTGACTTAGCAACGCCATGGAAATTAGCAAGGACGTGAGATATGAAGTCATCGACATCTTCTCCATGGATATTTCTATGTAGGAAACTACTAAGGGATTATATTAGAAAGGAGAGGGAAGTGCACAATCTGCAGTATGTGTACGTGGTATATATACTATGTACTCTTCTTAAAACTACATCATGCTTACTGTTCAAGTCATCATCAGTCTCTAATCTCTATCTCTCTCTGGATGGTGGTGTGTATGAGTATAGAATACTAAAATAGAAGACACAGAGAGAGATGGCATGCTGTACATCATTATTCATGTATGTATGGGGATTGGCATGCCAGTGGGTAGAAACTCCCTACTACCTATCAACTTTTCCACCAAAACAACTATACGTACAGATTGGTTTTACGAGAGCAATAGCGTTTAGATTAGCATTTAGCATTTTGACCGAGTGTAAACTCTAATTGTGTTCGGCAAGTTAGTGTTTAGCGTCTCAAGTAGCATTTCCTAAAACGTTAATAAAGTTAATGTCTAGCATTTAGAGTGGCGTTTCATAATTATTGGTTACAAAGTACCCTTTAAAAATTCTATGTTTGAAAATTATTCATATACGTTTATGTCAATTCACATCAATTAGCTAACTCAACCGCTAAATTTACTAAAAACAAATTTTATTTGAATAACTATCTACTATGCACTACATAAACCCTTGTCTAGTTCGCTATTTTTACCAAATAGGGCCTACATGGTAGAATTAGCTCCAAAATAACAGTGGTACATTGATTATCTGATGGAATTGATCGAGCGATAAAGAGAAAAGGCTAATTCGAGATTCAATATAAGTGTCAATCTTTGCCATAAAATTTATGTCATTGGCTGGAAGACTATAAATCAAAGCCAAAAGGAAAAGAATCGGTGATCAGAAGCAGGAGGCTAGTTTTGAACATACAGCCAGCTAACAATAAGTTCAGTTCTATGTTATGTATAAGCAGGTCCCTTAATTTGAACCAAAACTACAGGATTTAAAATCAGTTCCTTCACTTGATTTATGAAGAAATGAAGTGTTAAACTCAAATAAATTTTCAGAGCACTACAGGTGCACAAACTTTAGTTGAGTCTTGACCCAATATGTGGGCTCCCTATTCCTACTTAATTAGGGCAGTAATGGACACAGAGAGTGCTACTAATGACTGATGAGACCTAATTACATTAATATATTAACGTAGCATGCATGATTAGTATGATGCTAAGAATTCTAAAGTTGAGAGCTAATTGGTTAAAAGGCAAGCAAAAGGCTGCAACTGTTAGAGACAACCATCATATCTTTCTTTTGTGTTTCTCCTTTTCCCCTAATTTTCATCCCAATGTATGTAGGAATACACCATGTTTTCATTTCTCTTTACAATTCCTCCTCATCATTTCTGTCACTCTGATGATGCCAGTAGGTCCTGTAACCAATGTTAGGCACCCCCCAAAACCCACCCAACACACACAAAACAGAGAAAAAGAAAAAGAAAAAGAAAAACACAAAGTATACAAAATAACCACAAATGAAAAGGAATTGTTGATTTTCCTTTTTGTGAATGAGGGCATAAAGGTCGATATACATAGGAATTAGGATAGACTTAGTTCTTTAGCTACAACTTTGAAAGAAAGCGGATTAAGCTAATCCATCCAGGGAGAAGCTGGGTATGATCATGAACGGACGCCGTAGATTAGATTCAATATTTTACACGGGCCATAATACTAACAATAAACTCGATTTTGTATAATTTATAATGCTGTGTACTCGAAAAATTAGTTACACACAAAAGATTGAGGAGGGTCGTGGCTCGGTCCCCTCCACTCGTTCCTTTGCCACTATTCATCTAAATGATTGTCATAATACATATCATGGATGATTGCAACTCATAACTAACTTAACTAATTAATTATATAATCAGCAACTGGGCAAAACCATCTCTGAAATATTCTTGAAAATATCCCCCCCCCCTCTCCCTCTCTTCTTTCCCCAACAAGATCAAACAGCAGCCTATACTTAGGTGAGCCACCAAATTGCCTTCTTCATCACTAAGCATTTAGATTATATCTCATTCTCCATCAATCCCACCAAAAAATAATAAAACAAAATCCCAGCAAAAATATAAAGAATTCAAGGCTGCATTTCTGATGAGTTGTATCTGACTTCACCATAACGTATTAATTTTGGTAGTCCATACATTAATTAGTAGAAAGAAGCTTTATACAGGGACCAGAGGAGACTCAAATCTAGGGCAACTGCAGGTGATTGGTCCATGCAGTGGCTTCTCAATCAAGGCAATTACATAATATTGTATTATCACTGCACATGTTTTTTTAAAAATATTTTTCTTTATCCTTCACCAGTATTGTTTCTAACAAGGTGTTTGCTGGCTGTTTGTTCACTGTTAACAATCATGAGTTTGTTTAAATTAACCATCGGCAGTAAATGATAATCTGATAGTGTTAACGATTTTCTCAAAATGTTTAAGCACTTGAAAACCTCTCTTAAAGGTTTATCACGAGTCGGCTAGAAACAAGCTAGGCTCTTCATTCACAAAGATATGGGCTATGTTACTCCAACTCTTCATTTTTCTTGCCGTAACCGTGTCGGACCTTTGAAACCCAGACAAGGGTATGACACTTGACACTTCAAATGACAATGAAAATGTATAAAATTTCTTCATAGCCGAGTCCGACACCCGTATCTGTGTCCAATATGGAGACGCATACCCGAGTCCGAGTAACATTGGATATGGGTAACCGAATGCATCTCTAAACCTTTTCTACTTCTTTTCTATAGATAGTAGGCAGCAAATGATTTTCAAATCGCAGGTCAATTGGAACCAGTCTCTTTAAATTTTGTTAGTTCAAGGGTAAGGCTGCAATATTAGAGGCCCCCTCCTTGTTCTGTAGCAGGAGTTTTTTGGAGTGCTAGATTGGGATTTTGGGTGTTTCTGCTGCTATTAGCAGCCTTGGAGCTGTTGTTTTGTCAGATGATTGCATGTACTGGGGAGAATACCACCTCACTTGACAAAATTGACCCGCGACCAATAGGATCTCCACTTTTCCCTCTACTTTTCTTGGAAAATAATTTCTGGAGCTGAGATAGCAAAAGACACCCACTACCAGCAATGCAAGCTTTTATTCTCACCATTCCTAACACTTGTGGATTGTGGACCTGTGTTAATTGAAAGAGTAGCTTTTGGAAGCTTTACAGCTACACTTTCTAATATATTCTCACCATCACTTGTATTTGTGCTAATGATCTATGACTTACAGAAAAGCTTATCAAATTTACGGCTACACAGGCTTATTTAGTGCAGTTAAGCTAATGTTCCAACATGTATTCATTTTTCTTTTTTGCTTTGTTTTTCTTTTTTGTTGTTGTTTTGGGTGGGGTTGCATCATACGAACAATTGCAACCTACTTACCTGTTAGCAATTCCTTCCCAACTCCCAAGGGCAGCGCTGACCAAATGCCACCACAACAGCTGCTTCAAAAAGGAACAACAGATATAAGGGGCATCAGCAAGATACTTACATGCAGTATATATTAACAAAATTAAACTAAGTTCCAATGCTCACACAAATTTCTAAAGTTAAATTTGCAGTGATCAGTGTGATTGATGTTATCAAAAGCTTCTCGCAGTTTTTTTTCACCAGTGAAAACACTGATCGGAATTTTAACATGGAAAATAAGCAACTACTCATGGAAATGGAACCCACTAGAATTCAGACCAATCTATCTATCATTAAACCTTGGATGAGCACATCCTCAATTAGAAACCAACAACCAAATTTGACTCGTCGGTGAAGTTAAGATCCCTCCTCCACCAATTAACCACCTTACCCTTGTGTTTGTTTTGGTATCCCTTCTTTTTTTGGTTTTGTTTTGTGTGTCTGGGGTCCGGTATCAATGTCCAACAATTCTTCATTGTGAATAACTCCTTATCTTGTACTGAATCAGGAACATTTCTAACAACCGTTCATCAAATGAGATTTGTATCACTTGTCAGTTGCATACACTTGTGATAAATAGAACATGCCTAACAACTGATTCACAAAGAATCTCTCTACTTACGTATTAGGTAGAAATAGTCGTCTAGATATCTCTAAATTCTAGTGTAGGATCCACATTAGGCTGCCTATTGTTCCTTGTTGTATTGTCTATTATTCTAAATCATAAAGCTGTTTTAGCTTATCAGGAAGATGAATTCATCTAGTTCTGAAACATTCATTTGCGTTACCTGAGAATCATAAAAAATTAACAACCAGATATATAGAGCATGCTCACAAGTTTGCCACAACAATATGTACACAGCAGCTCCTTCTCTGAGGCTTCAATTATCTCTCATATCTTGCATCGATCACAGTCAGTAAGGGCTACCTGTATCAATGGATCTTATACATCCCTAGGTTCTGCCAATTTAATGAATCACTTGCAGTTTAGTGCTCTGTATAGTTCACACGAGCATGGCTTAGTCTTTGAGACAAACATATGACTTCTTATGTTAGATGCAAAGGAAAGAAGTCATATGCTTGTCTCAAAGATGAAGCCCTGCGCATTCATCCAAGTATGAACAGTCAGGCAACTGAAACTGCGAATGACTCATTAAATCAGAAAAACAAGGGAATTTAAAATCCATTGACACAATTAGCGCTTATGACTGTGAAACAACCAGCACAGATGACAAATTTTGTTGCAGAAGTTCCAGTCTTGTATTATAGCCAAGTAATTCAAAATATGGTTTTCACAACACCAACCAAGTAAGCACCCTGCAAAGAATAAACATCATGAGTTCATTCAACCAGCAACAGCCATTGATCTAGGTCACTCAGGCTTAGCAATGTCTGGGATTTCAAGTGTTAAACTCGCCTATTCCTAAAGTTTTTTCTTTTTCCTCCAGAAAGAGTTGTCTATTCAAAATATTCTGAATGTCCAACATTTCTTTTACAAGGGTAAGTATCATAATCACTGGGCCTCCTCTACAGGGGTAAACAACAAGCGGGGTGACATATAGGGGATCCCAAAGAGCGCCACAATGTTCACCAAAGAAATTGTGGCCACCAGGATTCGAACCAAGTGGTGGATAAACTTCTAACTCGCATACCACTAGATCAGTATGCTCTAGAATGGTATGTTGAATGTCCAACATGGGTTCTTTATCCAAAATGTAATCTTTGAAAACAAACGTTATTGATTTGGGACGGAGAACTTTGTTCCTATTCAGTAGATGTAATCTCCCACAACTGGGAAATTGCTGACACGCAGCATTTCAAATGTGAGATAGTAGCATCTCTGGGTACTGTCCAACACCCTGATTTTCTCCCAGGAGAACCTTTATGCCACACACATACAAACTAAATAGGGTTAACATACCCAAGTTAAAATCCAACTAGAGCTGAAGCGACGGTAAACCCTAATTCAACAAACGCATATCTTTGTCATCACGGCATAGAATTGGTGAACAAGTGCACAAGTCATCCATCCAAAGAAGAAGTTTAATGCACATAAGAATTTGCACAAGAAATACATAATTAGCAGCATAATTTCATGATTGTAAAGCGTACCCAAAATCACTTCTCAATATCTGCGTAGAACCCAGAATCGAGGCAACTGTAATACAGAGAAACTGGTATTTTATGCTTGATCGAACTAAAGCTCAATCTATTTGAAATTCTAAATTTGGGGGAATTAGTTGTGTTGAATTTTATTTTGTGTGGATGTCCGGATCCATTGCAAGGAATTAGGGGATGGAATTATTCAAGATTTGCCTTCTTCTGCGGGCTGCTCAGGTGCCAAAAATGCAAAATGAGATGTTTAACCCCAAAATTGAAGGGGAAATTCTACCATAGTTGAATTTATTTTCAACTATGATAGTTGAAATGTATAATTATCCTTAATTTTGTCATAAAAAAATTAAAATTAATATATACATTCATTATAGGACTTGTTATTATAAGTAAATCTATATGTTAACTTATAATTTTTTACAAAATTGAATATTTCAAAGTAAATTCAACCATAGTTGAATTTTTTTCAACTATCGTAGTTGAAAAGTGAAAAGACTATTAATTTTGCCATAAAAATTAAAAATCAATGTAGGTTGATCAAAGTAACTTGATACAATAATTAACCATGTTTAGGAGGATATAAATCTTTTTAAAAAATATGTTTTATATTTAATAAATGAATGGTATAAAATTTTCAACTACCATAGTTGAAAATAAATTCAACTATGGTAGAATTTTCAAAATTGAAGCGGATGTTTAACCCCAAAATTTACTGATATGTACCCTAACTTTTGAAGAAACAATTTTTTGATATCCCAACTTTTCAAAAACTAATTTTGGGTACCCTTACTTTTAGGATTAGAAATTATTAGGTGAATTTCTGGCGAAACTCCGATTGATTAGATAAACTGACCGAAATACCCTAATTGACAATCTAAATTTCCAAATTTTCAGATAACCACACGATTAGCAGCGGAAAAGAAACACTAAGAATCAATATCAAAAACGTAAAAGAACAATAGAACAAATCAATACACTGTGAAATTGAACTTTTATAAATAATTTTCTTGTTCAAACATCTACATATAACCCTTGCACGAACACATCAACAATTTAATTTAACTATCGTGAACAGGAGGGAGCACTAAATTATACGCTGGTAGCAAGTAATGGTGGTCCAGTTGCACCTAAACCCACTGATTTCTGTTTTCTTAAATGATCAATAACTTTTTGTTATATTTATTTTCTAGCAATCAAAACTCAAAAGTTGGTATTTTTAATTGAGCTGGGGCATGTGATGAGCACTGGTTAAATTGCGCTACACGAGAACTCGATCTAAGCAAGTGGGCAATTCTATGGTTAGTTCGTATCCGCATTTCCCAATCTGAAATTCGAAATCCACACACATAATCACGTTGACAAGCTGAGTAGCAATCATCATCAAACAAATTTCATCTCAAATCTCAGAAATCAGAGCTTCGATTGAAGGAAACAATGGCGGAAGCGTCTGATGCTCTCCAACCAATTCCGCCATGCTGTCCCTGGTCTCGGCCTCGGAGTTGTCGCTTTCTGCATTTATCTCGTCGGAGAAACTCTCTACAACAAGTTATCATCGTCGTCGTCATCTTCGCATCATTGAATCTAGAGATGAAGATGATTTTCTCGTCTTTCCGATGTTGGGGTTCGATTGCAAGAGAGACGTGGAGAAGAAGAGCGAACCAATGTCAAATTGCAATATATAGAGTCAATGAATTAGGGCAACCGGCTATGAAGGTGGAGTAAGGTGCGTGCGTGTTATTGGGGATGAAAATCATGAGAGGGAATTTTCATTTTTGTTTAACAACCTTTGTTTTTTTTTTTTCAAACAAACAAAGGGCATTTTCGTCCAAAAAAATCTTAATCAATTTCCGGCCTTAAAATCACCGGTGAATTCAAATCATTGGCCGGAAATTCACCTAATAATTTCTAATCCTAAAAGTAAGAGTACCCCAAAATTAGTTTTGAAAAGTTGGGGTACTTGGAAAACATTTCACCAAAAGTTAGGGTACCTCTAAGTAACTTTTTGTAAAAAAATTGTTTCCAAGTGTCACACATTTTTTGAAACTGACGGGACATCACTTTTCTATATTGCATTATTAGGTGACAGTGAGTTTGAGTTTGGCTAATTGGATGATGTGGAATATGTGGAGCTCTATCTAGAGAGTAAAAATTTATCCCTTTATTTAACTGATTTTCCAATGGTGAGCATGAATTTGACTCATATTAATAAAAAAAGTAAGTGGGTCCTACTTAATAATATAATTAATTTGATTATATTGATAAAAATGACGTGGATCATGTGAGAGAGAAAAAAAAATATAATTAAAATATTAATGTTAAACTCGATTTCAAACTCGTCTCGCGAGACTGACAGCGAGATTCTCGCGAGACGAGTCTTATTCTCATCATTGAAATGTTTTACACGACTTCATTTCATTCTCATCTCATGTCAGGAGTGAGTCGAATTTAAACTTACCATTACGAATGGCCTTAGGGAGATGTTAGATGTCTGACATTTTGGATGACTTTTTGGAGAAAATAGCTTTTTGGGGGCATTTGACTGTTTGACCATTCAAAAAGTCAATTTGGAGTGTTTGGTGGGTTGGCAGATTGAAGTGACTTTCAACCCCAAAAAAGCAATTTTGTACAAAATTACAAAGAGTAGCTTTTTGTAAATGGCTTTTAGCTTTTTGGGATGTAAATTACTGTATTGACCACACACTTCATAAAAATTACAAAAACTGTCATCCAAATTATTTAAGGTTGTTTCTTTTAATTTTTCTTCCATCTTCCACCAAAACTACCATCCAAATTATTTTGATTGCTTATAGTATAGATTACCATTTTGGCATCTAAGATGTACAAATAAAAAATATCTTTGCAATTAATAAAAATTTTAAAAGTAAATTTGAGATAAAAATTTATAAAAAATCAACATTAATTATAAAAGTAAATTGAGATAAAATTTTAGTCTTACTCAAGAAAATTTGGCAATCAATGTACAATTTAGTTATCAGCCTATTAATAAAAATTGAACACAAAAAAAAAAAGAAAAAAACACTATCAATAAAATAATACTAGAACTATGGAGGAAAAAACCTAAAAATGGATTAAAAAATCATAATGTTAAAAAATATCGAAGATAAAGCTAAGGGTATAATTGGAAATCAAACAAAAAAATCATACTACAAACAACTAACTCTACCAAACACTTTTTACACAAACAGCTAGCACAAACAACCAATAAAAACGGCTAACAAAACAGTCAAAAGTCAAACAACGACAAAACATCCAACAACCAAGAAAAGTCCATAGCCAACAACTGGTTGCCAAACATCCCCTATATTTAATTAAATGACTCATGGTTGACATTTCGGTTATTTTGGCTGAAATCCGATGAAATATGTTAAAAAGACGAAAATATCCTTATTTTTCTCTCTAATTTGACTTAATCTACCATTCATCTCTCTTTCTCTCTCAGCAGCAGTTGTAAAGATTGAGTATCAATCCCTGTGCTCATCATGGCTTCTTGAGCTTTCTTAGATGCCTCCGAAATCACGGGAGAAGCAGCTTGCAAAGTCTCTTCTCCAGCTTGCTGCACAATCGGAGTCGTTGCATCAATTACATGCTTCAAAGTCTGGTAAATCTGTTGTGCAGTGTCAAAAATGGTAGAAACCACTTGCTGAATTTGGTCAAGTGTTTGCTTCACCTGAGAAATTCGGACAAACATTCAATTTCTATGACAGGGATATGAATCAACATTCAACACCCATCAAAATTGTAGGGGGAAGGGGGAGTGAAATATGAAATGAGATCATCTTTGTGGAGGGAGACAGTTTTGGCTTCAATGGGGGAAGTTAAGATTGTGAGGAGGGAGAGAGAAGCTGAAGTGGGAAGGAGTAAGATACGAGCAGGCTTCATTTGGGGTTTTGAGGCACTGGATTTTGGGATTTGTAGGATTTCGTGGGAGGATGATACATAAAATGATGATGATGATGATGACCATGATGATTGAGGTGGTGGAAGATGAGCTTTCATGGCGACTGAAAGCTAAATTAGAGAGAAAACTAAGGACATTTTTGTCTTTTTCAACATATTTCGTCAGATTTCGTTTAAAATAGTCGGAATGTTACCTATGAGCCATTTAGTTAAATATAATGTCAGTTGGGAATGCATTATAGAAAAGTGGTGTCATGTTGGGAACGCATTATAGAAAAGTGGTGTCTCCTCATTCAGCTTCGAAAAAAGTATGACACTGCCCATCAATTATTTTGGTAAAAAATGCAAACCATTTTTTGTTCCTCAGCTGAAGTGCCAACCGGTGTTGCCAAAAATGTAAAATAAGATTATTAAATTAGCACTCAACCGTAAAATTTAAGAAACTATTTTTTGCTATTTTTATCACTAATTTTCTTGTTTATTGTCTAAATACCCCATATATATATATATATATATATATATATATATATATATATATATATATATATACACACACACACACACGTACGTACATATATTACTATAGTACCATAAAATGACAAAATATTTAAGAAGCACACACACACACACACACGTATGTACATATATTACGATAGTACCATAAAATGACAAAATATTTAAGAAGCACGCACACACGTACGTACATATAGTACAATAATACTACAAAAGGACATAATATTTAAGAAGCACAAAAACAATGGGTAATTTTTTACAATCAAGACTCATCATACGTGAATATTAATATCATAAAACGTGCATTCCGTAAATTAGGAACATGCACAAACAACAAAGTTGAATGAAATCGCTGCAAAATCAGAATGGATGAGATCTGTGTTCGAAGATGATGTTAAAAGCTCAAGGTTTAGCAGGGTGTGAGGGCTTTGGTAGCTCAGGCACATTGGGTTTTGGCATCTCAGGCTCTGGAACATTTGGCTTAGAGAGTCCAGGTAGCTTAGGCTTTGGCACTTCAGGCACTTTAGACTTTGGTAACTCGGGCGCCTCATGCTTTGGCAATTCAGGAACCTTCGGCTTTGGCAATTCAGGTATCTCATGCTTTGGCACTTTTGGAACATTGGCCTTTGGCAATGCGGGTACCTCATGTTTTGGCAACTCAGGTACCTCATGTTTTGGCAACTCAGGTACTTTTGGTTTTGGCCACTCCGGCACCTCATACTTTGGCACTTCCGGCACCTTCAACTTTGGTGCTTCAGGAATCTTGGGCTTCGACAACTCAGGTACTTTAGGCTTTGGCACTTCAGGTACCTCATACTTTGGCAACTCGGGCACCTCATGCTTTGGAAACTCAGGTACCTTTAGCTTTGGCAACTCCGGCACCTCATACTTTGGCACTTCAGGCACCTTCAACTTTAGCAATTCAGGAACCTTAGGCTTCGGCAACTCTGGTATCTCATGTTTTGGTATCTTATGCTTTGGCAACTCGGGCACCTCATGCTTTGGAAACTCAGGTACCTTTAGCTTTGGCAACTCCGGCACCTCATACTTTGGCACTTCAGGCACCTTCAACTTTGGCAATTCAGGAACCTTAGGCTTTGACAATTTTGGTATCTCATGTTTTGGTATCTCATGCTTTGGCAACTCGGGCACCTCATGCTTTGGAAACTCAGGTACCTTTATCTTTGGCAACTCCGGCACCTCATACTTTGGCACTTCAGGCACCTTCAGCTTTGGCAATTCAGGAACCTTAGGCTTCGGCAACTCTGGTATCTCATGTTTTGGTATCTCATGCTTTGGCAACTCGGGCACCTCATGCTTTGGAAACTCAGGTACCTTTAGCTTTGGCAACTCCGGCACCTCATACTTTGGCACTTCAGGCACCTTCAGCTTTGGCAATTCAGGAACCTTGGGCTTCGGCAATTCTGGTATCTCATGTTTTGGTAACTCTGGCACCTTGGACTTAGGCATCTCTGGTACCTTGGCCTTTGGTGCTTGGGGTGCCTCTAGCTTTGGCATTTCAGGAACCTTGGGCTTTGGCAATTCAGGCACCTCATGTTTTGGCACATCAGGCATTTTGGGCTTTGGCAATTCAGGTACCTCCTGCTTTGGCTCTTGAGGCACCTCATGCTTCGGCAACTCAGGAACCTTAATCTTTGGCATCTCTGGTATCTTAGGCTTTGGTACTTGGGGCACCTCTGACTTTGACAATTCTGGTACTTTGGCTTTAGGAATCTCTGGAACATCAATTTTTGGCACTTTTGGCAGCTCAAGCTTTGGCCATTCTGGCATAGTGGGATTAGGGTGCTTAGGGACATCAGCCTTTGGCACTTCAGGAACATTAAGCTTAAGCAATTCAAGTAATGTAGGCTTAGGAAGCTCGCCCAATATAGGCTTGGGCAATTCAGGTATCTCTGATTTGGAAAGCTCATGCAGGGTAGTTTTTAGAAGACGATGAGCCGACACTGATATTGAGTTGCAATTCACCAAAAGGCATGTGACAATCATCATTGCCACAACAGAATGGCGTAATGCCATGGTGAAGAAACTAATGCAGAAATTTGATAATAGAACAATACTAATCTGGATATTTGAAACAATGTTTTTTATGTCGAATAAAATTTGAGACTTGGTGTTTGGATGGTGATTGAACTAATTGAGTAATGCTATTTAAAGGGAAGATGCAAGAAATGGACAAAGAGAGGTTTGGATGGTGTTAGTGAAATAGGTAGTAGATAGTTCAACTTCTCGTCAACATTAGAAAAATGTAGCATAGTGATAGATCCTTTTCAAGTAGAATAAGCAAGTCTTCATTTTACATACGTAAATTATATGTTAAATCTTCTATGTCATTGTCTGCTCCACCCACCTACTTATTGGCTAGGAAAAATAAAGAAAATAATAAATTGTCTTATGTTGTGTTCCGTAGGGTTAACCAATTTCACTAATTTAAATTTATCCATTTTTTCGAATTTATCCTAAATATGATTGTTATTAACAATTTTAATCAAAATTTACTCAAATAAATTTATGCCGATAATGTTTTTACAAAATTGAATTGGATGAAAATGTTTCAAATAAAATTTTTAGAATGTCAATTCAAACCCCACTCGTCATGTTAATGCCAATTCATAGAGATTCCATTATGGTCTATTAATGCTTCCTCAAATGTCCAATGCCCCAAATATTATCTCAACTTGGAACCCAAAAGCTAGCTTTCCCACAAGTTTTTTTTCTTTTTTATCTTTTTAAAAAAATAGAACCTAGAAGTGTTCGGTGGAAACCCATAAGTTTTCTTGGTTGGTAATCACGTGTAAGAAAATAGGAAAAACATTATTTATGAAAATATTATAAAGTAATGAGCAAACATATCCAAAAATTTGAAATATTGAAAAAGAATACATTTAAAAAATTATCATCGTATGCAAAGCAATTTTTTGTAATTTTTTTGCAAATTCAATTTTTCCAAATTTAAAAAAACAAAAAAATTATCAAAGTATACAAAGCAATTATTTATTAACTATATATATCATACTCAAATTTTATGTTACCCCTAAAATTTTTCGTTTCTTTTTAAATCTTATCCCTCACTACTTTATTTAACTTTATCCAACTTTATACACCAAAAGAATAGACCTTTGATCAAGGTTGTCAAGATCGGGATTCTAGTTAGGATCGATAGGGGTCCTTAGAATCGGGATCGTAGAATCGGATCGAGGATCGTAAGATTCTACAAATAAAGTAAATTGTTATAATTGACCTAAAGTTTCCCTAGAAAAAACATTGTTTTTTTAAAAATTGTACAAAAAGCCATGATTTTCACCGATCCTAATGCGATCCTAAACGATCCTAACCGAGTCTGGTACGATTTTAAACGATTCTAGGGAGATTGTGACCATTCTAACAAAAATAGGTTATAGTTAGGATCGAGTCGATCCTACCGATTCTAACCGATCCTACCGATCCTGACCGATCCTGACCGATCCTGACCGATCCTGGTCCGATCCTGGTACGATCCTAACAAGGAAGCGATCCAAGAACGAGTTGGATCGTTTGGTCATTTTTGGATCGTAGGATCGTACGATCCTACGATCCGGATCGCGATTTTAACAACCATGCCTTTGATTCGATAAGATCATAATAGATTGTCTCTAGACCTGTCAATTCAAGTGGCCAGGTCGGTTTGGGGTCGAATGTATTCTAGTTTCAGTCGATTTTACAGGTCATGACCGCTATTTTTCTTAATCACTAAAACTAATAAAATTGATTGTAATTAGCCGAACATAACTACGCAATGTACCATTCCATTCCAAGTTCCAACAACATGATATATTAACGAGAATACGAGATCTATGCATTGACAATGTCGGTGAACCTACAAGATAGATCACCGTCTTTTAGAAGTTGAATAGTTTTCACTGAACGACTTCCAACTATTCCACCAATGCTTTATCCACTATATCTCCTTGAAATCTCATTTACATGAGTAGATATACCTAAAACCGTCCTAATACTGCTTAGAGTTATTGAATATAAGTCTATTATTCAATCGTTTAGCTACTCTTTGCCCTTTTTTTTATTACTAAAAATATTTTACCTTGGTACCACTCTCTAACTCACTATTATAAAGAAGAATAAAGACAAATGAGTTTATATGTCTCTAATATAATATATTTTAGTGGATAAAAACCATAATTATGATCAGTGAAAGGGTAAAAAACTGGAAAGTTGTATTGATTTGAGAAATAGGTTGGGTGATTTTGGGTTGGGTCGGGTTGGGCCCGCTAAAATTTTCAATTTTTTGGGTGCAATTAATTTTCAGAGTTCTGGGCAAGGAATCATGTTCAAAATCTAAAATTTTCAGGTGATTTCGGGTCAGGTCAGTTTCTGCCAAATCTATATAATTGTCTCATTTAAAGAACGTATCATGAGTAAAATAACAGTAAAACTACGTACTTAACCCTAGGTGCTCATAAACTCCTCCAACTTGACGGGAATTCAGCAAATGGGCGGACAATGGAATGTACTTACGTACCTCTTTGTTCTGAACATCGACCTGAAAAAATCAAGTAAATAAGATATATTTATAGTGGTTGTCAACCATGACAACCACCATAAGTAAAATAAATCTTACTCGTACATGTTTCAAGTTTTATCTTGACCGTTAACTTTTTTATTCAAATATAAATTGTAAAATATATTTTTTAAAATTTTAATTTATTTTAAAAAAAGTTAAAATAATTATTTTTCAAAATATGCTTGTTTACTAAGAAAAAACTTAAAGTTAAGATGTTTATATTTAAAAAATTTTGTAATTTTTTTAATTAAGAAATTATATTTTATAATGTTGTATTAAATTAAAGAAAATGAATGGCGAAGATAAAAGTTGACATATATATGAATAAACATTGTTTTCATTGTGGTGTACCGGTGGTTGTCATGGTTAACAACCACTGTAAGTTTTTCCTAATGTTAAAGTCAAATTCAATAATAGGTTGGGTTGATTATGAGCAACACATTTAGACCATATTAATGGCCAAGCTGAATTGATCCAATGGAATGACAGCTTGATTATGAGGATACATAAATGATTATTTTTAGGAGGCTTTGTTCATAACTTTAGTCCAATTTGGAAAGGGTTCAAGAGCCAGTCGCTGCTTGCCAAAATATTCCAAAAACTTACCTATGACCTTTATATTTTAGGGTTATTGATCATAAGGATGGCCCAAAATACAAATCGATCATGGAGGATATGAGGACCATGAGGTCCCAATTTATAAGAGAGAATGGGACCCAGTAGTGGTGACGTGGCATGCTAAGTGCACAACCATTTTTTTTTGTTTCAATTGCTCTACTTCTTTCTCTTTGATTGGCGCATTATAACATAACCATGGTTTGCTTTTGAAGATCTCCATGGATATCTACAAAGGAGAACCATGCTTCGCCTTTGAAGACATCCGGAAAAGACTCCCTCTGCTCATTCTCTCTCTTCCATATGCTACCTGTCTCAAGTTTGGTCGGTGAATTTGATACATATGCAGATGCTAGATATTGAATCTTATGCTTTAAAAATCAGGCAGAAGATTAGGTTGCAACATCTGGAAATCTTGCAAGATTTCTCATCAAGTGGATATGGTGGTTTAGTGGTCCGAGGTTGTACTAGTGGTGGTTTGAGATATGATAGAAAGGGAGTATGAGGGTCAGGGCTGGGGGCTCGCAGAGAGAGAGAGAGAGAGAGAGCAGGAGGCGTCTTTTTGGATGTTTTCAAATGTGAACCATGGTTCGCCTTTGAAGATATCCATAGATATCTTCAAAGGCAAACCATGGCTAGATTGTTATGCGTCAATCACACACAGAGAGAGAGAGAGTAGTAGAGCAATTGAAACCAAAAAAATAAAAATTGACTTTCCATTCGGCATGCCATGTCATCACTATTGGGTCCCATTCTGTAACACCCCCTGGATATTAACCATCAGATTAAGCTAATTACCTACTTAACCTAATGATTAGCGCAGCGAAAATACTTTCCCGAGGGCATTACCGCCGTCCATCAAACATGGACAAGGCTTAACTATACTCCAACACAATCAAAGCATGACAGCCACAGATATACAAACCATCAAAGACACTTAACCTTATACATAAATAGAAATCAAAATACATCCACTTAGGACAACACCCCGACACTTAGAGTTTCACAAACCACCAGAAGTGCTCTAACTTTTACTGTCCACAAAAAAAGTCTCCAATTCACTTGAACCACTCTTACGAAGCCTTTGAATTTCGGCCGTCCGGGAGGTTACCCTTGCCTTTCCTGAGCTTCCTAAAAAAAACATGAAACTCAAAGAATGAGATTTACTAGGTATGTATACTATCAACTAAAGAACAAGCAGTAAAAAGCTCACAATTTATTTAAGCACGACTCCTTTACTTACACAATTAAAAGTAAGACCGAAAAGAAGAAATAGGTAAAGTATACTTACAAGATAATCGTATTTAACTCGATTTAGCAAAACTGGACCACACTAGAATACCAACATAATGAATTCCTCACTTTGGTCATTCTTGAGTAACCAATAAATGAATAAGTTAATAAGTAAATAAAGGAAGGAAAAAAATAACCTAATGGTTCTTGACAACAAAGTGCAAATGAAAGTGAAACATTTCAAGAGGGATACACTTAAAAGACTCGGTGCCATTCCTCAAAATCATTTTCCTTTGATTTACGAAGTGTGAAATAATTTAATTCCGGTACTTGGTTAAAATATTAATAATAATAATCATAATATTAATGCCCCCTACTTGCAATCATTGGCTAAGCCTGCGTATGCGCATACCCGGACCGATCGGGAGATCCGGATGGTGGATAAATATCCTATACTGGCCAGATTTTCCATGGTGTGCATCTAAGGCACTAAAGTAATATATCTTTTTCCCTGGGTGCACTAAGGCACGAACATGGTTAACCTGGGGTGCACAAAGGCACGTTATTCATGGTGTGTACTAAGACACGGGTTTCATGATGTGCTTTAAGGCACAAAGAGTCATGGGCGGGGCCTTATTAACTTTAGAAATCTTGAAAACTTTAATCTTGAAACCTTAACTCCTTAAACAAACTTAACCACAATTTAAAGAAAACCTTCTTGACCTTCTTGGATGATGTTTGAATTTTATTAAGGCTTTTAAAGATGTAAACTCTTGACTTTTCATTACTAAGGCTTAAAAATGGTTTTTATAACACGAATTGATATAGCATAAATTTATAAGGCAATTGTATTGCGACTTGATAACTCTCTTGTAATATATAAAACCCATGAGAAAAAGTGTATTTTAGACGTGAATCATAAATGTTGACCCATAGTACAAAAATAATAAATTAGCATACAACTTGATATAAATTGAGAGTAATTAAATATAAGAACGCATAAAGAATTAAGTAGTACACGTACCTGATGCTTTAGAAACAAACACGGGGCGAGCAGAGATAGGAACAGCGGGAGAGAAACGATCTCTTAGAGGAACTTAGAAAAGAAAAGAGAACATGAATTATGACTCAACCTAGATGGGAGGATTGAGGAATCGTTTTAATAAATCATTTGTGACTTGCTAACGAATTTATTTTCCTAAGTCGCATTGAAATGGTCATAACTCTTTCCACAAATATCGTATCAAGGCATAAGAGGAATTTTCAGGAAGTTTGAATCATTCACTACAATCTTATAGTTTACCCCGAAGGCCACAAACGTGGTTAAGAAGGTCAAAACTCCCATTTCATTAAGCTGCCCAAAAAATAAGTACTTTAACTATACTTTTTTCGGAGAACCATAACTCAAGCTACACTTATCGGTTTAGGGCCTATAAGCTATCTATGGAAAGCTTGTGATTCATAATATAAACTTTATTTTAATCACCACTTGATCCAAGCATGGGAAAGGGTCGGATTTTAGCCAAGAACAGAGGCAGCCACAAAACATTTTCTGAAAGTTTCAGATTTATGTCTCTCACCTGAGAGCTCATAACTCTCATTTTCGATATCCTATGAATATGTACTATACCCTTCTAGAAAGCTTAAGATGTCTTCTACAACTTTCATGTTTAGCATTTGAACCAAAGAAATTTCTAAACATTCGAAAAATGGCCATCTTTGGACTGACGTCAATTATTCACAGATTTGCGCAATCTTACGGTTTTGGTCATAACTCCTAATATATTTATCAAAACGGTGAGCTACAAAAACTGGATGTTAGCTAACACTCTAATCTACTTAATCATGCCATAAAATATCACAAAATCACAGCCCTCATTCTCTGGAAAAACCAAATACCAACCAGATTGTAATGCTTCTCAGTAAATTGTTAGCGTGCATGCTTAAACTTTCGTGATTTAGCATAAACCTCACTTAAAACATAATCTATCATCCCAAGTACAATTATCAGACTTGAAACAACCAGAAAACTACCATTAGAGTCCATTTTAGGTCCATGCAAGATCACTACATCATCTGTTTCTTAAATCCAACACTAGAACTAACATACACTACTTAGAAATCTTCACTTTACTCACTCTAAAGCTAATCTACAAACATGCACTTCATTTTATACGAAAATCCATTCTTCCAAAGAGAATTAATCTACTACAATCACATGCATGCTCATCTTTTACACACCTTTCATTTAATCAAACACTAACATACACAAGAATCATTACCACTTACCCAATCCTTCCCTTGAGGCTTGAATTCCTTCACTCTTTCTTTGTTAACTATTGGGACCACGAAATTACCTATGAAAGCAACATAAAACCTACTAAAAATTAGATTCTAACTATAGTTTCATAAAGAAAAGAAGAGGAGTAGAGTAGAGGAGAGGAGAGGAGAGGAGAGGAGAGGAATTACACTTGCAAGAAGAGGGGGAGTAAGATGAGAAAGGATGTCGATGATAATGGTGCGATGGTCAGCCGGAGAGGGGCACCGGCGACGGCTGCGGTGGCTGGCAGGAGCGGCGGCAGCAGTGTGGAGGTGGTGCGTGGTGATGGTGTCGAGGAGCCCAAGAGTCACGAGAGGGAGAAAGAGAGCAAGAATGAAAGGGAGTTGTGATATTTCAACTCTACTAACTCCCTCCAATTACACACACATAGATATATATATATATATATATATATATATATATATATATATATATATATATATATATATATATATATATATATATATATATATATATATATATATATATATATATATATATATATACATATATATATACATATATACATATATATATACATATATACATATATATATATATATATATACATATATATATATATATATATATATATATATATAATTTTTATTCCCTTCTCTTATACTTATATCTCCCAAGTTCCCAAATTACTCAAATTTATAAAACCGTAAAATATTAACGACACCCAAATAATTATAAATATATACCTCCTCATAATTCCCCACAATTATTTCCTAAATTATTCGAATAAAAGAAGGACTCCAAAAATATATCGGTCTCGGTAAAAAGAATTTATAAGCGCTCGAGAACACCCTGAAAACTATCGGAAGAGATTGTCAAAAGAAATAAAATTTAGAACTGATTCCATGTCGGCCATTACACTGTTCAAGTCCTACAAAACATACACTGGTAAGAGAAATAAAAAGGAGCGCACGCTTTTATTAACTCGCGATTTATTCATAACTTTGATTATTTACGTTAATTAACACGTATTAAGGAGTAATTTCCCTTGGGTTATTACATCTTATTCCCCTTAAAAGAAGTTTCGTCCCTGAAACTTAAAAAGTACTACCCTCATATCTATGGTGTCTTACCTTAAAACAAATGGGGGTACTTGTTTCGCATATCCTCCTCAGTTTCCCAAGTAGCCTCCGATGTGGAGTGATTAGTCCACAAAACTTTCACTTAAGGAATCTCTTTGGAACGCAATCGCTTGTCTCTTCGGTCCAGAATCTAGACCGGTGCTTCTTCGTAGGATAAGTTCTCCGTGATGGCTATTGGCTCGGGTTCAACAATATGGTCTGGGTCGGGTACATACTTCCGCAATTGCGAAACATGGAATACATCGTGGACATGTTCCAAGTCCGTTGGTAACTTAAGCCTGTATGCCACCGGATTAATCTTCTTAATGATTTCGTAAGGTCCGATATACCTAGGGCTCAGCTTTCCTTTGACATTAAATCTTTGCATTCCCTTGATAGGTGAAACCTTGAGAAACACTTTATCTCCAGGATGAAATTCTAAGGGTTTCCTTCTCTTGTCAGCATAGCTTTTCTGCCGACTTTGGGCCGTCTTAATGTGCTGCTAGATCACTCGCACCTTGTCCGTCATTTCTTGTATCAGCTCGGGGCCCACCATCAGGGTTTCATCCATTTCACTCCAACATAAAGGAAATCTGCATTTCCGTCCGTATAGGGCTTCGAACGATGCCATTTGAATTGTAGCTTGGTAACCATTATTATAGGAGAACTCTACTAAGGGTAGGAAATCCTCCCAATTTCCTTGAAAATCTAGAACACAAGCTCGGAGTATATCTGTAGGACCCCGGGAGAGAAGCGACCGCTTGTCCCCGTGATGCGCTACTTAAGTGATCGTGAGCCGACTAAGGTTGCTTAATCCTTAAATAAGGCTATTTTTATTTTCGAAATTCATTTTCGGGGTAATGAAACTTTATTATTTTACAAACTCTTTTATATTATTAAAATACCCAAAATTACACTAAAATAATTTACTAATAATTTTAGTACCGACCCACTATTTTGTCCGGGCCCAAGAAGTAGCAAAGGGACCGTTATGGGACCTTAAAACCCGCGCGAGTTTTATGGTGCCATGGGCCGGGCCCTGTGCATCTTTGACCCAAAGAAAAGGGGTGAAAATTAATAAAACCCGTGAGGGTTTTATTAATCTTCTGCCCATTTTCTCTTGGGTGGCCTTAGATTAATAAGAAAAAAAGTGGTACCAAATTATTTATAATTATTTTTGTGCAATTATCGTTTATTTTAAATAACCAAAAGGATTTGTAAAAAGAGTAATAAAGAGTCGCCAACCGATTTAAGGAAATCGAAAAACCATAAAAGAATGAAAAGTGACTCCGGTCTACGAAACCCGATTCTAAGTTCGGGGGTAAGGTTACGAATTCGAGAACTATAATAACTCTCGAATTCGCCTGTTAGAAAACAGACTCTAATAAAATCGACATTAAAATGAAAAAGAGCGGGGAGAAGTTTAATTAATTTCACGAAATTATATTCTCATCATGCAATATAAAAATGGGATTTTTGGTTTACAAAATATGCACAAGTAACGGAATTAAAGTACAAATTACATGAGTAAATGACAATAACGAAATGAAAGCGAACCTCTTTTAGTTTTAGGAGTCCGAATGCGTCAGTCGAGATTCTTGACTTCGCCTTGACTTGGTGGATAAAAAAGTGAGTGTGAGGATGATAGAAAGGTAATATATGAGTGGTGATTTGATGAAAATTTGATAGAGTAAGGGTAATGGTAATGTGAGAATGATGATAGTTGGTGAGAGTTTGGGTAGAGTAATAGTGTAAGTTGATGCAAATTTAGTAGAGTAAGGGTGGTAGAGGATGATTGTTGATGGTATGAGGGTGAAATGGAGGGGGTATTTATAGGTGAAGAGGTGAGGTTTAGGAGGGAAAATCATGGGGACACATCCCCATGATCATGCCATGCAATCACAAAACCCCCATGGGTTTTGGTAGGTCAAGGGAAGAAGTCAAACACATGGGGCTAATATCAAGGGGTGACAATCAAGATTTTGGCGCCAGCTTCTCGAGAGAAAACCCATGCGAGTTTTCTAATATCCTAACACGGATCCCTGACGTGGACGGGGCAAAACGACGCGCTTGGCTGATAGAAAACCCGCGCGAGTTTTCATTTGCCTAGGCCAGGGCGCGCCTTAGGCTTGTCCTGCTTTTGGGCCACTTTTGTTTGTTAAAACCCACACGGGTTTTGTAATATTTATGCGAACTGTCTCGCCTTGTTGGGATTGTTTCACCAACCCTATGACCCAATGACCCATTTGATGCTTGGCCCAAATGTCTCGCTGAATTGTGACGGGTCGGGATTTTGTCAGTGCAAATCCCGGTGTCTACAGAGAGCCCCCACATTGATCGAGTCCGAATAGGACGAAGGTCAAAGTAGCCTGAGATGTTGCCTGCTTGATGTTTGTCTTGATGCTGGCGGTGCTCTTTTATATGGCGACCAAATGATGTTGTTGATGATGATGTCGTCAGTAACCTTTAGGTGGCAATCGTTGGACGACTGATGCTGAGAATGTCGTTCGAGACCTTTACGTGGCATCTGTTGGACGACTACTACTAATGATGTCGTCGGAGACCTTTAAGTGGCACCCGTTGGATGACTGTTGATGATGATGTCGTCGGAGACCTTTAAATGGCATCTGTTGGACGACTGCTGCTAATGATATCGTCGGAGACCTTTAAGTGGCATCCGTTGGACGATTGCTGATGATGATGTCGTCGGAGACCTTTAAGTGGCATCCGTTGGACGACTGCTGCTGATGGATGTCGTCGGAGACCTTTACGTGGCATTCGTTGGTTGACTGCTGTTGATGATGTCGTCGGAGACCTTTAAGTGGCATCCGTTGGACGACTGCTGCTGATGATGTCATCGGAGATCTTTAAGTGGCATCCGTTGGACGACTGCTGCTGACGATGTCGTCGGAGACCTTTAAGTGGCATCCGTTAGATGACTGCTGCTGATGATGGTGCTCATTTATGTGGCAACCGGATGATGTATGGTCCCTTTTTAGCGGTGACCTGAAAATCACAAGAAAATTAAGTATTAGTTTTATCGACATGTGTGGAGGGTTCAAACTTTTACCTGAACTTTGGAAGCCCTGGGCCGCAGTCTTTGGGCCATCGGTTTTGGTGTCGCATGATTTGTTTTGAATGGACTGAGGGGATCTTGGCCCGTGGAATCGGGCCTTAGTCATAATAAAACCCACGCGGGTTTTATAACCCTTATTGGGCCGATGAGAGGCGCCAGGCCGCGAAGCTGGGCCCACAGAAACCACAAAAACCCGTGCGGGTTTCCACTTTTTCTTTTCTTTTTTTTCTTTTCCTCGTGAAGGGAATCTTGGTGGGCCCGGTTCTTGTGTGGATGAGGACGTGCCACGCAGCTATGTCTCTTCTTTAGGTGGCAAAGTGATGACCTTTGGATTTTCGGCCAATGAAACGCATTTGGCATCTCGAGGCGGGTCCTAGAAACGAGCGGCTCTTATTCACTCAATATTTCTATAAATACCATGCCTCATTCATTTCATTCATTCACACCTTCAACTCCTCCCTATCTCTCTAGCTCCTTCTTCTCTCTAAAAACAATTTGCTTTTTGAAGATAGTTTGGGGTTTTTATAGAAAATGCATCTCCGAGGCCATAGAAATCCTCCTCTTCCTCATGCGGCGGCATGGCCCCATGAGATGTCTTCACGGTGCAACTTCATCCCTGGTGCAAATACTGACCCTTCGGATATCACCATTCAATCTTGGAACCATGCTTGGTTCTACCGTTTCATGGCAAGGTAATTTTCGAAACTTCTTTTTTATGCTTAGTTTAATGTAAAAATGAGCAAGCACGAATTTATTTTTCATGTCTTGTCGATTTTCATTATTTTAAGCATGCTTTAAATTGATGCGTATGTATGACTCCATGATGGCCCTTTTTATTTATGCATTCCGACCGATAACCCAATTTGTAAAATGGACCTGAAATGATCAATCTCGACCCATAGTTTGGAGAAAACCCCCGCGGGTTTTATTTCACTGGACCCATGCATGCTCGGCCCATTCGACAAGGAGGCGGCCCGCATTGAATAGGAAAACCCACACGGGTTTTGTTGTCATATGGGCCGCCAGTTGCCGCAGGACTGAGGCGCGACCCTTTTTTTCTTTCTGAATAAAAACTCATGCGAGTTTTAACGTTACTGGGCCGGGTCGTTTAGGCTATTTGTTTATTTTACGGGTCGTGGCTGTGAGCCCAGTGCTTGTGCTGGGTCCAGCTTGGGCCCAAAAAATTGTCCTCAAGCCCACAGTTTTAAATTAGCCCCCTTTTTTGAATAGCTTCCTGAAAATTTGTTTGCCTTTAGGAGGATAATTTGAAGACTCCCGGCGCCCTAAAAGATCCCCTTAAAGTAGCTGAATCAATTCCTGGAGACTTTGTTAGTAACACATTCACCGCGGCGGGTCTTAAGCCATTTTGGAAATGTTTGGTGTCCTGGAGAGGTCGAACGTTCCGTGTCATTGGCCGTGCTATAGCACAAAGGTTTTGGGGCACTACCAATTCCTTTCACTTTCCTGTGGGCGAGATGACTGTTACTCCCACAGATTTCGTTATGATCACTGGCCTTCCTTGGGGTGGGCGCGACGTAGTCTTCGACGCAGAGATTCCGCCGATGGTCTTGGATAGATTGGGTCCAGTGTCAGCACGCTTAGGCCAGGGGCAAAGTCTTTCAAACCTCTCTCACACACATTTCGCAGCGGCCATTCGTGATGCCAACTTCCAAAAATTGCCTGGGGAGCAACGTCGCTTTATCTTCATGGCTTACATTATTTCCGCCACTCTTTTCGCCAACCGTGGGGACAACATCGCCCTGACATGGATTCAGAATCTTCTGGACCTGAATAATGTTCGGAACCTTAACTGGGGTAAAGCGGCTTATGCGAATTCATTCTCTGGCTTCGCCGCGGTGTCAGACTTTCGCTGGATGATGATCCAGTTTACCTCCATGAGACTCATACTCGCTACCTGATCCGTGAACGACTAGGGAATCAAGATTAAACACCCAAGGATCACAATTACCCTAGGGTTTAAGAAAACCCCAATTTAGAACTCATAGAACTACCACTAATTTTTAGGGTTTTGGGGTTTTGGAGATGAACAACAAACACAACTAGAATTAAAAGGGATATGGACAATTGAAAAGAGTAATCATTCACCCAATTGAACTAAGATGTTCAATCACTTGCACAAGGACCTTCCACAAGCAAAGAGTCTTGAAACACCCAAGAAATCTCACAAAGAGTGGAGGAAGAACACCCACTCACCAATAAGAGAAATCACCAAGCAATTTCCACCCAAAGGATTAGCTTTCATTGATTAAGGTTAGAAAACCCACAATTACAAACTCTCCAAGTGAGAGGAATTTTGAGTCTAAATCTAAAAGTTTCAACCAAAGTCCCTACAAAAATATAACATTGGGGTATATATAGGAAGGGGGAAGAAACAATGAAATTTTAGTTCCGGACAGGCCCGTCACGGGCATTACGAGCTTCGATAATTTAATTTCGCTGCTGCAGGATCGTCACGGGCGTGACGACAGGTGGTCACGGGCGTTACCATCTGGGAAGTTGTTTGTGCCGACTTCAAACTAGCATAACTTCTTCATCCGTACTCCCTTTTAGGCCCATAAGATATTGATGGAAAGCTTCAAAAACTTAAACCCAAAAAAATCTGAATTTTTTTTTTACCCAAATATGAGTTCTAATCCAAAGCTCTGATATCAAATGATCCGTGAACGACTAGGGAAGCAAGATTAAACACCCAAGGATCACAATTACTCTAGGGTTTAAGAAAACCCAAATTTAGAACTCATAGAACTACCACTAATTTTTAGGGTTTTGGGGTTTTGGAGAAGAACAACAAACACAACAAGAATTAAAAGGGATATGGACAATTGAAAAGAGTAATCACTCACCAAATTGAACTAAGATGTTCAATCACTTGCACGAGGACCTTCTACAAGCAAAGAGTCTTGAAACACCCAAGAAATCTCACAAAGAGTGGAGGAAGAACACCCACGAACCAATAAGAGAAATCACCAAGCAATTTCCACCCAAAGGATTAACTTTCATTGATTAGGGTTTGAAAACCCACAATTACAAACTCTCCAAGTGAGAGGAATTTTGAGTCTAAATCTAAAAGTTTCATCCAAAGTCCCTACAAAAATATAACATTGGGGTATATATAGGAAGGGGGAAGAAACAATGAAATTTTATTTCCGGACAGGCCCGTCACGGGCGTTACGCCGGTCGTCACGGGCGTTAGGAGCTTCGGCAATTTAATTTCACTGCTGCAGGATCGTCACGGGCGTGACGACAGGTGGTCACGGGCGTGACCATCTGGGCAGTTTTTTCTGCCGACCTCAAACTAGCATAACTTCTTGATCCAGATTCCGTTTTGGGCCCATAAGATATCGATGGAAAGCTCTCAGTGTGTACTTTAAGCTCCCAAGATTTGAAGTCCGTCAGAGTTGTATTGAAGGAGTTATAGTCAAAATAGTGAAGACATGTCTTTTCTTGTCATCCAATTTGCCCTAAAGCATCACATTCTTCAACTTATTCTTTTGACTTGGCCTTGTTCCTTCATGACTTCTTCCTAGCTTCCTCGAGGTTGGTTTTCGGGGCTTGACATGACCCTCCATGGTTCCATCCCGACCCTTGTGTAATGGTCAAGACACCCCTACGCTTCCTATACGATCAATTTGGGCCTTCAAAAGCGACCCGAGCTTGACTTAAGGAAAACTAACTTGGAACCACTTTCATTATTGTTTTCCAATGCTAAGGACTCTTAGGAAATATGGATCAGACTCCCCTTGTTGGAGAAGAGTTGCCCTCAACTCTTGGGGGTAGAACCCAATGCGAGGCTCATGCATCGATAATCCAAAGTAGAGTGGCTCTAAAAGGTCCAAGACAATCACACTCATTACCCCACCCTTCTTGAATGTATATGAGTTCTTAAAGATGGCAGGATGTTGACCTCCGAAGTAACTCGTCTTCTCAACCCTAGCTCTCATGAGGTGATTGAACTCTTCAATATAGTCATTGATCGAGAGTTCATGGCTTGGGAAGTGTGAGATCTTGAAATCCTCAATTCTAGAAGCATCCTCGTGAGGGGCTAAACAAGCAAACCCAACACCATAACTGTCATCCATGAAGTAGAGCTTGGTGGGAGGCTTGTTTTGAGGGGGTATGGGACAAGGGAGGGAGATAGGAAACTTTTGAGGAGTTATGGCTCTCTCAACCTTCCTAGGAATGCCTTTTCGCAAAAGTAAAACCAAATATGGCTTCCTTTCGCTCAAAGCACTCTCATCCCGTGTTTTGCTCATGTGGAGGAGGTCTCTCTTCTCACTTCCCACCACGGTTTGATTTTCATGGAGTTGGGTAGGTGAGAGGGGTGTGAGCATAATCCGTCTTTTTCCCATTAAGAAGGAGTAAGTGTTCTCATGACCATCATGGATAGCATGTCTATCATATTGCCAAGGTCTTCCAAGGAGCAAATGACAAGCATCCATGGGAACGATATCACAAAGAACACTATCTATGTAAGAACCAATGGAAAAAGATATCAAGGCTCGTTGAGATACCTGAAGATGACCACCATCTTTAAGCCCTTGCAAGTTATAAGGTTGGGGATGAGCTAGAATGGGCAATTGAAGCTTCTCCACCAAAGTAGTAGATGCTACATTCGTACAACTCCCACTATCGATGATCATCTTGCACACTCTATCATTGATGGTGCATCAGGTATGGAAGAGCATTTTCCACTGAGAAACATCCTGGGGATCCTTGGTCATGACTAGGGATCACCTAGGAGCCAAGACCTCTTCCTTTTGAACTTGAGTCTCAACAATAGTCGTAGAAGACTCCGAACCATCCATCACACTTGCTTGGGGTGATTCAACCATCTTGGTAGGGCATTGCGATTGGTAGTGACCATACTCCCTACACTTGAAACATTTTCTACCCTTGAGCTTTCTAAGGTATTCCTTCTCATCCATGTGAGCTTCAATAGATGGTTTGAATGGCTTGGAAGATCGACTTCCTTTGGACAGAACCTCATACCGAGAGTGAGCACCACCCTTGCTAGAAGACCATGATTGAGCCTTCTTTTCCTTCCTCTAATCGTGAGGATCACCAACTTTAGGCCCATGAGTAGAAGTACCACGACGGTGTTCAATATAGGACCTTCGATATTCACCATAAGATCTCTCATAATCATCATGAACCTTTCTCGAGGAACTGATTTGCAATTTTTCCACGGCATAGTTCAAATCGCTCACTTGACGTTGTATCACTTCCTGACTATCTACGATATGTTGAAGAGCCATATCAAGAGTGGTTTTGGAAAAGAAAGTTAGGTTGAGGAGGGAATTTTCGATCGCCCATTTGATTAGACGATGAGGCCATTAGAGGAGTTTGAGGGGGTTGATGGGCTAAGGAAAATACATTCGGGTGAGGCTTTGGGGTTCTTTTGTGGATAAGGAATTTTGTGGAGTTTTTGCGAGGTTATTTTTTGTGGGGAAAGATGGGGTGAATCCGACAAAGGGAATGCACCACAATCAACCAAACCAATGATAATCACAATTGCAAATAGCGAGCACCAAATGACCACATCATACACAACTAGCCAACAAAAAATTATCCAACAAAACACCCAAATCAACAATTTTCATCCACGAAAGAAGTATGAACAAACACCAAACCCCAAAATATTCAATCTCCAACTCACTCCAAGAACTTTTCCCAAATGTAACCCAAATCGATCTCTAATCAACAAGATTTCACAACAAACTACTTCCGACAATGTTGAGGCATATATAACAATTACTTAAGCACCAAAATCACAAAGAAACTCAACCAAACATGCCAAAATCAAGAGGAATCCCAAAACCGAGGAAAAAATTATGGGTATGAACAAACTCACAAATCAACCCAATAATCAAAAATTACTTGGACCCACATGATAAAAATCACATCCCATCACTCCTAACACATCAAGGGACCAATACGATTCATCAAGCATCAATTTTGCATCCAAAATCAACAAGAACAAACCCAAAACTTCAAGAACTTAAACCCAAAAAAATCTGAATTTTTTTTTTACCCAAATATGAGTTCTAATCCAAAGCTCTGATATCAAATGATCCGTGAACGGCTAGGGAAGCAAGATTAAACACCCAAGGATCACAATTACTCTAGGGTTTAAGAAAACCCCAATTTAGAACTCATAGAACTACCACTAATTTTTAGGGTTTTGGGGTTTTGGAGATGAACAACAAACACAACAAGAATTAAAAGGGATATGGACAATTGAAAAGAGTAATCACTCACCAAATTGAACTAAGATGTTCAATCACTTGCACAAGGACCTTCCACAAGCAAAGAGTCTTGAAACACCCAAGAAATCTCACAAAGAGTGGAGGAAGAACACCCACTCACCAATAAGAGAAATCACCAAGCAATTTCCACCCAAAGGATTAGCTTTCATTGATTAAGGTTAGAAAACCCACAATTACAAACTCTCCAAGTGAGAGGAGTTTTGAGTCTAAATCTAAAAGTTTCATCCAAAGTCCATACAAAAATATAACATTGGGGTATATATAGGAAGGGGGAAGAAACAATGAAATTTTAGTTCCGGACAGGCCCGTCACGGGCGTTACGCCGGTCGTCACGGGCGTTACGAGCTTCGACAATTTAATTTCGCTGCTGCAGGATCGTCACGGGCGTGACGACAGGTGGTCACGGGCGTTACCATCTGGGCAGTTTTATATGCCAACTTCAAACTAGCATAACTTCTTCATCCGGACTCCCTTTTAGGCCCATAAGATATTGATGGAAAGCTCTCGGTGCGTACTTTAAGCGTCCAAAATTTAAAGCCCATCGGAGTTATATTGAAGGAGTTATAATCAAAATAGTGAAGACATGTCTTTTCTTCTCATCCAATTTGCCCAAAAGCATCACATTCTTCAACTTATTCTTTTGACTTGGCCTTGTTCCTTCATGACTTCTTCCTAGCCTCCTCGAGGTTGGTCTTCGGGGCTTGAAATGACCCTCCATGGTTCCATCCCGACCCTTGTGTAATGATCAAAATACCCCTACGCTTCCTATACGATCAATTTGGGCCTTCAAAAGCGACCCGAGCTTGACTTACGGAAAACTAACTTGGAACCACTTTCATTATTGTTTTCCAATGCTAACGACCCTTAGGAAATATGAATCACTACCAGTATGGCCCTGCTCTGTGGAAGGTGCTCGAGGTATGTACCCGAGACTCTTCTCTTTGTAGTCCTGCTAGTCTTTTGCTCTTTATTTGACTTTATGTTAATGCAGTCGTGGGCGTACGAGTACATTCTGCCTTTGGGTATTCGCTCAAAGAAAGATAAGACGGTCGCATTCTTGACGCTGGATCACGAGGCCATTCGTGGAAGAAATTCACCAGTGCATCGACCATATTCGTCGTGTGTAGAGCTGGGAAAAACTGACCCGACACGATTACCAACCTGAACCTAACACGATATTGAGCGGGTTTAGATAGAAATTTTAACCCATTTAATTAAATGGGTTGACACGGTAAACCCGTTTAATTAAATGGGTTAGGTTCAGGTCAAGATTTTCGACACGAAAAAACACCTACTTAATCCGTTTAATTAGTTATGTTAGATGGGTCAAGTCATTTGCTCGATAATTGTTATCAAATTATACCGTTTATCAATGAACTTAGGTGAAAGTTACAGTTAATACTCTTTGAAATATACGTAAGAGTTGTAATTTCGACTTATATTTATCTTTGACTATGAATTAAAAGACATCTCCTTATATATAACTCGAATTATATTACCACGCAAATTGTTGAGTATGATATGTTATTATTTTGATCCCACAATGAGTTGTTTTGTATAAATGAGTTAATGGTTAAATGGGTAAGTTGGTAACTTAATTCTAATACATTTACTTAAATGGGTTAACAAGTCAAAATAAGGTCAACCCGTTTAAAATTTAAACGGTAAACGGTTTCAATTTTCAACCCGTTTAATAAATGAGTTTGGTTCAGGTTGGAAGATTTTGAACCCATTTAAGTTTGATACGAACACGAACCCAACTCGACCTGACCTATTAGCCAGCTCTAGTCGTGTGCTGGATGACCTTACACCGGTATTTCTTTATGCCTGACATCTTTCTTTTATTTTCCTCTATTCTTGAAATGACTCTCTTTCTTTCGTAGGACCAAGTGAATTGGCGTCCTTGGGTTGAATTCAAGTTAGGTGGGTTGCCCATCCATTTGCAATCGGTAGAACATGATACTCACCTCCGTATTCTGATGGAGGGACCCTCGGGCTTCGTGTGGTACTTGGGAGAGAGAGCTTCGAGGCAAATCCTGGGGGGATATCCCGGTCTTATTCCCCAGGATCCTCCGGAGCATATGTTAGAGCCATGGCGCGTCGACCCGGATGTTCCGAGAGATCTTATTCATGGTCATGACTTTGAAAACTTTGTGCATGACCTTCCACAAGAGCAGTTCAATGAGGAATTCCAGCGTTATCTGAGCCGTTTGGCTCCCCGGGTGATATGTATTTTCTTCCCTTATCTCTGTCATGTTTTGGCTGATCCCTGCCCATAAAGTTTACAGCTGGGGCCTTATGCTAAGGCTGCTGAGGTGGAGATCCTACCAGCGAGGAGAAAGATTGGCGGCTTCTTGGATGTGGAAAACAGCAGCGAGTGTTCTACACTCCAAGCATTCGATCGGAAACCGGTAATTCTTCATTTCATGTTGGCTCCTTTTTATCCCACATGTCACTTATGCATGTATAATCTTAGTCTCATTATCTTTTAGCCAAGATGGGCTTTCCTCCGTCAACTAACTAAGGAGTGGAGCACTCTGAGGAAACATATTGACCGGGCATTCACCAGCTCAGGTAGATATCGCGGCAATACCGTCGGAAAGGCTGACATGGAGGCCGATGCGGAGTCCGTTCCCCAGGAGCCACCTCGACGTTCTACTGCAGGAGCCCCTCGTACCGAGCCCCCACGCCGTTCTTCGGTAGGGGAATATTCTTCTCGAGGCCGATCTTGGGAAGAAGTTGGTGGATCTTCTCGTCCTCCTTTAGCAGTTGTGCTAGAGGGTAGCGACAAAGGCATTATGATCGAGGGTTAACACTCAACTGGGTCTCATCGTAGCAGATCCAGTAGCAGAGATCGTCGTCCTCCGAATATGGAAGAGAACATGGCTCAGATGTCCTTGGAGGAGCCACTTGGTTAGGGGGGTCGTATCACATTGTTGGGCATGGTGGTGTGATACTCAGCCCCATTCCTATTGGGTGGAAGATGCTTCAGAGTCAAGCGCCACCTACCGGCCCTCTCACTCTCATCGTACTCCGGCTTCAGTGCGCTCCGCTCGCCGTGGTCGGGAGATAGTGGTGAGGGACCATGACTCAGGTGCATCCGTAGGGTATCCTGGCAGTCAGGCCCTAGTGGATGACGCTATTTCACGTCCTGCACCCTACGATGCTTCCTCTTTCGGCTCCGGTTCTCATTCTGCTGGATGGCCTGTTCCAACTCCTGGGATGGGTCCTCTATGGCCTACAGGTATGCAAGAGTGGTCTGCACCTCAACACTCTTGGCTGGGAGGATATGCTTCTTCTGGCTGGCCAGCCCCGGTTATGGAGCTGGTCCTGTATGGCCTACCCCTTTTGTCGAGTGGCATGTTCCTGACCATTCATGGCTAGCCGCTTCACAGGAGTATTCAGTATCGTCCCCATCGAGCGTACATCCTTCTGGAGTCCCCTTGTCTGAGCCATCACCTCCTGTGCAGACTGCCCCTGGTCCCGACTACTATTCTTGGGACACCTATTTGGCACGGCTGGCACTTCCAATGGTGGGACTTCACATGCTGGTAACAATCTGGTTGAAGATAGCAGCTATTCAGGCTCCTTGTGGTGACCAGACTGAGGCCAAGCAAGACTCTATGCATTTTAATTTTTTTTATATACAAGACTGTTTTATTATTTTAATGCAAGACTCTTTATGAATTTTATTTTTACTTTTTTATGCAAGACTCGGTGAATGCACTACTTCATTTTTATTAATGCATGTTAGAATGATTTTCTACATGACGGGATTAATCCTAAATTAATCCCACTTCCCCAAAAAGAAAAGAAAATAAAAGAAAACATTAAACTTAAGTGTCAGGGTAAACTTGAGCAAAAATTTCAGAACCGAGCATCACTGGGTAAATGATAAGACCCAAAACATTAAAAATACATGAACGGGCCGATTTAATTCACAAGGTCCAACTAAAATCAAAAAACAGGTGGGCTGATCGCTGAAGGCGGGCCCAATTCGCCACAAAACCCCCGCGGGTTTTCTCTTTATCAGGCATTGGGCCTGGGCTTGGCCAGGCGCGCATGGGTCTGGGAGCATCAAAACCCGCGCGGTTTTTTTTTTCTTTTTTTTTGCTAGCCATTGTGGATGGCATAAATCATGGGATTTGAATGCAACGGCTATATGATCACTTGCTGACTGCTTTTCTCCATTTTGATCATGGATGAAGGTGTATAAATACCTCATTTTGTGCATATGATCATTACTCATCATCTTCACTTTAGTCTTCATCACATATTCTCCAAAAACACAAAAAAAAACCTCCCAACTCTCATGGCTTTTGAGAAGAAACTTGCTACTTGGATGAGCACCTTGTCCAAGGAAGAGAAGAAAGAGCTCGCAAGGTACAAGTTGACGAGCTTGTTGAGCCTTCGACAAGTGAGAGTCAATTATGACTTTCTCCGAGCGGCGGAGACTTTTTGAGACCCGAAAATGCACGTTTTTCGGTTCACTTTGAAGGAGTTATGTCCACTTCCGGAGGAGTGGTCCTCAATCCTAGGGACGAATCATTATGTCTCCTCGGCGAGTTTTACTTCTACCATGGTGGCAAGAGAATCGGACCGGCAAACTTGATTCAAATTGTTGAAGACATGTCCCGGGGCTATAATCCCGTACCACTAATGCTAGCGGAGACCATGACGGGCTTGGACATTCCGAATCCAGAACATGAATTTCGGGGAAGCCCCCTGCTACTTTAGGTGTTTCACTCTTCTTTCTCTCTTCTGTTTTGTTTCTGCCTCTATTGCCTGTAAAACCCGCGCGGGTTTTGCACATTTTTTTTTCGTTAGTTTGGGATAATTGGCATGCAATCTCACCTTGGCTAACTTTATGGACAGATCTGGTTAATGGAACACTTGGGCCTCATCGAAGAACCCCGAACTTCTTCGGCATTGGCGAACTGTTGTTAGAGGAAGAGGAAATACACCGATCTCCACTCGGTAACAGAATGGATCGCATTCCTAAAGGAACCTCGTGACATCACGTGGTGGATCGAACGGTGGCACATTTCCGAGTATGTGACCCATGATTCCCGTAATGCCTATGTGTGCCTTGCCGGTTTGACGCACATGACCTTTTACTTTCCGGCGCGAGTGAGGCGGCAAATGGGCCTCAAACAAAATATCCCCGAGTTGTTATGTAAGCTCCCGAGCAAATGAAACTTCGGAACTCGGTGATAGAGTCGTGGCTAAAATATTGGGAAAGAAGGCCAACTCTTAAAGCTCTTCCAAAGGCGCACGTATCCCAAATTGCTGATGCTGGCTACCACGGATGGCTAATTGCAGCTATTGAATCTCGCAGTGCTGGAGAGGCGAGAAGAAGACAAGCATCTGTGAAGGAAAGATTGGGTCCCCGCACACCAGTAAAGGACCGCCTTGGTGTAAAAGATTCGATGAAAGACAGACTTGGTCTGAGAGTGGAGACACGAAAACCAAGCAGGCGGGTCTATAAGCCCAAAGACAAAGAGAAATACCCTAATGGGTCTAGAGACATAGAGATTGACCATGAGACCACTAGCGAAGTAGAGAAAGTGAAGCAAGACTAGAAGATGGACGGGAATGAAGGAACTGAAACTGCTTTGCCAGAATAATCTTTTATTTAATTATTGTAACCACAAATTTTCGAGTCTAAAATAAATTAAAGACAAGAAAATAATGGACAAATATAATTTTTGTATTTATATTCAAAGAATGGGTACAATCTCTATATTTTTGTTACAACACAACAAAAACAATGAACTCCTCTGATTCGATCTCCAAATGTTTGACTTGATGAGAGACAGGAACAACTTCAATCTTCACCGAGTCTTGTGAATTTGATCTCTAGAGCAACGATACTTTGATGTGTTTGTTGTTGGGCCTTTGACTTGTTAGTCTTCTTGGGCCGTTGACCGGGCCTGCAACTAAAGTTGACTTGGTAGTCCATTTGAGTTGGTAAATTTGACGGTTGACTTGAGAGTGCATTTGTCGGGTTTTGATTTGGGCTGTTGACTTGCCAGTCACTTGGGTCCAATAAATTTAATTAATTAATCAGGCTAACCCAAATTAATTAAATATTGCTGGTTTCGGCACATTGTTATTATTATTATTTTTTTTAGTGCCTACAAATTGCCCCCTCGAGAGAAGGTCGAGTACACTGCCAAGTGTCTGGTGTCTGAGTGTGACCGTCGTCTCGACAATTTTTTTTGGCAATGCTGTCGACGTGATCTTAGCCGAAGGAACATTTTTACAAGTATCGGCAAAGGACCTCTTGTCATGACACATGCTTGGAATAATAAGTTGATTATCACTTCTCATTCTTTAGTTGACTCTGTCAACTATAATTTTGTTGCTTCAATCCAATGCACCAATCATACTTGAGCATTAGAGACAAGACTCATTGACATATCTTGTTCATGGGCACTATGGAATAATATGAACCGTTTGAGACAAAATTAATAGCATCAGAGGCTATCCGCATGATATAAAAAAAATCAACAAAGATCCTTGCCAATCCTTGATGTTATTCTTGTTTCAAATAAATGGAAACTCCAGTAAACGAGGAATATCATCAATTTGACGTGATTTTCAGTAATTTCGGAAGTATTCCAAAACCCTCTTTTGATTTGGATGTCAAATTCTACAAGATTAATTTCTTTTCCTTTCAGTGATTTCTTGACTGCTTGGTAAAATCTCCCATGAAAAAATAAACTATTAGGAAACATGTATATATACGTATATACATAAAATGACCTCTAAATCAATCAACTTCTTCCACCTTCAATAACGATTGCAATTATTCACACCTTGGCTGAGCTTGCCGCACCGTTCACAGTGTCGACAACTACTATAGTTCCGTCCTTCGCTCGGTGGTAATCTTTCTCTTCTTAAAGAAACCAGTTTGAAATATCAGACCTTTCCATGAAAGATTAAACCCTTTTTTTTCTTTTTTTTTTCTTTTTTTGCATGAAGAGGTGCCCGCTTCATCTCTTCCCTAAGTCAAATTAACGCACCCAGCCAGGTAAAATTTCAATCCTTCGAACTGTCTATGTCTTCCCTTCGTTTTTGTCTCACTCGACCCTTTTTTGAACATGCATACTTTCACCAATTTGAGAAGGTGACCATGTGCGTTTGTTCTGGGTAGTGAAGGGTTAGAAAGAGAGTTATTGAGAAAAAGATGAGTGATAATAGGGAGCAGGGGAAGTTGGGTGAGAAAGTGAGGCCCCTCTTCATATTTTTTAGTCTTGAAGACATCAATTTCTTTTACAGTAATATAATGTAAAAGGGATTGACGTCATCAATTAAAATATGAGAACCAAAAGCTGCAATCATCACGTGCCTAGACATGAGTATATGCCCCTTTGATTTCTTTCTTTGACTTTTTGGAAGAGGAACATTAAATTAGCAGTACATGTCTGAACATCCATATGAAATTTTCCGTCCCTCTTCATATCTTTATAGATATATATTATTTTTTTGAAGGTTTTCAATTGTCTTCATCACCATCTTGATCGTTTGCTATAATTAATATCGTCTATATCCTTGTTGATGAATGATAATAAACACATCAACTAGTAGTTGAGTCACTTATCACTTTCCATTTCTTTCTCCATATTATTGAATAAAGTATAGTAATACTTAATGATAATATGAAGTTGTTGTAATGGCTTTCTTCACATAGTCATTTTCCTGTCCTTTTATTTATTGACTGTCCTTTCTTTCTTTTCCTTTTTTTTTGACAGCCGCGAAGTTGACTAATACTTGATCTTGACGACGATTGGGCTTTGTCCTAAATAATTAGTGCCAAAATTTTTTAAGACCCCGGCACTGCCAAAGACAAGGGTTACGAGCTCCGCTTTTGCGTATAGGAGCTTGTCCTTGTTGAGGTTAGGAGTCGGGAAAATTTTTTTAAGACCCCGGCACTGCCAAAGACAAGGGTTACGAGCTCCGCTTTTGCGTAGAGGAGCTTGTCCTTGTTGAGGTAAGGAGTCGGGAAAATTTTTTTAAGACCCCGACACTGCCAAAGACAAGGGTTACGATCCGCTTTTGCGTAGAGGAGCTTGTCCTTGTTGAGGTAAGGAGTCGGGAAAATTTTTTTAAGACCCCGGCACTGCCAAAGACAAGGGTTACGAGCTCCGCTTTTGCGTAGAGGAGCTTGTCCTTGTTGAGGTAAGGAGTCGGGAAAATTTTTTTAAGACCCCGGCACTGCCAAAGATAAGGATTACGAGCTCCGCTTTTGCGTAGAGGAACTTGTCCTTGTTGAGGTGAGTCGGGAAATTTTTTTTTAAGACCCCGGCACTGCCAAAGACAAGGGTTACGAGCTCCGCTTTTGCGTAGAGGAGCTTGTCCTTGTTGAGGTAAGGAGTCGGGACAATTTTTTTTTTTTAAGACCCCGGCACTGCCAAAGACAAGGGTTACGAGCTCCACTTTTGCGTAGAGGAACTTGTTCTTGTTAAGGTAAGGAGTCAGATATTTTTTTGAGACCCCAACACTGCCAAAGACAAGGATAACGGGCTCCGCTTTTGCGTGGAGTAGTTTTATCCTTGTTGAGGTAAGGAGTCGGATATTTTTTTACGACCCCGACACTACCAAAGACAAGGATTACAGGCTCCGCTTTAGATTGTCTTGGTTGAGCTGTCGTACCTTCTATTTCAACATGACATTTAAATATTTTTTTTTGTCATTATTATGTTCAGGACTTTTCACCCGACCACATTTTGTCATGTTATAGGAACCATGGTTTACTTCAAGGAACATTGCAGGCGAGACACCGTCTATCTTTCAATCGTTGACAAGAAGGAGACTGAGGCGAAGCTTGACACCCTCATTCCTGTCTGTTCCTCCTTACTTCGTCCTAGGGTGGAGAAAATTCTCACTGCTCCTGTGCCTTGTCTTACATCACCTCTAGTAGTCAAACTTTCCAATGAGGCCCCTGATGGTTCCACAGCTTATGCTCTTCATAGCGTCGGCCATAATGAACAATATGATATCACCGCCAAATTCCCTCCACTTGGACGCAAGATCCTTTCCAGTGAATCACAATGGGGAACCAGTCTAAGAATCTTCGGTGAATTCTCCTTCATACCCAAGTATTGGGAGTGGACCGAACACATCATTTCTTGTTTCGAGTCTCAGTTGAAACGCTGCTCAATTTTTGACGCGGTGTACGCTTCATTGTACACTTATGAACGCGAGTCAAATATCTTTAGTGCCTTTTGTGAAGCTTGGTGCCCTGAGACCAATATTTTACACACCATGTTTGGGGAGATGTCCATTTCATTATGGGACCTGTACAAACTCGGCGGCCTCCCTATCTTCGGAGCAATTTACGACAAAGCAGTGCCCGACCCATCCGTCTTATTTGGGGAAAACAAGCATAAGGAGAGGTTGATTACATCCTCCTGCCAATACTTGTTTATTGCATATAGTCTATTGAAGAACGAAAAAGATGAGGGCGTGACCTTTGAACGTTGGATCAATTTTTGATGCAAGAAACCCAAGCGTTATGACCCTGTGCCAAAACGAAGAGCTCCAAGTATGATACGTATCACCCGCCCTGCCAAGATTCATAACCCCACTGGTCACATCCAACCTGAGATTTTAGAATGGACTCCAGAGGAGTTAGAAGTGTTAGACACTCTTAAGCTCTCGGAGCATAGGAGAGGGGTCACCTATCTATTAGCGTTCATATCTTGTTGGTTGTGCGTCTTCGTGCTCCCCGAGGACAAACACAAATTTATTCGTCCAGGGACATTTGAAGTGCCGACCAAGATGGAGGCTGGACAAACCTTTAGCCTTGCCGTTCCTGTGCTAGCAAGCCTATATCGAGGATTGAACGACATTTCCAAAGCGGCCAAACCTTCACAACCCAAGTCCTGTTTCCCAACCCACTACTTACAAAGTTGGATCGCCAGTTACTTCAAAACACATTTTGGGTTTGAACAGTCCCCACCCGTACCTTCCATGGTAGAACACTCGGGATATGGTGGAGCAAGATACATTGAAGATGCCCGCCAGCTCCTTCATGAGGGCATGTCTGCGGATCTAGGATGCACAATGCTCAATAAAAATAGGAATGAGACTTTTGAGGATATCAGGGGTTTCGACCCAGAGAAGATTGGTTATGTAATCGCTCTCCGTTCGGGCTTCTTGACTCTCCGACGTGGTCGATCATTTTACATCGAGCCTTATAATCCCCACTGTTTCGCCAGATAGTTTGGGCTGTATCAAGAAGTTCCTAGTGTGCTTACACACGATCCTCGCACTTGCGCAGTATCATTCACTGATGCCCTGAGTTATTAGACTGCGTTGATGTCTAGAGGATCCCACCCGTCGATCACTTTACCCAGTCGCTCTTTGCACCTTCATGATTTTGTCACAAAGGAATACAGCGACTTGTGGCACAAGGTGACGGTGCGTGACCTTAGGACCAACATCGATCGCCTCCAACCCAAGAAAAAGAAGGTGCATGTCGCCCATATAGATCCTGAAGTAGCTCGAGCCAGTGAGCTCATGGATGCTGACCTGGACATCCAAGATGAGAGCGTAGCGAACGATGATGATAGTGACCCAGACTCTGAGCAGAACTTTAAACGTCGAGGGTACAAGAAACGCAAGGTCAACACTGTGCAACCCCCGAGGCCGTCTCTTGACGGAGACTTTTTGCGACGTGCAAAGTTGTTCAAGCGCAGGAAATCTCGACGAAGTAATCATGCTCATTTTCACAATTTTTTTTTGTTTTTTCATCTTCATAGTTTGATGCCTAATCCTTATTTTTTTTAACAGATTGGCACTTTTGACTTAGTTGACCATCCTACTGCTGTAGTGGATGAACAATTGCTTGAGGCTGTTAATGTTGCCCCCAGTTTGCCTGCCTCGAATGCTAGTTCTCGTCCTGGCAAGGATATTGAGACAGTGAGGAGGGCAGCGTCATCGTCCGCAGCTGATCCACCCTTGGACAATGGTGAGACTTTTCCTGATTCTTCTACATGTAGTGAGCACTCAGTCGAGGGACCAACTACTCTTGTGTTAGCGGCAAGGAAGATAGCTCCTGGTGCGGGGAAGGTCGTGACTAATGGGGCCGACGATCGAGCTCTTGCTGCCACACCTGCCATGTCTGTTGTTTCCCTTCGACCAGGGCCTCATTCCCAAAATGTCTTCATGGAGGGCATAAGAGCCACGGGAGCTCAATTGCTTACCAATCTTAAAAACACAGCACTCGAAGATGTCCCTAAGGTGTATGAAGGAGCTCCGGTTATATATAAAGCTATTAAGGTGCTCAAAGGTGATCCTGGTCCTTTAAAGAAGAAGGCGGATGGTTATGTAAGCAATGTGACCGCCTTCTTAGCCTTACAGCGAGCGGTTTCCACTCGGTGTCATCCCGATGATTTTAACAGGGAAAGATCTGCTTGCGTCGCACTAGTTGAGCATGCGCAGTCCGACCTTCATAAAGCAAAGGGAGAGATTGATGCTTTGAGGGAGGAGCTTAGTGATGCCACTAGCCGGGCCACCGACCTAGAAGAGCAATTTCGTCTTGCTTGTGAGAAGGTAAAACGAGTTCGTGAAGATCTTGAAGCCAAGTCAACCTTTGTGACTACTATCGAAGTACAGGTTGCTGAGAGGGAACGAACCCTTGCGGAACTTGATGTTGTGCCTATCTTATCACAAGAGGAAGTCGACGAGCTAGCAATATACGAGCGAACCGTGATAGAGCAGCGTTCTTTGCTCAAGCCCGATGATTGGATGCTTGATGATTGAGTGTTGATTGTTTAGTTCTTCTGCACTTTGTATTAACAACTTTTGCATGTTATTCATTCAATAATAAGATTACCTTTACTTTTCTTTTGGCTTGTCATCTCTTTATCGATTTAACTGTGCTTAATCATCAGGTCTATCAAGTTGCACGAAAACTATAACAATCAAATTGAGTCATAATGTATCTCAACAAACAAACAATTGTTCATTTATTTATTTAGCCGTTCACAGTTTATACTCTTGCGGGCCAGAAGTATTACATTTTTTTTTGTTTTGGCCGTACACATTTTATACTCTTGCGGGCCAGGAGTATTACATTTGTTTTTTGTTTTGGCCGTACACAGCTTATACTCTTGCGGGCCAGGAGTATTACATTTTTTTTGTTTTGGCCGTACACAGTTTATACTCTTGCGGGCCATGAGTATTACATTTTTTTTTTGTTTTGGCCGTACACAGTTTATTCTCTAGCGGGCCAGGAGTATTACAATGATGATAAGAAACTGAACTAAAAAGAAGTTTTTCTTTTTTTAATGAACAGTTTATGCTCTTATTCGGGAACTACAACCATGAAAAGAAAGAGATGTTTTTTTTGTGTGAGTAGTTTAGGCTCTTACTCAGGAGCTAACAAACATAGCTTCTTCATGGGTAGTAGGGCTTCAAAAACTTGGCATTAATTGGCCCCATCAAAACTCCTTCGTCGTCCACTATCTTGTATGCGCCGTTTGTGTAAACTTCACGAACAATATATGGACCATCCCAGTTGGATACAAACTTGCTCTTGCTTTTGTGCGTCATGGTGATTGGTCTTCGCACCGCCATTACCAAGTCTCCAACTTGAAATGATCGCGGCTTAACCTTTTTGTTAAATGCGCGAGACAGACGTGCCTGGTAGCACTCTAACTTCTGTTGCGCCAACAATCTCTTCTCATCCAAAGCCTCTAACTCATTCAGTCGAAGTCTGTGGTTTTCGTCCTCAGTTAACCCTTCTTGTACTGCGAGGCACAAAGAAGGTATTTCAATTTCTAAGGGTAGGACGACTTCTACTCCATACACCAAGGCATAGGGCGTCGATTGAGTGGGTGTCTTGTAGGTGGTGCGGTAAGCCCACAAAGCTTCTCCAAGTTTTTCATGCCAATCCCTCTTGGACTTTGTCACCACCTTTTTCAACAGCTTGCACAATGTCTTGTTGATCGCCTTCGCCAAACCATTTGTAGGCGCATTGTACATCAAGGATTTGTGCTGAGTGAATTTAAACTTTTCACATAGATCGGTCATCAGCTTGTTATAGAACGGCTTTCCGTTATCAGTGATGACATATCGGGGCACGCCATATCGATAGATGATATGTGTCCAAATGAAGTCAACCACATTCTCTTTTTTCACCTCCTTTAGTGCAACTGCTTCTGCCGACTTAGAGAAATAGTCAGTAGCGGCTAGGATGTACAAGTGTCCGGCTGAACACTTTGGAGTCAAGGGTCCTACGACGTCAAGTCCCCATGCTTCAAAGGGCCAAGACGTGACTGTAGGGTGCAACGGTTCTGGAGGTTGGTGCATTAAGTTTGCATGAAACTGACACGCCTCACACATCTTTGCGTGATCAATGCAGTCTTGCACCGTGGTTGGCCAGTAGTAGCCCATCCTTTTGACTCGGTCGTGTAGCTTGGGTCCTGACTGGTGCGCGCCGCACACACCCGAGTGCGCTTCCTTCATGACTTGGTTCGCTTCTTCTTCGTCTAGACATCGTAGCCAAAGGCCAAGAAATGAACGTCGATATAACGTCCCTTTGTAATAAAGAAAACGTGATGCTCTTCTTTGGATCCCATTCCTATACCTCGCATCATTCGGTAGCTTCCCATGCTCTAAGTAGTAAATCAATGGTTGGCGCCAATCTTCTTTTTGTTAGGTTTTAGGTTATCTATTTCCTAAACAGTTACAGATTAATTGGTGGAATATTCATAACAATTATAAAACAATTAATCACAACAATTGCAGAGGCTTTAGTAATTATACCTGATCGCCAATCCGGCTGATGAAGAGGTTGACCTTCGAGATTCCAATGCTGAAATCCTCTACTGAAAGTCCACGCAGCACTCCGGGAACCCGACTGCTAGATCGACCCGATCGAGACGAATCTCAATCTAAGATGTATGTTAGATTGTTTCGGAAACAAATAATGTTTCCTGAAACTTGAACTGTAAAACTAAAAGAGAGAGGAACTCAGGAAATCACCGTGGTATCTCTCATAGAGTCTCAGGCAGTTGGTGTGGAATAATCTCTCACAGAGACCCCTTTATATAGTGTTTAGAAAACCTAGGGAGAGGATTCAAAACCCTAAAGGGTCGACTTAACGCAACGACGCGCTTCTCAGGCCCAACACGGTCCGTGTTGCAATAATACGGTCCGTGTTGGAAACCAGAGGTCCATTAACTCGGCCCATGGATACCACAGACCGTAGTGTCCCAACACGGACCGTGTTGGGTCAATACGGTCCGTCTTGAACCCAGTTCGGTTCGTGTTGGGCTGATTTCTCACAGAAATTAGTTCCCAACTTTTCTAAACGTAATACAATATCACATAGGTTACATACATTGTTCCAGGGCACTGACTTGTGTGACCCAGTAGGACCAAATAATATAGTTGTAATTAAATATATTTAATTACTAATTATAGAGGTCTCTAGCAAGACATATAATTACTATATTACTTTGGTTTAGTCTCCGTGTATATCGAACAATGTCGGGACATTCCCAACAATCTCCCACTTGTCTCACAAGTGTTCGATTCCTTTAATTCCCTTGTCACTTACTGTCTCATGTTCGGATAAGGTAAGCTGATGTCATCCTTATGTAAGACCCGAAACGTTCCTCGATGTCCGAGTTTAGATTTTGAAAAGCAGATGATCAACTATTGATTCAACTGAGCTCGGCCAAGCATTTTCAGTCCAATCTCACCGAGTGGCCAATAAGACAACTATCCCTAATAGGGAGGACAATTCCATCTTGTTCAGACACACATCCTCACATGATCCAACTGTAACCCAGACACCGCCTTTATAGCCTATTGTTACGAAAGGCGTTTGACGCGCTCCAAAGTCACAGCAGATCATGCAGTCTGTGTACTGAACTCAGGATTCAGGAATTTTGAGTGGTGAGAGCTCCTATGACAATTCCCAACTTAAAGAGCTCCCATTGCGGGTCAATTCGGTAGTTATTCTCAACAATACCCATGTGATTGATTTATGATGTCATCACATCACTATGATCACGAAACTTGATCATCGCCGCAATCCTAAATGCTAATTGTGTTGATATTATCACTGTTCCTACGTGATAATACAATTAGGAACTAGGTCGAGTGTCGACCAAGACTAGCGTTATCAAGTTCACTAATGGGGTTTCAGAAATCGGACCTCATCCAATTTCCCATTTTGAATTCGCTAACCTTTTTGGACATTTACATAATTCTAATCCACAATTAATGTAAATCTTGGAATCTTATTCTTAATGATGAATCAACAATGTCATAATTTTATGAACAATTCATGTAAACTTGACTTGTTAATATTCCGGAATGTGTTCAATACCTATTGCCCATGCATGACTATCATGGTATAACTACAACAGGGGTTTAGTATATAATACTTGCAATGAACCTCGCATATATACCATCTCACTAATGACCTTTCATTCAGGAAGATATTTCCGGAACTCATGTTTGGATTCACAGTGATCTTCAGTTCCTTTACTTGAGTGATGGCTCCTATCTACAAGGCTCCATTTCTCTCGCAAGGCTAGAAACATCACTCAGTTCTGAAACAAACTTCACAATCCTAACAGTTTCTGCCACAACTTCTAAAGTCGTGTCATGCTTGTAGAATTAAACTTATGTCATGTTAGGAACTTCTTCCAGCTCACCTCAATACCACTCAAACAAATCGTATAATTTGCTCTAACCTTTCAAATAATCATATTTCTCTGTCATAAGTGTAGCATCAATGCAACTCTTCACACTTAGCTTTTATCAACCACTTTAGAATTGACACATCCTTAGTTTTGCTTATACATATACAATGCATATGTTATGTTGGGCTTTGAACATCTCGTGGCATACATTAATCTCACGCTGAAGCATGAGTTATATGTCTCATCCTTTTTGGATCCTCTGATTGTTTTGAGATAATCAGATTCCCTAAGGATATGCCATGATTTATGGAAATTAATCCATTCTCGAAGTGGGTTGAACTTATTCAACACCTAGGCACCTTTTGATTCAAACAATCGAAATCTTTAATCTATCATTATAGATCTTGTCTCTAAGAAAATTCTTAGCCCCACCAATCCTTCACTTTGAAAATTATTCCCAAGTCAACCTCAGTAGAAGCAACATGGGAATCTCCTTCTCAGTAGGCAGTATGTCAATCACACACAATATCAGAAAATGCATTGCTCCCACTGAACTTCTTGTAAACACAATATTATCTTTTGGCACTTCCCAGTATATCAAACTTTTTAATATCTTGGTCAAGAAGGTCAATGATTCCAACTCCTAGAAGCTTCCCTAAGACCACAGATGGTCTCTTGAAGTTTACAAGTACTCCAACAAAAGACCATTCAGTTATGTCAAGTACACACCTTCCTTCCAAATCTGATTTTGAAGTCAGTCTTGATGTCTTAATGAACCCATATTTTGCCTTAAAACCCTCCTATGCCTGATGGCTCACACCTTCAGACAAATCAACCAAGTTCTAAACTTGGTTGCATACATGGAGTCCATTTTAGACCTTATGGAAACTTGATTTGCTAAAGCTTCTTTGACGTAGGTAGAGTCATTACTTTCTAAAAGTAACATCTCATGCTCATCCGTAGAAGATCGATATCTTTGTGGCTGATGGAGTTGTTTACCTGACCTTGCTTGGAGTATTGTTCATGGCACCTCCTCTTCAACGTTTTGAGGAGCTTCTACTACTTCAACCTCGTTCTTTAATTTTCCGACCAATAGAAAAACTTGAACTAGGACCAAGTAGTGGAGTTTTAGGTGATGATTATAGTGTTTTGTGTCTCTTGAACTTCAGTAAGTTCAAAATTCTCTCCCACTCTTTCTTTTAGAGAATAACATATTATCTAAGAAGAAAGCATTTTGAGACACAAACGCTATCCTCTACAACAATTTGTAGAAGTGATACCCCTTTCTTTCAGAAAACAGTTCAAGGACTTTTCCTCTCCAAATCATATGTGGTATCTTCTTTAGTGCTTCAGATAATCTTTGTTCAGTAATTAGAGCTATGGTTAACTGCGTGTATCCCCAAACGGTAACCGGCAATGTTGACTCAACCATCATTGATCGCACCATATCTAATAAGGTGTGATTCCTCCTCTTAGATACATCATTGAGATGTCGTATTCCTAGAGGAGAGAGTCATGAAACAATTCAACATTCTCTGGAATGGTCAATGAAATTTTTGGCTCAAATACTCACCTCCTCAACTTAATTGAAGGGTTTTGGAATGACCAACATTCTCTGGAATGGCCAAGTTAATTTTGTACTTCACTTTGAAACTCTTTGAACATTTTCAGAGAATTTAAACTTGTGGCGTATTAAGTAGATATACCCATATCTACTAAAAAATCATCACTAAAAGTGATGAAATAGTACTGTAAACCTTCTTCTTAGCACTAGTGCTCATAGGCCCACATACATCAATATATTTGCATCCTAATAAGTCATTAGCTTGTTCACCAATTCCAATAAGAGGTGATTTTTAGTCATCTTACCCATAAGACATGCTTTATAAACATTGAACTTTTCAAAGTTTAGGTTTTCCAGAATCCCGCACTATGCAGTTTTCTGAATGCATTTCTGATTAATATGACTTAAGCTTATAGTGCAAGAATTATGTTTCATTTGAGTCATTTGTTCAAATTCTTGGCTCAACCATTAGCATCCTTTCGATTGTATCTAGGTGCTCTCCAAGACTACTTCATTTTGGAAATCATTAAACTATTTTAACATTCCAGCTTCAGATGAATCTCATAGACATGAATCACTATGTGTTATTTTATTCATCTTTGAAGATTAGAAGTAATTCATCCCTTGTACTTGTGCTCAATTGGACTACATACATCCATATGTATGAGTGTTTGTTGGCACATTAACCCTTTCTTGTAAAAGGTATAGTCATGCTTTGCAGACATCACATGTTTCAAAGTCTTATTATTCAATAGTCTATTACTGTGACGCTTCCGAATGCGCTCTGATTTGCATGACTTAATAGATAGTTTCAAGATTTATGTTTGAACATGAGTTATTCCTTTTAAACCTTTTGGTTTCGATGTGTTGGGTGTGTTTATCCGAGATCCTCTCTCTCTCTCTAATTGAGGGCAATAAATCAAATTTCTACTTATAATGAGAACATAGAATCACCTATAAATTTCTCTTATAAGTCCTGAGGAAATGGATAAACAACGAACTCTTCATAAGGAACTACAACTAATTGCATGTTCCTATTTGTAGGTTGACTCTCATCCTTCAAAACACATCTATTTTGCTGTAGATCCTGCGTATTTGCATAAATGCGAGTGTCACAGCCGGTATCTTATACTCAAAGTGGGTTTAATAAGAGTAGTGTGTATCATATACGCATTTTCCTAGAATTGAAATCATATCTCAAGTCTTCCTTATAGTTATTCATGCTCCTAGTGTCATACATGATCTGGTTGTTAACCGGTTGCTGTCATTGGTTGGGTATGTACAACTGTTTGTCCTTACCTTTCCTTTGACTTCTTGTCTTTGATAGATTTCTTAAATCTTATTTTCCCTTTCACTAAAAGACTATCTTTGGTCGCCAACCATTTGGCTAAAGGGGGATCTGAGGTTTCTCATGTTTCAAAATAGTCAAATTATTTCAGAACATAAGTGCCATCAATTGGCCTTGATCTAGCTTAACTGAGACTATCTGGTTATTGGTTTCATATTTATCAACTCTAACTATTTCAAAGAACTTGGTTTTGAGTTTGGAAAAATTGAAAGCCTTCCTCTAACCTTCAAACATTTTGTAGTTAAAGTTGTATGAATACTATGACATTACATGTATTCATTTGGTTTGATTGACCTCTTAATATTGATGCCTAGCTCAATGTTATATCAAAGACATGTTTCTTTTAATTCGCCCAAGACAATCTTGTGATAGCGATGCCAATTAAGGAATTGGTGTAATTGTTTTTCTCTTTCTCTAGGAGAAAACAATATTTTATTAGTGGTGGATATTTGAGTGAAAAGACATAAATAAATTCTACGACACAAAATTGGTTCATTTTAGTTATTAATTCATCAAAAGAAATTAAACTAATTTTAATTTCGATTATTGGATGATAATACACTGAACTTTAGGGGTATTGGACGATAATGCACTGAACTTTTTTCTTGGACTCTAATACACTGAACTTTGAGGGTATTGGACAATAACGCACTCAGACCAATTCAGCTGGTGGTTGCGTGGTGGCTGTCCTATTTTGAGGTGTCGTTTTTCTATTTTTTTCAGAAAAAAAACTTTTGCCGTGTAAGAAAATACACATAAGCAGGATGACTGATATATTTTTTTTGGAAAAAAATAGAAAAACGATACCCAAAGTGGGACAACCACCACGTCAACCACCAGCTGAATTGGTCTGAGTGCATTATTGTCCAATACCCTCAAAGTTCAGTGTATTAGAGTCCAAGAAAAAAGTTCAGTGCATTATTGTCCAATACCCCTAAAGTTCAGTATATTATCATCCAATAATCCTTTTAATTTCAAATCAAAACACTTTATCAACTCTCAATTTGTGTTTTAATTTACAAAGACCCACAAGACTCATGGGCTCAAGTGGACTTTGGCCCAACAAAACTCGAGCCCATGTTACTTTGGTGGATCATCTTATGATCGATCATTCAAAATGACTCTTGGCAAGAAATTTGTATCGAATACAATATTTCTCTTCCTCTGCTCTTGGCCCAAAACTATTTTGATAGCCAATTTGAATCGACCTAGCTCCCACCCTACTTATTTATGATGGACAAATAATTCACTTTGACTTTCTTTATTTATCTATCTAAGTGGTGTTTTGATAGGTTGAGCAATAATTCAATTTTGAGAGTAGGTTTTATTATCCTAAACATGCAATTCTAGGTGAATTCTTTCGAAAAGCATAAAAGGCATAATAAAACATGCAATAACGAATTTAGAGCATAAATAAAACCCCTAGTATGACCACCTAGACTTAATCAACTAATTTTAACTAAGCTTTGACAGTCTTCAAGAAACTCTTGTTGGGTTTTGCAACTTCCTTGGATGGGCTCCCACTCGAATCACCTCCTCCATTGCTGTTGGGCTCCCACTCAACTTGATGTCTCCAATTACAGCAAATTTACAAAGTGGACCTCACAATAGAGGCCTTACATGAATTAAAATAACTTAACTGAAAATTTAAATTTAAATTAATTCAACGACGGCACGCAGGCCGTATTTCACCCAACCCGGTACGCAGACAAGTAAAACTGACTATCTATGGCCATACTAGAAGCACATGGAAACATGTAATATTGCAATAATTATATCAGATATAACACATGCTTAAATAACAATTTTATAAAGGCATATTTAATTGCAATATAACACATATAAGGAAACAAATACTAAATAAGGTTTCCTAAAAGATTGCATGATAAAATAAATAAAATTTCAAATTTTATCTTAATTACCTAAACAGATTTAGGATTTTATACCTATACATATAAAATACTTGACTTTCCTAAAATCAAGAAGTCTCAAAAGATACTATATCTTTTAAAGATATTGTAAGTTTCCTAAACTTTACAAACTAATAGATTTTATGCCCATCAATTGATTTAGTAGTAATATGATTAAATAATTAATTTTTAAAATTAATTACAAACCCTAAAACACACGAATTCACCAAAACTGCTGGCAACACGGTCCGTGTTGGATCAATACGGTCCGTGTTGCTTCCCAGTTTCGGTTAATTTCGTGAATGAAAAACTTAAATAAAAAAAATATCATAACTTATCGAATTTAATAATTTTATATTATAGTGTTATCTAATAACCCAATATGAACATTTTCCAGAATTTTAACAATTTTCAAAAGATTGTAAAATTTTAGGGAATTAAACATTTTAATTCTCCGTTTAAGAGGAAAATAAATAATAACAGTCCGATAAGCTTAAAAATCAAATTTTATAATTTTCCCATACAGTAGATTCATCCAATATGCTACTGTAAAAATTTTATATTTTTATCAAATTTCTAAAATTAGAATAAAAATCAGAGAAGTAAAAATTTTACTTTTCTGTTAATCTGTAAATTAAAGGAAAATTAGTTAATGATTTCGAAAATTCACGAAAATTTTATCCATAACATAATGGTTATCCAGTAATCTATTGTAAAAAGTTTCAGAAAATTTGCAAATTTCTATAAATTTACAAAATTCTGAGAAGCAACAAATTTATTTCTCTCAGATTTGAAAATCCAAATTACAAAATATAATTTGAACGGATAAATTAACGGAAAATTTTTTCCTAAAAGTATGGTTACCGAGTAACCTACTATAAAATTTTCAGAAGTTTTATAAATTTCTACAAATTTATAAAAGTCAGAGCATTAAACGATTTTTAATTCTCTTCAGAACCGAAAACTCAATTAAAAATCCATTTAATCGGGAAAATCTACAAAATTTATGGAAAGTCCAGAACACTTCCAGATACCGGGTTTTTTGCATTTTAGACCCCGAATTTTAGGGGTATTTACATTCTGAACCCTTGATTTTCAACTTTAACATTTTGAACTTAAAGTTTGTAGGCTGAATAAAAAAGGACCTTAAAGTTTGTGGATTGAAGAAAAAGGCCCCTGTCTCATTTTTTATTTTCCTCCCATGTTTGAATTTATCTCCCGATTGACGTCAAACTTTAGGACTATGGTTAAAACTAATATTGAAGCTATAATACACATCTCTTATTCGTGCCGAGGCTACTTAGACCCCTGAGTACATGGTTTTAAGTAATTCCAACATGAATAAAAGAGGTTTATTATAACTTTAATATCGGTTTTAACCTTAATTAGTCTTGAAGTGTGATGCCAATCGGGAGAGAAATTCAAACATGGAAAGAAAAAAAAACGGGAAACGAGCTTTTTTTTCACCTCACAAACTTTAGGGTCCTTTTTTTTTCAGCCTACAAACTTTAGGGTCCATAAAGTTAAAGTTGAAAACTAAGGGTTCAGAATGTAAAGACCCCTAAAATTCGGGGTCCAAAATGCAAAAAACCCTCCAGAACCTCCAGTAAAATTTTCGGAAATTTTCGAATTCGTTTGATATTTTATTTCTATTAATAAACTAAATTAGAAAATAACTCTACAAAACCCTATTTTGCGAATTTTGACCTATTTCAAGTATTGCCTACTGTTTAACAATATTAAACAAGATTGTTTCTAAAACATTCAAAATTGAATCAATTTTATGTCATATCTAACGATTAAACAAACATAAAGTCGATTAAATAAAGACAATAAGAAATAAATAATAACAAAGCATGAAATTTTACAATAAAATTCTAGATTTACTATTATGAACATTAAAGATTAAAACTTTCATAAAGATTCAAAATTTTAGGCATAAATCTACTCTAGCATATTCATAATATAATTCAACTATTGACAAAATTACTTATGAATACAAGTACAATACTTTAGCATGCAATTGGTGGCTCTGATACCACTGTTAGGTTTTAGGTTATCTATTTCCTAAACAGTTACAGATTAATTGGCGGAATATTCATAACAATTATAAAACAATTAATCACAATAATTGTAGAGGCTTTAGGAATTATACCTGATCGCTAATCCGGCTGATGAAGAGGTTGACCTTCGAGATTCCAATGCTGAAATCCTCTACTAAGACGTATGTGAGATTCCTTCGAGATTCCTAAACAGTCCACGCAGCAATCCGGGAACCCGACTGCTAGATCGACCCGATCGAGACGAATCTCAATCTAAGATGTATGTGAGATTGTTTCGGAAACAAATAATGTTTCCTGAAACTGGAACTGTAAAACTAAAAGAGAGAGGAACTCAGGAAATCTCCGTGGTATCTCTCATAGAGTCTCAGGCAGTTCGTGTGGAATAATCTCTCACAGAGACCCCTTTATATAGTGTTTAGAAAACCTAGGGAGAGGGTTCAAAACCCTAAAGGGCCGACTTAACGCAACGGCGCGCTTCTCAGGCCCAACACGGTCCGTGTTGCAACAACACGGTCCGTGTTGGACACCAGAAGGTCCATTAACTCGGTCCACGGACACCACAGACCGTGGTGTCCCAACACGGACCGTGTTGGGCCAACACGGTCCATGTTGAACCTAGTTCGGTCCGTGTTGGGCTGATTTCTCACAAAAATTAGTTCCCAACTTTTCTAAACGTAATACAATATCACTTAGGTTACATACATTATTCCAGGGCACTGACTTGTGTGACCCAGTAGGACCAAATAATATAGTTGTAATTAAACATATTTAATTACTAATTATAGAGGTCTCTAGCAAGACATATAATAACTATATTACTTTGGTTTAATCTCCGTGTATATCGAACATTGTCGGGACATTCCCAACACTTTTTCTACTTCAAACACAGAAACTGCATTTATCTCTTCCACAAGCTCCCTTTCTGATGGTGTGACCACCCATTTGCCGCATACTGGAATTGTGACACCTTCCTCTGCCCCCAGTGCCAAAGTGGCTGCAAGACCTGCGAGCGCGTCAGCCATCTTGTTGGCACTCCTACGGATATGTTGCAACGCCGCTGAGTTTAACTTATTTAGGATTTCTAAAGTATACTTGTGGTATGGGATCAAATCCTCCTTCTTGACCTCATACTCATTGAGAAGTTGGCTGATAACCAACTTGGAGTCGCCATACACGTCAAGCTTCTTGACTCCCACCTGTATGGCCATGTGAAGTCCTAGTATGAGTGCTTGGTATTCGACCATATTGTTGGAGCATAATTGGGTAAGAACAAATGAGTATGGAAGAATATGTTTCTCGGGGGAGACAAGAACCACTCCTGCTCCAAAGACTGGTCATGTCGCGCGCACCGAAATACATTTCCCATGGCGGCATCATGCCTACAAAGAAAACTTCCTCCCCAGGTAGTTCATCATCCAGCTCCCAATCGTCGGGAATCGGGTGATCAGCTAGAAAGTCTGCCAATGCTTGTCCCTTGACGACTTTCTGTAGTACATACACAATATCATATTGTTCTAAAATGACGGCCCACTTTGCTAGTCGTCCACTAAGTACTGGCCTTGATAGAATGTACTTGATTAGGTCAGCCTTGGATATCACTCGAACCGTATGTGCTTGCATATAGTGCCTTAACTTTTTCACAACAAACATGAGGGCCATGCACATCTTTTCAATTGGGGAGTAGTTCAACTCAGCCCCAACCAAGGTCCGACTCAAGTAGTAGAGAGCCCTTTCCCGGAATGTACAAGATTAGAGGTTTTCCCGGAATCGGTGCCCTTAAAACAGGCGGACTTGACAAATATTTCTTGATACTCTCGAAGGCATTTCGACAAGATTTATCCCATTCAAATGGTGCGCCCTTCTTCATCAGGTGACTGAATGGATGACAACGACCCGCCAGGTTAGATATGAATCGCCTGATATATGCCAACCTACCTTGTAGATCACGTAACTCCTTAAGATTCTTAGGTTCGGGCATTTCTTGGATGGCTTTGACTTTAGCTTGATCAATCTCGATGCCCTTGTGTCGCACGACAAAGCCCAAGAATTTTCCAGAACTAACGCCAAACGCGCACTTCAATGGGTTCATTTTCAGCTGGCACTTTCGAAGCCTCTCGCAAATTCCACGAAGATCATTCAAGTGATTGTTCCTTCTTCTTGATTTAACCACTAAATCATCAACATAGCACTCGACTGTTTTATGCAACATGTCATCAAAGATGCTTTGCATCGCCCTTTGATATGTTGCTCCAGCATTGTTCAATCCAAAGGGCATTACTTTGTAACAAAATATGCCTTTTGGTGTGCGAAAAGCAGTGGCTTCTTGGTCTTCGGGCGCCATGTGAATTTGGTTGTGCCCTGCCGTACAATCCATGAAGGATAAGGCCTCATGTCCGGTGGTAGAATCGATCATGAGCTCAATGACGGGCAATGGGAAGTCATTTTTCGGGCATGCCTCATTTAGATCCGAAAATCCACACAAACACGAAGTTGGCCGTTCTTCTTTCTCATCGGGACGATGTTGGCGATCCATGTCGGATACTTCACCTTCCGCATAAATCCTGCCTCGATAAGCTTGTTCACTTCCTTTTCAATTTCCGGCACTAACTCTGGACGAAAGCGTCGTTGAGGTTGTTTCTTAGGAGATACTCCTCTCTTGATGGACAAGCGATGAACAACCACTTTCGGGTCCAACCCAGGCATTTCTTGATAACTCCACACGAATACATTCTTGTACTCAGATAGAAGTTCGAAGTACGCCTCTTCCTCTGCAGGTGAGAGTGAAGAGCTGACATATATGGGCCTTGGGTTTTCCATGGTTCCGAGATTCAACTCCATTAGCTCGTCCACTGTAGCTTGTCCCCCGTCTGCCAAGTTTTGCGGAGTTTCTGTAAGCTCTATCTCTGCGTTTGAGTCGTCGCGTTCATGGACCGTGACATGGTTTGAGGAAACCTGCTCTTCTTGTTCATCACCCTTGTTTGCACCCCCTTGGGTGACGTGACCTGTGAGTACCACTGTGCGTCTCTTCACTCTCAGCGAACCATCGATTTTTACATCCAAAGTAGATATGCACTTCATGCGAGAAGGGATAGTACTTTGGATCTCATTTATCTCACCTAGGCGACTGAAAACATGGCCTTTTTCTTTTTGTTGAGGCAAAGATGATGTTGCCTCATTTACCTTGATACTAGAGAAAACCGAAGGTTTAGACTTCGCACTTGCTTCCAACCTTCGTGAGGCAAAGGGCATTGGAGTCTCTTGTACGCCGATCCTGGCGAATACAGAAGAATGATCCCTGTGGGTGGATGGTTGGAGTCTATCAAAGACAGACTGTCTCGGGTTATTCTTAGGCTCATCCTCGTCACTTTGGGTGCTCTCTTCTGCTGCGATGTATTGCACATCTGCTTGTTTGGTCTTGCGCCTTCCCGAGATTCGGATAGGCTTTGGTGGTGTATAACCAAGTCCCACCTTGGACACTGACATTTCACCGCACTGTTCATGTATCTTCTTTTGTGTCTCATTGACACCATAGGGCTTGGCTTCAACCACTTTGCCTAAAGCGTCTGGCTTGCCGAAGTCGTAACATGACCTTTTCATTAACCTATAAGCATTTGGATCAAACCCCTCATCTGTGCGCACTTTGGGTAGGTCACCTTCCTCTTTGGGTAATCTCTCGGAAGAATGAACAAAACCCGCCATAGGCGCCTTGGTGACTCTGTGCCTTCCTGCCTTGTGGACGGGAAGAGCACCCTTTTCTTCAAGGATGTGTCGATCGGCCCCCTCGGGTTTAGTTCCATCCTTGATCTCACCCTCGGGGTTTGCGCATTCGCTAAACGGTAACTCCCTCTCTTTTCCTTGAGATTTGGGGACGTACCTAAGGACTGGTACAATTGGTTTAGATTCCCCTGTTGTCTTTGCGACGACAAGTGGGGCCTTCTCTGACTCAATGACCCCTTTACCATCTGGCTTCTTCTCAGTGCCCATATCAATACGTCCACTAGACGGCACAAAAGTATCTTTCACCCTCCCCTTGCCTGTGGAGGACATGGAGTTCGGCATTGTTTCCTTGGGTGTTGTGCCTTCCTCGAAGAACTTGGCGTCTAAGAACTTATGAAAGTTTTGATAATGATGTTTATATAAAACTCCTGAAGGGTTCAAAGTGTCGGAAGCACATATTAAAATTCTCGAGAATATTGATTACTTAGTTGATAGACATTTATGTGATTAAAGCAATATGGGCGCATATTGCATAATCAAAGGATATGATTAGATGATCCGGATCCTAATTGTTTGTAAATGTTATTGATGGTTTGGACTCCCGAAGAGCCTCAAAAGTTGTGTATAGCTTTACAAAAGCGTTTGGAATGAAAGATTTTGGTAAAATCTATTATTACCTTGGTTTACAAGTTGTACACTTTGGGAAAGAACTTTTTTTACGCATAAAGCTATTTTGTAGCAAAAGTGCTAAGATAATGTTGCATGAGCAACTCACTCCCTTTTAAGTACCCTAGTAATGGTACATACATTTGATATGAAAACAACCCCCCTTTGATCTTGAAAAGATGGCGAGAAATTCATCGGTCTTGAAGAACCGTAGTTAAGTCTTGAAGTAATGTATTTGAGTCCTGAAGTACTATATTTGGATCCTGAAGTACCGTAGTTAAATGACTGACGTATCTTGCTAAGCATACATGATCTAACCTATTTCGTTACCTCGAAGGTACTAGCGATTTAGATATTCATTAGCCCCATCGGCTCAAAATTGGTTTGATTAGCTATGCTGATCTTGGATATTTACCTAAATCTTATGACACTAGATCAGATAGATTATGTGCACGCTGAAACAGATATTAAGTAAATTCGTTTCAGTTAGAATTAAGTTGATTCATGTATCAAGCCACTTTCGACTGCAAAGTTTAAAAGTCAGTGATAAAGTTAAATTACATCAACTCAAAGATCTTCATTGATGTTCTCATCAGGGGGAGTAATACGCGCTGTACTCTTTTTCCCTTATCTAAGGTTTTTGTCCCATTGGGTTTTCCTTAGAAAGGTTTTTAATGAGGCAGCATATCTTGGCGTATCAAGAATTATGTACTCTTTTTCCTTCACTGGGTTTTTTTTTCCCATTGGGTTTTTCCTAGTAAGGTTTTAATGAGATATATTCTTTAGCAATGGACATTTAAGGGGGAGTGTTATGGAATAATTGTGTGAATGTCCATACTCTTACTTTTCTTAGTAATGAAGTTTTCTTAGCGGTGAAGTATTCTTAGTGATGAAGAATCCTTGTATTATAAATACTTCCTCGATGGCAATGAAATATTTAGTGTAATTCAGCTTGGGTAAACGACTTAGTGTCACCGTTTATCTTCTTTTCCCCATCGCGATAGTACTTAAGACACTGATGCAACGTTGATGCTACTATTCCATTTTCGTGCAACCAAGGTCGCCCAAGTAGCAACTTATTGGAGGTCTTAGAGTCTATGACATGGAAAAGTGTTGACGTTGATAGCTCTCCGATCATTAGCTCCAAGCGAATCATCCCCATTGCACGCTGACCCTCTAAGTTGAAACCGTGGATCATCATGCGACTCTTGGACAACTCCTCGACAGTAATGCCCAAGTCATTCATGGTATACTTAGGCATGATGTTGACTGCTGAATCTCCATCTACCAGCATGTGCCTGACCTTCTGCTCCCTAATGTATCCACTGATGAACAATGGACGATTGTGTGGGTTGGACCCGAGCAACAAGTCATCATCGAACGTAAACGTGTTACATATGGCGCATGGAGCCGAACGCTTGTCAAGTTCGTCGTTGTATTGCACTTTTTCGGCGTATAACTTTGCGCGTTGTAGAGCAACAACCATTTGCTCACGCATCTCTTTAGGTAGATGAAAGACTTGTTTCCAACTCATGTGCTCCGGTAAGGCTTCCAGGAAGTTGACAACTTTATCCTCCCTTTCTTGGGCGTCGCTCTCTCCAACGTTCAACCTTTCATCTTCCTCAGCATCCTCAACTTCGGAACACGAGGACATGTTGACACTAGCGGTGGTAGGGAAATCCTCTAGGAAGGCGACCGTGCAATTAACTTCTGCCGCATCATCCAAGTCCAACACGATGACTCCCTCCTTAGCTAGTTGCATGATGCGCTCCTTAAGGGTGATACACCTTTCTAGAGGGTGACTAACGACCCTATGATATGGACAATACCTCGAATGATTAACTTTCCCAACTTCTTCGGGACGTTTTGAGGCAGATAGATCAATAACCCCCTTCTCCAACAAATAATCCAACATACCCGCCAAGTCTGAGTCAGGAAATGGATATTTCTTTTCTTGTAGCTCCTTTAATGTAGACGCTTCTTTCCAGTGTCTCGCGCTGCAAAACTCCTCTTTTCTTCCACCTTTGACTTCCCTGAAATCCGGACTGGTTCGTTTGTTGAGACTGTCATGGATTCCCTAGTCGAGTTCTTGGAAGGCTTGACACTCTTCTTTAGATCACCCCTATCTCTCTTTGGCTCAAAGGAGGAGGATGCGGACTTGCCGCGTCGGGTGGCTATTGTGATTTCCATGTCATGAGCCTTGGTTGCCAACTCCCGGAAGGTTCTCGGCTTACTCATTTGCAGGACATAGAGCAAGTCCCATTTCATACCATTGGCACACATCTCAACGGTTGAAGCCTCAGACAAGCGGTCTTTGCACTCGAGGCTGAGCGCGCGCCACCGGTTGATGTAGTCAAGAACTGGTTCATCTGTCCATTGCTTAGTGTTTGTCAACTCAGTCATGCTGACAATTCTTTGAGTACTATAGAACCTATTCAGGAATTCTTGTTCCATCTATTCCCAACTATCAATGGATTCGGGCTCTAAGACAGTATACCAATTAAAAGCGGAACCTTTCAGTGTGCGGACGAATTGTTTCACTAGCAGATCACCATCGGTACACGCATTGTTGCACGTCTCGATAAAGTGTGCAACATGTTGCTTCGGGTTCCCTTTTCCTTCGAATTGGACAAACTTTGGGGGTTGGTACCCACGAGGCATGCGAAGGGCGTCAATCCTCTTTGGGTACGATTTGGTGTATAGATGAGTCCGCGTCGCGCCTCCTCCTAGTTGAGCCTTGATCGCAATCGCCACTAAGTTCTGAATTTGCTCCACAAACAAAGAACCTGAGCCAGAGTCTTCCTTCTCTCTTCTTCTTCATCGAAATCTCCGTGAATTGATCCTTTGTCAGAATCTTCATCTTCTGAGCTAATGACATAGTTGCTAGCAGGGCGCTTCTCTAACTTTTTTGTTAGCTTCTTAATCCGTTCATCTTGGCGCTTGATATGCTCAGTTTTCTCCTCACTTTCTCTTTCGAGTCTAGCTAGGGAAGCCTTCATGGTTTTGAACTCTTCTTTATAGTTAACGGCTCTAGTGGTCACAACCGGCATAACAACGGTGTCAACAGATTCAGTGTCAGAATCTGAGAGCATGTCATTTGGAGACTTCAGCATTTCTCCGTCGCTCTCATAATCTTCAGTTTCTTCATCAAATTATTGCACCACAAATTCCATGTGATGATGAAGTTCGTCCATCCACTGAGCGGATGCTTCCTTTGGAGGGACTTGAACAGATTTCTCTCTAAGCAGATGAGACATGATGTGACTTGCCCCCGACAAGTCGGTATCGGCGATATGTGACGGCGCGATCACATTAGTTTCTTTATGGGCTTCCATAGCAGCGATCTTGGCCATCCTTCTTGTGACTACTCCGTTAGAGGTCATACTAGCGGTTGTCGATCCTTGGGACTTGGACGGAATAGCTTTCTTCGAGAAGGGAGGGATGTTACTACTAAGAGCCATGTCTTCTTTGTTTGGTGAGCGATTTGTTTTTTTTTTTTTTTGGAGAAAGAGATGAGAGGTAGAGATGTCCCACCGAGCGTGCCAAAATTTGTAACAACAAATTTTCGAGTCTAAAATAACTTAAAGACAAGAAAATAATGAACAAATATAATTTTTGTATTTATATTCAAAGAATGGGTACAATCTCTATATTTTTGTTACAACGCAACAAAAAGAATGAACTCCTCTGATTCGATCTCCAAATGTTTGACTTGATGAGAGACAGGAACAACTTCAATCTTCACCGAGTCTTGTGAATTTGATCTCTAGAGCAACGACACTTTGATGTGTTTGTTGTTGGAGTCTAGAGAGAATGTCTTTAATAATTAATTTTCCGACCCCTTTAATGAAGGAGTCTCTCCATATTTATAGAGAATAGTCTCTTGTAGTTGGGCCTTTGACTTGTTAGTCTTCTTGAACCGTTGACCGGGCCTGCAACTAAAGTTGACTTGGTAGTCCATTTGAGTTGGTAAATTTGACGGTTGACTTGAGAGTCCATTTGTCGGGTTTTGATTTGGGTTGTTGCCTTGCCAGTCACTTGGGTCCAATAAAATTAATTAATTAATCAGGCTAACCCAAATTAATTAAATTAAATTAATATTATTGGTTTCGGCACATTGTTATTATTATTATTTGTTTTACTGCCTACAATTATGCCTTTTTGAATTTCCTTATTTACAAGTAATGTACTTGCATTATCGATTAATAAAGAAGAAATATTGTTCACAATTATTGTATTCTTGCAAACTTTATTTTTCCTATATGAGCCTTTATCAAATATACACCAAGTGTCTGAAAATTGGTTTTCCAGTTGCTTGGTTATATTAAGCATAATATCGCTTGAGCTGATCCAAATTTGTTGGTTGAATCACATCTTCTCCATCCATTGTAGCAAGCCGAGTTGCTCCTCCCAGTAAAATGTCCTTAATCATATAAGGACCCTTCCAATTGGGTGCAAATTTTCCCCTTGGATCTTGTATAGGTGCCCTCATCTCCTTAAGCACCAAATCACCTACTTGAAGTGAACGACCTTTCACCTTCTTATTAAAAGCACGAGTGATCCTACTTTGGTATACTTGCACATTATGCAACGCCTTCAATCACCTTTCGTCCATTAACATTAACTCCTCGAACCTTGCCCTAGTCCATTCTACTTCTGGCATTTGACTTTTGCCATTATCTGTAGCGAAGGAATTGCTACTTCAATCGGCAGAACTGCTTCCATCCCATATACCAAAGAATATGGTGTTTCACCTGTAGCAGTTCGTATAGAGGTTCGGTATCCCCATAGGGCAAATGCCAACTTATCAGGCCAATCTTTGTAAGTGACAACCATTTTCTTGATGATTCCAACCACTGTTTTATTGGCCGCTTCTACAGCTCCATTAGCTTGAGGTTGGTATGGCGAAGACCGGTGATGTTGAATTTTGTAAGTAGCGAGTAAAGTCTCTACTTCTTTCCGAAAGTGGCTTCCATTATCACTAATAATCTCATGAGGCACTCCATATCGACATATGATGTTTTGGAGAATGAATTTGGCCACTTGCTTGGATGTGAGTTTGGCATAAGAGGCTGCTTCTACCCATTTAGTGAAGTAGTCGATGGCGACCAAGATGTATTCATGCCCTCCCGTTTCGGTTGGGTGTATCTTTCCAATGATGTTGATACCCTATATCGAGAACAGCCATGGAGATGTCAAAGTAGTTAGATATGATGGGGGTTGATGCTGTAGGATGGCATATTCTTGGCATTTGTGACACCTTCGAACGAACTCTAAGCAGTCTGCCTCCATCGTGGACCAATAATAACAAGCCCTTTGAATCTTCTTCACTAGCATGTGCCCATTCATGTGAGGCCCACACTCTCCGTTATGTACAGTAGCCATGACCTCCTTTGCACTCTTAGCATCGATGCATAATAAATTAATGCCCATAGGTGATTTCTTGTAAAGGCGATCTTAGATCAAGCAGTATTGTGCTGCTAAGGATCTGATTGCCCGTTGTCCTCGAGCATCTAACTCAGCTGGATATTCTCCTTTCCGAAGAAAGTTATATATGTCGTGAAACCATTCCTCAGTTTCTTCTTCCTGTGTCTGCATATTGCAGACGTATGTTGGTTCAGACTGTCGTTCTACTACTACTGGTAGTTGGAGCGTGCCTGATGGGATCGATATCATTGAACACAACTTGGCTAGAGCATCAGCCAGTTCATTGTGATCCCTAGAGAGGTATTGGAAACTAATCTTCTCAAGTTGATCAGCAAGTCCCAAGAGCTTCTGTTGGTATGCCATAAGACATTCATTCCGAACTTTCCATGTATTTTTAGCCTGATTAATGATGAGGCTAATATCTCCAAAGACCTTTACATGGCGTATGCCTAGAGCCAAGGCAGCTTGCAAACCTTTGATGCATGCTTCATATTCTACAGCGTTGTTAGTAGCATCAAAATCTAACTTTACAGATACAAGGACATGTGCCCCTTCTGGAGAGATTAATAAAACTCCCACTCCACAGCCCATTTGGTTAGAAGCTCCGTCAAAATACATTTCTCATGTAATCTCATCAGTGAAAAATACATCCTCAATTGGGAAAGTGAGTGCTTGGAGGTTCCTGTGATGGTGAAGCAGCCAGGAAATCTGAAGTAACTCGCCCTTTGATGGACTTCTGAGGTAAGTACTGAAGATTGAACTCTGAAAGCATGACCACCCATCGAGCGATGCGGTTGTTGATGGTAGGTTGCTCCATGATGAATTTGATGGGATTATTCTTAGCTATGACATATACTGTATGTGAAAGCACGTAATGCCTTAACTTCTTGGTGGCCCATACTAATGCGAGAGCCATTTTCTCTATGTCTGCGTATCGACTTTCATAGTCTAGAACTTCTTGCTCAAGTATTAGATGGCGCTCTCTTGACCTTTGACCTTTTGAGCTAGCATAGCTCCCATTGTAGAGCTAGTCACGGTAAGGTAAAGGAGTAGAGGCTTATCTGGTACTGGCGGCATGAGGACTGGAGGATGTTGCATATACTCCTTGATTTTGTCAAAGGCCGCTTGACAATGATCGTCCCATTCTATTTTGATTCCTTTCTTTAGTTTCTTGAATAAAGGTTCACAAGTCATGGTGAGCTTTGAGATGAACCTGCTGATGTATTGAATTCGTCCTAAAGCTTTTTATCTCTTTTTCTGTCCTGGGCGGTTGCAACTCTTGGATAGCCTTTATCTTTGAAGGGTCAACTTCAATGCCCCGTTGGCTAACCACATAACCTAGCAGCTTCCCAAAGGTAACACCGAAGGTGCACTTTGCTGGATTAAGTTGCATCTTGTATTTGCGAAGTCACAGAAAGAACTTGCGGAGGTTAGGAATATGCTCATCCCTCGTTTTGGACTTAACAATCATGTCATCCACATAAACCTCTACCTCTATGTGCTTCATGTCATGAAGTAGGGTGTTGGCAGTTCTTTGGTATGTCGCTCCGGTATTTTTGAGACCGAAAGGCATAACCACATAACAGTATGTTCCCCATGGTGTAGTGAATGAAGTTTTCTCCATGTCTTCTTCTGCCATTTTGATTTGATTGTAACCGCATATCCATCCATAAAGGACAGGAGCTCATGCCCGCAAGTGTTATCCACTAATACATCGATGTGAGATAACGGGAAACTATCCTTGGGACTAGCTTTATTGAGGTCTCGGAAGTCTACATACATACGCACCTTCCCATCTTTCTTGGATATGGGGACAATGTTAGCAATCCATTCAGGATATTAGACTGCTTTGATGAACTTAGCATTAAGTTGTTTGATCACTTCTTCTTCAATTTTCTTAGCCCATTCAGGCTTGATCCTCCTAGCCTTTTGTCGAACTGGCTTTGCATTAGGGAGCAAAGGTATGGTGTGCTCCGTAATTTCCCTGTCAATCCCAGGCATGTCCTCGTAGGACCATGCGAATACGTCCACAAACTCCTTGAGAAGCTCCGTGAATGCTACCCGTTCTTCTGCTGTGAGTGAGCTACCTAACTTCAACTCCCGAGGTTGTTCTTCTGTGCCCACATTTATGGCAATGGTGCCTTCTAACACCACCATTTTATGCTCATGTTCATTAGAAAATTCTTTTAAGGATTCATTAAATTCCAGATTATTATTGGCGCAGCAGTTCAGGGAAGAGGGGAAAGAAGAATCAGCGTAAGCAAAAAGGTTCATGTTATTGAATGCAGAAAGGAATACATCGCCAGCAGACTCAAGACCAGACTCACTTGACTCTAGACCCTTAAGACCTGACCCTATGCCTTTAAGAACAGACTCTCCTACAGATAAAACAAAGTTATTCTCCTCAGCATCAACTCACGAGACCACCTTAACCTCTTATCCTTCAGAGATTATGAGGCTCTGGTCGAAGCTTGTGTTAGACAATGAGGCAATAACAACATCAGCTTCATACTTCTCTTGGACAGCCTCTCGTCCAAACAACATGCCAAAAATGTTGCTCCCAGCAAGATGAGTCCATTCTAATGGAGGCTGCTTGTCCCGAGCAGGAACAAAGACAGTAGCCATATTAATGGAGCAATCATTGAAGACTTCTAGCCCAGCGATTTGAATTCCTTTGTTCTTCAGATAAAATGCTCAGAGAACCCATAGTAGGGGAGGATTGTCCATCCTTTTCTGTTCAGCTATAACCATTTTTGCGAGCCTGACCTCCTTCTTAGTTGGCTTGTAGCCTAAGCCAAACCTTCCCTTCTGCTTAAAGGCCTTGAACACCGGAGGAATCTTATTTTTCAGATTCTTTCCGAGCGGCATCCTGGGGAAATGTCCTTGTCGCTTGAGCATAGCATGTACCTTGGTATTTGAGTAAGGATCGAAGTCAAAAGGAGCTTCGTTCTAGCTCATCATTGCCACAAGTTCAAAGTTGTGGAGTTCTTCATCCATTGAACTGTGCTCCACTTCAAGGGTTGATTGCTTGGGGGTGAAAGCAACATTGATAGATTCTCCCGAGATGGTGATCACTTGACCTTGAACCAGCATTTTCACCTTTTGATGCAAGGTGGATGCTATAGCATTACACTCATGAAGCCATGTCCTCCCTAGTAGCAAGTTAAAGGAGGCTAGAATGTCTAACACTACGAATTCCACATTCCGAGTGACATTGCCAATAGTAACAGGAAATATTATGGATCCGTCTGATCTCTGAGGTGAATTATCATAGGCCCTGAGTTGTACACCGTTTTTAGCCAAGTTTTGTTGTTGAACTCCCAACTTCTGTGTCGTCCTCCATGGGCACACGTTTACAGCTTAGTCATTGTCGACCAGAACTAGTGGAATAATCTTGTTGGAGCGTTGCACCGTAAGGTACAGGGCTTTGTTGTGGGATGCCCCTCCTTGAGGCAGATCCTCGATCCCGAAAGTAATCATCTCTTTTTGGGTGGTCATATGAGCAACCAACGATTCAGGAGTCGTCGTAGGAGGTACTGTGACTGCCGTAAGGGCATCCATTATCTTCTGTCTTTGGGCATGCGATGTGCATATGAGTTGACATATGGTGACCTCCGCCCTGGTCTTTTTGAGTTGAGAAAGAAGAGGATCTTCAGGAGAAACATGATTGTCATCGCTGACCGTTGGTGTAGGGTTAGGAACAACCACTGAGGTGGTGGTGTTCCTATGGTTGTGGCGGCCAGACTGAGTGAGAAACGCCACATCACCTGGTTCATCTGTCTCCATCCATTCTGTCTTGGAGTGCTCATGCTCGTCATCCTCATCACTATCCCAAATACCGTGGATGAACAGACCTTCAGGAAACTCAACTACTTCGGGGATAGGTTGACCTGTTTCTACAATCAAAGAGGAGGGGTCGAAGCTGAAATCCCCACAGAAAATAGCATTTGCATGCTCAGGCATAGGATTACTTTGATTATTTGGTTTCTTGGCAGCTTTTGGCATCGGCAGCGCCCCTGCCCTTATCATATCTTCTATCTTATTCCTGAGAGTCCAACATTTCTCAGTGTCATGCCCTCGGCAACGGTGATAGCGGCAAAATTGGTTGGCGTCCCAGTTTCTTCCTTTGATTTCTGGCTCCTCTTTTGGTAAGGACAAGACCAAGATACCCTTCTTGACTAGACGGTCGAGAGCCTGAGGGTAAGGAACATCCAACGGCGTATAGGTCTCGTATTTTGGTACATAAGGCCCATTGCGCTGGATAGAGTTAGCCTCCAAAATATTAGGAGGGTGGCTGGCCGCACTAGTGGCCCTTCTATTGGAGTTGGACCCTTTCCATCTAGGCGAAGTGGTCTTATCATTGTGCATCGCCTCTAGTTGGACACAAATGTCTTTCAAGTAATTAAAGTCTTTGACGATATGGTACCCCAAGTGCTTGGACAGACTGCTCTTGAGCCCTTGCTTAAAGGTAGATAACTGTAGGCAGAGAGGGATTGTCTCATTGATGTGGGACAACTTCGTATGTTATCTCTCAAAGTAATCCATAAAGGATTCATCATCCCGCTACTTCATGGTGGTTAGGTCATCCACCGTAGCTTGTTTCTTCTGGATGCGACTGTAATGGTTGATGAAAGCTTTGAATAGCTCACTCCATTCGGCTTTGGTTTGGGGCGACAGCGCATGATACCATACCTTAGCTTCGCCATCTAGGGTGGATGGGAAGATGGTAGAGTATAAACCGACATCAATCCGGTTTAATGATGTCAATCTCATGAATTCCTCAACATGGTGAATAGGGTTCTTAGAGGGTTCGAACCTAATATTTGGCACTTCAACTTTGTCAGCTATCTTCAGGGTTGGCTGAACAGGCAATGGAACCTATAGGTACTTGTCAGCAAAGGCTGGCACAGTGCTCATTGCTTTAGTGAGGCTCTCTAACTTGGCCACTTTAAGGAGAATCCGTAACTTGGCCCAACAATTCACACAGCTCAAACCATATTGACTATCATGCGGACTAAAATAATGTTCAACAAAACAGACAACCCATTTTTTTAACCTTCTTTCTTTTTACTTTTTATTTTATTTTTTTACTCGAGGGAAATGGATATTGTAAAGGACTGGATAAAGCCAACAATAAGCGAGTCATAATTAATCTATGGGTTTAATCGATAAATCCAATATGGTTGGGCCTAACAACGGGCCGACCATAAATGCGATGGATTTATTAATTAAATCGACAAATTAATTTTCTCGAGCCTGGTGACTATTATGCAGTCTAAGATTCTATCCATCAACTTTGTTAGACTTTTTAATTAACTTTTGGACCTTTTGTTTAAGAGAATTTCGTAAAGGGTCATATAATATCATCAAAGGCGAGTCAATTTTTATTTATTAATTAAAATAATCATCCTTCAAGCATAAATGGGCCCTTCCACTTGGGCTAACCATGATGCCTTTTGGGTTAATTATTCTAACAAATAATTATTTTCTCAACCCAATGAATTTTATATGGACTAGAACAAAACCTTCAAACTAGAGTCAACTTTAAAACAAAAGAAGAAAAAAGGGGGAAGGGATACACATAGCACATAGCATACAACATGAAGGGATACCCTAAACCAAGGCTCTATATTCATGGATTTCTATGGTTGGGTTACATGGCCTACCGCACGTTCTCACCCCGGTGCTCTATACCCTTAGGTAAGGAGTACGAGGTATTGCTCAAAGAACTTCAAGGAAGCCCTTTGAGTGTAACATGGGGAGAGGAGAGACCAAATGCTTGGCGATGTAGGATGCATCACACAGGTAGTGGCCTGCCCGCTCTCGAGGGAATCACCTAGGTATACCTAAACCGTCGCCTTTGTGCTAACGTGTCAAAAGACGCAATTAGTGGCCCGATATGTAAAGGATGCCTAAAGAATAATAAAATCATGAAATAAATCAACTTCTCCCTTTTACAATTTCAAATTAATTCGATTTGTTCAAGTTTTACCCTCTTTTTAAGTTTAAGTCCCCAGTGGAGTCGCCAATCTGTACGACCCCGGGAGAGAAGCGACCGCTTGTCCCCATGATGCGCTACTTAAGTGATCGAGAGCCGACTTAGGTTGCTTAATCCTCAAATAAGGCTATTTTTATTTTTGAAATTCATTTTCGGGGTGATGAAACTTTATTTATTTTACAAACTCTTTTATATTATTAAAATACCCGAAATTACACTAAAATAATTTACTAATAATTTTAGTATTGACCCACTATTTTGTCCGGGCCCAAGAAGTAGCAAAGGGACCGTCATGGGACCTTAAAACCCGCGCGGGTTTTATGGTGCCATGGGCCGGGCCCTGTGTATCTTCGACCTAGAGAAAAGGGGTGAAAATTAATAAAACCCGTGAGGGTTTTATTAATCTTCTGGCCCGTTTTCTCTTGGGTGGCCTTAGATTAATAAGAAAAAAGTGATACCAAATTATTTATAATTATTTTTGTGCAATTATCGTTTATTTTAGATAACCAAAAGGATTTATAAAAAAAAGTAATAAAGAGTCGCCAACCGATTTAAGGAAATCGACAAACCATAAAAGAATGAAAAGTGACTCCGGTCTACGAAACTCGATTCTAAGTTCGGGGGTAAGGTTACGAATTCGAGAATTATAAGAACTCTCGAATTTGCTTGTTAGAAAACAGACTCTACTAAAATCGACATTAAAATGAAAAAGAGCGGGGAGAAGTTTAATTAATTTCATGAAATTATATTCTCATCATGCAATATAAAAATGGGATTTTTGGTTTACAACATATGCACAAGTAACAGAATTAAAGTACAAATTACATGAGTAAATGACAATAACGAAATGAAAGCGAACCTCTTTTAGTTTTAGGAGCCCGAATGCGCCGGTCGAGATTCTTGACTTCGCCTTGACTTGGTGGATGGAAAGGTGACTGTGAGGATGATAGAAAGGTAATATATGAGTGGTGATTTGATGAAAATTTGGTAGAGTAAGTGTAATGGTAATGTGAGAATGATGATAGTTGGTGAGAGTTTAGGTAGAGTAATAGTGTAAGTTGATGAAAATTTAGTAGAGTAAGGGTGGTAGAGGATGATTGTTGGTGATATGAGGGTGAAATGGAGGGGATATTTATAGGTGAAGAGGTGAAGTTTAGGAGGGAAAATCATGGGGACACATCCCCATGATCATGCCATGAAATCACTGAACCCCCACGGGTTTTGGCAGGTCAAGGGAAGAAGTCAAATACATGGGGCTAATATCAAGGGGTGACAATCAAGATTTTGACGCTAGATTCTGGAGAGAAAACCCACGCAGGTTTTCTAATATCCACACACGGATCGCTGACGTGGATGGGGCAAAACGACGCGCTTGGCTGGTAGAAAACCCACGCGGGTTTTCATTTTCCTGGGCCAGGGCGCGCCTTGGGCTTGTCCTGCTTCTGGGCCGCTTTTGTTTGTTAAAACCCATGCGGGTTTTGTAATAGTTATGCGGACTGTCTCGCCTTGTTGGGATTGTTTCACCAACCATATGACCCAATGACCCATTTTGATGCTTGGCCCAAATGTGTCGCTGAATTTTGACGGGTCGGGATTGTGTTAGTGCAAATCCCGGTGTCTACAATTTCCTCCACAATCTAATTTACCCGCTCCATCTAACCATCCGTTTCTGGGTGATAGGAGCTACTAAAGTTTAGTTTGATACCAAACACTTCTTGCAGTGTTGTCCAAAATCAGGATTGAAACCTGGTATCCCGGTCAGAGATGATATCCTTAGGAATGTCGTGTAATCTCACTACCTCTTTTACATAAATATCTGCCAACTTATCGACCTTCCAAATTTCATTTATTGGGATGAAATGAGTAGATTTGGTCAGTCGGTCTACAATTACCCATATGACATTCTTTTTGGTGACCGTTAAAGGTAATCCCATGATAAAATCTATTGATACCGAATCCCACTTCTATGTGGGTATCTCTAATGGCCTTAACTCCCCTGAAGATCGTTGATGCTCTATCTTCACCTTTTGACAAGTCAGACACTTGTCTACAAAATTGGCTAAGTCTTTCTTCATATTGGGCCACCATAACCTCTCCCTTATGTCCCTTACATTTTTAGTGCCACCTGGGTGTACCGAGTAGGGGGTGTCATGTCCTTCGCGCATAATTTTCTCTCGGAAGTTCTGGGTTGCGGGCACACATAATCGATTCTGAAATCTCAAAGTTCCATCCTCGTGGATCAAAAATCTGGCATCTTCCCCTTCTCTACACATGCACGAATGTACTGTAGATGCTAATCATTCATTTGCTCCTTCTTGATTTCTTCTAATATAGAAGGTTGTACCTGAAGTTCCGCTAGTTGTGTCTCTACATAACCCAGCGGAACTACCTCTATTCGTGCCTTCTGGATTTCTTGACTAAGCTTTGGTTGTTTCACCATTGACGTATCTGCATCATGCTGATTTTTCCTACTCAGGGCATCAACAACTGAGTTCACCTTTCCAGGATGGTATTGAATGTCTAAATCATAGTCCTTGAGAAGCTCCAACCATCTATGTTGCCTCAAATTCAACTCTTTCTGAGTGAATATCTTGTTAAGGCTCTGGTGATCCGTAAAGACCTTGGTACGAGCACCATATAAATAGTGACTCCATATCTTTAAGGCGAAGACTACTGCCGCCAACTCTAGATCATGGGTAGGGTAATTCGAGTCGTAGGGTTTCAGCTGTCTGGAGGCATAGGCTATAACCTTATCATCCTGCATCAAAACACAACCTAGCCCACGTTTAGATGCATCACTATACATGACATATTCTTTTCCTTCCACTGGTAAGGTCATGAGTTCTTGAAATGCTTTCTCTCATTTTTCCAACCATTCAAATTTAGTATTCTTCTTCAATAGGTTGGCCAAAGGCAGGGCAATCATAGAGAAATCTTGTATGAAGCGTCGGTAATAACCGGCCATTCCTAGGAAGCTTCTCACTTTCGTGATGGTTGTAGGTCAGGCCTGTAGACACCAGGATTTGCACCCGATTTGTCAATAAAAATTTGGACCGATACCAAAATGGATTATCGTTTCAATAAGCAAAGCAAGCAAAACAACAAAAAGAAGCGGTCCAGTTCAGAAAGAAAACCCGCACGGGTTTTATTTGAAAAGGGCGGCCCAGAACTAGGACAGGCCCCAAGGCGCGCCCCGGCCCAGGGTTCAAAACCCGCGCGGGTTATCTCCGCCCAAAACGCGTCGTTTTGGCCATGCCGATGTCAGCAATCCGCGTATACATGATGTAAAACCCGCGCAGGTTTTATATTTGATAATCCAGCACCAAAAATCATTTTTGATCATTATCCCATGATATTAGCACCATGTGGGTTGACCCTCTTGGCTTGACTACCTGATTTGCATGGCATGATCATAGGAATGTGTCCCCTTGATTTACCCTCCATTTCCCTCCTAAACCTACCCTTCACCACCTATAAATACCCCCCCCCCCCCATTCCATTCATTCTTCACCAATTATCACCAACTTACACCATTATTCTACCCTTACTCTACTATTATCATAATCCTACATCCACTCTCTCAAAACTCTCTCTATTACATTCATATTCATATTACCATTCCCTAACTCTACCAAAATCATCACTCACATACTATCCCACTACCATTCTCATACTCATCCTTCCATTTCACCAAGTCAAGGCAAGGTCAAGATCTTCGAACGGTGCATTTAGGCTCCCACTACCATTCTCATACTCATCATTCAAAGGCGACGGTTAAGTTATACCTAGGTGATTCCCTCGAGAGCGGGTAGGCCACTACTTGTGTGATGCACCCTACATTGCCTAACATTTAGTCTCTCCTCTCCCCGCGTTACACTCAAAGGGTTTCCTTGAAGTTCTTTGAGCAATACCTCACACTCCTTACCTAAACGTATGGGGTATGGAGATGAAAACGTGCGATAGGCCACGTAATCCAACCATAGAAAAATCCATGAACATAGAACCTTGGTTTAGGGTATTCCCTCATGTTGTATCTATATGCTATGTGCTACCCCTTCCCTTTTCTTTTTGTTTTAGAGTCGACCCTAGTTTAGAGGTTTTGTTTTAATCATATTAAATTCATCGGGTTGAGAAAATGATTATTTATTAATTAAAATAATTAACCCAAAAAGCATCATGGTTAGCCCAAGTGGAAGGGCCCATTTATGCTTAAAAGGTAATATTATATGGCCCTTTACAAAGTTCTCTTAACAAAGGTCCAAAAAATTAATTAAAAGTCCAACAAAGTAAATGGATAGCATTTTAGATTGCATAATAGTCACTAGGCTTGAGTAAATTAACTTATTGATTTAATTAATAAATACACCGCATTTTTGGTCGGCCCGTTGGTAGGCCCAACCATATTGGATTTATTGATTAGGCCCATAAATTAATTACGACTCGCTTATTGTTGACTTTGTTCAATCCTTTATAATATCCATTTTCCTTGACTACAAAAAAATAAAGCAATAAAAGAGGTAAAAAAAAAAGAGTTGGGTCGTCAGTTTTGTTGAAACATTATTCTAGTCCGCATAATAGCCATTATGGCTTGAGCTGTCTGAATTATTAGGCCGAGTTACAGATTCTCCTTAAAACGGTCGGCTTGTGGATTAGGCCCATCCGAATTGAAAAACACTGACTGGAGCCTATCGGTTTATGACCCGCTCGCTATGCTTGGCTTTGTGCGACCCTTTATAATGTTTTTTCCATAGGTCCATATAGAGGTTGGTCATGCACTCCCAGAAAGTGGGTGAGTCTCTTGTGTCAGCATATATGTATCGAGTTAGTTAGGATCATATAGGTCTCCTAGGGCATGCATGCATCGGGTAGTACGTATCAGAGTATGCCATTGAGTGTTCTAACTTTGAATTTCCATGCAGGCATCATTGGTGATCGACTCCGAGCCCGCATTCGAGATCCGCGAACTGGTCGTTTGATTCCGAACCCACATTACGATCCATCTGCAACTAGCGACAGCACCATGTCTGGAGAGCAATTCCAAGAGATCCCGGTCCAAAGCACTGAAGCTAACATCACGAAGCATTTGGACGAGCTCTACACCAAGATGCAAGGTCTGGTCTTCGCTAATTCCCTAGAGTAGGAACAGAAGATGGGCAAAAGGCTAAATGAACAACAACAGGTGATGGATGGCATGTTGCAAGCCATCACTAAGATCAACACCAAGTTAGGGTTGAATGCTGAAGAAGATGATGAAGAAATGCATGGATATGATTCTGATCCTGAAATCATCAAGATATCCCCAGATTCTGGAGGAACGGGGATATCTAAGGCTAAGGTTAACACGCCTGAAAAGTCTACAAGGGATCCCGCTGTTAAAGCTCTTGAGCAGAAGTTAGAAAGCCTCACCAAGGCAATGAGCTCTGTTCCGGCTTTTGCTGACAAGTACTTAGAGGATCCATTACCTGTTCAGCCAACTTTGAAGATAGCTGACAAAGTTGAAGTGCCGAATATTAGGTTCAAACCTTCTGACAACCCTATTCATCATGTGGAGGAGTTCATGAAGTTGGCACCCTTAAATCGAATTGATGCTGACCTATACTCTACTGTCTTCCCATCCACCCTAGATGGAGAAGCGAAAGTATGGTATCACGCTCTATCACCCCAAATCAAAGCCAACTGGACTGAATTGTTCAAGGCTTTCATCCACCACTACACACGCATCCAGAAGAAACAAGCTACAGTGGATGATCTAACCGCCATGAAGCAGCGGGATGATGAGTCCTTTATAGATTACTTTGAGAGATGGCATACGAAATTGTCCCACATGAACAAGACAATTCATCTTTGTCTACAGTTATCTACCTTTAAGCAAGGACTCAAGAGCAGCCAATCCAAGCACTTGGGGTATCATGTCGTCAAAGATTTTGATTACTTGAAGGACATCCGTGTCCAATTAGAAGCCATGCACAATGATAAGACAACTTCGCCTGGATAGAAAGGGTGCAGCTCCAAAAGGAGGGCTACTAGTGCAGTTAGCCACCCTCCTAAAATCATGGAGACTAACTCTATCCAGCGCAAGGGGCCTTACGTACCGAAATATGAGACTTATACACCATTGGATGTTCCTTACTCTCAGGCTCTCGACCGTCTACTCAAGAAGGGTATTCTGGTTTTGCGCTTACCGAAGGAAGAGCCAGAAATCAAGGGCAGAAATTGGGACGCCAACCAATTTTGCCGCTATCACTATTGCCGAGGCCATGACATTGAGAAATGTTGGACTCTAAGGAACAAGATAGAAGATATGATAAGGGTCGGGACGCTACCAATGCCGAAAGCTGCTAAGAAACCAAACAATTAAAGTAATCCTATGCCAGAGCATGCAAATGCTATTTTATGTGGGGATTTCAGCTTCGACCCCTCTGCTTTGATTGTAGAAACAGGGCAACCTGTCCCCGAGATAGTTGGGTTCCCCAAAGGTCTATTCATCCATGGTATTTGGGACAGTGATGAGGATGATGAGCACGAGCATTCTGAGACATAATGGATGGAGAAAGACGAACCAGATGACATAGCATTCCTTACTCGGTCTGGCCTTCACAACAATAACAGGAATACCACCATCCCAGTGGCCATTCCTAACCCTATACTAACAACTAGTGATGACAATCAGACCTCTCCTGAAGACCCACTTCTTTCTTAACTAAAAAAGACTAGGGCTGAGGTCACCATATGGCAACTCATATGCAGTACACATGCTCATAGGCAGAAGATGTTGGATGCCCTTACAGCACTCACGGTATCACCTACAACAACTCCTGAAACTTTGGTTGCTCATGTGGCTACCCAGCAAGAGATGATCACCTTTGGGATTGAAGATCTACCTCAGGGAGGGGCATCTCAAAACAAAGCCTTATACCTCACGGTGTAATGTTCCAACAAAACTATCCCACTGGTTTTGGTGGACAACGGTTCGGCTATAAACGTGTGCCCTCGGAGGACGGCACAGAAATTGGGAGTACAACAATAACACCTGGCTCAAAATGGTGTACAACTCAGGGCTTATGACAATTCAGCCCTGAAGTCTTTCGGATCTGTGGTGTTGCCCATTACTACCGGTAGTGTCACTCGGAATGTGGAGTTCGTGGTACTAGAGATTCCGACCTCTTTCAATTTGCTACTAGGGAGGCCATGGCTTCACGAGTGTAATGCTATAGCATCCACCTTACATCAGAAGGTGAAAATGTTGGTTCAAGGCCAAGTGATCACTATCTCAGGAGAATCTATCAATGTTGTTTTCACTCCTAAACAATCAACTCTTGAGGTGGAGCACAACTCGATGGACGAAGAACTCCACAATTTTGAGCTCATGGTAATGATGAGCAAGGATGAAGCACCTTTTGACTTCGATCCCTACTTAAATCCCAAGGTACATGCTATGCTCAAGAAACAAGGATATTTACCTGGAATGCCGCTAGGGAGGAATCCGAAGAATAAAATCCCTCCTGTATTCAAGACCTTTAAGCAAAAAGGAAGATTTGGCTTAGGGTATAAACCAACCGAGAAGGAGGTCAGGTTCGCTAAAATGGCTATCGTTGAACAGAAGAGAACGGACAATATCCCTATCCACTCACTCTGAATTGACAGTTTGTTAGAGAAGGTGATGACTTCCCCTACTATGGGTTTCCTGAGCTATTCTATCTGAAGAACAAAGGAGTTCAAGTCGCTGGATTAGAAGTCTTCAACGATTGCTCCATTAATATGGCTACTATCTTTGTTCCCGCTCGGGACAAACAGCCTCCATTGGAATGGACTCATCTTGCTGGGAGCAACATTTTTGGCATGTTGTTTGGACAAGAAGCTATCCCGGAGAAGTCTGAAGTTGATGTTGTTGTCCTTGCGCTGTCTTATCCAAGCTTTGATCCAAGTCTCATGATTGCTGAAGACGGAGGAGTTAAGGCGGTCTCGTGGGTCGACGCTGAGGAGAATAATTTTGCTTTATCTGTAGGAGAGTCTGTTCCTAAGGACATAGAGTCAGGTTTTAATGGTTTAGAGTCAAGTGAGTCTGGTCTTGAGTCTGCTGGCGATGTATTCCTTTCTGCATTCAATAAGATGAACCTTTCTGCTTACTCTAATTCTTCTTTCCCCTCTTCCCTGAGCTGCTACGCCAATAATAATCTGGAATTTAATAAACCCTTAAAAGAATTTTCTAATGAACATGAGCATAAAATGGCGGTGTTTGAAGACACCATCACCATAGATTGGGCACAGAAGAACAACCTCGGGAATTGAAGTTAGGTAGCTCGCTCATAGCAGAAGAACGGGTAGCATTCACGGAGCTTCTCAAGGAATTTGTGGATGTATTCACATGGTCCTATGAGGACATGCCTAGGATTGACAGGGAAATTGCGGAACATACTATACCTTTGCTTCCTAATGCGAAGCCAGTTCGACAAAAGGCTAGAAGGATCAAGCCTGAATGGGCTAAGAAGATCGAGGAAGAGGTGATCAAGCAGCTTAACGCTACGAAGATCTTTTCAAAAAGCTTTAACCAATCATCTAGTAGTAACAAGCTGAAAAAGCTTTAACCAACCAAATTGCCAAGGAATTCCAGAAGCTCTTTTCAAAAATAGTCCTCCACCTTAATACCTTGGAGGCATGAGTCCATCATTCTCCTAAAAGGCCATTTAAAATACATATGATTGTGGCCCCACACGTGCGAAAGATAATCATTATGGGACCTCATATGCAGTCGCGACTCATGTGGCCCACCTGGCCACAACTCCAACACAAGATCATGATAACCGAATCGGGCCCCACTTTAGCTTAACACTAAGAAGATCTTTTCAAAAAGCTGTAACCAATCATCTTGTAGTAACAAGCTGAAAAAGCTTTAACCAACCAAATTGCCAAGGAATTCCAGAAGCTCTTTTGAAAAATAGTCATCCACCTTAATACCTTGGAGGTATGAGTCCATCATTCTCCCAAAAGGCCATTCAAAATATATATGATTGTGGCCCCACACGTGCAAAAGATAATCATTATGGGACCTCATATGCAGTCGCGACTCATATGGCCCACCGGGCCACAACTCCAACACAAGATCATGATAACCGAATCGGGCCGCACTTCAACTGAGACGGTCAACTAGGACATCAGCCTTTGGGTATTGGCTAGCCACATGGCCCGCCACATTGCAGGGGTTACACACGACTTGTTTGTGCAATCATGGGCTATGGCTCATCTTCCGACAACTTTTGCATGCCTTGTCATTTGTACAGTCTGCAACAATATGACTCTGCTTAAAGCATTTGTTGCATAATCTCAATTCTCCCGGTTAGAACTCTGGATTTGAGCACTCTCTAGCATGATGGTCTGCCTTCCCACATGAATGGCATATGCCCTCGTTTGGCCAGTTGTCGGCCATATGCCCAGCCTTTTGATAGTTCCAACATGAGGGTTTTGTGGAGCCTTCAGTTGCAATGTTCTTGTAACCAAATAACCAATTGTTGGATGAGGGATTTGTACAATCCTCCCTCATTTCCAGCAGAGTTCAAAAAACTATAAATGAGAGGCATTGACCCATAAATCCTTACCCAGGAAGTCCACAATTGTTACAGACAGCAACATTTGGACATTCTCTAGCAAAATGGCCAAACCCCTTGCAGTTGTACAAAGATTGTTTTGGCTGCAATTTGCAACACTAGTTAATATGAATGACGAAAAACCAATGATACATTGGAAGTTATACACACAAAACCTATTTAGACAAATAATGACCACAAGTTCACATTTTACAGAATGGTAAGCAACATGGACATTTAGCATAATTTAGTGGAAATTCAACTCCAAAAATGATGGTCGTATGCAGTTAAAGATAAATAACAACCACACGTTTAGATTTATTAAGCAACATCAAGATATTTTGAGCGTGATTGATGCATAAGTAAACTAATGATAGAACAAATTGAATTGCATGTTAAGAAAAGCATAGCAATTATTTTTCATAAAACCATCCTTACTTTCTATATAATCCACCATAAGCAAAGAGATTTTCTAAACACTAATGCTTGAACTCCAAACAGGAAAAAGAACTAAAATAAAAGTGCATATTGACTTTTCAGGATTGGTAGATCAATAGCTCAATATTATGTTTCAAGTTTCAAAATAATTTATTCCTTTGAGAAGAAAATAGACCTCACCCCCTTAAAAGAGAAAGATGAAGTGGGATAGTGGAACAATTTATTCATTCAAAGTAGAGAAAGGCTAGGGTGATGTGGTTGCAAAGATGTAGAGGACCAACTACAAGTCCCAATGTGAGATCTTCCCAAGTGTTAACCAAAACCTTCTTTGATATAAACATTTAGAACATTCCCTAAGCAAAGCCAAAACTGGAAAACATACTGATAGATGAAAGTTAAGTTGACAGAAAAATATCTATCAACTTAATATCCGAGCAAGTCTCGATTCTAAAGCTTCGCCTAAATCTTTTTTTCGATGCCCTCCAACTTCTTGAAAAAAAATACCCATATTGCCCAAAAACCTTAGCTACCGTCTTTTGCTTGAAACCACCACACCACCGCCAATCTTAAAATCCCCAATTTCGCTAACGCTAATTTGCGAAGTCCACAATTTTGGAACCCTAATTCAACAAATTCACCCTCAATTCGTCAATCAACTTCAAATTACCTTCACCCGTCAACTTTCTACCCAATTACGCCCAAAAGCCCTCCTATCCATTAATTGTGCTAAATCATCCCAAATTACAGGCATTATTATGCCCTAATTTTTGCGAAACCCTAAGTGAGAAGGGTGCAATCTGCTGCGAGTTGTGGGCTGCTGCTTGTGAGTTTGAATCTCTCGGTGCTTGCTTGTAGACATTGTAGCAATAGGCTGTCGGAGTTCTCACTAGGGCTGTTATCCGTAGTGCTGCTACTATGGTGTCATCATTCTACTATCTGTTGGTTGTATCTGGCGTGCAACTGCTACTCTGATGTCATTGTGCTGCTGTCTCTTGGTTGTATCTGGCGTGCTACCATTGTGGGTATTACCAAGCGTTCCACTGCTACTCGGTGCTTTGCTCATATTGCAACTTGGTGCCTACTTGAGAAGGTTGTTAAGTTGTATGTGATTTTATCCTATTTCATAATTTGTCAAATTCTTCTTTGATTTAGGTTAATTGATAATTAGTTGGTCGTTAATTATGTTTTATTGGTGTGTCAAAATTGTTTTCTGTTTCAAAAAAAAGGACAATTAGGATGAATCGTGTGGGATCAGTTCAATTTTGGTTCATCTATGGTCACGGGTTCGCTTCAACTCACCCTATCCTCTCCTCAAATCAAACCCGGTTTTAATATCCATTTCATGGTGGATACGGGTCCTTAAAGGGTCGTTGTGGCCATCAAGGGGGGCAATGTTCCCTTCTACGAAGAACTCGGACCATGGATGGCATCTTGGGTCTTTATTAGATCATTCCTGAGCCTTCTAAGGGGTTCCAGGACCATCAGCATGAATAATGAAGCAACAACGCACTTGACCCCCATTTTGGGCGCCAAATGAAGAAGAATCAAGCCAAGGGTATTTCGGTCTTTTCACATCAAAGAGAGACCAACCCGAGGGCATTTTGTTCCTTTAGGACACCAAGGACATTGTGGTCATTCACCTTGCACTAGGGATAGGGTTGGAAGGCCATACGAGGAAGCACGAATCAAGAATCAACCTCAGAGGCTATAGAGAAAAAGACAAGCAATCACGCTTTCTATTGTAAGTCCTTCAATGCAACTCTGATAACGTTCAAATTTTGGGAGCTTATATTAGGAACCAAGAGCTATCCATTGGTATATTATGGGCCTTAAATGAAGTTCGAATGAAGAAGTTATGCAAGTTTGAAGTCGGCAGAAAACTGCCCAGAAGGGTCACGCCCGTAACAAGACAGGTCACGCCATTGACCCTTCACTGCATGTTTGTTTCGGCTCGAGAAGCCAGGTCACGATCGTGACAGAAAGGGTCATACCCGTGACCTTAAGTGTCACTCACACCCGCGACCTTCCAGGTCACGCCCGTGACCATTCTAGGTTTGAGAGTTCGCGACTGTCTCTATTTTTTTCTCTCTTTTGTTTTTCTTTCCCCTTTTCTCATCCCCTTATAAACACATATAAGGCCCCATTTTGGAGATTTAAACACTTAGAACATAGAGAGTTTTGCCTCAAAAACCTCTCCATTGAGAGTTTGTAATTGTGGGTTTTCAAACCCTAATTAATGAAAGCTAATCCTTTGGGTGGAATTTGCTTGTTGATTTCTCTTCCATGTCAGTGTGTGTTTTTCCTCTACTCTTTGTGATATTTCTTGGGTGTTTCAAGACTCTTTGCTCATGGAAGATCCTTGTGCTTGTTATCGAACATCTTAGTTCATTTGGGTGAGTGTTTACTCTTTACAATTGTCCATATCCTTTCACTTATAGTTGTAATTATTGTTTATCTCCATAAACCCCAAAACCCTAAAAATTAGTTTTGTGTTTATGAGTTCTATGGGTGGATTTCCATCATTTACATGAATTTACATAAACCCTAGGTCCCATTTCCTCCACTTTGCTTTTCACTTGTGCATTAGTAGTAGTTTTATGGGAAATTGGATTCTAATAATACGAACTTTTGGCCATATAAGACTTAATAATACGAACTTTCGATTTGGTGATTAATAATACGAACTTTGACCCCCTGTTGCCCCCAACAACACGCCACCGAGTTAAGATTAACTTAACTCGGTGGCGATCCTAGCTGGCGACGGATGTGTGACTGAGATGCGTTTAGTCAACTTTGACTTGCCCAATCAGCATTATTTGTCCACGTCAGCCCCCCCTCTCTCTCTCTCTCATTCCCCCTTTCTTCATTTCACTGTTTCAGATTTCCAGCCCCCCTCTCTCTTTCACAATCTTCTTCTTCCTCCCTCTTTCTCTCTCCTCTATCTCTCTCTTTCTCTCAGCCTCATCTGGCTTTTCTCGAATAGAACTGCTCAAGAGAAACTGTCTATCATAACAATATCCAATTCGGACACTATAATCCACCCACAGGCTTCGGTCGAGAGGAAACTCTCATCTAATGGAGATGGAGACGAAGGGAAGTCAAAATGCATGAAGAAGTCCTTGACCTTATCAAATGAGAAATCGTGTTCCATGGTTGTTTCTGGGAATTCGGGCTCGGACAATGGTGAAGAAGAAGGTGAATTGAGCAGAGAGAAAGAGAGAGACAAAAGAGAGACGTTTGCTGGCGAGTTCTCTGGCGACTCAAAGCTAGAATTCAGTCCCCCCCCCCCCTCGTCAAAATGAGTACCATTGACAAGATGTTGATCAAAGGAATCCAAAGCTTCGACACGGAGAACAAGAACGTCATCACCTTCTTCAAGCCCTTAACCCTAATCGTCGGCCCCAATGGCGCCGGCAAAACCGTAATTTCTTCCCCCTAATGCCTATCTTTTCTTGATTTCCTCAGTTTTTCTAGATGTGTGTCCATATTGTTTGATGCTTGTTTTGTTTGTAGACTATAATTGAGTGCTCGAAGTTGTCTTGTACTGGGGAGTTGCCGTTGAACGCTAGGTCTGGGCAGAGCTTCATTCATGACCCCAAGGTCTGTCTTCACAACAGAAATGAGTATGAGAGAAAGAGAGAGACAGAGGAGAGAGAAAGAGGGAGGTAGAAGAAGATTGTGAAAGAGAGAGGGGGCCTGGAAATCTGAAACGGTGAAATGAAGAAAAGGGGAATCAGAGAGAGAGAGGGGGGTGCTGACGTGGACAAATAATGCTGATTGGGCAAGTCAAAGTTGACTAAACTCATCCAAGTCACTCATCTCCGCCGCCAGCTAGGATTGCCATCGAGTTAAGTTAATCTTGACTCGGTGGCGTGTTGTTGGGGGCAACAGGGGGTCAAAGTTCGTATTATTAATCACCAAATCAAAAGTTCGTATTATTAAGTCTTATATGGCCAAAAGTTCGTATTATTAGAATCCAATTTCCCTAGTTTTATTTGAATTAGCTTAGTGTGTTCCTTGTTGCATATTGGAAAAAAAAAACTTTAACCTTGCATGCCAATCACTAGAGCAATGGCATCAGTAGAAGAGAGAGTTCATGAACTTGAGTGAGCATAAGGGATGTTGATCAAAGAAAAGATGCAAAGATGAAAATTTCCCAAAAAGGGGTAGAGGATGATCTTCAAGACATGTTCAAAAAAATTACTGCTAGATTAGATGATGTCTGACAGTCACTTCAAATGGAGATTCGTGAAGTCACAAGTAGGGTCACAGGCCTAGAAAGTACCATGGCAAGCTTCCAAACGTCTTTAGGTGGTGTCCATAACCATGTTACTAAATTGGAACAAAGGTTGGAGTCTCATGTGACCAAGTGTGTGTTGTACGGACATACTAGATCCTATTCTAAGAAACAATTATTGAATGATGCCTTACATTTAGAGCGATCCATCGTTAGAGAACTTAACCAAGGCCTCTACTCATACAAACCTACTCCCCGACTCACTCCTTACTCGTGCTTCTGAGGATACTGGTTACTATGACTCGGGCTTCATGTGGACAACATCATAAGGATAAGAACCTTGCCTACACCCCTAGACGTCCTTCAACTTGACATCATTGTGATCCCCTTAAGAACTACAACCATGATAACCCTTATGATGTTACTTGTAAAGTCAAGGTTGATGTGCCTGAATTTGATGGTAAACATAATCCTAATATGTTCACTAACTCAATAGATCATTTAGAGAAGTACTTTGAATTTTATGGCATGACTGACATTGCTAGAATTCACCTGACTAAGATGAAACTTGTTGGGTATGTTATGAAATATTGGCAAAGTATAGAAATATAGATTAACCACCTACATAAACCCCCCATAACTTTGAGGGATGAGATGAAAGGTAAGCAGAGAGCAAAGTAAATACCAACCTTCCATAAGCAACAAATGATGAATGACTGGTTAAACCCAAGACAACCCGTCAGTGTATTAGATTATTATGCTCAATTTGAGGAGATAAAGATTAGGCGTGCCACTAGAGAAACATCATGGGTCACTAAGATGAAAGTTAAGTTGAGAGCAAAGTAAATACCAACCTTCCATAAGGAACACAGCAGGCGATGAGTCTGGAGGCTCGAGTTCATTCAAAGGGAAGTCCAAGACCTCCTTGGAGACTCCTAAATTTGTGGAAGCTAGACCTTACTGTAACAGCACTTGAATGCAAGATGGAAACCTTTACCAAGATAATGAGCATTGTCCCTACATTCACAAATAAGTATACAGATGTACCTTTGCCTATACATCTAGTTATGAAGGTGGTAGATAATATTGAAGTGCCCAACATCAAGTTCAAACCATTTGAGAATCTCACTCATCACATTGAGGAGTTCATGTAATTGATACCTACAGAATTGATGTCGGTTTGCACTCTACAGTCTTCCCATCCACCCTAGATGGAGAAGCCAAAGTATAGTACCATGTCCTGTCACCTTAAGTAAAGGAGGACTAAAATTAGTTATTTAAGGCATTCATCAATCACTATAGCCATATCCACAAGAAGCAGGCTACAGTGGATGACCTAATTGTGATGAAACAAAGGGAGGATGAACTCCTCCTTGACTACTTTGAAACGTGGCATACCAAATTGTCCCACATCAATAAGACTATACCTCTACGTTTTTAGTTGTCCACCTTCAAACAAAGTCTCAAAAAATAGTCTGGCCCGTCACTTAGGTTACCATGTGATCAAGGACTTCGACTACCTGAAGGATCTTTGTGTCCAACTCGAGACCATGAACAACAAGAAGGTCGTTGCTCAAGGGCGGAAGAATTCCATTTCTAAAAAGAGGACTATTGGTTCACCTAGCCACCCTCCTAAGGGTGTTGAGGCTAATGCAATTCAGTTAGGAACCCAACCAAAGTACGACCATTACACCGCACTCGGCACCACCTACGTCGATGCTTTGGCTCATCTCTTAAAGAAAAACCTCATTGAGTTTCCTTTACCGAGACCAGAGCTAGAAATGAAGTACCCAAGCTGGGATGACAATGCATTCTACAACTATCACAAGTGTAAAAGAACCGTATCGGGGTAAGGTTCGAGCCTAAAATTCCTTGGCCATCAACTCCTCCCAAGCCTCCCACAAAAATTTCGAGCATTTATACTTTCGAGTTGGGTGTGGAATCCATTTCAAGGTGGACCTAGGGCTGGAGGAGACTATTGACGCAATCCTCGGGATGGTCCGGGACGCCCTCTATATGGGTGTCTTTTTCACCACAGTACCAGTAACGGGGGAGGGTCTGGGTTAAGGCTAATAAGAAGTGCTTATAATGTCAAGCAAGGCCAACAGCTCGTCACAGGAGTGATCATCATGGTCACGACCGTGACCCTCATGACATGGGAGGCGTGGGTTGTAAGACAGACTGTCGCGGCCGCGACATCGATTATCGCGCCCACTATGCCTTCTCCTCGATATGTCCTGATTTAGGGCCGAGAAAAGTCACGCACGCGACTCAGCCGTCACGACCGCGACTGCTCATGGACTTAAGATCGCTGCACCCACGACCTAATCGTTGCGGCCGCGACACGATAGCAATGGGAGCGAGGGCATGGCCGTGACACCCCAGGTCACGCCCACGATGCAGCGAAGACTGGGAGCACCTATCATAGCGTCATGGCCGCAACGTGGGTCATTGCGCCCACGACAGACCCCTCGGGGAGGTGTCCTCTTCCCTAAGTCAAGGAGTCACGGCTGCGACGACCTGTGTCGCGCCCGCGAAACCCTATCCGGCTTAAATTTATGTTTTAAAACCCTCATCTAAATAGATCTTGCTAATATTTTGTAAGGGGCTTTTGAAGACTTTGATTATGAATGTAATGGAAAGGCTTGATGCTTTCTCTCCGCTCTAAAATCTTGTTTACTTTATCCATTTGTTAATGGTGGTTTGCATAAGTCATTTTCTATTTTTACGGGAGAGTGGACATGTGGAGAAAGATTGTGTTTTGAAAGAAGAGGAGGAAGATGTGGAGCATGCTTACAATTATGGTGAATGGATGCGAGCATCCCCGTGGAGACCTCCAAGGAAACAACTTCAGAAAGAAGGTGGTGTTGCGAAACATCTGGCAAGGAGGTTGGTTTTTAGGCCGAAGAAAGAGGGGAGTGTAGAAAATAAACTAGACGAGGTAGCCAACACGGTTGAGGTAATGGAGGGAGTCATGGAAGTTTTCTAAAAGGTGAGTTTTGTGCATCGTCGATGGGGAAAAAATAATCAAGGAATGGATCACCTATAAAGAGAGAAGGGAGAGGATAATATAGATGATCTACATGGTACTAGTCACGTAGGGAATGGGCATAGAGTAGATGGGAGAAAGTGGACGACGATTGAGAGAGACAAGGTGGAGGGAAACAGGGAAAGGGATGGGATCAGCCTAGGGAAAAGGAGTTGTATGGATGTAGATATGGTGGACGTAGTGCATGGTAAAAGCTCGAAACCCAGGAAAGGAGGCAACTTTGAAGATGAGGATGGTGCTAAAGAGGCAGGCATTAGTTCATAGGCATGCCTATCATTATGAATACCTTAATCTATGATTGTCATGGGCTTGGGAACCCACATGCAGCTAATACCTTAAAGGGCATCATGGAAGATGAAGATCCCAATGTGCTATTTCTGTCGAAAACACGTTTGAAATATAATGAGATGGAAGCTATCTGGCAAAGATTGTGATATGTGTGCAAGATTTATGTTGATTATCAAGGCGAAGGTTGACATCAGAGGGGAGCGCTGACAATGTTTTTGAAGTCCAACATTTAACTAAGCCTAGTCTCACTCTTTCTTAATCATATTGATAGGGGAACTTGACTCAAAATGGTCAATCCATGTGGCAAATAATAGGAATCTATGGATACCCGAGAGATGAGGAAAACTTCAGACTTATGAGCTGTTAAGAGCCTTGAAGCGTGGCCAAACACCTTGGTTATGTGTTGGGGACTTCAACAAAATCATGTACAACCATGAGAAGCAAGATAGTTGGATAAAAAATGTGAATCTATTGGACACGTTTGAGTATGTGGCAAACTAGTGCAAGCTTGATGATCTGGGCTTCAACGGGCATATGTTCACTTGCGCAAATAACCAAGGTGAAGAGAAGAATGTGCAAGAACGTCTTGATATGGGTTTGGCTAACTCGGGATGGAGAAACTTTATTCCCATATTGCACTGCCCGCCACTTACCCAAGAGAACCTCGGATCATGTGCCAATTGTGATCTAGTGTGGATATGCAAAAAGGCCAAGAGATAGCAGAAGGGGGAAGTGGAACTGCAGGCATGTGCAGTTTGAAAAGGCTTGGATGCAGAATCCACAGTGTGAAGAAACGACCCAAGTTGCACGGGTCATGACTGCAGCAAGGCCAAAAGGGACTCGAATTCTCACGTGTTGCGCTCAAATGAAGCAAAAGTTGGGTCAGGGGATAATGACTATAAGGAAGCAGATCAAAGAGAGGAAACACCAGATCTAGGAAGCCCAAAAGCTTAGCCACTTGGACGACCAAATTGATTTAATCACTCATTTGTAATGTAGAACAACAAAACCAACTTCATGGCATAAGGGAAAGTATCGGGTGCTCCAAGAAGCAAAAGTTGGGTCAGGGGCTAATGACTATATTGACTATAACATGTTGTTCGCTAGGGCTAATCTTAACGAGGCTCAGAAGGTGTTGACATCCTAAAGGCGTATGAAGTAGCTTCGGGGCAAGTGGTCAACATGGACAAGTGTGAGGTCTCTTTTAGACGAAACGTGGATGAGAATTTGTTTCAAATATTCCATGAGAGATTGAGGTTTAAGGCGACTAGTGCTGGCTAAAATTCGTCCGACTCGATTATCCGCGACCCGAATCAAAACAGGGTTTAGTCATCAAATTTTTTGCCCGAATTTTAAATTCGGACAGTTCGGCCATGTCCGATTCTAAAATCGAGTCGAGTTCATGTCTGGGGTAAGAATTTAGACGTCCGAGTTTTATGCCAAATTCAGGTTCGGACAAATTTGGACAGTGTCCAAACATTGAAATTCAGACAAAATATTGAAAGTGTGTCTCAATTTAGTATAAATTCGGGTTTGGGTATATTCGAACAAATTCAGACAATTCAGGTCCAGGTTCGGACATCACAAAATGTCGGAATTTGAAATTCGGACAGGGTTCGAGTTTAGGGATTTTGTCTCAATATCTTAATTGTCCGAACCCGATTTTTTGCAACCGCTAGTCAAAAGTATTTGCAGCTTCCTAAAAAAATAATCTTTCATCCTAGGCCGAGTCCGGAAGAAATTGAAGGGATAGAAGGAAAGGGTCTTGTCCACCGCTAGGAGGGAAATCTTGTTGAAAGCTGTCATCCAAGCCATATCCTCATATTCCATGTAGTGCTTTGAATTCCTCAAGGTTTTGTGCGAAGAAGTTGAGTAGGCGAGAAGGGATTTCTGGTGGGGACAAAGAGGAGAAGAGCAGAAAATGGCTTGGGTGAAGTGAGAAAAACTAAGATCGACAAGGAGAAGTGAGGGAATAGCGTTTAAAGATTTGCAATGTTTCAATATGGCTATGTTGGCAAAACAAGGATGATATTTGGTCACAAACTAAACCTACTTCATGGCAAGGATCTTAAAGGCAAAGTACTACCCCAGTACATCCTTCTGATAAGCAACCATTTATACCTGCCGAGCTACAACTAGAGGAGCATCCTCAAAGCCTGAAGATTGCTGGAAGAAAGGTGTCGCTAGAATGTGGGAAATAGCACAAGCATCCGCATCTGGAAGGACAAATGGCTCCCCAAAACTAAGGGAGTTAAGGTGACAAGTACCTGAGGGTACTACAACAAGATGCAACGGTAGCAAAATTGATTAATCATGAGTCAAGAAGCTGGAATTAGGATCTCATTAGGCTGATTTTCAATCAAGAGGAGGAGAAGGAGATTTTGGGGATTCCATTGGGTAAGTCTAACTCTGAGGACCTCCTAGTTTCGACACCCTCAAAGGATAGGGAAGTACAATCTGAAGTCATCCTACCATCTTGCCCAGCGCTTACAAATACAGTTGACCAGCATAGGGGGTGCAAGGAGCTCAGGTAACAATGATGGAAGATGGGGTAAAATTTGGGCAGCTCACATAATCCCAAGAGTCAAACATATGTGCTGCCTACCTGCCCCGATTCCCTTCCAACCAAAACAAACCTATTCACTGCGGGGTTTCAAGATAGATGTGTACTACCTCATGCGTGGTGAAGGGTACTAAACCACCACTCACGTTTTTCTCGACTGCAAGGTTGTGAAAGAACTTTGGTTGAAATGGCCCTTCAGATTCAACCCCGAGAAGAGAGAAGAAACTGACTTCACTACTTAGTGCCACGACTGAGAAGAAAATTGCAAGATAAGGAACGAGGCTTAGCTATGACCTTGGGATGTGGAGACTAGTGAAGCATGTGCAACACTGTGGGGTTTGAAGATTGCAAACATCCTCCATTTGGACAGAGTGATCTTGGAATTAGACTCTCAAATGACTGTTAATAGGCTGAAAACCCCAAGGATTACCGCAATTAAGCGAATGTCTTCGTCAACGACTGTCTGACTTGAGGCACTCGTTCAGAGAACTTCTTTATAGTGTCCCTAGGAGGAATTGTAATAAAGCATCCCATGAGGCAACAAACTTAGCTTTATCGCTGAATGAACCGAAATTTTACGTCGGGAAATGGCCTTCTTGTATTCAACCTATAATCATGGCTGAGAAACTATATGATTAATGCATTCTCCCCCTCCTGTTTTCCTTTAAAAAAAAAAGAGAAAAGGTTAGTAAATTTAAAAATTTTGTCGAATTCCAATACATTCCAACAAGTTTGTCACCAAATAATAAATATTTAAGAACATTGTTCATCCAATTATGATTTTTAATAATATAGTCCAAAAAATAATTTCTGCAAAACAATAAGTATCTTCCGACAATTTTATGATTTTTGATAATTTTATCAAGTTAGATGAGAGCGACTTAGGCCCCGTTCTTTTATGCGGTAGATTGCGGTGCGGTAGCACACCGTACTGCAACTCTTTAATTTCTACCACACTTCACCACATTTCACCATACCATACCACACCACAATCATTATCAATATATCTCTTCACTTTTCTCCCTCCTCACTTTTCTCCTCTATTTTTCACACTCTCTCCTTACCTACCCGACTTACCATAATTCTCACCACAATTCACCACACTTTTTCAAATTCTACCGCATCGCACCATTACCACACCGCAACCAACCGTATAAAAGAACGAGGCCTTAATTGAAAATTTTTGGTCGATTTTAACATTTGAAACAAGTTTTCGGCGGTAACTTTAGGTGTTGTTCTTTGTTCATGTTAGATTTAGGTTAGGTTGGCTAGATTAGGATAGGAGAGGAGAGGAAAGGAAAGGAAAGGAAAGGAAATGATAGGATATGAAAAGACAAGATAAGAAATATTTGAATTAAGTTAGTTGTTGGGTAGAAATATTTTATTAATAAAATTTGAATATTTTAGAAAAATAAATGAAAAAAGTTACAGGCATTGGAAAAAGTGGATTGATTTGAGATTAAATGTAACGCTCCGTAAAAATCAATTCTAAACTTAACGGTCAAAGTCAAACGTTGACTAACATTAACAGCGGAAGAATCATCATTTTTTTTTTACTCATTTTATTTACTTGGGCGTTACTGCCGTATCCCCGAAGGAATACAAGGCAAGAAATATGAACTAACAACTACTCATTATTTACTTCAATTTTACAAAAGGAAGAAACTCGAATTTTAGAGACAACACATACTAAACATTTATCGACTTCAAATCTAAAACACGAACAAAGCTATATTCTCAAAACTTCTAACTTCAAGACTAACGTCCTCACTTCTAGTTCCCGTTCCCATCATTGAACTCTTCACCTGAAAACAAAACATTTAAACACATGAGAGGGGATAACCTCAATAACGTCTACCCCTAACAGTCAAAACATTATACAATTCATTTCAACACATTTTAAGGGAAGGGGAAACGAGTCAAACATTTCAAAATATCTTTAACCAGTCAACCTTACCTTTTTCCAGATTTTAAAGCGGGCGGGGCTTCCGTATTTCCCCTCGGAGTCCAAAAGACTCGCCAAAATATTCACAATACTTTCCAATCTCAATCAATCTCACGGATGGCCATCGCAATCATACTTTCTCATCATCATCACAATCACATCCCGGATGGCCATCGCAAACAAATTTTCTAATCATCATCACAATCACATTACGGATGGCCATCGCAAACATCAATCCAAACTACCAGGCGTAACCTGGTCTCTTGACAGTCTCACTCATAGGTATTCAACCTGGTCTAGGCGAGACTGCCCAAACCCGCATTTTTCTCATAGCCTTTAATTAGTCAGGTTTCATGTCTCATATCATTTCAGTATCAACTAACATTTTCAAATTCAACATTTCCAAATCAATACTGCTAAACCACAATTTCCAAATCAACACATTTTCAAAACAAAACCAAGAAATGTCCAATCTTTATCAAACAAACATTAATCACTTTCTCAATCAAACAGACAATCTAGTTTCATTTAAAAGTCCCTGTCGGGATGCAAGTTTCAAGACAACAGTAATATCAACAAAACAGTTCAAGGGCATCCAAAGGGAGTTAGGGCATAGACATTACCTGGATAGCTTCTTTTTACTGCAACACTTACACACGGGAGCTAACTATCGCGTCGTTTCGCTCGGACTTAGAATTCGAATATAAACTTCTAAAATTAATACTCGATCTCTATGAAAGTTAGTTACGCACGAATCCTACTCTATCCCAACCTTAGCCTTTAGTTTATTTGTTAGTTAGCCATGGCATATAAAACTATCATGAAATCACAAACATCACAATACACATTTTTTTAATAGTAAAATAATAAAATCGGAACAATGCATTTAAAACCGTAATTTGATACTAATACTTTAATAATAATATTACGTAGGATTTCGAACGTCATATTCATATGGAACTTTATAATAATATTACATAGGGTTTTTGGAACATAATTTTCGTATTACCACATAACAACATGAAAACTTTATAAAAACTTTAATACCAAGGTATATGAAACTTTAATACTAAGACATATGAAACTTTCAGGAAACTTTATAATAATCATAATAATACGAAACTTTATAATAATAATAATAACACAAAACCTTATAATAATAATAACAAGAAACCTTATAATAATAATAATATGACTCTTTAAAATAATATGGAAACCTAATATTATCATGGAAACTTAATAATAACTTAAAAATAATAAAGCGAAACTTAATAATAGTTTAGAAAAACTTAATAATAATAATACGAAACATAATAAAATCACGAAACTTAATAATAACTTATGAAACTTTAATAATAACTTATAATCATAATAATCATGCATAAAACAGAAAAATAAACATATAATACTTGTAAATTATTTCAAATAATTTTCATGAATCACTCAAATCAAAACCCTAAACATCATGTACCTAAAATAACCACATGCCTCACATATTAGCAACCATTAACCATAGAATTACAAGCGTAAGTTAAACCCATAAAATTACACCCATAGAATCAGATTTAAGCAATTAATATGAATGATGAATAACAATAATAAATAGAAGAAGTAAAACAAAGCAGAACAATTAGGTTTAGGGTATACTGGTAGCGTTGGGTCGGACTGGCAGAGCTCCGATGGAGGTGGCAGCGACAGGGCACAGCACCGACGGTGGTGTCGAGGGAAGAGAGCGGTGGACAATCGATGCGGCTAGGCGATGCGGCGCGACGTCGTTCTGACAATAAGTCATCAGGGTTGCTCTTCGCGAGTTTGGGGCGTCGATGGTCGAGGTCGGGTGGTGGTGCGTCGCGATGAGGTGGTGGTGCGGTGGTCACTGTGGCGGCGTGATGGTGATTGGTTGGGCAGAAAACAGCGCACAGCAGGGGCTCTTTTGGGGTGGGTTTTGCTGCGGCGGACCAGGCGACGGTGGTAGGTGGTGGTGGGGAAAGGTGGAGGTGGAGGTGGCGGTCGGCGATGAAATGGGGAAGGAAGGAGGGTGGTAGGAGGTGGTTGGTGTGTGGTGGTGGCTTGGTGCGTCGAGATGGGAGTAGCAAGGGAGGAAGAAAGGAAAATAGAGAGAAAAAGAAAATTGCGGCCGATGCAAAAAAATTAGGGTATTATAAAAAGGGTAGGGTTCCCAAATAGGGTATTTATAGAGGGCGAAATTAGGGTAAAATTAGTACAAACTAAACCTAGGTGTTAGTAACACCCTTCCAAAATTAATCTTTTCCTAAAACAACACCTTTCCTTAAACAGTTTTTTTACAAACTGATCTCAATTAATTTTAACCGATACCCAAAAAATCTCTAACTGATATTATTCGATCGATAAAAATTCTAACGGACTCACTTGCGGTCCTATAAGCTCCACGTGATAACCATATATAATTAAACGGGAAAATTACACACGTCAGGAATTTTAACGGTAAGAATAATGGAAATTTTCGAGGTTTTACATCATTACCCCCTTCAAAGAAGTTTCGTCCTCGAAACTTAAACAGAGGTCCAACGGGTTGGCTAACTAATCTAACGATGTTGCTAACCAAAAACTTGGGGCTTTACATCATTACCCCCTTAAAAGAAGTTTCGTCCTCGAAACTTAAATAGAGGTCCTCCATCAAACAACGCTTACTTATACCCAAGCAAGAAGCTCTCGTACATTGTTCTAACATTAACCTAGTAGATGCATCTCCTAGTGGTAAGCATGAATCCTGACACTACAGAGGTTCACACGCTAATTTGAAGAACAATTCGTTGTTTCCAATCCATGGTAACTTATGATAATTTTCCAAGAGTGGGTTACAATTCTTCTCACCTTATAAATTGTAATCAAACCTTAACACAACTTTACCTCAACCATCTTCATCATCGACTTTCTAACTGTAAAATAATTTCATTAGAAATATACACCACAAATACTAACTACCCGCGCCTAAGATATTATAAGTCCCCTGTATCTCCCACTAATAACAATCCACTTCTTCCGGGCCTAAGATAACATAAAATATTGGTACTTTCTCAACAGTTTCCATACATAGGCCCAAGATAATAGCCCATAGTGGTAATTCGGTAGCCAATGCCATACAGAACCTCAAGTAATGTCAAAGGATCTCCTTCCTTCCTATCATCAATGTCACAATGATGCCAAACATTTCAAGATTATTTGAGAACCAAACACATTCAAGTGACATGACTTCTTTAAGAAAATCGTTATTAACCATATGAGAAAGAGGAGTTCTCGCAGATAGTCCCACACATCAAAATACTAACTCGATGCCTCAAAATTCCAATAAACCTCAACGTTTTCTACCATAAAAAGCCCAAAAAAGGAAAAAAAAAACTAAACTCTATTACTAAACTAGGAGGAACTCCAACTGTTAGGGTAAGATACATAAGACACAAAGGAAGAGTAAAGCAATAATGGAAACAGCTAAGCAAGGACATGAGTATTTGGAGCTACACGACCTCAGGGCGTACACGGAAGGAAACCAATCACGGGTTCTTGAGATAGCTATAAACGCTAAGGCAGATATTTAACTCTGAAAAGGACTCACTTATAATAACCCAAACATGCTCAACACTACATCTTATTTGTAATTCATTATTTAACCCTAAAGCACTTAATCACGCTCAAGAGACTTCTTATTTAACTTACACTTGCATATTATTATCCTCTCAACCCATCAAAAGGAGTTTCGTCCTCAAAACTCGAAGATCGATACACAATAATATTTAACGCCCAAACAAGAATCATACCTAAACCTACTATTTCCTTAAGAGTATTTATTTAACTTCAATAGTCCCCAAAATCCGACTATACCCAACTGCAGCTTGAATGATTTCATGTACTTGCCCCATCAAAATCATTATTAATCACTAGATCTGTCCTAAAACCATTGATTTTGATACAGATGAGTCTGTCACATGTTACAAGCACAAAAGTATAAGACCCATGGTTAGACGGCGACCTTCCTTGATACCTCTAATCATTTACTTCTCTTAACGATAATCAGTGTAATTCACATATAAATACCTAAAACATGATCAAGCACTTTGCATAGCTCACCGAATATATATATCCTAGGCACCTAATATTCATTTAATATAATTTCTCCCCTAATAATAGTTCTAGATAACAAGAGTTACCAGTAACAGAGTTGATTAACCGCAGGAAAGAAATTTCAATAATAAACATACGATATTTAAGCGAACTCAATTAAACGATACTCCACAAACTTAATCAGGTACAAATCCCACAGATTGCTCAACCGCAAACAGGTTTTCTCAATAACATTCAAACAGTCCAAATCAAATGATACTCAGACAGAACTTAGTCAGCAGAGATTCAAACAATGTTGTGCGCATCAACCTCTTGCAGATTTCCTCATGGGTTATACCCACTCCATAGATGATTGACTTTATTCATTTGCACGTTCATAATTAAAAGGTATGTCATCAGAACTGGACAATCAAGTACACAAACTCATATGTATGAATATATCAGTATGTAAGTTAATACAAATGAGACCTTGAATCGTAAAATACAACATAAAATTTACATCCAACGTTTAAGTGAAGAAGAGAATAAGATCAAATAGTTACACATCAAATCGATCTCATCCCGGAGTGACCGATACTACAAGAAAGTATCATTTTGCGTTCTTAACTATCTAATCATTTCGTCACCTTCGCATCATGCAGATAATATATGCACTAATCCAAATTTCAAAGCAACGCTCACTCAACAATTACACAACCATTTTTTTCTTTACACCACACCAAATTAATTGATTCACTGGCCCCAGTAATACAACTCAAGGTCCTAATGAGTACATTAACTCACAATTGTGCTTAACTTCACTTTACCTTAAAAGTAGTCATCTAATCGTAATACTTCCAAGAAAACTATGTTAACTTAGCTTTACCGGAGGTCTTCAACGAAAACTAAAGCTTAAACACCAAGCTCAACTTAAGATCACGTCCCAAAACCTCTATCCCAACTCAGCAACAAATACCTTCAACCTTTATATAAATAATTTAATTTTTTCTCTTTGTACAACTACTCCCTTTCCTTGCTTCAAAATACCTTCGTGCTATAGCTTGAAATCCCTATAAATGTCATATCTCAAAATCATGTTTAGCTCAGCCTCACCGCAAAAGTATTCACCGAACCTTGATACTTTAAAACCAAAAATTTGGTTCATCCCTGCTTAAAATTTCCAAATCGCTATTCAAAGGTCAAATTGTACATATGATCCTCCACAAAATCTCTGTCTCACCTTCTTATCTCAAAACCAATTCCTTTTCCTTAAGAGTGATCCTTACAAGCCAAGATCTCAAACAAACCTATGCACAATCCCTATATTATTTAGAGGCCCTTCAACCAATCTAAATTTTCCTTAAAACCCAAAACCAAGTTGAACTTATAATTACCTACATGATCGTGAACCTCAATTATTCTGCTTCAAAATCAATCTTTAACCCCCATTATTTCTTTAAAAGTGTTACTTTGACTTGGAATCTCGATAGAGCTATGCATAATCTAAATTGTTACCTCGAGACCATCTTCTTATCCCCAATACAAAAGGATCCACCTCTGAAACCCACTTCAACTTAGATGTCCTCCCACGCACTCTCTCTGTCCCCTATTCAAGATCAATTTCCAATTTCATCCCGAGATCACACATGTCATGACCACCAATTACACCATCTATTTCTTGCTCAAAATAATTAGAGACAATCATGCTACGCCACCTCCTTATGTTCCTCATCATTCTCTATTCTCTGTTAACCTAAATCACCCTAGTTCATACAATAATACCCAAAAGGCATAATTTCGAGCTTCATCCAATTAAGCCAAATACATAGGGACAAAAATATCCTAAGGCTTCACCACATAATAATTGCAACTAAATAACATTATACTCACTCCATCAATATTAGCTTCCTGCATAACATTTTGCAATGCAGACAGAATAATTCAAGTCACATGCTAAACATAAACACATTAGTATAAACAAGATGAATTAATCAAAACGATGCAACCCATCCAACCTACTCTCACACTCCGATCTTAGCTTCCTAAGTTCTAACTAAACCTAATAGAAACTTAGGAGCTACTAGGTCGTAACCCAGAGCTCTGATACCATTCTGTAACGCCCCGGAAATTCAATTCTAAACTTAACGGTCAAAGTCAAACGTTGACTAACATTAACAGCGGAAGACTCATCGTTTTTTTTTTACTCATTTTATTTACTTGGGCGTTACTGCCGTATCCCCGAAGGAATACAAGACAAGAAAGATGAACTAACAACTATTCATTATTTACTTCAATTTTACAAACGGAAGAAACTCAAATTTTAGAGACAACACATACTAAACATTTATCGACTTCAAATCTAAAACACGAACAAAGCTATATTCTCAAAACTTCTAACTTCAAGACTAACGTCCTCGCTTCTAGTTCCCGTTCCCATCACATAACTCTTCACCTGAAAACAAAACATTTAAACACATGAGGGGGATAACCTCAATAATGTCTTCCCCTAACAGTCAAAACATTATACAATTCATTTCAACACATTTTAAGGGAAGGGGAAATGAGTCAAACATTTCAAAATATCTTTAACGAGTCAACATTACCTGTTTCCAGATTTTAAAGCGGGCGGGGCTTCCGTATTGCCCCTCGGAGTCCAAAAGACTCGCCAAAATATTCACAATAGTTTCCAATCTCAATCAATCTCACGGATGGCCATCGCAATCATACTTTCTCATCATCATCACAATCACATCCCGAATGGCCATCGCAAACAAATTTTCTCATCATCATCACAATCACATTCCGAATGGCCATCGCAAACATCAATCCAAACTACCAGGCGTAACCTGGTCTCTTGACAGTCTCACTCACAGGTATTCGACCTGGTCTAGGCGAGACTGCCCGAACCCGCATTTTTCTCATAGCCTTTAATTAGTCAGGTTTCATGTCTCATATCATTTCAGTATAAACTAACATTTTCAAATTCAACATTTCCAAATCAATACTGCTAAACCACAATTTTCAAATCAACACACTTTCAAAACAAAACCAAGAAATGTCCAATCTTTATCAAACAAAGATTAATCACTTTCTCAATCAAACAGACAATCTAGTTTCATTTAAAAGTCCCCGTCGGGATGCAAGTTTCAAGACAACAGTAATATCAACAAAACAGTTCAAGGGCATCCAAAGGGAGTTAGGGCATACACATTACCTGGATAGCTTCTTTTTACTGCAATACTTACACACGGGAGCTAACTATCGCGTCGTTTCGCTCGGACCTAAAATTCGAATATAAACTTCTAAAATTAATACTCGGTCTCTATGAAAGTTAGTTACGCATGAATCCTACCCTATCCCAACCGTAGCCTTTAGTTTATTTGTTAGTTAGCCATGGCATATAAAACTATCATGAAATCACAAACATCACAATACACATTTTTTTAATGGTAAAATAATAAAATCGGAACAACGCATTTAAAACCGTAATTTGATACTAATACTTTAATAATAATATTACGTAGAATTTCGAACGTCATATTCATATGGAACTTTATAATAATATTACATAGGGTTTTTGGAACATAATATTCGTACCACATAACAACATGAAAACTTCATAAAAACTTTAATACCAAGGTATATGAAACTTTAATACTAAGACATATGAAACTTTTAGGAAACTTTATAATAATCATAATAATACGAAACTTTATGATAATAATAATAACACAAAACCTTATAATAATAATAATATGACTCTTTAAAATAATATGGAAACCTAATATTATCATGGAAACTTAATAATAACTTAAAAATAATAAAACGAAACTTAATAATAGTTTAGGAAAACTTAATTATAATAATACGAAACATAATAAAATCACGCAACTTAATAATAACTTATAAAACTTTAATAATAACTTATAATCATAATAATCATGCATAAAACAGAAAAATAAACATATAATACTTATAAATTATTTCAAATAATTTTCATGAATCACTCAAATCAAAACCCTAAACACCATGTACCTAAAATAACCACATGCCTCACATATTAGCAACCATTAACCATAGAATTACAAGCATAAGTTAAACCCATAAAATTACACCCATAGAATCAGATTTAAGCAATTAATATGAATGATGAATAACAATAATAAATAGAAGAAGTAAAACAAAGCAGAACAATTAGGTTTAGGGTATACTGGCAGCGTTGGGTCGGACTGGCAGACCTCCGGTGGAGGTGGCGGCCACAGGGCACAGCACCGACGGTGGTGTCGAGGGAAGAGAGCGGTGGACAATCGCCGGCGGTCGACTAGGGCGGCACGTCGGGTCTGAGCTGCGATCTGGCTTGATAGCAATAGAAGTCATCAGGGTTGCTCTTCCCGAGTTTGGGGCGTCGATGGTCGAGGTCATGTGGTGGTGCGTCGCGATGAGGTGGTGGTGCGGTGGTGACTGTGGCGGCGTGATGGTGATTGGCTGGGCAGAAAACAGCGCACAGCAGGGGCTCTTTTGGGGTGGGTTTTGCGGCGGCGGACCAGGCGACGATGGTAGGTGGTGGTCGGGAAAGGTGGAGGTGGCGGTGGCGGTGGCGGTCGGCGATGAAATGGGGGAAGGAAGGAGGGTGGTAGGAGGTGGTTGGTGTGTGGTGGTGGCTTGGTGCGTCGAGATGGGAGTAGCAAGGGAGGAAGAAAGGAAAATAGAGAGAAAAAGAAGATTGCGGCCGATGCAAAAAAATTAGGGTATTATAAAAAGGGTATGGTTCCCAAATAGGGTATTTATAGAGGGCGAAATTAGGGTAAAATTAGTACAAATTAAACCTAGGTGTTAGTAACACCCTTCCAAAATTAATCTTTTCCTAAAACAACACCTTCCCTTAAACAGTTTTTTTACAAACTGATCCCAATTAATTTAACCGATACCCAAAAAGTCTCTAACTGGTATTATTCGATCGATAAAAATTCTAACGGACTCACTCGCGGTCCTATAAGCTCCACGTGATAACCATATATAATTAAACGGGAAAATTACACATGTCAGGAATTTTAACGGTAAGAATAATGGAAATTTTCGGGGTTTTACATTAAAACAATATTATTTGAATTTCTTTTTTATTTAAAAAAAATTTTTAGTTTGGATGTTTTTTAGAGAGTTATGTTAGGTTAAATTAAGTGAGAGTTATGTTAGGTTAAATTAAGTAAGAATGAGTTAACTTAAATTAAGTTAAATTAGTTAGGTTGGTTAGGTTTAACTCACCTAAAAAAGAAACTCTTAGGGCCTGTTTGGTGAGATAAAAATGAATGAGATTAGGGTGGAATGAGTTCTTATTCCTTTTTTACTTGTTTGGAGAATATGCTGGAATGGAATTATTATTCTGTGGGATTTCTTATCCCTCCCAAATGGGGAGAATTAGATATCTCCTATAATTGGGTGGAATCAATTTATATCCCTGAGAGATAGTTGTGTATATTAAAAAGAAAATAAAATCAATTTTATGTTTCTACGTTTTCTCATCTGTTGTCATTTTTCATCCAACAAGAACCTTAAGGGGTCGTTTGTTTCATGGCAATACCAACATGGGAATGGGAATAGAGGATTAAGGAATACAATTACCATGTTTGTTTTATGGTAATTAAAAAAAATAGGGGAATGAGAATGGGAATAGAAATGGTGAATTCCCAACAATCTTTTACCATGGGGGGGTGTGCTAATAGACATTCGGAATTCATTATTCACTCTTAAATACCGAAACTGCCCCTATTTAAGAAAATAAAAACTCACATTTATTCATTTCTTTTGCTTATATTAAATAAAAACTCACGTTTATTGTCAATCTTGTTGGCTACCGTCACCTAAACTGTAATAACCCGCCCTAATCCATGGTGATTAATGTTGCTAATCAAACATAATTAAATTAATTCACGCTTTTTAAATTCTTTAATTGTTGTCACTGTGTGTTTTGCAGGTGGAGCGTTACCGATCGCATGGATGGGTGAAGAATTGCTTGAGTGTGTCAATGTGAGTGATGATCAACACGAACAAGGGCTTGAACACCCAAAGGAAGGATATGACCTTGAGAAAGGAGAGTCCATGTGATGTATATTTGATAGCCATATACATCAAGGTCACCAAGGGAGACATCAAATACACACCAAAGGAGCCAAATACTTGATTACATGGAAAAGGAGCACCTTTCACTCATGTCTCTTATACAAACGAATGGCTTCAACAAGGGCAGCTCGGTAATTTGCTCTATATCTCAAGAACCATAAAGCTTTTGAGAAAGTCATCCTAGAATCAAAGATAGACTATTCAAAGAACTTTCCAATGGTTTTTGAATCTTGGAATTTGGATTTGAAACGAGCAAGTTATCATTGTTTTAATCTAGCTTAGTTCATTTTGATTCTTTATGATGTCATACTTGTGTAGGATGATGTAAGCCTCAAGGGGCCTAGATTCTTGATTTGTACACGTCCAAGGGGGCTTGGGATTACTATAAATACCCCCTTAGGCCTCTTGTAAATTCATTCATTCATATATCAAATACAAAGTAAACACATGGTGTTGTTTTCTCTCTAGCTTTTGTGCTAGTTTTTGAATCTCTTGAGGGAGTTTCGAATATCCCTACTTCTAGCCTTGGGTTGGCATCCCTTGGTGGTGAAAGGTAGAATTGGAGAGTTCTTTGAGGTGGTGTGCCTATATCCTCATTGGAATCTTCAAAGCCATTATCATTCATATCAATCGTGAGTTTCATTTCTAGTTCTTTTGATCTTGTTTTTGTTTCTACATTGTTTCAAATTCAAGATTCATTTGAATATCATTCTATCATTCAAGAAACTTACATTCCATTCATTCCTACATTCATTCCATTCATTTACACATTCGTTTCATTCATCCAATCGTTCATTACCATTCGTCCATCATCAATCACCCATTTGGTAATCATCTTTCATAAGTTCTTTCTATCTTTCCATTCGTTTTTCATCCCATTTTCGATTCTTAAGAACTTTGAGAAGGGAGATTTTCATCTTCGCTCTTAAAGATCCTAAATCCTTTTGTGTAATGAGATCTTGTGATCCCATTATACATCTGATACCAATTTAGCGATGTGTTTTCCATTTCCAAAAGAAGTTTTCTATATTTGTTTTAGGAAGTGCTCCCCAAGGGCTACAAACTCCAAGGTCCGGAGAGGTAATTGGGTTGTCCATTCAAGTTAAGATAGGCGTTCGGTAACAAGAATAAGGACTCTCCCGCCTGGATGGTGATGATGAATCTCTCCCTTTTGAATTCTTGATGGTTTTAGATATTGTGATAAATAGATGTAAACCTTAAGTTGTGTTTCATTTTGGGATTGTTGATTATGATGTTAAAGGTTGTAAATGAAGTATGAGTTTGCTGAGGATATATGTATGGTTATGTTGATAGTATGATTAAGCCTTGTCCACCTACGTGGACGACGTTAATGCCTTCAGATTACTTCCGCTGCTCTAATTATTGGGTTATGAGGTAGTTAGCGATAATACGATGATTATGAATCTGGGGGTGTTACGTAAACATGATATTACTTTTTCTTATATTAATTAAATATTATTGTTATTACATATCCTTCGGTTGAGATATTACTAATGCAGTAGAGTTTAAGAATTTTCCTTCTATTAATTAAATACTAATTATAATTAATATATTAGTAAACCTTCATGTATATATATACACACATGTAGCCGTCAACATTTGGTCTATCATGTTGATTTATTGAATCATTTTTACTTTGAATGTTTATATACTTGCTTTTAATTTTTAATTCATATTTAATGTTTAACTAATTTTTAGTAAAATCTTTATGAACTTAATTTTTTTTTAACTTTTTTCATATGGTAATTGATTTTTTAGAAGTAAATGTGTGTCATTTATGGTCTTCTATCCATTTCAATTTATTAAAACATTCATAAATTAATAAAATGACATTTTTGTCAATATGTATTTATTCCCAATCTTATTCCCAATTTGAATTACCACTAAGGGGGCGTTTGGTATGTAGGAGTTGGGAGGTCGGAATGAGAATACATAAATAGGTAATACAACTCTCATGTTTATTTTATGGAAATTATAGAAAATGAGAGATTGGGAATGGGAATAGAGACCCTCAACTCCCACCATTCTATTACCCGAGGGTGGGGTGGTAATTCAAACTGGGAATTCATAAAGCATCTTAAATACCAATATTACCCTCATATTTAATTAATATTACCAATGCTTCCTCATCTATTCAAATTAATCAAGGATATTTTAGTAAATGTACATTTATTCCCAATTCCACTCCTACTTTGAATTACCAAGTAACAAACAAAGAATTTGATAATTCATAAATTTATTCTTATTCTCATTCCCATTGTGAATTCTCATTCCCATTCCCATTGGATACCAAACGAGCCGTAAACAAACAAGAATGTCGGTAATTCATAAGGCATATTAATTCCCATTTTCATTATGAGTTCCCATTCCCAGCCTCATTATGAATTCTCAGTTTCATTCCCATTGCATGCCAAACGGTTTCATGGGAATAGCCACTTGGGGATAAGAATAGAGGGTTGGGGACTACAATTACCATGTTTGTTTCATGGTAATTAAACAAAATAGGGGAATGGGATGGGAATGAGAATAGAATGGGTGAATTTCCAACAATCTATTACCATGGGGATGTGGTAATAGACATTGGGAATTCATTAGTCACTCTTAAATTCCAAACCTACCCCTATTTAAAAATATAAAAACTTACATTTATTCATTCATTTTGCTTATATTAAATAAAAACTCACGTTTATTGTCAATCTTGTTGGCTACCGTCATCTAAACATGATATTACTTTTGCTTATATTAGTTAAGGCCATGTTCTTTGTTTAGGTTGGATATAACTCTCCCAACTTATTGTAACTTGTCCAATTCTAACACATTCCCCAAAAAAGCATCTACTCTAAAAACACAATTTCCCAAAAAATCATCATAACTTATCCAAACTTATCCATCCAAACCTAAAAATAAAATAACCAAAGAACATTACCTAAATATTATTGTTATTACGTATCCTTCGGTTGACCCTCATATGTGTGTGTGTCTATATATATATATATATATATATATATATATATATATATATATATATATATATATATATATATATATATATATATATATATATATATATATATATAAATATTATATATATATATAATAGTTAACAATTGACCTATCATGTTGATTTATTGAATCATTCGTACTTTGAGTGTTTATATACTTGTTTTTAATTTTTAATTCATATTTAATGCTTAATTATTTTTTATTAAAATCTTTATGAACTTAAATTTTTTTTAAATTTTTTTCATATGGTAATTAGTTTTCTAGAAGTAAATATGTGTCATTGATAATCTTCTATCCATTTTAATTTATTAAAACATTCATAAATTAATAAAATGGTATTTTTGTCAATGTGGGTTTATCACTAATCTGAATTACCACAAACAAACCAAAAAAAATAGCAATTTATAAAAACATGTTAATTCTCATTCCCACTATAAATTCTCATTCCCAGTTCTATCATGAATTAACGGCTCATTTGGTATCTAATGGGAATGGGAATGGAAATGAGAATTAACAATGGGAATGAGAATTCATTAGTGGAATTGGAATAAGAATGAATTTATGAACTCTCAAACTCTTCGTTTGTTACATGGTAATTCAAAGTAGAGGTGGAATTGAGAATAGATGCACATTTACTAAAATATCCTTGATTAATTTGTATAGAGTGAGGTAGTATATATTGGTAATATTAATTAAGTACGAGGATAATATTGGTATTTAAGACGATTTATAAATTCCCAGTATCAATTACCATCCCTCCCCCTGGTAATAGATTGGTGGGAGTTGAGGGTTTCTATTCCCATTCCCAATTCCTCATTTTTATTTTTCATTTCCATAAAACAAACAGGGTGATGATAAGTGTCTTGCCCCAAGGCATTCCTTAAATGTCTTTTTCCTTATAAAACCAATACTTATTATCGTTTTTAACCCTAATTTTTTTGACAGATACTATTAACTATCAATTATAAGAAGCTTGGAATGTGTTGGCTACGCCAACAATTAAAATTGACACCCTAACGAATGAACCCTATCCGTTGGGATATTTTAGACGTTTTTTTATAAATTTTTAAAAATATAGATAAAAGCATGATTTTGTACAATTTATATATATTATTATAGTTATACAAGTCAATCATGTAACTTTTTTCCAATTTAATTCACAAATATATAGGGTTTTTCCATTCCCACCTTCCAACTCGCGCGTACCTAACGCCCCCTAAAGAGAGAAGGAAGACAGTGACGAGGAGCAGCAGGCCAGCAGCCCCATTGCCGCTGTTTCCAGCGCCGCACCACCGCTGCTTCCAGGCCGCACCCCTGCGCTATTGCTTCTGCCGTCGCATCCGAAGCCGCCGCGTTCGACACTCCGAGACCATCAGCACATCGTCCAGGTTCAGGTATCATACGATCAGCTCACACAAGTTTATGAAACAAGTTTGTTTGCAATTTAATCTAAGACTTCTGGAAACGAGAAACCCTAATTTCGCAAATCACGCTCAGGCTGCTCACCACTCCCTCACGCCTCACCCTCTCTAACTATCATACTATCAGCTCACACAACCACGCCTTTCCAGTGGTGTTCTTCGCGGTCTGCTTCTTTTCCTCCTCCCTTCTGGAAGTCGTACCCCAACCTTTGGTTCACTTGGTCGAGTTTTTCTGGGTGTTTCCAGTGAGTTTTTGCTCTCTTTCTGGGGTTTATCGGGTTTCTTGTTTTCCAGCAATTATCTGTCTCGTTTCTTGTTTTATGTCTGGCTTCTCTGTTCGTTTGCTGTCCCGTTTTAAACGTGTTCGAAGTTATTTGACACCTTAAGGCAAGTTTATTAATATCAATACATTCAAGCATTCTGTGAAATTGTGCAAGTTCCCCCTCTTTACATGGGACGCACGTATGCCAATTTTATTGTATGAAATATTGGGAAACCCAGTCAATGGATGTCTTGGTTATGATTTATGAAAGGCCTAATTTCCTTGCTCATCTGGGAAACCCAAGGTCTAGTCCCTCTCTCATTATGACAACTACGAAGAAGCAACTCATGACCATTGCAGACAGTAATCAACTAACAGAAAACAGAGTAACATTAATAAGTCTAATCCTGATTCGATACTAATCTATCATTACTTTTATATTTTATTTCACTAAAATTGTGAACTTCCCTACATAAATCCATATATTAATGCTATTGCTAGTGATTCAACTGAGATGCATTAGTATCAACATAGCAGATGTAGAAGATGGGTTCACATTCCTCTATGGCTATACTTTATTGTATAAATCGGAAGATTTCCTTACCTTGTTGATCACTGTATTTCAGGTTGGTTTATGTTGGTACCAATCAGTTTGGTTCTAATTTGGTCATATTTGTTCAGGTCGGGTATACAGTATAAACCAGATTGGATTTTGTTTGATTCGGGGGCAAATCGGGTTGGGTTGAACTCGGTTCAGGTCAATTTATGGGTTCGGGTTTAATCGGACCAACCATGCTTTGGTTCGGTTAATTTCGGCGCTGGATCGGGTTTGGTTTTTGTTTATCAGTTCGAATTTCGGTTAGTATTGCCAGGTCTAGTATTGAGTTTTGAACTTATGATGCTTAGAGTGTCAAGTGTTTCAATTGAGCTTTAGTACTGATGCTAGTCAGGAAATTTATGTCACTTGGGAAAGTGATTGTGTGTATGGATTGTAATCAATTCCATCTGGTACCTGTCTAAATTAACCTTTCTATTGTAGATGGGGAAGAAGAAGTTCATTGATAAGAAAAAAGCCGCAACGTTTCAACTTCTTGCACGTGACTCCTCTGATCCTATTTACTCTGAAGACCCTGAGAATGATCGAGTTTTTGTTAGAGTCGATAATAACAATGTCTCAATCAGTGGATTGGATGGCAATGATGAGGGCTCTGATTGCTTGTCAAATGATCCCAATTCGATCTTTGCTGATGCTCCAGATGATGAGGATTATGAAGAGTTCAGTGGGCCAAGTAGAGCTCCAATGCAACCTGGACAGGGCTCTGCAGCTTTACCCGATCACATAAGGAAAGAGATAATAGAGCTGGGATTCCCCGATGATGGTTATAATTATTTAATTCATTTGAGAGAGATTCGAAATACTGGTGGGGGCTCAGCATATTATCAGAACCCTAAGGCAAATCTTCATGATCTTCGTCACGATGTTAAGGTAATTGTTATTATCCTTCTTTAAAATAATTGAACTCTTATGTCATCTGAGTTGTGCTATCTAATATGTGATGCAAGTTATTACTTTGGAATCCCAAATAGGATGCTGAGTTCCTTTTGCTAAAACTTGTTCTTTTGGGATTCAGGAAGCGTTTTGCTTTTTGTTTGTTCATTTTCTCCATTACTATTAGTCTTGTATTTTGTTGCTTGCCAAGAGAGGACTCTGTCATGCAAGAGTTAATCGTCGCTTTTGATTGATGTTGTCACAGGCATATGATGCTTCTCGAGTACCAATAATTAAAGCAAGTGATGATGCAATTCCTAAAACATTGTATGATGTTGCGGGGAAAACTGTAAATGTTAGGGTTCAGAAAGCTGCAGATGCTGAAATCGCTAAATTGCTTGAGGACGGTGAATCTCAGTTTGGTTCTGATATTGAGGATTTAGAGGAGGATTTTGTTGTTCAGGCTAACCTTCCAGGAGATTCAGAGGAATGTGATATCTATGTTGAGAAGAGTCTAAGTTCAGTTAGTAAGCTCCAACAGGAGTCAGTTCCTATGACCCTGCATGGAGGGCTGTCTCAAGCACCCGGCAGTTCCACAGTGGAGGTGAACCAAAGTTTTACCGACAAGCCTAGGGTCCAGCGCCTGCTGGACCAGCAGTTTGACATGGTACGTTTTACCGAAGAACCCTGGATTTCCCCTTGTTTTCTTGTTTATTGTGGTTTCTTCTACAGGCCATCTTCTCTTTTGGTGCTAAAAGAACCAATTTACTGTCTTGACATGTATTGTTTATTCTGATATTTACGTCCCTATTGGGTTTCTGGCAGCTTGAACGTCAAGAATACGGGACAGATAGTGATGAAGATGATTATGATGATTTCGCAGCTGAAGAAGATACATCACTTGCTGAAAAGCTTAAAAATGTCCTTAAGGATAAAGATGTAGATGACTTTGAGTTGGATGGCAAATATAAGGCTCCCGCTGATATTTTACATGACAAAGAAAGGATAAAAGATGTAAAGGTTGTGAGTTCTGCTTCTGATATTGTTCGCAAGTGTGTTGAATATGCTGAGAAATATGAGAACGCTGAAGATGATCGTGAAGTGGTCATTGTTGAAGAAAGCAGTGATGAGTCGGAGATTTGGGACTGTGAAACTATAGTCTCAACATATTCAAACCTTGACAACCACCCTGGGAGAATTGGCGCACCTGAAATTACCAGGAAGAAGAAGTTGGCTGAAGCTGTATCGGGGGCCTTGAAAAGTGGCAGTGATAAAGTGATTTCCCTTGGAGGAAAGGAGAGGCTTCCTGTGGATTACTTGCCAAATGGCAGGAAGGCTACCAAAGAGAAAGTAAAAGCTGTGTCCAAACCTGAGCAGCCAAAGAGAAAGGCACATGGTGAGGAGTCCAAAGAGGAGAAGAAGGAAAGAAAGGTATTCCCCCCTACTCTTCCTCAAGGATTAAAAGTTGCGCAGTTATATCTTAACATTGTACGATGTGTTATTCAGCTCACGAAGAGGTGATACATAGGAATCCCTTTCCCTACTTTTTGGTAAAATTGGTTGTGTTCTACAGAGCAGTTAGGATTGCTTTACTAACTTAACACCCCCCTCCCAAGGTGGGCTTGGGGGTGAAGAAATAGGCTTGTAAAATTGAAGGAGATTTAACCTTACTGTTTTTTACATAGGCTGCAGTAAAGGAAGAAAGGCGAGAGGCCCGACGTCTGAAGAAAGAAATGAAGGGACTTTACCGTGATGAAGCCAAACGTGCTCAGAAAGTTGCTGCTGTTTCTGGTCCATCTTCCATCCATCTTATGTAAGTATACGTAGTATCCATGAAAGCCCTGTAATTACTACTGTGTGGCCTTCTTTGATTGAGTATGCCCGTCCCCAAAACAAAAACCCTCAAAAGGGGGGGGGGGGGGGTAACTTGTGCAAAATTCCCTGTGATCCTGGTGTAAAAGTGTGGCATGTGGTAATCTATCTATCCCTTGGATATTGTAATCTATCTGTCCCTTGGATATTGTTAGATGTCATCTTTGCTTGATGACTTACATAACTTAATTCCAACTTTCAACAAGTAATAACAACAGGTAGATGATTGTTTTGAAAAAAAAATGCGGGGAATTGCAATGCGGTGCATATTCCCAAGTTTTGATAGCATTGATTGCTTGGAGGAAACATTCACTATTTATTTAGTTGGACACTTGGACAATGTCAATGAGCAGCTGTTGCCTAAGAAACATCTAAAAAGTGATTATTGTTCTCAGTAGCATGGTGACTTGCAGTTAATTTTCTTCGCATTTATTTATTTTTACAAGCATATTGCATCCTTTCTTCTGTGGGGCGTAACCTTTTTTGCCTGCTTTGCATTGCTATGGTAAGCATTAGAATAATGGGTTACTCCTATGTTTCTTGCAAAAATTTGCTGGGAGGTGCCACACATTACTAATAACTGACCAGTTGGGGTCCACATTTTTTTAATACACTCAAAGGGGACGAGGTTATAAAACAAATGGCTAGCAGGTGACTTTCCGGCCACTTTTTGCCGGAAAACAGTGACAGTTGACGATAATTAATAATTTTTTTAATTTTTGTGTTGAATGCCAAGAATACCCTTCGTTGCCTTCAAGTAATCCCTTCTCCAAAATCGATCCTCCAAGTAACCCTAGAATCAAAATTGTTGAAATTCTTCTCCTCCTCAACAACCCAATTGGGTACTCTTGTGTTTGAATTTGAATCATTGCCAACAACATTTGTATTCTCAATCTGCCTCTCCAATTTACCAACCCTAGAATTCTTCATTTTGGGATTTTCTACATGTGTTTTGCTTAGAATTCTTGTTGTGGATGCTTAATCTACTGTATAAATCCCAATATTTTCATCAGTTAGAAGTAAAAAGTATGATGAGAATATGAGATACACAATCAGATTCAGAAATGGTAGAAGTAAAAACTTTGGAAATCCCAATATTTACAAATGAAATTTATCCATACAATACAAATCCCTTCGTACTCACTGCAGAAAACCCCACAAACAATACAAATCCAAGAGAAAAAAAAACAAAGGAATCTCAACAACTTTCTGGGATTCTCCCTGAGGAGCTGGGCAACCTTTCTTCTTTGTCAGATTTTGTGGTATTTACCGACAATCTAACTGGGCCGCTTCCTCGTTCGATCTGGAATCTCTACAACTTGAGGAGGTTTAGATTGGGGCAGAATAAGATATCCGGTAGCATACCACCAGAGATAGGTAATTGTCAGAGCTTGGAGCTCTTTGGTCTTGCTCAAAATCAGTTGAGTGGGAGCCTCCCCAAACAAATTAGTTTGCTCACAAATTTGACAGATTTGGTCTTGTGGTATAACCAGCTTTCTGGGGCTATACCATGGGGGCTTGCTAATTGCATAAATTTGGTGACTCTTGCTCTCTATCAGAACAATCTAGTGGGTGAAATACCCAAGCAGATTATGCACCTTAAGTCTCTCAAGTATCTGTATCTCTACAGAAATGGTTTGAATGGGACTATTCCCAGAGAGATTGGCAACCTTTCTGCTGCCTTACAGATTGATTTTTCAGAGAACCTGCTCACTGGAAACATCCCATTTGAGCTTGCTAAAATACCTGGCTTGGAATTGCTCTATCTTTTCCAGAACTTGGTAACTGGTGAAATCCCACAAGAGCTTACAACTTTGAGAAACCTGTCTCAAGTTGATCTCTCCATTAATTTCCTGACGGGTACAATCCCTATTGGATTTCAGTATTTGCCTCAGCTAAAAATGTTCCATGTATAGGGGTGGAGGAAAAAGAAGACATTGGGGCAGGCAGCGTTGTTTTTAAGCGGGGAAAAATATGGGCAACATAGTCTTTTCACAAACATCCCCAAGGGCTTTTAAGTCTTTTCATGGATTCCGGCTAATAATGGCCGGAAAGTCACCTGGGAGCCAATTGTTTAACAACTTTGACCCCTTTGAGTGCATTAAAAAAATGTGGTCCCCCAGTGGTTAGTTGTTAGAAATGTATGACACCTCCCAGCAAATTTTTGTGTTTCTTGACAATGTCATCTTCTATTCCTACTTTCTCATTCTCTGTTGTGCATATTTTTGTATGTATTATCTCCCTCTATGATGTATGCCTTTGAGGCTCAGTCTACATGTATGATTTGTTTACTTTTATGGTTCATTTTTTGTATAGTGAGTTGCATTGCTTCCTTGGAGGAAACATTCACTATTTAGTTGGGTCGTGTGTGCTTGGATTGAATAGTAAGTTGCATTTTTCTTTTTTCCCTGTTTGAACAATTCAAGCTTCTTCTAGACTAACAAGTCTTTGTATGCTCCATTGAGTGATACTACCCATCCAGGCCATCTTTGATAATCATGATGATACATGTTTGATTCTCAACTAGTTGGTGTTTGTTATCACTCGTATTTTTAGCTGGTTGTTAGTTGTAACAAATTTGAATCCTTTCTTACTTTCTCCTGCTTACCAGTGGGAAATCTAATGTTTAACCTGAAAATGCTTCAGGTAACATGCCAACCTCTCTAACATCAGAGGAGCAGTTTTATCCGTTCAGCTGCCATCTCATAGGTTCGCTCCTCAGGACTACCCTGTTTGGTGTGGCTCGTCTTGCTGTATCGTATCATACATATGCTGTGCAACATATCACAATCAGTTTTGAAGAGTTTGACATCAGCGCGTTGCAAAAGAATGTACTTGGATCTGTGTCAAAAAGTTTTGTTGATTAGTTTAATTATGGCGCTATGTCATATAGTTTATTGTGCAACAAAATTGGTTCATGTTTTTGGGACATGATTAATTAACACAACCAAGCTGGAGCATATTTTACTATCCTTCCCTTTTTATTCCTTTTTACTTTCAGGGTTTCTGAATTAATAGTTTGCTCTATGAAGTATACATAAGACACTTGAGTTTACACAAACCCAAATGGTAGATTTCAATTTTTTTTTTTTAATTCCAGATATCCTAGGAAGCCCAAGGAAATCAATGTCTATGTGCCATCTTGTGGGTTATTTCAAAGAACGACAATTGAAACAGGGAGATATACTTGCAAAATCTACGAATAAGTTTACGTACAAGTATAAATAATACTTAGGATACAGCAATAGCCTACGAATTATGAGGTATAGGAGCGCAATTAAATGCTAGAGAATGTGATGAGTTAGTTAGAAACCTCAGAATGTGGAATAGGAGAAGCATATCCTCCATTGTTATAGGGCAAGGGATTCCAATACCCATAATCTTGTTCTTCCTCCCCTTGTTGCCCACGCTGTCGTAGGTATCTTTGAACATGTTCCTCAACGGGGGCAGGCCTACGACCCAGGAACACTGGAGGAGCTGGATTCAACATTGCAACACCCTTGACCTTGTCAAGATACGGTCCGAACAACTTAGACAATGACTCTGGAGGAGGAGGCGGAGGTGGGAGTGAACCGGGCCATGCTGAAATGGTGACAACACTAGTAGCAGGCATAAGTATGAGCAGCACAGCCATCAAAAAGCATGACATCTGCATTGCTGACCTACAACTTCCTGATTTGGAGTTGAGAGTGTGCTGGGTTGTTTCTTCTGAGGGTGTAGTTCTGAGGTGCAATTTGCATGGGTACCAACAAGTGGTCAGTAGCTAATTTTACCCTTTTTGTTTTTGCTTTGTTAGGTGGGGTTGGAGATGTAATATGGGGGGAGTGTTTGAGTTAAACAGGTGTGCTCCCTCGTTACAGTCGGCTTGCGGAATGAACGTACGTTCATGGTTCTTGCATGTCTACCAGGAAAAATGCGGCAACAATCCTGGAAAATGGGTTCTGAATGGACAACGAGATGCTTCCGGCTTTCATATTTGTTGTCTTATTCAAAAGTAATTTCGTCATAGACTGAAGTTTTGCTCTCTCAAGTATGCTAAAAACATTGAACCTTCCAAGAAGTTGTAGAGTGCTTAAAAAAAGGAATTCCGTTGCCGGGACTCGAACCCGGGTCTCTCGGGTGAGAGCCGAGTATCCTAACCAGCTAGACTACAACGGAAGTTGTTATCACAGCTCATAGTTGCTTTTATTATCGTTTTCAGCGTAGTACAAGATACAAGAAAAGATCATTATTTGTCTCTTTGGAGATATCCGATAAAAAAAAAAAAGAAAACATCATTCTTTTAATAATGAGATCTTCTTTTCTAAATAAATAAAAGGGAAAATAACGTAAATAAAAGTGCTTCATCTTTCCTTGTGTTCCTATTTTGGATTTTCTTTTGGTGGTTGTTTTTATTAGTTTTTTGTTAGCTAATGATTTCATTATCACATGAAAGCATGTAGGGGACTCTTTGATCGCATTGCACAATTTGCACAGCAAAGTAAAATCATTTAAAATAGTGAAGCAAAATGCCATTAATTTGGATCTATCTTGTCGTAAATTTGAGGAATGTTTTGATTGTTTGGTGCGATGATGATTGTATGATGACAACTACTTTTATCCTTTTGGGTGGTGTTAGGCAAAGATGATGGTGTGTCAATGCATAGTCTACTTAGAGTATGACCCGGTTTTTTGGAATGGTAAGTTGGGTTTATCCTATTTTTTTCTTACCTTACCTTTATTCAGATCCTTAAAAAAAATATTCAAACCTAAATTATTTCCTTACCTTTCCTTTTCTTACGGCGTTCCTTAACTAACTTAATTTTTTCATTCTAAAAAAATGACCTATGTACAATGATCCTCTCTTTCAATAAAATTTTATTGGATCCCATTATCGTACCTCTCCTCTTATCTCTATCTCTCTCCTCCATATCAATTATTTTCACAAGAGAATTCTTTTGTGAAATAGATGATGTGGAGGACAAAGACACAGATAAAAGAGAGAAGGATGATGGAGAAGATAAGGGGGCTCAGTAAATTCCATTATAGGAGAGCCACATTGTACATGCTCTTCGAGAACATATATTGTTAGGAATAATGTCATGCGAATGTATGCAAGTGAAAGCAAACTTGTTGCAATGGGCACTGCAGTGCGTGGGAATTTTATGGGCAGTGGGCGAAGTTAAGAGTTTATTTCAGGGGTAACCGTCGATTTATCCTATTTTTTTTTAAAAAATAATATTAAATTAAAATTTACAAAAATGAATTATCTTATGATTGTTTCAATTAAGTTGTAAAAGTTAATAATATGTGAACCTTATTTTTCAAATTGAGTAAAGTTTTGGTAGAAATTAAAATGGCGATTGTCCTCAATAAAAATATTTAGATAGTAGAATATTGAAAATTAAAATTAGAAAATTAAAAGTAATGATATTGAAAGAAATAGACAACAAATTTATTTCTTTCTAAATTAAAAGAATCTTAAATTAATGGCAATAATAAACCAAATTTGGTAAAAGAACCAAAAATGAAATACTCTCTCCGTCACTAAATGAGTGTCAATTTGACTAAGATTTAAATATTGATTACTCACAAATTACAATAAATTGCAATATAAAATTAATGGATGCACTTATAATGGTTGTCAACCATGACAACCAGTCAACCATGACAACCAGTCAACCACCGTAAGTAAAATAAATCTTACTCATATATATGTGCCAAGTAGTAAAATACATTTTTTGAATTTTAGTTTATTTTAAAAAAAATTTAAATAAATATTTTTCAAAATATGTATGTTTACTGGACAAAAACTTAGAGTTAATATATTTAAATTTTAAAAAGTTGCATAAAAAACTTTTTAATTTAGAAAATATATTTTATAATGTTGTACTAAATAAAAAAATGAATGGCGAAAATAAAAGTTGACACATATATGGATAAACATTGTTTCCATTGTGTTGGTTGTCATGATTGGTGACTATTATAAGTTTTTTCTAAAATATATTTTACTGTAATATAAACATGCTTTAAAAAAAAAATTGTGAATTACATGATTTGAACATAAATCTTGTTGTACAGGTTATTACTCTCAACCACTAAGCTATAAGACATTTATGCTAAAATAATATCCTTTGGGGCCATTTGGCATGCAATGAGAATGGGAATGAGAATTTATAATGAGACTGGGAATGTGAATTTATAATGATAATGAGAATTAACATGTGTTCATGAATTACCAACCTTCTTATTTGTTTTATAATAATTCAAATTGGGAATAGGATTGGAAATACACACACATTGACAAAAATACCCTTTTATTAATTTATGAATGTTTTAATAAATTGAAATGGATAGAAGGCCATACATGATACACGTTTACTTCTAGAAAATCAATTACCATATGAAAAAAATTTAAAAAAATTAAGTTAATAAATATTTTAATAAAAATTAATTAAGCATTAAATATGAATTAAAAATTAAAAACAAGTATATCTTCTAAATAGGAGGAATGGTCTTGGTAATAACAATTAAACATAAGGGCAAAATTGGTATTTAGCAATGACTACTGAATTCCCATCTCCAATTACCACCACCCCCTGGTAATAGATTAATGGGAGTTGGGGCATTCTATTCTCATTCCCATTACCCACTTTTTTTTAATTACCGGAAAACAAACATGGCGATAGTATTCCCAATTATTCTACTCAAATTCCCAACCCTCTGCTCCGTCGTACCAAACAGCCCCTTATTATAGAGAACTAAATTAATAGGAGTCCCAATAGTCCTCCCTGGTCTTTCCTCACTTCTACCCCTATTTATGAGGATCTAAACCCCATTCCACAACTTTCTTTTACTTTTTTTTTTTTTAAAAAATATTATGTTAGTTGACATGTTTAATAAATTTAAAACAAAGGTAATATATCTTTATTTATAATATGAGGTTTATAAATGAATTTTGGAAGCTGGTTTCAGCTATTTTGGGAGCGAAGGAAATTTTGGTCTTTCGCTTGACCCATGGGAAGGAGATGGAAGAATTCTACGTCGGAGCTTGAACGAGAAAGCAATATATCATAAGAGACACGATCATGTCACAAGACGATATGCCCATGCCGCCCAAGCCAACTCAAGCCAAAAGAATATTGTTAGGTTCACGACCGCGTTATTCGGCAATACGGTCGTGTACCACCATCCAGGAGGGTGGTCACGACTGTGTCATTGAACAATACGCCCATGACCCCCTGCACACTTGGGTCCCCTCGTCCAAGGCAAGACAACACGCCTATGTCGTTGATCGACACAATTGTGTTGTTCGTCTAAGTGAAGATTTTTCCTTTTATCTTTAATACCCATGTAATTACCTTTTTGCATTCTCCCTGATAGTTGTATTAGTCTCTTATCATTAGTCCTTGGCGTAATTAAGTTGGGTTATTAGTGCTCTTGATGTAATTTTCTCATTTCTTGGGGAACAATCCAAACCATTGTCTACATAATCTAAAGCATACAACTGGATAGAGATCAGTCTTTAGATTTTGGGACTTGAAAACTTGGAAGATCATGTATTGGGAGTATATTTGGAAACCCTAATTACTGTTAAGCTACTCCTTGTGTGGAAGTGCTTTTATTCATTCTTTTGATTGTGAGTGGATGTTTATCTTTCAAACTCTTTTGGTGGGATTCTTGGATGATCAAGGATGATTGCTTATGAATGATCTTGTGTAGCCATCATTGAGGTCCTTATGTTATTGGGTGAGTTCTATGCTCTTCAACATTAGTCACATGCATTTATTTCTTGTTATTGATTATATACAAAAACCCCAAATAGCAAGTTGTTCACATGAGTTCTAATGAGTGTGTTGCGTTGAATGTGAAGACCAATTTTGGGTTGGTCTCTATCTCTTGGGGAGCAAGGTAAAAGAGTTTGAGTGGGAATCAAGTTGTTGATTTGTTCCACTTCCTTTTTTGTAATTCCTTTGCTGTAGGGATTTTATTAATCTTAAAATTGTGTCAGCCTTGTACTATAAATAGAGCCTAGATGCTAGGTTTATTTGCATTGCAATTGAGAGTGTTTCATCTTATACCACAAGAGATTGACATGTAATCTCTGTGTCCCTGAGGGAGTTGTGTGAGGCTTATCTGTGAGTGTTGAGTTCTCAGGTTGTAACTCTAGGGAGGTTGTGAGAGATTATGGAGGTTTGAGAATCTTTGAAACACTGTTGTAATCCTCTGATAGTGCATCGTTCGTGGTTTTTTCCCGGTTTGGGTTTTTCCACGTTAATTCCTTGTGTCGAATCTTTATTTATTTTTCGCCTTTATTATTATTTTATGCTAACCACGCCCTGAGAATCCTAACAGAGTGGATTTCCATCATCCATCATCCATTTGATCCCTTATGATCCTAGGCATCTAAAATATCAATTTGTATAGACCCTAGGCTCGTATAGTTCACTGTTTGACACTTTTTGTTTATAATCTTTTTTTTTGAATAAATGTTTATTAATCTTAGAAAAACTTATATGTTCTATATCTGCTTAAGCTAGCCAATGATTAAATTAGTCAATCTTCTAATGAGGCCTTATTCGACCAAAATGCCAATTTAGATAACAAACAGTAATTTACGTGGCGAATAGTGATTTAAATAACGCTTAGCAACTTAGGTAAAGTTCCAAAATAAAATTCATTTAAGCAATTACGTTTTTCCATCGTATATATATTGTCGATGGAACTACTCCGTTATGACCAAAATAATTCTCGTTTGATTTATCATTAGATTCTATTCTCTCTTTCCCTATTTATTTGTTCCTTTGAAAAATTGAGGAGATATCAAAAAAATAACCACAAAAAAAAAATCAGAATTACTTAATTTAAAGCAAATTCACAACAATATATTGAAATATATTCGTTCATAATGCTGAACATTATTGTCAAACGAAGCTTGAATTTTCTTTCCATATAATATTTGTCATTTCTAAATGACATATTTTCATTTATTTTATTTATTCATTTAACTTTGTTTTTATTTTTTGATTATTAACACTAATATATTTGATGAACTTTTAATTTTATTTTCCTAAAGTAACTTATACTCCCTCCGACCCATTTTATTTGTCCACTATTCCATTTTTTGATGTCCCAAAATCATGTCCACTTTCCTAAAATGGAAAGTTTTATTTTATTGAAATGATTAAAATACCCTTAGTTTAAAGTTTAAAAATATTTGAATATGAGAAGGAAAAGTATAAATAGTAGTTTTGAATTTAAACTAAGGGTATTATTAGTATTTTGTTGATAATTGAGATTAATTTGTTGATTTTACTTAAAATGCGTACTAAATCAAAGGGTACAAATATTTTGGGACAGAGGGAGTAATATGAAATGAAGAACAAACGAAAGGACAACCGTTGTCCTTTGATTGCGCAATGATTTTGATTATTTAAACGTTACAACTTACAACTCGCACTTTCAATAGTCAATCTCAACAGAAAACTCATTTGGTTTGGTAGACCCAATAATAATTAAGCCCATAAATTGGTCTTAGGTAACAGTATGAATAATAACAATATACAGTACTTTTTCAAAAAAAAAAAAAAAACAATATACAGTACTTAAACCACCAATGGATATGATTAACTCAATATATTAAATTGATGCTCTTACTAATCAATCATAATCATTCCACCAACCAATCTACTATAAAAAGGCCCTGTTGCTAACAACCCTTTAGCTGTAATAATAGAATAATAGACGTTAAATCACATCTAATTATTTCACAAGCTCACTCAGAAAGCAAACACTTAGGTCCTTTCAAGGGAATAAAGGGGTCCCCTTTTCATGAATTATGATTCCTAACAAGGCAAATTTGATCGTTTAACTAACCAAACACTATAAATTTTCGTGTTTTTTTTCCATGGAAAAGATGTTTCAGGCTAAATTCTTTTCATTAGGCTCATTTCATCGATAAAAATTCAAGTGTCAAAATAAGTAACTGTATTCTAACAACAATAGGAATGCCTGCCACAGAAGAACATAAGGACATTAACTGTTAGGAGTTCCAGCAATTCAAGTGTCAAAATTGAACCTCATTTTGAAACAAGAAGAATAGGGTTGCTGAGGATGAAGCAGAGATAACAAGAACAGGAAATACACACATCTAGGATTAGTAACACAGAAAGAATGCACATCAAAAATAATACAAGGGTTAAGAGAAAACAGCTTCTGCACACATCCATTACCATTAGCATTACCATTACCTATATAACAATTCCACACCACACAGATCCTAACATGATAGAATAACAATAATAACAGAGAGTAATGCACAATTAAATCCCACTACCTGCTTGATTATGACAAATTTGATTATTATTGTGATTTCAGGAGTGGCTCTTTCTGGAGCCAAAACACTTGAATTTATCCTTGGCTGCGTCGGCCTCGCTTTGGTACTCCCTGAAAGAGAACTCCTCCTGCTTGACTGATGAAGGCACTTTGCCTTCACTATAGCATTGGTTACACAGATTGAAGTGGGCTTTCACCTCCTTGAACCGCGACCCTGTTACAGGGTAGCGGCACACTGAGCACACATAGCCCCCATGTCGAACACGATCCCCTGTCTCCAGCCTCACAAGGCTCGACATTATCCCAAAACCCCAGTCTGGGTCATCAAACATCGCGAGGAACTCTGGTAAGGATACTGTGGAGGCATCTGTTTCTCCTCCATGTATTTCCATGATTTCGCTCTCTCCCCGTGATGGGATGTAGATGGCTCTCAGAAGCTTGATGTATTTGGTGGCATCTGATTTTCTGAGGTGGCCACTGCCCTCGTTCACTGGGCGGTATAATAGGGATTCGTATGCGATTCTTTTTCGTTTGTCTGGGGTGCCGCTGCAGAGAGGAGCGATGAGGGCGTAGAACATGCCTATGTCAACTCTACCCAGTCCTGATTCGTCCAAAACCGAGAGAATACGCTCGTTTATGGCTTTGACAGCTTCTTGGAATGTCTCAGGCTTCAGGAAATTGAGCAAGCTCCGGAGTATTCCCTCGAGGGCATTCTTGCGGATTGTTTTCTCTGGGATCCCGGTGCCTGAAAATGAAAGTGGGACGTCGTTGTTGCTGATTTCCCTCTTTAGAAGCTCCACATCACACCTGCCCAACCTTGACACTCTCTGAAAGGCTCTGATCTCCAGGGCAGTTGCTAAGTCCTGTCGAGATGTTGTTTTCTCACCGACGGTCTTGAATTTCGAGGGCTCGACAACAACGAAAGCGTTCTCTCCATTGGCACCTCCATTGGCCTTCACTTTCTTCTTGTGGAGCTGCTTCATGTGAGCTATAGCATCATGCACTTCAACTCTGTTTGTCATCTTCAATGCTTCCTTCATTGCTTTCTTCGCCTCGTCCGATTCACCAGCACCCAGCAATGACACAGCCTTGTTTAGCTGAGCCCGCCAATGGTTAGGCCACAATGTCAAAACCCGGGTATACATCTCTGAAGCCCTCTGGTACCTTCCCATATCCATGTAAAGTCCTCCCAAATTATACAAAGCATCAACATGCCCCGGCTTCAAATCAATGGCCTTCTGAAACTCGACAATGGCCCTCTCATCATCCCCCAATGCATGCAAAGCCGAAGCCAAGTCACAATGGGCATCAGCATAATCAGGTTTCATAAAAATAGCCTCTTCTAAGGCTTTCACAGCAGCCCTATACTCCCCTACCCCAAAAAGAGCACTACCCAAAAGCTTCAAAGCCCTATAATGAGTTGGGTACAAAATTGCAGCTTCTCTATAATGTTCACAAGCACTTAAAACCATACCTTCAGCTTCAAGAGCAATGCCCAGATTGACATGAATCTGAGGGAGCAAATAAGCCCATTGACTGCCTCCGGTTTCGGCAGCTTCCAAAGCCAACTGGAACTCCTCCTTGGCTTCCCCAAACTTCCCAAGAGCATACAAACAGTTGCCAGCTCTAAAATGGGGTCTCACATCAACAGGCTGCAACTCACAAGCCCTCTTGAAACTGACCAAAGCTTCTTTAAAGAGGTGGTTTTCATACAAAACCCTGCCAATTGCCATATGGCCATCAAATGCTTCCTCTCTAGACCTAGCTCCATCTGCCCTGGTCCTCAAAGCCCCTAAATCCCTCACAAAAACCCCATAATCATGCCCTGATTCCACCCAATTCACCCTCTTGTTCTCAGTTATCTCCTGGGAGGGCCCAAATTCCCTCGACCAACCAGCGTCGGAGTACATATCTGAATTGAAATTATCATTCTTCAATTTCCCATCTTTCACCTGCTTAGATTTCAGCCTCTTAATCAAAATCTCCAAATCATCCACCAACTTCCAAGTATCATCGAAAACAATCCCGTGGTTTGGCGAAGCAGCCCATGCAGCAGTCCTCTGCTTCTTCTGAGGCTCGAGGGTTCCTCTTTCATCAGCAATTGAAGAAGTCGAAGCTTCGGTAATGGCGGCATCACCTTCACCAGTTAAATCAAGAGCTAAGGCTTCGAAATCTCGATCGACATCACCAGCACCATCATCGTAAGTTCGCAATAGACCGTCGAACGTCAAACCCTTATCTCCATCAATGAATTCGCCGTAAGTCCGGAAGACCTCGTCGAGAATTGCATTGATTTGTTCGTCAGAAAACTTAACCCTAGGGTTTACAGCTACAACAAGGGCAGCCATTTCAGCTCGATTGAGACCCCCATCTTTGTTGACATCAAATTGTTGGAAAATTCGCTTCACTTTCTCGGATCTAGACCCCCTGGAAGCCATGGAATTAGGGTTTCTAGGGTTTCCGAAAAGTGAAAATGAAGGGAAGGGGAGAAAATCTGGGTTAGCTTCTGAAACTCATAAATAAGAGAGAGAAAGATTGAAGCGGGATTTTAATATGTCGGTTAAAATTAAAGCGACAAGCATTAAATAGGGGTTGAAAATGGGAAGAAGAAGATGATGGAAAATGATTTGGAAGGGGGAAATGTGAATTGATTTTGGGGGCGAATTGTTGTATAAGTATATGTATAGTTAAAGTTATAGCATTGGATCTGAAATGGAAGGTGTGGAAATTGGGAGGAGAGAGAAAGATGAAGAAGAGAAGAACAAACAATCTCTCTCGCTCTGTCTATTGTCTCTTTCTCTCTCTAAAATTTATGTCTTTTTCTTTCTTTGCCTCCGTTGTCTGGTGGAAGGGTGGGCCTGGGTTTTTGGATTGCTATACTGTATTCTGTCTCCCCTCTACTAGTCTTGCCCCTTTCAAACCTTTTCTTTTTTATTTCTTTTTCTTTTTCTTTTTATTTTTATTTTTATTTTTTGAGAATATTGTTAGTTGTTGGACAAGTAATCTGAATTATCTGATAGTGAAAATTATACCCACTAGTAGAGCTGTAAAAATCCAGGTCCAAGTAATTATGGTCCAATTGAATCAGTTATTCTATCAAAAATTTAAGATCTTGTTACTGTTTAATAAACAACTTGGGTACTAAGATCATACTCAAACCCGGATGTTCGATGTTCGAATTATATATAAAGGCAAGATCATAGCTTTAGTGTTGAAATGACTGGACAATGTTTAATTATCTGATGTCCAAATTGTCTGAACCCGGATCGTACATAAAGGTAATTAAAACCAACCCAAGTTCACTGACCAAACTGGGCGTGAACATTGTCCAATTGTCTAAAATGACCAAACCTGGATTTTTCCTGAAATTCGGACAATCCCAACCCGATTTTGCTTACCCAGAACCAGCTCGGTTTTAAAGTGGACAATGACTGATTGAAAGATTTTTAAATTCAGACGAACTTTTGGTGACCATGCCCAATTTTTTTCGAATCGGACAAAATCGAATTATCGAGTCGGTCAAATTTTGTCAGGCCTAGCCACTAGAATTTCAATTTCAATATTTTTTGGGCATATTTTATTATTCTTTTATTATTCAAAGTATAAAAAATGGTGAAAAGTACGTACCACTAGTTGTTAAGTTCTAATAAATACAACAACGCAACAATAAAAATAAAAGCATCGAGGATTAACAAAAACATAAAGAACATAGAAATAACAAACTGAATAGCATATTAAGGCCATTTTTTTTGTGCGTCAAATTGGGTGTGGTAAATGGTATGATATAACAATGTTGTGGAAAGTGTGGTATGATATGGTAAGATATAATAAAATTTGCGGTAAGAATGATTGATGTAGTAGGTGAGGAGACAGAATGTGAAAAGTAGAGGAGAAAAGTGAGGAATGAGAAAAGTGAGGAAAGAGAAAGTTATGATTGTTTTTTTTTTCTAGACTAGACAACACTGAAACACATACGATTAGTACAATAAAAAGAAAATATGCTAACGCCCAAGCCGCGGACCCCATCGCTTTGCTTGTTTCGGCAAGACATGCACCGATTGAATATCCTGCTGACCCACTTTGAGCATCGTAACCTTAGTGAACTCTGCACAGATCCTCGCACATAATGCTTCTAAGTGCTAAGCTCATGCACTCTACTGGTGCCCCTATCGGTGAGAAAGTTATGATTGTTATGATAAAGTGTGGAATGGTATGGTATGGAAAAAATGTGGTAAGTGTGGAAAGTTATGGCAGGTACGGTGTGGAACCGTAGAAAAGAACAGGGCCTAAGATTTAATCATTTGTCCTTGTCTTTCTCTCTTTTCGCCATTTCTTTATTAAGATTCTTCACTGGTATCTCTAGATCCCTACGAATGGATCATGTCCCATTCAACCTTCATAGTTTTGCATGCTTTCTTGTTCAAGTTATCCTGAAAACACTAAAAAATGTTCCACTGAAATGGTCATGTTGCTCATCCTATCAACCGGGTTGGCAATACACATTGTATCTTTGCTTTCTATTCCCCTTATTAAGACTCGAACTCCTCGAAGTAGTAGCTTTGCAAGCTGCTAATCCTACCAAATGCCATCTGGATTTCAACAAAGCATGTTTCTCTCTCTTCCTTCTAACAATGGTGTTAAGATCAAATTCAAATCTGTTGTTAGTTGTTAGGGATGTAAAATAGAGCAGTATTTGGAGCGGAAGGAAATATAGGATGATTATAAAATTGAGGATAATAATAGAGGTGCAAGAACAAAGATATAGGGTAGATAATATTTACGTCGAAACCCCAATCGGGAAAAAACCATGAGCGACAACCAATACACTAGTAAAAAGGAGATATTACAAGAGGTGTAATATAATCTCTCATACACTCTCACAGCCTAAGGATAATTACAGTGAAGATGTGTAAATAACATCGTATCTCTCCCACGGGGAGTTTTGAAGGCACCCACATCAGCCATGTCTCACAAGATGAATAATGACCTCTATTTATAGGGTTAAATCTCCTATAAATCTTAACTCCCACTTCAAGTGTAATTAGGTTTTAGAAACCCATTATTAGAAAATTAACCTCAATATTATTAGGAAAGAAAATAATATCCTAATAGTAATTAATAACTTGGAGTTCAAACAAGTTTAGGAAACTTGCCGAATAATGAATCAAGTGAATTTGGGCCACTAACCCAACAAATGGTTTCCCCAGTAACGAGTGTAGGGTCCTTAAAAACAATGGGCAAATTAAAAATAGAGCAACGTGAAAGGAACCATATGAAATACTAAGAGTACGTTCAACATTAGAAGTCACCACCTTACTGCTAACCTCATCCTAACTGAACTGAGGCTACCTGATAAGATATTCTTGGTAGATCAACATGCTATCAAACTTAGAGCAAGTCTTGTTAGCAAACAGTAGGATCAGTGATAGTTTGACCCTATAGTAGAAACTCACTTAGTGCTTGTTTGGTCTAACTTTTGGAAGTGTTTTGGAGATAAAAAACACAAACTAGGCCAAACAGTGTTTCTTTTTAGAATCTAATAATTGTTTTCTAAAAACAGTTTCGGCCAAAAACAGCTCCAAAAGCAGAAGCAGTAAATTGCTACTTCTGCTTCCTACAAACTAATCTCTACTCAATCTATATGATTCTTTAGTGATTAGTTTCCATAATTTCAAATAAATATTCTGTTTCTTATAAAGATAACATTTAAATATTTAAATATTATGTTAGAACCTTTAATATTACGTTAGACATTTTTATTATTTAATTTCTTTACAAATATGGTATTTGGTAAATTTTTGAAATATAAATATTTAATTTAAAGAATTATATAGTTAAGTAAGACCATATATAGTTATAATAATAATTATTATGACTATGACTATAACTATAAGATTATAATTATTGCTAAAATTAAAACATGATAATTTGTTTAAAATTAATAAAAAGAGAAAAATGTAAATAATCATATGATAATTTTACTCCCAAAAACACATGATAATTTTAAAAGTTAGGTTATACAATTAAATTTAGTAAATTCACTATATTATAAGTTAAGCCAAACACTTTAGTTCAGTAAAATCACTTATCTCATAAGCTAGACCAAACACTTCAATACCTCTTCAAAAATAGATTTTATAAAAATTGTTTGAAAGAAGCAAAAACACCTTCTTAGAAACTATGCCAAACAGCCACTTAATATAATAGATTATGCTTAAAATGATATCTTCATAATAAAACTATGTGAACTTCCATTGTTTGTTCATTCCTTGATAAGAATAAGCAACAACATAATGATAGTAATCAATCTACTTCTACAATTTTATGAAAATTCGAATAGAAACAAAAATAAAAAGACTCACATCAAAGTGAGAGCCCAAACTCAAAATAAGGTAATAATACAACAAGCACAACAAAAATCAACCCTAGCTCTCAAGAATTGAAAATGAAACAATGAGTAGATAACAATAAATTAGAAAATGCATAGAAAATTAAGAAATATTTGGAGTTTACCATCAACAAATATGTTTGATAATGACCCCTTATTAGAGTGAGTAGAAAACTAGGGTTTTCCCATGTGCAAGTATAATTGTCATATGGTACACGTTGGAGTTCCTACCAAAATTCTCTAAATTGTTAAATTTTGCAAAAACATTTATTAATATTTACTGTAAAACTTATCATAAATTTATCAATATTATTGAAAAATTACATCAATATTTCAATTTTTTTTTACACAAAATCATCATTTAAAAAGTGACCTAATTAATGATGGACCTAGGTACGTACTCTATGGTGTATAGTATAATTTGCGGCAAAGGGTGCATGAGAATTGGGATAAGTTACGACCAATTACAAGTCCACAACAGTAACAGGTAAATAATTTTGTAAGAATTTAATTTTTGGTAAAATGTTTTTTCAAAAATTGTTGTCTCTAAAAGGACATTGGAGATTGTAATAAATTTAAGATGTGGTAGATAAATGGTTAAATAGTAGTCTTAAATTGAGATTTTTCATCTAGAGGTCAACTGTTTTCAGGCTTTTCATTAGGTCTACGTTTTAATTTTATTATGGTAATAAGATCCTATGAACATTAAGCATCAATGAACTACATAAAAAAAAAGAATGTGACCTCACATAATTTTATTTTATTTTTTTGACAATGGAGATAAAAGAACAAAAATACAGGACTAAGACAATAAGCCAACATCTGTGCTTAGGGCCTTGTGACCAGACTATGGACTAGTGTGCCTAGAACTATATTACCTTTTGAAGAAACACATACTAAACTTTACCTATTTGAACCTGCATACACAAGCTTAGGACTCACATGTACTCCACCTGCCAAGGCAAACAAACTAGCGTAAGAGCTACTTGAACGAACAAAACTAGTGCTTCATCTGCTTTGTGTTTGGAAGGCATTGGGGATCATGTGGTGGCCATTTATGTTCCTTTCTTTTGTAAGGAATTACTTTGGCTCTATGCACACACTTCTTTTTGACCTTGTTGCTCTTGCTTTTCTCTCTCCTACCAGCACTACTTGTGAGTAACCCAATTTCTAACATGTCGAGTTCTTGTAACTTAACGAGTGTCGAGTGGATTCTGAGACTCATTGGCTTCCTTCAAGATCATTAGCCTAATTCATTTCTGTTGGGACCAAGGTCAAGGTCCTTCACCTACGCATCCACGAAGGACCTTATATGAAGCATATGAAGTTTTGAATGAAAGTCAAAATCACGCACAATATATTTTGATTAGATATTCTGATCTGATTGGATATTCTGATCAGAATATTCTGATTAGATATTCTAATCCAGAAAAGGGAAGTTTATTAGGAATATTATTGATACTCTTCTTACTCTATTAATTACAATTTGATAATATTCTTATCTCCTTATTTCAGGATATAATCACTACAAGGAAAGGAAATCCAGAAGATTGTGATTGCTGCCAAGAAAAGATATTATGCTAAGAAGGAAGAAAGATTGGAGAAAGGAAAGGAAGGCCTTCATCTCCAACAGTCTACCAAGATACCATTATGAATATGCATTCACAAGATGAAGACAAATATGCGATTCCACGGAAGTAATCGCGGGGTAAGAAATCCGGAGGGATTTCTGAGTGTGTAACCAATGGTTCCAAGGTGAAGGTAGCCAGTAAAGGACCTCTGGTGAAGGTATAGTAGAGGATCTTGGTGAGTATTTGGTGTATCCACATGTGGTGGTGTGAAGATGTGTAGCAGAGTCTTGACGGACTAATACTTTGTGAGTTTGTGCTTCAATGTAATCCATCATGTTCCAAGTCTCCGTTAGGGTTTTTCCTATGACGATCCTTATTTGTAACTGTCTCAAGGACCTTTGACATTGGTCAGTGAACCTATCAGTAACTGCCTTCAGGCTATTACTTCTTGCTTTGTTTTGTAAGTGTAACTTGTTCTTTGATTGATATAAATATAATGATGTATTTCAGTTACACTGTGTTTTGATCCTTGGTTTGAAACCAAGAAAGTTTGCTCTAATGTCCTTACCTCGTGTGTAGAGTTGATTTGTCAAATTCACCCCCCTCTTGGGTTCCTACAATTTCAAAGCCCTCTCGACCTTACACCATCTTCGCTTCATCCCAATATTGACCCTAAAGATGACTATATTTTTCTCTCGGCCACTCCTGAAATGCATAGATTTCAACTGCATTGACACTTAAGTGACTTGGATTAGGTTTTTGTTCAGGCACTATTCTGATTATCAGGTAACACAATTAAAGGGATCTTAAAATACAATCTAAGAACCTTTGCCGAGCCTCTCGTAAGTGAAAAGATAAACCCAAGGAGCTAATTTTTTGTTCCTCTTCTTTGAAATTTCAACTTGTTGATGTTTCTTGAAGAACATTCTTTTTCTTGGATCAAATTCGCTGGTGAATTCATAGAACTTGGACAAGTTCTATCGTCCACGCATAGTATAGAAGTTGTTTTGGACTCTGAAGAGTGAGTCCTAAAAATATCCAAAGCTGCTTTGATTTTTGAAGATGTGGCCTAAATTCCTCCACCTTCTTGGTCCTTTCGAGTTTGAACTTCTTGTCTTATCTTGGTGCCCCATCCACCTCCATATCTAGTTAAGGAAGGGTGATATGCCCCCTCTCCTTGGGAGTCTTGAGGAGAAACTTTCTTGAGATCATATTTTGAATGCTCTCTTAGAAGTGCCTCTACTGTCTTGCAAAGTTCAATAACTATTTCTTGATTGTTGGGGTAAATTTTCCGAGCTTGTTGTAGGTCTCTCACAACTTCTTCAAATTGGTCCAAGTTAGCCAAAACCACAACTCTTTTGAACAGAGCCTTAACATTATCAGGGTTAACATTCACAACATCACTATAAAATATAATGGTGCACTAAAAAACCTTCAATTTCAACCCACAAGTAATAAGATTCAAAAATAACAAAATACCCACATTGGAATATTCTTTCCCTTCTTCCTTACTTGAAGTTATGCATACACTCCATAATTAAAAAGCTTCGGTATACAATATAACAACTTCCTAAAAAGGACTTTTTCGAAACATTTTATTTCCATGCTCTTTGAGAAAATTTTCTTGGAAAAAGCCTGTTTTGGGCGAGTTATAAGTTCCAGGAAAGTTAGAACATCAACATCGAAATCCTCTGCTGATAGACCCATTAAACCAAAAGTAAAGGCAAATTCCATTGGAAGCGAAATCAGTAAACAGAGCACACTAACAGAACCCACACAAGTACACAAACACCCACTAGCCTCCTTAAACTAACAACGACCAAACAAGCAAAGAAGAAAACACATACCACTAGATTAACAACTCGGACCCTCTTTACAGCAATCGAACGTAGGCAGAGATATAGACCACCCAAAAAGTCAACCCCACACTTACCTTACCAAATCATTTCAACACAATTAGGGAAGTTGTCTCCTGCATAAGTCGGGTTGACGTTGGGTCAAACCTTCACCATTCAGCCACCACAGCACAACCCAAATCTTGATCATTACCAATGACAATCATGCAATCGGGTTTGTGCCCCTCAAAGTAGCGAAAAGAGAAAAAAAATGAATATGAATTAAAAGATCAAGAAATCCACCATCATCCTAGTGCCAACAACGGCGTGGATAAGTAGTCACTGCCACCGGTCAACGGTCAAACCATGTTTTGGTAGTTGGGGTTTGAGAGGTTTCTAGATAGATGAGTCAATGATCTTCTGTGAAAATAATAATTGATTTAGTCAAGAGAAACAAGAGAGTAAATGTCAAACTAAACCCAAAAGAAAGGAAAATTGGATCATAGTACACTGTACTTTAAGTCTTGGGATTGTGATAAGCTAAATTCTAAATGTCAAACTCAACCCAAAAGAAAGGAAAATTGGATCATAGTACACTGTACTTTAAGTCTTAGGATTGTGATAAGCTGAATTCTAACATTGTATCTCAGTAAACCAAATTGTTAAACTATTGGATTATACTGCACTACCATCAAGTTGGGTGAAACCAACTTAGTGAATTTTCATAGTTTGGTGTGCGACAACTTAACGATTTATATATTTTGGCCACTATAGTCCAATATGTCATAATATGGTGTACTAAACTTCTAATCATGAAATGTTAGGCATAGAGTCCAATCTGCCATACTTTTATTTCACCTGATTTGGTGGTGGTGCACTGAAGTCCAATATTTTCATAATTTGATTTACTATAAGACAATTTTAAAGTTCAGTTTACCGTAATCCCAAGGTCTAAAGTACGGTGCACTACAATCCAACTTTCCAAAAGAAAAAAAAACACAAGCCAACTTTTAGTTTGCACGGTAACATTCAAGTTTAACGACTATTATTCATGGGAATACAATAATATTTTAGATACATCAACTTATGAGTGATAAGTGAAATTAAAAAGTAATTTAGGGTGTGTTTGATAGGGATTAAAAAATCATTTTTTGGAAAATGATTTTCCCATTTTCCGGTGTTTGGTTACCGGAAAATGGAGAAAACCATTTTCCAAGAAAATCATTTTCCTCCACTCTTTTGTAAATTATTTTCTTGACTCCAGCCTCATGAAGACCATTTTTTTTTTCTCTCTCTCTCTCTCTCTCTCATACACCTTTTTAAATATATGTATCTCATTTTTCTTTCTCTCTACCACACACACTCTCTCTCCTGCACTCGTTTTAGTATTTCTCTTTCTCTCTCTCTACCACTCTCTTTCATTCACCCGTTTTAATATTTCTCTCTTGTCTTTCTCTGTCTACACCACTCTCTCGCATGCACCCATTTTATTATTTCTCTCTACACCACTCTCTCTCATACACCCGTTTTAGTATTTCTCTCTCTCATGTACCTGTTTTAATATTTATCTCTCTCTCGCCCCCTTTCCGTCACTCTCTCTTACATACCCATTTTAATCTCTCTCTCCTTATTGTCAAACAGGTGAAAATAATTTTCCAGGAAAATCGTTTTCCTATGTACCAAACACCGGAAAATACCAAATAAAAATTCATTTTCTAAGAAAATCATTTTATAAAGAAAACTATTTTTCCTAGAAAATAATTTTCCTTTGCACCAAACACATCCTTAACAAAAATTGTGAAAAAGAGTACTAATTTTTGTAAGGACTACTAATATGATGATGTTATTCATTTTATTTATTTTTCTTGGTGGGCCGAACCACCTTTATTGATGTAGATTTGGTTCCAAACCTACATCATGGAAGCCAAGTACTTAGCTACATTGAAAAGGAGCTTGAAACTATCACATTTGGTTCACATTCGAATGGTCTTAACCATGAAGGAGTGATGATTTGCTCTCTAACTCAAGAACCATGAAGCTACCAAGGAAAGTGTCCTAGAGTGAAATGATCTACATTCCAAGAGCTTTCCAATGGTTCAAGAATCTTTAAATTTGGATAAGAATTGAGAGAGTTATCATCAAATGTAATCTAGCTTAGTTCATTTGTTTCTTTATGATGTCATTCTTGTATTAGATGATGTAAGCTAGTTTACACCTCTTTTCTTGAATTGTACACGCCAAGGGGGTTCTCTATTAGTATAATAGACCCCTTGGGTGCCTTGTAATCTCATTCAAATTCAATCAAATATCAAATACAAACAAACACATGATGTTGTTGTTTTCTCTCTAGCCTTGCTAGTTTTCGATCTCTTGAGGGAGTTTCGATATTCCCCTTCTTCTATCCAAGGTTGGCATCCTTGGTGGTGAAAGGAAGGAATTGAAGAGTCTTGAAGGTGGTGTGCCTTTATCCTTCCAAGAAGCTTCAAGTCGCCATTATCATTCATTCATTCAAGCATTCATTCGTTCATCCAATTCGTCCATCATCAACATTCTTGGTAATCATCTTTCATAGTTCTTTCCATCTTTTCTATCCATTTCCATCCCATTTTCGAATCCTAAGAACTTTGAGAAGCAAGATTCTTATCTTGGTTTTTAAAGATCCTTATATTGTTGTGTAATGTGATCATCCTTGATCCCATTATACATCAAAATTGGTATCAGAGCTTAGGAGATTGATTCTCTTAGTTCTTGATCCATCTTTTCACCATCTTTCCATCAAAAATCCATCCCCACCATCCCACCATCATCACGCCACCAAAGTTCTTCCAAGAACTCATCAAGAACCCATCAAGAACTCATAAAGAACCATAAACTCCACAAAGAACCCCAAATCCAACACAAATCCGCCCCAAACACAAACCTCTCTCGTCCTTTACCCATCCAAAGCCCCTAAACCGTGAATCTTGCAATCTTTTTGCACCAAAGATTGATCAAGATGGACTATTCTAGCACTTCCGCACCTACACCAACGGAACCCCAAGAAGATGTTGAAGCTTTGAAGAAAAGAATCACCTATCTCAACGATCAACTTAAGAGATACATGCATCTACAACATAGGGTGAACCGTGGAGATAGTGAGATTAATGAAAGTGATGAAGAAGTGCCTCAAAGACGTCCCCCAAGGGAGGAACGTTTCGACTTCAAAGTGGAGATCCCCGAATTTGATGGTAATCTTGATCCTGAAAACCTTTTAGATTGGATGCAAACCGTTGAACGTGTATTTGATCTTAAGGAAGTCCAAGACGAAAAGAAGGTCAAATATGTGGCTCTTAAATTGCGAAAACATGCGTCCATTTGGTGGACTAATTTGCAAAAGAAGAGGCAAATACAAGGGAAGAACAAGATCAAAGCATGGATCAAAATGAAGAAGAAGTTGCAAGAAAAGTTCCTACCACCAAGTTATCTCCAAGATAACTATTACAAATTGCAACGTTTGGTCCAAGGGAGCAAAAGTGTTGAGGAGTACACAAAGGAATTCGAGCATATTCTTTGGCGTTGTGATCTCCAAGAGGATGAACCTCAAACTTTGGTACGTTTTCTATATGGTCTAAATGATTGGATTCGTAACATTGTTGAATTACATCCTTACCAATCTTTGGACGAATTGAGTTCTTTGGCCTTAAAGGTAGAAAGGCAAAGAAAGGAAAGAGGAAAAGAAAATGTGACCAAGTACCAAACCACATACAAACCCCCATAAAACACACGCCCGTACAATCCACCACAAAAACCCACATTCCCCACAAAACAACCAAACACAAGAGCACCACAAAATCAACCCCCATCCATTCCCAAACCCCACGTCCAAGAACCAAAACCCCTAGCCCCAAGAAGGTGTTTTCGTTGTCAAGGCTTAGGACATTATGCTTCGGAGTGTCCTAACAAAAGGGTAGTATCTTTGGTGGAATATCAACGTGCTTTGTATGTAGAACCGGAGTATCATGAGAATGAACATGAGAAAGAAGAAGAAGATGACGTGAATGAGGAAGAGGAAGTGGAGGAGGCCGATGAAGGTGAAATGCTAGTAGTAAGAAGGGCCTTAAGTGTTGCTAGTGTCCCAAACGAGCTAGAACAAAGGGAAAACATCTTTCACACAAGATGTACTATTCAAAGCAAGGCGTGTTCTCTAATCATTGATGGAGGAAGTTGCACTAATGCCACTTCTACAACCATGGTGAACAAACTACAATTGGAGGTTGGTCCACACCCATCCCCTTACACCATTCAATGGCTAAGTCATGGGAAGGGAATTCGAGTAGTTCATCGTGTTCTTGTAAGTCTTTCCATTGGTAGAAACTACAAAGATTCTATTTGGTGTGATGTAATTCCAATGGATGCTTGTCATATTTTGCTTGGGAGACCTTGGCTTTTTGATAGGCATGTCACGCATGATGGGAGAATGAACACCTACTCGTTTATTCTCAACAAAAAGAAGATCACTTTTGCTCCTCTCTCACCATCATCGATCATACGTCCTCAACAACAACCACAAAAGGAGGAGACTAGCATTGTGACATTCATGAAGGCCGAACATCATGAATTTCAAGAGCATAAAGATCTTATTCTAGCAAACTTGGAGGAGGAAGAAGCGCCCCGAACTATTGAGCATGCACGACTTCACCCTCTTTTGGAACGTTTCAAACACTTGTTCCCAAAAGAGATGCCCAAGGGATTACCTCCAAGAAGAGAAATTGAGCACAAGATTGATCTAGTTCCGGGTTCTATGCTCCCCAACAAACCGGCCTATCGAATGAATCCAAAGGAAGCTCAAGAAGTACAAAGGCAAGTAGATGAGCTTTTATCCAAAGGCTTGGTGCGTGAAAGCATGAGTCCATGTGCCGTTTCGATCTTACTTGTGCCTAAGAAAGATGGATCTCAAAGAATGTGTATGGATTGTCGAGCCATAAACAAAATCACAATCAAGTATAGATTCCCAATCCCACGCCTTGAGGATCTACTTGATGAGCTACATGGAAGTGTTGTGTTCTCTAAAGTTGATTTGAGGAGTGGATATCATCAAATAAGGATTCATGAAGGAGATGAGTGGAAAACGACATTCAAAACCAAGGAAGGTTTATATGAGTGGCTTGTGATGCCATTTGGCCTTACAAATGCGCCATCTACCTTTATGCGCTTAATGAATCATGTATTGAAACCTCTTATTGGCAAGTGTGTTGTAGTTTACTTTGATGATATTCTTGTATATAGTAGAAATGAAAGAGAACATGTAAAGCATCTAGAGTTGGTCATGTACATCTTGGAGAAGGAGAAGCTCTACGCCAATTTGGAGAAATGCCATTTCTTCTCACCCAAGATTGTGTTCCTTGGATATGTTCTTTCACAAGAGGGTATACAAGTCGACAAGGAGAAGGTGAAAGCTATTCAAGAGTGGCCTACACCAAAGTCCATTCATGAGGTACGAAGCTTTCATGGTTTAACATCTTTCTATAGAAGGTTTATAAAGAACTTTAGCTCCATTCTTGCACCTATGACCGAATTGTTGAAAGGAAAGGAGTTTACATGGACTAGAGGTGCTAATGAAGCGTTTGAAGTGATTAAGGAGAAATTGTGTCATGCACCTATTCTTGCTTTGCCATGTTTTGACAAAGTGTTTGAAGTTGAAGTGAATGCAAGTGGAGTAGGAATTGGAGCCATCCTAACACAAGAAGGCCGCCCCATTTCTTACTTTAGTGAGAAGTTGAATGAAGCTAAGAGGAAGTATAGCACCTATGATAAAGAGTTCTATGCCATCATAAGAGCTCTTGAACATTGGAGGCATTATCTTCTAAGTGGTGAATTCATCTTACATAGTGATTATGAGGCTCTTAAGTTCATCCAAGGGCAACACAAGTTAAACCCAAGGCATGCTAAATGGGTGGAGTATATGCAAGCATTCCACTTTGTGATCAAACATAAGGAGAGACATCTTAAAAAAGGAGCAGATGCTTTGTCAAGAAGGTACTTACTTACCCATGTTTTAGATTCAAGAGTCCTTGGTTTTGAGCATATCAAAGAGTTGTATGAAAATGATGAGGATTTCAAGGAGGTTTATGAGCTTTGTAAGAAGCACCCTCATCAACTTTTTCATATTGAAAATGGGTTTCTCTTCAAAGGGAATCAACTTTGTATCCCTAAAAGTAGCATTCGAGAGTTGTTAATCATGGAGGTCCATGGAGGATCCTTGGCGGGTCACTTTGGAATTGAAAAGACCTACCTTATGATGAAGGAGCATTATTTTTGGCCAAGCATGATTAAAGATGTTGAGCATATGGTAAAGAGATGTAATACTTCCAATATCGCCAAGGCACATGCTTTGCCACAAGGGTTGTATACTCCTTTGCCCATTCTACATCATCCATGGGAAGATGTGAGTTTAGACTTCGTTGTTGGTCTACCAAGAACACAAAGAGGCAAGGATTCTATTATGGTGGTCGTTGATAGATTTTCCAAGATGGCTCATTTTATTCCATGCCATACTACTTATGATGCCACTAAGATTGCAAGTCTTTATTTTGAAGAAATAGTGAAACTACATGACATTCCAAAGACCATGGTGAGTGATCGAGATTCCAAATTCCTTAGTCATTTTTGGCTTACTTTATGGAAGAAGCTTGGTACAACATTAAAGTTTAGCACCGTATGTCATCCACAAACGGATGGACAAACCGAAGTGACTAATCGAACTTTGGGAGCTCTTCTTCGGATATTGGTCAGTAAAGACAAGAAGGGTTGGGATACTCTTCTATGTCATGCTAAATTTGCCTTCAATCGAAGTCCAAGTAAAGCCACAGGGTTGTCACCTTTTCAAGTTGTTTATGGAAGGAACCCTCTCCAACCTATGGATCTCACGCCCATCTCTACATCAACAAAGTTTAGTTTTGAAGCTAACAAAAGGGTGGAAGAGATTAAGAAGCTACATGAGGAGGTACGAGCCAAAATTGAGAAGTATACCTCAAGTGTATCAAGTAGGGTGAATAAATCAAGGAAGAAGGTTGTATTTGAACCGGGAGACCTTGTTTGGATTCACTTGAAGAAAGAAAGATTTCCTTCTAAGAGGAAAGGTAAGCTTGCACCAAGGGGAGATGGTCCTTATAAAGTTTTGGAGAAGATTGGTGATAACGCTTATAAATTGCAACTTGGAGAAGACTATGAAGGGAGTTGCACTTTTAATGTGAGTGATCTCAAGCCCTTCTATGGAGATATTGGAGAACTTCCTAGTTTGAGGACAAACTCTTTTCAGCTAGGGGGGAATGATGTAGATTTGGTTCCAAACCTACATCATGGAAGCCAAGTACTTAGCTACATTGAAAAGGAGCTTGAAACTATCACATTTGGTTCACATTCGAATGGTCTTAACCATGAAGGAGTGATGATTTGCTCTCTAACTCAAGAACCATGAAGCTACAAGGAAAGTGTCCTAGAGTGAAATGATCTACATTCCAAGAGCTTTCCAATGGTTCAAGAATCTTTAAATTTGGATAAGAATTGAGAGAGTTATCATCAAATGTAATCTAGCTTAGTTCATTTGTTTCTTTATGATGTCATTCTTGTATTAGATGATGTAAGCTAGTTTACACCTCTTTTCTTGAATTGTACACGCCAAGGGGGTTCTCTATTAGTATAAATAGACCCCTTGGGTGCCTTGTAATCTCATTCAAATTCAATCAAATATCAAATACAAACAAACACATGTTGTTGTTGTTTTCTCTCTAGCCTTGCTAATTTTCGATCTCTTGAGGGAGTTTCGATATTCCCCTTCTTCTATCCAAGGTTGGCATCCTTGGTGGTGAAAGGAAGGAATTGAAGAGTCTTGAAGGTGGTGTGCCTTTATCCTTCCAAGAAGCTTCAAGTCGCCATTATCATTCATTCATTCAAGCATTCATTCGTTCATCCAATTCGTCCATCATCAACATTCTTGGTAATCATCTTTCATAGTTCTTTCCATCTTTTCCATCCATTTCCATCCCATTTTCGAATCCTAAGAACTTTGAGAAGCAAGATTCTTATCTTGGTTTTTAAAGATCCTTATATTGTTGTGTAATGTGATCATCCTTGATCCCATTATACATCATTTATGCACCGATCAAAATTTATAAATAAAGGGATTATGTACTAATATAATGGAATAAAACTTGATACATAGAGGAATGAAATGGAACTTGATTCTTTGATATAATGTGTTTGGTTGATTAAGGAATGAAATCAATATCATTGTTATTGTTTGATGTAAATATAGAATAAAGTCAAATAATACATAATAATAATATTATTATTTTCAAGTTATTTTTAATTTTTAATTTTTAATATTTAATTTTATTATTATTTTTACTTTTATTTTTTTATTTTTATTTTTATTTTTGAAGATAAATATTTGATATTTTAAGGAATAAGATGTGAAACCTCCAAAAAATGAGAGGTATCAAGTCCCCCTCAAATGGGGGAGGAGCTTAACCCCTATGGATATGAAGTTCCATTTCTTAAATGTTCAACTAAACACAAAATAAAGAAACATGATACCTTTAAATATGAAGTTACATTCCACAACCTCCAACCAAACACACACTAAGGTCCTGTTCGGCAGAATCAATATTTTATGTAGCGGATAGCTGTTTGAGTAGCGGATAGCTGTTACATATTAGCTATTAGCAGATAGCTATTTAATTAAATTTTTTATATCGAGTGTTCGGTAAAATTAGCGGTTTTATTGTATGGTGTATGTAAAATGACAGAAAAGCCCAAACTAGTACCACTGTTGTTATTGTTGTTATTATTATTATTATTATTATTATTATTATTTATTATTATTATTATTATTATTATTATTATTATTTATTATTATTATTATTATCATCATCATCATTATTATTAGTATGAGTATTAGTATTAGTATTATCATTACTATTATTATTATAAAATGAAATTTTGAATAACTACATTTACACCAATTCAAATTCTACAATTAAATATTAAATTAGAGAAAAATATTCTATAAAAGTTGATAAGGTAGTAATGATCAACAAAGGTAAGTATTGAGCAATGTCAGATTCATTATGAAGGCTACAACAATAGGGTTATTATTGGAAGATAAAACACAAACGCTATATTGCATGTGGAAACGTTACTATGAGTAACGTTTAGAAAAAATAGGTTAAACGCTAATTATTGAAATCATCCGCTAATTTATCGAATAGATAAAAGTGAACAAAATAGAGTTTTGAACGCTATATGAAACGCTATTGCCGAACAGGGCCTAAATAATTTCGGGAGACCATAATAACAAAAAAAAAAACTAAACTCTATGTTATTCAATTACTTTTTTTGTTGCTTTTTTTTTCCTATTCGTTTTACAAAACAATTTTGTATTGGTGGGCCAAAAATGCTGGTACTAGAAAGTATTCAATCACATGAGTAATCGTTTAGGGTTGTTAATTTGTTACAGATCATTAATCACATAGGTATTCTAAACATTAGAATTGTAAAATTGATAAATAAAAAAGAAAAATGTAGTTAGAAAATTTGACATTCATTTGGGGATGGAGGTAGTATTTAATAATAACTCTTAACATTTTTACTAGTTTAAACAAATGACACCACATCCTGAGTAGAAAAAATTAATTAAAAGAGGAAAGACAAAAGATCCAAAGGTTGATGAATGATGTAATCAATTACAATACCTCTTAAAGATAGGGTCCTTCTAGAAGGAAATCCAGCTAGCCTCGGCCCAATAAAGGAGATTCAGTTCAAAGTAGATGCCCAATGGCCGATCCACATCACATGCTCCTTGTTTCAAGAGGATGTTCAAACATCCTAAAGTGGAACTAAGCTCATCATCTCGTCCAAGAGAAGGTCCTAGTTCACGTCCAAAGGCCCAGTACCAAGCCCAAAGTGAATTTCACATTTTGATCATTTCAGTTTTGAATTTCACGATTTAGGTCTTTTAGATGTAACTTTCACATTTTTAGCTTTTAATTGTTTTCAGTGTGATTTATATTATCATCATAGTATTTAGAGTCATGTAAGATGCCAAGTGAGATATATAAACTTGAGCATTAAGTCATAAGAGTCTAGATTAGTCTAGAAGGTTCTAGGATGTTCTAGAATGTTCTAGAAGGAGTGTGTGTGTGTGTGATAGGCATGTGGAAGATTGCTTTGGCGCCAAGATTTATTCTTCTAAATAAGGTTGGCTTATTTTGTAACTAATCCATCTTGGATTAGGAAAGTCTAGTCCTACTAGGATAAGATTGATGTAACTAACTCCCCTTAGGATAAGGAGTCCTAATCCAAGGAAAAGATAGCATAGATAGGCGTCTAGATCTAGGATATCTTGGCTTGCACGCCAAGTAGGAGCAATCCTAGTCTATTCTAACTAGCTTGCACACCAAGTCTAGAGTCCCAGTCCATATAGGAGTGTATTAGTATAAATAGCTAGGCTTGTAGCCTTTCAAAGGTACCTCAGTTTATAACCATGAATAAAATCAAGCTTTTAGCTTACCCCTTGAGTGTTTCGTGAGAACCTAGTTGATCTCTTCTATTGTATCTTGGTTTGGCAACCAAGTGGTTTAGGAAGAGCTTAACCCTGAACCTAGAAGGTGTTTCTGTAACTAGGTTAAAGGTCAAGTTAGCCCTAGGGTTTTATTTCTTGTGGTGTTTCTGTATCAAGATAGGATCCCTTGAACTATCCCCGTTACTTCTATCTCAGTTAGTTAACCCTAAGGCTAGTCAAGAAACTCTCACAATACTCTCAAACCCTCTCCCAACGTCACCCCTCTCTCTCAAACGTCCCTCCTTCTCTCTCTCACAAATATCTCCAACAAACTCCCTCTCTCTCCATAACAAACTCTCATCCTTTTCTCTCTCCTCCAACAAACTTACTACAATCATCTTTTCCTCTCTCACAAAGGCCTCACGCCAATTCCCTCCATCTCTCTCTCATTCTCACGTCACCCCCTCTTCCAATCCCATCCAAGAATCAATCTTTCATATTCCTTTCTCCCACAAAAGACCTTACGTCACAAATAGCCTCCATAGATCCTGGTTTCTCACGTGATCCATCCCTCTTTTCTCCATATTCACGTGAAGCATCCCCTCTTCCTAGATTGGTTGCACGTGTCATTGATGTGTAATCGATCAAGATCCAATCTTTGATCCTGTTATACATCAAAAGTGGTATCAGAGCTTAGGTTCTCACAGAGTGCAACCCTAAACTCCTCAAACAACCCAAACACATTCCCATCCGTCCACCATATGCAAAACCCCTCATCCGTCCATACTTATGGCATCTGGTAGAAAAAGCAATGATGGTGATGATACTACTGAGCAACTGAAGTAAGAAAAGGTTGAATTAGAAGCAAGAGTGACTTATCTCACCGATCAGCTAAAGCGATACATGAACATTCAATTCAGGACACCTAGAGAGCCTGAAGAGGAGGACTCCCACAACAGTCCTAGCGAAGCTAAACAATCAGCGCATTCCTCAAGAAGATTACGTCATTCTAGGCGTGCACCAAGAGAAGAAAGACTCGACTTCAAAGTTGATATTCCTGAATTCGACGGTAATCTTGATCATGAAATCTTTCTTGATTGGATTCAAACTGTTGAAAGAATCTTTGAACTGAAAGACATCGCTAATGATAAGAAAGTGAAGTACATTGCTCTTAAACTGCAAAAGCATGCTAGTATTTCGTGGACTAACTTACAGAAGAAGAGACAGCATGCCGGGAAAGAAAAGATCCGTACTTGGGAAAAGATGAAGAAGAAACTGCACTCTAAGTTTCTTCCTGTGAGCTACTTCAAAGATAACTACTACAAACTGCAACAACTTTCCCAAGTAGTCAAAAGCGTGGAGGAATATACTAAGGAATTCGAACACCTACTCTGGAGGTGTGATCTGAAAGAAGATAAACCTCAAACTCTTGTGAGGTATCTAGCCGGTTTGAATGAAAGCATAAGGTATGTTGTGGAACTTCAACCTTATGAAACTCTTGATGAATTGAGTACTTTGGCTAACAAAGTGGAACAACAAAGAAAGAGAAGAGGCAAAGAGGCGACAAACAGAAACCCTAGCTCACAAAGAACCTCATACTCGCCTCAAACTTACACTCCACAAAAGAGCCAAACCCCATCCCAAACGTCCACCACAAAAACGTCCAACCCGACGCCCCAAACCGTCCTAAAACCTATACAGGCCACGCCTATGGACAAGAGAAGATGTTTCAAGTGTCAAGGGTTCGGTCCTATTGCTTCTGAATGCCCTAACAAGAGAGCCATCACACTTATGGAGTTCCAAAACGCTCTCTTTGAACCTGAACTGGAGGACGTAGAAGAAGAAACCCACGCCAACCCCAACGAGTCTGAAGAAGAGGTCGTGGAAGAACCAGATCAAGGAGAGATGCTGGATATGAGGAGAGTTCTCAATAGCTCTCTAGTTCCTGAAGATCTGCAACAACGGGAAGCCATCTTCCACTCCCGTTGCACTGTGCAAGGGAAAGTTTGTTCTTTGATCGTTGATGGTGGAACCTGTACCAACGCTGTTTCAGTTACTATGGTGAACATGCTTCAACTCCCCACAAGCCCACACCCCACACCATACACTGTTCAATGGCTCGATTAGGGTAAAGGCTTAAAGGTGAATCAACGCTGTTTGGTAAGCTTTTCTATTGGAAAGTCTTATCAAGATTCAATCTGGTGTGATGTACTACCTATGGATGCCTGTCATATTCTGCTTGGAAGACCATAGTTATTTGACAGGAGTGTTACACATGATGGAAGAGCTAATACCTACACACTAATGGTGAAAAACAAGAAGGTCACATTAGTTCCCCTAAAGGCATCACAATCGGCTCCAAGGAATGATTTAAAGATCATATCTTTCATGATCACTGAACGCCCTGAGTTTAGTGAACACAAGGAAGTCATTCCATCTAGTCCTAGCCACGAAAAACCTACAAAAGAGCTCCCTGTCGTCGTCCAACACGAGAGCTCAACTAAAGAGGGCTCATCAGGGTCCAATCAACGTAAAACCCATTCTGCAGGGGATCACATGAACCCTATTACTGATCCAAGGGTTCAACATCCAACTGAAAGTCACGCCAAGGTGTAGGACCCCGGGAGAGGAGCGACCGCTTTTCCCCGTGATGCGCTACTTAAGTGATTGGGAGCCGACTAAGGTTGCTTAATCCTTAAATAAGGATATTTTTATTTTCGAAATTCATTTTCGGGGTGATGAAATCTTTATTTATTTTACAAATCCATTTTTTATTATTTAAATACTTGAAATTACACCGAAATATATTAATAATGGTTTAAAACTGGCCCAAACAACAAATTCAGGCCCAATAGAAAACAACCGGGCCGCCAAGAACTGACAAAACCCGCGCGGGTTTTGGCTGGTCTTGGACTGGGTCGTCTGCTTCCCTGGGCCAGAGAAAGGGTGTTGGAAACATTAAACCCGCGTGGGTTTTATTGTTTCCTGGCCCACTTTCTCTCGATTTTAACCTTGAATATGGTGAATGGGAGATGTTAAGCCATTTTTTTATAATTATTTTAGTGTAAGTTCTAATATTAAATAATTAAATGGATTATAAAAAGAATAAAAGAGTCACCAGCCGATTTAAGGAAACCGACAAACCATAAAAATAATAGAAATGACTCCGGTCTACGAAACCCGATTCTAAATCCGGGGGTAAGGTTACAAATTCGCGAATTATAAGAATTCTCGAATTTGCCTGTTAGAAAACAGACTCTACTAAAATCGACATTAAAATGAAATAGAGCGTGGAGAAGTTTAATTGATTTCGCAAAATTATATTCTTAACATGCAATATAAAATGAGATTTTTGGTTTACGAAATATGCTCATATAATGGAAATGAAAGCGAACCTCTTAGATTCAGAAGCCCGAATGCGGCGATGGGAAACTTTGACTTTGCCTTGACTTGGTGGATGGAAAGGTGAGTATGAGGATGATGGAAAGGTGATGCATGAGTGGTGATTCGATGAGAATTTGGTAGAGTAAAGGTAATGGTAATATGAGAATGAATATAATAGAGAGAGTTTATGAGAGTGTAGGTAAGGTTATGATAATAGTTGATGGTTAGTGAGGGTGAAAATAGAGGGGTATTTATAGGTGAGTGAGGTGAGTTTTAGGAGGGAAATGGAGGGGACACATCCCTTAGATCATGCCCTCCATCCCCATGCAAGATCAAAACCCGTGCGGGTTATGAGAAGTCAAGGCGAAGTCAATGCACATGGGCTAAAATAAGGGGGATGATCCCGCGCGGGTTTTAAAATACTCACACACGAATCGCTGACCTGGACGAGGTAAAACGACGCGCTTCAGATGGTAGAAAACCCGTGCGGGTTTTGAAGCAACTGGGCCGGAGCGCGCCTTGGGCTGGTTCTGTTTTTGGGCCGCCTCCCTTGATTAAAATCCATGCAGGTTTTAACCCAGGTACTGGGCTGCCTTATGCTTGCTCCGCTTATTGGCCCAATGATCCATCCTGGTATCCGACCCCAAATGTTTTATTAAACTTTTGATAAGTTGGGATTATATCGGTGTGAATTCCGGTGTCTATAGGGAGCCCCCACTTTGATCGAGTCCGAATAGGACGAAGGTCAAAGTAGACTTGATGTCTGTGTTGATGCTCTTTTATATGACGTTGCTGATGATGATGTCATCGGTAACCTTTAGGTGGCAACCGTTGGACGAATGATGTTGAGGATGTCGTTGGAGACCTTTAAGTGGCAACCGTTGGACGACTGATGCTGATGAAGAGGTCGTCGGTAACCTTTAGGTGGCAGCCGTTGGACGACTGATGTTGAAGATGTCGTTGGAGACCTTTAGGTGGCAGCCGTTGGACGACTGCTGCTGATGATGAGGTCGTCGGTAACCTTTAGGTGGCAACCATTGGATGACCGATGCTGAAGATGTCGTTGGAGACCTTTAAGTAGCATCCTTGAACGACTGCTGTTGCTAACATCGTCAGAGACCTTTATGTGGAATCCGTTGGACGACTGTTGCTGCAACATCATCAGAGACCTTTAAGCGGCATCTGTTGGACGACTGTTGCTGATGATGGTGCTCTTTTATGTGGCAACCGGATGATGTTTGGTCCCTTTTAGCAGCGACCTGAAAATCACAAGAAAATTAAGTATTAGTTTTCGGAGACGCAAACGACTTCAGATTTTTACCTGAATTTTGGGAACCCTTGGGCCGTAGTCTTTGGGCCGTCAGTCTGGGTTGCATGGGTTGCTTCGAGTGGGCCATGGGGCCTTGGCTTGCTTAATTTAGCCGGTATAAAACCCGTGCGGGTTTTATAACCTCTACTGGGCCATTGAAAGGCGTTTGGCCGCAAGAATGGGCCTGTAGATCACCCAAAACCCGCGTGGGTTTTCGCCCTGTTTTTTTTTCTCGTGAAGGGAATCAAAGTGGGGCCTGGTTCTCGTGTGGATGAGAATGTGCCACGCAGCCTGGTCTCCTCTTTGGGTGGCAAAGTGATGACCTTTGGATTTTCGGCCAATGAAACGCATTTGGCATCTCGAAGCGGGTCCTAGAAACGAGTGGTTCATATTCACTCAATATTTCTATAAATACCATGCCTCATTCATTTCATTCATTCACATCTTCAACTCCTCCTCATCTCTCTAGCTCCTTCTTCTCTCTCTAGAAAAATTTGCTCTTTGAAGATAATTTGAGTTCTTTAGAAAATGCATCCCCGAGGTCATAGGAATCCTCCTCTTCCTCATGCGGCGGCATGGCCCCGTGAAATGTCTTCACCGCGTAACTTCATCCCGGGTGCGAATGCTGACCCTTCGATCTCACCATTCAATCTTGGAACCATGCTTGGTTCTATCGTTCTCATGGCAAGGTAATTTCCGAAACCTCTTTTTATGCTTAGTTTAATAAAAAATGAGCAAGCACGAATTTATTTTTCATGTCTTGTCGATTTTCATTATTTTAAGCATGCTTTAATTTGATGCATATGCATGACTCCATGATGGCTTTTTTTTATTTACGCATTACAACCGATAACCCAATTCGTAGAATGGACCTGAAATGGCCCAAACCCGGCCCATAATTTGGAGAGAAACTCCGCGGGTTTTATTTCACTGGACCCATGCATGCTCGGCCCAATTGACAAGGAAGCGGCCCACTAGCGCAATGAAAACCCGCGCGGGTTTTTGGCTCATGGGCTGCCTAAAAAATCATTGGGCCTGAATGTGTGGCCCATCAAAGAAGTAAAACCCCTGCGGGTTTTAATTTCTGTTGGCCGCTTTATCTTTTTCTTTATTTTTCAATTTGTTTACCTTATAGGCCATGGCTGCGAGCTCAGTGTTGGTGCTTGGTCCATCTAGGGCCCTAAAGAATATGCCTTTGTCCAATATATTTAGATGACCCCCCAACTTTAATTAGCCCTTCTGTTTACCTCTAGGAGGATAATTTGAAAACTCCCGGCATCTTAAAGGATCCCTTTAAGGTAGCTGATTCAATTCCTGGAGACTTTGTCAGTAACACACTGACCGTGGCGGGTCTTATGCCGTTTTGGAAATGTTTGGTAGCCTGGAAATTTCGAACATTCCATGTTATAGGTCGTGCTATAGCTGAAAGGTTTTGGGACACTACCAATTCCTTTCATTTGCCTGTGGGTGAGATGACGGTTACTCCCACGGACTTTGTTATGATTACTGGTCTTCCTTGGGGCGGGCGTGACGTAGTCTTCGACGCCGAGATTCCGCCGACGGTCTTGGATCTACTAGGTCCAGTGTCAGCGCGCTTAGGCCAAGAGCAAGGCCTTTCCAACCTCTCTTACGCGCACTTCGAAGCGGCCCGATGCCAAATTCCAGAATTTTCCTAGGGATCAACGCTGCTTTATCTTCCTGGCGTACATTATTTCCGCCACCCTTTTCACCAATCGTGGGGACAACACCACTTTGACATGGTTTCAGAATCTTCTGGACCTGAATAATGTCCGAAACCTGAACTGGGGCAAAGCGGCTTACGCGAACTTCATCCTCTGGCTTCGTCGCGGTGTCAGACTTTCACTGGATGATGATCCAGTTTACCTCCATGAGTCTCATACTCGCTACCAGTATGGCCCATCTATGTGGAAGGTGCTCGAGGTATGTCCCCGAGACTCTTATGTTCATAGTTTTGCTACTTTTTTGCTCTTTCTTTGACTTTATATTCATGCAGTCATGGGCATACGAGTACATTCTTCCTTTGGGTATTCGCTCCAAGAAAAATAAGATGGTCCCAGCTGCTGAACGCTGGACTACTGAGGCCATTCATGGGAAGAAATTCCAGTCAGGCAGTCTCGATCATATTCGTCGTGTGCTGGATGACCTCACCTCGATATTTCTTTATGCCTAACGTCTTTATTTTATTTTGCCTTTATTCTCGAGATGACTCTCTTTCTTTCACAGGATCAAGTGAATTGGCGTCCATGGGTTGAGTTCAACTTGGGTGGATTGCCCACCCTTTGCAACTGGTGGAGCATGATACTCGCCTCCGCATCCTGATGGAGGGACCCTCGGGCTTCATATGGTACTAGGGAGAGAGAGCTACGAGGCAAATCCTGGGGGGATATCCCGGTCTTATACCCCGGGATCCTCCAGAGCATATGCCCGGGAGATTTGATTCGCGGTCACGACTTCGACAACTTTGTGCATGACGTTCCGCGGGAGCAGTTCGATGAGGAATTTCAGCGCTACCTGAGCCACTTAGCTCCCCGGGTGGTATGTGTCTTCTTCCCTTATCTCTGTCATGTCTTGGTTGATTTCTGACCATAAAGTTTGCAGTTGGGGCCCTATGCTAAGGCCGCTGAGGTGGAGGTCCCACCAGCGAGAAGAAGGATCGACGACTTCTTGGATGTAGAGACCAGCAGTCAATGCTCTGCACTCCGAGAATTTGATCGGAAACCGATAATTCTTCGTTTCATGTTGCTTTCTTTTATCCCATGTGTTGCTTATGCATGTATAACCTTAGTCTCATTATCTTTCATCCAAGATGAGCTTTCTTCCGACAAATGACCAAGGAGTGGAGTACTATGTTGAAGCACATTGACCGGGCCTTCACCTACTCAGGCAAATATCGCGGGAATACCATCGGAAGGGCTGATATGGAGGCCGATGCAGAGTCTGTTCCTCGGGATCCACCTCCACGTTCTACAACAGGAGTTCCTCGCACCGAGCCCCCACGTCGTTCGTCGGTAGGGAGTATTCTTCCCGGGGCCGATCTTAGGAATAAATTGGTGGGTCCTCTCGTCCTCCCCTAGCAGATGTGCCAGAGGGTCGCAGTAAAGGCATTATGATCGAGGGTCACCATTCAACTGGGTCTCATCGTAGCAGATCCGGTAGCAGAGATCGTCGTCCTATGGAGGAGGACATGGCTCAGATGTCCTTGGAGGAACAACTTGGTCAGGGGGGTCACATCACAGTGTTGGGTATGGTGGTGATACCCAGCCCCATTCCTATTGGGTGGAAGATGCTTCGGAGTCAAGCGCTACCTACTGGCCTTCGCATTCTCGTCGCACTCCAGCTTCAGTGCGTTCTGCTCGCCGTGGTCGGGAGATAGTGGTGAGGGACCATGATTCAGGTGCATCCGTAGGGTATCCTGGCAGTCAGGCCTTAGCGGATGACGCTACTTCACATCCTGCACTTATGACGCCTCCTCTTTCGGCTCTGGCTCTTATTCTGCTGGACGGCCTGTTCCGACCCCTGGGACGGGTCCTTCATGGCCTACGGGTATGCAAGAGTGGTCTGCACCTCAACAATCTTGGCTGGGACGATCTACTTCTTCTAGTTGGCCAGCCCCCGGTTACGGAACTGGTCCTGTATGGCCTACCCTTTCTGTTGAGTGGCACGTTCCTGACTATTCATGGCTAGCCGCTTCGCAGGAACATTCCATATCATCACCATTGAGCGTGCATCCTTCTGAAGTTCCCTTGTCTAGGCCACCGGAGACGACTCCTCGTCCTAACTACTATTCCTGGGACACCTATTTTGGCATGGCTGGTACCTCCAACGCTGGGACTTCACATGTTGGTAACAATCCGATTGAAGATAGCGGCGATTCGGGCTCCTTGTGGTGATCAGGCTGGTGTCAAGCAAGACTCTATGCATTTTAGACTTTTATATGCAAGACTATTTTGTACTTCTCTCTTCTTTTTTTTATTTTAATGCAAGACTCTTCATGAATTTTATTTTTATTTTATATGCAAGACTCGTTGAATCCACGACTTTACTTTTATTAACGCGTTTTTGAATGATTTTCTACATGACGGGATTAATCCCAAACTAATCCCGCTTCCCCAAAAGAAAAGAAAATAAAAGAAAATATAAAACTTCAGTGTCAGAGTAAACTCGAGCAAAAATTTTAGAACCGAGCATCACTGGGTCAATGACAAGATCCAAAACATTAAAGATACATGAACGGACCAATTTAATTCACAGGGCCCAATTACAATCAGAAAACAGGTGGGCTGAGTTGCTGAAGGCGGCCCATTTCGTCAGAAAACCTGCGCGGGTTTTCTTCTTGAGCAGGCCATGGGCCTGGGCTTGGACAGGCGCGCGCGTGGGTCTGGTGACATCAAAACCCGCGCGGGTTTTGATTTTCTTTTCCCTTTTTTTTTTTTGCTAGTCGTTGTAGATGGCATAAATCATGGGATTTGAGTGCAACGGCTACATGATCACTTGCTGTCTGCTTTTCTCTATTTTTGATCATACATGAAGGTGTATAAATACCTCATGTTATGTATATGATCATCACTCCTCATCATCACTTCAAAGTCTTCATCACATATTCTCAAAAAACACAAAGAAAAACCTCCCAATTCTCATGGCGTTTGAGAAGAAGCTTGCAACTGGATGAGCACCTTGTCCAAGGAAGAGAAAAAGGAGCTCGGAAGATACAAATTGACGAGCTTGTTGAGTCTTTGACAAGTGAGAGTCAATCACGACTTTCTCCGTGCGGCGGAGACTTTTTGGGATCTGAAAATGCATGTCTTTCGTTTTACTTGGAAAGAGTTATGTCTGCTTCCAGAGGAATGGTCCTCAATCCTAGGGACAAATCATTTTGCTCGGCCGACGTCACCTCCAACGCCAACTGACATCCCTAAGCAATACAAAGAGCTCTTATGTCTTCCTTATCGGGTCATCGGAAATGCACTATTTGGCGAAAAGGTACACTTTCAAACCATTGTTGAATATTTTCAATCTCCCGATACTTTGGAATATGGCCCAGTGATACGAGTGCGAGCGCTCGTATTATGTCTCCTCGGCGAGTTTTGTTTCTACCACGGTGGCAAGAGAATCGGACCGGCAAACTTGATCCAAATCGTTGAAGACATGTCCCGGGGCTATAATCCCGTACCTCTAATGCTAGCGGAAACCATTGTTGAAATGCTACTTCAGGTATTTCACTCTTCCTTCCTTCTTCTATTGACTTTCTGCCCCTACTGCCTGTAAAACCCGCGCGGGTTTTGCATTCGTTTTTTTTTCGTTAGTTTGGGACAATTGGCATGCAATCTTACCCTGGCTAACTTTGTGGACAGATCTGGTTAATGGAACACTTGGGCCTCATCGAAGAACCCCGAACTTCTTCGGCGATGGCGAACTATTGTCAGAGAAAGAGGAAGTATACTGACCTCCACTCGGTAACAGAGTGGATTGCTTTCTTGAAGGGACCTCATGCAATCACATGGTGGATCGAACGATGGCACATTTCTGAGTACGTGACCCATGATTCCCGTAATGCCTATGTGTGCCTTGCCGGCTTGACGCACATGACCTTTTATTTTCCGGCGCGAGTGAGGCGGCAGATGGGTCGCAACCAGAACATCCCCGAGCTATTGTGTGAAGCTCCCAGCAATTAAAGCTTCGAAACTCAGTGATAGAATCGTGGCTAAAATACTGGGAAAGAAGGCAAGCATGGATGCTGATTACCATGGATGGCTAATTGCAGCTATTGAATCTCGTCGTGCTGGAGAGGCGAGAAGAAGGCAAGCATCTGCAAAGGAAAGATTGGGTCCCCGTACATCGGTAAAGGACCGCCTTGGTGCAAAAGATTCGGTGAAAGATAGACTTGGTCCAAGAGTGGAGACACGAAAACCAAGCAGGCAGGTCTATAAACCCAAAGACAAAGAGAAAGCCCTCAACGGACCTAGAGACATTGAGATTGACCATGAGACAACTGGCGAAGTAGAGAAAGTGAAGAAAGATTAGAAGATGGACGGGAATGAAGGAACTGAAACTGCTTTGCCAGAATAATCTTTTATTTAATTAAGCCTTTTTTTTGAATTTTCTTATTTACAAGCAGTGTACTTGCATCATCAATTAAATAAGAAGAAATATTGTTCACAATTATTGCATTCTTGCAAACTTTATTTTTCTTATATACATGAGCATTTATTGAATCTATCCCAAGTGTCTGAAAATTGGTTTTCCAGTTGTTTGGTTATATTAAGCATAATATCGCTTGAGCTGATCCAAATTCGTAGGCTGAATTACATCTTCTCCATCCATAGTAGCAAGCCTGGCTGCTCCTCCTGGCAAAATGTCCCTATTCATGTAAGAACCCTTCCAATTAGGTGTAAATTTTCTCCTTGGATCTTGTATAGGTGCCCTCATCTCCTTAAGCACCAAATCACTTACTTGAAGTGAACGACCTTTCACCTTCTTATTAAAAGCACGAGTGATCCTGCTTTGGTACACTTGCACATTATGCAATGCCTTCAATCGCCTTTCATCCATCAACATTAACTCCTCGAACCTTGCCCTAGCCCATTCTGCTTCTGGCAATTGACTTTCGGCCACTATCCGTAGCGAAGGGATTGCTACTTCAATCGACAGGACTAATTCCATCCCATATACCAAAGAATATGGTGTTGCACCTGTAGCAGCTCGTATAGAAGTTCGGTATCCCTACAGGGCAAATGCCAATTTATCAGGCCAATCTTTGTAAGTGACAACCATTTTCTTGATGATTCCAGCCACTATTTTATTGACTGCTTCTACAGCTCCATTAGTTTGAGGTCGGTATGGCGAAGACCGGTGATGCTGAATTTTGTAAGTGGCGAGCAAAGTTTCTACTTCCTTCCGAAAATGGCTTCCATTGTCATTGATGATCTCATGAGGCACTTTGTACCGGCATATGATGTTCTGAAGGATGAATTTGGCCACTTGCTTGGATGTGAGTTTGGCAAAAGAGGCTGCCTCTACCCACTTAGTGAAGTAATCGATGGCGACCAAGATGTATTCATGTCCTCCTGTTCCGGTTAGTATATCTTGCCAATGATGTCGATACCCCACACCTGAGAACGGCCATGGAGATGTCAAAGTAGTTAGATATGATGGGGGTTGATGCTGTAGGTTGGCATACTCTTGGCATTTGTGACACTTTCGAACAAACTCTAGGCAATCTGCTTCCATAGTGGACCAATAATAACAAGCCCTTTGAATCTTCTTCACCAGCATACGTCCATTCATGTGGGGACCACACTCTCCTCCATGTACAGTAGCCATGACCTCATTAGCGCTCTTAGCATCGATGCATAATAAATTGATGCCCGTAGGTGATTTCTTGTAAAGACGATCTTGGATTAACCTGATCGCTCGTTGTCCTCGAGCATCTAATTTAGCTGGATATTCTCCTTTCCGAAGAAAATGGTATATGTCGTGAAACCATTCCTCAGTTTCTTCTTCCTGTGGCTCTATATTGCAAACGTATGCTGGTTCAGACTGTCGCTCTACTACTACTGGTAGTTGGAGCGTGCCTGATGGTATCGGTATCATTGAAGACAACTTGGCTAGAGCATCAGCTAACTCATTGTGATCCCTTGAGAGGTACTGGAAGCTGATTGGCTCAAATTGGTTAGCAAGTCCCAAGAGCTTCTGTTGGTATGCCATAAGACATTCATTCCGGACCTTCCATGTATTTTTAGCCTGATTAATGATGAGGCTAGAATATCCAAAGACTTTTACATGGCGTATGCCTAGAGCCAAGGCAGCTTGCAAACCTTTGATGCATGCTTCATATTCTGCGGCGTTGTTAGTAGCATCAAAATCTAATTTTACAGATACATGGACATGTGCCCCTTCTGGAGAGATTAGTAAAACTCCCACTCCACAACCCATTTGGTTAGAAGCTCCATCGAAGTACATTTTTCCCATGTCATTTCATCAGTGAAGAATACATCTTCATCTGGGAATTCCAAGTGAGTGCTTGGAGGTTCCTGTGATGGTGAAGCAGCTAGGAAATCTGAAACAACCCGTCCTTTGATGGATTTCTGAGGCAGGTACTGAAGATTGAACTCTGAAAGCATGACGACCCATCGAGCAATGTGGTTGTTGATGGTAGGTTGCTCCATGATAAACTTAATGGGATTATTCTTAGTTACGACATACAGTATGTGAAAGCATGTAATGTCTTGGTGGCCCATACCAGCGCAAGAGCAATTTTCTCTATATTTGCGTATCGGCTTTCATAGTCCAGGAACTTCTTGCTCAAGTAGTAGATGGCGCTCTCTTGACCTTTAACCTTCTGAGCTAGCATAGCCCCCATTGTAGAGCTAGTCACGGTAATATAAAGGAGTAGAGGCTCATCTGGTACTGGCGGCATGAAGACTGGAGGATTTTGTAAATACTCCTTGATTTTGTCAAAGGCCGTTTGACATTGATCGTCCCATTCTATTTGGCTTCCTTTATTTAGTTTCTTGAATAAAGGTTCACAAGTCATGGTGAGCTTTGAGATGAACCTGCTGATGTATTGAACTCGTCCTAGGAAGCCTCTTATCTCTTTTTCTGTCCTGGGTGGTTGCAACTCTTGGATAGCCTTTATCTTTCAAGTGTCAACTTCAATGCCCCGTTGGCTAACCACATACCCTAGCAGCTTCCCAGAGGTAACACCAAAAGTGCACTTTGCTGGATTAAGCCGCATCTTGTATTTGCGAAGTCACAGAAAGAACTTGCGAAGGTTAGGAATGTGCTCCTCCCTTGTTTTGGACTTAACAATCATGTCATCCACATAAACCTCAACCTCTATGTGCATCATGTCATGAAGTAGGGTGTTGGCAGTTCTTTGATATGTCGCTCCGGCATTTTTGAGACCGAAAGGCATAACCACATAACAGTACGTTCCCCATGGTGTAGTGAATGACGTTTTCTCCATGTCTTCTTCTGCCATTTTGATTTGATTGTAACCGGCATATCCATCCATAAAGGACAGGAGCTCATGCCCGTAAGTGTTATCCACTAATACATCAATGTGAGGTAATGGGAAACTATCCTTGGGACTAGCTTTATTGAGGTCTCGGAAGTCAACACACATGCGCACTTTCCCATCTTTCTTGGGTACCGGAACAATGCTAGCAATCCATTCACGATATTGGACTGCTATGATGAATTTAGCGTTAAGTTCCTTGATCACTTCTTCCTCAATTTCCTTAGCCCATTCAGGCTTGATCCTCCTAACCTTTTGTCGAATTGGCTTTGCATTAGGAAGCAAAGGTATGGTGTGCTCCGCAATTTCCCTGCCAATCCCAGGCATGTCCTCGTAAGACCATGCGTATACATCCACAAACTCCTTGAGAAGCTCCGTGAATGCCACTCGTTCTTTTGCTGTGAGTGAGCTACCTAACTTCAACTCCCGAGGTTGTTCTTCTGTGCCCACATTTATGGTGATGGTGTCTTCTAACACCGCCATTTTATGCTCATGTTCATTAGAAAATTCTTCTAAGGATTCATTAAATTCCAGATTATTATTGGCGCAACAGTTAAGGGAAGAGGGGAAAGAAGAATCAGAGTAACCAGAAAGGTTCATCTTATTGAATGTAGAAAGGAATACATCACCAGCAGACTCAAGACCAGACTCACTTGACTCTAGACCCTTAAGACCCGACCCTATGTCTTTAGGAACATACTCTCCTACAGATAAAGCAAAATTATTCTCCTCATCATCAACCCACGAGACCGCCTTGACTTCTTCTCCTTCAGAGATCATGAGACTCGGGTCAAAGCTTGGGTTGGACAGAGCAGCAATAAGAGCGTCAGCTTCAGACTTCTCTTGGACAGCCTCTTGTCCAAACAACATGCCAAAAATGTTGCTCCCAGCAAGATGAGTCCATTCTAATGGAGGTTGTTTGTCCCGAGCGGGAACGAAGACAGTAGCCATATTAATAGAGCAATCATTGAAGATTTCTAGTCCAACGACTTGAATTCCTTTGCTCTTTAGATAGAATGGCTCAGGGAACCCATAGTAGGGGAAGTCATCACCTTCCCAGACAAATTGCCCATTTAAAGTAAGTGGATAGGGCTTCATCTGGAATAAAGTGGGAGGATTGTCCATCCTCTTCTGTTCAGCTATAGCCACCTTTACGAGCCTGACCTTCTTCTCAGTTGGCTTGTAGCCTAAGCCAAACCTTCCCTGTTGCTTGAAGGTCTTTGTAACGCCCCGGCCCCTCCCGGGCCGCAGACATTACCAATAACCGCTTCAAGGATCACCGACTGGCCCCACAAATCACCACAAGTCTTTCCAGCGTGCTTCGTCCTCGCTCACACGGTGCCTGGGAAAACTTCCCAAGAGGTCACCCATCCTGAGACTACTCCCAGCCAAGCACGCTTAACTGAGGAGTTCCCAACGGATGAGCTACCATAAAAGAAGGTGCACCTTGGTGATATAAGTAGTCATTTCAATCCTTTTAAGCCACACTTTAACCACATATCCGGGGTATTACATTCACTACCACTTGAGCGCACAACGTCCTCGTTGTGCCACAATCCACTCCAGAATCTTTGCCCCGCTAGGTGGCTGCCCATGGATCTCCCGTCCACTGGCACAACTCACGGTCGCAGGTCGGCTCTGATACCATCTGTAACGCCTGGGCCTCACCCGGGCTGTGAACATTACCGATAACCGCTTCAAGGATCGCTGACTGGCCCCACAAATCACCACGAGTCTTTCCAGCGTGCTACGTCCTCACTCACACGTTGCCTGGGAAAACTTCCCAGGAGGTCACCTATCCTTTGACTACTCCCAGCCAAGCACGCTTAATTGAGGAGTTCCCAACGGATGAGCTACCATAAAAGAAGGTGCACCTTGGTGATATAAGTAGTCATTTCAATCCTCTTAAGCCACACTTTATTCATATACCCGGGGTGTTGCAGTCTTGAACACGGGCAGAATTTTGTTCTTCGGATTCTTCCCTAACCGAATCCCAGGGAAATAACCTTGTTTCTTGAGCATAGCATGTACCTTGGGATTTGAGTAGGGATCGAAGTCAAAAGGTGCTTCATCCTGGCTCATCATTGCCACAAGTTCAAAGTTGTGAAGTTCTTCATCCATTGAACTGTGCTCCACTTTAAGGGTTGACTGTTTGGGAGTGAAAACAGCATTGATAGACTCTCTCGAGATAGTGATCACCTAACCTTGAACCAACATTTTCACCTTTTGATGTAAGGTAGATGCTATAGCGTTGCACTCGTGAAGCCATGGTCTTCCTAGTAGCAAATTGAAGGAGGTTGGAATGTCTCGCACCACGAATTCCACATTCTAGGTGATGCTGCTAGTAGTAATAGGCAATACTATAGATCTGACTTATCTCCGAGGTGAATCGTCATAGGCCCTGAGTTGTACACCGTTTTGGGCCAAGTGTTGTTGCTGAACTCCTAACTTTTGCGCCGTCCTCCAAGGGCACACATTTACAGCTGAACCGTTGTCGACCAAAACCGGTGGGATAGTTTTGTTGGAGCATTGCGCTGTAAGGTACAACGCTTTGTTGTGGGATGCTCCTCATTGAGGCAGATCATCGACCCCGAAAGTAATCATCTCCTGTTGGGTGGTCACATGAGCAACCAAGGATTCAAGAGTCATTGTAGGCGGTACTGTGAGTTTCGTAAGGGCATCCAACATCTTCTGTCTATGAGCATGCGATGTGCATGTGAGTTGCCATATGGTGACTTCCGTTTTGGTCTTTTTGAGTTGAGAAAGAAGAGGATCTTCAGGGGAGACCTGATTGTCATTGTCGACTGTTGGTGTATGGTTAGGAACAACCACTGCGGTGGTGGTGTTCCTATGGTTGTGGCGGCCAGAACGAGTGAGAAACACCACATTACCTAATTCATCTGTCTCCATCCATTCAGTCTCGGAATGCTCATGCTCGTCATCTTCATCAATGTCCCAAATATCGTGGATGAATAGACCTTCAGGGAACCCAACTACTTCGGGGACAAGTTGACCTGTTTCTACAATCAAAGCGGAGGGGTCAAAGCTGAAATCCCCACAGAAAATAACATTTGCATGCTCAGGCATAGGATTACTTTGATTGTTTGGTTTCCTGGCAGCTTTTGGCATTGGTAGCGTCCCTGCCCTTATTATATCTTCTATCTTGTTCCTGAGAGTCCAACATTTCTCAGTGTCATGCCCTCGGCAACGGTGATAATGGCAAAATTGGTTGGCATCCCAGTTTCTGCCTTTGATTTTTGGCTCTTTTTTCGGTAAGGGCAAAACGAAGATACCCTTCTTGACTAGACGGTCGAGAGCCTGAGAGTAAGGGACATCTAATGGTGTATAGGTCTCGTACTTTGGTACATAAGGCCCCTTGCGCTGGATAGAGTTAGTCTCCATAATCTTAGGAGGGTGGCTAGCCGCTCTAGTGGCCCTCCTGTTGGAGTTGGACCCTTTCCATCCAGGCGAAGTGGTCTTATCATTGTGCATCGCCTCTAGTTGGACACAAATGTCCTTCAAGTAATCAAAGTCTTTAACAACATGGTATCCCAAGTGCTTGGATAGACTCCTCTTGAGCCCTTGCTTAAAGGTAGACAGTTGTAGGCGGAGAGGGATCATCTCTTGATGTGGGACAACTTCGTATGCCATCTCTCAAAGTAATCCATAAAGGATTCATCATCCCGGTGCTTCATGGTGGTTAGGTCATCTACCGTAGCTTGTTTCTTCTGGATGCGACTGTAATGGTTGATGAAAGCTTTGAACAGCTCACTCCAGTTGGCTTTAATTTGAGGTGACAGTGCATGATACCATACCTTTACTTCACCATCTAGGGTGGATGGGAAGACGATAGAGTATAAGTCGACATCAATCCGATTGAAAGGTGCTAACCTCATGAATTCCTCAACATGATGAATAAGGTTCTCAGACGGTTTGAACCTAATATTTGGCACTTCCACTTTGTCAGCTATCTTCAGAGTTGGCTGAACGGGTAATGGAACCTCCAGATACTTGTCAACAAAAGCTGGCACAGTGCTCATTACTTTAGTGAGGCTCTCTAACTTCTGTTCAAGGGCCTTAACAGGGGGGTCCTTTGTAGGTTTTGTCACCTCAAGAGTATTAACTTTTGCCTTGGATATCCCCATTCCTCCTGAATCCGAGGATGTCTTAATGATTTCAGGTTCAGATTCGTATCCATGCATTTCTTCGTCATCCTCTTCAACATTCAGCCCTAATTTGGTGTTGATCTTAGTGATGGCCTGCAGCATACCATCCATCACCTGTTGTTGTTCATTCAGCCTTTTGCTCATCTTCTGCTCCTGCTCTAGGGTATTAGCAAACACAAGTCCTTGCATTTTGGTGTAGAGCTCGTCCAAATGCTTCGTGATGTTAGCTTTGGTGCTTTGGACCGAGACCTCTTGGAATTGCTCTCCAGACATGATGCAGTCACTTGTTGCAGATGGATCGTAATGTGGATTTGGAATCAAATGACTAGTTCGTGGATCTCGAAGGCGGGCTCGGAGTCGATCACCAATGATGCCTACATGGAAATTCAAAGTTAGGATACTCGATGACATACTCTGACACGTATTACCCGATGCATGCATGCCCTGAGGGACCTATATGATCCTAACTGACTCGAGGCATATATGCTGACACAAAGTACTCACCCACTTTTTGAGAGTGCATGACCTAACTCTATATGGACCTATGGACTTTTAAGGGTCGCACAAAGCCAAACATAGCGAGCGGGTCATAAATTGATAGGTTCAAGTTAGTGTTTCTCAATTCGGATGGGCTTAAACCACAGGCCAACCATTTTAAGGAGAATCCGTAACTTGGCCCAAGAATTCACACAGCTCAAGCCACAATGACTATTATGCGGACTAGAATAATGTTTAACAAGACTGACGACCCATTTTTTTAACCTTCTTTCTTTTTTTATTTCTTTTTTTTAATTTAATTTTTTTTAGTCGAGGAAAATGGATATTGTAAAGGATTGAATAAAACCAACAATAAGCGAGTCACAATTAATTTATGGGTTTAATCAACAAATCCAATATGGTTGGGCCTAACAACGAGCCGGCCATAAATGCGGTGGATTTATTAATTAAATCGACAAATTAACTTTCTCGAGCTTAGTGACTATTATGTAATCTACAACGCTATCCATTAACTTTGTTGGACTTATAATTAATTTTTTGGACCTTTGTTAGGAGAATTTTGTAAAGGACCATATAATATCACCAAAGACGAGTCAATTTTTATTTATTAATTAAAATAATCACCCTTCAAGCATAAATGGGCCCTTCCACTTGGGCTAACCATGATGCCTTTTGGGTTAATGATTCTAATTAATGAATAATCATTTTCTCAACCCAATGAATATTATATGGACTAGAACAAAACCTCCAAACTAGGATCGACTCTAAAACAAAAGAAAAAAGGGAAAGGTTACACATAGCACATAGCATACAACATGAAGGGATACCCTAAACCAAGGTTCTATGTTCATGGATTTCTATGGTTGGATTACATGGCCTACCGCACGTTTTCATCCCGGTGCTCTATACCCTTAGGTAAGGAGTGTGAGGTATTGCTCAAAGAACTTCAAGGAATCCCTTTGAGTATAACGCGGGGAGAGGAGAGACCAAATGCTTAGCGATGTAGGATGCATCACACAAGTAGTAGCCTGCCCGCTCTCGAGGGAATCACCTAGGTATACCTAAACTGTCGCCTTTGTGCTAACGTGTCAACATACGCGATTAATGGCCTGGTATGCAAAGGATGCCTAAAAGGAATTATAAAATCGTGAAATAAATCAACTTCTCCCTTTTACGATTTCAAATTAATTCGATTTTTTCAAGTTTTACCCTCTTTTTAAGTTTAAGTCCCCAGTGGAGTCGCTAATCTATAGGATCCCGGGAGAGGAGCGACCGCTTTTCCCTGTGATGAGGCTACTTAAGTGATCAGGAGCCGACTAAGGTTGCTTAATCCTTAAATAAAGATATTTTTATTTTCGAAATTCATTTTCGGGTGATGAAATCTTTATTTATTTTACAAATCCGTTTTTTATTATTTAAATACTTGAAATTACACCGAAATATATTAATAATGGTCTAAAATCGGCCCAAACAACAAATTCAGGCCCAAAAGAAAACAACCGGGCCGCCAAGAACTGACAAAACCCACGCGGGTTTTGGCTGGTCTTGGACTGGGCCGTCTGCTTCCCTGGGCCAGAGAAAGGGGGTTGGAAACAGTAAAACCCGCGTGGGTTTTATTGTTTCCTGGCCCACTTTCTCTCGGTTTTAACCTTGAATATGGTGAATGGGAGATGTTAAGCCATTTTTTTTAATTATTTTAGTGTAAGTTCTAATATTAAATAATTAAACGGATTATAAAAAGAATAAAAGAGTCGCCAGCCGATTTAAGGAAACCAACAAACCATAAAAATAATATAAATAACTCCGGTCTACAAAACCCGATTCTAAATCCGGGGGTAAGGTTACGAATTCGAGAATTATAAGAATTCTCGAATTCTCCTGTTAGAAAACAGACTACTAAAATCGACATTAAAATAAAATAGAGCGAGGAGAAGTTTAATTGATTTCGCAAAATTATATTCTTAACATGCAATATAAAATGGGATTTTTGGTTTACAAAATATGATCATATAATGGAAACGAATACAAACTACATGATTAAATAATACAATAACAAGAAAATGAAAGCGAACCTCTTTGATTCAGAAGCCCGAATGCGCCGATCAGAAACCTTGACTTTCCCTTGACTTGGTGGATGGAAAAGTGAGTATGAAGATGATGGAAAGGTGATGTATGGGTGGTGATTTGATGAGAATTTGGTAGAGTAAAGGTAATGGTAATATGAGAATGGATATAATAGAGAGAGTTTAAGAGAGTGTAGGTAGGGCTATGATAATAGTTGATGGTTAGGGTGAAAATGGAGGGGTATTTATAGGTGAGTGAGGTGAGTTTTAAGAGGGAAATGAAGGGGACACATCCCTTAGATCATGCCCTCCATCCCCATGCAAGATCAAAACCCGTGCGGGTTATGAGAAGTCAAGGCGAAGTCAATGCACATGGGCTAAAATAAGGGGGATGATCAAGATGTTGGCGCCAGCTTCTGGAAGATAAAACTCGTGCGGGTTTTAAAATACTCACACACGGATCGCTGACGTGGACGAGGTAAAACGACGCGCTTCAGATAGTAGAAAACCCGTGCGGGTTTTGAAGCAACTAGGCCGGGGCGCACCTTGGGCTGGTTCTGTTTCTGGGCCGCCTCCCTTGATTAAAACCCGTGCGGGTTTTAACCCAGGTACTGGGCCGCCTTATGCTTGCTCCGCTTATTGGCCCAATCATCCATCCTGGTATCCGGCCCCAAATGTTTTATTAAACTTTTGATAAGTCGGGATTATATCGGTGCGAATCCCGGTGTCTACACAAGGGCATAACCAAGAAGGAAACTCTCCATCCAAGCGCCCTAGTGATTGCAAAGAAGAAGAGAACCAACATGGTTTAGATTCGAACAGGGATTACTGCTATCGAAATCCCAAGGAGTCTCCTTGTATGGTTAGTCACAACTGGTGATCTAACTACTGTTCTTTTTACTATTATGAGACTCACGAATCAGGTTTTGAAGTCCTTCATCAGCAAGTGTGTCAGTGACACATTCATACATAGCAAGAGTGAGAAAGATCAAATCTTTCAGTCCTCTGAAGAGTCCATAGTTCACGTGAAGGTTCCAGTTAGGTCCATTGAAGTATTTGCACTAGTTGATCCTCCAAGTTTGAGGACAAACTTCTTTCAACAAGGGGGGGGGGGATGATGTAAATCAGCCCACGCCTACTCCCCTCAACCCATTCAAGAAGGCCTAAGTGAAACACAAGAATAAAGATAGGGTCCTTCAAGAAGGAAATCCAGCTAGCCCCGGCCCAATAAAGGACATTCAGTTCAAAGTAGAGGCCCAAAGGCCGATCTACATCACATGCTCCTTGTTTCAAGAGGATGTTCAAACATCCTAAAGTGGAACTAAGCTCATCATCTCGTCCAAGAGAAGCTCCTAGTTCACGTCCAAAGGCCCAGTACCAAGCCCAAAGTGTATTTCACATTTTGATAATTCCGGTTTTGAATTTCACGGTTTTGGTCTTTTGGATGTAACTTTCACATTTTTAGCTTTTAATTGTTTTTAGTGTGATTTATATTATTATCATAGCATTTAGATCATGTAAGATGCCAAGTGAGATATATAAACTTGAGCATCAAGTCATAGGAGTCTAGATTAGTCTAGAAGGTTCTAGGATGTTCTAGAAGGAGTGTGTGTGTGTGTGTGTGTGTGTGTGTGTGATAGGCGTGTGGAAGATTGCTTGGCGCCAAGATTTGTTCTCCTAGATAATGTTGGCTTATTTTGTAACTAATCCGTCTTGGATTAGGAAAGGAGTCCTAATCCAAGGAGGAGATAGCACAGATAGGCGTCTAGATCTAGGATATCTTGGCTTGCACGCCAAGTAGGAGTAATCCTAGTCTATTCTAACTGGCTTGCACGCTAAGTCTAGAGTTCTAGTCCATATAGGACTGTATTAGTATAAATAGCTAGGCTTATAGCCTTTCAAAGGCACCTCAGTTTATAACCATGAATAGAATCAAGCTGTTAGCTTACCCCTTGAGTGTTTCGTGAGAACCTCGTTGATCTCTTCTATTGTATCTTGGTTTGGCAACCAAGTGGTTTAGGAAGAACTTGAACCCTGAACCTAGAAGTTGTTTCTGTAACTAGGTTAAAGGTCAAGTTAGCCCTAGGGTTTTCTTTCTTGTGGTGTTTCTGTATTAATATAGGATCCCTTGAACTATCCCGGTTACTTCTATCTCAGTTAGTTAACCTTAAGGCTAGTCAAGCAACTCTCACAATACTCTCAAACCCTCTCCCAACGTTACCCCTCTCTCTCTCAAACGTCCCTCCTTCTCTCTCTCATAAATATCTCCAACAAACTCCCTCTCTCCATAACAAACTCTCATCCTTTTTTCTCTCCTCCAACAAACTTCCTACAATCATCTTTTCCTCTCTCACAAACTCCTCACGCCAGTTCCCTCCATCTCTCTCTCATTCTCACGTCACCCCCTCTTCCAATCCCATCCAAGAATAAATCTTTCATACTCCTTTCTGCCATAAAAGACCTCATGTCACAAATAGCCTCCATAGATCCTGGTTTGTCACGTGATCAATCCCTCTTTTCTCCATATTCACGTGAAGCATCCCTTCTTCATAGATTGGATGCACGTGTCATTGATGTGTAACCGATCAAGATCCAATCTTTGATCCCATTATACATCATAGTAGCTTTGCAAGCTGCTACTCCTACCAAACGCCATTTGGATTTCAGCAAAGCACGTTTCTTTCTCTTCCTTCTAACAATGGTGTTCGGATCAGATTCAGATATGTTGTAGTTGCTAGGGTTTAAAATAGAGTAGTATATACAGCGGAAGGAAATATATGATGATTACAAAATCAAGGATAATAATAGAGAAACAAAAACAAAGATAAATGGTAGACAATATTTATGTGGAAACCCCAATCGGGAAAAAATCACGGGCGACAACCATTCCACTAGTAACAACTAACAAGGAGATATTACAAGAGGTGTAATATAATCTCTCATACACTCTCACAACCTAGAGATAATTAGGGTGAAGATGTGGAAATGACACCACACCTCCCTCACGGGGAGTTTTGAAGGCACTCACATCTGTTATGTCTCCCAAGATAAATACTGACCTCTATTTATAGGGATAAACCTCCTATAAATCTTGACTCCCACTTCAAGTATAATTAGGTTTTAGAAACCCATTACAATTAGAAAATTAGCCTAAATATTAGTAGAAAAGAAAATAATATTAGTAATTAATAACTTGAAGTTCAAATAAGTTTAGGAAACTTGTCGAATAATGATCAAGAGAATTTGGGTCATTAACCCAACAAATGGTTTTCCCAGTAACAAGTGTAGGGTCCTTAAAATCAATGGGCAAATTAAAAGTTGAGCAATGTGAAAGGAACCATATGAAATACTAAGAGTACGTTCAACATCGAAGTCACCACCTTACTACTAACCTCATCCAAACTTAACTGAGGCTCACTGATAGGAAATTCTTGGTAGAACAACATGCTATCAAACTTAGAGCAGTTTTGTTAAAAACAATAGGATCAGTGATAGTTGGACCCTATAGTAGAAACTCACTTAATACAATAGATTTATGCTTAAAATGAGATCTTTCATAATAAAATTATGTGAACTTCCATTGTTGGTTTATTCCCTGGTCAAAATAAGCAACAACATAATGATAGTAATCAATTTACTTCCACAATTTTACGAAAATTCGCATAGAAACAAAAGTAAAAAGACTCACATCAAAGTGAGAGACCAAACTCACAATAAGGCGATAATACAACAAGCACAACAAAAATCAATCCTAGCTCTCAATAATTGAAAATGAAACAATTAGTAGATAACAATAAATTAGAAAATGCGTAGAAAATTGAGAAATTGGAGTTCACCATCAACAAATATGTTTCATAATGACCCCTTATTAGAGTGAGTAGAAAACTAGGGTTTTCTTATGTGCAAGTACAATTGTCATATAGTATATCTTGGAGTACCTACTTAGATTCTCTAAAGTGTTGACTTTTATAAAAATATTTATTATTATTTATTGTAAAACTCATCATAAATTTATCAATATTATGAGAAAATTACAACAATATTTCAAATTTTTTTACACAAATTCATCATATGTAAAAAGTGACCTAATTAATGATGGACCTAGTTACATCTTCCACAGTGTATAGTCTAATTAGTGGCAAAGGGAGCAGGAGAATCGGGATAAGTTACGACCAACTACAAGTCCACAACAGTAATTGGTAAATAATTTTGTAAGAATTTAATTTTTGGTAAAATGTTGTGTCAAAAATTGTTGTCACCAAAAGGACATTGGAGATTGTAATAAATTTAAGGTATGGTAGATAAATGGCTAGATGGTAGTCTTAAATCGAGATCTTTCATCTAGAGCCCAAATCTATTTAGGCTTTTCATTAGGTCCACATTTTAATTTTATTCCCACTTGGTACATATTAAAATTTTGGTAATAAGATCCTATGAACGTTAGGCATCAATGATCTGCATTAAAAAAAAAAAAAAGAATGTGACCTCGCATAATTTTTTTTTTTTTTGGTCATGGAGATAGAAGAACAAAAATACAGGACTAAGACAACAAACCAACATCTGTGCTTAGGCCCTTATGACCAGACTATGGATTGGTGTGCCTAGAACTATATTACCTTTTGAAGAAACACATATTGAACTTTACCCATTTGAACCTACATACACAAGCTTAGGACTCACATGTACTTCATCTGCCAAGGCAAACAAATTAACATAAGAACTCTGCTTTGTTTTGGAAGGCATTGGGGATCATGTGGTGGCCACTTATGTTCCTTTCTCTTAGAAGGGATTACTTCGGCTCTATGCACACACTTCTTCTTGACCTTGTTGCTCTGGATTTTTTCTCTCCTACTAGCACTCCTACTATTTCACTGCTTGTGAGCAACCCAATTTCTAACATGTCGAATTCTCGTAACTTAACGAGTGGATTATGAGACTCATTGACTTCCTTCAAGATCGTTAGCCTAATTCCTTTCAAAGCTCTCTCGGCCTTGAAACATCTTCTTTTCATCTCGATCCTGACCCTAAAGATGACGATTTCTTCTCTCGGCCACTCCTTAAATGCACAGATTTCAACTGCATTGACACTTAAGTGACTTGGATTAGGTTTTTGTTCACGCACTATTCTGATTGTCATGTAACACGATTAGAGGGATCTTAAACTACAATCAGAGAACCTTTGTTGAGTCTCTCGTAAGTGAAAAGACCAACCCAAGGAACAAATTTTTTGTTCCTTTTCTTTGAAATTTCAACTTATTGATGTCTCTTGAAGAACATTCTTTTGCTTGGATCAAATTTGCTGGTGAATACGTAAAACTAATTGGACAAATTCTACCCTCCACGCATAACATAGAAGTTGTCTTGGACACTGAAGAGTGAGTCCTCAAAATATCCAAAGTTCGCTTTGATTTTTGAAGTTGTGGCCTAAACTCCTTCACCTTATTGGTCCTTTGAGGTTTGAACTCCTAAACCCTATCTTAGTTAATAACGTCATCCACCTCCATATCTAGCAAAGGAAGGATGATATGTTCCCCTCTTCCTTACTCGAAGGTACGCATACAATCTAGAATTGAAAAGCTTCAGTATACAATATAACAACTTCCTGAAAATGACTTTTTTAGAAGCATTTTATTTTCATGCTCTTTGAGATATTTTGCTTGGAAAAAAGCCTGTTTAGGGCGAGTTATAAGTTCCACGAAAGCTAGAACATCAACATCAGAAATCTTGACTTTCCCTTGACTTGGTGGATGGAAAGGTGAGTATGAAGATGATGGAAAGGTGATGTATGGGTGGTGATTTGATGAGAATTTGGTAGAGTAAAGGTAATGGTAATATGAGAATGGATATAATAGAGAGAGTTTAAGAGAGTGTAGGTAGGGCTATGATAATAGTTGATGGTTAGGGTGATAATGGAGGGGTATTTATAGGTGAGTGAGGTGAGTTTTAGGAGGGAAATGAAGGGGGCACATCCCTTAGATCATGCCCTCCATCCCCATGCAAGATCAAAACCCGTGTGGGTTATGAGAAGTCAAGGCGAAGTCAATGCACATGGGCTAAAATAAGGGGGATGATCAAGATGTTGGCGCCAGCTTCTGGAAGATAAAACTCGTGCGGGTTTTAAAATACTCACACACGGATCGCTGACGTGGACGAGGTAAAACGACGCTTCAGATGGTAGAAAACCCGCGGGTTTGAAGCAATCTTTGCACGCGCACTTGGGCTGTTCTGCTTCGCCGCCTTGATTAAAACCGTGCGGTTTTAACCCGTGCATCTTGGGCGCCTTATGCTTGCTCCGCTTATTGGCCCAATCATCCATCCTGGTATCCGGCCCCAAATGTTTTATTAAACTTTTGATAAGTCGGGATTATATCGGTGCGAATCCCGGTGTCTACACAAGGGCATAACCAAGAAGGAAACTCTCTATCCAAGCGCCCTAGTGATTGCAAAGAAGAAGAGAACCAACATGGTTTAGATTCGAACAGGGATTACTGCTATCGAAATCCCAAGGAGTCTCCTTGTATGGTTAGTCACACCTGGTGATCTAACTACTGTTCTTTTTACTATTATGAGACTCACGAATCAGGTTTTGAAGTCCTTCATCAGCAAGTGTGTCAGTGACACATTCATACATAGCAAGAGTGAGAAAGATCAAATCTTTCAGTCCTCTGAAGAGTCCATAGTTCACGTGAAGGTTCCAGTTAGGTCCATTGAAGTATTTGCACTGGTTGATCCTCCAAGTTTGAGGACAAACTTCTTTCAACAAGGAGGGGGATGATGTAAATCAGCCCACGCCTACTCCCCTCAACCCATTCAAGAAGGCCTAAGTGAAACACAAAAATAAAGATTGGGTCCTTCAAGAAGGAAATCCAGCTAGCCCCGGCCCAATAAAGGAGATTCAGTTCAAAGTAGAGGCCCAAAGGCCGATCTACATCACATGCTCCTTGTTTCAAGAGGATGTTCAAACATCCTAAAGTGGAACTAAGCTCATCATCTCGTCCAAGAGAAGGTCCTAGTTCACGTCCAAAGGCCCAGTACCAAGCCCAAAGTGAATTTCACATTTTGATAATTTCGGTTTTGAATTTTACGGTTTTGGTCTTTTGGATGTAACTTTCACATTTTTAGCTTTTAATTGTTTTTAGTGTGATTTATATTATTATCATAGCATTTAGATCATGTAAGATGCCAAGTGAGATATATAAACTTGAGCATCAAGTCATAGGAGTCTAGATTAGTCTAGAAGGTTCTAGGATGTTCTAGAATGTTCTAGAAGGTGTGTGTGTGTGTGTGTGTGATAGGCGTGTGGAAGATTGCTTGGCGCCAAGATTTGTTCTCCTAGATAATGTTGGCTTATTTTGTAACTAATCCGTCTTGGATTAGGAAAGGAGTCCTAATCCAAGGAGGAGATAGCACAGATAGGCGTCTAGATCTAGGATATCTTGGCTTGCACGCCAAGTAGGAGTAATCCTAGTCTATTCTAACTGGCTTGCACGCCAAGTCTATAGTCCTAGTCCATATAGGACTGTATTAGTATAAATATCTAGGCTTATAGCCTTTCAAAGGCACCTCAGTTTATAACCATGAATAGAATCAAGCTGTTAGCTTACCCCTTGAGTGTTTCGTGAGAACCTCGTTGATCTCTTCTATTGTATCTTGGTTTGGCAACCAAGAGGTTTAGGAAGAACTTGAACCCTGAACCTAGAAGTTGTTTCTGTAACTAGGTTAAAGGTCAAGTTAGCCCTAGGGTTTTCTTTCTTGTGGTTTTTCTGTATTAATATAGGATCCCTTGAACTATCCCGGTTACTTCTATCTCAGTTAGTTAACCTTAAGGCTAGTCAAGCAACTCTCACAATACTCTCAAACCCTCTCCCAACGTCACCCCCCTCTCTCTCAAACGTCCCTCCTCTCTCTCACAAATATCTCCAACAAACTCCCTCTCTCCATAACAAACTCTCATCCTTTTTTCTCTCCTCCAACAAACTTCCTACAATCATCTTTTCCTCTCTCACAAACTCCTCACGCCAGTTCCCTCCATCTCTCTCTCATTCTCACGTCACCCCCTCTTCCAATCCCATCCAAGAAGCAATCTTTCATACTCCTTTCTGCCATAAAAGACCTCATGTCACAAATAGCCTCCATAGATCCTGGTTTCTCACGTGATCCATCCCTCTTTTCTCCATATTCACGTGAAGCATCCCCTCTTCATAGATTGGATGCACGTGTCATTGATGTGTAATCGATCAAGATCCAATCTTTGATCCCATTATACATCATAGTAGCTTTGCAAGCTGCTACTCCTACCAAACGCCATTTGGATTTCAGCAAAGCACGTTTCTTTCTCTTCCTTCTAACAATGGTGTTCGGATCAGATTCAGATATGTTGTAGTTGTTAGGGTTTAAAATAGAGCAGTATATGCAGCGGAAGGAAATATATGATGATTACAAAATCAAGGATAATAATAGAGAAACAAGAACAAAGATAAATGGTAGACAATATTTACGTGGAAACCCCAATCGGGAAAAAATCACGGGCGACAACCATTCCACTAGTAACAACTAACAAGGAGATATTACAAGAGGTGTAATATAATCTCTCATACACTCTCACAACCTAGAGATAATTAGGGTGAAGATGTGGAAATGACACCACACCTCCCTCACGGGGAGTTTTGAAGGCACTCACATCTGTTATGTCTCCCAAGATAAATAATGACCTCTATTTATAGGGATAAACCTCCTATAAATCTTGACTCCCACTTCAAGTATAATTAGGTTTTAGAAACCCATTACAATTAGAAAATAAGCCTAAATATTAGTAGAAAAGAAAATAATATTAGTAATTAATAACTTGAAGTTCAAATAAGTTTAGGAAACTTGTCGAATAATGATCAAGAGAATTTGGGTCATTAACCCAACAAATGGTTTTCCCAGTAACAAGTGTAGGGTCCTTAAAATCAATGGGCAAATTAAAAGTTGAGCAACGTGAAAGGAACCATATGAAATACTAAGAGTACGTTCAACATCGAAGTCACCACCTTACTGCTAACCTCATCCAAACTTAACTGAGGGTCACTGATAGGAAATTCTTGGTAGAACAACATGCTATCAAACTTAGAGCAGTCTTGTTAAAAACAATAGGATCAGTGATAGTTGGACCCTATAGTAGAAACTCACTTAATACAATAGATTTATGCTTAAAATGAGATCTTTCATAATAAAATTATGTGAACTTCCATTGTTGGTTTATTCCCTGGTCAAAATAAGCAACAACATAAAGATAGTAATCAATTTACTTCCACAATTTTACGAAAATTCGCATAGAAACAAAAGTAAAAAGACTCACATCAAAGTGAGAGACCAAACTCACAATAAGGCGATAATACAACAAGCACAACAAAAATCAATCCTAGCTCTCAATAATTGAAAATGAAACAATTAGTAGATAACAATAAATTAGAAAATGCGTAGAAAATTGAGAAATTGGAGTTCACCATCAACAAATATGTTTCATAATGACCCCTTATTAGAGTGAGTAGAAAACTAGGGTTTTCTTATGTGCAAGTACAATTGTCATATACTATATCTTGGAGTACCTACTTAGATTCTCTAAAGTGTTAACTTTTATAAAAATATTTATTATTATTTATTGTAAAACTCATCATAAATTTATCAATATTATGAGAAAATTACAACAATATTTCAAATTTTTTTACACAAATTCATCATATGTAAAAAGTGACCTGATTAATGATGGACCTAGTTACATCTTCCACAGTGTATAGTCTAATTAGTGGCAAAGGGAGCAGGAGAATCGGGATAAGTTACGGCCAACTACAAGTCCACAACAGTAATTGGTAAATAATTTTGTCCTAGTCTATTCTAACCCAAGTACAAGTCCACAACAGTAATTAGTAAATAATTTTGTAAGAATTTAATTTTTGGTAAAATGTTGTGTCAAAAATTGTTGTCACCAAAAGGACATTGGAGATTGTAATAAATTTAAGGTATGGTAGATAAATGGCTAGACGGTAGTCTTAAATCGAGATCTTTCATCTAGAGCCCAAATCTATTTAGGCTTTTCATTAGGTCCACATTTTAATTTTATTCCCACTTGGTACATATTAAAATTTTGGTAATAAGATCCTATGAACGTTAGGCATCAATGATCTGCATTAAAAAAAAAAAAAAAAGAACGTGACCTCGCATAATTTTTTTTTTTCGTCATGGAGATAGAAGAACAAAAATACAGCACGAAGACAACAAACCAACATCTGTGCTTAGACCCTTATGACTAGACTATGGATTGGTGTGCCTAGAACTATATTACCTTTTGAAGAAACACATATTGAACTTTACCCATTTGAACCTACATACACAAGCTTAGGACTCACATGTACTTCATCTGCCAAGGCAAACAAATTAACATAAGAACTCTGCTTTGTTTTGGAAGGCATTGGGGATCATGTGGTGGCCACTTATGTTCCTTTCTCTTAGAAGGGATTACTTCGGCTCTATGCACACACTTGTTCTTGACCTTGTTGCTCTGGATTTTCTCTCTCCTACTAGCACTCCTACTATTTCACTGCTTGTGAGCAACCCAATTTCTAACATGTCGAATTCTCGTAACTTAACGAGTGGATTATGAGACTCATTGATTTCCTTCAAGATCGTTAGCCTAATTCCTTTCAAAGCTCTCTCGGCCTTGAAACATCTTCTTTTCATCTCGATCCTGACCCTAAAGATGACGATTTCTTCTCTCGGCCACTCCTTAAATGTACAGATTTCAACTGCATTGACACTTAAGGGACTTGGATTAGGTTTTTGTTCACGCACTATTCTGATTGTCATGTAACACGATTAGAGGGATCTTAAACTACAATCTGAGAACCTTTGCTGAGTCTCTCGTAAGTGAAAAGACCAACCCAAGGAACAAATTTTTTGTTCCTTTTCTTTGAAATTTCAACTTATTGATGTCTCTTGAAGAACATTCTTTTGCTTGGATCAAATTTGCTGGTGAATACGTAAAACTAATTGGACAAATTCTACCCTCCACGCATAACATAGAAGTTGTCTTGGACACTGAATAATGAGTCCTCAAAATATCCAAAGTTCGCTTTGATTTTTGAAGTTGTGGCCTAAACTCCTTCACCTTATTGGTCCTTTGAGGTTTGAACTCCTAAACCCTATCTTAGTTAATAACCTCATCCACCTCCATATCTAGTTAAGGAAGGATGATATGTTCCCCTCTTCCTTACTCGAAGGTACGCATACACTCTAGAATTGAAAAGCTTCAATATACAATATAACAACTTCCTGAAAAGGACTTTTTTAGAAGCATTTTATTTTCATGCTCTTTGAGATATTTTGCTTGGAAAAAAGCCTGTTTAGGGCGAGTTATAAGTTCCACGAAAGCTAGAACATCAACATCAGAAATCTTGACTTTCCCTTGACTTGGTGGATGGAAAGGTGAGTATGAAGATGATGGAAAGGTGATGTATGGGTGGTGATTTGATCAGAATTTGGTAGAGTAAAGGTAATGGTAATATGAGAATGGATACAATAGAGAGAGTTTAAGAGAGTGTAGGTAGGGCTATGATAATAGTTGATGGTTAGGGTGAAAATGGAGGGGTATTTATAGGTGAGTGAGGTGAGTTTTAGGAGGGAAATGAAGGGGGCACATCCCTTAGATCATGCCCTCCATCCCCATGCAAGATCAAAACCCGTGCGGGTTATGAGAAGTCAAGGCGAAGTCAATGCACATGGGCTAAAATAAGGGGGATGATCAAGATGTTGGCGCCAGCTTCTGGAAGATAAAACTCGTGCGGGTTTTAAAATACTCACACACGGATCGCTGACGTGGACGAGGTAAAACGACGCGCTTCAGATGGTAGAAAACCCGTGCGGGTTTTGAAGCAACTGTGCTGGGGCGCACCTTGGGCTGGTTCTGTTTCTGGGCCGCCTCCCTTGATTAAAACCCGTGCGGGTTTTAACCCAGGTACTGGGCCGCCTTATGCTTGCTCCGCTTATTGGCCCAATCATCCATCCTGGTATCCGGCCCCAAATGTTTTATTAAACTTTTGATAAGTCGGGATTATATCGGTGCGAATCCCGGTGTCTACACAAGGGCATAACCAAGAAGGAAACTCTCCATCCAAGCGCCCTAGTGATTGCAAAGAAGAAGAGAACCAACATGGTTTAGATTCGAACAGGGATTACTGCTATCGAAATCCCAAGGAGTCTCCTTGTATGGTTAGTCACACCTGGTGATCTAACTACTGTTCTTTTTACTATTATGAGACTCACGAATCAGGTTTTGAAGTCCTTCATCAGCAAGTGTGTCAGTGACACATTCATACATAGCAAGAGTGAGAAAGATCAAATCTTTCAGTCCTCTGAAGAATCCATAGTTCACGTGAAGGTTCCAGTTAGGTCCATTGAAGTAATTGCACTGGTTGATCCTCCAAGTTTGAGGACAAACTTCTTTCAACAAGGAGGGGGATGATGTAAATCAGCCCACGCCTACTCCCCTCAACCCATTCAAGAAGGCCTAAGTGAAACACAAAAATAAAGATTGGGTCCTTCAAGAAGGAAATCCAGCTAGCCCCGTCCCAATAAAGGAGATTCAGTTCAAAGTAGAGGCCCAAAGGCCGATCTACATCACATGCTCCTTGTTTCAAGAGGATGTTCAAACATCCTAAAGTTGAACTAAGCTCATCATCTCGTCCAAGAGAAGGTCCTAGTTCACGTCCAAAGGCCCAGTACCAAGCCCAAAGTGAATTTCACATTTTGATAATTTCGGTTTTGAATTTCACGGTTTTGGTCTTTTGGATGTAACTTTCACATTTTTAGCTTTTAATTGTTTTTAGTGTGATTTATATTATTATCATAGCATTTAGATCATGTAAGATGCCAAGTGAGATATATAAACTTGAGCACCAAGTCATAGGAGTCTAGATTAGTCTAGAAGGTTCTAGGATGTTCTAGAATGTTCTAGAAGGAGTGTGTGTGTGTGTGTGTGTGATAGGCGTGTGGAAGATTGCTTGGCGCCAAGATTTGTTCTCCTAGATAATGTTGGCTTATTTTGTAACTAATCCGTCTTGGATTAGGAAAGGAGTCCTAATCCAAGGAGGAGATAGCACAGATAGGCGTCTAGATCTAGGATATCTTGGCTTGCACGCCAAGTAGGAGTAATCCTAGTCTATTCTAACTGGCTTGCACGCCAAGTCTATAGTCCTAGTCCATATAGGACTGTATTAGTATAAATAGCTAGGCTTATAGCCTTTCAAAGGCACCTCAGTTTATAACCATGAATAGAATCAAGCTGTTAGCTTACCCCTTGAGTGTTTCGTGAGAACCTCGTTGATCTCTTCTATTGTATCTTGGTTTGGCAACCAAGTGGTTTAGGAAGAACTTGAACCCTGAACCTAGAAGTTGTTTCTGTAACTAGGTTAAAGGTCAAGTTAGCCCTAGGGTTTTCTTTCTTGTGGTGTTTCTGTATTAATATAGGATCCCTTGAACTATCCCGGTTACTTCTATCTCAGTTAGTTAACTATAAGGCTAGTCAAGCAACACTCACAATACTCTCAAACCCTCTCACAACGTCACCCCCCTCTCTCTTAAACGTCCCTCCTTCTCTCTCTCACAAATATCTCCAACAAACTCTCTCTCTCCATAACAAACTCTCATCCTTTTTTCTCTCCTCCAATAAACTTCCTATAATCATCTTTTCCTCTCTCACAAACGCCTCACGCCAGTTTCCTCCATCTCTCGCTCATTCTCACGTCACCCCCTCTTCCAATCCCATCCAAGAATCAATCTTTCATACTCCTTTCTGCCATAAAAGACCTCACGTCACAAATAGCCTCCATAGATCCTGGTTTCTCACGTGATCCATCCCTCTTTTCTCCATATTCACGTGAAGCATCCCCTCTTCATAGATTGGATGCACGTGTCATTGATGTGTAACCGATCAAGATCCAATCTTTGATCCCATTATACATCATAGTAGCTTTGCAAGCTGCTACTCCTACCAAACGCCATTTGGATTTCAGCAAAGCACGTTTCTTTCTCTTCCTTCTAACAATGGTGTTCGGATCAGATTCAGATATGTTGTAGTTGTTAAGGTTTAAAATAGAGCAGTATATGCAGCGGAAGGAAATATATGATGATTACAAAATCAAGGATAATAATAGAGAAACAAGAACAAAGATAAATGGTAGACAATATTTACGTGGAAACCCCAATCGGGAAAAAATCACGGGCGACAACCATTCCACTAGTAACAACTAACAAGGAGATATTACAAGAGGTGTAATATAATCTCTCATACACTCTCACAACCTAGAGATAATTAGGGTGAAGATCTGGAAATGACACCACACCTCCCTTACGGGGAGTTTTGAAGGCACTCACATCTGTCATGTCTCACAAGATAAATAATGACCTCTATTTATATGGATAAACCTCCTATAAATCTTGACTTCCACTTCAAGTATAATTAGGTTTTAGAAACCCATTACAATTAGAAAATTAGCCTAAATATTAGTAGAAAAGAAAATAATATTAGTAATTAATAACTTGAAGTTCAAATAAGTTTAGGAAACTTGTCGAATAATGATCAAGAGAATTTGGGTCATTAACCCAACAAATGGTTTTCCCAGTAACAAGTGTAGGGTTTTTAAAATCAACGGGCAAATTAAAAGTTGAGCAACGTGAAAGGAACCATATGAAATACTAAGATTACGTTCAACATCGAAGTCACCACCTTACTGCTAACCTCATCCAAACTTAACTGAGGCTCACTGATAGGAAATTCTTGGTAGAACAACATGCTATCAAACTTAGAGCAGTCTTGTTAAAAACAATAGGATCAGTGATAGTTGGACCCTATAGTAGAAACTCACTTAATACAATAGATTTATGCTTAAAATGAGATCTTTCATAATAAAATTATGTGAACTTCCATTGTTGGTTTATTCCCTGGTCAAAATAAGCAACAACATAATGATAGTAATCAATTTACTTCCACAATTTTACGAAAATTCGCATAGAAACAAAAGTAAAAAGACTCACATCAAAGTGAGAGACCAAACTCAGAATAAGGCGATAATACAACAAGCACAATAAAAATCAATCCTAGCTCTCAATAATTGAAAATGAAACAATTAGTATATAACAATAAATTAGAAAATGCGTAGAAAATTGAGAAATTGGAATTCTCCATCAACAAATATGTTTGATAATGACCCCTTATTAGAGTGACTAGAAAACTAGGGTTTTCTTATGTGCAAGTACAATTGTCATATAGTATATCTTGGAGTACCTACTTAGATTCTCTAAAGTGTTGACTTTTATAAAAATATTTATTAATATTTATTGTAAAACTCATCATAAATTTATCAATATTATGAGAAAATTACAATAATATTTCAAATTTTTTTACACAAATTCATCATATGTAAAAAGTGACCTAATTAATGATGGACCTAGTTACATCTTCCACGGTGTATAGTCTAATTAGTGGCAAAGGGAGCAGGAGAATCGGGATAAGTTACGACCAACTACAAGTCCACAACAGTAATTGGTAAATAATTTTGTAAGAATTTAATTTTTGGTAAAATGTTGTGTCTAAAATTGTTGTCACCAAAAGGACATTGGAGATTGTAATAAATTTAAGGTATGGTAGATAAATGGCTAGATGTTAGTCTTAAATCGAGATCTTTCATCTAGAGTCCAAATATATTTAGGCTTTTCATTAGGTCCACATTTTAATTTTATTCCCACTTGGTACATATTAAAATTTTGGTAATAAGATCCTATGAACATTAGGCATCAATGATCTGCATTAAAAAAAAATGTATGTGACCTCGTATAATTTTTTTTTTTTTTTTGGTCATGGAGATAGAAGAACAAAAATACAGGACTAAGACAACAAACCAACATCTGTGCTTAGGCCCTTATGACCAGACTATGGATTGGTGTGCCTAGAACTATATTACCTTTTGAAGAAACACATATTGAACTTTACCCATTTGAACCTACATACACAAGCTTAGGACTCACATGTACTTCATCTGCCAAGGCAAAAAAATTAACATAAGAACTCTGCTTTGTTTTGGAAGGCATTGGGGATCATGTGGTGGCCACTTATGTTCCTTTCTCTTAGAAGGGATTACTTCGGCTCTATGCACACACTTCTTCTTGACCTTGTTGCTCTGGATTTTCTCTCTCCTACTAGCACTCCTACTATTTCACTGCTTGTGAGCAACCCAATTTCTAACATGTCGAATTCTCGTAACTTAACGAGTGGATTATGAGACTCATTGACTTCCTTCAAGATCGTTAGCCTAATTCCTTTCCAAGCTCTCTCGGCCTTGAAACATCTTCTTTTCATCTCGATCCTGACCCTAAAGATGACGGTCTTCTTCTCTCGGCCACTCCTTAAATGCACAGATTTCAACTGCATTGACACTTAAGTGACTTGGATTAGGTTTTTGTTCATGCACTATTCTGATTGTCATGTAACACGATTAGAGGGATCTTAAACTACAATCTGAGAACCTTTGCTGAGTCTCTCGTAAGTGAAAAGATCAACCCAAGGAACAAATTTTTTGTTCCTTTTCTTTGAAATTTCAACTTATTGATGTCTCTTGAAGAACATTCTTTTGCTTGGATCAAATTTGCTGGTGAATACATAAAACTAATTGGACAAATTCTACCCTCCACGCATAACATAGAAGTTGTCTTGGACACTAAAGAGTGAGTCCTCAAAATATCCAAAGTTCGCTTTGATTTTTGAAGTTGTGGCCTAAACTCCTTCACCTTATTGGTCCTTTGAGGTTTGAACTCCTAAACCTTATCTTAGTTAATAACCTCATCCACCTCCATATCTAGTTATGGAAGGATGATATGTTCCCCTCTTCCTTACTCGAAGGTACGCATACACTCTAGAATTGAAAAGCTTCAGTATACAATATAACCCCATTCTTGAGTGAGCTGGAGCGCAGCCAACTTCCTGAAAAGGACTTTTTTAGAAGCATTTTATTTTCATGCTCTTTGAGATATTTTACTTGGAAAAAAGCCTGTTTAGGGCGAGTTATAAGTTCCACGAAATCTAGAACATCAACATCAAAATCCTCTGCTAATAGACCCGTTGAACCAAAAGTAAAGGCACATTCCATAGGAAGCGAAACCAGTAAAGGGAGCACACTAACAAGAACCCACACGAGTATACAAACACCCACTAGTCCCCTTAAACTAACAATGGCCAAACAAGCCAAGAAGAAAACACATACCACTAGATTAACAACTCGGACCCTCTTTACAGTAATCAAACGTAGGCAGAGATATAGACCACCCAAAGTCAACCCCACATTTACCTTACCAAACCATTTCAAGACAATTAGGGCAGTTGTCTCCCGCATAAGTTGGGTTGAAGTTGGGCCAAACCTTCACCATTCAGCCACCATAGCATGACCCATATCTTGATCACTGCTAATGACAATCATGCAATTGGGCTTTGCACCCCTCAAAGTAGCGAAAAGAGAAAAAAAATGAAGAGGAATTGAAAGATCAAGAAAGCCACCATCATCCTATTGCCGACAACGGCTTGGATAAGTAGTCACTGCCACCGCTCAAAGGTCAAACCATGTTTTGGTGGTTGGGGTTTGAGAAGTTTCTAGAAAGATGAGTCAATGATCTTCTGTAAAAATGATAATTGATTTAACCGACATCATAGACTATGTTAACCTACAACTTTAGTTGAGAGAAACAAGAGAGTAAATGTCAAACTAAACCCAAAAGAAAGGAAAATTGGATCGTAGCACACTATACTTTAAGTCTTGGGATTATGGTAAGCCGAATTCTAAAATTGTATCTCAGTAGACCAAATTGTTAAAATATGAGATTATACTACACTACCATCAAGTTGGGTGAAACTAATTTAGTGGATTGTCATAGTTTGGTGTGCCACAACCTAACGATTGATATGTTATGACCACGTACCACAATCCAATATGTCATACTATAGTGTACTAAACTTCTAATCATGAAATGTCAGGCCTATTAGAGTTCAATCTGCCATACTTTTATGTCACCCGATTCGGTGGTGGTGCACTATAGTCCAATAGTTTCACAATTTGATTTATTATGAGACAATTTTAACTAATGTTCAACGCACCATAATCTCAAGGTCTAAAGTACGGTGCATTACAATCTAATTTTCGAAGTAAAAAAAAAAACGAAACACAAGCCAACTTTTAGTTCGCTAGGTAACATTCCAAGTTTAACGATCATTGTTCATGGGAATACAATAAGATTTTAGATACATAAACTTATGAGTGATAAGTGAAATTAAAAAATAATTTAGGATGTTTGGTTACCGAAAAATGGAGAAACCATTTTCCAAGAATATCATTTTTCTCCACCCCTTTGTAAATTATTTTCTTAACTTCGACCTCATGAAAACTATTTTCTTTCCCTTTCCCCTCCTCTCTCTCTCTCTCTCTCCCTCTCTCCCCACACCATTCTCTATCATACACCCATTTTAATATCTCTCTCATTTTTCTCTCTCTCTGTTGCACCCGTTTTAGTATTTCTCTCTCTCTCTCTCTCTCTCTCACTCTCTCTCATACACTCATTTCAGTATTTCTCTCTCTCTCAAGTACCTATTTTAATATCTCTCTCTCTGTCACTCTCTCTTACATACCCATTTTAATCTCTCACTCTCTCCTTATTGTCAAACAGGTGAAAATCATTTTCCAATAAAATTGTTTTCTTGTGTACCAAATACAGAAAAATATCAAATGAAAATTCATTTCTAAGAAAATCATTTTACAAGGAAAACCATTTTCCTAGAAAATAGTTTCCCTTTTGCACCGAACACACCAATTGAGAGAAAAGAAGTACTAAGTTTTGTAAGGACTACTAATATGATGATGTTATTCATTTTATTTATTTTTTCTTTGTTGGCCGAACCACCTTTATGCACCCAACTTAGAGGTTTAATTATAGAAACTTGTGGATTGTTAGAGGCAAAGTCAAAACTTATAAATAAAGGGATCATGTATTAATGTAATGGAATAAAATTTTGATATAGAGAGGAATGGAATCGAATTTGATTCTTTGACATAATGTGTTTGGTTGATTAAAGGAATGAAACAAATTAATATTATTGTTATTGTCTGATATAAACATAGAATAAAGTCAAATAATAAATAATAATATTATTATTGTCAAATTATTTTTAATTTTTAATTTTTAATTTTCAAATTGTAATTTTTAATTATTTATATTAACTTTATTATTATTATTATTATTATTATTATTATTATTATTATTATTATTATTATTGGAAATGGGTTCAAAGGTGAATTAAAGTAAAATATAAAAATAAAATTATGGGTATAAATTATTTTTATTTTTGAAGATAAATATTGATATTTTAAGGAATGAGATGTGAAACCTCTCAAAAATGAAAGGTATCAAGTATTCAAGTCCTTCTCAAATGGGGGGAGCTTGACTCCTATGGATATGAAGTTTCATTTCTTAAATTTTCAACGAAACACAAAATAAAGAAACGTGGTACCTTTAAATATGAAGTTTCATTACACAACCTCCAACCAAACACACCCTAATTAATTTGGGGAGACCATAATAACAAAAAAACCCTAAACTCTATGTCATTCCATTACCCTTTTTTTTGCGTTTTCTTTTCATGTTCGTTTTACAAAACAATTTTGTATTGGTGGGCCAAAAATGCTGGTACTAGAAAGTATTATTCAATCACATGAGTGATAACTAAGGTTACGAATACAACTTCCGTCCCTTATTGAGTGTTACAGTAACTAATTTTATAAGTCTAATATTCCTAAACAACACATCTCTGCTATAACTCGTAGCTTTGGAATATGATGCTTTCTGTTGGAAAACTATGTGAGTTTATTGCTCGTTGGGTGTTTTTTCTGAGTTTATTGCTCTTTGTGTGCTCTTCTGCACACCTTTGTTGGTTGAATAAAAGAGCTTTCTTGGCCGTTACTTATCAAAAAAAAATATATTCCTAAACAATTGAGTATAAAAATTACACTTGGACAAGTATACCTTTTTTACTTAGGAATGATTTTTCACATCTTAAGTAATATTTAGACTTTTAACGTAACATTAATAAGAGTTAACATGGGTATTCTAAACATTAGAATTGTAAAATTGATAAATAAAAAAGAAAAAGGTAGTTAGAAAATTTGACATTCATTTAGGGATGGAGGTAATAGTTAATAATAACTCTTAACATTTTTACTAGTTTAAACAAATGACAAGTAGAAAAAATTAATTAAAAGAGGAAAGACAAAAGATCCAAAGGTTGATGAATGATGTAATTAATTACAATACCTCTTATTTTAAAGTATAGGATATTAATTACAGTCTATGTAAACTCGCTGTAAGAGCTAATGCAATGGTGATCATGTTTTTGGAATGAAACTGGGGTCCTCTCCTTCCACATAATCCATCATTCCTACTTTTTGAAACTCTATTTTATTTTTTCTACAGTAATAGCAACTCATTTCTACTTTTTTACTTTAAAATATTTATTTCTCTACAGCAAATAAGACACATGTCAACTTTTCAGTAGTTAATTGAAAAATAAATAAAAAAGAAGAAATAAACATAGTGTGGAGGAACACTGCAGTGTACCGGGAATGCGAGTATTGTATTTTCATTCCTCACTGCATAGGAACTCAATTCCCAGGCACCTGTTCCACTGGAAAGTTCTCATTGCCGCACATGGTCTAACCATCCCCTCCTCTGTTTCCATTAGCGACCCTCCCCAACTCCAACCACTTATTTTCATCTTCGCGGGCCAAGGACGGCTGAAGGATGGCTAAAGAGCAACATCTCGAGATGATTGCAGGAAAATCACCAGCTTTGCAAGTTAACAGTACCTCTTCTACTTTCTTTACCATCTATGAAATGTTTACTGGAAACATATGCCCATCACCACATCCACCATGTTCTTTTGGTGGGCAAGGGATGCTACCATCTTCTCTTGCTTTCCATTCTACGGATGGTCTATTCGGACTTTTCAAGTTCATATCAGTCTGAGCACCACCATGAATCTCTTCACTTTTCATAGGTTCTAGGTCTCCACCATGCAAATACTTATACCCTCTTTGTACAAAGTCAAAAACCACCATTTTCAAAAATTACATCCTTATTATACTTCCATCTATTCAGATCTGTTCAATTAATTACCCAAGTGATTTATGTTTTTCAAAATATACAATTGTTGTTGTTAATCATTCATCGAAGTAGCATGAACAATAGTAGCGTGAACAATGGTAATGTGAAGCCAATCAATTGAAATATAATGGATAAACTAAAATTCAATTAGGAAAAGTTTAGGCACCACGATCATGTAAAGGAAAACAAGAAAAGCGAGGTTAATTCCGGAGTAGTTTTAAGTTTGAAGATGGTCAATTGGTCGGTGGATGAAGGTGTAAAAATAATTTCATTTAGCTGCTGGAGGCTAAAAGAAAGGGTGAAGAGGATGGTTAATTTCAGCTTTTAATTCAAGCGTGAAATACAAACACCTCTCTTCCACTATTCTTGTAGGTGGGTTGAAATTTTTGCCGGCAAAAGCCAGTAAGCGAATGCACTCAAAATGTTTATATGAATGCTGAAACTCCAAAGTCTAAAACAGTAGCCATTTTTTTTTATTTTTATAGTAGCCAATGTTGAGGTAAAGAATTGTGTTGAAAGAAGACCCTTTTGAGGGGAAAGTATGGAGCGGGTAAAAAATAAAACAGTACGGAAGAGAAGGTATCACAGAAAGAGAAAGGAAATATTAGTGGGCCCGTGACATCGATTTTATTAAAAAATAAAATTCTATAAAAGTTGTTGATGTGCCTAATATGTGTAACTTTTTGTGGTTAAGAGTTTGTTCACGTAGAATTATTGATAACTTTATATTACCATAATTTTTATTAATTGATATCCCTGTCTGATTTTTTATATTTATCGAGTTTGCATATATAGGTCTTTTTCTTTGTCATCATAGTCATAGTGAATCCTCTATCATATTTGCTATTTTGTTTCTCATACAATACTCCATTGAAACTATTTCTCTCTTCTCTTTTTCTCATTTGACGTTTAACCTCTAAATTTAAAAGTTAAAATTTAAAATATTAAAATATAAGAATTATGGAACAAACATGCTACACATAAAACACACAGCTATTATATATTTACCTATAGACATTATATACATATCTTAACAATTCAATCTTCAATAAATATGAAGTAATATGTACTACTAAAACACCTAGTTACTTTCTTTTTAGTACTAATCCACAAATTTTTAATTTAGAAGATAACTACCCTTATTCTTTTCATCAAATAGAAGTTTCACAATTCATTGTTTTTTTTTCCTACTTCATCTTCACATCATGTTGACAATTAGCCAATTACACAGATTACATGATCACATAACATAATCATACTTTAGTTTTTCTCTTCAATTGCAAGTTTCTCTCCCTCTTTTTTTTTTTTAATAAAAATAACATAAACTACGTACCAACACCTTACCAGAAGAAAATAAATTGGCAAAAGAAACATTAATACGATATATATTCAAAAAGTATGGGAAATTTTCAGATTCTAATTACACTATTTGCTGCAAAAAAAAAATACCCTATTCAAAAGGTGGAGAAATTTAAATTTTTGTTCTATTTATTATTTTAGTAAATCTGGGCAACTAACACCTATATAAATATCAATATGGCTTGATGTCAGTACAAATTATATTTGAACAACTGTCCAAATTAACCTGCTCTACTAATATAATCAAATTTCTTTTTCAATATTTGTCTTCCATAGTACTCAATCTTATCTAAAGACATTTTACCACTACTAAAATTGCCAACACCATCCACATTTTAGCCAATTTAAATTTTAAATACAAAATATTATTAAACCAAAAAAATAACATGTGCACAGGAAAAAAAAAAACTAGGCATATTAGTAAGTATCCGTAAATATTATGTTATGAAGTAATTGATATAATAACTAAATTAGCAATAGTGACAGCATTAGTGCAAATAATTTAGATATTAGACTTAAATTTTTAGCTCTTAGCAAGCAATGTTTGGCATTTGGAAAGTACAGATTTATATTTTTGGTATTTAGAATAATTTTTGAACTTTGTTATTAGATAATTTCCGAAATCATTATCACAGTTTTAACAAATATTTCACTAATACATATAATATCCTCGTTCTTTTTTTGTTGTACTTGTTTTAAAATTAGACATCCGTGTGAATGCACAAGCACAAACTAATTATATGTATGACATAATTGCCTATTATATTTTCTTAAATATAAGAATGATTTTATTTCATCATATGATTAAATAATTTTAATAAAAATTTATAATGAGCACATGTTGTAAATATATTTTAATAAATCGGCAAATTAGATGTAATATTGTTATTCTTGGAAGGTAATATAGAGAATTTTATTCTCAGACACTAACTAATACATGAGTCACATTCGATGTCTTTTGGGTCATGACAGTTTGATTTCTTAGTACAACTAGTTGAATAATACAGGAAATAGAGAAAGAAGAGACAATATTATGTCAAATCTCTCTCCTCCTAACAGTTGTATAAATTTGAAAACTCATATCCTTTCGATTCCCTACCTTTCCGCCAAAAACCAAAAGTTTTTAGAAAATTCAAAAAACAGTTAATTTTTTGGGGGTTAATCACACTGATTAAACTCAAGGTTATCAGTTTTTTTTTCTGGCGGGCCAAAAGCAGACCCCCCCCCCCCCATTCAAAGAAATCGCCTTGCTTGAATTTTATTTTTCTTTCTGGTTTCTTTCTCCAATCAAATTTTTCACGTTCAAGCATTCGATTGAGGAAGGTACAAACACATTACTTCTTTTGAAATCCATTCCCCTCCTATCGCATAAAGTTAGTTGCATTTCTTCTTTCCCTTCTACAAACATCTATGATGTTTTGACAATCATCCCCATTTTATGCTCATACCCTAAGCTTTTAAAAAATTTTGTTTAATCTTTATAGGAGTTGAGCTTTGGAGGAGCTAGGAAAAGGAGAGAAAAGAGAGAGGGATCGAGTTGGTGGGAGATGGGGGTAGAAGGTGGGGATCAGGACCAGCTGGTACAATGTGAGGCACAGGGGTCCAATGCCCGCCAAGAGAAGATATTTGTTTCAGTGAGATTGAGACCTCTCAATGATAAGGAAATCCAAAGCAATGACTTTGCTGATTGGGAGTGCATCAACAACACCACCATCCTCTTCAAGAACTGCCTCGGAGAGCGCTCCATGTATCCCAATGCTTATACTTTTGGTGATAATCTCCTTTCACACATACTTTAATTTGTAGTCGGAATTATGCATATTACATAAGCGCCAAGGTTATTCATGTTGTTGCATGGTTAGGTTTGTTAATTAGTTATGCATGAATGGATACTTAAGCTGGTCAGAATGCTCACATAAGATTCTAGTCATTTTGGATTCAAAGAACATTTTTTTTTGGTAGGTTTATCAATCTAATAACCTTGTCAAGAAGTGTGCAATATTGGTCTAGATTACTTTGGATTTGTTTAGTTTACAGTTCGAGTCAAAGTTAATTCATATTCAAATTCTATTTAAAATTCGCGAATTTCCTCCTTGATTTTTGTTTGTTCCATTCTTTTGTGTTTAATTATGAGCAACAGATAGGGTGTTTGGTTTTAATAGCTCCACAAGACAAGTTTATGAGGAAGCAGCAAAAGAAGTTGCTCTTTCTGTCTTGAATGGCATCAACTGTAAGTCATCTTTTGAATTCTGATTACCATTTTCCTTCAACACCCCTCGCCCCATCCCTGAACTCCCTCTAAAAATAAGAGGGTAACTATGATTTACATCTTTCAGGCATCCTAATATTTTGGGTCTGTTTGATGCAGCAAGTGTCTTTGCATATGGGCAAACGAGCAGTGGAAAGACATTCACAATGGGTGGAATAACACAATTCGCTATAGCGGACATTTATGATTACATATACCAGGTACTCAAGCATAACCATCACTCTTCAAAACTATAATTGAGCTTATAGAACATATAAAGTGTGTTACACTAGCATTTCGTCGAGTCAACGTCAGGTTTTCTTTTCTAGTTGTTGGAGTCAAATAATTTGTTAGGTCTCTTTTTTAAGAACATAATTTCTTTTTGGACTGTATAATAGCATGCAGAGCGAGAGTTTGTCGTAAAGTTCGGAGCTATGGAAATCTATAATGAACATGTCAGGGACCTCTTAAGTGAAGATACCACGCCTCTCAGGCTCCTCGATGACCCTGAGGTTAGATTTACAACACTTGATAAACACATTCATATCATCCTAAAGTACCCAAATAAATAAATAAATAAATACTCAAATAAATTATATGTTTTGGTTGACAGAGAGGGACAGTTGTGGAGAAACTAACAGAGGAGATTGTGAGAGACAAGAGCCATCTTCTTGAGCTAATTGCTGTGTGCGAAGGTTAAGACCCATGCTTAGATTGACCTCCTCTCCAGTTCTTTCTTTTCTCATTTTATGAAACACTTATGGAACTGGAAACTAATTAAACGTGATAATGACGTGTGCTTCATTGTATACCTATAGCTCAAAGACAAATAGGGGAGACCTCTCTCAATGAGACTAGCTCTCGATCTCATCAAATTCTCAGGATGGTACGCCATGAAATCATTAGTCCTCATTATATGCCTAATTTTGACTAAATTGAATAAAAAATAACGGGGAATTCATGCAGACGGTTGAAAGTACCCCTCGACAACTTGGGAGGGGGACTGCGAGTATGCTAGCAGCTAGTGTGGTATGTTAAGCCTCTCTTTCTTGGCCTTATAAGAATTTGTGTTTCCCTCGACAAAAGGTAACATGCGTAACTCATTCTCGTTTTTGTTTGAGCAGAACTTTGTCGATCTTGCAGGAAGTGAGCGTACTTCTCAAACCCTAGCAAGTGGCATGAGGTTGAAAGAGGGGTCCCACATCAATCGGAGTCTACTTACCCTTGGAAAATGCATTCGTTCATTAAGGTTAAATATCTTCCTATAACTCATTTGTGAAATCTTCATAACACAAAAGGCAAAAACATGAACACCAAAGATTACATACATGGTGGTTCTGCAAACAAGAGCTTTGCTTGCTAGAGATGTTCATATCACTTCATTTTTGTCCTTTTCATTTCAAAAGTGGATAACCTCGAAAAATAAGATTGTGCAACATTTGGAATTTGGAACTGAATGTGCTAAAATATGGGTTTGATAGACTAAAGATAAAGAAAACTTAACCTTGGTGTCTCACACTTCAGCAGGGTAAACATAAATATGAATAGTAAAATAACGCAGGAGTCTCAAACCCTCCCTTTTCTACAAATTTTATCATGCCGGTTTAGTGCATGGTTGGTTATGTTCTAAAATAATAGTCGTTGAATGTAATACAGCAAGGGAAGAAATGGGCACGTACCATGTCGAGACTCAAAGCTAACGCGCATATTGCAGAACTCTTTGGGAGGAAATGCCAGGACTGCCATTATATGTACAATGAGCCCCGCTCACAGTCACTTAGAGCAGTCCAGAAACACGCTCTTATTTGCAAGTTGTGCCAAACAAGTGACTACCAACGCTCAGGTCAATGTTGTCATGTCTGACAAGGCTTTGGTGAAACACCTTCGGAAGGAGCTTGCTAGATTAGAAAGAGAGCTAGCAAATATGTCATTGGCATCCTCCAAGGGTGACGTCGCGGCTGTTCTTAAGGAAAAGGAACTTCAGATTGAAAAGGTTAACTCTTTTTCTTTTTCTTTTTATCTTTAGGGGTGGGGTTATAATATATTTATTGTTGGGTTAATTTATTTGGTAACACAGATGGACAAAGAAATGAAAGAACTTAGTCGGCAACGTGATGTTGCTCAATCAAGATTGGAGCAGCTGTTAGGATCCGGAGGAAGAACCCCAAGTTCACCCTCACACGATAGTGGATCTCGCCCTCAAACTTCAGAATCCCGAAGGAGCTTATCGTGGTTAGATGATACATCGCTGACATCAGACACGTCAGATTACCAAGGTCTGGACATAGACCTTTCAACGTCTGAATCCCTAAAGTTTCTTCCGGAAAATGAAGGTATTGATCTCATCAATCATCATCGTGACCTCCTGGAGAACTTTGATGACAACCTTTTACCTGATGAACCCACAACTACCCAACTAGTGAGCGTGAGCCTGGCCACACTAGAAAGTCATGCTCTCCCTTCTGACAATCAATCTCCTCGATGGGAGGACATGACCACCCTCAAAAAATACAATGTAGAGATTGAAGACAACTGCAAGGAGGTTCAGTGCATTGAAGAAATTCAAGTGCCAAGCTTTGATAGGATCATAAGAGAGTTACCAGATCCTGTGAAGTTTTCTCCTCAAGAACCAGTCAAAGATGATAAAGGAAGCTTCAATAATGACGAAGAATTAGAAAAGGAAGAGAAAAATGAAGAAGAGAAAGAAAGCTTCGACAAGGCTAATACTGATAAGAATAAAGTGTCATCTGAAAAGAAGGAAGAGCTAAAGTCACCTAACAATCAGGCTGAATATGATGCCCTGGTGAAGAGGATCAAGGAATTGCAGAAGACTATTGAGTACCTTGTGAGTCGCAATGCAATGGCACAGGAAGCCTCTTTTGGTTCGATCGAGTCATCTGATGGGTCAAACCCTAGGAGGCTTAACTTAAGTCGGAGTATGAGTTGCAAGGCAATAATGACCAGCACCGACCCTTCCTCTCCTATGGCTGAGAAGCTCGGGGCTCATCATCGAGATCAGTCCTTTGGTGGGTTCGAGAAAGTGATGACCCCAGATAGGCCTAAAGGCCTACCTAGGGCAAGGGAGGTGAATGGTGATGCCAACAAGAAGTTTTCTAGGTTAGGGTACTCGATTTCCATGAAGAATCCTGTGATGATTGAAGTGAAAGAGGATGCTAAATGTTCAGAAGTGAGTAATGAGACTTCTGAAGTTTCTTGTTATATTACTAGAACAAATGGGGATGCCCAACTTGAGGTTGACAAGCAAATGGAACATGAGGTAAGTACCCATTTTGATTTTTCTTACTTCTAAGGGAAATTTAATTGAGGGACTGAAAAAATATATTCACATCAAAAAAATCAAACCCTAGAGTCTTGCTAGACCATTTTATGTGATAAAAGGTCTCTCTTCCGCCTAGAAACTGCATAAATATTTAGAATTCAATAAGGAATTGAGAATTGAATTAAGGACCAAGCTCATGACTACTTGGATATTTAAAGCACATGCAAATTAACATTGTTTCTTGTTTGATGCAGATGGGCACCATAATAGAGGAAATGGAGGTTGATGAATTGGCGATCCAATCTGATGAAATTGTAGAAGACAGTGTTGTGAAATTTGGAGAAAGTGCAAAAGATGATGTAGTGAAATTCGGTAAAGATGCAGAAGAAGATACAACTAAATATAGTGGACGTGCAGAAGATGATGTAGTCAAATCTTGTGGAAGTGCAGAAGATGATGCAGTGAAATCCGGTGAAAGTGTAGAAGATGATTTAGTTAAATGTGACGAAACTATGGAAGTTGATGTAGTTAAATCTGGTGTAATTGCAGAAGATAATGTAGTTAAATCTATTGAAACTGCAGAAGATGATGCAACTAAATCCAGTGAAGCTAGAGAAGATGATGCTAAATGTGCTGAAAATGTAAGAGAGGCAGTTGAATGTGTTGAAACAGTAGGAGAGAATGCAATTAAATATGGTGAAATTGTAGGTGGCAATGCAGTTGATGTGCCTCAAGGGAGTGAATCTGTGTCAAAGGGTGCCTCCTCAAGTGTTGTGCAATCTGCAATAAGTTGGGAGGAAGAATTTGAATCCCAACGGTCCAAAATAATTGAGCTCTGGCATGCTTGCCATGTACCGCTAGTCCACAGAACCTATTTCTTTGTGCTCTTCAATGGTGACCCATCTGACAAAGTCTACATGGATGTAGAGATAAGAAGGTTGTCTTTCATTAAGAACAAGTTCTCTCAAGGTCAGAAAATCATCATGGATGGTCAAGCTTTTACCGAGGCTTCAAGGTAATGAATCATGGCCCTGTAAATTCCCAAACTACATAAATACAAAGAATTTCATGCTGAAACCTTAAGAGTTGAACGTTATCCTCCATTATTGGCTCAAATAAGCCCCTAAAGATCAATAATGCTTTGCAACTAACAATGGCTAAACTCAAAACCAGAACTCGGCCATATTCAAAAAAAAAAGGAACCAGTATGACAATGTCAATAATTTCCAGTCAAGTTTACTAACAAACCAAAAGAAAAACTGGACAGATTCAGAATCAATCTCAAAATAGTTGTATTGAAATTCAATCACATGTATCCTTAATTTGTTCACGGCACATTGACCTGAGCCATACCCAGCCTGCATAACCTATATAGAACATCCCTAGTTCAAAGTTGTAAGACCAATTCTCTGTCTAAAGAAATGTAAATAATTAGGATTATGTTGGATGAGCACAGTGTGAGGGCCTTGAATCAAGAAAGGGAGATGCTGGTGAAGCAGGTATACAAGAGGGTCCCATCCCAGGAAAGAGAAGCATTGTTCAGAAAGTGGGGAATTGACGTGAACAGCAAGCAGAGGAGATTGCAGCTTACTCGTCGTGTTTGGACTGACCCCAAGGACATGCGACACATCAAGGAGAGTGCGGCCTTGGTAGCTAGGCTCATTGATTTCACTGACGAAACCCAAGTCCCCAAGGAGATGTTTGTTGGTCCAAGCATAACTCCTAAGACATTTAACCGGAGGTCATACAGCTGGAAGACTACCATGCCTTCCATTGCCTGAAGCTTTTGGCCCACCTATATCATGTATACCTAGTATAGGCTCTTACTTTGTTCCCTCTTAAGATGCAGAGCTAATAGAAAGTGCTAATCTAATTTGATTACCATGTTGAAACATTGGTACTACCATTTGGTTCCAATTTGTTGCTTGACTGTGGTTGAGACAATCGCTCTATTGTTCTTGATAGATAAGTGCAAGATGGCAAAATTAACCTTACTCGCTCACTCAACCTGAATGACCTAAACACCAAAAGATCAAAAGTAATAGACACGAAATAGACTTGGGCGCAAAATGAACTAAACTAATCGAGTCAAACTCAAATTTATTTTTCACCAAAGTTAAATCGTTTTTGCATGACAAGATCAAGCAACATGGAATTAACCTAACTCGGACGCCGATGGACCTAAATCATGTTGATTAAAATATAGCCCAACCCAAAAGCTAACTTGACCTGAATAACCAATCACCAAGGCAAGATTGTGTATGTTTTAGCCTCAATATAACTCATGAATGTGGGGTTTTCTAGACTGAAAATTGACATACAATAACTACTCCAGTGTAGACAGCCACTTTCCTACGATCTGAGAAGATTAAAATGTCAGCAGCCTTACACATTTACCTTTGCAAACATGTCCACCTACTGAAAGCTTAACAGCCTCATTCCAAGAGGGGGAAAAATTGAGAAAACCTTTCAAATCGAAAATCCTCAGGAGTAACAAGTAATCCATAGTTGAATAATAACTAACAAAGAACAGGTAACATGTAACAAATAATTGAACATTTATTGACAGAACTGAACAAATACTAGTAGTTAAAAGCTAAACTACTTACATTACTTCAAAAGTAATTTCTTTATGGAAACAGACACAGGCCTTTCCATAAACAAACACACAGCTAGATCAGATGCTGCTTGCAAAATACAGAATGCCATGATCAAACATATATCTATCATGCAAATTATCAAAAATATGTACATTCAAGAAGTCGAAAAAGAAGCAAATTACGATTGGAGGACAGCTCCCTCGACAATCTTCCAACCAGAGTGAGAATGAGACATGTGATACCTAGTAGTGTAGGTTCTGCTGTAGGAATCGTTGTGCTCAGGTTTGTTGACATCTGTCAAGTTGGCAGACTCTTCAAGGGTTACTTCCACCATGGCTCGTTGCCCATCCAAAGACACGGTCACACTGTCGATAGTCACACTCAATAGGTTGTATTCCCAGAACCAGCCATGTTCTGCAATCTCCTTTGCGCGATCTGTCCAGATCTTTAGCATCTTTCCATCCAACACCTAGCATTTTGCATCTCAGGGTTAGGATTTAGGAATTTTGTCTTGTATTGAAGAAACTCACTTCTCATCACAACAGGATTTAATACAGTAAACACGACCAGTGTCACAATTTGGTACTCTGAGTACAATTCAACATCAGGATTTATACATCAAAACACCAGCAGCAGTGGTTACAGAAAGTTGGCACACTAACCTCTGGTAATTTCTCCAGGGAATGGCTTGGTCCCAAAGCTTGAGCTTTTACATCCTGCCATTTTCGCACCAAGACTTCTGCAAGCCTTGCATCCATCTTAGGTATTTCCTTGGCAACATTTTCATGTACTGAAGCTTCTGCAAAATTTCTCTGAATTAGCTCAATGAGTAGCACTGTGTCTATAATCTGGATAGTTGAAATTGAAAAAGATTAATTTTTCAACTTAAATTGTAATAAACTAAAGTAAAATGCTTCATTAAACCTCCTCTACTTCTTTTCTATGGAGTAATAGGTCATGAATGATATCTAAATCTTGGGTCTATTGGAACTAGTCTCTAATTTGCAAAATTTAGGGGTAACGCTGCTACATCCAACCCTCCATACCTCATCCTGTTGGAATTGGAGTATTGGTATTGGTCCCTTTTTTCAAAGTAAAGGCAGCATTGTGCTTCATAAAGCATGTTATAATTTCTGTCTTGTATTGCAACTTATCCACGACAAACATGTGAAGTCGTTCAGTATGGTGAGCATTGTGTTCTTCATTGATGAAAACTATAAAATGAAACAGTGCCTCAATCCCAAGTTCCCAACATACCAAAACACACAGATTGCATACACTAGTGTGATTTAAAAAAGGAAGAGGGAAAATTAAAATCTAGGCTCTTTCAGTTTTGCATGGCATTATAATTGGTGCTACTCCTTGCATATGCTATGTTCAAAGACATTCAAATAATAATGCCACTGTCACATGCCTATCCACAAAAGAAAAAAGAACTGCTGCATTTGCCAAAAGGGTTACTTTTACTCTATAACATCTTGGAGCCAGTTCTTCATATTAAAAAAGTAATTACTGCTCAGACGGTGACCTTTTTTTTTTTTTTGAAATATAGTACTCTCAAAACAGAAAGATTGGGAGGGGGGGGGGGTGTTGGTTACTCATACCAGCACTGGAGACATCAGAAGCAATTACTGAACCAGCGTTCTCTCGCTTAATTGTGGAACCACTTCTACCAGGTACAAGTTTCAAGCCAACCAAAGCTGCCAATCCAATCACAACCCCAGCACACATAATCTTCACGCTTGTATCTTTGATCTTTTCAGTAATCAGTTCTTGTTCATGAATTTCTTCATTGAAATTTTTACCAGATAAATCCACAAAATTTGCTGCATTATCCTGACTAAATTCTGTTTCATACATGTCATTTCCATAGCCATTAAGCCCAACATCTTCTTGTCGTGTTATGCGCTCTTCTGTAGAGCTAGGAGGGAAGACCTTTTTCAGTGCCTGTATCACACTAGTTGCTACATTGTCAATAACTGCAGTAGCCTCAGCGCCGATCCTTACAATTGCTGCTGCCGCAGCTAATGGGGAGCTACTTCCTCCCTCCAACCGTTCCAAGTACCTCAAAACAGTAGGATCATCGTAATAGTCCCCAAGTTTGAATTGGACGCTCCGGGTCTCTCTAAACCTTTGGAAAACAACCTCCATCAACCAAGTCTCCAACAATTTACAAAGGCCTGGAAGCATATCATTATCATCATAATCTCTTGAATTCTCTAAAATGAATTCCACAATTGCTGGATCTCTGTAGGGTGAGCTTTCATTGTCCAGGCCTAACCATGTTCGACAATGATCAAGATCCCCGACTAGAAGTGAGCATAGACCCCTCTCTAGAGCAAAATCTTTCCCATGGTTGGCATTAGTAGCATATAAGGAGACAGGATCTGCTAGTGCTGCCATTTTAGCCTGCTGAAGTTGCTGAAAAAGGTTATCGGCATCTTGAATGAGATGAGGCTTCTTGCCAATGAATGCTTGTGCTACAAGGGCAAGAGCCACTCCATAGGCCTCAAAGCTTTCAGCTGGAATGTTTCTTGGTGTGGCAGTGAAAAGGTCAACCTGTTTTTTTTTTTAAAAAAAAAAACATTAGTTTACTGATCCAACCGGACTCTGATCAGGTATCAGGGTAACCAGGAAAGGGCAAAAATCTAGACTGATTAGGCAAATAGTTGTCAAGCCAGCCAGACTAATGAAATATATCAATTACGCCTTTGATTGAAATGAAATTTCACTCCCACCGAGTAAGCTGCAAGACAGATAGGGGCTTCAGAGAGTTCAGAAACTATATTGAAGCTTAGCTATTCTTCATCTTCCGGACTTCTATTGGTTAACAATTTAACCCAACAGTTCGACAGGCTGGATTGCTCAATCCCTAGGCAGACAGGATCACACATGGCTCAATTTTTAGAGAGTGAGTGAATTGTTGTTCCCAGGTCTTTCCCTCAATCACTCTGGAGAAAACCTTTATCAAGTACCATGCAGTGTCTTGGTGCCACTCACAAGGCTCTCCAGAACAAGGCCAGTCAGACGCATACAACCTTACCCTAAAGTAAGGAGGCAGTACCAAATACAAAAATAAGGTATGTCATGATCCCCTCTCTTTCCACATTCCCTTCTTCACCCTCATAAATCCAGAACAAAAGCATTAATGACTGTAGAGAATGAAAAGTAAAGTGCTCAAAAACATATAACAGAAACTAGGCCAGTGCTGAACTAACCTGCTCCGCTGCTGTCATATGCTGAAAGGCCTCATTCATAAAATCCTCACGGGTAAAACCTCCTGCGATAGCTGCAGCACCACCTCCTCCAACAGACCACAGTATATTACGCACCCCATGGAGGCCTTCGTCTCTTTTCTTTCTATATTCATCGCTAAGAGGCAAAGCCAAAAGCTCCAAAACATAACGTGGATGAAGCTCCTCCAATGTCTCATCAATTTGTGCTTGTAAATCTGGCGCCAGACTGCTAGAACCTTCTTCCTACATAGACAAAAGCACTAAAGTATTACATAATACGCAACAATTTGAAACCACCCTAAAAATGAATACATCAAAACTTTGCCATAGCAATGAATATTTCTCACAATCACTTCCATGGGATTCATTAAGCTAATGGAGGTGGGGGGGAACCAAGATTTTCTACTAAATGCAGCCTGCAGCCTTCAGCGATCATGTTATAAATCAGAATTACATACACAACTACACAAGTATGGTAATGTAAATCACAAGCATGAATTACAAGTTCTCATTCCAAACAACCTATGTTGTTCCAGCTGCTACCAGACATACAGACACACACCCTAAGGTGTAAGTATATTGTACACTTCTTTTTTTAAAAAAGCCAAATGTTCATAAAGCATTTATCTATGGTTCCTAGAAAAAGACCCTCATCTATTCTCTCTTCTCTAGCAAGCTTTGATATTCATCAAAAATTCATTTTATGTTCATAAAAAGGCTGTCAGTTTCATAAATATAAACATTATTGTTTATAAGAAATAAATCATCCGTTGTGATTGTACTGTACTACATCTAGCCATGCAATTTTCAACATCAACATACTTCCATAGTTCTTTCCTGTGTCTTCAGATATACGTGGATGTTCTGAGAACCAATGACAGAGAAGCCATTAAATCAAAAGATCCAATTTTGAGTTTCCAGTTTTGCATATAGCCAGATTTTCTGAAGTGTCAAAGCAGCCCGTTAATGTGTTATTTAGACAATTGTCAATGCACATCAGCCTCAGGCAACCATGTCAGACAGTCAAATTCTCAACATGGATATCACCACTATGCCTTTCATTTTCAAAAGTGTTCATCAAATCACCATGTTTAAGACAGAATGAGCACTCATTTTGGATACGCAGGCACGTAGAGCAATGCATCATTTCAACACTATCAAAAACATTATGCTTGAGCTTTGAAATTCCCACCTGCAAGAGCTTCAAAGCTCTTTCCAAGGCCTCACAACCATAGACATAATCAGGAGGGTTCAATTCCATCGCGTCCCTCGAGAGATCAACAAAAGCTAGAGCCATCGCCAAGACGATATCATGCTTGAATGACCTGGGCAGTCTCTCTCTCAACAAAGCATCCCCAATCCTAAGAACTAGTTCAGCTTCCCCTGTCTCTTGTAACACACACAGTGCTCCAGGAACCTACAACATCAAAAAGCTACCAAATTGAATTATTGAAGTACATAAGCTGCTCAAGCTAATGCCACTAACATTTGTAAAAGTTTCCCACGAAATATGTTAAATAAAATATCCAGTGCTTTGCGTATCCGATGTCAGAAAATTTTGTTATGCCCGCAAATATTTATGCGTTTGAAATCAACAAATGCCCATAAGTATATTAATTAGTAAAAATCATTTGCAAACACAAATCCAATTGAAAGAAGTTATTCAGTTGGTAACTCCAAAAAACACATTTCCAATTTTTTGAGCCCTTAACATGTTAAAAGACATTGCTATGTTGCTATATGTCTACTGCCGAAACATAGCACAAAGGGTGTCATTTTCTAGATTCAATGCTAGCTACATTGCCCATCTCAAACATAAAAAGAACAACATACCCCTAAACTTGACAACTACTGTTTATCGCCACTTACTCATAATTGAAAGAATTCAGAAACTGATTTGCAAAAGATTGCGTTGAGTTGGAAAAATTGACCTTATCAAAAGGGACATCGAAAAGAGTAGTTTCTTCAAAATCCTCAGAGAGACCGACATTGTAATCCCTCCTGGAACTAGGGTTAGAAAGAACGTCACAAGCAGCCTGAAGAATCTGTCTTCGAGCAATGAGGCAATCCTGACTATAGCCATTCTGCGGGGGCTTTGAAACCCTATTTTCATAAGCCCTCCTTATCCCATCTCCCAAGAAATGTGTCTCCGCACCCAAAACCTACACAAACACAAACCGTGAGCAATGAATCACAACAATGGCGGCAACGAATTCAGAATTGGGTTTATCAATACAAGAATGAGCTGTGAGTAGAGACAGACATAGATAGAAATTAGCACAGGATAGAAGACCTGATAGAAATTGAGGGGAATTGAAATGTGGCGGTCAGGAGGAGAAAGAGAAGGGGGAAGAGAAGTGAGAGTGGTGGTGGTGGAGGTGGTGGTGGGTTCGGCGGCGGAGGTGGGGAAGAATTGGAAGTCGGAGAGGAGGCGGTCGGCCCATTTGCTGCCGGAGAATGAGGTGGAGGCGGTGGAGTTGGTGGAGGCAGCGGTGGTGATGCGGTGGTGGTGGTGGAGGAGGAAGTCCTTGTTGGTGGAGAAAGAGAGTGGTGGAGGTTTAGGGTAGCAGAGGCTTAAGCCCCGTAAATGTGACACAGCTTCCATCCTGTTGTTGCGGAGGTAGCCGGAACAGTGTGTGACTCTCACTGAGTGACCACTCAAAACTCTGCTGTTTCCGGATTTATGAGTGCATTGTGCCCCCAAAAAACCCAAAAAACCCGAACCGACCTTGAGTTTTTCTTCTATCTCAAAACCCTTTAAAATAATATATTTTTCTTTCGAAAAGAGTCCTTTTATTATCACACAAAACCATATACAACTATTTATTCATGATTAAAAAAAAAAACTCTATTTATTTATGAGTGTTTTTGCTAGCCTATGAGCATCCTTAATTTGTAATCTATGTGACCCACGGTATTTATTTTGCATTCGTAAGGGAGAGATAGAGAGGAGTATTAGAGAGAGAATCACTTTTTTCAACAATATCAACCAAAGTTATGAGGCAGGAAAAAGGGAAAGGGAAAAAGAAAAGGAAACGACAAAGATCTTTACCAAGGTAGAGGGAGAGCAAGAAAAGGAAAAAATATGTCAGAGATAGAAGGGGAAATCAGGTAAGAGAAAGAAGAAGGAAAATCTAATAGCGGAAGAAGAGAAGTGAACCCGAGAAAGAGCTATGAAAGGAGAAAGATCGATGAAGTTTGAGTCCTAGTGGTGGTTAAGTAGCTGTAAAATCAAGTTTTAGTCACTGTCGTTTACGCCCCATCTACCCGATGCTTGGTGTTCCTTGTCCATAATTCAAACCAACCTAGCGACGTGGAAGGTTGGGTAATCAGAAGGATATCAAATTTGACAATTAGTAGGGTTAATGAGATTTGACGCAGATTAAGGGGAGTGAATGAAGTGATTGACTTTTCTGGTGGCATGTGCGCAGTCTCCGATTGGAGAGCTAAACTGATGAGAGGGAAATAGTGAAGGAATATCGTCTTAAATGTAGCCATATCTGCAAAATTAAAGATCGGACCTCAAGGATAGTTAATGAAGGAAATGATGTTAAATGTGGCGCTTCTCAGAGACTAGCCTAGCGACGGCGGAAGTCATGATGGCGAGACTTCTCTACAGATAGCCTTTACTTTTTCAGTAGAGAACTCAAGAGATCGTTAGAGGTTTGTTTCCTTTACGAGTTTTTCCTATAAATAGAACTAAGCAAAAATGGCAATTGGATAGAAATACCTCCCCCCCAATAAAAGGCATCCTTTCAAAAAGATGGGTTCCTTCCACTAGAACTTTTTCTCGTTGTTCCACCCCTTCCACAACCCTAGCCTATCTGACGAAATTGACTGCCCATTCATTAGAAAAGTGATGGCAGTGGAAGTGCCCGACCCAGAGACAGAGTCCTGCCTAAAACGGAACCGACAAAAGGAGATGGAGGTCATACCAACTTGCTGCGACCACCACACAATTCTGGGAGGTTAAAGGGAGGGTGGAGGTGGAAGAAGTGGAGGAGGATGATGCTTTGTTCCTGATCAGAGTTACCAAGATGGAAGATGTCTATGATCTGGTACGTGCTCAGAATGCTACCGTGCAAGGAGCACTGATTGTTCTCAAGTATTGTGGGGAAAATGGTATCCCAGAAAAGATGAACTTCAACATCACCCCTCTCTGGGTTCAAGTAGAAGGACTAACTTTCAAGCACCGAAGGCAATCGGTCCTTAAAGCTTTAGGGTCAGTTGTGGGAGAGTTCGTAGAGTTAAACTTTCTAGAGGAGATGAACACAAGCAAGGATCGCATGAAATTTCGGGTGAAGAAGTATAGAGACCCCTGGTCCCAGGGGTTTCTATTAAGACGCCGACGTCGGATCCTGTCTAGGCCAAGTTCAGATAGGAGGTATCTTTTGCATGTATAAGAAATGTGGGCTGGTTGGCCATAAAATTGCAGATTGTCGGGTACTACTTGGGTAAGCTGAACGAGGCACGGTCCGACGTTTCTAGGAGTGGGAACAACTAGCTGTCCCATTCTGGATAGTTAGTAGCCACTTTACTCCCACAAAATTTATGTTTTTCCTTCTGTTGAACCTTTCCTTACAACAAGGTTCAAAAGGGGAGTGCATGTTTAAGCTAAATGGCCACTGCCCAAAAGGACTATGTCCAAGGGACTGCCGCCCCCCCCTCCCCACAAGGTACATCTCGCGCCTATGGGCCGCTATAACTATCCAAGAAGACACTTGAAACTGGAAAGATAAACAAACCCACCCGGTAGACTGCCAAGCTACAAGTCTTACGATACAGGAGCGGGATTCTCTAAAAAGCCAAGGTCGTGATACAAAGTTGAATCAAAAACAAAAATACCATACGGACTACATGCCAGAGGGGGGGATCAGGTGGTTCCTGCGGGATTACCAATGATCACTGTCCCAGAAGCCCCGACGCTAATGAGAAAGAGGAAGCAATCAACAAAAGGTCAGAGAGCTGCTGGAGGGGACGTGCATGGCATGCATGACTAGAGTGGCAGCAGCTCCAACCCCTTTGGACCATCAGCAAAGATAAAAATTCTTGGGACGGGATTACACAAAGCAGCCCGATGGGTAAGGAGTAAAGGTCCCCAGCTGGGGAAGGCAGTGATAGACAACGACGAAGGAGGATTCCGCATGATGGCTCCTGAGCCGCCGGAAATCCCTGACCAGAGGATGGCTTCATCACGTGTTTGGGCTAGACCAGGCCAACCCTTGGTATCTCACTTTAACTTGACCCTAAACAGGTTCAACCAGCCCCAGTCAACAACAACAATCACTAGGAATGGGACAGTATTTTGAAGACGCAACAAAGAAATGGGAGACTTGACCCTAAACATCAAGTATGCTGACCCCACTCCCATTATTGCTTGTCAACAATGATTTGGTCATGGGTTCACCTTAACAGGGCGGGGGAAAGGTTAGTTATTCGCCAAACAACCCTGTTATCATTGGGTCACCCACAATGATTACATTCCCTCTTTTGGATGCATTAATGGCCTCTATAAGAGGGCCAACGACATCTACCCTTCGGCTATAAAAGGATCTAACCAGTAGGATGGAAGCCTCATCCAGGCATCTTACCCACAACAAAAACTGACCCTTATTCATCATACTTCAAGTCGGAGCTCATCACCAACAATTGGAAATATGGTCACTGCGAATCTTGCACATTTGAAAATGGAGGAGCACGAGGGAAATCATTGCAACATCCTCCTCAAACTCAGCTTGGAAACGGAGGAGAAAATGGATTTCTAGATGGAGCAAAGGCCGAAGGTACCAGAAAGCTCAAAAGACAAGGAAGTCACAATGTCAGAGGGATGGATCGTGAATGAGGATAACAATAAGGAAGACAAAAGTAGGCGACCAAAAAGCGTTGACCTTCCAACAATAAAAGGGGAAGATACTAAGTGGTTCAAGCAAGGAAAAAGGAAAGCAATTTTTGAACCAAACTAGGATGTACGCTCATGGTTAGCAGTGAAAAGGAGGAAGTCTATTCTACACTAGTGAAGCTTATCAACCCAGCAAAATTGAGCCTGTTGCACTCTACGACGCCATTTTGGAACTCACACCTCTATTAGGATACACAACAGAAGTAAAAAAATTAAAAAAAAAAGGAGTCTGGGGTTCAATGGGAAGTTTTTTAAGAGAAGAGCTGAGACTAAAGGGGGCTGGCTAGAAACAACCCTTAATCAACAAATGAAAGCCTGTGCGTGGAACTCCAAAGGTATTGGAAGTGCGGAGACCTCTGTAGTTCTCTACCTGTGATGGATACTCCGCACTCATTCCCCAAATCTTTTTTGTTTGTTTGAATGTAAAACCTCGCTGGAGGTTGTCAAGAAGAAGTTGTTTTTCTTGCCTATAACATTTCTAGGTGGGTGTAATGTTGAAGGTAATAGTGGCGGTATCACCATCTTTTGTAAGAAAGGCTTGGATGTTTTCGTTAGGTATGCTAGTAGTAATGTAGTAGTATGACGTGTGAATAAAGTGGGGAATGTTCAAGGTACTTTTGTTTTGTCTATGGAAATCCTAAGAAACACAAAAGATGGTATGGGACGAAATTAAGGAGCAATGTCACACAATTTCGAGCCCACTTGTAGTAATGGGGGATTTCATTTGAATTCTCATGACAGAAACTAGGGGGACCTCAAGACATACAAGGGAAGGAAACGTTCCAAAATTGGAGGCAGGAAATGGGCTTAATTGAGATCCCTGCAATAGGCGTCCATTTCACCTGGACTAACAATAGGTTAGGGGACGATCTTATCATAGAGACCCTTTATAGGGGATACCTCTCAAGCTTAGGTCTGAATCACTACCCCTCAGGCTTCTACTCAACCTCCCTATCATTTTTTCGAACTACAACCCAATAATCTATCACGACTCCAGCAATGGCCCAAAAATGAGGAATGGGGGCTATAGGATAGAAGCTTCGACGCTTAGCTCTGAAGAGCTAGTGGAAATACTAAGAGTGCAATGGGAGGAAACACAAAGAACCCTCCATAATGTCTTCATAGTAGTTAGAAGTTTGAGTCATCTACGGAGTTGCTATACAAAATGGAGTTTGGAATGGAAAAAATGAAGGAAAATGAAAATGGGGCAACTGTAGAGAATATCAAAGCCATGCAAATTGAGCTTGAAGAGATTGGCTTAACAAGGTCTAGCCTAGAAGCGTATTGCTGTGCAAAAGCAGAGGGACATGAAGCTCTGGCGTTGGCTGACATTTATTGGAAACAAAGATCAAAGACCAGGTGGAATGCAGAAGGGGATAAGGTAACAAAGTTCATTTTCAGAAACTTTAAAAACCAAAAACAGGTTTGCAATATCAAGAGGTTGGAATTGAAGATGGGTTCTAGACTGATTATAAGGTCCAAATGATGGATGAGGCTATGAGATTTTACAAAAGACTTTTCCAAAAGCCAAGTTTGATGGTAGCCCATCCCCCACAGCTGTGGCCCGAACCATTAAGAATTATCAAAAAAGTCTGTCAAGGAGAGATAAAGACACACTCTGTTACTCTTTCTTACGGATGAGGTCCTGCGGGCAATGAAGCAACTTGAGCCTTACAAAGCCCCTAGCCTTAAGAATTATCATTTTGTTGTTGGAGGGTTCAACAACAATATTTTTACTTTATTTGTCCGGGGTCCTAGCATCGATGTTTAAATGTAAATTCAAATTAAGGGCTTGATCTTTTTAATTTATGATAAAAAAAATTATCACCGGTATTTGTTAACAGATTTCTTATATGTATCCCGTGAAGTTAGGTGTAATTACAAAGTTACCCGTGTTGTTCATAATTTAACATTCATACCCCTAACATTTACTACCAAATACATTCCCAATTAAGCCTGATTTTCAAAACTTTAATGAACCAAAATGTCCGTGCCCATTGTAATCACCGGATTTTGTCTTCGGTGATTTAGATAAATGTTGTTTCATTTTTTGGAAAGACAATTGTATGGAAAGAGCATAGTGTGTAGCAACCAAACCAACCCAAAGCCGAAGCCAAAACCCAACCCAACACGTGCAATGTCAAAAACTGAAAGTACTCACACTACAAGATGGTTTAAAAAATAAGACCGTTCCGAACGGTCTCAGCTAAGAATGAACGGTCGCGCCAGAGGACGCGCGACCGTTCAAAACGGTCGTTTGAAGTACCATGCGACCGTTCAATGAACGGTCGCTAATTAGCGACCGTTCATGAATGGTCACACAGGCGGGCGACCGTTCATGAACCAGCGCCCGCCTCTATGACCGTTCATGAACGGTCGTCCGCTTTACATTTTTTTTAATTTTTTTTTCTTTGAGGGTTCCCTGAATTGATATTTGAAGTATATATTTCAAGTATAAGCGCCAAACGGTCACAAAATGAACGGTCGCAAAATTAATATATATATATATATATAATTGAACGGTCGCAAACATTTATATATATATATATATATATATATATATATATATATATAAGTGAACGGTCGCAAAATATATTACATATTCCAACAGTTAGTTTTTATAGTTGTCCTCACAAACACTACGAAGAAGGGTCATGTGGAAAAGAAGAGCTATTAATGAAATTGGAGGGAGAGAATTGACCGCTTCAGGGCGTCCCCTGCTGACGTTGATTTTGTTTTACTTGGGACAATCTTCCTGCAAGTTGGCTCAACATCTGCTGGTATTGGGAGACTTGACTCCTCAAAGGCTTTTGTTCAGCCACCAAGGAAGCATAAGCAGATGGGGTAGCGGTGGATGAGGAAGAAGATCCCTGACACTTGTGGCGTCCATAGCGAGGCAGCCTTTCATAAAACATGCCGGTCGCGGATCCCATGCCGAAGACAGACTGATTTTTGACAGAGAACCCACCAGCAACATTGTAGAACATAGTGTTCGCTTCTACAGAATTGGGCTCCACGTCCGCTGCAGCTACTTGCTCAAGATAATCATTCTGCAAATGATCAACATTTTTTATAATGAGCAACCACAACTACATGATCAAGATGTTTCTCATTTATGATAATGAACTAAAGGTAAAGCAAAGTGGTCAAGTTGTTTCTTATCAATTCAAGATGGATATAACTAAAAGAACCACCAAAGGAGTGTCATCAAAGCACATTATCATATAAGTTCGTCATCAAAGCATATTATCAATAGATGCCACAACTAAGGGAATATAGAGAGAGTTACAGGGAAATTTCGGCAAAGTTTCCTCTGTAATATGGACTATCCCAACTTCATAATACGAAACATTAACCTGCAAATGACAATTTAAACTCAACTTGTAGAATAAGGGGCTACACGCCCACGTTACCACAACCAACAACAATTCCACAGGCCGATTAATCCTATAGAGTCACACGCTCGTTTCTAAACATAAGTTAAACATTCCAACTTACTACAACAATTCCAACATATAATCAAGTAACCATATACGACAACACGCCGATTAATCCTATCGAGTCACACGCTCGTTTCTAAACATAAGTAAGACATTCCAACTTTCAACAACAATTCCACCATATACGGCCACACGCCGGTTAATCCTATCAAGCCACACGCTCGTTTCTAAACATAAGTTAAACATTCCAACTTTCAACAACAATTCCAACATATAACCAAGTAACCATATACGACCACACACTGATTAATCCTATCGAGCCACACGCTCGTTTCTAAACATAAGTTAAGCACTCCAACTTTCAACAATAATTCCAACATATAATCAAGTAACCATATACGGCCACACACCGATTAGTCCTATCGAGCCACACGCTCATTTCTAAACATAAGTTAAACATTCCAACTTTCAACAATAATTCCAACATATAATCAAGTAACCATATACAGCCACATGCCGATTAATCCTATCGAGCCACACGCTCGTTTCTAAGCATAAGTTAAAATTCCAATTTTCAACAGCAATTCCAACATATAATCAAGTAACTAATCTAACATATAACCGACAAACTTTAGAAGGAAATGACTTACATAAACTTTGGCCGATTTCGGGTCACTCTAGTGCTTGTTACCCTCGGCGTCTTGCTTGCAATGATATTGCTCTATGACGTCCGCAGGGCTTGGATGGATCCCGTCATTAGCCTAGGAATATGATTTGAAACATTACAGATATAACATTGGAATTTGTAATGATGAAAATCGTCAAAGAAAGATTATTGGAGACTTACCAGTTTACGAAAGTATTTACCTGCGGACATCGAGCCACCGTAGTGCAGATTATGGGTCGGGGCTTTGTTCCGGTTCGCCGTGAATGCATCGACCCGACGCTAGTAGTCCTCTGCCCCTAACACCCACATCCTCGCCCGAATGTTCATTGGCAAATGGGGGATCGATTTGTTCATTGGGGCCTTTTTCTCCCGATGGACCAGGCCCTTAAGGAGGTGGCTGAATTTTGTGTGCCACATATTGAAGACTTCCTTAGCCAGGTTCATTTCATACTCGAACCGTTTCTCTACAAGAACAAATAAAAAAACAAACAATTACTATGCCATATATACTAACGAATTCCAAAAACAAATAATTTCATTCCTAAGTATTGCATTCTTACATAGAAAAATTGCCAATAAACCATTTTATCGCCATCTTTCATTTTTGTGGCGCAAATAGCCTCCCCTTGGTAATGGGACCGTATGCTCCCCAACACGACCCTTTTACCTCAGGCATGGAAATCCTACAAGAAACGAGCAACAAGTGAGAGCATTGCAATAGTTATTAATTATTATGTATTGACCAAATTTTAAGTTGACATACCAGTCTTCCCCCCTAATGAGGGGGATCCTCGAGTTGGCTGGGTAGGGAGGTAAACCGGGCTGGGTTTTCCACAACGGAGATGGTGGGACCATGGCGTATTGTTAAGCTGCACTATAATAGCCAATAATTGACCGCACAAAAGTTGAATTTAAAATTCTTTTTGATTTGATGCATGCAGTGAGTAATCAAATAACAATCACGAAAACGAATTCATTTAAAACCAAACAAAATAAAAAATGATTTTTAAACTTTAAGATCGCATAACGTAATAAAAACAAATGACTGTTCAAACCTAGAAACTAATCGTACACGTGCGACCTACTCATCATCATCATTAGTAAGCAACTCAACAAATGCTGCATTTTCCAATACATCATTCCCTTCTAATTCATCGTTTTCCACACCCTCTGGTATACCCCTGTAGGGCCCGCGGCCCGGAGGGCATGGTCCCCCACGGAGGGTCGATTCGACGTAGGGTTGCTTATTTTTTTATAGGGTACAAGTTTCAATAATTTCCTTTAAGTTATAGAATATTTTCCGTGCGCTTAAATGCCGAATCGGGTCAACTCTTTTACCTCAAAATTACAGTACAAGTATCTATTCGGAATGGCCCATGAGCCCGGTGTGATCGGAGATCCACGCGGATTTCTCAGATTACCCGAGGCCCGGACCCATTCCGAATGGGATATTGGTCTTTAGACACCAAAATGGTGGACTGGTTTGCATCTGACCCAAAATCCGCGAGGATCTCCCGGCCAATACGTACGACACAGTCCATCACCTTGGGTTCAGTGACCTTTCGCAATTAGAACAAGGATCGATCGGACCGCGGCGTAAATCCACGCGGATTTCTGAACAGTGCTCCTGGCTGAGGCGCTTGTTCCAGTTACGGGTGCTGAAGATTTGAGCAAAGGGTTCGGCCCCAAATGACATTAATTTGCATAAATAAAAAGGAGTCGCCAAATAATTTTGGAAAAAATTAACAAAACAAAAAAAAAGAAAAAAAGATGACTCCGGTCTCGAACCAAAAAAATCAGATCCGGGGGTAAAGGTGTCGGTGTAGGGGGATGCCCTTGCACCGCCCGCCGAAGCGGCCTTTACTAGGTCGGGTTTTACACATTAATAAAAAGTAAAGTTGTCACGAATTAAGGAAAAAAATGTATGCATTCGGAATGAAATGATAAAGTTCACATACTGGATGAAATAACAAAAAAAACGAGAAAAATAAACTAAATTACAGCGGGCGGGGATCTACCGGCTACATTGTTACATATTTTAGAAAAAAAACGAAACGAAATTGAACGAAAGAAAAGATGGAAAAGATAGGAAGGGTGGCGGATTGTACCAAATCCGCGCGGACCTGATGTGTGCCCAAGAACTGTGTGATGAACTCAACCAGTGAAATCCACGCGAATTTCACAAACTCTCTCAAGTTTGCCTGGAAACTGTCCCAGTTTTTCTGGAGATCTCCCGCCGAGAAGAAAAATTGCCAACCTCTCGAAAGGATCCGCGCGGATCCTTAAATAAGCAAAGGGGGAGAAGGTAGTTTTCGATTGCACGAAATCGCGCAACTCCTCCTGCCGCAACCGCTTCGGTTTACTTACCGTTGAAAAAATAAACCGCCATGCTTGACCATAATCGCACGGATCCGCGTGATTAGGTTGACCGAATCCGGATCCACGCCGATTTCGGTTGACCGACCCAAGATCCGGACCACGCGGATTCTGGTTGACCGGTAATCGGATCACGCGATTTCTGGTTGACCTGCACTCGGATCCACGCGATTTCTGGTTGACCTGCATCCGGATCCACGCGATTTTGGTTGACCCGATCGGATCCACGCCGATTTTTGGTTGTTATCGACTTTGGGCCGATCAGTGCAACTTTGACATCTTGGCCCAAATTCATGAAATCGCGCAACCTTCATATTTTTGCTCGGTTGGATCAAATCCGGCAATCGAGGATTTCTGGGCCAAATCTGCTAAATCGCGAGATCCTGTGGGATTCAAAAATCCGCAAGACTTGCTTTTGAGCCGAATTTATGCGAGTTCGACAAATCCGTGACTCCCACGCCATGCTAGGCTAACAAATCCGCGTGACTCCCGGCTGCCGGCTAGGTGACAAATCTGCGTGACTGCGAGCTGGTGACAAATCCGCGTGGCTCTAATAGAATTTTGGCTGAACTTTGGCGGGATCCGCGAGACTCAGTGAATTTTGGCCGGATCCGCGTGACTCGGTGGACCTTGGTCCGATCCGCGAGGATTTTACGGGCGAATCTGTGAAATCTGCGTGGTACTGGGCAAATCCGCGAGGATTTGTGCTAGGCCGGCCTGGAAAATCCGCGTGGATCTTCTTGGGTTGGTCTTGGAATTCCGCCAGATTTGTATCGATTTGTCTTTGGTGGCTGGAAAATCCGCGTGGTTTTCTGGGTTAGTCCACAAGAATTTTCTGGAGTCTGTCGAGCAAATCCGCCAGATTTTAACTGGGTATCTTGTGGATGCCAGGTATTTTCCTGGTCTAGAACATTATTTTGGTGTCTACAGTTAGCCCCCACTTTGACTGAGTCTGAGTAAGACGAAAGTCAAAGTATGCTTTGAGACTGTTGGGGCTAGTCTGTTGGATCTTCCTGGGTTGGCCCGAAAAATTGGTCGGAGGTGATCTGACTGAGTTGAAGTGTGGCCGGAGGTAGTCCGATCTGGAAATGCTGGGGGTTGTCCAAGACTTGATTAATTTATCGGGGGTAGCCCGAACACTTGGATGGTATGCGGAGGTAGTCCGCTTGAAATTGCTGGAGGTAGTCCAGGCCTTGATGAATTTCTCGGGGGTAGCCCGAACACTTGGATGATATCCGGAGGTAGTCCGCTTGAAATTGCTGGAGGTAGTCCAGGCTTCGACGATTCAAGGGTAGCTTGAATGCTGGAAATTGACCGGAGATAGTCCGATGCTGACTTGGTTGCTGGAGGTGGTCCAGGCTTTGATGAATTTCTCGAGGGTAGCCCGAGTCGTATTCAAGGATTGGTACCTGCAAAAGACACTTAAGTTTATGAGTATGTCATTATTATTATCTTAAAGGATAAATGAGGATAGTGGAAAAAAAATCCTGCTATCCGATGTGAAAACTCCCTGTCAGCCGATGGGGATTGATGAGGAACTCAGGGTTCCAACTTGACGATGGAGGATCAACACCTAGATGGAGTTGGCACAACTTTGTTTAAGTCGAGATAAGTCTTGCCATGCTTGTGTTGGAATCTACAAGATACTGCTTTAGCTCAGTTGAGTCTGTCATGTTCGATGACAGAATCCTCGAGGAACCCGGGAATCTGGCTTGATGGCATAACGTGCAAGGGACACGAGAATGAAGGACTCGCGAATCGGCGAAGCACCCCGATGGGTTTGGAGAATCACTTTTTAGCTGCTTCAAACTACAACTCTAATTCTCTCCATGATGATCCTGAGTCAAATTTATGATAAGACATTTGCTTATGTTGACATTTAGTAAAATCGCCGAGGATTTCTGCTTTGGGATCAACAAGGACTTGAAGCTCCCCATTATGCTTCGCTTGGTGAGTTCACGAAATTCTGCGAGAGCTTTGCACCCAATTGGAGCCTGCGGAAGATTTGTACATGTCTGAAGTCTTGCTTTTGATCACTAAAGTTTGCGACATGTTTGGTGTAAGCTCCACTATCTTGTTGGGCTTAGTCCAAAATTGGAGAGAGTTTTGGGACATGCCTTGCAAGATCTTTGGTGATTGATTTAATCTCTGCTGAAGAGCACCGAGTGCATGTATAATGCTTAGACCGTTCATTTATCTTTTATGATGCAATGGATGGACTCTATTTCTCTAATAATGCATGATGCTAATGCACTCTATACAAACTATCTTTTTAATTCATGAGGATGCAAGACACACATGCAACGAATATGAGAGTCTAGATATTGAGTTGTGGTCGATAACACTGGAAATATTAGAACGCTTCAAATAGAGGGAACCAAAATCCACGAGCCTTTTTAGTCTTCACTGCACTTCACTCGACCCCTTTTGCAAATATGTGATGAATCTTAATCAATATCCTGAAACACCCTAGTTGTAGACCTCGAGGGAACCGCGAGAGCTTTTGTCAACACGGAATGTGCCAAGACTCCGGTCGGACTTAAATAATCGACGAGAGAAGAAGTTTGAGTCTCTATGGGTTATAAAGTCCACGAGAGCTCTTAGAAAAATTTCGCACGAATTCTGCCTTAGCCCGCTTGAGCATGACCTGAAAATTGGATAAGATCCTTTTGGGAAACCACTCAAAAGAAGTTACTTTTGTTCAATTATTTAGGCGGACTTTATAAAAGCTTCCTACGTATCCACTTTATGAGTGAAATCAGGCCATCGTAGTTCAAAAGGTGGAGTAAGTATTTAGTTGCTGACGAAATAGGTCAGTGGCTAATAACTTAAGGATAGTTCTTTGGTTACCGTCACGGTTGCTATATTTGGCCTTGTCTTTAAGGCATAGAATTTTCTTAGTTTGTCCAGTTTTGTTGAAGCTTCTTGACTCATATGTGAATATACTAGGAGGGATATGCTCGGGGTGATAAGCCACCAAGAGTCCGTAAGAACTTCATGAATGAGAAATCTTCCTAGGATGTTGTGCCAACAAAACCCGCATTTCCAAGCCGAAATTAATATATGTGAACATGCTTTTGTAAAAGTTGTTCAAGAGCTTGGCTTCTAGTATTAGACCCGATGTTGAACATGCTTAAAAAAAGTAGTCCAATTATACAATCACCTGAGAAATTTTCTTTAAAATTGTGGACCATGCAAGCTGCCATGAAAATATCCAAATGATCTCATTGCCCAAAAATTCGCGAGGGATTATAGGGACTTGACTTGTGATGAACATGCTTAAAAAAAAGTTGTTCTTATGTAAAATGTTGCTAGAAGAATTGATGATGAACATTTTCTCTTGAAAATCCTGCGAGGGCTTTTCCACAAACATCTGTTAAGACTTTCCTTATCTAGCTTATTGTTACTGGATAGTAGAGCTTGACCTTGCTATCCGATGAACATGAAGGAAAGTGACAAGACCAACGTGTCATTTCCACGAGAAGAGATGAGAACGAAATGCCTACTCTTAGGCACCCTAGATTGACTGCTAAAAGGTGAGCAAAGGGAAAAAAATTTTGTCCCTGGATGCAACTTGTAGTGATCAGAAATTGTATCTTGATAGCCCTCAATTAAAAAAAGCGGAGGGAAAGAGAAAGCCCCGGTTTGAAAGGAAGACAAAAGGGAAAAGAAAGCCCCAATTCGAAAGGAAGACGTGCAGAGAGGAGAGAAAGCCTCAGGTGTAAGCCATGAAGAAAAGAAGGTGTGAGACTTCACGAGCAAGACCTCATATCACATAACAATAAGACCATGAGAGAAACAATGATGCATAAGGTCAAAATCATGTCAAAGCAAACTCTATTTCAATACTATGAGCGTAAAACCAAGACACAAAACCTTACACTATGTTGTACCTCTAAACAATCATGTATCACCTTAGCAATTGGTGAGCTAGTGAAGCTAGTAGATCCTCACTTTAGGTAAAATGGAACACTCCTCTCAATGTGTTTAGAAATATGTAAGGGTTCACTCAAACTCGTTCGATGCATACAATGCCATAAGCTTGCAAGACTCTCAACCCTCCATCATCGAGGACAACATGCAAAAATGCTAATCATGAGGACTTTCAAAAGGTTGTAATGTGGTTTAGGCTAGGGTAAGAAGGGAAATTATTTGGGAAATGTGGAGCTAGGTAGCCAAGTACCTAAAGAGCAACGACATTTCCACTTCATGCAGCGCAACACCTCCAAAAGAGCGCAAAACATCCCCAACAAATGAAACTTAGGATGGAGTACTAAAAATCTAAAATAAAAATAAAACTGCGTCTTACTTTTTCTTTTTTTCTTTTCTCTTTTTTACTTTTCTTTGTTTTTTTCTTTGTTTCTTGCTTTTTTGTTGTGAATTCCCAATTTTTGAACTTTTTCTTTTCTTTTTTTTTCAATGAATAACATGAATATATAAAGAGCAATTCAAATCCCAGTAGTCACAAGTTATAACCTTTGAGAATAAAAAGGGTAAAAAAGATATTCAACAATGTACTTCTCTTGTAGCAACAAACCGACTACTCACTCTCAATAATCGACCACGAAACAATTTCAAACAATCGAATCGTTGCTCATTCTATCCTGGCTAAAGGTAGAAAATTATGTAAAGGCCAAGGGTGCACACTTATAGGGTAAACAACAAGACAGGAAAAAGGGTTAGCAAGGGCTTGCAAAAAGAGGTCAAAATGTCAGGTGGCTATTTGGCTATGTAGCTAACAAAAAGATGCCTCAATCATATTAACTCAATGCATATGCCAAATGTGATTTTAAGGAATGTCAAGCCAAGCTCTAGAGATGCACACATGGAAGAGTTACACACAAAAAGAAAATTGAGACTATATATATATAATGAATAGTCTATGAAGGCTCAAAATCTCACGGGTTATTCTACTAACTCTTCAACTAGCTCAAAAAAGATAAACAATTACTAAGATTCAACAATCATGCAAGAAGTACTCAAGAAAAAATGGCTTGCATAAGGCAATACAACTCAAAGCATTTCGACTGAATAATTGCTTCGACCTAGACATCTTGTTCAGTGTAATGTCCCCAAACTCTGTGGTACTTGTAGAATTCACCAACCTCCCAAGCTCAAAGTATTTTCTATTGGCTCATCCTTTTCTTGGAAATTGTTCTAGTGCTTCAGCACATGGAGCGTTCTAAGGTATTCTCCTCGTTTCCCTTGCTAGGCTGGAAGTTTGCTTATTAGTATAAGTGTTCTTCCAGTCCCCAGTTAGCCAGTTCACTTTCGATTTTGATTCCAGCCAATCTTAGTGATGCAAAGTCCTTAATAGGTTGGAACCTTAGGTGGGTGTTGTACGAGGGTTGTAAGCCTTGCACAAGCATATCTACTTGATGTTCCTCAGAAGGTCGATCTACCATTTGAGCTGCTTTCGCCCTCCATCGAGCGAAGTAGTCAGAGAATGTCTCTTCCTCTCCTTGCTTCATGAGCTCCATGTCCCTTAAAGTGACGGGTATGTCAACATTGTAGGAGTACTGATGAAGGAACTCCCTGCAAAGTGAGCTCCATTGAGAGGACTTGGTAGGACTCAGTGTATTATACCACTTCATGACGCCCGGGTTTAAAGTCCAAGGAAAAATGATATGGTAAATATCCTCTTCTACCCCTTTTAATGTCATTGCTCCCAAGAAATTCCGCACATGTTGATGTGGGTTTTCAGTGCCATGAAACTTTATATTAGGCATGTTGAATTTCGGAGGCAATCTGCCCCTTGGAACTGGTGTGAAACCAATATCCTCCATGAATTGGTTGTTGAAAAGCGTGGACTCCTTCAGCATTTGTTCGATACGGTCTAGTCTAGAGTTTGATACCCCCTGGACTGACCCGTCTTTCTCCTTCTCCGACTGCTCAACTTCACCCATAGGAGGATTCTTTGAGTTGGAATTCTTCGCTTCTTCCATAGCATGAATCACCGCATCAATCCTTTGGTTTTGAGCCTCTAGCTGTGCATTCATAGTCACTTGCATATTTAGAATTATGTTGGTGAGCTGCTCCAACTCAGAATTTGGAGGAGGTGGAGGAGGTGCTTGCTCCTCTCCTTGGTCATTATGTAGGTGCTCTTCATGGTTGTCACCATTTGGGTCTGCCATTGTTTCAGATGGGTCTATCACAGAAGATTCGATACCCTCGTCAGTTAGTTGCCTTTCAGTTGCCCCCGACGATGCACGATCTTCGTTGCTGTCGTAATAAATGTCAAAAGTCTTCAACCGACCAGTTTCGTCCCTTTGATAAACCCGGAACCAACCTATTCTGTCCTGAAAGGTGGATGAACTCGAAGACTCAGCTCAACGTCGCTCTAAAAAACTGCATGCATGCAATGGATGAAGGATTCTATTTGGACCCCGAATGATCGAACTAAAGCTCAAAATCATATGCGAAGCCCAAATAAAGCTCTTATGCAAAATGCAGACTCTGGCCTGGATTGACATATTTAGACCTTATCGGGCCGAGCTTGAAAACGAACTCAGACCTCACATAAGGGCTAAACATACCGTTTCTAGCCGACTAAACAGACCAAGGAGCCCATTTGGACCACACAAGGGCGGGCTCACTCAAAAAATCCGCGTGGATCCATGAGGCCCGAGACTGCGACTAAATGATGCCGATCGACCAAAACACATGCATGTTGACCAACACCACTAGAAAACCCGAACTTGGATTCAAGAGGGACCGACCTCCCCAGAAATCCGCGCGGATTTCTTGGGCTCAGGCCCACTTCCGAGCCCAAATTCACGTTCTAAACACCTAAACCGAGAAAAGGTGAGAAAAATGATTTGGACCATACAAAGTCCGGCCCGGTCCCAAAATCCGCGAGGATCCTGTGGGCTTGGCCCTTGCATGGGCCAAATCACAATCTGCAACCCAAATGCAAAGACCCGACACGCCTCGGGTTCGGCCTCGTAGGATCTGAGCGCGCCAAGATCCACGCGGATTTCTTGGGCTCGAGTCTCCTACTGGGCCTAAACCAAAGCCGATTACCTAAACAGAGAACCAGACCACTGATTTGGGCCATACAAAACTGATCCAGTGAACGAAATCCGCGAGGATCCGCCTGGCTCCAACTTTGTATGGACCAAATCAGTTATCTCGGTCCAGCATGCAAAATGCCCACTTTTTTATGTTTGTTTTTTTTTCTAAGCGTTAAGGCATGGTCTCAGGTTTGAAGCACATAGCACACACGTGAATTCCAACCTAACCAAGGGTCTATGTTCGAGGTGGTATGGTACGGTTTCCTAACCTCTAACCCGTGTCCTAAGTGTTTGGTCTCCCATGGGGTGCATGGTGAGATTAGTACACTCAAGTTGCTCCCTTTTTGTCATATGGACTAAGGAGTGGTGCACGAGTGGAAAAACAACCACCGGCTTGGTGAAGATCTAAGTGGATCCACCAAGTTGAATGGTTTTGTTCTCCCAAAAATGGCAAAAATAGGGATAAAACCTAAACGGTGCCTTTTGTGCCCAACAAAGGGGAAGGCCCGAAAAATGCAAATGTGCCTAAAGTAAAAAAAATGACAACTTTTTTTTTAAAAAAAAAAAAAACCCGACTTTTCAAGTCTTACCCACTAATAAGTCCCCAGTGGAGTCGCCACTGTAGGGCCCGCGGCCCGGAGGGCACGGTCCCCCACGGAGGGTCGATTCGACGTAGGGTTGCTTATTTTTTTATAGGGTACAAGTTTCAATAATTTCCTTTAGGTTATAGAATATTTTCCGTGCGCCTAAATGCCGAATCGGGTCAACTCTTTTACCTCAAAATTACAGTACAAGTATCTATTCGGAATGGCCCATGAGCCCGGTGTGATCGGAGATCCACGCGGATTTCTCAGATTACCCTTGGCCCGGACCCATTCCGAATGGGATATTGGTCTTTAGACACCAAAATGGTGGACTGGGTTTGCATACGGCCCAAAATCCGCGAGGATCTCCCGGCCAATACGTACGGCACATTCCATCACCTTGGGTTCAGTGACCTTTCGCAATTAGAACAAGGATCAGATCAGGCCCACCGCCGAAATCCACGCGATTTCTCGAGCGTGCTCTGGCCGAGGCGCTTGTTCGATTCAGCATCAAGATTTGATCAAAGGGTTCGGCCAAAAATGACATTAATTTGCATAAATAAAAAGGAGTCGCCAGTTAATTTTGGAAAAAATTAACAAAACAAAAAAAAAAGAAAAAAAGATGACTCCGGTCTCGAACCAAAAACATCAGATCCGGGGGTAAAGGTGTCGGTGTAGGGGGATGCCCTTGCACCGCCCGCCGAAGCGGCCTTTACTAGGTCGGGTTTTACACACTAATAAAAAGTAAAGTTGTCACGAATTAAGGAAAAAAATGCATGCATTCGGAATGAAATGATAAAGTTCACATACTGGATGAAATAACAAAAAAAAAACGAGAAAAATAAACTAAATTACAGCGAGCGGGGATCTACCGGCTACATTGTTACATATTTTAGAAAAAAAACGAAACGAAATTGAACGAAAGAAAAGATGGAAAAGATAGGAAGGGTGGCGGATTGTACCAAATCCGCGCGGACCTGATGTGTGCCCAAGAACTGTGTGATGAACTCAACCAGTGAAATCCACGCGGATTTCACAAACTCTCAAGTTTGCTCGAAACCGCCCCGCTTTTTCGGAGATTTCCACGAGAAGAAAAATTGCCAACCTCTCGAAAGGATCCGCGCGGATCCTTAAATAAGCAAAGGGGGAGAAGGTAGTTTTCAGTAGTTGCCTGAAATCCGCGCAACTCCTCCTGCAACCGCTTCGGCGGTTTACTTGACCGTTTGAAAAAAATAAACCGCCATGCTTGACCATAACTGCACCGGATCCGCGTGATTCTGGGTTGACCCAGAATCCGGATCCACGCGGATTTCTGGGTTGACCCAGAATCCGGACCCACGCGGATTTCTGGGTTGACCCAGAAATCGGATCCACGCGGATTTCTGGGTTGACCCAGAATCCGGATCCACGCGGATTTCTGGGTTGACCCAGAAATCGGATCCACGCGGATTTCTGGGTTGTACTGACTTTGGGCTGGATCCGTGCAACTTTGACATCTTGGCCCAAATTCATGAAATCCGCGCAACCTTCATATTTTGGCTCAGTTGGATCAAATCCGCGCAATCGAGGATTTCCTGGGCCAAATCTGCTAAATCCGCGAGGATCCCAGCTGGGATTCAAAAATCCGCAAGACTTGCTTTTGAGCTGAATTTATGTCTCGAGTTCGACAACCGCGCGTGACTCCCACTGCCATGCTAGGATAACAAATCCGCGTGACTCCCACCGCCAAAGAATGACAAATCCGCGTGACTTACCGCCAAAGTTAGCCGACAAATCCGCGTGGCTCTAATAGAATTTTGGGCTGAACTTTGGCCGGGATCCGCGAGACTCCAGGCTGAATTTTGGCCCGGATCCGCGTGACTCCAGGCTGGACCTTGGTCCGGATCCGCGAGGATTTTTTGGGCCCGACCGCGGAAATCTGTGGTAATCGGGCAACCGCGAGGATTTGTTCTAGGCCGACCTGGAAAATCCGCGTGGATCTTCTTGGGTTGGTCTGGGAATTCCGCCAGGATTTGTACTGGATTTGTGCTGGACTGGCCTGGAAAATCCGCGTGGTTTTTCCTGGGTTAGTCCACAAGAATTTTCCTGGGTCTGTCCGAGCAAATCCGCCAGGATTTTAACTGGACTGTCTTGACAGATGCCAGGTATTTTCCTGGTCTAGAACATTATTTTGGTGTCTACAACCCCAATCTTGTCCATCGTTATCATCACTAAATAGTTTATCTCCCGAGCCATCTCGATCGTCAAGTAGGTCGAACTCAGCAAGTGAAGGGGGTCCACATTGTTGTCTTCCTGAAATGCTCCATCATCAAGTCCATCTATTGTTTGCCTTGGCTTAATTGTCAATGTTGCAGTCCAGGATGATCTATCCTTCTTGGTTGTTGGATAATGGATGTACACCACTTGTATAGCCTGAGATTAGGGGTGGGCGCGGATCGGATAACCGATCCGAGCATAAAAATGGATTGGATAACCGGAAAGTCGGATAGTCAATATCCCGATCCGTATTTGATCCGTAAATTACGGATAACCATATTTTTGGTTAACCGGATTGTCGGATTATAAATTTTGTGATCCGTATCCGATCTAAAAGTCACAGTTAACCGAGTTTTTGGATCGGATAACGGATTATCCACGGGGCGATGGGCAAGATGAGAAACAGAAAATACAAACACAATGACATTGTATATTTTAAGTGTGAAGACTGAAAAGATGTTGAACTTGGGAGACTAAAGGAGTAAATAGGTCGCTTGGGAATTGTACCGGGAGTAAATACTATGGCGTGCAAAACTGTAAATAGGACTTTATTGAAAAATTGGATTTTCGGATACCCGATCCGATATCCGAGATTTTTATTTTCCGATCCGTATCCGATCCGTGATCCGGAGAAAAATAGCGGATCGGATATCCGATCCAAGAAAATAAAATTATCCGCTAATTATCTGTTTTTTCGGATCGGATTTTCGGATAATTGGATCGGATCTCGGATTATGGATATTGTGCCCACCCCTACCTGAGATGCCAATACAAAAGGCTGATTCACCCTATACCTCTTTGCTTGGTTGACATCAACAAGCTTATAATGATCATGCATGACTACCCCACCTTGACCGGGTCGAACCATTCAACCTTGAACAAGTGGACTTCGTATTCCCTCCTACGCCCAATATAAACTAATTCGATAACCTCTTTCAAAATTCCGTAGAAGTCAGTTCCATTCACCCCTTTGACACACACCCCGTAATTTGCATTCGTTGGTTTATTATCGGCACGGTAAGCATGGAAGTTAAAGTTGTTAATGTAGAAATGAGCCCAAGATAAGACATCCTTCCTAGGGCCATTAGCTAAAGCTGTAACAACTTCTTCTCCTTCACCGGATGACAAAACCTACAAAGTTGGTCAATGTTTACGAGGTTAATCTCATGTAACCTATGTTAACGAATAATTTACAATTCCACAACTCCAATTGAAATGTTAACCTTTCTTCTCAACCAACGAGGGAATTCTTTGCGATGTTTGTTCCACAATTCACCATGCGGCGTACATGGATGCATGCAGGCCATCTTTTCTTCAAATTGACTAAAAATAGTAAACGTATGTGAAGATTCTACTAGATAAAAAATAAGTTATTGTTAATTAAATTGTCGATCTAATTAATTTAGCTTGTATACCTTTCATATTCAGTCATTAAATCGGAGTTTGAAAGGATATATTCATGCGCAGCCTCATATTCTTGTTGGTCAAGGGATCTTTTCTTTCCTGCAGCTGGAGAGTACCCAATGTTCGATGAAAACAACTCAGGTATTGCTCCATTGACATCGGATGCATCACCCAACTCGGGGCACGCGTTCCTTGGAAGGTCCCTTGACTTTGTGTGCACTTCTGGTGCAAAGTATGCAGCATAAAAGTTGGAAATCTCCTCCGTTAAGAACACATTACATATGGAGCTTTCAACGCAGAAATCTACAACATTTTTCAACCAACACGTGTTGAGGAATGCGTTGCAAATAAAGAGGCTGGTCCTAAACTTTAATAAAATACACTACAAATGGAATACAAATATTCATTACGTTTCGAAAGGGTACATCCACCTATACTGTACCGGTCCACCATTAGCTGCTTCATATGGAAGGTGTATTGGAAGATGCTCCATCACATTGAAGAATGCGGGAGGGAAAATCATCTCCAGTTTGCATATGATTTCCGGTATGTTCCTCTCCAACCGGACCATATCATCAACGCTCACCTTAGAGGCACACAAGTCTCTAAAAAATTGGCTTAATTCCGTCAGGGATTTCCACACATTCTGAGGAAGCAACTTCCTAATGGCAATTGGTAGCAACCTCTCCATGAAACATGACAATCATGACTCTTCAGACCATGTAATCTTGATGTGTTAACATCTACACATTTACCTAAGTTGCTTGCATATCCGTCGGGAAGTTTGAGATCTTTAAGCCACTGACATAATGCCTTGCGCTCCTCTTTACCCATGACATATTCAGCTCCGTCCGTCCTTTCTTTAGCAACCCGACGACGCGTACAATGAGCGGCTAGGTCCTTCTTAGAGTTGTCATCATTTTTGGTCTTTCCTTTGATGTCCATGATGGTGTTCAACACCTGCTCAAATACATTTTACTCAACATGCATGGCATCTAAGTTGTGTCGAATTAGAAGGTCTTTCCAACACAGTAGCTCCCAAAAGATGCTCTTTTTATTCCAATTGTGATATTGAAGATAGTCGTCAATGTTGCCTTGTTGAGTAGATGCTGACAACCTTGACACTTGTTCCCAACTTGTCTCCCATTTAGGCGAGGGGGAGGAGCTGAATGCTCCTCTCGGTTTTTGGAAAAAACACTATTGTTAGTACAATCAAACCATGACTGTTTCCTCCCATGTTTCAGCCACTGTGATTTTGTTTTGTCCATGCAATATGGACAAGCTAACTTACCTGCGGCGTTCCACCCACAAAGCATACCGTACGCTGGAAAATCACTTATTGTCCACAACACGGACGCTTTCATTCTAAACTTTTCCTTCAAAGACACATCATACGTGTCCACACCCTCCTCCCACAACTGTTTCAACTTGTCTATTAATGGCTGCAGGTATACATCCAAGTTTCCCTTTGGACTTTTCGGACCAGGAATCAAGAGCGTGAGGAACATGTAAGGCTTCTTCATGCAAAGCCACGGAGGCAAATTGTATGGGGTAGCTATAATAGGCCATGTAGAATAAGTTTGCCCGAAACTACCGAAGAGGGCGAAACCATCCGTGCATATACCCAACCGCACATTGCATGGTTTCGATGCGAACTCTTTGTGAGTGGCATCAAAATGTTTCCAAGCTTCACCATCGCACGGATGAACCATGTCGCCGTCCCCACGAACATTTGTTGAGTGCCACCTCATTTGCTCTGCTGATATCTTAGTCAAGTATAATCTTTGCAACCACGGACCGATTGGAAAGTATATGAGCTCTTTGTGGGCGATCTTTTTACCCTTAGCCGTTTTCCGCACATATCGATCAGCACCGCAAAAGTTGCACCTATCAAGCATTGAGTTGTCCTTCCAAAACAACATACACCTCTTTGGACACACATCGATCCTCTCATGCGGAAGTTCTAAAGCTTTGAGTAACTTCTTCGCCGAGTGGTACGTGTCTGTCATTTCATTACCAGGGGGACAAATATCTTTTATGAGGGCTAGCAGACTGTCTACGGCTTTGTTAGGGAGAGTATACTCACACATTATGTTTACAAGCCGAGACACTACTGACAATTGTGACATCTCGCAACCCTCATACAAAGGTCGTTTAGACGCTTCTAACATTTCTAGAAATTTTTACCCTCCATCTGACGGCTCATCCTCTACTGGGTCTAACACATCGGACGATAAATCTCCGATGGCATCCGTGAGCATTTCTTGCATTGGGTCTAGCACATCAGTCCTCGACGACCCTTCAATTTGGTTCGACGTTTGGATGGGGACCGTGGCCACGGGAGGCACATACAACTCACCATGACTCGTCCACACAAAATAACGTGTGAACCTATTTTTGTTGAAGTGCACCTTAACATTGTCCTCACTATGGTGTTTCATGTTTCTACACTTTGAACATGGACACCTAAGTACTTTATCCGATTGGAAGCTACTGGTTTGTTTAGCAACTAGCAAAAATTCTTCTTTTACCCCTCTAACAAACTCTTTGCTTAGATACCCCTCCTCATCAATTCTCTCATACATCCATTTCCTAATATTTTCCATCTTGTTCCAATTTGCAAGGTTAACCGAATTAGATTTTGACATTCATATTTGTGTCAACACTTTCTTATGACACCTACAACTAAGCTATGTCACCAGTCAAGAGGATCCTGTTATTGTCCAAGGAGAGTGTGTTTGTTCATGATAATCTATGGCTGAAAAAGACTTTCATGAGTCGTACCGACTCTTAATTTATTTATCTGGTTCCCAAAAAGTAGCGCAATCTCAGCAGTGAAATTGCGGGAGGTCTATAGTGCTTTGCGAGTTAGAAGCGTCTCAAATTCGGTACAATGCAGTGTTTCTATTGTGCAGCCTGGTGAGCATCGAGACAAGCTTGTAGTAAAGGGTCTAATAGAAATCGTGTCCAACACGGTTTCTATTAGACCCTTTACTACAACCTTAAGGTGGGTCTGAAAGAGAAGCTTGTAGTAAAGGGTCTAATAGAAATCGTGTCCAACACGGTTTCTATTAGACCCTTTACTACAAACTTCTCTTTCAGACCCACCTTGTCATGATGCCCACCAGGCTGCACAATAGAAACACTGCATTGTACCGAATCTGAGACGCTACTAACTCGTAGAGCACTATAGACCTCGCGCAATTTCACTGCTGAGATTACGCAACTTTTTGGGAACCAGATAAATAAATTACAGAGTCAGTAAAACTCATGAAAGTCTTTTTCAACCATAGATTATTAGGAGCAAACACACTATCCTTCGACACTAACAGGATCCAAACTCAACCTCTTTTTATGACATCTACAACTAAGATACTAGAACTATTATATTAATCTACTTACTACTCTAAACTACCATGACAAATAACCTATTTTGTTATGTAGCGGCTGGTTGTTGAGTACTTAAGTTAGTAAATGGATGTGACATAATTATTTATAATTTATGTCTTCAATTGGAGTTATTAGTAGTTAAGTTAGCAATTAGGTTGGATTAGCAACAAATTTACGCTACCAACTTCAGAGGTTAACTTAGTTAAAGTCGTGTCTTTAAATGTAAATTCAGCGATCAACAACTTGTTGGAATTATATGTACATGTCATCATGTGCTTGTGAGGCAAGAATTGTCTATGACTGTGCATTTAGCATCCCAATCACATATAAAATGAACACCAAGAACTCAGTCTTTGTTTTATATGTGATTGGGATGCAAAATGCACAGTCATAAAGACAATTCTTGCCTCACAAGCACATGATGACATGTACATATAATTCCGACAACTTGTTGATCGCAACATGGCTGAATTTATATTTAGAGACACGACTTTAATTAAGTTAACCATCGAAGTTGGCAGTCGCGTAAATTTTTTCCTGACCAAACATAATAACTAACTCGCTTACTTATAACTACCAAAATCATCCAAACTCAACATCTTTTTATGTGCTAATTTATGTCTTGGTTTGGAGTTGTGAGTAATTAAGTTAGCAATTTGATTGGATTAACAACAAATTTACGCTACCAATTTCGTTGGATAACTTAATTAAAGGCAGGTCTCTAAATGGCAATTCAGCCATGATGTGATCAATAAATTGTCTGAGTTATATGTATGGGTGATCCACCTGTTGTGACGTGGCAAATGTCGATCATTGTGCATTTAACATCCCAACCACCTATAAAACAAACACCCAAGAAATCAAAATTGAGTTTCTGAGTGTTCATTTTCTAAGTGGTTGGGATGTTAAATACACAATGAACGACATATGGTATGTCACAAACGGTGGATCTCCCATACATATAACTCCGACAACTTGTTGATCACAACAAGACTTAATTGGCATTTAGAGACCTGCCTTTAATTAAGTAACCCTAAACGAAATTGGCAGTCGCGTAAATTCATTCCTAATCAAACATAATAACTAACTCACTTACTAATAACTACCAAAATCATCCAAACTCGACACTTTTTTATGACATCTACAACTAAGCTACTTAAATGGTTGTTGAGTACTTATGTAGTAACTTGTTGTTGATTATGTAAATGGACATGACATAATTATTTACAATTTATGTCTTTATTTGGAGTTATGAGTAATTAAGCTAGCAATTAGGTTGGGTTAGCAACAAATTTAGGCTACCAACTTTATAGGCTAACATAATTAAAGGGACGTCTTCAAGCAGCAGATTCATACTTCTTATGGGGAACAATATGTCAGAGTTTTATAAATAGGTCATCATGGGATTGCGACATATGAACGCTGGTCCTAATGCATTTAGTTTCGCAAAAAGTTATGAGATAAACTCCCACGAAATCAAGATTTGATTTCATGGGTGTTTGTCCCATAAGTTTTTCCTAAACTGAATGCATCACGACCAGCATTCATACATCGCAAGCACATGATGAACAATTTATAAAACTATGACAGATTGTTCCCCATAACAAGTATCAATCTGCTGTTTGAAGACGTCCCTTTAATTAAGTTAGCCTACGAAGTTGATAGTTGCGTAACATTGTTTCTAGACAAACATAATTGCTAACTCACTACTAACAACCAAAATCATCCAAACTCAACCCTAATTTATAACATCTAAAACTAAGCTACTTAAATGTTTGTTCAGTAGTTACGTAGCTACTTAAGTTTAGGTAATATTCCCCATAATGTCGTTACACTACTTAAGTTGAATAAAACCTAAACATTTCTATGGTTTGTTCATAAACTGATCCTAAAAGCTTCCCTCATACAAGGTTTTTATCAACACTAAACCCTAAACATAATTAATAAACTTAAACTAGTAAAAAACAAAATAAAATTAACATAAAAAATTAACAAACATAATATAATTAATGAAAATTTCAATAATCATACACATTCTTAAGAATTATTTTAACCTAATCAATCACAAAATCATAATTTATCATGTATAACATAAACAAATTGACAAAACTAATACATAAAAACCTAATTATTACCAAACATATACAATCAATTAACCCTAACCATAACCATAACCCTAACCCATACAAACATATACAAACATCCTATATTTAATTAAACTAATTATTCGTAACCAATCCACTAAATTAATTAAACAAACTATCCATAATTAATTACACTAAACAATTTTTTTCACAAACATTACCCTAACCAATACTAATCTATGCATGCTCATAATTTATACCAACAAACAAACAATTAACCAAAGTAACAATTTTCAAAAATTATACCGAGGACGGCACAGCGCACAGCCGCTGGAATCGGCAAAGATAATGGGCTCGTGAAATCGCTTGCGTCGGCTCCCAAAAAAAGGGCGCGGCGACGGTAGTCCTAGAGAGAAGGAGGGTTTATGTTGTTATTAACCACCAACAATATAAAGAAAATGTTGAGGAGGGACAGGGGAATGACTTACCGGCGTCGGCGGCGGCAGGGGCGACGGACGAAGCCGGAGGAAACCGCGAAGGTGGGTTTTGGTGTTTGAAGTTGTAACGGGAACAAATTGAATTGGGGGCCGATATATTGAACGACACGACCGTTCAATTTAACGGTCGCTAAGTTGCGACCGTTCAATTGAACGGTCGTTAGCGAGAGCGACCGTTCAATTCAACGGTCGTAAATTAGCAACCGTTAAATGAACGGTTGCGCCTCCTAACGATCGTTCAATTGAACGATTGCAAATTAACGACCGTTCATGAACGGGCGTTAGGGAACGATCGCGCGTTAAAAAAAAAACCGTTCATTGAACGATTGCAGCCAACGATCGTCTTTCAGCTGCCATCTTGTAGTGTCAACAGACGGGTTAGGCAAGCCGGCCTGAACACAACAGAACCATGTAGGCCATTACCTACACCTTTATTGCGTGCTTAATTAAGTGCGGTTATTCTTTCCTTTCACTAAAATAACGCATTCTCTCACCAAAACATAGTATGGCCGGTTGGCCTAACATTTGGAAGATAGTAATCATTTTATTTTATTGTGGTAATTTGTACTATTCGCCATATTTTTTTAATCTTGTAATTTCCTCAATTATATTTGTTCATTTTCTTTCTTTTTTTTTTCCTATAATTATGGGCATTAGCCTAAATATTTTATTCCACAACCAAATCAAATGTGCCAAAGAGCACAATACAACTTCAGCCCCAAATTGCAAAATTGGGCCAAAAGATGCCAAATAACATAAAAAAACCAAGCACTTACTGATGTAGATTTGGTCCCAAACCTACATCATGGAAGCCAAGTACTTAGCTACATTCAAAAGGAGCTTGAAAATATCACACTTGGTTCACATTCGACTTGTCTTAACCATGGAGGAGTGATGATTTGCTCATTAACTCAAGAACCATAAAGCTACATTGGAAGATGTCCTAGAGTGAAATGATCTACTTTTCAAGAGCTTTCCAATGGTCCAAGAATCTTTAGATTTGGTTAAGTATAGAAGAAGTTATCATCAAATGTAATCTAGCTTAGTTCATTTGTTTCTTTATGATGTCATTCTTGTATTAGATGATGTAAGCTAGTTGCATTCCTTTTCTTGATTTGTACACGCCAAGGGGGTCCTCTATTTAGTATAAATAGACCCCTTGGGTACCTTGTATCATTCATTCAATCAATATACAAAATTCAATCAAACACTTGATGTTGTTGTGTTCTCTCTAGCCTTGCTAGTTTTCGTTCTCTTGAGGGAGTTCGAGTATTACCCCCTTCTTCTATCCAAGGTTGGCGTCCTTGGTAGTGAAAGGAAGGAATTAAAGAGTCTTGAAGGTGGTGCGTCTATATCCTTCAAAGAAGCTTCAAATCGCCATTATCATTCGATCAATCCAAGCGTTCATCCATCCATTCATTCGTTCATCATCTACATTCATTTGATAATCATCTTTCATAGTTCTTTCCATCTTTCCCATCCATTTCCATTCCATTTTCGATTCATAAGAACTTTGAGAAGGGAGATTTTCATCTTCACTCTTAAAGATCCTAAACTCTTTTGTGTAACGAGATCTTTTGATCCCATTATACATCACTTACAAGGCTATGTGTGAAGTAGAGAGAAAAGCAAAAATGTGTTTTCACTTGTTATTGAAAGAAAGAATACAGTAGGCCTATTTATACTAATACAAGGAAGGAAAAACTAAAACAAAATCTTGTAATCTTGGAAGATTCTAATAACCGAATCAATTCAAGAAGGAAAAGAATAGCTACAAGAAGAAAAGAATAACTACTAAATAGCTACTGTGCTACTATGCAGCTTCACAGCCCCCCTCAAGGCGAACTTGGGAGGAAATTCGAGCAGACCCAGCCTTGAAGATAGTAGGTTGTGTTGCAGTTCTCCAAGAGATTTTGTCATGATGTCTGCTACCTGATCTGTCAGGTTCACATTACCAATCTTTGTGACCAATTTTAGGGACCCATCTGGTAAAACAACTTCAATGGGTTTAGACAAAGTTTGAACATTATCTAAGATATGCAGTTGAAATGTCATATGTTCACTAGCTCCTATGTCTATGATTCAGGGATGATTCTTTTCTTGTATATGACAAGTTTCATTAACAATATTACCTGCAAATCGAGTGTTATCAGCAAATTGGGTGAAAGCTTTAACAGCTGACGCTTTTTCCCTTGTTGATTCTAGCTATTTCTTAGGCCAAGGCTCGCAAAAAGTTACTATCAAACCTTGAAAGATTCTCTAAAGGGCTGCCTGCTTCCGCGTCTTCCAAAGGGGTGTCCTGCATTCCTTCAATCTTTTGAACATTGCCAACAAGTTTATGAGAAGTTTGGCCTTTTTGCTTGGTTTCACGTGGACCGATATACCAATCAGGATAACCAACAAGTTGGAAACATTGATCCTCAGTATGACCCGTCCTTTTACAGTGATTGCAGAATTTCTTGTTCTTGTTGCTCTTAGTTTCTCTATTGTTTTTCTATTATTCTTGGCCAAGAATGTTGCTGAGGTGTTGTTATCTTCTTGATTCCTCTTGACTGAGGCATCAAATTCATTCGTTTGTCCGATTCCTGTGATGATCTATTTTTGCCTTTCAACTCTTTGGATGATACTGTACGCCTTACTGACAGTGGGAAGAGGTTCTGACATCAAAATTTGGCCTCTTACATTGTCATATTGATCATTTAGATGCAATAAGAATTACATCAGTTTCTTCTTCTTATCAAGATCGTAAGAATGCTTGATGGATGGATAAGTTTTGTTGCAAGTGAAAACAAGGAACTCTGAAATGTCAGCTTACTCACCCCACAGTCTCTACAACTTGGTAAAATATACATCACGGAATCGTCATTTTGATAGAGTTCATTAATCTCTTTTTCAAGATGAAACATTAGAGGGCCACTTGATTGTCCAAAGCATTCAGTGAGGTCTTCCTAGAGATTTTGGGCAGATTCAACATATATAAAAGCATCAGATAAGTCAGAAGTCATTGAGTTGAGCAGCAAACTTATAACCACGGAATCACATTTGATCCATTGTTGGTATGTCGAGGAGTTTTCTACAGGCTTTGCACACTTCCCGTTGAGGAATCTAATCTTGACATTGATCTTGAGAGCAATCTTGATGGCTTTGCTCCATTTCTAGGAAATTTTATCCATTAAACTTCAAGGTTGTTAGAGGGATCCCAGGATGATCGAATGAATGGAGGAATAAGGGGTCATTGTTGTACTCCTCCTGAATTCGTTCTTCAGTTTCAGCAGATTCAGATGAGGTCACCATTTTTGTTCAAGAGCCAACCCCTAAGATAAGAGGATATAGAAGACTTTGATCTGAGATCAAAGATCGAGGATCGATTAGAAAAACAGAACCTAAGGCTCTGATACCATGTGAAGTAGAGAGAAAAGCTAAAATGTGTTTTCACTTGTTATTGAAAGAAAGAATACAATAGGCCCTACTTATACTAATACAAGGAAGGAAAAACTAAAACAAATCTTATAATCTTGGAAGATTCTAATAACTGAATCAATTCAAGAAGGAAAATAATAGCTATAAGAAGGAAAGAATAGCTACTAAATAGCTACTGTGCTACTGTGCAACTTCACACTATGAATAGGAGTAAGTCTACTCCTCAAAATAAGGAAATATGAAAGAGCTTCCTATACTTCCTATGACATGTATCATAAAATTGCCAAAAGCATGCCCCACCATATACTATTGTCAACAGAGCAAAAAACCAAAAACCAAAGCAAAAAGCAATTATATTTGTTCATTTCCCTTATAAATATCAACCTCATTCTTCATTATCAGCTCTCTAAATTTTCTCAACGTATTGACATTGAGAGGAAGTTCTTACTGTTTCTCAACGTATTTTCTCAATATAGTTGCTTTAAGGTCAACTGACCCTTATCTATCATTATGTTATCACCTTTACTTTTGTAATCATGTAATTAATCACTTGATAATGTATAACTTATAAGTCTTTCTACTATTTAATCTTTGCATGGCATAATAGTTCAATTATGAAATTAACCAATTCCTTTACTTTCTTAACAATAATATGATTTTAGTAGAGTTTGACTATTAAAATGGGCAGGTCAAAGAATTCTTTAATTCTCATATCTGTAACCTTTTCGTTATTATAAATGCGTTCTCTAATGGTCGGAGTCTATTTTTCATATAAGTTCGTTAATTAGTTTGTCTTTAAAACTGACTGGCGACTATCTTGATTATGATTTGCATAATTCAGTTCATACGTATTTTGATAATCGAAAATGATACGAGTCTTGGATTTAAGTCTCTTGCTTTATCATTAAAACTATATTATTTATACTAAAGTGAAATTAAATGATATGATTGAATTATAAGTATAATATAACATATAAATTGCATACCGTTATATTATTATCCATTATTTTTAATATTTCAAAAAAAAAACGCTTAAAACAAGTTTAACGGAAGGGGTTGATTCGATTACGATATCATTTGTGCTCATTGATGCAACCTGCACATCCCAAGATTCTTATAATTGATAATTAATACTTATTATTAAAAGAAATAGTGTCAAAATCATAAAAAATACAATTAGATGACAAATAAGACATATAAATGCTATCTTGGAACAAGACTCGTATCATCACCCTTCAATAATTCGTGCTGATAATTAAAGTTGAAAATTTTGGAATTAGTATATGAAACAAAGAAGAAAATGGAGCTTCAGACTAGTTAGGCCAACCGTCCTAACAATTTATATTCTGCTCTTGTCTAGGCTTGTCGACCAATGGACCACTGGTCTGACACAATGTAGGACAGCCAACCTACTGCGTCAGCCAGTGGGCCGTTTGCTTCGAACTCGCTTTGTATTGTGCATTAATTTTCGATTTGATACTTTGATTATTTGTTCAATTTTTAGAATTCTGAAATGAACTTAATTACAAGTTCATCATTCTTACAAACTGTCATTTAACAATTCCTTATTTTCGTATCCATAATAATACTTAATTCTTTAAACTGAGAAATAAACTATTTTATCAATATTTTCTAATATAATATATCTCAGATATATATACAAAAAAAAGTAAATATTTCAATTTTAATAATTTTAACACATATTCCATCAAAAAAAGCTTAAAACACACAATTCTCGATAATTTAATAATTGGTAATATTTTCGTGCATTGCACGACTGGTTTAAGAATTGAATAAAACCATAAAGAACTATTAGGGATACTTCAAATTAGATGACAAGGATGCTAGCTATACGCAAGTACCTTCAGTTTCATCATAGTATTCTTTGACTATCCTTCATGCAAGTTAGGATTTAGGTTTTTTTAAAGATAATAGGTAAGCAGTTCAATTTATTGGACTCTTATTTTAGGATAACTCTACCCCCAATAGACCCACTCACAACACATCCACATTCCTAATAAGAAGAGAATGTTTCCCCCCATAAAAGAACCCTGAAAGGAATGGATGGAAGGTGAATCCTTGCCACTAAGATAAGAGTCAATCGGTAAAATTTCAGTTTAAATATTAGATACTTTCAACTACAAATTTTGTAAATTTTCAATTTATAGTTTTAAACATTGTCACACATGACAACTTTATTCAGTCATACAAATTAGAACAAGTTCTTGCATTTCAAAGAAGGATTAAATCCCAATTACATAATGATAAATAAATAGTCATTAGCAACTAATCAAGCATTTGAGATAAGTAATCATTGTTTCCAGTGAAACACAATGAAACTACTGATCTTTGTCTTTGGAACTAGCTTCTTCATCCTCATCCATGAGCATTTTTGCATATGCAAGCAACTCATCATTTCTGTCCAAATAAATAAATAAATAAAAATAAATCCAAGCTTAAAAATAGGGATAGTTTGAGTAAATTATAAATTTTCTACCCCAAATTTCCAATACACATTGGTGTTCTCAAATTGAATATATAGATAAACAAATATAATAGGACAAAGGCAGTAAGACAATCACAACCTTAATAAGTTTAAAATCCTAACTTGATAAGTGCTAATAAATTCTTCTATGCATGCTTAGTTGAACTTTGAAAAGAATATTATATCTTTATATAAATTAAAACAATTTTTGTTTTACAAATGACATAAATTACAAATATAATGATAATAATTTTATGTTTTACAAGTAATTATGATTAAAACATGAAAAAATATTTTAATGCATCAAATATGTAAAACAAATTGAAATTACTAATCATGATATGAATTAACGAATAATTGAAAATAAATACACTTCTTATGTGTCTTGTCTTAATATAAAACCTATATATTTATTTATTAAATTGAAAATAAAATGATATGATTGACTTTTATAACCATAATACCATATATAAAGTGTAGAAAATTATAATATTATTCATAATTTTTAAAATTTCCAAAAAAGTTCCTAAAATATACTTATGGATGAAGTTTATTCTATTAAGGTGTCATTTGTAATTATTGGCATAACTAACACTATACAAACTTCTTATAATTAATGATTAATATTATCTACCAGAAAGATTGAAATAAAATATCATACTAAATAATAGTTTCACGAGAAACAAGGTCAAAACATGTATCACTCATAAATAATTAGGAGTTTTTAGTTACATACCCAGTAAGCATCTCATGATGAGGAAGATAATCCTGAAAGGGTTCAGGAGAAGGCACGACCACAGGCATAGCTGGGGCTGCATCAGCGTTGATCGTCATTTCTTGCCTAATTAGTTCATTCTGAAACAAATTCAAAGAGATTAATATAATCTCCGATGAAGAGCTCTTTTCTTAAGCAAAGGTAACGATACAAAGAGGTTGAAAAAAGCTCATGATGCAAAAACGATAAAAACTAAAATTTCTCATAATGTTTTATTTTGCATAAATAGCTCATGTTGGATTATATTCCATTTAAAAAAAAATCTAATTCTAGTCTTATCAATAAAACATTTATAATTGGAGATTACTACTATATTCCATTTAAGATTTTCAAGCCAACTATAAGAAATTTATATTAAAAAAAGAATGAAAAAAAAGACCCAACAATGATTGGCGCGAATAACTAGAGAGTGCCTCCCACCAGTCATGGGAACGACAGAAAAGGGACTGAAACCTAGTCAAAACCTTCAGTTCCCATACCACTACTACGTGAAAGCAATGAAACAAAATAGACGGCAATCGAAATCTATGGATGGCTAGAAACAAACAAGAAGCACAAAACCTGGAGATTGATGCAACTTCTAAAATCGTGAACCTTGTTGCCTATAGTGATGTTTGGGAGTTGTATACTTGACAAAGGGGAATTGACAAAGGTAGAATAACTAGACAATGCCTCGACCAATGGTGCTCACTATTCCCAAACAACAAAGTTTCATACTTCTTAAGGTGTTGCTCTAATAACAATGTAATCATGCTTGAAAAGAAGTTGTACAATGTAGAGGCGAGGAAAACTCTTCAATTTTGAATCCTGTTGGTATTGGTTGGCCCATGAAAAATGCAGCGATATTGCGAGTGATGCATACCAAAGGAAAGACGGTGACATTATTGGGCAAATAAAGGCCTGTATGATCATCTTCAACGCAGGAGTGATACAGAGATAGGCGATATAAAAAAGAATATATGGAAAGCCAAGCAGGCCTAGAGAAGTCCATAAGTTGCAAGTAGGGATGGGGATGGGCCGAATTTGGATCATGTTCATTGGGATTCATATTCAATTTGAATATTATGAATTTATATCCCGGTTCAACCCAATTGGATTCACATCATTTGGATTCATTGGATCTATGAATCCTAACTGAATTCTAAATCCGTCTCTTGTAAAATTAAGCGAATCCTTATGTGAGGAATTTTGATCAAGGGCTGATGCAAGACGATCAGTCTGATAATCTCTCTAGGTCTTTCTCCATGTAGATTGCTGCACAACCAGATTATTCACTGCTAGATTAATTGATGGAACTATTTCTTACGTTGGCCATGGTGATGTTAATGATCAGATGTGATTTGTGTTGTTTTCTTAATGTTTTTAGAGGTTTTTTTTTGATATTTTTTAGTAGTATGTGGACATATAAATCAAAATCATAAAATTATTTTTGACTTTGTCATATTTTTGGCCATAGACTAAGGTTTATTAGTGGGGTTGAAGTGGGTCTATGGGTCATCTGAAATTAAATGAATCTTATCAATCCTAAATGAGTCTTGATCTCAAGATCTAATAAATATTCATTTAAGACCCAAATTCAATATTAGATTCATTGAATCCCACAATAATGAATATGTATCCTTTTATATGGGTTGAATCTTGCGAATATGAAACACCACCCTTAATTGCAAACAACCACGACCATTGCATCGAACTAGTCTCAATGTTTAATCAACTCCAAAGGGATGGGGAATCTATGGCTTCCCTTAGATCCTAAACAAACTGTTGGGATTCACCCATGAGTAAAATGTTTCACATCGGAAAAAAAAGAGAAAGGACATGGTATATAAGTCAAGTGGGCTACTCCTCTTAACATCAATTGGTTTTAAGATGGAACCTCACTTAACTTGTGTAACATGGGCCTTGGTTGAAGTGGGCTCCCGCCTTGGATCTCCCCAACACAAACGAGATGAGAGACGATGATATAAACACACCCTATTTTCACTACAAGGCAAATGGAAGAAGGAGAATAAATTTTATTTATAGTCAGGCTTGAAAATGAGCATGGGGTTTGGAGAATGGAATAGAATGAGATTGGGCACATCGTAACAAAATTTTATGGGAACCTTTCCGATCAGCGGGGATGACAACATTGAAGACAAATTGGCTACCATAGCAGACAAATTGCCACCCCAAGTCATTCATCCATCACTCTACAATCCTAATCTACCCCATAGCCTTTGAAGTTAAGAGCATAACTCTCTTATTTTCAATAAAGTAGATCACCCTTGTTGGCAATGGTGGCTACTCAATTAATTAAGTAGCTGAAGATTTAGGCTATAAAAGGCCATGTTTGTATCAGTAGAAATCACCAAGCAATGAATCAAGTTTTATCAAAACAAAGTAAGTATTGTGTAAGGTTGAGAAAGTGAGTCTCCGTTCCCCTTTCTATCAATTCTTGAGAGTGAAGTATAGATTAGTCTATCAATTCCTCACAGTTGAAGTATCGAGCCCTTTAATTTGAGAAATTAAATTGGTCTTTTATCTATCCTAACCCATAGCCCTACCCATCTGAGGTCAAATTTGGTATCAGAGCAACAAGTTTGATTACCTATTAACTTGCCGAGTGAAGGACGTTTTTGAATCGATTGTCAAATTGATCGATCCATAGTGTCCTTATCGATTCCTCATCACCATCTTCATCTTGACTTCATCATTTCCATCATCACAAAATAAATCATCATCACCATTCTCTGCTTCTTCATAGCAGTTCTTTCTTTCTAGTTTCCACTTATTCCTTTCCCTTAGAATTTTGCTTTGCAAAATATTATTTTATATATAAAAAAAGAAGAAGAAATTGAGAAAGGAAAGATTGAACTGTCACCATCCACAACTTTACTCAGCCTTGGTTTCATTCTTCGGAACACCGTTTTTCTAATTTAGATAGTCATATTTTCTCTCTTCTATGAAAAGATATAGAATTTGATTGAGAAGTCACCTGGGCTCTCATATTACCTCTTAACTTTTCCCTCAAGTGGAGACTTTTATTTGTTTATTTATTTATTTTGTTTTAAAAAAATCAACCATATTTACTATTATGTGGTATTGTAATACGTGTGAATGACCTATTTTTACGCATTCCACAGTATTCCAAAAAAAAAAGGTCAAAAAAATACAAAAAATTACTAAGGGGTACCCTAATTTTTGGTGAAATATTTTTCTGGTACCCCAACTTTTAAAAACTAATTTTGGGGTATCCTAACTTTTAGAATTAGAAATAATTAGGTGAATTTCCGGCCAATAATTTGAATTCACCAGTGAGTTTTAGGCGGGAAATTGATTAGGTGTTTTTGTGGACGAAAATGCCCTTTGTTTTTGTGGACGAAAATGATTTGAATCAATCAGAGTTTCGTCGGAAATTCACCTAGTAATTTCTAATCCTAAAAGTAAGGGTACCCCAAAATTAGTTTTGAAAATTTAGGGTACCAAAAAATTGTTTCTTCAAAAGTTAGGGTACCTCTAAGTAATTTGTTGAAAAAAATATAGTGAAAAAAAGGCCAAAAAAATAGAGTTGAAAAAAAGAAAAAAAGTATTATGCATTATTAAAAGAAAAGAGTGAAAAAAGGTAGTAAAAATAAAGAAACAAAAAAAGAATTTTTTTTTGGTATTTTTTTCTTTGTTTTTTTAGGTAATAAGGATGTTGCCAAGGTCGCGACGTGGAGGACATAATCATCGTTCAGTTAACAATGCTACTATAGCCGATCTTCAATAGGAGATCCAACAATTGCAAGAACGGCTTGCTCGATATGAAGGTGAACCATGTCGAGCTCGAGCCCGAGCTTCCTTAGTCAGGTTTGTGGAAAAGGACACGGAAGAGAAAATCCCGATCTGGCATTCCCGCACTAACCTCGCTCACCCGTTTATTTTCAAGAACCGATATACATTCTCAAAGGGTGGGGTGATGAGTATCGAGCTAGCGTGGTTGAGACGAGTTGTCTGTAGTGGTAACATGGAGTGGCTCGGGTTTTGTTCCACTGGCCCCGGAAACCTCGGGATCGTACCGGCCATCCCAAGACGAGGACCTGCATTTTCACGCCGCAATGACACAATGCCAGCGCCATGAAAACGTTGTTAGCGCCCCTCTTCCACATAGCCTTCGCGCTTGCGTCAACACCGGTGCCACCCGCGATGCTCTCCTGTTCAAACACTGGAAGCTGCGCCGTTTGACCCGTAGCACCCGCGACCTAGGCGTGGCGCTCGCAGCCTGCTGAGTCCTGCGCGTGATTTTTGTGTTAAAACACTGCGTTTTATGTTATTCCCCTCTCTAATATAAATACCCCCTTTAACTCGTTTTTCTAGAAGTTTTTGCTGAATATGTTTGTAATGCTTGTGCATTTTAGGGTTTCCCCTATTTCCTCTCAAATCTTGTTTACTTTATCTAATTGAATTGGTGGTGTTTTCAAGTCATTCCTTTAGTGATTATTGGTGGTTTATCCTAGATAATCATGGTGGGGTGTTAGGCCTAAGGTTGTGGACTCTCCTTGCCTCAAGGTCATATCCAATCCTTGTGGGTGTTCAAGCAAATTGGTTGATTGTTGATAGTTTATCATCTACTCAAGCTAATCTTCTACCCCTCCTCCTCGCAGACGCCCCATCTAGTATTAGAGCTCAAGGTTTGATTTAGCTTGAGTCTTGTTCATTGTTCTTGCCAGTATATTTCTCTAGTGTTGGATTTTGTGGATTTTATGCAAATATTGTTGTTCCCCATTCCCTTTGCTATCCAAGAGTGTTGGAATACATTGTATTGTGTTTGTATTTATTGGTTTTGAAGTCATTTGGAGCTTTGAGGTGAAGTTGGAAAATAGTGCCCGAAAGGTGTTCGATGAAATGTCTATGAGAAGTAAACACAAAGAAGCTTTATCCAAACACTAGCCAACTACAAGAAAACCCCCAAGCTCCACAAAAACAACTCAAACACAATCCGTCCTTCACCCTTCTTTCGATATGGATGGAGAAAATAATTCCAATCGGAAGGAGTCAAGCCGTAGCCGAAGTCCTCGAGTTCTAGCTATCGAGAACCGAATCTCCACATGCAATAATCGAATCTCCACCATCAAGCGGACTCTTGAGAACCTTGTGGTTCAAGTGAACAAAATTGCTTTGAACCTTCAAGGTCGACCCCGAGACGAACGTTGGAGGCCCGCCCAAAAGTGTATCCAATATAGGCATGTGAGACACGATTCTTTGCAATGTCCAAGAATGGCTATGGTTAGAGCTTGGATTGAGAAATCTTTTGGTGTGGAAGAGTATACAAGTGACATGGTAGAAGAAGTTAAGCAAGCAAAGGTCGATCTCTTGCCCGGCGAGGGAGCTTCCATTGAACCTTGTGACGCTTCCAAAGCTATTATTGAAGCTCCATGCCAAGAGGTGGCTGAAAACATGAACCTTGATCTTCCTCTCATCCTTGATGAAGAGCCCCAGGATGAAGCACCTTCATACATTTCACCTCCATCAATTGTTGAGCCTAGCAACACAAAAGTTGACACCATCATCTCTTATGGCTTAACTACTCTTGGCCTCCCCTATGGGAAGAATGAGGTAACTTCAAACTCACCTATGAAGTTCAATAAGTTTTGATTGGATGTTGCCTGTTGCGACATAAAGACTTTGGGTGAGTCGTGCATGATCTTTGGGAGATATTGGTTGTTTGAGAGTGTAGGGGTGGTGATTATTTGGTGTCGAAGTTTGATAACTCTCTATGCTTGAAGTGAAATGCTAAGAATCTTGGTGTTCGTTTGGTGTCTAGTGACAAGTTTGGGTTTGATGAAGCCATCATTCTAGTTCAACCAATGTTATTGATCTCATCGTTTGTGTCGTCCATCGATGAATATTGTTTGAATGTTGGTCGTGGTGACATGAACTCTTTGAATGGGTCATACATGTTGTTTGGTCGTCATTGGTTGTTCGAGGATTTGCCGTTGAATGGGTGCTATTATATTGGAAATTTGGTATTCAATGTTTGTGGGAATGCATGTTGAATGAAGATAATTTGCTTGACCGTGATTACTTGAATCCCTTAGCCCCACATCAAATCAAAACTTGGGTGGGAAGTGAGTTAAGGAACTTCCTAATGGGCGAGACACGGGATGAGTGTACTCTTGGTGAGGACGAGCTACCTTTTGCTTTATCTTTACCTTGTAGCGAGCCTAGTGAGATTGAGAGTTGTCAAGCACCACAAAATTTCCCTATTCCTTCCCTTAATCCCTTACCTCCACAAAACAAGCCTCCAACCTCCTTATTTCATTTAGATGATGGGTACATTGTGGGGTTCGAAGCTTGTTGGATGTCTACTGTGATTACTCGTGGCGTTCGAGATGTTTAAAGTTCTTAAGAGCCAAGTTATGGAGAGCGCCTCGGCTTTAACTCCCAAGACTTAAGGACAACTCTTTTTCAAGAGGGGGAGTATGAACCATGTCGGGTTCGGGCCCGAGCTTCCTTAGCCGGGTTTGTGGAAAAGGATACGAAAGAGAAAATCCCGACCCGGCATTCCCGCACTAAACGCGCTCGTTCATTTTCAAGAACCGATATACATTCTCAAAGGGTGGAGTGGTGAGTATCGAGCTGGCGTGGTTAAGACGAGTCATCCGTTGTGGGAACTTGGAGAGGCTCGGGTTTTGTTCCACTGGCCCTGGAGGCCTCGGGATTGTACCGGGCCGTCCCGAGATGAGGAGCTGCATTTTATTGGGGCTCGAGTGTGTTCCTGAATCAAGCACGCACAAGGGAAAGAGTAGCAGAGCAAGGAAGCCTGGGAAGCCGACCGTAGCGCCCGTTACACGCATGGTAGCGCCCGCTACCGTAAGCGCAAGGGGCGTAACGCCCGCGACACGGCGCTGGGCAAGGCCTGGCAGGGCAGCGACGACAGGCGCTATCAGCGTCTAGACAAGTGCTGCTAGCGCCCATTCCAGAGGGTCCAACATTTTCACGCCACACAGTGCCAACGCTATGAAAACGCTGTCAGCGCCCCTCTTCCGGATAGCCTTCGGGCCCGCGACAACACCGATGCCACCCGCAACGCTCCCTATTCAGACGCTGGAAGCTGCGTCGTTTAACCCATAGCGCCCGCGACCTGCTGAGTTCTGCGCGTGATTTTGTGTTAAAACACTGCGTTTTATGTTATTCCCCTCTCTAGTATAAATACCCCTTTAGCTCGTTTTTCTATAAGTTTTTGCTGAATATGTTTGTGATGCTTATGCATTTTAGGGTTTCCCCTATTTCCTCTCAAATCTTGTTTATTTTATCTAATTAATTTGATGGTGTTTTCAAGTAATTCATTTAGTAATTATTGGTGGTTTATCCTAGATAATCATGGTGGGGTATTAGGCCTAAGGTTGTGGACTCTCCTTGCCTCAAGGTCATATCCAATCCTTGTGGGTGTTCAAGTAACTTGGTTGATTGTTGATAGTTTATCATCTACTCAAGCTAATCTTCTTCCCCTCCTCCCGGCAAATGCCCCAGAATGTCCAAACAATCAATAGGGAGGTGAACAAACCGAAGGAAATCACGATGATGAAAATCCATTTCAGCACTCCGACGACTCTTCAACATCAGAATCATCTATACCACAACGTCTAGTTCATATCCGATCTCAGGAACAAGACTTGGGTATAAGAGTGGAGATTCTCGATTTTGAAGGAGGTGTCCACCCAGATAACTTCATCGAATGGTTCCATATTATCGAGCGTGTCTTTGATCTAAAAGGCATTCCCGATGACGACAAGGTCAAGTTGGTCGCTATTAAACTCAAAAAGCATACATCCGTTTGGTGGGAAAATTTAAAGCGACAACGAGAAAAAGAAGGTCGCTGCAAGATCTGCACGTGGGAAAAAATGAAGCGAGAACTCAAACACAAATTTTTGCCCAATTATTACCGGTTTGATACTTTCCTAAAGTTTTAAAGCCTCCAACAAGGAGGAAATTTTGTTGCCCAATACACTGTAGAATTTAAAGAACTATCTACGAAGTGTTACAACTCTAAGCCAGAAGAACAAACCATGGCTAGATTTCTAGGTAGTTTGGAGCCCAAAAATCACAACGTCGTACAACTCAAATAGTGTTTGGCGTTGAATGATGTGGCGAAGTTGTCCCTTAAAGTTGAAAAGCAATAGAAAAATGAAAGGGAAACTTTGAAGGGAACAACAAGAGATGTGTCTAGATACTACACAACCTCGTCAAAGCCACCTTCGAGGCCTACAATGTCTCTATCACCAAAGAAGGGCGAGACCTCAGTTAGGACAAGTAAACCAGCAAGGTTGAAGAGTAGCAATACTTGGTGCTTCAAGTGTCAAGGCTTGGGACATTATGCATCTGAATGTCCGAATGCCAAGATTATCAACTTTGTGGAGGGGGAAGCTTTTGATGAAAGCTTTCCATATGAAGAAGAAAGCCCAGAAAATGACGATTCCCAAGAGATTATGCAGGCTGATGAAGGATAATCACTGGTGATTTGCCGTATATTAAATGCCTCACTTGCAGAAGAAGACAACTAGCTTCGTAACAACATCTTCCATGCCCGATGTACTTCCCAAGGGAAAGTATGTGATGTCATCATTGATGGTGGAAGTTGTGAAAATGTTGTAGCCGCGACTATGGTGGAAAAGTTGAAGTTGTAAACCCAAGATCATCCTTATTCCTATAAGCTCACATGGCTGAAAAAGGGCAAAAACCTCAAGGTCACTGAACACTGCCTTGTTGACTTCTCAATTGGCAAGAAATATCGTGACAAGGTATGGTGTGATGTCATCCCCATGGATGCCTGTCACATTCTCCTTGGCCGACCCTGACAATATGACCGACATGCCATTCATGATGGGTACAAGAACATGTAATCATTTGAAAAATATGGGACAAGGATCGTATTGGCACCGTTCAATGGTCCAACTCAACGGAATCTAGCTCAGAGCCAGAACCACATTGTTTCCAAATCCATGTTCACTTAGGCACTATAAGAATCTGAGATTGATTGTGCCTTAGTGTTGCTAGAAGAAAACAAAGGAAGTGAAATAGTCCCGGACTTGGTCAAACCACTTTTACAAGAACTCAAGGAAGTAATACCAGATGAAATCCCTGCTGGATTACCTCCTACGCGGGACATACAACATGGAATTGATTTTGTCCCTTGAGCAGGTATTCCTAACAAAGCAGCATACAGGATGAGCTTGAAGGAGCACGAGAAGTTGCAACGACAAGTTTCGAAGCTTTTGAAAAAGGAATTAGTCAGGGAAAGCGTTAACCCTTGTGCAGTTCCAGCCCTTCTTGTTCCAGAAAGGATGGAACTTGGGGCGCATGTGTGTTGATAGTCGTGTTGTCAATAGGATCACTGTCAAGTATCGTTTTCCAATTCCCTGACTTGATGCCTACTTGATCAACTTCACAATACCGCTATCTTTTCAAAGATAGATTTGAGAAGTGAGTATCATCATATCCAAGTGCACCTAGGAGATGAATGGAAGATTGCCTTCAAGACAAGAGATTGGTTATACGAGTGGATGGTTATGCCATTTGGTCTTTCAAATGCTTCTAGCACCTTCATGAGGTTGATGGACCAAGTATTCTGACCATTCATGGCGAAGTTCATTGTTGTCTATTTCGGTGACATATTGGGGTATAGTCGCAATCTTGAAGAGCACCTACGACATTTGAGAGAGATTATTCAAGTTCTTCATCAATATAAGCTTTATGCCAATTGGAAGAAGTGTCATTTTACTACTAATCAAGTGACCTTTCTCGGGTATATTGCATCTGCCATGGAATCTAGATGTTCCTGAAAAGGTCAAAGCTATCATCAGTTAGCCAACACCAAATTCAATTCATGAAGTTAGAAGCTTTCATGGTCTGGCTTCGTTCTACCGACGATTTGTGAAGAACTTCAATACTATTGCTGCACCAATCACCGAGGTTCTCAAGAAGGAAAAGTTTGAATGGAGTTCGTCCGTCCAACGAAGCTTTGAAGAATTAAAGAAAACTATCCATAAGGCTCTTGTCTTAGCCTTGTCAGATTTTGAGAAGGTGTTTGAAATTGATTGTGACGCATGAAGAGTTGGGATTGGCGTAGTCCTAAGTCAAGACGGACGACCCGTTGCATTTTTTAGCGAAAAGCACAACGAATCCAAGAGTAAATATTCCACCTATGAGAAGGAATTTTATGCTATAGTTCGTGCCCTTAACCATTGGAGTCATTACTTGCTAGCCAAAGAGTTTGTACTTTATTCAATCATGAAGCACTCAAGTATCTACATAGCTAGCGAAAGCTTCCACGTCGTCATGCTAAATGGAGTGAGTTCCTATCCACATTTCATTTTGTGCTGAAACTCAAATCTGGAACTCAAAATAAAGTTGCTGACGTATTAAGCAGACGACATGCCTTGTTGTCCACCCTCCAAGTGAAGGTAGTTGGTTTTGAGATCCTAAAAGAACTATATGAAGAAGATGCCGATTTGGAAAGATATGGAAGAAATGTGCTGAAGGGCCTTATAAATAGTTTCATCATCAAGATGGATACTTGTTTCTAGGCAATCAACTGTGCATACCTCAGAGTTCACTTCATGAGATGATTTTGAATTAGTGTCATGCAAGTGGTCTTATTGGACACTTTGGGCATGACAAAACATTGAAAATCATATCGGAGCACTTCTTTTGGCCTCATTGGCACGAGATTTGACAAATATGTCAAAAGGTGCAAGACTTGTCAATTGCAAAGTCTCGAACACAAAACACGAGTCTTTACACACCTTTACCTGTGCCTGAAGCTCCATGGGAAGATGTCAGCATGGATTTTATTGATGGGTTACCTCGCCCCCAAAGAAATAAGGATTCCATCATGGTGGGCGTTGATCGATTTTCCAAAATGGCTCATTTTGTGCCATATCACAAGACCTATGATGCCAGCCAAATTGCTGACTTTTATTTTCGTAAGATTGTACGTCTCCATGGGATTCCAAAGACCATCACTTCAGATTGAGATCTGAAGTTCATAAGTCACTTTTGGCGAACCATATGGCGTAAGTTCGGAATGCAACTGCAATTGAGTTATGTCGCACATCCTCAAACTGATGGCCATACTGAAGTCGTCAACCGCACTCTAGGAAACTTGCTCAGAAATTTTGTGGGAAAGAATATTCGTTAGTGAGATTTGACTCTTGCTCAAGCAAAGTTCGTTTACAACTCATCTTCGAGTCAAACTACTGGCCAAAGTCCTTTCAAGACCGTGTATGGTAAGAATCCCATTACACTTGTGGATTTAGATCCTTTGGCTACATCTAATTGCTTTAGCAGTGATGCTGAGGAAAGAGCTAAAGAAATAAAAATGTTGTATGATAAGGTGAGAAACCAAATCGCAAGACAGAATGCAAAATATCAACAACATGCTAACAAATTTCGGAGTTTTTTGCATTTTGGACCTTGAAATTTAGGGTAATTTATTTTCTGAACCCTTGTTTTATTATTTATTTTTTTTGGATCCTAAAGTTTATGGGTTGAATAAAAAATGACCTTAAAGTTTGTAGGTTGAAAAAAAAGGCTCGTCCACTGGTTTTCATTTTCTTCCCATGTTTGAATTTATCTCCCGATTAGTGTCAAATTTCAGGACTAAGGTTAAAACTAATATTAAAGCTATAATACACCTTGCTTAATCATTTCGGAACTAATTAGACTTTGAAGTAACCAGGGTCTAAGTAGTTTCGACGTGAATAATTAAGGAAGGTGTATTACAGGTTTAATATTAGTTTTAACTTTATTCCTGAAGTTTGGTGCTAATCGGGAGATAAATTCAAACATGGGAAGAAAAAGAAAAACAATAAACGAACATTTTTTTTCAACCTACAAACTTTAAAGTCCTTTTTTATTCAACCCATAAACATTAGGGTCCAAAAATTAAATAATAAAACCGAGGGTTCAAAAAATACATTACCATATACTTCCGGGTCCAAAATGCAAACAACCCACAAATTTCGTAAGCCAACTACTTTCGAGGAAGGAGATTTGGTTTGAATTCATCTGAGAAGGGAAATATTCCCTCCAGGCCCACATGGGAAGCTCAAGCCTAGAGTATATAGACCTTTCAAGGTCTTAGAACAAATTGGAGAAAATGTATACAAGATTTGACTTTCTGGAGAATACAATGTTTCCGTCACTTTCAATGTTGTTGATCTATCTCCATATTACGAGCATGAAGAAGAGCTAAGACTCGAGGACGAGTATTCTCTAACAAGGGGAGCTTGACAATATTGAAGACAAGTTGGCTATTAGCAGACAAATTGTCACCCCAAGTCATTCACTCATCACTCTAACATCCTAATCTATCCCCATAGCCTTTGAAGTTAAGAGCATAAGTTTCTTATTTTCAATAAAGTTGATTACCCTTGTTGACAATGGCGGCTACCCAATTAATCAAGCACTTGAGGATTTAGGCTATAAAAGGTCATGTTTGTATCAATAGAAATTACCACGCAGTGAATCAAGTTTTATCAAAACACAGTGAGAGTTGTGTGAGGTTGAGAAAGTGAGTATCCCTTCCCTTTTCTATCAATTACTGAGAGAGAAGTATAGATTAGTCTATCAATTCCTCCCAGTTGAAGTATAGAGCCCTCTAATTTGAGAAATAAATCAGAGTTTTATCTATCCTAACCCATCCCCTACCCATCCGATGTCGGGGGACTTCAAATAAGCATGAAGTGTTGGCTCAAATTGCACTAAAGTCAACCAAGACTACAATTCAACCTTGACCAAATTGTTGCCAAACGATGAGATATGGAAAACTGTTGTCGATATACATATCGCACAAAAGCCTAAGGGCTGGACAGGTTCATGGGGTTTTTTGCTTTTTGGACCCCGAACTTTGGGGATATTTATTATCTGGTCCCACATATTTGAAAGTTTATTTTTTGGACCCTATACTTTGGGTACCCAAAAAATATGGCCCAAAGTTAAGTTTGACTCCGTCTAAGACAAAAATGATACATAAACTTCCCGATATGCCCTTCTATCAATTTTAAAGGTTTTTGACTCTGTCAATGGAGATTCAACCAGGTGGTTGCAAATTCGAAGGTGGTTGGAGATCCCGACCTTGCCCTTTAATTATTCATGACGTTGGGTTCCAAGTTGGTGTTTCGAGGGGGGAGAGTGAGGGGGGTGGAAGAAAATTCAGGATGGCAATTAGCAGAAAATAGAAAGGGAGATGGTAATGGAGATGGTCTGGGAGAGTCGAGCACTGAGGGAGAAGGAGATGAGGAAGAACGTAAATTACAATGTGAGAATTTTTGTAGTGATAAATAAGTGAAGGGAAATTAAGAACCAATAAATAAAGGGCAAACTTGGAAGTTCATAAATAATTAATGGGTAAGGTCGGAAGGAAAAAAGACTGAAACGTCAATAAAGGCTTTTCTGGGCTGGACTCATCTAACAATGTCCACATTGTTGCCGGATCAGGACAAAGCATAGGGTTCAAAAAATAAACTTTCAAATATGTGGGACCAGATAATAAATACCCCCAAAGTTCGGGGTCCAAAAAGCAAAAAACCCCAGGTTCGTGCTCTTTTTTTTTATCATATATTATGGGATGTGGTGGGAGTTGATGTGTGAGATTTTATTAGGTAGAGGTGAATTTGGAAGGGGTAAATGCCCGAAAACATTATTAATTTGGCGAAAGTTAAGAAGTCACGGGATATATCATACGGCTAGTCACTCTACATAATGTATTGTAAGAGATCCTCATAAAGACCATGGCAGCTAAAATGAGAAAGGCCAATCGCTTGTCCCCTAGGTAATTTTTGAAACCCAAAGTGTTTTTATTCTTGTTCATTTGATTACTTACAATGCTTTTGTGGATTTTGAGTTCTTTTGTGCAGTGAAGTTGGACCTATGCAAGGCTTACGACCAGATGGAATGTGACTTGTTTGTTGTGATGTAAAAAATGGGTTCTGATGATAAATTTATCCAACGTATCTCAAGGCAACTTTCTAGAACTTCCTTCCTTTTCCTCACCTTAACGGTAGCGAAAATGCTTGCCTTAAACCATCAAAGTGATTAAACAGGAAGATTGATATCCCCATAATTGTTCTTGATATGTTCCGAGGCCTAAGCTGCTATTATAACGACGATACAACCAAATAGTGAAATTCTAGCATTCAGGTATGTTAGCTACAGTGAAACATTTTTATAGTGAGGATAATATTTTGTTTGTCAGAGCGAACTTGCAGGAATGTTCGGTGATAACTGACTTACTCAGTCAATATGAAAGAGCATCAGGGTAAAAAAAACAAAGCAAATTTGGACCAAATTCAGTATTTTGTTCAGTAGTAATATTAAATGAGAAACTAGCGTGAGATCATTGGCTAACTGAGAATATAGGAGATAAACAAGGAAGAAAAATATCTAGACCTCCCCATCGATCAAAATCGCAGAGTCCAAGCAAAGGACATTTTTTCAGGATTGAAAAAGAAAATTTAGAAAAATGTTTAAGGATTGAAGGAATGATTGCTCTTAAAATTGGGAAGGAGGTTCTTATTAAGGTTGTTGCTCAAGCCACTCCCACATACACCATGAGCATACGAATGGTTTACTTGATTAAATTCTTGCCCTCATAGCAAGGTTCTAGTAGGTTATGCGGATGGTAGGGTTGCTATGCGTTGGAAAATTGGGACACCCTATGTCCCCTAAAGCACATGAAGGGGATGGGTTTTGGAGATCTCAAATTCTTGAATGAAGCTCTTTTCGCTAAACAACTCTAGCGACTCACACATGGGGGAAACACCTTGATGTACAAAATCTTGAAGGCCAAAATACTTCTCTAAATCCACGGTGTTGGAAAAGTTAGAAGGGGTTGAAATCAATGCTATACTTAGAGATTCATATGGGGAACCAAACCCTCTTAAATGAAAGATTAAGATGGAGGGTTGGCAATGGGGAAAATTGTTAGGATTTGGAGGCTAATGGAATCGAGGCTCAAACTAATCAAATTCATGGAAATCAATTTAAGAGGTCAAACGTGTGGGCCGACACGAACGAGTGTAGACCTGACACGATTTATGCACAAGTCCGAAGTGAAAGAAAATGCATAAAACAAGCGACATGGGTCGTGTCAAGGGTGCATGACACAGATCGTGTCTCTTGCAGTACAGGCCATGTTAGTTAGTTCTTCAGATTTTCTCTTGTGACTTGCGAGACATCTTTTTTAACAGGAGACTCCTCAAGTTCGTAACCTTTGGTATTTCATCCCATGTTAATCATGTCTAGCACGCTTATGGTGATTTATTTGAACTGTTATGTAATCTTTTGAGTTTGCCTAACATTAATGCATCTAATCTGTATAATGTAGCTAGGCTTAACTTGTTTGGTATCCCAAGTATCCATATTGATGAAAATTCACATATTGTAAACACAAAGTTATAATCCTCAAGATAGTGCATTGGTATTTTCTTCATGTTTCTTGGATTTTTCACATAAATCGTTGTAGTTTTTGCTTTATATTTCCTAAATTTGTTTGAGTGAACCCTTTGATCCCAACACTAACACCAATGCTTGAAATGATCCTTGGATGCCTCCAAATGTGAATAACCAAAGATCAAGACCTCTTCTTTTGGCTAAATCGAGCCTAAAAATCAAGGTCCTAATTGAGCATGCCATGGTCACTTGGAAGGAGCTAGTCCAGCAGACTTTATGAAAGAAGACGTCGAGTCAATCCTGAGCATTCCCCTTAACATAAGACTATTGCAAGATACACTCTTTAGGTTGTCAAGCAAGGACGAGATGCATAGTGTGAGTTAGCTTACTAAGGAAACTACGACACATTATGGGTTGGTTTTTGAACGCAAATGTAGAGGAGTGGATGTGGTGAAACACAATTTGGAGGATACACACCATTCTGAAACTAAAACACTTTCTTTGGCAGACCTCTTGGGGCATACTTAGGGTAAAAAGGAGAGTCAAATAGTCAACCATGCTTTGTTTGATTGTGAGAAAGGTCAAAGACTTGAGGGGTGAAATCCATATGGAAGAGCTCTTGGTTGAAGCCCCCAAGTCATGTTTGAGGGATTTTTTTTTTTCAATGGATCGTGAACAAACATGTTGAGGATATGATCATCAAAATGGATGTTGTTGCATGAGTGTTATGAATGGCAAGAAATGATGTGGTTTTTAAGGAAGTTAGTAAAATGGGCTTTTTTGTTTATTTCCTAAAAAAAGGGATCGAAAAGCTTTTAATCGTGTAATAGACTAAAATTAAACAAAAAATATACGAGTCTCGGGCTAGGTTACATTTTAAATGTCTTGCCCTATCATTAAAACTATATTATTATATATTAAGTTCAAATAGAATGATATCATTGAATTCTATAACTATGACATTTCATACAAATTGCGTAAGGTTATACTTTTATCTGTTATCTTTTATATTTTTAAAAAATGCATAAAATATCTCTAAGGAACGGGGTTGATTCGATTAGGGTATCATTTGTACTCATTGACGTAATGAACACACTCAAAGATTCTTATAATTTATAAGAAATACTTATTATTAAAAAAAATAATATAAAAATTATTTAAAATACTAATTTGGGGAAGGCTAAGACCATCTTCAATGGTGAGGTTAAATTCTACTCATTATTAACATGGCATTGGTTGAGAAGGGATGAGTTCGTGTAGGACATTTCCGTGGCAAGAATGAGACTCACCTCGCGAGACTCTCGCCGTCAATCTTGCGAAGCGAGTTTAACACACTAATATTTTAATCATATTTTTTTTCTCTCTCTGCTCCTCCACCTCATTTTTTATCAATATAACCAAATTAATTATATTATTAAGTAGGACCATTTACTTTTTTAAATTAACATGAGTTAAACTAATGCTAACTATTGGAAAGTTAGCTAAATAAAGGGATAAATTTTGACTTTCTTGGTAGGGGTTGCACCTCATCCAATAAGCCAAACTCAAACTCACTATTGTGGGTGGCTTTAAGACAATTAAAAAGTATTTTGGGGTAAGACTTTGCAATAATAAAAACTAAAAAAAGAGGCAGAAATTAAACAGTTTCATAGTTGGCACTTTTGATAGATTCTAATTACCTTGCGATTGCGAATTTCTTCTAGCGACATTTGCAGTCTTGCTTCCATTTCCTTGATCTTTTCAATGCCGTTAACCCTCTCTGGATTCTCCCAACAACTAGGGATCAAATTTTAAATTAGTCAAACCATTAGACAATAATTCTGATTTTGAAGAGATACCCAGTACAGTCCACCATAATTAAAATTCGGAAAGTTCCTAGCTTCAAATCTTCGAGTAAACCTTAAGATCCTTTTCAGTGTATAATGTAGGAATTACCTTTTCATTTGGTTGAGGCTTGAGAGCTCCATTTTCAGTGTAGCTAGTTCTTCTCCCATCTCCTGTTTAAGGGATTCCAAATCATAATATCGAGTATTTATCTTGACGTAAATGATTTATATATAAAACGATAAATATTTTCAATAAAGATGGTTATTAATCAACTTGATTTACTATGAATTTTTTTATAGAACAATTAAAATTACTCTAAAAGTTATACTTAAGCTTATTCAAATTGTTAAAAATATATTTTTCATTAATCTAATAGTCCTTACAATTCATGAAATTACACTACAAATTTAACTTTTATTTACAGTATTTTTATAAATATAGAATTATGTATAAATTTGCTTACATTTTTATGGTTGATATACTTAAGATGTTTTTTTTAATAGTTGTTGACATAATTGATAAATGCTATGCACTTATAGTTGATACACATGTGTAATTATCGAAAAAATTAGTATTTCAAATCGTAAATGCGTATAGATGATTTAATTAAGTATTTATAAATCATTTTAATTCAAAACACATATCATTGTGCATATTACGCATATATTAAGCAAATATTTCCTCAAAAAGAAAATTAAGCTTATACAGTATTTTCTTTATCAAGTCAAATTTTAAAGAGGAAAAATAATTAAAAAAAGGCAGAAGCTTAGATTCATGTTTGGTAATTGTTTAGGTGTTTTCTTATGGTGTTTGTAGTGTCCTTTTCAAGTTTGTATTCTCTGTGGTTTGTTCGATTTTAGTAGTTTGCTACATCGTGCTTGTATCCCTTTTTTTACAGTGTTATTAGGAGTCTATATTTTTTGTATTTTGATGTTGATGTGTGATTTTGTTTATATTCCTAACCCTTTTGGCTTTGAACAATTAGAAAGAAAAAAAAGAAAAAAAAGCTTGGGTAGATGTATGGTTTACATACTAACCTGTAATCTCTTAACTTTCCTGTAAATATTGTAAAAGAAAAAAATAGTCATTAGCATATGGTAAGAAGTTTGTACGTACTCGAATAACTTTACTCGACTAAAAGAAGTTGTCAACTAATTTATACAGATTTGGTTGGAGCCAAGAGAGACACACCAAGCATGAAAAAGATTATAAACATCAACGTTGTATTGATCCTTTTGATAGTTCGCCCTGAGCGTCTAAATTCATTGCCAAAAACAAAATTAAAGTAAGAAACTTAAATGGCCAATATATACATATTCATTTCATTCTGCAAAAAGAAAAAAAATGATGATATATAGGAGTAGAATATTACCTGTAGGTTATCAAGCCTCCTGTGTAGACAAGTATTCATAAGAGTTTAAACAAGTTAAACAACCATAATGTTATAAAATGAAGAATATATATATAAAAGAACATAACTCTAAATGAAAAATAAATCGATATATGAATAAATATTAATTTTCTAAATAGAACAAAGAGGATTTAAAATTGCTAACCTCTTCTCTCTATCATTGAACGAAACACCAGAAAATCTTCTCATTACATTTACTAAATTGCTGAAATTCAAAAGGAAAAGAAAACTATTCATTACTGTGATATCAAAGTCATAGACTAAGTAGAACATGCAATTTTATAGGGTTTTTTGCATTTTGGACCCCGAAGTATAGGGGTATTTAATTTCTGGACCCTTGGTTTTCATTGTTTATTTTTTGGATCCTAAAGTTTATGGTTGAATAAAAAAAGATTTTAAAGTTTGTAGTTTGAAAAAAAAAGCTCGTGTACTGTTTTTCTTTTTCTTCCCATGTTTGAATTTATCTTTTGATTAGCTTCAAACTTCAGGACAAAGGTTAAAACTGATATTGAAGTTGTAATACACTTCTCTTATTCATGCCGGAACTAATTAGACTCTGCTGTAATACACCTCTCTCATTCATGCCGGAAATACTTAGACCCTAGGTACTTCAGGGTCTAATTAGTTCCGACATGAATAAGAGAGATGTATTATAACTTCAATATCAGTCTTAACCTTACTCCTAAAGTTTGGCGTTAATCGAGAGATAAATTCAAACATGAGAAGAAAAAGAAAAACAGTACACAAACCTTTTTTTTTCAAACTACAAACTTTAAGGTCCTTTTTTTATTCAAACATAAACTTTAGGGTACCAAAAATAAACAATGAAAACTAAGGGTCCAGAAATTAAATACCCCTATACTTCAGGGTCCAAAATGCAAATAACCAATTTTATATATCTAACATAAACAAATTAAACTTGACCATATACAATTATCTTCTCTTTAAGTTAAGGTCTCCAATCCCTATCTTGAATTGCTAAGTTTTTGTTAGAAAAATAGTTTAATTTGTGGTATTTATTTAGGTGGCAGAGTATATCATCTTTAACATAGTTTAAAAAGTTACACGCGGTTATATAATAATTGGGAATAATTGATTCAAACTCTAACATCCCTAAAGAGATTGAGGAGTTCTTTCTCGTAGATGCTAAAGTCCACTTGAAGCACAAGATAAAGGAGAAAACGATGCTTAAAGCTAAATGTCGTATGATGCAGTTAAAGTTATTCCTTCAAGGAACCAAACGCATAAAGAAAAGAAGAAATAGAGTGGGATGCTTCGAAAGCTCTTTCGTGACAAAGGGATGACTTCAAGGAACAATCCAATTAATAGAAGCTATCACGTTGAGGTCTCTAGCAATCAAGAGGTAACCATAACAGTTTATGGAGCAATGGAAATTTTAAAAAACTAGAAAGCAGGAGTATTGTTAAACTGTTCCAGTTTTTAGGCATCATTTTGAGATGCTATAATGCTTGTTCTGAGCTGTTATTAGTTGTTGATTTATTTTCATTGCTATCTAATGGTTGTATTATCCATTATGTTAATTGAACTTCCAGCCTATTATATTTCATGCTTTGAAAATTGAAAAAAAATAATTGAGAATTACTACATGTTACTAGTTATGATATTTTGTATGTGTGTTGTTTCTTTTTTTTTTGGGGGGCGGGGGGTTGTTGGGAACTCCTTTGAAGTTAAAGAGTAGTGTACATTATTTGTGACTTATGAACATCGCTATGGTCCAACATAAATTTAAGTAAGCAATTTTAGAGGAAAAGATGTTAAATATATGACTCTATTTTGTTTCATCTTTGCTAGAAATCCTTTAGGCTACTTTTGAATATGGAAAAATGAAATGAAAAGAAGTTCTCTCTTTCTTCACTAGAGTGTAAATTGTAAAAAAATAAAAATAAAAACTGCCAATCCTTCTTACATTTCAATTTGGGTGTGTTTGGTGGGTATGAAATCTATTTTCTAAAAAATGATTTGCCCATTTTTTAGTGTCCAGTGTCAAAAAAATGGGGAAAACTTTTTTCTAGAAAATCATTCCCCTTCCCTTCGTAGGTTATTTTCTTAAGTCCAATCGTAAGAAAACTCATTTTTTCAAGTCCATTTTACTTCCATGGTTACAAGCCTCCAACTCTCTCACCACCCCTTGTCACCACTACCTGGAACCAGACCCACTGTCAGCCACCGGTCATCATCCTGACTCTGACAACTGTGCAATGTCGACCACTCGAATGACCCCACACAAACACTCACTAACTCTCTCTCTTCATGTCTCTATTCCCCCAAAAACTCATTTTCTCCTTAACTCTCCCGCCCTCCCTGTCGCCTTGGCATGCAACAACCACCCCCACCATCTTTGTCTCATTCCTCCATCTTCGATAACACCACCACTAGCGCCAAATTTGACCATCACACCTCGATTCCATTCTTTCTCTCCTCTCAAATCCCCATTCAACTCTCTCTTAGACTCTAACATTCAACTTCCACCACCACTTACTATAGTTCCCCATCGTCACTTACCACCAACTCCGATGACCACTAGGTGCATCAATGCCTCCCAGAAACCATATGTCACACCCCTACCATTTCCTTGTCACTATAATTCATCACACATCCACCCCCATTGCCATTCTCTTCTCTGAAACTCTCCCCACCCACCATTCTTCACATCCCCAACTTTTAACATCGTTTTTCGAAAAACCATTTTCCTTTTTACTAAACGGAGGAAACATGAACTGAAAATTTATTTCTCGGAAAACTATTTCAAGGAAAATTATTTTCATCCCTTGCATCAAACACACACTTAGTATAGATCATACTTTCCTCTTATTTTCTTCAAAAATTTGGAAGAAAAATATAAATCAATGTGAATTTTCCATGATGTTTTTCATCAAACTATTGACATGTTGTTCCTCCACTTTTGTCAAAGGTAGTGCAGGAAAGTAAGTCATTTAAAAAAAAATTATTTTCAACTAATTTATCAATGACCCAATGAATCCTAATTTAAAATAATTTCACAAACAAAATTTAAAGTTAAAAAATTCATCATGGAAAGAATCCAAAAAGGGAAAAAGAACTTTGCTTTAGGTGCTTTTAGATAAGAATTAACAACCATTAGTTTTTGTGCTATCAAAATTCTTTCATATCAAGCTGCAACATGTGCTAAAATCGAAAGTTACAATAAATCAAACAATTAAGAACATAATGACTAATTTATATGTGAGGGTTTAGTGTAGAGCCCCGATTTATTTGGACTAGTTTGAGCATATTTAGGGGCAACACAAACATATTTGGAACCCACGAGGGTCGTGCGGAGGGTTACAAAACCAAGAAACATATCAGAACATACGTCGTGTTGTGCAGACACGAGTCATGTCGTGTACGGACATGAATTGTGTCAAACAATGGAGGTGGCAATTTCACGATATGACGTGTTCTATTTGATATTTTTCTAATTTAGTTTGACTTAGGATGTTGTTTATTGAATTAATGAAGATTCTCAACGACCAAAAAAGTCTCTATGAACCCTAGACCTACCGTGTAGCCATTATTATATAACGAGTTGTATGTGTCAAGGTTGATTGTATGAGCGAGAGTTTCATCGTTGTACATTAGTGATTGCATCTCTGTATCTTTGTGAGAGTGGTATGGGGCGAGATGAACTATAAGTGTCAAGTCCTTGTGTCGTAACTTATGTGAGAGATCATGAGAAGTTGGTAGACATTGCGTAATCTTTGTTAAATATATTGTAATCCTCGTATAGTGTATCAGTTTTGTGGGTTTGCGTTTTCTGAATATAGGGGTTTGCATATTAAAAGTCTAATGTGAACGTTTATGTTTGTGTTTGCCTTCATTGTTGTTAGTGTTGCAAACATTACCTTGAACCTTAATAAGTGGTATAAAAGCATAGGTTGGGTGTTGTTCATCTACAAGTTGTTAAACAATAAAAGATGAGAAAGTAAAGATTGTAATTTTCAATGGGAAAGATTGCATCTTTTGGAAGATGCAACTTGAGGATTGATGTGCTTTATGTAGAAATTGCATCTAGCGTTGGGTAAAGGATTGGGTGATTTTTCTTGTTAAGCGCTAAGTATTGAGAGATTGACATTAGCATGAAATGTGGCTTTCAACGTGTTGGAACAAAAAATGACGAAAAGCATGCTTGAGGCCTTGAAGAAGAAATATGAGAAACCTTATACTTTTAATAAGGAATATATGCCGAGTGTAGGATGCATAACTCGGTGATATGCATAGTCATATTAATGACCATTTCTACTCGCATGATCTTATTTAAATTGACTACAGTGGCATTTAATTTTGATGATGAAACTAAAGCATATATTCTATTGGTTGCCCTATCTATATCTTGGGATACATTTGAATCTATTATTAGTACATCTAAAGGATAAGGGACTATGAAGCTTGATGAGATGCATGATACTATCTCAAGGGAAAACATTCGTAGAAAGGATCTAAGGAGATTTATGGTGGAGATGCTTTGTCTATTAGAGGTAGGAAAAACAAACAGACTTCTGGTTGGGCTCAGTCTAAATCTCTGGGATGGAATTTGGAGCTATGTTGTGTTGGGATTGTGGTGAAGATGCCATTACCATAGAGATATTCCTAATCTAAGAGGCAAAGGGAAGAGTAAATGAGTTGACCTTGAGTCTTGTAATTCTGCTTAAACTGATGGTGAAGCCTTCTTTCAAGGAGTTGATGAACGCATGTTTGAGGGTCAACTGATTGAGGAGGTTTTTAAGAATAGGTTTGGGTAAGATTGGTTATTATACATGGAGGGAATTCTTATAGTTGCTAATAGTAGAGAGGTGGGATCGCGTTTACTATTGATTGTAAACGAACTACCCTGCTCTTGGGGAAGTCTAATTGGTTGGGCTTCTCTTGTCCAGAGGACATTGTTGGCGGAAAATGTCTGGGAAAGGGTGAGAACCTTCCGTTGGTTACACCTTTTAAGTGGTTGTGTTGGTTCTTCGAGGTGTGTATACATGCCATTAGTGCACATGTAAAAGTCTCCTACTTTCTTTAAGAGATTTTAGAGAATCCACTATGAACGCTGCCTTTACTAGAGCTGCTAACATAACTATCAATTCCCAGTCTAGGGGACATTATTGGCGAATAATTATGGGACAGGATGAGAAACTTTCGTTGGTTACGCCCTTTAAGTGGTTGTGTTGGTTCTTCGAGCTGTCTGTGCAGGCCATTAATGTATAGGTAAAAATTTCCTACATTATTTAACAGATTTCAGAGAATCCACTATGAATGTTGCCTTTACCAGGCTGCTAAAGCAAGTGGCAACTCCTAGTCCTAGGGTTCAAATACAAGAATAAGTCGGCACCAACTATCCACTTCATAATAGGAAAAATAAAATCAATGGATGATTGAACACAGAAAGGGAGAGAAGAGAACAAAGAGTCATTTATTAGCAATCTAGTAGTGATTGAGAGAAAACTAGAAGAGATTGAAACAGAACCACCACTGCTCGGGGGGGGGGGGGGGAGGGGGACTTATTGGTGATCGTGCACAAGAGTACTTTACGCTACAACCATCTCTTTTTATAGGCTCTACGGACCGATCCCTGATGCTTCATCGAAGAGAAAAGAATAATAGATATTAAGTTTATTAGAAGGAAGAACCTTTACACAAAGATTCTGCGAGCCCACAATAGCTTTCTCTTATAGGCACTCACTCCTTCAAGCTCTCTTAACCTATACTTTGTGCTACTTGAGTTCTCTCAACCACGTTTGACTTATGTAGTAGTCGACATTCTTACGTGTTGTTCCTTATGTCCCTTCTAATAGTCTTGCTCATCCTCGTCAAAGGCTTGTTAGCTTCTCTAATGTGAGAAGAGTAGTAAACGCAAGGAGGATTTTGGTTGATACTTTAAGGAAAGATGGTTAGAGAAAGGGTGCATCTAACCTGCGTGGGAACATGACATGGTCAACAAGAGGTAAAATTCTAATCCAAAATTTCTCAAGGCTTAAGTTGTTGTTGGGTAAGCATATGTCAAGTTTGCAGAGTGATGATCAATTCAAGTGGGAGTGTGTTTGCTAGAGGAGTTGATGAAAGACCAATTGAGACCTTTGTCGATCTTTGTGAATAAGATCGGGTTGGATGTACTAGAGGGTTCGAGGATGTTCGTGGTGATGAAGATGATGAAGGCACAAATGCAAATGGTTTCCGAGTGGGAGATTCTTAGGGTTTGGTGTATTGGAGTCCCATTGCTTTTGGTTGGTTTAAGCACGTTTAAGGGAAACACAAACGTATATGGAACCCATACGGGTTGTGTGGAGGGTCAAAAAGTGGGAAAACGAAGCGAGCATCTAACATGAGTTAAACGAAGTGAACATCTAACACAAACGAAGCGAGCATCTAACGCGAACATCTAGCATGTTTAAGGGAAACACAAACGTATATGGAACCCATATGGGTTGTACTGTAACTCAAGTGAGAGATCGAGAGAGGTAAGAATCTGATATACATTGTAATGCTCTAATATTGCATCGATTTTGTGGTTTTTTTCGATTTTGGGTTTTTCTAGGTGGAGCATATCGGGATGGGGCCCGAACCTCGAAATAATTGGTCTCTAAGCCTTCTCGCACCCCCTCCATGAAACACAATGAAAATAGCTCCGAGGACGGGTGTGGAGTCCATTTCAAGGTGGGCCCGAGACCTTGGAGGCGTATTCGGGTCATCACCGGGTGTGGTATCCACTTCAAATGGGACCCCGGACCATGAGAGTGGAGCTACGGGTCCTCATCGGGACCTACTTCGGGCCTTTAAAAGGGTTCGAAGTCCTTCGGCAAGAATAAGCGCAAATGGGTCAACGTAGGTTGTTGGAATGGACGTGTCGTCATTCTTTGGGTCATAATGCCTTCAATACAACTTCGATGGGTCTCAAATTTTGGAAGCTTAAAGTACACACCGAGTGCTTTCCATCGATATCTTATGAGCCTAAAACGGAGTCCGGATGAAGAAGTTATGCGCGTTTGAAGTCGGCAGGGAAAGGCTACCCAGAAGACTGACTCGCCCGAGTCATCCTGTGACTCGCCCGAGTCATTGTTCTGAGCATTGACGATGGTGCGTTGGAGTTGCCGGGCCAGTAGGCCGACTCGACCGAGTCATCTTGTGACTCGCCCGAGTCAGGCCTGCGACACGCGCGTGTTGTTTCGTTTTTGTTATTTGTTTTCCCCCATTCCTATATATACCCCCTCCCTTGGCATTGTTGAAGGTTTTTGACATTTGAATATATGCTAGTGCATTTGTAAGGATTCTCTCTTAGTTTTCTCTCGAAAATCTTATTACTTTATCCAAGTGATTTGGTGGTGTTCAAGTCATTCCTTTAGTGATTATTTAGTGGTTTACCTATTATATCATGGTGGGGTGTTAGGCCTAGAGTTGTGGTTCTCCTTGCTCAAGATCATATCCAACCTTTGGGTGTTCAAGGCCCTTGTTCGTGTTGAATATCGATCCTCCATCATCACTCAAGCTAATCTAATCATGCCACCACGACGGTAACGCTTCACTAAGTTAAAAATTTTGTGTTAGTCTTTATTTCTATTTTAGTCTTTATTATTATTTGTGCTGCTAAGAAGACCTTGAATCCTAACACACATGTGTATTACTTCAATATTTTATCATGATTTTTCAGGAGCAATTTTGATGTTAAAAGAGTCAAATCAAACTATTTAAACAATTCTTCCAGATACAATGATGTCAAAGAGGTCATCCTATTTAATTTCATCTTTTCGGATATCTTTAATCAAAAATAGTTTTACAAATCAAAATTACAAATTGGAAAATTTCGATCTTTTTCTATATAAGAAAAACTTTATTTCCAGTATTTATAGGATTTAGTGAAAGTTTATTTTGTCGAGTCTAATAAAAATTTTTGAGATCCAGTTACAGTATCCATATATTGGCGCTTAAATCCAACAAAAAAGAACAAAATCAAACAATTAAGAACGTAACGACAAATTTGCACATGCCTTTCTATTATATATTCCATCATGAATTCTCCACGAGCAACTTCGGCATTAATGAAAACAGTCAAGATCACTTGTAAACATCTTACCTTGCCTAATAAATGACAAAAATTCAAACTAACTTAACAACTCTAGATAAAAAGATATGCATCAAAGAGGCGATTCTGACTATTTTGTTTCCTCTTTTCCGGACGTCTTCACTCTAAATTAATTTCATAAATTAAAATTCTAAACTAATGTCACAAGTTAAAATTCTAAACTGAAAACTCAATCATTTCTTTTCTACGAATCAGCCAAATTCCTCTATGAAGTGAAGACATCTAACATAACTATAGATAAAAAGATGTGCATCAAAAAGGTGACTCTGACTATTCTGTTTCCTCTTTCCGGACATCTTCACTCTAAAGTAATTTCATAAATTAAAATTCTAAACTAATGTCACAAGTTAAAATTCTAAACTGAAAACTCGATCATTTCTTTTTCACGAAACTTAACAACTGAATTCCTCTATGAAGTGAAGACATCTAAGAATCAATTACGAATCTAGCCACGCAAATTTTTCAGAACAACTTTTAATCAATCCATTTCCAAAATCAAAATAAAAATCTAACGATAAATCATAAATCAGATTATGAAGTTGCTCATCTGTATTGTCCCAACCCAGTTAAGCAAAAATTCAAAACAATTTCATCTATTTATGTCTGAAATCAAAAAATCTAGTAAAGAATCATAGATTAAATCATGAAATTGCTTACCTATATTGTCCCAAATGAAGAGTTGGAATTCCAGCAGGAGAAAATGCAAGGAAAAGGACATCAGTCCCAGTGAGAACACTCATTTCTTTCACTTTCTTTGACACAATTGATTTGTGGTGCAAATAGTAGTGCTCTCTTGAAAGCTCCCCATTCAACCTCTCCAATTGCAACTTTGGTCTCACCATTTTTCAACCTTTTCTTTTCGTTATTTTTGTCCTGATTTCTTAAGACTTTACATCAGATTCTTTTTAGGCAGTAAATTAAGCTATTTATATAGGGAATGAGGCTAGCTGCACAAATGGGAATAAATCTAGGGTTCAAAAATAAGAAAGAAATTGTCAAAAATGATCTGTAAATAAATAAAATGAATTCAGTTAATAAAAATTCAGGATTTCACAATAATAATTTCAATGTGATTTTTTTAGCTAAGGTCAAAATTCAACCTGATTGTGTAACGAATAATTTGACGTTTTTGTGTCAGAGTAGTCTTGCCACTATGATTGGCGATTTGGCATGCAATACATGGATGCATGGAAATTTCATTAAATGTTTTTTTAATTTTCCTTTTCTTTTTTCCTTCTACATAAGATCCCAGATGATTACAGCTCCTTTATTTGCAATTTTATTTTACCCCTTTGGATGCGACTGAAGAATGATATGATTGGTGGAAGAGCTAAACCACATGGCTTTGACCATTTATGATGAAATTTGAAAATTTTCTACTGTTCCTCTTGATCTAATTTTTTTTTTTTAAACCAAACATAACGATTTCATTAATAATAAATCATACGACACTTGTAATGAAAATTGTAATTGGACAATTATAAATCTAAAACATAGATATGAAATTCAATTTCCAAATAACTAATAGTTCGTACTAATCTTATTACGTTCAGCTTCAATTTCTTCGATGACTTTGCATCTTTCTTCAATGATTTTGCATCTTTACCCTTGAAGGAGAACCTCACAACCTATACTATAGCGATTCGAAAGTCGATCTTCATCCAACGCATTAGATCACACCAACAGAACAAAAACTCTAGAAAGAGACTAAAAACCCTAAATAAGGGTACAAAAAAAACTCTTGCAAAAGAAGAGACTAACTTTCTTTGTGAAAATGTAAAACCAAACTAATAATTGGGATAAAGATAAATCAAATTGGGGCTTACCATCGACAAAAGAATCGATGGCAGCCCCTCCAAGAAAATTAAGGCTAGGGTTTTTTTTTAGAGAGAAAACGAAAAGAGGAGGCTAGGATTTTCTGTCAGCCACTGAAACTCTCTTGATCTATCATTACTATGCTAAAATCTTATGATATCTTGGTGGTATTATGGCCATAAATTTTTCTTTGAGCTAGGATTTTTGATATTCAGTATTGAATTTACAGAGTTTCATTTTGTGAGTTTAAGCGAAATTAAAGAAATACACTAGAAGGAAAAGAAAATCGATGGAATCCAAAAGTATTAAAGGGTATGTTCTTTTTCACTTATGATAAATAATTTATTACAAATAAGCTTTGATCAATTAATTAGTTATAATGAGCCATAATAATTAACAATATAACTAGGGCACCATTCTTTTATACGGTGGAATTGCGGTGCGGTAAGTTGCGGTGGGTTGCGGTAAGTTGCAGTGGAAAATAATAAATGAGTGTTGATATTAGTGAAAAGGTAAATAGTAGATTGGGGTAGATTGCGGTGAATTGCGGTAGATTACGGTAGGTTGCGGTAAATTGCGCTGTGGTAAGTTGCGGTGCCACATAAAAGAACGGTGCCTAGGTATATTATGGTTAGATAAAAATGGTACAATTTTTCTATTTTCTTTCTTTAGAATAAGGTATGAATTTTAGTATCAATATATTATTTTATTAACAATATAATTAGTTACATTATAAATTTTTATTAGTTATAATTTACAATATAATTAGTTATAATTACTAATGATAAATAATAATATAATTAGTATATTATTTTATTAATAGTGTAATTAGGTATATTATGAATTTTAACAATTAACAATATAATTAGTTATACTCACTGGCGAATCTAGAAATAAAATTAAGTGGGTTCAAAGTTAAACATAAAAAAAGTCAAATCAATAAATTTGAAAATTAATAAAACTCTCTTCGTTTTTACTTAAGTGTCACCTAGGTATTTGTGTCAAAACTTTTGACCGTTAATATCTTAATTTTTATAATGATTCATTAAACAAAATTGATATTATTAGATTCGTAATAAAAAAATGCTATTGAAAAAGTATAATATCATTTTTTTTTACAAAAATAACATATGAGAAATTGTTGATTAATGATGGAGCTCAAAAAGCGTGAATGACAGTTAATAAAAAACGGAGAGATTTTTCTTGCGTGGCTATCCTCAACGAGGCGCAATGATTTCAAAGTATTCCATAATATCATCATTTACTTATTTGAAATATGTTTCCATGAAAACAACAACAACAAATTTCTAGAAAATATGTTTAATCATGGTATGAGAATATAAACAGGCAATCTTCCCCCATAAATTGATGTTTAAGAAGAATTGAAAAAAATATTACAATAACAATTAGTCAAGCAATGTTATTCAAAATAATAACATTTAAACTATACAAATAAAAAATGGAACAAATTGAAATATAATAGAAGAGAATAAAACAAAAAAAATTCAAGTTACTGGGCAGTGGGCAAAGCAAATAATTAAACTCATCCAAATTCAACTAAAGTCAACTAATTAATAGTATATCAAATTGTTGGGTGTTATGGCCCAAAATTTAATTTGATCCCACAATTATTTGTTTCCTAATTAGGATATTATTTAGATTTCCTTATTATGTTAGGTTTCCTAATTGTATTAGATTCTAAATCTAATTGGAGTGCGAGTCAAATTAAGTTTATAGGAAGTTTTTCCTATAAATATAGGTTGTTATCAACCTATACACTTACGGCATACGACAAACACACAAAGAGCATTCTTCACCTCTACCCATCCCTAGGTTATGAGAGTCCTTTAGAGAGTAATTTGTCTTCAGTATATTCCCACTGCGCTATTAACCCCTTGTAATCGTGTCGTCGATCCCCTTGCGTTATATAGCCCCTTGGGATCTCTCTTGTAATCTCTCCCCTTGTATTAGTGGATTATTGCTCCGTTGCTGTCCGTGGTTTTTTCCCGATTTGGGTTTCCACGTAAATCGTGTGTCTTTATACTCTATCTTTTAATTACTGATCTTGTTATATTTCTTCTCAATTTATACATCCTAATAATTATCTCTTCCGCTGCAAATACTAGGCTATATTTTACCTCGATCCTAACACAAATAATATTCTTAAAAACTATTACTATATAATTACAGTTAAATCAATCCAAATTAAAAATAATGAACAAATTACTTTACAATTGAACTAAAATTTGAAGAGAATTGTAAATCATTGAACACGTGACCACTTCAACAAAGGTGAATTTTTTTTTAAAAGTTGACTATGATTGAACTCAAACATTAGACCACCAAGTCATTAGAACCAGCAAATAAAAGGCGCTCACTATTGAGCCAAGATAGCAACTTGATGTATATGTCGTCATATATTCTATTTATATGGACATTATACGGATTTTTAATTTAGAGAGCAAGATTTGAACTTTTTTAAAAAAAAAAAGCGGGGTCACGTGACCCCATATTAAATCCGCCCTTGGTTATACTAGTAATTAACAAAAATAATTAATAATATAATTAGTTATTGTGTTAGTTATTGTAACTAATAAAAATTTATAATGTAACTAATTATATTGTTAATAATATTCAATCAAACATAACATATAAATTGAGATTAGTTATTGTGTTAGTCACGTGACCCTGCAAGCAAACCTTTAGTTTTTTTTTTCCTCGTCATTCACATTGAAAGCTACATTCCTTACTAACATTAACATCATCGAATTGAAGCTTGGTAATCAAGCAAATCCCAATCCTCAGGTTTCATCTTTTCTAGCTAGTCACCCAATGCAAGATGCAGTTTCTGTTGGTAGAGCACATCCTCAATCGGTATCTGCCACAAGTGTAACCTTTTCCTTCAAAGTTGTGATCTTTATATTCCCGACCTCCATTGCTTCTCAGTCTAGAAATCAACAACGTTCCAACCAACAACTCTTATACCCATTGTTAGGATCCCAATGAGCGAGTTTTTAGTAGCATATACAACAATAAGACTAAATAATAACCAAAAAGGTAAGGTGATTTCCATGTTTTGGTAATCACGGTAATTACGGTAATTCCCGCAATATCTACCGTACATTTGGCAAGATTGAATCTAATACGTTGGTTTATTTAATTTATTAAAAGTTTAAATTTAATTTCTAAAATTGTGGATAATATATATAATTAATTGAAAATAATTTTTTAAAAATTTGTGTTTGTTAACAGGGGAGAAAATTTTACCCAACTCATAGCAGTCGATCCACCTCCATTTTTTCCAACGAAAAGTCAGCCGAAATTTCAACCGTCCCGGTATGGACCCCAACGCAGGCCCCCCAACGACAATCACCCACCATCGGTCACGACCGCCGGAAAAACCTTCGCCGGACGTCGAGAAGCTTTCTTCGGCAGTTGTGGTTCGAGGACGAAGGTCACCGGAAATTATGGCGTCAGATCGATGGGATGCGGATATGTAATTGTCAGTTAGAATAGCCTATAATTTCAACCGGTATGGACCCGGACGCAGTCTCACCAATGAAAATCACCCACCACCGCCGGAAAAACCGTTCGCCGGATGTCACGAAGCTTTCTTCGGCGGTTGTGGTTCGTGGACGCCGGACACTAGAAACCGGAAATTATGGCGTGACTGGCGTCAGATAGTGGGTTGCAGAACTGTAATTGCCAGTTAGAATAGCATATAATTACATTAATGTAGAATAGAAATCTGAAAAAAATGTGTCTGGCTTATTGGTTTGGGCTATACATTACCTTACTCAAAGTCCTAGGTTCAAACCTAACCATGGTAGGAATTCCGCAGATTAACCGCTTTCTGCTTTGTTATTAAATGTGAACATTTTTACGTTTAATTATAAGAAGTCAATATCTTAAAAAAAATCTTTTAGATATACAATATTTTGTTGGATTAGATTGTTCCAAATACAAAGTTTAATAGGATTCATTATTTTTTTCATTATTATTATTTTTTTGTATTTTTTTTAATTCCTACCTATTATCTAACTCATACAATAATAAATACATTATTTTTATTGGATATATAATATTTTGTAAGATTAGATTCTTCCAAATTTAAAGTCAAATAGGATTCATTCTGTTATTATTATTATTATTATTATTATTATTATTATTATTATTATTATTATTATTATTATTATTATTATTATTATTATTATTATTATTATTATTATTATTATTATTATTAGATTCCTATATGTTATCTAACTCTTACAATTATAAATACCATAGCTCATAACTTAATTGAACTCATCGCAATTTTGACTTTGTACGGGTATGGATTCTTCGTCGAGCAAATTTAAGAATGTTGGTGAAACAATGGCAAATCATGTAAGTTGGATACATATAATCGTTTCATACAGTGTATTAACGTATTTTTTTTGTTGATTTCATTCTCATCTCGTTAGTATAGTAAATATTTGAATGTATTTTTGTTTAAAATATATAATTGTATAAATTTATATATGGTGGAGGTCGATCACGGATGGTTTTTGGCAGTAAAGATTTTTTCAATTAAGTACCGTAATCAAATTGACATTAGGCGTTGATTATGGGTAGAATAGTCTTAACCGTTGACTTTGTTTTCTTTAACTTGATATAGGAGATTACTAGTCATGACTTATATAAAATATGTGTAGTTCCCTAATTCTAGTTTTTTCCCCTTCTACACATGACATATATGTGATTATTACTGAATTGGTTTCTTTGAAATAAATTTGCGTAACAAAAAAGTTTCCTTAAAAAAGTTAATTTGTTGGACATTACCGGCGCCAAGTACCACGCACGAGAATAGTTACCACCGACCGCCGGAGAACTGCGTCGTTCACAAACTCCGATCAGTCACCGGTTCATTTATTTTTTCCGACGACGATCGATTCTAACCCACAGTGGTGGAGTTTTGGACTGAACAATTAGTGATGGTTGCGGTGTTGGCGGTTCCATCTCGACGGTGGCTGCAACTCCGGCGACCTTCGCCGGAAAACATGAGCTTTGCCGGAATTTATGGAGGCCACTCATCACTGCTTTTTGTTCACAAAATATACATCACATACTATTTACTTGCAACCAAACATCCCCTGAAAAAATCATTCTTTAATTAATTATATCCAAATTTAAAAATTTAAAAATTTAAGATTTAATATTTTAAAAAATAAATAAAATCGACGGATATAATTTGATCATGACACATGTACGGTTAATATCGTGGGAATTACCGTAATAACTGTAATTCCCAAAAGCCGGAAATCGCTATACATTCTTCCAAATAATAATATAGATTGGCACAAAAGAATTATCCACACTGGGAAGAAACCACCAACAATCAAAGGATTATGACGATGTTTATGAGATTCCCAAGTCTCTACAATCATTCCCCAGACTTCCTAGCGTTACAATCTGGCAACTCAACCCTCACAGTTTATACGCATCACATAATTCCCTCAGGGATGCAGAGATTGCAAATCACTCTCTTGTGCTACAGATGAAATACTCCAAATTGCAATACAAATAAGCCTACCAACTAGGCCCTATTTATAGTCAAGACTAATACAATATTTATAGTCAATTATAATATTATGATATATAACTATTTGAGATTTCCTTGACTAACACAATAACTAATCTCAATATTATATTAGGATACACTTATAGTGGTTGTCAGCCATGACAACCATTGTAAGTAAAATAAATCTTACTTGTACATATGTTAAGTTTTATCTTGATAATTAACTTTTTTATTTAATATAAATTACAAAATATATTTTTTAAAATTTTTGTTTATTTTAAAAAATTTTAAAATAAATATTTTTCATAGTAAGCTTGTTTACTAGGCGAAAACTTAGAATTAAGGAATCTAAATTTTAAAAAATTTCGTAAAATTCTTCTTAATTAAGAAATTATATTTTATATTATTATACTAAATATAAAAAATGAGTGACAAAAATAAAAATTGACACATATATGAATAAATATTGTTTTCATTATGGTGGTTGTCATGGTTGACAATCACTATAAGTTTTTCCTATTATATTATATATCAAAAGGGCATGTTCTTTTTAATTTATGATAAGTACTTATTTTCAATATTCAATACTGATCAACACTAATTAGCATTATTCATCATTGATTATCACATCAAACATATTAATGATGCATCATTTAATAATTACTTGATTAATTTTTTTAATGAATAAGTTAGATAAAGAAAATAATTACTACAATTACAATTTGTATATTCCTTATATAGTTGATTAATACATGGTTACACAAAATACATATTATATTGCAGCATTTTTCAATGAAAAACAACTCTTCAAACAATGTCAGAATCAACTTCTAAATTGGTTTCTTCTTCGTCGACCATTTCATTTGTTATGACGCACCTAACTTGATTCATTGCACATTTACTAGATTAGTCAAACAAGTTTGGATCAAAGTTTTTCTCAAATATGTGGTTGTTTTGGAGTGATTCTTATCTTGCACTTTGAACAACAATAAAGTTAAGAAGTGTAAAGTTGCAATACTAGCATAAATTTGTAAAAAATTACTCGGAGGTACCCCAATATTTGGGAAACTATTTTTCGGTACCCCGACTTTTCAAAGCTCATTTTGAGGTACCCTTAATTTTTGGTTTAGTAATTATTTGGTGCTTTTCCGGCCATCAATTTTATTAAGTGACCAAAATACCCTTATTCTTCTTCTTCAAGGGTATTTCTTCAAAAAATGGAAGAACAAGGGTATTTCGGTCACTTCACTAAATTGGTGACCGGAAAAGCATCTAATAATTTCTAACCCAAAAATTAAGGGTACCCCAAAATGAGTTTTGAAAAGTTGGGGTACCTGAAAAACATTTCACCAAAAATTAGGGTACTTCCGAATAATTTTTTGATAAATTTGATGTTCTTTACTCAATTTTGACATCCTTTCATCCAGTATTTTCCATCTAGCTGTCAACACTTTAAATGTTCTCTCAATTATTGTTCCCAATGATGAGCGTTGATAATTTCCTTTATAGGGAGATAAATATTCCTTAGTGTTAGAATATTCAATTCTGAGTCATCAAAGTAGTATTTACCTATTCATATTAAAATAAAAGTTATTAGAATTCATATCATATCATACTATAGAATAGAAATGTTGAACAACTGTGTTGTATGGTACAACTTTTTGTTTTGCTGCGTGGTATTTGGGCTTTAAAAATAGGTCAGTTCTCTAAATTTCGAATGTAGGCAAGCCTTCCTCCAACTTCTGCTCACACTTTATTTTTACAATTTACCCTTTTGTATGAATGGTTCCCTTCACTCTTCACTGATGAAATTAATGACAGACTCCCAGCTACTATTGCCTTATATCATCTACGACACCGACACATGTCACTTTCTATTACTTTGGGCTTGTATTTGTTAACTCTGTTTTATAGACACGTTTGTTGTGAGGGCCAATAGCTTTCCACCATTGTATGTCTGTATTTCCTTCATTTTGTAACAAGACTAAAATTCACTTTTGGGTTTTACTGAAATTTTTAGTTGGAAAAACTATGCGTATTTTCATTTCATTTCATTTCATTTACTCTATTATAAAAGAGAGAGTTGCACACGGCCAGCCGTACCGAGGACTTTTGTGTTTTGCTCCCCATGCTATTAAATTATGATCTCTGACCAAACTTGCTACGTGTCCCTTTTTGTTGCTGCCACCGGTTGTCTTGCTCATTCAGCTGCTGCTTCCTTCACTTTGATTTGCTCCATTCCACAACTTTGATTCCTCTTTAACCCTTTGGCATCTACACTGGAGATGTGAGCCCCGGCAAAATCAATAGCTACTCAACCAACTTCCAGAACCAAAGACCTTACTCATAAACGAGTTGAACCAACACCTACCTCTGCCAATGGTAATAGCAACCAGAAATTTGACAAATAAGATAACTTGAAGCTAAATAGCAAAAATTATGACAGAATGGAAAAAGTTATTTGATTGAATTCACAACAAAATTGAACCCAAACACTTGCAACCTGAAACCATCGCCAAAATCAAAAATCAACTACAGACAAACGGCGAGAACTTCGAGTGGGAAACCAATGGTTGGGAATTCAAGCCAGAAAAATTCAAAAAAATGGACGAAGGTAAGCGATTCACAAGAGAAGGTAACAACAATGGCGAAAATTGGCGGTCCTTCGACCTTCAAACTGCTCTTCTTTTACTCTATAATAAGCTTTTGAACTAAATCTCAAAACTTGAATTCACATAAATAAGCTTGAACAATTACAAAAATAAAGCGGAAGTAAAAATATAAAAAAAGGAGATTCAAGCGTAAATTTAAAGTTGTAGCTAAAACAAACCCTAAAACTGCAACTTGCTTTCTCCAATATTTACCCGAGCCGCACCAAAAAAAGTAAAAAAAAAAAAAAGGAGATCAACTCCTTCAGATTTGGTGCTTCGAAGCCTTCGATTGTATTTGCTCTACTGTTGTTGCTCTTGTTGATATGGCACTAAGAGAGAAAATAGTGACAGAGTTAGAAATAGATGAGATGGTGTATGGTGGTTTTGGGTGGACAAACGATGAATCATATCATAGGTGAAAGAGAAGAGGGGAGCAAAAGCATGGCCTTAGGCCTAACTTTCCATCGTTTTACTGAAAATGCAAGAGACTAAAGAGAGTTAAAAGGAGGAGAATAGAGAATAAAGTAAAGGGGGAGAAGTGGAGCCAACTGCCAAGAGAGATTAGAATTTGAAGGTTAAATTTTGAATGATTACAAGTTGCAAGCCTTATGCTACACATGTAAGAAGACATTTATGGACATTTGGAAAAATTATCAATCCACATGTTTTAATTCAGCCAAAAAAGTATTCACCATAATTTTACATTTTTAAAAATAATTTTTTTTTATCAGAAATACATTAATAAACTCAACTCTCAAGTCCATTCCAATTTGTTTGACATTCTTACTACTATATCAGTCTCAAAATATTTGTCAATTTAACTAAATTTTGATTATTGATTAATCACAAATTAGAATAAATTGGAATATCAAAATGCTACCATTGTAATGAGGTGAAAAAGATATTTTGGGACTGAGGTAATACTACATCCGTCCTATTATCTTTGTCAATTTACCTAATTTGGAAAAACCAAGACGCATTAAAGTTGGGATGAAAAGTTTGTAGTTTACCTAAACTACCCATATATTAATTGGAAATAATAGTTGTTGAAATTATAACAAAATAATAGACAGTCTATTAATTAAGGGTAAAAATGAAATCATAAATGTTGAATTTGTGAAAGTGACGAACAAATTGGGACAATGATGTTAGTTATGGTGACAAACATTTTGGGATGAATAATACTTTTTTAATATTAAAGAGAATTGGAAATGAGGTGAAAAACTATAAAAACATTTAAAATAGCCTTAGGCAACCATTTTTCTTTAAAGTGTCGACACCCTATCTATATCAATTATAACAAAAAAAGTGTTGTTGACACATACAGTGTATTTAACTACAAAATTATTTAGTTGTCATATTTTAAATTAATGCAATAATAATTTTTTTATTAGCCAAACTACTCTAAATTTGTTGAACATATTTTTCTTGTTGTGGATACTATAAAAAACATTAGACTTTGTAAAATTATATAAATATAAAAGTATTTTCTGGACATATGTAACTTGATAGTGAATAACAAAATATTTATGATAACAAATGATGATGACAATAAATTGTAAGTTCACATTATATTTTTTACTATTCTCCTGAATATAAATTATTTAATTCCAATTATATTCATTTGGAAAAGAAAGTAAATACACTGAATTAAAAGCCCGTCCATGGGCCGGGCATCATTACTAGTATTAATGAAAATCAAAAGACACGCATAACATATTTTTTTATGAACACAAACCAATCCACCATCACTAATTTGGTTGAAGAATGTGCAAATATACTTAAAAAATAATTAGTTACATGATTTAAAACTATCCTTTTCATTGCAATTAACTTTCAGCAAAAGTTACTATTTGTATCACATATTTAGAGGTTATTCTTTGGTCAGGTTAAGTTCAGGTTAGTTTCGTTAAGTTAGGAAAGGAAATGATATGATTGATTTTAATTAAAGTTGTGGGTGGAGATATTTTATTAATAAAATTTGAATATTTTGGAAAAAAAATAAATGAAAAAGTTATAAGTGTTGGAAAAAGTGGATTTATTTGAGATTAAAATAATATTATTTGAATTTCTTTTTTATTTAAATTTTGTTTTTGTTTTGGGTATTTTTTACAGAATTATGTTATGTTAAGTAAGGTAAGGTAAGGATAAATTTAAGTTAAGTTAGACCAAACTAAGCTAAAGAATAAGGCCTTATAATCCTTATAGAAGTACATTTTTTAAGAAACTTTGATTTAATTTAGGCCTTATTCTTTCAGTGGATGTGTAGAAATTGAGTAAATAATATTAAATAAGTTTGAGTAAATCTAGGCAACTTAAATAGGTAATGGAGTGTATTTACGTAGAGAAAAGTAAAATTGAATAAAAGTCAGTTAAAAAATATTTGTCGTAATTTATCCTTACAAATTATAAAGAACGGTACCTTATTGTCATAGTTTACAGTACAAGTTACAAAGAATAGTATTTTACTATTTTATGTTCATTGTTTTAGAGGATTAGTAAGACGTTTAATTGAACAATCTTTATATATTGTACCTTATGGTATAAATCCTCCCAGAACTATATAATTTTAGTTATTTTTAATTTAAATGAAAAAATTTAAGATAAAAAATAGTTATATTTTATTACTATCTCTTATGGTAGAATTTATTAAATAAGTAAATATAATTGTCACAAAAAAATAATTTAAAAACAAAAATCTTCAATTTGCCCGTGCAAGGCACGGGCCTTTTTCACTAGTTTTACATAAAAAAAAAAATTAAGATAAACAATGTACATATCTAATCCAACTAATTTTGAATTAGTTCAGACTCTAATGCATTGAGGTTGAATTTATATTTTACGTTTGATTGAATATTATTAAAAATAAATTAACTACGTGCCCTTTTGATATATAATATGATATTAAGATTAGTTATTGTGTTAGTCAAGGAAATCTCAAATAATTATATATCATAATATTATAATTGAATATAAATATTGTATTAGACTTGACTATAAATAGAGCCTAGTTGGTAGGCTTACTTGTGTTGCAATTTGGAGTATTTCATCTGTAGCATAAGAGATTAATTTGCAATCTCTGCATCCTTGAGGGAATTGTGTGATGCGTATAAATTGTGAGGGTTGAGTTCCCAGGTTGTAACTCTAGGAAGTCTGGGAAAGATTGTAGAGATTTGGGAATCTCATAAACACCGTCATAATACTTTGATCGTTGGCGGTTTCTTCCCAGTGTGGATAATTCTTTTGTGCCAATGTATATTATTATTTAGTCTTATTATTGTATGTGCTACAAAAACTCGCTCCTTGGGATCCTAACAATGGGTATAAGAGTTGTTGGTTAGAACGTTGTTGATTTCTAGACTGAGAAGCAATGGAGGTCGAGAATATAAAGATCGGAACTTTTGAAGGAAAATGTTACACTTGTGGAAGATACGAATTGAGGATGTGCTCTACCAACAGAAACTGCATCTTGCATTGGGTGACTAGCTAGAAAAGATGAAACCTGAGGATTGGGATTTTCTTGATCGCCAAGCACTCAATTCAGTGATGTTAATGCTAGCAAGGAATGTAGCTTTCAACGTGAATGACGAGAAAAAAACTAAAGGTTTGCTTGCGATCTTGTAAAACATATATGAAAAACCTTCTATGGTTAACAAAGGTACATGTATTGCGTCATTTGTTTGAGTTTAAGAATGCAAGAGTCTGGTGACATGCATGATAGCATTAATTAGTTGAGACTGTTGAGTTTGATATTATCTATGTTGACTTTTGTGGGATTTAGTTTTGATGATGAGACCAATGCCAAAACGCCGTTGTAATCATTTGGTAGTGCATCGTCCATGGTTCGTTCCCGATTTGAGTTTTTTCACATTAATCCTTTTGTATCAACCTATATTATTATTTAGTTATTGTTATTGTTTGTCCTGCTAACAACAACCTGAATCCTAACATGCATGTATGACCTCTTGTTCAACACAACTCTCTGTTGTCCATGTTAAGGTTGTTAAACATACACACGAGTCGAGAGAGGGGGGATTCTCCAGTAGTAATGTCATCCCAGAACTTGTTGGAGTCTTGAAGGAGCATGAAAGAGTATTTCAAAAGACGAAGGGTCTACTTAGGAGGGTACAATTTATTATGTGCACCTGCAGCATATGCTCCAAATATTATAATTGTTCACTCTTATTATTATTATTGTCCAACTAAAAATATCCTGGTGTACATACTCCAAGTGCATGAAATATATATTGTTAGGAAGGGGTTTATAAATAAGAGTAAGAGTTAACAAGAGTAAAGGAGGGTGAGAGTTACTGAATGTTTATAAGGGTAAGTAATTTATACTTGCTTGGGAAGTTATTTTTGAACTTAAGAGGATTCACAAGAATAAGTTTATAATTAACATATTAGGCATGCTATGCTATTATATATTACTAAATTCTCCCTTATAGCCTAAATTTGGGTCATAAAAGAATAAAGGCTAAGGTGGATATAAGGGGGTAGACTCTACCCCTCATTTTTCCACTTTTCTCGACCTTACTCTTTCTAAGCTAGGGTGAAGAAGAGTGATGATCCTTAATAACACTCTCAAACCCCTCCATACCCTCTTCCCAAGAAAATCCTAAGGGGTTGCCACCCCATCAAGCAGATGACCACAAGATTCACCTCACCTAGGGTACACCCCTTATCGTGTAGAAAGATGCTATTGAACAAATCACGTCTGGGATGTTGGAAAGTGGGGTTGTATGACATTATCGTAGTCTATATCTATTCACTGATTGTTATGGTAAAAAAAAGAAGGATGCAAGTTGGATATTTTGTGTGGATTAAAGGGGGCTTAATAAACACACACTAAAAGATAAGTTTCCAATTCTTATAATAAATGAATTGTTGAATGAACGACATGGTTCAATTGCATTTTTGAAGGTGGATTTAAGGTCGAGTTACGGGCAGATTAGAATTCACCCTTCTAATATTTCAAAGACAACTTTTAGAACCCATATAGGGCACTATGAGTTTGTGGGGATGCCCTTTGGGTTAACCAATGCTCCCTCCACTATTCAGCGCCTTATAAATGACTAGTAAACAATGCCAGTGCCTTACACGAGCTAAAAATTATAGGGCTGCAATATAAATTTGATATAATAATGTTGATTAAATTTATTATATTAAATAGATATTGTCTTAGATTATAATAAATATGAAAAATTACAAACAATAATATACTATTATATAATTTATATTTAGTATTATATTCACTTTTCAAATACAATGTCCAACAATTTAATTTTCATATTAACACAAAATCTTTTAAAGATTGTGGTATTAACACATTTAATGTTTTCATTGTACAAATATTATAATTGTATCAAAATGTATTTACAAAAATACACCCGATCGTATTTACCTAAAACCGAAATACACCTGAAGTCATGTTGTTAGAGTGAAATTTACAAGAAACCAAAATACACTTGACCTGTATTTACCCTAAAAAGAAACTTTTATTATCAAAGAACATTTAACCCGTATTTACCTGAATTTAAAATACACCCGAGTCATGTTTTTAGAGTGAAATTTACCATAAATCGAAATACACCCGACCTACCCAAACCAGATATGCAATCGATATATTGTTTACTTATTGTACTAGAGGGCAAAAGAGTAAATTTGTGTGTGAATACGAGCTAATGACAAGTTAGTAATTAATTATTATATTGAAGGACGAAATAGTAAATTAATGTGTGAATACAAGCAAGTAGAGCGGGTAGCATAATTAATTATTACATTCAAGGACAAAATAGTAAACTCATGTGTGAATACAAGCAAGTAGAGCAGGCAGCATAATTAATTAACACAAGCATGTAGAGCAGGCAGCATAATTAATTATTATATTTAAGGACGAAATAGTAAATTCATGTGTGAACTCAAGCAAGCAGAGCAGGCAACTAAATATAAAAACCTCTTCACACTTTTAGGATATTTTCAGGCCTTATCTCAGGAGGTTTATTTCATGTTTTTTTTTTTTTTTGATGATATCCTGATCTAAAGAATGACTTTGTGAGAGAATTAGAAACATTTGGCTATTTCTTTTCGAGTGAGTACTAGAAGAATACCTTGTTTGCTAAGTTAAGTATAGTTTTTGAGTACCTAGAGTAGATTACACGGGACATATTGTGACAGCTCAGCGAGTTGCTATGATCCTAAGAAAGTGGAAGTCATGCTATGATGTCCTATTCCTAAGTCAATCAAAGAATTAAGAAGTATAGAAGGAAGTTCATTTAGAGCTATGTGGTTATTATCAAGCCATTAACTAATTTGTAGAGAAAGAATGCAATCATCACCTGGAACTCTTCTGCTCAACAAGCTTAAGTAGCCTAAGGGTAGCCATATCTAGTGCTCTAGTGTTGGTACTTCTTGATTTCTCCAAGGAATTTGTTGTAGAATTTGATGTTGCAAACCATGGCATAGGGGTTGTGTTGTAGCAAGATGATCAGCCCTTATTAGTAGGATGCTTGCCCCTGCCACTTATGTAAAGGAGTTTATGGCAGTGGTGTCTACGCAGTCTGCAGAGATATGGAGACCCCATCTGATTGGTAGGCATTCTATTATTAAAACAGATAATTTTAGTCTCACATATGTGTTGGAACAGAAGATTTTCGCAGTTGTTGGGGTTAGGGTATACCATTGAGTGTAAGAAAGGCAGAGATAATTCAGTTGCAGATGCCTTGTCTAGAGTTTCAGGGTCTCAACTACTCCAAGTCATAGTAACTTCCGTAGATACTAACTTGCTAGTCTATTATAAGATATCCAAGCTTCAGAAGCTCAATACTCTGCTTTGTTTGTTTTTCAAGGTATGACTCAAGACCCGGACTCTTACCCTAAATATTGTATAGTTGATGGGGTTTCGCGAACATAACGCAAGGTGGTGGTGGGATATGATGAGAATCTGAGGGCAAGAATATCTCACTGATGCATGGCACACCGTAGGAAAGGCATTCTGGGATAGATGCTACTATTTAAAGTTTAGAGGGTTTGTTCTATTGGAAAGGGTATAGGAACTAGGCTACAAACTTTGTGAGGCAGTGCTTGGTTTGTTAGAGGTCAAAGCCTATTCTATAATCTCTGGCTGACCTTCTTAAATCACTTCCTATACCTAGAGCATTTGAACTAATATAGACATGGATTTTGTTGGGTTAATGGCCCAAATTCTCTTGATTCATTATTTGGCAAGTTTCCTAAACACTCCAAGTTATTGGTTGCTATTAGGAAATTATTTTATTTTCTAATTATATTTAGGTTAGTTTCCTAATTGTATTCTAAAACGTAATTCTATTTGGAGTAGGAGTCTATCCAGATTTATAGGAAATTTACCCCCATAAATATAGGTCTTTATTCACCTTGTAATAAGCGTCAAGCAACCAATGTAGCTGATGTGACAGCCTTCAAAACTCCCTATGAAGGACGTACAGTGTTATTTCCACATCTCACCCTACTCATCCCTAGGTTATGAGAGAATACGAGAGTTCACATATACATTTTACCTCTTGTAATATCTTATTTTTCTACTAGTGGATATTGGTTGTCGCCCGTGGGTTTTTCTCCGAGTTCATCGGTTTCCCACGTAAAATTTCTGTCTCACCCTATTTATCTTTGCCTCTCTTTATTATTATCCTTTATTTCATAATCATCCTGTATTTCCCTTCCACTGCATATATTGCTCTATTTTACACCCTAACAAGTGGCTAACAACTGGCAACAAATCTGAGTCCGATCCTAACAGATTTCATAGAAGGGGTTACCACCTTTACATGGCAAGAGTGTGATATTGGTTTAATTTTGCATACTCAGCAAGAAAGCTCACTTCTTGGCTCTTCCCACACTTACAACACGCATCGGTGGCTCGTATGTGTTTTGAGCATGTCTTTAAACTACATGACTCCCTAGAACCATCCTGAGTGATAATGACAAAATTTTCCTCAACATGCCCTTTTTTGAAAAATAAAAAATAAAATAAAGGCCTGTTGAGGAAAATTTTCTCCGTATCACTCAGGATGGTAAATAGAATGTACAGTTTTCATGTTTACTACATATCATCCCCAAATAGATGGTCAATTTGAAGTTGTAAACAAGTTCCTTGAGAGTTGAGACCCATATGAGGTGTATAAATTAACACATATGAATCATCAAATCAACACATATGTATAAATAGATGAGCAATTTGAAGATGTAATACTGTGAAGTGTTGGAGTATTTCAAGAGTTAAGAGGCATAAAAGTATAAGATATAAGCATAGGATCGACCGGGAGGTCGGAAATGAGCTTAATAAGAAAAAGGGGCTCAACACGGATCGTGTCTAGTCTGACACGACCCGTGTTGGTGTCCAGAGAGCACAAATTCTGTGCACTGGATCAACACGGACCGTGTTGATACAACACGAGTCGTGTTGAGTTCAACACGGACCGTGTTGATCTAACACGATCTGTGTTGATCACAGCCGAGATTGATTTTGAAATCCCTTGATTTATGCCTCGTGTTGAAATGAATTTGGTCATGTTTTGGGATTATATTGACTGAGAAATCAGTCATGATTTCTCATTAATATCATTCAAACTAAATCCCTTGGATTGTGCCCAATGCATTTGGCAAGTTTGACCACCTTATGATTCCAAATGCTCTCTATATAAGGAGGATGAATCTCGCATTCATCCTCACCCTCAATCTTCCTCTATTCTTTTCTAGAGAGTTTCAACACACTCCTAAGGTGTTGAACTGCAGCAACATTCTTTAGAGGCCATGACAAATCTTGTTACTTTGCTTACAAGAAGTTAGGTTTTACCCTTGAGTCTTTTCACGGTCTAGTGAATAAGTCTTAAGGGAAGCCGGTTTATCCGTCGACTCCTAGCCACCCAAGTGATCCCCCATCTTCCATGTGACCGTGTAATTCCATCTCATTGTTTTTTTTCCAACAATCTTAAGACTTAATGTCACCATGGATGATCAAGTTTGAGGGATGAAATTTCAAGATCAAGATGCTATGTATGGAGTGGAAAAGATAAATTTATGATTTCTTTATATAAATTCTTGTTTATTCAAGTTTATTGTTTTTAATTATCAAGATTATTAATCAATTGTGATTCATTTGATGAATGTAGTTAAATTATCGATTGGTTGTGGCAATGGTGATTATGTTTATGATGTTTAAAGTTTTGACAATCATATGCTTATAAGTGCTTGAAAGTTTTCATGATTATAAGTTGTTTAAATATATATGTCTTTATATATATTTTGATTAGCACTTATGTAAGTTTGCCTTGTTAAAATGTTTTGATTGATCTAAGTTTCAAGTATGCTAGTATGCATGTTATCAATCAATCATGTTACATGGTTTTTTATGTATGAGGCATGACAAGTTCAAAAGGTAATCATATGATGTTAATTAAATACTTGTGTTAACTTTGCTTAAAATATGAGATCAAGTTAATTCATATGATTATATTGCGTGAATAAGTTATGCCATGATATGTTTTCTTATTTTTAAGATATGAATAATGTATTTTGTTCATATGAATACAAGTAGAAATGTATATTTCTTGTTTGTCATGGTAGTAATTAAAGTTCTCACGGATAATATTGTTTCGATAAGTTTAGCATAGCCTAATAAGAAATAATAACGGTTTATGTGATTATTATAAGCATATGGGCTATGAGTGTGTCATAAGTAACATAGACACAAATTTATTCATATAAGTGTAAGCTTCTCATGTTCCATGCTCTTGGTATAACCAAGATGGTTGTGTTATTAAGTGTTTATTTTGTAATTCATGAGATAAGTAATTATTTATGAGAAGGTTTATACTTTGTATGGTTCATATGCTAATATATATGGCTTACATATTAAGGCATATGGTTAAGACTTGTTAAATATATGATTATGTAAGATGTAAGGATAATCATGGTTCTATGTATTCATGTGTTTAAGTTGAATACATCTACTTGGTTTTACCGCCATTTAATGAGATTATAAGTGTTCATCATGTATGAATGTAAGTAGTGTGTATCTACTATAAGATAAGTTGGATAATGTATGCATGTTGGACTATGTGCATGATCATATATTTTGAACGCATGATGTTTACCTAAGTTCATGCGTTATAAAATTGGATGATCTTTGCTTCATTTGTTAATAGTCTATTAATCTAGTCTATATGTTTGATATGTAGGATCCAATCAAGTTTGCTACAAAGGGAAATGCATATGGCTCTCATATACATTTGTTTGATCCATCCTTAAGTGGTTTATGGACTAATATTATGAGTAAGATTCGCATACGGGACGAATGGTTATGAGTTCCACATTTTTAATATTTAAGAAGTGGATCTAATCATGTATAAGGAAATATGACCCTAATTAGAATGACGTTTGGTCATATAAATAAAGGTCATATAACTATAAGATAATCATTCAAAGATCGATTAAGGTTCTTTCTCGCCTAGCCAATGTTAAGATATGTAATAAGTTTCATTACATATGGTATTCAAGTTTATGACATTCAAGCTTTGTAGCAAATGGATTGAAAGTGTAATGTTTTAAGTTACACATAAGATGGAATCTAATTTCCATGAAACTTAAAGTGATTTTTTTTTCAAGTTTAATTTGGAAGAGATCTCTTCTATGGAAAATCAAATACCATTTTGATTTATACAAAGACTATAACTATGAAATCCAAAGTTATTTGGATATAGTTATTCAAAGAACACGAAAATCAAATGTTACTTTGATTTGCAAGGTTCTAAGGTTATAACTTTTAAATATGAAATCCAAAAACTATTTGGATATAGTTATGCGAAGAACATGGAAAATCAAATGTTAATTTGATTTATAAGGTTGTTTAAATGTACAAGTAGTGGTTATGTAATCCAAGATACTTGGATGAAGACATAGTGATAAGGAAAAGAATGCGAAAAATCAAAAGAAATTTTGATCTTGTTAGCATTTCTCTCAAGGCAACTATACAAGTAGTCCAACATCTCGGACAAAGTTATAGTATCTCTTTGTAAGCATTACAAAGATTATCCATGTTATTTGGATAATGTTATAATCAAGTTTTGAGTTCATGAGATTTTGGCATTACAAAAGAATGTATAGTTCAAAGGTTTGTCACCTACTAAAGCATTCGTTTGTGAGTTCAAATATGAACTCAATATTTTAAAGTTTACCAAAGCTTATAATGCGATGGTTTAGTCGTATTATGATAAGTGGTAAAGTATTTCTTACCTAATCTTATAGTATGATGGTGTAATCACAACTATGATGAAGGAAAGAAATGTTAAGTTTAAGATATGATCATGATAAGTAAGGTCATGGAAAGATATGTATTTATCTAGTGATCTTAGTCAAAGGTATCATGATCAAGTTCTTTCAAGGTCACATGGTTCTCTAGCGATCCTTGATAAGGGGATGGGAGTAAAGCCCAATTATATATTATCATCAACGGAGCTCTAACTCACGCTTGACACCTCTTGTCAAGTCTTGAGTTCAATGGCCGAGAACGTTGAATGATAATGGGAGCATCAAAATATTTAAGATAAGTCATCCCAAGGATAAGATGATGCTCAAGAACCGTAATGTACAAGAGGTTTGAGTTTATGACTCATTAACAAAATTTGAATCGATGAGATGGGGAGCTCTATTACGGGGCGTAAAAGTCTGCCTATGCGAGGACGTGAAGTGGGCCGCTTCGGATAGCCTAGGGCTGGGCTTGATGGTTCTCGCGGAGGGTATGGGACACATGGCCGGTTATAAAATAGTGTCTTTGTTTTTAAGCAAGGTTTTGGGTTGTGTGTGTGTGTTATGTATACAATTAGTCAAATAAGGATGTAAAGTTCAAAGCTTGTCTACTTATGCATCCAGACTAATTGAAATTATGTACACTAAGTGAAAGTTCCAGTCGTGAGACACTTTCATGACGCATAACAACTCCTTGATTTCTCGGGTGTTGAATCTTTCTAGAAGTCGCCATGTATGGCGGGGGTAATCTTACCCAAGTGAGGGATCCCAGGCTATTTCAAGTGGTACTCTTGAAATGGCGGGGGATCGTTGGAGTATTTCAAGAGTTAAGAGGCATAAAAGTATAAGATATAAGCATAGGATCGACCGGGAGGTCGGAAATAAGCTTAATAAGAAAAAGGGGCTCAACACGGATCGTGTCTAGTCTGACACGACCCGTGTTGGTGTCCAGAGAGCACAAATTCTGTGCACTGGATCAACACGGACCGTGTTGATACAACACTGGTCGTGTTGAGTTCAACACGGACCGTGTTGATCACAATCGGGATTGATTTTGAAATCCCTTGATTTATGCCTCGTGTTGAAATGAATTTGGTCATGTTTTGGGATGATATTGACTGAGAAATCAGTCATGATTTCTCATTAATATCATTAAACTAAATCCTTTGGATTGTGCCCAATGCATTTGGCAAGTTTGACCACCTATGACTCCAAAGGCTCTCTATATAAGGAGGATGAATCTCACATTCATCCTCACCCTCAATCTTCCTCTATTCTTTTCTAGAGAGTTTCAACACACTCCTAAGGTGTTGAACTGCAGCAACATTCTTGAGAGTCCATGAGAAATCTTGTTACTTTGCTTACAAGAAGTTAGGTTTTACCCTTGAGTCTTTTCACGGTCTAGTGAATAAGTCTTAAGGGAAGCCGGTTTATCCGTCGACTCCAAGCCACCCAAGTGATCCCCCATCTTCCATGTGATCGTGTAATTCCATCTCATTGTTTGTTTTTTTTCCAACATGAAGCAGACCAAATGAACACAGATATATGATGCTTTACTAATTCTGCTTCTACAACAGTGGAAACCCCCCATTGGTGCCCTATTTTATGATGGCATATGAATCATCAAAGACCACAAAGGGCTCTTGCTTGTCTAAATCTAACAATCAGGATTAGTTTCAACTTGACAGATAGCTGAAGATCTAGGAAGCTTCAACAATAACTGGGAAACCCGAGAAGCCTCGGTCTCAACTTCAACAAGTTGATCACAATAAAAGATTTTCACTCTCTTCAGGATCGATCTAGCCTTCAAAAGATACTTCACCAAATTCATTTCATATTTATCACCAGAAAACATTCCATATTCTATACTTTCAAGGAAAGGAAAGCTCTTGGGCACCAGTTTATAATCAATACACTCTCTGGAGTCCAAACCTACTGCCTGCAGAACAAAATTTGCACAGTTACTTACAACAACAAGGCACCAAATCTGCACAGTTCATAAAAATCTGCATGGTTAATATGTGTGCGTACACATTCAAGTCCCAAAAACTTGAGCTTCGGAGAACAACTTAGAAACATGCACAAACATGCACAAAATACTGCAGTTACAACAAAGAGACAAATGGGTCAAGTTTCCAAAAGTTCGGGCATCAGATACCTGGAATAAACAAATGACAAACTGTCAATGGAAATTATTAAATTAACAACAAATGGGATAGGGAGGAGACTCAACTTTAACTCACTTTGTAATTTGCAAAAGAATCTAAACTTACAAGAATCGGTACTGCAGAATATGGACTATATGCTTCCAGCAACACAAGGTTCTTACGGTGGAAAATTTGGCAAATTCTTCAAATAAAACCCCAGCAAAAGGGAGTGTGAGTCTTGCTTCCTCAAGAGAATTAAGGTCGCATAAATCATAACGTCTCGTGAAATCGATCAGATGGAGGCAACCAAGATTTGGCGCTTTGATGATAACAAACGGCTGTGAGGACCATGTACACTTCATAATCCCTGTTAGTTTTAATGTCTGTGGAGTTGTGGACTCGACACGCATCCTGCTAGTACCATCACATTCCTCAATGACAAGCTCTCTAAGAACTTGGCAGCCTGATGTGAGATTTGTCATCAATTCATCAGGGAACACAACACCAGTAAGGTGCATAACCTTGACATTTGGCAATTGAAAAGAAATAGGGATTTCGAAATCAAAGGGACCATGTAGTTTTAAGACCACAACTTTATTGCTCGAAAGAAACCCCGTTGGCAATGGCAGAGGAATAAGGTCTGGTTCCGTCGTCCATTTAAGCCTGACATTGACACATACCTCACTTATTCTCCGCCTTGCTGCCATAGTTATTAAAACCTCGATCCTGATTTACGATCCTACCATTTTATGGTCCAAAATCGTCGATACGATTCTACTATATACACACGATCAACGATCCTACATGGGTTAAATTCCGATCCTAACTTCCTCATAGTTTCGAGTTAGGATCCCGATTTTAACAACCTTGCTTGCTGCAGTCTCCAACCATGACTTAACACAGCCATAATCTCCTAGAAAGATCTCTTCTGGGATATTAAAGTGCAGGTGCTGAAGATAGGGTGAGTCATTGAAATAAAGAACTCTATCCACAAAAGTTTTGAAAGTAAACTGTTGTGCCCTTGTGAGCTTTGCATGACAGAACATCCAATCAGTGAAGTCAAGGGCATGAACATTAATCCGCACGTATTTCCATCACTTTGACGGTATGCTTGTCTTAACTGCAGACTGGGTAGTGACGAACGAGAGAATATGGTGAAGAACGGAATCTGGCAGACTGTTGATATGATCTACATCTACTACTTGATCCCTTTTATTTCTTGAGTTTGACATGAGCATCTCTCGACTGTATAAGTACAAAAAACAAGCATAATAAGGAAGAGAACAAATTAGGTGGTTCTGTAAGTTTGCAAAGGGAGAATTCTACCCTAGGCTAAGAGCAACTCGATTCTAGCTGTATGGAGGATTCAAAGCTTCAAAACAGGGAAGAAAAATGCAGTCCCTCTCCTATAGGATAGACGAACACAATAGGATATAACCAGTTTACCAATTTGACTGACTAAAAAATGTTTTACAGGTAATCGGACTTTCATCACCCAAAATAGAAACATATATTTTCTGATTTTTATGCAAGATGTCTTCTCGCCATGCCATCATAAAATAACATATTTGTTTGAGCGTTCATCTAACTGGGGAAAAAAACACAACAAACAACACGTCGTATAGATTGTAACAAAGAAAATTGACCAAACAAGAAAACAAAAGGTGGGGGAGGGATTCAAAGCAAAACAAATGTCATAGAGACTGAACCAGGGGTCTACTTTATTTATGCATAAGGTATTTTTTTTGTTTAATTTCTGTAGGTTGTGTTCAAGGAGTTTTAAGTAGCTAGTAAAGGTGTTGTAACTTGTCAGGCTACTTGTTTGAACAGTTTTGTGTTCTTTTAGCCTTTAGCAACCAATAATAGTTAATCAATAGTTAATACATAATGACTGAAAAATCAAGTACCAAACACTTATTCGTAAACTATTCATCAAGTAGCGATACCCAAGCAATGAAGTTACTTAGGCTTCAAAATGAGAAAGCAAAAGATGAAACAAAATATCCAATTGAAAACCCAAGGGTAGGAAATGTTGTGGGGAGAAATTAAAGAAGCGCAACTACATAATAACTGAGACAACACAACAATTTGCAGAAACCGATACATGATGATAATAAAGAAAGTAGAACCGTACAGTTCTGCCTGAGCTATTAAACGAGAAACTGAGAAGGGGGGATTACCTGATTGTAATTCGGAGAAAGTATTCTCAGGATAACATCCTAATAACATCTTAATCCTTACTTTCACATTTTGTATGCTAACGATCTCAATTTTTTTTTGTATTCTAGCGGTCTAAAAAAAATTAAATTGTATTCTAGTTGGACATCACCAAGTCAAGTGGTGGTAACTCGATGGTTTGCTGACGTATATCGATAAAAGTGTGTTTAACTTATTTTTGTTGTATTCTAATAGTCTCATTTAAATTATTATTGTATTCTAGTAGTCTTATTTATTGTATATTGGTGGTCTCATTTTATAGTTGATTATACTTTGATGGTCCGAAATTTTTTGTCAACACACTTTCGCTGGTACACCCGAGTAAATGCTAGTATAATATAGTCCAAATATCCTTTTATAATTTGTTATTATTCCTCAAATATAATTATTTAGACTTTCGACTGTAACGACCTATGAAAGTAGTACCTTTTGCATAATAATTAGCCTATATTCTTTTGGGTGATGGGATAATTTTATCTCATCTCACCAATTTCATCCAACTTTAGCTATGAATATCCATACCCACCACACCAATTATCTCACCAATTTATCCAACTAGTCCACCAACTTATACCTTTAAAATTTTAAAAAAATGTATACAAACTTTAATTACCTTTTATTTTATTACACCTATCTCAATTACCATCCCACCAAATTATCCAACTTTATCTCATCTATCTCACCTTACCACCCAAAAAAAAAACACGTGTACAATTCAGCTACCCCTGCATTATTCGTCACATTAACACTTTTTCGAACTAGAATAAAGATTACGCTACATATTGTGGAGTGTGGACTGTGGCACCATCTAGGTAGACAGTCCAAATTTGTCTTGAAAAAGCTGGCCCAAAAGTCTCACACTGTTCAATCTAAGCATTAGGGTATCGTAGTTAGAACAAATGTTTTAATCTTCAATCTTGCGAAAGTTTTAATAGCATGTTTGTTAAGGCAACCACTTGTACTCACACTCTAGCTAATTAGGACAAACGTTTATGTATGCACTAAAACTAATTAAAAGATGAAGTGGTTACCTGCTAGATAAATTTTGCTATAGAACGATGAGAATACCAAAAACATGTACATATTAACAGCAGACAATCCAAAAAGAACAGAGAAGACATTGGCTTGAGAAGGTAGGTGAGGCAGTTAAGTGAGCTTTCTTGCTACTGAAATATAGCTAATACTACTCATCAACAATAATTTCAACTTGACAGGCAGGTGAAGATCTAGGGAGCTCTGACACCATCTTTAAAACATTATTGATCCGAAAACTGGATCCACATCCCCACACACTTTAAAGTGGATTGTCATTTTCTTCAAGATCAACCTTGCTTCCAAAAAGTACTGTACAATTACAAGATCCACTTCACCACAAAACGATTCAAGCACAACATTTTCAAGGCATTCACAACGCTTTGGCAACAGTTGAGCGACATCAAACGAGTCCATATCTTGCACCTGAAGTGAACAAATTTCACGGTTAAAACTAAGCCACCATTTTCTTACTTTCTCATCATGTCAAGATTCCTTGGCTTTCATCTGGCCATACTGGGTGCATACATATTTGATGATTAAAGACTTGAGCTTAGGAGAACAATTGAGGCACATGTAGAGAACACAGAGGTGAGAATAGTCTATTGTTAAGCAGGTCAAGCTTTCAAAGGTTGGGATCGCACATACCTGAAACAAAATTAAACAGTTAAGCAAAGAACCTGAGCCACCCTTTTGTAGAAGATATTAAACATTAACTTACATCAGGTGGAATAGAAGGATAGACTGCCTCGTTATAATCTGCATCAAGGTACAGGCTTCTCATAGCCGAAAATTGGGCCAGATCTTCAAATGCAATCTTATAAACACTGGTATCTAGTTTCACTATCTCAAGGGAACTTCGGTCATAAATCTTATAACTCTTCAGAAACCCTTACAAACAAAGGTATTTAAGATTTGGCGCCTTAATCACAGTAGATGGCTCTGATGAATTGTTTGCCACTTTCAACATCCTTAGAGTTGCTGACTCTATATATGACACACCTAAAAACTTAACGACTAGTTCTTCAAGAACTGGAAAGGATGACGTGAGATTCTTCATGAGTTCATCATGATCAAATCGCATGCGAATAAGGTGGAGGATCTTGAGGTTTGGCATATGAAAAGAAATTGGGAATTCCAAAGCAAATGCACCTTCTAGTTTTAACACCACAAGTTTCTTGTTCCAAAGGAGATTTTTTGGGAAAGGAATTGGCTCTACTTTTTGCATAAACGACCGGCGAAGCCAGACACATACCTCACAAATATTGTTGTGCCTTGATACAGCATCCAACCAATACTTAACATAGAGATCATGACTTCCTAGCAAGAGATCTTCAAAAATAAGAAAGCGTAAACACTGTATGTGCGACGAGTTATTGAGAAAAAGAACTTTGTCCACAAACTTTTCAAAATAAAACCGTTGTATCGGTGTAAGATTTGATTTAGAAGCACCATAACATCCAGGAAGGATCATTTCGGTAAAGTCAAGTGCAGGAACTTCGGTCCACAAGTACTTCCAGCGTTTTGACAATATGCTTGTCTTAACAGCAGACTTGGTGGGAACAAAAGAAAGAATATGGTGAAGAAGGGCATCTGGTAGACTACTGATCCTATCGACTACTTTGTGACGCCCACGACAACTTTTATTCTTTGAGCCCCGCTTCGGCATTTCCTTACAGTTTAAGGTTAAAAAATATAATATATGATTAGAAGGCCCAGCAGCTTCCAACATACAGAGGCATATAATATGGTAATTCTACTACATAGTTACGAGCATGATAAAAAGGGCGTGGAACAGTGGAAGCATATCGTCGGAAACTAATTAAAGTGGAGAATTAAGAACAATAAATGAAATCCGGACAACTGAACAATGATTACTACAGCAAGTGAGGTTGGAGAAGGAAAGAGAATGGGAAATGCATATCGTCGGTAACTAATTAACTATGTGATTAGTGTGATTGGCTAGGACAACAGAAGTGTCGTCTCCTCGTGGGTGGAAAATGCATGATCTCACAAAGAGATAAGGTAGGACGCTTAATTTTCACAAAAGGGGGATTCTCACATAAAGAATTTCACTCATATTCAGTTTAGTTCAATTAAATAATCAAAGCTTGACACCCTTATGCATATTCTGGGAATTGAATAGCAAAGTAAGACTCACACAAGAAGGAAACCGGATATTAAAAACAATATGAAAAGATATTAGCAATCCCAAAAAGATTTTATCTTCGTAAATTGAAACTCTTAATTCCCTACTCTTCCTAGAGACTGAGGAAGGGGAAGAGGGAGAGTCACCGTTCGGTGACAATCGGGATGGGTGTGAGAAATCCAGTTATGACTGGCAAGTAAGATGAAGAAGTGAAACAGAAATTCTGGGATACCAAGGCCAATAGCTGCTCAATACAACCTCAGGCAAGTCCGTGTTTTTCAATTAATCATATATTTTCGAATGAGTTCCTACTCCTACCATAGAATGAGACCTCTTTGTTAAGTAAAGAGGAGGGATCTTCGTCCAAATGTACTTGTCAACTGTTGTCATAACAATAGACTTTCTAGGAATTTAAGAAAGAATATGAGTTTTGACACGATCCACTCATCCCACGTACCTCAATGGCATTTAAGAGAGACCACTTTGTTCAATGCTCGTTATTCTGCCAGTGTAGAGATGCAAAAACATGACTCAATGATTAATTAAGATTATACGTGCCCTTGTAGCAGGAAATCATATCCATGGTTGACACTTCTAACAATTTCACATTTCTTGCCTTCTTTTCGGCTTAAACCTATGTACGACACCAGTAGGCATCCAATTATCATCAATCCTCTTTTACTCTAAAGATATACTTTCAAGGGTTAACATTGTTGTTTTTCGGTTCTAGCTAAAATATAAGTCCCTAAAATCATGGTGAAAGACTGTAACACCCCCAGATCCATAATCACCGAATTATGACTAACCGTTTCATAACCCAGTGATTAACACAACGAATTAAAGGAATCCGAAGGCATTACCGCCATCCATCAACCTGGACAAGGCTAACAATGGACAAGGCCAATAACCCAAATTCTTAAACCTCATCAACACAAATACGACAAAACATTCCCAAAAATGAACTTGAACATTAAACAACCACAAGTGTACCATGTTAGACTTAGAACCATCATCTTTCATAACAATATAACCTTGATTATACATCCAGGACACACATACGTCAAACTATATCAAACATGTACATAAAAAATATAAGTTAACTTCAACAACACAAAGGGAGACTTCCCACTTGCCAACTTAACCTAACTTCTGATCGATGCTTGGTTTATCAGCACTAGAGGTACCATCTAAAACAAAACATAAAACAATTTTGCAAATGAGTCGAAACTCAATACGTATACCCCTGGACAGTAAATAAACCTTAAGCAAATAATTTTGTTTCGCGCATTTCAATTCATTTTAAAAACAAACACAAAAGACAAATAACAGCAATTAAAACTTTGCTTGCCATATTATTATTATTATCTTGATGGTCCCCTGCTTGCGATCATCGGACTAAGCCTCCGTATGAGCATACCCGGACCGATAGGGACAAGTAACTTGGGTCGGGGCCATATTTACATGAGAAAAACATGTAAACATTACTTATTCACTTTACAATTATTAAACTTGCTTACTTGAACTCAAATAAAAGAGTTTGGGAAGAGTACAGGGAATATGCGCACCTTAAAGCTGAACCGCAAATAAAGTGACTTGAAAAGCTTGACTGGACTGGAGCAGCAACGACCTCTTGAACCACACTAATTATAAGAACACTAAAGTGAATTAACTTGAATTCTTGGTAAGGAGGAAGTCTCCTAATTAACTTAGAGTGCGATTATTTAGTCAAAAACCCTGGGGAAATGGTTGATTTTCCCAAGTTGACTTATTTTCCCCATGTTTGGTTGTAAATTGACATCGGGAAAGTTTTTACAAGGGGCCCACCATTTGCAAGGTTTTCCTAGGGAAAATTTCCCTTAAGGGGGGGGGGGGGTTAAGGGAAATTTTTCCTGGGGAAATATTTCCAATGGAAAACATTCCAAGGAAACTTTTCCCCGGGAAACATTTTCCTAGGAATCTTACCAAACGCACCCTTAATAAGTCACACTTTTAATTAAAAGATTGGAGAAATTTTGGGAGTTCACAGTAAATTTGCGGAAGACATAACTTTCTCTATAAACCTCTAAAAATTTCATATGCGGGCTTTTGAGAAAGCTAAAAAAATAAGTTCTACAACTCTCCAGTTAAGAGTTAAGGCAAAAAATAAGTGTAAAGGCTTGAAAACGAACAAAGAAGTAAGCTGGCCTGCAGTAATTTTTAGTGCGGTAGTAGAACTTGGTACCACTACAATACAATTTTTTTCGGACCACCATAATACAAATTTAAATTATTGATTATTGCCATCCAATTTGAAAAAGTAGGGATTATTAGAATCCAATATTCTTATATATATATATATATATATATATATATATATATATATATATATATATGTTATATGTATATATATATATAACATATATAGATATAACATATATATATATATATATATATATATATATATATATATATATATATATATATATATGTTATATCTATATATATATATAACATATATAGATATAACATATATATATATATATATATATATATATATATATATATATATATATATGAGAAAGAGAAATGTGGATTAATAACAATCCTTACTTTTGGCAATTGGACAATAATAATCGCTACTTTTTTTGTAGGCCAGCAGCCCCAACCAAATGTACCTCCAATTTTTCACTTTGGGGTTTTAAAATTTTCAGTATTTTTTTTTAATTTTTTTGCATTCTTTCTTCCATAAAGGTTATGACAATAAAGGGGAGTATGAAAAGGAGTTTGTGAAATACTGTGAACAGAACGACACTAGATTATTGAGAACTGTTCCCGAGATACCAAGGCAGAATGGGATAGCAAAGAGGATAAACCGGACTCTGAACGAAAGAGTCAGAGGCATGAGGATTCATGTTGGGTTGCCGAAGTACTTGTGGGCAGAAGCAGTGAACACAACATCATATCTAATCAACAAGAGTCCATCAATTCCATTACATATGAAGGTACCTGAGGAGGTATGGAGTGGTAAGAAAGTTGATTATTCCTTTCTTCCTATATTTGGTTGTACTGCTTATGTGATGATTGATCCTGACAAACGTGACAAGCTGGATTCGAGATCCAAAAAGTGTTATTTGGTTGGCTATGGGACTGGCGCTTTTGGATACAGGTTGTAGTAGAAAGAGACATTGTGATGTAGTCTTTAATGAGGATATGCTGTATAAAGACTGGCAGACAGCAAGTGACTCAGATGACGAGGAGTTAGTGGGAACTTTGTTAGGATCGAAGAGTACTCAAGCAACCACAAACAATAGGAAATAATAGCGGAAAAGAAATAAGAAATTTGACACCAGGATTTTAACGTGGAAAAAACTCAAAGCGGGAAAAAAACCACAGAATCGATGCACTAGTAATATGAGGATTACAATACAATGGTTGTGTTTCTCTCTGTCTCACTCTATCTTAGGGATACATAATAGGCAGAACCTGAACCCCCATATATACTAGGAGTACAAGGGAAAACCTAGGTTACAATATGGCAGTAACCTAAACAATATAAAAGTCTCCAACAAAAAGGAAACAACCACGAATTAGGAAACAACTGTAGAAAGGAAACAAAAAAGATCTCGGAAATATTCCCTGAATATTTCCAAACGCTGACCCCAAATCAATTGGCCACTGGTGAGGGACAAAGAAGACGCTGGCGGGGGGCAAAAAAGCGCTGACAGCATGCGCTTATTGGGTGCGTCTGGATGAGGCGCTGTCGTGGGGTTTTTGGATGCTACTAGCGTCTTTCTTTCCCAAGGCGTTAGTGAGGCGTAGTGAGGCACTAGTGGGGGGGGGGGGGTTGGCACAAAACGCTGGTGGGGGGTTACACCCGCTAGTGGCGTCAACCTTCCCCCGGGTGACGTCTCTTCAATTCTTCTCCTTTCTTTCCACTTCCTTCTTCCTTCTCCCATTTTGGTCTGCACACCCAACAATCTCCCACTTGGAGACCAAACCACAACCATCCTCAACTTCCACAACAAGTTCCCCTAGTGCATCGATCAACATCTTTATCAGTCCGAGAGACCTCCCGAGATCACACCGGGCCTCAATTTCCCAACATTCACTGATTTACCCGTGCCAAGAGGGATGCAGGGAACATTTGAGACAGAAGGCAGAAGAATGAGGTGCAACCAGCGCCGGTTAAACGCTGCCAGCGCATGGAGTTTTTCGCGTCGAGGACATAGACGCTACCTGCGTCCAGGGAGGCGCCAGACGCGCCTTGTCCAGGGGCAACACAAGGGGCCACACAACCTGCGCCTGGTCCGCCTTGTCGCGTCTGCTGGGCCTCGCTCGCGTCTATTTTGAGCCCAAGTTCTTTGTGCGCTGTTCTTTTTAGGTTATTATTATTTTGTATCCTAGTTTTCCATGAGCCGCTGGGTATATAATCGGTTCTAGTTTCTCCTTATTATTCATCCCTTGTATCAAGTGAGATAGAGAGAAACACAACAGTTGTAATATGTAATCCTCATGTTTTAGTGCATTGATGCCGTGGTTTTTTTTCCCGCTTTGGGTTTTTTCCACGTTAAACCTCTGGTGTCCAATTCTGATTTATTTTTCACTATTATTTTTCATTGTTTGTGCTTGCTTTAGTGCTCTTCAATCCTAACAATTCGTTCATGGAGGATATTGGCAAACAAATTGTTCAGAAGTGCCAAGGTTTGCCCCTAGCCACCAAAAACTTGGTAGCTTACTGGCTATTGCGTTTCACTCATGAAACCAGCCAATAGGAAGATATTTTGTGAGTTCTTGGATAAAAATGCCACTAAACTTTATAAAAATTACAAATTTGCTACAAAAAAAAAACATGTAATGAAAATGCCATTAATTTATGTTAATAATTACAAAAATGTCACTTAACCTGTTTTTTTACCTGTAACAGCCGGTTATATGCAGGTGGAGTGTGTTTAATATTTCGGTAGGCATTAAAATTCCCCCCCACTCAAACTACCCTAATAATATTCACCCACCCAATTAATTACCCTCCCCCTTTACTTTTTTACTGCATAAATTAATTGCCCTCCCCCTGATTGTTCATCTTCTTCTTTTTTCTCCCTCGTTCATCTTCTTCTTTCTTCTTCCTTTTGCATCTTCTTCATCTTCTTCGCTTCTTCAATTCTGGGCGTTAAAATTAGGGATTTCTGCTTTCTTCTTTGTTTCTGACACCAAAAATCCCTAATTTCAAGCAAAAATCAATAATGGCATCATCTTATTCATCTGTCTCGAACACCCCTAATAGGGCATGTCGTGATTATGGATGTCAAAAGTCCATGATTTTTTACTGCAAATGTGAGTATATATGCCTTGTGTACACTTTGTTCACTGATGACAACCCTTTTAAGAGGTTTGGAAGGTGTAGCAGGTGGAAGACTGCTGATGATTGTGGGTTCTTCAAGTGGATTGATGATCGAGTTTGCAACCAGGTGGCTTGATGTATAATGGGATCAAGGATGATGACATTACACAACAATATAAGGATCTTTAAACTTGGGGTTGGATAGATTGATTCTTGATCAGAAGAATGAATGAATAAAGATGGAAATGAAGTGTAAATGAATGAATAATGGATGATGAATGAATGGATGGATGGATGAACGAATGAATGGGGATGTATTCTGGTTGGTATGGAAAAGAATGGAATGAAAATGCAATGGAAATCAAAAGATTCAAAAGAATAGATGGAAACTTACAACAAGAATGAATCGTTTGATCGAATGATAAACGGCTTGGGATCTTTTAAGGAGATACAGATTCACCACTCCTAGAATCCTCCAACTCTTCCTATCACCATCTAAGATAGCCAATCTTAGAATAGAAGAAGAGATTCAAAAGACTCTCCCTCAAGAGAACCAATTCTAGCACACAAGCTAGAGAGAAAACACAATGTGTTTACTTTGTATTTGATATAAGATGTAATGAATGAATACAATGGCACCCTAGGGGGTCTATTTATACTACTCTTAGGACCCCTTGGACGTGTACCTAGGGTTCAAGAAACCAAGAATCAACCATTACATCATATATCCTATTTATGACATCATAAACTCTAAAATACAACTCTAGAAAGAAATTGCTATAACTCCTTCAATACTTGTCCGTTTTCATTGATTCAAAAACCATTAGAAATCTTATTGAAAGAGCTCCAATCTGTCTTTTGATGATTTCCTCAATAGATGTATGGATCTAGAGTTATAGAGCAAAATATCGAACTGTACTTGATGGAGTCCTTTGCTGCCGTGAGAGATGACTTCTCAATAAGGACTTGAGAGTTATTTATGCTCATTGATGTCCTCCAAATGTGAGAGTAACTCCATGTAAGATAGAATACCATCAAGGTCCTTCATGCTTTTTTCCTTGAGCTAATAAACCCTTGTAGTTGTTGATACCCAAGGCGACATTTGTAGCTTCTAGCTGGATTGAGGTCCTTTAGCTAGGCCTTGATGTATATAGCTAGGCAAATATACATCATTCTCCCCCGGTTGAAAAAGTTTGTCGTCAAACTTAGACAAAACTTCTTCTTCCTTGTTTTCCTTCCTTCTTTATAAGATGTCTTCCCATATGTGTTATTGACATCACTTCTCTTGTTCCATCTTATGAGTTTACAACTTCTCTTCTTGAATGCCTTGAAATCATCATAGATTCCTCTGATGCTTGACTTGAACTTCCACTTTCTTCCAAGTCTTCTCATGAATAAGCCAATGATATTATGGTGCTTCAAATCTCGTTTATTCATGGAGATTGTAGAAATCTCATATAACTTCTCAACTTCAAAGTATAGATTCACAAGCTTGTAACTCATGATGAAGACAATAGTAATATGGTGTTCCATCTTTGAAGGATGACCTTCAACGATCTTAATATCATCTCGACTTCCTTGAATCCTTGGCACTTCAACCATAAAATTCAAGCTTTCATCTCCATATGGTATAGAAGGATTGCAAATGTCACAATATCGCCTTATACTCGATATCAACGATCATGCTAGGCCAGAAATAATACTCCTTCATCTTGAAATATGTATTGAGTAGACCCAAATGATCAAAAGAACTTCCATGTACTTCCATGATCAAGATTTCATGAATTCCACTCCTTGGAATACACACTTGATTCCCTTTGAAAAGAAATCCATGATCAATATAAAAGGATTGTTGAGGATGCTTCTCACATACCTTGTATACTTCTTTAAAATCATCATCATCTTCATACAACTCCTTGATATATTCAAGACTAAGTACTCTTGAATCAAACATGTATCTCCTCGTTAGAAAACTTCCTTTAGTCAAAGGACTTGCTTCCTCCAAGTGACTTGATTTTGATGAACGAATCAAGTACTTCATCTCAAAGCATAATGATGGCTTGATCTCCTTATCACATGAAACATACTCCAATACTTTGTAAGAATCACAAAGCTTAAGCAAGAATCCTTCAAGATAATAATCCTTTTGCTCAAATATCCTCATGATAGCAACAAGTATGAATGCTAAGCCATAAGCATGTAGCTTCTTCTTTTCTCCACTTGGTATTTCACCAAAATAATCCATGGGACAACTTCCTTGAGATAGGACTTCACCTTTCTCAACTCCATTTGTAATGAACAAATATGATGCAAGAATAGGGAATAAAAGAATATGACGATCTTTAGCATCCTTTAAGAGACATAGTACCTCAAGTATAGATGCAAGTATGGACCCTTCTTGAATAATTCTTTTCTTCCTTTTGTCCACTTGAATTACTCCATTTGATGAGATATGGTGAGATAGCATATTCTTGGACGAGAGGTAAGGACATTTCTCCAAGTACTTCTCCAATTCTCCATGTGGCTTCTTATGCTTCGCTAAGGCTAACTCCAAAGGATTTACATACTCCTTTCTACTTCTACTACATACAAAAATGTTATCAAATATACAAATACAATCTCTTTACATTGCAATGGTACATACTCTTTCAAAATATGTTGTATACTATGAAAATCAAGGACATTGATGTAGTTATCCATGGATTGCGCTTGATCCTTTGCATAGACCATTCGGTGATGAATCATAGGATTTGGTGGCAGCCTTTGATGCATGATAATACTCATGGAAGAGAAACGTACCAAAAGAGATAAGTGAGAGAGGTCACTTGTTGATGGTGCTTGTCTTTCATCCAAATATTCACAAATGAGAACAAGTCATGGCATAGGATCTTGATCCTTTATAGGCCCACGGTTTCCACTGGTGTAAGAATGAGACTCCTTGGTTCTTCAAATTCATGATACTTATTCTCCATAAGTGCCATAAGAGTACTTTGATCCTCCTTGAGCCGTAAGACACAAGGTGGTAATAAGGACGCCTCTTGGAGCATGATACTCCTATCATACAACTTTGATTCTTCCAACAAAGTATAACAAGAATCCATAGAAGTAATATTACAATATAATGAATCTTTGCAAATCTTGTAAAAAGCAAGACTTACTAAACTTCTTGGATCCATATGAAGATCATTGCCATGGTGTGAATAACTCTTCATTTGCAATTCTTGGACATTTGTTGTAGCGAGGCTAATATCTTGGTCAAGATCAATGTCAACGTCAATGATGGCACAACTTTCTCCTTCTCGGATCAATGAACACATTTCATCACGTAGTTCTTCTCCATTCAATTCTTCTACTTCCTCTACTTCAAGATCCTCCTCTATGTGTACTTCATTTACTTCTTTAGCCATGCTACTACATACTTCTTGAACTTGCTCATTTTCAACAAAAACATCACATTCGGCAAATTTAACTTTTTCATTCACGCCTTCCTCCTCATACAATGGGTTGTCATATACTCGAAACTCTTCATTATTCTCCTCATACAATGGATTGTCATACACTTTAAACTCATCTTTAGGCACGCTACATACTTCATTAACTTCCTCATTTGTGCCAAGCTTATCACATACTTCATGAACATCCTCATACACGTCAAATACATCAAATGATTCACTTTCAAATTCTGGTTGCTCATAGGATGACGTTTGACATACACTTTCAACATGATCAAAACTTTGGCAAGATAGACTTGTACTTTGGTCAATGATTTCCTCGTCTTGGACAATAGGAATGGGGAGGTTTATGGGCTGATTTGAGGTGCTTTGGATAGTAGGTGTGAGGTGGTTTAGGGGCTGTTTTGTAGGTCTTTGTTGTGTACGGGTTTTGTCCAAGAGTTCTTTACTCTTTACTTGAATTTCAACATCAAGAGCTAAAGAACTTAACTCTTTCAAGTTTGCGTAAGATTGATGTACAACAACACACCAAATGTAATCATTAAGACCAAGAGTATAACATACCAAAACGTGTGGATCATCCTCCTTAAGGCCATACTTCCGTAGTTGCCGTCTGAATTCTATGGTATATTCAACCACGTCCTTGCTCCCTTGCTCCATTATTTCAAGCTTGTTGATGTAATCTCCTTTGTATTTGTATGGCAAGAACTCTTCTTGAACTTTATTTCCATTCTTCTTGCTGGAACGTTTACTCCATTCATAAGGTGCTTCATATTCAACCTCATAAGGATGTATCTCACGTGAATTTGCTCTTCTTGATCCCTTTTGAAGGATCCCAAGTTCTTCCATTTGTTTGGTGAGATCATCAAGTTGTTGCTCCAAGCGTTTCAATTCACTTGGTGAATTCATGAAAAGATCTTTTGCAAGACATAGAATATGAATCTTGATGAAGAAAGACTTCAAGCAAGACTCACGGTTTAGTGGGGAATGTAGGGAACGAAATGGGGAATGTGTTTAGGCTAGGTTTGAGTTTGGTTTAAGGTTTTTTGTGGAGTTTATGGTTCTTTATGAGTTCTTGATGAGTTCTTGTTGAGTTCTTGATGAGTTCTTGGAAGAACTTATGGGTGGCGTGAGAATGGGGATGGTGGGGGATGGATTTGTGGTGGAAAGATTGTAAAAAGATGATATCAAGAATCACAAGAATCAATCTCCTAGGCTCTGATACCAATTTTGATGTATAATGGGATCAAGGATGATCACATTACACAACAATATAAGGATCTTTAAACTTGGGGTTGGATAGATTGATTCTTGATCACAAGAATGAATGAATAAAGATGGAAATGGAGTGTAAATGAATGAATAATGGATGATGAATGAATGGATGGATGGATGAACGAATGAATGGGGATGTATTCTGGTTGGTATGGAAAAGAATGGAATGAAAATGCAATGGAAATCAAAAGATTCAAAAGAATAGATTGAAGCTTACAACAAGAATGAATCGTTTGATCGAATGATAAACGGCTTGGGATCTTCTAAGGAGATACAGATTCACCACTCCTAGAATCCTCCAACTCTTCCTATCACCATCTAAGATAGCCAATCTTAGAATAGAAGAAGAGATTCAAAAGACTCTCCCTCAAGAGAACCAATTCTAGCACACAAGCTAGAGAGAAAACACAATGTGTTTACTTTGTATTTGATATAAGATGTAATGAATGAATACAATGGCACCCTAGGGGGTCTATTTATACTACTCTTAGGACCCCTTGGACGTGTACCTAGGGTTCAAGAAACCAAGAATCAACTATTACATCATATATCCTATTTATGACATCATAAACTCTAAAATACAACTCTAGAAAGAAATTGCTATAACTCCTTCAATACTTGTCCGTTTTCATTGATTCAAAAACCATTAGAAAGCTTATTGAAAGAGCTCCAATCTGTCTTTTGATGATTTTCTCAATAGATGTATGGATCTAGAATTATAGAGCAAAATATCGAACTGTACTTGATGGAGTCCTTTGCTGCCGTGAGAGATGACTTCTCAATAAGGACTTGGGAGTTATTTATGCTCATTGATGTCCTCCAAATGTGAGAGTAACTCCATGTAAGCTAGAATACCATCAAGGTCCTTCATGCTTTCTTCCTTGAGCTAATAAACCCTTGTAGTTGTTGATACCCAAGGCGACATTTGTAGCTTCTAGCTGGATTGAGGTCCTTTAGGTAGGCCTTGATGTACATAGCTAGGAAAATATACATCATGGCTGTTGCAGCAAAGAGGTTGGTTGAGAAATTTGAAGCTGCCAAGAAGAAGAGGGATGGACATAGGTACAAGATGGATGTGGCTGAAGCCAACATCAATGATCTGATGGGTGAGTTGGAGAGGTTGAGAGGGGAGAATAAGTAGTTGAAGAAAAAAACTGGCTGGGTGATTGTGATGTTTGTGTTGGTGTTTCTGAAAGGGGTTTTTTGTTGGGGGGTTTGGTAAGTGATTTGTATAAGTTGATGGGGGTTGGGGATGTTATTTTGCTGGCTGATGGATGATGAATATATCAATGGTATCGAATTTACAGTAGATGATGTTGGATGGAACTTTTTAGTTCATCATCAGCTTCCATGGCCATTTGATCCTTCATTTTTTTGCACACCAGATGTATCTTTTATATGTTGGCTGGGTTAGGGTGGTTTGTATCTAAATGTAGGTTGGATAGGGTAGTCTGTTATGGGTTGATGCAATGCAATCTGACTAGAGGGTATTAGAAATTGTAAACAAACTATTTGCTATGACAATGAATGTAATGGTTGCTTTCACGTTTCATTCTATATATGCTCTATACATATGCTCTGTTTGTTCTACATATGCTCTCTACATATACATATGCTCTGTAAAACACAACACACATTAAACACAGTAAACAACCATTCAAAAATAAACACTAACAAAATGTAAAAGACTTTGAACACAAGACAAATTAAGAAATAGGGGATTAAACTTGCATTATATATGAGGGAATATGTAATGGGCACACCATCTAGTGTTTGATGTATATACTCCTCTGTTTTGGCTTAAGCTAGCAACCAAATTAGGGTACAAAATGCAAAGATGTACAAAAGACATATTTCCCCCTCCCCCCAAAAGTATGGCATTGACATTTTGCACACCATTTACATCCTATCTAATATATCAACATCCAAAAGAAGCCATGAACTTTTCAAAATGGCTTTACAAAACACCACAAACAAACATCTAGTTTCCTAGGTTCATCCTTGGCAATTTCTTCCTTGGTGAAACTCTTGGCAAGATAGTTCTGTTTGCAGCTCTCTTCTTCCTGCCCTTTGTTACAGTTGAAACTGGATATGGTTGTGATGGTTAAGGTTGTGATCCAGTAAGTGGCATTTCATCAAATTGTGTCACTCTTCTAACAGCAGTAGCTGCTGCAGCAGCAACCATATCAACATCAATGGCTGATTGAGCAAAAGATGTTGTGGCAGAAGATGCAGTAACAGATGAAGTAGCAGCAGCAGTGGTAAATGAAGTAGCAGCAGGAGTGGCAAATGAAGCAGCAGCAGCAGCAGTAGGAGAAGGAGCAGCAGCAGCAGTGGCAGATGAAGTAGTAGCAACAACAACATTAGGAGAAGTTGGAGCATTGGAAGATGAAGTAGCAGCAACAACAACATTAGGAGAAGTTGGAGCATTGGAAGACCTTTTTGTGATCTTCCTTTTTGGCTTTGATAATCAAACAATTAAAGTTAAGAAATCTTATGAGATCAAACAAACTAGAATCATAAACCATAAACCCTAAAGTAAAAAGATATTCAAAAAATAAAAAAGTCAAACTGTATGTTGACCACCTAACCTAAACCCTAAACCCTAAAGCTAAAGGCTAAACCCTAACCCTAAACCCTATACCCTATACCTTAAAACCCTAACCTGAAACCCTAAACCCCCACCCTAAACCCTAAACCCTAAACCCTAAAACCACATACATCATATTCCATAAACAACAAAAAAAACAATTCAATAAGTAGTAAGAAGTGTTACCTTTAATTTCTTCACAACATGTGGGCAAGTCAACTTGTTGTGGCCTTCAAATCCACAAATTGAGCAGTAAATTCTAGTGGATTCCTTTGACATTTTACCTCTCATGCTTTCCCTTGCCTCTGGCCTTCTAAAGTACTTTGTTGTTGTCTTTTTCTTGGGCTTGAAGTAGGGGGCAGTGACAACACATCCAGGGGCAGTTGCCCACATGTTGGAGCCATTTAGTGGATTCAATGTGTTAGAGTATGTCACAACAAGCTTCTCAGTTGCATAGCACTCATGGACAAAGTTTGTTGGTTTCAATCTTTCCCCCCTCATCATAATAATAGAATGGGGACAAGGAATCCCATTAAGTTGCCATGAATTGCAACTACATATTTTCCCATTCAAGTCCACTACATACTCCTCAGCCCATTCATTGTTGACACTAAACAATCCCCTAGCAGCCCTAGTAACCTCCCAAGTCTTTGACTCTTCAATCTTTTTGTCAAGTTTTTTTAAAATCCTAAGAGGTATTGGGGTGTTGATCTTAGAAGCCCATGCATTCTTGTGCCCTACTCTTTTCATAACAGCCTTGAAAATCTAGTTTAACATAGACACTATGGGCATGTACCTGGCTTCTATTATGAAGGCATTGAAGATTTCAACCATGTTTTTATCTACAGAGTCACACTTTGCATGTGGTTTGAAGAAGGCTTTGTAGAGGTTCTTGGCATTCTTCTTCATTTCAATCTTAGTTGTTGACTTAGCAACCATCCAGAATAATTTCTTGTATATCTCACCTCTAAATGTCCTCCTTAGGTTGGCATACACATGCCTAGCACACAACTTATGCTCACTTCTTGGCACAATCCTTGACACACTATCAGCTAGACACTAAACCAAACAAAAAACAAACCAAAAATTTCAGATTATACAATACAATGTAAAATGACTTTATAAAATAAAAAACAAAAAACAACAAGGGAGGGTTTCAACATAGCTCTTCTCCTTGCCTACTTTTGATCCCCAAAACCTCCACTTGCACCCTTCACCCTAGCAGAATAGCTGGTACCTCACTTTGTCACTCTTGCTCACTTTCATATTATACCCACCTAGTATCCTATAGTTATCCACAACTTTTTTCATCTCCTTCTTGTCAACAAATTTCATCCCAGCAAGGAGCCTACTAGGTATAGCAGGGTTGTACCTAGGATAATTTGGTTTCTTCTTCCTCATGCTAGGCCTTTGCCTTTTCCTTTTCAACACAGCCTCACCCTCACTCTCACTCTCACTCTCAGGGCTGCGAGGGTTGTCTGAGTCATGGTATTGTTCATCCTCAGCTCTATTAGCATTCTCATCAACTCATCCTCCTTCAATCAAACTATCATCACCATCCAACACAACATTTCTATCGGCTATTTCATTGTCCCTCAAATTCTTTTTTTTCTTCAGGAGTTGTGTCATCTCCTCATCCTTTACTTCAGAACCATCTCCATCACCATTGGGTACATAATCATTATCATCATCATCAACCACTTTTTCTTTCCCCTTCTCCATATTAACCTCAGGATGCTTCACATACATGCGAACAAATGGACATTTTTCTAGTAAATCACTTAACATCCTTATCTCATCATCCCCCTTAACCTCCACAAGACTATCTTCAAATCCTATATTAGTCCCAAGTTTGCTAATATAAAGGCTTTGAATTTTATCTTTTGAGTACCCAACATTCTCAACAAACTCAATCAGATCATCCACACATAACCTATCAGGGTCAACCTCCATTTTAGTGAGCTCACAGTTACTGTAAACCATATGTGGGTTTGACAAAAACTCCCCCCCCCAATGAAAGATTTATAATTTACCCATTCAGGAACCCTATTATACATGAAAACAAACCAAATTTCAGATACATAAACTCCACTTCATCAATAAATAGAGGGTTGGATTACTGGGATTCTGGGAAAATGCAGAACATAAATCCTAGAATTTTTTTTCTGCAAATGCTACTGAAATGCACTCCATACAACAAAATAACAGCATAAACACAAACAAAACACATATTTTTACCGAAATTCACCAGTGCGAATATTAGGGTTTGTTGTGAAACTTACCCGGAAAGAATTCAACCTTTCAAACCTTCTATCCTTGCAAAAACACATCCCAGGGGTGCGATTTTGGTGCTTGATGTTGAATCTAGGGTTTGATTGAGTCAAGAGGACGAAATTAAAGGGGGGAAGTTGAAGAAGCTAGGCGATGAAGATGAAGAATGTAGAAGAAGAACGTTGCTGGGTTTTTTTTTTTTTTCAAATGGAGGGAAATAAATGAGGGACCACTGAGTTATTAGGGTAGATTAGTTAAATAGGGGTTTTTTTTTACTTAATTATATTCTTATTTTACTTAATCACAACCACCCATAACATTAACTAGGTAAATTACATCCAACAACCGGTTAAGTGGTAAAATTATCTTAATTATAATGCTTTAACGGCATTTTCATTACATGTTTTTTTTTGTGACAAATTTGCAATTTTTGCAAAGTTTAGTGGCATTTTTATCCAAAAACTCGATATTTTGCAAAGTAGTATGTGGAACTTACTTACAGTAGAAACAGGGTTATCCCTGCTTTGTGGCTTAGCTATTATCATTTGCCTTCGCATCTCAAGCGTTGTTTCTCTTACTGTGCCATATTTCCTAAGGATTACAAAATTGAACGCAAACAATTGGTGCTGTTGTGGACGGCTGAAAATTTTGTACTGCCAACCAGCAGTACGTGAGAGGAGAATAGAGGATATTGGAAATGCTTATCTGCATCAGTTGCTATCCAGATCATTCCTTGAACCAATGGGTGAACTGTTCGTGACAATGCATGATTTGATGCATGATCTGGCACATGCTTTATCTGGTGAATTTATATTAAGAAATGAGCTTCGTCAGGAAAATTTTTCAGAAAGAGCTCGACACTTTTCTTATATGAGTAATTTTCATTATGGAATCCCCAGATTTAAGGTCAATCATGAAAGCAAGCATTTGCGAACTTTATTAGCCTTGCACAATGTACGATTACGTGAAGTCATGCATTCACACAAGTACTGGATTAGTAAAGTCACAAGTCACAACCACACAAATACCTACCCTTTCCTCAAGATATGAAAAAATCTCTTTGCCTGAGTCAGTTGGATGTCTGAAACAATGCTACTTGGATTTGTCTCAAACTAAAGTACTGAGCTTCCTGAAACAATGAGCACATTATACAATTTGCAAACACTTTTGTTGTCAGATTGTATATATCTCAAAAGGTTGCCAGCAAACCTTGGAAGCCTAGTGTCATTGTGCCATCTAGATATCAGAGGAACAGCTTCATTGTTACAGATGCCAAAGTGCATCAACAAGTTGAAAAACCTACAGACTCTAACTGATTTTGTTGTCGGTGAGAGAGATAGATCAGTCATACAAGAATTAATAGAGTTGCAGCAGATACGTGGTAAGTTTGCACTACGACGACTGCAAAATGTTGCTGCTCCAGGTGACACTTGTTATGCAAACTTAAGCAGCAGAAAATTTATCGATGACCTAACGTTGGAATTCGATATTCAAGGCAATGATGACTCTTAGAAGGTTAGGAAGCTGCTTGAGAATCTTGTGCCTCATAGAAATCTGAAAAGTCTTACCATAAAAAACTATGCGGGAATAACATTTCCATGTTGGTTTTTTCATTGTACAATTTATACAAACTTGCTATATTTGTGCATAAGCTAGTTGTTTATATTGCCTCTACTTGCCAGCTTTGGGACAATTGCAGTCTCTGAAAGAACTTATGATCGAAGGTATGAAGTAAATTGATATAGTGGGGGCTGAGTTTTATGGTCATAACAAGTCTAGTTTGAGGGGTCCAGTTCCTACCTTAGAAATTCTAAGATTTGAGAAAATGAACACTTGGACAATACGGTCAAATATCGACGCACATGGAAATGCTGTTTGTTTTCCTCATCTGAAGAATCTTCAATTGCATGTGTTAGGAAAGTGTCCTAAAATCACCAAATCTCTTGATCTCACAATTATTTGTTTCCTAATTGCATTAGGATATTATTTAGTTTTCCTTATTGTGTTGGGTTTCCTAATAGTATTAGATTCTAAATCTATTTGGAGTGGGAGTCAAGTTAGGTTATAGAGAGTTCTCCCTATAAATAGGATGCATGTTTCTCCACCAAAAATACATCGGTAAACACAGAGAGCTAGAGAGAGAAAAAATATTGAGAGAGAAAGGGGTCTCACCAATATTTTCCCCAGTGTATCCTGAGAGATCGTGAGTTGAGTGTTGAGAGATTGTTATTGTAATCTCCTTTGTGGATCGCATCACACCCTGTGATAGTGATCAGGTTGTACTCCTCATTTCTCATAGTGGATTATTTTCTAGTTGTCTCCATCCGTGGGTTTTTCTCCGAGTTCTTCGGTTTCCCACGTAATTCTGGTGTTTGATTTTATCGCTTATTTTTCGTTCCTAAATTTTGTTGTAATATTCGTCATCTCGTTTTCGATTCTATTATTCGCTTCCGCTGTTACCTTGCTACTCACTTTTCTCTAACAGCATGACTACCCCAGATTGAAAGGCGACCTGCCTATTCACGCCCCTCACTCATGGAAGTTGAGATAAATGGATGTTTGCAGCTTAGCCAACTAATTCCCCAAATATCATCCGTTCATCTGTTAGGTGAATTGGCAAGTGCCGTTGAAGTGACCTTAATTACCAGGTTGAAATCAGTATAGTTATGGTAGTTGATGAGCTTACCATCTCAAGTAGCCATGCTTTCATCTCTGAGTGATTTGGAAATACAGAAGTGTGACAACCTCAAGTCACTAGCAAATGTTCAACTCCCGTGCACACTGGAATCGATACAAATTAGTGAATGTGAAGTTCTCGAGTCTTTTCCACAGGGCATGCAGTTCCTAAGGCATCTTTGGAATCTTTGCGTGCATAGTTACAGGTGTCTCGGATGGGATCCAAGGAATAGTCTTCCTATTTCATTGAGTAAACTTGAGGTAACATTGTAACAAAGTGCGGGAGGTGGCCTTTTCCCATATCAACTGAAACAATGCAGTATTGCACATCACTTGAAAGAATTCATTTTTGGGATGCAGGCAATAATTTAGTGTCTTTCCCGTTGGGCATCTTCCATAATCTTCACTGCATTATGCTTTGGGATTGCAAGGATCTTGAGAAAGTGTATATCCCATAAGGGATAGATGACAACAGATTGATGTCTTGTCGGATTTGCATATTAAAGCATGTCCTTAATAGGAAATGATAGGACAAGAGACCGAAAGACGGGAAGCAACGTTATTACCTACGCCCAATCTCACGCGCTTTCATATCAGTAATTGTGAATAAGTAAAGCCAGTGCTGATTGAAATGGGAGGGAAGACGTTACTACCTAAACTGACAATCCTTCAAACTAAGAAGACAATGAAGACGACACCGGAGTGGTCTCTGTGTATTAGGAGAAGCTTATTCAGATTATCATGTCTGACATGGTTACACTTGCGTGGTGAACAAGTCGAGTGGTTCCCTTGTTGTAAAATTAGCAATAATCACAGTAGAAAATATCTTACTTTAAAAGATGAACGAAGGAAATGACACCGTGGCGTGGTTAGCCCAATGTCCTGAAAGTGATTTCGCCTGAGCACCGATGCAAACTCTCCAATGACGGCCACTCCCCAGGATTACACGGTCTGGTTAATTTTGTGCATTCTCCATTAACCAGTTGGAGTAAACGAGTAATTTCCCAAAATAATTTTGAAGAGAAGCAGAGAAAGTTATAAAGAAAATCAGAGAGAATTTTTCTTTGTTGAACAAGAAAGAAGAGAAGCATTTAAATAAAAGAGAAGAGGAAAACTAGAGAGCAGCTTTGAAAGTTTCAGTTTTGAAGACTGCATAATCAGCCTTGAGACCCCAATAATCAGTCTCAAGCTCCAATCCCCTCGTAAACACGTGCAATTAATATAAACTTGTCAAAACCCGAGACAGAAAATAAAACTGTTTAAAAGGTGACCAAACCCACCCGAGCCCGGCCCGGCCCGGCCCAGCCCGACCGACCGGACAGACGGCGGAGTGGATGCGCGTGTGGACCATCAAGTCCACCCTTGTTTCAATTAGTTCAAATAGATTTGGAGAACTCTACTATTTAAAGTAGAAACTTTCTCCCTTTTCTTCCTATGTGGGACACCAACTTGTATCCAACAAGAAAAACCAAGAAACCAACTACTTAAACTTTGAGACTTAAAATCCTACAATCCCCTACAAGGATCAATGTTTTCCAAAAAGAAAAGAAGAAAGAAAAATTTGGGCAATAAAAGAGATCAATGCAAAAGAGTTAATATCTTGCGATTTGAATTAACACTTAGTAACATCAAGTTTAAGATAAACATCCAATCTTGTGAACAAACTCTGGAACTTGATAGGGAATTGTAAATCTATCACTTGAGTACACAATAATCCCACACTCTTTTTATACTCCGCAATTAACGCCTTATACTAGCCATATGTCTAGCCTGGTTCTCATGGATGCTATAGGAGATGGACCAACCAATCTGCAAAGGAAGCGACTAAACTTCAACTTCTCACGTAGGTGAGTTCATTAAGTGTGTACTACCACACACCTCCAATTTAATGGATATGAACTTATTAAGAGCTAAAGCTCAACCTCAATCAAATAGTAGTAAGCACCGTATACACAACATAGGGAGGGAAACTAAATGGTGCTCCTGAATTGTTGATGACTTCGTTAGTACTCCTGAAACTTGCCTTTTACATGGGGATCAATCACCACAATTCATGTAATAGGTCTCAATCCCATCCCCATCGATGTGTCCATGATCATTTTCATACAAAGGCCTTTTGTTAATGAATCCGCGAGATTTTTCTCGGACTTCACATAGTCCAGTGATATCACTCCAGTTTCCAGAAGCTCCTTGACAACCTTATGTCTTATGCGAATATGCCTTCTCTTTCCATTGAAGGCTTTATTCTGAGCCACTACAATGGCTGCTTGGCTTTCACAATGCATAGCGATAGATGGAGCTGGCTTCCCCCACAATGGAATGCCTGCCAATAAATTTTTGAGCCAATCGGCCTCACGGCCTGCCAATTTAAGAGCAATAAACTTAGATTCTATAGTAGCCATGGCAGTACATGATTGCTTAGAGGATTTCCAGGATATAGCACAACCAGCTAATGTAAACACATATCCACTAGTTGAATTAATTTCATCATTGTCAGAAACCCAGTTTGCATCAGTAGCAGGAGGTAATTTATTTTTCTCTTCTAGGGTACTAGCAACATCAATTTGTTCGAGATAAAACTTAATCCTAACAGACCAACGCTTGTAATTCTTTCCATCCAAAGGTTCCAGTTTAGACAAGTCAGGAATAGCAAACTTGTTGGTTGTCATGACTAAAGCGGGAAAGATCTTACTTGAAAAGAGGAACAAAGGAAAAGACATTGTGGCGTGGTTAACCCACTGTCCTGAAATGATTTCGTGTGAGTATCGATGCAAACTCTCCAATGGCAGCCACTCCCCAGGATTACACGGTCCAGTTATTTTTGTGCATTCTCTATTAACCAGTTGGAGTAAACGAATAATTGCCCAAAATAATTTTTCTTTGTTGAACAAGAAAGAGGAGAGGCATTTAAATAGAAGAGAAAAGGAAAACTATAGAGTAGCTTTGAAAGTTTAAGTGTTGAAGACTGCATAATCAACCTTGAGACCCCAATAATCAGTCTCAAGCTCAAATGCCCTCGTAAACACGCGCAATTAATTAAAACTTGTCAGAACCCTAGACAGAAAATAAAGCTGTTTAAAAGGTGGACAAACCTACCCGAGCCCGGCCCGACCGACCGGACGGACATCGGCGCACACGTGTGGACCATTAACTCCACCCTTGTCTCAATTAGTTAAAATAGCTTTAGAGAAGTGTACGATTTAAATTAGAACCTTTCTCCCTTTTCTTCCTATGTGGGACACCAACTTGTATCCCACAAGAAAAACCAAGAAACCAACAACTTAAACTTTGAGACTTAAAATCCAACAATCCCCCACAAGGATCAAAGTTTTCCAAAATGAAAAGAAAAAAGAAAAAATTGGGCATTAAAGAAATCAATGCATAAGAGTTAATATCTTGCGATGTCAATTAACATAGAGTAACATCAAGCTTAAGATAAAAATCCTATCTAGTGAACAAAGTCTGGAACTTGATAGGGAATTGTAAATCTCTCACTTGAGTACACAATTATCTCACACTCGTTTTGTACTCCGCGTTTGACGCCTTATACTAGCCATACTTCTAGCATGGTTCTCATGGATGCATTAGGAGATGGACCAACCAATCTCCAAAGGAAGCGGCTAAACTTCCACATCTCACATAGATGTGTTCATCAAGTGTGTAGTACCTCACACCTCCAATTTAATGGATACGAACTCCTTAAGAGCTAAATCTCAACGTCAATCAAATAGTAGTTAGCACCGTATACACACCATAGGGAGGGAAACTAAATGGTGCTCCGGAAATGTTGATGAATTCGTTAGTACCCGTGGAACTTGCCTTTTACAGCTAAGCTGGAATAAATCACCAAAATTCATGTAATGGGACTTAATCCCATCCCCCTCGATGTGTCCATGATCATTTTCCTACAAAGGCCTTTTGTTAACGAATCTGCGAGATTTTTCTCGGACTTGCCATAATCCAATGATATCACTCCAGTTTCCAGAAGCTCCTTGACAACCTTATGTCTTATGTAAATATGCCTTCTCTTTCCATTGGAGGCTTTATTCTGAGCCACTACAATGGCTGTTTGGTTGTCACAATGCAGAGCGATAGATGATGCTAGATTCCCCGACAGTGGAATGCCTGCCAAAAGATTTTTGTGCCAATCGACCTCACGTTAAGAGCAATAAACTCAGATTCCATATTAGACATGGCAGTACAGGATTGCTTAGAGGATTTCCAAGATATAGCACAACCAGCTAATGTAAACACATATCCACTAGATGAATTAATTTCATCATTGTCAGAAACCCAGTTTGCATCAGTAGCAGGAGCTAATTTCTTTTTCTCTTCAAGGGTATGAAAAATATCAATTTGTTCAAGATAAAACTTAATCTTAACAGACCATCGCTTGTAATTGTTTCCATCCAAATGTTCCAGTTTAGACATGTCAGGAACAGTAAACTTGTTGGTTGCCATGACTAAAGCCATAATTACTTTTAGATTGTTGTAAAATTAGCAATAATCACACCATGAAAGATCTTACTTGAAATGTGGAACGAAGGAAAGGACACCGTGGCGTGGTTCACCCACTGTCCTGAAAGTGATTTCTTCTGAGCACCGATGCAAACTCTCCAATGGCGGCCACTCCTCAAGATCATACGGTCTGGTTAATCTTGTGCATTCTCCATTAACCAGTTGGAGTAAACGAGTAATTGCCCAAAATAATTTTGAAGAGAAGCAGAGAAAGATATAAAGAATATCAGAGAGAATTTTTCTATGTTGAACACGAAAGAGGAGAGGCATTTAAATAGAAGAGAAGAGGAAAACTAGAGAGCAGCTTTGAACGTTTCAGTTTTGAAGACTGCATAATCAGCCTTGAGACCCCAATAATCAGTCTCAAGCTCCAAAGCCCTCGTAAACACGCGCAATTAATTAAAACTTGTCAGAACGTGAGACGGAAAATAAAAATGTTTAAAAGTGACCAAACCCACCCGAGCCAGGCTCTGCCCGACCGGACGGATGGTGGCGCGCGCGCACGTGTGGATCATCAAGTCCACCCTTGTCTAAATTAGTTCAAATAACTTTAGAGAACTCTACTATTTAAATTAAAACCTTTCTCCCTTTTCTTCCTTTGTGGGACACCAACTTGTATCCAACAAGAAAAACCAAGAAACCAACAACTTAAATTTGAGACTTAAAATCCAACAATCCCCCACAAGGATCAAAGTTTTCCAAAAAGAGATGAAAAAAGAAAAATTTGGGCAATAAAGAGAACAATGCATAAGAGTTATATCTTGCGATTTGAATTAACACTTAGTAACATCAAGCTTAAGATAAACATCCTATCTAGTGAACAAAGTCTGGAACTTGATAGGGAATTGGAAATCTGTCACTTGAGTACACAATAATCCCACACTCTTTTTGTACTCCGCAATTGACGCCTTATACTAGCCATACGTCTAGCTGGTTCTCATGGATGCTATAGGAGATGGACCAACCAGTCTCCAAAGGAAGCGGTTAAACTTCAACTTCTCACGTAGGTTAGTTCATTAAGTGTGTACTACCTTACACCTCCAATTTAATGGATATGAACTCATTAAGAGCTAAAGCTCGACCTCAATCTAATAATAGTAAGCACCGTATACACAACATAGGAAGGGAAACTAAATGGTGCTCCTGAACTGTTGATGACTTCGTTAGTACCCCTGGAACTTGCTTTTTACAGCTAAGTGGGGATCAATCACCCCAATTCATGTAAAGGGTCTCAATCCCATCCCCCTCGATGTGTCCATGATCATTTTCCTACAAAGGCCTTTTGTTAACGAATCCGCGAGATTTTTCTCGGACTTCACATAGTCGAGTGATATCACTCTAGTTTCCAGAAGCTCCTTGACAACCTTATGTCTTATGCGAATATGCCTTCTCTTTCCATTGAAGGTTTTATTCCGAGCCACTGCAATGACTGCTTGGTTTTCACAATTCAGAGCGATAGATGGAGCTGGCTTCCCCCACAAAGGAATGTCTGCCAATAGATTTTTAAGCCAATCGGCCTCACGGCCATGCCAATTTTACAGCAATAAACTCAATTCAGTAGTAGACATGGCAGTACAGGATTGCTTAGAGGATTTCCAGGATATAGCACAACCAGCTAATGTAAACACATATCCACTAGTTGAATTAATTTCATCATTGTCAAAACCCAGTTTGCATTAGTAGCAGGAGGTAATTTCTTTTTCTCTTCTAGGGTATGAAAAACATCAATTTGTTCGAAATAAAACTTAATCCTAACAGACCAACGCTTGTAATTCTTTCCATCCAAAGGTTCCAAATTAGACATGTCAGGAAAAGCAACCTTGTTGGTTGCCATGACTAAAGCCATAATTACTTTCAGATTGTTGTAAAATTAGCAATAATCACAGCAGGAAAGATCTTACTTGAAAAGAGGAACAATGGAAAGGACATTGTGGCGTGGTTAATCCACTGTCCTGAAAGTGATTTCGCGTGAGCATCGATGCAAACTCTCCAATGGCGGCCACTCCCTAGGATTACACGGTCCGGTTAATTTTGTGCATTCTCTATTAACCAGTTGGAGTAAACGAATAATTGCCAAAAATAATTTTGAAGAGAAGCAGAGAAAGATATAATGAAAATATGAGAGAATTTTTCTTTGTTGAATAAGAAAGAGGAAAGGCATTTAAATAGAAGAGAAGAGGAAAACTATAGCGTAGCTTTGAAAGTTTCAGTTTTGAAGACTGCATAATCAGCCTTGAGAACCCAATAATCAGTCTCAAGCTCAAATACCCTCGTAAACACCTACAATTAATTAAAACTTGTCAGAACCCGAGACAGAAAATAAAACTGTTTAAAAGGTGAACGAACCCACCCGAGCCCGGTCCAACCGACCGGTTGGACAGCGGCGCGCACGTGTGGATCATCAAGTCCACCCTTGTCTCAATTAGTTCAAATAGCTTTAGAGAAGTGTACTATTTAAATTAGAACCTTTCTCCCTTTTCTTCCTATGTGGGACACTAACTTCTATCTCACAAGAGAAACCAAGAAACCAACAACTTAAATTTCAGACTTAAAATCCAACAATCCCCCACAAGGATCAAAGTTTTCCAAAAAGAAAAGAATAAAGAAAAATTTAGGCATTAAAGAGATCAATGCATAAAAGTTAATATCTTACGATTTGAATTAACACAGAGTAACATCAAGCTTAAGATAAACATCTTATCTAGTGAACAAAGACTGGAACTTGATAGGGAATTGTAAATCTGTCACTAGAGTACAAAATAATCTCACACACGTTTTGTACTCCGTGTTGGACGCCTTATACTAGCCATACTTCCAGCATGGTTCTCATGGATGCTTTAGGAGATGGACCAACCAATCTCCAAAGGAAGCGGCTAAACTTCCACATCTCACATAGGTGTGTTCATCAAGTGTGTAGTACCTCACACCTCCAATTTAATGGATACGAACTCCTTAAGAGCTAAATCTCAACGTCAATCAAATAGTAGTTAGCACCGTATACACACCATAGGGAGGGAAACTAAATGGTGCTCATGAAATGTTGATGAATTCGTTAGTACCCGTGGAACTTGCCTTTTACAGCTAAGCTGGAATATATCACCAAAATTCATGTAATGGGACTTAATCCCATCCCCTCGATGTGTCCATGATCATTTTCCAACAAAGGCCTTTTGTTAACGAATCTGCGAGATTTTTCTCGGACTTGCCATAATCCAATGATATCACTCCAGTTTCCAGAAGCTCCTTGACAACCTTATGTCTTATGTGAATATGCCTTCTCTTTCCATTGGAGGCTTTATTCTGAGCCACTGCAATGGCTGTTTGGTTGTCACAATGCAGAGCGATAGATGATGCTAGATTCCCCCACAGTGGAATGCCTGCCAAAAGATTTTTGAGCCAATCGACCTCACGTTAAGAGCAATAAACTCAGATTCCATATTAGACATGGCAGTACAGGATTGCTTAGAGGATTTCCAGGATATAGCACAACCAGCTAATGTAAACACATATCCACTAGATGAATTAATTTCATCATTGTCAGAAACCCAGTTTGCATCAGTAGCAGGAGCTAATTTCTTTTTCTCTTCAAGGGTATGAAAAATATCAATTTGTTCAAGATAAAACTTAATCTTAACAGACCATCGCTTGTAATTGTTTCCATCCAAATGTTCCAGTTTAGACATGTCAGGAACAGTAAACTTGTTGGTTGCCATGACTAAAGCCATAATTACTTTTAGATTGTTGTAAAATTAGCAATAATCACACCATGAAAGATCTTACTTGAAATGTGGAACGAAGGAAAGGACACCGTGGCGTGGTTCACCCACTGTCCTGAAAGTGATTTCTTCTGAGCACCGATGCAAACTCTCCAATGGCGGCCACTCCTCAGGATCATACGGTCTGGTTAATCTTGTGCATTCTCCATTAACCAGTTGGAGTAAACGAGTAATTGCCCAAAATAATTTTGAAGAGAAGCAGAGAAAGATATAAAGAATATCAGAGAGAATTTTTCTATGTTGAACACGAAAGAGGAGAGGCATTTAAATAGAAGAGAAGAGGAAAACTAGAGAGCAGCTTTGAAAGTTTCAGTTTTGAAGACTGCATAATCAGCCTTGAGACCCCAATAATCAGTCTCAAGCTCCAAAGCCCTCGTAAACATGCGCAATTAATTAAAACTTGTCAGAACGTGAGACGGAAAATAAAAATGTTTAAAAGTGACCAAACCCACCCGAGCCAGGCTCTGCCCGACCGGACGGACGGTGGCGCGCGCTCACGTGTGGATCATCAAGTCCACCCTTGTCTCAATTAGTTCAAATAGCTTTAGAGAACTCTACTATTTAAATTAGAACCTTTCTCCCTTTTCTTCCTTTGTGGGGCACCAACTTGTATCCAACAAGAAAAACCAAGAAACCAACAACTTAAATTTGAGACTTAAAATCCAACAATCCCCCACAAGGATCAAAGTTTTCCAAAAAGAGATGAAAAAAGAAAAATTTGGGCAATAAAGAGAACAATGCATAAGAGTTATATCTTGCGATTTGAATTAACACTTAGTAACATCAAGCTTAAGATAAACATCCTATCTAGTGAACAAAGTCTGGAACTTGATAGGGAATCGGAAATCTGTCACTTGAGTACACAATAATCCCACACTCTTTTTGTACTCCGCAATTGACGCCTTATACTAGCCATACGTCTAGCTGGTTTTCATGGATGCTATAGGAGATGGACCAACCAATCTCCAAAGGAAGCGGTTAAACTTCAACTTCTCACGTTGGTTAGTTCATTAAGTGTGTACTACCTTACACCTCCAATTTAATGGATATGAACTCATTAAGAGCTAAAGCTCGACCTCAATCTAATAATAGTAAGCACCGTATACACAACATAGGGAGGGAAACTAAATGGTGCTCCTGAACTGTTGATGACTTCGTTAGTACCCCTGGAACTTGCCTTTTACAGCTAAGTGGGGATCAATCACCACAATTCATGTAAAGGGTCTCAATCCCATCCCCCTCGATGTGTCCATGATCATTTTCCTACAAAGGCCTTTTGTTAACGAATCCGCGAGATTTTTCTCGGACTTCACATAGTCGATTGATATCACTCTAGTTTCCAGAAGCTCCTTGACAACCTTATGTCTTATGCGAATATGCCTTCTCTTTCCATTGAAGGTTTTATTCCGAGCCACTGCAATGACTGCTTGGTTTTCACAATTCAGAGCGATAGATGGAGCTGGCTTCCCCCACAATGGAATGCCTGCCAATAGATTTTGAAGCCAATCGGCCTCACGGCCATGCCAATTTAACAGCAATAAACTCAGATTCAATAGTAGACATGGCAGTACATGATTGCTTAGAGGATTTCCAGGATATAGCACAACCAGCTAATGTAAACACATATCCACTAGTTGAATTAATTTCATCATTGTCAAAACCCAGTTTGCATTAGTTGAAGGAGGTAATTTCTTTTTCTCTTCTAGGGTATGAACAACATCAATTTGTTCGAAATAAAACTTAATCCTAACAGACCAACGCTTGTAATTCTTTCCATCCAAAGGTTCCAAATTAGACATGTCAGGAATAGCAACCTTGTTGGTTGCCATGACTAAAGCCATAATTACTTTCAGATTGTTGTAAAATTAGCAATAATCACAGTGGGAAAGATCTTACTTGAAAAGAGGAACAATGGAAAGGACATTGTGGCGTGGTTAATCCACTGTCCTGAAAGTGATTTCGCGTGAGCATCGATGCAAACTCTCCAATGGCGGCCACTCCCTAGGATTACACGGTCCGGTTAATTTTGTGCATTCTCCATTAAGCAGTTGGAGTAAACGAATAATTGCCAAAAATAATTTTGAAGAGAAGCAGAGAAAGATATAATGAAAATATGAGTGAATTTTTCTTTGTTGAACAAGAAAGAGGAAAGGCATTTAAATAGAAGAGAAGAGGAAAACTATAGCGTAGCTTTGAAAGTTTCAGTTTTGAAGACTGCATAATCAGCCTTGAGAACCCAATAATCAGTCTCAAGCTCAAATACCCTCGTAAACACCTACAATTAATTAAAACTTGTCAGAACCCGAGACAGAAAATAAAACTGTTTAAAAGGTGAACGAACCCACCCGAGCCCGGCCCAACCGACCGGACGGACAGCGGCGCGCACGTGTGGATCATCAAGTCCACCCTTGTCTCAATTAGCTCAAATAGCTTTAGAGAAGTGTACTATTTAAATTAGAACCTTTCTCCCTTTTCTTCCTATGTGGGACACTAACTTCTATCTCACAAGAGAAACCAAGAAACCAACAACTTAAATTTGAGACTTAAAATCCAACAATCCCCCACAAGGATCAAAGTTTTCCAAAAAGAAAAGAATAAAGAAAAATTTAGGCATTAAAGAGATCAATGCATAAAAGTTAATATCTTGCGATTTGAATTAACACAGAGTAACATCAAGCTTAAGATAAACATCCTATCTAGTGAACAAAGTCTGGAACTTGATAGGGAATTGTAAATCTGTCACTAAAGTACACAATAATCTAACACATGTTTTGTACTCCGTGTTGGACGCCTTATACTAGCCATACTTCCAGCATGGTTCTCATGGATGCTTTAGGAGATGGACCAACCAATCTCCAAAGGAAGCGGCTAAACTTCCACATCTCACATAGGTGTGTTCATCAAGTGTGTAGTACATCACACCTCCAATTTAATGGATACGAACTCCTTAAGAGCTAAATCTCAACGTCAATCAAATAGTAGTTAGCATCGTATACACACCATAGGGAGGGAAACTAAATGGTGCTCCTGAAATGTTGATGAATTCGTTAGTACCCGTGGAACTTGCCTTTTACAGCTAAGCTGGAATAAATCACCAAAATTCATGTAATGGGACTTAATCCCATCCCCCTCGATGTGTCCATGATCATTTTCCTACAAAGGCCTTTTGTTAACGAATCTGCGAGATTTTTCTCGGACTTGCCATAATCCAATGATATAACTCTAGTTTCCAGAAGCTCCTTGACAACCTTATGTCTTATGTGAATATGCCTTCTCTTTCCATTGGAGGCTTTATTCTGAGCCACTGCAATGGCTGTTTGGTTGTCACAATGCAGAGCGATAGATGGAGCTAGATTCCCCCACAGTGGCATGCCTGCCGAAAGATTTTTGAGCCAATCGACCTCACATTAAGAGCAATAAACTCAGATTCCATATTAGACATGGCAGTACGGGATTGCTTAGAGGATTTCCAGGATATAGCACAACCAGCTAATGTAAACACATATCCACTAGATGAATTAATTTCATCATTGTCAGAAACCCAGTTTGCATCAGTAGCAGGAGCTAATTTCTTTTACTCTTCAGGGGTATGAACAACATCAATTTGTTCAAGATAAAACTTAATCTTAACAGACCATCGCTTATAATTCTTTCCATTCAAAGGTTCCAGTATAGACATGTCAGGAACAGTAAACTTGTTGGTTGCCATGACTAAAGCCATAATTACTTTCAGATTGTTGTAAAATTAGCAATAATCACACCATGAAAGATCTTACTTGAAAAGTGGAACGAAGGAAAGGAGACCGTGGCGTGGTTCACCCACTGTCCTGAAAGTGATTTCTTCTGAGCACCGATGCAAACTCTCCAATGGCGGCCACTCCTCAGGATCATATGGTCTGGTTAATCTTGTGCATTCTCCATTAACCAGTTGGAGTAAACGAGTAATTGCCCAAAATAATTTTGAAGAGAAGTAGAGAAAGATATAAAGAATATAAGAGAATTTTTCTATGTTGAACACGAAAGAGGAGAGGCATTTAAATAGAAGAGAAGAGGAAAACTAGAGAGCAGCTTTGAAAGTTTCAGTTTTGAAGACTGCATAATCAGCCTTGAGACCCCAATAATCAGTCTCAAGCTCCAAAGCCCTCGTAAACACGCGCAATTAATTAAAACTTGTCAGAACGTGAGACGGAAAATAAAAATGTTTAAAAGTGACCAAACCCACCCGAGCCTGGCTCGGCCCGACCGGAGGGACGGTGGCGCGCGCGCACGTGTGGATCATCAAGTCCACCCTTGTCTCAATAAGTTCAAATAGCTTTAGAGAACTCTACTATTTAAATTAGAACCTTTCTCCCTTTTCTTCCTTTGTGGGACACCAACTTGTATCCAACAAGAAAAACCAAGAAACCAACAACTTAAATTTGAGACTTAAAATCCAACAATCTCCCACAAGGATCAAAGTTTTCCAAAAAGAGATGAAAAAAGAAAAATTTGGGCAATAAAGAGAACAATGCATAAGAGTTATATCTTGCGATTTGAATTAACACTTAGTAACATCAAGCCTAAGATAAACATCCTATCTAGTGAACAAAGTCTGGAACTTGATAGAGAATTGTAAATCTGTCACTTGAGTACACAATAATCTCACACTCGTTTTGTACTCCGCGTTTGACGCCTTATACTAGCCATACTTACAGCATGGTTCTCATGGATGCTTTAGGAGATGGACCCACCAATCTCCAAAGGAAGCGGCTAAACTTCCTCATCTCACATACGTGTGTTCATCAAGTGTGTACTACCTCACACGTCCAATTTAATGGATACGAACTCATTAAGAGCTAAAGCTCAACGTCAATCAAATAGTAGTTAGCATCGTATACAGACCATAGGGAGGGAAACTAAATGGTGCTCCTGAATTGTTGATGACTTCGTTAGTACCCGTGGAACTTGCCTTTTACAGCTAAGTGGGAATAAATCACCAAAATTCATGTAATGGGTCTTAATCCTATCCCCCTCGATGTGTCCATGATCATTTTCCTAAAAAGGCTTTTTGTTAACGAATCCGCGAGGTTTTTCTCGGACTTCCCATAATCAAGTGATATCACTCCAGTTTCCAGAAGCTCCTTGACAACCTAATGTCTTATGCGAATATGCCTTCTCTTTCCATTGAAGGCTTTATTATGAGCCACTGCAATGGCTGTTTGGTTGTCACAATGCAGAGCGATAGATGGAGCTAGATTCCCCAACAGTGGAATGCCTGCCAATAGATTTTTGAGCCAATCGACCTCATGTTAAGAGCAATAAACTCAGATTCCATATTAGACATGGCAGTACAGGATTGCTTTGAGGATTTCCTGGATATAGCACAACCAGCTAATGTAAACACATATCCACTAGTTGAATTAATTTCATCAGTGTCAGAAACCCAGCTTGCATTAGTAGCAGGAGGTAATTTCTTTTTCTCTTCTAGGGTATGAGCAACATCAATTTGTTCGAGATAAAACTTAATCCTAACAGACCAATGCTTGTAATTCTTTCCATCCAAAGGTTCCAAATTAGACATGTCAGGAATAGCAACCTTGTTGGTTGCCATGACTAAAGCCATAATTACTTTCAGATTGTTGTAAAATTAGCAATAATCACACCATGAAAGATCTTACTTGAAAAGTGGAACGAAGGAAAGGACACCGTGGCGTGGTTAACCCACTATCCTGAAAGTGATTTCTTCTGAGCACCGATACAAACTCTCCAATGGCGGCCACTCCCCAGGATTACACGGTCTGGTTAATTTTTTGCATTCTCTATTAACCAGTTGGAGTAAACGAGTAATTGCTTAAAATAATTTTGAAGAGAAGCAGAGAAAGATATAAAGAATATCATAGAGATTTTTTGTGTGTTGAAAATGAAAGAGCGGAGGCATTTAAATAGAAGAGAATAGGAAAACTAGAGAGCAGCTTTGTAAGTTTCAGTTTTGAAAACTGCATAATCAGCCTTGAGACCAAATAATTAGTCTCGATCTCCAATGCCCTCGTAAACACACGCAATTAATTAAAACTTGTCAGAACGTGGGACGGAAAATAAAACTGTTTAAAAGGTGACCAAACCTACCGAGCCCGGCTCGGCCCGATCGGACGGATGGCGGCACGCGCGTTCGTGTGGACCATCAAGTTCACCCTAGTCTCAATTAGTTCAAATAGCTTTGGAGAACTCTACTATTTAAAGTAGAACCTTTCTACCTTTTCTTCCTATGTTGGACACCAACTTGTATCCAACAAGAAAACCAATAAACCAACATCTTAAACTTTGAAACTTAAAATCCAACAATCCCCCACAAGAATCAAAGTTTTCCAAAAAGAGAAGAAGAAAGAAAAATTTGGGCAATAAAAGAGATCAATGCATAAGAGTTAATATCTTGCAATTTGAATTAACACTTAGTAACAACAAGCTTAAGATAAACATCCTTCCTAGTGAACAAAGTCTGGAACTTGATATGGAATTTTAAATCTGTCACTTGAGTACACAGTAATCTCACACTCATTTTGTACTCCGTGATTGAAGCCTTATACTAGCCATACGTCCAGCCTGGTTCTCATGGATGCTTTAGGAGATGGACCGACCAATCTCCAAAGGAAGCGACTAAACTTCCACATGTCACGTAGGTGAGTTCATCAAGTGTGTACTACCTCACACCTCCAATTTATTGGATATGGACTCATTAAGAGCTAAAGCTCAACCTCAATCAAATAGTAGTAAGCATCGTATACACACCATAGAGAGGGAAACTAAATGGTGCTCCTAAATTGTTGCTGACTTCGTTAGTACCCCTGGAAGTTGCCTTTTACAGCTAAGTGGGGATCAATCACCACAATTCATGTAATGGGTCTTAATCCCATCCCCCTCGATGTGTCCATGATCATTTTCCTATAAAGGCCTTTTATTAACGAATCCGCGAGATTTATCTCGGACTTCACAAAGTCCAGTGATATTATTCTAGTTTTCAGAAGCTCCTTGATAACCTTTTGTCTTATGCGAATATGCCTTCTCTTTCCATTGAAGGCTTTATTCCGAGCCACTGCAATGGCTGCTGGGTTGTCACAATGAAGAGCCATAGATGGAGCTGGATTCCCCCACAGTGGAATGCCTGCCAATCGATTTTTGAGCCAATCGGCCTCACGGCCCTGCCAATTCAAGAGCAAAAAACTCAAATTCCATAGTAGACATGGCAGTACAAGATTGCTTAGAGGATTTCCAAGATATAGCACAACCAGCTAATGTAAACACATATCCACTAGTTGAATTAATTTCATCATTGTCAGAAACCCAGTTTGCATCAGTAGCAGGAGGTATTTTCTTTTTCTCTTCTAGGGTATGAGCAACATCAATTTGTTCGAGATAAAACTTAATCCTAACAGACCAACGCTTGTAATTCTTTCCATCCAAAGGTTCCAGTTTAGACATGTCAGGAATAATAAACTTGTTGGTTGCCATGACTAAAGCCATAATTACGTTCAGATTGTTGTAAAATTAGCAATAATCACAGCATGAAAGATATTACTTGAAAAGAGGAACGAAGGAAAGGACACCGTGGCGTGGTTAACCCACTGTCCTGAAAGACATTTCTTCTGAGCACCGATACAAACTCTCCAATGGTTGCCACTCCCCAGGATTACACGGTCTGGTTAATTTTGTGCATTCTCCACTAACCAGTTGGAGTAGACGAGTAATTGCCCAAAATAATTTTGAAGAGAAGCAGAGAAAGATATAAAGAAAATCAGGGAGAATTTTTCTATGTTGAACAAGAAAGAGTAGGGGCATTTAAATAGAAGAGAAGAGGAAAACTAGAGAGTAGCTTCGAAAGTTTCAGTTTTTAAAAATGCATAATCAGCCTTGAGACCCCAATAATCAGTCTCTAGCTCCAATGCCCTCGTAAACACGTGCAATTAATTAAAACATGTCAGAACCCGAGACAGAAAATAAAACTATTTAAAAGTTGACCAAACCCACCCAAGCCCGGCCCGGCCCGACCAGACGGACGGCGGCGCGCGCGCACGTGTTGACCATCATGTCCACCCTTGTCTCAATTAGTTCAAATAGCTTTGGAGAACTCCACTATTTAAAGTAGAACCTTTCTTCATTTTCTTCCTATGTGGGACACCAACTTGTATCCAACAAGAAAAACCAAGAAACAAACAACTTAAACTTTGAGACTTAAAATCCAACATCCTCGACTCGTATGACAGTTGGAGCCCTCTACCTACTTGTCTTACCCATTTCTGGGTAGTTGATTTCGAAAAATTGAGATTGTTGGATGGGAAGGCCCTTCATAAACTTACATTTCTTTAAGATTTATACAATTACACATTTGGAACTGCCCCATGCTGGAAAGGCTGTCTGAAGCGGGGTTGCCACCTTCACTTGGATGTCTCTGTCTATATATATGCCCAATGTTGGACAAAGATGCCAGCCAATGAACGACATTGATTGGTCAAAGATCCACCACACACCTTATGTCGAGATCAACTTGGTTTGCATCACCCATTCCTGATCAAGTTGGTTTTATCTAGGTAGTATCTATTTTGTTTCTAGCTTTCTGATGTAAAGTTGAATAATGAATGTTTTCTAGGTCATCCCTTGGGTGGTGATCCTGTCCCTGGTTTGCTGCAATATACCATATGTAGAGTAGAAAGTGGTCGTCGTCGTCATACATTTAACTGAATTCTTTGCTGCAATTTTTTTTAAAAAAATTTTCGTTTACGTTAGGACTGCTGTTGATAGTTGCAAGAGATAAATGGACGATGGCATTCGGGGAAGTAACTCAGTTCTTAGATTGTGGTCCCAAGATCACAAAGTATTATGATCCAGATTTGGAGCTTTTTGTGTTATGTTTAGATGTTTTTATCGGATGAGACTTTTCTAATAGACTTTTTGCCTGTAGAACCGACCTGGACCATGATGCTTCAAAGTCCTAGGTCTATAATCCAATTCCCAGCCCGCCCTCTACCAAATGTATGCCCCCTAAGTTTACGTGTCAGGCTTAGTCAAGACAACTTTATTTGAGCCCTTAAATGTGCAGGTGAGTGTTAGGAAAATTGGGATTGATTTTGGCTTTGAGGAGTGTTAGGAAAACACAAGGTAGGTCAGTCCATAGTTTATTTATTTATAAACCCATATGACTCTTTAACTTATAAAGAGCAATAGATTATTTTATTTTGTCCGTGTGGGATAATAAATAAGAGAACCTATTTATACTCCCCAGGAGCTAGAGACAGTATTATTCTATCGATGTGAAACATTTGATAGAATAAATACATTTATTCTCTTATTAACTTTCACTAACTATTCGACAGTGAATCGGACCAATATGTATGTTAAGGTATAATCTAAGCTAATCTATTGTACATTCATTTATAAAACTCAAACCAAAGACGTTCATTAACAATATCAATATACAACATGACCAATTAGTAAACACATCTCCTAACACTACGAAGATGTGTTGTTCCTTTAAACTTTGTCTTTAGAACTCTTGTTAATAAGTGATAATCCCGTATAACTACAACATAGGTTTAACTATTTGTACATTAATAAAATTGTGAATTTTAAGAATTACTTCAGTTTTCTCATTTTTAACTAGTTGTGTATATTGTAATGTTCTTTTTTTTTATACTAGGCAGGGTACCCGTGCGATGCACGGGTATAAAAGTACTGGATTTTATTATTTGCAAATTTCGTTACATACTTGTTCTAGGAGCAACAGAAAACTATGTACAGAAGCTTCAGACTTGAAGAGTTGATATGCGAAAGAAAGATCAACTGCAATAATGAATACTTCCTCCTTTTCTTTACCAAAGCCCGCTCCACCAAAAGCCTACAGTCTAATAGCATAATCAATTTAACATGACAACTAGAAACAAGATGTAACATACTCTACAAATGGGGAACATGCAACAGAGTGGAGAAGTAGACAATTGAAAAATTGTAGAACCTAGCTTAGCTCAAAATATGATAGAATGCCTTATTTCTTACTGTAGTTCCCTCTGTTTCTTAGTCACTAAAGTGCATGCTTGTTTATCAAGGGTAGGAAAAATACATGTCCTTAGTTATTGACCTAGAATAGCCTACATCTAGCTTGTTATATAACTCCATGAGCAAGTTTCATGATAGACACTTTCATAACATAAAGACATGTTCGTGGAAACTTAATGAACTGGAGTGGAAGATGAATATATCTGTAAGTCAGGAATTTATTGGTGAGTGGAATATGAGAACACATTGATCTTCGTCATCTGAATTAGTCTCTCCAACTGGTGTCCCATTACCATTAATTATAGATTCCTTCTGTTTATGTAGGCGCTTAAGCATTGATTGCCAAGCGACTGTGTTGGATTCATTTTTAAAAATGGAAAACAGAAGTCCAAACCCATAAACATATGAAGTCAACAGAAAACAAATCACAATTGCTGATTTATGGAATGTAGGAAAACAAGAACTGGTCGAGGTTACAAAACAATAAATCTAACTCGATAAAGCATACAGCAAAATTGGTGGGGGTTGAAGATTAAAAGTCGTACTTTGGATCATCTATCCCAGGATTGGATCTCCATATGCAAACCATCATTCAACTTTGAAGCATGGTAGTGCAAATTAGAGTAAAATTATGAAACTGATGCCATTAAGGACAGTCAAATAGCCAATAAACTTACAAATATATAGAGAAATCACTGAAAGAACAGAAGTCTAAAGACGTTAGAACCAAAACAAGACAATTAGACATAACTACTTGTTGCACTGATAGCCAGTGGGTAGATCATGCACAACTCACAAGTAAGACCAAATCCACTACCCAGTACCTTAGGGGTTAACAGTTAACTAAGATGCACTAAGACATGGTCCAACCAATCTCTTGATGTTGTCTGATTACCAATCATGCAGAAGTGGAAGGATCAATCTTAAGGATTGCCCACTTGTAAGATTCATCCAACTCATATAACAATTAGCATTTTAGAACGCTTAATTATGAATTGTCAATGAATGTTCTTTAGTCCCTTTGGACAATGAGTCTAACTGAGGGTGTTTGGGGGATCAAGTGTGAGAATGGATCATAAATCCTTTTTTTTAAGGGAAAAGCTCTATTACAAACAGTTGCTAGGGTCCACCAGGCAATCTAATACCCATCTCAAAGATCAGTCATTGGACAATTAGTCTGTCAAGATATCAGCTGAGTGATCATTGATATTTACACCAATTTTCTGTTAATGTTCATGGGTATCCCTATTGGCATCACAATGATAGCAATGGAGTACTCATTGTTGTAAGAACACTTGTTAATTTCTATTTTTGGGTGCTGAATAATAATCATAGAGGGGAGGTCGTAGGACCCATACTTATTATATTTTAGGCAACCAAACTCAAGCTCAAGCTCAAAGTTATGAGGAAATGAAATGATTTTCTTACTTTACAACTAATTCGTTGATTTTGAATCTATCGTCTTTCCCTTAGAAATTCATGACAAAGTAGTATCTAAGTAGTATCTTTCATGACAACATAGTTCTTTACTGTCACTTATGAACATGCAGGATAGACTGTCACTAAGATAACAAAAGAATTATGCACCAGGGACAAGTTGAAGATCGAGAAAAGAGAAAGGCAAATGTTAAATGAACTTCGTAATTAAAACTTACTGATATTAGATGACAATTGAAAGATGATCGAAAGAACTCCAAACAACTCCTGCCACATTTAAGTTTGATGAATTAGGACACAAAAATAAATAGCTTGCTTGTTTGAACAAAACCCAACTGTCAATAATTACAAATAAATGCTAACCTCCAAACACAGCAGATAGGGAACAAGAAAAGTAGTAAAAAATTATACAACTGAAAGAAGGCACACAGATTAGAGGTGTGTGAGGTAGATAAGAAAGAGTACTAATAAAGAAAAACAACAATTTAAGATAAAACACAACTAAGTAGTAATAGATTTGCAGTAATTGGAATAAAAAGAAAATAAACTTCTGTCACAAGCCAAAGAAGATAGATATTTAGGTTGTCTGATTTATTAATTGAGTGTCGTATCATTTTTCCCAAAAAGGACCCAGCATAAAAACATAAACCAAAAGAAGGATTGAACCAAGTCAAACCGAGTTGGGTGAGCTGAGTATTACCGGAACAAGACCGGGTGGGGTCATTTTTTGACAAAAAATGTGGCTGGGGTCATTTTGTAATCCATAAAAGAAAAAATCAAACAAAATACAAACTGTAGAGGTTGAAGAAATGCAGATATTGCAAACCAAAAAAAAAAAAGCAGCTTGATTTTCATCCTATTCTTAATCTGTATGAGAGAGAAAACCAAACAAAAGGGAAAGTTGCCCAGTTAAAAAACTAATGTAAAAGTAGCTCAACTCTAAGACCCACAACCACTTTTGAACTCTTCTCTCCTTTTTCACAAGGACTTCACTTTTCAGTGGGAGATATTTCCCCAGAGAAAGAGAGAAAGAACAAAGTGTATGCAGATAGTGGCAGTCTGATGCTTCTATTTTTCAGGAACTTCTCTCAAGCAGTTGAAGAACTTAAGGAGCTTTGTTACTCTCAGAAACCTACTTCTTCTCTGGTATATATACCCTTTTTCTATTGATGCTTGATTTGTGATTACTAACCACCTTATCAAGTTGTAATCTTGTTTGGATTGTTGCATGTATGTTGGAGTTAATTTACCGATGAAGGTCACAAATTGGGAGAACAACCAAGAAGAGTCGAAGAGAGACAGAAAAACAAGTAGAGGCAGACAGAGAGATGATGAAATGAACGGTGAAAGGTATGGGATACTGAAACAGAAAGAAAAGAAAGGAAAATTATAAATGGGGAACCAAACAGGAAAGCACATAGTCAGGCGGGTTGCAAAAGAAAATTGTTTCACAACAAAGTCCATATCCACTTCATCATTAACCATAGATATAGGCATCCCAATAATCAACACAAAAGTGAAATATGTAGCTTTTGATGAGGTAGTATACCAGGAAAGATTGCACGAAGTGGAATTCTTTCCCATGATATTGATCCAAAGGGGAAAAAAAAAGGAACTACCACCAACAGAAGAAGTTAAGAACTCAATGGTGAGGATTTTTCTAGTTGTTACTTGGATCATATAAGAACTAAAAGCTAGCAAGAGTGCAAGACAATAACAATCCCATCAAAAAAATATTATTAAAAAAAAGGACACCAAGTGGAAAGCAAGGGGCTCACCCAACGATACCCTCTTTTAGGACATTCAGTACATTCAATGAAATTAACCCATGTAATATCAGTTCCAGTGTCGACTTGCATATAATAGCTCTTTGGAGGGGTCCCAATCCCGATTTTTGCATAATATAGCCTGCAACACAAGACAAAATGACAAAAACAAAAATGCTAAATCAACATTCCCTAAATAGCATCAAAATGCAACCATGAAAAGGCATCCTCCAACAATTTCTCACAACAGAAGGTCCAATCCAGGACTGGACTAGAAATGTCTAAGAAACACAGGTTGGAAAATCAAACAGAATTCATCTCCGTTGAGATATGCAATTGCTAATTATCAAAAAACACTTGTAAACTAACACACTTTCATACAGACAACAAAATTTTTGCCAAAAGCAATCAAGCTGGAAAAATTTTGTCTGACCCGAATTCAAAAACATGCCACACCCGGAAAAAAAACGGGTAAAGTCATGGATATTTAGTCCAAATTTTAACATTGACCTAATCGACCAAAAATTTCTCGTCCGCATTCAGCATTTCCTAATCTGACCGATCCAAATTCAAACCGGACCCCATATTTTGCAAGCCCTATATTCACGGTCACAATAAGACGTACAATCAATCCAAAAGCACAGTAGTGGCATAAATTTCCATCCGGGAAAATAGTTCAATCAGGAGGCTAGAGAAAATTAGTCAAGTTCAAAGTTGACCCACCAACAATTAAGCCAAATCACATTCAAAATGTTACCCATTTAAGAGATTGGCATCAAAGATAAGAACTCGAATTAACGTTAAAACCAAAATTAGACATCCAAATTAAAGCTCTGACATGCAAACATCAAACTGAATATGGGGCTGTAACTAACACTAATGACAGTGCAGATCAGTAAAAGAGAAGATACCAATAGAAATCTCACCCATGACTGCCATTGTTAAGGAACCTCCGGAAGCTTCTTCTTCATCAGAATCGATCAATCGAGAAGAAGAAGAAGAAGAAGAAGCAGCAGATTATGGTGATTAGAGATCAATAGCAAATTTTGAAGAATTGGGAATGGAGAATACTGGCAAACGTAAAGGAAGGAAATGAAAGCATGTAAGTGACAGGGAGAAGAACTGAAGAAGACAACTGTCAGCCTGTCACCGTTATAGTATGAGTCATTAAGCACCACAGCTCAACCCTTTTCTTTGCTGGCCCAATACTTTTTTTACTGGCCCAATGCTCAATCCTAAGCCCACCTTCAAACAATTTTTGGTTCACCTGCAGAAATTAAGCTTCTTTTATTGTATAGTAGATAGCTATTATGTTGTTATATGGTGTTTTCACATTGTTGGACAAATTCTTTGACCTGCTCATTCATATTGTTGCTTCTTTTTATATAAAGTTGCACATTCATTCACAAAATATGAATTGCAAATTTTGTCATAAGTATCAAGAGAATATAGGTTTAACTACTTGTACATTCATTCATGAAATTGCAAATTTTAAGAATTAATCATGTTTTCTCATTTTTAATTGTTTATGTTGTGATGTTTCTTGTAAATCTTGTTAGTTTTTTTTTTAATAGCAATAATGTTGTTATATGTTGTTCTCGCATTGCTATTACAAACTTTTCAGCCTACTCAAACTTTGAATGATTTTTTTAAAATAAAAAATAAAAAAAAACCTACTTGTATGTATCATATATCATATATCATATATATCATACATATATCATATATCATATCATATCATATCATATATCGTATATGATATATATATATATATATATATATATTTGGAAAAATCGAAGAGATCATTCCATTAACAAAACTTTTTACAAGTATACTCTAGGCATACCTAGAGGGGCAACAAAGAAAAGCCCAATCAAAAACCAAATAAATCAAACTCTTCCATTCTCTAATCTAGTCTTCGTATCATTCACTATGAAATTCACCAAAACCTCTACAGTATGAATAATCTTTGAAAATTCTTGAATTTCTCTTGAACCAAATGTAATATACGAACGAAGTGAACATCAAAAAAATTTGATGTTTTTTCTTTCCCGACCAATTCACCTCCGGTTTGGAGGCATAAATCCCCTTCCATGTGACCTTAGGCCAACCCAGTTTTATCAAAACAGAATTCCAAATCTCCATGCTAAAACTACACTCCTCAAAAAGATGTTCATGGCTCTCCTCCTTTTCATAACATAGTACACATCTGTTCGCCAACATAAAACCCATTTTTTGCAATCGATCAAAGTCATCAATCTGCCTTGGACGCATAACTATGCTATAAACGAGAACTTCGGGACTCGGAATTTGTTCCAAATCACCGAAGCCCAGACCACAGGAGTGAGAGGACCAAGCAAATCATAATATGAGTCATTCAAAGAATACCGGCTGGATGATATTAAAGAAGAAGAAGCCTGGTTTAATTCAGAACGAACCTTGATTATTCTCCTCCAATACCAGCTACAATTTTGCTTGATCTCACACTCCTAAAAAGAAGTCTTCTTCAAGTATATATGATGGACCCAACGAACCCATAACGACTCCTTATCGGTTGCAATTTGCCATGCCAATTTGCCAAGAGACGCTTTGTTCCATAAAGCCACATTGCGAATATTAAGACCTCCAAAATTCTTTGGAAGGCAACAAGAACTCCAAGCAACTGGGCAAGATTTTGAATCTCCCCAAAGAAATTGAACCCCTTGGGGAATAATAAAAATCTGTGCCCAATAAGAATGTATCGCCATTAGAACACTATTGATAAGCTCTACTCTTCCTGCATATGTTAACCTTCTCACAACCCATCCTTTTAATCTACTACTCATTTTGTCCACCAAGACTTGACAATCATGCCTATTCAATTTTGTAGGCTTTACAGGAACTCCAAGATATTTGAAAGGAAGGGATTCCTCCTTAAAACCAGTAGAGCTGATTAGGCTGGATTTCTGATCTTCTGAGACCCCAGCAAGAATAATCGTAGATTTACTCAAATTAGCCCTTAGGCCTGAGCAATCAGAGAAGTGATTCAGAGCTCCCATTAGAATCTCAATACTACCAATATCACCATAACAAAAAAGGAGCAAATCATCAGCAAAGCACAAGTGAGCCAAGTCGAGACTCTTACAGAATTGATGATGTTTAAATTCAGGTAATTTAGTAGCTTCTTTGATGGCTCTTCCTAAATACTCCATCACCCATACAAATAAGAGACGAGACATTGGATCTCCTTGTCTAAGACCCCTGCCACTTTCAAAATAATCAAAAGAATCACCATTTAGACCAATCGAGAACTTAGCACTTCTAACACACACAATAATCCATCTCACAAACCTTAGGGGAAACCCATAAGCAAGCAACAAATTCTCCATAAAATCCCAATCAACTGTGTTATGCTTTTTGTATATCAATGTTTAAGAGACAAGAAGGCTTCACACCCTTTCTATTATAAAATCGCACCAAATCTTCAGCAATCAGGATATTGTGCATAATAGATCTGTTGGCAACAAAAGCAGTCTGGTTTTGATCAACTAAAATGTCCAAGACCAATTTCAATCTTGAACAAATTAGCTTATATCATATATCATATATCGTATATCATATATCATATATCATCATATATCATATATCTTATATCATATATCATATATATCATATATCATATATCATATATATCATATATCATATATCATATATCATATATATATTTCTGGGTACAAAGGGTGGGGATCGAAGTATATGAGCTTTAATGAGGGTACTTTCGGAAATCTAAAATTAGTTTTTTTTTCTTTTTTTTTTAAAAATTTCTTTATACATAATTGATGGCATGAGTTACAACTAACCATAAATAACAACATTAACTAATCATAAAATATAATAATATAAGAATAAATAAAATGACCATTCATATTTTATATAAAATAATTTATTAATAAAAAAGATATTAATTAGAGTGAAACTTTTTAGCATAAAAAAATAATATCTACACACCAAATTTTTAAAAGCAACAAAATAACATCCAAGTCTATATTTGATATCTAAAATATTATTTCCCTTTTTAATAATAGACTTATTTACTTACTTGGTATATTAAAATACTATTATCACTTTTATCATGTCATTATTATATTAATATAAAAATAATAATAGTTACTTTTGAAGACCAAAGAAATGCTGATAATAAAGCAGGTTGTACATATTAGTAAAACATCAAATTTAATATGTTGTAAAACAATTTACAAAAAATTAATTTGTATTTGCATATTAGTAGGATAAGTTACTACCCATTAATGATAAATAGAAAAATCAAATACAAAAATTATAACTTGATTGAGCAATCACTTGATAATAGTATAAACGTTCAATAGTTAATCTTGAGTTATTTAATTCAATATAACAAAATATAACATATAAAGAAATCCTAATATAAGAAAAATTAATGATAACTATATTTATGTCTTATATGTATATATGTTCTAAATTTTTCAAAATAAATCTATCACTCAATTATTTGATTAAAATAAAGTTAATTTTAATTAAATATTATTTAGTTAGTTGCATGAACTTTTAATTATTTGATTATTCCATGAATCTTTAGTATTCTATAGATGTTAAAAGCCGTGTGTATGCAAGAAAATGACCCTTTAATTGCCAATATAAATAAGTTAATTGAGCAATGTAATTTAGTAATATATTTAATAATTTAACTAATACAATAATAACTTCTTTTTCAGTAACATTAGTGGGATGTTATAATTGACTTTTAAATATCGCTTTAATTGCCAATATTCATTATTGTAACCGACTATGTTGGCTATCAATATAGTATAAATATGTAGTAACACTGTTCTACCATCTAAGTTCCACTTTTTCAATATTTGCAACTAATCGAACTTGAATGACGTTTGCTCCTAACCGTGCGATTCAAAGATGGAGAATTGCTTTACAGGTATCCATATATTTTTCTATTCTAGATTATACAAATTAAAAATAAAAATCTTATCTCATTACAATCCATTTTGTGCAGGTATGACTCAAAATATAAGGTTGAATATTTTTTCTTTCGAAAGTGCGTGAGAGAGCAATGAGCATAATATTGAGAATGTTATTTTATCACAACATTGAGAAATGACATTTTTTCTCTTTTAATTATAACTAATCACATATTTATTCTTTTAAATACCAATTTAGAATATAACTCTCAAATACTTTTTCAAGTCATTATTGTTGCAATATTTCGCCATCATTTTCCATAAATTTCTTATTTATATTTTTAAAATTGTCTTTTAATATAATTAATTTGATTTTTTTTATGTTGTGCAGGTACAAATTGGTTCATAAGTTCAAAAATAATTAAGAATGATTGAATAATGTAAGATGATGTATCTATAATATGTTATTGATTTATTAGGAGAAATATCTTTCTAAAAAAAATTTTCTTAGGAGAATTATTGAATAGTGTAAGATTTCATAAGAGGTTGTGGCCTATGACAAATTAAACTATCACATTTTACATTTTCTTTAAAATATTTTCTGTTGGTTATTTTATTTTTTTTGGATTGTATTATTCTAACTCATTTATTTAATTCTATATTTCATATGATCCTAATTATGTTAAAATTTTTCTTTGGTTTGTCTAGATGATTTATAGTTGGTTTATCTGGATGAATTATAGTTGCATATTAAAAGTTTATCAATGCATATAGGGAGTTCATGATAAGTTGACATATAGATGGGGCAATTGTGTAATTGTAACTTGCAAAATGATATTGTTTATTGTTATAGGTGTCTATTGGAGTTATTTGCATTTTATGTATATAATGTTATTGACAATATAGAAAATTAGTTTAGGTTTATTAATAATGTTTAATATGCTTTTTAAATTCTATGAAATACAAAAAAGAAGGTTGAGTCATAAATGTTTAGTACCACAATAAGGTTAGATTGATATTAATCTATACTTTTATTTAAAAAATATTTTTTTTATCTTATTTGAATTGTATTTATATTAGACTATTTAATTGGAATATCTTAATATTAGAAAAAAAGAGGTATACCCAGTATTTTTACATGTTATAATTTCAATTTTTCAACATATTTGGTGAAGAATTAGAAAATTATGCATACATTCATTTTATTCTATGATATAAAATTATAAACAAGGTTTTTAACAATATGTGTTTTAAAATTTTGTTCCAACAATAATTGTTGTTTAATTTCGTCCCGTGCAACACATGGGTTTATGGACTAGTGTTGGTATAATTATAACCATATAAACTAAAAATAGTCTGACAAGTAACCTTAGTTTGATTGATAGCCTGATAGAGATTTTTTCTATATACTTTTATGAGGCTAATAAGGTTAATTTATCCTCAATAGTGTCAATTGAAAAAATGCACAGGTGAAGTATGAGACTCAAAAATTGTGAATGTACCACAATTGAGGATCACTAGAAAAGGAGATCATTTTCAAACAAGTGATTTTGTGCATAATGAAATCTTCATTCCCACTATTAATTAGCGAATTGTCTGTGACTCAGTATATAGATTTAAATCTGTGCTACAGAAGGTTGTCTTTGTCCAAAGATTCTAACAGCATGAGTTTGGGATGTGGAGTCAGATAGCAAAATTCGAGAATTTCTGCAACACGCCAAAATTCTTACCACATGGATAACATCAGATGGCTCCAGAACCTTACTTTATAAGTTGATCAATACATTGACATTTGACTTAAGTATTATACAAAATACAAATTGTCCAAGACTATATCCGTTACCATGGTGAGTATCACATTAGTGATTCTGCTAGCCTTCTATTGGGAAAACAAAGGCCATTTCAGCGACAATGTGTGCCTAGGTGAGAATTCTAACTTCACAGGCATGCCAATAGACGAGCTAGGAACTATGACAGCATATGGAGAACATCTACTTGTCTACAAAAGTTATGTTTGAAGGTACTTCCAAGCTATTTCTTCCCCAAAGGATAGACTTCAAGCGATCCAAAAGCTTATGATGCCTACCTGTACATTTTCCAGTGAATCATGTACCGTCAGGACTTCAAGAACTCAAGTTCAACTTGACAGGCAGTTGATGAACGAGGAAGCATCAATAACCTCTGCACGATATTTCTTTCCTTTCTCCGGTTCATCTGATCCAAAGAAATTTTCATCTGCTTCAAGACTGATGCTGCCTTCAAAATATATGCTACTAATGTCATTTCATTCATTTCTCCACTGAAACATATGAGTTCAAAACTTTCTAGGCACAACAGACATTCGGGCTCAGAGTACCATTCATATGAGTGGTCCCAATGCTCTACCTGATGAATAAAAGCACATATTCAGAAATCCAAATACAAGTACATATATGAAAGCCCAATTTTTAGCACCCTTTTTTTTCTCGCTAAGCTTCTTCCTTTTTCTTTTTCTATCGTGTTTTTTTTGGTTGTAGGGGCAGTGTTGATTACTAGAACGAAAATCACTTACTCTTAACACAGTCAAAGACTTCAGCTTAGGAGTAAATTCCAGGACCTCAAGTACTCGCTGATCAACATAACCAAGCTCTAAGCTCGTCAAATCCCAAAAGATTGGAGGCTTACTTCCATTTGCGAAGAACAACTGCAAAGAGATTATTAAAAAGACATCATTGTCTGCACTTGCATGGAAGATTTAACAAATACCATGTCTGACTAGATGCAGCATAACAGTAAAGATGTACAAATTGAACTTACTAGCTTTGTTCCCAATCCTAGTTTTAGTGTCTTCACCCTTGAAACTTTGCTTAATAATTCAGAAGCATGTTTAAAATCATCAACAGAAGCATAAGTAGAATCAAAGATATCAAGATTTGCTTCAACGAGCATAGTCAAGTCACAAATGTCGTACTGAGTCACAAATTGAACTTACTAGCTTTGTTCCCAATGCTCCTTCCCTGGATTCTGCATATATCTACTCACCACACTAACTGCGTGGGACAGGTCAGGTCTAGTACACACCATAGCATACATCAAACTACCAATTGCACTAGCATAGGGAATATTAGACATCCTACTTACCTCCAAATCAGATTTAGATGCTTCTCACTGCATAACTTGAAGTGTGCAATAAAGGAGTTGAAATCGCTTTAGCTTTCTCATGTTGAATCTGTCCAACACCTTCTCCAGATATTTCTTCTGAGACAGGAACAACTTCCCTGCCTTTCTATCCCTTTGGATCTCCATACCCAAAATCTTCTTCGCCGCTCCAAGGTCTTTCATCTCAAACTCCTGGTTGAGTTGAGATTTCAGCTTCTTTATTAGTGACATGTCCCTGGAGGCAATCAACATGTCATCCACATACAATAATAAATAAATGAAAGACATTTCTTCAAATTGCCTGTAGTACACACAATTATCATAGTGACTTCTTATGTACTGCTCTACCATAAAGGTATCAAACCTTTGTACCACCGCCTGGTGCCTGCTTAAGTCCATACAAGGACTTCCTTAATTTGCATACACTGTTCTCGCTTACAGAACGATGAAACCCTCCGCTGCCTCATATATATTTCCTCCTCCACGCCATGGAGGAAAGTTGTCTTGACATCAAGTTGCTCCAACTCCAAATCAAATAGAGCAACAAAGGCAAGCAAGGTGCGGATCGACGTATGCCTCACGATCGCGAGAATACTTCGTAGTCGATTCCTTCTTTCCGTTGCAACCCCTTACCACTAACTGCCTTCAACCTTGCACTTTCTACACCAGGATACCTTCCTTTCTCTTGTACACCCACTCAAGAAAAGCTCGTCGCCTCTTTAGGCAACTCACATAGCTCCTATGTATGATTTTTCTAGACTCTCCATCTCCTCTTGCATAGCTCCTATCCACCTGAGGCATTCTGACAAGAGATGGCCTCCCGATAGGTAGAAGGTTCAGCACCTTCAGGAGTCTCTCCTGCAACACTCGGCATAAGCAATCATAGCATCATCTTCTTCAAGATATCGCTACCGGGTCTCCGATCTCCTCCCGGGACGATCTCTAGCAATTCATGGTTGTTCCTCCACCGAGGAACATTCGCCTCAATCTCACCTCATCAACTGTAGTTGGTTCAGAGCATCGTGAGTTTGCTCCTGATTGCAGGTTCCAGCAGCTCCACCTTGAGCCTGCTCCACCTCGAACACCAGTCTTCCTGCATCCTTCTCCTGATTTCCTGCATCATCAGAAGTACCTTGGTTATGAATTGTCCTTGGTATTCTGTTGTTTGTTGTACTTCTCAATACCCCAATAGCAATATTCCTCCTCAATATTTTGTATGTCAAGCTTGGGGTCATTCGTTTGATGCTTGCCCTGAATACCTGCATTCAAAGCTTTTATGGATGGGTTTGATTATGCTAAACCTGAATTGAATAATACTCGTGTGTGTGAAATAGAGGATGAGGATGAAGGTCCAATGTTCATATTTACTAAACCCTTTTCCTCTTCACCTGTTGAGAGTATGGAAAAATCCTGTAATCAGGTTAGTGAGCCCATTAGTGAGATTATACTTGAGGATGAGACACCATTGATGGAGAAGGATTCCACAAGTAATGAATTAGTGTGTGATGATGTTGTGCTCAATGAGAATAATTTTAATGAATCACTAGTCACACCCGTGTCCAAGCATTTATGTGAGGAGAGGATTGAATGTTCTGATGTTAATTCTGACACATCTTCTGTAGATAAGGAGTCTAGTGCTTGTTCATTGCCTCATCCTATTGATTTACACACTCAATCTCCATGTGTGGATCAATCTGAGGATTCATGTATAGTTACTCCTTCCCCCTCTCTTCTAACTCAGTATCTTGATTTCCATGATACATCTGTGTGTGAATATGAGTCTTTCACGATGGGTTGTGACCCTGAACATTCAAGTTTCACTTTCGATGATGTTTTGAATGATACATATTTGTCTTCTGATACTGACAGTTCTTCTGATGAGTCTGAAATTGATGAAGATGATGATGTACCTTCTTGTAATGTTGAAAGTGTTGTCATGTGGTATAACCCTACTTTTTTCTTATCACCCACTGATGAATATGATAAATTGGATGAAAGTTGTGAATTGGAGTCTGAATTTGATGAAAATTGCATGGAGGTTGAGTGTGAGGATTCTACTGAGTGTTCTAATGAAATTTGAATTTGTTTCCCCATCTTCCCTTCATGTGATTTGTTTTCCTACACTCCTTTCCCATGAACCTGAGTTTATAAAGTCCCTAGGTCTTTTAGAAGGGTATAATTTCCTCATTAATCCCTATAGCACCTACCTAGAGGACTTGCCTAGGAAAATCAATCTTGTGCATTCATTTCATTACTTTGCTGATTATTCCAAGACATTCGATAAACTGTTGAGAGCACTAACGTTTGCTGATGTACTCTTGAGATTGTGCTCTTATGTTCACCATACCAAGATGCATTCACGAAGGCATGACTTGTTACTACGGGCATTGAATGGTTCTGATTATCCCAATTATTATGAGTTGGCCAATTGGTTATTATGTTCTTTTGACATATATTGAGGTCAAAGCTATATTTTATATTTTTTCTTCTCCCTTGATCACCCACCAAAAAAAAGAGAAAAAGAGAAAATGGTGATTAGGGAGATTCAATTGAAAGTTCTGAAAGTCTTTGACCCATCTGAAGAAATTTGATGAGGTGTTCGATATTAATGAGGGAGAATTGAGTTCCTTGCTCAAATTTAGCAAAAAGGTGAGTTGAGAGTGATATTTTTTTGAATATCAATCCAAGCATGGCTCTTTAAACTCGTCATACCCAAATATTACCACTCCTTTCCCCTAACCTAAGCCTCATTACAACCCTAAAAAGTCCTCTTCATTGTCACTTGTGTATTTGCATACTAGCAGTGAAGAGCGAGCTTCTTACCAAGCCTATGGTAGGTTGTTTCTTTTGGTCTGAGTATGAGAAAAACCCACATACACATTCAAATTTGAGTGTTTGAGCGTTCAATTTTTATCCTAAAATGAGGTTTCCTCTTTTGACTGGCCTACGTCCATAACCAACCGCGCATATTTGCAGTCATCTTAAGTCTGTTGGCGGTTTTTCGCATCTAAAGTACTTGTTCTCTCTACTTGATTTCGAAAACTTCACTCTATCTATTTTACACTGATTTTGTTCTCTTCCAGATTGATCAGAGTATCTGCTTGATGGATTGATGTGTTTGATAGGTTAGCCTAAGGGGGTGTTTAATTGTATTTGTAACCCTAACGCTAACCCTTTTTATTTCTTTTATTTCTTCTTTTTCCTTTTTCTTTCTTGAGTCTTTTCCTTTTTAATTTGAGCCTACTTTTTTTTCTTTTTCTTTGGCTTTTGTGGGTATAGTTGCTATAAACCTTCACAAGACCTTCCTCGTCCACTTGGGCTGCCAAGGGGTTTAAAGGGCTTGTTGTATACGCTAAATGCAACCGTGATTCCTACGAAAATGAGTTAGGATAGTTAGTTTATTTTTTTTCTTTGTTTTAGTTTAGTTTGCTCAAAAGCAAACCTTGTGTGGAGTGTTATTCTGGTCGCTTTGAGCGAATTTATATTATTTTATAAGGTGTTTTGCTTGTTTTTGCCCCTTAATTATATATTATTTATGATGATTTTGTGTTTTTGTAGGAAATCAATAGTTAGAAGGAAAACCGGGCTAAAAGAGTCAAAAGCAGCCCAAGGAAGGAAGCAGAACAGAGTTGCGCCCGCTATGGAAGTGTCGCGCCCGCGACTGGTCGAAATGGGCGGAAGACAACAAAAACGCTGGCAGCGCCTAGATCAGAGACAAGCAAATTGACGTTCAAGCAAAACGCAGCCAGCGTTTAGTTCATGTATAAGCTTAACGTAGCAAAACGCTGCCAGCATTTATTAAACGCTGCCAGTGTTTTGCTTCACACACCAAAAAGGCGGAAGACAAAAGCGCTGGCAGCGTTTATAAAACGCTGGCAGCTTTTATAGAACGCTGGCAACGTTTTATCCCAGCGTCCCATATAAATAGAAGACCTAGTCGCCGCATTCAGGAATCAGTTTTTTTTTTATTTTTTATAGGATTGTTATTCAGTTAGTTTTTTTTATGTTCTCTCGTTTTTTTAGTATCATTGTTCTAGGGTTTAGTTTTCATTGTTTTACTTACCGTTATTCTTCGATTGTAATTCACTCGTTGAATCTTTAATCCAATTCAAGTTTTTAATTCTCGTTCTTCTCACTTTTTGTTTCTAGTCTTGTTACTTGGAATTATTAGTATTAGTTCACAACCAAATTCCACTTTTTAGTGAAAGAGGAGGATTAAGGGTTCACAAATTCTCCTTCCAAGTGAGGATTTGGGGAATTCTTAGTAGTTCGAATCACGACTTTTGTTTGTTCGGGAGAGTTCATGATGCTAGCAAGGGGAGGTAGAGTGAAGAGAAGACTGTCGGTATACTCTATTCCCTTAATTTCATCGAGTCTTTTACTTTTATTAGTTAATTCGTTATTTCGCATTGCCAGTAGTATAATTTTCATCCCTGCAATTTAGGTTGTTAGTTGGTTAGTATTTAATTGTCTCTTTTTATAAATTCTTGCATGATATTGATTTTGCTAAGTGTTCATCTTAATTAAATTCCGAGTTCATGTTTGATTAGATTAAGTTTTAATTTTCGATTCATGTTTGGTTTAGTGATTACTGTTTTTGATTCCTGATTAGTTTAGTTTTATTATTATTTACTGTTTTTTTCGCAATTTGAAACCCTACCAAACCAATTCCCTATTAACCTGACACAGCAATCCTGCGGATACGACAACCCTACTTGAAAACCCCAATTTACCGCAACCGAACAATTACAAGTCACTTTTCTTAGATTTTGGTGTTGTAATTGGTGTTTTTGGTTAAAATCTCTTCAGGCTTTAGTTAAGGTTTGGGTGGTTGAAGTTGTACTTGATCAACCCTTGGAGACTTGGGACTATGGGTTGGCTAGATTGACCTAGTTATAGGGACTAAAATCTGGGTGTTAAGGTGTTGTTTAAGTCCTAGCGTGGTTTTGGGTTTAGGATGGGAGAGAATACACCTTGGTTTGATTTTGTGGCAGCTTGGGAAAATGAATTTGATAAGGAAGTTCTCAATCTTTTGGGATATGTGGATCACCTTAGCCAGGCCATTGTTTAGTGGTTTCACACCCGTTTTTTTTTTTTAATCATTTCTACGAGGAGTTGAGGGACCTAACTCTAAGAATCTAACTTGAAGGGCATTTAAATCACATGGAAGACACAAGGATTGATTGAATTACTAAACTTCTAGAGACACGAATAAACAAACGGGATTTGATTCAAATAGCAAAAAGAGGGTTTCGGGGGTTTTAGGAAACTAGTTGGGTCATAATCATAGGTTTCGTGATTAGAAAGTAAAAAGATAGAAGAAACCAAATGAGAACTTTGCTAGAATAAGCCCACCGAGCTCCCTTTCTCAAGGCCAGCCCGGATTGACTACCCCGGGATCCACCATGGATCCCGAGGGTTAATCATACAAAGTTCTCTAGTTAACCCCATTCTCATTCTCATGGGAATGGGATTAACTATCTCATCCTTATCGTTATTAGCAAGTGTCAAATGGATTAAGGAGCCCTCGGTCCTTAATTCACCCCACTGAAGGAAAGAATAATGTGAGAATTAGGTTTCTTCACTAATTACTCCCTAATACACTAACCCGATACTAATCACCCATTAGAACCCTTAATCACCCCCTAACCCACTAAGAACTTAGTGAAGAGGTGACCTTCTAGGCGAGTTCATTTGATGCACTTACCCTGGAGGCCTTGAGACCGGGCCGTCCCGAGAATGGAAAATTAGAGGTATCAGGGTTCGGGTGTATTCCCGAGAGTAATAAAGTTCAAGGGCCGCAGCAAGCAAGGAAGCGTCAGAGACAGTGGGAAGCCGCGCCCGTGACGTGGGCACCGCGCCCGCGACGGCCATCTGGCCAGAAGAGGAGATTTGCGGCAGCACTGAGTCACATACTGGGTCGTCACGCATGTGACAGCATGCTGGTCAAACCGTCGCGCCCGCGACACGGCTTGTGGCACCCGTGACACTCCACGGTAGGACGTCATGGGAGGCAGAAGACCGCGCGCGCGATCGGCCGTGAACACGCGTGTCGATTACGTTCTTCACGAGTTTTGGGCCTAAATTTTGTTTAGTATAAATACCTTATTTTCCCATTTCCCAAGACAATTTTTATGATATTATGATATGCTAAAGCATTGTTAGGGTTTCTCCCTTGTTCTCTCAAAAACCTTGTTTACTTTATCCAAGTAATATTTGGTGGCGTTCAAGTCATTTCTTTAATGGTTGATAGTGGATTACTTCTAATTAATCATGATGAAATGTTAGACTAAGGTGGTGGACATTCATTGCCAAGGTCTTCTATTATCTCCATTGTTATTCAAGCTATTATTCTTGTTACTCTTCATCTCTCAAGCAATCAATCTCCCTCCACGCGATCGGTAACGCTCCATTTGTTATCAGAGCTTTGGTTTTTCATATAGCTTGAGTTTTTTTCATTATTCTTGCTAGTATGTTCTCTAGTGTTGGTTTTTGTGGGTTGTATGCAAATATTGGTGTTCCTCATCCCCTGTGTGATCAAAGTGTGTTGGAATACATTGTATTGTGTTTGTATTTGGTGTCGTTGAAGCATTTTGGAGCTTTGAGGAGAAGTTAGAATATAGTGTCTGCAAGGTGTTCGATGAAATGTCTGAGTGAGAAAAACACAAAGAACCCTTAGCCAAACACTAGCCAACTACAAAAGAACCCCCAAACTCCACAAATTATCCCAAACACAATTCGTTCTTCACCCATGCTCTTGTTATGGCCCCTAAGCCGAGTCTTGAGAGTCGATTCTCGAACATTCAAAATACTCTTGAGGCCCTCGTGACTCAAGTAAGCAGCATTGCCATCAACCTTCAGGATCACCCCCATGACAAACGAAAGAGCTCCACTAGAAACCATATCCGTCCTCCTCCCAACTTTGAGTCGAGTGATGATGCTAGAGGCTCCCCTCTACGTCGATTTCTTCGGGAAGTGCATGATCGACCCCCTCGTGACGATTTCCAAGACGTCAAGATCGACATTCCCGAGTTCAATGGTTCCAATGATCTAGATGACTACATAGAATGGGTCCAACAGATGGATAGGATCTTTGAGACCAAGGACTACGATGATGAGAAGGCGTATAAGGTTGCTTCACTTTGGTTTGAGAACATGAAGGCACAACGGGCCCGTGAAGGAAAGACAAGGATTTCTACTTGGACATGGCTCAAACAAGTGATGAATCATCGTTTCTTGCCCCACACCTACAAGCAAGACGTCTTGCGGAAACTATACGCTCTCACCCAGGGTAAACGATCTGTTAGTGATTATATCTTGGAGTTCGAACAACTCCTCATCAAAAGTGGCTTCAAGAGCCGGAAGAACAAACCATGATGCGTTTCTTAAATGGATTGGATTCCTCGGTTGCCAAGAAAGTTGAGGTTCAACCTTACTACTCCATGGATGACTTGTGTAGTTTGGCTATTCGGGTTGAGCGACGGAGGAAAGAGAAGGTTATATCCAAACCGGTGTCGCGCGCCTACTTTCCACCGTCAAGCGGACCCCTTCCTCAATTAGGCACTCCCAAATCTAGTGAGACACCCAAGTTTCCTTCGACACCCCATACCGACAAGGGGAAGGGACTTGTTGTGGCGTCTCCTACGGACCCTACTCGGCGTATGGAAGGTAGGAAGTGTTTCAAATGCCATGGGTATGGACACTATCAGGTGGATTGTCCTAACCGACTGACCTTGACCCTCAAGGAAGTTCAAGATATTGATGAGGAACTACAAGTGGCACGAGATGATTCCGAAGTGGTGGTTGAAGATGCGCTCACTAGGGAAGATGAGGATGTCGCCCTCGTGTCGCATGTGTAAGGTGACGCTCTTGTCTTGAGGCGAGTTTTGCATGCTCATGAAACCCCTCTTGACAAGGCCCAATGGAAGAGTATTTTTCAATCACGGTGTTTCGTCAAGGGTAAGGTTTGCAATCTTATTATCGATAGGGAGCTATACCAACGTTGCCTCGACCTATATGGTTGAAAAACTCGGATTTCCATTATTACCTCATCCTCGTCCTTATTCTCTCAAATGGCTCAACGACCAAGATGGCATAAAGGTAACCAAACAAGTCCTAGTGAATTTGTCTTTTGGTGCTAACTACGATGATTCTATTGTTTGTGATGTTGTTCCCATTAGCGCATGCCATATATTGTTGGGTCGACCGTGGCAATTTGACAAGCGAACTGTTCATAATGGGGTGAAAAACACCTATACTTTCACCCACAAGGGCAAGAGGGTTAAGCTTCTTCCACTAGCACCACATGAAATTATACCTCCTAAACCTTGGGTGGGAAGTGAGGAGCCCAAACACTTGAGCGAAACACGGGTAGAGTGAGCCCTAAGCAAGGGGAAGGTCGGTTTTGCCTTACTCCTCTTAGAGGCAAACACAAGTGAGGTAGTGACACCCAAGCACCCTCTCGTTGCCCCATCTTCTTGCCAAATTCCACGATGTGTTCCCCGAAGATCTTCCACCGGGTCTACCTCCTATTCGGGGCATTAAGCATCAAATCGACCTTATTCCCGGAGCTCCACTCCCCAACAAGGCCGTATATCGGTACAACCCACAGGAAACCAAGGAGTTGCAACGGAAAGTGGACGAACTTGTTTCTCGAGGCTTTGTTCGAGAGAGCATGAGCCCTTGCTTGTTTCGTCCCGGCCCTCCTGGTTCCCAAGAACGATGGTACCTTCCGGATGTGTGTCGGCAGTCGGGCCATCAATAACATTACCATCAAGTATCGGTACCCCATATCGAGACTCGATGACTTGCTCGATGAGTTAACGACTCTTGTATTTTCTCCAAGATTGACCTTCGGAGTGGTTACCATCAGATTCATATGAAGGAAGGCGATGAATGGAAAACGGCTTTCAAGACAAAAGGGGAATTATATGAATGGCTCGTCATGCCATTCGGGCTCTCCAACGCCCCAAGCACGTTCATGCGTCTTATGAACGAGGTATTGAGACATTTTATCGATAAATTTGTGGTGATTTATTTTTATGACATCTTGGTATATTCGAGGAGTGAAGCGGAGCATATTACACATTTGGAGTTGGTGTTTGAGGTTTTGCGGCAACAACGGCTTTTCGGCAAACTGGAGAAATGCGAATTTTGCACTCCCCAAGTCACCTTTCTTGGGTATATTGTTTCCGATAAGGGTATTTCTATGGACCCCTCGAAAGTGGAGGCCATTCGCTCTTGGCCCTCTCCCTCTACTATCACAGAGGTGAGGAGTTTCCACGGCCTTGCTTCGTTCTACCAACGGTTCATCAAGGGCTTTAGTACCCTTACCGTCCCTATTATCGAGTGTATGAAAAAGGGTGCCTTTGAGTGGACCCGAGCAGCCCAAGGGGCATTTGAGAAGCTTAAGGCTCGACTATGTGAGGCACCAGTACTTGCTCTCCTGGACTTCACACAAGTCTTCGATTGCGATGCTAGCGGGGTATGCATTGGAGCCGTTTTGATGCAGAACCAACGCCCTAATGCTTATTTCAGTGAGAAGTTCAGCGGATCGAGGGGGAATTATTCTACTTATGACAAGGAATTTTACGCTCTCGTGTGAGCACTCGATCATTGGTCACACTATTTGAGGCCTAGCCAGTTTGTCCATCGTTCTGATCATGAAGCTCTTAAATATTTGAACGGACAACACAAGCTTAGTTCTCGTCATGCCAATTGGGTTGAGTTAGTTTCTTCAAAATTTTAATTTTGTGGCAAAGCACAAGAAGGGGAGTATTAACGTGGTTGTCGATGCAATCTCTAGGAGACATTCCCTTCTTTCTTTGGTTAAGGCAAGGGTCCTTGGATTTCAACACTTGAAGGAGTTCTATAAGGAGGATGATGACTTCAAATCACACCTCGATGGTGGTGATGGACCCTATTTTCTACAAGAGGAATTTCTCTTAAAGGGTAACAAGTTGTGTGTCCCAAAATACCCGTTGAGGAAACTTCTAGTGCGGGAGGTTCACTGGGGTTGTCTTGCCGGTCATTTCGGCATCAATAAGACCATCGACATGTTGAAAGAGCGCTTTTATTGGCCGAAGATGGGAGGTGATGTGCAAGATGTGGTGTCCAAGGGCGTTACTTGCCACCATGCCAAAAGTCAGTTCTACCAAGGGCTTTATACACCCCTTCCGGTTCCGAATGGCCCATGGGAGGATTTGAGTATGGACTTCATTGTGGCTCTTCCTCGGACCGTGCGTGGCAAAGATGCAATTCTCGTCGTCGTGGACCGCTTCTCCAAAATGGCGCATTTCATTGCTTGCAAAAAGACCGATGATGCCACTCACATTGCTACTCTTTTCTTCCGGGAGGTAGTGCGCTTGCATGGTGTTCCGAGGACTATGTATCGGATCGTGACACTAAGTTCATAAGTCATTTCTGGAGGTCTTTATGGAAGCTCCTGGGGACGAAGCTTTTATTTAGCACGCTGCATCATCCTCAAATTGACGGTCAAACTGAGGTAACTAACAATACTCTCATTACATTGCTTCGGGGTCTTGTGAGTAGGAGTTTACTGGATTGGGATGCCAAGCTGTGTCATGCCGAATTTGCCTACAATCGGGCCCCTTCTTTTGCTACCGGACATTCGCCCTTCGAGACTTGCTATGGGGTCAACCCCGTTACTCTGATCGAGCTCCTTCCTCTTCCATTAGAGTCGAGGGTTAGCTTTGAAGCAAGTAAGAAGGCCGCCGAGATCCAGAAGCTTCACCGGCAAATTCGAGAGAAAATCGAGCGCACCAATGAGCTTTATAAGGCCCGAGCCAACAAGCATCGTCGTGGTATCACATTCAAACCCGGGGACTTGGTTTGGCTTCACTTGAGGAAGGAATGGTTCCCTTTCCAGAGGAGTAGTGAACTAATGCCACGAAGCGAGGGACCGTTCAAGATCTTGGCCAAGATAAATGACGATGCCTATAAGCTTGATCTTCCGGGTGATATGGGTATCTCCTCTACTTTCAACATCGGGGATCTTTCGCCTTACATCGAGGATGTTGAACCCGACGTGGATTCGAGGGCAAATCCTCTTCAAGAAGGGGAGTGTTCGGTTGCGTATTTTTGGGTTTTTCTGAGGAGTAAGGGTTGTCGAATCCATAGGGATGGGTCTTAGGCTTGACAAGGAGATTGGTTTGCGTTGGGATTTTTAATTGCGAAAAGCAGTAAATCATGTAAAGAAAACAATTAAACTAATCTAGACAAGGATTCATAATAACAATAAACAAGAAAGAAGAAAGCATTTAGAAAGCAATAAATGACAAAACTAGAATGAACAATGAATTGGGAAAAAGGAATTATACTTTTAAAGCACTAAATCTTCACTTGAATCTTCAACCTTCAATTGGATTTTCCCCCGAACAAACAAGAAAATTGGGAATTGGATTACTAGGACTCCCCAAATCCTCACTTGAGAGTAGAATTTGTTACCCTCAGCCCTCCTCCTCACTAAAAGTTGGATTGGTGGTGAACTAGCACTAGAAACCTTGAATCAAAGCATCAATGGAAACCAAAGAGAGAGAGAGAGAGCAAAACTTTGTAAAATGCTTCAATGGAAATTGCTTGGAAAGAGAGTTGAATACAAAATTGCAAGAGGAATGAAAGAAAACTTGAAGAAAAATTAAAGACTTGAAGAAAGATTAAAGCAAGATAAAGAAATGCAATTAAACCTAATTCTACTTTGATCCTACTCCTAAAACTAAGGTACTGGATTCTAATAGTGTTGAATGTATGTTGGTATTTATAGAAGGAACAAAAACATTCCAAAACCCTAGAATTAACTCCAATAGAACGCGCACAATTTCGCAGATTCGCTGACCGTCGCGGGCGCGACGCTTCTCTGCTCGATCGTCCGTTGCTTCGTTCATCAGTTGTCGCGGGCGTGACTTGGTTCTGTCACGGGTGCGACCACATATGTACTGGGCGCGACACCCTGCTGGAATTACTGCTTTGGCCGATTTATTGACAACCCGTGGCCGGTCGCGGCGAACCTCATCACTCGTGTGCGGCTCGCCGCCACCTTCCTGTCCTCCCTTGGCTTGTAACGCCTGCTACAAGTGATGTAGCAGATGTTACGCCCCTGTTTTGCACCAAAAATTGAGAAGGGATTCCCGGGTTGGTCTCGCCTCGGTTCCCGGCTCGGGTTGGCTCGGGAAATCACTCGGGATTCCCTAAAAAGCCTCAATTAAGTCCAATTTCCTTCTAACTCTTTATTTTCCTATAAAAACACGAAATCATCATATTTAATATATAATTACGGGGATAGAATAAGCAAAAATACCCCATAAATGATAAGAATTCGGCTCACAACGAGACCGAATAACACTCCCACACAAGGGTTTGCTCGCCCCGAGCAAACTAAAAACAAAGATAAAGAAAGGGAAAAAGAAATTAACTACCCTAACTCACTTTCACAGGAATCGCGGATGCATTTAGCACATCCATCAAGCCCTTTAAACCCCTTGGCAGCCCAAGTGGACTAGGAAGGTCTCGTGAGGGTTTCTAGAAGCTATACCCACAAAAGCCACAGAAAAGGAGAGAGGGAAAGTGAAAAACAAAACAAGTTTGAAAAGAAAGAAAAGAAGAACTGCTTGCTTTAGGAATCATGCAATCGCCGCAAGGAAAACAATACTAATCAACCAAAAGTAACCATTATGAGCACATCAAATCACCTAACTGAAGATATTGCCAATCTTTAAGGTTTTCGATTCCCAAACATCTCCTACAAAACAAGATCCTATGTGCTCAAGTGCAAGTGTTATTCTAATCGATTCTGATTGATCTAAAGTAAGTCACAATCCAAGCTTGTATCAAAGCAAAAGATTATTTAAGTGTCGTCCTCCCTCGCTTGTGTCGCCCTTGGCTTGGTGAGGGCCGCGGAAGACGCCACGAAAGACTTCACGTTTATTTCGATTCTTTTTTGTGTTGGGTTTTAGAATTTATGGCCCAACATTTCCAACTCAACAATTTTAGGTGTTAGTTTTTTTTTTTTTTCCGGGAATTGCACGACCCATAAATGGGGTCTACCCTCCCAATACAGCTACTCCATACGCAAACGAAGTGCTGAAGGGGTAAGAGCGTCGCACCGCTCATACCAACTCGTGTAGGTGTACTAACTTAACATTTCACTTTCAAGGTTAATGCCGGGTTTTTCAGGATTTGGAACGGCCCATAACAGGGTCTACCCTACCAACTCAGGCTACTCCATTCACAAACGAAGTGCTTAAGGGACGTGAGTGCTGCCCACTCACATCGGCCCTTGTTGGTTTAGCCGACAAATAACCAATTAACTCAATTTAATTAAATTTCACTTTTTCAACAAGCTCGAAAGTGGTCTACTAAAGTCTCACGGTTTCAAGAAGAACGTGAAAGAATCAAGGATCTTATTAAGCATTTGATGAAGGGAATCTACACAAATGAGTCATGACAACACTCGAATTAAGGTAGATAATGCTCATACGGGTTGCTTTCAAGGAGATTAAGAAAGTCTTTAAAGCGTTGACTACACAACCCTAAAAACAAAGCAAAAACAAAAGAAAAACGAAAACTTAAAAAGGTTCTTCACTCTCTTTTTTCTCCTTTTTCACACAAAATTTTTCAAATTTTAGCAAAAACTAAGAAAATAAAAACAAAAAACTAGGTTGTCTACCCGTGAACATGAAAATATCATCCCCACTCCAACACAAAACATCACAATGTCCCCATTGTGAGAAGGGTGTCACAAGTAAGGTAGAGAACCTAAGAAAAGCATATATACAAAACACTTATCACATAAAAAGTGGTGGCGACCCAAGCCCACATGGCTCCAACAACAAGATAATCCCAACATTCACGCTCAAGGGGTTCGCCACCCAAAAGGAAAAATCAAGCATGCAACATGGATCAAGAATATATACACTCAAAGAGAGGGCGGAAAGAGGTTACCTCGAAATCTTCAATGCAAGACAACCCGATCCACGATCCAAAAGCACCAAGCATAAGGTTAGGATATACAAATTATATTCACCTAAGTGCTTAGAAATTGTCATGCAAGATTAAAAGATTAAAAGCACCAAGCATAAGGTTAGGAGTAAGGGTTGTCGAATCCACAGGGATGGGTGTTAGGCTTGACGAGGAGATCAGTTTACATTGGGGTTTTCAATTGCGGAAAGCAGTAAATTATGTAAAGAAAACAATTAAACTAATCTAGACAAGGATTCATAATAAAAATAAACGAGAAAGAAGAAAGCATTTAGAAAGCAATAAATGAAAAAACTAAAACGAATAATGAAATTAGGAAAAAGGAATTATACCTTCAAAGAACTAAATCTTCACCTGAATCTTAAACCTTTAATTGGATTTTCCCCCGAACAAACAAGAAAATTGTGAATTGGATTACTAAAAATCCCCAAATCCTCACTTGAGAGTAGAATTTGTGACCCTTAGCCCTCCTCCTCACTAAAAGTTGGATTGGAGGCGAACTAACACTAGAAAGCTTGAATCAAAGCATCAATGGAAACCAGAGAGAGAGAGAGAGAGAGAGAGAGATAGAGGGGGGGGGGGAGAGAGAGAGAGAGAGAGCAAAACTTTGTAAAATGCTTCAATGGAAATTTCTTGAAAAGAGAGTTGAATACAAAATTGCAAGAGGAATGAAAGAAAACTTGAAGAACAATTAAAGACTTGAAGAAAGATTAAAGCAAGATAAAGAAATACAATTAAACCTAATTCTACTCTAATCCTACTCCTAAAACTAAGGTACTAGATTCTAATAGTGTTGAATGTATGTTGGTATTTATAGAAGGAACAAAAACATCCCAAAACCCTAGAATTAACTCCAGCAGAACGCGCGCAATTTCGCAGATTCGTCGACCTTCGCGGGCGCGACGCTTCTCTGCCCGATCGTCCGTTGCTTCATTCATCAGTTGTCGCGGGCGTGGCATGGTTCTGTCGCGGGTGCGACTTGGTTCTGTCGCGGGTATAACCACGTATGTAGCGAGCGCGACACCCCGCTGGAATTACTGCTTTGGCCGATGTATTGACAACCCAGAATCTGGTCGCGGGCGCGAACCTCACTGTCACGGGTGCGACGCCCGATTGACTCGGGTGCGAAGCTTGGCTGCCACCTTCCCCTGTCGTCCTCCCTTGGCTTGTAACGCCCGCTAAAAGCGATGTAGTGGGTGTTACGCCCTCTCGGTTTGCGGCTCGGGTTGGCTCAGGAAATCACTCGGGATTCCCTAAAAAGCCTCAATTAAGTCCAATTTCCTTCTAACTCTTTATTTTCTACAAAACACGAAATCATCATATCTAATATATAATTACGGGGTTAGAACAAGCAAAACTGCCCTATAAATGATAAGAATTCGGCTCGGAACGAGACCGATAAGGGAGGATGAAGAGGTCCGGGTTCCGTACTTCGCGCTTGCGATCTTCGCCAAGCGAGTTGCCACGTCCATCTCGAGCCTTGAACTACAATTCTCGGTCACATCCGGAGTTGCGAGGCTAGTATCGGCCATCCAATGGATGGGCCCCGGGACCTTCTAGGCGGATTCGTTTGATGCAACAAGCAAGGAAGCGTCGAAGACAGTGGGCAGTCACGCCCGCGACGGCCATTTAGCCAGAATAGGAGATTTGGGTCGTCGCGCATGTGACAGCATGCTGGTCAAACCGTCGCGCCCGCGACACGGCTTGTGGCACCCGTGACACTCCACGGTAGGACGTTGGGCTGGGGAGGCAGAAGACCGTTGCGCCCGCGACCGGTCAGTGAACACGCGCGTGTCTGATTACGTTTCTGCTGAGTTTTGGGCCTAAATTTTGTTTAGTATAAATACCTTGTTTTCCCATTTCCGAAGACAATTTTTATGATATTATGATATGCTAAAGCATTGTTAGGCTTTCTCCCTTGTTCTCTCAAAAACCTTGTTTACTTTATCCAAGTAATATTTGGTGGTGTTCAAGTCATTTCTTTAATGGTTGATGGTGGATTACTCCTAATTAATCATGGTAAAATGTTAGACTAAGGTGGTGGACATTCCTTGCCAAAGTCTTCTATTATCTCCATTGTTATTCAAGCTATTATTCTTGTTACTCTTCATCTCTCAAGCAATCAATCTCCCTCCACGCGATCGGTAATGCTCCACTTAGCCACTAATCATGTTCATAACTAATCTAGCACAATCAAAGCCAAACCTAGACACGATTCTATCATAAACAAGTTAAAATCACTAACAAAGCCAGTTAAGAAATGATCAAAACTAATCAAGTAACTAATCAACCAATCAACAATAGTAAAATAGAGAAGGAGAGAGTAGATATCACCTATGGATGGAGGGAATGAATAACAATCGCCAAAAGAGATAGTGGAATCTTCAATCTCTCAATTGACTCATCCAAAATGAACCAATACAACCAAAGTAATCCAAATAGATATGGATTTTTGCTAGCCTTTAAGTTAATTTCTCTCTCCTACACCTAAGAAAACTCATAAAGGGATGTTCAAAAGTAATTAAAAGCTGCTAAGAAATTATGACGAAAACTATTTATACAAGGCTAAGAAAACCCCTAAAACGCAGTCGTTTCGAGCCGACAAATACAATAAAACAGTGTCGTTGCGGGTACTATAGTTCTGGGAGCGAAGAGGGCAATTCCATTTTTGCGCGAGATCGCGGGCGTGACCACCTTGACTCCAATCTCCCTCTGAATTTCTTCCATGGAAATAGTTGCGGGTGCCACCCCTTTTGTCGCGGGTGGCACGGCCTTCGGCCTTTTCTTCCAACTTTTCTTCTTTTGGTGTAGGGCCCGCTACAAGAGTGTAGCGGGGGCTACGAAACTGGGCACGGAAAGTTTTCTCGTCGCGCCCGCTACAAGGCCTGTAGCGGGTGCGAGACCCTGACCTTGCTCGTCCATGAAGAATTCATCGTCCCGACCCTAATTCTCTTCATTTCTCGACCCGACTTGGCTCGAGAATCCTCCCGGGACCCTCTATTTAGCCTTGATTTGCTTCATTGCCTTGCTTTATTTCTCAAACTCTAAGTACCTACAAAACAACTAGAAAGCATATTAAAAGCATAAAAATAAACCGGGATTGAGCAAAACTACAAGGCCATGAGTGTAATTTAGGCCTTAAAGCAGGCCTAAACAACCATCCTTAAAGTGAAAGAGTTTAAAGAAGAATGTAATTAGTTATTCACGAAAGGATAGTATAACTGTGCTGTCAGTTTGTATGGAAATTGAAAGCACTACAATTTGTATGTGCTAGCGAACCAATTTCTGAAGTAGAGTACTTGCTACTGTGGGACTTGGTTGCATCATTTAATTTAATCTTGTTGCATGTGAATTGAAGTTTGGAGGCTTTTCAAAGGTCATTGTAGCTTGTGGGTTTGTGTTAAATTTCGACCCAAACAATATCAAAGCATTATACCGTAGTGTTGTTGCTCATGCTAAGTTAAGGCGTTTGGATGTAGCTAGGAAAGCGCTTATTAGGACCCTTGAGATAACTCTTTCAAACTTGGAGGCAAAAAGAAAACTTGAGTGGGTAGATGCTTTTAGAAAGGCAAGAATGGCGACTTTACTAATGGAAAATGACACAGTTGTGCGATCATCAAACATATTAGAATCGCTAAGTGATTCAAAATTCTGCCCCAGCAGGGTGCAAGGGTTGGGAATTGAGTTGTCAAGTCTCTGGCTAAAGAGGAAAAAGATAGCCAAGGAAATACGAGTATGAGAGGACTATTCCAAGGTGCAAGGGTAAGAAAATGTGGATGAGTATGAGCAGACTTTGTCCTTTTCCCCAAGTGTAACTTCATCGCTATGCGTGGAAGATACGACTTACCCGAGTCCTATACAATCTCTGGCTTTCAATCCAATCACAAAGAACAAAGCAGATGATAAATCTTTCAAAAAATTTATTAAGAAAGGAATCAGGGGCAATACATTGTTCATCCCTGATAACTCGTATGAGAAGATTTTGCGAAGAAGACAGTGACTTTCTACGATCCAAGGAGTGTGACTTTTATGATGGTGAGAATTATAACCTATACTTGTAGGGGTGTGGAGGATATGTTAGTGGATCAGGTCCACTCTATACCCATGAGACAAAAATCAAACGCTTCAGGAGCTAGGAAGTAGATCCCTCATGAAAACTGCATAAGCAGTTTTTAAGAACATTTCCACAATCATAACAAAAAGGCGGCCTCTTTAGGTTTGCTGCTTCTAGAGGAGGAAATAATGAATCGAGGAGGGACCATCGAGTAAACAAGGATAGCTGATTAACTTCTAGTTGTCAAAAGGGTTGTTTTGCACATACTAAGAGAAAATATAGGAGGAAAGCGTATTCTGGGTAGCTTGTGTTCATCCGAAGAAGCGTCCTAACCAAGGCGGCCAAAGAGAAGTCTGGAAGCGGCTAGGAGAATGTCAAGGCATTGTTAGGTGTGTCATCCGAAAGGGACCCGTGAATAAGACCAAGTGGGCACATGATTCGGCGAAACCAATCAAGCGAAGCATTCAAACCTCTCCAACAGGATCCCTATCTATGTTTGTATTTTAGATCTAGTTTTTAACTCGTTATATGTTGGGTTGGTATGTTGTGTTTTGTGGTTGATCTAGGAAAAAAAAAGAAAAAAAAAACTTCATTTAGAAAAAAATTGTAGGGAATTTGAACATGGATGCATTAAAGAGGGTATTTTTGGAACTTCATAAATAGTCATTTATGCCTTTTAAAAAGATTTATTTATATCTATTTGATAAGATGACTTACTAACAACAAATTTAAAAGCTAATATTTTATTTTCAACAAAAGAAACTATATACTAAATAATTTATTCTATTAGTGAAAAATGTGTAGGAAAGAATGTATAATTAAAGAGCCAAGTAATAAATGTAATTGTTAATGTTTCTATCAAAAATCAAACTCTTACCATTACCTTATTTTCAATTCTATCCCAAAATAATAAAAGCAATTAAAAAACTTCAACCATTCATATTACGAATTCTTGGATTAAATTGCGCTTATGTTTGCCCAAAATTTCAAAAGTACCCTTGCCCGCATCACCTGTCATGGCCAAGCCCTTGTTAGCTTGAGTTATGGACAATGAAGAGAGAGTGGCGATGGTGGGTGGAAATTTGTGGGCAGTGAAGAGAGAGGGAGTGGTAGTAGTGAATCTAGTGACGGTCTGTGGTTGTTGGCGGACGAGATTAAGGACTTTGCTAATGTTTATTTTAAACGTTGTAATAGTTTATTAGGTTGTAATATGCTGAGGTCAGGCTAGTGAGGGGGCATGTTGGGTTTTATTGTGGTTGCTAGCTTGACTTTTTTGCCTTTGTTTTTGTTTGTTTTCATAGGTGGACCAGGGGCCAAAAACAATTGTGATTCTCTAATTTTATTCGGAAGAAATTTTTTTAATTAGAGTAAGTGGACACCGTAAAAAAAAGTTTCGAAAACATAATAGGGGTGTCCAATTTAGTAGCAACCCGGAAACGCTAAAATATTATTCCCTCTGTCCCAAATAAATTGTCCAAGTATGACTAATTAGGTCAAAAATTTTAAATTTTGATTGTTAATTTATCAAATTAAATGTTGAGTTATTATATAATACTACCACTATTAGATTTGTGGTGAAAAATATTTTTACATGAAGACGATATTATTAGTCTTGCTAAAATATAAAGTGAAAAATTAGTGGTCAAAGTGTTGCATTGAAGACCATAAAAAAAGAAAATTGGACAAATTAGTTGGGAGGGACGGAGTCACAAATTATTTTTTTATAATTAACAAAAAGTGTAACTCAATTATAAATTGAGTAATTGGGTATCAGTATAAATTTAAGATATAAATATCTAGTTAATGTAAAATTTAAATTTATTTGGTGGGCATATTTATATGATGATGTGAAATTTTGTTAAACTTGTGAATATGTCATTTAATTTTAATTTTAATTTTTATTGTTATTGTTATTTATTTAAATTTTATTATTTTATTTTTCAAAAACGCTAGCTTACGTATATAATAAGAAATATATTGGACACCCCCTAAGTCTAATATCTAGATCCGTCACGGTTTGTTTTGTTATAGGTCTCCTTTAAAAAAAATAAAAAATAAAAAAAATAAAAACTTTTTGTGTGAAACATGAGAAGATTTCAAAATACTTTATTATAAAGCATTTTTCCCGCCACCTACATCGTTTTCCTGGTTGGTTCCGAACCTCCTTCCAATAATGTCTTATCTTCACAACTTGGCTAAACCAACATAAAAAGCGAATAAATTATGCGCACAACACACGTTTGGTGCTGGAGAAATAGTAATGTATATATAAAATCAAATCAATTGTGGATCTTATCAATCTTCAAATATATAATATAAAATCTATATTAAAGATACAATATGAGACCGGTCGGTGCTGGGTACTATTGTATATTGATATTATAAGCTATATTATGTATATCTTCAAATAAAACGTAAAGTAACTTAAGCAGAAAACTACTTTTTCAGCACTCAACTATTGCTCTCCCTGCCTGTCTTAAAAATCCCATACTCTGTTGACCTTCCCAGCCTCGAAATTAATATCACAATATGATACTCTATTAAGAACTATAAAAGAAGGATTATGTACATTGATTAAACAGTGTACTGCATCACATGCATTTTGAGTTACAGAAAGAGATAGAGGGAGAATATGTGGAGGTTGAAGGTAGGAGAAGGGGGTAATGATCCCTACTTATTCAGCACCAACAACTTCGTTGGTCGGCAGACTTGGGTGTTTGACCCCGATTATGGAACCCCGGAGGAGCGACAAGAGGTTGAGGATGCTCGTCGCCACTTTTACAACAACCGCTTTCAATATAAGTGTTGCCGTGACATTCTATGGCGCCTTCAGGTCTGCTCTGCATGCCTCCCCACTCTAACTTCTCATTTACATCACTAATAAATAAACTGTCCCATGTATTATTTTTAAAGTATAAATAAATTGTATCATAACCTGTTCAAAGGTCGGGTCGGGCCGGGTAATGGGTCTGGAGTTTTTGATAAAAAGTTGTTCAAAAGGCCAATGTTAATTACCTTCCTCCAACATCTTCCTAGCTGACCACTTAAGTTTTACTGCAGTTCTTAAGAGAGAAGAAATTCAAGCAAATAATACCACAAGAGAAGGTGGGTGATGGGGAGGAGATAACGTATGAAACAGTGACAAGCACCATAAAAAGAGCTGTCAATATGTTATCAGCCTTACAAGCAGATGATGGACATTGGCCTGCTGAAATTGCAGGCCCTCAATTTTTCCTTCCTCCTTTGGTTAGACATTGTTTCCCCTCTTTTCATTTTTTTCTCTATCTTCGTTGCATTTTATTCAATTCAAATGTGCACGTGCCAATAGGTTGCTACTATAGACTCTTTCAACTTAATTCGATAGTCGAGACTAACTTATTGAAATCCAAGTTGAATTACATTATATTGGGACCGAGAGGTTATGGTCTTATTTGAAAAACATTTGTTACTTATTTATTTGAGTTTTTGGATTTTAATATACTGAACTTTTGGGGTATTGAACAATAATACATTGACCTTTGATTTTGGACAATAATATATTGTACTTTGGGGTGTTGAATAATAATGCACTCATAACGATTTTGACAGTGACTGATTTGGTGACAATCCTATGTAGCATGTAGAGGAGATGAATTGATTTAAAAATATTTAAATTTACGACGAGTCAGCTAATCCACACATAAGCAAAGAGAATAATTTTGAAAAGAGTGAAAAAACATAAAATCACATTTGTTTAAACGTATTTCCACCGAGAGATTGTTGTTGTAGTTGTATAAAATCACCTCTACTTGTGTAAATTAGCTCACATGTGATAAATTTAGATATTATTTAGCTTATTCATCTTCTCTGTGTGTCAGATAAGATCACCACCAAGTCAGACATTGTTGAAATTGTTTCGGGTGTATTATTATCCAACACCCTCAAAATTCAGTGCATTACTGTCTAATGTTACAGTGCATTATTGTCCAATACCTTAAAAGTTCAGTATATTAGCGTCCAAAAATTTTATTCATATTTATTAATCTTTTGTTTACTATTTAAATAAATTATTTCAAGAGAAATTTGGTGAAGTTAATTATAATTGACAGAGCTATAAAACAAGAACAATAAATTTTTAGAAAACAAACAAATTATTTATTAAACACCGTTATGTCACCTAGCTAGGGGCGTACACTTCTCCAATCAACCTAAAGCACTAGTAATCATACCTTGTACATTAGCGAATCCTACTAAAAAAATAATCATGGAAGAATAAGGGTATTTCGGTCACTTAACCAAATTGATGACCGAAAAAGCACCTAATAACTTCTAACCGAAAAAGTAAGGGTACCCTAAAATAAATTTTAAAAAGTTGGGGTACCTGAAAAACATTTCACCAAAAGTTAGGGTAACTCTAAGTAATTTTTTTATTCTTGATCATTTTGTCATATGTATAAAAATGATAGTCTACATGTTAATAGTCTCATTCTAAATACACTTAAAACTAACATCATTTAACACTACAAAAAAACAATTAATAGCCTACCCAACAAATAAATAAATGTCGTTAGAGGCAGTGTCATCATAGCCTTGGACAGCATTTATTGTATTTGCTAGGGAAGGCCTAATTAAATGTCGCTAAAGACCCTTTGTTTCAACAACACTAATTAGCAAACATTTATCCAATAATTAATATAAATTCAAAACTAAACAAATTCTAAGAAATGGAAAACGTAAATTTCTCCAAAATAACTCGAATTTTTCATAAATTGTATCCAAATATTTCAAATCCAACCAAAAAATAACGGGTTTGTTATCCGTTTACAACCCAACACATCAACATCGTCCATAAGCCATTACATGTAGCTAGTGTGTTGGGTTTGATGATGATCATCCTGATCATGGCCGACTACACGATGATCGAGGATTGCCAACTGATTATGAGGATCGGATGTCTCACAGGGTGGCACCTTCTCACAAGTTGTTCCAGCTTGGTAAAGGTGGTAGTCAATAAGGGGTGGTGCTGCTGAGGGTTGGGATGGGATATGGTGGTGTAGGTGGGAGTAACTGTTAGGTTTTTGTTGTTTGAAGGTAGAAGTGTTTTGTGGAAATGGAGGAAGGATTGTATTAAGGAGAAACTTTTCTTATTGATGGAGAAAGAATTGCTTTCAACTCTTTGTTGTTGATTGATGCAAATGAAAGCCCCGCCACCTATATTTATACTTGTAGAAAGGAGGTGGTGGTAGGAAAAATCTAGAAAAGAAAAATCTAGAAAGGAAAAATCTAGAGCATGCTCCTCAAATTATCTAGGATTTTCTAGGGACTTTTCTAAGGTTTATCTTCAAGATTTTTCTAGATTTTTCTTGATTTTTAACACTCCCCTTTAATCTAGAAAAATCTCGAACTCTGATCTGCTCTCAGAAGTAATTGAACTTCTCACTTGGAAGCGCTTTTGTGAATATGTCCGCCGGTTATTCCTCCGTGAATGAAGTGATGTTTAATCTCAATGTGCTTCGTGCGACTGTGGAAGACTGGATTCTTCGTCATTGCTATTTTGGACATGTTGTCGCAGAAAAGTGATGTTGGTCCTTCACCTCCTTGTTGTAGATCTTGTAGTATTCTTCTCAACCATACTGCTTCATATGTTGCATTTGTAGCTGCAATGTACTCTGCTTCTGCGGTTGACAATGCCACAGTTGACTGCTTCTTTGATGTCCAGGAGATAGCCTTGGAGCCAAGTTCGCACAAGTATCCACTTGTGCTTTTTCTATCGTCGATGCATCCAGCCCAAACACTATCTGTATACCCCTTCAATTTGGGGTCTTCCTCTATTTTGTATAGAAGACCATAACTCTTCGTTCCTTTGATGTATCTCAAAATTCTTTTAGCTGCTACGAAGTGAGCTTTACTTGACTCACACATGAATCGGGAGACGGTGCTAACTGCATGAACAATGTTTGGTCGAGTGTTTGTTAGATATATTAATGAGCCAACCAGACTTCTGTAGAGTGATCCATCCACCCTTTCCTTGCCATCATTTTTGGAGAGTTTCTCATTTGTGGCCATAGGTGTTGATATTGGCTTGCAATCCAACATATTGAACTTTTTGAGAGATGAAGATCTCACCTGGGCTTTGCTTCACTTGTATCCCGAGAAAATACTTCATGAGGCCCAAATCCGTCATCTCGAATTCAGCCATCATATCCTTCTTGAAATCTTGTATCATCCTTTGATTTGTACCCGTGTATATAAGATCATCAACATAGAGGCACAAAATTAGAAGATCTTTACCTTGGGTCTTGACATATAGAGATGGCTCACTTGGACTCTTTTTGAATCCGCTATGAAGGAGATACCCATCGATTTTACTATTCCAAGCTCGTGGTGCTTGTTTGAGGCCGTAGAATGCTTTCTTGAGTCGATGTACTTTGTATTCTTCTTCTCCAATCACGTACCCTTGGGGTTGCTCCACATATACCTCTTCTTCAAGCTCGCCATTTAGAAATGCTGATTTGACATCAAGCTGAAATACTAGTAGTTTTAGTTGTGCTGCAATGGCAAGCATAGTTCTTATTGTCTCCATGCGTACTACTGGAGCAAATGTTTCGTTGAAGTCGATTCCCGGTTGCTGTGAGTACCCTTTGGCAACTAATCGAGCCTTGTACTTATGGATTGAGTCATCCTCATTGTATTTGATCTTGTAGACCCACTTGAGCCCAATGCTTCTTTATCTTGAGGCTTCTCCACTAGCTGCCATGTGTCATTTTTCTCAATGATTTTGATTTCTTGATCCATAGCCTCGATCCATTTCTCATCTTGTGATGCTTCTTGAAATGTTCCTGGCTCGCTGGCGAAGAATGCTGTAATTACTTGGCCACACTTGTAATCTTGCAGATAAGCAGGTGGACGTCTTTCTCGTTGAGACTTCCGAGTTGGCTATGGAGAATTACTTGACTCCATAGTAGGAGGTGGTGTGCTAGCTCCATGAGGAGATGGAGTTAAAGATGGACTGTTGTCACTGGGTGTTCCTTCTCTGATTTCTTGAATGTGATGGTCTTCATGTGTTAACTCTTGGTCTGTGTCTTCTGGCCATCTCCATTGGGATGCTTCAATAAATATGACATCTCTTGAAATAATCACCTTCTTTGTTTCTGGATTATAGAGGCGGTATCCTTTCGACTCTGCGCTATAGCCAATGAAGATGCACTTTTCGCCTTTGCCATCCAGCTTTTCCCGATTCTCTTTTGGGATGTGTCAATATGCTATGCAGCCAAATACTTTGAGATGATCCACCTTTGGCTTCCTCCTGAACCATGCTTCATATGGTGTTCTGTTTGGAACTGCCTTTGTGGGAGACCGGTTGAGAATGTAGACGACTGTGTTTACTACTTCCGCCCAAAAGTTCTTCAGAACATTTTTGCTTTGCAACATGCTGCGGGCCATCTCAACTATTATTCTGTTCTTCCTCTCTGCAACTCCATTTTGTTGTGGATTGCGTCTTACTATGAGCTCCCTTTTGATGCCATGTTTTCGACAGTAATCATCAAACTCATTCTGATGGAATTATCTCCCACGGTCTGTCCTCAATGTTTTGATATTGTGCCCACTTTGTTTTTCCGTGAAGGCCTTGAATTGTTGGAAATATGAGAATGCTTCTGACTTTTGTTCGAGGAAGTACACCCACATCATGCGAGTGTAGTCATCCACGAACAATAAGAAGTATCTTTTGCCTCCCAAACTAGGATTACGTGCTGGACCCCAAATATCGGCATGGACCAACTATAGGGGGGCTTTAGCTTTCCACGTGGTTTTAGTGAATGGTAATCTATGCATTTTTCCCATTATGCAGCCCTCACATATATTCCTTTTGTTTTCTATTGTGGGCAAACCAATAACCATGTTCTTTCACTTCAAGACTTTAAGACTGTCAAGGTTTAGATGGCCATACCTTTGATGCCATAAGGTTGTGACATCCGTGATGGAGCTGAGGGCCACCTTCTCTTTCGTTGGCATTGATAAGGGGAAAATCCTATTGGGCTCCATTGCGATAGATGCTATCACTTGGTGCATCTTCTTGTGAATTATGATGCATCTACCGTCATCAAAGTTCACCTGATAGCCTTTTTGAAGGAGTTGGCCCAACACTTAGGAGATTATGAGCTAGCCCAGGTACATATAGGACGTCTTGAATATACTTGGTCGAGCCGTTTTTTGCCTTTACTGTGATTGTTCCCTTGCCGGCGGCTTCACGTGTTCTCCCGTCACCAAGCGTGATGTTGGATTTTATGTCTTCATTCAGCTCCACGAAGGAATCTCGATTTCCCGTCATATGGTTGGAACAACCGTTATCCACGTACCATGAGTCTTGTGCTTCTTGTGTGGTGTTCAGACATGAGTAGAATACATTTTCGCTTGGGTCGCCTTTCTCCGTGAAGTTGGCCTCATCCCGTTGTCGGTTCCTACAATCTCGTACATGATGTATGTGCCATATACATTTCTTGCATTTGAACCGACAATCCATTGTATCATGGTTAGACATCTTGCATATCTTGCAGTATGGGCTTGATCTTTGATCTCCATGAGTTCCTTGATTCTTGTAATTTCCTCTCCCCCTGCCACGGTTATTGGGTGGTGTCTTCCTATGTTGGAAATTTCTACCATGGCTATTCTCCTTTGTATTCTCATGGTTGGAGAATTTTAATTTGGCTTGAAAAGCCTGCTCTAGTGGTAGGTGTGTGAATCTACGCATTCTCTCCTCATGTGCTTGGAGAGACCCTGCTAACTCGGTGAGGGTGAGCGTAGATAAATATTTAGATTCTTCTATTGCAGCCACTATATGATCAAACTTTGGTGGAAGGCTTCTTAGTACCTTTTGTATCACCTTCTTATCTTCGATCATGTCACCACATATTTTAATTTTGTTTACTATGCTAGTGACACGATTGAAGTATGCTTGAATTGTTTCATCCTCCTTCATCAATAAGGTATCGAAATCCTTCCACAAAGTTTGAAGTTTAATGGATATTACCTTGTCAGTGCCATGGTATGCTTCCTTCAATATCGTCCAAGCCTCCTTGGCCGTTGTCGCAGCCATAATCCGAGGAAAGATTGTTGGAGTGATTGCTTGATAGATGTGATGAAGGGCCGTAATATCCCTCTTGTAATTCTCTTGATATTGTGTCTCCTTACTTTCATCCCATGATGATTTTTCCTCTTCATCTGGGTTTTCTTCTCCATCCTTCTTCTTTTCATCATTCTCCTCCTTCTTAGGTGGTTTCTCATATCCCTTTTCTACCACATCCCATAAACCTTGCGCCATGAAGAATGTTTTCATTTGAATACTCTACATTTGATAATTCTCCCCATCAAATATGGGTGGCCTCAAATTTGGGAGATAGTTGAAAGTTGTGGTTGGGGTTTGAAGGGAGGCCATGTTTAATTTTTGTGGAGTTAGATTTGATGGAGGGTTTATTTGAGAGTTGGGATATGGCTTGAAGGTTGATGATTAATTTTTAAAAGATGTAGGTTTGATAGGAGGACTTGGGTTAATGTGGCTCTGATACCACTGTTAGGTTTTTGGTGTTTGAAGGTAGAAGTGTTTTGTGGAAATGGAGGAAGGATTGTATTAAGGAGAAACTTTTCTTATTGATGGAGAGAGAATTGCTTACAACTCTTTGTTGTTGATTGATGCAAATGAAAGCCCCACCACCTATATTTATACTTGTAGAAAGGAGGTGGTGGTAGGAAAAATCTAGAAAGGAAAAATCTAAAGCACGCTCCTCAAATTATCTAGGATTTTCTAGGGACTTTTCTAAGGCTTATCTTCAAGATTTTTCTAGATTATTCTTTATTTTTAACAGTAACTATGGAGCCCTAGTTCTAGCTTGTTCATGTATATATCAAAGTTGCTTTCCTGGTTATCATTGCGCAACAGGAGATGGTGCTGCTAATGATGATGATGTTGATGGTACTGGGCGTTTGGCATCAACAATCGTGATTGAGTGCTGCTGCTTGATCCAGTTGTGTTGCAAAGCAGCTGATCCGAGGTTGCACTTATTGTTCCACCCCCTCCTTCACCTCCAACTTTGAACAAATTCTTCTTCTTGAACACTCTGCATACCACCCATCCATCTTCCTATAAATACAAGGCAATACTACTTTGGATAAGGTCCAGATGAGATGAGGAACTAAACATGAAAACTTGTTTTATAATCCTTCTTTTGACTTGTAATATGAAACTGTCTGTCATACATGGCTATGCAACATGTTTTGTAATATTAAAAGCCTTACAGACAAAGTCACATTTCTAGAAACTGATAATTGAGGAAAGGGGGATTATGACAAGTTAGTTTCTATCTCACTGTCGTTTCACTAAGTATGAAAACATAATTAAAATAGTTTTGGAATCAGGAAAACTTCTGTCAGTTCTGGTGGTTTGCACATTCGCCAATCACAAATGTTGGAGGAGGTATACAGTAGCGTCTTTGCTAAGACTGTAGTGGCATAGTTTCGTTCCCTTATATTGTTCTTTAGTCTAAACTTTTTCTCCCACTTTATAATGGCTAAAGGCGAAAAGACTTAATTTAAGCAGCAGGGCATAGCCCGATCAGAAGCGGATAAGAATTTTCAGAAACACAGAAGGATTTTTCCTTTTCTTCTTATTCCGACGGATTTTAGTTGCACTTCTGAGACAAAAGTTTAGCAACTTGGGGTTCAATATGTGACAGAAAAGGACCATTGACCAATACCGACCTAAGATAGAGAAGAATATCATAAAACCAGCTGAGATTTGAATAACTCTACGACTTCCAACCCGTGTCAAACCGAGCAGGCCCACATTTTCCCTGATAGACAACATGACATAAAATGTGGGCATTTCATACAGGAATGGGAAGACAACATGAGTTTAATCAAGGAATATAACTTGTCGAGGAGTCCTTACACAGAAACAGTAGATCCAGTTCTAGTTCCACACATACCATCAAGCAAAACTCCGATTCCCTACAGCATAAGAAATTTACCTGTAAATCAGTTTATGCCCCCAAGATCTTCATATGTAGCATTCTTCACCGACAAAATAAAAGAAATGTAAAGAAAGTTACCTATCATCCAATGCCTCGGCTCAGAACATAGGCCGGAGGAGGGGTGGCAATGGCGAGCCTGGATGCCACCTTATAAGCAGCAGTTGACTGCACCAATAAGAAGACGAAACCCAAAACTATTAATCACTAGGCTTTGATATTCAAATCATATGTTGAAAAGACAAACTGAATGAGAATATGGTCCGTAAGTAGTTGAGAGATTACGAAACACTAATAATACCTCAACCATTGATACAAGAACGGCTGACATCATGGAAAAAGAATGGCCAGCTGCAAATGTAGGCGGACCCCATTGCAAGGGATAAGGAAATTTGAACCTTTACTGAGTAAAAGAATCGTATCATTCACGATGAGGAAAAACAAGTGACACTGAAGAGTCAAAATACAATGTATAAGCTTTTCAATAATTAGGAAAATGATCGTTACGACGGGGCAGTTGATATGAGATTTGCTCTATTAGTACAACAACTCGTTTGTGTATGAGAGGGTTTGTTTCTGTAGGCCCCAGCTGCCGTCAAGATAATGGCATATGTCCAAACAATTACGGTGCAGATAATAATTAGGAACCATTCAAATATAGGGACATCCCTCAAAGGTCTGATATGCTTTAGGTACTGTAATGTAGAGATGTTTGTTATTGCAACTGATTGAACAAGAAGCCACATATTAATGAGCTCCAACTTTAATCGTGGATGCGCGGGGGGAGGTACAGTGTGCTTTCACACCGAGCTTGTCACTTGCATAAGAAAGACCGCATGCATACAGAGATCAGAAATATATAATATCAAATACATGACCAGAAGTATACAACTGCACAGCATACCTCATGATAGTTGTCATTATCAATCTTTTGCAGCTGCATTATAAGTTCACGGGCAGGTTTGGTGAGGTTTTTCAGGCCTTGTTGATAAAATCCAGAGAAGGATTAATGGGGAAAAATTTGGACTCAGAGCTTCAAGCAAGTACTAAAAGGCATTTTGCGCAAAAAAGATGAAAGAGGGGACAACATACCACCCCTTCAACATCTAAAATTGTACTAGTTGAATCTATATAACTTTTGGCAGCAATGGAGCAAGCTGGGAACTTAATCGCAAAGCACTTTTCAAAATACTGTGCATGGTATTTAAGATACCGATCCATTGTAGTCACTTGCATAAGTTTCTCAGCGTCAACTTTGCCCAGCTGATTAAGATAGAATAGCCTGCCATCTTTATCGACACCATGGAAACCCTGTGGATAATACTTTAGAACTTCATCCAACTCTTGGTATTCAAAGTCCTGACAGTAAAGTGTCACATCAAATGTTAGAAAATAGCAAAGAAAAGTACAGTCCATCAATTTGGAAAAAAAAAAAAGAAGGAATTATTTGAAGACATACTCATACTACCATACTAAGGAGGCTAGCGGGTGAAATGATCATCCCCTTTTTAGATATATTGCAGAGACCAAGGCGGTACCACCCATTTACAAAAGGGGCAAGATACAAAAGTATAGTGTCCTTACGCTCTCATCAATAATCAACAAAATACAAAAAGTTCACATTTCTATCACCCTTAAGGACCGAACTCTCAGTAATTACCTCAATAGAGAGTCAGCACCAAATTCTCTTCGCCACTACAGCATATCAGCCCACATTTGTTTTGCTTTCTGAACATCAAACTTCCTAGCCTTCAAAAACCTACAATAATGATCAAACATAGGAAAATGCGGACAGTGTTTTGAATAAATGTACACTTACAGCGGAGCCATAAGCCAGTGTAATTTGGAGCAAATGTTCTGCGCCTCTGATCAAATTTGACAAACCAATGTGACTAATATTTTGACATTGCGATAAATCAAGAGTCTATTGAGACAGAAAAGAATCAAAATTAAGAAGCGAAATAGAGAGCGGAAACCAAAAGAATTGTCAAAGAATCATCTTGCACTTAAGCACACAGGAGCAACCAATAACGATTGAAAAGGTCATCAGAAACAAGAAAGTACAGTACAAACTCTCAGTGTGTTGCTGCTAGCTTTGAGAGAAGCTAGGCAATCATCATCAATCCCAAGGCATCCAACCAGGACCAAGTCTTCCAGATATGGTAGTTGCAAAACATCCTTAAGACACTTCTCCGTAATTTATACCGTATGAAGCCAAATTCAGACCCGGATCCCAACATTGGTGTTATTCGATTCAATCATGACATCTTCAATAGCATCATTATAGACTATGGAATTACATTACAAAACCATTTTAATTACATGTTTGATAACCATGCTCATAGTACTCAGGAAAACATCTTTCATAACTGATAGCTCTAACTCTACTGTTTTTCATTAGACGACAGCAAAGGAAGGGTGTAATCAGAACATGCATCCCATTGTTTCATTGCTCAATAGGGTTCAAAGTAGCTGAGTTCAATTTCACAGTAGATTACACACAGAAAGCAGTGCCAGAACACTGCTATCAACACAACCGAACAATTTGCGGATTAAACCCTAGTTATGACTCTCATAACCATAAATTTTAGTTTCAGCATTCGCAATTCCAAAATTACTATTCTCCTATCCAAGACCGCAAACTCATCCTCAGCCTCCCATCATGTCACAACTAAATCAAACAAAACAATCACTAAGAAATAATACAGCTTGAATATTCTACATCATTGAACACATGCATATCTAAAGTAGATGGATGCTTCAAGTAAATCAATCGGATATTTGATCGTGTAAATTTTGTTTAGAAATTGGAGCATAAAATTTAGTGGTTTCTAAACAAAATTTGAAGCATCCATATCAAAGATCGAGGAAGAAAACCTAATGGCGAACTAAGCAGAGTAATTACAGAACTACTTGCTATGCATCTGAGAAACTATCAAATTGACAAACTTTTTAGCACCGATTGTAACTTCTCGACAAAAAATCAAACCGTTCAGGTTGCAACTCCAACAACAACCTGAGTGCTTTAGAAAATATCCAATTCCGCACAAATGAATGCAAAATTTCAACAAAAAATCCGCAAGCAGAAGAGGAAACCAACGAAGAGAAGTAGGAATTTGTTATACTCACCTGCAGCTGCGGCAAGTACCTTAGCAAGGCGCTGCGGCTGCTCTCGAAATCTCTCATTGTACAACCGACGCGTGGCCTTGGAATACTTCGGCACATCAAGGAGAAGAAGATCGAGGAAGAAAACCTAATCGCCATATCAATCGCCATATCCTTGAACGATGGAGTGAGAGAGCGTTAGCAGAAACATATGGTTATCCTGTTCACATAACAAGTTTATTTACCTACGATTTCTTTTCCCTGGGAGTTATGACTGAGGCGCGCGGCCAACAGGCTTTCGCGGCATTTTCTAATAAATGTTGTTAGATGTAGTTTGCAGTTAAGTCTAATTTATATCTTTAGTAGCATTTTTTCACAAATGCTGTTAAATAAATGCTGTTAAATGTTTAATTAGTTGTAGTGTAATGTGAACCAAACATGAAATGGATAATTGGATATGGCACGTCTTACATTGTATGATGTAAAATGATATTCGTCCTGATTCAAGATGGTTAATATTTTAAATCTTACTTAAATCATTCAAAAAGTTATATATAAGCATATTCAATTATTATAAATATATGTTTCATTACTTTAAGAGTTATTATGACTTAAAACGACATAAAAATATTTATTTATTTAAGTATTTTTTATAAATATGAAACTATGCATAAAATATGCAGTCTCTATTATAGTGGATAAAATTAGCTTATCATATATATTTGTTGACCAAGCTGATAAGTGTTATACTTTTATAATTAATTAATATATACAATTACTAGAGAAACTAATATTAAAAGTTACAAAACTGTGAATTATGGACAAGATAGCTATTAACAATCTTGATTCCAGACGTATATCATTGTCATTTATATGCTTTTTGAAAATCTATGAGATATTTAGTTGTAAGGCATTTTGTTACTTTTAAATAATTTTTAACCAGATTGTTGTTTTCTTTCAATTGCATGCAATCTCACTCCTACTAAACTTTGATTATTGCCATGGATATACATAGGTGTTTTGTCTATACATTACAGGACATCTCAACTCTGTTATCACGGAAGCACATCGCACTGAGATTCTCCGCAACATTTACTATCATCAGGTGAAACTTATTTCCTTTGTTGCCATGATAGGGAAAAGTTTCATTTCTTGACAAGGAATCCATTAACGTTTACATGGTGTACGTGGTTCTCTCAAAACAGAATGAAGATGGAGGATGGGGATTGGATATTGAATCTCATAGCACTATGTTTTGTACTACACTCAATTATATTTGCTTGCGAATTCTCGGAGTGGGGCCAGAGGAAGGCCACGCCAAGGCATGCCCTAGGGCTCGCAAATGGATCCTTGACCATGGTGGTATTACTAATCTACCTTTTTGGGGAAAGACTTGGCTTGCGGTGAGTCAAAGTCACACATAAAATTATGTCTAAACTATGTATGTATTACCTCTTGAAAATCAAGAGAACGAAACATCAAAGCCAATATCAATGCAAATCACATAATTCAAGTCCAAATGACCTCACGTCCTACTTTTACAATGTGTCTATACATCCATGCTTTGCTAGATACTTGGATTATTCAATTGGTCTGGATGCAACCCGATGCCCCCAGAGTTTTGGATGCTTCCTTCTTTTCTGCCATTTCATCCGGGTACTCATCTTATATATTTTGTAACCAGCTAAATATTTTATAATCTTATGTTGTGTTAGATAATTAACTAGATGTTATTGATGAGATTAATTAGTGTTTAATTATAGTGATTGAATAGGGAGTATGATTACTTGCAGCCAAAATATGGTGTTATTGTCGCATGATTTACATGCCAATGTCCTACTTGTATGGGAAAAAGTTTGTTGCTCAAATAACGCCACTCATTCTTCAACTTAGAGAAGAACTCTTCAATGAACCATTCGAGAAAATCAATTGGAGGAAGGTTCGACATAAGTGTGCACCGGTACAATCACTTAGACACCTAATATTGAGCATAAACTTTAAGTTGATTGTTTCATGTTGATTAACTAAGACAATATAACAATTATAACAAAAACAGGAGGATCTCTACTACCCTCATCCATTGATTCAAGATTTGCTTTGGGACACTCTCCACATATTCATAGAACCTTTCCTAAACCGGTGGCCCTTCAACAAGTTGATACGAGAGAAGGCCTTAGAGTTGACTATGAATCACATACACTACGAAGACGAGAATAGTCGATACATTACCCTAGGGTGTGTAGAAAAGGTAATGCATGGTATTAACAACTATGAGAATTTGAATAATTGATTAGTTTTAGTCATACTAATTCTATCTATAAAAGATAACTTATTGTGTTGTGAATAAACAATTGATATGCTAAATCCATGTTATCATAGATATTGTGCATGTTAGCCTGCTGGGTTGAAGACCCGAATGGGGATCATTTCAAGAAACACCTCGCTCGGTTGCCTGATTTGATATGGATAGCTGAGGATGGATTGAAGATACAGAGTTTTGGTAGTCAACAATGGGATTGTGGTTTTGCTGTGCAAGCATTGGTGGCTACTAATATGAGCCTCGATGAAATAGGACCAACCCTATCGAAGAGTCATCACTACATCAAAGAGTCCCAGGTAATGTATACCCCGGTGGAGTGGCATGAAACTTTTACTGTAATGAAGTATTGAAATGGGTTCAAACAGTCAAAGACCAAACATTAAATTTATCAATGCCCAATGTAGGTAAAGGATAATCCATCCGGAGACTTCAAGAGTATGTACCGTCACATCTCCAAGGGATCATGGACATTCTCAGATCAAGATCAAGGCTGGCAAGTCTCTGATTGTACAGCAGAAGGACTCAAGGTAAATATGAGAAACAAGCACAAAAAAAATATCATGTTACTAGAAATATGTCTTTAACCCATGTTGATAATATTTCTATGATAAATTATACAACCAATTGAAAAGTACCTATATTCAAATAACACATTCAACCATAATTAGAATGGACGAAGAATCATCTTAACCAATTGAAAAACTAAATGGACTATATTCGATACAATAGGATTTTGCAATATTCCGTATAAAAGGCTATGCACATCTATTTGGTGGATATTATTTAATGGTCTTTTGTTTTATAGTGCTGCCTTTTGTTATCAACAATGCCATCTGATATTGTTGGAGAAAGGATGGACCCGGAGAGGCTTTATGATTCAGTCAACTTATTACTTTCGTTTCAGGTACTTGATCCTAAGTTTACTTCACTGATATTAATGTAGCCATTTCAGCCTCCTCAATCTTTAGAAGCTCAGGACTCTTTAAATTCTGACGTAGGGTAAAAATGGAGGACTATATGTCTGGGAGCCAGTAGAGGCTAATCCATTGTTGGAGCTTTTTAGCCCTGTAGAGTTTGCGGCAGATTGTATTATCAACTATGAGTAAGTATTAGACTGATGGTCAGATTGTCCAATTTGGAATGCTAGTCTCTAAAGATGACAAATTTGTGCTTGAAAAGCCTATAATTATCATATTTAAGAATAAGTGCAGATATGTTGAGTGTACTGCTGCAGCAATTGAAGCATTGGTACTATTCAAGAAATTCTACCCAATGTATAGGGAGCAAGAGATCAATAATTTCATTGCAAAGGCCACCAAGTACATTGAGGATGTGCAGCACCCTAATGGTGGATGGTGGGTTAATTTTTGCATAATCTTTATGTCATTTTGCAATACATCGTACGTGTAATTTAGTTTGAAATATGTTGATTATACAAAAGAATACTTAAGTGTACTCTAAGGTAGTACTAAGAATGGTGCATAGATATATAAAGCAATGTTACTATAAAGCTCGCGAAACAATTTAATGGCACCTCTTTTAGTTACGTATCGTTAGAAACCATTATTGGCTAACATTGGTTGGGAATGGTTCAATCATGTAGGTACGGAAATTGGGGGGTTTGTTTTTTATATGGAACAAAATTTGCCCTAGGAGGTCTAGAGGCAGCTGGCAAGACATATGAAAATTGTGCAGCAGTAAGGAAGGGAGTTGAGTTTCTACTTACCACCCAAAAGGAAGATGGTGGCTGGGGCGAGAGCTACCTTTCATGCCCTAAGAAGGTATCCATATATATGTTGTCATACACTACAACCAACTTTATTAAAATGAAATAATATTACACATGAGACTGTTTAATTTTGAAATAATAACCATGTGTATAAACTTAGCTTAAACACCATTATTCTATAATAGGTTTCATAATGTGGTACTTAATAGTTATTATAGCAATATAAAATGTTTATAAATACATTACATAGGTCATTGCAGTATTGCACATACTAAATTGGTTGTTGAAACAACAAGAATATATACCATTAGAGAGGAATTCAAATGTGGTTCAGACTGCATGGGGCTTGATGGGTTTAATTCACGCTGGACAGGTACAATATTTTAGTTAACTCTTAATTAAGTAGATTTAGCTTGGATTAGTTGTAAATTAGTTATGCTCATGGTATCCCCAATCGTTGTGTTACATAGATGGAAAAGGACTCTGCTCCTCTACACAGTGCAGCGAGGTTTTTAATTAATTCACAACTTAAAGATGGTGATTTTCCACAACAAGTATGTCATCTTGTCGCTCCTCTATCCATTGTTGAGACCTTGGCGTTATTACAGTCCTAATTCCTCTTTGAGTATTGTTCTCACAAAATTGTTTTGCAAAATAGGAAACATCAGGAGTATTCATGAAGAATTGCATGTTGCACTACCCAATGTACCGAAACGTATTTCCATTGTGGGCGCTTGCTGAGTACCGTAAACATGTTCGATTGTCTTATCGCAACTCTGTTTAATTGAGCATTATTAACTTACTCCATTAATTTGAACCCTTCTTGAGGGTTGGAGTGAGTTGGACTTCGTGATTATATAGAGTACTAGTATAACTCAAAGAAAGTCATATGTTCAAAATGAAATGTCTATTAGAATTTGTCAATTCTATTCAAACAGTTTCTACTCCATGTAATTAGGAAATAATGTTGGTCTGTTGTTGATGAATGATGAAATGTAAAATTAGCTTTATTTCGTGCTTAATATATAATGAATGCTAGTGTTACCTATGACATGTAAAAACATTTCCAACAATTCTTACGCTGTTACCACATATTAATAACTCCATGTATACTATGAATAATGTTGTCTTTTTATATAATGACAGTCTAATATTGTAACGCCCCGAAAATTCAAAACTTCAAATAGGTATATATTTACGGTTTTTGCAGCGGAAAAAAAAACTGAACGTTACTACCGTGTCTCCGAAGAAATACAAGGCAAGAAGGTACAAATTGTCTCAAATTATCAAGTCTAATAACTTGAAATAAAGATAATCAAACTGGATTACAACTCCTTAATCCTTATTTTTGTAGAACAACTGAAAATCAAATTAGACCGGCCTCACACTATGCCCCGACATCTTCAACATACTCAGTACCTGAAAGCAAAACATTTTAAGGAAATGAGATAGAACTCAATAATGTTTACTCCTACCGTAAAAACTGCATTTGAAATTCAATTACAAACCTTTTGGGGAGGGGGAGAAAGTCAAACCATTTAAAAGAGTAGTTTTCAAACCAAGTAAATTCACGAATTATAAACATTCAAGCTTTCATTTAAATTACTTCATTTATTAGCGGGCAAGCTATCAAAAGTTCGACCTTTCAAGGTCAAATTTCCAATAACCCGTCATTGCGCCCCATCACTAAATGCAACCGATACTTCACTCAAGGTTTCTCCACATCGCCTCCGGCGACCGAATCGCTAGGATCGAAGAGCACTTAAACTATCACAGGTGTAAGGGACATGACACCGAGAAGTGTTGGACCTTGAAGAATAAGATTGAGGGTATAATTCGGTCAAGTAAATTGCCCCTGGCAAAAGCAACACAAAATGCCAACTAGAGCAAACGACCCTCCAGGAGCAGCCAGCAGGGAAAGGTAACACCACAAGGAGGGGACTTTGAAGTTAGCTAGGGTCCCAATTCCTTTGAGCATTCTATTTCAAAGTCAGTTGGCGGGGGGCATTGAGTCGGTCTGTGATATGCTTGTCTTCTGAATTCAATAAAATGCATCTATTTGATTATCTATTAAGTATATTAAAACAAAACCCCCTATAATGAGATGATGCCATGTGTCACACTAAGGTGTTATATGATAATTTAATTTTTTTAAAAAAAAGTTAAATAAAAATCAACCATGAAAGTTGAAAGGTCACATTATAACAATTGAATTTAATTTTAGAAAAATAATAATTAAATATCAATCATCAAAAGTTACAATGTCATAAAGAATCCAAAGTTGCTACAATTATAGTTCAAATTTCCCCTACTTATCTATTAAGCTATACTAAAACAAGACAAAAACAATTACTTATTTGTCATGTGTCATGCATATAAAAATCCATATTTTATTAAAATAAAATTCACTCATTTATTTTCAGTCATTAAATATTTGATAATATTTTATATTCTATTAAATAAAGAACAAAAGATGACAAATGAATAGAAAAGACTTTCGTTACAAAATTTAATTCTAATAATTATGGATATGTAATTATAGACAAAAAGACCGCAAAGGTTGAAAGATTTAAAGACTCTCCAACTCTCAAGTTAAAAATTTCATTCGGGATATAAAATTGTAGACTAAAAGATAACAAAAGGTCAAAATACTCTCTAAACTACATAACCACTAAACATTAAACGGTTAAAACGGTTGGGATGGAAAACCTACTAAAAGATATCAACATGGCATGTTAATCTCCAGTACCCAAATTACAAAGATTAAAAAATAAGTCATTACATTAATTGCAATTTCACACATATGAAGTACATCCCACCAAAATAAGTCAATGACCAATGCTTGAAAACATAATAGAACATGGAATAATGAAGGAAGATGTGATTACGGGAGACATTATCGATCGAAAGAGAAATAAAGAAGCATCATAAGCTTAATAATTACAATACCAATGAGGAATAATTGCTATTTTATCACACAATAATTAATTAGTTAATCACTGAAGTGATTGACACCAAATAAAATTAAAAAAAAACTAATGTTAATATTTGATCCAATTGTAGGAAAACACAAAAATGGATGAGGTAACAACAACAATAACACTCAAGTACAACACAACAAAATGGTAATAACAATTACAAAAAATAAATAAATAATTAGTTGCGTACAAATTTTTATTTTTGAAGATCAATATAATTGAAAACTACAGTAAAACTCACTTACCATTTAAAATACATTTTTAACAAGTGTTTAGCAAAATAAAACACTAAAAATTCTTACAAGTTGAGTACTCAAGAGACTTACAAATAAATTGAAAAATAGCAAAAAAGAAAAAAAAAACCAAATAACCCGTGCATAGCACGGGAACAAAGACTAGTGATTGTTTGAAGAATCTCGTGCTTGTACTCTTAACTTGAGTTGAAAAGCTCCTTCACCCATTCATTAGCCTTAACATCCAATTAGTATGACATATCCATCTATCATCTTCTCATATACCCTTCCATTCACCAAGTTTATTGTCCTACAAATCCAGGGTTTAATTAAAAAAAAGAAAAAAAGAAGAAAATAAGAGAGAGAATAAAAAAAAATAAGAGAGAAGTCAGTATGCATTCATCAAGGAGGCTGGACAAAAGGAGAAAAGCCTAAAACTACCAGTCTCTTGAAAGTGGACATCTCTATGCTCCTAGAACAGTAGCTTGAACAAAACGTGCTTAGGACAGGGGGCTATCATCTCACCGCCCACATCACCTTTTGTATCACTTGTTACCTTCCCATTCGCCCACAACATCTATCCCTACTTATCATCTCCATCTCTATCCCAAGTTCTCATTCACAAAGTCATCCATCTTTGCATCACCCATTACAGTCATCGTTTGAAAACCCTTAGCCTTGACCAATGCGGTCAACTCTTCATAACCACTCCATATCTACCCCAAAGCCAAAAGGTGTGTTGTGACTAATATCATCAAAAAGGAGAATATGAGTCAATCCAATAAAGAAGATAGTCGAAAAAAAGAGAAAAAAAAGAGAGAGTTCCTAGTTGATCCACCAACATATATGGGTCGGCATGAGTGGTACGATACACATGTCCCTTAAGCACTTTGTTTGTGTATGGAAAAACATGTGCTGGGAGAGTAAACCCCGTTTGGGCCGTCCAAATCTCGAAGCACACCAACAAAAAAAAAGGAAAAAGAAAGCAAAAAAAAGGAGAGAGAGAAAACGAAAAAAAGAAAAAAAAAGGGAGGGTGAGAAATCGGAGACGAACAGGTGCAGATCTATGTTGTAGACTGTGGTGTCAATTGACACCATTGTCATTTTAGAAATGAAAAATTCAGGTTGAAGAAAAAATGAACTTATTATATATATAGCGGTTGAAACCATGTAAGATCATAAAACTTTGAATAACTTAGTGGTTGTGTCAAGCTTGTTTGTTGCTTGTGAAGAATGTGAGCCCTAGTTCAGATCTCCTTAGGGGCTCCCTTTGTAACAGCCTCGACCATAATCAGGGAGTTACCCATATTTTTATCTTAATTAATTTGGATTTAGCGGAAGCCTATAAGCCAGGGCATTATTGTCGCTTCTCCGTAGTGGAAAAACAAGGCTTAAACTAATATGATTCTAACATAAATTAAAAGCAGAAAACTGAACGAGTAATTTAAACAAAACACATAAAATTAGACATTTGATTTAAAAGAAAATACTTGATTTAAAAACCCATTAACATGCATGAAAAAGAAATAAAATAAAATTCCTAGGCTTAGATAATAATTCTTTTGAATAATAATCAATATAATTTAACCAACCTCAAACGTTGGAACAAGTGAAAATTATATAAATATGCTAGGTTTAATAAGTTATAAATATTCGTACATATATTCTAAGTCAAATAAAAAAAAGTCAACATAACATAAACTAAATTAAAACATAACTATAAGTTCAACATATATAAAACACACAACTAAATCGAGCAAACCATCTGAGTTTGTCAAATGAAAATTAAGCTAATAAATTACTAGGTGGTAGGAGTTATGCTTGTGATGGTTGATTTCCCTTTCCCTTGGCACCTAAAACAAAACATGAAAACACGGAGAAAAAAAAATGAGATGGAACTCAATATAATTAACACTGTAGCGTAAAAAAATATTTTACAAAAGTTAAAGAGCTCATTTTAAATAAAATATATGGAGGAGCTCATTTTCTTTCGAAATTCATTTCATTTATAAAACAAGAGAAGAAAGTGTAATAAATCTGATACGTATATATTTGAGTGAGACCCTGGTTGGATTAGACCAACCGTTATATGAATATATTTGTTGTTGCCGGCTATAACCATAAGATCATGTCTTTCACTACGCACATAGCTGAGTCGGTTATTAACTCATTCTCCGGTACCGGGAATGCTATAAGGGTCCACTTTTAAAATTATACGTGTAACCAATAAATGGTTAAGAATGCATAAATATCGCTTGAGTAATAAAAATTGATAATTTACAGTGTGAAGTATAGGCATCGAGTTATACCTGATTCTTCCCGATGAATAAAAATCAACTTTTGGTCTAGATTATTAAATAAATAGGAGTTTAAAATAATATTAGAATAGATATTATGTGGTTGAAATAATTATGAGAAAATCCAAATAAAAATTTGAAATTGAAAAAATTACCTAAATGTGAGGAATTGGATGGTTATATTTTTGGGCCCAACTAGCTAATTTTAGCAATGGGAGCCAAAATTAAAAAGTGGAGTAATCTCCCTCTTTTCTCTTTCTACATTGAAACAGAGGAAGGGGAGTGGGGAAATGGGTTGGCTTTGCCTTGCGGCGGTCGACGGCCACCTGGGCACCGGAGGGCGGCAGTTCGAGTGGCGAAGGTCTGGGTGTCGTCGGTTGCAGCGGCGGGAGTGCTGAGCACACAGATCGAGGCCCGAACAGGGACCCGAAACAGGGGTTTTTGGGTGACTGTGGAGGCGGTTCTGGGCGGCTAGATTGGTGTTTTCTGGCAGGATTTGGGTTTTAGTTGTTGAATGGATTGTAATGAAGATTGTGGTAGGATTTTTGGTGAAAATCTGGTTCGAATTTGAGGGAGAAATGGTGAGTGAAATTGGGTTGTAGTTTATGGTTTGGTTTCTTGAAGGTTGTCCATAGTGGTCTTTAATTGAATTCCCCTTTTTATAACATATTATGGGTTTGGATGACTCACTAGATTAAATCTTTGCTGTCAAATTTTCAGAAAAAGTAAGTTGTGTTGTCAAGAGAATAGAGATGGAGTTGGTGTAGTTTATGAGCTTGCTTGACACCTCAAAAGGAAGGTTGAAAATGGTAGCCATTGTTAGTCAAAAGTTTAGCTTGGAAATAGGAAATGAGGAAGAAAAACCAAGACTCCCTGCCTCTTTTATTTCAACTGGACGAAAGTCCAAATTGTTTTTGAAATGTTTTATTTTCTCTTTACATACATATATATTTTGTTAGGATTCTCATGGCGTAGTTAGCAGACAAACAATAATAAGGGCGAAAAATAAATAAAGATTCGACACAAGGAATTAACGTGGAAAAATCCAAACCGGGAAAAAACCACGAACGATGCACTATCAGAGGATTACAACAGTGTTTCAGAGATTCCCAGACCTCCACAATCTCTCACAACCTCCCTAGAGTTACAACCTGAGAACTCAACACTCACAGTTGAGCCTCACATAACTCCCTCAGAAACACAGAGATTATAGGTCAATCTCTTGTGGTATAAGATGAAACACTCTCAATTGCAATGCAAATAAACCTAGCACCTAGGCTCTATTTATAGTACAAGGCTAACACAATTTTAGGATTAATAGAGTCCCTACAGCAAAGGAATTACAAAAAAGAAGTGGAACAAATCAACAATCTGATTCCCACTCAAACTCTTCTACCTTGCTCCCCAAGAGATAGAGACCAACCCAAAATTGGTCTCCACATTCAACCCAACTTATTTATATATGTGTAGAATGATAATTTCTTAAACTTTGATTGATTATTAATCGGGAAGATATTTGATATAATTCGGGATGCAAAAATTTGACTGCTCAACTTGGCAATGATATTTTAAATAAATAATAAATAAATAAGCAATTAAATTGATACTTATGCAAATAATCCATAACTTTTTTTTTTCCAAAGTTATTTAAAAGCTGGGCTGTTACACCCTTTATGCCTTGTATTTTTTAAATCTTTTGTGGCTGACTTAAATAGTTGTTTTTACTTTCAATCTCTTTAACCCTAATCCTTCTATCATTATATTATAATTTGTGCAAGTTACTCCCTTATTGTTTCTCAAAGTTATTCTTTTCTCTTCATTGAATTTATTTCAACATTTGATTCCAAGTTATGAATTCGATTTGTGGAAACAAGTCAATGTGATTAAATTAGGATTTGTTAAATTGCTTGTTGTTGTGTGAATGATAAAATATGGTTAAATTATTTTTTGTAAACACATAAATTGAATTATGTAGTATGTAATATCATTCAATATGATTAATGTTGATTTTTCGACTTTTATGTTATTATTAAATTTTGTTAGTGTGTGTCATTCAATTTTAATTTTTCCACGGCAAATTATATCTGACACCACTGGTCTCGAATTCTAGATCTGCCACTGGAGACGGAGCTAATAGTCATGCACGCCGAAACACCGTTCATAAACCTTCCAAATTGTCCTCAAGCCTTGCGGCTCAAGCCTTCACATCGTCATCACACCTTTGCATCAATCCTCAAGCCTACCTCACCAAGCCATCCTCGAGGCACCAATCCTTTGAAGCTGCACCTTATGAACTACGACTGGCCTGATTCCACATCGGATATGTAGGAGAACCTCTTTGAGGCCCAACCGCTACAATTTGCCTTTCAAGAAGCATCCTTTGTCACAAAACTTGGTCTTTGAGAGAAAAATTAGAGGGGCTAGCTCGGAACCCCGAGCTAGGCAAAAGGAGAGAGAGAGAGAGAGAAGAAGAGAGGCTAGCGAGGAATCCCAAGCTAGGCAAAAGGAGAGTGAGAGAATAAGAGAGGCTAGCCTGAAAACCCGTCAGGGCAGGTTAGGCAAAAAGAGAGTAAACCCTGGATTTTGAAGTTCTTTCGCATCTCTACCATCATAATACCCAACCTTCCTTCGGTCAGACTTGGATCACATTCACATCCGAATAGCCGATCATCTCTCTTCCTATGACACGAATCCATCTCACCTCTTTTTCTATGAGGTGACTTTACCTTTGCCAACATGGTCAATCATAACATGCCCGTATTCGACCTTCGACCCACATAATTTTTACCATCTCTCCTTTTCACCAAGCGCCTCATTAACCCGTTTGGCCATCATCAAACCTACCCTTTCTTTTGCCAACCACTTTCATCCTTCCATACCCACCAGAGCTTTTTCACTCGGTCAATAGTACAAGTGCGAGATTCGATATTTCGAGGCCCATTCTCAGCACACCTGAGTAAGGCCCATCCGCCAAGGACAAGAAATCAGCCACATCAAGGGCTAATTACAAACAACATTCGACTCAAGAGAAGAGTTCATTTGGACTAGGGGGTGTTCGGTCTCGTTCCGAGCCGAATTTTATCTCCTTTATAGGGTGTTTGTGTTTATTTTATCCCTTTGTATATATTAGATATAGTGATTTGGTGTTTTGTAGGAAAATAAGGAGTTAGAAGAAGTTTGGGCTTAATTAAAGGTTTTTAGGAATCCCGAGCGATTTCCCGAGTCAAACCAAGTCAACCCGAGCCGAGAACTAAGTCAACCCGAGCCGAGAGCCGAGACGAAATCCAAGCTTGAAATTCCATGTGAAGACTGGCACAAAACAGGGGAACGGTACAGACTCAAAGGCTTGAAATACGTGTGCCTTCACTCTTTGGGTCATAACTCTTACGTTATAACTCTGATTGGTCTGAAATTTTGGGAGCTTAAAGTACACACTGAGAGCTTTCTATCGATATCTTACGACTCCAAAACCAAGTTCAGATGAAGAAGTTATGCGCGTTTGAAGTCGGCAGGGAAAAAGTTGCCCAGAACAGTGACTCGCCCGAGTCATCTGTTGACTCGCCTGAGTCAGGCTTCTGGGGTAACAAAGACAGAGAACAAGGGAGCGGGACAGAACAGTGACTCGCCCGAGTCACTTATTGACTCGCCCGAGTCACCCGAATATCTGCGGAAATCTGCGAAGCTGATGCGCGTTTTGCTGAGTTAGTTTTAGGGTTGTGGGTTTCGTTCTCCTTCTTCTATAAATACCCAATGTAATTCAGAACTAATTATCTTAGTTTTTATCTTTTAGCTTAGCTTTTATTTAAGTTTTAGGAGTAGGATTAGATTAGATTTAATTGCTTTCTTTAATTATTCTTCAAGTTTTCTCCATTGTTCTTCAAGCTTTCTTTAAGTCTTCTTGCAATTGTTATTAAACTCTTCTTTCAAGTAATCTCATTGAAGTTTTACAAGCTTTCTCTCTTTCTTCCTCTCTCTCTCTCTCTCTCTCTCTCTCTCTCTCTCTCTATTCTCCATTGATGTTGATTTCTAAAGCTTTCTAGGGTTAGCCAAATCAAATCCATCTTTTAGTGGGGAGGAAGGTCAAGGAATTCCAATTCTACTTCCTAGTGAGAATTTGGGGGATCCTTGGTAATCCAATCCACAATTTCTTGTTTGTTCGGGGAAATTGCAAAGGTAGATTGAAGATTTGAAGTTTAGATCATCAAAGGTATAATCTCTTGTGCCTAATTTCATTATTAGTTTTATTACTTTCTATTACATTGCTTTTTATTGCTTTCTTATTTCTTGTTCTTAATTGCTTTCATCTTTTATTGCTTTCTTGATTATTATCATGTCTAGGTTAGTTTATTACTTAATTTACATAATATATAGCTTTCCGCACTGAGAAAAGCCCCAACGCAAACCGATTACCTCAATCTAGCCTAACACCCATCCCCGTGGACCGACAACCCTAACTTATAAAACCACAAAAATTACAACCGAACAATGGCACCGTTGCAGGGGAATGACGTTATTTAGTAGATTAGGTGATTGGTTTGTATGTAAATAGTTTAATTGCTTAAGTTAGAAAAATGTAGTCAAAAAAAAATTGAATATCGAAAAAAGAGAAAAAAATATATATAGAAAAAAATAGAAAAAGAAAAAAATAGAAAAAAGAGATGGCATGTTTTAGCTTCCCTCAAAATGAGCAAGAATTATTTTGTGATTATCGTGATAGATTAAATGATTATCTTGCTTGTTGGGCCCTTCATGGTTATATTTATTCTAATTGGGAAGTGTTACTTGTTATTAATGAGGGATTGAACTTCAACACCCGTTCTCTTCTGAATTACGTTGATTTCAATGTTGAAAATGAGTATCGGGCTTGGGAATTATTCGATTGGTTGTACACAGATACTCGCCAATTTGGGGAGACTTTTTATTCATCGGGTTCTTTTTGGTAATCCGTGTGCTCTTCATGCTCAATTGCACTATGAGAAACGTTATGTGAAAAACTCTTATGATATTTCTCCATGTGATGTTGTTGAGTCTCGTCATTTGTGTGTGTATTGTGAATCTCCATCTCATGCTTCCGAATCTTGTATGGACATTAGACTAGATAAACTTGGTGCTGAATTAAATGGTTTACAAGATTGGATGAATGAATGCATGCAAGAATTTGAACACGTGCTTAAACCTAGGGTAGAAACTTATCTTGCACAATTGGTTGATTCAAATGTTGAAAAAGGTCATTCATCGTCTGTGAGTCCTGAAATGCATGATGATTCTTCTGTGTATGATTATGATTATGATGATGACTACGGTAATGGACATAGTTTTGTATGGAGGATTAGCGAGTCCTTAGCTCTAGCTCCACCTAATGAGCATGAGGAACATGATGATTCTGTGTGTGATGATAAAGAACTTGTTGAAAACATGCTAGATGATGAACCATTGTCCACACCATTGTCCATGCTTTTGTGTGAAGAAAAAGTTGAGTCTATTGAATGCCATGACGCTTTTGATGCAATTAAGCATGATCTTGTTGAGAGTGAAATTGAATCTTTTGTGATTGAATATGTGCTTGAAACCGATTTATTCACTTTCGTTGAGAATCATTGCATTAGTGAGGCATTAGCTACCCTTTCATGTGCATCATTGATGTTGAATCTTGTGATGATGAGCTTGAGTCTATGAGGATTGATTCTAAGTGTTTGAACTTGGTTTGTGACAATGATATTTTTGATGGTGATATGCTTTATGAGTCATTGTTTGCATCCAAGTCGTTGCATGAAGAGGTTAAGGAATGTGTTGTATTGCCCCCTCCCATTGATTTGTATACCCAATCTCCATTTACGAGTCAATTGGAGGATCCATTTGTCATGTCTTCTTTCACTATGCCTAGGAAAGTCTTGTACATTCTTGTATTTCATCATTTCTTTGACTTTTCTAAGGCATTCGATAAACTGTTAAGAGCACTAATGTTTGTTGATATAATTTTGCGAGTGTGCTCTTACCATCACCACTCTAAGATGCATTCACGGATGCATGACTTGTTACTCCGGGCGTTGAATGGTTCTAACTTGATGCCCGACGTCTTGAAGGTGAGATGGAGTGGCTGAGGCTCCATGGGTAGCTTGATTATTTTGAGATTTCATTGTTTGGGTATGCTTAGTACCTAACCAGGTAGTATCGTTCCCTTTTCTTGTAAATAAAGTTATTAAGTTAGTTCTCTTTTCTTCTTTTATTTTCTTTTTGTGTGTGTCTTTTTCTTTTATTTTGAGGTGCTTGCTTACCTACTTCTGTTTCCTTTGAGGACGCGACAACCTCTGTGTGTTGCAGCGGGAGGGTAGTTTGCATTCCAGTTTTTGAGTTTAAGAAAAGAAAAAAAAAAGTGAGAGTTGTTTTGTAATTATTTTAGTTTCTTGATTATCTTTAGTCCTTAGAGTCTTGTATAGTTTGTTTTTCTTTTTGATCTTGCATGTGAACCATTCACACATAGTATGATTTTCTTGTTTATCTCTAACTTATTGTGTGATGTTCTTTGGATCGTGGATCGAGTTGCTTTTATTGAAGATTCTGAGGTAACCTCTTTCCGCCCTCTCTTTATGTGAATATATCGTTGGTCCATGATGCATGCTTGCTTTTCTTTTTGGGTGGCGAACCCCTTGAGTGTGAATGTTGGATATATATTGTTGTTGGAGCGGTGTGGGCTCGGGTCGCCACCATTTTGTTTGTTATGTGTTTGTTTGTGTGTTTTTAGGTCTTCTACCTTACTTGAGACACCTTTCTCACAATGGGGACATTGTGGTGTCTTGCGTTGGAGTGGGGGTGTTATTTTCAATTTGTCATGGGTAGACCACCTAGTTTTTGAGTTTTTTGTTTTTGTTTTGCTTAGTTTGTGTCTAAAAAGTTTGAAAAAAGTTTTTGTGAAAAAGGAGAAAAAAATGAGTGAAAAACCTCCAAAGTTTTTGTTTTTCCGTTTTGTTTTGTTTTTGCTTCGTTTCTTGGATTTCGTTGTCAAAATTAGGAAACCGTTCTTAATCTTCTTTAAAAGAAACCGGTTTGAGCATTTTCGACCCTTTCTTGAGCAATTGCCATGACTTACCTTAATTAGATTCCTTTCATTGAATGTCTAGCGAGATCCCATTTCTTTCTTTTATATTCTGATTGAAACTGGGGGATTCTAGGGATTCATGTCTGAGCTTGGTTTTTCTAAATAGAAAAAGCAAAAGCAAAAGAAAGAAAAATGGAAGCAAAGTTAACTAAATTGATTAAGTAAGGCGTGTCGGCTTTACGACATCAACCACCATAGACTTAGCCAACCTACACGGGCCCGGTATTAGCGGTACGGCACTATTACCCCTTAAACCTCCTTCTATATCGTTCGCGACGAAGAGGTGAATGGAAAAGACTGTGTTGGGAGGATAAACCCCATTTTGGGCTGTCCAATTCCCGAAAATAAGGCTAATACCGAACATAAAAAACGTAAAGAAAAAGAAGAAAGAGAATTTTGTTGAGAATATCCATCTCAAAAAAAGAAAGTTTAAAGTGTTAATAAAGTGAGAGGTCTTTCCTTGCATCACCTGCGGCCCTCACCAAGCCAAGGGCGACCAAATGTGGGGGAGGGCAACTCTATGTTTATTTTCTGTTGTTCGTTTGTTTTAGGCTCGGGTGTGAGTCTTTGGGGTCGATTGGAATCAGTAGAACTTTCTAAACTTTTACGCAAGTGGGATTTAACTTTACATGAGGTGTAAGTGATCGAAAACCCCTAAGATTGGCAGTTGTTTGGGTTAGGTGTATGTGAGGTGCTCATAACGGTTCCTTTTGGAGGATTAATATCGTTTTCTTGATTGAAATATCTTGATTCTTGAAACGAGCAGTTTTTCCTTTCTGTCTTTTCAAACTTGTTTTGTTTTTCACTTTCCCTCTCTTCTTTTTCTTGGGCTTTTGTAGAAATAGTTGCTATAAACCTCACGAGACCTACCTCGTCCACTCGGGCTACCGGGGGGTTTAAAGGGCTTGATGCATGTGCCAAATGCATCCGCGAATCCTGCGAAAGTGAGTTAGGGTTTTAGTTTTCTTTTTCTAGTCTTTTTCTTTGTTTTTAGTTTGCTCGGGGCGAGCAAACCCTTGTGTTGGAGTGGTGTTCTGTCTCGTTCCGAGCCGAATTTTATCTCCTTTATAGGGTGTTTGTGTTTATTTTAGCCCTTTGTATATATTAGATATAGTGATTTGGTGTTTTGTAGGAAAATAAGGAGTTAGAAGAAGTTTGGGCTTAATTGAAGGTTTTTAGGGAATCACGAGCGATTTACCGAGTCAAACCAAGTCAACCCAAGCCGAGAACTAAGTCAACCCGAGCTGAGAGCCGAGGCGAAATCGAAGCCGGAAATTCTATGTCAAGATTGGCACAAAACAGGGGAACGGTACAGACTCAAGGTTTGAAATACGTGTGCCTTCACTCTTTGGGTCATAACTCCTACATTATAACTCTGATTGGTCTGAAATTTTGGGAGCTTAAAGTACACACCGAGAGCTTTCATCGATATCTTAGGGGTCCAAAATGGAGTTCGGATGAAGAAGTTATGCGCATTTGAAGTCGGCAAGGAAAAGGTGCCCAGAACAGTGACTCGCCCCAGTCATCTGTTGACTCGCCTAAGTAAGGCTTCTGGGGCAACAAAGACAGAGGCCAAGGGAGCGGGACATAACACTGACTCGCCCGAGTCACTTATTCACTCGCCCGAGTCACTTATTCACTCGCCCGAGTCACCCGAATATCTGCGGAAATCTGCGAAGCTAATGCGCGTTTTGCTAAGTTAGTTTTAGGGTTTTGGGTTTCGTTCTCCTTCTTCTATAAATACCCAATGTAATTCAGAACTAATTATCTTAGTTTTTATCTTTTAGCTTAGCTTTTATTTAAGTTTTAGGAGTAGGATTAGATTAGATTTAAATGCTTTCTTCAAATGCTTTCTTTAATTGTTCTTCAAGTTTTCTCCATTGTTCTTCAAGCTTTCTTTAAGTCTTCTTGCAATTGTTATTAAACTCTTCTTTCAAGTAATCTCATTGAAGTTTTACAAGCTTTCTCTCTTTCTTCCTCTCTCTCTCTCTCTCTCTCTCTCTCTCTCTATTCTCCATTGATGTTGATTTCAAAAGCTTTCTAGGGTTAGCCAAATCAAATCCATCTTTTAGTGGGGAGGAAGGTCAAGGAATTCCAATTCTACTTCCTAATGAGAATTTGGGGGATCCTTGGTAATCCAATCCACAATTTCTTGTTTGTTCGGGGAAATTGCAAAGGTAGATTGAAGATTTGAAGTTTAGATCATCAAAGGTATAATCTCTTGTGCCTAATTTCATTATTAGTTTTATTGCTTTCTATTACATTGCTTTTTATTGCTTTCTTATTTCTTGTTCTTAATTGCTTTCATCTTTTATTGCTTTCTTGATTATTATCATGTCTAGGTTAGTTTATTGCTTAATTTACATAATTTATAGCTTTCTGCACTGAGAAAAACCCCAACGCAAATCGATTACCTCAATTAAGCCTAACGCCCATCCCTGTGGACCGACAACCCTAACTTATAAAACCACAAAAATTACAACCCAACAGGGGGCTAATTACAAACATCATCAGTGATAGTCGTCCAACGGATGCCACTTAAAGGTCTCCGACGATGTCATCAGTGACAGTCGTCCAACGGATGCTACTTAAAGGTTTCCAACGATGTCATCAGCAACAGTCGTCCAATGGACACCACTTAAAGGTCTCCGATGATGTTAGCAGCAGTAGTCGTGCAACGGATGCCACTTAAAGGTCTCCGACGACATCATCAGTAGCGGTCGTCCAACGGATGCCACCTAAAGGTTTCCAATGACTTCATCAGCAGCAGTCGTCCAACGGTTGCCACCTAAAGGTTTCCGACGACATCATCATCATCAACATCTCCAGTCGTCCAACGGTTGCCATCTAAAGGTCTCCGACGACATCACGGACATCTCCAGCCGTACAACGGTTGCCACCTAAAGGTTTCCGACGACATCGTCATCGACATCTCCAATCGTCTAACGGTCTCTACCTAAAGGCCTCCGACGACATGAAAGCGACCATCTTCATTCAGGACGCTGTTGAAAGGCATCATCTTCGCAAAAGACCACCGACAGCCTCCATCTCCTGGTCACAGACGCCAAGCAGTCAACATCTCAGGCTACTTTGACCTTCGTCCTATTCGGACTCGATCAAAGTGGGGGCTCTCTGTAGACACCGGATTTTGTACCGGGATAAGTGTACAAATCAAGAGCAACAAAAAGAGAGGCTAGAACGAAAGCCAAGCCACTAGGTCTCCATCAATCAAAAGCTATCGGGCCAACCCACCATAAAAACCTTCATTTTCCACCATTTCCACATACATATGCCCACCATTTCGAATCCCATTTTTTCCACAAGTCTCTTTGACCCTATTTCTTTTGATGAGAGTAAAGTACACATCATAAGCTTTCTGACACCTTTTGAATTGCCTCAATCGGAGTCCGGACGAAAGAGTTATGGCCGCTCGAAGTTGAACTTAGCAATTTCAAAACCCACGCGGGTTTTAACAATTCTCAGGCCCAGAAATCTGGCCCAGTAAGCAAATCCGGCCCAGAAGTCTGCCAAAATCCACGCGGGTTTTAGATGTCAGAAGCGGCTCAGAACAAAGGCGGCCCAGAAGTGGATCCGGCCCAGCGACTCCAAAACCCGCGCGGGTTTTCTCTTACCTGAAGCGTGTCGTTTTGCTGTCCATGTCAGCGATCCGTGTGTGGGTTTTATAAAACCCGCGCGGGTTTTCTCTTCCAACTGATGGCGTCAATATCTTAATCATTCCCCTGATTTTAGCCCATGTGCATTGACTTCTGCCTTGACCTTCAAAACCCGCGTGGGTTTTATGATTGCATGGCATAATCATGGGGATGTGTCCCCATGATTTTCCCTCCAAACCTCACCTCATTCACCTATAAATACCCCCCTCCATTCCATTCATTCTTCATCAACAACTCCCATAAACCACAACCATTATACTCAAATTCTCACCAACTAACACCATTATTCTATCGAAACTCTCATCAACCATCCTCTCTTATTCTCATTATTCTTCCCCTTATTCTACCAAAATCATCATTCACATACTATCCTACTACCATTCCCATACTCATCTTTCATCCACCAAGTCAAGGGAAGTCAAGGTGTTTCGATCGGCGCATTCGGGTTCCTAAATCAAAGAGGTTCGGTTTTACGTTTCTTTTCGTTATTATTAGTTAATCATGTAATTTGTATTTTATTTTACGTTATGTGTGCATATTTTGTAAACCAAAAACCTCTTGTTTTATAATGCATGTTAAGAATATAAATTTACGAAATTAATTAAACTTCTCCCTGCTTCATTTCATTTTAATGTCGATTTTAGTAGAGTCTGTTTTCTAACAGGCGAATTCGAGAATTCTTATAATTCTCGAATTCGTAACGTTACCCCCAAACTTAGAATCGGATTTCGTAGACCGGAGTTATTTTTATTATTTTTATGGTTTGTCGATTTCCTTAAATCGGTTGGCGACTCTTTATCATTTTATTAATTCTTTTAGTTATTTAAAATAAACGATAATTGCACAAAAATCACTATAAATATTTTTAGTACCACCTTTTATGAATCTAAGGCCACCCAAGAGAAAACGGGCCAGAAGATTAATACAACCCGCACGGGTTTTATTAATTTTCACCCTATTTTCTCTGGGCCGAAGCTGCACAGGGCCGGCCCATGGTGCCATAAAACCCGCGCGGGTTTTATGGTTCCATGACGATCCCTCTGTTGCTTCTTGGGCCTGGATGAAATAATGGGTCGGTACTAAATTTATTAATAAATTATTTAGTGTAATTTCGGATATTTTAATAATATAAAAGAGTTTGTAAAATAAATAAAGTTTCATCACCCCGAAAATGAATTTCGAAAATAAAAATATCCTTATTTAAGGATTAAGCAACCTTAGTCGGCTCCCGATCACTTAAGTAACGCATCCGAAACAATTTCTCCGAACGGGAATTTTCCGGGTCCTACAGATTGGCGACTCCACTGGGGACTTAAACTTAAAAAGAGGGTAAAACTTGAAAAAAATTGAATTAATTTGAAATTGTAAAAGGGAGAAGTTGATTTATTTCGCGATTTGATATTTCTTTTTAGGCATCCTTTGCATACCGGGTCACTAATCGCGTCTTTTGACATGTTAGCACAAAAGTGACAGTTAAGTTATACCTAGATAATTCCCTCGAGAGCGGGCGGGCCACTACTTGTGGGATGCACCCTACATCGCCAAGCATTTGGTCCCCTCTCTCCTCGCGTTACACTCAAAGAGCTTCCTTGAAGTTCTTTGAGCAATACCTCACACTCCTTACCTAAGGGTATGGAGCACGGAGATGAAAACGTGCAGTAGGCCATGTAATCCAACCATAGAAAAATCTATGAACATAGAGCCTTGGTTTAGGGTCTCCCTTCATGTTGTATGCTATATGCTATGTGCTACCCCTTCCCCTTTTCCTTTTGTTTTAGAGTCGACTCTAGTTTAGAGATTTTGTTCTAGTCCATATAAAATTTATTGGGTTGAGAAAATGATTATTTATTAATTAAAATAATTAACCTAAAAGGCATCATGGTTAGCCCAAGTGGAAAGCCCATTTATGTTTAAGGGATGATTATTTTAATTAATAAATAAAAATTGACTCGCCTTTGATGATATTATGTGGCCCTTTACGAAATTCTCTTAACAAAAGGTCTAAAAATTAATTAAAAAGTCCAACAAAGTTAATGGATATCGTTTTAGACTGTATAATAGTCACTAGGCTTGAATAAATTAATATGTCAATTTAATTAATAAATCCATCATATTTATGGCCGGCTCGTTGTTAGGCCCAACCATATTGGATTTGTCAATTAAACCCATAAATTAATTATAACTCGCTTATTGTTGGCTTTGTTCAGTCCTTTACAATATCCGTTTTCCTTGAGTAAATAAATAAAGCTTGTTCTATGTGTAAATATATGTCTGTATGTTAGAGTCTGACCTAATTTTGAGATATTTTTTAGTTCGCGTAACAATCATTGGGTTGAGAAGAAATAAATTTATAAACTCGATTAATTAACCTTAAATGTTACGGTCGGCCCGGAAGTGAGGCCCATCCGTTTTAAAGGTTAATTATCCTTGTTTATCGATTCATTTTAACTCACCTTTGATGATTTTATTCGGCCCTTCTCAATATTCTCTTACTCATGGTCCAAAGAAAATTGATTAATAATCAAACAAAGTCAGTGTGTGTTGTTCTAGCCCGCGTAATAGTCTCAAGGTTAGAGAAAATAAAAAAATAAATTTATAAACTTGATTATTAAGACTGACAAATCCATGGTCGGCCCATTGTTAAGCCCATCTATGGTGGAATTAATAATTGAGTTTATAAGTCTGTTTTAACTCGCCTTTTGACGGCTTTATTCGATCCTTTACAACATCCACTTTTCTTGAGTTAAATAAATAAATGTGTTGGGTCACAATAAAAAAAAAGGAGTGTTAGTGTGTTAAGCATTATTCTAGTCCGCATAATAGCCAAAATAGCTTGAGCTGTCTGAGTTGTGGGCTGAGTTACGGATTCTCCTTAAAACGGTCGGCCTGTGGATTGGGGCCCATCCGAATTGAGAAACACTGACTTAAGTCTATCAACTTGTGATCTGCTCGCTATATTTGACTTTATCCGGCCCTTTATAATGCTCTTGTTGTAAAAAGTGTTGTTGTTTGGATTATATAGAGGTTATGACCACGCAACCTGTTGTTTCCTGAGTCAGTATATAGGTGTCTTACAATAGTCTTGGATGAGTCTTTGCTTCAGAGTCTACATGTAAATGTCTTTCGGTCTTTAGAAAGTATCATACAAGGTCGTGTCATAAGTGAGTCTTTTCCTGGGTTAATGTGTGTTTGTCTCTTTTAGAAAGTCCATTGTAAACCCAAGTCATGGGTGAGTCTTTGTTTTAGAGTCAGGATATGAGTGTCTTCTTCTTTAGAAAGTGTCATATAAGGTCTAGAATGAATCTTTGTGTTAGTGTCTGCATGTGAGTGTCTTGCATTCATTAGAAAGCATCATATAAGGTCTAGAATAAATTATTGTGTTAATGTCTCCATGTAAGTGTCTTGCATTCATTAGAAAGCATCATATAAGGTCTAGGATGGGTCTTTGTGTTAGTGTCTGCATGTAAGTGTCTTGCATTCATTAGAAAGCATCATATAAGGTCAAGATGGGTCTTTGTGTTAGTGTCTGCATGTAAGTGTCTTGCATTCTTTAGAAAGTATCATATAAATTCATAAGTCATGTAAACCCATGTCATGGGTAAGTCATTTTCCAGAATCAACATATGCATGTCCTGCATTATAGAAGTCTCCTATAGGGTCTAAGACGTGCAAACCTATGCCATGGGTCAGTCGTTGAGTCATTTCTCGAGTTACGTGCAAGTGCCTTTCATTCTTAGGAATTCTCATATAAGGTTTAAGTCATGGGCAAATTTGTGTCTAGAGTCATCATATAAATATCTGTCTTTTTAGAAGCCTAATGTAAACCCATGTCATAAGTTAGGATTTTCAGGTCAACATATAGGCATTTGCACTTTAGGAGGTCTCATATAGGACATGTAGACCCATGTCGTGGGTAGGTCTCTTCCTTGAGTCGGCATATAGAGGTCTTGCATCCTAGGAAGTCCCATATATATCAGTTAGCTCTTTCAAACCTATGTCCTAGGTGAGTCTCTCACGAGTTAGCATATAGGCGAAGTCCATGTAGGTCATTTAGGTCATGCATGCATTGGGACGGGTTTTTCTTCATTTGTCTAGTGTCAGGTCAAGGCCTGAGCTAACCATAAAAGGAATATCTGGATGACGAGAAATTCTGCAACTACCATAGATCCCGAGGGAACAACATGGAGAATTGTTAGACTGTGGATTCCCCATACGAGGACAAGGAGAGCACATCATCAAAGGAGCTTTAGAAGTAGCTACATTCCTGGTTGTCAAGCATTTCATGCTCAGAGTTTGTTATAGTCAGTTCTTCATTCATTTCTTTGCTCTTGTTGCTATGTGATCAAACAGAATTTCATGCTTGTGTTTTTTACTTGAGTTGAGAAGTTCTCTCATCTATCCATCATCCGTGCAAACCAAGTCTGACAATTTTCATCTTCCCTTATCCTTCCATCTTTGTTGTGTACCTCGTTCCCATCTTTTATTTTATTGAATCCAGGGTTTAATTAAAGAAAAAAAAAGAAAAATAAAAAAAAGGAAAAAAAGAGAGAAGCCATTTTGCACTCATCAAGTTGGCTGGGCAAAAGGAGAGAAGACCAAAATCATCCGTCTCTTGAAAATGGACATCTCTATGCTCCTAGACTAGCAACTCAACCAAATGTGTTGAGGACAGGGGGCTTGAACCCAACCTTCATTTCATCACCCACATTACCCTCATCTTTTCATCCAATCTCGACTTACCACCTACCACTTACATCTTTGACCTCCCCATCAAACCTCAACCCTTTTCAAACCCTTAACCCAATCCAAAAGGTGTGTTATGACCAAAAGAGAATAGGAGTCAACCCATGAAGAAGGAGTTTGAAAAAAAAAAAAAAAAAACCTTAGCCTTGACCAACCTGGTCATTCTCCTCATGACCAATCCATATCTACCCAAAGCCAAAAGGTGCGTTGTAACTAATGTCATCAGAAAGGCGAACAGGAGTCAATCCCATGGAGAAGAAAGTTGAAAAAAGAGAAAAAAAAAGAGTAAAAAAAAATGTGAAAAAAGTGAAAGCAAAAAAGCCAGAAAAATGGAGTTCAGAAAAAAAAAAGAAAAAAAGTTGAGAAGGAGATGAAACAAGAAAAATGAAGAAAGAAAAAAAAAAGGGATTAGAGGAGAATAAGAAGTGAGAACGCGAAAATAAGAGTCATGTACACCTCAGAAAATCTCGTCTCAAACCTTCACCTCATCATCCATACACTTCAGCCTCCTATAACCTTCACAAACCTTTCATCCATCCATAACCTGCATATGAACCCTCAAACCTTCATAACCATCTTTTGGAACCGTTAAGCCTTCCTCGAGCCACTATCCATCAAAGTTGCGCTTAAAGAATTACGACTGGCCAGATTCCACCTTGGATACGTAGGAAAACTTCTTTGAGGCCCGACCGCTACAAGGAGCATCTTTTGTCCTCAAAATGTTGGTCTTTGAGAGAAGAAAAAAAAAGAAAAACAAAGAGAGGCTAGCTTGGAATCCCAGGCTAGGCAAAAGGAGAGTGAGAGAATAAGAGTGGCTACTTGAAAACCCGTCAGGGCAGGTTAGGCAAAAGGAGAGGAAACCCTGGATTCTATCTTTCATCATCATCTTCCTTCCATCAAACTTGGACATCATCCCACAACCATGTTCCAACCTTTTCCCAAGAGATAATGTCTTACCCCATTTGACCATCTCTTCACCCTTTCAAGACACGATCATTCTTGAGTGTCTCCCTATCTCATTCATCAATAAACTCTCATCTACCATCCATTTCAACCTTTTCTCAAGAGATGATGTCTTACCCCATTTGACCATTTCTTCACCCTTTCAAGACACGATCATTCTTGAGTGTCTCCCTATCTCATTCATCAATAAACTCTCATCTACCTTTTCTCAAGAGATGATGTCTATCCCATTTGACCATTTCTTCTCCCTTTCAAGACACAATCATTCTTAAGTATCTCCACATCCCATCTCTTTCCCCAAACATTTTCTAACCAACCCTTTCATCCCATCTCCCCCTTTGAGGACTTTTTCAGCTCGGCCTTTAATGCAAGTGTGAGGCTCTATTCTTAATGCCCACTCTTAACACACCTAAGTGTGGCTTACTTCTCAACAAGAGTGAAAGTCGTCCACATCAGATCAGCGGATAACTGGCAACCACATGATCATGAGCAGACTTAGAAGCGGCTACTGTAAACTGGGGGCTCGCGCTACCTTTGAGCCATCGTTCAAGACATTTATCGGAGATAGCTTCTAAGAGGGACACTTACTTCCTATCCTACAAGGTTCTACATCTTCATAAGCGTCCTAATAGTGGTCTCATTAAGAAAAAAAGAGAGAGAGAAAAACAAAAGAAGAAGAAAAAAAAGAAAAAAAAAGAAAAAAAAAAGAGAGAGAAAAGAGGGGCTAACTTGAAAACCCTTTGGGCAAGTTAGGCAAAAGGAGAGATTGAGACTCACTACCAAAGACTATGCCTCCTCCTATTCTATGGTCCCCATGCATCATCTCGTCAATCCACATCGAAACTGGGGGCTTGTAAATCTCCAAGGTGCTCTCCAAAGCAGGACAATGTCATCAAGAGTCTACGCCAAACCGGGGGGCTTGCCATACATCATCATACATTTGCAAGCAATCAAGCTCATCTACAAGATCATTCGAGAAGCACATTCTTCAGGCTTGTTGCCTCCATCATCGTTCCTTGTTCCGTGGATCGAAACATTACACATCCTAAATTTTCCTGAAATTCCTCACAGGTGGCCTTGACCCTTAAGAAGTCTTTGTCTTAGGAAAGCTTTGTCTTATAAAATCATTGTCCAAGAAAATCTTTGTCGGGAGGTTGCCTGCATTGCATGTGTAGAATAGCATAAAAGCATCATGCATCTATCCTGTCCAAGCATAATAGGTTTTCATTACATCCATGTGTCATGACAGAGTTTCATAGAGTCAGTTTGTTTTGCATAGAGTCAGTTTGTCTTGCATAGAATCGGTCTGTCATACATAAAGTCAATAGTCATGCATTCCATAAGTTTGCATTATATCCATAAGTCGCGTCAAAGTCACATAGAGTCAGTTTGTTTGGCATTGAGTCGGTCTTTTGAGCATTGAGTCAGTCTGTCATACATTGAGTCAGTCTGTCATGCATTGAGTCAGTCTGTTGTCCATTGAGTCAGTCTGTCATGCATTGAGTCAGTCTGTTGTGCGTTGAGTCAGTCTGTCATGTATTGAGTCAGTTTGTTGTGTATGAGTCAGTTTGTCGTACATAATGTCGATAGTCGTGCATGAATGCTTGTGTCAAAAACAAAAAAAAAACAAAAATATTAGAGGCACGGGCTTCCTCTATGGTCATGTTCTGGATTCGGATCATCCAAGCCCATCATGGTTTCCACTAACATTAGAGGCACGGGGTTGTAGCTTCGGGACATGTCGTCGACGATTTGGATCACATTCGTCGGTCCGGTTCTTTTGCCGCCAAGATAGAAGCAAAACTCACCGAGGAGACATAATACGAGCGCTCGCTCTCGTATCACAGGACCGTATTCCAAGGTATCGGGAGATTGAAAATATTGAACTATGGTTTGGAAGTGTACCTTTTCTCCGAATATTGCGCTTCCGATGACCCGAGAAGGAAGACATAAGAGCTCCTTGTATTGCTTAGGGATGTCCGTTGGCGTTGGAGGTGACGTCGGCCGAGCGAAATGGTTTGTCCCTAGGATTGAGGGCGCTTCCTCTGAATCCCAAAAAGTTTCCGCCGCACGGAGAAAATCGTGATTAATTCTCACTTGACGAAGACTCATCAAGCTCATTAACTTGTATCTTCCGAGCTCTTTCTTCTCTTCCTTGGACAAGGTGCTCATCCATGTTGCAAGTTTCTTCTCAAATGCCATGAGAATTGGGAGATTTTCTTTGAGTTTTACGAGACTATGTTATGAAGGCTTTGAAGTGATGATGAGGAGTGATGATTATATGCATAACATGAGGTATTTATACAGCTTCATGTATGATCAAAAATGGAGAAAAACAACCAGCAACGATCACATAGTCGTTGCCCTCCATATCCCATGATTTCAGCCCATCAACAACGGCTAGCAAAAAAAAAAGAGAAAAGAAAATCAAAACACGCGCGGGTTTTGATATGCCCAGATCCACGCGCGCGCCTGTCCAAGCCCAGGCTCAGGGCCTGCTGAAGAGAAAACCCGCGCGGGTTTTCAGTCGTCATGGGCCGCCTCTCCGCAGCTCGGCCCACCTGTTTCTCATTGTAATTGGGCCTTGGAATTAATTTGGCCCGTTCGTGCATTTGTAATGTTTCGGATCTTTACCCATTGATGCTCGGTTCTGAAATTTTTGCTCGAGTCTACTCTTACACTTACGTTTTTGTTTTCTTTTCTTTTTGGGGAAGCGAGATTAAGTTGGGATTAATCCCGTCATGTAGAAAGTCTTTCAGATATGCATTAATAAAATAAAATCGTGCATTCACCAAAGTAAGAAATAAAATTCATAAGAGTATTGCATTAAAATAAACAAATAATAAAAAAAAAAGAGTACAAGTTAGTCCTGCATAACAAAAGTCTAAAAAAAAATGTGCATAGAGTTTTTGCTTGTCATCAGTTTGATCACCACAGGGAGCCCGAATCGCCACTGTCTTCAACCGGGTCGACACCAGCATGAGAAGTCCCAACGTTGAAGGCACCAGCCGTGCCGAAATAGGTGTCCCAAGAATAGTAGTCAGGACCAAGAGCCGACTGCGGTGGCCCAGATAAGGGAACCTCGGAAGGATGCACGCTCGACGGTGAGGATATGGAATGCTCGTGCGAACCGGCTAGCCACGAATGGTCAGGAACGTGCCACTCAACAGAAGGGGTAGCCCATACTGGACCAGTTCCGTAACCGGGGGCTGGCTAACTAGAAGATGTAGATCCTCCTAGCCAAGAATGTTGGGGTGCAGACCATTCTTGCGTACCCGTTGGCCATGGACTCATTCCAGGGGTCGGGACTGGCCATCCAACAGAATAAGAGCCAGAGCCAAAAGAGGAGGCTTCATATGGTGCAGGACGTGAAGTAGCGTTATCCGCTAGGGCTTGACCGCCAGGATACCGCACGGATGCACCTGAATCATGGTCCCTCACCACAAGCTCCCAACCACGACGAGCAAAACACACTGAAGCCGGAGTGCGGCGAGAATGAGAAGGCCGGTTGGAAGCACTAGACTCCGAAGCATATTCCACCCAATAGGAATGAGGTTGGGTATCGCCACTATACCCAACACTGTGATGTGACCCCCCTTGGCCAAGTTGTTCCTCCAAGGACATCTGAGCCATTACCTCCTACATAGGACGGCGACCTCTGCTGCTAGATCTGTTATGATGGGACCCAGTTGAATGATGACCCTCGATCATTATGCCTTTGCCGCGACCCTCTGGTACAAATGCTAGAGGAGGACGAGAGGATCCACCAACCTCTTCCCGAGATCGGCCCCGGGAAGAATACTCCCCTGCCGAAGAGTGACGTGGGGGCTCAGTACGAGGGACCCCTGCAGTAGAACGCCGAGAGGGATCCCGAGGAACGGACTCTGCATCAGCTTCCACATCAGCCCTTCTGGTGGTGTTCCCGCGATACCTGCCTGAGCCGGTAAATGCCCGTTCAATGTGCTTCAGCATAGTACTCCACTCCTTGGTCACTTGATTGAAGACATCCCATCTTGGCTGAAAGATGATTAGGCCAAGGTTAGACATTGTATAAATGACATAAAAAAAAGAAGCAACATGAAGACTTACCGGTTTCCGATCAAACTCTTGGAGTGCAGAGCATTGACTGTTAGTCTCTACATCCAAGAAACCGCCAATCCTTCTTCTCGCCGGTGGTGCCTCCGCCTCAGCGACCTTAGCATAGGGCCCCAGCTGCAAACTTTACGGTTAGGAATTAGCCAAAAACACAACAAAAAATCTAAAGGAAGAAGATACCTACCACCCGGGGCGCTAAACGGCTCAGATAGTGTTGAAATTCTTCATCGAATTGCTCCTGTGGGACATTATGCACAAGATTATCGAAGTTTCGACCACGAATCCAATCTCCCTAGGCACCCGGAGCGACGCGCCATGGCTCGAACATGTGCTCTGGAGGATCCTGGGGTATAAGGCCGGGATATCCACCCAGGATTTGTCTCGTAGCTCTCTCCCCCAATTACCATATGAAGCCTGAGGGTCCCTCCATCAGGATGCGGAGGCGAGTATCATGCTCCACCGTTTGCAAAGGGGTAGGCAATCCGCTCAAGTCAAACTCCGCCCATGGACACTAGTTCACGTGGTCCTGTGAAAGAAAGAGAGTCACTTCAAGGATAAAAGCAAAATAAATAAAGGCGCTAGGTATAAAGAAATACCGAGGTGAGATTATCCAGCATAAGACAAATGCGATCGAGACTACCCGACTGGAATTTCTTCCCACGAACGGCCTCGGTAGACCAGCGTTCAGCAGCTGGGACTATCTTATTCTTCTTGGAGCGAATGCCCAAAGACAGAATATACTCATATGCCCATGACTGCATGAATGTAAAGTCAAAGAAGGATCGAAAGAGTAGCTAAACTACAAAGAGAAGAGTCTCGGGGACATACCTTGAGCACCTTCCACAGAGAAGGGTCGTACTGATAGCGAGTATGAGAATCGTGGAGGTAAACCGGATCGGTATCCTGTGAAAGCCTAATGCCACGGCGAAGCCAGAGGATGAAGTTCGCGTAAGCCGCCTTGCCCCAAGACAAGTTCCGGACATTATTTAAGTCCAGAAGATTTTGAAGCCACGTCAAAGTGATGTTATCACCCCGGTTGGCGAATAGAGTAGCAGAAATGATGTACACCAAGAAAATGAAGCGGCTTTGATCCCCAGGCAAGTTCTGGAAGTTGGCGTCACGAATGGCCGCCTCGAAGTGCGCGTAAGCAAGGTTGGAAAGGCCCTGTCCTTGGCCTAAGCGCGCTGATACTGGACCATGAAGATCCAAGACCATTGGCGGAATCTCGGTGTCGAAAACTACATCATGCTCGCCCCAAGGAAGACCAGTGATCATGACAAAATTTGTAGGGGTAACCATCATCTCGCCCACAGGCAGATGAAAGGAGTTGGTGGTGTCCCAAAGTCTTTCAGCTATGGCACGACCTATGACACGGTATGTACGACCCTTCCAAGCCACCAAACATATTCAGAACGGCATGAGTCCCGCCGCGATCAAGGTGTGGTCAACAAAGTTCCCAGGAATCGAGGTGGCTACCTTAAGGGGATCCTTTAGGACACCGTGGGTTTTCAAGTTATCCTTCTAAAGGCAAACTGAAGGGACCAGTTAAAGTTAGAGGTTCATCTAAATACATTGGGCCAAGCCATATTCTTTCGGGCCCTAGCTGGACCCAACACCAACACTGGGCTCACAGCCACGGCCCACAAGATAAATAAATTGGAAAACAAAAAAAAAGCAGCAAAAAAAAAGGGGAGAGCAAAACAATAAAGCAAAAAGAAGAAAAAAATTCTATGCGGCCCAAATGAATCGGCCCAGCAGAACGAAAACCCGCACAGGTTTTTGTTCTCTGATGGGCCGCACATCTAGGCCCAATGTCCTCTTTGGCAGCCTACAGGACAGAAAACCCGCGCGGGTTTTCTCTTTGCTATGAGCCGCTTTCTTTGGGCCGAGCATGCACTGTTTTGTTTCTCTTAGGCCCAGGTTTGGTCTGTCTCTCAAAATGGATTATCGTTGTAAATAAATGCATATGCATCAATTTAAAGCATGCTTACAATAATGAAAAATCGACAAGACATGAAAAATAAATTCGTGCTTGCTCATTTTTTGTTAAACTAACCTTGCCATGGGAACGGTAGAACCAATCATGGTTCCAAGGCTGAATAGTAAGGTCCGAAGGGTCGGCGTTCGCCCCCGGAATAAAGTTGCGACGTGAACACATCTCGTGGGACCATGCCGCCGCATGTGGAAGAGGAGGATTCCTATGACCTCGGGGATGCATCTTCCAAAGAACTCAAATTATCTTCAAAGAACAATTTTCTAAAGAGAGAAGGAGAAGCTAGAGAGATAAGGAAGAGTTGAAGGTGCGGGTGAATGAGGTGAGTGGAGCTTGGTATTTATAGAAACGTTGAGTGAATATGAACCGCTCGTTTTTAGGACCCGCCTCGAGTTGCCAAATGCGTTTCATTGGTCGAAAATCCAAAGGTCATCACTTTGCCACCCAAAGAGGAGACATGGTTGCGTGGCACATTCTCATCCACACAAATGCATGGCCCACCTTTGATACCCTTCACGAGGAGAAGAAAAAGGAAAAAAAAAACAAGATCAAAACCCGCGAGGCTTTTAGACGCTCTATGGGCCCAATTCTGGCGGCCCAGCACCTTTCAACGGCCCAGTGAAGATTATAAAACCCGCACGGGTTTTCTACCAACAAAATCCAAATTCAGCGGCCCAAGATCCTGCGGCCCAGCATCTTTCAACGGCCCAAAGACCGTGGCCCAAGGGTTCCCAAGATTCAAGTAAAAAATCTGAACTCATTTGCATTTGCGAAAACTAATACTTACTTTTCTGATAATTTTCAGGTTGCCACATAAAAGAGCACCATCATCTGGTCGCCGCTAAAAGGGACCATCCATCGACAGGTTGCCGTATAAAAGAGCACCATCATCGGGTCGCCGCTAAAAAGGGACCATCCGTCATCCGGTTGCCGCATAAAAGAGAACCATCAGCGCCAGTCATCCAACGGTTGCCACCTAAAGGGCTCCAACGATGTTTTCAGCAACAGTCGTCCAACGGGTTCCACATAAAGGACCCTGACGATGTTAGCAATAGCAGTCATTCAAACGGATTCCACTTAAAGGTCTCCAAATGACATTCTTAGCATCGGTCGTCCAACGGTTACCACCTAAAGGTTACCGACAATCTCTTCATCGGCAGCAGTCGTTCAAACGGGTTCCACTTAAAGGTCTCCAAACGACATCCTCAGCATCAATCGTCAAATGGTTGCCACCTAAATGTTATCGACGACACCATCAGTAGCAACGTTACCTGGTCGCCATGTAAAAGAGCACTGCTAGCATCAAGACAGACATCAAGTCTACTTTTACCTTCGTCCTATTCGGACTCGATCAAAGTGGGGGCTCTCTGTAGACACCGGGATTTGCACCGATATAATCCTGACTTATCAAGAGTTTAAGTGAAACATCTGGGCCGGATACATCATTGGGCTAATATAACAAGCAAAGCAAACAAAACAAGTTTAAGGCGGCCCACTATCAAGAACAAAACCTGCACGGGTTTTGATTAAAGGAAGCGGCCCAAAACCAGAACAGGCCCAAGGCGTGCCCCAGCCCAGAGGCTTCAAAACCCGCGCGGGTTTTCTTTTACCTAAGCGCGTCGTTTTGGCTCCGTCCACGTCAGCGATCCATGCCTGGATATTATAAAACCCGCGCGGGTTTTAATTTCCAGAAGTTGGCGCCAACATCTTTGATCATCCTTGATTTTAGCCCACATGGTTTGACCTTCTGCCTTGACCTCCCATAACCCGCACGGGTTTGGATCTTGCATGGAGATGGAGAGCATGATCCTAGGGATGTGTCTCCCTCCATTTCCCTCAAAATCCCTCACCTCATCACCTATAAATACCCCCTCATAATCACTCTCATCTCACCAACAATCATCCTCTATCACCCTTATTCTACCAAATTTCCACCAACTAATATCATTATTATCACCTAAACTCTCCTAACATTCCATCACCCACTCTCTAGTTCTCTTCTAATCACTTGTGTTATATCCATATTCACCCTCATACAATTCTTCTAAAACCATTTGCACCCTTCCATCTAAGTTCCAAGTCAAGGCAAAGTCAAGAAATTCAACCGGCGTATTCGGGCTCCTAACGTCAAAAGAGGTTCGCTTATATGTTTCCTTTCATTATTATTATTTAATCATGTAATTTGTACTTTATTCTCATTATTTGTGCATATTTTGTAAACTAAAAATCCATCTTTATATTGTATGTTCAGAATATAAACTTGCGAAATTAATTAAACTTCTCCCCGCTCAATTTCATTTTAATGTCAATTTTAGTAAAGTCTGTATTCTGACAGGCGAATTCGAGAATTCTTATAATTTTCGAATTCGTAACCTTACCCCCGGACTTAGAATCGGGTTTTCATAGACCGGAGTTATTTTCATTAATTTATGGTTTGTCGGTTTCCTTCAATCGACTGGCGACTCTTTTATTCTTTTTATAATCCGTTTAGATATTTAATCTTAGAATTTGCACTAAAAATAATTAAAAATGACTTAACATTTCCCATTCATCACATTCAAGGCTAAAGCCGAGAGAAAATGGGCCATGAAACTATAAAACCGCACGGGTTTTACCATTTCTAACTCATTTTCTCTGGCCCAGGAAAGCGCACGGCCCAGCCCAAGTCCAGTCAAAACCTGCGCGGGTTTTGACAGTTCTTGGCGGTCCGGTTGCTTTCCTTTGGGCCTGAGTTTGTTGTTTGGGCCGGTTTTAAGTTATATTTAATATATTTTTGGCGTAATTTCAAGTATTTAAATGATAAAAACGGATTTGTAAAATAAATAAAATTTCACCACCCCGAAAATGAATTTCGAAAGTAAAAATATCCTTATTTAAGGATTAAGCAACCTTAGTCGGCTCCCGATCACTTAAGTAGCGCATCGCGGAGAAAAGGGGTGCACCCTTTCCCGGGGTCCTACACCCACCGATCAACTGCCATGCTGGCAATCCGCGTGAAGGAAAATTACTGGCTCCATGGCCTTGCGCATGCATTTGGATTCTGGCGCCAAGAATTCCCTCCCATGTAATTGTGATCCCATGATCACAGCCTTTGACGTTTGACCCTTGATCTGAGCAAGGCCATACGACCATTCTATTTGCATGGAGGGCATGATCTTTGGGTCATGCCTCCTCTCCTTCCATCTTCATCAACCCCTCCTTCACCTATAAATACCCCTTCATTCTTCCATCCATTTCATCAACAATCATCACCAACAATCACCATCCACTACTATCTTCAAAACTCCTCCATTCATACTATCTACTTTGATCCAACCATCATCCATATTCCTCCATAATCTCCATTCTCCACCACCTTCAAATAGCCATCACTCCAAGAATCTCAACTAAGCCATATTCAAGTGTTCATCGCAAGGAGCCGGATCTTCCTTCCATCGTATCAAAGCTTAAAGTGAGGTTTGTCCATCTTTTGGTTTCAATAATGTAATTTATTTTCATGTATCACTCTATTTGTACATTCGTTTTATAAAAACCTTTATATTTTATTCTTGCATGATTTGGAATATAACATCGTGAAATTCATTAAACTTCTCCCCGCTCATTTCCATTTCAAGTTCGATTTTAATAGAGTGTTTTTAAATAGGCGGACTCTAGAATTATTTAATTCTCGAATTCGTAACCTTGCCTAGGGATTCAGAATTCGGGTTCGTAGACCGGAGTTATTTTCTTTTTTTTTGGTTTGTCGATTTTCTTAAATCGGCTGGCGACTCTTTCTTTATAACCCTTTTTTATTATTATTAAATACACATGTTTATTACATCGAAAAATCTATAAAATGATTTATTTACTCCCATATTCTAATCCGGAGCTAGCTCAAGAGAAAATGTCGAAGAAGTTATCATAAGCCACGTGGCCTATGAATATTTCTAAGCATTTTCTGTTGGGCCAAAGAAGCACAAGCCCAACCCTGGCAACATCACAGGCCCCGCGGCCAATGATGGCCTCTATTGGCCCGTGTGCTCTCTTCTTGGTCCGGGTTTGAATTGGAACTCGTATTAAATCATTTGTAAATTAATTCGGTGTAATTTCAAGTGTGTAGATAATAAAAATCAGTTCTTAAACGAATAAAAGACCCCCTGTCAAAAATGTTTTCATAAAGTAAAAAATATCCTTATTTAAGGATTAAACAACCTTAGTCGGTTCCCGATCACTAAGTAGCGCACTCGAGGTGAAAAGGTTGGAAATCCTTTTCCCCAGGCTCCTACAGATACTCTAAGGTTGTTGGTGCTCCATGAGTAGCAACTTTAGCAGTTCCCTATCTTGCTTTTTGTCACCACTCTACTGTATGAATTACTAGAGTTGGTAATACTTCTCCTAGGTCTTTGTGACGGAAAGTCGACATTCTTCCCCGAAGATAGATTGGCTAAAATCTTCGCGGCCATATCTTCTTCGTGGAGAGTTTTTTGAAAGCCTTGGTTTCAGAGATGGAGATGACGGTAGAGATTGTCCCACCGAGCATGCCAAAATTTGTAACCACAAATTTTCGAGTCTAAAATTAATTAAGACAAGAAATTAACATGGACAAATATAATTTATATTGATTTCAAAGAATTTGGGTACAATTTCTATCATATTTGTTACAAGATGAACAAATTAAAATCCTCTAATTCGATCGCTGTCGTCTTGTTGAAGGAGGGCAGATGGGCTTGAATCTTGATCAAGAAGTTGTTGAATCTCTAGAACAAACGACGCGTAGTGAAGGGTTTGTTGTTTAATTCTAAAGAGAGTCTTCTTGAGAATTAAATTTTTCTCTCCCCTTAAATGAAAGTGAGTGGTCATATTTATAGAGGAGAGGCTTCCTCTTTTGGGTGACTTGTTAGTCTTCTTGGGCCATTGACCGGGCCTTGGATTTGAGTTGACTTGACAGTCCATTTGACTTTTTCTTGGGTATTGAATTAGTAGTCGATTTGACTATGACTTAAGCTTTGACTTGATAATCAGCTTGAGCGAATTTCACTTAAATAAATTTTATTAATTTATTTGAACCGAGCAAAATAATCAACTAAATTTACTTTAACTTTTGGCACTATTTTGATTTTTTTTTAGTGTCTACAGACCTATATGGTATCTAATGACAATGAAAAATCATAATGAGAATGATAATTTATAATAGGAATTAGAATGAGAATGGATTTATGAATTTTCAAGTTCCTTGTTTGTTAAATGGTAGTTCAAAGTAGTAGCGAGACAGGGAATAATAAAATGCACATTAATTTACGAAAATACCCTTAATTAATTTTAATAGAGTGATCAAGTATCGGTAATATTAAGTATATATGAAGATAATATTAGTCTTTAAGTTGATTTATGAATTCTCAGTATGAATAATCACTCCTCACCTTGGTAATAAATTATTGGGAGTTTGGGGTTTCTATTGTCATTCTCAATCCCTCATTTTTTTTACAATTTCCATAAAATAAATATGAAAATTGTATTACCAATTTATGTATTCTCATTCCCATTTTATGCGTTCTCATTTCCATCCCTGATGTCAATTGCCCCCCTAAGGTTCTTCCCTTTTCATTTTGGATTCTTTCAACTTTTTTTTTTTTTGGGGGTTGTGTGGGTTAGGGTTGCCTACTGGAAGTAAAATAGCACAGTCAAAGACTTTGCCTTTTAGTTCCAGACCTCGAGTACCTACCGATCTAAGCGTGTCAAATCCCAAAACATTTGAGGGTATGTTTGGTGAGATAAAAGGAATGAGATTAAGGTGGAATGGGTTCTTATTCATTTTTTAGATGTTTGGAGAATATGTTATGGAATAGAATTATTATTCCAAGGGATTTCTAATCCCTCCCAAATGGGGGGAATTAGATACCTCTCATAATTGGGTGGAATGAATTTCTATCACAGAGGGATAGCTATGTATATTAAAAGGAAAAATAAAATCAATTTTATTATGTTTCTACGTTTTACATCTATTGTTATTTTTATCCAACAAGAACCCTAAACAGAGAGAGGGAAGAGAAAGAAGAGGAACAGTAGCCCAGCAGCTCCATCGCCGTTGCTTCTAGCACTGCACCACCGTGATATTGCTGCTGTCGTCACATCTGAAGCCACCGCATCCGACACTCCGAGACTTCGGTCTCTGTGTTTTCCCCCTTCTACCCTAAAATTTTCTTTTCTGGCACTTAATTTGTATCTTATGTGGGATATATTCTGAATGTTGTGAAGATTTTGTGAAAATAGGGATCCTGAAAATTGTTTCTTCAGTCTCTGTATTTTTCCTTGTAGCAAATTTCTTCAATTTTATTCATACATGGTTGACGTATTTGGGGTTTTTTCAATTACTTTCTACTGTTAACTTTCTACTGCTATTATTGAAGAGAAAAATGCTTTGGATCCCAAACTTTGTTACCATGGACAAACAAGATGACATAGAAAGGCCATATTGAGGCACAAGATACCCTGTTTGCAAAATGGGGGCATCATTTATCAATAAGACACCATAGGTTGCCTTCTAGCTTCAACTGTTAAGGATGTGAATACAATGAGTTAACTTCAATTTTTCAATTTTACAATACGTATAAAAATATGTTGAACAAAAAAAAAAGTTGAAAAATATGTATTACAATGATTAATTATTAAAGAATGCGAAAATTAATTACAACTAATGAAAATATCAAATTCTTTCACAATAATATATCCTACAATACATACAATAAGTCAAAAATAAAAATAGACTTGATTCCATTCCATAACTATTCACCAAACAGTAGAAATGAAATTTAATTTCATTCCAGTTTTTCTCCAAACAATATCAGTCAGGGTTTACTTCCACGTGCAAAGAAGAGTTGCAAAGAGATTAACAAGACATAATAGTAATGAGACAGGTTGAACTTTATCTAATATTTGAGAATCATGACTAGAAGCATCGTCAGAATCATCAAATTAAAGATATCAAGATGTTATCAGTTAAACTTGATGAAATTTGAACATTTTAGTCGTTCAGCTGAGAGGACTTGCTTAACGAACAAAACACAAGTTCTGATTCCCCCCACCCTCAACAAAACAAACAAAGCTATGGGAAGCATTCAGGAAGTTATTGCAAGTTACTTCTCCTCTTGCTCTGTGGGTTACGGTGACTTGAAAGTTTGTCAAACAAAAATCCCAGCAGTAATACGCTGTCTCATTGTTCTCCAGAAAGAAGTTTGTAAAACATCCTGTAGGCTTCTATGACTTCAAGATACCACATTGCCTCTTGGTTTGGATGTGCCGAAAGATCAACTATCTTGTGAACCTGAAAACAATAATACAACATGCCGAAAGCCATAGATCAGAAACGAGGGTCCACTGCAGCTGCAAATTTAAATTCAAATTTGGCTCCAGTCCTCAGGGGAATTTTGTCGAACACTTGGTGGGCAACTTGTAATATTAGTTTAAAGTTAAGGTGAAGCAATCGACCTTTATGGAAGGAATGCCATCATCAGGGATCAAGAATACTCCAACGACCATCACATACATTCCTTGAGGTACATTCAAAATGGGGGAAAATCAGCCAAATTCAAACGCAATTGCGGAAGAAAACCAAAGGAAATGAGAGATGAAAAGTACCAAGTTGGCAGTGGTTGAGGGTGAGGAAATCGGGAGTGACAAGGAGTTGGATGACACCGGAGGCATCATCGAGGGTGAAAGTGGAGCGATCAGGGGAGATGGAGACGATGACTCCCTGGACCCAAGCGCGCTGGAAGAGGATGCCGCCGTAAGTGAAGGATGACTGAGAAGGTGACTGCTTCGCTTCCTTCAGCTGCCCGCACGTCACCTTCAGCGCTGCTAGACTGTAATCCATCTCTCTCTCACTGTGTGGGCGCGACTAAGTTTTGCACCGATTCAAGGGAAATGAACCCTCCTGAATTTCCCAACTGTTTGAATAACTTTAAGGGAGCCTTTGCGAGTCAATGTCTTCTAGGAAAGTTTTATTTTTTAGGTTGATTAAAATTTTGCATGTTTGGTTATAAAATGAAATTGAAAGAATTTTTTAATGAGCTCCAAAATCAATGGGAATAGTATTGGGGAACAATTTTCCATTAAGAAAGTGAAATGATGTACTTGAAAATAATTTTATAAATTTAATAAATAACGATATTTGGATATTTAATTTTTATATATTTTTAAATATAAATCAAATATTATAATATTTTTCTAAAAAAAGTTTTTTCAGAGAAAAATTTACTAGAAAGAAGTTCTCATGAACATTTGCCTTAATTATAACAAAATGCACCGTGATATTTTCTTTCTGGGGTTCTCTTTTCTTGTTTTTATACCCGCGGGGGATACAGGCTTATTCGTGGCTTATATTCAAGGTTTAGGGAAGTAGAATTCAGGTTGACCTGGATGCAGATCCTAGGCAACAACAGAGATGGTAAGCATAAAAGAGAGAACATGAGCATTCATAGCATTTGGTATTTGTAGAAGGCAAAAATTTGTCAGCCAATTAAGATTCGCCACGTGGAAATTATGATATTTTTAATTCGGCCAATTATAACCCGCCATGTGTCAAAATTAATTATGGTGGATCATTTAATTATAAATTAAATGATATTATATTTTGGTCAATTAAATTATGTCACGTGTCATGGATGACACATAAATATTTATCTTTTTTTAAGGAATTAAATAGGCCAAATGGCGTATGTTCTCTATAAATAGAGATCATGCTCCTTCATTTCAAGGAGGTGGAAAAAACATCAAAGGAAGACTCAAAAGCTCTCATACTCTCCCTCTCTCGAAGACAAGAAGTACAACAAAGCCTAAGTTCGTGTCGTCCATTCGTGGGAGATTAAACTACTTCCTCTTGTTCAGGATCAAGTCTCTACGACCCTCGTTCAAGACCACATTCATCCAATAATATATTCACTCAAGACGATAATCATTCAAGATCACATTCATCCAAAATCATATTCATTCAAGACTCGTTCAAGTTCATTCAAGGAGATCGAATCAGAGGAGTTACATTTTCATTTTACCCGGAAATTTGTGTTTACAAATTTTGGCACGCTCGGTGGGACATCTCTGCCTCTCATCTCTTTCTTCAAGAACGAACTATTTATCATTCGAAGAAGATGGATCCTAAGAACAACATCTATCATGCTTTGAAGAAAGTTTCTCAAGCCAAGTCACAAGAATCAATAACAAGTGCAACATCCAATGGAGTAATCACAAGAAGGATGGCCAAGAATCTCGTTGTGGAGGCCGAGGAACAAGTTGTTGCGAGTGCCCCGTTGCAAATCTTTAACTCCAACTCGCCGGGGGCAAACCAAACTACTTCCACTCAAGTCGTTGACCCGAAGAAGATGGTCGCTCAACGAATATATGAAATCCGCCACCAACCATTGAGTGAAGAGGATGAAGACTATGAAGCTGGAGAGGAAACGCCAAAATCACCAAGGGATCCTGTCTCATCCGATTCTAATACCGACTCTATTGACACCATTATTATGCCCGTCATGGTCACAGATGCCATTAACTATGAAGAAGAATTCAAGACTATGAAGGCCACGCTAACAAGACTTGAGAAAGAAAGCAAGGAAAAGACTGAGCATATTAAGCGGCAAGATGAGCGAATCAAGAAATTGACAAAGAAATTAAAAAAGCGACCCGCTAGCAAATTTGACGAAGGTTTGGGAGATGAAGATTCCGACAGAGGATCCAATCACGAAGACTCTGATGAAGAAAAGAAATATGAAGAAGGTTCTGGCTCGGGCTCATTGTCTGTAGAGCAGATCCAAAAATTAATAGCCGATGCGATAAAAGCTCAGATCGAGGGAGGCTTTCGTAAAACTCAATTGTACAAGAAGCCTTACACAAAGAGGATTGACGCACTTCGCATGCCTTACGGCTATCAACCGCCGAAATTCACTCACTTCGATGGTAAAGGGAATCCTAAGCAGCATATAGCTCATTTCATCGAGACATGCAATAATGCTGGGATTGAGGGAGATCGACTGGTGAAGCAGTTCGTTAGAACCCTTAAAGGAATCGCCTTTGATTGGTATACGGATTTGGAGCTAGAGTCCATCGACAGTTGGAGAGAAATGGAGCAAGAATTCCTTAATCGATTCTATAGCACTCAGCGCATCATTAGTATGACGGAGTTGACAAACACGAAGCAGTGGTACCGGGAGCCAGTCTTGGACTATATCAATCGTTGGAGGTCACTCAGCCTTGAGTGCAAAGATCGATTGTTTGAAGCCTCCGCTGTCGAGATGTGTATACAAGGCATGGAATGGGATCTACTTTATGTTTTGCATATGAGTAAGCCAACAACTTTTCAAGACTTGGCAACGCAGGCACATGACATGGAGTTCACAATTTTCAAACATGATGCAAGAAGACCAAGTGTCAAGGAGAAGCAAACTTCACTCGGGGGCACGCGAAAAGGAATTCATTCTTCCATGATTTTTGAAGAGAAAGAATATCCTTTTTCCGACGGTGATACACCTGGAATACTTGATAAGCTTCTTGAAAAAGAAATTATTAAACTTCCAGAGTCGAAGCGTCCAAATGAAGTTGGACGAATCAATGACCCTAAATACTGCAAGTACCATAGGATCATTAGTCATCCATTGGAGAAGTGTTTAACTTTTAAGGAGCTTGTGATGAGGCTTAAAAATGAAGGCAAGATCGTGTTCGATTAAGATGAGAGCGATGAATCCGATTGAACTTATTACAAGTTTTCAAGTCAAGTTAAAAAAAAAAAAAAAAAAAAACTCACAAGTCATCCAAATCAAGACTCACAAGTCAAAAATTCAAGACTTTCAAATCATCCAAATCAAGGCTCACAAGTCAAAATTCAAGACTTCCAAGTCATCCACAAAAAAACTCACAACTCCGAAATCGAGACTTTCAAGTCATCAAAATTGAAGATTCTCAAGTTGAAGTGTAAGAATTTCAAGTCAAAGACTCCCAAGTCATCAAGGCAAAAGACTTACAAATCAACAAAATTCAAGACCTTCAAGTCATTCAAATCAAGACTTACAAGTCCAAATTCAAAATTTTCAAGTCAAAGACTTCCAAGTCTTCAACATCAAAGACTCACAAGTCCAAAAATTAAAGACTTTCAAGTCGAAACTAAAGACTTTCAAATCAAGTTAAAGGTTCTCAAGTCGTCAAAGTTAAATACTCCGAAGTCAAATTTCAAGATTTTCAAGTTTGAGATTCCCAAGTCAACAAAGTCCAAGATTCAAGTCATCAAAGAATGCTGAATTTCCAAGGTCGATACGTTCTAGGCATCAATGATCAAGAGAATCAAGTGTTCAAAGGCGTGATGCAGACTCATGCAGATAAGTTGTCTTCTGATTATCAGTGATATAATCCAATACGGGCCGAATTGATGTCCCCAACTGAGGAGGACAATCAAAGGTCACCGCTTGTCTTCTGTCGCCAAGATATGCTCAAGACGGGCCGAATCGTGTTCCCAATCGAGAGGAGACACTCATGGGACACAGCCCGTTTTCCGGTCACCAAGTTGTCCTCAAAATGGGCGATTTAAAGGGTAGCATCTTCCAAGTGTATAAATTTCAACTTGATATTATTAATTTGGCTCCAAGCGTTAAGGCTTTCTTCCATAAAATGTAAATCTGCACTTGGAGGCAAATAAATAAATAAAGTGATTGAGAAAAAAGAAGAAGACAACGTGCAATTATCTCCCAACTAAATGTTCGGCAAAACTTGTCCTTATCAAAGGCAAGTAAATAGCAAATATATATTGGTAATATAAAAAGTGGCCGATGATGAACTGATGGTGCTCCCTCAAGCAATTTCCATTAGCCTTGATTGATTCTTCCTCCCTGATTAGCCAATTGGAGTTCTAGAAGATCACATCAAGAAATAACCACAATGAAAGCCAACTTTCATTCATCGCTTTCATGGTGTTCATCATGATCCCTTTTGTCCATAATGCAACTGTTGATCCGCGTCGGCCTCTAATATTGTAACAATCATCCTTGTTACATCTTCGCCACTTCCAGGAGTCGATCATGTATTAACTAAGAGGAAAATTGGTCGTCATATAGCGCTGAGGCGTTGGCCATAAAAAATGGTGGGCACAAGATGCATGAACAAGAAAGAGATAACTGGAGTACAAAAGGACATGGAGTAGTGGCATAGGCTGCGTAATTAAAGGGCAATCTCTCACAAACCGACAGCATTGCTATAGAGATGATACTGTTTCCAAATTTCGAGAGTTTGGTAGCAAATATTTTTGGCAAACAAAATATTGATTGGAATAATATCAAATCGTACAAATGGGAAACCATGTAAAATTACCTTGGATCATTATAATTTAATATGTAGAAGATTTCTTTTACAAAGAAATCATTCTATATATTACTTTGATTCAATCTTGTCCATCCGAATTACATGGGATTTGATAGAATGATTTCAAGAACACTTTTCGCCACTCTATCAAGTCAAAATCAATATGGGTGGCACATGAAGTCAAACCTTGCAAGTGTTGCATTCAACTTTCGAGACCCAACCGCGGCCAGTACTACCAAGTCGTAAGCGCGGCTGACTCTCGAGGGGGCATTTGTAGAAGGCAAAAATTTGTCAGCCAATTAAGATTCACCACGTGGAAATTATGTTATTTTTAATTCGGCCAATTATAACCCGTCATGTGTCAAAATTAATTATGGTGGATCATTTAATTATAAATTAAGTGATATTATATTTTGGTCAATTAAATTATGTCACGTGTCATGGATGACACATAAATATTTATCTTTTTTTAAGGAATTAAATAGGCCCAAAGGCTAGCCCATGTTCTCTATAAATAGAGATCATGCTCCTTCATTTCAAGGAGGTGGAAAAAACATCAAAGGAAGACTCAAAAGCTCTCATACTCTCCCTCTCTCGAAGACAAGAAGTACAACAAAGCATAAGCTCGTGTCGTCCATTCGTGGGTGATTAAACCACTTCCTCTTGTTCGGGATCAAGTCTCTACGACCCTCGTTCAAGACCACATTCATCCAAGAATATATTCACTCAAGACGATATTTATTCAAGATCACATTCATCCAAAATCATATTCATTCAAGACTCATTCAAGTTCATTCAAGGAGATCGAATCAGACGAGTTACATTTTCATTTTGTAACAAATACACAGAGATTGTACCCAAAATCCTTCGAAATTAATATATTATATTTGTTTACTAATTTCTTGTGTTTATATATTTAGACCCAGAAATTTGTGTTTACAGTATTTAATTCCCCTCGGTCTCAACTAATTACACAATCTGGAACTGAACTATCCGATCATGCCTTTGACTGTCTAGGCGTGACATTTTTACTGTTAAGAGAGAAACAACAAAATGAAAACACACACAGACGAATACAAGTTTTCATATCTTCAATAAGAGGAAACATGATACAAAGGGGCTCATAAGTGACTCTAACGTTGGTTGAAAAACTCTACAACCATGTACTGCAGCTTTCCACCGTGGCCCCTTATGCATTCTCTAGACATTTTCACTGTGAATTGTTTAGAACTCTACAACCATGTAACAAACATAAATTTTCTCACTTGAATTTCAATATTGACCAATGTTGACGCCATATCAAATAATCATTGAGTCCCTACCGTGGCTCTCATACTATAGTAGTAATATTTGGGATGAAATAAATGACAAGAGAGAGGTGGCAGCATGGTAGGGTGATGTGACTTGCATCTGGGATGGGCTGGTGGGGGACAAGGAGGGAGGCAGCGGTGTTGACAGGTTGGGTGTGGATTGGTGGTGTGAAGGAGAGAGGAAGGATGGGAGGAGGGTGACTGACCGGGCATGGCTAGGCTGTCGGTGGTAGGCGATGAGGGGTCCGGTGGCAGGGGCAGTTGTCGGGGGTGGTGGTCGAGTTCATCCTGGAACAACCTGTGACCGGGAAATCCATGGTAGCAAGAAGCGGTGGCAGGAGGAGGAGGAGGCGGTTGAAGGCTAGCGGCAACCTAGGTTTTGAATGAAACAGTAACAACCTTTGCAAGCGTGAAGAGCAGAAGAAGGCAAATCACGGGAAAAGGGAAAAAAAGAAAAAGTTTGGTAGAAAATAAAACTTAACTAAACTGAAAAGTAATTGAGAAATTTTAGAATTTTAGGTATTGTACTCGCTCTCATATCCATGTATAAAAATAATTATAAAATGGTGTGGGACACTCTTTAATTGGAAGGCCCAAGTCCATGCATATATTGATACACGATAATCTACAAGATATACAAGGAATGTTCTCAAGAACTTTATACAAGTGTATGTGCTAGAATATTCTATTATAATGATGGATTATTGTAGAGTATTGGACCATTTTGTCCCTTTTACATGGCCTAACTATAAATTAAAGTTGCACGATGAAGTTCAAGCCCGACCAAGAATCAAACCAATCTTGCATGATAGGTGCAAATAAACCAACATATCAAAACTACATAGTATCGAACTTGCATACATAACTTCTCCCCAGTGCTCTTTGCCCTAAAAAACTTCCCACCCACAAAAGAAGAAAGAGCATGGCAGATCTTGAATATCTCATGATCTGTACTAGCTACTTAGCTAGCAATAATTCTGCACAGTTTTGGCTCATCAGTTCACAAAAATAATCAGCTTTAATTTGAGATGAATCTGAGGATCTAGGGAGCATCAACAGCTTCCCAAACACGTACGTGTCTCTCCCATTTTCTACCCATTCGACCCAACCAAATCTTCATCTCCCTCGAGACTGTTGCGGCCTTCAATAAATATTTCACCAATCCAATTTGTGCCTCGTCTCCTCTAAACCAACAAAATTCAACAGTTACGACGGTAGATAGATACTTTGGCACAGATTCACGTTGAAACAAGTACTCCTAATCAACTGATACCTGATCAACAAAATACTCACAAATCAGATATGATGGTAGAGGGTAAATGATACTTATGATTGTATATTTGTATGCCCCTTTTTTCTGTATTTAGGGGGACAAAGAAGCAACAGTTATATTTGCTTACTTCCCACACACATAAATACTTCAGCCTGGAGCACACTTCAATATCCTTAGTGCATCTCCATTAGACTCTTCAAGCCGCAACTGGGTCAAGTTCTTAAATGTAGGAAGCTTACACGTCTAAAAGGATGCAAACAGAGAAAAATCTCTAACTTTTAGGCTTTTCAGAACCAGTAAGGTTCTAGCAAATACTATTTGACATCAAGTAGTTGTGTGGGAAAAAAAAAAGAACATTAAAGGGATGACACCGAAGAGTGATAATCCCAAAATTGCACATCTTGATCATGCCGTTTACACTGAAAACATGAGAGTTCAGCCCATGGTCACTCCCTATCAAAGTTGTTAGAATTGGGATCTAACTCAAATTCATGGTATAGTTAAGATCGAAATTAACCCACATAGATTGTGGATCGAAATGTGGATAGTAGAATTACATCGAGAATTTTAGATCATAAACTCGTAAAATCGTGGATCGGGATCAAGATTTAAATAACTATACTCCCTTCCCATAACAAAGAAAAAAAAAACAAAAAACGAGGCTATATTGAATATCTCAACACTTATACTAGCCAAATTCCTAATAAAGCCTCTCTCGGTATGAATCAACATCTACAACTTTAACTTGACAAGAAAGTGAGGATCTAGGAAGCATCAACAGTCTCTGAAAGATATCTCTTTCCTCTTTTCTCCGCGCAACCAGCTGAATGTATATCTGCTTCAATGCCGACGCAGTCTTCAAAATATATGCTACCAAGTTCATTTCTGCCTCGTCTCCAGTAAACCAACCAATTTCAACATTTTCAAGGCAAGACATACACTCAGGCTCTGGCTCAGATTTACATTGAATGGAGTACTCCCGATCAAATGCTACGTGCTGAATAAAATACACACAAGTCAGATATCAAATCATCTTATCATTGTATGTCTATGCCCCGTTCTTTTATGCGGCTGGTTGGTTGTGGTTCCACACCGCACCACAACTTTTCATATAATCCACCACAATCTACCAACCCACTTACAATTATTTACATCACAACATTCCACAATCCGCCACAACCTTCCACATTCTACCACAATTTTCAAATTTCCACCACACCGCATCCGTGCACCGCAACCAACCTTATAAAAGAATGGGGATTGGAGCATAAATTAGCAGGAGTTAACTTTGCTTACTGTGCAAAAGATTAAACACTTGAGGAATGGAGCACATTTCAATATCCTATGTGTGTCTTGATCAAACGTATAAAGCTGCAACCAGGTCAAGTTCATAAAGATAGGCAACTGGCTTCCAACTTTAAAATTAAAAGGCTGCAAAGAGAGAAACACCTGTTAAGTTTGCCAAAAAAATAAGTTTTCGAGCAAATACTATCTAGCATCAAGTAGAGGGAAAAATAGGTTATTGAAGAGATAAAAACAGAAGAAACTTACAAAAGAATTTATCAACTGTAGTCTTTTCACCCCAGAAATCTTCTCCAGTAGTTTAGATGTATCTTGAGGAAAATCAGGGTCATCAGGACCAAGTTGATAAAGATTAAGTCGTGCTTCAACAAGTGAGCATAAGTCACAGAAGTCATACTGCATTACAGGGCCATCAAGATAAAGGGACCTTAGATTTGGTGCTTCAATGATGATATACCCCTCAACTTCGACGCCTACCACTTCAAGTGTCTCCAAAGTCAAGAACACAACATAGAGAGTGCCAACATCAGGGCAATCAATATGCAACTCTTTAAGAATGGGACAACCTGATGAGAGCCTCTTCATAAATACAATGTCCAGAAAATGAGGACCAATAAGGTGCAAGGTCTCAAGTGATGGAAAATGCAAAGACTTGAGCACCTTCACATCAAAATAACCATCTAGTTTCAAAACCACAAGCTTCTCAGAAGAAAGTAACTTTCTAGGCAGAGGTAGTGGTTCAAGTTTTATTGGATGGTTCAGATTAATCATCTTAATCTCAATCTGATAGATTTCTCGCCGGGCTAGGGCAACCATCCATGACTTCATGTAGAAGCTGTCCTCTTCTGCAGGGTAATGGAGACGTAGACATTGTATACAAGATACATTGTTGTGCAATAAAACCATGTTGACAAAGCTCCTGAAATAAACCTTTTGCTGCAATGTGAGTTTTGTAGGATACTTTGAAGTCAGCTTCGTAGTGAAGTCAAGCGTAGGAACTTGGGTCCACATAAATCTCCATCGTCTTGACAGTATGCTAGTCTTAACGGCAGAACTGGTAGGCATAAAAGAAAGAATATGGGCAATGATAGCATCTGGCAAACTACTGATGTGATCCAAAGCTGAACCATTCCCATGGTGCCTTTGATTGCTCGAATTCGACATTGGTACTGTCTGGAGAAAACAACGAAATGAACAAACACGCACTGGGATACAAGAAGTTCATCTGTTTACTAACTCTGAACATAAACCAATTCCACACACCTACAACAATCCACTGTGAAATTAGGTATTTTCTAGACATTTTTGGTGTAGATTGTTCAAAATTCTATTAACAAAGTTGAGGTTGAATTTGTCTCGATTTCCCAAACCTAGTTCAATAAATACATCCCCCTCTATTGCTTGATCTTGACAATGATACCCTCTAGAAAAGTGTATAATACAGTGAATATAGAGAACACAAGGGTAACAAGTTGTTGTCTTTACTTAAAGGCAAGAGAATGCAAACAGAAATACTAGAAGATATATTGAACAAGAAAAAGTATAGCCCCAACTATCCAACAGTCATTTAAACAACATTACAAGAATGTGTTTTTCTACAAACTGAAATGTTTAACCGGAGTTATATGGGAACAAGCCAAAATTACAAGCAATGTTCGTATGAGATTCTTACTTTCTTTTTCCCAATATTTGAGTAATTGATTCAACTCCACTCCAGAGAAATCTCCAACTCCAACTTTCCAGAATTCATTAGTTAATTGGGTTTCAATCTTTCAATAAATCCCGCAAATATCCATTTAAATCAATTCCAAATTCAAGAGAAACTCAGGTTTTCCTAAACTCAATCGTGAATAAGGTTTGAATATTTCAAAAAATTCGATTACTGAACAAAACCCTAATTTCCAGTTCTAACACGGGTATCCACTATGGTACAAACAAACAAATAACAACCAAGAACGCGAAAACTTTGATCGAAAATTAGAAACAGTGAAGATGAAATCAACGATTCAACTTTGTCAAAAAAAAAAAAAAAAAATCAAGGTTGCAACTCGAAAACCTACCTCTTTGCGCTAGTTACCAAACTAGCGGCGGATCCAGACATTCAATTTAGGGGTGTCTAATATATTTGTTATTATATAAACTTTTTTAAAAAATAAATAATTAATAAAATTTCGGGTCACCTTCACCAATTGGTTACAATCCACAATTGATTGGCCACTTGATTCTAGTGGTAAGGATATCCTCTCATACTTTCGGGCCACCTTCACCAATTCGAAGCTGAAGAGAACTCCATACCTCATATGGAGCATTTGGAAGGAACGGAATGCGTGTACCTTTAACAAGGCCGTCTTCAACCATGTCAGAGTCATAATCCGTGCCAAGAAGAACTTTGCAGAGTGGCAAGCCAGAAGTTCCTTCAATGGGAGTTCGACCTTTTTGAAAGGCCGACCTATGTCGACACAACGCCAGTACTATACGAAACATGTTGGTTGGGAGCGACCCAACCCTGGGTGGGTCAAACTTAACAGTGATGGTTCTGTTAACAATCTAGGAGTTGCAGCTGGGTTTGTCATCCGAGATTTCTTGGGCAGACTTCTACAAGCTGGCTGCTTTAAGCTCACTACCGAACCTATTCTTCTCGCAGAAACCCTAGCCCTCAAAGTTGGGATTCAACAAGCCCTTCAGGCAGGGTACAAGAAAGTCCAGATTGAAAGCGACAACCTGATTCTCATCCAAGCTATTAGAGGGGAGATTAAAGTACCTTGGCAGATTGATACAATGGTTACGGATATTAAGTTACTTTTACATTTGTTTGAGGGAATCACTGTGAGTCATATCTTTAGGGAAGCCAATTCGGCAGCAGACTGGTCAGCTAACAAGGGGCAATCCACACAAAACTTGGTTCTTTGGAGTCTTAGCCCTTCATCTGATGTTTCTTTCATTTTATTTCATGATAACTTAGTAAGACGCCTTGCAAGAAGGGTCTCCTAAGTTCCGTTGTACTTTTTACCCGGGTTCAAAAAAAAAAAAAAATCCCACCTATCACAACTTTCACTATAACTACCATACTTCATCACACTTTTTCAGATTCCACCGCACCGCACCACACCGCACCATTACCACACCGCACCAACCATATAAAAGAACGGAACCTTAACCCATTTCATAATCATTATCCACATCGCTCAGTGCATAGAGAAGAAAATATCAATACATAGATTGCAATATTGCTGAATCCAATCTCACCAACAGAAATTAGCCTAAACAGTACTAATAAAATCAATATCTGATTTTAGGTAGATTGCATTGTTGAATCCAATCTCTCCAATTGACATTTCAGCCATGGAGTATTTAGTACTACCTCCGTCCCTTATTGAGTGTTACTACAACTACTTTTAGGATTCCAATGAACTTAGAAAATTGGGTAAAAATATTACTCCCTCCGTCCCTTTTTGAATGTCAATAAAACTAATTTTACAAAACCGATGTGTTTTGGAAATGGAGAAAAAAAAAAGTTATGTATGGACAAGTATACCCCTCATTAAGAGAAAGAGAAATAAAGTAGAAGTTTAAAAGGTGATAAAAATCTCATTCATTAATTAAGGGTAATATGGACATTTTAATTATTGAAAATGTAAAATTGACAAATAAAAAGGGACAAGGTAGTTAAAAAAATTGACACTCATTAAGGGACGGAGGGAGTAGATTTGGACAAATATATCCTTTGACTTAGCAGAAAAATAAAGAGGACAAATTCACTTAGAAAATATCTAATTCATTAATTAAGGGTAACATGGATATTTTAATTATTGGAATTGTAAAATTGACAAATAAAAAAAGACAAGGTAGTTAAGAAATTTGACACTCATTTAGGGACGGAGGTAGTACTGTTTCGAACGGCTTTTTTTTTTTAATTTAGAGAAAAATACCGTTGAGTATTAAATATTGTGTAATTTTACTTTGAAAAAAATCTACATATTGTAAGTGAACTGATGTTAAAATTTGTGAAATTCAAAAAAAATTATGTTATTTTGTTGGTTGTTTATCGAAATAATTGGTACAAAAGGTTAAAATACTAGCAAGCGAAGCAAAATTTTGCTCACAGTCACAACTAAAACCAAGAGTGGGAGTAAAAGCTTACTTCCGGTTACAACCGGGACCTCCTAAAATTACTGGGATTCTGGTTTGCTCACCCTAATTAAAATATGGGAAATTACCTTCGGTAAGTTTCAACTTTTGCATATTCCAAATTGTCAATCATTTTACAACATATTCCAAGTAGGAGGCTTATTTTGAAAAATTTTTCTACTAGTTAATTGTGCTCACAAAACTCTCATCATCTATTCACCTCTCAATCTCACTTAACTCACCCTCTTAATCTCACCCTTGACTCACTTCGAATAATTTCTAAAGTGATTGACAACTAAAAATAATATATAAGGTATTTATAATAAGCCTACCACTTGAAATAATTATCAAAATAAGCATACTCAATCATAATATTTTGTAAAATGGTTGTCAATCTATTTCAATCCCTAGTATATCAAGGGATCGGAGATAAACAATCGTACTCGGAATTTTTATCTTACTCAAATCTTTGAAACTCTTGAGGAACTTGCTGTAGATGAGATTAGACACGTTTATGCATTGCTCAAACACATGCACATTTATCCAACTTATAACTAAAGTTTGTTGATGCATATTGTTAGCTCTATGAAGCATATAATGGTTTTGATGATAACAAACTGTAAAATAAGTTCTATATATGAGAGTGAAAATTGAATTAATTGAATTATTATGTTTCTCATATATAATACTTATGTTGCTTTTGATGATAACATTTGATTGGACAAATTTGAGAAATGTGACTTGATTAATATCATGAGAATATTGGATGAAATGAGATGTGCAAAACTAATGAATGTCCAAATGCATTGAACCAAAATATTTATCATTTTGGCAACAAGTAAATATTATATAAATATTGAGCTTAATTGTTTATTAAATTTATATAATATAATATGACATGATATGATATGATTCATTTGCTTGCTTCTTGAGTGCCATATCTTATTGATAAGGTGAAAGAATTCAACTGCCACATCTTGTGAGAATCATATCAAGATCAAGGGATCATGCATGCCAAGAATCAAGAGTTGCTTTATTCATTTGATTGACTCTTCGACCTTGTTGCACTATAAATACAAGGAACATGCATTTGATCATTCAAGAGCACAAGAGAAGAGACAAGAGGACACAAGAAAGCATCTCACTTGAGCATTATTAATTCCTATTGTTATTGAGTGTGAGATTAAAAGAAGATTGTATTGAGTTATTGTTCATTCATTTGAGTTGTTGAGATAAATTATTGTTAGGGAGAGGATTTAGGAGTTGAAAGGTCGACTCCGCCACACTTGATTGAGAGGCGATATCAAGTGGTGAGATCATGAGAGTAGAGAAGGCTCTAAGATCGGTTGTAGAAATCTATCCTAATAATAATTCGAGGTTAAATCCTAGAGTTGGAGAACTCTAGGCGGTGAAGTACTCCGAAATTGAGTCGCCTAGAGTTCGGAGGAACATCGTAAACAACTACCGGGTTTTGTCTATCTTTTAATTTTCCGCTATTTATTTTCCGCATTTTATTTAACTAACCTAATTAAACTATCAATTGGTATCAGAGCCTAACCTACGTTGCTAGACTTTACCGTCTGTAGGATCGATCTCATGGCTAGATATGGATATAATTTTGATGATTTTCCTTCTCCTTTTGATGGATCTAACTATTCTTTTTGGAGTGACAGGATGAAAACGTTTATACAAACCCACTATAATGAGGTTTGGAGCATTGTTATCCATGAATCAAATGTTAATAAAGCAAGAAATGAGCGCACTGATGATTATATGAAATATGTCTCATTGAACTCAAGAGCTACGCACATATTGCTTTGTGGAATTTCTGATAATATTCTTGAACAAGTTATTAGTTGTGAAAATGCCAACAATATTTGGGATTCTCTATATTTATTATATGGCACTAATGAAGAATGTTTAGATTTTGATGTGAACAAACAGGAAGAGATTATTGTGATCGAGGAATCCAAAGACTACAATGTTAAAGAGTCGGTTGAAAAAGTAGAACAAGTTGAGCAAGATATTGGAGAAAAGATTCAACCATTGTCGACTCTATTAGTTGAGAAAAGTGAGGTAAAATCTCAAATGGTTTATGTTTCTCAATCTTATCTTGATCCAATTAATTTAAATTTTAGAACAAATAGATATGGTTCAAAATTTTGCAAATGTAGTACTAGATCAAAACATGTCAAGATTAAGAAGAAAAAAATTATCTACTTCATTATTATCTTATACTCCTAACCATTATGGACCCGAAAAGAAATGGGTACCAAAATCTTGTTCTAGAAATTTTCTTTTGCAGAGATCTAAGAGTAATGAACACGATTATGGAGATCAAACAAAGTCTTACATTGACAAATTCAAATGGTGTAATCGAGCTTTTAAGGTTTTTTCTAAACTCAAGTTTCCATGGTAGTTTTAAAGTTCCACAATCAAATGCCTTAAAAGTGGTAAGTCTTGGATTGCCTAAGGTAAAACTTCGGTAAGTATTTTTAACAAAACCATCCCCTTTGTTTTTAATTCACATTTTTTTATTTAATAAGGGGGGGAATGGAATTTTTGTGATTGTAAAGTATAAGTTTGATTGATTCTTGCTTGATTATGTGTTGCATGAATTTTTTTTTAAGGCAAGATGTCTTAATTATTAAATCTTATATATTGATTGATTTCTCATAATGATATATAGATCATGATTCCATGACTAAGGATTATTTGATGGGTGAAATGAAATGTTCTTTTTACTTGTAATGATTTATATGTCACAATTATTTTTGAAAGGGGGAGGTGTATTAAAATATTGATAAATTAATATGGTTATTAATTATTACAATGAAATGAGTCAAATGTGAAACATATAATATTGGATTTTGAACAAGAATAATTTTGATGACAAATATCAATTTGGGAATTTACAAGCTTGACCCTTTGTTTGTTTTGGGAACGAGTATAAATTAAGGGGGAGCTATGGTATTATTTCTCATGCTATATTTTTTTTAACCATTTTTAATGATGACAAAGGGGGAGAAGAATACATTGATGGTAAGTACGATCATGAGCTAAGGTATGTATATCTATATCATTTCATACTAGTTGTTGAATTGTTTGTCATCATCAAAAAGGGGGAGATTGTTAGCTCTATGAAGCATATAATAATTTTGATGATAACAAACGGTAAAATAAGTTCTATATATGAGAGTGGAAATTGAATTAATTGAATTATTATGTTTCTCATATATAATACTTATGTTGGTCCAATATATTAATTGAGAATATTTGTATGGACCATGTTATATAAATCATGTCACACCACAATATTTAAGTGAGTTACTTTGTGTGATATCATAACATTTGATTGGACAAATTTGGGAAATGTGACTTGATTAATATCATGGGAATATTGGATGAAATGAGATGTGCAAAACTAATGAATGTCCAAATGCATTGAACCAAAATATTTATCATTTTGGCAACAAGTAAATATTATATAAATATTGAGTTTGATTGTTTATTAAATTTATATAATATAATATGACATGATATGATATGATTCATTTGCTTGCTTCTTGAGTGCCATATCTTATTGATAAGGTGAAAGAATTCAAATGCTACATCTTGTGAGAATCATATCAAGATCAAGGGATCATGCATGCCAAGAATCAAGAGTTGCTTTATTCACTTGATTGACTCTTCGACCTTGTTGCACTATAAATACGAGGAACATGCATTTGATCATTCAAGAGAACAAGAGAAGAGACAAGAGGACACAAGAAAGCATCTCACTTGAGCATTATTAATTCCTATTGTTATTGAGTGTGAGATTAAAAGAAGATTGTATTGAGTTATTGTTCATTCATTTGAGTTGTTGAGATAAATTATTGTTAGGGAGAGGATTTAGGAGTTGAAAGATCGACTCCGCCATACTTGATTGAGAGGCGATATGAAGTGGTGAGATCATGAGAGTAGAGAAGGCTCTAAGATCGGTTGTAGAAATCTATCCTAATAATAATTCGAGGTTAAATCCTAGAGTTGGAGAACTCTAGGCGGTGACGTACTCCGAAATTGAGTTCGGAGGAACATCGTAAACAAATACCGGGTTTTGTCTATCTTTTAATTTTCCGCTATTTAATTTCCGCATTTTATTTAACTAGCCTAATTAAACTATCACATATATTTACGAACTGAAGTACAACGTATGCTATATGATATAAATCTTCATAACCAACTAAATATTGAGAGCAAAATCATATTTAATTAATCACATATGATATAATCTGTCGTAAGTCATAACTAACTAAATATTAAGGGCAAAATCATATTAACGACCGTTTGTCACAGGAATTAAACTCTCCTCGTACTCGACCACACCATAAATCCACTTTCTTACATTATAAGAGACATACTCAATATTGTTGGCCTTCCCTATATTGCCTTTGATTATAAAGGGATAATCAGTAGTTTGTCCTTCACAAGCCATAAACATAACCTCATTACGTTGTTTGTGGTCACAATACATCAATTGAATTCATCCTTGGACATTGAAAGAGAACAATATTTCCCATGAGGCTATGGTCGTAACTGAACCCACAAAACCTCCATGAATACAGCCTTTCGACGTTTGGTGGGCATTGGATGAGCCTAGATGAGCCGGTCGAGGGGCTACCCAAAAAGATAACAATGGAGATGGAGTGGAGATGGAGTACTCATCATAGAAGGTGCAAAGTAGGTCGTTGCATGAGCCTATGAGGTATCCAGAAGAGTTATGAGTGGTTTTTACAGGGGAATATAACAAGATATCAAGATCAGGCAACTTGAACAAGCAGTTGTCATAGAGGTTGGTGGAGAATATCAGAGAATGAGCATTGGAGTTGGGTGCTAGGAATCGATTGAGATGGGATTTGATGAAATCTGGAGTATCAATCAAGCTACACCAAGCCTTTGGATACACATCGAAATCGGAGGATAGATTTGACGGGGAGGACTCCGAGGATAATGTACATGACATCCATCAGAAAATCTCTCCCCATGGTGTTTTCGTCCTCTAGGTTTTTCATGTTTCTGAGTTTTACGGCTAGCATACGCCATGGCCATATATTGTACAAAACCCTAGCATGCAAGGGAACCTGATACCTAACCTAATTTTTTTTTTTTTTGAAAACAAAACATAACAATTTCATTAATAGCAAGTCATACGACACTTTCAATGAAAATCGTGATTGAACAATTGTAAATCTAAAACATAGATAAGAAATTTAATTTCCAAATAACTAATACAATCTTAGCCGTCTAGGAATTTTATTAATTAATTAGAATATTGGAATAATTAATTGGTAATTAATTCACACAATACCAATTAGAAAATTCCAAATTGTTCGATTTAAAAAAGAAAAATTGAATTTTATTGAACAACTAGGAAATAGAATTGGTACACTTTCCCTAATTTCCAATAAGTGAGTGATTATCATGTAAACTGGGGTAAAAAATGATTCGAGGTACTTTATCTTTTGTGAAAGTTATTTTTTACAATAAGTCAAGACCCCGGCCCAAATTTTTATTCAATTGGACTAAAGTGTCAAACAGCACAGTCCAAGGAAACTAACATAGATCCCAAACAACTTCATTACAATTCCATTGCAGCCTGTGCATGCATAAGCCAATCAAGCTTACAGCCCATTAACCTCATTCATTCTCAGTACAAGTTTACACTCCACAACTCAACACCCATCAGATTTAAGCTGAAACAGAAAGAACCATCGGTAAAGCAGAAACAGAGCTGCCCAGTTCTTCTTTAGCATTCCTGTCAACCATGTCACGAATTCCTCCTCCCTTTTCTTCACGTAAAGAACTGAGTAATCTTACTAAAATTCATTGCCAACGTTGGTGCTGTGTAGAACATTTCATGTTTGGTCACGAACCAAGAAGCAGTTCTCCATCTGCTCGCGCTGACCTGCGTCCTGCACATTTGTCTCCAACTCAAAAATCCTTTTATTCCTTAGATTCCATATAGTCCACACAATCGCAAACCAAGAAGTCACCCAAATGTTTCTCATTTCTCTGATCCTAAACCAAGCATTCATCCAATTTCATACATCTTCTCTAAATGAGTTAACCTATCCGCGGTTATGTCCAATATCTCGCATAATTTCCTTCCAAATTGTCCATGAAAACCTGCAAAACAGCAACACATGATCTACGCTTTCACCCCACTCTCCACAAAATAGGCATCTATCATCCTCTTGCTGGATAATATTCCTCTTCTCCAGTAATGTCCTTGTGCTTAGTTTACCAAGCAAGGCTATCCAAGTCATAATTTTAACCTTGGTGGTGCCACATTCCTCCATACACTGCACACAATGGTGTCTATTAAGCAAGGTAGTGACATTCTGGAATCTTGTGAACAACCTGTTCTCCAACATGATCATGTCGATCCTACTTGCCGCATTTGCTCTGTTGATGGATTCTTCCCTCACTTGTGTTTGGAGCATATATAACACAAACCAGCCACATCTATCATCTCTTAGACTACTTCCCTCTCAACACAAATCTAGTTTCTCCCTTTCAACCAACCCACTGGAGCAGTAAAAGTCTTCCTTGCACCAAGTAAGTATAGTCCCTCCTGATCTTCCTTCTGCCTCCATTTCCATAAAATCTGCCACCATCTGTCCCCACAACTTCTTCAAACTTCTCTGGTCAAGACTATGATGTTTAGATTCCACTAACCCCATTATACATACAAATTCCTTCACAATCGTCCTCCTCATGTGTTTTTGCTTTGTACCCGAACTGATTCCCCGAGGATTCCAGCAAGCAATCCTCATCTCTTCCTTGCAGCTGTTTGCTTGTTAATCTTTTTTGCCCCTGTCTCGCCTCTTTCCTTCCTCTTTTGCTTCCTCCTCTCGTTCTTCAGATCTCTCTGGAAAAATTTAACGGCTTCTTTGTGGTTGCTCACAATTTCGATTCCTATATCAGCCCCATTAACGACTGCTTTTCTAGCAATTCTCTTATCAGTATCACGTACCCCACTGTCTCCACATGGTTTTTGAATTTTTGAGACTTGCACTGGAGTTACTCCAATGGCATTTGCATAACTCGATGTTTCACCAATCATCACATCAACAAGTCCCAATTCCCCCTCCTTTAATGCTCCATCATGTATTTTTTGTTTTTCACTTCCTTCTTCTTGATTGCCCGTTCAACTCCTCTGTGCAGTAACATCACCTTTTTCCAATACAGCAGCTAACTACAACTGAAGAGACTCAACTTTAGCTGCCAGACTTTTCATCTCCTCAATGTGTTTCGAAAAACTAGATTCCTCCTCCAGAGTGGGCACGGACCACCCTGGTTCCTTCTCTGTTTAAATTTTCGACCGTTGCTCTTCTTTGTTGCCTTCCATGGTCTGATACTCATCCTCCGGTTCACATTGGATTCCAGGCACAATAGTATTGACTACTGGCCTAGGTGTAGACTCTGTATGATTAAAACTGCAACTACTGTGTTTATCATCTGGTTCTAATCTCTGTTCACTTCCCGCTTTTTCCACAGCATGGGCTTCCATTTGTTGCCACCACGGACCTGATTCTCGGATGAATATTTTGTATGAACAGTCTCCTAGTTGAAGGATCACCTCTCCTATGATTTGATAAAAAATCCTCGTTGCAATGAGGATTCTTGTTGACTCAAATTGATGAACTTCCTCCTCATCTTGTTCTATGCATAGTAGCCGTCCCCATGGTTCCACACATCTAGCAAAGTTCTCTCTAGACCAGCCATGTGGGGGAACCCCCGTTACTTCCACCCACGTTCTCCTTTCCTGGGTTGTTTCATACTTTGTCCATACTCTTAGTTCCTTGAAAAAACTGAGTAAACCTCCTGGATTTTGCATTACCACCTCTACCTTATCCTTTGATAGCAACGTTGCTATGGTTTGTGTCACACTAAGAATCGAAATCTTAGTATGTGTGCCACATTCACCTTGAATCGCGTCCACTATTTCCTGCATTTCTTTGGGCTCCTTTGTTATGCAAATAATACTTCTCTCCAACCAGTTCATCATTCTTCCATTTTCTTCTCCCTTGATTCTTCGGACCTTTTTAATTTGATCCCCTCCCTTTGTTCCCCCTTCCAAGCTTTCCTGTGTTTGTTTCCCGATCCAAACTTGCTTGACCCATACTTGTTGTTGCTGCTTCTGTTCTTATTGTTTTCCCACCTTCTTGATTTGCATACCATTAACTTCTTCCCTCTCACCATTTTTTGATTCATTTGTTGAATGCCTTTCAATGCATCACCTTCTCTCCAGTAGCTAATAAAATCATATCTTCCTTTGAGCCCCTCCCTAGTTGGTATATATGTGTCTCGTATTCTACCAAACCTGCTAAAAATCCCTTTTAGGCCATAGTTGTCGAGTTCTGCAGGTAGATTACCTACATAGACTGAGAAATCTGGCCTCACATGCTGTTTCTTCCTCTCCCTCTCTCTCCTCATCTCTCTCTCCTTTTGGTGTATTAGTTGAGAAATTGTGAAAGTTGTTTTAGACTCCATCTTGTTACATGTAATTACTATTTTGAACAGTTCCGGTGATAAAAAGTTTAATTCTATTAATAAATACTCCCTCCGTTTTTATTTAAGTGTTACATAGGTAATCGTATCAAAAATTTTGAGCATTAATATCTTAATTTGTATAATGATTCATTAAAGAAAATTAATATTATTAGATTCATGATGAAAAGTACCATTGAAAAAGTATAATATCGTATCTATCTATCTATTATTATATATATGGATTTTCGTATATAAAAGTAGTATATTTGAATTTTGAAATCATGAGCTGTGAGTGAATTTCGTTCTTCCTAACCAATGAGAGTTTAGAAAAATAAAAATCAGTAACTACTTTTCCCATCCATAAAAAATACAGTATTTTACTTCAAATCAAACTCTAAACCTTTACAGTTACTATCCCTTGATTTTTGCAATTACAACCACCTTCAATATTTGATTATGTTATCCCTTGATTTTTGCAGTTATAACCACCTTCAATATTTGATTTTTTTTTTCAATTATAACTCTCAACAGAGATAGACTTCTGGGAAGTTTTAGAGTCCCACCTATGTCCTTTTACGCCCCTCTTTGTCTCACTCCTCTTTTCAGACTTGCCAAAACGCATCATCATCATTGCCTGATTGTCGGTGCTTATTCGCGTTCTGCATCATCACTGTCTGATGACACGATAGGGTTTGTTGACGACTTCCTTAATACAACTATCAAATTATAAGTGTTGAAATTATAGTCGTAAACTACTTCCATTTTGTTTATTAATCTTGAAGACAATTGCTCCCGCTTAATAAAATGTCAAGCATCAGTGGTGTTTTGAATGGGTCTTGACCCACAAACTTTCCTAAGATTTTGGTGCTTACACGTAGCTTTACTTTTGTTTTCTTCTGAGTTTTTTTATATTATTTTCCTTTTAATTTGTTACTTTATGAGTGTTGATTTATGTATGTCTCATGCATTTTGATAGTGGGTATATATGCTTTTATGGTTCGCAAATTCGTGATTTCAACCCATGTTATAGGATATATTACTACTTATTTGAAGATAGCAGTGATATTACTGTATTATGTTATAAGCTCATGTTTCTTATTATAAATTTTCTTTTAGTATTTGAAGCAAATTTGCTGATAAATTTTTGAGCATTAAGCACTTCAACTCATTTAATATTTGTTCATTATGGACATTAATATGGTAATTGGCCCAAGATTAGGAGGAAAAACAGTTTCACAAAGAGGTATGTAACTTTCATACATTAATTTCGTGTAATTATATAACTGAATAAATGATAAATGATAAATTTTAATTACAGATGCAAGAAGTATGACATGATTCATCATTAACGACACTTTATTCAATATTCGTAGCATATAATTTTCATTGGAATATTTTATTATGTCATTATTTTATGTGATGACATTATTTTTTGCTTTTCTCCTTCAAAATTTGTACATATATGTTTTTTTTTTGAAATCAAACATAACGATTTCATTAATAGCAAGCTATACGACACTTACAATGAAAATCGTGATTGAACAATTGTAGATCTTAAACATAGATATAAAATTCAACTTCCAAATAACTAATATTAATCTTACTAACGTTCGGCTCCGATTTCTTCGATGACTCTGCATCTTTACCATTGACGGAGAACCTCAACTCGTGCTATAGCGATTTGAAAGTAGATTTTCATCCAACGTATTAGATTACACCAACTGAACAAGAACTCTAGAAAGAGACTAAGAACCCTAAATAAGGGTACAATAAAAACTCTAGAAAGAGACTAAAAACCCTAAATAAGGGTATAATAAAACTCTTACAAAAGAAGAGACTAACTTTCTTTGCGTAAACGTAAAGCCAAACTAACAATTGGAGTAGACATCAATTAAATTGGGGGCTTACCATCGACAAAAGAATCGATGGCAGCCTCTTCAAGGAAGTGGAGGCTAGGGTTTTTTTAGAGAGAAAAAGAGAGGAGGAGGCGACAAAATTAATCTTTTTTTAAACCAACAACAATAACATAACTCCAAAATTTGTACATATATGTTAACCCATGTCTAATGACATTATTTATGTCTAATAATATTATTTATGTATTCATGTATTGTTACACTTATTGTGAGTAAATATGTATTATATGATTTACACCTATGAGTTTCCATTATAATATTTAAATACATTTATATTATAATTGTCGTTTTAATTATTAGACATTTACTTTTTAATACACTCGTGCCTAACACGGGTTTAACACTAATTTTTTTATAAAAATATTATGTGAGAAATTGTTAATTAAAGATAGACCTCAAAAAACGTGAATGACATATAAAACAAAACGGAGGAAACGTTAACATTTATAGATTGTATCATTTTTTTGTCTCAATAAATAAAATTTTAACACATTTTACAAAATTAAACTATTCTTGTGAATTTTTAATTAAAAATGATTTAATATATTAGCAAATGAAATTAGAGGAACAGAATTCAAGCAATAGTAAATTATAATAAAAAATCGCTTACCAAGATAAGGTTAGAGGGTTAAAGATTAGTCATCTCTGTAAATTGGAAGCTGAAGAACGGCAGATGTGCAACGCAACTAAGTTCAAGTATTGATCAAAATTCTCTAATTCAATTTAATTAATTTTGTCTACGCATGGGGGACCTATAACCACAGAAAATATAATATTTAAGGTATAAGTAGTAGATTGTGATAATTAGTACCATTCAAGACATTAGAAAGAGTTAAAAGTGTTTATTTTAACTTGTTTTACAAAATAAATAAAATTTGTAAAAAGGTCCCTAGATAAGTCCTTCTCTATAATATTAAAATTTTTCGTCCCTTAAAATAGAATTATGCAAAAAAGAATAAGACTTAAAAATTATTTTCATAAAAAAGAATGTAGCATTAAATATTCTAGAAACAAAGGTCCCTTAACATAGTTTTCACAAAATAGTAAATATCTAAGAGTCATTATTTGGCTAAACTATGGGAGAGAATCGACAGTGCCAATGACCATACTAAAAATAGATCGAGCTAACAAAAAACCAAAGGAGGCCCCGATTAAGCATATTGAAATTTGAAGCCCACAACACAAGTGGTAGCAATAAAAACAGTCCTTTCTGCTCTAATTCGCGTAGTCCAGTCCAGTCCAGACACAGAACCAGAATCACTAGTGGGGGTTCCCTTCGCCGTCACTTGCTATTTTCTGTCCAATACCGCGGCTAGGGTTGGTAAATGGCAATGGCCTGAGCTGAGCCGAGCCTGAGCTTGGTAGGCTCGAGGTTTAGCTCGTGACTTATATTGTAGGCTTAGCTTGGCTCGCGAGTCTGAAAAGTTAGGTTCGCGACTTGGCTCGCCAAGACTCGCAAGCTCTCACGAGCTTTGACGAGTCAATATTTGTTCATTGCTATTCATTTTGTTAACCTACAAAGTGATAATAAAGGGTATATCTTTAAATAGAAAATAGTAAAAAAAACAGAAAAAGAAAACAACACTTATATAACAAAGTCAAATAATGTTATAAGATTTTATTTGATTCAAAATAACAATTATAGGAAGTAAAATAAAGTAATTTTATAATGACAATGAAAATAATTTATGATTGTGAGTTTAAAACTCATACAGAAAAGATCTACAAATGCACAAGTTTCAATTTATGTGAATGAATAATTTTGTTTATGAAATTATATTATGAAATATAACATACGTCGTCCAATTTTCCATTCTCACGAGCCTTACGAGCTTCACGAGCGCGCTGAGCTTCCTTGGGTTTGACTTGGCTTGGCTCGTCTATGTGACGAGCTCGAGCCCGAGCCGACTCCAGTTTATAGCGAGCCGAGCTTATCGAGCTTCCTGTCGAGCTGGCTTGCGAGAGCTCATGAGCTACCTTGGCTCATTGCTAGCTTTAATCGCAACGTAACCTGTAGTTATATATTCTCTGGGCTTTTCTCTATTTTCGCATAAGATAGTGGGGAGCAAGGTACAGAAATAGGAAAAATTTGTGGATATGGTTTACCACGCTTATTAATTCAATAATGATGTTTTTGGGTTAATATTTAATCATCCTAATTTTTTAAAACTAATTTAATTTAGCTAATTTTCCAGTAAATTTAGCAACATTTTCAATAGATGTGTTACATGTGATGAAATTTATTTGATAAAATTATTTTCATTTCAGTAAACAAATTTCATTAGAAATCACATATATCCTCACTGGAAAAGTTGGTATACTCAACGGAAAAGTAGCTACATAAAAATAGTTTAAAAGCTTAAAATGGGTAAATATTAATACAAAAACATCAGGATTGGATTATACATACCATAAACCTAAGGGTGTGTTTGGTGAACCAAAAAGGAATGGAATGACTATGGGATGAGCTTTAATTCCACAAATTTTTGTTTGGAGAACACAAAGTAGAATGGAATTATAATTCCTTGGAATTCCCTATCCCACCCAAATGAGGGGAATTGGATACCTCCCAACTATGGGGGCAATCAGTTTCAATCCCTGTGAATTGTCTATATATTTAGAAAAAAGAAAAATTCAAATCATCCAATTAAATTTCTTTCCCCAACTATTGTCAATTGTATCTCATCCACCAGCCAATAATGAACGAACCTATCCAAGCCAAAATGAGAGAACTCATGGCGTCTGGCTAACATTAAAACCGACGATGGCTTCCACGACCCACTCACCGGCATCGAGTCTAAAGACGTCGTCGTTCCGCCGGACGAGCGTGTTCATACGTCTGTACATGCAACCTGGCCTAAACCCTAACCAGAAGGTTCCGTTACTTGTCTTACTTCATGGCGGTAGATTTTGCATCAAATCGGCCTTCTTGAAGACATGGATGCAGAAGCAAATGCTAATTTCATCAAATTTCGTTGATGTCATTGTCAATCACTTCGCTTTTGCTTGATTTTTAAGAGTAAACGATGGTGTAGATGGAGAAGGAAGGTGAGATTGCTCACTTTCTGGAAATACCTGGAATCAAATTTTCAGAGGCTCACTTTCTTTGGTTTCTGGAAATTGGGACGGGGAAGGAAGAAAAGGTTAATGGAGGAAAAGGTAAATGGAGGAGGTGAGATGGGAAAAGGTAAATGGAGGAATATGGGAGACCCATTATTATTATTATTATGATTATGGGAAATTCCAAATGGTAGGCTTGAACTATTGTCTATTCCAAGTGGAAGACACCTTTTTTTTTATATTCCAAACGGTAGGCTTACTTACAAAACAATTCCATCCTGTGAGCCTAATGTTACACGCCGTTAGAGGCAAGAAAAAAAAAGAAAACGAAAATAAAAATTTTAAATTGAGAATTAGATAGTTGCCCAGCCAAGCGTTCGACATTGTTGAACGACACACAACATCTCCCTCCTCCCAACGCCCAGCCATCATCCTCCCTTCAACGTCTGGCCCACTCGGCGTCATCTCTCCTCGTCGTCGATCGTCGTCGTGGATGCTCGCCCGTGGTCGATCGTCGCACCCAGGTTCAGTCCAGTTTGTCGTCTGAAACGGTTGCCCAGTGGTTGAAACATGTATGTTTTCTGAAATCGAAAATTAGGGTTTGGGTTGGTTCAGAAATTGAAAATTCTGAGGGCATTAATTGATAAATTTTGAGGGATAAATCGAATATTAGGGTTTATTGAATTGAAAAAATTTCTGAAAGGTTTTTGATTAGGGTTTAGGTGGAGTACTCGGTTTAGGTGTTGAATTGTTGTCTCTGACATGCTATTTGTTTGTTGCAAGCTGCATACAATTATTATTATCCAATAATTTTGCCTTTGTATTATTTATTCAATAATATTGTCGTATCTGACAATAGTATTGCCGCTTGCAATTCAATGTCAGTGTTGGGATGTTATCCAATTATATTGCCTTCGTATTTCAATAATATATTGCCTTTGTTATCCAATTCAATATTAGTGTTGTGTAGCCTTCTGTTTATTTCAATAATATTGCTTTTGTGATATGCTATTTATTTCAAGTGTATGTTGTTATCCAATTAGTGTAGTGTTGGGCTATTGTTTAATATTTGTCGGTAACTTTGTGTGATATTGTTGACTACTAATCTTATAGCAGTAGTTTTATGTGATTTATTAGTGATTAATGTAGTCCCCACTGTGGTGCTTCATTAGTGATTAAGTAATAGGATTTTCTAGTATCTTTGTGCGTTAATATTGATTGCTAATCTTGTTGCTTCTTCTTTTTTTCTTTTCCAGTCATGGGAAAGTGTACATTAATCATGAACTTTGACGGTAAAAGGCTAAGGTTAGAAGTGCCTGACACAGATAGGTCTAGTTTACTTGATGTGTTTACTGAGTTGGAAGAGAAGGCTGCAATTGAGAAGTTTTGGTTACCTAAATGTCCGTCACTCTCTTATTTCAAGAACATGGAGAGTGTTTATATCATTGAAGAGATTGACTTGGGAAATATGTATTTATGGTTGGAACAAGAGGGGAGGAGTGAGATTGATATATGGGTTAGTTCTAGTGAAGAAGCTGGGACAGTATTGGAGTTGTCTAGAGGTTTAAGAAAATATGATTTGAGGCTGCCTGAGGAAAATGTACCTTACATTCCTACATTGCATATACCAGTTGAACAACCGATACCTCAAACATTGGGTGGTAGAACCAAACTTCCTGTGAGAAGGAGTACTTCTGAGATTGTTCATTGTGTTCCTGCTTCTCCTAGTAACGATGGAGAGATTGCACCCTCTCTTGCACTTACCCCATCACCAGGGAGTCCAAGAATGTCCCTTGATGCCATTATGAGGAATGAAACTGAGGCAATAGTGGTGGCTTCCAATGTCATTCACAACACATCAAAAGATCACGAGCCTTCTAAATCATGTGCTAGATCTTTAGGTGAGTTGAGAATGCCTAAAAGCACAGCCATTAGAAAGGGAATGTACAAGACTAAATCAGGGGCCGAGTTTATGGGGTCTCTTAATGTTGGCCATTTAGAATCCTATCATCAAAGTAACTCCATTCCAACCTCAACGGGTACAAAGAGTAAGAGCACCAGCAGAGTATCTACAAATGACAGTGTCATTGAAGGTGACAATGTCAACGCAGGTGACTATTTCTTCCTCTAAACAACTTTAGACATTTAATATTTAAACACATTGACACTCAATATATCACTTTTTTTGTAGGTAATAATATTTTGGACGTTGTGTTTCCTGATGATGGGGTCGATGATGATGACTTTGAACCTTGTGATGGCGAGGACGATGCGGGGAGCTCTGGTAGTGAGAGCATTGATGAAGAGTCGGATGATGACATTGCTATGAAGACAATCGCAGACTTGTATGACCCTCATGAACAAGATGGTTGGGAAGTTCTTGATGATGAAAATTATATGGGAAGAGTTTATAGGAATGGTGATTTGTGAGAAGAGGAAAGATTTGGGAATGTACAAATTAAACCATGGATGATTTTTGTCGACAAGGATCACTTCAAATCCGTGTTAACCACCTACTGCATTCAAGAAGGGTATTGTTACATTGTGTTATCTTCAAACCGAAAGAGATTCACTGCTATATGTAGGTCAGAGGGGTGTCAATGGAAATTGCATGCTAGTGTTCTCCCTGATAAACGAACATGGGCAATCAAGACTATACATAATCCAGTGCACTCTTGTGAAAGAATTGTTAGCCACAATCCTTTGGTCACTGTTGAATGGGCATCAAAGGTTCTCATGGATGACATAAGAGCCAATCCTGACATTTCAGGAAAGTCTCTTAATGAGATATTGTTTAGTCGATATCAGGTGACAATGAAGAAGTCGTCAATTTACAACACTAAGCAAGCGCCTTAATCACATACAAGGGGGTCATGATGTTTCATATGGCTTCTTGGCTGCATACACTGAGATGGTGAAACAGACGAACCCCAATAGTGTTGCGCACATAGCTTGGCGGCAGATCGAAAGGCTTAACGAAGGTGGTGTCATAGAGAGGCCTTACATATTTAGCAAGATATTCATTTCATTTGCTGCGCAAATCAAGGGCGCAATAGGTGGTTGTAGGAGGCTAATAGGGGTTGATGGAACTCATTTAAAGGGCCATTATGGAGGTGTGCTGCTATCAGCTGTAGTCCTTGATGGGAATAATGAAATTTTCCCACTTGCACATGCAGTTGTTGAGTCTGAGACCACTGATAGCTGGTGTTATTTCTTCTACCATTTGAAACAAGCTCTACAACCTGTCTTGAGTGATGAAATGTGGACTGTTATTTCAGATAGACAAAAGGCAAGTAATTTACCCTTTAATATTTCCATGGATTATCTTCTATATTACCATATATGTGGAAAACTATGTTTATTAATGCATACATTAACAGGGTTTGGATCCGGCATTGGATGATCAGTGGCCTAGGGTTAATAGGAGATATTGTTGTCGACATTTGTGTGCAAATTTCAAAAAAGACTTTCCTGGAGTGTTATGCCATAAACTATTTTGGAAAGTTTGTAAGGCATACTCAGAATTTACTTTTAAAAAGGCAATGGACCAGTTGCATCGGCAAGTAGGGAGGGGTGCTGGTCAATGGCTACTTGATATAAGTTCGATCCTCGCTTATGCGCTGCTGACAATACAAGCAACTTCGTGGAGTCCTTCAATTCAACCCTTGGAGCTGATAGATGCTTACCTGTCCTCAGCATGCTTGAAGGTACTGTCACTTGTACTATTTTATAATATTATCGAAAATGTGATACTACATTATTTGAATACTGACATATTCTCCATGGGGCTTCTGTCAAGCGTTTTATCAGCGCATGTTACAAATAGTGTATTATGGCAGTGCATGTTACAAAGTCCAACTCAAGTTTGCTAGTAGTGTGAGTCTGTTTAGGAGGTAGCATATTACAAACTGTGAGTCAAGCAAAAACCTGTAAATAGTGTTTTATCAGCACATGTTTTTTCTTTTCAGACAAATAAATTTGATAATTTGACCATGCATAGAACTTGTAAATTTAGATGTAAAGCAAAAACCAGTAAATTTTACGTCTAGAAATATACATTCGTTTTATATTCTATCTGTTCATTTTGTCCATTTATAGAAATATACATTCGTAATTTGACAAGCTGTTAATAATTAATTAATTGCATGTGTGAGGAGGTTAACAATGGTGAGGCTAACTACGAGGCAAGAAATTGCAAGCACGTGGAGTGACAATGGTATTTGTCCTAATATTGTCAAGCGTTTGAAGGTAATATGTACTGAATCTAGATCGTGTAGAGCATATGTGGCTAGTAAAGGGGAGTTTGAGATACACGATAACAAAAGTCAGTTACTAGTATCTTTGAACAACCGAACATGTATATGTGGAGCTTGGCAGATTAGTGGCATACCTTGTAAGCACGCTGTTAGGGCTATTCTTCACAACAGAGAATCACCTGAGTCGTATGTCAATATATGGTTTTCAGTGAGCATGTACAAGAAAGCCTATGAATACAACATTAACTCCATTCCTGACAATGAGCAATGGCCCGACTTCACTTACCCCAACCTTGAGCCTCCACCTATGACAAGAAAAGTTGGAAGACCATCTAGGAACAAAAGAAGAGAACTAGGGGAGCAAAGGAAGGGGAAAAGGTCCACTAGAAATACGTGCAGCAAGTGTGGTTATTCTGGCCACAACATGAAAACTTGCAAAGGTGGCCCAACTAGGAAGGAGATGATGGCACAAGCTGGGAAGAGGCAGAGTAAGAAACAACAGCAAGTGGATACATTCGTGGGTGGTCCTTCAGGTTCTCAACCATCTCAAGCATCACAACCCCAGTCTTCCCAACCAACACAATCACATCATACTCAAAGGAAAAGGAAGACAACTGATTTGACTCAAACATCTGCTAGAATAGTTACTAGGAGCTCAAAAAGGAGAATTATATGATTTGCCTGTAGTTTATATCATATGATGTACTTTGACTTTTATTTAACTTATGTTGTAGTTTGAGCTATGAATCAAAATATATGTATATGGCTATATTGTTCTAGGTGATGGAAACCTTTGGAATCAGAAGGTAGTTGAATGCCACAAATTTGTTCAGAAGTATGATGTCCTTCTTGTTACGAGCTTATATGGTCTACTTGATGAAATTTGGCGCTTGTTCAATATAAATTTGCTTTGACAGTGAGCTTTGTTCAGAATTATCAATATTGGTTCACTCAAATGTTATCAATATTGGCCTATTACATGACTGGAAAAATGACCAAATGTTATACGATTGTCACAATTTGCTTATAAACATGGAACATGTTGAATTTTATACAATTGTCACAATTGAATGTCACGTTTGATGTTTGCATTGCATACTATAATTATGGAACGAATCATCTTCAGGACAAGTTGCAAACCCAATAAAACAACAATCTGCAACTCAAATCTCCAAGCTTTCAATACAATATTAGAACCATGTTAAAACCCAAGATACATTAAGCCAAGATAGAACAAGTACTTCTCAACTTTGAGTTTTAACAAGATAAAAGTGCATCACTTTTCTACATAAACTCAACATATCAAATGCAACTAATTTAGCTACACAAGGTGCATCATCTTATTAGGGCCTCATCCCCACAATCACAAGCACCAACACAAAGTACATCACAATTGCCACTTTCACTATTGATTTCACATACTTGGTCTACCTTGCAATCATCTTCTTTAAAATACCAATGTCCCCATTGGTGGGGCCTTGAACACTTGAAGCCTCACCATACCATTCAAATATTCCTTCATCTTTTCCATTAAAAATTACGTGTTCCTGACCAGCCCATTTGAAGAAGTCACACGGAGAACATCGAAAATATACTCCGTTCGGGTTTGCCGCTGATTCAGATATCTTTAATTCAGCCTTCTTTCCACATTTGATGCAATGTTGAGGTCTCAACCATAACTTTGCACCCCCACCGGAATTCGAATACCTAGAAGTCATTGCACCTAAGATTTCATAGTATAATCAATGATCCCAATGCCAATATCAGAATCAGTTAGCATGAACAACTCAACCCAGCTCGAGTCAATTAAATAGCCAAAAAAAACATAATAAGAAAAGCCACAATAACAACCAAATTTGGTTCCTATGCTCCTCCCCGCACCCCCTGAAACACACACATGAAACTACAAGAGGCCATGTTAAGTGAATAAGACAAACCAAATTGATAGCACAAAACTAGAAGAGGCCATGTTAAGTGAATTAGAAGAGGATCTTGACAAGGCTATTGACAAAATAGAATTTCTGGAGGAAGAGGCAAGCTTTTCTTTCAAAGATTTATCATCTTTTTTGGTTCCTATGCTCCTCCCCGCGCCCCCTGAAACACACAGGAAACTACATGCTCCTGATTTTTTGGTATTGATTTATGGTATGGATTGAACTGGATTATGCGTAGTTAATAGACATATGTTGTAGTTTGCTATTTCTGAATTGCAAAAGAACAATTTAACTGTACTAATCTTGACGGTTCGACTATACGGGATGTTAGGCAGTGTCTGTCGTATTGAGGTCTGTAACAGGTGACCAAGTGTTTATATTACATTCTACTTGGACCATTAAGTATAAACCACTCACATTAATGCTTCCATGGTTGAATTAGAGGCTAGGGTTGTTCTATCTAAGGAAAAAGTATGCTTTGTGTTGCCCAATATCGTATTCTGCTAGCAATTTTAAGAGCAATTTTGATATAACAAAATCAGTACACAGATGCTCAAATATTTTCAGAGTAATTTTGATATACCAAAATCAGTACACAGATGCTCAAATATTTTCAGAGCAATTTTGATATACCAAAATCAGTACACAGATGCTCAAATATTTTCAGAGCAATTTTGATATACCAAAATCAGTACACAAATCCTAGCAAATTCATCATATGATATAGCAAATTCAAGAGCACCACAACATTGACAACTGCACGGTCTGAGTCTGAACCCTAAATTTCATACCATTAAACCCTAAAAACTCTAACCCCACAAGTTTCAGGCCAATTTTCGTACCAATTTAGTATCAATTTTCAACTAAAAAAGCCCTAAAAATTCAAACCCTAAAAGCTTCAACTAAACATACCTGTAGATCGACGCCTGAGCAACAGAATCTGGGTGCGACGATCGACCACCGGCGAGCATCCACGACGACGATCGACGACGGGGAGCGACGATGCCGAGTGGGCCAGACGTTGAAGGGAGGATGATGGCTGGGCGTTGGGAGGAGGAGGGAGATGTTGTGTGTCGTTCAACAATGTCGAACGCTTGGCTGGGCAACTATCTGATTCTCAATTCAAAATTTTTATTTTCGTTTTCTTTTTTTTTTCTTGCCTCTAACGGCGTGTAACATTAGGTTCACATGATGGAATTGTTTTGTAAGTAAGCCTACCGTTTGGAATATAAAAAAAAGGTGTCTACCACTTGGAATAGACAATAGTTCAAGCCTACCATTTGGAATTTCCCTATTATTATTATTATTATTATTATTATTATTATTATTATTATTATTATTATTATTATTATTACTGTTATTATTATTATTATTATAAATTTGATTCCATTCCATTCTATAATTGTTAGTCAAACAAATTAGTTTTTTTTATTGGGTTTTCAATTCTATTCCAATTGCTCACCAAACAATTTGTATTTTGGAATCTAATTCCATACCGAACCCTCTAGGGTTCTAATTTCATTCCTATTCCATTCCAGAATTCTCACCAAACAGGCCCTGAAGGATTTGTGCAAATTATATTAGAAATTGAGTTCGAATACAAACCTTAAATTGGGCCAAGTTCGTGTAACAAAACTTAAAATCAATTTGGCTTTGTTTTTGTTATAATATTTTATTGTGAATAACCCATTTTACATGTGCTATTTTACATTAGTTTACATCATTTTTAGCTAGAAGCCCAAGCTTGTAATATCTATAAATAGCCATGTATATGAGCAATAAAACACATCCCTCTTCCTCATTATCTCTCTCAGTTGCTCTTCTTATTTTCTCTTCTCTCAATCTCTTATCTTTAATTGTTGCAATTACAATAAAAATTATAACACGTTATCAGCACGAAGCTCTACCTTTCATTATCCCATTCATAATCTAAGGTACTTGTTACAAGTTATAATTTTGTAACTTTGGTTTATTTTTCGTTTTTAATTTTCGGAATTATACAATAATTCAACCACTGTTTGAATTTCTGTGTAAACTTGGCTTGGCGAAAAAATTTCAAAAATTTTACTGTAGATTAACCATAATTTTTGGCACACTGTGTAAAAATTTCGTAATTTTTGGAGTTATATTTTTCGAGTTAAGAATTTTGCAAATAATTCTGCCCAGTTAAATTCGATTTTTCTGTGATGTATTTATGAATTATTTACATGTATTTTTGAGTTATGAATTGAATATGTCCTACAATTGAGTTTCTTGATTTATTGTTATAGCACTCTATAACTGAATAATGGTAATCTTCTTGATGAACTCGCGGGATTAACTATGGGAGCCTTGAGTATTGGAGAGATAATTAATTAAGGGATGATTCCCGTTCGACCCCATTTCCTGGCCCATTCTGAGAAACCCGAAGCTATGCATTCGAGGGAGTACGGGGAGCTGGGTTATAGGCGTGTTGTTGACGGATAATAGCCCCTTATCGCCCCCAATCATCTAAGGCCCATTCTGTGAAACCCGAGAATCACAATTCTAAAACATGGACATATTTTTGCTTAATTCTGTTAATGAACCTGAAGTTCATTCCAACGTTGAGATATTATCTAAAATTTTATTAGTAACCGGAAGTTCACTACTCCGATATTGAATTTATTTTTATGAATGAACCAGAAGTTCATTGCACCTTTAATGATAATTAAATTCATACAAATATTGTCGATGAACCAGAAGTTCATAACACTAACAATATTGACACTCAAATGAACAACAATGTCTCACTGTTTAATTTTTCTTCAATTATGTACATGAGTTTTAACGGTATAATTTTTATTGTATACTCTCTATATTATATAATAGTTATGACTAAAGTTTGAAGATTTTTGGATGTTTACTTCAAGAGTTGTGAATTCTTTTGGATAAACTTGCTTATTTGGCATTATTTGACTAGTTATGCGCTAAGTTGAATTATCAATTATGAAGATTAAGTCAGTAAGATAATTAAGTTTAATTTTGAACTCATAATTGCTTTAATATGAAAGGCCAAAAAAGGACTCACCCTTGGGTTGATTAGTTTTGTTTTATATTGACTTTGGTCATTCAGTTAGACATGTTTATCTCTAACATATTGATTATTTGCTTATTATAGTACCATGTCGAATTTGGCCAAACTTGAATTCATCGCCCTTGACATAACTGGCAAGAATTATCTTTCATGGGCGCTTGATGCTAAGATTTATTTGTCTGCTAAGGGTCTGAGAGACACAATTGAAGAAAACAATGATGCATCTGACCAAGATAAGGCAAAAGCTATGATCTTCTTGCGCCACCACCTCCATGATAGCCGTAAAATAGAGTACCTCACAATTGAGGATCCATTTGAGCTATGGAAAAACCTGGAAGAAAGATATAACCACCAAAAGACCGTGATCCTTCCAAAGGCTCGAGATGACTGGATACAACTCATATTTCAGGACATTAAATCAGTAGCTAAATATAATTCAGCAGTTTTCCGAATTACCTCACAGCTGAAATTGTGTGGTGAAACAATCACCGATGAAAGTCTGATGGAGAAAACATTATCCACCTTCCACGCAAGTAATATTATTTTACAACAACAATATCGTGGAAAGGGCTTTAAAAAGTATTCGGAACTGATTTCTTGCCTTCTGGTAGCAGAGCAGAATAATGAGCTTTTGATGATAAACCATGAAAGTTGCCCTACTGGCTCTGCCCCATTCCCTGAAGCGAATGTGGCAACATATGACCCTAATAATCATAAGGGGAATCGACGCCGCACTAGTAACCGTGGGCGTAGACAAGGGCATGGACGTGGTTATGTTCGTGGTTGTGGTCGTGGTTATGGTCGTGGTCGTGGTCGTGGTAATCGAAGTTCTTTTAAAAGGCCATCTCCCCACCAGAAGTGGGAAGGCGGAAATGATCGAGGCCAAAATACTATGGAAAGTCCATGTTATCGATGTGGATGTCATGGACATTGGTCACGTACCTGTCGTACGCCGAAGCATCTTGTCGATCTCTATCAAGCCTCATTGAAGAACAAAGGAAAACAGATAGAGACCAACTTTATGCAAGACGATGCTAATGACCATCTTGTTGATGCGTCTCACTTGGATGTTTCTGATTTGCTTGCCTACTCTTAAAGGCGCCTTATTGACAATTATAATAATTAGCTTTTTATAAGTCTTTATCTTATAGACGATGTTGTTTGTTTTGTAACATGACATATTTTCCTATTTTTAGTTTTTGCCTGTTACCTAGTTAAGTCGAATATTGTTCAAAGTTTTTATTCGCTAAATGCATGACTTGTCAGTATTATATCATATTTTTGCTTCTCTTCTTATTTTAACCTATTTATGGTGAAGATCATGGAAACCTCTTTGATTGGAGGAACGAATAGAGGAGGAGATATATGTCTAGCAGACAGTGCAACAACACACACTATTTTGAAAAGTAAGAAATATTTTTCTTACTTATTGATGAGAGATGCAAATGTTAGTACTATATCAGGCAACTCAAATTTAATCGAAGGCTACGGAAGAGCCCATATAGTACTACCTGGTGGAACAAGCTTGCACATTGATGATGCATTATATTCCACCAAGTCTCAAAGAAACTTACTGAGTTTCAAGGATATCCGCAGAAATGGATACCACATTGAGACAACTCGTGAAAATAATATTGAGTATTTGCATATCATGAAAATTTCCTTGGGCAAAAGATGTGTGTTAGAAAGATTATCATCATTCTCCTCCGGGTTATATTACACAGTAATTAACCCGACCAATTGAAGCACATACTCTAGTAAACCAGAAGTTTACTAATGATAAAGAATTTATCATATGACATGATAGATTGGGGCATCCCGGATCAACTATGATGCGCAAAATCCTAAAGAACTCATATGGACATACTTTAAAGGACCAGAAGATCCTTCAAATTAATGAGTTCTCATGCGCCGCTTGCTCTCAAGGAAAATTAATCACAAGGCCATCACCGGCTAAGATTGGGGCTGAATCCCCTGCATTTTTGGAACGTATACAAGGTGAAATTTGTTGTCCTGTAGACCTACCATGTGGACCATTTAGATACTTTATGGTATTAATTGATGCATCAACTAGATGGTCACATGTGTGTTTATTGTCAACCCGAAACTTGGCATTTGCAAGATTGCTTGCTCAATTGATTAAACTACGAGCACATTTTCCAAATCATTCTATCAAAGAGAATTCGTCTTGATAATGCCGGTGAATTTAAGTCGAAAGCCTTTGATGATTTTTGTATGTCAATTGGCATAGAAGTTTAACATCCCGTGCCACATGTTCATACTCAAAATGGTCTTGCAGAATCATTTATTAAGAGCTTGCAACTAATTACAAGACCATTGCTTATGAGAGCAAAGCTTCCAACTAGTGCTTGGGGACATGCTGTATTGCATGCTGCGACATTGATCCGTATAAGGCCAGTTGGTTATCATGAATTTTCTCCCTAACAATTGGTTTTTGGCCATGAACCAAATATCTCCCATCTACGAACTTTTGGATGTGCGGTGTATATACCTATTGCCCCACCACAACGCACTAAGATGGGATCCTAAAGGAGATCGAGAATATATGTTGGGTACGAATCTCCATCTATAATTAAGTATCTAGAACCATCAACTGGAGATTTGTCTACGACACGATTTGCCGACTGTCATTTTGATGAGACAGTTTTCCTAACATTAGGGGGAGAATCTAAGCAGTTGGGCAAAGAGATAAGTTGGAATGAATTATTGCTAAAGCATCTTGATCCTCGTACAAAGCAGTGTGAACTTGAAGTTCAAAACATAATTCGTTTACAATCTCTAGCGAATCAATTGCCAGACACATTTATTGACCCAAGGAGAGTCACTAAATCTTACATTTCAGCTGCTAATGCTCCTATTAGAATTGATGTCCCAGCAGGACAAAGTGTTATTGCTAATGAGTCTAGACCACATTTGAAGCGTGGTAGACCAGTAGGTTCTAAAGATAAAAATCCTTGAAAAAGAAAATGAGCAAAGAATAATGATAGGCAACCCGAGGAAATATCGACTCCAGAAGAGTCCCAGACATGAAAAATGTGGAAGTTGCACCACAAACCCAGGTACTTGAAAATTGCAATAATGATGAGATCTCAATCAATTATGTCATGACTAGTAAAAGATGGAATCGAAGTGAAATCGACGTCGATACAGTGTTTTCATATAATATAGCACTGAATATCATGAATGAAAATGAGGACCATGAGCCAAGGTCTGTTGAGGAATGCATGCAAAGAAAAGATTGGCCAAAATGGAAAGATGCTATTAATGTAGAATTAGATTCCCTTACGAAAAGGGAAGTATTCGGACATATAGTTCGTATGCCAACAGGCATAAAACCTATGGGATTCAAACGGGTTTTTGTGCGAAAACGAAATAAGAAAAATGAGATCGTGAGATATAAAGCACGATTAGTCGCACAAGGTTTTTCACAAAAACTGGGTATCGACTATGAAGAAACTTACTCCCCAGTAGTTGATGCCACTACTTTTCGATGCCTATTAAGTCTGGCAGTACATGAAAATCTCACTATGAATCGTATGGATGTCGTTACTGCTTATTTATATGGGAAACTCGACAACGACATTTACATGAAACTCCCTGAAGGATTTCAATTGCCTGAAGCACATAATAAGAACCCGCGAGATCTTTATTCAATCAAGTTGAATAGATCGCTATATGGGTTAAAGCAATCCGAACGCATGTGGTATAATCGCCTTAGTGAGTATTTATTGAAAGAAGGATATATAAATAATCCTGTTTGCCCATGCATTTTTATAAAGAAATTTGGATCCAAATTCGTTATAATTGCTGTTTATGTTAATGATTTAAACATGATTGGAACTCCAGAAAAGCTCCGAAGAGCAGCTTAGTGCTTAAAGAAAGAATTTGAAATGAAAGATCTTGGTAAAACCAAGTTTTGTCTTAGTTTACAAGTTGAACATCATGATAATGGAGTTTTTGTGGATCAATCAACCTATGTAGCAAAAATGCTAAAACGATTCTACATGGACAATGCACATCCTTTAAGTACTCCAATGGTGGTAAGATCACTTGATGTGAGAAAAGATCCTTTTAGACCCCCAGAAGATGGTGAAGAACTCCTCAGTCCTGAAGTACCGTATTTAAGTGTCATTGGAGCACTAATGTACCTTGCTTGTCATACACGACCAGATATCACATTTTCTGTGAATTTGTTGGCAAGGTTTAGCTCATGTCCAACACGACGACATTTGAATGGAGTTAAACATATTTTTCGATACCTTCGAGGTACGATGGATATGGGTCTATTTTATCCTCACAAAATAAAGGAAGATTTGACTGGCTATGCTGATGCCGGATACTTATCTGATCCCCACAACGCCCGATCACAAACTGGGTATGTGTTTACTTGTGGTGGAACCGCTATTTCATGGCGTTCTATGAAACAGACCATAACGGCTACCTCATCTAATCATGCTGAAATTTTGGCAATTCATGAGGCTAGCAAAGAAATTTGTTTGGTTAAGATCTGTAATCCAACACATACAAACACATACGGGGATCTTGTGGTTTATCTTCAGGAAAGGATATTTTTACAATTTTATATGAGGATAATGCTGCTTGTGTAGCACAATTGAAAGCAGGATACATCAAAGGAGATAGAACAAAGCATATCTCACCGAAGTTCTTTTTCACTCATGACCTACAAAAGAAAAGTGAGATTAATGTTCAGCAAATCCGTTCTAGTGAGAATTTGGCGGATTTATTTACCAAGTCTCTTCCGACTGCAACTTTTGAGAAGTTAGTCAGTAAAATTGGGTTGCGTCGTCTCAAAGATGTCTGTTGATGCTCATATCAGGGGGAGTTTATACGCGTTGTACTCTTTTTCCCTTATCCAAGGTTTTATCCCATTGGGTTTTCCTTGGAAAGGTTTTCGATGAGGCAACATATATTGGCGTATCGAGAATTATGTACTATTTTTCCTTCACTAGGGTTTTTCCTAGTAAGGTTTTAACGAGGCATAATTTTGAAAAATGGTTATTCAAGGGGGAGTGTTATAATATTTTATTGTGAATAACTCATTTTACATGTGCTATTTTACATTAGTTTACATTATTTTTTGGCTTGCAGCCCAAGCTTGTAATATCTATAAATAGCCATGTATATGAGCAATAAAACACATCCCTCTCCCTCATTATCTCTCTCACTTTCTCTTCTTATTTTCTCTTCTCTCCATCTCTTATCTTTAATTGTTGCAATTACAATCAAAATTATAACCGTTTTAATTTTTTGTGTAATATTATTTTGGTTTTATCAGTTAGTTCAAGTGTAATTTATTAGTAAATGTTTTGGGTTGATCTTTATTTTACTAAAACGTGTCAATATAAAGTTAGAAAAACCTACCTTAAAATTTTTGTATAGGTAAACCTAAAATCTAATTGTAACGCCCCGAAAATTCAATTATAGAAAAGTCAAAGTCAAACTAACGTTAACAGACAAAATTTAACGGAAGACTCAACTCTTATTGGGCGCACTACCGTATCCCCGAAGGAATACAAGGTGAGAAGGAAACTACAATTGTCTGATAACGGTAAACCAAACTAACAAACTCATACTTAGAAATAAACCTAAATACTAACTTCAAGTTCCACGTAACAGAAAGCAACATAATTAACGACTTCTAAACATGTCGTCCTTACTTCTAATTCCCGTCCCCAGCATACAGATCTTCACCTGAAAACAAAACATTTCAAAAATGAGGGGGAAATCTCAATAATGTCTACCCCTAACGTTAAAAACAAGTTAAGTTCATTTCAATTCATTTGAGGGAGAGGGAACAAGTCAAAACATTTCACAAACCTTTAACCCTTCTAACTGTGTTCCTTAACCCAACCAATTCATTTTATTATGCGGGCGGGATATCAAATCCCATAAGGTAACATCGCCTACCAAAGGCATCAAGAACATTCGCCTACCAAAGGCATCAAAGATAATAATCGCCTACCAAAGACATAAATAATAATCGCCTACCAAAGGCATAAATAATAATCGCCTACCAAAGGCATCAATAATCGCCTACCAAAGGCATAAAAAATCGCCTACCAAAGGCATCAAAGTATTCGCCTACCGAGGGCATCAATAGAATAAACCCGCTTAATGTTTCACTTGAGTTATTAGTATATTATGCAAAGCTCAACTCACAGCTCTCAAGTCAAACCCAACCCAAGTTGTCAAAATTAGTAACAAAACTACTTATAAGAGACCATCTCAATTTCAATAGCTCATAAATCAACAATTACAAACAATATCAAAACATATGGCCACATTTCCACAAAAGTCCCCTTTTCGGGATGCAATTCTCAAAATAGATTAGAAAACATTAAAACACATTTAAAGAGCATCTCGGTGGGGATTAGAGCATAGACATTACCTGCTTAACTTCATTTCACAGCTAAGACGAACACACTTGAGCTCATTAACGACGCAAATTAGCTCGGGCCTAAAATAAAAGTAATTATTCTAATCAAAACGCGCCCTTCGAAGTTAGTATAACTACCTTCTACCTAACCCTCCCCTAGGAACACTATAGGTTCCTATCAATCATGATTTATACTTTAAATCACCTAACACATTCCAAATAATCACATAACAAGATCAAAACAACGTTTTCATTCAACAACACTTTCATTAATAAATAACATTGACAAAGCAGATTAGAGCATCCACATAAAAAGGGTCAAAACTTGACTTCCTGACATCTTATGGGTCTGGTTTTGGACTTTTCGGAAACCTCGGGATGTCTACTAAAACTTTCATGTTGAACTCGAGACCAAAAACACCTTCTATGGTCTTCACAAATGGTCATTCGTCCAAACTGTCCAGATCTAACCTAGGTCTGGTAATCGGGGTATAACTCGACCTATACAACTCCAAAGTCCGATCCGAAAAATTTCTATGAAAGCTAACATCTAAGGGAACCTTCAGTTCAAAGGGTTCGATCGAAGGATGACTATAACTCTTATGGTGATCCGTTCTTTAGACACTAACAAAACTGTCCCGATCCCAATTCTTATTTAATTTATAATTTCGGTTTTAACTTTCACCATTCGGTCCCGAGGTTCTAATTTAGGCCTAAAACATTGACTAAGGTTAAAAATATTTAACCTAACCCAACCCAAGGTCCGTACTTCATAATTCTATAATTAGAACTCACTAGAACCAACTTTAATCAATCTAACTTGATTACACACAACATTAACCATGATATAACACATCACAACTCAAAGAAAACATGTAATTACTTGCTTAATAAAACAAGGATAGAACTTTGATAACCAAACACCCTAATCATACATAAAAAAACATAACTTTAATAATCCTAAACATGCTTGAACTATATGAATTACAAAGGATAAATGTAACTACGAATTTCTTAATCAAGATTCAAGAAAGAACTTGAAGAACATATGAAATAAAAAGATAAAGTACATAAAATATTTAAACTACTAAACTCTTTTACAAGATTTAATCAAGAATCAAGAATTAATAAACAAGAATCGAATCTTTAGTAAATCACTCAACCTAACTTATTTAACAAGATTAAACATAAAATTAAACATGATTGAACTCTAAGAGAATTAAAGAAACATGCGAATACTTAACTAACGATTCAAGAATTAATCTAGATAATTAAACCTTTAATTCGTGCATACAATAATAATGTTATCTAAAACCCTAACATGATTCACAAGAAACAAAGGTACATCATACAATCGAATATTAACAATTTAACTACCACTATTACAACCCTAATACACCAAATTAAAACATAAAAGTTACATATGATAATTTAGACAAATTACAAGTAAATAATACAACACAAGAACAATTAATTACAAATAACAATTTAATAAAACTTTACACCCTAATTACCCAAATTACAAGATTTAAATCAAGAAATAATAACAAATCAAAACAGAAAAACAAGAATTAAAAGAAGAGGGTTTTTAAAACTGAATTAGGGTTTACGTTAGGATGGTTCTGGGAAACTGGGCGGCGGTCGGCAGAGGTCCGGTGACAGCGACGGCGACTGGGTGACAGCAACGATTGGTGGTGCGTCGGGATGGTCGGAGGTGACGTTGGTGTCGACGTCCGGCAATGGTAGTAGGCTGCTTTAATCGAACAGTAGCAGCAGCACGAAACCGGCCCAACTGGCGCCTGGTGGGCGGCGATGAGGTCGGCTGGGTGTGCGACAGAGACAGCGGCGGCGTCTGGCGTCGACGACGGCAAGGTCATCGGTGGTGGTGCGATAGGGGGAGAAGTCGAACAGAGGGAGATGGGTGAGAGAAAGAGAACGAAAGAGAGAGGAAGGGTGGTTGCGGTGGTCTGGGTGGTCGCCGGCATAGGGCGGCGCGGCGGCTGGGTGTGGACGGCAGAGAGAAGGGAGAGAGAGAGGGGGAGGGGAGTGGTGAGAGACTAGGGTTAGGGTTGATATTAAGGTTTTGAGAGAGAGAGGGAGGGGGGTTTATATTAACAATTAAAAAAGCCCAACTAAATATTAATCCTACTCCTAATCCAACCCAATAAGAAATCATATTTTCTTTTGGAAAAATAACAATAACTATAATAGTAATAATAATAAAAACAAAGCTAATAATAATAATATTAATACTAAACACATAACAAATAAAATTCACATAATTATTCATATAACAAACTTTAATAGACACAATAATATTAATAGTAATACTAATAATAATTAGAGTAAAACTAATAATACTAAACCCAAGAAATTACCGATATATCCTTGTTAGTCCCTCAACGATTCTACGAGCTCAAGTGTTAGCAGGAAAAAAGCATAAACGAATAATAACAATTAACGAAGTCAAACCTAATTTACTAACGACGTCACGGTCAACGCCTTTGAATTTTTCGGGGTTTTACACTAATATCCAAATTACATTGGAGTAAACACAGTGGTGGATCCAGATATTCAACTTAGGGGTGTCCAATATACTTGTTATTATATAAGAACTTTTGAAAAATAAAATAAATAAAATTTAAATAAATAACAATATAATAGAAATAAAAATAAATATTAAATGACATATTCACAAGCTTAACAAAATTTCACACTATCATATAAATATGTCCACCAAATAAATTGAAATTTCACATTAATTAGATATTTATATCTTAAACTTATACTGATACTCAATTACCCAATGCATTGACTTACACTTTTTGTTTATAAAAAAATAATTTGATACTCACTCCTTTCCAATTAATTTGTTCAATTTAATTTTATACGGTCTTCGATACAACACTTTGACCGTAAATTTTTCACGTTTTATCTTAGAAACACTAATAATATTGTACTCAAGTAAAAATATTTTTCATCAAAAATGTAATAGTTGTAATCTTGTATAATAACCCAATATATAATTTGATAATTTAACGGTCAAAATTTAAAAATTTTGACCTAATTAATCGAACTTGTACAATTCATTTGGGAAAGTAATATCTTAGAATTTTTGTGTTGCTGCTAAAGTGGACATCCCTATTATTTTTTAGGACATTTTTTTATAGGGTCCAGTTGCTCCTATTAAGAAACATTTTTCCCAATAATATTAGATAATGACAAATTTTTCTTTGGCCAGCGGCGTCTGTGGACAATCCTACCTAAGCCACAGATCCGCCCATGAGTAAACATTATACTTGGGTTAAATTTAGATCACATATCAATTGATTATAAATATGGTCATAATATTGACTATTATTCTTTATCTGGATAATTCTCTTACGTGTTTTTTTGACCGAATAATTCTGTACTCCCACCGTTATTGTTAATTGTCTTTTAGGAGTATGCGGTAAAACCATGAATCCCAAAAATACATGGGGTGGTCGATCAATTGAAAAATGAGAAGAAAAAAAACTCAAAGTTTGCCGATTAGTCTCTCCACTAGAGAGAAGTGGAAAATGGTCTTATTTTCTCTCAAAGTTTGGCCAATAGTATTGGAATTATAAATGACAAATAATATGAAAAGTGAAAAATTAGTTAGAAAGATAGATAAAAAAAGAAAACGAAGTGAGTAATACTTATAATAGTGACCACTAAACCTTATTTCAGAGAGAAATCTGTAAGGCAATTTTGTAAATCAACAACCTCGCTATACCCAGTTTGAGTACTTCAAGCATTCAAATCATCGAACACCGTCCACCTCTTATCCACGCTTCTACTAATAGATCTCAAATTCTCCCATAAATAAGTCCTTTTAGAGTTAGATTTGTGTCCTTACGCTAGGAATTTTATCAAGTACAAGGGGAAATTTTTGGATGTAGAATGTAGATATGATTGCACAAAATATCAAAAGGTGTATGTTGTGTAGAGTTTGAAGAAATACCAAAAGTGTATAGATGTCATCATTCTTTCTTAGTTCATAAACCCCAATGTTTGTCGACTTTACGTTCTAATGGGATGGGCTCCCACGTTGAGATGTCCTTAGCAATGGATGAGTTTACATTCTTACCGAAAAAAAATACTACATTTTAAAATATGTTGGATTTCAACTTTCAAGCAAGATGCCTCAAGCCCTAGCCTCATTTGTTTGGCAATTATATTATATTTCAATTTCAAATCTAACTATGAATTTATACCCAAAAAGTGACAATGTGATATAAGGTACACCTGGCCTGACATAGTAATCAAATCCAATTTAAAAAAAAAATCATAAAGAAATTGATTCCTATTAGTTTAATATTTAAAAATCATTCATTACTTACAATTGCAAGGCAATCACATAATGAACTTTACATGTTTGGTAGAATCTTAGGCTGAGAAAAATTTCCTCTACCCCCAATAAAATTTCCTTGAGAGTTTGAATGTGAAATTGTGGCTTTGCCTAGAATTATTTCACCCATTAAAACCCAACCCAAAACATGAAAGTTTAATCAATCTGGAGATAATCAACATTCTAAAGAAAACCTGCCAACTAAATGTTCTATTAGGAAAGTTTTAATATTTCTCGCAGAGCATTCCATAGTTTCTCGAGAAAAGCGTCCGGCACCCATTAGAAAAATATTGGTTGAATTTAAGAGTGAAATAATAAACTCATATCTAAATTTTCTCATCCACAAAGTACAGCGAAACATTAAAAAAAATTGTTAAAATCAACTTTCTCAAGAAAATTTTCCAAGTAAAAACACCACCATGGGGAGTCTGGTTTTGGTTCTAGAAATTTTACTTTCACCTTGTAATATTGCTGAAATTTTGTGTTTCAGGTCCTATTGAACCAAATGAGAATCCATACAACACCTTATTATGCTGAAAACAACTGTTCACCCTTCATAGTCACAATCAAAGTAACAATTTTATATATAGTTTTAAAAAAAAAAACAACTAACAGGTTGTTTTAATTGAAGTCAACTATCATTTTAGGCCTTAATATTAAGGGTTGGTCAAAGATACATAACTCTAATCAACAATAAATACTGCAATTAGTACTTTGTTCGCCGGAAAATAGATCGGAATGTCCCCAGAAATAATTATAACAAAAATAATATCACCATATAATTATTTATTAAAATACATGGGCCTTAAAATAATTACATCTAGTCGTTTTTTTTTTTTAAAAAAAAGTTACAATACCACTTCCTAATCTCAACCAAATAGGCATATACCCCGTTCACGAGGGCCACAGGTCTCTGATTTCACAGATAAGGTACCTACTGCTTTCTTCACTATCAAAACTCACATTCACTTGACAAGCAGCTGATGCTCGAGGAAGCTTCAATAACCTTTGGAATACACACCTCTCTGTTTTCACCTTACATGTATCAAAGCACCCTAAATCGAACACCGCCCATGTTGATTTTTATCTCCTTCAACACTGGTGCAACCTTCAAACAATATGCTACAAATTTCATTTCGTTCTTATGTCCATTGAAGCATAGCAATTCAACCTTTTCAAGGTAAGGCAGACAATTTGGCTTTGATTTTGCTTCTTCTGAGACTATCCAATTGCACACCTGATCAACAAAATGTGTATGTAATTCAGATATACAGGTAAAAAGGGAACATAATAGGCTCCTTTTACATGGGGAACTTACTCGTTCTGAACTCAAAAATTTCAGCCTAGGAGCAAATTCCAATATTTCGTATACGCTTTCATCAACCATGCTAAACTTTAAATGGGTCAAATTCGAAAATACCGGAGGTTTAGCTATAGATGTGAACAACTGCAAAGAGATCAATCAGTGTTAGCATAACAATTTTACTTAATACTAACTTCAAGTAGATGACAATAAATAAAACTAAAGGAAACTACACTTACACAATTAGCCCTTCCTTCTAAAGTCAGAGTGCTCACGCCACAAACTTTACTCAATAAGTCATATGTAACATCATCATCAAGCTTGTAGGGACTAAGATTTGCTTCAACAAGAAAATTTAGGTCGCATATGTCAAGCTGCTTGAATCCACCCGAAATATGAAGGTACATTAGTTTCGGCGCTTTAATGATCAAGTAATCATGTATTAAGTTCGCCCCCCAGTTCCGTTCGAGGTGTAATTCTTCTAGAGTTGAAGATTTAACGTGCAACTCACGAATGACAAGGCTCTCCTTAACGACCAGCTCTTTAAGCACAGGGGAACTGGATGAGAGCCTCTTTAGAGATTCATCACTACCAAAATCAATTTCGATAAGGTAAAGAATCTTGAGATTTGGTAAATGCACAGGGTCAGGGACATCAGTACTGAAATACCCAGATAGCTTCAAAACAACTAGTCTCTCACTCGAAAGTAGAGCTTTTGGCAAAGACAAAAACTCTCGACGTCTGCTACATATTACAAGTTCCCCAACTTAACGCCTCGTTATGGCACCCAACCAAGAGTTAATATAGAATTCATCATACCCTTTATGAAGATATAGACATAAACTTCGTATATAGGCTGCATCATTGTGAAACAAAAGCATATCTACAAAGCGCCTGAAGTAAATATTTTGCTGCCATGTGAGGGTTTCACCATAATTTGAATGAAGCATCTCCCCGAAGTCAAGCACAGCAAGTTTTCTCCAAATATATTTCCATCTTTTAGACAAGGCGCTGGCCTGTACAGCAGACTTTGTAGGGATAAAAGAGAGGATATGGCAAATAAGTTCATCGGACACTGAAGGCCAATTGTTGCCCTAACGATGGGGTTCTGGAGGCTAGACGAGGGTGGGACCCGAGCTTCACATGGAGATCAATATTGGGGGTGAAAGCTATAATCATTGAAGGAGTGAGGTGGAGAGTGGGCAATGGGTCAAGAATGCAAGTGTGGAACGATCCGTGGATGCCGAGCTCCCGTAGACAACCCAAAGCCGAGGGCCCGGGGAGAAATCTGGCAAGAAGCCAGAGTCCACGAGCTCATCGACCTGAACACAGCTACCTGCATGATGATACAACCGTCAAGCCGGAACCACCAAGGGAGTAGGACCTGCTGACTTATATGTTGAACCCATTAGAACATTAGTTCATGAATTTAATATGTTTTTAGCTAGCCATGTGAAGAGGTGAGGTAACACAGTAGCTCACCTTTGTGCTAGGCTGAGCATGAATGAGAACAATGAGGTGCAGTATGTAAACCATTTCCCTTGGGTATCAGTTATAGCCCTAGGAGAAATCATCCCTCCCCCTTTTGCGTCAAACAAAAAAAAAAATGAATCACCATAATTTTTCTTTCAAATTTACAACATAAACCAAAATCATGTGGCCTCTAGACCATACTGACTGAATAAATTTCCAACATTAAAGACTCAATATTTTCGGTAATAAAGTCTCGACCTTTCATCATAAAATCTCATAAATTACTATCTTAATCACCATCACAGAACCCCAATTATAGAAAAAATGAATAAGACCAATTAACTAAACTTAAAAGCTTACCTTCTTCCAAATAGCGAGAGAATGTGAGTGGTGGTGTTTGTAGTGGCGGTCTACTGGTGTTCGACACGATGGCTTGGCTTGAGAGGTGGAAAAAGGGGGTTGTTACGGTGATTAGGGTTTTTGTGGAGGAAAAATAATAATAATAATAATAATAATAATAATAATAATAATAATAATAATAATAATAATAATAATAATAATAATAGAGTTTTTGGAAGGGGGAGATTATTATGGGGGCTGAATTTTATGGTAACCCTAATAAACCTCTGCCTTACTCCTCGCTGGCGCAAGCGCAACTAATTCCTACTTCATCTCTGTTCTGTTAATTAAATACTAGCTCCCTTCGTTTTTATTCATGTACTGCCTCCGTCCCAAATTATTTGTCCATTTACTTAATTTGAGAAGACTAATACATATTGGGAATTGAGGTAAAAAGTTTGCAATTTACCCAAATCAACCCTACTTTAATTAAAGATAATAGTTGTTGGAATTGTAAAATGTGATAATTGAATATATTAATTAGGGATAGAAAAGAAATTATAGTTGTTATAATTATAAATGGGAAAAATATTTTGGGACAAAAAGTTAGTAAAAGAACAAATAATTTGGGATGAAGGTAGTATCACTTAGAAATTTGTGTCAAAAATTTTACCGATTAAGATCTTATATAATAATTCATCATACAAAATTAATATCATTAGATTTGAAATAAAAAACACTAAAAAAAACAGAGGGAGTAATTAATTAATAACCCTCTAGTCAAGGTGGGATGGAGAAATTGTCTAATTGTGTACGTCATTCCAGTACAATAAGCATAGCTCAATTAATCGGTCAGTATAGTAGTTTAGGGTTTGAATGAAGTGTTCAACATCTTATTTAAACCTTTTGATTTCTGTTAAAAAAGTGTCCTAAAATCACAAAATCTCTTGTTCTCACAATTATTTGTTTCCTAATTGTATTAGGATATTATTTAGGTTTCCTTATTGTGTTGCGTTTCCTAATTGTATTAGATTCTAAATCTATTTGGAGTGGGAGTCAAGTTAGGTTATAGGGAGTTCTCCCTATAAATAGGATGCATGTTTCTCCACCAAAAACACATGGGTAAACATAGAGAGCTAGAGAGAGAGAAAATATTGAGAGAGAAAGGGGTCTCACCAATATTTTCCCCAGTGTATCCTGAGAGATTGTGAGTTGAGTGTTGAGAGATTGTTATTGTAATCTCCTTTGTGGATCGCATCACACCCTGTGATAGTGATCAGGTTGTACTCCTCCTTTCTCATAGTGGATTATTTTCTGGCTGTCGCCGTCCGTGGGTTTTTCTCCGAGTTCTTCGGTTTCCCACGTAATTCTGGTGTTTGATTTTATCGCTTATTTTTCGTTCCTAAATTTTGTCGTAATATCTGTCATCTCATTTTCGATTCTATTATTCGCTTCTACTGTTACCTTGCTACTCACTTTTCTCTAACAAGTGGTATCAGAGCAAGGTGGAGATGGCTTCAATCATGAAGTGCGATATTCCAAAATTTGATGGAACGAGGAGTTTTACTATATGGAGACTGCAGATGAAGGCGGTCCTGATTCAGCACGGGTTTTGGGATGTGATTGAGTATCCCGACACGAAGACTGATGCGACAATGAACGATGATGAATTCAAACAACTCCAGAAGGATATCAAGGGGAATTTGACTCCAAGGGAGTGGAAGAAGCTTGAAGATAAGACTCTGGCAAGGATTCAGCTGTGCTTGGCGGAGCACATTCAGAGAGAGGTGATGCATATCGAGAAACCTCGGGAGCTCTGGACCAAACTGGAAGAGTTGTACATGTCGAAGAGTCGTGCAAACAAGTACCGAATGAAGGAGAAATTCTACAGGCTGAAAATGCCCCAAGGTACTTCTATTCAGGCACATCTTAGTGAATTTGATTCTATTATTACTGAATTGGAATCAATGGATATAAAACACACTGATGAGGATAAGGATTTTCATTTAATTCTGTCCCTACCTGCATCACATAAACAATTTAAGGAAATCATGTTGTATGGGAATCGTGGTGACCTTAACGTTAGTGAAGTAAAGGCTAGTTTACTGTCTAAGGAGAAACTTGATACCGATGGTGATGACCAGGGTGGTGATGCTATGGTTGTAAGGGGTAGAAATACTGAACGTAAGGGAAACAGGTCTAGAGGGAGGTCTAAACACCGTTCAAAGTCTAGGAATCCTCACAAGAATAAGAAATGTAACTACTATAGTAAGATGGGGCATATAGAGAGAGACTGTTGGGCAAAACAGAGAGACCAGAAGCATGAGAGTAAGGATAATCACACCAAACCTGGTACCTCAAACTGCTTAGAATCCGAGTCAGATGGTGATGGGTTTGTAGTTACGGATGATGCCTTGGCTACCAGATCGAGTAGGATAGCTAGAGATGAGTGGGTTCTTGACACGGGGTGCACCTATCATATGTGTCCTCATAAGGACTGGTTCGAGTCTTATGAGCGTGTTGACACCGGGGTCATAGTCATGGGTAAAGACACAGCCTGCAAGGTTGCAGGAATCGGTAACATCAAAATCAAGACTCATGATGGCATCGTTAGAACTCTCAAGGAGGTTCGTCATATCCCTAGCATGACTCGAAATTTAATTTCTTTGGGTATTCTTGAAGCTAACGGCTGCAGGTACAAAGGAGAAGATAGTGTTTTGAAAGTGTGCAGGGGTTCCATGGTTCTTATGAAGGGAATCAGGAAGGGCAGTCTATACATCCTGCAGGGGTCTACAGTGACAGGATCTGCAGCAGCAGTCCTAAATCTTGATGAGTCCGACAGCACAAAACTGTGGCACATGAGACTAGGCCACATGGGCGAGAAGAGAATGTCAATGTTGAGCAAGAAGGGATACCTTGAAGGCGCAAAGATCGGCAAGTTGGAGTTTTGCGATCACTGTGTCTACGGGAAACAGAAGAGGGTTAGCTTTTCAAGGGCTAAACATACAACAGCAGGGATCCTTGATTATATTCATTCAGATTTGTGGGGTCCTGCTAGAGTGCCATCACTGGGTGGCAAGCGCTACATGTTGACATTCGTGGATGACTTCTCGAGGAAGACTTGGGTTTATTTCCTGCGGCACAAGAATGAGACATTCTCATATTTCAAGAAGTTCAAAGCTTTGGTGGAGAACCAGACAGGCAGGAAAATCAAGAAACTCAGGACTGACAATGGGTTGGAGTTTGTTGATTCTGAATTTACTGAATTCTGCGAGGAGCATGGGATTGCGAGGCATCGAACCTTGGTGGGTAAGCCTCAGCAAAACGGGGTAGCCGAGAGAATCAACAGGACACTCCTGGAGAAAGCCCACTGCATGCTCTTGAATGCAGGGCTTTGGAAGAAAAAATCGTTCTGGGCAGAGGTGATATCTACTGCCTGCTACCTGCAAAACAGATCACCTCATGCCTCTATCGAATACCAGATTCCAGAGGAAGTATGGACAGGTAATCCAGTTAATTATTCTAATTTAAGAATTTCTGGATGTCCTGTATATGTCCATGTGAATGATGGGAAGCTGTCTCGAGTACGTTAAATGCATGTTTCTAGGTTACGGGTCTGAGTCTAAGGGATATAGAATGTGGTGTCCTGATTTGATGAAAGTTATTCAGTCTAGAGATGTAACCTTTAATGAAACTGCTATGTTATCTGGAATGGAATCTACCGGTACTTCTGATGATGCAAGAAATCAGGAGAAGGATGCAGGAAGAATGGTGTTCGAGGTAGAGCAGGCTCAGGGTGGAGCTGTTGGAACCTGCAATCAGGAGCAAACTACTGATGCTCCTGAACCAACTCAGGTTGATGAGTCTGAGATTGAGACGAATGTTCCTCAGGTGGAGGAACAACCATGCATTGCTAGAGATCGTCCCAGGAGGGAGATCAGGAGACCAGCGCGATATACTGAAGAAGATGATGCTATGATTGCTTATGCGCTGAGTGTTGCAAAGGAGACTCTGAAGGTCTTGAACCTTCTACCTATCAGGAGGCCATCTCTTGTCCGAATGCCTCAAATTGGATAGGAGCTATGCAAGAGGAGATGGAGAGTCTGCAGAAAAATCATACATGGGAGCTATGTGAGTTGCCTAAAGGGCGACGAGCTCTTACTGCGAAGTGGGTGTACAAGAGAAAGGAAGGTATCCCTGGTGTAGAAAGTGCAAGGTGGAAGGCCAGATTAGTGGTAAGGGGTTGCAACCAAAAAGAAGGAATCGACTACAACGAAGTATTCTCGCCAGTCGTGAGGCATACGTCGATCCGCACCTTGCTTGCCTTTGTTGCTCTATTTGATTTGGAGTTGGAGCAACTTGATGTCAAGACAGCTTTCCTCCATGGCGAGTTGGAGGAGGAAATATATATGAGGCAGCCAGAGGGTTCATCGTTCCTGGTAAACAAGAACAGGTATGCAGATTAAGGGAGTCTTTGTATGGACTTAAACAGGCACCCAGGCAGTGGTACAAAAGGTTTGATACCTTTATGGTAGGGCAAGGGTACACAAGAAGTCACTATGATAATTGTGTGTACTACAGGCAATTTGAAGAGAGGTCTTTTATTTATTTATTATTGTATGTGGATGACATGTTGATTGCCTCCAGGGACATGTCACTAATAAAGAAGCTTAAATCTCAACTCAACCAGGAGTTTGAGATGAAATACCTTGGAGCGGCGAAGAAGATTTTGGGTATGGAGATCCAAAGGGATAGAAAGGCAGGGAAGCTGTTCCTGTCTCAGAAGAAATATCTAGAGAAGGTGTTGGACAGATTCAACATGAGAAACAGTAAAGCAGTTTCAACTCCTTTAGCTGCACACTTCAAGTTGTCTGGTGAGAACTATCCTAAATCTGATTTGGAGGTAAGGAGAACGTCTAATATTCCCTATGCTAGTGCAGTTGGTAGTTTGATGTATGCTATGGTGTGTACTAGACCTGACTTGTCCCACGCAGTTAGTGTGCTGAGTAGATATATGCAGAATCCAGGGAAGGAGCATTGCCGCATTGGGAAGGAGTGAAGTGGATCCTTCGCTATGTGAAGGGTACTTTGGAGAAGGGCATCCTGTATGATAGAGGTAGTGCTGCAACGTCTGATGTTGCAGGTTATGTTGATGCTGATTATGGTGGAGATCTGGATAGGAGACGCTCAATTTCAGGGTACGTGTTCGTCATGTGTGGAGGAGCAATATCTTAGAAAGCTTCACTTCAATCTATAGCAGCCCTGTCTACTACATAGGCTGAATATATTGCTGCAACGGAAGGAGTGAAGGAGGCCATCTGGTTGAGGGGATTGGTCATGGAGTTTGGAGTAACACAGGGCGAGACTGTGGTTTATTCAGACAGTCAGAGTGCTATACATCTGACAAAGAATAACACTTATCATTCGAAGACCAAGCATATAAGCGTCAGGTATCACTTCATCAGAGATACAGTTGATACAGGAGAGATCGTGGTGAAGAAGGTTCATACTTCTGATAATCCTGCAGACATGTTAACCAAGCCTCTATCTATAACTAAGTTCGAACATTGTTTGAACTTAGTTGGTGTTCTAAGCATGTGAGAGCCCTGCGGGGCCACGCCCTGTGGAGGGGCGTGTTGATGGCGACAGTCAAGATGTTTATCTTGACCGATGATTCGTTGATTTTAGTCCAAGGTGGAGTTTGTTAGGAAAGTGTCCTAAAATCACCAAATCTCTTGATCTCACAGTTATTTGTTTCCTAATTGTATTAGGATATTATTTAGGTTTCCTTATTGTGTGGCGTTTCCTAATTGTATTAGATTCTAAATCTATTTGGAGTGGGAGTCAAGTTAGGTTATAGGGAATTCTCTCTATAAATAGGGTCATGTTTCTCCACCAAAAACACATCGGTAAACACAGAGAGCTAGAGAGAGAGAAAATATTGAGAGAGAAAGGGATCTCACCAATATTTTCCCCAGTGTATCCTGAGAGATTGTGAGTTGAGTGTTGAGAGATTGTTATTGTAATCTCCTTTGTGGATCGCATCACACCCTATGACAGTGATCAGGTTGTACTCCTCCTTTCTCATAGTGGATTATTTTCTGGCTGTCGCCGTCCGTGGGTTTTTCTCCGAGTTCTTCGGTTTCCCACGTAATTCTGGTGTTTGATTTTATCGCTTATTTTCCGTTCCTAAATTTTGTCGTAATATCCGTCATCTCGTTTTCAATTCTAATATTCGCTTCTGCTGTTACCTTGCTACTCACTTTTCTCTAACAATTTCATACTATACTAGTGTTAAACCCGTGTGATGCACGAGAATATTAAAAAGGGTTTATATTTATCAATAAAAAATCAACTATAATATAAATGTACATAAAAAATAATAAAGAAAACTCGTGCAATGTACTATATAAAATATATAGGACGTATTTTATTTGCTATGAGTCTAACATTAACGCAAATAAATAACCTTGAAAAACAATGATTAAGAAAATAGATTTAATAATAAAAGTATATATTTAATAATAAAAAAGACAATTAAAGTATAAACATAAATAAAAAAATCTAAAATATAATGAATCATAAATAATATCATCAAATAAAGAAATAATATACTGAGTTTGATTTTTTATTTCCCAAGAACTAAGGCAGAAACTTTATGAGAATTGGAGGCATGACCTGATCCTAACATAGACGACCCTTGCATAAGTTTTTAAATGGGATAACAACTATCATCCTCAACCATAACGCACTAATGAGTACCCAAAATAAATGGTGAATTACAACTACTCTTAATACTTCAACAAAATATCAAAACAGTCAACAATATCATAAACCAACACAAATTACTCACACATTTAATTGAAAAAGTTAGTGTATGTCTATACAATAGAATAATATTGTAGTATGGGAAGTAAGCTAACACATAGTGAGCTTCAAAACTAGTTGGCTAAACCAACCTCTATTAATATATAAAAGGAATATATTTGAATTTTGAAATACTCAAACCGGAGTGATTGTAGGAGGTTTCAACCAATAAAAGTAGAGATAAATAAATTGTGATAACTACTTTTCCCACCTAGATAATCGAACTGTTACAAAAAGATATCTTATAAGAGGATGACTCCTAATTTCTGTCTCCTTATCTATAGATGTCCAACCCTAGAAACTGATTGTTATCATTAACAACAAGCACCATGAATATTGTATCTGTAGCATCCCATGTATAACTTAACCTCTTTCGTGAACTAAAGTCTTCAATTAAATTAAGAAGATAAATTCGAAGCAATTGTGGTATATTTTTTCTTACGAGGTTGAAGTGGAACCCTAATATTATCAAATTATTTTTATGACGTCTGGACATTTTATTTATTTTGCTACAAAGGTTAAACTCAATAGTAGAAGCACCAACATTACTCCATGAGAAGAAACTACTCCATTTACAAAATAGAAATAGATAACTGTTTATCCCTTCTTTACATGCGTTTTAACACAAATGTATTAATGTACTTAGTCATCAACACATGTATTTATGCCAAATGTCAATCTTTCAAAATGCAACTGTATTCTACGACTATTCACTAGGATCATTATAAATTTTCTTATCTATCAATTTTCAAAAGAAACATAAATCGTTCTTCATATAGTATGGTAATTATTGATCCATTGTTGCTACTAATCTAAGTTTGCTAATGCAACTATATTATCGTTCTTTAATGATGGCAAGTGTGCTAAACCTGCAGAAAACTCATCAACATACCAACAATGGATCGAATGTGATTCGATGGTTGTAAGTTGACTGTTGAATTCTATGACATCTGATCTATATGATGCCTTCATATATGTTGACTCTGCCCAAAATCTTTGGAAAGACCTGACTGAACGTATTAGGCAATCCAATGTCCCTTTGATGTTTCACCTTGAAAAAGAGATTAATGAGCTTTATCAGAATGATGATTCAGTGGCTGTGTATTTTACCAAATTAAAAAGGCTATGGGACGAATGACATTTCAGAGCTTCCTGTATGCACTTGTGCTAAAACTTGTCCATCCATCAAGCATGCTTATGATATTGATCAAAGGAAGAAATTGATGTAATTCTTGTTACACCTAAATGATCGATATGACAATATGAGGGGCTGAATTCTGATGTCATAACCTCTGCCTACTATCAATAAAGCCTATAGTCTCATTCAAAGAATTGAGAGGCAGAAACATATCACCACATGAATTGGGCACTCAAATGAATTTGCAGCTTCTGTCAAGAAGAGTCGCGAGAATGATAATGCTCCATCAGTCTTCCTAGCTAAGAACAACAGAAACAATAAAGAAACCAAGAATAACAAGAATAAGAGGTTCTATAACCACTGTAAGAGGACAGGTCATACTGAGGAATGTTTTCAACTTGTTGGCTATCCTAATTGGTACACTGGTCCAAGGGAGGCCAAGCAAAAGGGATAGGGTTCTCAGAAGCTTGCTTGTAATGTCCAAAATTTTGAAGACACACAAGATACTCCCTAGGAAGACACTGAAGTAGACAGTTCTTCTGGTTCTTTTTCAAGGTTTGACAGCAGTTTCTTGCACGCTCTTGCACAAGAAGTGGCAAAGATCAACAAAGGGAAGGCACCTGCTGGTAAAGCTTTTGCTCAATTTGCTGATAACACTCATGTTGGGATTCACCCATGAGTAAGACGTCCCACATCGGAAAAACAAAGAGAAAGCACATAATGTATAAGTCAAGTGGGCTACTATTCTTAACACCAATTGGTATGGTTCGGTGCAGGTTGGTGTGAGTGCCGGTTGGTGCAGGTGATTGCAAGATGGTGCATGTGCAGGTGGACAAATGGCATGAAGAACAGGCCCTTAATACTTGTAGATATCAACTTATATTCCAAAACTTTCAACCAAACACACCCTAAATATGACAAATGATGCCATTACAAACGTATTATGAATCTTTCTTTTTTCTTGAGAACTATATGATGAATCTTGTTATAAATAGCTCTAAATAGTTTTTTCAGCTTTCAAATAAAGCAAAAATTTTGTTTCAGACGTAAAACCATTTATCAAGCTTTCTAATTGGCAAAACACTTTTTTATCCTCTCAGCATAAATACCAACACTCTTACCTCTATTCTTTAAGGTTTTCATTTAAACACTTAATAAACTCTATAAAAAAATATGGCCGATTACTTGTTGTTTTCTTTGTTTCATTCTAATTTAAACATCGAATAACGGATATCCATTCCAACTCCCTTGACCTTAGCTTGTTTAGTGATAAAAAAAGTAGAACATGACTGAATACCGATACCAATGGTATACAGAATTGCAAATGTAGCAAGTAATTAATGGCACATGCGGTGGAATTGCTTAAGAAAAAATGACACAAAGAGGAAATAAGAGATTCTAAGAATCAATTCTGATTCTCTTGTTTAACTGTTTGAGCCCTATTGTTTCTTTCTTGGCTTTTTTAGTTGTCATGTTATTGTTTTAGCGTTGTTGTTACCTAGGAAGTCCTCAACATTTTCAGACTTTGAATAATAATAAAAAAAAAAAGCAACTAACAGCATTTAACTAATTCTCTATCATGCATTGATTATTTGTTACCCTCAGGTTGGCAAAAATCTACACAAACCTTGTCCAAGACAACAGAGACACAATCATCCAAATCCACTAATGTGGAATGAACCGTGTACACATAGACGGTATGAGGTTGCTTATTTCCTTGACGAATTAGTTTGTTTGGTTCAACTAGAGATGAATAGAATTTGATACATGAAGGAAGAAAATGAAATTTGATTCTTTGATATAATATGTTTTGTGGATTGAAAGAATAGAATATCATGTCAATGTTATTGTTCGATTTGAATGGGGAGAACTTGATTTGATTCCATTGGATATGAAGAAAATAAAATAGGGGACTTAATATTGGTACATATCTAACTTCTATTCCACAACTTTCAACCAAATACACCCTAAATATGACAAATGATGTCATTACAATCGTATGACAAGTCTTTCTTTTTTTAGAACTATATGATAAATCTTGTTATAAATAGCTCTAAATAGTTTTTTCAGCTTTCAAATAAAGCAAATTCTGTTTCTTTGGTAAAACCATTTATCTAGCCTTCGAATTGGCAAACACTTTTTTATCCTCTCAGCACAAATACCAACACTATTGCCTTTATTCATTAAGGTTTTCATTTAAACACTTGCTAAACTCTATAAAAATGGCCAATTACTTATTCTTTTCTTTGATTCATTGTAATAAAACGTCCAAAAGGTTATCCATTCCAACCGACCTTGTTCAGTGATAAAAGAAAGTAGAACATGGCTTACTACCATTACTCATAATATACAGAATCACAAATGTAGCAATCAACGGCACCTGTTGTGGAGTTGCTTAAGTAAAAATGACACAAAGAGGAAATGGTAGATTTGAAGAATTAATTTTAGTTCTATTGTTTAGCTGCTTGCGCGATGTTGTTTCTTTGTTGGTTTTTTTACTTGTCATGTTATTTTGTTGTTTACACTGTTTTAGCGGCGTTGTTACCAACTCATAAGTCTTTTCAGACTTTGATTAATAATAATAATAATAATAATAAACAACTAACAGTAGCTTACATATCACTAATACGATCTCCTGACAGATTCAATGATTCATGAGATGCACCTTGGTCGATAAAACAATACAGAGTTACCCAAATACCAACAATAACTCAATCGCAAACTTGTAGGAATAATTTGCGCTGCCAGTGTACTACATTGTACTAGTGACCCATCAGCCTGAAAATCTACACAATCACTTTATGCATATTAGAGGTCACAATCTATGCAATAGTTTTTGTGGGGAAAAAAAAAAAAAAAAGACTGTGTCCCATGAAGCATATCAGAGGTCACAATGTACACAATCACCCTTTAGTAATGCTCTATCTTGACAGGAAGCTGAGGACATAAGTAGGTAACTAAATTAAGCACACTATTATCGGATGATACAATCAATAATATTAGTGATAATTGGTGCAAGATGAACAGAAGATGAGTTGACAGGAAGCTGATGAGGCCTTTTTTGAAGCCAATAACTTGTTATATGCATCTCTTGGCCGTCTGCTACTTGTGTCATGCGAATGTAACTTGATCTTCTTCAAACACATAGCATTCTGCAAGAAATAACCCACTATTTCCGTCTCATATGTGCGCCCTTCGAAACCTTGAATCGCCATAACCTCAAGGGATAGCAGACAACTCCTCACAGCTTTATATGAAGATTTACGCATCAAGCGTGCTAACCAACCCTTCAAATTGACATCCAAACATCTAGCCGCGATCTTCGATCTAGATTTAGGTAACAAGCGTGGAAACCAACACTGCAAATTCACAAAACATTCAAATTTCAACCCCCCAAAACAAAAAGGGGAATAGGAGAATAACTTCTCAGAAACCAACAATTGCAGGGACAAACATATACTACTCACCGTACCCACAACGAGGTGTACCAAATTAGGTGCGCATGTCAATACTTGTGCCATATTATCACAAACCTCCATCCCCAAGTGGGTTAAGTTAAGAAACACAGGAAGCTCCTTGTCAACTAGAGTTCGAAAACACTGCAAAACATAGTCAAAGATTACCATGGTTAGTTTGGAGTATTATGCTGAAATCATTCTGAATTTATTTTCGAAATTTCAAACCCCAAAAAGTATAAGCTAAAGAGAGACTATGGAGACTTACTTCAATAGTTGAACTTCCCAACACCAATCTTTCTACATTTGGAATTTTTCTCATAAGTTGAAGCAATTGGCCCGGTTGTGTCTCTGAAGACACACACAACTTGCCCTGAACAAGTCTACTCATTTCACCAAAGTCATATTCCACCCTGCTATCCCATTTATGTACGACCCGCCACCCTTCTTCAAGAACAAGGTATTCAATATTTGGTGATTTAACATCAACAAGTACAGGTGTTTCACAAGATTCCCATATTAAACGTCTAATTTCCAACTTCTTCAGGCTCTGAGAATACACATACAGCCTGTTTAGGCCCTGGCAACCTACCATAGACAGCTCTCTGAGAACAGGACACTCTGATGAGAACAACTTAAGAACACCATCACCAACAAACGTCACCCCACTAACGTACATCATCTCAAGATTTGGCAGATTTAAAGACGATGGAACATCAATAAGAAAATGACCCGCAATCCTCAAAACCACCAGTCTTTCACGGGCTAAGACACTCAATGGCAATTCCACAGGAAGCCACATAATGAGATGGATCTCCCTGACTTCGCGCTTCATTATGAGATTGATCCATTCATTAATGTAGTCGACATCCAAACCACTAAAAGCGTAAAACTTGACACGTTGTATATATGTTACATTGTTGCAATCAAGAACCTTATCCACAAAGTTCCTAAACCAAATATCTTGCTTCGTGTTGAGGCATCCAAATCTCACGGAATCAGGTAGATCGGTAAAGTCTAAGAGAGGCACTTTAGTCCAAAGATCTTTCCATCTTTTGGACAATATACTGGTCTTAACAGCTGATCTTGTAGGCATAAAACGCAGGATATGGCAGAGGAGTTTGTCTGATAGCTTGTCAAAGTAATCTGGCTCTTCATCAGAGGACTTTTCTCGACTCAAGCTAGTGATTGGTACCCTAAAACAGATGTGCAAAGAAATTCCAATTTAACAAATAGCCAGCTGAATTAGTTTTGGCAATTGTTTAACTCAACTATGCACTGTCAAATAATAAAGGAGCATGAAATGGAAGCTCAATTTCAAAAGGAAAACAACATGATAACTCTAGGACCATTTCATTCATACGGGCTAGACATACATGATATAGAAGCACAAAAGACTTCACATTCAGTGTCTAAGAATTAAGAAATGCAAATGGGTCATCAACCAACTTATCAAACAACATTATAAGAACTAAAAATGAAACACAGTACAACATTCATTAAGATTTGAGAGCATTACATGCAAAAATCAGAAAAGAAATCTCAAATTCAAGAGAGATCAAAACCCAGTATCCTCCTCAAATTTGTTCACAGGTAGAATATGGCACAATAAGTAAAGGGAAGTTGAGGGTTATTAAAATGGAAGGTTTTACCTGAGCACTCGAAGAAGTGATTTGTTACTGACAGAACCGAAGACTGTCTTCCTGCTCATTGTTGTTCTTCAATTCCTATCTTCATTCCTCAGTGTGAGAGTGTTTGTCCTAATTTTAAGAAGGGGGGAAAATAATTGTAGTGGGGTGTATTGGTACGAGGAATCTTACAGAAATGGTAAGTTGATAATGGGTTCAGCAGTTTCGATGATAATGACCCCCATGTTTTAATGTAGTAGGTAGGATTGCCAATTTGCCATTATTTAAAGTGAATTTGTTACTTGAGATTATATGTAGAGACCCACTTGGGTTTTTATATTGGTGTTCCTGGTGGTGTTGTACTCCCCCACACGCTATGTCATCCTCTCACACAGTCACACCCCACATACACCATAATCTTGGTGTACCACTCAACAACTATACAAGTGTTTAATTTCCACACTCCACACTCTCAAATTTATCGTCATAAAAGTTTAGCTTCACCATTAATTTGGACCAGTTAAATTAGTCATTGTTAAAATTTGACACAATATTGATGTTCATTACCTTTTTAAAAAAAAAATTAGAGTGCATTTGGTTAGCCCATTTTATTAGGGAAATTGTCAATTTGATTCTAATATTTCTGAATGTTTAGCAACTTTTCAATCAAAAATAAAATGTGTTTTGCGACAAGATGATTAATAACCATCTTATATAAAATGACCCATCTTGCCACAAGACACGTATTATCACCCGTTTTCGATATCCTTCTTCCTAGCTTGACTTGACATGCAAGCTCTTCCGGTTATAGCAATAGCCAGCTAAGGAACCATGTAATGCCATAATACACAACTACACACCCACCACCTACAAAAGGTAACACAACACCCACTAAAATCTCATTAATGCCATCCATCACCGTGTTAGCCAGCAGCACTCGCACCTTACAAAAGAAAAAGAAAGCATGCAAGCAAGCAAGCAAAAATGCCAATTTATTTTTTTCTTTATGCTTTCCTATCTGTCTAATAATTAGACTCAAATTATGGATTTATTTACCAAATCCAAACTATATATAGGTCTTTGTGTATGTGCGTGTGTGTTTAACATGATAATATGACATGTGAAAATATTTAAGACATGATTTTAATAAAGAAAATTAAGTCTCTGTTAAATAATGATATGATTAATTAACCAATTACTCCCCCATCTGTTCCTTAGTAATATAATGGTCACTTTTGGTGCCCTGACTTTTTGGGTGACTTTCTCATGAAAATGACTTTGTAAAGGGTCTTCAGTTGTTTGATTAGTCAAAAATTTAATTCAAAATATTTACTGGATTGGCGGACTGAAATGACTTTTTACCTTCAAAAAGTCATTTTGCAAAAAAACTACTATAAATAACTTTTTCTACATGGTTGTTAGTTATTCGTAGTGTAAATTAATTTAATGGGAAATTGGATTCTAATAATAAGAACTTTTGGCCATATAAGACTTAATAATACGAACTTTCGCTTTGGTTCTGAATAATATGAACTTTGACCCCCTGTTGCCCCTAGTAACACGCCACCGAGTTAATATTAACTTAACTTAGTGGCGATCCTAGCTAGCGGCGGAGGGATGAGTTTAGTCAATTTTAACTTACCCAGTCAGCATTAATATTTGTCCACCTCAACACCCCCCTCTCTTTCTCTCTCCTCTCTCTACATTTCCCCCATTCCCTGACCAACACAATCCCACCTCCTTCTCTGACGATCCCAGCCACCAACCTCCGCCCTCCTCCGGCGCCGATTCGTCTCCTCCGCTGCCCACTTCCGACGAGTCCGACTCAGTCCTCGACATATTCGGCAAGAATTTGGAGCTCTCCCACCTCTCAACATCGCCGGAACCTTCATCGTCCTCCTCAACTTCGTCGTTGGCGTCTCTGAAAGGGTCATCGTCGATGCTAGAACTAGCGCTGGATCCAGCCATAGAGGTCGAAACTTCCGGGTCGGGTTCGGGCTCAGAGTTGTTGGCCGCCATAAGGATGAAACTACTACAACTCCGACCCGTGTTCATAAGATTCATACTCGACGACATTAGATGATGGGTTTGTGAAGAACGGAGTTCGAATTGGCCAATAATACAGCCATTTTTAGAGGCATGATGATGATGATAGATGAATTGGGGAATGGGGTTTGGAAAATTGGGGATTTAGAGGCAAATTTGTGCTCAAAAAGTGGGGGGGAATGGAGGGAGGAAGAAGAATTTGGGAGTGAAGAGAAATTGGCATGTTTGGTGGTGATTAGTGAATGGTTGTCGTTGTTACAAATCAGCCGCAAATGGAAGGATAGATAGACCAAATTGGGAACTGGGTATTTTTTTTAGCAGGTCGGAAAATTAGGGTTGGAGCTTGAATTTCGTCATGCAATTTCCTCATGCGCAAACCCTAAAATCGGAGAGCAGCTGTCTGATGAAATTGAGCAGAGAGAGGGCCAGAGGGGGAAATTCTCCAAATTCTTATCAGGGATGTCCAAATTCAACAAGAATCAGGGGGGCGGAATTAGGTGCGTGGAAGAGGGAGAGCTCCACGCCATTGTTGAACAGATCTCCCAACCTCGCCACCTAGAAAACCCAGATCGAACTTTTTTTGCTAGGTTTGATTCCGATGGAGGATGAGAGAGAGGGGGAGGATGGAAGAAGATGAAGAACAAAAAATGTGATCTGAAATTTTTAGAGAGAAAAAAAAGTTCGTATTATTCAGAACAACATAGGTAAAAGTTCGTACTATTTTTTAAAGTCAACGTGGATGACGTGGCAAAGTCAAAACAATAAGGCGTGTGCCTCCGTCGCCACGTCAGACCGCCGCCGTGTCAAGTTAATCTTAACTCGGTAGCGTGTTACTGAGGGCAACAGGGGGTCAAAATTCATATTATTAATAACCAAATTGAAAGTTCGTATTACCAATTCTTATATGGCCAATTCGTATTATTAGAATCCAATTTCCCTAATTTAATTATCATATTGACCAAATATTTCATAAAAATTACAAAAGGTTGTTATCAGAATTATTTAGAGTTCTTTCTTCTAATTTTTCTTCCTCCCATCTTCCGCCGAAATACATTGAATGCTGCCTCACCTACTTGTCTCCTTTGTCAATCTCACGGGGTATGCCTCCATGTCTTCTTCAATTTCATTGTATTTCATTAATTTTGTAAATGTTAATTTGTTATGGATAGGTTAATTTTCTATGTGTGTGAATTTGATGTGAATTCGAATCTTTGTTTCTTCTTCAATTTTATTGCATACTAATAATTTATAAAATATCTACATTAAATTGCAAAAGAAAATCAAGGTAAAAATTTTAGTCTTACTCATGGAAATTTGACAATCGATGAACAATTTACTTATTAGCCTAATAATACAAGTATTATTATTTAATAATTATTTGTTGATCACACAAATATGAAGGGAAAAAACAATCAAAAAATCTAAAAATATGGAGGAAAAAAACCTAATGATGAATTAAAAAAATCACAGTGTTAAAAAAAATACTAAAAATAAAACTAAGGATACATTTGGAAATCAAGCAAAAAAAGTCATACTATAAACATTAACTCAGCCAATTAATCCTTACACAAACAACTAACAAAATAGCCAAAAGTGAAACAGCTAACAAAAGAGTCGACAACTAAAAATAATTAATAACCAACAATTGGTTGCCAAACACCCAAGAGTGATTTGGTATACATACAAGAAAATTTCCATTTTAGATATATAATTGTATTGAAAATGATAAGACAATAGGTAAATTTGATAAAAACAATCATCAATATTGCATTGAAATTTTTAAGTAACAAATATTATAAAAAATAAAATGCAAATTAAAGTGACATAAACTGAGGAATGAAGAGAGTATTATGTAGTATCATAATTGTATCCTATTGTCCTCGTCTATTGTCCTCGTCTATTTACCACGGTTTTTTAAAAAATATTGTATCCATTAAGCCCTTACAATAGACGAGGACAAGAAATGTCAACACCCATTACAACATTCATCAACCGGAAAGAAAGAACGCTCCCCTAACATTCAAATCCTAGAGGAAAAGATGGGAGGATAAGCCCTTACCTACCTTAGGGCTGATCTGCATTCATTAAATCAGTATCACTATAGGAATAAATATATATTTCACTAACTCAACTTTTAGAAATAACTAATTGTACCTAAATATTTTTTTCCTACAAACCATTGATCTTGAAAAGATAATGAAATAGCTAGCCAAACACATATATGACCCATTGACACCCGCTCACCCCAATCATGGGCGGATTTGGGGTTATGGTAGGGGTGTCCATGGACACCCCTGGACCCCAGAAAAAGTTTAACTAGCCTATATTACTTGGAAAGGAAAAATATAAGTATATGTTAAATAGACACCTAAAAAAGCTCAAATATTAACATTACTAAATTTATTATTAATTGGACACCTCTAATTTGAAATTCGAGATCCGCCACTGTCCCCAATGGCGAAAAACATCTACATCTACCCATGGCATGGCATCAGGGAAAAGACTTTGTCCCCTCTCCATACAAAAATGATTTGGCACACCCTATCAATACCATTTACACCTTACTGTAAATTACCAAACAAGTCGTGTTGGAAATAACGAACAATGAGATGGGAAAAAGGAACCACGAAAGATGGGGGATCACTTGAGTGGCTAGGAGTCGACAATTACACCGGCTCCCCTTAAGACTTATTCACTAGACCGTGAAAAGACTCAAGGGTAAAACTTAACTTCTTGTAAGCAAAGTTACAAGATTTCTCAATGGAACTCAAAGAGTTGTTGCAGTCAACACCTTAAGAACATGTTGAATGCTCTCTAGAAAGAAGAAGAAGAAGAAGAGGAATGAGGGTGTGGATGAATGTGGGAATTCATCCACCTTATATACAGAACCTTTGGAGTCATAAGGAGATCAAACCTTCCAATTGCATTTGGCACAATCCAAGGGATTTGGTTTGAATGATATTAATGAGAAATCATGACTGATTTCTCAGTCAATATCATCCAAAATCATGACCAAATTCATTTCAACACGAGGCATAAATCAAGGGATTTGAAATTCAATCCCGACTGTGATCAACACGGATCGTGTTACCCGTGTTGGATCAACACGACCCGTGTTGGATCAACACGACCCGTGTTGATCCTGTGCATATTTTTTGTGCTCTCTGGACGCCAACACGGGTCGTGTCATACTTAGCACGATCCGTGTTGGGTCCATTTCTCTTGTTAAGCTTGTTTTCGACCTATCCGATCGATCCTATGCTTATAGCTTGTATTTTATGCCTCTTAACTCTTGAAATACTCCAACAATCCCGCGCCATTTCAAGAGTACCACTTGAAATAGCCCGGGATCTCTCACTTGGGTAAAAGTACCCCCGCCATACATGGCGACTTCTAGAAAGATTCAACACCCGAGAAATGGAGGAGTTGTTATGCGTCATGAAAGTGTCTTTCGACTTGAACTTTCACTTAGTGTACATAATTTCAATTAGTTTGAATGTGTAAGTAGACAAGTCTTTGAACTTAACATCCTTATTTAACTAATTGGATACATATCACACACACAACCCAAAACCTTGCTTAAAAAATAGACACTATTTTACAACCGGCCATGTGTCCCATACCCTCCGCCAGAACAATCAAGCCCAACCCTAGGCTATCTGAAGCGGCCCACTTCACGTCCTCGCATAGACAGACTTTTACACCCCATAATAGAGCTCCCCATCTCATCGATTCAAAGTCTGTTGATGAGTCATAGACTCAAACCTCTTGAACATTACGGTTCTTGAGCATCACCTTGTCCTTGGGATGATTTAACTTGAAACTCTTGATGCTCCCATTATCATTTAACGTCGTCGACCATTGAACTCAAGGCTTGTCAAGAGGTGTCAAGCGTGAGTTGGAGCTCCGTTGATGATAATCATTTGATTGGGCTAGCTCCCATCCCCTTTGATGTTTCAAACACCAACTCCTCAGTCAATCCTTTAGTGAAAGGATCGGCCAAATTCTCACTTTTCTTGACATAAGTCACCGCCATAACTCCATCCTTGATGAGTTGATGAACATAAGCGTGTCATAACCCAATGTGCCTTGACTTGCCATTGTAGACACGATTATAAACGTTTGCAATTGTGGTATTGTTGTCACAATAAAGTGTTGTTGGAGGCATAGGCTTCCTCCATAGAGGAATTTCCAACAACAAATTCCATAGCCATTCCACCTCTTTACAAGCGGCGGCTAACGCTACAAACTCGGAAGCCATGGTGGAATCCAAAATACATGCTTGTTTCTTAGAACCCCATGAAACAGCACCTCCACCAAGTAGAAACACCCAACCGGAGGTTAAAGTGTAATCATCCTTGTCACTTATCCAACTTGCATCGGAGTATCCTTCTAAATCCGAAGGTTCTCCCTTAAATCGCAAGCTATAGTTTTGGGTAAGTTTTAGGTATCCCAAAACCCTCTTAACCGCTTGCCAATGCTCTTTCCTTGGGTTGCTAGTAAATCTACTAAGCTTCCCTATCGCAAAGGCTATATCCGGCCTTGTACAAGTCATAGCATACATTAAACTACCTATGACTTTAGCGTACTCCAATTGGGCATAAGGTCTCCCATTGTTCTTGCTTAGTTTGATACTAGGATCAAATGGGTTAGTTGCCACGTAGGAACTCTTGTGAAACTTTCCTAACACTTTTTCCACATAATGTGATTGTGTTATACTTATTTCATCATTATTTCTAATGATCATAATACCAAGTATCCGCTTCTCCCAAGTCCTTCATAGAGAACTTAGCGGATAGAAAACTCTTAGTTTTCTCAACTTGTTCCATGTCGGTACCAAATATCAACATGTGATCAACATATAAGCATATAATCACCCCCTTTCCATTCTCAAACTTAGAATAGAAACACTTATCCGACTCATTGATTTTAAAGCCAAATCCAAGCACTACTTCATCAAATTTATGATGTCATTGCTTAGGTGCTTGCTTTAGACCATACAAAGATTTTATGAGTTTACAAACTTTATTCCCGTGACCCTTTTCAACAAACTCCTCGGGTTGTTCCATATACACCTCCTCTTCTAGTTCTCCATTTAAGAATGTCGTTTTGACATCCATTTGATGGATTACTAGCTTATGGATAGTGGCTAAAGCTATAAGTACTCTTATAGTTGCAATCCTAGCCATGGGTGCATAAGTATCAAAGTAATCGATACCATATCTTTGAGTAAAACCCCTTACTACTAACCGGGCCTCAAACCTTTCTATGGTACCATCTACTTTTTTTTTGCGCTTAAAAAATCCATTTTGATGTAATGGGTTTACATCCCGGTGGTAAATCTACTAACAACCAAACATTATTTTCCTTAATGGAGTCTATCTCATCTTGTACCGCTTCCTTCCAAAAGGAAGCATCTTGTGATTCCATGGCCTCTTTGAAAGATTTAGGATCTTCATCTACATTGTAGATGTAGGGAGTCTTATACTCAATAGAGTTCTTATCTCCCTCTACAAAATAGACAATGAAATCCGAGCCATAATCCTTGGATTTCCTTGTCCTCTTACTCCTTCTTATCTCCTCAACATCTTGTTGAGTTTCTTGAATAGCATCCTTTGGAATCATGTCATGAATGACATCCTTGAGTCTAGGAATTGAAGAGAACCGAGTCTCATCAAATATTGCATCTATTGACTCTATTACGGTGTTCACCGTTATGTAGTCATTTAGTTCGATAACCATAAACCTACAGGCTTTGTTTTCAAAGGCATAGCCTATAAAGATGCATTCAATTCCTCTTTCACCCAATTTTCTTTTCTTTGGTTCCGGGATTCTTATAATGGCCTGACACCCCCATACTCTAAAATGTTTTAGAGTTGGCTTTCTTTTATTCCAAAGTTCATATGGGGTTTTAGGGTTCCCTTTTAGAGGAACTCTATTTAAAACATAACAAGCCGTTAATAAGGCTTCACCCCAAAATCCTTCACTTAAACCGGAGTAAGACAGCATGGTGTTAACCATTTCTTTTAATGTCCTATTTTTCCTTTCGGCCACACCATTTTGTTGAGGTGTATAAGGTGTCGTTGTCTCATGCACCACACCACAACCTTGAAAATAGATTGGATCATACTATTCACCACCCCTATCGGATCTTAGTCTTTTTATTTTGGCCTCACATTGTAAGTCACTTTTAGTTTTGTATATTTTAAACTTGTCTAAAGTTTCATCTTTTGAATGCAAAAGAAAAACTTGGCAATACTTAGAAAAATCATCAATGAAAGTCACATAGTATCTTTTACCTCCTATAGAAGGAGTGCTATGGAAATCTCCTAAATCACTATGAATCAATTCAAGCAATTTAGAATTTCTCATAATATTTGGAAAGGAACTTTTGGTGATTTTAGTTAACATGCATGTTCTACACTTCTCAATCTTATCATCCAAAGTTGGAATTAGGTCAAGATTAGACATGTACTTAATCTTATTGTAATTTACGTACATGTCCAAGTCTCAAATGCCAAAGAGAAGATTTCAAACAAGAACCAAGCAAGTAAAAGGAAACATCATTCTCATTGCCACTTGTAGCGTTAAGCTTAAACATATCACCACATGCATAGCCTTTGCCTACAAAGACCTCTCCCTTAGACAAAACATAGTTATCCCCTTCATACACTTGCTTAAACCCAAACTTACTCAAGAGAAAACCCGAAACAAGATTCTTACATATTTCCGGAACTAAATACACATTGTTTAAAAGCAATGTCTTTCCAGAAGTAAATACAAGTTCAACTTGTCCTATTCCTCCCACCTTGATCGGGGAGTTGTTGCCCATAAAGAGCTTCCTCCCTTCTTCGGCGGGTTGGATAGTCTTGAAGAGTTCAATGCACACATGCCTAGCTGCACCCGGATCACCCACCAAATATCGTCGCTCAAAACGACATTAATTTGGTCCTTAATCATGGATACGAAGGGTCCATTGGATTCCTTCTTACCACCATTGGATTCTTAGTGTTGTTGTTCGAAAGCCCGTGCTTTTTCCTCCAAACCGGACATTCCCTCTTGGGGTGACCCGGCTTGCCGCATTCCCAACAAACCAATTTTGGTTTCTTATTGCTCTTGTCCTCAAACTTATTCTTGTTCTTTGTTCCTCTTGTATTCTCTTGAACCACATGCACCTTAGAGGGATTCTCCTTGGTAACATCCTGCATTCTCAATTCCTCCTCAAGACGGAGATGTTTAGCCAAACCCTCAAGAGATATGGGTTCCTTAGAATGCATTAAGGTTCTCTCAGTTTCTTTCCATGAAGGGGGGAGTTTGCCAATTATTGAAGATACAATATAGGCCTCATCAATGTGGATTTTATGTTACATTGCTTAATATATGTTGAATTTCATGCAATTGGTCAAGAACTTTTCTACCTTCATCAATCTTAAAATTATTAGATTGGCTAACGAGAAAGTTCTTACTTGTAGAATCCTCCGACATGTATTTAGCTTCGAGCATCTCCCAAAGCTCCTTGGCGGACACGACGTTTTGATAAACGTCGAATAGAGCATCCGTCATCCCGTTGAGAATGTGGCCTACACAAATGTAGTTGTCATTCTCCATCTTGAGCCGACGCCTTGTTTGCTCCGCCGTCTCGTCTTCACCCTTCACCGAAACGTCTTGGGTGAGCATATACACCACCTTGAGAGTGGTGAGCATGAAGTGCATTTTCTTTTCCATCTACGGAAATAGATCCCCTTAAACTTATCCAACTTTTGAAATTTTTTGGTCATATCTCTCAAGGAGTGAGACATCGTGGATAAATCTTAAGATTGTTGGAAATAACGAATAATGAGACGGGAAAAAGAAACCACGGAAGATGGGGGATCACTTGGGTGGCTAGGAGTCGACGCTTACATCGGCTCCCCTTAAGACTTATTCACTAGATCGTGAAAAGACTCAAGGGTAAAACCTAACTTCTTGTAAATAAAGTTACAAGATTTCTCAAAGGAACTCAAAGAGTTGCTCAGTCAACACCTTAAGAACGTGTTGAATGCTCTCTAGAAAGAAGAAGAGGAATGAGGGTGTGGATGAATGTGGGAATTCATCCACCTTATATAGAGAACCTTTGGAGTCATAAGGAGGTCAAACCTTCCAATTGCATTTGGCACAATCCAAGGGATTTGGTTTGAATGATATTAATAAGAAATCATGACTAATTTTTCAGTCAAATATCATCCAAAATCATGACCAAATTCATTTCAACACGAGGCATAAATCAAGGGATTTGAAATTCAATCCAGACTGTGATCAACACGTATCGTGTTAGATCAACACGGTTTGTGTTGTAGCCAACACGACCCATGTTGGATCAACACGACCCGTGTTGATCCTGTGCACATTTTTCGTGCTCTCTGAACGCCAACACGGGTCGTGTCATACTTAGCACGATCCGTGTTGGGCTCATTTCTCTTGTTAAGCTTGTTTTCGACCTATCCAGTCGATCCTATGCTTACAGCTTGTATTTTATGTCTCTTAACTCTTGAAATACTCCAACAAGTCGCAACATCTTGAACCACTCCATCGCTTCAACCTGGTCACAAGCACATTGATCCAAACTTGCAAGGAGGGGTGGGGAGCCTAAAACCGGTTTTTGAACATCGTTAACCAACAATTTACAAGCAGATATATTACAAGGCCACTTCCTGTGCCACCCAAGAGAGCAGAATTCAATAGGGCCATAGGTCTAAAACTTTTTACTTACGACATTGATGTTCACTGAAATCTGGACTATCAAAACTCAAGGTTACGTGACAGGCAGCTGACATCCGAGGAAGCTTCAATAGCTTCTGGACCATGTCTCTTTCTTTTTCCTTTTCCATGTCAACAGTATCCACATTGATTTTTATCTCCTTCAACATTGGTGCAACCATCAAACAAATCGCCACAAATTCTATTTCCATATCTTCTCCTTTAAAACAACCCATTTCAACATTTTCAAGGTGTTAAGAACACTCTGGCTCTGATTCTGTTTCAGGCTCAGATTCATCCACCCAGACCGAACCACGCAGGTCCTCTAAACCATTGAAATCATAATACCGACACACCTGATGAACAAAAATCCATACAATTTAGAAACCAAAATACCGGTACAATATAGTTTTTTCACACTATTTTTTCCTTCTTGTCTTGGATGGGGGAGATTGCTTACTTGTCTTAAACTCAAAGATTTCAGGCTAGGAGCCAATTCAAATATCTTATACACACTTTCATCAACTTCGTCAAGCTGTAAATGGGTCAAATTCAAAATGTCGGAAGTTCACTTAGGTATATGAAGAGCTGCAAAGAGATTAACAAGTAATGATTGTTAGCGTAGAAGTTTTAGCAGTACTAACTTCAACTGATGACAAAGTAGTAAAACTATTGAAAAGACAAAGTAAATGAGACTGTTACAAGTTCAGTCAATTCCCCAAGCACCAGAGTATTCACCCCAGAAACTTTATTTAATATTTCCAAGCCACATGAACAATTATCGAATCCATAGAGATTAAGATTTGCTTCAACAAGCAAACTTAAGTCGCAGACGTCATATTCCTTCAATGCATCCAGAAGATGAAGGTATGTCAATTTTGGTGCTTTGATCAGAACTCGGTGTGAATCCTCCAGGAAGCGCCGCTCTATATGTAATTCCTCCAGAGACGAAGACTCTACATACAAGTCATCGTAAAACTCCCTGATAACAAGCTCTTTGCGAACAGGAGAACCTAACAAGAGCTTCTTCAGACATTCCTTCCCAGGAAAATGGATGCAGCAAAGTTGGAGAATCTCAAGGTTTGGTAAATTCAGATGCTCTAGGACATCAATGGTGAAATGCCCTGCTAGTTTCAAAATCACTAGACAATCACAGGAAAGAAGCCCCATTGAAAAATGAATATCCTTTCCTCGCCAACAAAAGATCACAACCTCACGAATTTCACGCTTCAATATGGCACCCATCCTTGAATTAACATAGAAGTCATCACGTGCTTCATACAGTTTTAGGCGTAAATGCAGTATAGAGGATGCATCATTAAGAAATAGAACCTGTTGGGATTCACCCATGAGTAAATGTCCCATATCGAAAAAGTAAAGAGAAAGCACATGATATATAAGTCAAGTAGGTTACTCCTCTTAACACCAATTGATTTTAAGATGGAACCTCACTTAATTCATATACCATGGGCCTTGGTTGAAGTGGATTCACCCCTTGGATCTCCCCAACAAGTGGTATCAGAGTCGATGGTTCGTTCGGCTGGGCGCAGGCAAGGTGCGGGAAGATCACCGTGGACAGGAGCAGGGACTATAGAGCGTGCTCGGCTGGGTCTTCTGAATGCTCAGAGTGGTGGCATGAGACTATGGTGCGGCTATGATGGGCTCCTGATGGTGACTTGAAAATTTGCACAAAAAGAGGCTTCCGATAAAGGGGGAGATTGTTGGGATTCACCCATGAGTAAATGTCCCATATCGAAAAAGTAAAGAGAAAGCACATGATATATAAGTCAAGTGGGCATAAGGTCTCCCATTGTTCTTGCTTAGTTTGATACTAGGATCAAATGGGTTAGTTGCCACGTAGGAACTCTTGTGAAACTTTCCTAACACTTTTTCCACATAATGTGATTGTGTTATACTTATTTCATCATTATTTCTAATGATCATAATACCAAGTATCCGCTTCTCCCAAGTCCTTCATAGAGAACTTAGCGGATAGAAAACTCTTAGTTTTCTCAACTTGTTCCATGTCGGTACCAAATATCAACATGTGATCAACATATAAGCATATAATCACCCCCTTTCCATTCTCAAACTTAGAATAGAAACACTTATCCGACTCATTGATTTTAAAGCCAAATCCAAGCACTACTTCATCAAATTTATGATGTCATTGCTTAGGTGCTTGCTTTAGACCATACAAAGATTTTATGAGTTTACAAACTTTATTCCCGTGACCCTTTTCAACAAACTCCTCGGGTTGTTCCATATACACCTCCTCTTCTAGTTCTCCATTTAAGAATGTCGTTTTGACATCCATTTGATGGATTACTAGCTTATGGATAGTGGCTAAAGCTATAAGTACTCTTATAGTTGCAATCCTAGCCATGGGTGCATAAGTATCAAAGTAATCGATACCATATCTTTGAGTAAAACCCCTTACTACTAACCGGGCCTCAAACCTTTCTATGGTACCATCTACTTTTTTTTTGCGCTTAAAAAATCCATTTTGATGTAATGGGTTTACATCCCGGTGGTAAATCTACTAACAACCAAACATTATTTTCCTTAATGGAGTCTATCTCATCTTGTACCGCTTCCTTCCAAAAGGAAGCATCTTGTGATTCCATGGCCTCTTTGAAAGATTTAGGATCTTCATCTACATTGTAGATGTAGGGAGTCTTATACTCAATAGAGTTCTTATCTCCTCTCTGAAATAGACAATGAAATCAGAGCCATAATCCTTGGATTTCCTTGTCCTCTTACTCCTTCTTATCTCCTCAACATCTTGTTGAGTTTCTTGAATAGCATCCTTTGGAATCATGTCATGAATGACATCCTTGAGTCTAGGAATTGAAGAGAACCGAGTCTCATCAAATATTGCATCTATTGACTCTATTACGGTGTTCACCGTTATGTAGTCATTTAGTTCGATAACCATAAACCTACTGTGCTTTGTTTTCAAAGGCATAGCCTATAAAGATGCATTCAATTCCTCTTTCACCCAATTTTCTTTTCTTTGGTTCCGGGATTCTTATAATGGCCTGACACCCCCATACTCTAAAATGTTTTAGAGTTGGCTTTCTTTTATTCCAAAGTTCATATGGGGTTTTAGGGTTCCCTTTTAGAGGAACTCTATTTAAAACATAACAAGCCGTTAATAAGGCTTCACCCCAAAATCCTTCACTTAAACCGGAGTAAGACAGCATGGTGTTAACCATTTCTTTTAATGTCCTATTTTTCCTTTCGGCCACACCATTTTGTTGAGGTGTATAAGGTGCCGTTGTCTCATGCACCACACCACAACCTTGAAAATAGATTGGATCATAGTATTCACCACCCCTATCGGATCTTAGTCTTTTTATTTGGGCCTCACATTGTAACTCACTTTTAGCTTTGTATATTTTAAACTTGTCTAAAGTTTCATCTTTTGAATGCAAAAGAAATACTTGGCAATAGTTAGAAAAATCATCAATGAAAGTCACATAATATCTTTTATCTCCTATAGAAGGAGTGCTATGGAAATCTCCTAAATCACTATGAATCAATTCAAGCAATTTAGAATTTCTCATAATACTTGGAAAGGAACTTTTGGTGATTTTAGTTAACATGCATGTTCTACACTTCTCAATATTATCATCCAAAGTTGGAATTAGTTCAAGATTAGACATGTACTTAATCTTATTGTAATTTACGTACATGTCCAAGTCTCAAATGCCAAAGAGAAGATTTCAAACAAGAACCAAGCAAGTAAACGGAAACATCATTCTTATTGTCACTTGTAGCGTTAAGCTTAAACATATCACCACATGCATAGCTTTTGCCTACAAATACCCCTCCCTTAGACAAAATATAGTTGTCCCCTTCATACACTTGCATAAACCCAAACTTACTCAAGAGAAAACCCGAAACAAGATTCTTACATATTTCCGGAACTAAATACACATCGTTTAAAAGCAATGTCTTTCCGGAAGTAAATACAAGTTCAACTTGTCCTTTTCCTTCCACCTTGATCGGGGAGTTGTTTCCCATAAAGAGCTTCCTTCCCTCTTCGGCAGGTTGGATAGTCTTGAAGAGATAATGTTCAATGCACACATGCCGAGCCGCACCCGAATCAACCCACCAAATATCGTCGCTCGAAATGACATTAATTTGGTCCTTAATCATGGCTACGAAGGGTCCATTGGATTCCCTTTACCACCATGATTCTTAGTGTTGTTGTTCGAAAGCCCGTGCTTTTTCCTCCAAACCGGACATTCCTTCTTGGGGTGACCCGGCTTGCTGCATTCCCAACAAACCAATTTTGGTTTCTTATTGCTCTTGTCCTTAAACTTATTCTTGTTCTTTGTTCCTCTTGTATTCTCTTGAACCACATGCACCTTAGAGGGATTCTCCTTGGTAACATCCTGCATTCTCAATTCCTCCTTAATACGGAGATGTTTAGCCAAACCCTCAAGACATATGGGTTCCTTAGAATGCGTTAAGGTTCTCTCAGTTTCTTTCCATGAAGGGGGGAGTTTGTCAATTATTGAAGATACAATATAGGCCTCATCAATGTGGATTTTATGTTGAATAAAATTGCTTAATATATGTTGAATTTCATGCAATTGGTCAAGAACTTTTCTACCTCAACCATCTTAAAATTATTAAATTGGCTAACGAGAAAGTTCTTACTTGTAGAATCCTCCGACATGTATTTAGCTTCGAGCATCTCCTAAAGCTCCTTGGCGGACACGACGTTTTGATAAACGTCGAATAGAGCATCCGTCATCCCGTTGAGAATGTGGCCTACACAAATGTAGTTGTCATTCTCCATCTTGAGCCGACGCCTTGTTTGCTCCGCCGTCTCGTCTTCACCCTTCACCGAAACGTCTTGGGTGAGCATATACACCACCTTGAGAGTGGTGAGCATGAAGTGCATTTTCTTTTTCCATCTACGGAAATCGATCCCCTCAAACTTATCCAACTTTTGAAAGTTGTTGGTCATATCTCTCAAGGAGTGAGACATCGTGGATAAGTCTTAAGATTGTTGGAAATAACCAACAATGAGATGGCAAAAAGGAACCACGGAAGATGGGGGATCACTTGGGTGGCTAGGAGTCGACGCTTACACCGGCTCCCCTTAATACTTATTCACTAGACCGTGAAAAGACTCAAGGGTAAAACCTAACTTCTTGTAAGCAAAGTTACAAGATTTCTCAAATGAACTCAAAGAGTTGCTGCAGTCAACACCTTAAGAACGTGTTGAATGCTCTCTAGAAAGAAGAAGAGGAATGAGGGTGTGGATGAATGTGAGAATTCATCCACCTTATATAGAGAACCTTTGAAGTCATAAGGTGGTCAAACCTTCCAATTGCATTTGGCACAATCCAAGGGATTTTTTTTGAATGATATTAATAGGAAATCATTACTGATTTCTCAGTTAGACCTGGCAATTCTCGACCCGACCCGGAAACCCGACCCGTAAAAAGTGGGTTTTGAACATGAAATTCCGACCCGGGACCCAAAAATGACCCAACCCTAAGAACCCGGTAAAAAACGGGTCATGTCGGGTCAGGTTTGGGTCGCCCCGTTGGGTCAGACACTTTAATTTTAAGTGGTTTGTCTACTTTGGCCTTGTGCAAAAAAAATGGGCCCATTTTATGAAAATTAAGACCCAAAAGTAAAATATTTGGTGATTTTGGAAAGCTATGCGTAGAGAGAGACATACAAATGAAATAATCAAATAACAAATGACCAAAACAAAACCCTAACACTATCACTCACTCTTTGAGTGAACCCTGAAACTCCTGCGGTCTCGCCTCTCACCTCTCTTTCAGTAAAATATTGTATTATTGTCCAAGGTCAAATTCCAGTGCATCATTGTCCAATACCCCAAAAGTTCAGTATATTAGCATCCCAAAACCCTATATATTTCATAAGTATTGTTATTCGTGGATTGTTGACGTAAACCGTATAATACTTGTAGACTTGAAGATTGCCAAATTTTGTCCCTTAGGTGTATATTAATATGTGTATACAACTATGACATCGTGGTGGTCGAACTTGGAATGGAATAGTACATTACACAGGTATCTTTGACTAATTATATTCAATTTTATTAGTTGTAAGTGACTGAGAGAAAGGGCGGTCATGACCAGTAAACCCGACCCAAACGGAATATACCCGACCCGTTTTTATCCAAACCTGAAATACACCCGACCCATATTTACCCGAACCCGATATACGACCGACCCGTAACCCGCCCGCCCGCCCGCCCGTATTGACAGGTCTATTCTCAGTCAATATCATCCAAAATCATGACCAAATTCATTTCAACACGAGGCATAAATCAAGGGAATTGAAATTCAATCTCGACTGTGATCAACACGGATCGTGTTAGATCAACACGGTCCGTGTTGTAGCCAACACGACCCGTGTTGGATCAACACGACCCGTGTTGATCATGTGCACATTTTTCGTGCTCTCTGGACGCCAACACGGGTCGTGTCATACTTACCACGATCCGTGTTGGGCCCATTTCTCTTGTTAAGCTTGTTTTCGACCTATCTAGTCGATCCAATGTTTATAGCTTGTATTTTATGCCTCTTAACTCTTGAAATACTCCAACAAGTCACAACATCTTGAACCACTCCATCGCTTCAACCTGGCCACAAGCACATTGATCCAAACTTGCAAGGAGGGGTGGGGAGCCTAAAACCGGTTTTTGAACATCATTAACCAACAAATTTACAAGCAGATATATTACAAGGCCACTTCCTGTGCCACCCAAGAGAGCAGAATTCAATAGGGCCATAGGTCTAAAACTTTACACTTACGACGTTGATGTTCACTGAAATCTGGAAACAAGTAGATATATTACAAGGCCACTTCCTGTGCCACCCAAGAGAGCAGAATTCAATAGGGCCATAGGTCTAAAACTTTACACTTATGACGTTGATGTTCACTGAAATCTGGACTATCAAAACTCAAGGTTATGTGAATGACGGTGGCGTGCGAGGAAGCTTGATAGCTTCTGGACCATGTCTCTTTCTTTTTCCTTTTCCATGTCAGTAGTATCCACATTGATTTTTATCTCCTTCAACATTGGTGCAACCATCAAACAAATCGCCACAAATTCTATTTCCATATCTTCTCCTTTAAAACAACCCATTTCAACATTTTCAAGGTGTTGAGAACACTCGCTCGATTCATTTGTGCTCGATTCATCCACCTGCATCGAACCACGCAGGTCCTCTAAACCATTGAAATCATAATACCGACACACCTGATGAACAAAAATCCATACAATTTAGAAACCAAAATACCGGTACAATATAGTTTTTTCACACTATTTTTTCCTTCTTGTCTTGGATGGGGGAGATTGCTTACTTGTCTTAAACTCAAAGATTTCAGGCTAGGAGCCAATTCAAATATCTTATACACACTTTCATCAACTTCGTCAAGCTGTAAATGGGTCAAATTCAAAATGTCGGAAGTTCACTTAGGTATATGAAGAGCTGCAAAGAGATTAACAAGTAATGATTGTTAGCGTAGAAGTTTTAGCAGTACTAACTTCAACTGATGACAAAGTAGTAAAACTATTGAAAAGACAAAGTAAATGAGACTGTTACAAGTTCAGTCAATTCCCCAAGCACCAGAGTATTCACCCCAGAAACTTTATTTAATATTTCCAAGCCACATGAACAATTATCGAATCCATAGAGATTAAGATTTGCTTCAACAAGCAAACTTAAGTCGCAGACGTCATATTCCTTCAATGCATCCAGAAGATGAAGGTATGTCAATTTTGGTGCTTTGATCAGAACTCGGTGTGAATCCTCCAGGAAGCGCCGCTCTATATGTAATTCCTCCAGAGACGAAGACTCTACATACAAGTCATCGTAAAACTCCCTGATAACAAGCTCTTTGCGAACAGGAGAACCTAACAAGAGCTTCTTCAGACATTCCTTCCCAGGAAAATGGATGCAGCAAAGTTGGAGAATCTCAAGGTTTGGTAAATTCAGATGCTCTAGGACATCAATGGTGAAATGCCCTGCTAGTTTCAAAATCACTAGACAATCACAGGAAAGAAGCCCCATTGAAAAATGAATATCCTTTCCTCGCCAACAAAAGATCACAACCTCACGAATTTCACGCTTCAATATGGCACCCATCCTTGAATTAACATAGAAGTCATCACGTGCTTCATACAGTTTTAGGCGTAAATGCAGTATAGAGGATGCATCATTAAGAAATAGAACCTGTTGGGATTCACCCATGAGTAAATATCCCATATCGAAAAAGTAAAGAGAAAGCACATGATATATAAGTCAAGTAGGCTACTCCTCTTAACACCAATTGGTTTTAAGATGGAACCTCACTTAACTCGTATACCATGGGCCTTGATTGAAGTGGGCTCACCCCTTGGATCTCCCCAACAGAACCCTATCCACAAAGCTCGTAAAGTAAACATTTTGCTGCATTGTCAGGGATTTACGGTCCTTCAAAGGAGACATTTCTATGAAGTGAAGCACAGGAACTGTTTTCCATATATATTTCCATCGTTTAGCCAAGATGCTAGTCTTAACGGCTGACTTCGTAGGGACAAAAGAAAGGATATGGCAAATAACTTCATCTGGTAGATTACTAATACGATCTACCGCTTCAGAACTCTCAAGACGGCTTTGCCTACGACGGCGTGCCATTCACACCTGCCACAACAATAACAGGGCTCACAAGCAAGCACAACGATAACAATAACCAACCTCTTTCTCCAAGGCCTAACAAAATGTTATGTGGCAAGCAAATTCATCTGAATGTTAGACAACCATATTGCATAGGGGCTTGGCTACTTGTTAAGTTCAAATCCTCGTAAAAATGCAAAACAGCACCACTGATAAATTACTATGTCATTATTTCTATATAAAAAAAAATAAAAAAAGTGTCTCATGGAGTAATCAATTATATGTCATCACTCCTCATCCAATTGAATCCACATATAAATGGATTATTTTTCCCGCATGCACATCAATTCAAATCCAATTTCAAGAATCAGGTCAATTACCACTAATGTTTCAATTTCTCAGGCATGCATCCAAAACCTAATTTCCATTCCTAATTTGTTGATGGACTGTATACAAACAAAAATTATGGGGCATAAAGAAATGATGAAGAATTGAAGATTAGGGTTTGAATAACTGACCTATGCTCTGATTGCCGTCTATTAGCGAAGGTTACCGAAGACCAGATAACAGTAGAGGTTTATCTGTCTTTCCGTCCGGCCGTCTCTCTGTGATTTATACAAAAAATGTTGCCCTCACAGAGACGAGGGATAGAGAACAATCATTGTTAGTCTGTTACAACTTCAGGCTAATTGGAAGTATTTCAAGTAGAGAGTTCTCGGATTAAATTGGTATTAAATTTGACTAAAATGTTATCATTGCCCCGGAAAAATTTCGTTAATAAACAACGCTTCAAGTGGGAAAATGAGATAATAATGACATCCTGGCCACTTGTAACCCAGAGATGTATAATTAATGACGATTACACATGGGTGGGCAAAAGTTAACACGACACGAACCGAACACGAAATAAGGCGAGTTGTATTATAAATTTTGAACACATTTAGTTAAATAGGTTAACACTTCTAACCCGTTTAATTAAATAGGTTTTTCGACACGAAAAATACATGTTTTAACCTATTTTAGGCCCCGTTCTTTTGTGCGTTAACGCAAGTAACCACAACACAACCTAACGCAACATACCGCAAATTATCATTACCTTTTAACTATTTCCACCGCAACTTAACGCAATCTAACGCAACTAAACGTAACGCAACGCGTAAATTACCATTACTTTTTAATTAATTGGGTTAGACAGGTGGACTCATTTACCAATTTACCCATTTACTCGTTTTACTTTTTAAACCTAACAAAATACAATAGAAAGTTAAAATAACACTTTGAGGGAAAAACTTATTTGAAATAAAAAGGGAATTAATATTTTAAAATGTTGGTTTGATATTTTTTAACTTGGTAAAATGTTAAATTTCCATAAAAGCGACCTGATACAAACTCGATTAAGTTAAGAGAGTAAATGGGTTGGTACCAGGCATAGTTATTAAAATCCCCATCCTGATTTACGATCATACGATTTTATGGTCCAAAATCGTCGATACGATTTTACTATTAACACACGATCCACGATCCTATATGGGCTAAATTTCAATCCTAACTTCCCCATAGTTTCGAATTAGGATCTCGATTTTAAAAACTTTGAGTATCAAGTCAACCCGTTTAAATTTTAGTCAGGTGCAGGTCAGAAATTTTCAATCCGTTCATTAAATGGCTCGGGTTAGTGTTGGGGTATTTTTCAACCCATCGTCCCATCCTGTCAAATTCATCGTAACTTTAAATTATCAAAATTTACCAGTTTTTGTCTAAATTTACCAACATTTACCAAAAAATTATCAAAATTAAAAAAACAAAAAAAAATTAATTTTGATATATTGGCGTAAATTTGCCAAAAGTTACCAGAGTTTACCAAGCTATCAAAAATTGTCAAAATTTAACTTTTACCCAACTGTTTTTTACTCATGAATTTGACAGACCTAATATTGACATGAACACGAATAACACCCAACACAACCTATTTAACACCCCTACGATTGGACATGTCAAGGGTAATCATGTACGGCGTCATGTACTCACGTTTATTACGTAAACCTTCCCCCCCCCCCCCTCAATTAACCTTTCAAATTCTAAGTTTCATTTGAAAAACTTTGACCCCTTTGTATCTTCATCTTTTTCATTTGCTTTTCTTCTTCCCGTTAGATTTTCTAAAACTTTCTTCTCCTCCCTTCCCCCCTGCAAAAGTATGTCTTTCTTCATCCCAATGCCCCAAAAAAAAAATGGCCGCAAATGGGGTAAGCAGGGATCAATGTGTCATATATTGGGTTAAGGTCAGATTATTATATTTATTTAATAGCTAATTATTACTCCCCCATTTCTTAATAATTGTCACTTTCATATTTTGAAAATATATAAAGAAAGTTTTAGTTGTTTGGTATATCTATAACAAATATTCTATTTTGGTTTTATAATTATGTTAGAAATGATAAAAGAATAAATTATTTGGTAAAACCAATCATCTGTTTTATATTGAAATTGTAAGAGACAGCCATTGTGAAAAATAAAATCTTAATTAAAGGGACATATTTATGAATGTAATGAGTATTATGTAGTATTATAATTGTACCCTGTTGAACTATAGAAAAGTTACTTTATGATTATAAAATTACAATCCTAAAACTCATGTAAAAATGTATAATAATTGTATTACCATAAGAATAAGGTATAGTTCTTTTATACGGTTGGTTGCGGTGTGATAATGGTACGTAGCAGTGAAATTTGAAAAAGTGTGGTGAGTTGTAGTAAGTGAGGTAGGTTAAGAGAGAAAATGTGAAAAGTAGGAGGAAAAAAAGTAAGGAGAAAGAAAAATGAAAAGATATATTGATAATAGGGTTTTTGGCTCAAAATAATCCGAAGTCGGAGTTCATTGGCTGAAAATAATCCAAACTCACTTTTTGCCCGCAAATAATCCAAACTTTTAACCTATTTACTCGGACTAAACCGAAATCGATTTCCGGCTTCGGAATGCTTACTAGGGTCTATAGAAGATAACGAAGGAGAGAGAAGATTGAGAGGAATTAGAAAAAAAGGCAAACAGTTAAGGTTTTGTCCAATTTTAAATTTTTGGGGTTTGAAGAATAAATTTATTATGTTAAACTGCTTATTTTTAATCAATTGTCATGTCATTCTAAATTTAAGTAAGTTAGGGTCTACATAAACTTTAAGAAAATTCAAAACCAAAATCAATTAAAGAAACACGTGCTCAGACTTCCTAATCAACATTCTGACGCTAAAAATCAATTTCGGTTTAGTATGAATAAATAAGTTAAAAGTTTGGACTATTTTCAACCAAAAAGTGAGTTTGGATTATTTTCAACCAAATGATCTCCGACTTCGGATTATTTTGAGCCAAAAACCCTTCATAATAATTGTGGTGTAATACAGTGAAGTGTAGTAGAAAATTAAAAAGTATGGTGCAGTGTGATACTGTACCGTAACCTACCGCATAAAAGAACGAAACCTTATATATATTTCACTAACTCAAATTACTAATTAAGCAAACACTTTTTTAACAAACAATGAATCTAAAAGGATAAGTTAAATAGCTAACCACTGACAACTACTTGCTAAACACAAATGACACAATGACGCCCGTTTACCCCATTGGTGAAAAACATCTACAACTACCCATGGGATCAGGGAAAAGACTTTGCTCGCTGTACATACAAATAAGCATAGGGACACCCTACCAATATCGTTCAGACCTTACTGTAAATCCCTCTTTCTACTTCTCACCAAGTCGCAACATCCTGAACCACTCCATTGCTCCAACCTGGCCACGAAGCACATTGATCCAGACTTGCAAGGAGGGGTGGGGATACTAATGCCGGTTTTTGAACATCGTTACCCGACAAATTTACAAGTAGATATATTACAAGGCCACTCCTGTGCCACCCAAAAGGGCAGAATTCAATAGGGCCATAGGTATAAAACTTTACACTCACGTCGTTGATGTTCACTGAAATCCGGACTATCAAAACTCAAGGTCACTTGACAGGCAGCTGACGTCCGAGGAAGCTTCATTAGCTTCTGGACCACGTCTCTTTCTTTTTTCTTATCCATGCCAGCAGTATACACATTGATTTTTATCTCCTTCAACACTGGTGCAACCTTCAAACAATACGCCACAAATTTTGTTTCCATATCTTCTCCTTTGAAGCAACTCATTTCAACATTTTCAAGGTGTTGAAGACACTCTGCCTCTGATTCTGTTTCAGGCTCTGTTTCAGTTTCAGGCGAGTCATCCACCGAGTCTGATTCAGTCTCTGGCGAGTCATCCACCGAGTCCGAACCATACAAGTTCTCCAGAACATCTGAGTCTTCATCCCGACACACCTTATGAACAAAAATACAAAATCCATGCAATTTAGAAACCAAAGTACAGGCACAATATAGTTTCTTTCCCACTATTTTTGCTTTCTTGTCTTGGTTGGGGGAGATTGCTTACTCGTATTAAACTCAAAAATTTCAGGCTAGGAGCTGATTCAAATATCTTATATACACTTTCATCAACCTCATCAAGCTGTAAATGGGTCAAATTCCAAAATGTTGGAGGTTCACTTAGGTCTGTGAAGAGCTGCAAAAAGATTAACACAAGCAGTGATTGTTTAGCCAATAAAAACTTCAAGTAGATGAAAAAATAGTAGAGATATTGAAAAGATAAAAGTAAATGAGACTAGACTTACACGTCTAGTGGATTCCCCAAGCCCCATTGTATTGACCCCAGAAGCTTTATTTAATATTTCCAAGGCACATGAACAATTATCCAATCCATAGAGATCAAGATTTGCTTCAACAAGCAAACTTAAGTCGCAGATGTCATATTGCTTCAATGCATCTAGAAGATGAAGGTACGTCAATCTCGGTGCTTCAATCACAACTCGTTTTGAATCCTCCAGGAAGCGCCGCTCTATGTGTAATTCCTCTAGAGACGAAGACTCTACATATAAGTTACCGTAGAACTCCCTGATAACAAGTTCTTTGAGGACAGGACAACCTAACAAGAGCTTCTTCAGACATTCCTCTCCAGAAAAACTGCTGCAGCAAAGTTGGAGAATCTCAAGGTTTGGTAAATGCAGATTCTCTGGGACATCAATACTGAAAACCCCTGCTAGTTTCAAAACCACTAGACAATCACAGGAAAGAGAACCCATCGGAAAAGGAATAGCCTTCTCTCGCTGACTAAAGATCACAATCTCACGAATTTCACGCTTCATTATGGCACCCATCCATGAACTAACATTGGAGTCATCATGTACTTTATACAGTTTTAGACATAAACGCAGTATAGAGGATGCATTATTATGAAATAGAACCCTATCCACAAAGCTCGTAAAGTTAACATTTTGCTGCGTTGTCAGGGATTTACCGTCCTTCAAAGGAGGCAGTTCCATGAAGTCAAGCACAGGAACTTTTTTCCATATATATTTCCATCGTTTAGCCAAGATGCTAGTCTTAACAGCTGACTTCGTGGGGACAAAAGAAAGAATATGGCAAATAACTTCATCTGATAGATTACTAATACGATCCACTGCTTCAGAACTCTCAAGACGGCTTTGCCTGCGTCGGCGTGCCATTAATTCGCACCTGCCAAAACAATAACAGGGCTCTCAAGCAAGCACACAACGATAACAATAACCAACCTCTTTCTCCAAGGCCAAACAAAATGCTATGTAGCATGTGGCAAGCAAAACCAAACGGATTTTACAGAACCATATTGCATAGAGGCTTGGCTACATGTAAAGTCCCCATAAAAATGCAAAATAGCACCGTTTGTAAAACAGTCGGCCATGATTTCTAGAAAAACAGTATGCCATGAGATAATCGATTATATGTCATCACTCGTCATCCAACTGAATCCAGAGATAAATGGCTTATTTTTCCCACATGCCCTTCGATTCAAATCCAATTTCAAGAAAAACCCTGCTTTTCTTAGGTCAATTTTCACGGATGTTTCAATTTCTCCGGCATGCGTCCCCAATTCAAGAAAACCTAATTCTGTTCCTAATTGTTTGGTCGACTGTATACACTATGCAAACAAAATATATGGAGCATAAAGAAATGATGAAGGATTGAAGATTATGACTGACCCATGCTTTGATTGCTGTCGAGTACCGAAGGTTAACGAAGACCAGATACCAGTAGATTGAAGAGTAGGGGTTTCTCTGTTTTTCCGTCGGTCTTTCTGTGATTTATACGACAAATGTTGCCCCCCACAGAGACAAGGGAGGGATAGAAAACAGTAACTGTTATAGGCTAATTTGGGAGTATCTCAAATAGAGTCCTCCCGTTGCCACGTGACAGGAGTACTCCCTCCGTTCCATATTAACGGTCGTCTTTGAAAAATATAGTCAACTTTCAAAAATTTTGAACATAAATTTCTCAACATATACAATGAGTTACAATATAAAATTACTACTATTAGATTTATAATGAAAAATATTATCATAAAAGTATAATATTGCAATTGTTAATAACATATTATGTAAGAAACTATCAATCAAAGAGTGACATTGGAAACCATGAAAGTCAAAATTATGACAGTTAATATGGAAAGGAGTGAGTAATAAAATAGGGTTCTCTCACGGATTTGTGGGTATGGTAGGGGTGGTCAATGAAAATTTTGTGATTCTCTAATATTATTCGGAAGAAATTTTGTTAATTAGAGCAATTGAACACCGTAAAAAAATCCCAATAAGCATATAGAGGTGTCCAATTTAGCAGCAACCCAAAAATTCTAAAATAATACCCCCTTTGTCCTAAATAACTTATCCAAGTTGACTAGTTAGGCTAAAAATTTTAAATGTTGATCCTTAATTTATCAAATTATATGTTGAGTTATTATACAAGACTACCACTATTAGATTTGTGATGAAAAATATTTTTACCTGAATACAATATTATTAGTCTTGCTAAGATAAAATGTGAAAAATTAGTGGTCAAATGTCACATCAAAGACCGTGAAAAAGTAAATTGGACAAATTAATTGCGACGGAGGGAGTGTCAAACTATTCTTTTATATAAACAAAAAGTGTAAGTCAATGAATTGGGTAATTTGGTATTAGTAAATTTTAAGATATAAATATCTAGTTACTTAGAAATTTCAATTTATTTGGTTGACATATTTACATATGATGGATGTGAAATTTTGTTAAGCTGGTGAATATATCATTTTAATATTTATTTTTATTGTTATTTATTTAAATTTTATTATTTTATTTTCAAAAACGTTTATGTAATAACAAGTATATTGGACACCCCTAATTTAAATGTCTGGATCCGCCACTCTCAGTCTCTCACTTACATTGTGGATGGGACTTGGGAGTTACTATTCGATTCTTTCCATTACTCCCTCCGTTTTTATTTAATTGCCATCTAGATAATTGTGTCAAAATTTTGACCGTTAATATCTTAATTTCTATAATTATTCATTAAACTAAATCAATATCATTAGATTCGTAATAAAAAAATATTATTCCAAAAGTATAATATTGTACTTTTTAAAAAAAATATTATGTATGGTAATATTGATTAAAGATGGACGTCAAAAAGCGTGAATGACAGATAAAAGAAAACAGAAGGAGGATTATATTATTAACTATTGTTATTGTTAAATTTTCTTTTTTTTTTCATGTCCAAAAGGGACGTTAATAATAAATGGAAAAAAAATACAATTTCACTTCATAAGTCTCAAACAACTACAAAAAGCTAGAGATACTCCTTGGGCAATGGGCCGGGGCCCCATAGGGTAGAGGGTCGGACCCTGAAAAATAAGGGTTGTCAAAAGATTGGGTCAGTGAAGGGTCCTGTGATTAACAAGTCGGCATGTTTCACAATGTTAAAGAGTCAGTGAATTGACGGATCGGATCGACCGATCAACAACACAAAGCAAATAGTTTTTTTCTATTATTTTAAATGTTAACCTTACTTGAATATATTATTAACACTCCATATTAAATAATTATTAGCATAATTATTTTTTTGGTACAAATAGATTTAATTTTATCATTAGGGTCAAACGGGTCTGCCCACCTTATTTTCATCAAAATGTCATGACTCGGCGGCCCATTGCTACAAAGGGTCGACCTTGACCTAACCCGACCCTACATGACTATGGGCCGACCTCGACCTAGCCCGTTGCCCACCCCTACTCCATGGAGTACCCCCTCCACTCCCTTAAATTATGATGTACTATCGAATGCACTAAGCAAGGTCCGAATGGGTGCGATTGAAAGTCACGCGCACTCTTTCTATCAATATTGCAGTCTATTTTTCTTCATTCTGAGTGTATCTTTCTTTATTTTGAGTACATCTTTTCTCATAAATATTAGTACAAATAAACTTTTATTTATTTTATCATCAACAATAGTACAATGGCTTAATGGTAACAATGTTAAATGATTTATTTTCAATCTCATTTATGTTTTTTATATGTATTTTTCAGTCACAATTGTTATATATTTTGTAGTTGAATGTATCTTTATTTACTTAAGATGTATCTATATTTACTTTGAATGTATCTTTGTTTATCTATATATATCGACCGCATCGTAGTAGGTACATACAGTTCTACCATATAATAATTGCTTCACATGGAAGGAGAACGCTCACTAAAGATAGCCTTACAACATTGTACTGTAAGTTGTAAATATAGTGGGTGTTAAGAGTAGGTGGGTCCATGGGCGGTGATCCTTAGGGCGCATTGGGCATGCCCCTACAGACTCCACCATGCTCATGTTAGGTTGGTTGGAAATTTGTTTCGTTTCTTAACTGCCTCAGACTGTAGTCGCTAATTAAGTCTTCTTTATTTTTAAAAGAAGGTCGCACTTTAATTTAATAAGGAAATTAAAATATTTAAGACATAAGGGTCAAGTGGATAACATTCTCTATTGGAAAATTTCTTTCATTCAAAGCTTGAAAGTCAAAATATTATAATGAAAATATTTAAAGAGAATTAAGATTTCTAAGCTTATGAGAGCAAATGCAATGGTAGTTTTATTTTCGGAATGAAATTGGTGGTCCCCTCCTTCCACATCCTCTATCATCCCTACTTTTTGGAACTCCATTTTATTTTTTTTACAACAGTTGGAACTCATTCCTATCTTTTTTCTATAAAATATTATTTATTAAATCTACTTATCTCAAACACCCAAAATTAATGACACATGTCAAATTTTGATTTGTTAAAAAAGAAAAAAAAAGGGAGTTTGTATTTGGGCAGAGGAACACTGCAACGTTCCTCAAAATTGTTCCCAATTATTGCGTTCCTTGGTGGAAAAATTTTGTGGCCACATGCACAAATTCCCATGATGCGGTCTTACCATTGTACATGGTCAGAGAAATATTTGTGCATAAGGAAATGGTGATTGACTCCCTATTTTCCCCTGCGCTCAAGAATGTTCAAATGACCATATCTTCTTTACACACTTTCCCCTTTTATAGTGGAATTCTAAGCACATTGGATGTCCTATTGGGGATGCATTATAGCTATAAGACACTTGACCACATCTTTTAATGACTCAATATAAAGTTTAAATAATGCACACTACTTTTTTTTTATATCGGTACCACAATAACTTTTATAGGTCATAACGCTTCTGGAGCTACCAAAAATTAATTATGCTTCCTCTAAAAATAAGGTGTACAAATTGAAATCTTCTTTCTTATCCCAAATCCACTGGACTCCATCTGTCAAAGAGATCTTGAAGATAAGATTTCTCTCCAATGGATAAGAATTGTCCAACTTCAATTTTCATTGATATTCATGGACATCTTCTAATTCAGCTTAATCAAAATCAACAGTTGGATCGAACTTTCTAGAATAAGTGAATGTAGTGTTACAACAATGCGTTTCGATGCTTAACGGAAGCTATTCTTGGCAACAAAGAAGGTCAATTTCCCGCCAAATTAACACTGTTGGTGAGGTTAGTTGATGAACATTGACGTGTGCGCGTTCCCCTTGTGTATCTCGCATAAATTCATCCATGATTATTATAAAATTTATCAAAGTGTTAAATTTTCAGAATTAATTCTTCCATGATTATTATAAAATTTATCAACCTTTTACAAAAATTCATCACAAAAAACAACATTTGACCTATTTAACACATGCTATATATATATATATATATATATATATATATATATATATATATATATAGGTTAACCACGATGTGTGGTATAATTTATGCATAGATATAATTCACACAAATGGAAAGGAACAATGGAACTAATGCACGACCCTACTAAAAGTATTTTCCATCATTTCATTGTTAAAACTCTAAATTATTATCAGCTTTTTTTTTTTTAAGAAAAAGGGAGAATATTAATGCACTTGTGATAGTCACTTTAACTATTTTCTTATTTTACAATCATTCACTTTATATTGATGCTTGGTAAATAGCTTATTAATCATTTTATTAATAAAAGTTGATCTAGTATTGGAAGATTTAACTAAGTCAAAAAGGCCAAAGCAATATTTGGTAAATAGCTTATTCACTTGGCTGTTTAGGTCCAATAGATTGATTTTCAAAAAGTTGAAGGAACAACATGTTGTAATTAGCCTATTCTAAAACGACTATTTTACACAAAAATTTATCAAAATTTTCGTCCAACGGCATCCATAATAATCTATACAAATTATGTTGAATTGTTTATAAAGGGCGAAAATGAAATTTTATCAAATATCATTTTCTGAAATAATTAGTTTTACTAAACACATTTTTTCAAACAGTCAATTTAAATAGTCTACTATATATAAATAGTCAATATAAACAATAAAGTGATAAACAATATACTACTACTTCCGTCCCATATTGTTTGTCCATCCAATTATATTTAAAAGTCCAATGGTCATGGGAAATGGGGTGAAAAATGTGTAATGTACCGGAATTGCCCTTATTTTTCTCATTTGAAGAAAAATAAAAAAGAAACAAAAGAGTATTTATTAGGGGTATAATAGAAATTACAATCATTGGAATTATAAAATGGACAAACATTTTGGGACAAGGGAGCTAGGTAGATGGACAAACAATTTGGGACGGAGGTAGTAATAGCCAATAATTGTATGGACCAAACATGATCTATATTCTCAATAACTACTTTATCAATTTTACTCTTAATAAATAAATTTGTTTAACTTTGTTACTCCATCTTTAAATTCTCAGTATTATTATGGAACTGAGGGACTAATTGATGTCCAAGGAATCTACAATAAAGTCAAGGAGGTATCTTTCAAGTTAGTAACTACCCTAATTTTCAAGTTCTCTATCAATGTTTAGTTCTTGGTGAAAGGTAAAATATTGCACACTTATTAGGTGAGCCAACCCTTACAATGTTTTTTGACAAAATAAAAATTAATTGTAATTTGAAACACTTGTTTATGGCTGGTCATGCTGTAAGGAAAATCGACTAATAATCAACAAGATTTATAGGTCGCATACAATTATCAACGTGGACCTGAAAGCTTGACTCGTTAGCTACAAAAATTTTCATGCATAGAAATTCTTTTATCAGAAACATTGATAGAGAACTTGGAAGATACGGTCATGTTGTTATAGTCAGCTTAGATATATTAATCTAGTCTATATAGCATATGGTGCTTTATGGTATGGCTGTTATCAATAGCCAGTAGAGTAATGCCAAGTAAAATTAGGATTGTGCATAATTCGGTTTAAATTGAAAAAAGCTGAATACTAAACCAAATAAAATCGATTCGATTTTTGGTTCTTATTTTTACAAATTTAAGGTTTTCGGTTTTTTGGGGTTAAAATAAAAAAACTTAACCAAATAAAACTGAAAAACCGAACTTCTTTGAGGAATTTGCTTACGTTCATTTATGTTTAGACTTTTCGATTTTTCTTTTTTTTCATAATTTCTTTCTACGACGGAATTTAAATTATGTAAAGGTTTAACTTTAAATTATTTTAAAATATATTACGAAATTTAAATTATTTATAAAAATAATAATTTTTTTATAAAGTGATCATTTGGACAGTGAAATAATAATTTGGTGAAAATTATCTACTTTGTAATGATAAGTTTAATGTAACGTTCCTCTGGTAAAATAGGTTTGGCAAAACAGTTATAAAGTTCGACTTTTTTTCGGTTTTATCAGTACGATTTCTCCACAAAAATGGTTTTCAATTTAAACCGAATAATTTCGACCCGGTTTGTATTTTCCCTTTTTTTTCAATTTTATAGTTTGGTTCGATTCGATTCAAAACCAATGAACACCCTAAATTTTATCTTACAAATGAAACAGTGAACTTAGAAAAGATTCACCATAGCACCCTCTTCTTGTTATGAAAACTTAAAGAAGATGAAGCTCATGTATACATAACACTACACGGTGTTGAGTGTGCCTGCTTCACAAAACGCGATCTCACAAACCACCAAATTTGACCTACATATGGATTATAAATGACAAGAATGGCAACAGACTTTAAAAGATCCATCTTCGAATCCAAAGTTTCTTGTCTTTTTTCTTTTTGAAGACAATATTTGTACTTTCTAATAAATTCTAGCTTAGTCTTATAGGATTGTGTATCGAAGATGAATTTCGCTGAAATAAATGTGTGTCATAGATCATTTCGTAAACAATATTTATTTTGAAGTTATTCAATTTTAATCTCATTGAATTCCAATTATGATAAGCTTTGTCATCTCTCTTTACTCACAAGTTCATTATCACATTTTGGGGAATACCAAAGTGAATTCAAATTTTAATTTTAATTTACCTCTGTTTTTTTAAATGAGTAATTTGTAAAAGAAATCTTTACGTAATATTTTTTGTTCGCCAAAATTCATGTTTGAATATCCTTTTCTTTAGTTGAATAATAATCAACTATTTGTTGGAATATTTAGCTATGTTTGTTGTTTTATTTTTATTATTCTTCTATCCTTATTATTAGGAGTTTGTTAGAAGGTTGTTAGTTTTTAATCTGTTGTATAAATACGTCTATCCCACCTCGTTGTAATTAATTTTATCATTAATAACAAATTAGTAGTGCTCCTCTCTCTCTCTCTCTCTCTTATTCTCTGTTTCAATATTAGTTTCTTTGTTTCTCTTTTCATTGAAAAACATCCATTCAGTATGAATATTTACATGGTATCAGAGCACTGATAAACACATTCAACTCTCTCGATCTTCAGTCTTTTCATCTTATGTTATGTTCTATTGCAAACTTTTTATGTTTCTTGATCTAGTCCTATGGCTACAAGAACATAATTTTGATCCTTCATATCCATTGTTTCTTCATCCATCTGATCACCCGGGTCAAACTTTTGTTGGTGAGATCTTCAATAGGGAGGATTTTGACAAATGGAAGCGTGCTGTCAATATTGCACTCTCAGCCAAAAACAAGCTCGAGTTTCTTGATAGAAGTTTGGAGAAGCCTACTGATGCTCCTCTGACTACAATCTGGCAACTTTGTAACGACATGGTTCTATCTTGGCTCTTGAATTCTTTACATAAAGACATTCGGGAAAGTGTCATTTATTGTGTCACTGCTTCTCAAGTTTGGAAGGAGTTGCTAGAAAGATATGGCCAATCGAATGCGGTTAGGCTATTCAAAGTTCAACAACGTGTTTCTGTTTTGTCTCAAGGTAATCTTGACATAGCAAATTACTTTAATAAGGCTAAAACAGTTTGGGACGAACTGTCAGTTGTAGTTGGTTTGCCTAAATGCAACTGTGGGAATGCCACTATTAACACGAAAATAGCTTCTTCCTATCCCCCCAAAGGAGTAGGGTCGGAGCAGGACAGCAGGCTGGAAGCTCCCACTAACTCTTCTTCCTATTTGCCTAGAAGCCTGGAGCTTGCGTACTGCTCCGCTCGTTGCCTCTCCTCCAAACCCTTTATGCCCTCTCTGGCAGCGCGAATTCTTGCAGAATCCATTGTTATAACACTTCTCCAAAATAGGTTTAGCACTCTATGATGCTCTTGAATTTCTGCTTGACGTGTTCCCCAGCTACCAGAGAGGCCCCGAAACAAAAGTATGTTGGAGAGCAGAAAGTGATACAACTTATGATGGGTCTACATGAAAGTTACATTGCGGTTAAAGGAAATATTCTTCTAATGATGTCTTTACCTACACTAGGACAAACCTATTCTCTTTTCATTCAAGAAGAAAGAAAGAGTCAAGTGAAGCATAACGTTAACTTTCTTAGTGAAAGTGCCTCTTTTCACACTGTTACTCAAAAATCAAGTGAAACCTATAACCAGAATTTCAGAAATAAAGAACCTAGACCAAGATGTTTTGTGATTTTTTGCAAACGGAATGGCCATACCATTGACAAGTGCTACAAAATTCACGGTTATCCAAGCAAGAAGAATCAACAACAAGGTCAATTGAGTCAATCTTGGAATAAGAATAAGTAAGTAACCAGACCCCGCTTTGAAAATCAAGCATGGGATGCAAGTGACAGTACAACTTCTGTCACTAATGGTATTGATCAAACAGTTATTGCACCTATTACTCGAATTAATCTTGCTGCTAGGGCTTGATTATGATCAGTCCTAATAAATGCTTCGTTTCTTGAGTGAATTGAGGGCTAATTCTGAGCTTTCCAAGTAAACAACATTTGATACATCACACGCTTTCTTGCCAGGTACATCTTATGGCTTCCCACAATATATTACATCTACTAACTATATTTGTTGTGTCTTTAAAATCGATGCAAGTACTTGGATTATAAATTCTAGTGTAAGTGATCACATGGTTTCTAATGATAACTTGTTAGATAATCTTAAACCTTTGCATAGACCTATTCTTGTTACTATGCCAAATGGTAGTAAGCTCAAGGTCACTGTAACGCCCCAACCTAGGGTGGCTAGGCCCGTCACTGCTGTAGGACATACTTGGACACCCACAAGGCTACCTAAACTCCGAAACCATAATTATTATCTATGAGAGACGTGATTAAAAGAGATTTGAAACTGTAACGCCCGGACCCCTCCCGAGTCGCGGACATTACCGATAACTGCTTCTCGCTTTAAGGATCGATGACTGGCCCCACAAATCACCACGAGTCTTTCCAGCGTGTTTCGTCCTCGCTCACACGCTGCCTGAGAAAACTTCCCAGGAGGTCACCCATCCTTTGACTACTCTCAGCCAAGCACGCTTAACTGAAGAGTTCCCAACGGATGAGCTACCATAAAAGAAGGTGCACCTTGGTGATATAAGTAGTCATTTCAATCTTCTTAAGCGACACTTAACCATATATCCGGGGTGTTACAGAAACACTTATAAGGCTACATTTAATGAAGAACATGACACTAGATAGAAGAGTCTGAAGGACTAACATTAAGGTGGTAGGAGATTTTCAGGTAAAGAATGTGCTTTTTAACTTAGTTTGTGAAACGTTTTTCCTTTTGAGAATGGTGTCTAGGTACATTTACTGTACTTCTTCCTCAATTGCATATAACGCACAAGCATCACTTTACTTACACAAGGACCTAGTTTTCTTGCGCTTTTTTTCTGTTTTCCAAGGGCTTTCGTTTTGGGTCTCTATTTTTTTCTAAATTGTTTTTCAAAGTGGTTTTCCAAAAAGATTTTTGGATCTGTAGGAATCAATCTCTTCATGCATGTCATTTCATCGAGGGGGAGGGGGTTGCCTACATCTAGATCCCCATATCGCGTTCAAACATGTGTCTCCTAAGAGTTTGTTGTCGTTGTTGTTGAAGCGAAGTGGTAAACATTGATTCAACTTTAGTGATTAACAAATAATTGTTTAGATAAGTGCTTGAAGAAAATGTGTGTTTGGTAATTTAGTAATTGAGATAATTGATTAATGTAAATTGACATATAAAGATATGGATAATTTTCAAAAGAATTTTCAAAGTTTTTTTTTTTTACCAAAAAAATATATAACACGACTCCAAATATTATTCGTTTACTTTATTAATGTTTGAGAAACATGAGCTTAAAATACTAATATTGGTCCAATACACCCTGTATTTGGGTTTAAATTTAGACAAAATTAGTTGAGATCGGACCTTATTTACTTTTCAAACTTTGTGAGCATTTCATTTCATTCTACCACTAGTTACAATGATCGAAGCTCAATGGTAATACATTGAAATCTAAAACTCCCAAAGTTTGGACATGTATATTAGAAGTTTGAATTGTTCCGCATGCCATGACCGAAATTGATGTTTTTGGTATTATTGTAATGCCAACAAATTAACAAACAACTATTGCACCTAGAAAATCTACACCGTTTCCAACTTCTATACTTTACCTATCGTGAAACAACCAGAGGATAAAAGTCACTATAGAGTATGACAATTGTAGCCTCCCCCACTGCATAAATGAGAGAGGAAGAGGCTATATATATATATACAAGAGACTAATTTGAATATGTTTCAACATTCACCCTTCCATTAAGGCTTGCTTAAGCTGAGGTGCAACCATGCGGGAAGCATTCATGCTCTGGGTCTTCTGAAAGAAATCTACTGCAAGCGTAAACTACTGCTGAATGGAACTGTTTTGCCTTGTCTATGAACACAAAATGCCCTGCCTGCATTCCCAAAACTCCATATTCGCTATGCTCCACAATTGCAGAGAGAGAGAGAGAGAGAGAGAGAGAGAGAGAGAGAGAGAGAGAGAGAGAGAGAGAGAGAGAGAGAGAGAGAGAGAGAGAGACCTGAGGAACTCTAATAATCTCACAGGGGACACTCATGTTCTTACGGGCTTCTTGAGCCCCTCGGTAGTTCATCCAGTCTTGGTAACCATAGATGAAGGAGGTTGTTACTTTCCATTCTGATGCACTGCAAAATTGAAATCGAAAACCATGAAATGTTAGGGTTGTTCTAGAAGAATTAATTAGGCTCGACACAAACAAACAAGGTTGGAAAAGGATGATGGTAACTGACCTTTGTAGAAGTGGTTTTCTAGCAAATGCTTCGAATGAGAATATGTATTTTAAGCATAGCTCTCCGCTAGCTTTGGCAGCTAGTTTATGGTATATATAATTTGAAGAGGATGTAAATACTACTTAGAAGGCTAAATATTTGTCAAAGGTCAGCAAATGCAAACTGAAGAAATGTTACCTGTCAATAATGTCAATTCACATTCATTTAACTTGTCACCAGTTGCATGTGCACCGAATCGCGTGCTTGTGTATCTACGTACTAGACTTGGTCCCCATGGCTCAAAACTTCTGGTGAAATATCATCAATATCCAACATCACAGAAACATCAGAAGAATGAATAATATATGTTGGCATGTGGCTCCAAAAATTATGAGACAATGTTGGGTACTGGCACTTTTACTTTTTCAATGGATTTGTAGGGGGAGATTGAAAACTTGAGACAGACACTAATAGGTTGAATCACCATCAGCGATGAAGCCAGACCTAAATGTTGAAGAGGGCAATTATTATAAGACTTCTATTATGTCAAGATGTCCATAATAGCTAGAAAAATTTAATTTTTCAACTTAGATTTTAATGAACTAAAGTTAAATGTATCATTAAACCTCATTTGCTTCTTTTTTATGAAGCAGTAGGTGGAGAATGATTTTTAAATCTTGGGTCAATTGGAACCAATTTCTCTAAATTGCAAAATTTAGGGTAAGACTGCTACATCTTATCTCTCCATATCCCACCTGGGTGGGGCTTTAGAATATTATTTTTGATTTTCTATTATGTCCAAAGATATTACTAAATTGTAATTAATGTAATTTATTTACCGATAAATCTACTTTTTCTAATGTACTACCTTAACTATTCAAACATACTACATAATAACTAAATAAATAAATAAATAAGTAAATTTTTATTTCATTTCCTTCACATTAATAAGTAAACAATAAATTTTAGATTACTTATTAACTACACTTAAATTAATAATACTATAGGTTCAAGAATAATATTTATTGGTATTTTATTAATATTTTATAATTATTTTAATTATTTGCTATAATTACATACTTCGTATCAGATCTTTTGCACATTGCAACTACAGAGACGTGCCAGATGCTTACAACAACATTTTTCATGTAGCGACATTCTCAATTGACGAACTAAAATTAAATTTCAGGAATTCTAAAATATATCTAATCAACTCTTGGTCAAGTATCAAATTTAAACAATCAGGCGGATTCATGTCATAAGCACCAATATTTTCCAAAATCCAACAGCTAATTAGTGCATTAAATGCTCGTTTCAAAAATTGTGAAAATCTCATATACAGATTGAAAACATGAGTATCTATCGATTTTTATTTCTATTTCAATCACATTTCTTTTGCAGATAACGAATTGAGAAGCGCAGCAGAAGCTTAAAATCAAACTTATTCATCACCAAATACCAAAATTTATTGAATAACGGCTCCCTAGAGTTTTGCAATCAAAATTCGACCTCAAATGCCTATAAATTACAGAAGTAAAACAAATCAACATCAAAAATCGGCAAGATCAGAAACAATCAATGGTTCCGAGACAAACTTGACCAAAGAAAGGAGGCGTTTCTCGGAATCAATGATGTGATCTGTGGAGGAAGGGATCCAAGAAGGCCATGACCATTTCTTGTGATCAGCAGATGACACTGTTTCAACAACCATGGAGTTTGTAGGAACCACCGCTGCCATCTCGTCTGCCATGACTAACACCGTAGCTGGATTTTCTCCACCGATTTCATACGCCCATGAATTTGCATAAACAAACCTGGCTGGATTCTCTCTCCTCTGATTCGGTTGTTGTGGAGAGAGAAATGGGAGGAATACGATTGTAATCAGAGAGCTGTTTTTCTGGAACTTGGATTCAATAAACTTAGGGGACTTTCGGAATTTCGGAGAAGGGGAAGTTGTTGGGCGCGCTTTGACGTCACTCCATTCGTTTTGGCCGTTCCTTTAAAATGGTTTAGTTACGAAATTCCATTTTGTATACTTCAAACTTCTTTTTTGCTATATCAAGTTGTCAGTTAAAACTCCCTCCGTTTCCTATTAATTATCGTTGTTGAAATTATACAGTTGAATTTTAAAATTTTTGAATGTAAATTTCTCAATATATATAATGACTTGGTAGATTAAATTATTATCATTATATTCGTAACAAAACTACTATCATAAAAGTATAATATTACAATTGTCGATCAAATAGAATATTATATAAAAAAATTATCAAAAGAGTAACAATGGAGATTATGACAGTCAATAAAATGACAGTAAAATGGAACGGAAGGAGTACTATATAAAGTACCCCAAGTAATAAACTTATTTTGATAATTATTTAAAGTGGCAGGCTTAGTATATTATTTAAAATTGTCAACCACTTTCGAAGTTATTCTAAGTGATGCGATTTTAAGATTAAAAGGGTAAGCTGAAAGAGATTAAGAGACGATGAGAGTTTTCTGAGTATAAATTTAATGGTAACTATACATAAAGGAGCTCACAAAATGAAAAAATTTTCAAAATAAACCTATCATTTAAAATATTTTGTAAAATGACTAACTTAAAATAGGCAAAAATTGAAATCCACTAAGAAAATCATTTTCCAATTTTTCAGTGTTTGGTGACCGGATGGAGAAAACTATTTTCAAATAAAATGATTTTCCTTCATCTCTATGTAAATTATTTTCTTGATTCCAACCTAAGGAAAACAATTTTCTCCCTCTCTCCTCTTCTCTCTATGTCTCTCATCTTTCTCTCTCTCATACACCCTTTTTAATATCGTTTCTCTCTTGTTTTTCTCTCTTCCACCACTCTATCTCTTGCACCTGTTTTAGTATTGTTCTCTCAGCTTTCTCTCTCTCATTTTTCTCTCTCCACTACTCTCTCTCCTACACCCGTTTTGATATTTCTCTCTCTCTGTCTCTCTCTCTCTCTCTCTCCACCACTATATCTTATACCCGTTTTAGTATCTCTCTCCACCACTTTCTTTCATTAACCCTTTTTTAATATTTCTATCTATATGTAGAACCCTCTCTGCTACAGACAGAAGGACATTACATCAACACCTGAAGGACGTTCACATTACAGTGACTCAAGGTCGTTCAGCAAAAAGATTATGTTTTGTAGTGAAAGACAAAAAGGAAGCAAGAACAGGGAAGTGTTCGTTTCTGGAAATATGTCTATATTAATTCCTTGCCTTTTTCTAACCAGACTAAATTGATTGCTCTATGTAAATTATAGGAAACAATCAATCAAGAGGATGGAAAGGAATTACGAAGCCAAAGCTCCGGAAATCTTGCTGAAGATTGAAGCAAATAAGGAAGGAAATTGGAAATCACAAAAAGAAAGAAGTTCTGCTACAATCATATCTCCAACGTCTTCGATCCATAAAAGCTATAAATTAAAGATCGAAATCGAAGCAGAATTAACGATTCCACGGAAGAAATCGGGTGTTCAAAATAGAAATCGAGTTTTCTGTTTTGTGTTTGTTCTTGCGAGAATTGGTGATTGTGAGTGTTTGAGTATAGTCAATCCTTAACGGAATTAGACTTGATTGATACTTGTGTAATCGATTCCTAGACGGACTTAGGATCGATTGAGTTGAAACACCAAAGATTGAGTTTGATGTGTTTCAAATTCCAGAGAATAAGAAGCGTCCCAGAAAGGCGCTTGGTCCTGTGTAAAACCTAAGGACGTTTATCCTAGGTTTATCAGGTTCTTTGTGATTGAAACATAATAAAGGAGGTTATTCAGTTTATATTCTCTATCCTTTATTAATTCTGTTTCTGCATTTTATTAAGGTAATTCTCAATCTAATCAGACTGAGAACCTAACGTCCTTTGCCAAGTTGTCATTTGTGCAAAAATTTAAGTAACCCTATTCACCCCCTCCCCCCTCTAGGGTTCTTTCAATTGGTATCAGAGCCTGGTCCACTGAAAATTCAGAGACTAACCGCTCTGTGGCAAAGATCATGGGAGATCACAACATGGGAGACTTAAGTCAAGGATGTTCATGGAACAGATCACCTTTGCTGACATGTGACAACTACAGGATTTGGAAACGCCAGATGGAGATCTTCTTGAGAAATCAAGACGAGGACATTTGGGACATAGTCAACAAAGGAAATTATCCTACTCCCCAAAAGACTGCCGAAGATGGAACAACAAGCGACAAACCAAGATCTGAGTATACACCTGAGGAAAAAGAACAAGCGAAGAAAAATACTCATGCGCATTATCTTTTAATTTGCAGTCTTAACTCTAATGAATTTGAAAGGATGTCTAATCTTGATACAGCTCAGCAGATATGGGACTACTTGGTCACAACCTATAAAGGAACAAATCAAGTAAAGAAGATCAAGATCAACATACTAGTTCAAAAGTATGAAGGCTTCAAGATGGAAGACAATGAGTCCATTGAGTCAATGTTCAAAATATTCAGTGCAATCACCAAACATCTCAAGTCCTTTGGAAAATCCTATTCCAATGAAGAACAAGTGAACAAGGTCCTTCAGTGTCTTCCCAGGCACAAATAGGGACCAAAAGTAACGGCGATAGAAGAAGCTTAAGATCTAGAGACCTTGAAACTTGAAGAGTTGATCGGCAAACTCCTTGCACATGAAATACGACTGTCTGAAGGCAGCCAGACCAAGGACATTGCCCTCAAGAGCACCAAGGAACTAGAAGAAGAATCAGAGGATGATGATGAATAAACCATGGCCATGCTAGCTAAAGGTTTCAGACGACTATACAGAAAGAATCCCAGATTTCGTGGCTATCTAAGAGAATCATCCTCCAAACGACCTTCACCCAAAGGTAAGACTCAAACCAAGGATGATAATGAATACAAATGCTTTGCTTGTGGTGCTACAGATCACTTGGTCAGGAAATGTCCTCATGTGAAGAAAGTCAAGGAGCAAAGTGACTTCAGAGGAAAAAGATTGAGCAGCAAAGCTATGGTTGCCACATGGAGTGAAAGTGAAGGCAGTGAAAGTGAAAGCGAGTCTGAGGAAATTGCAAAACTCTGTCTCATGGCAAAGGACCTTACAGAAACACAAGTAGATGAAACACAGGCAGATGACGATGATGAGGTATTTACCAATCTCTTTCTTAAATGTCCTCAACACAACTTGAAATCTAGACTACTTAATCTACTTGATTACATTGCCACCCTCACTGACAAAGTTCACTACCTCACTAGAATTGCTGAAACAAACTCCAAAACCATAGCAACTCAATTTGAGATAATCAAAAACCTCACCACTGACAATGTCAGCATGAGAGAAGAAATGATCCAAAACCGAAAAGAGTTGAACTTCATCCTCAATCAAGAAATAGACCAAGTTCATTCCTCTCTACACTCTGAGAAGAAAACCTCTACAGATAAATCTGGTTCACCAAAAACCAAACCAGATTCCTTGCCTTTTCACAAACCCACTAATATACCAAAACCAAGGAACAAAACCAAGTGGGTTCCAAAGAAGTCAAATTCAGTGCCTGTCCCCAAAAACAAAAATTCTCATGTTCAAAAGCCTAGACCAAAGAAAGGTATAATGTCCTTCAGTGCAGGTATGTCTCAGGGCTCACAATGACCTCTGGTATTTGGACAGCGGATGCTCGAGACACATGACTGGAGATCCAACCAAATTCAGAGAACTCAAGGACAACAAGGGTGGGAAGGTAACGTTTGGAGACAAAAGCCAAGGGAAGATCCTTGGAGTCGGCAAGGTTGGTAAGAACTTAGTAAATTGTATAAATGATGTATATTATGTAGAAGGTTTAGAATATAATCTTTTAAGTATTTCTCAGTTTTTTGATAGAGGTTATAAAGTTTGGTTCAATAAGAACTCGTGCGTTGTAGAGAAAGAATCTCATGAAATACTCCTTAGAGGTCATCGGATGAACAATGTGTATGTTATTGACCTCAGTGATCATATGACAAATGACCTCACCTGTCTTAGAGTTGCATCAGATGAAACCTGGTTATGGCATCGTAGATTAGGACATGTGAACATGAAAACCCTTCAAAAGCTAAAACACCTAGACTTGGTTAGAGGACTACCATCTCAGAACTTCATTCGTGACAAAGTATGTGATGCATGCACAAGAGGCAAACAAACCAGAACTTCCTTTAAATCTGTGTCTCAAGTAACCACCTCTAGATGTTTAGAACTGTTGCATATGGACCTTTGTGGACCAATTCCATACAGGAGTCTAGGAGGACGCTCATACATTCTAGTCATTATTGATGATTATTCAAGATTTACCTGGGTTTTATTTTTGAAGGATAAGACAGAGGCTTACCCAAAATTTGAGAAACTATACAGATAACTCAAGGTCCTTACAGGACTCAGTCTAGTGTCTATAAGAACAGATCATGGAAGAGAGTTTGATAATTAAGATCAATTTGGAAAGTTCTGTGATCAAGAAGGTGTTATACATAATTTCTCTGCCCAAGGACACCACAACAGAATGGTGTGGTTGAACGGAAGAACCGCACACTGGAAAACATGGCCAGAACAATCATCTGTGAGAACAATCTACCCCTCTTTCTTTGGGCTGAAATTATAAATGCTTCAAATTATATTCTCAACAGATGTACCATAAGGTCCTTCATGAAGAAGACACCCTATGAGTTGTTCAAAGGTAAGACACCAAATGTAGCTCATCTCAAGGCCATTGGATGCAAATGCTTTGTTCATAACAATGGCAAAAAGGCCTTAAGCAAATTTGAGCCAAGAAGTGAAGAAGGAATTTTGGTAGGATATTCCTTATCCAGCAAGGCCTACAGAGTCTACATCAAAGCATTAAGAAAGGTGGAAGAATCCATTCATGTTGTCTTCGATGAAACTTCCACCACTCCATCAGAAAGGTCCTCCATCAAATTCCAGATTCACCAAGATAATGATGATGAGGACACACCTCGTATATTTCAGCAAGGTCCGCTTCAACAAAATGAAGAACCTCCTTAAGATGACACCATGCAATCAACTTCAGAACATGAGGAAAATGAAGCACAAGGACCGTCGCATGATGCAGAACAAGGACCTTCCTCCAGTGAAGGACAAGGACCTTCACCGACAGAAAATCCTCAAATGGCTGATACTGCACAACAAAACACTGAGGAGTCATCAAGGACCTTCAGGTTCAAACCTGCCCATCCAGCTGACAACCTCCTTTTAGGTCTGGAAACAGGTATTAGAACTCGATCTTCTCTTAGAAACTTTTGTGCCTTTCACGCATTTGTTTCTCAGATTGAACCCAAAGGAACTGAAGAAGCTCTAAAGGACAGCAACTGGATCCTAGCTATGCAAGAGGAATTAAATCAATTCGAGCACAACAAAGTGTGGAAGCTTGTCCTAAGACCCAAACACCACCCAGTCATTGGTGTAAAATGGGTCTACCGCAACAAATTAGATGAACATGGCACTGTCACGAGAAACAAGGCAAGACTAGTTGCCAAAGGATACAACCAAGAAGAAGGCATTGACTATGAGGAAACCTTCGCTCCAGTTGCACGACTAGAGGCCATTCGGATACTCCTTGCATTTCCTGCTATTTACCAACTGGACGCACCTTGTCTGTAATGACTTTCCTGCTATTTCCTTATTGCTACTTCATTTCATGTGCATGAATGTCCTTAGATATACTACATATATATTGCCTATGTATGTTTTATCTTTCACTCAAAAAGGGGGAGATTGTAGAACCCTCTCTGCTACAGACAGAAGGACATTGCATCAACACCTGAAGGACGTTCACCTTATAGTGACTCAAGGTCGTTCAGCAGAAAGATTATGTTTTGCAGTGAAAGACAAAAAGAAAGCAAGAACAGGGAAGTGTTCGTTTCTGGAAATATGTCTATATTAATTCCTTGCCTTTTTCTAACTAGACTAAATTGATTTCTCTATGTAAATTATAGGAAACAATCAATCAAGAGGATGGAAAGGAATTACGAAGCCAAAGCTCCGGAAATCTTGCTGAAGATTGAAGCAAATAAGGAAGGAAATTGGAAATCACAAAAAGAAAGAAGTTCTGCTACAATCATATCTCCAACGTCTTCGATCCATAAAAGCTATAAATTAAAGATCGAAATCGAAGCAGAATTAACGATTCCACGGAAGAAATCGGGTGTTCAAAATAGAAATCGAGTTTTCTGTTTTGTGTTTGTTCTTGCGAGAATTGGTGATTGTGAGTGTTTGAGTATAGTCAATCCTTAACGGAATTAGACTTGATTGATACTTGTGTAATCGATTCCTAGACGGACTTAGGATCGATTGAGTTGAAACACCAAAGATTGAGTTTGATGTGTTTCAAATTCCAGAGAATAAGAAGCGTCCCAGAAAGGCGCTTGGTCCTGTGTAAAACCTAAGGACGTTTATCCTAGGTTTATCAGGTTCTTTGTGATTGAAACATAATAAAGGAGGTTATTCAGTTTATATTCTCTATCCTTTATTAATTCTGTTTCTGCATTTTATTAAGGTAATTCTCAATCTAATCAGACTGAGAACCTAACGTCCTTTGCCAAGTTGTCATTTGTGCAGAAATTTAAGTAACCCTATTCACCCCCCCTCTAGGGTTCTTTCACTATATCTCCATCACTCTCTCTCACACATGCATTTTAATCTATGTCTCCTTATTATCAAACATGTGAAAATCGTTTTCTTGGAAAATCATTTTCTTGTGTACAAGCACAGAAAAATATTAAATGAAAATTCATTTTCCAAGGAAAACTAGAAAATAGTTTTCCTTTGCACTAAACACACCCTTTTAAGTAAAATTTCCCCTTTTTCTTGATGAACTGATTACCCATCTTTAATTAGTTTAATGGAATTTCAGAGAAGGGGAAGTTTAAAACACATGGCCTATTTTTTTTTTTTTTTTACTTAAACAACCTCCATGTAAGCTATCATAGTCGTCACATTATATTTCCGACAAGTTTGACTTGGTGACGGTTCGTTAGAAAAAAAGAAGATGGTAAGCTCATTTTGTCGAAAATAAAAGTATAAGATTAGTTTATTATATCAAAGGACACCTATAGATTTATTTATTATATTCCAATAACTCATTATTTAAGGCCAAATTCAAAAACTTTATTTCCCTCCTAAAATTCAAAATACAACAAAAAAGACCTTACTTTAATGGTAAACATGTTACACATTAACCCATTTATTAAACGAGCTAAATATTTATTTTTTTGTGTCGATATTCTCAACCCTAACCTAACCTAATTATTAAATGAATTTATTGTATTAACTTATTTAAATAAACAGGTTGAAAATTTATTAAAAAACCATCTTAACTTCATGTCGGTCTCGATCAAGTCGTTAATCTTGTTAGATCAACCAAAGATCAACCTCCCCCAACTCTAATTAAAAGAATTATCAAAAAAATATATAAAAGTTACAAATCCGCGTCAAAATAATCATGAAGCTAAGGCTGAAAAAAATAAAAATAGAGTGGGGAAAGAAACACAAAATTACCCCAATTCATGAACATATTAAAAGAACCAATGAGATTTAAGAAAAATCATTATTAGGATTGCTGAAGTGTTAATTGGTTACTCTCATTTTAATCCTTGAGGTTCAAGGAACGTTATTCCACTTGTGGCTTTCCCTCCGATGTTTTAAAACCACCCCATTCTGTTTTTTTTCTCTCCTCCTACTATAAAAACACCTTCCATCTCTTCTTCTCAGACACACGTACTATCCAAATTGTTCCTGTTCTTCTCCAGACCCTAATCGCTGATCACCAGGTTCAGGTAACTCCTCTCTCTCTTTCTTTGGTTGCATAGCCTTTAAGATTGAATTATAGGTTTATTTTATTCTGCTTTGTTGATTGGTTTTTTGTTTTGATTTATGTTGGAAACTAACTGGTTTGATCTTTGCAGTGTTCTTTGCTTGATTGTTGATTGTGAGTTGAACTTAAATCAAATTCGCAATGGCTCGTACTAAGCAAACCGCTCGTAAATCTACTGGTGGCAAGGCTCCAAGAAAACAGCTCGCTTTCAAGGTTTGGTTCTCATACTTTTTTTTTTTTTAATGGTTAAACTTCTTGGTTCGAATTTAGGGTTCTACCGTACTAGGTTATTGTTTTTACCTAGTTCATTGTAATCTATTGGCTATGTTCTCCAAATTCAGGCTGCTCGAAAAGCTGTGCCTACTACTGGAGGAGTCAAGAGGCCTCACCGCTTTCGTCCTGGAACCGTCGCTCTTCGGTAATTTGACTAATTTCCATCGAATTCTGTTCCAACCTTCATTCTAAATTCAAGAAACTTAAACCTAACAATGAATCAATAATTCTGGTGTGAACAGAGAAATCCGCAAATATCAAAAGAGCACCGACCTTCTGATCCGGAAACAGCCATTCCAGCGCCTTGTCCGTGAAATTGCGCAAGATTTTAAGGTATAATGTCATTCAACCTCTTACCTTAATGAATCTGCTGTTTATTTTTTTCATTCTGAATTATGTGATTGATGATGAATGATGAATGATTGATTGATGGAAACTGAACAGACGGATTTGAGGTTTCAGAGCCACGCAGTGTTGGCACTGCAGGAGGCTGCGGAGGCATATTTGGTGGGACTGTTTGAAGACACAAACCTGTGCGCAATCCATGCAAAGAGGGTCACCATTATGCCCAAAGATATTCAGCTTGCTCGTCGCATTCGGGGCGAGCGTGCTTAGAACACATGATTGAATGAAGCTCAAGTATAGATTCACTGACTATGGAAGATGTTGAAGGTGTTGTGGACTTTGATAGTAGTTAGGCTGATGAAGTTGACATATCTGATTGTTAGGGTTTTGTTGGTATGTTGATAAAGGTGAAGTACTCAAGTAGTTGATGGATGAATGTTGGGATATTGTAGTTTACAGGCTAATAAGAACCATCCTACATACTTTTGGGGCATCCTGTTTGAATTTCTAGGTTTCTTCAGGAAATCATTGTCATTTTTTTAATTGTTAATAACTATTTTTATTTATCACATTTTATAATTTCAACAATTATTATTCTCAATTAATGTAAAAGTAATATTGGCAAATTACAATTTTTTTCCCTTAATTTTCAATGTATATCGGACTCTTGAAAATAATTATTTTGATAAAGAAAATAAGATGAACCTAATACATTCTTGTTTAGTTAGTTGCCTTATAATTCGTGCAACTGCGGGAGAACCATCGGCATTAGTTCCATTCTAGTCAGTTACCATATAAAAACAGTACTAACAACTCAAATTCAAAGCTATCTGACCCTATCTCACTCCACTCTTACATAAATATTCAATTGTACTCAAGTTAAGCTAGTTTTTACCCCTTCTTTTGAAGGGTTATCTTAACGAATGAAAAAAAAAACAAAGATATAAAAAAATCAAAAAAAATTTACAAGATATTGAATACGTAAAGTTAAGTAAATACGTAATACAATCATTTCGGATATAGTCACACTACACCGTTGTTTTAAAAACAACAATATAGTAAATATGTAATACAATCATTTCGTAGAAAAGGATGTTGAGTGTTGAGTGTTGTGAAGCCTTGCTACTAGCTTACTAATATAACATGAAAATTTACAACGTTATCCTCTTGCATGGTTGCTTTCACACCTACCTTGTAGAATCATTAGTTGGCTTAGCACCTAGACAGGTGTTAATATGGAATCAAGTGCCAATTTGTCAAATTTTGTTCTCGTTGCCTGTTGCATGTTGCCTTTCTTCTTCTATCAGCTCAAATCTTAGATCCTCTTGTTTATAACCATATCAATTTTTATTACTCTCACCATTTATTTTTTTAATTATATTGTAGCTCTGTATATAATTTAATCCCTGCTCTACCACCACAAGGCCACCGTCAATCCATCACCTCAACCATGATAAAATCAAATCGCAAGCATCATTCACGAATTACTTTGTGATATGATTATATATGCTCAAAAACAAAGGAGAAGAGGGAGCGAGGATTTTAGTGAAAGAAGGAAATTTGGGTTTTAACACCAACTTAAATTTGTTTCGGATTACATATCATCCCTCATTCATGAATATAATTTTAACTTGACAATTTTGTTTTGAAAATTCTACCATAGTTGAAATTATTTTCAATTATGGTAGTTGAAAATTGCATAACTATTAATTTATAAAAAAATAAATTACATATATTAAAAGATTTATATCTCACTAAATAGGATTAACTGTTTGAAATAACTTACTTTCATCAATATATTTTAATATTAATTTTTTATTGTAGAATTAATGATACTTACACTTTCAACTATGATAGTTGAAAAAAATTCAAATTTGGTAGAAAATCCTTCAAATATTAAATTTTGTAAAAAGTTATATTTCAACAAAAAGGATTACTTATTGTAATAAGTTCTTTAATCAATATATAACAATTTCGGCTTTCTTAAAAGTATATTTTAGGGTTATTTTACATTTCAACTACCATAGTTGAAAATAATTTCATAGTTGAAAATAATTTCAACTATGGTAGAATCTCCCGTTTTGTTTAGTGTTTTCTGTTGGAAAATGATGTTTGACAACGGCTTGAATCTTCATCATCTTCTCTTGGTATCTTGATCTTCTAGCGGTACATGTGACAAGACGGAGATTGAACTTAATAACCAAATGGTTAACTTGACTTGTTTGGATAACGCTAAGAGTCATGACCTCGTACTCATTTTCCTTAAGAACTATTTAATGTACCGTAAATGTTCAAAGGGATAAAACTTAGCTCTTGTCGCACTCAAGACATAGGTTTCTCACTTGATTCTCTCAAGTATAGTTGCAGTCTATATTTGAGAGGATGTGATTATAGAATAGAATAGATGCTTGTGTGTTCATCTCAAATGGCTTGAGAATGTCTCCTATTTATAGGAGATTTCTACACCTAATCCAACCCTAATTACATCCCTTAGTCAAAGGTGTAATTAAGGTCCTTAATGGAGAATCAAGACCTTGACTTGGTCATGATAATATAGCTGTTGGATCTTAATACCGAGCTTAATATTGATATTATAAACTTAATACTCAAGATTATATAGCCGTTAGCATTAAAACACATTCTGAGATCCAACACGGTCCGTGTTGGATCAACACGGTCCGTGTTGGGTGCAACACGACCCGTGTTGTTCCAACGCGACCCGTGTTGTTCCAACACGACCCGTGTTGAGCCCAGGAATGTTTCCTTTGCTCTCTGGAGACCAACACGACTCGTGTTGGTCTTAGACTCACCCGTGTTGATCATATTCTTGACGTTTCACTTGTATATGATCCTTGTACTTGATATATATAATTCTTTAGGCTATATAATTATCTTATACTCTTGAAATATTTCCAACATTTTCAACAGGGGTTGTGTGCTAACATGCATGCTTGGATGATTCACTCCCATAACTTAACAGGTGTCAAACTAGAAATTTGGATCATCAGAATTAAGATTAATATAAGTAGTGGCGAATCTAGAAATGAAATCAAGCGGGTTCAAAGCGAAACATAATACATTCAGAACAACAAATTAGAAAATTTACAATATTATTTTCTTTTAGTTACTTGTCATCGACGATGCGCCATGACTTGAAAGTATTCTATGATGTCATCACTTAGTATTTTGTCGGAAATCATCTCATCAAAATAAGTAATGATAATAGTGTTGTTCAGAAATTAATTACATTTGAAATATCTTTCCATTTGAACTGAAAAAAAGGGATTATAAGCAAAGGTCACTCAAACTAATTACATTAAACTAATTCAAATAAAACAAAGATTAGAAGAGAGTTGAACATAATAAAACCTAAAAATATATCAGGATAAATTTTCAAGTTTGATCAACGAATTCCACTAAATCTACTAACATATAACAAATATAGTAATATTTCTAAGAATTATACTATATAATAACACTCAAATAAATTTAAACTGAAATCGAATAAATTACTCTAAGAATTAAATGATATAAAATTTGAAGAGAATTTTCAATTGATGCTACACTAGTAGAATTGGCCCTAAAAAACGTTTGGCATTGGCGTCTGGAATGGGGTTAAACAGACGCCTAAATGGTTTTGGCGTCTGATTTTGACGGACGCCAAAACCTATAACGCCTTTTTTAAAAGGCGTCTGTAAATGGCGTCTATTTAAATCAGACGCTTAACTATTGGCGTCTGCTTTTAAACAGACGCCAAATACAGACGCTGACTTTACCAGGAACAAGGCATATGTCAGACAAGAATGGCGTCTGTTTTGGGATTAACAGACGCCAAATTGCAGATAAAATGGCGTCTGTTTACGCCCAAACAAACGCCATTGTTATTATCCAGAAATAAAAAAAGTGAGATATTGTAAAACCAATTTAATAATTACATTATATAATATATTTTATGGGGTCTAATTATATTAATTGAGCGAAAAAAATAATTTTTTATATAATTATAAATGATATATATGTCAAATTTATGCATGTACAATTTTCATATATAGAGGCTTTCAATTTATAGAAATAACAACATATATATAAATTGCATATATATATATATACAATTTATAGAAATAATAACATGAAAATGGTAATGAATATATATTTAATAGTGTTCATTTTTACACAAATTTAATACATTAAACAAGTTGAAGAAAATATATAATACAACTTTAATAATGCTGATTTTTATAACTAATAGGAAAAAATAAAAACTAAATTACAAATAATATATATCTTCAATATTTTTCAATTTTCATTTTTCATTCTTCAAAGTTCATTCTTGTATCTTCAATCTTCAATCTCCAATGTTAAATCTTCAATTGTAAAATTTCCATTCCTTCAATGTGGCGTGGATTGAATTTTTGGTGGTGTAGATGAGAGAAGATTGAAAAAAGATGAGAGGAGATGAGAGAAATGAAATGGAGATGTGGGAGAGGGAAAAGTCGGAGGGAATTTTGAGCTGGTGGGTTTATATAAGCCAAAATGGCGTCTGTTTTGGTTGCCAAACAGACGCCATATATGTGTTGTTGGCGTCTGTTTAGCATCCAAACAGACGCTATTTTTGTTCAGTTGGCGTCTGTTTGGATGCTTAACAGACGTCATTTTTTAATGTAATTAATAATGAAATTGGCGCGGCTAGATGTATATGTATATATATATATAATAACTATTAATAATAATAATATTATTATTATTATTATGATAATTTTATTAACACTATTATTATTATTATTCTTAATATTATAATTTTTATTAACACTATTATTATTATTATTATTATTATTATTATTAATATTTATTATAACAATTAATTAGGTATGTATGTATTCATATTTTAGTTATAGTTAATTAGTAGTTATTATTGTTAATTCTAATTTTTCTAAGTGATAGGTATATATATCATATCTAGGTAGATAATTTAATGTAATCATGTGTATGGACGTGTTATTATATATATGTTAATTAAGTTAATTAATTTGTACGTATATATGTGCGAAATTAAAACATAAAAAAAATGTCGATCGATGTTTGGATCCAATGTACAAGCTAAGTACGTACGTACATATAATGAATAAAAAGTTTAAATGTTCATATATATAATTAAAAATACTATCAAAATAATTAATCTTGAGCGGCGCCGGCATCGTCATCAGTTTCGCTTTCCTCCCCATCGTTGTTATCCCCACCTTGATTGTGACCTCGGGTCAATTCGTCGACGTTGTGGAAAAGGTATTGGCTTCCTGTGGTACAACGACAATTTGGAACGGTATGAAAAACAATAAAAATAAAATAGGTAATTATTAGTACGTGTAAGTAATTTAATGTTGTGATTATGGATAAAAAAGGTTTACCTGGGTAAGCGAACAACGATTCCTCGGGAGTAATGGTGGGCTGTGGTTGTGGGGGTTGAGAGACGGGGGTCGGACGAGAAGTGCGGCGGCGGGGCGGTGTTGGAGGAGGATGTCCAGTGAATGGCACTTGACTTCCAGAGGAAGATCCAGCGAGGAAAGTGGCTTGTCAGCTATCAGATGTTGGCTGCTGCTGGTATGGTCTTTAATTTGCATTTGCAACATTTGTAGCATTTGCATTTGTTGCATTTGCATTTGTCTCGCTTGTGTCGCCATTGCTTCGTCTAATCTTCTCTGGGAATCTTCCTCCATTCTGCGCCGTTCTTCGTTTTTTTGCCTTTCTTGCTCGAGTTGACGCTGAAGCTCTCTGTTCATCTCCGTAATAGAGGCTCGGACGTCGAAGCTATCGGAGTCATTACGACGTCGTGGCCGTCTCCTCGATGCGATGTGGGGGAACTGCGCTTTCATAGCTTCCCCCACCATCCCCATGCCTAAGACGTGTCCCCGGCTTTGTAGTTGTTTGTCAAGCCAGAACTCGTCTTCAGATATGATGGGAGTAACTGGTTAACCGTCCTCCCGTTGCTTTGCCGCCATCTCCCTTTTGTATGATTCATAATCGTTCTGCATCGTCTCCTGGTGGATACATAGAAAGAGCAATTGGAATAAGCGAATTAAAGTTAATGTTCGTACGTACGTACGTATATAATAACTTAAATGTTGTGGATGAAGGTACTTACCCCAAGCTGCCTGAACTTGTCGTGTACCCACTGACCAGTGCCCTGCTTCACATGGGTCGCTTCGAATTGCTCCCATAAAGTAGGGTCTTTTCCATCGTTTTTTTCTTTCTGTACGTAAGTGCATATATATACAAACGTTAAATTGTACGTTAAATCAAACACATGTGAGACGTTGTATATAAATAAAGTCGTAATTAATTAACTTACCAATTTATGTTTGACGATGCCGAATGAAACTGGGCCCCTTGTGTGCGATGGTGGACCCTTATCTTCGTTCATCTTCCTTGCCCGGCTCATATTCTTCAATTTTTCAGCGAATTTGGGATCTTGCCATAGAGCAATGAATTTGCCCCAAATTTCGTCGTCGACAATCCATTTTGACTTGCCTCTCCCTGCCAGCCAATGCTTTTTTGATTTGCCGATAGTGTCGGAGTACTGTTTTCGAGCCCTCTTGATGAACCAATCACGTATATAGGCATCATGTTGAGATTCCCACTAGAATTGTTTCTATATTTAAATCATACATGAAAAATTAAACAGGCAAATAAAACAACATATACATCATAACTTTTAATTAATAAACCATGAAAAAAATTCGGCATAGTTTCCCCTATAAATGGACAATTATCCCTCATTTTACATGCACCAATTCATATTAATATATATTAACGGCCACATGCCGGATAACCATACACAAATTAAACATGCACGCATTAAACACAAACATACACGTACCAAGTAATATTAATTAAACAACGGCCACACGCCGGATAACCACACACAAACATACACGCATTATATACAAACATACACGTACTAATTCATATTAATTAAGCAATTGAGTGTACTTAAACATGCAAATTGAACCATTACGACATAATTCATATTAATTAAGCATGAAAAAATGGGGCGGGTTCTACCTTGAACTCTTCATATATCAGCTCACGCGTGTCCCTAGGCACTTTGCTCCACGTAGGCCAAAAGCCTCTGAAATTTTGCTTCACGATATCCATAATAGCTCGGACTGCGTGGGCCCCATAAGGCGCCACACTTAAATCAATTAGAAATGAAACATTGGTTAGAGAGGGCATATAAAATTATATTTAAACACAAATTAAATTATAAACACATAATCAAAAGTTGATATATATTGATACTCACGCGCCATTGCACGGTTCGATGATATACTTCCCATCTTCTGTTTTTCGAGCATCCGCCCGAACGTCCAGCTGAATTCGGTAGCGGTCACTAACATCAGTCCCCGACGTTTGGGTATCGCCCTCCTGTGATCTGGGCTCCTCCCCTCGATCTGGTACCCCACATCGATCGGGCTCCCTCCTCGATCTGGTACCCCCCACATCAGTCTGGGCACCCCCATCATCAGTTTGGGCCCCCCTGAAGCCCCTGAGTATACATGTCGCCCTGTGGCTGAGAAGCAAAGAACGGAATGAGCTCCAGGGTGGAGGGGTCTAGCTATGAAAATATTTGATCATAACTGGTCCCCTGTGGCTGAGAAGCAGCGTCAGGAACATGATCGAATTGGGGAATGTATAGTGACTGTGGGGCAGACGATGAACCACCCCTAGCATTAGGTCTAGACCCACCACGGGTCCGACCTCGACGTGATTCCTCTCTTCCTGTCATTCTGCAATTGCAAAATTATTGTAGAATAAACATTGAATTAGTATCAACTTTGTGTACATAAAATAGCAAGTAATATGAATTAATTAGTAATTGACTACGTACACAAAATACAATGCATTAACAGAGATCGTCAACACGTTGATGTAGAATATAATAAACATAGCGCAATGAGTTTCATTTATAAGCAACATTAGGACTTGTTCGTTTCAGACACTTGTAACACAATCAAAATTCGAATATATATACTATATTCTTGTTTAATAGTCGTCGTTGTCTTCATCGTCCTCGTCAACTTCATCATCGTCACCATCATCATTTTCGTCATCGTCGATGTCTCCATCTTCCTCATTGGCTACATCGGGCGTATTTCCACCCACTATTAATTGGGCGTTGTCCATGTCAACAACCTCATCGAACACCCCTTCAATAGCGAGTTCTTGTGTTACGGTATCGTCGTTAGGGTTGATCGGGACAACATCTCTTGGTTGATCATCTTGTGTGGCCAACGGAAGGGTGAACTGTTTGTACTGTGCATAAGATGGTTTGTTTGGAACCACAACCCACCAGTTAGCTTTATCTCGTATGCTTGCCGGGTAATTCATGAACAACACTTGGGTTGCACAAGATTCATAGGTCCATCAAAGCATTGAATGTGCAACATCTTGCCTAAACTTTGATGGACATATGAATCTTACATGCAAGAAAACCCAACACGATTTCTAGTAGACCCTTTACTATAAGCTTCTCTTCCAAACCCACATTGTCTTGCTGCCCCTCAAGCTGCACAATATAAACAATGCATATATTGTACCGAATCTGATACACTTCTAACTCCTAAAGCACTATATAAACCTCGTGCAATTTCACTGCTGAGATTGCGCTATTTTCTGGGACCCAGACAAATAAAGGAGAGTCGACACGACTCATGAAAGCCCCTTTCAGCCATAGATTATCAGGTCACAACACACACTCTCCTTGCACACTAACAGGATCCAAACTCGACCTCTTTTTATGACATATATATTCTCACTAAGATATTACAAATATAAATTATCCTACTTAAAACCCTAAACTACCATCGTAAAAAACTTATTCACTAATTATGTAGCTACTGGTTGTTGAGTACTTAAGTAAGTTTAAATGGATGTACGTGACATAATTATTTACATAATTTATGTCTTTATTTGGCCTTATGAGTAATTAAGTTAGCATTTAGGTTGGATTAACAACAAATTTATGCTACCAACTTTAAAGGCTAACTCACTTACTAATAACAACCAAAATCATCCAAACTCAACATCCTTTTATGACAACTAATACATATATATATAACTTACTCGGAATACTAAACCAACGTAATCCTCTTTGCTAATTAAGATACCAATTAACCAATATGCTTGTTCCATGACGTAGTTTCAAATGATTTTGAAGCATGCTAAACAACATTTCAAAAGTTGAGGATGATGATATTCCCCAACTTTTCAATTTGTTGATTGGCGTCAAACTACATTGAATTTCATGGAATATGTAATTGGTACATTACCCTAAGCAGGCCATACGAATTACCCTAATCCTTAATGATCGATTACCCTAACCCTAAACAAACTATATATTCATACTTTATTACGTAGGTACAGTACTAAACAAACTATTCATACTTAATTATTCACTACGTACGTATAAATTAATAATTGGTTATGTATAGTAATTTTTTTATAGTTTTAACTTAATTATTAACTAAACAACTTAAATTATAAATTCAAAAAATAAAAATTAACCTAAATGTATTCATAATTGAAATCATGTTACGAATATACACATTACCTAATTACTTAAATCGTTAATGCAATTCCTAAAAATCATCCTAAAATATAACACATTTGCACTCAATCGAAACACATTATAATTTCCCACGTTATATAACATATTTCACACATACTAATTAACTTAAACATATTTTACATGCATTGTTACATATATTTTTTTCCACACTATATATAATTACTCATATTTAAATTTACCACGAAACATATAAAATTCAATATTGTGCTCAACCTAAACATAATTATACTTCTCAATATTATAAATTAAAACTAAAACTAATTCAATAACTAAAACTTAAACTAAAACATACATGCAATTAGTTAAACTACTACAAAACACAAAATCAATATTTAAATTGAACAAATCAACATTACACACCCTAATTTCACACTTAAAATTCTAATTCAACATCCAAAATATATTACAATTCATAGAAATTAACTAAAACAACTCAAATTTTTCAACTTATATGCATAAACTACTATTAAACTCAACATAACCAAAACAAACATACAAATATTCATATAATTCGTTTTTCATCAAATATAATTTATAATTTAATCACTTTTCACAATATTAATCATATTATAACAGATCTGAAACAAAAGAAACTGAAAAATTACCTGATTTACGTTGAAGAGGCGCCGACTTTTTCTTCAAACTCTCGGTTTCTCGCTTCCTCCTCCGACGACGACTATGGCGGAATTGAAACTGTGATTTTTTTTTACCAATTTAAACAAAATTGGCGTCTGTTATTCCGCTTAACAGACGCCGATTAAGGGTAATAAATTACCTGGCAGTCGAGGCGCAGAAAAACTGGGAAATTGTTTTTTTTTTTTTTAAATTGTGTCAAATTGGCGTCTGTTTAGCTGCAAAGCAGACGCCATTTTAAAAAGGCGTCTATTTAGGTGACTAACAGACGCCTAATTTGGCACAATTTAAAAAAAAAAGAAAGTTGGAAATAGCCGTTATCAAATTAACATTATAACATATTCAATGTCAGACAAATCGGCGTCTGTTAGACGATTTGGAATTTCCTTTTTTTCAAAATTCTTTTACTTCAATTTGGCGACTGACGGCTTAGCAGACGCCTATCGACCCCAATTCTACTAGTGATAATAAAACCTAACACAATGTATTGGGCCAACGGATGAATAGACGGTGGTGGTGGCAGCCGACCGGAATGGTGGCAGAGATTTTATAGCATGCGAGTGAGAACAATCAAACAGGGCAGTCGAATAATATGTCATGCGAAATCCGAGATCAAAGAGTTTTTAAAAAAGGAACATAAAGACAGTTAGCAAATTCGAACACACAACTCTTATCTTCCTATGTTGCATCATAATCACATGCACCATTTAGCCACAAACAATTATGTGATTCTTCATTGTCATATATTGCATATATACTGTATAATTTTCGTGGTTTAGTTTTAAACACCAAATTTATTTATTTTTTAAGCGGGGTCATGTGACCCCATGTGAACTCATGCTAGATCTGCCCCTGAATATAAGCAAAACATGCATTAATCTTAGCAAAGATTTTAAATATAATTATAATCATAATCATAATAGTAATGCAGTAATCCGTTCGTTTTTATTTAAGCGTAGTCTAAGTACTTGTGTTAAAAAATTTGACCGTTAATACCTTAATTTGTATAATGATCAATCATATAAAATTGATATATACCATTAAATTCGTAATAAAAGTTACTATTGAAAAAGTATAATATCATACTTTTTGTAAAAATATTATGTGAAAAATTGTTGATTAAAAATGAACCACGAAAAATATAAATGACAAATAAAAAAAAAAGAAAGGAATAACATAACTCTTACTTGATATATATTCATAATAGAAACTACTATTAAAAAATATATAATGTTATACTTTTTATAATAATATTATTTTTATAATAATATTATGAAAAAATTATTGATTACATATTGAACCACAAAAAATACAAATAACATATAAAAAAATGGAACAAGTAACATAACTTGTACTTTGTAAAATAAAAAGTTCTTTATAAATAAAAAAAAAATATAGTAAATCATCACTCCGTCCAAAGGACGGGCATTTGTCGCTAGTACTATTATGAAATATAACCATCATCACTTCTTGTCCGTGTTATAAAAGAACATTTTAAATTTTATATGAATAAATAAAAGACCATCTATATATTATAATAAAAATTATTGTGGGTCCTACGAAATAGAGTCACAGGAGTGACTGTAGGGAAATTGGTCAATCACAACGTAGAAAATTATTTTTTTTTCTATTTTCATTTTTTTTATATTTTCAATCCGGATTTTATTTTAAAATTAAAAAAACAAGAAAGTATCACTAATACTTGACTGCTTTGAACTCTGAATTAAATTATTTTTGTGCAAATAACAGTAATTATTTAGTGTTGCCTATTATTATTATTATTATTATTATTATTATTATTATTATTAATTTTAATAGAAAACTTTGTGGGTCCCACTAAATAAAGCCACGAAAGCGTTTTTAGGAGTCTTGACCAATCACAATACAGGAAATTGTATAATTTTATTTTTCTATTTTCTTTTATGACCTTCGTAGAAAATTGTATATTTATATTTTTTATTTTCTTTTATGACCAATCATAGTGCAGAAAATTGTATATTTTTTCTATTTTCTTTTATTTTAGAATTAAAATAACGACTCTGACTAATTTTCTTTTGATTTATTTTCTTTACTAAATCTTAACAGTCCGTATCTCAACTAATCACCTAAATATCCGCCAAGATACAATAACCTATTACTTAATTGGTTGCCAATATATTCCTTGCGGCTAGGTCAATTAGATTATCGAGTTTCTGTAGGCATATAAATACAATGCATTTGTTAGTCATATTGTCATGATCTTTTACTAATATTCCTAAAGATTAATCCTTTTTCATCTAATGTCACGAGCAATCAAGATCAAATTTGTCACACTTCATAGTCATATTGTCAGGATCGTTTACTAATATTTCTAAAGATTAACTCTTTTTCATCTACTGTCACGAGCAATCAAGATCAAATTTGTCACACTTCATGGTCATATTGTCATGATCTTTTACCTCCCCCCGTCAATAAGTTTTACATACATATTTTGTTTTTGACGGTTCTTAATGTTTGAATGTTGCTAAATTTAATTTTTTTTTATTTATCAGACCATCAACAAAGTAATTGTTACAACAATATAGAACAAACCAGTCTGTCACAAAAAACAAGTGTTACTATCGTTTGCATTGGATTCAACTGGTTATCATATTTTACTGGTATTTTATTTTACCTGTTGTCATGTTCAATTCAATTGTCTATCTCTGTTCATGTAGAAAGTAAGAATAATGAGAGAAATCTTGGAATTGATAATTATCTCATTGCATATGCAGCCCTATATATAGGGAAAGCAAGGGAAAGGAAAAAGAAAAAGAGAAGAAAGATATCAAGAACTAGCAACAAGAACGAGCTAGGATAACAGAATAACAACCAAGGGCCCTAAATATAGCTCAGCATAAACAAAATATGACAACTCAAATCTTCACAACCCCCCCTCAAGGTGAACTGGGAGGTGATTCGAGCAGACCCAGCCTTGAAGATATAAGGTTGTGCTGGAATTCTCCAAGACTCTTAGTCATGATATCTGCAAGTTGGTTTGAGCTAGAGACATGTGCAGTCTTGATGAAGCCTTCCTGAACATAATGGCAATCAATTCTAATGTGCTTAGTCCTTTCATGAAACACAGGATTTTCTGCTATGTACTGTGCAGCCTTATTATCACAGTACATCACAATGGGGTCTGTTGGTGGGATATGCAAGTCTACTAATAGTTGATCAATCCACTCCAGTTCAGAAACAGTTGCTGACATGGCCCAACACTCGGCTTCAGCTGTGGATTTTGAAACTGTCTTTTGTTTCTTTGTTTTCCATGAAACAAGACAGGAACCAATAAAGGTGCAATAACCTGTTAATGATCTGGCAGTGAACTAGCAACTTCCCCAATCAGCATCAGTGTATGCTTGAACTTGAAAGGAGCTATTTGCAGGATAGAAAAACCCTTTATTGATGCTATTTTTAAGATATTTAAGGACATGTAAGGCTGCTTCAAGATGTTGATCAGTAGGAGTCTGGAGAAACTGAGATAGATGTTGGACTGCATAGCTTATGTCTGGCCTTGTGAGGGTTAGATATAGGAGTCTTCCTATCAATCTTTTGTATATCGTTGCATTTGTAAGTGGAGTCCCTGAATCAATGGAAAGTTTGAGCCCAGAAGGTAAGGGAAACTTTGCTGGTTTGCAACTGGTGAGACCTGCATTAGATAAAATATCAACAATAAATTTTCTTTGATTTAAAAAGGTGCCTTCTTTGCATCTACTTATTTCTAGGCCGAGAAAGAATCTTGCTAATCCAAGATCTTTAATAGTGAAAGTGAAATGTAGGCTTTCTTTGAGTGCTTTGATCCCTTCAGTATCATCCCCAGTGATGAGCAAATCATCTACATAAACCAATACATAGATGCACCCAGTATTAGAAGTTTTAATAAAGAGAGAATAATCACTTTTGGATTGAGAGAAGCCTTGTTTAGATAGGAACTTAGTTAATTCAAAGTTCCATTGTCTTGATGCATGTTTCAATCCATAAAGTGATTTAATCAACTTACAAACTTGGCCTGGTGCAGCTTTAGAATAGCCTTGAGATGGAACCATATAAATTTCCTCATCAATAAAACCATGCAAAAAAGCATTATTTATGTCTAGTTGATGCAAGTCCCACTGTTTTATGGTGGCCAAGGCAATGAAGATTCTTACAGTCCCAAGTTTAGCAACAGGAGAAAAAGTGTGCTTATAGTCTTTGTCCTTTATTTGAAGAAAACCTCTTATGACAAGTCTGGCCTTGTATCTTTCAATACTGCCATCAGGTCTGAATTTCACCTTGTACACCCATTTTGATGAAAGGGCCTTCTTATCTGGTGGTAGAGTGGTGAGAATCCAGGTTCCATTTGCTTCTAAGGCACTTAATTCCTTTTCCATGGCTTCAACCCACCTGGGGTGTTTGACAGCTTGCTCATAAGTATTTGGTTCTAATGTTTGCAGGATAGCTGCTAGAGAAGTGATATAATCTTCTGTCATGTGACTAAATTGAGCTTTGGAAAAAAGAGGATAAGTGACACTAGTGTTGAAACTGTGAGACTGAGAAGAAGTATTCATATGCTTTTGTTGAGTTTGAGCATAGTCTTTAAGCCATGCTGGTGGATTTCTGTGTCTGTTGGACCTTCTAGGTTGATTTTGCTCTTGTGATGGTGTTTCATCATTTACTGGATCAGGAATCTCACTATCTGAATGATCAGTGGTGTTGTACATTGCATTATCAGAAGCTAAAACAGGTTTAGAAAATGAGACATGTTCAAGATCATTAGCAAAATTATCATTAGGAAAAACAGCATCACAATTAGTTTGTTTGTCATCTGAATTGTCCCAGCCAGCTAACTCAGAATGAGTTGGATAGAATTCCCATAAGGCAGAATCATCATAAGCAGAAACATCAACATTACCTTTAAAAGGGAGAATTTCTTCCTTGAATGTAACATCCCTAGAATGAAAAAGCCTTTTTGTTTGCAAATCATTAAGTTTATATCCCTTATATCCAAAGGTATAACTTAAAAGGATACATTTAGCAGCTCTAGGTTCCATTTTGTCTTTATTCCTCAAATCAACAGCAAAGCATAAGGATCCTATGGTCTTGAGGCTATTTAGGTCAGGTTTAACACCATGGAGAAGCTCATAAGGGCTTTTCCAATTTATTTTGGCCATAGGAAGCATATTGATGATGTGAGTTGAAGAAAGAACACATTCTCCCCAAAATCTTTTGGGAAGAGAGGCATGAAACCTAAGGGCTCTAGCTGTGTCAAGCAAGTGTATGTGTTTCCTCTCAACCACCCCATTTTGTTGAGAAGTGTAGGGGACAGACTTTTGATGAACGTACAATCCCTAATTCTGAAAACAGAAGTTGGCAGGATTGGTTGAGGAATTCTGTACCATTATCATGTCTCACCATGACAACATTAGTTTTGTGCTGAGTTCTGACCATTGTCAAGAACTTCTGTATTATACTGCACACATGAGTTTTATCAGATAAAAGATGAGTCCAAGTGTTTCTTGAATAATCATCCACAAAGGTCAAAAAATATGAGGAACCATCAATGTTAGGAGTTCTATAGGGACCCCAAAGGTCAATATGCAACAGCTGAAAAATGCAAGAAGTTTGAACATAACCTTTAGGAAAGGGCAATCTGTGAGCCTTTGTTAAAACACATGTTTCACAAAAGAAATCACTATCTTTAACATTCTTACATTCTGGTATATGTATCATCTTAGAAACAGAAGCATGTCCAAGTCTATTATATAGAGTATGTAACAAGGATTTACTAGAAAACTGATGTGTCTTAAGTTCAGAAGTAGAAAGGCAAAGCTTTTGAGATTGTCTGCTGGCATCAGGATAAATCTTGAACAATCCAGAAGAAGTCCCAACTTTGGCAACCATCCTTTTAGTTGAAAGATCCTGAAAAATGCAATAATTAGGATACAAATGCAAAGACAAACTTTGATCATTTAAAAGTTTTGAAACAGATAAAAGATTATATCTAAATTCAAGAACAAAAAGAACACCCTGTAACTTGACTTGGTCTGTTAAGTTGACATCACCAATCTTGGTAACTGATTTTAAAGAACCATCGGGAAGAACAACCTGTGTTAAATTAGTCAAATTTTGCACATTATGCAAATTGGACAGCTCAAATGTCATATGATCACTAGCTCCTATGTCTATGACCCAAGGATGTCTTTCCTTTTGTAAATTACAATTAATTGTGTTACCTACAAATTGAGGACTATCAGCAAACTGAGCATAGGCTTTACCAGCAGGTTCTTTGTTAATTCTTGCCACTTCCTATGCCAAAGCTCTCAAGAATTTGCTGTCAAACTTTGGTGTGGAGCTGAAAGTTTCATCTGCCTCATTATTCTCCAGGGGGGTATCCTCGATTTTCTTCACATTTCCAGCTAATTTCTTAGAGGTTTGGCCCTTTTGCTTGGTCTCCTTAGGTCCTGTATACAATTTGGGTAACCAACAAGAAGGAAACACGATCCTCGGTGTCCTATCTTTTTGCAATGGTTACAAAACTTCTTACTCTTTTCCTTCTTGGCATCTTTATTGTATTTGTTGTTTTTGGCCAAGAAAGATGAAGATACTCCATCACTCTCTTGATTCTTTCTAACAGAAGCAGCAAACTCATTCATCTGTCCAATCCCTGAAGTAATCTGCTTCTGTCTCTCCACTCTTTGAATAAGGCTATAGGCTTTATTAACAGTGGACAAGGGTTCTGACATAAGAATTTGGCCTCTCATGTTATCATATCGATCATTAAGATGAAGCAAGAATTGCATTAGCTTCTTCCTCTGATCAATATCATAAGCATGCTTTATGGAGGGCAAGTTTTAGCAAGTGCAACCGAAATTCTGAGATGTCAGCTAGCTCATCCCACAATCTCTTAAGTTTGGTGAAATATACAGCTACTGAGTCATCATTCTGATAAAGTTCATTTACTTCTTTCTCCAAGTGGAACATTAGAGGTCCATTGGATTGCTCAAAACGTTTAGATAAATCATTCTAAAGGTTTTGAGTAGAATCAACATAGATGAAAGCATCAGACAAGTCGGGTGTCATGGAATTTAGAAGCCAACTTACAACAATAGAGTCACACTTGATCCACTATTGATATGAAGTTGCACCAACTGCAGGCTTTGCACAACTTCCATCTATGAATCCGATCTTCACCTTGATCTTGAGGGCCATCTTGACTGCCTTGTTCCACTTTTGAAAGTTTGATCCATTAAACTTCATAGTAGTGAGAGGTATGCTAGAGTGGTCAGAAGGATGAAGAAATAATGGGTCATTGTTGTATTCCTTATGGGTTTGGATTGTTGTTTCTGCAGTTTCAGACGCAGCTGCCATAATTTGTTATGGAAAACAACAACTTTTTGAACACCAATCAGTTCTTGATCAAAAAGAGGTTTTGAGAGAAAGAGAATCAGATCGAGCCTAGGGGCTCTGATACCATGTAGAAAGTAAGAAGAATGAGAGAAATCTTGGAATTGATAATTATCTCATTGCATAAAATGGATACAATGCAACCCTATATATAGGGAAAGCAAGGGAAAGGAAAAAGAAAAAGAGAAGAAAGATATCAAGAACTAGCAACAAGAACGAGCTAGGATAACAGAATAACAACCAAGGGCCCTAAATATAGCTCAGCATAAACAAAATATGACAACTCAAATCTTCACAACCCCCCCTCAAGGTGAATCGAGGTGATTCGAGCAGACCCAGCCTTGAAGATATAAGGTTGTGCTGGAATTCTCCAAGACTCTTAGTCATGATATCTGCAAGTTGGTTTGAGCTAGAGACATGTGCAGTCTTGATGAAGCCTTCCTGAACATAATGGCAATCAATTCTAATGTGCTTAGTCCTTTCATGAAACACAGGATTTTCTGCTATGTACTGTGCAGCCTTATTATCACAGTACATCACAATGGGGTCTGTTGGTGGGATATGCAAGTCTACTAATAGTTGATCAATCCACTCCAGTTCAGAAACAGTTGCTGACATGGCCCAACACTCGGCTTCAGCTGTGGATTTTGAAACTGTCTTTTGTTTCTTTGTTTTCCATGAAACAAGACAGGAACCAATAAAGGTGCAATAACCTGTTAATGATCTGGCAGTGAACTAGCAACTTCCCCAATCAGCATCAGTGTATGCTTGAACTTGAAAGGAGCTATTTGCAGGATAGAAAAACCCTTTATTGATGCTATTTTTAAGATATTTAAGGACATGTAAGGCTGCTTCAAGATGTTGATCAGTAGGAGTCTGGAGAAACTGAGATAGATGTTGGACTGCATAGCTTATGTCTGGCCTTGTGAGGGTTAGATATAGGAGTCTTCCTATCAATCTTTTGTATATCGTTGCATTTGTAAGTGGAGTCCCTGAATCAATGGAAAGTTTGAGCCCAGAAGGTAAGGGAAACTTTGCTGGTTTGCAACTGGTGAGACCTGCATTAGATAAAATATCAACAATAAATTTTCTTTGATTTAAAAAGGTGCCTTCTTTGCATCTACTTATTTCTAGGCCGAGAAAGAATCTTGCTAATCCAAGATCTTTAATAGTGAAAGTGAAATGTAGGCTTTCTTTGAGTGCTTTGATCCCTTCAGTATCATCCCCAGTGATGAGCAAATCATCTACATAAACCAATACATAGATGCACCCAGTATTAGAAGTTTTAATAAAGAGAGAATAATCACTTTTGGATTGAGAGAAGCCTTGTTTAGATAGGAACTTAGTTAATTCAAAGTTCCATTGTCTTGATGCATGTTTCAATCCATAAAGTGATTTAATCAACTTACAAACTTGGCCTGGTGCAGCTTTAGAATAGCCTTGAGATGGAACCATATAAATTTCCTCATCAATAAAACCATGCAAAAAAGCATTATTTATGTCTAGTTGATGCAAGTCCCACTGTTTTATGGTGGCCAAGGCAATGAAGATTCTTACAGTCCCAAGTTTAGCAACAGGAGAAAAAGTGTGCTTATAGTCTTTGTCCTTTATTCAAGAAAACCTCTTATGACAAGTCCGGCTCAGATCTTCAATACTGCCATCAGGTCTGAATTTCACCTTGTACACCCATTTTGATGAAAGGGCCTTCTTATCTGGTGGTAGAGTGGTGAGAATCCAGGTTCCATTTGCTTCTAAGGCACTTAATTCCTTTTCCATGGCTTCAACCCACCTGGGGTGTTTGTGGCTGCTCATAAGTATTTGGTTCTAATGTTTGCAGGATAGCTGCTAGAGAAGTGATATAATCTTCTGTCATGTGACTAAATTGAGCTTTGGAAAAAAGAGGATAAGTGACACTAGTGTTGAAACTGTGAGACTGAGAAGACGTATTCATATGCTTTTGTTGAGTTTGAGCATAGTCTTTAAGCCGTCGGTGGATTTCTCGTGTCATTGGACCTTCTAGGTTGATTTTGCTCTTGTGATGGTGTTTCATCATTTCTTGGATCAGAATCTCACTATCTGAATGATCGCGGTGTTGTACATTGCATTATCAGAAGCTAAAACAGGTTTAGAAAATGAGACATGTTCAAGATCATTAGCAAAATTATCATTAGGAAAAACAGCATCACAATTAGTTTGTTTGTCATCTGAATTGTCCCAGCCAGCTAACTCAGAATGAGTTGGATAGAATTCCCATAAGGCAGAATCATCATAAGCAGAAACATCAACATTACCTTTAAAAGGGAGAATTTCTTCCTTGAATGTAACATCCCTAGAATGAAAAAGCCTTTTTGTTTGCAAATCATTAAGTTTATATCCCTTATATCCAAAGGTATAACTTAAAAGGATACATTTAGCAGCTCTAGGTTCCATTTTGTCTTTATTCCTCAAATCAACAGCAAAGCATAAGGATCCTATGGTCTTGAGGCTATTTAGGTCAGGTTTAACACCATGGAGAAGCTCATAAGGGCTTTTCCAATTTATTTTGGCCATAGGAAGCATATTGATGATGTGAGTTGAAGAAAGAACACATTCTCCCCAAAATCTTTTGGGAAGAGAGGCATGAAACCTAAGGGCTCTAGCTGTGTCAAGCAAGTGTATGTGTTTCCTCTCAACCACCCCATTTTGTTGAGAAGTGTAGGGGACAGACTTTTGATGAACGTACAATCCCTAATTCTGAAAACAGAAGTTGGCAGGATTGGTTGAGGAATTCTGTACCATTATCATGTCTCACCATGACAACATTAGTTTTGTGCTGAGTTCTGACCATTGTCAAGAACTTCAGATTATCGCACACACATGAGTTTTATCAGATAAAAGATGAGTCCAAGTGTTTCTTGAATAATCATCCACAAAGGTCAAAAAATATGAGGAACCATCAATGTTAGGAGTTCTATAGGGACCCCAAAGGTCAATATGCAACAGCTGAAAAATGCAAGAAGTTTGAACATAACCTTTAGGAAAGGGCAATCTGTGAGCCTTTGTTAAAACACATGTTTCACAAAAGAAATCACTATCTTTAACATTCTTACATTCTGGTATATGTATCATCTTAGAAATGTACATGTCCAAGTCTATTATATAGAGTATGTAACAAGGATTTACTAGAAAGCGATGTGTCTTAAGTTCAAGTAGAAAGGCAAAGCTTTTGAGATTGTCTGCGCATCGGGATAAATCTTGAACAATCCGGAAGAAGTCCCAACTTTGGCAACCATCCTTTTAGTTGAAAGATCCGAAAAATGCAATAATTAGGATACAAATGCAAAGACAAACTTTGATCATTTAAAAGTTTTGAAACAGATAAAAGATTATATCTAAATTCAAGAACAAAAAGAACACCTGTAACTTGACTTCGTTAAGTTGACATCACCAATCTTGGTAACTGATTTTAAAGAACCATCGGGAAGAACAACCTGTGTTAAATTAGTCAAATTTTGCACATTATGCAAATTGGACAGCTCAAATGTCATATGATCACTAGCTCCTATGTCTATGACCCAAGGATGTCTTTCCTTTTGTAAATTACAATTAATTGTGTTACCTACAAATTGAGGACTATCAGCAAACTGAGCATAGGCTTTACCAGCAGGTTCTTTGTTAATTCTTGCCACTTCCTATGCCAAAGCTCTCAAGAATTTGCTGTCAAACTTTGGTGTGGAGCTGAAAGTTTCATCTGCCTCATTATTCTCCAGGGGGGTATCCTCGATTTTCTTCACATTTCCAGCTAATTTCTTAGAGGTTTGGCCCTTTTGCTTGGTCTCCTTAGGTCCTGTATACAATTTGGGTAACCAACAAGAAGGAAACACTGATCCTCAGTGTGTCCTATCTTTTTGCAATGGTTACAAAACTTCTTACTCTTTTCCTTCTTGGCATCTTTATTGTATTTGTTGTTTTTGGCCAAGAAAGATGAAGATACTCCATCACTCTCTTGATTCTTTCTAACAGAAGCAGCAAACTCATTCATCTGTCCAATCCCTGAAGTAATCTGCTTCTGTCTCTCCACTCTTTGAATAAGGCTATAGGCTTTATTAACAGTGGACAAGGGTTCTGACATAAGAATTTGGCCTCTCATGTTATCATATCGATCATTAAGATGAAGCAAGAATTGCATTAGCTTCTTCCTCTGATCAATATCATAAGCATGCTTTATGGAGGGGCAAGTTTTAGCACAAGTGCAAACTGGAAATTCTGAGATGTCAGCTAGCTCATCCCACAATCTCTTAAGTTTGGTGAAATATACAGCTACTGAGTCATCATTCTGATAAAGTTCATTTACTTCTTTCTCCAAGTGGAACATTAGAGGTCCATTGGATTGCTCAAAACGTTTAGATAAATCATTCTAAAGGTTTTGAGTAGAATCAACATAGATGAAAGCATCAGACAAGTCGGGTGTCATGGAATTTAGAAGCCAACTTACAACAATAGAGTCACACTTGATCCACTATTGATATGAAGTTGCACCAACTGCAGGCTTTGCACAACTTCCATCTATGAATCCGATCTTCACCTTGATCTTGAGGGCCATCTTGACTGCCTTGTTCCACTTTTGAAAGTTTGATCCATTAAACTTCATAGTAGTGAGAGGTATGCTAGAGTGGTCAGAAGGATGAAGAAATAATGGGTCATTGTTGTATTCCTTATGGGTTTGGATTGTTGTTTCTGCAGTTTCAGACGCAGCTGCCATAATTTGTTATGGAAAACAACAACTTTTTGAACACCAATCAGTTCTTGATCAAAAAGAGGTTTTGAGAGAAAGAGAATCAGATCGAGCCTAGGGGCTCTGATACCATGTAGAAAGTAAGAAGAATGAGAGAAATCTTGGAATTGATAATTATCTCATTGCATAAAATGGATACAATGCAACCCTATATATAGGGAAAGCAAGGGAAAGGAAAAAGAAAAAGAGAAGAAAGATATCAAGAACTAGCAACAAGAACGAGCTAGGATAACAGAATAACAACCAAGGGCCCTAAATATAGCTCAGCAGAAAAAAATATATGACAGCTCAAATCTTCACAGTTCATCAGACCTATTTAACTGGTAATCATATTTTGCTGCTATTTTATTTACCTGTTATCGTGTTCAATCCAATTGTTTATCACATCGTATGAATAAATCATGTCCTATAACCTCTTGAATGTTAACCTGTTTTTTTTTTTTAATTTTTCTAACTGAAAAGAAATTATGTGACATGGTGTATGTTATCCAGCTCCACCTTTTTGTGTGCCTTCACTGTGTTATGCCTTCAGCAGAATCCAGCTCGACATTACAAACAAACCCCACCCTTAACCCGCCCAAATTGAAATTACATCACATATACAAACTTCCACGTAAGGAAGGATGATACGTCATGCAACTCGCCGTGGTCAACGTTCATTGTCATTTTAGGAAATTTTCTATTGTTAAATTACATGTTTTGTGGGAACAATTTATTATGATGTTTTCTATGTAACAATTTCATTAATATTTCGTTTGATTTACTTTGTATGAACAGTTACTTATCCATGACCTTTATAAAATTTCAAAAGTAATAAATTTAGTTCACTCCGTGCATCGCACGGGTTGATGCCTAGTATTTTTTTAATGTTCAACATGATGTTAACAAAGACCGGAAAATTATAGTAAAAAAGAATGATAATTTGTTAAGTATTGAAAAAAGGATAATAAAAAGGTAAATAATTAGAGAAATCATAAGATAATAATTTGGACTCCACTAATATTATAATACTAATTACGTACACATGCATACATTATACTCATATTTATTACATACTCATATTATGAAATATAATTATATTAAATTTTAAAAAGATTTTCTAATTGAGCATTTTCTATTGTCCTTTTTTATTTTCAAAGTGGTTTTAGCAAATATTTTTTCTTAGGATCCGTAGAAATCAGCCTCTCCATAAATTTACGTACGTGGTATAAGATTACCTCCATTGGGTTCATGACACCCCACTCAAACGTGAGGTTTGGGAGAAAAAAAAAAGGAAAAGCAACAATTAAACACAATTGTCGGCGCATGATGTTCATTTTCCAAAACTCAAAATTGAACTTTCAAAATCCCTCCTGCACATTGACGTTTCGTCTCCCTTACTCCCACCCATAATCTTTCACTTCTCTCTCTCTTCCATTAGATAACACTATAGAACACCTCCAACAAACCCATGCCAAATCCCGATGTGATGAAACACGAAAGAAAAAATTTCCCTGGGATTCTTACCAAACACTCCCTAAGATTGAATTAAGGATGGTTTTTGGTGATGTAGATGGCGATGGGTGGTGTTCGTGTGGTTCTGAGCAGGGACGAAGCCAACCAAGTATGTTAAGGGGGTGAGAATATTAATTGAATATATAGAATGATATGAAAGGGTTGGGAAATTTTTTTTTAATGAAATAATGATAAATTGACAATATAAAACAACAAACTATGAAAGCAAAAACTTTTTAAGTATCCAATAGATATGATTCTATTTGTGTTAAGTAAAGAAAACTAACACATCAAGATTTGAATACAAGACCATTAGTTTGCCAAGTTAAAGTCTTGCCAATTATACCAACAATCATATATACCTTTTTTTTGTCTCAAAATATCTACATAATTTTATCTGGGTATGGGGGGCAGTTGCCCCCTCTTGCCCTAAGGGAGCTCCGTCCCTGGTTGTGAGTTCTAAAATTATTAGTTGCTCCTCTATTCAGCTAGAAAAACGAATCATCACAACGAATGCTCTCTTCAAGATCACCATGCTTGTAATTTTGGTTCTACGGACCAATCTCGCGAGAAATTACTCCATCAAGTGTATGAACATCATCATCTCCCTCTTGACTTTGGCCAACACTCAGCCGCTACTCGTCAGCCTCATGGTGCAAAGAGGAGGAGGGTGGGGCGAGCTATATTTTAGGGTAAGGAAGTTATGGGAGATATGTTTTATTTAACACGTTTACTTTACATTGTCCACCCTTTTATTATTGTCGTACCACTTTTCGTATCATATTTTCCAAAAGCGTCATTCACTTCATAACCTCACTTTATACCTTCTCTCTACCTTCTCTCTACTTTCTCCCTCTAGAAAACGCTCTCAACAAACCACCACTAAAGGCCACCGTCATCCCGGAAAAGAGTGTGTAAGTAATCGACGAGGTTGAGGTAAGTATTTTGTGTTTGTAATAATTGAATTTAGTTGAAAATTTTCAAAAAAAAAATTGATTTTCGGTCGAAAATACGGTTCACCACAATTTTTGTGCGGCAACCTTGTGTTTCGGCCGGAAATTATTTTTTAAAAAATTTATTTTTTATAATTGTTAATTATTTTAGTAATATTATAAAAATTATTATATAGTATGACAAAATTAGTAATATTATTATTTATTATATATAAATAAATAATAATTAGTAATATAAAGTTATTAATCGATTTATAATTAGTAATATATTAATGATTCTGGAGAGTTTAGTGACTCTCTTGGAAACTTGCACTCCATTCAAATTGAAGAAAGTGAAAACCTTGTGAAAGCGAAGCAGACAGGAGATCTCCAAATTGAGACACAACAAATTGAGGAATTCAACTCAGAAGAAATCAGGAAAAAAGTTCGAGCTCGAGGGGTTACTGTGGGAGATGATATTGGGTTTAGGTTGCTCGATGACATTGAGGAACCTAGTCATTCAATAAAAGAGGAGATCATTAAAAACAAAGAAGAAAGAAGTGCAAGTAAGAGAAGAGCAAAGGTAGGCAAGAGGAGAGTCAGGAAGCGGAGCTATTGAGATGAGAATTGGAGGATGGAATGGTTGAGGAATGGAGCAGCAGGCAAAAGAAGTATTTCAGGGACATTCCATACATTAGAAGGACATTATAAGGATCGTAGATTCACAGCATGTGTTGCTAAAATACTACTTCTAATTAGAAGGGATCAACTTACAATCATGAGGTTCATGGAGCCATAACTTATGTCTTTTGATCAGAAGGGCTTTAGAAGGATTGTGGAGTCAAAGGTAGGCAGAGAAATCCAGATCTATCTGTGGTGGTTGACCTCAGTAAGAGAAGGGCAACAACATTATGGCAACATTGTCAGTGGTGGTTGAATCATGAAATTATACTCTGAGGAGCAGTTGATAAGAAGCTTCAATCAAATTTCCAGGATTTTCAATTGAAACAGAGATTGAAGCAGATGAGTCAGGGGACATAAGCTGCATGTGGCAATGGAGGCGCTGGAATAACGACAGCATGTTGAAGGAAGAAGGCATTTTAGGGTTATTCTAATTGGTCATTTTGGTTGTATCTTTTGATACCTTCAATTGGGCTAGAATGCACGTGCCCATTGATAGTAGCTTTTGATGGGTTGTTGGCATCATATTTTGAATGAATAATTGGGCTACTGCCCCCAATTTTTCGAAAAAAAAAATTAGGGCATTGTTATACATTTTAGGTTATTAATTATAAATTAGTAATATAAAGTTATTATTCGATTTATAAATTAGTAATATATTAGTAATATTATTAATTATATTAGGGCATTGGGTTATTTATTATTATTAATTATGTTTAGGATATTGTAATATAAACTTAAAAATTAGTGTTAATTATTTATAAATTAGTAGTGTTAATTTCATTGTTATTATTATTAGTAGTTTGTTATTTATAATGTTATTGTCATGATTATTAATGTTAATCTCATCAATAGTTTGTTATAATATATTGTTATTGTTATTATTAGTATGTTTTAACATGTTTGATGTTGTATTTATAGTGTTATGTGTAAATATTGTTTAGGCTATTTCTAAATAATTTATGATATTTTTTTTGGTACTTAACCCATAGTTATCATGATTTACATGTTATAGTGCGTGTGAATTTTGGGTTGAGTAATGTAGAAAATGTCTAAAATTATTTTTGGGTTTTTAGGTGATAATAATAATGTTAAAAAATTATTAAAAGAAAGGATTTAGGGTTTCAATTAGGGGTTAGGAAATTAAAAATAAATAAATTTACATGCTTTCTTCATAGGTTAACCCTAACATTTCTATTAATATAACTTGAAAAATACAGAAAAGTATAGGGGTCAACTTATGAAGAAAGCATGCAAATTATTGGTTTTGAAATTAATATAATTAGGGTATAGTTTGAGGGTTTTTGGGTTTAGGGTTTTACGTTATTTAGGGTTTAGGGTTTAGGATTATATAGGGTTCCTTGATGCTGTGATGTTTAGAAAATTTTGAGTTAGTGTAGACTTAAGTTAGTGTATGATTTGCCCATGAAGATGCTTGAACAATCTTGATTTCCTCAATAGTTAGTGCGTGCTTCTTGACTGCTCAAATGCCCTCTTTATCTCAGAATGCTGGTTTCGAGAAGTTGATGAACCTTCAAGAACACCCGATCGAAGGAGCCTCTACCGCTACTAAGATAATATTTGAGCGAAGAATGCTAGCTCTAAACTCTGGAACTCGCGGTGTTCCCCAGGTGGGGGTCTTCTTCGGTGAAAGCACAAACAAACTTTTCCTTTGAACTTCATCCAAGTAGCAATCAGATATTTCACTACGCGACCGTTTCTCCCAATCTGTGCCTGTTGGAGTGACATCCAGTTCAAATAGAACTCATCAAGTGTCTTGGCATACACTATGTTCTCCACGTCATTCCCAATATGCTAGACGCATAAAAGGTGAGGAGCACCCGAAAAAACTTGGCCTATCGCACCTGACAACCCTTCCTCCCTATCCGTAACGAACACACTTGGACTCACCCCGAGGCCCAATAAGTTCAACAATCTTTCCAAGAGCCATTCATATGAGTCCATCTTCTCGTCCCTCATAAACGATACGCAACAAGGAAGTTGTTGTTAGTAGGAGTTACCCTGACTACCTCACACAAAGGCTACTTCACCTTGTCTGTCTTATATCTACTATCAATGAGAATAACATGCGGATATGTATGCAACAACTTCAACGAGAATGGTTATGGAAAAAACAGTTGCCGTAGATTGTCCTCTTCATCATAGTTGGTAAAATGACAAGTACCCGTGCTACTTCCCCAATTAAGTGGAGACAGTGTTGCGTGTGTGTCCTGCCGTCCATGTCATCACTTCGCATTTTTTATCGCTTATTGTTAATCTGCCTGACATTGGCATTATAATCCGGGAAACTCTGCTTGAGTGAGGTGTGTGGGAGCAGGAGTACACCCGGTGTTGGTCATTTCTCGAACATGCTCTTTCAATTCATACCGACGTCAAAGAGTGTCCACGCCGGTGCCTCGCCACGTAAAGGACGAACCGATGGTTATGCTTCCCCCTTTCTCCCTCAAACACACGGACGCACTACGATTCTTCCGTCCGAGTCCATGCTACAATGACAAATTTGTATTGGCAGGACTTCGCCGACATATCTCGACGAGCAACAAAATCCAAATCATCCAATCTCTCCTGGTACGTACCGTACCTCCAACATTTTAGATAAACCTTAAGTGGATTGTCTTGAACTTTTCTCTTATATGTAGCTCGTATAAACCAAAATCCAATTCCTTGAGCTATTTCGTCCACCCATTCATGAACAACATTAAGTGAATTAAACGATTCCTTAGTAGCAAAATACGATGAATAATCCACATCATCTCCGCCAAATTCCTCTAACGGAACCTGCAAAAATAAAATAAAATTAGTCCAACACTATTAATTATAAAAATAACAATATTAATAAATAATAAAATGAGTAATAATAACAACAATATTACTTACTAACAATAAAAACATTAACGAGTATAAATATCAAAAAAATAAATAGATTGCTATTAATAATAACAATAACAATAATATGAACAATAACAATTACAATTACAACATTAATAATGATTTTTTAATAATAAATAATAATATTATTAATAATAACAATAGTAGTGTAACGCCCGAAAATTCAATAATGAAAAACATCAAAGTCCAACTAACATTAACAGCGAAAGACTCATTTTTTTTCCTTTTCTTTTTATTTGGGCGTTACTGCCGTATCCCCGAAGGAATATAAGGGAAGAAAGGTGAACCTACAACTAATCATTTATTTTCTTCAATTTACAAACGGAAGCAACTCGAATTTCAGAAACAACACATACTGAACATTTACTGACTTCAATTCTAAAAACACGAACAAAGCTATATTCTTAAAACTTCTAACTTCAAGACTAACGTCCTCACTTCTAGTACCCGTTTCCATCACAGAACTCTTCACCTGAAAACAAAACATTTAAACACATGAGAGGGGAAACCTCAATAATGTCTACCCCTAACAGTCAAAACATTATACAATTCTTTTCAACACATTTTAAGGGAAGGGGAAACGAGTCCAACATTTCAAAATATCTTTTACCAATCAACCTTACCTGTTCCATATTTTAAAGTGGGCGGGGCTTTCGTATTGCCCCTCGGAGTCAATTGACTCGCCAAACATTCATATTTCATTCCAACAACTTTCCACGTATACCATTCTCATTCTCAACAATCCACAATCATTTCTCAATCCGGATGGCCATTGCACTTTCACAAATCAAAAACCTACCAAGCGTAACCTGGTTTGACAGTCTCCCTCACAGATAACCACCTGGTCTTGGGGAGTACTGCCCGAACCCGCATTATACTCATAGCCATTATTTAGTCAGGTTTACATGTCCAACTCTTTTCAGTATCAAAACAACATCTCAAACACCAAAACTCTTAACCAAGTTTCCAACATCAAAACACTTCCAATACAAAACCAAAGAGCTTACCAACATTTTACTAAAAAAGAACAATACTCTTCACAATCACAAACAATACAGATTTTCATTCAAAGTCCCCTTACTGGGATGTAGTTCAACAAAACCAATTAAAATACTTTAACGGCATCCAAAGGGGATTAGGGCATAGACATTACCTGATAGTATTCTCGTCACTTCCACGAACACGCTGAAGCTCACTAAAATGGGGAGGTCTAGTTCGTGCCTAAAATAGAATAATTTCTATAATTAATAACATGCCCTCGGAGGTAACATATACTACCTTCTACCTAACCCAAACCCGAAAAACATTTAAGGGTTTCCATATTCACTCTTAATACACATAATCGAAAAAGAATTATTTTACATAAGATAGAACTATTTATTTAAATAAAGTATCGGAAACTTGTACAGATTACTACGTCCCTGTTGTAATGGTCGTAACTCGAATTCCCGACTTCCTATGGACTTGATTCTTAACTTTTTGGAAACCTTAGAGAGTCTACTACAACTTTCATGTTGATTGTAAAATTCAAAGCACACTCCAAAGGGTCTAAAAACAGCTCACAATAGGTATGTCCAACTTTCAAGAGATTCCTGTTTAACAGTCTATAACTCGGGTTATACACCTCAAGTACTCGAACCACAAAATTCCTATTAAAGCAAACTCATACAGGTACTTCCAGCTCAAGGCGTTCGATTAAAAACTCACTATAGAATTAATGGCAGAGCTTTGATTTCAGCTCACGAAATTGGTCCCAACATGATTAACTTAACTCGTTCATTTAACCCCAATGCTAACCAATACAAACCAAGATCCAACCTTCATTACTCCAACACCTAAATAATGACCAAAAATACACCTCCTTGATATTTACACACCTCCATTCCCATTCCAAACTTAGTATCAACACAACTCCCTGATTAATATCATTTTAGCTCAACTAATGACAACTCTAACCATCCTAAACCAACAATAACCACCCAATATCAAGCTCTTCATTATCTAGAACTCACCTAGGAACCTACTAACTCAGCAGAAACTTGTAAAATGGACTAATACAACAGAATAACAAAAATATTCATGCAACCTTTGAAGATTAAAGACTTACACCAATTATCTATCAAATCCATAACTTTGAAACCTAGTTTGATACTAATATTATTCCCCACAATAAACTAACCATTTGAACAAGATGTATTTATCTGAAAATATAGTTGAAAACCCAATAATAATAACCAAGATATTAATTAGTAACTAAACAAAACATAATGGTACTACTTAGAAACCAAAGAGTCTAGGGTTTAAGCTTCATACTATCAAAGGGGCTAGTTGGGCAGCTACTGGTGGACAACGACGACGATCAAGGAACGACGGCGACATATCTGTGCAAAAGGGCGGTGTCGGGGGTCGTAGAACCACAAGCAGTGCTCTTGCCTTGCGTGGTTAGACGAGCTTGAGGACAACGCCGGAGTCGGAGTGGTGGCAGAGCGGTGAGTAGCAACGGCGGCGACGTCCTGGGTCGGTGGCTGCACTAGTGGTTCATGCAAATGAAGCAGAGGACAGTGACGGTGGTGCGAGAATCAACAGGGATGGCACTGGGGTTTTCCGTCGATGGGCGGCTGTCAAGGGCGGCGGTGCAGCAGTGGTCGGCTAGGAGTGGAGGTGCGGCGGTCGAAAATGGAGAGAAAGAGAACCGGAGCAGAACAGGGCAGGGGCGTCGGTTCATTGTGCGCTGATGGTGGAGCGGGGTGGCGGTGGTCTGAAAACGGAGGGGGTGGTGGTAGTGTGTGGATAGGTGGAGGTGCGGCGTGGTGGTCGATGGTGGTGAAGCTTGGTGGGGGTCGAAAACGAATGAAAGAAGTAAGATGGAAAAAGAAGATAGGAGAAAGGAAGAAGAAATAATGAGAGGGGGCAGGGTGTGACGTTGGGAGAATAAAAGGGTGTGGGGTAGCTTTAGGGTTTTCTTAGACTAGAGTTAGGATTAATAAGGGTATTTATACCCATAATAATATTTCCAAAGGTTACCAAAAATAGTTAAAAACTTAGCTAAAAAGGAAAATAATTTTAGGACTAAATTTAAGTTATCAAATACTCCAAATATTTACACTATAGCTCATGAAAATACCCACATAAATAATAAAGGTAATATTAATTAGGCACAAAAAAAATTTACCAATTTACCCTCGCAAGTCCTTCAATGGTCCTACGAGTTCGAGTGTTAACAAATAATTACACAGAAATAAACGGAAATTAAAATAAACAAATGATAAACACATTCAAAATTTTCGGGGTTTTACAAGTAGCAACAACAATAATAATAGTAACAATAAATAACAACCATAATCATAGTATTAACAACAAAAAAATAATAATAACAACAACATTACTAATAATTTTATTAATAACTAATATTAATAACAACAATATTTATCACTAATATAATGATAATAATAATTATTATTATTAATAAATTAAAAAAAGAATTTATCGGGGGCCCACGCCTGAACCATATCGAGTTGGGGCCCGAACCCCAAAGTTGTCAACCATAAACTCCATCCATGCTTTTCGTGGAATTCTCGAGCAAATGAACTTCCAGGTTGGGTGTAGGGTCCATTTCAAAGTGGACCCGGGACTGGAAGGAGCCGTCAGTGCCATCCCTGGGGTAACCCAGGACGCCCTCTAGGTGGGTTTTCTTTCCATCTCAACACTAATAATGAAGGAGGGCCTGAGTTAAGGTTGATAGGAGGTATTAAAGAAGTGAGAAAAGGTCCAACGACTCGTCATGGGCGTGACCTCCATGGTCACGACTGTGACTCTAAAGACATAGTTGTCTTGGCTATCAAACAGGGTGTCGTGGCCGCGACCTTCTTTCCCTCTTTCGGCTCTGTTTTGGACCGAAGCGTGTCACGCTTGTGACCCCTCATGTCACGATCGCGACGACTCTTGGGGCTAAGAGCGTCGCGCCCGCGACCAAACCGTCACAACTGCGACATGTTTTCTATGAGAGCGAAGTTGGGGAGATACATCGCGGCGTCACGCCCGCGACGCCAAGTGACCCTTGCCTTAAGCCATCAGTGTCACCCCCACGACTGAAGTTATCGCGCCCGCAATGGGAATCATAACGCCCACGACACCTAGTGTCACCCCCGCGACGATCACTGCGGAGAGTTGGCCCCTCGGGCAAGAAAAGGACATCGCCGCCGTGACGCCCTATGTCGCGCCCGTGAGGCCTCTGTTTGGAACTTAATTCCTTGTTTCAACTTTCAAGCCCCCTCCTATAAATAACTCTTGTTAATATTTTGTAAGAGACTTTTTGATGAACTTTTGCTAAGCATTGCTTATGAAAAGAATGGTGAAGCTAATGACTTTCATTCTCCTCTAAAATCTTGTTTATTTTATTCATTTATTAATGTTGGTGTTGCAAGTCCTTCCTTTATTGATTAGTCGTGGGAAATCTATTATCTAATTATGGTGGGGTATTAGGTGTGGGTGGTGGATTCTTCTTTATCCAAGATCATATCCGGTTCTATTGGTGTTGAAGTTCCTTGTTGATTTGTTATCTTTCTTGGTTGTGATTATTTGATTCCTCAAGACTATTGTGTTAATTTGGGTTCAAGTTATTATCTCCAATCAAGAACAACATTATCATCCATCATCATCTCTTCTACATCAAACAAAAATTTCTTATCATCTATTATTCCCACAATGCATATGCTCCAGAGCCGCACCCAAAAAGAGACCCAACCATGGTCAGACTGCATGTTGCATGCGACCTAACCATGGTAGAGCCGCATGCGGATCGCGACCTGGCCATGGTTGAGTCGCATCCAGATCACAACTGTACTGTGGCCAAGTCGCAATCCATGTGCGACCTAGCTACGGTTAGCTTGCGGCCTAGGGCCTTTCGGACGAATTTTTTTGTTTTTTTTTTATCGTTTTTGGAAAATCAAATTACTCAAATTAACATCTTCTTCATCCGATGATCTTCCACCTTATATTTTATTTCAATCTAATTTGATTTCAATTATCGTAAATAATTTAGTGAGAGAATTTGATAGAATGAGAGAGAGGAGAGATAGTGAGTGATGAGGGAATGAGAAAGAGGGAGATAGTGAGTGAAATATGAGTAAGGCAAAACCATCAAAAGGGGAGGCGACATTAATTGGGTGGAGGGAGCATATAACAATGCTTTTTTTCCCAAACAAGCTACTTTACCCAGTTAACATATTCTAAATTTTGAACATATCTTCCACAAGAACATCAATTGCAAGCCCGAATTTTATATATGCTGCTCAAATCATCACTTCAATCTTCCCGCAATTGCATAAATTTTTGTTTGAAAAACTTGAATTAAAGGGATAGAGTGTGTCGTGGGAGAGATAGGAAGGCGAGGAGAAATCTTTCAGGAGTCATAATACAAATAGTCGAGTGAGTTACTTGTTAGGTTTTCCCTTTTTTTTTACAATATTTTAAGGTTATGAGTTACAGATAAAATGTCACGGTGTACAAATGAATTTTACTTGTAAAGTCAACGGAGCAGGTGGTTGTTGATTTGGCATAAGCTTTGATAGTCAACATCATTTACACAAGCTTTATTGTCCAAGACACGAATTAAGGAGCCACACCATATTTCCGTTGAGTCATCCCCGCAAGCGGGGGTCCGGGGAAGAGTCCCACCACAAAGGTGTAAATGTAGGCAAACCTTACCTTGCATTTTCTACAAAAGGCTGCTACCGGGACTCGAACCCATGACCTCACAATCACAAGGCAACAACTCAACCGTTGTGCCAATGCTCCCCTTCGAACATTAACTCACTAGTTCACTCAATATATAAATTCTATATTGCCCCCAATATACCCCAAGTTACGAACATGGAATACTTGGGTTGGGGGGGGTTAAACTTGACAATGTATTATTGGCGAAACATAGATTAATAGTTGGTACTACTGTAATTGACAAAGTAGTCTGTATTACTACTGCTTAGGCCCCATTCTTTTATGTGGTAACTTGCGGTGCGGTATCGTACCACACCGCACTACTCAATATTCTACCACACTTCACCACACTCCACCACACTTCATCACAATCATTACCAAAATATCTTCTTATTTTTCTCTCTCCTTACTTTTCTCCTCTATTTTTTACATTCTCTCTCCTCACATACCCCATCTACCACAACTCACCACAACCCACCACACTTCACCACACTTTTCAAATTCCACCATACCGCACCATTACCACACATCGCCACACCGTATAAAAGAACGAAGCCTTCATACCACTAAAGTTAGTGTTATTGACATCCAAAAATTCCATCTTTTTTTATATTTATAGTTGTTGATCCTTTGGACCAAACTTACCTTTGATTAGTAATAATATGTGAAGTATTATGATTGAATCTTTCTTTTTTCTTTTTGAAATCTTTCTTTGTAGTTGGTGTTCATTTTTTGGAAAATTGGAAAAAAATATCCATACTTTGAGAGTACTGAAATAATAATATGAATCTACAACTTTGTTATGGGTGAACTGAACTTTAATTTATATTATTTTTAGCGTCCACCATCTAATTAAACTTGTCGGAAAAATAGCGTTGCGGCGAAGATATTACACATGGAGCTTTTTGCAATTAAGAAAAACGTTGAAAGTGTACCCCACTACCCTATGTGTAACCGCCCCATCATTTTTCTGAAGAATTAAATTAGGTAGTAGACACAAAAATAACAGGGGTAAAACTTCAGCTCACTTATAACAATATTATAAGTTGGGATTGTTTTTTCCCCCTCCTAGTATGGCAAAAATTTGCTGTAAGGTGCCATACATTCCCTACAACTGACTACTTGAGGACCTTATTATTTTTTTTACTCTTTGGGGACCAAATTGTTGTCAAAACTTGTTGGTTGAGTCTTTTCCGACTAAAACAACCAGAATCAATGAAAAGTCAGAAATACCCTTTGACTATTGATTGAAAAAGTCCAGTTTGCCCCTTTTATTTCCGCGCTGAAATCTGTCTTGTTCTTCTTCTTCTTGTTCTTCTTCTTCTTCACTTTCTTTCATTCTCATGGGGTGAATGTACATGGGATTTATGTGTCCCGTTTAAAAGCTTAAAATCATGGTCATATGTGTTTGCAAGTATTGAAATCATCCGTCGAAGGAGATTTCTTCTGAACAAAAAAATCACAGATATGCCCTTGGCATTGAAATACTCAAGTATTTCTTCATGATTCTGCATTAAGCCCTGCACAATCAGACTGAATAAGGTGACTATTACGACTAGGACGGAGATACAAAGATATATAAATAGGAGGGTCGCCCATTTGGCCATTTGAAAAAGGCAGTTAGGCCATCAGGCATCTTAGATATTTTTATCATGAAAACAGTAGGGAGTTGTTTGTAGTTCTTGTGGACACCCAGAATATGTGATGCATACCAGGGTTAGTTAAACCCATTGCTCAGTTAACAGAAAAATAGTCCGCAATTAACAGCAAGAAAATAGTAAATTACCATGTCCAATCCAAGCAAAGCAGGGTCTGAAAAAATTCTTCTAAAAAATGCCAGAGAGTGCAATTTGTACAAAATAGGAATTTATAGACATGCCCGGAGTATAACAGTTATCTTCAATATGTGTCTTATGGCATTTTATAGATTAATGTAGTAGCTTTAGGGTTTAGGGTTCAAGAATTGAGTTAAGCAGTCTCCTTGCTTTTCTCAAATCCCTTCCCAAGCCCTGCTCTTTGTCCTTTTAGTACAAAGATTCAGAGATGAGTCGTATATATGAAAAATAAGGAATCTTGTGGGGGGAGAAAATAGTAGAAGCGTCCTCCATTGGAGGAGAAGGCGTCGACTGATGTACAGGGTATCAGTTGAAGAAGATGACCGGAGAATTAATTAAGCAGTGGGCGGCGCGTCTTACTCAGTCCCTTAGATTTCCCCTTGAAGTTATAGAGAGAGAAGTAAAGGAGGAATTGAAGCCTTGAAAGTGGTGGAGTTGTAAATCTAAACCCAGCATTAGGCATTACCAAGCAACGTTCTGGTAATCTGGTTGGGCCCCCTTCCTCAATGGAAACGTTTCTTCCTCACTTTTATGTGTTTTTCCCCTCAATCGCACAGAGATATACTTGCATTGAAATGAAGGTGAGAGTGGTGGTGCGTCGGGTGGTGGTCGGCGGTCTCCGGCGAGGCGGTGAAGGTCGCGAAGGTGGAGAAGAAGAAGGTGAGGGTGGTGGTGCGTCGATGTTAATTCTGCTCGAAGAAGAAGAAAGAAGAAGAAAGGGAGGAGAGAAAGAAAAAAAAATTGAAGCCAAACAGGGGTATTCTTGTCAATTGATCTATCTAAATCCATTTTGTGTTGACTTCGGCTGAATTCACCGGATTTTCATAACTTTTGGTTGGAAAAGACTCAACCCGCAAGTTTTGACAATAATTCGGTCCCCAAAAAGGAAAAAGAATAATGAGGCCTCCAAGTAGTCAGTTTTAGAGAATGTATGGCACCTCGGAACAATTTTTTGCCTAGTATGGCCTATGAATTATTATTTTCCCATTTCCCCAACTTCTTAAAAAGAATTATGAGTTTCCTTGTGAATTACGTGCTCATTTGCTTCTTTCATTTTTTTTTGGTGGCACGAAAAAGAGCAGAAGGGTGGGCCGTGGGACTGATTCCAGAGTGCCCCGCGCTGCTACTAAGCTGGTCGGACAACGTCAGTGACTGGCTTCATTCATCGCGCGGCATTCAAGTCAAGCCGATAAGGGATCATACTTGAAACGTTGTTTCTTCCTCCTCTTTCTACCAATTTTCAGGTATATACTTCGAGTCTTTCAGTTTAGACTCCTCCCATGGCCTAGTATTGATGGATTCTTGTTGCCTGTTCCATTTATTGAAGAATATTAGGCATGGGTATGAATTGAATCTGTGAGTTATGTGAATTTCTGCAGCTAATTCACCCAGAACTTGCACTTGCATACTGGCTACTCGGGTACCTTTCTTTCAGTTCATTTATAAGTTTGAAATTACGGGGTCATTTTGGTTGCAATTTGCTGTTGGCGCCATTAATTTGGTATTCTATACTTGATCACCGGTTCATGTTGTGGGTGTATGTCAAATTGCGTACAGGAATATCTTGGGTTTAATTTGAATTTGGTAGTTTTGAGAACCAAGCACAGAAGTTAAGCGCTTTTTCGCAGCTGCGTAGAAGAATGAGTCAAAAGAGACCTGCCCCTGATCCCATTGCCGTTCTCAGAGGGCATCGTGCATCGGTTATGGATGTTTGCTTCCATTGGTCTAAACCCTTGTTATTTTCTGGGTACAGTCTCTCTTTGGTATCCCAGTGCTATGTTTCTTGTTTGAATTGAGTTTGTAATGCATGTTTTAGTCTCAATTTGATGGGGTTTCATTTCAGTTCAAGTGATGGAGAATTGAGGACATGGGAGACAATCCAGCATCGGACGCTATCTTCTGCCTGGTACCCAATTCCAACATTTCTGGGATGTCATTTCGTGATGCTTCTTTGGCTTTCATCGATTGCCTTTTGAGATATAGTATATGAAGTAGATTTGGCTGAACTGTTGTTCTAGGGTTCACAGTGCAGTTCACGGGATCCTCTCTGTTGCTTCTGATCCATGTATTGGAGAAGATAAAATTGTCAGGTTTGGTCTTGTCTGTTTTTAGTCCTTAAAGGTTTACAATCGGGCATGTTCTGATGTGTGACATTATTGCTTGATCGGTTGTACTGCTCTCTAGTCAGGGAAGGGATGGAACTGTGAAGTTGTGGGACATTGAAAATATAGGACTTTCCAGGTACGTGTGCTTTTTCTGCATCTTGTAAACACTTGATTTCTTGTTTTTTGGTGTGGTCACGTGCAAAATTTGACAGGCAGTGGCCATCAAGAACCCCTGTTCAATAGTCCCGATTCAGTTCATTATTGTATTGTGTATGTTCACCTATAGTAGTTGTTAGGCTGCAGTATTATGCTTTCTTGGCTCAATGGCTCTTAATATTTGCAAGTTTTGGTTATGTATGGTGTTAATGATGATTTACATTTTGAAGGGAGCCTTTGGTCACACTCAGAACAAGCTCTTACAACTTTTGTAAATTGTCACTGGTGAAGAAACCCACAGTCCTGGTAAAACAAGTTGAACACCCCATTCTGGAACAACATGGTGGGCCTAGTGTACATGTGGGGTCAGATGCAGTCTCTGGTTATGCAGTGGAGATGCCAAAACATCACCCAGACAATTCCAGGGAGCTCAATGGTTAGATTCATTGTTACTGGAAATAAATTTTTATGCTTTGTCTGATGTTATGTGTCCTCGCTGTCACAATATATGTTTGTGCCTCCAAAAATATCCAACTTCATAGAAATTACATGTATCATCATCATATATGATAGCTTCTTGAGCGATCATTCTAGCTGTGGAGTCAGAAGGCAAGGTTGGCCATGTTTGGTTGCGTCACTGGTGCGACATCATAATTGTTGATTCAGGTTGAATATATGTGATTACTTGAAATAATTGAACTCAGATTTTCTGTCAATCATTTTCCTTCAAGACTTCTTTAAAATGGCACTCTTGTATCTAAAGCATCTGTTCTCATGTTTTAAATGTGCTGTATTCATACTCTATTTCTGTCGAGCGAATACTAGGTTATGCACTGAAACATATCCAGCATGCCATTTGTCAGATAGATAGGCAGAGGTTACTGTAGTCTGCGGACAGTTACCGATGCTGTATTTTAATTATATGTTTTTTTGTTTGTTATTCAACATCCTTTGCAAATTTAACAATCCAGCTTGAGTTGTTTGGTTATATCTGCCAATCCGCTGGCCCTAGTGTTTCTCAAAGATTAACTTGTGACAGTTCTGACCAAGGAGTGGCGGTACCCATGAGAAAGGGGAATACAATCTTTTTTTTTTTTTGGGTGTTTGAGTGTTTGGGGGGAGGGGAGGGGAGGGGTGGGGTGGGGTGGGGGGGGGGGGGGTGGTCCTGAAGCCTCCATCTCCTTGAATCATGAGTCTGCTGCTAACAGCAACTTGGCAATGGGCTGAAGATTACTTTTACCCTACAGCCATGTGTCTGGAGTGTTGCTCATCCTTGGAATGGCTTCCTTGTGATTTATCTTTGTTCATTGCATATCTCTTGGAGTTTTGATTACGTGGCAATTCAATTTTTGGAGTAAAGGTTCTTAGGTTCATTCGTCATACAACCCCCCTCCACGCCCCAAGCTTGTAGAACCCCATGTCCTAAGTGCAAGCATAATCTCATGTTATTGGCTTTATGTGGTTTGTTCTGCTTTGTGCTTATGTTTGTGTCCTTCTAATTGATATGAATCTTTGTTTATTTTGTGTATGAGCCACACACTACTTGTCAAATTTTGTATTTTGTTGTCCTTGCTTTGCTTGAGATCATTGTGTGCAAAATAAGCTAATTTTTTTGCTATTCTTAGATAAAGCACAAACAAATGGACCAAAGTATGTGGCAGTTTCAGGGGAGCGATCTCAGGTTGCTTTCTACTTTTACTAATTTCTGCTTTCTATTTCCTGGATTCACATTATTCACAACATGATGTCATCATATGAAAAGGTTGAGATTTGGGATCTGAATACTGCAGAGAGGTGTATAACTTTCCTGCAAGATTCTTCAAATGACACAGTGGATAATCCTGCAAGAGGGAGAGGTATGCTTTAGATTTTTGCTTTGCACCTTAAATTCTAAATTGTGCATTTTATCCAGTTGCTTGCATTATGGAATCAAGGGTCAGCTCAGCTGGGATGAAAAAGAGAGAAAATGTCACTAGAATCTAGCAAACCTTGAGCGTTCCTTGGTTTCTGATCCGTGGGATATGGTGGTTGTGTCAGCCTGTCAGGTGGAGGTCTGATGGAATAAACTAAAATTTGGGTTATCGTGAACAGGATACAGAGGCCTATTGAAGTCAGTCCGAGTCATGGGTCATATTTCATTTTAAGGCTGAAGTGTGGAGAAAATTTATGGGGTGTAGAATATCTTCTTTACTTGCTTTATTCCCCTCAAATATCAATCTTTCTCAAGTGTCATGGTCTCATGATATTTTTTAAATTCTTTTCAATTCTTTTCAATGAATTTTGGCAGTGTGTTCCACCATACTTGCATTATTATGTACATGCATTTTGGTTTACCTGCAGGGTTGCCAAAAGTTAGATACTTTATGTACAGATGCGGGCTGACTATTGTTCTTAAAATAGAAACATGACATGTCTGATTGATTGTAGAGCTGCAGCCTTGCTTTTCCATTGAAAAATTATTAGATTTCTGTTCCTATAAAGTTTCTCTTCACCCTCTACAATTAGTGGTATTTTTGCTTCAGAATAATATACTAATACAAATAATCTGAAAAATGGTGAAACATCCAATGAACTAAATAGCTATGAAGCTGCCACCCTCACAATGATAATTGTCGTCACTTATCCTACGTAAATTCATTGTGCTTCAATAATTCATAAATTGTTAATAGGATTTTTCGTCAAAGCAGCAATTATCTTTAATATTTTTGGATAATTAATCTATTTAGGTAAACTATTTATACTGTTTTATGTAATATCTCTATGTCTTCATTGATTACAATAGTAGGAGTGACCAGAAGGAATTGTTCCTGATGGGTAGCCTTAGGTATGTAGCACCTCCCTAGGTTATACCCCCGAGGCTTGGTAGCTAAACTATTTGGTACCATATCTTTTGAAACTATATTATTTGGTCCCCCAAACTACGAGGTGGTAATTTGAAAAATAACCTACGGTCTAGTGAGTTTGACTAGATTTCGTGCTAGAGACTTTTACTAAATGTTCGAAATTGGAATAAAAAAAAGGAAATCGAAAAATTAAAAGTCAAAATGCCTACCTACCCAAAACCCTTAACGATTTGGGAAAAAATCAGAGTATCCATACCTTAAACAATCATGAAGGGTTTTGGATAGGTAGGCATTAATTTGACTTTTAGTTTTTCAATTTCCTTTTTTTTTTAATTCCAGTTTCGCATGTCTCCGGCATGAATCTTGTCAAACTCACCAAATGAGAGGTTATTTTTCGAAATGTCACCTTGTAAATCAGTATCTGATAGTTTGAGGGACCAAATAATTCAGTTTCAAAGATGTGGTACCAAATAATTTAGTGTCAAAGCTCGGGGTACCCAATAGTTAATATTTCCCTTTAAGCCTTCATCTCTAAGATTGAATCTTTGGTTCAATTACAGAGTTGAGTATTTCCTGTGCCATGTGTGGGAATTTTCACAAAAACCTTAAATATGCTCTTTTTTGTTGCCTTCCTAATGGGTTTGATATCTGAGGACACTTTCCAAAATGTTTTTTTTTTTTTGTTTTTTTGTTTTTGTGTGTGTGTGTGTGTGGGGGGGGGGGGGGGTTGTACATTCTTTCTTACACATTTACTGGTGACTCTTACTCTATACTTCAATCCATGACACAGTCAGCTCGAAAACAAAACAATGCAGGTAGAGTGACTGTCACTATGACCGTGATATGATCAATTGTATATTTCACTTATGGCTTGCTGCTCTTTGATCAAGAAGTTGGTTTTTGAAGGTTTGAGATTTTGACTTGTAGCTGTTATTCCTTGCAGGATTATGCATGGCTGTTCAGGCATTTATACCTCCTGAAGGCCAAGGATCTCTAAACATTTTGGCTGGGTATTTTTTTTGTGCTGATGCTGTAGGGTTGCTGTGCTTTCTTCTTCTCTCTCTCTCTCTCTCTCTTTTTTTTTTTTTTTTTTTGGGTTAAATCCAAGATTTCCTTCTTCCTCTCAATGTCTCAATTAATGAAACATATTTGGTACCTTCAAACAGCAGAACCAAAATGGACTACATAAACTCTGATGGTAATGTGTGATAGATTTCACATGCTGAGTTATGTGGACTTTTGAGTAGCCCATTTTAAAAATTATTCTAATTTGAGAACCACAAATTATTTTATCATTTGTAACGACCCCTTGCCCCCCCCCCCCCCCAAAAAAAAAAACCAAAAAAAAAAACCAATAGAAAACTTATGTTGGTGTTTAACCCATGAACTGCAATCCTTTGTGGCATATCCTGAACGTCTCATAAGTGCATAAATTGAGTGATAAAATTGGGTTGGTTTATCATGACATTGGGAATAATGTGCTTTGAAATGATTTATTTTTATCTCTATCATGCGCAAGCACAATGTGTATGTGTCCACTTTTTTCTGACTGTTTAGTATCTTTCAACTTTGACTTACTTTGAGCTAACAGGTACGAAGATGGGACTGTGGCTTGGTGGGATATAAGGAACACAGCAGCGCCCTTGTCTTCAGTAAAGCACCATTCAGAGCCAGGTGTACTCATATTTGTTCTTTTTAAAGCCCTGTATTTTGAGAGGAGGGGGGGGGGGGGTTGATATTAAGCTTTCTTATTTTTGCTTCCATGTGTCTAACTTATGTCAGTTTTTGCATGCAGTTACTAGCTTAACAGTTGATCAATCTTGTCATGGAGGCGTATGTGGTGCGGCAGATGAAAAGATCACGATTTTCAGTCTGGACTATAAGTTGGTATGTTTGATTGTTTGAATTAGTTGCTGTAGAAACTTATTATTGTTATTTTTTATTATGTCATTACTAGTCAAGGGAACACATCATATTTGCAATGTACCCAATGTAATTTGTTCCCACAATATTTCTTTAGTTGATCTGATGGGGTGGTGAGATTAGAGCTTAGTACTCAGCAGTAGACTCAGTTGAAATATAGGAAAATTTGGGTATCACCCTTGTCCTTGGAGAAGATTCTGCTCCACAATACATGAATTTATGACCTGAATATTATCTGGTCAATGAATTCAACCTTTAGGTTCTATCTATGAGTGGTCCTGCAATTGTCACAGTTGAGGTGCTTTTGTATTTCAGTTGACCAAGAAAAATTGGCTCTGTTTGGCTCATTTATATATTTTATTTCTTTTTTTCCTCATATCTGTTAATGATGTGCCCATGAACTTGGATTTTGGCATCTTGGATATCATGTTGCTGTATATGGGCTGTCAGCCTATCACCCTTCAACTTATTTGTTAGTGTTGTCTTTATGGTGTGATTCATTGTTGTTATAGACATTTGGTATCAAAGTAGATCATTTACTTTTCAAGAAACTTCCCACCAACAGGATTTATTTATTTATTTTTTTGATAGGAAAAAGATATGTATTAATAATAGGGTAAGACAAGAGATGCTCAGCTAGCATCATACAAAGTTATACACACCCAAAAACCAAACTATCCACAAAATCTACCACCTCAAAAGAACAGGATATATTATCAGATGCTGCTGTTTCCTTGGCAGATGTCGTTAATATACTTAGTGCCTTCATCATGTCTTCTTTAAGGTTACCTCTATGTTGATGTTATAATCAATCTTGCTGCAATCATCAGAATACTTGTCCAAGCGTCTGTTCTTTTAGAGGGGTAAGGTAAGGCCGGGTAAGTTTAGGTAAAAATTGAAAAGTTGACGTGTGGAAAATATGGATAAGTTTGGGTAAATTTGGGTTAGGTTGGGTAATAGGGTATTTAACCCTCAAAGAGCGAAGTGTTGCCTGTTTTCAGGGAATATCACATCTTAGGTTTACATGAGGCATTACTGTTGAATTTTTGATTGTGCTGTGTGAAACGCTTGATACTTAAGGTGGAACTTGAAAGAAGAGCTCAAGTAACATAGGAAACTATAGCAGATGTGTCTTAGAAATTTTTTGCGACACATACATGCTAGCAAATCAGCAACAGAACTTTATATCTGAACACCAAATAAAGAGGCTGATAAATATGAATTATATGAACAATAGATAGACATTTTGGCAAGTATTCGTTATGTTCTAAAAGCCTTCAACAGATCATGGTGTTGGAGTTTCACGAATATTTTTTAGTTGGTTTCTTCCTAGTGCTTAGAGTTGCAAACTCTCCCATGATTTTGCTTTTTTGCAATATCATTTCTAACAACAATTGTCATGTCCTCATATTTCAGATTATTATGGAGTATTTAATTGCTCATGGGAAAAACTGTTATGTGAATTATCATGACATATGTATCAAAGCCAAGTGCCTTTTAGGTGTCTTACAATTAGGTGTGGGAATTGGGTGGGTATGGATGGATATTATCCATACCCACATTTTATCCATTGATTGGACAACCCTTACCCAAACCCAACCTATGTCTCTTGATACCCACATGGGTATTACCCATGTGGGTACATGGGTAATACCCACTTGGGTATGTACCCGAATGGGTACTACCCATGCCCCATGGGTATTCATGGATATTGTGTGTTTGAACACTCATCCAAGTATCCAACTGAATATTTTTATTTTGCATTCTATCGTTTTAGCTAATAACTTTAAGCATTGTTGACGAATTGAATTCTAAAGAGAGCCTTGTGAAATTAGTCGCGGAAAATAAAGAAGAAAAACCGGAAAAAGAAAAGGAATTTTATTACTCACCTCATTTAATTTTAGCGCTGAAAAATGTCGACGTAAGTGGCAAATTGCCGATTATGTTATCTAATGAAAATATTTGGAGCTCGAAATTCATATTTGAACTTTTCTTAATCTATCCTATCATGTTATAAAGTTTCGATTCAAACTATTGAAATTGAATTTTGCTGTTCAAGTTTTAGTTTCTGTTAGTTTTGCCGTGAAAAATGTCTACATATGTGGGGATGTATGTTAGAAATGAAAATTTTTAAAGCTTAAAATTCATATTTGAGTTTTTTTGTTTTTTCACTCCATCCTATCGTGTCATAAAGTTTCGATTCAAACCGTTGAAATTGAATTTTGCTCTTAAATTTTAGTTTAAGTTAGTTTAAGCAGTGAAAAATGCCATATGTAGTGATATATGTTACAAATGATAATATTTAGAGCCTAAAATTCATATTTGAGATTTTTACTCCATCCTATCATATCATAATATTTCGATTCAAACAGTTGAAATTGAATTTTGCTCTAAAGTTTTAGTTAATTTTAGTAGCGAAAAATGTTTACTTATGTCGCGATATATGCTATCAAGTAAAAATATTAAGAGCTCAAAATTCATGTTTGAGCTGTTTTTAATCAATACTATCATACTACAAAGTTTCAAGCCAAACCATAAACGTTGAATTTCTCACTTTAAATTTCAGTTAAATGCAATGCTACTTGATATCAAGTTCTCACAAGGTTAAGGCATCGATGGGTATATGGACACCCATTCTAAATTGCCACCTACCCATTAGTAGTGGCGGATCTATGCCTTAAGAGTAGGGGTGTTAATATATATGACACTCATTGCGTAAATATACAATTCAAAAATTTTTATCAAAAAATATATTAGAATTTTATTTTTTGGGAGGAGGTTAAGGGTAGCCGTGGCCACCCCGAGCCTGCTAATAAATACATACGCCCATGCCCATTACCCATTTTTAATGGGCATTATCCACCATTATGAATGGGTAAGGGTGGATACCATAGTTACCGGGAATCCTACATACGCCTGCGACCTGCGTTCCGGGAACAAGCATTCCGAAGTCAAAACTAGACTAAATTTGTGTAAAAATTAGCGACCCGCGTTCCAGGACTAACGACCCGGGAAGCGTTCCTGGTAACTATGCTGGATACCCATTAGATGGGTACAAATTCGCACCCCTACTTAAAATGTTTTATTGTTTCTTGCTGTTGTCCTTTTCCTTTGTTGAGATTCAAGGTTTTGATCATATGATGGTTGCTGTAATGCAGGGTACTTGCATAATCAAGAAAGAAATCAGGTTGGAACGGCCGGGAATTGCTGGGACTTCAATTCGTCCAGATGGTAAAATTGCTGCTACTGCCGGATGGGACCACAGGTTTGTAGTTTCCACAACCCTAGTGTGCCACTGTTGTGCATGGAATTCTCATCTTATGTCCAACTTCTGCTTAAACTTCATCACATTGGCAGATGTGGACCCTATGTTTTCTGTCTTGTTGTTGTACCTGTGCTCCGTCAGTTGCTTATATTAGATAACTTGACTTGAATTCACCAGTTTGGTCACTCATACCATACCCTTTTGGCAAGAGGAAATAGTTGGTCTGCACCTTTGTCCCTGGTATCTTTGTTTTTCTGTAGAGAAAATTGCTTGAACATCCGCTTTTGGATTCTTACTCGTCATGGCCATGAGGGCCTTGATAATCCTAATATTCTCTTGGGATTCTTTTTGACTTCTTATGTTCTGTTTTAAATGGTGGGTTCTATTCGCTGATATGTGTTGGGAAGATGGATGAAGTAGAGTTGTGTTCTTGGAATTTGGAATATTATTCCCTTGGCTGTTTGGTGGAGTACATGGAAACAAACGAATCAGTGGGGATTTTGAAGATAAAACAATGTCATATTCAATGTTATATCAAGTGCTAACTTGTAAATAACATTTGGCTGTTTTGGATTTTGTAAGCTATGTTCATAGAATTGCTGGGTATTTGTAGTTATTGTAAACGGGTGACATCCTCACTTTACTTTTAGACAACCTTCTATTACTCTTTGTTTTTTTTTTTTTTTGGGTTAAAAAAACGAACGAGATGGACTTATATTGCTTTAAGTCTCAGAGGCAGTGTGGATAGTTCTGTAGACCAATCCAGCAGGAACTGAACATCTAGAAACGCAGACTATCGCCACTGTTGGATCCAGAATTTAGTCTGATTCTGATTAATTTTCATAGACGTCTAATTCAATATTTACTCATTTCTATGCAAAAATTTCAACAATGGTTTTGGCTTAACAGTTGCCTGAGACCCCGTCCTCGGAAAAATAGCTCAGCTAATGTATTGATATGTCATCTTGGCTCTCGTTCGCTCCATACTTGGATCACAGAATAGTGCAATGGGGTTTACCCATTACTTAATCAGAGCTTACTTTAAAAGATTAGTGGGTCAGCCTGTTTATTACGGATAGTCTAAATATTGCATTAATGTATTTCTAAAATCTTCAGTTCGTATCCGTACGTTTATATCGTGTGAAAATTTTCCTGATCCAAGCAGCTTAAAAAATTTCTAAGCTTGCCTGGGATAGGCCATATGTATGCTTATGTATAGCACGGTAGAAAATCGTGAAACCAATCTGGCTTAATAGTCCTTAATATGAGACACTTGGCACTTTCTACTGTATCACCTTTGATAGTATTGCATAAGAGGAAGTTAGGGTCTTGAATCATCTAATGGTTCTAGCAGATGGCAATTTTGAATTCAGGTCCTTACTCTTGTTAACTGGTTTGGCTTTATCTCTGCTGGTTCATCTAGTCCTGAGCTAAATATTAGGAGTTCTACAATGTAATAATATTTAGTAGGACCAGCTGAGAGAAAGAAGTCTGGAATATCACTTCCAGATACTTTTGACATTCGTAGTTGCATATAGTCCACTGAGAATGTTCTCATGAAATTCACAGAATTTCACGTCTTGTATGTTTCCTGATTTCTGTCATTTGTTGTGGTTTTGCTTGGACTTGGAATCAAATATGTTATGAACTTGTATTACATGCGCTTTTCTTGCTGACCCATTTTCTTAAAAATGACAGAGTAAGGATATATAATTATAGGAAGGGAAATCCACTAGCAATACTCAAATATCATAATGCAACGGTATGTATTTACTAGTACTCCCTTCTTCCTTTCAAGTTTGTTTGTACTGTACTTTTCTCTAGTATTTAACTCTACAGCTCGCAAAACATCAGCGAGTAAAGAAAAACTTAGAATAGTATAGCTAACTAGTTCTTCCCCATCCATTTTGCGTTGATTTTCAAGTTTACAGTTACTCAGAAACATCTCACAGTTAAAATGAAAAATTTATGTAGCTATCATTAACCCCTCCAAAAAAAAAAAAAATTATACTGTTTCTGAGAGTTTTGACTTAGGTTTGGATCTGTCTGAAATGGTATTATCTTCTTCGCAACTTCCACAACAAAACAAACATGTAGGCAAAAGATGGTTACGTTGATGGCATGTTTGTGATTCCATATCTAAAGTTTAGGGGGGAGAGGATGCCATGAAGATAAACTCCTTAGGGTTTCAGTCAGGCAGTATGATTTTGTGCTTTTCTTGCCATGTGATGAGCAAAATGCCTGAAGTTTTCTTGCGTGTTTTCTGGTCATGAAGGTAAAAAATCATGATGGAAGCTAACCCGAGTATATTGTGATTGGGATTTGCAGTGCAATGCAGTGACATTCTCTGCTGATTGCAAGCTGCTGGCCTCTTCGTCGGAAGATACCACAGTGGCATTATGGGAGATCTATCCACCCCGAAACACATCTTAGAAGGAAGGGGTATATGGAGGCAATCAACATTCTTCGAACAGGATTTTGACACAAAATTAAGCATCGCCCACTCACCATTGTGCTATGGCATTTTGCTTTGTTTTAACCGTGGTGTAGCTCTCGGCCCCTGGCCATCTACTTTACTGCTACTCTGCTGTGTACTAAGCATGAATATTTTGGATATGGATAACACATTTTCTTCAGAATGAAATGTTCCAAGAATTCAACAATAAAGGACCAAAAAGAACAATGTATAATCTACAACAAAAACAATTCTAAATATTCCAATTTCATTCCAAATTGCCTCAAAATGCATCCTTATGCTAGCAATTTTTTTTTTTTTTTTTTTAAAGAATGCATTGCTGTAATATTGTCATTTTCAATCAAATTAACATTATTTCGGTTTGATGGAAGCTATGTTGTCAAATTCGGTTAGGCTGTTTCAACAGGTTGAACCGAGAATCAAAAGTTAGGTGGGCCTGGTTCACCTATCAGACCGTTTATCTAGTTTCACGGCTGAAAATCGGAAAAATCCGGTTGAAAAATCTGGTTGACCCAGATGACATGATAACTGTGGTCGAACCGATTTTTTTATTTTTATTTTCAATAAAAAATTGGGTTATTGACTTAGAAGGACAACCCATCAAGCTTATTGACCCAAAGGTCTTGTTAGGACAATTGAGTTCTAATTTTCATTAAATGGTGGGACATGCTTAATGTGATGTGACTGCACACATGGAAAATATGGGTTTTAATTTTTTTTTACTTTCATATTTACTACTCTTGCCCCTGCCCCAAACACTCTTCTCCTTCAACTTTGAAGAAGAAGAGTTAGAAATTCTGGGCAAAGAGGAGGGAGACAGAAGAAGAAGAAGAAAGAAGAAAGAAGAAAGAAGAAAGAGAAAGAAGAAGAAGAAGAAAGAGAAAGAAGATGATAATGGAGTTTTTTGGTTTTGTCTTCACTTTCTCATTTTCAAATGTTTGGGGAGTGTGTTATGCTATTTGACATTTTTCTTCGAATGAATAATGGATTAATTTCACAAAACAACTTCTTCTTCGAATGAATGAATGAATGAATAATAGTTCGTTATATATGTTGACCTAGGATAACAATATAGTAATAATATGCCTTGAATATTAATATGGTAATCCTTGTACATTAATATGAGAATTAATAAGACAATCCCTGTATGATACAATACCTTCAATCCATAGAACAAAACACTTTAAAAGTTTTTTAATACATGATAACCATTGACAATATATTGAGTACATCTATGGTTAGTAATATGTGTTAACCAAGGTTTACTATATTGATAACCAAGGTTTACTATATTGATAACGAAGAGTTATTATATTGATATCCTCCTAGGACAATATAATACAATAATATTTTAAGTATTTTTAATTGTTTGTGTTTATTTGCAAGGACAATATATTATAATCATATATGAAATATAATGTCTATAAGTTATAGGTTGTTAATACCTCACAACTTCAATAACTTTGCAAAGCAAAGACAACATGACTAAAACATAAATGGTAAATAGGTTATAAGCTACTATGTTTATTCATATGTTTCAATATGCATAATGAACTCAAAGTTTAAGATTCATTGGATGGTATTGTAAATTTTGGAGTTAATAACTACATTATTAATGTTTGGATTAATACTAGGGTAGTTTCGTGTTATAATAGTATTTAGCATCATCAATATTATTTAATTATATGAATCATCAAATTAAAACACTAAACTGATAAAAAATAATAAAATTAATAAAAATACATTAATTCTAGCCATAAATTTTCATTAAATTAAAAAAAAAGATGATTTGAAACTAACTTAAACATTGGCAACTTAGACTCAAAGAAGATGAAGATGACGACGATATAGGAGATTTGAAAGGGGATTAAAACCCTAAAAATTCATAAATTCAATATCAATTGTATATATAGAATTATAAGCTATATTTTTTGGAGGGAATGATATAAAATAACTGGGAAAGAATAGGAAGAAAAGTTTTGAAGGGAATCTCACATGAAGTTGGAACTTTGGGGAGGGGTTGGAAATCTTGATATTCTAAACTAAAAAATAAAACAATAGTGCCATTTTTTTCCAAAGTAATTATATTAATGTTAATTATTAAAATTCATAATAACTAATAATATTGTTAAAAAGAATATCACTAGTTATAACTAACTATATTGTTAATTATAACTAATAAAAATTCATAATATAACTAATAATAATGTTAATAAAAGAATATATTGATAATTAAATTTGTAAGCAATTCTAAAGAAAGAAAATAAAAAAACTTTTTTCTAAACCGGAACATAATATAACTAATTATATTATTAATTATTATTGTTAACGGTAACTAATTAAATTTGTTTTGGGTTTTTGGATGCTAATATACTGAACTTTTGGGGTGCTGGACTATAATACACTGAACTTTAACCTTGGACATTAATACACTGTACTTTGGGGGGTGTTGAATAATAATGCACCCAAAACGATTCCAGCAGTTACTAACTCGATGACAATCCTACTTATCAGGTGGAGGAAATGAATTGACCCAAAAGTATCTAAATTTATAGCATGTCAGCTAATTCACACATAAGCAAATGGAATCAACTTTGAAAAGAGTAAAAAAACCATAAAATCACATTTGCTTAAACGTGTTTTCGTTGAGAGATTGTTGTTGTAGTTGTATAAAACCACCTTTGCTTGTGTAGATTACCTGACATGTCATAAATTTATATATTATTTAGACAATTTATCATCTCGGCCCACCCCTTAAGATCGCCACCAAGTCAGCCACCATTGAAATTATTTCGGGTGTATTATTGTCCAACACCCCTAAAAGTTCATTGCATTATTGTCCAAGGTCAAAGTTCAGTGCACTATTGTCCAATACCCCAAAAGTTCAGTATATTAGCATCCAAAAATCCTTTTTTTTTTGAGGGGACAAGACAGGAAACTTACATTGATAATTTGTCCATAAGGACATAAGGAGTTATCTAGTTGGGACAAGCCCCCAGCCAGACCTGTTCATCCCCCATAGGTGTAATCTTAGCCATGTGGTGTGCAACAAGATTGCCATCACGCTTCACATGCCTCCAGCTACAGCTATCAAAAGCTTTTGAAAGAAAAGAAATGTCCTCTAACACTACATCTAGCTTACCCAAAAACATTGACAAATTACGCAAACAGGAAATTAACACAAGACAATCTGACTCAAAATCAACCCTATCATAATGGAATCTCCTAACAAGTTGGACAGCGTAAACGGTAACTATTAATTGGTCAACACTGGTTAGCGTGGATTAGTACTGATAATTGTTGGAGGAAAGGGAGTAAACGGTATATAAAACAATGGAAACTCGCTTCGATAATGCTAAGAGTCGTGGCCTAGTACTCACTTTCCTTAAGAACTATTTACTATACTGTAAATGTTCAAAGAGATAAAACTTAGCTCTTATAACACTCAAGAAATAGGTTCTCACTTGAATCACTCAAGTATAGCTGTCTAGACAAGAATGAGAATGTGATTAGCTTAAAATGGTGTGTCTCAAATAGCTTGGAATGTCTCCTATTTATAGGAGACTTCCACCCTCTCATGATATCCTTTAATCAAAGGATAATCAAGTGACTTAATGGAGAGATTATGGCCTTAATATGACCTTGACCAAGTCAAGTCATATAGCTGTTGGAATATCTTAATAATCGTGCTTAATAACAATATCAAACACTAATTACACAAAGTCATATAGCCGTTAGCATTAAAAACAATTCTGGGTTCCAACACGGTCCGTGTTGGATCAACACGACCCGTGTTGAGCCCAGAACAATTTCCTTTACTCTCTGGAGACCAATACGACTCGTGTTGATCTCAGATTCACCCGTATTGGTCATATTATTAATATTTCACTAATATATGATCCTTATACTTGTTACATATAATTCCTTAGGCTATATAATTAACTTATATTCTTGAAATATTTCCAATAATCCCCGCTATTTCAAGTGTATGCAAAAACCCTTGAAATAACTTTTCTTAAGGAGCTTATACCCCCGCTATTTGAGATATACCTTAACTTGTAATCACCAGAGAACCCACAAAACATATGCCTAATGAAAAGTAGATTACTCTTTGAACTTTTCAGTTAGTGTATATGAGCCAAAATTGAATCCAAATCCCAAAGTAGACATGTCTTTGAACTTTGGATTTATATTGACCAACTATACTCATAACACATATACATTTTTAGATCTTGAGTGTAAAACTTAGACACTTTTATCCGGCCTTGTGTCATATCCTTCATAAGTGTTTGGGAACTTTACCTCATAGTTTCTTTATGCGGCCACACATTACACTTATATAGGTAGACTTTGTAATTATACCACCCCTGTAATTAGGCTTTCCACAAAGTCCATTAAGAGTATTACTACTCAACCTCTTATCATTACAGATTTTCTAAGCATCACTTGACCTTGGGATAAAAACGATGCTTCCTACTAATTTAAACAACTCTGTAATCATTTGAACTTTAGAAATTGGTGGTATTCCAATTCGTAAAGTTGAGTCTTTGTTGAAATTAGTAGTTCTTTGAGCTATAACCCATCCCTATTGAAGTACTTATTATCAAATCTTTAGTCAATCCTTTGGTTAAAGAATCGGCTATATTTTCTTTTGATTTGATATAACTTAAAGTCACTACTCCATCCCTTATAAGTTGATGTACATAAGCATGCTTTAAACCAATGTGCCTTGACTTGCAATTGTAGACATGACTATATACAATATCAAGAGTAGACTTGCTATTACAATGAATTGTGATAGGTGCCATTGGCTTATACCAAATCGATATTTCCAATAATAAGTTCCTTAACGATTCCGCTTCTCTACAAGCAACATATACTGCTACTAATTCCGAAGACATAGTGGAATCCGCTATATTGGCTTGTTTCTTGGATCCCGAAGAAACCGCTCCACCTCCTAGTAGGAACACCCAACCACTGGTAGAAGAGAAATATCCTTTATTAATCCAACTCGCATTCGAGTATCCTTCTAATATAGAAGGTTCTCCCTTATAGGTGAGTTGATAATCTTTAGTACCAGCTAAATATCTTAATACTCTCCGAATCGCAAACCAATGCATATTACTCGGATTACTTGTAAACCTACTTAACATGCCATTTGCATAAGCAATATCTGGCCTTGTACTTGTCATAGCATACATGAGACTTCCTATTAACTTAGCATATTCAAGTTGATTAACCGGAGAACCCAATTTTTCTCTAGTTTCTTATTTGAATCATAAGGTGTCACTGCCGGATTTATCTTATCACCTCCAAACTTGTTCAATACTTTCTCAATGTAATGCTCTTGAGATAAACTTATTCTATCATTATTTCTAATGATCTTAAATTCTTAATACTAAGAATTACATCCTCTTCACCCATGTCCTTCATAGAGAACTTTAAGGATAGAAATTCTTTGGTCTTATTAACTTGTTCCATGTCGGTTCCAAAGATCAACATGTCATCAACGTATAGGCATATAATCACACCTTTTCCATTCTCAAACTTATAGTATATGCACTTATCCGATTCATTGATCCTATAACCACTTGAAAGCACTACTTCATCAAATTTTTGATGCCATTGCTTAGGTGCTTGCTTAAGTCCATATAAGGATCTTATAAGTTTACAAACTTTCTTCTCTTGACCTTCAACAACAAATCCTTCGGATTGTTCCATATACACCTCCTCTTCTAGTTCTCCATTTAAGAATGCCGTTTTGACATCTATTTGATGGATAACTAGCTTATGGATAGTAGCTAAAGCCAACAACACACGTATTGAGGCTATCCTAGCTACTGGTGCATATGTATCAAAGTAGTCAATACCATACTTTTGAGTAAAGCCCCTTACAACCAACCGGGATTTATACCTCTCAACGGTACCATCCACTTTCCTTTTCCTTTTAAAAATCCACTTAGAGGTAATTGGTTTATTTTCCGGAGGAAGATCAACGAAGATTGTTTTCCATTATAGAATCAATCTCATCTTGTACCGTTTCTTTCCACAAAGAAGCATCATGAGATTGCATAGCTTCTTTAAAAGTTTTTGGATCCTTATCTATGTTGTACATGCATAGGATCTCACTTTCAATTGAGTCCCTTGAACCTTCTACTAAATAAACATAGAAGTCCGAACCAAAATCTTTTGGTTTCCTTGATCTTTTACTCCTTCTTAATTCAATACTTTCATCTGCTTCATCATGAATAACATCATGATTTAAAAGATCATCTTGTATGGATGTACTCTAATGATTTTCATCTTGAGGTTCAATTAGAGGAACAATATCTTGAGTTATATCTTTAGGTCGAGGAATTGAAGAGAACCTAGTCTCATAAAAAATTGCATCTATTGATTCCATAACGGTATTTACCGAAATGTACTCATTTGGCTCAACCACCAAAAACCTATAAGCTTTGCTATCTTGAGCATAGCCTATAAAGATGAACTCAATTCCTCTTTCACCTAACTTTCTTTTCTTAGGTTTCGGGACCCTTACAATGGTCTTACAACCCCAAATCTTAAAATACTTTAGATTTGGTTTCCTTTTATTCCATAACTCATATGGGGTACTAGAATTCCCTTTGAATGGAACTCTATTTAAAATGTAATAAGTCGTTAGCATGGCTTCACCCCAAAATCCATTACTTATACCGGAATTAGACAACATAGAATTCACCATTTCTTTTAAAATTCTATTTTTCTTTTCCGCAACACCGTTTTGTTGTTGTGTATACGGGGCAGTTGTCTCATGAACAATCCCCGTTTCTTGGAAAAACTTTGGATCATAAAATTTCCCTCCCCTATCGGATCTTAAAGTCTTAATCAAGGTCTTACATTGAAGTTCACTTCTAGTTTTGTAAACTCTAAACTTTTCAAGTGTTTCATCTTTAGAACTCAAAAGATAAACTTGGCAATATCTAGAATAATCATCAATGAATGTCACATAATACTTCTTATCACCTATAGAAGGTGTACTATGAAAATCTCGTAAATCACTATGAATTAAATCAAGCAAATTAGAAGTTCTTTTTATACTTGAGAATGAACTTTTAGTGACTTTATTAAGCATGCATGTCTTACACTTTCTATGTCATCATTCAACTTAGGAATCAAATCAAGATTAGACATTTCTTTCAACTTTGAAAAGTTCACATGTCCTAATCTAGCATGCCATAGAAAAGACTTATTCAAAATAGACACATACATATAAGCGGAAATCATGCGATCTTTATCACTTTTCGCATTCAATTTAAGCATTTCTCCATAAGCATATCCCTTCCCTACAAAGGTCCCTCCCTTGGAAAGTACATAGTTATCTCCATCATAAACTTGCATAAAACCAAACTTACTAAGAAGATAACCGGATTCAAGATTCTTACAAACTTTCGGAGCTAAATACACATCATTCAAAAGCAAAGATTTACCGGAAGTGAAAACAAGTTCCACTTGCCCAATGCCTTCAACTTTGACCAGATGGTTGTTACCCATGTAGAGTTTCACACCATCATCCGCCGGTTTGAGAGTCTTGAATAAACTCTTGTCAATGCAAACATGCCTTGACGCACCCGAGTCTATATACCAATCATTACAACCAATGGAAACCATGTTAATATGATCCTTAATCATGGCTACAAAGGAATTGGGTTCCTTCTCCTTACTCTTGCCCTTAGATGTATCTTTGTTCAAAAGACCTTGCTTCTTTTTCCATTGGTAACACTCTCTCTTTGTGTGCCCTGGTTTGCCACATTCCCAACAAACTTGCTTATGCTTTTGAATTCCCTTGCTAGTTTTGTTGTGGCTCTTGTTCTTATCTTGTTTCCTTTATTCTCTTGCACCACATGGACCTTAGATTGCTCTTTGGAACCATATTTTAAGCATAACTCCTCTTCAATCCGAAGATGATTAGACAAACCTTCAAGAGACATAGCCTCTTTCCGGTGCATGAGTGTCCTTTTAGTCCAATTCCAAGAAGAAGGTAACTTGTCAATAATAGAGGATACGATTATAGATTCATCCATGTTCAAATTGTGTTGCTTGAAGTTACTCAAAATACGTTGAATCTCATGGAATTGATCTAGAAATTTCCTATTATCATCCATCTTAAACCTCATGAATTGACTAACAAGAGAATTCTTACTTGACGCATCTTCTGACATGTACTTAGCTTTAAGCATCTCCCAAAGCTTCTTTGCCTAGTAGCCTCCGCATGTTGATAGGCATCGAAGAGAGTGTCGCTCATCCCGTTGAGAATGCATCCTCTACAAATGTAGTCGTCATTTTCCATCTTTAGCCTTTGCCTAGTAGCCTCCGCATCTTCCATTGGTACCTTGTCTTTTCCTTGTTCCTTGCCTCCATTACCCGTGGAAATCTTGTCGGTTGCGTCCTCTTTAGGAGACTCCTCGGTCGTCACCTTCTCGTTCGAAGGGTCTTGATTCACCTTGGGAGAAATCTCAATGTTAAGCACATAGGCCACATTGAGAGTCCTAAGCAAAAAGTGCATCTTGCTTTGCCAACGTCAAAAATCCACTCCTTCAAAGCGTTCTAGCTTTTGGAAATTGCTAGATATATCACAAAGCGAGGCCATTACTAAATAGTTCTTAAGATTGTTGGAGGAAAGGGAGTAAACGGTATATAAAACAATGGAAACTCGCTTGGATAACGTTAAGAGTCGTGGCCTATTACTCACTTTCCTTAAGAACTATTTACTATATTGTAAATGTTGAAAGGGATAAAACTTAGCTCTTGTAACAGTCAAGAAATAGGTTCTCACTTGAATCACTCAAGTATAGCTGCAGTTTAGACAAGAATGAAGATGTGATTAGCTTAGAATGGTGTGATTAAAATAGCTTGGAATGTCTCCTATTTATAGGAGACTTCCACCCTCTCATGATATCCTTTAGTCAAAGGATAATCAAGAGACTTAATGGAGAGATTATGGCCTTAATATGACCTTGGCCAAGTCAAGTCATATAGCTGTTGGAATATCTTAATAATCGTGCTTAATAACAATATCAAACACTAATTACAAAAAATCATATAGCCATTAGTATTAAAAACAATTCCGGGTTCCAAACACGGTTCGGGTTGGATCAACACGGTCTGTGTTGGATCAACACGGTCCGTGTTTGGTGCAACACGATCTGTGTTGTCTACTTGTCTCAATACGACCTGTGTTGAGCCTAGAACAATTTCCTTTACTCTCTGGAGACCAACGCGACTCGTGTTGATCTCAGATTACCTGTGTTGATCATATTCTTGATGTTTCATTTATATATGATTCCTATACTTGTTACATATAATTCCTTAGACTATATAATTAACTTATACTCTTGAAATATTTCCAACAATAAAACTCATCAACACTGATAAATACTCATAAATACGGATTGACAATGATCAACAATAAATTACTTATTATAAGTCTAAAAAATAGGCCTTGAGTCTCTTCTAAATTTTTATATATTAGACCCGCACGCCTTATTTTATAGTGTGAATTGTGAGAGCTAATTTGGATTTTCCTATAAAAATGAAATCCAAGTAGAAATTCAAAACTAGAATATTCTATACCAAATTTATAAATTCGCTGTTATTTTAATAACATACACAAACATATAAATTAATTTACAAAATATTCACAGCTCTATGGGGCGTTTGTTTTCAAATAATATTAGGAAAAAGTAATGTACAAAATTCTGTAACCAAGTGCCTAGATGGAGCTTTTGGGTCCTGATAATGATAGGAGGACCAAAAATAAAGTTTAAATATTGAGGGAGGAAGACATGTTGCACATAATGGGGTTCAACCTATATCACTATTTAATTAATGATATATATATATATACTTTAATCAAGAAAAATAAATAGCTGGAATATGCTAATCGAATAAGAAAATAATTAGAAAGAAGTGCTCGAATATTTGAAGGAAAACGACTTTGGTTATGTAATTTATTTTGTCTTCAGGGATGTTAGTTTGCAATGCATGGCTTGGGACGTGCGAAGCAAACCGAGATCAGCCAGCTACTCACTAGTCAGCTAATAATGGATTTATTAACAATGTACGGAGTAATTAATTATTTGATTTTGGCATATTTTAGTAAATAAGCTCTGTTTTTTATGTGGTGTGGTGTGGTAGAATTTGAAAAAGTGTGGTGAAGTGTGGTGGGAGTTATGATAGGTTAGCATAGAGAATGTAAAAAGTAGAGGAGCGAAATGAGGAGAGAGAAAAATTAGAAGATATTTTGATAATAATTGTGGTAAAGTATGGTGGAGTGTGGTGAAGTATGGTAAAATATTGAGTAGTGCGGTGTGGTGCGATACTGCACCGCAAGTTACCGCATAAAAGAACGGGGCCTAAGTGTGATTGGCTTGTCTTTTGTATAACTCACTGGTCCCGGGAGATCCTATTATAAATAAAAAATTTTTTAACTATGATAATTAAAAAATATATTTTATTTTATAAAACCAAAATTAATATATATTAATTGAAGTGATTTGTTATAATAAATGATTTTATTTATTGAGATACAAATTTTTACAAAAATCTAATATTTTAAGTAGATTCTATTTTTTTTCTCAACTATCATATTTAAAAAGTGTAACAACCATTGATACCTTAAATTTTTTTTAAATAATATATTTTGATTAGAGTAACTTGTTTCAACCGTTAATCGTATTTCTTGATATATAAACTTTTTAACAAATGTAATTTATTTTAGCCGAACTAGTAATAATGAATCTCTAACTATATATCATAGTTGAAAAAAATTAAATATAATACTTTTAATAAAATTAATCTCTTAATATTTTAGTCCATATATATCCTCTTCAACAAACGCATTTATATTGTCGTTACATTGTACATGCTCATCTAGTGTTCTTCATATGTTGTATATATACTCCGTTCTTTTAAAATAATTATTACTATGTCCTTTTAAATATTATTTGTTATTAGTAAATATTGACAACACTTATATAATTATATTTGTATATGGTAATTTTCACTATGTATAAATGATAGTAATTTTATGTAATTGATGAATTACTATAGTTAAAGTTAACACAATCATTTTTTTCAAAGTTTCACTATACATATAGTTCATACTGACATATAATTTAAGAGGGAGGGAAAAACATATAAATACAATAGTGTCTATATTACATAAAATCGACAAGAAAACTTTTATTGAATGAAAATCACTTAATTTATACGCACTTAATATGCATAAAGATAATTAACTTTAACTTTGCGACGGAACACACAAAATGTAGCATAAATTTTATTGAAAATTAACAATAGTTTAACAAGCTAATTGACAGCTCAGATGTCCAATTACCTTGTTTTAAAATATAATTAACAATAACAAATATAATTAGGAGTAACAAAATTACCATGTACATGTACAATATATGTTAGAATGTTATTAATTAAAAACTTGAATCTCCTGTAGAAAATTAACAAGGGTTCGTACTTGAGCAAAATTGATCCTTTCAGGAAAATTAAAGAATAGGTTAAACTTTATTTCCCCCTAAAGTTGAATCCAAATTCCTTCACTAGGAACATCTTGATGCACCACGAACAACATATAAAATCCAGGTGGAGCAATATTTACAGAACCGGGCATTCTAAGTTCAACACTGAACGAGGATTGATTTGCTTGAATGGGTGTAGCAAGGGTCGTATTTGTCAAAACCAATAATCTTTGGCTCATAGAAAAAGAATGTGTAGCAAAAGGAGGCCTGATCATGGTAACCTTAATCGAATCCAGTCTAAGTAATCCACTAATCGAGAACTTGACTTGTAAAAGTTCCCCATAAGCAAGCTTAGTTTTCGACTGTGGGTCAGTTATGACGGGTCGGATACTCGATTGCGCCGGATCCAAGTACCCGGGCGAGAATTCCTCGAGGCTAAGCTCAGTAGGAAAAAGCACACCGGTAAAATTGTAGAACTTATGCGCATTACTCCCACCCACCAACACTCTCCCATCCCTCAGCAACAACGCCGAGGAATGGTACATCCTTGGAATTTTTGTTGCTTCTTGGACCTCGAATCTCGACCCAAGGGCACGATCCGGGTGATAAACCACCGGGGCCATAACCGGGTCCCGACCCAGTTCCCACCCGGCAGTACCCGACCCAGCCCCGTTGATAATTAGAACATCTCCATTAGGCAACAAGATCATGTCTCCCATGACCCGACCCATGGGCATTTTCTCAACCACCCAAGTAGGGTTCAAGTCGGTAATTTTAATCCTTGCACACGTGTCCAAAGCAGGCACGAATTGGCCCTTATCTTTGGCCATCAAGTATGAACCCTTGGGTGCCCCTCCACATACCAACACCTCCACCTCCACCTCCAAATCATCCTTCAAGGGTAGCATCACGGCTGACCCGGTACTCGGATAACTCCTCGGGTCCCCGCCCGGGATTTCCGGGTATGTCCGAATGACCTTATTCTTTCCGTAATCGAACAGGATCGCCCGATTGTTGGCGAAAATGAAGAGATTCCCATCGACATTGAGGAAGACAAACGGGTAAAGATTGTTCTCTATTCCCGGGTCATTGGTTTGGTTCAAAAACAGCAAGCTCTGAAGCTTGGAAGATTCTGGAGTGTTCTTGGGGAAGAACTCGTAGTTAAACTGCTGGAGGCCGCCAATTATGATGACCCGGCCGTCGGGGAGGATGTGGTCGGTGGAGTACCACCGGTTGACGAGGAGGCGGTCGGGAAGCTCCGACCAGTCAGCGTCGGCGGTGGCGTTGATTATGCGAGTGACGTTGGCGCCGTCGTTGTATCCGCCGGCCTGGAGGAGGCGGCCGTCGGGGAGGGTGGCGCCGGAGGAGCACCAGGTGTCGGTCAGGATGTCGAGTGGCCGGAAAGTGTTGGAGGCCGGGTCGTAGCGGGCCGAGTGGGCCGTGCAGTCCGTCTTCAGGAACTGGTCGGCGGGGTCGCGGCGGCAGTGCCCGGCGGGGAGGGACAGGTTGGAGGGCCCGAAGTCGGTGCGGTCGAAGATGATGACGGTGTCGTCAGAGAGGAGTTGCATGTGCATGGCGGAAATTCCGATGCTTTTTTGAAGGATCCGCCATTGTGAGGCGGCAGACACGGTGGTCCGGTGGTGGAGGAGGAGGAAATATATGAAGGTGGTGGTCGTAACAAGTTGATAAAATGGATGCTGTGATGACATGGGAGTTTTTATTTTTATTTTTTTCTCCTCAAAAAGAGTGGGGACTATAACTAGGATTGAGAAATGTGTATGGTATGGTGTATTGATGTGATTTTAGTTTTGTTAGTTTGGATGGGGAATGTTTGTCTGTTGGACTATAAATAATGGTCGCTGAAGAACAATGGAGTTGGAGAGCAGGAGAAGGGAAAAGAGGCTTAGAAATTGACCATTCAAGCCTTGCCTTGCCTTGCCTAATTTATTCCAAAAATATATATACTTTTTGTTACAAAATGGTTATTTATTCTTTTACTCCGTATATGATATGACTAGCAAAGCTTGCTTGTGCAAGTTACAGGCGTTCTTTATTATCTTAAATAATTGTTTAAATAATAGTTATGGTTACTAATGATACATTTTTCTTTTTATTAATTTATTATGTGTTACAAGTAGAAATTTTATAGTCATCCAAATGAAAAATTATGTAACTTAACTATTTTGGTTGTTTAAAAACCAAAATAGTTGTTAGGGGATATCACACTATTTTTGAATTGAATAACACTGCATTTTATATTTATAGATAAAAGTATTATTTTCATAAGATAATAATATGAGTCTTGAGATAAGACACATTTTAAATGTCTTATGTTAATATCAAAGTTTTATATTTTAAATTTATAATATCGTATATTAATTATATAAAATAATATTTTTATTTATAATTTTTGAAACTAACAAAAATGTCTTAAATATGTGTAAGAGATGTGGTTTATTCGACTATGATGTCATTTTTAATTGATAACTTGTTAGGGTTTTTAATTATAAGAGCAATACATAATAGTGGAAGCACCAAAATAAGATGACTACTGGGTATCGAGAAAAATAAATGCAAGAATAAAGGGGACACGAATTTAACGTGGAAACCCAAATCGGGAAAAAAACCACGGGCAGCACAACCTCAAACGAATCCACTATTGGTAGATATTACAACGAACGATCTCACCCCGAGATCAACAGAAAGAGAGTATAACAACTCACATAAACTTTCACAACTTCTCTCACCAATGGGAATACGAAATCTCAGAATATCTGAATACACCTCCTCCCATAGGAGGTGCCCCCGAAATTGGCCACACAAAACAAGGTGGACAAGACCCACTATTTATAGGGAAAACTTCCTATAAACCTACCTTGACTCCCACTCCAATTAGATTTAGAATCTAATACAATTAGGAAGCCTAACATGATAAGGAAACCTAAATAATATCCTAATACAATTAGGAACCAAATAATTGTGGGATCAAGAGACTGAGTGATTTTAGGATACTTTCCTAACATAACTAAAAAAAAAATATCATTGTAATTGGAAGTGTGAATACAACTAAGAAAAGGATATCATTGTAATTTCCTTCTTACATAAGCAACTAAGATATGTCAGCACCCAAGCAAGCAAGCTACCAAAGCTTCAAAACTCAACAATATTGCAAACCTCAACATTCTTTTCTACTTGATAAGGACATATAGATATAAGAATACCCAGTTTTATTGTAAATAAAGTATTTGTCATATAACAGTTGTAATTAAGTAAATAAAAAATATATAAGAACCTTTAATTAATTAAAATAACTGTAGGGTCCTTATCATAAATATTATTGAAAAATTAAATATTAAAGAATTATCTTTTTATAAAAGTTCTACATTTTAGATAATTTTTTTGTTTCGTTATATATTTTTAAAAGAAAAATAATATAAATGATTATATTTCAAAAATGTTAGGTTTTCATCATTTTTTAAGAGTTTTTGGCTCCAAATAATCCGGACTGAGGGTCCTGTGATTGGGAATAATCCAAAAAGACTTTTTGATTAATGGTAGTCCATACTTTTATCTAATTTTCTTATAGCATAATATTAACATTTTCCGGCAAAGAAAAAGTGATGTGACCTAGGGAAAAAGCGACTTTTCGACCAGTGGGGGTCTATACTTTTCAAGCCAACAGCACGTAGTGTGGTGGTCACGTCGTTTTTTCGTTGTCGGAAAATGCAATATTGTATTATGAGAAAATAAGATGAAAGTATAGATTATCATTGGCAAAAAGTCACTTTGAATTATTCCTAGTCACAAGACCCTTAGTATGGATCATTTGGAGCCAAAAACCCCTTTTTTTAAAAACATATTTTTCTTAATTTTAAAAAAAAAATCAGCTTCAGATCATAATTTATTTTTAAAATAAAATATGTTTTCACAAAGTCTTACATTTTTGTAAGCTTTTGACCATTTTTAAAGAATATTTTAAATAGTGTAAAAAATAACATTTATTTATTTTTTTAACTTTATTAATTCAGATTTTTTTAAATGTATAATAAGGTCACTAAAATTTTTCTTAATTAATTAAAGTCTCTCTATATATCTTATTTACTTGATTATAATAGTGATGTAGCAAATTAAATATGTTTTCTAAAATAAGAATGACTAAGCTTATATTAACATGTGTCATATCATGTAAGATGATTATTAATCATCTTACATCAAGACACTTGTCATCGTCCTAATTAATTATAGTTCATTTTATTACAAAAAATTCCTCTAAGGTACCCTAACTTTTGGTGAAATGTTTTTCTAGTACCCCAACTTTTCAAAACTAATTTTGAGGTACCCTTATATTTTGGGTTAGTAATTATTTGGTGTTTTTCCGGCCATTAATTTTATTAAGTGACCAAAATGCCCTTGTTCTTCCCTTCTTGAAGAAATACCCTTGAAGAAGAAGAATGAGGGTATTTCGGTCACTTAATAAAATTAATGATCGGAAAAAACACCAAATAATTACTAACCCGAAAAGTAAGGGTACCTCAAAATTAGTTTTGAAAAGTTGGGGTACCGAAAAATAGTTTCCACAAATATTGGGGTACCTCCGAATAATTTTTTGATTTTATTATATTAGTGGGACGATATTTTCATACAACTTACAAGTATATAGGAAAGTACAAAAATATTAGCCATAGCTTACAAAATTTATCCTCATTAATCAAAGAGGGGAAAAGAGGTAAAAATCGTCCCACTCTGATTAATGAGGATACATTTTGTAAGTTTTGCTTTATATTTTTGTACGTTCCTATAATTATGAGCTAATCTTTCCCTTGTCTAAAGCATGGGCAAATTAATTACAATGATATTTTGTATTCTAAAAAAGTCATCCCCCTTTGATTAATGAGGATAAATTTTGTAAGTTTTAGCTTATATTTTTGTACCTTCCTATACCTATTAGCTAATTTTTCCCTTAACTTATCTAAAACATGCATGGGCTAATTAATTACAATGATATTTTAAAACAAATTTTGTGTAAGACTATTGAATCATAAATTTATCGTGTAGTGTTTTCTTTATGAATATTAGTAAGCGCATATTTTGACTAGATTTTTCGGGAATTTTGGTAGTGGATAGGGGTAATTTTGATTGCAAATGTTGATTTATATCCCTATTTCCCTATTACGCTTAGTGTTATTTGTTTTGATGAAAACTTGGCATTTCCTCAACTTTTGACAAAATCAAGCACACCAGTAGACCTTCACCACAGACAACCAAATTGTGGTAGAAATTTCAAGGAGTTTGGAGCAAGGAATGTTGGGACAATGGTCAACACGGTCAGATTGTGGTGAAGGCCACGGTCCATGGTGGCCAAATTTTCTACGGCTATTGTGCGGATCTGTGGGTTTCTGATAGTTTCAAGTGAAAATTTTGTTAGGATGCGATATTTAAACAGTCAACAACAGTTTTCTAGGGGGGAGACCACTTTGGGAGACTATATTTGAAACTCATCCATCCATCCTCCATCTTCATCTTCAGCAGTATCCATCTGTCTGTATCAAATCAAAGAAACACAAAGTTGAAGATCAAAGAAGAAGCTTGACGTGATTTTGAAGGAATTCTCACTGGGATCGAAAGACGCAAGTGGAATTCATTGAATATTGTTCACCCCTAATTCATCTTCTAGTTGTTTTGAGGTTTGATTATCATCTTCTGAATATTTATCATGCTTTCAATTATCATTAGTGAGTAGATTTTAGTTATCTAGGGATTCGCAAACCGAAACAATGGTGTTTGATTAGAATTTTCAGGGTTTGTGCTTGAATTCTCAATTTGACTCAATACAAAGATGTGTCCATCATGTTTATGAGTATTTTTAATGCTTTGAATACTTGTAATTTTAGATTTATCTGAGAAGTATTGAAAGGTACGTGAATTAGAATGATCTGACTATCAACTTTTCTACCTACCTAGCAAATCAGGGAACCATGTTGATAATTAAATGATTCGTGAGCTTCAACTTTGATTAACCTGAAAGTAGTTGGTTCCTCATCTTCATATTGACCTGTAAGGCGCAAGGAAAAGGGGTATGAGCAAACCACTGCTTAGTGAGTAACTTGTAACCTTGAACAACCATTAAGATTCAGGCAACCTAAAAATGGAAATCACCCTTATTCTGCATTCACCCAAGTACAATCAAAATATAAATGTATCTCTTGGTCGCTAAATAACTCATCAAATAGGAAACTAGGTGTAAGATTTCCATTCAGGCATCTACATGTCTTATGTCGGCTAAAAGTATAACCAACTAACTCGAAGGTCCACTAGTGGTTGTGGATGCATTCGTTAATCATGAAATGGTCAAGCAACATATATCAAAGTGTACCTCAAGTCCTCTAGCATCCAACCAAAGCATAACTGACTCAAATATGATGCCTTCTAAAATCTTAAAGGACTAAAATTTGTAATCCACGTGTACCTGACATTTAGCATTCAAATTGGACATTCAAACCAAGATTTATATTCGGTGTACCAATCTAATTAAAAAATGCGCTCTTTATTTAAATTGCAAGACATTTTCGAAATTTAGTTTGAATATATTTAAACACAATTCACAAACGAGTAAATTACATTTAGCCTACCTAACATTAATGGTAATAATTTTTACACACTTGATATTTGTGAAATGATTTTTACCTCACCTGACATTAACTGTTCATATATTTAAATCTCCTAAGATTTTCTATAATTATTTTTTTTTTGGATTTTCCGGCAAACATTAAACAGATAAATATGAATTGATTTTTTACCCTTGTATTAATTCATATGACTTTCAATTAAATCTGAATTGACGTTTTTGCCCTTATTAATTCATATGCCATTTGATGGATTTAAACCACAACCTTTTCTCTACTTTATTTCTTCAAAAACCCAAATCCCAACCCCTACCTATTCAGGAAATGAAAACGCCTGCCCCCTAACTCACCCTTCCTGTCTCTCTTCGAATCTGAAATCTCAAACCCCTCCCCTAGTCCATCTTCATTTTTGTAGTTGCTGGGTGAAAATCTAAAGGCAACATTCGAACCTCCATTCTCTAATTTCTTTGTTTAGGGTTTGCAACATTTGTTTGGTTGGTTTGCTGGGTGAAAATCTGAAGGCAGTAGCATTGAAATCTCCAAATTAAGGTATGTTCAATTTCTCAAAAAACCCTAACCCTAGTCTACTTTTCTGTTTCCCTGAATATTCATCTTCTTCTTATGGATTTTTTAAATTTATTTCCCCCTGGTTCTGCGTCGACCTGCCAGCCATGGAAGGAGGGTCATTTTCTTTTAATTCAACATCAACAGGTTCCAATGTCCAAAATGCTTCGAGTTTTCTGAAGGGTAGCACTTAATTTTGAGGACCAAACATAATCCACTGAGTGGCTTCTACCGATGTTGACATTGTGGACAATTCTAAGAGTTTAATGATGAATTAATTGGCAGAGGTAAAGCGCAAAAAGAGATTGGTGGATGGACTAATCAATGGGAGCCAAGTATAATTGAAGCAATGGAGGCACTGAACAACATGGCATCTGAAAATAGGGAGGTAAGGGTTGAACTTAGGGGTATGCTAGCTAGGGTTTACGATGCACTTAGAATGGTTATAGGTTTGTGCATTTGTATTATGTTGATTAGAATTGGTGTTGGCAATGAGAACTTGAATGTATGTATGCTAGCTAGGGAATTTGGATGGACTAATGCTCCTATTTGGATGTATGTTATCACAGTTGAATGTAAGTAATGACAATGCTCCTATTTGGATGAACTAATCTACTGTTTTCTTTTTCATTTTATGCTTCTTTTCCCCACAATTCTTTATCAGGTTAATCTAATCTTATGGTTGTACTTTGATGAAGAATGTTAACTTACATTGATCCTATTAAAGGAGATGAATTTCCCTTTCAATTAAAAGCACAATGTTGTTTGATGTAGTTGAGTATTAAAGCCAGGCCACAATCAAGCAAAAATTTCCCTGAAACCATTTCTATTCTCCAAAGTAGGTGAATTTCCTTGTCAATTAAAAGCCATAATCAATAAATAATGCTCATAAAACCATTTAAAAACATGTCTATCAAACATAATGAAAAGCAACAATCAATAAACAATTTCCATTCTCTAAAGTAGATGATTCTCCATAGTAGATGAATTTCCCTGTCATTTAAAAGCCACAATCCATGTCTGTCAAACATAATGAAAATGCATAGCTACACACAAAGTAGATGAATTTCCCCAAAACCATTTCTATTCTCGAAAAGCAAGGCTTGCTGCCAACGTTTTTACATTATACCTGCTGTCAATATCAAGTTACTACACAAAGCATTTACAATCAACATGACACAAAGTAAAAGGTATACATTCAAACCCACAAAATCAATTAAGTGTTTAGTTGTTGATGAAAATGATGTGTGTGGTTGAAGTATGCTTCACCTTACACTTCACTAAACATCAATACACCACACCTAACATCACCCAAAAGTTACAAATGTGACAGCAATCAATCCTAAAGTTTCATGAATAAAAGTTCAAGTTGCAATATAAAAAGATATATTAGTCTTTGATTTAAGGAAACCCTATATGTGTAGCATCCTTCGACTCTTGGTTGGCTTTTTAGGATTTCCTGATAGCCTCCTCGGTATGAAGTTGTTGGATGGCTGAGTAGATGCAAATGTGCATTGTGGTGTGTTTCTTCTTGGGCAGTTGAAGCCGCAGTTGCTGTTGGTTGCTACTGTTGGATAGTTGAAACTGCTGACTGAGAGAGCTGGAAAGTGGCTCCTGCCAGGTGGAACTGGAAGAGAATTGGGAGGACTGACTAGGAATAAAGTCGTTCTTCTTGCTTGGCCTTCATACTTTTCTCTTTGGTCCAAAGTAAATTCACTCTTGGCTTCTTTCCCCCTAGGCTTGGGCAACCCCTTCTGTTGCGTCCGGTGAATCCACAATTACTACATGTAATTGTGTTTGACATCTTCCTCCTAGGCTTCTCATCCCAACCTCTCCTCTGTCCTTATCTGGTCTTCCTTTGTTCTTTTCAACCTTTGGGGGAAACAATAAAAGGAGGTTTTCCATAGAAGGCCAAAACCTAGGGTCTTGAATGGCAGTGATGTTGTGGGAGTATGTTGCTCTAAATTTCTCTACACTATACCACTCAGTAACATATGTGTCAGGACGCTTGTGCAAAAAAAGAATATACCTAAATAACAACGTGTTTGCATGTAACGCCCTTGATTTCCAATACTTACAATCACATGACATTTCAGTTAGGTTTACAATGAATCTAACCCTCCCATCATCCACCTGGAACACATTATCCCCACAAAATAGCATAGTCAACCCCCTACTCTTCCTTTCATACTGTGTTAAAAGCTATCTGACACAAGGTACAACTCTCCCCCTTAATTTTTCCCATCTTCCCTCCTTTCAACAATCCACTTAGTCATTTTCATCCTAATTGTTTCACAAATCTCAAGATAGGTCTATAACATTGTTGAGTACCTTGTTGAAAGATTCCAAAAAGTTTGTGGTGTTGTCATAAGATTTGGTCCTTTTGGCAAACAAGTACATGCACCAATGTTCCATTATTTGTGTCTTCTGATAAGTAAGTGTTATTTCTTCTAATCGGGCCCTCGATTCGGGTTGTACTCATCATATATGTCACAATATGGATTGGTTTTCATCATATGATCCTATTGAGTCTAGAACTCTTTACATGCAAAATAATGATCTATGTAGTGTTTTGAGAATTGGTACTATTAAGGTCAACAAGACTCATGATGACACCATTAAAACATTGTCAGATGTTGGCTACATTCCTCATTTAAAGCGTACTATCATCTCTTTGGGCATTCTTGAATCAAAAAGGTGCAACTTTTCTTCTCAAGGTGGAGTTCTATAGGTGATGCGAGGTGGTTCTACTAAAGGATCTTAGACAAGGTAGTCTATACTTGTACAAGGTTATACGATGATAGGTTCTTATGAGTCTAAAGATTGTTTGGACTCTCTTCCATTGCAAATTTGAACTCAGCCCTATTAGGCTTAACCCTTCCGGATTCTTTGGCGATGCTGGGTGAAATTTGGCCCAAGGTGGAGATTGTTGAGTTCAATAGTCCAAAATTAGTATGTTAAATAAGATCATTATTTAACATAAAATGGCCATGAATTATACACCAATAACTTGATTATTGCATGTGCTTAAATGCATAGCACATTACTAATGCATTGAAGGAAGAGTTTCACATGTGGTCTATTTCATTGGTAAAAAATTATTACAAGAGCTACATGTGTTTGTGTTTCTCATATGGTAGTTACTTGAGTATTGATTACTCATTAATTTAGCCGTTTCAATGACTTTGTAACTACTATGTTTTTACTATATATATTGTGAGACACTTAAGATGGACAAGAATAAGAATCAATACCTTATACACATGTATCAAGAGCATCTTTACCTTATCCATCCCTAGGTTGCGAGAGTTTATAATCTTCCTCTTGTTTCTTTTTTACTAGTAGATTATTTCTCCTCTGTCTATGGTTTTTTTCTTATCGGATTTTCATGTAAAATTTTATATCTCCTTTAATCTTTATTTGATCTTTCCTTTATATCAAACTAATTTCTTGATTGTTTCATCTTTATCCAATCATAAAATTCATAGAAATAACTTTACAATGTACCAATGTTTCACCTACATCATGAAAAATACAAAAGGCAATAGATAGTGATCTCTTGGATGTCTGAACCAAGGCATCTCACTTCCATAGGTAATCTCTCGCTATCCCATCATAATAATGATGGCGATGATGATAATAATAATAATAATACTACTACTACGTAGTAGTAGTAGTAGTAGTAATAATAATAATAATAATAATAATAATAATAATAATAATAATAATAATAATAATAATAATGAAAGTAATAATAAAAATAAAAATAATGATGATCATTAAAATATAACAACAATAATTTATGTAAAATGGTGATGAGTAATATGCATATTATTAGCACTAACTTATTATATTATCTTTGTATTTGATAATATTATTTATATACATTTTACTTTGTAGTTTATATATATATATATATATATATATATATATATTTTAATTAACAATCTTTTTTATCAGGATAGGCAAATAGGGGATGAAGAATCAATCATAAGACCTAATGTAGTCATGAACTCGATCAATCTCAACTACTAGGCTAAGATCTTATTCTTTTATTTATGATATTATTTATGCATGTACTATGATATTATTGTTTAAAAGTTTCGTGCATCGCATGGGTTTAAGACTAGTAATAATGATAACAATCATGTATTTTTTAGTTCTTTTATATTTATCAGTTATTCTAACCTCTAAAATTTTACCAAACACATATTTTATAAAAAACTAATTTTGTAAGAAGTATAACACAATCACAACAAATAGAAAAGATCTTATTTGTATTGCAGAATCAGATTAGACATTGTTGCATGGAAAACCTATTGTCCAAAAAATAATTTCGCCTAATCTATGATGTAAACTCTCTGACGGCGGCGGTCATTCCTCAAGATTACATAATCTGATTAATCACGTGCATTCTTTATTAGTGAGTTGGAGTTAAGCTAATTGTCGGGAAATGATAGAGAGAAAACAGAGATGGAAAAAGAAAGGAGTGTTTGTGGATGAATGATGACTAAAACCGGAGGAGAGGAGACTATATTTTATATGCAAAAAAGCTCGTGATATTAGCTTTTTAGTACTATTTTTTGGGCTAAAAATAATACTTTCGATCAACTCTGTCAAATAGCTAATTTGCTATATTGAGAGTCTCTCAAATTTATGGATAGCTTCAGTTTATCAAAATTTATTAAAAATTACCAAAGGTAAAAAAAAATTAATTTTGATATATAAGCGTAAATTTGTCAAAAATTACCAAAATTTGTCAAAAATTATCAAAAATTACCAAAATTTAACTTTTACTTAATTATTTTATACCTATGAATTACCAAAAATTACCAAAATTTAATTTTGACTCAATTGAAATAACAAATGGGCCCCAATTTTCTTTTGGGCCAAACATGTAATCATCAGTTACTAGCTAGCTTATCCGAACCAATACGATTATGCTCCCGGGTGCACAAAGCATTGTGCGCCCAGTCACATTTCTTTTTTTTTCTTTTTTTTTTGGTTTTAATAATGTTTCAATGGTGTTTATTTTGGGTTTCTAATTTAATATACTAATTCTTTTATTTGTTTATTTATTATTGCTTTAATTTTTTTATAATTTTCATTGCATTCTTTTTATTTTTTTAATATTTGTATTTATATTGAGTATTTAATATTAATTATTTTTAATATTTGATATGCATTTTAATTTATGAACATTGTTAGAGAACAAGACTTTTTAAATTTTCTATTGTTATTATTAGCATGTTTTGATGCTGTAAAGTTTTTATGAGTATTATAATATATTTTTATAAACATTTTTTATGGGGTTTATGTACATTGAAATCGAATTTAAATGATGGTTAAAATTTATGAGCATTCTAGTATATATCTATGAGAATTCACATTACAAATTATGAACATTATATGTGATATAATATGAGCATGATTAGGAAGCATTATGAGCATTTTTATTATGCTTGTAACATGTTATGAATATACTAGTCTTTGATTCGATGAGCATTGTGGTTAAAATTTATGAGCATTGTTGTTATAGGTTATGAACATTATAGTTTTGCTTGATGAGCATTATAGTTTTATGTAATGAGCATTGTAGTTATAGGTAATGACCATTGTAGTTATAGGTAATGAGTATTGTAGTAATAGGTAATGAGCATTGTAGTTCAGCTTGATGAGCATTATGGTTTCATGTAATGAACATTGTCGTTATAGGTAATGAGCATTGTAGTTCAGCTTGATGAGCATTATGGTTTCATGTAATGAACATTGTCGTTATAATTTATGAGCATTGTAGTTATGCTTTGATGAGTATTATGATTTCATGTAATGAGCATTATTGTTATAGGTTATGAGCATTGTTGTTCTGCTTGATGAGCATTATGGTTTTATGTAATGAGCATTGTAATTATAGGTAATGAGCATTGTAGTAATGGGTAATGAGCATTGTAGTTCAACTTGATGAGCATTATAGTTTTTGTAATGAGCATAATAGTTATAAGTTATGAGCATAGTAGTTGTATAGTATGAGCATTGGTGTAGAAGCTTGTGAACATAATAGTTACAAGTTATGAGCATAGTAGTTATACAAATATGAGCATTGATCTTGAGACTTATGAGCATTGACCTTGTAGGTTATGAGCATCTGTATTGGAGGTTATAAACATTTATCTACTGGTTTATAAACATTTATATATAGATTTATGAGTCATGTTGGAGATTACGAATATTCATTTACTGGTTTATGAGCATTTATATACTGATTTATGAATATTGTAGTAAAAACGTCCGGTTATGAGCATTCGTGTTGGAGGGCATGAACATTCGTGTTGGAGGTTATGAACATTTATCTATTGATTTATGAGCATTCGTGTTGGAGGTTATGAACATTTATCTTTATTAGAAATTATGAACATAGTTTATATTTTTTATGAGCATGTAACAATGGCTAAATGATAAAAAGATTTAAAAAACTAGAACAAAAAAAATTAAGAAAACCGGAAAAAAAATAAGATTGAAAATAAAATATATCTAAAAAAATTATCTGAAGGTATAATATTGTCCCACAACTTAAGCTACATCCGTTAAATTTAAAAATAATTATTTACATAATTTTTTTAAAAAATTTGATAGAGGGAGGGAAGCAAGCCTTGGGCTCACGATGCCCATGTGCTCCAGGGAGCACGGTCCAGCAACCCGAGTAGTAGACGCATGTTTGTAGTATGTAACCTATGTCAACTAGATCGATCAGTTTTGTAGTCGAAGGGTCAACTTCAGTTCAGACCTCTCCCTCTCTCTCTCATCTCATTCACCAAAAAACGTCCCTACTATTTATACCCAGTAGACAACAACGTAACACATATATACCTCCTCCACTGAAAACATCAAATACTAATCAAAGAAAAAAACAAAAACCCTCATGACTCCATACTGTCATCTCGTAGGCACCACCCTTATCAACTTCCTTGTCCTGATCCTCCCACCATTGTCTCTCCTCCACCACCCATCCGCCGTGTGCGCCGCCTCGCAATGGCAGGTCCTTCAGAAAAGCATCGGCATCTCCGCCATGCACATGCAACTCCTCTCCGACGACACTGTCATTATCTTCGACCGCACTGACTTCGGTCCCTCTAACCTCTCCCTCCCCACCGGGCACTGCCGCCGCGACCCCACCGACAGGGTTCTTCCGACCGACTGCACCGCCCACTCCGCCCAGTTCGACCCCATTTCCAACACATTCCGCCCCCTGACTGTCCTCACAGACACCTGGTGCTCCTCCGGCGCCACCCTCCGCGACGGCCGCCTCCTCCAGACTGGCGGCTTCAATGACGGCGACCGCGTCATCTGCATCTTCGACCCCACCAACTGCTCCTCCGCCGACTGGAAGGAGCTCCCCGGCCGCCTCCTCGCACGCCGCTGGTACCCCACCGACCACATCCTCCCCGACGGCCGTGTTATAATCATCGGCGGCCGCCGTCAGTTCAACTATGAGTTCTTCCCCAAAACTCCCGGAGCTTCCAATCTTCATAGCCTGCCTTTTCTCGTCGAGACCAACGACCCGAAAGTTGAGAACAACTTGTACCCGTTCGTGTTGCTTAATGTGGATGGGAATCTGTTCATTTTTGCGAATAATCGATCCATCCTGTTTGACTACGCGAAGAATAAGGTTGTTCGGACATACCCGGAAATCCCTGGTGGGGACCCGCGGAATTATCCAAGTACTGGGTCGGCAGTCATGCTGCCGTTGAGGAATGTTGAGAGTCCAAATATTGTGGAGGCGGAGGTTTTGGTTTGTGGAGGGGCACCCAAAGGCTCTTACTTTATGGCATTGAATGAGAGTAAATCTATTCCTGCCTTGAACACGTGTGCAAGGATTAGCATTAATGACCCCAACCCGAGTTGGGTTATTGAAAAGATGCCCATGCCTCGGGTCATGGGGGATATGCTTCTTTTACCCAATGAGGATGTCTTAATTATCAATGGGGCCAAGTCGGGGACCGCTGGATGGGAGTTGGGTCGGGACCCGGTCTTGACCCCGGTGGTTTATCATCCATATGGAGTTCACGGGTCGAGGTTTGAGACACTAGAGAATGCAACCATTCCGAGAATGTACCATTCCTCGGCGGTGTTGCTCAGGAACGGGAGGGTGTTGGTGGGTGGGAGCAACCCGCATCGGTATTATAATTTCACCAAAGTGTTATACCCAACTGAGCTCAGCCTTGAGGCTTTCTCGCCCCGATACTTGGACCCGACCAAGGTAGAGATTCGACCCGTTATCGTTGACCCAAAATCAAGTACTACAGTCAAGCATGGGTCTTTCTTTAAACTCATGTCCAAAATTACCGGGCCTCTTACATTAGATTCAATTAAAATCACCATGATTAGACCGTCTTTTACCACGCATTCCTTCTCTATGAGCCAAAGGTTGTTAGTTCCTACGATTACAACACCAGTAACACGCATTCAACCAGGTGAATCTTTGTTCCAAATGGAGATGAGGGTGCCGACGTCTCCAAACATTGCTCCACCGGGGTTCTATATGATATTTGTGGTTCATCAGGATGTTCCTAGTGAGGGAATTTGGATTCAACTTGTGTAGTTAGTTTAGTTATTCTTTAGCTAGAATAAGTATTAGCTTCTTAAATTATAGGTAGTGCTGAATTAATCCAGAGATCCATGAACACACATATAGACGGGGCCGCATGAACCAGTGTACAGCTCTTAATTAGCTTCATTATAGTGGATTTTTGGCATCAGCTGACTGTTGGCACCTCTAATGTGGTTTTATACGTTACATGTGGTATAATGGAAGTGGCTATATATATTCTTTATTTATACTTTTATTTCGTAACTGAAATCAGCATCAACCACTTGGATTCCAAGATTCATGGGCCCCAGCTATCTTCTTCGCCAATATTGTCTTCATGTTGAATTGTTTACAGTCAAAGACCAGTAATTCATAACAAAATACAAATGACAATCAATGCACTTGACCTGCAAATTATACCATCTAATATTGTGGTATGTCTACCTTTTATCGACCAATCGTGGTATACCTATTTTTGTAAAAAAAAAGAAAATTATGTGATGAAGTTTTATAAACATTTGATAGCTTTAAACGTTATCGATGAATTTAATAATATTATTGAAATTAAAAATCTATAATGAATTTATAATTAATATTAATAATTTTTTTAAAAAGAAATTAATTGAAATGGTTTACCGATGTAGCATTGTAGCTACATGCATCATGGTGATCCATACAATGATTGAGTTCTTGAACAATGTAAATTCTACTATCTCCACCCCTAATTCTTTATCAATTTGTCTAACTTTATGTTTCTTTTTCTCTGTCAATTTTAGAATTTTGATTAATTTGATGTTGTGTATTAGCTTCTATTTCTGTGAGTGGGCATTTTAATGAATATTTTCGGCAATATTTTATATTTTTTTACTTGATTTCTATATATATGTATTGGTTTTTGGAAATATTTGGTGTATCAAATAATTTGGGAGGGAGGCAGTATGCTTTAAGTACGTTTTTTCAGAGTCGTTAGAAGATGAAGTCATAGAAACCATAAGTTACATAAGAGTATAAGACCAACCAAATAACCAAGCAAAATAGCTGCCAAATTAAAGTATTATTGGCGAATAAATATATCTTACAATCTAGCCATAGCAAAACAAATCTAATCTAATTTGAAAGGAAACTCATTTTTGTATTGCCCATCAGCAAAGATGAGAATTCAAGCCAATGCACGAAGACCACTAATAATTTGCCCCACCCAACAAAGCAAGCATCAAGATAACCCTTATCCTCAACATTGCCGCGTAAATTTGGTAGATAAAACATGTCAGTTTGAATGGATTGCCTCTGCATTTGCGTGATATTTGGGTGTGTTTGAATAGCAGAAAAATAGGGGAGTGTAAAATGAGAATATTCGGTTTATTTGGATTAAAAGCCAACATATCTCTCATGCATCTCTCTCTGTGTCTCTCTCTTTTTTCTGTTGGAGTTTTTCAAGAGTAAAGAGACATAAAATATAAGTTATAAGCATAGGATCAACCGGAAATGTCGACTATAAGTTTAACAAAGAAAAGGGACTCAACATGGATCGTGCTTAGTATGACATGACCCGTGTTGACGTCCAGAGAGCACAAAAAATGTGCACATGATCAACACTGACCGTGTTGATCCAGCACGGGTCGAGTTAGCTTCAACACGGACCGTGTTGATCTAACACGATCCGTGTTGATCACAATCGGGATTGATTTTGAAATCCCTTGATTTATGCCTCATGGTCAAACGTATTTAGGCTTGTTTTTGGATGATATTGACTGAGAAATCAGTCATAATTTCTCATCAATATTATTCAACTCAAATCCCTTGGATTATGCCTAATGCAATTGGTAAGTTTCGACTCCCTCTGGCTCCAAAAGTTCTCTATATAAGAGCACCTGCAATGGTGAGTTTAAGTTTGACTAATTGTATGATGTGGGATCTGTGGACCCTTATCAAGAGAGTCAAAATTTAACTTTTTATTTAGTTAGCTTTCCAATGGTGAGAATGAGTTTGACTCATATTAATTTAAAAAGTAAATGGGTCCCACTTAAGAATATAATTAATTTGGTTATATTGATAAAAATGAGATGGAGGAGAAGAGAAAAAAAAAATATGATTAAAATATTAATTTTTCAAACTCGCTTTCAAACTCGTCTCACGAGACTTAAAGCGAGATTCTCGCGAGACGAGTTTCATTCTCACCACTGAAATGTCCTACACGACCTCACTTCGTTCTCGTTTCATGCCACGTCAGCAATGAGTCGAATTAAAACTCACCATTGCAGATGCTCTAAGGTGGATGAATTCCACATTCATCCACACCCTCAATCATTTTCTTCTTCCTTTCTAGAGAGCATTCAACACATTGTTCGGTTGTGGTAATTTGGGGTTTAAGAAGTGTAAGGGTTGTCGAATCCACAGGGATGGTGTGTTAGGTTTTCAAGAAATTGGTTTGGAAAGGTTTTCAAATTGTAGGAAGCCGTAAATAATTAAACTAATTAAACTAAATTAATTATGAATTGAAAACAAGAACAAGAAACCAAACCTAATTAAAGAAATTAAACTAGAAAACAAGAAAACAAGAACATAATTAAGAAAGCCATTAAAAACACTTAAGAACGAAGGATGTAAAAACTGAATTTAATACTGAAATTAAGGAAACGAAATTATACATAGCATGCATTGTTCTAATCTTGAATCTTCAAATCTTGAATCTTGAAACCTTGAATCTTTAATCACGGATCTTTTCCCGAACAAACAAGAAAAAGCGTGATTTGGATTGCTAAGACTGCTCGAATCCTCATCTGAAAGGAGAATTCGAGGAACCTTAATCCTCCTCTTCACTAAAAATCGGGTTTTTGGTGGAACTAATACTAATGAAATTGTAAATACAAGAAAGCGAAAGAAAACAAGAACTTTGAAGAACTAAGCACTTGCATTAATCTAAAAGGGTTGAATTACAAGTGAAGAAAAACTAGAGAGAATGGAGAAACTAAAGAAAAACCTACGAACTAAAAAAAGAACTGCTTCTCTTGTATACAACGGAGTGTATTTATAATGAAAAATAGAAGAAAAGAAACCCTACGGCGTGAAATTAGCGGCAACTTAAAAAATTTCAGACGCTGGCCGCGTCTCTGATTCCAGCTTTTTTGTTGCTCTCTGACCGAGGCGCAGGTAACGGGTGATGAAGCACTCGTGGGGGGCAGACGCCACCAGGGGGTATATGGACGCCGTGGGGGTGCCGTGAATGTTGAAGTCGCCGAGGTTAGTACCCCGTGGGGGTTTTGACGCCACGAGGGTACCTGGTGGCGTTTAATTACCCAAGCGGGTCTTGGTCCCAATCTCTCTTCCACCTTTTCCATTATTTTCTTCATTTCTTTCCTCATTTTCTTCATTTTTCTTGGCTTTTCTTCAGTTTTCTATGAATTTCCACAAAAATATGTAAATCACACTAATTTTCCAATCAAGTGAAGAAATCACAAGCAAAAATATTCAATTTATGGTCTTAATTCGGCTCAAAATGAGACCGAGCAACACTCCCACACAAAGGTTTGCTCGCCCCGAGCAAACTAAAAGAAAATAAAGAGAAAATAAAACTAAACTATCCTAACTCACTTTCGTAGGAATCACGGTTGCATTTAACGTATGCAACAAGCCCTTTAAACCCCTTGGCAGCCCAAGTGGACGATGAAGGTCTCGTGAGAATTTATAGCAACTATACCCACAAAAGCCAAAGAAAAAGAAAAGAAAAAAAGTAGACCCGGATTAAAAAAAAAAAAGGAAAAGACTCAAGAAAGAAAAAGGAAGAAGAAATAAAAGAAATAAAAAGGTTACAAATACAACGAAACACCCCCTCAGGCTAACCTATCAAACACATCAATCCATCAAGCAAATACCAAGATCAATCTGGAAGAGAACAAAATCAGTGTACAAATAGATATAATGAAGTTTTCGAAATTAAGTAGAGAGAACAAGTACTTTAGAGGTGAAAAACCGCCAACAGACTTAAGATAAATGCAAATATGCGCGGTTGGTTATGGGCAATAGGCCAGTCAAAAGAGCAAACCTCACTTTAAGATAAAAAAAATTAAACGCTCAAACACTCAAATTTGGATGTGTATGTGGGTTTTTCTCATACTCAGACCAAAAGAAACAACCTAACATAGGCTTGGTAAGAATCTTGCTCTCCACTGCTAGTATGCAAATACACAAGTGACAATCAAGAGAACATTTTAGGGTTGTAATGAGGCTTAGGTCAGGGTAAAGGAGTTGTAATATTTGGGTATGAGGAGTTTAAAGAGTCATGCTTGGATTGATATTCAATAAGAATTTGCTCTCAACTCACCTTCTTGCTTAATGTATGCAAGGAACTCAATTCTCCATCATTAAGAACAAAACACCTTATCAAACTTTACAACCAGGTCAAAGGCTTTCACAAATCTCAGATAAATCTCCTGGATCACCCTTTTCTTTTGAATTATTTTCTCATTTTTTTTATTTTTCTACTTCTCTTTTTGGTGGGTGATCAGGGAGTAGAAACGCTAATGTATAAACTTAGCCTTGACTTAGGTTCATATATTATAACAACACAACCAAACGGCTAACTCATAAATAATTGGGATATGTAATGTGTCCCAATTCAATTAAAATCAAAATTACACCCCCAATATCTCCATTCCATTCACAGCAACACCGAACCAATTTTCGCTCCCGAAATAATGAACTCTCACAACATCCAAGCAAGGCAAAGGGTAGGAATTAATAAAGGCCAAGGCTTGTATTGTCAGGGTTTCATCACAAAAAGAAAGGTAATCAAAGGCTAGACGGGGCTAAAGAACGGTAATAATATTGTTAGGGAGGTTGTTTGGCTATGTAGTTTAATAAAGAAAAGAATGCCTCAATCATATTATCACAATATGCAATGCAAAGATGCAATTTCAAACAAGATGCAAAACAAGTTCTGGAGGTGCAACTAATGGTGGAGTCACTCAGGAAATAAAAGAATTGATAAAAGTGATCAATTCATACTTTTAGGCTATGTGGGCTCACGGGATAGGGCTCATTCAACTAAACCTAGCCCAAAGATTTGCGGCACGCATATTTACACTTACTAAGTTAGTCAAAGCAGTTGCACACACTATTCATTACTTGACTCAAAATCAGAATATTTGCGAATTCAGTTTTAAAAACTTTTAAGTTCTCAACCAAACTTTTCAAGGTGAATCAAGATAAACTGAAAGTCCAATTGGTTTACAAATCATCACCGAAAGTATTTCGGACAGACTAAACCTAAAAATTTTAAAAAATTTTGCTAAAAACTAGTAAGGCAGTTGTGTCACCCCACTCCCACACAAAAACTCTACAATGTCCTCATTGTGAATAAGGCGACACCACACAAAAGAAAGAAGAAAAAAAAAACACTCAAAAGAAAAGAAACTCAAACCGGCATGCATGCCTCCCCCACTCCCACACAAAAAGGCTGACATGTCCTCATTGTAATCAGAAATAGAGATAAGCAAGCACCCAAAAGAAAAGAAAAAGAAACACCAAAAGAAAATAAAATAAAATAGGGAAAAGAAAGGCCAACTCACTAACTCAAATAAGAAGACAAGGAAAGATATTACCTGGATGGTTTCTTGCCAAAAGTTTCAATCCTTCTCTCTTGACAAAGCAAGTTAGGAGAAGCACTCAAGAAAAATCAAGAAAAGAAGGGTTAGATATACAATATATACAAGAATCCCAATTTACCTTCCTTCAAACACTAGGTAGATCGTGGAATGTGATACATTCCATGTCGGCAGTATCAGGAAACTCTAAGAAAGGTTTCAACCTGTGCCCATTCACTTTCCACACAGAATTGTTAGATGGGTCCTTGATCTCAATCACTCCTGAAGGAAATACCAGAGTCACAATAAAGGGTCCAGTCCACCTAGATCTCAACTTTCCAGCAAACAAGTGTAATCGGGAATCATAAAGGAGTACCTTTTGTCACGGGAAGAAAGTCTTTCTATAAATGATCTTATCGTGTAAGATTTTAGACCTCTCCTTACTCAATCGCCCATTTTCATAGGCTTATCTCCTTAACTCCTCAAGCTCACAAAGTGTAAGTCTCCTCACCTCACCAGCTGCTGACAAATCAAGGTTAAGGGTTTTTAAAGCCCACCAGGCTCTATGTTCAAGCTCTACAGGTAAGTGACAAGGCTTTCCCAAAGACAGCTCTATAGGGTGACATCCCAATGGGGGTTTTATAGGCCGTTCGGTAGGCCCACAAGGCATCAATCAGCTTAACAGACCAGTCCTTCCTATTCCTAGACACAGTTTTCTCTAAGATCTGTTTAATTTGCCTATTAGAGACTTCTGCTTGACCATTAGACTGTGGATGGTAAGCAGTGGTGAGCCTATGCTGAACTGAGTACCTCTTCAGTAAGGCCTCAAAGGATCTATTGTTGAAGTGGGTCCCCTGATCACTAATAATGGCTCTAGGCATCCCAAATCTAGAAAAGATGTATTCCCTAAGGAACTTGGTCACTACTTGAGCATCATTTTTCCTAGTAGGGATAGCCTCTACCCACTTAGACACATAATCAACAGCCAGAAGAATATATTCATTCCCAAAAGAATTAGGGAATGGTCACATGAAATCAATACCCCACACATCAAACACATCAACAAAAATCTCAGGTTGTAATGGCATCATATCTCTCCTAGTAATCTTTCCCAAGCTTTGGCACCTAGGGCACCTTTGGGCATGGTCATGAGCATCTCTTAAAATAGTGGGCCAGTAAAACCCACTCTGTAAGACCTTGTAAGCTGTTTTCTTTCCATTATAATGTCCCCCACAAGGTTGGTCGTGGCAACAAGAGAGGACATCCAAAATGGATTCATCAGGAACACATCTCCTAAGTATCTGGTTAGGGCAATACTTAAACAAATAAGGGTCATCCCATACAAAATTCTTCACAATGTGAAGAAACCTGTCCCTGTCATGCTTATTCCAATCACTAGGCATCTCTCCAGTTACTTTAAAGTTCACAATATCAGCAAACCAAGGTTCCACTCCCACACTAAAGAGTTGCTCATCAGGAAACTGGGCAACAATAGGGGTGGTTTTCACAGTATCAGGCACAATCCTAGAAAGGTGGTCAGCTACAGGATTCTCAGCTCCTTTCCTGTCCCTAATCTCACAGTCAAACTCTAGCAACAACAAGACCCACCTAACTAGCCTAGGTTTGGAATCTTTCTTTTCCATCAGATACCTAATGGCTGAATGATCAGTATAAACTATGACCTTAGCACCAAGCAAGTAAGGTCTGAATTTCTCAAAGGCATACACAACGGCTAGAAATTCTTTCAGTCACAGTGTAATTTAATTGGGCATCATTCAAGGTGTGGCTAGCATAATGAATAACTACATGTTTCTTATCAATTCTTTGGCCTAGCACAACACCAACAGCATAATCAGAAGCATCACACATGATCTCAAAAGGTTCTCTCCAGATGGGAGGTTTGAGAATGGGAGGAGAAATAAGGGCATCTTTAAGTTGATTAAAGGCCCTAATACAGTCATCAGAAAAATGGAAAGGTATCTCCTTAGCTAACAGTGAAGACAAGGGTTTAGCAATTTTACTAAAGTCTTTTATAAACCGCCGGTAAAAACCGGCGTGCCCTAAGAATGAACGTACTTCCTTAACAGAGGTTGGAGGGGATAAATTCTTAACTAAGTCAATCTTGGCCTTATCTACCTCAATCCCATCCTTAGAAATCACATGCCCCAAGACAATCCCCTTTTTAACCATAAAGTGACACTTTTCCCAGTTCAAGGTCAAATTCTTTTCCTGATATCGACTCAACACATGATTCAGGTTAGCTAAGCAAGCATCAAAAGAGGTACCAAACACAGAAAAATCATCCATAAAAATTTCCACACATTCCTCCACTAAGTCAGAGAATATTGAAATCATGCACCTCTGGAAGGTTGTAGGGGCATTACACAAACCAAAAGGCATCCTTCGAAAAGCAAAGATGCCAAAAGGACAAGTGAACGTGGTCTTTTCCTGGTCACAAGGGGCAATAGATACTTGGGTATAACCAGAATAACCATCTAGAAAACAGTAATACTCATGCCCTGCAAGTTTTTCAAGCATTTGATCCATGAAAGGGAGGGGAAAGTGGTCCTTCTTAGTGGCTTTGTTCAGTTTTCTATAATCAATGCAGACTCGCCAACCAGAAGGGACACGAGTAGGAACTAACTCTCCCTGTTCATTCTCAACAACAGTCAAACCAGCCTTCTTGGGGACTACATGGATTGGACTCACCCACTTGCTATCAGAGATTGGGTAGATAATATCATGATCTAGCCACTTAAGGATTTCTTTCTTGACTACCTCCTTCATCTTGGGTTTAGTCTCCTAAGGGGATCTCTATGGGCAGCATTCTCATCTTCTAGGAAGATTCGATGCTGAACAATGGAAGGGCTAATCCCCTTAATGTCACCTAATGTCCACCCTAAGGCTCCCTTGTTCTTTCTAAGAATCTCAATTACTTGGTTTTCCTGGTCCCTACCTAAGTTAGAAACAATGATTACTGGCAAGGTCTCACTAGGGCCAAGAAAAGCATATTTCAGCTCAGAAGGAAGGGGTTTCATCTCAGGTGTGGTGGATGAAGGTGGTTCAGGCTCAACTATCTCAGGTTTGGTTTGAGATGCAAATAAAGATTCATATAGCACATCACCATCAAACACATCAGAATCACACAAAAAATTCAAATCATCAGGATTAATTCCTAGTGCATTCAACTCATCAGCAAAAGACATATCAACACAGTCAGATTTATCACTATCATCAACAAAATCACTCACCCAATTAAGGGTACTCTGCTCATGCTCATCAAAACCTAAGGGTGACTTTTGCAGGTTAAAAATATTCAATTCCATAGTCAGATTCCCAAAGGTCAATTTCATTCTACCATCCTTACAGTTAATCTAGGCATTAGAAGTAGCAAGGAAAGGGCGGCCTAGAATAACAGGAATCTCATCTCTATTACTCTGAATTCTAGCAGTTTCTAATACTACAAAATCAACAGGAAATACAAATTCCCCAACCTTAATCAGAACATCTTCCACTACCCCCTTAGGTACTCTAGTGGACCTGTCAGCTAATTGCAATACCATCCTAGTAGGCTTTAGTTCACCTAATCCAAGCATCTCATACACATGCAAAGGCAACAAATTCACACTAGCTCCTAGGTCAAGTAATGCCCTTTCTATCAAACTTTCACCTATGGTTATAGAAATAGTGGGGCATCCAGGGTCTTTGTACTTAATGGGCATCTGGTTCGACAGAATGGAACTCACATTCGAGGCTAAGAAAGCCTTCTTAGGTACTTGGGTGGCCCTCTTAGTGGTACAAAGCTCCTTAAGGAAGTGGGCATATGGAGGGATTTGTTGAATAGCATCAAAAAGAGGGATGTTCACCTTAACTTGAGAAAAAGTCTCCCTAATTTTGTCTAGAAATTTTTGGTCCTTACTCCCCCTTAACCTCTGAGGATAAGGTGGAGGGGGCTTGTAGGCCCCTGTAGGTGATGGACTAGTTACAGGATTAGCTTTAGGTAAGGTTTTAGCGCGAGGAAGCTCAACTGTAGTAGTTGGCCTCACTCCATCTGACTCATCATCAACAGAAACAGTCTCATCAGCAGATTCATCATTCACAATCTTTTTATCACACACATCAGAAGATTTCAGTTGCACTTTATTATCAATTTCTTTCCCAGAACGAAGAGTGATAACAGCATTCAGACCTCCTGACTAGGGTCACTAGATGAAGAACCTGAAGCTTGCCCATCAGGGTTTGCCTCAGGCTGTCCAGGAAAAGAACCTCTATCCCTATTAGTTAACAGTAGTTGAGAAAATTTCTCATTCATTTGTTTCATCATCCTTTCTAAATTATTGATCATGTTTTTCTCAACTTCTTTTAAGCCATTCTTTAACTCTCTAATCTCTCTCTCATGCTTAACCTCATTGGTGTATCCTGGTGGAGGTCGGTTTTGTGCAACATTGGGTTGGATAGGTGGCCCTCTAGGAGCTTGATAAGCCCCCTGGGGTTGAGGTCGATTCTGAGGGGGAGGATTTCCTCGGAAACTCCCTCCTTGATTGGGTGGTCTCAACACATTCTGATTCTCAAGGCCATAATAGAGTAAGGGGTGCTTTTGCATCCCCTGGTGCTGGTAGGGTTGGTACTGGTCACGCCTGTAATTATGATGCATAGCATTCACATTTTCAGTACTAACAGCCAATTGTTGAATATAAATAGGACATGTAGAATAAACATGGTCAACACTTTGGCACACGACACATGACACAGGTGGTGGGGGAACAAAAGCAGCAGTCTGGTCATAAGAGTTAACCTGAGCACAGGTTTTAGGTTTTGAAGCAGCTAATTGTTGTTGGGCTAAGGTTTTAATCATATTCTCAAGAGAAGCGAACCTAGCCTCGTACCCTGTACTCTCACTCACAGCATGTACACCCCCTCTAGCATTAGACAATTGAGCACCTAAGGACTCATCTCTAGTGGTTCCCCATTGCATTGCCCTTTCAGACATGCTTTCTAAGAAATCCCAGGCCTGATCAGCAGTTTTGTCCATGAAACCCCCCTGACACATTGACTCTAGTGTGATTCTGGTCTCATGGTCAACACCCTCGTACACAATCTGACAAAGTTGTACCAAGTCAAGACCATGATGAGGGAATTGGGACAACGAGTTTTTGAAACGTTCGAAAGCTTTCCAGTAAGGCTCTCCTACGTCCTATCTAAATTTTAAAATCGAATTCCTCAGTTGAGTAGCTAAGGAGGTTGGAAAAAACCTTTTCATGAAAACTTTTAGAAAACTGTCCCAGGAATTAATGGACTGAGGTTTGATGCTATACATCCACCGCTTAGCGGTGTCCCTCAGAGCAAAAAGTAAGTATTTTAAAAGCACAAAGTCTAATGGGACTCTTGGGGGAGTTATCATGCTAATGTACTCTTTGTACTCTGCGGTCCATATCAATGCCAATCCAGTTCCCGTGAAAAGTGATAGGTTCTGGGTGTAGTGTTGCCTAGGGTCAAAGGTCACTCCTATAGGCAGGTTGGGAAGTACAAAACATGATGGTGGTGGGTCATAAGATGAGTATAACTGGTTATAGAGGGTTACCCTAGGTGGAGGTGGCGGTGCTTCTTCAGCCATCTTTGGTAATTCTACCGAGGGTTCCTCCTTCCTAACCAATCTTTGACTACCAGAACTACGAACCCAAACCTCAGGTTGATGTACTTTTCGTTTTTTTCCCTTGAAGTCTCAATTTTTTTTTTCAGTTTTATAGATTTTTTTTTTGGTTTTTGATTTTGAAAACTAATCTAAGAAAGCAGTTAAACTATTCACAAACAAATCAATAACCTAATCTACCAAATAACGCTATCCCCGAGCAACAGCGCCATTGTTCGGTTGCGGTAATTTGGGGTTTAAGAAGTGTAAGGGTTGTCGAATCCACAGGGATGGTGTGTTAGGTTTTCAGGAAATTGGTTTGGAAAGGTTTTCAAATTGCAGGAAGCAGTAAATAATTAAACTAATTAAACTAAACTAATTATGAATTGAAAACAAGAACAAGAAACCAAACCTAATTAAAGAAATTAAACTAGAAAACAAGAAAACAAGAACATAATCAAGAAAGCCATTAAAAACACTCAAGAACGAAGAATGTAAAAACTGAATTTAATACTGAAATTAAGGAAACGAAATTATACCTAGCATGCATTGTTCTAATCTTGAATATTCAAATCTTGAATCTTAAAACCTTGAATCTTTAATCACGGATCTTCTCCCGAACAAACAAGAAAAAGCGTGATTTGGATTACTAAGACTGCTCGAATCCTCACCTGAAAGGAGAATTCGAGGAACCTTAATCCTCCTCTTCACTAAAAATCGGGTTTTTGGTGGAACTAATACTAATGAAATTGAGAATACAAGAAAGCAAAAGAGAACAAGAACTTTGAAGAACTAATCACTTGCATTAATCTAAAAGGGTTGAATTACAATTGACGAAAAACTAGAGAGAATGGAGAAACTAGAGAAAAACCTACGAACTAAAAAAAGAACTGCTTCTCTTGTATACAACGGAGTGTATTTATAATGAAAAATAGAAGAAAAGAAACCCTGCGGCGTGAAATTAGCGGCAACTTAAAAAATTCCAGACGGTCGCAGCGCCTAAATGGACGCTGGCTGCGTCTCTGATTACAGCTTTTTTGTTGCTCTCTGACCGAGGCGCAGGTAGCGGGTGATGAAGCGCTGGTGGGGGGAAGACGCCACCGGGGGGTATATGGACGCTGGTGGGGGGTGCTGGTGAATGTTGAAGCTATCGAGGGTTAGTACCCCCTGGTGGGGGGTTTTTGGACGCTGCTAGGGGGGTACCCCCTGGTGGCGTCTAATTACCCCCTGGCGGGGGGTCTTAGTCCCAATCTCTCTTCCACCTTTTCAATTATTTTCTTCATTTCTTTCCTCATTTTCTTCATTTTTCTTGGCTTTTCTTCACTTTTCTATGAATTTTCACAAAAATCTGTAAATCACACTAACTTTCCAATCAAGTGAAGAAATCACAAGCAAAAATATTCAATTTATGGTTTTGATTCGGCTCAAAATGAGACCGAACACACATTCTTAAGGTGTTGACTGCAGCAACTCTTTGAGTCCTTTGAGAAATCTTGTAACTTTGCTTATAAGAAGTTAGGTTTTACCCTTGAGTCTTTTCACAGTCTAGTAAATAAGTCTTAAGGGGAGGGCTTGCCCTCGACTCCTAGCCACCTAAGTGATCCCTCATCTTCCGTGGTTACCTCATTCCATCTCATTGTTTTCTCTAACAATCTTAAGACTTATCCACGATGTCTCACTCCTTGAAAGACATGAACAACAATTTTCAAAAGTTGTATAAGTTTGAGGGGATCGATTTCCGTACATGGCAAAAGAAGATGCACTTCATGCTCACCACTCTCAAAGTGGTGTATATGCTCACCCAAGACGTTCCGATGGAGGGTGAAGACGAGACGGCGGAGTAAACAAGGTGTCGGCTAAAGATGGAGAACGATAACTACATTTGTGTTGGCCATATTCTCAACGGGATGACAGATGCTCTTTTCGACGTCTATCAAAACGTCGTGTCCGCCAAGGAGCTTTGGGAGATGCTCGAAGCTAAATATATGTCGGAGGATTCTACAAGTAAGAACTTTCTTGTTAGCCAATTTAATAATTTTAAAATGGTTGAAGGTAGAAAAGTTCTTGACCAATTTCATGAAATTCAACATATATTAAGTAATTTTGTTCAACATAAAATGCACATAGATGAGGCCTATAGTGTATCTTCAATAATAGGCAAGCTCCCTCCTTCATGCACTACAACATGAAACGCTTCCGGCGACCGACCTAGGTGACCGATATGTATCGGTCGCTCCTATCGACACGAGCGACCGATAGGCAGCGACCGATACCATATTGGTCGCCAATCAGCGACCGATATAGTATCGGTCGCAAACAAGAACATATCAGTCGCTGGACTAGCGACTGATACCATATCGGTCACTGAATTATCGATCGCCCAGTTCAATTAATGGCACAACGGATAATTGGCAGCGTATTTATAACCAAAAAATTACTCGGAGGTACCCCAATATTTGGGGAAACTATTTTTCGGTACCCCAACTTTTCAAAACTCATTTTGAGGTGCCCTTACTTTTTGGGTTAGTAATTATTAGGTGCTTTTTCGACCATCAATTTTATTAAGTGACTAAAATACCCTTGTTATTTTTCTTTAAGGGTATTTCTTAAAAAATGGAAGAACAAGAGTATTTCGGTCACTTAACCAAATTGATTACCGAAAAAGCACCTAATAATTTCTAACCCAAAAAGTAAGGGTACCTCAAAATGAGTTTTGAAAAGTTGGGGTACCTGAAAAACATTTCACCAAAAGTTAGGGTACCTCCGAGTAATTTTTTGATTTATAACCCTATCGGTCGCTGCCCAACGACCGGTACGTATCGGTCGCCGCGTATCGGTCGCTGGGCCCAATTAATGTGACAACGGGCATTTCAATTCTCACTGCCGATTACTTGCTCTCTCTCTATCTCTCGCTCGCTCCTCACTGTCACTCGCACGACGCCGACACTCGCACGACCACCCTCCACTCCGGCGACCACCGAGGATTCCGACCACCATCGACAACTCCGGCGACCACCTTGCACAGTTTTTCGGCCACCACCGACACTAAGTTCTCCGGCAATTACCAATGTGAGTCCCCTAATTTATTTTTGTAGTTAAATTGTTGATTTTTACTTGTAAAATTCATATATATTTTTGAATTTAAGTAATTTGCTTGAGTTATTTTAGTGTTGTTATGTTTTGAAATTTAAATTTAGGGTAGTGTTTAGTGTTAGTCAAGTTTAGGGTTTGAAATTCAATTTAGATTAGTGTTTTGAATGTAAATTTTTATGGTGAATTATGAATGTTTAGAGTTTATTATAGTATTAGGATGTTAGAATTTGAAATTAAAGTTAGATTATTGTTGTTTAGTAAAGTAAGAGTATTGGTTATGAATAATTAGTTTAATTAATTATAGGATGTTTGTATATGTTTTGAATTTGTTGATTTTTAATTGTAAAATTCATATATGTTGTTGAATTTGAGTAACTTATTTGAGTAATTTTATTGTGGTTATGGTTTGAAATTCAAATTTAGTATTGTGTTTAGTGTTAGTCAAATTTAGGGTTTGAAATTCAATTTAGAATAGTGTTTTGAATGTAAATTTTTAGGGTGTATTATGAATGTTCAGAGTTTATTATAGTATTAGATTGTTAGGGCTTGAAATTAAAGTTAGAATATTGTTGTTTATTAAAGTATGAGTATATGTTGTTGAATTTGTTGATTTTTAATTGTAAAATTCATACATGTTGTTGAATTTGAGTAATTTATGGTTTTTGGTTGATGAAAACCTTATACAAGGGAAGCTACTAGGATTAGTTGATTAACAAAACCTAGAAAAAAACTACGTTTGAAGCTATGACATGGAAAATGTTAATATCTTAAGTGTAATGTTTAGGATTGAGTAGTAGGCAAGTAAATATTTATAGGAGCTTAGGAATGGTTGAGTTAATTTGGATGATTTTGGTTGTTATCAGTAAGTGAGTTAGTATTTATGTTTGGTTAGGAACAATGTTACACGACTGTCAACTTCGTAGGCTAACTTAATTAAAGGACGTCTTCAAAGGCAGATTCATACTTGTTATGGGGAACAATCTGTCATAGTTTTATAAATAGATCGACATGTGATTGCGATGTACGAATGCAGGTCGTGATGCATTCAGTTTAGGAAAAAGTTATGGGATAAACACCCAAGAAATCAAATCATGATTTTTTGGGAGTTTATCTCACAGCTTTTTGCGAAACTAAATGCATCAGGACCAGCGTTCATACGTCGCAAGCCCATGATGACCTATTTATAAAACTCTGACAGGTTGTTCCCCACAACAACTATGAATCTGCTTCTTGAAGACGTCCGTTTAATTAAGTTAGCTTATAATGTTGGTCGCGTAAATTTGTTGTTAACCCAACCTAATTGGTAACTTAATTACTCATAACTTCAAATGAAGACATAAATTGTAAATAATTATGTCACGTCCATTTACGTAATCAACAACAAGTTGCTACGTAAATACTCAACAACCATTTAAGTAAGTTAGTTGTAGATGTCATGAAAAAGTGTCGAGTTTGGATGATTTCGGTAGTTATTAGTAAGTGAGTTAGTTATTATGTTTGATTAGGAATGAATTTACGCGACTGCCAACTTTGTTGAATAACTTAATTAAAGGCATGTATCTAAATGCCAATTTAGTCTTATTGTGATCAACAAGTTGTCGGAGTTATACGTATGGGTGATCAACCACTTGTGACATACCAAATGTCGATCGTTGTATTTAAGCATCCCAACCAGTTTTAAAATGAACACCCAAGAACTCAATCTTGATTTCTTGGGTGTTCGTTTTATAGGTGGTTGGGATGCTAAATGCAGAACGATCGACATTTGCTACGTCACAACCGGTTGATCACCCGTACATATAACTCCGACAACTTATTGATCACAACAAGGTTGAATTGGCATTTAGAGACTATCCTTTAATTAAGTTATCCAACGAAATTGGTAGCGTAAACTTATTGCTAATCCAACCTAATTGCTAACTTAATTACTCATAACTCCTAATGAAGACATTAATTATTAATAAGTATGTCACATCCATTTACTAACTTAAGTACTCAACAACCAGTTGCTACATAATAATATAGGTTATTAATCATGGTAGTTTAGAGTAGTAAGTAGGTTAATATATAGTTCTAGTATCTTAGTTGTAGATGTCATGAAAAGAGGTTGAGTTTGAATTATGTTAATTGGAATATGATTTTCTTTTACGTAATAGTTGTTTAACTAATCACTAATAAATTCATTTTATACAGCGGCATTATGTGTGGGATGAAGACATCACACGAGAGGTGTTTAGTGGGCGGCACATGAAATTGTGTGACCGGGCTTTTGATACGAGGTACAAGGTCAGGACCAAAAAGAGGATGGACCCTGTACTGCATATGAGCAAGGATCACCGTGATGCAATGTTGGAGGAATCCCAAACCGAGGATTTCATTCGACGGTCCAATGCCGCCAAAGCAAACCGGAATTCGGAGAAGGCTGTTAATTGCATTACGCATGTCGGCTCGATTTCGGCAACAACTTATATGAAGAAGAAGGTGAATCCTGTGCTGGCACAATTAATAAAATTATATGTATGCATTAACTAGTAAGAACTCTATAAACAATTCTTTGCATTTACTATTCTAACTTGTAGATGACCGAGGGGGTATTCATGACCCTGTCCAATGTCCACGCTCACATTCACTGTGGGCGAGATGCTGTGAGGAATCCGGTGTGGAGTTCCACACATGATGCCACACCCGATGTAAGTTTCTTTTACACATATTCGTAAACATTAAGTTGTGTTTTGAATTGTATTTGAACTCCGGCGTGTGGCCGTGCATGTTATAAGTGTGTTTTGGATTGTGTTTGAACTCCGGCGTGTGGCCGTTGAACCTTTAAGTTGTGTTTTGGATTGTATTTGAACTCCGGCGTTGAACTTTTATATGTGTTTTGGATTTTATTTGAACTCCGGCGTGTGGCCGTGCATGTTTTATGTGTGTTTTGGATTGTGTTTGAACTCCGGCGCGTGGTCGTTGAACTTTTATGTGTGTTTTGGATTGTATTTGAACTCCGGCGTGTGCATGTTTTATGTGTGTTTAGGATTGTGTTTGAACTCCGGCGTGTGGCCGTTGAATAATTAAGTGTGTTTTGGATTGTATTTGAACTGCGGCATGTGGCCGTTGAACTTTTATGTGTGTTTTAGATTGTATTTGAACTCCGGCATGTGGCCATGCATGTTTTATGTGTGTTTTGGATTGTATTTGATCTCCGGCGTGTGACCGTGCATGTTTTATGTGTGTTTTGGATTGTATTTGAACTCCGGCGTGTGGTCGTGCATGTTTTAAGTGTTTGGGATTGTGTTTGAACTCCGACGTGTGGCCGTTGAACCTTTAAGTTGTGTTCGGATTGTATTTGAACTCCGGCGTGTGACCGTGCATGTTTTATGTGTGTTTGGGATTGTGTTTGAACCTTGACGTGTGACTGTTCATGTTTTATGTTTTATGTGTGTTTGCTACTTATGTATGAATGCTTACAGGAAACTTTTCAACAAAAATGTGAGAAGCGTGACATTCTGCAGAACTCCCCGGAAGCTAGGGAGTTGTACCTCCAATTAGCAGGGGGTACAAACCCAAAGACCAAGCTGTCTATGGTCTTGATAGTGTGACATTGATGTTCGACGATACTCCACCCCCCGCCCAGGGTAGTTCTTCTTCGAGGCATGTTGGCGCAACCCCGTCCACCGATGCTATTATGCGGGATCAACTTGCTGCGCACTCATCCGCCCTCTCCCAAATTCAAAGCCAACTAACACAAGTTTTCCAACATCAACAACAAGCGGGTAGTTCTTCTTCCCCGTCTCAATATCTAAACTTATTAGGATCCTCGCAATTCCCTCCCCAACCATGAACTTATGAATTTTTAGTTATTATATATATGTACGTATATTAAGTTAGTATATGTATGAATATTTAACATATGTACGTATGAAACTTATATATGAATGTTCAATACTATATATGTATAATTATGTTATGTATGAAATCGATAAAAGTATAAATATTCAAATTGAATATATATATATATATATATATATATATATATATATATATATATATATATATATATATATATATATATATATATATATATATATATATGGGAATGGATCACATGAGCATGAATTTTAGGTGAGCATGTGAGTATGGATGGACATCAAGTAATTTTTTTGTGGACATCAGGTATTGTATTAGGGGGCATCAAGTTTGCATGGTGAAATGATGTTCCCTAGATGTTCTTATGCAAACTTGATGTCCATTAAAACAATACTTGATGTCCTCAAATACAATACTTGATGTCTATTCATGCTCACATGCTCACCAAAGTTTCATACTCATGTGATCCATTCCCTATATATATATATATATATATATAGGAAAATCGGATTCTAATATTCCCTACTTTTGCAAATTGGGTCCCTACTTTCACTTTAGAGTGGTCTCATTACTTTCAGATTCTGGTGGTCCAAAAAAAATATAATTGGATTTGAGTGGGCCGCCGCCGAGTTGAGTGGTAGTGATTAGGTGGTTTTCTGACATGACACATTAAAGTCAACCCGGTCAAACACATGGCCAATGTGCCATGTCAGAAAACCACCGAGTCACCACCACTCAACTAGCGCCCCACTCAAATCCAATTATGTTTTTTTAGACAACTGTAATACAAAAAAAATAGGACCACCATCATTCAATTTACAAAAGTCAGGATTATAAGAATCCAATTTTCCTATATATAAATATATAAATATATATATATATATATATATATATTTATATATTTATATATATATATATATATATGGTATTATAATAATAGCAGCGATCAATAACTCATAAACATAGCGACCAACACAGCGTGATTATAACCTAGTCGATCACAATCTTGAATTTTTTTTAAAAAAATTAAAATCTGCGATCGATTAATTGCGACCGATACACAGCGGCCGATACCGTATCGGTCGCTGCTTAGCGACCGATATGTATCGGTCGCCGCTTTAACTATCGGTTGCCCGGTTTGGAAAACGACGGATATCCAGCGACCGATACATATCATTCGCTGATATCGGTCGCACGCCCTATCTAGCAACCGATAGAGGCCCATAGCGACCGATATTAACAGTCGCCGTGGGCCTATTTTGTTGTAGTGATTGAAAGAAACTAAAATAACCTTAATGCATTCTAAGGAACCCATTTCTCTTGAGGGTTTAGCTAACCATCTCCGTATTGAGGAGGAATTGTGAATGCAGGATGACACCAAGGAGAATCCCTCCAAGGTTCATGTAGTTCAAGAGAACACAAGAGGAACAAAGAACAACAATAAGTTTGAGAACAAGAGCAACAAGAAACCAAAAATGGTTTGTTGGGAATGCGACAAGCCGGGCCACCCCAAGAGGGAATGTCCAGTTTGGAGGAAAAAGCACGGGTTATCAAACAACAATACTAAGAATCATGGTGGTAAGAAGGAGTCCAATGGACCCATCGTCGCCATGATAAAAGACCAAATTAATGTCGTTTCTAACGACGACATTGGTGGGTTGATTCAGGCGCGGCAAGGGACGTGTGCATTGAACGTTCTCTCTTAAGGACCATCCAACCCGCCGATAAGGGAAGGAAGCTCTTTATGGGCAACAACTCCCTGGTCAAGGTGGAAGGAATCTATTCTATCTATGCTATATATTAAACAATTGTTGTGTTTACTTGTCCGGGAGCGATTTGCGGAGAATTGCTTACTGAAGGCCGTGGATTAAACCTCTCCATTAATCTCAACCATCAACATAAATTGGCAATTAAATTAAATCATTTTTTATATAATTTTGCTTTGACCACTTTTTGCAAAACCACCCAATACCCACGAAAACTACCCAATACATCACTACCCTCGCCACTCCCTATTATAACTTCTTTACCTCTTTCTTATTAACCGCCATAATCCATCTCGAACAACTTCCCCACTTACTTTCACTATCTCTTTCTCTTATTACTATGCCCCTGTAGTGTACAACAACAATATTAACACGGCCCAATCAAATTTCATAAATGGTTGAATTGATCAAGCACAATATATTTGTGTATGTTGGCCACTCAAATATTACCTTATTAGTTGTTGCATGTGTTAGAATTTGGGATTGAGAATAGCTTTGAGGCGTGAATGAATTACTATCTTTAAGATAAGATTTTGCCCCTAATGCAATATCGTGTCTCCAGTATATAACAAAGCACCTGGATTGACATATAAATATATATTCAATCCCCCTGTTGAGCAGTTCTAGATGGATAAGGATGATGATGCTGATACAATGCTTTTTGGACAGGATTGACGGTTTGGCAGTTAATCCTGTCCAACTGCATTAAACTTTTAAAAGGAAACCCTAAAATAATAATGAATGTTATTTAGTTGTTTGCTCCTAAAGCTCCGAGCTCACGTGCTAAGTGCCAAGTGTGCCTAATAAGCGCCAAAAGCGCCCTACAATTACGCCAAGTGCGAAAGCATTGAACCTTAACCCAAGCATAGACTAGCCCAGTCCAGAGTTTATTTACTTATAAACTCATGACTCCTTATCTTATAAAGAGCCATAGGTTATTTTATTTTCCCCATGAGGGACAATAAATAGGAAACCTATTTATATTTTCTAGGAGCTAGAGACAACCCTATTCTATCCATGTAGGACATATGATAGAATCAATACATTTATTTCCTTATTATTTTCACTAACTATTCAACGGCATTTATTTATGTTAGACTCTCTCATATCTTTTTCCGCTCAGCTCTCAGATGCCCAACCTTATCATCATCATCTAAGCAACTCAGTTCGACAATGTGCTGCATGTATTGAAAATCATTTTGTCCGTAGCATTTTTGTTGGAGTTTGGTAAGGAACAATTGTAAGTTTTTCAAATTTTGTCCTATTCTTTTTTTTTTCTTTGGCCTGTGTTTACTGTTTCATTGGTGCGCTGTTGATTGAAGGTCATGTATGTATGTTATCAAGTTCATCTATGACATGATAAATATCAGTAGCTAGAAATTTACATGTTTACACATTTTAATATTGGTCTGTTGGATGTTGAAATCAATTTACTGTTTCATTTTCTGCATGATACACATAATAAATATCAATAGTATGACATACTCCCTCCGTTTCATATTAATTGTCATAATTGCAAGGTCTCTAATGTCACTATTTGATTGATAAATTCTTACATAATATGTATTAACAATTGCAATAATATATTTTTATGATAATATTTTTTGTTACGAATCTAATGATGGTAATTTATATAGCAACTCATTATATATATTGAGAAATTTATAGTTAAAATTTTTGAAATTTGACGGCATAATTTTTAAAAACGACAATTAATATGAAACGGAAGGAGTAATAAATATCAAATTAGTAAAAGCAACTAAATCATGTTGATGCATGCTATATGAATATATGATAAAAAAATCTAAATCCTGCCTCCTGTGCACTTACATAATTAATACTATTGTAACAATGATCAAATTTGTAAAAATGAACAAAATCACGTACAAATTAATCTTTATTTCATGAAATTTACTACTATAAAATATAGGGAAATTGGGCTTTCGATTTGGTGATGAATAATATGAACTTTCGATTTGGTGATGAATAATATGAACTTTGACCCCCTGTTGCCCCCAATAACACGCCATCGAGTTAAGTTTTACTTAACTCGGTAGCGGTCCCAGCTGACGGCGGAGGGATGAATTTATTCAATTTTAACTTGCTCAATCAGCATTAATTATCCACGTCAGCCCCCCCTCTCTCTCCGTTGCAGATTTCCAGACCCCCCAAACTTCTTCTTCTTCCTTCTTCCATCATCACCCTCATCCATCTCCACCACTACAAAACTTTCAAACCACTATTACTACCACCACACCTCACCATCGCAGCCACCAAAAAACCACCTAACCACCTTCACTTCCACCACCATCCGCCCCAAAACACCAAAACCTCCTCATGGCCCACCGGCACCGCCACTTTTGCTTCCCTCTCCACAACCGCCACCACTACTGCCGCCGGATGCAGGTTTTTATCCTTCTTATCTTCTGCTTTTCTTCCTTTTTCAATCGACTATCAGCAACTGGGTTCCCATTTTCTGTTCAAAATCATGACTTTCTTCTTATCAGTGGGTTGTAATTCCTGCTTTCTAGATCATTTGGGCAACTGGGTTCCAGTTTTTTTCTCAGTTTTTGTTTCAATTTTGTAGCTTCTGTGGTTTCTTAGCTAGTTTGGAGTTACTGAAGGATATTTACTTGTAAATGGGCAATAAGTTTTGTTCTTGATTGGAGGAGCTTGACATGTAGAATCTTAGTAACTTATGCTGAGAAATGAATTCTAATCCCTTATTTTCTATCAACATGGAACAAGATTTTGTGTGTGTGTTGGGGAAGAACAAGGATGTGAATGTCACCTAATTATGTTCTCTGTCACACTTCTACTCAACTGGGTTTCCACCTTTATCTGTCAATTTCAGACCATGTTTTGTATATCCTGCTTCTGAGATCATTTGGGCAAGTGGGTTCCTCTTGTTTCTCAGTTTTTGTTTCAAATTTGTAGCTTTTGTGGCTTGTTAGCTGGTTTGGAATTACTCAAGTGCATTTGGATACAAAGTCCAGATTTGTAGAGGAGAGAGAAAAATTTCAACAATGGTGTTTTGGGGCGGATGGTGGTGGAAGTGAAGGTGGTTGGGTGGTTTTTTGGTAGCTGCAATGGTGAGGTGTGCTGGTAGCTAGTAATGGTGGTTTGAAAGTTTTGTAGTGGTGGAGATGGATGAGGGTGATGATGGAAGAAGGAGGAAGAAGAAGAGAGAGAGAAAGAGAGAGAGGGGGAGAGAGAGAGAGAGAGAGAGGAGAGAAGGGGGGGGGGGGAGGGGGCGTTTACGTGGACAATTAATGCTGATTGGGCAATTCAAAATTGACTAAATTCATCCCTCCGCCGCCAGCGAGGACCGCCACCGAGTTAAGTATAGGGGGTCAAAGTTCATATTATTCACCACCAAATCGAAAGTTCGTATTATTAAATCTTATATGGCCAAAAGTTCGTATTATTAGAATCCAATACTATTATAATATATCATTTTCAATATAAAAAATAGATTAAGGTAAAACTAAAAAAAATACTAAACTATAAAACTCACATTGTATGCTTTCTTCAATAATTGTAAGAAGGAAATAATTTTTATGGTAACATTACTATATAAAATTGAAATGATAAAATGAATTAAATTAATATTTACACAAGTGATTTAGGCATCATATTTTATCAATTTTCTCTAAAAATGATATTTTCTTAGTACTTAATAGCTCACATCCTGAGTTACCTTCAATTCTTGGTTCAGGTTGGAACATTGAGTCAGTTAATACGGAGAGCAACACTTGATTCGACATCCTCCCAAACTTATAGAGCTATGAATTAGAATTGTTGTTCGGGACAGTTTCTGTACGTTGATGTTTCACTCTATGCTTTGTTCTATCCATGTTAACAAAAGTCAACAATTTTGTATGGTTAATTATGAGGAGTGGATTAAATTACATAATTATTTATATAGATTACACATTTTTCTTTTTTTCATACCCTATTTCTATATTTATTGAAATTTTATATTGAGTTAATTCAAGGTACAATTTAACCTTACCCATATATATGATGTTTACTTCACTTTATTAATGTGCAACAACTACAATTTTATTGACCCCCCAAAACAAATGAAATATGTAATACATAATCACATGTAATACAATTTTTTATACTCACATATTAAACAAAGTTGGCAATTTCGTGTGGTTATATTTGAGGTGTGGTGCAAATTAAATATAACTTTTATAAATTATTTCTTTTTTTTCTTACCCTATTCCTATATTTGTTGAAACACATAATAAACTAGTCGCTATATTATACCAAGTAATTCATTTTTTCACATCCCCTATTTCACTTTTTTTTTTTCTTACGACTCTTATTCACATTTTTCTCATGTTATACATATTTTTTGTGCTTACGGAAATTTATTTCAATTTCTTATTTTCATCCATTTTAAAGTATAGATTTTTATTTTGCTTCCAAGTCTTACTGACATACCACCGAAACCCTAGTACTGAAATATCAAAACTTTATTTTTTTTTTGACATTGCACTATTTCACCTTTTTATAAAAGTTATATTTTGCTTCCAACTCTTATTGACCTTCTCCATTCCTTCTCTTGATGTAAATAGAAATCTTGCTTCTATCAAGTTATCCCCCTGATAGCTTCATCTCAAATGTTACTATAAAACCTATTTTCCCATAAGAAATCTATATTATATATAATTATAAATTATTTCTCATTCATGTTATGCCTGCAACAATATATTTTTTATAAAAAAATTCTATAAAAATACCATCTTACTCAACCATTCCCTTGCATCTTCCTCTATAATATTGTTCATATTATTTTTTATCCTAAATATTAAAATAGATTTTCGTTGTCTTACTTTTTACTCTATTGCTATTAGGACAACAATATGACAATTAATTCTTTTAGAAGGCTGTTGCGTTATAAGGAGGCACGCCTTAATGCTAGATGGAGGTTGTTCACTAAGAGGTGTAGGGATGTCAATCATCCTAGATTTATTCACGAACGTCGACGGTATGAAGATGAAGCTAGATTGCATAACGTCACATTGTCCCAGACGGGAAGGAATCCCTCACTTAGAAAGTTTACCCAACGGTGGACATTTACCGGAACCATGACATGTTGTCCTCATTGTCATGCAATCATGTGCCGTGACGAAAAGGTGCGTGACAGTAGCCATGTTGCACCTCGCTTCAGGATATGCTGTCACTTTGGTCATGTGAGATTACCTTCCTCACCTGCACCACCACCTCTACTACATTCATTGTTCAACGATCGAAATTTTATGCAGAACATACGATTCTATAACTCTATGTTGTCTTTTACTTCATTGGGAGCATGTATTGACTACTCTGTTATGAATGGGCATGGCCCATACACATTTTGTATAAGTGGAGAAAATTATCATCGCATTGGTTCTTTGTTGCCAACAGAAGGGCATGCTCCGAAGTTTGCACAACTTTATATATATGACACACAACATGAGTTACAAAATAGAGTAGCTACTCTTGGCAACGGAAATACTTTGAATGGTGTCAATCCATCAATCTTAGAAGCCTTATAGCATATGTTGAACAGTTGTAATCCTTATGTCCAAGTATTTCGATAAGCAAGAGATATGATGGCCGAAAATGACGTCCATAATATGTCTATTCGCATCATCAAAGCAAGATCAGGGGGGAATACATCACACCACGTGTTGATGAAGTTGCAGCACTTATCGTTGGTGGTGAAGGTGTAGAGGCCGTTGGTCCTAATATCATATTGCACACTATGGATGGTAATTTACAAAGGATTTATGGAACGCATCCTTCTTATATGACATTACAATATCCACTTTTATTTCCTTATGGCACCGATGGATGGGTAAGGGGTATTCCTTTAATTGAGGACTCAAGTCGTCATCGTGAGGGTGTCACGATGCTTCAATATTATGCATATCTTATACAATTCAGAGTGCGCGAAGTTAACATTTTGCTTTTTGGCGGGAGACTGTTCAATTTATAGTTGACTGTTACACTGTCATTGAGCAAGGACGACTCATGTACATACGAACACAACAAGCCAAGCTGCGCATTGAGTTGTACACTGGTTTACAAGATGCTATCACTGCTGGAGAATCAGATGCCAATGCTATTGGACGACGGTGTATTTTACCTTCATCTTTTACTGGGGTCCATGTTACATGAGGAAGCATTTTCTTGATGCAACGGCAATATGTGCGTATGTTGGGTACCCGGATTTCTTCATAACATTTACATGCAATCCAGAATGGCCTGAAATCAAGGAAGCACTCGCCACCCAACCTGGGCAACGTGCCAGTGATAGACCAGATATTATCGCTCGTGTTTTGCGACTAAGACTTCAAGAGCTCATGCGAGATTTCAAAGAGAAAAATATATTCGGCACTGTTGTCGCATGTATGTTTCAATATTTTAGCAATCTTAATATTAATATCTGTAAAAAGTTTTTACGTAAATACATTCTGTAACTCCATTCTTTCTACTTTTATTGCATGTTATATATATATATATATATATATATATATATATATATATATATATATATATATATATATATATATATATATATATATATATATATATATTATTGAATTCCAAAAGCGTGGTTTACCCCATGCTCATACACTCCTCACCCTTGCTGCCGAAGATAAACCCACTTGCTCAGAAGAAATTGATTCTTTTATTTGTGCTAAGCTTCCTGATGAACATGATGACCCATTTGCATATGAAAGTGTTAGGAGGCTGTTGGAATATGTGTTTCAATTCTTGTCTTCTTGATTCTTGTTTTTTGTTAGTTAGGTTTAGGTGGTTTTGTTGTATAAATACCAATGCTTTGTTGTTGTACAAACAGAGAGGCTTATTGTACAAGAACAGAGATTACAATAAACTTCCTCCACTTTGTCATTCAATTTTCTCTCTCTGTTCTCTATTTTCCTTTCCCTCTCTCTCTCTTTATCACATTCCTTGGTAAATATTAACATGGTATCAGAGCACAACTGGCTACTGATCTGATTATCTTCCATCTTCTCTTCTCTTCTCTTCTCTTCTATCATTCCCTCTGATTAAATCAATCTAATTCTTTGCCCACTCAGATCTGGCTTCCCTCTGTAAAGATATTTTACACCACACAAAAGGATCTTCTTCTCTTTCCAGCTTCTGGGATAAAATGAAAGCCTGCGAATGCGTTGCTACATAAAAAAAAAAAAGAAAAAAAAGCCCACCAATGTCGTGTAATCAAGGAGGTCGGAATACTGTATTTGAAGCCCTCCAAGAACTCAAGAAAGAATCATCAGCTGTGGATACCATCAGACAACCGTTGGCTCCGGCCGATAGAAATCACAATGCCATCACCACCGCCACAACCACCGCAAGCGCCGCCGGCCCACGGCAGCCCCGGTTTAGTCGGATCGCCATCGTCATCGGCAACGGCCTCGCCGGTTTCTCCACCGCCACGAAGCTCCGTTTTCGCCGCCTCAACGTCGCGGCCGCCCTCGGAAATTTCCGAACCTCAAATCCGAGTCAAACTCAACCACATCCATGTCTGATCTAAACCTTCGTTGTTCCTCGATTTGTCCCTCTTGCTGACTCTTAGGGTTTGCAATTGGGACTTCTTTTCGGTCGATTATGATTCCCTCAATGTCGCGATTGCGTGTCGAGGGAGGGAATTAGGGTTTGTGGAGTCCCATGGCAGGAATGTTAGGGTGAGAGGTGCTTCGTGTGTGGATGCCACACTTGATTTGGATGGATTGGAGGTTCTGCATGATTTCGTGTTCTTGATTGAGGATATTGTTGCTGGTTTTGTGCCGTTTGGTACTGTTTTGATGGTTAAGGGGGAGCTTGGGTTTTTCTTGTTCAAGACTCTGATTCAGGCTAAAATGGCACGTGTGGTGCCGTCGATGGACGCGATGATGAAGGTGTTTTGCACTCATACGGAGCCCAATTAATCTTACTTTCTTCCATCATTCGGCTCCACTGAGTTCTTCCATGTCTACATCCAATTTACCCACTATTAGGAGTTGTGGTGATGGCGAGGAAGTTATTGGAGTTCGAGTTCAAGATCTCAAGCTTGCATTGCCCTTCATTGATTCCATCGGCAGTAAAAGCAACCATGATAGTTCAATATGTCAACAATATGCCCAAGACACTCCCTGGATATTCTTGGCAAATTGGGGGTTTTGTCACCCTCCAATCTGAGGGGGGGGTGTTGGAATATGTGTTTCAATTCTTGTCTTCTTGATTCTTGTTTTGTTGTTAGTTAGGTTTAGGTGGTTTTGTTGTATTAATACCAATGTTTTATTGTTGCACAAATAGAGAGGCTTATTGTACAAGAACAGAGATTACAATAAACTTCCTCCAATTTGTCATTCAATTTTCTCTCTCTATTCTCTATTTTCCTTTCCCTCTCTCTCTTTATCACATTCCTTGGTAAATATTAACAGAGGCACATGATACATGGTCCATGTGGCCGAGATGTTGAGTATTCTCCATGTATGGATGGATCATTTTGCATGAAACACTACCCAAAACTCTTTTCTAACGAGACCGTTATTAAGGAGAATGGATTCGTTAAGTATCGACGTAGAGATGATGGGAGGGGATTTTTTATAGGTCCTAAACGTATTGATAATTGATGGGTTGTTCCTTACAATCGAGATTTGTGTGTGAAGTATGATGCGCATATTAACGTTGAGCATTGTGCGCAAAAGAAAGTTATCAAATACTTACACAAATACATGCATAATGGTCCTGATCGAGCGACATTTGTACTAGAGGAAAACAGTACATCTAATCAACAAGGAAACGCGCCTCAACAGATTGAAGTGGATGAAATTAAGCAATATCTATATGGTAGATATGTTTCTGCTATTGAAGCATCTTGGAGAATATTTGAATTTGAAATAACTCATCGCTATCCATCGGTACAAATGCTCCAATATCATTTACGAAGGGAACACCAAATTGTTTTCAACGACGATGCTTCGTTGGATGATGTCTTTGATCTGGCTCAATCGCGAGTCAGCATGCTTATGGCATGGTCTCAAGCTAATGTTGTCGACCCTCATGCAAACAATTACACTTATGTTGAATTCCCGATTTACTATGTTTGGAATAACAGTAACAAAGTATGGACTACACGTCAACAACGTGTTGGTGGTGGAAGGCTTCCCTTTGCAAATCCTTACTCAGGAGAACGATATTACTTGAGAATGCTTCTTACTATTGTTCATGGGGCAATGTGTTTTGAGGACATCAGAACTGTCGCGGGCACGCTATACCCTACATTCCGTGAGGCTTGCTTGGCACGAGGATTGCTTGACGATAATAGTGAATGGGATGAAGTTCTCACGTAAGCGTGACATACATGGGCTATCCGACTCCAACTACGAAGTATGTTTTGCTCCATTCTTATGTATAATGAAATTGCTCAACCTGACATTTTATGGGAAGGCTATTGGAAAGACATGAGCGATGACTTAGAACGAAGATTGCAACGTCAACATCATAATGTTAATTTCAATTTAAGTATTGAAGCGAGGAAAAATCTTGGGTTACATGAACTGAAGATCATTCTAAACAGAAATAGGCGTTCATTGAAAGACTTCCCTCCAATGCCATTACCTTGTGTTGATAGTGTACAACGCGTAACTAATCGACTAATTATAGAGCAACTTGACTATGACATTCTAAAAGAAGCCGATCAGTATAATTTGATGCTTCCTACACTAAATTTTAGCAAGTGGAGGTCTTTAAAGCCATCATTAATGCCAATGCTTTTAACACAAATTTGTTTTAATTATTTTAATTTGTTTTAATTTGTGTCCTCCATATATCATTCTATAAACTTACTCAATTTATTTTGATTATTTTTTATCTTTATTATTAGAGTAGAATCTTGTACTTAGCTTATGAAAAGGTCAAGGTTTTGGTAAGCCGCGCAGAAATTTGTGTTCGGGTAATTTTGGGTCTATGAAATCGGTCGTTCGATCATAAATTATTATCTGGACCCTGTTGATATGCAATCCGAACACTGATACCATACCCGAATCCCAGATGTCCAATGTCCAGACCCGGATGTCCAGTGTTCGAATTGTATATAAAGGCAATGTCATACTTTTTGCGTTGCAATGACTGAAAATTGTATGACTCTTAGATGTCTGAATTGTCCGATGTCCAGATCGTACATAAAGATAATTAAAGCCTAACGCAAGTTTGCTCACAGATTGGGTTTGGACATTGTTCGAAATGATCGAACCTAGATTTCTCATCAAAATTCGGACAACACGACCCTTGTTTTCCTTAGCAGGGCTCGACTGGGTTAAACCGGACAATGACCGATTGACCAATTTTTAAATTCGAACGAACTTTTGGTGACCGTACCCAAATTTTTCTGGATCGAACTAAATCGGGTTATCGATTCTTTCAAAATTTTGTCAGCCCTAATTGTTGGTATTGATTTTCTTTATTGATGAAGCTAAGAGAGTTGGGCAAATTTTTCCGGAAAGATTTTTCTAAAAATGTGCATTTTACAATGTTTGGTTAAAGTTGCAAATTCTCTCCAAAATATATTTAAAATGTCTAAGCTACCCATATTTATAATTAGACTTCAGAAAATATAGTGGAAAAATATGTATAATTAAAATTGATTGTAACCATTGGATTTGAAGCTCCATCACCATAATATATAAACGAGACCAATATATTGGTAATGTCGGTGAGCCTACAAGATAGATAACTGCTTTTTAAAACTTGAATAGTTTCACTGAACGACCTCCAGCTATCTCACCAATGACTTATCCACGACATTTCCTTAAAGTCTCATTTTCATGAGTAGATGCTAGATATATTCAAAACCGTCTCAATATTTTTTAGAGTTATTGAATATAAGTCGATTATTCAATTGTGTTCAGTATTCTTTGCCCCTTTTTTTATCGCTAAAAGTATTTTACCTTGTTATCCGGCTCTAGCTCACTATTGTAAAGAAAAATAATGGCAAATGAGTTTGTACATCTCTAATATGATATATTTTGATGATAAAACCAATAATTAGGAGTGAAAAATACAAAATAGAAAGTTGTAATAGTAAAAAAAGTATGATTAATGTACAAAATTGTTAGTGTTTATTGATTTGATAAACAAGTTGGGCAATTTAGGTTTGGGTCTAGTAGGACCCGCTAAATTTCCGATTTTCAGGGTTGGAGAAAACAATGAGATGGAACGAGGTAACCACGAAAGATGGGGGATCACTTGGGTGGCTAGGAGTCGAGGGCAAGTCCGTCTCCCCTTAAGACTTATTCACTAAACCGTGAAAAGAATCAAGGGTAAAACCTAACTTCTTGTAAGAAAAGTTACAAGATTTCTCAAAGGACTCAAAGAGTTCCTGAAGTCAACACCTTAAGAATATGTTGAATGCTCTCTAGAAAGGAAGAAGGAGATGATTGAGGGTGTGGATGAATGTGGAATTCATCCACCTTATATAGAGAACTTTTGGAGCCAAAGGGATTCAAAACTTACCAATTGCATTAGGCATAATCCAAGGGATTTGAGTTGAATAATCTTGATGAGAAATCATAACTGATTTCTCAGTCAATATCATCCAACAACATGCCTAAATACATTTCACCACGTGGCATAAATCAAGGGATTTCAAAATCAATCTCGACTGTGATCAACACGGATCGTGTTAGATCAACACGGTCTGTGTTGAAGCCAATACGACCCGTGCTGGATCAACACGGTCCGTATTGATCCTGTGCACATTTTCTGTGCTCTTTGGACGTCAACACGGGTCGTGTCATACTAAGTACGATCCGTGTTGAGTCCCTTTTCTTTGTTAAGCTTATAGTCGACCTTTCCGGTCGATCCTATGCTTATAACTTATATTTTATGCCTCTTAACTCTTGAAATACTCCAACAATCCCCCACCATTTCAAGAGTACCACTTGAAATATCCCGGGATTCCTCACTTGGGCAAATTACCCGCGCCATACATGGCAACTTCTAGAAAGATTCAACACCCGAGAAATCGAGGAGTTGTTATGCGTCGTGAAAGTGTCTCCCGACTTGAACCTTCACTTAGTGTATGTAAATTCAATTAGTTTGAATGCATAAGTAGACAAGTCTTTGAACTTTACATCCTTATTTAACTAATGGGATACATATCACACACACAACCCAAAACCTTGCTTAAAAATAAAGACACTATTTTACAATCGACCATGTGTCCCATACCCTCCACGAGAACCATCGAGCCCAGCCCTAGGCTATCCGAAGCGGCCCACTTCACGTCCTCGCATAGCAGACTTTTACGCCCCGTAATAGAGCTCCCCATCCCATCGATTCAAAGTCTATGAATGAGTCATAGACTCAAACCTCTTGAACATTACGGTTCTTGAGCATCACCTTGTCTTTGTGATGATTTAACTTGGAAAAATTGATGCTCCCGTTATCGTTCAACGTCGTCGACCATTGAACTTAAGGCTTGACAAGAGGTGTCGAGCGTGAGTTGGAGCTTCGTTGATGATAATCATTTGATTGGGCTAACTTCCATCCCTCTTGATGAGTTTATCACCATTTCCTTGTTCGATCCTTTGGTGAAAGGATCGGCCAAGTTCTCACTTGTCTTAACATAACTTACCGTTATAATTCCATCCTTAATGAGTTGATGGACATAAGCGTGTTGTAACCTGATGTGCCTTGACTTGCCATTGTAGACATGATTATATATACTTGCAATTGTGGCATTGTTGTCACAATAAAGAGTTGTTGGAGGCATGGGCTTTTTCCTTAAAGGAATCTCCAACAACAAGTTTCGTAACCATTCCACCTCTTTACAAGCGGCGGCCAACGCTACGAACTCGGAAGCCATGGTGGAATCCGAAAGACATGCTTGTTTCTTAGAACCCCATGAAATAGCACATCCACCAAGTAGAAACACCCAACTGGAAGTTCAGGTGTAATCATCCTTATCACTTATCCAACTTGCATCGGAGTATCCTTCTAAGACCAAAGGTTCTCCCTTAAAATGTAAGCTATAGTTTTGGGTAAGTTTTAAGTATCCCAAAAACCTCTTAATGGCTTGCCAATGCTCATTGCCTGAGTTGCTAGTAAATCTACTAAGCTTCCCTACCACAAAGGCTATATCCGGCCTTGTACAAGTCATAGCATACATTAAGCTACCTCTGACTTTAGCATACTCCAATTGGGCAATAGGCCTACCATCGTTTTTACTTAGTTCGATGCTTGGATCAAATGGGATAGTAGCTACATAGGAGCTCTTATGAAACTTTCCTAACACCTTTTCCACATAGTGTGATTGTGTTAGACTTATTTCATCATTATTTCTAATGATCTTGATACCAGGTATCACATCCGCTTCTCCCAAGTCCTTCATAGAGAACTTAACTAATAGAAAACTTTTAGTTTTCTCAACTTGTTCCATGTCGGTACCAAATATCAACATGTCATCAACATATAGGCATATGATCACCCTTTTTCCATTCTCAAACTTAGAATAGAAACACTTATCTGACTCATTAATTTTAAAGCCAAATCCAAGCATTACTTCATCAAATTTGTGATGCCATTGCTTAGGTCCTTGCTTTAGACCATACAAAGATTTTATGAGTTTACATACTTTCTTCTCATGACCCTTTTCAACAAACCCCTCGGGTTGTTCCATATACACCTCCTCTTCTTGTTCTCCATTTAAAAATGTCGTCTTGACATCCATTTGATGGATTACTAGCTTATGGATTGTGGCTAAAGCTATAAGTACTCTTATAGTAGCAATCCTAGCCACGGGTGTATAAGTATCAAAGTAATCGATACCATATCTTTGGGTAAAACCCCTTACTACTAACCAAGCTTTAAACCTTTATATGGTACCAGGTACTTTCTTTTTGCGCTTAAAGATCCATTTTGATGTAACTGATTTACATCCCGGTGGTAAATCTACTAAAATCCAAACATTATTTTCCTTAATGGAGTCTATCTCATCTTGTACCGCTTCCTTCCAAAAGGAAGCATCTTGTGACTCCATGGCCTCTTTGAAAATTTTAGGATCCCCATCTACATTGTAGATGTAGGGAGTCTTATACTCAATAGAGTTCCTATTTCCCTCAACTAAATAGACAAAGAAATCCGAGCTATAATAATTGGATTTCCTTGTCCTCTTACTCCTCCTTATTTCCTCAGCATCTTGTTGAGTTTCTTGAATAGCATCCTTTGGAATCATGTCATGCATGACATCCTTGGGTCTAGGAATTGAAGAGAATCGAGTCTCATCAAAAATTGCATCTATTGAATCTATTACGGTATTCACCGTTATGTAGTCATTTGGTTCGATGACCATAAACCTATAGGCTTTGCTTTCAAAAGCATAGCCTATAAAGATACATTCAATTCCTCTTTCACCCAATTTTCTTTTCTTTGGTTCCAGGACCCTTACAATGGCCCAATACCCCCATACTCTAAAGTGTTTTAGAGTTGGCTTTCTTTTATTCCAAAGTTTATATGGGGTCTTAAGGTTCCCTTTGAGAGGAACTCTATTTAAAATATAACAAGTCGTTAATAAGGCTTCACCCCAAAATCATTCACTTAAACTGGATTAAGATATCATGGGGTTAACCATTTCTTTCAAAGTCCTATTTTTCCTTTCGGCCACACCATTTTGTTGAGGTGTGTAAGGTGTCGTTGTCTCATGCACCACACCACAACCTTGAATATAAATTGGATCATAAAATTCACTACCCCTAGAATCTTAATCTTTTTATTTGGGCCTCACATTGTAACTTACTTTTAGCTTTGTAAATATTAAACTTGTCTAAAGTTTCATCATTTGAATGCAAAAGAAATACTTGACAATACTTAGAAAAGTCATCAATGAAAGTCACATAGTATCTTTTACCTCCTATAGAAGGAGTGCTATGGAAATCTCCTAAATCACTATGAATCAATTCAAGCAATTTAGAATTTCTCATAATACTTGGAAAGGAACTTTTAGTGATCTTAGTTAACATGCATGTTCTACACTTCTCTATCTTATCATCCAAAGTTGAAATTAAATCAAGATTAGACATGAATTTAATTTTCTTATAATTAACATGTCCAAGTCTCAAATGCCATAAAGAAGAACAAGAACCAATCAAGTAAACGGAAACATCATTCGTATTGCCACTTGTAGCGTTTAGCTTGAACATATCACCACATGCATAACCTTTACCTACAAAGACCCTCCCTTCGACAAAACATAGTTGTCCCCTTCATACACTTGCTTAAACCCAAACTTACTTAAGAGAAAACCCGAAACAAGATTCTTCATATTTCCGGAACTAAATACACATCGTTTAAGAGCAATGTTTTCCGGAAGTAAATACAAGTCAACTTGTCCTACTAGCAAATACCCGCGCGTTGTTGCGGTACAAATTTAAAAAAAAAAACTCAAGTGTTGTTTGAGATTATCTTAGTCATGCATGTATCACGATGATGTAATATAGATGAAGTCTATAAATAAAACTATACTGAGTAAACAGAAATTAATTGTAGAAAGTGTAGTATACTATGCAGCTACTTACAGAAAGTTCAAAAAATACATAGAAACATGTCCTTATAAAGGAACTTAAAGGGGAGAGGGAGATGATTATAGTGTAATTAGGGAAGCAAATATGAAAATATTAATGACAATGCATTCTCATAATTGGGGTCTGGGTATGTCATTGAAAATTTCTCGGTAGACAATATTTTTGGTGACATTATAAGGGATATTGCCCTATTGCAGATTAAAACGTTCAATGCAGATGGTGAAGGTACTCGAGAGACAGCAACATATAGTTGCCCATGGGAGAAGACAAGTTTCGGAAGGTATATTCCAACACGTCGCAAAGTTTGACCTTGACTTTTGTTGATTGTCATTGCAAAAGCCAATTTTATAGGGAATTGGCGCCTTTTGAACGCAAATGGTGTGTCAGTCGAAGATGGAGTCAAGTCAAGACGGGGAATGAGAACCTTGTGCCCGCATCCTGAAATTATTTTAGCTTCCAAAACCTTACTCCCAAGTCGTTCAATAATCAAGCGCGTGCCATTGCATAAGCCTAAATATGGGTCAAGATTCCTCAACAACACAACAAGTGTACTAACTTTTAATTGGATTTCATGGTTTGGCAAGCCTGAGATACTTAACCCATGCAATATCTCTGATGGGTGAATGTCATCAATGTTGGGATGTTCATTGCTTTCTTGAAATGTATCTGAACTAAAATAAGTGCAAGATTCCCCGGGAAGCATGGCTAACATCTGCATGTTCAACTTGTCAACATCATCATTAGTAGGAGTAAGTATACAACGTTCTTCCATATAAGAGGCATCATTGTATTTTGTGGATAAATCAGGGTAAATTTCTGATATCAAGGTGCTCAAACCTTCATTGTCATTGGGTATAAGGAACTCTGGGGGAATTTGTATCCAATTGGGTTCACCTCCTTCTTCCAACGATACACTTTCCAAGGTTCCATTACCTATACTCAAGATCCAATCAGCAAATTGTCGCAACTTATCATATTCAGCAGAGTGTAAGCTTGGATCAATAAGTCGCATATTAATCATTAGATGCATGACTGTACAATAATGCCAAAAGCACGATCTTCACAACGATGCTGCAACTGTATCTGCTCGTCCACCTTTTGCAACAACAGGAAGTACTTGCCTAAAGTCACCACCAACACAATTAACTTTCCACTAAATGGGCGATGTTGATTATCACATACATCCCTGAATGTGCGATCCACTGTCTCAAAAACATGACGATGAGTCATTGGGACCTCATCCCAAATGACTAAAGCTGCTCGGAGGATCAACTCAGCCAACTCTGAATTCTTGGAAAAGGAACAGTGTGACGTATATGTAACATTAGTAGGGATCTTGAACATTGAGTGTGCAGTTTTCCCAAAGGGTAACAATAACGCAGCAATTCCAGAAGTTGCTACTGATAAAATAATCTTACCCTGTGAACGAAGTGTAGCAACAATAACTTTCCAAAGATATGTTTTACCTGTCCCACCACACCCATATATGAAAAAACACCCCCCTGTGTTGAAAGCATTGGCATTAATGATGGCTTTAAAGACCTCCACTTGCTAAAATTTAGTGTAGGAAGCATCAAATTATACTGATCGGCTTCTTTTAGAATGTCATAGTTAAGTTGCTCCATAATTAGTCGATTAGTTACGCGTTGTACACTATCAACACAAGGTAATGGCATTGGAGGGAAGTCTTTCAATGAACGCCTATTTCTGTTTAGAATGATCTCCAATTCATGTAACCCAAGATTTTTCCTCGCTTCAATACTTAAATTGAAATCAACATTATGATGTTGACGTTGCAATCTTCGTTCTAAGTCATCGCTCATGTCTTCCCAATAGCCTTCCCATAAAATGTCAGGTTGAGCAATTTCATTATACATAAGAATGGAGCAAAACATACTTCGTAGTTGGAGTGCAGTAGCCCATGTTGCTGCTTCTGTGAGAACTTCATCCCATTCACTATTATCGTCAAGCAATCCTCGTGCCAAGCAAGCCTCACGGAATGTAGGGTATAGCGTGCCCGCGACAGTTCTGATGTCCTCAAAACACATTGCCCCATGAACAATAGTAAGAAGCATTCTCAAGTAATATCGTTCTCCTGAGTAAGGATTTGCAAAGGGAAGCCTTCCAACACCAACACGTTGTTGACGTGTAGTCCATACTTTGTTACTGTTATTCCAAACATAGTAAATCGGGAATTCAACATAAGTGTAATTGTTTGCATGAGGGTCGACAACATTAGCTTGAGACCATGCCATAAGCATGTTGACTCGCGATTGAGCCTGATTAAAGACATCATCCAACGAAGCATCGTCGTTGAAAACAATTTGGTGTTCCCTTCGTAAATGATATTGGAGCATTTGTACCAATGGATAGCGATGAGTTATTTCAAATTCAAATATTCTCCAAGATGCTTCAATAGCAGAAACATATCTACCATATAGATATTGCTTAATTTCATCCACTTCAATCTGTTGAGGCGCGTTTCCTTGTTGATTAGATGTACTGTTTTCCTCTAGTACAAATGTCGCTCGATCAGGACCATTATGCATGTATTTGTGTAAGTATTTGATAACTTTCTTTTGCGCACAATGCTCAACGTTAATATGCGCATCATACTTCACACACAAATCTCGATTGTAAGGAACAACCCATCAATTATCAATACGTTTAGGACCTATAAAAAATCCCCTCCCATCATCTCTACGTCGATACTTAACGAATCCATTCTCCTTAATAACGGTCTTGTTAGGAAAGAGTTTTGGGTAGTGTTTCATGCAAAATGATCCATCCATACATGGAGAATACTCAACATCTCGGCCACATGGACCATGTATCATGTGCTTCTGTTAATATTTACCAAGGAATGTGATAAAGAGAGAGAGGGAAAGGAAAATAGAGAATAGAGAGAGAAAATTGAATGACAAAGTGGAGGAAGTTTATTGTAATCTCTGTTCTTGTACAATAAGCCTCTCTATTTGTGCAACAATAAAACATTGGTATTTATACAACAAAACCACCTAAACCTAACTAACAACAAAACAAGAATCAAGAAGGCAAGAATTGAAACACATATTCCAACACCCCCCCTCAAATTGGAGGGTGATAAAACCCCCAATTTTCCAAGAATATCCAGGGAGTGTCTTGGGCATATTGTTGACATATTGAACTATCATGGTTGCTTTTACTGCCGATGGAATCAATGAAGGGCAGTGCAAGCTTGAGATCTTGAACTCGAACTCCAATAACTTCCTCGCCATCATCACAACTCCTAATAGTGGGTAAATTGGATGTAGACATGGAAGAACTCAGTGGAGCCGAATGATGGAAGAAAGAAAGATTAATTGGGCTCCGTATGAGTGCAAAACACCTTCATCATCGCGTCCATCGACGGCACCACACGTGCCATTTTAGCCTGAATCAGAGTCTTGAACAAGAATAACCCAAGCTCCCCCTTAACCATCAAAACAGTACCAAACGGCACAAAACCAGCAGCAATATCCTCAATCAAGAACACGAAATCATGCAGAACCTCCAATCCATCCAAATCAAGTGTGGCATCCACACACGAAGCACCTCTCGCCCTAACATTCCTGCCATGGGACTCCACAAACCCTAATTCCCTCCCTCGATATGCAATCGCGACATTGAGGGAATCATAATCGACCGAAAAGAAGTCCCAATTGCAAACCCTAAGAGTCAGCGAGAGGGACAAATCGAGGATTAACGAAGGTTTAGATCAGACATGGATGTGGTTGAGTTTGACTCGGATTTGAGGTTCGGAAATTTCCGAGGGCGGCCGCGACGTTGAGGCGGCGAAAACGGAGCTTCGTGGCGGTGGAGAAACCGGCGAGGCCGTTGCCGATGATGATGGCGATCCGACTAAACCGGGGCTGCCGTGGGCCGACGGCGCTTGCGGTGGTTGTGGCGGTGGTGATGGCATTGTGATTTCTATCGGCCGGAGCCAACGGTTGTCTGATGGTATCCACAGCTGATGATTCTTTCTTGAGTTCTTGGAGGGCTTCAAATACAGTATTCCGACCTCCTTGATTAGACGACATTGGTGGGCTTTTTTTTCTTTTTTTTTTTATGTAGCAACGCATTCGCAGGCTTTCATTTTATCCCAGAAGCTGGAAAGAGAAGAAGATCCTTTTGTGTGGTGTAAAATATCTTTACAGAGGGAAGCCAGATCTGAGTGGGCAAAGAATTAGATTGATTTAATCAGAGGGAATCATAGAAGAGAAGAGAAGAGAAGATGGAAGATAATCAGATCAGTAGCCACTTGTGCTCTGATACCATGTTAATATTTACCAAGGAATGTGATAAAGAGAGAGAGGGAAAGGAAAATAGAGAACAGAGAGAGAAAATTGAATGACAAAGTGGAGGAAGTTTATTGTAATCTCTGTTCTTGTACAATAAGCCTCTCTGTTTGTACAACAACAAAGCATTGGTATTTATACAACAAAACCACCTAAACCTAACTAACAAAAAACAAGAATAAAGAAGACAAGAATTGAAACACATATTCCAACAGCCTCCTAACACTTTCATATGCAAATGGGTCATCATGTTCATCAGGAAGCTCAGCACAAATAAAAGAATCAATTTCTTCTGAGCAAGTGGGTTTATCTTCGGCAGCAAGGGTGAGGAGTATATGAGCATGGGGTAAACCACGCTTTTGGAATTCAATAATATATATATATATATATATATATATATATATATATATATATATATATATATATATATATATATATATATATATATATAAAACATGCAATAAAAGTAGAAAGAATGGAGTTACAGAATGATAAACAACATAAGAGTATTATGTATTTAATTAATCATGTATTTACGTAAAAACTTTTTACAGATATTAATATTAAGATTGCTAAAATATTGAAACATACATGCGACAACAGTGCCGAATATATTTTTCTCTTTGAAATCTCGCATGAGCTCTTGAAGTCTTAGTCGCAAAACACGAGCGATAATATCTGGTCTATCACTGGCACGTTGCCCAGGTTGGGTGGCGAGTGCTTCCTTGATTTCAGGCCATTCTGGATTGCATGTAAATGTTATGAAGAAATCCGGGTACCCAACATACGCACATATTGCCATTGCATCAAGAAAATGCTTCCTCATGTAACATGGACCCCCAGTAAAAGATGAAGGTAAAATACACCGTCGTCCAATAGGATTGGCATCTGATTCTCCAGCAGTGATAGCATCTTGTAAACCAGTGTACAACTCAATGCGCAGCTTGGCTTGTTGTGTTCGTATGTACATGAGTCGTCCTTGCTCAATGACAGTGTAACAGTCAACTATAAATTGAACAGTCTCCCGCCAAAAAGCAAAATGTTAACTTCGCGCACTCTGAATTGTATAAGATATGCATAATATTGAAGCATCGTGACACCCTCACGATGACGACTTGAGTCCTCAATTAAAGGAATACCCCTTACCCATCCATCGGTGCCATAAGGAAATAAAAGTGGATATTGTAATGTCATATAAGAAGGATGCGTTCCATAAATCCTTTGTAAATTACCATCCATAGTGTGCAATATGATATTAGGACCAACGGCCTCTACACCTTCACCACCAACGATAAGTGCTGCAACTTCATCAACACGTGGTGTGATGTATTCCCCCCTGATCTTGCTTTGATGATGCGAATAGACATATTATGGACGTCATTTTCGGCCATCATATCTCTCTTATCGAAATACTTGGACATAAGGATTACAACTGTTCAACATATGCTATAAGGCTTCTAAGATTGATGGATTGACACCATTCAAAGTATTTCCGTTGCCAAGAGTAGCTACTCTATTTTGTAACTCATGTTGTGTGTCATATATATAAAGTTGTGCAAACTTCGGAGCATGCCCTTCTGTTGGCAACAAAGAACCAATGCGATGATAATTTTCTCCACTTATACAAAATGTGTATGGGCCATGCCCATTCATATGATAGTCAATACATGCTCCCAATGAAGTAAAAGACAACATAGAGTTATAGAATCGTATGTTCTGCATAAAATTTCGATCGTTGAACAATGAATGTAGTAGAGGTGGTGGTGCAGGTGAGGAAGGTAATCTCACATGACCAAAGTGACAGCATATCCTGAAGCGAGGTGCAACATGGCTACTGTCACGCACCTTTTCGTCACGGCACATGATTGCATGACAATGAGGACAACATGTCATGGTTCCGGTAAATGTCCACCGTTGGGTAAACTTTCTAAGTGAGGGATTCCTTCCCGTCTGGGACAATGTGACGTTATGCAATCTAGCTTCATCTTCATACCGTCGACGTTCGTGAATAAATCTAGGATGATTGACATCCCTACACCTCTTAGTGAACAACCTCCATCTAGCATTAAGGCGTGCCTCCTTATAACGCAACAGCCTTCTAAAAGAATTAATTGTCATATTGTTGTCCTAATAGCAATAGAGTAAAAAGTAAGACAACGAAAATCTATTTTAATATTTAGGATAAAAAATAATATGAACAATATTATAGAGGAAGATGCGAGGGAATGGTTGAGTAAGATGGTATTTTTATAGAATTTTTTTATAAAAAATATATTGTTGCAGGCATAACATGAATGAGAAATAATTTATAATTATATATAATATAGATTTCTTATGGGAAAATAGGTTTTATAGTAACATTTGAGATGAAGCTATCAGGGGGATAACTTGATAGAAGCAAGATTTCTATTTACATCAAGAGAAGGAATGGAGAAGGTCAATAAGAGTTGGAAGCAAAATATAACTTTTATAAAAAGGTGAAATAGTGCAATGTCAAAAAAAAAATAAAGTTTTGATATTTCAGTACTAGGGTTTCGGTGGTATGTCAGTAAGACTTGGAAGCAAAATAAAAATCTATACTTTAAAATGGATGAAAATAAGAAATTGAAATAAATTTCCGTAAGCACAAAAAATATGTATAACATGAGAAAAATGTGAATAAGAGTCGTAAGAAAAAAAAAAAGTGAAATAGGGGATGTGAAAAAATGAATTACTTGGTATAATATAGCGACTAGTTTATTATGTGTTTCAACAAATATAGGAATAGGGTAAGAAAAAAAAGAAATAATTTATAAAAGTTATATTTAATTTGCACCACACCTCAAATATAACCACACGAAATTGCCAACTTTGTTTAATATGTGAGTATAAAAAATTGTATTACATGTGATTATGTATTACATATTTCATTTGTTTTGGGGGGTCAATAAAATTGTAGTTGTTGCACATTAATAAAGTGAAGTAAACATCATATATATGGGTAAGGTTAAATTGTACCTTGAATTAACTCAATATAAAATTTCAATAAATATAGAAATAGGGTATGAAAAAAAGAAAAATGTGTAATCTATATAAATAATTATGTAATTTAATCCACTCCTCATAATTAACCATACAAAATTGTTGACTTTTGTTAACATGGATAGAACAAAGCATAGAGTGAAACATCAACGTACAGAAACTGTCCCGAACAACAATTCTAATTCATAGCTCTATAAGTTTGGGAGGATGTCGAATCAAGTGTTGCTCTCCGTATTAACTGACTCAATGTTCCAACCTGAACCAAGAATTGAAGGTAACTCAGGATGTGAGCTATTAAGTACTAAGACAATATCATTTTTAGAGAAAATTGATAAAATATGATGCCTAAATCACTTGTGTAAATATTAATTTAATTCATTTTATCATTTCAATTTTATATAGTAATGTTACCATAAAAATTATTTCCTTCTTACAATTATTGAAGAAAGCATACAATGTGAGTTTTATAGTTTAGTATTTTTTTTAGTTTTACCTTAATCTATTTTTTATATTGAAAATGATATATTATAATAGTATTGGATTCTAATAATACGAACTTTTGGCCATATAAGATTTAATAATACGAACTTTCGATTTGGTGGTGAATAATATGAACTTTGACCCCCTATACTTAACTCGGTGGCGGTCCTCGCTGGCGGCGGAGGGATGAATTTAGTCAATTTTGAATTGCCCAATCAGCATTAATTGTCCACGTCGCGCCCCTCCCCCTTCTCTCTCTCTCTCTCTCTCTCCCCCTCTCTCTCTTTCTCTCTCTCTTCTTCTTCCTCCTTCTTCCATCATCACCCTCATCCATCTCCACCACTACAAAACTTTCAAACCACCATTACTAGCTACCAGCACACCTCACCATTGCAGCTACCAAAAAACCACCCAACCACCTTCACTTCCACCACCATCCGCCCCAAAACACCATTGTTGAAATTTTTCTCTCCTCTACAAATCTGGACTTTGTATCCAAATGCACTTGAGTAATTCCAAACCAGCTAACAAGCCACAAAAGCTACAAATTTGAAACAAAAACTGAGAAACAAGAGGAACCCACTTGCCCAAATGATCTCAGAAGCAGGATATACAAAACATGGTCCAAATTGTGATAAAGGTGGAACCCAGTTGAGTAGAAGTGTGACAGAGAACATAATTAGGTGACATTCACATCCTTGTTCTTCCCCAACACACACACAAAATCTTGTTCCATGTTGATAGAAAATAAGGGATTAGAATTCATTTCTCAGCATAAGTTACTAAGATTCTACATGTCAAGCTCCTCCAATCAATAAAAAAACTTATTGCCCATTTACAAGTAAATATCCTTCAGTATCTCCAAAATAGCTAAGAAACCACAGAAGCTACAACATTGATACAAAAACTGAGATAAAAACTGGAACCCAGTTGCCCAAATGATCTAGAAAGCAGGAATTACAACCCACTGATAAGAAGAAAGTCATGATTTTGAAATGAAATGGGAACCCGATTCTTGATAGTCGATTGAAAAGGAAGAAAAGCGTAAGATAAGAAGGATAAAACTGCATCCGCGCGTAGTGGTGGCGGTTGTGGAGAGGAAGCAAAGTGGCGGTCTTGGCCATGAGGAGGTTTTGGTGTTTTGGGGCGGATGGTGGTGGAAGTGAAGGTGGTTAGGTGGTTTTTTGGTGGCTGCGATGGTGAGGTGTGGTGGTAGTAATAGTGGTTTGAAAGTTTTGTAGTGGTGGAGATGGATGAGGGTGATGATGGAAGAAGGAAGAAGAAGAAGTTTGGGGGGTCTGGAAATCTGCAACGGAGAGAGAGGGGGGGCTGACGTGGATAATTAATGCTGATTGAGCAAGTTAAAATTGAATAAATTCATCCCTCCGCCGTCAGCTGGGACCGCTACCGAGTTAAGTAAAACTTAACTCGATGGCGTGTTATTGGGGGCAACAGGGGGTCAAAGTTCATATTATTCATCACCAAATCGAAAGTTCATATTATTCATCACCAAATCGAAAGCCCAATTTCCCTATATTTTATAGTAGTAAATTTCATGAAATAAAGATTAATTTGTACGTGATTTTGTTCATTTTTACAAATTTGATCATTGTTACAATAGTATTAATTATGTAAGTGCACAGGAGGCAGGATTTAGATTTTTTTATCATATATTCATATAGCATGCATCAACATGATTTAGTTGCTTTTACTAATTTGATATTTATTACTCCTTCCGTTTCATATTAATTGTCGTTTTTAAAAATTATGCCGTCAAATTTCAAAAATTTTAACTATAAATTTCTCAATATATATAATGAGTTGCTATATAAATTACCATCATTAGATTCGTAACAAAAAATATTATCATAAAAATATATTATTGCAATTGTTAATACATATTATGTAAGAATTTATCAATCAAATAGTGACATTAGAGACCTTGCAATTATGACAATTAATATGAAACGGAGGGAGTATGTCATACTATTGATATTTATTATGTGTATCATGCAGAAAATGAAACAGTAAATTGATTTCAACATCCAACAGACCAATATTAAAATGTGTAAACATGTAAATTTCTAGCTACTGATATTTATCATGTCATAGATGAACTTGATAACATACATACATGACCTTCAATCAACAGCGCACCAATGAAACAGTAAACACAGGCCAAAGAAAAAAAAAAAGAATAGGACAAAATTTGAAAAACTTACAATTGTTCCTTACCAAACTCCAACAAAAATGCTACGGACAAAATGATTTTCAATACATGCAGCACATTGTCGAACTGAGTTGCTTAGATGATGATGATAAGGTTGGGCATCTGAGAGCTGAGCGGAAAAAGATATGAGAGAGTCTAACATAAATAAATGCCGTTGAATAGTTAGTGAAAATAATAAGGAAATAAATGTATTGATTCTATCATATGTCCTACATGGATAGAATAGGGTTGTCTCTAGCTCCTAGAAAATATAAATAGGTTTCCTATTTATTGTCCCTCATGGGGAAAATAAAATAACCTATGGCTCTTTATAAGATAAGGAGTCATGAGTTTATAAGTAAATAAACTCTGGACTGGGCTAGTCTATGCTTGGGTTAAGGTTCAATGCTTTCGCACACGCGCGCGCGGCGTGGGCTGTAGGGCGCTTTTGGCGCTTATTAGGCACACTTGGCACTTAGCACGTGAGCTCGGAGCTTTAGGAGCAAACAACTAAATAACATTCATTATTATTTTAGGGTTTCCTTTTAAAAGTTTAATGCAGTTGGACAGGATTAACTGCCAAACCGTCAATCCTGTCCAAAAAGCATTGTATCAGCATCATCATCCTTATCCATCTAGAACTGCTCAACAGGGGGATTGAATATATATTTATATGTCAATCCAGGTGCTTTGTTATATACTGGAGACACGATATTGCATTAGGGGCAAAATCTTATCTTAAAGATAGTAATTCATTCACGCCTCAAAGCTATTCTCAATCCCAAATTCTAACACATGCAACAACTAATAAGGTAATATTTGAGTGGCCAACATACACAAATATATTGTGCTTGATCAATTCAACCATTTATGAAATTTGATTGGGCCGTGTTAATATTGTTGTTGTACACTACAGGGGCATAGTAATAAGAGAAAGAGATAGTGAAAGTAAGTGGGGAAGTTGTTCGAGATGGATTATGGCGGTTAATAAGAAAGAGGTAAAGAAGTTATAATAGGGAGTGGCGAGGGTAGTGATGTATTGGGTAGTTTTCGTGGGTATTGGGTGGTTTTGCAAAAAGTGGTCAAAGCAAAATTATATAAAAAATGATTTAATTTAATTGCCAATTTATGTTGATGGTTGAGATTAATGGAGAGGTTTAATCCACGGCCTTCAGTAAGCAATTCTCCGCAAATCGCTCCCGGACAAGTAAACACAACAATTGTTTAATATATAGCATAGATAGAATAGATTCCTTCCACCTTGACCAGGGAGTTGTTGCCCATAAAGAGCTTCCTTCCCTTATCGGCGGGTTGGATGGTCCTTAAGAGAGAACGTTCAATGCACACGTCCCTTGCCGCTCCTGAATCAACCCACCAATGTCGTCGTTAGAAACGACATTAATTTGGTCTTTTATCATGGCGACGATGGGTCCATTGGACTCCTTCTTACCACCATGATTCTTAGTATTGTTGTTTGATAACCCGTGCTTTTTCCTTCAAACTGGACATTCCCTCTTGGGGTGGCCCGGCTTGTCGCATTCCCAACAAACCATTTTTGGTTTCTTGTTGCTCTTGTTCTCAAACTTATTGTTGTTCTTTGTTCCTCTTGTGTTCTCTTGAACTACATGAACCTTGGAGGGATTCTCCTTGGTGTCATCCTGCATTCACAATTCCTCCTCAATACGGAGATGGTTAGCTAAACCCTCAAGAGAAATGGGTTCCTTAGAATGCATTAAGGTTATTTTAGTTTCTTTCAATCACTACAACAAAATAGGCCCACGGCGACTGTTAATATCGGTCGCTATGGGCCTCTATCGGTTGCTAGATAGGGCGTGCGACCGATATCAGCGAATGATATGTATCGGTCGCTGGATATCCGTCGTTTTCCAAACCGGGCAACCGATAGTTAAAGCGGCGACCGATACATATCGGTCACTAAGTAGCGACCGATACGGTATCGGCCGCTGTGTATCGGTCGCAATTAATCGATCGCAGATTTTAATTTTTTTAAAAAAAAATTCAAGATTGTGATCGACTAGGTTATAATAACGCTGTGTTGGTCGCTATGTTTATGAATTATTGATCGCTGCTATTATTATAATACCATATATATATATATATATATATATATATAGGAAAATTGGATTCTTATAATCCTGACTTTTGTAAATTGAATGATGGTGGTCCCTATTTTCACTTTGTATTCTGGTTGTCCAAAAAAAAAACATAATTGGATTTGAGTGGGACGCCGCCTAGTTGAGTGGTGGTGACTCGGTGGTTTTCTGACATGGCACATTGGCCATGTGTTTGACCGGGTTGACTTTAATGTGTCATGTCAGAAAACCACCTAATCACTACCACTCAACTCGGCGGCGGCCCACTCAAATCCAATTATATTTTTTTTGGACCACCAGAATACAAAGTGAAAGTAGGGACCACCAGAATACAAAGTGAAAGTAGGGACCCAATTTGCAAAAGTAGGGAATATTAGAATCCGATTTTCCTATATATATATATATATATATATATATATATATATATATATATGTAGGGAATGGATCACATGAGTATGAAACTTTGGTGAGCACGTGAGCATGAATAGACATCAAGTATTGTATTTGAGGACATAAAGTATTGTTTTAATGGACATCAAGTTTGCATAAGAACATCTAGGGAACATCATTTCACCATGCAAACTTGATGCCCCCTAATACAATACCTGATGTCCACAAAAAAATTACTTGATGTCCATCCATACTCACATGCTCACCTAAAATTCATGCTCATGTGATCCATTCCCATATATATATATATATATATATATATATATATATATATATATATATATATATATATATGTGTGTGTGTGTATATATATATATATGTATATATATATATATGTATATATATATATATATATATATATATATATATATTCAATTTGAATATTTATACGCCTGTCAGTTTCATACATAACATAATTATACATATATAGTATTGAACATTCATATATAAGTTTCATACGTACATATGTTAAATATTCATACATATACTAACTTAATATACGTACATATATATAATAACTAAAAATTCATAAGTTCATGGTTGGGGAGGGAATTGAGAGGATCCTAATAAGTTTAGATATTTAGACGGGGAAGAAGAACTACCCGCTTGTTGTTGATGTTGGAAAACTTGTGTTAGTTGGCTTTGAATTTGAGAGAGGGCGGATGAGTGCGCAGCAAGTTGATCCCGCATAATAGCATCGGTGGACGGGGTTGCGCCAACATGCCTCGAAGAAGAACTACCCTGGGCGGGGGGTGGAGTATCGTCGAACATCAATGTCACGCTATCAAGACCATAGACAGCTTGGTCTTTGGGTTTGTACCCCCTGCTAATTGGAGGTACAACTCCCTAGCTTCCGGGGAGTTCTGCAGAATGTCACGCTTCTCACATTTTTGTTGAAAAGTTTCCTGTAAGCATTCATACATAAGTAGCAAACACACATAAAACATAAAACATGAACAGTCACACATCGGAGTTCAAACACAATCCCAAACACACATAAAACATGCATGGTCACACGCCGGAGTTCAAATACAATCCGAACACAACTTAAAGGTTCAACGGCCACACGTCGGAGTTCAAACACAATCCCAAACACTTAAAACATGCACGACCACACGCCGGAGTTCAAATACAATCCAAAACACACATAAAACATGCACGGTCACACGCCGGAGATCAAATACAATCCAAAACACACATAAAACATGCATGGCCACATGCCGGAGTTCAAATACCATCTAAAACACACATAAAAGTTCAACGGCCACATGCCGCAGTTCAAATACAATCCAAAACACACTTAATTATTCAACGGCCACACGCCGGAGTTCAAACACAATCCTAAACACACATAAAACATGCACATGCCGGAGTTCAAATACAATCCAAAACACACATAAAAGTTCAACGACCACGCGCCGGAGTTCAAACACAATCCAAAACACACATAAAACATGCACGGCCACACGCCGGAGTTCAAACAAAATCCAAAACACATATAAAAGTTCAACGCCGGAGTTCAAATACAATCCAAAACACAACTTAAAGGTTCAACGGCCACACGCCGGAGTTCAAACACAATCCAAAACACACTTATAACATGCACGGCCACACGCCGGAGTTCAAATACAATACAAAACACAACCTAATGTTTACGAATATGTGTAAAAGAAACTTACATCGGGTGTGGCATCATGTGTGGAACTCCACACCGGATTCCCCGCAGCATCTCGCCCACAGTGAATGTGAGCGTGGACATTGGACAGGGTCATGAATACCCCCTCGGTCATCTACAAGTTAGAATAGTAAATGCAAAGAATTGTTTAGAGAGTTCTTACTAGTTAATGCATACATATAATTTTATTAATTTTGTCAGCACAGGATTCACCTTCTTCTTCATATAAGTTGTTGCCGAAATCGAGCCGACATGCGTAATGCAATTAACCGCCTTCTCCGAATTCCGGTTTGCTTTGGCGGCATTGGACCGTCGAATGAAATCCTCGGTTTGGGATTCCTCCAACATTGCATCACGGTGATCCTTGCTCATATGCAGTACAGGGTCCATCCTCTTTTTGGTCCTGACCTTGTACCTCGTATCAAAAGCCCGGTCACACAATTTCATGTGCCACCCACTAAACACCTCTCGTGTGATGCCTTCATCCCACACATAATGCCGCTGTATAAAATGAATTTATTAGTGATTAGTTAAACAATTATTACGTAAAAGAAAATCATATTCCAATTAACAGAATTCAAACTCAACCTCTTTTCATGACATCTACAACTAAGATACTAGAACTATATATTAACCTACTTACTACTCTAAACTACCATGATTAATAACCTATATTATTATGTAGCAACTGGTTGTTGAGTACTTAAGTTAGTAAATGGATGTGACATACTTATTAATAATTAATGTCTTCATTAGAAGTTATGAGTAATTAAGTTAGCAATTAGGTTGGATTAGCAATAAGTTTACGCTACCAATTTCGTTGGATAACTTAATTAAAGGATAGTCTCTAAATGCCAATTCAACCTTGTTGTGATCAATAAGTTGTCGGAGTTATATGTACGGGTGATCAATCGATTGTGACGTAGCAAATGTCGATCGTTCTGCATTTAGCATCCCAACCACCTATAAAACGAACTCCCAAGAAATCAAGATTGAGTTCTTGGGTGTTCATTTTAAAAGTGGTTGGGATGCTTAAATACAACGATCGACATTTGGTATGTCACAAGTGGTTGATTACCCATACATATAACTCTGACAACTTGTTGATCACAACAAGACTAAATTAGCATTTAGATACATGCCTTTAATTAAGTTATTCAACAAAGTTGGCAGTCGCGTAAATTCATTCCTAATCAAACATAATAACTAACTCACTTACTAATAACTACCGAAATCATCCAAACTCGACACTTTTTCATGACATCTACAACTAAGTTACTTAAATGGTTGTTGAGTATTTACGTAGCAACTTGTTGTTGATTACGTAAATGGACGTGACATAATTATTTACAATTTATGTCTTCATTTGAAGTTATGAGTAATTAAGTTACCAATTAGGTTGGGTTAACAACAAATTTACGCGACCAACATTATAAGCTAACTTAATTAAACGGACGTCTTCAAGAAGCAGATTCATAGTTGTTGTGGGGAACAACCTGTCAGAGTTTTATAAATAGGTCATCATGGGCTTGCGACGTATGAACGCTGGTCCTGATGCATTTAGTTTCGCAAAAAGCTGTGAGATAAACTCCCAAAAAATCAAGATTTGATTTCTTGGGTGTTTATCCCATAACTTTTTCTTAAACTGAATGCATCACGACCTGCATTCGTACATCGCAATCACATGTCGATCTATTTATAAAACTATGACAGATTGTTCCCCATAACAAGTATGAATCGCTTTAAGACGCCCTTTAATAAGTTAGCCTACGGTTGATAAATGTGTAACATTGTTCCTAACCAAACATAAATACTAACTCACTTACTGATAACAACCAAAATCATCCAAATTAACTCAACCATTCCTAAGCTCCTATAAATATTTACTTACCTACTACTCAATCCTAAACATTACACTTAAGATATTAACATTTTCCATGTCATAGCTTCAAACGTAGTTTTTTTCTAGGTTTTGTTAATCAACTAATCCTAGTAGCTTCCCTTGTATAAGGTTTTCATCAACCAAAAACCATAAATTACTCAAATTCAACAACATGTATGAATTTTACAATTAAAAATCAACAAATTCAACAACATATACTCATACTTTAATAAACAACAATATTCTAACTTTAATTTCAAGCCCTAACAATCTAATACTATAATAAACTCTGAACATTCATAATTCACCCTAAAAATTTACATTCAAAACACTATTCTAAATTGAATTTTAAACCCTAAATTTGACTAACACTAAACACAATACTAAATTTGAATTTCAAACCATAACCACAATAAAATTACTCAAATAAGTTACTCAAATTCAACAACATATATGAATTTTACAATTAAAAATCAACAAATTCAAAACATATACAAACATCCTATAATTAATTAAACTAATTAAACTAATTATTCATAACCAATACTCTTACTTTACTAAACAACAATAATCTACCTTTAATTTCAAATTCTAACATCCTAATACTATAATAAACTCTAAACATTCATAATTCACCATAAAAATTTACATTCAAAACACTAATCTAAATTGAATTTCAAACCTTAAACTTGACTAACACTAAACACTACCCTAAATTTAAATTTCAAAACATAACAACACTAAAATAACTCAAGCAAATTACTTAAATTCAAAAATATATATGAATTTTACAAGTAAAAATCAACAATTTAACTACAAAAATAAATTAGGGGACTCACATAGGTAAGTGCCGGAGAACTTAGTGTCGGTGGTGGCCGAAAAACTGTGCAAGGTGGTCGCCGGAGTTGTCGGTGGTGGTCGGAATCCTCGGTGGTCGCCGGAGTGGGGGGTGATCGTGCGAGTGTCGGCGTCGTGCGAGTGACAGTGAGGAGCGAGCGAGAGATAGAGAGAGAGCAAGTAGTCGGCAGTGAGAATTGAAATGCCCGTTGTCACATTAATTGGGCCCAGCGACCGATACGCGGCGACCGATACGTACCGGTCGTTGGGCAGCGACTGATAGGGTTATAAATCAAAAAATTACTCGGAGGTACCCTAACTTTTGGTGAAATGTTTTTCAGGTACCCCAACTTTTCAATACTCATTTTGAGGTACCCTTACTTTTTGGGTTAGAAATTATTAGGTGCTTTTTCGGTAATCAATTTGGTTAAGTGACCGAAATACTCTTGTTCTTCCATTTTTTAAGAAATACCCTTAAAGAAAAATAACAAGGGTATTTTAGCCACTTAATAAAATTGATGGTCGAAAAAGCACCTAATAATTACTAACCCAAAAAGTAAGGGCACCTCAAAATGAGTTTTGAAAAGTTGGGGTACCGAAAAATAGTTTCCCCAAATATTGGGGTACCTCCGAGTAATTTTTTTGTTATAAATACGCTGCCAATTATCCGTTGTGCCATTAATTGAACTGGGCGACCGATAATTCAGTGACCGATATGGTATCAGTCGCTAGTCCAGCGGCTGATATGTTCTTGTTTGCGACCGATACTATATCGGTTGCTGATTGGCGACCAATATGGTATCGGTCGCTGCCTATCGGTCGCTCGTGTCGATAGGAGCGACCGATACATATCGGTCACCTAGGTCGGTCGCCGGAAGCGTTTCATGTTGTAGTGCATGAAGGAGGGAGCTTGCCTATTATTGAAGATACAATATAGGCCTCAACTATGTGCATTTTATGTTGAACAAAATTACTTAATATATGTTGAATTTCATGAAATTGGTCAAGAACTTTTCTACCTTCAACCATTTTAAAATTATTAAATTGGCTAACAAGAAAGTTCTTACTTGTAGAATCCTCCGACATATATTTAGCTTCGAGCATCTCCCAAAGCTCCTTGGCGGACACGACGTTTTGATAGACGTCAAAAAGAGCATCTGTCATCCCGTTGAGAATATGGCCAACACAAATGTAGTTATCGTTCTCCATCTTTAGCCGACACCTTGTTTACTCCGCCGTCTCGTCTTCACCCTCCATCGGAACGTCTTGGGTGAGCATATACACCACTTTGAGAGTGGTGAGCATGAAGTGCATCTTCTTTTGCCATGTACGGAAATCGATCCCCTAAAACTTATACAACTTTTGAAAATTGTTGTTCATGTCTTTCAAGGAGTGAGACATTGTGGATAAGTCTTAAGATTGTTAGAGAAAACAATGAGATGGAATGAGGTAACCACGGAAGATGAGGGATCACTTAGGTGGCTAGGAGTCGAGGGCAAGCCCTCCCCTTAAGACTTATTCACTAGACTGTGAAAAGACTCAAGGGTAAAACCTAACTTCTTATAAGCAAAGTTACAAGATTTCTCAAAGGACTCAAAGAGTTGCTGCAGTCAACACCTTAAGAATGTGTGTTCGGTCTCATTTTGAGCCGAATCAAGACCATAAATTGAATATTTTTGCTTGTGATTTCTTCACTTGATTGGAAAGTTAGTGTGATTTACAGATTTTTGTGAAAATTCATAGAAAAGTGAAGAAAAGCCAAGAAAAATGAAGAAAATGAGGAAAGAAATGAAGAAAATAATGGAAAAGGTGGAAGAGTGATTGGGACTAAGACCCCCCCCCCCCCCCCGCCAGGGGGTAATTAGACACCACCAGGGGGTACCCCCCTAGCAGCGTCCAAAAACCCCCCACCAGGGGGTACTAACCCTCGATAGCTTCAACATTCACCAGCACCCCCCACCAGCGTCCATATACCCCCTGGTGGCGTCTTCCCCCCACCATCTACGATCTGATTGACCAATTCCCCTACAGTCACTCCCATGGTTCTATTTCGTGGAACTCACAATGATTTCTATTATAATATATAGATAGATTATTTTTTTTTATTATTATTATTATTATTATTATTGGCAACACCAAAATAATTAATATTCTTTGCACCAAAATAATTTAATTCAGAGTCCAAAGGAGTCAAGGATTAGTGATCCTTTCTGTTTTTTTTAATTTTAAAATAAAATCCGGATTGATAATTAAAAAAAATTGAAAATAGAAAAAAATATATAATTTTCTATGTTGTGATTGGTCAAATCCCCTACAATCCCTCCCGTGGCTCTATTTCGTGCGACCTACAATGATTTCTATTATAATATAAAGATTGGAAAGACCAAAATAATTAATATTATTTGCACCAAAATAATTTAATTTAGAGTCCAAAGGAGTCAAGGATTAGGGATCCTTTATGTTTTTTTAATTTTAAAATAAAATCCGGATTGAAAATTGAAAAAGATTGAAAATAGAAAAAATATATAATTTTCTACGTTGTGATTGGTCAATTCCCCTACAGTCTCTCCCGTGGCTCTATTTCGTGGGATCCACAATAATTTCTATTATAATATATTGATTGATTATATCAAGAATGGTGGTGTGAATTGAATCTGCAGAATTCAAAGTGGTTTTTGAATATATCAATTACAATGAATGCAATCAATGTAGAACCCAATAGGTTTGAATATCTATATAATAATGACTTGAAACTTACCTTAATGAGAGTATGAATTGGGAATGTCAATAATCAATTGAGACTAATACGGCGAAAATCAATTGTGATTCTGGCTGGTATGTGAAAGTATTGTATTTATATGTTTTGGAAAAAGTAATAAACGTAACCTAGTTGCAGTTACGCCGGATATTTTAACAGTTGTAAACGTGATCAAACTCCAAAGCCATATGGGATTCGTAAAAGTTTTTTTTATTAATTCTAAAATAAAATTAAATCCGAAACAGTTATATACAATGTAAATGTAAATTGAGTCCAAAGAAGCCAAGTTTTCAAATAAAATCCGGTTCAAAATAAAATAAAAAATTATTGAAAATGGGGTTTGAGTCCAATGCAGCCTAAGTTTTGATTCTCATCGATTATTATTATGATTTTCTAAGATTATCAAAGAATTTCTAAAAATTGTATTTTTCTTAATTGTGATTGGCTGAAACTCCTTGAAACGCTCTCGTTGCAGTATTTGCTGGGCCCCACATAGATTGTCATTATAAGTATACAGATTCCAAAATATTTTTAATAACTGATAGTTGCATCAAAATAATTTAATTCAGCATTTATCAACTTTTTGATTGGTCGAAATTTCTACAATTATCTCTTTTCTCCATTCAGTGGGACCCACAAACTTTACTATTAATATTATATAGATTATTCCAAAAGAATTATAACTACTGATAGTTGCACTAAATAATTTAATTTAGCATTACTTTTTGATTTGTCGAAATCCCAACAATTAATCTCATTTCTCCATTCAGCGGGACCCACAAACTTTACTATTAATATTATATAGATTATTATTATTATTATTATTATTACTATTATTATTATAATTATAATTATAGGCAACAACAAAATAATTACTGTTATTTGCACCAAAATAATTTAATTCAGAGTCCAAAACGGTCAAGGATTAGTGATACTTTCTGGTTTTTTTTAATTTTAAAATAAAATCTAGATTGAAAATAAAAAATTAAAAATTAAAAAATATAATTTTATACGTTGTGATTGACCAATTCTTCTACAGTCACTCTCATCGCTCTATTTCATAGGACCCACAATGATTTCTATTATAATATATAGATTCTCATTGCAATATTTCTTGAATTATATATATATATATATATATATATATATATGTATATATGGATACAAAGAGTGATGATTGTAATTTATGAGTTCAATGAGGATATTTTTGAATTACTATAATTGGTGATGTTTACCCTTTTTTTAAAAAAAAAATTCATTATTTATCTATACTATTACGAACAATTAAATACTATTAGCTAATAATATAAATACAATACAATAATTTAAAAGAAAATTATTTTCCATTTAAAATGGCTGTTAATAAATTGTAAGAGAAAATATATTTTGTAAGTTTAGTGAAGAGGCGGACCCAGTGAAGTTTAAGGAAAATGACTGGATTATTTTTGCCCAATTGTTAAAGGGTTATTGAACATGAAAGATGGCACAGAATGTAAATTGAGCATAAAGGATATGAGGATGATGAGGTCCTAATTTATGAGAAAGAAGGAGACTCATCATTGCTGACGTGGACTGTCATATTTTTTACCTCCCTCTTTGATTTCTGTGAGAGGATAACTACAAAGTAAACCATGGTTTACTTTTGAAGGCATTCATGTCAAAGAGACAGGGGGTAGAGCTACTGAAAAAACAAATAAACTGACAGTCCACGACATCAGCAATGGTGAGTCCCATTTTTTCTCATAAATTAGGATTTCATAGTCCTTGGAGCCATCCTTCATGGTCAATAACCCACTGTTAAAATGAGAGTGGGTGGGGTTGCTAAGCGGAAAGAGGATGGGCTCCCTTTGGTTCAATATGCTCGCTTAGTGTCCAGTGTAGGGATGAGCAAAATCGGGTATCCGCCTAAAATTTAAAAATCTAGTCCCGAATCTATTTAGTATCCTAATTTTAGGATCCAGTCCAAGATCCATTTCAAATTGGATCCTAAAATCAGGATCCATTCCCAGATCCACCGGGAATGGATCCGAATTCAGGTACCTGGATTGGAAACTTACTATCACTGTCCAAATTTTTATACTTACGTTCTTAACTACGATTTAAAGATTTCAATGACATTGATTCACTCAGTCACTATTTCCAACTTAAATCTGGAGAGGTTTGAACGAGAAGAAGGTTTGTAGCAGTGAGGTTAGAAGAAGTAGCGATTTGAGGTATAAGCAAAATTAAAGTTTCTCAGCACATGGCTTTGGAACATGGATCCAAGAGTAAAATTTGGGTTGATTAAATAGTAATATTCACTTAGTTTTAAGACCTAAAATATTTTTTGTATTAAATAATTATATGGATCCTGGATACCAGGTTCGATTCTGGATCCTAGATGCAAGGATCCAGTCCCGGATCCATATAACTAAGATCCGGATCTAGATCCAAGGGATCCAACCGGTTCTGGATTTGGACCCGAGACCCGATTTTTCTGCTCACCCCTAGTCCAGTGTCATTTTGCAAATGAACAATTGACCGTGAAGGATTAAATAATCAAGAGATCCCAAATTGTAGTAAATAATGGGACCCAGAAAGCTGAGTTAGGCATGCCCTATTTTAATTTCAATTTTTTCTGTTTTCTTTCCAATTGTGCTTCCTGATGAATTTTAGGAGTTGTCCGTTTTCTCAAAAATGAACAACCTCGAAACATAAGAGGGAGGAGAGGGGTGATTCTTTGTGAAGAAGGAGAGGGACAATTCTTCGAGGTTCTGATTGTTGAACGTAGAAGATCTTTGGAAGTTTTGGGATTCAGAGCTTTAAAATCCACGGAAAGCTTGCCTTTTGTTGTTCTGGGTTCGGTTTGTGGTGGCTTTAAAGGTGGTGGTTGGGTGGTTGGGGTATTGTTTATTGGTTGTAAGTATGGGCGACAGTCATGCATCTAGATGGTGGTGACGACAGCGACAAATGGCTTGGTGGCGCCGAACATGCACAAGTTGAGACAGGGGTTTAGAGATGGGTTTTCAGTGTGGTTTTTAAGGTGTTTTTCAATTAATAAAAGGGTGTTTTCTGATGATTCTTTACTCAATACAATAAGCCTATACTCTAATTGATGAATTCTTGTTATGGGTGTGAATATCTTGGTTGGATTTGGGATTGGTTTTGCTTGGGAATCAAGGTGGATGAGCTTTTTAGTGTTTGGTGGTTTAATTGGTTAGTGATAATTGATTGATATGGAGTTGTGGGATGTTCAAGTGGCGGTCTCGATGGTGGATGGGTGTTGGAGTGGAGGTGGTTGGGATAGTGGCGACAAGGAATTCTAGAATGAAGTACAAAACTAACTTGGCAAGATAATCAAAGCCCTTTAATTGGATCACGAAGGTGAATATTTGAGCCAAGAGTGCATTGATCATCTAGAAGATTATGAAATTGTTTCACAAGTATCTCCTCCTGGAGCACCATAGCTAATGACGTGTCCGAAAGGAGGAATCTTACCCTATTAGATATGGTGCCATAGATGATAGTTGAGTCAGATTCTCATGTTAGCTCTAAGGGGCATGCTCTTGAAATTGCTTGTCTCAATTTTGTGTAGAACTCCCATCAACGATGTTGAAAAGACACCATATGAGATAAGGAGAGGAAATGTTCCAAGTTTGTCTTTTCTAAAGATTTCGGGTTGCAATTCTGTGTCAAGGTTCGACCTAACGACAAGCTTGCACTGCCACCTAAATCGAAGAAGTGTTTCTTTTTGGGTAACCCAAAGGAAACCAAAGGGTACTACTTCTACAATCATTCAAAGAACAAAGTGTTTGTGTCTCAAGTTGCTTTCTTCTTAGAGACCGAGTTTATCTCTATGATAAAGAGTGGGAGAGGAATTATTGAACTTGATGAAGTTCAAGAGCCACAGACCCTTACCCCTATCCATGACACCTCGATGATGGAGGTCCATCTACACCAACAATGACAGTTAGCTTAGTAGTAGATTAGAGGTTTCCTAATGTTTAGGAAAACCTTAATCAGTCGGTACAGCCAGCTACTTGCTGAAAGTAGCAATATAAGCAGCTCCACATGTATTTTTGCATTCAACTTTGAGTGAATGAATGAGAAACCAGTCGAGCTTGCTCCTATGTGTTTGTGAGTGTCTCTAAAAACTCTCTATTCTTTCTACTTGTCTGTAACTAACCTTTGGCAAGCTTAGAAGGTGTTAAGTAGAGCTCGGTGCATGTTCTGGTGGTGTGGACTGTATCCAGTGCATAACTGAGTTTGCCCTTGTGCTTCTTGCTGTGGTGTGGTCTATATAAATGAGAGTCACAGGTTTTCTATCTTCTTTTATTATTTTTTCGTTCCTTGATGTTGTTCCATCCCTCGGAAGAGCTTAGGTTGAACAGAAAATAGGACAGTAAGGTCCTTGGTGTAGTCCAGACCCGTGCACTCTGATTTCCTTTGGTCTGCACATACATCACTCGAATACACTCACACAAACACTTATTGAAAGTCAGCAACTGGAAGTAGTTGAGGATCAGATGGATGAGGCCTAAAGAGTTGAGGATTGGGCTCAAGGAGTTGAGGACCGATTGGGTGAGGAATTTGTTGAAAGAACTCATTGTTGGTCGGGAAGAGAGGTGCGTCAGCCTAAGAGATATGGTTATCTCATCACTGGCACCTGCATATTACTTTTGGATAGTGATGAACCTACCACCTACAAGCAAGCTTTAGATAGTTCAAATTCCAAGAAATGACATGAGGTCATGAAATTCTAAACGGACTCCATGTACCAAAACCAATTTTGGAACTTGGTGGACTTGTCTGAAGATACGTGAGCCATCAGGAACAAGTGGATCTTTATGGTAAAGATAAACATGGATGGTAAACTTCGGGTTTATGAGGCCTACTAGTAGCTAAGGATTTCACTCAAGTTCATGATATTTACTATGAAGGGACTTGTGTTCTCCAATGCTGATGCATAAGTCCACTAGGATACTCCTAGCCATAGTTGCATGGTACAACTATGAGATATGGCAAATAGACATCAAAATTGCCTTCATTAATGGGATTCTAGAAGAGGAAGTGTAATTGACACATCCCGAGGGTTTTGAGGATCCCAAACATGTTGGGAAAGTCAAGAAGCTGAAAAAGGCCATTTATATTCTTAATGGGTTTGGCAGTCAATTTTCAAGGTGGCCAACGAATGACAATATGGTGTTATCAAAGGCAAAGGGAATGAATCATATGATAGTAAACTTTATTGTAGCAATACAACAAACACCTAGTGTGAATTACTCTTATTCCATTTCAAACCAATAGTGTCAAACACCAACTTAAGAACTATGAACAAGAACAACACTCAGTGCATGCTATAGTTTGAATTAACAAAAGGTGTTTCAAGAAATACCTCCACAAACTTCCATTTTCAGTTGGGTTCCATAATCAATCAAGGCAAATAGGATTCAAAGAGAGAGTTGCACGAAAAACTTAGAGACAGAAAGAGAAGATATCATCATCGTACCTTCTTAATCAATACAATCAACTAACCTTGGCCTTGTTAATTAAACATATACAGTACTCACGCAACATATAAATCATAGGCTTTGTTACTCAAAATTACAACATTTGCCCAAACACATACAAGATTCAATCACTATCTTGAGATTACATGAAATTTTAAGGTTGTTCAATTGTTTAATAGCAAAATCAACATATTCGGTTGTCCAATGGTTATTTGTACCATAATTGAGCCCAATTACTTTTATATTAGTTGTATAATTACTTCTTGAGCAATCATATTCACTGAGTATCAAATTCATATACTATTAGCAATGCATTAGTTATATAAATCCTCTAAACTCAGTCATAAACCCTAAAACACTATCAATAGCCAGAACCAAAACCATGTACATATATCTCAAAATACCCAAAGTTCGACATGCAACAACAATATAAGACAAAATCAAATCTGTCAGTGAAAGACCCAAATTCAACAAATCAAATCCTAGCATGTTTTAAACTTGAAGCTTTTTTCATACTTCATTCAGTTAGACACTATCATACCTGGATTATGAATACAGAGCAAGAGAAGGAGGGGAAGAGTTAGAGATACTGCTTACTCCACTCCAACACCCATCCACCATCGAGACCGCCACTTGAACATCCCACAACTCCATATCAATCAATTATCACTAACCAATTAAACCACCAAACACTAAAAAGCTCATCCACCTTGATTCCCAAGCAAAACCAATCCCAAATCCAACCAAGATATTCACACCCATAACAAGAATTCATCAATTAGAGTATAGGCTTATTGTATTGAGTAAAGAATCATCAGAAAACACCCTTTTATTAATTGAAAAACACCTTAAAAACCACACTGAAAACCCATCTCTAAACCCCTGTCTCAACTTGTGCATGTTCGGCGCCACCAAGCCACACTGTGGCTGTCGCCGTCACCACCATCTAGATGCATGACTGTCGCCCATACTTACAACCAATAAACAATACCCCAACCACCCAACCACCACCTTTAAAGCCACCACAAACCGAACCCAGAACAACAAAAGGCAAGCTTTCGTCAGGGATTTTAAAGCTCTCGGGAATCCCAAAACTTCCAGCATCTTCTACGTTCAACAATCAGAACCTCGAAGAATTGTCCCTCTCCTTCTTCACAAAGAATCACCCCTCTCCTCCCTCTTATGTTTCGAGGTTGTTCATTTTTGAGAAAACGGACAACTCCTAAAATTCATCAGGAAGCACAATTGGAAAGAAAACAGAAAAAATTGAAATTAAAATAGGGCATGCCTAACTCAGCTTTCTGGGTCCCATTATTTACTACAATTTGGGATCTCTTGATTATTTAATCCTTCACGGTCAATTGTTCATTTGCAAAATGACACTGGACTAGGGGTGAGCAGAAAAATCGGGTCTCGGGTCCAAATCCAGAACCGGTTGGATCCCTTGGATCTAGATCCGGATCTTAGTTATATGGATCCGGGACTGGATCCTTGCATCTAGGATCCAGAATCGAACCTGGTATCCAGGATCCATATAATTATTTAATACAAAAAATATTTTAGGTCTTAAAACTAAGTGAATATTACTATTTAATCAACCCAAATTTTACTCTTGGATCCATGTTCCAAAGCCATGTGCTGAGAAACTTTAATTTTGCTTATACCTCAAATCGCTACTTCTTCTAACCTCACTGCTACAAACCTTCTTCTCGTTCAAACCTCTCCAGATTTAAGTTGGAAATAGTGACTGAGTGAATCAATGTCATTGAAATCTTTAAATCGTAGTTAAGAACGTAAGTATAAAAATTTGGACAGTGATAGTAAGTTTCCAATCCAGGTACCTGAATTCGGATCCATTCCCGGTGGATCTGGGAATGGATCCTGATTTTAGGATCCAATTTGAAATGGATCTTGGACTGGATCCTAAAATTAGGATACTAAATAGATTCGGGACTGGATTTTTAAATTTTAGGCGGATACCCGATTTTGCTCATCCCTACACTGGACACTAAGCGAGCATATTGAACCAAAGGGAGCCCATCCTCTTTCCGCTTAGCAACCCCACCCACTCTCATTTTAACAGTGGGTTATTGACCATGAAGGATGGCTCCAAGGACTATGAAATCCTAATTTATGAGAAAAAATGGGACTCACCATTGCTGATGTCGTGGACTGTCAGTTTATTTGTTTTTTCAGTAGCTCTACCCCCTGTCTCTTTGACATGAATGCCTTCAAAAGTAAATCATGGTTTACTTTGTAGTTATCCTCTGCGTAAATCAAAGAGGGAGGTAAAAAATATGACAGTCCACGTCAGCAATGATGAGTCTCCTTCTTTCTCATAAATTAGGACCTCATCATCCTCATATCCTTTATGCTCAATTTACATTCTGTGCCATCTTTCATGTTCAATAACCCTTTAACAATTGGGCAAAAATAATCCAGTCATTTTCCTTAAACTTCACTGGGTCCGCCTCTTCACTAAACTTACAAAATATATTTTCTCTTACAATTTATTAACAGCCATTTTAAATGGAAAATAATTTTCTTTTAAATTATTGTATTGTATTTATATTATTAGCTAATAGTATTTAATTGTTCGTAATAGTATAGATAAATAATGAATTTTTTTTTAAAAAAAGGGTAAACATCACCAATTATAGTAATTCAAAAATATCCTCATTGAACTCATAAATTACAATCATCACTCTTTGTATCCATATATATATGTATATATATATATATATATATATATGTATATATATATATATATATATATATATATATATATATATATATAATTCAAGAAATATTGCAATGAGAATCTATATATTATAATAGAAATCATTGTGGGTCCTACGAAATAGAGCGATGAGAGTGACTGTAGGAGAATTGGTCAATCACAACGTATAAAATTATATTTTTTTATTTTTAATTTTTTATTTTCAATCTAGATTTTATTTTAAAATTAAAAAAACCAGAAAGTATCACTAATCCTTGACCGCTTTGGACTCTGAATTAAATTATTTTGGTGCAAATAACAGTAATTATTTTGTTGTTGCCTATAATTATAATATTAATAGTAATAATAATAATAATAATAATAATAATAATAATAATAATAATCTATATAATATTAATAGTAAAGTTTGTGGGTCCCGCTGAATGGAGAAATGAGATTAATTGTTGGGATTTCGACAAATCAAAAAGTAATGCTAAATTAAATTATTTAGTGCAACTATCAGTAATTATAATTCTTTTGGAATAATCTATATAATATTAATAGTAAAGTTTGTGGGTCCCACTGAATGGAGAAAAGAGATAATTGTAGAAATTTCGACCAATCAAAAAGTTGATAAATGCTGAATTAAATTATTTTGATGCAACTATCAGTTATTAAAAATATTTTGGAATCTGTATACTTATAATGACAATCTATGTGGGGCCCAGCAAATACTGCAACGAGAGCGTTTCAAGGAGTTACAGCCAATCACAATTAAGAAAAATAAAATTTTTAGAAATTCTTTGATAATCTTAGAAAATCATAATAATAATCGATGAGAATCAAAACTTAGGCTGCATTGGACTCAAACCCCATTTTCAATAATTTTTTATTTTATTTTGAACCGGATTTTATTTGAAAACTTGGCTTCTTTGGACTCTGACCCCATTTACAGCTGTTATATAACTGTTTCGGATTTAATTTTATTTTAGAATTAATAAAAAAAACTTTTACGAATCCCATATGGCTTTGGAGTTTGATCACGTTTACAACTGTTAAAATATCCGGCGTAACTGCAGCTAGGTTACGTTTATTACTTTTTCCAAAACATATAAATACAATACTTTCACATACCAGCCAGAATCACAATTGATCTTCGCCGTATTAGTCTCAATTGATTATTGACATTCCCAATTCATACTCTCATTAAGGTAAGTTTCAAGTCATTATTATATAGATATTCAAACCTATTGGGTTCTACATTGATTGCATTCATTGTAATTGATATATTCAAAAACTACTTTGAATTCTGCAGATTCAATATATTATAATAGAAATTATTGTGGATCCCACGAAATAGAGCCACGGGAGAGACTGTAGGGGAATTGACCAATCACAACGTAGAAAATTATATTTTTTTTTTCTATTTTCAATCTTTTTCAATTTTCAATCCGGATTTTATTTTAAAATTAAAAAAACATAAAGGATCCCTAATCCTTGACTCCTTTGGACTCTAAATTAAATTATTTTGGTGCAAATAATATTAATTATTTTGGTCTTTCCAATCTTTATATTATAATAGAAATCATTGTAGGTCCCACGAAATAGAGCCACGGGAGGGATTGTAGGGGATTTGCCCATCACAACATAGAAAATTATATATTTTTTCTATTTTCAATTTTTTTTAATTATCAATCCGGATTTTATTTTAAAATTTAAAAAAACATAAAGGATCACTAATCCTTGACTCCTTTGGATTCTGAATTAAATTATTTTGGTGCAAATAATATTAATTATTTTGGTGTTGCCAATAATAATAATAATAATAATAATAATAATAATAATAATATTATTATTAATAATAATCTATCTATATATTATAATAGAAATCATTGTGAGTTCCACGAAATAGAGCCATGGGAGTGACTGTAGGGGAATTGGTCAATCAGATCGTAGAAAATTATATATATATATATATATATATATATATATATATATATATATATATTCTATTTTCAATTTTTTTAAAATTTTCAATCCGGACTTTATTTTAAAATTAAAAAGACTAGAAAGTATCACTAATCCTTGACTCCTTTGGACTCTGAATTAAATTATTTTGGTGCAGATAACAGTAATTATTTTGGTGTTGCATATAATAATAATAATAATAATAATAATAATAATAATAATAATTTGTATCTATATAATATTAATAATAAAGTTTGTGAGTCACGTTAAATGGAGAAAGGAGATTAATTGTAGAGATTTCGACCAATCAAAAGATAGATAAATACTGTATTAAATTATTTTGGTCCAAATACCAGCAATTATTTTGACAAAATAATAATAATAGTAATAATAAATAATAATAATAATAATAATAATAATAATAATAATAATAATAATAATAATAATTGAAATCATTGTGGGCCACATGAAATAAAGCCACGGGAGCGATACTCTTAATAATTGAAATCACAGCGCAGTAAATTGTATTTTATTTTCAATTTTTTTTCCAGATTTTATTTACAATTAAAGAAATTAAAAAATATATTCTTAATGCACGTTCTGCTTGACAGCAGTTACACTCAAAACGAGTCCTACTAAATCTCAAACAGTAGTGTTCAATTTTAATTTAAATTGTATTTTATTTTTTATTTCTTTGCAGATTTTATTTACAATGAAATTGTAAAACCCCGAAAAATCCAACGATGTTGACCGTGACGTCGTTAGTAAGTTAGGTTTGACTTCGTTATTTTTTATTATTCGTTTGTGTTTATTTATGTTAACGCTTGAGCTCGTAGGACCGTTGAGGGGCTAACAAGGGTAGAATAGTAATTTCCGCTGGTTAATATTATTATGTGAATAATTACGTGAATATTATTTGATATGTGATTATACGATTATTAGTATTAATATTATTATTACTATTATTAGAATTATTAGGTTTTTAGAAAAATCAGTTTTTTTTAATGGGTTGGGTTTGGATTAGATTGGGTTAATTTGGGCCTAATTAAATGGGTAATATATAAACCCCCTTTTTCCCCTCTCAAACCCTAAACCCTAATAATCCCTCCCTCAAACCCTAGCTCTCAACTCCTCCCTCTCTCCCTCTCTCGCCCAACAGCCCCGACCACCAGCATCGCCGCCCTAGCCACCGCCGGCAACCACCCCGGCACCCGCGACACCGCAGCCACCACCGTCCACCCCTCTCTTTCTCTCCTTCCTCTTTCTCTCTCTCTTTTCTTTTCGTCCGTTCCTTCGCACTCGGACGACCACCAGGCGCCACCACCGTCGCCACCAGCGTCGCCGTCGCTGCCTCATCCCCAGGCGACCCTCCCACTGCCGCCTCGACGTCGCCAGCGCCGCCTCTGTCGAAGAAAAGGCCCTCGAACCTGCCGCTGTTGCTGCTCGAGAAACCAACGTCGAACGCCGCCCTCGTCGCTGCCCCTGACCGTCCGACAACCACCTTCCGACGACGCCCTGACCTCCGACGCACTCCCTCCGACCGTCGCACACCGCCACCGCAGCCAGAACCACCGAGAAACCTTACGTAAACCCTAACCCTAACCCTAACCCTAACCCTAAACTGTTTTATTTCTTCCTTTTTCTTTTCTTTTTCCTTTTTCTTTTCTTGTTTTATTATTATTAATCTGTTTTATATAATTGTAATTATTACTGTTATTAATTTCTGTAATTTTTGTAATTAGGGGAAGTTAATTGTAATTATTTTCTTGTTGAAATTATGTGTAATTTTCCTAATTGTTATGTGTAATTTTATGTTACAAATTGTAATTAGATTTAGGTTGTAATAGTTGATTATTAGGTTTGAAAGTGATTATTTAATGTTCTTTATTTTCTTTACAAGAATCGTTAGACCACAATATTATTGTATGTACGAATTTGGAAATTTATTACTTAGGTTAAAATCTTGAATGTTTAGTTGTTTAATCGTTAAGTCCTTTATTGTTCCCTAGGAATAAATCTTGTTAAGTTTGTTACATGAATTAGGTTGATCTCTTGTTATTAAAACCTTAGGTTCTTGATTAGTAGTTTAATGTTACTAAGTTCTTTATGGTTCTTGTACATGAAAACCTAAGTCTTCTTGATTCTTGAAAATTAATTAGGTTTCTTGTTTCATTAAGTTAAATATTGTATGTTCTTTTATTTTTAGGACTCATTCATGTTAGGGTTTAGATGACATTATTATTGTATGCACGAATCTTTAAAGTATAATTATCTAGATTAATTCTTGAATCGTTAGTTAAATATTCATATGTTCTTTAAATTCTCTTAGGGTTCATTCATGTTAATTTAATGTGTAAATCTTGATTAAATAAGTGAGTTGGTTAAATTACTAAAAAGGAATTCAATTCTTGTTATTAATTCTTGATTCTTGATTATTTTCCCTTGTTATAACTTATTTGTAAATAATCCATGCTTTAATCTTTAAAATCTTGGTCAAGTAATTTATGTGTTAAGTAATTTTTATTTCTTTTATGACCTTAGGTTTTATTAAAGTTATTAAAGGGTCTTTCATGTTTCTAAATTAAATTTACTTCTACAAGTTTAATTTTTGGACCTAAGTTAAGTTGGACTTCATATCTTAGACCCTAGCTACTGTTTCGAGTCCAAATTAGAACCCCGAGACCTTTTTGGTAAAGGTTAGAATCGAAATAACAAATTAATTAATAACCGTTAACGGGACAGTTTTGTTAGTGTCTAAAGATCGGGTTGCCACGGCTAGTGTAGTTACCTTTTGATCAAACCCTTTGAACTGGAGGTTCCCTTAGATGTTAGGAACCATAGGAATTTTACGGATCGAACGTTTGATTTGTATAGCCCGAGTTATAACCGTTTTACCGGAACCTGTCAGATCTGGACCAATGGGAAAGACGGGTGTTTTTGAGGTCCTTCGGGACTGAGTTGGGCTTAACCATCAACATAGAAGTTTTAGTAGACATCCTGAGGTTTCCAAAAAGTCCAGAACCAGACCCATAGGATGTCGGGAGGTCGAGTTGTGACCCGTTTTATGTGAACGTTATAATCTGCCCTCTGTTTGCTTTTATTTATAAAGAATTGTTGAGTGAAATTAATGTGTGATCATGTTATGTGTTATCTTAGAGATGTTAAGTGTAATTTCGTAAATGTTAGGAACCTAAGTGTTCCTAGGGGATGGGTTAGGTAGTTAATAGATAATTCTAACTTCGTTAGAACGCGTTTTTGATTAGATAATTACTTTTATTCTAGGCCCGAGTTAGTGCGAGACGTTAGTGAGCTCAAGTGTGTCCTTCTTCTTTGTCTTTGTGAAGTATATCAGGTAATTGTCTATGCTCTAATCCCCACCGGGATGCTCTTTAAATGTGTTTTGATGTTTTATAATTTATTTTGATAATTGCATCCCGAAAGGGGACTTTTGTGGAAATACGACCATCTGTTTTGATAATCTTTTGATTCGATTGTGATCTTGGTTTATTTGAGTTGAGAAATTGGATGGTCTTTTATTCAAAGTTTTGTTAATGGTTTTGATAACTTGGGATGGTTTGACTTGAGAGTTGTGAGTCGAGTTTGAATATTGTTTAAATAATTCAAGTGGAAACGTTAAGCGGGTTTCGGGGGATAACTTTGTTGTGCAGTGTAACAACTGCAGGTTATGGATCGAGAGATCGTGGCTTCCTTCCCTGATATAGGATAGTATTTGATGCCTTTGGTAGGCGATGTTCTTGATGCCTTTGGTAGGCGATATTTATGCCTTTGGTAGGCGATGTTCTTGATGCCTTTGGTAGGCGATGTTTATGCCTTTGGTAGGCGATGTTCGTGATGCCTTTGGTAGGCGATGTTTATGCCTTTGGTAGGCGATGTTCTTGATGCCTTTGGTAGGCGATGTTACTTTAAGGGATTTGGTATCCCGCCCGCAAATTAAAATATGGATTGGATGGGTTGAGGAAAACAGTTAAGGGTTAAAGGTTTGTAAACGTTTGATTTGATCCTCTCCCAAAATGAATTGAAATGAACTTAAACTGTTTTAAACGTTAGGGGTAGACATTATTGAGATTTCCCCCTCATTTTCTGAAATGTTTTGATTTCAGGTGAAGATCTAAATGCTGGGGACGGGAGCTAGAAGTGAGGACGACGAGTCTAGAAGTCCTTGAACCTTTTATTTTGTTTTCGTTATGAATTCTTAAAGTTTGTTGAGTTGTTAGTAGTTGTCGTTAGCAGACAGTTGTGTTTTCCTTTCTCGCCTTGTATTCCTTCGGGGATACGGCAGTGACGCCCAAACTAAATTTGAAGTCTTCCGCTAAGTTTTGTCTGTTAACGTTAGTTTGACTTTGACTTTCTATAATTGAATTTCCGGGGCGTTACAGAATGGTATCAGAGCTCTGGGTTGCGACCTAGTAGCTCCTCAGAGTCCTTTAGGTTTAGATGGACCCTAGGAAGCTAAGTTCGGAGTGATGAGCGTAGGATGGGGGAAAATGGTTCCATGCTTTCCCTAAATATTTTATTTTGATTATATCATCAGTATCTTATGTGTAATGCGTTCTAACCTTGTAGGATGGCACAACGCACACACTGTCACCAGCACCCCACGCCGTGCTTTCATCGTTACACACCCATTCCTCCTGGTGGGTATTTGGGAACCCACATGCTGAATTTTTACGATGAGATCGAACGGTACACCAAGGATGTCCCGAACTCCTGCTTGTGTGACAACGAGGAAGCTCAGGCCAATGCCTTTCTACTTACCTTACGAGATGATCCCTGGTGGGGCCATACTGTACTGTCATTGCTGCCACCCCTGCTTCCGGAGGAGAGGTACCCACACCCGTGCTGTTGGTGTCAGAGGTACCGGGTAGAGTCGGAGCACCGAATCCCGGGAGTCTTTTCTAAGATCACCCGGATTGGGATGCGCTGAGTAGAGAGGGTCCAGGTGAACCCAGCCCCTGCACCAGTTGAGGATCATGAGGATGACCCTGAAGAAGATCCGGAGGAGGACCCCGCCGAGGACAGCGCCCAGGATCCCGAGCCCGAGGTAACCTCTAGGGTCACGACTGCACCCGCCGTTGAGCCCGAGCATGATATTCCACCCGAGGAGGAGGATGAGGTGGACCGGGAAACAGGAGAAGACCCCGAGGAGGGCTCGGGGGATGAGACGAGTGATCGTGAGTGGACTCCAGTCTCAGCGAGGAAGAACCCTCGATGCAGGAGAATCATCTGAGTGGGATGGCTACTATGTGTTGAATGTTAGTGTATAGTTGTTATGTTGATATTTTTGTTAAACTGTGATATAATCTGAATATTGACTTGTTGTTCTTTTGGAAGTATTGTACATGATTATATTGGTATACTCAGAAACACGAGAGGAGCATGCGAATCATCTGAGAGAAGTATTGACGACTCTACGGAGCAACAAGCTTTATGCGAAGCTTAAGAAGTGTGAGTTTTGGTTGGGACAAGTAGCGTTCTTAGGACATGTGGTGTCTAAGGAAGGAGTGGCAGTAGACTCTCAAAAGGTGGAGGCCATCACCAAGTGGCCGACACCGAAGAATGCCACGGAGGTTAGGAGTTTTCTGGGTTTGGCAGGGTATTATAGGAAGTTCGTGCAAGATTTCTCGAAAATCGCCACCCCGTTAACCAATTTGACTCGGAAGTCAATAAAGTTCGCATGGTCGGAAAAATGTGAGCAAGCATTCCAGGAGCTGAAGAAGAGGCTTACCTCGGCCCCTATTCTTGCTTTACCTCAAGGGAACGAAGGTTTTGTCATCTACAGTGACGCATCACATGGTGGATTAGGTTGTGTGCTCATGCAGGATGGGAAGGTAATTGCATATGCATCCAGACAACTGAAGACGCATGAAAAGAATTACCCCACTCATGATCTAGAGCTGGCAGCATGGTGTTCGCGCTTAAGATTTGGAGGCATTATCTGTATGGAGTGCACTGCGAGATATTCACAGACCATCAGAGCTTGAAGTACCTTTTCACACAGAAGGAGTTGAACCTCAGGCAGACAAGATGGTTAGAGTTTCTGAAGGATTACGATGTGAATTTCCAATATCATCCCGGGAAGGCAAATGTAGTGGCTGATGCCCTGAGTAGAAGACCGTATCCTGCTATAAACCACTTGATGACGATGCCGCACGAGTTGTGCGAGGAGTTTAGGAGATTGGAGATTAATGTGGTAACACCTGGGAGGAAAGCTGTATTGAATACCATGGAATTACAACCTACACTAATGGAGGAGATCAAGAGAACCAAAGAACTGGACTTACAGCTTGTCAAGATACGGGAAGAAGTGTTGCAAGGGAAAGCCCCTAGCTTTGTGATCCACGAAGACGGTACATTACGGTTTCGTAACCGCATCTGTGTACCCAATATGGAGGGGCTGAAAAGGAGGATTCTAGAAGAGGGACACAATACGCCATATTCAGTGCATCCAGGGGGAAATAAGTTGTACAAGGATCTTAAACAGATGTTCTGGTGGAGTAATATGAAACAAGAAGTGGCAGACTTTGTGGCCAAGTGTCTTACTTGCCAGCGAGTCAAGGCAGAGCATCAACGATCACCGACTTACGCACCGTTAGACGTCCCTGAGTGGAAATGGGATTCGATATCAATGGATTTTGTTATAGGTCTACCAAGGACCAGGCGGAAACACAACGCAATATGGGTGATTGTAGATCGTTTGACCAAGTCAGCTCATTTCCTAGCCATCGCCAACAATTGGTCTCTAGATCAGCTAGCTCAAGCCTATGTAAGGGAGATTGTAAGGTTACACGGAGTACCCAGTTCTATAGTCTCGACAGACACGATTTCACTGGTTTTAGAAAAAGTTACAAGAGGCGTTTGGCAAAGCTCAAGTTCAAGACCGCTTTTCACCCACTCTGAGATGGGGCGAGAGAAGGACCATCCAAACCCTCGAAGATATCATGCGAGCATGCGCTTTAGATTTCAAGGACTCGTGGGATGACGAGTTGACTCTCATTGAGTTCTCATACAACAACGCTACCATGCTAGTATAGGGATGTCACCCTTCAAGCCTTGTATGGAAGGAGATGTAGAACTCCCTATGTTGGCGGGACATCGATGAAGCTCTAACGATTGGACCGGACCTAATACAGCCACTACTCGGAAGGTTCGAATCATTCAAGACAAGATGAAGGCGACAAAGTCGACAAAAGAGTTATCTTGACAAAGGAGAAGACCTCTAGAGTTTGAAGTAGGGGAATACGTGTTTTTGCGGGTCTCACCTACAAAGGGAGTCATGAGATTCGGCCAGTCGGGGAAGTTGACACCAAGGTTTATCGGGCCATACCCAATTTTGGAACGCATCGGAGAAGTCGCCTACAAGTTACAGCTGCCGGGAGAACTCCCCAGAGTGCACAATGTCTTCCATTTGTCACAACTCAGGAAATATGTTCCGGACCCGACTCATGTGATTGACCCCAAGTCGCTTCAGCTGCAAGAAGATCTGAGCTATGAAGAGCAGCCGCTAGAAATATTGGACCGTAGAGAAAAGCAGCTTAGGAGGAAAGTAGTTCCCTTGGTAAAAGTACGATGGGCAAATCATACCACAACAGAAGCAACCTGGGAAACAGAAGACGAGATGAGGAAGAAGTACCCTCACTTGTTCCAAGACTAAGGCGCGTCAAGTTTCGGGGACGAAACTTCTTTTAAGAAGGTAATGATGTAAAACCTCGAGTTTTAAGTAGAACGGAACCATTAGTTTTCCTTACCGGGCCGTTAGGGTTAAGTTTAAGTTTAAGTTTAAGTTTCGGGGACGAAACTTCTTTTAAGAAGGTAATGATGTAAAACCCCGAAAAATCCAACGATGTTGACCGTGACGTCGTTAGTAAGTTAGGTTTGACTTCGTTATTTATTATTATTCGTTTGTGTTTATTTATGTTAACGCTTGAGCTCGTAGGACCGTTGAGGGGCTAACAAGGGTAGAATAGTAATTTCCGCTGGTTAATATTATTATGTGAATAATTACGTGAATATTATTTGCTATGTGATTATACGATTATTAGTATTAATATTATTATTACTATTATTAGAATTATTAGGTTTTTAGAAAAATCAGTTTTTTTTTAATGGGTTGGGTTTGGATTAGATTAGGTTAATTTGGGCCTAATTAAATGGGTAATATATAAACCCCCTTTTTCCCCTCTCAAACCCTAAACCCTAATAATCCCTCCCTCAAACCCTAGCTCTCAACTCCTCCCTCTCTCCCTCTCTCGCCCAACAGCCCCGACCACCAGCATCGCCGCCCTAGCCACCGCCGGCAACCACCCCGGCACCCGCGACACCGCAGCCACCACCGTCCACCCCTCTCTTTCTCTCCTTCCTCTTTCTCTCTCTCTTTTCTTTTCGTCCGTTCCTTCGCACTCGGACGACCACCAGGCGCCACCACCGTCGCCACCAGCGTCGCCGTCGCTGCCTCATCCCCAGGCGACCCTCGCACTGCCGCCCCGACGTCGCCAGCGCCGCCCCCGTCGAAGAAAAGGCCCTCGAACCTGCCGCTGCTGCTGCTCGAGAAACCAACGTCGAACGCCGCCCTCGTCGCTGCCCCTGACCGTCCGACAACCACCTTCCGACGACGCCCTGACCTCCGACGCACTCCCTCCGACCGTCGCACACCGCCACCGCAGCCAGAACCACCGAGAAACCTTACGTAAACCCTAACCCTAACCCTAAACTGTTTTATTTCTTCCTTTTTCTTTTCTTTTTCCTTTTTCTTTTCTTGTTTTATTATTATTAATCTGTTTTATATAATTGTAATTATTATTGTTATTAATTTCTGTAATTTTTGTAATTAGGGGAAGTTAATTGTAATTATTTTCTTGTTGAAATTATGTGTAATTTTCCTAATTGTTATGTGTAATTTTGTGTTACAAATTGTAATTAGATTTAGGTTGTAATAGTTGATTATTAGGTTTGAAAGTGATTCTTTAATGTTCTTTATTTTCTTTACATGAATCGTTAGACCACAATATTATTGTATGTACGAATTTGGAAATTTATTACTTAGGTTAAATTCTTGAATGTTTAGTTGTTTAATCGTTAAGTCCTTTATTGTTCCCTAGGAATAAATCTTGTTAAGTTTGTTACATGAATTAGGTTGATCTCTTGTTATTAAAACCTTAGGTTCTTGATTAGTAGTTTAATGTTACTAAGTTCTTTATGGTTCTTGTACATGAAAACCTAAGTCTTCTTGATTCTTGAAAATTAATTAGGTTCCTTGTTTCATTAAGTTAAATATTGTATGTTCTTTTATTTTTAGGACTCATTCATGTTAGGGTTTAGATGACATTATTATTGTATGCACGAATCTTTAAAGTATAATTATCTAGATTAATTCTTGAATCGTTAGTTAAATATTCATATGTTCTTTAAATTCTCTTAGGGTTCATTCATGTTAATTTAATGTGTAAATCTTGATTAAATAAGTGAGTTGGTTAAATTACTAAAAAGGAATTCGATTCTTGTTATTAATTCTTGATTCTTGATTATTTTCCCTTGTTATAACTTATTTGTAAATAATCCATGCTTTAATCTTTAAAATCTTGGTCAAGTAATTTATGTGTTAAGTAATTTTTATTTCTTTTATGACCTTAGGTTTTATTAAAGTTATTAAAGGGTCTTTCATGTTTCTAAATTAAATTTACTTCTACAAGTTTAATTTTTGGACCTAAGTTAAGTTGGACTTCATATCTTAGACCCTAGCTACTGTTTCGAGTCCAAGTTAGAACCCCGAGACCTTTTTGGTAAAGGTTAGAATCGAAATAACAAATTAATTAATAACCGTTAACGGGACAGTTTTGTTAGTGTCTAAAGATCGGGTTGCCACGGCTAGTGTAGTTACCTTTTGATCAAACCCTTTGAACTGGAGGTTCCCTTAGATGTTAGGAACCATAGGAATTTTACGGATCGAACGTTTGATTTGTATAGCCCGAGTTATAACCGTTTTACCGGAACCTGTCAGATCTGGACCAATGGGAAAGACGGGTGTTTTTGAGGTCCTTCGGGACTGAGTTGGGCTTAACCATCAACATAGAAGTTTTAGTAGACATCCTGAGGTTTCCGAAAAGTCCAGAACCAGACCCATAGGATGTCGGGAGGTCGAGTTGTGACCCGTTTTATGTGAACGTTATAATCTGCCCTCTGTTTGCTTTTATTTATAAAGAATTGTTGAGTGAAATTAATGTGTGATCATGTTATGTGTTATCTTAGAGATGTTAAGTGTAATTTCGTAAATGTTAGGAACCTAAGTGTTCCTAGGGGATGGGTTAGGTAGTTAATAGATAATTCTAACTTCGTTAGAACGCGTTTTTGATTAGATAATTACTTTTATTCTAGGCCCGAGTTAGTGCGAGACGTTAGTGAGCTCAAGTGTGTCCTTCTTTTGCTGTGCTGTGAAGTATATCAGGTAATTGTCTATGCTCTAATCCCCACCGGGATGCTCTTTAAATGTGTTTTGATGTTTTATAATTTATTTTGATAATTGCATCCCGAAAGGGGACTTTTGTGGAAATACGACCATCTGTTTTGATAATCTTTTGATTCGATTGTGATCTTGGTTTATTTGAGTTGAGAAATTGGATGGTCTTTTATTCAAAGTTTTGTTAATGGTTTTGATAACTTGGGATGGTTTGACTTGAGAGTTGTGAGTCGAGTTTGAATATTGTTTAAATAATTCAAGTGGAAACGTTAAGCGGGTTTCGGGGGATAACCTGTTGTGCAGGTGTAACAACCTGCAGGGTTATGGACCAGGAGATTAGGGCTTCCTTCCCTGATATAGGATAGTATTTGATGCCTTTGGTAGGCGATGTTCTTGATGCCTTTGGTAGGCGATATTTATGCCTTTGGTAGGCGATGTTCTTGATGCCTTTGGTAGGCGATGTTTATGCCTTTGGTAGGCGATGTTCGTGATGCCTTTGGTAGGCGATGTTTATGCCTTTGGTAGGCGATGTTCTTGATGCCTTTGGTAGGCGATGTTACTTTAAGGGATTTGGTATCCCGTCCGCAAATTAAAATATGGATTGGATGGGTTGAGGAAAACAGTTAAGGGTTAAAGGTTTGTAAAACGTTTGATTTGATCCCTCTCCCCAAAATGAATTGAAATGAACTTAAACTGTTTTAAACGTTAGGGGTAGACATTATTGAGATTTCCCCCTCATTTTCTGAAATGTTTTGATTTCAGGTGAAGATCTAAATGCTGGGGACGGGAGTTAGAAGTGAGGACGACGAGTCTAGAAGTCCTTGAACCTTTTATTTTGTTTTCGTTATGAATTCTTAAAGTTTGTTGAGTTGTTAGTAGTTGTCGTTAGCAGACAGTTGTGTTTTCCTTTCTCGCCTTGTATTCCTTCGGGGATACGGCAGTGACGCCCAAACTAAATTTGAAGTCTTCCGCTAAGTTTTGTCTGTTAACGTTAGTTTGACTTTGACTTTCTATAATTGAATTTCCGGGGTGTTACAGAAATAAATTAAAAAATATATCATTAATCCACGTCTGCTTGACAGTAGTTACATTCGAAACAAGTCCTACTAAGTTTCAAAATAGTAGCATTCAATTTTAATTTAAATTGTATTTTATTTTCTATTTTCTTCCAGATTTTATTTACAATTTAAGAAATTAAAAAATATATCCTTAAACGAGTCCTACGAAATCTTAAACAGTAGTATTTAATTTTAATTTAATTACACCTCTAAAACAAAACTGTCCATAACTAATGACCTTAATATCCGAAACACTTCAAAACCATTACCAATTAGATTATTAATATGACCCTTGCGGTTAGGTCAATGAGATTCATGAGTTATTGTAGATATCTATATAAATATAACACATCTGTTAGAGGTTATATCTATTTCCCGGTTAACCTATTATTATGCATCTACTTTTACAAACAACATACTAAATATCCCAAAATTAAACCTTTCTTCATTTACAGTCAGAAGTAAGGAAGATCAATCTTATCGCACTTTAGAATCATATAGACATAATCTTTTATATTCTCCATCAATATGTAACTAATTGAGTTCATTACGTGCATCGCACGTTGAAGCCTAGTGAATATTAATAGTAAAGTTTGTGTGATGTATATAAGCTCACCAACACACTGAATCTAGCAAGCTTATAACATCACAAGGACAACAATATCTCGGGACAGCAAATAATCACAAAAATATGATGCAATAAGCATCAAAGAGCGAAAAAGAAATGAATGAAAAGATAGAGACAAGTATTTTCTCACTTGTTACAGTACTTAAACACCTTCAAGTGAAAAGAATACCCGGGCAAGCTTGAAGAACCTCGTTTGGTTACAGAATTTAATCACCTTCCAAAAGAGATCACAACAAGTCCACACAACACCCCTAGATCCAAATCTAGCTACTGGAGTGGAAATGAGAGTTTGAGAAACTCACAAACGAAGAAGCTTAAAGCTTTCTTTGGGTTTTGAATTTCGTAAGATATGTGGTGAAGTGGCCAATACAATGGTACATATACTCGGCTGAAACAAAGGAAAAAGGCAGCCAAGCAAGCAAGGAGCTCAAACTAACTAGAGTGAGGTTTCCTAATGACGTAGAAACCTCCTAAACGTGGTTAATTAAGCTAATTACAAATTATTAAAGCTAATACATGTCTTCACTATGAAGTACTCGACCTTCATTGGACCAACCATGGACGATCACAGCCCTCCACTTGGCATTTCCTCATTGGAGGATCTTCATTCACTTAGACTCCAATCCATGCAAGACAAGTGAAGAAACACAAGTGGTTTTGTTCCAAAATGGCGGGAACTCAACAAGTACCTCCAATACTATTAGGGAAAACCGGACCTCCTGAGAAAAGACCAAAATTCCCTTGAAAACATGCCAAAATATCAAGGCTGCCCAAGTAAAGGACCTTTACCGCTGTCCAGATAAAGGGCCTTACCGCACGTCAAAAAATAGAACAGCTATGCAGGAGCCCGAATGACCTTCACTGTTGAGATATGGAGACAAGCAGTGAGCACATCACATGGGGTGAATGTCCTTGGCCTCCCTCGACACTAATGCCCTTCTTAATTATGCCCACCAAGTGATAACACTCTTGAATCAACTGGATTTGTGGAGGCTGATTCCCATCATCCCCCCCAAGTTGGAAAAAGTTTGCCCTCAAACTTGGTAGCTCTTCTCCTTCAGCATAATTAATAAGGCTTCAAATCACAAACATTGAACGTAGGACTTCCTCCATAATCATCTGAAAGTGCCAGCTTGTAGGCATTGTCTCCCACCTTCTCTAACACTTCAATAGGACCATCTGCCCTGGGAACCAACTGGCCCTTCCTCCTAGATGGAAAACGATCCTTCCTGAGATGGATCCACACGAGATCCCCAGGTTGGAAAACCACCTTTCTCCTACTCTTGTTAGCCAGATTTGAAGCTTTCTCATTGAACTTGGCTATCTTTTCTCGGACATGTTGGTGCAGCTCCTGAATCTCCTTGGCTCTCACACTAGCATCATGGTTGAACCTGGTTGAGGTAATTATGGGAGCCAAATCCATAGGGGTGATTGGATTCCTCCCATACACTACTTGAAATGGTGACAAACCAGTAGCCTTGCTAGGAACTCGGTTGAATGCAAACTCGGCATGAGGAAGCAAAGTATCCCATCCGTTCTTATCTTTGTTCACCAAGGACCTTAGCAGTGTACCAAGCGTCCTATTGGTGACCTCAGTTTGGCCATCAGTTTGGGGATGGCATGTTGTGTTGAACTTGAGTTTGGTACCAAGCTTCTTCCATAATGTCACCCAAAAGTGACTCAAGAACTTTACATCTCGATTAGAAACCATGGATTTAGGAACTCCATGTAGCCTTATAACTTTCTGGAAGTACAACTCAACAACCCTCACAACATCATAAGTAGTATGGCATGGAATAAAGTGAGCCATCTTTGAAAAACGATCAACAACCACCAAAATAGAATCTTTACCTCTTTGGGTCCTTGGCAACCCAACAATGTAGTCCAGACTTATATATTCCCAAGAACCTTGGGGTATAGGCAGTGGGGTGTAAAGACCTTGTGGCAGGTTGTGACTCTTTGAGAGTTGGCATAATGAACACCTTTTAACCAAGTGCTCAACGTTCTTCTGCATTCTCGGCCGGTAGTAATGCTCCTTCATCATTAACGTAGTCTTCTCGATCCAAAAGTGACCTGCCAAACTACCTCCATGAACCTCCAAGATGAGAAGCTCACGTAGGCTAGTGTTTGGGATGCACAGCTTGTTTCCCTTAAAGAGAAACCCATGCTCAATGTGAATAAATCTCCTTGAGGCCGCTGCTGACATGCTTCATAAATCTCCTTGAAATCTTCTTCTTCCGGATACAAGGCCTTGAGGTGCTCAAAACCAAGCACTCTCGAATCAAGGACATGTAACAAAAGGAACTTCCTTGAGAGGGCATCAGCTCCTTTGTTCAAATGATCGGCCTTGTGGTGGATCATGAAATGATAGGCTTGCATATACTCAACCCATTTGGCATGGCGAGGGTTTAGTTTATGCTGGCCTTGAATGAACTTGAGGGCCTCATGATCAATATGCAAAATGAATTCATTACCAATAAGATAATGCCTCCAATGCTCCAATGCTCGAATGATTGCATAAAACTCCTTATCATACACACTGTACTTCTTCTTAGCATCATTCAACTTCTCGCTAAAATAAGCAATAGGCCTGCCTTCTTGGGATAAGACAGCTCCTATGCCCAACCCAGATGCATCACACTCAACTTCAAATACCTTTGAGAAACTAGGTAAGGCTAACACATGGGCAGTGGTTAACCTTTCCTTGATAGTTTCAAAGGCCTTCTGTGCTGATGGAGTCCAAGAGAAACCTTTAGCCTTCAGTAACTCAGTCATGGGAGCTAGGATGGTACTAAAGTTCCTCACAAACCTCCTATAGAAGGAAGCCAAACCATGGAAACTCCTCACTTGCTGGACGGTGGTGGGGACTGGCCAATCTCTTATAGCTTGAATCTTCTCTTCATCCACCTGAATGCCCTCGGCAGAGATCACATAGCCAAGGAACATAACCTTGTTGGTGAAGAATTGGCATTTCTTCAAGGTTCCCATAAAGCTTCTCTTTGGACAGTATCTCCATCACAGCGTGCAAATGCTTGACATGATTCTCCTCATTGTGGCTATAAACAAGTATGTCATCAAAGTAGACAACAACACACTTGCCTATAAAGGGCCTTCAGAACCTAGTTCATCAATCTTATAAAAGTAAATAGGGCGTTAGTTAAACCAAAAGGCATAACCAACCATTTATACAAACCTCCTTTAGTCTTGAATGTTGTTTTCCACTCATCCCCTTCAAAGATTCTGATTTGGTAGTAGCCACTCCTCAAATCAATCTTTGAAAACACTTGAGCCCCATGAAGCTCATCCAAAAGGTCCTCAAGCCTAGGTTTAGGATACCTATAGTTGATGGTAATCTTGTTGATAGCACGGAAATCAATGCACATTCTTTGACTCCCATCTTTCTTTGGCACTAAGAGAGCTGGTACAGCACAAGGACTTAAGCTCTCCCTGATCATCCCCTTGGCGAGAAGGTCATCGACGTGCCTTTGAATCTCCTGAGTATCACTGGGGTTCATTCGGTAAGCTGGTTTATTATGGAGTATTGACCCAGGAACGAGGTCAATTTTGTGTTGAATGTCCCTCTTGGGAGGTAAACCAGGGGGCATCTCCTCAGGAAACACAAAGGAGTAGTGTTCCAGAAGAGGGGCAAGAAGGGGGTGGTCATTTGTGGAGCTAGGCTGTGTGTTTAGGTCTAGGAGAATAAGGTCCTTATGATCATGAAACTCATGGTGTTCAGCAACCAAGAGAGTGATCAAACTTGGATCAGTAACCAAATTCTCCTTGGGTTTTGGGAGTAAGGTAGGCTTAAGGGGTACAAGGGTAATTTTTTATGGTTAAAGAGAAGGGTATAAGTGTTTGCCCTCCCATCATGACTCACGGATCTAACAAAAAGCCAAGGCCTGCCAAGTAACACATGATAAGCATCCATAGGTAAAATATCACACCAAAGAGAGTCTTGGTACGTTTTACCTATTGAGAAGTTCAACAAACATCTCTGATCCACGTGAATGCCCTTGCCTTGATTAAGCCACTGGATGGTATAAGGAGCCGGGTGAGGAATGGTTTGCAACTTGAGCTTGCTCACCATAGACTGTGAGGCTGCATTGGTACAACTTCCTCCATCGATAATCAAAGAGCACACCTTGCCATTGATAGTGCACCGAGAATGAAAAATATTCTCCCGTTGCTCCTGTCCTTCCTTCACCGAAGAGCTACTAAGAACTCTCCTTACCACCAACATCTCCCCTTCGTCTGGTTCCTCAACCACCTCATCATAAACTGGATCACCCAAAGGTTCATTTTCAAGCTCCTCCTCCTGTCCTAGTTCTGGTGCAACAAACAAGGCTGCTTGGTACTCAGTGAGAGACACTACTCGTTTGTTAGGACATTCGGACGCAATGTGTCCAAGTCCTTGGCACAGAAAACATCTCCTCTTATCAATGGCTTTGGGTTCAGTAAAGGTAGGCCTTTGTGGGGTATAAGGCTGAGGGTTTGGAGTAGGTTTAATGGGGGTGTATTTGGGCTGGAAAGGTTGTTTTTGTGGGGTAAAGGATGGTTTAGGGAATGTGTTTGGACGTGTTTGGGGATGGTTTCTGCTATGAACCTCCTTCCCTCTACTCCTCCTTTGCAACTCCACCTTGTGAGCTAAAGAGTTCAACTCATCAAGGGAAGTGTAAGGGTGCAACTCCACAACATTCCTCACTCTTTCATCCAAACCAAGAAGATACCTCACAAGTATTTGAGGTTCATTCTCCTTAAGATCACACCTCCAAAGTAAGTGCTCGAACTCCTTGGTATACTCTTCTACTGTTTTGCCTCCTTGAACCAACCGTTGAAGCTTCAAATAGTTATCCTTAATATAACTGGCTGGAAGGAACTTGGCTTGTAACTTCTTCTTCATTTTCTGCCATGAACGCACCTTATCCTTCCCAACATAAACTCTCTTCTTCTGCAAATTAGTCCACCATATAGATGCATGTTTTCTCAATTTCAAAGCTACAAATTTTACCTTCTTATCATCGGGAACGTCCTTTAGATCAAAGACTCGTTCTACCATTTGCATCCAATCCAAGAAAACCTCTGGCTCAAGGTTTCCCTCGAATTCTGGTATATCCACCTTGAAATCAAGCCTTTCCTCCTTAGGTGAACGTCTCCCTCTTTGTTCACTAAGAATCTCCATTTCATCATCTCCAAACGGGTTCCCCAAATCAGAAGTACCTCCATCCGAACCCTTAAGCTCTTGGTTCCTCAAGTACATATAGTGCTTGAGTTGAGCTGTGAGGAATTCAACTCGTTTCTCCAGCTCTTCTTTCTCCCTTAGAACATCTTCTGGGTTTTGAGGTTAAACTTGACCGGAAGACATAGCTTCGGTGTCTTCTTACTTCATACCAAATGAATCAAAACAAACTCACCAAGACGGTAAGCTAGCTCTGATACCAATTATGATGTATATAAGCTCACCAACGCACTGAATCTACCAAGCTTATAACATCGCAAGGACGTCAATATCTCGGGACAGCAAATAATCACAAAAATATGATGCAATAAGCATCAAAGAGCGAAAAATAAATGAATGAAAAGATAGAGACAAGTATTTTCTCACTTGTTACAGTACTTAAACACCTTCAAGTGAAAAGAATACCCGGGCAAGCTTGAAGGACCTCGTTTGGTTACAGAATTTAATCACCTTCCAAAAGAGATCACAACAAGTCCACACAACACCACTAGATTGCCAAATCTAGCTACTGGAGTGGAAATTAGAGTTTGAGAAACTCACAAACGAAGAAGCTCAAAGCTTTCTTCGGGTTTTGTATTTCGTAAGATATGTAGTGAAGTGGCCAATACAATGGTACATATACTCGGCTGAAACAAAGGAAAAAGGCAGCCAAGCAAGCAAGGAGCTCAAACTAACTAGAGTGAGGTTTCCTAATGACGAAGAAACCTCCTAAACGTGGTTAATTAAGCTAATTACAAATGATTAAAGCTAATACATGTCTTTACTATGAAGTACTCGACCATCATTGGACCAGCCACGGACGATCACAACCCTCCACTTGGCATTTCCTCATTAGAGGTTCTTCATTCACTTAGACTCCAATCCATATTTGCAAGACAAGTGAAGAAACACAAGTGGTTTTGTTCCAAAATGGCGGGAACTCATCAAGGACCTCCAATACTATTAGGGAAAACCGGACCTCCTGAGAAAAGACCAAAATTCCCTTGAAAACATGCCAAAATATCAAGGCTGCCCAAGTAAAGGACCTTTACCGCTGTCCAGATAAAGGGTCTTACCACACGTCAAAAAATAGAACAGCTGTGCAGGAGCCCGAATGACCTTCACTGTTGAGATATGGAGACAAGCAGTGAGGACATCACATGGGGTGAATGTCCTTGGCCTCCCTCGACACTAATGCCCTTCTTAATTATGCACCACTAAGTGATAACACTCTTGAATCAACAGGATTTGTGGAGGTTGATTCCCATTAGACCTGTCAATACGGGCGGGCGCGCGGGTTACGGGTCGGTCGTATATCGGGTTCGGGTAAATACGGGTCGGGTGTATTTCGGGTTCGGGTAAATACGGGTCGGGTGTATTCCGGTTTCGGGCGGTTTGGGTCGGGTTTACGGGTCATGACCGCCCTTTTTCTCAGTCACTTACAACTAATAAAATTGATTATAATTAGTCAAAGACGCCTATGTAATGTATCATTCCATTCCAAGTTCAACCACCATGATATGTCATAATTGTATTGACATATTAATATACACCTAATGGACAAAATTTAACAATCTTCAAGTCTACAAGTATTATGCGGTTTACGTCAACAATCACGAATAACAATACTTGTGAAATATATAGGGTTTTGGGATGCTAATATACTAAACTTTTGGTGTATTGGAAAATAATGCACTGAATTTTGACCTATGACAATAATACACTATTTTACTGAATGAGAGGAGAGAGGAGGGACTGTAGGAGTTTGAGGGTTCACTGAAAGAGTGAGTGAGTGACAGTGTTAGGGTTTTGTTTTGGTCATTTGTTATTTGATTATTTCATTTGTATATCTTTCTACGCATAGCTTTCCAAAACCACCCAACATTTACTTTTGGGCCTTAATTTTCATGGAATGGGCCCATTTTTTTTGCACACGGTCAAAGTAGACAAAACACTTAAAATTAAAGTGTCTGACCCAACGGGTCGACCCAAACCTGACCCGACCTGACCCGCTTTTTACCGGGTTCTTTGGGTCGGGTCATTTTCGGGTCCCGGGTCGGAATTTCGTGTTCAAAACCCACTTTTTGCGGGTCGGGTTTCCGGGTCGGGTCGAGAATTGCCAGGTCTAATTCCCATCATTGTGGGTCCCACTTAATGGAGAAAATGAGATTAATTGTAGAGATTTCGACCAATCAAAAAGTAGATAAATGCTTAATTAAATTATTTTTATGCAAATATCAATAATTATAATTATTTTGGAATAATAATAATAATAATAATCTATATAATATTAATAGTAAATTTTATGGGTCTCGCTGAATTGAAAAAGGAGATTAATTGTTGGGAATTTCGACCAATAAAAAAGTAAGTAAATGTTCAATTAAATTATTTGATGCAATTATCAGTAATTATAATTATTTTGGAATATTCTATATAATATAAATAGTAAAGTTTTTGAGTCTTACTGAATGGAGAAAAGAGATTAATTGTAGGGATTTCAACAAATCAAAAAGTAGATAAATGCTGAATAAATTATTTTGATGCAACTATCAGTTATTATAATCTATATACTTATAATGACAATCTATGTGAGGCCCAGCAAATACTACAACGAGAGCGTTTCAAGGAGTCTCAGCCAATCACAATTAAGAAAAAAACGACCCCATTTTTAATAATTTTTTATTTTTTTTTCATCCGGATACTATTATAAACCTAAGCTGCTTTGGACTCTGACACCAATTACAGCTGTTCCATAACTATTTTGGATTTAATTTTATTTTAGAATTAAAAAAAATATATTACGAATCCTATACGGCTTTAGACTTTGATCATGTTTACAACTGTTCCATAGATCAACTAATCACTAAAAAATCCAACGCAACTGCGGCTAGGTCAATCATGTTCATTACTTTTTTCAAAACATATAATGCAATACTTTCACAAGCAAGAGAGAATCACAATTTATTATTGACATTCACTTTTCATACTCTCTTTAAGCTAAGTTTCAAGTCATTAGTATATAAATATTCAAACCTATTGTGTTCTACATTGATTACATTCATTGTAATTGATTTGCATCAGGTTATAGCATGAATTACATTTCTTATAAAACTTTAACACCGTGTTCCTGATGATAATTACCTAATTTTTTTTACTATTATTCCATACAGCCCGAACCAGATCTAACCATGACGGCTTATATAGATTTGCATCAGCAACAACACAACAAGCCATAGTGGTTCATCATATATCCTCCAGGTCCCGATGGGAGGGTCACAACTAATGTGTTGCGTAATCCATTTCGGCTTATCGTCCCATATTCTGAAGATTATATATTTTTTTCTATTTTCTATTTTTTTTTTATTTTCAATCCGGATTTTATTTTAAAATTAAAAAAACAGAAAGTATCACTTATCCTTTACTGCTTTGGACTTTGAATTAAATTATTTTGATACAAATAACAGTAATTATTTTGGTGTTGCTATAATAATAATAATAATAATAATAATAATAATAATAATAATAATAATAATAATAATCTATATATTATAATAGAAATCATTGTGGGTCCCACGAAATAGAGCTATGGGAGTGATTGTAGGGAAATTGGTCAATCACAACACAGAAAATTATTTTTTTTTTCTATTTTCATTTTTTTAATTTTAAATCCGGATTTTATTTTAAAATTAAAAACCTAGAAAGTATCACTAATCCTTGACTTCTTTGGACTCTGAATTAAATTATTTTGGTGCAAATAACAATAATTATTTTGGTGCAAATAACAATAATTATTTTGGTGTTGCCTATAATCTATATATTATAATAGAAATCATTGTGGGTCCCACAAAATAAAGCCACGGGAGTGACTGTAGGGAAATTGGCCAATCACGACGTAAAAATTTTTTTTCCATTTTCAATTCTTTTTATTTTCGATCCAGATTTTTATTTTAAAATTAAAAAAACCAGAAAGTATTAGTAATCTTTGATTGCTTTGGACTATGAATTAAATTATTTTGGTGCATATAACAGTAATTATTTTGGTGTTGCCTATAATAATAATAATCTATATATTATAATAAAAATCATTGTGGGTCCCAGGAAATAGAGACACGGGAGTGACTGTAGGGAAATTGGCCAATCACGACGTAAAAAAATTTTTTATTTTCAATTTTTTTATTTTCAATCCGAATTTTATTTTAAAATTAAAAACCAGAAAGTATCACTAATCCTTGACTAGTTTGGACTCTGAATTAAATAATTTTGGTGCATATAACAGTAATTATTTTGGTGTTGCCTATAATAATAATAATAATAATAATAATAATAATAATAATAATAATAAATAATCTATATATTATAATAGAAATCATTGTGGGTCCCACAAAATAGAGTCACGGGAGTGACTGTAGGGGAATTGGCCAATTATAATGTAGAAAATCATTGTGTTTTTCATTTATATCTATATCTATATAATATACATTTGCAATAATTTTGAATTTTGAAATATTAACATGAGTGAATATAGGATTATAGCCAAAATAATATCTACAAGGCAATTATATTTTATACTCGAATTTTTGTATCTAAATTGATAAGTAAAGATAGAATTTTTAGCTCCGTGTATTTTTTATTTTATTTTATTGATTCCTTTTATGATAGATTTATTATGGTATCTTTTCATTTGATATTATGATTAATGCTTTTTTTTTTGTAATTTGTATCTACATTTAGCATTTATTTTTCTAAATTAAAATAACTATTTAATTAGGCTCCGTGCATCGCACGGGTTGAAGAATAGTTATTTTGTAATAAAAATAATAATAGTAATAATAATAATAATAATAATAATAATAATAATAATCTTTATAATAATAATAATAATAATAATAATAATAATCTTTATAATATTAATAGTAAAGTTTGTGAGTTCCGCTGCATGGGGGAAGGAGATTAATTGTAGTGATTACAACCAATCAAAAAGTAGATAACTGTTGAATTAAATTATTTTGGTGCAACTATCAGTAATTATAATTATTTTGGAATAATCTTTCTAAATTATATTTACAATTACTATTAAATTTTTAATTTTTTAAAATAATTATTTTAATATACATCGTGAATCGCATGGGTTGAGGCCTAGTGATATATAAAATAGAAGTTTGTGGGTCCTGAAGAATGGAGAAATGAGATTGATTGTAGGGATTCTGACCAATAAGAAAGCTATAAATACTAAATTAAATTATTTTTGGTATTATCTATAACAATAACAATAATAACAATAATAATAATAATAATAATAATAATAATAATAATAGTAATAGTAATAGTAATGATAATAATATATCTATATATATCTATATAATATTAATAGTAAACTTTTTGGGTCCCACATGATGGAGAAAAGAAATCAATTGTAGGGATTTCGATCAATCAAAAAGTAAATAAATATCAAATTAAATTATTTTGGTGCAAATATTAGTAATTATTTAAATGTTATCCATAATAATAATAATGATGACAATGATGATAATAATAATAATAATAATAAGAAGAAGAAGAAGAATAAGAATAATAATGGTAATGATAATAAAAATTTATCATCTATATATAATATTAATATATAGTATTATATTTGGGTCCCTCAAAATGAAGAAAAGAGATTAATTTTACGAACTCTAACCAATCGGAAAATAGATAAATATTGAAGGAAATTATTTTGGTACAAATATTAGTAATTATTTTCATTCGAATAACTTATTATGTATTTTATGTAGTTTCATTCGAATAACTTACTATTATGAAACGCAATAGTACTCTCTTTTATTTAATATTGTCATATAAGTTGTGATATTTTTATTTTTCGTAGGTTAGGCTATGAGACATAGTACTATTTGTTGTTTGTTTTAATATTGATATGTAATTGTCTGTATTAATATTAGTACGCACATGTATATTGAATTTATAATGTCATTTTATGGTTTCCTTTTAAATTGATATGTACGTGCATATTTCTTAATTAAATTATATTTATGTATTTTTTTCCTTATAATTAGAATGTATATTTATATGTACGTAAATTTATACTATAATTTCTTTTTAATTATTAAACACATTTTTTTAATATATCACGGACTTAAGACTAGTTTATTATAGATGATATTCTAATTTGACAAGATATTATATCAAAATTTTGAGAAAAGTTGAGATATATTATATGAAAATTCTACCATAGTTAGTTTATTTTCAACTATGGTAATTGAAAATTTTATACCATTCATTTATCAAAATAAATTATATTTGTTAAAAAGATTTATATCCTCATAAATATGGTTTATTATTGTAACAAATTACTTTGATCAACCTAAACTGAGTTTAAATTTTTATGGTAAAATTAATGGTATTTTCACTTTTCAACTACGATAGTTGAAAAAAAAGTCTATTATGGTAGAATTTCTTCAAAAATATTCAATTTTGTAAAAAATTGCAACTTAACATATAATTTTACTTATTGTAACAAGTCTTATGGTGAATATATATATTATTTTTAATTTTTAATGGTAAAATTAAGAGTAATTATACATTTCAACTACCATAGTTGAAAAAATGGTAGAATCTCCCATTATTATATCAAATGGTTTTTGTCGTTTTATAGGCAGTTGTTTTTTTTATTTTGACTTTAAAAAACTTATGAGATAAATGGCTACCAAGATAATTAATCAATAAAAATATTATTTTGTTATAACAACAGATTAAAATTAACAAACTTATTCATGGCTAACGCACTGTCGTCAATTTTGAAATCTACTACATAACAATGGCTGTTATAGGAAAAGAAACCATAGAATCCAGAACAATCAAGGTAGTTCTTTTAAGAAATCAAAAATTCTTCCATTTGAATTTCAGCTTCAACCTGACTACCATCAAACTTCAACAACTTCCAGTCAGTCACAATTTATAGTTGAGCTTCAACCATGTGTTCTAAGCACGCTCACCACGAACGCGACGAGCAAGCTGGACATCTTTGGGCATAATGGTGACCCTCTTTGCATGGATTGCGCACAGGTTTGTGTCTTCAAACAGTCCCACCAAATATGCCTCCGCAGCCTCCTGCAATCCGTCTGTTCAATTTTCATCAATCAATCATTCATCAACATCAAAATCATGTCATTCACAAAGGGGGAAAAAACAGCAGATTCATTATTTGATGGAGGTACGAGGTTGAATTTTATACCTTAAAATCTTGCGCAATTTCACGAACAAGGCGCTGGAATGGCAGTTTGCGGATCAGAAGGTCCGTGCTCTTTTGATATTTTCGGATTTCTCTGTTCATACCAGAATTTTCGATTCATTGTTAGGTTTGAGTTTCTGGAATTAAGAATGAATGGTGGAACACAATTCAATGGAAATTACCGAAGAGCGACGGTTCCAGGACGGAAGCGATGAGGCTTCTTCACTCCTCCAGTAGTCGGAGCAGATTTCCGAGCAGCCTTTCATTTACAATCAATTCAAACATTTTCATAAAAGATGGAACAAAAACAGAAGATATGGCCAATTGGCACAACTGAACATATTATGAACTAATAAGAACAATCTCTTTATATAGAACCCTAATTTACATCAAACTGAATAAAAAACCAAATCATGAAGCAGTAGAAAGATTGATGGTACCTTCATAGCGAGCTGCTTCCTAGGAGCCTTTCCACCCGTAGATTTACGTGCCGTCTGCTTTGTACGAGCCATTGCGATTCAGATTCAACTTACGATCAAGCAACGAGCACTTCATATATTGAATAACGAAAGAATTCAATCAGAGCCTTAAATCATAATCCAAAGAGCAGAATTAAATCATCAAGGAAATGGAAAACCCTAAAACCAAAATAAAACAAAAACGAGAGAGAGAGACATAGAGAGAGAGGGAGAAGCATACCTGGTGGTCGGCAATTAGGGTTTTCAGAGAAGAAGAATAGGAGGGATGATTTGGAGTGATTGAGAAGTTGACGTCGTAGGGGGTTTATATATATAAGGGGACAACAGGACGCCCGGTGGTTTGAAGTAGCGAGGGAAACCCAACATGGAATAACGGTTTCTTCCCCCATGAATTAAAATTAGCCTTTAATTAACACGTCAATAATCCGTGTATCATTAACACTTAAATCTCATTGGTTGTTTACAAAATTAATGTATCGTGGGAATTTAGTGTTTCTTTCCCCTCTCATTTTTTTGTTTTCCCAAATTGGGACTAAATTTTATTTGCTTTTAACTTTCTTTCTTTTTTTTGCATTTTAGGGAATTGCTTTATTTATTATAAAAAAATAAAAGTGAATTATTTGGTATCTCTATATTATCCAGACCTTTTATATATATACTAGCAAATACCCGGGCGTTGCCCCGAACTTAAAAATAAATACCGGAGTGTTCATATATAAGTACTTGTGTCTTCAATTTAAAAATATCCTAAAATTGTGAATACGTTGAGCACCCGTAGGTTTGAGTTAATTTGGTTCACTGAACAATGGGAATATGCGAGCTCCCATTAAGAAAGTTAAAGTTTGTCTCTCTATTTTACCTTGTTTGCTCGCCAACGATGAGTATGAGTTTGACTCAAATTAGTTTAAAAAGTGAGTGGATTTCCTGACCATGACCCTGACTAAACAGTCATGGTCAGTCATTTCAATTGACCCTAAAATATGGATTTTTATATTTATCATTTTTATCTATTTTAATTGGGAAAAATAAAAAATTTTAATTTTTTAGCACATAGATCTATCCATAAAATTCTAAATTTCGAATTTGAAACAAATGACAAAAATTCAAAATCAAATATCTAACGTATTACTATCATTAAGGTTTCCAATAAATCTTTTTTCCATGAAAAATTATGTTATAATTTTTATTTATTAGGTCATCGGGTCGAGTCAAGGAACCGCTGACCCAGACCTACCCATAATTAGGCCATTGCCATGAAGTTTATGGGTGGGGTTGGGTCGGGTTGAGCTAAAAAAGTTTAGCCCAGACCTGCAAATGTAATGTTCAAGGGCGAGTCCCCGACCTAATGATCTGATCTATTTAGAAGTAATCAATAACCAAAGTTATTCATTTTTGATAGGTAAGTCTATTATATTAAAAATAAAGTAATCCAAAGTCAGCCTCGACCAAATTAACCCTAAACCATTATCCAACCTCTCTGTTCTTTTTTGTGGTATGTCCAATTTTTATCAGACATAACCACATGGTACCAACTCTACACTAACCATATGTTACCAAATTTAGGTATAATCACAAAGGACATACCACAAAAAAAGAACACGATCTAAAAATTGTTAACCCAAACATGACTCAGTTCAAACCTGATTTAAACAACCCATTGTTAAGTCTCTCATCTCCAACTCCTCATTAATTAAAAATAACTTTAATAATATAAGTTTATGGTGGTATCTAAGCTCTGTGAAATTTGACAGAGACAATACCCCGGTTCAATATGACCCAAGGAAAAATCAAGTGTACGTGGTCACAAATAATTTATCTGAATTTTAGAATCTATCATGTCTACTGTAAAACCAGGTTCGAGTGCAGTATAACAATATAAAAATGACTAAATCTAGTTTGAGAGAGAAAGTTGCGCTTATATTACCCGTAATGTAACATGTTTTCTTAATTTATGAATTATTAATTTATGAATTATGAATAATCTTGTTTATTGAAGCATGTAGTTTTAATTTGATCATATAAAACTCATGACGCTATAAAAATTTCTTGGAGGGATAGAGAGATCAAGAGAAACGGTAACACTGTAAGAGTGGGATTGCATATTTGCATGTAATTTGGAGTGAGGGAAATGAGATGAATGGGAGGTTATACAGCAAGGTGGATCGGATAACATGGTCTAGATCCAAGATTAATGGTTGCAAGTACACAGTGCTCCGCAAGTCGCGGTTAACACTGTCAAACTTATTCTTCTTTGATAATATGTTGACTCGTCAATATCTGAACGTTGCCCCGAATTAGAAACTAAATATCCACAAGTTGTTTTGACATTAGCTTAGAATTTGTATAATTAAAAATAATTAGGAAGGTAATATTAATTTTTTTCAAGGAGAAGGTAATATTATTATACCAACTGAATCTTCAAAATCGTTTTGTAGTGCCAAAACTTCAATGCTAACTCCATAATTCTCCTCAATCAATAAACGAAGACACCATGTAATAAAGAATTTTAACAATTAGTTAGTTAGTTAAAACTAGGAAAAAGTAATTTAAATTGGAAAAATAAATACCCGAGCTTTCATGTATAAATATCTAAGCATTATGTGATATGAATGTGATCATACATCAAGTGATAGTCAAAAGACTTAACCAGATAAAAACAATTGTTTGTTGAAATGAAACAAAACTACAATAAAAACATAAGTTAAATAATAGTGAAGATATATGAATAAAAAGAATAACGTGTAAGATAAAAAAGGAATATTATAAATGAGACGTCAACTGATTGTATGACAATTCTTCGGTCATCAGTGGGAAAAATACAATAAAATGACAATAAGATTATGAAATACCAACATACGAAATTAAACGGATTGTCGTCATAAAATTTACATTTAGCACTAATGATAATTCTGATGACTCGACATATAAACTTCTTCCCAATCAACTGATGTAATCAACTCAACTAAGGGTTTGTATTGACCATTAAAAGGAGGTTTAATGACAAAAGTCCTTTACTGCTATAAGTGTTCGGGCAATATCTCAAATAGGGTACATGTTGTATACTATATGCGATGAAAGGTAGACATGTTAATTATTTCAAACTCGTTCTCTTGCATATGAAAACTTAGCCATCAAGCTGATAACTAACCTCGGTTCCTTCAAAACAAAACAAACAACCTATGTTTCATATACATTCATCCAATATACTTTGTATGATACTAAACTGGACAAATGAGAAGCACAAGTTGTCGCGTGTATAGTGAGATATATCCAAAAGATTTAAATGATTAACCAACATATATAATGGATCATATAAAACCCCATCCCTCTTCATATATATATATGGTCAATATATACTCAAATACAGCTAAAAAATATAATAACCTCATCCCTCTTCATATATATATATATATGTTCGATATATACGTACTGTACAACTAAAAAGGATGAGAACTCCATTGCGAACCCAAAACCCTACCCCATGGTTCCCTATGTTCTACTATGACCAAACCCAATCCCCCCTTGTGAAATAATGGACTTGAGCCAATTCAACCCCAAAAACTAGCTTATGAGGTTGAGGCACCCAAGCCATTATAAACACCACAATATGGGTGTCAAAGGCCGATGTGGGACAACTCAACACGCCCCCCTCACCAAGAGGCGCAGACAACTGCGGGCGCGGCCCCAACATTAATGACCCTGGCTCTGATACCATGTGAAATAATGGATTTGAGCCCAATTCAACCGTAAAAACTAGCTTAGGAGGTTGAGGCACCCAAGCCATTATAAACACCACAATATGGGTTTCAAAGGCCGATGTGGGACAACTCAACATATTACGTAATTAAATCTGACCTTTATTTTAAAAAGAAACAGTTTTGAAGGATTTGAAAGTGTCATGTTTGTGTAATTTTTTATAATATTGAGTTTTTTTCAGAGTCAACTTTAAATAATAATGTTGTTTGCGATAATAATATGACCCAAATTAATAAGTCCAAAAAGAATAAAATTTAGAACTAATATGAATTAAACAAATTAGATACGTGAATTAAATAATAATCCATTGATTGTGTTTAATATAACATGTATAGGCCTTTGCATAATATGATAAATACTGTATTTTTTGTTGTGTAATATGATAAATATATGTTAGATGTACACATATAAAAATAAATGAGAAGAAAAAAAATAACTCCTACTACATTCATAAATATGTGATTAAGTGATATTGGAGACTGGAGTAACTAATATCAACCAAACTAATGAGATACATATCAAACTAAAATGATAAGTATTCATTAAATGTATACATATTAAAAAAAGAATCTACTACTGCATATAAGAAGTAGCCATTCTTACATACATATATAATTAAATAATCCTCACCTCTAATTCACTTTAGAATTGTAGTCTTTATTACTTCGGATGTTTCTAGCAGGACATTCCATAACTTATCTCCGCTTGCCCAAACACCCAACATGTCGACTGGAATGTATAGCCCACCATTGGCAGATTTAACTGATCACTTAGAAACTTGATCGAGGGTAGAAAGTTAAAGAATGAGACTGATAAAAAAAATAAGGAAAAAAAATTGGCTGCAAGAGAGAGATATAAAAACTGGAAACCGACTGAGAAAGAGTAGCAAAGAGTAGAGAGGTTGCATTTTACGGTTGTAGGTTTGCTGCTGTTTCATTTTCAACTGCTATCAGTGAATTTTCAGCATTAATTTATATTTAAAAAATGGTTTTTCACGGCTACGATTATTTTGGGATCTCATCCAACGAATGCAATTGGTCAAATTTCCTAAATTCACTCCTAGCTTAGGCAAAGAGATTTTGTAATTATTATAGGTCTATACTACCTCCGTTTTATTAATGTCGCCTAAGAAATTGTGTTAAAAAGACCGTTAATATCTTAATTTGTATAATGATTCATTATACAAGATTGATGTCAATAGATTCGTAATAAAAAATACTATTAAAAAAGTATAATATTATAATTTTTTATAAAAATTTTATATCAGAAATTATTCAAAAAATTACTCGGAGGTACCCCAATATTTGGGGAAACTGTTTTTCGGTACCTAAACTTTTCAAAACTCATTTTGAGGTACCCTTAATTTTTGGGTTAGTAATTATTTGGTGCTTTTCCGACCATCAATTTTATTAAGTGACCAAAATACCCTTATTTTTCTTCTTCAAGGGCATTTCTTCAAAAATGGAAGAATAAGGGTATTTCGGTCACTTAACTAAATTGATGATCGGAAAAGCACCTAATAATTTCTAACCCAAAAACTAAGGGTACCCCAAAATGAGTTTTGAAAATTTGAGGTACTTGAAAAACATTTCACCAAAAGTTAGGGTACCTTCAAGTAATTTTTTGGAAATTATTGATTAAAAATTGGCATTGAATACCGTAAATGACAGATAACAAAGAACGGAGAGAGAATATATATATATATATATATATATATATATATATATATATATATATATACACACACACACACACACTACCGTCATTCTTTTTTATTTGTCATCCAAATTTTTGTTTAAAACTTTGACAGTTAATATTTTATTTGTATAGTGATCCATAATAAAAAGTACTATTAAAAAGTATAATATTGTATTTTTATAAAAATAATTTATGTAAAATATTATTAATTAAAAATAGACCTAAAAAAATGAGTAACAAATAAAAAGAATGAAGGGAGTGTGTGTATATACTATATATATGTGTGCGAGTATAGTATATTATAGTTTTTACTTTTATTTTTTATCTAAACTTTCATATTTTTATTTGTGTAACTCTGAACAAAATATAAATCTATCAATTAGGGTGTCAAATAGGTTATGTTGGGTCGTATTCATGTTAGTGGCAATGTTAAACAGGGGTTGAAAGTACGCCCGATACTAACCCAATCCAGTAATCAACAAGTTTAAAATTTCTGACCTATTCCTGACTAAAATTTAAACTTTGACATGATGTCAACTCGTTTACCCACTTAAATTAAATGGGTTAGCATCAGATTGGATTGACTTGTTAAATGGGTTGGGCGTGCTAACCTAGTTAATAAGTGTGCTTAAAATGTATGATACAACCCACTTTATTTCGTATTAGGCTTGTGTAAATTATCGTGTCGGGTCAACTTCTGTTATCCCTAACATCTACTTATATAGGTTGACATCAGAGCTATCTAATTTACAATAAACACCCATTAAAAAAAAGTGCAGGAAAGAAAGTATGGATATATACAAAGGACAATCCAGTGTACAATGTGTCCTCGCCAACGGGGTCCTAGAAAGGGGTCCTCTGCATATATGTTATTTAGAGAAATCTTATCTCACATTTCTGCAAGATACTGCTTCAAAGACTCGAACCTTTGACCTCACAATCAGTCAATCACACGACAACAAGTCAGACGAAGCGCCAAAAGACTCAATTTCAAAGTATGGAGATATACAATCATACATAATTTGTAAATGAGAAATTGGATTTAAATAATCTGAATATTGATGCGTGATAGGCTTAATAATTTAAACTTTTTAAAAATAAATATGTACCAAATCTTCATTTTTTTGAAAGAATCTGAACATTGATCATATTGGATTAAAATAAACAAGATGAACAATTAAAAACAAAGAGAAGATTTTTAAAGAAAATGAGGATTATGTAAATAACTAATGCTGACATGCTACTATAATCTAATATATTCAAAATTCAGATTATTCAGTGATATTTTAAACTTCAGATTATTAAGTCGATCACGCGTCAAATTTCAGCTTATTTAACTCCAATTTCCCTTTATAGATTATCGGCTAGTTTGTATAACCTATTTTACAATAAATACAATATGTTATTAGCTATAGCCTGTAAGTTATATTCTTATTTGGCCATGATTTGAAGAGTGAAAATGATAACTACCTTAGATCTTTAATCATCTTGATTTTTGTTTAAATTATTTTAAATATAAATTTTTATCAATATTGATTTCATTATTTTGAGATTTGTTATAGCTCATAAACAATATAAATCTATTATTTATTTATATTTTTCATAAATATAAAATTACATATAAAACGCACATTCTGTATTATATGATTGAGTTATCATCAATGTTTGTCAACAATTAGTGTTGTGTTCTTACACTTAAATATATGTAATTACTAAATAAATATTATTTAAAATCATAAATTTACAAATTATAGCCAATTTAAGATGGTTATTAAACATTCTGATTCAAAACACATATTATTGTCAATATGATAAATGAAAAAGGATATTGCCAAAGAAAATCAAATTCAAACGTAATTGAAGTAGGGAAAGCCTTGTCAACCATGACAACCACTACAATTAAAATGACTTTTATCCGTACATGTGTCAAATGTTATTTTGACCTTTTACTTTTATTTAGCATAAAATTATAAACATATTTTCTTTGTTACGAATTTATTTAAAAATAAATAAATATAAATATCTTAACTCTGAGTTTTAGCCTATAAACAAACATATTTTGATCTTTAAATTTTGTAAATAAACTATAATTAGAAAAACATAATTTAAAATTTTATTTTAAATAAAAAAATGAATGATGAAGATGAAACTTGACACATGTACAGGTAAAATCTATTTTAAGTGGTTTTCATGATTAACAACCACTATAAGTGAATAAAATGAAGTAGGGACAAACTTTAACCATTCTATCTGCGTTCTTATTTTTATTAGATGGTTGCCTACAATTGAGTTTATGCAGCATAATCAGATCAGCAATTGTTCCTTGTGAATTGTTCTTTCTCCCTTTGTGGAGGTTTCCTTTCTAATTTGGAGCGAACTAAAGGATGGGGAAGATTACGATTGCTTGATTAGGGCTTCTTAGACATTGTTGGAAAGGTGATGAGGATGAAACCTTGTAGGATTTGGCGATGTTTGCATTCCTTCAATGAGCTTAGAAATTAGAGAAAAACTTTGGGGCAAGAGAATTAGGGCAATGTCCTATCATCATCTTATGGACTTTTATCACAGGATACTTTGCAAGGGCCCTATAGGAATTAGGGGTGAGCGAAAAATCCGTAATTCGTAATACGATCCAAAAGTCTGATTATTCGATCCGAAAAAATGGATAATTAACGGATAATTTTTGAAGTTTCCGGATCGGTTAACCGATCTGAATTTTTCCCCGAATCACAGATCGGATACGGATCGGGGGTTGAAAAATCTGGATAATCTGTCGGTTATCCGAAACTCCGAAAATAAATAATTTTCAACTTTGAACCCTTCAAATGTTATTTTTTTGTCGTGAATTAGTAGTCATTAGCGTAGAAATGAAACACAGTACATAAAGTTTACCATTTTGAACCCATTAAGTTAAGAAGGACAATGATTAATATTGTACGAGGGCGTTATAATCCGTGGATATACGGTTATCCGATCCGAAATCCGGTTAATCGAGACTTTCGGATCGGATACAGATCGCAAATTTTATTATCCGACAATTCGGTTAATCGAAAGTCCGGTTAACCGAAAGTTTCAGATCGGATACGGATCATGATTTTAACTATCCGAACATACGGTTAACCAATTTGGATCGGTTAACCGATCCATGCACACCCCTAATAGGAATCCTAAGATTGCTAACTAGATCCTGGGCCAATCAATTACTGGTAGAGGTTCAAGAGAATGTTGCATCGTCCGAGGTGAAGTTCACGTATGTTCAATTCTGGTTAGAAGCTCTGATATACCCATTGCTCACATATTTAGGGGAAAAACACTATCTTTGGGTAAACATTTTGTAGGACGATTGGATTATAGAAGAAAAAGTGAATTTTCTTGGCTAAGTTATAAGAATTGTAAAATTTGAGCTTATATGGACCAAGGTTGAGAGTTTTGACCAAGTAGTTCAACAATTGATGGGTGCTTTTGGGCTTTAGAAAGACTATCGTCAAACAGTACGGAAGTTGATTGTGTTGGTTGTGGAGACCAAACTGGGAGAAGGAAGAAGGGGAGAAGGAAGAAGGAAAGAAGGAGAGGCACCAGCAGCGCCCAGAATGGAGCCACCAGTGCCTCAACCAAGCAAGGAAAACCATCGCGAAGTGACCGCTGTCAGCGCCCAAAGGGGGAAATTTGATGCTAGTTGCCAGCGCCTAGGGGCAGCGCTTCTCCCCTTTATTGTGAGTGTCTGAAGATTTGGTGACTTCCTTGTAAAGAGCCGAGATCTTATTGTTTCTTTCTATTGTTATTTCCTATTATGCGGTGCTTCCTTTTTGCTGCAGACTTCCTTATCTCTCTCATGTACCACTAGTATATATTGAGGTCAGATCTTCCCCCTAAATCACCAAGTGAGACAGAGAGAAACACAACCATTGTATTTGTAATCCTCCTATTACTAGTGCATCGATTCCGTGGTTTTTTTTCCTGCTTTGGGTTTTTTCCACGTTAAACCTTTGGTGTCAAATTTCTTATTTCTTTTTCGCTCTTATCTTTCATTGTTTGTAGTTGATTGAGTGCTCTTCGATCCTAACAGCTAGTATCAGAGCCTGCGAGGTTGCTGAAAGAGAACTCGTTTTCAAACAATGTCAGGAGATAAGCATGAAATTGAGAAATTTGACAGCTCTGCCTTCACCTACCAGAAGCTGCAGATTGAGGATCTGCTGTATTCGAAGTCGTTGCATGTTCCGCTGCTGGAGAAGAAGCCAGATGACATGAAGCAGGCCACGTACGATCTGCTCGATCGACAGGCAATGTCCTTGATCAGGATGTCATTGGCTTGGAACGTCAGGTTTAACGTCATGGAGAAAAAGACAACGAAGGAATTGCTGGAGGCACTAGAAGAGATGTATGAGAAGCCAAGCACAACAAATCAAGTATATTTGTTTACAAATTAACCAGTTATAAGATGGTTGAGGATGGTGATGTGGCTAATCATATTAATGAGATTACTAAGGTTTTATCACAACTTGCTTCAGTAAAGATGACCTTTGCTGAGAATATTAAGGCTTGATATTATTGTCTTCTATGCCTTACTCTTGGGAAACCCTTGTAATTGCTATTAGTAGTGCCAAAAGTACTGACCAGATGAAGTTTGATGAGGTCAAGTCTGTACTGCTTAATGAGGGCCTTCGTAGGAGGAATTCTGGTGTGGAGTCTTCGAGAAGTGCCTCGAGTGTCCGGGGTAGGAATAACAATAGGAATTCTAATAATTCCAGGGGGCAGTCGAAGTCCAGGGGAAAAGGAAAGCCTAAGAAAATGAGTGAAGTTGTGCATTATGGTTGTGGGGATAAAGGTCACTTTAAGAGGGATTGCCCTAAACCTATGAAGGGGAAGGGTAACATAGACCGTGACTCTGTCAACTCTGCTGAAGACTTTTGTGAAGCCCTAGTTTTGAGTGTGTCTAGCCTTGAAGAGTCTTGGATAGTTGATACCGGCACATCCTTTCATGTTTCTTCAAACAGGGAGTTATTTCGTAATTTCAGGAGTGGAAATTTTGGCAGGGTTTACCTTGCTGACAACAAGTATTATGAGATAACAAGTAGAAGAGACATGACCATTAAGACTACTAATGGTGGTCTTCGGGAGAAGGATGTCAAATACATTCCTGAAATTAAGAGGAATTTGATTTCAGTTAATCAACTTGATGAGATGGGATACTTTGTAGGGTTCGGGAACGAAAGATGGAAGATTGTGAAAGGTACTATGGTAGTGGCGAGGGGATTGAGATCCGGTACTTTGTACTCCACGAGGGACAGCACTAATATGATTTCAAATGTCAATGTTGCTTCTTGTCTACTTTATGGCATTGAAGGTTTGGTCCCATAAGTGAGAAGGGCATAAAGATCCTAGCCTCGAAGGGCGTTTTGGAGAATCTGAAAACCGTAGATATGGAACTCTGCAAGAGTTTTGCCCTCGATAAGCAGGAGAGGGTCGGTTTCACCAAAACTAGCAGGGAACCAAAACCAGAGAGGTTGGAGTTAGTGTATTGAGATGTATGGGGGCTTGCGCCAGTCAACTCCATGAGTGGTGCTCAATATTATGTCACCTTCATTGATGATCACAGTCGAAAGGTATAGGTTTATTTTTTGAAGAATAAATCTGATGTGTTTAGTGTTTTCTTGAAGTAGAAAACACAGGTTGAGACACAGACTGGGTTGAAGTGAAGTGTTTGAGGACAGACAATGGAGGGGAATATGAGAAGAAGGAGCTCGTGAAATACTGCGAACAGAATGGCATTAGATTATTGAGGACTGTTCCCGGAATACCAAGGCAGAATGGAATAGCAGAGAGGATGAACCAGACTCTGAACGAGAGGGTCAGGAGCATGAGGATTCATGTTGGATTGCCCAAGTATTTGTGGGCAGAAGCAGTAAACACAGCAGCGTACCTAATCAGTTCCATTAGATTTGGAGATACCTGAGGAGGTATGGAGTAGTAAGAAAGTTGATTACTCCTTTCTTCGTATTTTTGGTTGTACTGCTTATGTGATGATTGATCATGACAAACGTGATAATTGGATCCTAAATCCAAAAAGTGTTATTTAGTTGGCTATGGAACTGACGCTTTTGGATACAGGTTGTGGGATGGTAAGAAAATGTTGAGACACTATGATTAGGGGTGAGCGAAAATTCCGGGAATCCCGGTCTCGTCCCGCTCCCGGTCAAGTCCCGTTCCCAAAATCCCATTCCCGGTGGGAGCGGGATCGGAAGTGGGACAAAAAGTGAAATCTCGATCAACAACGAGATCAGGAGTGGGACTTAACCTCATTTCCCGGTCCCAGTCCCAGTCCCAGTCCCGATCCCGATCCCGGTTTGTGTGTGCGTGTGTATATATATATATATATATATATATATATATATATATATATATATATATATATATATATATATATATTGGATTATAATAATCCCTACTTTCACGATTGGACAACAATAATCCTACTATCAATTTGGATTCTGGTGGTCCAAAAAAAATAAAATAAAATTGGATTGCAGTGAGACATCATCGAGAGTATACCCTAAATATCATAGATTTTGTGTTGCGTTTGATTCAAAACTTAGTATAACACCTTGACATGATTTTTAATGAATTTACGACGACGTTTCTCCCAATTTTTTTCAATTTTTTTTAACGATTTTTAAGATTTTTTCACTTTTATTCAAAAATCATAATAATTTCTCAGAGTCTCAAAAAAATAATTTAAAAATTGTTTTAGTAACTACATTTCATCACCTTTCTGGGGGTAGGAACGAAAAAAAATAAAAACAATGTTAGTAATGAAAAAAATAAAAAGAATTTGGAGGTGAATTTGGTACCACTATAATCCAATTTTATTTTTTTGGACTCCAGAATCCAAAATGAAAGTAGGGATTATTGCTATACAATTAGTGAAAGTAGGAATTATTATAATTCAATTCTCCTATATATATATATATATATATATATATATATATATATATATATATATAGGAAAATTGGATTCTAATAATCCCTACTTTCACCAATTGGACAATGGTGGATCCTACTTTCACTTTGTATTCTGGTGGTCCAAAATAAAATAAAATTGGATTGTAGTGGGATATTTTCGAGAGAATCATAGATTTTGTGTTGCATTTGATTCAAAACTTAGTATAACACTTTACAATGATTTTTAATGAATTTACAGCGATTCTCCCAAATTTTTTTTCATTTTTTTACTATTTTTTACGATTTTTTCACTTTTATTATTTTTAAAAAATCATAATAATTATTCGGAGTCTCAAAAAAATAATTTAAAAAATATTTTAGAAACTACAATTCATTACTTTCTAGGGGCAGGAACGAAAAAAAACAAAAACAATATAGTGTAGGAATGAAAAAAAATAAGAAGAATGCGGAGGTGGATTTGGTACCACTATAATCCATTTTTTTTTTTTTGGACCACCAGAATACAAAGTAAAAGTACGGTCCACCATTGTCCAATTGGTGAAAGTATGGATTATTAGAATCCAATTATCCTATATATATATATATATATATATATATATATATATATCAAGTGGTTTCATATTATTGATAAACTTGTTTAATTCAATTTATATTCACTCTTTAAATTTATTTTATTTATTACAATGTCGAACATAACATATTTTTTTCTGGAAAAAAACGTTACGCATTAGATATTAAAAAGTGACTATATAAACAAATCGGCACCCACGTTTGTGAAATTAAAGAAAACTTGTGTAATTTATGTTGGTTTTTAATGGAAATAAATTAAATAATGGGTAAAAAATATTAGGAAACTGGGACTAAAAATTTTCCGGTTGATTTCCCGGTCCCGGTGGGAGCGGGAGCGGTAGCAAATCTTTGTTCCCGGTCACAGCCGGGACCGGGACCGGGAGCTCCGAAAATTATCGGGATCCTGGTCCCGCTCACCCCTAACTGTGATATAGTCTTTAATGAGAATGTGTTTTACAAAAACTGGCAGGCATCAAGTGACTCAGGAAACATGGAGCTAGTGGGAGCAAAGGTGAGGGAGCCAGGAACTATCAAGTTTTCTGACAGGGATAGTGTGCCTGAGAGGGAAACAACAGAGATAGAGGCATCACAGGAAGCTCCACAGACTACAGATCAGGCCATTGAACAGCCTGAACCATAAGAGCTATTTGAAAGCTCTAGTGATGATGAATAAACTCTATCACCCACTGTGAGGAGATCCACAAGGGCTACTAGAGATAATGCACCTGAAAGATATTCTCCATCTTTGCATTACTTATTACTGACAGATGCTAGTGAGCCAGAATCCTATAGTGAAGCTATGCAAGTTGAGGATCGATTCAAGTGGGAGCAGGCAATGGAGGATGAGATTGCCTCACTTGAGAAAAACAAAACCTGGGAACTGACCAGGTTACCTGCAGGGAAGAAAGCTTTGCTGAATAAATGGATTTACAGGATCAAGAATGAGCCAAATGGTGCTGTGAGTACAAGGCTCGGTTAGTGGTAAAAGGATTTTCACAAAAGGGATGTATTGACTATAACGAAATTTTCTCTCCTATTGTGAAACTAACCACTGCCAGAATTGTCCTTAGTATGGTTGTAGTTGAAAATTTACATCTGGAGCAGATGGATGTAAAAACAGCCTTCTTGAATGGAGATTTGGAGGAAGACTTGTATATGAAGCAACCTGAGGGATACGAAGTTCCAAGGAAGGAACATTTGGTGTGTAAACTTCGAAAAAGTCTATATGGGTTGAAACAGGCTCCAAAGGCATTTGTATATCAAGTTTGACACCTTCATGTGCAACAACGAGTTCAAGAGGAGTGATAAGGATCAGTGTTGTTATTATAAGAGTTTGCCTAACTCTTATATTATTTTGCTTCTCTACGTGGATGATATGTTGATTGCAGGAGCAAACATGAAGGAGATTACCTAGCTTAAGGAGAAGATGTCAAAGGTGTTTGAGATGATGGATTTGGGTGCTACAAATCAAATCCTTGGCATGAGGACTACCAGAGACATGGACAAAGGAGCTTTGAGGTTGTCTCAGGAGGACTACATCAACAGGGTGCTAGAAAGGTTTAGTGTGGCTGATTCAAATCCTAGAGGCACTCCTATGGCAAACCATCTCTAACTATCAAAGAAACAACAACCTAGAACCAAGGAGGAGAAAGAATACAGAGTTCCTTATGCTTCAGCAGTTGGGAGCTTGATGTATGCCATGGTCTGCACGAGACCGGATATTGCCTTTGCAGTGGGAGCGGTGTCCCGCTTCATGTCCAATATGGGGAAATCACACTAGGAAGCTGTGAAATGGTTGTTGAGGTATTTGACAGATACCTCTCATTACTGTCTTATGTTTGGTGGAACTAACCTTGATCTGAAAGGTTATGTAGATGCTGATTTGAGTGGGGATTTCGATACGAGCAAGAGTACAACAGGGTATATGTTCACTCTTGATGGCTCGACAATCAGTTGGATGTCAAGATTACAGAAATGCATTGCTATGTCAACTACATAATCAGAATATATTGCCATATCTGAGGCAGGCAAAGAAATGATATGGCTGCAGGATTTCTTGGAGGTTCTTGACCAGGGGTAAGATGGTGTTCTTCATTGTGACAACCAGAGAGCCATCTAACTGACGAAGAATCCAGTGTTACACTCAAGGACGAAGCATATTAGAAGGAGATATCACTTTATTCGGAACTCGGTGGAAAGTGGTGAAGTGAAGCTCGAGAAGATTACAGGCAGTAAGAATTCGGTCGACATGCTGATGAAACTAGTGGATGTTGGAAAATTAAGGCTTTGTATGGCCTCAGTAGGCATCTCTGACTGATGAAGAGGTCGGTCGATGCACTAGGGATACTTGTGGAGAAAGTTGAGGATATTGAAGATTTGGTCTCCAAGTGGGAGATTGTTAGTTGTGGAGACCAAAATGGGAGAATGAAGAAGGGAAGAAGGAGAGGCGCCAGCAGTGCCCAGAATAGCGCCACCAGCGCCTCAACCAAGCAAGGAAAACCATAGTGAAGTGACCGGGCGGCGCCGCGTCGTAAGGGCAATTTGATGCCATTGCCGTCATCCATCCGCCGGTGCCTCAAGCGGCGCTCCTCCCCTTTGTTGCCAACGTCTGAGGATTTGATGACTTCCTTGTAAAGAGTCGAGATCTTTTTGTTTCCTACTATTGTTATTTCCTATTCTACTGTGTTTCCGTTTTGCTGCAGACTTCCTTATCTCTCTCATGTACCACTAGTATATGTTGAGGTCAGATTTTCCCCCTAAATCACCAAGTGAGACAGAGAGAAACACAACCATTGTATTTGTAATCCTCCTATTACTAGTGCATCGATTCCGCGGTTTTTTTCCCGCTTTGGATTTTTTCCACGTTAAACCTTTGGTGTCAAATTTATTATTTCTTTTCCGCTCTTATCTTTCATTGTTTGTAGTTGCTTGAGTGCTCTTCGATCCTAACAGATTGTAATATCAATTTCTTTTTTCACATGCTTTAGTAAACAATTATTCCGAGTAGGGATAAGTAGTTCTGAAATCGGAACCTTGAAACTGATTGGAACTTGTCAATGGGTAAAGGTAATGTTCTTAAAATTCATGAACCGGTCCTAACAGATAATGATAAGGCTGCTTAAATGCTTCCTGACCGAAACCTAGAACCTTTTATTTAGTCATGTTCCAAGTACTTACAGCCAGAAACCTAGAATCGAGAAACACGGAACGAGAAAGCTAATTTTAATATAAATAACTAGTAAATCTAATATAATGTATATATTACGTTGAAACTGGTTGCAATTTTTTCTTTTTTCATTGTCACTGCAAAAATTAAGTGTTGCATTGTGGCTAATTGGCCATGATAATTAGAAAGTGTGGTATATTGGTGTGTAAGTAGAACAATTAGTATTTTTAAAGAAAAAATTTTATGTCAAAAAATAAAATTTCATAATTGGCAGGTTTCTTGGAACTAGAATCTGAACCGCGTGCAGGGGTTTGGTTGTTAAAAGTTAGGAACCTAGCCGACGTCCTAACATAATAAGGGTAAGGTTCCTAGATTTAGGATGGGGGTCCTAGAACTATGTACCTTTAGTTGCTAGAAGAATAAGATTATCGTTAATCTCCTAACTTCAGTCGCAACTCGCAATTAAATGTCGGCAGGTGTATTTTGGTTTAGGGTAGATGTGGTTTGTGTGTATCTTGGGATCCGATAAGTACAAATTGGGTGTATTTCGATTTTGAATGGCTTGGAGCGGGTTTCTAGATTGTGATTGCTATTTTTTCATCGTGATTATCGTTAGTCTCCTAACTTCAGTCGCAATTAAATGTCGGTAGGTGTATTTTGGTTTAGGGTAGATGTGGTTTGTATGTATCTTAGGATCCGATAAGTACAATTGGGTGTATTTCAATTTTGAATGGCTTGGAGCGGGTTTCTGGATCGTGATTGCTATTTTTCCTTTTTGGCTATTTTATTTCGAATATCGGATTACATTATTAATTAATCAATTTATATAAATCTAATTCATGAACCAGTTCGCAAATATATTAAGAAATTAAATACTTCAATTACAATCTTAAACATATAAATGGAATATTAAGTTTTTGTTCAATTTTTATTAGAAGTTATGCCATTAAAACTGGAACTTGTTTATATCTCTTAGATTTATATTGATTTCCATTTTGAAACAAACACATCACAAATATTTTTTAAAATATAAATAACGATCTATAAAATAAGTTCAAGTTATTGTCAAGTCACATCACATATATTTCTTAAAATATAAATAACGATCTATAAAATAAGTTCAAGTCATTGTCAAGTCACGATAAAATTCCTGTTTAACAACACAATCTTGAACAGAACATCACTTATTCATTAATTTCTGAGTCATTAAGAAGATTGTTAATGTGGTAAGCCCACAAGAAAAATCTTGTTTTTTTGAATCTGACTAGTTTTATTAGATGACTTCCAATTATTTTACAAATAACTCCCGTTTATATCTCCTCCAAATTTCAATTCCACAAGTAAAACTTCTAATAATCACTACTATTCTAGACCTCTACTTATCCCTCTAAAATTTATTTCTATCCTTGTTGCTGCTCTAGATCCTCTTCTTAATTATCACTCAAAATATTTTTCCTTTTATTCTCCTCCAAATTCCAATTCCACAAGCAAAACTTCTAATAGTTGTTGCTGTTCTGGACCTCTTCTTATCCCTCAAAATTTATTTCTATCGTTTTTGCTACTTTATATCCTCTTCAATTCTTATCTTGTATTTTTGTCTCATCATCCATCATCCATTATCCATTATTATTATAAAGCTAAATGATTATAACACCTTTTAATATAGTGTATTGTGGTGAATAATAATGATATACAAAGATATAAATATATTAGTAGAAAAATGGTCAAACTTGTTGGTAATGGCTAAATATAGTTGTTTTTCATTTTTAGTCATTCAATTTTGTGGTTCCCCTTTTTTATCTCCTTTTTAGTTCCTGTTTTTTGTGGCTGTTGGCTTCCAGTTTTTCCTATAAATTGGACCCTCTGGAGGTTTGTGTTCATGATCGAATACAATTCTCTTCTCCTCTCCTCTCCTCTCCTCTTCATTTCTGGGCACGCAGTTTTGCATTCTCCATATCCTTGGCCACGAGTGCACGTGTCCCGGGATAATCTAAGTTAACCTTGGGGAGCGACCGGCAATTCTGATTGACACCGAGGTCGGGCCGTAATCGCTTTCAAGGCAGTGGTTCTTCCACGGCTCAGTTTTTTTGTGTTCTCCACAGCCTTGATTCGTTTCTTTCCCAACAGCCTTGATTTTTCCAACAATTTGAAAGCGACATCACAATGGTCGCTCCTCCTAAAACCCTCGCTGAGATCTACAAAATTGAGCCTTTCGATGGAACCAACTTCAAACGATGGTCCCAAAAGTTATTGCTCTGTCTTGAAAAGTTAGAGATTGATTATGTGTTGTCCTCGCCTCATCTTGAAGATCCAGAAGCACCAACACCACCTCCTCAGAACGATCCTGAGCAAACCCCTACTGTTCCAAGAACCCCTGTTGTTCCACTAGATGAGAATGCCAAAAAGAAACTGGAGAAAGACAAAAAGTCGCACGGAGTTATCTTCTCAACAACATGTCGAACCCTCTGTTCGATTTGTTCGTCAATTTCAAATCTACGAAGACTATATGGAACAAGCTCGAGATCAAGTATGGCGTTGATAATGCTGGAAAGAAGAAATATGTCGTTGGCAAGTGGTTGCAATTTCAGATTGTAGATGACAAACCTATTCTGGAGCAAGTTCATGTATATGAGAACCTGTGTGCTGAAGTTCTGAATGAAGGGATGAAGATGTGCGAGATATTGCAAGCAAATGTGTTGATTGAGAAGTTTCCACCATTCTGGAGTGACTATAGGAATCATCTCAAGCACAAGAAGAAGGATCTGACCCTTCAAGAATTAATCAGCCACATGAGAACTAAGGAAGCAAATAGTTTGAAAGATAAGATGTCTTCTCTCTCTTTGAATTCTATTAAAGCTAACCTAGTTGAATCTTCTGTTCCTGCTAATAAAGACAGGTTCAAAAGAAAGAATAAGAAAGATCAGAAGCAATCCAAGCATCAAAAACAACTGAACAAGCCTAATACTAAAATCCAGAAGCAGAAGGTTCTCTGTTATGTCTGTGGCAAACCTGGCTACAAGGCATATTAGTGCAATCAGCACAAAGGAGCAGTTCAAACCCACCAGAAACCCGCTGGAAAAAATAGTAATCAAGCTAATCTGACTGAGGAGACTGAAGTATTTTGTGCAGTAACTGTGGAAGCTAATCTCGTGATTAACAACAACGAGTGGATTCTGGACAATGGAGCAACTAGACATTTCTGCACCAACAAGAATCTTATGCATGACTTTGAAGAGATTCCTGATGGTGAACATGTCATCATGGGCAATTCTTCTACTGTTGCGATACTGAGTAAAGGGAAAGTTCTCCTTAAATTTACTTCTGGAAAACCTTTATGCTTGAACAATGTGTTGTATGTCCCTTCCTTTCGTAGAAACCTAGTTTCTAGTAGCCTCCTTGATGTTGCTTCTGATGCTAATGGAAATGCTTCTACTTCTGCTTATATTGCTGCATCTGTTAACCTTTGGCATGGTAGACTTAGACATGTGAATTATGCTTCCGTAAACAGACTAAAGAACATGAAATTAATTCCAAATGTTAGCACAAAAGTTGTTCTAAATGTGATGTTTGTGTTGAGGCGAAATTTGCCAAGAAACCTTTCAAGTCAGTAACTACGAGATCAACTCAGTTGCTTGAACTTGTTCATTCAGACCTAGCCGACTTTAAGAACACAATGAGCAAAGGAGAAAAGAAATGGTATATTGCCTCAACCTCTTTAGCTGTTTTCTGTGAGAAAAAAGGTATTATTCATGAGACTACCGCTCCTTACACCCCTCAACAAAATGGTATAGCAGAGCGTAAGAACCGTACCCTTAAGGAAATGATGAATGCTATGCTTCTGAGTTCTGGATTGCCTGATAACATGTGGGGGGAAGCTGTTTTGACTGCCTGTTTTTATTCTCAATAGAGTTCCCCATAAAAAGAGGGATCATACCCCATATGAACTTTGGAAAGGATATACCCCGAATTTGAATTATTTGAAAGTGTGGGGGTGTTTGGCTAAAGTGGCTTTACCTAGTCATAAGCGTACCAACATAGGCCCAAAGACCTTTAATGCTGTTTTTATAGGATATGCTCAAAATAGTGCTGCCTATCGTTTCATGTCTTTGAGTGATTATTCAATTTCTGAATATAGAGATGCTGAATTTTTTGAGCAAGTGTTTCAGTTGAAAAAGAATGTGCCTAATGTGGTAACTGATGTTGTGTCTGATGTAGTACCTGAAAATGTGAGCTTGCCTGTTGCTAGTTCTAGTACTAAAATGTGGAAATTGAGCCTAGAAGAAGTAAAAGACAAAGAACTACAACTGATTTTGGACCTGATTTTGTTACTGCTCCTAGTTGAAGTTTTTAATCATTATGATGTGGATGCTTTGACTGAGGATTTTGTGACTTTATTTCTAATTGATGAAGATCCAAAAACCTATGCTGAGGCTATTAGGTCTATTGATGCAATCTTTTAGAAGGAAGCCATTAGAAGTGAAATAGATTCCCTAGTGTCTAATAAAACTTATGAATTAACTGATTTGCCTAAGGGTTGTAGACCTATTAGTAGTAAATGGATTTTCAAAAAGAAATTGAGGTCTGACGGTTCAATTGATAAATATAAGGCCAGACTTGTCATTAGAATTTTTGACCAAAAGAAAGGGATAGATTATTTTGACACTTATTCTCCTGTTACGAAAATAAGCACCATTAGAATGTTGATTGCGTTAGCTGCGATTTTTGATCTTGTTGTGCATCAAATGGATGTAAAGACAGCTTTTCTTAATGGTGACTTAGAGGAAGAAATCTATATAACCCAACCTGAGGGTTGTGAAGTACCAGGTCAGGAGGATAAAGTATCCAGATTGAGAAAATCTCTTTATGGCCTAAAGCAAGCTCCTAAACAGTGGTTTGAGAAGTTTGATAGTTCTCTTGTGAGAAATGGATTTGTTGCAAATTTGTCTGATTCTTGTGTCTATTCCAAGATGATAGGATTAGATTGTGTGCTCATATGCTTATATGTTGATGATATGTTGATCTTTGGTATAAATTTGCTTATAGTCAATGAGACTAAAATGTTGTTGTCTTCTTTGTATGAAATGAAAGATATGGGTGAAGCTGATGTGATCTTAGGGATTAAATTCGGAAAACCAACTCTGGTTATGCTTTGTGTCAGTCACACTATATTGAGAAAGTGTTAAAGAAATTTAACATGTTTGATGTGACACCTGTTAGAACTCCCTACGATCCCAGTATACCTTTAAAGAAGAACAACGGTCCTAGTGTGTCTCAATCTGAGTATACTAAAATTATAGGAAGTGTAATATTTTTGATGAACTTTTCTCGTCCTGATATTGCTTATGCTGTGAGTAGATTGAGTCGCTACACTCATAATCCTAGTCAAGAACATTGGAATGCACTTCATCGTTTGCTTAAGTAACTAAAAGGTACAAGGAATTGGTGTTTGCACTTTAATAAATTTCCTGCTGTTGTAGAAGGATATTGTGATGCAAACTGGATTTCTGATAATGATGAAGTTAGTTCTACTAGTGGTTATGTTTTTACCTTGGGTGGAGGGTCTATCTCGTGGAAGTCTGCAAAACAAACTTACATAGCCCACTCTACCATGGAATCTGAGTTTATTGCTCTTGAGTTGGCAGGTCAAGAAGCAGAGTGGCTTAGAGGTCTCTTAGCAGACGTGCCACTATGGGAGAAACAAGAGACACCTATCTCTATACATTGTGACTCATAGGCAGCAATTGGAGTGACTCATAACAGTGTCTACAACGGGAAAAGGATATCTGTGCTAGACACAGTGCAGTGAGACAATTGCTAAAGCATGGAGTAATATCCTTGCAGTATGTGAGATCTGAGAAGAATTTGGCGGATCCTCTCACTAAGGGATTGACTAGACGAGTTGTTCTAGAGGCATTGAGGGGGATAGGGCTTAAGCCTATGGCTTGAAGAGGTATGGTGGATACCAATTATTTGGTCCAACGAAACCATACTAATCTTCGAGGTGCACTACATCCTTATCCCTATGGTGCAAAGTAGTGCTTCTAAGGTTGAGATTATTCTCTTAATGAATACACGCCCTTTGTGGGGGGGGGGTGCTTGTGAGACGCACTGAAGGATTCACCGATTGTTTATTGTAAGGATGAGCTAATTGCTCTTAATAATTCCATAGTCACATTTGTGGTGGTCTATGTTGAGATAGACTTGATGGAATTACCTACGTAAGTGTGAAGGTTTTGCCACCTTCTATGAGAGATTTGGGCTATCTCTCTAGAGCACTTATGAGTCCCAAGGTGTGCGCATGGCCATAAAGGTGCAAATGTTGTTATTGCGGAGTATGTTTTTCTGTAGGTTGATACGTGTTGTGGGGGTCTCAATCAAAGTCTTCCAAGTTCAAGGCCTAGTCCACTTGTTAGATTATTGACTGTTGCCTCACATCACTAATGTGTCAATTCAAATAGAAATATATTGACACCTAAGTATCTGACCTATTTTTCCCTGTTTTTCCTTTTCTTTTCTTGACTACTTTGTAAGCCATTAGTGGGGCATTGTTAGTAATGGCTAAATGTAGTTGTTTTCCATTTTTAGTCATTCAATTTTGTGGTTCCCCCTTTTTATCTCCTTTTTAGTTCCTGTTTTTTGTGGCTGTTGGCTTCCAGTTTCTCCTATAAGTTGGAGCCTCTGGAGGACTGTGTTCATGATTGAATACAATTCTCTTCTCCTCTCCTCTCCTCTCCTCTCCTCTCCTCTTCCTTTTTGGGCACACAGTTTTGCATACTCCATATCCTTGGCCATGAGTGCACGTGTCCCTGGATAATCTGAGTTAACCTTGGGGAGCGACCGACAATTCCAATTGGCACTGAGGTCGGGCCGTAATCGCTTTCAAGGCAGTGGTTCTTCCACGGCTCAGTTTTCTTGTGTTCTCCACAACCTTGATTCGTTTCTTTCCAGCAGCCTTAATTTTTCCAACAAAACTTATAAGATCATTAATTTTTATTCGCTTGAGACTATGGATGGGTTCACTTTTTTCCCAAATTAGCTTGAAATTTATATTTGACTCAGTCAAATAAATAACACCAACTGTTAATTATCTAACTGGGCTTTACCCATCACTATGTGTCTATGTGCCTATGTGTTGACCGTATAAACTTCTGTCTTTTGGTAGCAACAAAGTCAATACAACAAATTTTATTTCCCTTTAGGGGTGATTTATAGAACCATTGACAATGTATCAATAAATATACTGTATCAATAGGACCGAAAAAAGGATCACTACTCTTTTTATTTTTTATTATAACTACCCTGGAAATAGAGATCCGAGTGAATGGAAAGGACAAAACAAAGAATGAATTCCACTTTCACTTAAAAGAAAAAGAAGCATGCTATAAAAATAGTCCAACCTCTTATTCTGGGAATCAAGATATTTCGAAGTTAGAAATACTTAAAGTAGAAAAATAAAAACCTCTTCTGGTTTGAAAAACCTCTTCTTTCTCTTCTTTTCGACTATAAACGTTGGAATTGTCCAACGCGATACTCAATGCAAATCGATAGTATATTACTAACGGCTACCACAGCGGCGAGTTTGAGAGGGACATAACACTGATGGAGTGTGGACGAGGGCAAGGACGAAGAAGATGGTACAATAGCGAGGACTAGTGTTGGCGGTGAGAATAATTTGAACTCGTGCTCGCCACACGAGGATGAAGACTAAATTCTCGACAATTTTTTCTTTTTTTTAAAATTTCTGTTGTAGTATATTTTAATTATTAAATATGAGGTCTACATCTTTTTTTAATTATTTTAATTACAGTCACGCTCACTATTAGAAAGTAAGTTAATATGGAGAGTTCAACTGTAGTTCTTTTAGAAAGTAAGACGAGTGTATTTCGGGTTCTGGCAAATACAGATGGTGTATTTCGGGTCAATCCAACACGTTATCATGACAACCTTTTTCTATTTTTTCTTTATAGAAATGGTCACTAAAGATTATTTTCTGTAGAATATGCATATAATCAAATATAATTATTGTAACTATTTTAAGTTAAATTAAAAAAATAACAAATAAATAATTTATATTTATAATTTAATAATTAAAAATTATAATGAAAAGTGACAGATTCTATTAAATTAAAAAAAAAGTTTAACTTTAGGGGTTACACGGCGCATCAGTTTTACTCGTTGATTTTTCGAATTTAGTGTATTTTGAGTTTAGTGGACAAATTCATACGGAGTATTTGAAACCCATGGGGGGGGGGGGGGGCTGTTGTTTAAAATTTGCCGGGTCTAGGGCTAATCACATAATACTTCCTCCTAACCCTGGCAATTCTCGACCCGACCCGAAAACCCAACCCAAACCGACCCGTAAAAAATGAGATTTGAACACGAAATTCCGACCTGGGACCCGAAAATGACCTAACCCAAATAATCCGATAAAAAACGGGTCAGGTCGGGTCAGGTTTGGGTCGACCCGTTGAGTCAGACACTATAATTTTAAGTGTTTTGTCTATTTTGGCCTTGTGTAAAAAAATGGGCCCATTTCATGAAAATTGAGGCCCAAAAGTAAAATATTATGTGGTTTTGGAAAGTTATGCGTAGAGAGAGACATACAAATGAAATAATCAAATAACAAATGATCAAAACAAATCCCTAACACTGTCACTCACTCACTCTTTTAGTGAACCCTCTAACTCCTGCAGTCCCGCCGCTCTCCTCTCTTTCAGTAAAATAATGTATTTATTGTCAAAGGTCAAAGTTCCGTGTATTATTGTCCAATACCCTAAAAGTTCAGTATATTGGATTCCCAAAACCCTATATATTTCATAAGTACTGTTATTCGTGGATTGTTGACGTAAACCGCATAATACTTGTAGACTTGAAGATTGCCAAATTTTGTCCTTGGGTGTATAGTAATATGTCTACACAACTATGACATATCATGGTGGTCGAATTTGGAATGGAATGGTACATTACACAGGTGTCTTGACCAATTATAATCAATTTTATTAGTTGTAAGTGACTGAGAAAAAGGGCGGCCATGACCTGTAAACCCGACCCAAACCGCCCGAAACCGGAATACACCCGACCCGTATTTACCCGAACCCGAAATACACCCGACCTGTATGACCGACCCGTAACCCGCCCGTATGGACAGGTCTACTTCCTCCGATAACAATAAAAATATTGCAAAAAAGTATTATTTTTAGGTATCATATGTTTCGTTATACCTATTTTTTGGTGACAAATTATATTTTAGATTTATTACAAGATCTCCAAGACTATCTAAAATTGTAAAAATATTTATACCTTAATAAAACCTTGTCAATTTATATTTTCACCTATTTTAATTTTTGTTTTAAAGAATTAGCTTAGATTTCTTTTCATTGCTTTAATGAATTTTGCCAAACATGGTGGACTTATTACCACAGAAAATATAAAATCTAAGGTATAAATAATAGATTGTGATAACTAGGATCATTAAAATTATTATATTATGTTAGAGTTTTTATTTGAACTTGTTTTGCATAAAAACCTCAAAAAATCATATTATTACAAGAAGGTCCTGCTTAAAGTCTTCTCTATAAATTTTGGACTAAATTGCAAAGAAAAGATTACCTAAAAATAGTTTCCACACAAAGTGTTAACGAAAAATAGAAGATACTTGTCTTTTTGATAGTGTTTATTTCATTTCTTTTTTTTTTCCTTTTTTTTCGATTATTAATAGCCAAATGGTTAAGAGCTCATGACAAACAGCAAGCAGCAAATACAAGTATACAACATCAAAAAGATGCTAAATAAAAAACGAAACAAATAATAGAAATTAGGAAGATTTTCTGTTAACAATATAAGAAAAAAAATAAAAAGAAACTATTCAGAAACATTATTCATGGCTGAAGCATTTCAGAATTAAAACCTGCATGCTAAACAATGGCAGACTGACAGTTGCTGGCTACATATATCCCCAAAAGGTAGTTTATTTTAGGAATCAAAGATTCTTCATTAACAATTTCTAGTTCATCAACCCAATTACTATATCAAAACCTTCAACATCTTCCATGGTCAGTCACAATCTTTACTTGAGGTTCATCATGTGTTCTAAGCACGCTCACCCCGAATGCGACGAGCAAGCTGGACATCTTTGGGCATAATGGTGACCCTCTTTGCATGGATTGCGCACAGGTTTGTGTCTTCAAACAGTCCCACCAAATATGCCTCTGCAGCCTCCTGCAGTGCCAACACTGCGTGGCTCTGAAACCTCAAATCCGTCTGTTCAATTTCCATCCATCCATCAATCATTCATCACCATCATCAATTCATCATCAATCACATAATTCAGAAAGAAAAAAAATAAACAGCAGATTCATTATTTGAGGGAGGTGAGACTTAAGAGGTTGAATGATTATACCTTAAAGTCTTGAGCAATCTCACGAACAAGACGCTGGAATGGCAATTTGCGGATCAGAAGGTCGGTGCTCTTTTGGTATTTGCGGATTTCTCTGAGCACACATCGATTCATTGTTAGGTTTAAGTTTTTGGAATTTAGAATAAACGGTGGAACAAAACTTAATTGATTTGAGTTCAGAAAATACCGAAGAGCGACGGTTCCAGGGCGGAAGCGGTGAGGCTTCTTCACTCCTCCAGTAGTCGGCGCAGATTTCCGAGCAGCCTTTCATCAACAAATTCAAACATTTTCAGAAAAGTTGGAACAAAAACAGAAGATATGGCCAATTGGCACAGCTGAACATATTATGAACTGATAAGAACAATTTCTTAAATAACATAGAACCCTAATTTACAGCCAACTGAATGAAACACCAAATAATGAAGCAGTAGATAGATTGATCGTACCTTCATAGCGAGCTGCTTCCTAGGAGCCTTTCCACCCGTAGATTTACGTGCCGTCTGCTTAGTACGAGCCATTGCGATTCAGATTCAACTTACAATCCACAACCAAGCAAAGAACACTGCATATATTGAATCACAGAAGAAATCAATCAGAGCCTTGATCCACAAAACCGAATCAAATCATAAATCAAATCGCAAAACTACAAACTTAAACCAAAAGAAAGCAGAGAGAGAGAGAAATATGTTACCTTGTGATCAGCGATTAGGGTTTCCAGAGAAGGAGAATGGCAAGGAGGTTTGTCGTGAACGAGGGGTTGCGGGCACTGAGGGTGCAGGGATTTATATAGGAGGGAGAACAGGGTGGTGGCCTGGTGGATGGTTTGAAGTTAGCGAGGGAAGGCCGACGTCGAATAACGGTTAGTAACACCGCAGATTAAAATTGGCAAATCAGCCTTTTCATAATTAACACGTAAGCTATCCGAATTATAATTATTCTTAATTCTTATTGGCTATTTTAGTTTGTACATGTATCATTGGAATTTTATGTTTCTTTATACACTCAATTTGTTTGTTTTCCGAGATTGTGAGTTGTGACTATATTTTTTCCCCTTTAGGTAACTTTTGGCATTCGAGGGCAAGGATTTATTTATCAGCCGATGGTGAGAAAGTGTGGAGATTTCAGACTATAAAAAAAAATATATAGGAATTTTTTTATACTCCCTCCGCACCATTTTAAGTGTCACAAAAATAAAATTTATAAAATCAATGTACTTTGGAAATAGAGTTTAAAAAAAAATTATATATGGATAAGTATACCCGTCATTAAGGGAAAAAGAGAAATAAAAGGAAATTTCAAAAGGTAAAATAAAAATCGCATTCATTAATTAAGGCCTTAAGGGTACGTAATATGAGTATTTTAATTATTCGAAATATAAAATTAACAAATAAAAAGGGACAAGGTAGTTAAGAAAATTGACACTCATTAAGAGACGGAGAGAGTAGTTGATATTTTTTTAGTAATCATAGTTAGAAATTTATTAGTATTAATTTGATTAAAATAAATGTCATTTGTTGAAAAGATTTATGTGTCAATAAAAAAAAATTAACTGTTATAACAAATTAATTTGATCGAAATATATTGATTTCAATTTTTAAAGTTGAATTAATCGTTGTTATACTTTTTAACTATAATACTTGAAAATATGAACAATTATGATAGAATCTTCATAAAACATTAAATTTTGCAAAAAATATTTCTCTCTTAATTAATAGAATTACTTGTTACAATAAGTTACTTTAATCAATATATATTAAATTTGACTTTATAAAAATAAAATATATTTTTTAAGTATCATAGTTGAAATAATTCTCAACTATAAAGAATCTCCTAACAAAATATGTTACATAACGATTATCTCACTGATTTTTGCTAGAGTTAATTACATTTACCCTATCTGACATATGCGATAATAATTTTTGCACACCCGACATTTGGGAAATAATTTTCACCCTACCTCACATTTAGTGAAAGTGATTTTTAGTGTTAGAATCTAGTAACTTGTCATCGGAAATGAAAAAATACAATAATACCCCTATATCACTATGTAAAATTACGATGTTGCCCTTTAATTTGAGAAGGAAAAGACTATGTTGGAGAGTAGAAGATAGACATGATGGTTTGGGAGGGGTTAGGTTTTCATTTTCTGTATGGGAGGGGGGGTCGGGGAGAAGAATCAGAGGATTTGGGTTTTCGAATTTAACTGAAGAAGAAGTAGAGATAAGGGAGTAGAGTGGTTGGGCTTTAAAATGGGTTTTTTGCATTTTGGACCCCGAATTTTAGGGGTATTTACATTCTGAACCCTTGGTTTTCAACTTTAACATTTTGGACCCTAAAGTTTGTAGGCTAAATAAAAAAAGACCTTAAAGTTTCTGGACTGAAGAAAAAGGTCCCTGACTCATTTTTTATTTTCCTCCCATGTTTGAATTTATCTACTGATTGACGTCAAACTTTAGGACTATGGTTAAAACTAATATTGAAGCTATAATACACATCTCTTATTTGTGTCGAGGCTACTTAGACCCCTGAGTACATGGTTTTAAGTAATTCCAACATGAATAAAAGAGGTTTATTATAACTTTAATATCGGTTTTAAACTTAGTCTTGAAGTTTGATGCTAATCGGGAGAGAAATTCAAACATGGAAAGAAAAAGAAAAATGGGAAACAAGCTTTTTTTTCACCTCACAAACTTTAGGGTCCTTTTTTTTCAGCCTACAAACTTTAGGGTCCAAAAAGTTAAAGTTGAAAACTAAGGGTTCAGAATGTAAATACCTCTAAAATTCGGGGTCCAAAATGCAAAAAACTCCTTTAAAATGCCATAACAATTAATACTAAGGGTACAAAAGTAATTTCACATTTAATTGAAAGTCAAAGGAAATAATAATAAGGGTATAAAGGTCACTTCATATTTATTTTTTTACAGTTCACCGGAAAAGTCCATGAAAATCAATTATAACATACCTGAGGGGCTTTAAATTTATGACCACTTAAATGTCATGTATGGTGAAAATTATTTCTCAAATGTCGGGTGTGCAAAAATTATTACCACATAAGTCAGGTAGGGTAAATGTAATTAACTCATTTTTGCTAGGTACTAAAATACTTTAAAAAATATTTTTTTAATGGAAAGCCATAAAAGCTTACTCATGGTTCAAAACAATATTTCGAATGTCATCATATATCACTCCAACAAATATATTGATTCTTGCACACAATTTAGGCTAATTCTTGATAGCCATGCAAGTCAACAAAATAATTCTTGACACATAGGGTGTGTGTGTCATAAAATCGCATGTCACAAATTTTCCCTTGACAGCTATCTGTGTGTAGACTAGAGCGTAATAAGTTAACAACATCTAGTGTGTAGTTTTGCTAGTCTTGGGAAGTGGTCATAGTTTCTTTTTGTCAATTTATTTTCTTTCTCAGAAAAATAATATTAATCATAAATTTAAATATGTACCCAAATAAATTAAAAAAACTAAGCTTTTATAGAAATTAGCTCAACAAAATTTTTACAACGGATTGAGTTTCAAACTCAAAACCCCTAAATTTTGGAGGGGAAAGGCAAACTAAAAATAGACGTACATATCTAAACTATATATGATAAACAAATTTCTCCTATTAATTAATTAACTAAATAAATTGCAAATTAAATCAATTTCTTCTGCAACTCGCTACAAATTAGTTTCTTTGTATTGAATAGTTCAACTATTCAAAAGATGAATTTATCTTCCATCTCTCCCACTAGTTCATCCAAGAAATTGAACCCTAAGAAAGTATCAAATGAAATATTTCAACTCAATAATAAATTTCTCATGAAATAGCAAGGGGAAAAGGAAGATCAAACATTAAACTTCAAAACGGAGTACATTAGAGAGGCAGAGGGAGGGGGATCTCATCACAACCACAAGCAACACCAATCCAGTGGAAATACAAAAAATGTTGGACCGACCTAGAATAATTTTTGCTCATATCTAAACCACTCAACTAACACTTGCAAAAACAGACATTAAAGACAACATATAGTAATTTTTGCTCCAAAATCAAAGAAATCAAATAGAGATCTAGACATTCAAACTATAGATTAGATCGAAACCTTACCTTAGCATTTGTATCGACAAGATTAGAATCTGATCTCCTACGCAAGATCTCCACATGTTTAGACTAACCTTATGATTTCTATGCTTGACACCCCCCCCCCCCCAATGTCCATGAGTTTTTCGATCAACCTCTTTAAGCAAGAAAGTCCAATGGAGATCTGATTGCATTTGTGAGAGAGAGAGAGAGAGAGAGAGAGAGAGAGAGAGAGAGAGAGAGAGAGATTAGGCAAGGGAGGTGAAGACTGAGGAGGAGTTGGGCGGGGAATGGCAATTGGAAAAAGGGAAAGGGGGTAGACAACGCAGTACATTAGGGTTAGGCTATGCATGCTACGCTTTGCTAGTTGTCCGTCCCTCATCCTCCTCTTTCCATTTTATAAATATTTCTTTTAATTTCTTTTTCTTTTGATTTCCATAAATTATCTATATCTCTTGAAATGTATGAATTGTATTTCAAATTTTTGTCTACATGTGTAATTGTATCTGTCATGTAAGTTTTTGACACCAATATATGTCTACTATTTTTATGACAAGAAAATATTATGACACCATTTTCTTGTGTCATAATAGTTATGTCAAAAATTAAGAGTTTTGTTGTAGTGTATGCATTATCGAAAATTGCTTGAAGCCCAACGTTCACCCAAGAGCTGCTACACTAAAAAAAATTGCATTTAAAACTTTTCTTTATCTTTCATTGGTCAAAGCTTTCGATTTTATAGAAAATAATTTTTTATTTTTTTAAAAATATTATCTAGATAACAATATACTGAAAACAAATGTATAACATTCACAAAAAATACAAATCTAAGAGGCATTTAAAAATTTGGCATTGACCACTTTTTATTATTTTTGTTTCCTGAAAATCAACAAATTAAAATACCGTGTCATCAAATAGAAAGAGGTGTACAAATATCTAGGGTAATCACCACATCTACCTCTATTGGGCAGCCCACCCATGTTTGTAACAACTTAGAAACAATGGCAAGTTTAGCTAGGCTATGAAAATCAAGGACTCAAGTGATCAACTACTATAGGCCGTGCATTTGCTCCAACACTATGAAATACTTTACTACATTAAATATGGTTTGGCAATCTCCTCCGGACTTTACTTGTTGTAGCCCCAACTCTATGGACATCTTCTTCCCGACCTCAACCCCCCGGTCACATCCTCGTATGTTTTCTAACAACCGCTCTCCATCCCCACATCCCATGCAATCAATAGAAGCGTGAACATTTATCTTTTATTTCCTCTCCTCTGATTTCACCCAACCTCCAGTCTCATCCTCACCCTACTTCTTCTCCACCTCCGGGTCTTGGGCATTCAAGTAATTCAGATGATATTCCCCTGCTTTCTTGGCTACCTCCAAGGATTTTTGTGATTTGCCATCAAATACATACATGTTTGATCCCCCCCCCCCCCAATTCTCCCCACAATATACCAAAGAGCAATTAATAAAACACCTTTCTAGTGTTCATCCTTGGTCTTCAGCATGGTGTGGACATTTTTCCTCGTCGTTCGAGCTTCTGAACGTCCACGCGGATTGAGGGTGTGATTTGGTGATTTGTGTTGGGGTTTGAACCTTTAAAAAACTTTTTAAGGAGTTAATCATACATTTCATGAATAATAGTTTGTAAAATCACTTTCCCTTTACTTTGTGCATTTCATTAGTCATCGAATTAAACTTTTAAGAGTGGACATCCACTTGTTCCAAACTCTTCTAAATTTAACCCAACTTGTTCTTAAATGTTAGGCTCGGAAGAAAGCGATTTATGCAAATATTATTTAGAAATATACAAAGAAAACCTTAAAGTTGCATCGGTACATTGTAAAACCATTTACCATAGTTTATGCAATCCCCGATGTGTTTTGGTTCGAAATGGAAGTCGCCACCCGACTTTTTTAAGGGAAAAGCCAAGACAAACCCAAAAAGAAAACAAGAAAGACTTTGCCTGCGAAACCCAAGAATGGATCCGGGGGTAAGGCTACGAACTCGAAAGGTAGGAACCTAAAGAGTTCGCCTCCCACAAAAGGAAAGACTGTACTAAAAGTTTTAAGTGTCATTTTGATAAAGTTTGGAAGAGAGATAAATAGAGACTTTATAGAATTATTTCATTGAATCATACAAGATGAAACATAAGAAAGAAAATGTACAAATACAACACTTATTTACAGGAAAGAGAACACTTTAAAGCTTACATTGCACCGTTTGAAGAAGAGGTCTTGCATAGTCTTTGTAGTAGCTTGAAGATGCTCCTTTTAGTACCCTTACACGACTCCTCTCAAGATGCTAAAATGAATGGAAAAGAGGTAGAACAAGGTGGATGAAAAGGGTCATTTTTTGTAGGTTTTAGAAGGTTTTAGGATAGGCTTTTCGTAGAGGTTTTGAGAGATTTTGTGATGGATTTATGTAGGGATAAAAGAAGAAGGGATTAGAAGTTTAAGAAATGGTGAGAATGATAAGGATGAAGATAAAATGATGATAGGAAGATTATATAGAATGAGTGATAGATTGAGATGATAGAAGAAGTGCTGTATGGAGAGGATGAGTGAATGAGAGATTGAGTGAGGAAGTGATACAATGGATTAGATGGATGGAGTGTGTGTTTAGCTTTGAGAGGAGTATGGTATTTATAGGGGAAAGGAGGAGTAGGAGATACATGTATGCATGCAACTACATTCATCCCTCGGACTTGACTGGTTGACTGCACAGAACACTAGGTGGGGGGGGGGGGGAGAGTGCATGAGAGTGGACGGCAACACATGGTGAATGAACCACGTATGGTCGGTGCTTAAGTTCGAACGGTCGTTGTGGACATTTTTCCTCGCCGTTCGGGCTTCCGAACGTCCACGTTGGATTGGGGTGTGAAGAGGGGAATAAGAAGGCTCTTTTTGTAGTTTTGAATGTGTTTAGGCTAGGGTTCTTTTTGTGAAGTTCAGGATGGATAGGATAGGATATGTATTTAGGGTTTTTGTGATGATAAGAGGATGAAGATTATGATGGTAAGATAGATGATGGAAGATAATAAGGATGGTAGTAGGATGATATGAGAGTATAAGAAGTAGAGAGAGTTCATGAGATTTGAGAGATGATAGATGAGAGAATTAGTAGGGGGAAGAATGGATGAGTGAGTTGGTGAGTCAAATGGCTTGAAGAGGGATAGTATTTATAGGCTTAGGAGGTAGTAGAGGTTCATACACATGCATGCACACCCGTAGTCTTCAGTCAGCAAGCACAGAACACCATGCAGCTAGGGGGGATGTCTACTGTGGACGGACGGGGCGTCAATTGACCACGCGTGTGGCGAGCGCCAAGGCCGAGCCTTGAGGACGGGGATGGATTTCCTCTCGTCCACGCATGCATGGACGATGATATGTGGAGTCAACCTGCCTAGGGAATAGGAGGTTCACACTGGATGGAAATGGCATGTGCTATTTAGCTTTTGAGAGTTGTTTTGAGTGTTTTTGTGAGGATTCGATCTCGGGACCTCTAGCACTTGCTCGTATGGCTTGCATGGCTTGGCTTCCCTTATTTTCTAATTCCTAATTTTCTAACTAAAAAAAAAATACATAAAAGGACATAATAAAAATTACATTAAAGGTATAAAATCTATGCTAAAGTCTAGCTCATCGTCTGACTTCTTTTCCTTTATTTCTGCTTCGTCTATATAGATATGCTATATACTCATGTGCCAAAATCCGGTGTCTACAGAGAGCCCTCACTTTGATTGAGTCCGAGGATAGGATGAAGATCAAAGTAGAACTGATTTTATGGACACCGGTTGAGATATGACTTTGGATTGCAAAGCCTGAGGATATGACTTTAGATTGCAAAGCCTGAGGTGATGCTTGGAAACGGGGTCCTGCATCGCGGTTGTGGGCGGCATACGCCTCTGTCGGGGTTGATCTCGAGCAAGAATGGTGCTCTACTTGAAGTGATCTTGGGCGTTGGATGACGTCCCTACTTGAAGGTGTGGTCTGACATTTGGAAGCTTCGTCCTGTGTCGCAGTTGACGTTGATTCTGTCCTTCGGGTCGGACAGGTGCCATTCGTGCCTGGCGGATGATGATGATGTTGTCATTCGTGTCTAACAGATGTCCTTCGTGTCGGACAATCGCCATTCGTGTTGGAAGATGATGATGATGTTGTCATTCGTGTCTGACAGATGTCCTTCGTGTCGGACTATCGCCATTCATGTCTGGCGGATGATGATGATGTTGTCATTCGTGTCTGACCGATGTCCTTTGTGTCGGACAATCGCCATTTGTGTCTGACAAATGATGATGATGTTGACATTCATGTCTGACAGATGTCCTTCGTGTCGGACAATCGCCATTCGTGTCTGGCAGATGATGATGATGCTGTCATTCGTGTCTGACAGATGTCCTTCGTGTGGGAGAATCGCCATTCATGTCTGGCTCAAGATGATCCTGTCATTCGTGTCTGACAGGCGCCATTCGTGTCTGGCGGGTGAAGATTTTTTCCTTCGTGTCGGCAGGTGATGATGTTGTCATTCGTGTCTGACAATCGCCATTTGTGTCTGGCGGATGATGAGTCTATCCTTCGTGTCGGACAATCACCATTCGTGTCTGGCGGATGAAGATTCTGTCCTTAGTGTCGGACAATCGTCATTCGTGTCTGGTGGATGAAGATTCTGTCCTTTGAGTCGGACAGTCGATTCTTGATTGGATGCCAGCTTGACCTGCTAGAGTTGGGTTAGAGATTGCTCTTAATCTTGCTCTTAAAAATTGGGAACCACGTCGACCGGTCTGAATGAGATGGGTTTTGGGCTTAACCAGCCCCCAGTGCTGCGCTCTGGAGCGACGATGTGGTACTTTTTGCTTCTTTCTCCTTTTTTCTGTTTTTTTTATTTATTTATTTTCCTGATGTGCATGTATGCATGCGACTAGTCTACGAGACTCTTACAAACAATGCATTTTTTTTTGACACAAGGATTCATGTAATTATGCATATATGCATGACTATCGACTTTATGTATGACAACTGACTACATGACTTTGACACGACTTGTGGATGCAATGCAAACCTATTATGCTTAGACGGGACACACATATGACATTTTATGCTACTACACATGCAACTCTATATGTAGGTAACCCCCCGACTCTTTATTTAGACTATGACTTTCTAGGACAATGCTTTTCTAAGACAATGCTTCTCTACGACAATGACTTCCTAAGGGTTAAGGCCACTTGTGGGGGAATATCAGAAAGATCCAAGATCAGTAACATTTCGGTCCATGAAAGAGGGAATAATGGTGGAGGCACTAGGCCTGAAGGATTTGCTTCCTCGAATGCTCATGCAGATGACCTTGATTGCCTGCAAATCTATGATGATGTATGACAAGCCCCCGATTTGGCGTAGAACCTTGATGACATTCTCCTTCTCTGGAGGACAAATTAGGGGATTTGCGAGCCCCCGGTTTCGATGTGGATTGACGACATGAGGCAACGAGACCATGGGATAGAAGGAGGCATTGCTTCTTATGCTGCACTAACGGAAGTTTGGTATGCCCCTAGTCGTGAGTCTCGATCTCTCCTTTTGCCTAACTTGCCCAAAGGGTTTTCAAGTTAGCATCTCTTTCCTTTTCCTTTTTCTTTTCTTTCCTTTCTTTTTCTTTTTCTTTTTTTTCTTTTTTTTTCTTTTTCCTTTTCCTTTTCTCTTTTTTTCTTTTTTTTTTTGAGACCACTATTAGGACATTATTGAGAATGGAGATTCAGGACCTTGTAGAATAGGGAGTAAGTGTCCCTCTTTGAAGCTACCTCCGATAAATGTCTTGAACGTTGTCGCAAGGGTAGCACGAGCCCCCAGTTTAGAGTAGCTTGTCTCTGAGTCTGTTCATGATCATGTATGTTGCTGCCAGTTAGCTGCTGATTTGATGTGGATGACTTTTGCTCTTGTTGAGAAGTGAACCATAATGGATATTAAGAAAAGAGCCTCATACTTCCATTAATGACTAAGCTGAAAAAGTTCTCGAAGGGTGGGATGAGACGAAAATGCTTGAAAAGGATGGAACATGGGGATAAAGAGATACTCAAGAATGATGGTGTCTTCAAAGGGTGAAGAGATGCTCAAATGGGATAAACATCATCTCTTGGGAAAAGGTTGGAATATGGTCCAAGTTTGACGAAAGAAAAGTAAATGGTGTCTTCAAAGGGTTTCCCTCACCTTTTGCCAAGCCCGCCCAAGTGGGTTTTCGGACTAGCTTTTATTCTCTCTCTCTCTTTTTTTATTCTCTCAAGGATCAATTTATTTACACTCTCTAAAGTGAAAAATATTGGGTCGGGCCTCGAAGAGGTTTTCCTACGTATCCAAGGTGGAATCAGGCCAGTCGTAGTTCTTTAAGCGCAACTTTGAAAGGTAGTGCCTCGAGGAAGGCTTAATGGTTCGGAAAGATGGTTATGAAGGCTTGTAGGTTATGGGTGGTTGTGAAGGTGTATGAAGGTAATTGAGGATGAAATGCATAATGAGGTGTATGGATGACGAGGTAAAGGGTTAGGATGAATGGGATTATTCCTCCGGTGTGTATGACTTTTATTTTCGCCTCCTAGTTCCTTATTCTCCCCTCTTTTTTGCTTCTCTTTTTTTTTTTTTTGTTCTTCCTCCTCTTTTTTTTTTTTTTGTTTTTTGCTATCTCTCTTAACTTTTTTTCACTTTTTTTTTTACTCTCTCTTTTTTCAACTTCTTCATGGGTCACCTCCTTATTCTTCTTTGGTCATACACACCTTTTGGATTTGATTAATGGATGAAAACAAAGGAAAGGTAAGTGATAGGTAAGTTGATATTGGAAGAAAAGATGAGGGTAATGTGGGTGGTGAAATGAAAGTGAGGCGGAAGCCCCCTGTCCTTGGCACATTTGGTTAAGCTGCAGCATTTCTAGAGAGGTTATTGGACTTGGTCTTTTCCTAACGACATTCTCTCTATTTGCTCAGCCTGCTGGATGGGAATGTGGGTTGACTTCTCTCAACAATTTTATTCTCTCCTTTTGCCCGGCTTGCCTTAATGAGGTTTTCAAACTGGCCACTCTATAGTTTTTCACTCTTTTTTTTAATCACTCTTTTTATTATTCTTTGAATTTCTCTCTTTATCTCTCTAACCCTGGATTTAAGAAACTAAAGGATGGGAATGAGATATATGACAAAGATGGAAAGATAGAAGAAGGTGAATTTGTCAGACTTGGTTTGTAAGGATGGCAAATGGATAAGAAAACTTTTCAAATCAAGCCAGAAATACAAGCACGAAATTCTGTTTGATCAAAAATAGCAACGAAAGCAACTGAATTCAAGAAATGAATTATGAACGGATTCATTACTCTAACAGACTCCAGAAACATAAATGCTTGACAACCAAGACTGTAGCTAGCTCTAGAGCTCCTTTGATGATATGCCCTCCATGTCTTCGCATGGGGAATCCATGTTCTATCTATCCTACTTTTGGTAGGGGCAGTTCCCTAACTGGATTATGTCCTCAATCTTGTTCTTCAAAGCCCAACAATTCTCCGTGTCGTGTCCCCGGGATCTATGGTAGTCGCAGAATCTCCCCTCATCCCAATACTTTCCCTTTATTGTTGGCTCGGGTTTCAGTGCTGGTAACTCAACCAAATTCTTCTTCAGCAACCTGCTTAATGCCTCGGAGTAGGTAAAATTAAGAGGGGTAAAAGTCTCGTGTTTAGCACAAGGTCTTGAGACGAGGCTCCAATCTTGAGCATTGGTTTCCACCATATCATTGAAGATCCCCTGACTTAAACTAGCATCCCATCTTGGTGAGGTGACATTTCTTTCCTTCCGTGCTTCTAGCTTAGGGCACAACTTCTTCAGACAGTCAAAACTTTCCATCACATGAAAGTCCAATTGTTGTGCTAGACTTGGTTTCAAACCATGAACAAAGGTATCTAGCTACATCTCGGTAGGGATGATGTTAGTCACTTGGGATAGCTTGGCATGCCATCTCTCATAATAAGTAAGAAATGGTTCATCAGCACTTTGGCGTATTGCCATAATGTCCAACAGAGTCACCCTTATCTTTTTTAACCTTTACTGTAATACTCGATGAGGGCTTTTCATAAGGCCGACCAATCTCCTCGTACCTCGGAAGGAAGGGTGTAGTATCAATCCAAAGCCTCATGCTTCAGTGATGATGGGAAAACTCGCTTGTAGTGCTCAACACCACCCTGAGTGGCATTACTCGGTTGAACTCCCACACATGATGCGTCGGATTCTCAGATGGATTGAACCTCCTAAGTGGTATATCCATCTTTCCAGAAACATCGGTATTGACCTCAGTAGGTGGTTTAAACTTAATGAACTGATTAGTGAATGCGGGCATCTGACTCATTGCATTCTTGAGTTCGTCGAGCTGCACTTTCATTTCCTGGATGGCAGGGTCATCCTGCAATTTTACTTCAGCCTTGATTGGAACAACGCGAGGGGTAGCTATTGGTAGTGGTAGCCTCGGCTTTGGGTCATCTGTCATGTGGATGACCACTCCCGTACTGGGACCTCCCCCTATTTTGGCTTTTCCCTTATCAAGAATAGGCACTGGGCTTGGAACAACATTGTCAAGATCGCTTGCCCCAACATGCATATGCTGCGGGCTTCTAAGACCCCATTCAAGGTCTCATGTTGTTGTGCAATCCTTCCGTTTTGCTGCTCGATGAGTACCTGCTGCCTAGCAATGTGCTCCTCAACTTTCTCCTCTTGTTGAATAGTAGCAACAGTGATTGATCCTTCCGCCTTATTGAGTTTCTCCTCCAAGTTCTTAGCCAGTGAAGAGTTGACTTGGTCCTCACCATTGTTCTTACTTGCAGACATGTTAAACGGCAGACGGCGAGAAGCTTGGACCTAGGTGTCAGTGGGATGAAGTTCGGGTTATGGACTGGACGGCCTGACGGTCCTGTGATCCAAGCTACACTCGAATCTCCCATTTTGACTAAAGGAAACAACGAACGCAATGTTCAGAGATTGACCTCTTATTAACCAAAACCCAACCCAATGAATGCATGTATGACCTAAATGACCTATATGGGACTCCCTAAAACTGACAAATGCCTAAATGCTGACTCGAGAGGGACTCACCTTGGACATGGGTTTGAATGAGCTAACCGACCTACATGGGACTTCCTAGGATGCAAGATTTCTATATGCCTACTCAAGATGGGTTCACATGTCCTAAATTCTATATGAGACTTCCTAAAATGCAAATGCCTACATGTTGACCTGGAAAGGCTACCTTATGACATGGACCTACATTAAGACTTCTTAGAGAAAGAAAGACACCCATACACAGACTCTAAAACAAAGACTTACCCATGACCTGGGTACACATGTCCTCCTAAAAAAGTAAAAGACACATGTTTGCTAACTCTAAAATGAAGATTCTAAAATAAAGACACTTATTTATTGACATTGAAATGCAAGACACTTACATGCAAACTCTTTAAAACAAAAGACTCATCCCTGACCAAGACTCTATATGAAACATTCTAAAGACATCTACATCTAGACTCTAAACTAAAACTCACCCATGACCTGGGTTTACACTGGGCTCCCAAAAACAAGACACACATATTGACTCGAGAAAACACTCACACATGACTTGGGTTTACTAGACTACATATGGCACCTCTTAACGTGTAAGACACCTATATACTGCCTCAGAAAACGACCCAACTGACACAGGTTTACGGGTTCGATCTTCTATATGACTCTAAGACAAACAACAAAACTTTTTACAACAAGAGCATTATAAAGGGTCGGATAAAGTCAAACATAGCGAGTCGACACAAGTTGGAAAGCGCAAGTGAGTGTTTCTCAATTCGGATGGGCTTAAACCACAAGCCGACCGTTTTAAGGAGAATCCTCACTTGAAATAATAAACTTGTGTTAACTCAAGTTGCGTTGGCTATTATACAGACTAGAATAATGCTCGACTCATTGACAGACTGACTTCTATTTACACACTCTTTTTATTTAAGACTCGACATATTTATTTATTTACACTCATGGAAAGTCGATGTTGTAAAGGACCAAATAAAGCCATCAAAAGGTGAGTTAAAACAGACTTATAAACGCAATTATTAAATCCAACATGGACAGACTTACCAACGGGCCGACCATGGATTTTGTTTTAGACTTAATAATCGAATCTATAAATTTATTTTCTCTAACCTTGAGACTATTACGCGGGCTAGAATAACACACACTGACTTTGTTTTATTATTAATTATTTTCTTTGGACCCAAAATAAGAGAATAATGAGAAGGGCCTAATAAAACCATCAAAGGTGAGTTAAAATGAATCGATAAACAAGGCCAATTAACCTTTAAAACGGATGGGCCTCACAACCAGGCCGACCATAAACTTTAGGGTTAATTAATTGAGTTTATAAACTCATTTTTTTCTCAAACCCAATGATTATTATGCGAACTAAAACAGTATCTCAAAATTAGTTCCAACTCTAATGAAGACTCAACAAGCACAAACACAAACACATATTTACACTTAACAAAGACTCAAAACACGTGTTAACAAAAAACCTAACAAAGACTCAAATGCGTGTTAACACAACAGAACAAACTCAAACATGTGGTACAGACTCAACAAACTTAAACACGTTCTGCAAGTTTTATTTATTTATTCAGGGAAAGCAAATAATAATGTAGAGGACTGAATAAAGTCAACGATAAGCGAGTTATAACTTAATTTATAGAGTCAATTGCCAAACTCAGTATGGTTGGGCCTAACCACGGGCCGACCATAAGTATGATGGATTCAACAATTAAATCGATAAATCAATTTACTCAAGCCTAGTGACTATTACGCAATCTAAGACATTATTCGCTAACTTTCAATTGAAAAGAGATGGGGAAAATTTCAATTGAAAAGAAAAGGGAAGGGGTCGATTAAAACAAAAGGCAGGCAAAATTCTAGGCAAAACAAACAAAGCGCTGCCAGCGTTTCTAAAACGCGGGCAGCGTTTTGTAAAAATCCCGTACCTGAACTCTCTGGACGAGGCGCTGCCAGCGTTATCACGTTTTGAAAACGCTGGCAGCGTTTTGCTACCTGATGGTGGAAATTCGATTTCTTGGCCAATTTTGCTTTGTTTTCTCTCTTTTCTTTTTCTCCTTCTTATCTTCCCTACAATTTGACATACCAAAATTCCCTACAAACATCTACCAACTTAAAATTCATTGGATTAGAGATAATAATTTCAATAATAACCAAAAATTTTCTTGAATTTCTTCTTTTTCCTCTTCACACTAAAAAGAAAAATTACTAAACAACGAAATAAAAATTACTAAGGGATAAAAACTAAAAGAAATAATAAATAAAAAAAAGTGGGGAGAAATGGATATTAGAAAGAGATGTACCTCCCCGGGATGCTTTGTTTAACGTCGTTAGCTCGACGTTATGGACCCCTACTCATCGGAGTCCTTAATCCGCTTTGGAACTGGATCTCCATCATCTTTGATTATTTTTGAAACTTGCTTTTGAATTAACTTGCCTTCTCGTACTTCGTACTCCGTCATCGACTTTCCTAGCTCGATGATCATTGTTCCTTTCCTCGTATCCATCTTGCAATTAACAGCTGAAAGGAAGGATCTCCCTAGAATAATCTCCAGTTCTGGATCTTCGCCTGTATCTAATACCATGAAATCAACAGGAACAACATGCTCTCCTATCTTGAGGGGAGTGTCATATAAGATCCCTAGAGGCTTCCTAAGGGTCTTGTCTGCTAGATGAAGAATCATATCGGTCACCCTTAACTCTTTATGGTCATACTTCCTCAAGTAAGACTTAGGTAAAACATTCACGCCGGATCCTGTATTACACAACGTGTACTTGATGGGTTTACCATCCAACTGAATAGGGATCCTAAAATTGCTTAGGTCTTCATTCTTAGGCACAATCGAGGATGCTATGGTTCCCTCCAATAGGTCTGGTTTAGGGTCGGTCTTGACTACCCCATGTAAAATTTGTTCTCCTTAAGGTTCGCACCTAAGGTCCATTGCCTCGCAAGTTATAGCATTACATTGAGCACCAGGATTAGGGACAGGCTGAGGTTGTAAACTAGTAGAGGGAGTTGCTGCATTAGTAATCTGATTTTCTAAAATTTTATTATGGGTTGCTAAAGCCTCTACCTTTTGCATTAAGTCTTTTATAACCCCTTCCTGTTTCTGTTGTCCGGCGATAAGGCTTTCCATCATGGTTTCTAAGTTAAACTTCTGAGGAGGGCCTTGTTGAGGCGGTCTTTGAGGTTGGGGAACATATTTTTGTTGTCCTTGTCCTTGGAGAGGACCAGTAGGGTTGTCATTCCTATAAGAAAAGTTCGGGTGGTTCCTAAGTCCAGGATGATAGGTGTTAGAATTCATGTCATAGTTTTGTCTTTGGTTGCCAACATAGTTGGCTTATTGGACTTGCTCATTACTAACTCCGCCTGAAGGGCAAGTAAAAGTTTCATGTTCGGCCGACTGACAGACATTGCATATCTGAAGGTTGGGTGGCAAACTCAATCGGTCCATTTTTTGCGTTAAAGAATCAAGTTTAGAAGACAATAAAGAAATTGCATTAACATTAAGCTTACCTCTCACTAGATGCTCGATCAGACTTGTGATTTAAGGCACAGTCTTGTCCATAAGATCGCCTCTGGCTGTAGAGAGGATGCTTCCTCTCGTCTACTCATTCGCTCCATTAAAAAAGGATTAGACAGGAACCCATGGTTCGAATCCATGCTGAGGACATAGTCGAAGAATGTCCTTGAATCTTTCCCAAGCATCGTACAGTGACTCATCCGGCTCTTGCGTGAATGTAGAAATCTGATTCCTCAGGCTGGTGAGCTTGCTTGGAGGAAAGCACTTCGCCAAGAAAGTGCTGGCGAGTTCATCGAATGTTGTGATCAAATTCGGTGGAAGTGAATCGAGCCACTCCCACGCCTTGCCTTCCAACGAGAATGGGAAGAGACGTAATTTGATGGCGTCCTCCGACACGTTGTTGGCCTTGTAAGTGTCACAAGCTTCACGAAAAGATCGCAGATGTTGGTTTGGATCTTCGTTTGCCAGTCCATGGTGCTTTTGACACCAAGTTGATCAAAGACTGATGTAGTTCAAAATCGTTCGCTTGGATGGTAGGAACACTGATAGCCGATTGTGGGTTGGTGACATTGGGAGTCAGATACTACCCGAATGTCCTTGGTCGCTGTTCTCCCATCTCTTCTTCCTGTTCCGATTCTTGCTCTTCTTCGTCCGTTTCTTGATTTTCTTGTTCTTTCTCCAGTCTCGCTCTTTTCCTTCTCTCTCGAAGTGTGCGTTCGATCTCGGGATCGTACTCGAAAGAGAATTCTTTTTGCATAAACCTGAAAAAGACAAAAACAAGAACACCAAGAGTAATAAAGAGAAAATAAAGAAAAATAACGAAAATAAATAACCTAGTCACCCAGAGCGCGTTCGTCCAATGGAGGTTGGGCGGACAAATCCCCGGCAACGGCGCCAAAATCTTGACAGACATAAAAGTATAAGATGTCTGTGTACCGCAAGTGGACGGGTCTGTGTAGTAATAAATATCGTTCTCTCTCAGGGATTTGCGTTCAACCACGCACTGAACTAGTTCGCGATAAAGAATGCTAGGTCGATCCAAGGGTTGTGGTAAAGTTTTCTAAATAAACTAAGAAAGCAGGAATTTTTAGGGTTTTAACCAATTAATTAAAGGCGTTCAGGGGAGTCCACTCTAGTTAATTAGTCAAATTATCAACAATCCCGGTGTAGGTAACAAGATAAATCGGAGTCTATAATCTTTCTAGACCTTATCACATCGATATTTCGATCCGGAGTGAGCTACAGTGATTAAACTAAACATTATTTCTAACTATTTAATCCAATCAAAGATAAAGAACTGATTATAAATTGACCCTAAGCAAGAATCATTATTTCTAACTATTTTCTAAACCTATTCAGTCTACGCTTTTCCAATTCAAGACTCAAACTTTCGTCATGTCGTCAAGAATCTAATACCAAGTAAAAGTCGGTTAGCCAGATTTTACCATAACATACAATTTACGCAGATTAAACGAATAAAAGGATAACCCTACACCGAGACTGTATTCAAATTCAACAAAGAGACATCGAGTTTATCCCCCAAACAAAGGAAATTAGCTACTCATATTATTGAAAGTAAACATCGCAGAAACTAAACAATAACAAGGAAGCATGAAAGTAAAATAGAAATAACCGTGTTCGAATTTGCGGAATCGATCTCTTTGTGTCACCCGAATTGATCTCTTTCGTGTTCTACGATCACAAGAAACAATCTAAACTAATAACAATGTTTGTGAATTAACTGGAAAGAAACTATCTAAAATCTACCCTAAAAAGCTCTCTAAACTCTCGTCTAAAATTACCGTAAAAACTTATTAAAGTTCGACTCTTTCAAAACGGCAGACTTCAACCGTTTATATAGTACCGGATTAGGGCATAAAACGCTGGCAGCGTTTCTGGCGTTTAGTGCAAAGTTGAAATTCTCCGTGTCTTGGCGCTGGCAGCACCCAAAAAGCACTAGTAGCGTTTTGTTCTTCCTCGGTTTCTAAAGTCTCTGGACGAGGCACTGGCCGCGTTTTGAGAACGCTGGCCGCACCTTGTTGCTCCGTTCCAAGTTGGGCTGGGCCGTGGCTGAGTTGGGCCACTTCTTACTCTTTCCTTTCTTCTTCTTCAACTCTTTTTTTAATTTCTTTGATTTTTCCCATTTTTCCTTCAACTTTTCATGGTTTTTGATATAATTCCATTGATTCCTGCAAAACATACCAATCTCGCGACAAAGTGTATAAATTACAGAAATTGGCATAAAAATAGGGGAATTCGGTATAAAAAGCATGAAATAAACATGTTTAGAGCCCTTAAAACTCTATATAAAAACAACTTATCAAATCCCCCCTGCTTAGCTCTTGCTTGTCCCCAAGCAAGTCATAATTAAAAACAGGAGGATTAGAGCTCAAATAGGGAAAACAGAACTTAAGAAGAAAAGAAGCGAAAGAGTTTTCGATAGGGTTAAGAGAACAAAAATTTAACTCCCCCTCAGTCTAACCATTCGAACACATCAATTCAACAAGCAAACACTAAGATCAGTCTGGACAAGAGCAAAATTCAGTTCAAAAGTGAAAGGAAGAAGTTTTCGAAACCAAAAAGGAGAGAACAAGCACTTCGGATGCACCAATCCGCCAACAGTCTCAAGAATAATGCAAATATGCGCGGTTAGTTATGGACGTAAGTCAGTCAAAAAGAGCAAACCTCACATAGGAAATAATAAGAACACTCAATCACTCAAATTTGAATATGTATGTGGGTTTTTCTCATACTCAGACCAAGAGAAACAAACTACCATAAGCTTGGTAAGAACCTCGCTCTCCACTACTGGTATGCAATGCACAAGTGACAATCAAAAGGATTTTTCCGGGTTGTAAAACGAGAGTTAGGTTAGGGGAAAGGAGCGGTAAAATTTGGGAATGAGGAGCTAAGAGCCATGCTTGGATTGATTTTCAACGAGTATAACACTCTCAACTCTCCTTCTTGCTTAATGTATGCAAGAAACTCACTTTTCACCCTCAATAATATCAAACTCAACTAAATACAACCAGGTCAAAACTTTCAGAACTTCAAATTGAACTCTCCAATCACCCTTTTCTTTTGGAACTCTTTTTCTTCTTTTTTTATTTTATACCTTTTTTTCTTTTCTTTTTTCCTTTCTTTTTGGCGGGTGATCGGAGATAAGAAAATCATGGAACTATAACTTTGACCTCGATATAATGTAAGAACAACGTAACCAAACACCAATTATTCGAAAGGTGGGACTTTCAGATTCTCCCAACTTGAATCAATAAGCATAGACTTTCCCAAACTTCATATTTTGTCAAAAACACACCAAACCAACTGTTCCTTCCAAAAAACAACAAACTCTCACTCAACCAAGCATAGCAAAGGGATAAGGAATATTATAGGCCAAGGCTTGTATTGTCAGGGTTCAATCATGGAAGAAGGATAAACAAAGGCAAGGCGGGGCAAAAAGAACGGTAAATATAATGTAAGGAATGCTATTTGGCTATGTAGTTTAACAAAAAACGAATGCCTTAATCACTTTGTCACAGCGTGCAATGCAAATATGTAGTTTCAAGCAAGATGCAAAGCAAGTTCTAAAGATGCGACTGATGGTGGAATCACTCAGGGGAATTGATAAAAGTGATCAATTCATAATTTAGGCAATGTGGACTCACGGGATGGGGCTCAATCAACTAAACTTAGCACAAAGATTTGCGGCACGCATATTTATACTTTCTAAGATAGTCAAAGCAGTAAGATACAACTTTCATAACTTGACTCAAAATCAGAGGATTTGAAGGAAAATGTTTCAAAAACTTTTGAGATCTCATCCAGACTTTTCTAAGCGAAGCAAGTTAAACTGAAAGTAAGAAAGGTTTACAAATCATCACCGAAGGTGTTTCCGATTTTAATCCTAGTCCTATCCTATATTTTTTTTGTTTTTGTCTTTTCTAATTTTTTTTTTTTGGGTCTTTTCTAATTTTCTGATTTTTTTTGAATTTTTGAGATAAGTGGATGCAAAAGAAAGAAAAAGAAACAAACTAAGAAATAAAAGAAAAATCTATATGCTTCTAACTAATGCAATCTAGGTGGATGCAATTTTAAAAACTAGAAGAAAAACTTAAGAAAGCTAGAAAGAAAAACAAAAAACAACTAAGGAAAACACAACTAAAAGCTTCAAATAAATGAAATCAATCAAGCTAAGAACTAGAAAGCACACCAAACTAAGAACAAGCAAATAAAAGAAACACACAAAAATAAGAAAATCACACTAAAAATTGAAAAATAAGCATAAAACAAGAAAAAGAAAGACAAAAATAAAAGAAAAATAAACGAAAAATAGAGAAACAAGAAGAAATATTCACAAAGGTGAAATATACAACCCCCCCATGCTTAAACGTTGCATTGTCCTCAATGCAGAAGACAACGGTGAAGGGTAAGGGCAGGCAAAGGATCAAGGATCAAGGATCCTCAGTCGGTAGGGAAGGGTTGGTATGGCTCGGTCCAGGTGGTGGTGGTAAGGTCCGATCAAACATGGCATGTATAAGGCCGGTGAGGTTGGCGATGGAGTCATCAAGATGGGTGAAGCGCGAATCAAACTGACTCCTAAACTCAGCAAAGTTTTCCTGCAACTCGCTCACTCGACGCTCGGTCCGGTCGATGGAGGTCTGGAGGTCGCGATAACATGCGTCATAGTCTACAGGAGGTTTCTCGGGTTGAGGGATAGGGTGGAGTTCGGGCTCAGGCTCGGGCTGCTCATTGGGGTCAAATTCAGGGAAGGTTGGCATCCAAAGTAGGTTTTCAACAACTTGAGGTGAGATGTGAGGGTGAGGCACAGGAAACCTAGCGTTGTTGGGATAAACCCAAAGAGAATGTGAGTCTTTGTCGAATTTGCACAAACCGAAAGAATTACACTGCTCTCCATCTAGAATCATACTACCTGGGACAAGGTCAGTGGGATTCCTGGGCGGTCTAAAGCCGAATTGGCGTGCTAAGTGCGTGATATTACCCCCTATGGCAATTCCTTTGTTGGATGAGGTAGCGACACTCGATAGGTGATGAGCAAGAATAGCTGCAGGGTCGGCGTGTGTGTCGGCATCGAGCATGGCGTGCAACATGTAACAGTCGGCTCGGTAGCTTTGTTTGAGCGACCGGTTCTCCAAAGATACCGCAAGAGAGGATGCGGTGTACATACCTCATCACGGGGTTCCTAATTAGGGACGAGGGCGTGTTGCTAGGGTCCTAGTTGTCAAAGCCAGAAATCCTATGGAAGAAAGCCTTTCCATCCCATTCTATAGGTATGAGGGACGAATCCCGACATGTACGTTCAGGTAAGCCAAAAGCTCGGGCAAATTCGGACACAGTCATTGTCCTCTCCACACCAAGGAGTTGGAAACGGATGCAGCCATCCCTCCCTTGGAGGTTCACTACAAGGGTCGACAAGAACTCTAAGGTGATCCCCTAAAGGTCGGCTCGTCGAGTCTAGCTATGTGGGTCATATGGCAACGTCCTAACATCCACATCACATCATCCAACATGCCACAATTCCGCAAGAAAGGTTCACATATGTATTTAGTGGGGATGAGGGCTCTTTGGGAAAGAGGGTCATACCTTTTCTTGATCTCCCCTTCGAAGTTGAAGGGGTTCGAGCTCCTCGAGTCCCGGGAAGGCGTAGCCTTCTGTTTTCCCTTCTCGGCTGCCGTAGCTTTTCGCTTCCGGCTCCCTCCGGCTCCATTGTCATCGCCCGACGGAGGTCCGGAGAAGCTTGGATTTTTGGTTCTTACCATCCTAAAAGTCATTCACAAAATCAATACAACCACCAAAAATAAACACTAGGTATCAAATAAGCATGATCACAATGAATATACTCAATCTTAATACTCCCCCATGCTTATTTGATACTAGGGATTGAAATTGAAATAAATCTAACCTAAAACCACACCAAAAACAGAGCATAGCACCACAACACAACACAACACAATCACCATCCAAAACTAAACCTAATTTTCTCAAGTTTATCATCACATTACTCTCAGAATACACCCAACATCATAATTTTCCCAATTTTGGAACAACAAGGATGAAAATCATCAAATCAAACCTTGCCCTAATCAAGAATTCAATCCAAGAATCAAACCCCAATCAAGAAATTCGAAATTTGGACCTGGTACATGGTATAAATTCAACAATTACTTAAGAAATTCATGAATTCAACCAAAATCGAAGTATATAATCAAAGGAACAAGGGAAAGAGTTGAGAAATTTCATACCTTGAATTTGTAGTGAGAAGAGTAATGGGACTTGAGAGTGCTAAGTGTGAGAATGCAAGTGAGGTGGAGAAGTGAGGAGAAGAAGGTGGAAGGTGGTGGTGGTGTGCGCCGGCGACGTCGATGGCGAGGAGGAGGGGGTGGGGAAGCTGGGCGCATTTTGGGAGTAGGATCGTCGGGGGTTTATGGCAAGGAGAAGGAGAAAATTTCAATTGAAAAGAAAAGGGAAGGGGTCGATTAAAACAAAAGGCGGGCAAAATTCTAGGCAAAACGAACAAAGCGCTGCCAGCATTTCCAAAACGCGGGCAGCGTTTTGAAAAATCCCGTCCCTGAACACTCTGGACGAGGCGCTGCCAGCGTTTTGGCAGCGTTTTGCTACCTGATGGTGGAAATTCGATTTCTTGGCCAATTTTGCTTTGTTTTCTCTCTTTTCTTTTTCACCTTCTTATTTTCCCTATAATTTGACATACCAAAATTCCCTACAAACATCTACTATTTAGACCCGATTTCATGTCTAAATACCGCCTAAATCCTTAGGCTTTTGACTTGTTTCGTAGTTGTTTTAATAACTTTTAATGCGTTTTAGTTGCTTTTGTAGTTTCCGAAGGGTTTCACTCAAAACGAATCTAAATGGGCCAAATTTTGCACCAATCTTGGGAATCCCGAGATTTCCTAAGATTCCCCGAGCCCTGGTTGTGTCAAAGGCAGAGGATTAGAAGGGCCGGCCATGTCGAAAGGCAGTGGAAGCGGAGGCAACGGCTGAAGAGTACCCTGGAAGGAACTGTGGCCGAGAGAGACCGTGGCCACGGTCACATGAACTGTAGCCACGGTATGATGGAGCCAAGACCATAGTGAAGAGGCCTTCCACCCGAACTAGACCGTGGTCACGGTAACTTTGACCTGGTCACGGTAGGATCTTCACCATGTCTAAAGAAGAAGCTGACCGAACTAGACCGTGGCCACGGTCTCCCAAGACCGTAGCCACGGTGGTGCGAAGGAGCAAAAAGTTGTCAGCCCTAATCGCCTATACCGTGACCACAGTGCATGGGGACCGTGCCCACGGTGGTGCGAAGCGAAGAGAAGAAATCGCCGCGTTTACGCAGGGCGGTGGGCCATCGGCCGGCCGAGCCCGCGGGTCGCGTGAGCTTGATTTTGTCTGTTGTGTAAAATGATGAGTTTTGAGTAACAACCTTGATTACTATTTAATGTATTTAGATCATTTTAGCAGGGGGAGATTAGACAGCATCTTTACCTATCTTTTATGATACTTTAGCACTCTTTATCACATTTTTGGCAGTCTTAGATTAAAGGGATTAAGGAAGATCTTTGCTGAGATTATTAGTTCTTGTATTGGATTCTCTTTATTATTATTGGAAGTTTGAGGATTATTCTCGACTTTGGAGCATTGGAGCTTTATTATTCTGAAGTTTTCTCCCTTGTCATCACAATCAATGAGCATTTCTTAACCTTTCTCTCTCTAATTTATTGCTTATTTACTAATCTCTGTTTTGTTATTATTGATATTGTTGGTGTTATTGAATGTTTATTGTCATCTTGTTTACTCTTTTAAGCATGAATGAAGTTGTTGATGTTATTAACATGATAGTTAGGATGTTTAGTGGCTAGAACCTTAATGGGTTAGGGAGATATTAAGGGTGTGAATGGGTAATTAGGTTTGGGTTAGCAATTTTAGTGAGTAACTAGTTAGGAAATCAACTTCCTAATCCTATCCTTCCCTCAAGTGGGATGTATTTAGGTGCGAAAGCATCCCGAATACATCCAATGCTTGTTGGAAGGTAGGAATTAGGATAGTATTCTAGTTCGCGAAAGCGAATAGAAACTAACTAGGAAATTCCGTTCTTTTGACCTTCCCGGTGCATGCATGGATTTCGGGAGTTAATTCGACTATCCTTGAAAGAGGAAGTCCGTGGGTATTTTTTCTCTAACGGAATTACCATTTGATTTCCTTTCTCGTTACTCTCTTGTTGCGAAACCCATTTCCTCATTCCTCAGATCCCAAGTCTCCGACACCCATTGTTTTACCTTTTTGACTGAACATAGCGTGTTTGTGTTGTTTTCACCCTAAAGTCTTTCATCCTTTCATGATCATAAACCATACCTAGAGTCAACTAGTTGCAGCTAAGGCCCCTAACTCCCTGTGGAAGAACGATAAAATCGTGGTCTTACAAACCACTCCACTAACAAAATGGCGCCGTTGCCGGGGAGCAAGCGCACCTAGCTTAGCTCTTTGTCTTTAGGTTGTTTAAGATCATTTCACTGCTAGAGATTTTGTTATCCTTAGTTACTGGAAATTTGATTCTTCTGTTTGTTCCTTTTGTGCATGCGGACTCACTCTCGACGAGGCCAAACTCCTGTAACTCCACCGAACCCGAATCCGGAGAGTATTATTCAACAAGCTAACGCCGGTTCGAGACGAGCTAGAAAACAAAGGGAGCGAGAGACAATCGAAATTCCAATGGCTGAAGGAGAGCAAATTCAACCCCGTACCTTAGCATCATATTCCTTACGATCATCGGGTACGGGAGGCGATCCCATCACATTACCAGAATTACCACCTAATGCATCGTTCGAGTTCAAGCCATATTTATTGGAAATATTTGAGAACACCCCGTACCATGGAGGAGAGCATGAAAATCCTATTGACCACATCAACAGATTCGAGCAACGACGGCCGTCTAAATGAATGGAGTTTCTGCCGTATACATGAAGCTGAAGTTTTTCCCTCTTACCTTGAAGGGGAAAGCATTATTATGGCTCAACACGTGTCCGCCCGGAACTTATTCAACATGGGATGCCCTTAGTCGCGACTTTCTTCAAAGGTTTTTCCCCAATGATGAGACGTGTCGGTTGAGGCAAGCCATCATGAGCTTCAAGCAAGAGCCCGATGAGTCGTTATTCGAAGCATGGGGGAGATTCAAACGTCTCCAACGGAGGTGTCCACATAATAATCTTGAGGATTGGTTATTATTGCATCACTTCTATTCCGGATTGAGTAGCTCTTTGCGAGAATCCATCGATCATGCCTCGGGGGGCATGTTCCTCAAGAAGACGGCAGAGGAAGCAAACGTATTTCTTCACGAGCTATCTCAAAACTCTCCTCATTGAGGAGGCGGCCGTGGTCCAAGAGATGGTCCTCCTCTAGAAATCAACCCTACCATTAAATTTCTCATGAATGTCGTTCTTGAGATGCAACAAAAGGCAGCATTGGAGGAAACCACGAGGCAAGTAAAGGCGGCCCAAGAAGTACCTATGCTTATTCCGGATGCCCGAGTCTTGGTATGTGATTTTTGTGGAGGGCCACATTCTTCGAAGCGATGTGAAGAGTATCAAACCGAGCAAGTCCAAGACATCTATCCCAACAATAACCTCTCCTATACCAATCAAACCCCCATTCGTCCCCGTGGGAATTATGCCTACAACCAGCAAGCTCCCCTAAACCAAAACCCACCCCCGGTTTCCCAAATCAAAATCGCCACCAATACCACCAAAACCACCACCAAAATCCTCACCAAGGTCAAACTTCCCAAGCACCCAAACCATCACAACAAGAAACCCTTGACCAAACCCTCCAAAAGTTGGCCTCAACTCAAGAGAAGATAGTATTATCTCAAGAAAAGATGGCCTTAGACCGAGAAAAAGACCAAACTCACATTAAGAACCTCGAGTTACTATTGGCCCAATTGGCACAATAATCTCAACCTATCCAATCTTTGCCTAGCCAATCCCAACCTAACCCAAAGGGGCAACTTAATGTGATTACTTTGAGGAGTGGCAAGGAGATTGATGGACCTAGAATGGTGGTGGGAGAGGAGGTCTTGGGTGACAAGGAAGGTGACGTGGTGGATATCTCGGATGAGGAAGATTTGTTGGAGAAGCGAGAAAGTGAGTTAGTATTGGGTGAGGAAGTTGAGAGAGCACATGAGGATGAATTGGGATAGTCTAGTAAAGAACAAGAGAAGATGGAGAAGTTAAGGAAAGGGAAAGGAAAAATGGTGGAAGAAGAACCAATCCAGACTATTGAGAAGCCAAACTTACCACCGATCCCTTTTCCCGATCGGTTAGCAAAGCCAAAATCCGATGCAAAGTTTTCAAAATTCATTGAGATGCTCAAGAAGCTTCAAGTGAACATTCCATTTCTTGATGCCATTTCTGAAGTTTCGTCCTTCAAGAAGCATTTGAAGGAGCTTCTCACGAGCAAGAGAAGATCTCAAGAGAAATCTACGATCCATTTGACGGCGGATTGTAGTGCAATTATCGATAACAAATCACCGGAGAAATTAGCCGACCCCGGAAGTTTTTCTATTCCATGCACCATTGGTAATATGCTGATTGGCCGTGCCCTTTGTGATCTAGGAGCAAGTGTAAGCGTCATGCCTTATTCGATTTGCAAGAAGTTAAATCTCGACGATCTTGCTCCTACAACAATTAATCTTCAATTGGCCGACCGTTCCGTGCGAAGACCGTTGGGAATATTGGAAGACATCCCGGTCCAAGTGGGGCGGTTTTTGATTCCTTGTGATTTTGTGATTTTGGAGATAGAGGAAGATAACAACATCCCTATTATTTTGGGAAGGCCATTCCTTGCTACGGCGGGAGCCATTATCGATGTGAAGAATGGAAGCATGTCGTTGAATGTCGGGAATGAAAGCATAATTTTTTAACTTGAGGGGTCTTTGAAGGGTCCTTCGTATGGGGATTCATGCTATGCCATTGATATGATGGAGTTCCTTGTTGATGAGTATATTGAGGACTCCCATCTTCTTGAATCTATTTGCGATGATCCCTTGGGAGCTTGCTTATTGGAGTCTTTCCAATTTGAGACCGATGGCACCGATATTACTTTCTTCACCAACCTTCTTGACTCTTCACCCATGCATAAGGAGATTATTATTGATGAGCCTTATATGGAGTGTATGGAGATTCAAGATGCGATCTTCAAAGGTATGTCTTCTTCTCAAATTCAATCTTCTACTCCTTTAGAGCTTAAAGCTTTACCCCCTTCCCTCCAATATGCTTTCTTGGATGATGAGAAATCTTATCCTGTCATTGTGAATGCGAATTTGAATGATTTTGAATTGTCCAAGTTGCTTGATTTGCTTAGAAAACATAGGGGTGCATTGGGTTATAGGATAGAAGACTTGAAAGGTTTATCCCCTTCCATATGCATGCATTCGATTGATTTGCTAGAAGATGCCAAGCCTACCAGGCAACCCCAACGTCGCTTAAATCCCAACATGCAAGAAGTGGTTAAAAAGGAAGTAGTAAAGTTGCTAGCTACTGGGATCATCTTCCCCATCGCAAATAGCGAATGGGTAAGCCCGGTTCAGTGTGTGCCCAAGAAGGGTAGATTGACCGTAATTGAAAATGACAAGAAAGAACTAGTTAGTACCCGGACCGTCACCGGTTGGCGGATGTGTATCGATTACCGCCAATTAAACAAAGTAACAAAGAAGGACCATTTCCCCCTTCCCTTTATTGACCAGATGTTAGAACGGTTGGCGGGTCATTCGCATTTTTGCTTTTTGGATGGGTACTCGGGTTTCTTTCAAATTCCAATCCACCCCTCACATCAAGAAAAAACCACCTTCACTTACCCATATAGGACATTTGATTATCGTCGCATGCCATTTGGTTTATGTAATGCCCCTGGGACTTTTCAACGTTGTATGATGGCTATTTTTAGTGATTTCATTAAAAAATGCATGGAAGTCTTTATGGATGATTTTTCTGTGTACGGTAATTCTTTCGATGACTGTTTGCTAAATTTGGAGAAAGTGTTAACTCATTGTGAGGAAGTGGATCTAGTTCTGAATTGGGAGAAATGCCACTTCATGGTGGAACAAGGTATCGTTCTGGATCACTTAATCTCTTCTAAGGGCATCGAAGTAGATAAGGCCAAAGTTGAGGTTATAGAGCGCCTACCACCCCGCTTCTTAAGGGTGCGTAGTTTCGCTACGCCATGCTTTTATCGCTCATTGGCGATTTTTCAAAAATTGCTCGACCTCTAACTGACCTCTTGTGCAAAGATGCCCCTTTCATTTTCACTGATGAGTGCCTTGAGTCGTTTTATAGGTTGAAGCAGGCTTTGATTTCCGCTCCGGTAGTTCAACCTCCGGATTGGACCCTCACGAGTCCATCTCGTCCACCCGGGCTGCCCGGGGGTTCAAAGGGCTTGGTGCATACGCTAAATGCACTCGTTTCTCTCCCACGACAGAGGAGTTTGTGTTAGTTAGTTTTGTTTTGTTTTGTTTTGCTCGGGATGAGCAAAGGTTTAAGTGTGGGGGGGGTGATTAGACCCAATTTCGTGTCCAAATACCGCCTAAATCCTTAGGCTTTTGACTTGTTTCGTAGCTGTTTTAATAACTTTTAATGCGTTTTAGTTGCTTTTGTAGTTTCCGAAGGGTTTCACTCAAAACGAATCTAAATGGGCAAAATTTTGCACCAATTTTGGGAATCCCAAGATTTCCTATGATTCCCCGAGCCCTGGTCGTATCAAAGGCAGAGGATTAGAAGGGTCGGCCATGTTGAAAGGCAATGAAAACGAGGCAACTACCAAGAGTACTCGAAGGAATGGCCGAGAGAGACCGTGGCCGGTCATGAGAACCGTAGCCACGGTATGATGGAGCCAAGACCAAAGTGAAGAGGCCTTCCACCCGAACTAGACCGTGATCACGGTAACTTTGACCGTGGTCACGGTAGGATCTTCACCATGCCTAAAGAAGAAGCTGACCGAACTAGACCGTGGCCACGGTCTCCCAAGACCGTAGCCACGGCGGTGCGAAGGAGCAAAAGTCACACCTAATCGCTATACCGTGACCACGGTGCATGGGGACCGTGCCCACGGCGGTGTGAAGCGAAGAGAAGAAATCGCCGCCTTTACGCAGACCGCGCCACGATCACCTCGATCGCGCTTACGGTCCCTGAACGATTTTATGTTGTGTAAAATGATGAGTTTTGAGTAACAACCTTGATTACTATTTAATGTATTTAGGTCATTTTAGCCAGGGGGAGATTAGACAGTAGCTTTACCTATCTTTTATGATACTCTTTATCACATTTTTGGAAGTCTTAGATTAAAGGGATTAAGGAAGATCTTTGCTGAAATTATTAGTTCTTGTATTGGATTCTCTTGATTATTATTGGAAGTTTGAGGATTATTCTCGACTTTGGAGCATTGGAGCTTTATTATTCTGAAGTTTTCTCCCTTGTCATCACAATCAATGAGCATTTCTTAACCTTTCTCTCTCTAATTTATTGCTTATTTACTAATCTCTGTTTTGTTATTATTGATATTGTTGGTGTTATTGAATGTTTATTGTCATCTTGTTTACTCTTTTAAGCATGAATGAAGTTGTTGATGTTATTAACATGATAGTTAGGATGTTTAGTGGCTAGAACCTTAATGGGTTAGGGAGATATTAAGGGTGTGAATGGGTAATTAGGTTTGGGTTAGCAATTTTAGTGAGTAACTAGTTAGGAAATCAACTTCCTAATCCTATCTTTCCCTCAAGTGGGATGTATTTAGGTGCGAAAGCATCCCAAATACATCCAATGCTTGTTGGAAGATAGGAATTAGGATAGTTAGTATTCTAGTTCGCGAAAGCGAATAGAAACTAACTAGGAATTCCGTTCTTTTGACCTTCCCGGGACTGTCTATGGATTTCGGAAAAGTTAATTCGGACTATCCTTGAAAGAGGAATTCCGGTGGGTATTTTTTTTTCTAACGGAATTACCATTTGATTTCCCTTTCTCATTACTCTCTTGTTGCGAAACCCATTTCCTCATTCCTGTTTGCATCCCGAAAGTCTCCCGACACCCATTGTTTTACCTTTTTGACTGAACATAGCGTGTTTGTGTTGTTTTCACCCTAAAGTCTTTCATCCTTTCATGATCATAAACCATACCTAGAGTCAACTAGTTGCAGCTAAGGCCCCTAGCTCCCTGTGGAAGAACGATAAAACCGTGGTCTTACAAACCACTCCACTAACATCTACCAACTTAAAATTCATTAGTGTTAGAGATAATAATTTCAATAATAACCAAAAATTTTCTTGAATTTCTTCTTTTTCCTCTTCACACAAAAAAGAAAAATTAGTAAACAACAAAATAAAAATTACTAAGGGATAAAAACTGAAAGAAATAATAAATAAAAAAAGTGGGGAGGAATAGATATTAGAAAGAAATGTACCTCCCCGGGGTGCTTTGTTTAACGTCGTTAGCTCGTCGTTATGGACCCCTACTCATCGGGGTCCTTAATCCGCTTTGGAACTGGATCTCCATCATCTTTGATTATTTTTGAAACTTACTTTTGAATTAACTTGCCTTCTCGTACTTCGTACTTCATCATCGACTTTCCTAGCTCGATGATCATTGTTCCTTTCCTCGTATCCATCTTGCAATTAACAGCTGAAAGGAAGGATCTCCCTAGAATAATCTCCCGTTCTGGATCTGCGCCTGTATCTAATACCATGAAATCAACAGGAACAACATGTTCTCCTATCTTGAGGGGAGTGTCATATAAGATCCCTAAAGGCTTCCTAAGGGTCTTGTCTGCTAGATGAAGAATCATACCGGTCTCCCTTAACTCTTTATGGTCATACTTCCTCAGGTAAGACTTAGGTAAAACATTCACACCCGATCCTGTATCACACAAGGCGTACTTGGTGGGTTTACCATCCAACTGAACAGGGATCCTAAAATTGCTTAGGTCTTCCTTCTTAGGCACAATCGAGGGTGTTATGGTTCCCTCCAATAGGTCCGGTTTAGAGTCGGTCTTGACTACCCCATGTAAAATTTGTTCTCCTAAAGGTTCACACCTAAGGTCCACTGCCTCGCAAGTTATAGCATTACATTGAGCACCAGGATCAAGGATAGGCTAAAGTGATAAATCAGTAGAGGGAGTTGCTGCATTAGCAATCTGATTTTCTAAAATTTTATTATGGGTTGCTAAAGCCTCTACCTTTTAAATTAAGTCTTTTATAACCCCTTCCTGTTTCTGTATTCCGACGATAAGGCTTTCCATCATGGTTTCTAAAATAGACTTCCGAGGAGGGCCTTGTTGAGGTGGTCTTTGAGGTGGGGGAACATATTTTTGTTGTCCTTATCCTTGGAGAAGACTAGTAGGGTTGTCATTCCTATAAGAAAAGTTAGGGTGGTTCCTAAGTCCAGGATGATAGGTGTTAGAATTCATGTCATAGTTTTGTCTTTGGTTGCCAACATAGTTGGCTTGCTAGACTTGCTCATTACTAACTCCACCTGAAGGGCAAGTAAATGTTTCATGTTAGGTCGACTGACATACATTGCATGTTGGAGGGTTGGGTGGCAAACTCAATCGGTCCATTTTTTGTGTTAAAGAATCAAGTTTAGAAGACAATAAAGAAATTGCATCAACATTAAGGTTACCTCCCACCTTGTGGCGGGGTTTAGACCATTTATATGAGTTGTTCGCTAGATCTCGCTCAGACTTGTGATTTGAGCCACAAACTTGTCCATAAGATCGCCTCCGGCTGCATAGAGGATGCTTCCTATCGTCGACTCATTCGCTCCATTGAAGAAGGATTGGATAGGAACCCATGGTTCGAATCCGTGCTGAGGACATTGTCGAAGAATGTCCATGAATCTTTCCCAAGCATCGTACAGTGACTCATCCGGCTCTTGCACGAATGTAGAAATCTGATTCCTTAGGCTGGTGAGCTTGCTTGGAGGAAAGTACTTCGCCAAGAAAGTGCTAGCGAGTTCATCGAATGTTGTGATCGAATTCGATGGAAGTAAATCGAGCCACTCCCACGCCTTGCCTTCCAACGAGAATGGGAAGAGACGTAATTTGATGGCGTCCTCTGACACATTGTTGGCCTTGTAAGTGTCACAAACTTGACGAAAAAGTCGCAGATGTCGGTTTGGATCTTCGTTTGCCAGTCCATGGTGCTTTTGACACCAAGTTGATCAAAGACTGACGTAGTTCAAAATCGTTCGCTTGGATGGTAGGAACACTGATAGCCGATTGTGGGTTGGTGACATTGGGAGTCAGATACTGCCCGAATGTCCTTGGTCGTTGTTTTCCCATCTCTTCTTCCTGTTCTGATTCTTGCTCTTCTTCGTCCGTTTCTTGATTTTCTTGTTCTTTCTCCAGTCTCGCTCTTTTCCTTCTCTCTCAAAGTGTGCGTTCGATCTCGAGATCATACTCGAAAGAGAATTCTTTTTGCATAAGCCTGAAAAAGACAAAAACAAGAACACCAAGATTAATAAAGAGAAAATAAAGAAAAATAACAAAAATAAATAACCTAGTCACCCAGAGCGCGTTCGTCCAATGGAGGTTGGGGGGACAAATCCCCGGCAACGGCGCCAAAAACTTGAAAGACCTAAAAGTATAAGGTGTATGTGTACCGCAGGTGTACGGGTCTGTGTAGTAATAAATATCGTTCTCTCTCAGGGATTTGCGTTCAACCACGCACTGAACTAGTTCGCTACAAAGAATGCTAGGTCGATCCAAGGCTTATGGTAAAGTTTTCTAAAACTAAACTAAGAAAGTAGGAATTTTTAGGGTTTTAACCAATTAATTAAAAGTGTTCAGGGGGGTCCACTCTAGCCAATCAGTCAAATTATCAACAATCCCGGTGCAGGTAACAAGATAATTCGGGGTCTGTAATCTTTCTAGGCCTTATCACATCGATCTTTCGATCCGAAGTGAGTTACAGTGATTAAACTAAACATTATTTCTAACTATTTAATCCAATCAAAGATAAAGAACTGATTACAAATTGACCCTAGGCAAGAATGATTATTTCTAAATATTTTCTAAATCTATTCAATCTACGCTTTTCCAATTCAAGACTCAAACTTTCGTCATGTCGTCAAGAATCTAATACCAAGTAAAAGGCGGTTAGCCAGATTTTACCACGACATACAATATACACAGATTAAACGAATAAAACGATAACCTAACACCGAGACTGTATTCAAATTCAACAAAGAGACATCGAGTTTATCCCCCAAACAAAGGAAATTAGCTACTCATATTACTGAAAGTATACATTGCAAGAACTACATAATAACAAGAAAACATGAAAGCAACATAGAAATAACTGTGTTCGAATTTGCGGAATTAATCTCTTCGTGTCACCCGAATCGATCTCTTTCGTGTTCTTCGATCATAAGCAACAATCTAAACTAATAACAATGTTTATGAATTAACTGGAAAGAAACTATCTAAAATCTACCCTAAAAGGCTCTCTAAACTCTTGTCTAAAGCTACGCTAAAACTAATAAATTTTCGACTCCTCAAAACGGCATACTCGAACCCTTTATATAGTACCGGATTAGGGCACAAAACGCTGGTCGCGTTTAGTTCAAAGGTGGATTTCTCCGTGTCTTGGCGCTGGCAGCGCCTGAAAAGCACCGGTAGCGTTTAGCTTTTTCTCGACTTATGAAGTTTCTGGACGAGGCGCTGGCAGCATTTTAGAAACGCTGGTCGCGCCTTGTTGCTCCGTTCAAGCTGGGCCGGGCCTTGGCTTATTTGGGCCGCTTTCTCTTTCTTTTCTCCTTCTTCTTCAACTCTTTTTTTATTTTCTTTGAATTTTCCCATTTTTCCTTCAACTTTTCATGCTTTTTGATATAATTCCATTGATTCCTGCAAAACATACCAATCTCACGACAAAGTATATAAATCACAGAAATTGGCATAAAAATAGGGGAATTCGGATATAAAAAAGCATGAAATAAACATGTTTTGAGCCCTAAAAACTCTATATAAAAACGACTTATCAGGAGTGCCCCGGTATATGCAATGCATTATGACTAAAAAGAATGACTTAATAATATAAAGTAAAAATTTATTTTCCTTCCAAAAATATTTAAAGCACACTAAAGTTTTTTCAAGTTTTACCCACTTTAGAAAAACGCCCCAGTGGAGTCGCCAAAAATCTTGTGGACATTTTTCCTTGCCGTTCGTGCTTCCGAACGTCCACATTGGATTGGGGTGTGAAGAGGGGAATAAGAAGGCTCTTTTTGTGGTTTTGAATGTGTTTAGGCTAGGGTTCTTTTTGTGGAGTTCGGGATGGATAGGATAGGATAGGATATGTATTTAGTGTTTTTGTGATGATAAGAGGATGAAGATTATGATTGTAAGATAGATGATGGAAGATAATAAGGATGGTAGTAGGATGATATGAGAGTATAAGAAGTAGAAAGAGTTTATTAGATTTGAGAGATGAGAGAAGAGAGAATTAGTAGGGGGAAGAATGGATGAGTGAGTTGGTGGGTCAAATGGCTTAGAGAGGGATAGTATTTATAGGCTTAGGAGGTAGTAGAGGTTCATACACATGCATGCACACCCGTAGTCTTCAGTCAGCAAGCACAGAACACCATGCAGCTAGGGGGGATGTCTACTGTGGACGGCAGCACGTGGTCAATTGACCACGTGTGGGCGGAGCTGCCAAGGCCGACTGGCCTTCAGACGGGGGGATGGATTTTCTCTCGTCCACGCATGCATGGACGGTGTTGTGTGGAGTCAACCTGCCTAGGGAATAGGAGGTTCACACTGGACGGAAATGGCATGTGCTATTTAGCTTTTGAGAGTTGTTTTGAGTGTTTTTGTGAGGAAATCTCGTGACCTCTAGCACTTGCTCTTATGGCTTGCATGGCTTGGCTTCCCTTATTTTCTAATTCCTAACTTTCTAACTTAAAAAATACATAAAAGGACATAATAAAAATTACATTAAAAGTATAAAATCTATGCTAAAGTCTAGCTCATCGTCTGACTTCTTTTCCTTTATTTCTGCTTCGTCTGTATAGATATGTTATATATTCATGTGCCAAAATCTGATGTCTACAGTCGTCCATGTGAGGGAGAATGTATCTCCCTCCACTCATGCATCTTTGGACGGTGAGGGTTTGAATGGAGTGATATAGATATTGGCTTTTCACACCATGGTCGGTGGGAGCTTATTTGCAAGTTTTATACATGATTTTGTGAGGTTTCGAACCTCTGACCTTGGCATGAGACTTTGCATGTGGCTTGCATGGCTTGTCCATTTTATATAAAAAAAAATGTGCATGTGATCATGCATTCAACTTTAGCGAGCTTGCACGTGTAAGGTGCAGTTACTTTAGGATATATTTTCCGGCTTCTTATTCTTTATTTTTGTTTCTTGTTATATAGGTGGAGCGTGGCGCGGTAGGAGTATTGATGATTTAGCTTGAGTTAGAACTTTGATGCAACAGTCGAACAAAACTTGAACAATAAAGGAAGGATATGACCTTGTGGATAGGTAATCCACAACCCAAAGGCCTAACACTCCACAATGACTATCCAAGGTAATCCACTAAATAATCACAAGGAATGACTTGCTAACACCACCATCCAAAAAGGAATAGGTAAGAACAAGATTTTTGAGGGAACAAGGGAGAAAACCCTAACAATGCTTAAGCATATCATTCATCAACATTAGCTTCCTTGGAAAATGTGCTAAACAAGTATTTATACTAAGTAAAGAAAAGGAATAAAACTCAGCGTTTAACCAAATAAATCACGCGTCAAAACAGTCTTGTCAAGGGCGTTACGGCTGTCGTCACGGGCCTGACGACTTGGGCGAGCAGGGTCACGGGCGTGATCATTTGTCATGGGCATGACGGAGCTTCTGGAACAAACAACGAAATTTCCGTGAGTCGTCACGAGCGTTACATCTAAGGGTAGCGGGCGTGACGATCAGGGAAGTTTTTCTTCCGACTTCAAATGCACATAACTTCTTCATTTGGGCTTCATTTTAGGCCCATAAGATATCGATGGAAAGCACTCGGTGTGTATTTTTAGCTCCCAAAATTTGAGACCCATCGGAGTTGTATTGAAGGAGTTATGATCGAAAGAATGAAGGCACGTCCATTTCCACAACCCATGTTGACTCCTTTGCGCTTATCCATGCCGAAGGACTTTGAACCTTTTAAAGGCCTGAAGTAGGTCCCGATGAGAACTTGTAGCTCCACTCCCATGGTCCTAGGTCCCATTTGAAGTGGATACCACACCCAATGATGATCGATTCATGACTCCAGGGTCCCGGGTCCACCTTGAAATGCAATCCACACCCGACCTTGGAGTTGATTTCTTCGTCTTCTTTGGAGGGGGTGAGGATAGACTTGGAAACTATGAATCCCGAGGCTCGGGCCCCATCCCGATACGCTCCATACTCCCCTTCTTGAAAAAGAGTTGCCCTTAACTCTTGGGAGTTAAAATGAGGGCTCACTCCGGGGCTCGGCCACCCGTTACATGAATCCTCAATCAAACCGATCACGATCTCGCTATGAACTCCACCCTGCTTGAAGACATATGAATTCTTGAAGAGGCTTGAGGGTGAAGGACAAAGGACGGAAGGAGGAAACTTTTGTGGAGTTAGGGAACGCTCAACTGATAAGTGCATTTTGTGACTATGTTTTTAGGGGATTTTGATAGTGAATTAGGGATAACTTTGATTGTAAATTTTGATTTATACTCCCTATTTCTCTATTATGCTCGGTATTGTTGTTTTTGATGAAAACTTGCAGATTTGGGAACAAAACACCGGCTCTGGGAACATTTCTGGCAGATTCCAGGACACCACGGGCCTCCAAATGTCAAACCCAGACCGTGGCACAAATTTGGGACGAAACGGAGCTCAGAACACACGGACAGTGGCCACCACGGTCAGCCCGTGGTGAGCGCCACGGTCCGTGGTGTACAGACTTGTACGGACTTGCACGGACCGTGGCATACTGCATATGTAGGTCGGTTGTTTTCGCGAGTAGAAAAGGAAGGCATCGACGGTTTTTGAGAATCAATTCATTATTCTATCATTTTGCCTTCGTTCTGAGGCCGTTAAAGAGAGAAAGAGAGCCCTAATACTTCCATTCTACTCCTCTTCCCCACCATCAAGATTCAAGATCGAATCGATTCAAGAGAAACCAAGATCAAGATTCGCGAAGGAAAGGAGCGATGTTCGCGGAGAAGGTTCTACCCCGAGATCGAAAGGCTCGACGGGTTGTATTCTTCGTAATTCTATTCTTTCTTTTCGATTTCCTTCTTAGTTTTGAGATTCCATTATGTTGATTGGAACTTGTTTCATGTTTCCATTGAATATGAGTGATTAATTTCTTTTGAATTCTAGGGTTTTGCAACTCGAAACAATGTAGTTTGATTGATTGTTATTAGTTTGTGCATGAATTCTTGATTAGAATCAATAGAAGGTTGTGTTTTCCATGTTTATGAATATTCTTAAGGCCTTGAATATTTGTAAGTTTGAGATTAACCTGATAAGTACTGAAAGGTGAATTAGGGGAATCTGACTACCAACCTGTCTCCCTAGGTTTGTGAAAGTTGAGAAAGGAGTAGTGAACTAGGGAATCATTAGATAACCTAACTTTTTGAGACCTTCAATTCTGTTTAACCTAAAAGGCATACAAAAGTTGTTGATTAGGTTGTTTAGAATAATTCTATTTAGCATCGAAAGGGCGATAGAATTCAGAGGTTGTTGATTCTTGAATGTATAATTGCGTAGGCTATGTTTTAGTAATCGAACTCATTGTTAGGTTAGCATCTTCCTAGAAATCTTTTTCTCTCGATAGAATCTGTGATTGATATTTCCCTGCTTTCTTTAGTTTTAGTTTGTTTTCTATACTTTACCAAAACCCAAATCCTGATTAACTTAGCAATCGCATTAGAGACTAGTTTATTGAGCTGCTTTGAGTCCATGTGGGATCGACCTTGACGGGCTACTACGTATATCATGCGCTTGCGGCCCTGTCATCAACCTCACTAAGCTTGCCACTTGATAAAGACAAAGTTATGGTTCGCATGTCCTCACCAAGAGCACACTCATCCCGTGTTTTGCTCAAAAGGAGTTTCCTCAACTCACCACCCACCCAAGGTTTGTTTTGATGTGGGTTTAACAGTTGTTTCAAAGGTATAGAAGGACACGGTGTAGGAAACACCAAACGAGGGCCATAAGAGCATCAGCATAGCTCCGGCATAGGGGAAGTAGCGGGGGTGTGATGGACAATGACTCAACCAACGACCAAATAGAAGCCTCGGACAACCAATGACGGCCAAACAACATGTACGACCCATTCAAAGAGTTCAAATCAATACAACCCATGTGCAAACAATACTCATCAAGGGATGACACAAATGAAGAGCTCAAACACTTAGGTTGAACTAGAATCATGGCTCCATCAAACACAAACTTGTCACTAGACACCAAAGGAACACCAAGATTCTTAGCACTCCACTTCAAGCATAGAGAATCATCAAACTTCGATACCACATAATCATCATACAACTTATCACGCCAACAAAGACTCTCAAACAACCAATATCTTCCAAATAGCATATGCGATTTAATCAAAGACTCCAAAGTACACCCATCATTGATTTTAATCAAAGAGTCTTGGGTTACCTCATCATTCTCCTCGGAAAGATCATAATTGACCAAGCCATAAGAGGTGTTGGTGACAATTTTGTTGTTGTTTGGCTCCTCAAAAAGTGATGTTGAGATGATCGTCGGAGCTTCTTATTGGGTTCCTTCAATAAGAACGAGAGGAAGGGCAAGATCGATGTTCTCATCCTCCTCTTGGCATAAAGCTTCAACAACTTCATTAATGGGCTCACAAGGACCAAGGGAAGCTCCCTTGTTGGGCTTTAGAACGACCTTTGCTTGCTTAACTTCTCCATGCCCATCAAGTGATGAAATGGACTCATAATGGACCTCTCGCTTGTAACTGTTAGGCAAGAATCATTGATTCATCAATCTCTTAAGCCGTGCCCATGAAGTGACCTTTACTCGACCCTCTTTAGCTTGTTGTACCTTGACATTCTCAAACCAAATGGATGCAATCCCAGTGAGTTTCAATCTGGCAATCTTGAAGGCATGCTCATCGCTATACCCCTTAGTTTCAAAATTTCTCTCCAAGATTTGGGCCCATTCAAGATAGTCTTCCGGGCCGGTGAAGCCATTGAATTATGGAAGCTTGGCTTCAATATCATAGAAATCATTTCGCGGAGGCTTCTCAACTGCTTCTCGTCGATGATGACGTCGAAAGGAGCCTCTATCATCGTCACTCGACTCGTAGGAGGGAGGACGGATATGGCTTCTAGTAGACCTCCTTCGTTCATCACGGGGTTGATCTTGGAGGTTCAAAGTGACGTTGTTCACTTGAACCTTAAGGTTCTCAAGAGTTCGCTCGATGGTCAAGGATCGGTTCTCGTAGGCGGAGAGTCAGTCCTCGGAGGTGGAGATTCGATTCTCGATAGCTTGAACTTGAGGACTTCGGCGTCGGCTTGACTCCTTTCGATTGGACCTATTGTCACCATCCATATCGAAGGAAGGGTGAAGGACGGATTGTGTTTGGGATATTTTGTGGAGTTTGGGGGTTTTCTTGTAGTTGGCTTGTGTTTGGCTAAGGATTCTTTATGTTTTTCTCACTTGGGCATTATTTCGAACACCTCGTGGGCACATTTTTCCAACTCTTCCTCAAAGCTCCAATATGCATCAAAATCAACAAACAGAATAGCAATAACAACTTCTCCAACACACTTGGAAGCACAAGGGATGGGGAACACCAATATCTCAATCAAATCCAACAAAAGACAACTCATCTTGTAATGAACAATAATGAAAACTCAAGCTAGAACAAACCGTAGCTCTGATACCAAATGGAGCATGGCGCGGTGGGACTATTGATGATTTAGCTTGAGTTGGAACTTTGATGCAACAATCGAACAAAACTTGAACAATAAAGGAAAGATATGACCTTGTGGCTAGGTAATCCACAACCCAAAGGCCTAACACTCCACAATGACTATCTAAGGTAATCCACTAAACAATCACAAGGAATGACTTGCTAACACCACCATCCAAAAAGAAATAGGTAAGAACAAGATTTTTGAGGGAACAAGGGAGAAAACCCTAACAATGCTCAAGCATATCATTCATCAACATTAGCTGCCTTGGAAAATGTACTAAACAAGTATTTATACTAAGTAAAGAAAAAGAATAAAACTCATCATTTAACCAAACAAATCACGCGTCAAAACAGTCTTATCGCGGGCGTTACGGCTGTCGTCACGGGCATGACGACCTGGGCGAGCAAGGTCACGGGTGTGACCATTGGTTGTCGCGGGCGTGACGGAGCTTCCGGAACAAACAACGAAATTGTCGTGAGTCGTCACGGGCGTTACATCTAAGGGTAGCGGGCGTGACGATCTGGGCAGTTTTTCTGCCGACTTCAAATGCGTTAACTTCTTCATCCAAGCTCCATTTTAGGCCCATAAGATATCGATGGAAAGCTTTCGGTGTTTACTTAAGATCCCAAAATTTGAGACCCATCGGAGTTGTATTGAAGGAGTTATGATCGAAAGAGTGAAGGCACGTCCATTTCCACAACCTATGTTGACTCCTTTGCGCTTATTCTTGCCGAAGGACTTCGAACCCTTTTAAAGGCCCGAAGTAGGTCCCGATGAGGACTTGTAGCTCCACTCTTATGGTCCTGGGTCCCATTTGAAGTGGATACCACACCCAATGATGATCGATTCATGCTTCCAGGGTCCCGGGTCCACCTTGAAATGCACTCCACACCCAACCTTGGAGTTGATTTCTTCGTCTTCTTTCGAGGGGGTGAGGATAGACTTGGAAACCATGAATCCCAAGGCTCGGGCCTCATCCCGGTACGCTCCAGTAGGTATGTTATATATTTTAGGTGTCAAAACCTGGTGTCTACACATGGACACGAGGCACTTGCCGAAATCTTTTTCATGTATTCCTTCTAACTTTAGTCACACGTTGAAAGCTTCCAAACTTGTTAAGCCCACTATAAGTCCAAAAACAAGTGGTCATCAATTTCATAACCCTCACCAAAAATTTGACAAAAAAATCAAGCCCCAAACCCTTCTTGCAAAGATTTGACTTGGCTGGCAAAGCATCCTTCCAAATATGTCAAGCAGCATGCTTTACATATGAGGGTGCAAGTGAAGCCTAAATGAGAATCCCAAGGCCTTCCTCCAAGCTCAAACTTGACTCCTCCACACCCTTACACCTGTTTGTTAAGTAGAATTCACCAAAAAGAACATGTCATTATTTTAGTTCCATAGAAATTTTTCTGTGTTAAGGTGAAGAGGTTTATGTACCTTACTCCTCACTCGTTGCCCACGCCAAGAGGGTTGCAACCACTCGCCCGAACATGGAAGTTCAATTTTCCTTTGATTCCGGACCTTCCAAGATCGTCTCAGCCATCCTTTGGATGGGTCTTGAGCCCTTCTAAAGACTCGGGGAACGTCACCAATCCCGAGGGCTTTTTGGACCCTAACGTCATATCGGGTCGTCCCAAGGGAGTGTGGTTATTTTGGCATTGGGTCGGAAGTGGACCGGAAAGGAGAAACAAGCAGAAGAAGAAGGGATTCGAAGGGTGTTGGCTTAGGCACTAGTCGCACCTTGGAAGCCGCTGGTTGCGCCTTATCGTTGTCCCTCTCCTCACATCAACCTAAGACCCAGAAAGAGGCATCAGCCGCGCCAGGCTGGCGTAAGCCACACCTTCTCCCTTTTGCCTTCTCAACACATCGAAATTGCCTAAAAGTAGACGCTGGCCACACCTCCTAGGCACAGGCCGCGAGATTTTTGCAAGCTCTCGAAGTCTCTGGAGGACATGCAACCTGTATTTGGAGAGGCGCTAGTTGCGCCAATCACTGCCGACGACCCCCTGTTTTCTTTTCAGTGTTTTTCTCTCTTTTATGCGTGAGGTGGATGGCAAAATTATAATTCTTGTAACTTTCTCTTCCTCTCCAATGTTTATATTCCTTCACATTGGGAAGGAAGATGCATTCTAGTTGGCCATTAATGAAAGCAAGGGTTTTCTCCCAAATTCTCTCCTCTCAAATCTTATTCTTACTTTATCCTCAAATCTTTATGGTGGTGTTAACAAGTCAATTCTTTTATGGGTTAGTGGTGCTAGTCTTTATTTAATCTTGGTGGAGTTGTAGTTTTTGGTGGTGGAAACCTCCATTACCAAATTTATATCTTGTGTTCAAGCTCCATTGAAGGTTTCCGGGTTCAAGGTTTTCCTCCTCCTCCTCAATTCAAGCAAGTCTTTTCCACCATGTCATGCTCCATTTGGTGTCAGAGCAAAGGTTAGGGTTTTGGCTTGAGTTGTTGTTCCTCAAATTCTAAGTTAGGGTTCATACCCATTGTTGAATTTGTTATTAATTGTGTGAAATTTGGGTACCCCCATCCCTTGTGCCCTCCAAGTGCATTAGAGAAGATATTATTGTTATTAAAATTGTGTTCTTGTTGATTGTTGAAATTGTGCGGTGCAAATTTGGAGTTCTTGTTGGAGTGTTGAGGTGGCCAAAGTGTAGTTGTGTTTGAATCAAACACTAGTTAGTTACAAAAAAAACCCCAACTCCACAAAATTTCCCAAACACATTCCGTCCTTTCTCCTCTTTTCGATATAGGTGATGAAATTAATCCCAATCGAGAGGAGTCAAGCCGTCGCCGGAGTCCCCAAGATGTGGTTACGGAGACCCGAGTCTCCTCCACTGAGAGGACTCTCGAAACCTTTATAGCCCAAGTGAACAACTTCGCGGTACACCTCTAGAGTCAACCCCGTCCTCCTCTCACCTTTAAGTCGAGTGATGATGATAGAGGCTCCCCTCGGCGACATCGTCGACGAGAAATGGGTTAAAGACCCCCCCAGGATGAATTCCATGATGTTAAGATCGAAACTCCAGAATTCAATGGCTCCACCGACCCCGACGATCATCTTGAGTGGGTTCAAATCATGGAGAGAATTTTTGACACTAAGGAGTATAGCGATGAAAAGGCCTTCAAGATTGCTAGCTTGAAACTCACCAAGGTTTCATCCCTTTGGTTTGAGAATGTTAAGGCACAACGAGCTAAGGAGGGTAGAACAAAAATCACCTTTTGGGCGAGGCTAAAGCAATTGATGAATCGACGATTCTTGCATAGGACCTACAAGCAAGACATTATGAGGAAGCTCTTCGGTCTTACACAAGGGAAGAGAAGTGTGAGTGACTACATCAAGGAGTTTGAACAACTCGTCATCAAGAGTGACCTACAAGAGCTCGAGGAGCAAACTATGATGAGGTTCTTGAATAGGTTGGACCTCCCCACTGCCGAGAAGATTAAAATTCAACCCTACCACTCCTTGGACGAGCTTTGTAGTTTTGCTCTCAAGGTTGAGAAGCGTAGGAAGGAGAAGGTCGCCACCAAGCCTTTGAATATGCCCTTCTTCCCACCTCCTAACCGGACTCCCTACCGAGCACTCCGAAGCCAAGTGAAGCGCCCAAATTCACACCTACCCCTAGGGCTGACAAGGGGAAGGGGATCGCCATACCCTCTTCTGTGGAGCTTTCCTGGAGGATGGAGGGAAAGAAATGCTTCAAGTGCCAAGGGTATGGTCACTTCCAACCGGATTGTCCAAACCGGAGAACCTTGACCCTTCAAGAGGTCCAGGAAATTAACGAGCAGCTCAAAACGGTATAAGAAGAACCCGAAGTGGTCGTCGAGGATTGGGTTGAGTCCGATGATGATAACGCCAAGCCCGTGCAAGGCAATACCCTTGTCTTGAGGAGGGTATTACATGCTCATGAGTCCCCTCTTGACAAGGCTCAACGGGAGATGATTTTCCAATCACGGTGCTTCGTTGGAGGAAAGGTGGGCAATGACATCATCGACGGGGGAAGTTGTACCAATGTCGACTCGACTCTCATGGTCGAGAAGCTTGGCCTACCTTTGATGCCACACCCTAAGCCATACTCCCTAAAGTGGCTCAACTATCAACGCGACATCAACGTAACGAAGCAAGAGTCCTTGCTAATTTGTCTTTTGGTCCTACTTATGATGATGCTATTGTTTGTGATGTGGTCCCGATGAGTGCTTGTCATATTCTTTTGGGGCGTCCTTGGCAATTCGACAAGCGCACTTTGCATGATGGGTTGAAAAACATCTACATTTTTTCCCATGGAAGTGAGAGGGTTAAGCTACTTCGTTTAGCACCACATGAAATATTACCTCCAAAACCCGAGATGGAAAGTGAAAAAGCCCAAACACATGAGTGAAACATGCGTAGAGAGAACCCTAAGCAAGGGGAAGGTCGTTCTTACCTTACTCTTAGAGGAAAACAAATGTGAGGAAGAGATACCCCTACACCCTCTCATAGCTGACCTCGTTGCCAAGTTCAACGACGTTTCCCCATGGATCTACCACCGAGCCTCCCTCCCACACGCGGCATCAAGCACCAGATTGACCTCATACCTAGGGCCCCTCTTCCCAACAAGGCAACTTATTGATGCAACCGGCATGAGACCAAGGAAATTCAACGACAAGTGGACGAGCTCATTTCTAGAGGCTTCGTGTGGGAGAGCATGAGTCCGTGTTTCGTGCCCGCCCTTTCAGTTCCCAAAAAGGATTAACAACATCACCATCAAGTACCTGTACCCAATACCAAGACTCGACGATGCTCGATGAGTTACATGGCTCACACATATTCTTCAAACTCGACTCCGAAGCGGGTACCATCAAATCCGGATGCGGGAGTGGAAGACGACCTTCAAGACCAAAAGGGGGTTGTATGAGTGGCTCGTTATGCCTTTCGGCCTCTCCAACGCCCCTAACACCTTCATGCGCTTAATGAATGAGGTTTTGAAGCCCTACATCGGCAAGTTCGTGGTTGTGTACTTTGACGACATCCTACTCTAAGTGTGAGGGCGATCATCTCTCACACTTGATGTCCGTCTTCAAGGTCCTTTGGCAGCAAAAGTTGTTCGGTAAGCTTGAGAAGTGTAAGTTTTGCACACCTCAAGTTACCTTTCTTGGCTACATTGTGTCCGACCGAGGAATCTTGATGGATCCTTTAAAGATGGAAGTTATTCGTTCATGGCCCGTTCCCTCCACTCTTACGGAGGTGAGAAGCTTCCACGGACTAGCTTCTTTTTATCGCCGGTTCATCAAAGGGTTTAGCACCCTCACCGCTCCCATCACTAAATGCATGAAGAAGGGAACCTTTGAATGGACCAAAGCGACACAAGGTGCATTTGAAAAGCTTAAGGCCAAGCTTTGTGAAGCTCCTATGCTTGCCCTCCCGGACGTCTCACAAATTTTTGAAGTTGATTGCGATGCTAGCGGAGTGGGTATTGGGGTCGTCCTCATGCAAAATCAACGCCCCATTGCCTACTTTAGCGAGAAGCTCAACGGCTCGAGGAAGAACTACTCTACTTACGACAAGGAATTCTATGCCCTTGTACATGCCCTCAACCATTTGTCCCACTATTTGAGGCCCAATCAATTTGTTTGTCGCTCCAATCATGAGGCACTCAAGTACTTGAACGACCAACACAAGCTCAACACTCGCCATGCCAAGTAGGTGGAATACCTCCAGAGCTTCAATTTTTGTGGCCAAACATAAGAAGGGGAGCATCAATGTGGTGGCCGACGATTTTTCTCGGCAACACGCCCTTCTTTCGATTGTGGAAGCTCGGGTCATTGGTTTCCAACATATGCAAGAATTCTACAAAGAGGATGAGGATTTCAAACCTCATCTCGAAGATGGCAATGGTTCTTTTGTGCTTAAGATGGGTTCCTTTTCAAGGGGAACAAATTGTGCGTGCCTAAGTGCCCGTTGAGGTAATTACTCATGAAAGAAATCCATGGATGAGGTCTTGCCGATCACTTTAGCATCAACAAGACCCTAAAATGCTTAAGGAGCACTTCTATTAGCCTAGGATAGGAGGTGATGTGCACGAGGTGATTTCCAAATATGTTACGTGCCATCACGCTAAGAGTCAGTTCCACCAAGGACTCTACACCCCCTACCCGTCCCAAATGGCCCTTGGGAGGATTTGAGCATGGACTTCATTGTGGCTCTTCCCCGGACTGTGTGTGGTAAAGATGCGGTAATGGTGGTAGTGGATCGTTTCTCCAAGATGACACACTTTGTCGCTTGTGCAAAAACCGATGACGCCACTCATATAGCTAATATCTTTTTCCGAGAGATTGTGAGGTTGTATGGCATTTCGAGGACCATCATGTCGGACCGAAATAAGAAATTCATTAACCACATTTGGAGGTCTCTTTGGAAGCTTCTTGGTACCAAGCAACTCTTCAGTACGTCCCACCATCCCCAAACCAATAGGAAACGGAGGTAACCAACAAGACCTTCTCCACTTTGCTTAGGGGGCTTGTGAGAAAAAGTTTGCGGGATTGGGACACCAAGCTATGCCATGCCGAGTTCTCTTATAATTGAGCTCCCTCCTTGTAGGTACCCGGAAAAATTCCCGTTAGGGGAAATTGTTTCGGATGCGCTACTTAAGTGATCGAGAGCCGACTAAGGTTGCTTAATCCTTAAATAAGGATATTTTTAATTTTCAAAATTTGTTTTCGGGGTGATGAAACTTTATTTATTTATAAACCTATTTATATTATGAAAATACTCGAAATTACACAAAAAATATTCTACCAATGATCTACATTTAGTTACCCATAAATTTTAGGTCGGAGAGGAAAGACGAGGCCCGCCTAGAAGTGTCAAAAGTCGCTTAGCCTTTGAAAATTCTTTGAACGGGCCCGTTTGCCCTCGGCCCAAGAGAAAAATGGGAAGAAAATAATAAAGGTCAAGCAGTCTTTATCATTTTCTAGCCCCTTTTCTTTTGGCCGGCTTTCTTAGTTTATGAAGTGTAATGTAAAACCATTGGTAAATATTTTTTAATAATAACGTGCATTTTCAATAATTAAATAAGTTTATAAAAGAGGGAGTCGTCAGCCGATTTAAGGAAACTGACAAACCATAAAAGAAATAAATGACTCCGGTCTACGAACCTGAATTCTAAGTCCGGGGCAAGGTTACGAATTCGAGAAGTAAAATAATTCTCGAATTTGCCTGTTTAACAAAACAGACTCTACTAAAATCGAACTTGAAAAGAAAAAGAGTGGGGAGAAGTTAAATAAACTTCACGACATTATATTCCCATCATGCAAGAATAAAACGAGTTTTCTTTTACAAAAATAATGTACAAGTAAAATGATCTAAGAATAAATTACATGGTTGAAAATATAATAATGAAGATATACATGACTCTTACCTTAAGCTTTCAAAATGATCCCTTCTTCGCAGTGGATGCTTGGATTCGATATTATATGAATGACGGAATGGAGGATTGAATGGTTCGAGATATGGTTATATGGTTGGTGTAATGATGATATGGATGATAATTATGGATGATGGAAGGGAATTTTGAGAGTATGATGATAATGAGAGTAGAGAAATGGAGAGAGTCAAGGTGATGGAGAGTATTTTTATGAGAGTTTTATTATGGGAAGAGTTGATGAAATGAGTGAGGATGAGGAAAGTATTTATAGGTGAGGAAGAGAGGTTTTGAAGGGAAATGGAGGGAGACACATCCCCATGATCATGCCCCTATCCCATGCAAAATCAAAACCCCAGCGGGTTTTGATCTCAATCAGGCAAAGTCAAACTTCACGTGGGCTAATATCATGGGATTGCATGGGAATTTTTTGGCGCCAACTTTGAAGATTAAAACCCCAGCGGGTTTTAATTTCCCTCACACGGATCGCTGACGTGGCTAGCAAAACGATGCGTCTCTTGTAGATAAAACCCCAGCGGGTTTTCCCTCTCCTGGGCCAGATAAAACCCCAGTGGGTTTTATTGCTTAACCTGGGCTGGATCTGCTTCTTGGGCCTGCTTGTGGTCTATTAAAACCTCTGCGGGTTTTACATTATAACATGGGCTGTTTTGATTTGCAGGACCCACATTGTTGATTTCATGGGTTCAATGACCCATTTTGGCCCAAATGACTTTGCTGAGATTTGACAGCTCGGAATTGTGTCGGTGCAAATTCCGATGTCTACACTCCTTTACCACCGGCCACTCGCCTTTTGAGACTTGTTATGGTGTGAACTCACTCACTCCTCTTGAACTTGTCCCACTACCCTTAGAGTCGAGAATGAGTTTAGAGGCAAGCGAGAAGGATGACGTTCAAAGACTTCATCAAAAAATCCGGGCCAAAATTAAGAAAACCAACAAACTTTACACGGCAAGACCCAACAAGCACTGCCGGAGCATCATCTTCAAGCTGGGAGACTTGGTTTGGCTACATTTGAGGAAGGAACGGTTTCCATCAAGGAGGAAGAACAAGCTTATGCCACAGAGTAATGGTCCGTTCAAAATTTTGGAGAAAGTGAATGACAACGCCTACAAGCTCGACCTTCCAGGCGACATAGGATTCTCATCAAACTTCAACGTTGGCGACCTCTCTCCTTACATCGAGGATGATGATCCCAATGAGGATCTGAGGGCAAATCCTTCTCAAGGAGGGGAGGATGAAGAGGCTCAGGTACCTTACTCCTCACTCGTTGCCCACGCCAAGAGGGTTGCAACCACTCGCCCAAACATGGAAGGTTCAATTTTCCCTTGATTTTGGACCTTCCAAGATCGTCTCGGCCATCCTTTAGATGGGTCTCGAGCCCCTCTAGAGAATCGGGGAATGTCACCAACCCCGAGGGCGTTTTAGACCCTAACGTCATGTCGGATCATCCCAAGGGAGTGTGATTATTTTGGCATTGGTGTCGGAAGTGGACCGAGAAGGAGAAACAAGCTGAAGAAGAAGGGATTCGAAGGGTTTTGGGTTAGGCGCTATTCGCGCCTTGGAAGGCGCTGGCCGCGCCTATCCTTCTCCCTCTCCTCGCATCAGCCCAAGACCTGGAAAGAGGCGATGGTCACGCCTCCCAGGCACCGGTCGCGCCTTCTCCCTTTTGCCTTCTCAATGCGTCGAAATTGCCCAGAAGCAGACGCTGGCCGAGCCCCAGGTTCTTACAAGCTTTCGAAGTCTTTGGAGGAGACGCGACCTGCTTTTGGAGAGGCGCGACCTGCCGACGACCCCCTATTTTCTTTTCAGCGTTTTTCTCTCTTTTGTGCGTGAAGTGGAGGCAAATATTTAATTCTTGTAACTTTCTCTTCCTCTCCAATGTTTATCTTCCTTCACATTGGGAAGGAAGAGGCATTCTAGTTGGCCTTCAATGAAAGCAAGGGTTTTCTCCCTAAATTCTTTCCTCTTAAATCTTGTTCTTTCTTTATCCTCAAATATTTTTGGTGGTGTTAACAAGTCAATTCCTTTATGGATTAGTGGTGCTAGTCTTTATCTAATCTTGGTGGAGTTGGGGTTCTTTGTAGTAAAAACCTCAATTACCAAGTTCATATCTTGTGTTCAAGCTCCATTGAAGGTTTCCGGGTTCAAGGTCTTACTCCTCCTCAACTCAAGCAAGTCTTTCCCACCATGTCATGCTCCATACGACTTTCACTGAGAGGAATGGTGAGGAGCTCCCTTTTGATGGATTCATCAAACCGTAACGAACTAGAAGATCATACCTCCACTCTTCTAAATCATGATCAATCAGCTCTACTACCCTTAAGTTACACTCCAAAAACCTCACTGGCCTCGCATATGTTAATGGAATGGATATCTTCAACTCTCCATTGGGCACCCTTAAATAAGAGCTCCCAGACTCCCACTATGCTACGCCACATATAACTAGGTTGAAAACCTAAGGGAGCTTGCCATAAGTTGCAATTGGGAAAATGTTTCACTTTAAGGACCCTAGCATCCAATGGATCAGGATTTGGAATAAGCCCCCGAGCTTGTTATCCAAACGTGCCTCGTTGAAACACCTAAAATTATGAAAGCCCATATCACCTGCTTTTTGAGTTTTTCGTGTTACCCGTCCTCTAATGTATGTTGTTTCCATCTTAACTGTTGCACCACCATAAGTTTTTGATAAAGTCTCCAACTTGTTGCATACTACCACATGAATGTTGAAACACTACATTCCATACGTTGGAATAACTTGCACTACTGCTTTAAGAAGAACATATTTCCCGACCATAGGTAAAACCTTGTCCATCCACCATCTGAGTTCCATCTAGACTCAATCTTGGATTGCTTGAAAGACTAGTTTCTTTGACCTGCCAATGCACGTAGGCATGCCAAGGTACTGGTTATAAGACTCCACCCCCTTAAAGCCTAAACTCTCCCAAAGCATCTTCTTCTTACATTTTAGGCATACTAAATCTCATACTTGTCCACATTGATCATTTGTCCTCAAGCTACCTCATAGAGATGTGGGATTTCCTAGACCTGGAAAGCTTCTTCAATAGTACTAGCCTACACATCTGATTCACATGGATCAAATTACATTCTTCTCCATGTCCGATAAAAGTTGAAACCCCCATGAATTTGTGGCAGGAAATCAAGAACTAACAATCCACCATGAATTTGCGGCAGGAAGAGTTGATATGAACTTTGATAAAGGTCGTCTAAGCCACCATCAAGAACTAACAATCCACCATGAATTTGCGGCAGGTAATCAACAACAAATTCAACAAAGGAAAGACTTGTAACACCACCATTAATCAAGTGATAAAGTAAACAACGTTTGAGAGAGAGGTTTTGACTTGGTCTCAAAAATACAATTCAATTCATTCAACTTAGCTAATGCCCTCTCTTTCCAATTACCCTTTTATAGGTAAGGATAGGGATTAGCCCGAAGAGAGATTAGCTTCAAAAAGAGCCATTAACCCAAGAGTTAATTACAACTTAGAGTCTAATCCAACTCAAAAATACATGAGTGAAATTGGCTTAAAACATAATAACATTAATTATAAGAGAAAAGACAAAGCTACCCTTAATAAAAGACTAAGAAATCTGGATCAACAGAATCGTCGCGGGCGAGACACAAAGCGTCGCAACCGTGACATGGTGGCTTGCACAAGGGGGCAGCTTCCAGGGGCAAGAGTCGAGTGCAGGACAGTGAGCGTCGCGGTCGCGATGTGGCAATGGGCGATCCACACTCCAAAATTAGCTTTGTTATGTCACGGGCGCAACCCATGTCGTCGAGGGTGAGACTCCGAAAATTAAGGAAAGGTGTCACGGTCGTGACGTCCAGGGAGCTCCGAATCGTCGCGGTCGCGACTTGGATGTCGCAAGCGTGACGCCCTTCGGGACAAAAAAACCTTTCTAAAACGTATATGGCATGGAATGGGAAGGAAAGGGGTTGCGGTCGTGACCAGGGTAGTTGCGCCCGTGATGTCTCTGACCTCTAGCTAAGGTGTCCCAGCCTATGAGTTACGGTCGTAGTAATGAACATCACGGCCATGACAACCCTGTTGCACTTCCATATCAAGGTCTTCCTTCACCCTTGCACCTCATCCCCGGTCTCCGTCTTCATTATTCGTGCCAATAAGGAAAAGGCACCTCCCTAAAGGCTATCACGGCCCATCCATCGGATGGCCATGATCATCCTGCTCGGGCCTAGGTCGAAATGAAACTGTATCACCTTGGGTGGTCGGGAAACGACCCTCTTAGCCTAGGCCACGACCACGAGGGCAGAAAAAGGAACCCAAGACGCTTCATCCTCCCCTTGTTGAGGAGGATTTGCCCTCCCATCCACTTTGGTTCATCATCCTCAAGATAAAGACGAATCTCCAATGTTGAAAGTGGACGAGACGCCCATTTCTCCCGGTATCTCCAATTTATATGCAAACCTTTACTTCCTCAAGTGAAGCCATACCAAATTTTGAATGAGATGTTCATATGATGTTTGTTCACTCGAGCTTTGTAAACCCCGTTGGCCCATTAAATTTGTGCCCGGATTTGTTCATGAAGTTTCTTAACTTCCCTAACCTTTTCACTCGCCTCGACACTTGCCCTTGATTCTAGTGGGAGTGGAATTAGCTCAAGACGTATGAGGGGGTTGATTCCTTAACAATTCTCAAATAGGGAATGACCAGTGGCAAAGGAGGGAACCCGGTTACACACAAACTCTGCGTGAGGCAACTTTACATCTCAATCCTTCAAACTTCGATTAACCAAGTGTAATGCCCCGACCCCTCCCGAGCCGCAGACATTACCGATAACTGCTTTAAGGATCGCTGACTGACCCCACAAATCACCACGAGTCTTTCCAGCGTACTTCGTCCTCGCTCACAAGCTGCCTGGGAAAACTTCTCATGAAGTCACCCATCCTGAGACTACTCCCAGCCAAGCACGCTTAACTAAGGAGTTCCCAATGGATGAGCTACCATAAAAGAAGGTGCGCCTTGGTGATATAAGTAGTTGTTTCAAGCCTTGTAAGGCACACTTTAACCACATACTCGGGGTGTTATAGATAATGTTCGCGACCCGAGAGGGGTCGAGGCGTTACACCTAGATGTCATACCAATTATTGTTTCCGAGGGTAATGGAATGGTTCTCAAACTTTTTCACAACTACTTCAAATTTTGCTTGGAAAGGGAACTTAGGACTAGCTTCCAACATGTGGGCATCACTACCACACAGAGCACATACCTCATGGAGCTACTCATAGATAAGAGGAACCAGGATAGTATAATGTCCATTAAACACTTTTAAGCTTCCCCTAAGGGTTTGGTAATATCAAGGTTCACATAAATGAGAAGGTCACTGGATCTAGAAGCTAGATATACAACCAAAACTCAAAGTTTTTCTTTGGAAAGTCCTTCTTGATGGACTCCCTCTAAGAGGGAATCTGGTTAGAAGAGGCCTAAACCTTGACCCTTCTTGTCCCGTATGCCTTCATACAATAGAGACGGATAGCCACCTTATCCACCAATGCTTCTTCTCGAAGAAAATTGAGGGCACTTCTAAGTCCCATAAGTGGATGGCCACTCCGTTCAACTGGCCTTTAGATAGTACCAGGTCGTCCATCGTCACCTCTCTTAAAAATTCCCTCCACAGTAATGAATTTTTAAGAGGCAATCACCCTATTTGGAGTATTTGGAAGGAGTGAAGCAGCTGCATCTTCAATAATACCATATTTAATTCGTCTAGAGTCCTTATAAGAGCAAAAAAAAAAAGCTTTGCAGAACGGAGGGCGAGGAACAGATTTTCAACTTCGATTCAGAACATAAATCTAACTAAACTCCACAAGCATCAGTGTTCAGGCAACTAAGTTCAAGTCCGGTGGGAGCAGCCAGAGCTAGGATGGATCAAATTAAACTTTGATAGCCCCCTCAACAATCTAGGTGCTTCAGCTGCTACATCATCCGGGACCACTTCGGTAGACTAATGAAAGCAAGCACCCCTCCAATACGCTCATAGTCTATCTTGATCACAGAGGCTCTCGTTCTCCGGTTTGGACTCCAACAAACTATACTCGTAGGTTTTTCGAAAGTCTAAATTAAAGGGGATAGTCTGATTCTTATTAAAGATATTCAAGGGCTTACTCAAACCCCATGGTAAATTAACATGATTATCAGAGATATCAAATTTTTGCTCAACCAGCTTAATGAGTACACGTTGTGTCATATTTATCGGGAAGCTAATTGTGCTACAGATTGGGTGCAAATCAAAGTTATACGTTGAATGCCACTGCCTTGTAGGACAGTAGGCCGTTTCCGGTCTTTTCCTCCTTTCCATGTGTTGATAACTTACCCAGTTCCCTAAGTTCCGTTGTAATCTCCTTTACCCGATTCCAAACAAAAAAAATACATACGATATCATTACTATTTGTGCCTAATGAAAACAAATATTTTGAATTAAAAAAACAATGAGGGTATGACAAATTCATGGGTAAAAAGCAGTTAGGTAAAAGTTAAATTTTGGTAACTTTTGGTAAATTTTGGCAAATTTACGCTAATATATCAAAAAAAGATTATTTTTTTTAATTTGATCAATTTTGGTAAATTTTGATAAATTTTAGGCGAAAATTGGAAAATTTGATAAAATGAAGTTACCCATATCCATATTTAAAGAATCAAACAAATGAAATCTCACTATACACTAAGCTAGACACAAAAATGACATCCTTCTAAATAATTACTCGTATAATCATAATTTTCAACTTTAGAACTAAACTAAGATCAAACCCTTGCTTTGCAAGAATATTGATATTTTCTTCAATATTTAAAAATATAATTTGATATTCTTCTATTTTAGTTGTTAAAGATAAGAATTCTTTAAAATTTTAACACAATTTTATATTTGACAAATTGCAAAATATTTATAATTATAATTTCATCTTTAGAACTAAAATGTGTACTCCCTTCATCTTATTATATTTGTCGCCCAAATCAACACGTTATTCAAATTTTAAAAACTTTGATCATTAATTTCTCAACTTTAGAACTTTGACTATTTTAGTACTATCATTAAATTCGTTATGATAAATACTATCGTAAGAATATATAGTTATAATTTTTTAATAAAATACTATATAAAAAAATTTCTGTAAAAAAAATATTAAAGACCCTAAAATATATAACAAGCAAAGGGTTAATTGAGAAAGAGGGAGTTAGTAATTAATTAATCCAATGTACCATTTAGAAAAGGTCTACTGTCTTTCCAATTTGCTTTTATCTTGGGGAATCTTTTCAATGCTTTCCATTTATGTTATTTTTTTTCCTTGGGTATTTCCCACTTTAATCTGTGTGTTGATGATATTTGCTGATGATGATGGTGATCAGGTCAATGGCTGTGAAGGGTCAACAGAAGAAAGAAAATAAAGAGGTAAGAAAGAAGATGATGGATGGATGGATGGATGAAATTACCCTTTTACTGATGAGCAAAACAAAGCAAAAACAAACCAAGTCCAACGAATTTCTTCCCCCTTTTGGCCCCTTTCTCTGTCTTCAACCCCACCCCCATCCCCACAACCACACCCCCCAAAAACCCAACTGTTCCTCCCACATTTCATTTACTGCTACTAATCATCTATTCTATTCATCTTTCCATCCGATTTAGGGTTTCTCCCTCTATCTCTACCCTCCATCCCTTCTCTATTTCATCTTCCTCCTGTTCTTCGATTTGCTCATTTCTTCCTATGGTAATCTTTGTATTTTTTGCATTTGGTTCTGCGTCTTCTTTGTTTGCTTTCCCTGTTGTCTAATCACTTTGTTTTTTTCCTTTTTCAAGCTGATATTGTCCTTTTCTGTACTTTGTTGCTTGTTTTATTGCTATCTTTGATTGTTGATGCTCTTCAATGGTACTTTGTTGGGTGAATCGGCGTGGGTTGTTTGGGTTTGTCTCAATTGGTGAAGTGGGGGCTGGGTTTGACTGGGGTTTTGGGGATGTAGGGTTTTGGGTTCTGTTTAGAAGTGGATGTTTGACTTGAGCTGAATTTGTTGAATTTTGGATGAGTTTTTAGTGATATTCTGTGTTCAGGGCTGGATTTCTGCTGGGTTTGTTTGATTGAATTTGTAGGGGCTTTGTAAAAAGTGTATTTGCTTTTTACCCATTGGATAGCTGGGTTTAGTAACACTTTGTAATAGGCTTCTACACTTTTCTGAGAATAAGTGAGACTGAGTTATTGTGATGTGTTCTGTGCGTCTTCCTTGTTGAGTTTGCTGACAAAAAAAATGTTAGCGGTTGAGTAAAGGCGAAAGAATGGTGCAGAAATTGATGAAGAACTGTCATTTGACATGGTTGACATATTACACTTATATTGTATTTACTGTAGATCAATTAGGTTCAGTGGAAAGTTTTATGGCCCCCTTCCCCCGGTTTGGGAGAAAAGGGAAGAAATGTGATGAGGCAAAAACCTGAATTTCGTTCAAGAGAGACTTATTTTCCTATAATGTGACAAGCCCTCAGTGAACGGGAGTTGTTGTTTTATTTGATAATGTTATTTACTATAACTCTACACAATGGAGGTTTTCTTGTGATTTCATTTGCTTAAGTAGCTGTCTTATATCTATCTTTTGCTTAATCAATTCTCTTATGTCAAGTGTTGATCCCAAGGCTAATGCAAGTGTGTAACCTATGCACCTGAATAATTTGTCACCTCGTTGCCCTCTGTGGCTTGAACTCTGTTGTTACATGTGTATATGCTATCTGTTTCTTTTGTTATCAACCTTCACACAAAGACCTTGCATGCTGGTCATTTGTGTCGGCTGACAAACTTGTTAAATTCATGAAATGCTGTATGTAATCCCTAGTCCATTGGATGCGATCTTCATTCCTCAAGGATATCTTTACATGTTTATACTTTGGAGTTTGATTTCAGTTGGAATGCTCTTGAATTTGAAAGAAATTGCTAACCTCCCAATGTGACATTGAAGAAATGGTTGATTTTTCATAATTGTAAAATTTCAGTGCTTAAAGTGCATATTGTTCTATATGTGCCTTGAAATCTTTCTAATGCTATGCATATCTACTATTTGTCATGTGCAGATTCCTATGTGATCTGTCTGTTTGATTTGCATGCTTGAAGCCAGAACCTCGTTGTTAAGGTAATACCAAATCGCTTGCTGACATACTGCCTTCTATGCTAGATTTGTGGTGGTTCTTTTTGTTTTCAATCAGCAGGTGGATGTACAAATACAAATGTCTTCATGCATAGTTGCTATTGGATGTGGTGGCCTTTGTGTTCTTGGATAAACATGCTGCTTTATGAAGCACTACCATAAACTTTTATGGTGTTCATCCTACTTTTAGTACTTTATTGTGGACTTGGTGCTTCATGCTGTCTCAAAATGTCTGATGACATACCTTTTAGGAAAAGTTTTGTACCATCTAGTATGGGTTTATGGATTGATGTGGATAGAAAATTTCCATCGTTTAATACGACATGTATATCTATTGTTTTAGTGCATCCTCCTTTGCTTTCATGTTTGTCCTTTTTCTTGTCTTTTTCTCCTCTTTTCCTTTTCTTTGGTATTTCTAGTTTTGGCACCCTGGGAGAGATGAGGAGTGTTAATAACTTATTAAGCAGTTTACTGTAGAAAGAATGGTCCTACTGAGCATCGAGCCCCACCCCATCACACTTCAAACAAACGGAATAGTCCTGAGCTTAAAACCCCACACCTTTGTGATGGAAAGATGTGTAAATTCCCATTAGACTAGCCATTTGTTGGTTTAGTGTCTTGGATTGCTCTGCAGACGATTGGCTAGGATTCACATTTACTTTGTTCACAGTTTGAACAGCATGATTAAAGAGTTTGTCCATTACCAAGACATGGTGAGACTGACTTTTCTAGAGGTGATTTTGCAAAAGTTTTGGCATAACTAGTAATTTATTTTATATTGATTAATAGTGCAATTTGGGCCACTTTAGTTAGAGTTAACCTAAATTAATATTTAGTGATACGTTAATCTTTCAAAGTAGACCTAGACTTGTCATGTCACATAATATCTATTAGGGCAAAAGATGTGTCATCCAGGAGTTAGGACCTACTAGTCAGTAGACTCTGTCCTATTCAGTAATTACTATTTAGTGGCATTTCTTCTAGAATTCTTGGCACTTGTGATTACTGCAATCTCTAGGTACGAAATGATTGTTGTCTTTCTTTTTATCTCTGTCTTTTTTCTTTTCCCACTTTAGGGTTGGATTGATAGTCTCTAATGTCGTGTCCTCGAGATTTAATTCAATTGTGTTGTTTATAGGAAGATAGGAACCATCTATTATTTCTTGTCAATGTATTTTGATTATTAACCTATCAAGGTGGTTTCTCACTTCATAGGACAGTGCCTTCAGGCATTAGAAAGACTTGAAATCAAAGTAACAATTTTCTTTTGATCATAATTTGTGGATGCCAGCCTTTGAGCTGAATGCTGGTTATCACGGGATCATTTTTGTGTATGTAATTAGTACCACATTCTAAGAAATTGCTTAATTCTGGAGTTTAGCCTGACTCCCCTTTCTCCTTTTTGTTACTACAGCAGCTGTTATTGGGCTTGATCCTTTTTTTCCTTTCACTGCAACTGCATTTAGCCAACATCTGAACTCAGGGTAAATAGCACCCTTTGAAGGCCAAAACTAAAGAATTAAAAAAATAATGCACAAGTTTCTCCGGATATTTTTGTAAATCTGATCATATATAATTGTATGGAGATTGGTTTATGACTTTATGTATGTTTAATCTCTTGTATGGAATGTTTTAGTTTCAGGATGGGAACTTAGGATGTATGGCTGTGATAAAGCTGTTGCATTTCTATGGTATCTTTTCAGCTAATGTTGTCCTTTTTGTATTCTTCTCTTTCTGGGTTTAAGTTTCCTGGTTCTGATTAATGATTATGTGATGTATTAAAAGCAGATGCTCATTGTAAAGCTGATTGTTGTAGTTTCTGACGCTCTGTGACAATTATCATTTTTGGGTTTATGATGGACGACGGTGGGCATCGGGAAAACGGCAGACACAAGCCAGAAATGTACAAGCCACCTCAGAGTCAGGTAAAAGAAACCACAAAATACCCCCAACAGGCTAATGAATTTGGCCATCTAGCTACTCTTCATCCTGTTTGTTTCCTCTTCTTTCTCCTTTTTTTTTTGGGGGGGGGGGGGGTAGTAAAGCTATTTTAGGGCTCTTCAGAATTGCAGTTTGTGTAGCCATGGCTGTGGCAGTGCTGTTCCTCCAGAAGTTTTTTTTGGTGTTGTTGGGGGAAGGGGGGGGGGATGGGAAACTTCACAGGCAAGAACCTGCCCTAGAAACTTGCACCAAGAAACATCATTTCAAGTTCTTTGCAGCATTTGATTTAATTTCTGACTATGTTACTGATTGGATCCCATTTTGCAACCAGAAGGTTCTACTCCTGTATCTTGTATAATTCCCTGCTGTAGCTTCTCCGATACAGTTACATCAACACGTTTTGTGTTGGAATAAAAAGTTTAGCATCACATGTTACCGTTGTCATAAATTTCTGATGGATGTTCCGTGACCATTGCTGTTTCAGTGGCTAATGCAGCAGCCATCAATGAAGCATATTATGTCCATAATGGCTGAACGAGATGCTGCGATCCAAGAAAGAAATATGGCCATCAACGAAAAGAACAAGGCCCTGGAGGAGCGAGACTTGGCGATCATGGAGCGTGACACTGCCATTCAGGAACGCAACGAGGCCATAATGGAGAGGGAGAACGCCTTGGCTGCACTTCAATTCCGGCAGAATTCAATGAATGGTAACAACTCCTGCCCACCCGGGTGCCAAATTTCACGCGGTATAAAACACATGCATCATCCACAGCAACATTTAGAGCATCCTTCTTCTCACGTGGGTGAAGCATCTTCTTATGATGGAAGAGACGTCCCAGTGCCTGATGCAGTTCCTTTGACATCCCTTCCCCCCGAGAATGCTAAGTCCCGAAAAGTTAAACGAACAAAGGAACCAAGCTCCACATCCCCCAACAAGAAGGCATCCAAACCAAGAAAGACTAAGAAAGAAGGGGAGGACTTGAACAAGATGATGTTCTCCAAATCTCCAGAATGGAAAGATATGGGCGGGTCAAAACCGGACTGGAAGGGCCCGGATCTCGGGCTGAACCAAGTGTCATTTGACGAGTCAACCATGCCGCCACCTGTTTGCTCTTGTACCGGGGTTTATCGTCAGTGCTACAAATGGGGGAATGGCGGGTGGCAATCCTCATGTTGCACCACTACCATGTCCATGTACCCACTACCCTCTGTTCCAAACAAGCGGCATGCCAGGATTGGGGGCCGTAAGATGAGCGGGAGCGCCTTCAGCAAATTGCTGAGCCGGCTGGCTGCAGACGGCCATGATCTCTCCAACCCTGTTGATCTCAAGGACCACTGGGCCAAGCATGGGACTAACCGCTACATAACCATCAGGTAGTGTGTTAAGTCTGTCTGTTAGAGATGTTATTGTGGATTTGAGTCGATTTTAGCATATTAACATGATTGAATCCATCACGATTACCAATGGGTGTGGTTTGCAAGGGTAGATCTTAAGACGGCAGATTGGAAGCAGTTTTTGTTGGTGGCCACTGTCACTGTCTGTCTCCCTCCTGAATTGAAGTCAAACCTCTCTGTGAAAGCTGATTGTGATCCTGCTCGTCAGCATCTTCTGTTCCCGGTGTTTGAGCTGGGCACTGTAGAAACTTTGCTGTGTTGATGTTGTGAAAGTGTAATTATAAGCACTCGTAGTTTGTTGTGTAATGGAACAAACTCGTGGTTGGCTTCTAGCCACATCTGAGATAATTGTAACATCTCTGTTAGAATCTTGAAGAAAACAGCAGCTGGTGTGCAATTTTTATCCAGAATAAAAAATCTTGCTCAAGTTGTCTAGATTGGCTAGGACTGCCTGCTGTTTTTGTGACAAAATTTGTAGTGTCACAAACATGAACATACCAATGAGCACCCTCTGAGACATGTTGTGATATAAGCCCCAGAAAAGAGAATATAACTGAAATGGTAAAATTGACTCGTGTGCAAAATTGGCCACAGAAGTGAGGCTTTTCAAAATTGATGTCAACAAAATTAACCTATGCATTACAAATCTGTTTACTCTGATCTACTAATAGAGACGGGTTATCAACAGAAATAAAAATGACATTGTGGCGATCACACTTGGCTACTAAATGTATAATCGGGCGTTGTTGGTGGCATTTCACTCCACACATCACGTCCAAGTTTCGCTTCCATCAAATAAATAAATAAAATCCAAGCCTTGCTCCTGCACAGTCTCCGGCTATCAATTTTGCGCCAATGGCAAGTCAAAATAATTCAAAACTTAAGTTCATAAAGTTCTCTCTATCTCGGTGGATACTTATTGTTGGCTTAATGACCCAAATTCTCTTAGATTTATTATTTGACAAGTTTTTTAAACTTATTTAAATTCTAAGTTATTGGTTGCTATTAGAAAGTTATTTTCATTTCTAATTATATATATGCTAATTTCCTGATTGTAATAAGTTTCTAAGACCTAGTTATACTTGGAGTGGGAGTCGATAGGGATGGCAGTGGGGTGGGGAATCCTCATCCCCGCTTGCCGATTGAGGCCCGCCTTGCTCTTGGGAAAAATCCCCGCACCCAATGGGGACGATGATGTGTATGGGGACGGATATTAAATACTCACGCAGGGATGGGGCGGGGTTGGGGACAAAAATTTTCCCGTCCCCGCTTACCCTTTGAGAAAAATACCCGCCCACATATCCGCATACACGTCCCCACTATACATTAAATTTACATATTTATCCATAAAGTTATTAATGTCATATTGATAATTTGAAGAGTATGTTTGTACTTAATGGCTAAGTATGTTAAAAAGGCTGATAATATGTTTATTCAAATTTGAAATTTAATATTATAGAGTGACTAAAATGATTTAATTTATGATGGAGCTGAAGAACCCAGTTTGATTCCATGAACTCGAGCCTTTCGCATGCTAACACTACTGAGTGGACAAGTGAGAAAATATAATTAGTGCTGAATTTAATATAAAAACACAACAATCATTTAAATCCCCGTTGGATACCCGTTGGGAGTGGGAAACCCGTAGGGATGGGGATGGGGCCAATTTCCTCGCCCGCGGCGGGGACGGGGCCAAAGAGTGGGTCAAGGTGCGGGCATGGGTAGTATATCCCTCGTCCCCACCCCGCCTTGTTGCCATCCCTAGAAGTCACGATAATTTATAGGATGTTTACCCCGATAAGTAAAGGTATTCACCTTGTGATATATGGCAGATGTGATTGTAAGATGTAAAATGGAAACAATGGTTGTTTAACGAAAGGAAATTCATACTGTGCCGTGGACATAACCACTACCTTGAACACGAATTCGGCACGACCACGGTGCAAATCGACAACGTCGATCGTTCCCCTAAGGTTAACACAGTTACCCCCAGACCCGTGCACTCGAGGCTGGGAGGTTAGATTATGCAATAGCAATTGCCCATGAAAGATGAGAGAAAAGGAGGAAGAAGATGCATTGTAAGAGAAAGGGTTGCAATGCAGGCTATTTGAGCTGGAGATGGCACCTAATATTACAGTAACTGCAATCAGAAAAAAAGGAGAAAATTTAGGAAGTAGGGGAGAAAAATCAGAAATGCTCAATGACCAAGTCATTGAAGGTTGAATGACAAACTGACGTTGAAAACGTTAACGAGAGAAATAACTCGAAAAATAAATAAAAACAATATAGAAAGGGACCCATGACCCGCGACACGCGCCTAGCCGAAACCGGACGGGCAGGCGGTGGTGCATGCGCGCGCTTGTGTTGGTCCAAGCCCAAACCCATCTTATAAAACCATGGGTATAGCTAATACACAAGGCCCTATAAAAGGGAAGCTTATAAACCTATCAACAATCCCACTAATCCACCTATGTGGGACAAAGGAAAGAGAAACAAAGATGGACAAAAGGCTAAGTATGTCATTACTATCAACAATCCCCCACTAATGACATACGAGACACAAAGAAAAGAAATTGTGCAAAGGAAGGGTTAGATACTTAAGTATTAATGTCTTTCTATTGAAGTGATACGTAATGAAATGAGACAACATCCAAACTTCACAAGTGAACAAGTCTTGAACTTGTTAAGTATAGGATGGGACCCCTACAACACATATTAACCCTCAAGATGTTGCAATACACAATAAATAGCGCATTTGTGGCAACACGCAATTGCTCTACAGAAACAGCTCAGGTTTCTCATAGAAGGCGGTCAAACCTTCACCCTTAGATAAGTAATTTCATCAAGTCTATCTCAATATAGACCACCTAAAAGTATGGCTATGGAATTATTAAGAGCGTACAAATGCTCAACCTTACATAGGCACAAAGCGGTGAATCTGTCAAGTGCATCTCATTAGCACCCCCACAATGGGTATAGATTCATTAAGAGCTAAGATGAACCTCATCAGCATTACCATACATCATAGAGATAAAGAGTGTCATATATCTTAAAGTCTAGTATAGCTTCGTTTGACCACAAACCGGTATCCACCACACCACTTCAAGTTTTGGGCCTTAGCCCTATCCCCCTCAATGCTTCTAAGATAACTCGCCTCATCAACCCCTTAGTAAGAGGATCTGTCATATTCTTCTCGGACCTCACATATTGAAGGGAGATGACACCATGCTTCAACAGTTGTCTCACAACACCATGCCTGATGCGAATGTGTCTCTTTTTGTCCATTATAGACACTATTTTGAGCCACTCTGATAGCTGCTTGCGAGTCACAATGCAAGGAAATGGATGTTGCCTGCTTTCCCCATAATGGCATATCTGCTAACAAACCTTTTAACCATTATACTTCCTGACTTGCCAACTCAAGAGCAATAAATTCAGATTCCAAAGTGGAGCGAGCTATGTAAGTCTGTTTAGCAGACTTCCATGAAATAGCCCCTCCACCCAAGGTAAAAACATAACCACTAGTGAAACTCACTTCATCATTATCAGCAACCCAATTTGCATCACAAAAACCTTCTAACAGGCTAGGAAATTTGTCAAAATGCAAACACCAATCAATAGTACCTTTTAGGTACTTAAGTAAAAGAAGAAATGCATCCCAATGTTCTTGGTTAGTGATAACTGTTTTTCATGACTATGTTTTTAGGGGTTTTCGATAGTAAATTAGGGATAGTTTTGAGTGTGAACCTTGATTTTTATTCCGATTTCCCTACTACACTTGGTGTTGTTGTGTTTGATGCAAATTTGTGGGTTTTGAGACCAAAACACCAACATTTCCTCAAGATTTGGCAAGAACGAGTTCACCACGGGCCTCCCCTGCTGAAGATCAGACCGTAGCATGAATTTGGGACGAAACGGAACATAACCTGGCCGACCAGTGGCAACCATGGTCTGACCGTGGGGCTCGCCACAGACCGTGGTATGGATTGTATGGATTGTACGGACACGTCAGAATGACTTGTTTTTGCGAAGAGAAAAAGAAGGCGGCGGCGGTTATTTTTGAGGAATTGATCATTCTCCATTCGTTCTAAAGCCGTCAAGAGAGAAGAAACCCTAATATCTCATTCTACTCCTCAATCCTCCATCAAGATTTCAAGACAAAATCGATTCAAGAGAAGTGAAGATCAAGATTCGAGAAAAAATCATCAGCGCTCGCGAAGAAGATTCCACTCCGGGATCGAAAAACTCGACGGTTGTATTCTTCGTAGTTTTTCTTTCTTTTCGATTTCTTTCTTAGTTTTGAGATTCGAGAGGAAAGTAGCTGCGTTCGCGGAGAAGGTTCCACCCCAGGATCGAAAGACTAAATCGGGACGTATTCTTCGCAGTTTGTTCTTCCTTTTTGAATTCTTTCTTTGTTTTGAGAATTGATATGATGATTGGAACTTGTTTTGTGTTTTCTTTGAATATGAGTGAGTAGATTCCTTGAATTATAGGGTTTTGCAACCCAAAACAATGTAGTTTGATTGAACGTTCTAGTTTATACATGAATTCTTGTTTTTAATCAATAGAAGGTTGTGTTCTTCATGTTCATGTGTGTTCTTTGAGCGCTCGAATACTCGTGATTTGAGATTAACCTGAGAAGTACTGAAAGTTGAATTAGAATAATCTGACTATCAACCTTTCTACCTAGTTTTATGAAATTTGAGAAAAGAATAGCAGACTAAGGAACCTTTTGATAACCAGAATATCTGAGACCTTCAACTTTGATTAACTTGAAAAGCATACGAAAGTTATAATTTAGGTTAATCGAGATAATTCTATCAGCATCGAAAGAGTAGTACAGTTCTTATGGTTATTGTTCTTGATTCATTCTTGAATGTATGATTGTGCAAGCTAGGTTTTAATGATCGAACTCGTTGCTAGGTTAGCATTTCCCTCGAAATCTTTCTCCCTTGATTGAACATTTGATTGTTTTCTCTGCTTTGTTAGTCCTGATTAGTTTCTAAGACCCTTTTTAAAACCAAAACCTGATTAGCTTAGCAATCACATAGAGAGCTAGTTTACTGCATTGCTAGATTGAGTCCATGTGGGATTGACCTTGACGTGCTACTCCGTACACTGTGTGTTTGCGGCTCTGTCAGTTAGGGTTATGTGTGTACCTACTCAGTCTACTCACGGCATAGGCAATGTCAGGATGGGTAAAGCTCATAAGGAACATCACACTTCCTATGATCTTAGCATACTCAAGTTGGGACACACTAGGTTCTTTGTTCTTTTTAAGGTGTATGCTCGGGTCATATGGAGTTCTCACTAGTACCACATCAAAACTATTGATTATTGAATTTCCTAAATATTTTCTCCATATAATGAGACTGACATAATGAAAAGGCAGAACAAGTCTTGTTAGTTTTTAATTTTTTATGCCTAGGATCTCATCGACTTCTCCCAAGTCTTTCATTTCAAACAAAGAAGACAACAAGCTTTTAGTCTCATTAACAACATGCAAGCTGGTACCAAAAAAATTACATGACATCAACATATAAACATATTATCACACATTAAGATCCAATCCAATAGTTTTTGAATACACACAGGAATCAGATATATTAACAATGAATGTACTTTGTACCAAGGACTTGTCAAATTTTTCATACCACTATTAGGGTGCTTGTTTCAGATCATAAAGAGATTTTTTCAGTCTGCAAACCTTTTCCTCGTGTCTTGGGACAACACAACTTTCATGTTGACTCATATAAATTTCTTCCTCTAGGTCACCATTGAGAAAACTTGTTTTGATATCGATGTGATGTACCACAAGGTCAAAAATTGCAGCTAAGGCAATTATAGTTCTAATATTAGTAATTTTGGTCACAGGTGAGTAAGTGTCAAAGTAATCAATCCCTTTTTTCTGGTCAAAGCCCCTTATGACTAATCTGGCCTTGTACTTTTCTATGGATCCATCAAGTCTCTGTTTCTTTTTGAAGATCCATTTATTACTAATAGGTCTACAACCCTTCGGTAAGTCATAAGAACTACTTAGAGATAACTTTACGACTTAGAGATAACTTTTTCTTTCCTTTAATATGATAAGAACTACTAGGAAAGACCCTACATGAAGCTTTGTTGATCAACGGTCACTTGGAATTCCACGCTACTCAAATCCTTTTTTTGCCTACCCCCACTTATTGGACTTTATGAAAAAAGTCCTCAATAACCCGGGGCGAAAAAGAAATCACCTCATCATCTACTTTGTCGGGTGGAGCACTAAAAGTATGTTCACTACCAGAACCAACCACCTTATTAGAAAACCTCACCAATAGATTGAGAACCCCTCAAAAGAACTATCTTTATAATGCGACTAATTCGAAGCTTTAGGACCAACCAAAGGAACAACTGGGTCAAAAACGCCACCTGCAAGAGACATGTTATTGAAATGTCATTAATTTATATTTAGCGTGACAACTGGGCCAAAGATGGTTTTACTAGAACGAATCCATCACCTGCAAGAGAGTAAGCAACACTACGAGTTCTCAGATAAAAACGACACTAAACTATACAAAAATTGCAAATTTACCACCCGGAAAAAAAAAACATGTTATTGAACTGCTATTAATTTATGTTTAGTGTGACAAAAATGTCACTTTACTGATTGATTACTTGTTTTTGCCGGTTATAAATGAATGTAGTGTGTTTAATAGTTTAGTGTCACTTCATCTTCTTCCTCATCTCTCTCCCTCACTAAAACCATCAATTGCTACCTATCTCCTCCATAGTCCTTTCTGGCCTAAAAATTAGGGCTTTTACTCTCCTTCAATTGTCAGTTCGAAAAACCTTAGACTCTCACTAAAACCATCAATGGTTGCCCCTATCTCCTCCATCTTCATTTTTGGCCCAAATAAGGTCATTTTTTGGGCCCTTGACTACCACTAGAAACTCTTCAATAGGGTGCAAAATTTGTGTCTGGTGTTGAATTTCACCTTGAACTAGTACAATAAGGTGAATTTAAAGGGTAGAAGTTGAACAAGCAGGTCATGAAGGAAGAAGATGAAGATGAACTTTGAAGATGGTGTCTAGGTTTTTTGAAATGGAGGGAAATTAATGAGGGGACCAAGGAGGAATTGGGGGATTAATAAATTAGGGTCTTTTATTTTAATTATATTATTAGTTAAGTTAATTACAAATTTACAGGTCATTAACCTGCTATTTTAGGTCACCTATGTTATGGTTAAGTGGCAATTTTATCCCGATTATTAGACTTTAACGACAGTTTCATAACATACTTTTTTAAGTAGCAAATTTGCGACATTTTTATTCAAGAACTCGTAACACCACCAACATCATCCTCTACTAAAATTCACCCACACTAAAACAAAACACAAACTACTCTTCTTCAACATTCTTAACCACTTTGGGCAACCACTTGTACAACCTCCTCAAACAAAGATTCAAAAACGGCCTCTTACTCAATCTCACCTAAGAAACACCCAAAACAACAACCTTAAACATGTCATTCATACACTAAATAGCATCCAATCCAATTTTTTGGTCTTTAAAGAAGACAAAACCAAAACAATCAAAGCTAAGTCATTATAATTTGAATAATCAACAATCAACACTATATTAAATGAAAATTCAGTAAAATTCTACCATAGTTTTCTTTCAACTATGATAGTTGAAAATTTATACTATTAACTTATCAAAAATCATATTAATTAAAAGATTTATTATGTGGTTATAGTTGAAAAAAATTAATTACTACCTCCATTCCATATAAATTGACATAATTTTGACTTTCACAGTCTCCAATATCACTCTTTAATTGATAATTTCTTATGTGATATGTTATTAACAATTACAATATTATACTTGTATGATAGCATTTTTCGTTACAAATCTAAGGATGATAATTTTATATAGCAATTCATTGTATATATTAAGAAATTTAAGGTCAAAATTTTTGGAGTTCGACTGCACAATTTCCAAAGACGACAGTTAATATGAAACGGAGGGAGTATAACAAAATTTCCTTAAAAATAATCAATTTTGTAAAAATTCATTTAAACATATAGAATGAATTATTTACCATAACAATCCCTATAATCAATATATTATTTTTATTTTTTAATAATTAAATTAAGGATAATTATACAAATCTTTATAGAATCTCCCATCCCCATTCCACAAATCCTCTATAAATTGGCAGGGCAACAATTCACCCAATGAATGAACGTATGGAGGTTTTCTTCCAGAGCAACTATCGATCATCCACGTGTGAAAACCCTAGTGACCACCTCATACTCATTTATTTCCTCCCCTATAATGATTTCGCTTGCCAATGCCTGGAGCAGGAGAGTATGCTCCCCTTGACCAAGTTTGGGTGCAATATAAGTTCATCTGAAATTTTTCTCACAGCTTTAACCTACAAACAACTTATTGCAAAAAATAGTCTTTTTCAAAATATTAACTCAATTTAATCGCTATTCAACCATAAGTTCATAATAATTCCAATCTCCATTTTTACGATTTTGCCATCTATTAAGTTGAAACACCAAGTTCTTCCTTGGGTATTCTCTTGAAATCCAATCCAACAAACTTCAACATACAAAGATAGTTCCTCGGCAAGCACCTGAGGTCATTCACATTTTACAAAAAAAAAAACTCAACCTACTTGCAGAAATCTGACAAGTTTTGAAAAAGTTATACTAAAATTGTTAAACAATCGAAGTTAAGTTCACAGGAATAATCTTGCCCAAAATTGACAAAGAACGTAAGACCAGAACATGGGTAAAATCTAAAGAAATTGATGCCAAAAATATTTGAGAAATTAACATATTATGATTTTCAAAAATTGGAATAGGCAATGGCAATGTATATAGTTTGTGTCAGATCACAAAGGATCAGCACAGAATATATCAGACAGGGATAACTGTAATAATTTTAATTTTTTCATCATCCACAAATTCATACACATCGCCAATACATAAAAACAAAGCCAATATCAAACGAAATTCAACAAATTGAAAATCGAGTAACAAACAAATAGTTTATCGCAAAGATAGCCTCAGACCGTCCTAGTTCAAAAGATATCAACATCACGCAAGATTTAAACTTGCGTTTCCGCAACCAACCATATGATGTTCATCACTGGCCATCAAACAGAATCAAAAACATATTTAGAAAACAAAAAGGCAAAAGTTTGAATGAAAACAGGAAAGAGAAAGAGAGAGTGCATCAGATCTTCCTATTCAAAATGGTGATTATCACATAGCTCAGATCAATGTCTGAACAATCACTCCATCGAAGTTTGCATCATTTGGCACCCTCACCATCAACAACCATAAAGCGTAGATTAAGAAAAGACGAAGAGAGGAGAAATTAGGGTAGGAAACAAGGCAGGAGGATAGAAATAAAACTGTTGTTGGGGAGTATATATACGAGGAATTTGGAAGGGGGAATTTTGGGGAAATTAGGGTTTAGGGTGTGTAATTGCAGACAAGGCGGTGGAGTGGTTGAATACGGGCTTTGTTTGTGGCGATATTTGTGTACTAGTTTGGCGACTAGTTTCTGGGTCATTTATGTGGCCATTTTTTTATGCTGGGCTGATTGCTTAGCTTATTGTATTGGGTATTTGTGGTCTTCATGGGCATCAATATGGGCTGTACTGGATTCAACTTTTCCTTGCTCACCTAAACTCATGACTTGTAGACCTCAACAAAATATGGGTCTGGTAAAAATGGGGGTTGGGTTGGGTTGGGTTGGGTTGGGAAGTTGGGGTCCCTCGATCCAGCAGGAACCCCATGCAAATCATTGTAACCAATCAAATCAACAAGCAAGTACCTTTGCCAGACATAACTTGGGCGAGCGGATTATATATGGATCGGGTATATTTCAGCCTCACTCAAATACCGGTTGTATGCATAGTTATTAAAATCTCGATCCTGATCTACAATCCTACGATTTTATGATCCAAAATTCTCGACGCGATTCTACTATCTATGTTCCGATTCACAATCCTATGTGAGTTGATTCTGATCCTACCTACCCCATGGATCCTAATTAGGATCTCAATTCTAACAATCTTGATCGTATGTATTTTGATTTTGAGCGGTCTTGATTGGGGTTTTAGAGTTGAGCAATTCCAAATCCCAAATTTGGAACTTTACTGGAACTAGTCAAACGTGTAAATTCCGGATTGTGAATTGATCAAATTGGTAAGGGTAAGGTTTCTAAAATTCAGAAACCTTCCAAACAAATAAGGGTAAGGTTCCTAAAACTACTATATTGAACCGAAGCCTAAAACCTTGTTTTAATACATTTTGAATAAGGAAAATTGAATTCTAATAATCTCTACTTTTGCAAATTGGATGGCAATAATCCCTACTTTCAATTTGTATTATAGTGGTAAAAAAAATTTATTGTAGTGGTACCAAATCCATCACCACATTCTTTTTATTTTTTTCATGCCTACCCCATATTATTTTTGTATTTTTCGTTCCTGCCCCCAGATAGGTAATGAAGTGTAGTTGCTAAAAAAATTTTAAATTATTTTTTTGAGATTCCGAGTAATTATTATGATTTTTTAAAAGGAATAAAATTGAAAAAATCATTAAAAAATTGAAAAAAAAAATGAAAAAAAATGGGAGAATTGTTGTAAATTCATTAAAAATCATGTTAAAGTGTTATACAAAGTTTTGAGTCAAATGCAACACAAAATCTATGATATTTAGGGTATACTCTCGATTATGTCCCACTACAATGCAATTTTTTTATTTTTTTTTTTTGGATCGCCATAATACAATTTGAAAGTAGGGATTATTGTCATCCAATTTGCAAAAGTAGGGATTATTAGAATCCAATTTTCCTTTTGAACAATTAAAAATGCATACCTCATTTCAAAAAAAAAACCAACTTTGCATTAAAAAAAAGGGTTTTTGGACATCAATAATACAAACTTTGGGGGTATTGGATATTAATAATACAAACTATTTTCTTGGACACTAGCAGTACGAACTATTGACCTATTTTCCTCTAACAGTATACCGTCGAATTGTTATGGTTTTAACTCATCGAAAAGATGATGTAGCTCCATAATATGTCACATGGAAGGCATGTTAGTGTCCACGTCAACATTTTCTATCCAACCTCCGCCTTCCACGTCACACATCATGGAGCCACGTCATCTTTCCGATGAGTTAAAACTATAACAACTCGGTCGTGTACTGTTGGAGGAAAATAGGTCAATAATACTACTAGTGTCCAAGAAAATAGTTTGTATTATTAGTCTCCAATACCCCCAAAATTGGTATTATTGGCGTCCAATAATCCTTAAAAAAAATATATTACTTGACCAACTATTTATCTGTTTATGTAAAACCTTGTAATTTGTTAGACAATTTTTGTAACTTTATGTTTCTGGAGTGGCTTGTTTATGATAGAGTTGACAGATGACAGTGGCTTGGAGCCCAGAATCAGATGTCGACAACTACTAAGGCCTGTTCTTTTATGTGATAGGTAAGTAGGTTGGTATTTTGTTGGGTTTAGAGGTTGATTTTGTGTGGTGAACTTTGTATTGTTGATATTGGTGCTTGGTGATACATTCTTCATTGTTTTTGTGCATTCCCATTGCCGGTAATACCCCATCGTTCCCCACAAAAATTAGCCTCTCAAAACTCCTCAAAATCCCTAACTACAAAGAACCTAAACCTCATCAGGTCAAATTTTCTTAGCCCGATAAATCCCTTAACTCCACATATAGCCTCGATGTCTAGTCAAATGGGCAAACGAGAAACCTCGCCCCAACTTACTCTCCAATCCCAAACCAACCCCGAGCACATATTGAATCGACTTTTGGAAGGACAAGAACGTCTCGCTCGTGATTAGGGTGTGATCCAACACCAAATTGGATATATCATCGGGATTATGGACCCTAAGAGTGAGGTAGTATTGATAATATTAATAAAATATGAGGTTGATATTGATATGTAAAATTGACTTACGAATTACAACGCCTCCCCCTTATAAATAATAGTAATATTTTATCCTTCTTATTTTATCTGTCACCTTAATTTACATATCAGTCACAGTTTATTAACTTTGACCATTAATTTGTCAACATACATAATGTTTTATTATACAAAATTACTATCATCAAATTGATAACGCAAAATGTTATCTTAAAAGTTAATGTTATAGTTTTTTTAATAAAATACTATTATATAAGAAGTTACTACCTCCGTACCAAAATATTTGTCCCCTTTGATTTAGCGCGCATTTTAAGGAAAATCAACAAATTTGTCTCAATTAGCAATAAAAATATTAATAATACCCTTAATTTTAAATTCAAAACTACTATTTATACTTTCCCTCTCATATTTAAATACTTTTAAAATTCAAACTAAGGGTATTTTAGTAATTTCAATAAAATAAAAGTTTCCATTTTAAGAAAGTGGACATAATTTTAGGACATCCAAAAATGAAATAATGGACAAATAATTTGCAATGGAAGGAGTATTAATTAAAAAATATATATGAGACACATTGTAACATTTACTATGTAACCATTGTAACGGAAAATGGGAAGAACTAAGAAGGGAGTAGATTAGTAAGCAATGGAAAGTTTTATGTTCTCGTTCCTTTTTCCTTAATGTGTACAATTCCCATTTTAATTTTCAGTGGTTAACACCCTCCTATGTTAATTGTGAATTTAATACCTCAGTTCCAAAATATTTCTTTATTTCACTAAACTTTAACTATTAATTACTTATAAATTATAATGAGTTACAACAACAAACAACAATGTACCTTATTATAGTCCCGCTAATGCGGGGTCTAAGGTGGTCCAAATGTAGCCAGTTTTCCCCTCATATATGGGAACCAAACAAAAGAGCAGGAACCGAAAAAAAAAGACAAATCAAAAAAAGAAGAGAGTCTGAGAACAGAAAACTTCATACATGTGCACTCTTTTATTAAGCAATTCGGCTACACCTTTAGACTAGCTTGGTAAACATTGACAAAGACAAACACATATAGACCACAAGAAATACAAAGCAAATTCACAACAATATCAGCTATCTCTCATCCTCTCACCCGACGACCTTAGTCTTAGCCCGCCAAACGCCTCTATCTAGTGCGTTATCCTCCACTAGGCCCATGCACTTCAAATTGGATCTAATAACCTGCTTTATTGACTTCCGAGGCCGACCACAACCCCGATGAAGCTGGGGAAACGTAGTCTTTTCACATATTCGCACGGGAGCCTCCGCGCTCCTCCTATATACATAACCAAACCATCTCAACTTATTCTCACAAAGCTTATTCTCAATATAGGCTATCCCTAACTTCTCGTGACAAACATCATTCCTAATGTTATCCATCTTAGTGAACCCACAAATCCATCAAACCATCCGCATTTCAGCCACATGTAACCTTTGAGAATACACCTTCTTCGTAGCTCAACACTTCGAACCAAATAACATTGTCGGTCTAATTACCACACGACACACCTTACCTTTCAACTTAAACGAGATTCTCTTATCAAACAACACCCTTGTGGTTTCCTTCCACTTGTGTCATCCCACGTTAGTCCGATGTGTTACGTCATCGGTAATATATCCATTACTTTGCAAAATAGATTCCAAGTATCAAAACTTCTCCATCCTAGGAATCATCGTCCCCCTCAATCGTTATGGGTTCGCTCTAGCCTTCTCGATCAACCTTGCTAAAAGGACATCTCAAATACTCTATTTTCGACTTGCTCAATCTAAAAACCGCATAAATTCCAAAGCTTCGTGCCAAAGCTTCCCTTTATCATTCAATCTCTCTTGCGACTTATCAATAAAAACTATATATTCTGCAAAGAGCATGCATCACGATAATTTATCTTGGATGTCCTTAGTTAACTTATTGATAACCATACATCACAATTCACAACAAGTTATAGTGAGTTATAATATTAAATTACTATTATTAAAAATATTTTTTATTAACAATTATAATAATATTAATTTGATATTGTAACAGTGAAATTTTAATTAAATATTTTTTTTGAGAGCCACAAATGGACAAATATTTGATAGGGAGGTAGTACAATATGATTTTACATGGGGATGGCCGATGGGACTCATGGAGGTCAAAGGAGCCGTGATTAGTCAGACGGGAGGCCCGGAAATCACGTCGGAATGAAATTGACATTTGCGCCAAACTCACATGAAATTCGTCCCAAATTCAAATCCTGTCACTTTCTGATGTCTCTCTCCTTCACATTTTCACGCGTTTCCCCCGCCCCCTTCCCTACCTTGTGATCAGATAAACATCACTTCCATATCCATTTTCTTTTATTCTTTTTTCTTTTAAAAAAAGAGAGGAGCGATCAATAAAATAAAATAAGAAAAAGAGGCGAAAATCACTCGCAGTTGTCCGAGAGAAGCTTCCTCTGATTTGCTTCCCTTTTTTATTTATTTTTCTTCCTCAATCCATTGTATGTGTATCTTCGTCTCCCTGCATTGCTGCTCAGAACAAGATTCACAAGAAACAAGCCTTCATTTCCGCCATTGTTTTCTCTCTTCTCAAGCTCTCATATTTATCCGTTATCTTCATTCAGTTTGTCTTCCAGAAGGTTCTTCTGCTACTTCCGAACAACTTTCAGTTGCCTGCTAATTATTGTTGTTGTTGTTGTTGTGAAATTCGCCGCATTAGTTGATTATTTGGTGAGGTTGGTTGGTTCTCAGGACGGGATTAGGGTTTTTGTTTTGTGATTAGGGAAAGAGATTAAGAATGGAGGGTAGTGATGAAACTGGAGTCATGCAGAGAATTCAGTCCTCATTTGGGAATTGTTCATCATCATCAGTTCCAAAGCAGACTAACCATCATCAGCAGATGGGCATGAGCATCAATGGTCAAATGCAGAATTTGAGTGTGGATGGTAGCAACAAAAGACCTAGTGGTATACCCCCATCACACCCACACTCTCAATTTGCCATCCCTAAATTGGGTTCCCAGCAGCAAATGGGTACTCAGAATTTTGCAATTGGTCCAACTCATTCGAGGTCTTTGTCACAGTCATCTTTCTTCTCGTTTGATCACTTGCCCCCTTTGAGCCCTGCAACATTTAGAGACTCCCCTCAGTCTCAGAGTGATCTTCCCATGGAGGATAGAGCTAGCAATTCTCAGGGTGCTACAAATCCAACCCTTTTCACTGCAGGAGGAACCACTGTTCATAGTAATGAGGGTCTTCCCCCTCGTCGAGGGCATAGGCGGTCTAACAGTGATGTTCCATTGGGTTTCATGAATCAATCTCACTCTCTGCCACCTCAAAGTAAGGACAATAAGCCTGCCCAGCTGATATTGAAGAAGGAATCTGATTGGGGAACTGGGTTGAGCTCGAACGAGCGAAAACATGATCAGGGTGAAGTAGTGGAAGATTTGTTCTCAGCTTATATGAATTTGGATAACATTGATGCACTGAATTCATCTAGTTTGGAGGACAAGGATATGGACAGCAGGGCGAGCGGTACGAGGACTAATGAAAGTAGTGAGAATGAAGTTGAGAGTGGTATTCATGGTGGCAATTCGGTTAGTACTATTGAAAAGAGAGAGAAAGGTAAGAGGAGTGCACCTGCAGATATTGCCCCTGCTCCCAGGCACTTCAGGAGTTTGTCTATGGATAGCTTCATGGGGAGTTTGAACTTCAGTGATGAGTCTCCTAGGCTTCCACCTTCGCCCGGTATTCGATCAGCTCACCATTCACCCAGCAATTCGTTTGATGGGAATTCGGACAAGTTCAGTTTGGAATTTGGGAATGGAGAATTTAGTGCTGCAGAAATGAAAAAGATCATGGCTAGTGAGAAATTAGCTGAGATGGCGATGGCTGATCCCAAGCGAGTGAAGAGGTATTCAACCCTTTGGAAAATGTCAGTAGTTTTGCTGATCTTGTAATTGTCTTACCTTGTTTATGTGCTGTTAACTTCAGGATATTGGCGAATCGGCAGTCCGCTGCTCGTTCAAAGGAAAGGAAGTTGAGGTACATAGCAGAATTGGAGCATAAGGTGCAGACATTACAGACAGAAGCTACTACACTGTCAGCTCAGCTGACACTTCTCCAGGTTTGTTGCTGTGTTCATTTGGTTTTCGCAGATTGTGTTTGTTCTTGAATGTTGTTTTTGGGTAAATGCTATCTTCCATTGTGGGCTGAATGGATCAAATTGTTTCTGTTGTCAGAGGGATTCTGCGGGGCTTACTAGCCAGAACAATGAGCTGAGATTTCGTCTTCAAGCCATGGAGCAACAGGCCCAGCTGAGGGATGGTATGCTCTCTAGCTTCTACTCAGTTGTAAATCTCTCAATTTGCTGATTTGTGAGCATCATTGGCATTCTTTTCTTCATCTTTCTCATTTTTGCTACATCCTGCCTCTTTTCTTGGTTGTGTGACTGGTGTCTAGGCCATAATCTTTTGAGTGACAGCGGATAGTTGTGAAATTGAATACTATTATGGGGAAGCTGTGTAGTTTGTCATTGCAAGGACACTCATTTTGATTGCCTTGTTTACTTAATAGTATGACTTGTTGAGTACCAATTTGGTCAGTTCTCCAAGTAATTATGCATTTATATAAATTCCTATTGAAGAAATATGTGACATTCTTTTGCAAGTAAGTAATTGCTTTTGAACTCTCAGTTTCCTCATTCCCCTCAATTAGGAACAGAACGTATGCTCAAATCTCAATATATGAATGCTTGTGATGATTCGAATGGTTTGTCTCAATTTGGATTTTTTTGGCTATTACTACTTCCTGGAGAGTTCTAGTTTTGAACTTAATGATTTTTATTGCGAGGCCTAGTGATGATGGGTTGAAGATAAGTGGCTTAAAGTTTCCGGGTTTTAAATGCTATGGGAAAACTTCAGGGACAGTTATCTTTTGAACTTTGACGAGAGCGATGTTGTTGATGTTAGCTGACTAGCTGTTATGCGCAATATCATGCCATAGATGCAATGGTCTAGGCACTTGATTATGTGCTCTAGATCTTAGCTAATCAAGCCCCAGTTATTGTCCTTCTCTAAACCCATCGTTCTCTTTCTCAGCTACACATACTTCCTCTCTCTCAGCCATCACAATCACCATATTCCCATTGATTCCTTGACAGGCAAAATTGACCTCTCGTGCATCAAAATCTTCCTCAGTGGCCCTCTATGTTTCCTATTAATGACATCCTAATCTGATTGAATACCCTCCAAAACCAACTTTGGCCCTCCAAGTCCTGGCTTCATGGCTGATTATTGATTAGTACCTTCTGTAGTGTACATAGTTCCTGCATTCATTTCTGTCCAAAATGATCAGTTGCCCTCTCCATTGAGCCCATCAAAATTCTGTGCCTTGCTCCCCATTATCACTGTTTCTTTATCTTTCTTGAATCTTAACTAAATTAAAAGCTGTTCTTAGGAGTTGAAAATAAAAGACCATAGAACTTCTGGGTTTACCCTAATCAAGATATTTTCTCCTCTTCCCTTGTGTTTATAATGCCTCTGTTTTGGTTGTATCTAAATGTGGTTTCTGGATTTAGATTTCACATATCATAACATTTTTTTTTGAAAAACTTAAATTCTAGTTTTCTAAAAAATGGGATACGACGAGTCCTCGTAATTATATACGAGTTTTGGCATGTATCCTCGTTGAAAATTATTTCTTAACTTCAAACACTGATTGGACGAATACTTAAACACTTGCCCTCGTTCGACACCCTGTTAAAGTTCATGTGACATAGGTTTTGTCCATCTCCTGGGTGCTAATGGGGATTGGGATGTATTTGGTGAACTGAAGTTGTCGCCCTTCATTCCTTACACCTGAAACTAACCTCTTAATGTTTGATTAAAAGGAAAAGTTTGATACGAGAGTTTTTATTGCTTCACGGTAAAGTTTAAGGTAAAACCACTTCACCTCCAGTCACACTCTGTCGCTCGTAGTAACTAGTAACATACCAGAACAAAGCCACTAAGACACGATCAGAAACATTTTCATTTCCATAATCTTAGAGTGATCAGTTACATCAACTCATCAAGGTTTTGGTGAGTTATACATATTACCCTTCTGGACAAAGATCTGAAAGAGTGAACTTAATATTCCTCTAGTGGAATTTGGGATTATTTACTTAAAGGTGTGGACACCTTGGCTTTGAATTGGAATGTTCAAAGTTTCAAGCTGCCTTTCTTCAGTAGCAGGTCATGGAAATCACCCCTTTTTCATATCGTATTTCTATACTTCGGCTGCATTGTTGTATTCAGCTGGCTTACAATGGCCTGGAGCCGAAGTTCTTCCCTGTTATCAAGTTTCTCAAATTAGCATATGATGAATGCATGCCATTGGTTTTTCTATAGCTGTTGAGATATCTGAATTTCTGAAAGAACTTTTTAAATGTTATTGCTTCAACGGAGCACTTTCTCTTTGTGGCCAAGCTGGGTTATGCGGCATACTACAATTCTTGGTTCTTGTGTGGCATAACTGTCAATTGACTTTTCCTTGTTACACACTTACACCTTGGGAGATCGACCTGGGTTTGTGAGGGACATTTTGCTTTTTGTTGTGATATCCTAGGTGGGTGTAGGTAAACCAAGGTGACCGAGCCAGAGCAGGGCTGGCTTAAGCTTGTATGCAAGCTGGTGGCCACTTGGCTTGGTTTCTTTGTGTATTCTATTGGAGTATGGTTTGATTTTTGAGTGAATTTGTTGTCAGTGTCATGTTTGCTGAGTTGGCTTTTGGATAATATTTTCATCCACCTATGGATTGCTCAAGATTTCGGCAATTGGCTGAGAAATTCACTCTTCTGACTTTTAAAAAAAAAAAACCTACAGGATGAATTGTCTGATTTAGGATAGTAAATTTAATTTTACCTGTATTTTTATTCTGGTGCATGTCAAGAAGCCCACGACATTGGTATGAGTAATTTATGTTTGGTTTTCCATTCTATTAATCACCCACTCCTTGAACCAGACAGTCCATGAACAGAATCTCACATTTCTTATTCCCTAATGTTTGTATTGCAGCTCTGAACGAGGCACTTACAGCAGAAGTCCAGCGGCTGAAATTGGCAACCGGTGAGCTCAGAGCTGGGGAGGCTAATATGCTGACAAATCCACAAATGCAGACTTCTCAGTACAACAATATGTACCAGCTGAACAATGAGAAGCAACAGCAGCCTTCATCACAGCAGAATCGGACGCCCCAGGCCGAGCAAAGCCAACCGGCTCAACAAGATGCCAAGCCTCCCAAAACTTGATCCCGACTTTCTCCAACCAGCAGTGTAGGCAGCCAATACAACTGTGTCTTGAAGAATCCGTACAATTATCAGTCCAAGTTCGTATATAAGTTGTATGTATCTATTCGTGATGATTATATATCAATTCATTCAATCTTTAGGCATATGTAATTTAATCATTGTTTTGGCAACTTGGATGTTGTAATTTTGCATTCAGAAACTAAACTAAAACAGATTTATTTGATTGTTATACCCTTTTACTATTTGCTGAACATTTCCAATGCAGGTTCTTAAGCTCGACAGACTCTTGTCAGTCTTAAGCTCTTTAGTCTTTGCACAGCCTCGTTTTTATTTTTGTTTTAAATTTTTGTAAGGAAGGAATGAAAGAAAGAGGACAATTAGGAGGCACGTTATGATTTCAATTTGGAGTTTAGACGAACCAAATATTGCTACATGCTCTTCCAGTTCTATGCCATCAACATTCAACATGACTGTAATAGAGGAACCTAGTTTCTAATATAACAAAAGCAGTCATGCATAACAACAAATTGATGTTATGATAGTGATATACATCTTGATTTAAGATGGTTAATAATTATCTTCAATTATTCATATTTCATATTTTTGTAATTTTGAATAATATAAATATTTTTTTCTCTAATAACTATATATATGTTTATCAAATATAAGAGTATAATACTTATTACCTAGGTCCAAAAATATAAATAATAGCCTAATTTTATCAATCATAGTAGAAAATGTGCATTTTATGTATAGTTTTATATTTATGAAAAAAGTATAAATAAATAATTATTTTTATATTGTTTATAAGTTGTAAATTTTTAAAAACTCTGAAAGTAATAAAATATATCTTTATAATGATTTAAATATACTTATATTTAACTTTAGGAATGATTTAGTGAAATACAAGATGATTATTAACCATCTTACAGCAAAATGTTTATCATTTTACTATAATATAACATGTATAAAGATTTTAAAAAAAGTTATTTAAATATTGTACTATCTAAAGTAAAAGCTTGAAATAAATATCATTGTCGAGCATTCACATCCAACAAAGCTTTTTAAGATGTCTGCTTTGCAAGTTGCAATTTGCATAATTACCATAGTACACATTTGTAGTACTCTACATTATCTCAGATTCATAGAATGGAGAAGACATTATTAAATGTTTCCAATTGAGAATACTTTTTTTCGAAGGGACAATTGAGAATATTATAAGAAGGGAAGTTGGAATATCTTACAATAAAATGATTATGAGTTATGACTAAAGTTATATGCTTCGGATGTTAAGGCTTCGTTCTTTTACATTGTTAATGTGATGTGGTAATGGTGCGGTGTTACATAATTTGTAAAAGTGCGGTGTAGTGTAATGAGTGGGAAGGTGAAGAGAAAAGTAAAGAAAGAAAAAAGTGAGGAGATATACCACACCGCAATTTACCGTATAAAAAGAACGGAGCCTAAGAAAATTCATTTGAGTTTTGATAATAATTGAATTATTTTTTTAAAAAAAGTTTTAATTTAAACAAATTTAAAGATTGGACCAACAAACGTTTATCAAAAGTAATATGATTTTTATTTCTCTTTTCGAATATTTGATAAAAGTATGGGACATACTAAGTTATATATATATTTTTTTTTTGTGATAATAGATCTCTTTGTAAATAAATACACCCTCAATTTCTAATATATGATACTATGATATTCATGACAGTTAATTTTTCGAATATTTTGAATCTAATAAGTCAAACAACAACAATTTTCTAGGGGAAAACATCCCCACAAACAAACGTTCGGGAAGGGTCAAACCACAAAGGTGTTATATAGGTAAACTATACTTTGTCTTTCTGCAAACCTTACAATCATACTGCAACAACTCAACCATCACGTTGAGGCTTTCCTTCCATTAATATGTCAATATACATGATGATATAATGGCAATAAAGATATGTTGGAGGGCAAGCGATCAATTTTATGACTTGCAAATCTTCTTATGTGGATATGAACAAGGCTATAAACCAAACTTTGGGGCTTGAGTTTAAGGTTCCCCTCATCTTGGATACTAGCTCAATTATTGTACCTCTAAGCTAAAGATCCATTTTTAAATTGTTGAAGACCTAACAATAGTCACAAAGATCGCAATAAAGTTGCAAAAAGAAAACAAGAAATGCAAAAGGCTAAAATGGCTCCACAACCCAACAAATAAAACATAAGGATCACAACACACAACAAAAACTACAAACTAACAATTTTTGAAGAGTCTCGGGTTCCGTTCTCGTCCCTCGTGACGTTTGCCAAATGAGCCGCCTCTACTATGGTAAATCTCGAAGTGCAATTCCCGGTGAAACCCGAAAACACAAGGGTAGTCTCGATCATCCATTGAATGGGACCCGAGACCTTTTAAGGAGGCCGCTTGCGTCCCGACTCCGGAGGCCCGAGGCCGTACCGGACCGTCCCGAGAGGTTGAACAATGTGGTGATGGGGTTCGGGTTACTTTTGGAAGCTAAGTGGGCATGCACAGGCTGTTTGGGGGCTGATTATAGTCGCTCCCGAGTCATGTCAGGTCGCGCCCGCGACACTCGCCTGCTGTCTCAGCTGATTTTTGGGCAGAACCCTGACTCGCCCGAGTCACCCATCTGGCCGAGCTCGTCGCGCCCGCGATGCCGTTGGTCGCGCCCTCGACACTGCCGATGCTGCTGCCGCTGCCGCTGTCCATTGGCCTGTCGCGCCCGAGTCAGTGATTGACTCGCCCGAGTCGGTCCCGTTTTCTGCCGATTTTTGCCTGCCAAAACGACTGTGTTTTGGCTTTGACAAATTTGTATAGATACTCCTTGGCCTTCATTTTCTGGGCAGTTTTTTTTTAATGTTATTGAATGCCAATGTTGAGAGCTCTCTAATCCTTTCCCTCAAAAATTCTTGTTTACTTTATCCAATCTTTGTTTGGTGGTGTTCAAGTCACTTCTTTAGTGATTAATGGTGGTTTAGCCTAATTAGTCATGGTGGAATGTTAGGCCAAGGTTGTGGACTCTCCTAGCCAAGGTCATATGCAAACCCTATCGTGCCCAAGCTTCTTTCCTTTATTTTCTTCCGAAAACTCAAGCATCATTCATCCCACCACGACGGTAATGCTCCAATTTTCTTCCTTGCTTCCACCTATTCATCCATGAACGTCTTCATCGCAATCTCTTGGTCATTACAAATCATGTTCAAACGCATCCAACACTTGTCGCTTTACGCGTCTCCTCATCCAATCTATCCAAAGAGATATCCACAACTTTCAAACTGTCTGCAATTACTCTCTAACCCATCTTCACTATTGGACTTACGACTTTGTGAAAACTTATTCTTCGTTTGAATAAACGGTCCTGCAAGTTGTTTTTTTACCAGACACCACTTAGATTTCTACATTATACTCAAGTTTATTTTCTGCCTACCTCTAACTTTCGGAGCCTTATGAAGAAAATCATTGAGAACATGGTGTGAAAATAAACCTACATCACAAACCATGTGGCCACGTGGAGCACTAAGTGCGATCACTATTAGAAATGATCATCTTATTTATAAGACAACTTAGTTAGCACCAACCAAAGAGACAATTGGATCAGTGTTTGTTTTGCTTGAATTGGAACCATCGCATGCAATGAGTTCACAAAACAATCCACAACAACCTCCACAAAAGTACCAACCCCATCAAAATCATTTAGCAAATGGCTCACCCTCAAGATTTTGAACAACCTTGCGCATCCACTTTCGAATCAGGGAAACCCTCGTCGAGCAAGGATTTAAACTTAGTTTTTTTTGTTGACCCTTTGTACATTTTGCCATTCACACTATAACATTTGAACATACTTTCTTGTCTTTAATTCAAACAAAACCAATATAATTACCACTTCTCCTACATTTTTTCGAGGAATATAAACATAAAAAAATCAAAATACCTGAATAAATTACCCAACAAGAACAAATTTATCAACAAACATCCGCCTACCCAAAATTTTTACCCTTACTGAATTTGTAACTAGAATAAAAATATTAACAATACTAGATAGAAATCTAATTTGAATGAACCCAACTTACCCCTCTGCAAAGATGTTTAATGAAACAATGTAGTAGGCGTAAAGATAAACATGAAGACGAAAAAGGGTAAAAATTAGAGGAGAGAAAATCTTAGAGTTTTAAAAGAAATGAATTAAACATGGGTTGCTTTCTTTCTCCGTGCCTAATTAATGCAAAAAGAGGAGCCTTCTGTTCTCTTGGAAATCCCAACACCCAATCCCGCTTTTTTCTTCCCCTTTTTATACACAATCACTTCTCTTCTCTCTCCAAATTCTTTCTTATTTTTATTTATCCGAACCACCAAACCTTAAAAAACACAACACACAGACACAGGAAAGCCTTCTTCTTTCTCTCTCTGATCTAGGGCACAAACTAAAACCCTAATCGCCGTTTTCCCCTCGTTCACCCCCATTTCCCGCCATTTTTAACTCCTTCTCTTCCCTGATTCCGCCTCTAACGGTCACTAGCCGTTAGATCCCCAGGTTCTGCACCCTTCATTTCCCCTGGTGGGTTTGGATTTTGTCTACTTGTGTTTCTTTTTTGTAATTTGAAATTTGAAATTCAAATTTTGAAATTGAAAATTTGACCGTTGCTCTGGGTAGAGTTGGGAAAATGGCGGAAGTTGAAGCTGAGAAGAAGAGTGAGGAAGAGAAGGTGAAAGGAGGAGAGTTGCTGTTTTGTGGTTCTACTGCTTGGGATACTGTTGGTAGGAAGAAAACTGGGTTAGACGGTAACTTGTATTCTCCTACTAGGCTTAGGCCTCTTGTCGGTATCAACATTCGGTTCGTTGCATCTGGGTGTGGTAAGATTTATTTCTTCTTCCAAGTTGGTTACTTTATGCCTTGATCTCGCTGCTTTTTAAGTTAGTGCTTTTTTACTTTGGGTTAACTTTTGTCTCTATTATTATTAGTGCTGAAGTTTTGTGTTGCAAGTGTATTTGGGTTCTGTAAATTAATGGTTCTTGTGTGGTGAATGGTGATCATTTGGTAGTGTTGGGGTATTCTATTAAACAAATCTTCGTTTTGTTCTTGTATTTTGCTATTTCAGTGGTGATACACGTGTGTTGAGGACTTCAATGGAGTGGGTTTTGATTATGGTTTGATTTGATATTTGTGTAGTTTCATGTCATTGTGTGGCGTTGGATGTGGATGGTCGGTGCTACACCTGGGGACGAAATGAGGTATGGTTATCTGAGCTTAGGAAGTGTGCCTTGTTTTGTGGTTTAAGTTTGATGGTATGTGGTTACTCATGAATGTGGCGTGGTTCTGCAGAGGGGACAACTGGGTCATGGAGATACTCTGCAGCGTGATAGGCCTACGGTCGTCTCTGAACTCTCCAAGTATGTTTTGTTTTTTGATTGATTCCACGGTGTGGTCCACTATATCTGGTTGTTGTTATTACTGTTATCAGTGCTGAGTTGCAAATTTTAATCTGTTTATCAAATAACTCTTAATCCTTCCCTGCTTTCAATCTCCCCATTTAAAAGGTCTTATATGTCAAAAAAAATTGGTTACTGTTATGGCAGGCATAAAATAGTCAGTGCAGCTGCTGGCCGAAGTCATACTGTAGTGGTGACTGAAGATGGGCAATCCTTTGCCTTTGGCTGGAACAAACATGGGCAGTTGGGTTCTGGTTCGCTAAGAAATGGTAGGTGTCAGTTCTCTGCAGAATCTCCAGAATTCATCTTCAGCTATTGGTTTTGCTTGATGCATTGCTTGGTGCATACACTAAGACATGTACTCAACTAATTGTTACTCATTTGGTAGTATCTTATATTTGTTTCAAATTGTTGTTTTTAAAATGGTCTAAAATATATTGTATTAATATGCCACAAGATAGGATCTTTGTTAAACAATAGGATGAACACTGGGAATTTGAAACTTGAAACAAGAATGCAAATGTTTAGTGTTGCACCATTTCTGCAATTTAAGAGAGGCTCATAGAAGAGATGAGCTCCTCTCTGAGGCTTTCAATTTTTAGCTGGCTGGTTTGTCAGCTTGGAAGTGTACGCCCTCTCTCAAGGAGTCCTATTTGATCACTTAATATATCACGCTTTTTGTGCCCGGAATCCTCCTTATTGCTGTCACCATCATGAATCATGATTGATCAACAGTCTCTCCTGAAATACATAGTAGTTCAGTGGTTCCCGAGCGGTGATAGTTTTCTTGAAGTAGATCTATGCTGCTTTACTGTTTACCTGATGTGAGGCTTGAGATTTCCTCCCTACTGAAGTTCAAATTATGGTTTGTCACGTTACCTGCTGTGTAGTGGCCTTTCTTGCAGTCAAATGTGCTATCATCTTCAGTCACCAGAATTTGGTGTGAACAGGCAGACATCAGGGAATCAACTTTTCTGTTTACTTGCAATGTCTGTCATAAAGTAGATATGATTATTCTCACTTATTTAATGGTGCAGCATTAATAATCTCACAGTTGGTTTGTTTTGTTATTGCTGGTGCTGGGATAAAAAGTTCAGTTTTTGTGATTGAGGGTTTCTCTTGGAGGTTTTAAGCATTTAAAATAATTGCAATTACTATCTCCATTGAATTTGTTTGTTTGAATCTATTTTGGGAGTGTGCTGCATGTGCATGTATATCTTTTATCTATTCAATTTTTCTTTGCTGGGTTACTGATAGGAGGGTGTCATGTGAATGATGGTAGTTGTAAATGAAATATGCGGAGTTCTTTGTGGTAATTATCTGGCAGTTCTGTTATGAGCGACAATAATTGCCTGTATATGTGCCTAGGGCTACCCTCTTTTCTTCCGACTTCTGTTTTTATTTTTATTGTTTTGTTTGGTGCTGTGGGTGGTTTCCCCTCCTTTGCTGGACCAAAGATTGTTTGTTCAAATGCCCATACTCTATGAAGGTTTCAAGTTAATTGGTGAATAGAAGAGGCACAATACAGGGCACAACATATCTCTCTGTCACGATGAAGTCCTTGCGTAAGTCACAGTGCTTCTTAGATTCCTAGCCCATATTAAATCTCAATCAGATCCTCTGGAGGACTGTGTGATGTTGATTATGTCTTCGGACATTCCATTTCAATTCTTGACAATCAAACTACCATTGCAAAATGCCAGCCCCCGAATCTTCGTTTACTTAGCCCACGGATACCGTTACATTGCAGTCTGATGGAGTAGGCCAACTTAGTCTGGACCAATTCTTTGTTCTGGAAACAATTATCAAACAGCTTTTCCAGTCGTTGTCTGGGCTAGATATTTCAAAATGTAATTGGTTCAGAGTCTGATTGTTATTTCTATCAATGGATATTTATGGAGCTTTTAAACATGCCTCGAGCTAATGTCAATTTTGTTCACCTTGCTTGTGTAACTGAATAATGGCAAGCAAATGTCACACCCTTTTCCCTTAATATCTTGTGACTTGGCCGCAAGCGCTGCCAAATTTTTTGATGGTGCCTTCTATGTGGTATCTACTTCTGGGAATTCAATGTAAAATGGACTGAAAGCTTTTTGATGAAGAATAGTGTTGTGAGGCGAGATGTAATTCCTAGGTAATTGCTGAAGGGGAAATAGCCTTGAACCTTGATCATGAAAGACAAATACAAATGGTTTTAGAAATGTGAAGGCCCTACTAGGTGCCACCAGAGCTCTTGAGAAACATTTAACTATTGTTTGTCAAAGCCTCTGGAGGTGATGCCTCTCTACCCTCTTGTTCTCCTGCTTTACATACATGTGCTTGTGTAAACTGTTGCATTAATTTTATACTTACTAGGAACTGCTCGAATTCCGCTGATAATCTTACTCCATCTTATGGTGTTGCTGCATCTAATTGGTCTTTTTTGTGTTCTCTTTTCTTATGGCAGAAATTGAGTCTTCTCCTGTTCGTTGTCAAGTGTCTGAGGTCAAGACAGTTGCTTGTGGTGGTGAATTCACTGTATGGTTGACTTCTGTTCCAGGGTCCACTATATTGTATGTTGTCTGAACTGTATCAATTTTTGGCCCTAACAGTCATGTACTCTGCGCATTCTCTTAGCCAGTTTACTGATCATTTGGTAATTTGATTCCTTACAGAACTGCTGGTCTCCCACAATATGGTCAACTTGGACATGGAACAGACAATGAGGTATACTTAGTAACATTTTCTATCTTGAAATAATAGATGTGTCAAGTCCCTTGACTGGATTCTGCTTTCGGTTTCATTGGAAACTTTCCCTTCGTTAAGTATCTAGTTTGGTGAATTAATTGTGAAATTGCCTTTTCACATTGTCATTATTGATTCCTCTTCTGCTCCTAAGAAAGAGAAAAAATGTATACTGTCACAATATGTTAGTTACTGCATCTTTGTTGTCCTTGGTGTTTTGCCCGACATGAATATACCCTCTTTGTGTATATGTAATCTGTGAATGGGAACTGAATATCCCAAACACCAGCAGTCTTGTGTGCTAGAATAGGTTGTGAAGGAAAGTAATTATGTTTGCTGAGAAATAGTTTCCAACTTCCAAGGTGTATTGGATTGTGATAGATGCCAAACTCTTTCTTAGGTGTTGGGTATAGATTCCTGAGTTAAAAATGGTTAGTTTTTCCAAGGAGAAACATTGTAGTTAAATGGTTTTCGTCCTTTTTTTTTTTCCCTTTTTACAACCAAAGTATACCACCTTGTGTTTTTTCGTGTGAGAAATCAAATTTATCGCATCTGTTCCTTTATGTTGGAAAGTGCAGATTACAGTATTCATTTTGTTGTGTTAATTGCATTCTTATCCTATAGTAGTAATCTTATGCAGAATGTGCTTGGAATCGAGTAAGATACTCACTTCTTGTTAATTCCCCCTCGCCTCTAAATGAATAATGAAAAATTGCTTCAGATTTGTCTCTATGATCTGTTCATTTTTGTTTCATTTTTACCTCTAGATCCAATTTTTGAACACTTTGCCGTATTTGTTCATTTCCTTAATCATTCTTTGGTTAGTGTTCTGCCACAGTAATCCAATTATGACCGTCAAGCTGGTGCAATTTGTTTTTTTTTTTTTTTGACATCCAACTCATCTAATATGTCATGTAAAATGATTACCGTTGTTCTGACATTAAAAATTGAAGTTCTAATGGCAGTCCTTATCAATTATAATTTCTTGAGAGGCATGATTGTGGATATTGTAGGTCCTAGTGCATAATATGGTGATGTTATTGAGTGCTAAGCATGTGGTTTTTCTTTTCACTTTGGTTTCTTCTCCATCCTACCTATTCAAGGTATCTGTGATAATGTAGAATAGGGGTGGTATTGTTGTGTTTGCCTCACCTTCCTCTAAACAGTTAAGGATTCAAGTCCCATTAGGGGCATGTGAGGAATGCCTTTCCTCTTTTCCCATCCCACTTCCATACCTTCTCCAGCAAGGTGTCTCCATGGCAAGTTTACCCACTTTTTCTGTTTTATTTTAAAAAATACTAGGGGTGACAAAAATTCAGGTTGGGTCTTATCTGGTTCAGTCAACTCCAGTATTCAGTGAAAAGCCCCAAAACCCGGACAGCGGCAAACTTTTAATTCGGACAAAATACCCAGACCAAACCCAAACCTGAACCCGAAAGACCGAATTTTACTGAATGATTGAATTGATATTTTGGTCAAAGCTTTAATTGACTAATATCTGCTTTTTTGATCAAATTTGAGCAAATGACTGAATTTGATGAAATGCAGAAATAGGCCCTTTAGTGTGAGCCGCTGACATTTTTCCTAGAATTGGGTTCGGTCAACCTGGCCCCAAATGACCAAATCTACATCTGATCCAAAAATTGGGCAACCCAAACCCAAACCCGAATGCCAGAACCCAAACCAAATTTTATTTCGGTCATGACTGAATTTTAAATTTGGTGAAAAACCATGTCCGATACCCTGTTCTTTTCGGTTGGTCAAATTCGGTCCTTTAATCAAGTTTTTGACAGTGCTAAAAGATGCGTCATGCACTCATGCATCATAGGTAGAACTTAGAAGATTCCATTGATCAGTGATGAATCTTCATATTGCTGATATACGTACAGTTCTTGTTTCTAATTAGTGTGTTATTTCTAATCAAAGCCTGATTTCTTTTAAACTGTGTTCCAGTATAACTCAAAGGATGGTTCTGTGAGGCTTGCCTATGAGGCCCAGCCACGACCCAAACCCATAGCATCTCTTTCTGGGGAAACAATTGTTAAAGTTGCGTGCGGAACAAATCATACAGGTTAGTTTGAGCACTGGTCCCTTCTTCCTTTTATGCTTCGGCTTTGTTGGGTATTAGCCTAATTTAAATATTTTGGGGTGCAGTGGCTGTGGATTCCAATGGATATGTCTACACGTGAGTATCTTAGCTGTATTTTTGGTGCATGCTTGCTTGAGACACATTTACATCCAAATTTTATCTTTTGTATTTGCTGCGGCACTGATATTGTTCCTGTTGTGTTGGTTTATTCTTCTACAGCTGGGGCTTTGGTGGCTATGGAAGGTCTGTAAACTGTTTGATCCAGTTCTTTTTTTTTTTTTTTTCTTGTATTGGTATTCAGTATCAATAGTGGTAACAGTTTATCACCATAGACTGTTTCAAGAATGTCCTCATTTTCTGCCTGCTCCTTTTGAATTTAGTTGACATTGTTGAGGGCGCTGCTTTTCCAGACTAGGGCATAGGGAGCAGAAGGATGAGTGGCTTCCGCGGCGTGTTGATGTATTTACGAGGCAAAATGTTCTACCTTCAGATGCAGTAATTTCTGCAGGTGGTGTCAGCTCTGCATGTACTGCTGGTACGATTACTTGCCTTTATTTTACATTTCCTTTTTTTTCCCACTGGGTAATTTTGCTGTGCTCAAGGGCCAAGTTGACTGCATAAAGATGGAACAAGAAGGGCATTTATGCTCAAGGCTTTCATAAAAATTATGCATTACATTTAAGATTATTTTTATTATCTTTTACAATCTCATTATTTAGATAGCTGGTCATGTGGAAATTGTCTTTATGCTTCACTTATTGCAGTGATTGGTGTCTGCTTTTCCCTGTCATAGTGTTACCTGTGACGTCTAGAATCTTAGCATGGGAAATTGCGTGCATGCATTCTGTCGATTGTAGACTTTTTGATTGTTTCAGTCGAGCACTTACATTGCTCACTGCTCCTTTCTCTTAGCTATCCCGTAGAGGCCCTGCTACTTTCTAGAATGTTGTGTGTAGGTCATAGTGTGCTTGCAATGCTGGGTTTCATAATTAGTAATGGTCTGTTGGTGCGGTTGTTTTGTTTGAGGGAATAAAGGACATGTGTTCTATCGCAGATATGGAAGAAAGACCTTTGTGCATTTTGTGCGGTTTATTTTGTTTGAGGGAATATAGGACATGTGTTCTATGCGCATTTTGTGCACTGACGTTTAGTCCTGTTTAAGTTATGCATTTTTGGTCAATTAGAGAATATATGGTTTGTTTGAAGTTTCTTATCTTCTTCTCTCTAGCTGGTGGACAGTTATACATGTGGGGAAAACTAAAGAATACTGGTGACGATTGGATGTATCCAAAGCCTCTCATGGATTTGAGGTAATCCATTAACTGTTGCTTCATGATTTTGTTACCATCATTTTTGATTTTTCTTGAAGCTTTTGATTTTGAACTTGGTTGTTGAAGCAAACTAGGGAACTAGATGGACACGTGCATGGATTTTGAACTTGGTTGTTGAAGCAAATTATGTGTTCTTCCTGGAATTGGAAATAATCTCTATTCCAGTTCCCATGCACATGCATGAACTAAGAGCCCCATGAAGAGAGTTTTGCTTGATGCAGCAACCTGCTTGTGTAGTATTTCAGAACTAGGAGGTTTGATAGTTACCTTAGATATGCTCCAGGTCCTGGACATATCTGAAAAGAGGGGAAAAAAAAGATGGTAAGACTGGTTGTATGCTATGTGATCCAAGCGCTTGTTGAACTAGTTATTCAGTATAGAATGAGTAATATCATTGTGTAGGTCGTGATTGATATTCTAGGGCATGTCTCCTTTACTCAGAAGTCGGTTCTGGGGTAATTGTATCTGTTCTGCATGGTTTTCTGTGTGGGTAGTCATTTCCCTGCACACTCTGCGCGGATATGGGCTTGAGTAGGAAGTGCTAGTTCTTGCATTAAGTTAGTTTCTGTGTGTGTTTTATTCATTTATTGACTCACCTCCTGCACGTGTGATTCTTGTATTTCACTTATATATTCTAACTGGGCACATTTGAGGGTCAAGGACAGAGTAATTTCCTTTCTGCATTTCACTTTTTTTTGGTTTTTGTGTGGAACACCATGCGGTCCATGCTCAACTTTTGTACTTCTGCACTTGGTGATTCTGGCATGAAAGCTCTACAATTTCTTCTTCATTTGTCGTTATCTTTGATTCTATCTCATTTTCACTCTTTTGGAGCTATCAAAATTTCATGGGCTTGTATCTTCAGATAAATTAGTATTTGATTCATCTTTCTTGTGGTAGTGGATGGCATTTGCGATGTATGGATTCCGGCAGCATGTTCCATTTTGTTGGTGCCGATTCATCATGTATAAGTTGGGGCCATGCACAAAATGGAGAGTTGGGTTATGGTCCCAATGCACAGAAGTAAATCTCTTTCACCTGTTTCCCTGTATTTAGAAAATCGGCACATCTATCTCAAAATATTCGTTGTCCTTGTTTATTGTTGATTAGATCTTCTGCCATGCCAAAGAAAGTGGACATCCTTGAGGGCATGCATGTCATCAGGTAGGGTTTGTCTATGCACACTTTCAAACTTTACCCTTTCTCTCTATGGGCATTGAGAATATAGTGATGTAAAATTGTCATGATTGTAGTGTTGCTTGTGGATTTGCGCATTCCATGGTGGTGGTTGATCGGACAAATGTCATGGACCGTCTTGAGCAGGTAATGCAAATTTCATATTTCTTAGTTGACTTTGTGCTTTAGAAATGTTAGGATCCCTCCCCCGTACCCTGGAATCGTTATTGTCTACCAGTGTTTGATGACCCAACCAACATTCTATTTCCCATTCCGTGTCATATTTCCAAGTTTTCTTATTGTTGGTCGATGTCATGGGTTCTTCATTTTGTGCTGGTGTTTTTTCTTTCTTTTTTTTTTAGACATTACTGCTGTTTTAATCACTCACATCTTTGCTTGTGGCCTGTGGGACAGCTTGATGTATATGATGGTAAAGCATCTGGAGTTGGAGGTATGATGACTTCAAATCACTTCTAGCGCTTATTTGTCACCGTCTTATACACACTATGCCATCAATGCTATATGAATTAGGAACCCCCCTACCATAATAAATTCACCATTGTGTTTTTGAAAACGAAGTTGCCTTTATTCTTCTAACATTTGGCTGAGGCAATGTTCTGTCTATGTAGAAACCGAAGTCAGTGAGCCTGTAAGTTCAGCCAAGAAATCTGCAAAGAAAAAACCTGTTGACAACTCCAAGAAGAGGAAGAAGAAAGCAAAGGAGTCGTCAGAATCCGAAGAAGATGAAGACGAAGACAGCGATGGAGGGGATTACGACGATAGTGAAGAAGAGGAGATGACAAATGGGAAGGCTGGGAAGAGGCAAAGAGGGGGGAAAGCTAGTGGCGGTAGGGGCCGGGGGAGGGGTGGCAAGAGCACTCCGGCCTCAGCAGAGGCTAAAAGTGGCGGCAGAGGGCGCGGCCGCCCTAAATCCTCCGCCAGAGGGAGGTCCCGGAAATGAGCTAAACAAGCTGAGGTGCCCAACCCTAATTTCCCGCTTCCAAGCGGAAATTTTGTCTAAACAAACATATGTGTAGAGTAGCAACCCTTGTGGTCTGTTTGGGGGGGGTAGGCAGCTTCATTTGATTTCAATTTGAGAACAAAGACAGTGCTAAAAGAGTGGAGAGGAGGCAGAGAAGAGCATTCATTCTTTAGTCTTTTAACTCCTGTAGTAGTATTAACATTCTGTTGTGAGAGAAACAATTGAAGTGTGAAAATCGAAAACTCTATTTAACTTTAAATTAAAAGGAAAGTTGCATTTTGGCCCTTAGATTGTTCTGGTCGGTTCTTTACGCAATGGTTCCTTGACTTTCTTCTCCATGTTCAATCTTGTTCTGGTCACAACTCTGAAATCTACTTTGGGGATGTCTCTGCGACATTGTATACCGTAGAAAGAAGGTATGAAGCCTAAGACCATTGGTATGAGGTATCCAATGAAGTACATAACAGATAACACAGCAAAATGAGTACCTGTTGCTTGTTAGCTCTCAAGTGGTAATTTGTGTGTTTAGTTATTGCTTCATTCAGTTTTAAGTTCTTTAAAAACAGAGTTAAGTTGGTCTGTTTATTGGGCCTTCTCTTAGCTCCATTGTCAGATCCGTAAAGCAACATTAGTTTCTTGTGACATTGTCAGTGCTGTATATCTATCTGGAAATCCTGCGCAACATCAGCGTACAGAACACATCGAGACGGGCGTACATTTTTTCCATGAGAAAGTTGCCCGAGGTGAAATATGAGTTCATGTTCGTCTTGTTATTAGATTGTGGACACTATTACTAAAGGTCTTCCGCGTGTACTCTTTGATGACTTTAAGGTCAGTCTCAGTGTCTGAAAACCTCTCGCTTCAACTGCGGGGGTGTGATAGATTATGTAAATAATCCTTTTATGGCATGTTTTTATTTACAGTATGTTCATGATATCATATATTGTCTATGATAGTTTCTCAATTGTAGCCTTGAATCTCATTCGTATGTCAGAACCTCAATTGTAGCCGTGAATCTCGCTTGTAATGATGTATATTTATAGACTCACAAATCAATGAGAAGGCAAGCCGTTACGACCTTTCAGATACACCTTACCTTTATATTTAAACAATATCCTCTTATCAAACAACACTCTTAAAGTTGCCTTCCACTTTTGTCAATTAGCTTTAATCGTATTATATCCTTGCTAATATCCCATCACTTTGCAAAGTAGATTCCAAGCACCAAAACTTCTTCACCTTAGGTAATAATTGCCCTTCAGTGATGGTGACTTGATTGTTGTGTTCCCGGTCAACCCTAATAAAATGATACCTCATATACTTCATTTTGACCTACCTAAAACCCATAAACTAGCTTTAGAATATCATGCCGAGGCTCTACCATATCACATAGAAAATATAGTAAACATTAGCATAATAGCCAAGCATGTCGAAAAAGGTTCATCCAAGGGAGAGCAATCAAGAATGGAAAAGGAAGCCACTACCGAGGATAAAGGAAGAATGGCTTTTCCAATCATAGAAATGTACGTAGAGATATCATTTACGCGGATAGTGAGAATGATAATAGGGTGTCAAGTGTCAACACACAAGATTTGTTGGATGAACCACAGAAAGTAAAACGGATACTGTTATAGGCCCTGTTCTTTAGAATGACAAGATTAAAATGTCATTGATTTGATTATCTTTTAGGGATTCGGGTAAAGTAAGAAAATGTAAGATAAGAAAAGGAAAAACGTAACTTACCATTCTAAAGAATATGACCTTAGTATTTGCAATTATACGGTTATCTATGTACTTTATTATTGTATTTTATCCCTTTCAACACAAAAAATATCTGTAGTGACTAGCGAGTATCAATCATGGTAGATAAGGAAATGAATTAGTATTTGCATTTGGCATAACCAAATTAAAAACAAAATTGACCTCAAATTTGTTATCACTTATTTACCATGAATGGTGTACGTTGTATGTCTGTGCCGTGGGGCTATTTTCAAGATCCAGATGGTTCTCATCTACGTATCTTATATATTGTGGATATTTATTTATTTTTTTGCCTTCAGTTTTCTGTATTTGTTCGTTTTAGCAATTTTACTCGACCAAGTATATGGAGACAGCGTTCTTAATAACCAATAAAAGCCGGATGGCAATTTGGCATTCATTATAAATAAGTGAGCCCACAAAGGAAAGAGACAAGAAAACCACCACAAAATATATCACTTGTCAGGAAAGATCTATCTAGATTTTTAATATATTTTTAATATATAAATAGCGTTATATGTCTCGTGTATGTACGGAAAGATTGCAATTATTACATTATTGAGAATTATGTATATTATTTTTTTTATAATAGAATATGTGTGTTAAATATATTAAAATTTAAATATATATTTTATACACATATATAGATTATATATTAGAAAATGTTAATTAAATAATTTATTTATCAATTTAGTGAATTAATATTATTGTGAATATGAAAATAAAATAAAAAAAAAGATGCATTATAATTCTGTCATAAACACATCCAAAAGAAAAAAAGAATAGTAAAATTTTCTATTAGTTAATTTGATTAATGCAAGCTATTCTATAATTCTTTTCAAATCTTTTTCAATAACATCTCAAAAAGACAAAAACCACTCAATCTTAAATATCATAATAAATGATTAAGATAATAGAAACTATGTGTACATTATAAACAAAATGTTGTATGGAACTTGTTTTATCAAATAAATATGATTTTTTTATAAAATATTTAAAATAGAAAATGTTAGAGAAATTCTAAAGCATATAATTTAGGAGTAAATAACTAATGCTCACATATTAAAAATGTAATTATTAATTGTAGAGTACAAAGTCCAACGATCACAACATCAATTAAAACATAGTTACATCACTTCTTTTTTATAATAAAGAGAGGTTAATTATTATTTTATGAATGGAGAAAATAATATTTGTGAAAATTCAATAAGACCATTAAAATATGATAAATAATGGACCTTTTTTTAGAGTCGAAAGGTGAAAGAGAGAAAATTTAATTATATTTAATTTCAATAATAATATCAAATTAGTTATTAATATTAATTCTTATTTAACAGTGAAAAGGGTTGTACTATCAATTCTTAATATATTTTCTTAATTCAAATATATTTTAATACTAATTTAAATTATATGTTTCAAAAAGCATACTAATTATATATATATATATATATATATATATATATATTGTTTGCAATTTTATTTTTTGCAATCATTAATTAGAGAAAAGATTAAAATTAAATTATGTTATGTTATACATATACGTTAAGAAATAGATTCAAAACTATATTTGCCAAAATAAAAATATATTAAAGTTTTATCATTTATCTATCATAAACCGTCGTATAGTATAACTAATCTCATAATAATTTCAGTTGGAAATGATTGAGAGAATATTATTTTTGCTTGTAACATTAATAGTAAAGAGGTGGTAGTCAAATGGTAATTAGTAATTACCCTCATCTTTTTATTTAACAGTGAAAAGGGTTGTACTATGAATTATTAATATATTTTCTTAATTCAAATATATTTTAATACTAATTTAAATTATATGTTTCAAAAAGCATATTAATTATATATATATATATATATATATATTGTTTGCAATTTTATTTTTTGCAATCATTAATTAGAGAAAAGATTAAAATTAAATTATGTTATGTTATACATATACGTTAAGAAATATATTCAAAACTATATTTGCCAAAATAAAAATATATTAAAGTTTTATCATTTATCTATCATAAACCGTCGTATAGTATATACTAATCTCATAATAATTTCAGTTGGAAATGATTGAGAGAATATTATTTTTGCTTGTAACATTAATAATGATAGTAAAGAGGTGGTAGTCAAATGATAATTAGTAATTACCCTCATCTTCTAGACTCCTCACCGAGGTTTAAGTTTTGGTAGAAACAAAATATTATATTTCCAATTAATTTACTTTTTAATTGACAATGATTATTTAGGTTTGGAAATAGGTTAAGAGTAACCAAATCTCCCAAATTTCTAAGTTAAGAGTTGCCCCATTGTGATTGCCTCCAGATCCTTGCTCTCGGCCAAAGTTAAGTATAAATAAGAGGAGCTTTTACATGATCAAGACGCGGAGAAATAATGAGACTCACACAAAGAAAAGAACTTTCATTTGCCTCAATATTATTGAGTTTGAGTGTACAAAAAGTTGTATTGAGTTTTTATTTATTGAGTTGAGTTGTTGAGATTATTATTGTTAAGGAGAGCATTTAAGAGTTTGAGAAGTCAATTCCCCACATTTGATTGAGAGGCTATATTAAGTTGTGAGAACCATGGACCTTTGATTAGGCGGTACTGTGCCTCAAAGGGCTAGAAGGGGAGTTACAACCATCAAAGGCCGCATATACTATAAAGCATGCGCCATTTTGGGTTCGGGTTTATGATCCACCGTTCAAAGGCCGGAACGAGAGGCACATAAAGGCTTTGGCAGAACACCTTGGGATCCTGATGAAGATAGATGAGTCTGAAAAGGCAAGTTGGGAAAAATCCTTGCCATTCCGTGTCATGATGGATCTCAGAGAGCCGTTTCCCCAGGCGATCTCTATAGAAACAAAGGAGGGGAGACAAATGATGTTGCAGGTGAAGTATGGAAGATTTCCTAAATACCTATGATATGTTTCTTTTGCAAAAAACTAGGACACAATGAGAAGGATTGTACACAAAAGGAGGAGACGGACGGTGGGGCGACACTAAAATACGGTGAATGGATGAGGGTGTCGGCATGGTATGTGAGGCGGGGGCTTAGCACAATTCATGATAAGAACCAATCACATACGACAAGGAGATTGGTCTTTCAGCCGCAAAGGAAAAAATAGGAGCATGAAGAACCAAGTGTGGAGGAGGAAGCGAAGAGTTTGGGGAGAATAAATGTGAATGACAGTAACAATAAAAGAATAGGCGAGGAGGAGGAAGAGACCCATAGGGACTCGATAGTAGTACATGGGAGAAGGATGGAGGGAGAAAAGTACAAAGGGCAAGATGAGAGGGGAGCAACTGGGATAGAAGACATGGCTGTAGGGAAGAATGCAACCCCAAAAAATTCATACATGGGCAAGTGGAAGAGAATTGTGAGAGCCACGAATGAACACACAGCTACTATGTTACCAAGGTGGGTAAAAAACGCGAGGTGGAAGGACCATATCCCATGTATGAAGAAAGGGGGAAAAAACCAAGAAATGGGATGGATGATGTACCAATGGATACCAACAAAACAGAAGCGGAGGCTGATTTCCAGCCCCACAAACAAAAATGAAAACGTTGGTTTGGAATTGCCGTGGGCTTGGGAACCCACGTGCAGTTCGAGGTGTTAAGCGCCTCGTTGTGTTTGAAGGTCTCAATATCATTTTTCTATGTGAAACAAAACTAAAAGAATGGGAGATATCACCTCTGCGATCGCACTTGAATATGGAGAATGGGGTTTATGTGAGTTGTAGTGGGGAGGCAAAATCTAGAAAAGGAGGTTTGACACTATTTTGGAAGAGCACAGTAACTGTTGACTTAGTGTCGACATCCCAGAACCATATTGACGTAGTATGTGAGGAAGAAATGCCGGGAAGACGCTGGAGATTTTCGGGTGTCTATGGGTTCTCGACCGAAGTAGATAAAGAAAAACATGGGAGCTCCTAAAGGACTTGAAGGGAGAAGAGGGGATGCTATGGCTATGTGGAGGAGATTTCAACCATATTATGAAGCATGAGGAAAAGCGCGTGGGGGGGGGGGGGGGAATCAAAAGACGGACAGAGAAGTGGACGATTTTTTTTAAAGTGTTGGAGGAATGTGGGTTGTACGACATGGGGTGGGAGGGTCACCAGTTCACGTGAATGGAAATGGGCGGGAGGAGAACGAAAACGTGCAAGAGAGGCTTGATAGGTTCGTTGGGAATCAAGCTTGGCTGCGGTTTCATACATGGAACCAGGTGATACATCTCCATAAAAGGCGGTCGGACCACCTTCCGGTGCTGCTCCACAGTTTCTCGCATAGGGAGAATTCTCAGGAAAACCTCAGAAAGGCTCGCCCGTGTCGATTTGAAAAAATATGGCTGAATGAGGAGCAATGCAAGCTGGTCATGGAGAATGCATGGGAGGAGGGAAGAACACTGAATATAGCGGATAGACTCAAGAATTGTTGCAAAAAGGCGAAGAAGATGTTGGGTCGTGACATGCGGCAAATGAAGGAGGAGGTAAATGGGCTCAAAAAACATATTGAAGTGGTCCATAAGAAGGAGCCCACGAGTGCCAACATTGCTGATCTTAGAAACCTTGTGGACTCCCTAGACCGATTGGAGGGGATTGAGGAAGGGTATTGGGCACAGCGGAGTAGACAAAATTGGCTTCGGTATGGCGAAAAGAACACAACTTTTTTCCATGAAAAAGCCAACCAGCGCCGAAGGAGAAACCAAATCTCTCACATAAAGGATGAAAGGGGGGAATGGAGGGAGAAGGAAAATGAGGTGGAGGAGGTGTTTGTAAGGTACTTTGAACACATTTTCTCTTTTCAAGAGCTGGTGGATGCAAACACGGTTGGCAACCTTGTTAAGCCTAGAGTCACCGAGCAAATGAACTCGCAGCTGAGGAGGCCCTACATAGGAGAGGAGATCACAACAACTCTACACCAAATGCACCCCACAAAAGCCCCCGGGCATGATGGTATGTCGACTATTTTTTCTAAAAATTTTGGCATATAGTGGGTGACGATATTATTTCCTTTGTGCTTAGTGTGCTTAATGATGGTCAATCCCCTGAACATATAAACCAAACTTTTGTCGCTCTCAACCTTAAATGCTTTGCAATGTAATCTATAAGTTGATCTCAAAAACCATTGCAAACGGAATAAAGCTTATCCTTCCTTGTGTGATACACAAATCCCAAAGTGCTTTTGTCTCGGGAAGGCCAATCACGGATAATGTCCACGTGGCCTTCGAGCACTTCCATTATCTAAAGAAAAGACCAAAAAATGTGAAGAAGGGGCACATGGCTTTAAAATGTGACATGAGCAAAGCGTATGATCGGGTTGAATGGGTCTTTATTGAAAGGATGATTCATGCATTAGGCTTTGATGATTCATGCACCCAGCTGATTATGAGATGCATTTCCATTGTACGATACCAAGTGCTTGTAAATGGAAAACTCTTTAATGTGATCTCACCTCAACAGGGTCTCCGCCAAGGAGACCTGATATCATCTTACTTGTTTCTGATATGTGCAGAGGGACTTTCCGCCATCATTCGAGACAGGGAAGAGAGGAAATGTATCCATGGGATAAAGGTGGCCCGAACAACACTGATGGTGACACATCTTTTCTTTACTGACGATAGCCTCATGTTTGTGCGAGCAACAGAAGAGGAGGCAATGGAAGTATTGGAGATGTTGAGAATCTATGAACTAGCGTCCGGACAAAAGATCAATGTGGAAAAGTTAGAAGTTTCCTATGGCCGAAATGTGAGCGAACACAAGAAGAATACTCTCCAAGCGAGACTGGGTTTTAAGCGGTGGAAACACATGAACGCTATCTAGGACTGCCCATGTTCATCGGGTGGTTGAAGAAAGATTTTTTTTAGGCTGTCCAAGATCGGGTCTGGAAGAAGTCGAAGAGGTGGAAGGAACAACATCTCTCCAAGGCGTGGAATGAAGTCCTCATAAAATCAATGCCCCAAGCAATCCCTACCTATGCTATGCAATGCTTTGAGCTACCCCTATCGATTAGTAAGTCCATGGAGAAGCACTGTAGGCGGTTTTGGTGGGGAAAAGGTAACGACAGTGGCAGAATCAATTGGGTGGCATGGGATAAAATGTATACAAGAAAAGGAAGTGAAGGAGTGGGATTTCGTAAGTTTCACCTGTTCAACAAAGCTCGCCTAGCCAAACAAGCTTGGAGACTAACCCAAAACCAAGACTCGTTTGCGGCCCGAGTACTGATGGCCCGATATTGTCCAAAGGTGGACTTTTGGCCAGCAAAAGTGGGTCATTAACCGAATCATACATGGAGGAGCATTGTGGGGGGCGAGAGAACTCATTGTTAAAGGGGCAACATGGTGCATCGGATACGGAAGGAAGGTGCGAATATGGAAGTATAGCTGGTTGCCGATAACAAATGGAGGTAAAGTCACCACAGACCTGACATGCTTGGATGAAAATGCCTGTGTAGCCGAGCTTATAACCATGAAGAAGGTGAGTGGAAGGATGAGCTCCTAAGGGCGTGCTTCTCAGATCGAGTACAAAGAGAGATCAAATCAATACCTCTGAGCATGATGGCGAATCCGGATAAGTTGGTATGGAGGTTGACACGAAATGGGGAGTTCACTGTCAAATTAGCGTACCGGTTGGCGGAGGCAATAGAGAGAGAAAAAAGGGGAGATGGTGGGTCGGGATCATGGGACAATGACGAAGTGGGGAGGGTGTTTTGGCGCATGGAAGCACTACCTAGAGCGAAACATTGTATGTGTGAGGAGAGCACGGAGGGATGCGTTGCCCACAAAAGTGAGTCTGGTAACGCGAGGAATAGAGGTCGACCCGGTTTGTCAAACATGTGGAGCAGGTATAAAAACAAATAACCATGTGTTCCTTGATTGTGTCGTTGCAAAACTAACCTGGAAATGTAGTGTCTTCCGCATTGAGATGGATAGAAGAGAATGGGAGGATTTTGGGAGATGGGCGGAAGAATGACTAAAGGAGATGGAAGTAGAATACATGAGCCTATTTGTCACTACGATCTGGAACATATGGCAAGAAAGGAATAGAAGGATGTTTGATGGTGAAAGAACCCTAGAGGGGGGGGGGGGGGGAAGGGTGAATAGGGTAATGAAATTTTCTGCACAATATAAACACTTAGTAAAGGACGTTAAATCTTAATCTATTTTAGATCAAGATTTAACTTGATAATTCATAATAACTTAGAGATAAAGGACAATAAGTAATTACTAAATAACCTCCTTTATTTCAATGGAACAAAATGCGAACAATCAAGCCTAAGGTAAATGTCCTTAGGTTTACAGAAAGATGAAGTGCTTTGTAGAAGGCACTTCGAAATTGTTCTAGAAAAACACCCACCAATCTCAAACTTGGTGTAAACACAGATCGATCCTAAGTCCTTCTAGGAATCGATTACAAGAGTATAAACCAAAACCTAATTCCGTTAAGGAATCGATTACAACACTCGATCAAAATCTCACTCAAGCACAGTTTTCTCACTCGAATAGAAAACTCAATCAAAACACAGAACACTCTTCTTGCTTTGAACACCCAATTTCTTCCGTAGAATCATTTATTTTCTTTAATCTTGAGGTCTTCTATTTATGCGATTATGTGTCGATTTGTATCCGTTGAGATTGATTCTTCCCTACTTCGTTTTGATCATCTTTCCAATGGTGCGAGATTTTCCTTCCTTCTTGAGATGTCTTCTGCGAGATATGATCTGTACTTCCTTCCATTTTTCTTCACTGATTATTACCTACAATATAGATCATATAATTAGTTAGTCTGATTAGAAAATTAGATAGGAAAACGAGATACTTGCTTTTATGGAAGACTTCGCTGATTTGGTGTCTCTGTTTGTCTTTCACTTCAAAACTCCACGCCTGTCATGAATGTCCCTGAGGTGTTATGGGTGAATGTCCTTTGGTCTGTATCAAGAGGGATTCTACAATCTCCCCCTTTTTGAGCGAAAGACAAAACCAAATACAAGCATAGTATGCATGACAGATGATATAACAGATATAGTATGCATGGCAGATGATATAGCAGATATAGTATGCATGGCAGATGATATAGCAGATAAAGGTCATTCATGTAGGGATTTAGCAAAAGGCAGTTTAAGTTATCTTACAGACCCTGATGAAAATAAGCTACCATACTATGCCTAGTTCTTCTCCCCCTTTTTGACTTTCATTCAAAAAGGAAACAGGAGGAAATGTTTGGCATGAAAAAAGTTTAGAACAATCATAAAAAACAGTGTTAAGACTGGGGATCAGCGGGGATTGTGTCGACGGCGGTGGGAGGAGAGCTTGGGTTGGTGGAGCCTTGAATAGCCTGTGTACTTGCTGGAACAACGTTCCTCATATGCGATGCTGCCTCTATCAGTGCAGTCCTTGCCTCGCGGAGGGCCTTGACCTCCCGTTGAAGTTCCTGAACCTCCTGGTGAAGGGCCTCGACAGCTGACATAATGTTGGAAATTTGTCCTTGAAGAGTGTCCGTGGCATCTTTGGCAGCAGCAGCGGAGCTAGAGGCCTCAATTGCCTTTACTTCATCAAGATGAAGCCATGAGCCGTTTGGCTGCAGCTGGTAACCAAGGGTAAGGAGGAGGGAAGTGCCAATGGTGGGTAGATTGAGAGAGGACTGATCAGTGCCTTCCAGGGGAACATTGCAATGGCGAAAGATCTTGGTTAATAGATTCCCATAGGGAAGAGGGCCAGAGGTTTAGGAGACAGCTTTGAGAAGTGCTGGATGACCATCTCTCCAATGTCAGGGTGACGGTCATGGAGGACATTGAGGAGAAAGGTAGCACAGGCTTCATTAATGGTCTCCTTATTTGTACCTCTTGGAAGGATGGTACGGACAATGGTATAATATAGAAAGCGGGCTTCAGAGGTCAAACTAGTGTATTGAGAGTTTTTTTGTTCAGTTGGGCGGGCAAATTGCCGGCGAAGTTCCTGCTTAGGGTCGGAGGGAAGAGACAACGGTGCTTTGGTCGGGTTGGGATGGAGATGCAGTGTGCGATCTATCTTAGAGGGGGTGAGCAGGATTTCAACTCCAGCAACCGTAGTTTGCACAGAGGGGCGTTTAGAATTGGGATAGAGGTTTGCGTAAAATTCAAGAACGAGTGAAGGGTAAATTGCCGATTCGCAGTCAAAGAAGGTGGAGCAACCCATGTCTTTGAGTGTTGAAAAGGATGGAAAAACCTTGAGAAGAGAGTCGATTTCGACATTTTCGCAGCACAGTATGAGACGATTTGCAAGGTTATCTAGGCGTTGCTCGTGGGTTAGTGACTGAATGGCAGGAGGTTGGGAATGAATGCCGAAGGCGGTGGATGAGGATGAGTGAGATTAGGCGGAATCGGGAGGGTTTGGAGACGACTTGCGGGAGCAAAGTCGTTTGGCGACTCCTGCAGGTGGGGATGGAGCGTTACTTTTCTGGGCTGGACGCTTTTTCACGGTGGAGATTTGACAGAGAGAAGATAGGGACTGAAGCAAAGGGATGGTGGAGAAGTGGTGATGGGGACAGTGAGGATAATGATTGAAGGTGTGGGGTAAAAGGGTGAAAGGTGGAGGTTAAATAGAGGTTGGTGAGAATCAGAGTTAGGAAGGTGGGTTAAGTAATTAAGGAGGAGTAAGGAACGTGGGAAAGTGGTATTGGAAAGGGGAAATAATGATTGACGGTTGGGGGGGGGGGGGATTTGATGTGATGTGACGGAAATATGGAAGGTGAGAGAGAGAGAAAAGGTTTTGAATTTTTTTTTTTGAAAAACGGGAAGGAAAGCGTGTGATTGTTGTGAAAGGGAGGGGATATTTTGAAAAAGGAAGGAAGATAAAAAGGGATAGGATATTTTGAAATGGAGAAAGTAAAAAAAATAAAAATAATCAGACTGAGCAGTTATGAATGAACTGCCAGTATAACCATATGCCAAGGCTTTGATTTGAGAGCGGCTTCAACGTGGTTCCAGGATAAGAGTGTCAAGGACCTTCATGAGCCCTTAGGATCAGAATGTACCTTGTGGCGGAGGTCCTTAGCTCCCCCTGGATAGGGGAATGCTCGCTCGCCCTCAACTGGTCTTCAAGTTGCAACATGCCAAGCTCCCTTCTGTTAATGATGAATTGCTTAGTGGGAAGGGCCTTGGTGAAAATATATGTCAATTCTTGATGAGTGGGGACAAAGTCCAGTGTGATATGGCCTTTGTTTACATGATCTCTTATGAAGTGATGTCACACCTCAATGTGTTTGGTACGAGAGTGCTGGACCAGATTCTTCGTAATTTGAATGGTACTCTTGTTATCACACTTGATAGGAATATCTGAGAGTTCGACTCCAAGGTCCTTCATGTGTTGTTTGATCCACAAGGTTTGAGCACAACAGGCACCGACTGCTATATATTCAGCTTCTGCTGTGGAAAGGGCAACAACATTTTGTTTCTTTGATTGCCAAGATATCAAGGAGAAGCCTAACATTTGGCAGCCTCCAGATGTATTCTTTCAATCTGTTCTGGATCCAACAAAATCAGCATCTGTATATCCAATGAGGTTCAAGGAGTTGTTTCTGGGATACCATAGACCAAGGTCCTTGGTGCCTGCAAGATATTTCAATATCCTTTTGACAACAATCAAGTGAGATTCTTTGGGAGCACTTTGAAACCGAGCACATAAACAAACACTAAACATTATGTCTGGGTGAATAACAGTTAAGTAAAGAATAGATCCTATCATACCTCGATATTGTTTGTTAGGAATGGCCTTACCTGTTTGATCCTGATCAAGTTTCAATGTGGAGGACATTGGGGTACTGTAGTGCTTGGCATTCTCAAGGCCATATTTCTTCAAAAGTTCTTTGACATACTTGCTTTGACTAAGAAAGATGCCATCATTATTTTGTTTGATTTGTAAGCTAAGAAAGAAGCTCAGTTCTCCCACTAGACTCATCTCAAACTCCTTGCTCATAAGGTCAGAGAAGTCCTTCACCAGATTTTCATTAGTAGCACCAAATATAATGTCATCTACATAAACTTGAGTTATAATAAAATCCCAACCTAAGGTTTTAATGAAGAGAGTTTTGTCTATGAGTCCTCTTTTGAATCCATTTTCTAGAAGAAATGAGCCGATTCTTTCATACCAAGCTCTAGGAGCTTGCTTGAGCCCATAAAGGGCCTTTTGCAGTTTGTAGACATGAGAATCTAGCTTTTCTTGTTCAAATCCTTGAGGTTTTTCAACATAGATTTCTTCTTTTAGATGTCCATTTAGGAAGGCACTTTTGACATCCATTTGGTACAACTTCATATGGGTTGATGATGCAAAGGCTAGAAGTATCCGAATGGCCTCTAGTCTAGCAACTGGGGCAAAGGTTTCTTCATAATCAATGCCCTCCTCTTGATTGTATCATTTTGCAACTAATCTGGCCTTGTTTCTTGTAACTGTGCCATGCTCATCTAATTTGTTGCGAAAGACCCACTCTACACCAATAACAGGATGGTGCTTTGGTCTCGGGACAAGCTTCCAGACTTTATTTCTCTCAAACTGGTTGAGCTCTTCTTGCATGGCAAGTATCCAGTTGTTGTCCTTTAGTGCCTCTTCAGGTCCATTTGGCTCAACCTGCCAAACAAATGCATGGAAGGCACAAAAGTTTCTAAGAGAAGAGCGAGTTCTAATACCTGTGTCCAGTCTTGTTAGAAGGTTGTCAGCTGGATGGGCAGGTTTGAACCTGAAGGTCCTTGGAGTATCCTCAGGATTAGATAGCGTTGAGCCAGCAGAATTTTGAGGATTTTATTCTTGTGAAGGTCCTTGGTCATTATCATCTGCTTCCTCCTGTTCTGAATCTGGTTGCGCAGAGGTTTTTGGTTCATTTCTTTGAGGAGGTTCTTCATTTTGTGGTGGGGGACCTTGTTGAAAGATACGAGTAGTGTCCTCTTCATCATCTTCTTGATGAATTTGAAACTTTGTTGAGGACATTTATGTAGGTGAAGTGGGAGATTCATCAAAGATGACATGAATAGACTCTTCCACCTTTTCGGATGCTTTCACATAGATTCGGTAAGCTTAGTGTTTAGACCCAATTTTGTGTCTAAATAGCGCCTTAATTCTTAGGCTTTTGACTCGTTTCATTTTTCAATTTCGTAACTTTTAATGCATTTTTGGTTATTTTGTAGATTTTGGAGTTTTTACTCAAAACGTGGTAAAAAGGGCCATTTTAGAGCCATTTTGGGAATCCCGAGGCTTCCCGACTCTCGACCGGGGAAAAGGCGAAGTGAAAAGGAATGTCCAAGCTAACCGAGGAGGACCGCAACTACGGTCCTATGGACGACAGCTGCGGTGGTCACCCAAGGCTGAGGCAAGGAGGAAAGCTACCCGAGAGGGACTGCAGCTGCGGTTCCCTAGACCGCACCCGCGGTCTTGCGAAGGGAGAAATAAGAAATCGCCATGGTTTCGGAGGACCGCACCTGTAGTCTCCTAGACCGCACCTGCGGTCCCCTTCGGGAATCTGAAAAATCTGTTATACGAAGTGCTGTGTTTTAGGTAACTAACTTGGGTTGTATATATTCCTTAGGTTTGATTAGGTTAGTGGGCAGTTTTTATATTGTAAAATTCAACACTTAGCTTTCAATTTAGAGAGAGATTAGTAAGATTTCTTAGTGATTAGTGAGTAATTACACTTGGTTATTGCATTTTGCTGTGGATTTGGTTGGAATTCTATTGAAGTTCTTAAGATTTATCTTATTATTGGAGCTTGGATTTCTTATTATTCTGGATCATCCTTCCTTTGACATCAAATCAATGAGCATTTCTTACCCTTACTCTCTTTAATTCATATATTTGCTTTACAATCTCTGTTTTTATTGTTGGTGATTGTTGTTGCTAGATTGTTGCTTGATTATCTTTATTCTTTGTTTTAACCATGAATTGCATAGTTATTATCGTTGTTAGCATGATAGTTAAGATGATTAGAGGCTAGAACCCTTATGGGTCAGGGAGAAATTAGGGACGTGAATGGTTAATTTGGATTGGGTTAGTAATTTTAGAAGGTAATTCGCTGTGGAGTCAATTTCCTTATCCTATTCTTCTCTCAAGCGGGATATATTCGAGATCGAAAGCTCTCGAAAACATCCAACACTTTTTGGAAGGTGGGAATTGGGATAGTTAACGCTCACCCACGAGAGTGTAAAGAGGTTAACTAGAGAGTCCCGTTCATTCTACCCTCCGGGTCCATGGAGGACTTGTAGGAAGTTAATCCGAATTGCCTTGAAAAAGGGAATTCGGTGGGTTGTTCTAACGGGATTGTCACTTGATTCCATCGATTTATTGCTTCCTGATTACGAAACCCTTGTCTTAATTACTGTTTGCATCCTGAAATTTCCCGACACCCATAGTTTTCTTCTTGACCGAACCTTAGCCGTGTTTGTGTTCTGTTTTGTGCAATCCTTACCTGAAACCTCTTATGGTCTAGTGATCCTTAGACCTTACCTAAAGTCAGACTGCCATAGCCAAGGCCCCTAGCTCCTTGAGAAAGAACGATAAACAAAACGGGGTACAAAAACCACGTTACACAAAATGGCGCCGTTGCCGGGGAGCAAGCGCACCTAGCTTAGCTGTTTGCCTTTAGGTTGTTTTAAAGATCAATTCAAATGCTGGAGATTTGATATCCTTGGTTGTTGGGAATTTGATTTTTCCATTTTGTTCCTTTTTGTGCATGCAGACTCGATCTCGATGAGGCTGAACACCTAAAACTCCACCTATTCTGAATCCGGAGAGTATCATTCGCAAGGCGAACGCTAGTTCGAGACGGGAAAGGCGACAAAGGGAAAGGGAAAGGGAACAAGTCAGAATCGAAATTCCAATGGCTGGAGGAGAAGCAAGTCCACCTCGTACCCTAGCGTTATATTCGCTGCCATCGTCGGGTACGGGAGGCGATCCAATAGTACTACCTACATTACCACCGAATGCATCGTTTGAGTTCAAGCCATATTTGCTGGAAATATTCGAGAACACTCCGTATCATGGAGGAGAACATGAAAATCCCATCGATCACATTAATAGATTTGAGCAGCGTATTGGTTTCGTGCGAATGAACGGAGTCTCCGCCGAGTACATGAAGCTGAAGTTTTTCCCTCTCACTCTAAAGGGGAAAGCGTTATTATGGCTCAACACGTGTCCACCGGGTACTTATTCCACATGGGATGCCCTCAGTCGTGATTTTCTTCAACGGTTCTTTCCCAATGATGAGACATGTCGATTGAGGCAAGCCATTATGAGTTTTCAACAAGAGTCCGGTGAGCCATTATTTGAAGCATGGGGGAGATTCAAGGGTCTCCAACGGAGGTGTCCTCATCAAAATTTGGAGGATTGGCTACTTTTGCATCATTTTTATTCAGGCCTGTGCAGTTCCTTGCGAGAATCCATCGATCATGCCTCAGATGGCATGTTTCTCAAGAAGACGGCGGATGAAGCGAATGTATTCCTCCATGAGCTATCTCAAAACTCTCCACATTGGGGAGGCGGTCGTGGTCCGAAAGATGGAGGTCCTTCTTTAGAGAGCAACCCACGATTAAATTTCTCATGAATGCCGTGTTGGAGATGCAACAAAAGAAGGCCTTGGAGGAGACTACGAGGCAAGTAAAGGCAGCTCAAGAGGTACCTATGCTTATTCCGGATGTTAGAACTCTTATATGTGATTTTTGTGGAGGGCCGCATTCTTTGCAACAGTGTGAGGAGTATCAAGCCGAGCAAGTCCAAGCCATTTACACAAATAATAACCTGTCATATTCCACACAAAACCCAATCCGTCCTCGAGGAAATTATGCTTACAACCAACAAGCTCCAAAAAACCAAAACCCACCCCCCGATTTCCAAAATCAAAACCGCCGCCAATACAAACAAAATCCTTACCACGGTCAAACATCCCAAGCACCCAAACCACCACAACAAGAATTTTCTATCGAGCAAATTTTACAAAAGATCTCTCTAACTCAAGATAAAGATCAAGCACGCATCAAGAATTTGGAGTTACAATTTGCTCAAATGTCGCAACAATCTAAGCCTATTCAATCCCTACCTGGCCAACCCCAACCAAACCCTAAGGGGAAATTGAATGCTATTACTTTGAGGAGCGGTAAGGAGGTTGAAGGTCCTAAGTTGGTGGAGGAAGATGCTTTGGGAGAAAAAGAGGGTGACGTGGTGGATGTTACGGAGGAGAAGGATTTGATGGAGAAACGGGAGAGTGAGTTTGTCTTGGTTGAGGGAGATGAGGAAGCACATGAGGAGGAGTTGGATGAATCTAGGAAAGAGAGTGAAGAGATAGAGAAAATGAGGAAAGGAAAAGGAGTAGTGGTGGAAGAGGAACCGATCGAAGTCATTGAGAAACCGAAGCTACCACCGGTACCTTTTCCCGAACGGTTGGCAAAACCCAAGTCCGATGCGAAGTTTTCAAAATTCATCGAGATGCTCAAGAAGCTCCAAGTGAACATTCCATTCTTGGATGCTATCTCCGAGGTTCCATCTTTCAAGAAGCATTTGAAGGAGCTTCTCACTAGCAAAGGGAGGATTCAAGAGAAATCAACTATCCACTTGACTGCTGATTGTAGTGCTATTATTGACAACAAAACTCCGGAGAAGTTAGCGAATCCCGGAAGTTTTTCCATTCCTTGCACCATCGGTGACATACGGATTGGTCACGCTCTTTGTGATCTAGGGGCTAGTGTGAGCGTCATGCCCTATTCTATATGCAAGAAGTTAAATCTTGATGATTTAACTCCTACGACCATCAATCTCTTCAATTGGCCGATCACTCCGTGCGAAGACCCGTGGGCATTTTGGAGGATATTCCCGTCCAAGTGGGTAGATTCTTGATACCTTGTGATTTTGTGATTCTAGAGATGGATGAAGACCGCAATATTCCTATCATTTTGGGGAGGCCATTCTTTACTACGGCCGATGTGATAATAGATGTTAAACACGGGAGCATGTCATTAAATGTCAGTGATGAAAGTATTATTTTCAACCTCAAGGGGTCTTTGAAAAATCCCTCATATGGAGATTCATGCTATGCTATCAACATGATGGAAGTGATAGTTGATGAATATCTTGAGGAGTCTCATTTACTTGAGTCCACTTGCAACGATCCTTTGGGAGCTTGTTTATTTGAGTCTTTCCAATTTGAGACCGACGACACCGACGTCACGTTCCTCACCAACCTTCTTGATTCATCATCAACGCACGAGGAGATTACTATTGATGAGCCTCATGTTGAGTGTATGGAAATACAAGAGGTGATCTGCAAGGGTATGTCTTCTTCCCAAGTTAAATCCTCTATTTCTCCTTTAGAGCTTAAACCTTTACCCCCTTCCTTGCAATATGCTTTCTTGGATGATGAAAAATCTTTTCCCATTATTGTGAATGCCAAGTTGCATGATCCTGAATTGTCTAAGCTGCTTGATTTGTTGAGGAAGCATAGGGGTGCCTTGGGTTATAAGATAGAGGATTGAAAGGTCTGTCCCCATCCATTTGTATGTATTCCATTGATTTGTTTGAAGATTGCAAACCAACTAGGCAACCGCAATGTAGATTGAACCCTAATATGCAGGATGTAATTAAGAAAGAAGTAGTTAAATTGTTAGCTGCTGGGATCATCTTCCCCATCGCCAATAGCGAATGGGTAAGCCCGGTTCAGTGTGTTCCAAAGAAGGGCGGGATGACAGTCGTAGAGAATGAAAAAAAAGAGCTAGTTAGTACCCCAACCGTCACGGGATGGCGGATGTGCATTAACTATCGCCAGTTGAACAAAGTGACTAAGAAAGATCATTTCCCTCTCCCCTTCATTGACCAAATGTTAGAGAGGTTGGCGGGTCATTCATATTTTTGCTTTTTAGATGGGTACTCAGGTTTTTTCCAGATTCCAATCCATCCTGCGCACCAAGAAAAAACTACTTTCACTTGTCCATACGGTACATTTGCATATAGACGTATGCCATTTGGTTTGTGTAATGCACCTGGGACATTTCAATGTTGTATGATGGCTATTTTTAGTGATTTTATTGAGCAATGCATGGAAGTTTTTATGGATAATTTTTCTTTCTATGGTAACACCTTTGATGATTGTTTGGCTAACTTGGAAAAAGTTCTTATCCGTTGTGAGGAGGTCGACTTAGTTCTGAATTGGGAAAAATGCCATTTCATGGTAGAAGAAGGTATTGTTTTGGGGCATTTAGTTTCTTCGAGGGGCATCGAAGTGGACAAGGCCAAAGTTGAAGTGATAGAGCGCCTACCACCCCCGGTTTCCGTTAAAGGGGTGGGTAATTTCCTTGGCCATGCCGGCTTTTACCGCAGGTTCGTCAAGGATTTTTCCAAAATCGCTCGTCCTTTAACTGATCTCTTGTGCAAGGATGCCCCATTCTTATATACTAATGAATGTCTCGAGTCCTTTTTCAGGTTGAAGCAAGCTTTGATATCCGCGCCGGTAGTCCAACCTCCGGATTGGACATTGCCTTTCGAGATCATGGCCGATGCGAGCGATTTCGCAATTGGGGCATGTTTGGCTCAAACCAAAGAAAGGAAGCCGCGGGTTATCTACTATGCAAGCCACGCGCTTGATAGTGCACAGAAAAATTACACGACCACGGAAAAGGAGCTCTTGGCCATTATCTTTTCTCTAAACAAATTTCGGTAATATCTCATGTTTTCCTAGGTTGTTGTATACACGGATCATGCCGCAATCAAGTTCTTGATGGGAAAGAAAGAAACGAAGCCGAGACTCATTCGTTGGGTTTTGCTTATGCAAGATTTCGACTTGGAGATTCGTGACAAAGCTGGGACCAAGAATGTTATAGCCGACCACCTATCGAGGATCCTTGTTGATTTAGACGATACTCAACCCATCGTGGATTCTTTTTCGGATGAACGTCTTATGTCCGTCAAGCATTCTCACCCATGGTACGCCGATATCATCAACTACTTGTCTAGTGAGGTGATTCCTAAAAATTTGACTCCGCATCAAAAGAAGAAGTTTTTTCATGACGTGAAACATTTCTTTTGGGATGATCCATTCTTGTTCCGTCTATGCAATGACAGAATGTATAGAAGATGCTTACCCGAGAGTGAAGTGAAGTCCGTATTGACACATTGTCATCAGTTCTCGGTTGGAGGTCATGGTGGATCTCAAAAGACGGCTGCGAAAGTCCTACAAGCAGGTTATTGGTAGCCGACCCTCTTTCGAGATGGCTATCTTCATGTCAAGTCATGTGATAAGTGCCAAAGGTCCGGGAACGTTTCTCGGAAAAATCAGACGCTGCTGAATTTCATTCTCAAGGTGGAGGTTTTCGATGTATGGGGGTTGGATTTTATGGGTCCTTTTCCGTCATCCAAGGGTCATCAATACATTCTTGTGGCAGTGGACTATGTGTCGAAATGGGTTGAAGCAATCCCATGCGTGAGATGTGATGGAAAATACGTGTCGAGATTCTTGAAGAAAGTGATTTGGAATTCCAAGGGTCATCATCAGCGACAATGGATCTCATTTTATTGAAAAGAGATTTGAGTCCCTCTTAGCAAAGTACGGTATCAATCACAAAAGAGGACTCCCTTATCATCCTCAAACGCAAGGTCAAGTGGAGATCTCTAATCGTGCTATCAAGGAAATTTTGGAGAAGACAGTCAATTCCTCGCGAAGAGATTGGTCGTAGAAATTAGATGATGTTTTGTGGGCATATCGTACCGCTTTTAAAACGCCAATTGGGATTACTCCGTACCGCCTTGTCTACGGGAAAGCATGTCATTTCCCCGTAGAACTCGAGCACAAGACAATGTGGGCAATCAAGAAAATGAATTATGACCTCAAGGCGGCCGGGGCAAGTCAGTTATTCCAATTGGAGGAGCTCGAGGAATTGAGACGTCACTCCTATGAGAACAATAGGATCTACAAGGAGCGAACCAAGGCATGGCATGATAAAAGACTGAACCATCGCGATTTTGTGGTTGGCGATAGAGTCCTCATTTTCAATTCGAGGCTCAAACTCTTTTCCGGCAAGCTAAGATCGAGATGGTCAGGGCCTTTTGAAATCGTAAAGATCCTTCCCGCCGGAGTTGTTGAACTTAAGAATGAGAATGGAGATTGTTTCAAAGTCAATTCATCAAAGATCAAGCCATACATCATGGGAGAGGAATATGCGGGGACGGTTGTGGTGTTCCTCGCCGACTTCAATAGCTGAACAGATCGGTTAGGTCAAGCTAGGACCTAAAACAAGCACCGGGAGGTACTAGTTACTTTCCTTTTTCTTTATTATCTTCTTTTATTTCTTCCATTTTTTTCTTTTGTTCTTGTTCTAATTATTATTTGAGTTTGAGGAAAACGAAAAAAAAGAGAGAAAATATTGAGAAAATGAAAAATTTTGAGTGTGAGAAAGGATTTGTGAAGGAAGAATTTTATCGGAGTTTCAAGCATTGGAAGTCGTTCAAGTGTATTGCTGAGTGTATAAGAAAAGAGGGTTGACAATGAGGAGAGTAGAATTTTAGGACTTAACATTATTTTCAAGTTTTTGAGTCTTGTAGGTGCAGGATGTAGACAGGAGGAGACCGCACCTGCGGTGCACTAGACCGCAGGTACGGTCCTGGTGCTACAACCCGAGGACTTTATGAAGACCAGGCGAAGACCGCACCTGCGGTGGCCTTGACCACACCTATGGTCTCCAGAACGCGATTTTCGTCACAGGGGGCTTCCAGCAAGAGCCCGCACCTGCGGTCCCCTTGACTGCACCTGCAGTTTGTCGAAATCTGTGAAAAATTTCGGGGTTTAAACTCTCTCTCTCTTTCATTTTCCCTCATTTCTTCCCTCACTCACCCACTCGAAAACTTCCCCTTAAACCCTAAAATCCCAAAACTTGACCCAATCACTCCAAATCCCTCACAAATTCCTACTCCCCACTCCTTTTCTTTGCGGTTTTCGTGCCCTAGCTGCATTGTTCACCTTTTTCGCACCATTGGAAGAGCTCTTGAAGTTCGAAATCTGGGTTTGCTCTTTGTGGGGGTTCGAAAATGGCAAGGGAGGGTGTCTAAGTCTTCAACTTAGGTATTCCTTGCTCTTTTGTGCATTAAAGTTCACTATCTTGCTAATTTTAAGCGAATTTTGTGCATATTTTCGTCCTCTGCTGTGTGGAAATCATTGAGAACTCTTGTTTGAGACTTGGAGGTGTTGGTGGTGATTGTGTGTGATTGAAGTTTGGTTGGTGATTTCCTTGGTGGAAAGTAGGATTTAGGCGTTGTTTGAGAAAAGTTTGTTATTGTGGTTACTCCATTGCATCTTGGATATTCAAAATGGGACGATCCAAACGAGCCTGAACCGAGAAGGAACCGACCCCTCCTCCATCTTTGTCGGTAGCGCCTAACAAGAATCGCTACAAGGCACAACCCGCCTCTTTAATTCGGTGCGACCCAAAGATTAAGGTCACGTTTCGGGATGAGATGCATAAACAGAGATACGCAAGGTTGAATTAGAGGAAGATTTGTGCTCCCGATATTTACGACGAGCAAACTGCAAAGGATATCTACTACAAACTGAGCATGGACTTTTTCATCAAAACTTTGGGTTGGGAGGTCTTCATCACCATTAATGAACCCATCATTGATCAGCTAGTGCTCGAATTCCTGAGTTCTTTGGTATTGAAGGAAGACGGCACGTCGAAAGCATCCTTCACTTTCCGGGTTGCTAAGGAGGAGGTCGAATGCTCTGTTCAAGATCTTTGTGAAACTTTGGGTCTACCTGTGGATGGATTATACTACGGAGAGTGTGTCAAGTTCAATGAGCAGGAGGCAATGAATGCTCTCACTTGTTGGCGGAGGCGTTATCCAAAGTCTCGCATTCGTCAATCAAGGATTCATAGCCTAAGAAACTCCAAAGCTAGGGATTTCTACAACTTAAGTGTTCGATTGTTCCATCAGATTATCTCAAGTTCTGTTTTCGGTCGCGACATTGGGCGATCAAACGTCCGCAAAGATGACCTCTTCGTCATTTTCAATGCAATCAATGGTCGCCGTGTCAACACTGGTTCCTGTATTCTCCACTGCCTTCGGGAAATCAGCCTCGAGGTCCGTAACATGACCATCGGGATGGGTTATATGATTTGTCACTTTCTCAAAAGGAAAGGCTTCGAGTCTTACCTCTCCAAGTGGACTCCACGGTACTTCCCCGACCCCATCGACAGTGTGAGGCTTCGTAGGATGGAAGTTTTGGAAAAACACAAGACTCAAACTCTTTACGCCATGGGTATGACCCCCACAGTATCACGATCCGATTGGATCATGATCATGCTGAAGAATGGTTGAATGTCACCGACCAAAGCAACTGGTCATGTGGGCAAAAGCACGGCCGGATAGTGGGAGGTCCCTTTGAGCCTGTGGAGGAGAGCGAGGAAGAAGCCGAAGAAGAGGAGGAAGAGGAGGAGCAAGAAGATGAAGGAGAAGCGGGAACAAGCCAAGCCGGAGACACCACATTGGAGCGCATCAGCGATCAACTTAAGGAGCTACGCAATGAGTTCCAAGAGCAGCGGAGGAGTTGATCCAGAACCAACAAAGTCTGATTGAAAATTTGCAAGAACTTATCAAGGCCCAGCAAGAAATCCTTGTTGACATCCAATCGCAGTTCCAACCCCAACCTCCTCCGGGAGGGTCCGCTTGAGGGACCGGTTGTAAGTGTCCCCACCCCCCACTTGATCTTTTTCATTGATTTTCCATATTTTACTTTGTAAAATGTAAAGTGTGTGTGTGTGTGGGGGGGGGGGGGGGTGCCCCATAGGGGAGTTTGGACGGGGGAAGCTTTGTGGTCTTGGCGTGTTGGTGTCTCGGGTTTGTTTGGCTTATTTTGGTGTTGATCTCAAGTTGGTCGAGCTTGGTTTGTGGTGGTCATTTTGGGTTATTTTGGATGTATTTTGGGCATGGTTGGTTTGTCTTGGTAGGTCGTTGGTTGTATTTTGGGGCACGGTCGGTTGTGATGGCATGTATGGAATGTTTCCCTTGAATGAAATGAAATGAAGTTTGTTGGTCATTGTGAGTTGAGTTTCACCCTTATTTCCCGCCTCAATGAGTGAGATTCGGGGATAAGGTTTGCAAGTGGCAATGTTCATTTTGTAAATAGTTTTTCCTTTCTTTTTAATTTCTCTTTGTTTAATGGTTTGTTTAGATAGTGTAACACCCCACTTTTTTTTAACTGACTAACTTTGATGTTGTGGTTTAATTTTAAGTGTTTAAATTATATCTGTGTGATATTTTAATGTGTTATTTTATTTTTTTAATTTGTGTTAGTTCTTGTAGTATTAATTAGTTTACTTGTTACTAATTAGATGTTGAGAAAAGAAAAAAAAGAGTGAATAAGAAAAAGGAATAAGAAAATGAAGGGAAAAGGAGAAAAGAAAAGAAAATAAAAACATTAGGGGAGGGGGGTTATCACGTTAAACACACACATTCAGATAGAAAAAGAGAGGGGTTGAGAGAGAATAAGAACAAGAAGAAGAGGAAGAAGAAGAAGATCTGACAGTCCGGTATTTGGTTCTGATCGACGCTCAAACGACCTCCGATCGACTTCAAATTTTAGTATGTTGTTCCTGACACATTCCTCTTCATATCCAACGGTGTGATTGTCATTTTGGTCTCTCTAGCTCGAGTTATAGCCCAGAATCAGAGACTTACGGATTGTGTTGTTTCACTAATTTTGGTGAGTAATTCTTCTCTTTTCTTGATTAAGATTGATAGGAAAAGATTTTGATTATGATTTATACTCGAATTTGGAATTGAATTGCATGAATTTGAGTTGTTTTTAGGGTTTAAAAGATTAGAAAACCCTAATTGGAGTTGTTAGAAACCAACCTTTGGTTTGCATGTGTTGGATTGTTAAAGTATATGATTTTGATGAGACTTTATGTTTTGGTTGTGAATATGAGTTTGCATGTATTAGATTGTGGTTATTGCTTGAATTTTAGGGTTTGAAGAACAAAATTTATGGATGAAAATTAGTAGAAAAATTCGTATGCACAGGGATTGGGTTACTGTTTGATTTATTGTGAATTATTGGCTTATCCAAATTGAACGAAATTTTTAGTGTAGGTTTGAGATGCTATTAGACAGTTTGTGGTAAATGTTCATGAATTTTGGAGTTGTATTCTGTGCGATATAATTTTTAGAGTGAAACTGCCCTGTTTTTCAGTTCAAATTTGATGAAATTGTGTGAATTTTCGTGAATTATGTATTTAGCTTTCATATCTATAAATGTTACTGTATATTCTTTATGGTATACAGCATGTGTGTTTAAGATTTCAAGAATTTAGGATGTTTATTTTGAGAGTTATGGAGTTTTGAATGGATATGCTTAATTGGTGTAAATTGGGCTTGTTCGTGTGCTAAGTGGAGTTGTCACTTGTGAAAATAATGTGTATTAAGTCTTTAAATCAGTAACCATGTCAAATATTATGATGTATGACATATATTGTGCCTTGTTGGATGTTTATCTTATTGACTTGTATGATTTACTTAGCTTCAAGAGATGGAATGGTTTGTGTTTGTTCGTGTTAATGGCGTAATTAAGCTAAAGTTGGGGAATGAGATTTGTGTCTTACTTTCGGCTATTGCTTATGTTTCGTTCTAGGACTATGGCCATAGTAGTAGTGTCTTTGTGTCAGGTCGCCTGGTAGGTACCAGGATGTGATTTTCGGCCTGTTTGTTTTGGATCTATGTGAGTCCCTAGTTGGTACCTTGAGTGGGCTCTGCCCGGTCCGCTAGGATGTGAATGTGACCACATAGTTTGTGAATTGAGAATATCTGCGCTCTAGAACGATGGGTCCCTGGTTCACCAGGATGTGTTTGTGACCCTTGTGATATATAGGTGCTAGTCCAGTGAGTTATAAGTTGAGTTCCCCTACAACAAGTTACTTTGATTAATTGAGAAAACTATGTTATGTTGTGATTTGTGTTAAGCTTTTTGAAATTGGAAGATTGTGACTATGTGTGACTTTGATTACGAAGTATGGTGTGACTTTGATAAGAATGTGATATTTTAGTTAAATTATGCGATATGTATGTATGAGTTATATGAGCTTATGGTGATTCTTTGATATAGATTCCTTTGTCACTTCCCTATGTTATTGCTTTTTAGAAAGTAATGGTATGTGTACATGATAATATTCTTATGTGCTAACCTGTTAATGTGCAAAGTGTAACAATGGGGGAGATAAGGATTATTCGCTGGGCTCGGGGAGCTCATGACCTCACCTCTTTTGCAGGTTTTCAAAGCGGAAAGGCAGGAAGGTACCTTAAACGACTAGGTCTTGAAGTCTTTTGAAGTTATGGCTAAGAAGGAGGCTTAGAGTTATATGTTTGATTCCGAATATGTTGTTAAGTTTAATATGGATGTATTTGGTGTGTACACTTTGTTGATTGTAAGTATGTATGGATTTACATGTGCTAGATTGACTCCAATGACCTAAGTTGAGTTTTGTTATGGGGAAAAGCTTCCGCTGCTCTACGATTTTTGGGAATAGTTGTGATTTTGAAGTTAGGTAGCCTTGTGGGTGTCCAAAGAGGACCCCACGGCAGTGACGTGCCTAGCCATCCTAGGTTGGGGCGTTACAGATAGCTTTATTTTTTAGTTGGTTTTCGATCTAGCATGTGGATTTTGCCGTTTATGAGGTCGTCTTTTACTCTAACATCTTTTCGATTCACTTAAATGATGACTTCGGATCAAGATTTGAACATTCATGAAGAGCACGAGGTACTATCTTTCCACCTTGCTCCCTTTTATGTGATTTACTTTCTGATCCGCTGCATGCTTGCTTTTATTTTGGGTGGCGAACCCCTTCGAATGTCTATGTTGGGATTATCTTGTTATTGGAGCCGTGTGGGCTCGGGTCGCCACCACTTGTTGTTTTGCTGTTTTCTTTTTTTGTTTTTCTGGGTTCTCTACCCTTTTCTTGTGACACCCTCTCACAATGAGGACATTGTGGCGTTTTAAGTGTGGGGGGGGGGGGGGGAGATTTTTGCTTGAGGGTAGATCACCTAGTTGTTTCGTTTGTTTTTCGTAGTTTTTGCCTAAAATTTTGAAATTTTTTGTTTGAAAAAGGAGTAAAAAGGGAAGTGAAAGCCTTTTTAAAGCTTTTCTTTTGTTTTATTTTCGCTTTGTTTGGCCTTGTTTCTTAGATCTTGTTGTCGAAATTGAGAAGCCGTTCTTAAACTTCTTTAAAAAGAAACCGGTTTGAGCATTTCGACCCTATCTCGAGTTCTAGTCATGACCTATCTCTTTAGATGTCTTGCATTGAGTGTCTAGTGAGACCCCCGATCCCTTTCACATTCTGGTTGAAACCGGGAGGTTCTAGGGGTTTGTGCCCGAGCTCGTTTCTCTTTCCAGTTCAAGAAAAAGCAAAACCAAAGTTGAAAAGTAAAAAGAAAGAAAAAGAAAGCAAAGCTAAATAATCGGATTAAGTGGGGCGTGTCGGATTTACGACATCAACCACTATACACTTAGCCAACCTACACGAGCCCGGTATTAGCGGTACGACGCTATTACCCCTTAAGCTCCTCATATATCGAATTCTCGACGGAGGTGTGTATGGAAAAGACTGTGTTGGGAGGGTAAACCCCATTTTGGGCCATCCAATTCCCGAAAATAAGGCTAATACCGACCTTTTAAAAGAAAAAAAGAAAAGTTTAAGCGTTAATAAAGTGTGGGGCCTTTCCTTGCATCACCTACGGCCCTCACAAAGCCAAGGGCGATCAAATGTGAGGAAGGGCAACCCCTTTTCTTTCCCTTGTTTGTTCGTTTGTTTTTGAGTTCGGACACGAGTCTTTAGAGTCTCTAGGGATTGATTGGAACCCACTAGCACTTGTACACATGGGGTTTTACTTGGCATTAGGTGTAGGACATCGAAAACCTCAAAGATTGACTATTGTTTAGGATAGGAGCTTGCGAGACGCTCATAACGGTTCCTTTTGGAGGTTTAATAACGTTTTCCAATTTAGATTTTTGAGATCCCTTGAAGCAAAGCTTTTGTTCTCTTTTCTTTTCGTTTCACTTTTACTTTCCCTCATTCCTTTTTCCTTGGCTTTTGTGGGTATAGCTGCTACAAACCCTCACGAGTCCATCTCGTCCACCCGGGCTTCCGGGGGGTTCAAAGGGCTTGGTGCATATGCTAAATGCACTCGTTTCTCTCCCACGACAGAGGAGTTCGTGTTAGCTTAGTTTCTTGTTTTGCTTTGCTCGGGACGAGCAAAAGTTTAAGTGTGGGGGGAGGGGGTGTTTAGACCCAATTTTGTGTCTAAATAGCGCCTTAATTCTTAGGCTTTTGACTCGTTTCGTGTTTTAATTTCGTAACTTTTAATGCATTTTTGGTTATTTTGTAGATTTTGGAGTTTTTACTCAATGGTAAAAAGGGCCATTTTAGAGCCATTTTGGGAATCCCGAGGCTTCCCGGGTCTCGACCGGGGCAAAGGCGAAGTGAAAAGGAATGTCCAAGCCAACCGAGGAGGACCGCAGCTACGGTCCTATGGACGGCAGCTGCGGTGGTCACCCAAGGCTGAGGCAAGGAGGAAAGCTACCCGAGACCGCAGCTACGGTCCTATGGACGGCAGCTGCGGTGGTCCCCTAGACCGCACCCGCGGTCTTGCGAAGGGAGAAATCTGAAATCGCCATGGTTTCGGAGGACCGCACCTGCGGTCCCCTTCGGGAATCTGAAAAATCTATTATATGAAGTGCTGTGTTTTGGGTAACTAACTTGGGTTGTATATATTCCTTAGGTTCGATTAGGTTAGTGGGAATTTTTTATATTGTAAAATTCAACACTTAGCTTTCAATTTAGAGAGAGATTAGTAAGATTTCTTAGTGATTAGTGAGTAATTACACTTGGTTATTGCATTTTGCTGTGGATTTGGTTTGAATTCTATTGAAGTTCTGAAGATTTATCTTATTATTGGAGCTTGGATTTCTTATTATTCTGGATCATCCTTCCTTTGACATCAAATCAATGAGCATTTCTTATCCTTACTCTCTTTAATTCATATATTTGCTTTACAATCTCTGTTTTTATTGCAAAAATTTGCTGGGAGGTGCCACACATTCTTAACAACTGGCTCATGGGGGACCACATTTTTTTAATGCACTCAAAGGGGACCAAGTTGTCAAACAAATGGCTCCCAAGTGCCTTTCCGGCCATTTTTCACCGGAATCCAGTGACAGTTGAGTTAAGTGAGAATTTTTTTGAAAATGCTTTGTGGAATTCCGATACTACCCTCCATTGTCATGGTTTGAGAGGTCAAGATCGAGGGTCCTTTCATCTTCTCATTCTTCCCATCTTCGTCTTCTTCGTTTCGTTTCCCCTGTTTCAATTCCATTCCCATCCTCTTCATCTTCCCACCATGTCTCACTCGTCTGCTCACTCTCACGGATTGAATGGGAATCCCCAAAGCTATAACTCCAACCCGAACATTCGTTGTGAATGTGGCAGAAACCCCTCAATCTTGACCTCTTAAACCATGGCCAACCCAATCAAGAGGTCTGTACTGGGTGGGTGTCTGTGTTGGCACTGGGTTGATGTTTCTCTGAAGCTAATTGTGATGGACATGCTAAGTGAGATACTGAGATGAATTTGGCTGAGAAAACCCTGAAAGATCTCAACGATCAAGTTGAAGAGCTGGAGGAGGAGTTGAAGGTACTGAGGGTTGAGCTGCAGAAGGACTGGAAATTAATGATGATTTTGGTAGATACCCAGTGTAGTCCATTGCCAAATTCATCACTGCAATGCCAATATAGCAAATATCAAAAATTTCACAAATGCATCAAATATCAAATTACCAACACTTCCATTCACAATTCGAACACCCTTAAAATTCAGATATACAAACCCTGAACCCTAAAACTCAAACACGCCACCTTCAGTGAACATTTTGAATCCCTCCTCTGCAACCATTTCGAAAACCACCAATTTCATTCACAAATTGCCACATGAATTTCGAAATCAAAAAATCGAAAAAACTGGAGACTCACATGAATAGAAAGCATTACAAACCCTGAACCCTAAAAATCGAAAAAACTGGAAGTTATCTAGTTTGAACTCACATAAAAAAAATTCCAGAAGGGAAGTTTGAATTCCAGATTGACGAGCAACAGATGATTTCCAGAAGGGAAGTTTGAATTCCATATTGACGAACAACAGATGATTAGAGATGCTCGGAATGTAGAGGAGCGTACAAATCTTGAGGTATGGGTGGAGGAGGATGCTGCGTTGATGTCCCAACAAACATATAGTTGAACCAGGTTGAAGATGGAAGTGCAGAAGATGAGAAAGAAGAAATGAAGAAATGAAAAAGATGAATGGGGAAATGTTTCTTCCTGCAAAATTAGAAACCCACGTGCCTTCCCCATTTGAATGAATATGAAATAAGGGCAGCATGGTCTTTTCACAATCATCCCCAAGGACATTTTAGTCTTTTCATGGATTCCGGTGAAAAGTGGTCGGAAAGGCACCTGAGAGCCATTTGTTTGACAACTTGGTCCCCTTTGAGTGCATTAAAAAAATCTGGTCCCCCAGGAGTCAGTTGTTAAGAATGTATGGCACCTCCTAGCAAATTTTTGGTTTTTATTGTTGGTGATTGTTGTTGCTAGATTGTTGCTGTATTATCTTTATTCTTTGTTTTAACCATGAAGAGCATAGTTATTATCGTTGTTAGCATGATAGTTAAGATGATTAGAGGCTAGAACCCTTATGGGTTAGGGAGAAATTAGGGATGTGAATGGTTAATTTGGATTGGGTTAGTAATTTTAGAATGTAATTCGCTATGGAGTCAATTTCCTAATCCTATTCTTCTCTCAAGCGGGATGTATTCGAGATCGAAAGCTCTCGAAAACATCCAACACTTGTTGGAAGGTGGGAATTGGGATAGTTAACGCTCACCCACGAGAGTGGAAAGAGGTTAACTAGAGAGTCCTATTCATTCTACCCTCCGGGTCCATGGAGGACTTGTAGGAAGTTAATCTGAATTGCCTTGAAAAAGGGAATTCGGTGGGTTGTTCTAACGGGATTGTCACTTGATTCCATCGATTTATTGCTTCCTGATTACGAAACCCTTGTCCTAATTACCATTTGCATCCTGAAATTTCCCTACACCCATAGTTTTCTTCTTGACCGAACTTTAGCCGTGTTTGTGTTCTGTTTTGTGCAATCCTTACCTGAAACCACTTATCGTCTAGTGATCCTTAAACCTTACCTAAAGTCACACTGCCATAGCCAAGGCCCTTAGCTCCTTGAGAAAGAACGATAAACAAAACCAGGGTACAAAAACCACGTTACACTTAGCTAGATAGGGAGTATCCTACTAGGATCCCTTTTTCACTTCTCAGTTCAAACTTGCTCAGAGTCTTCTTACCTTTATTGTGTATGAAACACTTGCATCCCATGGCCTTGAGGTGAGCTATATTAGGTGTTTTGCCTTTGAATAACTCGTGTGGTGTTTTCTTCATGAAGGACCTTATGGTACATCTGTTGAGAATATAATTTGATGCATTTATAATTTCAGCCCAAAGGAATAGGGGTAGATCATTCTCACAAATGATTGTTCTTGCCATATTCTCAAGTGTTCTGTTCTTCCTTTCAACCACACCATTTTGTTGAGGTGTACTTGGAGCAGAGAAGTTGTGAGTAACACCTACTTGATCACAAAATCTTTCAAATTGATCTTGATTGTCAAATTCTTTGCCATGATCTGTCCTTATTGATACTAAGGTTAGACCCGTAAGGACCTTGAGCTGTTTATATAGCTTTTCAAACTCATGAAATGCTTTTGTCATATCCTTCAAAAATAAAACCCAGGTAAATCTTGAAAAATCATCAACAATTATCAGTATGTATGACCGACCTCCTAGACTCTTGTATGGTATTGGTCCACAAAGGTCCATATGCAATAATTCTAGACATCTAGAGGTAGTGACTTGGGTCAGAGGTTTGAAGGAGGTTCTGGTTTGTTTTTCTTTGGTGCATGCTTCACACAATTTGTCATGAATGAAGTTGTGTGATGGTAGTCCTCTAACTAGCCCTAGGAGTTTCAGTTTCTGAAGGGTCTTCATGTTGACATGCCCTAATCTACGATGCCATAGCTAGGACTCTTCTGATGCAGCTCTAAGACATGTAAGGTCATTGGTCATAGAGTCACTAAGGTCAATAACATACACATTGTTCATCCGATGTCCTTTAAGGGAAATCTCATGTGACTCATTTTCAATCACACAGGAACTTTTATTAAACCAGACTTTGTAACCTTTATCACAAAACTGAGAAATACTTAAGAGATTGTATTCTAAACCTTCTACAAAATATACATCATTTATATAATTTGTTGAGTCCTTACCGACCTTGCCGACTCCAAGGATCTTCCCTTGGCTTTTGTCTCCAAACGTGACCTTTCCACTCTTGTTGTCTTTGAGTTCTCTGAATTTGGTTGGATCTCCAGTCATGTGTCTCGAACATCCGCTGTCCAAATACCAGAGGTCGTTGTGAGCCCCGAGACATACCTGCACTGAAGGACATTATACCTTCATTTGGATTGGATTTTTTGAACGAGAGTTCAGTGTTTTGAGAGGTAGGCTGTTTGTTTGGTCTTTTTGGTACCCACATGGTTTTGGTTTTTGGTTTGACTCTTAGTGCGCTAGTAGGTTTATGAAAAGGCAAGGTTCTTGGTTTAACTTTTGGTGAACTTGGTTTGTCTGTAGAGATCTTGTTGTCAGAGTGAAGGACAGAAAGAACTTGTCTCATTTCTTGGTTGAGAATGAGGTTTAGCTCTTTTCTGTTTTGAAGGGCTTCATCTCTCAGACTGATATTGTCTGTGGTGAGATTTTAGATTATCTCATGTTGTGTTGCTATGGTTTTGGAATTTGTTTCAACAATTCTAGTGAGATAGCGAATTTTATCGGTAAGGGTTGCAATGTAATCAAGTAGAGTAAGTAGTCTTTGTTTTTGAGTTTTTTCATTGCATTTAAGAAAGAGGTTAGTAAATACCTCATCATCATCACTAGTTTCTGCTTCATCAAGGTCCTTCGCCATGAGACATAGATTCACAATTTCATCAGAATCGCTTTTACTTTCACTATAGTCGCTGTCACTCCAGGTAGCCACCATAGCTTTCTTATTGAGTCTCTTTCCTCTAAATTCACTTTGCTTCTTAGCTTTCTTTATGTGAGGACATTCTCTCACCATATGATCTATTGCACCACAAGCAAAACATCTATTTTCATTTTCATCTTTAATTGGTGTTTTACCTTTGGGTGGTGCTCTTTTGGAGGATGATCCTTTCAAGTATGCCCGGAATCTTGGATTTCTTCTATAGAGGTGTTTGAAGCCTTTGGCTAACATGGACATAGTTTCTTCATCATCATTCTCTGATCCTTCTTTTGGTTCTTTTGTGCTTTTGAGAGCAATCTCCTTTGTTTGGCTGCCTTCAGATAATCGTATCTCATGTGCATGGAGTTTGCCTATCAATTCTTCAAGTTTTAAGGTCTCCAAGTCTTGGGCTTCTTCTATAGCCGTCACCTTTGGTCCCCATTTGTGTCTGGGCTGACACTGAAGGACCTTATTTACCTGCTCTTCATTTGAATAGGTTTTCCCAAGAGACTTGAGATGGTTGATTATAGCACTGAATCTTTTGAACATTGACTCAATAGATTCACTTTCTTCCATCTTGAAACCTTTGTACTTCTAAACCAATATGTTGATCTTGGTCTTTTTCACTTGATTTATTCCGTCATAAGTTGTGACCAAATAGTCCCATATCTGTTTAGCTGTATCAAGAGTAGACACTCTTTCAAATTCGTTAGAATTAAGACTGCATATTAAAAGATAACGAGCATGAGTATTTTTCTTTGCTTTCTCTTTTTCATCATTGGAGTACTCTGATCTATCTTTATCAACCTGTACTCCTTCAACAGTCTTGCGTGGGTAGGATAGATTCCTTTGTTGGCAATGTCCCAAATGTCCTCATCTTGATTTCTCAAAAAGATTTCCATTTGGCGCTTCCAAACTCTGTAGTTGTCACCTGTCAGCAAAGGTCATCTGTTCCATGAACGTCCTTGACTTTTAATTCACTCATATTGTGATCTCCCATGATCTTTGCCACTGAGCGATTAGTCTCTGATTTTTTGTGGACCAAGCTCTAATACCACTTGAAAGAACCTTAGGGGGGGGGGGGGTGAATAGGGTTATGGAATTTTCTACACAATATAAACACTTAGTAAAGGACGTTAGGTCTTAATCTATTTTAGATTAAGATTCAACTTGATAATTCAAAATAACTTAGAGATAAAGGACAATAAGTAAGTACTGAATAACCTTCTTTATTCCAATGGAACAGAATGCGAACAAGCAAGCCTAAGGTAAATGCCCTTAGGTTTACAGAAAGATGAAGTGCTTTGTAGAAGGCACTTCGAAATTGTTCTGGAAAAACACCCACCGATCTCAAACTTGGTGTAAACACAGATCGATCCTAAGTCCTTCTAGGAATCGATTACAAGAGTATAAACCAAAACATAATTCCGTTAAGGAATCGATTACACTCGATCAAAATCTCACTCAAGCACAGTTTTCTCAATCGAATAGAAAACTCATCAATCAAAACACAGAACACTCTTCTTGCTTTGAACACCCGATTTCTTCCGTGAAATCGTTTATTTCCTTCAATCTTGAGGTCTTCTATTTATGCGAGTATGTGTCGATTTGTATCTGTTGAGATTGATTCTTCCCTACTTCGTTTTGCTCTTCTTTCCAACGGTGCGAGATTTTCCTTCCTTCTTGAGATGTCTTCTGCGAGATATGATCTGTACTTCCTTCCATTTTTCTTCACTGATTATTACCTACAATATAGATCATATAATCAGTTAGTCTGATTAGAAAATTAGACAGGAAAACGAGATACTTGCTTTTATGGAAGACTTCCCTGATTTGGTGTCTCTATTTGTCTTTCATTTCGAAACTCCACGCCTGTCATGAATGTCCTTGAGGTGTTATGGGTGAATGTCCTTTGGCCTGTATCAAGAGGGATTCTACAGATGGTGTAGTTATTGACCCGCTGTGTATTGCGGCCCTGGATGTGCACAATCGGTATGCACAGGCATAAGAAAGGAGAGATCAGAGGACAAGCGCCATGATGGAGCAAGAAAGTTGGAAGCAACCACCAAGCGGATGGTGGAAAGTTAACACAGATGCAACTCTCCATAAGCAGGGAAGCGCAAGATGGGGGGTAGTCTTCCGGAACCATGAGGGAGCAGTGCAGGGCGCTAGCACAACCTACCGAGAACATGGGTGGACGGTGGAAGCTCTCGAAGCATGAGTGGTGCGAAAAGGTCTACAACTAGCAAAGGAGATGAATCTACCGAGAATTGAAGTGGAAACAGATTGTCATACAGTGTATAAGAGTCTCATAGGAAGATCGTGCGTGGAGACTTCAACAACAAGAATTATAGATGAGTGTTTGAGTTTAGTAGCAAATTTTGAATCCGTCCGTTTTGTCTTTACTGGAAGAAACTGTAATCAGGTTGCACATGTGTTAGCACGCGTGGCTTTTGATTTTCGCTTTTCAAAAACTTGAATTGGTGTTTGTCCTTCGGAGGTTGCTGAATTGGTAGCCTCCGAGGCGGTAAGTTTGCTTTAACGAAAGGTGTGCGTAACGGTTTCCCTCAAAAAAAAAAAGATAAGAAAGTATTAATAATGTGAAAAAGATGCAAAAAATTACTTAGAGGTACCCTAACTTTTGGTGAAATGTTTTTCTTGTACCCCAACTTTTAGAATTAGAAATTACTAGGTGAATTTCCGGCGAAATTCCGATTGATTCAAATCATTTTCGTCGACAAAAACAAAGGGCATTTTCATCCACAAAAATATTTAATCAATTTCCCGCCTACAATTCACCGGTAAATTCAAATCATTGGCGGGAAATTCACATAATTATTTCTAATTCTAAAAGTTAGGGTACCCCAAAATTAGTTTTTAAAAGTTGGGGTACCAGAAAAACATTTCACCAAAAGTTAGGGTACCTCTATGTAATTTTTTGAAAAAGATGGGATAAAGTAAGTAAGAATGTACCATAAATTTATTATACATGACAAAAGAATAGAGTTTTAACCCATCCATAACCATCCAAACTAGTAGTAGTTTAAATGAAAATCCACAAAGGAGTTCATGCCATTTTTTTTTATTTTATCCCTATCAATTCTCTCTTTTTTTTTTGTATTTTTTTTTGAGGAAACTGTTTTGAAGATGCACGAAAGCACTACAAAGTTTGGAATGTTTACGGGCTGAAACTACATATTATTGTGTGCTTTTTATGTTTTTTTTTTTTTGAAGAAGGTGTGCTTTTTATGTTATTATTAGACCTGTCAATTCGGTTGGGCGGGCGTGTTTCGGGTCGGTCGTATACCGAGTTCGGGTAAATACGGGTCGGTTGTATTTCGAGTTCGGGTAAATACGGGCAGTATATTTCGGTTTCGGATCAACCCAACGGTTATGATTGCGACCTTTTTCCGCTTTTTCTTTTTAAAAAATGGTCTCTAAATATTACTTTTTTGTACAATATACATAATAAAATATGCTTATCTTCTAGTAACGATAGATTATTGTAACTATTTTGACTTAAATTAGAGAAATAACAAATAAATAAGTTGCGCTTATAGTTTAACGTTAAAAATTATAAAGAAAAATCACAAATTCTAATAAAGTTGACTTAAAAAATTAAATTTTTGGGTCAAACGGGCGGGTCGGGTTTGACCCGCTAATTTTCGGCTTCGGTATACTTCGGGTTTAGTTCAATAAATCGTGTTCAAAACCCAGAAATCTCGGACGGGTTCGGGTCGGATTATCGGGTCGAGTTAGAAACTGTCAGGTCTAGTTATTATTAATTCATGTGTTTCTCTCTCTCTCTCTAAATATTGGTGTGTTTTGGAGAAAACATTAATATATTTTAAACGTGTGAGCAGTGTGTTTAAATGGTAGGTTTCATAACTCTATCCTTCTGGATGGCCAACAAGGGAATCACGCTAATTGGAAGACCAAATGATATTTCTTTGTCGATTTTTATTCATTGGATGCTTAGGGCCCTGATCTTTTATACGGACGCGGTGCGGTGTGGTGGAATTTGCCGGGTTTGGAAAAGTTATGGTGAATTGTGGTGGATTTTATTTATTTTCAATAATTGTAAAATGTGTTGGTAAATGTGAAAAAGTTGATTATGGTGGGTTGTAGTAAATTGTGGTGGATTAGTATATTGTAGTGGGTTGTGGTAAGGTACGGTGTATTGTGGCACCGCAGCCGACTGTATAAAAGAACAGAGCCTTAATATGAAAATGATAGTGGCTTGCAATCAACCTATTACATTATTTACATATATTGGAACAAAATACAACAACACAACATAGAGGGTTCACAATTTCCAAATGTGGCCCTTACTAGTCACTGGTCACTAGCAAGTTGATTTGTTTGGTACAAGGCATAGTGGATTTTTCTTATGCATGATCAGTCCAGGTAGTACCTCGGTGTCCATTTCATCCTTGTCCATCCCAGCCGGTAATTCCCAATCGAAAAAATACAGTAAATTGACAAGTGCATGCTCAAATATACCCGCACCTAAGAGCATGCAGGACAAGTTCTTCTCCCTGCACCGAAAGGAATCAACTCGAAATCATGTCCTTTAAAATCTATTGAGCTTCCTAAAAATCTTTCCGGCATAAACATTTCAGGATCCTTCCAAGTTTCTGGGTCTCTACCAACGGCCCATATGTTAACAAACACTATGGTTTTGGGCAAGATATCGTATCCTTGAACGGTGCATTTTTCAAGAGTTTCGTGGGCAAGCAACAATGGAGCCATGGGACGCAATCGAAATGTTTCTTTCACTACTGCCTTGAGATATTCTAGCTTGGGGAGGTCATTCTCCTCGATAAGATTCTTGGACGGAAACGTATTCCTAAGCTCGTCTTGCGCCTGCTCCATTACGTGAGGATTTCTCACTAATTCTGTCATTGCCCAGACCAACATGGTTGAAATTGTGTCGACTCCTCCTATCATTATGTTCTGCATGAGATAACATATATGTGGACATTATTGTATTGTTTCACATTATCTATGTTATAAGGTTTTTTGTTTGCACTCAAGAACTACGATCTTCTTTTGTTTTTTTTTTTCCCTAGCTAACTTTCAAATTTATGTTTACCTAGCTAATATGTGTTTGAGTGATGTATTTTGTGGATGTTCTCTGAAAACTATAAGATGAAGATAATATCACTGAGTTTTTTGCATTTTGGACCCTGAGATTTAGGGTAATTTATTTTTTGAACCTTTGGTTTTATTATTTATTTTTTGGACCCTAAAGAATATGGGTTGAATAAAAAAGACCTTAAAGTTTGTAGGTTGAAAAAAAAGGCTCGTGTACTGCTTTTTTTTTTAATTCCCATGTTTGAATTTATCTGCCGATTAGTGTCAAACTTCAGGGCTAAGGTTACAACTAACATTAATGCTATAATACACCTTGCTTATTCATGTCGGAATTAATGAGACCCTGAAGTATCCAGGGTCTAAGTAGTTTCGACATGAATAAGAGAGGTGTATTACAACTTTAATATTATTTTTTAACTTAGTCCAGAAGTTTGACGCTAATCGTGAGATAAATTCAAACATGGGAAGAAAAAGAAAAACAGTACACGGGCATTTTTTTTAACCTACAAACTTTAAGGTCTTTTTTTATTCAACCCATAAACATTAAGGTCCAAAAAATAAATAATAACACCAAGGGTTCAAAAAATAAATTACCATATATTTCGGGATCTAAAATGCAAATAACCCTAATTTCACTCATTTCATTTAGAATAATTTATGCACAGTCTTATTGGTCAATAAAAATATGTGTGTCCCTAAATTTCCCCAAAAATCCGGCAAAATAGTAACATTTAGTCTTTGCCTATGTTAAATATATTACACAAACCACAAAGTAAATAAATATAAACTTTCAAAACGTAAAGAGTCAAAAAGTGATTGTGACAAAATTTAGGATAAAAAAGAGTTCGTTTGGCTGGTCAAAAATTTCGGGGAAATGGTCAATTTTCTTGAGTAAACTTATTTTTCCCATTTTTAGATGACTTTGGAAAAATTTTATGGTGGCCCACCATTTCTTATATTTTTCTAGAAAAAATTTCCCTTCGAGAGATACGGAATACGGAAATTTTAATCTTTGTGATAGAATTCCCACCAAACGCTCATGGAATGAAAAATACACCAAGAACTACTTGGTTCCTTTCAATAATTGTTATGTTATCCTTGAGCAGGTCACCTCACTTCAAAAGTAATATTTTTATTATGAGGTAAAAAGAGTAAAAGTTGGAGGATTTTACCATTAATAATGCTTTGATATGATCCAAAGTGAGCTCCAAAGGGAAAGAGCATTCCTTTCGAATCCGAAGAAGAACATCAACAATATCCTCAGGCTCAGATTTACGTTTATTCGAATCAAGATGGTCATCAATGATTTCATTGTAAAATTCGTCCAGACCCTTGCTCAATCTGTCGAGTCTGGAGGATAATCCAGTGAATTTATCAATCCAACCGCCTATGAAAGGAAGGTAATCTGAGAAGAAGCACGACACAAACAGAGCTTGAATTTCATGCATGAACCTATCAAACCTACTCCTTTCCTGTTCTTCGTCCTCGTACCTGCGTATATGCAAACTCACTCCTCACCAAGTGGGAAAAATGATATATACAGATTTTACGAATTGGACAACAATAATGTCTACTATCAATTTGGATTCTAGTGGTCTAAAAAAAATAAAATAAAATTGAATTCTAGTGGTACCAAATCCACTTCCACATTTTTTCTATTTTTTTCATTGCTACTCCATATTGTTTTTGTTTTTTTTCGTTCCTACTCCAAGGAAGGAATGGATCGTAGTTACTAAAGCAACTTTTAAATTATTTTTTTGAAACTCCTAGAAATTAATTATTATGATTTTTTAAAAAGAATAAAAGTGAAAAAATCGTAAAAAAATTGAAAATTTTTTGGGAGAAACGCCGTAAATTCATTAAAAATCATGATAAAATGTTGTACTAAATTTTGAATTAAATGCAATACAAAATCTATGATATTTAGCATATACTCTCGATGCTGTCACACTATAATCCAATTTTATTTTTTTTAGATCACCAGAATCCAAGTTAATAGTAGGGATTATTGTTATCCAATTTATAAAAATGGGGATTATTAGAATCCAATTTTCCTGTGTATATATACATACCTTTTGCCAAAAGCCATCCGACAAATGATGGAGCTAGTAAGACACATGAGCAACTCACTCAAGTTGACAATTTTCCCCTCAGATGAGACAGAAGCAATCTTCTGGATCATTCTAGAAACTTCTTCTTCACGAATCTGAGAAGAAGATTGCACCATCTTGGAGCTAAACAACTGAACAACGCATAGTTTCTTCATCTCTTTGTAGTACTCATTGTAGGGAGAAAACCCCATGTCTTTCCCATCATAAGAAAGTTTCCTCTGGGCTGCTAGTGTAGGCCTACTACAGAAGTTGTGACCCTGTGTTTTGAGGACCTCCTTAGCCAGTGCAGCTGACTGAATCACCACCACTGATCTGCACCCGAATCGCAACGACAAGATCGGGCCGTAGATCTTGCCGAGGTTGAAGAAGTATAGGAAGGGGGCTGACTGGTCGAACTGGTGGAGGTTTCCGATGAGGGGAAGGCCCTTTGGTCCTGGGGGTGGATTGAAATTTCCATGTTTGCTTTGCTTTGAGTAGATGAGAATTATCACAGGGAAGGCGGCTAGAATAAGGAGGAGAAACAACATAACTATTTTGGATCACTCTGATATGGGTAACACTAACTGGTGTTTAGAATTTCTTTTCAACCTTTCAACCACCAATACTAGTGATAAGATATACTTCCTCCGTTCTTTTTTATATATCACTTTAATTATTTGTCATTTCTAATTATTTGTCATTTTATAATCTCAATAGCCTATTAATTATTGACTTTTACTATTTTACCCTTGATAATTATTGTGATAGAATGAGAGCTATATTAAAAAGTAATAAGGTCATTCTAATAATTATCCTCATAACTACATCATAAATGTTAAACACATTAATACTAGCAAATCAATTCCAAATGATAGATAATTTCAAAAAGAGGGAGCAATGAAAGGATGAACCAAGTGGGGTCACATATACCAACCATCAAGAGCAGTAGGGCCACTATGGTAAATATGGTGTATATGGACCGCCCCGTTGAGAAAAATAAATTCTATTATATATGTACATAATTATTAGGAAAAAAAGTATTTATGATAGTTTAACCTCATAAAATTATTCCTTGATGATCAGGCTCTATAAATTACAATTTTAAGGTAAAAAGTTTCAATTTTAAACCTAGTAATCTTATTTTGAAAGAACCTTGGGGGGATGAATAGGGTTATACAATTTCTGCACACTTAGAGTAAAGGACATCTGGTTGCTTAACTTGTTAGGTTAAGAAGCAATAGAATGATATATGAAATAACTGTCTTTATTTAATCAACAATTATCACAATACAGTATAAGAGTACGTAACCTGGTTGCCCAAGGAAAAAAGGACCTTGTTGCGACCGCTAGAAGAGTGCCTTACTGAAGGGCACTTTCAAGGTTCTTGATAGAAACGCACCAACTCAGTTTGGTACAAACACACTTCCATATCCTAGTTCCTTTAAGAATCTATTTCACGACTTGCAACCTTCCTTGGCTTACAAAAAAGCTTTTCACACTCATCTCACAGAGACAATACACTCGGAAATTCTTAGCTAATTTCCTATCACCCGATTTCTTCCTTGGAATCGTTGGCTTCTTCATTCTTTGATTTGATGTTTTTATACTGCAGTTTCGTCGACCGTTTGGAATATATCTTCATGATCTTCCTTCCTTTCTTGCTTCATGATCTTCTTTCCTTGTTTGAAGATTCCTTTCTTTTGTAGTGATTATATCCTTTCACCATCTTCATTCCTTCTTTGAAGTTTTCTTTCTTTTATAGCGATTGTTCCTGCAACATGTGATGTGCTATCTATTAGGCAGAGATTAGGAAGTGAAGTATCGACAATATCATCAAGATATTCTGGAAGTTAACTTCCCTTTAAATTGCTTGTTTGTCTTTCACATCAAAACCTTCCTTCCAGAATGGATGTCCTTGGCCGTGGCTAGATCAACGTCCTTCCTTCTACACAGGGAGGGGTTCTACAATTTCCCCTTTTTCGTGTGAAAGACAAAACAACAATATATACAACATACAACATGTAGGAGCATAGATAGATGTAGCAAAGCAGTTAAGTATTTGACAAACCCAAAAGAAAGGTGTAGTCATTTCCCCCATTTTGGCTTTCACCAAATAAGGAAGCAGGATGAATGTGTTGGCAATACACCCAAAAAAATTCATAGTTTCGAACAAAAAAAAACAAAATCATGAAAAGTTTAGGGAAGGGGTGATAGGCCGCAAGTGCACGGGTGCTCGTGTAGCAAGTATCAAGGTCGATCCCACAGGGACTTTGCTAACTACGCACCAAACTAGCCTCCTAGGTGATTGCTAAATCGGTCGGGTTTAAGATTGAGAATAATTAATTCTAGTTCTAGTCACTAAAAAGGTCAAATAAATCAAATATTCACACATTTCACGAGATCAAATCAATATGAGAAAGACGCGTTCAGGGGATAAAACCTAAGTCACTTTATGAATCAAACAAGTGGATTGAACATGTACGTCACTAATTTGTTACATTTTAGGGTCGACAATCGCATAAATTCTTCCGTAGCGAGCTTTTGGCAATGAAACGGATTGCTTAGTAAAATTGATCTTTTGGACTCTTTATTGTGTCAATTTTATCTAAGTTAAAGATCAAATTATCTAATGACCCCTAATTATAAAGTCTTCTATCTCTAGTTCACTTGATAACCAGTTTAATCCTAAGGGTTCCGATTATCGAATTTCTCCGTTCGGTACTTCACTCAACAATCTATAACCATGCTAATGGTGATCAAGCAAAAGCAATGACATACAAAATCAAAGGATAAATAAAATGCATTCAAACAAGATAAACAAACTTGTTCAATCCAACAATACTCAATCCATAAGAGAAACTTGAAAGGGATTATCCCCCAAACTGAAAGAAACTACTCACTACTCATGTTCAAAACACAAAACATATCAAAATCTATTCTAGAAAGCATGAAATCTAAAAGAAAGTGAAGTAAACCGAGATGGAAATCGTTCCTCGCTTGAATGGTAGTCGGTGGGGACTTTTGCTCCTCCACTTCAATGGATTTCTTGAGAATCGATCTTTGAACTCCATTAAACTCTCTCAATCTTCAACTAAGGATGAATGTGGATGGATTTGTGGAGGAAGGGATGGATGATGGTAGTAGATGGAGATGGATGGTGAATGGGAGTGAATGAATGAAGGTGGATGGTCATTGATGAAACAGGGCCAACACGGACCGTGTTTGTGTCAACACGGGTCTTGTTGATGGTTTCTGGGGAAATTGAGCTCTCTGGAGGCCAACACGGACCGTGTTGATGTCAACACGGGTCGTGTTGGTTCTGGAGTTTTTGGGTCGTCTTGTTTCGGCCATATCTCCTTCGTCCGACGTCCGATTGACTTGGTTCTTGACTTTTCGGAAAGCTCTAGGAGTCTACTTTTCATTGGCATAAGCCTCAAAGTCATAGCATACTTGTGGAAATGATGGTGACTAAAAGAGTGGACATATATCAGTTTTCGCACACTTTCTGCTATTTTATTCATAACTCCATCATCTCAACTCGGAATTGACCTTATAATATATCATCGGAAAGCTCTTTTAGTGATGAATCAAGTAATGGATGTGAGCTTTGGAGTTCATATCACTAATCTGCACAAATTGAACAAAACACACAAAACTCTGTTAAGATAGCGAAATAAAGACATAAAAGATCAATTAAGCACATTAATCCCCAAATTTCACTATCAAAAGGCTCCCAATATATAGTCACTATATGCCCTCATCAAATTCCCCCATGCTTAGTTCTTGCTTGTCCCTAAGCAAGTCCAGACTCACAAAAGAAAAGAAAAGAAAAGAAATAAAAACACGGGGACAATAGACTCAAAAACAAAACAAAACAAAAGACTCAAAATGAAAACAAAGATTTTTATTTATAATCTCCTTAGAAAAGCAGCATCATGATCTTTCAATCAACTAAATCTAATCTAGAACACCCCAAAAGTGAATCAAAGTCCATATACAAGAGAAGGAGAAGCATTGGAAAGATTTATAAGCACTACACTTCTCAAGTTTAAACCAATCATCCCTAATCACAAATGAAGCAAGTAGGCACATGTTTAATAAGAAACTCGGCAGATCGAGAGCAACCTCACTTTTGGGAATGTGGAAACACTCCTCTCATGTGTTTAAATGTGAATAAATCATTGAAGGTTCGCTCAATACTCAAACCAAAGCAACATCCTACCATAAGCTTGCAAAACATCTCAATTCTCTACCGCTAATATGCAATGCACAATGACAATCAAGAGGACTTTCAAAAGGGTTGTAATGGGGCTAAGGTTAAGGGTAAGAATTTGAAATATATTTGCGGAAGTGGAGCTAAAAACCCAAGCTTGGAGCATAAACCTCACCAAATTTGCACAAACAAAACTTTCACACCTTATATTCACTACAACGCATCCCATAATCAAGTGGAAATCGCCTCAAATCAAAGAAAATAAACTAACAAACTACTAAATACTTTATTTCTGCCTTTTTTTCATTCTTTTTGTTTCTCTTTTTGCTTTTTTTTGTTTTTTTCTTTTTATTTTTCTAAATGAACTACAACTCAAAACAAATAAATATACAATTATAAGGCAAATTTCCACCTCAACCCATATCAAGCTACAATGGGGAGCAATCTCATGATATTCAACTTCACAACATCCCCAACAAAACCAAACGACAAAAACACCATAATAAACCCAACTCTTCACACTCTAACACTCCAAGCATAGGCTTAAGGGTAGGAAATTCAATATTCAGCCATGGCTTTTAATATAGGTAATCAAAAGAAAGAGTGATACAAGGCTAAAAGAGGGTTAAAGGCGGATTTTAACATGTAAAGGGTGGCTATTTGGCTATGTAGCTAAAATATATATAACAATGTCTCTATCATATTATCATAGTGCAATGCATGATGCAATTTCAAAGAGATGCAAAGCAAGTTCTAGAGAATGAAACTAAGGATGAGTCACACATGGAAAACATGAGACTAATAAAAATGATTAGTCATTTTAAGGCTGTGTGGTCTCACGGGTAAAAGCTCTCAAATAAACCTAGCTCAAATAGATGTATATGCCAAACTCATTCCAAAAGATCATAAAAGGGCAATCAATCATCACTTTCAAAATGCAATGCTCAACTTACTAAGCTTTCACAAACTCTTTTTATGACTTTAATTCACAAATGGGCTACTCAAGATTAAATCTAGTTAAAAGAAAACCTAGACTTTTTCCCTCAATTTTTTAATTTTTCTAATTTTCTGATTTTTTGGAATTTTTTTTTCTCAAAATAAAAACTAAAACTAAACTAAATGCAAACCTAGAAAATAAAACAAACTAAAAACTAAGAAAAAAAGAAAATAAAAATCAAGGATGAATCTAACTAATGCAACTAGGTGGATGCAATTATTTATAAATAAACAAAACCAAAAAACTAAGAAAAACAAACAAAAACAAACTCAAGACACTACTACACATTTATACAATTTCCCCCATGCTTGGACAAAGCATTGCCCTCAATGCAAGCACATTCAAATAAATTGAAAAAGGGGAAATAAGGAAAGATCTCACCAGGTTAGGTGCTGGATGCACCTAAACTATCGCCTCTTCAAGAATGGGGCGAATGGAGCATCAGCCGCTCCATCAAGAACTCAAGACTAGGGCCATTACTTCAGATGCCGTCAATGCCCTTAGAAGCTTGTCAAACTCTTCAGCATGCGGTTTACAAGCTTGCAAATAAGAAAGCAACAAAAGAGTTATAGCAGAAAATGTAAGTATCGCTTTCTTAAATAGATCAAAGGCCTTAGAAAAATCAAAAGAATCAAAATAAGTTGTCCACATGAGTTTTCTAGGCAAGTCCTCTAGGTAAATACAATATGGATCAAGAGAGGAATGGTACCCTCTTAATGTACCTATGGACATATAAAGAATATTGTTGTTCCCCTCAAGCATATCACAAGAATTAACCACATAGCCCACATCAACGTGAACACATATGGTCTATTCAACAAAAGCGGGTTCATTTAGGCACTTAGGGGAATAGGAAGGTGGTGAACAAGGAGTAGAAACATTGAATAAGACATGGGAAGTAGGGAGTATAACATCATCAAATTCTTTGCTTGAAGGACCTAATCCACCCACAACCCCCTCACAAGCTTCCTCATCAATAGTATCAATTGACCCATGAGAAAAATCATCATCATACCTAGTATCAAACCCATGGGATTCACTCACCTTAAACCCCGTCGATTGAGAAAAAGGGAAGGGTATATCATGAAAAGCAAACACACCATCAGTAGTGTCTCTAGGTAAGCTAGGATGGGAATGAGCAACAATTGGCAAAGATGACTCAGAAAGGTCAACTATTTCCCCTAGATTAGCTTCTAATTTATCTTGTTGCTCTAGCATTGCCCTCATTAAAAACACAAGTCTGGCTAAACCAAGGCATGTAGAATCATCATGGTCAAGAGAACAACATAAACGACAAGGAGACAAACAATGGGGTTGAGTATATAATCTAGCATGAGATGCACAAGGATTAGAGTAAGAGTAACCAGATGCACAAAAAGAATTCTCAAAATAAAGTGTATCACGTGCAAGCCACTCAAGCAAACTCCAAGCTTCATCAACAGTTCTAGCATAAAAACCAAAATACTCTAATAGAGTACGAGTCTCACTATTCACTCCCTCAACAACAATATCAAGAATATCTGATTTCCCAGGCTCAACACCACATGGAACAGGGCAAGCAAGTAATCGCTCAAAATAGCGCCAAAAGAACTCCTGCTCAAATTGGGAGAAATAGATAATTGCCATTTTTTTGAATTTTTTTTTGAGAAAAACAATGAAAACGAGAAAAACAAAAAGAAAAATGATCTAGTCAATCTAAGGATATTCGTTCGGTGGCGGCTAGGGACAAAGTCCCCGGCAACGGCGCCAAAAACTTGATAGGCCGCAAGTGCACGGGTGCTCGTGTAGCAAGTATCAAGGTCGATCCCACAGGGACTTTGCTAACTACGCACCAAACTAGCCTCCTAGGTGATTGCTAAATCGGTCGGGTTTAAGATTGAGAATAATTAATTCTAGTTCTAGTCACTAAAAAGGTCAAATAAATCAAATATTCACACATTTCACGAGATCAAATCAATATGAGAAAGACGCGTTCAGGGGATAAAACCTAAGTCACTTTATGAATCAAACAAGTGGATTGAACATGTACGTCACTAATTTGTTACATTTTAGGGTCGACAATCGCATAAATTCTTCCGTAGCGAGCTTTTGGCAATGAAACGGATTGCTTAGTAAAATTGATCTTTTGGACTCTTTATTGTGTCAATTTTATCTAAGTTAAAGATCAAATTATCTAATGACCCCTAATTATAAAGTCTTCTATCTCTAGTTCACTTGATAACCAGTTTAATCCTAAGGGTTCCGATTATCGAATTTCTCCGTTCGGTACTTCACTCAACAATCTATAACCATGCTAATGGTGATCAAGCAAAAGCAATGACATACAAAATCAAAGGATAAATAAAATGCATTCAAACAAGATAAACAAACTTGTTCAATCCAACAATACTCAATCCATAAGAGAAACTTGAAAGGGATTATCCCCCAAACTGAAAGAAACTACTCACTACTCATGTTCAAAACACAAAACATATCAAAATCTATTCTAGAAAGCATGAAATCTAAAAGAAAGTGAAGTAAACCGAGATGGAAATCGTTCCTCGCTTGAATGGTAGTGGGGACTTTTGCTCCTCCACTTCAATGGATTTCTTGAGAATCGATCTTTGAACTCCATTAAACTCTCTCAATCTTCAACTAAGGATGAATGTGGATGGATTTGTGGAGGAAGGGATGGATGATGGTAGTAGATGGAGATGGATGGTGAATGGGAGTGAATGAATGAAGGTGGATGGTCATTGATGAAACAGGGCCAACACGGACCGTGTTTGTGTCAACACGGGTCTTGTTGATGGTTTCTGGGGAAATTGAGCTCTCTGGAGGCCAACACGGACCGTGTTGATGTCAACACGGGTCGTGTTGGTTCTGGAGTTTTTGGGTCGTCTTGTTTCGGCCATATCTCCTTCGTCCGACGTCCGATTGACTTGGTTCTTGACTTTTCGGAAAGCTCTAGGAGTCTACTTTTCATTGGCATAAGCCTCAAAGTCATAGCATACTTGTGGAAATGATGGTGACTAAAAGAGTGGACATATATCAGTTTTCGCACACTTTCTGCTATTTTATTCATAACTCCATCATCTCAACTCGGAATTGACCTTATAATATATCATCGGAAAGCTCTTTTAGTGATGAATCAAGTAATGGATGTGAGCTTTGGAGTTCATATCACTAATCTGCACAAATTGAACAAAACACACAAAACTCTGTTAAGATAGCGAAATAAAGTCATAAAAGATCAATTAAGCACATTAATCCCCAAATTTCACTATCAAAAGGATCCCAATATATAGTCACTATATGCCCTCATCAAATTCCCCCATGCTTAGTTCTTGCTTGTCCCCAAGCAAGTCCAGACTCGCAAAAGAAAAGAAAAGAAAAGAAATAAAAACACGGGGACAATAGACTCAAAAACAAAACAAAACAAAAGACTCAAAATGAAAACAAAGATTTTTATTTATAATCTCCTTAGAAAAGCAGCATCATGATCTTTCAATCAACTAAATCTAATCTAGAACACCCCAAAAGTGAATCAAAGTCCATATACAAGAGAAGGAGAAGCATTGGAAAGATTTATAAGCACTACACTTCTCAAGTTTAAACCAATCATCCCTAATCACAAATGAAGCAAGTAGGCACATGTTTAATAAGAAACTCGGCAGATCGAGAGCAACCTCACTTTTGGGAATGTGGAAACACTCCTCTCATGTGTTTAAATGTGAATAAATCATTGAAGGTTCGCTCAATACTCAAACCAAAGCAACATCCTACCATAAGCTTGCAAAACATCTCAATTCTCTACCGCTAATATGCAATGCACAATGACAATCAAGAGGACTTTCAAAAGGGTTGTAATGAGGCTAAGGTTAAGGGTAAGAATTTGAAATATATTTGCGGAAGTGGAGCTAAAAACCCAAGCTTGGAGCATAAACCTCACCAAATTTGCACAAACAAAACTTTCACACCTTATATTCACTACAACGCATCCCATAATCAAGTGGAAATCGCCTCAAATCAAAGAAAATAAACTAACAAACTACTAAATACTTTATTTCTGCCTTTTTTTCATTCTTTTTTTCTCTTTTTGCTTTTTTTGTTTTTTCTTTTTTTTTTCTAAATGAACTACAACTCAAAACAAATAAATATACAATTATAAGGCAAATTTCCACCTCAACCCATATCAAGCTACAATGGGGAGCAATCTCATGATATTCAACTTCACAACATCCCCAACAAAACCAAACGACAAAAACACCATAATAAACCCAACTCTTCACACTCTAACACTCCAAGCATAGGCTTAAGGGTAGGAAATTCAATATTCAGCCATGGCTTTTAATATAGGTAATCAAAAGAAAGAGTGATACAAGGCTAAAAGAGGGTTAAAGGCGGATTTTAACATGTAAAGGGTGGCTATTTGGCTATGTAGCTAAAATATATATAACAATGTCTCTATCATATTATCATAGTGCAATGCATGATGCAATTTCAAAGAGATGCAAAGCAAGTTCTAGAGAATGAAACTAAGGATGAGTCACACATGGAAAACATGAGACTAATAAAAATGATTAGTCATTTTAAGGCTGTGTGGTCTCACTGTAAAAGCTCTCAAATAAACCTAGCTCAAATAGATGTATATGCCAAACTCATTCCAAAAGATCATAAAAGGGCAATCAATCATCACTTTCAAAATGCAATGCTCAACTTACTAAGCTTTCACAAACTCTTTTTATGACTTTAATTCACAAATGGGCTACTCAAGATTAAATCTAGTTAAAAGAAAACCTAGACTTTTTCCCTCAATTTTTTAATTTTTCTAATTTTCTGATTTTTTGGAATTTTTTTTTCTCAAAATAAAAACTAAAACTAAACTAAATGCAAACCTAGAAAATAAAACAAACTAAAAACTAAGAAAAAAAAGAAAATAAAAATCAAGGATGAATCTAACTAATGCAACTAGGTGGATGCAATTATTTATAAATAAACAAAACCAAAAAACTAAGAAAAACAAACAAAAACAAACTCAAGACACTACTACACATTTATACAATTTCCCCCATGCTTGGACAAAGCATTGCCCTCAATGCAAGCACATTCAAATAAATTGAAAAAGGGGAAATAAGGAAAGATCTCACCAGGTTAGGTGCTGGATGCACCTAAACTATCGCCTCTTCAAGAATGGGGCGAATGGAGCATCAGCCGCTCCATCAAGAACTCAAGACTAGGGCCATTACTTCAGATGCCGTCAATGCCCTTAGAAGCTTATCAAACTCTTCAGCATGCGGTTTACAAGCTTGCAAATAAGAAAGCAACAAAAGAGTTATAGCAGAAAATGTAAGTATCGCTTTCTTAAATAGATCAAAGGCCTTAGAAAAATCAAAAGAATCAAAATAAGTTGTCCACATGAGTTTTCTAGGCAAGTCTTCTAGGTAAATACAATATGGATCAAGAGAGGAATGGTACCCTCTTAATGTACCTATGGACATATAAAGAATATTGTTGTTCCCCTCAAGCATATCACAAGAATTAACCACATAGCCCACATCAACGTAAACACATATGGTCTCTTCAACAAAAGCGGGTTCATTTAGGCACTTAGGGGAATAGGAAGGTGGTGGACAAGGAGTAGAAACATTGAATAAGACATGGGAAGTAGGGAGTATAACATCATCAAATTCTTTGCTTGAAGGACCTAATCCACCCACAACCCCCTCACAAGCTTCCTCATCAATAGTATCAATTGACCCATGAGAAAAATCATCATCATACCTAGTATCAAACCCATGGGATTCACTCACCTTAAACCCCGTCGACTGAGAAAAAGGGAAGGGTATATCATGAAAAGCAAACACACCATCAGTAGTGTCTCTAGGTAAGCTAGGATGGGAATGAGCAACAATTGGCAAAGATGACTCAGAAAGGTCAACTATTTCCTCTTGATTAGCTTCTAATTTATCTTGTTGCTCTAGCATTGCCCTCATTAAAATCACAAGTCTGGCTAAACCAGGGCATGTAGAATCATCATGGTCAAGAGAACAACATAAACGACAAGGAGACAAACAATGGGGTTGAGTATATAATCTAGCATGAGATGCACAAGGATTAGAGTAAGAGTAACCAGATGCACAAAAAGAATTCTCAAAATAAAGTGTATCACGTGCAAGCCACTCAAGCAAACTCCAAGCTTCATCAACAGTTCTAGCATAAAAACCAAAATACTCTAATAGAGTACGAGTCTCACTATTCACTCCCTCAACAACAATATCAAGAATATCTGATTTCCCAGGCTCAACACCACATGGAACAGGGCAAGCAAGTAATCGCTCAAAATAGCGCCAAAATAACTCCTGCTCAAATTGGGAGAAATAGATTAATTGCCATTTTTTTGAATTTTTTTTTGAGAAAAACAATGAAAACGAGAAAAACAAAAAGAAAAATGATCTAGTCAATCTAAGGATATTCGTTCGGTGGCGGCTAGGGACAAAGTCCCCGGCAACGGCGCCAAAAACTTGATAGGCCGCAAGTGCACGGGTGCTCGTGTAGCAAGTATCAAGGTCGATCCCACAGGGACTTTGCTAACTACGCACCAAACTAGCCTCTTAGGTGATTGCTAAATCGGTCGGGTTTTAGATTGAGAATAATTAATTCTAGTTCTAGTCACTAAAAAGGTCAAATAAATCAAATATTCACACATTTCACAAGATCAAATCAATATGAGAAAGACGCGTTCAGGGGATAAAACCTAAGTCACTTTATGAATCAAACAAGTGGATTGAACATGTATCGACCGTTTGGAATATATCTTCATGATCTTCCTTCCTTTCTTGCTTCACGATCTTCTTTTCTTCTTTGAAGTTTCCTTTCTTTTGCAGCGATTGTATCCTTTCACGATCTTCATTCCTTCTTTGAAGTTTCCCTTCTTTTGTAGCCATTGTTTCCTGCAACATGAGATGTGCTATCTATTAGGCAGAGATTAGGAAGTGAAGTATCAACAAAATCATCAAGATATTCTGGCAGTTAACTTCCCTTTAAATTGCTTTTTGTCTTTCACATCAAAACCTTCCTTCCAGAATGGATGTCCTTGGCTGTGGCTAGATCAACGCTCTTCGTTCAGCATAAGGAAGGGTTCTACATATTTTTTTGACATTAATAGGCCTATTTTTACGTTAATCTATAAATTACCATTCAATAATCTTAAAATTTATTTTTTACGTTAATCTTAAAAAAATATTTATAAATCCACCCATATTATCTCTCTCTTTATGATGAAATTAATAAATTATTATGAAATGAAGAGAAAGAAATTCTATAAAGAAAAAAGAAGATAATGAAAGGAAACAAAAATGTCATGTTGGAAAACAAGTGGGATAGATCATACAGATATCATAAATTTTACATATGTGACATGACATGTATATAGTTTTGGGAGAAAATCTTACTCTTCATCTTCAAATCTAATGCCATATTATTAAATTATGGTTGATAAAGAAATTTCGGTTGTCTTGTGTATAGTTGTTAAACTGAGATCGTACATACACAAAGGAATCCAAACATATTGTTAGCCATTTACGAAAAGTTTGCAATAAGAACTAACCTAACACACTATATATATAATTATGCGACAATAGTGTGAATGTCTATACTTTTTAGACACTTTTTCTTAATGAAGAAATATTCTTAGTAATGAAATATTCTTAGTAGTGAAATATTCTTATCGATTAAGAGCCCTTGTATTATAAATACGTCATTGATGGCAATACTAAGTTGACCACTTTCTTTCTTTTCAACTCTCCTGTCTCCATTCTTTCTTCTTCAGTTTTATCCAATGATAGAAAAAGATTTTACCGAATTCCTTTTCTGCATTTACGATCAAATTGTGTCAAGGACTTTGTTAACCTTAATTATGGATTTTGCCACAATTTGATTAAAATTTGATTAAGGATCTATTTCACGATCAAATTGCGTTTACGATCAAATTGTGGTTAACACAAAATCGTTAAGAGGATATTTTAATTCCTGTCTCCATTCTTTGAAGAGTTTTTTTTTTTTATAATCCTTATTCTTTGAAGAGTTTGAGAGGGAATCAAATAGTAGATTAGTTAGCCGCCTCTTTTATAATTCCTTAGCTGCCAAGGACTTTGTTAACCTTAATTTATTATGTACATTAGCCCTGTACTATAAATAGAGCCTAGGAGCTAGGTTTATGGGGGTGCAATTAAGAGTTTCATCTGACCACAAGAGATTGATGTTTGATCTCATTTCGAGTCGAATTGTTACCGTTAATAAGGGTTTTTGCTTGTTTTAATCCCCTAATTATGAATAAGTTATGATGATTTTGTATTTTGTAGGATAAATCAACAGAAAACGGAAAAAGGTAACCAAAAGTGCTGAAAAATACATTGTCCATAGCAAAAACAGGTCCAACATCGTAACATGGACCGTGTTAGATATATGAAACTCAAAGAGTGAGAATGAAGCAAACAGTGACAACCACGTGCGACCCATGTCAAGAACCACGGACCGTGGTGGGTCAACACGGACTGTGTTGGCCTGCCACGGACCGTGTTGAAACGAGGAATTTGAAGAATCGAAGCGAGTGAAACACTGCACATCACGGGCTGTCTGTGGCAGCCAACACGGACCGTGTTGGCTGGCGCTTCCGATTTTTTTTCGTGGCGGTTGTTAGGGTTTTTCTTGAAAAGTTATTATTTTTGTTTCCTTCCGTAGGCTTTGGTATATATACATATACATAATACATTAGCTTTTTCATTCATTAGCTTTTTCAATTATTAGTTAGAGAATTAGTTTTAGAATTAGTTTTTCTAGCATGGAGTTTTCTTTAAGTTTTCGATTGTAAGTTACATTTTTCTAAGATTAATCCAAGTAATTTCTTCAAATTCTTGTTCTCTTTCGTTTTCTTGTATTTTCAATTTTATTAGTGTTAGTTCCCACAAATCCCACTTTTTTAGTGAAGAGGAGGATTAAGGTTCCTCGAATCCTCCCTTTAGGTGAGGATTCGAGCAGTCTTAGTAATCCAAATCACGCTTTTTCTTGTTTGTTCGGGAGAAGTTTCGTGATTCAAGATTCAAAGTTCAAGATTCAATATTAGTACAATGCATTCTAGGTATAATCTCTTTTCTTTGAATTCAGTATTAAATTCAGTTTTTACATTCGTGGTTATTAGCATTCTTTCTTGATTGTGTGTTTGTTTTCTTGTTTAGTTTGTTGTTCTTGTTCTAGTGGTTAGGGTTTGTTCTTAATTTCTTGTCTTCTTTAGTTTCCATTGTTTTCAATTCATAATTAGTTTAGTTTAAATTATTTACCGCTTCATGCAATTTGAAACCTTACCAAACCAATTTCCTGAAAACCTGACACACCATCCCTGTGGATACGACTACCCCTACTTTTTATCCCAAATACCACAACCGAACAATGGGCCGTTGCCGAGGATGACGTTATTTGGTATATTAAGTTATTGGTTTGTGCGTAAATAGTTTATTGCTTTCTTAGTTGTAATTTAATTCAAAAAAAAATGTGAACATAAAAATTGAAAAAAAAATTTTAAAAAGAGAGTTATGGCTAGTCCCCGACTTCCCCAATTTGAGCATGAAATATTTTGAAGATATTTTGCTAGATTACATGATTATCTTGCTCAATGTGAATTGTATAGTATCTTTTATGATACATTAGATCTTTTGGGAATTGTGCATGAGGCGGTGAATTATGAGACCCGTAATCTTTTCGAATTTTATGGGTTTTCTAATTTAGGAGAGAGGTTGTTTGGGAATTTCTTGAATGGTTGTCTAGGGACACTTATGAGGTTGAACAACAAAATTCTCCCTTTGACCCCCATATTCCAAATTTTGCACCACCCTTGGAGACCTTAACTGAACAATCATGTCAATATCCCCTATATTTTGATGATCAATCTTATGGTAGGGATTATGTAGAAAACTCTTACGATCCTCCCCCATGTGATGTTGTTGAGTCTCATCCTTTCATTTGTGCTCACATTGTGAATCTTCGTGGCATGATTCTGACTCTTATGGTTGGGTTTCCATACGAGCTAAAGTGAATGAATTCTTTGCGACAATGAATGAGTACACACATGAAATTTTACATGAGACTAACCCTAGGGTAGAACTTCTTCTTCACAAGTGATTGATTTGATAGCTGAAGTAGGATATTCATCATCTTTGAGTCCTGAATTGCATGATAATTCTCTTTTGTATAATTCTGATGAGGATGATGCCTACTATAATGAACCTCGTTTTGCATGCATCGAGCTTATGAAACCCTTAGCTGCATCTAGAGAGCGTGAGAAAAATTGTGATTTTGTGTGTGATGATGTAGAACTTGATGAAAACATGTTAGATGATGAACCATTGTCCATGCCTTTGTGTGAAGAAAAGGTTGAGTCTAATGACTGCCATGATACTTGTGATGTAACTGAACATGATCTTGTTGAGAGTGAAATTGAACCCTTTGTGATTGAATGTATGCTTGATACTGAATTATTCACTTTCATTAAGGATCATTGTATTAATGAGGCATTATATACCCTTTTCTGTGAATCCATTGAAAATAATGTGAAATCTTGTGATGATGTACTTGAGTATTTGGAGATTGATCCTAAGTGTTTGAACTTCGTTTGTGACAATGATATTTTTGATGGTGATATGCTTTATGAGTCGTTGTGGAGCGTGTCGCGGTGGAAGTATTGATGATTTAGCTTGAGTTGGAACTTTGATGCAACAATCGAGCAAAACTTGAACAATAAGGATGGATATGACCTTGAGCTAGGTAATCCACAACTCTAGGCCTCACACCCCACCATGACTATCATAGGTAATCCACTAGATAATCACTAAAGGAATGACTTGCTAACACCACCATTAACAAATGGATAAAGTAAGAACAAGATTTTAGGAGAGAAAAGGGAGAAACTCTAACATTGCATTAGCAAATCATTCATAAACATAAGCTGCCTTGGAAAATGGAAACAACAAGCTATTTATATTAAACAAGATGTAAGTTAAAACTTAGCCTAAAAAAAACGCCGCAGCACGCGCATGCCGCAGACCTGTCGCGGACGCGCCATTGGTGGTCGCGGGCGCGACCGTCCCCTCACTCGGCACCTTGTCATCCATACATTGGAGGTCGCGGCGCTCTGATTTCGTCGCGCGGCGACGGCGTGACAGACAAGGACTCGTGACACCGCATTTCGACGAGCGCGACCAAAGTCTGGGGCAGTTTTCTTCTTCCAACTTCAAACGCGCATAACTTCTTCATCCGGGCTTTGTTTTAGACCCATAAGATATCGATGGAAAGCACTCGGTGTTTGATTTAAGCTCCGAAAATTTGAGACCCATCCGAGTTAAATTGAAGGAGTTATGACCCAAAGAGTGAAGGCGCATCCATTCCAACAACCGACGTTGACCCTTTTCTGCTTATTCTTGCCGAAGGAGTCCGAACCCTTTTAAAGTCCCAAAGTAGGTCCCGATAAAGACCCATAGCTCCACTCCCATGGTCCGGGATCCCATTTGAAGTGGATACCACACCCGGTGATGACCCGAATACGACTCCAAGGCCCCAAGTCCCCCTTGAAATGGACTCCACACCCGATCTTGGAGTTGTTTCGCTCGTGTTCTCGGGAGAGGGTGTAGATAGGCTTGAAGGTCATGGGTTTTGGGGATCGGGACCCATCCTGATACGCTTCATACTCTCCTTCTTTAAAAAAAGTTGCCCTCAACTGTTGGGAGTTAAAATGAATGCGCATTCCATGGCTTGGCCAGCCGTTGCATGAACCCTCCAATAAACCAATGATGACCACGCTATGAACTCCACCCTTCTTGAACAAATAGGAATTCTTGAAGAAGTTTGGGGGTGAAGGGTAAAGGACGAAAGTGGATTCATTTTTTGGAGTTAGGGAACGCTCAACCTCACCAAGCTTGCTACTCGGTAAAGACAAAGCTATGGTTCGCTTGCCCTCACCAAGAGCACACTCATCCCGTGTTTCGCTCAATAGGAGGTTCCGCAACTCACTTCCCACCCAGGTTTTGTTTTGATATGGGTTTAAGGCATTCAAGCAAAAAAAGCCAAGTATATGATCTTCGCTCAACACACAATGCCACGAACATTGCACACCGAATTTCCAGTAACACTCAGTCAACAACGAATCCTCAAAAAACCAATGTCGTCCAAATATCATGTATGGCATATTCACATAGTTCACATCACAACGATCAACATGTAAGCAATATTCATCGAAGGATGACACAAATGAAGAGCTCAAAAACTTAGGTTGAACTAGAATCAAGGCATCACCAATCCCAACTTCGCCACTAAATAACAAACGAACACCAAGATCCCTAGCATGCCCTTCAAAATATAGAGAATTTTCGATCGAGGACACCACATGCTCATCATAGAACTTATCACGTCAACAAACAACATCAAACAACCAATGCATCTCATATATCGTGCACGACTCACCCAAAGGCCTTATATCGCAACATTCAACATCCAAGCAAGTCTCAATGAACTTCATAGGTGAGTTTGAAGTTACCTCATCGGCTCATAAGGGAGATCATAAATGACTTGGTCGTGAGAGGTTTGGTGACAACTCCGTTGTTGCGTGACTCCTCCAAAAGTGATGTCGCGATGATCATCGGAGCCTCTTGTTAGGATTCTTTGTTGAGGACGAGAGGAAGGGCAAGATCGATGTTCTCTTTCTCCCCTTGGCATGGAACTTCATCAAGTTCACTATGTACTTCAAGAAGCTCGAGAGATTTCCCTTCAACGGCCTCAAGGACAATAACTGCGTCCATTGAACTTTCCTTTTTCTCAACCTCCTCAAACATTCCAAGTGTGGAAGTGAGGTTTTGCTCATCAACACCTTCTACCATGTCACTAGTATACTCTTCCACACCAAAAGATTCCTCAATTCAAGCTTCAACCATAGCCATTTTTGGACATTGCAAAGAGTCGTGTCCCACATGTCGACATTTGACACACTTTCGGGTCGTGATGGTCGTTAGCGGGGAATAGTAGAATGGCTTCTCAATCGTTTCCCTTCGATAATGGCGTCGAGGTGAACCTCTATCATCGTCACTTGACTCGTAGGAGGGAGGAGGACGGATAGGGATACGGGTGGACCTCCTTCGTTCGTTTCGGGGTGGACCTTGACGTTCTCGGATGAGATTGTCCATTCGCGCAACAAGTGCTTCCATGTTGCACTCGGCGGTAGAGAACCGATTGTCGAAAGAAGTGAATCGATCATCGATAGTGGAGAATCGATTCTCGATAGTCCAAATTAGAGGACTACTCCGGTGGCTTGGTTCCTCTCGATCGGAAATAACTTAGTCGTCCATATCGAGGGAAGGGTGAAGGACGGTATGTGTTTGGGATATTTTGTTGAGTTTGGGGGTTTTCTTGTAGTTGGCTTGTGTTTGGCTAAGGGTTCTTTGTGTTTTTCTCACTTGAGCATTTTATCGAACACCTTGCGGACACAAATTTTCCAACTCTTCCTCAAAGCTCCAATATGCATCAAAATCAACAAACACAATGCAATAACAACTTCTCCAACACACTTTGATAGCAAGGGGGTTGGGGGTCACCAATATTTGCATGCGATTCACATAACCCAACATTAGAGAACTATACTATCAAGAACAATGGAAAAACTCAAGCTTGATGAAAAACCTTGGGCTTTGATACCAAATGGATCGTGGCGCGGTGGGAGTATTGATGATTTAGCTTGAGTTGGAACTTTGATGCAACAATCGAGCAAAACTTGAACAATAAGAAAGGATATGACCTTGAACTAGGTAATCCACAACTCTAGACCTCACACCCCACCATGACTATCATAGGTAATCCATTAGATAATCACTAAAGGAATGACTTGCTAAAACCACCATTAACAAATGGATAAAGTAAGAACAAGATTTTGAGAGAGAAAAGGGAGAAACCCTAACATTGCATTAGCAAATCATTCATAAACATAAGCTGCCTTGGAAAATGGGAAAAACAAGCTATTCATACTCAACAAGATTTAAGCCAAAACTTAGCCTAAAAGCGGCTGCAAAGACGCGACGCGCACTGTCGCGCGCCGCTTCGACTTGGCACCCTGTCATCCATACATTGGAGGTCGCGGGCGCTACAAGATTCGTCGCGGGTGCGACGACCAAGACTGGACAAGTACTCGGGCGTGACACCAGACAACTCGGGCGCGAGAAAAGTCTGGGGCAGTTTTCTTCTGCCGACTTCAAACGCGCGTAACTTCTTCATCCGGGCTCCATTTTGAGCCCATAAGATATCGATGGAAAGCTCTCGGTGTGTACTTTATGCTCCCAAAATTTGAGACCCATAAAAGATAAATTGAAGGAGTTATGACCCAAAGAGTGAAGGTGCATCCATTCCGACAACCCACGTTGACCCTTTTCCGCTAATTCTTGACGGACTCCGAACCCTTTTAAAGGCCCGAAGTAGGTCTCGCTGAAGACTTTTAGCTCCACTCCCATGGTCCAGGATCCCATTTGAAGTGGATACCACACCCGGTGATGACCCGAATACGACTCCAAAGCCCCGGGTCCCCCTTGAAATGGACTCCACACCCGATCTTGGAGTTGTTTCGCTCGTGTTCTCGAGAGGGGGTGCAGGCAGACTTGAAGGTCATGGATTTTGGGGATCGGGACCCATCCCGATACGCTCCACGTTGTTTGCTTCCAAGTCTTTACATGAGGAAGTTAAGGAGTGTATTGTATTGCCCCCTCCCGTTGATTTGCATACTCAATCTCCATTTACAAGTCAATGAGAGGATTCATTTATCATATCTCGATTTATGTGCCTAGGAAAGTTGTGTACATTCCTGTAGTCCGTTATTTCACTGACTTTTCTAAGGCATTCGATAAACTGTTAAGAGCACTAACGTTTGGTGATGGAATTTTGAGATTGTGCTCTTATGTTCACCACTCTGAGATGCATTCAAGAATGCATGACTTGTTACTACGGGCATTGAATGGTTCTGAGATGGTACCCGATATCTTGAGGTGAGATGGAGTGGCTGATGCTCCATAGATGATTTTATTATTCTGAGACTTCATTGTTTGGGTATATTCAGTACCCAACCAGGTAATATCTTTCCTTGTCTTCTTATTACAGTTAGTGAGTTGGCTTTCTTTTCTTCTTTTATTTTCTTTTGGTGTGTTCTTGAATTCTTTTGGGTGCTTGCTTACCTTTATTTCTATTCCGATGAGGACATTGTTAACCTTTTTGTGTGGAAGTGGGGGTGGCATGCATGCCGGCTTGTGTTTTTCTTTTCTTTTGAGTTTTTCTTTTGTGTGTGGTGTCACCTTATTAACAATGAGGATATTGTAGAGTTTTTGTGTGGGAGTGGGGTGGCACAAGTGCCTTACCAATTTTTGGAAGAGAAATAACTTTAGTTACCATTGAAATTAGGCGAAATATTTATCGGCTAGAGGTAGTTTGTATGTATGGTTTTGTCGTTGATTGCTAGAATATTGCAATTTCTTAGTTAGGAATAGTTAATGAATGCTTGATAGGCTTTAGGCTTGATTGTTGCTTTTCCTAAACATAATAACCTCGCCTATATTTGTAACAATGTCGTATCCTTAGAAAATCACTTCTAGGTTGGTTAATGTGATGGTCTTGGTTTAGGAGGAAAGTTTTAGCTTCTTGAATATCCATGCTCTAAATAAAGAAAAACTAAAAAAATTGGAAAAATAAAAAAAATTTAGTACACCTACATGGGTTGGTATGAGTGGTATGGCGCTCTTACCCCTTAAGCACTTCGTTTGTGTATGGAGTAGCCTGTGTTGGGAGGGTAAACCCCATTCATGAGCCGTTTAATTCCTGAAAATACTACCACAAAAAATAGTGATCTAAGAAAATCTGAAAATGTTGGTTCACCCACATAGATTGGTATGAGTGGTGCGACACTCATATCCCTTAAGCACCTTGTATGTGTATGGAAAAGATCTATGTAGGAAGAGTAGACCCATTTCAAGGCCGTTCAATTCTCGGAAAACCCAACATAAAAAAGACTAATGGTAATAAATGTGGAACCTTTATCTATGTAAACTTCGACCCTCACCAAGACAAGGGCGATACTAAATAGAGAGGGGAACCACCAATAATTCATTAAATAAGAGCGTGGGTGTTTGAATAGTTATTTCTAACTGATTGAACCTTGACTTGAACAAAAACAAGCCGGAAACACTGCACTTGAGCATGAGGAACCCATCAAGCTTATGCATGAGTGAGGTGAAAATTGTAAAGTCTAGTAACAATCTTGCTTATTGCCTTGATAGTGCTTGTTAATTGTTCTGAGATGAGTGAATGCATTGTTTGAGTAGTTAGCTTCGTGACCGTGTGTGTCAACCTCCTTTGTGCTAATCCTTTTCTTGATTTCGCCTCTTATCTTTACGAAGTGTTTCTCATCCCTTCTTTTTCTTTAGTTTTTTGAGTTTTCTTTCTCTTCTCTTCTTTTCTTTTCTTTCTTTTTCTTTTCTTTTCCTTTGCTTTTGTAGGTAGAGCGTCTATAAACCCTCATAACACCTTCCTCGTCCACTTGGGCTGCCAAGGGGTTTAAACAGCTTGTTGCATATGCTAAATGCAACCGTGATTCCTACGAAAGTGAGTTAGGATACTTTATTTTTCTTTTTCTTCTTTGTTTTAGTTTACTCGGGGCGAGCAAACCTTTGTGTGGGAATGTTGTTCGGTCTCATTTTGAGCTGAATTGATACCGTTAATAGATGTTTTTGCTTGTTTTAATCCCCTAATTATGAATAAGTTACGATAATTTTGTGTTTTGTAGGATAAATCAAAGGAAAACGGAAAAAGGGAACCAAAAGTGCTGAAAAATCCATCGTCCATAGCAAAAACATGTCCAACACGGACCGTGTCATCCTAACACGGACCGTGTTGGATATATGAAACTCAAAAAGCGAGAACGAAGCAAACATCGGCAACCACGGGCGACCCGTGTCAAGAACCACGAACAGTGGTGGGTCAACACGAACCGTGTTGAAACGAGGAATTTTAAAGAATCGAAGCGAGTGAAACAATGCACATCACGGGCTGTTCGTGGCAGCCAACACGGACCGTGGTAGGCCAACACGGACCATGTTGGCTGGCGTTTCCGATTTTGTTTTGCGGCGGCTATTAGGGTTTTTCTTGAAAAGTTATTATTTTCGTTTCCTTCCGTAGGCTTCGTTATATATACATATACATAATACATTAGCTTTTTCATTCATTAGCTTTTTCAATCATTAGTTAGAGAATTAGTTTAGAATTAGCTTTTCTAACATGGAGTTTTCTTTAAGTTTTCGATTGTAAGTTACATTTTTCTAAGATCAATCCAAGTAATTTCTTCAAATTCTTGTTCTCTTTCGCTTTCTTGTATTTTCAATTTTATTAGTGTTAGTTCCAATAAATTCCACCTTTTTAGTGAAGAGGAGGATTAAGATTCCTCAATTTCTCCCTTCAGGTGAGGATTCGAGCAGTCTTAGTAATCTAAATCGCGCTTTTTCTTGTTTGTTCAGGAGAAGATCCGTGATTCAAGATTCAAAGTTCAAGATTCAAGATTATTACAATGCATTCTAAGTATAATTTCTTTTTCTTTAAATTCAACATTAAATTCAGTTTTTACATTCGTGGTTATTAGCATTCTTTCTTGATTGTGTGTTTGTTTTCTTGTTTAGTTTGTTGTTCTTGTTCTAGTGGTTAGGGTTTGTTCTTAATTTCTTGTCTTCTTTAGTTTCCATTGTTTTCAATTCATAATTAGTTTAGTTTAAATTATTTACCGCTTCATGCAATTTGAAACCTTACCAAACCAATTTCCTGAAAACCTGACACACCATCCCTGTGGATACGACTACCCCTACTTTTTATCCCAAATACCACAACCGAACAATTGACCTGTGATATCTGTGTCCCTGAGGGAGTTGTGTGAGGCTCATCTGTAAGTGTTGAGTTCTCAGGTTGTAACTCTAGAGAGGCCGTGAGAGATTGGTTTTTCCTAGTTTGGGTTTTTCTACGTAAATTCTTTGTGTTGAGTCTTTATTATTTTTCGCCCATTATTATTGTTTTTGATTTGTATCAGAGCTTTGGTTGGAGCATGGTTGATCTGCAGATTGAGATGCAATGGCGGGCGCAATTGTGAACATTCCAGAGTTTGATGCGAAAGACTACGCATGGTGGAGGATGAGCATTCAGGATGTGCTCCGCCAGCAATAGTTGCATCTTGCGATGGGTAAAAAGCTAGAACAGATGGAACCGATGGATTGGGAATAGCTTGATGGTTAGGCATTCAGTATGGTGAGCTGACGCTTTTGAGCCGAAAGCCAAAATTTAACTTAGCCTTGATACTTGATTACACCTATTTATGAGAACGTTTGATTTACGTACTTGATACCTTCCTACTTATTATTATGTTGCACTACTAGGAAGTATGGTTGTCGGTGTCAGGAGTTAGGTCTCACACAGAACTAAGGTCAATATCTTCTCGATTTAAGCAAATAACCAAGTTGGCGATTTGAGTTTAAAGAGCACAATAAACATGAAAAATAACAAATATGGAAAAAACCTCAGGCAAGGAATTAACCAACTAGCATGCTAAATATCATGAATTATATCCCGACATTAATCACACAAACATCAAATTAGGGAATTGATTCGTTAAAGACCACCTAAGCCTTCTCTCGAAGGTCATTAAGCTAACTCAATTGTATTAATTAATGTTCTCACACAATTAAAAACAAGTTTACAAAGTATCGATTTTTCCTTAATTATGACCTAGATTATTCTCATAACTAGGGTTATTCATAATCTAGTCCGGACCAAAAAATGGACTGGACCGAATTGAAAGGACCGAACATAATTCGGTCCAGTCCTCAGTCTAAAAAATTTTGAATTTCGGTCTTCGGTCCAATCTCCGGACCGAACTAAAAGACCGAAGATTGGACCGAGGACCGAAGTAGAATAGTCCCTAGGGTTTTTTTCTCCTCAATATGCGAGTAACTGAGTAAGACAGTATGTGTATGTGCCTGCCTGAAGTGAAGTTCCGCCTGTGCCGCCTCCCTCTGCCCTCTCTGAGCCATTGCCACACGCACGCCTTCGCCAGCCACCCAAACCACCTCCTCTGCCGGCAACCTCCGTCGTCCTGGCAGTCAAGGTTGCGGAAGTTGCCACTCACCGGTCGAAGTCGAAGTCGCCCTCGTCCCCACCTCACCCTTACCCCAGATCCCCAACCAACTCCTCGGACAATCGGACCTCCTGAGTCCTGGCAGTCGACACCTCCTCCACTCCTCACCTCCGCTCTCCGAACTCCATAGTCCTCCCTCTCTGTCACTCGAATCTCTCTGTCTCTCCGGCGTCGTTCAGTTCCGATCTGGCCATCTAGGTAAGTTCATTTCAGATCTTCAGCCTGTGCTTGTGTAAGTTTATGATGTTTATGTTGCTGTTCATGTTGAAGTTACATTGTGAAGAATGAAGACACATTCTAATTTTGTGTCCCTCAGTGGCCAGTGCCTGTGCGTGTGTCAACATAGTAACTAGCATTGTTGTGTTCTTTGATGAAGTTTTGTGACCATAATCTTTGATGTTGTAATGTTGATGTTTAATCTTTGATGAAGGCACATTATTGTTATTCTACTTTTCATTTGCGTCGTATAGTTCGGTCCATTTCGGTCAGTTCAGTCCAGGACCAACTTTTTTTGGTCGGTCTAGTCCCGGACCGAAAAAAGTTCGGTCCAGGCTCTTTTTCGGTCCAGATCAAGCCATTTTTCGATCTTCGGTCCAGTCCAGTCCGGTCTAGTTCGGTCTAGTCTCAGACCGATGAACAACCCTACTCATAACTAGGTTGTAATCATCCAATAAGTTGTATTAGGCCTAAATTTCTTTTCTCAAAGATCACTAAAAAAATATTTAGCACAAGATGAGACTCTCTCGAGCCTCACATCAATAACAAGTAGCAACTTGAAGAAGTTCGATAAACAAGCGTGAATTTGTGCGAGGAAAAACAATTATGATTAAGTAAACATGCTAGTGGCAAGTCCCCAACCCAAGTTGTGAATTTAGCCACTCAAATTCATGAAAAAACAAAATTGAACAACTATGAACAAACCAAAGCAAGGGAGAGAGAAAGGAGAAATTGATACCAATATGGAAGTTAATCGGTAATTTGAATCCAAAAGCAATAATCTTCAATGAGAAATCTACTAGTTACTTCAAAGTATTCAGAGAGAGATATCCTAAGAACACTAGAAAACTTCATAAATAACTAAGCTAGTTAACTGCTATTTTAGGGGTAATTAAACACAAATTCACATCAGCAGGGTTTTGGCACGGGTGGGTGTGCCAATTGGCATGGGTGCTCGTGCCAACCCAAAAAACTGCATTTCAATCATTGTGACCCAGGGACGGCTGTGCAACTTGGCACGGGCAGGTGTGCTTGCTGGAAATCTTCAAAGATCTCTCCCTTAGGTTGTGCTAGCTTGCGTGGTTGCTCACGGACACTTCGTTTGGGGTCTCTCACATCTCGTCTTCATTCCTGACTTCCACATTTTACATGCCAAGATCCCTAAACTTTGATAATTCAACCAAAATTTGCCTACAATTTGTCAAGATTCATTACTTTAGTTAAAGGAGGCAAATATAGCTAAACCATGTCAAATTTGTTGCAAAAATAGGTCAAATAGTACGTGTGTCGAAACAAACTAAGAAACCGAGATTACAAGCAGTAAAATCGAGGTTTATCATATTACATGATAGAATCTTTGATCTTGTGATATATAATACAAGACTTAATCATTTATTCTCTATACCAAAATTGTCTCCTTAAATCTCGTAAACATGTTTAATGATTATACTCTCTAACTTGTTCTAATTAGGCAAAATTTGGGTGGATTCGTTAGGATATTACTGCCCTAATTGTTGGCTTGCAACCCGCCTTATAATTATATTCATTTTAGGAAAATTGGATTATAATAATTCCTACTTTCAACTTTTGTATGCCAATAGCCCTACTTTGTTTTTGTATTCTAACGGTCCCAAAAAAAATAAAAAATGTATTTTGGTGAACACCATCGAGTGTATACCCTAAATATCATAGATTTTGACTTGCATTTGATTCAAAACTTAGCGCTAGACTTATGCACGATTTTTAATGAATTTACAACATTTGTCCCAAATTTTAAAGATTTGCTTTCGATTTGTTTTCACTTTTATTCCTTAAAAAAATTATAATAATTGCTCAGATTCTAAAAAAAATAATTTAAAACTTCTTTTAGTAACTACACTTCATAACGTTTTAGGAGGCAGGAATGATAAAAATAAAAACAATATGGGGCAAGAATGAAAAGTTATAAAATTTGTGGAGGTAGAGTTTGTACTATTAGAATACAATTTTTATTTTTTCTTGGACAAGCAAAATACAAAAAAAAAAAAGTAGAAATTATTGGTATATATAAAATTTTAAAGTAGAGATTATTATAATCCAATTATTTCATTTCTCTTAGAAAGGATCATGACAAGAATGGAAAGCATGGTTACTTGAGCATGGCAAGCATAGAAAGCATGATTATTGCTGAAGTCTAATTTATTATGTCCATAAGCATAAATGGCTAGTAGAAGATGGGTCATTATCTATACAATTATAAAAAGAGAATAAGGATGGAGTTGTCCCAATTTTGATTTACGGTTTTACCCTCAATGATGTCATTATTATTTTATTTTTCGATTTTTTTGATGAAGGTAATAGAAGTTCGCTTGAACTCCTAGATTTTCAGATCTCGTCTCCCTCACGAATGGCGCTCGTCCTCAGGCCATCGAAGATCTCTCTCTCTCTCTCTCTCTCTCTCATGCTTGTGCTATGGACGTCCGACTGCTTCCAGTGATTTCGGTATTCTCTGCAGATCATACACTTCACATCGACCAGAACATGTCCGGATTTGTATTCAGGTTTGATATTGCTTATATAATGAATTTTAGTTAGAGAAAATCCGAATTTAAGCGAGATTAAGGTTTGATTTGATGAAGTGGGGTTTGAATCTTCAGTTAGGTCGAATTCTGTTGACAGTTTAATTGGGCGTTCAGTCAGAGACATCAGAATTTGAGATCCAAGAATGATATTTCCTGGGCAGAGTTCGTAAGTCATTTTTTTCCTAATTTTTGTTCCCCAATTTTTATGTATTGTTTGACTCTATTTTCTGAAATTATGTATACATGATTTCATTGTACAGTTTGTTCTTGCATGTCAAATTTGAGTTTATTGGGGCCTTGCAAACGTAAATTAGTTGTGTGTTTTAGTAGCCATTGATGACATTGCATGTTTGAAGAGTAATTTGAGGAGTGAATATCCTAAAAATTTTCACTGACTATAGAACTCAAAGTGAATGACTGAATGATCAGTTTGTTGAATAGCAGAGAGAATTGACCTAACAACATATCTGATAGAAGAGACAAGAGTAATGTAGAGAACAAATAATTTTGGGTATATTGGGTAAAGTCTTTATTTAATAAAAATCAAGAATAGAGGGAAATACAAAGATCGATTAGAAGTCTGTGTTTGAGGAGTTTATATCCTAAAACTCTCCCCTGAACCCAATATATCTTGCTATTTTCAATGAGAGTGAGGCAGTTGCTCTATATATGAAGCGATGAGTAATCTAATCAGGGAGAGGGTATTTTAAGGAACAGATATATGGCTGCCAAATAAGGGGAAAAGCGGGTTTGAAATTGGAGGTGATCTATTTCTCTTACTTCTTAGTATGGACACTATTAGCAATTGACCCTCATTTTCATTATTTTTCTTCCTTTGCTCTTGGGAACTTCAAGCTTTGTAAAGAGTGTTGTGGACGGTTTACTGTTGGATTGTGTCACACCTCTTGAGGTTGAGATTTTGTTTTTAGAAATGTTTTGATATTAATTAATGATAGACTAAGAGGCTTTTCGTTCATGAATTTACTCAAATATTAGGCATTATATGTTTGCATGTTTAGTTTGGTTCAAAACTGTTGCATGTCAAATGAAATTTAGCAAATATATATGGATGCAATTCCTTTTCTGCTGGATGTAAATTACTCTGGGTATAATGCTTGAAAGTACATGAAGAGCGTAAGTTTTAAAGTTTATCATATTGTGTTGTTTAATTTCTTGAGTTGTGTGAATTTTTTTGTTGGATAGATGAGGTGGGATTTAGTGGGACATGAATGAACAACACCTAAGATTATATATAGTTTAGCTTAGCAAGATTTGGTTTTGGGGTAAATTTTATTGTTACCATTTATGAGTTCTGAGTTTGTGAACTAGCAATCACAAGGCTGCTAGCAACAAATATTTCATCTCTTGCTCTTTTTCTCTACCATTTAATACTTCCTTCCATGTGTTGAGCAAGATTTACTTGGATCTTTTTAGGCATTTGCTTTCATGATTTTGATTCTCATATGTCTGTAAACAATCTGTGTCTTCAAAATGATTGAGCTGTCTGGATAACTTTTCAAATGTCTGAGTATTATCTTCTAAGTGATAGGAGTTTCTTGGCATGATAATATTTCAAAATAGTATAGGTCTTCAATCCATCATGTATGTGCATGTGTGTGTGTGTGTGTGTGTTTTCCTCCTCTTTTTTGTTGTACCAGTGCTCCATGTCTTCTTGTTTTTTTAATTTTTAAAGATTTTATACACTTGTACCTCAGTACATCTTTGAAAACCAAGAGCAATATGTCCTATATTATGCAACTGTTTAGACAAGGTTGGATGCTTGCTTTTAGTTTATTGCTGATGGAATAGTTGTGAGCCTGTGACTATGGCTGCTCTATTGCCATGTTGATTATGTTTGACATTAAGATATGCTTCTATTTCACATTTATCTTGCCATATATTTGGCTTTGTTGTATTTCAATAATTGGATGCTTAATTTGTTCCTTGTAATGCATTTTGTGGTCACATAAAGACTAAAATCCTTACTGACCCATGCTTCATTTGACTGGGATTACTCTTCTGATAGGTACCCTTTTCCCTCTGTTTACCCAACTATTTGCCATAACTGTGAATGCACTTCTAATAAAAGATTGTTCATTTTAAAAAATCAACGTTTAATGTTATGCTTATGCAAGCAAGATACTATTCAAGCATTATTCTATTTTAATCTTAATGCTTTCTTTTGATAAAGATAATTTTTATTTATTGGTGAACTTGTAATGGTAGGTAAGTATATTTAGTGAGCGTTTGGTAGGAATCCCAGGGAAATTTTTCTCGGGGAAAATTTTCCATGGGAAGTCTTCCATGGGAAAGATTTCCCCGGGAAAAATTTCCCTTAGGCCCCCTTAAGGGAAATTTTCCCTCGGAAAATGAAAGAAATAGTGGGCCCAATGTAATATTTTTCTCGAGGTCAATCTACTCCCAAACATGGGGAAAATAAGTCAACTAAGGAAAGTTGACCATTTTCCCGGGATTTTTGACCAACCAAACGCACCTGTAGATTAAATAGAGTGACAATTGTTCACGGACTCAAGGAAGTTTATAGTTCCAAGAAGTTGGAACTATATTGGATGTTGGACCAGTATTTCCTAAGGAAAGGGGTTCTTGTGTGATTGTTGAATTAGTTCTCATAAATCTTGAAACTTTCCCAAGGTCAAGACATTTTGAGGTGGTCACAGACTTGAGAGGTTTGAAGGATGATCTGGTATGTTTCCCTTTAGCACTTGCATCACAAACCCGATCTTTCTCATAGTTTTGAGGAGGAAGACCTTGAACTAGATCTGACTTATGCAACTTTTGTAGTGTTTTCATGTTAACATGACCTAGGCGGCGGTGCCATAGCCATGTTTCCTCAGCCCCGACCATAAGGTAGGAGAGGTCCTCTGAAGACTCACTTAGATCTATAACATAAACAATATTCATGCGATGACCATGCAAAATGATTTGATGAGACTCTGAGGACACTACACATGCATTTTTATCGAAACTGACTCTATTACCTTTATCACAAAACTGAGAAACACTAAGCAAATTATACTCTAGACCTTCTACAAGATATACATCATTTAGAGAATTGTTGAGGTCTTTACCAACCTTCCCAATGTCGAGGATCTTGCCTTGGCTTTTGTCTCCAAATGTAACCTTCCCTGTTTTGCTGGTTTTCAATTCGCAAAATTTGGTTGGATCTCCGATCATGAGGCGTGAGCAATCATTCTCCAAATACCACAGGTCGCTGTGAGTTTTGAAACATACTTGCATCAGAAGACATTATACCTTCCTTGGTTTTTGACAGATAAGCTGTGACGCTAGGTTTAGGGATCCATATTTTGCCAACTTGAAAGAACCTTGAGGATTTAATATATTTTCAACAATGTACTGACCTTGACGAAACTAATTTTTTGGGGCTAATAAGTGTTTTAAAGTGTGTTTTTAGTCCTTAACTATTTTATAAGCTTTCAAATTTTATTTCTTATTTCTTTTTTTCACTTTGGGCTAACATAGAAATAGGCCCAAGACAAAAATTCACATACGTTGAACTAAAAATATCATTCCTTCATCTTTTATTCAATCTTTTTTGTAATTTTTTTGAATCTTCTACAAATTAACAGGAGCTAAAATCATAAATATTAAGGTATATAACTAAATATATGACTTGCAACCCAACAAACATGCTTTAGGCTATATTTTAGTTAAAAGCATGGTCTAGGCTATATTTTAGTTGAGATGATTCATTAACCAAAATTGTCCTATTTTATCACATTTATTCGACTGTGGTACATATTGACTATTATCGTGTCTTATAGAAATACGTTCCCAACACAAGCCCTAATTTTCTTGGTTATTAGGCAGTTAACTTTCTTCCAATGACTAAAATTGTTTCCATTCAACAGTTCATATACAAGCACGTTATTGGCAGTGATAGATCTAAGTTTTTGTATTAGGGGTGTCCAATACATTATTACATTCACTTGGGAAACATATTATCGACAGCTTTTAACTGAAATTTTATTAACTTTTTTTTTTTGAGTTAAGGGTGGCCATTGATGTATAATGGGATCAAAGATTGTATCTTGATCAATTACACATCAAGGGAGACGTGCAACCAATCTCAACATGGGACGCTTCAAGTGAATTAGGGTAAAAGGTAGGGTGCTTCATGAGGGAAAGATGGAGTCTTGGAGAGAATTGAGATGGAGAAAGATGAGACCTTTATGGAGTTTGAGAGAAGAGAGATGGACGAAAAATAGGGGAGGACTTTGCGATTGACATGAGGTCTTTTGTGAGGGAGGAGAGAGTATGGATGAGAGATTTGAGAGAAGGATGTTTGAGAGAGTAAGAGTGAGGGAGAGATTAGGGTTTGAGAGAGAAATTGGAGGAGACGTTTTGAGAGAGGGAAAGAGAGGATGAATGCATGAGAGGGATTTTGAGAGAGAGGGGCGTGAGATTGAGTGGAAGAGAGAACTAAGATATTTTTGGGTTTTTTGGTTTTTGTGAAAAGAAAAGACTTGTTTTTGGATTTTGATTTAATCAAACAAGAAAGAAAGAAAGAAAACGAAGAGAAAGATTTATCTTAACTATATTGATAGAAAGATAAAAGGAGTAATTATCTTAACTGTATTGACAGAAAGATAAGAACGGATAGTTCTAGGTTTCTAACTTGAATCCACAAGAAAGACAACCTAGGGCTAACTTGATCTACACCGCAACCTAGGATCAAGCTCTTCCTAACCACTTGGGTGCCATGCCAAGATACAATAGAAGAAAGGGGGTGAGAGTTTATCCAAACACTCGAGAGAAAGCTAAAAGCTTAACTATTTTCATAATTCAAAGTTGGGTGCCTTTGAGAGGCTACAAGCCTAGCTATTTATACTACTAAAGTCCTATACCTCCTAGGACTCTCAAGATTGGCGTGCAAGCCATCTTCTCCTACTAGGACTCTATTACTTGGCATGCAAGCCAAGGACTCCTAATACTAGACGCCATCTACTCCATCTCCTCCTTGGATTAGGACTCCTTATCCTAAGGGGAGTTGGTTACAAGAGATAATAATCCTTTTAGGACTTGGCTTTCCTAATCCAAGATGGATTAGTTACAAAATAAGTCAACCTTATCTAGGACTACATAGCTTGGTGCCTAGTCTAGCATACCACACGCCTATCACACACACACACACCTTCTAGATCATTCTAGAACATTCTAGACTATTCTAGATTAATCTAGACTCCTACGACTTGGTGTCCAAGTTTATAATATACTTGGCATCTTACATTATTTAAAATAAAACTAAAAGCTAATTAAATCACACCAAAACAATAATAATCTAAATAAAACTAAAAAATATAAGTTACATCCAAAAGATTAAAATCAAAGATGAAGCTCTTCTTGGACGTGAACTTTGGGCCTATTCTTGGGCTGGTTGGCGTGACTTTGCAGGTATTAGGATGTTTGGACATCTTCTTGCCATAAGGGGCATACCATATGAACGGGCCTATGGGCCTCTATGCTCATCTTTTCTTTCATAGTTTGCCTTGTTTCTTTGAAATTGTTTTGGGCCTATGGGATGTATTTGGCGTGGGCCAAAATACATCTTTCCCCCCTTGTTGGAAGAAGTTTGTCCTCAAACTTGGAGGGTCAAGTTCAGTTGCCCTAACTGTAATCTTCATGTGAATCAGGACCTTCACATGAACCAAGGCTGCTACCACAATTTCTACATGAATAATGGCCTTCATGTGAGCTGTGATCTCCTCAGTAGATGGTTTGGGCTGCCCTCCATTATTCTCCATGAACCTAGGGTCCCCAAAGGTGAGACCAAGGTTAGATAGATCTCCAGCATTCTTCCCTGGTGACCAAGAATTTAGCTTTGACATTGTTGGATTGAAAGAGATCTTCATACTGTACAAACGGAGTTGGCTTCCATTCTATTCCATGAATCTAGGGTCACCGAACTTCTCACAGTAATAAGTTAAAGGATGACCCTCTTGAGATGGAACTGATAGACCAATTCCAATACTAACTCTAGAAGCATCACACTCAACCTCATACTTCTTATCAAAGATGTGTAGGGTTAGGACAGGTGTGGTGCAGAGTTTTCTTTTGCTGGTGTCGAACACTTGCTGGATTATGGGAGTCCATGAAGACTCCTTAGACTTTAGTAACTCAGCTACAGGGGATAGAATACTGCTGAAATTCTTCACAGACCTCTTATAGAAAGAAGTCAAGCCGTGGAAGATTCGATCACCAAGAATACTGGTTGGAGTATACCACTCCTTGCTAGCTTTGACTTTTCCTTCATCAACCTTGATCGTTTCTTTTGAGAATACATAGCCAAGAGAGACTATGTTGTTGATGGAGAAGTAACACTTGAACAGAATACCATGCAGCTTCACGTGAACCAAGGTCTTTAAAACAGATTGAAGGTGAAAGATGCGACCTTTCTCACTTTTGCTATTCACAAGTATATCTCCGAAGTAGATAACGATACACTTGCTAATAAGGGGCTCCAAAACCTGATTCACCAATCTCATTAAAGCATAAAGAACATTAGTTAGTCGAATAGCCATGACTAACCATTCATAGAGATCTCCTTTGGTTTTGATAGAAGTGTCCCCTTCTTGAATTCGAACTGGATCAGGATACCCACTTCTTGGACCAATCTCTGAAACGACTCGGGTTCCATCTAGTTCGTCCATTAGATCTTCGATTTTAGGAAACCTGTACTTGATAAGACTCTTGTTGATGCATAGACGTTGGTTTCCAACTTCCTTCGTTTCCACAAGGGTAGGGGTGTCACATGGATTGCAGCTTTCCCTAATCACACCCTTGGTTTGAAGATCGTCAACTTGCTTTTGAACCTTTGGAGGTTCACTAGGGTTTTCGTGAGTTGCTTTGATAGGTGTTGGGACCAAATCAGCTTGAACATCACGTTGAGACGGGAAGATGACGAGAGGGTTGTTGTGGCTTGGATTCTTGTGGGTTGGCTCTTTGTGGCTAGGATTTGTGTTTGGGTTTGAAGGAGTGATCTCTTTATGATCACTAAACTCAGGTCGTTCAGTGGTCATAGAAGTTATGGGATTTTGATCACTCTCTTTGGGTGGGAACGGATTGGCTATTTTTAGTGGAGCTAGGGTGATTTTTTTGTGGTTGAACCTGAATGTGTAGGTGTTGGCTCTTCCATTATGTATCACGCTCCTGTCAAATAACCATGGTCTTCCCAGCAGAATATGACAGGCATCCATAGGCAAAACGTCACACCATAAAGATTCTTGAAAAGATTTGCCAATGGAAAAGCTTACCAAACATCATTGAGTAACTCGTAATCCTTCACCCTGATTGAGCCACTTGATGGTGTAGGGATTTGGATGGGGACTCGTTTCCAGCTGAAGTTTGTCCACCATAGTAGTTGATGCCACATTTGTGCTGCTTCCACCATCAATCATCAAAGAGCAAACTTTTCCCTTGATTGTGCAACGAGATTGAAAGATGGCCTCTCGTTGTTGTTGATCTTCAGAAACAATTGAGTTACTAATTCTCCTCATAAGGAACATCTCGTGAGCCATGGTGATGGACGGCTGGGGTTTTTGTGATTCAGGTATGGAGAGGATTGTGTTTGGGCTGTTTTGTGGGGCTAGGGTTGCACTCGAAACAACCTAGAGCTCTGATACCAAAATTATGATGTATAATGGGATCAAAGATTGTATCTTGATCAATTACACATCAAGGGAGACGTGCAACCAATCTCAACATGGGACGCTTCAAGTGAATTAGGGTAAAAGGTAGGGTGCTTCATGAGGGAAAGATGGAGTCTTGGAGAGAATTGAGATGGAGAAAGATGAGACCTTTATGGAGTTTGAGAGAAGAGAGATGGACGAAAAATAGGGGAGGACTTTGCGATTGACGTGAGGTCTTTTGTGAGGGAGGAGAAAGTATGGATGAGAGATTTGAGAGAAGGATGTTTGAGAGAGTAAGAGTGAGGGAGAGATTAGGGTTTGAGAGAGAAATTGGAGGAGACGTTTTGAGAGAGGGAAAGAGAGGATGAATGCATGAGAGGGATTTTGAGAGAGAGGGGCGTGAGATTGAGAGGAAGAGAGAACTAAGATATTTTTGGGTTTTTTGGTTTTTGTGAAAAGAAAAGACTTGTTTTTGGATTTTGATTTAATCAAACAAGAAAGAAAGAAAACGAAGAGAAAGATTTATCTTAACTATATTGATAGAAAGATAAAAGGAGTAATTATCTTAACTGTATTGACAGAAAGATAAGAACGGATAGTTCTAGGTTTCTAACTTGAATCCACAAGAAAGACAACCTAGGGCGAACTTGATCTACACCGCAACCTAGGATCAAGCTCTTCCTAACCACTTGGGTGCCATGCCAAGATACAATAGAAGAAAGGGGGTGAGAGTTTATCCAAACACTCGAGAGAAAGCTAAAAGCTTAACTATTTTCATAATTCAAAGTTGGGTGCCTTTGAGAGGCTACAAGCCTAGCTATTTATACTACTAAAGTCCTAAACCTCCTAGGACTCTCAAGATTGGCGTGCAAGCCATCTTCTCCTACTAGGACTCTATTACTTGGCATGCAAGCCAAGGACTCCTAATACTAGACGCCATCTACTCCATCTCCTCCTTGGTTTAGGACTCCTTATCCTAAGGGGAGTTGGTTACAAGAGATAATAATCCTTTTAGGACTTGGCTTTCCTAATCCAAGATGGATTAGTTACAAAATAAGCCAACCTTATCTAGGACTACATAGCTTGGTGCCTAGTCTAGCATACCACACGCCTATCACACACACACACACACACCTTCTAGATCATTCTAGAACATTCTAGACTATTCTAGATTAATCTAGACTCCTACGACTTGGTGTCCAAGTTTATAATATACTTGGCATCTTACATTATTTAAAATAAAACTAAAAGCTAATTAAATCACACCAAAACAATAATAATCTAAATAAAACTAATAAATATAAGTTACATCCAAAAGATTAAAATCAAAGATGAAGCTCTTCTTGGACGTGAACTTTGGGCCTATTCTTGGGCTGGTTGGCGTGACTTTGCAGGTATTAGGATGTTTGGACATCCTCTTGCTATAAGGAGCATACCATATGAATGGGCCTATGGGCCTCTATGCTCATCTTTTCCTTCATAGCTTGCCTTGTTTCTTTGAAATTGTTTTGGGCCTCTTGGGATGTATTTGGCGTGGGCCAAAATACATCAGCCATGACCACTCCAAACCTTTATGTAGATTCACCAGTGGTTGTTGGGGATTAACGAATGGATGGGGTTAGAGTATATGAGAATAATCATTCATATTTCTATACTATAATGTAAAACTATTAGTAACAACCATTACAAATAAAAAACTTAGACATATGCTAATAGAGAAATTTTCAGAATCAAAATTAGAAACAGGGAAAGATTGATGGAATTAGAGAAAATTTAGGACTTGTGCAAAGCAATTCAACAATTTATAGAATCAATTTTCGATGATATGATACTATGTTAATCATTCACTATTTCTCCTAACAAGTTATTATTCTGAACAATATCAATCAGTTATGAAAATGATAGACGTCTTTAATCAAAATGCTTATTAATAATTTTGGATTACACTTAAATCACTATCACTATGCCTTAAATGGGAAAACCCCCAAAAATATTTTCTACTGTAGATGTGAACTGTAATCAGTGGTACTGTATCAATGAACAGTACTCACAGGGCACTTTGGTCCATGAATCAAATATTTGCTAGGTGTCTTCTTGGTTTTCATTTTGCACCACGCGTCACCAACACTACTCCTTTCTCCTTTCTGAGTGTGTGGCCTCCAGAAGCCAACCACACAGTTGAATATTTCAATTCAACATCTTAACTCAATCACTCTCTCCTTTCTTCTGCCATATACAATTAAAGGGGGCTTGTGATTTTGGCAAAGCTGGACTAGAAAAGGAAGGGCTTCATATGTTGGCGAATTTTGGTGTCATTATCTACACTCTCCATCTTAGGTAACATCTCACTCCCTTCATCGATGCATTATTTGGGTGCAATCAATTTGATTTGGGTACAGGAGCAAGTTATGAGATAAACCCTAATTCAATCAGTCTGCCATCTCAGTGTGGATCGGTGTATCTTAATATTCTCCCCTCCAATTTCAATGTTCAAACACTAATTGAGTCATGTTATTGACAATTGCAGACTCCTGTAAGTGTATGATCCACAGAGAATTTGTATAATTTTCTTTTGAATGTGTGTAATTGATTGTGTTATTCTCTTTTCAATTTGAGACGTATCTATATTTTTTCAGTTTCAAATATATAATTTTCCTTTGAATTTCAGTGCATGTGTGGTCTTTAATTTTTTTTCTTTAATAATGCTTTCAAATGAATTTTTGCTTCATTCTTTTTTATCATTTTATTTTATGGTGGATATGCATTTAAAAGTTTCAATTTTAACAAGTTCAGTTGTTGTGAATTATTAACAAATCTGTAATTGTGTTTCCTTTGTGTTGTGAAAATCTCTTCTGTCCCCTCTTTGCATGTCGAGTCAATGGAAGTTATTTTGTTCCAAAATAGATTGAGCATTGTATAACTATGTTGTGTGTTTGATATTTTTCTTAAAAAACAAAAAGAAGAAAAGAATGAAATTGGATTGTCAGGCAATGCAGATTGAACATGCAAGACTGAAATTTTCTGGTGTACAATTCCAATTAATTTAATGATATCTGGGCAGCCTATTCATTTTTAGCTCTGATAATTTCAACCTTCAAGCCATGAATATAAATATAATACATGTTGCCATCCTCCTAACCTTTCCCAATTCTGCCAATTCCACTATAATCGAATATAATTCCCCATTAGGTAAAAACTTTCTCCTTTCTAATTTAATGCCTCTGTTCTCTAAGAAAAATAAAAATTCAATGCCTCTGTACGTAGGATCATCAAATTGGACCAGTAATTATTTAATCCATTACTATAGTGCTCTAATAATCAAATCTACTGGTTATTGAGTCATAGGTGGTTGATTTACTGATAATATATGATTAATTGAATATGTATTTAATCAAGTGTGCTAGAATCACATACCCACTCACTGGTAAATGTGTAGATGTATGTACATGTGTAGACAGTAGATATATACATAAGGCAATAACTTAACCGAGTCAGTTTGCAAGCTGACTCGGTCAAAGTTTGGCTCGAGCTGGGCTTGATCAGTATGTTGAGCCACCGAAATGTACCAGTATTTCTGAAGTGTAGCCTTGAAAGAAAGTTATGTTCATTATGCTATTCTGATGGAATAGTTTGATTAACCATTGCGGGTCATTTGTTTGACCGAACTATTATTTGAATTTTTCTTCTTAGTTTAGTTTTTAATTGTAATATGACTTATTCAATTTTCTGTCAAATTTCAATTCACCTCATTTCTTGTCCATCCGTGTGTAGGTATATGGAGAGACAAGGGTACTTCTACATATGGAAGAAGACGTACCATTTATTCTTGCTTGATCAATCATGATCCCTTTTTCCGTAAGAATCTATTATTCATTTAACTTGTTTTGCATATTTTATTATTACTCTTATATATCTGCTAAGTTAATTCATGTAATTTAGGTGATAATTATAGGTTTTTTTTTTTTTTGCACATTGGATATTTGTTAGGGGACACTAAGGAGTACTGCATTTAGGTGCTATGTTGCTGTAGATTCACCTTTTGGATAGACGATATATATATATGTAGAAAATTTCAACCTTAGTATATAATTATATAGACATGTCCGCCAAGAAAAAAAAAAAAAAAAGATAGAGAAAGTTTTGAGGTATCTTTTTTATAAGTTTTCTCCATAAAATGTTTATGTGAGTTGGATTCCTAAAGTTGGAGTTATATGCTCACATTCTTACCAACTAGATTTCATTTATAACTTTGTTGATGCTTGGTTTAATTAGTTAAAATCTTTCTTTCTTTGATTTGGAAAGTTATTATTACTGATCTGATTAATAAATATTGTTCTCTCTGTGCTGAATTTATCAACCAAGCTAGACATAGCATCATCTTCAAATGTGTTGTAGTTTCAACTATTAAGCTTGCAAAAAATAACACTGTTTCTTTCATGTCAGTTTAGGTTCATGCAAGAATCGGGTTCCTTTTTTTGATAAGGTCACAGAGAATTTTGTAGTGTGTAAGTGGATGTTTAATTATTTGTTGTCTCTACCTTGGCATTGGACTTGCAGCAAATTAGTTGTTCTGATTAGTGATGTTGTTGCATGTTCTGTTGACTTGTGTGCTACATGTTACAGGGAAGAACGCCACTCGCAAGTTGGTTAATTGATGTGTTACTTGCAACTTCTATTGCCTATTTGCTACATTTGTAATCATTCTTTTATCTTAGATTGATGATGTTTTTGCAACTTCTATTTCTTATATTCAACATTTCTAATCACTCTTGTCCATGTGCTATTGCTCAATCTAAGAGACTTGATGATATCGTTGCTGGCGATAAACACAAAATTAGATTGAAACATGTTTGCAGAAACTTCCTTTTTATTTTTTTATTTGGATAGGATTTCTGTTGGCTTCGTTGGGGGGCTGGCGTATTTGTTACTCTGGTGTACGTGCTCTATTAGAAGGTAAAGGTAGGTTGGGTAAATTTTAATATATATTTGTTGGAAAAGTTTTAAAAGAGTGCGAAAAATTGGATAATTTCGACAGTGTCTCTTACTTCAACCAATTAAAGACAAAAGTCACTGAACATTTATGTAGTTTCCATTTATGTACTTTTATTAATCCATCAAAAATAGTAAACGTCTAACCATTTATGAGTTATTTCATGGATCTAATTGTCACTCTCTTTTGTCACGGTAACAATCCCGATAATTATCATCTTTCTGCAAAGAAGATGCCTATGCCACTAATGCAAAAGAAAAAAAAAAGAAAAAGAATCTTAACAAATATATTAGTTTTACAAATGACAATATGTTAAGCTATCTAATTAATTTCACCGCGCGCAACGCGCGCTCCCCATCGCTAGTATTTAAAAAACAAAAATCACTTGCAATAGTACAAGATATTTTTAAAAAACAAATGGTGGCTTCCTGTCCTCAAATGCCAGATGTCCCTTATTGCCTTTTGCTTCAGTGCTGAATCCCTTCACATTTCTTCTCTCTCTACCATTTCTTTCGCCCTTTTCATGAACCAAAAAGGAAACAAAGCCAGTGACTACCAAACTGGAGTACGAAGGATCGAGAGACCCCAAGTTCTCCCTTGATTTTTTTTTGGTCTCCTTGAATTTTGTGTTACTATCATGAACCAAACGCTATATTACTATCAAATGGTAAGTTTGCAATTGAAGTGTTTTGTGTTAATAGTTTTAGTTCGAAGTTTTCTGGGTACATTCTGATTAGCGTTTTTAGTTTTCGTTTTACTCTCGCTTGTTCACATCTTCTAGCCTCATTCTGGTTAAGTCGCTCTTTTTTTTTTTTGCGCAATTTCCTTGAATTTTACTTTTACTTTTCTTTAAAAACATTTTCTACTATTGAAATGTTTTGTATTCATATTCTTGATTCTAAATTTTCCGGGTACTTTTTGATTTGAGGTTGTTTTTTTTTTTTGATTTGGGTTTGTTGTCGAATTTCAGGTTATGGTTCACTGATAAGATGCGTGCATGCTGATTTCCCGTTGTTTTCTTTGCAAATTTAGAGAATTTTGAGACTCAAAGTTGCATTTTAGTTTGTCATTACCTGTACGAACAGTATTTGAGTTTAATCAATGATTGTGGATACTCAATTCCGTGTTCTCAGAGTTGCTGATAGCATCATTGATAGAAAGTTGTAGAAAGGCTCCTTACAACATGCTCATTTCAAGGTATGTACCTTAACGGCCGGTTAATTAATTTTGCATTTGCACAATTAAATTCATGAATACTTATGTTGTTTTCAACCTAAACCATAAAGTGTGTATATAAGAATAATGTATTCTCAATAAACTAAACCAAACCAAACCTACCACCCATATAAAGTCCTACATATATATATGAATATAATGTGATACCACATTAGTGTAATTTGCTAGACCTGATTGATAGTGTAATTTATGAGGTGTTGGTTCAGGGTTTGTCAACTAATAGAATATATCTCATATTAAGCCATTTTGCTAAACTTAACTGACTATTTATCCATGGCTATGGTTTTCTTCTAAGTCGAAACATAGGAAACTTGATTAGTATTTTTTAAGTCATATATAATGAACTATTATATAAAACTATTATCATTATATTCGTTGCAAAAGATATTATCATACCAATCTATACCAGTTAAGCTGTCGTGTTGTTGTATGATGATTGATGACCATGAGATATCTTCAAACATTGCAAACTTACCGGCCATTTGATAGTAATATAGCTCTACCTTGGAGACACATTCAATTTTGATGGCTTTCTTTTATTCATGGATTGCTAAACTAAAATGGTGTACAAAAGGACATCATTATTGTATAATTAATTAATTCAATATGGTTATGCTTGCTTGTCCCTTAAAGCTAATTATCATTTGTCATTTTTTTAAAAAGAAACTATAAATATTTTTTGTGCCCAGGATTATTTCACTCTAGATTAGATTGGAAATAATTTGATATGACACAATCGCCCCACTTTAAATTAATGAAAATAAATAGAAACATAGCCCATTTTAAAATGATTTTTATAGCTAAAAAATGTATAGACTCAGTTATTTTCTATGGTTGGTATGATTATGGTTAAAGTTGGTAGACTGTGGTTAATGTAGTTAAAGGTGGTAAAATCTGATTTCTCGTACCACACTAGCAGATAATGTTTCAATTTTTAGTTTCCAATTATCATGTTGCATGTCAGTTAATTTTTTGTTGGTTTTGTAGTGTTGTTTGTTTTTTTCATTTCATGTTAATTAATGTTAAGATCACTAGGAGTTTCAATTGTTGGTGATCACTAGGCGTGAATAGTGGGCACACAAGAATCTTGATTTGGATGCTAGACACCTACAGATTGCACTATATTCACACCTAGCTATTGACCTCAGCGGTTGTTGGAGTTGAGTTAGTGCATTTCTTGAGTAATCCTTTTTGTACGTACATTCTACCTTTTACTACCTAAAGTGCTTTCTATATCTATCATTGTTAAAATATTTTGTGGTTCGTTCAGACAATTTTCTTCGAAAACTACTATTCTACATATGTGACGTCCTTTGTAGTTGTATCAGATGCAAATTGGTTGTGTTGCTTTCCTTTTGTGCAGACTATCTGTAATCCGGTATTTGAACAGTTAATGCATCATATTGTACGAAATGTTACATCTTTGATTCCGGAGCTTAATAAGGGTGCACACTCACAAGTGTTTTTTCTTACAATATTTTGAAATCCAATGGAAGAGTGATATATCTGAAACCCTTCATGAATTGTAGGGATGGGCCTGAATGATGCATATTTACTAGCCAAGGTTTGACATATAAGCTGTCAACAGCTATCTACTTCTCTTTTATTTTGGAAACTAGCTACTGTGCAACCTTACCTACAGGAAAATGCAAAGTTGATTTCTCCACAAGCAATTCAATTGTTCTGGATGGCACACATGAAATTAGATGATATAAACTCAATAAATAATGCTATGAAAGTTACTCATATATCTGGCAATAATAGAACAGGTAATAACAGGTAAGGTTGTAAGGAGCTCTTTATTCAATGCTTTTCTCTATAGGTTACTCTTAGGCTTCTTTTTTAGCACTTGCTTTAGTATTTAATTTCATAACTACATTGCCAAAAATCAAGGATGATTGATCATAATGTATTTAAATCATTCAAGGAAAGAGGAGTTCATGAACAAGAGGATGGTGATGGTAGGCACTAGCGGAGAATCAGGGACACACATTTTTAATGGGATAAAGGTAATTTATATGTATAAGTTTTATTTTTAAGTTGAATTGGATATTTTCTTTTCTTTTACAAAATTGTCTTAAAGAAAATCAAGCAAAGAAACCAGTGCTCTTTTCTCTATTTGCATGGTTTATGTTTGATTTTTCCTGTTGTGTTGTCTCACCTTTATGCCACTTGACTCTTAGGTTCTCATTTACATATTTACCGTTAATGTCATATGCTTGAAAGATGACTGTCATCGTTGATGTTGAAATTTCATGTGAAAAACAAACTCGTAATCTTTTGTATTCTTTGGAACTTCTATTTCTCCTTAATAAGGCTCATGAGATGTGACTCCTAAGTTCTTAGGAGCGCTTTGTTTTGAGAATGCATGATAATTGGCAACATCAAACTGACTTGTCGAATTAGAGGAGGCATTTCAGTAGACGATCATCATTGAGCTGAATTTGGTGTTAAGTGTGATTTTTCTTTTTAAAAAAACCAAATATTTGCTTTCCATTTTTCATGTTGACTAATCGTATGCTTCTATTCATTCCTACTTGCTTTTGTCAAATAACCACTATTTTTTACTCATTTTTTTTCACTTTGAATTTGGTGCAGAACATCTAGACATGGCCTTCAGTTTTTTTTTTTTTTTTTTTTTTTTTTTTTTTACTGATGAAGTTCAAACAGTAGTTCACATAGTTCATCTTCAAACGACACATATTTCTTTTCTCAGTTAGAGTTTTATGTCAACTGTATCACTTTCCCTTGCCTTGTAAAATTAATTGTTCATTCTTCATCAATTTGGTCCATAATAATGAAGCTATGTATTACTAATGTTTTGTTAATAGCCCCAATCCCCAATGAAAACAAAAGTATAGTACAATATTAATATTGAACTGAATCATATAAAGCCAGAAAAATTTTTCCACACCATGCAACTTTAGGGAATCTTGAGGCTCAAAGTTGCATGAAGCTTCTTCAAGTAACTATTAAATTGCAGGAGGAAGTTCTGAAGAGGCTGATCAATGATTCTTAAAAAAAGCACCTTAGTTGCGGCATTAGCAAATCAGGTCAACTTTGGAATGAGCAGAGAAAATTAGTGTTACGTACAGGATGCTATTGAATCTTGTATTGTGTTCCTTCAAGGAGGAAGCTAGATTGTTATCAAGCAGTAGAGACAAGGGCTGGTATCTCTCCCAATAAGTATCATGTTTTTATATTAGAGGTGTCTATACAACGAAAACAACCTAAAGAAAATTAAAAATCTTAACAAATGTATCGATCTTATAAATTACATCATTTAAAGCTATCTAATTAATTTCACAGCGCGCGCTCCACACTACTAGTTACATTGAAAGTCAAATTCATGTGTGTATGTAAGTTGTCAAAAAAAAAAAACATGTTTCATCAGTTTGAGGATCGTTGCCATTCATATATTATACAAGTATTATGTTTTCTTTACATTTGTTATTAATATAAATGACATATAAAATATGCAGTTTCTAATTCGATTGATATACATTCTCTATTGGTTGACAAATAATTCATAATTGATGCTCCATTCCATTAATCATGAACTTCTGCTGTACTTTGATCACTAGTTGTATATGTTAGGTGTGGAGATCAAATGGGAGAAGGAAGAAGGAAGAAGGAAGAAGGGAGGAAGAAGGAGAAGTAGAAAGGTGGAACAACGGTGAGACGCCACCAGCGTTCGAGCAGGCGCTCCCAGCGCCTTGTGCAGTAGCCACACCTTGGCCGCACGCTGCTAGCGTTTTGTACCCGCTGCCAGCCCCTATGGACAACGTTGGAGAATCTCGGGGGAAATCTTTGAATAAGCCGAGATCTTTTATTATTATTATTTCCTAATTCGCGGTTGTTTCCTTCTTGTTGGAGACTTCCATATTGTTTAGGTTACTGTCATATTGTAACCTAGGTTTTCCCCTGTAACCTCTAGTACATATAGGGGTCCAGGTTCTCCCTATTATGTATCCCTGAGTATCCCATAATATGTCAGAGTGGTGAGAGAGAGAGAGAAACATGACCAATGTTATTGTAATCCTCATATTACTAATACATCAATTCCGTGATTTTTTTCCCGCTTTGGGTTTTTTCCACGTTAAACCTCCGGTGTTAAATTTCTTATTTCTTTTTACGCTATTATTTCCTATTGTTTGTGGTTTGCTTGAGTACTCTTCGATCCTAACAACTGGTATCAGAGCTTCCAAGGTTGGTGAAAGAAAACTCGCTTTCAAAAAATAGCAGGAGATAAGTATGAAATAGGGAAATTTGATGGATCTGACTTCACCTACTGGAAGTTGCAGATTGAGGATCTGTTGTACGCAAAGTCCTTACATGTTCCACTGTTGGAGAAGAAGCCAGATGAGATGAAGCAGGCCGAGTACGATTTGCTGGATCGACAGGCGGTGTCCCTGATCCGGATCTTGTTGTCTTAGAATGTTCGGTTTAACGTCATGGAGAAAAATACAACGAAGGAATTGTTGAAGGCACTAGAGCAAATGTATGAGAAGCCTAGCGCAACAAATAAAGTATATTTGATCACCAAATTAACCAACTGTAAGATGGTTGAGGGTGGTGATGTGATTGAGCATATTAATGAGGTTACTAAGATTTTATCACAACTTGCTTCAGTAAAGATGATTTTTGCTGAGAATGTCAAAGCTTGCATATTTTTGTCTTCTATGCCTGATTCTTGGAAAACCCTTGTAATTACTGTTAGTAGTGCTAAGGATACTGACAAGATGAAGTTTGATGAGGTCAAGTCTGTATTGCTTAATGAGGGTCTTCGTAGGAAGAATTTAACTGAGGAATCTTCGGAAATTGCGTTAAGTGTCAGGGTAGGAAGAACTATAGGAATTTGAATAATTCCAGGGGAGGCAAGTCTAGGGACATGAGCAATGTTGTGTGTTATGGTTGTGGTGATAAGGGTCACTTTAAGAGGGATTGCCCTAGACATGGGAAGGGGAAGGGTAATGATGACCGAGACTCTGTCAACTCTGCGGAAGATCTTTGTGAAGCCCTGGTCTTGAGTCTGTCTAGCCCTGAGGAGTCTTGGGTAGTTGATACTGGCGCATCCTTTCATGTTTCTTCAAACAGGGAGTTATTTCATAATTTCAGGAGTGGGAATTTTGGCAAGGTGTATCTTGCCAATGACAAGTGTTATGAGATAACAGGTACAGGAGACGTGACGATTAAGATTGCTAATGGTAGTCTTTGGAAGTTGGAGGATGTGAGGTATATTCCTGGAATTAGGAGAAATTTAATTTCAGTGAATCAACTCGATGAGATGGGCTATACTGTAGGCTTCGGGAAAGGGATGCGGAAGATCATGAAGGGTGCTATGGTAGTGGCGAGGGATTGAGATCCGGTACGTTGTACTCTACCAGGGAAAGCACTAACATGATTTCTTATGCTTCTTGTTCTAGTTTATGGCTTTGCAGGAATGAGAAGGGGGTCAGTTTCGCCAAAACTGACGAGGAACCTGAGGAGACATGGAGTGACTCAGGTGACAAGAAGCCAGTGGGAGCTGTGGCGGTCAAGGTTTCTGGTAGGCTGAGTGTGCCTAGGGAGGAAACAGAGGAATCAGAGGAAACTACAAAGGTTGCAGATCAAGCTGCTGAAGAACCTGAACCACATGAGCTAGGTGAAACCTCCAGCACACCATTCACTGTGAGGAGATCCAGGAGGGCTACCAGAGATGTTGGTGAGCCAAAGTCCCATACTAAAGCTGTGCAGGCGGAGGCTCGGTTCAAGTGGGAGCACGCAATGGTTGATGAGATTGTGTCACTTAAGGGAACCTGGAAGCCGGTGAGATTGTCTGCAGGGAAGAAGGCTGGGAAGAAGTGAGTCTACATGATCAAGGGTAAGTCAGTGGATGTTGGGAAATTGAGGCCCGGTGTGGTCTCAGGAGGCCCCTCTCGGACTGATGAAAAGCCCGGTCGATGCACTAGGGGAACTTATGGAGAATGTTGAGGATGGTTGAGGTTTGGTCTCCAAGTGGGAGATTGTTAGGTGTGGAGACCAAATGGGAGAAGGAAGAAGGAAGAAGGGAGGAAGAAGGAGAAGTAGAAAGGTGGAACAACGGTGAGACGCCAGCAGCGCTTGGAGGCGCTACCAGCGCCGAGCGTCGACTAGCTTCTACCAGCGTTCGAGTAGGCACTCCCAGCGCCTTGTGCAGTAGCCACACCTTGGCCGCACGCTGCCAGCATTTTGTACCCGCTGCCAGCCCCTATGGACAAGGTTGGAGAATCTCAGTGGAAATCTTTGAATAAGCCGAGATCTTTTATTATTATTGTTATTTCCTAATTCGCGGTTGTTTCCTTCTTGTTGGACACTTCCATATTGTTTAGGTTATTGCCATATTGTAACCTAGGTTTTCCCCTGTACCCTCTAGTATATATATAGGGGTTCCGGTTTTCCCTATTATGTATCCCTGAGTATCCCAGAATATCCCAGAGTGGTGAGAATGAGAGAGAGAGAGAGAAACACAACCAGTATTATTGTAATCCTCATATTACTAGTACATTGATTCCATGGTTTTTTTTTTTCCCGCTTTGGGTTTTTTCCATGTTAAACCTCTAGTGTCAAATTTCTTATTTATTTTTCCGCTATTATTTCCTATTGTTTGTGGTTTGCTTGAATATTCTTCGATCCTAACAACCTCCCCAACAAGTGGTATCAGAGCCGATGGTTCGTTCGGCTGGGCGCAGGCAAGGTGCGGGAAGATCACCATTGACAGGAGCAGGGACCACGGCGCGTGCGCAACTGGGTCTCCTGAATGCGTAGAGTGGCAGCATGAGACTTGGGTGGAGTAGGGTGCGACTCTGCGGAGTAAGGTGCGACTGGGACTCTTGAGGCAGAGTGGTGGCATGAGACTCATGTGGTGTAGGGTGCGACTCTGTAGAGTAAAAGGTGCGGCTATGATGGGCTTCTGATAGTGACTTGAAACCTTGGGCAAAAAGAGGCTTCCGATCAAGGGGGAGAGACTCATGTGTGAAGGGGGAGATTGTTGGGATTCACCCATGAGTAAAAATATCCACATCGAAAAAGTAAAGAGAAAGAATATGGTATATATGTCAAGTGGGCTATTCCTCTTAACACCAACCTCACTTAACTTGTGTATCATGGGCCTTGGTTGAAGTGGGCTCCCCCATCAGATCTCCCCAACAGTATCAATATTAATATTATAGTATTCTAATTGTCTACAATACGATTGCATTTAATCTTGATTTCTCTTATACAAAATAAATTCGAGTTTAGATGAACTTTAACATTAATTTCCTTTGTATCAAATTAAACTTTTATAGAATCTATTTCAAATGAGCCAAACTTTAACATGTGAATAGGTTTTATGAAACATATATGTTCCAGAACAACTTTTTGATTATTTGAAGTGCAAGTTCAAACAATGACAATCGAAAATAAGTATCACGTGCCCCAATTTCACCTAAAGGCATAGAATAGTAAAGAATGCCCTTCCAAAGTATAGGGGCAACGCCTGAATCTGAGCTCCTTACTAATATTTGATCATCCACAAGACCTAGACTTGAATGTGTTGAAGGTTACAGTTGATTCATTTGTTCCTTGCCCTTCTTTTTATGTATGTGTATTTATTTAATCATCATTAGTGTACACCTTTTTTTATAAATCTAGCCTTTGATGGGTAGAATTCATAAATCTAAGGGGTGGGACTACTATAGAGGTGGGCGAGTGGTAATTGTCTTTATTTTCCACAAAGAAGAGACGAGCTTAATTAACACTGGAGGCATGAAGGATTTTCCTTACACTTGTTCACCTTTCCCTCTCCCATACGCCCATTCATTTATATAGGCTTTATGTGGGTTATTAACCATTATTTATTTATTTATTTATTTATTTTTGTGGTGGGCATGAGATTATCCACTAATGCATCCTTTTTCTCTTTCTTATTGTCTTTATTATTTGCCTTTATTCTAGAAATACAATTGTCTAATATGTCTTATTAATTAGATGTCTTCCCCTGTAGCGCAAGAAGATATTTTATGTCATGGGATGAACAACCTAAAAGTTATTCGTTTTTCCTTTTTATTCCCATTATTCAAAACTTGAAAGAATAAGAGAGTTTAAAATTAAGGAACAACCATTACAAAACAAGTAATACAAGACAATATGTAAAATAAAAAGTTACTTTTAGATGTATCGATTCCAATGTTTTCCTAAAAAGCATCTGGGTGATATTATTGGAGTTGATACTAGATTTTGTTTTTGGTTTTTGCACTGTGCTCCCGTATGATCTGTGACATTAATTTTGTGAACCTTAATATATCAAAGTTTATATTTAGTCTCTAACATTTGCATACTGTATTATTGTGGGCCAATTCCGACCAACTCGGATAACACAAATTTGGTGTAATATTTTATGTCATATTGATTTTTCCTTTCAATAATACACTTTGGTTGGCTGACATATACCGCATGTTGCTCTCCTTACTTTCCTCTATCATCTCCTCTTTTCCCTATATCTCTCTTGAGACTCCATGTACACACACATAATCTCTCTCTCTCTCTCTCACACACACACACACATTTGGGGGTAACTTCTCTTTCATGGCTAAGTCTCCTTCGAAATTGCGGAAACTTCAAATATGTGTCCTTTGACAAACTGTCGCTCGCCATTCCTTTTAAATTTCAATTGATTTTTGGAAATTTCCAGATTTTGGATATTGATTGTTTGGATTCTATAGAAGTAAGAAGGGAAGAAGCTTCAAAATAAATACACAAAAGTTAGGAAAATTCAATCGTAAAAGTATGAAGAGGAGAGATAGAGATGGTGACACGAGAGAGAATGAATTGAAAAGAGAGAAAGACGATCGAGTGTTTTAGGTTTCGTAATTTGGAATGGCAGGCCAATGTATAGTTTTGCCTCAAGCCAAACAGATAATGAATAAGGGTAAAATTATATAGTAAACCAAAGTCAGGAACTTAAAACTAGATGGTCGAAAAAAATTAATGTGACAAATCTCAACGGGATGAATATAAAAGAATTGAACCCTATTACTACTCTAAACAGTTGGATCGAATTATTTATGCATTTTCTTATTTATGCGCATCTACATTATAAACATTTTATCTATACATATCTTAGTATCAGTGCCCATAATTCTCTAATAGTTGAAAAAGGAGTTATCTTTTCGGCTTAAATTGTAATGGACTGAGAAAAATACCTCACAAAACCTTTAAAAATCTTAGGTTAATAGAAATTATGTTTATTTATTTTTTATTTCAACATAAAACTGTTACATCAAAACTCCATTTTACATGTTGCTTTTGGAATATTGAATTGGACTAATACTAAAGATAATAGCATATTACAAATGTACATTTTTTTTAAATAAGTACTAGGCCTCAACCCGTGCGATGCACGGAGTGAAATAAATTAGTTATTTTTGAAATTTTATAAAAGTCATGGATAAGTAACTGTCCAAAGTAAACCAAACGAAATATTAATGAAATTGTTACATGGAAAACATCATAATAAATTGTCCCGACAAAATATGTAATTTGACAATAGAAAATTTCAGAAAACGACAATGAACGTTGACCACGACAAGTCGCATGATGCACCGTCCTTTCTTACGTGGACCTGCAATTTTAAATTATCCAATAAGTAGTGGTACAATTTTATGAAACAAACTATATATATGAAAGTGTAAGTGTGAACGATGTGTACCCTTTGTACTGGGAGGTGTTGTGCATGTATTAAAAAGGAAGCTAAGTAAGGATCAAAAAAATGAAAAAAAAGAATTAAATGCATAGATAAACTTCAGATAAATAACAAAGAAACACAATATCTGAGCACATACCATTGCCAGATCGTTCAACTCCAAAGCTTATAACCTACCTATCCCTTGCTGCTCAAAAGTACAAATCCAAATGTAAGGAAATTACACAAATAAAAAAGGTACATATTTTGCATAAGGACCTTTAAAGGAATTAAAGTCATCCCAAACCCAGATTCAACAAAGCTTTTAACATGAATAATACTATTTCTTCTGCTACATGCCATCTAAAGGACTTCATATCATTTTAATGTTTAGTTTGACATTCTGTATCATACAACAAAATTAGTTGTATGGAACCATCGAAACATTGTGTAAATATGTTTTTCTATTAGATCCAGACACTTGTCAGTTTAAACTAATCAACATAAAACATAGAAGTAAAAAATCATGGCAGCAACCTAACCATTTCTTATGTGTCATGTTCCTTTATAATGGGAAGATCATAAAAAAGTATGAAATAAAATCTTCACTCTTTCTTGCCCATCTAACTTATTAAGACCTACCAAGTTTGCAATTGGAAGACCTTCGAGATATAATATAGCATCAAAAAATTCCTCTTATTTCCACTTACAGATAGGTATCTCATAGTTAAGCTCCACAACTTATCTAAGAAACATACCCTTGATCCTTTTCGTGCAACTTTTAGGCTTAAAACATAGCATGAATCAGTCAAGATTTATGAAAATTTAAACATGACCAGAGGACTTGGTGACGACTCAAATTCTATCACATTGTAGAAGAATGAGACCTAAGTTTTAGTAGATAAATTCATAAGACCCAAGGCAAGGAGAGGTGTATGTGTCTTCATTTCACCTTAGTCATGTTCCAAAGTAGCCAAGATCATCAAACAAAAAGTAGAGAATATGAAAAATATCAAACATGTAGGGGGCCCTGTAAGGTTCTATCATCAGACATTGCCTTGTTCCCATTCCCAACACCATTCTCATTCAATATTTGAGGCAACTCATATATAAGCTAATCAAATGAAAATCATATCACACACTATGAGATTTACATACCGATAAGTGAAAAAAGACATGCAGAAGCCATGTATTTCAATAGAATTAGGACCCGTTGCTATTTATTGCCCAATCGCAACAGAAGCATCTTGATCCCCTGAGTTGCCTGAACAGCTAGCAAAATGTGACTCGAGACCAAATTGTAATCCAAAAAAGTTCAAGGAAAAACACCTTATCTCTGAATGGACCTTAGAGTTGACACTTGAAAATATCATGTGAAGCGATCAATTAATAACATGAGACTTGCACTTGAATAACAGACCTAGAATTTAGGATTTGAAAATTACTTATCAAAATTAGAACATTCAAATGAAAAAAGACACCAAAATTTTGAAAGAATGTCTTGCTTGATTAGATATTTTTCGAAAATTCAATCAATAGACAATAAATAATAAATTCAACCCATGTAACTGATTGACTGAAAAAAAACCTAAAAAAACCAAATTATAAATTTACCAAAGTTCAAAATACAGTAAAATATTCTTTATCAAAATACATCAAAACACAATTAGCATTTGCAATGAGAAGATCAACCTAACTATTATATAGCCATGTCATATGGGAAGAAAGTCAAGAGGCCATGCCTGTATGTAGCACGAATAAGAACCAATTATATATAGCACAAACTTGTAAAGAGAAAATTGAGGAACTGAAAAAAAAAACAGACTAATTGGAAAAAAGTTTAAAACAATGAAAATTTCTAACCTGGAACTCCTATTCTTCTCAACAGCTCTAATATGTTATTGGAAAGAAAATTAAAAAAAATTCAAAATCTTATAGCCATCCAACATCTTGTATATATATTATTCCAAACAAAGACCAAATACCCTAAAATCAAATAAATAGTCATCCAACGTATTGTTCTACAACTTAAAGTGCATGGTTTGAAATCTAAAAATACTTCCTTGGTTTATGAATCAGAAACAATCATATATATAGTAAAAATACTTTCTTGAAGGGCAGTCAGCTCAACTTAAAGCAACATGTAATAAAATTTTCTGATAATTAGATCCTAATACAACAACATGCACCAAGATGGAGTACGTTGTAAATGAAGAAAATGATCAGTAAATTAAAGACTAACCTATAGTTTCCTTCACTTGTTAGTTCCAATCCTTGAAAACAATCACCGCTTCTTGAACCCAATGATGGAGACTCATGTAGATGCTTGTCGGGCTCAGCCATTTCCGTAGCCTAGGGTTTGAAAGAAGAGTGACAAAAGAAAAGTTAGGGTTTTGTTTCATATTCCAACACAGAACAATACAAAGACTGAACTAAAGAAAGCAAAAAATATGAACCCACTCCCCGTAATACCTTTCCACAACAAATTCGGGGCATCGTTGTCAAACATCCTTAGCAGATCGTGCCATTTTCAATTCAGCAGGAGGTCCTGGCTAAGAAAAGATTCTGTATTAGGACAAAGATTCGAACTAGAGCAAACAATGAAACTCATAATCGAACAAATTGAAAATCTAAAATACAATCAAAATCACAAAATCGGACAATTGAAATACAAAATCAAAAAATTGAAAAGCCTCCAACCTTGAATACCTTATCTTCCATGAAATCACCACTTGTTGCTCCTAGCCACCCAACAACTGCCTCATGACGACCTGAGTTTAAAGGCAAGAAGGGCTGGCGTGGAGTTGGAGAGTTGTCCAGCGGGCTCCTGCTGTCGGAGCAGCAATTGTACAATGTCGGGTGGTAACGAAGACAGTCTGCGGAATCTCCCTGGATAGATTATTCTTCCGAAGGTCGAAACTCACCTTCATTGGGAGGTTCCCCAGTGATTTAGGGATTTCCCCAGACAATTTGTTGTCGGATAGGCTTAGCGTTCCTAACATAGACTGCAGTTCCCCGAAATCTTTTGCGATTGGACCTGTGAGTTCGTTTGAGGATAAATCCAGTTGGACCAGATTCGCCATTGACGACCAGATTCCCGTCGGGATATCACCGGAAAATCGGTTCCGCGCTACAATCAACCTCTGGAGTTGCCTACACTTCTGCAAAGTCCTCGGAATCTAGCTGGAGAAAGATTTGTTGGAAACGTCGAGGTTCTGCAGTCTGGGAATGGAGTAGAGAGACGTCGGAATCAGACCAGAGAGATTGTTCCCGTACAGAAAGATATTGTGACGTGAAGTGGCGTTGAAGAGCTGCTCTGGAATGGAGCCATGGAAGCGGAGAAAGCGGCGCTTGACTATCAGAGAGAAAGGAGAAATTAGAGAGATGTTGGGAAGTAGTGTAATTATTAGAGAGAAAGAAGCAGTTTGCACTGGAGATGGAGTCTTAGAGAGAGAATGAGGGAGTTGGGGAACGTGGGGGTATGGATGCTTGACTATCAAAAACTGTGCGGGCTGCAACTGACGCAATTTTTTTAAAAATATTTATTAAAAAAAATTATCTTGAAGCTGATTGGATGTTGCTCTGCAAATCAATATGGTGGCTCCATTTAGTGGAGACCACAAAGATTACTATTAATAATATATAGATGATTGGGTAAAGCACTAAAAAAGCTCCAAATATATTCTACCAACAAATACACAACCACAGCAAGAGAGAAAAAAAAAGGAAACGAATCCAACCTTAGAGCCCCCTTGACCTCCAATCTACGAATTTTATATGGATAGATAAAAATTATAACAATTATTATATCATATATTCATATATATAATTACATGGACACTGCTAAACACTTCCCAAATAATTTCAAGCAAAGGTTTTCCACTATTGAAAAGGATAAGAATTCAACACGATATCAATGTGACGTTTTGGACCATTGAAAATCTAGCATTGGACTAATCCTGTCAAATGAGTAGCACCATTAAAGTTCATCAATCTATTTCTTCGCCATCAAGTTAAGTGGATTCTTCTTATGCATAGTTATCCCTGGCCTGACCTCGTAGTCAATGTCTTCCTTATTCATACCAGCGGGTAGCTCCCAATCAAAAGAGTACAATAAATTGGCAACCATAAGCTCTAGGTTAGCAAGGCCCATAGGCATGCCAGGACATATTCTTCGTCCTGCACCGAAAGGAATAAATTCAAAATCTTGCCCTATATAGTTTACTGAACTCCCCATAAACCTCTCTGGAATAAATGATTCAGGGTCCTCCCAAAATGCAGGATCTCGGCCAATTGCCCACACATTTACAAATACTAAGGTTTTTGGTAGAATGTCATACGATTGTATGGTACATTTTTGAAGAGATTCACGGGCAACCAATAATGGGGTTGCAGGGTGTAATCGAAAGGTTTCTTTGATTACTGCCTTGAAGTATTCAAGATTTGGTAGGTCAGTCTCTTCAATAAAACTCTTGTGTTTGTACACATGTCTCAGCTCATCTTGCACTTTCATCATTACAGTGGGATTTTTTATTAGTTCTGTCATTAGCCAAATCGTCATGGCTGTAGTTGTATCAGTCCCTGCTAAAATGATATCCTGCAAAACAATGAAACCATATGTATATAACATTATTTCTGAATATATTCTTGAATGTGAATGTTAAACAATTTAGATTGTATATGACCTTGTAAATATGTCTAATAAATGTTGGAAATATGGGGTAACATGGTCACGAAACAGAAAATGAGGGATCGCTTGGGTGGCTAGGAGTCGGGAGCTAAGACCAATCTCTCCTTAAGACTTATTCACAAGACCGTGAATAGACTCAAGGGTAAAACCTAACTTATTGTAAGCAAAGTATGAAATCTCTCAAGAAACTCTCAAGAAGTTGTTGTAGTTCAACACCTTAGGAATTGTGTTGAAGCTCTCTAGGAACAAGGAAGAATGGTTGTGTTGTGTTGGATGAATGGAATTCATTCCCTATTTATAGTATTTAGGAGCTTTCAAACTTACCAATCACAAAACATGATTGAGGGACATTGTCCATGAGGTTTTATCTAGGATCAAGGGCTCATTATTGACTGAGAAGATCAGTCAAGAATAATCCCTAAAAGATTCCTCACGAGTTAATTGTTGAGGCTAAAATCAAGGGATTTCAAAAACAACAAAACTAGGCTCCAATACGGTCCGTGTTAGCCCCAACACGACTCGTGCTGAGATAGCACGTTCCGTGTTTATCCATGCTGCCTTTATTTGACCTTGTGGATACCAACACGACCCGTATTATGCCTGACATGGTTCATGTTGGACCAGCTTCACCTTATAAACTTATTTTTGACCTCCCCGATTAACCCTTAGCTTATAACTTCGTTTCCTTAGCCTCTTAACTCTTGAAATACTCCAACAATAAAAACACGAAGAGAGAAAGATATCGATAATGTAATCAAGTAATAGTTCCATGACATTACCATTAACACAGATTTGATGTGATCCAATGTAAGGTCAAAAGAGAAGCAACGTTCCTTCTTTAGTTGGAAAAGAACATCTACGAAATCCTCATCCTCAGATTTTGGCTTAGTAGGATCAAGATGATCACTTATGATTTCGTTGTAAAATTCATCCATTTCTGTGAAAACTGTCTCAAGTTTAGAAGATAATCCAGTTAGCTTATCGATCCATGATCCTACATAGGAAAAACAATCAGAGAAAAAAAATGTTGTAAACATGACTCCAGTTGCGTCTATGGTTTTGCGAAATCTGCTGCTTTTAACATCCTCATCTAAATACCTGCGCATATATTGAAAGAAAAATTGATTAATACAAAAAGTGTACATTGTCATTACACTCCCACACAAAGGTTGCTTGCCCCAAGCAAACTAAAACAAAGTAAAAAGAAAACTAAACTATCCTAACTCACTTTCGTAGGAATCACGATTGCATTTAGCTAATACAACAAGCCCTTTAAACCCCTCGGTAACCCAAATGGACGAGGAAGGTCTCGTGAGGGTTTATAGAAGCTATACACACAAAAGCCAGGAAAAGGAAGAGAAGTAAAATTATGGGAGAGGTAAACTTAACGAGATAAGCACATAAGGAGGTTTACACACAAGGCTGCGAATCTAACTACTGAAATAGTGTTTCTTACTCAGTTCAGAACAACTAATAAGAGCATTCAAGGTTACTTGCATGTTCGTACCAAACTTCACATTTTTCACTCCACTCATGTATATGCTCAATGGGTTCCTTGTGCTCTTAGCTTAGGTCAAGGCTCAGTCGGTCAGAATTAGCTACTCACATACCCATGCTCAATACTTAGTAAATTATACGCCCCCCTCTATGTATAAGAAGCCAAAACTTCCCTCCCAAATGAATATCATCACATTAATAAGTCAGAAGTGAAAACTCTAAGGAAACCACATGGTTGTAAATACAGGTGAGGTTAATATGTTTATGCTAGGCAACAACCAAGCCTGAAGCCTATCAAGTGCTTACTGACCATTCCTCACTAAGCAATTGCACTATTCAAGCTATCATCGACACAACAGTGTATACAAACTACCTCCATCTAAAAAAAAAATAAATTTGCCTTTTCTCAATGGTAACCCAAATTTTTCTCTTCCAAAAATTGTCAGGCACGTGTGTCGTCCCACTCCCACACAAAAACTCTACAATGTCCTCAATGGGTATAAAGTGACACCTCATAAAAGAAAAGAAAAATCATACAAAAGAAAAGAAAAATTACACAAGCCAGCATGCATGCCACCCTCACTCCCACACAAAAAGGTCAACAATGTCCTCATTGGAAATAGAAGCAAGCATGGCCCCAAAAGTAAAGAAAAAGAAACACACTAAAAGAAAACAAAAGAAGCAAAGAAGGCAAGCTCACTAACCGTATTATAAAGAGAGAGGAACGATATTACCTGGTCGAGTACTGAGTATAGCCAAACTATAAAATCTTGGTTAGAAAGATAAGAACCACCCATGGAGCATTAATCACTCTATCTCACCTCAAGATGTCGTGCACCATCTCAGAACCATTCAATGCCCACAGAAGTAGGTCATGCATCCTCGAGTGCATCTCAAAATGGTGAACATAAGAGCACAATCTCAAAAGTACATCAACAAATATGAGTGCTCTCAACAGTTTATCAAATGCCTTGGAATAATAAGTAAAGTCATGAAATGAATGTACAAAATTGACTTTCCTAGGCCGGTCCTCTAGGTAGGTGCTATAGGGATCAATGAGGAAATTATACCCTGCTAAGAAACCTAGGGACTTCATAGACTCAAGTTCACGAGAAAGGAGTGTAGGAAAACAAATCACATGAAGGGAAGGTTGGGAAATAATTTCAATTTCATCAAATACAGACTCCAATTCACAACTTTCATCCAGTTCAACATATTCATCAGTGGGTGATAAGGAAAATGTTGGGCTATACCACATGACCACACTCTCAACATTACAAGAAGTTACATCTTCATCTTCATCAATTTTAGACTCCTCAAAAGAACTATCAATATCAAAGACAAATGTGCCTCATTCAAAGCATCATCGAAAGTGAAACTGGAGTGTTCAAGGTTATAACCCATCACGAAAGACTCATATTCACACACAGATGCATCATGGAAATCAAGCTCCTGAGTTAGAAGGGGGAGGGGGTGGAGGAGTAACTATAGACGAATCCTCAAATTGATCCACACGTGGAGATTGAGCGTGTAGATCAATAAGATGAGGCAATGAACAAGTACTAGACTCCTCATCTACGAATATGTATCAGAATGAACATCAGATAATTCAATCCTCTCCTCGCATAATGACAAGGACAAGGGTATGACTAATGATTCATTAAGCATATTCTCATGGAGCACAACATCATCACACACTAATTCATTACTCGTGGTCGCCTTCTCTATCAATGATGTCTCATCCTCAACTGTACTCTCACTAATGGGCTCACTAACCTGATCAAACTCAGTATCACATGATTCTTCCCTACTTTTAACAGGTGAAGGGGGAAGGGGTTCAGTAAATATAAACATTAGGCCTTCATCCTCATCCCACATTTCACACACATGAGTATTATTAGATTCAGGTTTAGCAGATTCAAATCCTTCCATAAAAGCTTTAAAAGCAAGGTATTGAGGGCAAGCATCAAACAAATGACCCCAACAGTGACATACAAAACACTGAGGAAGAAACTCATTATTGGGGGTATTGAGAAGATTTACAAAAATTTTCCACATATTCCCCACCATTAGATTGACCATTCAGATTTAGGGGGTGCACACAAGATAATGCGGCTAAAGTCTTATATGATGGTGCACAATAAGAAGGCTGGAAGCTAGGAATGACATTTTGTTGCTCAAATTCATAAGAATCATTAGACAACCACTCAAGTAATTCCCATGCATCATCTTCTCCTAAATTAGAAAACCCATAATATTGTAAGAGATCATGGGTTTCATAGTACACACCCTTATTCACAATACCCAAAATATCCAATCTCTCATATGATAGCCCATATGATTCACATTGAGCAAGATAATCCTGTAATCTCGGAAAATATCTCCAAAATATTTCTTGCTCAAATTGTTGAAAATTGACATCGAGGATGACTTTGTTCCCACCTATTCTACGACTCTCAAGCTAATCTGTGCGCCTGATCTTTGTAGCCTTAAGCCCTTCCCCAAGACTATGAGAATTCGTGTCCTCACTTTTTGTTGAGTGGCAACACCGCTTTTGCTAGGCGGACTAGTGATAAGGATATGGTTTAAGCGCCTTTTTACCCGCTAATCGTCCTTGACATGATCAAGTTGGGCTCCATGGAGCCAATTATTGCCAATGAACTTATGAACTGCTTCAATCATGCATGGTGTACATGATTGTCGAGAATTGGGTCGAGGCCAATCGCGATACCATCATCCATATGCAAGGGAAGAAGTTTCGGCGGTTAACCTTGAGGCTCTCTTGTTCAACGACCATTTTGCTAGCGCAATGGAGGAATTTTATGGGGTTTCACCTACTCTTCGCTTAATAGGAACCTTCGAAGGGCAAAGGGGGCTTAAGGCCTTCCTAGAATAAAGTTGCCCAAGCCCCTTGCGGTAAAGGACGACCATCTTCAACCAAGGGGATGAAACTTCGTGGAAGGAGAGGAGGTGAATCTTCTGATTCCTAAAGAGGAAAGGTTCTTCGACGTGGGTCGTAGGTCTAACACTTAGGGGGATTATTGCTTGACTTTGTTGTAGCTTTCGAGTGTCTTAATCTGTTGTTGTAGTAGCGCCTTGTAGCCACCTAGGTGATGTGCTTAGGCTTGTAACCATCGTCCATCGTAATGAAGTAACTTTCCTTATAGAATTTCCGTGGTTGTTACATTCTTTATTTTGATTGTCCCCCCCCCCTGGTGAGGCATATCCTCCGAGCTATGTCGAGGATGATTAATTGCGGTGGCTAAGTATTCCCTCATAGCTATATATAGGGTACTCGAGCACGATCCACAACCCTTGAGGTGGTGGTGTGCAGGGTTATGACCTTCCTATTCCCCATAAGGGGTTCGGTAGTGTATAAGTGTAGTTGGTGGGTGACTCCTGATATCATCGGAAAGTCATCAAGCACGTTCGATAGCCCTTGGTGCTGTAGTATAGTGGAATATGACTTGCTAGGTCTTTGAGACTAATTAATGTGTAGGGGCATGATCCATGAATCCTTTAGGGGGGGGGGGGGAGGGCTTAATGGTGTGTAGAAGCACGACCTACCCAAGACGGGATTGTGTAAGTGTAGTGTGGAACTCGAATATGGGCGCTCGGATGTTGGGGTCAGATTCGTACATGTACGAGGCTGATCGCTTAGAGAGGGAGAATGTAGGGCTCAAAACTATGATGGAGGAATTTTGGGGATCAGATATGAAATCTCGGTTTTTGTGGGTTGGATTCGTACCCGAGCACGGAAGGGAGTTTATAGAGATTAGGGGGCTTGGGTCGATACTAGCACGGGGCCGAGTATAAGTTATGAGCGAGTCTTGAGGTCAGATCCATACTAGTACAGGGTTGAGCGTAAGAGACCGACGAGTCTGGGGGTCGGAGTCGTACTAGTACGGGACTGAGGTGCAAGAGACGGGTGTTGGAGCTAGAGGAGACCAAGAGGCACAGATCTCAGGTTGATCCGAGCATGGGTACTCGTCCTTCATTTAAAATTCTTCTCGATCGTCGGCAGCGTGAGTACTCATTCTCCTTCGGATTTTCCTGGAATATGCATGCTCTTTCATAGATAACCAAGTAAAGTTTGCATATTACATCAAAATTAAAGAAAAAAATTGGTAGTAGGGGCTCTATAGAGCCGATCTTCATGAGGATGAGAGGTCTTTGTTGGTGCTTAGGAGGGTTGAGTGCCAGAGAGACGAGCTAGTGAGAAAATGAGAGTCATGGATGAGGGACGACTGGGATGAGAGAGGAAGATTAGGGTTTTTGTGAAGGAGTCAGCCATGGCAGGAGGGAGTACACAACATGGCAGGAGATGGTAAGCAGTGAGGGAGGAGTATGGTATAGAATAATGTAGAAACGGATAATGAGAATGAAGGAATTAGGGTGGTGATTAACTAAGGATGAGGATTGAAAAACAACAAATCAACATATTCCCTTCTTTTCCCCTTGTTTTCGGTCTAGATGGCCCAAGGATAAAATCCATCTCCCTCAATATTCCACCAACTCCCGTCCTTTCTTTTCTTGTTTTTCTCCTTTTCCTTTTCTTTTACCTCCTTCGCCACTTTCTATTTTTCTATTTTCTTATTCTTTTCTTTTCCTACACCATTCCCCTTCTAATTTTCACTTTCATTTTCTTTAATTTTTTTCTTCTACCAAGTGGGCTTTGGCCCAACTTTGTTTTTATACATATATTTTGCTTTTTTTTTTTTGCGACCTACACTTAAAATAAAAACAAAAATACATATAATATTTTCATTATTGTCTTGTCGTGTCCGTCTCGGAGGGGATGTGCGCTCGATATGTACGATCAAAGCCCCTCAAAGTTTGGAACGACTTAAGGGTCCTAGCATTCTTAATACGCGATTCTCGATCGGAAAAATGGTTGTTGCCCGGTCCGTCCTCAGGGTCCGACCTGTTCGAGCCTGAAAGTCTGGCAAGAGCTGGATACAATGAAGGAGAGGTTATAGTACTTCCACGAAGGTGTCGATAATGAGAACCCCAATCATGAACATACACGGACACGTGCCAAGTATAAGACACATGCCTAAGTTTGACTTCAGTACTAGAATATGAAAAGGCTTCGACTTCGAAACCTAAGTTGTTATCTAAAGGTATACCAAAAGGGATTTCTACTAAGGCTGGGTATGGTCGACGTCTAGGGAATTATATATCTCAAAACTAATCGCGCCCACGTGCCCAATGCTAACGTATGGAAAACTTGTCGTCGGAGGCAGGTTATACAATATTAAAAAGAACAAAATGAGTGATAAATAGCAACAAGGAAGGAATTTACCTTTCAGGTCGATGTAGAAAAATTTCTATCTTATTTCTATATTGTTGTCGGGGGCGGGGTATACGATATTATGGAAGTTTGAGTGAAAATGAAGGAGGAATTAGCCAAATATATAGAGTGGAAAATGGCGATTAAATTGTAAGCCTAAAGTTTACACAAAAGTTCCTCGTTAAGTTAATCGAGGCGTTTGTCGGATCAAATATATCTCAAGTAGTCATTTTTAGTCCGGGCATCAAGCATTCAACACATGAAGGCAGCAAAAGAGCTGCCCGATGGATAATTTGCGGTAATATAGAGTCAGATATAAAGACTCTAGGTACTTGCATATATGTACATACACATATATAAATATGTATATATACATGTAGGGGGCTCAATACTATAAAGAGTAGAGGTGAACCAAAATTACAGCACGTAACTACAACATTCCGATTCAAAGGAATACAATTTACTTCTAGAGGCAAATTCATTTTGATGGGCATAATGAGGATGAACTTGTCCCTTACATTTGATAAGGAAAATTATGACCGATGAATCAACCTTCATGCTAGTGTACGATACTGAGGCCATCATTTTAGTATAAGTCACGCTCCACACCCATCACCTAATGACATTTTAGGAAGAGCTCAACAAAACTGCCCTGTAGGAGGCCCTCAATTTACTCCGTATGGTTACGGGTGATAACTACTTATGGGAGGAAACCACCAAGTTAAAGATAGCCAGGGCCTACATGACAAATGTCAAGGAGGGCCCTCTAAAAGTTGGAGACCTGGTCTACGAAAGACAGAGGCCATTGGAAAGGCTAACGAACATAGAAAACTGATAGCTAACTAGGAAGGGCCTTACGCAATCCATGAAAAGGTTAGGCCAGGCACTTTCATGCTCATCACCCTTCAAGGCGTTGGTATCCCAAAGGACTTGGAATTGTGATAATCTAAGGAAGTATTTCATATAACAAGTGCGCCAAGGAAACCCATAAGTTTTCATTTTTTGTCGAACTATACCCTTACATAATTTTCCTTGTCAAATGTTGGGACAAGTTCGTTCTCAATATGCCCATCAGACTGAATTCGCCTCTAGGAGTAAGTCGTATTTCCTTTGAATCGCGATGTTGTAGGCCGTTTCCGTTTTCCCCTCTTAGAGGATTCTTAAGCATTATTAATGTACGGTTCTTTGAGAACTTATTAATGAAAAAGTTACGTTTTTAAGCAATTTCGCTTCTTTAAGCATTATTATGTGTGTTCGCATGTCCTTAGCCAATCCTCGCCATCGATATGTAGAAAATAACAATGATAGACCCAACCGAATGAAAAGCAACGACAAACAAAATACGATTAAGATAGGAGTGGATACAAGCCTCGACAAGCTAGACCATAAGGGTTAAGCAAGGAGGAATGATACATTGCCTAAAACACAAGGTCACAGGGGCCAAAATTAAAGAAACTAACAGAAAGTGAGGTTATATTATAACACGAAGCCATGTAGGTTGAACTCATTGTTCAAGCAAGAAATACACCACTCAAGTTAGAAAATTAAACATAGATACAAAGGTTGTAATCATCATCCTCCTCGTTGTCATTAGAGTCGACATCAAACCCCTTTCCAGGGGTCGGAGCGCAAGAGTACTCCCTCGCCATGGGCTCCCTTGTCCTCGGCATTGGAACCACCAACATAGCCGCCTCCATCCTGCTCCATACTTTGCTTCCCCTTCTCATCCCTACAAGCTTGTAGGGTATTGGCGCAATCAAAGAAAAACTCCCTTTGCTCATCTACGTGTGATCCATTGTTGTATTCCTTGTAGGCATCGTACAACAAGGCACATTCATCTTACCTCCCGACCCTATACCCTTTCTCCATCCAATATCGTCAACTTTCCCTGATCTACTACTTCCATCTCTCAACATCCTCTCCCCTCATCCGCTTCTCCTCGTTGAGTTCTTGCTGGAAGCCGCTTATTTATGTTTGGGAGTCATCATGTAGGCCCTGGAGTCGGGGCACCTCCGGATCAGGAGCAGACATTGTCCACATAGAAGCATACGCGTTCATCTCCCTCGAGACACAAAGAGCATGAGATCAAGAGCAAGTAAATGAACGAATGGTAGTTAAGGAATGAAGAGGAAGTTGTACCTCTATGTATCGCACGTGGGCTTCTTGGAGGTAACTCGGTACACCTCTGGAGTCCGAAGCAAGATGCCACATGTGCACAAGATCCGGCATCAAGGAACACTTGGTGGAGAAGTTGATTTCTAGGAAATGGAGGGATGCGTCCTCAAGAAGTTCCTGTCTCAACGAGGAGATAACGTTCCTCCTCTTTTTGCCAAAGCTCTTAGGAGGGCGTACTTAAGGGGAACTATGAAGAGAGCACGCAGAAGTGGGATCCTTTAGCGTTTGCACAGCATACCCCGACGCTTCGATCGCTCGACAGTATCTAAGGACGAGGCAGAGTTGGTCCTCTCTCCACTGCAATGGCCCCGGGATCATTCGCTTGCATGGCCCTCACGTCCGTCCTTCTCTGAACAATAGGAAGTCTAATCACAACATTTGGTCCTCGAATAAGGATAAGATGATCACCTTGAGAAAAAAAAGGGGGAAGAGGATGTACTCAGGGAATCTTCCTCCCTTGCCACCTGGTGGCCTTCGCCAATTCCTTGCGTCTCCTCTCAATCTCCACCCTTTCCAGGTGACTCGTGGATTATTATCCGACCATGCCTGTGGTCAGTTGAAGATGAGAGGTTATATATAAGTCAAGACAAGCACAGTAAGATAACGAAAAGAAGGGATATAAGGTGATTACTGTGTGAGATAGGGGATCACATCCCAACATTGCATAGGAAGGAGTTGACCTTTAGCCACATGACCAAGGGGAGCCAATTTAACGGTTTTTTCTTTAGTGTACCGCTACGTGGATGTGAATCCCTTTCATATCGTTAGTAATCTGTGACCTCGTAATGCTCTATTGAAAATGTGTATGCGGGATTTGACATTTGAGGGTACGTGTTGACCCCAGTGTTGGGACCACCCCTACTCTAGGACGAGATGTCCCACCTCCCGTTCGTTTTGCCAACATGCACAAACTGATACTTCTAATTATGCACTAACAAGGGCTTCTCACACACAGTCATGAACCCCTCATGATTGGCAAGTAACCACTATCTTGTTCCCCCATCTTTCTTTGGATGACGAACAGGCTTATGGATAATGATGAAGGCTTGGAGGGTGAAGTCTAAGCCCTTCGCCTCACACGTAGCGATGAAAGAGTTAAGTGATACCCATGAGTTTGGAACCAGCTGAGCAATTCTAACGTTATACGTTCGAAGGACTTCTTTCACAAAATCATGAAGGGGGAATCTAAGGCCATACTCTAGGCTACTCACATACATCACTATGCACCATAGAAGAGGGCGCCTTGTCGTGTCGATCTCGGAGGGGATGTGCGCTCGGTATGTACGATCAAAGCCCCTCAAAGTTTGAAATGACTTAAGGGTTCTAACATTATTAATAGTCCATTCTTGATCGGAAAAATGGTTGCCCGGTCCGTCCTCAGGGTCCGACCTGTCCGAGCCCAAAAGTCTGGCAGGAGCTGGATACGATGAAGGAGAGGTTATAGTACTACCACGAAGGTGCCGATAATGAGAACCCCGATCATGAACACACACGGACACCTACAAAGTATAAGACACATGCCTAAGTTTGACTTCAGTACTAGAATATGAAAAGGCTTCGACTTTGAAACTTAAGTTGTCATCTAAGGGTATGCCAAAAGGGATTTCTACTAAGGGAGGGGTATGGTCGATGTCTAGGGAATTATATATCTCAAAACTAATCGTGCCCCCGTGTCTCATGCTAACGTATGGAAAACTTGTCATCAGGGGCGACGTATACAATATTACAAAGAAAAAAAATGAGCTATAAATAGCAACAAGGAATGAATTTACCTTTCAGATTGAAGTCGAAGTGTAGAAAAATCCAGTCTTTAGCTTGAGCCTCTCACTATCATACTATCTAGTGAGAAGAGATGCATGTTGTGGAAGTTGTGGTGAAAATGAAGGAGGAAGGAGCCCAATATATCGAGCGAAAAAATGGTGATTAAATTCTAAGTGTGGAGTTTACACAAAAGTTCATCGTTAAGTTAATCAAGGCATTTGTTGGATCAGATATATCTCAAATTAGACCTGAAAAAACTGGCCCGAGACTTGAGGCCCGCTTCGAAATGACCCGACCTAAACCTGAACCGACCATCGAAACATTGAACCGACAATAACCCAAGACTCTATGATGAACCGGCCTAAAACCAAACCTATGACCCAATTTAAACCAACACCAAAGTAGATCTTAACTGACTTAAACCCGAACCGACTCAAACCTGAACCGAGCCTGACTAGGGAAAATTGAACCAAACTAGAGCGACCCAAACCCAAATTGTACATGAACTGAATGTTGACTTGATATAGACCCGCGCCGAAGTAAACATAGACCGACTAAACCCGAACCGACTCAAACCCGCACCTATTCAAACTCGATAAAAATGATTCAAACTCGAATCAGTTCAAACCTTAATTATACTCGAACCTAATTAATGTCAAACATAAACAACTCGAATAAACCCAAACTAATTCAAACCCAAATTTTTAATGACAGTATGACAAAAATCTCGACAATGGAAAGAGCGAATGTCTAGCCAAATCCTTCGTATCATTGATATGAAAACATGACCTTAGCCAATAGAATGAGCGAATGTCTAGCCAAATCCTTCATATCACTGAAATAAATATAAAATAATGAGATCGATGCTTAATAAGCATTAGCCAGTAGTCGCTCAGAAAAGAATTAACTTATGTTGTTATGTTCGTATGTACATTCACTTTGTTGTTTATTTGATTTTTAATGCTATTTAATAGTTTCTTGTAAAATTACAAATTCAAACATTCATGAAAGTCATACAACAAGCCTATATTATTAATAATGCTAATGTGATTTCTAGATAGCTAGTAAAAACACATTCATACTTGAAAAAATGGGTCCACCAAGTAATGGTAAGTTTAAGTTCAATTAGTATTTTAACTTTTTATTTTAGACATTTATTTTTTCATATGTCCAATTATACCTGATCAGAATCTTAGTCAACTTCAGGTTGACCCAACCCGAATCTTTGGACGACCAATGGTTGACCTGACCTAAATTTTACACGGCTTGAGGTTGGCCCGCCCCCAATCTAACTCGACCCAATGTTGACCTGAAGCAAATATCAATCCACTTGAGGTTCACCCGACTCGAGGTTGAGCTAGACCATTGAAGCCATAGATGACCCGACCCATAACTGAACTAATCCGAAGTACTGTAACTCGACGTCGAACCAAACCGAACCTTACCCGCACCACACCTTATTTAAACCAAATGGGTTGACCCAAACTCTGCCCCAACCCGAACTTTACCCAAACCCATACCCACACCCAACCCAAATTATAGTGACCCAAACATAACCGACCCAACATCTCCCGATCCATACCCGACCCAATCGACCCATTTGCCAGGTCTAAAGTAGCCATTTCCAGTCCAAACATCGAACATTCAGCATAAGAAGGCAACAAAAGAGACGCTTGATGGATAATTCACAGTAATATAGAATCAGATATAAAGACCCTATGTACTTGCATATATGTAAATACACACACACACACACATACATATAGGGGCAACGTACTATAAAGAGCGAAGTTAGAACAAAAATCACACTGCATAAAAATACAGGACTGTATAACATGTATTTTTATTTTTGTTTTCAGTATAGGTCACAAAATAAAAATAAGAAAGCAAAATATGCATCTAAAAAGAAAGTTGGGCCAAAGATCACTTGATAGAAGATAAAAGAAAAACAAAATGAAAAGAAAGGGAAAATTGGAAGGGAAATGGTGTACGAAAAGCAAAGGAAAAAGGAAAAGAAAAGAATAAGCAAATAGACAAAGAGAGCGCGGAGGAGGAAGAAAAAGAAAAGGAAAAGGAGAAAATGTAGAAGAAAAATGAAAAAAGAAAGAAAAGGATGAGAGTTAGTGGAAGAATAAGAAAAGAGGGAAAAATAAACGGAAAAAGAAAAGGAAAGATGGAGGGAGATGAGTTTCATCCTTGGGCCATCTGGACCAAAACAAGAGAAAAAGAAGGGAAATATGTTGACTTATTGTTTTTCAATCCTAATCCTTAGTTAATCAGAACCTTAATTCCTTCATTCTCATTAGCCATTTCTCTATTGTTCTACAACATCCTTTTCTCCCTCATTACCTAGCATCTATCTCTTGCCATGGTTGTGTACTCCCTCCTACGATGGCTGTCTCCTTCACAAAAACCCTAATTTTCCTCTCTCGTTCCAGTCGTCCCTCCTCCATGGCTTTCATTTTTTTCACTAACTCATCTCTCCGGCACCCGAACATCCTAACCACCAGCAAAGACCTTTCATCCTCATGAAAATTGGTGCTATAGAGTCCCTACTACCAATTCTTTTTCTTCGAATTTCGGTGAAATATGCAAACTTTATTTAGTTATCTACGAAAAAGTAGGCATATTCCATGAATATCCGAAGGAGAATGGGTACTGACGACGCGTCCTACGATCGAGAAGAAGTCGAAATGATGGATGAGCACCTAAGCTCGGATCAACCTCAGATATGCGCCTCCTGATCTCCTCTAGCTCCAACGCCCGTATCTTGGGCTCGACCCTGCACTAGTATAAATTCGACCCTGAGACTCGTCCGTCTCTTACGCTCGGCTCTATATTACTATGGATCTGACCCCAAAACTTGCTCATCTCCTACACTCGACCCTGTGCTAATACAAACCCATGCCCCTAATGACTATAAACAACCTTTCGCGCTCGGGTACAAATCCCCAAAAGTCCTCCATCTCAGGTTTGTCCTGACTTTTTCGATTTTTTTTACGATCTTTTTACTTTTATTCATTAAAAAATTCATTATAATTTCTCGGATTCTAACAAAAATAAATTAAAAAGTCTTTTAGTAACTACACTCATAACCTTTCTGAGGGCATCAATGAAAAAAATAAAAACAATATAAGACATGAATGAAAAAACAAAATATGAGACAGGAATGAAATAAATAAAAAAAAATGTGGAAGTAAATTTGATATCACTAGAATACAATTTTTATTTTTTGGATCACCAAAATATAAAAAAAAAATAAAGTAGGGACCTCTAGTATACAAAACCTAAAAATAGAGAATATTAGAGAATTCAATTTTCCTAAATATTAATGCTTGTTAATAATTATGTTGGATTATTATAAAAGGTACATGGCAACTATACAATGAGTATCTTCAAAAATAATAATGTCATTGTACTCTAATATTTATCTGATTCATTATTTTAATAATATCAAAATTAATTTGCTTAAATAATTGTTTTTAGAAAAACTTGAATAACACATAACTTTAAAGGGAGAAATTTACAAAAAAAGAAAATAAAAGAAAAAAGAGGAACTCAGTTTGAGAAACAATTGTTAAAAAAAATAAAGAATTCTTTGAAAAGCATGTAAATTTTCTTAAGAATGAAAAACAAGACCTTAGAAAAACAAAAGAAAAAATTGAAAGTGAAACAAGGCAGAACACAACTAAAAAACTAAAAAGAAGAAAAAAAAAATTTTGAAAATGACCTGAATAACTAAATTATTGAAAATTGTACGATAAAAGATTTTCCTAACTTTTAGCTTGTGGTTTTTGAACTAGACTTCCACGTCACCAACTGCAATATTGGGAATTTTTTCAGTTATCTTCTTCAGGTTTTCAATATTTATATTTACTTTTTGTGTTAGGATGTATCTTGACTTAAAATAGTTAATATTTATTTTGAATTGTCTATATTTCGTATTTTGTTAATTTTTAATAATATTATATCTAATAATTATGTATATTTATCAACTACAAGAGTATAATACTCGTTAGTTAGGTCAAAAAATTATAAATAATAGCTAATTTTATTTATTATGAAAAATACATTTGAAATGATTTAAATATACTTACATTTTAATTTATGAGTGATTTAGGTGAGAGGGAAGATGGTTAAGAACCATCTTGCATCAAGATATTTTTCATTTTGCTTTGTGTTAATATTATTCAGTACTTATACGTTTTAATTTATTCTTATAAACAGTACGTTAACCTCAGGAATATATATAAACTCCGAAAGTTAACAGATGAAAACATAAATGTCGAATTCCTTAATTAGGGAAGATAAATATAGATCATTTTCGTATAGAAAAACTGGTGACAGTGAACAGGCATATATATATATGGCCATATGGGTTACCTTGCATAATCTAGATGATAACTTTAAAAATAAAACAAAAGAATAAAAGCAGTATATATAGGAGTATCTGTATGTATACCTCTTGCCCAAAGCTAGCCTGCATATGATGGAACTTGAAAGATCGGAGACCAACTGGCTCAAATTGATGACCTTGGAAGCAGATGAAAGAGAAGATATCTTCTCGATCATTCTATAGACTTCTTCTCTTCTGATAGAGTAGGAAGATTGTACCTTCTTTGAGCTAAACAAATGAACCACACAAAGTTTCTTTAGCTCTCTAAAACGCTCATTGTAAGGTGCAAAAACAACGCCTGACCCGTTGTAAGAAAGCCTCTTCTGCCCAGTTAAAGATGGCCTGCTGCAAAAGTTGAGATCCTGTGTTTTGAGGACTTCCTTTGCCAGGCTGGCTGATTGAATCACCACCGTTGGTCTGTTTCCAAATCTCAAGGAGAAGATGGGGCCGTAGATCTTGGCTAGCTCTGAAAAGTAAAGGTGTGGGGTGGAGGGGTCGAACTGATGTAGGTTTCCCAGGAGAGGGATGCCTTTGGGGCCTGGTGGGAGATTGTATTTTCCATGATTTCTCAAGTTATGGAGAATGGAAAAGAGTAAAGAGATAACTCCAATTATTAGCAGCAGGAACAACATGACTTCCAATTGCATACGGGTTGCTTGATAGTTTTCTGGGTTTATCTCCATATATAGCACGATTGAATAATATCTTTATATGAAATATAATACTTTTATGACTTCATCATACCTTATTCTTTAGAGTTTTTATTTGTAAAATTCATATCATATATAGTTGAATTTCTTTTTTCAAATATGATCGTTAAAATTTTGTTACTATTAATTTGGCTAAAATAAATCTTATTAGTTAAAAAGATTTACGAATCAATAAATACAATTAACTGAAGCAACAATGATCGTTATACTTTCTAACTGTGATATTTGAGAAAAAATCAATTATAATAGAGTTTCCTTAGAAATATTAATTTTTGTAAAAAATTTGTGTCCCAATAAATAGGATTACTTGTTAAACCAATCATTTTGATTAATATATATTAATTTTGACTTTTTAAAGATAAAATATAATTTTTAACTACTATAATTAAAAAAATGGACTATAGTAAAATCTCCCTTCTATTTGTTGGACCTGTATCTTGAATATGGATACACTTATATGTTAAGTTTTATCTTGATGATTAGCTTTTTTATTTAATATAAATTGTAAATGTTTTTTTTCAATTTTAGATTATTTTAAAAGATTATAAAATAAATATTTTTCAAAATATGATTATTTACTAGGTAAAAACATAGAGTTAAGGTATTCACATTTTAAAAAATTTCGTAATTTTTTTAATTAAGAAAATATATTTAATGATGTTGTACTAAATAAAAAAAAGAATGGCAAAGATTAAAGTTAACACATGTATGAATAAACATTATTTTCATTGTGGTGGTTGTCATGGTTGAGAACTACTATAATTTTTACTCTTGGATAGGGCATGATATTTCATTTTTGTGCGTCCAATAGTACATGCAAAATGTATACTCCTTATAGCATTGAGAAACTTTTCTTTAAAACAAATAAACAAGCATCCTAATTCATATTCTTGCTGTGTTCTTTTCAGGAGTTGACTAGTGAATTTACACATAAAGTAATTTCAGTAAATGCTAATCTTATTTTTAATTTTAGATAAATTGTAAAACTTAGATTTATTATGTACAATCTTACCAGAAACCAGAGAGATAAGCGTAGATACACCACTGACTTGATTTTATTCAACCTAAAATACAAATTTGTGGAAATCATTCGTTGCGTATCTCATTGCTCTCACGTTGAAGATTAGGTACCACTCTATCACCAAAGAAGGACAAACACTCCCATTGATTGGTCCTATCTCCAAATTAACCATGTACTGTGTCCAGTACAAGGGGTAAAGTAATCAAATGATGTATATATGATAATATGGGTGGGAAGACCGTGCTCCCGGGAGCACATGGGCATCGTGAGCCCTAGGCTTGCCTCCCTCCCTCTATCAATTTTTTTTTGAAAAAATATTGTGTAAATATTATTTTTAAATTTAATGGATTTAGCATAAGTTGTGGAACAATATTATACCTTCAGTAAATTTTCTTAGATATATTTTATTTCCAACTTTTTTTATTTTCGATTTTCTTAATTTTTTTCTTAGTAAACTTAAACTACGAGAAGGACGATGGTGAGCCCAGGCGTACGTTGCTCGGTGAACCCAGCGCCCACCATCGTTTTTATTTTTTATTTTTTATTTTTTATTTTTTTGTGTAATATTATATTTTTATGCTTTTAATTTTTTTACTACAATATTTATAACCTATAAGGTTAATGCTTATAAGCCTTAACTACTAATTATTATGCTCATAAATTATAACTATTATGCTCATAACCTACAAAACCAATGCTCATAAGCCTCTACACCAATGCTCATATTATACAACTACTATGCTGATAGCTTATAACTCTAATTATGTTCATTACATAAAACTATAATGTTCATCAAGCTGAACTACAATGCTCATTACCTATTACTACAATGCTCATTACCTATAACTACAATGCTCATTACATAAAATCATAATGTTCATCAAGCAGAACTACAATGCTCATAACCTATAAAGACAATGCTCATTACATGAAACCATAATGCTCATCAAAGCAGAACTACAATGCTCATTACATGAAACCAGAATGCTCATCAAGCTGAACTATAATGCTCATTACTTATTACTAGAATGATCATTACCTATAACTACAATGCTCATTACACAAAACCGTTATGCTCATTACCTATTACTACAATGCTCATTACCTATAACTACAATGCTCATTACATAAAACCATAATGTTCATCAAGCAGAATTACAACTACTATGCTGATAACTTATAACTATTATGCTCATTATATAAAACCATAATGTTCATCAAGTTGAATTACAATGCTCATTACTATAACTACAATGCTCATTACATAAAACCATAATGCTAATCAAGCAGAACTACAATGCTCATAACCTATAACGACAATGTTCATTACATGAAACCATAATGCACATCAAAACAGAACTACAATGCTCATAACCTATAATGACAATGCTCATTACATGAAACCATAATGCTCATCAAGCTGAACTCCAATGCTCATTACCTATAACTACAATACTCATTACATAAAACTATAATGCTCATTACCTATTACTACAATGCTCATTACATAAAATCATAATGTTCATCAAGAAGAACTACAATGCTCATAACTTATAACGACAATGCTCATTATAAAATATATTGAAGTATTATATTAAAAGAAAAGTCTTATTATATTTATTTTAGAAAAATTAAAAATTGCACAAAAAAAGGAAATTAAAAATATAAAGAAAAAGAATGCATTTGGCGCATGGAGCATTATGCACCCGGGAGCATAATCGTTTTTCTATTAAACTACAATGCTCATAAATCAATATCCGAATACCCATAAGCATATCCAATGCAATGTTCATAATTTGTAATCTGGATTCTCATAAAAATTATATTATAATTCTCATAAACTGTTTTTATTGAAAATGTATCTAAAATTACGAAAAAATTAAATTACAAAATAATAAAAAGAATATAATAAAAAATACAAAGAAAATTAAAAATAAAAATAAATAAATGTAAAGCATAATTAAATTGGACTAGAAATTTAAATTCAAAATATATTAGAATATTGAATTAAAACAAAAGACTCATTACATATATACTACTATTAGGGTCAGAAAAGATAATAACAAATGAGGGGGAAAAAAAAAAGAAAAAAGCAACCCGGGCGCACAATGCATGAAGCACCCGGGAGCATAATCTAATTTGGGTGATAATATAGCCCATCTACCCATAATTTCTACACAATTATTTTTCTTCCACCATGTAGAATGGAATTAGGAATACCTAGATACGAAAACAAGATCGTATTGCTTAGTCTTATGCTATTGGCAAAGTCATTTCCTCCGGTCCCCATTAAGTTTGTTTGTCAGGCATCATAGGTCAGGATGACAAAATCGCCGGTGGTTAGTGGCGAGCAAAAACTGAAGCTAGTAAACTGAACCGTATACCGGTTAAATCAAGCTGCAAACTGCAAAATCGAACTGACAAACCAATAAGCTATTGAGTTTGGTTTTCAGTTTAAAATTTTCAAATCGAAGGTTATTGGAAACCAAGCCCATAATTTATGTTTTTTTCAGATTCTACTCCTAAAATTACATATTTAACTAAGTCATATCTGCTTTTTTTTTTAAAAAAAAATTTTACTCCGTAGTATGCAGACGTTGTTGATAACAATTGGACCCAATTCTTTCACATGCTCAAAATGTCATTCACTCTTTCTCAGTTGGAGATTTTAATCATCGGAATTAGGTTCGTTAAGCATAAACACTTCCCGTAGCCCATCTTTTAGGTACATCTCTAATTTTTTTAATTTGTTATAGCGCACATTTTATGTACATCTAAAACCTTGTTCTTTTTTATGGTTGGTAGATTTATGGTTTCGCACTACATACAATTTTCAAATTTTTACTACAACTCACCATAACATAACATTTCACGTTTTATTAAAAGTGAAAACTTTTCAAATATAAAATCAAAACTTTAATTTTATTAATTTTTCAAATTAAAATATACCAACCCACATTCCATTACTTCAACCACAACTTTCTACATTTTACAACACTTATCAAATTTTCACCACACCGCAACCAACCGCACCATAAAAAAGAACAGATATTTCACAATGAAAACTAGAACTTTCACATCTTGGATCCTCTTTAAGAAAAAAAAAATATTATTAATCTCTGATTCGTGTTCCTAAAATTATATACTGAAAGTTCTTAATTTGACCGTGCTGTGTGTGCACCATCTGTTATTGTTTCTAGCTTGCTACTGCCTGGGTGCTACTATTAGGCCATGCTTGACATGGTAGTGTGTGGAATGGTATGATAAATTTTGTGAAAAGTATGATTGATATGGTAGTGGAAAAGAGAGAATCTGAAAAATAGAGGAGAAAAGTGAGGAGAGAAAAAAGTGATGAGATAAATTGATAATGATTGTGGTAAAGTGTGGTATGGTATGGTGAAGTGTGGAATAATATTGAGTGGTATGGTGAGTTGTGGTACCGCACCGCACCGCATCGCACCGCACAAAAGAACAAGGTCGTGGTGATTTGAAACCGATAGACGGTGAGCAATTAGCCAATTACTATCTTTTTTCATTTATTTTTTTGGAGAATATAACATTTATTTATATACTTAATCAGTTAATCGTGGTTAACCAGTGTTCGGTCTCGTTTCGAGCCGAATTGATATCTTTTATAAGGTGTTTTGCTTGTCTTTAAAAATTAACTTAGGATTTTTATTATGTTTTTACTCATTTTGCATTTTTTATTAGATTTTATGTTATTTTATTGTTTTAGTTATTATTATTGCTAAATTGAAAGAAATTATAAAAATTGATAAATAAAACTAAACCTAATAAATCCTATTCCTAATCCTTTTCTTCAGCCCAAATTCTCCCTAACTATTTCCCTCGGCTCAACACAAACTCTCACCCACAAGCCCGCCTGCCCAGCAACCCGTAACCCAAACCCTAAAACCCGACCTATTTACCCGTTCCCCTTTCTCTTTTTCCCAGCCGATTACATTACTCCCCCAGAACCTTATTTCCCTCTTTTCTCATTTCCACCGTCCCTTTATTTTTTTCTTCCTCTCTTTCTCTACTTTTCCTTCTTCCCTGCGCAGAACGACACCCAAACAGCCCTCAACTCACCACCATAACCAACTCCATCGAACTCCTCTCTTCATCGCTTCTATTATCTGCTTCTCTCTTCTCTTCCCTATTCTCAGTTTCTCACGATTTCTCTCTCAAATTTCTCACTCATTTTATCTTCTCGTTTGTAATAGATTCGGTTGAGGAGAAGTATAAGGCAACATCATTCGAAGTAAGCACCACCAATTTCATCTTGATCGTCCAATTGGAAAAGAATCGAAGGGCCAAGATATGAAGAGGAGTCTCGATTTCAAGTATAAAAGGGAGAAGAGGAGTCTCGATTTCAAGTATAAAAGGGAGAAGAGGAGTTGTTCGAAAGTAAGCAATGGTTGGTTTTGGGAGTGACGCCCCAAAAGTCTCCATTTTAGGATTAGGTTAGATTTTAGGTTTATGTCTTTATTCAAGCTTTCAATTCTGCTTTTGAATCTCTGTGTTTGCTTTTCTTTTTAACCGATTATGGGTTTGTTCTTGAATAGTTGAGTATTGATTTCCTGAAATGAATGTTGAATGATTTTGTATTTGGATTCTGTCTCGGTTATTTTGTGTTTGAAGTTGTTCTTTGATGTTGATAATGTAGTGCTGTGATCGATTTTCATGCTCAGTTTTGATTTGTTCTTGCCCTTGGTTAGATTTATGCCCTTAACTCAATTGATCTGTTTTCAGTCCCAATCTTCTTCTTTCTCTCTTTCTCGGTTTTGCCCTTTTCTTTTCTTCCTCTGTTTAATGAATGGGCAGTAGGGAGTGGGTTGTGTTCCTTTCTTTTCTCTTTCTTTCTCTCTGCCTCGGTCAGTAGATTATTAGGTAGCAGTTTGATTTCCCTTTTGTGGATATTTCTTTTTTTTTGTTAGGTTTTGTTTCTGATTAAGGTTTTGTTTTGGTTATTAGGTCTGTTCTGTTTAGTTTAGGGTTAGGGTTTGTTTTCAAGTAAGATTAGGGTTAGATATTAGGGTTTCTTTAAGTCAGTTTTCTTAGGGTTTGTTTAGGTATAATTTTAGTTTTAGCCACAAAACATCCAATCCAACTTTTAGTGAGGAGGAGGATTAAGAGTCACAAATTCTATTTTCAAGTGAGAATTTGAGGATTCTTAGTAATCCAATTCACAATTTTCTTGTTTGTTCGGGGGAAAATTCGAGGTGAAGGATTCAAGTGAAGATTAGTTCATCGAAGGTATAATTTCTTGTTCCCAATTTCATTTTTCATTCATTGCTTTTTATTGATTTCTTAGTTAGAGATTTCCTTTCTTGTCAAAATTAGGTTTAGTTCCCCTTTTCATGCTTACTTGCCTATTGTTATTATTGAATCATGCTTAGATTAGTTTAATTTGCCTTCCTTTAAATTATTTATTGCTTTCCGCATTGAAAACCCCCTACGCAAACCAATCTCCTTATTAAGCCTAACATCCATCCTTGTGGATTTGACATCCTTACTTAAGAAAAACCACAAAAATATACAACCGAACAATGGCGTCGTTGCCAGGGATGGCCTAATTTGGTAGATTAGGTCATTGGTTTTTGTTTAAGTAGTTTATTGCTTTTTAGATTCTTCCAAGAAAAATGTAATCAAAAAAATTGAATATCGAAAAAAAAATAGAGATAGATTATGGCTAGTCCCCAATTTCCCCAATTTGAGCATGAAATATTTTGGAGGTATTTTGCTAGATTACATGATTACCGTGTTCAATGTGAATTGTATGGTATCTTTTATGATACATTGGATATTTTGGGAATCGTGAATGAGGGTGTGAATTATGAGACCCGAAACCTCTTAGATTATTACGGGTTTTACACTTTAGGAGAAGAAAAAGCATGGGAATTACTTGAGTGGATGAGGGTGTGAATTATGAGACCCGAAACCTCTTAGATTATTACGGGTTTTACACTTTAGGAGAAGAAAAAGCATGGGAATTACTTGAGTGGTTGTCAAGGGATTCTTATGAATTTGAGCAACAAAATGTTATTCCTAGCAACCAACCTTCTTATTATGCACCACCCTCTGGGACCGAAGCTGCATAGTCATGTGAATACCCCATATATTTTGATGATTTTGGGGGTTATGTGGAAAACTCTTATGATCCTCCCCAATGTGATGTTGTTGAGTCTCATCCTTTGTGCTCGCATTGTGAATCTCCATATCATGCTTCCGAATCTTGTGTCCAAGTTGAATTAGATAATATTCGTGCTGAATTGTATGATTTTCAAGTTGAGATGCGTGTGAAAATGAATGAGTACATGCAAAAATTTGAACACATACTTAAAACTAGGGTAGAAACTTTTTCTTCACAAATGGTTGATTCGATAGTTGAAGTAGATCATTCATCTTTGAGTCCTGAAATGCGTGTTGATTCTTCTTTGTATGATTATCATGAGGATGAGGACTACTATAACAGACCATGCCTCAGGCTTAGCAATTCCTTAGCTCTATCTGCACCTAGTGAGCATGAGGAACATGATGATTTTGTGTGTGATGATGTAGAACTTGATGAAAACATGCTTGATGATGAACCATTGTCCACACCATTGTCCATGCTTTTATGTAAAAAGAAGGTTGAGTCTGATGAATGCCATGATACTTGTGATGATCTTGTTGAGAATGAAATTGAATCTTTTGTGATTGAATGTGTGCTTGAAACCGAATTATTCACTTTCATTGAGAATCATTGCATTAGTGAGGCATTAGCTACCCTTCCTTGTGAATCCATGGATGTAGAATCTTGTGATGATGAGCTTAATTCTTTGGGGAATGATCTTAATTGTTTGAACTTGGTTTGTGACAATGATGCTTTTGATGATGATATGTTTTATGAGTCATTCACGATGGGGTATGACCTTTAACCTTCCACTTTCACTTTTGATGTTGTTTTGAATGAAGCACCTTTTTCTTCTGATACAGATACTTCTTCTGATGAGTCTGATATTGATGAAGACAAAGGTGTGCCTGTTTGTGATGTTGGGAGTGTTATGATGTGGTATAACCCTGCTTTTTCCGTATCACCTATTGTTGATTATGATGAATTGGATGAAAGTTGTGATTTGGAATCTGTGTTTGATGAAAATTGCATGGATATTGAGTTTGAATCATTGTTGGCATTCAAGTCTTTGCATGAGCATGTTCAGGAATGTGTTGTATTGCCCTCTTCCGTTGATTTGTTTACCCAATCTCCATTTACGAGTCAATGGGAGGACTCGTTTGTCATGTCTCAATTCACCGTGCCTAGGAAAGTCCTGTACATTCCTGTAGTCCATCCTTTCTATGACTTTTCTAAGGCATTCGATAAACTGTTGACAGCACTAATGTTGGTTGATGTAATTTTGAGAGTGTGCTCCTACGTTCACCATTCTGAGATGCATGCGAGAATACATGATTTGTAACTCCGGGCGTTGAATAGTTCTGACATGGTGCCTGATATCTTGAGGTGTGAAGGAGTGAGTCTTTTTGATAAGAAGCCTTCCAGGTAATATCCTTCCTCACCTTTCTTGTCAGTTAGTAAGTATTCTTCCTTTTCTTCTTTTATTTTCTTTTGGTGTGTTCCTTGATTTTCCTTTTGGAGTGCTTGTGTACCTTACTTCTGTTTCCATTAAGGATATTGCAACCTCGTGTTGGGAGGGTATGCCCCGTTATGGGCCGTTCCAAATCCCGAAAAACCCGGCATTAACCTTGAAAGTGTAATGTTAAGTTAGTTTACCTACACAGGATTGGTATGAGCGGTGCGGCATTCTTACCCCTTAAGTACTTCGTTTGCGTATAGAGTAGCTCATGTTGGGAGGGTAAACCCGTTATGGGCCGTGCAATTCCCGAAAAAATGAACACCCAAATCTTGTTGAGCTAAGTTGAAAATCTTGGGCCATAAATTCTAAAACCCAACACCAGTGTGCTCTTTCATATAGCTTGTTTTCCTTTTGTAGTTGCTTTGCATGCTATTTACTGTTGTACTTTAAGTTGAATCCTAAAGCAACCTTAATTACTTTGAATTTTGCTTGAAGTACTTTACCCCTTAGATTCTTCGTTTGACTTTATTGTAGGAAGACTCCTTCAAGCCATGCGGGAGCATTCAAGGTGTAATAACCTTGTCCTTCCATGCGAAGGTGGGCGCATTTTATTCAAGCGTTGTGAAGGATGCTGGTTTTGGCCCTTTTCTAGACTGCTTGAGGGCATGGAAGATTCGTAGCGGCCAGAGAACATACAGCCGAGCTATCGTAGAGCGTTTCTAGGATACTACGAATTCTTTCCACCTCCTGGTCGGGGAGATGATGCTTACTCCTTTTGACTTTGTGATGATTACAGGTCTTAGCTGGGGCGGCCATCTACTGGAGTTTCAGAGGGATGTCGACCCTCGCGTTCATGCGCTTTTGCAACCCATCGTCGCGTTAGCGGGACGAATTGGCGGCCTGCTGTACACGTATCTGGCGGCCGTTATAAAAAGTGAAGAATTTGGGAGCCTTCCGCTTCCTCAGCGTGTTGGTGCACTTCATTAATGCAACAATTTTTGCAAACCGTGGAGACACCATTACTCTCTCCTGGGTGCATCATCTCCTGAATTTCGGCGAGATGAGATCTTTCAACTTGGCGGCTGCTGCTTATGCCCATTTGGTCAGAGGAATGCGGGTTGCCTGCGGCCCACCGGTTGTGACACAGTGGCGCGTACAAGAGCGACGGAAGTTAAGAGGCTCAACCTGGGGAACAGCCTTTGGCGAGTCTCGGAGGTATGCTCCAAAATTTTCATTTAGGAATTTGTAAGGTGCAAACTTCTTTTCAAAGACCCTTCCCTGGTGTGCAGGTGTGGGTTATGGCATATTTCCTGCCTGTAGTTGGTGGAACCAACAATGGTGATATCCGCGTTCCTGCTGCTCGGCGATGATCAGAATCATCAAGCTACCATCGGTCGAAATTTCATTTCAAGGACTTGAACGGGCTCAGGAGGATTATTGACAACCTCAGACCGATAGGTCTTGCATTTTTTTTTGTTTTGCCTTCGAGCTTTTGGTGACGACTGTTGCTGCAGGAGGACATCGTCCGATTCCCATGGAATGAATACAACGCGGGGGACCTTCATTATGACATACGCCTTGCAAGGGAAGCAAGCAAGCGCCGCTTGTTGTTGGTAAGTTCTTCTGGTCTTGCTTTCTATTTGGGGGAACGCTTCTACTTTCAACATATTGGGGAATGGCCTCCCACAGTTCCCATGGATCCTCCTAAGCTTATCTTTGATAGGCAAGCCTTGGCGGCGGATGAAATGGCTCGGCTAATGATTGGTGAACCAACAATCAATCTCGTGATACGACGGATAACTTGGACGAAGCGACTCTTCAGCATAGAGGACGTCTTGCTTTTGCTTAGGTTTTAGCATTTCTTTAGTTTTCGTATCAACTGTGAATTTCTAGCATCCTAATGATGTTCGTCCTTCTGCAGCTGGAAGGATATTACGACCCTCTTCTGGACCAGCATGCAGAGGAACCTGAGAAGGCAGAGGAAGAAAATATGTTGTTCGGATTCATACCTCTCGTGCCTAATGATCATGAAATACTGCAGTTCTTTGATGCAAACCCGGTAAGTTGCATATTTGACCACCCTTCATCTTGCACCATTTGATTCTCATGGAATTTCCTTTCGTGTAGCAAGCGTATACCCATATCCGCATCCTGTTAAGGGAAGGTATCACGGCTCGGGAGTTCATTGAACAGAACTTCGAGAATGGCCAATATCGGGGTCCGATACCGGCTGCTTGTGATGAAGCTCACTCTCATGTGAGCTTGCCACGCTCTGGGAGCTCGTTAAGATGTCCCCCTCGCCACTCTTCAGCAGGAGAAACAGATAGCAAGGGTTTTCGCGGAGATTCAGGATCATCTTAGGCGCAGGGATCAAGATCTGATGAACGTGCCATGCGATCCTTCTGCTAGCTCTTTGCGGAGAAGGTCTCCTGGTATCCCGGAGTTCATGGTAGAAGACTATTAAGAATCTAGTGGATTCCAAGGTTCGATGGAGAGAGTGCCTAGTCCATGGGCGCCTCAGTATCATGCTCAATCTATCGTTCATGCATGACCCCGACTTCACCCAGGCTATTCAGCTCGATTTTCTGGTAAGCCTTCCACCACTGTCTGTCCTTCTTCATACTCAGGACGATCCACAGCCAGACTCTTTTGCTGATGCTACAGTTAGGAGCTTGTTTGGTAGCGGTGGTTTTGGCGGAAACTTCTAGGCATTGTGGCAAGGCTTTCCCTTTTTCCTTCTTTTCTTTTCCTTATTATGCAATGTAAAAGAATGGCCATGTAATAAAGAAATGCGCAGTTAAGATGGAATCAGGCAAACTCGATTCTATGTGATTTTGACTCTCTAATGATGCAACATGCAAGCTCTCATTTTTATTTATTTTTTTAGGTCAACCCCTGACTGTTTACACAGGAGAAAAGAATAATGTACAACGGAAATTACAATTTCTAAAACTAAAAGAGGAAAATATAATTACATTTTTACATTAATAAAGGAAAAATAAAATACTAAGAAAACATGTAGCAACCCATGCATAAACGCGTCTGGATGCATGCACGTAGGGGAGTGAACTCACAAAACGAGTTCATCCCCTAGTAGTGGCCGGTCGGCCTACACGCGGTGCCAGGCAGCATGGTTCATCCGAATGCGTGTTTCCGGATGCCATGTACATCCCCTTGCCTCTAGTTGAGCAACCGTGAACTGGCAAAACCAAAGCTATATAAACTTGTTTTGTCATTTTGCACCTTCATCCCATTCTTTGTTCTCTCTCAAACCCCTTTTCCTTTACTTGCAATCATGGCCTTCGAAAGGAAACTCAACTCATGGATGACCACACTCACCAAACCCGAGAAACGGCTCCTTACTTACTATAATCTTTCTCTGATTTTGAGCCTCAAGCAGGTGAAAATTGACTGGGGATTCCTTAAAGCGGCCCTGACCTATTGGGACCCTAAATTCCATGTCTTTCGCTTCTCTTGGAACGAATGTGCCCTCTCCCTGAAGAATGGGCATGCATGCTCAAGTTCGACCTTTACGCTCCATCGACAACTCCTTCTCTCGCTCACAATCATCGTGAAAAATTCGAGGAATTAACGAATTTCAATCATCGAGCATTGGGACACATCTTGGTTGGCAATACCGTCAATTTGCAAGCCTTAGTGGAATTCCTTCAATCACCGGAGGCGCTTAGACTCAACCCAGCGTTGCGAGTGCGAGGTTTAGTCTTTTGCATTCTTTCCGAATTTTTATTTTATCACGGTAGTTCGGGTTTCGCACCTATCTCCCTTATCCACATCGTAGATGAGATGGCTCTATAACCCTGCTCCGGTGATGATTGCCGAAATACTCCTTGGTCTTGATTCATGGGTTATGACGCAGACCTTTCGCGGAATTCCTCTCGCTCTTCAAGTGAGTATCAACACTTTTTTCCTTTTCTTCTTTTTTTTTGTTGTCTTTTTTTCTTTTTCTCTGATTTTGCATGGATTATCTGAGTGGTCCATGTGGAATCATGTGTCGATTTTTCTTTTCTTTTGCTTTGGTTGTGATACATTTTTTTTTTGTGCAACCCAAAATTCTCACTTTCTTTCCTCCACCTGTTGATGTGGCTTATGGAGCATTTAGACATGGTTTTCTCTCCCCTTACTTCTTCGAAGCTAGCAAACTTTTGTCAACACAAAAGGAAGTTCGACACCCGCCGCAATTTTGATGAATGGGTTATCTTCCTCAAGAACCACAAGGAAGTCCGTTGGTGGATTCAATGGTGGAAAGTGCCATGTTTCTTGAGTCATTCTCGCAAGGCGGCCCACCTCACTCTGCTCGGCTTTACGGAGCTGACATATTATTTCCCCGATCGAGTCATGCGGCAAATGGGGTATTCTCAAGACATTCCCCTTCCTCCATGCGAGATTCCCGACCTTACCAATATCCAAGGGTTGGTAATTGAATCATGGGTCAAATACTGGAAGAAACGGGCTACAAAGATAGCACCTGCTCCTAACCGTATCTCTACCACTTCAACGGATGCCTATCGTAGCTGGCTTGCTACTACCGTTGGTATTGGCCGTTGGTGTGAAAGGAAATCGCGTTCACCTCTTCGAGACACCCCGAAGCTGAAAAGTATCATCGTGACTAACGAACCTGGGTCGGGATCTAGAGAAGAAACGCACTCAAGCAAGGAAAAACAAGCAAATCCGACCGAATGAGCACTAATGAGCCTACATCGACTCCAACTCAACTAGAACTAGACTTGGTACTTAAATAAGTAGGGTGGAGAGAACGAAATGTAATGAAAGAAATGCGTATGCTATATATTTTTTATTTGATGCTTTTCCTTTTATTGATATAAGACAAAATGATATAAGAAGTAAAGTATCTCATTTTCTTTTTTTCCTTTTATTGAAATTGATAAAACAAAATGTATTAAAAGATGTACTCCTTTTATTGATATAAGAAGTAAAGTATTACATTTATGTTTTATAAGAACCAACCATGGCCATGCTCTTCTTCTGTCCATCTTTCAAAAACACAACGTCAGATGCAACACCTTTATTCTCTCTTTTTACCTAAGTTGTCCCGAAGGATTTTCAAGTTAGTCTCTCATTTTCTTTTTTTTCCTTTTTCTTTCATTTTTTGTACTCTCCTTTTGCGTGACCTGCCTCAAAGAGGTTTTCAAGTCAGCCACTCTATAGTTTTTCACTCTTTTTCTTTCTTTTCTTTTCTTTCTTTTTTTTCTCTCATAAGCAAGTGGCCTATTGGCAGCTCGGTTACTTGCTTTTATAAGATAATGCATGTCTAAGTAGCTAAGGATACCAACCCTTAGAGGCTTAAACATAATATCTTTTCAACTGGTCCAAGTTCACAGGCTGAGTGAGTTCCTCTCCTTCAGGTGTGGCCAATCGGGCGGCGCCCCCTGGAGTGATAGATATGACGATGTAGGGACCCTTCCAATTTGGGGCAAACTTGCCTCGACGATCCTGACGGGCTGCCCTCATTTCCTGCAATACTAGGTCTCCTTCTACTAAATCCCGATCTTTGACTTTCTTATTCAATGCTCGGGAAATCCGACTCTGATAAAGCTGAATGTTATGTAAAGCACGGAGTCGTCTTTCATCCAACAACACCAACTCCTCATACCTAGCTTGGGCCCACTCGGCGTCAGGGATTTGACTTTCAGCAATGATCCTTAAGGATGGAACGGCAAGTTCTACTGGTAAGACTGCTTCCATCCCGTACACCAAAGAGTATGGCGTAGCTCCGGTTGCCGTCCGAATTGACGTTCGATATCCCCATAGTGCAAAGGGAAGCTTTTCGGGCCAATCTTTGTAAGTGACAGCCATATTTTTGATAATTTTCACCAGAGTCTTGTTTACAGCCTCTACCGCTCCATTGGTTTGTGGCCGATAGGGAGAACTATGGTGATGCCGGACTTTGTACTTGGCCAAAAGAGCAGCAAACTCGCCCATGAAATGGCTCCCGTTGTGACTGATCACTTCATGTGGCACCCCGTATCTACAAATGATGTTCCTCAGCATGAACTTTGCCACATGCTTTCGAAGTGATTTTTGAGTATGAGGCAGCTTTTACCCACTTAGTAAAGTACTCCACAGCTACCAACACGTATTTATGTCCTCCTATACCTTGGGGTGAAATCTTCCCTATAATGTCGATTCCCCATATTGAAAATGGCCAAGGTGAGGCCAAAGTGGTCAAATAAGAGGACGGTTGATGCTTGAGATCAGCATACTCTTGACATTTCTGACATTTCCTTACAAACTGGAGACAATCGGACTCCATAGTCGACCAGAAATACCCTGCTCTCTAGATCTTCTTAACCAACATTCTGCCGTTCATATGCGGTCCACACTCCCCTCCATGAGTGGATTTCATTAATTCCTCAGCTTCCTCCCGAATAGTCCTCCTGGCTCGACGCTCAGCATCTGGCGGGTACGAACCGTCTTTCAAAAATGCATAAATATCAAAGAACCATGCATCAGTACTGACCGAACCGATCATTAGCTGTTGATGAGCAGTACGAGTTCTCCTCTCCATCGTTACTACTAAGGCCTGATCTTTTTCGGGCATGGCTACCATAGATGCAAGCTTGGCTAGCGCATAAACTAGCTCGTTGTAACCCCTTGGTAGATATTTGAACTCAACATGGTTGAACTTCTCAGCGAGCTTGGAAAAATGTTGCTGGTAAAGTGCCAAGGATTCTCTTTTCACCTTCCATATACTAGTAGCTTGATTGACGATCAAACTGGAGTCCCCAAACACTCGTAGCCTTCGAATTCCCATCTCTAGGGCCACACGTAACTCCAAAATGCAAGCTTCATACTCAGCAACATTGTTAGTAGCCTCAAAGTCCAGCTTGACTGTCAAAGGAAAGCGTATGTCTTCGGGGGGAACTAACAGAGCTCCGGCCCCGCATTCCACCTGATTAGCAACACCATCAAAGTATAGCTTCCAGGTTTCCTCTTCAACTTGAAATATTTGTTCATCACTAAACTCCAAGCCCCCTGTGTTAGGACTTCTTGTAGGAAACTCAGCCAGAAAATCAGAAACTGCACGCCCCTTTATGGACTTCTGTGGTCGAAAGTGTAGGTCAAACTCTGACAGCATAACTACCCATCGAGCGATCCTGCTGTTGATGGTAGATTGTTCCATGATGTATTTGACCGGATTACTTGCAGCGATTATGTACATAGTGTGTGAGAGAGCATATAATGGCGAAGCTTCTTTGTAGACCACACTAATGCCAAAGCTATCTTCTCGATCTCCGAGTAGCGGGACTCGCACCCCAGAAACTTCTTGCTAATATAGTAAATAGCTCGCTCGAGACCATCGCTTTCCTGTGCTAGCATAGCACCCATAGTGCTTGAACTTATGGTGAGATAAAGCAACAATGGTTTCTCAGAGATAGGCGGGACTAGACTGGTGGATTGGTTAAGTCAGCTTTAACCTTTTCAAATGCTGCTTGACACTGGTCGTCCCATTCAATTGTTGCTCCCTTCTTCAGCTTCTTGAATAATGGTTCACAAGTCATTATGAGTTTGGAAATGAATCTGCTCAAATATTGCACTCGCCCTAGGAAACCACGAATCTCCTTTTCTGTCCGAGGCGGAGGCATGTCTTGGATTGCTTTGATCTTGGATGGATCGACCTCTATTCCATGTTGACTGACGATATAACCCAACAACTTTCCCGAAGTCACCCCAAACGCACATTTCTGTGGATTCAATCTCATGTTGTACTTGCGGAGCCTAAGGAAGAACTTACGTAAATTTGGGATGTGATCCTCACGCTTCTTCGACTTGACAATCATGTCGTCCACTTATACTTCAACCTCGACGTGGATCATGTCATGCAGCAGGGTAGTGGCGGTGCGTTGGTAAGTAGCACCAGCATTCTTCAGTCCGAAAGGCATGACAGTATAGCAGAAAGTTCCCTACGGAGTGATGAATGATGTTTTCTCCATATCTTCTTTAGCCATTTTGATCTAATTATAACTAGCGTACCCATCCATGAATGATAGTAACTCATGTCCACAGGTATGATCGACCAAGACGTCAATATGTGGAAAAGAAAAGCAATCCTTTGAGCTAGCTTTGTTCAGATCCCTCAAATCAACACACATCCGAACCTTTCAGTCCTTCTTTGGCACAGGCACAATGTTAGCTACCCACTCTGGGAATTCTACTGCTCTGATAAACTTAGCCTCTAACTGCTTCTCGATTTCCCCATGATTTTTGTCCGACCACTCATTCTTAACTCTGCGAGGTCGTTGCTGTACCGGTTTAACATCCGGATAGAGTGGAATTGCATGTTCAGCGATCTCCCTATCGATTCCGGGCATGTCTTCGTAAGACCAAGCGAAGACGTCTACGAACTCCCTTAGAAGCGAGGTGAACTCCTATTGCTCCTCTAGTGTTAATGATTTGCCAATTTTCAGTTCCCGGGGAGTTTCAGGCGCCCCCTCATTGATGGTAATGGTTTCTTCGACAGGTGTCATGTGATTCACGTGATCGTTCATGGCTTGTGTTAATTCATTAAAGTCTTTTAAAGGTTCAGCATCAAATTCATAATTATTAGCACAACAATTAGGGAGAAGAGAAGAAGAATAGAGATACTCAGAAATGTTCATTTCATTGAATGCAGAAATGGATACAAACTTATCAGACTTGGGGCTAATCCCAGCTGACTCAGACTCGATTACAGACTCACTAGTGCTCGACTCAGACTGGACCTTACAAGGTTCTCCTAACACTAGGGTACATTTATTGTTAACAGCATCGACCCAGGTCACTTTGTGGCAGTCTCCATCAGCAGAGATCATTGCGCTTGGGTCAAATTCAGAGCTGGACAACACAACAACCATCGGTCCACATCCTTTTCTTCTCTGGCCAAACAATAGACCGACCACACTTCTTCCAGACAGATGAATCCACTCAGGTGACTGCTCATTGGCTTTAGGCTTGACAACTTTCTTTAATGGGACGTCACAGTCATTGAAGACCTCGAATCCAGGGATGCCGATACTGTTAACATATCGAGGTTCTGGGAACCCATACCAAGGGAAATCATCTCTCTGCCTTATGAACTGTCCATTCAAGGTTAATGGATATGGCTTGGTCTCCATCAGCGTCGGAGAATCGAACTGGTTTCTTTGACGAGCTAATACGGTCCTGGCAAGATGAACTTCCTAATTAGTTGGTTTATAACCCAAACCAATGCGACAAGAGTATGTAGAAGTAGAAAACTGCGGCGCGACCCTGTCTGATTTCTCCCCTAAAGACATCCCCGGGAAATACCCTTGTCTTCTCATTATAGCATGAATCTTTAGGTTAGAGTAAGGAGCGAAGTCGAAGGGTGCTTCGTCCTGTATAACAACGATCATCTCAAAGTTGTGAAGCTCCACATCAGTAGAGGTGTGCTCTACTTCCAATACTGGTTGCTTGGGTTCGAAAGTCCCAGAGATCGCCCTCCCCTCCCCCCCCGAGAGGGTGACCACTTGATTGTGTATAACCATTTTCACCTTTTGATGCAGCGTCGAAGCCACGACGTTACAGTTGTGCAGCCATGGGCGTCCTAATAGCAGGTTAAAAGCAACAAGAATATCCAATACCATGAATTCAACATTTTGAGTGATGTGGTCAAAGGTGATAGGCAATGTTACTGTTCCTAACCACTTACGAGGGGTGTTGTCATATGCCCGAAGTAACACAGTATCTTGAGCCAGTTGACTTTTTTGGACCCCTAGCTTGGCAGCAGTTCGCCAAGGACAGACATTCACAGCGGAACCATTATCCACCAAAATTAATGGAATCACTTTATTGGAGCAAAGTGCAATTAAATACAAGGCTTTGTTATGATTCATTCCCAACACAGGTAGATCCTCACCACTAAAGGTGATGGCATCTTGGCTAGCAGCGACATGTGAGACCAAGGCTTCTGGAGTCGTGGAGGTAGGAATGATGCCGTTCTAGAGAGCCCCCAGTACAAGCTCTCTGTGTGGCTTGAAAACACATATCAACTGCCAAATTGACACATTCGCCACCGTCTTTTTCATTTGCGTAAGGACAGTATCCTCAGGAGTGGCAGGAACTTTCGTTCTCGTAGAACTTGGATTTGATGGAGGAGCCTCAATGATGTATAATGGATCAAGGGAAGATCACATTACATATGAATTTAGGATCTTTAAAAACCAAGATAAGAATCTTGCTTCTCAAAGTTCTTAAGGATCCAAAATGGAATGAAAAAGGAAGAAGATAAACGAAAAGATGATGGAATTCGTTTACCAAGATTGAAGATCAATTGATGTTTTGATGAATGATGGATGAATGGCGACTTGAATGGATGAACGAGTGATGAACGTTTGATGAATGATGACACCTTGAACGTTTGTTCGATGAATATGGAGTGGACGAATGGTATTTGAGAGAATGTGTATTGATTGATGCTTGAAAGATCAATCAAAGATGGATGAATGCTTGAATGAACGAATGGAATGAATGAATGATATGTTTGGCTCTTGAAGATTCTTGGAGGATACAACCACACCACCTTCAAGAATACTTCAATTTCTTCCTATCACCACCTAGGACGCCACCCTAAGCTAGAAGAAGAAGATAGGATCGAATTTCCCTCAAGAGAAACGAAATACTAGCAAAAGCTAGAGAGAAAACAACACCTTGTGTTTGTATTTGATTTATGAATGAATGAGATTACAAGGCACCCAAGGGGTCTATTTATACTAAGTGGAAGCCCCCCTTGGCGTGTGAAATTCAAGAAATGCAAACCATCCAACTTACATCATCCTAAACTAGTATGACATCATAAAGAAACAAATGAACTAAGCTAGACTACAAATGATGATAACTCCTTTGTTTCTTAGCCAAATCTCAAGATTCTAAAACCAAATGAGAGCTCTTTGAATGTAGATTAATCCACTCTAGGACGTCTTCCTTGATAGCTTTATGGTTCTTGAAATAAGGAGCAAATTACTTGAGTACCCTTGTCGAATTCTTCCATAGTAGAGAGATATGTAAGAGACTTGAACTCTTCTTCCATATAGGTGAGTATATGGCCATCAAATATATGGCCATCAAATATACATCATACTCCCCCGGTTAAAAAACATTTGTCCTCAAACTTTGAACATCTACTCTCTTGCTCACCTTCTTCACAAGAAATTACAAGCTTTCTTCTTAAATGCTTTGAAGTCATCATAGACTCCCTTACAAAACTTATTCAACTTCTTCAAAAATAACCCAATGACACTATTGGACTTTGATTCTCGATACTCCACTATGGATGTAGGAATTCCATGTAACTCCAAAATTTCAAAATCTACAATTTGGCTTTCATCATTTAATAAGAAGCGATCCATTCTTGAATGATCACCCGTGACTATAGTCTCTTGCCTTCTTCGAATCCTTGGCACTTCAACCATAAGATTCATGTGGATATCTCTAGGGTGCACATGAAAGATGTGTTGCATTGGAGAATTCAAAATTGGATGGTTGCTTGTTTTGCTTTTCTCCAAGTTTGCAAAAACAAGACCCTTATGCTCTTCATAACCATGATATTCCTTCTTCATGGTTGTTACAATGCTATTTTCATCCTCCTTAGGCCGAGGGTTAGAAGATGGTGGTAGAGGTGTCAAAGTGATCTTCTTTTGATGGAGGGTGAGAGTGTAAGTGTTGGCCCTCCCATCATGTATGACACTTCTATGAAACAACCATGGCCTTCCCAACAAAATATGACAAGTATCCATAGGAACAATATCACACCATAATGAATCTTTATAATTCTTCCCAATTGAAAGACTTACCAAGTCCCTTTGATCCACACGAATGCCTTGTCCTAGGCTTGGCCATTGTATAGTGTAGGGTGTGGGGTGAGGGTTAATCTCCATTTGCAGCTTCTCGACCATTGTTGTAGAAGCGGCATTGGTGCAACTTCCTCCATCTATGATCAATGAGCATACTTTCCCTTTGATGGTACAATGAGAGCGAAAGATAGCCTCCCTTTGTACTTGATCATTCGACACTTGAGCTACATTCAAGGCCCTTCCTACTACAAGTAACTCTCCATCATCCGGCTCCTCTACACATTCCTCTTCGACATTTTCTTCCTCATTCATGTCAACTCCTTTTCCCTCTTCACTCTCATTTTCATGACACTCTGGTTCTACATAGAAAGCACTTTGATATTCCACCAAAGATACTACTCTCTTGTTTGGGCACTCCGAAGCATAATGTCCTAAACCTTGGCATCGAAAACACCTTCTTGATGCTAGGAATTTGGTTTCTTGGACGTGGGGTTTAGGGATGGATGGGGGCTGATTTTGTGGAGTTTTTGTGTTTGGGGGTTTTGTAGGGAATGTGGAATTTTGTTGTGGCGTGTGTGGGAATGTAGGGTGGGATGATTCTTGTGGAGTTTGGTACTTGTTCAAGACTTCTTTTCCCTTATTTCTCCTTTGCCTTTCAACTTTAAGGAATAAGGAACTCAACTCATCCAAGGTTTTGTATGATTGCAACTCAACAATGTGTCTAATCCAATAATTAAGACCAAAAAGATAACGTACCAAAGTTTGTGGTTCATTCTCCTTGATATCACAACGCCAAAGAAGATGTTCAAACTCCTTTGTGTACTCCTCCACACTTTTGCTTCCTTGAACCAATCGTTGTAACTTGTAGTAGTTATCTTGGAGATAACTTGGTGGTAAAAACTTCTCTTGGAGCTTCTTTTTCATCTTATCCCACGTTCTAATCTTGTCCTTGCCCTTAGCTTGCCTCTTCATTTGCAAATTGGCCCACCATATGGACGCATGTTTTCGCAATTTAAGAGCCACACACTTCACTTTCTTCTCATCATCAACTTCATTAAGATCAAAAATACATTCAACAGTTTGCATCCAATCTAAGAAGTTTTCAGGATCATAGATTACCATTAAATTCCGGAATCTCCACTTTGAAACCAAAATGTTCTTCCCTTCTTGAACGTCCACTACTTTGAGCATCCTCCTCATCTTCTTGAGGTTTTCTCATAAAAGAGTCATCATGCATCTCTCTATGTTGAAGATGCATATACTTCTTTAATTGATCGGTGAGGTAAATGATTTTTTGCTTCATGAATTCTACATCTTCTTGAGAAGTTATAGGAGACTTCGTAAGAGAGCTTGGACCAGCCATTAGAAACGTTCTTGATGCAAAAAGATCACAAGAAACTCACAAACTGGGGGTTAGTACATATGGGACGAAAGGGGATATGTTTTTGGTTCGATTGTGTTTGAGCTATGGGTTCTTTGTAGAGCTAATGGTGGACGTGTATGTGGGAGATGATGGGGAATGGATTTGTGATGGAAAGATTGCAAAAAGATGGTTGAAGAACTAAGAGAATCAAACTTCTAAGCTCTGATACCAATTTTGATATATAATGGATCAAGGGAAGATCACATTACACATGAATTTAGGATCTTTAAAAACCAAGATAAGAATCTTGCTTCTCAAAGTTCTTAAGGATCCAAAATGGAATTAAAAAGGAAGAAGATAAACGAAAAGATGATGGAATTCGTTTACCAAGATTGAAGATCAATTGATGTTTTGATGAATGATGGATGAATGGCGACTTGAATGGATGAACGAGTGATGAACGTTTGATGAATGATGACACCTTGGACGTTTGTTCGATGAATATGGAGTGGACGAATGGTATTTGAGAGAATGTGTATTGATTGATGCTTGAAAGATCAATCAAAGATGGATGAATGCTTGAATGAACGAATGGAATGAATGAATGATATGTTTGGCTCTTGAAGATTCTTGGAGGATACAACCACACCACCTTCAAGAACACTTTAATTTCTTCCTATCACCACCTAGGACGCCACCCTAAGCTAGAAGAAGAAGATAGGATCGAATCTCCCTCAAGAGAAACGAAATACTAGCAAAAGCTATAGAGAAAACAACACCTTGTGTTTGTATTTGATTCATGAATGAATGAGATTACAAGGCACCCAAGGGGTCTATTTATACTAAATGGAAGCCCCCCTTATTTATACTAAATGGAAGCCCCCCTTGGCGTGTAAAATTCAAGAAATGCAAACCATCCAGCTTACATCATCCTAAACTAGTATGACATCATAAAGAAACAAATGAACTAAGCTAGATTACAAATGATGATAACTCCTTCGTTTCTTAGCCAAATCTCAAGATTCTTGAACCAAATGAGAGCTCTTTGAATGTAGATTAATCCACTCTAGGACGTCTTCCATGATAGCTTTATGGTTCTTGAAATAAGGAGCAAATTACTTGAGTACCCTTGTAGAATTCTTCCATAGTAGAGAGATATGTAAGAGACTTGAACTCTTCTTCCATATAGGTGAGTATTTGATGTCTTCCTTGATATCCTTGATGTATATGGCCATCAAATATACATCACTCAAGTTCAGCCCTCGCCTGGTTATGTCTTCCCGACCTAGTTAAGAATGCAGTACTAGGTGGAATTTCCTTATCGGACCAAAAATCATCATTAGGATCCTCTTCGTACGCGTCCTCTTCGTCACTAACCCAAATACCGTTGACAATAAAGGTTGTCAAATCTTCAGGAAGGAGTGTACATGCTCCTTCGTTGGTGATACATTCGGAAGGATCAAAAGTACCCTCTCCTATAAAGATAGCATGATTCGGGAGAGAATTGCGTTTGTTATCGGGTTTACTTGCAGCTTTGGGCATTGGCAATGCCCCATAGCGAATCATCTTCTCAATCTGATTCTTGAGCGTCCAGCATCACTTAGTGTCATGACCCTTGGTCCGATGGTACTTGCAATAAGCACTGTTGTTCCATCCTGGTCCCTTAGTCTCAGGTTCAGGTCTAGGTACTGGCAATTGAATCTTGTTTGATTTTAGCAGTCGGTCCAAAGCTTCGGCATAAGTCATGTCAAGTGGGGTATATGAATCATATTGAAAGTAGGTCGTCTCCGGAGGCGGACCACGATTCACATTCTATACAAAGCTTGTCTCAGCCACCTTAGGAGCATCGGTGGTCGTTCTTCCCACACTGTTACCCTTCCAATTCTGTGATACAACAATCCTTTCCTTGCGTGCCTCTAGCTTAGGGCATAACTTCTTCAGGTATTCAAAGCTCTCGACTACATGAAAGTCTAATTGTTGCGCCAGACTTGGTTTCAAACTACGGACAAACGTGTCCAACTGCATTTCTGTGGGAATAATGTTGGTCAGTTGAGATAGCTTAGCATGCCACCTCTCGTAGTAGGCTGTGAACGATTCGTTTTCTCCTTGTCGAATAGCCATGATGTCTGTCAAGGTCACCTTATCCTTCTGGATCTTACTGTAGTGTTCGATAAATGCCCTACGTAATGCAGTCCAATCTCCTCGTACTTCCAGGGTAAGGGTATAATACCAGTTCAATGCTTCATCATTCAGTGATGACGGGAAGACTTGCTTGTAATGCTCAGTGGTGACACCTCGGAGCGGCATCATTCGGTTGAACTCCCACACATGATGGGTTGGATTCTCAAATGGGTGGAACTTCTTCAGCGGAATGTCCACCTTTCCGGCTATATTAGCATTGATTTCAGCGGGTGGTTCGAACTCGACGAACTGATTGGTAAAAGTCGGCATCTGGCTCACAGCATCCTTGAACACATTCAGTTGAGCCTTTACGTCTTGGATGACGGGGTCATCGCGTAACTCAGCCTTGACTGGGACAGTTTGAGGAACAGTCACTGTCGGCGGTGGCCTTGGCATTAGGTCATCAGACAATTCAATGACCACTCCAGCATTAGAACTTTCACCCATCTTTTCTTGGCCTTTGTCACCCGTAGGGTTAGGAAGAACTTCCATCTCATCATTGTCCGCCATTCCCATTCGCACGTTAATGCGTTGCACAGCTTCCAAAACGCCATTCAGAGTCTCTTGTTGTTGCTCTATGCGAGTGTTTTTCCTCTCGATGAGTTCTCGCTGCCGAGCGATGTGCTCATCGGCTTTCTTCTCTTGTTGTAAGTCAGCAAAAGTGATTGAACCCTCAACTTGTCTGAACTTCTCCTCAAGAAGTTTGACTAGGGCTTCTTGGACCTGGTTGTCTACGTGGTTCTCTTCGGCAGACATGTCGAATTGCAAACGACGGGAGGTTTTGGACCTGGGTGCTGACGGAACGAAGACCGAGTTACGGATCAAGCGACCTGTTGGGCCGGGGATCCAAGCTAGACTCGGGTCTCCTATGTTGACTATAGCAAAACTACACACAGTTCAGAGATTAACCTTTTATTGACCCCAAACACCCAACCTGGTGAATACATGACCTAGCAGACCTACATAGGACTCCCTAATATGCACGATCTACATGTTGACTAGACGAGATGACTCACCCGGGACACGGGTTTGTATGATCCTAAGTCTACATGATCCTAGAGACTATTGATCATCATAAAGGGCCGGATAAAACCAAACACAGCCAGTCAAAACCGAGTATAGGAGTACAAGTCAGTGTTTCTCAATTCGGATAAGCCCCATCCACAGGCTGACCGTTTTAAGGAGAATCCGTAACTTAGACACCCTACTTGGGTCAACTCAAGCCGTACTGATTATTATGCGGGCTAGAATGATGATCAACGAAACCGACTGTCTAACGTCTTTCTATTTTATTTTATTTTAAACTACTTGTTTGGGAAAATGGGTATTATAAAGGACCGGATAAAACCAAGTGAATTATAATTAATTTATGGACTTAATTGACAAATCCAATATGGTTGGGCCTAACCACGAGCTAGCCATAAGTGTAATGGATTCGAAAATTAATTCGATAAATTAACTTACTCGAACTTTGATGGTTATTATGCAGTCTAAGATTATTATCCATTTCCTTTTGTTGGACTTTTAAACAGGTTTATTGGACCTTATGTTGAGAAAATGTTGTAAAGGGCCGTATAGAATCATCAAAGGCGAGTTGAGTTTACTTTATGGACCAGGAAAATTAACCTTTATACATAAATGGGCCCAACCACTTGGTTAACCATAATTTTTGAGGTTAATTAACTTAGTTGGTAAATATACCTCTTTTCAGCCCAATGATTGCTATGCGGACTAGAACAACAGTCCTAAACTTGGGTCGACTCTTTACAACGAATTTAAACACATAGCACATAGCATACATATGAACGAAGGATAACCTAAACCAAGGCTCTATGTACAAAAGGGTTTATTGGCTGGATAAGGCTTAACGGCTCATGTACTCACCCCGGTTCATTCTTGTTGTAAAGGCAATTTGAATGTGTGGGGTGTTGCTCTTGAAGGCTCGTGTGGAGACCTCGTAGAGTGATGCATGAGTGGATGTGGTGACCAAGGCTCTCTCGGTGTAAGTTCACCAATTGAGTACGGCCGGTCCGGCATCCCATGGGTTATTTTTTGTGGTTAAAAAGAAAAAAAGCCTAATACCGCCGATTTACGTGCTCCTACGACATATTCCATGTCAAGGGAGTGCCCCGGTTTATGCAATGCATTATGCCTAAAAGGAATGACTTAATAATATAAAGTAAAATTCATTTTCCTTCCAAAAGATTTAAAGCACACAAACTTTTTTCAAGTTTTACCCACTTTAGAAAAACTCCCCAGTGGAGTCGCCAAAAATCCTGTGGACATTTTTCCTTGCCGTTCGGGCTTCCGAACATCCACGTTAGGATTGGGGGTGTGCTTCGGTGATTTGGGCTGGGGTTTAACCTTTGAAAAGAAACTCTTTAAAGAAATCAATCATATATTTCATGAATAATATTTTGTAAAATCACTTTCCCTTTACTTATGCATTTTATGAGTCCTTGAATTAAACCTTTAAGAGTGAACATCCACTTGTTTCCAAACTCTTCTAAATTTAACCCAATTTGCTCATTTGAAAGTTAGGCTCGGAAGAAAGTGATTTATGCAACTATTATTCAGAAATATATACGAAAGAAAAACCCTAAAGTTGCATCGATACATTGTAAAACCATGTTTAACCATATTTTATGCAATCCTCGATGTATTTTATTTCGAAATGGGAGTCGCCACCCGACTTTTTAAGGGAAAAGCCAGGCCAAACCCAAAAGGAAAATAAAGAAAAGACTCCTCCTGCGAAACCCAAGAATGGATTCGGGGGTAAGGCTACGAACTCGAAAAGTAAACTTTAAGAGTTCGCCTCTCACAAAAGGAAAGACTCTACTAAAAGTTTTAAATGTGCTTTCGATAAAGTTTGGAAGGGAAATGAATGAATAATTTATAGAATTACTTCATTGAATCATGCAATAAGAATGAAATAAAAGATAAAAGGTACAATTACACACTTATTCACAAGAGAAAAAGAACACTTAAGGGCTTACATTGCTACTTTATGGAAAAGACCTTGCCTAGCCTTTGAATGCTTGATGAATCCTCCTTGATGCCTTTAAATTCCTCCTCTTCAAGTGCCAAAATAATGATAAAAAATGGTGGAAAAGAATGACAAGAAAGAGGGTGAAAATAGGGTAATAGAAGGCTTCTTTTTGCGGTTTTGAATGTGTTTAGGCTAGGGTTTTTTGTGGAGTTTAGGATGGATAAGAATAGGATATGTGTTTAGGATTTTTGTGATGGAAAGATTAGGAAGATGATGATGATTAGAGGGATGATAGTATAATAGGATGGTAGTAGAATAGGATGATAGTAGAGATTATATAAGAAGTAGAGGAGTAGAGAGAATGACTAGAGAAGGAATGATGAAGAATGAATGAGTGAATGAGTGAAGAGAGAAAGGATGATTTGATGAGTGAAAATGACTTGGAGAAGGGTAGTATTTATAGGATAAGAGGAGGAGGGAGATACATGCATGCATACACATACACCTCGTAGTCTCCGGAGCTTGCACAACACCAAGGCAGTAGGGGAGATGCATGGAAGTGGACGGCAGCACGTCGTCAATTGACCACGTGTGGTTGACGCCGTGTAGGCCGGTCGGCTAGTACTCTAGGGGGAGGGATTCTCCTCGTCCATGCATGCATGGTCGGTGATGATATGAAGGTAACTTGCCTAGGGAAGCTGTCATTCACACTGGACGGAGAGTGTATATATTATTTAGCTTTTAGGAGTGTTTTTTTTTTTAGTGCTTTTGTGAGGGTTTGATCTCGCGACCTCTAGCTTTTGTTTGTAGGGTTTGCATGGCTTCTTTTTTATATAAAAAACGTGCATGTAGCTAGGATGGACTATATGTGATCATGCATGTAGCTTTAAGTGAACAAATACATGTAGAATGCACGTATTTATGTAATCTTCCGCTCTTCTTTTATGCTATTTTATGTGCCAAAATCTCGGTGTCTACACCAGCGTTTCCAAAACGCAGGCAGCGTTTTGTGCCCTAATTCATCCTTATAAAAGGGTTTCGTCTGCGCCGTTTGAAGCATTAGTTTTTCTAGGAGCAATTTTTAGGGAGCTTTTTAGAATAGCTTTTAGATACTTTCTTTACAATTAATTCTCAAACATTATTATTAGATTAGATTGTTGCTTGTGATCGGAGGAGAGGAAAGAGATCAATTCGGGTGACATGAAGAGATCGATTCCACCAATTCGAACACGGTTTATTTCTATTTTTCTTTCATGCTTTCTTGTTCTTGTTCAGATTTTGCGATGTTTACTTTCAGTAATATGAGTAGCTAATTTCCTTTGTTTGGGGGGATAAACTCGATGTCTATTGATTTAATTTGAATACAGTCTCAATGTTAGGTTATCCTTTTATTCGTTTAATCTGCGTGTATTGTATGTTATAGTAATTTGGCAATAGAACGACAGTTTGAGCCTTTACTTGGTAATAAATTCTTGACAACATGACGACAATTTGAGTCTTAAATTGGAAGCCGTAGATTGAATAGGTTTAGAAAATAGTTAGACATAATGATTCTTGCCTAGGGTCAATTTATAATCAGTTCTTATCTTTGATTAGATTAAATAGTTAGAAATAATGTTTAGTTTAATCACTGTAACTCACCTAGGATCGAAAGATCAAAGTGATAAGGCCTAGAAAGATTGTAGACCCCGAATTATCTTGTTACCTGCACCGAGATTGTTGATAATTTGATTGATTGACTAGAGTGGACTCCCCTGAACGCTTTTAATTAATTGGTACGCTAAAAATTCCTGCTTTCTTAGTTTAGTTTTAGAAAACCTTACAACAACCTTGGATTGACCTAGCATTCTTTGTAGCGAACTAGTTCAGTGCGTGGTTGAACGCAAATCCCTGAGAGAGAACGATATTTTATTACTACACAGACCCGTACACTTGCAGTACACAGACACCTTATTCTTTTAGGTCTGTCAACTATCTTATAAAAACAAGCAACCGAACTACCAATAGGCCACTTGCTTGTGAGAGAAAAAGAAAAAAAAAAATGAAAAGAAGAGGCTGACTTGAAAAATTTTTTGAGGCAGATCAGGCAAAAGGAGAGTATTAAAAAAAAGAAAAAAAAGAAGAGAAAATGAGAGACTAACTTGAAAATCCTTCGGAACAAGTTAGGTAAAAGGAGAGAATAAAAGTGTTGCAGCCGAAGTTGTGCTTTTGAAGGACGGAAAGAAGAAGAGCATGGCTTGTGTTGATTCTTATAAAACATAAATGTAATACTTTCCTTCTCATATCAATAAAAGGAGTACATGTTTTTAATACATTTTTGTTTTATCAATTTTCTAAAGGAAAAGCATCAAATAATAAAAATACATAGCACACACATTTCTTTCATTACATTTCTTTCTCTCCACCCTACTTATTTAAGAATTAAGTCTAGTCCTAGTCGAGTTGGAGTCGGTATAGGCTCATTAGTGCTCATTCGGTCGGATTTGCTTGTTTTTCCTTGCTTGAGTGCGTCTCTTCTTTAGATCCCGACCCAGAATCGTTAGCCACGAAGATACTCTTCAGTTTTGTGGTGTCTCGAAGAGGTGAACGCGACATTCTTTCACGCCAGCGGCTAATACCAATGGTAGTAGCAAGCTAGCTACGATAAGCATCCGTCGAAGCCGTAGAGATACGGTTAGGAGTAGGTGCTTCCTTCCAACCCGTTTCTTCCAGTATTTGATCCATGATTCAATCACCGACCCTTGGAGATGGGTAAGGTCGGGAATCTCGCATGGAGGAAGGGGAATATATTGAGAATGCCCCATTTGCCGCATGACTAGATCAGGGAAGTAGTATGTAAGCTCTGTGAGGCCAAGCAAAGTGATGTGGGCCGTCTTACGAGAATGGCTCGAAAAGCATTGTACTTTCCACCATTGGACCCACCAACGGATTTCCTTGTGGTTCTTGAGAAAAATGATCCATTCATCAAAATTGCGGCGGGTGTCGAACTTCCTTTTGCATTGGCAAAAGTTTGCTAGTTCCGAAGAGGTGGTGGGAGAAAAGACCATGTCTAAATGCTCCATAAGCCACACCTATAGGTGAAGGGAAGAAAGTGAGAATTTTGGTTGCACAAAAAAAAAATATAGTACAACCAAGAGAAAGAAAAAAGAAGAAAAATCGACACATGATTCCACATGGACCACTCAGATGATCCATGCAAAATCAGAGAAAAATAATATCAAAAAAAAGAGGGTCTCAGCGATCATCATCGGAGCAGGATTATAACCCCGGGACATCTCATCTATGACATGGATGAGAGAGATAGGTGCAAAACCCGAACCGCCATGATAAAATAAAAATTCGGGTAGAATGCAAAAGACCAAACCCCGCACTCGCAACGCCGGGTTAAGTCTAAGCACCTAGGGTGATTGGAAGAATTCCACTAGAGCTTGCAAATTAACTGTGTTACCAACCAAGATGTGTCCTAACGCTCGATGATTGAAGTTCGTTAATTCCTCGAATTTTTTGCGATGGTTGTGAGCAAGAGAAGGAGTTCTTGGCAGGGCATAAAGATCGAACTTGAACATGCAAGCCCATTCTTCAGGAAGAGGGCACAATTCGTTACAGAAGAAGCGAAAGACATGGAACTTAGGGTCCCAAAATGTTAGGGCCGCTTTAAGGAACACCCAGTCAATTTTCACTTGCTTTAGGCTCAAAATCAAAGAAAGGTTGTAGTAAGTGAGGAGCCGTTTTTCGGGTTTAGTGAGATTGTTCATCCACGAGTTAAGTTTTCTCTCGAAAGCCATGGTTGGAATGAGGAAATAGATTGAGAAGAAATGAGATTGTGGTGAATTCTCAAACACAAGGCATGTTTATATAGCCTCGACGGTACACTATACACGATTGCCCAGTTAGACACTAGGGGATGTACACAAAGTTTGACAACACGCATCCGGATGAACCACGGTGCCTGTCACCGCGTGTAGGCCGACCGGCCACCAGGGAAGGGGGATGAACTCGTTTGTGACTTCAAACCCCTACGTGCATTAATCCAAGAGAAAAAAAAAACACGTTTGTGCATGGCTCCTACGTGTTTGTATAATATTTATTTTTCATTTATTCTTTAGTGTAAAAATGTAATTCCCTTTTTAGTTTTAAAAATTATAATATTCTTTTGTACATTATTCTTTTTCTTATTTCTTCTTTGTAAACAGTCCGAGGTTGACCTAAAAATGAATAAAAATGGGAGCTTGCATTCACATCATTAGAGAGTCAAAATCACATAAAATCGAGTCTGTCTGATTGCACATTAACTGCGCATTTCTTTACTACATGGCATTTCTCTTAAATTGCATAAAAAGGAAAAAAGAAGAAAAAAGGGAAAGCATTGCCGCAATGCCTAGTAGTTCCCGCCAAAACCACCCTTGCCAAACAAGCTCCTGACAGTCGCATCAGCAAAAGAGTCCGACTGTGGATCATCCTGAGTACCAGGAGGACTGGACATGAATTGACTGGAAGGCATATCAGGAATACCAGAGCCTGGATAACCCTGGCGGAAGCTCGGGGGATGACTGTAAGGGACAATAGATTGAGCATGATACTGAGGCGCCCATGGACTAGGCACTCTCTCCATTGAACCTCGGAATCCTCTAGATTCCGAACAGTCTGCCACTATGAACTCCGGGATACCAGGAGACCGTCACCGCGAAGAGCTAGCATAGGGATCGCATGGCACACTCATCAGATCTTGATCCCTGCACCTAGATGGTCCTGCTCCTGGATCTCTGCGAAAACCTCTGCTACCTGTTTTTCCTGCTGAAAAGTGGCGAAGAGGACGTCCTGACGAGCTCCCAGACCGTGGCAAGCTCACATGGGAGTGAGCCTCGTTATCTTCATCACCAGCAGTCGGCATCGGACCCCGATATTGGCCATTTTCGAAGTTCTGATCAATGAACTCCTGAGCCGTGATGCCTTCCCGTAACAAAACGCGGATATGGGCATACGCTTGCTGCACCGAAGGAAGATCCATAAGAATCAAATAGCGCAAGATGAAGAGCGAGCAAATATGCAGCTTACCGGGTTCGCATCAAAGAACTGCAGCACTTCATGATCATTAGGCACGAGAGGGATGAATCCAAACAACATATCTTCACCCTCCGCCTGCTCAGGTTCCTCTGCATGCTGGTCCAGAAGAGGGTCGTAATATCCTCCCAGCTACAGAAGGGCAAACACCGTCAGGATGCCAGAAATTCACAGTTAATACAAAAATGGAGGAAATGCTAAAAACCTGATCCTCTATGCTGAAGAGACGCTTCTTCCAAGTTATCCGTTAGTACCACAATATTGACTTCTGGTTCACCAACCATCAGTCGAGCTACTTCATCCGCCGCCAAGGCTTGCCTATCAAAGATAAACTCAGGAGGATCCATGGGGACCCTTGGAGGCCATTCCCCAGTATGCTGAAAGAAGAAGCATTTCCCCAAAATAGAAAGTGAGACCAGAAGGACCTTCCAACAACAAGCGACGCTCGCTTGCTTCCCTTGCAAGGCGTATATCATAATGAAGGTCCTCCACATTATATCAATTCCATTGGAATCGGACAATGACCTCCTGCAGCAACAGTCTTCACCAAAGGCTCGAAAAGAGAAAAGGCAAATAAGAAAAATGCAAGACATACCGGTCTGAGGTGGTCAATAATCCTCCTAAGTCCGTTCAAATCCTTGAAATAGAATTTTGACCGATGGTAGCCTGATGCTTCTGACCATCGCCGAGCAGTTGGAACGCGCATATCACCATTGTTGGTTCCATCAATTACAGGCAGAAAATAGGCCATAACCCACACCTGCACACCAGGAAAGGTTCTTAGTAAGAAGGAAATTTGTACCTTACTAATTTCCAAATAGAAAAATTTTGGAGCATACCTCCAAGACTCGTCAAAGGCTGCTCCCCAAGGTGAGCCTCTTAGCCTCTATCGCGCTTGTACACACCACTGTGTCACAACCAGTGGGTCGGCAGGCAACTCACATTCCTCTTACCAAATGGGCATAAGTAGCAGCCACCCAGTTGAAAGATCTCATCTCGCCGAAATTCAGGAGATGATGCGCCCAGGAGGGAGTAATGGTGTCTCTGCGGTTTGCAAAAATTGTTGCATTGATAAAATGCACCAGCACAATGAATTGACGCTGATGAAGAGGAAGGCTCCCAAATCCTTCACTTTTTATAACGGCCGCCAGACGCGCGTACAGTAGGCCGTCAATTTGTCCCGCCAACGCGATAACAGATTACAAAAGCGGATGAACGCGAGGGTCGACATTCTTCTGAAACTCCAGTAGCTGGTATCCCAGAAACGCTCCACGTTAGCTCGGCCGTATGTCCTCTTGTTGCTGCGGATCTTCCATGCCCTCAGGCAGTCTAGAAAAGGGCCAAAACCAGCATCCCTCACGACGCCCGACTAAAATGCGCCCACCTTCGCATGGAAGGACATGGTTATTACACACTGAATACTCCTCCATGCCTTGAAGGAGTCTTCCTATAGTAAGGTCAAAAGAAGAATCTAAGGTGTAAAGTGCTTCAAGCAAAATTCAAGGTAACTAAGATTGCTTTAGGATTCAACTTAAAGTACTGTAATAAATAGCATGCAAAGCAACTGCAAAAGCAAAACATGCCACATGAAAGAGCATACCGAGTCATGAGAACGAAAGAACCATGCATGCTCGTATTGGCGAAAGACCAACTAAGCTGGAATGAAGTCCCTGCTAGGACACTCCCGCTGCACCGTTCTTACGTACGAGCGCTCTTGTACCGCTGGTTGAGTAGCACGTATGCGACCTCTCCGAAAGAAATTCATACTCTTATGAAGATATTCAAAAACACCCAAAAGAATTTTCTAGAGAGAGAATGGGGAGCCAAGATGCAAAGCTCAGATTTGGAATGATGAAGGAAGGCCGAGCTTATGCCCCATTTATAAGCAAGATGAGTGGGCCCCTGCCACTACGTGTCAGCTCACCAATGGTTCCTAGTAGAGGCCGATCGGCCTACAAGACCAAGCACAATAATTGCGTTGAACGGTCTCCTGCATGGCCTGCAAAAAGTTGCATTGTACAAGCCAAAAGATTCCTTCCCAAGAGTGTAGGTCGGTCAGCCTAGGGAAGGAGAAGCTCTTGTCTTCTTCCTCCTTTGTCACCTTCCCAAAGCCATGCATGATCAAGCGTAAGGCGTGCCTAATAAAAAGAGAGTGCTCTTTTCAAGAGTCAAAAGCATCCATTCCCCAAAAGGGAACAAGTCCCAGTGGCTGTGTAGCCGCAACCCGAGGTAAGTTTCTCGGATCAAAATTTAAAATTCATCAAAACAGACGAAAAGCGTTTTTTTTTTTTTTTTGCATTCTGCAGGAAAATAAGGGCCACGATTAGTGAAGTCCCTCGGCATTGAGTTTCCATCATCATCATTGTCATAGTCATCATCATCATCATCATCAATCTTGTGCCACCGGCAAAGTTTCGATGAAGTCTGGACAGCCAGGGCCATCGGCAGAGTTTCGATGCAGTCTCAATCCTAAGCCATCGGTAGAGTTTCGGTGAAGTCTCAACCTACAGGCCATCGACATCGCAATCGATGAAGTCCTTCGGCATCAAACATGCCAACAAATCATCAACATCGACACCGGGAAAGACTGGAACCGACACTGGGAAAGACCAGAAAATCAACCCCAAGAGCCATCGGCATCATGACTGATGAAGTATCTCCAGCAAGTAGAGCATCATTCTTGCTCGAGATCACCCATCGGCGCAAGTTCGCCAACCGCGCAGGACGTAGCTTCCAAGTGTCAGCCCACATCTTCAAGTAGGATGTCATCAAACGTCCGAGATCATGTCAAGTAGGATGTCATCAAACGTCCGAGATCACCTGAAGTAGAGCATCATTCTTGCTCAAGATCACCTATCGGCGCAAGTTTGCCAACCGCGATGTAGGACCCAGTTTCCAAGCATCACTTCAGGCTTTGCATTCCAAAGTCATATCCTCGACCGGTGTCCATCAAATCAAGACTACTTTGATTTTTTTCCTATCCACGGACTCAATCAAAGTGGGGGCTCCTTTAGACACCGACATTTTGACGCATAAAGCAATATAAAAAGAAGAGCGAAAAGAAATAAAAGAGGTTCGATAAATGCATGCATTTTACATGTATTTTATTCACCTAAAGCTACATGCATGATCACATGTGGTCCATCTTAGCTATATGCATATTTTTTTATAAAAATGGAGCCATGCAAACTCTAAAAGCAAGCGCCGGAGGTCGCAAGATCGAATCCTCACAAAAGCACTCAAAAACACTCTCAAAAACTAAATAATATATGCTATCTCCGTCCAATGTGAAGCTACATTTCCCTAGCAGATTGGCTTCACACTCCACCGTCCATGCATGCATGGACGAAGCTGGTGCCTTCCCCCTGGCGTAGTGGCCAACCGGCCTACACTCACCAAACACGCGTGGTCAATAGACCACGTGCTGCCGTCCACTCCAAGTTCACCCCCCTTATTCCTTGGCATTCTGCACAAGCTCCGAGATTACTATGTATGTGCATGCATGCATATGTATCTCAATTCTCTCCTAAGCCTATAAATACTACTCCTCTCCAAGCCATTTCACTCACCAATTCACTCATCAAATCATCCTTTCTCCTTCTTTACTCATTCACTCTCTACTTCATTCTCTCATCTCTCAATTCTATCTAAACTCTCCCTACTTCTTCTTATACTTCTATACTATATCTTCCAACATTCTTATCATCTTATTCTATCATCTCTCTTATCATCATAATCCTCATTCTTTCATCACAAAAAGCCTAAACACATATCTTACTCTATCCATCCAAAACCCCACAAAAAATCTAGCCTAAACACATCCTAAAACCACAAAAAGAGCCTTATTATTCCTCTCTTATCACCCTTTTCTTATTATCTTTTCATCACCTTTTTCTATCATTATCTTGGCACTGGGAGAGGAAGATTCTAAAGGCATCAAGGAGGATTCACCAAGCATTCAAAGGCTAGGCAAGGTCTTTTCCCACAAAGTAGCAATGTAAGCTCTTAAGTGTTTTTCTTTTCTTGTAAATAAGTGTATATTTGTACTTTTTTTATCTTGTATTACATTCTTGTTGCATGATTCAATGAAGTAATTTTATAAAGTATTCCTTCAATTCCCTTCCAAACCTTATTAAAAGCACATTTTTAAACTTTTAGTAGTCTTTCCTTTTGTGAGAGGCGAACTCTTAAAGTTTACTTTTCGAGTTCGTAACCTTACCCCCGAATCCATTCTTGGGTTTCGCAGGTGGAGTCTTTCTTTATTTTCCTTTTGGTTTTGTCTTGGCTTTTCCCTTAAAAAGTCGGGTCCCATTTTGAACTAAAATACATCGAGGATTCCATAAACTATGGTTAACATGGTTTTACAATGTATCGATGCAACTTTAGGGTTTTTCTTTCTTATATTTATAAATAATGTTTGCATAAATTGCTTTCTTCCGAACCTAACATTTAAATGAGCAGATTGGGTTAAATTTAGAAAAGTTAGGCACAAGTGGATGTTCACTCTTAAAGGTTTAATTCAAGGACTCATAAAATGTATAAGTAAACGGAAAGTAATTTTACAAAATAATATTTATGAAATATATGATATATGTCCTTAAAGAGTTTTCAAAGGTTAAAACCCAGCACAAATCACCGAATCACACCCCAATCCTAACGTTGACGTTCGAAAGCCCGAACGGCGAGGAAAAATGTCCACAGATCAATAAAGAGATAACTTAAAACACCACCAAATAACTTGGATAAAGTAATCAAGATTTTTGAGGAAAACTTAGGGAAACCCTAAACTGCATAAGCATATTCATAATCAACATATTCTTCAAAGTCTATCTCAAAAACAATAAAAAAAGAGTATTTATACAAGGGGAGACTTATCCTTAAACACTATCATTTAAGGGTTAAAAACACATTTGTTCGCAGGCGCGACAAGCTTGGTCGCGGGCGCGACGGAGCGAAATTCCCCTAGGCGATTCGGTAGTGCGCGACATAGCGGGCGCTACACCTGGGTGTCGCGAGAGCGACTGGATAGGTCGCGGGGGTGACCTTGCTTTGTCCAAATTCCCTGTCGTTCACCTCCTACCCAACCTTCGCGGGCGCTACAGCGGAGTTCGCGGGCACGACTTCCTGGGCACTTTTCCTGCCAACTTCAGACGCGCATAACTTTTTCTTCCAAATTCCGTTTTAGGCCCATAAGGTATCGATGGCAAGCTCTTGGTGTGCACTTTAAGCTCCCAAAATTTGAAACCCATCGAAGTTGTATTAAAAAAGTTATGGACGAAAGAGTGAAGGCACACACATTTCTAGCCTTTGAATGCCTTCCACCTTGCAAGTTATTAACTTGGGTCACTTCCAAGCCTCGATACCACCTTGCTCATCATTCCCGGGACGTCCAAGTCCGGTCCCAAGGCCTCTGAGGTCATTGACAAGTCTCGAGCCTCTCCTTACTCCAACAATGGATGACTCGCCGAGGCCACGATAGTGTGATGCTCACCACCCCACCTTTTATGAAGGTGTAACGATTCTTGAAAACGAGTGTGTGAGCGGGTTTAGTCCGGTGATGTTAGGTCGGGATTTTATGCATCTTGTCTTTAACCGCAATCCTGGCTATGGAAGCTTGGCAATGAACCTGATACGGTTCATACTCCCCCACTTGAAAAAGAGTTGCCCTCAACTCTTGAGAGTCATAACCGAGGCGCTCTCTATAATCGGGCTCCAAAGAACTTTAAACACTCCTAACACCATGAGCCTTTATGCTAGACAACCAACAAGCTTTGAACCACACAATGTATCCATCGTCCAAGTGTAAGAAAGTGGTGGGAGGCTTGTTTTGTGGAGGTAAGGGGTTAAAGGGAGGACTAGGCAATTTTTATGGTGTTTAGGGAAACACATCCTCACAAGGCTCGCTGCAAGGTAAAGATAAAGCAAGAGGTAACTCTCCTCACCAAGAGCACACTCAACCTGTGTTTCGCTCAACATGAGAAGGTTCCTCAACTCACTTTCCACCCAAGGTTTGATTTGATGTGGGGCTAAGGGATTCAAGTAATCACAGCTAAGTAAATGATCTTCATTCCACAAGCATTCCCATAAACATTGCACACCGAATTTCCAATAGCACTCATTTAACAACGAATCCTCGAATAACCAATGTCGCCCAAATATCATGTATGGCATATTCAAATAATATTCAGCGAAAGACGACACAAATGGAGATCTTACAAGCATTGGTTGAGCTAGAATCAAGGCATTTTCAAACCCAAATTTGTCACTAGGCACCAAATGAACACCAAGATTCTTAGCATTCCACTCTAAGTATAGAGGATTTTCGATCGAGGACATCACATGCTCACTATACAACTTATCACGCCAACAAACACTCTCACACAACCAATATGTTCCACATAGCATATGCGATTTAATCAAAGACTCCAAAGTACACCCATCGTCGATTTTAATCAAAGAGTCTTGGGTTACCTCATCGTGCTCATTGGGAAGATCATAAATGACAAAGCCATGAGAGGTGTTGGTGACAACTTCGTTGTTGCTTGGCGCGTCAAAAAGCGTTGTTGAGATGATCATCGAAGCTTCTTGTTGGGATTCTTCAACAAGGATGAGAGAAAGGGCAAGGTTGATATCCTCATCGTCCTTTTGGCAAGAAGCTTCAACAATATCGTCAAGAGGCTCACATGGATCAAGGGAAGCTCCCTCGTTGGGCATGAGATCGACCTTTGCTTGCTTAACTTCTCCACGCCCATCAAGTGATGAAATGGGCTCATGGTTAACTTCTAGCTTGTAAGTGTTAGGCAAGAATCGTCGATTTATCAATCGCTTTAGCCTAGTCCATGAAATAATTTTTGCTCGACCCTCTTTAGCACTTCGTGCCTTGACATTCTAAAACCAAAGGGATGCAACCTTGGTGAGTTTCAATCTAGAAACCTTGAAGGCCTGTTCATCGCTATACCCCTTAGTTTCAAAATTCCTCTACAAAATTTGGACCCATTCAAGATAATCATAGGGGCTTGTATAGCCATTAAATTCCGGAATTTTGATCTGGGTATCATAGAATTCATCCCGTGGGGGCTTCTCAATCGCTTCCCGTCGACGATTGCGTCGAAATGAGCCTCTATCATCGTCACTTGACTCGTAGGAGGGAGGAGGTCGGATATGATTTTGGACGGGCCTCCTTCGTTCATCTCGGGGTTGATCCTGAAGGTTGATGGCAATGATGTTTACTTGAGTAACGAGGGCCTCAAGAGTATTTTGAATGTTCATGAATCGACTCTCAAGACTCGGCTTAGGGGCCATAACAAGAGTTTGGGTGAAGGACGGATTGTGTTTGGGGTAATTTGTGGAGTTTGGGAGTTTTCTTTTAGTTGGCTAGTGTTTGGCTAAGGGTTCTTTGTGTTTTTCTCACTTGGACATTTCATCGAACACCTTCTGGGCGCTAATTTCCAACTTCACCTCAAAACTCCAATATGCTTCAAAATCAACGAACACAATAGCAATAACAACTTCTCCAACACACTTGGAGGCACAGGGAATGGGGAACACCAATATTTAATCAAATCCAACAAAAGACAACTCTACTAGCAAGAATAATGAACAAAACTCAAGCTAATGCAAACCTTAAGCTCTGATACCAAATAGAGCGTGTGCGTGGAGGGGATTAATAGTAGCTTGAGTTGGAGAAGGATGAGAGGAGACAAACCCGATGAATACCCATGACCATAGAGTTGAAAGTGAAGCAAGACTCAATCATCCATGCTTGAATTTCATAATAATAACCTTGAACTTGAACAATAACAATGAGAAGGAACGAAAACCAACCAACAACAAGTATCTTGAGCACCAAAGGGGGTTGGATATGTCCCTTGGATAAAGGTAGAACCACCACCAATGGCCTAACATCCCACCATGATCATCATAAAGGAAATATCCACCAAATGATCAATAAAGAGATGACTTGACACACCATCAAATAACTTGGATAAAGCAATCAAGATTTTTGAGGAAAACTTAGGGAAACCCTAAAATACATAAGCATATTCATAATTAATCAACATATTCTTCAAATTCTATCTCAAAAACAGTGAAAAAAGAGTATTTATATAAGAGGAGAATTAGCCTTAAACACAGTCGTCCAAGGGTTAAAAACACGCGTAAAAAACAGTCGTTCGCGGGCGCGACAGGCTTGGTCATGGGCGCGAGGGAGCGAAACCTCCCTGAGCGATTCGGTAGTGCGTGACGTAGCGGGCGCTACACCTGGGTATCGCGGGTGCGACCTTGCTCTCTCCAAATTCCCTATTGTTCACGAAGCTGTCGCGGGTGCTACCAAAAGTATCGCGGGCACGAACACCTCCTGCCCAACCGTCGCGGGCGCTACGCCGGAGTTCGCGGGTGCGACTTCCTGGGCAGTTTTCGTGCCAACTTCAAACGCGTATAAGTTTTTCTTCCAGACTCTGTTTTAGACCCATACGGTATTAATGGAAAGCTCTTGGTGTGCACTTTAAGCTCCCAAATTTAGAAACCCATCGGAGTTGTATTAAAAAAGTTATGGTCGAAAGAGTGAAAGCACGCACATTTCTAGCCTTTGAATGTCTTCCACCTTGCAAGTTATTAACTTGGTCACTTCCAAGCCTCTATACCACCTCGCTCATCATTCTCAGGACGACCCAGTCCGGTCCCGAGGCCTCCGAGGTTGTTGACAAGTCCCGAGCCTCTCCTTACTCCAACAATGGATGGCTCACCGAGGCCACGATAGTGTGATCCTCACCACCCCGCCTTTTGTGAAGGTGTAACGATTCTTGAAAATGAGTGTGTGAGCGGGTTTAGTCCGGTGATGTTGGGTCGGGATTTTATCCATCTTGTCTTTAACCGCAATCCCGGCTATGCAAGCTTGGCAATGAACCCAATACGGTTCAGTGTTCTTCATTATGACAGCCAAAGAGCCATTCAACTGACGCAGAATCCAATGTTACACTCAAGGACGAAGCACATCCGAGATATCACTTCATTCAAAACTTGGTGGGAAGTGAAGTGAAGCTCAATCGAGAAGATCGCAAGCAGTAATAATGTAGCAGACATGTTGACTAATCCAGTGGATGTTGGAAATTGAGGCTCTGTATCGACTTAGTAGGCCTCTCGGACTGATAAAGAGGTCGGTCGATGCACTAGGGGAACTTGTGCTGAAATTGAGGATTTTGGAGGTTTGGTCTCCAAGTTGGAGATTGTTGGTTATGGAGACCAAACGAGAAGGTAAAGGGGGAAAATGTGAGGCGCTACCTACGCTGCTTTCGGCGCTACCTACACTGCTTTCGGCGCCACCCACGCCCTGGCTAGAACAAGCCCCGTGTCTCGCACATCTTGGACGCTACTCGTGCTGGAGCGTTACCGTACACGTGGGTGGGTGAAGATTAGCATGGGTGATGATGGATGATGAATACTCTCATGAAGAAGGGCCTTGAACACCCAAAGGTTGGATATGACCTTGAACAAGCAGAGTCCACAACTCTAGGCCTAGCACCCCACTATCATTATCATAGGTAATCCAATATAATCATTAAATGAATGACTTGAATCACCACCAAACTTGATTGGATAAAGATAACAAGGTTTGAGAGAAAACAAGGGAGAACCCCTACAAATGCACTAGCACAATATTCAATGTCAAAAGCTATAAAAATATTTCAAGGGAGGGGGTATATATAGTAATGGGGGAAAAAATAAACAAAACGAAGCAGCAGCAACACACGCCGGATTCTGCGGCCGTCGCGGGCGCAACAAGCGTCTGACGCAGCAGCAACAACTTACCATGGGGAGGTTCGCCGGCGCAACACTGGCGTCGCGGGCATGAAAGATCTGGACAGCAGGGTGTCGCGGGCACGACCCTAGGCGTCGCAAGCGCGACATATCTGGGCAGCAGGGTTTCGAGAGCGCGACCCTAGGCGTCCCGGGCGCGACGTCCATTTGGACAGTTTTCTTCTGCCGACTACAAATGCGCATAACTTCTTCATCCGGGCTCCGTTTTAGGCGCAAAAGATATCAATGGAAAGAGCTCGGTGTGTACTTTAAGCTCCCAAAATTTTAGACCCATTGGAATTGTTTTGAAGAAGTTATGACCCAAAGAGTGAAGGCACATCCATTCCAACAACCCACGTTGACCCGTTTACGCTTATTCTTGCCGAAGGACTTCGAACCCTTTTAAAGGCCCGAAATAGGTCCAAATGTTGACCCGTAGCTCGACTCTCATGGTCTGAGGTCTCATTTGAAGTGGATGCCACACCCGATGCCGATCAACTCACGACTCCAGTGTCCCGGGCCCACCTTGTAATGAATCCCACCCCCGACCTTGAAGTCATTTTGCTTGTTTGTCATGGAAAAGGGTGCGAGAAGACTTGGTGTCCACGAAATGTGAGACTCGGTCCTCATCCCGATACGTTCCATACTCTCCTTCTTGAAAAAGAGTTGCCCTCAACTCTTGGGAGTTAAAATTGAGGCCCTCTCCACAACTTGGCACCCTGGAACTCCAAACATCTCAATCGCCATGAACAATCACACGAGGCACCCAACAAGCATCAAAACCCACTATATATCCATCATGCAAATAAAAGAAGGAGGTTGGAGGCTTGTTTTGGTGGGATAGGGGATTAAGGGAAGGAACGTGAGTATTTTAACGTGCTTGGGAACACACATCCTCACTTGGCTCGTTCTCACCAAGAACACACTCAACCCGTGTTTCGCTCGAAAGGAGAAGGTTCCTCAACTCACTTCCCACCCCGGGATTGATTTGATGTGGGGTTAAGGGATTCAAGAAATCAAGTTCAAAAGATCGATCTTCATTCGACAAACACTCCCACAAACATTACATACCAAATTTCCAGTAGCACCCAATCAAAAACACATTCTCGAATAACCAATGACGACCAAATAACATGTATGACCCATTCAAAGAGCTCATACCACAACGACCAACTTGCAAACAATATTCATTGATGGACGACACACACGACGATCTCATTAACATGGAAGGAACTAGAATCATGGCTCCATCAAACCCAAACATGTCACTTAACACCAAATGAACACCAAGATTCCTAGCATGCCACTCAAAATATAGAGACTTTTCAATCGTCGACATCACATGCTCATCATATAACTTATCACGCCAACAAACATCATCAAACAACCAATGTCTCCCAAAGGTCATGCATGATTCACCCAAAGACTCTACATCACAATGTCCATCTTTCAAGCATGATTCAATATATTTCAAAGGAGAGCCTTCAGTTACCTTGTTCTTCCCATGGAGAAGAATTTGAGTGCCCATGAGTGGAAGGGAATGTGAGTCATCTCCATTGGTGCTTAATTTCCCGATCGGTGGTAATGATAAAACCAAAGGAACTTCTTCTTGGGCTTTTTCAACAATGATGAGAGGAAGGGCAAGATCGACGTTTTCAACCTCCTCGTGGCATGGAGTTTCACCAAGCTCACCATGTACATCAAGAAGCTCAAGAGTTTCCCCTTCATTCGTCACAAGGACATTAACCCCGTTCATTGAACTTTCCTTTTTCTCAACCTTCTCGTGGCATGGAGGTTAAACAATAGCTTCGGAAGCCTCACAAGGTTCAATGGAAGCTCCCTCGTTGGGCATGAGATCGACCTTTACTTGCTTAACTCCTCCAAGCCCATCAAGTGATGAAATGGGCTCATAGTTAACCTCTCGCTTGTACGTGTTAGGCAAGAATCGTCGATAATCGTTTTAGCCTTGTCCATGACGTGATTTCCGATCGACCCTCCATAGTCCTTTGCAATCAGACGGTCGCAAACCAAAGAGATGCGGAATTAGTGAGTTTCAATCTCGTAATTTTGAAGGCCCGTTCATCACTATACTCCTTAGTTGTAATGATTCTCTCGAAGGTTTGGACCCATTCACGATAATCATCTGGGTCGGTATAGCCATTGAATTCCGGAAGTTTGGTCTCGATATCAAGGAATTCATCTAGTGGGGGCTTCTCCACCTCTTCCCGTCGACAATGGCGCCGAAATGAGCCTCTATCATGATTATCATCGTCACTCGACTCGTAGGAGGGAGGAGGACGGATAGGACTTCGTGAGAGCCTCCGGCGTTCATCTCGGGGTTGTCTTTGACACTCTTGGGCTAGTTGTTCACTTGGACCTTAAGGTTCTCAAGAGTCCGCTCGATATTGAAGTTTCGATTCTCAATGGAGGTGAGTCATTCGTCTATGGTGGTGAATCGGTTCTCGATATCTAGAGCTCGAGGGCTACTTTGGTGGCTTGATTCCTCTCGGTCGAAGTGAACTTCTTCGTCCATACCGAGAGAAATGGTGGAGGACGGTTTGTCTTTGGGGTAATTTGTTGAGTTTGGGGGTTCTTTTGTAGTTGGCTAGTGTTTAGCGAAGGTTCTTTGTGTTTTTTTCACTCAGACATTTCATCGAACACCTTGCGTACACTAACTTCCAACTTCTTCTCAAAGCTCCAAATGACTTCAAATCCAACAAATACAAACACGATATAATATTTTCCAACACACTTGGATTGCACAAGGGATGGGGAACACCAATAGTTGCATACAACTCAAAAAACCAAACACTAGAACACTACACTAGCAAGAACAATGAACAAACTCAAGCTAAATGAAAAACCGAAGCTCTGATACCAAATGGAGCGTTACCGTACGCGTGGGTGGGTGAAGATTAGCTTGAGTGATTATGGATGATGAATACTCTCATGAAGAAGAACCTTGAACATCCAAAGGTTGGATATGACCTTGAGCAAGGCGAGTCCACAACTCTAGGCCTAACACCCCACCATGATTATCATAGGTAATCCACTAAGTAATCACCAAAGGAATGCCTTGAATCACCACCAAACTTGATTGGATAAAGATAACAAGGTTTGAGAGAAAACAAGGGAGAACCCCTACAAATGCACTAGCATAATATTCAATGTCAAAAGCTGTCAAAATATTGCAAGGGAGGGGGTATATATTTTAATGGGGGGGGGGGAAATAAACAAAACGCAGCAGCAGCAACACACGCCGGATTCTGCGGCCGTCGCGGGCGCGGCGCGGCTTTTGCGGACGCTACAAGCTTCTGACGCAGCAGCAACAACTGACCACGGGGAGGGTCGCGGGCGCGACATTGGGCGTCGCGGGTGCGAAATTTCTGGGAAGTAAGGTGTCGCGGGCGCGACCCTAGGCTTTGCGGGTGCGATATATCTGGCAAGCAGGGTGTCTCGGGTGCGAACCCAGGCGTCGCGGGCACGACGTCCTTCGGGACAATTTTCTTCTGCCGACCTCAAACGCGCATAACTTCTTCATCCAGGCTTTGTTTTAGACCCATAAGATACCGATGGAAAGCTGTCATTGTTTACTTTAAGCTCTCAAAATTTGATACCCATCGGAGTTGTATTGAAGGTGTTATGACCCAAAAAGCGAAGGCACGTCCATTCCAAGAACCCACGTTGACCCGTTTACGCTTATTCTCGGCGAAGGACTTCGAACCCTTTTAAAGGCCCGAAGTAGGTCCCGATGTGGAACCATAGCTACACTCTCATGGTTCGAGGTTCCATTTGAAGTGCATGCCACACCCGATGCCGATCAGCTCATGACTCCACGGTCCCGGGCCCACCTTGAAATGGATCGCACCCCCGACCTTGAAGTCATTTTGCTTGTTTATCATGGAAAGGGTGCGGGAAGACTTGGTGTCCATGAAATGTGATATCGGGCCTCATCTCGATACGTTCCACGTGCCCCCTCGAATGTTGTTCGCGCCTCGTCTAGAACCAAGCAAATAGCACACGCCACCAATGCCTTGAAGGCGCTACCCGCATTTGTTTTCATCTTACTAGTGTCGTTAGGCCTCTACCCGCGTGCTTTGAAGCCTAAGTTGTGGCCGACGAAAATTTAGGTTTTGTTGTTAATGTAACCTTGGTTTTATTTGTATCGTCGGGTACATAATGGGGTTAGTTTCTCCTCCTATATAATCAAATGAGATAGAGAGAAACACAACACTTGTATCTGTAATCCTCATATTCTAGTGCATCGATTCCGTGATTTTTTTCCCGCTTTGGGTTTTTTCATGTTAAATATCTGGTGTCAATTTTCGATTTCTTTTCCGCTATTAACTTTTCATTGTTAGTGGTTACTTTGTGTGCTCTTCGATCCTACCTAAAAAGGAATATGTGCTACTGTATAAAAGACAATATGCTTGTCCGCAAGAGAGTCTATGTTAATGTGCAATTTACTATATGATAGCGTGTAAAAAAAAAAAATGCAGCGAACTACATACTAATTTTCCTCTGTAGAAAACCACAAAGAATGTAAAATAATGCATAATTGAGTTTTTTAACAATATTATACTAGCAATAAATACAATACAATTTTTTATAATTATTTTTTAAAAAATAGAATATATTAAAGATCAATAATAATAATTTTTAAATGATAGCAATAATAAGTAAATCAAGTTTTTAGTAAAGTACAATGCATTAATATTTAAAATTGGGTGATAGAAAATTCACTAGAAAGAATACATTTAAGGAACATTCTAAAAATATGAGCAATAAAAAATGAATCTTTGATTGATATAAATAAGGGTTTTTGGATGATAATATACCTACCTTTAGGGGTGTTGAATTGTAATATACCAACTTTTACTATTGGATAACCATATCCCTGACATTTATATCTAGGTGAAATTATTATAGCAACAGTAACTAAGGGGGTGGTGAATCGGTCTCCATGCCCGCTAACGTGGCTGGCGAAGGGAAAAAGTTGTCACAGGCCCATTACCCCATTAACCGCTTAGTTTTTCTCACTAACCCATATTACAAGACATTGGTTGATTATGTGTCACGTCAATATGAAGACTGGTTCACCACCCTGTTAGTCACTGTGTTAGGGCCGATTTTTTTAAATATGGGATTGTGAGAAAAATGGAGGGGTTAACGGGGTTACTAGGCAAGGATCGGTTATTTTCCCTCCACCTGTCACGTCAGAACTGAGATTAGTAACCAGTCACTGCTGGTATAATAATCTCCCCCAAGTATAAAGGTCAGAGATATTGTTGTCCAATAGTAAAGGTCGGTATATTACAATCTAATAGCCCCAAAGGACGTTATATTGTCATCCAATATCCCTATAAATAAATATTTGTTGAAACAAAAAATTTTTTTTGTAATTAATTTAAACCTTATAGAATATATTAAATGATCAAAAATAATAATTTTTTAAACGATACCAATAATAAGTAAAAAAATTTTGAATTAAGTACAATGCATTAAGATTTAAAATTGGGTGGATAGAAAACTCACCAAAAAGAATAAATTTAAAGAAAATTCTAAAAATATGAGCAATAAATTGAGCATGAATCTTTCATTAACATATAAAGAAATATGTGTTAAAACAATCATGAAATTTTACAAAATCACAACCTATGCTTCTAGAGATTCGAACGTATATAAAGAAATATGTGTTAAAACAATCTTGAAATTTTAAAAATCACAACCTATGCTTCTACATATCCAAACACATAACCTAACACATCTGCTTCCTTAGCCCTTACCAGTGAGCTACACTAATAAATGTGAATTACAATCGACGCATCTTATACTTATTAATTAATTGTTTATAATGTAACTAATGATACAAAGCATACTACTCCCCCGGGAGTATGTAATAATTTACGTTGTAATGATTAGTTTAAGTACGCGTACATATTTTCAGCTAACGTCGATGCTGAGCCCGGGAGCAGGGAGCATCATGCGCCAACCTGCTTCCACGGGCCAGCAGCCCAACAATGTTTATGCGGCCCATGCCCGCTTAAATTATAGCCCCAGTGCAATTATATAATAATCACAGGCCCACTTAAAAAATGAAACATGTTTGCCCATTTAAACTACAATCCTACCCAGCCCATCATTATTTTTTTTCTTATTTTTTTATTTATTTCTTTTTTGTGTAATATTATATTTTTATGCTTTTTATTTTTTTACTACAATATTTAAAATCTACAAGGCCAATGCTCATAAGGCTTAACTACTAATTATTATGCTCATAAATTATAACTATTATTCTCATAACCTACAAGGTCAATGCTCATAGGCTTCTACACCAATGCTCATAATGTACAACTACTATGCTCATAACTTATAACTATTATACTCATAAGCCTCTACACCAATGCTCATACTATACAACTACTATACTCATAACTTATAACTGTTATGTTCATTACATAAAACCATAATGCTCATCAAGTTGAACTATAATGTCCATTATCTATTACTACAATGCTCATTACCTATAACTACAATGCTCATTACATAAAACCATAATGTTCATGAAGCAGAACTACAATGCTCATAACCTATAACGACAATGCTCATTACATGAAACCATAATGCTCATCAAGTTGAACTACAATGCTCATTACCTATAACTACAATGCTCATTATATAAAACCATAATGCTCATTACCTATAACTACAATGGTCATCACTTAAAACCATAATGCTCATTACCTATTACTGCTCATTACCTATACCTACAATGTTCATTACAACAATGCTCATTACATAAAACCATAATGCTCATCAAGTTGAACTACAATGCTCATTACCTATAACTATAATGCTCATTACTTTGAATATAAATGTTTAACAACTAAATGAGAATGTTCATAATTAATATTCTATAATATACATATAATACTCCACATTTGACTAAAATAATATTAGGGCTAAAATAAATAGGCTAAAAAAATAAAAAATAGTGCTATTTCTTCAATGGATTAGGCTTCCTTCATTTAGCCTAAACCTCCTTAATGGGCTTCATGCATTAATTGGGCTGGAGGAATGAATGGGGCACGGGCCGCCACGATGGTTTGGGCGCATGATGCAACATGCTCCCGGGAGCATGTTCGTATTTACCACATTGAGCAATCGTGTTGTGAGCGCTAGATTGCATCTACGCAAAGTAAGCCTAATAAAATTGAAGAAATTTTAATTTCTTGCAATTCCTTTTCGTCTTGTTGTTGGACCTGTGTGAGAAGAGATAACAACTTTTCAACTTACCATCCTACATGGGTCATTTTGGACAGTTTTCTTATGCCGACTACAAATGTGCATAACTTCTTCATCCGGGCTCCGTTTTAGGCGCATAAGATATGAATGGAAAGAGCTCGGTGTGTACTTTAATCTCCAAAACTTTTAGACCCATTGGAGTTATTTAAAAGGAGTTATGACCCAAAGAGTGAAGGCACATCCATTCCAACAACCCACGTTGACCCGTTTACGCTTATTCTTGCCGAAGGACTTCGAACCCTTTTAAAAACCCGAAATAGGTCCAAATGTTGACCCGTAGCTCGACTCTCATGGTCTGAGGTCCCATTTGAAGTGGATGCCACACCCGATGCCGATCAACTCATGACTCCAGTGTCCCGGGCCCACCTTGTAATGAATCCCACCCCCGACCTTGAAGTCATTTTGCTTGTTTGTCATGGAAAAGGGTGCGAGAAGACTTGGTGTCCACGAAATGTGACACTCGGTCCTCATCCCGATACGTTCCATACTCTCCTTCTTGAAAAAGAGTTGCCCTCAACTCTTGGGAGTTAAAATCGAGGCCCTCTCCACAACTTGGCACTCTGGAACTCCAAACATCTCGATCGCCATGAACAATCACACGAGGCACCCAACAAGCTTCAAAACCCACTATATATCCATCATGTAAATAAAAGGAGGTTGGAGGCTTGTTTTGGTGGGATAGGGGATTAAGGGAAGGAATGGGAGTATTTTAAGGTGCTTGGGAACACACATCCTCACTTGGCTCGCTGCAAGGTAAAGACAAACTAAGAGATCGCTCGTTCTCACGTTGAGCACACTCATCCCGTGTTTCGCTCGAAAGGAGAAGGTTCCTCAACTCACTTCCCACCCCGGGATTGATTTGATGTGGGGTTAAGGGAATCAAGAAATCAAGTTCAAAAGATCGATCTTCATTCGACAAACACTCCCACAAACATTGCATACCAAATTTCCAGTAGCACCCAATCAAAAACACATTCTCGAATAACCAATGACGACCAAATAACATGTATGACCCATTCAAAGAGCTCATACCACAACGACCAACTTGCAAACAATATTCATTAATGGACGACACACACGAAAATCTCATTAACATGGAAGGAACTAGAATCATGGCTCCATCAAACCCAAACATGTCACTTAACACCAAATGAACACCAAGATTCCTAGCATGCCACTCAAAATATAGAGACTTTTCAATCGTGGACATCACATGTTCATCATATAACTTATCACGCCAACAAACATCATCAAACAACTAATGTCTCCCAAAAGTCATGCATGACTCACCCAAAGACTCTACATCACAATGTCCATCTTTCAAGCATGATTCAATATATTTCAAAGGAGAGCCTTCAGTTACCTTGTTCTTCCCATGGAGAAGAATTTGAGTGCCCATGAGTGGAAGGGAATGTGAGTCATCTCGATTGGTGCTTAATTTCCCGATCGGTGGTAATGATAAAACCAAAGGAACTTCTTCTTGGGCTTTTTCAACAATGATGAGAGGAAGGGCAAGATCGACATTTTCAACCTCCTCGTGGCATGGAGTTTCACCAAGCTCACCATGTACATCAAGAAGCTCAAGAGTTTCCCCTTCATTGGTCACAAGGACATTAACCCCGTTCATTGAACTTTCCTTTTTCTCAACCTTCTCGTGGCATGGAGCTTAAACAATAGCTTCGGAAGCCTCACAAGGATCAATGGAAGCTCCCTCGTTGGGCATGAGATCGACCTTTGCTTGCTTAACTCCTCCAAGCCCATCAAGTGATGAAATGGGCTCATGGTTAACCTCTCGCTTGTACGTGTTAGGCAAGAATCGTCGATAATCGTTTTAGCCTTGTCCATGAGGTGATTTCCGATCGACCCTCCATAGTCCTTTGCAATCAGACGGTCGCAAACCAAAGAGATGCGGAATTAGTGAGTTTCAATCTCGTAATTTTGAAGGCCCGTTCATCACTATACTCCTTAGTTGTAATGATTCTCTTGAAGGTTTGGACCCATTCACGATAATCATCTGGGTCGGTATAGCCATTGAGTTCCGAAAGTTTGGCCTCGATATCAAGGAATTCATCTAGTGGGGGCTTCTCCACCGCTTCCTGTCGACAATGGCGCCGAAATGAGCCTCTATCATGATTATCATCGTCACTCGACTCGTAGGAGGGAGGAGGACGGATAGGACTTCGTGAGAGCCTCCGACGTTCATCTCGGGGTTATCTTTGACACTCTTGGGCTAGTTGTTCACTTGGACCTTAAGGTTCTCAAGAGTCTGCTCGATACTGAAGTCTCGATTCTCAATGGAGGTGAGCCATTCGTCTATGGTGGTGAATCGGTTCTCGATATCTAGAGCTCGAGGGCTACTTTGGTGGCTTGATTCCTCTCGGTCGAAGTGAACTTCTTCGTCCATACCGAGAGAAATGGTGTAGGACGGTTTGTGTTTGGGGTAATTTGTGGAGTTTGGGGGTTCTTTTGTAGTTGGCTAGTGTTTAGCGAAGGTTCTTTGCGTTTTTTTCACTCAGACATTTCATCGAGCACCTTGCGTACACTAACTTCCAACCTCTTCTCAAAGCTCCAAATGACTTCAAATCCAACAAATACAAACACGATACAATATTTTCCAACACACTTGGATTGCACAAGGGATGGGGAACACCAATAGTTGCATACAACTCAAAAAACCCAACACTAGAACACTACACTAGCAAGAACAATGAACAAACTCAAGCTAATTGAAAAACCGAAGCTCTGATAACAAATGGAGAGTTACCGTATGCGTGGGTGGGTGACGATTAGCTTGAGTGATTATGGATGATGAATACTCTCATGAAGAATGGCCTTGAACACCCAAAGGTTGGATATGACCTTGAGCAAGGAGAGTCCACAACTCTAGGCCTAACACCCCACCATGATTATCATAGGTAATCCACTAAATAATCACTAAAGAAATGACTTGAATCACCACCAAACTTGATTGGATAAAGATAACAAGGTTTGAGAGAAAACAAGGGAGAACCCCTACAAATGCACTAACATAATATTCAATGTCAAAAGCTGTCAAAATATTGCAAGGGAGGGGGTATATATAGTAATGGGGGGAAAAATAAACAAAACGTAGCAGCAGCAACACACGCCGGATTCTGCGGCCGTCGCGGGCGCGACGCGGCCTTTGCGGACGCCTTAAGCCTGACGCAGCAGAAGAAGAATCGACCACGGAGGGTCGCGGGCGCGACATTGGGCGTCGCGGGTGCGAAATTTCAAGGAAGTAAGGTGTCTCGGGCGAGACCCTAGGCTTTGCGGGTGCGATATATCTGGCAAGCAGTGTGTCTCGGGCGCGAACCCAGGCGTCGCGGGCACGACGTCCTTCGGGACAATTTTCTTCTGCCGACCTCAAACGCGCATAACTTCTTCATCCAGGCTTTGTTTTAGACCCATAAGATACCGATGGAAAGCTGTCATTGTTTACTTTAAGCTCTCAAAATTTGATACCCATCGGAGTTGTATTAAAGGTGTTATGACCCAAAAAGCGAAGGCACGTCCATTCTAACAACCCACGTTGACCCGTTTACGCTTATTCTCGGCGAAGGACTTCGAACCCTTTTAAAGGCCCGAAGTAGGTCCCGATGTGGAACCATAGCTACACTCTCATGGTTCGAGGTTCCATTTGAAGTGCATGCCACACCCGATGCCGATCAGCTCATGACTCCACGGTCCCGGGCCCACCTTGAAATGGATCACACCCCCGACCTTGAAGTCATTTTGCTTGTTTATCATGGAAAGGGTGCGGGAAGACTTGGTGTCCATGAAATGTGATATCGGGCCTCATCTCGATACGTTCCACGTGCCCCCTCGAATGTTGTTCGCGCCTCGTCTAGAACCAAGCAAATAGCACACGCCACCAATGCCTTGAAGGCGCTACCCGCATTAGTTTTCATCTTACTAGTGTCGTTAGGCCTCTACCCGCGTGCTTTGAAGCCTAAGTTGTGGCCGACGAAAATTTAGGTTTTGTTGTTAATGTAACCTTGGTTTTATTTGTATCGTCGGGTACATAAAGGGGTTAGTTTCTCCTCCTATATAATCAAATGAGATAGAGAGAAACACAACACTTGTATCTGTAATCCTCATATTCTAGTGCATCGATTCCGTGATTTTTTTCCCGCTTTGGGTTTTTTCATGTTAAATATCTGGTGTCAATTTTCGATTTCTTTTCCGCTATTAACTTTTCATTGTTAGTGGTTACTTTGTGTGCTCTTCGATCCTATCACAAAGGAATATGTGCTACTGTATAAAAGACAATATGCTTGTCCGCAAGAGAGTCTATGTTAATGTGCAATTTACTATATGATAGCGTGCAAAAAAAAAAAAATGCAGCGAACTACATACTAATTTTCCTATGTAGAAAACCACAAAGAATGTAAAATAATGCATAATTGAGTTTTTTAACAATATTATACTAGCAATAAATACAATACAATTTTTTATAATTATTTTTTAAAAAAATAGAATATATTAAAGATCAATAATAATAATTTTTAAATGATAGCAATAATAAGTAAATCAAGTTTTTAGTAAAGTACAATGAATTAATATTTAAAATTGGGTGATAGAAAATTCACTAGAAAGAATACATTTAAGGAACATTCTAAAAATATGAGCAATAAAAAATGAATCTTTGATTGATATAAATAAGGGTTTTTGGATGATAATATACCTACCTTTAGGGGTGTTGAATTGTAATATACCAACTTTTACTATTGGATAACCATATCCCTGACATTTATATCTAGGTGACATTATTATAGCAACAGTAACTAAGGGGGTGGTGAATCGGTCTCCATGCCCGCTAACGTGGCTGGCGAAGGGAAAAAGTTTTCACAGGCCCATTACCCCATTAACCGCTTAGTTTTTCTCACTAACCCATATTAATAGACATTGGTTGATTATGTGTCACGTCAATATGAAGACTGGTTCACCACCCTGTTAGTCACTGTGTTAGGGCCGATTTTTTTAAATATGGGTTAGTGAGAAAAATGGAGGGGTTAACGGGGTTACTAGGCAAGGGTCGGTTATTTTCCCTCCACCTGTCACGTCAGAACAGAGATTAGTAACCAGTCACTGCTAGTATAATAATCTCCCCCAAGTATAAAGGTCAGGGATATTGTTGTCCAATAGTAAAGGTCGGTATATTACAATCTAATAGCCCCAAAGGACGTTCTATTGTCATCCAATATCCCTATAAATAAATATTTGTTGAAACAAAATTTTTTTTTTGTAATTAATTTAAACCTTATAGAATATATTAAATGATCAAAAATAATAATTTTTTAAACGATACCAATAATAAGTAAAAAAATTTTGAATTAAGTACAATGCATTAAGATTTAAAATTGGGTTGATAGAAAACTCACCAAAAAGAATAAATTTAAAGAAAATTCTAAAAATATGAGCAATAAATTAAGCATGAATCTTTCATTAACATATAAAGAAATATGTGTTAAAACAATCATGAAATTTTACAAAATCACAACCTATGCTTCTAGAGATTCGAACGTATATAAAGAAATATGTGTTAAAACAATCTTGAAATTTTAAAAATCACAACCTATGCTTCTGCATATCAAAACACATAACCTAACACATCTGCTTCCTTAGCCCTTACCAGTGAGCTACACTAATAAATGTGAATTACAATCGACGCATCTTATACTTATTAATTAATTGTTTATAATGGAACTAATGATACAAAGCATACTACTCCCCCGGGAGTATGTAATAATTTACGTTGTAATGATTAGTTTAAGTATGCGTACATATTTTCAGCTAACGTCGATGCTGAGCCCGGGAGAAGGGAGCATCATGCGCCAACCTGCTTCCACGGGCCAGCAGCCCAACAATGTTTATGCGGCCCATGCCCACTTAAATTATAGCCTCAGTGCAATTATATGATAATCACAGGCCCACTTAAAAAATGAAACATGTTTGCCCATTTAAACTACAATCCTACCCAGCCCATCATTATTTTTTTTCTTATTTTTTAATTTATTTCTTTTTTGTGTAATATTATATTTTTATGCTTTTTATTTTTTTACTACAATATTTAAAATCTACAAGGCCAATGCACATAAGCCTTAACTACTAATTATTATGCTCATAAATTATAACTATTATGCTCATAACCTACAAGGTCAATGCTCATAGGCTTCTACACCAATGCTCATAATGTACAACTACTATGCTCATAACTTATAACTATTATGCTCATAAGCCTCTACACCAATGTTCATACTATACAACTAATATACTCATAACTTATAACTGTTATGTTCATTACATAAAACCATAATGCTTATCAAGTTGAACTATAATGTCCATTATCTATTACTACAATGCTCATTACCTATAAGTACAATGCTCATTACATAAAACCATAATGTTCATGAAGCAGAACTATAATGCTCATAACCTATAACGACAATGCTCATTACATGAAACCATAATGCTCATCAAGTTGAACTACAATGCTCATTACCTATAACTACAATGCTCATTATATAAAACCATAATGCTCATTACCTATAACTACAATGCTCATCACATAAAACCATAATGCTCATTACCTATTACTGCTCATTACCTATACCTACAATGTTCATTACAACAATGCTTATTACATAAAACCATAATGCTCATCAAGTTGAACTACAATGCTCATTACCTATAACTATAATGCTCATTACTTTGAATATAAATGTTTAACAACTAAATGAGAATGTTCATAATTAATATTCTATAATATACATATAATACTCCACATTTGACTAAAATAATATTAGGGCTAAAATAAATAGGCTAAAAAAATAAAAAATAGTGCTATTTCTTCAATGGATTAGGCTTCCTTCATTTAGCCTAAACCTCCTTAATGGGCTTCATGCATTAATTGGGCTGGAGGAATGAATGGGGGCCGGCGGGCCGCCACGATGGTTTGGGCGCATGATGCAACATGCTCCCGAGAGCATATTCGTATTTACCACATTGAGCAATCGTGTTGTGAGCGCTAGTTTGCATCTACGCAAAGTAAGCCTAATAAAATTGAAGAAATTTTAATTTCTTGCAATTCCTTTTCGTCTTGTTGTTGGACCTGTGAGAGAAGAGATAACAACTTTTCAACTTACCATCCTACATGGGTCATTTTGGACAGTTTTCTTATGCCGACTACAAATGTGCATAACTTCTTCATCCGGGCTCCGTTTTAGGCGCATAAGATATGAATGGAAAGAGCTCGGTGTGTACTTTAATCTCCAAAACTTTTAGACCCATTGGAGTTATTTAAAAGGAGTTATGACCCAAAGAGTGAAGGCACATCCATTCCAACACCCACGTTGACCCGTTTACGCTTATTCTTGCCGAAGGACTTCGAACCCTTTTAAAGGCCCGAAATAGGTCCAAATGTTGACCCGTAGCTCGACTCTCATAGTCTGAGGTCCCATTTGAAGTGGATGCTACACCCGATGCCGATCAACTCATGACTCCAGTGTCCCGGGCCCACCTTGTAATGAATCCCACCCCCGACCTTGAAGTCATTTTGCTTGTTTGTCATGGAATAGGGTGCGAGAAGACTTGGTGTCCACGAAATGTGACACTCGATCCTCATCCCGATACGTTCCATACTCTCCTTCTTGAAAAAGAGTTGCCCTCAACTGTTGGGAGTTAAAATCGAGGCCCTCTCCACAACTTGGCACCCTTGAACTCCAAACATCTCGATCGCTATGAACAATCACACGAGGCACCCAACAAGCTTCAAAACCCACTATATATCCATCATGCAAATAAAAGAAGGAGGTTGGAGGCTTGTTTTGGTGGGATAGGGGATTAAGGGAAGGAATGGGAGTATTTTAAGGTGCTTGGGAACACACATCCTCACTTGGCTCGCTGCAAGGTGAAGACAAACTAAGAGATCGCTCGTTCTCACGTTGAGCACACTCATCCCGTGTTTCGCTCAAAAGGAGAAGGTTCCTCAACTCACTTCCCACCCCGGGATTGATTTGATGTGGGGTTAAGGGATTCAAGAAATCAAGTTCAAAAGATCGATCTTCATTCGACAAACACTCCCACAAACATTGCATACCAAATTTCCAGTAGCACCCAATCAAAAACACATTCTCGAATAACAAATGACGGCCAAATAACATGTATGACCCATTCAAAGAGCTCATACCACAACGACCAACTTGCAAACAATATTCATTGATGGACGACACACACGACAATCTCAGTAACATGGAAGGAACTAGAATCATGGCTCCATCAAACCCAAACATGTCACTTAACACCAAATGAACACCAAGATTCCTAGCATGCCACTCAAAATATAGAGACTTTTCAATCGTGGACATCACATGTTCATCATATAACTTATCACGCCAACAAACATCATCAAACAACCAATGTCTCCCAAAAGTCATGCATGACTCACCCAAAGACTCTACATCACAATGTCCATCTTTCAAGCATGATTCAATATATTTCAAAGAACAGCCTTCAGTTACCTTGTTCTTCCCATGGAGAAGAATTTGAGTGCCCATGAGTGGAAGGGAATGTGAGTCATCTCGATTGGTGCTTAATTTCCCGATCGGTGGTAATGATAAAACCAAAGGAACTTCTTCTTGGCTTTTTCAACAATGATGAGAGGAAGGGCAAGATCGACGTTTTCAACCTCCTCGTGGCATGGAGTTTCACCAAGCTCACCATGTACATCAAGAAGCTCAACAGTTTCCCCTTCATTGGTCACAAGGACATTAACCCCGTTCATTGAACTTTCCTTTTTCTCAACCTTCTCGTGGCATGGAGCTTAAACAATAGCTTCGGAAGCCTCACAAGGTTCAATGGAAGCTCCCTCGTTGGGCATGAGATCGACCTTTGTTTGCTTAACTCCTCCAAGCCCAACAAGTGATGAAATGGGCTCATGGTTAACCTCTCGCTTGTACGTGTTAGGCAAGAATCGTCGATAATCGTTTTAGCCTTGTCCATGAGGTGATTTCCGATCGACCCTCCATAGTCCTTTGCAATCAGACGGTCGCAAACCAAAGAGATGCGGAATTAGTGAGTTTCAATCTCGTAATTTTGAAGGCCCGTTCATCACTATACTCCTTAGTTGTAATGATTCTCTTGAAGGTTTGGACCCATTCACGATAATCATCTGGGTCGGTATAGCCATTGAGTTCCGAAAGTTTGGCCTCGATATCAAGGAATTCATCTAGTGGGGGCTTCTCCACCGCTTCCTGTCGACAATGGCGCCGAAATGAGCCTCTATCATGATTATCATCGTCACTCGACTCGTAGGAGGGAGGAGGACGGATAGGACTTCGTGAGAGCCTCCGACGTTCATCTCGGGGTTATCTTTGACACTCTTGGGCTAGTTGTTCACTTGGACCTTAAGGTTCTCAAGAGTCTGCTCGATACTGAAGTCTCGATTCTCAATGGAGGTGAGCCATTCGTCTATGGTGGTGAATCGGTTCTCGATATCTAGAGCTCGAGGGCTACTTTGGTGGCTTGATTCCTCTCGGTCGAAGTGAACTTCTTCGTCCATACCGAGAGAAATGGTGTAGGACGGTTTGTGTTTGGGGTAATTTGTGGAGTTTGGGGGTTCTTTTGTAGTTGGCTAGTGTTTAGCGAAGGTTCTTTGCGTTTTTTTCACTCAGACATTTCATCGAGCACCTTGCGTACACTAACTTCCAACCTCTTCTCAAAGCTCCAAATGACTTCAAATCCAACAAATACAAACACGATACAATATTTTCCAACACACTTGGATTGCACAAGGGATGGGGAACACCAATAGTTGCATACAACTCAAAAAACCCAACACTAGAACACTACACTAGCAAGAACAATGAACAAACTCAAGCTAATTGAAAAACCGAAGCTCTGATACCAAATGGAGCGTTACCGTACGCGTGGGTGGGTGACGATTATCTTGAGTGATTATGGATGATGAATACTCTCATGAAGAAGGGCCTTGAACACCCAAAGGTTGGAAATGACCTTGAGCAAGGCGAGTCCACAACTCTAGGCCTAACACCCCACCATGATTATCATAGGTAATCCACTAAATAATCACTAAAGAAATGACTTGAATCACCACCAAACTTGATTGGATAAAGATAACAAGGTTTGAGAGAAAACAAGGGAGAACCCCTACAAATGCACTAACATAATATTCAATGTCAAAAGCTGTCAAAATATTGCAAGGGAGGGGGTATATATAGTAATGGGGGGAAAAATAAACAAAAGCAGCAAAGACAACACACACGCGGATTCGGCGGCGCGACGCGGCCTTTGCGGACGCTACAAGCGTCTGACGCAGCAGCAGCAACTGACCACGGGGAGGGTCGCGGGCGCGACATTGGGCGTCGCGGGTGCGAAATTTCAAGGAAGTAAGGTGTCTCGGGCGAGACCCTAGGCTTTGCGGGTGCGATATATCTGGCAAGCAGTGTGTCTCGGGCGCGAACCCAGGCGTCGCGGGCACGACGTCCTTCGGGACAATTTTCTTCTGCCGACCTCAAACGCGCATAACTTCTTCATCCAGGCTTTGTTTTAGACCCATAAGATACCGATGGAAAGCTGTCATTGTTTACTTTAAGCTCTCAAAATTTGATACCCATCGGAGTTGTATTGAAGGTGTTATGACCCAAAAAGCGAAGGCACGTCCATTCCAACAACCCACGTTGACCCGTTTACGTTTATTCTCGGCGAAGGACTTCGAACCCTTTTAAAGGCCCGAAGTAGGTCCCGATGTGGAACCATAGCTACACTCTCATGGTTCGAGGTTCCATTTGAAGTGCATGCCACACCCGATGCCGATCAGCTCATGACTCCACGGTCCCGGGCCCACCTTGAAATGGATCGCACCCCCGACCTTGAAGTCATTTTGCTTGTTTATCATGGAAAGGGTGCGGGAAGACTTGGTGTCCATGAAATGTGATATCGGGCCTCATCTCGATACGTTCCACGTGCCCCCTCGAATGTTGTTCGCGCCTCGTCTAGAACCAAGCAAATAGCACACGCCACCAATGCCTTGAAGGCGCTACCCGCATTTGTTTTCATCTTACTAGTGTCGTTAGGCCTCTACCCGCGTGCTTTGAAGCCTAAGTTGTGGCCGACGAAAATTTAGGTTTTGTTGTTAATGTAACCTTGGTTTTATTTGTATCGTCGGGTACATAATGGGGTTAGTTTCTCCTCCTATATAATCAAATGAGATAGAGAGAAACACAACACTTGTATCTGTAATCCTCATATTCTAGTGCATCGATTCCGTGATTTTTTTCTCGCTTTGGGTTTTTTCATGTTAAATATCTGGTGTCAATTTTCGATTTCTTTTCCGCTATTAACTTTTCATTGTTAGTGGTTACTTTGTGTGCTCTTCGATCCTACCTAAAAAGGAATATGTGCTACTGTATAAAAGACAATATGCTTGTCCGCAAGAGAGTCTATGTTAATGTGCAATTTACTATATGATAGCGTGTAAAAAAAAAATGCAGCGAACTACATACTAATTTTCCTCTCAGAGAAAACCACAAAGAATGTAAAATAATGCATAATTGAGTTTTTTAACAATATTATACTAGCAATAAATACAATACAATTTTTTATAATTATTTTTTAAAAAATAGAATATATTAAAGATCAATAATAATAATTTTTAAATGATAGCAATAATAAGTAAATCAAGTTTTTAGTAAAGTACAATGCATTAATATTTAAAATTGGGTGATAGAAAATTCACTAGAAAGAATACATTTAAGGAACATTCTAAAAATATGAGCAATAAAAAATGAATCTTTGATTGATATACATAAGGGTTTTTGGATGATAATATACCTACCTTTAGGGGTGTTGAATTGTAATATACCAACTTTTACTATTGGATAACCATATCCCTGACATTTATATCTAGGTGAAATTATTATAGCAACAGTAACTAAGGGGGTGGTGAATCGGTCTCCATGCCCGCTAACGTGGCTGGCAAAGGGAAAAAGTTGTCACAGGCCCATTACCCCATTAACCGCTTAGTTTTTCTCACTAACCCATATTACAAGACATTGGTTGATTATGTGTCACGTCAATATGAAGACTGGTTCACCACCCTGTTAGTCACTGTGTTAGGGCCGATTTTTTTAAATATGGGTTAGTGAGAAAAATGGAGGGGTTAACGGGGTTACTAGGCAAGGGTCGATTATTTTCCCTCCACCCGTCACGTCAGAACAGAGATTAGTAACCAGTCACTGATGGTATAATAATCTCCCCCAAGTATAAAGGTTAGGGATATTGTTGTCCAATAGTAAAGGTCGGTATATTACAATCTAATCGCCCCAAAGGATGTTCTATTGCCATCCAATATCCCTATAAATAAATATTTGTTGAAACAAAATTTTTTTTTGTAATTAATTTAAACCTTATAGAATATATTAAATGATCAAAAATAATAATTTTTTAAACGATACCAATAATAAGTAAAAAAATTTTGAATTAAGTACAATGCATTAAGATTTAAAATTGGGTTGATAGAAAACTCACCAAAAAGAATAAATTTAAAGAAAATTCTAAAAATATGAGCAATAAATTAAGCATGAATCTTTCATTTACATATAAAGAAATATGTGTTAAAACAATCATGAAATTTTACAAAATCACAACCTATGCTTCTAGAGATTCGAACGTATATAAAGAAATATGTGTTAAAACAATCTTGAAATTTTAAAAATCACAACCTATGCTTCTGCATATCCAAACACATAACCAAACACATCTGCTTCCTTAGCCCTTACCAGTGAGCTACACTAATAAATGTGAATCGACGCATCTTATACTTATTAATTAATTGTTTATAATGGAACTAATGATACAAAGCATACTCCCCCGGGAGTATGTAAGGGGAGTAGTAATAATTTACGTTGTAATGATTAGTTTAAGTATGCGTACATATTTTCAGCTAACGTCGATGCTGAGCCCGGGAGAAGGGAGCATCATGCGCCAACCTGCTTCCACGGGCCAGCAGCCCAACAATGTTTATGCGGCCCATGCCCACTTAAATTATAGCCCCAGTGCAATTATATAATAATCACAGGCCCACTTAAAAAATGAAACATGTTTGCCCATTTAAACAACAATCCTACCCAGCCCATCATTATTTTTTTCTTATTTTTTTATTTATTTCTTTTTTGTGTAATATTATATTTTTATGCTTTTTATTTTTTTACTACAATATTTAAAATCTACAAGGCCAATGCTCATAAGCCTTAACTACTAATTATTATGCTCATAAATTATAACTATTATGCTCATAACCTACAAGGTCAATGCTCATAGACTTCTACACCAATGCTCATAATGTACAACTACTATGCTCATAACTTATAACTATTATGCTCATAAACCTCTACACCAATGCTCATACTATACAACTAATATACTCATAACTTATAACTGTTATGTTCATTACATAAAACCATAATACTCATCAAGTTGAACTATAATGTCCATTATCTATTACTACAATGCTCATTACCTATAAGTACAATGCTCATTACATAAAACCATAATGTTCATGAAGCAGAACTACAATGCTCATAACCTATAACGACAATGCTCATTACATGAAACCATAATGCTCATCAAGTTGAACTACAATGCTCATTACCTATAACTACAATGCTCATTATATAAAACCATAATGCTCATTACCTATAACTACAATGCTCATCACATAAAACCATAATGCTCATTACCTATTACTGCTCATTACCTATACCTACAATGTTCATTACAACAATGCTCATTACATAAAACCATAATGCTCATCAAGTTGAACTACAATGCTCATTACCTATAACTATAATGCTCATTACTTTGAATATAAATGTTTAACAACTAAATGAGAATGTTCATAACTAATATTTTATAATATACATATAATACTCCACATTTGACTACAATAATATTAGGGCTAAAATAAATTGGCTAAAAAAATAAAAAATAGTGCTATTTCTTCAATGGATTAGGCTTCCTTCATTTAGCCTAAACCTCATTAATGGGCTTCATGCATTAATTGGGCTGGAGGAATGAATGGGGGCCGGCGGGCCGCCACGATGGTTTGGGCGCATGATGCAACATGCTCCCGAGAGCATATTCGTATTTACCACATTGAGCAATCGTGTTGTGAGCGCTAGTTTGCATCTACGCAAAGTAAGCCTAATAAAATTGAAGAAATTTTAATTTCTTGCAATTCCTTTTCGTCTTGTTGTTGGACCTGTGTGAGAAGAGATAACAACTTTTCAACTTACCATCCTACATGGGTCATTTTGGACAGTTTTCTTATGCCGACTACAAATGTGCATAACTTCTTCATCCGGGCTCCGTTTTAGACGCATAAGATATCAATGGAAAGAGCTCGGTTTGTACTTTAATCTCCCAAAATTTTAGACCCATTGGAGTTATTTTGAAGGAGTTATGACCCAAAGAGTGAAGGCACATCCATTCCAACACCCACGTTGACCCGTTTACGCTTATTCTTGCCGAAGGACTTCGAACTCTTTTAAAGGCCCGAAATAGGTCCAAATGTTGACCCGTAGCTCGACTCTCATGGTCTGAGGTCCCATTTGAAGTGGATGCCACACCCGATGCCGATCAACTCATGACTCCAGTGTCCCGGGCCCACCTTGTAATGAATCCCACCCCCGACCTTGAAGTCATTTTGCTTGTTTGTCATGGAATAGGGTGCGAGAAGACTTGGTGTCCACGAAATGTGACTCTCGGTCCTCATCCCGATACGTTCCAAACTCTCCTTCTTGAAAAAGAGTTGCCCTCAACTGTTGGGAGTTAAAATCGACGCCCTCTCCACAACTTGGCACCCTTGAACTCCAAACATCTCGATCGCCATGAACAATCACACGAGGCACCCAACAAGCTTCAAAACCCACTATATATCCATCATGCAAATAAAAGAAGGAGGTTGGAGGCTTGTTTTGGTGGGATAGGGGATTAAGGGAAGGAATGGGAGTATTTTAAGGTGCTTGGGAACACACATCCTCACTTTGCTCGCTGCAAGGTGAAGACAAACTAAGAGATCGCTCGTTCTCACGTTGAGCACACTCATCCCGTGTTTCGCTCGAAAGGAGAAGGTTCCTCAACTCACTTCCCACCCCGGGATTGATTTGATGTGGGGTTAAGGGATTCAAGAAATCAAGTTCAAAAGATCGATCTCCATTCGACAAACACTCCCACAAACATTGCATACCAAATTTCCAGTAGCACCCAATCAAAAACACATTCTCGAATAACCAATGACGACCAAATAACATGTATGACCCATTCGAAGAGCTCATACCACAACGACCAACTTGCAAATAATATTCATTGATGGACGACACACACGGCAATCTCAGTAACATGGAAGGAACTAGAATCATGGCTCCATCAAACCCAAACATGTCACTTAACACCAAATGAACACCAAGATTCCTAGCATGCCACTCAAAATATAGAGACTTTTCAATCGTGGACATCACATGTTCATCATATAACTTATCACGCCAACAAACATCATCAAACAACCAATGTCTCCCAAAAGTCATGCATGACTCACCCAAAGACTCTACATCACAATGTCCATCTTTCAAGCATGATTCAATATATTTCAAGGAGAGCCTTCAGTTACCTTTTTCTTCCCATGGAGAAGAATTTGAGTGCCCATGAGTGGAAGGGAATGTGAGTCATCTCGATTGGTGCTTAATTTCCCGATCGGTGGTAATGATAAAACCAAAGGAACTTCTTCTTGGGCTTTTTCAACAATGATGAGAGGAAGGGCAAGATCGACGTTTTCAACCTCCTCGTGGCATGGAGTTTCACCAAGCTCACCATGTACATCAAGAAGCTCAAGAGTTTCCCCTTCATTGGTCACAAGGACATTAAACCCGTTCATTGAACTTTTCTTTTTCTCAACCTTCTCGTGGCATGGAGCTTAAACAATAGCTTCGGAAGCCTCACAAGGTTCAATGGAAGCTCCCTCGTTGGGCATGAGATCGACCTTTGCTTGCTTAACTCCTCCAAGCCCATCAAGTGATGAAATGGGCTCATGGTTAACCTCTAAACATGCGTGTTAGGCAAGAATCGTCGATAATCGTTTTAGCCTTGTCCATGAGGTGATTTCCGATCGACCCTCCATAGTCCTTTGCAATCGGTCATGAACCAAAGAGATGCGGAATTAGTGAGTTTCAATCTCGTAATTTTGAAGGCCCGTTCATCACTATACTCCTTAGTTGTAATGATTCTCTTGAAGGTTTGGACCCATTCACGATAATCATCTGGGTCGGTATAGCCATTGAGTTTCGGAAGTTTGGCCTCGATATCAAGGAATTCATCTAGTGGGGGCTTCTCCACCGCTTCCTGTCGACAATGGCGCCGAAATGAGCCTCTATCATGATTATCATCGTCACTCGACTCGTAGGAGGGAGGAGGACGGATAGGACTTCGTGAGAGCCTCCGACGTTCATCTCGGGGTTATCTTTGAGACTCTTAGGCTAGTTGTTCACTTGACCTTAGGGTTCTCAAGAGTCCGCTCGATATTGAAGTCTCGATTCTCAATGGAGGTGAGCCATTCGTCTATGGTGGTGAATCGGTTCTCGATATCTAGAGCTCGAGGGCTACTTTGGTGGCTTGATTCCTCTCGGTCGAAGTGAACTTCTTCGTCCATACCGAGAGAAATGGTGTAGGACGGTTTGTGTTTGGGGTAATTTGTGGAGTTTGTGGGTTCTTTTGTAGTTGGCTAGTGTTTAGCGAAGGTTCTTTGCGTTTTTTTCACTCAGACATTTCATCGAGCACCTTGCGTACACTAACTTCCAACTTCTTCTCAAAGCTCCAAATGACTTCAAATCCAACAAATACAAACACGATACAATATTTTCCAACACACTTGGATTGCACAAGGGATGGGGAACACCAATAGTTGCATACAACTCAAAAAACCCAACACTAGAACACTAAACTAGCAAGAACAATGAACAAACTCAAGCTAAATGAAAAACCAAAGCTCTGATACCAAATGGAGCGTTACTGTACGCGTGGGTGGGTGAAGATTAGCTTGAGTGATTATGGATGATGAATACTCTCATGAAGAAGGGCCTTGAACACCCAAAGGTTGGATATGACCTTGAGCAAGGAGAGCCCACAACTCTAGGCCTAACAACCCACCATGATTATCATAGGTAATCCACTAAAAAATCACTAAAGGAATGACTTGAATCACCACCAAACTTGATTGGATAAAGATAACAAGGTTTGAGAGAAAACAAGGGAGAACCCCTACAAACGCACTAGCATAATATTCAATGTCAAAAGCTGTCAAAATATTGCAAGGGAGGGGGTATATATAATAATGGGGGAAAAATAAACAAAACGCAGCAGCAGCAACACACGCCGGATTCTGCGGCCGTCGCGGGCGCGACGCGGCCTTCGCGGACGCTACAAGCGTCTGACGCAGCAGCAGCAACTGACCACGGGGAGGGTCGCGAGCGCGACATTGGGCGTCGCGGGTGCGAAATTTCTGGGAAGTATGGTGTCGCGGGCGCGACCCTAGGCTTTGCGGGTGCGATATATCTGGCAAGCAGGGTGTCTCGGGCGCGACCCCAGGCGTCGCGGGCACGACGTCCTTCGGGACAATTTTCTTCTGCCGACCTCAAACGCGCATAACTTCTTCATCCAGGCTTTGTTTTAGACCCATAAGATACCGATGGAAAGCTGTCATTGTGTACTTTAAGCTCTCAAAATTTGATACCCATCGGAGTTGTATTGAAGGTGTTATGACCCAAAAAGCGAAGGCACGTCCATTCCAACAACCCACGTTGACCCGTTTACGCTTATTCTCGGCGAAGGACTTCGAACCCTTTTAAAGGCCCGAAGTAGGTCCCGATGTGGAACCATAGCTACACTCTCATGGTTCGAGGTTCCATTTGAAGTGCATGCCACACCCGATGCCAATCAGCTCATGACTCCACGGTCTCGGGCCCACCTTGAAATGGATCGCACCCCCAACCTTGAAGTCGTTTTGCTTGTTTATCATGGAAAGGGTGCGGGAAGACTTGGTGTCCATGAAATGTGAAATCGGGCCTCATCTCGATACGTTCCACGTGCCCCCTCGAATGTTGTTCGCGCCTCGTCTAGAACCAAGCAAATAGCACACGCCACCAATGCCTTGAAGGCGCTACCCGCATTGGTTTTCATCTTACTAGCGTCGTTAGGCCTCCACCCGCGTGCTTTGAAGCCTAAGTTGTGGCCGACGAAAATTTATGTTTTGTTGTTAATGTAACCTTGGTTTTATTTGTATCGTCGGGTACATAATGGGGTAAGTTTCTCCTCCTATATAATCAAATGAGATAGAGAGAAACACAACACTTGTATCTGTAATCCTCATATTCTAGTGCATCGATTCCGTGATTTTTTTCCCGCTTTGGGTTTTTTCATGTTAAATATCTGGTGTCAATTTTCGATTTCTTTTCCGCTATTAACTTTTCATTGTTAGTGGTTAATTTGTGTGCTCTTCTATCCTATCACAAAGGAATCTGTGCTACTGTATAAAAGACAATATGCTTGTCTGCAAGAGAGTCTATGTTAATGTGCAATTTACTATATGATAGCGTGCAAAAAAAAAATGCAGCGAAGTACATACTAATTTTCCTCTGTAGAAAACCACAAAGAATGTAAAATAATGCATAATTGAGTTTTTTAATAATATTATACTAGCAATAAATACAATATAATTTTTTATAATTATTTTTTAAAAAATAGAATATATTAAAGATCAATAATAATAATTTTTAAATGATAGCAATAATAAGTAAATCAAGTTTTTAGTAAAGTACAATGCATTAATATTTAAAATTGGGTGATAGAAAATTCACTAGAAAGAATACATTTAAGGAACATTCTAAAAATATGAGCAATAAAAAATGAATCTTTGATTGATATAAATAAGGGTTTTTGGATGATAATATACCTACCTTTAGGGGTGTTGAATTGTAATATACCAACTTTTACTATTGGATAACCATATCCCTGACATTTATATCTAGGTGACATTATTGTATCAACAGTAACTAAGGGGGTGGTGAACCGGTCTCCATGCCCGCTAACGTGGCTGGCGAAGGGAAAAAGTTGTCACAGGCTCATTACCCCATTAACCGCTTAGTTTTTCTCACTAACCCATATTACAAGACATTGGTTGATTATGTGTCACGTCAATATGAAGACTGGTTCACCACCCTGTTAGTCACTGTGTTAGGGCCGATTTTTTTAAATATGGGTTAGTGAGAAAAATGGAGGGGTTAACGGGGTTACTAGGCAAGGGTCGGTTATTTTCCCTCCACCTGTCACGTCAGAACTGAGATTAGTAACCAGTCACTGCTGGTATAATAATCTCCACCAAGTATAAAGGTCAGGGATATTGTTGTCCAATAGTAAAGGTCGGTATATTACAATCTAATAGCCCCAAAGGACGTTCTATTGTCATCCAATATCCCTATAAATAAATATTTGTTGAAACAAAATTTTTTTTTGTAATTAATTTAAACCTTATAGAATATTTTAAATGATCAAAAATAATAATTTTTTAAACGATACCAATAATAAGTAAAAAAATTTTGAATTAAGTACAATGCATTAAGATTTAAAATTGGGTGGATAGAAAACTCACCAAAAAGAATAAATTAAAAGAAAATTCTAAAAATATGAGCAATAAATTAAGCATGAATCTTTCATTAACATATAAAGAAATATGTGTTAAAACAATCATGAAATTTTACAAAATCACAACCTATGCTTCTGGAGATTCGAACGTATATAAAGAATTAAATATGTGTTAAAACAATCTTGAAATTTTAAAAATCACAACCTATGCTTCTGCATATCCAAACACATAACCTAACACATCTGCTTCCTTAGCCCTTACCCGTGAGCTACACTAATAAATGTGAATTACAATCGACGCATCTAATACTTATTAATTGTTTATAATGGAACTAATGATACAAAGCATACTACTCCCCCGGGAGTATGTAATAATTTACGTTGTAATGATTAGTTTAAGTACGCGTACATATTTTCAGCTAAAACTTTTGTGTTTTCATAAAAACATTAGAAAATTATATTTACAAAGTTAATGCCATTGCAAATATACTCTAAGCAACCTTTGAAATAATATACAATTTATTTATGTCCGGCGCAGTACATGAGTCTAAAAACTAGCATACATAGATATATGATCTATGTTTCATGCGCTCTTATCTTTACCATCAAGCAAAGTTGATTCTTCTTATGCATTGTAATTCCAGGGATTACATCACAGTCAATGTCTTCCTTGGTCATACCAAGGGGTAACATCCAGTCAAAAGAGTGCAACAGATTGGCAAGTGCAAGCTCTAAGGCAGCAATTCCCATAGACATGCCTGGGCATATTCTTCTTCCTGCTCCAAAGGGAATTAATTCGAAATCTTGGCCAGTGAAATTAATTGAATTCCCTAAAAATCTCTCAGGTATGAATGATTCAGGGTCCCTCCAAGATAGCGGATCTCTACCATTTTCCCACGCACTTACCACAACTATGGCTTTTTCCGGGATGTCATATCCTTGTATGGTACATTTTTGAAGAGTTTCATGAAACACCAACAATGGCGCTGCAGGGTGTAATCGAAATGTTTCCTTAACCACTGCTTTGAAGTATTCAAGCTTTGGAAGATCAACTTCTTCAATGAAAGTCTTGTCTTTGAATGCAGATCGTATCTCATTTTGTACTTTCCTCGTTGTATTTGGATTTTTCATTAATTCAGTCATGGCCCAAACCACCATGGCTGCACTTGTATCTGTTCCTGCTATCAATATATTCTGCAAGAAGAAAATAATAGCCATTGTTAGTTTATTTATTTGTATGATTGGTCCACCTTTTGTAAGAAAGCCCAGTGTGCGCACATATACTGTAATGTCAAGCATGATATAGGGTTTCAATTCAAAACACCTTGCCATGTATTTTCTTTTCTTTTTGTCAATTTGTTTAGAAATATCATTTTGCAATCTTTTTTTATAAATAATTATCCTACTGAAAAAATCAATATTTGCATAATATATACTTTAAGCATGTTAAGTAGAACGTGAAGAAATTACCATTAAGACACCTTTGATATAATCTAACGTGAGCTCAAAGGAGAAGTGACGTTCCTTCTTGAGTTGGAGAAGAACATCCACGAAATCCTCATGCTCAGATTTAGGCTTGTTCGAATCGAGATGGTCGTTTAAGATTTCAGTATAAAATTGATCGAGTTCTTGGAATACATGCTCAAGCCTAGATGATAGCCCAGTCAACTTATCAATGACAGAACCTACAACAGGAAAATAGTCCGAGAAATAGAAGGCAGCAAACATAGCTTGAGCTTCATTTAGGAGGTTGAGAAATTTGCTCCTTCCAATGCTTTCTTCCTCGTACCTGCAATAAATCAATAAAGTTTGGTGTTTAGCATTCATTAAAATGCAAAAATTGACTGGGACGTACTCCATATTTTGTGAGAAACAATTTGGGGAACGACACTTTTAAAAATTAATTTTAAGATACTTTATAATTACATTAATTATTTTGAGAGAGCTATTTCGAGAGAACGATTTCATGAGACCTTGACAGAATCTGACAAGACCCTGTGGAAAAATTACCAAAATTACCCATATTTAATTTGAATGAGACCTTGACAGAATTCGAGAAAAATTACCGAAATGGCCCACATTTAATTTGAACGATGAACAATGGTATGTAAATTACAATCCCGTGAGTAATGCTCAAATGCAAGACAAACACACAACAAAACAAAAAATTTTACCTGTATTTTATTTGAGTTTCATAATTAAGAAAATGATAACTAGATTATAATAATTCTTATTTGGGCGATTGTATAATAATAATTCAAATTTTAAAAATGTATGCCAGTAGTCCCAAATTTGATAAATTGTGTTTTTCGGTGCCAAATCTAGCTCCGTATTTTTACTTTGGAATTTTTTACAATTTAAAATTTTTATTTTTTCATTCTTGCCGATAGGAAGGCTGTGAAGTGTAGCTATTAAATGAATTTTTTGAGAATTTTTTGAATATCCGAATAATTGTTATTAACCTTTTAAGAAAAAAAGAGGAAAAACCATTAAAAAAGCTTGAAAAAAGTTGAAAAAAAGGTGAAAAAGTTTGTCAATTCATAAAAAAATCATGGGGAAATGTTGTGCTAAATTTGAGAGCAAATGCAAGTCAAAATTCTTGACATTTAGGATATGCACTCAATAGTTGTCAAAAAAACTACAATTTGTCGAAATTTGGGAATGCTAACATACATTTTTAAAGTTCTAGTTATTATTGTTTAATCATAACCCAATTTTCCTTATAAAAGATTACACGATACCCGTGCTAAAAATATTGTCTATTTTGATAAATTTTAACTATTAGTTAATTACAAATTGTACTCATCTACCATATGAAACCACTAAGGTTCTATTCTTTTATGCGGTAGGTTGCGATGCGGTAATACACTTCACCATACTACTCAATATTCTACCACACTTCATCACACTTTACCACAATCATTACCAATATGTCTTCTCACTTTTCACCATACTACTCAATATTCTACCACACTTCATCACACTTTACCACAATCATTACCAATATGTCTTCTCACTTTTCTCTCTCTTCACTTTTCTCCTCTACTTTTTACATTCTTTTCCTCATCTACCCCACCTACCACAACTCTTACCACAATTTACCATACTTCACCACACTCTTTCAAATTCCCCTGCATCGCACCATTACTACACTATACGTCTGTACCGCACCATATAAAAGAACAGAGCCTAACAATAGAATGTTATCGTCTTGAATATTGTTATTAATAACTAAATTTATATTTTTATCAAAACCAGTACAATATGCCCGTGATTTGCACAGGCTAGAAATTATAGTTCTGGAATATACAAAATGAGGGGGAGCGCCTATTATGAACTGAAATGACCCACACCAAAACCGAACTAAACCCAAAACTTCTAACGAAATGAATAAATTGACACCCGAATGACCTGAACCATAACCAAACCGAATCAAATCTGTGGCATCAACCGTAAAGACTTGGCCCGATTCAAAAACCCGATCCATATTGGACCGACCCAAAGGTATCCGAACAGGAATAACCCAAATCCGAACCGACCATACACGATTTCAAACTAATCCAATTTATACCCGGACCAACCCTTAACCAAAATGACCTAACGTAAACTTCAACAAACCAAATTTTAGTTTGAACAATTTGAAGTTATTCTTAATGTGAATTGATATGATAGTAATGAAATATGCCTAAAGTATGTGATACAAGTTAACCATGAGAACTACCGAACAGTCCAAATATAATCCATGCAATCCCAAATAAAATGCTACAATTTCTTATTAGTGTATTTTGCATTATAGTCCATAGATAGATAAATATGCAAATGATAGTCTGATCTTAATCTAATGTGATAACCATAAGACTATTCACATATGGTTGACATTAGAATATTGCGTTTTCACCTAAACAGTAGTAAGCGGTACACACAAAATAATTACTTTAGAAAGAAGAAAACAATGTTACTCCAAATTCTTTGTCTTCCTATGTTTACCCTTTGTTTGCATTTCATATTCCTAAATGTTTTGCTCCATAACTATACGTTTCATGGGTTGTTAATATATTTCTTGGCAAAAATTTGAGTATTTGCAAAGTGTTCAAGATCGGCAAAATTTTGGTTGCTAGGACACTTATAAATCAGGGGTCAAATTTCTCTCACCCTTGTATAACCATGTAAATCAATTAGTCAGATGATTAATAAATCAATGGTCAAACTTTTTGCTAGTTTAGACGTGGGTTGGATATTCAATTTTGTCATTGTCATTTGGTTTATATCTAAGATCTTGAATAAAGATTTTTGAGTAGTTTAGGCCCAAATACCAGATGTTACTCTACCCGAATGCAACCTAATTCAAACACTACCCGACCCGAATGAAACCCAACCCAATGTACACCTAACCCAGATTACCGATCCAAACTTAAACTGACCTAAACTATACTCAAACTGAATCGGTTGCATCCAAAAGATCCTCACCCGAAGTCAATCAGAAACATCCGAAACCGAACTGAAGATAGGTTCACCCAAAGTCAACCTGAACTCGAGGCCAACCCAACCCGAACCCGAACATGTACCCGAAAACCTCTCACACATAGCCTACCCAAACTGAAATATGTATGACACAAACCCAAATCGAACAATCCATTTGACAGGTCGATCTACCGAAAATTGGTAAAATATGCGGGAGATGTTAGTATAGTTGAAATTTCTTTTGTACCATGGTAATTGAAAAGTGCATTTTATTTTTGAAATATCAAAATTAATATGTACTAATTAAAGTGACTTGTTACAATAAGTAATAATATTTATTGATATATAATTTTTTAAATTATTTAATATTTTTAAGCATATTCTACCATAATGGAAACTTTACAACTATCATAGTTAAAAAATGTAACAATGGTTGATTCTTTCTAACTTCAATGTTGAAATTAATAGATTTTAATCAAAATAACTTGCTGGAATTAATAGTTAATCGTATCTATTAACACATAAATATTTTTAACGGACTTGATTTATCTTAGTTAAATTAATGGTAAAAAACGTTCAAGTGTTATGAAATATTATTGTGAATACTGTTTTACATGTGCTAATATTGCATTAGTTTATATAATTCATACATTGGAGCCCAAGCTTGTATGCCCTATAAATACACATATTGTATGAGCAATAAAATATATCTATCTCTTATTTCTCCCATTTTCTCTTCTCTCAATCTCTTCTCTCAATTGGTGCAATTACAATTCAAATTATAACACGTTATCAGCACTAAGCTCTACCTTACATTATCACATTCATAATCTAAGGTACTTATTACCAGTTTTAATTTTATGAATTTGGTTTATATTCGATTTTAATTTTCAGATTTTAGTATAATTCAGCCATTGTTTGAATTTTTGTGTAAAATTGGCTTGGCGAAAAATTCTGAAATTTTACTGTAGGTTAACCATAATTGTTGGCACACTTTGTTGAACTTTCGTAATTTTTGGAATAATATTTTCGAGTTAAGAATTTTTCAAATAATTCTGCCCTGTTAATCGAATTTTTGTGATGTATTTATGAATTATTGACATATAATTTTGAGTTATGGATTGAATATGTCCTACAATTGAGTTTCTTGGTTTATTCTTATAGCACTCTATAACTGAATATTGATAATCTTCTTGATGAACTTGCGGGATTAACTATGGGAGCTTCGAGTATTGGAGAGTTGTTTAATTAATTAAGAGATGACTCCCGTCCGACCCCATTTCCTTGCCCATTCTGAGAAATTCGAAGCTATGCATTCGAGGGAGTATGGGTGGGAGCTGGGTTAAAAGCATGTTGTTGATGGATAACAACCCCTTATTGACCCCAATCATCTAAGGTCCATATGCTGCGAAACCCAAGAATTATCATTCTAAAACATGGACATATTTTCGTTTAATTCCGTTAACGAACCTGAAGTTTACTCCAAAGTTGAGATATTACCTAAATTTTATTAGTGACCAGAACTTCACTACTCCGATATTGAATTTATTTTTTATGAATGAACCAGAAATTCACTACACCGTTAATGATAAATTCATATAAACCTTGTCGATGAACTAGAAGTTCATCACACCACCAATGTTGACATTGAGATGAAAAGTAATATCTCATTGTCAATTTCTTCTTGAATCATGTGCATGAATTTTACCAGTATAAATTTTACTGTATAGTAGTTGTGGCTAAAGCTTGCAGTTTTTGGATATTTATTTCAAGAGTTGTAAAAATTTTCGATAAATATGTCTAATTTGGTATCATTTAGGCTATTTGTATGCTATGTTGAGTTATTAGTTATGAAAATTATGTTTTATGCTCGCATGATGATTAAGTATTATTGTTAGTAATTCTTTCCTTGTTTTGAGTAAGATTAATTAAGGAAATATTAAGATCAAGATTCATGCTTAAATTTAATTACTTTACTCATCCTTGCATGAACTTCATTATATGGATATTCAATAATTGAGAAATGACCAAGATCACATGATAAATGCAAATTAAATGGTTCATTGTGTTATTTATTTACACCACATTTCATGATGATTTCATGGTACTGTTGGTGATAACCTGAATATATATATGCTTGATTAATCCATATAGGAGCAATTTATTGAAAATTATACATATATTTGTGATACTATGTGTGTAATTTCAAGCGTACAACAAGAAGCTTCATGACTCTGTATATGACTCTTTATAATTTTGTCCAATATAGTCCTATTATACTTGTACATGCATTTTAGTACAAACTATACATGCCCTAATTGATAGGCGCATGACCCTTTTTTGTTTAATTGATTATGAGATTCACATATAAAAGGGTTAAAGATATATATGTTTTTATCTTTGAGAATACTCAATTTATAAATGTCTTTCTGATGTGAATTATTACTAAGGAGATGGTAGAAATAATTATTTGGTGTCATGCCATTAAAGGCCAATTGGAAGTGTATAATTATTAATTGGCATACCAATTGTTAAAGGACAATTATGGTATACTTGAGACCGAAAAAGTATATGAAGCTTGCTAAAGTTAGTATTTTACAAAGTAATTGTATTGCCTTATTATATTTGAGTATGACTGTATATTCATATGTGGAGATTAATGTTTGGAGATTTACATGATTTTGTTATTTTCAAAATAAATGAGTTTAGGGTTTTGTCAATTTGCTAGCAAGGTTTAGTTCATGTCCAATACGACGTCATTGGAACGGAGTTAATCATATATTTCGATACCTTCAAGGTACGATGGATATGGGTCTATTTTATCCTCGTGAAGTCAAAATGAGTCTGATTAGCTATGGATATTTATCTGATCCCTATAATGCCCGTTCATAAATTGGATATGTATTATTTGCAGTGGAACTGCCATTTCTTGGCATTCTATAAAACAAACTATAACGACCACCTCTTCTAATCATGTTGAAATATTGGAAATTCATGAGGCTAGTAGAGAATGTGTTTGGTTAAGGTTTGTAATTCAACACATTCTGGGATCTTGTGGCTTAACTTCATAAAAGGATGTCCCAACAATTTTATATGAGGATAATGCAGCATGTATAGCTCAGCTGAAAGCAGGGTACATAAAAGGTGATAGAACTAATCATATCTCACCAAAGTTCTTTTTCACCCATGACCTCCAAAAGAAAAACATAATTAATGTTTGACAGATTCGCTCTAGTGAGAATTTAGCATATTTATTTACTAAGTCACTCCCAACTGCAAAGTTTGAAAACTTAGTTGATAAAATTGGGTTGCATTGGCTCAGAGATCTTAACTAGGTTTTCCTTATTTGAGGTATTATCACACCGGATTTTCCTTGGAAAGGTTTGTAATGAGGCAACATATGTGGGTGCATTAAAGAATTATGTACTCTTTTTCTTTAACTAGGTATGGTCCCATCGGGTTTTTCTAGTAAGGTTTTAACGATGCATATTCTTTAAAATAATGGACATTCAAGAGGAGGGTTATGAAATAATATTTGTGAATGTCCATATATTAATAAATATCTATTGAGTATCTTTTCGGTTAGTATATAGGAGGATTCTATTCCTATTATAAGATCTTGCTATGTAACTAGTATAAATACATCATGTGGGTTATGAAGAAACTATCCCATTCTCCTCTTTCAATCTCTCTTGTCTATATTATTCTTCTTTATTATTCTCTCTATATTGTATTCATATATTTATTGTTTCATAACAAAACATTTGTTTTCATTGGTTATATATCTTTTCATTTTTGTGAGGAAAGACAGGGGGACGTACATGTTTTAATTTATCATACTAGATTATGAGTATAAATTTCTATATGTATTTGGTTTATTTTATAACAAAATGTATATTTCACATCAAACAAATATCTACCACTAATATATTTTTGTTCTATATCATTTTTTTTATCTTCTTTGTGCAGTATTTAAAATTGGACATTATCTTTTTTTTTTGTTCATGTCAAGTATCAAAGAAGAAAATTGTACACTTTTTACATGTAACATTCTCATTTTGGAGAATAAGAATAATTATTATATTGTTTGGATTCATAATAGATATTTGATTGCTTCATTTTTTTTTTAAATTTTTTGCATTTACACCTCTATAATATTTTTTTTCTGATTCGTTCACTTAAATAGTTACCCGCTCGGAAGAACGAAAAAACTATTCTCCCCCCTTCACGTGTCCAGGCAACAAAAAAGACAAATGGTAAAATAACTGCCGCCATATATTAAACAATTAAGGGTTTAGATTAATCATATTCACATGCTCATTTTGAGACCATACTCATCCTATCTAGTCCATATATATATAATCATCTAAAGCTTTGTTAATTACCATATACCAATATCACTATTCATAAACATACATTTTGCACATTCACCAAAATTGGCACATTTCAAAACAGTTGACACCCCATATTCATATATATTTACCAAAATTAATACTAGTTTGAAGAACGGGCAAAACATAAATGTTGAATTCCTTAAATAGAAAAACTGGTGACAGTAAACAGGCATATATGGGTTACTTTGCATAACCTAGATGATAACTTTAATTAAAAAAAAAAGAAAAAAAAAAGCAAGTAGTATAGGAGTATATGCGTACCTCCTGCCCAAAGCCAGCCTGCATATGATATTACTTGAAAGATCGGAGACCAACTGGCTCAAATTGATGACCTTGGAAGCAGATGAAAGAGACGATATCCTCTCCATCATTCTAGATACTTCTTCTCTTCGGATAGAGTAGGAAGATTGTACCTTCTTGGAACTAAACAAATGAACCACACAAAGTTTCTTTAGCTCTCTAAACCGCTCATTGTAAGGTGCAAAAACAACGTCTGACCCATTGTAAGAAAGCCTCCGCTGCCCAGTTAAGAATGGCCTGCTGGAAAAGTTGAGATCCTGTGTTTTGAGGACCTCCTTTGCCAGGTTAGCCGACTGAATCACCACCGCTAGTCTGTTTCCAAATCTCAAGGAGAAGATGGGGCCGTAGATCTTGGCTAGCTCTGAAAAGTAAAGGTGAGGTGTGGAGGGGTCGAACTGGTGTAGGTTTCCGATGAGTGGGATGCCTTTGGGACCTGGTGGGAGATTGTATTTTCCATGATTTCTCAAGTTATGGAGAATGGAAAAGAGGAAAGAGACAACTCCAATTATTACCAGCAGGAACAACATGACTTGCAATTGTATATACGGGGTTGCTTGATAGTTGGATTGGTTTATCTCCATATAGCACAATTGATGGCAGCGGTTCTTGCTTTATAGAGTTGTCTTGCCATAAAGCATAAGGCTCTGTTTTTTATGCGATAAGTGGTGCGTACCACATCACATCGTACTTTTTAATTTTTATCACAGTTCACCACACTACACTGCAATCATTATTAATATATGTCCTCACTTTTCTTCTCTACTACTCACATTTTCTCTCCTTACATACCCCACTTACCACAACTCTAACCACAACTCACTACACTTTTTCAAATTCCACCGCACCGCATCATTACCTCACCGCACCAACCGTATAAAAGAATGGAGTCTAAGTGAAGTCAACATCTTTTTTCCAAAAATAATATATATATATATATATATATATATATCCGAAATATTATACTGTATATAGAAAAAAGAATAATAGTTTTATGACTTTATCATACCTTATTCTTTTGAGCAATTATGTTTAGAGTTTTTATTTGTGAAAATCATATCATAGTTGAATTTCTTTTTTCAAATATGATTGTTAAAATTTTCTTATTATTAATTTGGCTAAAATAAATCTTATTAGTTAAAAAGATTTACGAATCAATAAATACAATTAACTGAAGCAATAAGTTACTTTGATCATAATATGCTCATTTCAATTTTTTATGTAAGCATCAACGATCGTTATACTTTCTCACTGTGATATTTGAGAAAAAAATTAATTATGATAGAGTTTCCAAAAACTATTAAATTTTGTAAAAGATTTGTGTCACAATAAATAGAATTACTTGTTACAACCAGTCATTTTGATTAATGTATATTAATTTCGACTTTTTAAAAGTAAAATTAATTTTTAACTACTATAGTTATAAAAATGGACTATTGTAAAATCTCCCTTCTATTTGTTGGACAGGTATCTTAAATAGGGTATGATATTTCATTTTTGTGCGTCCAATAGTACATGCATAATGTATACTCCTTATAGCATTGAGAAACTATTCTTCAAAACAAATAAACAAACTTCCTAATTCATATGCTTGCTGGGTTCTTTTTAGGAGTTCACTAGCGACTTTACACATAATGTAATTTCAGTAAAAGCTAATCTTATTTTTAATTTTTGATAAATTGTAAAACGTAGATTTATTATGTACCACTTTACCAGAGGGATAAGCGTAGATAGTATATACGTACAATTTACACTGACTTGATTTTATTCAACCTAAAATACAAATTTGTGAAAATCCTTCGTTGCGTATCTTATTGCTCTGTCGTTGAAGATTTGGGACCACTCTATCACCGACAAAGGACCCGCACTAATTGGTCCTTATCTCCAAAATCCAAATTAACCATGTTTACTGGTCCAGTACAAGGGGTATAGTATCAAATGATGTATGATATAGCCCATCAAACCATAATTTCTGCACAATTATTTTTCTTCTACCTATGTAGAGTGAAATTAGGAATACCTAGATTCGAAAACAAGATCGTATTGCTGAGTATTATGCTACCGGCAAAGTCGTTTCCTCCGATCCCCATCAAGTTTGTTTGTCAGGCACCATAGGTCAGGATGACAAAATCGCCGGTGGCTAGGGGTGAGCAAATATTGAAGCCAATAAACTGAACTGTGTGACAGCCAGATTAAGTTGCAAATTGAAAAAATCGAACTGACAAACCGATAAGCTATCGAATTTGGTTTTCGGTTTACAATTTTCGAACCGAAGATTATTTGAAACCAAATCGATAATTTATTTATTTTTAGATTTATATTCCTAAAATTACAGATTTAACTAAGTCATGTCTTCTTTTTCTTTACTCCCTAATGTGCAGGCGTTGGTGATACAATTGGACCCAATTCCTTCACATGCTCAAAATGTCGTTCACTCTTTCTCAGTTAGAGATTTTAATCATTGGAATTCGGTTCGTTAAGCATACAACACATCCCGGAGCCCATCTTTTAGGTACGTACTACCTCCGTCCCAAAATGTTTGTCAAAATAACTAATTTTTTTGTCCCAATTTGTTTGTCACTTTTACAATTCCAACGATTGTAATTACATTTTTGCCCTTAATTAATAACTTTATTTATCACTTTTTACAATCCCAACAATTATTACCAAATAAATATAGGGACAATTTGGGTAAAGTTTAAACTTTTCACCCCAATTTCAAGGGGTATTTGATGTATAATGAGACCAAGGATGATCAAATTATACAAAAGCTAAGGATCTTTAACATGGTTCTTTAAGTTTGTATGAATGAATGAATGAATGGATGGATATATGATTGAAATGGATGAATGGATGGATGAAATGGACGAACGAATGAATGGAAATGAATATGGAAATGATTGGGATGTAAGTTTCTTTGAATGATAGAATGATATTCAAATGAATCTTGAAATTGAAATGAAACAAGTTCAATTAAACACAAGAGAAACTCACGAATGGAATGATGAATGTTTGATGAACTTTGATAATGGCGAGAAGGATCTTGGAGGATATAGTCACACCACCTTCAAGAACTCTTCAATGCTACCTATCACCACCAAGGATGCCAACCCAAGGCTAGAAGTAGTCGATTCTCCTCAAAAAACAAAGCGTGTCACAGAGAAAACAACAACATGTTGAATTTGATTTGTATTGTATTATTGAATAATGTGTGTGTAGGGCCCGCGGCCCGGAGGGCACGGTCCCCCACGGAGGGTCGATTCGACGTAGGGTTGCTTATCTTTAAAAGGGACGAATTTAAGATTTTTGGCTTTTCGAGGGTTATTTTCGAAATTCGACAAAAAAGAAAAAAGTAAAAACGATCCGGGCCCGATCATGGATCCGCAATTTAAACGAAACAAGTTTTTTTTTTTAACAAAACGAAAAGATGAAAAGAGAAAAAAGCCGACCCAAATAGACCTGGATCCGCGCGGATCCGCGCGGATTCCGGGTCCATTTTGGGTCCTCTTTTCTCTTTTTCTGACTTTTTTTAGAAAAAAAAAATGAAAAAAAAAACCTAAAAAAAAGAAGAGTCGCCAATTAATTTTAAAAGTAAAATTAACAAAACTTAAATTTTATGACTCCGGTCTCGAACCAAAAGAACGGGTTCGGGGGTAAAGGTGCCGATGTAGGGGGTGCCCTTGCATCGCCCGCCGAAGCGGCCTTTACTAGGTCGGGTTTTACATATTAAGAAAAAAAAAAAAAAAGAAGAGTTGTCACGAATTAAGAAAAATATGCATGCACTCGGAATGGAATAATAAGGTTCACATAATGGATGAAATAACAAAAGAAACGAAAAAAAACTAAATTACAGCGGGCGGGGATCTACCGACAACATTATTACAGTTATGGCCTAAGAAACGAGAAAAAGAGAAAAGATGAAAATACCCAAAATCCGCGCGGATTTTGTCCGGTACAGGTCGGATGAACCAAAGTGGTCTGGGGTTGGCCGGAATCTGCGTGGACCTGAAGTGGCCGAGAAGCCCAACTGGTGAAATCCGCGCGGATTTCGCAAACCTTCGCCGGAATCAAGTTTTTTAGGAGAAAATTTGAGTTCGCCTGGAAAACTCTCACCGGGATCAAAATTGCTAACCCCCAAAAAAGATCCACGCGGATCCTTAAATAAGCAACCGGTGTTTGCAGTTGGCAGCATTTGCCTCCATCTTCCCAGAAATCCGCGCAACTCCCTGCGGTTATGGGGGAGTTGGCTGGTTAACTTAACTGTCGAATAACTGCTGGAGAAACTGCTCTGAATTTGCGCCATCTTTCTTGACCCGAATCTGCACGGATTTCCGAATCCTGCCTGAATCCGGATTTGGCTCTCTCCACTTGGGCCAGATTAATGAAATCCGCGCGGATCATGTTATTTTGGCCCACATGTGATAAATCTGCGCCCTTCCATATTTGGGCCCAAATTCCATAAATCCGCCCAACTTTGTGTTTTTTGGCCTAAAAACCAGCAAATCCGCGCCATCCTCCCGAATAGGCCCAAATTATAAAAATCTGCAAATTTCATATTTTGGCTTCAAATTCCGGAAATCTGCGCAAATTCAATATTTTGGGCCAGTCTTCAAAAAATCCGCGCCAATCTTGCTATTTTGGCCCAAAGACAAAATCTGCGCCAACCTTCTCAATTTTGGCCCAAACTAGGGAAATCCGCGTGAACCTTCATTATCTCGTCCCCCGGGTTAAGCTGAAAATCTGTCTGACCCATTTTCCGGTGTCTACAGATAGCCCCCACTTTGACTGAGTCTGAGTAAGACGAAAGTCAAAGTATACTTTTGTAGCCAACTGGAGGTAGTCCGAATTGTTGACTTGATTGCTGGAGGTCGTCCAGGCTGATTAATCCAAGGGTAACTTGGGCTTCTGACCGGAGGTAGTCCGATGCTGATTTGTTTGCTGGATGTCGTCCAGGCTTTTGAATATTCAAGGGTAGCTTGAATACTGAGAATTCTCGTAATTGATCTGTTGCTAGCTTTAGTGCTGGATATTGTCCAGGCTTTGATGAACTTTCCGGGGATAGCCCGAACACTTCAATGACATGTGGAGGTAGTCCACCTGAGATTGCTGGAAGTCATCCAGGCTTTGATGAATTTCTCGGGGGTAGCCCAAAAAAATATTGAAAGATTGGTACCTACAAAGAAACAATGAAACTTATAAGTACCAAAGAAAAGTCAAAATGCGGGGTCGCTTCCCCCAGAAAATGATATACATTTTTCTCTTTAAGTATAAATGAGGATAGTGGAAAAAATCCTGCTAGCCAATGAGAAAAACTCCCTGTCGGCGGATGGGGGTTGACGAGGAACTCAGGGTTCCAACTTGATGATGGAGGATCAGCGCATGGATGGAGTTGGCAAAGCTTTGTTTAAGACTAGATAAGCTTGCCATATTTGTGCAAGATCTTGCTTGAGCTCATTTGAGCCTGTCATATTCGATGACAGAATCCGCAAGGAATCCAGGAGTCCGGCTTGATAACTTAATCTGCGAGGGACCCGACGAAGAATTCGCGGATTGACGAAGCATCCCGATGAATTAGGAGAGTCACTTTTTAGCTGGTTCGTCCTCTAACTCCTTACATGATGATCCTGAGTCAAATCATTGGCTCGTGTTGACATTTAGTAAAACCTTTAGAGATTTCTACTTTGGGATCAACAAGGACTTGAAACTCCCCATTATGCTTCATTTGGTGAAGTTACGAAATTCTGCGAGAGCTTTGCACCCAATTAGAGCCAGCTGAAGATATGCTCTCGTTTGAAGTCTTGCTCTAATCGCTAAAGTTAGCGAGATGTTCGGTGTAAGTTTCAGCATCTTGTTGGGCTTAACCCAAAATGAAAAAGAGTTTTGGGATATGCCTTGCAAGATTTCACGCGGCTATCATTTCATTGATCATGAAAGTGGGAACTTTGCGATCGCGTTGATCAGACAGCTACCAGTTCTTGAGTTCGGCAGTGATAAATTGGATCTCCATTGATGAACACCGAGAGCATGTATAATGCTTAGACCGTTCATTTATCTTTTATAAAGGAAAGAAAGGACTCTATGATGTTAATGCACTTATGCAGACTCTTTTAATCTATGATGATGCAAGACACACATGCAATGCATAAGAAAGTCTAGGTACTGAGCTGTGGTCGATGACTCTTGAAATATCAGGACGCTCCAAATGGTGAGAACCAAAATCAGACAAACATTTTTAACTCGTAAACTCGGCTTCGAGCCCTCCTTCAAATATGTGATGAATCTAATCCATGAGAATCGATATCTTGAAACACTCTAGTTATGAATCTCGAGGGAACCTCGAGAGCTTAGATCAACATAGAGTCTGTCGAGACTTCGGTCAGACATAAATAATCGATGAGAAAAGAGGTTTGAGTCTCTACGGGTCATAAAGTCCGCGAGAGCTCTTATTTGCAAGGATTCTGCTTTAATCTGTTTGAGCACGACCTGGAGGCTAGATAAGATCCTTTCGACAGATCACTTGAAAGAAGTTTGATTATTTGGGCCGGACTTCAATAGCTCCCTACGTATCCACTTCATGAATGGAATCAGGCCGTCGTAGTTCAAAAGGTTGTGTAAGTATTTAGTTGCTGACTTAATAAGTCAGTGGCTAATAACTTAAGGATAGTTGCTGGTTCTGATCACCAGTTGCTATATTTGACATTGTCTTTAAGGCATAGAATTTCCATGGTTTGCCCAGTTTTTCTTAAGCTTCATGAATATGCTAGGAGTGAATATGCTCGGTGTGACAAGCCACAAAAAGTCCGTAAGAACTTCATGTATAAGAGTTCTGCTAAGATGTTGTACCAACAAAACCCACATTTCCAAGCCGAAATTGATATATGTGAACATGCTTTTGCAAAAGTTGTTCAAGAGCTTGGCTTCTAGTGTTAAACCCTATGTTGGACATGCTTTTGAAAAAGTAGTCCAATTATACAATCACCGAGAATTCTCCTTAAAATTGTGGACCGTCATGAGAGTATCCGAACGATCAATCTGCCCATAAGGGATCATAGGGACTTGGCTTGAAGAACATGCTTAAAAAGTTGTTCTTATGTAAAGTGTTGCTTAAGAATTGATGATGAACATTCGTTCTTGAAAATCATGAGGATTCACCTTACAAAAATCTGCTAGGACTTTTCTGCTATAACTTATCGCCTGGATAGTAGAGTTTGATCTTGCTATCCCATGAAATATGAAGGAAAGTGACAAGATCGACGTGTAATTTCCACGAGAAGAGACGAACGAAATGCCCACTCTTAGGCACCCTAGATTGATTGCTAAAGGTGGGCAAAAGGAAAAAGATTGACCTGGATGCAATCGTAATGATCAAATCTAAGCCAAAATGAATTATATCTGATCCCCAATTGAAAAAGAAAAGCAGAGGAAAGAGAAAGCCCCGATTCGAAAGGAAGACAAAGGAAACAGAAAGCCCCAATTGAAAGAAGACATACAAAGGGGAAGAGAAAGCCCCCAGGTGTCCATGAAGAAAGGCCATGAAGAAAAGAAGGTGCGAGACTTTACGAGCAAGTTTAATCAACAGCGGAAAAGACCTTATATCACATGTAAATAAGACCGATGAGAATGAGGTGCATAAGGTCAAAATCATGTCAAAACAAACTCTATTTCAATACCATGAGCATAAGACCAAGACACGAAGCCAGTTACTCTATGTTATACCCCTAAACAATCATGTATCACCTTAGCAATTGATGAGCTAGTGAAGCTAGTAGATCCTCACTTTAGGTAAAGGGGAACACTCCTCTCAATGTGTTTAGAAATATGAGGGTTCACTCAAACTCATTCCAATGCATACAACTGCCATAAGCTTGGCAAGACTCTCAACCCTCCATCACTGAGGACAACATGCAAAAATACTAATCATGAGGACTTTCAAAAGGTTGTAATGGGGTTCAGGCTAAGGTAAGGAGGGGAATCATTTGGAAAATGTGGAGCCAAGTACCTAAAGAGCAACAACATTTCCAATAAATAAAATACAAAAACACCAAACCTAACCTTAAACTAACAAAAAACAACAATAACAAAATAAAACGGGGGTATAGTACAAAATACAAATAAAAACCAAAAATTAAAAAAAAAAAATAAAACTTCTCTCTCTTTTTTTCTTTTTCTTTTTTTTATTTTTTTTTTTTTGCTTTTTCTTTTTTTCTGTTCCTTTTCTTTTTTCGTTTCTTCTTTTGTTTTATTATGAATTCCTAGTTTTGAACTCTTTTTTTAATGAATAGCATGAAAATCTAAAGAGCAACTCAAATCCGGTAGTCACAAGTTATAACCTTTGAGAATAAAAATGATAGAAAGGATATTCAACAATGTACTTCCTCAGAGCAACACCAACTATTCACTCTCAACAATCGACCACGAACCGCCTCATACAACCGAATCATTGCTCATTCTATCTTGGCTAAAGGTAGGAAATTATGTAAAGGCCAAGGGTGTGCACTTATAGGGTAAACAACAAGACAGGAAAAAGGGTTAGCAAGGGCTTGCAAAAAGAGGTTAAAATGTCAGGTGGCCATTTGGCTATGTAGCTAACAAAAGGATGCCTCAATCATATTAACACAATGCATATGCCAAATGTGATTTTAAGGAATGTCAAGCCAAGTTCTAAAGATGCACACATGAAAGAGTTACACACAAAAAGAAAATGAGACTATATATATAATGAATAGTCTATGAAGGCTTAAAATCTCACGGGTTATTCCACTAACCCTTCAACTAGCTCAAAAGATAAACAATTACTAAAATTCAACAATCATGCAAGAAGTACTCAAGAATGAAAGGCTTGCACAAGGGCAGTACAACTCAGAGCATTTCGACTGGATAATTGCTTCGACCTAGACATCTTGTTCAATGTGACATCTCCAAACTCTGTGACGCTTGTAGAATCACCGGCCTCCCAACTTCAGAGTATTTTTCCATTGGCGCATCCTTTTCTTGAAAGTTGTTCTAGTGCTTGACATGGAGTGTTTCCCTTGCTAGGCCGGAAGTTTGCTTGTTAGTATAAGTGTTCTTCCAGCCCCCAGTTAGTCAGTTCACTTTCGATTTTGATTCCAGCCAATCTTAGTGATGCAAAGTCCTTAATGGGTTGAAACCTTAGATGGGTGTTGTCTGAGGGTTGTAAGCCTTGCACAAGCATATCTACTTGATGTTCCTCAGAAGGGCGATCTACCATTTGAGCTGCTTTTGCCCTCCATCGAGCGTAGTAGTCAGAGAATGTCTCTTCTTCTCCTTGCTTCATGAGCTCCATGTCCCTTAAAGTGACGGGCATGTCAACATTGTAGGAGTATTGGTGTAAGAACTCCTTGCAAAGTGTGTTCCATCGTGAGGTCTTAGTAGGACTGAGTGTGTTGTACCACTTCATAACGTCCGGGCCTAAAGTCCAAGGAAAGATAATATGGTAAATATCCTCCTCAACTCCTTTCAGCGTCATAGCCCCTAGAAAATTCCGCACATGTTGATGTGGGTTCTCAGTACCATGAAATTTGATATCAGGCATGTTGAACTTAGGGGGAAGTCTACCCCGAGGGACAGGTGTGAAACCTATGTCGTCCATAAACTGATTGTTGAAGAGAGTGGATTCTTTCAACATTTGTTCAATGCGGCCTAGTCTCAGGTTCGAACCCTCGTGGACCGACCCGTCCTTCTCCTTTCTTGATTGCTCAATTTCACCCGTAGGGGGATTCTTCAAATTTGAATTCTTCGCCTCCTCCATGGCATGAATGATATCATCAATTCTCTGATTCTGTGCCTCTAACTGAGCATTCATAGTGACTTGCATGTTCAGAATCATGTTGGTCAGTTGCTCTATTTCAGCATTTGGAGGAGGTGGTGGAAGAGGCACCGGTCCCTCCTCTGGATCATTATCCCGGTGACTTCCAGAATGATCTGACATTGTTTCAGGTGGGTCAATTACCTAAGACTCAACTCCTGCTTCAGATGCTTCTTCGTCAATTGCCTTCAGTGACGCACGACCCTCGTTACTGTTGTAGTAGACGTTAAAAGCTTCTAACCAGTCTATCTCGTCCCTTTGATGTACCCAAAACCAACCAATTCTGTTCGGGAAGATGAAGGAATTCAGGACTCAGCTCAACACCGACTGACAAGACACGATGCATGTTTATGGATGAAGAATTTTATTTGTACCCCGAATGACTGAACTAAAGCTCAAAATCATATGCGAAGCACAAATAAAACTCTTATGCAAATGCAGACTCTGGCTCAAAAATGACGTATTCAGACCTTATCGGGTTGAGCTCGAAAACGAACTCAGGCCTCTCTTAAGGGCTAAACATAGCGTTTCTAGCAGATTAAACTAACTAAAAAGCCCATTTGGACCACACAAGGGTAGGCCCACTCACAAAATCCGCGTGGATCCCATGAGGCCCAACAACCTTGTACGGTCCAAATGATCTTCCGACCCAAGATGAAAAGACTTTATGCACATGGAAACACAAACTAAAAAAAACTGAAACCACCTCAACTTAAGCCCGGCAGCTACCGAGCTCTCTGGGATCCGCGCGGATTCCAGGGGTTTTGGCCCACTGGGATCTGCGCGGATTTCCTGGGCTCAGGCCAGCTGCCGAACCTAAATCCAGGTGGAACACAAGAACGAGGGAAAAAAAACAATGATTTGGACCACCACGCACAAACACATGGACCACCTAATTTAGGCACATGTGGCCAGAGCTCACTAGAAATCCGGATTTACGGGCTCAGCTCTTCGGGCCTAAACCAGGCTAAACACAAAAAATAGAAAAAGAGAACTGGAAGGATTTGGACCACACATGACCGGCCCACCAGAATCTGCACCGATTCCACAGGCTTGAGTCCTGTATGGGCCAAATCCTGAACCCAAAAACTGACTCCCCTAATTTGGGCCTGTCAGTGGCCGAGCACCCCAGAAATCCGCGCGGATTTGGGGCTTAGGCCTACTGCCGGACCTAAACCAGGGTCAGACACAAAAAACAAAAAACGAGAAAAAAAAACTTTTTTTTTTTAATTTTTTCTAAGCATTACTGCATGGTCTCGGGTTCGAGGATAGGGAAGAACACATAGCATGCAAAGTGCAGTTCAACCTAGCCAAAGCTCTACGTTTGAGGTTTAAAGGTCGATTTACTAACGCCTCCTAACTCGTGTCCCGGGTATTTGGCCTCCATGGGGTGCATGGAAGGTTAATACCCCCGTGTTGCTCCCTTTAATCGTGTGGATTAGGGAGTATTGCACGAGGGGGAAAAACAACCACCGGCTCGGTGAAGGTCTAAGTGGACCCACCTGAGTTGAATGGTTAAAGTTTTCCCGAAAAGGTAAATAAAGGTTTTTCTAAACGGTACCTTTTGTGCCCGACGAAAGGGGAAGGCCCGTATAATGCAACATGCCTAAAAGAAAAAAAAAGTGACAACTTTTTTTTTAAAAAAAAAAAAAAACCCGACTTTTCAAGTTTTACCCTCTTATAAGTCCCCAGTGGAGTCGCCACTGTAGGGCCCGCGGCCCGGAGGGCACGGTCCCCCACGGAGGGTCGATTCGACGTAGGGTTGCTTATCTTTAAAAAGGACGAATTTAAGATTTTTGGCTTTTCGAGGGTTATTTTCGAAATTCGACAAAAAAGAAAAAAAAAGTAAAAAAAGCGATCCCGCCCGATCCGCGGATCCGCAATCGCTTAGGCCGAAACAAGTTTTTTTTTTAACAAAACGAAAAGATGAAAAGAGAAAAAAGCCGACCCAAATAGACCTGGATCCGCGCGGATCCGCGCGGATTCCGGGTCCATTTTGGGTCCTCTTTTCTCTTTTTCTGACTTTTTTTAGAAAAAAAAAATGAAAAAAAAACCTAAAAAAAGAGGAGTCGCCAGTTAATTTTAAAAGTAAAATTAACAAAACTTAAATTTTATGACTCCGGTCTCGAACTAAAAGAACGGGTTCGGGGGTAAAGGTGCCGATGTAGGGGGGTGCCCTTGCATCGCCCGCCGAAGCGGCCTTTACTAGGTCGGGTTTTACATATTAAGAAAAAAAAAAGAAGAGTTGTCACGAATTAAGAAAAATATGCATGCATTCGGAATGGAATAATAAGGTTCACATAATGGATGAAATAACAAAAGAAACGAAAAAAAACTAAATTACAGCGGGAGGGGATCTACCGACTACATTATTACAGTTATGGCCTAAGAAACGAGAAAAAGAGAAAAGATGAAAATACCCAAAATCCGCGCGGATTTTGTCCGGTACAGGTCGGATGAACCAAAGTGGTCTGGGGTGGGCCGGAATCTGCGTGGACCTGAAGTGGCCGAGAAGCCCAACTGGTGAAATCCGCGCGGATTTCGCAAACCTTCGCCGGAATCAAGTTTTTTAGGAGAAAATTTGAGTTCGCCTGGAAAACTCTCACCGGGATCAAAATTGCTAACCCCCAAAAAAGATCCGCGCGGATCCTTAAATAAGCAACCGGTGTTTGCAGTTGGCAGCAGTTGCCTCCATCTTCCCAGAAATCCGCGCAACTCCCTGCGGTTATGGGGGAGTTGGCTGGTTAACTTAACTGTCGAATAACTGCTGGAGAAACTGCTCTGAATTTGCGCCATCTTTCTTGACCCGAATCTGCGCGGATTTCCGGATCCTGCCTGAATCCGGATTTGGCTCTCTCCACTGGGCGGATTAATGAAATCCGCGCGGATCATGTTATTTTGGCCCACATGTGATAAATCTGCGCCCTTCCATATTTGGGCCCAAATTCCATAAATCCGCCCAACTTTGTGTTTTTTGGCCTAAAAACCAGCAAATCCGCGCCATCCTCCCGAATTTGGCCCAAATTATAAAAATCTGCAAATTTCATATTTTGGCTTCAAATTCCGGAAATCCGCGCAAATTCAATATTTTGGGCCAGTCTTCAAAAAATCCGCGCCAATCTTGCTATTTTGGCCCAAAGACAAAATCTGCGCCAACCTTCTCAATTTTGGCCCAAACTAGGGAAATCCGCGTGAACCTTCATTATCTCGTCCCCCGGGTTAAGCTAAAAATCTGTCTGACCCATTTTCCGGTGTCTACAGTGTGATTACAAGGCACCCAAGGGGTCTATTTATACTAAATGAAGGACCCCCTTGGCGTGTACAAATCAAGAAAAAGGGGTGTATCTAGCTTACAACATCTAATACAAGTATGACATCATAAAGAAACAAATGTACATAAGCTAGATTAAAACAATGATAACTTGCTCTATTCTTGTCCAAATTCAAAGATTCAAAAGCCATTGTGAAGCTCCTTTGATGTAGATCATTTGATGCTAGGATGACTTTGACAACATCTTCATGGATCTTGAGTTATTGAGAAAATTACCAAACCACCCTTGATGAAGCTAGTTGGACGTTTGATTAGCATGAGTGATTGAAGCTCCTTTTGTATAAAATCAATCATTTGGCTCCCATAATGTATATTTGGGACCAAATCTACATCAGTATTAGTTTTGTAAAATTAGTTGAGGTGACAAAGAAATTGGGACAGAGGTAGTACATCTCTAATTTTTTAATTGAACAAATTAGGTTTTTAGTCAATGAGGTTGGGTGAACATAGGATTTTACTCCTAAGGTTTGAGAAACTAGGTTTATCCTACTTGAACTTTAAACCTCTTAGCATTTTACACCTTTTCCCATAAATGAAAAAATTGCCCCAGTAAAAGAGGGTGAAAGTCTAAAATAACTTTAATTAAAAACATGAAAAGACAATTTTACCCCTCCAAAAAATCAATTAGTTTGCACTGCCCTGTGTTGCCGTCTCCTTCATGTTTCAATCGATGTTTCCCCTATCAACACTTATTCATATGCAAAACTCAAGCAACAATAGAGGCGAAAGGTAGGAGTTATATATCTTCTAGGTTTTTTTTTTTCAATCATTGTTTTCGTTTGATAGCTTTTCTATTGATTTCGTTTTTTCAATTTGTATCATTTTGATATAAGAATATGTCCTTCCTCTTCCCCTGTTCTGGTTGTTTTTTATTTTTTTATTTTTTCTGGGTTTGTTTCAGCCATTGTTGTCTTACTTTGGTATGGTTTCAATAATTTGACACCAAGTTAATTCACAAGAAATTACAGCAAAGAAAGTAAATTTGAGGCACTCTAACTAATCGTAAATGAAAAGTTATCAATATAGCCAAGGGGGAAGAAGCAACAACATATCAAGATCAAAACTTAGATTGTACTTGAGACCCCAATCATATAAACAAACAATACCCATTAATAATAATCCCATGGACAGAAATCTAAAGCAAAACTAGAACGCATGGATAAAAGGATTCAAATAAAACCCATTTGAGAGATTCTAATGTGACGAGAATCACAAAAATGAGAGATGAGGAAATGGGTGCTTGGATAGTTGTGGTTAGCAGATCTAAGAAGAATGAAGCAAAGCAAGGAGGGGTAGTTTTGTATGGCAGAGGAAGAATTTTGGCTTTCTACGCAGTATTCTGGAAAATAAGAGACAAAAGACATATAGAGAAAAGACGAAGGTATTTCTATCGTGAGTCTTTTACATTAGGGGTGCTTTTGTCAATCAACATTAATTTTATCATTAACTTGATATGAAAAGGATGTATTTAACTTTTAATGCAAAGGTTAGGTGAGTTAATTATTAGTTGATTCAAAGTTGAGGTAGCTAGGGTAAAACTAATTTTCAAAACCTTAGGGGTAAAATCCTACTTTCACAAAACCTCAAAGGGGGAAAACCTAATTATTTCTTTTCTGATTTGTTGTAGCGCACAGTTTAGGTATATCTAAGACCCCATTCTTTTCTTTAATGGTTGGTGAGTTTGTGGTTTCACACTACACCACAACTTTCAATTGTTTGTGGTTTCACACTACACCACAACTTTCAAATTTTCACTATAACTCATCATAATCTATCATTTCACTTTTTATTAAAAGTGAAAACTTTTCAAATAAAAAATCATAACTTTAATTTCATTAATTTTTCAAATTAAAATTAAAATATATCAATTCACCTTCCATTATTTCCATCACAACTTTTCACAATCCACCACATTTTTCGAATTTCCACCACACTACAACCAACCGCACCGTAAAAAAGAATGAATCTTTCACAATGAAACTAAAACTTTCACATCCTGGATCATCTTTAAGAAAAAAAATATTTTTAATCTCTAATTCTTATTCCTAAAATTATATACTGAAATTTCTTTTGACCGTGCTATCTGTGCACCATCTATTATTGTTGCTAGCTTGATAATGCTTGGTTGCTACTATTAGGCCATGTTCTTTTGTGCGATTGGTACGTATGATACTATGATGCGAAAATGGTATGGTGTGATGAAATTGTGGAATGTGTGGTAAGATGTGGAATGGTATGATAAATTTTGTGAAAAGTATTATTGATGTGGTAGTTGAAGAGAGAGAATCTGAAAGGTAGAGGAGAAAAGTGAGGAGACATACTAGCTAATGTACAAAGGAGTTTGTGCTTGTGTGCAAAGGAGTTTGTGCTAGTGTGCAAAAGAGTCTGTGCAAGTATGCAAAAGAGTTAATGTTAGTATTCAAAGATGTTCGTGTTTGTTTTCAAAGGAGTCTCTGCTAGTTTGCAAAAGAGTCTGTATCAGTGTGCAAAAGATTTAATGTTAGTGTGCAAATGAGTCTGTGCTTGTGTTCAAAAGAATCTATATTAGTAGTTGAACGAGTTCGTGCTAATGTGCAAAGGAGTTGTTGCTAATGTATAAAGGAGTCTATGTTAGTATGCAGAGGAGTCTCTGCTAGTGTACAAAGGAGCCTATGTTAGTGTACAAAGAAATTCGTGCTAGTGTACAATGGAGTCCGTACTAGTATGCAAAAGAGTCTACGTTAGTGTAGAAAGGAGTTCGAGCTAGCGTGCAAATGATATAATAGTATTGTAGGATCCCGAGAAAAGATGACTCCTTTTTCCGCGATGCGCTACGTAGGTTACGATTGGAAGCCAGCTAAGGTTGCTTAATCCTTGAATAAGAATTTTTTTATTTTATGAAATTCATTTTCGGGGGTAACTTTTTATTTATTCAATAATCAATTTTTATTATTCACATGTTTGAAATTACATCAAATTATTTTACAAATAATCTTAAATAAAATCCGATTCGAATCCGGCCAAGGTCTAACAGAAAATACTTAGAAAGTTCAAAGACCATGTGACCTTTGATAATTCCTATGGCTTTTTCTCTTGAGTGGACTTTAGATCGGAACATGGACTTATGTAAATTATTTTATAAATTCTTTCGATATAATAAATATTTAGGTTAAATAATAAAAAGAGATTATATAAAAAGAAAGAATCGCCAGCCGATTTAAGGAAATCGGCAAACCATAAAATAGTAAAAATGACTCCGGTCTACGAACCCGAATTCTAAGTTCGGGGGCAAGGTTACGAATTCGAGAATTAAAATAATTCTCGAATCCGCCTATTAGAAAAACAAACTCTACTAAAATCAAACTTGAAAATGAAATTGAGCGAGGAGAACTTATAATAAATTTCACAAAGTTATTATTCGAACATGCAAATGAAATGAAAGAATGATGATTTTACAAAAGGTCCGTTTGGACCTGAGAAAACAACATGGAAAAAAATTATTTTGGAAAATGAAAATTTTTCCTTTGTTTGAATTGAAGAAAATGGAACGGAAAAAAAAGTAGTTGGAAAATTGCATGGAAAATTTGGGGTCACCAACAATAAAAAAATTTCCCTTAAAAAATGAAAGGAAAGTTGGGAGAAAAATTTTGGATCAAATTCAACCTTTCTCTCCATCATCTCTCGTGGCTTCCTTGATTCTCTATCTCTCTCTCTCTTTCTCTCTCTAACTCTTCTCTCTCTCTCTTTTTCTCACTCTCTCTCTCTCGTTCTATCTAACACTCTTCTCTCTCTAACTATCTTCTCTCTCTCTCTCTCTCTCTCTCTCTCGTTCTATCTAACGTTCTTCTCTCTCTCTCGTTCTATCTAACGTTCTTCTCTCTTTCTCGCTCGCTCTCTCTCTCTTTCTCTCTCTAACTCTTCTCTCTCTCTCTCTCTCTCTTTCTTCTCTCTTCTCTCTCTCTGTCTCTCTCTCTCTCTCTAACACTCTTTTCTCTCTCTCTCTCTCTCTCTCTCTCTCTCTCTCTCTCTTTCTCTCTCTAAGTCTTCTCTCTCTCTCTCTCTCTCTTTCTCTCTCTCTTTCTTTCTCGTTCTTCTCTCTCTAACTCCCCCTCCAAATCACGTCATATAATCAAGAAAAATGAAGTTTGGCATTTTAAAAGTTTCATGCAATATTTTTTTTCCTTCAATTTTTTTTTTTGAACCAAACACGGAAAAGAAAGTTGAATAGAAAATCAATTTTTTTCCTTCAAAATTTTACTTGAGCCAAACAAGAGCAAGAAATTTACTTTTACCCCAAATTTTTTTCCCTCCTAATTTTTTTTCCATGTGATTTTTTTTTCCATCATATTTTCCTAGGTCCAAATAACGGACCCAAAATGTACAAACATCCACTACCAAAAAATAGACATACTTCCACGCTTAAAATAGTTTCTAGCCATGCCTGTAAGCGTGGCCAAGAACCCTTCCCACGGATAAATAAGCGTGGAAAGGGAATGTGTGAGGAAAATTTTACCACGCTTATTAAGGGTAGCAAAAAGAAATTCGCCACGCTTATTATGCGTCCATAGAGAAAATCGCCACGCTTATTAAGCGTTACAACAGCAGCTCGCCTCGCTTATTAAACATGGTTGGATTATCATAGCCACCCATGTAAGCGTGGAAACCAACATTACTATCCAACCACCATTCCCGCCTTTTGATGTATTTAACAATTATTTTCAACTAACTTTTAAATGTAGTTGACTGTTAAACTAATTTTGGCGGGAAATTTACTTTTGTGATTTATTTCATAATTTAATTTCATAAATATTATTTACATAGATGTATATGTTTGCATTATATATATATATATATATATATATATATATATATGTATAGGAAAATTGGATTCTAATAATCCCTACTTTCACCAATTGGACAATGGTAGACCGTACTTTCACTTTGTATTCTTGTGGTCCAAAAAATAAAATAAAATTGGATTGTACTGAGATATTTTCGAGGGAATCATAGATTTTGTATTGCATTTGATTCAAAACTTACTATAACACTTTACAATGAATTTTAATGAATTTACTACGTTTCTCAAAATTTTTTTCATTTTTTTACTATTTTTTACGATTTTTTCACTTTTATTATCTTTAAAAAATCATAATAATTATTCGGAGTCTCAAAAAAATAATTTTAAATTTTTTTTAGAAACTACAATTCATTAACTTTCTAGGGGCAGGAACGAAAAAAATAAAAACAATATAGTGTAGGAATGAAAAAAATAAGAAGAATGTGGAGGTAGATTTGATACCACTACAATCCAATTTTTTTTTTTTGGACCATCAGAATACAAAGTGAAAGTACGGTCCACCATAGTCCAATTGGTGAAAGTAGGGATTATTAGAATCCAATTATCCTATATATATATATACACACACATACACATACGTATATATACATATATATATATATATATACATATATATATATATATATACATATATATATATATATATATATATATATATATATATATATATATATATATATATATATATATATATATATATATATATATATATATATATATATATATATATACACACATACACATACGTATGTATACATATTATATATATATATATATATATATATATATATATATATATATATATATATATATATATATATATATATATATATATATATATATATATATATATATATATAAAATCCCCACTTGTGCACACATATATGTGTGTGTGTTATTTAATAATGTTTCAAACTTGTATTTCTTTGGAAAAAATGTTGCTATGCATTAGACATGATGTAATTTTAAGTTGTATAACTTTGGAAAGAAAAGTTTATCGAATTTGAGAAAATTCGGTTATTTATCTTGTTTGTAAATGAAAATAATAGGTGTAAAAGGTTAACATATAAGACTAAAATTTCCTTTTTAATTTTTCGATCCTATTGAGAGACTGGGAACGGGAGTAAAATTTTATCCCAGTTAGAACCAGGACCGGGAGCAAAAGCATGCTACCCGTCAAAATTGGGAGCAGGAGTGAGACCTCCAAAAACTACCTGGTTGGTTCTGATCCCACTCACCCATACTAGTTGGGAATAAGATCGAGTCACCAGAATAGTCCACACTACAAACTCCTCAAACCTCTAATAACTATTTTCCTAGAGGGAATGTGGTAGATTATTTTTGTTGTCCCATACATCACAGTAGGTATATGATCCATATTTAGAATTAAGTACAATGCATTAAGATTTAAAATTGGGTGGATAGAAACTCACCAAAAAGAATAAATTTAAAGAAAATTCTAAAAATATGAGCAATAGAGCATGAATCTTTGATTGATATATAAAGAAATATGTGTTAAAACAATCATGAAATTTTCAAAATCACAACATATGCTTCCTCAGATCCGAGAACACATAACCTAACACATCTACTTCCTCAGCCCTTACCAATGAGCTACACTAATAAATGTGAACTACAACCTGCGCACCTAACACTTATTAATTAATTGTTTATAGTGGGACTAATGACACAAAGTTTACTCTCGTGGGAGTATGTAATAATTTGCGTTGTAATGACTACTTTAAGTACACTGATGTATATTTGATAGCCATATACATCAAGGTCATCAAGGGAGACATCAAATACACACCAAAGGAGCTAAATACTTGATTACATGGAAAAGGAGCCTCATTCACTCCTGTCTCTTACACAAACGAATGACTTCAACAAGGGCAGCTTGGTAATTTGCTCCATATCTCAAGAACCATAAAGCTTTTGAGAAAGTCATCCTAGAATCAAAGATAGACCATCCAAAGAGCTTTCCAATAGTTTTTGAATCTTGGAATTTGGAGAAGAAACGAGCAAGTTATTCAAGTTTTAATCTAGCTTAGTCCATTTTGATTCTTTATGATGTCATACTTGTATTAGATGATGTAAGCTAGGAATCCCTTGTATTCTTGAAATAGGCACGCCTAGGGGGTCCTCTTCTACTATAAATAGACCCCTTGGGAGGCCCTTGTAATCATTCATTCAATATATGAAATACAAATCAAACACACATGGTGTTGTTTTCTCTCTAGCTTTTGTGCTAGTTTTCGTTTCTCTTGAGGGAGAATCGTCCTATCCGTACTTCTAGCCTTGGGTTGGCATCCCTTGGTGGTGAAAGGTAGAATTGGAGAAGTCTTTGGAGTGGTGTGCCTATATCTCCATAGAAGTCTTCAAAGCCATTATCGTTCATCATTCAATTCGTGAGTTTCATTCTAGTTTTCATTTGATCTTGTTTTTGTTTTTTCATTGTTTCAATCTCAAGATCATTCACATATCATTCTAACATCCAACAAACTTACATTCCATTCATTCTCACATTAATTCCATTCATTCCATTCGCTCATTACGTTCGTTTAATCATCCATCCATTCATTTCCATTCATTTCATTCATCCACTTCATTTCGTTCATTCATCCATTCGTCCACCTTGATAAAGATTTCCATTGATTTTTTTCGTTTTCCATCTTCTTTCATTCAATTTGGTTGATCTTTAAGAACTTTGAGAAGCAAGATTCTTATCTTGGTTTTTAAAGATCCTGTTTCCAAGTATAATGAGATTCCATTGATCCCATTATACATCAAAATTGGTATCAGAGCTTAGGAGATTGATTCTCTTCGTTCTTGATCCATCTTTTTACCATCTTTCCATCACAAATTCATCCCCCACCATTCCCCATCTCACGTCCCCCCCATAAACTCCACAAAGAACCCCAAAACCCAAACACAAATCTAGCCTAAACACATACCCCCTCTTCTCCCTACATTCTAACCCCAAAACCGCGAGTTTCTTGTGATTGTATCAAGATTCATATTCTATGGCTTGCAAAAGATCTAGCATGAATTCCCAAAGTGATTTGCAACGTTTGGAGCAACGAATTCATGATCTCACCGAACAATTGGAAGAATTTGGGATCCTTCAAAGGGGATCAAGAAGCGCAAATTCACGTGAGATACATCGGGTTTTTTGCATTTTGGACCCCGAATTTTAGGTGTATTTACATTATGAACCCTTAGTTTTCAATTTTAACTTTTTGGACCCTAAAGTTTGTAGGCTGAAAAAAAGAACCTTAAAGTTTGTGAGGTGAAAAAAAAAGCTCGTTTCCCGTTTTTCTTTTTCTTTCCATGTTTGAATTTCTCTCCCGATTGGCATCAAACTTCAAGACTATGGTTAAAACCGATATTAAAGTTATAATAAACCTCTTTTATTCATGTTGGAGTTACTTAAAACCATGTACTCAGGGGTCTAAGTAGCCTCGACACGAATAAGAGAGGTGTATTATAGCTCCAATATTAGTTTTAACCATAGTCCTAAAGTTTGACGTCAATCGGGAGATAAATTCAAACATGGGGGGAAAATAAAAAATGAGACAGGGGCCTTTTTCTTCAGTCCACAAACTTTAAAGTCCTTTTTTATTCAGCCTACAAACTTTAGGGTCCAAAATGTTAAAGTTGAAAATCAAGGGTTTAGAATGTAAATACCCCTAAAATTCGGGGTCCAAAATGCAAAAAACCCGATATACATCCTTATGAGGTTGAATATGAAGCACCTTATGAATGGAGTAAACATTCCAGCAAGAAGAATGGAAATAAAGTTCAAGAAGAGTTCTTGCCATTCAATTACAAAGGAGACTACATCAACAAACTTGAAAGAATGGAGCAAGGGAGCAAGGACGTGGTTGAATATACAATAGAATTCAGGCGACAACTATGGAAGTATGCCCTTAAGGAGGATGATCCACGAGTTTTGGTATGTTACTTTCTTGGTCTTAATGATTACATTAGACATGTTGTTGTAAATCAACCTTACACAAACTTGGAAGAGTTGAGTTCTTTAGCTCTTGATGTTGAAATACAAGTAAGGAGTAGAGAACTTTGGGATAAAACCCATATACAACAAAGACCCCCATTCCCCACAAAACAACCAAACACAAAAGCTCCACAAAATCAGCCCCCATCCCATCCTAAACCTCTAGACCAAACGCCTCCAAAACAGCCCCTACAACCTATTGCCCATCACTCCACAAAACAACCCCTAAACCTCCCCACACCTACTATCCAAAGCTCCTCAAAACAGCCTATAAACCTCCCAACTCCCATTGTCCCAAGTACATGTCTATGTTGCCACAGTTTTGATCATGTTGAAAGTGCATGTCCTAAGGAGAAAGAAGTATCTTTGGTTGATTGTCAAACATCATTATGCATGCGACCAGAAATTGAAAGTGTGGTATTTGATGTATTTGACGAGCATGAGGATGTTCATAAACTTGGCATGAATGAGGTATGTAGCGTGCCTCATGAAGTACACGAGGAAGAAAAAGAGGAGGATATTGTACTAGAAAAGATGTATGTAGAAGAATTAAATGGAGAAGAGTTGCTTGTTATAAGTAGAGTCTTAAAAGAGGCTAGTGTACCGCAAGATCAACAACAAAGAGAGCTTATTTCTTACTCTCATTATATCATCCAAGAAGAAGTAAGTTCATTGATCCAAGGAGGAGAAACTAGTGCCATCTATGAGGATCTTGATGCTAGCATTGGCGTTGATAAGGATCAGGGCAATGATATTGGCCTCGCTACAACAAGGGTCCAAACATTACAAATGGAGAGCTATTCACACGGTCATTCATTTCATGACAAGGACATTCATTTTGATCCAAGAAGTTTAGTAAGTCTTTGTTTTTACAAGATTTACAAAAATTCATTATATTGTAATATTACTCCTATGGATTCTTGTTATACTTTGTTGGAAGAATCAAGGTTGTATGATAGGAGTATCATGCTCCAAGAGGCGTCCTTATTACCACCTTGTGTCTCACGGCTCAAGGAGGATCAAAGAACTCTTATGGCACTTATGGAGAATAAGTATCATGAATTTGAAGAACCAAGGAGTCTCATTCTTATACCAATGGAGGTTGGAAACCGAGAGCCTATAAAGGATCAATGTCCTTTACCATCACTTGTTCTCATTTGTGAATATTTGGATGAAAGACAAGCACCATCGTCAAGTGACCACTCTCCCTTATCTCTTTGGAAACATTTCTCTCCTATGAGTATCATCATACAAAGTAGAAGTAGAAAGGAGTATGTAAACCCTTTGGAGTTAGTCTTGATCATGTCAAAACATGAGAAGCCACATGGAGAATTGGAGAAATGTTCTTACCTCTCGTCCAAGAATATGCTATCTCAACATATCTCATCAAATGGAGTAATTCAAGTGGACAAAAGGAAGAAAGGAATTATTCAAGAAGGGTCCATACTTGCATCCATACTTGAGGTACTATGTCTCTTATAGGATGCTAAAGATCATCATATTCTTTTATTTCCTATTCTTGCATCATATTTGTTCATTATAAATGGAGTTGAGAAAGGTGAAGTCCTATCTCAAGGAAGTTGTCCCATGGATTATTTTGGTGAAATACTAAGTGGAGAAAAGAAGAAGCTACATGCTTATGGCTTAGCATTCATACTTGTTGCTATCATGAGGGTATTTGAGCACAAGGAATATTATCTTGGATGATTCATGTTTAAGCTTCGTGATTCTTACAAAGTATTGGAGTATGTTTCATATGATAAGGATATCAAGCCATCATTATGCTTTGAGATGAAGTACTTGATTCATTCATCAAAACCAAGTCACTTGGAGGAAGTAAGTCCTTTGACTAAAGGAAGTTTTCTAACGAGAAGATACATATTTGATTCAAGAGTACTTAGGCTTGAATATATCAAGGAGTTGTGTGAAGATGATATTATGATCGTTGAAGGTCATTCTTCAAAGATGAAACGTCATATTACTATTGTCTTCATCATGAGTTAAAAGCTTGTGAATCTATACTTTGAAGTTGAGAAATTATATGAGATTTCTACATTCTCCATGAATAAACGAGATTTAAAGCACCATGATGTCATTGGATTATTCATGAGAAAACTTGGAAGAAAGTGGAAGGTCATCAAAGCGATCTATGATGATTTCAAAGCATCTAAAAAGAGAGTTTGTAATCTCTTCAAGGAACGCAAGCGGAAGAAGCAAGTTGACGTGAACAATACTTTTGGAAAGATCTCTTATAAGAAGAAGGATGAGCTTAGAAGAAGTGCTATGTAACGGTTTAGAAGAAGTTTTGTCTAAGTTTGAGGAAAAACTTTTTCAACCGGGGGAGTATGATGTATATTTGATAGCCATATGCATCAAGGTCATCAGGGGAGACATCAAATACACACCAAAGGAGCAAATACTTGATTACATGGAAAAGGAGCCCCATTCACTCCTGTCTCTTACACAAACGAATGGCTTCAACAAGAGCAGCTTGGTAATTTGCTCCATATCTCAAGAACCATAAAGCTTTTGAGAAAGTCATCCTAGAATCAAAGATAGACCATCCAAAGAGCTTTCCAATAGTTTTTGAATCTTGGAATTTGGAGAAGAAACGAGCAAGTTATTCAAGTTTTAATCTAGCTTAGTCCATTTTGATTCTTTATGATGTCATACTTGTATTAGATGATGTAAGCTAGGAATCCCTTGTATTCTTGAAATAGGCACGCCTAGGGGGTCCTCTTCTACTATAAATAGACCCCTTGGGAGGCCCTTGTAATCATTCATTCAATATATGAAATACAAATCAAACACACATGGTGTTGTTTTCTCTCTAGCTTTTGTGCTAGTTTTCGTTTCTCTTGAGGGAGAATCGTCCTATCCGTACTTCTAGCCTTGGGTTGGCATCCCTTGGTGGTGAAAGGTAGAATTGGAGAAGTCTTTGGAGTGGTGTGCCTATATCTCCATAGAAGTCTTCAAAGCCATTATCGTTCATCATTCAATTCGTGAGTTTCATTCTAGTTTTCATTTGATCTTGTTTTTGTTTTTTCATTGTTTCAATCTCAAGATCATTCACATATCATTCTAACATCCAACAAACTTACATTCCATTCATTCTCACATTAATTCCATTCATTCCATTCGCTCATTACGTTCGTTTAATCATCCATCCATTCATTTCCATTCATTTCATTCATCCACTTCATTTCGTTCATTCATCCATTCGTCCACCTTGATAAAGATTTCCATTGATTTTTTTCGTTTTCCATCTTCTTTCATTCAATTTGGTTGATCTTTAAGAACTTTGAGAAGCAAGATTCTTATCTTGGTTTTTAAAGATCCTGTTTCCAAGTATAATGAGATTCCATTGATCCCATTATACATCATACACGTACATATTTTCAGCTAAAACTTTTGTATTTTGATAAAAATATTAGAAAATTATATTTACAAAGTTAAAACCATTGCATATATACTCTAAGCAACATTTTATGTAATATACAATTTATTTGTGTCCCATACAATACATGAGTCTAAAGACTAGTATACATAGATATATGATCTATGTTTGGTACGCTCTTATCTTTGCCATCAAGCAAAGTTGATTCTTCTTATGCATTGCAATTCCAGGAATTACATCACAATCAATGTCTTCCTTGGTCATACCAAGGGGTAACATCCAGTCAAAAGAGTGCAACAAATTAGCAAGTGCAAGCTCCAAGGTAGCAATTCCCATGGACATGCCTGGACATATTCTTCTTCCTGCTCCAAAGGGAATTAACTCGAAATCTTGACCAGTAAAATTAATTGAATCCCCTAAAAATCTCTCTGGTATGAATGATTCAGTGTCCCTCCAAAATAGTGGATCTCGACCATTTGCCCATGCACTTACCACAACTATGGCTTTTTCCGGGATGTCATATCCTTGTATGGTACATTTTTGAAGAGCTTCATGAGAAACCAACAATGGCGCTGCTGGGTGTAATCGAAATGTTTCCTTAACTACTGCTTTGAAGTATTCCAGCTTTGGAAGATCAACTTCTTCAATGAAAGTCTTGTCTTTGAATGCAGATCGTATCTCATTTTGTACTTTCCTCATTGTATTTGGATTTTTCATTAATTCAGTCATGGCCCAAACCACCATGATTGCACTTGTATCTGTTCCTGCTATCAATATATTCTGCAAGAAAAAAATAATAGCCATTGTTAGTTTATTTATTTGTATGATTGATCCATCTTTTGTAAGAAAGCCTAGTGTGCACACAAATATTGTAACGTCAAGTAGGTATAGGTTTCAGTTCAAAGCACCTTGCCATGTATTTTCTCTTCTTATTGTCAATTTGTTTAGAAATATCATTTTGCAATCTTTTCTAAAAATGATTATCCTACCGAAAAAATCAATATTTGCATAATATATAGTTTAAAGCATGTAAAGTAGAAGGTGAAGAAATTACCATTAAGACACCTTTGATATGATCTAACGTGAGCTCAAAGGAGAAGTGACGTTCCTTCTTGAGTTGGAGAAGAACATCCACGAAATCCTCATGTTCGGATTTAGGCTTATTCGAATCGAGATGGTCGTTTAAGATTTCATTATAAAATTGATCGAGTTCTTGGAATACATGCTCAAGCCTAGATGATAGCCCGGTCAACTTATCAATGACAGAACCTGCAAAAGGAAAATAGTCCGAGAAATAGAAGGCAGCAAACATAGCTTGAGCTTCATTTAGGAGGTTGTGAAATTTGCTCCTTCCAATGCCTTCTTCCTCGTACCTGCAATAAATCAATAAAGTTTGTTGTTTAGCATTCATTAAAATACAAAAATTGACTAGGAGGTACTCCATATTTTATGAAAAGCACTATTGGAATTTGGAGAGCCACATTTCTAAAAGTTACTTTTGAAATACCCTACATTTACATTAACTATTTTGAGGGGACAATCCAATGAGACCTTGACAGAATATGACAATAACTTGTAAAAAATTTCTAAAATACCTTTCATTTAATTTGAACTACAGTAAATTACAAAATTTCCCCTCATTGACTTCAGTCTTCTGGAGATTACGAAGGCTCAAATGTAGGGTGGGAAATGGTGCGGTTTCGGTGTCTCGAAGCGGTGCACCGGACGAAACGGTGCGCTAAAACCATAAACGAAACCGGAACCAAATCACCCGGTTTTTAAAAATTGGTGCACCGGATTTAACGGTGCGGTTTCACCGATGAACCGCAACCGCATTAATTTGTGTCAACAGCATAAAATCTCTATTCAATAAAAAAAATTTATATATATATTTATTTATATTAACGATTCGATATTAATTTCTAGGTAGAATTTACACTGTTTTTTTAACAAGCTAATTACACTGTTTCTGTATTAATTTCGTATATATATATATATGTATATATATATATATATATATGGGAATTGATATAATGAGAAGAGGGATTTTGTGAGAAGAAAAGCATAGCAAATCATAACCATTGGTTCCAAGATCAAGGGTGGGTATTAATCTTGCTTTTTTCTTTTTTTTTTTGTTGGGAAAATGTGTATAATAAATGTTACAACATTTTTCTTTTTTTTTTGTTGGCTGGGAAAAAGAGGGCAATTAATACAGTGTAATTTTCAATGACATATTAATTAATTCGCAGCTCTAGAGAAAACCACATGTACCCAGAATGAACATCAACTATACTTTGAACGAACATCAACTATACCATAAATGAACACCATCTATACCCAGAATGAACATTAACTATACCTAGAATGAACATCAATTATATCATAAACGAACGTCAACTATACCATAAATGAACACCACCTATACTCAGAATGAACTTCAACTATACCCTAAACGAACATCAACTATAACATAAATGAACATCAACATGCCATGAGATGAAAAATAATTTTGTATTCGTCCTCACCTTTACGAAACCCATTTATGGTATAGTTGATGTTCGTTTAGGGTATAGTTGATGTTCATTCTGGGTATATGTAGTGTTCATTTATGATATAGTTGACGTTCGTTTATGGTATAGTTGATGTTCATTCTGGGTATAGATGGTTTTCTCTAGAGTAGCGAATTAATTAGTATGTCATTGGAAAACACACTGTATTAATTGTCCTCTTTTTCACAGCCAATAAAAAAAAAAGAAAAAGGTTGCAACATTTATTATTCACATTTCCCAACTAAAAAAAAAAGTGCAAGATTAATATATACCCACCCTTGATCTTGGAACCAATGGTTATGATTTGCTATGCTTCTCTTCTCACAAAATCCTTCTCATTATATCAATTCCCTATATATATATAATTATATATATATATATATATTATATTATATATATATATATACATTAATGGTTCGGTGCCGGTTCCCCGTCGGTTTGAATATCCCTAACCGAAACCGCCCCGTTTAGCATCCGGTTTTTCCAGTGCGGTGCACCGGAATTTTAAGTCTGTTCGGTGTTTGCCTGTTTCCATTTTTATTTTTCCGGTTCGATGTGCCGGTTCCGGATTTTTTTTCTAGCCCTACTCAAATGCATGCAGAAATGCTCAAATGCATGAGATTTATACACGCACATAGAGACACAAAAATTACCTGTATTTTATTTGTGTTTCAAATGAAAGTTAAATTCTAATAATTCTTACCTGGACGATTGGACAACAATTCACTTTAAAAATGTATACTCGCGGTTCCAAATTGTGTTTTTTGGTGGTAAATCTAACTTTGTATTCTTACTTTGGGATTTATAAAATTTAAGATTTTTTTCTTTTTCTCCATCCTCGCCCATAGAATGGTTATAAAGTGTAGTTATTAAATGAAGTGTTTTTTAGATTTCTTTTGAGAATCTGAATAATTATGATTAACATTTTAATAAATAAAAAAAGGAAAATCATTAAAAAATTAGGAAAAATTTGAAAAATATGGACGAAGTTTGTCAATTCACTAAAAATCATGGGGATATGTTGTGATAAATTAGGGGCAAATGCAAGTCAAAATCTTCATTATTCGCATTTGGTAATGGCAAAAAAAAAACAATTTGTCGAATTTTGGAATTTTAATATATATTTTTAAAGTTCGAATTATTATTTTTATCCAATCACTTAAAGTAGCGCGCGATTATTACAATCCATTTTTCCTTTTAAAAAAATTACACTATACCCATGCTAAAGACATTCTCTATTTTGACAAATTTCAACTACTGATTAATGACAAATTATAATACTGATTTACTGTATGAAACCACCAACAATAGAATGTTATCTTCCTACATATTCTTCTTAATAATTAAATTTATATTTTTATCAAATTAAGTTAACAAAAATTAAACTTACAAAATATTTCAAAGTGGACACCATTTTGGAGAGGTAGGAAGTAAATACATGACTTAATACAATTTATACTTTTATAATTCAATTATACCCCTCTGTCTGGAAATTTAAATTCCACCCTTAAGATTTCGTGTTTCCAATTGTCACACGTGGTAGAGTTTAGAGCTCGCGTAATACTGAGTTTGAGTTGGATTTATTAGATGGGGTAAAATTTGTGGGCCTCTACATAGAGTCAAAATTTATCATTTTATTTAGTTAGCTTTCCAATATTGAATATAAGTTTGACTCATATTTTAATTAAAAAAAGTAAATTAAATGGCTCTTACTTAATAATATAATTAATTCGGTAATATAATTAATTTGGTCATATTGATAAAAATGAGGTGGAGGATGAGAGACACAAAATATATGATTAAAATATTAAAGTGTTAAACTCATTTTCAAACTTGTCAACACGAGACTAACAGTGAGAGTTACACGAGATTAACAGTGAGATTTTCACGAGATGAATCTCATTCTCACCACTGAAACGTCATACATGACCTCGTTCCATTCTCATCCCGTGCCAGTGAATCGATTTCAAATTCGCCATTAAAGATGATCTTAGAATCTCTTCGGTCTTCCAAGGTATTAACTTTTTTTTATAAAAGAATACATAGATATTAATTATAAAATGCATCATAAATTTTATCAATTTTATTACAAAATATATTAATATTTTTTCATATTAACCCGTGTACGATACTATTTGTAGGGGTGAGCAAAAATTCAAGGAATTCCGGTTCCGTCCGGCCAGCTTCCGGTCAAGTCCCAGTCTCAAAATCTCGTTCCTGGTGGGACCGGGAGCGGGACTAAAATTAAAGTCCGGTCAACAATGGGACCGGGAGTATGACTTAACCTCATTTCTCGGTCTCGGTCCCAGTCCCCAATATATATATATATATATATATATATATATATATATATATATATATATATAACAAATCTAAGTGACTTCATGATTATTGATAAATTTGTTTAACTCAATTTGTACTCGCTCTTTAGATTTATTTTATTTATTACTATTTCGAACTTAGCATATTTTTTTTTGAAAAAAAATGTTATATATTAGATATTGTATAATTTTAATCTGGGAAAAAGCGGCTATATAAAAAAATGGCGCTCAGATTTGTGAAATTTAAAAAAATTGTATAATTCATGATGGTTTTAATAGAAATAAATCAAATAATTGGTGAAAAAAATTAAGAAATCGGGACTAAAAATTTCCCCGTATCGGTGGGACTGGGAGCGGAGCAAATCTTTGCTCTCGGTTACAACCGGGACCGGAACAAAACTTTGCTCAAATGACGGGGATCTTGGTCCCGCTCACCCCTAATTATTTGTACATATGTATGATCTTGATCCAATACAAGGTTGTGCAAGAATCCCCATACTCTGTAGTTAAAGAAAACGTACCTCTTGCCAAAAGCGACTCGACAGGTGATAGAACTGGTAAGAGCCATGAGAAACTCGCTCAAGTTAACAATTCGGGACTGAGAAGAAAAAGAAGAGATGTTCTGGATCATTCTAGAGACTTCTTCTCGACGAATGGGGTACGAAGACTGCACCTTCTTGGAGCTAAACAGATGAACAACGCAGAGTTTCTTGAGCTCTCTAAAAGAGTCGTTGTAAGGTGACAAAGCCACGTCGGATCCATTGTAAGAAAGCCTTTGCTGGCCAACCAAGGCTGGCCTGCTACAGAAGTTGTGATCCTGTGTTTTGAGGAGCTCCTTGGCCAGACTCGCTGATTGAATCACCACCACTTGTTTTGATCCCAATCTCAGGGACAGGATCGGGCCGTAGATCTCGGCTAGCTTGGACAAGTAGAGGTGGGGGGTTGAGGGATCGAACTGGAGCAGGTTTCCGATGATGGGGAGGCCTTTGGGTCCAGGAGGAAGATTGTATTTTTCAAGTTTTTTCAGATATCGGAGAATGACAAAGAGGAGAGAGAAGCATGCAAGGAGGATGACAGATAGCATGTACATGTCTTCGGGATTGCATGCGATGCTCAGAGTTTGTTTTGTTTTGGTATCATTTATCTCTTAGCTTCGTGCTGCATTGCTACTTATATACAACTCCCTCGTGTCGATAATGATGCTCACTATCGATGGTATTTATCCAAAAACTTGTTGGGATATGAGTTATGACAAATATGGTCTGTGGGGATCACCTATTTTCCAACATTTTGGACGTTTCTGCCAAGAACCGGTAAAACATGTGATAAGATCAAAATACTCTTGGCTTTCTTCTGAGGTTTGTTCGGTAGAAGTGAAAACACTTTTTAGAACTTTTTCCAATTTTTTAGGGTTTGGTGCAAAAAAAGTTCGGAAAATAATTTTTAATTTTTCTATAAAGGAAGGAAATTGATTTTCTTTGATCAACCTAGAAAAAAACATTTTCCACCCTTGATTGTTGGATCTATTTTCACAAGTAACTCTACTTGAAATTTGAGGTCGAAATTCAACATCAATAGTTTTGCTCGAAATTTTGTAATACGATAGATTAGATTGAAAAAAGCTCAAATATAAGTTTTTACCTCAAAATATTTTTATCTGATAATATTTATCGCGATATATATCACAATTTTTTGCCGCTAAAACTAATTGAAGCTTTAAAAAATTCAAATTTAACTATTTGAATTGAAACTTTGATTTGATAGTATGAACTAAAAAAAGCTTAAATACGAATTTTGAGCTCCAAATATTTTCATTTGGAACATATATCACCACTTTTATCGATATTTTTTTGTAGTTAAATATGACTGAAACTTAAGATCAAAATTCAATTTCATCGGTTTGTCTCGAAACTTTACAATACGATAGATTTATGATTAAAAAAAAGCTCCAATATGAATTTTGAGCTCCAAATATTTTTATTTGTAACATATATCGCTGCTTATGTCGACATATATATTCATTTTCCGAAAAATGATTTGTCTCCTACCAAACAAGGGAAATTTAATTTAATATGGAAAATAATTTTCCATGAAAATACATTTCTCCTGAAAAACGATTTCTTCTGAAATCATTTTTCTTCCAACCAAACACAATCTAAATTTCTCTTTAGATCTCTACCACTAAGCTCTCTCATTCTCTCTTCATCATCTCCCCCCCCCCCCCAACGTACACATTGCCCTCCATCATCGAAGAACACACATCAAAAAGCTCCCATCTTTGCCAAATCATCAATCTCCATTCTCCCCCTCTTTCTGTCAACTCAAAAATCTAGAAAAAAAAAAACTTTACGTTTTGGACCGTGCATGATAACCATCTTGACTTAAGATGGTTAATAATCATCTTGAATGGTCCACATTTCACATTTTTGTAATTTTTTGTAATATTTTATTTAATAATTATATAAACTTATCAATTATAATAATATATTATTTATTATCTAGGTCAAAAAATATAATAATAGCCTAATTTTATCAATCATAGTAGAAAATGTACATTTTATGCATAGTTTTATATTTATGAAATAAATATAAATAAAAAATTATTTTTAAATTATTTATAAGTTGTAGTAACCCTCAAAGTAATGAAACATTCCTTAATAATAATGGTTTAAAAACACTTAAATTTAACTTTATTAGTTATTTAGGGAAATACAAGATGGTTAATGGCCATCTAGCATGAAGATGTTTATCATTTTGCTTGCGTTATTATCTTACAAGATGAGAAAGAATCGAAGATCTCTTCTTCCCTTCTCCAACTACTACCGTTATGTTATCCTATTTGAGGGATATTCAATGGTTTGTTCATAGTTGAATTACTCCATCTCCAAACTATTGCATTTCTTGACCTTGTCTGATATTGTTGGTGAACCTAGTTGTTCTTCCACTAACTATGATTTCTAAATTAGCAAAATGCGCCCAATTTTCTACCTCCATCTCCACCACCATGGACCTCTATTGATGCCCTGCTTTGGGTTTGATACAATGATACTTGTTCTGTTGGGTGTGAAGACCAATTTGTTGGGAGTAGCGACCAAATATGAAGAAGGAGCGGAAGAAGGAAGATGATCGAAGGAAAGAAGCGCTGCGAGTGCCCGGCACACGCTGCCAGCGCCTAGTCCAGATGGACGGACGTGTCGCACGCTGCCAGCGTGTGTGACCCGCTGCCAGCGCTTGAGGGCGCTACCAGCGCTTGATGGCTTCCGCGTGTTATTTTTGATGGGTCGTGATCGATTGATGGCCCATGATTGTGTTTTTCCTTGCGACGACTATTTTTCTAGGTTGTACCCTAGGGATTCCGGCCTTCTATACCTTCTAGTATATATTGGGGTCAGGTTCTTCTTATGATATACAACAATAGCAATTGGAAAATTTTTTGTTCTTTGTTTCCCAAATTTTCCATGTAGTTTTCCTTTGGAAGGGAAATATCTTGATTTCTAAATCTTCTACATTACTTATTTTCTCACTATGATATATAGATCATGATTCCTCTACCATCACATGTACCATTTCCTTAAAGTTAACTAAGAATTATTTGATGGGGGAAATGAAATGTTCTTTTACTAGTAATGATTCTTGTGTAACAATTACTTTCGTAAGGGGAAGGAGTATTTAAAAAAAATGATAAAGAAATGGCTATTATCAATAAGAAAATGAGTAAAATGTGGTGCACACAAAATTGAATTTAAATAGAATGATTTTGTTGTTCCATATAAATTTGTGAACTTACAAACTTAACCCTTTGTTCGTTTTGAGTAACAGTATAAATTAAGAGGGAGCTATGCTATTTCTCATGTCATGTTTTTTTAACCATTTTTAATGATGACAAAGGGGGAGAAGAATGTATTGGTGGTAAGTATAAACATGCGCTAAGGTATGTATATCTATAACACTTCATACTAGCTATTGGTTTTATGAAACATGTAATAATTTTGATGATAACAAACGATAAAATAAGTTTTATATATGAGGTTGAACATTAAAATGTTTTAATTACTATGTTACTCATATATAATACTTATGATGGTCCAATATATTAATAATTTTAGAATATTTGTTTGGGCCATGTTATATGAATCATATCACACTAAGAGAGTAACTTTATGTGATAACATATTTGATTGGACAAATTTATAATATGATAATCTTGATTAATATTGAAACTAATAATAAGTATGGATATTAATTTGATTGATTTGATCATAATTATATTATATCATTCAAGTGTTTTTAGACTATGGTTAAAATGAATAATACAATTAGAACTTGAAAAATAGAATATTGAATAATGGATTTGTATGGTGTAATACACGTGTGTAGTCAATGGTCATTCACTACAACAGAACAGGCCTATGGCGACCGTTAATATCGGTCGCAATGAGGCTCTATCGGTCGCAAGAAAGGGCGGGCGACCGATATCAGCGACCGATACGTATCGGTCGCTGTATATCCGTCGTTTTCCGAACCGAGCGACCGATATATATTGGTCGCCAAACTTGCGACCGATAAACGTCATCGCCACCGATACGTACCAGTCGCTAATCAGCGACCGATAGTGAGCGACCGATACTATATCGGTCGCTGTGTATCGGTCGCCAATTTGGCGACTGATACGTATCGGTCGCAGTTTTAATATTTTTTTTTTAAAAAATAATTCTTAATTGATATCGACTAGGTACTGATCATACTGTATTTGTTGAATTATCCGTCGCTGCTATTATTATATTATCCATATATATATATATATATATATATATATATATATATATATATATATATTCAGCTGCGTATTTTTCCACCTGTCAGTTTCATACATAACATAATTAAACATATATAATACTAAACATTCATGCATATGTTTCATAAATAAACTAAGTTTCATACAAACATATGTTTCATACTTAATATCCATACATATATATAATAACTAAAAGTTCGTAAGTTCAAGGTTGGGGAGGGAATTGCAGGGATCCTGACAAGTTCAGATATTGAGATGGGGAAGAAGAACTACCGCCTTGTTGTTGATGTTGGAAAACTTGTGTTAGTTAGCTTTGAAGCTGGGAGAGGGCGGATGAGTGGGCAGCAAGTTGATCACGCACAATGGCATCGGTGGACGGAGTTGCGCCGGCATGCCTTGACGAAGAACTACCCTGGGCGGGGGGTGGAGTATCATAGAAGTATGAGGTCGCACTCCCAAGACCATATACAGCTTGGTCTTTGGGTTTGTACCCCCCTGCCAATTGGAGGTACAACTCCCTAGCTTCCGGGGAGTTCTCCATTATGCCATGCTCCTCACACTTTTGGCGAAAGGTTTCCTGCAAACATTCATGCATAAGTAGCAAACACAATAAAAAAAACGGGCATAAAACATGCACGGTCGCACGCCGTAGTTCAAATTCAATGCAAACACAACTTTAAACATGCACGGCCACACGCCGGAGTTCAAACATAATCCATAAGACACTTTAAGCATGAACGGCCACACGCCGGAGTTCAAATACAATCCAAAACAAACTTTAAACATGCACGGCCACACGCCGTAGTTCAAATACAATCCAAAACACATATACTAAACATGAACGGCCACACGTCGTAGTTCAAATACAATCCAAATACACATAAAACATGCACGGCCACACGCCGGAGTTCAAATTCAAACGAAAAGAAACTTTAAACATGCACGGCCACACGCCGTAGTTCAAATACAATTCAAACACAACTTTAAACATTCACGGCCACACGCCGGAGTTCAAATTCAATCCAAAACACATATATTAAACATGCACGGCCGCACGCCGGAGTTCAAACATAATCCAAAAGACACATAATACAAGTACGGCCACACGCCGTAGTTCAAATATAATCCAAAACAAACTTTAAACATGCATCTATATATACATATTGTAGTATTGGTGAGGTACATTATATACAAGGCAACCAAGAGATCATGCATGCCAAGAATCAAAAGATCATATATCCACCCTTATGAGAATTATGTTGTGTAACGCCCCGGAAATTCAATTATAGATAAGTCAAAGTCAAACTAACGTTAACAGACAAAATTTAGCGGAAGACTCAAACTCTTATAGGGCGTTACTGCCGTATCCCCGAAGGAATACAAGGCGAGAAGGAAAACTACAACTGTCTGATAACGGTAAACCAAACTAACAACTCATACTTAGGAGTAAACCTCAAAACTAACTTCAAGTTTCTCATAAAAGAAAGGCAACATAATCAACGACTTCTAAACATGACGTCCTCACTTCTAATTCCCGTCCCCAGCATATAGATCTTCACCTGAAAACAAAACATTTCAAAAATGAGGGGGAAATCTCAATAATGTCTACCCCTTAAGTTAAAAACAAGTTAAGTTCATTTCAATTCATTTGAGGGAGAGGGAACAAGTCAAATCATTTCACAAACCTTTAAACCCTTAACTGTTTTCCTGAACCCAACCAATCCGTATTGTATTATGCAGGCGGGATATCAAATCCCATAAGGTAACATCGCCTACCAAAGGCATCAAGAACATTCGCCTACCAAAGGCATCAAAGATCATCTATCCTATATCAGGGATGAAACCCTGATCTCTTGACACATAACCCATACAGGATACCAAACCTGGTCTCAGGGTTATCGCCCGCAAAAATAATCGCCTACCAAAGGCATCAAACAATCGCCTACCAAAGGCATCAACAATCGCCTACCAAAGGCATCAAAAATCATCTATCCTATATCAGGGATGAAACCCTGATCTCCTGACACATAACCCATACAGGATACCAAATCCTGGTCTTAGGGTTATCGCCCGCAAAAATAATCGCCTACCAAAGGCATCAAAGAGTAAACCCGCTTAATGTTTCATTTTGAATTAATAGTAGCTTATGAAATCTCAGCTCACAGCCCTCAAGTCAAACCCAACCCAAGTTTATCAAAACCAATAATAAAACCATTAATAAAAGACCATCCAATTTCTCAACTCAATAAAATCAAAGCACAAACAAATACAATCAGTTATCCAAAACAGATGGTCACATTTCCACAAAAGTCCCCTTTCGGGATGCAATTCTCAAAACAAAATAGAAAACATTAAAACACATTTAAAGAGCATCCCAGTGGGGATTAAAGCATAGACATTACCTGGTCAACTTCACTTCACAGCTAAGACGAACACACTTGAGCTCACTAACAACGCGAATTAGCTCGGGCCTAAAATAAAAGTAATTATTCTAATCAAAACGCGCCCTTCGAAGTTAGTATTAACTACCTTCTACCTAACCCTCCCCTAAGAACACTATAGGTTCCTATCAATCATGGGTCTATACTTTAAATTACTTAACACATTTCAAGTAATCGTATAATAACACCAAGTAACCCTTTTCAATCAATAACACATTTATTAACAATTTCACATAACAAGACAGATCACAACATCCACATAAAAAGGGTCGAAACTTGACTTCCCGACATCCTATGTGTCTGGTTTTGGACTTTTCGGAAACCTCGGGATATCTACTAAAACGTTCATGTTGAACTCGAGACCAAAAACACGTCCTATTGTCCCTAAAAACGGTCATTAATCCAAACTGTCCAGACCTTACCTAGGTCTGGTATTCGGGGTATAACTCGACCTATACAACTTCAAAGTCCGATCCGTAAAATTCTTATGAAAGCTAACATCTAAGGGAACCTCCAGTTCAAAGGGTTCGATCAAAGGATGACTATATCTCTCATTGTGATCCGTTCTTTAGACCCTACAAAACTGTCATGCACCCGGTTCCCATATAATTGATTATTTCGGTTCTAACTTTCACCATTCGATCCCAGGTTCCCAATTTCGGCTTAAAACAGTAACTAAGGTCCAAGGTAATTAGTATAATCCATCTAAGGTCCAAACATCAACTTCCTACCATCCAAACCAAATTGTAAAACATGAAATCAACTTTAATATTTTCACTAACCCTAAAAGTATGCATGAAATAATAGTAATATTACCCTAACATGATTTATATATAATATACTATTTTAATCATATAGTGGCAGCTAAATCATCACAACTACATTCATAATTATTTACTTACAACAAAATTAACATCCTCATTTCCTAACAAGTTCATGCACATACCAAGTATGATAAAACAACAAGAACCAAGAATTTAGAACAACACAGTGGATTGCAAAGCTGAAACAAAAAAAAAGAGTTTTACATAAAGAGAGACACTGGCAATCTGGGTGCCAGCCAAGGGGATGATTCCGGTGAGAGTAGACGGTGGTCATCGGAGCGTAGGTGTTGGTGCCTCGGTTCGACAACAAGCGGCAACCACAAAAGTAGCGCGCGTGGCACAGCGGATGTCGGTCTCATGCTGCGTCTGGATGGCGACGACGGCGATCGGCGAAGGTGGTCGTCGACGTCGACGGTGGTGCCTGGGATCGATCGAAGACAGTAGCGACAGCAATCGCGGACGGCAGCGGCGACACGACAACGAATATAGCAACGGGAGAAAGGGATAGGGGAAAGAAGAAGGGAAGGAAACCGAGGGAGAAACGTGCGTGTTTGTGATCTAGGTTTTACAGCTATTAACTCTTAATCCACTACTAATCTCCCCCTTCCTAATTAAGCTAAATTCTAATCCAACTCAAACAAAGGAAGACGTCTGACCGACTAACAACACAATCCTAACAAACTAACAAAGTCAAATCCTACACTACTCCAACTAAGATAAACTTAATCACTACTAATAAAACTCCTAGCTAATCTTACTAGTTAATATTAAACTAATATTTATAATACTACTAACATCTCATACGTAAAAACATATAATAATGGTAATGCTAGTAATCTGCTAACAATCCTCATGTTATACTACTAATCCAAAACTAACAGTGATAAAGAGAACACGTAGCCATAAAATTAATTTAATAGTAGTAATAATAATCTAACAACAAACATCACATAATACTCCCAAAAATAATAATAATAATAATAATAATAATAATAATAATAATAATAACCCATAAATAATAATATTCAGATGACAATAATTATAATAATAATGAAGATAATAATAATAATAATAATAATAATAATAATAATAATGACAATAATAATAACAATAATAATAACAACACATGAAATTACAAATTTACCCTTACTCCTAAGCACATTCCCGTAATGTATAAAATTACTATCTTACCCTTGTTAGTCCCTCAACGATCCTACGAGCTCAAGTGTTAGCATAAATAAACACAAACGAATATTAAATAACAAAGTCAAACCTAATTTACTAACGACATCACGGTCAACATTCTTGGATTTTTCGGGGTTTTACATCATTACCCCCTTAAAAGAAGTTTCGTCCTCGAAACTTAAACTCCACACCAACGGTCTGCCAGACGGAACTAACGGTGGTGCTACCCAAAAAACTCCGGGTTTTACATCATTACCATCTTTAAAAGAGTTTCGTCCTCGAAACTCGATGCAGCTTATGTGTTGAAAGGGTATGAATACTTCGATCCTATCCCTTTCTTGGCTTCCCATGTGGCTTCAATTGTAGCATGGCTCGTCCATCACACTCTTACTAGAGTTGCGATCTTTCATCGTAGTTACCTATTTCTTCAATCTAGAATCTCCAGCGACCGCTCCTCGCAGATCAAGTCTTCTTTCAGCCTCCGAATTCTCATCGAACGTCTTTTTCTGCCACCAGGCCCTCCTCGGGATTATATTCCTTACCCACCTCGGGTTTCTAAGTCTTTTAGAGTAGCTAGGGTCTCGTGCTCATAGCAACGGTGGCGATAGTCCATCCTAAAATATCAAAAAAGACCAAGCATGCACTTATAACACAAAAGGAGACAAAGAAATAGACACATATCACATTCCCCCATCCTACACTCATCACTCCGAACGTAGTTGTAGACACCAAAAATGGGTCGAGCAGATTTTCAGCCTAACCTGGGGGTCGAGAAAATGAAGCTGCGGATTTCATAATTTCTGGGCCAAAAGATGTGGGTTGGCGCGGATTTTTGCAGTGTTGAGCCGAAATAGGTCTGCGCGGATTTCACTGGTTTGGGCCAAGAAGGGTAGATCCGCGCAGATTTCACTTTTTGGGCCCAAATTTTGGGTCGAATCCGAATTCAAATAGAATCCGAAAATCTGCGCAGATTCATTACCCGACCCAGTTGGTAGGAATCGCGCGGATTCTGCCCAGTCAACCGCAGGCAGTTTTCAGTCAACCAACTGCCGGTAGTTGCATGGGAGTGGCGCGGATTTGACGGTAACTGGCCAACCGCTGCCAATTTCTGGAGCTTATTTAAGGATCCGCGCGGATCCGGATCAAGGGTTGGCAATTTTTGGTATTAGGGGGGGTTTTCTGGGCAAACACATTTAACACCGACGAACGCAAGATTCAACCCGACGAAACATAAGGAAATCCGCGCGAATTTCCTTGACGAACCTTTCTCGGCCGCCTTGAATTCGCACATCCGACTCACGTTCGATCAAAAAACGGATTTCGACGACTATCTTTCAACCAGATCTGCGCGGATCGTAGGGGTATAATCCGCTGTTCTTTTTCCTTTTTTTGTTCCATTCGTATTTCATTCCATTTTGAAAGAATGTAACAATGTAGCTAATACGCCCCGCCCGCTGTAATTTTAGTTTTTTTTCCTTTTTTTTATTTTTTTTATGTGTTGAACTCTTTTTCTTTTTCGTTAATTGCATGATATTTCTTTCAATTCAGTGATAACTTCGTTTTTTTCTTTCCTTTCCAAAATGTAACCCGACTTAGTAAAGGCCGCTTCGGCGGGCAGTGCAAGGGCATCCCCCTACACCGACATCTTTACCCCCGAACTCATTTTCTGGTTCGAGACCGGAGTCAAAATTTCTAAGTTTTGTTAATTTTACTTTAAAATTAACTGGCGACTCCTTTATTTCTTTTTACCGAAAAGAGAAGTTTTTTTTTGGCTCGGGCGAGCACCGGACCCGCGCGGATCCGCACTTGCCTCGGCCCATTTTTTTTTCCTCTTTTTCAGCCCAGAATGGTTCGGATCCGCGCGGATCCAGGAACCATTTCGGCCAAAAAACTGACACCGAATCCGCGTGGATCCGGGCGAAGTTTTGGCCCAAATGGCTCCCGAATCGCGCACCGATGCCATTTAGGTGAAACGGGTCTGGGAATCCGCGTGGATCCAACCCTGTTTTCGTTTTTTTTTTCTTTCTTTTTTTAGTGTTCCTCTTTTTTTACCGACCATCGGAAATTAGTTTTTGAAAAGTTTAAGTTCTTTTATTTTCACCCCTTAAAAGATAAGCAACCCTACGTCGAATCGACCCTCCGTGGGGGACCGTGCCCTCCGGGGCCGCGGGCCCTACAGTGGCGACTCCACTGGGGACTTATAAGAGGGTAAAAACTTGAAAAGTCGGGTTTAGTTTTTTTTTTTAAAAAAAAAAGTTGTCACGTTTTTTTTAACTTTAGGCATTATTTGCATCTCACGGGCCTTCCCCTTCGTTGGGCACACAAGGTACCGTTTAGGAAAGTCCTTACTTACCATTTTGGGAAAAACATTAACCATTCAACTCAGGTGGGTCCAACTTAGACCTTCACCGAGCCGGTGGTTGTTTTTCCCCCTCGTGCCATACTCCTTAATCCACTTGATTAAAAGGAGCAACCCGGGGGTATTAACCTTCCATGCACCCCATGGAGGCCAAATACCCGGGACACGAGTTAGGAGCCGGTAGTGAATCGACCCTTAAACTCTAAACGTAGGGCCTTGGTTAGGATTGAACTGCATTTGTATGCTATGTGTTTTTCCCTATCCTCGAACTCGAGACCATGCAATAGTGGTTAGAGGAAAAAGTTAAAAATGAAGTCTTCTTTCATCTTTTCTGTTCTGTGTGACGGACCTTAGTTTAGGCCCGACAGTAGGCTTGAGCCCAAATCGCTGATTCTGTGTGCCTGCCATCGACAGTGCCTAAATTGGGAAGGTCGGTGTCAGTCACTGGCCCACATAGACTCAGATCCAGAATCCGCGGATTCCGGCCTGGGCCGGTCATGGTCCAAGTTCTTCCGGTTTGTTTTCTTTTCTTGTTTTTTTAACCGCATTCAGGGCCCGTGTAGGCTCGAGCCTGAAAATCGCGGACTTCTGTGGGGCTCGGTCATTGGTAGGCCTGAATCAGGCTATCTTTGTGTTAGGTGTCGGTCGTTGTTTTTTTTTTTTTTTTTCTTTCTTGTTTTGTGTTTGGCTGGGATCTGGGCTTGGTAGTAATTTTGAGCCCAGAAAATCCGCGCAGGCCTCACTGGGCGCAAGCCCAAGGGATCCGCGGACTCTGGAGCTCGGTGGGCTGCACCCAGTTAAGTCGTCTTGGGTCTTCGTTTGTGTTTGTTTTTTTTTTCCCTTTTGCATAGAATCTTGGTGTTTCGAGTCCGAAATACATTTGGGCTGTCTAAAGTCGTTGGGCCTCATGAGATCCATGCGGATTTTTTGAGCGGGCCTACCCTTTGTGTGGTCCAAATGGGTTTCTAGTTCATTTAGTCCGCTAGATTGATATGTTTAACCCTTATGAGAGGCCTGAGTTCTTTCTGGATTCGGTCCGATAAGGTTTAAACATGTTATCTCGGGCCTGAGTCAGCATTCTGCATAAGAGTTTTATTTGGGCTTCGCATATAGTCTTGAGCCTTATGGATTATTCGGAGTTCAAATAGAATTCTTCATCCATGCATGTTGTGTCTTTAGGAGGGCGTTGAGCTGAGTCTTTGAATTCCTCCACCTTTTCAGGACAGGATAGGTTGGTTTCGGGTTTATCAACGGGACGAAACCGGGCGTTTGGAAACTTTCGATATTCATTACGACAGTAACGAAGACCGGGTATCATCTGAGGTAACCAATCCAGAGGCGACTGACGAAGGGACATCTGAGGGAGTAGTTGAGAGTTTAGTGATTGATCCATCTGAAACCATGTCAAACCCAAATGATGACGGCAGCGGGGGTCAACCACACAGTGATGCTGGGGAGGAAGCTGTTCCGCCACCACCACCAGCTCCAAATACTGACTTGGAGCAATTAACCAATGTGATTCTAAACATGCAAGTTTCAATGAACGCTCAACTGGAGGCGCAGAACCAGAGAATCGACGCTGTTGTCCATGCCATGGAGGAGGCAAAGAACTCAAATGTGAAGAATCCTCCCACGGGGGAAGTCGATCAATCTGGCAGGGAGAAGGATGGATCAGTCCACGGGGTCTCAAATTCGAGACTAGATCGCATCGAGCAGATGTTGAAGGAATCTACTTTGTTCAACAACCAATTTATGAATGATGTCGGTTTTACACCGGTGCCTCGGGGAAGGCTTCCCCCTAAGTTCAACATGCCAGACATTAAGTTCCACGGTGTTGAGAGCCCTCATCAGCATGTGAGGAACTTTCTAGGGGCGATGACGTCAAGGGGTAGAGGAAGACATCTATCACATTATTTTTCCTGGACTTTGGGACCTGATGTTAAAATGGTACAACACTCTCACCCACCAAGACTACACAATGGAGTTTGCTTTGCAAGGAGTTCTTACATCGCATTCTACAATGTAGACATGCCATACTTTAAGGGACATGGAATTAGTGAAGCAAGAGGAGAAAGAATCTTTCTCCGACTACTTTGCTCGGTGGAGATCAAAGGCACTCAAATGGTGGACCGACCATCCAAGAGCACCAAGTAGACATGCTTATTAGAACTCTACAACTCATACAACGCTCATTTGAGGTTTCAACCCCTTAAAGATTTCGCTACATTAAGACTGGCCGACTAAGATAGAAAGTGAGTTTGCTAAGGGAGTTGCAGAATCAAATGGAAGAACACCTATACTAACAGAAGTCGGCCGCCCATCGGCATCCAACAACAAGGAATGATGTGAATGCCCTACAACGCTACAATCGAATACACCCTATAGACACTACGCACGCCAAGCCTTAGAGCGCCTCTTAAGCAAGGGAATGATTACTCTTCCCGACTTAAGGCCGAGCCAAAAGAGAAGCCACTAATTGGGACGCCAAGTTCTGCAAGTACCATAGGGCTCGAGGGCACGATACCGAAAGGTGTTTTACTTTGAAGAACAGGATGGAGGAGATGTTCAGGTCAAAACAGCTACCTTTACCAAGGCAAAGACAAAACCTAGCAACACAAACAATCCACTAGGTTCACCGCATATACACGCCGTGTTTGAGGAATGCGAATGGGATCCCTGATTTCATTATCGATGCAAAGAAGTCAACTTACATCATGCATTACTTCACAGAGGGCCATGAGGTCAACGGTTTATGGGTTAGTGACGAGGAAGATGTCTATGGTGAGCCTCATGCTGAGAAGGCCGCGGACAACTTTTGGGATTCTGATGGAGACGAGGACTTTTGGGGAACAGCAAAGTCCGGAGAGGTCAAAACCCCGGATGTTACTTTCCTAACAAGGTCAGGGCGCCATAATCATCAAGGAGGCCCTTCCCAAGTCCAACCTCAAGACAAGGGGAAGGAGAAGGTAGGAGAGGTGGTGATCCCCGTTCCGGAGGAGGATTTGATGTTAAAGCAGTTGAAGAGATTGAAGATGGATGTTACGGTATGGCAATTGTTGGCGGCTTCACAAAAGCACAGGCAAGCCCTGATCGAGGCTTTGAGCAAGTTAGAAGTATCCCCTGAAACTACACCCGAAGAAATAGTGTCTTTTGTCACATCTGGCAGGAGTACTATAACCTTCGGTGATGAGGATTTACCCAAGGAAGGTCTTGCACACAACAAGGCCTTGTACTTGACCGTTGGATGCGCCAGTAAAGTGATACCCTTAGTATTGGTGGACAACGGATCTGCGGTGAACATTTATCCATGGAGGACGGCACAGAAGCTGGGGATTCAATCCCATCAGCTTACCCAACAGGCCATTCAGCTAAGGGCCTACGATAATACTCCTAGACGAATTTTGGGTTCAATTCTATTACCGATTACTATGAACACAATTTCTAGCAATGTCGAGTTCTTAGTGCTAGACATTCCGGCATCATTTAACCTTTTGTTAGGACGCCCTTGGTTGCACGCACAACAAGCGGTGTCATCTACTCTACATCAGAAGGTGAAGATGATGGTTAAGGGGCAGGTGGTAACAGTCAAAGGAGAGGAGTTAGCAGCTGTGATTACTTCAAAGAAACCTATGATCGAGGTAGAACACAACTCCAAGGACGAGGAGTTCCACCATTTCGATATCGTAGCTACCTTAGAGAAGGAAGAAGCACCTTTGGACTTCGATCCTTATTCCAACAGGAAGGTGAACGCAATTTTGAAGCGACATGGATACTTTCCCGGTTTACCTTTGGGAAGAAGAGCTCAAGGGCCTACATCTTTTCCCTTGACTCAAGGAGGGAGCTACCACTTTGGTTTAGGCTACATTCCAACAGAGGAAGAGGGGAGATTAGCTAAGAAGGTTAGGAGAATTAGGAGAGGTGAGCCAATACCGCTTTATAGCATAAAGCCGTATCCACTCACGCTTAATGGCCAGTTCATGAGGGAAGGAGATCATTTCCCTTACTTTGGTTTTCCGGAGCCCTACTATTTGAAGAGCAAGGGCATCTTAGTTCCAGGTTTAGAGATCTTCAACGACTGCATGCTACTCGAAGAGGAATTGTTCACACCGGCGAGGGAGAATAGGACCCCACTAGAATGGACTCATCTAGCAGGGAATAACATCTTTGGAATGTTGTTTGGTCAAGAGGCACAGAGAGAGGAGAAACCTGTGGAGGCACTTTCCTTAGCCCTATCAAGCATGGATTTCGATCCTACTAAGCTCATCGCTACATGGGGTCAGGAAACCAAGCAAGTTACCTGGGCGTCGGCCAAAGGAGACAAGGAGTTTGTGTTAGCTTTAGGAGAATCAGTGCTTGGGTCAGAGTCTAGTGTCAATCCTGTTGTTGTTCCTTTTACTGAGTCTATCTTAGAGTCAGTTTTTGAGCTCAATCAGTCTGTTGCATCTACTTCTGGAGGGTCTGTCGAGTCGTCTATTGATGTTCTTGCTTCTGAATTCAATGAAATGAACTCATTTGCTTATGACTCTTCTTATCCCTCACCCCTGAACTGCTTTGTCTCTAATGAAAATAATCAAGATGCTGTAAACGAATCAAAAATTCCTAAAGATTTTTTAAAAGCCGTAGAGGAACATGAGAATCGGATTTCCGTAATTGAAGAAACTATAGAAGTCAACCTAGGTACACCCGAAGAGCTTAAATTAACCAAAATTGGGAAATTTTTAACCATCGGGGAGCAAGAGCACTTTACTCTTCTCTTACGAGAATTCGTAGATGTCTTTGCCTGGTCATATCAAGATATGCCCGGTATAGACAGGGAAATAGCTGAACACAGAATTCCACTTTACCCTGACGCTAAACCGGTTAAACAGAAGCTTAGGCGAATGAAACCGGAGTGGGCGTTGAAGATTAAGGAGGAGGTCGAGAAACAGCTGAAGGTAGGCTTCATTAAGGTGTCAGAGTATCCGCACTGGATAGCTAATGTAGTCCCGGTTCCGAAGAAAGATGGGAGAGTTCGGATGTGTGTGGATTTTAGAGATTTAAACAAGGCAAGTCCGAAGAATGACTTTCCCTTACCTCATATCGATGTTTTGGTAGATAACACCTGTGGGCATGCCCTCCTTTCATTCATGGATGGGTATTCGGGTTATAACCAGGTTAAAATGGCAGAGGAGGATATGGAGAAGACGACGTTCATCACACATTGGGGTACATTCTGTTATGTAGTGATGCCATTCGGGTTGAAAAATGCAGGGGCGACCTATCAAAGGACAGCCACCACATTGTTGCATGATATGATGCATAAGGAGGCAGAGGTTTACGTAGACGACATGATCATCAAGTCCGTTGACCGTGACACACACTTAGATAGCCTTTAGAAGATTCTTTCATAGGTCATGAAATACGAATGAGGTTGAACCTCGTATGTGCTTTGGAGTGACGCTGCAGGTTATTGGGTTTTGTAGTGAGCTCTAGGGGAATCGAGGTTGATCCAGCAAAGATCAAGGCGATACAGGAAATGCCACCGCCTAAGACAGAGAAGGAGATAAGAGGTTTCCTCGGACGATTGCAGTACATAAGCCGGTTCATTTCGAAGTTAACCATGATTTGCGACCCTATATTCAAGAAGTTGAGGAAAGGGGTCAAATCTGAGTGGGATGAAAAATGCCAAGCAGCTTTTGACAAGATTAAAGAGTACTTGGCTAATCCGCCTGTCTTGGTTCCACCAGTATCTGAAAAGCCTTTATTGTTATACTTAACAATCACTGAGTCGGCAATGGGGGCTATGCTAGCTCAAAGATACGATGGCGAAGAGCGAGCAATTTACTACTTAAGCAAGAAGTTTCTAGAATATGAGACCCGGTACTCCAACATTGAGAGATTGTCCCTTGCCTTAGTTTGGGCAACAAGGAAATTACGTCACTACGTGCTTTCTCACACCGTGCATGTGACTGCTTTCATGAATCCTCTCAAGTACCTGATGGAGCAGACACTGGTCAATAGTAGAGTAGCTCGGTGGATGGTTATGTTATCGGAGTTCGACTTACAATTTGTTCCACAAAAAGCCATAAAAGGAAGAGTAGTCGCAGATTTTTTGGCAGATTTACCTGTTGAGGAGGCTAGTGAAGAAAAGTTAGATTTTCCCGATGAAGAAGTATTTCAAACACAGAAAGAAACATGGGAAATGTATTTTGATGGAGCTTCCAACCAAAGTGGATATGGTGTAGGAATCATTCTGATTTCACCTGAAGGAGCACATACTCCTATCTCCGTAAAGTTAGACTTTGAGGCGACAAATAATGTAGCCGAATATGAAGCGTGTATCATTGGCATGCAGGCTGCCGTGGAAATGGACATAAAGTGCATAAGGATATTTGGTGATTCGAGCCTTATAATAAACCAGGTTTGCAATAAGTGGAAGGTGAAGAACGAAGCTTTGGCACCCTACCAGGCTTACGTAAGGGATTTAGCAGAACACTTTGATCAAGTAGTGTTCACTTATTTACCTCGGGAGCATAATGAGTTAGCTGATGCATTAGCAAAGCTGTCATCCTTGCTAAATATCCCGAGAGGAGTTGTGTCTATGCCGATATGCATAGAGAGAAGAAGTCAACCGGCTTATGTTTATTCTTTGGAAGTTTGTGAGATAGACTCGACTTGTTGGTATTATGACATCTACCAATACCTCACCAAAGGGGTTTACCCTGAGGATTCTACCACAAGATCACAAAGAGCAATTAGACTCTTAGCGTCGCAGTACTGTTTGATTAAGGATCAGTTGTACAAGAAGACGGACATGGGTATCAATTTGCTTTGTTTAGAATAGAGTGAAGCTCAGAACTTGATGAAGGAAGTTCATGGGGGAGAATGTGGCCTGCATATGAATGGACGGATGTTGTCCAAGAAGGTTCAAAGGATGGGGTATTACTGGTCGACTATGGAGGCTGACTGTCACGATTATGTAAAACGGTGCTACAAGTGTCAAATCTATGCAAACTTGCAACACCAACCCCCGTCATTTTTAACTACATTAACCTCACCATGGCCATTTTCAGTTTGGGGCATTGATATCATAGGAAAGGTTACTCCTAAAGGAACGGGAGGGCACGAGTATGTGCTTGTAGCTATTGACTACTTCACAAAGTGGGTGGAAGCGGCATCCTATGCAAAACTAACTTCTAAGCACGTAGCCAAATTCATACTTAGAAACATAATATGCCGTTATGGGGTTCCACACGAATTGATAAGTGATAATGGGGTTCACTTCAAGAAAGAGACGGCGGAATTGTTAGCAAAATACAAGATCCAACATCATAGATCTTCGGTATATCGACCTCAGACCAATGGAGCGGTTGAGGCGGCTAACAAAAATCTCACTAGGATAGTAGAGAAAATGGCTTCTTCTTATAAGGATTGGCCTGATAAACTACCTTTTGCCTTATGGGGTTATCGAACTTCTATTCGTACATCCACCGGAGCAACTCCTTACTCCTTGGTATACGGAATGGAAGCGGTATTGCCAGTGGAGGTAGCAATACCGTCATTACGGATTATAGCGGAGAGTCAGATTCCGGAAGCGGAATGGGCTAGGGCTAGGTATGAAGAGCTAGTCAACATCGATGAAAGGAGACTCAGAGCCATGCACAATGTCCAGATATACCAGAGTCGTGTGTCCAGGGCATTTAATAGGAAGGTCAAACTAAAGGACCTTGGAGAGGGTGACATGGTTTTGAAGGAGATACGGGCACCTATTCAGGACCCAAGAGGAAAGTTTAGGCCCAATTGGATGGGACCTTACGTCATAAAGGAAATTCTTCCCGGAGGGGCGGTAAGATTAGTAGATCTGGAAGGGGAAGAATGCGTTCAGCTGACAAACTTAGATCAACTTAAGAAGTTTTATGCATAAAGAGTAAACGTGGACATAGCAACTGGTAATCAAAACCAGCAACTATCCTTATAAGAATCAGCTACTGGCCCATTTGTCCAGCAACTGATTTACTTTTCTTGAACTACGATGGCCTGATTCCGCACATTGTGGATACGTAGGAAGCTTTTCTGAAAAGCCCGGCCCCAACAATTAAAATTTCCCTAATTTTGACTTTCTGTTTTAAAAGCAACATTGAACTCTCGCGGGTTCAATGACACTTGAAATAAAACATAAGGCTCGAGTTTTCAAAAATCCAAGTTCCAGGAGATCTTCGCGGATCTCCAGATGTCAAAATTGGATTTTTTGATTTTAAGTTTTCCCGGTTCATTTCAATATTAGGCCTTGAACCCTCACAGGATCCGCGCGGATTCCTGTGGGCTCAATCCTCGCTTTGTATACAATTTTGACCTTTATACAAATTCACTCAGAATTTCGTACAACTGAGGAAATCCGCGCAGATTTTCTCGTTTCGAGCCTAAGATACTCGTATTTTATTTTGGAGCCGTTTTGGGCCAAATCCGCGCGGATTCCTCTATTTTCTGGGCCAAAGATTCTTCGGTGATTCTACGCGGATTTATGTTTTGACCTGAAAATACTTGGTTTGAGAGCAACTCAGGTTAGATCTGCGCGGATTCATGTTTTTTGGACTTCCTTTTGTTTTCAAATTCTCGCGATCAGATACTCAAAATACTCACTAATATTTTCGGCGCTTTGAAGCGAGTCATGCGATTTCACCTTTCCCCGGCTTGTTTTCTTTTTCTCTTTCTTTCTCTTTTTTAGGTTTCCTTCGTAATGCAAAAGTCTGTGCGGATTTTACATTATTTTGAGGGGAATTAATTTTTTTTTATGTGCAGAAGTTCTCGCGAATTTCACATATATGGTAGAAAATTCTAGGGAATTTCAAGAAATATGATTCTTTATTATTATTTCCAAACAGCAAAAAGAAAGAGCATGCAAATTTATAATTTGCTACTCAAACGTTCATCAGCATCTAAAAAAAAAACAACAAACAAACAAACAAAACACACTAAAAAGAAAAATACAAATTTAAAGGCAAGCAGCATCAGTCTCTCAGTCCTGTTTAAGCTTCTTCTCAGCTTCAGGAGCAATACTAGACCTTGACCCTTCACCCTGTGAGGAGGTTCTTCTTGGCCTCTTCTTGATGTTCGAGTCACTGGGGGCTTTCTCTTTACTTTTCCCAGTTGTTTCTGTAACTTGCTGATATGGAGGGTCGTCAGGCCTAAGTTCCCTGATTACCACGGGCCTTTCCCTAGGACGTATTGTAGTAGTTGGAGGGCGAGTCCTAGTTGACAATGGGTCAATTCCTCTTCCCTCTTGCTCTTTTAGCCGTTTCTTGTGAGGATCGGCCTCGATTATCCATTGGCACGCCATAGATACATATGTGCTTCCTCCCGCTGAGGAACAGGGTAGGTCTGCTCATCCAAAGAGTCTTGCAGATCGAACGTTAGAAGCGTCGTTGGTGATGGCTTTAGGGTCAGGAGGAATGCAGTCTAGTGAGGGGATCCATTGCTTCCTTCTGATTTGACGCTTGGCTCGCTCAGGGAAGTAATAGGTTGTATGTGTTAAGCCCACAACTCTCACGAATGGGCATCGATGGTCGACGGTGACTACTTCTCTTATTCTCCACCAGGTAATGTGCCACTTGATGATCATTTCTTCGATGAACCATTTCAACCACTTGTCCGTCGAACGTTCCTTGTGTTTGCGGGTACGTTGGCAAAATTGGGTCATCCGGAAGGTAGCCTCATTCTTTGGGGGCGCCAAGAAGCGGGTATGCTCCATCAACCATATCTGCAAAGAAGAAGAGAATTAGATGCCGGGATAAATCAGGTTCACGCGGATTTTCAGGGACGGAAGTCCGCGCGGATTTGTGAACAGTAAATTGGGGTAGGTGCGAAATCCGTGCGGATTTCGGAGAGTTGTAGAAAATTTTTACCTGAAGCAGCAGGGGGCTTCCTGAAAATTCGCCTTCAAATTCGTTACAAAGCCGATCCAGGCACAGGATAGTCTCAGCTACTATCATCGGTGCTAGATTTTGGTCGTCGCGGAGGCTTTCGCTAATATTGATCAAAGAAGCAGGACCGCTGTCTGTGCCGCCATGGTAGAAGCAGAAGCCACCTAGTAAGCATAGGGTTAAGGCCCTAACTTTTCTCTCAACGTGTTCGTTTCTTTTGAACATGGAAATTAAGGGCAGAAAATTTACCCTTTCACCCTCTAAGATTTCCTCTAAGTCATTTCTTTCTAAGCCTAGGAGAGAAGTGTACCTAGGTGCGGTATTTTTGGAAGAAGTGGGGATGACTGGTTTGGAGGTGAATTTAAAGCCTAGTATTGCTCCAAATTCTTCAGGGAGAGGGCACAATTCCCTCTCCCCAAACCTGAACAGGTGGAGTTCAGGGTCCCAGAATTCAGAGGCAGCTCTAAGGAAATCCCACATTAGCCTTACTTGCCTAAGGCTAATTAGGGTGTACAGGTTGTATCGTTTCAGCTCTTCTTTCTCGGCAAAGGAAAGAGAAAGAATCCATTGGTCGAGTTCTTTCTGGAAAGACATATTTCGAAGGGAAGAAGAGATTGCGGAGATTTCTATAAAAGTTGGAATGCACAAGAACTCAGGAAGGAAAATGTGAATTTTTTGGGGGAAATCTGCGCGGATTTTATAGTACCAGAGTTAGGGGTGCGACGGAATTCCACAATATCAGTTTTGATGGGAATCAAAGACTCAATTGGGAGTTGCAATCTGATACAAAGTTTGCCCGGATTTGTTATCCGATTGTGAATAGGACTCAGCTTGTGCAGGTTCCGAATCAATAGGAATGGCGCGGATTTTTGGGCCTGAGTGTGTTGCAGGTTGGCGCGGGTTTGGCCCTGACTTTAGACCCAAAGAGGAAGGTGCAGGTCTCTGGGTCATAGTGGAATTACGCGGATTTCTGCTGGGCCGGGTCAAGTAATAGGCTGGCGCGGATTTTGATCAGATGTGGGTAAGTCCTGGCTGTCTACAGCAGGGATGGCGCGGATTTGGGCCCGTTCCTGGGGCTGGCGTGGATTTAGGCCCAACGCTGGGGGCTGCGCGGACTCTTGTATTTTCGGGATCGTATTGAATCTGTGTGGTCTTAGTAAGAACGTTTGTATATTTCCCGGTTTTGTTCGAAAGTTGTTTTGGGATGTTGTAAAAAACTTGATTGTCCTTGATAATTTATGGAATTTGTTCACTGACCACAGCTTCGCTCCTGTTTCTTTTTATGTTGCATTGCATATGGTTTTGGTTTTCATTTCTAAATAGATAAAGATAGGTGAATAAAATAAAGCTTTTTTTTTTTTTTTTTTACATAAGCATTGCATTCATGTTAAGCATTAATAGGGTAAGTTAAAAATTCACAGAGTCGATCCTCTAAGCATTATACATGGTCTCTCCCTCAATCATCTTCTTCATCGGATACCAAATCTATATAGGCGGGGCCCGATGGGCCGTAGTGTCGACCGGGTTGAGGTGTAGGGTTCTGCCCGGTGAGGAAGCTCCATCCATCGGCCGCCCAAGAAGAAGAAGGTTGATCTTGCTGATATCCTCCAGGAGTGAACTCATTTTGAGAAGAACTAGGAGCATCATATGTATGAACTCGTCCAGATTCGTCCACGTGGAAGGAACCCGGATAATGCCCTTGCAAAACAGGAGCTTGCAAGACCGGGGTTAAGCTCCAGTTATCACCGTATTCTTGTTTGACTGGTTCTTCTTTACCTAGAAAATATGAAGAAGCAGAGTCGAAGAAACCAGTGTTGCTTGAGGAATGCATGCTAGGAGTAGGGATTTCGGGTTGAGCTTCCTTGAAATATACCGGTGCTTGATGGAAATCACCTGACCATCTCCGTTGGGGGTAATCAGAATACCCTTGGGACAAGGACATACTGCCGAACATCTGATCCAACATAGAAGTATCGGAGGCACGTGTTCGGGATGACCCTCGAGCACCGGCAAAACTCATAGTACTGGAAGACCCGATAGAGTGATCGGTATCATCTTCGGGAATGAGAGGAATGCTTGGAACGTAACCATGAGACTGAGTTCCATAAGTAGTCATCCCGCCGCATTACTCGCGCCACACCGGGGCCTGCGCCAGGTGTCATATGAAAACCTCCTCCTCCCAAGTCGATGTCATAGTTGCTTTCCTCTTCTTCATCATCATCATCATGTGCATGGAAAGCAAGGGGTATAGCTCCGCCACCGCCCATGTTGTGGCCATGAGCATTGTTGTCTTCATCATCGTCATCGTCATTGTCGTCATCATCGGCATCGTGACCTCCTTGGCCCCTACAATGGTGGTGGTAATGACCTCCTCCTCGTGGTTGTCCTCTACCACGACCTCCACCACGCCGAGGCCCAAAACCCATTCGACGCCGATATCGTCTCTGCATGTCTTGAATTTCATCGCAGAGGCCGTATATAAGGGCAATGGCCTCCATGGTTTGTTCCCGACTCCACTGCAAGCAGTTTTCTTTTATAAGGATAAACAGTTGGACATAGGGTTTATTCATTACTTTGAAACTAAGGGTCTTACCCCAGGGCTGTTCGAGGACAAAGGGAGCTCGGGGCAGTTTCTACGACGACGTCTGAAACCAAGTGGGTTAGGGACTACTGGTGTTCCAGTGGCCTGCAAATTAACCAGGGTTAGTTACAACACAAGGGCGAAAGTTGCAAGGAGTTCTTACAGTACTCACCATGCGTCCCATGAGGCGTGGTCGAATGGATGCGGCATAGTTGGCCCCCATGATCAGCAAATTTCCAATGGGAATCCCCATGAGATTGAGTTCAAGTTCATCGAAAGTTAAGGAGCGGGGGTAGAACATCTTGGCCGGTGGATTGACTGGTACCAGCGGAGGCCATACATGCATGCATTGGTGGGTGACCCTTTCCCCGCAGTACCATATGAAAGTAAAAGGGCCTTCAAATAAGATCCTTCTGCAGTTGATGTCCTGTAATGTATCAAGGTCCGGAAGCTGATCTTCCGTAACCTCGTAAGCCGCCCAAGGGTCCAAAGCGCACTAAACATGCGTTAGTGGTGAGCTTGATAGTTTTAAAAGTCAGGTTGGAAGAAAAGGAAAGGTCATACCTGTCCTGGATTATTCAGTATGCCTCGGAAGAGCTCCAGATGCTCTACCCGACGTTTTCTAACCAAAGAAATCGTCGCTTCAAATAAGGGCGATTGGAAAGACATCACCAGCGTTAGATTGGGGGGACAGGCCCTCGAAGTATTCGTAGAACCATATCTGCAAAGAGTAGGAGTTAGTTTTCAAGCTACAAGCAGGTAGGTAGATGGCGAGGGAAAAGGAGATACCTCGATGACTTTCCACAAGCCAGACAGATAGGTGTTGTTCTGCTCGAGTTTTGATTTAGGGACCCGCACACCCGAACGGAGTCCCCGGAAGAGACAGGTATAAGCTGCCGCACCCCAAGCTAAGTTGGAGAAATTATCTAGTTCTGCCAAATTACCTAGATAGTGGAAAAATACACGACTACCACGGTCAGCAAAAATGGTAGTACACAGGAAAATGGCAAGTATCACTCGCCGTCTTTGTGCATCGATACATTTCGTCCCAGTTGCCCTTCAGACCTCATCGAAAAGAACGGAGTATCGAAACTCCGTGTCGTGTATGGTGCCCATGATGGCCGAACAGGCTATTTGTTGGGCTTTATCTTGGCCCAAGTCATCGAGTATCAGAGGGGCACCCGAGAAGGATAACCCTGTAATCATGGCAAAGTCAAGGGGGGTAATAGTCATTTCATACTCTGGGAAGTGGAACGTGTTGGTTGTATCCCAAAAACGTTCACTTAACGCACGCACTACACAATGGCCAGTAGGCTCGCGCATGGCATGTAGAGCATTGAGAAAAAGGCTAAAACCAGCTTCCCTGATGGTATCTTTCGCTGGAAAACCCAATTGTTCCAAAGGCCCAGCCAGTCTCGTCACCTTACCGATTGCCCCACAGGCCTGGATATTATCGGCCTGCAAGGTAAAATTATACATGAGATTTCTGAGTGGAATTCAAAATGTCATAATTAGTGAAGAAAGTGACATACCGTGACTTGGGTGATGAAGTGAGAAATATGTACATCGCGACAATAAAGGAGATCTTGGCCATCCCATGGATGAGGGCCGGCCCAGTCTCGGCTCATGTTGCCCTTTTGGGCTAAGTCAGCGGCCCAAGCTTCCTTCTTGGGATGATATTTAGTGGGTTTTGTTGTTGGCATGGTGGAGTACTGCAAGAAAGACTCAACTCAAGTACAAGATTATTCAATACTCGAGCAAAGTCAAACATTAGAGAAATGCAAGTTTCTACGCGGAGTTGAACAACCGAGACCGAAGTAGTTTTGGGCCCATTTGGTTGGATTGGCGCGGATTTTGGGCCGAAACAATTTTGGGCCCATTTCATGGGATTGGCGCGGATTCTGGGCCGAAGGATTTTTGGGCCAATTTTTGTTGGGCTCGCGCGGATTTACATCGGCTTTGGGCCGAAGCAATTTTGGGCCCAATTGGTTGGATTGGCGCAGATTTTGGTCCAGAGGATTTTGGGTCTATTTCGTTGGGCTCGCGCGGATTTTAGGTCAGTTTTTGGCCGAACAATTCTGGGCCCATTTTTGTCGGGTCTGCGCGGATTTAGGTAATTCCAAATTTTGCACAGATAGGGGTCGGTCCAAATTTAAGTAAGTTTATATCATGTGCGGACAAGTCCAAAACTTAATTGAATTTAAGTTCAAGTCCCCATAATAAGTGCATGGGTTTGAATATTTCAACACAAGATTTTCTACCCAAACACATATACAAGCTAATTCATGCAAACTCCAGAAAATGCAGGAAATTAAGCGAATTTCTACATATATACATGGTGGATACTTGAGTGAACTTGAAACTTGTGAAAACATACCTCTTTTGAAGGGATTTGCGCGGATCTGAACTGGGTAGGATGTTCAAGTAAACCAACAGGAGTTGCGCGGATCTGCGTAGGATATGAACAAAATTTTCAGCTCAAGTGTTTACAGTACAAAGAAAATGGCCCGAAAGTGACCCAAAACTGTAAGAATGGCGCGGATCTGCTGGGAACCTCGCGCGGATTTTTCTGGGTTTTAAGGAAATGTTGAGTTTTGGGGTTTTCAAACAGTTGGAGCTTGGTTGAAGATGGCCAGGAAAATGCAAAGGAAGTGTTGAGTTTTGAAGAAATTTGCGCGGATTTATTCACATACTCAGATTTCTGTACATAAAAGTTGGAAATTCGAACAAAATGGCTCAAAAGCTTCTGGAGTTGCGCGGATTTCAGCAATAATGTAGAGTTTTTGAGCTAAGTTTTGAGAAAATTTTTATAGTTTGAAGAAATGTTGCACAGATTTTGGCCGGTTACCTGAGAACGGCGCGGACTCCTCAGGGTGGAGTCGGAATTTACCTGAGAATGGCGCAGATTTCAGCTGGGGAGTGTGGATCTGGTTGGTGTCGCGCGGATTTTGCCCGAAGGTGGTGTCTCCTGGCTGCTGCTGAGCTTTGCGCTGCTGTGGTGGGGAGATGGAGAATGAAGATGGGTTTGAGTTGTGAGGTTATTAATGGAGATGACAAGATAGAGAGTGAGTGGTTGAGGAAGAGTGTGAGGCTTTAATGCCTAGGGGATAAGACAAGTGGCCAAAGGGAGTTATCTCGACTTTCCTTTATTTTACTTTTATTTTATTTTTACCAATCAAATACTTACAGATTTATCCTTCTCAGGAAAAGAACATAACAAGCCTGGACAATATCCAGCAGTCAAGCTAGCTATAAATCAAATTCCGGATGTCTTTCAAGCTACCCTTGGAAGTTGAAGCCTGGACAACATCCAGCAATTAATCAGCATCGGACTACCTCCAGTCAGAAGTCCAAGCTACCCTTGGATCGCTCAAGCCTGGATAACTTCCAGCAAGTCAAGTCAACAAAAATTGGACTACCTCCAGTTGACTACAAGAGTATACTTTGACTTTCGTCTTGTTCAGACTCAGTCAAAGTGGGGGCTATCTGTAGACACCAAAAATGGGTCGAGCAGATTTTCAGCCTAACCCGGGGGTCGAGAAAATGAAGCTGCGGATTTCATAATTTCTGGGCCAAAAGATGTGGGTTGGCGCGGATTTTTGCAGTGTTGAGCCGAAATAGGTCTGCGCGGATTTCACTGGTTTGGGCCAAGAAGGGTAGATCCGCGCAGATTTTACTTTTTGGGCCCAAATTTTGGGTCGGATCCGAATTCAAATAGAATCCGAAAATCTGCGCAGATTCATTACCCGACCCAGTTGGAAGGAATCGCGCGGATTCTGCCTAGTCAACCGCAGGCAGTTTTCAGTCAACCAACTGCCGGTGGTTGCATGGGAGTGGCGCGGATTTGACGGTAACTGGCCAACCGCTGCCAATTTCTGGAGCTTATTTAAGGATCCGCGCGGATCCAGATCAGGGGTTGGCAATTTTTGGTATTCGGGGGGGGGGGGGGTTTCTGGGCAAACACATTTAACACCAACGAACGCAAGATTCAACCCGACGAAACATAAGGAAATCCGCGCGGATTTCCTTGACGAACCTTTCTCGGCCGCCTTGAATTCGCACATCCGACTCACGCTCGATCAAAAAACGGATTTCGACGACTATCTTTCAACCAGATCTGCGCGGATCGTAGGGGTATAATCCGCTGTTCTTTTTCCTTTTTTTTGTTCCATTCGTATTTCATTCCATTTTGAAAGAATGTAACAATGTAGCTAATATGCCCCGCCCGCTGTAATTTTAGTTTTTTTTTCCTTTTTTATTTTTTTATGTGTTGAACTCTTTTTTCTTTTTCATTAATTGCATGATATTTCTTTCAATTCAGTGACAACTTCATTTTTTTTCTTTCCTTTCCAAAATGTAACCCGACTTAGTAAAGGCCGCTTCGGCGGGCGGTGCAAGGGCATTCCCCTACACCGACATCTTTACCCCCGAACTCATTTTCTGGTTCAAGACCGGAGTCAAAATTTCTAAGTTTTGTTAATTTTACTTTAAAATTAACTGGCGACTCCTTTATTTCTTTTTACCGAAAAGATAAGTTTTTTTTTGGCTCGGGCGAGCACCGGACCCGCGCGGATCCGCACTTGCCTCGGCCCGTTTTTTTTTTCTCTTTTTCGGCCCAGAATGGTTCGGATCCGCGCGGATCCAGGAACCATTTCGGCCAAAAAACTGACACCGAATCCGCGTGGATCCGGGCGAAGTTTTGGCCCAAATGGCCCTGGAATCCGCGCAGACCCGGATGCCATTTAGGTAAAACGGGTCTGGGAATCCGCGTGGATCCAACCCTGTTTTCGTTTTTTTTTCTTTCTTTTTTTAGTGTTTCTCTTTTTTTACCGACCATCGGAAATTAGTTTTTGAAAAGTTTAAGTTCTTTTATTTTCACCCCTTAAAAGATAAGCAACCCTACGTCGAATCGACCCTTCGTGGGGGACCATGCCCTCCGGGGCCGCGGGCCCTACAGTAGTATCCTAAGGTCTGACTAAACCTAGGGGACACTTAGGAGCTACCAGGTCGCAACCCAGAGCTCTGATACCATTTTGTAACGCCCCGGAAATTAGATTATAGATAAGTCAAAGTCAAACTAACGTTAAAAGACAAAATTTAGCGGAAGACTCAAACTCTTATAGGGCGTTACTGCCGTATCCCCGAAGGAATACAAGGCGAGAAGGAAAACTACAACTGTCTGATAACGGTAAACCAAACTAACAACTCATACTTAGGAGTAAACCTCAAAACTAACTTCAAGTTTCTCATAAAAGAAAGGCAACATAATCAACGACTTTCCCATCTGCCTGGATTCCGCCACCATGCCGGTCACCACCGCGGAAAAGGTGGCATGCCGCCTCCATCTTCCCTCTTGTGTTTTCATCCAATTTCAACTCCAAGGGTAATCTCTCAAACCCCAATTTCAATTTCTTTAAACCCTAATCTGAAAATACATGTTGTATATATGTTTCTTTTATAAATTCTATCTCTTTTACTCTCTAAATTCATGAATTCAAGTGTATAATTGTATTGGTTAAGTTAGGGTTTGAGTTTGGAGTATGTGCATGTGTATTTGGATGAGTTCTTGAGGTTTTCTTGTTAAATTCTTGATGGATGTTGTTATAATCTTGATGCATGTGAATTTCTTGATAAGTTTCTGAGTATTAAGGGCTGGTTATATATGTTAAGATTATTAGTTAAGTGTTGTCATGTTTAATTTGGGTGAATTGGTGAGATTTTGGTGCAAGAGTTCAAGAACAAGTCCTTTATGTTGAGTTTATGTTTAATCCATGGTTGCATGTGGGATTTAAGCTCTTTGATGAGTTAACTTTCAAGGTTTAATTCTGGAGATATAGTGGATTATAGCCAAAGTGAAGTTTGGTTGAGAATTAGTATGAATTAAGGGCTAAAAATATCATTAGAGCTGAAATTAAGAACAAAGTAGGCTCTGTTTCAATTCTGGAAATTTACAGTATTATAAAAGTGGGATTTTTGCCCAGATTTTTACTCCATTTGATAGCTTAAGGTGTTAGCAAACCATAGGCTTTGGAATTTCTAATTTCCGACATGTATAGCTTGAGTTATGACCGAAACCGTGAAGGTACAATTTTGTATACGAATTTTTGAGTCAGTGTTTTGAGGGCTGTTTTTCGTCCCTTTGGAGACCTCTTTGGTTTTTATAGTAAACATAAAAGTTTTAGGCCTCTTTGCAAGCTTTCCGGAAAGGTATGGTTTGTAGTTATACGATGTCGGGAGTGTGAGATATGAGCCCGGGAAGAAGGGCTGTCTACTTGAGGTTTCTGCCCAGTTTACCCTTTATAAAATTCCCTCTTTAAGGCCCTAAACCAAGTCAATAGGGGACTTTGAGCATTGATAAGTTATGGTTATATGCTATAATCTTAGGTTAAAGTCTTAAGGGGGAAAAGTATGGTTTTGGAAGCCTAAGTATGTCCTAAGGTCTTTTAGCCAAGAGTGGTGATTTAAACACAAATTATATATATCTCCCAATGAGTGTTAGTTTAAGGATTCAAAATCTTTGAGTTGGTCAAGGTTTTATCTAGCTAGTGACTTCCAAGTTCTAAATAACTCTCAAGTTAAGTCCCTCTAAGTTCTCAACTCAAAGTTTATTCTTCAAACTCCATTATTCATTCTCCTTTCATCAATCGTATCATCGACATTGTTTTTCTCTAAATAAGTCTAGAGGAACCCTTTTAATCTCATATTCACCTTCAATCTTTGGTTCTTATACTTCATTAATCTAAGCTATCATTCCGGAATTCCTAATTTATTCTACTCAAGCTTCTGTCCGGGCCCATTTTGGAGCCCTTCCACTCGTTTTTAGCCTCTGGTTCTGTTGACGAAGTTGTAGATTATGTTTTTCCCTATTCCGGGATGTACTCTTTCACTTCGTTTCGATTTTCCTAACTCAAGTTATGCTATAAACTTTATTTTTATATAACCTGAAATTTTCTTCCTAAATTATTTCATTTATATTTTACTAATTTTCTAAACTTGTGAATCTAATTTAGAACCTTATTCGGTTCTTCATTTCTACTTATTCTTATCTTAGTTGACAAGTTTCATAAGCCATCTCCAAGCCGAGCTGCGCCGCCAAGGTCTCTAGCGTCTCAAGGTACGTGAGTTGTCCAGCTTTTACGATCTAAATTATAGTCGTAATTCATTCAATTTATGCCATGTCAAGTTTTATGGTTTACAATGACCTTATATTTAACAGTGGACCCGCATTCTATGCTTATTCTTACATTCATGTTTTAGCACTCCTGATCAGAGTGCCTTGACCTGGCCAGTGTCGACTGCAGCAGTCACCCATTCCAAGTTTAGATCAACTTGGGCATACGCGTGTGTGAGGTGCTTGCACCGATCGTAAGGGTTCCACCTACTTTCTATCTTCATTGATTTGTGTTATGCATATGTTTATGTTCATGTCATGCAAGTCCTATTTTACTACCCTTCCCTTGTTTTCAAAATGAGTTTAAATGCCGGCACCAAAACCGTTTTCGAACGGTTTACGTCTTTGGAGGTTTCTTGTCTTGAGTGTATCCCCACTCACTTTTTGCAACGTTTTAATGTTTTGTTTTAGGAGGTTCGAGCTCCCAGGGCAAGGACAAGTCGGTTGCAAAGTAATTCAAGGTTCTTGAGGTAGTTCTCTAAGGTTTTCATCGGTCGTAGGACGAAATGGAATTTTGGAAGTTGTTCTAGTTTTTAAGTTATGTTTAAGTTATATACTTTATCCAGGGGTTGTATAAGTTTTATTTGTGAAGGTTCTCAAGTTAGTAAGTTATCTTGTGGTTTTGGAAGTATCTTTTGTGTGTTATTGCCTTGTCTCTTTTGGGAGACGGCGGTAATGCCTCGACCTAAGGTGTTCCGCTGCGCTAATCGCAGGTTTGGGTTTCTAAGTGTAGTCTTAACCTTGTGATTAAGGTTGGGGTGTTACAGTTGTGGTGAATCGCAGGTTTTAAGGAGAGGATCTAGGTGAATTGAGTTAAGTCTAGTAATTTATGCAATTGAAGTTAATAAGTATAACGGAAAATTATGAAGTTCGCCAAAGCACCTCATCAAGAACATTCAGCTACCAAAGGCATCAAGAACATTCGCCTACCAAAGGCATCAAAGATCATCTATCCTATATCAGGGATGAAACCCTGATCTCCTGACACATAACCCATACAGGATACCAAATCCTGGTCTCAGGGTTATCGCCCGCAAAAATAATCGCCTACCAAAGGCATCAAACAATCACCTACCAAAGGCATCAACAATCGCCTACCAAAGGCATCATAAATCATCTATCCTATATCAGGGATGAAACCCTGATCTCCTGACACATAACCCATACAGGATACCAAATCCTGGTCTCAGGGTTATCGCCCGCAAAAATAATCGCCTACCAAAGGCATCAAAGAGTAAACCCGCTTAATGTTTCATTTTGAATTAAAAGTAGCTTATGAAATCTCAGCTCACAGCCCTGAAGTCAAACCCAACCCAAGTTTATCAAAACCAATAATAAAACCATTAATAAAAGACCATCTAATTTCTCAACTCAATAAAATCAAAGCACAAACAAATACAATCAGTTATCCAAAACAGATGGTCACATTTCCACAAAAGTCCCCTTTCGGGATGCAATTCTCAAAACAAAATAGAAAACATTAAAACACATTTAAAGAGCATCCCAGTGGGGATTAGAGCATAGACATTACCTGGTCAACTTCACTTCACAGCTAAGACGAACACACTTGAGCTCACTAACGACGCGAATTAGCTCCGGCCTAAAATAAAAGTAATTATTCTAATCAAAACGCGCCCTTCGAAGTTAGTATTAACTACCTTCTACCTAACCCTCCCCTAGGAACACTATAGGTTCCTATCAATCATGGGTCTATACTTTAAATTACTTAACACATTCCAAGTAATCGTATAATAACACCAAGTAACCCTTTTCAATCAATAACACATTTATTAACAATTTCACATAACAAGACAGATCACAACATCCACATAAAAAGGGTCGAAACTTGACTTCCCGACATCCTATGGGTCTGGTTTTGGATTTTTCGGAAACCTCGGGATGTCTACTAAAACTTTCATGTTGAACTCGAGACCAAAAATACGTCCTATGGTCCCTAAAAACGGTCATTAAACCAAACTGTCCAGACCTTACCTAGGTCTGGTATTCGGGGTATAACTCGACCTATATAACTTCAAAGTCCGATCCGTAAAATTCCTAAGAAAGCTAACATCTAAGGGAACCTCCAGTTCAAAGGGTTCGATCAAAGGATGACTATATCTCTCATTGTGATCCGTTCTTTAGACCCTACAAAACTGTCATGCACCCGGTTCCCATATAATTGATTATTTCGGTTCTAACTTTTACCATTCGAATCCGGGTTCCCAATTTGGGCTTAAAACAGTAACTAAGGTCCAAGGTAATTAGTATAATCCATCTAAGGTCCAAACATCAACTTCCTACCATCCAAACCAAATTGTAAAACATGAAATCAACTTTAATATTTTTACTAACCCTAAAAGTATGCATGAAATAATAGTAATATTACCCTAACATGATTTATATATAATATACTATTTTAATCATATAGTGGCAGCTAAATCATCACAACTACATTCATAATTATTTACTTACAACAAAATTAACATCCTCATTTCCTAACAAGTTCATGCACGTACCAAGTATGATAAAACAACAAGAACTAAGAATTTAGAACAACACAGTGGATTGCAAAGCTGAAACAAAAAAAAGGGTTTTACATAAAGAGAGACATTGGCAATCTGGGTGCCAGCCAAGGGGATGATTCCGGTGAGAGTAGACGGTGGTCATCGGAGCGTGGGTGTTGGTGCCTCGGTTCGACAACAAGCGGCAACCACAAAAGTAGCGCAGCGGCACAGCAGCAGATGTCGGTCCTGTCTGCGTCTGGATGGCAGCGACGAGCGACTGGGCAGCGAAGGTGGTCGTCGACGTCGACGGTGGTGCCTGGGATCGATCGAAGACAGTAGCGACAGCAATCGCGGACGGCAGCGGCGACACGACAACGAATATAGCAACGGGAGAAAGGGAAAGTGGAAAGAAGAAGGGAAGGAAACCGAGGGAGAAACGTGCGTGTTTGTGATCTAGGTTTTACAGCTATTAACTCTTAATCCACTACTAATCTCCCCCTTCGTAATTAAGCTAAATTCTAATCCAACTCAAACAAAGGAAGACGTCTAACCGACTAACAACACAATCCTAACAAACTAACAAAATCAAATCCTACACTACTCCAACTAAGATAAACTTAATCACTACTAATAAAACTCCTAGCTAATCTTACTAGTTAATACTAAACTAATATTGATAATACTACTAACATCTCATACGTAAAAACATATAATAATGGTAATGCTAGTAATCTGCTAACAATCCTCATGTTATACTACTAATCCAAAACTAACAGTGATAAAGAGATCACGTAGCCATAAAATTAATTTAATAGTAGTAATAATAATCTAACAACAAACATCACATAATACTCCCAAAAATAATAATAATAATAATAAAAACCCATAAATAATAATATTCAGATAACAATAATTATAATAATAATGAAGATAATAATAATAATAATAATAATAATAATAATGACAATAATAATAACAATAATAATAACAACACATGAAATTACCAATTTACCCTTACTCCTAAGCACATTCCCGTAATGTATAAAATTACTATCTTACCCTTGTTAGTCCCTCAACGATCCTACGAGCTCAAGTGTTAGCATAAATAAACACAAACGAATATTAAATAACGAAGTCAAACCTAATTTACTAACGACATCACGGTCAACATTCTTGGATTTTTCGGGGTTTTACATGTTGTGACTAATCAAGATTTGTCCAAGTTTGGTTATTCGGCTCTCACACTATAAATAGAATGAGTCTTAGTCATTCAAGAGTACAAGTGAAGTGACAAGAAGACATAAGCAAACATCTCACTTGAGCATTATTGGTTATTACTATTGTTTAGTGTGAGATTACAAGAAAATTGTATTGAGCTATTATTTATTGAGTTGAGTTCTTGAGATAATTATTGTTAGGGAGAGGATTTAAGAGTTGAAAGGTCAACTCCCCATACTTGATTGAGAGGCGATATCAAGTGGTGAGATCTTGAGACTACAGAATGCTCTAAGATTGTGAGAAATCCATCCTAATAATAATTCGATGTTAAATCCTAGAGTCGGAGAAATCTAAGCGGTGACGTACTCCGAAATTAAGTTCGGAGGAACATCGTAAACAACTACCGTGTTTTGTCTATCTTTTTAATTTTCGCTTTTTATTGCTGCATTTTGTTTAACTAGCCTAATTAAACTTTCAATTTTTCTTCAATCCAAAAAATGGAAAAATTCTCATTTTCCAAATTATTTTTTTCCATGCTGTTTTCCTAAGTCCAAATGGACCCTAAGTGATATTATTGGTGTGAGATTAACCCCTACAATAGTGACTAAGGCCAAGGGTTTTTAGCCAAAAACAAAAATATAAAATAAAAACTTATGTTGAGATTACGTCTTCACAAATTAGTTCTCTACTTTCGGAATAAACCATGGTTAACAATTAACTCTTGCATCAATTATGTGATACATTTGCTCTTGGATTAGAGGAATTAGGTTAGCATCTCAGGTAAGTGGTGTGATATTTCCTTAGACCTTTTTCGTGCCGAAAATATTATTTTGTCACTTCCCTTTTCTCAAAAGTTATTTTATTAAATCAGATTGACATGCTATTGTTTAAGTATGTTATATTTGATTATTTTTATGTTTGAAGAATTTGATTGACTCCGTATTGATTTATGTGCAAGCGTTTTAATGTTGATTTTATAAGTTGTATTTATATTTTGCCCTATATATATCGAGTGACGTTTTGTGACGTTTAAATTTAAATTATTTGCTAAGTGGTTGTTTCGAGTAATAGTTTTGGTGATTGAATTATTGTGAACCTTCCCTTTGTACAAATGACTTTGTTGGTCCTATATATTGCTAATTAAAATTACTTGACTGGGTACTGTTTGTGTATTATGGTATTCAAGTTACTGGTTTTGTTTTTGTATTATGTCTTCTGCCTCAGCCAGTTAAGGTATGCACTGGACCTTTCAATCAACTTGTGCTGCGCACCTCTGATATGTGTATCTGTGTTCCATTGGAACCAACACTACAACAAAACATGCCAGTAGCTACATTTATTTGATAATATTCCTACATTTAGAGGTGTAGCTATGAAATCATTGCTACACCTTCAAGAGGTGTAGGAATTTGCGTGTGACTAATTTTAGCTACATGTGATGCCATGTAGGTAATTTAGCTACATTTGATACGTGTAGATATCCTATTCATGATTCTTACATGTTAAAGGTGTGGCTATTTGATAAAAAGTGTAGCTATTTGTAGCCTTCTCACAACGGAAATTATGTTAAATTAAACACTTGTTACATGTATCAGGTGTAGCTATTTGAAATAATCCTATTATTATTATTATTATCATCATCATCATCATCATTATTATTATTAATTATTATTATTGTTGCTATATATATATATATATATATATATATATATATATATATATATATATATATATATATATATATATATATATATATATATATATATATATATATATATATATATATATATATATATATATATATATATATATATATATATATATATATATATATATACACACAATGTGTGTCAAAAGGAAAAGAAAATAGGATAACAAAATATATTAACAATGCTACGAAAATAAAGTTGCAAAATAATTACAAGATATAGAAGAAAGGTGCATATATAGATGATGACATTACATATTGTTCCAATGAAAATAGTTTAGTTTGATCCAAACTAAAATAACATAGTGAATAGTCATAATACTACGAATAATTAAAAGTTAAAATATAGTTCATCATTTTGCATTCTCCCTTAGATGGCTTGGTCATTGCGGTCGATTGGAGAGGATCCATCTTTATTTTGATTGCCTAATGGATTAGGAAGCTGAAATGGACACAAGAGAAATAAATTACTTGTTATGTCTAAAGCAATAAAAAATATGCATTGTTTTTGCAATATATATATATATATATATATATATATATATATATATATATATATATATATATATATATATACACACACACACACACACACAAGGAGTAGGCTAGTTAAACAGTTCACCTGGAAGTGGCAGATTCATGAAGTAATAATGCAAGCATATACCTACTTGAGTACAAGCATACATGATATGTTCATTGAATTGTCCTCTTATAGAATGACCAGACATTGTCACAAGTTACCAATTAAACATTAAAAGATGAAAAACAGGTCTCCTTATACAACTATCCATCCCATTCTAGCATGTTAGAAACTTGTCAACATTGTCACAAGTAACCAATTCAACTTTAAAGATGAAAAACAGGGCAATCTCTGTAACTTTGTATACATGCATATCGTAAGTGAATAAAATAAAACGAATTAAAAAATGGAAAAGACACAAACCTGTGATCGATAAACTTCGCTATTAAATTATGCTTCTTGAGTGCCCCACTTCCCCTCAGATTCAAGTGGCTCTAGAACATAGAATGCTACCTCAAATTCACACTCCACTCTTGTCACATTGAAGGCTACCACATAAAAATGACAAATCTCACATAAAAGCGCCAATGAAAAAGAATACATGGCAAAAAAAAAAAAGGAGCAAATACATCAAATTATACAGTTACTAGCGAACTCAATACACTCCACAATAACATTTTCACTCATCATTGCATATTAAGGCACCATTACAAAGATAACATCACACAGAAACAACAAATATATCAAAATTAGCATACCAAGTGATATAATAGAGCTAGGGCAAAGGGAGTGCATCTAGACAAGTCTTCAAGAATTTAGGAATGGTTTGATTTCCATTTCATGACTTCCATCTGTTTAAATATTCTGTAATCCAATTTCACAAGCAATCATTATTTTAATGAATTGTTATACATTCGGAATGTCTAACTGACATATGTATACCTGTGCAATGAAACCTCTGAGGCCAATGGCCTCAAAGAACTGATGAAAGCAAAGTGCTGCAATGAGAGGCTTCATAGTTTCAAGGTTTGAAGATATAGCTAGTGATATCCAATATTTACTGAATGCACCACTATACCCAATTCCACCACCTGCAAATATCAACCCACTAATTAAAAACCATGTTTCAATACAATCGCACTAACCATATGTATTTCCTATTCCCTTTAAAGTTATTCTCAGCAATTTCTAATTTGGCCATAATATTACAGAAACCCAAAACCAAAACCACTATTTATGGCCCCTTTCATCTTCATTCTCCAACCAAAATTCTTCGATTTTGAAACCCAAAACCAAAACCAGTTAATTGCTGAGTTGTTATTCCTTCATTTCTGTATAAATAAATATCTAAATCTTGGTACATGCAGGAGAGGCGGCGACATTTACAATAATTACCAGATCTTAACCCAAATAATGCTAACTATCTCTTCCATTCACCCTTTGTTTGGCTTCCTCATTCCAAAAGATACCTTTCAGTTAACCCCTTTCTAAGTTCATTAATTTTTACAGTTTTCCATCACTAATCTTCTATAAAGAATCAAAATTAAAGGAAAACTTACCGGCGACGAGGATCTAGAGTGGATGCGATGGCGTTGGCGATGGCCGTGGTCAAGCGTGGCGAGTGTATCTGCAGCAATGGCGAAGCGGCAGCAGTATTTGCAGTCGCCGTGGACGGGCCGGAGGGTGAGAGAGAAATTGTGGGTGCGCGAGTATCTTGACCAAAGGAAACCTAGGGGGCCTTTTGGCATTCATTGGGAATGAGAATGAGAATTCATAATGACACTGAAAATGAGAATTCATAATAGGAATTGGATTGAACATGTCTTTATGAATTATCAACCTTCTTATTTGTTTTGTTGTAATTCAAATTGAGAATTCATAATAGGAATCTGTTGGCCTGACAATAATTCATATTGTCTTAGAATCTGCTTCATGTTTTGAGCTTCAAAATTTGTCGCCTTTAGAAAGAATATGCTGTCATCAGCAAACAACAAATGGGAAATTGAAGGTGCTCTTCTACACACTTTAACACCACTCCACAGTCCTCCTGCTACTGCACGTTGAATTAAAGCATTTAGCCCCTCAGAAATGAGTAAAAAGAGATACGGCGATAATGAGAGTGCTTAAGCAAGGTTTTGTTTGAGATCAATGTTGGTACAGGCAGTTATTCATCTTGGAGATTAGTTCCTGTTCCTATTTCTTTACCTTCTAGGTATTCTAGGTGTCGATAGCTACAAAAATATGACTAGCACGAATCCAGTTTTCTCATTAGGCGGTTGCATGAGGCCTAAAATGGTATGCATTGCTCAAAGGGTTAAGCATGCATCAAGTTGATTGAACCTCTATAATGGAGGTTTTTCAATGCTACCGATCATACATTTGTGGGTATGTTACCGTCCGAACGCACTCCATAATCAGAGACATGACCTTCTGTGGGAAACCCATCTCCCTCATGATAAATTCCAGAAAATCCCATTCTACCCGATCGTACGCTTTACCCATGTCTACCTTCACCGCCATCCAGCCCGTTTTCCCCTTCCTTTTTTTCTTCAAAAAATGAAACACCTCAAAAGCCATTAAGGTATTGTCTGATATGAGTCGACCAGGCACAAATGCCGATTGACGTTCATCGATAATATCATTAAGTAGGGGTTTAATACGGTTTGCAATCACCTTTGAAATTATTTTGTATACCACGTTGCTTAGAGCAATGGGATGAAGGTCTTTCATGCGCTTCGGATCTTTGACTTTTGGAATAAGAGAAATTAGGGTATGATTGAGATTTTCTGGCATAGGACCCCCATTCAACACATCCAGCACTACCTTGCTCACATCCTCCCCCACAATTTTCCAATACCTTTGGTAGAACAAAGCACAAAAGCCATCCGGGCCAGGTGCCTTGAGTGGTCCCATCTGTTTGATGGCCTTCTCAACTTCAACGCATGAATACTCCCGGGAGAGGGCTTCCCTCATTTCTTCAGAAATTCTACCTCTTATCTCCTGAAGCGATAGGCCATCTAGATTCGGTTTATTGGAAGTGAATAAATCCTCATAGAAATCTACCACATTTCTCTGGATGGCTTCCTTCGATGTATGGCACACCTCATTCGAATCAATAATTTTTCGAATATTGTTCTTCCTTCTCCTCTGTTTCACTCTTGCGTGGAAATAAGTCGTGTTCCGATCCCCATATTTTAGCGCATGGTGATGTGCCCTCTGTGCCCAATATATTTCTTTTGCTGCCTCCAGTTTACCCAGCTGTTTTTCTGTCTCCCTTAGAGCTTCTATATTCTGTGTTGTAGGTGTCGCTTGACAAAGTATTTGAAACTTTTGTCTCAATTCCCTGATTCTTGCCTCCATACCCCCAAAATGTTGTCCTCCCCAATCTGCAAATGCTTCCCCATATTGTTGAAGTCTGTCGGTCAGAGCAATTGTCCCCTCGAAAGCGTTCCACTTCTCCTCCACTAAGGTATCAAATTCATCCACCTCCGTCCACATCGCCTCAAATTTTCTAACCCTCCTCCTTGTTCTCCCATAGTGTTCTCTTTTGTTTGTATTCAGCAAAATGGGGAGATGGTCCGACCCTTCCCAATAAATATGCTCTACCCCCGCTTCCGGCCACAAGGAAAGCCATGCCTCGTTTCCCAGGACTTTGTCTAACCGCTCCTCAATGTGTTACTCCTCACCTCTTCTGTTGCTCCATGTGTAAGGATATCCCTGAAAACCCAAGTCTTGTAGCCCCCAAGTCTCCATGGTTCTAATCATTTCCACGACTCCTTCAAAATCAAAACCCCTACCCCCTTTCTTTTCACTTGGAAAGCAAACCTGATTAAAATCTCCCATTATCATCCATGGTTGATCATTTTGAGCTCCAAGAAAATTTATGAGTTCCCACGATTTCTTCTTTTGGCAGCCTTCAGACCAACCATAAAACCCCGTAGCTCTAAAGCAGTTTCCCTTCACTTCAAAATCCGCATCGATATGATGGCTTGCGTAGGTTTTGATTGATACCGCCATATCCTCCTTCCATAATAGATCTAAGCCACCAGCTGTTCGGTTGTGTATTTTTGTGGTTTTAAGTAAGGATTGTCGATCTCAGGGATGAGTGTGAGGCTTGATTAAGGGTAATCGGTTTGTGGAAAGGGGGTTTTCTCACAATGCGGAAAGCGATAAATTATGTAAAGAAAGCATTTAAGTCTAACCTAGACATGATAATAATAAAGAAAGCAATTAAAAGAAAGCACTTAAAGATGAAAGCAATTAAAAAGCATGAATGAAGACAATGAATGAACAATGAAATTGGGAATGAGAAATTATACCTTTGATGACTAATCTTCAATAAACCTTCAATCTACACTTGAATTTCCCCCGAACAAACAAGAAATTGTGGTTTGGATTACCAAGAATCCCCCAAATTCTCACTAGTAAGTAGAATTGGAGTTCCTTGACCCTCCTCCCCACTAAAAATGGAGTTGATTGTGGCTAACACTATAGAGCTTGGGAAACAAGTCAACAATGGCAATTATAGAGAGAGAGAGAGAGAGAGAGAGAGAGAGAGAGAGAAGAGAGAGAAAGCTTGTAAAACTTCAATGGAAACTTGCTTGAATTGAGAAAGCTTGAGAAAGTTTGAATACAAATGCTAGAAATCAATGAAAGCTTGAAGAACAATGAAGAACAATTGAAAACTTGAAGAACAATTAAGAGAGATTAAAGCAAATAAAGGAAAGCAACTAAATCTAATTCTACTCCTAAACTACCTAGGCTAATTGATATCTTCTTTTGGAGTCGCAGCTAAGGCTTTTATAATACCCTAAGTTTGTTTCACAAAACGCAGCACTTCGTTTCCAGTTTGTACGCAAAAATTGGAATTGGCTCGGGCGAGCAAGAATTCTGCTCGGGCGAGCAGGCGTTCTGGTCGCGTGTTTCTTGTTCCTCGGCAACTTCTCATCGGCAAATCAGAAGATCAGCTCGGGCGAGCCAGAATTCTGCTCGGGCGAGCAAGTGTTCTGGTCGCGTGTTTTGCCTCCCTGGTAACTTCTCCTCGGCAGCTCAGAAGATCAGCTCGGGCGAGCCAGAATTCTGCTCGGGCGAGCAGGGCTTCTGTCTCTCCTCTTCTTGGCTCAAAATTGGTCGGCAGATCCTGTTGTCCTTCCAGGTCTTTGCTCAGGCGAGCCAACATCTTTGCTCGGTCGAGCAACCCTTCCGCCTCTACCCTTTAGTTGGTGAGTTTTGCTCGTTTGGCTCCATTTTAGGTCACTCTTATTTTCCTACAAAACACCAAATCATTATATCTAATATTATAAATAGGGTTAAAACAAGCAAATATACCCTATAAAGAGAAGAAATTCGGCTCAAACGAGGCCTAACACCACTCAACACAAGGGTTTGCTCACTGAGCAAACTAAAAACGAAGAAAAGGACTAAAAGAAAAACTAAAAACCTAACTCACTTTAGGAATCGCAGATGCATTTAGCACATGCATCAAGCCCTTTAAACCCCGTGACCGGGTGGACGAGGTAGGTCTCGTGAGGGTTTATAGCAACTATACCCACAAAGCCCGAGAAAAAGAAAAAGGGAGAGAAAAGAAGTGAAAACCTAAAAGCGAAGCGAAAAAGCAGAGAAGATATTCCGTCCCCAATCATGCACCTAGTTCCCATTCCCTCAACAATCAATCGGAAGAAGTAAGTATAAACAAATTGAGACATGAAGGTTGGAAAGCGCGATCTTTGAGATTTTGAACCAAAACACTTCCTGATGAGCAAAACACCTCGTGCATAAGTGCAAGTGGGCTTTAGTCGGTCCTTCCTATCCTAAACCAGACAATCAGAGTTGTTCTCATGCTCAAGCTCAGGATTATCTATCCTACTTCACTCTGGTTTTCTTTTAACCTCTCTTTTCTTTCTTTTTCTTACTTTGCTCTTTTCTTTTTTTACTTTTCTCTTTCTTACCATTATTTTGCTCAACTCTTTTTTTCCTTTTTCTTGCTCCGCTCTTTTCTTTCTTTTTCAAAACCTACGCTCTTTTATTTCCACTCAATCCGTTTGTGTCTTTTAGGCGTTTGTGTCGGGTTTCGGGATTTAAATACCGGCCTTCGAGGGTTACCCTCCTGCCGGGTTTCTCCATACGTGAGTCATTGCACTTAAGGGGCATAGGTGCCGATCCACCCAAACCAACCCATGACGGTAGGCCCAATAATTATTTAATGCATTAATTAAGAGCTTAAGCAATTGAACAACTAAAACCATCTAACTTAGGTAAGAATTCACGATCAGCGTGTAAGAATTGAGGATTCCGCTTTCCCATTCCATGTAAAGGTCTAATAGAGATCATTCATGGCAAAAATCCTTCCTAAGACCCATCATTATTCATCTTGACCGCTTCCAATGACTAAATCACCGATTAGACAACTATCTACACAGTGACGGAAACATCCTCAAAAGAAAAACAATTTTTGGGTTTTTCACAACATTTCTCCCCTTTTAATTTTCTTTTCACACACAAAATTTTCAATTTTTAGACACAAACTATGAAAAAACAAAAACAAAGACTCAAAACTAGGTAATCTACCCATGAACAATAAAAGATATCACCCCCACTCCAACACAAGACATCACAATGTCCCATTGTGAGAAAAGGGTGTCTCAAGCAAGGTAGAAAACCAAGAAGAACATATATACAAAACACTTATCACATAAGAAGCGGTGGCGACCAGGCCCACTACGGCTCCAACAACAATATAATCCCAACATTCACATTCAAGGGGTTCGCCACCCAAAAAGAAAACCAAGCATGCAACATGGATCATCGATATATTCACATAAAGAGAGTGGAAAGAGGTTACCTCGAGGTCTTCAATCAAGCACATTCAATCCACGATCCAAGGAACATCACACCAAAGGTTAGAAATAAACAAGAAAAACATACTATGTGTGATGGTTCACATGCAAGATCAAACAGAAAAACAAACTACACAAGACACTAAGGACTAATGAACTAAGAAAACAAACTAAAATATTTACAAAACGACTCTTTTTTTCTTTTCTTTGGACTCACAAACCGGAATGCATACTACCCTCCCACTCCCACACAAAGAGGTTGCCGTGTCCTCCAAATGGAAACAGAAATAGGTAAGCAAGCACCCCAAAATAAAAGAAAAAGACACACACAAAAAGAAAATAAAAGAAGAAAAGAAAGACCAACTCACTAGTTATACAAGAAGAGTGAGGAAAGATATTACCTCAAAGGCATCTTATCAAGAAATTCACTCCTTCTCACCTCAAGATATCGGGCATCATGTTAGAACCATTCAACGCCCGGAGTAACAAATCATGCATCCTCTCATGCATCTCAGAATGGTGGTGGTAAGAGCACCCTCGCAATAGCACATAAACTAACATTAGTGCCCTTAACAATTTATCAAATGCTTTAGAAAAGTCATAGAACTGATGAAATTCATGAATATACAAAACTTTTCTAGGCACGGTGAAAGAAGACATGACAAATGGATCCTCCTATTGACTCGTAAATGGAGATTGGGTATACAAATCAACGGAAGGAGGCAATACAACACATTTCTGAACATGCTCATACGAAGATTTGGATGCAAACAATGGTTCAAACTCAATTTCCATGCAATTTTCATCAATCACAAATTCCAAATCTCCACTCTCATCCAAATAAACATTACAATCGTCAATAGGTGATAAGGAAAACAGAGGGTTAGACCACATCACAACACTCCCAACATCACACACAACCACATCTTCATCTTCATCAATATCAGACTCACTAGAAGAACTATCAACATCAAAAGACAAAGGTGCATCATCCAAAGCAACATCAAAAGTGAAAGTGGAAGGTTCAGGGTCATAACGCATCGTGAATGACTCATAAAGCATGTCATCATGAAAAACATCATTGTCAACAACCAAGTTCAAACAATCATGATCATTCCCCAAAGAATTATGCTCATCATCACGGGTATGCACATCAATGGACTCACATACAAGGGTAGCTAATGCCTCACTAATGCAATGATCCTCAATGAAAGTGAACAAATCGTTATCAAGCACACATTCAATCACAACAGATTCAATTTCACTCTCAACAAGATTATGCTCAATTACATCACGGCATTCACTAAACTCAATCTTTTCTTCACATAAAGGCATGGACAATGGTGTGGACAACGGTTCATCGTCTAACATGTTTTCATCAATTTCAACATCATCACACACAGAGTCAACAAGTTCCTCATGCTCACTAGGTGGGGCTAGAGCTAAGGAATCACCAAGTAGTCCAAGGCATGGCCGGTTATAATAGTCATCATCCTCATCATACACAGAAAAATCAACTTGCATTTCAGGACTAAAAGACGATGAATGACCTACTTCAACATTCGAATCAACCAATTGTGCAAGATAAGTTTCAACCCTAGGTTTAAGCACGTGTTCAAATTCTTGCATGCATTTATTCATCCTATCTTGTAAACCAACTATTTCAGCACCAATTTTATCTAGTCTACAAGATTCGGAAGCATGAGACGGAGATTCACAATGCACACACAAATGACGAGACTCAACATCATCACATGGAGAAAGATCATAACGTTTCTCATAGTGCAATTGAGCATGAAGAGCACATGGATTACCAAAATAAGAACCCGATGAATAAAAAGTCTTCCCAAATTGGCGAGTATCCGTGTACAACCAATCAAATAATTCCCAAGCCCGATACTCATTTTCAACATTGAAATCAAAGTAATTCAGAAGAGAACGGGTCTCGAAGTTCAATCCCTCATTAGTAACAACTAACACTTCCCAATTAGAATAAATATAACCATGAGGGGCCCAATAAGCAAGATAATCATTTAATCTATCACGATAATCACAAAATAATTCTTGCTCATTTTGAGGGAAGCTAAAACATGCCATCTTTTTTTTTCTTTTTTTTATTTTTTTTTTTGTTTTTTTTTTCGATATTCAAGTTTTTGTGCTACATTTTTCTAACATAATCGAGAAAGCAATTAAACTATTTACACACAAACTAATCACCTAATCTACCAAATAACGCCATCCCCGGCAACGGCGCCATTGTTCGGTTGTGTATTTTTGTGGTTTTAAGTAAGGATTGTCGATCTCAGGGATGGGTGTGAGGCTTGATTAAGGGTAATCGGTTTGTGGAAAGGGGGTTTTCTCACAATGCGGAAAGCGATAAATTATGTAAAGAAAGCATTTAAGTCTAACCTAGACATGATAATAATAAAGAAAGCAATTAAAAGAAAGCACTTAAAGATGAAAGCAATTAAAAAGCATGAATGAAGACAATGAATGAACAATGAAATTGGGAATGAGAAATTATACCTTTGATGACTAATCTTCAATAAACCTTCAATCTACACTTGAATTTCCCCCGAACAAATAAGAAATTGTGGTTTGGATTACCAAGAATCCCCCAAATTCTCACTAGTAAGTAGAATTGGAGTTCCTTGACCCTCCTCCCCACTAAAAATGGAGTTGATTGGCAAACACTATATATCTTTGGAAACAAGACAACAATGGCAATTATAGAGAGAGAGAGAGAGAGAGAGAGAAGAGAGAGAAAGCTTGTAAAACTTCAATGGAAACTTGCTTGAATTGAGAAAGCTTGAGAAAGTTTGAATACAAATGCTAGAAATCAATGAAAGCTTGAAGAACAATGAAGAACAATTGAAAACTTGAAGAACAATTAAGAGAGATTAAAGCAAATAAAGGAAAGCAACTAAATCTAATTCTACTCCTAAACTACCTAGGCTAATTGATATCTTCTTTTGGAGTCGCAGCTAAGGCTTTTATAATACCCTAAGTTTGTTTCACAAAACGCGACGCCGTTTCGGTTTACGCAAAAATTGGAATTGGCTCGGGCGAGCCAGAATTCTGCTCGGGCGAGCAGGCGTTCTGGTCGCGTGTTTCTTGTTCCTCGGCAACTTCTCATCGGCAAATCAGAAGATCAGCTCGGGCGAGCCAGAATTCTGCTCGGGCGAGCAAGTGTTCTGGTCGCGTGTTTTGCCTCCCTGGTAACTTCTCCTCGGCAGCTCAGAAGATCAGCTCGGGCGAGCCAGAATTCTGCTCGGGCGAGCAGGGCTTCTGTCTCTCCTCTTCTTGGCTCAAAATTGGTCGGCAGATCCTGTTGTCCTTCCAGGGGTGCTGCTCGGGCGAGCCAACATGCTGCTCGGTCGAGCAACCCTTCTGCCTCTACCCTTTAGTTGGTGAGTGTTTCCTCCGTTTTGGCTCCATTTTAGGTCACTCTCTTATTTTCCTACAAAACACCAAATCATTATATCTAATATATAAATAGGGGTTAAAACAAGCAAATATACCCTATAAAAGAGAAGAAATTCGGCTCGAAACGAGGCCGAACACCAGCCCTTCGCCTTGCCGGCACCGCGAGACAACCAGCCATCCCGCACTTTCTTCTGATCAAATCCATTTCCCTCGAAGAGCGCTTTGTTTCCATAATAAACATCACATCCGGGGAGTGTTTCCGGACTAATTGCCGGAGAGATGCAACTGCCTCAGGACTCCCCAGCCCTCGGCAGTCGTAGCTGAGCATCCTCATTGTTCCCGGCAAGGGTGGCCACCGCTCACCCCCGCCGATCCAAAAACGTCTGTCATAACCACATCATCAATCTTCCCCCTTTTTTCCCGTATTTCTACCTCCATCAATTGATCCGAATTTAGATCAATTATATCATCAACCTTTCTCTTTTCTCCACTCGTATTGATACCATTGGGATTAATCGGGATCCTGGGCCCCCCTCCACTCTTCAATCGCTTCCAAGAGCTTTTCCTCCCATTTAGTCCATGTTTTTCAGCCAGATTTGAAGCCTCCTCTTCGATCAGTCCCTTTCCTTTGTCTTTTTCTTTTCCATGTTGAATATGCATGGCACTGTTCACGTCAACATTACCATTTCTATCACTCCTATTCTTCCTTGCTTCCTCCACCTCCCCCACTCTAATCACCTGTTCAGTTGAATTTTTTTCATTGGAAATCACCTCCTTTCCACCCTCCCTCCTAGGAACCTGCAACTCAGATGAAAGTTCTAAAGTGGTAGAGTTAGCAGCCTCCAACACATCCTTCAAAGACCTTCTCGCTCCCTTTTTCCCCTCTCCCTCTACTACCTGTTTTTCACCTTCATCCTTCCTCCCCTCCTCCACATATCCCTCTTCCCTTTTTCCATCCTTACCATATCCTCCCCCGCTCTTCCAGTTTTAATATAATTTTGTTGGCGACGCTCTCATCCATTCTCCATATTGTCCTTTGCTCTCATCTTCCTCTTGTAGATCGCAATCTTCTTCAACATGGCCTAATCTTCCACACCTGTAACAGAAATTTGGGAGTTTTTCATACTTGAAAGGGATCCACTTTGTGCCTGCCGAACCAAAATTAACCACTGCTCCCCTCAATAAAGGTTCCGCGAGTTGTACTCGTACACGAAAGACTACATATCTACTCCATCCCAGATCATCATCCTCCCTGTACTCCACCATCCCTCCAAAACCCCCTGCAAGAGCCTGCGCTGTGTCTTTTGGGATCTTCCCAAAAGGCATCTCATATCCTCTCACCCAGAATTGTGTCGTCGTAAATTTGATTTCCAAAGGCACCATATTTTCCTCGATATCTGTCAGTAATATTAATTGTTTGTGGTAAACCCATGGCCCCCCTTGCTGCACTCTCTCTTTATCATCCTTCGAGAAAAACTGAAAGATATACAAGTTTTCTCCCACTTCTCGAATGCCAAAGGATTTTCTAACCCTCCACGCTTGTCGAAGGAAAGCAAACAGACCGGATACTCTGTAGGGTTTGCTCGTGAGTACCTTCCCAACTAGGGCTAATGCTACCCTATCCTCAAAGCCATCCGACTTCGTTTGTGCACAATCTATCACTTGTTCTTCCTTTTCTGTGAGTTTTAAATCCTTCCACCGATTCATCAAAGGCGAATCCATTGGTAGAAAAGACAAACTGTGTTTTTTTCCAGCCTCCCACCAACCGTCGGCGGGATAGAGAACAACTCACCTGTAAACCCTACCGGGGCGGCGCCCTAGAGAGAGTAATACCTTGGGAGCGATAAAATTTTTAGTGTTTATAATCAGATAAGAATTAAAAATTAAAAACAAATATATAAATTAACGTTTAAAGTATGAATGATTCAATAAATCAACATGATAGACAAACTGTTGACAGTTGCTGTAAGATTTAATAACTCAATTTGTTTACTAATATATTAATTATAATAAATATTTAATTAATAGAAGGAAAATGCGTAAATACTACTGCATTAGTAATATCTCAATCGAAGGATACGTAATAACAATAATATTTAATTAGTATAAGCAAAAGTAATACCATATTTAGGTGACGGTAGCCGGCAAGATTGACAATAAACATGAGTTTTTATTGAATATAAGCAAAAGAAATGAATAAATGTGAGTTTTTATTTTTTTAAATAGGGGTAGTTTTGGTAATTTGATATTGACTAACGAATTCCCAATTCTATTACCACACCCCCCATGTTAATAGATTGTTGGGAATAGACCCATTTAATTCTCGTTCCCATTCCTTTCTTTTTTTTAAATTACCATGAAACAAACATGGTAATTCTATTCCCCATCCCCCTATTCCCATTCCCAAACCCTTATTCAACAATAGCAATTTGGGGAATTTTCCATTAGCCGAAAAATAAAACCTTTATCAATTATTTTCTCTGAGCGGGAATATTTCCCTCCTCGCCAAATTTCAAGACAATTTATAAAATTTATTTTTGGTTAATTATATATATATATATATATATATATTTGAATATTATATATATATAATATATATATAATATTCAAATATATATATATATATATAATTAAAATTAATTATATCTAGTTGTAAAAATTTGACCGACTCGAATTCTCAAATTTTTCCGTTCGAAATTAAATCAGGTATTGTCACCATTCTTTGGTCCGTATTTTGAATTTAATTAGTGAATTTGTCTGGATCCTAAATTGTGTCGGTTATAGGTATAGGTTTAGGATCATAAACTCAGTTTGTCATAAATTCAGACAATGTCCAACCCGAACCCCAAAATATAAGACGCGTTGATATTTAGCAAATTCAGACCTTATGACAAGACGAACAATTAAAATGAGTTCAAATGGTTCATAAAGTGTCTGAATTCGAATGCTCGAACTCGAATCAACCCAAGTCAAATTTTTTTGCCCCTAACTTATAATCATAATTGCACTTGATATATAAGTTTAATCGGCCAACAATAACTTAACACCAATGGAATTGAATGATCAAACACAATCTGGTACTATTGTCAGATAATTATTTGATATACTTCAGCACGAACTAACAGTAACCTAACTTGACTTGTAAATAAACCTATTTGCCCTTATATTTATTTGAATAATGTCTAAATTCAACTTTCAAATGTTACTTTACAAATCGACCTATACCGAACCAATATCAAACCAATGTGATCCTTACTTGACCAGTGTCAATTCACTTGATTCTTAAGTAGCTATATATTATTTGATCACTTTCTACGTAGTTATATATATATATATATATATATATATATATATATATATATATATATATATATATATATATATATATATATATATATATATATATATATATACATTTACCTAGTTTTTAATTGTAGCACCGTTTACAGGCGTAAAAGTGGACTCGTGTTAGACATCAACGTCACTAAAAAGTAAAGGATTCGATTCACTAACAATAGCCAATTAATGATAGGTAGACATATATAGTCATATACATAATTTATCTTTAAAATTTTGGTTTCAATATTTAAAATATAATAACTTACATTAGGTAAAAATACCGGTGACAAAATTTTTGGTTCAAGTCAATAGCGGTTCAAACAATTCAGACATTCAAAAACAGTTCCCAAACTCGAACCTCATCTGAATTTTAAATGCATACAAGTTGTGATGTCCCAACCAAGGTCTAAATTGTACAAATTCTATGTTTGAACTTGAATTCGACACACAAAATTCTAACAACCCGATTTTCATAATCCATACCCAAACCTAGCCACATTATGAATTCAAAAATGATCGAATTGTCCGAATTTTATATTTGGACAAAAATTTGATGTCCGTATCCAGTTTAATTCGGGCCAGTTAAATTCGACTCGAATGAATTTTTGCTAACGCTAAATGAAATTGATATTTAACTTCTTTCCCACAATTTAATATTTTTTAAAATGACTTACATATTAATTAGAGAATAGAAACATAGATTATTATGCAAGTGATTACTTAATTAACAGATTCAATCTTCATTTGATTCATGGATAAAAATTTAGTTAGATGTACATTTGAAAACCTCGTACATTTGTGGATTAAAATTTTAATTTTAATGGTCCATAAAGTAAGTTCCTAAAAAAAAATTGAGAATATAATAACAAGAAAATTCTTATCAAATTTTTTTTCCATTGCCCCAAAGTGAATTAATAAACAAAAACCAAAAAATTTCATTTTCCCACCCAAATCACAAAACTTGTGCGCCAAAATGAAAAGGAAAATTCAAAATTTAAGAATTCATCTACCGGCCAAATGTAGCAAATCAAAAGAAGACTACTTTTTGCAAATGGCTACACCTTTAAGGTGAATCAAATAATTAATACACCTCTTAAATGTAGCTAAAGTTGAAAACCTATTTTTTTGCTTCTACATTTGAAGGAGGTGTTGCAATTTGTAATATGTGATCCTATTATTGCCCCACCACTGGGTCAATAGTGGCATATCCTTGCCCCGCCTCGGGGTCAATAGTGGCTTATCGTTGCCCTTGTCAGTGGGTCAGTAGTGGCTTATCATTGCCCTTGTCACTGGGTCAATAGTGACCTTAGCCCTAAAGTGCGTGGGTTTTAACTGCTAGTTTAATTTGTACTTTGCTTTCTCTCTACAATTTTTTCAACCAATACTAGTGTGTGCTTGGACGTTTGAGCTAAGTGTTTTTAACACCGAGTCATATGTTGTCAATTATTTACTTGTAAACTCTAACCCAGCCTACGTTTTACCTGCATGTCTAACCCAGCTAAAGGAGTGTTACGCTACTTACTGGGCTTCCAAGCTCATCCTTTTATCTTCCATTTTTTTCAGGTTCTACACTCATTAGTATCTCAGTTTCAAGAGAGGAGTCATGGGTTCAAGCCTTTAATTTGGAGCCATGGAGTTTACTTCTTAGTCTAGTAGAATTTACATTTTGATGTCGAGTCGAACCTTTGGGCTATATAAACTTGTAGTTAGTGTTTGAGATTTTTAGATGTTTCTTCTAGACTCTTGTTGAGTTGAACCTATCAGTATTTTGCGATTGTGAGTTATGAAAGACCTTTTCTTTCCCTTTGTTATAGTTTAGCCTTGCATACTTGTAGGACTAGTAGTGTTGCAAGTGTGCGACGTCTGTCACCCCTTGGTTTGGGGAGTGACAGATTTAGTGGTAGCAAAGCGCTGTTAGCTAATGTCTTGTTGTCTTGGGTTTAGTCTTAGCTAAGCCCCCTTGGAATTAGAATCTTAGAGTGACTTACTCTTGGGTTTAGAGGTTTTAGTTCCCATAGAATAGGTTCTTAATCTCTAGTTAAAGTTCCTAATATCTCATGTGATTTTACCTTTATGCTTACTCCCTCCACGTACCGTTATGACATTTGTTTGTTTTTGGGACTCATAATTAATCTTTCTTTCCCAATATGCCTTTGGTTAGGAGGAGAAGTTGTAAGCGCAGGGCTCTTGAGAAGGAGGATGAGGATCCCCATAATGAGACTCTCCTACTTGACCCCCAAGAGGTTATGCTGAAGTTTATGCAAGACTTCTCATCCTTTGTTAGCAAGCAGCAGCAACAACAACAACATGATGCATAGTAATGGTTCATCTTCAACTACTGTCAAGGGGTTGGTGGACTTCTTGAAAATAGCTCTGTACACCCCGGAAATTGAATTACGAAAAAGTCAAAGTCAAACTAATGTTAACAACGGAAATCTCTTTTTTTTTTATTTTATTGGGCATTACTGTTGTATCCCCGAAGGAATACAAGGTAAGAAAGGGAAAAATTAACAACTAATCATTAATTACTTCCATTTAATAAACAAGAGAACTTTCAAATTCCTGAACAACATAAACTACATATTAACTAACTTTAAATCTAAAACACAAACTAAACTTTATCCATAGAACTTCTAACTTCAATCTATCATCCACATTTCTAGTTCCCATTCTCATTATAGAACTCTTCACCTAAAAACAAAACATTTAAAAACATGATGAGGACTCAATAATGCCTATCCCTAACTGTCAAAATAATTTCAAATTCATTTAAATTCATTGAGGGGGAGAAGTGAACAAGTCAAACATTTTCACAAACCATTTATTGCCAACCCAAAACAAAGTTCTTAAATAACATAACTCAGAAAACTGCATAACAACCTTTCAACTCAGAAATCACAATGTTCCAAAAATCTCAACTGACTTTCAACTCAGAGTAAACATCATAATAGAGGGTAATCCTTTCCTCAGAAAACAAATCCGAATTTTATTATTCGGGCGGGATTTGCCTATCCCAAGAATATCATAATCAAATCACAATCTCATAACCAGCACAAGATTTCAAATCCTCAAAATCACAACACAGATGGTCATCCCAGAAACAGAATCACACATGTGCACACCCAATCTCATAAACATATCGGGATTCCTCGATCTCTGGATAACTCCCTACGGGAACATATCCTAGTCTTTGGATCGTTACCCGCAAACATATCGGGACTCCCCAATCTCTTAATTGATAACACCCTGTAGGAACAGATCCTGGTCTTTGGGTGGTTACCTGCAACCCGCTTATGGTTTCACTTTGATTATTAGTATCTTAGGAATTATTAGTCATCAAACTTCAAACAAAGCCCAACCATTTTCCAAAACCGGCAGAATGAAACTCAAAGTTTAAAAGACTGTCACATTTTATTCAACTTAGAAAACAACTCACAGACATCCAAACTAGACAATCTTTATTTCACAGAAAATCCTCGATGGGATGCATGCTTCATAAAACATATTAAAACCACAAAACAATTAAAGACCATCCGAGTGGGGACTAGCGCATAGTCATTACCTGAGTTTTTTTCACTTCAATTCACTTCCACGAACACACTTGAGCTCACTAAAATGAGTCGATCTAGATCGCGCTTACAAATAAAATAAATTCTATAATTAATAATGTCCTCTTGAAGTTAGTACTCACTACCATCTACCTCACCCCATCCTAGGGACACTATAAGGTTCCTATAATTCAAGTAATAACATATTTGAACTACACATGACATTCATATAAATAAAACATATTTATAACAAATGAAAAACTGGACAGGTTACTATACTCGCATTGCAAACGCAGTAACTTGACTTCCCGACACCCTATGGACCTGGTTTTGGATTTTCTAGAAACTTCGAGATGTCTACTAAACCTTTGATTGATTTCGAGAACTAAAACACACTCTAAGAGTCCCAAAAATAGCCAACAATCAAACTTGTTCAGATCTGACCAAGGTACGGTAATTGGGTTATAACTTGTATTATACACCTCGAAAACTCGATCCGCAAAATTCCTATGAAATCTAACATCCTAGGGAACTTCCACACAGAATGGTAACGTAAAAGCTTGACTACACAATTTATGGTGATCGTTCTAGTATGACTCATCATTCTGTCCAGAAACTGATTTATTTTTATTTTGGATTTTCGATCCTACTCTAATCAAACCATCTCAGGACTCCAAATGGGCCTCTAAACAGCCTACTAAAGTCAAATACATTCCCTTTCCCTCCCCTAACACAACCAAGGTCAATTTACATATAAACTAACACAAGTTCTCGCATAAACAATTTAATTTTCAAATTTAACATTTTCTTTAAAAACTAAACATAGAGGTCACAATAAAACTCGAAATTTTCGACATCGACACCTTATGGAAATAAATCACGCACAACAAGGATAATAAACCTTCATTCATGACCAAATTTGAAGTATTTTTAAAATAAAGAAAATTGATAAAAACTCGTATTAATTAACAATACCGCACATGATAATAATCAAAATAATACGATTAGTACATTAAAGATCAACTAATCACAACATAATTTAACTTGAAAACACCATAAGAAGATTTGATTAAGACCCTTTTAAAAGATATCATATAATAGTAATTATAAACTTAAGGTTTTAACTCAAATTTCTCAAAACTTACTCATACTTTGTAAAATAACTTTGAGAAATACAACATCACAATTATCTGTAAAAACTCATCCACATGCATCCTTACTCATTCATAACTCATAAAAATCAATTTCACCACTTTATTCAAACCAAAATCATGAACAATATAATATTAGCACAACTCCAAACACTATCTATTCAAACCCACAATATTAATCTCATATTTTAGCAATTATGGCACAAACTTTACTCCTAATCATGCATTAACAGTACCCAACACATATTAATTGCAAATTATCTCAAATAACACTTCCATAAACTAACTCTAATCAACTCTAACATAATTTACATACAATAACAATATAATTCACATATATTAGTCAAGATTACCAAAGTAAACTACCAAATTAAACACTTCATATTAACAACATTAAAAACATGAAGTATATAGATACTTAACGTGAAGGATACTTAGATTATAAGCAACTAATAATAGGAATAGCACTAGGACAAGCAGTAATGAAGCAAAAACAACAGTAGATTTTTAGGGTTTTACTTAGAGGGGCAAACTGGTGGTGGTTAGGGTGAAGGTCGGATAGCGGCGACGTCGGCGGCAACGAGGGCGTCGGACAGTGAGGCGTTATCGGCGAGGGGCGGCGGTGGTCGGAGTTTGAGCAGCATCGGCATCCACATCAGCAGCAGCGAGGTCGACCCTTGTGTTTCTGGCAGCGTGTACGTCCTCTGATAGTAGCGACGGTTGCGGCGTGATGGTGCGGTGGTCACAGCGTCGTCGGACGATGGTCTGGGGGCGACACCAGCGATGGAAGGCGCGAACAGGAGGAAGCAAGAGTAAGATGTGAAAGAGAGGAAGAAAGGAAGGGAGAAGGGTTCAGCAGCGATGACAGCAAGGGTTGGACGGCAGAGAGGAAGAGGGAGAGTGTAGAAAGTGTCGATTAGGGTTTGGGTTTAGTCTAGGTTACTATAATTAATATATACTAATTTACTAAAATAACTTAGTAAAAGTAATTTGTAAAAACCAATAATAACATGCTGCTATTAATAGCCATAAGAGAATAATATAAATTTAATTTCTCTAAATTACTAATACTAATAATAATCCTAATAATAGCCACATAATAATTTAAATAAAACTAAACACATATTCATCAAATATTAACATATAAAATTACCAAAACACCCCTGCAACCATGCATGATGTATTTTGGCCCACGCCAAATACACCCCTAAAGGCCCAAAATAAATTTCAAAGAATAAGACAAGCTATGGAGGAAAACATGAGCATAGAGGCCCATAGACCCATACATATTGTATGCTCCTTATGGCAAGAGGATGTCCAAACATCCTAGGGTCTACAACAACACGCCAGGCAAGCCCAAGAAAGGCCCAAGGTCACGTCAATGAGGGCCAATTTTGTCAATTGTGTTCTTTTTGGATGTATTTTATTTTATAGCTTTTATTATTTTGGTGTGTTTTAATTAATTAGGAGTAGATAAATCTAGAACATTCTAAACTGTTCTAGAATGTTCTAGAGAGTCAAAGTAGACGTGTGATAGGAAGAGTAGGTGCCAATTGGTTGTATCCTAGATAAGGTTGGCTTATTTTGTAACTAATCCAAATTGGATTAGGAAAGCCTAAACCTATTAGGATAAGGTAGTTGTAACCAGCTTCCCTCAGGATAAGGAATCCTAATCCAAGAGGAGATTGGAATAGATAATCAACTAGGATTAATAATCCTTGGCTTGCACGCCAAGTAAGAACTCCTAGGGGAGCTAGGACTCTCCTAGTATAAATAGCCTAGCTTGCAATCTTTAGAAACAATCCAGTTTAGAAATATGAATCAAGCTTTGAGCTTACCCCCTAGAGTGCTTGGATAAACCTCTCCCCTTTTCTTCTATTGTATCTTGGTATGGCACCCAAGTGGTTAGGAAGAGCTTGATCCTAGGTTGCGGTCTAGATCAAGTTAGCCCTAGGTTGTCTAACTTGTGCATTCAAGTTAGAAGCTTAGTTCTATCCGATTTTATCTTTCTGTCAATACAGTTAAGATAATTTCTCACTTATCTTTCTATCAATATAGAAGATAATCCTCTTATTTTACCCCCTCTCTCCAAACGTCTCCCTCCCTCTCAATCGTCCAACTCTCTCTCTCTCCTCCAACAAACTCCCCTTCTCTCCATAACAACCTCCTAACAACCTTTTCTCTCTCATCTAACAAACTCCCTCAATCAATATTCTCTCCACACCCACAAAGGCCTCACGCCACATCCCCTATACTCCCTCCATAATTCGTCCACCCTCTCCCACAAACTTCCATCAAGATTCCCTCTTCCCTATTCAAGATTCAATTTATTGTTTCTTAAACCCACAAAAGTCCTCACGACAAAATAGCCTGTTTTCCCTCCACTTTCTCTCTCCTATTCACGTGAACCATCCCCTCTTCTACTCTAAATCACGTGAAGTGTCCCATTTTGAGATTGGTTGCACATCTCCCTTGATGTGTAATTGATCAAGATACAATCTTTGATCCAATTATACATCATAATTTGGGTATCAGAGCCCTAGGTTATTTTGAGTGCAAACCAAACACGTGACCTTTTCCCTCAAAAGTCCTCACGACAAAATAACCTGTTTTCCCTCCACTTTCTCTCTCCTATTCACGTGAACCATCCCCTCTTCTACTCTAAATCACGTGAAGTGTCCCATTTTGAGATTGGTTGCACATCTCCCTTGATGTGTAATTGATCAAGATACAATCTTTGATCCCATTATACATCATAATTTTGGTATCAGAGCTCTAGGTTGTTTTGAGTGCAAACCAAACAGATGACCTTTTCCAATCCAATTTCCAAAACCTACTATTCCAATAGCTTAACCTGCTATACCAATAGCTTAACCTGCTATTCCACAAGCCTTACCTGCAATCCAAACACATAACCTTCAAACCTTCAGTACCAACCTGCAACCCTAAACTCCACAAACAGCCCAAGCACATTCCCTTCCCTACCCAACGTCAACTGGACGTTCCAAAAACTCCTACCATGGCATCTGGAAGAAACAGTCCTGAAGATAAAGATCCTACTGAAAAGTAGAAGCAAGAGAAAGTAGAACTGGAAGGAAGAATCGCTTATCTTTCTGATCAGTTGAAGCGATACATGAATCTGCAATTCAGGACACCACAAGAAGAAGAAGAAGTCATCCCCAACACTCCCCGCGAAACTGAGCACTATACTAGCTCAAACCGGAGGTCACGTCAGCCTAGGCGTCCTCCACGGGAAGAAAGACTTGACTTCAAGGTCGACATTCCTAAATTCGACGGTAATCTTGATCCTGAAATCTTCCTTGACTGGATTCAAACTGTCAAACGAGTATTTAACTTGAAAGATATTGTTGATGATAAGAAAGTCAAATATATTGCTCTTAAACTACGGAAGCATGCTAGTATTTGGTGGACTAACCTACAGAAGAAGAGACAGCAAAACACCCCTGCAACCATGCATGACGTATTTTGGCCCACGCCAAATACACCCCTAAAGGCCCAAAATAAATTCCAAGGAATAAGACAAGCTATGGAGGAAAACATGAGCATAGAGGCCCATAGGCCCATACATATTTGTGCTCCTTATGGCAAGAGGATGTCCAAACATCTTAGGGTCTACAACAACATGCCAGGCAAGCCCAAGAAAGGCCCAAGGTCACGTCCATGAGGGCCAATTTTGTCAATTGTGTTCTTTTTGGATGTATTTTATTTTATAGCTTTTATTATTTTGGTGTGTTTTAATTAATTAGGAGTAGATAAATCTAGAACATTCTAAACTGTTCTAGAATGTTCTAGAGAGTAAAAGTAGACGTGTGATAGGAAGAGTAGGTGCCAATTGGTTGTATCCTAGATAAGGTTGGCTTATTTTGTAACTAATCCAAATTGGATTAGGAAAGCCTAAACCTATTAGGATAAGGTAGTTGTAACCAGCTCCCCTCAGGATAAGGAATCCTAATCCAAGAGGAGATTGGAATAGATAATCAACTAGGATTAATAATCCTTGGCTTGCACGCCAAGTAAGAACTCCTAGGGGAGCTAGGACTCTCCTAGTATAAATAGCCTAGCTTGCAATCTTTAGAAACAATCCAGTTTAGAAATATGAATCAAGCTTTGAGCTTACCCCCTAGAGTGCTTGGATAAACCTCTCCCTTTTCTTCTATTGTATCTTGGTATGGCACCCAAGTGGTTAGGAAGAGCTTGATCCTAGGTTGCGGTCTAGATCAAGTTAGCCCTAGGTTGTCTAACTTGTGCATTCAAGTTAGAAGCTTAGTTCTATCTGATTTTATCTTTCTGTCAATACAGTTAAGATAATTTCTCACTTATCTTTCTATCAATATAGAAGATAATCCTCTTATTTTACCCCCTCTCTCCAAACGTCTCCCTCCCATACTCTCTCTCAATCGTCCAACTCTCTCTCTCTCTCCTCCAACAAACTCCCCTTCTCTCCATAACAACCTCCTAACAACCTTTTCTTTCTCCTCCAACAAACTCCCTCAATCAATACTCTCTCCACCCCCACAAAGGCCTCATGCCACATCCCCTATACTCCCTCTATAATTCATCCACCCTCTCCCACAAACCTCCATCAAGATTCCCTCTTCCCTATTCAAGATTCAATTTATTGTTTCTTGAACCCACAAAGGTCCTCACGACAAAATAGCTTATTTTCCCTCCACTTTCTCTCTCATATTCACGTGAACCATCCCCTCTTCTACTCTAAATCACGTGAAGTGTCCCATTTTGAGATTGGTTGCACGTCTCCCTTGATGTGTAATTGATCAAGATACAATCTTTGATCCCATTATACATCAATGCACACCCATGCACGTAGAAAATTACTAAAATACCCTTGTTAGTCTCTTAACGGTCCTACGAGCTCAAGTGACAGCGAAAAAACATAACAATTAACGGGGATTAATCTAAACTATTAACGTTGTCACGGTCAACACATTCGAATATTTCGGAGATTCACATCATTATCCCCTTAAAAGAAGTTTCTTCCTCGAAACTTAATCTCAAATCTAACGATTTTCCAGATTGAGCTGACGGTAGCTCTAACAAAAAACTTAGGGTTTTACAAGCTCCTAAAGCCTTTTCTGTCACCACTGACACTATCGAAGCTGAGAGTTGGATTGATGAAATGTTGAAGGATTTTTGAGGTTTTCATTGTTCAGAGGAGGATCAAATTGATTATGTCGTCTACTTGCTGCAAGACAGAGCTCACCATTGGTGAAAGTCCGTGAAGCGTAGACATGAGAATAATGAGATTCCTTTCACTTGGGAAATGTTTCATAAAGAATTCTATGCTAAATATTTCCCTAGTGCTCGAAGAAAGGAGTTAGAGAGACAGTTCATTGACTAGAAGCAAGGCCACAGGAGTGTGGATGAGTATGAAGGGGAGTTTGATCGACTATCATGGTTTGCTCCGACACTAGTGGCTGATGCACAAAGCAAGATGAGGAGGTTTAGTGAAGGCATGAATGATAATAGTAGGGTGCCATTCCCTCTTGTTAGTGTGACCAGATAGCTTCGCACAGAGCAAAGAATATGTACCTCATCACGAAGGAGATAGAGGATCGTAAGCATCGCGATGAAAAGAAGAAGGACAAAGACTACATTACTTCTGACAGGCGAGGCAAGGGTGGACTTTCAAAGCCTTATACTTCCAACTAGTTTTCTCGCGATACGCATTCATAACAGGGGTAACCTAGCTGGCTCCCGGGGAAGAGGAGTGTATCCATCTGGTTCTCATAGTGGAAACCCTAGCTATGGATCACAAAGATGGGGCAATCAACTAAATAAGTCTTCGTGTGACCATTGTAAGGGAGCTCATTCGACTAGCGATTGTAGGTGGATATGTGGGGGCTGCTTCAGATGTGGTAGTACTGATCACAAAGTTACTGAATGCCCACATCTTAACGATCCTCGCACTATACAAAAGTCCCAAGCCTCTTGCTCAGTGCCCTCGCTAGCCACTTCGGCCTACACTCATAAAGTCCAATCGTCGAGCAACAATTAGAGACCTCGCACCATTGGAAGGGTGTACACATTGACCCAGCCAGACATTGACGCATCAAACAATGTTGTGTCAGGTATACTTATCGTTAATTCAGCTTATGCACATGTGTTTTTTGATCCTAGTGCTTCGCATTCTTTTATATTAGCAAACTTTGTCAAAAAGTACAACCTCCCCCATGTATGGTTAGAAGAAGTATTGTGTGTCAGTACACCTACGGGTAGTGAAATAATTGTAGACAAGAAGTGCAAGAGTAGTCACATAACAATTGAAAGCAGAGAACTTTTAGCTGACCTAGTTATTATGGAGTTATATGACTTTGATGTAATTTTGGGGATGGACTGGTTGTCTACACATTTCAAATACTAGGGGTGCTTGAGTTAAACTTTCTCGCGAATGGAGCTTATGTGCCGCCTAGAGTCATTTCCACTCTGAAAGCCTCTAAAATAATTAAGAAGGGGTGCCAAGCCTTCTTGGGATTAGTCACTACTGCCCAAGAGAAGGACCCGAAGAACGAAGAGATACCAATTGTAAGAGAGTATTTAGATGTCTTCCCAGAAGATCTCTCAGGAGTACCTCCAGATAGAGAGGTGGAATTTTCTACTGTAGATGCTGAATTTTGTCATTAAATGTAGCTTTGTAATTATGTAATTTATTTTGATTATTTTTATCTTTATTTTTAATTTAGGATTAAATGCCAATGATTTTTGAAATGCACACATTCTTCACATGTTAAGATCCCCAAAATCAAATTAAACCATATCAAATCCCTCTTTATCTTTATTTCATTCTTCCTCCATTTTCCAAATCAAATAAAATCATCCTTTATTTTATTTTATCCTCTCAATATTCTTTCATCCACCACCATAAATAAACATACCTCCACCACTATAAATACACCCTCGTTTCACACTCTTTTTTCCATACCTCAAAATCATCATAGGAGTATTGACACTAGATGATTTTACCTCCTCCTCCTTCTTCATCATCATCTCATCATCTTGCATTCATAATCTTGGCATTAATTTGAGGTTAGCATCCTTCTTTTTTTATATTTTATTTTCACTTTATTATGGTTTAAATTTGACATAAATAATAGTATTGATGCTCTAATCAATCTGATGAAATGCAAACTTGTAAATATTTATGCTTTAGGTATGTGGTTTTTGGGTCAGCCTCAGGTGGTTGTGAAATTTCAGTTTGACCTTTGTAGTTTTTTCTCGTCTCAAGTTGTCTGCCTTTTTCTAAAGGTCCAGATTTTCTTTTGAATAAAAGGGTCTCTTGACCGCAAATTATCAAAAAAAAAATATTTATGCTTTTGTTCTTATATTTTATTTAATTAGTTGCATTTATTTGTTTTATTTTACTTTTGCATTTGTATGCGCTAAATAATATTAATTAATCTAATTAATTCTCCTCTTCTACTCTTTTCTTTAATTGACCAATTTAGTATAGTGCGTTCTTTGAATGGGCGAATTCAAGAGTTTTTACTTTCCTATTCGTAACCTTATCCCCGGATCCGGATCTCATGGTTCGTGGTTTATGGAGTTTAAATTTGAGTTTATTAGTTCTCATTAAAATTTATTGGCGACTCTTTTGATTTTTATTATTTTGATTCACTTGAATATCGTAGTAAAATGCATTTAAATCCCCTAAAGATTAAGACACACCTCATTCTACTTGTCATACACCGCATGGACACCATGGAGTTTTTTCCCGGGTCATACAAATGGCGACTCCTCTAGGGATTTTACTTTAAGAGGGTAAAACTTGAAAAATTGGTTTTTTAAATTTTGAGTAGAACGAAGAAATTAATTCTGTTAATTTTTATTATTTAGTTAGGTATCAAGCATAAGAACCTATATCTTGATTTTTTTATAAATCGGGATGAACCCAAAGGTACCGTTTAGGATTTTAACCCAAATTTTCCTTTTGGGCAAAGTATACTTCCGACTTCATAAAGGAATGAACTTCACATTTCAAGAAGATCGCAAGTTACTTTCCAACTCATGAAGCTCTTCGAAATTCTAGGGATTATGAATTTATATTTTCCCTTTAATTTTGCGAGACACACGGGTCACATTACTATGAAGTCCATAGAATTTGTGGTGCGTGAGAGACATGAGTATGTTAGTTTTAAGGATCCGACCCTAACCCCTTGAATATAGAACCTTGGTTAGGTGCATTCTTACTTGTATGCTATGTGCATCCCTTTTATATTTTTTTTCTATACATAAATGATGTGTTACATGTTTTCCTTTTCTCTTTTTTTTTCGAGTTAGTCCCATATTGTACTTCCTCCAAATGCCGCTTTAGTTTGGATAATAGTCAAAGGGAATTTAACTAGGCCCAAGTCGAAAGGATTGACTATGAATGAGGTCCAAGTTTGACTTTATCCAACCCTAAGTGGCATTTGATCCCTAAGGTATTTACCCGGTCATTAATTAAATTTGAGTCCATTAAGACCCTTATTGTTGACTCGATTTTATGGTGGCTCGATGGATACCTCCACTTCATTGTACATACATCATCTTAGAATAGGATCCTGCATACAAGCCCAAAACCGGGTTAGTCCATCCACAAAAAAATTTAAAAAAATAGCATATAGACATTATTTGCATTAGGTTGTCTCATATAGGTCGACTGGGTCGTAGCATGCATTGGATAGGTCAATATTAAGGTCAATTTATGATGTTTATGATTTTTCATATAGGCAAAATAGGACCTATAGAGTTAGGACTCATATCCTGGGCTAGAGTCGGATATCGGAGACTGTCAAGTTATTCGCCAATCCCGTCCAACACCAAGCAGAAACCCGTCTACGAACGCCGACTCTGATACCTCCTCTCAAACGTCGCTCATAGACAACAATACTGTGTCCATCCTATCCAACTTCATGGCTGAAATCAATGACCAAGACCAAGAAACTCATGTTCAACGCATCACGGCCGCGGACCTTTCAGCTTTGGTACGGACCAGGAAAATTGGGAAGCGACCTACAAGGCCTTCATCAAACAATATGCGGCCAGTCAGGACACTAACATAACCATGAGTGACATGGAAGCAATCAAGCAAGGTGAAAGAGAGTCATTCATGTGTTATTTTAACCGTTGGACCGCACAAAAGGCTCTAATGACTGATAAAATGGCCTTAGACTACCAGATCCAAGTATTCATATAAGGACTGAAACCAAGCTTTGCTCATTATATGTAGTGTCAAATCATCCCCAATTATGCATCATTAAAGAAGTTAGGGCTAATGGTAGAAGCAAAAATAGCAAAAACTGTGACATCTCCCTGGTGGAGAAACACCACAGCTCACAAGGGACCTTCTGGCTCTTCCCTACCAAATAAGACTGCTTAGGTCCAAGTGATGCATAATACATGTCATTCACCCCTATCAATGGCTCTTACACTAATGCACTAGAACGCCTCCTCAAGAAGGGTTAGACACAACTTCCCCTAGTAAAGCCCGAACCTATAATTAAGGGGAAGTATTGGGAAGACGAAAAGGTTTGCAACTATCATCGTTCTAGAGGGCATGATACCGACAATTGCTTCACCTTCAAAACCAAACTTGAAGACATGTTCTAATCAGGGGAACTACCACTGCCAAAAACAACACAGGATCGCCATTAGATTTCTTAATGTCACGTCTTTTCTTTTCATGGGAATTGTTTGCATTTTCAAAGTCAGTTGAGATTTATCCCAAGTAGTTTTTAATGTATTCATCTTAGTTGCATTCAATAAGATGAAACCTTTTTTTATTCTGACTCTTATCTTCCCCGACCCCTCATTTGTTTCTATATTGTTAAGGAGAGAATCTTATGATTGCATTCATGGTTTGAATTGAAGAGCTCGCTCACCCATAGGACCATCCAAGTTTGAGACAACCATCTTCTCATATTTTCCATTCCATCTCACATGATTATACCTTCTTTATGCTTTTTTGTCCAACCATGAGTCCAAGGTTAATGGAGAGATGAGAGGCTAACTTCACCGCCAAAGTGAAGTTAGAGAGACAAATTCAAAAAAAAAAAAAAATCAAGGCCAACTTGTACACTCACCCAATAGATTAGGCAAAAGGAGAGTGTTCAAAGTGACCAATAGTCTGTAAAAGTGAATTTCCCATCTAACAAATCATACAGCTGAAAAGGACATGCCTATGATAGAAGGTTTCCATCCTTTACCACCTACATCATAACCACCTTCATTTGCACTTCGCCGCTTCACCTACATTTCTTCACACGCCATCTTCTTAGCCACCACCATGAACCTGGTCATTCATTTTATGACCACCTCATCCTTAAACTGAATTAAGCCAAACAATGTGGTGCGGGTGACAAACATCATTGATAGGAGAAACATAAATTGAGGTTGTCAAGTTTAAAAAAAAAAATTAAAAAATAGTAGAAAAAAGAAAAAAAGAAGAAAAAAGCAAAAAAAAAAAAATCAAAGAAAAAGAAGAAACGGTAAGAGGAAGTTATCGTTATACCTAAGTCACCCGTACACATCCCATCACTTCTAGCCTTCGCATCTCACCTCACCGTATAACCTTCTAACTTGTCTTGAAGTCCTTCTTGAGGCACAAATCCTTTAAAGTTGCACCTGTTGAACTACGAATGGGCTGATTCCATACTGGATATGTAGGAGAACCTCTCTGAGGCCCGACGCTGCAATTCACTTTAGAGAAAATCCATTATCAAATCATTTGGTCTTTGAGAAATACAATAAAGAGTGGCTAGCTCAAAAACATCACCAGGTGTGCTAGGCAAAAGGAGAGGGAACTTGGTCCTAAGGACAATGAAAGACTATCAGATTTCTTTCACTAAGCACACCCACTTTTCCCATCAGACTTGGATCACCCTCCATACCTAAATTCATCAAACCATAGCCATTTGATCATCTCTTCCCTTATGAGATAAACCCACGAGACATGGTGTTTTATCCATAAACTATCTCGTCCACTCCTTTGGTTTGAACCTTGGTCTATTGAAGTACCCATCCATTCATCACCTTGTCCATTACATCTGATCGCTACCCTCACCAAACCACCCACAACCTCATCTCGCCCCCTATTGGGGCCTGAGCTTTCACCACCTTTTCCATTATTTCGATATCCACCCCCATCACCTTGTGAGCTTTTTTGATTTGGTCATTAGTTCATGTGTGAGATTCGTTTGTTGATCCTCGCTTTCAGAACGCCTGAGTGAGGGCTAACTCCTTTAGCATAACAAAAAGCTAGTTGCATCAAAATAGGGCCTACTTGAAGACAACACCCACCTTGGTCAGTTATTCTAACTCATTTGAAGGCACTTGTGCACATTTGTTGAATGCTTGGTATGCATACATGTTTCTACTTGAGCAAAAGAACCAGGAAAGACAAAGAAAATAAAGGGGAACTCAAGAAGGCTTGTGTGTGACATTGTTTGGGCCTTTCTGAGTACTTGGGATTTCTTACCATGATTTCTTGGTCGAGCGGTCCAACCAACCCTTCAAGCAGTTAACCTACGATAAACACGACAAGTTGGGTCTTTCTCTAATTCCTTGTTCTGTATCATCTCAATTGGGGGCTTACTCATCACTCGACATCCACAACATCTAGCTTCATGAATGTTTCAATGATAGCAACGCACAAGATGGCTCATGTGTCAAGTTTATGAGACCACTTGCCTTCTCATATGTGATCGTCTCCATTCTTCCTATTGCCTTGTCCTGAACTCGCCTCCAAATTGACTTGATACTTAGGATTTCTTTACTTTCAGTGTGGAAAGCAGGGAATAAAAAGTGGGGCCTCTCAATATGGTAGCATTGCATAACATGCATTATAAGAGGTATGCATTAGGTTGCATTAAGTAGTCAAGCACATGAAACTCAAAGTCGTGCATGAATACATAATTGAATCATATATAAGTCTCGAGTCTATGCATTACATGTAGAATAACAGACCAATTGCATGTGTGTCATAATTGTGGTCGTCGCCGGGGGGCTAACAATTACCCACTCAGCAACCTTCATTGGCATAAAGAATTAGTTTATGAGAAGGTTTAGAAGACCTGACAACCACAAGGTTGTCGCCCGCAGATAGACAATGGGGACTATGTGAGATGAAGCCCAAATATTGTCCAAGGATTAAGCTTGAAATCCCAACGAGAAAAATTAGAATGATATGCACCTAAAAACACTTTGGGTCTCTGAGATTTTGATTACACTCTCAAGAAATGAAAAATCACCGGAATGTCATCATCAAGAACGACAACGAATATTGCATCTACGTTGTCTTCAACAAAGGATATCGCATTTGCATCGACAGTAGATACCGCATCTACGTCATCTTCAACAGTGGATATTGCATCCACATCATCCGCCAAACCAGAATGGCGCATGCACGGTCAGACAAAAACGACAAATCATCTTCATTGGCCAAACAAGAATGGGGTACGATCAGACAAGAATGACAACCCATCTTCATCAGCCAGATAAGAATGGCGGATAGTCAAACAAGAATGACAAATCATCATTATTGTTCGGTTGCGTGTTTTTGTGGTTTTCTAAGTAGGGATTGTCGGTCCACAGGGATGGGTGTTAGGCTTGATAAGGGAATTGGTTTGCGTAAGGGGTTTAGATTTTGGGTAAGCGGGCTGTCGCTTGGGCCGAATAAGGGAAAGAATTGGCTGAGGAAATTGGAGAATTTGGGCTGGTAATTAGGAATTAGTTTAGGGTTTTATTTTATTTTCTAATTTTTATATTTTTGTTTCATTTTTAGCAATAATAATAACTATAAATAATAAACTAACACTACAAAAAAACATCACTTGTGTCACGACTTATGCCACGGGAAATCTAAAATCGTGGCAATTTCTTAGTCTTGTCGCGGGAAAATTTATAGTGCATTTGATGGTTAAAAATATGCCACGAACTACAACTCCCATGGCAAAAAAATACTTATGCCACGGGAAAATGTCACCCGTGGCTATAACATGCCACGGACTAAAACTCCCGTGGCAGAAAAATACTTATGTCACAGGGAAATGTCACCCGTGGCTATAACATGCCACGGATTTGAACTTTCGTGGCAAAAAAATACTTATGCCATGGGAAAATATCACCCGTGGCAATAACATGCCATGAGAAAATATCACCCGTGGAAATGATATATCGTGAACGGATGAACTATAACTAATGTGGCAAAAAAATACTTATGCGAATAAGAAAAATTAGAGATGGTAATCAAATCCGACTTCGAAGCGAAACCATTCCGATTTGAATCAGAAAAATCCAATCCGAATTAGATAAAAAGAAATTTAATTTGTATCTAAATCCGCTTAAATCGGTCTGACTTCGATTATAAGTACTTGATCATAGCAGTTATGGATGTAATGACCACTGCTTAACTCCGATGAAGTCTGATTAAAATAATAAATATATAAAAAAATTGAAAAATCATAATTTGACTAGTTGATAGTTAACAAAAATGTCTATTTATAAGTAGACTAAACATTATTTTGGTAAATTGTCTATTTATAAGCTTTATTATGGGATATGAGTAGTTAACAAAAATGTCCAATAGACATTTAATACATACCGTTTTATACAATGCCCAATCTTGTTGCAATACATTATACCATATTTTAGCAACGACCTTTGTTGTTGCAATATATATGAAATGAATATTATCAAAATTTTAATTTAATTAGGCAATAGAATTATTGTAGATGATATAATTCTTTTCAGGAGGTCAATATTTCGAAAAAAAATATAAAAGAGAGAAAATTCTAATGTTATTGTTATTAGGATACTCCTTATTTGTTGGAGCGAACAATACAACAATACATAGCTATAGTAACACTAATTTTGATAATATTTTTTATAAGTGTTACAATAGATACTTTATAGTAACATTTAGAATTTTTTTTACCTAAACTAATACCTAGAGCAACATTTAATTATTATATGTTACAATAGGAACCTAATGCAACATTTAATTATTATATATTACAATAAGACTTTAATTGACTTAAATAAAATGTTATTATATAAGGTTTTATATACATATTCCCCCTCTTTTTTTTTCTTTTTTTTTTCTATAAGCACCAAATAAGTCCAAATTTTTTTTTATTCCTGGGCAAACAAAAAGTAACTTTGAGGTCCCCTTTATTTTATGGAATCTATTATTAGGGCCCTGTAATTTTGAAACTAATTTTGGGGTCCCTTTATTTATTTGGTATCTAATATTTTGGTCTAATCCAGTGAGGGGCCTAAATTTTCAGATGAATTTTTTGGGGTCGGGGGAAACTTTACAGATGAATTTCATTCCAAAATTGTCCTCGTTCATTTATATTATGGTTTCATACTTTCATTCATTTGATTTTGTTTTTCCCTTTACATTGTCAGAACACGTCCCCTCACTACCCACTCCCACTCCACTCTCCCTTACTGCCACTCCATCTACATTCTCTCTCCCGTTCTCTATCAATTTTGACTTTATTCTTTGCTCACAAATTGCAACGGATGGCCTGGTGCAATGTTGTAACACATATTCATAGTTTGATGCAGATTGAGAACAAGAATAAAGATTTTGAAGGCTAAGAAAAATACAAATTGCAATGTATGTTGTAATCTCAGACATAGGGATGGCAACGGGTCAGAGGTGGACCAAAAGTGCTCACCTCCACCTTCGCTCCAATTAATAATCGGAGGTGGAGGTCACCTCCAAATTCAATTAATCGGAGGTGGGTGGACATCCAAATCCGAAATTAATCGGAGGTACCCAACTCCAACTCTGATTCGATTACCTCCGATATTACCTCCAACTCCAATTACCTCCGATTACCTCCGACTCCATTTAGCTTTTATACGTTTTTGTAAAATGATTTTCTCTGACTCTAATTACTTCTATCTTCGATTACCTCTAATTAATATATCTTACTTGTTAAAATAAAACTCCGATTTCTAATTTTTTTTCCTATAAATTTTTTTATTTTTTTTAAAAAAATTATATTAATTACTATAATCGAACTTAATCGGATCAGAGGTGGTTACCTCCATACCCGCCCTAATTATAATTGGAGTCGATTTTTTTAAGGGTTTTTGGCCATAAATAATCCATACTGAGGGACTTGTGATTGAGAATAATCTAAAGTGACTTTTCGGCCACTGACAGTCTGCAGTTTTTCACTATTTTCTCATAGCTATCCAGAATCAGTTTCCGGCACCGGAAAGCTGATGTGGCGACCGGAAAGTATGTTTATTCATAGTTCAAAAATGAAATTTTCAGTCGCCACATCAGCTTTCCGGTGCCGGAAATCGATTCTGAACTACTATGAGAAAATAGTGAAAAAGTACAGACCGCCAGTGGCCGAAAAGTCACTTTGGATTATTCTCAATCACAAGCCCCTCAGTACGGATTATTTGTGGCTCAAAACCCCTTTTTTTTTAATCAGATTCAGAGTCGGGTTTTTTAGTCGAATTCGGATTCAGATTCAGAGTTTTTGCTCCGGAGCGAATTAGATTCACTTTAAATTCGGACCTGATTGTCATCCCTACTCGGACAACAATCTTCTTCTTCTCCACCTTGTCTTGGCTATCATCTTCAATGGTGTTTAGGGTTTTTTTTTGTCCATAGGCCATTGAGTTTTTCAAGCATCAAACTTTGTGATGGTTTAAGTGTTCATTGTCTCACTCAATAGTGTCAAACAAGTTTGATAAAAAGAAAAGAGTGAAGTCAACGCCAGAGTCTCAACAAGGGCAATTTTGGAATGATATTAATCTATAAAGTTTCCCCCCAAAAATTTCATCTGAAAATTCAGGATCCTCACTGGAGTTAGACCAAATTATTAGATACCAAATAAATAAAGGGACCTTAAAATTAGTTTGTAAATTATAAGGCCCTAATAATAGATTCCATAAAATAAAGGGGACCCCAAAGTTATTTTTTGCTGGGCAAAGATTGAAAGGAAATAAAACTTAAACAAAACAACCAAACCCTAAGGCTCGATCATACAACTTTCTACTGCTCCATCTTTGCTGCCCCTCACGACCCCTGCCCTAACTTTCTACTTTCTCCTTCACAACTGCCGTTGCTACTGCTTCTCCATCCCCGCTGCTACTACTTCACTGGATCTCACGACTGCTACTGCTAGTTCTCCCCCTCATGACTGCTCCATCTGGTTTGCGAGACTGCTCCATCTCACATCGTTGCTGCTCCTCACGCTGAACCAGAAACTGCTGCTCCATGAGGTATCAAATGCTTGGCCCCTTTTCTCTGTCTCTCACAAATTACTAATCTCACTCCTTATTATGGTTCCATCTTACCGAATTATTGTTTCTGATTCAAGACATATTCAGGAATCCTTGTAGTTTTTTGTATTCAATTGAAGCTGTTTTAGGGGTCAATTGATAGCTATACGAAAGAAGAAGGATTGAATTACGTATTGGCTTATCTGTCAAAAACGTTTGGGGTGTTGGCTTTTGCAGCAATTAATTGGTATTCTTGTTGATTGCCGACTATTTTAGGGGTCTAGGGTTATACGTAGCAAATACCCGCACTATAAATTAAAAAATACCAATATGTTGCTTGTTATTATGGTTTTTGTACATACATGTTGTGAATACAGTTAAAGAAATACCATGGGATCAAATGTAATTTAAAATCTGCTATGGTGCTGTCTAAATGTTACACGGAATCTGTTTTAATTGAGAATCAACAAGGATGCTGTCATTGGCAGTTTCATTGCATCATATATAGATGTTGTTATACATATAGAATCCATTAAGATGATGGCCATAGGGTGAAGGAAATATACAATCTTTTTGAGTTATGACTTTCAGAATGAAGGACTAATGGAAGGATTACAGCTTCCAGAATCAAGATGTTCTGCAGATTGTCTGTCTAAGAATACTGCATAAATGCCAACTACTCAATTAATGATAACTAATTATATCTTTCAATAGCAAAGTTGTACCTGCTGAGGTAACAATAAGGAAGAAATGGTCTATCTACTATTCTACTGTCGTCGATTCAATGCCACATCTCCCCTTTGTTCCCATGCAAGGATATTCTAGCCTGATGTTGCGCTTTTCATGTGGGCCTGGGGCAGTTCCTAGCTTACAAATTTCTTACACTAAAATATTTTCGGTGTCTTAATTTTCTACAATCTCTGCTTCTAATTTAATTGCTTTAAACGTTTGATTGCTATTTTGCAAAATTAAAGCCAAAGCACTGGTATAACCTTCTAACTTGTCTTGAAGTCCTTCTTGAGGCACAAATCCTTTAAAGTTGCACTTGTTGAACTACGAATGGCCTGATTCCATACTGGATATGTAGGAGAACCTCTCTGAGAATGATCGCTGCAATTCACTTTAGAGAAAATCCATTATCAAATCATTTGGTCTTTGAGAGATAAAATAAAGAGTGGCTAGCTCAAAAACATCAGCAGGCGGGCTAGGCAAAAGGAGAAGGAACCTTGGTCTCTAAGGACAATGAAAGACTATCAGATTTCCTTTACTAAGCACACCCACTTTTCCTATCAGACTTGGATCACCCTCCATACCTAAATTCATCAAACCATAGCCATTTGACCATCTCTTCCCTTATGAGATAAACCCACCAGACATGGTGTTCCATCCATAGACTATCTCGTCCACTCCTTTGGTTCGAACCTTTGTCCATCGAACTACCCATCCATTCATCACCTTGTCCATTACATCTGATCGCTACCCTCACCAAACCACCCACAACCTCATCTCGCCCCCTATTGGGGCCTGAGCTTTCACCACCTTTTCCATCATTTCGATATCCACCCCCATCACCTTGTGAGCTTTTTTGATTTGGTCATTAGTGCATGTAAGAATTCGTTTGTTGATCCTCGCTTTCAGAACGCCTGAGTGAGGGCTAACTCCTTTAGCATAACAAAAAGCTAGTTGCGTCAAAATAGCGGCTACTTGAAGACAACACCCACCTTGGTCAGTTATTCTAACTCATTTGAAGGCACTTGTGCACATTTGTTGAATGCTTGGAATGCATGCATGTTTCTACTTGAGCAAAAGAACAAGGAAAGACAAAGAAAATAAAGGGGAAATCAAGAAGGCTTGTGTGTGAGATCGTTTGGGCCTCTTTGAGTATTTGGGATTTCTTACCATGATTTCTTGGTCAAGTGGTCCAACCAACCCTTCAAGCAATTAACCTACGATAAACATGACAAGTTGGGTCTTCCTCTAATGCCTTGTTTTGTATCATCTCAACTGGGGGCTTACTCATCACTCGACATCCACAACATCCAGCTTCATGAATGTTTCAATGATCGCAACGCACAAGATGGCTCATGTGTCAAGTATATGAGACCACTTGCTTCTCATATTTGATCGTCTCCATGCTTCCTATTGCCTTGTCCTGAAACTCGCCTCAAAATTGACTTGATACTTAGGATTTCTTTACTTTCATTGTGGAAAGTAGGGAATAAAAAGTGGGTGCTCTCAACATGGTAGCATTACATAACATGTATTATAAGAGGTATTCATTAGGTTGCATTAAGAAGTCAAGCACATGAAACTCAAAGTCGTGCATGAATACATAATTGAATCATATATAAGTCTCGAGTCTATGCATTACATGTAGAATAGCAGACGAACTGCATGCGTGTCATAATTGTGGTCGTCACCGGGGGGCTGGCAATTACCCACTCAGCAACCTTCATTGGCATGAAGAATTAGCTTATGAGATGGTTTAGAAGACCTGACAACAACAAGGTCGTCGCCCGCAGATAGACACTGGGGGCTATGTGAGATGAAGCCCAAATATTGTCCAAGGATTAAGCTTGAAATCCCAATGAGAAAAATTAGAATGATGAGAACCTAAAAACACTTTGGGTCTTTGAGATTTTGATTACACTCTCAAGGATTGAAGAATCACAGAATGTCATCACCAAGAACGACAACGAATATTGCATCTACGTTGTCTTCAACAAAGGATATCACATTTGCATCGACAATACATACTGCATCTACGTCATCTTCAACAGTGGATTTTGCATCCACATCATCAGCCAAACCAGAATGGCGCATGCACGGTCAGACAAAAATGATAAATCGTCTTCATCGGCCAGACAAGAATGGAGTACGGTCAGACTAGAATGACAACCCATCATCATCAGCCAGATAAGAATGGCGGATAGTCAAACAAGAATGACAAATCATCATTATTGTTCGGTTGCGTGTTTTTGTGGTTTTCTAAGTAGGGATTGTCGGTCCACAGGGATGGGTGTTAGGCTTGATAAGGGAATTGGTTTGCGTAAGGGGTTTGGATTTTGGGTAAGCGGGCTGTCGCTTGGGCCGAATAAGGGAAAGAATTGGGCTGAGGAAATTGGAGAATTTGGGCTGGTAATTAGGAATTAGTTTAGGTTTTTATTTTATTTTCTAATTTTATATTTTTGTTTCATTTTTAGCAATAATAATAACTATAAATAATAAACTAATTAACATAAAATCTAATAAAAATGCAAAATGAGTAAAACATGAGAAAACTACTAAAATAATTATTGAAGACAAGCAAAACACTTTATAAAAGATAATCAATTTGGCTCGGAACGAGACCGAACAATACTCCCACACAAGGGTTTGCTCGCCCCGAGCAAACTAAAAACAAAGAAAAAGATAGAGAAAAAGAAACTAACAACGCTAACTCACTTTCGCAGGAATCGCGGATGCATTTAGCTCATGAATCAAGCCCTTTAAACCCCTTGGTAGCCAAGTGGACGAGGAAGGTCTCGTGAGGGTTAAGATATACCCACAAAAGCCATAGAAAAGGAGAGAGGGAAAGTGAAAAACAAAACAAGCTTTGAAAAGAAAGAAAAGAAAAGTTGCTTGCTCAAGGAATCATGCAATCGCCACTAAGAAAACAATATTAATCAACCAAAAGGAACCATTATGAGCATTTCAAATCACCTAGTTCAAGATATTGCCAATCTTTAAGGTTTTCGATTCCCAAACATTTCATACCAAATTAGATCTTATGTGCTCAAGTGCAAGTGTTATTCTACTCGATTCTGATTGATCTAGAGCAAACCAGATTCCAAGCTTGTATCAAAGCAAAAGATTATTTAAGCACCGACCACACTCCCTTTATGTCGCTCTTGGCTTGGTGAGGGCCGCAGGAAACGTAAGGAAAAAATTCACAATTATTGCGATCCATTAATTAGCATTGGCTTGAGAAAGCTCAACGAGATTGGTGTTAGTTATTTCGGGAATTGAACGGCCCATAACGAGGTTTACCTCCCCAACATGGGCTACTTCATACGCCTCATCATTACGAAAATGAAGTGCTTAAGGGTAAGAGCGCCGTACCGCTCATACCAACCCATGTAGTTAGACTAACTTAACATTACAGTTTCCGATTTAATTTATTAATTTTTACTTTTTCAACAAGCTCGGAAATGATCTACTAATGTCTCTCAATTTCAAGAAGAACGTGAAAGAATGAAGGATCTTTATTAAGCATTCAATGAAGGGAATCTAAATAAGTAAGTCATGACAATAATTAAACTAAGGTTGATAATGCACATACGGGTTGCTTTCAAGGAGATTAAGAAAGTCTTATAAGAATTGACTACACTTATCCTAAAGACAAAACAAAACAAAAGAAAAACGAAAACTAAAGGGGTTTTTCACTCCCTTTTTTCTCCTTTTACACACAAAATTTTTCAAATTTTGGACACAAACTACGAAAAACAAAATAAAAAAAACTAGGTGGTCTACCCATGAACATGGAAAATATTACCCCCACTCCAACACAAAACATCACAATGTCTCCATCGTGAGAAGGGTGTCACAATTAAGGTAGAAAACCAAAGAAAAGCTTATATACAAAGCACTTATCACATAAAAAGCGGTGGGGACCCGAGCCCACACTATTGAAGATAGGGTCAAGGTTTTTCACCCGCATCCGCGAAGGACCTTCGGTTTTGATGAAAGTGAAAATCCGGAAAAAGGAAGTTGCCTTATATAATCTGATTATATATTCTGAGTATATAATATATATTCTGATTATATACTCAGATTATGTGTATATAATATATATATTTTGATTATATATTATATATTCTTATTATTGGCATGATTCTTGTAGATATAAAAAGGAAACAAAAGGAAACAAATCAAGGGAAATCAATCATGATTATTATAGCAACAAAAGGGAAGAAATCAACACACAAAGCAAGTTACCGTTGGAAGGTCTCAAGTCCAAGCATCCAAAGACATCTATAAAAAGGATGATAGAAGAATTGAGAAGATAGGCGATTCCACGGAAGTAATCGCCGAGTAAGAAATCCGGTGGGATTTCTCCGAGTGTGTAACCAATGGTTCGGTGGTGAAGGTAGCCAGTAAAGGACCTCTGGTGAAGGTATAGCCAAGGACCTTGGTGACCATTCGTTGTGTCCACATGTGGTGGAGAGATGGTGTGTAACAGAGCCTTGACGGACTAAGGCTGTGTGTGTTTGTGCTTCAATGTAATCTATCGTGTTCCAAATCGCCGCTAGGGTTTTTCCTACGACGATCCTTATCTGTAGCTGACTCAAGGACATTCAGTCTTGGTCAGTGATCCTATTAATGCTTGCCTTGTACATTACTTCTTGTTTTGTTTTGTAAGTGTAACTTGTTCTTTGATTGTTATAAATCTAATGAGGTATTTCAGTCACACTGTGTTTTGATCCTTGGCTTGATACCAAGGAAGTTTGCTCTAACGTCCTTACCTAGTGTGTAGATCTTAATTGTGAACTTCACCCCCCTCTTGGGCTCCAACAAGTGGTATCAGAGCAGGTCCACATAAGAAGAGACTAACCGTTCTGTGGAAAAGATCACGGGGGATAGTGAAAACAAAAAGGTAATTCATGGACATAGATGCATTCTGCTACAAGGACATGGATAAGAAAAAAAAGGTTAAATCATAATCCTTATGTCCTTCATCCGGCACAAAATTTGAGGTATGTCATCTGTAAACCATTCATTGATCATATTGAATTATGGCATGAATTGAGGGGGAGGACACTCTCTTAATGCTGACAAGTTTATCAAGCGTTGCAGATTTCTAGCCAACCTCTAAAACATACTAGATGTTATATTAAGGGAGATATTCCCTATTCACCCTGTGACAATCCAAAAAGGAAAAATGAATTTATTGTTGCTGAATTTTATCTTTCATCAAAAAGGGGGAGATTGTTGAAGACAGGGTCAAGGTCCTTCACCGCGCATCCAAGAAGGACCTTCGGTTTTGATGAAAGTGAAAATCCGGAAAAGGAAAGTTGCCTTATATAATCTGATTATATATTCTGAGTATATAATATATATTCTGATTATATACTCAGATTATGTGTATATAATATATACATTTTGATTATATATTATATATTCTTATTATGGGCATGATTCTTGTAGATATAAAAAGGAAACAAAAGGAAACAAATCAAGGGAAATCAATCATGATTATTGTAGCAACAAAAGGAAAGAAATCAAAACACAAGGCAAGTTACCGTTGGAAGGTCTCAAGTCCAAGCATCCAAAGGCATCTATAAAAAGGATGATAGAAGAATTGAGAAGATAGGCGATTCCACGGAAGTAATCGCGGAGTAAGAAATCCGGTGGGATTTCTCCGAGTGTGTAACCAATGGTTCGGTGGTGAAGGTAGCCAGTAAAGGACCTCTGGTGAAGGTATAGCCAAGGACCTTGGTGAGCATTCGTTGTGTCCACATGTGGTGGAGAGATGGTGTGTAGCAGAGCCTTGACGGACTAAGGCTGTGTGTGTTTGTGCTTCAATGTAATCCATCGTGTTCCAAATCGCCGCTAGGGTTTTTCCTACGACGATCCTTATCTGTAGCTGACTCAAGGACATTCAGTCTTGGTCAGTGATCCTATCAGTAACTGCCTTCGGGCTGTTACTTCTTGTTTTGTTTTGTAAGTGTAACTTGTTCTTTGATTGTTATAAATCTAATGAGGTATTTCAGTTACACTGTGTTTTGATCCTTCGCTTGAAACCAAGGAAGTTTGCTCTAACGTCCTTACCTAGTGTGTAGATCTTAATTGTGAACTTCACCCCCTCTTAGGCTCCAGCACTCACAGCTCCAACAACAAGATAATCCCAACATTCACACTCAAGGGGTTCGCCATCCAAAAGGAAAAATCAAGCATGCAACATGGATCAAGAATATATACACTTAAAGAGAGGGTGGAAGGAGGTTCCCTCAAGATCTTCAATAAAAGTAAACTCGATCCACGATCCAAAGCACCAAGCATAAGGTTAGGATATACAATTTAAACTCATCTAAATGCTAGAACTTGGCATGTAAGATTAAAAGAAAAATAAAAATATATACAAGACACTACTAACTAAAGGACTGAAGAAAAACCAAAATAAGGATCTCACTCTTTTTTCTTTTCTTAGACTTGAAAATCGGAATGCAAACTACCCTCCCACTCCCTGACAATGAGGTTGCCATGTCCTCAAAGGAAACAGAAGTAGGTAACCAAGCACCCCAAAATAAAAGAAAAAGAAACACACAAAGAGAAAACAAAAGAAGAAAAGAAAACTAACTTACTAACTATACAAGAAAGGTGAAGAAGGATATTACTTGGAAGGCGTTTTGTCAATAAGCTCACTCCTTCTCACCTCAAGATATCGGACACCATGTCAGAACCATTCAACGCCCGGAGTAACAAGTCATGCATTCTCTCATGCATCTCAGAATGGTGTAAGTACGAGCACACTCTCAAAATTGCATCAACAAACATTAGTGCTCTCAACAGTTTATCGAAAGCCTTAGAAAAGTCATAGAAAGGACGAACTACAGGAATGCACAAGACTTTCCTAGGCACTTCAAAATGAGACATGACAAATGATTCCTCCCACTGACTCGCAAATGGAAATTGAGTATTCAAATCAATGAGAGGGAACAATACAACACATTCCTGAACATGCTCATGCGAAGACTTGGATGCAAACAATGACTCAAACTCAATTTCCATGCAATCTTCATCAAACACATATTCAAATCACAACTTTCATCCAAATAATCATCATAATCATCAATGGGTGATAAGGAAAACATGGGGTTAGACCACATCATAACACTCCCACATCACAAACAGGCACATCTTCACCTTCATCAATATCAGACTTATTAGAAGAACTATCAGTATCTGAAGACAAAGGTGCAACATTCAAAGCATCAGTAAAAGTGAAAGTGGAAGGCTCAGGATCATAACCCATCGTGAATGACTCATAAAGCATATCATCATCAAAAGCATCATTGTCACAAACCAAGTTCAAACAATTATGATCATTCTCCAAAGAATCAAGCTCATCATCACAAGATTCGATATCAATGGATGCATATGAAAGGGTAGCTAATGCCTCACTAATGCAATGATCCTCAATGAAAGTGAATAATTCAGCATCAAGCACACATTCAATCATAAAAGATTCAATTTCACCCTCAACAGGATCATGCTCAATTACATCACAAGCTTCATGGCATTCATCAAACTCAACTTTCTCTTCACACAAAAGCATAGACAAAGGTGTGGACAATGGTTCATCATCAAGCATGTTTTCATCAAGTTCTTCATCATCACAAACAAAATCATCATGTTCCTCATGCTCACTAGGTGCAGCTAGAGCTAAGGAATCGCTAAGCATGCTTGTAAAGCTAGGCCTATTATAGTAATCATCATCCTCATCATAATCATACACAGAAGAATCAACACGCATTTCAGGACTCAAAGATGACGAATGATCTACTTCAACATTCGAATCAACCATTTGTGAAGAAAAAGCTTCTACCCAAGTTTTAAACATGTGTTCAAATTTATCCGAGCATTCATTCATTGTCTCACGTATCTGATTGTTCAGTCTCATTTTGAGCCAAATACTTCTCTTTATTAAGGAGTTCTTACTTGTTCTAACCTCTTATAATATGTTAGTTATGAGGTTTTTCTAGTTTTATAGGAAATCGGGAGGTTGAGCCAATATGGAGCTAAAAGTGGAGCAAAATGCATCAAAGAGAGGAAGCAGAAGCAGCCATATGAGAGCCTTGAAGGAAATAGACTTGCCAACTTCAATTGAGCGAAGAAGAAGGGAAGCCAGAAGGCTGACTCGCCCGAGTCGCCCCTTGACTCGGTTGAGTCAAGCCTCTGAGGGTTGCCAGCAAAACTCGAGAAATTTGGCAAAGTATAGGCGAAACCAGAACATTGACTCGCCCGATCACATGTACGGCGCGCCCGAGTCACCCGTCTGTTCAGCTAAAGAAGTCCGACCAAATTGACAATTCCAGTGGGCCAGAATCCTGACTCGCCCGAGTCAGGGGGTGGCTCGCCCGAGTCACCCTGGTTTTTCTATGTTTAATTGGAGATTGAAGTGATGCGTTTTGTGTAACAAATTGGGCTTATTATATATACTCCCAGTTGCGAATTTAGTAAGGAGTAGTCTTTTAACCTAGTTCTAAGTTGTTGTTAGTTAGCTTTTAATGTTTTCAAGTTGAATTCTCTTTTCTCTCTCCTAGGTTTTCATTAGTTTGTTCTTCAAGCTACTTTGTAATCAACTTCAATCAATCCATTTTCAGGTTTTATTCATTGTCTCTTGCTTCTTTAATGCTTTCATTAGTCTTTCTTGCTTTGATTGTTCTAGATTAGCCACAAAAACACAAAGTCCATCTTTTAGTGAGGAGGAGGATTAAGGGTCACAAATGTCACTCTAAAGTGGGAATTTGAGGATCCTTAGTAATCCAATTCACGCTTTCTTGTTTGTTCGGGAGGAAGCTCAAGTAGAAGGATTCAAGCAAAGTTTAGATCATCAAAGGTATAATCTCTAGTTTTCATTTGCTTATTTATTCAAGTTATTTGATAGATTTTAGTGCTAATTGCCTAGTTCATGCTTTATTGCTTTCTAGAGTGTGCTTTGATTGCTTATGGTTGATGATTAGTCTAGATATGGTGCATGATTAGAATAGTTTCAATTGCTTAATTTACTTGATTTATTGCTTATTGCATTGGGAAACTATTAACAAGCCATAGAACCTAACAATCCAGATATGCATCCCTGAGACCGACAACCCTACTTAAAACCACAAAAATTACAACCGAACAATGGCGCCGTTGCCGGGAATGGCGTTATTTGGGAAATTAGGTTATTGGTTTGTTTGTGCATAGTGGGAAATTAGGTTACAAACCAATAACCTAATTTCCCAACTCCTACGCGTTTGAAAAGTTTATGCGTTTGAAAAGTTTACAAACCAATAACCTAATTTCTACTCCTACGCGTTTGAAAAGTTTACAAGCCATAGAACCTAACAATCCATATACCCATCCCTGAAAAAGTTTATGCGTTTGAAAAGTTTTGACCCTACTTGCTTGGTGCTAAGGTCGTTGTTTATATAGATCACTCAGCTATTCGATACCTTATGGAAAAGAAAGAATCCAAATCGAGACTTGTTAGGTGGGTGTTATTGCTCCAGGAGTTCGATTGTGAAATTAGGGATAGAAAAGGGGCTGACAATCTAGTAGCAGACCATCTCTCTAGAATAGTACTTGAAAATGAGAAAGAAACTCCTATTGATGCTAGTTTTCCTTATGAATGTATTTTTAGCATAGGAGTAGAGCCATGCTTTGCTGACATAGTTAACTTTAAGGTGACTGGGGAAATGCCGGGGGACTGGAATAAACACGATAGAGATAGGTTCCTACACTTTCCTGTGGGATGATCCTTATCTGTTTAAGTATTGTCCCGACCAAATCCTTAGAAGATGCATACCCGATGAGTCTATCTTGGGATGTTTTATCATTTTGCCATGACCAACCATGTGGGGGGCATTTTTCTGGGAAGAAAACAACATACAAAGTCTTGCCATCACCAACCAAAGTCTTGCATTTTTCTTTAGAGATGCCCATGACTACGCTAGGCGGTGTGCTAGATATCAAAGCCTAGGAAGGATATCTAGGAGGGATATGATGCCTCTGCAACCTGAAATCTTTGTAGATGTCTTCGATGTGTGGGGTATAGATTTTTGGGTCCATTCCCGACCTCCTTTGGGAACGAGTATATCCTTTTACAGTAGACTATGTGTCTAAATGGATAGAGGCTATTCCGTCAAAGAGAAATGATGCAAAGGTAGTGACTAAATTCCTTCGGGAAAATATCTTCTCTAGGTTTGGAGTGCCTCGAGCGATAATTAGTGACCAAGGAACCCATTTCAACAATCGATCTTTTGCAGCTTTGCTTAAGAAGTATTCTGTGGAGCATAGATTGACCACCGCTTATCATCCCTAATCAAATGGTCAGGCCGAGGTGTCCAATAAGCAGATTAAACAAATTCTTGAGAAGACGGTTTCTAAGAATAGAAAAGACTGGTCTGTCAAATTAACCGATGCTTTATGGGCTTATAGGACGGCCTACAAGACACCCATAGGAATGTCTCCGTACAGAGCGGTTTTTAGAAAGCCATGCCATTTACCAGTTGAACCTGAACATAGAGCGTGGTGGGCCTTGAAAGCCTTGAATCTTGACCTTTCTGAGGCTGGGGATGTTAGGAAGTTTACCTTGTGCGAACTAGAAGAATTAAGGAGGGAAGCCTATGAGAATGGGCGATTGAGTAAGGAGAGGTCAAAAATCTTACACGATAAGATCATTCATAGAAAGACTTTCTTCCCGGGACAAAAGGTGGTCTTGTATGATTCCCGATTACACTTGTTTGCTGGAAAGTTGAGATCTCGGTGGACTGGGCCCTTTATCGTAACTCAGGTATTCCCTTCAGGAGTGGTTGAAATTAAGGACCCAACTAACGAGTCTGTGTGCAAAGTAAATGGTCACAGGTTGAAGCTTTTCTTGGAGTTTCTAGAAAAGGTGGATGTGGAGTGTGTGACTTTCCATGATCCATCCGTTGATTGAAGAAAGGGTGAGGTAATATTCTTGTATATATTGTAAATTAGTTTATTTTTCTTGATTTGCTTCTTTGTTTACTTCTCCTAATTACTCACTAACAAGAGGAAAGGATCAATTTATTGTGCGTATGGGCATCATTCGCGGCTTGTATAATCAATCTCCATTTACAAGTCATGCAATGATTCAATTGTAATCCATTCAGGTATCATCTTTCCTTATTGTTTAAGTTTAGTTAATGAGAAGTTTCTTTTTTTTCATTTATTTTGTAAAATTTCTTGATGTTCTTATTTTAGGGTGCTTGTTTCCCTCTCTTTTTAGTCACAATGAGGGCATCGTGTGACCTTTTTGTGTGGGTGTGGGGAGGCATGCATGCCGACTTTCTTTTCTTTCCTTGTACAAAGTTTTGAGTAGCTTTTGTTTAGGTTTTGTGTGTCTTTGATTTCAGATTTTGCGTAATTTTTAGTTAGGTTAGTTTTAGTTACATTTTGTACAAAGATTTGGCTTAAGTACTTCGGGTTTCAAGGTGCCCGGGGCGGTTTTAGAGTGTTGAGAGTTGAAAAGTTTTAGTGAAAATGAGAGTTTTATACTTAGTTTCTACAAAAAAAAAAAAAGAAACTGACTTTTTCATTTTTGGGCAGGAACATGACCCGACCGAGTTAATGATTGACTCGACCGAGTCATCTAACTGTGCTTCAGGGAAATAAGTGAGATATTAGCCAAGGCAAATGCATTAGAGAGCTGACTCGGGCAAGTCAGGGGACGGCGCGACCGAGTCACCCCTCTGAGCTGACAGTAGTTGATAACATTTTGGGAGAAAAAGTCAAGAACAGAGAGCTGACTCGGGCGAGCCATCCCGACGACTCGACCGAGTCGTCTCTCGGTTGGGAGAAAGTTAGAGCAAACAGAAAGCTGACTCGGGCGAGTCACTTGGACGGCACGACCGAGTCGTCTACAGCTGCGTAGATCTGACGGGATTTTAAGTGATGTGCTCTCATTTTTTTCTTCATAATAACTCATACTTTTTCTCTCTCTTATCTCTCTCTTACCTCCCCCAAACCCTAGAACCTTCCCCTAACTCCAAATCTTCTCTAATCTCTTCAATTTCTTTTAGCTTTTCAAAAATTTGTGCCCTAATTGTTTAAATTTCTGCGTTGTGCATGTTCCTCAAGAACTTTGCAGCGATTTGTGTCTCTTTTGTGCAACATTCTTCTTGCTTTTTGGTTGGGAGTTTACGCAATTCAAGATTCAAAGGAAGAAGAAGTATTTGCTCCTTTTTGGTGTGATTTGTTGGGTGTTCTAGTTGGAAACAACCTCAAGTGCCTCAAGATTCACTCTTGCTCAAGGTGTTCAAGTGTTTGGGGTTCAATTGGAGCTTTTGGTGCTAGATTTGGACCTCCCACTCAGCAATCCTTGTTCCTTGTGCTAATTTGAGAGGTAAAACTTCATCTTTGGTGCTTCAAGTTCAATTTTAGTACTAAAGTTGGGTGTTACTTGTGCATTTCAATTGGAAGTTAGGGTTGTGAATTGTTTTTGGTGAAATTGGGTGTATTTGAGTTGTTTTGTGTCACACCAAGTCACAAACATAGTTCGATCTAAGCGTGCACGCAATGATGAGGAACGATCTCCTTCACCTCTACCCGAATCCTCTTCGGCCGTGGACAAGGATCGTTACAAGGCACAACCACCCACACCGCTTCAAGCTGCAGCGGTGAGAATCACATTTAGGGATGCCCTTCATAAAGAAAAGTATGAGCTATATCAACGTCGGAAGATCTGTGCTGCCGACATATATGATGAGGCAACCATAAACAAAGTTTATTGTGGGCCTAGTTTCGATTACATCATTCAAGTCTTGGGGTGGCGCACGTTTCATCAAAATCAACGAGTCAATCTTTGATCAACCCATCCTTGAGTTTTTAAGTTCGTTGATAGTAGAGGATTATGGAAAATCGAGCGCCAAGTTCCGATATAAGGTGGATAACAAAGAAAGAACTTGTACGGTGTAAGAGCTTTGTCGGGCGTTAGGTTTACCAGAGGATGGATTGTTTTATGGAGAGTCAGTTCACTTTGATGACCAAATCGCTATGAAGAGCTTGACCTGTTGGAGGAGGAAGCATCAACCCTCGCATGCTCAGGACACCCCTCTATATTGTCACAAGAACTCGAAAGCCCGGGACCTTTGCAACTTAGCGGTGCAGATTTTTCATCGAGTGGTTTCGAGTTCGGTATTTGGGAGGGATGATGGACGAGCTAATGTCAGGAGAGATGATCTTTTCATCATGCTCAACACTCTCCAAGGGAGAAGGGTAAATACTTGGTCATGCATTCTGCACTGTTGGAAGGAGATCACCTCGAAGAATTTGACGACAACGATTGGTAAGGGGCATGTCATATGCTACTTTTTGAAGAAGCAAAGGTTTGGGGCTTATTTCGAGAAGTTCAAACCTCGTTATCTCCCCGATCCGATCGATGGCGTGCACTTGCAACGGATGGCTATTCTTCAGAGGCACCCCACAAAGACTATCTACAAGTATGGTTCCGATAAATCGGCAACATCAATTCATTTGGATCATGAACGGGCAGCGCGCTACTTGGATGTAAGGAACCAGGATAACTGGTCATGCGGGGAGAACTCCAGGAGTTTTCGGCGGGTTGGGGGTCCTGATGACCCTTTTGAACAAGAGGAGGTGGAAGAAGAGGAGAACGAAGATGAAGAAGAAGATGAAGAAGAGGAAGGGGAACCGGCTAACCAGGGTGAAGCTAGTGGAAGTGGCTCACGAGACGTCCCAATGGGGTACCTTTGTTACCAATTAGAGCAGCTCAATGTTGGCCTTAGGGAGCAGCGAACTTTGCTTCAAAGCCTACATAACCTTCTAGAGAGCCAGCAAGAGCTCCTTCGTAACCAGCAAGCTACGCTCAATAGGCACGAGGAGTACTTTCAGCGGAACAAGGGTCGTTTCCAGCGATACTATGAATACTTCCATCAGCAAAATCAATACTGGAGAGATTGGGGGTATTATCACTATGCCATAGCTGATCGTCCGCCGGCACCGCCCGACTACGTCAACCAATACTACCCAACTTACTTCCCTCATCACCCTTACCCTCCTCCGGGAGGCGATGAGCAGTGATTGTGAGCATTCCGCACCCCCGCTACTTAATTCTTGCATTTCATTATTTAATTGTTATCTTTTGATACATGCGTGGGGGGTGTGTATGTGTTATGGGGTGTGGTGGAAGGATCCTCGGTATGAATTTCCCTTTCTTGAGAATTGTTGGTTGCTACGTGTCACTTCACTACTTTTGCCATGGTTTGTTGGTTGGGTTGGTTATCATCATAAGCTTGAGTATCATGCATTTGGGTTGCAGGGTGGAGAATGTATGGTTTGCGTTTGGGGTTATCTCATTCGTATGATCGGGATAGTGGCGAGAAATTTCACCCTCAATTCCCGCCTCATATAATGAGATTTTCGGGGTTGAGGTTAGTCAGTGATCATGTAAATATTGTAAATTTCTTTCAGTAGTTAGTCCTTAGTTTCTACCTTGTATAGTTTTATTTTACTTTTGATCTTGCATATAAGCATTGCAACCATAGAATGCTTTTGTTGTCTACCTTGAATCTATGGTGCTATGTTCATGGATCGTGTATTGGATGGACGTTATTTGAAGACCTTCAGGTAATCTCAGCCCACCCTCTCTTTATGTGAATATATCATTGATCCATGATGCATGCTTGCTTTTCTTTTTGGGTGGCGAACCCCTTGAGCGTGAATGTTGGATATATATGGTTGTTGGAACCGTGTGGGCTCGAGTCGCCACCATTTTGTTTGTTATGTGTTTGATTGTGTGTTTTTAGGTCTTCTACCTTACTTGTGACACCCTTCTTCTCACAATGAGGACATTGTGAAGTTTTGTGTGGGAGTGGGGAGTGATTCTTCCATTTATCATGGGTAGATCACCTAGCTTTTGAGTCTTTTGTTTTTGTTTTTCTTAGTTTGTGTCTAAAAATTTGAAAATTTTGTGTGAAAAGGAGAAAAAAAGGGAGTGAAAAACCTCCAAAGTTTTTGTTTTTCCGTTTTGTTTTGTTTTTGCTTCGTTTCTTAGATTTCGTTGTCAAATTTGGGAAGCCGTTCTTAATCTTCTTTAAAAGAAACCGGTTTGAGCATTTTTAAACCTATCTCGAGCGATTGTTATGACTTACCTTAATTAGATTCCTTTCATTGAGTGTCTAGCGAGATCCCATTTCTTCCTTTTTATGTTCTGGTTGAAACTGGGAGATTCTAGGGATTCATATCCGAGCTTGTTTTCCAAAAAGAAAAAAAAAGAGAAAAAGCAAAAGCAAAAGAAAGAAAAATGGAAGCAAAGTTAAATAAATTGATTAAGTTGGGCGTGTCGGCTTTACGACATCAACCACCATACACTTAGCCAACCTATACGGGCCCGGTATTAGCGGTACGACGCTATTACCCCTTAAGCTCCTCCTATATCGAATTCTCGACGGAGGAGTGTATGGAAAAGATTGTGTTGGGGGGGTAAACCCCATTTTGGGCCGTCCAATTCCCGAAAGTAAGGCTAATACGGACCATTAAAAAGTAAAAAAAAAAAAGAGAAAGAAAATTTGTTGGGATTACCCAACCCAAAAAGAAGAAAAAAGTTTAAGCGTTAATAAAATGTGGGGCTTCTCCTTGCAGCACCTACGACCCTCACCAAGCCAAGGGCGACCAAATGCGGGGAAGGGCAACTCTTTTCTTTCCTTGTTCGTTTCGTTGTTTTTAAGCTCGGGCGTGAGTCTTTGGAGTCCATCGGAATCAGTTAGAACTTTCTAAACTTTTACACAAGTGGGATGTAACTTTACATGAGGTGTAAGGGATTGAAAACCCCTAAGATTGGTAGTTGTTTAGGTTAGGTGTATGTGAGGTGCTCATAACGGTTCCTTTTGGAGGATTAATATCATTTTCTTGATTAAAACATCTTGATTCTTGAAACGAGCAGTTTTTCCTTTCTTTCTTTTCAAACTTGTTTTGTTTTTCACTTTCCCTCTCTCCTTTTTCTTGGGCTTTTGTGGGTATAGTTGCTATAAACCCTCACGAGACCTACCTCGTCCACCCGGGCTACCGGGGGGTTTAAAGGGCTTGATGCATACGCTAAATGCATCCGCGATTCCTGCGAAAGAGAGTTAGGGTTTTAATTTTCTTTTTCTAGTCTTTTTCTTTGTTTTTAATTTGCTCGGGGGCGAGCAAACCTTTGTGTGGGAGTGGTGTTCGGTCTCATTTCGAGCCGAATACTTCTCTTTATTAAAGCGTTTTTACATGTTCTAACCTCTTATAATATGTTAGTTATGAGGTTTTTCTAGTTTTATAGGAAATCGGGAGGTTGAGCCAATATGGAGCTAAAAGTGGAGCAAAATGCATCAAAGAGAGGAAGCAGAAGCAACCATATGAGAGCCTTGAAGGAAATAGACTTGCCAACTTCAATTGAGCCAAGAAGAAGAGAAGCCAGAAGGCTGACTCGCCCGAGTCGCCCCTTGACTCGGTCGAGTCAAGCCTCTGAGGGTTGCCAGCAAAACTCAAGAAATTTGGCTAAGTATAGGGCGCGCATTATATGTGACGCGCGCCCGAGTCGCCTGTCGGTTCAGCTGAAGAAGTCCGGCCAAATTGACAATTCCAGTGGGCCAGAAGCCTGACTCGCCCGAGTCAGGAGGTGACTCGCCCGAGTCACCCTGTTTTTCTGCGTTTAATTGGGGATTGAAGTGATGCGTTTTGTGTAACAAATTGGGCTTATTATATATACTCCCAGTTGCGAATTTAGTAAGGAGTAGTCTTTTAACCTAGTTCTAAGTTGTTGTTAGTTAGCTTTTAATGTTTTCAAGTTGAATTCTCTTTTCTCTCTCCTAGGTTTTCATTAGTTTGTTCTTCAAGCTACTTTGTAATCAACTTCAATCAATCCATTTTCAGGTTTTATTCATTGTCTCTTGCTTCTTTAATGCTTTCATTAGTCTTTCTTGCTTTGATTGTTCTAGATTAGCCACAAAAACACAAAGTCCATCTTTTAGTGAGGAGGAGGATTAAGGGTCACAAATGTCACTCTAAAGTGGGAATTTGAGGATCCTTAGTAATCCAATTCACGCTTTCTTGTTTATTCGGGAGGAAGCTCAAGTAGAAGGATTCAAGCAAAGTTTAGATCATCAAAGGTATAATCTCTAGTTTTCATTTGCTTATTTATTTAAGTTATTTGATAGATTTTAGTGCTAATTGCCTTGTTCATGCTTTATTGCTTTCTAGAGTGTGCTTTGATTGCTTTTGGTTGATGATTAATCTAGATATGATGCATGATTAGAATAGTTTTAATTGCTTAATTTACTTGATTTATTGCTTATTGAATTGGGAAACTATTAACAAGCCATAGAACATAACAATCCAGACACCCATCTCTGAGACCGCAACCCTACTTAAAACCACAAAAATTACAACCGAAAACTTATCTTGCAAACAAGAAGCAGAACTATGGCTCGGCAAATCACAAAATAAGCACAAAAGATGAGACTCAACAACATCACATTTGGGAGGATCATAAGAGTTTTCCACATAACTCCCACAATAAGACTGATCATCAAAACACACGAGATATTCACATGACTGTTCAGCTTCGGTCCCGCAGGGTGGTGCATAATAAGAAGGTTGGTCGCTAGGACTAACATTTTGTTGCTCAAATTCATAAGAATCCCTAGAAAACCATTCAAGAAATTCCAAAGCAGCATCTTCTCCTAAATTAGAAAACCCACAAAAATTGAAGAGATTTCGAGTTTCATAATTCACACCCTCATTCACAATTCCTAACATATCCAATGTATAATAAAAAACACCATATAATTCACGTTGAGAACGATAATCAAGCAATCTAGTAAAATACCTCCAAAATATTTCATGCTCAAATTGGGGAAATTGGGGACTAGCCATACTTTTCTATATATTTTTTTCTTTTTCTTTTTTTCTATTTTGTTTTTCGATATTCAATTTTTTTTACTACATTTTTTTTCTAGCAAAAATCAAGAAAGCAATCAACTATATATATACAAACCAATAGCCTAATCTACAAAATAACGTCATCCGCGGCATATTTTTGTGGTTTTCTAAGTAGGGATTGTCGGTCCACAGGGATGGGTGTTAGGCTTGATAAGGAACTTGGTTTGCGTAAGGGGTTTTGTTTTTGGGTAAGCGGGCTGTCGCTTGGGCAGAATAAGGGAAAGAATTGGGCAGATGAAATTGGAGAATTTGGGCTGGTAATTAGGAATTAGTTTAGGTTTTTATTTTATTTTCTAATTTTTATATTTTTGTTTCATTTTTAGCGATAATAATAACTATAAATAATAAACTAACATAAAATCTAATAAAAATAAAAAATGAGTTAAAACATGGTAAAACTACTAAAATAATTATTTAAGACACGCAACACACCTTATGAAAGATAATCAATTCGGCTCGAAACGAGACCGAACAATTATCAACCAGACAAGAATGACAAATCATCATTCTCATCAGCTAGGCAAGAATGGCAGACAGTCAAACAAGAATGACAGGACATCATCATCGGCCAAACAAGAATGGTAGATAGTCAGACAAGAATGACAAATCCCCACCATTAGCCAGACAAGAATGGCAAATAGATAGACAAGAATGACAGAACATCATGATCAGCCAGACAAGAATGGCGCATTGTCAGTCAAGAATGACAAATCATCATCATTGGCCAGACAAGAAGGGTAGACGGTCCACCAGAATGACCAACGTACAACATCACCTGTTGGACAAGAACGACATATCATAGCATCATCAACTTACTGCCAAACACGAATGGCGGTCACCAAACATCAGGCGCATGATTTTACTTCCAAGCGTCAACCGACATCAAGCATAGGACACTGCTTCCAAGTGCCAACAATCATCAAGAATACTTTGATCAGCGTCCTACTTGGACTCGATCAAAGTGGGGGCTAACTGTAGACGCTGAATTTTGTCATTAAATGTAGCTTTGTAATTATGTAATTTATTTTGATCATTTTTATCTTTATTTTTAATTTAGGATTAAATGCCAATGATTTATGAAATGCACACATTCTTCACATGTTAAAATCTCCAAAATCAAATTTAACCAAATCAAATGCCTCTTTATCTTATTTCATTCTTCCTCTATTCTCCAAATCATATAAAATCATCATTTATTTTATTTTATCCTCTCAATATTCATTCATCCACCACCATAAATAAACCTACATTCACCATTATAAATATACCCTCATTTCACACTCTTTTTCCACACCTCAAAATCACCCTAGGAGTATTGACACTAGGTGATTTTACCTCCTCCTTCTTCTTCATCATCTTGCATTCATAATCTTGGCATTAATGTGAGGTTAGCATCTTTTTTTTTTTAATTTTATATTCACTCTATTATGGTGTAAATCAGACTTAAATAATAATATTGATGCTCTAACCAATCAGATTAAATGCAAACTTGTAAATATTTATGCTTTTGTTCTTTTATTACATTTTATTAGTTGCATTTATTTGTTTTATTTTACTTTGCATTTAATTATTTTTTATATGCGCTAAATAATATTGATTAATCTAATTAATTCTTATCTTCTACTATTTTCTTTAACTGACCGATTTAGTAGAGTCCGTTCTTTGAACGGGCAAATTCGAGAATTTTTACTTTCGAATTCGTAACCTTACCCCCGGATCCGGATCTCATGGTTCGTGGTTTATGAAGTTTAAATTTGAGTTTATTAGTTCTCATTAAAAATTAATTGGCGACTCTTTAATTTTGATTTTTATTATTTTGATTCACTTGAACATCATAATAAAATGCAGTTAAATCTCCTAAAGATTAAGACACCTCATTTGACTCGTCATACACCGCGTGGGACACCGTGGAGTTTTTTCCCGGGTCCTACATCTACTAACTTGATTCCTGGCACTACACGGATTTCTAAGGCCCCTTACAGAAAGGCACAAGTTGAGCTGAAGGAGCTCAAGGTGCAACTACAAGAACTTCTTGATAAAGGCTTTATTAGACCAAGTGTCTCACCTTGGGGTACGCCAGTGCTGTTTGTGAAAGAGAAGGATGGATTATTGCGACTCTGCATTGACTATCGTGAGTTGAACAAAGTGACTGTGAAGAACAAGTACCCACTACCCTGGATTGACGATCTATTTGATCAACTTCAAGGTGCTCAAGTGTTTTCAAAAATTGATATACGATCTAGATACCACCATCTGAAGTTTAAGGCCGAGGATATACCTAAAATAAGTTTTCACACCAGGTATGGTATGGCCATTATGTCCTAGTAATACCTTTTGGGTTAACTAATGCCCCTGCTGCATTTATAGACCTCATGAACAGAGTTTTTCGAGCCTTCTTAGACAGATTAGTGGTGGTTTTTATCGATGATATTCTAGTGTACTCTAGAAGTTGTGAGGAGCATGAAAATCATCTGACACTTGTGCTATAAACCGTGAGACAGGAGAAACTTTTTGGTAAATTGAAGAAGTGTGAGTTTTGGTTGGATTGTTTTACCTTCCTAGGGCATGTAGTGAATAAGGATGGTATCTCTGTTGACCCAAAGAAAGTTGAGGCCATTCTGAATTGGGCTAGACCGAATAGTGTCACTGAAATTCGAAGCTTCTTGGGTCTTGTTGGCTACTATAGGAGATTTGTTGAGGGATTTTCCTTGTTAGCTGCACCCTTGGCTCGTTTGACAAGGAAGGGTGTTCGTTATGAGTGGAAAGACGAGTGTGAAAGAAGTTTTCAAGAACTAAAGAAGCGGTTGCTCTCCGCCCCTGTACTTGCCTAACCAATAAGCGGACAAGGATTTATAATTTATAGTGATGATTCAAAAAAGGCTTGGGTTATGTGCTTATGAAAGGAGGGAAGGTTATTGCTTATGCATCTCGACAATTAAAGGAATATGAGGTGAACTACCCTACTCATGACTTAGAGCTTGCAGCTGTTGATTTTGCATTCAAGATATGGAGGCATTAATTGTATGGGGAGGCATGAGAGGTGTATATAGATAATAAGAGTCTGAAGTATCAGTTTACACAGATGGATTTGAATAGGAGACAATGTCGATGGCTTGAGTTGCTGAAGGACTATGATTTGACAATTAATTATCACCTAGGAAAGGCTAATGTGGTTGCAGATGCCTTGAGTAGGAAATCAAGTAATGTGGCAGCCTTAATTACCTCTCAACGACACATATTGCCGGACCTAGAGAGATCGAATATTGAGGTTCGGTTGGCTTGTGCTAGAGCACAATTGGCGAATCTCCGAGTCCTTCCCACGTTAATCCACATGATCAAAGATGCACAAGAAAAGGACCCTTATCTCCATAAGCATAGAGATGCTATTAAAACAGGGTCCGAGTCCAAGTTTAGCATTCATGAAGACGTTTCTTTAATGTTCGAGAATAGAATTTGTGTCCCGAATGATGATGAGATTAAGGAGACGATCTTGACAGAAGCTCACAATATGAGTTACACAGTTCATCTAGGAATAAGAGACAATGTCAAATAAGAGACAATGTCCCGAATAAGAGACAATGTCGATGGCTTGAGTTACTGAAGGACTATGATTTGAGAATTAATTATCACCTAGGAAAGGCTAATGTGGTTGCAGATGCCTTGAGTAGGAAATCAAGTAATGTGGCAGCCTTAATTACCTCTCAACGACACATATTGACGGACCTAGAGAGATCGAATATTGAGGTTCGATTGGCCTGTGCTAGAGCACATTTGGCGAATCTCCGAATCCTTCCCACGTTAATCCACATGATCAAAGATGCACAAGAAAAGGACCTTATCTCCATAAGCATAGAGATGCTATTGAAACAGGGTCCGAGTCCAAGTTTGGCATTCATGAGGACGGTTCTTTGAGGTTCGAGAATAGAATTTGTGTCCCGAATGATGATGAGATTAAGGAGATGATCTTGAAAGAAGCTGACAACATGAGTTACACAGTTCATCCAGGAATAAGAGACAATGTCGAATAAGAGACAATGTCCCGAATAAGAGACAACGTCGATGGCTTGAGTTGCTGAAGGACTATGATTTGACAATTAATTATCACCTAGGAAAGGCTAATGTGGTTGCAGATGCCTTGAGTAGGAAATCAAGTAATGTGGCAACCTTAATCACCTCTGAACGACACATATTGACGGACCTAGAGAGATCGAATATTAAGGTTTGGTTGGCCTGTGCTAGAGCACAATTGGCGAAACTCCGAGTCCTTCCCATATTAGTCCACATGATCAAAGATGCACAAGAAAAGGACCCTTATCTCCAAAGCATAGAGATTAAAAAAAAACAGGGTCTGAGTCCAAGTTTAGCATTCATGAGGACGGATCTTTGAGGTTTGAGAATAGAATTTGTCTCCTGAATGATGATGAGATTAAGGCGATGATCTTGAAAGAAGCTCACAACATAAGTTACACAATTCATCCAGGAAGTACTAAGATGTACAGAGTCTTGAAGGGGATATTTTGATGGAATAACATGAAGAGAGAGATAGCTCAGTATGTAGCCTAATGCTTGACATGTCAGCAAGTCAAGATTGAACATCAGAGACACGGGAGATTACTACAACCTCTCCCTATTCCAAAGTGGAAATGGGAACGTATAACCATGGACTTCGTGTCTGCTTTACCCCGTATTCCTAAAGGTAACATGGTTGTTTGGGTGATAGTGGATAGACTCTACTTGGGTGTTGATTAACGTACGTAACAAAATTTAGCTATTTGTTGCCAAGTTTACCCAACCTTCAATATTTTATTGTGCCCAACTTTTAGCAAGGGTTGACTACTAGTCCTACTTGGGTTTTCATTAACGTACGTAACAAAATTTAGCTATTTGTTGCATCTTGAACGTAGGCAAATTCTCTTCAAATTGTATTCTATTTGAAATTCCACCCAATTGGTGCTCAATGTGCAATATTAATTAGTCTAAACCCTCGTTTTAGCCAAATAAAAATAAAATAAAATAAAAAGTTATGTTGAGATTACGTCTTTACAAATTAGTTTTCTACTTTTGGAATAAACCATGGTTAGTATTAAAAGTTGTCCTTAATAATTAACTCTTGCATCAAATAGGTGATACCTTGGCTCTTGGAATAGAGTAATTGGATTAGCATCTCATGTAAGCGGTGTGACATTTCTTTAGTTTTTTTCGTACCAAAATTATTATTTTGTAACTTCCCTTTTTTTGTAAGTTATTTTTTTATTAAATTAGGTTAGCATGCTATTGTTTAAGTATGTTATATTTGATTATTTTTATGTCTGAAGAATTTGATTAACTCCGTATTGATTTATGTGCAAGCCTTTTAATATTGATTTTATAAGTTGTATTTATATTTTGCCCTTTATATATCGAGTGACGTTTTAATTTAAATTATTTGCAAAGTGACCGTTTCGAGTAACAGTTATGGTGTTTGTATTATTGTGAGCCTTCCCTATGTACAAATGACTTTGTTGATCCTATATATTGCTAATTAAAATTACTTGACTGGGTACTGTTGTGTGTTTTGGTATTCAAGTTACTGGTTTTATTTTTGGTCTATATCTTCTACCTTAACCAGTTAAGGTATGCATTGGACCAATTGATCAACTTGTACCGCGCGCCTCTGATATGTGTATCTGTGTTCCGTTGTGCCCAATTTTTAATAAATGATCCTATCTTTGTCCCGCCACTGGGTCAACAGTGGCATATCATCATTGTGCCGCCTCTGGGTCAATAATGGCTTATTGTTGCCCTTGTCACTAGGTCAATAGTGACCTTAGACCTAAAGTACGTGGTTTTTAACCGCTAATTTAATTTGTACTTTGCTTTCTCTCTACAATTTCTTCAACCAATACTAGTGTGTGCTTGGACGTTGGAGCTAAGTGTTTTTGAATCCTAATCACATGTTGTCAATTATTTACTTGTAAATTCTGGCCCATCCTATGTTTTACCTGTATATCTAACTCAGCTAAAGGAGTGTTACTCTACTTAGTGGGCTTCTGAGCTCATCCTTTCATCTTCCATTTTTTTTTTTAGGTTCCACGCTCATCAGTATCTAAGTTTCATGAGAGGAGTCATGGGTTCAAGCCTTTATTTTGGAGCCATGGAGTTACCTTCTCAATCGAGCATAATTTATATTTTGATGTCGAGTCGAACCTTTGGGCTATAAACTTGTAGTTAGTGTGTTTGAGATTTTCGGATGTTTCTTCTAGACTCTGGTTCAATCGAACCAATCAGTATTTTGGGGTTGTGAGTTATCAAAGACCTTGTCTTTCCTGGTTATAGTTTCGCCTTGCATGCTTGTAGGACTACTAGTGCTGCAAGTGTGCGGCATCTGTCACCCCTCTGTTCGCGGCGTGAAAGTTTATTTTTTTTATCAATCTTTGATTAATAATTTCTTATATAAGATTTTCATAAAACAAACAATATTATATAGTATTCTTTTATTATAAATTTAATCATATTAATTTTATGTGATGAATTATTATTCAAATTATCATATTAACTGTCACCATTTTTTTTTTTTTGTGCTGGAATCGCGATGGCAAGAACTGACGTAGTACATTTTATATGAGAGACATGAAGATACCCTGTTCTAAAAGTCCGGTTATATTTTGAAATATTTTTGTTGCTTGATGTGTTTGTCATGTTTCAGGGTTTGAGACCTGTGGATGGGGTCGTGATTCTGACGGAGATGGTTCTTTCTACTTTGTTTGGACTCACAATCAATGCCTGTTGGCTTGTTGCTAACTTGTGACTTGAATCTAGCGGTGAGTGATAAACTTTGTTCCGATCGAAAATAAACATTTATAGATGTTTGTCTATGTTATTGGCATATTTCAAAATTTCTCAAATATTAAGATTTAACTAAAAAAACTACCTATATAATTAAATAGTATTATTTTTCAAGATGTTTTTCGGATATCACGTTGTAGGTAGTGAGAGAATATAAGTAGGAATAATTTTTATTGATTGAAAAAGTAAAAAGTTAACATAATGATTAAAGTTAAATAATTAAAGATTTAACTAAAAAACTACCTATATAATTAAATAGCACTATTTTCCAAGATGTTTTCCGGATATCAAGCCATAGGTAGTGAGAGAATATGAGTAGGAATAATTTTTATTGATTGAAAAAGTAAAAAGTTAACATAATGATTAAAGTTAAATAATTAAATTAGGATTGGGAGATGGAAAGTGACAATTATTTTGGAACAAAAAAAGTTAGTTTAAGTGTCAATTAATATGGAACGGAAAATGGAGGGAGTAGTTAATTTGATTAAAAATTTGGATAAATGACCCGGCCATTTCATATTATGTGTCTTTGTGAGATGGTGAAAAAATAATATCACAAAAATTTATAAAGTAATTAATGAATTAGTAAATTAATTAAATATATTTAATTAAAAATAATTTTGAGGTTGATTTATTGGTTATTAATGGTAGACTAACAAGAAGTAATTAATATATTATTAAAATACAATATAAAATAAGAAAAATTAGTTAAAAAATAGATAAAAAGGAAATATTCAACTATTGCGAGATTTTCGCTAAAAAAACAATTTTCTAAAGTTGACTTACAAAATTTGATTATAGTTTAAACTAGTTTAAATATGTTTAAAATATCTAATCTAAAGTTGACTGACAAAATTTAATTATAACTAAAACTAGTTTAAATATGAACAAATTAGGATTTTGCCCATTGAAATTTAGTGAAAGTGGGATTTTACCCCCAAAATTTGGGAAATTACCTTTATCCTACCTCAACTTTAAATGAATTAATATTTAACCCACATATGCTTTGTATTAAAGATTAAATACCATTTTTTCAAATCAAATTAGTGATTAAATTCGAATAAAATGACAAATTTACCCTTAAGTTTAAAGATTGACATTAGAAATTACCTTCCAAATCACCACTTTTGTCCTTCATCTTTTCATCTTTTCAACCTAAACCCATCACATTATCATATTCTTAAATCCATCCCGATCTTAAGGCTGAATTAAATTGAACCCAAAAAAACAGCCACAATGATTAACACCGAACGAAAATTTTGAATTTTCAAAATTGAAACTAAATCAAACTAAGAGAACAATGGTTGAATCAAACTTAGAAAAAAATCAAAAAATAAACCAACCAAAACACGGGAAGAGGAGGGAAGATTTATATTATCAGGATGATAAAAATTGAAAACGAAATCAACAGAAAACGCATACCAAATAGAAACAATGATCGATAAAAACCCAAAAGACAATCCAATGGGGGAAGATTTATATGAGAAACATCGCTTGAACATGAAGGAGATGACGATACACGGTGAAACTGACTGATTAATATTTTTGGAGGTGTAAAATTGTCATTTTATGTTTTTTTATTAGGGTTATTTTAGACTTTTCATACCATCCTACATGAGTAAACTTGTCATTCGCCCGAAAATGAGTAAAATAATAAGAAGTTCAAACTTCAAGTAGGATAAACCCAGTTTCCCAAACCTATTAGAACTTGAAGATTGTTTTTCTTGTTTCTTTGTTTATTTTTCTTTTTCTTTCTTTTTCTTTTGTACGAGAGTCAGGCTATATATATGCCTGTTGTTTCTTTTGTTATTCAATTAAGGGAATCAAAGTCTTTCTTCTTGTCTCTATTCTCTTCTTTCTCCTTTTCCTCATTCAGTTGCTACCAGCTAAGGGAATACCAATTTGAAGGTTTTCTCATGGTATCAGAGCGGATCTGATCCGTATCCCGCTGTTTGCTCCCTCTCACAAAATACGCTGCCCTTCTCTGTATTTTCCCTTCTTCATTCTCCTCTACCTTTCTCAAATGGCAAAAACCAAAGCAGATCTCAAAACATCCACCATAATCGATCCGACTGATCCCCTCTACATACACCCTTCGGACCACCCAGGTCAATTGCTAGTTTCTGAGGTTTTTCATGGAGACGAGTTCGAAAATTGGAAGAGATATGCCAGTATCGCTCTTTCAACCAGAAAAAATTGGTATTCGTCGATAGTTTCTATGAACGACCTGGGAATAGTTCTCCTCTTCTACCACTCTGGAAAAGGTGCCAAGACATGGTGATATCTTGGCTACTCAATTCACTCAGCAAAGATATAAGAGAAAGCGTCCTATATTCAGAGACACATAGCCAGATCTGGAGAGAGCTCACAGAAAGGTATGGTCAAACGAACAAGGCGAAGCAATTTCAACTCCAACAATCGGTCAGTGCTTTTGCCCAAGAAAATCTTGACATCGCTTCGTGTTTCAACAAATGCAAGAAGGTTTGGGATGAAATCACCCTTGTCGGAGGATTACAACGCTGTGGATGTGGGAAGTGTACCTGTGATGTGAGAATCAACGCAGCCTTGCTCAAATATGAAGAAGATCAAAGAATCATTCAATTCCTTATGGGATTGAATGAAAGCTACACCAGCCTACAGGGGAACATCCTCATTATGACTCCATTTCCTAACATAAGCCAGGTTTAAGCCATGGCCTTGCAAGAGGAAAGACAACGTCAGGTCGGATACATTTCTAATTTCTCTTCTGAGAGCGCTTTATTTCAGTCTTCTACTAACTACCAAAGGAAGCGAGAAACAAAGAAAGACATTGTTATCTGCACAGACTGTAAGAAGCCAGGTCATCCAGTGGAGAAGTGTTACAAACTCCATGGGTACCCAAACAAGAATGACAAGGGAAATGCACAATCTCCCAAGAATAGAGGAAGAAATGAGCCAGGAACTAGATTTGCTAATATAGCTCAGGGCGTGGAAGACGAGTCTGGAAATCACTCCCCAATTCTTGAGAATCCGGATTTCACTTTACCTAGGCTCGATCATGGTCAGTCTAAGAAAATGCTCCAATTTCTAAGGGAACTTCAAAATGGAGCAAGAAAAGAAGCAATATATCAGCATGATGAACTAGCCTCTACACATATGGCTGGTATTGTTTCTCTTCCCTCTGATAATACATGTCTTGTTTCTGTTGTTGCAAACACAACTTGGATTATTGACTCTGGTGCTTCTGACCATATGACGCATGATAAAGAAATGTTAACTAATATGAAGATCTTAGATGTTCCAGTCACCATTGTCCTCCCAAATAAAGAAAAAATAAAAGTCACGCAGTATGGTGATTTTAGGTTAAGTGATAACATGGTCCTTTCACATGTTTTGCTTGTTCTTAATTTCAGTTTCAATCTTATCTCTGTGAAGAGACTTAGTCAACTATTGGGATGTAGTGTTGTTTTTACTATTTAAATTTGTACCTTGCAGGACCCTTCTCTGAGGAGGCCTCTGGTTCTTGGTAAATCGTCCAATGGCCTGTACATTCTTGATGGACAGCTAGCAGAAAGGTTGAGTAAAGACATAATGAATAGTGTTGACTCTAGTAATAACATTGATATTGTGTGTAAAGACAAGGCTTGTTGTAGTTATCTTGTTAAAGGACATTTTGGGCAGACTTGCAAATCTTGTGATCTGTGGCATAGAAGATTAGGACACACTTCTTTAAAGAAACTGAAATAGTTGCATTATCCTAAATGTGTTGATAATAAAAGTTGTGATGTTGTTGTGACTAGATGTGGTATTTGTCCCAAAGCCAAACAATATAGGTTACCTTTTCCCCATAGTAGAATTACCACCACTCAACCTTTCGATCTAATACATATGGATGTTTGGGGACCATATTCCACTAAGACTTACACTGGACATAGGTATTTCCTTACTTTGGTTGATGACTTTAGCAGAAGCACTTAGACACACCTTATGATTACCAAGGGTCAAGCCTTGTCTTTGATTAGGGCTTTTGTTTTAATGATTAAAACTCAATTTGGTAAAGATGTTAAGATCATTCGATCCGACAATGCCCTTGAGTTAGGCTTGAGTCATGCAGCCAAAGATGTTTTTGTAAAACATGGGATCATACTTCAAACTAGTTGTGTACAAACACCACAACAAAATGGAGTCGTTCAAAGGAAACACAAACATTTACTTGAAGTTAGCCGATCTCTTCTTTTCCAATCCAAATTACCTGAGAAATTTTGGGGGGATTGCCTTATGACAGCCACATACCTCATAAACAGAATGCCTAGTGTTGTACTTAATAACAAGACTCCTTTTGAGCTATTATATGGGAAATTACCTAACCTGCATCATTTGAAGGTCTTTGGATGTCTCTGTTGCATTTCCACCCTAAAGCAAGGAAGATCTAAATTTCAACCTAAAGCCATACCATGTGTTTTCCTAGGATACCTCATGGGAAAGAAGGCACATAAAGTAATGACCTTGGACACAAAAGAATTCATTGTTTCTAGGGATGTTATATTTCATGATGATGTCTATCCTTATACCCCTAAACAAGACCAGACCTGACTGTTTGTTGATAAAAGTGAAAAAGATTTAGACACTGATTTTGATCCTAGCAATACTATCCTGACACATATTGATATGCTAAGTCAAGACCCTTCTGTTGAAGAAAATAATGAGTCTGATGCTATTTTAGAACCTTCAGTTAGGAGGTCAACTAGAGTTCATAATAAACTCTCCTATTTGAATGATTACATTCTCTTGGCTAAGAATAATGAGGCTCATGCTCACTGTTTATCAACAGTTACAAATCTAACCCTTCAACCACCTCTTTATAATTTCCATGCTTTACGTGCTGATAGTCATTCTCTCCTCAAGAGTCTTGACTTCACTAAACCTACTTCTTATGATCAAGCTTCTAGACATTCAGGATGGCAAAAAGCTATGGAGAATGAATTTGAAGCTCTTATTAGTAATCAAACATTGGAAATTGTGTCTTTACCCCCTAGAACGAAACCAATAGATTGTAAATGGGTCTATAAAGTTAAACATAGGGCAGATGGGACCATAGAAAGATTAAAGGCCAGACTTGTGGTTCAAGGTTTTATCCAAAGAGAAGGGGTAGATTTTACTGAAACTTTCTCCCATGTTGTAAAAATGACAATGTTAGAACCCTTATGGCTATTGCAATTAAAAAGGAATGGATCATGAACCAACTTGATGTTAACAATGCTTTTTTGCATAGGGATTTGAATGAGGAAATATTCATGAAACTTCCTTCTGGATTATCCAGTGACCTCACTAATGTTGTGTGCAAACTGACCAAATCCCTTTATGGTTTCAGATAAGCATCAAGGCAATGGTATGCCAAGCTAGCTGAAATTTTGTAAAAAGAAGGATATTGCCATTCTGAAAATGATTACTCTCTTTTCTGGAAAAAGGTTGATTCTTTAGTTACCTTCCTTGCTATATATGTTGATGACATTCTTTTAACTGGCAATGATTTTACTGAGATTGAAAGAATCAAGAGATATCCTGATAAGATCTTCAAGATCAAAGATTTAGGGCATGTTAATTTCTTTCTTGGGATAGAAGTCCTAAGATCTCCTGAGGGTCTTATTCTAACACAACAGAAGTTTGTTAGAGAAATTATTCAAAGGTTTTGGGTGTGAAGATAGTATTCCAGTAGTCACACCCTTGGAACTCAACAACAAATTGAGCCCAGACGAGGGAGATTTATTTGACAATCCAACCTTATACAGACAATTGAATGGGAAGTTAATTTTCTGACTAACACCAGACCTGATATAAGTTTTGCAGTGCAACATCTTAGCCAATTAATGTAGGCTCCAAGGGTACCACACTATCAGGCTATTCTTTATGTCATCAAATACTAAAAGGGAAGTCCCTCACTTGGTATTTTGTTAAATAATAATCCAAATTGTGATTTAGACGCATATTGTGATTCTGATTGGGGATCTTGTATTCACACTCACAGGTCAATTAGTGGTTTTGTTGTCTTCTTGGGAGGATCCTTGATCGCTTAGAAGTCAAAGAAGCAACAGTCCGTTAGCTTATCTTCTGCCGAAGTTGAATACAGGAGCATGCGAAGGGTAGTAGCTGAAGTTGCATGGTTGAGTAGGCTTCTCTACGAGCTTACTGTGACAGATATTATTCCTATACCAATCAAATGCGACAGTCAAGCAGCTATATATATAGCAAGGAATCCAGTGTATCATGATTGCACAAAACATATAGAACTCGACTGTCATTTTGTGAGGTACTCCAAGCTCATGGAAGGATTGGTTACTTTGAATCATGTACCTACTAAGCTACAGCTTGCGGATCTTCTCACAAAACCGTTAACTGGGATTCAACATAGGTTCATTTTGAATAAATTAGGAGTATCCCAACCTTCAAATTGAGGGGGGTATTAGCATTTAAAGATTGTTTTTCTTGTTTCTTTGTTTATTTTTCTGTTTCTTTCTTTTTCTTCTGTACAAGAGTCAGGCTATATATATGCCTATTGTTTCTTTTGTTATTCAATTAAGGGAATGAGAGTCTCCCTTCTTGTCTCTATTCTCTTCTTTCTCCTTTTCCTCATTCAGTTGCTACCAACTAAGGGAATACTAATTTGAAGGTTTTCTCAAAACCTTAGGGATAAAATCCTGCTTTCACTAAACCTCAATGGATAAAATCCTAATTTGTTCATTTAAATATGTTTAAATTATTTAATCTGAAGTTGACTTACAAAATTAAAAAAAATAACCATTAGTTTCTCAAATTTCCATGATAAACAACGTGGATCAAAATTAAAAATTGAAAGGGTCGGTGATCAGTGAAACGGTTAGCTCAACTATTTCGAGATTTTCTATAAAAAAACAATGTTGTTCTGATTTTTGAGATATTAATACTAGCAAATATCCGGATGTTGCCCCGAGCTGTAAAATAAATACCCATGTGTTTCCCATACACAAAGTTTTGGAATAAAGTACAGTTTGTACAATAGCTACAATTTATATAATCAAAAGTTCAAAACATATCATGTTTCTCCCCTCTGTAATAGACAATCAACAATCTGTACAACAAATTCAATTAACAAATGGCAAGCACTGCCTTCTAGAAACAACAATACACTATCGAATTTAAGACGAACTGTAAAACCCTGAAAAATTCAATTGCGTTTACCGTTAAATTTCCTAACGAGCATTTTATCCTGTTATTTATTTATCTGTTTTTCACACGGAGCTTTTAGAACGGCGAGCGAGTTCGTTAGAATTTTTAGAGTCTTAAAAATATCAGTTAGGAATTTTTGGGCTTCCGGTAGAATTTGTTTTGATTAGTTGTGGAAATTTTTATCTGATTCTTATTATATTTTCTATAAATAAATTTTGGGGATATATTTTATAATTTTAGGAGTGTTGATGTTGATGTGATATTTTTTCCTACGGATGATGTCATGGGGATGATGTCATTATACTCATCCATTTCTTCCCATTTTTTCCAGAATTATCAAAAACCTTTCCGTACGGAATAGAATTAACTGTATTTTTGCTACAATTTGGTTTCTCCCACTATCCATGCATACATTCCCTTGCCCAAACCCCTCTCTACACGTGTCTTTTTCTCTCTCTCTTTCTTTCTCTCTCTCTCTCACTCTCTCTCTCCTCTCTCCTCCCTGATTCCCTTAATATTATTCTCTACTGCTGCTGCTGCTCATCACCCGACTCACCGCACCACCACACCAGTCAGGGGCGGATCCACCATGGGTTCACGTGGGGTCAAGTGACCCCGCTTGAAAAGAAAATCGAAAATTTCATGTTTTTATGAATAGAACTTGTTAAAACAGTAGAAAAACAATATGTGAAATAGAGAATCACAAAAATGACTGCGGCTAAGTGGCGCGCGCCTTCTAGGTCGTTGAGTGAATGGAGGTCGACTGTTTGAATCCCATCAAACCCTTACGCTTAGTTTTTTTTTAATGAAAATTTTCACAAACCTACAGTTTAAAGAAGGAAACGACGGTCCCACTGCCCTGTTTCTATTTTCGCTTTGAACGCAGTCAGTCAGTCCCGCACAGAGCCACTCAGTCACAGACCACCACCTGCCGCCACCTCTCCCACCGCCAGCTGCCACGGCTCTACCACTGTTCTCTCAACCGCTAGCCTTGTAAGTTGTTATGTTTTATTATGATCAATTGAAAATTCTCTTCAATTTTTAGTTCAAATTAAGAGTAATTTATTCAATTTCAATTCAGATTAGTTTGGGTGTGATCGTGTGAGTGTGTGATTAAGAGTAATTTATGCATAGATTTGTCTTAAGGATGATTATTGTTGTAATAATTTGGCCTTTTGTTATCAATTCAAGCATTCAACAAAATCATGAATTCATTGATTGATTTTAGTATTATTGGATATTGGATAACAAGTATTCTTGCAACATTGTAGATTTGGGTGCTCTGTATCTTAATCACTTGCTGTCCATGGTGGACTGTACATTGTTTCCCCTTAGAAACAATTCGCAATTCAGCAATTCTCCAATTCGCATTGTTTATTTAGAAACCATACAATGTAATTGTTTATTGCTGCTAATCCCCAATAAAGAAAACCCATAAAAGAAAGGGAAATTCTACCATAGTTGAATTTATTTTTAACTATGGTAGTTGAAATGTATAATTACCATTAATTTAATATTAAAAATTAAAATTAATATATATATTCACCATAGAACTCGTTACAATTAGTAAATCTATATGTTAAGTTACAATTTTTTTACAAAATTGAATATTTTGAAGGAAATTTAACCATAATTGACTTTTTTTCAACCATAATTGACTTTTTTTCAACTATCATAGTTGAAAAGTGAAATCTCTTTAACCATAATTCAAAATCAATGTAGGTTGATCAAAGTAATTTGTTAAAATAGTTAACCATGTTTAGGAGAATATAAATCTCTTTAACAAATATGATTTATTTTTAATAAATAAATGGTATAAAATTTTCAACCACCATAGTTGAAAATAAATTCAACTCTGGTAGAATTTTCATAAAAGAAATAACTAATTTGATTATGATGATGATTGATGATTGATTGCATTTGGCTTGTTCCCATGCTGCTGAGATTTTCGAGATTTTCGAGATTTTCCAGAAAGTATCAAACGATGACATCATGGAATATTTTCAAGTCATGGCGCCTCGTCGAGGACAACTACCCAAAAGAAAATAATATTGTAAGTTTTCTGATTTATTGTTTTGATTTTTTATGTTAGACTTTGAACCCGCTTTATTTCATTTCTAGATTCGCCACTGACACCAGCCACCTTGCTCCTCCACCGTCCTCCTCTCTTTTCACCACCAGCCACCTCCCCCGCCTTTTCCGACCACCATAAGCCGGCCACCGGCTGTTTCCGCCGCCAACCGACGCCACCAACCACCCCCAAAGAACCCCCTTCGTACCTTGTTCTCTGCCCAGCCGAGCACCACCACGCGACGCGACCCTGAGCCGCCGTCGTTGCACCGACGTCCTCCCATGAACTCCGGCGACACCCCAGTACCGACGGCCACCGCCTTAGCTCTGGCGAAGACGACGTTCAGCTGCTACGACTTCCCGAACCCTTATTTCGAATCTCTGTTGTGCTGCTCCGGTGTTGTTATCGCCGGTGACCACCAACCATCCCGAGCTGCCGCTGCCTACCATCGCCGACATCGGGAACCACCTCTTGTTGTCTTCCTTAGTCTAGTATAAACACCTCTCTCTCTATATATGTTTGTTTGGTATTGTTTTGGTTTTTATTTGGATAATCTACGAAGATAATTGCTAGCTTGAGTAAGTTTTATGAAGTGGTTTTAGGCAGTAAAATGATTGTTTAGATGAGTAGATAACTTACACACATGATTAGTAGCTTAAAACTTTGTTTAGGATTGAGTTAGAAATGGTTATGTACTAGATGTGGTGATTCAAAAACCCATGTTTGATTTCATGTTTAGAGTGATGTTATTAATGTGGCTAGTGGTTGATATTGCGATTAATATGTTACTTTTATACAAAATCTCTTAAACCAAGCATGTTAGAATTTATTGGGGTATTTCTTGTTTCAAGTCCTGTAGTGAGGAAGTAATTTCATGTTATTAGTAAGTATTTCATACTATTACGTTTCATGTTAGTACCAAGTCTTCATTATAATAATAAGTTCATGACATCATTATTTTTAAGTTCATACTATTAGTAAGTACCTTTGATTATTTTAAAATTATTAAGTTCCTATTACTAAGGTTATTAAGTTATTCATTTGATTATTATCAAGTTTTTCGTAATAATATTATTAAGTTTGTGATATTAGTCGTTTTCATATTATTATTGTGAATACTATGTTTTGAAATGATTTCAAGTGTTGTATTATTATTAATACTAATTAATAAGTTTTGGAATTACTATTATGTTCCAAGAGGTTACTAAGTTTACTTATTATATTGTTAAGGTCTTATTATTGATAAGTTTGTCATTTATCATTGTTGTGTCAATTATAATTATTAGTATCAAGTTTCCTATTATGGTATTCAATTAATGATGATAAGTAAGTTCATATGTCTATTTTCATAATGTTGCTATATTAAGTTTGTACTATTTTTTTACGTACCTATTAACATTAATAAGTTCATGTCATTATGGAGTCCCTATATGAAGTGTGTAATCTTAGTATTTCATGTCTTTAGTGGGGTTAAAATATTTTAGGGTTGCTTCAAGTTGATCTTGGAACCCTAGGAATATATTAGGAACCCTAAAAGGGTCGTTTTAGCTATTGATGCATGATATTGTGACCTAGCATTGTTATTTGCATGGATAATGGCATAATGGTAATTTCTATGAATAGTACCATGCAAATTACTTGTAAGTATTTTAGCTATTATCTTGATTAATGAGAAATTACTGTTGACATGATACATGTGTGTAAATTTAATGAAAGTATCCTTGTCCTAGAGATCATGTATGGTTACATAGGTTGAAAGTTATGATGTATGTCTCTAGTTCTTCGTATTTTAATGGATATACATGTTACATGGCTAGTTCGGTAGTAGCAAATTGTTAAGTTGGGGAAAGGGTAGAATTTGTGTGAATTAGCTATCGTGGAGAGTCAATTTTAATTTTAGAAGTTATATTCGAATCCTAGGTCCGAGCGAGACAACGAAGTAGTAGCTTCCGTGTGTAACTGTTGCAGTAAAAAGAAGCTATTCAGGTAATGTTTATGTCCTAATCCCCTTTGGGATGCTCTTTTATCTGTTTTGTGATTTTAACTTGTTTTATGAAACTTGCATCCCGCACGGGGATTTTCTATGAAATTTGACTGTCAGTTTTGGATGTCCGTGAGTTCTTTTCTGAGTTAAGTAAAATGTGATAGCCTTTTAAACTCTTAGTTTTATTCTGACGGTTTTGTAAACTAGGTTGGGTTTTATTTGAAGTTTGACATTTGATAATTCATAAGATACTAAAAATCAAGTGAAACCATAAGCGAGTTGCGGGTAACAACCCGAAGACCAGGATCTGTTCCTGCAGGGGAGTTATCAAGAGATCGGGGAGTCTAGATATATTTATGAGATTGTGCACACATCTGATTCTGTTTCTAGGACTGGCCATCCATTCTGATTCTGAGGATCTGAGATCCTATTCTAATTCTGATTTCTAATATTCTGGGGATAGGCAAATCCCGCCCGCATAATAAAATTCTGATTGTTTTCTGAGGAAAGGGTTACTCTGTTTCTAATTTCTTATTTCGGATTTTGGATTTATGATGTCTAATTCTCAGTTTAAAAAGGGTAATTGAGGTTTTTGGAACGTTGTGTTTTTCTGAGTTGAAAGCTTGTGTTGTTGGTCTCTGAACTCTAGTTGTTTCTGATCTCTAGTTATTTCTAGGTTGGGTTTCAAATGAGTTGTGAAAAAGTTTGACTTGTTCCCCTCCCCTAAATGAATTGAAATGAATTTGAATCTGTTTTGACAATAAGGGATAGACTATATTGAGTTTCCCCCTCATGTTGTGAATGTTTTGTTTTCAGGTGAAGATCAGTTATGTTATGGGGACGGGCACTAGAGTGAGGACGTTGGAGTTAGCCGTTTTGAGAATAAAGTTTAGTTTATGTACAGACTTGAAGTTTATTAAATGTTGAATTCGAAGTTCTTTCCGTTGAAAAATTGAAGTAAGCAGTTATCGCTTGTGGTTAGTTTTTCTTTCTTGCCTTGTATCTCTTCGGAGTTACGGCAGTAACGCCCTAGTAAATAAAATGAGTAAAAAAAATTGAGTCTTCTGCTGTTAATGTTAGTCAACGTTTGTCTTTGACCGTTAAGTTTAGAATTGAATTTTCGAGGCGTTATAGAATGGTATCAGAGCTATGGGTTACGACCTGGTAGCTCCTAAGTGTCTATTAAGTTTTTAGTTAGAGCTTAGGATGCTATGTTCGGAGTGTGAGTGTAGGATGGGGACTAAGATATATTTGCTCCTTAATTGTTTATGAGTTTATGTGCTGACTTAATCTGTTGTTATCAAATAACTCTGTGAACGTTTTATTATGTTCGAATTACTAGGGGGAGAAGCTCATTAGTCAGAGCTGGATAAGGCAAGTTCTTTTGACTCCAGGATGACTCAAAAGGACGAGACTAGATCTAATAGGGCTCAAGGTAGGCCTATACCAACTAGTGATGAGCTGAGACAATGGTTTGCAGCACTCCAAGAGACAGCAGCTGCACGAGCAGCACAGGCTGCTCAATCCGCCACGAATGGAGAGGACTCCCCGCCAATAGTCCCCGAGATGGCACAACTTATGATGATGGAGATGATGACTCGGCAGACCGAGAACCTTCAACGAAAGTCGGAGCAAATAGGCAAGACAAGGAGGGATAACAATGCGTCTTTATTCAAGGAGTTTAATAGCCTCAACCCTCCCACCTACTCCGGGGAAGCTGACCCCAAGGTGTTTGAAGAGTGGATATGCGACATCGAAAAGAAATTTCACGCTCTTCCATGCCCTGAGGAGCGAAAAGTTGGATTTGCGACCTTCCACCTGACAGGAGAGGCTGACTTATGGTGGATGAGTGTGAAGGAACGACAGAATGATCTTGGATTCAACTTGAACCGGTTCAAGGAGATGTTGAAGAATCACTTTTACCCTACGTCGCTCCAAAAGGCTAAGGAGAAAGAGTTTCTAGAATTGGAACAAGGAAAGAACAACGTGTTGGAATATGCTGCTAAGTTCTCGGAATTGTCCCGCTTCGCTTCGGCATACGTGGCTGATGATGTTTTGATGATGAATCGTTTCGAGTGTGGCCTGAATTTTGACATTCAAGATCGTATGTCAGCACACACATTCACATCGTATCAGGAGATGCTGGACGTAGCGATCAACATTGAGAGAGTGGCTATAGCCCGAGAGGCATATATGAACAAGCAAGGCAACAAGAGAAAGGAACCTTCCTGCTCTAATCATACTCTATTATACCCCAACAAGAGAAGCCATCACAACAACTGGTAGGGTAAGCAAGCACCACCACTTGTAGAGCTTGTGGCAGGCTCGGCCATATCCCCATAGAGTGCAGGACTAACCTGAGGGTAAGTTTCTACCGGTGTGTGCAGACACCGGGATTTGTACCGGTATAATCCCGTCTCATTGAAAATATGCAAGTCAGATGGGCCGAGCAATAAACGGGTCATTGGGCCATAAAGAGAAGCAAACCGAGTGCAAGAAAATAAAACAGGCCACATTTAATTGTTAAAACCCCTGTGGGTTTTAACTTTTAATGCACAAGCCTATGCAGAAACAGGCCCAGTCGCGCGCCTTGGCCCAGAATTCTCAAAAACCGCCTAGGTTTTGAGTGGGTAGCAGACGACGTCGTTTTGTGCCATGTCAGCGATCCGCGTGCTAATATTATCAAAACCCGCCTAGGTTTTGATTGAAATAGGTGCGAAAATCTGCATGCATGCAAATTGGATCCCTTGATCTTTGCCCCACGTGGTTGACCTGCCTCTTGACCACCCAAAACCCGCCTAGGTTTTGGTCTTTAATGGCATGATTTGTGGGGTATGCTCCCCACCATTTCCCTCCAAAACTCTCACTCCCTCACCTATAAATACCCCCTCCACTCCACCTTCATTTTATCAACAATCACTCTCTACCACCCTTACTCTACTAAACTCTCATCAACAACTCTCACAAAAATCACCATCATTATACTTACATTCTATTACTCTCATTTCCATCATATTATACCTCCATTCTCTCAAAATCTTATCATCCACATCCACCTCTAATCCTCTCATAATTACATTCATCACCTCCATACAATCATCCATATACTACTCTTTTCTAGCCATTCACATCATCTCATCCGGGTTTCAAGTCAAGGGCAACTAAAAGGGGATTAAAGTCATCGCATCCGTCACCTTAAGCAAAGTTCGATTTCTTTGGTTCATTTTGTTATTATTATTCATGTAATTCCTTCTTTAATTCCCTTACTTGTACACATTTTGTAAAATGAAAATTGTATTGTTTTTATATTGCATGATTCGAATAATAATTTCGCGAAATTAATCAAACTTCTCCCCGCTCTCTTTCTTTTCAATGTTGATTTTAGTAGAGTTTGTTTTATAACTGGCGGATTCGAGAGTTCTTATAACTCTCGAATTCGTAACCTTACCCCCGAATCTAGAAATCGGGTTCGTAGACCGGAGACTTTCTTTCTTATTTTATGGTTTGTCGACTTCCTTATCGGCTGGCGACTCTTTTACAATTTTACAGATTCGTTTAATTATTTGAAATACTCGATTTATTGCATAGAATAATTTAAAATAACAGTTTAATTCATGTCCAATGTTAGGCTAGGTCCGAGGAGAAAAGGGCCAGAAATTAGTAAAACCTAGGCGGGTTTTACTAATTTCTACCCATTTTCTCTCTAGGCCTGGAAGCGAGAGGCCCGGCCCAGGACTGATCAAAACCTAGGCGGGTTTTGATGAATTCTGGTGGTCCGCTCACTTCTTGGGCCCGGATTTATTAAATGGATTGTAATTAAATTATTATTAGATTATTTCGTGTAATTTTCGGATAATTTAAATAATAAAAAACGGATTTGTAAATAAATAAAGTTTCATCACCACGAAAATAAATTTCGAAAAGTAAAAACATCCTTATTTAAGATTAAGAAACCTTAGTCGGCTCCCAATCGTTTAAGTAGTGGCACCCGAAACAATTTCCGCGAACAGGAGGGTTCCGGGGCATTCCTATAGTGTGGCAGCCCACATCATATGGTAAGAGACTGCCCTCTTCCAGCACCTGAAGGATCCAACCATGGAAGGACCAAAGGAGCCCTACACTCAACAACCAAGATCGAGGAGGCAACAATAGGAACCCAAGGCAACAACACATGAATCGATATGGCTCAAATGGCAACCAAGCCAATAGTGACAGGCCACCTCGTCAGTAATACCAGGCACCGCACAACCAGGGAGGCCGAGTGTATTTAATGCGGGGCAAGCAGGTAGAAAATTTGGACGACGGTGTGACTGGTACTCATCTCTCTTTCCCTCGTAATTTACAGTTTGATTAAGTTTTGGACCCTATGCGTGTGGCATGTTGAGTTTCGGGGACGAAACTCTTTTGAAGAAGGTAATGATGTAAAATCCTGAGTTTTTGGTTAAGGTAACCGTGAGTTCCGTCTGAAGAATCTCTAAGTAAGAGATTAAGTTTCGAGGACGAAACTTTTTTTTAAGGGGGTAATGATGTAAAACCCTAAAAAATTCAATTGTGTTTATCGTTAAATTTCCTAACGAGCATTTTATCCTGTTATTTGTTTATCTATTTTTCACACGGAGCTTTTAGGACCGCGAGTGAGTTCGTTAGTATTTTTAGTCTTAAAAATAACAGTTAGGAATTTTTGGGCTTCGGGTTGAATTTGTTTTGATCAGTTGTTGAAATTTTTATCTGATTCTTACTATATTTTCTGTAAATAAATTTTGGGGGATATATTTTATAATGTTAGGAGTGTTGATGCTGATATGATATTTTTTCATACCGATGATGTCATGGGGATGATGTCATCACACTCATCCATTTCTTCCCATTTTTTCCTAAATTATCAAAAACCTTTCCGCACGGAATAGAATTAGCCGTATTTTTGCTGCAACTTGGTTCCTCCCACTACCCATGCATACATTCCCTTGCCCAAACCCCTCCCTACACGTGTCTTTTTCCCTCTCTCTTTCTTTCTCTCTCTTTCTCTCTCTCTCCTCTCTCCTCCCTCATTCCCTTAATATTATTCTCTGCTGATGCTGCTGATCACCCGACTCACCGCACCACCACACCAGCCACCTTGCTCCTCCATCCTCCTCCTGTCTTTTCACCACCAGCCACCTCCCCCGCCTTTTCCGACCACCACACACCGGCCACCGGCTGTTTCCGCCGCCAACCAATGCCACCAACCACCCCAAAGAACCCCCTTCGTACATTGTTCTCTGCCCAGCCTAGCACCACCACGCGACGCGACCCCAAGCCGCTGCCGTTGCACCGACTTTCTCCCATGAACCCCGGCGACACCCTAGTACCGACGGCCACCGCCTTAGCACCGGAAATCACGACGTTCAGCTCCGACGACTTCCCGAACCATTATTTCGGATCTCCGTTGTGCTGCTCCGTGGATGTTATCGCCGGCGACCATCGACCATCCCGAGCTGGCGCTGCCTACCACTGCCGACATCGGGAACCACCGGGCTGCCACCAACGACGACCGCCCAGCACCGCCACCTCTTGTTGTCTTCCTTAGTCTAATATAACCACCTCTCTCTTTCTATGTGTTTGTTTGGTATTGTTTTGGTTTTTATTTGGATAATCTGCGAAGATAATTGCTAGCTTGAGTAAGTTGTATGAAGTGGTTTTGGGCAGTAAAGTGATTGTTTAGATGTGTAGATAACCTACACACATGATTAGTAGCTTAAAACTTTGATTAGGGTTGAGTTAGAAATGGTTATGTACTAGATGTGGTGATTCAAAAACCCATGTTTAATTTCATGTTTAGAGTGATGTTATTAATGTGGCTAGTGGTTGATATTGTGATTAGTATGATACAAAATCTCTTAAACCAAGCATGTTAGAACTTATTGGGGTATTTCTTGTTTTAAGTCTTGTAGTGAGGAAGTAATTTTAATTTCATGTTATTAGTAAGTATTTCATACTATTATGTTTCATGTTAGTACCAAGTTTTCATTATAATAATAAGTTCATGACATCATTATTTTTAAGTTCATATTATTAGTAACTACCTTTGATTATTTTAAAATTATTAAGTACCTATTACTAAGGTTATTAAGTTATTCATTTGATTATTATCAAGTTTTTCGTAATAATATTATTAAGTTTGTGATATTAGTAGTTTTCATATTATTATTATGAATACTAAGTTTTCAAATGATTTCAAGTGTTGTATTAATATTAGTACTAATTAATAAGTTTTGGAATTACTATTGTGTTCCAAGAGGTTACTAAGTTTACTTATTATATTGTTAAGGTCTTATTATTGATAAGTTTGTCATTTTATCATTGTTGTGTCAATTATAATTATTAGTATCAAGTTTCGTATTATGGTATTCAATTTATGATGATAAGTAAGTTCATATGTCTATTTTCATAACGTTGCTATATTAAGTTTATACTATTATTTTACGTAGCTATTAATATTAATAAGTTCATGTCATTATGGAGTCCCTATATGAAGTGTGTAATCTTAGTATTTCATGTCTTTAGTGGGGTTAAAATATTTTAGGGTTGCTTCAAGTTGATCTTGGAACCCTAGGAATATGTTAGGAACCCTAAAAGGGTAGTTTTAGCTATTGATGCATGATATTGTGACCTAGCATTGTTATTTGCATGAATAATGGCATAATGGTAGTTTCTGTGAATAGTACCATACAAATTACTTGTAAGTATTTTAGCTATTATCTTGATTAATGAGAAATTATTGTTGACATTATTCATGTGTGTAAATTTCATGAAAGTATCCTTGTCCTAGAGATCATTTATGGTTACATAGGTTGAAAGTTATGATATATGTCTCTAGTTCTTCGTATTTTAATGGATGTACATGTTACATGGCTAGTTCGATAGTAGGAAATTGTTAAGTTTGGGAAAGGGTAGAATTTTTGTGAATTAGCTATCTTGGAGAGTGAGTTTTAATTTTAGAAGTTATATTCGAATCCTAGGTCCAAGCGAGACGACGAAGTAGTAGCTTCCGTGTGTAAGTGTTGCAGTGGAAAGAAGCTATTCAGGTAATGTCTATGTCCTAATCCCCTTTGGGATGCACTTTTATCTGTTTTGTGATTTTAATATGTTTTATGAAGCTTACATCCCGCACGGGGATTTTCTGTGAAATTTGACAGTCTGTTTATGATGTCTGTGAGTTCTTTTTTGAGTTTGAGTAAAATGTGACAGTCTTTTAAACTCTGAGTTTTATTCTGACAATTTTGTAAACTGGGTTAGGTTTTATTTGAAGTCTGACATCTGATAATTCATAAGTTACTAAAATTCAAAGTGAAACCATAAGCGGGTTACGGGTAACAACCCGAACACCAGGATATGTTCATGCAGGGGAGTTATCAAGAGATCGGGAAGTCCCGATATATTTCTGAGATTGTGCACACATCTGATTCTTTTCGGGTGGCCATCCATTGATTACGAGGATCGAGATCCTGCGATTCTAATTTCCGATATTTTGGGGGTAGGAAAATCCCGCCCGCATAATAAAATTCTGATTGTTTTTTGAGGAAAGGGTTACTCTATTTCTCATTTCTGATTTCTGATTTTTGATGTCTGATTCTGAGTTTAAAAAGGGTAATTGAGGTTTTTGGAACGTTGTGTTTTTCTGAGTTGAAAGCTTGTGCTGTTGGTTTCTGAACTCTGGTTATTTATGATCTCTGTTTATTTCTGGGTTGGGTTTCAAATGAGTTGTGAAAAAGTTTGACTTGTTCCCCTCCCCTAAATGAATTGAAATGAATTTGAATCTGTTTTGACAGTTAGGGGTAGACATTATTAAGGTTTCCCCCTCATGTTGTGAATGTTTTGTTTTCAGGTGAAGATCAGTTATGTGATGGGGACGGGCATTAGAGTGAGGACGTTGGAGTTAGGCGTTTTGAGAATAAAGTTTAGTTTATGTTCAGACTTGAAGTTTTGTAAATGTTGAGTTTTTGTTCTAGAATTCGAAGTTCTTTCCGTTGTTAAATTGAAGTAAGCAATTATTGTTTGTGGTTAGTTTTCCTTTCTTGCCTTGTATCTCTCCGGAGGTACGGCAGTAACGCCCAAGTAAATAAAATGAGTAAAAAAAAAAGTCTTCCATTGTTAATGTTAGTCAACGTTTGACTTTGACCGTTAAGTTTAGAATTGAATTTCTGGGGAGTTACACGAACCATAAAGATTTTACAATTCTCATAATGCCAAGTATCTCTTCCACCTTGTATAAATAGAGTCCATTGTTTTATTTTATTTAATATTTTTTATGAGTAGTCCAAGATGGTTATATTTACTTAAACAACTTTTCCTATGATCCATGCTCACAATGACCTTTAAAAATTAGTACTAAGGAGGCATCTTCCTCTTCGTAGAAAAATGATGCCTCAAACTCAATAATATTCCAACCTTACGATATAGCAATTTTGTACTCTTTCTTTGCAAAATTCATAATGTCGATTTATATGGTCTACAACTTCACATAACCTTCCATATCTTGCCTAATGTAGCGTCATCAAAATTCACTATCATGAATTAAGTAAAAAAATCATTAATCTAGTACTCTAGCGGTGAAACCCTAGGACTCTCTGGAAACCTAGCGGCGCTGCTTGTGAGGGCCTTCTTGTCTCCTGTCACAGTGAGACTGCAGTGGTAGGGTGTGCCTTTTCGACTTGCTTCCGGTGAAGGCGTTTTATTGCCACCTATTGTGGCGGTCTTGGTTAGGTTTAACTTAGTGTCTTTTTCGGTTACGTGGAGACCAAGTCACCCCTTTTTTTTCCATTTGCACACAACCATGGAAGAAAGAATTGATATAGATTGGGGAAAACTAAAACTCACAGATGTGGAAGAGGAAATTTTGGATGTGGAAGACGACATCCCGAAGGAGAAGCAGAACGAGATAAGATTGAGTTTGGTTGGGCATCTTCTTACCAAACAACCCTTTAACTCCCGGATTAAGAGAACGGTCCTCAAAAATATATGGAAGCCAGGAAACGGGGTTGTCATGCGTGAACTAGATTCCAACCTTTTCCTATTTCAGTTCTTCTCTGAGAAAGACAAGGACTTTGTTCTCAACGAAGTACCCTGATCTTTCGATAATAAGTTACTGCTGATCAAAGAATGGGAGGGTACGGAACAATACGCCGACATCGATTTTCGTACGGCGAGGTTCTGGGTTAAAGCTTATGAAGTGTCGGCTGTACGTCAGACGGCAGCCTTTGCTAAGATCCTGGGGAATAAAGTCTGCGTCTTTGTAGGCTGTGAGGAAGAATATATGTTTGGGGTTGACAAATCCCTGTGCTTTCGTGCTGATGTGGATGTGACCCAACCTCTCCGACGGGGGATCATGGTTAAAATTTGTGGAAAATCGATATGGATTTATTTCAAATACCTGTGCCTTCCAGAGTTCTATCACGGGTGTGGACACCTAGGGCACATGTTGAAGGACTGTGAGACTGTCAACCTAGAGACACCAAAGGAAGAGCTCCAATACGGGAACTGGATGAAAGCTTCCCCTTTAAAATTGAGGAGGAATGCAGAAAGTGAGCTCCTTGAGGAACGTAGGCTATACATGGCTCTCAAGGGACGCCCGGTGCAACAAAGGGCGAGACAGCGCCTAGCTTTTTCTCAGCCATCTGTGACGGAAACAAGCGGGAACGTGAGTCAACAAGTGGGGCGTGATGGTAAAGACGATATGCTGGTGGATGATAGAGATGGGCTCAATGTGGGAAATGAGACGTTCAAGAGAAAACTCAATCACCTTCAAATGGACAATAATGGTGCAAGAGACTGTACATTGGGAAGGAGAACAGACTTGACAAGCACACATGTACTAGAGGCGGAGGTTGTTGAACAACCCCGCCTTCACCAATGAGTCTGCTGAGCATAAACTGCCGGGGACTTGGCAACCCCCGGGCAGTGAATGACCTTGCGGGGTTCATCCACAAGGTTAAGCCAAGTGTTCTCTTCCTATCGGAGACAAAACGAAGCACTCAGGAGATGGCACCAATAAAGCGAAGGTTAGTAGATTATTTAAATGTTTGCATGGATAGTAAAGGCAGAGCTGGGGGGCTTGCTCTCTTTTGGAGTAAAGATATTACAGTTTCTCTACTCTCCTATTCCATGCATCATATTGACGCTACTGTGGAAGAGGGTATTGGTGATGCCCCGTAGCGTTTCACTGGGATTTATGGATAGTCTGAACACCACTCCAAGCTCAAAACGTGTTCTCTCATAACAGATCTCAGCACAGATTCCCCTCTGCCATGGCTTGTCGGTGGAGATATAAATGAAATCTTCTACAATGCGGAGAACAGGGGAGGACCACCAAAGGTTCAAAATGTCCTAGATACATTTCAAGAATCTTTCTCTCAATGTGGACTAATGGACCTAGGCTATCGGGGCTACGATTTTACTTGGTGGAACGGTAGGCATGGAGGAGAGTCGGTGGAGGAGCGCCTCGACTGTTTTATGGCCACGATGACATGGAGTGAGATGTTTGTTGATGCTGAAGTGGTGCACATGGAGAAGATGGTGTCAGACCACCTCCCTTTACTACTGAAAGTGGATGCAAAAAAGGTCCAGTCGGCAAACAGTAGAAGGAGATTCTTTTTTGAAAACCTTTGGACCATGGAGGAGTCTTGTGGGCCGATTCTTAAAGACAACTGGGATAGTCCTACTAACCAAGTTTCTTGTGGGGCAGTCATTGAAAAACTGGACCAGTGCAGAGAGGCCCTCACTAACTGGGCCAAGCACACAGTTGGCAACATTCAGCAACAAATTAAACACACTCAGCAGAAACTAAGCCAAGCACAAGGGGTAGGGGAGAGACAGATGTTGCTGAAAAAACTCGAGGAACTCCAGAAGTTATGTGGTGGCAAAGGGCAAAGCAGGATTATTTATCTTTTGGGGATAGAAATTCAAGATGGTTTCACCGGAATGCATCTGCTCGCCGCAAAACAAACACTATTGGCAAGCTCACTGATGATCAAGGAAAGGTCTACACCTCCACAGAAGACTTTGAGAAGTTGTTTGTTGATTACTACTGCGAGCTGTTCAAGTCTGAAGGGGTCGTAGGAGCAGATGAGATCCTGCAGTTTCTGCAGAGGAGGGTTACGGATGATATGAACAACCTCCTCTTAACACCATATACTACTGAGGAGATTAAGAATGCTGTTTTCCAAATGCACCCGAGCAAATCTCCAGGCCTTGATGGCTTCAACCCGCATTTTTACCAGACGTTTTGGCCCATCATCGGTAATGATATCACAGCGACAATCATCGATATGCTAGCGGGGGGTCCTTTTCCAGCGGAGCTGAACCTCACTTTGATTGCTCTTATCCCTAAGGTGAAGCACCTTACCTCAGTGACGGAATTCCGCCCCATTAGCTTAGCAAACGTTTTGGTCAAAATTGCAACCAAAACTATTGCAAACAGTCTAAAATCCATTCTACCAAGCATCATATCCGAGGAATAGAGTGGCTTCGTCAAAAATAGACTCATAAATGACAACATCCTGGTTGTGTATGAGTTGTTCCATCATATTCACTGTCACATTGGTAGAAATGGACATATGTCCATCAAACTTGATATGAAGAAGGCGTTCGATAAGGTCGAATGGGGATTCCTAAGAGGTATCTTGGCGAAGCTTGGTTTCAGTGATACATGGGTAAACATGGTTATGAAGTTTGTCGAATCCCACACTTTTTCTTTCATTGTAAATGGCACCCCCCGCGGTCTTTTAATTCTATCCCGGGGTTTAAGGCAAGGGGACCCGCTATCTCCCTTTTTATTCATTATCGTTACGGAAGGTCTGTCTTCCCTTTTCCACAATGCAATAAGTAATGGCTGCTTGCAAGGTATACGCATCTGCAAGAATGCCCCGGTCGTGTCGCATTTGCTCTTTGCCAACGACACTATCTGTAAAACTCCGGAAAATTCAAGTGCGTTGACCATTACGACGTTAGTAATTTAAGTTTGACTCCGTTATTTATTAAAATTCCTTTTGTGACTATTTTTGCTGACACTTGAGCTCGTAGGATCGTCGAAGGACTAACAAGGGTATTTTAGTAATTTCTTACGTACATGGGAATTGCATGGGAGTGTGGGTACTTTAGTAATATTGTGTATATGACCTTAAGTGCTGTTATTATTATTATTATTATTATTGTTATTATTATTATTATTATTCATATGGGTATTTTTTTTAGTAATTATACATTATTTTAGAGATTTTGGAAAACCTAGTATTATATTTATTTAATTATTTTCAGCTGTATCAATTTCCTATTTTATTGAATTTTTTTCTTTGAAATTAATTATGGATATAAATACCCCTATTAGCTAAACCCTAGGTCTTTTAATTAAACCCCATCCCTTTCTTTTTCCCTGTGTGGCGCAAGAACCCCAGGACCCCCCGTTTGTCTTCTCTCTCTCTCGGGTCTCTCCGCACAACCACCGTCGGTCACCCAGCCGACTACCACCACCTCCCGTCGCGTCGCACCATCACCCGGCAGTCGCCGGAGCACCGAGCACCACCATGAGCCTCACTGGATCGCAAACCTCGAGCCACCCAAAGGAGGAGAACCGATTGTAAGCAGTTGTTGTTCGGACCCCTGCCACACCATTAGCGGACCACCGTCGAACGCCACACCATCCCTTCGTCCTCGCCTGCACTACCCTCGACAATTATCACCTTCCACCTCAGTCACCGGAACCGCCGTCGCGGTTAGAGGATCCCCCGAAGTTGGGTCACTACGGTGATGTTACTGTGTTGCTGCTGATGTTCGACCGACTCCCAACACCTCCTCTGACATTCCCGACCGCTGGTAGCTCCACAAAGGACTCCCTCCAGTCCCACCTCCGACAGACGGCGCCACCTGGGCCACTGGAACTGTCCTCGCGGCTCGGGGAGCCCCCGAAATTGGCTAGTTGCCTTGATGGTGTTGCCGCTGCCGCTGCTGTGTTGCGTTGTACGTGAATATTCATATGAAATCTTTTATTATTATTATTATTATTATTATTATTATTATTATTATTATTATTATTATTTGTGTTTGAATTATCTCTCATGCATCAATTAGGGTTAGTTAATTTGTTAAATCTGAATTCTTTAGTTATAATTGAGTACGTAATAATACATGTGATAGTTTAAGTAGGGTTGATTATAGTCTCGAAGAATATTAGTTTGAATATCGTTCATAAATTGTGACGTAGGGTAAATGGTGTGTTTAGTTAAAGTATTAGTTAGAGTTGTTACTATGTTATTATTCTTAAAAAGAGTCTCTTCAAACCCTTCCACTATTTTTTTTACAATGTTAATATTGTATTATTATTATTAAAACTCCAAACTTTGCGTTTTTATGTTTATTAAGTGTTTACTATGTGTTTATATTATTATTACATTATTGTCGTGTTTTCTTTATGTAAAATTATTTTTGTAGTTAACTAAAGAGTGGTCCTAAAAACTCCTTGTCGGTTTCATAAATTTTATGACCTATTATGTGTAGTAAAGTTTCAAACTTTATGTATTAATCTTGTGATATTGTTATTTTATATACTAGATTATTAGTAGGTATTAAGAGAATTGAAGTCGTTTGCTTAGTTTTGACTGTAGAAATTATGAAGTATAGTCCTTGGTTGGATTAGGGTAGAGAACTTAACCTTAGCCATTGTTTTGGACCCAATTTAGGATCCCGGGATCGAATGGTGAAACTTAGAACCGAAATAACCAATTATATGGGAACTGGGTGCGGGACAGTTTTGATAGGGTCTAAAGAACGGATCACAATGAGAAATATAGTTGTCCTTTGATCAAACCCTTTGAACTGGAGATACCCTTGGATGTTAGCTTTCATAGGAATTTTTGCGGATCAGACTTTGGAGTTGTATAGCTCGCGTTATAGTCGTTTTACCAGAACTTGTCGAAACTGGAGCAGTTGGAAGATTTGGTACTTTTAGAGCCTTTCGAGGCTGATATGGGCTTAGTCGTCAACTTAAGAGTTTAGTAGACATCCTGAGGTTTCCGAAGAGTCCAAAATCAGACCCATAGGATGTCGGGAAGTCAAGTTACGACCCTTTTTATATGGATGCTGTGATCTATCTTGTTATGTGAAACTGTTAATGAATGTGTTGTTGATTGAAAATGTTTACTTGGTGTTATTATACGATTACTTGGAATGTGTTAAATAATTTAAAGTATAGATCCATGATTGATAGGAACCTATAGTGTTCCTAGGGGAGGGTTAGGTAGAAGGTAGTTAATACTAACTTCGAAGGGCGCGTTTTAATTAGAATAATTACTTTTATTTTAGGCCCGAGCTAATTCGCGTCGTTAGTGAGCTCAAGTGTGTTCGTCTTAGCTATGAAGTGAAGTTAACCAGGTAATGTCTATGCTCTAATCCCCACTGGGATGCTCTTTAAATGTGTTTTAACGTTTTTAATATGTTTTGATAATTGCATCCCGAAAGGGGACTTTTGTGGAATTATGACCATCTGTTTTGGATAACTGTTTGTAAATGTTGTACCTTGTTTATGAATGGAGAAATTGAGAAGGTCTTTATAAGTGGTTTTATCATTGGTTTTGATAATCTGGGTTGGGTTTGACTTGAGAGTTGCGAGATGAGTGTGAATAATGAATTAGTAATTCAAAGTGGAAACATAAAGCGGGTTGTTGTTTTATGCCTTTAACAGGCTAATATTCATGCGGGTGATAACCCCAAGATCAGGATTCGATGCCTGTATGGGTTATGTGCCAGGAGATCAGGGTTTCATCCCTGATATAGGATAGAGGTTATGATGCCCTTGATAGGCGACTGTTTGATGCCTTTGAGAGGCTAATATTCATGCGGGTGATAACCCCGAGATCAGGATTCGATGCCTGTATGGGTTATGTGCCAGGAGATCAGGGTTGCATCCCTGATATAGGATAGTTGTTATGATGCCTTTGGCAGGCGATATTCTTTTTGGATTTGATCTCCCGCCTGCGACTTAAAATATGGATTGAATGGGTTGAGGAAAACAGTTAAGGGTTAAAGGTTTGAGAAATGGTTTGACTTGTTCCCTCTCCCCAAAATGAATTGAAATGAACTTAAACTGTTTTAAACGTTAGGGGTAGACATTATTGAGATTTCCCCCTCATTTTTGAAATGTTTTGTTTTCAGGAGATGATCTGAATGCTGGGGACGGGAATTAGAAGTGAGGACGACGAGTCTAGAAGTCCTTGAATCTTTTTATTTTGTTTTCGTTATGATGTCGTAAAGATTTGTTTTGAGTTGTTAGTAGTTGCCGTTAGCAGACAATTGCGTTTTCCTTTCTTGCCTTGTATTCCTTCGGGAATACGGCAGTGACGCCCAAACTAAATTTGAAGTCTTCCGCTAAGTTTTGTCTGTTAACGTTAGTTTGACTTTGACTTTCTATAATTGAATTTCCGGGGCGTTACAGAATGGTATCAGAGCTCTTGGTTGCGACCTAGGAGCTCCCAAGTGTCTCTTAGGTTTAGTTAGACCTTAGGAAGCTAAAATCAGAGTGTGAGTGTAGGTGTGGGTTGGGTTGCGTCGGTTTAATTATTTCTTCATGTTTCTATTAATGTGTTTTATTTTCAACTTTTGTTTTGATTTATTATTCCTCGTACCAAGAGGTGTTATGCTTGAAGCTAATATTATTGTTGGAGTACGATGTTGAGTATTTGGAAATATTATGTTCGATTGAATCTCTCGAGTACCTCTATTAAACACTTTGGGTTTAGTTAAGGCTTCAAATTGTATTTATGGAGTTTTGGTGTATGCATTATGATGATTGGGGATGAACTTTGATTTATGGACCTGAGGAAAACTTGAAAATTCCTATGCAGAATTGGCCTTTGATTTAAACTTTGGTTTGGGGGTTACATGACTGTTGTGATTAAATGCGATTCATTCTAAGTCGAGGTCTTGGGTTAAAGGAATCTTTGTGAGGAAAATGTTGGTTAAAGCTCGATTTGAGAGGAATAGTTGAAGTGAAGGTTTTGTGCTTAATCTTGTTGTCATTTTGATTTTAGGTGTTACACTAAGTTGGAGACTTCCTATAAGATTGAATGAACATAGTTTCTTTAAAGTATTGAGAGCAAATGAAGGGCATCAGAGTAATATTTGGATTATGTTTGGTTTTGGTCAGGGTATCGAGTTTCAAGGGCCACTTTTAAGGGAAAAAGTAATTGATTTTGGGATAAAGGTTGAGATGAATATTTTGTTGATGATCATACGTTTAAATTGGACTCATTGATATCGATAATGAGACTTCAAGCTAAGGATTAAAACTAATTTTGGTTTTCAAAGTATTGGAGTAAGTGAATACTTTTAAGGTAATGTTGAGCTAAGGAAGATCTTTCAAGGTTATTGTAATTATAGGGATCTTAAGTTGTATTAATGTTATGAATCAAGGAATGTGAGGAAACGTGTGGTGGAAGTGATAAGTACCAAAGTTAGTGGTTCCAAATAGAAGTGGTGATTAAGAACGATTTTGATGACTTAAGTACATGTAAACTTTTAAGTTGCAGTTGGGTATAATCCGACTTTGGGAAATATTGAGGTTGAATAAATTCTTTTGAGCGAGCATCGGGTCTAAGCATGACTCTTATTTGAGGTGTTGGGTGGTAATTCGAGTTTTGGAGACGAAACTCCTTTCGAGAAAATTGAGAGGGTAATGACAGGCAAGTGCTAGTTCTTATTAGGTATATGTAAGATAAGTGAAAAATCTCATTTGGCGTGGTTAAGTGTTTTGGAGTTAAATGGTGATTTGGTAAATTAATTACAGTGATAATCATGTCTTGGGTAGTCAATCTTAACTTTTGGCCTTTCTATTGGATGAAAACATAAGGTTCATATGTCATTTGAGGCACCAGGTTAGTGATCTGACATCTGGGATTATTGAAGCTATTCTAGCCACAGATGTATACGTACCATAGTAGTCAATACCGTACTTTTAAGTAAAGCCACTTACAACAAAATTAGAAGCTCTTTTCCTTTAAAGGTCCACTTAGAAGTAATTGGTTTACTATCCTTAGGAAGATCAACTAATACTTAAAACATTATTTTCCCTAATTAAATCAATCTTATCTTGGACTTGCTACCTCCTTCCACAAAGGAGCATCAAGAGACTGCATGGCTTCTTTGAAAAATTCAGGGTACTTATTTATGGTATACATATAAAAGATCCCCCTTTTAAATGAGCCTCATGATCCTTCCACTAAATACACGTAGAAGTGTGAACCAAAACCCTTCGGTTTCCATGTTCTTTTATTTCTCCTAGGTGTAATACTTTGATCTTCTTCCTCATGAATATCCTCATGATTAAAAAGCTCATCTTTTATGATTAGATCCTCATGGTTAACACCATAAGGCTCAACTTGAGGAACAAAATCTTGAATAGCATCCTTAGGTCTAGGTATCGAAAAGAACCTTGTCACAAAAAATAACAAATATTGATTTTATAATGGTATTCACTGATATGTACTAATTTTGTTCTATGATCAAAGACCTATAAGTTTTGCTATCTTGAGCATAGCCTATAAAGATGCACTCAATTTTTCTTTCCCCTAAATGTATTTTCTTAGGTTCTGGGACCCTCACAATGATCCTACAACCCCAAACATTAGAATACTGTAGGTTTGGTTTCTTATTTTTCCATACCTCATTAGATACTAGCGTTCCCTTTGAATGACACTCTATATATTTTTTTTGATAGATGACGGGCCAAGCCCCTAATTTTATTCAACAAAAAACAGGGCCCAAAGCCTACCACCAGAATTGTTGCTTGAAAACAAGCCCAAGTCTAAGGCCTTCAAAGGCCAATGCCAACTTCAAAATAATAGCATCACACAACCTGGCATAATTGGCACCACATGCAAGACAAAGGGAGAGCACAACCACGACCCTCCCAACTCAGAACTTCTCAAAATTTGCAGCTCCAACTCGTCCTCATCAGCTCCTGTTTGAGACCCAAATTACAGCTACCCTCAACTCAGGCAAAAAGAGAAGGAATGTAATGGAAATTTACAGCCAAAGCCTCCACTGAATAAGGTAACCCCAATTTCCAGGTTGCTGCCTAGAGAGCCACCCTCCATTTTACTATCTACGATACCACAGCCTCCTCCACTGGCTGTTGTTCAAACACATTGGCATTTCTATGATTCCACAGGGTCCAAACCACTGCATAAAAGCTAGCAAGTCAAATATTTGTTCTCATCTTGTTCCTCAACTTAACTTGTAACTATTTCTGAAACATGGCTTTCAAGGTATCCCCTTGGACCAATATCATACCCAGATCTTGCATTAACACACTCCAAACATTCCAGAATAGAATATAATAACATGTTAAAATAGTTTCACCTCAAAATTCATTACTTAATCTAGAGTTATATGTGTGTGTGCGCGCGCGCGCGCGCACGTGCGTATATATTGTAACACCCTAAAAATTCGGTTATTAAAAAGTCAAAGTCAAACTAGCTTTGACAGTAGAAGGGGCTAAATCTAAGAGTGTTACTGTTGTACCAATTGGTGTTAAGAGGAGTAGCCCACTTGACTTATGTATCATGTCCTTTCCCTTTACTTTTCCAATTTGGGACATTTTACTCATGGGTAAATTCCAACAATCTTCTCTTTCACACATGAGTCTCTCCCCCTTGATCGGAAGCCTCTTTTTTTGCCAAGGTTTCAAGTCACCATCAAGAGCCTATCATAGACGCACCTTACTGTACATAGCCGCACCTTACTCCACCTGAGTCTTATGCCACTACTCTACCTTAAGAGTCCCAACCCCACCTTACTCCACAGAGCCGCACCCTATTCCACTTGAGTCTCATGTCACCACTCTGCACCATCAGGAGGCCCAAGCGCGCGCCTGTCATGGTCCCAGCTCCTGTCCATGGTGATTTTTTATGGGACCACCTTCCCGCACCTTATGCCCAGTCGAACAAACCATCAACTCTGATACCACTTGTTGGAGAGATCTAAGGCGGGAGCCCACTTCAACCAAGGTCCATGGTACACAAGTTAAATGAGGTTCCATCTTAAAATCAATTGGTGTTAATAAGAGTAGCCAACTTGACTTATATCTCATGTCCTTTCCCTTTACTTTTCTAATGTGAGACATTTTACTAATGGGTGAATCTCATCATTTAATATCAACTCTGTTTTTCTTTTAGTACTACTTAAAATTTATTAAATAAAATTATTCAGTTCTTGAATCACTAGAGTTATTAAGATGAACGATTTGTTAACTTTATGAAAATATAAATTAATCAATATTTTTTTCTCTACCTAATAAGTGAGATTTTAATCTATTGTGGTAAAAATAAATTGATTGCAAGGGATAAGTACTCCTAATATCGTTCATTGTTAATAAATCACTGTATAGATATAACAATCATTGAAACATGACTCTAATAAAAATAAGTAAAAAATTAATTTCACTTTATATAATTTTTTTAAAATCATTAAAAGCATTAAGTAAATATTATTAAATTCATTATTATATAATATATGATGTAATTTTGATGAAAGTTTGGGGGCAACAATGTAATTTTAATGTGAAACAACTAAAAGTTAATCCAAAAGCTCATTTAATCAACTTTTTTTTTTTAAACAAAAAACATTTTGATACTAAACAGCTAATTAAAGAAGCTTTTTACCATTTTTCCCAAAAATGTTTTTGCCAAACAGTCCCCGTAATGTACAAAACTAAAGTCAATGTAGTATGAATTCAGACTTTGACACAAACCATTAATGATGTCACAATTTTGGATCCTACTTTAAATTTAATACTCAGTAACTTGGTAGAACTCAAAATTATGAAACCTAAGTCAAATTTCAAAATTTTCGGTTCAACTAATTATAAATTAATCAATAGTCAATCATGCCAACATAATCAAAAATTATTAAAATCATGAAGACAAAAATAAAAACATTAAAATATTAAGTAGTACGTGGATGACAACATCTTGTACCAAGAGAAAACGAACTATGGTCTCACCAAGGCCTGTGTGAACATCCTCCACCGCCTTCAGCGGAAATTACGTTCCCGTACAATTCCGTAGAATATTGTACACTTTAATAGTAGACAAAGTGCAAAGGGTTATCCAATAGAAGAAGCCCGCAATACGCTAGCAAATTTTTGACCCATTCAATAATTTTGTTTTCTCTTATCCAGGAAACAAAAAAATGGCTATGGTCACCAATTGTTTATCAGAATTTAATAGTCAGTTGATTTGTCATTGATACAAGATCAGGTTCGGGTAAGGAAAATTAAGGTCAGGTTGTTCGAATTTGGGGAAAGATCTAGGTCAATTCAGTCATTCGTGATGGTCAGGTCGTTCGAATTTGGGGAAAGATCTATGTCTGGATCTCGTTTGTGAGCAAATTTAGTTGACTTTTAATTACCTTTATATACAATTCAAACATCAGACAATCCAGATATCGGACAATCAGACGATGTCCTGTCATTTCGACACTAAAAGTATTAACTTGCATTTATATATAACTTAGACACCAGGCATTCGAGTCTGGACATTTGGGTCGAATTTGGCTATGCTCTTTGTATCCGAATTTTCAAACAATGTCTTGGCCCTGAGTAATAGATTTTCAATCAAATGACCAATTTGACTGAACCCACAATCATCTAGACCCAAATTGTTGCTAGGCCTGGCCCATATCAACCAATAACTATATTCTATGATGTAGTTGACCTTTTCCTCTGGAAAAAAATTTAGGATTATTGGAATTAAATAATCAAATCTTTGCGGCAATTTCGAACGACGAACTGACATTTGGGATTTGGACTTGACGAATTATAGTTAACATGTATTAGAATGAATGAACTTTCCCATATTTGAACTCGTCTGAAACATGACTTGTGGTGCTGATGAAAGTGTTTTTTCTTTACTTTTCACATTTTAAATAGTTTGCGTAAACAATCACTTTTGTTATGTCACTTTTTAGACGAGTTGAAATCAGTAATAGTTCATTCAATTTAATATAATATTAAGTATAATTCGTCGAGTCTAAATTCCAAATACCAGTTTGTTCCCAAAATTTAGATTATTGGATTCAATAATAAAATAAATTATACATAGTATATTATTTTTAAATTAACAATTGGTATAAAATAGTTTATTTTTTTGTTTAGGTGTTAATATATATTGTTAAAAGTTTCTCCTCTTATCTATCAATGTCATGCAGTTATCTATTTTTTTTTTCATTTTATTTGTCATTTATCAAATACTCATGTAATTTTCAATTTTCTATATGATCCATTAATTATTTTTCCCATATCTTTCTCTAAATAACAAGATTGTATTATTTGTTGACAGTTTTGATATTTGAAGTAAAGAAAGGAGAAGATAAAACGCCTTATATTGGTAAATGGAGGAACTTGACACAAGTTTATAAAGTTAAAGCACTTGGCGGCACTTAGCACATTGCACATATGTGATATGTTAGAGCCGGAGACTTATAATGTATCAGTTATATATTATATTTTTTTTGTTTTTTCCTTATTATTTATTTAATTCATTTAAATAAATAAATTTGATTATATCCAACTTTTCTAGATATTACAATGCAGTTATATAAATTATTTAATTAATTTAATTAACTGTAAAACCAAAACTACCTTCAACCACTTCTTTCTATCCTATTTTCTCCACATTTATAATTCATACAAAAACAAGGGAAATTTTAAGATTTGCTCATATTAGATTTTCACAATGTTTGATTAATCTTGGATGGATATTTACTAGTCTTCTGAGCGCTTGAATGAATAGAGGACAAATAAATTCTTAAAGACACTAAATTCAATTCACATTTAATCCTTTTTTCCTCAAATATACTCAACATTATTATTATGCTAATATTACAAACTTTTGGTCATATAAGATTAAATAATACGAACTTTTGATCTGGTGATAACTAATACGAATTTTAACTCCATGTTACTCTGAACAATACGTCACCGATTTAAGTTGAACTTAATTCGGCGGCGGATGACATGGTGGCGGAGAAGGTGTGACTAGGCTTGAGTTTTGGGGGGGTTCGTCACACCTTCTCCGCCGTCACGTCATCCACCGTCGAGTTAAGTTCAACTTAACTTGGTGGTATACTATTCAGAGCAAAATGGGGTTAAAGTTCGTATTATTTATCACCAACTCAAAAATCTGTATTATTTAGTCTTATATGACCAAAAGTTCATATTATTCGAACATGTTCAATATGGAATCTTTGTACATGGAATTTTCCCCCTTCTCTCCTACTTGGCACCTCCTCTCTCCTCCTTTTTTCCCATTCTTTTGAGTTCTGGAATACTGCAGCATTCCAAAACTCAAAGGAATGGAAAAAAAGGAGGAAAAAGGGGTGCCAAGTAGGAGAGAGAGTGTCAAAATTTCTTGGGTTTCATTCCGCATTGCTACTGCTCTTAGAATCCAATTTCCCTTATTTTAATCACTCTCTCCGTCCCACAATGAAAGTCATTTCTAAGAAATGAAACTTTTTAATGGAACATTATTTTAATGTAATACTTAATGTTAATTTTAGATGAAAAAGAAAATTTTAATACTTATAACAAAATGTACCATCATTTTGAAATTTCCATAAAAAAGAAGAATTCCTTATATTCTTAAATAAGTAGAAAGGAGAGTTTTGCTTTGGTATTTGTGCAACTATTTTGTGTTGTGTTGTGATGGTAGCCATCCTTCTGTTTGTTTTTTTTTTTGTTTTTCCATTTTTCCTTCTCTTCAGTCTCTCTCCTAGGACCAATATAGTTTAGGTATATTTCAAGTTGTGTGTATTTTGAATTTAGGTAAATGCTTATACTTTTTATTTACATGCGCATTTAATTTTCGTACTTGAATACAATAGCTAATTAAAAATAGTAGGATCAAATAAAAATTAGGGAAAATAGTTTCTAATAATACAAACTTTTGGCCATATAAGACTTAATGATATGAACTTTTGATTTGGTGATTAATAATACGAACTTTGACCCCCTGTTGCCCCCAATAGTACACCACCGCGGTCTGACGTGGTGGCGGAGGCACGCGTCCGATTGTTTTGACTTTGTCACGTCATCCACGTTGATTTAAAATAAATAATACTAACTTTTACCTATGTTGCTCTAAATAATACGAAATTTTACCTATGTTGTTTTGAATAATACGAACTTTTTTCTCTCTAAAAATCCCAAATCTCATTTTTTCTTCTTCATCTTCTTCAATCCTCCCCCTCCCCATTCCCAGAAAACCCCAAAAAACCCAGAAACCCCCTCCCTCTCTCTTCCTTGCATTCCGCCATTGTTGAGAAGACCCAGAAAACCTCTCCTCATTATGACTTCACCGCTCTCCTTGCAAAGATCTGGGTAAAAAAGGGTGATGGAAGTTGAGAAGAAGAAGGAGAGTAGTGAAGTGGAAAAAATGGTGGTTGGGGAAGTTGAGAAGGCATTCCGCCATTGTTGACGAATTTGAGCATCAAGTTGTGGCTCATGAAGAATAGATGAAGAGGGGAAGGATTGAAGAAGATGAAGATGCAAAAGGGAAATGTGGGATTTTTAGAGAGAGAAAAAAGAGGTGGGGATGATGAAGAGGAAGGAAGAGAGAGAGAGAGAGAGAGAGAGAGGGAGTTTCTGGGTTTTCTGGGAATGGGGAGGGTGAGGATTGAAGAAGATGAAGAAGAAAAATGGGATCTGGGATTTTTAGAGAGAGAAAAAAGTTCGTATTATTCAGAGCAACATACGTAAAAGTTCGTTTTTTTTAAACCAACGTGGATGACGTGGCAAAGTCAAAACAACCAGGCGCATGCCTCCGCCGCCACGTCAGACCGCCACCGAGTTAAGTTTAACTTAACTCGGTAACGTACTATTGGGGGCAACAGGGGGTCAAAGTTCATATTATTAATCACCAAATCAAAAGTTTGTATCATTAAGTCTTATATGGTCAAAAGTTCGTATTATTAGAATCCAATTTCCCTAAAAATTAAGTCATTATACCTATCAATTCGAACGGACGGGTTAAATATAGGTGGAAAATATATTTGATTAGGAAAAATACCGTATGAGTGTTATTTATTAAGGTCCACACAAATTAAAATTAAGAAGTTGTGTGTGTTTTAGATTCAGGTAAACATAAGTCGGGTGTATTTAATTACCCGTCCGTACGATGGGTTAGTTGACTAGTATTTTAAGAAAGGACAATAGTATAAGTTTATGAGGGTTGACCAACAAATGATAGAATTTTCATATTCTAAAAGCCACTTAAGCTATGGAGCAGATCGAGGGAGTTTAATAATAAGTAAATAATTGGCAAATCGTCTATAAATTAGAACAATGTTAAATGAAGTGATCACCATCTCTACATATAATCAAAAGCATCCTCTACAATCTCTCCTACACATACAACAAATGGCAAGGATTTCAACCAAGTTCCTGGCCTTCGTATTTGTGTTGGCTATTGTTTTAGCAACTATTTCAGGTATTTCTATACAAACACCCTAATTATATATCTTGATACTTAAGAAATTTAAGGTTTTTTGCATTTTGGACCCCGAAGTATGGGGTGACTTATTTTCTGGATCCTTGGTTTTCAAAGTTAATTTTTTGGACCTTAATGTTTGTGGGTTGAATAAAAAAGGACCTTAATGTTTTTGAGTTGAAAAAAAAAAAATCGTGTACAATTTTTTTTCTTCCCATGATTGAATTCCTCTCCCGATTAGCGTTAAACTTAAGAACTAAGGTTAAAACTGATATTGAGGCTATAATGTACCTCTTATTCATGTCGGAGCTACATGGACCCAGGGTATTTAGGGGTCTAAGTAGCTTCGACATGAATAAGAGAGTCGTATCATATCTTCAATATTAGTTTTAACCTTAGTCTTTAAGTTTGTTACCAGTCAGGAGAGAATATCAACCATAGCGAAAAATAAAATTGTACACAAATCTTTTTTCCAACTTACAAACATTAAGATCTTTCTTATTCAGCCCACAAACTTTGGTGTCCAAAATATTAACTTTGAAAACCAAGGGTTCAGAAAATAAATCACCCCATATTTTGGGATTCAAAATGCAAAAAAACCCTAGCTATTTAGCTAGTTAGTACTTTGATTGCCTTGAAATGATGTGTTGTGGGTTGATATTCATCAGTTCCAGCTACGGCACAAGGCTACGGCAAGGGTGGATGCAGAAGAAGGGGTCAATCCTGCGGAGGTATTCGCCCAGTGGCATGCTGTCCGGGATTAATTTGTTACCCTCCTGAAGACACCATTGCAGGTGGATCTTGTGTCGTCCCCACAGACAATTTTTAACGCACCCATCCATCCATGGAATTAACTGCACCAATATCAGCCTTTTGAATTTGTATCTGGAATAATTTGCGTACGTAACTGAAATTATGTTTCAGGCCTCGTCCCTTGCAGATGTATTACTGCATGCTTTATGTTTACATTTGTTTCATCCATCTTATTCTGTGTTCTGTGTTCGATCATCTTTTTTCACCGATAATCTTTTTTTTTTTTTTGTGTGTTTCTCTTCGTAGAAAAGTGCATCAATTTTACCCTCACCAGTTGAGAATTGTATTTTACCCCCTCAAGTATGCGAACAATAAATTTTATGCCCGGCCAACTCCGTTGAAGATGGTAGGTAAGGGTCTTCAAATATCCAAACTACTTTTATAAAAAGTTAGAAATTATTAACATACAAAAATTTAAATAACAATCTAATTTTACTTAAGTCAAAGTACTTTTTTTTTGAGGCAATAAGTCAATGTACTTTCAATAGACCGGGTTGGGTGTTTAAATTTTACTCATTACTAATATTAAACCCGTGCTATGTACGGGCATATTAAAACAAAGAATTTTAATGTTAAAAAGACAACTATATAATAAATATTTCGGCTTCCAATAATAAAAATGTTTGACATCACAAGGTATTCAATGAGAAACTTTTAAAAGCCAAGTAATACTAATCTTGGCGATTTTGACATTTATCATGTTTAATTGTCGAATCTGCAATTTAGAGTTACTACCTCTATTTTTATTTATCTGTCGCCTAGGGAATTGTGACAAAAACTTTGACCGTTAATATCTTAATTTGTATAATGATTCATCACACAAAATTGATGTCATTAGATTCGTAATAAAAAATGTTATTCAAAAAGTATAATATTACAATTTTTTATAAAAATTTTATATTACAAATTAGTGATTAAAGATTGGCACTAAAAACCGTAAATGACAGATAAAAAAGAACGGATGGAGTATTATTTATAGAGTGATGCAATTGTACAAAACAAATTGTACATATTGAATTTGAAGTGCCCCGTGAATAAGAAGAGATGTCAAGAGTTTTAGACCCGTGTTATGCATGAGTATTTAAAAGTTGATTGTAGATGTATTTAAACATATAAATATATATACACATATATAATATATAGAGACGAAACGGGATTAGGACCACAAGTTCAATATGAGTGTGTACAGGACTATATTATGTACGCACTTCCCTTTATTTTAGTTTTTATCAACATAATTTTTTAACATTTTTTTATCACTTTTCAAATTTTTTTTTATCAATTATATCACTTTTCAAAATTTTGAGGCAATGCAATAATAAATATAGGAATTGGAAGGGTCATCGCTATCAACATAATTTTTAAATATAAGGATGAAACTACAATAAAAATATTGATAATATAAGGATGCATGGAAGTCGAATAAAACAAATTGAGTTGATGTACATGTGCAATAACATTGATAGTGATAGCAGTAAAATAAAAAAAAGGAAGATGTAGGAAGATTTACTTGGTGATGCTTCGTCGGTGCTTTATGAATGAGAAAATTAGGTCTGTGTTGAAGAAAATGTTGCGATAAATAAATTGACGCATAGAATAAACTTAAGCATCCAGAATTCAATAGTTTCTTCAAACATTGATAATTGACAAATTGGAAGAGAATGAAATATACCTGGATATCTATATTAGGTTGCTATAAATAAATTGACGCATAAATAAATTGAAGAAAAGGTTGCAACAATTGACGCAAAGAATTATAGTGTGTTACATAATAATAGTACTTTTAGTAAAAAAAATTATGATACAAATGTATTATGTTTTTGATAAAGATAAATTGACGCATAGAAGATTTACTCAGTTCTTCTAACCGTCATGTTTAATAATGGCTTGCGTTTTTGATACAGATGTATGAAAAGATAATTCTTAAGAGTTTCCTGATAGTACGTTGTGGATTAATCATTTGTTATTAAGGAAAACAAAAACTGAAACCGATACGTACGCATTTCTCAAGCGATCATCATTGAGGGGTAACATAACACATGCTAAAGCCAAAAAAAGGAGGGGTTGAATATTTTCGCAGATATTGTGAAGATTATACACTTTCATCTTTTTAAATTATCGAGAATGCTAAATTGTACTCTTCTAATATTTTTCACCATGTAAATCCAATGTATCATGCAAAATTTTATGAAAAAAATTGTAACATGCAAATACATGCTAAAATATATTGATGTGCTATATATTGATAGTACTTTTCGAAAACTAACCTGTATGTATTTGTAGGTTTTCCAAGAATTCAATGGTTGCTTCAAATGTTAATAGTTGACAGATTGAAGAAGAATGAAAGATGTTTCGATGTTTATACATTAGGTCGGGAGGTAGAGTCTTAATTAGATTTGGGTGAGAGGTACAGTCCAAATTAGATTTTGGTGGGAGTTAGACTCCTAATTAGGTTGGGAAGTAGATTCTAATTAGATAAGTTAGACTCTTAATCTGATTAGACTTATTGTTTATTATTTTTTTTAAATTAATTTTTTTTATTATTATTTCATGGGCGAAATTTTTTTACTGTATTTTTAAATCGATTTTTTTTCTTTAATCTGATTGGCCGATAACCCCTACAATCACTCTGGATTGAGTACTTCAAATTTTGAATATATTACTTTTATATTATTATAGATAAAATTTGTTCTCCTTTTATGCTAGGAGGTTTGGATTAAGTTGTCACTCAATCATCTAATATTTCATGTATTCCATATTAATTGTCGTCTTTTAAGATTATATAATTAATTAAACTATAAAAAAGTTGACCATATATTTATCAATATATATATGATGACTGATTATATAAAATAAAACGAAAATGATAAACATTGTATGTGTCTTGCCTTTGTATAAACCGATATATTTGTAAATTAAATTTTAAAAAATTACATGATTGACTATTACGATTATAATAATACATATATTTGGTATAAAATCACACTTTTATCTATATTTTTTTAAAAAATATAAAAATCTATAATACGCCTAACAGATAATGTTTGAAATTCGTTAGGGTATCAATTTTAATTGTTGGCGTAGCCAACACATTCGAAGCTCCTTGTAATTGATAATTAGTAGTATCGGTAAAAAAAAAAAAATTATGATTAGAAATGATAATAAATATTAATTTCATAAGGAGCAAGCTAAGATACTTAAGCAGTACCGATACGTATTTTGCCCCAAGACGCATATCATCACTCTATATAAAATTATTGCTATTTAGATTTGTAACGAAAAATATTGTCATAAAAGTATAATATTACAATTGTTAATAAAATACTTTTTAAAAATTATTAATTAAAAAATGATATCCAAAATTTAAAAATGATAAACATCTTGACATAAGATGGTTAATAATCATCTCACATTTCATCTAAATTACTTATAAAGTCAAATGCAAGTATATTTAAATCATTATAAATGTATGTTTCATTAATTACTTTGATGGTTATTACCACTTATAAACACTATAAAAATAATTATTTATTTATATTTTTCATAAATATAAAACTATGCATAAAATGCACATTTTATACTGTCATTGATAAATTAAGCTATTTATTAATTTTTATCTGTTCTATACTCTTATAGTAATAAATATATATAACTATTAGAGAATATGTTATTAAAAATTTCAAAAATGTGAAACATAGACAATTCAATTTTAAATGTCCCAAAATTATGTCCACTTTTCTGATATGGAAAATTTTATTTTATTTTATTGAAATGACCAAATTACCTTTAATTTGAATTTTAAAAGTGTTTAAATATGAGAGAGAAAAGTATAAATAATATTTTTGAATTTAAAACTAAGGATATTATTGGTATTTTGTTGTGAATTGAGATTAATTTATTGATTTTCGTTAAAATATGTGTTGAATCAAAGGGGACAAATAATTTGGGACGGAGAGAGTATACTTTTACCGATGAAACCTTTGTTTGGATCATTCTCACTTCATTGTTCCTTCTATTGCTCCTCATCTTTGAAAAATAAAATAAAATATTTCTTGACTCCTCGGTGTCCTCACTCTTCAGTTTTTGACATTTTCTCTCTCAAATTTAAGGTTGGAAAAAGTAAACAATGGATATTAATCAAGAACTCATTTATCTCATTAGAGCATTAGCAATAAAGTGTGAGAATAGTGGAAAAATAGTGGAAAAATCCCACATGAGAGGGGAAGAATAGTGGAACAAAGTTTTTATTATGAGATTGTAATTTCCTTTGTATCTCGTTATCCTTCCTTTGAGATATATCTGTTGAGTTGTCCCACATCGGCCTTTGACACCCATATTGTGGTGTTTATAATGGCTTGAGTGCCTCAACCTCCTAAGGTAGCTTTTGGGGTTAAATTGGGCTCAAGTCCATTATTTCACATGGTATCAGAGTGTTTGGTTTGATTTTTTTTTCTTCTTTTGTGTGTGTGTTTCATCTTGGTTGAATTTTCCCAGATCGTGTTGCTCTCCTGCAGTCTTGCTGCCTTGCCAATTTGGTTTCCGAATCAGTCCCGATGTCGGTCGACCATTCAGATTCGTCATCTGAAGGTCCCGAAAATCAAATCCTCCACTGAATCACAATAGCTATGATGATCCCCTCTACCTTTCACCCTCCGATCATCCCGGCATGCAGTTAACGTCGAAGCAGTTTAACGACAACAATTATGTCGGCTGGAGTAGAACAGCTCGAAGAGCTTTGGGCACCAAAGCCAAATTAGGGTTCATAGAAGGTTCTTGTGCCAAGCCTGATGAAACCGCTCCTGAGTTCATGCGTTGGATCCTCAATTCACTCATTCCAGAGATTACCGAGGCGTTTACGTATGTTGAAACCTCGCAAGAACTCTGGAATGAGATTACTGAGCGCTATGGTCAGACTAATGGCCCGCTCATTTACCAGTTGAAGAGGGAGATTAATCTGTTGGTGCAAGAAAATAACACGATTGTTGCATATTTCAACAAGATGAAGCGAATTTGGGACGAGCTACAATCTGTGGAACGTCTACCTCAATGTTCGTGTGGGGCGATGAAATCTTGCGAGTGTAATTTGATTAAGAAGATTCAGGAGTTGGAATCCCGCAATCAATTGATGCAATTTCTGATGGGGCTCAACTCGAGTTACGACAACACCCGTGGACAAATCTTGTCCATGGATCCTCTTCCCTCAGTTAGTCGAGCATACTATCTTCTTCAACAAATTGAGAAACAAAGGCAAGTCACTGATCTTTTCAATAATAAGAGTGATTCAGAAGCATTTGCAGTTTCAAAGACTCCCGGCAAGAATTCCAGTCAAATGGGCAAGAAAGTTGTCAAGAAAAACAAGAATGTCAAATTTTGTGATCACTGTAAAATGAAAGGTCACACCATTGATCAATGCTTTAAAATACATGGTTATCCTGATTGGTTCAAAGGTGAAAGGAACAAGCCGAGCAAGACTGTCGCACAAGTCACACAAGAACATTAGTCTTCTAATGTTGTGGCCGAGAGTCCTCTACCTGCAACAGAAGACGGCAGAATTGATCCTATTTTGTTTAATACAGTGTGTCAAGAAGTGATGAGGGCTCTTAAAAGCAAGAATTCAACTTCAGCAGCTTCCGAGGCCACTAGTACTGTGAACTTTGCGGGTAAGGTTCCTAACACCGCTGCCATGACCAATGTTGTTTGCTTCCAAACTTCCTCCTTAGACACTCATTGGATAGCGGATACTGGAGCCTCCGATCATATGTCTTCTTGCCTATCCTTGTTTATAAACAAAAGAATTTTATCACATCCTATACACGTTGGTTTACCGGATGGATGTGTAAAGGAAGTCAAACTTATTGGGGATCTAAAATTGTCCCCACACATCGTTTTGAAAGATGTCTTGTTCGTACCAGACTTCAAGCGCAACCTACTGTCCGTGGGAAAGCTCCTTGATACTTGTAATGTATTTGCTTATATCACTAAAACAAGTTGCCTATTTCAGGACCTTACTACTAACAGTCCGGTTGCTATTGTTCAAAGAAGGGATAGCCTATACAGATTTGATGGGAAAGTTGCTGCCACTGAAAATGTCAAAGGTACAAGAAATGAGTGTGAAGATGTGAACAAGGAAATTGCACCAAGTATTGCTATTAAACCTGACTGTTGTAATTCTAATACTCAGGCTGTTGCGCATTTGATGCACGCCCGTTTAGGTCATTGTTCTGTATCAAAGATGAAGCATATTAATGATTCTCATGGTTATCCAAGCAGCTTGCCTTGTGAGACCTGTTTACTATCCAAATTTCACAGATTCCCCTTTCCCAGGAGTACATCTATTGCTCTAAGACCTTTTGAGTTGGTCCATTTGGATTTATGGGGTCCATATAAGGCGCCGGATATTACTGGGGCTCATTATTTTCTTACTGTCCTCGATGATTTCAGCAGAAGTACTTGGACTTTCCTTTTACAGAACAAGCTACAGGTTGTTGTCCATATTAGGCATTTTTTAGCCTATGCAAAAAATCTGTTTGGTCATGATGTAAAATCGATCAGAAGTGGCAATGGGTCGGAGTTCATACAGGATCAGTGTCATCAATTGTTTGGAGAGTTAGGTATAATCCATCAAAGAAGTGTTCCTCGCACTCCTCAACAAAATGGGAGAGTTGAGAGGAAACACAGGCACCCTAATTGAGACTGCTAGGGCGCTCAGGTTGCACGCCGGCTTACCAATTAAATTTTGGGGGGCATGTGTATTAGTAGCCACTCATATTATCAACAAACTACCGATTGCCGTCCTTGATTGGGCCACTCCTTCTGAGAAGTTGTGTGGAAGACCTCCCGATTACTCCGAATTAAGGGTGATTGGAAGTTTGTGTTATAGTTTTGACACAACTTCTAGAGACAAGTTTGAGGCAAAAGGAAGAAAGTGTATTCTGAAAGGTTATCCACCTCATCAAAAGGCCTACAGGCTCTATGATTTGAACACTCACACAACCTTTGTAAGTCGAGATGTTCGATTTTTTGAAGATGTGCTGCCCTTTAAGGGCTTGTCAACACAAATCCCACCTTCTTCCACCACTGTCTTCCCTTCTCATCCGACTCTCCTACCTGAGGATGGTGATTCTTCACCTTTCTCTACTCTTCTCCACACACCTTCAGTTCCTTCTCAACCCAATATTTCTGACAATACTCCCGTGAGTCGGCCTCTATCTACAACTCCCTCGCCTATCCCTATAAGAAAGTCTTCAAGGGTCTCCAAACCTCCTACTTGGCTAAAGGATTATGCCAACTCAGCTGTGCGATATCCCTTATTCGCTAAAGATGATTTTTGTCATCTAGCTCCTGAATATAGGGTATCTCTTTTAATGTTCTTTCAGTTCATGAGCCCTCTTGCTATGAGCAGGCTCAAGGGGACCCTCGTTGGGAGGAAACAATGCAAAAGGAGTTGGCAGCCTTGGATATGAATCAAACATGGGAGGTCACCGATCTTCCACTAGGAAAAAGGGCTATTGGCTCGAAGTGGCATTACAAAGTTAAATTCAAGCCGAATGGAACCGTGGACAAGTATAAGGCAAGATTTGTTGTGAGAGGTTTTAGTCAGATTAAAGGGAAAGACTATAAGCATACGTTTTCTCCCGTCGCAAAATTACCTATTGTGCGCGTGTTGATCGCCTTAGCCACAATGTTCAAGTGGCCCTTACATCAGTTGGATGTAAACAATGCTTTCCTCCACGGCTATCTAGATGAAGAGGTTTATATTATCCCACCAAAAGGAGCGAATATACCTCCAGGAAAAGTATGCAAACTTAGACGGTCCTTATATGGTCTTAAACAGGCCTCCAAGCAGTGGAATTTGGAGCTCACCAAGTTCTTGAAGGGCATGGGTTTCGATCAGTCTAAACATGACTATTCTCTCTTCGTAAGGAGACAAGGAGACAAGTTTATTGCCGCTCTCGTCTACGTTGATGATATGTTGATAACTGGTAATGATGAACCCAGAATCACTATTATAAAGGAAGAGTTAGACAAAGCCTTCACCATAAAAGACCTTGGTCATGCGAAGTATTTCTTGGGAATCGAGATAGCCAGGTCCTCCACGGGAACCCTGCTGAATCAACGAAGATATATTGTTGACCTATTGACAGATACAGGGCTGTCAGCATGTAAACCTGCCAAATCTCCGTTTCCCACAGGACAAAAGTTTTCCATTGATGAAGGCGAACCTATTCATGAACCTGAGAAGTATAGAAGACTGGTGGGTAAACTCTCGAACTTGAACCTGACTAGGCCCGATTTGTCATACGCTATACAACAATTGAGTCAGTTTCTCAGTGCTCCAAGAAAACCGCATTGGGATGCTGCTCTACATGTTGTTCGATATCTCAAAGGCACTATTAATAAAGGTTTGTTTTACTCTGGTCATTCAGAGCCCACTCTTAAGGGGTTCTCTAATGCCGATTAGGGGGGTTGTTCTTTCAGCAGAAGGTCCCTTAGCGGATATTGTGCTTTTATTGGTGATTGCCTTGTTTCATGGAAGACAAAGAAACAACGCACTGTTTCCAAGTCCTCTGCTGAGTCCGAATACAGGAGTATGTCCGTCGCCACCGGTGAGCTTGTTTGGTTAGCTGGATTACTTCAGGATTTTAAAATCTCAATCCAGTACCCTGTTACATTGGTTTGTGATAACCGGGCTGCTCAACATATAGCGGAAAACCCGGTTTTTCATGAACGAACCAAGCACTTGGCAATTGATTGTCACTTTGTTCGTGATCATGTTCAATCAGGTTTCCTTCAAACTTCTCATATCCAATCTCAACACCAACCTGCAGATATCCTCACAAAGGCATTAAGCATATCGCAACATCAGTATCTTTGTGGCAAGCTTGGCCTCCGTAATACTCCCGAGTCCAGCTTGAAGGGGGGATGTGAAGATACTGAAACATTGAAAAAAAGCAAGGGCTGAGTTTTCGGTTTTATGTTGCCACGTCATCGGTTGGGTTGGTTGGTTTTTTTTTGTTTTCTTGTGTTTAGAAAGTTATATATATATCCCTTGTATTCTCTTCTGCTGTTGTGTGTATACATATCAAAATAAATCAATACAATTCTCTATCTAAATTCTCCCCTTTTCTCTTCTCGTTTTTCACATGGTATCAGAGCTAGGGTCATTGATGTTGGGGTCGCGCCCGCAGTTGTCTGCACCTCGTGGTGAGAGGGGCGTGTTGAGTTGTCCCACATCGGCCTTTGACACCCATATTGTGCTGTTTATAATGGCTTGAGTGCCTCAACCTCCTAAGCTAGCTTTTGGGGTTAAATTGGGCTAAAGTCCATTATTTAACAATATCTACTCCCATTGTACTATAATTGTTTGAGATCTTTAATTTCCTTGATCTCAATCTGTCGTTATAAGTTGTTTGGGATACCCTTTGTATTCTCTTAATTATAGTGCATTTTATCTTGCCTCCCGTGGTTTTTTCCCGCTTTGGGTTTCCATGTAAAAATCTTGTCTTCATCACCCTTATATTGTTCTTGTTTATTTTCTCAATACCTACATCTCTAAATTAATTATCTTATTTGCTTTTATTGTAATATTAGATCCGGTTCGATCTAGATCTAATCCCCAACAGGAGGTTTTTGATCTGAATTTCAATCCTAACAAAATCCTAACCACACTACTACAAATAATACTTCCTTCTACACTTAAATTACAACAGATGAGGAAGTGTGGAGAGAAAAGTTGGACTGATCCTCACTATGACATTGATAGATGTGGGGAATGCATAAAGGCACTTTCCACACATGTAAAAATGGGATCAACAAAAATTATTTGATTTAAATAACTTTTCGAAAGGTCAATTTTATTACATACTGACATATTTTGTCACCTTTAACACCCTCATCTATGACCAAGTTGTGCTTGAATTGTTGAGGTCCCTTAGGGTAGAGATGGATGAGACTAGGCATGCATCCATATACTTTTAGGTGGGTACGGTGCGCAAACAAGTCAACTTGCAAGAATTAAATCAAATGTTCAAACTTCCCGAGAGGGGATTGATGTACGAGAACTTGATTAACTCTGATTTTGAGGACCCAATGAGGAAATTATCATGTAGTGTTCTGGTAAATGTACCTCACTAGTACGAGAAAGAGTGTATATATATTTTGATCCCCAAAAGAGCAAGGTGACTAACATCTATAACCCTATTGTGAGATACATACATAAGTTAGTGGCTAACAGTGTTTGTGGAATGTGTGATGAACAGAACAACGTGAGAGGAGATGAGCTGATGTTGTCGTGGCATACACTGAATGGTAAACTGGTTAACATCTTTTCACTCATATACATCAACTCTACAAAGCTTCGGAGGAGAAGTGGACTAATGTGATCGGCATGGGGCACATCATTTGTGCCATTATTGAGAAGTGTAACTTCGGATATATATGAATAAAAGGAAGCATATCCTCCATTATGAGAAGCTAAGTCTTAGCCACTTGCTGAACATGATGATTGTGGTAGCAGCAGGAAAAAAGAGTGCCACCTTTGTGTGCATGGTGGGGCATACATCTTGTATACCATCCTCGAGAAACAAGGTCAAGATCACCACTCCATCTTGTATATGAGCACTTGGTCTGGTGACTCTAAGGACAGGATAAAGGGTGAGCGTGATCCTAAGGATGATGGTGATGGTGATGATGATGAGGAGGAGGAGGATGCATGATGGCGATGACGGCAACGGTGGTGATGATGAGGAGGTTGGGACATCTAGCCAACAACGTTCAGTGGACGAGCTATATGCTTACATGGAGAAGATGCATCTAACGAATATTGTGAGGCTCGACGTGATGGAGGGTAGTTTGAACCTTTATGGAGAGGCAAGAAGAACGAGCATAGGAAAACCCTTTGGAGCCTCAGCGTGCTACCAGGAGTTCATGACGCAACAAATGGATGTCATTCAACATCAAGCTTGATGACCATATGAGGAGCATGTATTATGGGTACCTCCACCAAGGTGGCCTTACTGCTCCTTTAGGATGGTTTCCTCCACCACCCCCTCTACTTGGAAACGGTAGGGGCCAAGTAACGCCCCGTGATTGTGAGTTGACCCCTTCTCTCCCTATTCATTTGTATTGATTGATATATGTGGAGAGTGTTTTCATGATTGTGGGAGATGAGAAATTGATGAGAAACTTGTACATTGCATATAGTCTTTTTGATTTTTTTTGATTTTGTTTACTTAAACAATTTTTCTCCTTATTTTGTATTTAGATTATATGCATGTAGTTTAGGTACATTGTATATCCTAACCTTTTATGTCTTGTATTCTTGGTTATGGTATGAGTTGCTGATTAATGAGCTTGAAGTGAAGATCCTCTGGTAATCTCGTTCCCTTTTCTCTTTCATTTTTGTATAGTGGTTGCTACCTAGGTTGTTTTTCTTTTGGTGGTGTTCCCATTGGGTTTGGTGTGAATATTTGCGGTTGGAGCCATGTAGGCTCAGGTCACCACCACTTTCTTTCCTTGTGTATTTATTTTATTCTTTTTTCTTTGTGAGGTTTTCCCCTTTTTCTTTTCTTTTCTTTTGTGTTGTGTGTGTGTGTAACCTTCCTCACAATGAGAACATTGTTGTGCTTTTCTGTGGGGTAGGGTGGCATGTGTGCCTGTTTGGTTGAAAAGAATGAAAAAGTGGGAAAATCTGGAAAACGTGGCAAAACTTTGAAAATTTTCTTTCTTTGAAGGTAGTTTGTATACATGGTTATGTTGTTGTTGCTTGGATAGCTTCACTGCGTAGTTAGGGATGGTTAGTATGGACATGATTGGCCATTTGCATGGATGCTTTCGTGTTTGAATGTAATAACTTCACCTATGTGTGTAACATGAGGTTTCCTTATTATCTTCACCTCTAGCTTGTGAATGTGATTGTCCTGGTTTAGGTGGAAAGTCTTTGCTTCTTGAGTATTCATGCTCTAAATAAAAAATAAATTTTTTTAAAAAAATGTTGGTTGACCAGTACGGGTCGGTGTGAGCAGTGCGCCACTCTCATCCCTTAAGCACCTTGTATGCGAATGGAGAAATTCATGATGGAAGAAGAGACCCCATTATGGGTCGCTCATATCTCGCACACACCCACACAAGAGAATGAATGAAAAAAAGGAAAGACAAGTTGGTCCACTTGCATAGATCCAACATAAGTGGTACAACACTTTTGCCCCTTAAACACCTTGTATGTGTATGAAAAGATCTGTGTTGGGAGAGTAAACCCCTTCTAGGGTCGTCCGCATCTCAAAAAAAAAACAGAAAAAAAAGTAATTAATAAAGTGTGGGAAACTTTCCTATGTAACCCGCGCCTCTCATCAAGCCAAGGGTGACACCCAATAGGGAAGGAAACCGCAAACCAGTAGCTAATTGATAAACAAAATGAGCATAAGTATGTGAGTAGTTAAGATGGACAACCTTTGCCTTGATTTGACCAAGGATATATTAGAGAACTGCACTTGAGCACAAGGGACTCATGGAGCGTGTACATGTGTGAGGTGAAAAACGTGAAAGCTTGACAACACTCTTGTAACTGTGCTAGCTTTGAACAGTACAAATTGATTATTATGAATTAAGTGGCGATGTTATTTGATTGTGTAGTTGCATGCTTGTATATATGAACCTCCTCCCATCTCTTTATACAAAGTTTTCCTTCCTTTCCCCTTTCTCTTCCTTCTTCTCGTTTTTGTCGGCTTTTGTGGGTATAAATTCTACAAATCCTCAAAAGACCTTACTAGTCCACTTGGACTACTAAGGGGTTTAAAGAGCTTGTTACATATGCTAAATTCAACCATGATCCTATGAAATGAGTTAGGGTAGCTTAGTTTTCATTTTACTTTGTCCAAAAGAATCCCAACTCTTAGTCCAAAAGAATTCAGGATCTTTAAGAACGAGATAAGAATCCCAACTCTTAGTCCAAAAGAATGAATGGAAAAAGGATGAATGATAAACGAAAGATAGTGAAATCGTTTACCAAAGAAAGAAATGAACGAATGATGAATGATAATGAACGAATGAAGCGTTTGAATGGATGCACGTTTGTTGAAGCTTGGACGTGTTGAAGAAGAACGAATGCTTCTTGTTGGGTGCTTGATGAATTCTTGTTGAATTCTTGATGAACGGATGAAGAATCGTTGGATGGATGAACAATTCTTGATGAATGACGTGAGGTTGGATGAATGTAGTTGAATGAACGAAGGGAATGGATAGTTGGATAGATTTGGCTTTTGAAGGATCGATGAGGATACAGCCACACCACCTCAAAGAACTCTTCAATTCCTTCCTTTCACCATCAAGGATGCCACCCTTGAATAGAAGAAGGGGATAACATCGAAACTCCCTCAAGAGAAACGAAAAGACTAGCACAAAAGCTAGAGAGAAAACACCAAGTGTTTGATTGTATTTCTAATATGAATTGAATTACAAGGCACCCTAAGGGGGGTATTTATAGTTACAAGCCCTCCTTATGGCGTGTACAAAACAAGAAATGGGCCACTTAGGGCTTATATCATCTACTCTAATGATTACATCATAAAGAAAACAATGAACTAAACTATATTACAAATATTGATAACTCCTTTAATTCTCAACCAAATCTAAAGATTCTTGAACCATATGAAAGCTTTTGGAATGTAGATTAATCCACCTTTGGACGTCTTTCTTAGTAGCTTCATGGTCCTTGAATTAAGGAGCAAAAGTATTCGATCACATGAGTTGATCCCTTCCAGGTAGAGAGATATGTTAGACTTGAGCTCTTCTTTCTTCTAGGTGAGTATGGAATGTCTTCTTGAAAGCTTTGAAGTCATCATAGATTCCTTTGATGAACTTCTTAAACTTTCTTCCGATCAATTCTCGAACACAATAAGACTTGGACTTGCGTTTCTTCACCGTGAACGTGGGTTGTTCACGTTGCTTCTCACTTCCCAAGTCTATTCTTACCACTTTACCCTTGTCATTTAGCATGAAACAATGCACTTTGATGACTTGGGCTATTTCATTATTTCGAATTTTCGGCCTTTCAACCAAGTGATCTGAGTAGATATCTTTTGGATGCTCATGGAAGATATGCTTCGTGGGAAGATTCAAAATGTGATGGATACTTGGACCCATTTCATTCTTCTCCAAATGTATAAGAATAGGATCCTTATATTCTTTATTCCCTCGATACTCCATCTTCATGATCGACACAAGTTGGCTTTCTTCCTTCTTAGGCCGTATGGTGTAAGATGGAAGTAGAGATGCATCAAGAGGCATGATATTCCTATCAAGCAACTTTGGTCCTTCCAACAAAGTATGACAGGAATCCATAGAAGTAATTTTGCAATATAATGAATCTTTGCAAATTTTGTAAAAGCAAAGACTTACTAAACTTCTTGGATTGAGATTGTCATGGCTTAACCTTTGCGTAAGGATAACGATATATCCATAGGAGGCACAACTTTCCTTTTCTTGGTTCAATGAACATACTTCTCCTTTGTTGGTATAATGAGAGATCTTGCACTTTCTTTGTGGATGTTCATACGCCACACTTGCTTCTTTTGTCACAAGCCACTTTTCCATATGCTCCTCTTCTACCTTTTCTTCCTCTTTGTTCTCCTCCTCATATGCGTCAATCCCAATTTCTTCTTCTTTTGCGTCAACCTCAAATTCTTCTCCTTTCATGTCAACGCCAACTTCCTCTTCCTTTTCCTCCTCAAATGGTTTGTTATCATGTGTTTGGTACCCTTCCGAAGGCACTTCTTTCTTGTTAGGACACTCCAATTCAATGTGACCTAAACTTTGGCAATGATAACAACTCCTTGGGGCTATGGGCGCTGGTTCTTGGACGTGGGGTTTGGGAATGGATGAGGGTTGATCTTGTGGAGGTTGTTTTGTGGAGTGATGGACAACAGGTTTGGGACGAATATGGGGCTGGATTTGAATGCCTTTGGCGTGATGTTGTGGGGTTGATTTGGAAGGTTTGTGACGTGTGTGGGTTTTATCCCTAAGCTCTTTACTCTTTGCTTGTTCTTCAAAATCAAGAGCTAAAGAACTTAACTCCTCCAAACTAATGTGAGGTTGATCTATAACAACACGCTGAATATATTCATTAAGACCAAGAAGGTAGTATACCAAAATGCGTGGATCGTCCTCCTTAAGGCCATTCTTCCATAATTGCCACTTGAACTCTATTGTATAATCAAGTACATCCATGCTCCCTTGCTTAACTCCTTCAAGATTGTTGATGGAGTCACCTTTAAGATTGTTGATGGAGTCACCTTTGTAATCGGATGGTAAGAAATCTTTTTGAACTTTCTTCCCATTCTTCTTGTTGGAATGTTTACTCCGTGCATAAGGTGCTTCATATTCAACCTTAGAAGAGTGAACCACACGTGATTTTGTGCTTCTTGATCCCTTTGGAAGAATTCCACATTCTTCCATTTGCTTGGCAAGATCATCAATTTGTTGCTTCAAGCATTGTAGCTCACGTTGGGAATTCTTGCTAGACCTTTTGCAATCCATTAGAACCTATCTTGATTCAAAAGATCGCAAGAAACTCATGGTAGGATGATTAGCATAGAAGGGACGTGAGGGGGAATTGGTTGGATTTGTGTTTGGGCTCACGGGTTTTTTGTGGAGTTTAGTGGGGATGTGGGATGGAGGATGAATTTTTGTGATGGACGTGTGATGGTAGGGGTGATGGGGAACGTGTGGGAGAGGGAAAGATTGTAAAAAGATTGTTTCAAGAACTAAGAGATTCAAACTCCTAAGCTCTGATACCAATTTTGATGTATAATGAGACCAAGGGATGATCACATTACACAAGAATTCAGGATCTTTAAGAACGAGATAAGAATCCCAACTCTTAGTCCAAAAGAATGAATGGAAAAAGGATGAATGATAAACGAAAGATAGTGAAATCGTTTACCAAAGAAAGAAATGAACGAATGATGAATGATAATGAACGAATGAAGCGTTTGAATGGATGCACGTTTGTTGAAGCTTGGACGTGTTGAAGAAGAACGAATGCTTCTTGTTGGGTGCTTGATGAATTCTTGTTGAATTCTTGATGAACGGATGAAGAATCGTTGGATGGATGAACAATTCTTGATGAATGAAGTGAGCTTGGATGAATGTAGTTGAATGAACGAAGGGAATGGATAGTTGGATAGATTTGGCTTTTGAAGGATCGATGAGGATACAGCCACACCACCTCAAAGAACTCTTCAATTCCTTCCTTACACCATCAAGGATGCCACCCTTGAATAGAAGAAGGGGATAACTTCGAAACTCCCTCAAGAGAAACGAAAAGACTAGCACAAATGCTAGAGAGAAAACACCAAGTGTTTGATTGTATTTCTAATATGAATTGAATTACAAGGCACCCTAAGGGGGGTATTTATAGTTACAAGGCCTCCTTATGGCGTGTACAAAACAAGAAATGGGCCACTTAGGGCTTACATCATCTACTCTAATGATTAAATCATAAAGAAAACAATGAACTAAACTATATTACAAATATTGATAACTCCTTTGATTCTCAACCAAATCTAAAGATTCTTGAACCATATGAAAGCTTTTGGAATGTAGATTAATCCACCTTTGGACGTCTTTCTTAGTAGCTTCATGGTCCTTGAATTAAGGAGCAAAAGTATTCGATCACATGAGTTGATCCCTTCCAGGTAGAGAGATATGTGAGACTTGAGCTCTTCTTTCTTCTAGGTGAGTATGGAATGTCTCCTTGATGCATAAGGCCATCAATTATGCATCATTGAGTGTGTTAAGTACTAAGTTTTATCCCTTTGAACATTTACGGTATAATATATAGTTCTTAAGAAAAGTGAGTTCGTCCACGACTCTTAGCGATATTCTAAGTAAGATAACTATTGGAATCTATACCATACTCTCTTTCCTCCAACACATTTTCATAATTTTTAGTACTTAGAATACATGTCGCAATCACCCTAAAAGATGTGAATGGAGTGTTTTGTAATTTCCCTGTCAACGATCAAAACTTAACCAACAAATTAACTAAAGGACCTGGATTTAGTGAAGGTTGTTGTGACTAGGGTCAAGAATATTACTTCTGCATTCACCAAAAACCTCATGTGGAGCTATGACAAGGACCTCAGACGGAGCTTTGACAAAGATCTCAGACGGAGTTTTAATATGAAAGAAAAAGTTACAAAAGCAAGAAAGGGAATTATATTATATTCCAGTCTATCCAAAACTTGCCTCTATGTTATTGAATTAACACTAGCTTTGGATATGAATCATGTAGGATACAATTGTCAAAGAAATTCAAAGATTGAAGGAATCAAAGATCTTCATACACCAAACGTGGAAGGAAATCAGAAGACCACATATGGAAAGAATCTTAAAGTTGCTAAACAAGGAAGTAGTCGTTGAGCAAATTATCACACTTCTCAAAAGGAAGGAAATCAACACTAGAGACTATAAATTCATTAATTCTCGGCCCCAAACTAAAAGAGTACTCGATTCCATGTGAAGAAATCGAGAGAAAAGCTATAGGAAATCTGTGAGTGATTTCTGAATGTGTAATCAATTGATATTGGTGATTTTGTAACCAGTAAAGGACCTTTAGTAGATTGTAGCCGAGGGTCTCGACTAGTGACCTATTAGTGTAACATAATTAAACTAAGTGTTGTAGTTTTTGTGAGTGATAATCACCAACGTGGCTGGTGGAATCTTTCCTCTAAAATTGTTTCTAAGACAACTTAGTTGGGACACTCGCCAACTTAGTTGAGATACTAGCTCCACTATAACCGTCCTAAGGACATCAGCTCTAGGATATTGAGACTGTTTGTTACCACCTCAGCACCTTAGTGTAACGTTTTCTAGTTTGCATTCAATAACATCCTCAGTGGAGTGTGCACAACTTCAATAATCCTATTCACCCCCTCCCCTATAGGGTTCTTTTAAGTGGTATCAAAGCAAGTCCACTCAAGAAGAGACTAACCACTTTGTGAAAAAGATCATGGTTGGCATCAAAGAGTGTGATGATATAGGACAAGGATGTTGCTTGAGCACACCCCCATTATTCCAAGGATCAAACGTCTCCCACTGGAAGAAGCGTATGCAAGCATTCATTGTCACGCCCCGAACCAAGGGGTGACAGATGCCGCACACTTGTAGGACAAGGCCCTACAAGCATGCAAGGCTCAAAAGATCAAAATAAACTCAACATACAAGGCTAGACTTAACTTATGAGGAGTACTTGATTAAATAGTCAACTAAGAAGAATACTTGATTATTTGACAAAGACTATAGAAGATCATTAATTACAACTTCCCATAAAAATGGAATTTGTAACAGGAGGCATTCCTACAAATATCTCGGCCCACTATGCTTCCGCTACGCTACTTTGATACCATCAAAGAACTCGAACACTACAGGACGTCAGAAACATAACTTGAAAAAAAATAGGAAGATGAAGGGTTGAGCTGGGTAGCCCAATAAGTAGCATAACACTCTTTCAGCTGGGCTGGACATGTGGGTAAAACATAGGTTAGGTCAGAGTTCACAAATAAATACATAACAAAATATGACCGGATTTTACAAACATTTTACTCAGTTCAAAACTTCCCAAATAAACCATAAGATTGATCAAACGATTTACGTCAAAGTAACAAAGTGCACATCAAAACATAATAATCAAAATCACAATGGTTAGGGCTAAGGTCACTATTGACCCAATGACAAGGACAACGATAAGCCACTATTGACCCAGTGGGGGGGGGGGGGAAGGGGCAACGATGTACCACTATTAACCCAGTGGCGGGGCAACAAAGAGTTGGGCCCAACGGAACACATATACATATCAGAATATACAATAGCGCGCATAGAAGTCGATCAACAGGTCCTGTGCATACCTTAACAGGCTAAGCAAGAAGACATAGCCGAAAAACAAAACCAGTAACTTGAACATCAAAACGTACAAATAGTACCCAGTCAAGTAATTTAGGTAACAAATAAATCAGCACCACAAAGTCACTAGTACAACGGAAGTTTCAAATAATTTTAAAAAATATAAAACTATTACGTAAATGACTACTTTACAAATACACTAGTCAAATTATCATAAAACCTCACTTAGTGTATGAAAGACAAAAAGTAACTACATCTTATGAAATTAACGTCAAAGGGGTAATTTGTAAAAACACATATAAATCAATGTAGGTCAAACAAACTGTCGGATATAAATAATACTAAAACTAATATAATTAAATAATAGCATGTTAACCCGACTTAACAAAAATAAACTTATGCAAAAAGGACGGTTACAAAATAATATTTTTGGCACGAAAAGAACTAAAAGAGTATCACACCACTTACCTGGAAGCAGCAAAGAAAACAAGTGATTTACAGCAATGAGATAGGGTCACCTATAATTTAACCAAGACCTAATAATTAATATACTCATACTAATTGTCCAACAAAAGTCAATATACCGTTACAAAAACAATTACCCAAATGACGTATCATAAATCTTGTCCATCTTATACAAGTCCAAAAGGCTAAAACTATTAGTACAGGAGACTTATATGAATAGGTTAAATATACTAATTATAAAGTAAGAATTTACTACTAGCCCTAGATTGTAATATTAGCACTTCCGTGGCTAAGATCACTCCAGAACTCCTTCCATTAATCAATTACCATCATCAATTAATCATGGGTATTGCTTAACGCCGCCACCCTTTTTACTATTGTCGCCCCCGCAAAAGACGTTTTTGCCCCACATATATTTCCACTCACCTCACTCTCCTCCCACTCTCTTCACTCTCCCCTCACTCTCCACTCATATTATCTCTCTAAAACTTTGATTTGTTTTTGAAATTTAACCTAAAATGTCAAGAGAAGGTGATAATTCAAGTGAAGGAGAAGAGGTTAATTTGTAAATTTCAAATTTGAAAAAAAAAAACAAAAATTTTTTCGAAGCGGCCATTGCAGATTTGCGCGCCGCGGCGCTAAGATCCGGCACCACGGCGGTGCCGCGCAAATCGTGCCGCAGGTGCCATGGATGTGCTGCACGTTTTGCGCGGCAACGCCGCAGCACCGCCGGGATCTTGGCTTGGTTAAGCCGCACGGCTTCGCTTCCGAATTTAAATTTTTTTTTTCAAAATTTTTATAAAATTTTAATATTATTGTTTATGTAAAAAATATTATTTATTTATTTATATTAATATTATTAAGGTAATCAATGTCGTTAATTATAATTGTTATGTTAATTATGTTAAAATTTTGTCAAAACATATTATTATAAATAAGTTGTTTATAAATGTTGTTATTATTATTATAGTATGTTAATTATGCTAATTATTATTGTTAATATTATTATTTATTTATTTATAATATTATTATTAATGATATCAATGTTGTTAATTATAATTGTTAATTAATATTATTATTACAAGTTGTGTATAAGTGTAGTTATTAATATTATTAAGTGTTGTTAAAATTATTATTTATTTATTTAAAATATTATTATTATGGTGAATAATGTTGTTAATTGTTATTATTATGTTCATTATGTTACAATTATTTATTTATTTATAATATTATTATTATTATGATAATTAATATTAGAATTGTATGTTAATTATTAATGTTGAAGCTACTATTATTATTACGAATTAGTATCCCAGTTATTATTAGTATAATAATAATTGTTTCTATTGTTTGTAGTTTTTTCTGGAGGACTTTGGCAGGGACGACGTTGATTATTCAACTCATTTTGTAACGCAAAATGTTTTTGACAGTATTGACGCATTGCAAGAATGGGCTAATGGAGTTGCTGCGGGAATAGGTTTTAGGTTTGTACGGGCTTCGTACAAGAGAAAATATGCGGAGAGTCCGTTAAGGTGTTACTTGAAGTGTTGGAGGTACGGAAAATATCGTGGGAAATTGAATGATCTCGATGATGCGACTCGTCAAAGAACGTCAACGAAGGCGTGCCAATGTAAATTCGCCATTGTTGCGTGGACTCGCAACGAAACGAAATGGCGAGTTCGTGTGTGCGCCGGTGACCGGGCGAAACACAATCATGCCTTCATCGTGAACGAGGAAGGGCATCGTCACGGACATCCATTAACCTCTGAAATGAAAGAACATGTCGGGGATATGACCAACATGGGGTGCACACTGGCCACGATCCAAACGTCGTTGAAGATTAGGTTCCCTGTCTCTGCGATAAACGTGAAGCAAGTATACAACGAGCGGGCAAAGATGCGCATCGAGGAAATAGATGGTAGGACGGCTGCAGGACAATGTCTGCACATGGCGAAACTCAGCGGGTACGTCTCATTTGTTGATTATGATGATGATGGTGAGCTTCGTCAGGTTTTTTTATGTCATCCTTACTCGTTGAAGTTGCTACGTACGTACACGAATGTCATTCTCATTGACACTACGTACAAGACAAATAAGGCAAAGTGGCCTTTATGTGAGCTGGTAGGCGTGACACCGACAAACCGCAACTTCCAGATTGTTTACTCGTTCATGCGGGACGAGAAGATGGAATCATATGAGTGGCTGATGTGGAGGGTGCATGAATTGTTGGGTCCTGATGTTATTCCATCCGTGTTTGTGACCGACAAACAGGATGCTTTGTTGGGTGTTGTTGCCAAGGTTCACCCAAATTCGCACCAACTTTTGTGCGTGTGGCATATTGGGAATGATGTGGAGAACAAAGTAAAAAACTCACTGGGGGCCCTAAGCTCGGACTCGGGCTTCATTTCAGACATCATTTCTAGAACGGCATTGTACATGCGAAGACTGTTGGAGATTTCAAGGTGCAGTGGAAAGATGTTGTTAACGCGTGGATCGGGCAAAACAAACCGATAGTTGAGTATATTACTGGGACGTGGCTGAGTCATAATGAAAAATTTGTTTATGCTTGGACCGACAATGTACCTCACATGGGGAACACAACGACTTCTAGAGTTGAGAGCCAGCATTCTTCACTGAAGTATTATATCGGCAGTTCCAGAGGCACCTTCGATCGTGTGTTTGCGAAGATTCACCATCACTTGGAGAATCAACATACGGAGATTAAATGGGAGCTTGAACAGTCAAGGAGCACGCACAGGCATTTAGGTCCCTCTCATTTCTTTAAGAATTTGCACGGAAAAGTATCTCATCACGCATTGGACCTTTTGTCGTATGAGTTCAATAAGATGCTGGCGATGAGGTATGAAGGAGAATGCTACTTATGCGATCACCTGGTGTCGAGAACCACCTCCTCCCGTGCACGTGTTCTATGATGGAAGTTTACGCAACTGGAGAGCCAATTCCGCTGACACGGATAAATATGTTTTGGAGACAACTGACAGTGATTGGCGATGGTGAAACTCCTTGCTCAAATGATTTTCCATCAGGTACTGACTTAGAACAATTTGAGGAATATGCTAAACAGGTTCGGGAGAGTGACCCAGCAGTTGTACGACACGTAAACAGTGTCCTAAATGGAGAGTTGAATCCCGAGAGTCAGTATATTCCTGATCCACAGACAAGCCCCCCACGCCCTGGGAGACCAAAGACTTCAAAATCAACGCAACGCAACCCTAATGCGTTTGAGTACGGACGAACATCGGGACGGGGTAGCAAGACTACAACGAACTCCTCGAAGACAAAGGGAACCAGTTCTTCATCAGTTGGGATGGGTTCAACAGGTGTGCATATCTTAAACTTTATTGCCGATGTTTAGGGTTTTCATAATGATTACATATTGTTGTTTATAACTTAAGATAATTTGGTGCGCAGGTATCAACCGAATGTCTCAAGATCCGTTCCCGTTCGAGGATGCTTTGCCACATTTCATTATGCCATACGTTGTTGGATGGACGGATGCTAACGCTGATGGCAACTGTGGGTTCAGATGCGTAGTCGAGGCAGGTTACGGGGATGAGAAATTGTGGTCAACTGCTAGGTGGTCAATGGGCACTGAGTTGCAGGCGTGTGAAAATGCATATGTTAATGCATTTTTTAACAGCAAGAAGATGTTCCTTGAATCCTTCAGAAGGATACAAGGCCACTTGGAAGGGCCAGCCCGGTTTGAACATTGGATGTCGGCTCCAAATGATTTATTTCCAGCTGCGACAGTGACGAATATGATGTGGAGCTTCTTATCCACACCTCCTGGTCCACGATCGCAGACAGCTGAGGTATGCATATTAATATTACCCATACGAGGTGGGCCTAGACGTACGGCACCAAAGAAAGTTCAGGGAATTGTGCGAGTGAACAACCACTTCATGCTTATCCATCTACGGGATGACTGCCCTCTACCGCCGATTCATATTGGATGGCAAGCAGCTAGAGACGTATCTGTTCAAGGTTGGGATGAGCCTTTCCAGGCTCATATTGATAGATGGCAGGCCATTAGGGCCGCTCAACGCCAATGATGGTTGTAGTTGTACCCTTGTCTTTATATGAATTGCTAATTATATTTATATTGAAACTCATGCAGTTAATTGGAACATGATCGTCAAACATAACACAAATTAACACAAATTACTATCGAAACGCAATGTCACAGTTGATACAACACAAAATTAGTTAATCAGTTCAACACAAATTAACAGTAAGTTTAGAAAACATTAAAAACAACGAAATTGGGGCAAACTGACGCTACTCCTCCTGCTCATCATCTTCGGGCTCGGGGACCTCGATATGTATCTGACGGCACCAACGCCTGTGCAAGTCGACCATCTCATCATACCACACACGACTCACTGGCACTGACTCTTCGTCCAGTTGGGGTGGATGTCTCCCTCGCTCCAATAGTCCGACATAGATGTAGGACCACTTTCATAAAAAATAAAAACACAAAATAAAGAAGTTAGACCAAACATTATATCAACCATCCTAAACAAATCAGATAAACAAAATATTAAATTATGCTGAGGGGTTTAGGGTATCTGTTCGGGCGACGGTTGATCATCGACTGTCGATTGGCTGGCAGAGGCGTTGTTTATCAAAAACTTGTGTGAATGTGCCGCAAACCAATCGGTGTAAGCGACATCCGCTTCCCACGGCACATGTTTCGTGCGGGCCACATCACTCACTGACATTTTGCTGCATATCGGAAAACCCGCCCAGTCAGCGCTGACATTAGCATCGACAAATTCCACTTTGTAGGGGCCCTTCGCTGGTCGTTCAGCGCTCTTCAGTACCGACAATCTGCGTGGGTGATGTATAATGGGATCAAAAGATCTCATTACACAAAAGAGTTTAGGATCTTTAAGAGCGAAGATGAAAATCTCCCTTCTCAAAGTTCTTATGGATCGAAAATGGATTGGAAATGGATGGGAACGATTGAAAGAACTATGAAAGATGATTACCAATTGAATGTAGATGATGAACGAATGAAATGATGGATGAACGATCGAACTAGGATGAATGATAATGGCGATTTGAAGCTTCTTGGAGGATATAGACACACCACCTTCAAGACTCTTCAATTTCTTCCTTTCACCACCAAGGATGCCAACCTTGGATAGAAGTAGGGGATAAAACTCGAAACTCCCTCAAGAGTTCGAAAACTAGCAAGGATAGAGAGAACACAACCACATCAAGTGTTTGATTGAATTTTGTATATTGATTGAATGAGATTACAAAGCACCCAAGGGGTCTATTTATACTAAATAGAGGAACCCCTTGGCGTGTACAAATCAAGAAAAGGAATGCAACTAGCTTACATCATCTAATACAAGAATGACATCATAAAGAAACAAATGAACTAAGCTAGATTGCATTTGATGATAACTTCTTCTATACTTAACCAAATCTAAAGATTCTTGTACCATTGGAAAGCTCTTGAAAAGTAGATCATTTCACTCTAGGACACTTTCCTTGGTAGCTTTATGGTTCTTGAGTTAAAGAGCAAATCGTCACTCCTCCATGGTTAAGACAAGTCGAATGTGAACCAAGTGTGATATTTTCAAGCTCCTTTTGAATGTAGCTAAGTACTTGGCTCCCATGATGTAGGTTTGGGACCAAATCTACATCATTCCCCCCTAGTTGAAAAGAGTTTGTCCTCAAACTAGGAAGTTCTTCTTTATCTCCATAAAAGGGCTTGAGATCACTCACATTAAAAGTGCAACTCCCTTCATAATCTTCTCCAAGTTGTAACTTATAAGCATTATCACCAATCTTCTCCAAAACTTCATAAGGGCCATCTCCTCTTGGTGCAAGCTTACCTTTCCTCTTAGAGGGAAATCTTTCTTTCTTCAAGTAAATCCAAACAAGATCTCCAGGCTCAAATACAACCTTCTTCCTTGATTTATTTACTCTACTTGATACATTTGAGGTATACTTCTCAATTTTAGCACGAACCTCCTCATGTAGCTTCTTAATCTCTTCCACCCTTTTGTTAGCTTCAAAACTAAACTTTGTTGATGTAGAGATGGGCGTGAGATCCATAGGTTGGAGAGGGTTCCTTCCATAAACAACTTGAAAAGGTGACAACCCCGTGGCTTTACTTGGACTTCGATTGAAGGCAAATTTAGCATGGCATAGAAGAGTATCCCAACCCTTCTTGTCTTTACTCACCAATATTCGAAGAAGAGCTCCCAAAGTACGATTAGTTACTTCGGTTTGTCCATCCGTTTGTGGATGACATGCGGTGCTAAACTTCAATGTTGTACCAATCTTCTTCCATAAAGTAAGCCAAAATGACAAAGGAACTTGGAATCTCGATCACTTACCATGGTCTTTGGAATACCATGTAACTTCACTATTTCTTCAAAATATAGGTTTGCAACCTTAGTAGCATCATAAGTAGTATGGCATGGAATAAAATGTGCCATCTTTGAAAATCTATCAACGACCACCATTATAGAATCCTTGCCTCTTTGTGTTCTTAGTAGACCAACAACGAAGTCTAAACTCACATCTTCCCATGGATGATGTGGAATGGGCAAAGGAGTATACAACCCTTGTGGTAAAGCGTGTGCTTTGGAAATATTGCAAGTATTACACCTTTTTACCATGTGCTCAACATCTTTAATCATGCTTGGCCAAAAATAATGTTCCTTCATCATAAGGTAGGTCTTCTCAATTCCAAAGTGACCCGCCAAAGATCCTCCATGGACCTCCATGATTAATAACTCTCGGATGCTACTTTTAGGGATACAAAGTTGATTCCCTTTGAAGAGAAACCCATTTTCAATGTGAAAAATTTGATGGGGGTGCTTCTTACAAAGCTCATAAACCTCCTTGAAATCCTCATCACTTGCATACAATTCTTTAATATGTTCAAACCCAAGGACTCTTGAATCTAAAACATGGGTAAGTAAGTACCTTCTCAACAAAGCATCCGCTCCTTTGTTAAGATGACCCGCTTTATGTTTGATCACAAAATGGAATGCTTGCATATACTCCACCCATTTGGCGTGCCTTGGATTTAACTTGTGTTGCCCTTGGATAAATTTAAGAGCCTCATGATCACTATGTAAGATCAATTCTCCACTTAGAAGATAATGCCTCCAATGCTCAAGAGCTCTTATGATGGCATAGAACTCTTTGTCATAGGTGCTATACTTCCTCTTAGCTTCGTTCAACTTCTCACTAAAGTAAGAAATGGGGCGGCCCTCTTGGGTTAGAACGGCTCCAATTCCTACTCCACTTGCATCCACTTCAACTTCAAACACTTTTTCAAAACATGGTAAAGCAAGAATAGGTGCATGGCACAATTTCTCCTTAATCACTTCAAACGCTTCATAGCGCCTCTAGTCCATGAAAACTCCTTCTCTTTCAACAATTCGGTCATAGGTGCAAGAATGGAGTTAAAATTCCTTATAAACCTTCTATAGAAAGATGCTAAACCATGAAAGCTTCGTACCTCATGAATGGACTTTGGTGTAGGCCACTCTTGAATAGCTTTCACTTTCTCCTTGTCGACTTGTATGCCCTCTTGTGAAAGAACATATCCAAGAAACACAATCTTGGATGAGAAGAAATGGCACTTCTCCAAATTGGCGTAGAGCTTCTCTTTCTCTAAGATGTACATGACCAACTCTAGATGTTTTACATGTACTCTTTCACTTCTACTATATACAAGAATATCATCAAAATAAACTACTACACATTTGCCAATAAGAGGCTTCAATACATGATTCATTAAACGCATAAACGTAGATGGTGCATTTGTAAGGTCAAATGGCATTACAAGCCATTCATATAAGCCCTCCTTGGTCTTGAATGTCGTTTTCCACTCATCTCCTTCATGAATCCTTATTTGATGATATCCACTTCTCAAATCAACCTTAGAGTACACAACACTTCCATGTAGCTCATCAAGTAGATCCTCAAGGCGTGGGATTGGGAATCTATACTTGATTGTGATTTTGTTTATTGCTCGACAATCCATACACATTCTTTGTGAGCCATCTTTCTTGGGCACAAGTAAGGCCGGAACAGCACAAGGACTCATGCTTTCACGTACCAAGCCTTTGGATAAGAGCTCATCTACTTGCCTTTGTACTTCTTGAGCTTCCTTTGGATTCATTCGATAGGCCGGTTTGTTGGGGAGCATAGAACCCGGAACTAGATCATTTTTGTGCTCGATTTCTCTTCTTGGAGGTAATCCCGTGGGCATCTCTTTTGGGAACAAGTGTTTGAAACGTTCCAAAAGAGGGGGAAGACGTGCATGCTCAATAGTTTAGGATGTTTCCTCTTCCTCCAAGTTTGCTAGAATAAGATCTTTATGCTCTTGGAATTCATGATGTTCGGCCTTCATGAACGTCACAATATTAGTCTCCTCCTTTTGTGGTTGTTGTTGCTGGGGACGTATGATCGATGATGGTGAGAGAGGAGCCAAAGTGATCTTCTTTTTTTTTGAGAATAAACGTATATGTGTTCATTCTCCCAAGCAAAATATGACAAGCATCCATTGGAATTACATCACACCAAATAGAATCTTTGTAGTTTTTACCAATGGAAAGACTTACAAGTACACGGTGAACCACACGAATTCCCTTCTCATGACTTAGCCATTGAATTGTGTAAGGGGATGGGTGTGGACTAACCTCCAATTGTAGTTTGTTCACCATGGTTGTAGAAGCGGCATTAGTGCAACTTCCTCCATCAATGATTAGAGAACACACCTTGCCTTGAATAGTACATATTGTGTAAAAGATGTTTTCCCTTTGTTCTAGATCGTTTGGGACACAAGCAACACTTAAGGCCCTTCTTACTACTAGCATTTCTCCTTCATCGGCCTCCTCTACTTCCTCTTCCTCATTCACGTCAACTCGTTCTTCTTCTTCACGTTCATTTTCATGATACTCCGGTTCTACATATAAAGCACTTTGATATTCTACCAAAGATACTACCCTTTTGTTAGGACACTCCGAAGCATAATGTCCTAAGCCTTGACAACGAAAACACCTTCTTGGGGCTAGGGGTTTTGGGTCTTGGACGTGGGGTTTGGGGATGGATGGGGGTTGATTTTGTGGTGCTCTTGTGTTTGGTTGTTTTGTGGGGAATGTGGAATTTTGTGGTGGAATGTAGGGGCGTGAATTTGGTGGGGGTTTATATGTGGTTTGGTACTTGGTCACGTTTTCTTTTCCTCTTTCTTTTCTTTGCCTTTCTACTTTCAAGGCCAAAGAACTCAACTCATTCAAAGATTGGTAAGGATGTAACTCAACAATATTGCGAATCCAATCATTTAGACCATATAGAAAACGTACCAAAGTTTGTGGTTCATCCTCTTGTAGATCACAACGCCAAAGGATATGCTCAAATTCCTTTGTGTACTCTTCAACGCTTTTGCTCCCTTGGACCAAACGTTGCAATTTGTAATAGTTATCTTGGAGATAACTTGGTGGTAGGAACTTTTCTTGCAACTTCTTCTTCATTTTGATCCACGCTTTGATCTTGTCCTTCCCTTGTATTTACCTCTTCTTTTGCAAGTTAGTCCACCAAATGGACGCATGTTTTCGCAACTTAAGGGCCACATATTTCACCTTCTTTTCGTCTTGGACCTCCTTAAGATCAAAGACATGTTCAACAGTTTGCATCCAATCTAGAAAGTTTTCAAGATCAAGATTACCATCAAATTCGGGGATCTCCACTTTGAAATCGAAACGTTCCTCCCTTGGGGGACGTCTTTGTGGCACTTCTTCATCACTTTCATTAACCTCACTATCTCCACGGTTCACCCTATGTTGTAGATGCATGTATCTCTTAAGTTGATCGTTGAGATAGGTGATTCTTTTCTTCAATGCTTCAACATCTTCTTGGGGTTCCGTAGGTGTAGGCGTGGAAGTGCTTGAATCTTCCATCTTGAACAATCTTGGTGCAAAAAGATTGCAAGATTCACGGTTTTGGGGTTTGTGGGGTGAAGGACGAGAGGGTTTTTGTGTTTAGGTGGGTTTTTGTGTTTGATTTGGGGGTTCTTTGTGGGGCTATGGGGTTCTTTTTGTGGAGCTATGGTAGACATGTAATGGAGGATGGAAGGGGACGAGTTTGTGATGGAAAGATTGCAAAAAGATGGTTCAAGAACTAAGAGAATCAAACTCCTAAGCTCTGATACCAATTTTGATGTATAATGGGATCAAAAGATCTCATTACACAAAAGAGTTTAGGATCTTTAAGAGCGAAGATGAAAATCTCCCTTCTCAAAGTTCTTATGGATCGAAAATGGAATGGAAATGGATGGGAAAGATTGAAAGAACTATGAAAGATGATTACCAATTGAATGTAGATGATGAACGAATGAAATGATGGATGAACGATCGAACTAGAATGAATGATAATGGCGATTTGAAGCTTCTTGGAGGATATAGACACACCACCTTCAAGACTCTTCAATTCCTTCCTTTCACCACCAAGGATGCCAACCTTGGATAGAAGAAGGGGGTAAAACTCGAAACTCCCTCAAGAGTTCGAAAACTAGCAAGGCTAGAGAGAACACAACAACATCAAGTGTTTGATTGAATTTTGTATATTGATTGAATGAGATTACAAAGCACCCAAGGGGTCTATTTATACTAAATAGAGGACCCCCTTGGCGTGTACAAATCAAGAAAAGGAATGCAACTAGCTTACATCATCTAATACAAGAACGACATCATAAAGAAACAAATGAACTAAGCTAGATTACATTTGATGATAACTTCTTCTATACTTAACCAAATCTAAAGATTCTTGTACCATTGGAAAGCTCTTGAAAAGTAGATCATTTCACTCTAGGACACTTTCCTTGGTAGCTTTATGGTTCTTGAGTTAAAGAGAAAATCGTCACTCCTCCATGGTTAAGACAAGGCGAATGTGAACCAAGTGTGATATTTTTAAGCTCCTTTTGAATGTAGCTAAGTACTTGGCTCCTATGATGTAGGTTTGGGATCAGGGATATGTTGTAGGTACCCTAACTGACGGACGACGCGATCGGGTATGTACAGCTCAGTGAAGTCGTATGCACGAATGCCACCCCTGTACAATGTCCTGCTGCATGACTTGTACGGGGCAGGACCGTACGGGGCCCAACTCACACGATCCGATGTCAACGCATCCAAGGAGGCCCTCAACTGTCGTAGGCGTTGTACCGAACTTGGCTGACGGATGGGGAACCACCTGCTCGTGCGAGGCCCATTAACCGGCTGCTCCACGTGTGGCCTGAAATCAGGAAAGTACTCGTAGGTCCAGGCTTGCAAAAGGGTCAAACACCCGGCCATCTTGGTTGTCCCGGCCCTACTCGCCATCCCTAACTGGCGGTAAAGGAACACCAAGGTCACCGTACCCCAAGCAATGCGATCAACGATAACGTCAGTGCTAGGCCACGGATGCGGCCTAATTCTATCCCTCGATTTGTCCACGAGAATAGTGTTTCCCAACATGCTCAACAACCACGCCCTTATCCTATGGGGAATGGGAAAACTGGTCGATAAACTAATCGACCTCAAATGGGAGTCAGCTATGCCACCCTTATCGTAAATGTTCTCGGCCTTCAGCTCCGCCATTCCTTTTTCAAAAATGATGGGCACCTACTGGTTAACCACTTCCCGAGGAAGTCCTTCAGGCATCAGACCATCAACTGCAATACCCAATATATGATGCACATCATGCAACATGATCGTCATTTCACCGAAGGGAAGGTGAAATGTGTTTGTGTCGGGTTGCCACCTCTCAACGAACGCCGAGATCAACGTCATGTCGATGTGGTCGTACATCAACTCCATCAAACTGGTTATTTGGATCCTTCCCGTTTTAGCCTGGCATGCGGGATCCATCATGGAATGTACCGCCTCAATTCCCTCAACGCATTCTTCTTCGTCACACAATCAAGAACAACATCGCTTAACGCCGCGACCCTCCCATATTACCCGAGCAATGTGACCTCGAAAGCTCGGTATAATCGAGGAATTGCAGTCCCCGCACGTTACCTTCAATCTTCCAGAGTTGTCGCCGCCGCCTCCTCCTCGATATCTCGCATCGACCTCGCTTCACCAGATGCGTAATCGCTTCCTCGCCCACTCGCCGACCGGCAACTTCCTCGGCGCATCCATGGCTGGAAACTCTCCCACTAGGTTGCGCGACTGAAGTCGGGATCATCTGCGTCTCGGGCTCCCCTGTATCATCGTCCCCCGATGTTTCAGAGCCGGTTGACTCATCCATGGCCTAGTTGAGATGGTCAACGAAATCTCGCGTTGTCTGACTCCCCGTGTCCTCGGGTTGGCCGTCCGCTGCATCACATGCATCTGTACCACGACCAGCACGGCGAGTTGACGCAGTCACATTGCGTCTGTGGGGGTCCCCAGTCTCACCCCCCCTCCAACCACTCACAAGTCGATTTGCCCGGTCCAAGTCTTCCACCCTTGCCCTTCCCTACCATTTTAGATCACCTGCAAAATGAAGACATACATTATGTAAAACCCTGAAAAATTCAATTGTGTTTACCGTTAAATTTTCTAACGAGCGTTTTATCCTGTTAATTTTTTATCTGTTATCACACGGAGCTTTTAGGACCGCGAGCGTTTTCGTTAGAATTTTTAGAGTCTTAAAAATAGCAGTTAGAAATTTTTGGGATTTCGGGTGTAAAATTTTTTTATCAGTTATAGGATTTATGAGGTAATATAATTTTTTATTTGGAAAATTTTTTGGGTAGATTTATGAGGTCACATAAGTGACATCATTCCTCAAATTTATCAGATTGTGGATAATTGTTTGTTTTCCCCAACGGTTTATGCTGCAAAATTTCCTCCCACCACCATCTTCCCATACCCTTTTTGTACTAGCCACTATTAGCAGGACACTTGTCACCTTCTTGTTGTCTCTCTCTCTCTCTCTCTCTCTCTCTCTCTCTCTCTCTCTAATATAGTATTACCTGCTGTTGCTTGTTGCTCGACACCCTCAAACACACCACCAACAAACACCCCTCCCTCCTCCATCTTCTTCCTTCTTTACTCTATTTCTTCTTGCTCTTTTTCTCCATTGCCATCAACCAACACACCACCATTCCGACCACCTCCGACCACCCCCTGACCACCGACGAGAACCTCCCGGCAACCGTACCACAGAACCGCCACCCCGACCTCCCAAATACACCACCTCCTCAAATCCCTCGTGCCCTAACGTGAGTTTTCCCCGCCACCGTTGCCGCGTTTTTCCGACAACCACCACACCTCAGCGCTCCGAAGACGACGACCGGACTTTCGTCGACACCCCCGGCTACCGACGACGTCCGCATTACCTCCAACAAGAGCGCACCCGAACCCGCTGTTGGAAGTTGTTGTTGCTGCTGTTCGGTGCTCCACCACCGGCCGACCACCGTCGGGAACCTTGTCGTCGCTGTCCAGACGACCGACCACCATCCCATCGACCACCAGCCGTCACCCCGAGCACCACCCCGGTCCCACCTCTTCTTGCTTGGACCCATTGTTTGTGCCCTCTCTCTCTCCTTCTCTCTCTACAAGTTAATATGGGTGTATTTGTGTTAGGATTAGTTTAATCATACTATTATATTTTTAATGTGTTATTAGAGTAGATAAACTTGTGTATATATACTGTTAATAATGGATAAATACCTGTTAGTATATTAAGTGTAATACTAGGGTATGATTAGTTTAATTTTATAAGTTAACACTCCTAGTTTAAATGTTTATGTGTTGATATTATGACCCAAAGATGCATGTTTAGCCCTAGGTTGTTAGTAGGGTTCATGTATAATATCCATGTTAATAATAAGTTATCCATATTAGTTGATGTTAGTAAATTACTTCTATTCCTTGTTTGATTTAGGGTTTAATGATGTTTAAACGTTTTGATATTTCATAAGTTATAAATGTTTTGATATCCATGTTAACCCTAAACCCTAATTTTATTACTTAGTTTCGTAATTTTGTTATTTAGTTTCGTAAATTATTATTTGGTTTTCATAAGTTACTGAGGTTCGTATTACTATTATTATTATTAAGTTTCGTAATTTTATTATTATTAGTAATAAGCTTCATTTTATTATTATTAGGTTCGTATTATTATTATTATTAAGTTCCAAGTATCGTTAGTTTTCATATTAAGTTGATGTATTATTATAAAGTTTCCATGACTTTATTAAGTTTCCATATTATTTTAAAGATTCATATTATTATTAGTTTCATGATTTTTATTTTAAAGTTTCATGATATTATTATAAAGTTCATGTTATTGGTTTCATGTTATTATTATAAGGTTTTGTGTTATTGTTATTATTATTAAAAAAGTTTCGTATTAATTATGTTTATTATAAAATTTTCTCAAAGTTTCATATGTCTTAGTATTAAAGTTTCACATACTTTGGTAATTTATGTGAATAGTGCAATGCAAGTCACGAGTTAGATTTTACATGAATAAGGAGAAGTATGATTGATATAGTTTATGTGTGAAAATTTCATGTATGCTCTTGTCCTAAAAGTCATGTATAGTACATAGTTTAAAAGATGTGATGTATGCTTCGCGCTATTGAGTTTGTAGTTAGATATACATGGTATGTGAGTAGTAGGAATTTGTTAAGTGGGAAAGGGTAGGATGTACGCGAATTAGTTATCGTGATGAGCGAGTTTTGATTTTAGAAATATGTTCGAATTCTAGGTCCGAGCGAGACGACGCGATAGTTAGCTCCCGTGTGTAAGTGTTGCAGTAAAGAGAAGCTGTTCAGGTAATGTCTATGTCCTAATCCCCTTTGGGATGCTCTTTTATCTGTTTTGTGATTTTAATCTGTTTTATGAAGCTTGCATCCCGTACGGGGACTTTCTGTAAAGTTAGACTGTCTGATTTGGATGTCTGTGAGTGTTTTTTTGAGTTGAGTAAAACGTGGCAGTCTTTTAAACTCTGAGTTTTATTCTGACGGTTTTGTAAACTGGGTTGGGTTTTGTTTGAACTCTGACGTCCGATAATTCATAAGATACTAATAATCAAAGTGAAACCATAAGCGGGTTGCGGGTAACAACCCTTAGACCAGGATCTGTTCCTGCAGGGGAGTTATCAAGAGATCGGGGAGTCCCGATATTATTTCTGAGACTGTGCACACATCTGATTCTTTTCGAACCGCCATCCATTTCGATTACGAGGATCCGAGATCTGCTCGATTACGAGTTCTGAGTTCTGATATTCTGGGGATAGGCAAATCCCGCCCGCATAATAAAATTCTGATTGTTTTCTGAGGAAATGATTACTCTGTTTCTGATTTCTGATTTCTGGTTTCTGATTTCTGATTTCTGATGTCTGATTCTGAGTTTAAAAGTGTCAGTTGAGGTTTTCTGGCACATTGTGTTTTTCTGAGTTGGAAGTTTGTACTGTTGGTTTATAAGTTTTGTTATTTCTGAAACTCTGGTTATTTCTGATCTCTGGATATTTCTGGGTTGGGTTTCAAATGAGTTGTAAAAAGGTTTGACTTGTTCCCGTCCCCTAAAATGGTTTGAAATGATCTTTGAACTGTTTTGACAGTTAGGGGTAGACATTATTGAGGTTTCCCCCCTCATGTTGTGAATGTTTTGTTTTCAGGTGAAGATCAGTTATGTGAAGGGGAAGGGCACTAGAGTGAGGACGTTGGAGTTAGCCGTTTTGATAATAAAGTTTAGTTAATGTTGTGTTTTATTGTCCTAGAATTCTAAGTTCTTTTCGTTGTTAAATTCAAGTAAACAGTTATCGCTTGTTGTTAGTTTTCCTTTCTTGCCTTGTATCTCTTCGGAGGTACGGCAGTAACGCCCAAGTAAATAAAATGAGTAAAAAGAAAAAAAAATGAGTCTTCCGCTGTTAATGTTAGTCAACGTTTGACTTTGACCGTTAAGTTCAGATCTGAAATTCTGGGGCGTTACACATTAACATAATTATTATCCTAAACTACCATCACAAATAACCTATTCACTTACGTATCAACTGGTTGTTGAGTACCTAAGTTATTAAATGGATGTGACATAACTATTATGTCATCATTTGGAGTTATGAGTACATAAGTTAACAATTAAGTTTGATTATGAATAAATTACCCATACCAACTTTATACGCCAACTCACTTACTAATAACAACCAAAATCATCCAAACTCAACATCCTTTTAACACAACTACGTATAAACTAAACTATTCGGAATATACCCTAAACCCTAAACTTAATCCTACATCAAAATTACAATTTTTTCTAACACAATTAATCACTAATATTAACACATGCTTAATCACTAATATTAACGCATCAAATATTAACAACGAATCACTAATCACTAATATTAATCACTAATAATTGTCATATTAACACATGCTTAACATTAATATTAATATTAACAATATTAATATTAATCTAATTTTCATAACACAATATAAATAATACTAATACAATTAATCATTAATAATTATCATATTAACACATGATTAACAATAAGATTAATAATAACAATATTAATAATTATCATATTTACTAATAACAATAATAATACCAGTAAAAATAATATTTAATTTTTAATTATTATTTAACAATAATAATATTATTAAAAATAACAATAATAATATTAATAACAATAATAATATTAATAAACATAACAATAATAATATTAATAACAAATTAATATTAATAAAAATAATATTTTAAAAAATAAAAAAATTTTACGGCAAGATCATGGCAAGCACGCCAAGGCACCCGATCGGCAAGGCTAATATTTTAAAATGTCGATCTGGTGCGCGCGCAACTTGCCGTGTTTCAGCGCGGCACCTCCGAAAATTTTTTTTTTATATTTTTTTCGTTTTTCTTCAAATTACAAAACTACAAAACATAAAACCACAAATTCAAAACAAAAATTCGAAACATACCTCAATTTCGTCGATTCAATCCCGGCATGTGGTGGTTGATGGTTGAGAGCGTTTTCTAGAGAGAGAGTGAAGAATGAAGTTATGCGGTTCAAGGGCGTGGGTTGGAAATATTATGCGAAAGGTGGGCGACAATAATAAAATGGGGGGCGACGATAAGCAAGCGGGTTAATCATCATCATAATAATCGATCATCATCTTCATTATTTATCATCATCATTCCCTAATCACAAGTCCCTAATCACAAGGCCAAGCACTGCATTACCTTCATGTATTTCTTATCTCTATTTGTTTCTCCACCTCCGTCACTCACTAATCAAAGTCAACCATATATAATTGTTATTAACATTCTTATACCCATTATTCATCATCATCATGGAATTAAAAATTCATGCTATGCACTATTCTGATTCTAATCCAGTCACTTCACCGACTCAACTCTTCCATATTCTTTCAACTGGTTGATTTAAAAGATAGATTAACTATACATCCACGAATCCTACGGTACACTTAAAACGGAACGAAGGTATTAAAATTCTAACCTTTAGGTTTTCCTCGTAGTTGAATTGTCCTTCCTCTCTTCTCTTTCATTGCGTTATCTAACGATTGGAAGCACCAAATTGTCCCACGACGTCTATATAATAGGATGTCTAGGTTTAGGGTTTAAGTCTCCTTTGAAAATTAAAAATGGGCTAAATAAATAAGTAATAATAGTAATAGGGACTTTTTTTTGGGTAGGGGTATTTCATTCATCATGGATCAAGATTATGATCTATGGGACAAAGTTGAGAATGGAAACTTTGTCACCATGATCATAGAAGGAGAAATCACTAAGCCCAAAATTAGATCTAAATATATTGTCAGGGAAGCGGAAAAGGCAAATAAAAATGTTAAAACCTTACATGCTCTCTATTGTGGACTTGAGTCTAATGAGTTTGAATATGTTTGTGCCTGTGATACATCCAAGTAGGTGTAGAATACCTTAGTGACCACACATGAAGGAACGAGCCAAGTTGCAGAAATAAGGATTGACAATTTGTGACAAGTATTACGAATCTTTCAAAATGAAGAATGGAGAATCCGTCAAGGACATGTACAAACGGTTCGCTATCATAGTCAACAATCTTAGATCCTTGGGGAAAACCTACTTCGCAAGGTCATCAAATGTATTCCAAGAAAGAAATGAGAACCGAAAGTCATCGCAATCGAGGAAGCTCCAGATTTTAAAACCCTCCAATTTGAACCAGATATGTTTCACCAAAATGGTTCGCTATCATAGTCAACAATCTCCTTATTATTTTAGTTCGTAAAATTTTTAATTCTAGGATCTAGAATCTTGTAATGTTTGGTTGTGGTAGGAAAATTAGTAGTTAGAAAAGTGGTATTTGCAATTAGAAAAACAAAAAGAAGAAGCAACAGTGGGGATAGAGACCAAACTCTTGTCTCTGCCTCTCGCCCTCTGTTAGGTCTCACCCCGGCAACTAGCCGGTCGACAACGCCCCAAAAAATCGCCACTAAACCATTTTACCTTTTAAAGATTGCCCGCCAACGCTGCCAACCTCCAACCACCATCACCTCCTTTTTCCTCCTTTTTTTCCATTCCATTTGAAGTAGACCCTAATTTTTCTAAATCTGAATTTCAAGTTTTGATCTTATAATTTATGTGTTTCTTAGTTTAATTTAGATTATGAGAGTAATATCTTGTGAACTTATTAATGTGGGGTTGTTTTGGTGATCGTGAAATTGTGAATTTTGGTATATAATTGTTGAGTACAGTTTGATTGAGATAGATTGTGATTTACATATTATTTTTTTTGGCTCGGTATACTCCTGAAACAAAGTCTCGAACATTGGGTTATGAATGTAGATTTACTAATGGTAATTAGTGAGAATTGGGTATAAAAAGATGAGTCAAGTGGGGGATGAATGATTGGAGGAGCTTGCATTGCTATGATTGTGGTCTGTGCATGTTGTTTAGCACCCGAAACGCTCTTAAATTTGTGGTGTTGCTGCTAAATTTATAATGCAGGAATTATGATTAAGGTTGAGACTCCTAAAGTGATTTAAATTAGTGATAAAAGTAGTCGATTACGAGAAATCATACTTTGTGTTGTTGTCTTGTTGAGTTGAGGTATTTCAAGCCTTGCTTGTATGGTTGATGATTCAAAATCGGTTTATTTTGGTGATATGTGCTGAGTAGCAAAAGGGCTTTTCCAATAGATGGGATACATTTGCCTTTCTTCCCCAACTTCATGATGTTTGAGAATGATTATCAATGTTAAGAAAGTTATGAAGTGGCCTAAAGTGTAAGAAAAAGTCTCATAGACAAAATGAAGCCTCAATATTACTAAATTGAGTTCAAGTGTTGTGTTTAAACCATATCGGGACAATTGAGATGTCCTGGGACCAAAATAATTATGTGGGTTGATAGTGTTAGGTATTAGTTTTCATACGGACTTGAAATTTCGAGGTGTTAGGAAAGTGTCCTAAAATCACCCAGTTTCTTGATCCCACAATTAGTTGTTGCCTAATTGTATTAGGATATTATTTAGGTTTCCTTATCATGTTAGGTTTCCTAATTGTATTAGATTCTAAATCTAATTGGAGTGGGAGTCAATGTAGGTTTATAGGGAGTTTTCCCTATAAATAGTGGGTCTTGTTCATCTTGTTTGGTGCGGCCAAGTTTGGTGCCCATTGTGGCCAATTTCGGGGGCACCTCCTGTGGGAGGAGGTGTATTCAGATATTCTCAGATTTCGTATTCCCATTGGTGAGAGAAGTTGTGAGAGTTTATGTGAGTTGTTATACTCTCTTTCTGTTGATCTCAGGGTGAAATCGTTCGTTGTAATCTCTACCAATAGTGGATTCGTTTGAGGTTGTGCCGCTCGTGGTTTTTTCCCAATTTGGGTTTCCACGTAAAATTCTTTGTGTCCCCTTTATCTTGCACTCATTTATTTTTCTCGATATAAAGTAGTCATCATCTTATTTTCCGCTTCCGCTGATTAATATGCTCTTATAATTAAAACCCTAACAAGTGATATCAGAGCCTCATAAGGGTATCTAAGCCTCACAAGTGGTATCAGAGCCATGGTTGTTCAAGTTTATGGAGTTAGGGTTCATGTAAGGGTTTCAGTTATGAGAAGACTACATTCAGAAAATTTGCTCGGGGGTATCGAGAATTCGTTGGCAAGATCAGATGTGGGGGTTGTGAAGATTTCTGAAGGATCCAGTTTGTGAGTGTTCAGCGGTTTGTCTATCCATCGCAGTTCTACTTTTCAAAGGTTCGTTGGCGATGAAGAAATTTTGGATCTGAAGATTTCTGTTGGATCCAGTTTGTGATCGTTTAGCGGTTTGGCTAACCATCGCAGTTCTACCTTTTAGAGGCTCGTCGGCGATGAAGAAATTCAGATCTTTCGTTGATTTTAGTCCAAGGTGGAGATTGTTAGGAAAGTGTCCTAAAATCACCCAGTTTCTTGATCCCACAATTAGTTGTTGCCTAATTGTATTAGGATATTATTTAGGTTTCCTTATCATGTTAGGTTTCCTAATTGTATTAGATTCTATATCTAATTGGAGTGGGAGTCAATGTAGGTTTATAGGGAGTTTTCCCTATAAATAGGGGGTCTTGTTTACCTTGTTTGGTGCGGCCAAGTTTGGTGCCCATTGTGGCCAATTTCGGGGGCACCTCCTATGGGAGAAGGTGTATTAAGATATTCTGAGATTTCGTATTCCCATTGGTGAGAGAAGTTGTGAGAGTTTATGTGAGTTGTTATACTCTCTTTCTGTTGATCTCGGGGTAAAATCCTTCGTTGTAATCTCTACCAATAGTGATTTGTTTGAAGTTGTGTCGCCCGTGGGTTTTTTCCGATTTGGATTTCCACGTTAAATTCTAGTCCCCTTTAATCTTGCATTTATTTTTCTCGATACCCAGTAGTCATCTTATTTTCCGCTTCCTCTGATTAATATGCTCTTATTATTAAAACCCTAACACGAGGTTTTGATGAATATTACTCAAGTTATAGTGGGTTTTTTTTTGGGTGTCATGATTATAAACATGATTAGGATAGTAAATTTATGGACATGATAAGGTATCGAACAGACCTTATTTACATAAGTGCTAAACATAGGACTTATAGTGTGTCTTTCAAGCTTTCCATAAGGTCAAATTTTAGGTTCATAGGAGGTCGGAGTAAAAAATTACGGTTCGTTAAAGTTGGCCTCATGACAATGATCAAACCAGAATTTCCAAGTTGAGCAGTCCCTTGCAAGCCATTTTTCGGAGCCTTTCTAAGTCTCTTTTGAGTTTGTGTTCAACATAAAAGTTATAGAAAGCACATGCAGCTTTTCATAGATTGCTCCCTCATGTCCATGCAATGTCTATATTTTGAGTTTGAATTTTAAAGTTTTGATATTTCCTTACAGGAGACTAATTCTCTTTATTGCTCATTTTTCAAATCTTTACACTCACTTTCAATCTTAATCAAAGAGTTGTAGTACTTATTTTTAGTTTTCTAAAAAGTTATTTTATGAAGCATTGTGACATATATAGAAGAGTTATGATTTTTATAAGCTACCGCAAAAATAAGAAATTTTCCAAACCTTTTCGCCAAAGTTTTATTCTTTTTCTTTAGAACTAGCTAGAAACACTCTCTCACTCTCAAAACCCCAAAATTAATTTACCTTGTTATTTTGCATCGCAAGTATGGTCCATCAGGTCGGTGCTACTCCTTGCTCGAGTCTTCCCGATTGTTCTTGGTATTTTACATGCAGTTCGCAACTTAATTTAAGGTACGCATATTGCATGTACCTTATTCAAGCTCACTTAATTGAGTTCAAATAAAGCATGAATGTTATTTAATATGAATAATGTATTTTTACGTGTTTTGTTCACATAAATGTGGTCCCGCTCAATTACATTTATCCCAAAATGTATTAATTACACCATAACCTGGCTAGTGTCAACCGGTTAACTTCATCTGGACCTCTCATTCGGTTTGGGTAAGCGCATATGAAGGCTAAATTTGATCGCAAATAGAGAACTACTCAGATATTAATAAACATGCAATATGTATTTACTTAATTATTTCTCTCCTCTCTGTTCGTAAAATGAATTGAAATATGCAAAAATAAAATGAATTGCTTAAATTGTATTTCACTATTGATGAGTTTGCGTATTGAGTTTCGACTCATTTGCGAAAATGTTTTATTTTTGATTTTAGGTAGTACACCTAAAGGTCATAAGCCACATACCACCAAAAAGTCTAGTTAGATTGAGAAGCAAGAGGTTATCTTTATGCTGAAGTTACATCATCTTCTTGTGTTACATGTAGTGCTTTAGATCAATGTATTTATGAACTTTGAGAATTACATGAAACTTTTTAGGATGGTGATGTTCCCTAATAACCTATAAGTCTAGTACTCTAGTTTGGTTTATCTGTGGTTATATGTAATGTAATGTTCTACTTTGTGGTTATGTATAATTAATGTTAAGTTCTATTTTGGGGTTATGTTTATGTTTGGTGTCTTGTTTTTATTGGTTGGCCTGGTCCTTTTTATAGATGATGGTAATGTCTTTGGATTTCTTTTCTGTTGTGTAAATCATTGGGTTATAAGTTATTTTGTCCTAGTCTGATGATTGCGAATTTTGGGGCGTTACAACTCCCCATTTTGTTCTCTAATCATTGGCTCATAAGCCTCTTCGAAGAAGATCTGCAACGCACTCGACATAGAAGTGGATATCGCATTGAAGCATGGGCCTCACAAGTGCAAGATCTAATTAATGCAATCCAAAAGAATGTATATTAATTTGTCAGTCCAGAAGATAGGAAAAGTGAGAATGCTATGCGAAAGATGGTGTCTTGAATGGAAAAATAGTACTAATGAACCCCTGAAGAAAGAAATTGAAAGGATAAAATGACTCTAGGAGTAGTTGGAGGATGTTGGGTTTCAAATTTGTGCATACAAACTTATTGTATAGCCAAAGAGGATTATCAAGCCCCGTTTTCCTGTTGATGTTTTTTCAAGTGTATGTGTAAGATTGATGAGCAATAAGTGTGGAAAATTAAGTGTACTAAGTTTAAGAATACAAGACAATTTTGTCTTATTTTTCCACATGCTCAATTTAATTCAAGCACATGTTTTTTGTGTGGATAAGGGTAGTTAGGCATGGTTAACTATCCTAACTTCCTTATCCATGCAAGTACATCATCATCCTATCTCAACCCTATCCAAGAGTGCATCCTTGCACTATAAATAGGGTTGTTCCTCCTCCCCTTCACACTTACTTCATTCCTTCCCATACACCCCCTTTCTAGGCTGTGACTACAGCACATCTTAGGCGAGGATTGAGAGTTTGTTTAAGTCTCCTCCTTTAAGGCAAGAGTTTTATCCTGCGACTATATACGGTCGGTATATAAGTCTAAGGAGAGTAGGTATGCCTACGACTCTCTTGATTATCTAAGTTTCCCATCCTTTTCTACCCCTTTTTCCAACAATCTTAGACTTATATATCCTAGAGATGGCATCATTCAAGGATTTGACATCCGGTTTCCAAAAACCTGACAAGTTTGATGGTGTGAATTTTCGTCGATGGCAAAAGAAGATGCACTTCATCCTAACCACGTTGAAGGTGGTCTACGTGCTAACCTCGCCGTACCCCGAGGAGTTAGATGACGAGACTTTGGTGGAGACAAGAAGGCGCCAGAAATTCGAGAATGATGATTGCATATGCCATGGGTACATTCTCAACGGCATGGAGGACACCCTATTTGATGTTTATCAAAACATGGAGACCGCTAAAGATCTTTGGGAGGCATTGGAAAACAAATACATGCCAGAGGACGCATCAAGTAAGAATTTGTTGGTTAGTCAATTCATGAATTATCGCATGATTAAGGGTCGTCCTGTTTTAGACCAACTTCATGAAGTCCAACGTATCTTAAGCAATTTTAAACAACATAATCTGAACATGGATGAGTCTATCATAGTTTCTGCTTTGGTTGATAAGTTACCCCCCTCTTGGAAAGACACTAAGAAAACCCTTAAACATAAGAAAGAGGCAATGACTATTAAGGAACTTGCTAACCATCTTCGTATCGAGGAAGAGTTGTGTTTACAGGATGATCCTAAGGATGCCTCTAAGGTTCATGTTGTACAAGATGGCGGTTCTAGCCATGGTCAAAAGGGCAAGAGGAAAAGGCCTAATGACAACAACCAGAACAACAAAAGCAAGAAAGTGGCCAACAATAAAAAGAAGCCCTTGTGTTGGGAGTGTGGTAGTCCTATACATAAGAAACGAGATTGCTATGTTTGGAAAAAGAAACATGGCCTACTCGATAAAACTGACAAGGGCAAGGAGAAAGCACCAAGTGAGTTCGTTGCTATGATCAAGGAACAAATCAACATAGTATGTGAGGACTACGCTTGGTTTGTTGATTCGGGTGCCGCTAGGAATGTATGCAACAATCGTTCCTTCTTCACAAGTTTCACTCCGGTCGAGGAGGGCAAGAGTCTCTACATGGGAAACAATGCTCCGGTTCCGGTTAAAGGTGTTGGCGAAATCGATCTCAAGTTCACTTCCGGCAAAACTCTTATTCTTAAGGATGTTTATTTTGTCCCGAAAGTGAGTAAAAATCTAGTTTCTGGATTTTTGTTAAGTAGGCATGGGTTTCTCCAAGTGTATAATGGAGACAATTATGTACTTTCTAAGGGTGGTATTTTCGTGGGTAAGGGCTATGTTAGTGGGACCATGTTTAAGCTTAATGTTGTGTGTAATGACTCTATTGATATTGCCAATGTTAATGAAGTAATTTCCGGTTATATATATGTGCAACCTTCTTCCCTTTCTTCTTTATGGCATTATCATCTTGGTCATGTGAATTTTAGGAAAATGCAAGTCATGTCTAGACTTGATTTAATTCCACAAGTAGATGATAATATAAAGAAGTGTAAGACATGCATAATAACCAAAATTACTAAAGCATCTTTTCCATGTATTAAGAGGGAATCTAAGTTACTAGATCTTATTCATAGTGACTTGGGTAATTTTCACCCTAATCCTACAATTGGTGGTAAAAAGTACTACATCACTTTTATAGATGATCATTCAAGATATTGCCAAGTATATTTATTAAGAACTAAAGATGAAGCACTTGATAAATTTAAATCATTTAAGGCCAAAAGTGAATTGCATTGTGAATCCTTTATTAAAATCCTTAGATCGGATAGGGGTGGGGAGTATTATGAGCCTAAATACTTTCAAGAAACTGGTATTGTTCATCAAGTGACAGCCCCTATACTCCTCAACAAGATGGGGTGGCAGAAAGAAAAAATCGAACTCTTAAAGAAATGGTTAATGCTATGCTTTCTAACTTTGGATTAAGTGATGGATTTTGGGGTGAAGCCATGCTTACCGCATGCTACATCTTGAATAGAATAACTACTAAGGATAATTCTATTACTCCCTATGAGATTTGGAACAAACACAAACACAAACACAAACCAAACCAAACTTGGGTCATTTGGGTTTCATGGTCTCTAAGACGAGCCTCCTCACTTTCTTGATTAGCCACAATTCGTTGCAACTTTTTAATCTTAGAATCTTGGGATGGTTGAGAAAATTGAGGTTGTGGGATGGGTTGATGTAAGAAGTCATCTTGAAAATATGCATGATGGTCATGAAATTTAGAAACAGGATTTGTAAATTTGGTATAGCTAGGATCATGATCCTTACAAGAATGGGAATAAAGTTGGTTGGAATAGATGACATTCACATGTTTTACTTCACGATACTCCATACATTGATGCTCAAGATGTGGACCAAAACAAAATTTACGAGTATGCATATTAGGAACGGGAGTGGATGCAAAGGTTTGCATACCTTGGGCTACTTTTGACTAGTTGGGAATCTCAGTATTCACCATCTTCTTTTGCAAATCAAGGACGGTGGCCATTAGGAGCTTGATAGTGGGGTTGTGTTCCAAGGAATAATCCCCATTTCCTGAATTTTGGCCGCCTCCCCAACTGGGTACATTCTAAGATAGCTCATGATGAAAAATGTTGGCTTCCTCCGCAGTCTTCTTTAAGAACATCCCTCCGCATGCACGATCAATAGACTCTTTGTATGAATCACAAAGCCCATAATAAAAGTGTTGAAGTAGCATCCAATCTGGTAAAATTGTGATGTGGACATTGGCGTTGAAGGCTCTTGAATCTCCCCCAAGCCTCAAAAAGATCCTCTCCGGATTCTTGCTTGAAAGACAAATAACTAGCCGGAGTCTATATGTTTCATCCACTGGGAAGAATCGGTGCAGGAAATCTCTTTTAAGTACCTCCCATGAAGAATAAGTGCCAGGAGGACACGTTTGAAGCCATGTCTTCGCTTTCCCCGTAAGAGTTAGGGGAAAGAATTTTAATTTCATGAATTCTGAAGATAAACCAAGGACTTGCACGAAACTAATCCGGTCTTCAAATTTCTCGATATGTGTGACAGACCTAAAACGTATAGGTGTCTGTGTAACGTAAGTGTACGGGTCTGTATAGTAATAAAAATATCGTTCTCTCTCAGGGACTTGTGTTCAACTACGCACTAAACTAGTCACTACAAAGGATGCTAGGTCGATCAAAAGGTTATGGTAACAGTTCAGATAATTAGCTAAGGAAGCAGGAAATTAAAGGATTTAACCAAGTAATTAAAGACGTTCAGGGGAGTGCACTCTAGTCAATCAATCAAATTATCAACAATCTCGGTGCAGGTAACAAGATAATTCGGGGTCAATAATCTTTCTAGGCCTTATTACTTCGATCTTTTGATCCTAGGTGAGTTACAGTGATTAAACTAAACATTATTTCTAACTATTTAATCCAATCAAAGATAAAGAACCGATTATAAATTGACCCTAGGCAAGAATCATTATGTCTAACTATTTTCTAAATCTATTCAACCTACGCAATCCAATTCAAGACTCAAACTGTCGTTCTATTGTCGAGAATCTAAAACCAGGTAAAGACTCAAACTGTCATTCTGTTGCCAAATTACCATGACATACAATACACGCAGATTAAACGAATAAAAGGATAACCTAACACCGAAACTGTATTCAAATTCAATCAATAGACGTTGAGTTTATCCCCCAAACAAGGAATCTAAGCACTCATAATAATAAAAACAAGGAAGACAATAATAAAATCTGAATAACAAAGCATAAACGTTCGAGTTGTCAAATTCGATCTCTTCGTGTCACTCGATTCGATCTCCTTCTCCTCCTCTTTCGTTCCTAATCTACTAGAACGGCTCCCCGAAGGAAGGAAAAATACAGAGAAAACCTATACTAAACGTTTGTCGAAGAAAATAGAATAATTTCCGGATACCCTAAACTGAACGGCGAAGTTTCCTTTTATAGGGCCGGGCTAGGGCACAAAATACTGGCTGCGTTTTGCCCAAAAGTGAGAATCTTCCGTGTCTGGGCGCTGGCTGCGCCTGAAAAGCACTGGCTGCGTTTTGGTTTTGTTCGGCCTCTTATGCTTCTGGACAAGGCGCTGGCTGCGTTTTCAAAAGGCTGGTTGCGCCTTGTCTCTCCGTTCTACTGGGCTTGGGCCGTGGCATTCTAGGCTGCTTCCTCTTCTTTCCTTTCTTCTTCTTCAACTCTTTTTTTATTTTCTTTGATTTTTCCCAATTTTCCTTTAACTTTCCATGTTTTGTGATATAATTTCCTTAATTCCTGCAAAACACACCAATCTCGCGAACAAGTGCATAAATCACAGAAATTGACATAAAAATACCAGATTTCGGATATAAAAAGCATGGAACTGACATGATTTGAGCCCTAAAAACTCTATATAAAAACGACTTATCAATGTGCAATAGGACTCTCAGATTTGTCTCCATGAAACTGATTGCTTAAGAAAACTTCAAGTAAGTACGGTTTGAACTCGAACACGACATCGGGTGGTAATGGTGGTAAAGTGATCGGGTTGCCTCCCGTACCCAATGATGGAATAGCATATGATAGAAGGATACGGGGTGAATCAGCTTGAACTCCACCACTAGGACTCGAAGCCTCCTACGATGAGACAATAGCGCGAACCTACATGCACCAACAAGAACCAATAGCAGCATCAAATTCATTGGGATTAGCACAAACTAATTTCTAGCGTGAAAGTAATATCGAATAACCAAAAACCAAGAAACTAAAACTAGAGGCACTGGCTCTCCGGCAACGGCGCCGTTTTGTGTAGAGTGGTTTTGTTAGAATCGATTTTTATCGTTCTTCTGAGGGAGTGAGGGGCCTTGGTCATAGGATCTAGGTCAGAGGTCGGGATGAGATTGCTAAGGTAAGGAATTCGGTTGAAAAGGGGACCACAACGCAAGAAACAAAGCTAAAGTCGGTCAAGGAAAGGAAATGGGCTTCGGAGGTTTTTCGGGATGTAAACAGGGATGAGGAAATGGGTTTTGCAACAAGAGAATAATAAGGAGGGAGAATCAAGTGGCAATTCCGTTAGAAAATACCCACCGAGCTTCCTCTTTCGAGGATAGTCCTGATTAACTACCTCAAAGTCCACCACGGACCCGGAGAGTTAATGAAACGGAATTCCCTAATTCACCTCCTTCCACTTTCGTGGGTGAGCATTAACTATCCCGACTCCAACCTTCCAACACAAGTGTCGGATGTATTCGGAAGCTTTCGATCCCAAACACATGCCACTTAAGGGAAGAGTAGGAGTGGGAAATTGATTTCCCAACTAATTATTCATTAATATTGCTAACCCAAACCTAATCACCCATTCACACACTTAATTACCCCCTAACCCATAGGGTTTCTAGCTACTAATCATGATACTAACTAAGCTAACAACATCCAAACCAACCCTAAGCATGAAATCTAACAACAAACAATCAAGAACAAGCAAAACAATCAAACTAACAAGCAAAGCAGTTAAGCAAGCAAGTAAAGTAATTAGCAAAGTAATTAATAAAGGAGTTAAGGGAAGAGAATACCTATCAAATGCTGGAAATGAACAAGGAAAAGCAATAGAAAGGATGATCCAACAATCTCTCAATTGATTGAATATCCAAAACTTCAACAACACCAAAAACCCTAGAATAATCTCTCACTAATCTCTCTCTAAAATTCACTAATACAAAGCTGGAAATTAGAAGTCTAAAACTAAAATCAGACCCCCCTTCAAAATCGCAACCAAGGAGTTTTTACACAAATCATGGCAGTTAAGTAAAACGCATCATTTTGGCCGAGAAAACACGCGTAGAAGCAGGTAGGTAGCGGGCGCGACCCACCCCTTTGCGGGCGCGACCCAGCAAAATCCAGCCAGGCGATTTTGGCGTTCGAGAGACAGCGGGCGACATCCTGAAGACAGCAGGTGCGGTCCCCGTCTGGTCCAGTATGTCGTGGGCGCGACACTTATGGTAGCGGCCCAATCCTCGTCTGGCAAGCTAGTGTGATCGAAGTCGTGGCTGTGTAGCGGGTGTTACGCCTGCTGCAAGGCTTTCCTCCCTCCGTTCCAAGTTGTAACGCCCATTGCCCATTCTGTAGCGGGTGTTACAAACCTGATTCGATCCAAACTTGAGGAAAATGACCCCGGGGTTGACTCCGCCTCGGTTCTCGGGGAAATCGCTCGGGATTCCCTAAAAAGCGTCATTTTTTAGCCCATATTCGTTGCATTTGCTCCAAAAGCGCGAAAACCTACAAAATAACTACTACACAAGTAAAAACGACGAAAAAGACTTGGAAACGAGCCAAAAGCGCAAGTAAAAAGGCGTTATTTAGGCCTAAAATCGGGGCTAAACAATGCTTTCCGAATGTGAGGATTGTTTCCGTCTTGGGAGTAGATCCACAATCTTCTTATTTAGGTAAATGACTTCTTCTCTTAATTGATTCCTTCAATCAAATAAAATCGAATTAGAGATTATGAGATAAATATAGATATATAGGGAAGATAAGGAATATTTATATAAAGGAAACTTCCTGAATTTATATTTTCAAATTTGTCTTTCAATCAAAAGTACTGCGGTCGCTGTGGAGGTCCTCAATGATGTGGTCGGTTGAGGTCCTTAGAGTTGAACTGTGTTTCTGCAAATCTTGTTGATTTTCAGTTTGCAGAACTTGGTTGGATCTCTGGTAATATATCTGAGGCATACCTGCAGTAGAGGACACCATACCTTTCTTGGTCTCTGACCAAGTATGAGATCGTTGTAATGAGGTCTTTGGGACCCAAATTTTAGTAATGCACGTAGGTCTAGTTCCTTTAGACAGGGGAGTTGGTGAGGTCCTTATTTTATTTTCTGTTGGAGGTCCTCTATGATGGCTTTCTCTGAGAGGCGGAATATTTGGGATAGGAAGGAAAGGTCCTTTGTTGGTATGGAAGGGAGGACTTTTGGACCGATAGTTTTTTAGAGGTGGTTTATTGGGTGTGGGAAGGATTGGCTTTTTCTGGTATGGATGAGAATTTGTGACTGCCTCATTGGATAATTAAGTGATGTCCTTATAGCAGTCTTTGAGCTCTATGGATAGTCTAACATTTTTAGTTGCCAAGAGGTCATTTCTGGTGTTCAAGCTCTCTATGGTTTCGTTCAAATGATTGACATGTTTCGTGAGATGCTTGACTCTTTCTATTAAGGATCTAGAATATTTGAAGAGATGAAATAATTTGTGAGTAAGGTGCGAAGAGGGAATAGTGAGGGGCTCATCAAAGTTTACCTCGTCATGAGATGAAGTTGGATCTTGATCCTCACTTGTGTTTGCCATCAGACAAACATTTGTTATTTCTTCTACCTCACTGTGGCCTACACTTGAATAACTATCACTCCATGTTGCCATCATTGCCTTATGGTTTTGCCGTTGAGGTCGACTGTTTCTCTTGTCTTTGTTTCTTCTCGCATGAGGGCATTCCTTCACAAGGTATTTTGAGCTGTCACTACTAAAACAAATAAATGGGTCAGATTCTTCTTGTATTAAGGCCTTACCTTTTGAGGATGCCTTTCTGTTTCGTCCATCCTTGATGTATTCTCGAAAGGTCGGATTTTTCTTGTATAATCTTCTGAACCCTCTAGCTATCATTGCCATTGTATATTCCTCATCATCATCTGGCTCAATGTCAGATTCGCGTACTGCCTTGAGGGCAATTCTCTTGGGTTCTGAGAGGTCATTCAATTGGATCTCATGGGCCAATAGTTTTCCAATGAGTTCCTCCAGCTTGAGGGCCTTGAGATCTTGAGCTTCTTCAATGGCTGTGACTTTTGGTCCCCATTTTCTTCTAGACAAGCATCGGAGGACCTTTCTAACTTGTTCCTCATTTGGGTAGGTTTTTCATAGTGATATGAGGTGGTTGGTGATGCTGCTGAATCTTTTGAACATCTCTTCAATAGTCTCATTTTCCTCCATTCTAAAGGCCTCATACTTTTGGATAAGGATATCTACTTTGGTGTCCTTGACTTGACTCGTGCCTTCATATGAGGTATTCAAATAATCTCAAACTTGTTTCGCAGTTTCACAGTTAGATACACGTTCAAAATCATTTGAATTTAAACTGCAATAAATCAAATTTAGGGCACGAGTATTTTTTTTTTCTCAATGGCTCCAGCTCTTTATTGGTCATTTTAGATCTTTTCTTTGGGACATCTTGACTGGCACTGTTCTTCTTCGTGGGAGTAGGATAATCTACCTTGGTAACTACAGTCCAGAGGTCCTCATCTTGGTCCTTGAGGAAGACCTCCATTTGTCTTTTCCACGACCTGTAGTTTTCTCCAGTGAGTAGTGAAGCTATCATCCATGAGCGTCCTTGAGGAGCTTCATTTGTGTTGATAGCAGCCATGATCTTTTCCACGAGTGGTTAAACTCTTGAATTTGTGGACCCACTCTGATACTAATTGAAATAACCCTAGAGGGGGGTGAATAAGGTTGTATAAAATTTCTGCAACTTAATCAACACAAAAGAGTTAATAGAACTTTTATAAACTGAATAATACTTCTTTATTGATGGAACTAAAGTGCAAGAGAAAGGAGGAGGTTACAACTCAGCACTATTGAGGATTGTGAGGTCCTCAACAGAGCTTACAAAGGCAGAAAACTTCAGAGGTGACTTCTGCAGTTGAGGCCTCACAGAAGAGGCGATTACAGATGAAAAATACACCTAAAGTGAGAACTCTATCTCACTTTAAAAAAACAGCCTTAGAGGCCCTCACCAAAATTCACTCACTGGTTACGACCTCACCACTTTTCCCAGTGGCTACAACTCAGAATATTTTCACACAAATATTCCAACAACTCAGAATTTTCTAACAAAAATTCCTACAACGATTTTCTTGGTTGGAAATCCGTAATGTTTAAAGATAATGACCACTCTATTTAAAGTTTGAGTCTCCAACGCTTGTTTGATGCTTTCCGAATGTGAGGATTGTTTCCATCTTGGGAGTAGATCCACAATCTTCCTATTTAGGCAAATGACTTTTTCTTTTAATTCTAGGGAAGATAAGGAATATTTATATAAAGGAAACTTCCCTGAATTTATATCTTCAAATTTGTCTTTCAATCAAAAGTATTGTGGTCGTTCTGGAGGTCCTCAGTGATGTGGCCGTTGAGGTCCTCAGAGTTGAACTGTGTTTCTTCATAATTTGTTAAAGAACTTTTTGTAGCAATGGGCATTCGACCTAGTTGTACGATTCTTGCTTAGGGTGCGACAGGGCTTGAGTTCAATTCTTGGAATGCACAAAAAAATATTATCAATGTATTTTTCTTGATAGTTTGATGTTTAGTCATTATGGTTTGTAGCATACATTTGCGGATAATTACTATTAAATTTAATATATAAGTTTGAGGGGGTATTTCATAGATCAGAAGTGAATAGTAGTTTACTTATTCATTATTCAAAATGAATAATTGTTGGTCATTTTTTATGTCGGTTGACATTATTTACAACAATCTATGTACGGTAATTGTATGAATGGTTGAATATTAGTAATTTTAACAACGAACAATGTTCACTTCGCTCGTTAAACATCCAGAAACAAGTCAATGATGAACAAATTTCGTCGGTGATGGTCGTAATGTGAATATTTATATTATTAGTTTCATCAACTACAACTAATTTGGTCGATAGTGACATACATTTCCTCGTTATTAAGGGATCAATAACGATGAACGAATGTGGTGGTTATTGTTCTTACTAAGGATAAACATTTTTCATGTCATCGTCAAAGACTTTCACGAATGATTAATTTATAAGAAATGAACATCGAACATTTGTTGGTCTTGCCTTTTAACCACGACATCAAGTGCTTTTAACTACCAATTTGTTCACCATTGAAGACTAAATTTCTAGTAATGACAGATGACGCTGCTTAGACGACGAATAAGAAGGTGAAAAAGGACGCCATCAAAATACGATGATCACGAGGAGAGAGCTCTATCAACCATTCAACTATGTTTGGAACTGAATGTGCTTCAGGAGGTTCTTGGCATGGAGACATCTGTGGACCTATGGAACAAGTTGGAACAACTCTACATGACGAAGAACATCGCCAACATAACCGCATGAAGGAACATCTCTATTCTTTTAAGATGGTTGAAGGTACTCATGGCCAAAAATATTTGAATGCATTTACTTCTGTTATTCATGATCTTGAGAGTATACCTAAAGATGACTTAACTAGATGAGGCTATTTTGCTCGTTGTATCATTTCCTGAATCCTACAAAACCTTTAAAGACATTGTGATTGTGATTAACTTTGTACTCATCTTTTTCATAGAAAAAGTTTTTTATGGTTATCGCCGTTTGTAAGAGTTTCTCTGAGTTCTTCGATTTCCCACGTAAATTGTTTGTCCTTTATTCAGTTATCATTGATTTCATGTGACTCGATCCTATACCGAATTTTCACATATTTCCCAACACGTGGTATCAGAGTAGGTTCAACCAAATTAAAGGGAGCAATTAGTTGTGAAATCCTGAGTGTCAGGGTGATGGTGACATGAGTGCTGGTTCGAGAAGTTCCAGGGCAAGATCATATTCAAGAAGGTGGGGACTGAGTCTACAAAGTCAAATTGCGACCGTTTAAACATATTGGGTGGAAGCTTCTGAGTATTAGCTGATTTTAGTTCAAGGTAGAGTTTGTTAAGAATATTGTGTTCTAAAATCTCCAATGTTAGCCACATGATTTATTTCCTAATTGTTAGGAAATTATTTAGGTTTCCTTATTATATTGGATTTCCTAATTATATTAGATTTGGTAAATTTTAATTGGAGTTGTGTGATCAATCTTTGTCTCCCTATATATTTCCAAGTTGTTGAAGATATTATGTGTCTCTCGTGGGAGAGCAGTGGATGTCTCGTGGAGAGAATCGTGGCATAAAGACTAAGGATTCTTCAAAGCGCCATCCTTGAAGGGGATTAGAGAGATACGAGCAGATGATTCACTAGGGTTTGAAGAGTTGTCATAGTGACAGTCTGAGTGATATTCTTCTCGTGTAATTTGGTCTACTGAGCTAGATATGAATCTCTCATATTGATCTCTTGAGAGATTAGAGTTCTATTGTTGTACGCTAACCTTGATAGTGGAGTTTATTTATGTTTGTGTTGTTTGTGGGTTTTTCTTCTAGTTCTTAGGATTTCTACGTTAAATCTTGTCTCTTTTGTTTATGTTATTTATGCATTATTTTTCTCAATGTGTGAAACATGAGATATGTTACCTAATTACGCTACAAGTCTGCTTTAACTGTTTTCTTCCTTCACATTTTAAAAAACAACTAAAGGGACTTCATATTTTTGTGTAATAATTTTAAGGACTCTATATTATGATAAATAATTGTGGGTAACGTTATTTTTTTATGTAAATATTTAGGGGGACATTCCGACCAATTTCCGGCCAAAAATGGCACGAAATAATGGGTTTGATGTTTAGGTGTGTTTAATATGTTAAGAGATTTGCTTGTATATGTTAGAGCTAACTATATAACTTCAATTTAAAACATGCTTAAACATAATTGACCAGAATGTCCCCCTAAATATTTACATCAAAAATAATGTCACCTCACAATTATTTATCATACTATATGACCCTTAAATTATTACACCAAAATATGATGTCCCTTTAGTCGTTTTTTGTTCATATTTTAGGCCATGTTCTTTTATACGGCTGACTGCGGTGTGGTGGAATTGTGGTAAATTGTGGTGGGTTTGGAAAAGTTGTGAGTTGTGGAAAGTTATGGGTTTTGGTTTTAATAATTAGGCACCGTTCTTTTATGCGTTAACGCACCCAAACGCAACGCAACTTACCACAACCTACTGCAACATACGCAACATAATGTAAATTATCATTACTTTTTAACTATTTCCATCGCAACTTAACGCAATCTACCGCAACTAATCGTAACGCAACGCACTAAAGAACGGGGCCATAGAATGTGTTAGAAAATGTGAAATTGTGGTGAGTTGTGGAAAGTTTAACTTTTAATAAAAAGATAAATTAAATTAGAAAAAATAGATTGTGGTGGGTTGTGGTAGATTGTGGTGGATTGGTTGGTTCTAGTGAAATATGACAAGTTGCGGTGAGGTGTGGTACCGCAACCAGCCAGTCGCATAAAAGAACAGGGCCTATAATTGAACATTAATGATCAAAATTTTTAAAGTTCAATTCACACGTAAATCAAAGTAACAACCTATATAGAATTTTAGGTATATAAGGCAATAGAAGTACTTGTTGGCCTTGTATTTGTTCAATTCATGTTTGCTCAGTAGATGTTCATCCTTTGGCCATATTACCATTTGGCAGGTGATTTATTCTTCTCAAATCTTGGTCAAAGTCGTTTCAAATAGAGGACCTCTCAAGTTTAATTTCAAAAATGCATCAGTGCTTGAAATTAGGACACAATGGCCAACATTCTAGTGTTGAAAACCGTAGGGAACAAGAGAAAGCAATATAGAAGATGCAGTGGTATGCTTAAAGGAGCAGAACCAATCAGAAAATGTACAAAAGCAGCAGGAGACAAGCCGAGAAGGTGAAATAGTGGAGGGAAGAAGAAGCACCAACAGTGCAAATAGATCATGTAATTTGTGACCCCCTGATTTCCATCAGGCAGGCTTGTTGTTGGTCTTGTCATCCATCTCCACTGACTTGCCCTCAAAGCTGCTGTTAACATTAGAGATGGACTGTTGATAAATTGGGTTGATCTTCATGCTCCTCTTCATCTCCATTGCGTGTCGGTCAGCCTGGAAGGCATGATATTCCCTGAGAGAGCAGCAATGCAGAGCACAAGTGAGGAGCAAGACAGTGGGCTGCGTGACCAGCTGGGCTACAAGGATGAGGCAGTCCAGCCTGATGAGAAACACGGCCTCCCTGATACCCCTGTGGGAATCCAGCATGGAGAGGCTCTGCTTCTCCCTCACAAACAGGGCGAAGAAGCTGAGGCCTTGGCTGGCAATGGAGGCCATCTGGAAAGACACCTCGCTCAAGAAGCAGCCCTGGGTCGATTTTGTCAGTCTGGAGAACAAACCCAGTAATGAGGAGGCAAGAGAGATGAAGGAGGAGATTAGGAGGGCCCAACCTAAGGATGTTGGGGGTGTTCGAACCAGGATGATTGGCGCAATGGAAGCCGATGCCAGGATGAACAGCAACAAGTTTAGACATGAAACTATCGCGTTTGGGATGGAGCACCTCTGGCTCTGTTTCGAGGACGAGCCCATTTTTGGACACTGACTGATTGATTGATTGATTCGGGAGGTTTTGGAATTTTGGTGTGGACACTGGAGTACTGGACAGCGGGGGAGTGGAATTTGAATGCTTTAAATAAAGTGACTAATTTTCTTCCTTTGTCTGGATAAACATATCCAACGGCTATTTGTTTAGGGACCCGCCACCTAATATAACGTTCGTTTCCCTACTTGGAGCAACTTCATAGGTAAATGAATCTGATTTGTTATTTATCAAAACGGATTAGAATTTTATCAAAATTTAAAGTTTATCAGTACCTTTTTCGCCTTAAAATGCTATTATTACATTTAAAAATATTAAGTTTTCCAATAGACTCTAAAACATACTTTTATTCACTAAAAAATGGAGTAAATTACATTTACCTTAGCTGACATTTGTAGTAATAATTTTTGCACACCCGCCATTTGTGAAATAATTTTCACCTTACCTGACATTAAGTGTTCATAAATTTAAATATCCTAAGATATTTTATAATTGATTTTTGTTGGATTTTCTAGTGTAACATTAAAAAGATAAATATGAATTGACTTTTTTACCCTTGATATTAATTCGTTTGACTTTCAATTAAATATGAATTGACGTTTTTACCCTTAATATTAATTCATATGACATTAACATGGGATCGGAGTGTTGAAGAAGAGGAGTGTGAGAGGTATCGACTGTTGGTGTTTTCTATTTGAAGTTTCGACACACCTTTTTCAATACAAAACAATGAAAGAGTCATTTAAGTCATTTCCTTCTCAATATTATAAGCAGCATGGTACATTCACATATTCATATAGGGGCATTATTGTATTTTCTCATTTTCGATGAAAAGTAACCGAATTTTGCCACTAAAAAACACTTTCACTTAATGTCAGGTAAGGTGAAAATTATTTCACAAATGTCGGGTGTGCAAAAATTATTACCACAAATGTCAGGTAGGGTAAATGTAATTTACTCCTAAAAAATGTACACAAACTTTATTTTTTATAAAACCACGAATATTGGGGTCTAGCTCATTATCCGATTGTAGTTACATTTTAACCTTAGATTTTAACCAAAACTTTTCCAATAGACACTGAAACTTACTTTTTTTATATAACCACAAATACAAATAATTAATTTTATAATTATAATATCATATATTGTTGAAAAGTTTTATTTTTTATGCCTAACTTTTGAGTTTATAAAGAAACTCCTGATAATATGCCTAAATGATTGTTTGCATAGCAAATGCATGGTAATTTTTTTATAATTAATAATTAATCTTATCTATCAAACAAAAATAGTGTACGTACAAAGCTATAATAAATATTCATTTAACAAAAAGTGGAACACTTAAAAATTAAAATAAATATGGGGCTAGCTAATAATTAGATAGTATGTTGCTTTATGGTCTCAACTTACTTGTACAAGTTGGAAAGAATTGATCAAAGCTGAGAGAAATTGGAAGAAATTGATATGAATTAGAAGAAATTAAAACTGTTTGATAGAGTTAGAAAGAGTTAAAATTTATTCTAATAGATATATAATTTGTAGAGAAGATATATAATTACTGTTTTTTTCTCTTACTTTTCTTGTAAATTAAAATTAAAATTAAAACCAATATTAAAGTAAAACTAAATTAAAACTAAAAGGATACTTAAAATTAAAACTAAAAATTAAATGAAAATTATAAAAGTCATGATATATCTAAGTTGTCAGCAAAAGAAAAATAGTAATAAACTAATATGAACAAAGTTACAAAAGTTCTAAGAACTGTCACCCTAAATGAGATTAACTTATATCATATGATATTTGATCTCTAAATTGGTTTATCGCATGTTTAATATGTTCAACAAACAACATAACTTCATATCTTTCTTGGGTAAGATGTTACCCTGGTGAGATTTTTATACCGTTTTGATAAACACGACTAAAATTATGCAGTGTACATGCTGCAATACTAACTTTAATATTGATTAAATTTCATTTGAGATATCCTATTATCCTATATCTTCCATGTTGTCTTTACAACTCCAAATGTTTCTAGCACAGTTGTTCTTAAAGAGGAAAGATGATAATTAAACTTTTCTTTAATCCCTTGAGGCAGATAACCTCTCTTAGAATCTCTTTTGAATTTCGGAATATGATATTGAACATTTGAACAATCTTATCTTTATAAGGTATTAGATATCAAGTTGTACAACGATATCCGGAATTGTCCATATAGCTAATATTTTCCTAGCCATATATAACAAATAAAAACAGGTTGAATGAAAGCAATGTTTTTTTTTTTTTTTTGCATGTGTAAATAAATAGAATTAATGGAGTACATGTATAAGATGTGAGAAATTAAATTTGGATCAGATAAAGGGAAAATTAAATTATCAAATAACTTAAAAATACCAAGTATTGACATTGTGAATTAAATTCTACAATTTTTTTCAATCAAAGTTTTATCTTTTATCAACTACACACAATTACATAAAATTTTGGAATATTAGATTTTAACAATCACAACAAGAAAAATATGTTTGGGAAACAAATTTAGAGTAATTTAGGCAACAAAAAAAAATATTATTGAGTTAATTTAAAATAAGGCAACCATGGAGCTTTCTGTCCGGAATTTGGATAACTGATGTTCCGGAACCAATTATGGAAAGGGCATCAGAGGATATGTATCGCTTTATCAATGAGACTCTAATATAACTTCCCCCTCCGTTTATCAAAAAAAATAGGGCAACCAAATAATTTAGTGGTTAAATACATTATATATGGCAATAAAATATTTTTTATTGCAATTGATATAGATTGGGCAACAATTTAAAGAAAAATGGTTGCCAAAAATTCCTAAGGCAACAAAAAAATTTGGTTGCACAACACAACTAAATTGTGCTACCATTTTTACTAATTTGTTGCCCGGACTTTGAGTTTCAAGGATAAAACTACCAAATCGTGACAATTTATTTTTGTAGCACTATGTTAAAGGGCAACAAAAATTGGACTAAGGCAACAAATTTTTTTGTTGCCCAAAGTAATTTTTCTTGTTGTGAATCCCTACTTTGAGCTTTTGTATGCCAATAATCCCTACATTTTTTATTTCTTTAATTCATGCCCATATTGTTTTTTTTTCATTCTTGCCTCCAGAAATGTTATGAAGTCTACCTAGTAAAAGAATTTTAAAAATCTAAGCATTATTATGATTCTTTTTAAGGAATAAAAGTGAAAAAAAATCGTTAAAATGAAAAAAAAAATCAAAACAATAGAATCTTTCTAAAAAAATATCTCTGGCAAAACGCAATTCGTCGATTTCAATCCAAGGTGCACATGGGACAAATGTTGCAAATTCATTACAAATCGTTGGAAAGTGATGTGCAATGTTTTGAATCAAATGCAAGTCAAACTTTATGATATTTTAGGTGTACACTCGGTGGTGTCCTACTATAATACGATTTTTATTTTTCTTGGACCGCCAAAAGACAAAAACAAAGTAGTGATTATTAGCGTACAAAAGCTGAAAGTATGGATTATTAGAATCTAATTTTCCTAAAATTTAACAAATATTGAAAAATATTACTAATTAGTAAATTGAAATAACCCTAAAGGGAGGGTGAATGGGGTTATGAAACTCTCTGCACAGTAGATTCACTAATAAAGGACGTTAGTGTCTTAATCTGTTCAGATTAAGATCCAAAACAGTTCAATAAGAAATTTCAGAATAAAGGACAATAAGTGGAATCTGAATAACCTCCTTTATTTTAGTAGAATAGAATACGATTGAAACAACCTAAGGTAAACATCCTTAGGTTTACAGAGAGCCAAGCGCCTTTCAATGGACGCTTTAAGGTTTCTGGAAATACACTTCACCAAACACAGTTTTGGTGAAACTTCAACTCGATCCTAAATCCTTCAAGGATTCGATTACAAGAGCCTATCACAATTCTAGATCCGTTAAGAATTTGAAAGCGCTCAAACACAAATCACTCACAAACACTTTTTCTTTCTGATCGAAGAAAGAAAACAATCAAAACAAGAACAAAATATCTCTGTTTTGAACACCCGATTTCTTCCGTGGAATCGATTTATAGAGTTTGTTCATTCTTGATGGACGAAGCCGTTGAGATCTGATCTTGATCAGATTCTTTCCTTCTTTGCGATTTCCAGTCTCCAACAATAAAGCATAATTGATAAATGATATGGTACTCCAACAATAAAGCATAAACCAAAAAACATGTAGTTAGTAAATTAGGTTAAATTTAACTCAACGTCCAAAAAGAACGAGGCTACAATATGTATAATTTTGAACACTGAAATAGTGAGACTGGAATATTATATGGTACTCCAACAATAAAGCATAATTGATAAATGATAGGTGTGATAAATATTAATACTTTTGAATACGTTGGTAATTTTTGGTAAGTTTATTTAAGTTTAGATAACTTTTGGTAAATTTATATAAATTTAGGTATGATTTTGAAAAAAAATTGATGTTTTTACATAATATTACATATATGTGAATTATATTTCAAAATGTGAAAACAAAGAAAGATTTAGAGATATTCTAACTTTAGTTATTTATTGTTATTGTTTTTTTACTTTTAAAATTTTTAATTTTTAGTTTTAGTTAAAATTTCAATTATTTTATTAATTATTGTATTATTTAATATATTTTTAAACTTTTTTGTTATTTATTTATATATTAGTTTATTTTTTTATTTTATTTTTGATTACTTATTTTTAAAATTTAATTCTTATATTATTTAATTTCGCACTTTTCCCCTTTTATTATTTTAAATTTTATTATTTTAATATTTTGAATTTTGAAGTTTCTTTTTCCAATTTTTTGAATTTTGAATTATATGTTTTTTTTATTTTAATTTTTTATTCTTAGTTTTAGTTTTAATTTTTTTACTTTTCAATTTTATTTAATTTCTTTATTTTCGTTGTTAATTTTAAATTTTAAATTTATAAATTTTAAAAATATCAATAATTAATAAAAATAAAAAATCACAAAACATATGACTTACAAAGTTAAATTTTGAAAATTATGAAATTGAAAAAAGAAAAATTTTTATATTAAAATTTGAAAAATTTTAACATTTGAACATTTAAATTAATAAATTTAAAAATTTAAAACTGTAACACCCCGTAAAATGCTATTGTGTTACCGTTGAAATTTCTGACGTGCGTTACTTTCCGTTTGTTTATATGAGTTGTTATCACACAGAGCTATTAGGAACGCGAGTGAGTTCGTTAGAATTTTTAGAGTCTTAAAAATATTAGTTAGAGACTTTTTGGGTATCGGTTAAAATTAATTGGGATCAGTTTGTAAAAACTGTTTAAGGAAAGGTGTTGTTTTAGAAAAAAGATTAATTTTGGAAGGGTATTACTAACACCTAGGTTTAATTTGTACTAATTTTACCCTAATTTCTCTCTCTATAAATACCCTATTTGAATCCATACCCAATAAACAAATACCCTAAAATTCTTCATCAGCCGCAATTCCATATTTTATTCTCTCTCTCTCCTTTCTCTCTCCTTCCCCCCCCCCCGTTCTCTTCCTTCTTCTTCCTCGGTGTTCAACCCCGACGCAACACCACCCAAGCCACCACCCATGCAACCACCATCAACCACCCTCCTTCCACCCTCTGCTCACCGGCGACCACCACTACACCTTTTCCAACTACCACCGGACCCCCGTCGGTTTGTTCCGCTGCCCAGAACCACCCCAGAACACTGTCGGAGAACAGCGGACGAACACCAGCGAGGCTCACGCGGAAGAGTTTTGGGCGTCGGATAAGGTCTCCTTGCGTCGAAGAAGGGTTTAAGCTCTCAAGATTTGCAGATCTAAAATCTTCTGAGCATTTTCCATCTCTCTTTCTCTCGTTCTTGTTTGTGGGGAATGACTGAAGGAGGGCTGAACTTTGGCGGAAATAAGGGTTTCATAGCCCAGCAAAGCGTAACATTTAAAAAAAAAAATGAAATGACCGAGCGACGGACTAAATCCGCCGCAAGTCCGTCGCAAAGTCAGGTTTTATGGCCAAATCAGCGATATTTTATCGTGGGTCAGGGCGACGGATATTTCCGTCGTAAAATCCGTCGCTAAAACGCAAGATTTTAGTAGTGAACGCACCACCACGCACCATCATCAACCATCATCAAACCACCCTCCTTCCTCCCCCATTTCGACGCCGGCCGAGACCCCGCCCTTTTCCGACCACCACGCCACCTCCACCGACCACCGTCGCCATCACTGGAATCGCCGTTGGAAACCACCGGACGTGACTGCTGCTGTTGCTGCGACTGTCAGTTTTGCTGCGGTGTTCGACTCCGACCAACACCTCGACCCCGACGACTCCGGCCACTTTCTGACGACCACTTCGACGCACCAGCCGCCGCCGACACCATCGAAGCTCCGGTTGCCGGGTGTTTTGTAAACCCTAAATCCTTTCTAAATGTTTTGGTTTTATTCACTGTTTCATTAATGTATAATATATTTTTTTGTTGTTTTTATTATTATTATTATTATTATTAAGTGTTCGTATTATTTTTTTAAGTTTCATATTATAATATTAGGTTTTCATATTAATATTATGTTTTCATATTATTATTACTAAGTTTCATGTTATTACTACTAATAAGTTCATATTATAAGTTATTATTAAGTTCATAATTTTATTACTTGGTTTCGTAATTTTATTACTTAGTTTCGTAATTTTATTATTTATTTTTCTTAAGTTATTGAGGTTCGTATTATTATTATTATTGTTAAGTTTCCATAAGTTATAAAGTTTCGTGTTATCATTATTATAAGGTTTTAGGTTATTATTATTATTATTATTATTATTATTATTATTATTATTATTATTATTATAAAGTTCGTATTATTATGATTATTATAAAGTTTCCGAAAGTTTCATATTATTAGTATTAAAAGTTTCACATTATTAGTATCAAAGTTTCATATGTCTTAGCATTAAAGTTTCATATACTTTGGTATTAAAGTTTTATAAAGTTTTCATGTTGTTATGTTGTAATATGAATATTATGTTCCAAAAACCCTACGTAATGTTATTATTAAAGTATTAGTATCGGGTTATGGTTTTAAATGTGTTGTTCTGATTTTATTATTTTACCTTTAGAAAATGTGTGTTGTGATGTTAGTGTTTCCATAATAGTTATGCTCAATACATGGCTAATTAAAGGCTAAGGTTGGGATATGGTAGGATTCGTGCGTAACTAATTATCGTAGAGTTTTGATTTTAGAAGTATATTCGAATTCTAGGTCCGAGCGAGACGACGCGATAGTTAGCTCCCGTGTGTAAGTGATTGCAGTAAAGAGAAGTTGTTCAGGTAATGTCTATGTCCTAATTCCCTTTGGGATGCTCTTTTATATGTTTTGTGATTTTAATCTGATTTATGAAGCTTACATCCCGCACGGGGACTTTCTCTAAAGTTAGACTGTCTGATTTGGATATCTGTGAGTTGCTTTTCTGAGTTGAGTAAAACGTGACAGTCTTCTAAACTCTGAATTTTATTCCGTTGATTTTGGAAACTGGGTTGAGTTTTGTTTGAAGTCTGACGTCTGATAATTCATAAGATACTAATAATCAAAGTAAAACCATAAGCGGGTTGCGGGTAACGTCCCTTAGACCAGGATCTGTTCCTGCAGGGGAGTTATCAAGAGATCGGGGAGTCCCGATATTATTTCTGAGATTGTGCACACATCTGATTCTGTTTTTGGGACTGGCCATCCATTCTGATTCTGAGGATCTGAGATCCTATTCTGATTCTGATATTCTGGGGATAGGCAAATCTCGCCCGCATAATAAAATTCTGATATGTTTTCTGAGGAAAAGTTTACTTTATTTCTGATTTCTGATTACTATGGTTTCTGATTTCTGATTTCTGATTTCTGATTCTGAGTTTAAAAAGGGTAATTGTGGTTTTAGAACATTGTGTTTTTCTGAGTTGGAATTTGGTACTGTTGGTTTATAAGTTTTGTTATTTCTGAACTCTGGTTACTACTGAGTTGGGATTCAAATGAGTTGCGAAAGGGTTTGACTTGTTCCCCTCCCCTAAATGAATTGAAATGAATTTGAATATGTTTGACAGTTAGGGGTAGACATTATTGAGGTTTCCCCTCTCATGTTGTGAATGTTTTGTTTTCAGGTGAAGATAAATTATGTGATGGGAACGGGCAATAGAAGTGAGAACGTTGGAGTTAGCCGTTTGAGAATAAAGTTTAGTTTATGTTTAGACTTGAAGTTTGGTTAATGTTGAGTTTTTGTTGATCTAGAATTCGAAGTTCTTTTCGTTGTTAAATTGAAGTAAACAATTCTCGATCAGTTGTTAGTTTTTCTTTTGCCTTGTATCTCTTCGGAGGTACGGCAGTAACGCCCAAGTTAATAAAAAGTAAAAAAAAATGAGTCTTCCGCTGTTAATGTTAGTCAACGTTTGGCTTTGACCGTTAAGTTTAGAATTGAAATTTCGGGACGTTACAAAAACTATAAACAAAAATTTCAAAATTTAAAAAAATTTAAAAACTAAAATAATTAAAAAATTAAAAAATTAAATATAAAAAACAAAAAGATTAAAAGTAAAATGTTAAATATTAAAAAAATAAAATAATTAATAATTAATAATTAAAAAAATAAAAAATAATTTCTCAAATTTAAACCTTTGTATTTTGGTATGTTTTATATGTTTGGATAAGTTTCTGTAAATTTTAATAAAGTTTATAACTTTGTACAAAATTTTGATAAACTTAAATAAATACTAATAAATATTACTCGAGGTTATTTATCACCCAAATTTACGGGCCAGTAGTAGGGATGGCAATGGGACCCGCCAAATTATTTTAGACCCAAACCAGCCCCGAGACCCGGTGGGTCCCAAAACTTTGGACCCGGAGCCGGATTCACTGGGTCTATGGGTTCACGAGTCCTTATTGGTTCCAACATTCTTATGTATTTTTTTACTAGATTTATCAATTTTTCAGGTTAATTTTATACATACGCAATTGTATAATAATGATTATTCTATTTAAATAAACAAATTTTCAACACAATAAAAACATCTAATTCATTCTGCAAGGCTATGAGCAAAATTCAACATAAAAACATTACAAAAATCATTCACATATTAACTCTAAGAATGCAACTATGCAATTTAAAATGCACAAAAAAAATCACGAAGTTCATGATTATCGCACTATACAACTATAAGAATACAAATACACTAGGGTTTTTATTTAATATATATATGTATATATATATTAAATTTGACGGGTCCATGGGTAAGGTCCATGGGTTCGTGCCTAGACCCGGACCCGTACCTGCCATTTTTTTTTGGACCCGGACCCAATGGGTACAATTTTTTTGGATCCAGACCTGCCTAAATGAGGTGGATCCGAAAGGGTTTGAGGCGGATCTAGAACCCATTGTCATCCCTAACCACTAGTTGTTGAAATGATGGATTCTGCCAAGACGTGATGCAGAAACTATGCTTAGTCAAAAATGGTAAGCCGATTGGGAAAATGTATCTCATCATATCATAATAAAAAAAAAAAGACAGAAACAGAGAAAAAAAAAATATTTTGTTTCGGTGGATGCACCAGCTATTATTCAATTATTCAATTATTCATAATGTACATACGTTGACGAATCCTCTATAAATTCAGGAAATACCTATGGAAATCTCATATCGATCCACATCACATTATCTCAAAGTATTGACTACGTACACATTTTGCTCATACAAACCAAATTGTTGAAATGGCGAGGATTTCCAGCAAGTTCCTCATTGCCATCTTCGTGGTGGCTCTTTTTCTAGCTGCTGTCTCAGGTATTTCCTTTCCATGTCCTCATGCGTGTCTCATTACTTGCTCTTGTTGATCAACTAAAAACATTTACAATCGATATCGCCTTTCTGTAAAACAAGATAATGATCACCACCTTAATTAATATTGTTAATAGATGGTTAATTTGATTGATTGATTGAACAGTTCCAGGGATGGCGCAAAGAGAATGCAAGAAGGTGGGTGAAATGTGCGGAGGATTCGCAGGGTTTCAGTGTTGTCAAGGACTCACATGCAAGCTTGACGGAACTTACCCCGACGCTGCTGGAACTTGCATACGCTCATACTAAAACTTCATTTAATCACTCACCGCTCACCAGCATTTCGTATCTTTAATTACTACCAAATGTTGTATCTGCAGCGATAAGAAATAATACTCCACCTTATTTATCCACTAATTCTGCTTCTTAATTGGGTTACTGCTTCCAGTTTCTTCAATATATTAGTTGACAAATGATTAATGTAAATTTGACTTGTGAACAAAATTTACTCAATTAACAAATCAAGCTTAACTAAAACTTTGACTTGCTTCAGGCCTTGATTATTGCATAAACGAGCATTAAATTAAGGTCATTAAGACATTACCACATGAATATCAAAGTAGTATCTTCAACAAAGTTGGCAAATCAGACAAGAAATCGGTTCCATTTCTGTACTACTCTCTCCGTTCCATATTAATTGTCGTATTTGGAAATCGTGCAGTGAAACTTCAAGAATTTTGACCATAAATTTCTCAATATATATACAATGAGTTGCTATATAAAATTATCACCATAAGATTCGTAACGAAAAATACTATCATAAAAGTATAATATTGTCATTGTTTATCATATATTATTTAAGAAATTATTAATGAAAGAGAGATATTAGATACCGTGAATGTCAAAATTATGACAATTAATATGGAACAGATGGAGTATTAAATTGCATGGTGTTTCGGTCAAAAAATGAAAATGCATGCTGGTAAATGAAAGTGATAAATGTGTGTTGAATCATGTTGATTATTAATCATCTGCTTAAATTTGATTTAAATTACATTTAAATATATTTGATTATATTACTATAAATATATATTTCATTACTTTGAGCATTATGACCACTCATAAACCATATAAAAGTAATTTCATGTTTATATTTTTAATAAATTCAGAATTATACACATAATATGCATTTCTTGGTTATTATTTACATTTTTCGATGTAACTAATAATTATTATGATCTTATAATTAATAAATATATATAATGACTAAAACTATTATTTGAAAAATTATTAAAACACAAAATATATACTATATGATAATTATTAATTATCTTAATTCTAGAGACACTATGCAAATGAAAAAAAACCAATTTACTCATTCAATAATTACCATCATTGCACCCTGCATGTACCCATTTGTTGTTCCTTCAAATAAATTTCAAGTCAAAATCGCCACAAATTGTACCAGGGTTTTTTGCTTTTTGGACCCCGAACTTTGAGGATATTTATTTTCTGGGCCCCACATTTCAAAGTTTATATTTTGGACCCTGTACTTTGTCTCCGATAACAATATGGACACTATACTTTGTCTCTGGCAGCAATATGGACCCCCATATTTCAAAGACATTATCGATTTTTTTTTCTTTCGAAAATTTTCCAGCCGCAACTTCTTCTTCCTCTTCTTGCACGATTTCCAACCCCCATATGAGCATAAATTTGCCAAAAAAGTTATCAAAATTTACCAAAATTTAACTTTTACCTTACTGTTTATTACCCATAAATTTTAGACACCCTTAACTGTCAAAGTCTGGTCAATTTCAAAACAACAGTCAAAAGAAGGAAAAAATGATAAAAGGTCATATCGGGAAGTTTAGGCAACAATTAGGTCATCGCCGGAATCAAACATAACTTTGGGCCACATTTTTTGGGTCCACAAACTATAAGGTCCAAAATATAAAAAATTTGAAATATGGGGGTCCAGAAAATAAATACCCCCAAAGTTCAAGGTCCAAAAAGCAAAAAAAACCCAATTGTACCATACTCCAACAGATGTTCTACTTGTTTTTTCATTTAAGCTTTCGACCGAACAATGAAGATTTACTCAGCAAAAGAAGGAAATTAGGGTAAAAAGATATGGAAGAAGGAAGAATAAAATGGCCAAGAAAAGAGTTAAGAAAAAAATAAAAATACAATAATTTTTTTGAAAAAATAAATGAAACTAACAATAGGAAATTAAATATAATGGGAATAATAATAATAATAATAATAGTAATAATAATAATAGTAATAACAATAATAATAAATGAGATGCAAAAAATTTAAATAAAAATCATACAGTAGGGCTGCAATTTATTAGGTGCTCCTGGAACATGTGCTCCAAATTCTACAATTGTTCACCCGCATGTATTAGGTTGTTCCCTCTAATTATTATAATTGTTCACTAGAATTCAAATGATTGTCCACTCACAAATATCTAGAGCACATGCTCCGGGTGCATCTAATATATTTCCGTAGGACTTCGAAAATTTTAACGTATTTGGAAGAAGCAAAACTCAAAGCTATTTCACAAATGAAATGAAAAGAGACGTTACCTGAACTGTAAGGGTCAATATTTATAATTGACTGCCTACCATTTTCTCCCTCGGTTTCATATTGATTGTCATTTTTTAAAATTGTATAGTCAAATTTTAAAAATTTGCTAAGAAATTTTCAAATGTGACAATCGGTATAATTCGAATGGATTTCGGGTTAGACATTTTTGTCATTTTACTTATTTCGTTGTCCTTAGCTAGTGTGGGGGTTATAAAAGGAAGTTTGATTGCTTTGTTGTTTCAGCAAAAATTATTGCAAATTAATTTCTTTTCATTCTTACCAAATTTTCTTAATTGGTGTATGTTTAAAAATTTTTTTTTCAAAGTTTTCATTGATCAATTAACTATTCAACAATAAGTGTGAATCATGTGAATACTATTTATGTAAGGTATGATAATCAGTAAGGATTTTGTAAAATTTTATCTTTTCATTTTTGTCTGTTAAATATGTTATCTGTGATCGTGTGTAAATATGTTATATGTGATTGTCTTAAATTTTTATTAGGTTTAAACTAAATATAAAATTCAAAAGTTTTTATTCTAATAAGGCTATTTGATATTTGATTCAATTAAGAGTAGTTAGATGATGAACACTAAATGGTAAATTTACAAAATATAAATATCTAAATTTCTTAAAATTTAATATATTCAAACTTAAGTTATTGTTGTATGATTCAAACTTAAACCCTAAATATTCCTTGCAACATTTTTTTTTATTTTGAATTAACACACCCTTAAATTATTGTATGTTTTGAACATTCGTAGTCAGTGAGTTAATTGGTTAACTTTGTTAAAAAACATGTCTCTAAATGCAAATTCAACCCTGTTATTGAGAACAAAGTGCAAAAGTTCTGCATTTTGTTTGTCAGGTGGGTGAGAAACAAGCTTGTAGGTAGTGTTAGATCAAACATACCAACAACTCAAGTGAGGCCAACAACAAGGAACTCAACAATTGAGCTACACTTGTCTTGATCTAGAGAATCGTATATATATAGGCATGTTTTGTAGCCAGTAAATACCAACCAATTATTCAAGTGTAGGTGGTTGGTTAGTATTTACTGGCTTGCAAAACATGCCCATACCTGCTTCTCTGGACCAAGGTAAGTACAACTCAACTGTTGAGTACTTGAGTTCCTTGGTGTTTGCCTCACTTCAGTTGTTGGCATGTCTAATCCAACGCCACCTGCAAGTTTGTTTCTTGCCCACGTGATGAACAAAACACAGAACTTTTGCACTTTGTTCTTAATAACTGGGTTGAATGTGCATTTAGAGACATGCGTTTAATAATAAAGTTAACCAATTAACTCGTTGACTACGTATTCCTAAATCATACACTAACTTAAGTCTAAGCTAACTCAAAATACAAAAAAGTATGTATCAAGGAATGTCTCTAAACCCTAAACTCTAAAAACAAATTTGGTTGCTTTTCTCATAATTTAGCCCAAACTTTTCTTTGTTTTCACGTGATGTTATGAGAAAAGTTTATGTCAAGTTATGAGAAAAGCATCCAAATTTGTTTTTGTTTATTTTTACCGTGATGTTATGAGAAAACCCTAAACCCGCCCCTAAACCCTAATCCCTGAAACGCTAAAACAAATTTGGTCGCTTTTCTCGTAACTTAACCCAAACTTTTCTTTATTTTTACGTGATGTTATGAGAAAAGTTTAGGTACTTTATATTATGAGAAAAACATCTAAATTTATTTTTATTTAGTTTTATTTTGATGTTATGAGAAAACGCTAAACCTTAATCCCTAAAATACAAAAAAAAAAACAAATTTGGTTGCTCTTCTCATAACTTAACTTAAACTTTTGTTTATTTTCACATGATGTTATGAATTAAAAAGGTTTGGATTAAGTTATGAGAAAATCATCCAAATTTTTTTTACCGTGATGTTATAAGAAAACTCTAAACTCTAAACCCTACCCTAAACAACAATAATATCAATACATATAACAACAGCAAAAAACATAAAAAAAATCCATGATACTATATTTTAATAACAACAACAATTATAATACCTATATTAACAACAATAACAACAACAATCACGTATAATATTAATAATAATAATAAAAAAATAATAATAACAATAATAATAATATTAACAATAACAATAACATTAATAAATTAATTATAAAAATATGAAAAATAATAGCAATATTAACAAGTAATAATAATATTAACAAATAATATCAATCATAATATTAATAACAAATAATAACAAATAATAATATTAACAATAAATATTAAAAATTAACAATAATAGTAGTAATATTTATAATTAATAATAATATTAACCCAAAATTGAAATTCAAAAAAAATACGGAAAAAAGCGTAGGGGCCGTACCTGGATCGCGGTCGGACCACGGTCTTGTAACTTGGGTTAGTCAGAAAAATGGAGGGCTTAACAGAGTTATTTGGCTTGGAAAGGCGTTTTTCCCTCCGTCTGCCACGCCAGCCCAAATACTAGTTCACTACCCCTTTGGTTACCATTGGTATAATAATCTCACATAGATATAAGGGTCAGAGATATTGTTGTCAAATAGTAAATGTCTGTATATTATAATCCAATTCCCCCAAAAATTGGTATATTAACATCCAATATTCCATTAAAAAATATCAAAAAGTACACAATGTGAGTATATTTTATTTTTGTGATTATAAATTGGAATGGTATATGTCAGTATTTGCATAAAATTTTGGCTGAAGTATAAAGATCCAAAAAAATAGATCTGGATATTAAACTTTTAGAACCCCTTCTGAATCTTCTCATTCAACAGCAAAGAAGGATACAAACTACCAAGGATATTGTTTTCAAAGGAAACAACAAATTTGTCAATCTCTCTTAAACATTCAACTTTTAAAGCCAAAATTGATTGTTCACCCGAACAGTAGGTAATAGATAAATGTTATAAAGGTGAGCCAAGGAAAATATTAATTCAAAAATATTAGAGCTCGAAATATTTATGTTACAATTACTTAAAAGGGGTGGTTCGGACAAGCAAAATTTTCAGTAGAAATAAATATAATTTATACAACAATCGGTAAAACATGTAATTTGGATTATGGAGTTCACCAAGGAAGAATAGGACAAATCTAAGAAGATACAAATTTGTATAATAATCATTGTATGATCTTAGGAATAGGTAGCTACGTACATTGAATGCGCATTAATAATATAGCCTCAAGTTATGGATCTAGTCCCGGAAGTTGCAAATTAAAGAGACTAGGATGTGAATATGTGATCACCCCATACGTCATGCAATTCAATATACGAGTCAGCTATTTACAAAGTTCAGTGCTCGTGTAAATTATATGGCTAATTAATTTGGGATTATAAATGTTAGGATGTTGTCGCAACATATCGAATATGCCTTTAAGAATTGTCTCGCATGTCGCTTATCTTATCTTTTCCTGACGTGCATGTGTGATTGTTGTGGGTCAGGGTCAGATTTCACCGAGTTTTAGGACGACGCTATTTTGGGCATTGACCTGACTAAATTATACTACCTCCATCTTAAAATTAGCGCTGTCAAAAATTTGGATCCAAATAAATTCGAGTCAGACAAGTTTGGACAATGTCAAAATTCAAATGAGAAATTTATGTCCGGACCCGGTTTTTATTTCGGGTCGAACCGGGTCGGACAATTCGGACGAAGCAAAAATCGAGTTCGAACAATAGAAAAAAGAGAAATTTTATGTCCGAATATTCGGTCAATTCAGTCAATATCAAAATTCAGACGAAAAATCTATGTCCCGACCCAATTTTTTCCGGGTCGGACAATTCGGGTAATTCGGGTCGGATGAAATTTTGCGTGCCTTACTTAAAATGTTTGTTAGTTGATTAAATTTTGACCACGATATTTTAATAAAAATTACATTAACAATAATTCCATATCGTAACTCATTATAATTTGAAAATAATGAACAATAAAAATTTTATCAAATGACAAATATTTTAAGACGGATGTAGTAAGTTATAACATACGAACATACATGACATTTGTTAATTAAGGATAATAGTGATGGTAGGATCATCTCTGTAAGACGTGGAGGTTCTTGAGTTCAATATCCATTGGCTCATTGCAAGCATTTTGGTTTTATCTTTGAGTTCTTTGATAAATATTAGGATCATGATTGGTTCGACATTCCCTTCCAGAACTTCGGCCCCTTTTGAATCCTTGACATAAAATGTTACCTTGGTCTTGAACCTTGATTCGTGATTATCCATCGTATGCAAACTTCAAATAAAATTGATTTGCTTTGAGTTTGATAAGTTGATCACACTACTAACAAAAATCCTTTTTTAACAATGATTTTCGGTAACGATGACTTCCTAAAATGGTAACAATTAGGGATGTCTTTCCTGTCGTTGCGATAAAGGAATAGGACAAGTGAGTCATGGTGTTGATTCATTCTCTTTCAACCAAATATACCTCTCTAGTTTTGGTCTCGAGTATTTCTAGAGTTGACACTGGAACTCTGAAACTACCTTCTTAGAGTTTCCTTGGCAGAGTTTTATCCATTCATTATTATTATTTGTTATAAATTTTTGGATGTCCAAATATTAGGTTTAAGTTGTATAATTTTTAGGCCATGTTCTCTTTTATACGGCTGGCTGGTTACGGTGCCACAATATACCGTACTTTGCCAGAACCCACCACAACATACCAATCCACCATAATTTACCACAACCCACCACAATCAACTTTTTCACATTTACCAATACAATTTACATTTATAAAAAAAATAAAATCCTCCACAACTTATCAATAACCTACCACAATTCACCACAATTCACCACAATTCCACCACACCGCACCGCGCCATACCGCAACTAGCCGTATAAAAGAACAGGGCAATACATGTTGTATCCATAATGTGATTTATGATGTTGCTTGTTTTTAGTAGTACTATATTTAATTATACAGACTATGTTTTGTGGTTATGTGATAAAGATGACAAATGACATATTATTTTCTATAGATATAAGATGATGATGGTTTAAGTGTATAGTTTATAGATTAATTATGTATTATTTAAGTATGTGCGCATGATTAAGTTTAAGTTTTGCTACAAGAAAAGAAATGTATATTTTATGTACATTTAAATGATTATAAGTTCATGGCTATATGTTAATGTAGATGGATTTAACCAGGTTTAAAACTGACTAAGTATTTGATTATGAATCCATGATTATTTATTTGAACGTAGTCATGAAGAGAATATATATATGTTAATGTAAATGTTTATTCATATTATAAGTTAATAATATTCTCTGTAAAATGGTCATTAAGATCATGGAGGAATGTATTCTCATTTTTGTTGCCAATTAAAAGTAAGTTGTAATTAATATTTTAATTACATGTTTATAGAAAAAGTTTAATCTGTAATAGTTTAATTACACATAAGATGGAGAGTCTTAGATTCCGTGAGTGTACAAGTAGGAATTTATTCTCTATGTGAACTTAATAAAAGTTTATATTAAATTTAAGATGTAATAGTTTAATTATATGTTAAGATTCAAGTTAAGAGTATTACAAATTTTTGTAAGTCTCTGGAGCCCATTATTTGAGATTTATAAAAGTATATAATATTAAAGTTTACAAGTTTTTATTTATGGATCCATTATTAAGCATGGTTTAGTGTGAGATTTTATCTTGAGAGTCTATAATATTGATTGCTTATAAGAGCCTACGATATGATAGTTTAATCATATTGATTGCTAAAACCCACAATATTGATTGCTAAAATGCTTATAACATGAAAGTTCAAGTTATATTGATTGCAAAGTACCTACAGTATGATGGTTTAATCATATTTGATTGCAAGAATAAAATATCTTAATTAGTATCGAACTATAGTACAACAGTTTAGTTGTATGTATATAGGGTCGATGTATTTAAGTATTATAGTTTAATTTTAAGTGTTATTAAGCATGATTGCCTAGTTTAATAATGATCATGTAAAGATGTCGATTATATCTAGTGATTCTTGTTAGTCAAGGATGAAGTAAGTTATTATCTTCAAGATGTTAAAGCAACCTCGATTTAAAGGACTAAACAAGGACTTGGTGATATTATTTTATAATATTATCAAGGGCGATGGGAATAAGCCCAAATTTAACAATTATTAGTAACGGTGCCCCTACTTGATACTTGACTTAAAGTCAAGCTCAAGGTGGGTGATTCCATTATATAGTGGTTGGAATTGAAGCACAAACTTGAACCGTTCTAGGTAAAAAAGTGCTTGACTAGTTGTAATGATAAAAGGATGAATTGTTATACTTTTAATAGATTATACACGTTTTGGGTGAGTGCTCACTTATAGGAGCGTACGGGTGCAGTCTACCTATGTAATGTGAGGCGTAGCCGCCTCAAAGGGCTATTGGACTTAGCTCTATACGCTCACGAGAGTATAATACTTCACTATTTTTGAGCTTACTGTCATCCATATAATACTTCACTATAAATGAGCACTCACCCAAGCTTACTGTCATCCTAAGTGTATTGAAGAGAGTGAGAATTTGAAGATAGCATTAGATGAAGTTAATCAAGAGGTAGTTATCACAGTGGTGGTCAATCCAACTACAGAATCTGAAGGATCAGCCACTGTTGAGAAAAGAATATCAAGACTAGCTTCAAACATTGGAAACGATATTGGGGTTAGATTTTTGAACAAACACATTGATCTGTCATGCAATTTTGAAGAGGAAGTGGAAAAGAACAAAGGAGAAAGACCTAGGGGAAGGAAGAAGAAGAGCAACAACAGAAGGACAACTTGAAGGAGGTACTAGAATGAGGATTGGGGTGTGGAATGTCAGGGGAGTGGGTGCTGGGGAAAAGAAGAAATACGTTAGAAACTTGGTGAACAAGGATCACTTATAGGTGGTGGGGCTTGTAGAGACGAAGCATGCTACATTCAATCATTGGGGAGTAAAGCGTTGTTGGGGGAATGGGGATGTTGAATGGTGTGATATTCCGGCACAAGGAAGATCAGGAGGCCTCATTGTTATGTGGGATAGTAATGAGTTTGCCTGTGGTAACAAAGTAAAGGGGCAGAGATGGATTTGCTTGGAAGGCAAGTTAGTAGGTGATGATGTCGAATGTGCAATATGTTTTGTGTACGCACCAAATGAGCATCAGCTGAGGATTGAGTTGTGGAATCAATTGAGACAACTCAAGGATGGGATTCAAGTTCCTATTGTAATCCTAGGAGATTTCAACGAGATACTTACATCGGAGGAAAGAAGAGGATGCAATGAGATCATAGAGGGGATGACAGAATTAGCCGCCTTCATGCAAGACATTGGTGTGCATGACCTGCCAATTGACCAGAAATACACGTACATGAGAAGTAATGCGGCAAGCTGCATTGACAAAGTTCTCATTGACTGCAGATTACTATCACAGTTCCCTATGCTAAAGGCATATTACAGAGAAAGACAACTCTCTGACCATTTTCCTGTAATGGTTGCGTCAGATGTAGTTAAGTGGGGTCCTACGCCATTCAGAATGTTTAATGTGTGGTTGGATATCCCATCATTTATTAAGATTTTTGAGAAGGAATGGGTGCAGCTATCACCCGAACCTATCCACAAGCGATTCAAGTTGATTAAAGGGCCCCTGAAGAAGTGGAATCACGAAGTTTTTGGCAATATTGACAAAAAGGTTGCCGATTTGGAAGAAGAACTAAAGAAGTTGGATAATGAGGTGTTGGAGGAAAAAGTGAGCCAGTGCAATCAAGCTAGAAGAGAGGCACTGCGATCTCAACTTGAGATATGGCTGATAAGAAAGGAGAGACTTTGGAAACAACAATCACGATGCCAGTTTATACAGGAAGGGGACAGGAATACTAGGTTTTTTCACACCCTAGCTACGATCAGAAGAAGGAAAAAGATAATGGAGAAAATTCAAGTTGATGGAGTTGTGTATTCTGAACCGAGAGACATACAAAGGGAAATCAGAGAGTATTTCAGGAAGCATTATCAGCAACGAAGACAGCAACAAAAGATTGATATTTCTGATTTGGGGCTGAAGAAAATATCTGATGAGGAAAGGAACTGGATCGAAATGAAGCTGACAAAAGAGGAAATTTTTGAAGCGGTAAAAGGATGTAATCCCAACAAGGCGTCGGGGTACGATGGATTCAATATGAAGAGCATTCAAATTTTTTTGCATATAATTGGGGACGAAGTGAGCCAATACATACTGGGGTTTTTTGAAGAAGGTCATTTTGCGGAGGTAATCAACACTACATGGGTAACGCTAATACCCAAGAAGGATAACCCGATTGATATTAGTGAGTACAGACCAATCAGTATGGTCGATAGCCTGTATAAAATTATTGCGAAGATCCTCAGTAACAGGCTGAAGAAAGTTCTACCAACACTGATTGGCGAGGCTCAGACTGCGTTTGTTGCTAAACGGCAAATTCTTGACGGGGCCCTAATTGCAACAGAGATAGTGAGTTGGCTGAAAAGAAAGAAGAAGGAAGGGGTACTGTTTAAGCTGGACTATCGAAAAGCGTATGATTCAGTGGAATGGGATGCAATAGAGCTAATCTTTAAGCAAATGGGATTCGGGAATAAATGGAGGCAATGGATCAGATGTTGTATTACAGTAGCCAGTATTTCAATCATCATCAACGGGGCTCCGTCGAAACCGTTCAAATTGAGCAGAGGCTTGAGACAGGGAGACCCACTGTCTCCTTTCATTTTTGTCATGGTAGGAGAAGTCCTGAATACTATGATACAATCGGCAGTTGAGAAGCAGCACCTTGAAGGACTTTTGATTGGAAGGAAGAAAGTCAGAGTGTCACACCTGCAGTTTGCAGATGACACTTTGATTTTTGCACAGGCAAGTGAGGAACAACTCATGAAGACCAAGGCAGTGTTGCAGTTATTTGAGAAAGTTACCGGCTTGACAATCAACTACGCCAAGTCTAGCATGATTGTGTTTGGAAAGGAGGAGTGGGGACAGAAAATGGCGAGAAAACTGAAGTGCAAAATCAATGAGTTGCCTATAACTTATTTGGGGTTCCTCCTAGGAGCATACATGAGAAGATGTGAATCATGGAAGCTAGTGATACAGAAAGTGCAAGCAAAGCTGAAATCTTGGAAGTCCAGTTGTCTCTCACGAGCAGGGAGATTGGCTGTTGAAGGTTGTGCTCTCAGCACTACCGAACTACTACCTGACTATATTTAAGATGCCAAAGTCAGTGGCGGATAAGCTAATAAGTATACAACGCATATTCTTTTGGGGTGGCAAAGAGGGCATGAGGATCAATGCACCCATTAGGTGGGAAGTAATTCAGCAGACAAAGGCAATGGGAGGATTAGGAGTAGGAGATGTAGTGATGAAGAATTCAACTTTATTGTTCAAGTGGTGGTGGAGGTACGCCTCGGAGGAAGGTGTGTTGTGGAGGAAAGTGATTAACTCAATACATGAGAGAGATGACGCCAAGCTACCAAACCCATTTGATCTGAGAGAACCTGGAGTTTGGAGGGCAATCAAGAAATTGGGGTGTGAGGAAGGTGCATTGCAGAAAGGAATACAACAAAAGTTGAGAGTCAAATTGGGAGTAGGAGAAAAAAAATTAGATTTTGGGATAATGCTTGGATGGACAAGGTCCTCTAAGAACTACTCCACGCATGTACAGATTGTCCACGCAAAAATAGAGGCGAGTTAGAGATATGGGGTGGTTTGAAGGGGGAGTGTGGAGATGGTGTCTAACTTGGAGTAGAGAGCTCACACTACAAGAAATGGAGGAGGTGCATGAACTGAGCTCAATGTTGTGGGAACAACACCCAAATCAAGAAGAGGATGCGGTCATTTGGCTCGGTGGAGACGAATTCAGTGCCAAATCAGTCATGAAAACAACAGAGAGAATAGCAAGAGGGGGGTGCAAGTGGATTCCATTGTATGCAAAGCATGGCAGAAGTTGGCACACCTTAGAGTGGAGGTTATGATTTGGATGGTGTTGGTAGGCAAAATAAATACAAGAGCCCAACTTTGTCATAGAGGAATTTTGCCAGAGGAGTTGAATGTATGTCCATGTTGTAATGCAGGAGAGGAGGACATTAATCACGTGTGATTTTGCATCAAGCATTTGGAAAAAAATAATGAAAGATTTGGGAATGGAGAGACAGGTTGGAAGAACAATCAAGGAGTGGTTCAAAGATTGGTTGGAGGTGCAATTCAAAAACAAAGCAAGAAAGAAGATATGGATTGTGACAGCCTTTGCTACAATTTGGACAATATGGCAACACAGAAATGGAGTAGTGTTTGAAGGAAGGGAGGCAAGCAAAGAGATGGTTGAGGAGCTTATTAGGAGGAGGGTTGGACTTTGGGCTGCATCATGGAAGGAGGGTATCCCATACTCTGCTGAAACCATAACAAGGAAGTTTAAAGATATCCCTATGCTATTTAATTGAGTGCAGCATGTGACAGGAGGATGGAGGAGCTGGAAACAGTGTAGTAGCAGATGCAGCAGAAGAAGCAATTGGTGTGCTAAACAAAAAGAACGGCTGAAATGGGAGCAAAGGGTTTGAAGACTTTGAAAGGCTCATTTTTTGCTTTTGCTAGTAGTGGTTTCTATTGGACCACAATTTTGTTTTGACATCACAAGGGGTAGGTGGCTGTTAATGGGACATATAGATTAGCTAGCTGTGGACCACAATTTTGCCTTTGCTAGCTTAAGGGTTTGGAGGTGTACCCCTATGGGGATCATATGGCCATTGTTGTGGCTGAATTTTGGGCATTTGCCTATACTAATCGAAAAAAAATAATACTTCAATATTTCCCCCCAAAAGAGTGATGCTTGTTACTATGGGATAAAGGGCAGTTACGCCTGGCCATCAATCCTCAAACGGTCTCACTTTGGTTTGTACATGGAACATGCTAGTCAGGCCGTCAGAAAACGTTTGAGTGGCTTGGACAATTCTTCCATTAAACAGGGCCATGGGGGGCACTTGTTTCCTTTTAAAATTTCTAAAGTCAGTTACTGGAGAAGTGGTCAGAGAAAAGGAAATCAATATGCCCATACTATCCGCTGGCTACTGGCCCAATGGACTATTGAGCTAAGTGGCCTAACACGCTGTTCTTTTATACGTTTGGCTGACTATAGTGTCATACCTCTCTGTAATTTGTCATATTTCACCACAATCCACTAATCCACCACAATCTACCACAACCCATCACAATCTACTTTTTCTAATTTAATTTATTTTTTATTAAAATTTAAACTTTTCACAACCCATCACAATGTCACATTTTCCAACACATTTACAATGATTAAAACCAAAACCCACCATAACTTTCCACAACCCACCAAAACCCACCACATTTTTTCCAAACCCATCACAATTCACCACAATTCTACCACATGGCACCATGTCACACCGCAGCCAGCCTTATAAAAGAACGGGCCTAAATGTGGTGGGTTTGGTGGTTAGATGGTTGGATGGCAAGATAATCCTTGGTTGAGCCAGCCTGCTAGTCAGCACCAGTAGATATTGAACTTCGAATGTGGATTATTATTGTTATGTGATGCTTTCACCACTACTTGCTTCAGGCATTATTAGAAAATGATGTATCCATTGTAGTAATCTTATTGACTTTTTGCTGTACTGTCCTTGGCTTCCATATCTTCTATTCCATTATTGTTCACGTATGAGAGAATTTAGAGCGAGACGGTGGTGGGTAGAGGTTCGGTGGCAGTTGGGTGGTGGTGTTGGTGGTGATTTGGGAAGTGAGAGAGATGGAGTATGAGGGTAAGGCTTGGGGTTCAGAGAGAGAGAGAGATTGAGTAGGGGCTACTTTCATATGTCTCCGAATTTGCTTTTATAGATATCCACAGTTAAATTATTATGCCTGAATCAAAGAGAAAAAGACAGAGCAATTGACACAAAAAATATTGAATGTCAACTTGTCCCGCCATGTATTCAATCCCATTCTTTATTATAAATTAGAATCTCATGGTTATCATAATCTTTTAAGATCAATTCAGTTTTGCTCCATATGAAAGTCAATAACCCATACATATATGCAAGAAGCCCATGGTTACGTGAGGTTTGAATATTTAGGACAGTCAAAGGCACACAGGTGTGTTGTGGTATACAAGACGTGCTGCAGACAAAACGCGGTGTCAAGAAAATTAGTTGGCGCGCATTTGTAGCTCAATTGGATAAGTGTGTGCTAAAATCTTCTACATTTTGTTTTCTTTATTAAAGTAATTAATTGGTAAAATCTTACCATAATCTATTAATTAACCATTACTATACGATCGTCGAGATCGCGGTCATCATATTATTTTACTACCCATTTGCCTCTAATTTATAATTTTATGCCTGGGCGGTCTTGAGTTCTATAAGTAGGGATAAGAGTCGATGGAATTTTGAACCTCAAATCATCAAATATATAGTCTTTTATATACATCTTGGCTCCTAAGTTTTCTCCTCATAAAGAATTTGTTTCCCGAGAAATTAACATGGCCAGGATTTCCATCAAGTTTCTCATCTTCACCTTAGTGTTGATTCTGTTTGTTGCTACTATAGCAGGTACATAACTTCTCACACCTGTTGGATCTTATTCTTACACTGGATTTCCATCAAGGGTGCATTTGGTTGGTCAAAATTTCTTGAAAAATGGTCGATTTTCTTCAAGTTTTTATGTAAGTTGATCTTAATAAAAATTTTACGACGAGCCACCATTTCTTTAAAAATTTTCTCGGGAAAAGCTTTCCCATGAAAATTTCTCATGGAAAATATTTTCCGGGGAAAAGTTTTTAGGTGTTTCTTTCAAATGCTCCCTAAGTTTGAAAACAGGTACTAAGTGAATTTATATTTTAGTTTAGACCGCATAAATTATATTAGTATCACCATGCGGGTTAGCTGATTGATAAGTTGACATTTGGCATGCATATTTTAAAGACAACTCGAGGGGAATCATAGTTACATACATACCTGCATATAAACGTATGAACAATTGCATTATCTATAGCAAGTCTGGCATAAGGTATGTTAAGTTAAATTGACAGGTTTTGATGGGTTGATCGATCAGTTCCAGCGATGGGACAAAGCAGCAGAGGGTGCATGAAAAGGAAACAATTCTGCGGAGGGATCACAGGAATTCAGTGCTGCAAGGGGTTGGTCTGCAAGCTCAGCGGCAGTTTCCCTGACGCTGGTGGTGTCTGTGTCCGTTCTCGTCCTTATTGATTCACCCATCACGGACACCACTTCAATACGTTGATTGAATCAACCACCACTGCTATTGTTCACTATCTCTGTCTCTAATAATTTTTAGTGATTCTAGTTGTTATTCGTCATTAAATCTGTGAGTTTTTTTTTTCTGTGTTAATTTTGAGTGATGAGTTTAATGTAATAATAATGTTTTAGCCCCCTTCCTAAAGTTCAAATAAGATTACTACTTTTTAAAAACATTTCATTGATAAAATATTAAATAACATGCATAGTGGAAATCATGAATTAATAATTACAGATTTATAATATAGATATGATCCCTCCGTTTTTTCATGTCATTCACGTTTTTTGAGGTCCATTTTTTAATAGTACTTTTATCATGAATCTAATAATATCGATTTTATTTTAATGGACCATTATACAAATTAAAATATTAGCAGTCAAAGTTTTTGACGCAATTACTTAGATGACACTTAAATGAAACGGAGGTAGTACTAGCTAGCAAAAATCTACGCATTTCTATGACATATATTGATTAAATAATACCGGAACGTTGATCGTTATGATTTTAATATACATTATGTTGAAATTAAAAGGACTTGATCCCTTCAATTTTGTCATACACCATACTTCTGGGTATATTTAGGAAATAGTCATGTATAAGAAAAATAATCACAATATACCAACACAAGAATGAGAGAATGTAGAGATCAAAAGAATGAAAATCCGAATCACCGAAATTAGTACAATTATCCCAATAGACACCCACCTTATGTTATAACTCTAATGATACCTAGCCGTTTCAAGTTCTTGATGTCACGGTTTCATATTGACTTACTTAGGATTTCCCCTTCCTCGTCCCATCAGATTGGGTTTTCTCAAACACCTCTTAATGTGAGGTTTCTCCTATCACAATGAAGTTACATTGTCCTATTGTCTCCTTATACTTCAATATCATCTTCTACTCCTTTTGAGCTTGGAAATCTCCCATTAGCTCTTATAGTTTCTTCCTTGGCCTATTCGCAGCTCATGTTTTTCGTAGATGAGTCACAATCACAATTGATTATAACCTCAATAAAGCAGTCAACTATGAAATAATTCTCTCACTGCCTAATTAAACAATTGTAGATCTATACCATTTGGTAAATAAAACCCCAAACCAAACACAAATACCAAAAGATCGCTCCATACCTATCAATGGCCATTTGAGCAGAGACACGATGATTTGCAACAATGGCTAAGTCCATCTAACTCAAGGTGAGCTTTGCTAGCTTTAGTCTTCTTAAGAACATTGATAATAACACAACAATTGAGGAAAAATAACAACTAAAAAGGACATCAACACCTACAATTATCAATATAGTTGACAGTGGGGGCACCGCGAATCCGACCAATGGTGTCGTGAAAGAGTTGGAGGTGAAATCCTAGATGAAGTGATATCAAGGAAAATTAGATCCATAACAATACGAGAATATGCCACTGCTAAATTTGATCCTAGTAAAATTTAGCAAACTCAAGACCAAATAAAGAGTTTTTTTTTTTTTGTGAAGAGAGAGATGTATATATAATTACACAAAATACGCATACATCCAAAATAGCTTAAATTAAGTCGGGAATATCAATATATGCTCATAAATAAGGTGCTTGAGACTCACTCGTGGTCTTTACAGACCACTTGATCCAATTATCCTCAGCTAGGAGGAAGTCTATACAAACCCTTATGCAGGCGAATAGGATCAACTTGTCTGCAAAGACCAAACTTCAATTCCCTAATCTTGATCCTACATAGAATTTTAATTTTTGTTTACCAAGCTGTGTCATGCCCATAACATTCAAAGCAAATTTTGAAGGTTTCTGTCGATTGATGTCACTCCCGTGTCAAAACCTGGTCACGCCTGTGACCATGGGTGTGACCCCCGGGCCCGTGACACCTATGTGTCATAATCATTATATACCTCCCCAATTTCAACCGTCGACTTTCTATTTAAAGCGTTGTGTTTTGGCTTGTAATTTTCTCATTAAATATCCATTGTAAGTAGCAATTAAAGGGTTATACTACAACTTTAGAGTTTAGTTGATGTTTTCTTATATTTTTCATTAGTTTAATACAAATTGATTACCGAATTTAATGAAAGTTTAGTTTTTTATTTCAATCTTTGGACTATTCTCTTTTTAATGCTTTGTATTGATTTAGTTCTTTACACTTTCAACACTTATCATTAGACCTGGCAAAGCTGATCTGAGATCCGAAATCCGATCCGAAAAATTCGAATCTGAATCCGATCCGACACCGAAATGGATGATCCGGTCTTGATCCGAACCCGGAGATAGGCACCGTTCTTTTGTGCGTTGCGTTTGCGTTGCGTTACGTTACGTTACGTTTAGTTGCGTTGGAAATAGTTAAAAAAGAATGATAATTTGCGTTATGTTGCGTTAAGTTGCGTTGCGTTTGGGTGCGTTAACGCATAAAAGAACGGTACCATAATCCGACCCCGAATCCGATCCGAATCTCAACCCGAATTTTACCAAATAAGAAACGGATCCGAAATAATCCGATCCGAACCAGACCCGAGCATTGCCAAATTCGAGTTAACCCGAATCCGAAATTGCCCGAACTGATTTTTACTCGACCCGAGCCATATTCGAAATAATCTGATCCGATCCGAACTCGACCCGAGCATTGCCAAGTCCGAGTTAACCCGAATCCGAAATTGCTCGAACTAAATTTTATCTGAATCGAGCCAGACACGAGGCAAGCCAAATCCGATTTAACCCGAATCCGACAATTGCAAGAACTGAATTTTATCCGACCCGAGCCAAGTCAAATCCGATTTAACCCGAATCCGAAAATTGTCCGAACCGAATTGTATTTTATTCAAGCTGCATCCGACCCGAGTCAAATTTGATTTAACCCGAATTTGAAAATTGCCCGAACGGAGTTTCACCCGGCTTGACGCACATCCAGTAGAACCAAACTAAGCCGACCCGATCATAATTCGACCAATTAGGATAAAAAATGTCCGGTCCATTATAATTTATAAATTATATAATTCAACTTTGCTTTTAAGTTGGATTTTTGTAAATTGTGATGATTACCTTTAATTTATAAATTATATATTTTGATTTCTAAATTCTGAATTTAGAGCTTAGTAGATGTGTATTCGAAACCATCCGCCATTCCACAACCACTATATATCTAAACTACAAATTTTTCAAACAAGGTCTGTGTAATTGGCATAAAATTATAGACTAATTTCATTACTTCGGTGTATATAACATGTTTAGATTGTTTACCCAATTATAAACTTAGATGCATGTGACATGTTCACGAAAATTTAAGGTACATTGCACCAAGGATCTATTTTATGCCAAACTGCTAATTATATCACTGACTAACATGGCTAGATTCAATCCCACCATCCCCGCTATTTCTGAATTGAAGTAGAAATTTCACAGACATACCCATAAGTACCTGCTGATTATAGAAATTCCATTCAGAGGCAGTCAATCAGTCAAGCAGTAAATAACATGTACAGTGGGTTGAGTTGTAACTAAATAAATAGGGCAGCAAGCCAGCAACAACACATAACCATTAAGTCATTAACTTGTCTTACATTACAATCCAAATCCACCCCATCATCAGTCATCACATCATGGATAGAAACATTACATAAAATCCCAACAAATTTCAACAAGTCTCCAACATAAATAAGTTCCAAGAGACCTAGTCTAGTACAATCCATGCCATTATGGCTAACATTATACAACATAAGCACACAAAAGCAATAGTTCATAGCTTCAAGCCTTCAACACATAAAGCACATCCCTAGATTAGAATGAGATCAGATCATCCAACATAGTTTCATCGATAGCAATTTTTGGTTGCTATAAAGCAAGCTCCTTCATGCCTACCAGAAAAAATAAAATTGTGTGAGTATCAAGTTAAAACATAGGCAAAACAATAATAATCTATATACTTAGGTTAAAATTTGACCAGTCACGACCTTTTTATATATCTACCATGTATCCATATGATCCAAACGCGTTGCTTGTGCTAGTGGATTATCATTACTCTCTTGCCGATGAGCGATGTGATCCAATAGTGAAGGTTCTTGACCCCCAACTCTTCTTTGTCCGTTTTCAGTTGCCAAGTGACCTCCCACGAGGTTGGAGCATGGCCAAAGCGATGTTCATCATGGTTCCATAGAAGGTTTCTATAGAACTACGTGGCTTTGTTGACTGCCTCGGTAGGAAGGATCGTCTTCATTTTATAGCTAAAATTGATTTTCGAATATATGATTATCGAATTTCTACCTTACTTTGAATCCAATTACTGGGTTACTTTAAATTCAATAAAAGTCATAATCACTTAATTATGGCTTAGTATTATTCAAAAACAAAACTCTGTAAATTAAAAAATGGAAAATAAGTGTAATAAAACTAATAATAAATATCCTAGCAGTCGATCACATACATTATCGTTATTTATTTATTTTGACTTTAACTAATGTAATAATTAATATCCTTTTTTTTAGCAATTTCCATATAATACAATACAAATTAATGAATCACAATTCATACGCTGTTAATCATTTAATTATTCAATTAATACTTGCTCAAAATTTGAATATTAGCATTTTAGTAATAAATAAATTTTAACATTTAATATAATACAAAAGTAACTTGATCTAAAAGCAAATTGACTCGAAAGTATTCCAACCCAATTGTAATCTGATCCGAATGTAAATAAATACAATGTGGGATTCACTCAAAACCAACCAACCAAATCAATTGGGGATCTGAACCAACCCGATCCGAATTTGGTCTGATCTGAAAACAACCCGAAGATCTCGATCAGATCAAACCCAGTCCTAATCCGATCCAAACCCGACAAAACCCATCCGAGTGAATCCGAACCCGAACCCCGCCGATCCGACTATAACCCGAAGATCCTGATCCGATCAAAACCGATCATATTCTGATCCGAACTCGACACAACCCATCCGAGTCAATTCGAACCCAAAAAAAACCTGTCCGAATCAATCCGAACCCGAATCCCACCCGAACATTACGATATGATTAAACCCGGTCCGAATCCGATCCGAACCCGACAAAACACATCCGAGTCAATCCGAACCCGAACCCCATCTGATCCAAATCTGAATCCGAACTAGAGTACGACCGATCTGAAAAATCCGAATCTGATCCGGTCCATCCGATTGCCAGGTCTACTTATCATTAATTCCAACCCTCATACTGATTTTTGTAAAGAGGAGAATTAAGGTTTTGCAATTCTCCATTCGAGTGAGGATTAAGGTAGTCTTAATGATTCAAATCATATTTTTGTGCTTAATTCGAAGATTCAAATTGGGAGCACAAGAATGATGCAAGGCTTAGATTTTGATGGCTCAAAAGAATTATTCCAATGAGTTTTCTTGATGACCTAGTGAGAATACACAATAAGTCCCTCATCCCTTTTTCTTGGTATGGAACACCCCAACGATCCTAATCGAGAGGAATCTCGCCGGCATCAAAGGACAACCATGAGTTGCCCACTCGAAGAGGCCCTTAACCAGCTGGGCTATGAGACCCGGTTCTCATGCATTGAATATGTCCTTGATGTTATCATTACGAGGGTCACTCAAATTGATGCACACCTCCAGGTGTGGCCTCCACCTGCAAGACAAGAGAAATATTCCCCTAGTCTCATCCGTTCTCCTTCGAATTTTGAGTCGAGTGACGATGATGAGGGTTGCATGCACCTGTTCCGTAGAAGGGGAAGAGGCGAGAAAGCACCTAGGGATAACCTACATGGCATCAAGGTTGAACTTTCCGAATTCATCGGTTCCCTTGATCCAGACGAGTATTTGGAGTTGGTTCAATTGGTTGAGCGCATCTTCGAGACTAAGGGATATAGCGATGAGAAGGTTTTTAAGGTGGCGAGTTTGAAACTGACAAAAGTGGCATTCTTGTGGTTTGAATGTGTGAAGGCACAACGAGCAAGGAATGGGATGAAAAATTGCCTCTTGGGAAAATCTCAAAAAACTCATAAACAAACAATTTCTTTCGACTACCTACAAGCAAGATATTTTATGAAGGCTCTTCGCCCGGCCTTGAGGAAGGGAAAAGAAGTGTGATTAGATACATTCAAGACTTTGAGCAGTTTTTGATCAATAGTGACCCCTAAGAGCCGCACGAGCAAACTTTGATTCGGTTCTTGAACGGTTTATCTCCCTCAATCGCCAAGAAGGTTGATATCCAACCGTATCACTTATTGGATGAATTGTGTAAAATTGCTATAAAGATCGAGAGAAGGAAGAAGGAAAAGGCTAGTGCTAGGCTTTTCCAACGTTCTTTTGCTCCTCCCTCAAGACCAAGTCCTTTGGTGTCGCCGAGACCACAAGATACCCCACAAGCTAATACTAACCCACCATCCCGAGGGTTGACAAGTGCAAAGGAATCTTCTATCCTTCCCCTACGGCTCTACTTAAGAAGATGAAGTGAAAGAAATGCTTCAAATGTTAGGGTTATGGATAGTTCAGGCCGAATGCCCCACAAGGAGAACCATAACCATCCAAGAAGTTCAGAATATCGAGAACGAGTTATTGGTAGCACAAGAAGATGAGGAGTTTGTAGTAGAGTATGGTAGTGGATCCAGAGATTATGAGGTATGACACTGTAGCTCGCGATCGAGGTGAGATGCTTGTATTACGATGAGTTCTACATGTGAGTGAAGCACCAGTGGATAAAGCACAACAAGAAATTATATTTTACTCCCGTTATACCATAAATGGGAAGGTTTGCAATTTGATCATCGATAGAGGAAGTTGCATGAATGTGGTGTCTATATATGTTGTTGAGACGTAGGAGTTGCCTCTTACTTCACATCCTTGACCATATGGTTTGAAGTGGTTGAATGACAGGGGAGAAATCAAGGTGACGAAGCAAGCTTTAGTTTCTCTTTCTATTGGCTTTAAATGTTGGGATTCGATATGGTGTGATGTGGTGCCTGTGAACGCTCGTCATATATTATTAGGGAGGCTATTGCAATTCGATAGTCGTGTCATTCATGATGGTTTTAAGAACATCTACACCTTTACCAGAAACAAAAAGAGGGTCAAACTCACACCTTTAGCTCCCTATGAGCTACTTCAATTAAAACCTGGGGTGGGATGTCAAGAGCCTAAATACATGAGTGAAACATGGGTCGAGAGGGCTCTTGGAAAGGGTACGGGCTTCTGCCTTGCTCCTCCTTGAGGCCAATAAGAGTGAGGAAGAGAAACCCATACACCCTCTAGTGGCCCCGCTCATTGATCGGTTTGCCGATGTCTTTTCGGCAGATTTGCCACCCGACCTATCGCACCTTCGTGGGATCCAGCATCATATTGATCTCATTCCCGGAGCCCCCTTACCGAATCGAGCTACATATTGGTGTAACCCAGAAGAGACTCGGGAGTTGCAAAGACAAGTAGATGAGCTTATGGAGAGGGGATATGTACAGGAGCGCATAAGTCCTTGTACAATACCGAAACTCCTTGTGCCGAAGAATGATGGAACTTTTCGGATGTGTGCGGAATGTCGGGCCGTAAAAAACATTACAATCAAGTATCGGTATCCTATACCGAGGTTGGATAATATCCTAGATGAGTTGCATGGTTCCCGGATTTTCTCGAAGATCAACCATAGGAGCGACTGTCATCAAATGTAAATTAGGGAAGGTGAAAAATGGAAGACCGCCTTCAAAACTAAAGGAGGGTTGTATAAGTGGACAGTTATACTGTTCGGGTTGTCAAATTCCCGAAGTACATTCATGAGGCTTATGAATGTGGTGTTCAGACCTTTTATTGGCAAGTTCATTGTGGTTTATTTTTCGATGATATTTTGGTATATTCTCGGGATGAAGACGAGCATCTAGTCCACCTTGAGAAGGCATTTGAAGTGTTGAGGAAACAAGGCTATATGGGAAAATTGAGAAGTGCAAATTTTGTACCTCCCAAGTCGTCTTAGGATACATAGTCTCGAAAGATGGTATCTCGATGGATGCGTCCAAGGTGGAGGCCATCCATTCTTGGCCGACCCCCACTTCTATTAGAGAGGTTCGGGTTTCCATGGTATTGCATCTTTCTAACAGAGGTTTATTCTTGGATTTATCACTAACATCGCACCTATCACGGAGTATATAAAGAAGGGCATGTTTGAGTGGCTTAAATCGGCCCAACAAGCATTTGAGAAGTTGAAAGTTGCTCTATGTGAGACACTCATTTTAGCATTGTCGGATTTCACTCAAGTCTTTGAGGTGGATTGCGATACGAGTGATGTGGGCATCAAGGTCATTTTGATGCAATATCTTTTCCCTTTAGCTTATTTTTATGAGAATTTGAACGGGTCTCGGAAGAATTGCTCTACATATGACAAGCAGTTATATGCTCTTGTTCCAGCCTTGGACCATTGGTCTCATTACCTTCAGCTGAGCCAATTTGTTCTCCATTTCGACCACGAGGCTCTCAAGTATTTGAATGGACAACAAAAACTAAATTCATGTAATGTCAAGTAGGTAGACTTTCTCCAAAAGTTTCAACTTTATGGCGAAACATAAGAAGGGGAGAGTGATGGTGGTAGCGGATGCTTTATCAAAAAGGCATACTCTTTTGTCTTTGATGGAAGTGCGGGTGCTTGGTTTTCAAGTTATCAAAGAGTATTACCAAGGTGATGAGGATTTTCAACATTATTTGAGCGGAGATGGAGTCCTTTATGTGTTACAAGACAGATTTTATTCAAGGGAAACAAGTTGTGTACACCACGTTGCCCTTTGAGAAGATTGTAGGTTAAGGCGGTTCATGGAGGAGGTCTTGCTGGACATTTCGGCATCAACAAGACCATCGACATGCTTAAGGAGCATTTCTATTGGCCCAATATGGAAGGAGATGTGCATGAACTAATCTCTCGGTGTGTCACTTTGTCAACAATCCAAGAGCCATTTCCATCAAAGTATTTACACACCTTTACCAGTTCCTCAAGGTCCTTGGGAGGACTTGAGTATGGATTTCATAGTGGCACTACCCCGTACTCAGAGAGGAAAAGGATGCGATTATGGTCGTTGTGGATAGTGGCTCATTTTGTTGCTTGCAAAAAGATGGACGATGCCACGCATATTGCATCCTTGTTCTTCAAGGAGATTGTTATACTTCACATGATTCCAAGGAGCATAGTGTTGGACCGGGATTCGAAGTTCATTTGCCATATTTGGAGGTCATTGTGGAAACTAATGGGGACCAAGCTAGTCTTTAGCATATCTTACCATCTCCAAACGGACGGGCCAGACAAACGTAACCAACAAAACTCTGACCACTTTACTCTGCCCTCCGAGGCTTGGTTAATCGGGGTTTAAAGGATTGGGATGTGAAGTTCATGCATGATTTATACGGAGTTTGCGTATAACCGGGCTCCCACCTTTGCCACTGGTCATTCACCATTTAAAACTTGTTACGTGATCAACCCCCTCACACCTCTTGAGCTAATTCAACTTTCACGTGAGTCGAGGGCAAGTTTCGAGGCAAGGGAAAAGGCTAGGGAAGTCAAGAAACTCCACGAACAAATTCGGGCACAAAATGAAAGCATCAACGAAGTGTACAAAGCTCGGGTGAACAAACATAGGAGAAACATTTCATTTAAGTCGGGGGATTTAGTATGTATTCATTTGAGGAAAGAAAGGTTTCCACCCCGACGAAAGAGTAAGCTCATGCCCCGAAATGATGGTCCATCTAAGGTGCTTGACAAGATCTACGATAATGCATACAAGTTGGAGATATCGGGAGAAATGGGCATCTCATCCACTTTCAACATCTGAGATTTGTCTCCATATCTCGAGGAGGACGAACCCAAAGTGGATTTGAGGGCAAATCCTTCTCAAGAAGGGGAGGATGAAGAGAATTAGGTCCCCTTTTTCGTCCTCGTAACATGTGCTAAAACGGTCGCTTCCTAACCACCCACGGAACAAACATTCCAGGTCGACCCGGGCCTGAGACGGATGATCACAGCCATCCAACGGATGGGCCAGGATAGCTTCTAGGGAGGCCTTTTCCATATCGGAAAAAATAACGAAGACGGGGACTGGAGGGGAGATGCAAGGGTGAAAGAAGACCATGGTTGGAGGTCCAACAGGGCTGTCACGGCCGTGACGTTCAATGTCACGACCGTGACATATGGTCTAGGATACCTAGGCTGGGAGCCAGAGACGTCGCGGGCGAGACTACTCTAGTCTCGACCGCGACCTCTTTCTTCCACATCACATGACTTCGCCGAATTTTTAGAGGGAGTTGTGGCCCAAAGGGCGTCATGCTCGCGACCGCGACGTTTTGGAGCCTCCTGGATGTCATGATCGGGATAGCGCTGTCACGACCATGACACTTTTCCTTGTGTCTCGGCGTAGCGCCTGCGACAACATGCATGGGTTGTGGTCGTGACACATCGGAGTCAATTTTGGAGTGGAACCTCCTGTCGCAACCGCGATCGCTGTCCCGCAACGCTTGCCCCTGGACATTACCCCCTTGCGAAAGCCATCGTATCGTGGCTGTGACGCCCAGTGTCACGCCCCTGAAGCACTTGCTAATCTAGGCTCTTTAGTCTTCCAGTAAGGGTAGCTTTGCCTTTTCTCTTTCAATTAATCTAATTATGTTTTATGTCAATTTCACTCATTATATTGTTGAGTTGGATTAGGCTTTAGAATGTAATTAAATTTTGGGTTAATAGCCCTTTTAAAGCTAAGGAGTGAGAATTTGCCAAGTTGAATGAAATAGATGGTATTTTTGAGACCAACTCAAAACCTCTCTTCCAAACCTTGATTACTTTATCTATTGATTGATTGATTGATGGTAATGTTGCAAGTCTCTCCTTTACTGATTAGTGGTGACTTTCCTTTATCTAATCATGGTGGATTGTTAATTCTTTGTGGTCGATTTTTCCTTTAGCCAAGTCCATATCAAGTCTACTTGGGTCTGCTAGCTTCGAATATTCTCTTTGGTATTGCTATTAATTTTCTTCTATCAAGGCTTTATTATTATTGACAATGATATATATATTGACTCAAGATGGTTAACAACCAGCTTGAATTGTCCATATTTCACATTTTTATAACTTATAATAATATCTTTTTCTAATAATTTTATATATTTATCAACTATAAGAGTATAATACTTATTAGTTAGGTCAAAAAGTATAAATAATAGCTTAATTTTATCAATCATAGTAGAAAATGCACATTTTATGCATAGTTTTATATTTATGAACAAATGTAAACAAATAAATATTTATATATTTTTTATAAGTTGTAAAAACCCTCAAAGTTATGAAACATACCTTTCTAGTCATTTAAGGCCTCGTTATGTTATGTAGTAGATTGCGAAGCAGTACCACAAGGCACCGCAACTCTTTAATTTCTACTACACTTCACCACACCACACCACACTACAATCATTACCAATATATCTCTTCACTTTTCTCTCTTCACTTTTCTCCCCTAATTTTTACATTCTTTCTCTTTACCTATGCCACTTACCATAATTGTCACCACAATTCACCATAATTCACCACACTTTTTCAAATTCCATCGCACCGCACCATTAGCACACCGCAACCAATCGTATAAAAGAATGGGGCAAATATACTTACATTTAACATTATGAGTAATGTAGGTGAAATGCATGATGGTTATTACCCATCTTACATCAAGATATTTATCATTTTGTTACTATTATCATCAACAACAACACTATTATCATCCTCTTCAAGCATGGAATTCTCTTATTCTCCCATCACGATACGCTCCAAAACTTGAGCACACATAGCGTATGTTGGGATGGCCCGAGCGACTGTAACAATGCCAAAATCATGTGGAAGTGTTTGTTAAGTTTTGGATCAAAAGCAAGTGAAAATCCACGATATTTAGGGCATAAACTCGTTGGTGGTCTAAAAAATTACAATTTTATTTTTTTGGGACTATTGATACAAAAGATAAGTAGGAAATATTACCGTCCCATTGTGAAAATTGGGGGTTATTATAATCCAATTTTCGTTGTTTCGATCAATAAATTACTGAAAGGTACCATATGTTTTGCAGTATCTATTTTTAGGGGATCATATTATTGAAAATTATTTCTAGGTACCCTGTATTTTGTAGTACCTATTTTCTGGTGACAAATGATATTTTAGATTTATTACAAGATCCCTAAGACTATCTAAAACTGCAAAAATATCTCTACCTTTATAAAAACTTGTCAATTTATATTTTCGCCTGCATTAATATTTATTTTAAAGAATTAACTTAGACCTCTTTTTCATTGGTTTAATTAATTTTGCCAAGCATGATGGTCCTATAATTAGCGTTGGCAAAAATTCAGGTCCGAGTAAATTCGGGTCGGACAAAGCCAAAATCCGGACGAGAAATTCATGTCCGGACCGGTTTTATTTTCGGACGAAGCTAAAATCGGGTTCGAACAATAGAAAAAAGAGAAATTTTATGTCCGTATATTCAGTCAATTCGGTCAATATCAACATTCGGACGAAAAATATATGTCCATACCCAATTTTTTCTGATTCAGATAATAGAAAAAAGATAAATTTTGTGTCTGAATATTCGGTCAATATCAAAATTCTGACGAAAAATCTATGTCCAGAGACCCACTTTTTCCAGGTCGAACAATTCAGATAATTTGGGTCGGGCAAACTTTTGCCAACTCTACCTATAAGCATAGAAAATACAATATATCAGAGGTACAAGCAGTAGATTGTGATATACCATTAAAATTATTATATTGAGTTAAGAGTTTTTATTTGAACTTGTTTGCATAAAAACCTCAAAAAATCACCAATCTAGTTGGAATTGCATGTGAGCACAACTTACAGAAATTCAGCAGAAGTTTAAAGCTTACATTGTAAAATTTAAAACTTATGGGAGTAGTTATATAGGAAAACTATGATATGCGATAAAAAAGTACACTGAAATACATATAATTAAACCATGTTTAACCACATACATAAAGCAATACATCCACACATGCATTTTCAAGAATGCTTATTAATCTGGTAGACATCGGACAGAAATACTGAAACCAAACTACATAATTAGGATACAAATCCCAGCACACAACAGTACACTCAGCTGGATAACTCCACTTCATATATTACAAAATGTAACATTTGAAGCAATACTATCTTACATTAGTGCATAGTGCATGTCTTTTCTGATAAACGGAAATCTTTAACTAGGCTTGGTCCTTGAGAACGGCAACCCCATCACAGCCTGCAGGGACAACACATTTGCAGCCATTTCCACACTCGACGAAGACTTTTCCAGCATCAGGACCATTCGTCTTGGTGATGGTACACTTATAACCTTCCCCACAAACACAGTATGCTCCTTCTGTCTCCACTACTTGCTTTTCTCCCGAACCCTCTCCTTTCACCTTCTCATCCCTGCATTTTTGTTTCCAATCATTTGTAAACGCAGACACAATCAACTATAGCTACATGGAAATTTGGATTACCTCCCCACTCAGAAAATAAGATACGGCTAATGAAGGGATTAGCTTGGTATATTGGATAATTGAACATATACATATATCAAGTCAAAACATTTTAATTAATTGGCAACAGCATCATCTTCAAGCGTATACTTAACTGGGCGTGTATAGTATAATACAAGTGCAAAGTATATCAAACATTAATGTAAGAAAAGAAGATTAGTAGATTACGTTTCACAAACACATCCAGAATCTTGTTTGCAATTGTAGAATGGTTCAGTATCGGCTTTAGGATCCTCAATCTTTTCAATAACACAAGTCCACTCTGGTCCACACTTGCAGTAGGCCTTGCTGTTAGCTGGAACCCTGATCCCAATCAAACACAAATCAAACACAAAACCTAGTTATGTAGCATGAATCAACAAACTAAACATGGGGAGTGAAGTAATTAATAGATCTGGGGGGGAAAAAAAAAAGGATATGTAATAAATCATAAGGCATACTCGCAAGATGCTCCAGGAGGACAGCAGCTCTTTGAATCTTTTCCCTCCATGATTTCTTCTCTCTTCTGATTAATCACCTTCTTGAATAATTGAGCTAATTATGTATTCGTGTTGCTGTTAACTTGCCAAACTCTCTCCCCTTTTATAGCTCCAACCAGCCGTCCTTCCCAAATATTAAAAACTAAATAAAATAAAACAAAAGAAGAGGCTAACCATGCTTGCTTAGTTTAGTCTAAAAGGAGTAGCTCTTAAGTTACAATTAAAAATAGTAGTACGTTTTATAAATTTATTTATTAGCCTCATCTCCCCTATCTTCTATCGTTGTTTTTGACACCGTTTTTGAATGGCGTCAGACGGAAGAAACGTTTCTTTTCCTGGACGTTTCAACTTTGTTTTATTCCAAAATTTACAATAATTTAGTATGTGAGTCATATACACTAGAATGGAACGTTTCACGTTTCAGGGACGTTTCACATTCTGAATGTTGGAAACAATCCACTCCATCCATCCAATATTTTTCTCATTCGGTTATTTCACTTGTGTTGCTATGTACTCTCACCACCCATTAATAACGTTCACTTTAATTAATTTTTATTTTACACAATACACTGGAAAATTGGAATAAAACATTCATACTTTAGGGATATTGACAAAAAATTATCTAAATTTATTAATCTATTATGTTGAACCGGATTTTATCTCTTATTACTTTTAGCATCCACTAGCTAGTTAAAATCGTCTGAAAAGTAATGGGCTGGTAGCGATCTTACATGCAAAATTTACTTGTAATTTTTTTCTTGAACGGCAAAAAGTTTCACATATAGTATCGTCACCGTCATGTCACTTTCCAGACAACTTTAATTAGGTGGTCAATGCTAAAAATAATAAAGGTTAAAGTTCAGCTCAACAATAACAAAATTGTAATTATTGTTTTCCAATAATTTCAAAATATCACAACAAGAAAAATTGTTTTGGACAACTAAAATATTTGTTGCCATAATCCAATTTTTGTTGCCCTTTAACATAGTGCTACAAAAACAAATTGTCACGCATTGGTAGTTTTATCCTCGAAGCACAAAGTTCGGGCTACAAATTAGTAAAAATGGTAGCACAAGTTACTTGTGATGGATAACCAATTTTTTTTGTTGCCTTAGTAACTTTCGGCAACCATTTTTCTTTATTGTTGCCCAATCTATATCAATTGCAACAAAAAAAAAAAAGTCTTGTTGCCATATATAATGTATTTAGCCACAAAATTATTTGGTTTCCCTATTTTAAATTAATGCAATAATAATTTTTTTGTTGCCCAAACTTATTTTTGTTGTTGTGTATGGCTTATTTTTCAATTTTCCAAATATATATACTCCCTCCGTCCCAAATTAATCAACACTTTGACTAAATTTTGACTATTATTATTCACAAATTACAATGAGTTATAATATAAAATTACCTTCATTGTAATTTTTAGTAAAATATTTTTCTGATGACAACAATTTCATATTATAACTCATTGTAATTTGTGAGTAATTAACAGTCAAAATTTAGTCAAAGTGTCAATTAATTTGGGACGGAAAGAATATTATCAGATACTATAATAGTATTATTGGTGACTAAGTTACTATATTTAACTCTTATTTTAACATTTTTAATAGCAACGCATAATTTTTGAATATTTTTGTTAAGGAAAAGCTTAATTAAACTGACTGTTAATAATGGTCAATATATCTATCAACTAGTACTATTTTCTCAACATTTTTCTAAAACTAAAAATTAAAATTAAAAATTTCGCTAGGGTTTTTGACCAACCAAACGCACTCTTAAATATATTCATCATAAAGAAAAGCGAGAGAAAGTATTAAAATTCTTCCCTTCTGTTTTTCCCCTTCGTTTTGAGAGTTTCATTCCCCTCCTTTCATTCTCTCTTTTGATTATCGAACAAGAAGCAAATGAATAATAATCTACTTGTGTTCTTCCCCTCCTCTTTGTCCTCCAAAACAAGCAGACCGTAAAATTTATCCGGACACAATTCTTTAAACAGTTATACTTGGGGTTTGTTGGTTCAAAAAAGGGAATTGAATGAATGATACTTGATACCTGAAGGCAATGTAATGGGAATGATTGTTTGATATTGTGTGTGTTTGATTTAGAAAAAGAGTGAAATCAACCTTTCTTTTTATTTTCTTGACAATGTAAATTATTGAGTGCTTTTTTTCTTTTATTTCACAGTCTATCTCCTTCCTCTTTATTCATTTCTCGATGACAGGATAAAATTCAACCACCATGATTGAAATTTAGATCAAATTGAAGATCAAGACTGGAACTAGGGGTGTGCATTATTCGGTTTTGAACCGAATAAACCGAGAACCGAACGGTTCGAACCGATTCAAACCGGACTGATTTTTATTCGATTCGGTTTTCAGTTTGCACTTTAGCCCTTATTCGGTTTTCGGTTTATTCGGTTTGACTCCTTCCGGTAAAAGTCCCATATGAATGTGTGCATTATTCGGTTTCGAACCGGATAAACCGAGAACCGAAACCGAACCGATTTATTCGGTTCGGTTTTCGGTTTGGACTTTACCCCTTGACCGGTTTTCGATTTATTCGGTTCGGTTTTGAACCGATGGACAGCCCTAACTAGAACAAATTAATCTAAAAAACCCAAAGTGGAAACACAAATCAAAGTATCTCTCAACATCGATGGGGAACTCAGAAAATGAACCGAGATTGAAGTATCTATCAACACAACCCGGATCGAAGTGTTTGCCGGAGATCGACTGGGAAGCGGTAGTTTTTGATACCAACCGAACGGATCTGTCAGCCGCGAGCCACCGCAACTCAGAAAATGAACGGAAGGAGTTGGTAATTAACCGCCGTCGTTGTTCAATTGACAGAGGTCATTGCCTATCACATTTGAGTGTCGGAGACCACCCATGTCCTCCTGCCGGCAATTCTAAGTGAAAGAAATACGGTGATGGTGAGGGTTGTCGGCGAAGTTGTAGAAGGGTTTGAAGTTGACGGCCTGATGAACCCTAGACAGAGAGCGGAAATAATAGGAGGAAAAAAATAACAAATGTTCTTTTGTTGGGTTAGGTTTCAAATAGGTTAAGTTAGTTGTTGGGTGAAAATATTTTATTAATAAAATTTGAATATTTTAGAAAAAATAAATGAAAAAGTTATAAGTGTTAAAAAACTGAATTGATTTGAGATTAAAATAATACTATTGGAATTTTTTTTTCTTTTAGTTAAAAAGTTGTTTTTGGCTTGGCTGTTGTTTAGGGAGTTAAGTTAACTTAGGTTAAGTAAGGATAAGTTAACTTAAGTTAGGGTAGGTTAAGTTAGTTAGGTTTAACCCAACTAAAGAACAAGGTTAGGAATCAAAATGAAACCCCTCAAAAGTCAAAACACAACCTTAGACCCCGTTCTTTTATGCGGTGGGATCGTTTGCAGTTCCACACCGCACCGCAAATTTCCATTTTTCACAACTTATTGTAATTTTTCATTTTCCTTTTTATTAAAAGTGACAACTTTTCAAATAAAAAAACAAAATTTTTATTTTATACCAACCCACCTTTCATTATTTGCACTACAACTTTTTCACTTTTAATATAAAAAATCAAACATTCACTTTATACCAACCCACCTGCTATTATTTTCAGGGAAATTGGAATCTAATAAGCCAACCTTTGGGGTCCTTTGAAATAACAAATCAACCTTGAACATTAATTTACAATGAACTAACCTTGTCATGTTGATTTTTCCAGTGAATCGCCACCGAGTTTGACTCGTCGGAAAGCTGACGTGGCGGCGGTGCTCGCTTATGTGAAGGTGTTTTGGCAAAAAAAAGGTGTTTTAAAATCCACCTCAACCCCCTCCCCTTTTCTTTCTATTTCTCTCTCCTCTCTCTCTCTCTCACTCTCTCTCTCTCTATCTCTAACACCCCCAGCCCCAGCCCCCGACCCATCCCCCACCCCCCCACCCCCACCCCCAACCCCAACCTCTCACTCTCTCTCTCAACCACCCTCACCGCTGCCACTACCACCTCCACTGCCAGCCATTTCTACTGCCACAACCTCCACCTCACCCCCTTCTCTCTCTCTCTCACAACCCCCCCACCCCCAACCGATTACTCTATTTTTGCTCTGTGTAATTACAACTCCACGCCCTGATCAACAAGCTCGGCATCTCTCATAATGACTTCATCCGAGCCAAGCTCGTCTCTATTTACGCTTCCTGCGCCCAGATGTCTGATGCCCACTTCGTCTTCTCTCTTTCCCATCGCCAGTCCATCTTCCTCTACAACACCCTCATCAGAGGCTACGCTTCCATCAAGCTTTTCCATCCTTCCCTCTCCATTTTCAGTCGTATGCTCCTCGCTCGCTTTTTTGGTTCATGTGAACGTAGCAGGCGGCGGTGCTGGGGGTTGAGAGAGTAATAAATTGCAGAGAGAGAGAGAGAGAGAGAGAGAGAGAGGGAGGGGGTTAAGGTGTTTTGGGGTCGGTTAGTGGCGTTCTTGGTGGCGCAGCAGGCGGCGGTGCAGCGGCGCGGTGGTCGGACGGCTGTGGGTGGTGGTCGGAGCTAGTGCGGGTGGTGGTCGTCGTTGTTGAGGGCGTCGTCGGAGTGGTAGAAAACAGAGCACAAAAAGGGGCTTGTGGGACAGGTTTTGGGGGCGTGCTGGTAGCGGGGAGGCCGGCGGATGGAGGTGTGGTGGTCGGAAAATGAAAGGGAGGAGGGAGGAGGTGGAAGTAGGGAAGAAGAATGGGGAAGGAGAGGGAGGAGGAGGAAGTTGAGGTGGGGTGGTGTGGTGTTCCTGCGGGTCGGGGATATCAGCAAAGAAGAAGAACAAGAAAATAAGAGGGAGGAAGAGAGAGAAAGGAACAAAGAAAGAGAGAGAGAGAGGGGGGGAGGGGGTTTGAGGTAGATTTTTAAAAAAAAGAAAAAGTTGGATTATTTAATCCAACTCAGCAAAAAAAATTGTCCAATTTTTTTTCTTTTTTTTTGGCCAAAACACCCTCCACATAAGCAAGCACCGCCGCCACGTCACATCTCCGACGAGTCAGACTCGGTGGCGGTTTGCTGGAAAAATCAACATGACAAGGTTGGTTCGTTGTAAATTAATGTTCAAGGTTGGTTCGTTATTTCAAAGGGCCCCCCAAAGGTTGGTTTATTAGATTTTAATTTCCCATTATTTCCACCACAACTTTCCACATTTCACTACACCACATCGTAACCGCACCTTAAAAAAGAACGGAGCCTTAATGCTTAATTTTGTCCCTAATCAACTCTTCCAAAACTGAACTTCAAAGAGTAGTTGTTGCTCCTGCAAGACCATCATCTTCGAAAAACCTATTTAATGGCGTGTAGGATTAAGTTAAGTAAGATAAAATAAGGCAAGTTAAGGAAATGAATGTTAAGTAAGAAAAATAGTGAAGATAAGTAAATATCACATTATTTATTTTTTATTCTTAAATAAAAAATTTTAACTATAAATTATCTAAAAGTGTAGTCTTTTTCTTTTGGATTATTGGACGATAATACACTGAACTTTAAAGGTATTGGACAATAATGCACTGGAATTTTTTTTTTGGACTCTAATACACTAAACTTTGAGGGTATTGGACAATAATGCACTCAGACCAATCAACCTGGTGGTTGACGCAGTGGCTATCCCACTTTGAGGTGTCGTTTTTCTATTTTTTTCAGAAAATTTTTTTACCGTGTAAGAAAGTATATATAAGTAGGATGACTAATATATTTTTTTTCGGAAAAAAAGAAAAATGACAAGTCAAAGTATGACAGCCACCACGTCAACCACCAGCTGAATTTGTTTGAGTGCATTATTATCCAATACTCTCAAAGTTCAGTATATTAGAGTACAAAAAAAAAAAATTCAGTGCATTATTGTCTAATATCCCTAAAGTTTAGTGTATTATCATCCAAAAATCATTTTCTTTTGGATGGTAATATAAGATAAGAAAAGATTATACCTAACTTACTAATCTAAAAAATAGGACCTAAGATTCAAAAAAATTTCTTACAATACTCCTTCAGTCCAAGTCATCATTTAATCCTTCGTGTACATATATACATCCTCTTTATAATCCTATTTTTAATCCGAACAAGTTTATAAAGCTTCACCATTTGACTAATGATACCCTCTCTATGTCAATGGGTCAGGTCACGGTCGGGTCTACCAGGACTTGGAACCACCAAAATTTTTTGGACCCAAACCCAACTCGGGACTTGGTGGGTACCAAAAATTCGGACCCAGACCTGCCAAGTCCATGGGTCCACATGTTAATAGCGGGTCCTTAATTGTTTCAACATTCTTATATATTTTTTTACTAGATTTTTCAATTTTTCAAGTTCATTTTATATTTGTAAATCTGTAACATAATAATCATTCTATTTAAATACACTTATTTTCAACACAATAAAACATTTAGTTCAATGTACGATGTTACGAGCGAACTCCAACATAAAAACATTTCAATAATCATTAAGACATCAACTTTAAAAATATAAATGTGCAGCTTAAAACGCAAAAAAAAAAAAACATTAAGGTTTACATATATTTAATTTGACAAAGAAGCAAGCGAGTAGAGTGGACTGTGGATGCTACGGTTGAAAGAGAAGCAGGCAAGTATCAATTTGAAAATGAAATGTATCACACACTATATATATATATATATATATATATATATATATATATATATATATATATATATATATATATATATATATATATATATATATATATGTATGTATAATTTTGATGGGTCCGTGGGTCATTTGGACCTGCCAAATTTTTGGTGGACCCTGACCCACTTAAATGTGTCGCTTCTGGGTTGGATCAAGGACTCACTGTCATCCCTACTATCAACTCATATTCACTAAACAAGGTGGCTGTTGAAAACTTTTAATATTGAATTAGCTTTATCTCAAAAATTTGTTAAAAACTAATTAAAATTCGAGAATTAAAATTAAACCAAAAATTAATTTTAGAAATTTTGTGTACATTAGGCCTATGTGAACCTGTTTCACTGGAAATTTATCACCAAACATATTTAATTTTGATGACTTATATAAATATAAAGATGAAGAGTAATGTATTTATGATTGTTAGGATAAAAGACACCCCTCAATGAAACACTAGTGTTAGTGTTAGAAAAGAAAAATTGGGTCTAAGATAAATTATTACTCCTCAATTTCTTAATATTTGTCTTTTCTAACTTTTCAGAGCGTTTAATGCAAAATTTTGCTATCTTTTTTCAATAATATATTTTCAAAATAAGTGTGAAATTATACTCTTACAAAAATATTTATTACCATTAATCTATTGATACTAATTTTACATTATAAATCATTATATATAGAGAAAAATCTACAGCCAAAACTCTTAAAATTGACTATATAATTTCTCAATTGACAAATATTGAGGAAAGAAGGGAGTAGTACGCAGAAATAAAGGTCATCCAAACTTTATAGTTTAGTTTTTCTTTATTCTCTTTGCTTTAGACGTTGCCTATTTTGGCTTGGATATGATAGTAGAAATATCATCGCATAGTAATTTTAGGGGGAAACAATCTCATCCTTGTATTTTTTATTTTTTTTATCATTAGAAGTCAACAGGTTAAAAGCATCAAAGATGATGCATCAAAGTATCCGCCTAAACAGCAAAAACAGCAGAGGCAACCGCCAAAAGAAACAGCAAAAGCATAAAGTTACAACCATGAGAACCCAAAAAAGCAACAAGCTACAGCTGAAAACCGCCTAAAGAAAAACAAATCACTTCTTCTTAGATGGAGTAACCTTTAGCCCACAAACCTTATCCACCAGAGCCATCTTTCGATCAATCGCCGCACGAGCATCCTCCTTGTAGTTAGGGGTGATAAAAATTTGAGTTTGAGTCTTATCGGCTTCGGTCAATTCAGGTATTTGATCAAAATTTCAAACATGGATCCTAACCGAATTTTAACTCAGACAAAATTATCAAACCCAAACCAGAATGACCGAATGACTGAATTTAATTTTTTTGTCAAAACTAAAAATTAACTGAATACTAGATTTTTGACCTAATATGACCAATTGACCAAATTTGACCGAATGACCGAATTTAATTTTTTGTCAAAACTAAAAATTAACTGAATACTAGATTTTTGACCTAATATGACCAGTTGCCCGAATTTGACTGAATGACCGAACTTGACCGAATACGAAATTTGAGTCTCTTTATGTGAGTTATTAACACTATCTTCATATTCGGATTTGGTCAACCCGAACTCGAATTGACCGAATCTAAATTTTAACAGAAATTCTGTCAACCCGAACCCGGATTTGGGTTTGAGCCTTATCGGGTTCGGTCAATTCGGGTATTCGGCCAAAACTTCAAACACGGAAAATGACCAAAACCCAAACCGAATTTAAATTACGTCATAACCGAATTTTAAATTTGGTCAAAAAACTATGTCTGAAACCCGATGTTTTCGGTTCTCTAAAAATTCGGTCATTTGGGTCGGTCAAATTTTTGCCACCTTACTTATAGTGATGGTTTACCTTATAGTTTTAATAAAGAAACAATTGCTTAAACACAAAAATTAAAGCTAATCTTGCATCAGATAAAGGACATGTTTTTGACAAGTTAGTATTTTGTAAATATTGTTTTATATAGATTTTTGAATCCAAGAAGACTAGTTCTTAGAAAGCTGTTACCTTTTATTATTTAGATCTCATAAAAAGTTGGTTAGAACACAAATCGAGTCCACAATCAGCAAAATGAAACAATAAAACAGCCAACTTGAAGTAGTTTTTTGAATTAACATACCACAAATGACCATATTACCAAATACTTTTTCTATAAATAATTAATCTAAATAGTTAACCTAAACTAGGCTAACTAGCTGCTTGCCACACGTCATTTTTATTTTTAAATAAAATGAACAGTTTTAGAACCCCAAAGCCAGAGACACGTCTGATCAGTAAAGTGGCAAACAGAAAATGAGGAAACGTCTCGCCAGCCAGGAAGAAGGCTCCAGAGTTGGTAGTTTTAAAATCCGGCAAATTTGTCGCGTCTGCCACTTGGGGGACCCTTTCGTTTTCAAGGGTTTGATCCAATCTGTTTTGTGGCCTTGTGGGGACAAATATGGATCCCCCGGCTCCCCCCAGTAGTATCGAAAAACCCGTGGGAAAACAAAACGTTTCGCCAGAAAAAGTTAAAGCATTTGGGAAGGTTGTTTTTGTTTATAGATAATTTGCTGCATTAGACAGTGCAACGTGCAGGAAAGACGTGAACAAGATTGAATTTTGACTTGGAAAGTTGAGACAAGGTTATAGGTAATTGGCCCAACGGGGCAATTTTGTTTAACCAGTATTGTTCCCATTAGGCCTATAAATATGAGTGTAAACATAAATTTTTGGTCTAAAATAAATAAAGACAATAAATTGACTAACAAATTAATTTGTATTAATATGTGAATGCATGCGGGTGCAATCTCTATATTAAATACAATAATGATGATTCTTTGATTCGATCTCCTTGAGTCTTGGATGAGTTAAGGGCGTGGACGCTTGATCTCGATTTCGAATACAGGTTGAGCTAAAGAACTCTTATAGTAGATCTTAATCTGAAGGTCTTGAGCGCTGATCCCCTTAGTGCTTGGTAGCTGGAGGCTGCTCGAAGTTGAACCGTTTGCAAGTTGACTATTTGTAGGTTGACTGTTGGTTGCAGTTCTTCTAGTTCCTGGATGCGAGGGCTTGAGTGCTTGAGTGCTTGGTCTCAATCAATGAACCAGACGAAGAATACGACTACAGTCTGTAGTTCGATCTTCTGAAGGCTTTGCAGGTCTCGCTGAAGAACTCTGTAACAGTTCTTGATCTTGACGCGGTAGATGTTTGAAGCTTTTGCAGACCTTGATCCTTGACGCTTGGTAGCTGGATGCTGCTTGCAGTTCGCTTTCATGGAGCCTTTGGATACTGAATACTGAATCTCCGGGGGTTTAAAATGAAGGGGGAGGACCCCTATTTATAGGCTCTAGGCCCAAGTTAATTAATTATTCCTTTTACTTTAAATAAATAATTAATTAATATTTTCTGCATCACCTTTGATACGTGTCATGATATTATTGGCTAGGATGCATTTCCATTTAAAATTCAATTAAATGGACGGTCGTAATTAATTTAACACGTGGCGGATAATAATTGGCCGAATAAATTTAACTTATTTTCCCCGTGTCATTTTTTAATTGGTCGACAAGTTTTTGTCTCCTACAGATGCTCCCTTCGAGAGTCAACCGCGGACACTAACTTAGAGTGTTTAAAGCGGTTGGGTCTCGAATATTTAAGGACAATAATTTTTGTATCACAACTTTTCAGTTTGGATAAAATTTTATTAGAAATTTAATCGGATAAAATTTTTGGCAGTTGGAGTTGGAGTTGGAGTTGGAGAAGGAGAAGGAGATGGAGATGGAGATGGAGATGGAGATGGAGTTGGAGTTGGAGATGGTGATGGAGTTCGAGTTCGAGTTAGAGATGGAGATGGAGATGGAGTTGGAGACTTGACTGAGAATTCTAGTAGTATCCTGAAACTTGGCCAATCATATACTATATAAACGCACCATCCTCGCTTCTTCCATTCATCTGTTGTTCCTCGTCTTCTCCCTGAACTTGTAGACTCGCAGGTTTTAGAGTATCTTCTTTTTCTTTCTTTCTTTCTTCTTCGTTTTGTTTTTTTTGTCATATAATTTAACCTTATCTTTTTCTTGTTCAACTTTTTTTGTCATCTTTTCGGTACAGGGAGCTGCAATTAGTTGTCATCGTGTGCTTGAAGTTGTCCTTCGTCATCGTTTGTGTCTCGCTTACTCCTCAGCATGGTGACGTAAAATAGTCCTAGACTATTCTCTTTAGGACTGTCTGTGTAATAACCCACCCCGAAATCATGTTTAATTATCTATTAATCACAGTAAGTATCCAAATCGCGTTATAAATTTTTCGCGTTTACCTTTATTTATTTATTGATTTACTTAATTATTTATTGTTATCGGTGTCGAGTCTCGTGCAGGAGATGGCTAAGGTGCCGAGTTATCGGCTTAAAAATTTTACTTTACATATTCATTCAATGAGTTAAAGTATTTCAGGTCATATGATGTGTGTTATAAATTTATTTACCGAGAAACGGTTAATAATTATCCGCCTCGATTTCTATATATATTTTACCGTCCCAATTTTAATTTATTTAAATTACATTTCCTTTACATAATTTCAAGTGGTAATTTTACTCATTTTATTCTATTTAATCCAAGTCCTAATTTATTTTAACCAAAGTGTTACCAATCAATTTTATTAAGTACAAACTAATTATTTTTAGTCTAGTACACTTACAATTACTTTATTTTAATTAAAGTTTCAGATTTAATTAGGCCCCTAAATGTCCTAAGCTAGTTAATTAGGGGGAGTATATAGTGGTAGTATTAGTTAAGGAGGGGTTTAATTTTCAGCATTTTATTTCACAAACACCAAGCACTTTGTCTCTCTACCCCTCTCCCTCTCACTATCGCCACCGGCCACCGCCATTCTGCCGCCTCGCCTGGCGTCTCGGCGGGTCTGCCGCGCGGCCCCTACTCCGGCCACCTCTGCCTCCTCCCTTCTCTTGTTCAATCTCTCACCTCAAATTCAAGTGGTATAATCTCAAACCCTAATCTAATTCTCTTGTTTCTAATATGAATTTCTACTTCAAATTTATGTTCTCTTGATGTTTTTTTATCTTCTTTATGTTTATTAAGCATGAATTTAAGTTGTGGTTAAGTTAGGGTTTAAGTTTTAAGTGGATGCATGTATATTGCTAAGTGTTTGTGAGGTTTGATGGTTGAATTCATGGTGGATGATGAGTATATGTTATTGCATGTGAATTTCTTGAGAGATTCTAAGTATATAAAGGCTGAGTTTATGTTTTAATATTATGAATTAAGTGTTATTATGTTTAATTTGGGTGAATTAGTGAGGTTTTGGTGCAAGAGTTCAAGAATATGTCTTTTATGTTGAGTTTATGCTTGATCCATGGATGCATGTGATTTTTAAGACCTTTGATGAATTTATTTTCAAGGTTTATGTTCTGGAAATATGATGGATTAAGGTTATATGGGATTTGATTGTGTTTTAATATGATTAAGGGTGAAAAACCAAGTTAAAAACTGGAATTTTCGGTAAATAAAGGTTCTGTTTCGATTCTGGAAATTTACAGAGGAATGAAAGTGGGATTTTACGTCAGATTGTTACTCCATTTGATAGCTTAAGGTGTTAGCAAACCATAGGCTTTGGAATTTCGAGTTTCCGACAGGTATAGCTCGAGTTACGACCAAAACCGTGAAGGTACAATTTTATATACGAATTCAGAGTCACTATATTGAGGGCTGTTTTTTGTGCCTTTGGAGATCTCTTTAGTTTTTATGGTAAACATGAAAGTTTTAGGCCTCATTGCAAGCTTTCCGGAAAGGTATGGTCCATCGTCATACGATATCGGGAGTGTGAGTTACGATCCCGGGAAACCGGGCTGTCCAGAACACCATTCTGCTCAAGTTAACCTTTGTGAATTAATGTCTTTTGCGCCTCAAATCAACCCAATAAGGGGTTCTAGGTATAAATGGGTCATGGTTATAAATTGTCATTATAGAGTTATGTGTTTAGGGCTGAGAGTACCAATTTGGAGCCCTAAATAAGTCTTAAGAATACCTTTCTAGAGCTAGTATGTTTAAGTAATGTATCGTGACTCCCTTCGTTCTTTAAGTCTAATGTTCAATATTTTTACTCTAGTTAAGAGTTCCTTCTAGCTTGGTAGTATCCAATGTCTAATTCAATTCATTCCTCATTCCATAATTCATTAATCCAAGCTTGTTTTTATTCACATTTGAACGTGTATATCTTGTTCCATTTCGCCATTTCATTCGATATCGTATTATCAAACCATATTTGAACTCGTTATCTCGCATCCTAGTTTCCAATTTATAATTACCCTATTCATCATCAATTCAAAGCTAATTGTCCTAAGTTCAAGCCCTTTTATTTGAATCATATTCTACGTCATTATTCTCATGTTTTCCGACCCGGAAATTTCTAAGGTTTTATATGTACTGCTTCTGTCCGGGCCATTTTTCGGGCCCTTCCTTTCATTTCTAGCCTTTGGGCCAGTTGACAAAGTTAAAAATCATGATTTTCCCTATTCCGAGATGTACTCTTCTACTTCGTTTCGATTTTCCTAACTCAAGTTATGCTACAAACTCCATTTTGTTACAACCTGAAATTTTATTTCTAAAATTGTTACATTTATATTACTAAGTTTCCGAACTCATGATTCTAATTCAGAACCTTATTCGGTTCTTCATTTTTATGTATGCTTACATTGGTTGACAAAGTTTCAAAGGCCATCTCCAAGCCGAGCCGCCAAGGTCTTTAGCGTCTTAAGGTGCAAATTGTCCAAATTTTTATGATCTAAGTCATATACATGGTTCACTCAATTTATGCCATGTCAAGTTTTATGGTTTACAGTATCTTTATATTTAATAGTGGACCCGCCTTCTATGCTTATATTTACAGTTATGTTTTTAGCACTCCTGATCAGAGTGCCTTGACCTGGCCAGTGTCGACTGCTTAGCAGTCAATCATTCCAAGTTTAGATCAACTTGGGCATACGCGTGTGTGAGGTGCTTGCACCGATCGTAAGGGTTCCACCTACTTTCTATCTTTATTGGTTTATGTTTATGATCATGTCACTCAAGTCCTATTTTAACCCCTTCCCCGATTTTCAAAATGAATTTAAATGCCGGCACTAAAACCGTCTTTCGAACGGTTTACGTGCTGGAGGTTTACGTACTGAGTGTTTCCCCACTCACTTTGCGAATGTATTTCAATGTTTTGTTTTTAGGCGGTCCGAGCTCCCAGGATAACGGCGAGGTTAAGCAGAAGTAAGTCGTCTGTACATGGTAGTTCTCTAAAGGCGATCGATGGTCGGTAATCAAGGTTACTCAAGGGCATTAAAGGCCACTTGGTTGTGGAAAGTCTATATGATATGTTTAATTAAAGGTTGTATAATGTATTTGTACTTTAAGTTTAGCGTTTGAGTTGTATGGAGTTAAGTACAGTTTTATGGTGGATTGTTATATTTTTGGTATTGTGTGTTTGCCTTGTCCCGAGTGGGGACGGCGGTAATGCCTCGACCTAAGGTGTTCCGTTGCGCTAATCACAGGTTTGGGATTCTAAAGTATAGTCTTAATCTTGTGATTAAGGTTGGGGCGTTACAGTCTGGGTCGATAGTGTCACCATCCCCGTTTCCGTGGGCTACTCCTCAGCGTACTGACGTAGAGTAGTCCTAAACTACTCTCTTTAGGACTGTTTGGGTCGACAGTTTCGTCATCTTTGCTTTCGTGGACTACTCCTCAGCGTACTGACATAGAGTAGTCCTAGACTACTCTCTTCAGGACTGTCTGGGTCGACAATGTCGTCTTCTCCGCTTTCTGTGCTACTCCTCAGCGTACTAACATAGATTAGTCCTAGACTACTCTCTTCAGGACTATCTAGGTCGACAGTGTCGTCAGCTTACCCTACCTTGAGTACTCCCCTGCGACATTCAGGCTTTTCACATCACCGATAGAGATCATGGTGCACTTTGTTGACTCATCTTCAAAATCGCCATCTGTCACCATCTTGGACAAGGAGGACGACGCTATCGAGGACGGAATAACGCTCCGGGTTGATGCACCGACGCCGCTACCCTCTAAGAAGTCTTTTCTCGACGGGAAACTCACGAATTTTCATTGGAGCGTCACTTCTACCTGCGGTGTACTGAACTCAGATGGCACCGTCACTCGCAACTATAAAGCTCTGAAGCCTATTTCTCCTTTACTTAGAGCTTCAGTTCCAGTATAAAAACCATCGCCCCTACTTTACCATCGTATTGCCGACGGGTCAATAACATGGGGGACTTTCTTTCCTAACCACAACTTCTATATTCCATGTTACTGGGACTGGCTTGAGGACGTTCTTGGTCGTAATAAGGACAAACTCATAGACTGGAGGATTTATAATGGATTGTACGCGTCTTTGTTTTCCTACGACCTCAGCCTCAATGTTTTCAAGACTTTTTGTGAATTATGGTGCCCTACTACTAACACCTTCTACACAGAGGATGGAGAAATGTCGATTTCCTTGTAGGACATGTGGAAGATAGCTGGGCTTCCAGCTAATGGGTCTTACTATGAAAAAGTTGTTCCTTCCGCCCAAGCGTTGTTGTCTGCCGGCCAAGGAGATAGCGATATACCAAAGTCCTGCATCTAACTTTTTTCTGCTTTCCACAATCAATGTCAAGATGTCAATGACACCGTTCAACTTCCTGCTAGTGAATGGATGCGTTTCTGGTATCGCGGTTTGAAGAATTATGCAAGCCCTCCCCCACGAGACAATAGAAGGTGGAAAGGAGTTCCACCAGATACCTATTGTCCTCCTGGATCCATCGCTAAACGTCCAGCCCGAACGAGAAGGAAAAGGATCCTTTTGTTCTTCTCAGCGTTCTCGAGTCACTGATCGAAGAGGTCTACCTGGCCGCCCTCACATCTTGCTGGTTATGTTGCTTTGCACTACCAACTGACAAGCTTAACCTCATCCGTCCTGGTGTGTTCAAGGCTGCCAGCCAGATTGTGCACGGACAACGTGTGAATTTGGCCATCCCAACCTTGGCTAGTATCTACCAAGGCTTGCACAAGATTTCTTCTGCTAAGAATTTGAGTAAGCTGGAAGTTATTTTCCCCATGCAATATGTTTATGGATGGTTGGGCACTTATTTCGATACTCATTTCGAACACCCTAAGCTTAATGACAGCAATCCACCTAAGATGGCAAAGCTTTCAAGAGAAAGGATGGACAAGACGTTTGATCAGCAGGGGTCTCGCGAATTACTACGACGTCCTCAGGTGTCACGTGTATATTGTACCGCTCAGTTGAGGGACACCTGTCGAGAACTGACTGACACCCCTGCATTATCCCCTGGCTGGAAGACTTATATGGTCTGCATGCGTAGAGGTTTTTTGAAGTTACGCCAGGGGAGGACAATCGTAATAGAGTCGTACTTCCCCTGTAAATTCGGGCGTCAGTTTGGCTTTTATCAAGATATTCTAAGTGATCCCACCAAGACTGTTCATGGTGGTACCTTAGAAGATGTCGCATGCTATTGGTACAATTTGACAAAGCATGGGATAAGATCCATAATGACTGTTCCTTGCACACCATACCCAAAGTCCATGCTGGTTAAATAGAGTATGCCAACTGGTGGAAATCTTACCGCCAGGATCTCTTTTTCTCAGAGACTAAGAAGCTCATTCATGCTGATACAACGCCATGTAAGGCTCGTAGGGCGAAGGTTAATGACGATGCCTCTGTTCTGGTTGTCACTAATGGAAAAGAAAAAGCACATAAGCATGTCATGCCACCTACCGTTCAAGTTGTTCCTCCTCTTAATGATCTTAAGGAGGAGGGAGGTGGTAGCTCTTCCATTGGTCCGAATTTGTCTCTTCGAAAGAGCTTTCTTGATTCACCTGGGAGGGAGAAAATTGAGGCTTTGAAAGGCTTAGGTATTGAGCCTACTGTCGAGAGTGCAAAAATCTTGCCAAGATCAACAAGCGAAGTACGTAGTGGAGCGCCAAGGTCCAGGTAAATCAAACAGCGCGTCCAACCTGTCTAAGTCCAAAAATATAGCAAAGGTAACTCTAGGACTCATCAACTTGCCCCCATTCTCCCTTTTTTTTGTAAATACTTAGATGAACTAATATGTGTTTTTGTTTTCTTGCTTGTGCAGGAGTTGGCTCCAACGCACAAGGATCTGCTTGAAGAAATGCTCGGTGATGATGGCAGTGAGAACACCTTGACGACACCGCTCGCAAGGAGTCGTGAGCCAACTGCATCAATTGACATAATGCCCCCACCGGTACACAACGTCAATCGGGCTCATTCTCTTACTCTGTCTGCTTCTGCCTACTTTCCTGGCAAGATCTCCCATGGCTTGGCTGGTGAGGTGCGACGACGGTTTCTTCAACAATTAAAGAGGTATATTCCACGGACGGAAGATGACATTAAAAACCTGAGATTAGAGGCCGAGAAGTTCTATTGACCTTGTCGTCTCTTGACGCAGATCCCTCGGAGCTAAAGGAGCCTGTCGAAACATACTTGCAAGGAGTTGAACGGTGCCTCAAGTTAGAAGCTCAAGTGGAGGGGCGAATCCCTACAGCAGAGACTTTGGCCTAACGGGAAGCTTTATCTTCTGAACTCCGAGCAGCCCAAGCCTCTGTTGCCGAGATTGACAAGCACTTTGACGAAGAAACTTCTACTATATTTCGTGCTCATAAGCGCAGGAAGACACTTGAAGCTGAACTTGAGGATGTGAAGCGGAAGAGCAAAAGTTACATGGCAAGCTGGCTGAGACTGATGCTTCACTTAAGAGGGCTAAAGATAAGGTGATTGTTCTTGAGCGGGAACTTGGTGCTTTGGAGACGCAGCAAGCTACTGAAGAGGAGAAGGGTTAAATTGTGCCAACGAGGAGACGTGTCCAAGAGCTCATGAAAGGATTAGACGCTTGAGACTTATTTAGGTTTTTTTTACTTCGAATTTTTGCCGAATCTTTTTGTTTTCTTTTGCTTTTTCAAGCGGACTATTATCTTAATCTTTTTTTATTTTATCGTATGTTATCGCTAGCGTTAGTTATATTGCAATAAAATAGCTCTAGTTTCTAGTTTATGCAATAACATGTGTGCCACACGATATACGAAACAAACTTTATTTGACTTTCTTTTACGGTTGTACCAGGCAAATGTTTAAGTTGCCTATGCACCTAAAGGGAGTACAAAACCCAAAAAGGATCAAGCCATACGTAGTTCATGAGGGAGAAAGAAAGAACTTTTATTTATTTAGCCGTTCACAGTTTATACTCTTGCGGGCTAGGAGTATTATTTTTTTGTTTTTGTTTTGTCGTACACAATTTATACTCTTGCGGGCCAGAAGTACTATAAAAAGGAACTAAAATGGAAATGAACTCTTTTCTTTTTTTTTTGTGAACAGTTTAGGCTCTTGTTTGGGAACTAAGTCTTCACTTTCCTAGATTTCCACTTGGTATGAAGAAAGTATCTTCTCTCGCTCAAGCTCCATGCCAGTGTTGCTTTTGCTTTGATGACCGGTAAAAATCCCAATGCGCCTCTTCAATCTAAGGGATCCTTCAGTGTTTACCTCCAATGTTGAACATTGCTTCATGCGAGATGGAATGGTGCTTTGAACTTCGTTGATGACCCCAAGGCGGCTGAACGCAGAGATCTTTTTCTGGCTAGGCTGTGAACCTGTCACCTCTTCAGTATGTTTGATCCTTGAAAATACAGAGGCCTTTGATATCAGACCATTATTGATCCTGCTAAAGATTGAGGCCTGGCGCTTTGCCTTGACACCCTATCCGCTCAAAGACAGATGCTTGTTTGCGGGAAGCTGACCGTCCCAACCTATCGAACACGAAGAGCTTTGATTTAGGTTGATACTCCATTCCTTCACTATTATCTTCTTCGATCTTGAAGTAGGAGACCATGTTCATAGCTGCAACATTGTTAACTTCTCCAAAGAAGTACTTCGGAAAGTATTCCTCCAACGTGACAGGAACACGAGGGCCTCGCTCAAGCAACTCAGCTGAACTGGCTTCTTATTTCTCAATGACTCCAAGCCTCTTCCTTTCCGTTGAAGGTTGCAGGTTGTCTCTTCTCGTTTGATGCGTTCGGGGTGGTGGTGTTTGGACTTCCCTTTGCCCCCTAGTCTTCCAGTGCCCGAGATCCATTTTTCATCGTCATCAAAAGCTTCTACTTCTTGCCCATGTGCATCTTGAGGGGTCTGGACTAGTACAGCAAGAGGAACTGGTTCTTGACACCCAAACTGAATCATCAAGCATTCACTTCCCTTGGCTGGAATTCGCTATGCTGAAACATAATAAGCCTCGACGTTGTCATCCAAGTCCAGTATAATTTGCCCATCTTCAACTAGTCTCATGATCCGCTCCTTGAGTGTAATACACTTCTCTAGAGGGTGACTAACTACCCTATGATAACGACAGTATCTTGGATCGGTAGTTCTTCCAACTTCTTCCGGCCTCTTTGGTTGTGGAAGTTCAATAACTCCTGTCTTTAACAGGGTTTCGAGCATTCCAGACAAATCCGAGTCTGGAAATGGGTGTTTCTTTTCTTGAAGCTCCTTCAGTGAAGGGCGCTTCCTTTCAGCATCTTTCAAGGAAGTGAATTTCTCCCTTTTAGGTTAAGGTTTAGCGGAGATTCGCACCGGCTCACACATTGAAATAGTCATGGACTCCGTTGTTGAAGCCATTGACGACTTGTCATTCTTCTTATATCCGCAGTCAATGTTCCTTGATTCAGATGAAGATGAATTCCTTCCCCCATCCACTTGCTATTGTGATCTCCATATCATGTGCCTTGGTCGCCAATTCCTAAAAGATTTTAGGTTTGGCGATCTTGAGAACGTAGAGTAAATCCCAGTGCATACCTTGAGCGCACATATCGACAGCTGAAGCTTCAGTGAGGCGATCCTTGCATTCAAGACTAAGAGCCCTCCAACGATGGATATAGTCAAGTACTGGCTCGCCCTCCCATTGTTTGGTGTTTGTCAACTCTGTCATGTTACGACCCGTTGAGTGCAGTAGAACCTGTTGAGAAATTCTTGCTCCATTTATTCCCAACAATTGATAGATTCAGACTCTAGATCTATATACCAATCGAATACGATCCCCTTCAGAGAGCGAACAAATTGCTTTACTAGTCGATCTCCTTCTGTGCCGGCATTGCTAAAAGTTTCGATGAAGTGAGCGATGTGTTGCTTAGGATTACCCTTCCCATTAAATTGATTGAACTTTGGGGGTTGATACCGTTGTGGCATTTGAAGGGCGTCGATCCTCTTCGCTTATGGCTTCGTATACAAGTGAGTCTTGTTTGATCCCTCTCCGAGTTGAGCCCGCACTGCATTTGCCACCAAGTTTTGAATCTGCTCCACAGTCAGTGATTCTGAAGATGAGTCCCTCCTCTTGTCTTCCCCATCACCCTTGGAAGACTCTTTATCAGATTCCTCTTTTTCTGAATCTTCGTCGGAGTCTTGATAGGGCGCTTCTCTATCTTCTTCATCAGTTTTGTGATTTGCTCACTTTGTCACTGATCTTCTTATCTTTCTCTTCACTTTCCATGGCAAACTTGTTTAGCATAGCCTCAAGTTGAGCTATCTTTTCTTCCATGTCGACAGTCATCACGTCGCCTGAATCAAAGGTCGAATTTGACTTCTTTGAGAAAGAGATGAGAGGGAGAGATATCCCACCGAGCGTGCCAAATTTGTAAACACAAATTTCTGGTCTAAAATAAATAAAGATAGAAAATTAAGAAATAAATTAATTTGTATTAATATTTGAATGTATGCGGGTACAATCTCTATATTAAATACAATAATGATGATCCTCTTATTCGATCCCCTTGAGTCTTGGATGAGTTGAGGGCGTGGATGCTTGATCTCGATCTCGAATGCAGGTTGAGCTAAAGAACTCTTGTAGTAAATCTTGAGCTGAAGGTCTTGAGCACTGATCCCCTTAGTGCTTGGTAGCTAGAGGCTGCTCGAAGTTGAACCGTTTGCAGGTTGACTATTTGCAGGTTAATTGTTGGTTGCAGTTCTTCTAGTTCTTGGATGCAAGGGCTTGAGTGCTTGGTCTCGATCGATGAACCAGACGAAGAAGATGATTGCAATCTGTAGTTCGATATTCTGAAGGCTTTGCGGGTCTCGCGGAAGAACTCTGTAGCAGTTCTTGATCTTGACGCAGTAGATGCTTGAAGCTTTTGCGGACCTTGATCCTTTACACTTGGTAGCTGGAGGCCGCTTGCAGCTCGATCTCTTGGAGCCTTTGGATGTTGACTGCTAAATCTCCGGGGGAGTTCAAAATGAAGGGGGAGGACCCCTATTTATAGGCTTTGGAGGCCTAGCCCCTAGGGTTTGAGTTGGGCTTTGGACTTAGGCCCAAGTTAATTAATTATTCTTTTTACTTTAAATAAAGAAATAATAAATATTTTCTACATCATCTTTGACACGTGTCATAATATTATTGGCTAGGATGCATTTTCATTTAAATTCAATTAAATTGACGTCCGTAATTAATTTAACACGTGGCGGATAATAATTGGTCGAATAAATTTAATTTATTTTTCCCGTGTCATTTTTTAATTGGTCGACAAATTTTTACCTCCTACAATGAGCAAATAATAATACAACAACTATAACCAAATAAGAAAACTATGAATGTTATCTAAGAGGCTAAACAAAAATTAAAATCGGGAGGGAATCATGAAAGTTGACAAATTCACCATAGGAATGAGAGTATAATTAGAATAATGTCAAATTAATACATTCAAAACATATAAGTCAACAAAGATATTACAATTTCACAACTGAAGTTTCTAATACAAACTCTACCATCGGCGGATCTCGGGGTACGGCGAAGGTGGCCAAAGCTTAACTTCCAAAAAAATTAATAAATTAGTATAATTTAGAATAAAAATCATGTATTTTATGTCTATCATATAAAATAATAATATATTGGCCACAGTTAATTAAAAGTTCGAGTCAATGAGCTTTAGTTTAAGTGGCATCCCCACCAGGGGGTTCGATCCCTAGTAAGTGCATGGTGACCACAATTTTGTTGGTGGGAATTGTTGGTACCCTTGGGAGGTTCCTTCCCCTTTGGACTGGTAGGCTTACTGGGTTCTCCTTAAGATAGGGGACTCAATAGGTGGTCTGACTCATTCATATGTTATTTCTCTAATTTAAGTTGAAATATTTATAATAATCTATCGGTACTAGAAGATAATCATATTTTATTATATCTATTATACTAAAAATAATATTTAAAGATAATTTTTTTAAAAGAAAAAGCTAAAAAAGATCGCAATCATAACCCGTCTGGTTGACCCAAAACCGGAATACACCGCACACATTTACCCGAACCCGAAATACACCAAACTCGTATTTACCCGAACACGATATACGACAGACCCGTAACCCGCCGCCCCCTTGGTCGAATTGACAGGTCTAATTATAAGGTACCCTACATTCATCAGTAACTATCCAAATGGGGCAATCCGGTGACATGTTGACAGGATCTGATAAGGCTCTCTGAAGTACCCGAGACAACTCCATTGAATTTTGAACAGCCAAATTAAAATTTTCCAATTCAATATTTTGTATTACTTATTGGGGGGGGGGGGGGGGTAACTCATCTACAATACCTAGGCTTGTTTTTTAGAGCAGTTGAAATGTATAGTTTACATGTGAATGCAGGTTCATTAAGATTAGTGCAGATAGATAAGGTTGATGTAGGTTAGTGCATCTTGAATAATATAAATGCAGGTGGGATAATGTAAACGTAAGTTATTGTACTTTATTTTTTAGGAAATTCCAAATGGTAGGCATCAATTATTGCCTATTCCAAATGGTAGACACATTTTTTATGTATTCCAAATGGTAGGCGTAAATTCCAAAAATTTCTATTCCGTAGACATGTTACTAACTGCCGTTAGTAATATCATTAAAAAAAAGAATTAAGAGAATACCAGCCAATTCTTTCGATATTACCAGCCAACTCACAGTCTCACACACCCGTCTCCTCCAAACGCCCTGCCAAAGGCAAGCCATCTCCGTCGTCGCCGCTGAAGGACAGCCGGCAGTCGCCGTTGTCGCTTGTCGTGGGTCATTGTGGTCGTCGCTTGTCGTGGGTCTTCGCCGGCGGTCGTCTTCATCGACACCCAGCCCGCACGACCTACTCCAAACGCCCAGCTAATGCACAGCCATCTCCGTCGTCATCGCTGAAGGACAGTCAAGTCGCCGGCGTCACTCTCCGTGGGTCCTCGCCGGCGTTCATCTCATCGACAGCCAGACCTCTGTCTTCAATTTTTAGGGTTTGTCTTCAAATTTTAGCAATCGACGCGTGCTGGTGGTTTAGGATTTGTATCTCTTTTCAATTTTTTGATGCATTTTTTGGGTCATTGGTTGCTTGGTTTGATTGTCATTGTAGTGTGTTTGTGCATTGTGGGGTTGTGAATTGGTATTTTGAGCTGTACCCAAATCTGAATTTATCAATTTAAGGGTCTTAGTACACATGAGATGGACTTTGTTGTGCTGGAAAACTATGGATTAGAGCAAGGTCAATAACTTGTATCATATTCTCAATAACTATGGAAAACTATTGCAAAGGCATCTCAATACAACACTTATCTGTTGGTGTATTGGAGTCTTACTCTCAATAACTTGTATCATATTCTGCTTCTCCCCTGAGGGATGTCAAGGTTAGGTTTTGTGGTATGAATAGAAAATTATGGTGCAAAAGAGAGAAATCATTTAGAAGATAAGATACTTCACAAAATAACAGTGAGACACAAGATACCAAATGCTCTGTTTCAATTTTCGATACTTTGGATTTGTGCCTATGTTCAGGTTAGTTTATTCAATGTAGATTTTTTTATTTTGGGCAAATTTTGAATCAAGTCAGAACTAGTTGATCAAACGTGGGCTTATACCTGATTCAGGTTAGTTTATTCAGGTTTGAGGCACTGTAATAAGTTTTCGAATCCGTTCAATGGCCTCAAAGAGAAAATTAATGAGAAAAGAATTCTGTTGAAATGATAATTTCCTGCATGTATATAATATGACAGAAATGGAAGCATAAGAAAATGGACAAATACTTTGGATTTTTTTGTCAATTTTAATGATTTTACTAACGACAGTTAGTAACGTGCCTACGGGATGGAAATTTTGAAATTTATGTCTACCATTTGGAATATACAAAAAAGTTGTCTACCATTTGGAATATGCAATAGTTGGTGCCTACCATTTGGAATTTCCCTTATTTTTTTTAAATCGTAAGTTATTGCAATTTAGGAACTTTTTACATCGTTTTATTACCACATTAATTAATATTTTATATAGTTATACATAAAAAATTACAATTATTACAAATTTTCATTATGCATAAAAATGAGAAAATACATAAAATTTATACTCTCTAAAATACCCGAGACAACATTTAATTTTGAACAGCCAAATTAAAATTTTCCAATTCAATATTTTGTATTACTTATGGGGGGGGGGGGGGGGGATCACTCGTCTACAATGCCTAGGTGTGTTCTTTAGAGCAGTTGAAATGTATAGTTTACATGTGAATGTAGGTTGATTAAGATTAATGCAGATAGGCAAGGTTGATGTAGGTTAGTGCATCTTAAATGCAGGTGGGATAATGTAAACGTAAGTTATTGTACCTTTTTTTTAATTATAAGTTATTGCAATTTAGGAACTTTTTATATTGTTTTATTACCATATTAATTAATATTTTATATAGTTACACATAAAAAATTACAATTATTACGAATTTTCATTATGTATAAAAATGAGAAAATACATAAAATTTATACTCATAAGATGCATTTCATACAAAATACATAAAAGTTATATTCATACTAATTGACAATTGTTCACCAAATAAGTGTTAATAAGTTCTAGGAACTTAGAAATGAGTTTTTAGTTAAAAGACTAATTCAACTTCACAATATTTTTTCATTACCAAATTTTAATAACTTGAAAATAGTCAATTCTATTTGAAAAGCTTACACAAATTGTTCATAATAAGTAAAAAAATATATATAGAAAAGGAAAAAAATATAAAATAAAAACAATAGATATAAATAATTTATTTACCATACACGTACGTGTCAACGAGTCCTAAGAAATTGGACAAGACTTTCAATTAAATAAACCCACTCAACTTTACAATAATTTTTCTTTTCTGATAACAATTTTTTAATAGTTTTATAAAAGAATGGTCAACCCAAAAGTAAGCAAAATAAAAATTAAATTTAAATAAAAAAATCAAACTTATTTTAAATTTAAATCGACTAATTTTCCGACTGGAATAACAATATGGTTATTCTCCCCTTAAGGATGACGTAATCAATATCCATCCACTCACCCATCGACAATGCATAAGAATATATTAAATTAATTTTGCTAATCCTTCTAATTTTTTTTTGAAATGCGAAATTATTTTTATTTTAAAAATTCACATAATTAGTTTAATTTTGTAAAGCGTATGAATATATTGCTTATGGAGATAAAAATTCATAAAATTTGTAAACATTAATATTTATCAAGATGATTAATTTTTAGATGGAGTACAGGCAGGTGCAAGTCGGTATGAATAAGTGCAGTTTATTGCATATGCATGATGGCAAATAGCCGAGTAGTATACCAAAAAGGTAAGGTAATTTCTAGCATTTGGGAATTATGGTAGTTATGGTAATTCCCATAATATTAGCCATACACGTGACAAGATGAAATTTGATGCATTGATTTTAGGAAGCATGTATAGCGATTTCCAACATTTGGGAATTACGGTAGTTATGGTAATTCCCACAATATTGGCCGTACACGTGGCGAGATGAAATCTGATGCGTCAATTTTATTTTATTTTTTAAAAGTTGAATTTAAATTTTTTAAATTGTGAAAAATATGTAAAATTAATGAAAAATATATTGTTTTAAGGGTATGTTTGTTTTACTCCATCTAAAAAGGGAAGAAAGTGTTCCTCAATAAAAACACCCACTAGCGTTCATAGTACCGGCGACCCAACTGACCTCCATAGTTTCCGGCAAAAAGTTACCGACTGCAAGATGGAGTCCGTCAACACTGCCACTGTCAGGTGGATACCGCAAAATTGTTTCGATCTGGAAAAAAAATGAACCGACTCAAATTTGATTGAGAAAACAGATGGCGCTGGTGCACAAATAAGTTTATACTAAGTTCTGGACTTAAAAGATGAAAATGTAATCTGAAAATGTATCTTGATTGACATCGTCTTTATTTTCCTTCACTCTATATATATAGTGTATACAAGAATTTCTGCAATTAACTGAAACAGACCTGTAGTAAGGTGACATAAAATTTGAGTCGGTTCATTTCTTAATTTTTCCCAATCTCAAAACAATTTTGCGATATCCATCTGACAGTGGCGGTGTTGACGGATCCATCTCGCAATCGGTGACCTTTCACCGGAAACTGTGGAAGCGAGTGGGTCGTCAGTACCATGAACGCTAGTGGGTGTTTTTGTTGAGGAACACTTTCTTCCCCTTTTAGATGGAGTAAAACAAACATTCCCTTAAAACAATATTTTTTTAATTAATGTTACATATTTTTCATGATTTAAAAATTTAAAATTTAAATTTTAAAAAATAAAATAAAATCAAGGAAGCATCTATAGCGATTTCCAGCTTTTGACAATTATGGTAATTACGGCAATTCCCGCGACATGTACCGTACATGTGGCATGATCAAATCTCATACATCGATTTTATTTATTTTCAAATTCTGAAAAAAGTTAAAGATATGAGATCTGAACTTGCAACCTGTCTTATAATAAACAAATCCCTACCCATTCAACCATGTGTTTTTCACCAATTATTTTTGCAATATTTTGGTATTGTATACAGCATACCTTGGAATTTAAGTTTCAAAACTCTTCTGCCTTCCACGATTGACAATGCCCTTGGTAACTGCATCTATCATTCGATGCTGCACGACTTTTCACCGCCGCTACCGACCAGTTTTCCAGTACCAATTTCCGAACGACCGGATGTCACTAGTGTCGGAGAACAATGATATTCTCAAACATCGGCCATGCAGAGTGCAATTTCATTTCCCACAATCGGTTTTGGATGACGGCGAGGGTAGCAAATCAGAAGTGGCTGGTCTCGGGATTGTATCCGAGCGAAGGAGACCTAGCCACAGGAATATTTCTCGCTGTAGTTGTATCTCCGGCGAAAGGTCGCCAAAAACAATGGAGGTCGATGAATTTGTTTCAATCTTTTCATCCATAATCTATTAAATATATTAAAACACAAGCTCCTAACTCCTAAGGAAAATCTAAACCTAAAAGAAATAATTTAGAATGTTTGGTGAATTCCAAAGCAAATTCCAAACCTACATAATTTATTAATACATTCACAAATATAATATTAATAAAAATGAAAAAGAAATACCTAAAGTCATTCATAAGTTACCAATATTTATTGCATACAAAATTAGAGCATTTTAAATTTTTCAAAAAAGAAAAAGAAATACATAAGGTCATACATACATAAATTAGAAATATCTAATACAAAATTAGAGCAATTTTTACTTTTTCTTTCATTAATTTACTATTATAATATTATATTATGACCAAAACCTTAGGAATAAAATATAATAATAGATACTAAAATAAAACTTTCATGAAAAAATTGTTTCGTATTCTTTTTAATAACTATCTTAGAAAATAAAATTTTTGATTGAAACTACTATATATACTTTTAACAATAAAAAAAATTCAAATTATATGCAAACTACCAAAACAAGAATAAGAAATTGGAATAAGTATAGATTAAAAAGTTGAATAAGAGGTTAAAGCTACGTAATATATAATGAAAAATAATAAGAAAATAGAATTGTCACATAGTCGTTGCCGTAACAGTTTTTTCAAAAAAACAAGCATCCTTCTTAAGACAAAAAATAAAATTAAACTATTTATCCATAATCGTTATGGACATGAAATAAAATAAACTCAAATGATAGTTTATCCATAAAAAAATAATATTTTTATAAGATTGGATTAATAATTATTATAAAATTATTCTAGAAAATAGATAACATAAAATTATTGAAGTATTATCCGTGCATTACACGGGATATTATAGACTAGCTCATAGTTAACAAACAAGTCCTTGAAAAAAAATTAATTTTTAATTAATTATACATAATTTTCACAATTTAAAAATCAAAATTAATATTTTTGAAAATAAATTAAATCGACGTATGAGATCTGATCATGCCACATGTACGGTACACATCGCGGTAATTACCGTAATTACCGTAATTGTCAAAAGCTAGAAATTAGCTTACCTTTTTGGAATTAGATATTGAGAAATGGAAAGTGACAATTATTTTGAAGTAAAAAAAAATTAGTTTAAATATCAATTAATATGAAACGGAAAAAGTATTAACTAGCTATTTGAAAAACCGTTGAAAACGTACGCAAGACAAAAGAACGGAATAGGAAAAACATTATCCAAGAGAAAATTGAGGGCATTCATTTTCTAATTGTGAAGAATCCGGTAAATTTGGGGCAAATTTTGAATTCCTTTGTTTTTCCAAAACGCATGATGGTGGAATGTTATGTGTTTTGCCAAATTGGAAAAACAGGGTAAAGAGCATTGAGGAAGGGCAAGGAGGGGGAAGCAGCAACACATCAAAAGGTACTTGCTCTGTTTCTCAATTTCTTGAGAAACCTAGAAAAATATTACGTACCTTTTGATTCTTCCCTTCTTCCCCCTTCCACATTGTTGTAAGTTTTTTTTTTCTCGGGTTTCTCCAGGGCCCCTTTTCCTTTTTCATCTTTTCTAGTGAATTTTGCGAACAAAATCCAAGAGGAGGATTTTCGGTGACCGCAAACCAACAGGAGGGCAACAATGAGTTGCTTTCCGTGTTGCGCAACTGAAGATTTAGAAAACATTGAAACCAAGGCCAGTGAGCAAGATAATGGGGACGAGGACGAGGAGAACAAAGACAATGGTCAGAGTGGGAAAAATACGCCTAACAATTTCGAGCCAAGTGCTCACCCTAGTAAATCTACCAGGTCCAGTCGTAGGACCTCCTTGAGGGCCTCATTGAGAGCTAGTGTCAAGCAACTTCTACAAATGAAATCTAAGATCTCTTTTGCCAATATTTCTTTCAAATCAGGTAATTTGATCGATCGTCTATTTTTTTTTTTTTGTTAAGGCCCCATTCGCTTCAACTTATTTTCTTGTAAATAAGTTCAATTCAGAATTAATTCAGTTAATAACTCAGAACATATGATTGCAATATGAACTAAAAGTTGAATGTTCATATGAAAACATCGTATGGCCACGACTAAGAGGGTCTTTGTATTCATGTTGTGATTTTCAGATAGTAGCAAGCACAGATATATTAATGAACAAATTTCCAAGTTCGGGAAGGGGAGCATCAGGTTGAGGGTATTCTCATACAATGAGCTATGTGATGCAACTAAGAATTTTTCAACTGATAATTTAGTTGGTGAAGGTGGCTTTGGTAAGGTTCACAAGGGATTTATAAGCAATCAGGTAAGAATTTCTCGGTACTTACAAGTATAATTAATGACAAGAAGAACGCGTAACAAAACCAATCTAAGGGCAAAAACATTGACGAGTATAATATGTCTTTGGTTGCAGATTGTCGCGGTGAAGCAACTAAACAGGAATGGTATACAAGGGAACAAAGAGTTCCTAGCAGAGGTTTTCATGTTGAGCCACCTTAACCATCCTCAACTTGTGAGCCTAATTGGTTACTGTGCGGAAGGTCCCCATAGGCTTTTGGTTTACGAGTTTATGGCCAAAGGATCACTCGAAGATCACCTTCTAAGTAAATACCTATTCACAAAACTTATTATAGGCTTTCGGTTTATGACTTTATTTGTATATATCCTTCAAAATTTCTTAATGTGGTTATCATTTTTGCTATAGATTTGGAACCGGACGACAAACCACTAGATTGGGATACAAGGATGAAAATAGCAATGGGAGCAGCAAAAGGGTTGGAGTACTTGCATGAAACTGCCAACCCTCCGGTAATCTTCCGAGATTTCAAGGCATCCAACATACTTTTGGATGAGAACATGGACTCAAAGCTCTCTGATTTCGGCTTGGCTAAGTTAGGGCCCACGGGAGACGAGGACCATGTGGTCACCAGGGTGATGGGAACCTATGGTTATTGTGCACCTGAGTATGCCGCAACTGGTCAATTGACAATTAAATCTGACGTCTATAGTTTCGGAGTTGTGTTCCTAGAGATCATCTCTGGCAGAAGAGTCATTGACAAAATAAGACCAGTTGAAGAGGAGAACCTAGTCACTTGGGTAATTTATAACCACTATTTTCAACGCTTTTTTTTTTTTTAACCTTTAGCCCTTTATTTTACTAGAGTTGACTTACTTACTTAAGAGAAACATGTGTTAAACCACCTGAACTAATCTATATTAGGGTTTTCAAGGCCTTTTTGGTGCTACTGCTACACATTATTTATCATACATATGTCCTAACAAAACCCGCTTGTATAATGTAGACGTAATAAAGTGTAACTTTTTTTTTTTTTTTGGTAGGCACAACCATTGTTCAAAGACAAGGTTCACTTCACGAAGATGGGTGACCCAAGGTTGGAGGGCAACTATCCCCAAAAAGGCCTCTACCAAGCTCTAGCAATTGCAGCAATGTGCCTCCAAGAGGATGATAGTGCCAGACCATTGATGAGCGAAGTCGTTGCTGCTCTTGGATTTTTATCTTCAAACAGACCCCCTAAAGGAGGGGACGATGAAAATGAAGACAATGAATAACAGAAATGTGAAAAGAGGAGGTCACTATGCAATCAAGTCATCAGCATAAACACCAACGGGGGAAGAGGGGAAAAATTTCGTACAAATGAAGAAATTGTTAGAGTTTTTAGGTACTTAGATACAAGTTTGGAGGGCAATATCCCCAGTGCAATCTAGTCGGATTCTTATGTTTCAGGCACATCAACAAGGTTCAGTATAGGCAAAGCGAAATCAATTTAGCTTCTTCCTACGAAGAGAATATATCCCATATTAATTGGGGGAATTCAAGTTTGATTGCCTGTGCTATCCGTGCACTTTGTGAATAATGGAATCTTCAATGGTTTTCTGCCCTGTTTTCAGTGTTGTACAAATCAGTTTGTAGGTGAATCTTAATGTAAATCAAATCAAAAAAAGTAAAAAAAATATATAAAAAGAAAGAAGGAAAAACAATTTTTTTCCAAAAAAAAAAGAAAAAAGTATGTAACCATGTAATTAAAACAAAAAAGTCCAAATAGCAAAAGAACCTGTAACTAACTTTTACTTGATTTCTTGTATTCTATTTAGCTGAGTTTAGCATGTAACTAGTACAATTTAAACCATAATTTATCTAAACTGTTCACTGAAATTACTTATCTCCCACAGGACAACCGATCATGAGTTGTATATTAATTAGCCTGCTTGGCCTATTTCTGATACATTTTGAATATTGAACTAGCTAGCTAGCTAAAGCATGGTCCTTGGCCTGTTTCTGATACATTTTGGCAGGTTTTGACTTGTTAATTTTCACTTGATATGTGGACTTAAACAAAGGGCAATAAGAATAAACTCTCTTGAAGAACAAACTTAGGTTGTATAAAATCCAAAATCGCATACATGTTCAGAGCCTTTGCTCTTTTGGATACATCAAATATATATCAGCTGCTCTAGTGTTCGAGCTTCAACCCAGGGAGGAAAAAGGGAAAGGGGAAAAAAAAGGCATTTCTACACAGCATATATATTGAACCATGGGTGGTGTCACACGGACCATCTTCATCAGCCACAATCACTAGACAAAAAAAAAAAAAAAAAAAAAAAAAAAAAAAAAAAAAAAAAAAAACGATAAATATAAAGGTGTTTCCAATGGGCTAACTAAGCTGCTCTCACCTATATGCAAGATTCTGCAGGAGTCTCAACTCATATTCACTAAAATCATTGTAAGTGCATTGAAAATTTTAGAGGTGACAGAGGGGCAATGGAACCAGAGATTCTGATCCAATGCAACAAAGCATGTTTTCCCAGTGATGGAGAAAGTATCTAGCTCCCGGGTTGCTGAAGATCTATGTCCCATGCTGAAGCTAACTGCACTAGGAGTTGATCCGGGGAGGCTCCTTCCCAGTCCTCTGGCAGTTCTAAGGCTGAACAAGCATCATGCAAATTGAACAAAAGCTCCCTCTTCACTTCCATTGGTATGCTAAACACATCAGCTCCGTTTTCCACAACCAAGTCTAACAACTGTGCAAGCAAAAGTCATGCATCAATATCCCAATAAATATTCATTCAGGTGGAAAATTTGCTGAGTTTCAGCAGTTTGTTGTGAAAATATTTGTTACTGCACTAACTTAGAATTGGCTATTTCCAAAATCAACAATAACTGCAGACATTCCATAAAAACAGCTTGTGGGAATGACATTAAAGCTAAAGAAAAACGTACCTGCTGAATCCAAGACAAGCATAAATCAAAGAGATTCTGTTCCACCACAAATGGGACGAGCGCACTCAAAAGCTCAACGGCCACCTCATTAGAGAGTTGATCAAATACAGGACCTGATCTATCCATGAGCTTAATGAGCAGAGAATCATCTCCTGTGGACAGGACCTCTGCATAAGCTGTGTCCATATCACCCACTTGAACGGCATCCATTGCATTGCTCCACGAAGCCCAAATCGGGTCCCTCTCTGGCACGTTGTGGTCACCGCCCATTGCTTCTGCATCCAGTTCCCGTTCCCGTTCCCGTTCCCGGACAGCTGCCCTGGCAGTTCGAGCTGTTCCACTGTCCTCCCCAGCCACACGGATTGCTGCGAGTGTGGCTTCATCCTTTGAAGCCTGCCACACACTTCTTGCAGAGGGACCCTCGCCAAGCCTGACATTTCCAGCCCCTTTGTCCCAGGCTCTTCGGGCACTCACCTGATCATTTTCATGCTCAGATCTGGGTGATCTTCCATCAGCAGAGTTGCTACCAACATCTCTTCTTACACCGAGTTGTCCGTTTTTTGGAGCGCCGTACGAATGATAATCCCAGGGCTCCTGAAGATCGGGTCTCCAAGTTGGGCCCCTTCCCCTCATACTTGGAGAGACACCCTCAGATGGGGGAAACCTATCACCACCATATGGATGTCTTCCACCATAGTCAAGGTAGCCATTGTACCTGCCAACCCAATTCAAAGTTTCTTCATATAGAGAGTAGAATGCCTCATTTTGTATTTTGGGCCTCAGTGTATCAAGCAATTTATTAAATTCAGATTGAACACACAGTAGAACCATAGTTTCTAATTTCCATTTCAATGTACAGTGATTTACATCCATAGCTTGTGCTGCTCGTGCAGTAAAGCTATTCTGGCAAATGCATCTTGTCCATGTAATCTTCATTCAGCTCCACAAATTCAAGTTTCATTTTTAGCTTTTCACATTCTCAATTTAAGCCTGTCACCCTGGCCTGGGTGGGGGTGGCAGGGATGTAAGCTCGACAGTTTTGGCTCAATTTAACATATGGAGTCACTTTTTCTTCCCCCTCAAAAACGAAAAAAGATCATAGTTGACGTAGTCTAACATTAACCCAACTCTCTTTACAAATGTCATACTCATATCAGTAGACTGAGGCAACCATCTTTTCTTTTCACGTTTTGTAGTGCAGTGACACTCCAAACATACTCCACACCACCTCTCTGACTTTCTCCTTTTTTTCAAGTTTCAACTAGTGTAGATTTAATTTTTGAGATTTACAAAGATGAACACTCATTCTAATGGAGATTTAATTTGAACCTAATGGAGATTTAATTTGAACCATTTCATCTTATGAAGGAACACTGATTTACCATAATCAACCAAAACAACTAAGGGGGAGATGGTTACCTTGTGAACAGAGTCATGTTCATCAAAAGGATCCAGTCAAGGGAGGTGGGTTTGAATCCTACAAGAGGCACAGGGGAATCTAATGGTACTCCATGTACCAATGCCCCCTCTCATTCCCCCACCCCCCCACCAAACCTCTCTCAAACAGGAAAAAATATACTTATACAGTGGTGCTCATGAGACTTGAGACCCCCATCAAGATGTCATCAAAGTGTGGAACTATGTCCAACAAAAGGAAATATACATGCTAAGTATTCAAAAAATAATCAATCACTTAAAATGGCAAAGAGAAAAATAACTACTCCGGCTTAACAATCAAAAATAATAATAATAATTGAACACCACTGTGCTTAAGATAAAACTTAAACGCTCGGGCTTCATAATCAATTATAATTATAAAGTTCATCAGAGGGGGGAAGGGAGGAAAGAGCACCATGATTAAGAAGTGTTTCACATCCATATAAACATAAAATTCATAAGGTGCCCATTACTAAACAGACAAATATTAAGGTTCGAATGCTATATGGTCATGTGATAAAACATAAGCATTCATCATCACTTCTGTACCAACCATACATAAAACAATTTTAAGATGGTTTTCTCAAAGGAGAGTGGAAAAAGAATCTAGAGTGAACAAGAAAAGTAGGTAAGCCCAAGCATCCTTACAACAATTGTTAAATAAAAATATCACATATAAAGGAAACAAAAAATTAATTCAAAACAAAAAAAATGACATTGGAAAATTGTTATAAGAAAAACAAACAAAAAGATGAAGAATCTAGAAGGAAAGCATGTTGTACATTTAGAAAAATGATTGGTAGGCTGAAACCTATATGTTCAATATTCAGGAAAATACAACTATCATTTCCAAAATCTATATGTTCATGCCTTCATGGTATATACAGGAAAATACAACTACCATATGAAAATAATTGCGACAAGCTTTTACTTTTGAGTAAAATATAATTTGGAGGGGGGGAGAAAAACTGAGTTTCAATACCCTTGGAAAACATTTAGTTCAGTTTTTATGATGGTAGCTAGTTAAGACACCCACATTAACAGCAAAAGGAAAAAAGAAAACAAAGGGCAAGATGAAATCGGGGGGGTGGGGGGGGGGGGTTAGGGGGTGTTTGGCTAGACTTGCACAACATCAGAAACGGGAAATATGTACAAGCAAGCAGCCTAGCAAACCATAAGATTGTCAATTTAAAAGTGGAATAAGAAGCACAGACTCGGACACGGACACGGGGACACACAATTTTTGAAAAATTAAGGACACGACACATTGTCCGACACGTACCTCAATTTTATATAGTACTTCAAAAAATTATCAAATTTTATTTTAAAAATGTTTGTTAATGAATATATTTTCTTTAATAGTTTATGAATCGTAAAACTATATATATAAAACATAAAATCTCATAAAATACTGGAAGACGGACAAAGTTATATGAAAGAGGGACAAAGGTATGTGTAAGATGGTAAAGCAATAGGAAAAACAATGATGGATTGAAAAAAGGAGATTATAGTTGAGGATGGCTATGGATGTGGCTAGCCGAAAATGTGATGCTCGTCAATGATTCGGAAGTGTCCTAAGGTTGGGATATGCATGTCCACCATGAGTCCTTCAAGTGTCGGATGTTTATTTGGGAATTTTTTAGGGGACATGTTTCTCGCGTGTCTGACATGTATCCAAGGAGTGTCCGAGAGTGTCGGTGTCAGATACGTATCCGACACGAATACGTGAGGCTGATAGAAGTGTCCGTGCTTCATAGTCGGAAGAGAAGAAAGAAAACAGAACAAGGTAGAACATAACAACCCACCGGAAGCTACCACCTCTCCTACTCGATGATATGGAGAGATCATGAGCCATGTCTTCAACCATCCTCTCAAGACCCCGCACTCGATTCTCCAAAGTGACCATACTGTTATGTGAACCACCCATGAACTCCTGGCATGTAAACTTGTGTTAGAAAAGAGATCTAGATTCTAGAATCTATTGGCATAAATGTACAATGAAAATTTGTTGAGCACACCTGCAGCATATTCATTAAATGAGTTTGCTGTCTCTCTAACTGCAGTAACTGCCGCTGAATAGCCAACCAATTTCCTTTACCATTCATTAGGGACCCATCAGGTTGATTTTCAGGTTTAGAAAAACTTGCTCCCCTGTCTTCAATGGCAAATGTTCTTGCTCTCACGTCTTTGTTATTCAACCCCTCATCAACCCCCCTGTCCCGCACATTAATGTCAACATCTCGTTGTCTGGAAGGTAGATTAACAGATCCCTTTTCTGTGCTCTCCTTAGCTTCTGCGTTGTTCGACTGTGTCTCCCCTCCAGCAGGGTTCGATTGATTAAGACATTTACGTGGGACGACTACTTCCACAGCTAAATCATCTGGGCCCTTCTTCTCTAGCTTTTGGAAAAATTCAGGGTTCAAATCCTTGTCAGTCAAAGGTAATTTTTTTTTCAACAAACTAACAGGTATGCTTCCATTCTTTGCTTTGCCAACAGAGTCGGACGCAGAAGCAGCCATATCTGATGCATCTTTGGGCGAAGACCCAACTTTGTTTTGATCTGACTTTTTATCTCCCTGATTACCCTTATCTGGAAACTCACTTTCTGTGTCTGAAGTGTTGCATGAAAAAATACAAAGATGTGAGCAGATCTAATCTTATCATCGATGAAAATCAACCCCCCCCCCCCCCCCAACAACTACAAAGGGTAATATGCCTCACCGTGACATGAAGCTTTTCCTTCATCTGAAGTACCATCTCCTCCTTTTCCTGCAATCTTCTTCCAGAGCTGCAGGGCCTCTGTCATGCTATCTCTGACCGGTTTTATCTGATAACATGACAGACAATATGATGAGAACATTGATATTTGATAATCTATACAATCCAAACATCGGGAAGCAGGTACAGCCTCAAGAATAAGGGTTAAAATATTATACTAAAACTGGTATCACTATCAGCAAGTAGAAAAATTTCACTACGAAGGCAGGAAACAGGGTGAGTCAACTCTTCACAGATGCATTTTGCATGTACCGACGCACATAACATTACTCGAATATTAAGCCATGTGTGGTATGGTGCACTGTCACTGATAGAAGATCATAGACCAAATTTTCTACTAATTAGATTGTATTGTGTTACACCTAAATACCTAACCAAACATAACACAGATGAAATGCAACTGAAAATTATCAACTAGTCTTCCAAACAAATCTTGAAAGCCTAGGTGTTGGCAGCCATGAATTGATATTAAAGTAGCATGGAAGAATCTCCACTGAAAAGACATTTTGTGAAAATGAGTTGGAAAAGAAATATAGCATCAGCACAATCCATTTGACATGCCAGGTTTTTTTCTTATATTTTCCAAATCAAACCCTGGATAGGTTTTCAACCATATCCCTGAAACTTCTCCAATCTCCATAGTTACTTATTCCCCCTAAATATGCACTGCAGTGCACTGGCATAATAGGATTCTGGCAAAATATTACCCATCATCAATCTATAAGCATAAAGGTACATAAACACATATGAAACCACGAATGATCCCCATTTGCATCATCATAAGATCAGGTGATACCCAGTTGGATACAAATTAATTATGACGTACAAAAAAGAAGGCACTGGATTCCATAATTGCATTACTCTTCAATTTTCAAAATCCTATCTTTCAACAGCCAAGATTACAGTCCGTTCGTGTGCAGGCATTATAATGTGTGTTCATATTTTAATATCTTTAATCTTCCATAATTTCACTAAAGAAGCAAAAAGCTTGTTCAAAGAACAAACAAAAAGGCTGTTGTTCAATAGCAACTACTTGTAAAAAGATTCCTATAATAACCTGGATGACCAAAAAAAAGTAACTATCCCAGGTATGCAGGACAAAAAAGAAGCAATGTAGGCAGATTACCACGACTGTCAGAGATTATGTGTTCTCTCCTACCACATATCCCCAAATTTTAGAGGACTATCTCAGCTGTTTGGAGTAAACAGGAAGTCAGGAATAACCTTATAAGCCATCAGTTTTCTTCAAAACGGCTCATAAGTAACCAGTTTTGCATATTTGCGCTTTCAGTGCAACCTCCCTTTTGTAAACTATGAAGAAGACTTGAAGAGTCAAAATTTCCATAAAGTACGGTTCAGATGTACACAATAGAATCTCCGAATGAGTGAGCCAATACTTTAATAAATTGCAGGATCTAATCCTGCCTTTATGATCTATGTCAGTCTACTTGAATAATAAACAGATGATAGCATCAAGTTTTCATGGAAAATCATAATGCATCCTCGAACGCTGCAACCACGCACAATAGAGAGTAAAAGGGAAACATGTGGGACAACAAGCAGAAATGATGTGATAGCTATCCACATGGCATTCCTCCATGATCATGTCCATTCATCCAACCAAAGTCTAGGACTAGTAGTATCACATTAATTACACCCGCACCTACGACAAACAAGATGCGCTCTTACTTGAGACTTGAGAGGGGAAAAAAGTGTACAATGGCAGAGGATTTGAATGCCTCTATTTTAGGAATTCAGTAAATAAAACTGATACTGTGACAGTGACACGATAATAGAAGAAGCTTGTATCATCACATGTGTGCACAGAAAACACAAAAGTTATGCTATGAGTTAAGCCAAGTAACAGTTGGGAGTTTTAACCCAGCAAAGCATAAATTTAAGCTCCAATGCAGACATATCAGGCAGCAACTAAAAAGCTAAAATAGCCTACAAAACAAAAAGGATTGAAATAACATGGAATGGGTCAGAATGCTAGAAACTACTTAAATACCTTGTCAAAGCGACAAGCCTCCAGATCAGTCAAGGTAGAGGTTGCTCCGTCTTTAACCAAGTCACTGGAATGCAATGCCAGAGCAATTAATGCCTCAGCAGCAGCTTTTCGTGTAGCCCAGTCTGAGCTAGAGAGGCATTCATGGATGCTTTGCAGCAAAGGTTCCAAGCTTTGGGGTGTAATAGCCCCTACCTGCAACAAGGGTTCACATTCACCAACCAAACCAATGTGTAATCACAAACAACTTAACATTGCACAATGAAGACAGAAGGCAATTAGCTTAAATAAAACTATCAAAACCATAATTCTCTGATGCAATAATTTTTTACAAAGGAAAAAGCAACATCCCACCACCTATACTTGCGCCAGTGTGTTAGAAAATTCCTCTCTATTGCCCCAACTTCTATTCCTATTTAGTGGTTGATGCTATTACTACCCATCACTCCCCCAAGATTTCTAATTATTTACCCCCTTACAAAATCACAATGCACTCTCCCAAAATCAACTTTTGCTGACCAAGCTTTCTTGCTCACAAAATCAAGCAAGAATGCATGTTCAGTATACTTTGTCTCTTACTGTCACAAGCTACACGACAGTCTTTACCGGCGTTCAGGCAAGTGTTGATAAGTGTGCACGTATGCGATGGCTTGTGGGAGTATATACTCCTAGGTCTATAATATACAAAATGTTTGCACACTACAGACTTAACAAGCCTCAAATGTTTGCACACTACAAATTACTAACAAGTGATCATAACATACAAATACCATAACCCAGACAAGATGATAAGAAATCCAATGAAACTAACCTGAGACAAGCTACCAACAACAGGCAGCAAAGCTGATTTAGCAAAGAAGTTAGGGCTATTCAAGTACTTGCAAACCCTAGGACAGAGCTTCTGGAATGATGAAATGGGAGGTGTTTGAGCGCATTCCACCACTCTTCCCAAGCACATTGCAGCCCCAACTTGAACCCCTTTGTTATTCTCCCCCATTGCCTCAAACAGCGGCCTCACAAACAATGAAACCACGCCATTTTCACCATCACCCTTGACATAAACCTTAGCAATCGACCCAATGGCTTCTCTACAAGCATCCCTAACCCCAGAATCACTGTCTCTAAGACGTTTCGCAATGTGGGCAATGATTTTTACCAAATGGGTACTCACAAAATCAGGGTGGGACCCACATACAACCGACAGAAGGCGGATTGATTCCTTCTTGACGGAGGGTTTTGGGTCGGAAGTTGAGGAGTCGAACAGGCAGTTGAGGAGCATCGGTACGGCGTCGTTTTTGATCGTTTGGACGATGGATTCAAGCTCTTCAATGCCGATCTGGTGAGTGTCTCGGTCGGAAAGCTTGGAGAGAGAATTAAGTATCCGCTGCTTCAGCTCCACCATTGCCAGATGAGATGAGAGAGATGACGATGGTGGTAATGTTGATGCTGCTGATGTTGATGATGGGGCTCGTGATACGGATGATGGTTGGCTTGACGATCTTGAAAATCTCGCAGATTTGGGTCCTTGAGACCCCATTTTTTTCGTATTCGATTCAACTGATGAAAAATGTGGGTAGATACACAAAGAGTAAGATTGAAGATATGGGATTCGCAGGTAGGGTTTTGGGTTGCTAACAATGGAAGAAAGGTGAGACTGTTGATGTTGGATGAAGAAATCTGGGAATTTGGTTTGGATGTGTATGTGTAATGTGTTCTTGAGATTTTTTTTTTTTTTTTTGAATTTTGAAATGGTTGTTTTTGAAGGTTCACTTGAAATAAGAAGCAAATGAGTAATATAATGAATGAATTAGTGAATTACTCGATCCGAATTGTCATAGGGAAAATATGGGTGATGTGGGTCCCCCACAGAGACTCGACAGTGGAGTATCTCCAATGGAGGAAAATTGTGAACTAACCAGCCTTCTAGGTATATGGCATTAATGACAACTCTAATTTTTCATTGATGGAGAATCAAACGTAATGTTATACTGCATGATGTAATTCAATAAATACTCGGTGATTTTTATTTCTTAACGCGTTGAGTTTTTGTGATTTTAAAGTGTTAGTTAGTTGAGTATTTTTTTATGCTTTTATTTTGATAAAAGCGATTGAGTTCTTCAATGTCAATTTTTAATCAATAATTTCTAATACAAAATTTTTATAAAAAAAATATGATGTTACACTTTTTAATAATATTTTTCATTACGAATCTAATAAGATCAATTTTATATGATGAATCATTATAAAAATTAAGATATTAACAGTTAAAGTTTTTTAACCCAACCCTCTCGGCTACCTAGCCTTTTTCGGCCGCCGCCCCTGGTCGCCGGAGGGTTCATCGGCCTCCCGGGAGGTCGGTGCTCTGATCGCCGGGCTACGTGTTTGCCCCTCCTCCCCTCCTCGGGTCGCCCCACCCGCTACCCTGTAAACCCTAGAATTTCGCCACCCCTGGTCGCCGGTTTCGATGCTTCCTGGCCTCCAGACCGCCTGCAGTCCTCGTTTTTGCCGTCGGGCCTCCTTTAGTCTTCGAGTCTTCGTTTTCCCTAGTCGTTTGGGTTCGTCGCCCTCTGGGTGGTCTTCGGTGTACGCCTACGTGAATGTCGACATTTTTGTGGCTCTTGGGGAGTAATTGCTCAAATCTCAGGTGACTTTTCTGTGGCTCTTGGGGAGCTTTTGGGTGTGGTTTTTTTGTTGTTGGTTGGTTTTGTTGTTGTTTTGTGGGTCGATTACCTCTTGTTGTGGTCATGGCTTTAAGCTGTAAACTTAGTGACAAGTTTACGGCGTTGAAATTTGAACTTGAGTGTCTTGTTTCCTCCATTTCTGTGGAGAATTTTTCGTCAAAAGTTGTGTGTCGGGCCTCCTTGAATAGAGCTTGTGAAATTATTGTTGTGCTGAGAGAGTTGGGGGAGGTTCATGGAGGGTTGTTGACTTCCCCTCCTGTTCAAAATCATTCGCTTAGTGGTTCTGGTGATGTTGTTATTGACTTACCCCTCAATGTTCGCTATGTTGTGTCAAATATACCTTCAAAAGATAAGCTTATGTACTCCCTTTTTATTGGTAATCTACCTATCAACATGGGGAGATTGAGGCTGAAGAGTTTATTTAGTAAGTTTGGAGGTGTCGTTGATGTGTATATCCCCGCTAAAGTTGGAAAGAATGGTAGAAAATTTGGTTTTGTGCGATATGCGAATTGGAATGATGGATGCAAAGCCATTAATGAAATGAACCTTAGAATTTTCGATCGCATGAAGCTTTTTGTCTCGTGAGCCAAATTCAATAAAAAACAAGCTGCTAGGCCTTCTGCTACTGTAAAATTTAGCTAGAAGTGGATCCTTAAGAAGAATATTGGTGGTGCTCCTACTTCGAATGGTTTGCACTTCTCGTCCCCTTGTGTGGTTAACAATGGGTTGAGGAATTTTAGGAAAGAAGACACGGTTGTGCCTGACTCTCTTGAGGCTTCCAATTGTGATGGGTCTGTGGATGCTTCTAGCAAAACCATTACTGACCCTATTAATGTTATTTTGGATAGCAAAATGCATGCAAGTAGGTTGTCGTATAAAGATGCTCTCTTGAGTGGTTCTAAAATCAATCGACCGGCTATTAGGGATCCGGAGGCCGACTCTAACAGTGACCGCACTCATAGCAACTCGATTGAATCCTTTGATGGAGTGGCTGAGCATGACATAATTGCAGATCTTAAAGAATCCATCCTTTAGGCTTCAAAGGGTAAAGGCAGGAGTAAAAGAAAATTGAACATGTTGATGAAATATAAATGACAGCTTGTCAGAGATGCAACTTGTAGAGTTGCTCATGGACAAAAGGGTGGTCAGAAGGTTAGAATGAAGATGCGTGCGAACTTGTTGGAAAATGACAGTCTTGATGACATTGAAGCTGAGATTGAAAGAAGGACGGTGATAATTGGCAACGATATTGGCGTGCGAGTTCTTGATGACCCAAGAAGCTAATTTCATTGATATTACTTTTTTTACGTTGTTTTGGTTTGTTTGGTTGTGGTGCATGTTAAAGTCCTTGTAGTGTTTTTATTTACCAGTTTGGTTGTAACTTTTTTTGGTGGTGGTGGCTTGCTGTTGTGTAAGTGGGTTGCTGTATTTTATGAACTTTTAGCCTTTTGGCTAGTAATAATAAAAAAAACAGTTAAAGTTTTTGACACAATTTCTTAGGCGGTAGATAAAAAAAATGGAGGGAATATATAAAATAAAATTACAAACTAACATGCATTTCGCATTAGCAAAAGAGAAAATAGAGGGAAACACGATAATTTTTTATCATCAACCCTAGCCTCCATATAGTATTTCATCAGCTATCCCTGATCTGTGTCTAGTTATCAAGGGATAGTCTACTTGCTTCTGATGGATGGACCTCAAGATTTGACCACTAACGGCACAAACGTGAAGTTGCAATTGGTTCTTGGTGGTATTGTCCCTATTTCAACAACGTGATTTTTGTCTAGAAGTTGTGGTTGTTCAATGTAATGTGGTTTGGTTTAATTTGGTTGTGCGTCCATGCCTCCATGGTGAGTGTAAAAGGCAAAAGACCATTGGCAAATCAAAAAAATGATAGGTGGAAAATAAATTAATTTTTATGTGGTCTATCTCAAATCGTCATGTGTTAATTTTAGTTTGTGAAACCCATTTGGTCAAATTTTGAAAGATGTTTAACTTGACCAATCATAAACGACCAACGTGTTGATGATATAGTGTAACGCCTTGGAAATTCAATTATCTAAAAGTGTAGGTTTGACTAATTCTAAAGTGAAAGGTTAACTCAAACAGACGTCATTGTCGTATCTTCGAAGAAATATAAGGCAAGAATAGTTTAACTTCAAATTAAAACAACAATAAATAACTTGAAGTCCTTAAACTTAACAACCCAAGACTAAACTGACTACAAACAACTCTAATGGGGCATTTGGTAATTTCTCGGGAAGTACTTTCCCAAGAAAAACTTTCCCAGGAATACTTTCCCTATCCCCACAATATTAAGGTTGTGAGGGAAATAATGGGTCTACAACTTTATTATATATTAATGGAGAATCAAACATGGGAAAGTTTATCAGCTTGGAAAAGTTGACCAATTTTCCCGAGAAAATTTCTCAAACAAATGCTCTCCAACAATTTACTCTAAACCAACTATTAATTAAAACATACTCACTTCTAGTACTCACTCCCATCACAGAAGTTTTGACTTGAAGACAAAACATTTACAAAAATGAGATGAAGTTCAATAATATCTACTCCTAACTGTCAAAACAAGTTACACTTCATTTCAAATCGTTTAAGAGGAGAAATGAAATAGTCAAATCAGTTCATAAACTATTTGTTCCTATCCCAGAAATAACAGAAAGTACTCAATACCAGATACAAACCTCAATTCAGTTTTTATAAGGCAGGTTGAGTGTACAAAACCCTCATAACACCAAGTATTAGGCTTTCATCACAATCACAACCACAACATCACATTTCCAAAATTCTAAGTAACAAGAGTTTGGATGGTCATTCCAGCAATACAACACGTGCACACACTCAATCCCGGAAAAATGTTCAAATCTCTATGAGCCATCTTTGATCTCTTGATAACTCCCCTATAATATCATGGTCTTTGGGGACATTAGCCGAACCCGTATTTAGTCTCACTTGAATTATTAGTATCTTAAGATTCAATAACCTTCAGAACTTAAAATAATCCATCCTAATTCCCCAAAACCGGCAGCAAGAAATAGCTTACAAAATATCGTCTTAATTTACCCAACACAGAAAGATCAAACACAACCATAAAAACAGGCAATCCACATTTTCATAAAAAGTCCCCTTTGAGATGCACACTCGGTAAAAACAAAATAAAATCACCAAAAAAAGTAAAAGCATCCCAGTGAGGATTAGGACATAGACATGACCCGAATGTATGTTATTCACGTCAATAAATACACTTGAGCTCACTAAAAGAATCGATTTAAACCAAACTTATAAATAAATAATTTCTAAAATTAATAACGTCCTATCAAACTTAATACATGAAAACTCCTACCTTACCCCATCTTCGAACACTATAGGGTTCCTAACATTTATAGAAGCACTCTTAAAAATAACATAAGAGTTTATACCAAGAAATCTATTTAACTCAATTTGGAAAATAGGACAGATTGCTAGTTCCGCCTGGAAGAGACCATAACTCGACTTACGGGCATCCTATGGACTTGTTTTTTTAGCTTTTTGGAGGCTTTAAGGAGTCTACTACAACATTCATGTCGACCACAAGACCTAGTTCAGTCTCGAAGGGATTTATAAACACCAAACAACCCGATTGGTTCAATTCTGACTTGCTCCTGGTAAAACGCCTATAACTCGAGTTACACACCTTGAACACTCGAAATTCAAAATTTCTATAAAGCTAACTCATAAGGAACCTACCAAACCAAAGCTCGTTAATTAAAACAACCTATACAATTAATGGCGAATTTTTGAAACTGATCTAATGAAACTGTCCAAAACTCGGTTTAGTATTATCTTTGAATTATTAACCCTAACTGTAATCAACTCAATCAAAAACTCCAACTTTGACATCTAAGCCCTAAACATGCATAAGAGACACTTCCTAGACTTTATAAAACACCCACAACCAAACCTAAACTAGAAATAACAAATCTCCCAAGTTTGCTAAATTAACTTGAAACTAACACAACCCCTAACAATCATAAACTAATAATCATAATAAAAAAAAATAATATCTTGACATAAAAAAAAGTCATTATAATAACATGACAACACATCGAGGTTTTAAAACATAAATAACACAAATTAATAATAATAATTGTTTTACGTAAAACTCGATAATCACCATAATAACTTTAAAAACTTACATAGAATAATATTTAAAAAAAAAACAGTTTAACATGAACATAATATACATGATACATCTGAACAACAACTAATCTTTAAAATCATTTTTAATACTTTAAAAAGTAAAAACACAATTTACATAACAATAACAATAATATGCATGAAAATAATAATACTAGTAATAATACTACTAATAATAATAGTAATAACAAGATCAATAATAAAACTTGGGTAAATTTTATTTTGAGGCTTTGGTAATATATATTGATAACAATAATACTCTCCTGTCTGGCGATAAACCCTAGTTCAACCCTAGGGCACCCGCTATTGTAGTGCAGATCGTTGTAGTCTCAATTGTAGGGCCCTCCATTGTTGTTTCTAACTCCACGCATTGTGAATCTAGTGCGCACTCCCTCGTGGGGTCTAGTCGTGGAGCATTGTGAGTTGTGATTTTATTGAAGAATGGCGACACCATTGGACAGGGAGTTTAGCAATTTGTGAACGACGGAACTGGAAGAAGAAATCCTAGAATTTGACGAGCCCACGACGGACAACATCGACGCACAAATCGAACTTTGTCTCGTGGGTAAACTACTCACAAACAAACAATTCAACCTTGAGTCTATGAAAGCGACTATAAAAATCTATGGAAACCGGCAAAGGGAGTACTAATTAAAGACTTCGATAGCAACCTTTTTGCATTCCGATTGTAACGACCCGCCCCAAATCAGCAATTAATTAACTTGCTAATTAATTTTAATTAGATAAGTTTCGTTATTAAATTTTTTGCTTTACTGTTTATTTAACAGTGACAGGTGTCGGGCAAGGAGATGGCTGAGCGGGTCATTTCTATCAATTTGGAATTTTAAATTCCCTTCCTGAGTCTTATTATTTAAATATTTTAAGTACCCCCTAGTCTATTTTAAGCGGTTATGTTATTCGTTTTAAATTTTACGGGTAAAAGGATTTTATCGATTCCTTGCTAAATATTGTTATCATTTAACCTTTACAAGTTTAACCCTCCATTTTATAAGTTTAGTAACATGTTTCTAGCATCCAAATTCTCCTAATATTCTGTCTATCCTCCCCCATATTTTTCCACTAGTATTAATTAATTTGATTATTTTATGGTAGAATTGGTTTTAGAAGGGGGATGGGAGAGGTTAATGGTCTCATTTTACCACAACATTACAAACTCTTCCTTCCTTCCTCCTGGACCATTCGGCCGAGGCACCCACCCAGCCAGCCCCCCCCCCCCATCTTTTTTCGGCCAGATTCCGGCAGCCAGCGGTGGCCGGCGACCACCGGAAGCACCACCTTCCTCTTGTTCACTTTTCCAACTCAATTCCAAGTGGTATACTCTTCTCCTTCCATTTTTATTCACTTGTATAATCTGAATTTATGTTTTTACTGAGTTAGAAATTGATGTTTTCACTTTCTTTATCCTCTTTTAACATGAATTCATGTGGTAATAATGTTTGGGTGGAATTTTGAGTGAGATTTGAAGTGAGTTGAGTTATATGTGTTGAGTTTGGTGAGTTTTGGTGTTGCATGTTTTATTTCCCATGTTGCATGTGGATTTTGAGCATGAATGGTGGTTGTTTCTGAGCTTCTCAATTCTGGGAAAATATGGATTTATCCTGTGGTGTGTTCTTGGAGGCGAAATCGTGTAAATTTGAGGTATAAACATGCATGCAAGGCTAAATTCATGACCCTGTGCATTCTGTTGGGATCGGAAATTTCCAGAGACCTTAAAGTGTATTTTTATTCCATTTTCTCTCTTGAAATGATAGCCTAGGATGCTAGTTAACTCTGGGCTTTGGAATTTCGGGATTCCGATATGTATAACCCAAGTTACGACCAAAATCGAGAAGGGTACGCAATCTGTGATGTGAGTATAGTCAGTAGGTAAATGCAAGAATTCCGGCCATTTGGGGACCTTGTTGGTCTTAGTGATGAACATAAGAGTTTTAGGTGACGTTCTAAACTTTCCGAAAATATATAGTATGCGTCCATACGATGTCGGGAATAGAAGATACGAGGTTTTCATTGAGAAGCTGTAAACTGGGTTCTGCCCAGAAATTTTTAGTGTATGTTCTGACTTTATGGCTACGATTCGACCTTTTAGGATGCTCTAACCAATTTATGGTCAACATAAAACTTGAAGAACATTCTGTAAGCTTTCCAAATTGGGGTCTTGGACCTTCACTGGATACCGGGAGAGTGAGATATGAGGTCATGTTTTGGAGGTTATAATCTGAAATATGTTTTCCTGTCTTACTATTTCAAGTTTGGCAACTTAAAGTGATTATGTCAACTTAGGGCTTGCTTTTGGAGTTGGGATGGGCAAATAAACCTCTAGGCTGGAGGTCCTAAGTTAAATAACCTCAAGAGTTTGGTTTGAAACCTTCAAAGTCCTAACACTCATTTTTATAACTTTTTATTCCTTTATCGTCAGTTTTACACGATCTTAAGAAATTTTAATGCTTCTTATATTAGTTTCCAAACTTTTTTAGATTTCCTTTGCAACTAAACTAATTATCTTACTTACCTAGTAATCTTTACAAACTCCCCATTGTTTTAATTGGGCCTTTGTCCGAGTTTTGTAGCTCAAGTTGTGGCAAAAATATGAATTGGTGAAAAACTGAAATTTTCTTTTATTAATTTCAATTCTAGTTCCTTTCCCAAGGGTTGCTAAATCCCTACAATCTCCTAAAATCCTAATGAATATTCTCTTTATTCTAGTTCCAAATTCTCAAGTTACCCAAGCCATCCCGAGCACGAGACACACACTGGTTTTCACTTTGTTTCAAGGTACGCAAATTGTCCAATCTTTTAATTATCCATCAACGTTTATTATTTATATTTCAAGTCATGTTCTAATAATTTCTATTTGAGGTTTAAGTGGTCCCGCCTCTTTTAAATTACGTTAGCTAGTCTTGAAAATTCTAGCATTACTATTTAGATGCTCCTGATCAGAGTGTCCTAGACCTGGCCAGTGTCGACTGCTTAGCAGTCACCCAATCCAAACTCCAGATCGGTTTGGGCATGCGCGTGTGTGAGATGCTTAGCATCGATCGTAAGGGATACCACTCCTATATTTATATTTATATACATAGCAATTCTATTTTATTTCATCTATCATGATTTATTTTAGTCACTTTACTCATGTTATTCCCTTCCCATTTTTTTTCAAACTGTTTTAAGAGCCGACACTAAAAATCGTTTACAAACGGTTTGACGTGTTGGAGGTTTGTGTACTGAGTGTTTCCCCCACTCACTTTGCGTATTGTTTTTTTTTTATGTTTTGTTTTTAGGTGGTCCGAGCACTCAAGTAAAGGATAAGGGTAAACAGAAGTGAGTTCGCTCCTCAGTTGTAAGGTAGCCCCTCCATAAGAACATCGCCGGAACTCCACAAGCGTTGTGTCTTAATGTGGATTTACTTTGGGAATTTTACATGGTTGAAGTTGTATTTTGAGGTTTACTTCAATATGTGGGCGTGTATAACCCTTTTGTTTTGGGGGACAAAGTTTTAGAATCTGTTGTTCTTGATGATGGTCCTTGTTTGATGGTTGTGTTTGATGTCATCATTATCTTTTTTGGGATTGTTGTTGTTTGGTTGACGTGTGCCTTGTCCTTAGTTGGACGGCGGTAATACCTCAGACCGTTTTCCGCTGCGTTAATCACAGGATTACCAGTGGTATTAGGGTAATTATGTGATTATGATTTTGGGGTGTTACACCGATTCTTCTCCCAAGAGGACAAGGAGATTGCGCTAGAAGAGGGGTCATGGTCTTTTGACGATAAGATTCTCATACTCAAATAGATGAATGGGAATGAAGCATCCTCAAAGATAGTTCTCAATGGGGCTAGGTTCTGGATAAAGATAAACGACTTGCTGATGAAAAAGAAAACTCATGACTTTGCCGAATTCTTGGGAACAAGTTAGGATTGTTTCTTGAAGTTGATGGGGAGGATGTTTTGGCACCGACGAAGTATCTAAAGATCAAGGTGGAGATGGATGTCACACAACCCTTGAGACAGGGAAGGCGAATCAGCATTGATGGAAGCCGAGATGGATTACGATCAATATGTGAAACTACCTAACTATTGCTATGGTTGTGGCCTCCTAGGTCATGTGTACAAGGGGTGTAGTGTCTACGATAACGGCAACCCTGAGACGGAATTGTGGTACAACCCTAAGTTGTAGGGCTCACCCATCAAGCGAAAGAGGAGAGGAACGAAAGAAGATTGGAAGGAAGTGAAAATGAAGCTTTTGGAACTCCGGGACAAGGGGGACAAGCTCCAGGGTACAAAACAAGGAACTACACGCGCGTAACATGGAGTTAATAAAGGATCCTGGAGGTGACACGAGCAAGAGGAAGAGTTCTGATGTTCATGGAACAAGCATGTCGAGAGGAAGGTTAAGTTGGTTGAGGAATTTGAAAAGGCGGAGACCAGCGACAATCAATCTTGCCTACACCAATGAGTCTTCTAAGCCTAAACTTCCAGGGGCTTGGCAACCCCCAGGAAGTTAAGGACCTCAAAAGGCTACTGAGGCCCTACAAGCCATCATTGGTCTTTCTTTCGAAGACCAAATTATTTGAAGACGAGTTTGCTAAGATGATGAGTAAGGTAGAAGACTTATATTTCTTCAGTGTCAAGAGCATAGGGAGGTTAGGGGGTCTTGGGTTATTGTGGAGAAAGGATATCCCTTTAGTAATTAAGAGATGGTCAACTCATCATATAAACTCGGAAGTCAGCTGGAGGGGGACGAGGATAGATGGGGATTTTCAGGGGTCTACATCTACTCAGACAACCAGGAAAAGACGAAAACATATGAGTTGATCAAAGATCTCAAGCAACACTTGAGTCCGCCTTGGGTACTTGGTGGGGACCTAAATGAAGTCTTCTTCAACTTTGAGAAGGGGGAGGGGAAGGGGCGTTAAAACCATAGGGGGTACTTGTTGCTTTCCAAGAGATACTCGTGACACGTGGCCATTCGAACCTTGGTTATCGGGGGAAGAATTATACATGGTGGAACAAGCGAGATAACGATCAAGCAGTTGAGGAGAGACTCGAGCGGTACCTTATAGACACAGCCTAGCGGCTTCGCTTCCTGATGGCTAATGTGAAACATCTAGACGAAGATTGTTCAGATCACTTACCCATTCTGTTGTGCTTCATCGAAACATGGACGACCCGAAGGATGAAAATACGACAACACTTTGAGATCGTGTGGGCGGTGGATGAGGGTTGTGAGAAGGTGGTTAAAGAAGCGTGGGTAAAGAAGCAGCACCAAGATCTAGCTTTACGATGTTGAAATAACCCTAGAGGGGGGGGGGTGATTAGGGTTATGTAAATAATTCTGCACTTCAATCAACACAACTCGGTTAATAGCACTTTTATATAATCAAATATACTTCTTTATCGAATAATTAAAAGTGCTTAAAAGGAGGAGGTTACAACTCAGCTCAACAGAGAACTTATGAGGTCCTTAATTGGCCTACCAAAATAGAAGACGCAGCAGACGTCTTCCGGATTAGAGGCCTCACAATGGAGGCGACATAACCAAAGGACCTCACTTGACAGAGAGGCACTTATCTAACTTCAAGTTCACGACCTTAGAGGTCCTCACCAGTTTAACCACTGGTTACAACAAAAGCTCACCACTACAATAATGGTTACACTCAGAATATTCACTCAATATTCCTACACTCAGAACTTTCTTTCACAAAGTTCCTACTACTAATTTTCTTGCTTGGAAATCAATACTCTTCAATGTAGGTATGCAGCCGTATATATATATTTGGGAGTTGGAGGCAACAACGACTTCTTTATTCTCCAAGGGATAGTTTCCATTCTTGAGCTCTCTTCCAAATCTTCTTGATTTCCTTGATTTGCTTTCCATACGGATGATATCTGGAAATAAGGAAGGTATCGACTATTGTATCAAATCATGCAGAATAATAGAAAGTATATTTTAGGGTTTGTATAAGATACTTCCCTAAATTTCTGTCTTTCAAACAAAACCTTGATGCTGTCGTTGGAGGTCCTCAGAGTGTACTGCAATGAGATCCTCAGAGCTTTTTGTGATGAGGTCCTCAGAGTTGAGATTCTTCAATCTCCCCCTTTTTGTTTGAAAGACAAACCTTCCTGGATGCTGCTTCTATACATGCATTCTCAATGTACAACAGATATGGACAATAGATGCAACTGTACATTCTTATAATAGAGTATCATATAGTAGCAAGCAACAGTTCACCATATTGTTTTGGTTACAGACCAAGGATATCTCCCCCTTTTTGTCTTTCAGACAAAGGGAAACGGGAGAGTACAAGTACTAAATTGTGTAGCCAAAAAAAAAAAAAAACAGAGGAAGAGGGAGAGGAAGAAGAAGGGATAGGAGGAAAAGAGATGATGAGGACACCTTGACCAGGCCCTGATTAAATTTTGAGGTGCCTGAGAGGCCATGCTGATGAGGACATCAGAGGTCCAGGCATGCAGTGAGTTGACGAACCTGGGAGGAGGAGAGAGACCACATGTAGGGAGGATGGATGATAGGACTCCCCCTCAATTTGACAGCTTGTACATAGGTTAAGGTCCTCATAGTAGGCGACTCCCCCTCAAATGGTGCGAGTGGTGTTGTTTCACGACCTTCCCAATGTCTAGGATCTTGTCTTGAATTTTGTCTCCAAAGGTCACTCTTGCATTCTTGTTGATTTTCAGTTTGAAGAGCTTGGTTAGATCTTTGTGTTTGAGGCATACCTGTAGTAGAAGACACTATACCTTTCTTGGTCTCTGACCAAGGATGAGATCGTTGCAATGAGGTCTTTGGGACCCAGATTTTAGTAATGCACGGAGGTCTAGTTCCTTTAGACAGGGGATTTGATGAGGTCCTTATTTTATTTTCTGTAGGAGGTCCTCTATGATGATTTTCTCTGAGAGGCGGAATGTTTGGTATAGGAAGGAGATGTCCTTTGTTGGCATGGAAAGGAGGACTTTTGGACCGATAGTTTTTGAGAGGTGGTGTATTGGGTGTGGGAAGGAGAGGTCCTCTGGGAGGATGATTTGTAGGAATTTTGGTCCGAGGTTGAGAAAAGGGGGTTGTGGAGATTGATTTGCTTTGGTAAGGATGGGAATTATTGACTGCCTCATTGGATAATTGAGTGATGGTTTTATAGCAGTCTTTGACCTCAAGAGACAGTCTATTGCTTTCTGTGAACAAGAGGTCATTTTGAGAGTTCAGGCTTTCTATGGCCTCACAGAGACTTTGAACATGGTTGGTAACGTGTTTGATTCTTTCTATCAAGGATTTAGAGTATTTAAAAAGATGCATACACTTATGAGCAAGATGTAATGGTGAAAGATTAAGGAGGTCATCAATGTTTACCTCGTCATGAGATGAGGTTCGATCTTGATCCTCACTTGTGTTTGCCATCAGACATACATTTGTTATTTCTTCTACTTCACTGTGGCCTTCACTGGAATCAGTATCACTCCATGTTGCCATCATTGCCTCATGGTTATGCCGTTGAGGTCGACTTTTTCTCTTGTCTTTGTTTCTTCTGGCGTGAGGGCAGTCCTTCATAATGTGTTTTGAGCTGTCACAAACAAAACAAGTGAATGTGTCATCATCTTTTCTTAATGAGGACTTACCTTTTGAGGTTGCTTTTCTGTTTTGTCCATCCTTGATGTATCCTCGAAAGGTTAGATTTTTCTTGTATAATCTTCTGAACCCTATAACCATCATTGCCACTGTATCTTCCTCCTCATCATCATCTGACTCACTGTCAGATTTACATACTGCCTTGAGAGTAATTTCCTTGGGTTCTGAGAGGTCATTCAATTGGATCTCATAGGCCAATAGTTTTCTAATGAGTTCCTCCAGCTTGAGGGCCTTGAGATCTTGAGCTTCTTCAATGGCTGTGACTTTTGGACCCCATTTTCTTCTGGGCAAACATCGGAGGACCTTTCTAACTTGTTCCTCATTTGGGTAGGTTTTTCCCAGAGATATGAGGTGGTTGGTGATGCTGCTGAATCTTTTGAACATCTCTTCAATAGTCTCATTTTCCTTCATTCTGAAGGCCTCATACTTCTGGACAAGGATATCTACTTTGGTGTCCTTGACTTGACTTGTGCCTTCATATGAGGTTATCAAGTAATCCCAAACTTGTTTCGCAGTTTCACAATTAGATATACGTTCAAAATCATTCGAATTTAAACTGCAATAAATCAAGTTTAGGGCATGAGTATTTTTTCTCAATTGCTCTAACTCTTTCTTGGTCATTTCAGATCTTTTCTTTGGGACATCTTGACCAACACTGTTCTTCTTCGTGGGAGTAGGATAATCTCCCTCGGTAACCACAGTCCAAAGGTCCTCATCTTGGTCCTTGAGGAAGATTTCCATTTGCCTTTTCCATATTCTATAGTTTTCTCCAATGAGGAGAGGTGCTCTTGTCCATGAGCGTCCTTGAGGGGCTTTGGTTGTGTTGAGGCCGACCATGATCTTTACCACGAGTTGTTAGACTCTTGAGATCTGTGGGCCTGCTCTGATACCAATTGAAATAACCCTAAGGGGGGGTGATTAGGGTTATGTAAATAATTCTGCACTTCAATCAACACAACTCGGTTAATAGCACTTTTATATAATCAAAGATACTTCTTTATTGAATAATTAAAAGTGCTTAAAAGGAGGAGGTTACAGCTCAGCTCAACAGAGAACTTATGAGGTCCTCAATTGGCCTACCAAAATAGAAGACGCAGAAGACGTCTTCCGGATTAGAGGCCTCACAGTGGAGGCGATTACAACCAGTGACCTCACTTGACAGAGAGACACTTATCTAACTTCAAGTTCACGACCTTAGAGGTCCTCACCAGTTTAACCACTGGTTACAACAAAAGCTCACCACTACAATAATGGTTACACTCAGAATATTCACTCAATATTCCTACACTCAGAACTTTCTTTCACAAAGTTCCTACTACTAATTTTCTTGCTTGGAAATCAATACTCTTCAATGTAGGTATGCAGCCATATATATATATTTGGGAGTTGGAGGCAACAACGACTTCTTTATTCTCCAAGGGATAGTTTCCATTCTTGAGCTCTCTTCCAAATCTTCTTGATTTCCTTGATTTGCTTTCCATACGGATGATATCTGGAAATAAGGAAGGTATCGACTATTGTATCAAATCATGCAGAATAATAGAAAGTATATTTTAGGGTTTGTATAAGATACTTCCCTAAATTTCTGTCTTTCAAACAAAACCTTGATGCTGTCGTTGGAGGTCCTCAAAGTGTACTGCAATGAGGTCCGCAGAGCTTTTTGTGATGAGGTCCTCAGAGTTGAGATTCTTCAGATGTATTGCCAGAAAGGAAGGGTGTTTGAGAGACTTATATTCCAGGAATAAGCAGCACTTTGGTCACATTCATACCAATATCAGAAAATGCGAGGAACAGTTAAAGCATACTGATGATGTGCAGGAAAGGCAATCCATTTTTTACCAAATCCAAGACCTTTGGAAAAAGGAGGAACTATTATGGTGGTGTAGACATTTTTCCTCATCATTCACACTTCCTGAACGCCTATGGGATTAGGGTTTTGGAGGTTTGTGCTGGGGTTTAACTTTTAAAGGTCTTTAAGGAATTAATCGCACATTACATGAATAATAGTTGTAAAATTACTTTCTATTTACTTTGTGCATTTTATGAGTAATTAAATTAAACCTCTAAGACTGAACATCGACTTGCTCCAAATCTTATAAATTCAATTCAATAGGCTCACAAGATGTTGGGCTCGGAAGAAAGCAATTTAGGCAAATATTATTTATAAATGTACAAAGAAAACCCTAAAGTTGCATCGGCACATTGTAAAACCATGTTTTACCATAGTTTATGCAACCCGATGTGTTTTGTTTCGAAAAGGAGTCACCACCCGACTTTTTAAAGGAAAAGCCAAGAAAAACTAAAAAAGAAAACAAAGAAGACTCCGCCTGCGAAACCCAAGAATGGATCCGGGGGTGAGGCTACGAACTCGAAAGGTAGGAACCTAAAGAGTTCGCCTCTCACAAAAGGAAAGATTCTAAAAGTTATAAATGTGCTTTTTATAAAGTTTGGAAGGGAGATAAATAAGAACTTTATAGAATTACTTCATTAAACATGCAAAAATAAGAATGAAAGAAAGTACAACATGTACACTTTATTTACATAAAAGGGAAATACTTAAAAAGCTTACATTATGCCTTTTGAAGGGAAGCCTTGCCTAGCCTTTGTTGTAGCACTTGAACCTCACACTTGAATTAGCCTTTTAAAAAAGTCTTGAATACTCTTCTTGAATATGCCAAAATAGAACTAAAAGTGGATGGAAAAGATGGATGAAAAGGGATGAGAAAAGGGTAGAAAAATGCTCTTTTTGTGGTGTTTTGGGTAGTAGAAAGGTTAGGCTTTTGTGGGGCTTTTAGGGATTTTATGGAGAGATAATGGAAGGTAGAGTAAGAATAGAGAGGTTTAAAAGAGTAGAAAGATGAAGATTATGATGGTAATAATATGGTAGAAATTAGAGATGGAGATGATAGAAAAAGGGTAGGAAATAAAGCTCTTTTTGTAGGATTTTGGAGTGTTTATGTTGAGATAAGGGGGATAATATGAAGATGAATATTTAGAGGTTTAAGAAGGTGGAGAAATGGAGATGATAATGGTAAGAAAAGTGATGGAAAAGGATAGGAGAAGGATAGGGAAAATGAGCTCTTTTATGGGTTTTTAATTGTTTTGGGTGGTATAACCCGTGACAAGATGATTTTGCCACGGGAATTTCAACTTGTGCCACTAGTTTTACCGTGGCACAAGTGATGCTTTTTTGTAGTGATGTTTTGGGTGGTATAAGGTTAGGCTTTTGTGGTGTTTATGTAAGGATGGACAGGATGTGGGTTTAGAGGCTTAAGGTAGGATAGGATAGGAGATTATGGAGGTAAGAAAGTGGTGGAAAGATGATAGGAGTGGTGGTAGAATGATTATACTAGAATAGAGATTAGTAGAGTAATGAGAGGAATGAGAGGATGAGAGTGTAGGAGGAAGAATGAGTGAATAAGTGAGTGAGTGAGTGAGTAAGTGAATGAGTGAATGAGTGAGTTTGGCTTCAACAAGAGGGAGTATTTATAGGCTTAGGAGGAGCTTGGGATACATGCATACACATGAACATATATTCACCTACAAGATTCGTAATCAACATGGCATAAACTACTAGGTGCAAGGGAGATGTCTTGAGAGTGGTCGGCAATTGCAAGTTCATGAACTCAGGTGTGGACTGAGTTAATGGCCGATTGGCCTTCACACTGGGGGGAGATGTATTTGACTTCATTCATGTATTCTTGGACGGTGGCGGTGTGAACAATGTATATGCCAACTCCCCTATTCACACTTGGACGGAAAGTAGTATGCATGCACTTAATCTTTGCACATTTGAGCTTAAAAATTGGATGAATGAGGATTTGATCTTGGGACCTCTGATAACTCTTTTGCATGTCATCTTTACGTAGCTCATGCATGGCATGCATGGCTGAATTTAGCATTTTAATTACATAAAAGTTGTGCATGCAATTTCCCTCATAATCTTGAGCATGTAGAGTGCATGCATGCAAGTCTTTTGGCTTCGGTTTTGGCTTTGGCTTTGGCTCCCCTTATTTCCTAATTTTCTAACTAAAATACATAAAAGAAAATAATAAAAATTACATTAAAAAAAATATAAAAACTGTGCTAAAATCCGGTGTCTACAGGTGGCAAAGATCTCAGGTAGACTATGTGCAATATGGAGATGCTAACACGACGTGGATCCATATGAAAGCCAATTCGAGGAGGCGCAACAATTTCATTGAGGGACTTCAGGATGAACATGGGACCATTGTGACTGACGCAAAATGTATGGAGAAACTAGCAGTTGATTATTTTGCTCATTTGTTTGCTAGTGGAGAGGGGGGAGGGGGCGACGTCGAAACAATTTTAGAGTGTGTCTCGGTAAAAGTCACTGAAAATATGAATATGATCCTCATACAACTACAGCTGTTCATTGGTCCGGGACTGGACTGAACTAGACCGAACTGGACTGGACCGAAGACCGAACAAGGGACTAGTCTAGACCAAGGGCTAGACCGAACCTTTTTCGATCCAAGACTGGACCGACCGAAAAAGGTTCGGTCTAGGACTGGATTGACCGAAATGGACCTAATTAAGGTGTTGAATTTTGCTATCAAATTTTGTGTGGACAATTGAACCTGTGCAAATAGATCGACAAACAAACTAATACCTGAGTTTCATACGAGGCACGAGCAGTGGTGATCGTTGGAGCAGTGGCTGGAGAGACAAGGCCGGAGAGACTAAGGGACTTCGACGACGGCAGTGGAGGTAGGAGAGTCTTCGACAACGGTGGTGGTCGGTGGAGTAGTGGCCATCGACTTCGACGACTGTTGGCGACTTCGACGGACAAGACTGAAGAGACAAAGAAGAGGCATCGAAATAGACAGAAGAGACAAACAAGGTTGGAGAGACAGAGAAGACTGAAGATGGACTTCGACGCCGACAACGGAGGTGAGGGGGTCGGCGACTGCAACATGAGTGCAGAGTGCGTGAGGCGAGGCAGAGAGAAGGAGAGAGGGACTAAGGGAGGGATTTTTTATTTTTGAAACTAAAAGATCCCGAAGAGGCATCAAAATGTGGAGAAAAGAGTTTGAAAAGTGATATGAAAAACCCTAGCAACTTTTGTAATTCGGCCCTCGATCCAGTCCTCGATCTTTTTAGTTTGGTCCGGGGGCTGAATCAAAGACCGAAATTTAATATTTCATGGATCGAGGACTGGACCAAATCATGTTCGATCCTTTCGGTTCAGTCCTCGATCCAGACCGGTCCAATCCGTTTTTAGGTCCGGACTGGATTATGAACAACCTTACACACAACCATACTGAACAGAAGAAGTCTGGGAAGAACTGAAATCTATGAAGTCGGATAAAGCCACTGGACCAGACAGGCTGAATCCATTTTTTTAACAGAAGTATTGGAACATTATTGGGAGCGACATCACAGGGGTTGTTTTGAATATATTGAACGGTGGCACCATCCCGAATTCACTAAATCACACCCACGTCGTTCTTATCCCGAAGAAGCAAAAACCGGAGGTCAGTGACTTTCGCCCTATTGGGCTTGGTAACAGTGCTATACAAGTTGGTGACTAAAGTGATCACGAAGTGACTGAAAGATATTCTGCCCCACGTCATCTCCAGTCAACCAAACCGCCTTCATGCCATGTAGACACATTATTGATAATATTTTTGTGGCCTTTGAAAATTTTCATTCTATGAAAGTAAGTAGCAGCAATAAGAATTCCATGGCCATGAAGTTGGACATGGGGAAGGCCTATGATTGGGTTGAATGGCCCTTCTTGAAACAAATCATGTTGAAGCTGGGGTTTGAGGAGACCTAGTTAACGTTGATCATGAGCCTTGTGGAGTTTGCAACCATGACTTTTATCATTAATTGGGAGTCGAGGGGCTTCATTAAGCCTTCCAAAGGCATTAGATAAGGAAACCCAACATCTCCGTATTTGTTCCTATTTTGCGCCGAAGGCTTGTCATATCTTATTAGCGAGCCATCCCTTAACAATAGAATACGAGGGCATAGAGTTTGCATCCTATCACCCGAAATTTCGCATCTACTGTTTGGAGATGACTCTATCATTTTTTGTTTGGCTGATAAAGAAAGTGCAGCAGAAATAAAATCACTTTTGAGCCTATACGAAAGGTGATAACTGCATTTCATGACTATTTTTGGGGGGTTTTAAATAATGAATTAGGGATAATTTATGTGTGAACCATGATTTTTATTGCAATTTCCCTACTACACTTGGTGTTTTTGTTTTTGATGTGAATCTGTAGGTTTTAGGCCAAAACACCAACTTTCTCTCAACTTCAGGCAAGAGTAAATATACCACGGACCTCTACATGTCAAACCCAAACCGTGGTACAAATTTGGGACGGAAAGGAGCAAGGAATAGCCGAGGCGGACCACTGCGGCAGTGGTGGTGGCCACTGATCGTGGCGGTCAACTCCTTCGCGCCCAAAGAAAGAAGAAAGAAGTGGGATAGTGGCAACCACGGGCAGCCCGTGGTGATCACCACGGTCCGTGGTATACGGACTTGTACGGACCGAGGCGGACTGCCTATGTAGATCGGTTGTTTTTGCGAGTAGAAAAGAGGGGAAGCGACGGTTTTTCAGGGGGAAGTCATTATCTATCGTTTTTCCTTCGTTCTTTGCCGTGAAGGAGAGAAAAGAGAGCCCTAATACTTCCATTCTACTCATCTTCCCCATCATCAAGATTCAAGACCAAATCGATTCAAGGGAAACCAAGATCAAGATTAGTAAAGGAAAGGAGCGACGTTTGCGGAGAAGGTTCCACCCCTGGATCGAAAAGCTCGACGGGTTGTATTCTTCGCAATTCTATTCTTTCTTTTTGATTTCCTTCTTAGTTTTGAGATTCGATTATGATGTTTGGAACTTGTTTCATGTTTTCATTGAATATGAGTGAGTAGTTCCTTTGAATTCTAGGGTTTTACAACCCGAAACAATGTAGTTTGATTGATTATTATTAGTCTGTGCATGAATTCTTGATTAGAATCAATAGAAGGTTGTGTTTTCCATGTTCATGTGTGTTCTTTGAGCGCTCGAATACTCATGAGTCTGAGATTAACCTAAGAAGTACTGAAAGGTGAATTATGGTAATATGACTACCAACCTGTCTACCTAGGTTTGTGAAAGTTGAGAAAGGAGTAGTGAACTAGGGAATCATTAGATAACCTGACTTTTTGAGACCTTCAATTCTGTTTAACTTAAAAGGCACACGAAAGTGGTTGATTAGGTTGTTTAGAATAATTCTATTTAGCATCGAAAGGGCGATAAAATTCAGAGGTTATCGATTCTTGATTCATTCTTGAATGTATGATTGTACCTAGTAGTCGGTAAACGAACCCTCTTAGGTTGACTAAGCTGTTTTTTTTCTTTTTTCTTTGATTTTCTTGATTTTCTTGTTTCACTGCGTTGGTGTTCTTGTTTTTGTTTTGCTAGGATCTTTTGGTGTATGCGGCTGATTCCGGAGTTCGAGTTCGATCCAGAAATAGAGAGGACTTTCCACCGGAGGAAGAGGAAAAGGCTAGAAGAAGCTAGAAAAGAGACACCATCACAACAATCCAAGATGTCCGGAGAAGAATGACCGAAGACACTGGCCCAATATGTGACTTTGAACGTCACAAACCCACCCACCGCCATCAAATTACCTGAAGTGGGGAACAATTTTGAGCTGAAGAATTCTCTCATCAGCCTAGTACCTGCTACGCCCTTCCACGGTCTCCCAAGCGAGGATCCTAACTGACATTTGCGCGTTTTCCGCCAAATATGTGATACCTTCAAAGCCAGTGGAGCCTCGTCGGACGCGATCAAGCTGAGACTATTCCCATTTTCCTTGGAGGGTCGAGCATGGGAGTGGCTGGATTCCTTTCCGGCGAACTCCATCACTACTTTCGATCAGTCGGCGAGCGCATTTCTTACAAAGTACTTCCCGCCGAGCAAGCTGACGAGTCTTCAGAATTAGATTTCCACTTTCTCCCAAGAGCCGGATGAGACATTATATGATGCATGGGAGAAATTCAAGGAGTTGCTTCGCCAATGCCCCCAGCATGGATTCGAGCCATGGGTTCCCATCCAAGCCTTCTACAATGGGGTAGATGACCAATCCAGAGCGACAATCCTTGCAGCAGCTGGAGGGAACATTATGAACAAGACGGTGGAGGAGCTTCATGAGCTGATTGAACAAATGGCGTCAAACAGTCACCAATGGTCACGACCCCGTTCCATGAGGACGGAAGGTAAGTATTCTGTTGATGCTATCACATTGCTTTCTGTGAAACTTGATTCTATAAATGAAAAGATGGAAAGAATGCATGTGAATCTTCCCCTCCTCCCCAATGTGCTTCATGTTACTCTTTTGACCATGCTACCCTTTATTGTCCTAATGGGGTGGGTAGTAATAGTAGCCAACCTGACCAAGCCAACTTTGTTGGTAACCCTACCCATAGATCCCTATTCGACCCCTACTCCAACACATATAACTCTGGTTTGAGACCCCATTCTAATCCTTCTTACCGGAACCAATTGGGTCACCCACAAGGACAAAGACCATCCACTCAACCTTACAAGCCTCTCAAAATCCTGACTTAGAGGTCATGATGAAAGCCATGCTCTTGTCCCAACAAAAGCAATTCGAGCATCAACAAAAACAAGATGAGGTGATTAAGGCTTTAGCCACTAAGGTTGACCTTTTATCCACCTACAACCAAATACTTGAGAACCAGATAGCTATTCAGTCTGGTACTTCCACCACCCCTCCTGGACCACCCATACCTAACCCTAAAGAGCATTGCAATGCTATAGTTTTGAGGAGTGGGACACAGATTGAGGGACCTGAGATGTCAAATGCCAAGCATGGGGGGAATTTGAGTGAGAGGAGTGCTGAGAAAGAGAGTGAGGAGGAGAAAGACCATGAGAAAGAGACCATCACTGAGGGTAGTGCTGAAATCCCTCAACCATCACCACCACCTAGAGTTTATGTGCCCCCCATTCTATTCCCTTCTAGGCTTGCTAAGTCTAAGACTGATGTTCAATTTGGGAAATTCCTTGGTGTGCTTAAAAAGTTGAATGTGAATATTCCTTTTCTTGATGCTTTGTCCCAAATGCCTTTGTATGCTAAATTCTTGAAGGAGATTCTCTCCAAGAAAAGAAAAATAGATGATAGTGAGGCAATTACATTGAATGAGGAGTGTAGCTCTGCTGTCTTGAATAAGCTCACTCCAAAGCTTAAGGACCCTGGGAGCTTCACTATTTCTTGTGGCTTAGGAACCATGAACATCGATCGAGCTTTATGTGATGTGGGCTCAAGTGTAAGCTTGATGCCTAATTCCCTTTATAAGAGACTGAACTTAGGTGAGCTGAGACCTACCGCCATGTCACTGCAAATTGCTGATCGTTCTGTTAAGTACCCAATGGGTATTTTAGAGGACTTTCCTCTTAAGGTAGGAGACTATTACGTGCCTGTAGATTTTGTGATTCTTGATATGGCCGAGGACACTCGTACCCAAATTATTTTGGGAAGACCTTTCTTTGCCACTGTTGGGTGCGTAATAGATGTGAAAAAAGGGAAGATGAGTTTTAAGTTTGGGGAACATGAGGTTGAATTTGATCTATTTCGTGAACATATGCCTCCTAATGTTTCTTCTTGCTGTGGTGTTGGTGTGATTGGGAATGATGAGTCTGATGTATTTCCTGAGAGCCATGTACTTGGTGACGCGTCAGATTGGGTACAAATTATTGAACTCGAACCTAACATCACCAAGGACAGGGCATATGCTACTAATGAGGATTGGTTGAGAAAGTTTTGCAGGTTTGACTCCAGGATGCCTTCCAACGGTGAGGAAGGAAATCAGTTCGACCCTTGCTGGTGGGTTCAACTTCGAGATGCTGAGGGAACACATGCTGATGGTGTTCCAAAAGAGTTTGATTATGATGTGGAGCATTCTCCGGACTGAGGTGAGTTTCGTCTAGCTAAAGACGTTAAACTAGCGCTTCTTGGGAGGCAACCCAAGCATTTATTCGCTTTCTTTTGTTTTTGTTTTATTTTGTTTTATTTTGTCTTGATTGCGAAAACCCTCCTTTGTTGAGTTCTTTATGAGGGGTGTGTTTGGATTGTCATTGCAAGTGTGTACTCATGTGATTTCCGGCTTGATGCGGATGATGAAAGAAACTTGGTTGCTTGTTTGACTTAGGTTGCTTGTCTTGTTTGTGATTCATCTGGTCTTGATCGATTCAAGTGTATGATAGTGAAGTTCCTATGTTTGGTACATCAAAGGAACTAGTTGTAGTGATCGTGGTAGGTTAACCCTGAGACTTCTTGAGCCTAAAAGACTATTATTTTTATAGTCTCATTTTCTTTTGAGTGTGACCTTACCATGTTTGCATTTCTAGAACTTGATTTGACTCTCTTTGAAACTGCATTTGACTTGTGCATTATGTTAATATGATTGAGGCCCATTTTAAAGCCACATAGCCAAAAAGCCACCTGACATTTTGACTTCTTTTTGCTAGCCTTTACTAACCTTTTTTCCTGTCTTGTTGTTACCCTATAAGTGTGCACCCTTGGCCTGTTCTTTATCCTATATCTCTTTAGCCAAGTTAGTGGAGCAACAATTCAGTTGGGGGGCAGTTTTGCAGTCTAATTGTTGGTGACTTTGTTGGTTAGTTCGCTTGATGAGGGAAGCATTGCTCATAATCATTATTTATCCCCTCTATTCATTTGAGGTTGAAATTAGGTTGAAAGGAAATGAGTCCATCTTTATGTATCTATGCTATTCACCAAAAAAAAAAAGAAAAAAAAGGAAGAAGTTTTGAGGAATAAGGTGATTAGCATGATAGTTTTTCTTGCTTATATCGACTCTTTCCCCTTACCTTTCTTTGATGGGGAATATATTTGAGCTTAATCGAGGTGTGAAGTAGGAGGTGTTGTGTTTTAAGTCATTGGGAATGTTGCTCTTTAGGTCCTTGTCTCTTACCTCCACATTACCCAAATGAATTCCCTCCTTACCCTACACCTAAACCCCATTACAACCCTTGAAAAGTCCTTATGATTAACTTTTATGCATGTTGTCTATAGCGGTAGAGAATCGAGAGTCTTGTCAAGCTTATGGTAGGTTGTTTACATTGGTTGAAGGTTTTGAGCGAACCGTTGTACCTATTTAAAACACATGAGGGGAATGATCCACATACCCTAAAGTGAGGTCATGCCGATCCCAACTAGTTCACCAAACATGTGAATGAATTTTGATTGCGTTTGAGTTGTGCTGGATTAGCTGTGTTGCTTCCTGACCTGTGATTCTATTTCGAACAACAATTTTTGTTTCAATTTGATTCTTAATCTCGCTAGGGAGTCTCTTTGTGTATGCTTGTTTTGGCTTTCTCATATGCCCTTTTTTATTAGAGGAGGTGTGAGTAGATTTATTTTCCTTTTCAAGTCTTTTCATCTTGTTTTGAGTCTTGTACTTGCTTGGGGACAAGCAAGGAGTAAGCATGGGGGGATTTGATAACTGCATTTCATGACTATGTTTTTGGGGGGTTTTAAATAATGAATTAGGGATAATTTTATGTGTGAACCTTGATTTTTATTGCAATTTCCCTACTACACTTGATGTTTTTATTTTTGATGTGAATCTGTAGGTTTTGAGGCCAAAACACCAACTTTCTCTCAACTTCAGGCAAGAGTGAATATACCACGGATCTCTACATGTCAAACCCAAACCGTGGTACAAATTTGGGACGGAAAGGAGCAAGGAATAGCCGAGCAACAGCCACCACGGGCAGCTCGTGGTGGTGGCCACGGTCCGTGGTGGTTCAGCTCCTTGCGCCCAGCTCAGATTTGCGAAGGAAAGAAGAAAGAAGCGGGATAGTGGCAACCACGAGCAGCCCGTGGTGATCACCACGGTCCGTGGTATACGGACTTGTACGGACTGTACGGACCGAGGCGGACTGCCTATGTAGATCGGTTGTTTTTGTGAGTAGAAAAGAGGGGAAGCGATGGTTTTTCAGGGGGAAGTCATTATCTATCGTTTTTCCTTCGTTCTTTTCCGTGAAGGAGAGAAAAGAGAGCCCTAATACTTCCATTCTACTCCTCTTCCCCACCATCAAGATTCAAGACCGAATCGATTCAAGGGAAACTAAGATCAAGATTAGCAAAGGAAAGGAGCGATGTTCGCGGAGAAGGTTCCACCCTGGGATCGAAAAGCTCGATGGGTTGTATTCTTCGCAATTCTATTCTTTCTTTTTGATTTCCTTCTTAGTTTTGAGATTCGATTATGATGTTTGGAACTTGTTTCATGTTTTCATTTAATATGAATGAGTAGTTCCTTTGAATTTTAGGGTTTTACAACCCGAAACAATGTAGTTTGATTGATTATTATTAGTCTGTGCATGAATTCTTGATTAGAATCAATAGAAGGTTGTGTTTTCCATGTTCATGTGTGTTCTTTGAGCGCTCGAATACTCATGAGTCTGAGATTAACCTAAGAAGTACTGAAAGGTGAATTAGGGTAATCTGACTACCAACCTGTCTACCTAGGTTTGTGAAAGTTGAGAAAGGAGTAGTGAACTAGGGAATCATTAGATAACCTGACTTTTTGAGACCTTCAATTCTGTTTAACTTAAAAGGCACACGAAAGTGGTTGATTAGGTTGTTTAGAATAATTCTATTTAGCATCGAAAGGGCGATAAAATTCAGAGGTTATCGATTCTTGATTCATTCTTGAATGTATGATTGTGCAGGCTAGGTTTTAATAATCGAACTCGTTGTTAGGTTAGCATCTCCCTAGAAGACTTTCTCTCTTGATAGATTCTGTGATTGATTTTTCCTGCTTTATTAGTTTGATTAGTTGTTAAACCTTTTCCAGAACCTAAAACCTTATTAGCTTAGCAATCGCATTAGAGATTAGTTTTCTGTGCTGCTAATTGAGTCCCTGTGGGATCGACCTTGACGTGTTACTACGTACATCGTGCGCTTGCGGCCCTGTCAAAAGGGCCTCAGGCCAGAAGGTCAGTTTGGACAAGTCAAGTGTGGGCTTTGGCAAAGTGGCTGCGAACATATTGAAGACGAGATCTTGATCACTCTACACTCTAGAAATCAAGGAGCTAGGTGCTAGCGCATGACAAATACCTTAGGCTACCCACAAAAATCGGTCAAGCTGCAACCAAGGCCTTTGCGCCAATCAAGGACCGAATGGTGAAGAGAGTTAGGTGTTGGATGAGTAAGAATCTCTCATAGGTAGGTCGGGAAGTGCTAGTAAAGGTGGTCTCCCCAGGTAATCCCCACTTATGCCATGAGTGTGTTTAAGCTCCTAACCACGTTCATTTCTAGTTTACAATCTACTATCATCAACTATCGATGGGGACACAATGAAACGAATAGGAAATTGCATGGGTTGGCCAAGGATAAGCTGTGTCATAAGAAGACGGAGGGAGGCCTGGGATTCGGTGATTTGGAAACCTTCAACCTAGCGGTACTAACGCAGTAGGTTTGGTAGATTGTTAAATTAGAACACTCATTGGTGTTTCAGGTACATAAAGCGAAGTACTTCCTGCACAACACAATATTTGATGCGCAACTCGGGTGTAAGTTGAGTTATACATGGAGAGAGATACACTGCGCCATTTCAGTAGTGAAGAAGGGAGTACAGTGGCGTGTGGGAGATGGTAGAAGCCTAAACATATGGGAGGACAAATGGCTACCAAGGCCGGTGCACTTTCAGCCTATAACTCCAGTAGTTCCTGCGGCAAGATGGCTAAGAGTGAATGACCTCATAGACTATGAGAGGGCGAGTGGAACTTGACTTTGGTGGAAACCATCTTCACTCTAGTGGATGCTTTTACAATCTTGAGCATAGCACTTTGTCCCAACTGGCCCCGAGACTCCTTCGTTTGGCACTATACGAAAGATAGCAAGTTGACTGCCAGGTCTGCGCACCACCTCATAATACACCAAAAAGAATTGAAGCGACCCCATGGAGTACTAATGGCACTGATGCTATATGGACTCGAGTTTGGCAATCATGTCTTCCCCTACGGGTCAAACACTTTATTTGGAGGGTGGTGAGCAATGCTATTCGTACAAGGGAAAATGTAGCGAGGGTTGGTCAAGGTGATGACTTATGCCCTGTGTGCAAAAGGGGTAAAGAAACCGAGACACATGCGTTAGTAGAGTGTGGGGTACGTGGCTAAGTTAGTGTGGGAGGTCGCAGAGGTTCAACCACCTAGGGAAGTGATGAAGGCTCAATCTGCTCGTGACCTCATTGAAAGTTGGTTCAAGTGTAACTGTAAAAATTGGTAGAGAATTAGTGTAATCCTATGGAGCTGTTGGAACACAAGGAACAAGTTAGTCCACCATGTGAACGGGGTGAACCCAGCTCATGAGCCAAAGCAGACGTTGGCATTCTAGGAGGGATTTAAGGAGAGGCCAGACGCATCACCTAAAGGAAGCCTGGTCTGGGCTGGACTTCGGTATGGTGAATGTTAACTTTGATGCATGCGCTGTGAATGGAGACATGCATGGGTGGGGGATGGTGGTCAGGGACTTTAAAGGGGAGTTGTTGTATGCCATTGTGAAGCAAGGCCGAGGGTTTTGTGGGGCAGAGGTGAAAGGCTGCTCAGTTTGCTGTGTCAAAAGCATGGGAGTTGGGCTACAGGAGAATGACACTTGAGGGAGACTCTTAAGCTTGGTCACGGAACTGGAAGCTGGAGCAATATCAAAGTTGGAAAAGCGTATCTTTATTAGTAGTATTCTAGGGTTAGCTAGTAAGTTTGAAGTATGCTTGTTTTCTCATGTCAAGAGGTTGGGAATAAAGTAGCCCACACCTTGGCCTACATGAAGCCCATTGGTTGTTCAGTTAGGTCATGGGTGAGTGTTGCGCCTTAAGTTATTACTGAACTGTTATATGCTGATGCGTGTAATATTGAGTTGAGCAATGAATAAAATCGTTAGGCTCTTTTATCGAAAAGATAATAATTAATAATAAAACTTGGGTTTAGGTTTATACTATAAAAAAGGGAGGGTTGGTGGTGTTGATGGTGGTTTTTGCTGCTGGTGGTGGTGGTGTGGTGACGTGGGCGGCGGCAACAGGCGTCGGTGGATGATGCTAGCTGGGCAGTCGTTGCGGCTGGGCTAGCTCGGCACGCGTCGAACAACAACAGTGGTTTCTCGCGTGCTTCGGTGGTGGCTACGTTTGGTGGTGCTCGGTGGATGGCGTTGGATGTTGGACAGTGGTGGAGAGGTGGGTGTTGGTGGCGGTAGGAGATGGAGAGAAAGGGGGCTCGAGGGGAGTATGAAGAGGAAAAGAGAGAGTGTAGTGGAGGGTTTAGTTTAGGATTTAATTATATTTGGGTTTAGGGAGTTAATAAGGTATTTTATACCCATACTTAAATTATAAAAAGAACTAAAATAATTATAAATCTCAACTAAAATGAGTTAATAATAATATTTAGGTTTTGAAAAATCTAAAATAATCACACAATTAATTGATAAATTATCTGCATAAATAATAAAATACATAGTAATTAGTCGAGTACAATTACCATAATGCCCTTATACACATGCAACATTCCCACGCATGAAAATTACTATTTTATTGTTGTTAGTCATTCAACGGTCCTACGAGCTCAAGTACTAACAAAATAATCACAGAATAATTTCGCAGAATAATGGAATCAAAATAAAATATTAACGGCTTAACGTTAAACATATTCAGAATTTTAGAGGTTTTACATGTAGGAAGTATTAATATTTCTAAATAAAAAATAATTATTTAACTTATGCTTAACCCATAGTCTGACTCAAACCTTAGAGCTTCAAAGCATATATATGGGTGTCTTCCACCTCTTTTTCACTCATTTCGCATTCAACATCTATGACTTTAGAAACTCATACTGAAACTAAACTTCAACGACCAGAGTAATGATCAAAATGTGTAGAACCCACGAATAACTACTTCAAATCTTCAATGCATTTAAGGTCGAGAAATATTATAAAGTTCTTCAGCTAGATTTGCACCAAAGATTAAACATCATTCAACATCTAGAGCCTCAAGAAGCTTGACTTACAAGTACTCTTTAGCTATCAAGCGATAAAGATCAACAACAGTTCGTTCAAGAACTTACGTGCTTAAAATCATTTACTATTGTAATGGTCTTTATTTGATTCATTGATTGAGATGAAGTTCTAAAGACCTTGCATCCATTAATTAGAATAGTTGCACCATTTATTCATCACTCAACATCCATAACCTTCCCAAGACTAAGTTGTGAATAACTTTCAGCTACTAAACATCAATGAGGCCAAAGCTCAAATTTTCCGTATCTCTAGATCAAAAAAACACTACAAAGTTCTTTATCTAAACTTACTTTAACAGGCGAGATTAAGTGACGATGACCTCGACCCATTAAACCACAAGAAAATTGAACCAAAGGACTATTTTATTGTATTTAATACATAGATTGCACCTATATGCTTTCAAACATTAATACAAATTAAATTTGTCCCTACTTCTTATCTTTATTTATCTTAGGCTCGATTTTATTTATAGTGAATTTAAATCTAATCATGCCTATAGGTTAGGAAGTTGAAAAATGAGTTATCCCCTTATTTCTTCCATTTCTCTGAATGTTTGGCCTATGATGTTTTGTACTTGGTTGCCTCAACTATAATGAGTGAAATATTGGTTGCTATATTTAAGAGGGGTTAAATGAGTTGTTCCATTTAAAAGTCCTTTAAGGATCGGGTCTTGGACACCCATGCTTCAATAGCTACTTCAATCAATCATGTTTTTGCTGATGACTAGAAGTGTGTAATGGGACGTGTCCCAATAATGTCAAGAGAGGGATGGGCCACAAAAAATGGTTGTCGACAAAGATTCGTGTTGTTGATCCGTTTAACAATGCGAAAGGGTTGGTGAATGGGTTGGACTGGGTCGGTTTATCAATAACTCAAAACTAATTTTTTCCTATTATTTTAAATGCTAAACTTGCTTAAATATATTATTAATATCCTACATTAAACAATAATTAACATAACTACTTTTTTTTTTTTTATACAGGTGTACTTCATTTTAACTTTAGAGTCAAAACGGCTTGGCCCATATGTCGACTTTATTTTTGCTAGAAAGCCTTAACCTCCCTCCCCCCCCCCCCCAACTTCAATTGGCCCACTTTGACCCGACCCTACATAGGTAATAGCACAACTCCAACCGACTTGACCTGACCCATTGCCCGCCCCTAGTAGTGGCTAATTTCTTTGGCAGGTCATTTCGATCTTTCTATAGGATAATTTGCTTGTTGATTTGGCCAATACGTCTTATGAAGTTATTTAGTAAATTTGGTAATGTTATGAATATCTACATTTCTTTTAAAATAGATAGGCGTGATAAGAAATACAGGGTTGTAAGGTTTGGTGTCTTGAGAATGATGGTGTTAGGGATATTATTAATAACATGGATATAAAGGTTGTTGGTGGTTGAAAGTTAAATGTTTCTTGAATTAGTTTTCAAAATAGACTGCCTATTAAATGGAAAGTCCATGAGTAAATGTCTTATTTCCAAAAATCATGTTCATATCACTCTTCTGTATGTCGAGGATGCTTTAGAGGGGGTAGAAACCCATTTGGGGGAGGCGGGGGGCCGTAGAACCGGGTGACAACGAATTTGTCAATCGTGGGGATGAGGATATTACTATTTATGATTCACTTAAAGTAGGGATCAACGGTTTCAGGTACCCTCACATAAAACTAGGAACCTTACCCTTACCCGTTTGACCAGTTCCTAAATTTTAAGAACCTTACGCTTACCCATTTAAACTGATTCATAATTTTTAAGAACCTTACTCTTATCCCCGGTTCCGTGTTCGGTTCTTATTGTACACTAAATAAATTTTTTGACATGTTTTTTTTTATTTTTTTAAAAAAAGTTTGTTGTGCTAAAGTCTAGCATTTGTTTCCATTTTTAAAGAATTACCCTTACCCGTTTGACCGGTTCAGGTTCCGGAACCTATACGTTTGACCGGTTTCAGCCTTCCAGGTTCCGGACTTGGAACCGCTCACCCTAACTTGAAGTGGTGGCGGATAACTATCAAAGGTTACAAGTGAATGTAGGAATGTTTATGTCCATGCTGAAGGTCACACCTATGATTCCTTGATCCTGATGGTAGCAAAACTCTTTCTAACATTATTGATGTGAGGAATAATTATCCAATACTTATTGTTAGGAAAGTGTCCTAAAATCACCAAATCTCTTGATCTCACAATTATTTGTTTCCTAATTGTATTAGGATATTATTTAGGTTTCCTTATTGTGTTGGGTTTCCTAATTGTATTAGATTCTAAATCTATTTGGAGTGGGAGTCAAGTTAGGTTATAGGGAGTTCTCCCTATAAATAGGGTGCATGTTTCTCCACCAAAAACACATCGGCAAACACAGAGAGCTAGAGAGAGAGAAAATATTGAGAGAGAAAGGGGTCTCACCAATATTTTCCCCAGTGTATCCTGAGAGATTGTGAGTTGAGTGTTGAGAGATTGTTATTGTAATCTCCTTTGTGGATCGTATCACACCCTGTGATAGTGATCAGGTTGTACTCCTCCTTTCTCATAGTGGATTATTTTAATTTGTCGCCGTCCGTGGGTTTTTCTCCGAGTTCTTCGGTTTCCCACGTAATTCTGGTATTTGATTTTATCGCTTATTTTTCGTTCCTAAATTTTGTCGTAATATTCGTCATCTCGTTTTCGATTCTATTATTCGCTTCCGCTGTTACCTTGCTACTCACTTTTCTCTAACAAGTGGTATCAGAGCAAGGTGGAGATGGCTTCAATCATGAAGTGTGATATTCCAAAATTTGATGGAACGAGGAGTTTTACTATGTGGAGATGCAGATGAAGGCGGTCTGATTCAAGACGGGTTATGGGATGTGATTGAGTATCGACACCACGAAGTGATGCGACAATGAGCGATGATGAATTCCAAAAACTCCAGAAGGATATGAAGGGGAATCTGACTCCAAGGGAGTGGAAGAAGCTTGAAGATAAGACTCTGGCAGGGATTCAGCTGTGCTTGGTAGAGCACATTCAGAGAGAGGTGATGCATATCGAGAAACCTCGGGTGCTTTGGACCAAACTGGAAGAGCTGTACATGTCGAAGAGTCGTGCAAACAAGTACCGAATGAAGGAGAAATTCTACAGGTTGAAGATGCCCCAAGGTACTTCTATTCAGGCACATCTTAGTGAATTTGATTCTATTATTACTAAATTGGAATCAATGGATATAAAACACACTGATGAGGATAAGGCTTTTCATTTAATTTCCCCTACTGCATCACATAAACAATTTAAGGAAATCATGTTGTATGGGAATCGTGGTGACCTTAACCTTAGTGAAGTAAAGGCTAGTTTACTGTCTAAGGAGAAACTTGATACCGATGGTGATGACCAGGGTGGTGATGCTATGGTTGTAAGGGGTAGAAATACTGAACGTAAGGGAAACGAGTATAGAGGGAGGTCTAAACACCGTTCAAAGTCTAGGAATCCTCACAAGAATAAGAAGTGTAACTACTGTAGTAAGATGGGGCATATAGAGAGAGACTGTTGGGCAAAACAGAGACCGAGCAGGAGGGTAAGGATAATCACACCAAACCTGGTACCTCAAACTGCGTAGAGTTCGAGTCAGATGGTGATGGGTTTGTAGTTACGGATGATGCCTTGGCTACCACATCGAGTAGGATAGCTAGAGATGAGTGGGTTCTTGACACAGGGTGCACCTATCATATGTGTCCTCATAAGGACTGGTTCGAGTCTTATGAGAGTGTTGACACCGGGGTCGTAGTCATGGGTAACGACACAGCCTGCAAGGTTGCACGAATCAGTAGCATCAAAATCAAGACTCATGATGGCATCGTTAGAACTCTCAAGGAGGTTCGTCATATACCTAACATGACTCGAAATTTAATATCTTGGGTACTCTTGAAGCTAATGGTTGCAGGTACAAAGGAGAAGATGGTGTTTTGAAAGTGTGCAGGGGTTCCATGGTTCTTATGAAGGGAATCAGGAAGGGCAGTCTATACATCCTGCAGGGGTCTACAGTGACAGGATCTGCAGCAGCAGTCCTAAATCTTGATGAGTCCGACAAAGACAAAATCGGCACATGAGACTAGGCCACATGGGCGAGAAGAGAATGTTAATGTTGAGCAAGAAGGGATACCTTGAAGGCGCAAAGATCTAAGTTGGAGTTTGCGATCACCGTGTCTACGGAAATGTAAGAGGGTTAGCTTTTCAAGGGCTAAACATACAACAGCAGGGATCCTTGATTATATTCATTCAGATTTGTGGGGTCCTGCTAGAGTGCCATCACTGGGTGGCAAGCGCTACATGTTGACATTTGTGGATGACTTCTCGAGGAAGACTTGGGTTAATTTCCTGCGACACAAGAATGAGGCATTCTCATATTTCAAGAAGTTCAAAGCTTTGGTGGAGAACCAGACAGGCAGGAAAATCAAGAAACTCAGGACTGACAATGGGTTGGAGTTTGTTGATTCGAATTCTTGAATTTCGAGAGGAGCATGGGATTGCGAGGCATCGAACCTTGGTGGGTAAGCGCAAAGCAAACGGGGTAGCGAAAGAATCAACAGACACTCTTGGAGAAAGCCCGCATGCTCGAATGCAGGCTTTGGAAGAACAAATCATTCAGGCGAGGTGATATCTACTGCACTCTTGAACAGATCACCTCATGCCTCTATCGAATACCGATTCCAGAGGAAGTATGGACAGTAATCCAGATTAATTATTCTAATTTGAGAATTTTTAGATGTCTGTATATGTCCATGAATGATGGGAAGTCGTCTCCCGTATTAAATGCATGTTTCTAGATTACGTCCGAGTTTAAGGGATATAGAATGTGGTGTCTGATTTGATGAAAGTTATTCATCTAGAGATGTAACCTTTAATGAAAGCGCTATGTTATCCGGAATGGAATCTCTGGTACTTGATGATGCAGAAATCGGGAGAAGGATGCAGAAGAATGGTGTTCGAGGTGGAGCGGGCTCGAGTGGAGCCGCTGGAACTGCGCAATCGGGAGCAACCATCGATGCTCTGAACCAACTCAGTTGATGAGCCCGAGATTGAGACGAATGTTCCTCGTGGAGGAACAACCATGCATTGCTAGAGATCGTCCCGGAGGGAGATCGAGAGACCAAGGCGATATCTTGAAGAAGATGATGCTATGATTGCTTATGCGCTGAGTGTTGCAGAGGAGACTCCTGAAGGTGCTGAACCTTCTACCTATCAGGAGGCCATCTCTTGTCCGAATGCCTCAAATTGGATAGGAGCTATGCAAGAGGAGATGGAGAGTCTGCAGAAAAATCATACATGGGAGCTATGTGAGTTGCCTAAAGGCGACGAGCTCTTACTCCGAAGTGGGTGTACAAGAGAAAGGAAGGTATCCCTGGTGTAGAAAGTGCAAGGTGGAAGGCCAGATTAGTGGTAAGGGGTTGCAACCAGAAAGAAGGAATCGATTACAACGAAGTATTCTCGCCAAATCGTGAGACATACGTCGATCCGCACTGCTTGCCTTTGTTGCTCTATTTGATTTGGAGTTGGAGCAACTTGATGTCAAGATGACTTTCCTCCATAGCGAGTTGGAGGAGTAAATATATATGAGGCAAACGAGAGGTTTCATCGTTCTGCAGTAGCGAGGTATGCAGATTAAGGAAGTCCTTGTATGGACTTAAACAGCACCAGTAGTGGTACAAAAGGTTTGATACCTTTATGGTAGGGCAAGGGTACACAAGAAGTCACTATGATAATTGTGTGTACTACAGGAAATTTGAAGAAAGGTCTTTCATTTATTTATTATTGTATGTGGATGATATGTTGATTGCCTCCAGGGACATGTCACTAATAAAGAAACTGAAATCTCAACTCAACCAGGAGTTTGAGATGAAAGACCTCGGAGCGGCGAAAAAGATTTTGGGTATGGAGATCCAAAGGGATAGAAAGGCAGGGAAGGTGCTCCTGTCTCAGAAGAAATATCTGGAGAAGGTGTTGGACAGATTCAACATGAGAAACTGTAAAGCAGTTTCAACTCCTTTAGCTGCACACTTCAAGTTGTCTGGTGAGAACTGTCCTAAATCTGATTTGGAGGTAAGGAGGATGTCTAATATTTCCTATGCTAGTGCAATTGGTAGTTTGATGTATGCTATGGTGTGTACTAGACCTGACCTGTCCCACGCAGTTAGTGTGGTGAGTAGATATATGCAGAATCCAGGGAAAGAGCATTGGGAAGGAGTGAAGTGGATCCTTCGCTATGTGAAGGGTACTTTGGAGAAGGGCATCCTGTATGATAGAGGTAGTCTTTGCAACGTCGATGTTGCGAGTTATGTTGATCTTGATTATTGTGGAGATCTGGATAGGAGACGCCAATTTGTGGTATGTGTTCGTCATGTGTGGAGGAGCAATATCTTTTCACTTCATCTATAGCGGCCTTGTCTACTACAGAGGTGAATATATCACGCTTTGCGGAAGGAGTGAAGGAGGCCATGGTTGAGGATTGGTCATGGAGCTTGGAGTACCACAGGGCGAGGCGTGGTTTATTCGAACAGATCAGTGCTATACATCTGACAAAGAATGACACTTATCATTCGAAGACCAAGCATATAAGCGTCAGGTATCACTTCATCAGACATATAGTTGCTGCAGGAGAGATCGTGGTGAAGAAGGTTCATACTTCTAATAATCCTGCAGACATGTTAACCAAGCCTCTATCTATAGCTAAGTTCGAACATTGTTTGGACTTAGTTGGTGTTCTAAGCATATGAGAGCCTCATGTGCCACGCCTGCGGAGGCGTGTTGATGGCGACAGTCAAGATGTTTATCTGGACCGATGATTCGTTGATTTTAGTCCAAGGTGGAGTTTGTTAGGAAAGTGTCCTAAAATCACCAAATCTCTTGATCTCATAATTATTTGTTTCCTAATTGTATTAGGATATTATTTAGGTTTCCTTATTGTGTTGGGTTTTCTAATTGTATTAGATTCTAAATCTATTTGGAGTGGGAGTCAAGTTAGGTTATAGGGAGTTCTCCCTATAAATAGGGTGCATGTTTCTCCACCAAAAACACATCGGCAAACACAGAGAGCTAGAGAGAGAGAAAATATTGAGAGAGAAAGGGGTCTCACCAATATTTTCCCCAGTGTATCCTGAGAGATTGTGAGTTGAGTGTTGAGAGATTGTTATTGTAATCTCCTTTGTGGATCGTATCACACCCTGTGATAGTGATCAGGTTGTACTCCTCCTTTCTCATAGTGGATTATTTTCTGGTTGTCGTCGTCCGTGGGTTTTTCTCCGAGTTCTTCGGTTTCCCACGTAATTATGGTGTTTGATTTTATCGCTTATTTTTCGTTCCTAAATTTTGTCGTAATATCCGTCATCTCGTTTTCGATTCTATTATTCACTTCCGTTGTTACCTTGCTACTCACTTTTCTCTAACACTTATCGATAAGATGTCTTGCAACCTCAATGGTGTCCCCAAGTGGGAGGGACAAAGGAGAGAGAAGAAGAAAATAAAGGAAAAAGAAAAGAAAAGAGGGGGGGAGGGACGCTGCGTCCCTGGGGGGAAATGGGAAAAGGGGAAAGAGAGGCGCGCAGGGGGGGCGTGGGCCGCACGCCTTTTTTTTGTCTCAGGCGCGTGTGGTCCACGCTCCCTGGGGCGCGTCGCGCGCGCCAGGTGGTGGGGTCCACCACTGCCGAGAGTTTTAATTTTTTTTCTTTTTTTTCTTTTTTTTTCGTTTCTTTTGCTTTTCTTTTCCTTTTCTTTTCCTTTCTTTTCTTTTCCTTTTCATTTTAACAATTAATTTAATTACAATTATTTTAATTATATTTTGTTTTAATAATTACAATTATTTTAATTGTAAATATTATAGTTACAATTATTTTAATGTTTTAATTATGTTTTGTTTTAATAATTATTTAAATAATTTCTATAATTATGTTTTTCAATAATTTATTTTAAAAAATTATATGAAATTTGACATGGATATATTTAGTATGTATTAGTTTGTTTTTTTACAAAATATTTTTTTGATAAAATGACATTTAAAATGTTGTAAACTGATTCAAAAATTATATTCATAATAGGTACGAAAAAAACGGCTATATTCCAACAGCTACTTTTCCAACGGCTATTTTTTCCAACGGCTATATTCCAACGTCTATTTTTTCCAACGGCATATTCCACGGCTATTTTAATATTTTAATTATGTTTTGTTTTAATGTTTTTTTAAATAATTTATTTAAGTATGTGTTTAAATAATTTATTGTAAAAAATTATATGAAATATGACATAACTAATTTAGTATGTATTAGTTTGATTTTTTACAAAATATTTTTTGATAAATTGGCATTTAAAATGTTGTAAACTGATTCAAAAATTATATTTATAATAGGTACGAAAAAAAGGCTATATTCCAACAGTTACTTTTTTCAACGGCTATATTCCAACGGCTATTTTTTCCAACGGCCACTATTCCAACGGCTACTTTACAACAGCTAGTTTTTGAAATGGCATTGTCTATATATACAGCTGCATGTTTGTTGGTCACTCATCCTCCATTTCTCTACAATTCTCTCCTTCAACACAATTCATCTTATCAGTTGTTAAAAATTTACCCTTGAGGCAAAGAAATGGATAGAAGATCGTAATATCCAAAAAAATTCTCAAAGCTCCAGTCCTACTCCTCCTCCTGAAAATTATTATCCTCAATATGGTAGTTATTACGATTACAATGCGAATTACTACCATAATCCCTCCCAAACTTCAAACCCACAATATTTTCCTCAACCAAACCACCCCACATTTGTCCCTCATCCTTCAGGGTCCTTCATTGGGATCTTGTGGAGGATGGAAATGATACGGATCGGCTTGGATCTCAAAGCCAACCATTCGTTGTTGAAGACGTAGGCAACGAGCATAATAGAACGAGGCCGCTCCATCACGGCCCAGGAGAGCTAGAAAAGGTGCAGCGGAGTGGACTGACGAGGAGGATGAAATTGTCATCAGCGCATGGTTAAATGTGAGTAAGGATCCTATAGTTGGTACGGGTCAGAAGCAAGATACATTCGAGAATAGGCTGTATCAATACTTTTGTGAAGCGAAAGCGAATCGCCCGAATGTTGAGTGGCCAGAAGGGAGAACTCCATCAACCATGAAGGCTCGCTGGAAGAGGATTAGAGTTCCTGTGACAGAGTTCTGCTGCGCGTACGCAAGTGTGGTACGCCGTAACCCGAGTGGCTGCAGTGAGGCTGACTACATCGACCAAGCCAAGGAGACATACAAAGCGTTGCATCAGGGAAAGACATTCACGCTTGACAAATGTTGGTAACTGCTGCGCCATGAGGAAAAATGGAAGATGCACGTAATTGAAGAAGAGCAAAAGACGCAACGGTCCACGAAAAGAACAAAGAACACAGCCAGCGGGGCGTACACAAGTTCCGGTTCGAATTCTCATTGTGTACGAATTGATGAGGACGAGGAAGAGCAACACCAAACTCCAACCAGTCGCCCACTTGGAAGGGATGCTTCGAAGAGGAAGGCGAAGGGTGTCGGAAAGGCTTCATCTTCTAAAAGTTTTGCTCCACCGGATGTTGTTCTTGAACAAATGAGTTCAATGTCAACACATGATGACAAAAAGGTGGAGGCACTTGCAAAGCTTGCAGAGTTGAGGGCGCAACAGTTGGAAGAGCAGAGAAATTACAACAATTTGAAGCAGAGAGAGTTGGATATGCAAACCGTTAATATGGATCTCTCACAGATTAAGGACGACGAACAAAGAGAAAACTTTGCAAAACTACAAAAAATGGCCTGGGAGCGACTATTCAGAACCTAGTGATGAAGCCAGAGTGACTATTAACTTTAATTATGCATTACTTTGTTTTTCTTTCTTTCTTGTCCGTTCTTGTTATTGTTATTATTGTTATTGTTATTTTTAATTAATTACGAGGTTTGCATTATGTGTGTTCTTTCTTTATTGTTATTTTTAATTATAGTTATTTTGGGAATTTGAAATAATGCAGCATTGTATAGTCAATTCATATGCTGCATTGTATTGTCCAATCAAAATATCTTGAAATAATGCTGCCAAATTTGTCTTCATATGCTGTCAAATTTGAAATAATGCAGCATTGTATTGTCCAATCAGTGTATTGTCAAATTTGTCTGAAAAGTTGACAATCCACCACAAACTTGACATAATGGATCATTGTATAGTCAATTCATTCTGAAAAGCAAGCAATTATGTTGATTTCTGTCAAATATCTTCATGTATAGTCAATCCAGCACAAGTTATCACAATAATTAAATTTTTGAAATAATTTCACATTCCATTTGTGTATATATACTACAGCCAAGGAATACATATTGCACCAATAACAAACACTTTATTAAAAACACCTATCCGCAAACTAGATTCAAAGTAGTTATCCAAAAATATGTCTTACAATCCATTTAATAATGATCAAGTTCGTGAGCTTGATGCGGCCATTGACGAGGCCATTGAAGAAGATGCTGCCTCTACTTTGACTTTCCAGAGGGCACAACTGTTAGTGCAAGCGTATTATCCAAACTGGAGGCCAAGTAGTCCCCAAGCGTCCCCTCCTACTCGTCGTAGGAGACACATCCGTCGTGACCATGAAGAAGCGAATAACCGCTTGTACAATGACTACTTCTCCCAAAATCCAGGGTATACCGATGAAATGTTTGACGATTTAGAATGGGCGACACTTGTTCCTTCGCATTGTGAACGCCTTGAGGGAGCGTTACCGATACTTCACCCAAAGGAGAGATGCGGCGGGAATCAGCCATCCCCGCAAAATGCACCGTTGCTATCACGGGCATTAGCTTACGAACGCGCGGACTCGTTGGATGAGTACTTTCGTATGGGGGAGGCAACTATCTTTGAGTGCATCAACAATTTTTGTGACGGTGTCCAACAATGTTTTGGACCGGAATACTTGCGCAAACCCACTGAACAAGATATGACTCGTCTTCTACAAGTGGCCGAGCAACGTGGTTTCCCGGGAATGCTTGGAAGTGTTGATTGCATGCATTGGAAGTGGGACAGATGTCTCGTTGCATGGCAAGGTCAATACCAAGGTGGACACCATGGGACAGCAACTGTTGTGTTAGAAGCAGTTGCGTCGTACGACACTTGGATATGGCATGCGTTCTTTGGCGTTGCTGGGTCGAACAACGACATAACTGTGCTTGAGCAGTCGCCGCTGTTTGATGATCTACTTGAAGGTCACTCACCGGAAGTTCAATTTACTGCTGGAGGTGAGCATTTTAATTATGGATATTACCTTACTGATGGTATTTATCCGTATAGACCCACCCTAGTCAAATCTATATCAAGACCTCAGCTGCCCAAACACAAGCTATTTGCAACTCATCAAGAAGCAAATAGAAAAGATGTCGAACGAGCATTTGGAATCTTGAAGGCTCAATTTGCTATAGTTCGTCGCCCAGCTCGGTTTTGGGATGTCCCAACAATGAAGAAGGTTATGAGGACATGTGTCATACTGCATAATATGATCGTCGAGGATGAGAGGGACAATTTCACCTATAGCTTCGGCACACCACAATATGATATACCATTACAGGAAACAGAACTTACAACACCAATCATTGGTCGACTCCCAGTTTTCGAACAATGGTTGCAAAACAAACTGAAGACTCGTGATAAACAGGAAGGTTTGCGCCTTCAAAATGCGTTGGTTAATCAGATATGGATGAAATATGGAGCTATGTACGATCATAACTGATCCATCCATTTCCGCTATCCATAATTAGTTATGTTGTACCCAGTGTTTTATGTACTTCTTTTTAAGTATTTTCATTTCTTATTCTGTTTGTTTAATCATTGTTTTTATGTTGCATTTATTTTTTGTTTAGCGTTGTACTTTGACGACTTTTATTAATGTAATCTTTAACGTGCACGAGTGACCGCATGTTGAACGTAATTATATTTCTGTTTGGTGAATTTTATATTATTCTTTGGGTTTATTGTTTAAATACTAGCTTACATTAATCAACATATTTATTTTTAAAAATTTAAAAATTAATTATTTTTTAAAATAAAAAATTATAATATAATAAAAATATATTAGTACATAATTTTCAGTTTTTTAATTAAATCTTAATATTTTATTTATTAATTATAACATATACAATTTCATCATTGTAGAAAATAAATATAGTCCAATACAAAAAAAGAAAAACAATTATACTCTACATGTAGTCCATACTCCAATAAAATATTACTTCCCACCCCACTCATCCCTCACCTCATCCCCCAACTCCAAGGACACCATTAACAATACCATCCCCCAACACCCATTAAAATAATACTATTTCTACTATTCATACCCCCCTCATCCCCCAATCCCAGGGACACCAATGTGGATAGCCTAAAAGTCTACCTTCTAGAAGTCGATTTAGATCTAGTGAACCTCATAACATCAATTTATGAGGATGGTATGCATCAAATGAATTGTGAGTTTGTTAAAATTAGTAATTTATTGGGCTTGAGAGCTTAAAACAAGGGGACATGTGAAAATTATTGGAAAAACTTCAAAAGCTCGTAAGTAGCTACATGCAACTTGAAATTTGCTTCTTAACAACAATTGTCCTTATTATGTGTTTTTTATTGTTTTCGATTGGATATTTAGTGATAGTATTAAATTTTTTTATATAGTTGTTATTTTAGTTAGTTGCAGTGACATTATTTTTATATATTTAATTTATTGCTTATTTAGCTTTTTTTGTGTAGAAATGATGTAAAACTTCAAAAATTATTAAAAATTAAATATTACATCAACAAAAACTACTCGGGTATTAATACCTAGTTTTTCTGCATACAAAATATTCACTACTTCTAAAGGGTGAGCATCAAATAGTAGAAATGAACTTCTCTAGTAAGAAAAGTTTAACATACTTGTCCGCCATTTGGTTAGCTATGCGGTAATAACGATAAATGCTAACATTCTACTTATCTATCTCAGAGTAACATTTTTTTACATTTAGAGTTTCAACCAATTATGATAAAAGATTTCTTATATTTACTCCCCATGTTTTCAAGATGTAAGCAAGACATCCCCATGAAAAATTCTTTTTTCAAAGAAAAAAAATCCTTGAAATTCTACCAATCTCTCTCCTAAAAAAAGTACTCCATTGTAAATGTCTATTATTAAAAGAAACCCAAAAATATTGGTACAAAGTGTTCATTTTCATACTAGTGGAGTTAAAATATCAAAATATCATATCTGATTAAGAGTTATGTTAAGCGAAAAGTCACTATATTTTGACTCCATTTTTTGAAGAGGCACGTAATAGTTAAGTTAAATAAAAGTTGGATAGATTTGTTTAAGTTTATATATATAAATTGATATGTTATGAAAAATTGAAAAGATAGGTTGCATTAGCTAGATTTTGGTTGAACACTTGAAATAAATAGAATTTGGTAGGTGTGACTAAAATTAGATTATATTTAACAGTGCGAAAGAAATGTTATTTATATATTATTTTTTCAATTTTAAAAATAGTTTAATATTTTATACATGATTAACAGTGTGTCAAAGATTTTTTTATTTGCTATAAAAAAAGATTTTTTTTATGGAACAAAGATTTTGCTCAAATAATAAAAAAATATAAGGTGGATATTAACACTCAAATTGAAGAAAACTAAAAATTGGCGCCGCTTGTTATTTTAGCGTGACGTTAGTGGTGGGATCAGCTTCTATCTCATTCTCTCACCCACAAGTACCACTATCCACCGACCCCCACGACATTAATCAAATTATGGAGGATTAATTATCAAATATTATTTGTCCTTTTAAAAATTATATAAAAATTATGTACTTAAATTTTAAAAAATTTGTCTGTACATCTTTCAATAATACATTCTAATATTATTACTAATTAGATTGTTAAAGAAAAATATTATCCTAAAAAATTATAAATATAATATTATAATTATTAATAAAATATTACTCTCTCCGTTCCATATTAATTGTCCAAATTCCTTCTCATATCATATTTTATAAAAAAAATTACAATAATATTATATTCTTATAATCATAGTATTTTTCATTATGAATTTAATGATAATACTTTCGTATACTAGAACATTGTATATATTGAATAACTAAGATTTCAACAAACAATTAATATGGTACGGAGGGAGTATATGATAAATCATCAATCAAAAAACAATATTGAAGAACTACAGAATCAACTAAGATATATAATATAGAATGGAAGGAGTAACATTGTTTATTATTACAATGAAAATGATATGAGTTTGGGATAAGATACTTTTAAGTGGTTTGTCCTATTATGAAAATCTTATTATTATATGTCAAATTAAAATAAAATGATATGATTGAATTATATAACTATAATATTATATATAAATTACATAAAATTATATTTTTATCCTTTATTTTTAAATAATTATAAACGTGTAAAGTATATTTAATGAATGGAGTTGATTCAATTATGATATTATTAATACACATTGACATAACTAATATATCCAAAACTTCTTATACAGTAATTAAATATCTTATACTTCTCCAATTTAGTATTTTTAATATTTTTTATACCAATTTTGTTAATAGTAAGTATTAATTATCTATTATAAGAAGTTTTGATTGCATTCTCCACGTATTCTCATCGAATCAACCTTGTTCATTAGTTTTATTTTAGGAGTTTTTTGAAATTTTAAAAAATAATGGATAAAAATATAACTCTACACAATTTATATATAATATTATAATTATAAAATTGAATCGTATCATTTTATTTCAATTTATAATATAATAATATAATATAATTTTAATAATAAGACTATACACTTAAAAATTTACTCATATCATTTTTTAAAAAAAGGGAAAGAAAAACTATGCTGGGTGCCCCACCGCCCCCTCATCCATAAAAGACAAGTCAAGACACGGCAGCCAAAAATTGAATTTTCTGGGCGGCATTCCGGGGTAAGTCCTTCTCATTCTCTCGCTTTTCCTTTTTCAAATTTCAACCATCTCATTCTTTGTTGGGGTTTAGATCTCAACTTTTTGATTATTTTGAGCTCAACAACTTCTATTAGTCAATGATTATTTGATTGAAGTTGTTAGTTGATTGCTGCGTTTTGTCGGTTGTGCTCGTGTGTATTTGCTTAATTCTTGCATTATCTGTAGTAAAGTTTCGATTTTTCATCATTAAGTTCAAATTTCCAACCCAAAGACTAATAATTGCGGTTAATTATTCTGTTAATCACTATTTTCAAATGATTCTTGAGCTTATTCCTATGAATTGTTGTCAGAGACTTTCCCATTTCTTTGGATGTCAACTACTATTTATTTGTTATCTATTGAAGAGTCTGTGTGTGCAGAATCATATAGACTGATCTGTCATGCTTACCATGATTGATTGTGCTGACTGCTGAAAATGCTTGAACTGGTTGCACAACATATAATTTATGTGATGCACAACATATCTACAGTCTGATCAAGCCTTATTATTTGCTCTAGTAATTGCTGTGTGTCAAAATGCTTGATAGCTTGAAGTCGAACTTGAAAGTTCCAATCTGTACTTTTGGGTGTGTATAACTGTAAATGCAGAAATTGACATGTAATTTTGCACAGGCAGGTCATTGCAGTTGTAGATTACCCTTGGTAGTTGGTCCTGTCCCAGATAGTCTAGAAAACCAAGGACCTGCATTCATAGTTGGTAAGATTATTCTTTGGGTTTGTTTGGAAGGGAAGCATAAGGGATGGATAAAAAACTAGAAGCAATAAGAGGCGGTGGAGGGTCTATCAAGGTGGGTGCTGTTGGGACTATAAGTTCTTTGATGACTCGGGAACTACAATCATCAACCCCTAGTTCGTGCCGAGTTCCTGAATCTCACGTTGACACCCTTGTCAAGCTGAGTGAATCAGATGAACAAGCAAGCAGCAGTGCTTTGAGAGCCAGCATCAAACATCAGATTCCTAGCAGTACTACTCCCAAACGACAAAAGCCGAAGGTGGCATCAGAGTACAAGGGTATTAATAATACTAACAGCAGCAGCCCCAGTAACAAAAACAACAGTAAAAGACTGGATTTTGCAAGTAAAACACGAAGCCATAAACGCAGCCCACATGTCTACATGCTGAATTCTGAAAATGCCCATCTGGAGAAAACTCCTCTCAGGGAAAAGCCAATGAGGAAAGGGTCTAATATGGTTGAGATAGTGGACATTAACTGTGGGAACTCGGCTGCTTCATTGAGCACCAGGTTGAAGAAGCTGGGCATTTCGAGGATGTCCCAAAGCTTCATGTGATTCAACCTTTGATTTCCATCTGATTTTGGATTCCTCAAGTCAAACCTCACAGTTTTCAGTCATTAACCACCAAAGGCATGTTTGTGTGGTACCTGAATCCTCCTCTTTTCCTCGTATGTTTCGACTTGAGAGCTGATCATTGGTATTGTGTAGAAATCTAGATGAAAGCTAAAGAAAGATTTCTTCCCGTCTTTATGAGTAGGTTTGTGTACTTTGTAGGTTTATGTAAATATGGAGCTACATTCACTTCCCTCAAAACCAATCTATGGTGTTATCTACCTGTTGCATGTAATTGTGTGTGTGTGTGTGTGTGTGTCGGGGGGGGGGGGGGGGACAACATTGTATGATTAGTATGCTAAGTACAACATTTACTAGTATTATTATTGTTATTGTTATTTTTATTTGTGGTGAGATCTAGTCGTCTAGAGAGCATGGTAGTAATGAATTGTGTTTCACCAATCTCCTAAAAATTACTTATAAATGGGGACTTGTGGCGAGATCTTGCCATTTAGAGGTTTTAAGACAAGGAGATCAGATATCATTTTACCTATTCATTTTGGTTAAAATTTTAACCGAACTCTTCAACAAAGTGGCTAGTGAAGGCCTTATAAATGACGTTAGAGTTAGTCACAAGGGACCCTTTATCTCCTATTTATTCTTTGTTGAGGACAATCCACACTTTACTAGAGCTAATGAACCGTATGGGGATCGGTTCACTTTTGGGTCGTCTCTATTGGACCGTTCCCGAGCCTTCTAAGGGGCTTCAGAACCATCGACAAGAATAAACACAAGGTGGTGAAGGCGTTCCAAAGCTAGAAAAGGGCGTGTCTTCACTCTTTTGACCATAACTTCTTCAATACAACTCTGATGGGTCTCAAATTTTGGGAGCTTAAAGTACACACCGAGAGCTTTCCATCGATATCTTATTGGCCTAAAACAGAAGAAGTTATACGCATTTGAAGTCGACTGAAAAAACTTCCCAGAAGGGTGTCGCGCCCCCGACACGTTAGGTTGCACCCGCGACCTCCTTGTGCCAGTTGCTTTACTGCTGCATCCAGAAAGACGTCGCACCCGCGACGCATGGGGTCGCGCCCGTGACCTCCCCTGCCCGGCCTGCTGCGACGCATGTTTTTGTGTCCAAATGTTATGTTTTGTTTTAATTTTCCCCATTAGTATAAATATCCCCCCCTCCCCCCCCCCCCCCAACTTATTTTCCAAGATAGATTTTGATGATGAATGGATTAGGAGTTAGACTCAAGAAAATTCCTCTCAATTAGAGAGTTTGTAAGTGTGGGTTTTCAAACCCTAATGCAATGAAAACTAATCCTTTGGGTGGAAGTTGCTTTGTGAATTCTCTTCTTTGTGAGTGGGTGTTTATCCTCTACTCTTTGTGAGATTTCTTGGGTGATTCAATACTCTTTGCTTGTGGGATATCCTTGTGCAATTTTTGAACATCTAAGTTCAATTTGGTGAGATTTCTCTATTTAGAATTGCCCATATCTTTTAATTTCATGTTTATCTCCATTAATCCAAAAACCCTAAAAATTGGTTCATAGTGTTTATGAGTTCTATGGGTGAATTTCCATCATCCACATGTTTATTTAGACCCTAGACTTCCGCGCATTCCTCATTTGGTATCAGAGCTAGGCATAGAACTCATAGTTTTGTTGGAGATTTCTTGTTTGTGCCCGGAATTATTTTTGATGTTGTGGTGGTGATTTTTGGTGTTCTTGGTGTTGTGGATTTGTTGCAATATTGGTGTTCCCCATTCCCTGTGCATCTAAGTGTGTTGGAATACATTGTATTGTGTTTGTATTTGCTGATTTTGATGCATATTAGAGCTTTGAGGTGAAGTTGGAAAATAGTGCCTGGAAGGTGTTCGATGAAATGATTGTGGGATTTTGTTGAGTTGGTGGTCGTATTGGTGGATGTTGTTGGTGATGGTTGTGTGCCCATCCGGGTTTGTTCTTCTTGGTGCATTCCCCTTGCCGGTTTCACCCCATCTTTCCCCACAAAATTAGCCTCGCAAAAACGCCCTCAAAATTTCCTAGCTTCAAAGAACCTAAGCCTCCATCTGCTCAAATTATATACCTTACAAGAAAACCAAGCTCCACAAATGACCTCCATGTCCTATGCTTCGGGCAAACATGATGTCCCTTTTTCCCTTAAACCCAAATCCAAACCAACCTTCGAGGAGACTCTTCAACGTATCGAAGAGAAGGTTCTAGAAGTGCAACGTCGAATGAGTGATATACTCCGCGCTACGACCCCTACGCAACTAGAGTCCTCAAAAAGGGATCGTGATATTTCAACTCGGACTCCTAGAACTCACCATAGTGGCTATTCGAGGTATTTTGATGATTATCGATATGGTGATTCTCGAGGAAGAAGAATGGAGGAGAAGGTTACTTCATGGCCTTCTAGGAAGGAAAATGCTCACTCTTGGAGAACGACTTCATCCAAAAGAAGTGTAACTTCCAAGCTACCCAAACCATCTTCCCGAGCTCATAAAGAAAGTGTGGAATATCTTCGGAAGCTCAAGGGTAGAAAATGCTTCACGTTTCGGGTTTATGGCCATTACCAAGCCCAACGCCCTACAAAGATGGTTGAAAGCTCCAAAGCAAGTGAGGTAGCCACACTGGAGGCTCCAAAGACTAGTGTTGAGGTTCACGTGCAAGAAGGGGAGAGTTCGACTCCTAGGTGATCCTTTATCTTGGCCAAGGATTCACGGGGTAACTCTCAACGGGAGAATATCTTCCAAACTCGGTTCACCATCGGTGAGAAGGCAGCCAAGGTCATCATCGACGGTGGGAGTTGCACCAACTTGGCCTCTACCTACATGGTTGAGAAACTCCAATTGCCAGTCCCGGCTCATCCTCAACCGTATAGCTTGTAAGGGCTAAAAGATGACGACGACTTCGAGGTAACCCAACAAGTCTTGGTTTCTTTCTCCGCTTGGTCTTATGAGGATAGTGTTCTTTGTGATGTTGTCCCCATGGATGCTTGCCATTTACTACTTGGTAGACATGGGCAATTTGATCGGCATACTATCCATGACGGCCGGAAGAACACCTACACCTTCTCAATGGGATAAAGGAAAATCAAACTCATTCCTTTACCCCCTTTCGAAACTGATATACCACAAGCCGGGGTGGGAAGTGAGAAGAGAAACCTCCAAAAAAGTGAAACACGGGATGAGAGTGCTTCAAGCAAAGGAAAGCCACATCGGGATTTACTTTTGCGAAAAAGCGACCTAAGTGAGGTTGAGCGAACCTTAGCTCCACAGAAATTTCCAACCTCCCTCCCTTGTCCCTCACCCTTACCCAAAACTCCTACCGGGCTCCGTATAGGGTTCCCCAGTGTTGAGTCGTGCTCAATCTCTCCCGAGCCTCGCGAGTTCCATTACTTCCACATCGAGGTTGAACGAGGAAGAGGTTGTCTCCATTAGCCTTGACCCCGAGCTCTCATGTGACGAATTCCTTGTTGCTTTCAATAAGCTGATGGGTGCTAGACATGTTCAGGTCCTTCGTGATGTCGACTTGGCCCCTCCTTTCCGTTGGAATTGCTACATTTTTTAGAAGGACGGGTTGATGAGCGTCATTCTACTTCGACTGTTGGAGTACGTGCTTTTGGGTCTACACGGGTATCCGATAATTTTGAACCCCCAAGAGTTGAGGACAACTCTTTCCGAAGAAGGGGAGTATGAATCGTATAGGGATCGGTTCACTTTTGGTTCGTCTCTATCGAACCGTTTCCGAGCCTTCTAAGGGGCTTCGGAACCATCAGCAAGAATAAACACAAGGTGGTGAAGGCGTTCCAAGGCTAGAAAAGGGCGTGCCTTCACTCTTTTGACCATAACTTCTTCAATAAAATTCCGATAAGTCTCAAATTTTGGGAGCTTAAAGTACACACCGAGAGCTTTCCATCGATATTTTATGGGCTTAAAATGGAGCCCAGATGAAGAAGTTATGCGCGTTTGAAGTCGGTAGAAAAAACTGCCCAGAAGGGTGTCGCGCCTGCGACACGTTAGGTCGCACCCGCGACCTCCTTCTGCCAGTTGGTGACTGCTGCATCCAGAAGGATGTCGCACTCGCGACGCATGGGGTCGCGCCCGCGACCTTCCCCTGCCCGGCCTGCTGCGACGCGTGTTTTTGTGTCCAAATGCTATGTTTTGTTTTAATTTTCCCCATTAGTATAAATATCCCCCCTCCCCCCCCCTTAACTTATTTTCCAAGATAGATTTTGATGATGAATGATTAGGAGTTAGACTCAAGAAAATTCCTCTCAATTAGAGAGTTTGTAATTGTGGGTTTTCAAACCCTAATGCAATGAAAGCTAATCCTTTGGGTGGAAGTTGCTTTGTGAATTCTCTTCTTTGTGAGTGAGTGTTTATCCTCTACTCTTTGTGAGATTTCTTGAGTGATTCAATACTCTTTGCTTGTGGGATATTACTTGTGCAATTGTTTGAACACCTAAGTTCAATTTGGTGAGATTTCTCTCTTTAGAATTGTCCATATCTTTTAATTTCATGTTTATCTCCATTAATTCAAAAACCCTAAAAATTGGTTCATAGTGTTTATGAGTTCTATGGGTGGATTTCCATCATCCACATGTTTGTTTAGACCTTAGACTTCCGCGCATTCCTCTCCAGCTAACTACCATGAATGTCTAAAGATAGTTGAATTACTTAACTATATAAAGAAGTATCATACCAAAATTAAATTTTAATACATTGGGGGTCTCTCTATGTAAAAGAATTGTCTCATTAGACTAAAAAAAAAAAAAGTTGCCAAATCACGCACATATATGCCTAGTTGAAGAACATGGTAAATACTTGGGTTCACTCATCTTTGTGGGTAGAAAGGGAAGGTGTTGGGATTCGTAAAGATAGATTATGGAGGAAGCTCATTTAATAGAAACGAATCCTTTCAAGGGTAAGAAAAGAGATCCTTTTGAATGCAATCATCCAAGTTACATCCACATACATTTTGAGCATATTCAAATTATCTAATGCACTAATCCAAGAGACTTATAGCTTATGTGCTAAATTTTTGGTGAGGCTAAAAAGAGAAAGAAAGACTCACCGAAGGAATTGGGATAACATGTGTAAACCCAAGTGCCTTGGTGGTCTTAGCTTCCGGAGGCTTGACATTTGTAATGATTCCTTGTTGGCTAAGCAAGGCTAGCAAATAATGGTGAAAAACATAAACACATGGGAGGATGATTGGCTTTATGATGATAGGGGGGAAGAATGCAGCCTCAACGCCTAGTCCAAGGATTATAGTTAAGAAGGTCAGCGAGCTCATCAATAGGGAAGATGCATCTTGGAAAGTGGAACCAATACAAGAGATTTTTAATGAGCGAAATGAGCAAATCGTTCTTAGCGTCCTGCTAAGGGTAAGATGACTCAAGTTAGAAATATGCTGTATAAAGTCAACATATCTTATTGGAGCATCTTTTGAATTGGGACAGTTTGAAAGCTTCTGGCCAACCTTATAGAATGCTAATGTAATTCCTCAGACAACATTTTTGGTGGAGATGGAGCACGAACACAGTGCCCACAAAACCCCTCATTTTTCATTTACATATTGTTAGCTCAAACCTTTGTCTTCATGTGTGATAAAGACCTAGAAGATAGATGACAACTATTTTAAATATGAAAGAATCAGAGGAGTTTGGGAGGCTAAGGATGCTATCATAGTGTAGGCTTTAGATTTGGCCTTAACACCAAATGCTCTTATTCAATCCCGACATGAAGATCTAACAACCTATGATTATAGCTTGCAGTATTCTAGCATCCTTGCCTTCTCAAACTCATGTTTAAGGTTGACACAATATGTTTGGACAGGTAGAAATGATCAAGTTTTTAATGAGAAAATCTCCACGCCCACAACTTTATTACATTACTGATCATACATTGTACAAGATATGATAAACACAAAGGAAACTGAAGTCAGTCGCCGACAACATGTCATCTCAAGTCTACTCACAAGTTGACAACCCCCAACAACAAGTGTGATCAAGCTAAATGTAGATGCCACAATTCAAGATGGGCGAGTTGGAGTTGAAATTGTAGCACGAGATTGCAAAGGAGCAATATAATGCGCAATATCAAAGATCTCCAAGCAAGATATCAACCAATAATAGCAGAAGCTATGACATGCCTATACGTCTACTAGTTAGTAAGAAGATACAACCATAATAAAATTGTTGTGGAATTGGATTGCCTTGCCCTTATCCAAAGGCCCAAGATAGTGATTTCTCCATCTTTTGAGTGAACTTGATTTAGTTATTGATGATATGCATTATTTTAGCACTTATTTTTCACTTTGTTTATGGACTCATGTCAAGAAAATTGGTAATACAGTAGCACGCAATGTAACCAAATAACGCCAATAAGGTTAAAAACAAATATGGCTAGAACCTTGCCCTAGACAAATTGTATCTTTTCTCAACAAGAGTATTAAATGATACTCTAGTCTTTTTACCTTTAGAAAATCTTAATTTAAGAGGGCAATAGATATATTTCTCAATCCTTATCACCATAAATTATATAGTCTTACTTTGATTAATAATTTCACAATATATGTAATATTAGTATAAAAGGATAAATGTTTAATTTTTAACATTATATTGCTAAAATATAATATTAAAGTATAAAACTTAGTAAGATAAATGAACATAAATAGATTGAGGGAGTATAACTCGACCATAGTATTCATAATGGTGATTGGTAAATGATTGAATATCCAGCAAGACGACGGCCTAGATTATCTCATCCAAATGTCAGATTTTCATCTGATGGGTATATAAAAAGTTAGTGGACAGATTATGGAGAGAGAAAGGAGGGATAGCGAGGCAGCCCCTTTATCTTTTCTTTGTTTCTTCAGCCATGGCTTCAATCTCATGCTCTGCCCAATTCACAGCAAGTTCATGCTTCAGTTCAACCACCCAGAAAGTGAATTTGCGAAATGGGTTTCTGGGGACCCCCAAAAACCTTATGTTCAAACCCAGAAGCATGAGGCTTGGACCCAGCTGTGGTGGCAGAGCCAAGTGCTGGTTTAATCTCAACAACAGAAGTGCTGAAGGTGCTGGCATTTATGGCAGCCAAGGTCGTGATGATTTTGACAGAGATGATGTCGAACAGGTATGTCCAACCTGCTTCCCATAATTTTTGCTGAATTCTTGGGATTTCTCGTGTTCTTCTTGTGGTTATGAATATTGAAGTTGCTTATTGCTTCTGTTTATAATTGCATGGATAGTAAACTAGGTTGTGTACATTTTGAAATCTAGATAAGCTGGACTGTTGTACTCTCGGTGGTGGGTGATTGGTTTAGAACTTATGGGATGTTTAAATCCTAGTTTGTTTTCCAGCATCCTTATCAATGTCTAGTTTCTGGCCTTTTGCTCTTGAACATCTGGTGAGGATACATGTCAGAGTTGGACTCGTACATAATTTGAGAATTTGTTCACCATTTGTGGTCTAGAATGAAGTGTCAACTGCTGGTACTCTTGTCAGAGTGGTTGGACAGATGCTTCAGGTCACAAGCCTTACTCAATCTCAGCTTGGCTATACATTGCTTTGGTTGTTCCAGAGTTATATACCTCCCGTTGTATTGGCATCTATCACAAAAGTAATGCCATCTTGTTTAATGTCCTGTCTTGGTTTACATTGGTTGTTGCTCCAGTTTAATGAATCCAGCATTCTATGGCACCCTATTCAAATGTCAGACATGGTTGGATGGTAGATGTGGCCTGAGCTAACTTCTAAGCAGGGATGTACCATCGAGGAAAGAAGCTCAGTTAAAAGGAAAAAATGACCTTTAAGCTGCACAAGCTTATTGTGGCAATGTGACACCTAAATGCACTGTTTAGCCTTCATCAAGGTTTTACTTTTATATTTTTTGGTAAAACCCGAAAATTACCTTCTGATAAAATGCCAATGGTTGAACTTGAGAAGTTGGGATTACCTGAATCAGAACCAGGAGAAAGAGACCTTATATGCTTTAACCCTGTCATAGGAGTTTAAGATGTCAAGATTTATTCTCAAATTCTCAAGAGTTTCTAGTTTGGTGTTCACTGGGATTTTTTTTGGGGGAAAAGATCTATTTGTGCTGCGGTATTTCATGATGTCTGGGGCAACCAAGTTGCAGAAATTGATTAGATGTGTGGTACTCCGTGGCTGCTATGTAAGTAACACAGATATTAGTAGTGGCATGACAAGCTAGAGAAGTAGTTAGTCAGGTAGTAAACTGTCATTTTAGGTGATCAGTGATGTCGTAACACTTATTTTACGAGCACTTTCTTTAACATTTGCAAAATAATGAAGAAATCTGTGATTATTGTTTGCAGTACTTCAACTACATGGGAATGCTTGCTGTGGAGGGTACATATGACAAGATGGAGGCACTTTTGAGAGAAAACATCCACCCAGTAGACATACTCCTGCTGATGGCTGCCTCAGAGGGTGACAAGCCCAAGATCGAAGAGCTGTTGAGGGCTGGGGCCAAGTATGATGTCAAAGATGCTGATGGTAGGACTGCTCTCGATAGAGCTGATGATGAGATCCGAGACTTCATCCTCAATTTCCAAGCTTGAAACTATTATCTTCTCCTCCTTTCGTGTAGATGGCATCGTCAGTTTTGCTGTTTATATGGTGACACCACTGGTTTATATTATGCATGAGTCCCAAGAGAATCAGTTGTTCCACGTAGGTCATGTTGCTTTTCATGCACATGCTATATCCAATTCATTTTGTTGTCGTAAGAAACCTGGTTTATGCATTTGTGCTTTTTTTCTTTGCCCCATCATTTAGTTGGGACTAAGAATAGCCCCATAAAATGAATAGTGATAGACTGATATGCAAGTACAAACAGCCAAATACAACCATCTTAAATCATCTATATCCTACACAGGGTTAAAAACTGCAAGTTTTGGCTCTGATTATGCATCGTTTATCTGGGTAATTACTAATTGGCATACAATGGATTGAATTAAGATCTATCCATTTTCATTAGATCTTTCATTGCGCTTTGTTTACAATCTTAAATAAAAATCTGCCTTAGTAATCCACGTGAGTGGCTTGCTCCATTTGCAATGAACAGAAAAAAAAAAATCCTGAATATTTCTCAATGAAAGCCAAGGTCTGCTTGATAACTTTAGGTATAAATAGCAGCTTACACAGATCACTAAAAATCTCTATAGTCTACATAAAAGTAAATTCCTCCCCTCAGACAACAAAATTTCCTCAAGAAGCCCAATGTAATAACAAAAAATGCTACATACTGCGCCCTACCTAGTTCTCACTTGTCAGCTTGGCTTGAAACGGAAGCAAGCAAAACTGAACAGATAAGGACTTAAAATGTGATTCGTTGAACAATCAGCTTCAGACAATTTGGCAGAAAACTAGCTTCTCATGTCAGGTGCTTCATCACATCGCATATCATCGGTTCATCGCATATTCCCTTCACGCAAGACATCAATCATATTGTAAATCCGCTGTTCTGCCTTGGACTTGACCTGTATTTGGAGTCGGTTTCTCAGTGCCCATAGGCAATGCAGATCATTGGGAAAAGGCACAATGTTGAATAATGTCTAAACAGTGTTTTACTTCTTTTTTTTTTTAGAAAGTAAGAGTACCTTCTTTGCTAGGAAAAGCGCAGCATCAACAGTGCCCTCAGCATATATGGATCTTCCGCAGACATTATGCTGAAATTCAAAAGATACCCTGAAGCACACGAAGAAGCTTGTTAGAACTCTTCATATGTAAAAAGCTAGACATATAGTCGAAATTTTTGACCGGAGATAGAAGGACTGAATGAGAGATTACGTTTTATCAGGTGACTCTAGATGGTACATGTGGAACGCATGGCCGGCAAGGTGCTCCTTTGGGACACCCACCATCTCAGTTTGCAACTCCGGATCCCGGATTAATTGTATCTAACAAGAATATGTAAAGAGAGGTATGGAAAATGAGTAAGGGATTTATGTACGTGATTCAAGTACTGTAAAACAAAAATCTTCCCACCAGTATCAAAGAAAGGCAGAAGCACATTGACTAAAGTTTGTCACATGCTCACAACAGTAACAACCGTCTCTGAGGAATTTCAGCTACATCTAATGGACAAATTTATGTAGAAATAACTACACAATATCATGGATCTTCCATATGTACCTCATCCATATCAAATTTTACTCCGAGCTTTTGAAAGCATGAGATGACAGCTTTAGCAGTCCCAGAAGCATCCTTTTTACTCGATTGGTGTGATTCCATAACCTAAGAATTACAAAAGAGTACAAATCAAGGCCACATCGCATACATAGTGAAGTCACCAGACAAGACAATAAGGTAAAAAACAATCAGCCCAGTAAGGACACCGAGAAAGCAAGTTCTTGGCAAGTCCAAACTTTACATAACAAGGCATATTTAACAAATAAATTGACTGTACAGGAACAGAAGACAAGGGAGAAGAAAGTGTAAAGCTTGGATAAGACTAGTTCTGAAAGAAAGCTAAATGTAAACTAGCTTGAAGTCAATGAATACACATCATAGTTATAGGCCCTGTTTGGCAACCAGCGGATAACTGGTAGCTGTTAGCTATTTGGGTTGGCTGATTGCAGGAAAGGTGTTTGATAAACTAGTTTTTTGTGAAAAGCTACCTCAAAAAGCTTCCTCAAGTAACTTTTTGAAAACTAGCTTATTGGGTCCAAAAAGCTAATATGAAAAGCTTGTTACCAAACACCTCAGGTAGCTTTTTCACCTTGGTCAAAAAGCTAACAGTATCCAAAAATCTAAAAGCTACCCCAAAGAGCTGACAGCATAACACCCCCATAAACTAATCAAGTTATATCATACAAGCATTCAGCTGCAGTCAATGGCATGACAATTCATATATCATTTGAGTATAACCAGACACAAGTTATCCAGCTACACAATGCCATATAGAGAGAGCCTTGGATGAATACTACCGCCTCAGGAAATTGTGAATTTTTTTTTTTTTTTTTAAAAAAAAAAGATTTCCTTTCCTTTGTGTAGGCTCAGGAGGAGGGTACCTGTAAGGAATATCCAGAAAAAGCACCAGGGAATTGCTCGGCCATAATTTCCATGGCTGCAAGAAATGCGACAACCTTCAGAAAGCCAACCAAGAGTTAGTTATTCTGTGAAAGGTACTGCAACACAGATTCAAACTGGCATAGGTTGCATAACATATCATCACCTGCTTTCCCATTTGAGGCGATATGACAGCATAAACATTTGAATCCTCAACAGTCTTGTAGAGTTTCTCTCTGTCTCCACCAGTGGTACCCATCACAAATGGAACCCCAATTTTGCAGTACAACTCTGCATTCTCTGCGAGGCAAGTTTTCCCACATTTACAACATATTAGGTGATGAAGTGCATGATGGAAAAAAATAATTGCACACTTGCTTATGTCCAGTAATTTATATTGAACCTTATGTTAGCCAAATGCTTGAGCCTTGGGTATTGTAGATTGCATTTTATTTTTTTATGAAGCATGGACACTACTTTCAGCCTTGTGTATCCATGTCAGACACGTATCCGACACTAACACGCTCAGACATTCGGAAAAACGTGTCCTCTAAATAATTATCAAAATAAATATCTGACACTTGGAGGACTCTTGGTGGACACACGAATCCCATCCTTCAGAACTTCCACATCATTGATGGACATCGCATTTTTGGCTAGCCCACCTCCAGAGAAATCCTTAGTTATGGGAACCTTTTTCAAATACATCATTGATCTTGCTAGCTACTTTGCCATCTTACACATACCTTTGTCCCTCTTTCACATAACTTTGTCCATTGTCCATTATTTTATTAGATTTTATATTTTATATATAGTTTTACAATTCATAAAGGAAAATTGGATTGTTGAGCACTGTCCTTTAGGGGTTTGAATTGTGACAAGTTGTACTTTAAATTTGTATCACAGTGCACCAAAATGTAAAAGTATTGGATTTTAGTGCACTACCACTGAGTAGAACCGTACTCAGTGGAAGGCCTACATGGTAGCACCACCGAGTTAATGTAATACAATTATCACAAATTTTGGTTTACTGAAATCCAATAGAAAACTTTAGGGTTTACTATGATCCAACTATCTTAAAGTTTGGTCTACTGAAATCCAACGACAAACGTGCCATGTAGGCAATCCACCGAGTTGGTGAACGTGATGGTGCACTGAAATCCAGCACTTTTACGTTTTGGTGCATTGTGATAGAAATTTAAAGTATAGTTCGCCCCAATCGAGTACAGTTCACTACGATCCAATTTCCATTCATAAACTATTAGAAAAAAAGCATTTATTAACAAACATTTTTAAAATAGAATTTGATATTTTATCTAGTATATAAAATTAGGGTACGTGTTAAACTGCATGTTGTGTCCTTATCTTTTTAAAAATCACGTGTCCCCATGTCAGTGTTGCATCGTATCCGTGTCTCATGTCCCGTGTCCCGAGACCTTGCTTCTTAGATATTGAATAATTGATCCTTTCTTGCCTTCAAACCTCCAGTTATGTAAAAGAATTAGGAAAAGTGGCCACTCGTAGAGCCCTCCAAAAAGGGACATCAAACTTGACAATTTCTCTAGATCCTTATGGGCTTTAAGCAAACATGTTAGACTAGGACAAGACCAAATAAATAGGTGCAGAGTAGGCCAGAGACCCATGTAAGCAAAGAGATTTGTTGCATTAGATTACTTCAATGCATTTGTATCGTAGATGATAAATTGGTTACATAATAAAAACAACCATTTTCATCGAATACTTAAAGATTGGCTCTCTACCATGGAACATCCAAGAACACATAAATGCTCAGAAAAAGATTGTTTTTTTTTTTTGGGGGGTTGGGGGGGGGATATGATGAAAGAAAACCGAATTCAACATAGCTCAATAAAAATGACAGCAAAATTCCGTAGTGTTATAAATACAAGATTATCCCCCACCCTTTTTTGGTAACTAGCCAACTGAAATGCCCAGACACTGGTGTCGATAGACCCCTATTTTGTGGGCAACTTGGTTGGTAAAATGCACATATTTGATTCTATCATAGCCATAATTCTAATAATCTCAACAATCAAACATTCTCCTTCTCATCACCATAGCTTAAGAAGATCTTTTTTCTTTCTTTTTTTTTTTTCTTTTGTTGTGTGTGTGTGTTGGGAAGAGAGGGGGGGGGGGGGTAGGTTAGTGTTGGATGCCACAAGCAACTTACCCTTCACTGCATCAGGCACTGTGTAGTCCACCACAATCAGATCAGGATATTCATCAAATATGGAGGCAAGGACCTCTTCTCTCTCAGCCGGACTTCGAACTTGAATTTCATTACCACCAACTTGGACAAACTTCCCACTCTCCCCTGCAGCACCGAATGATACAGGAACAATGTGGAGGCCTGCATTAGCTGCAGATTCAATGACTGCCTTTCCCATTTTTCCCAAACAACTATTGACCTACAAGCAAAGCACTAATTATCAGTCGTTTAAACTTTCACGTCCATATCGGAGTCATTTCAAGCCATACAACAACCAATAAATAAAAGGCAAGCAAGATCCCTAACCTAAATATCATACAACTCATACTCAAATGAAACACATCATATGAGGGAATGGGAATTTTGTTTTCTTCCAATTCTTCCAATGTTGAAAACTTTGAGTTAGTGGATCATTGTTATAGGAATCCCTTCTAGTCCTTTTATGGATTTTAACTTAGATGTCAGCGTGTCACCAATGTTAGAACACAAGACCAACTGGAAGATGGATAAACTTAGCAACCGCCACATGCCTTTGCTACCCATGTTAAGAAGATATGTGAACTTAAAGGTTTGGACAAAGTGCAGTGAGTTGAGACAATTAGCCCCAAATTCACCCTGTTGCCATATGTTATACGTCTCACATTATTCATCCCAAATGGAAATACATCAATTCAGGCCTTAAACCACCAGGTGCCAAAATGAAACTTTCCTCCCTCCAACCCCTAGATTTCATATTTTATTTTCAACAACATAAACCATCACAGTTAAAAATAAGAAATTAAAAAATCCCAGTAAATAATTTCTTCTGAGATATGTTCAGGTCTAGTTACTATCTCTAGACTATATTCCCAAAACCCATGAAGCACATAAACATCGCCTCATACACGTCAATTAATCAGTTCAGTTTATAAAGCAATGACTTAAAAGAGAGAGCATAATTCAAAACGAAGCATATGCACATATATCCAAATTTTTATCACAAGTTACATAAACTTCCATGACAATCCACACCATTAGCACATCAAGAAAAGCTAGAACTGCTCCCACCAAAATAGAATATGAGAATGGGGCTCGTACCATAATGGGCAATCCAATATCTTTGGATTTTGTTGAAACAAGCTCCAAATTCTGTGCGGGAGAGTTTGAAACAGATGCTGAGACCAAAGTTCTTCTTGTATTGGGAACACCATTGTTCATCATTCTCCCTCGAGAAGTAACTACTCCCAATTTCCCAGGAGAGCAAATGTTGACAGGCAGTTTAACCACAAATGCCATAATCTGCAACAAAACATGGATACCCATTTCATAAAAATGTATTCTTTCATTCAAACAAAATCGCAATAAATCCATTTTGTCCGTTCTGGGTTTTAGAATCCATAACTTTGCCGGGGGAACAATGAATCAAACAGAGAAAGATGGGAGGGTATAACTCACCGGTGTTCGTACGGCAGGAGGTTTGACGCCTGGCTAGCCCGGTAATTGTTGAAGAAGAGGATGAAAGGTACTGAATTTTGAAACCTAAACTAAGAAAAATTTAACTATTAACAATCATAAGGTCAACAGCAGCGTAGGCCATATGCACAGCGGTCACTAAACATGACAAAATTACAAGGCGGTGATGATTCTTCTTAATTCTCATGTTTTCTCAACTCCGCTGGACAGTAACAATCTTATCTGAATTTAAGCACGTCCGGGTACGGGATCCAAATTATAATTGAATTTTCACGTCCAACAGAATTTCATCAAATTTGTCCTAATTTTGATTTATTGATTTTAGCTAAACCATTTTTTTGAATAAACAATATTTCAATTATGTGGTTTCTTTCTCCGAGTACATGATTATCGCGCTACAGAAGAGGTTAAGCATTTTGACCACTACCAGTGTTGCATATTATAGTTGACACCAGAGCGATTATCTCTTTTTCAATGTTCCTTTTTTGGGCTTGTCTTCTTCCTTATAGTTAGGATTTTGCAGGTTGTTGCCCAATATTTTGATGACCCGATAAGGCGATAAGTTCCAATGGTAAGTTGTATCGTTTTGGGCCACTTTTATCTAAGAATGGGATGTGGAGGTCCTGGATAGATCGGGTTTCGTGCATCGATTCGGTTAATTAAGAGTTGAGTCAGATACTTGGTGGTCAAGTTCTTTGGCTCAGACGAATATGGATCAATGACTCCCATTCGCTTGGTGATTCCGATGTAGTATCCAAAACCTGCCTATTGTGTTTATGTTAGTGTGGCTTATCTTATCTTTTACATCCTTTGTTGGGTTTGTGGTTGTGTATACTGGAAGTGGTTTGTTATCACATTTTCCTGGAATTGGTTGTGTATACCGAAGGAAGACGCTGTATGTGAGCCTCATTATATTTGGGCATTTTGAAAATGGGTATGTGATGAAACGCAAGCACATTGAAGGATATTTCCATTAGCCCAGAACCTGATTTCCCTATAAACAACATATACAAGTTTCTCTTCCAAGGCCAATTAGCAAATGAATTCCAGAAGCAGCAGCAGAGGACGAAGAGGATGCATAGAGGGACATCAACGACAGCTATGAGTCCATAAATGTAATTGATGAAAATAAGCAAATGCAGAGATTGATAACAGAGAGAGAAAGCAAATTTAGAGAGTGATTCTCTTAATGTCTTATTCTTGATCACAAAACAGTGGCCTAAAGAGTTTATATACAAGGGAATTAGACACCACAGAGAATAACAAACTACTGCCAGGAATAACAAACATGCTTTCCCTTGGTGTGCCCTAAGGCACCATAAACATGGGCGGGACCTTTATTAATTTCTAAAACCTGAAAACTTAAACCTCGATACCTTGGCATTGGATTCTTAAAGAGACTGATTTCTTAACTACCATTTCCTAATTATAACTTAAACATATACCTATGTGAACTCCTCGAATAAGACTTGTACTTATAAAGGGGAATATTCATGAATTGATTCAATCATCTAAAGCATAAATTTTTATCGTAAAAGTTTTCTGATATAACGGGTACGCAATATAAATACTTAGAAATAATTGTGAAATCACCCTGATAATTTGACCTGAATTACTTAAAAAGACTCCATGAGAACTTGCATACGTTTTTAAACATAAATCATGATACTTTACATAAAGACATGGCTAATATAAAATAAATTTAGAACTGAATATAAATAATTAGTTCATGATATTATTCATAAAAAGTCGCAATATACGTGCATCAAGACTTAAGAACACGTAGGACGACGAGGGACTTGAGCAAGCATGCAACGATCTTCTTGAAGGGACTTAAAAGAAAAGAAATCATGAATTAGGTCCTAATTTAGGTGGTATCATGGATGAATATCTTAATGAATTTTCTAGGAATAATTTTAGTGAACTTGATTTCTAAGGCATACTCGTAAGGTCATATCTTATCCCACAAATATCGGATCATGGCATAAAAGGACTTTTCGGAAAGCTTAGAACATACACTCCAACTTTGTAGTTGACCATGAAAGCTAGAGACATGGCTAAGGAGGGTAAAAACGAACATCTTTACAAGCTGTCCAGAATAATAACCATTAAACTTCAATTATTCGGAAAATCGTAACTCGAGCTCTACTTATCGGTTCGGAATGGGTAAGACGTCTATGGAAAGCTCGAAATACATACTTCAACTTTTATTTTCATCACCAATTGATTTAGGCTTGGGAAGAGGTCGAACTTTTACCTAAAATAAGGGCAGCCACTAAAATCTTATTTCTGGAAAAATTCAGAATCTTTGGCCTTGAATGAAAAGCTTATAACTTGCTCATCCGACATCCTATGGACACATACCATACCATTCTGGAAAGCTTAGAGTATACCCTAAAACGTTCATGTTCAGACCTTAAGCCATAGCAAACTCTAACTAAGTGAAAAACACCTATCTTTGTACTGCCGTCATGAAATCCCAGTTTTACGCGGCGTTACGATTTTGACCATAAATCCTAATATACATAACGAAACACCGATCCGTAAAAACCGAGAGTTAACTAACATCTTAGGCCACCTAATCATACCATAAATTGAGTCAAACTCATGCTTTATAATCCCTGGAATTTTCATATTGCAACCAGATTCATTTCCCCTTGAAATTCCTTAACATGCATCACTCAAAAACATCATCTTACTTAATCTACGTCTAATCTACACACATGCTTTTAAATTTACTCAACTTTTCATCCTTCCACAGTGAGTGTAATTATCAAAAACCACATGCATGCTCATACTTTCACATATCTTTCACTAATTCAACAAATAGAACAAAGAATCCATCTCAACTTACCCAAAATTCCCTTGATTCTCTTAGCTCTTAGAAAACTCCTCTTGAAGACCTTAAATTTCTTGAATTTACCTTTGAAAAACCTAATAGTAACAAGAAGAAAACTTAGAATATAACCTTGATTTAATCTTGAAAGAGAGAGGAAGAGAAAAGGAGTGTTATACCATTTGAAATGGAAGAATAAGAAAGATGAGATGATGATGATGGTGGTGGCCGGAAAATTGGCCGGAAAACTCGCCGGAGGGTGGCCTACGTGGTGGACAGCAGGCAGAGGCGGGGGGTTTGGTTCTGGCATGGGAGATGGATGGGTTTAGAGAGAGAGGGAGCAAGATATGAGTGAGGATGTGTTTATATTTCAAACCAAACAATGCCCTAACCATGATACCAGCTCACATGGGCCTCTAACTGCCTCAACCTCCTAAGTCTCATTCTTCACATTCCCCCTCAAGTTGGAGGTGTGGAAACCCCCAACTTGGGTAGAAGCAGCTGGTGTTGTGCAACTATGACAGGTTTGGCGAATATGTCTGCCACTTGAAGCTACTATAGGAACATATGTGGGCTTGATTCTTCCAGACTTGAGTTGATCCCTACATAATGGCAGTCTACTTCGATGTGCTTTGTCCTCTCATGGATGACGGGGTTGCTAGCAATATGCAATGTAGCTTGATTATCACAGTGCAAGGTTACATGGGTCAAAGAGTGATGGAGGTCCATCTACACCAGCAATGACAGTTCGCACAGTAAGGAAAGAGGAGAGGACTTTCTGTCCTGAGGTCCTCAGCAGGTCCTTCACCCAATGGGACTTAGTTGGGAATTCAGGAGGGATCAAGTCCTTCCTGCAGCAAGCATGAGGTGTTATGGCAGAAAGGTCCTAGGGGAATTTTGAAGTATTCAAAGGAAGCAAGGTGATAACCCGAGATCCCTGCGAATGCGACCTGGCCTTAGAACCTAAGTCCAGTTGGTGCAATTGGACCTTGGCAGAACCCCAACCTATGAAATCAGGGTTCAGGTTATCTTAAGGTCTATTATAAGTTGCAGCAACTCAAGGCAATGACATTTGGTGGTTTCCATATGTCCCTAAGGTCGTTTAGTACTACTGTTCGAGGAGTGCAGATGACTGATGTCCTTGGGCATTTCCTACAGCATGTTGGATTATACAGTGCAAGCAACATCATGCAGCTGGGACAGTGTTAACATTTTCAACAATATTGAGGTCATTTGGTCATTTTCCTTTCAATAATCGAATGTCCTTAGTTGCTAATGTCACCAGCCATTTCAGCAGCCAAGAAGAAGATTATAATACACTTAGTGGAAGCATGACTAATGCTAGATAAGCAGCTGCTGGCACAACCTGATCCAGCCAGCAACCTTTTTATTTCTTTTTTGCTATTTTCTTCATATAATCTGATGTAATTAAGTATCAAACAGCTTTCTTATGTATCTTAAGTTAGCTTAGCAGTAGATTAGAGGTTTCCTAATGCTTAGGAAAGCCTTAATCAGTCGGTATAGCCAGCTACTTGCTGAAAGTAGCAATATAAGCAGCTCCTATTGTATTTTTGCATTCAACTTTGAGTGAATGAATGAGAAACCAGTCAAGCTTGCTCCTGTGTGTTTGTGAGTGTCTCTAAAAACTCTCCATTGTTTCTACTTGTCTGTAACTAAGCTTTGGCAAGCTTAGAAGGTGTTAAGTAGAGCTCGGTGCATGTTCTGGTGGTGTGGGTATATCAGATTGCCCAGCTTGTGCTTTGTGGTGTGGATCAGATCAGTGAGAGTCATAGGTTTTCTATCCTCTTTTATTTGTTTTTCGTTCCTTGATGCTATTCCATCCCTAGGAAGAGTTTAGGTTGAACAGAAGACATGACAGTAAGGTCCTTGGTGTAGTCCAGACCAGTGCACTCTGATTTCCTTTGGTCTGCACATACATCAGTTTTGGTATCAGAGCTGTGTGACTTTCTTGGTGAGCTTCTTGTTGGTTACATGATGTCTGCTAGTAGAACTGCCGAGGAAGTGGCTGAACAAGCTCTTAGGGAGAAGGCTGAGTTGGAGAAACAGGTGCAATATCCGATGTATCATGAAGAACTATTTATATTGAAGAAGCAAATTTTTAAGGAAGACTCGATTATGAAGAAGAAGGAGCACTTATTCCAAGAATCCTTTTGGTGAAGAAGGGGTCCTAGTGGCGTAAGAAAGTTAGGACTAGACAGAGGAAGGTGGAATGGATGACAAATTAGATTTCAAGGTGGAAATTCAATTTGAAGGTCATTGACACCGAGGTGTTCTTGACCTGTCGCATGTAGAAAGGGTTTTTTATCTGAAGGAGGTCTCTGAAGAGAAGAAGGTTAAGCTTATTGCTCTGAAGTTGAAGAAACATGCTTCAATCTGGTGGTCCAACCTACAGAAAAGAAGAGTAGAGAAGGGAAAAGAGAAAGTTAAGACTTGGGAACATATGAGGGAAAAGCTGAAGTCTAAATTCTTGCCTATGAATTACCTTAAGGAGAATTATGGAAAACTGCAACATTTGATGCAAGGTAGTAAATCTGTGGAGGAATACACAAAGGAGTTTGAACATCTTTTGTGGAGGTGTGATCTCAAGGAAAATGAAACCCAAGTTCTGGTAAGATTCTTGGCAGGATTGAATGAAGGCATTAGGAATGTGGTGGAATTGCATCCCTACACTACTTTGGATGAGCTTAGTTCTCTGGCTCACAAGGTAGAACTACAAAGGAGGTCCAGAGGAAAGGAGTTTGCTGCCAAAACCCCATATAAACCTCAACCTAAACCTTTTACCTACCCCAGAACCTACCCCGCAGCCCAAAGAACCCCCTTTACTCCAAGATATCCCACAAAACAATCTACTCCTCCACAAAAACAACCCCCAGCTCCTCAAAGAAACCCAAACCCCATTACTACTGATAACAGGAGGTGTTTCAGATGTCAAGGATTAGGGCACATAGCATTAGAATGTCCTAACAAGAGAGTGGTGACCTTGGCTGATTATCAAGCTTCATGGTTTGCTGAACCTGAAGTTGAGGAGGAAGAGGAAGTACATCCAGAGGGAGAATTGCTTGATCCTGTATATGATGAAGTAGAGAAAGGTCCTGATGAAGGAGAGCTATTGGTGATAAGGAGAGCCCTCAGTAGTTCTTCTGTGGAGACATGACAAGAACAAAGAGAAGCCTTATTTCATACAAGATGCACTGTGAAAGGGAAGGTCTGCTCCATTATTGTGGATGGTGGCAGCTGTACAAATGCAGCTTCACAGGAAATGGTGAGGAAGTTGCAGCTGGAGACTTCATTACATCCATCACCCTATTCTATCCAGTGGTTGAAGTCTAGCAGAGGTATCCCTATTACAGAAAAGTGTTTGGTGAGTTTTTCAATAGGCAAATCTTATCATGATTCTGTTTGGTGTGATGTATTGCCTATGGATGCATGTCATTTGTTGTTGGAAAGGCCTTGGATGTTTGATAGGTCTGTACAACATGATGGAAGGGCTAATACTTATACCTTGGTGGTGAACCACAAGAAAATAACCTTAACCCCACTCAAACATACCCAACCCACAAAGAACCTTTACCTTGAGCCTACCCTTGATCTTTTACAAGCTACTGAGCATCATGAGTTTAGTGCTTGTAAGGATCTCATCCTATTATCCCCTGATGAACCACAAATCCCACAAAATAACCATCCCTACTTGTTCCACTCCTGGAAGAGTATACATTTTTATTTCCAGATGAGATGCCCCCAGGATTGCCCCCTAAAAGAGACATCCAACACAAGATTGATCTAGTCTCAGGATCAGTCTTGCCCAATAAACCTGCTTACAGGATGGCTCCAGCAGAAACTGCAGAGATTCAAAGGCAAGTGGATGATCTTCTTAGCAAAGGAATGATCAGGGAGAGCCTAAGTCTATGTGCAGTACCTGCTCTATTGGTTCCTAAGAAAGATGGTAGCCAAAGAATTTGTATGGATTGCAGAGCTATAAATAAAATCACAATCAAGTACAAGTTTCCAATACCTAGGCTTGAAGATCTTCTTGATGAGCTACATGGATCTCAGGTGTTTTCCAAGATAGATTTAAGAAGTGGTTATTATCAAATCAGAATCTATGAAGGTGATGAATGAAAGACAGCATTCAAAACAAAAGGAGGTCTGTTTGAATGGCTTGTAATGCCCTTTGGTCTTACAAATGCTCCTTCTACATTCATGAGGCTTATGAACCAGGTACTAAAGCCTTTGATTGGAAGTTGTGTAGTTGTTTATTTTGATGATATTTTGGTTTATAGTAAGACGGAGGTAGAGCATCAACAGCATTTGAAACAAGTGATGGAAATTCTGTCTAAGGAGAAGCTTTATGGGAATTTGAAGAAATGTCAGTTCTTTACAGACCAAGTTATTTTTCTTGGCTATATAGTATCTGCTGATGGCATTCGAGTTGATCAGGAGAAGATCAAGGCAATTCAAGAGTGGCCTATCCCCAGCTCTATTCAGCAAGTAAGAAGTTTTCATGGGCTAGCTTCATTTTATAAAAGATTTTTGAGAAATTTCAGCACTATTATGGCACCCATGACTGAAGTTATCAAAGGGAAGTCTTTTTATTGGACTCCAGCAGCACAAAGGTCCTTTGAACAGATCAAAGAGAAGCTTACAACAGCACCAGTTCTTGCTTTACCTAGCTTTTCTAAAATCTTTGAAGTAGAGTGTGATGCCTCAGGAGTTGGCATAGGAGCTGTCTTATCTCAAGAAGGCAGGCCTATAACTTACTTTAGTGAGAAACTGAATGAAGCAAAGAAGAAATATAGTACTTATGATAAAGAATTTTATGCAATTATTCGAGCTCTTGCGCATTGGAGACATTATTTGGTTGGAGGAGAATTTATTCTACATAGTGATCATGAAGCCCTGAAATATATTCAAGGACAACACAAGCTTAATCCCAGGCATGCTAAATAGGTCGAGTTTATGCAATCTTTTCATTTCATGATCCATCATAAGTCTGGCCATATGTGTAACGCCCCCAGGTTACTAACCACTAGATTAAGCTAATGATATACCTAACCCAATGATTAGCAGCGGATAAACACCTGGGAGTATTACCGCCGTCCACGGAAGCGGACAAGGCTAAGGCTAAACCCAATGAAACAACCGAACATACACTAACTCTGATCATGTATTATCAAGACATAACTTAACTTAAACCACTTCAAAACAACCTAACACAACCCAATATAACTTATACAAGCCCAAACTATCACAAATTTCCCTTAACTCTTTCATAAAGAGTCTTTAACCACCTTCAATCTCCTTAAGAAGCTCTAGGGTTTCGTCCTTCCGAGGCTTTTCCCTTCCCCTTTGCTGAGATTCCTAAAACAAAAACATAAAACTTCGCAAAGTGAGTTAAATCAGTACGTATAGCCCTAACAACATAAGAATCATTTTATAAATCGTTTTAGTTGTTTAGCGCGGTTCCAAACATTAGAAACAAGATAAATAGCAAATAGTCATTAAAAAGGTAGCAAACTTACACAGCTTGACCGAATTTAACCTGTACATGAGAAATATAATTTAACCTGTATTTAAATCACAACTTTAATGAAAATACTTATAAGTTCTTCCTTTTAAAGATGCTGAATAACTATAAACTTGTTTGAAATCAAAATGATCATGCATGAACTGACATAGACATACTCTTGGAACCTTTCCATAATCGTGATTTAGAAAGTGACAAGGAAGTTACGTCATAAAACATGAGTCGAATCGTATACCCAACATATAGCATAAAGTGTTATTTCGGACCAATCATAAAATGCGACTTATAACATGTTGTAAAATATACTAAAAAAAAAATCATAAACACGTCCTATAAGACTTAACCCTTAAGTTAGATCCTTGAAGTACTTAGCTACGTAACATTTAGTTGCCGTATTATTACCCTGAAGGTCCCCTACTTGCGATCATTGGCTAAGCCTCCGTATGCGCATACCCGGACCGATCGGGAGATCCGGATGGTGGATAATGATCCTATACTGGCCAGGTTTCCATGGTGTGCAACTAAGGCACTACAATTATATTTCCTTGGGGTGCATTAAGGCACGTATATAATTAACTTGGGGTGCACAAAGGCACCTAAACATGCTTTCCCTTGGTGTGCCCTAAGGCACCATAAACATGGGCGGGACCTTTATTAATTTCTAAAACCTGAAAACTTAAACCTCGATACCTTGGCATTGGATTCTTAAAGAGACTGATTTCTTAACTACCATTTCCTAATTATAACTTAAACATATACCTATGTGAACTCCTCGAATAAGACTTGTACTTATAAAAGGGAATATTCATGAATTGATTCAATCATCTAAAGCATAAATTTTTATCGTAAAAGTTTTCTGATATAACGGGTACGCAATATAAATACTTAGAAATAATTGTGAAATCACCCTGATAATTTGACCTGAATTACTTAAAAAGACTCCATGAGAACTTGCATACGTTTTTAAACATAAATCATGATACTTTACATAAAGACATGGCTAATATAAAATAAATTTAGAACTGAATATAAATAATTAGTTCATGATATTATTCATAAAAAGTCAGGCAATATACGTACCTGAAGACTTAAGAACACGTAGGGACGAGCAGGGACTTGAGCAGTGGCGCAACGATCTTCTTGAAGGGACTTAAAAGAAAAGAAATCATGAATTAGGTCCTAATTTAGGTGGTATCATGGATGAATATCTTAATGAATTTTCTAGGAATAATTATAGTGAACTTGATTTCTAAGGCATACTCGTAAGGTCATATCTTATCGCACAAATATCGGATCATGGCATAAAAGGACTTTTCGGAAAGCTTAGAACATACACTCCAACTTTGTTGTTGACCATGAAAGCTAGAGACATGGCTAAGGAGGGTAAAAACGAACATCTTTACAAGCTGTCCAGAATAATAACCATTAAACTTCAATTATTCGGAAAATCGTAACTCGAGCTCTACTTATCGGTTCGGAATGGGTAAGACGTCTATGGAAAGCTCGAAATACATACTTCAACTTTTATTTTCATCACCAATTGATTTAGGCTTGGGAAGAGGTCGAACTTTTACCTAAAATAAGGGCAGCCACTAAAATCTTATTTCTGGAAAAATTCAGAATCTTTAGCCTTGAATGAAAAGCTTATAACTTGCTCATCCGACATCCTATGGACACATACCATACCATTCTGGAAAGCTTAGAGTATACCCTAAAACGTTCATGTTCAGAACTTAAGCCATAGCAAACTCTAACTAAGTGAAAAACACCTATCTTTGTACTGCCGTCATGAAATCCCAGTTTTGCGCGGCGTTACGATTTTGACCATAAATCCTAATATACATAACGAAACACCGATCCGTAAAAACCGAGAGTTAACTAACATCTTAGGCCACCTAATCATACCATAAATTGAGTCAAACTCATGCTTTATAATCCCTGGAATTTTCATATTGCAACCAGATTCATTTCCCCTTGAAATTCCTTAACATGCATCACTCAAAAACATCATCTTACTTAATCTACGTCTAATCTACACACATGCTTTTAAATTTACTCAACTTTTCATCCTTCCACAGTGAGTGTAATTATCAAAAACCACATGCATGCTCATACTTTCACATATCTTTCACTAATTCAACAAATAGAACAAAGAATCCATCTCAACTTACCCAAAATTCCCTTGATTCTCTTAGCTCTTAGAAAACTCCTCTTGAAGACCTTAAATTTCTTGAATTTACCTTTGAAAAACCTAATAGTAACAAGAAGAAAACTTAGAATATAACCTTGATTTAATCTTGAAAGAGAGAGGAAGAGAAAAGGAGTGTTATACCATTTGAAATGGAAGAATAAGAAAGATGAGATGATGATGATGGTGGTGGCCGGAAAATTGGCCGGAAAACTCGCCGGAGGGTGGCTGGCCGGCGGCTGGACAGCAGGCAGAGGCGGGGGGTTTGGTTCTGGCATGGGAGATGGATGGGTTTAGAGAGAGAGAGAGCAAGATATGAGTGAGGATGTGTTTATATTTCAAACCAAACAATGCCCTCACCCTTAATACTATCTATATATACATACATATTAATTCAAGCCCAAATAAAAGAGTCCCCTTTTCCCTTTTTCCCCTTGGTTGGCCGGCTATTATGGCCCAAATAAAATAAATTTATCAATTTTAATTCACCCCTCTTGTACTCATATTTCCCTAATTTCTCAAATTACCGAAATTCCTTAAACTGTAAAAATGTTATCGGAACCCAAATAAAAATATCCGACACCTCCATAAAATCCCTCATAATTATAACCTTAAATTTAATCGAATAAGGGAGGACCCGAAATATCGGTCTCGGTAAAAGAATTCAGATACGATCGGAAATCATCATAAAAATTTATCGGTAGCGATTTTTCAAAGAAAAGAAAATTAAACTGAAACATAGACGATCGTTGCACTGTTCAAGTCCTGCAAAACATACACTGGGTTAGAAAAATGGAACACGCGCTTTAAATTATTCGTGATTTAATTTTAACCTTGATTATTTAAACTAATTAATACATATTAGGGGTGATTTTTTTTCGGGTTGTTACATCTTACTCCCCTTAAAAGAAGTTTCGTCCCCGAAACTTGAAAATACTATCCCCTTATCTTCGTTGTTTTGCCTTAAAACAGATGGGGGTACTTGTTTCGTAAGTTCCTTTCGATTTTCCATGTAGCTTCCGTCGTGGGGTGCTTAGTCCAAAGTACTTTCACTAAAAGGGATCTTTTTGAATCGTAAAAACTTAACTCTCCGCCTAGAATCGTAAAAACTAATTAATACATATTAGGGGGTGATTTCTTTTTTGCTATTTTCTTCATATAATCTGATGTAATTAAGTATTAAACAACTTTCTTATGTATCTTAAGTTAGCTTAGCAGTAGATTAGAGGTTTCCTAATGCTTAGGAAAGCCTTAATCGATCAGTCTGACATTTACTTCTTTGAAAGTAGCAATATAAGCAGCTCCTATTGTATTTTTGCATTCAACTTTGAGTGAATGAATGAGAAACCAGTCGAGCTTGCTCTTGTGTGTTTGTGAGTGTCTCTAAAAACTCTCCATTGTTTCTACTTGTCTGTAACTAAGCTTTGGCAAGCTTAGAAGGTGTTAAGTAGAGCTCGGTGCATGTTCTGGTGGTGTGGACTGTATCCAGTGCATAGCTGAGTTTGCCCTTGTGCTTCTTGCTGTGGTGTGGATTGTATCAGTGAGAGTCACAGGTTTTCTATCCTCTTTTATTTGTTTTTCGTTCCTTGATGCTATTCCATCCCTAGGAAGAGCTTAGGTTGAACAGAAGATAGGACAGTAAGGTCCTTGGTGTAGTCCAGACCAGTGCACTCTGATTTCCTTTGGTCTGCACATACATCAAAGAGTGAACACCCAAATCCCTTAGTAAAGTCAGCAACCAGACAACTTCACAACAGGTTATGGCCATTGCTCTATATTCAACTTCAGTTGAAGATCTGGCCACTACTAATTGCTTCTTCGATTTCCAAGAGATGGGCAAATCACCAAGAAGAACGCAATAACATGTTGTATATCTTCTGGTCATTACACAGCTTGCTCAGTCAGAGTCACAAAAGGCTTCCGACTTGAACGAACTTCTGCTAGACATAAAAATTCCCTACATATGAGTGTCTTTGATATATCTGACAACATGTATGACAACTTTTATATGTTCTTCTGTTGGTGATTGCATGAACTGGCTAAGAATCTACACATACTAGCTCAAGTCAGGTCTTGTAATTGTGAGATATATAAGCTTCCTCACCAATCTTCTATAGGACTCAGGATTGGACAAGGTTTGTCTTGTGTCAGACCTAAGCTTCAAATGTGCATCAAATGGTACCTTCAGTGGGCGTGCCTCTGTCATATGTAATTCCTCAATCATGTCCTTCACATACTTTTTCGGGCACACAAAAATACCTTCATTCGACCGTGACACTTCAAGACCCAAGAAATACCTTAAAGAGCTCAAGTCCTTCATATGAAACTTGCTATCTAGAAACTGTTTGATGTTAGCAAGTTCCTTTTCATCATTACCAGTCAAAATCATGCCATCCACATAGATTAACATGATTGAGATTTGACTCCCATTCCTCTTCACAAAAAAGAGAATACTTATATTTGGATTGTTTGAACCCATACTCACACAATGCCTCAGACAATTTTGCAAACCATTGACGGGGCTTGTTTCATGCCATATAGAGACTTCAGTAACCTACACACTTGGGGTTGCTAAGATTGCCTCACATTCCTCCTGTTTGAGAGCATTATTTGAGGAGAAATAGAGCAACCAAAATGCACATACCCCAAGGGAAGAGTCATGTAAACATCTTCATAAAGGCCAGTCACCATGCAAAATTGCATTAGCTAGTGACATCAAGTTGATAGGCAGACCATTGAATAATCGCAATGACAGCTAATAGAGACTTTACAGTGGTCATTTTGGCCACTAGAGCAAAAGTCTCCTCATAATCCTCACCATAGCGTTGTTTGCACCCTAGAATGACCAGCCTGGCCTTGTAAAATCTCAATTAAACTTGCACCCAATGGCTTTCTTGCTAGGAGGGAAAGTAGTAACTTCTCAAGTACCATTGGTCTCAAGAGCGCGAAGTTCAAAATTCATATCATCACACCAATAGGGCTGCTTGACAGCTTGGTGAAAATGGACATAATCCTCAGATGATGGTAATGGGGATGGCTGTTGACTGAGTAGTGACTGAATTTCCAACATAATCAGACAACCAAGGAGGGGGTTGATGAAGTCTAGTAGATCTCCTGACAAGTATGTCAAGTGATGGTGAAGGAGATTCTGATGATGATGATGTAGATGATGGTAATGGGGATGGCTGTTGAGGTGAAAGAGGCTGAGTGGAAGGAGGAGAAGAAACTGGTGATAGAGGAGGCTGAGTGTTTGAAGGATGCTAGGATAAGTCAAGAAAATCATCATACCACGTAGTCACCCTAGGTAAGGGAGAGGGAAGAGGGTGCATGTACTGATCGAGAGACTTAGTTTTGTAAGGGAACACATGCTCCAAAAAATTTACATCCCTGGAGACAAAAGTTTGCTTGGTAAGTAAGTTCAAAAGCTTCTAGCCCTTCTTAGTAGGAGGATAGCCAAGGAACGTATAAGCAGGGAACTCCCCATGGTTGAAACTTATCAGTAGTCCTGACATGATTAGAAGCAAAAACGAGACATCTAAACATTTTTATGTGATTGTAATCAAGCTTACTCCCTAAAAGCAATTCATAAGGAGATTTGTTAGACAACACAGATAGGGGATGCCTATTAATGAGATAAGTAGCAGCGAGTACACAATCACCCCAAAAATGAAGAGGGAGAGAAACATGGAATCTCAATGACCAAGAGACTTCCAACAAGTGACTATCTTGCGTTCAACCACCCCATTCTATTGTGGTCTATCTACACAAGAGGTTTGGAAAATAATTCCTTCTTGAGAGAAGAATAATTGACAATCATGTGAATCAAACTCCAAGGCATTATCAGAACGAATAGTTTTGACGGAACAATCAAATTTATTCTTCATATAAGCACAGAAAGTTTGAAGGTGTGTTAGAGACTGAGATTTGCATTTAAGGAGAAATGTCCGAGTGGCTCTGCTGAAGTCATCCACAATAGTTAGAAAAAAATCTATTATTGCCATGAGTACATACTCTGTAAGATCCCCATAGATCAATATGAATCAACTAGAAAGGATGAGTATATACAGTAGTACTGTATTTGTATGGTAACTGAGTAAATTTAGCCATAGGACTTGTAACACACACAAGTGTATGCTTCACATTTACATTAATTTCATCAATGTATCTCAGTCTAGGGATGGGAATGTGACTTAACCTATGATGCCATAAAGTCACATCATCCAACTTGTTACCACTATAAGCCATACTGCTTGGTATGCTGCTAGAAGTTTTATTGGAAAAGTAGTATAATCCCCCATGTATCTCAGTCTAGGGATGGGAATGTGACCTAACCCATGATGCCATTAAGTCACATCATCCATCTTGGTATGCTGCTAGGGATGGGAATGTGACCAACTCTCTTGATAGCTCGAATATGACAGTCTTGTATTAGACATAGATTGGTATGGAAGATGACACTGTAGTCATTATCCCTAGCCAATTTATGCACATACATCAAATTGTACTTAAAATCAGGCATTCACAGCACATTCATTAGTTTGAGACCATTCTTCAGTAGTATGTTGCCTGTATTTGTCACCTTTATCCTACTCCCATCAGGAAAGTTTATGAATGAGACGTTAGTGTTTAAGATCAAATGGTGAAGCATATTCTGAGATTTGCATATATGATCTGTAACCCCCGTATCCATAATCCAAACAGACTCATCAATTCAATTAGAGAAGGATGAGACATTACCGGCAAAATTTGTATCTGCAGCAGAAAAATCTATCTCATCATCTGTATTTGGAGGTGATTGCGGAATTAACTTTATCAGCTTCTCCACTTGCCTTGGGGTCAGGTAAGTCATCTTCCCATGTGGTCCTACTTGCACACTTTCAGCATGAGCAACACTTTTCCGTGCAGAAGATCCTCTATCTCTTCCTTTCACATTTTTGGCCCCTTGAACATTCTTCTTGTACACAGGAGTGATTGGTTGTTGAGATTGTTTCTTGGCTCGAGGATGCCAAGGAGGGAAGCCTATCACCAACCAACACTTGCTTTTAGGATGTCCTCTCCTGCCAAATTCTTCACAACGTTGATCTAAACTTTTGCTTAGCAAGGCAGTAGGCTCAATCTGACCGTGCCTCGCAACTTCAGTAACTCCTACTGCAATTCTCCTTGTTGCAGCATCCCACATACAGCCTCAACCGAAGGTAAAGGTTGCATCAGGAATATTTGACTCCTTTGATGACTAAACTCTTCATTCAATCCATTTAAAAATTAAAATAGTTTATGTTCTTCCTGTTGTTTGGCTAAAGCAGCCATAAAAGTGCTACATCCTCAACCATGGTTGTCACCTTAGCAGATCCTTCATAGCATCAAGCTCTTCCTAGATTGATTTCATGGTATTATAATAGCTACTCACATCTCCCATATGCTTCAATCCATAGAGTTCCTTGCTTAACTGATACTTCCTTGATTCATTTGCAATTGCAAATCTCTTAGCCAATTGTTTCAAAATATCTAATGCTAGATTCACAAATAAAATTGATTTTGAGATTGCTTCACTCACACTGTTCATGATCCAAGAGATCACTAAATCGTTACAGGCATCCCACTACTCTACCTTGGCTGACTTAGTGGTTGATCGAGCCAGTGTGTTTTCGACAAACACTAGTTTCCTCTTCGTTGAGAGAGCAATCTCCATTGCTCTTCACCAAGTTCTGTAATTGGAAGCTCCAACCAACTTCTCGTAAAGAGTGATTGAATTTGGTCCGTTTGATGGATGAATAAACAGAGGATCATTGATATCATAGTTGTTATTCTTTCCATTCTTCTTTGAAACTTGATTTGAGGATCAATCAAGTATGGATATGATCTGATCAACTCTCAATCTCACCAAGATCATGAATTATCTTAGCAAACGTGCTCTAATACCATGATGAAAATAAGTGAATGCAGAGATTGATAATAGAAAGAGAAAGCAAATTTAGAGAGTGATTATCTTAATCTCTTATTTTTTTTTACCACAAAACAGTGGCTAAAGAGTTTATATACAAGGCGAGTTCTCGGATAAAAATGCCACTAAACTATGTAAAAATCGCAAATTTGTCACCCAAAAAAAAATGTTATGAAACTGCCATTAAAGTCTTATAAGCAGGACGAAATTGCCACTTAATTTGCTGAATAACATAGTTGACCTAAAGTATCAGGTTAACGACCTGTAAATTTGTAATTAACTTAACTAATAACATAATTAAAATAAAAAAAACTCTAATTTATTAATCCCCCAAATCCTCCCTGGTCCTTTAATTTACCTCCATTTCAAAAAGCCCAGCCACCATCTTCAAAGTTCATCTTCATCTTCTTCCTCCATGGCCTACTTGTTCAACTTCCACCCTTCAAATTCACCTTATTGTACCAGTTCAAGGTGAAATTCAACAACAGACACAAATTTCGCACCCCATTGAAGAGTTTCTGGCGGCATTGAAGGGCCCAAAGAGTGACCTTGTTTGGGTCAGAAACAAAGATGGAGGAGATAGAGGTAGCCATTGATGGTTTTAGTGAGAATCTAAGGTTTTTGAACAGACAATTGAAGGAGAGTAAAAGCCCTAATTTTTGAGTCTAAAACGAAGATGGAGGAGATAGGTTATGGCGGAAGAAGCAGGGAGAGTGAGGGGGAAAACTGAGGAAGAAGATGAAATGACACTAAACCATTAAACACACTACATTCATTTATAATCGGCAAAAACAAGTCAGTAAAGTGACATTTTTGTCACACTAAACATAAATTAATGGCAGTTTCATAACATTTTTTTTTCGCGAGGCAAATTTGCAATTTTTGCATGGTTAATGACATTTTTATCTAAGAATTCTATATAAGGCAATTAGACACCACAAATAATAACATACTACCAGCAATAACCAACATGATACCAGCTCACATAGGCCTCTTGTTGCCTCAACCTCCCGAGGCTCATTCTTCACAGTAATTCCAAGTATCAACTCAACATCAAGAAGAAGTCCCACTAATTTCCAGTCTTCCATAACTCGGTTTGTATTTCTCTCTCTAATACAGTTATTCCGTTCTGTAATTCTGGACTTTGCTTCAGTACTCAAGCTTTAGGGTACATTATGCTTTTTCATTGTTTACTTTCGTCTTGAACTGAAATTACGAAATTCAAGATGCTGTAGGACGTCCTGGAAGATTCTAGTTATTAGAGGGTTTGATCGTCTGCTTCGGGTTTTATTTTGTTTGTTGTATTCGGCTATTTGAGTATCGACCAACTATTATTCGTGAAATTGGCTCTTTGAAGTTTACCTTGTAATGATAATGGTGCTTGTTGGTTAGTTTTCCATGCCGAATTTAGAAATCGAGGTTTGCAATGCTCCATTTGGCATTGATAGCTGCATACTGCAGTTAGTGTTGAAGAGCCCTGCCTTATTGAATATTCAAATTTGGTCATTTTAAGTGCTATCATTTCGTCCCATTTCGCTATTGGGTTTAGTAAAGATGACAATCACATTAGACAGTGTTTGCAACTAAGCTGTGTGAGAAATCTGAAGGATTGGACCCATTTAGATGGTTTAGCTGGACGGCGTTGATTTTGCTTGTGAGTTACTTGTTAATTATGTTGGGTTGCAAGTGTGGGGTGTGTTATGAGGTTTTATACGGTTACAACGAGCAATTGTAGTGATCACTGACCAATGAATTGCGTGTTCTTGGTGTATATATTATTGAAGATAGAAATGCGAAGACCTGCACGGAGTCAAGGATAAGATCTTAGGGACTAGTTTTGAAAACTGATGCTGGGTCAAGGTTGCTAGATGTTCTTATCTTGAGTTTGAAGGACATTATAATCTTATCCACTTGAATCACCATTGAAGATAATTGTAGTGATCACTGACCAGTGAATTTCATAGGGTAAGGAAAAACGATCAGGTTCATGGGGTGGTAACTATTTGTAAGTTGTAAGCATTGGCAGTGCTTTCATACCAGGTTGATATTGCTCTGAAGTGAATTTAGTTTAGTAATTTGAACAGTTGGGATCCAAGCTTTTTGTTTTCTCCTTGACTGCCCTGCTTGTGAGGTGGCAACATATACAAAGAGGAGGACAACAGAAGCCTAGTGTAACAGATGGTGCATATATACTACATTTACATGTTTGCTACATTTTGACAAAGGAGTCAGTATGATTTTTGAGTGGTTCTGATAATAAGAGATTTGTTAGGTCATTATGTTTGCTGTTTAGATTTGTTGTCCTTGTGGATCCTAGTGTGTTTTGGTGACTCAAACTCATATTTGCTTAGATTTAAGCTTTCAAAGGGAAGACAGCTATCTTATTCCTTATTTTATCTGTTTTTTTTGTTTGTTTGGGGGGGGGGGGGGGGGGGTACTCCTTGTAAAGTGTTGTCCTGTTTGTGTCATATTATGTCTAGTGCAAATTGTTGGGTGTATTGTGATTTTTTCCTTTCTAAACTTTGAGCTTTTTATCTGCTCTTAAGAGAAGTTGCTTTTTTGTTTTACTGTTTTCCTGGCTCAACTGCTCTTTGTATTGGTTGCTGTCTTCAGGTTCTTGTTTTTTCTGTTCTCTTGAATTTGGCCATGAGATATGCTCTCATTTGTTGGAAATTTTGATTTCAGACATCCTGAAATTGCATGTTACATCTGCATGACTATAATGCGTATCATGAATTGGTGGCTACACAGGCTTAATTCATGTCAGTTTTGTTTTGTTTCTTCATGAAAGCTGTGCTGACTACCAATGCAGGAGCTTAAAGGCCAAATGTGGGATTCATTTATTGTGTAAATGAAATTGTAGTTAACCCTGGATACAGACAATTGCAAGTGTTTACATTCATTTTAGTTCAGTGATAATGACATGAACTGATTTTAAGCATGTTTTCAATTCTATTAATCCCTTAATCACACAAAACACAAAACAAGATTTGTTTGTGGGGGTGGGGGCAGGGTTGTCACATAAGCTTACAATTCGTTTGCAAAGAGACTGTTTCTGCTGAAGTGCCGGGCCCTATATGCTTACTCTCATCTAAGTAATAATCTGCGATTAAGTTATTGATGAGTGTGGTGCCCTTTGCACTATGACTTGGTTTTCATTAACTATTCCCCCTCTCCCCTAACAACTTATAATTTCGTGACCCTTTCTTTCCTGTTATTTCTGTGGGTGGAAAAAGAACAATGTAGAACTTGAATAAACATGAAAATTTCTGTTTTCTCATTGTGAATGTCTGCAGGTGTATTCATTTTGTGAAATCATGGCTAACATACAGCTAAGCAGAAATCTTATTAATCAGCTTGTGGAGGATGAGGTAATGTCCAAAAAGAAGACAAAGAAAACTAAGCCTAAGGCACCAAGAGAGAGACAGCAATCAGAAAAGAAGGCACATCAGAAGCCAATCCCTGATGAGTCTGGAATTCGCAAGGGAACTCCAGCAGCCGGGTGGCCGCCCCAAATGCCATTCTTTTTACCCACTCCAACGCCACCTCCATCTGTTGCTCCAGAATTGGAAGCCATTCGATCTGTTTTGAAGGAGAGTGAAGGTGTATTTGAGAAGTTGCAAACACTTGAGCAAAACATGTCAAAAGAAGTTGCGCAACGAGCTAAGGAACTCTATGAGAAAGAGTTCAAGCTTCCTGAGCACAAGACAATTCTGTGCCAGCCTGAGATGAAGGCTTGCTTAGAATGTTACAAGGAGCATGTAAACGATCCCCTTAAATGTGCCAGTGTCGTCAGCAGCTTTCGAGAATGTGTCAGCAAAGCTAGAAGGCAAGCCAAAGTACCCAGTTAGCTGAACCCTCTTGCTGAAACAACTTTTTGAAGAGAATTTGGTGATGATGGTCTGGTAGGATTGTGAATGTGGAATGCTGATAGGTGGATAGCTAATGGTTCTCTCTGTGTTCTTGTTAATTGTCTTCTTGTACTTAATTCTGTCATTTTTGTGGTCAAAGTCTTGATATGACATTTATCTGAGGGATTTTAGATGTTCAGTAGGGAACAATCATGTGAATCAATCATTTGAACTATCTTGTTATTGTCATTTTTAGTGCAATTGAGATTGAACAGGAAGAATAAAAGAGCAATACAACCAGATATGGCACTCAGTACTCACAAAATCATCTAGAGCTACGGACTTGACATCTATGAAGCCACAAACCAACACCCTATTTCAGCCTCTTGTGGATCTTAGCCAAGTAAGCCTTCAACACGGCTTGCACTGCCTTGCTCGGAACCACTTCGATCCTGGCTGTCAGCTTCGCATACACCTCATCCTCATACTCAGCGTACACCCTTTGAAGCTGAAGCTCCTTATATACACTTTTCACTGCTTCAACACTTTCAGAAGCCGATTTCCCATAGTTTTCATACAGCACCTTCTTCTGATCCTCGTTGCACATCTCCAAAGCCTTGACAACCAACCATGAGCACTTGAAATCCTGAATATCCGACCCAATCTTCCCAACCAGTTCTGGATCACCAAAACAATCCAAATAATCGTTCTGTACTTGAAAGTATACCCCCATCTTAAGAAGCAGATCCTTAGCATCCCCATAATCCTCAGGCCTCTTCCCTAACACCAGGAGGCTGCATGCGAACGGTAGGTAGAAAGCCACGTAAGCTGTCTTGTTCTTGGCAATCCTTGTATGAACCGCTTCAGTAAAGAGTGACAAATCTCTTTCTCCTGCAGTTAGATCAAGCATTTCCCCGGACGCGGTCTGAAAGAAAACCTCATTGAACAGATCAAGCAAGTCTACATAGTAGGGGCGATCTCGAAAGTGTTTCTTAAGGAGCAAGTTAATGTGGATCCATAGCAAAATCCCATCATTCACAGCGATCATGCCGACATTGGGGAGCCGAAACCAGCAAGGGCGGCCTCGGCGGGTGTAGGAGTTGTCAAGAACGTCATCCAAAACGAGGACACATGCAGCCAGCCATTGAATGCACCACCCTAAAACGGAAGCCAGAAAAACCTCATCTTCATCAGACTGGATTTGATCTGTATCACCATTGTTTTTGAGCAGCATGTAAGCTTCGACAACGGCTAGACCTCTGTTGAGCTTGCCCCTCGGGACGTTGTAATCGAGCATGGTTTGGACCCATTGATGGGAGAAGGAATCGTGCTCAAATGCTGGGTGTTGAAGCAGCTCAGATTTGAGGACAGGGTACAGTTGTTCAAATCTTGCTTTCAGATTCCCACATTCTACATTTTCTGATCTCTCCATTGGATTGAATAAATGAGAATGTAAATGGGAGGGATATTGTTGAGTTGTTTTGGGTAATATTGGCTGCATGGGATTGAAGAAGGGAGATTTTGTTTTATTGGAGATATATACAGCAGCTGGGTTGACTGGTTGAGGAAGGCAAGGTAGTAGGTACTATTGATCCATTGACTTATTGATACTCCAAGGAAGTGTCAACAGTAATTCAATATTTTTAATGTTTGAACAGTGGGTAGTGGGCAGCTCTTCACTCCACAAAAGCCACAATCTTGGGAAGGGATCTACCTACTCGCATTTGTATGAGGACAAGAAGACTTTCAAGTGAAAGAGGTCTGGAACAGGATCTATACATATTCACAGGCAGGACTTGAGAAGTAGAAAGAGGAAGGCTATTTGAAACCAGTAGCTGAGTACCAGTTTCATGTCAACAAAAAGGTCAGACCAGTAAGTTGTAGATTGGAAGCAATCAAGCCTAAGTTCAAGATGGGGATGGTGCAGAAAGTTGATCAGCAAGCGGTTCCACAGGCGCGTGGCTTAGCGAAACAAGCAAAGTAGCGGAGCTATGGAGTGGGCCGTTAGATTTATGTCCTTGTTTAAGTTTCTTTCTGTTTAGTTAGTACTAATCGTGTTTATGTTGTTGTTGGGTTTTCGACTCTGGGAAAAAAAAACAAAAGCCATGATCTCATCTTTCGTGTATAAACACAACTACACAAGCGCTACCCTAGCCTACGCCATCCCTCCTTAAAATAATTATGGTTTTAATAGATTATACTCATTTTGGCTGGGAAGATTCAAGGCGGGAGCCCACTTCAATCAAAACCCATAGCACAAGTTAAGTGAGGTTCCAACTTAAAACCAATTGATGTTAAAAACAATAACTCATTTGATTTATATACCATGTCATTTTTGAAGGAAATTTAAAAACAATACTGGATTGTGGTGCAATTCATAAGAATTGAAGAAACTACAAATTATGACAATCCAATTTTTTTTTCTATCATTTGATAATATGTGTACTAAAAATATATTTTCAAGGAAAAACAATAAGTATAATTATCATTGCTACTTTCAAAAGGCCAAATATGAAAATCCAACTCCCCAGTCTCCCCCAGGTGGATATAGGCTGGTGATGAGCAAGATTATGGCCATCCTATTTCTTTCGATTGAAACAAAAGGCCAAGCATTTTAATTATGATTTGAAACAAAAGAAAGGATGGATGTGTCTTTGACTCAAAATGGTCAATAACGATTTTGAATTGTCTATAATTAATATTTTCATAATTTTAAATTATATTTTCTCTAGTAATTATATATACAATTATCAATTATAATATTATAGTATTCATTGACTGTTGAACAACATAAATGATAGCGTAGTCATATCAAATATAATAGAAATACACATTTTATATATTGTTCAATTCTATATTTTTCTGAAATAGTATAAATCAAAAATTATTATGGGTATAGTTTATGAGTGGTAATAACCCTCAAAATAATAAAACATGCATTTATAATTATTTAAATATGTCTATGTATAATTTTTTTGAGTGATTAAAGTAAAAGTCAAGATGATTAATAACCATTTCGATTTAACCCTGTTCTTTTATACGGTTGACTGCCGTATGGCGCGGTGCGGTGTGGTGGAATTGTGGTGGATTATTGGTAAGTTGTGGTAGGTTTTATTTTTCATAATTGTAAATTGTATTGGTAAATTTGAAAAAGTAATAGAAAAAAGTGAGATGAAATATTGTGGTGGGTTGTGGTAAATTATGGTGGATTGGTATGTTGTGGTGAGTTGTGGCAAAGTGCGGTGAGTTGTGGCACCGCAGTCAGCCTGCCAGCCGTATAAAAGAACATGACCTAAATACACTTATCATTTTCATATCATAATAGTCTTGGACGTAAGGATCTGCATCTGTAAGAGGGAGTGAGTTTGGATGATTAAATTGTGCAAATCAAACTCATGAACATGCTCCAATCCACAGACAGAGTTCGAAAATGTCAAATCTTTGATGATTCAATCATACATGATTGAGGCCCTATTCTTTTATACGGCTGGCTGGTTGCGGTGCCACAACACACCGCACTTTGTGAAAACCCACCACAACATACCAATCCACCACAATTTACCACAACCCACCTCAATTAACTTTTTCACATTTACCAATACAATTTACATTTATAAAAAAAAAAAAAAACAAAACTCACCACAACTTACCAATAACCCAACACAATCCACAACAATTCCACCACACTCACCACATTCCACCACACCACACCGCGCCATACCGCAACCAGCCATATAAAAGAACATTGCATGATTTGCGAAAACTTCTGGATAGGTTTCTGAAATAACCCTAGAGGGGGGGGGGGCGATTAGGGTTATTAAGATAATTCTGCACTTTTGATCAACACAACCAAGTTAGTAGCAGTTTTATATGAAAAATAACTTCTTTATTGAATGATTTAAAGTGCTAAAAAGAAGGAGATTACAACTCAGCTCAACAGAGATCGAACTTTTGAGGTCCTCAATTGGCCTACCAGAACAGAAGACTCGGCAAATGTCTTCTAGATCAGACTCACAGTGGAGGCGATTACAACCAGTGACCTCACTTAGCAGAGAGACACTTATCTAGCTTCAAACTCACGACCTTAGAGGTCCTCACCAGTTTGACCACTGGTTACACAAAAACTTACCACTACAAAAATGGTTACACTCATAATATTCACTCAATATTCCTACACTCGGAACTTTCTTTCACAAAGTTCCTACAATTGATTTTCTTTCTTGGAAATCGATAATCTGTTAAATGCGTGAGCTCTCTTATTTATACTTGATTCTTCAACGACTTCCTTCATTTCTTTCCTTTGCATTTGATTCTTTCTAGCCTGCGTTGATTCTAGTTTGGTAACTATCTTCAAAGGTTAGATCTGGGTTTTTGAATGCAACGGTAAGAAGGGATTTGTTTCCTTTTCTGAGATGATCTTCTATCTTCCACGAAAGCTCTTTTCCTTGCTATATTCTCTTTCCTTTTCGTTTGATATCTGAAAAAGGAAATGAAGACTGTTACAAATATATCTCAGAATAGAGGGAAGGCATAAGATTAGGATATAATTGATACTTCCTTGAAATAGTTTGGTTGATCTTTCAAACAAAATAAGCTTGTGCTGATGTTGGAGGTCCTCTTCGTCGGTCATGCTGAGGTCCTCATAATCAGCTGAGATTCTTCAATCTCCCCCTTTTTGTTTGAAAGACAAAATTCCAGAAGAATTCTATACAAGCACTAAGAGCAGTAGTAGTAGAGGAAGTAGCATGTGCACACATGCATATAGTAGCAGAAAGGTAGCAACCATAATTTAATAGCAACAGTTGATGTATAATGAGATCAAGAATGATCAAATTATACAAAAACTAAGGATCTTTAACATGGTTCTTTAGGTTTGAATGAATGAATGAATGAATGGATGGATAAACGAATGAAATGAACGAATTGATGGATGAATTGGACGAACGAATGAATGGAAATGAAAGTAAAGCTGGTTGGGATGTAAGTTTCTTTGAATGATAGAATGATCTTCAAATGAATCTTGAGATTGAAACAAAACAAGATCAATGAAATACAAGAGAAACTCACGAATGGAATGTTGAATGATTGATGAACTTTGATAATGGCGAGAAGGATCTTGGAGGATATAGTCACACCACCTTCAAGAACTCTTCAATTCTACTTATCACCACCAAGGATGCCAACCCAAGGCTAGAAGTAGTCGATTCTCCCTCAAGAGAAACAAAACTAGCACAAAAGCTAGAGAGAAAACAACAACATGTTGAATTTGATTTGTATTGTATTATTGAATAATATGTGACTACAAGCCACCCAAGGGGTCTATTTATACTAAATGAGGGACCCCCTTGGCGTGTACAAATCAAGAAAAGGGGTGCATCTAGCTTACATCATCTAATACAAGTATGACATCATAAAGAAACAAATGTACATAAGCTAGATTAAAACAATGATAACTTGCTCTATTCTTGTCCAAATTCAAAGATTCAAAAGCCATTGTGAAGCTCCTTTGATGTAGATTATTTGATGCTAGGATGAATTTCACAACATCTTCATGGATCTTGAGTTATTGAGCAAATTACCGAACCACCCTTGATGAAGCTAGTTGGACGTTTGATTAGCATGAGTGATTGAAGCTCCTTTTGTATAAAATCAATCATTTGGCTCCCATGATGTATATTTGGGACCAAATCTACATCATTTCCCCCTAGTTGAAAAGAGTTTGTCCTCAAACTAGGAAGTTCTTCATTATCTCCATAATAGGGCTTGAGATCACTCACATTGAAAGTACAACTCCCTTCATAGTCTTCACCAAGTTGTAACTTATAAGCATTGTCACCAATCCTTTCCAAAACTTCATAAGGACCATCTCCTCTTGGTGCAAGCTTACCTTTCCTCTTAGAAGGAAATCTTTCTTTCTTCAAGTGAATCAAAACAAGATCTCCCAGTTCAAATACATCCTTCTTCCTTGTTTTATTCACTCTACTAGTTACATCTTGTGTATACTTCAAGATTTTCTCACGAACTTCTTCATGTAGCTTCTTAATCTCTTCCACTCTTTTGTTAGCTTCAAAGCTAAACTTTGTTGAAGTAGAAATAGGTGTAAGATCCATAGGTTGGAGAGGGTTCCTTCCATAAACCACTTGAAAAGGTGACAATCCCGTGGCTTTACTTGGACTTTGATTGAAAGCAAATTCAGCATGACATAAAAGAGTATCCCACCCTTTCTTATCCTTGCTCACTAAGATTCGAAGTAGAGCTCCCAAAGTACGGTTGGTAACTTCGGTTTGTCCATCCGTTTGTGGATGACAAGCGGTGCTAAACTTCAATTTTGTACCAAGCTTCTTCAACAATGTTAGCAAAAAATGACTAAGGAACTTTGAATCTCTATCACTTACCATGGTCTTGGGGATACCATGTAACTTCACTACTTCCTCAAAATATAGATTTGCAACTTTAGTAGCATCATAGGTGGTATGGCATGGAATGAAATGTGCCATCTTTGAAAACCTATCAACGACCACCATAATAGAATCCTTGCCTCTTTGAGTTCTTGGTAGACCAACAACGAAGTCTAAACTCACATATTCCCATGGATTATGTGGAATGGGCAAAGGAGTATATAAGCCTTGTGGTAAAGCATATGCCTTTGAAATATTGCAAGTATTACACCTCTTTACCATATGCTCAACATCTTTGATCATGCTAGGCAAAAACTAATGCTCCTTCATCATAAGATATGTCTTTTCAATGCCAAAATGACCCGCTAAAAATCCTCCATGGACCTCCATGATCAACAATTCACGAATGCTACTCTTTGGAATATAAAGTTGATTTCCCTTAAAAAGAAATCCATGCTCAATATGAAAGAGTTGGTGGGGATGCTTCTTACATAGCCCATAAACCTCCTTGAAATCCTCATCATTTTCATACAACTCTTTAATATGCTAAAAACCAAGGACTCTTGAATCAAGAATATGAGTGAGTAAGTACCTTCTTGACAAAGCATCCGCTCCTTTGTTTAGATGACCCGCTTTATGTTTGATCACAAAATGGAACGCTTGCATGTACTCAACCCATTTGGCATGTCTTGGATTCAATTTGTGTCGCCCTTGAATGAACTTAAGAGCTTGATGATCACTATGTAGAATGAACTCTCCACTTAGAAGATAATGTCGCCAATGTTCAAGAGCTCTTATAATTGCATAGAACTCTTTATCATATGTACTATACTTCCTTTTGGCTTCATTCAACTTTTCACTAAAGAAAGCAAGAGGTCGGCCTTCTTGTGATAACACGGCTCCAATTCCAACTCCACTTGCATCAACTTCAACTTCAAACACTTTATCAAAACAAGGTAATGCAAGAATAGGTGCATGACATAATTTCTCCTTAATCAACTCGAAAGCTTCATTAGCACCTTTACTCCATGAAAACTCCTTCCTTTTCAATAACTCGGTCATAGGTGCAAGAATGGAGCTAAAATTCCTTATAAACCTTCTATAAAACGAAGCTAAACCATGGAAACTTCGTACCTCATGAATAGATGTTGGTGTAGGCCACTCTTGAATAGCTTTCACCTTCTCCTTATCAACTTGAATGCCATCTTTTGAGAGAACATATCCAAGGAACACGATCTTGGATGAGAAAAAGTGGCATTTCTCCATGTTGGCGTAGAGTTGCTCCTTTTCCAAGATGTACATAACCAACTCTAGATGCTTTACATGCTCATGCTCACTTCTACTATACACAAGAATATCATCAAAGTAAACTACAACACATTTGCCAATAAGAGGCTTCAATACATGATTCATTAAACGCATGAAAGTAGATGGTGCATTTGTAAGACCAAATGGCATCACAAGCCACTCATATAACCCTTCTTTCGTTTTGAATGCCGTTTTCCACTCATCTCCTTCATGAATCCTTATTTGATGATATCCACTTCTCAAATCGACTTTGGAGAGTATAACACTTCCATGTAACTCATCAAGTAGATCCTCAAGGCGTGGAATTGGGAATCTATACTTGATTGTGATCTTGTTTATAGCTCGGAAATCCATACACATTCTTTGAGATCCATCTTTCTTTGGAACAAGTAAGACCGGAACGACACATGGACTCAAACTTTCACGAACCAAGCCTTTTGATAGAAGTTCATCCACTTGCCTTTGAACTTCTTGAGCATCTTTTGGATTCATACGATAGGCCGGCTTGTTGGGGAGCATAGAACCCGGAACAAGATCAATTTTGTGCTCAATATCTCTTCTTGGTGGCAACCCATTCGGCATCTCTTTTGGGAACAAATGTTTGAAACGTTCCAAAAGAGGTTTGAGACGTGCATGCTCATGTGTTGAGGTCGCTTCTTCTTCCTCCAAGTTTGCTAGAATAAGATCTTTATGCTCTTGGAATTCATGATATTCGGCCTTCATGAATGTCACAATGTTAGTCTCCTCCTTTTGTGGTTGTTGTTGGGGACGTATGATCGATGATGGTGAGAGAGGAGCCAATGTAATCTTTTTTTTGTTGAGAACAAACGTGTAGGTGTTCATTCTTCCATCATGCGTGACATGCATATCAAAAAGCCAAGGTCTCCCAAGCAAAATATGGCAAGCATCCATTGGAATTACATCACACCAAATAGAATCTTTGTAGTTTTTACTAATGGAAAGACTTACTAGTACACGGTGAACCACACTAATTCCCTTCCCATGACTTAGCCATTGAATTGTGTAGGGGGATGGGTGTGGACTAACCTCCAATTGTAGCTTATTCACCATGGTTGTTGAAGCGACATTAGTGCAACTTCCTCCATCAATGATCAATGAACACACCTTGCCTTGAATGGTACACCTTGTGTGAAAGATGTTCTCCCTTTGTTCTTGCTCGTTTGGAATACAAGCAACACTTAAGGCTCTTCTTATTACTAGCATTTCACCTTCATCCGCCTCCTCTACTTCTTCCTCATTCACGTCAATGGTGCCATTTTCCTCTTCTTCATTCTCACTTTCATGAGACTCCGGTTCAACATACAAAGCACTTTGATATTCCACCAAAGATACAACTCTTTTATTAGGACACTCCGAGGCATAATGTCCTAAGCCTTGACAACGAAAACACCTTCTTGGGGCTAAGGGTTTTGGGTTTTGGACGTGGGGTTTGGGAATGGATGGGGGTTGATTTTGTGGTGCTTTTGTGTTTGGTTGTTTTGTGGGGAATGTGGATTCTTGTTGTGGAATGTAGGATCGTGTGTTTTGTGGGGGTTTGTAGGATGTTTGGTACTTTGTGGTCTCTTTTCCTCTTTCTTTTCTTTGCCTTTCTACTTTCAAGGCCAAAGAACTCAACTCATCCAAAGATTGGTAAGGATGTAATTCAACAATATTGCGAATCCAATCATTAAGACCATATAAGAAACGTACCAAAGTTTGTGGTTCATCTTCTTGGAGATCACAACGCCAAAGGAGATGTTCAAATTCCTTTGTGTACTCCTCAACACTTTTGCTTCCTTGAACCAAACGTTGCAATTTGTAATAGTTATCTTGGAGATAACTTGGTGGTAGAAACTTTTCTTGTAACCTTTTCTTGCAACCTTTTCTTCATCTTAATCCACGTTTTGACCTTGTCCTTCCCTTTAGTTTGCCTCTTCTTTTGTAAATTGGTCCACCAAATGGACGCAAGTTTTCGCAACTTAAGGGCCACATACTTCACTTTCTTCTCATCATGAACTTCTTTAAGATCAAAAACACGTTCAACAGTTTGCATCCAATCTAAGAAGTTTTCGGGATCAAGATTACCATCAAATTCGGGGATTTCTACTTTGAAGTCAAAACGTTCCTCCCTCCTTGGACGTGCACTTCGTTCACTTTGAGCATCCTCCTCATCTTCTTGAGGTTTTCTCACAAAAGAATCATCACACATCTCTCTATGTTGAAGATGCATATACTTCTTTAATTGATCGGAGAGGTAAATGATCCTTTGTTTCATGTACTCTACATCGTCTTCTTGGGAAGTCGTAGGTGGATCCGATGGATTACTTCCACTAGCCATCAATCTTGTTTCAAAAAGATCACAAAGAAAACTCACGGTTTGGGTTAGGGGTTAGAGACGAGAGTTTGGATGTGTTTAGGCTAGATTGTGTTTGGGTTTAAGGGGTTCTTTGTGGAGTTTATATGGGGGACGAGAATGGAGATGATGGGGAATGGATTTGTGATGAAAAAGATTGTAAAAGATTATATCAAGAACCACAAGATTCAAAATCCTTGGCTCTGATACCAATTTTGATGTATAATGAGACCAAGAATGATCAAATTATACAAAAGCTAAGGATCTTTAACATGGTTCTTTAGGTTTGAATGAATGAATGAATGAATGAATGAATGAATGAATGAATGGATGGATAAACGAATGAAATGAACGAATTGATGGATGAATTAGACGAACGAATGAATGGAAATGAAAGTAAAGCTGGTTGGGATGTAAGTTTCTTTGAATGATAGAATGATATTCAAATGAATCTTGAGATTGAAACAAAACAAGATCAATGAAATACAAGAGAAACTCACGAATGGAATGTTGAATGATTGATGAACTTTGATAATGGCAAGAAGGATCTTGGAGGATATAGTCACACCACCTTCAAGAACTCTTCAACTCTACCTATCATCACCAAGGATGCCAACCCAAGGCTAGAAGTAGTCGATTCTCCCTCAAGAGAAACAAAACTAGCACAAAAGCTAAAGAGAAAACAACAACATGTTGAATTTGATTTGTATTGTATTATTGAATAATGTGTGATTACAAGGCACCCAAGGGGTCTATTTATACTAAATGAGGGACCTCCTTGGGGTGTACAAATCAAGAAAATGGGTGCATCTAGCTTACATCATCTAATACAAGTATGACATCATAAAGAAACAAATGTACATAAGCTAGATTAAAACAATGATAACTTGCTCTATTCTTGTCCAAATTCAAAGATTCAAAAGCCATTGTGAAGCTCCTTTGATGTAGATTATTTAATGCTAGGATGACTTTCACAACATCTTCATGGATCTTGAGTTATTGGGAAAATTACCGAACCACCCTTGATGAAGCTAGTTGAACGTTTGATTAGCATGAGTGATTGAAGCTCCTTTTGTATAAAATCAATCATTTGGCTCCCATGATGTATATTTGGGACCAAATCTACATCAACAGTTCAGTAGTTTTTTGCAATTACAGACCAAGATCATCTCCCCCTTTTTGACTTTCGGACAAGAAGGAAACAAGAGAGTACAAAATTTGTGGCCAAAAGTTTTGAAAATAGCCATAGAAAAACATGAACGGATGAAAGTTTGAAGGAGGAAGGGGGTGTCACTCTTGGGGAGGGGGGTCGATTGTGGGAACATCATCAGCAGCCTCAACAGCAGAGACAGTGGATGGAGTACGAGGACTCAAAAGAGCTTCTGCTTGTTGTACCAAGGATGTCAATGCGGAGCAGACGTTGGTACTGGTCAGGAGATTTGCTTGGAGGGCACGTTGGAGGTCCTGGAGAGAATGCACTTCAGCCTTCAGAATTTGAATGTCGGCATGTAAGGCGTCCATTTGAGATTGGAGAGGAATGGAGGCCTCGGCCATTGATGGAGCAGAGGATGAGGCTTAAAGAGGCTGGAGGTCATCGGAGTGCATCCAGTGACCAGTAGAGTGAGGTCGATACCCAAGATATTTTAGGACAGTGGTGGTATTGGTGGAAAGAGAGATTGGGGTTTTGTCCTTATCAGGGAGAGGGACATTGAACTTTCGAAAAATATGATTGAGGAGGTATGAGTAAGGAAGGGGACCTGAAGAACTAGAGCCTGCTTTAACAATGTGTTGGAGAATGACTTCACCCATCTCAGGATGACAATCATTGAGAATGTTCAGTAGGAATGTGGCACAGGGCTTATTGATAGTTTCTTGGGAGGTGCCTCGAGGGAGAATGGTGCGAACCAGGATGAAATAGAGGCACCTAGCTTCAGAATGGAGGTTGGTGTACTGAGGGTATTTGGTGGTGGTTGGTTTGCCAAACGCTTTGAGGAGTTTAAGACGAGCGTCTTTGATGTCAGAGAGGGCAGGTTTGGAGAGGTCTGGAGTGATGCCTAGTATGCGTTCAAGGTTGAGAGGGGACAAGTGGATTTCCCTTCCAGACACAGAGGTTTTGTAGGCAGGTTTGGAAGATTTAGGGGAGATGTACTTAAGATTAGCATAAAACTCAAAGACAAGAGTGGGATAGCAATAGTCATCGGCATTAAAGAGGAGATCACAGCCAAGAGAGGACAAAGTGGAGAGAAATGTGAAGTTTGTACCTTGAAGGTTGACGAGATCAACTCTGTCACAATGGAGGAGAGGGCGTTGTTTCATGGATTCCAACCGTTTCCGGGAGGCTTCCATAGAATCGGCTGTGACGAGAGAAGGCCGAGGGATGATTGCGAACTCATCTGTGGAGGAGTTAGTTGAGTCGATGTCAGGAGATGTGGGAGGTTTGCTGGAACGGAGTCGCTTGGCAACACTGGAGGTAGCAGCAGGTTTTGCAGATCGTTTCGTCATGGCGAAGGAAGAGAGAAAGTGTATTCTAGAATGAGTAAGAGAGATAAGAAGGGGGAAATAGAGATGACTGTAAAAAGTAAAAGGGGAAGGGGAAAGAAATAGGGGCCGTTGTAGATGGAAGAGAGAGGAGAAGTGGTTGGGAAGGATGAGCTGGAATGGGACGGTTAATAAAGGAGAGGGAGTAAATAAGGAAGGGGAGGGGAACCTTGGGAAGGTAAAAAAGTTTGAAAAGATTTGAAATCAGTTTTTGAAAAGACTTGAGAGGGGGAAGAAATAGGAAAGATTTTAAAAAATCAGTTTTTAGAAAATTTAAAAAATCAACAACTGTATCACATATGGAAGATGTGATCAGATGGTTGATATGGCCAAGATTGATGTGTAGCAGTTTCTAGAGAATGAGCAAAATGATGAGGACATCAGTCGTTCAAAGAAATGAGAGCATCATACCTGAGAGAGCTGGAGGTTAGAGACTCCCCTTCAGATGGTGCATGGAGGGTGGAGGTCCTCAGGGAGACGACTCCCCCTCAACAAACGCCTCGGTGATTAAGGATTGAGGTGAAGTAATCCGAGTTCACGGCGAATGTAGGAGAACTGATCCTCAGGTAGTGGTTTGGTGAAGATGTCAGCTAGTTGATATTGAGTGGGAACAAACTCTAGGCTGATGTGGCCTTTCTCAACATGATCACGGATAAAATGATGAAGTATTTCAATGTGTTTGGTCCGTGAGTGTTGTACCAGATTTTTGGTGATTTGAGTAGCGCTCATGTTGTCACATTTGATAAGAACATTTGTAAAGTGAAGACCGAGGTCCTCAAGTTGATGTGTAATCCATAATATTTGAGCACAACGTGATCCGGCAGCCACATATTCGGCCTCAGCAGTGGAGAGTGCCACTGAGGTCTGTTTCTTGGATTGCCAGGAGACAAGGGAGGCTCCAAGTAGTTGACATCCTCCTGTGGTGCTTTTTCTATCGACATTGTATCCGGCAAAATCCGCATCAGTGTAGCCACAGAGGTGGAGGTCAGTCTGTCGAGGGTACCAAAGACCTAGGCTTTTGGTTCCTGCAAGATAACGCAGGACAGCAGAGAGGTGAGATTCTTTTGGAGCAAAGCGCGCACATAAGCAAATACTGAACATAATATCAGGACGGCTAGCTGTAAGATAGAGGAGTGAGCCAATCAGAGATAAATAAACTCTGTACCACTTAACTCTGTATTTTTATCACTTTTACCACCCAACTTTTAAGTAACTCAAATATACCACTCAGCTTTAACATTTTGTCAAAAATGCCACCCATTTCGATATGACCGGCAATTCCCAGTAAACATTAATTTTTTTTAATTTCTTTTTATTTTTCACCTGTCAAATTTAATAGTAGAGTTTGAAAATATTGAAACTAAAAAGGAAAAAGAAAATCAATAGTGTTTTGTAGATTTCCCTCCTTCCTGATCGACAGTTCATCTCCTCCCACTCTGCTCTCCCCCTTCCTCAAACCCTAGCTTCCAACACCAACGATCGGCGCCAGAAACAATATGGAATTCACTTCGATTTTGGTCGAATTTCAGCGCCATTGAAGAATTTATGTGTTGTTCATCTTGTCAGGTAACTTTGATTGATTTTTTCGGGTTTAGGGTTTAGTGTTCGTTAGTGTAAAATTTGAGAATTGTATGAATTTTGCGTTCGTAAGGGTGAAATTTGTAATTTTTCTAGTTTGGATGTGATATAAGTGTGTATATGAACAATTTAGATGCTAATGTAATTTGGTTTTGCAGAAAAAAGAGAGCTTTGGGTTTGCACTTAGGAGTTTAGGGTCTCTGTTTCTGGATTTTTTTCCTGCCAATCTTTGGTTTTGATCTTACATTTGAGTGTTTTGATAGGTTTTTTGGCATCTTTTTTGAAAATTTGTTTCCTGTATGATTGATTTGTCTTGGATTTGTGTTGGGCATATTTGTATTGTCCCAGTTACACTTAAGAAGCTGTATAAACACTTCTAATTGCTAAGATACAATTCTCCATTGCTTTCAATGACCTCCAATATCAAGGACTAATCTACACACCTTATTTTTCAGATTCCAGTATGAATATAAATACAATTGAGAGAAGTATTTCAGGTGGTGACGAGGATGTGATAAATATGGTATGTGATTATGATGTTGAGGAGGAAGATGATATAGAATATTTTGAAGGTGAATCCGATGTGGATGACGAGGAACTTTCTGATTTGAAGAAGAAAATAAAAGAAAGGAAGGAGGATGAGGCACTAGTAGCAAGGGTTAAAAATAAGAAAAAGAAGAAGGGTAGTGAGAAGGATCAACTAAGGGGCACTTTGGAGGTTGAACATGCGCATGAGTCACATGAAGTGGGTGAAAGGGATTCCAATAGGGAAGGGGCTACAACGAGGGTGGTATTGAATCTGAATATGAGGATTCAGAGAACCCAAACAGTCCATGCCTTAGTGAAGATGAAAATGGAGATCAGTGCAAGATTTTACAAAGATTTCCTAAGTTTAATGCATTAGAGTCAGCAGATATTGTAGAGCTTAAAGTAGGAATGACATTTTCTAACAAGGTTGAGTTGAAGCGAGCTTATGATCACTATAGAATTGTGAAGGGGTTAGACTTAAAGGTGATAAAGAGCGATCCTTCCAGGTTTCAAGCTATGTGCAATTAAGATGGGTGTGGTTGGAGGATCTGGGCATCTCCGATTCCCGGAGAGCAGTCTTTTCAAATTAGAACGATTGAAATGCCTCATTCGTGCCTCGCATTTAGCTTTGAAAAAGGGAAAAGGAAAATGTCGAGTAGTTGGTTAGCGACTAATCTCGTGGAGACTATTCGAATTTTACCTCAAATCAGATTGAGGGAGTTCAAAGACATTGTACTACAAAAGTTCCACTACGAAGCATCTTTGTCAATGAGTGTTAGGGATAGGGACAAGGCTTTGGCAATGATTATAGGAGATTACAAGGGCCAATTTGGACAAGTGAGAGACTTTGGGCTTGAAGTTTTGTCGAAAAGTCCCGGCAGCACAGTCTCTGTGTCATGTGTGAGAAATGCATCGAATGAATGTGTGTTTAATGGGATTTACTTCTGCTTAGAGAGCTTGAAGAAGGGATTTGTGGAGGGATGTACGCCGGTATTGTTCGTAAATGGTTGCTTCCTTAAAGGGCCATGGAATGGTCAAATTCTTGCAGCTGTTGCGAGGGACGCTAACAATCAAATGTATCCGATTGCTTGGGCAGTGACTGCAGTAGAGAATTACACTACTTGGACATGGTTCATGAAGTTCCTTGTAGATGACTTGAACATGGGAGATGGCTCTGGGTGGACTATTATTTCTGACGAACAAAAGGTTTGTACTCTTTTTTTTTTTTTACCCATTGTTTGTTATGATATGCGACCTATTATTATATTTGAACATAATTACATAATCTTGTCTAGTAGTATATTTGAACATAATTACATAATTTTGCAAGCTTTAAGAAGTCTGATGAACTCATGTTTTTGCTTTTGTTGTTTTCACAATTGAAAGGGTTTGGGAAAATGTGTCAGCGAGCTCCTAGCGAAAGCAGAGCATAGATATTGTGCCAGGCATGTTTATGCCAATCTGAAGAAAAAATACAAGGGTTTGAAATATAGGGAACTTTTTTGGAAGATAGCCAAGTCCTCAACTAATGTTGAATTTGCCAAAAAAATGAAAGAAATGAAGGACTTTGATGAAGGAGCATATAATTTTCTAGTAAAAAAAAAGCCCGAGCATTGGTGTAGGGCCTTCTTTAGCACTGAAGCTAAGACCGACTCTGTGGACAACAACTTCGCTGAGGTTTTCAATGCTTACATTCTAGACTTCAGGTTCATGCCAATTGTAACCATGTTGGAGATTTACTTAGCTGTGATGGCAAGGGTAGGCAAAAAAAAAAATGATTGGGCTGCAAGATATGACAAGCCTGTATGTCCTAGAATCTTGAAAAAGGTTACGACAGCCATCGATAAAGCAAGATGGTGGAAGCCTACCCGTTCAATTGATGGATTGTACAATGTTAGGCATGGGGCAGATGGATTTATTGTGAATTTGGTTTCTAGGAGCTGTACATGCAAATCTTGGGATGTAACTGGCATTCCATGTCCACATAGCTTAGCTGTAATGAGGGAGTTAGAACTAAACCCACTTGAATTTATACATGCTTGCTACTCCACCAAAGTTTACAAAAAGGCCTATGCGTACCCTGTACCACCAATTAATGGCAAAAACTTATGGGAAAGGGCAGATGGAGATCCAATTATAGCGCCACCATTTCCAGAGAGGAAGAGAGGTGCTATGCAGTTTAAAAGACGACCAGAATCCGGGGAAGAAAGGGCAAGGCCAGTAGGTGGTATATCAGGGAAGATGGATCAAAAAGGCTACAAACAAAAATGTAGTAATTGTGGCCAGGTAGGACACAAGAAGATCACTTGCACTAACAGACCGATGAAACTGAAGGTAATGTCCATTCATGTGTTTGCTTGTGATATGTTGTCATATTTCGTCTGCTCTTACATTACATATTGGTTGTTGCCCTTGCAAATTTTTGATGGCTCTTACACATATTCAAACCTAAAAGAAGTTTCATCTGGCAGGTGAAAACAAGCAAGGGAAAGGTGAGAACGAAATAGCAACTGCGGGCCTCAATGGAAGCCAAGAAACGTCCATTCCAATTACTGAAACTCAAGAAAGCCAAGTGGCAACTCAACAACCTTGAATTGAGCATTATGATGTGATGTATTTATCATCATTTTGGTTGTAAATAACTGAATGTTAATTTATGACTTAGTGTTGTTCAAGGTGTTGGATATGATCATGTATAATTGATAAAAAAATATTATATAGATGATCATGGATATTTTGGTGGTTGATGATCAATGACTTTTGATTTTTGGACAAATGTCCAATGCTACAATTGTGAGTGACATGACACTGTAATAACTTCAAGGTGTTGTTTGACATTAGCATTCTGATGTGATTTTTGTTCAAGGTGTTTTTGATCGTGTAAGTTATTGATAAATGAGTTAAAATCCAACACTAGTTCAGACCTGCTGCAATTGCGACATGGTTGTCGCTAGCCGCTATTTTTGTGCTTTTTTGTGACAAAATTGTTGACATGAAGCTCCTGTCTTTATCCTGTTTTGGTGGTGAATTTGTTGACAGTAACACTTGATCCCAAATGTTAGTAGAAGAACTAATTATTAAACTAATTATTCTAAGGGGCATTACAATGTTTTTGGTTGCAAGATAATTATCTAATTTTAGCATTGTCACTTGTGAGCACAAGACCTACTTTGTTTGGCCATTCAACCAGACAGATGGGAACCTAACAGAGAGAGTTTTGAACCTACAACCTGTTTTTTTTTTAATGACGAAAACAAATTGGAGTTGATGTAATTATCTCATTAATGACTTGTAACATTAGTAGTAAAGTCTAAGCTATTTATGAGTAGGAACTACAATATCCATATTCCCTGTCTCTGATTCTCTATTGGATTTCTTTAGAATGGAGTTATGTTCCTTGGGATGTAGTAATTTGTACAACCTGTAACTTCATTTCACTATATCAGTTTTATTTTCAAAAGGGGAATAGATGTGAGAGGGCCTTCATTGAGGCATTTCATCGAGCACCATGTGTGCACCAATAGACAAGTATAGAGACTAACTAATTGAGAGTATCAAACACTTCCATAGCTACAACTTGGATATGCATATACCATACAAAATGAGAAGGAACTTGAATATGTACTAAACTAATTGAAATTAATTACATTATTTGAATATTACATCTTGTTCAAATGCATCAAAATATACATATATTTGGGCATTTCTCATCTGATTTCACATCTACAGGACAAATTTCTCTTCAATGTAAACATATCAATAACCTATGCCCATTAAAGCAATTAAATCTGAACAAAAAAAAAATTGTTGCTTCATAAGTGAAAAACTTATGAAACAGAGCATGTCTTGTAGATACCCTTCTCAACTCGGATCTGTGTTTTGGGTCTGTATTTCACATCCTCAAAGTGTACTCTTCAAAGCTGCAGAATTTGAATTTGAGGGATCATTTATAGAATCAGCAAGTGTTGGGGCTGAATGTTTTGTACAAAGAGAAAGAGGAAATGGTAAAAATGGGGAAAGAGAGATAAAGGAGCCATGGCCTCACTGGGGGCTTTCATTTTCCAATTAAAAGACAACTCCTTTTTTTCTTTTTCCTTTCTAAATTACAAACAAAATAAAAATAAAGAAAATAAGGTTTACCTACAGTAGGAGGTAATTTTATGAGTTTATGATATCTTGGATAAATTTGTAAAGGTAAGTGGCATATTTGAGTTACTTAAAAGTTGCGTGGCAAAAGTGATAAAAATGCATACTTAATGTTTAGGCTCGATTTTGAGCCTAAGTATCGCTCCTTTTACTTAGAAATTATGGCTCGTTCCCTCCTCAATAATTGCCGCTTATCTGTTTTCCTTTAGTTTCATGCAGGATAGTTTGGGTCCGAGGCATTGGGAGTTGCTTGGTCGACGTCGTCGAGAACTCGGCTCGGGAATTCAAGGAAGCAACCCCGGGAATTTTCGGAGTGGCCCCCGTCCTGGAGATAAGGCAAAGAGGAGTCAAGGAAACCCAGGAGGTCATGGGCGTGACCCCCATTGGTAGCGCCCGTGACCAATTTCAGCAGAATTTCTCCCATTTGGCCAAGAGCGGTCACGGGCGTGACGATCCTTGGTAGCGCCCGTGACACAGCTGAAGGAATTCCTGAAGTCAAGGAAACCCAGGAGGTCACGGGCATGACGGCTTGTGGTAGCGCCCGTGACCCTAGCGAAGACTTCTTGTTCGAGATTTTGAAATCGCCTCGTCACGGGCGTGACGACCTGAGGTAGCGCCCGTGACGACCCTGTCCGGATGGAATTTTTAGGCCAAAACGACGCGTTTTAGTTATTTTTCTCCCAATGTATTTAAGCTCGGTCCAAAACTAAACCTAATCATCTTTTGCTCACTGTTCATCTTTGCTTTGAAGAGAGCTTAGCACTCTTCCCTAAGGGGATCTTCTCACTTTTAATCGCAAAAACTTGTCTTTCTTTGAGCTTTCTTGGTTTTGGATTATCACATTTTGAAGAAGTATTTATTGTGAAGAAGTATTTATTCAAGTTTTGGTGTTCTTTCATCCTTTTATTATTATCATCTTATTTTGGGTAAGTCTTCCTTTACTCTCTCTTAATCATTGTCTTAACTAGTGTTTGTGTTTATCTTGTTGTGTTCCCTCTTCTAGATATCATGCTTAGGGTTCCTATGTTAGGCTTGTTAGTTTTAATGCTTATCATCATGATTAGTGGCTAGTCTCTTTTGGGTTTAGGGGAAGGTTTAGCCTTTAATGGGTTCCCTTGTTTAGAGTTAGTTCTAGATAGAACACTAGGCCTTGTTTATGAAGTTTTCATTCGATGACTCCCTTGATTACGGGATTTAGTGTGGCGAAAGCCCACTAGACCTACCAAAACGTAGTCCTTTGGGGTATTCGAATGGATTCTTGAACTATTCCACTTGAGAAATGTGGAAGGGTTCGGGTAAGGAGATTTGCTTTTCAAACTCTCTAGGTGCATCCTTAAGAAATTATTGGACAAACCACGAGGGTTAAATTCGGGTATACCTCGAGAGAGGCCCCGAAGTGGCTCTACTTTTGCAATATCCTAACTTCTAGCTTGGCTTAGTGTCTTGTCCGGAATTGCTTTGTTTGAGGGAAACCATTAGGTGGTAAAAACCGACCCCTGAGCCTCTTTTTCTGTGTCTTTGTCTGATAATCTATCCTTGCCCCTTTTTTCCTTCTTTTTTTGTTTTTGTTACCTTAAACTAAGCCTTAGTAAAAAAAGTTTCGACAAAAAGACCTTGTTCCCTGTGGATACGATACAAAACCCGCATTGTACTGCGAGCTGAACAAAATGGCGCCGTTGCATTCTTCTTCTTCTAAGGGTCTACCTAGCCAACCTCAGCAAAACCCGAAAGGGCATATTAACGCCATCACTTTGAGGAGTGGTAAGGAGCTTGAGGGCCCAAAAACCGGGATTGATCAAGGAGTTGGAAATGAAGCTGAGGTAGAAGATTTAACCGTTGAGGAGGAGGGAGTTATTATTGAGGAGAAAAGTGAGAAAGTGGAGGAAACGGTCAAGGGAGACGAGCTGAAAATGAAAGGGAAAGCGGTTGAGAAGGAAGAGGAGCCGGTCATCCAACAAGTTAAGCCATATGTTCCGCCCCTCCCTTTTCCCCAACGCTTCGCCAAAGTGAAGGAAGATGCGAAGTTCGCTAAGTTCATGGAGATCCTCAAAACTCTCCACATCAACATTCCATTTCTGGAGGCGATTACGAATATGCCGTCCTATACTAAATTCCTCAAGGAGCTTCTCATCAACAAGAGGAGGATGGGGGAGAATGCGGTGGTCTCTTTGACTCAAGAGTGTAGTGCAATCATCGACAACAAGCACCCCCCCAAACTTTCGGATCCCGGAAGTTTCTCCATCCCTTGCTCCATAGGGGATGTGGTGATTAGCAAAGCCCTTTGTGACCTCGGTGCTAGCGTGAGTGTGATGCCACACTCGATTTATAAAAGATTGAAATGTCACGATCTCGTCCCCACTACTATTTCCCTCCAAATGGCCGATCGGTCTATTCGACGCCCGGTAGGAGTCCTTGAAGATGTCCCGGTGCAAGTGGGAAAATTCTATATTCCATGTGACTTCATCGTTTTGGATATGGCCGAAGATGCACAAATACCAATTATTTTGGGTCGGCCCTTCTTGGCAACCGCCGGAGCTATGATCGATGTGAAGAACGACAAGCTTTCTCTCCACATCGGAGATGAGAAGATAGAATTCAACCTTCAAGCTTCTATCGCCGCTCCATCGATTGAGGAGTCATGTTATCAAGTCGATATCATTGAAGAATTGGTTGATAAAAATCCCGGCTCCTTTATGGCCTTGGATGATCCTTTGGAGGATGCGTTGCTAGAGGCTTTCGAACGGGAGACTTTGGAGGGGGAAGTTGCATACTATGTGTCTATTCTCGATGAAGCTTCTGATTTCTATGGGCCATCCTTGGGAAGTGAATTCATAGCAAATGTTGAGGAACCCGAGCCAAAGGGGATCATGGGGAGAAAGATGCCGGATATTGAATTGAAGCCCTTGCCACCATCTTTAAGGTATGAATTCATCGGTCCCTCTGAGTCTTTTCCTGTGATTGTTAATGCTAATCTAAATGGCACTCAGCTTCAAAGTCTTCTCGATGTGCTTCGCAAGCACATCGGTGCCATTGGATATAGCATCGACGATCTCAAGGGAGTAAGTCCCTCTTTTTGTATGCATAGCATCGACCTTGAGACCGACCATAGACCCTCTAGGCAACCGCAAAGGCGGCTTAACCCTAATATACAATTGGTCGTTAAAAAGGAAGTAATGAAGTTGCTTGAGGTAGGAATCATCTACCCCATTGCAAACAGTGAGTGGGTGAGCCCCGTTCAGGTAGTGCCCAAGAAAGGGGGGATGACGGTGGTAAAAAATGAAAAAAATGAGCTAGTTTCCACTAGGACGGTCACGGGTTGGAGAACGTGCATAGACTATAGGTAATTGAACCACGCCACTAGGAAAGATCACTTCCCCTTGTCCTTCATCGATCAGATGCTAGAAAGACTGGCGAGGCACTCTTACTTCTGCTATTTGGATGGGTTTTCCGGTTTTTTCCAGATCCCGATCCATCCAAATGATCAGGAGAAGACTACCTTTACGTGCCCATATGGTACCTTCGCTTATCGAAGGATGCCGTTTGGGCTATGTAATGCCCCGGCTACTTTCCAGCGCTGTATGATGGCCATTTTCTCTGATTGCATCGAGAGTATCATGGAGGTTTTCATGGACGACTTCTCCGTCTATGGTAACACCTTTGAGGACTGTTTGAAAAACCTCGAGACGGTGTTATCGAAGTGCGAAGAAGTCGATCTTGTTCTCAACTGGGAGAAATGTCACTTCATGGTCCAAGAAGGGGTAGTTCTTGGCCATGTAGTGTCAGAACGGGGTATTGAGGTCGATCGGGCAAAGATCGAGGTCGTCGAGAAACTACCGCCCCCGTCTTCTGTAAAAGGGGTGAGAAGCTTCCTTGGACACGCGGGTTTTTACCGCCGCTTCATCAAGGACTTCTCGAAGGTAGCGAGGCCTTTGACTGAGCTCCTCGCCAAAGATACCCCCTTTTTGTTCTCTAACGAGTGTCTCGAGGCGTTTCAGAAGATCAAGCAGGCACTCGTCACGACACCTATCATTCAACCGCCCGATTGGAGTGTCCCGTTCGAGATTATGTGCGATGCAAGTGATTTTGCCGTCGGGGCGGTATTGGGTCAAAGGAAGGACAGATTGCCATACGTGATCCACTATGCTAGTAGGACCCTCGACAATGCCCAGCGGAACTACTCCACAACCGGGAAGGAGCTTTTAGCGGTGGTCTTTGCTATTGAGAAGTTCCGGCAATACTTATTATGTTCCAAAGTGGTGGTGTTCACCGACCACTCGGCCCTCAAATACCTATTGGAGAAGAAGAATGAGATTGGAAGTTGGAGACTTGTTGAGCAAGTTGAGCTAGTTGGGTTTCAAGAGCTTTTAGCGGTGGTCTTTGCTATTGAGAAGTTCCGGCAATACTTATTATGTTCCAAAGTGGTGGTGTTCACCGACCACTCGGCCCTCAAATACCTATTGGAGAAGAAGAATGAGATTGGAAGTTGGAGACTTGTTGAGCAAGTTGAGCTAGTTGGGTTTCAAGCATCCTTTGGCTGGCATGAATAGCCTCATTTTGTTTAAACTGGGCAGCATTGAAGGCCTCTTGATTCTTGAGATATCTTTGCATAAAGTCCATCTCTTGGCTCATTTGTGGAGGGGGTTGATAGGATTGAGGAGCTTGATGGTAGGCTTGGTGTTGGTATTGAGGGTTTTGCTGATGGGGGCGGTTTTGGTTTTGGTGTGGATGTGTTTGGGATTGGTTAGGGTAAGAAAAACCCGGAGGGACATAAGATGGGTTTCCTTGAGGGCGTACGGGTTCATTGTTGCGGTAGGAGAGGTTGTTCCGGTAAAGAGCATTCGCCTGCTCATTGGATACCAACTCCGTTTAGCACTCAAAATTTGCATGCCCTCCCCCACATACCTCACAACGCAAAACCGAGGTGGATGAAGGTGAAGGAATGGAAGATTGAACCTCCATAATCGGCTTGAGCTGTTGGGTTGTCTTCATTTCGGCCATGTCCTGAGAAAGTTGTTGCATTGTCTTCTGCATATCCTTGATAAGATACCCCAAGTTCTCACCGTCACCGCATCTTGTCACCTCCCTTGAATTCCTTCCCCAGTTGCAAGCATTTTCCGCCATTTGAGCCAAAAGAGCATCGGCTTGGACGGGTGTCTTGCTTAGAAAAAGGCCGCCCGAGGCGTTATCGATTTATTGCTTCGTATTCATCGAGAGACCCTCATAGAAGGTATGAAGAATAAGAGCGGCTGGAAGGTTATGGTGTGGGCATGCCCGTTGAAACCCCTTGTATCTCTCCCAAGCTTCGAATAAGGATTCACCCGGTTGTTGTCGAAAGTTCATGATCTCCGTTCGCAGGCGGGCCGTTTCCATGGGTGGGAAGAATCTTCTCAAGAACCCTTGACTTAGTGCATCCCATGTCCGAAAAGTGTTCGGATTACAGTTGTGTTAATTCCCGAGCCTTCCCGAGAGAAAACGGAAGAACTTAAGGTGGATGTATTCTTCCCAGATCTGCATTCGAATCATCCCACACCTCTCCAAGAAGTTGGAAATATGGTTAATGGGGTTTTCCGAGTCAAGCCCATGGAACTTGGATTGCTCAATAAGATGTAGGAAATTCGGCTTAACCTCGAAAACAGTCCCTTCGGGAAGGTCGGGTAGGACAATAGGAGAGCCTCCCGTACCCGTCAAAGGTGATGCAAATGACAGGAGGGTACGAGGTTCTGCCATAGCCTCTCGCTGTCGTCGTTCAAGAAGACGCCTACGGGCGTTCGCGGCGTTGTTGCGTCGTGCAGTCGCTTCGATTTCAGGATCAAAAGGTAAAAGAGGTCTTAGGTCTCTCCTGCGCATGCACTAAACAATAAAATAGCGTAAAAAGCCCCAAGGACTCTAGACTCGACTCAGCAAGGTAAAAACCTCTTAAACTAAACATATGTAGAGTAAGTTAAGACTAGAAGAGGCGCTTGTTCCCCGGCAACGGCGCCATTTTGTTCGTATTGCAATACAGTGCGGGTTTTAATTGTCGTATCCACAGGGAGTTGGGGTACTGAACCTAAAAGTCACTCGAACTCTCACCTACTAGGTTTAGATTTCATGTTCATTTGAAGGTTTTAGAAACTAAAAGAAGACATACTAAAAACCACAAAAAGGAAGAAAAAAAAAGGTTCGAGGGTTGGTCTTTCACCGCCTATCGATCACTCTAATCACGAGGAAGTCTCGGTCAGGACACTAAGCCAAGATAGAAGCTAGGTTATTGCAAGAAATAAGCCACTCCGGGGCCTCTCCCGAGGTATACCCGAATTTAGCCCCAAAGGTTTGTCCACTAAATGAATGAGGACTCGCCTAAAGGGCTTAAAATGCAAATCACCCTACCCGAACTTCTCCACTAAATGAATGAGGAGTTGTTCGGATATCCATCCAATCACCCTATAGATCGTGTTTAAGTAGGTTTAGCGGGCTTCCACTACTTACTAAACCCCACAATCAAAAGAGTTTTTGGATGAAAACCTCATAAAACATGGCCTAATGCCCTAACTAAGTCAAACCTTAGAAAAGAGATCTTATTAGGGATTAGAACCTTCCCCTAAGCCAAGGAAATTAGTCACTAAACATTTTATTTAACACCTAATTTAACTAATCAAAGACACATCTAACATCTAAAACCCTAACTCTAATAAAACTTTAGCCCTAAAAACTAAACCAATATAAAGAACCTAATAAACCTAACTCTAATCTGGCCCAAAAGAAACCCACATTGGCTCAAACACCTAACACAATCCTCAAACTAGCCCAAATACTATTGACTCTAAAACTGACCCAACTAACCTACTAATCTAACTTAAACAAAACAAAACAAAAGCTCATACAACTAACCCTAAAACTAACCCTAATTCTAACCTGACAAGCAAATCTACTGGCCCAACTTAATTAACTAAACTAATCAAATTAAAAGAACAAAATTAACCTAGTGCTAATGACCAAATGACTGACTCAAAGAGAAATAAGAAAAGAAGAAAGACCTCATATCTACTAGAAACAATCGAAAACAGGGGTAATAAAAATGAAGAAAACAGGGGAAATAAACTAAAGAAACCAGAGACAAAGAAACGAGCAGAAAAACAGAAAGAGGAAGAAGAATACCGAACAAACAGAGTCTACCAAAGCTGCAATCCAAAACAGAGAAATCGAGCATTAAATCATCATTGCCAAACAGAACAATCGAGCAAAACTAATTACATTCTAGATTCAAAACCTCTACCATTCAAGAACAAATCTAAAATACGATTAACCAAAGCAACGAAACAGAGATTCAAAGCAAGAAATAAATCTAAATCTAACCTAAAAACTATCCCTAAAGATGGATGGAGGCCTAGGGCATCACTTTCCCCAGAACCCACCATCCCCCTCTCAATCTGGCCTCCTCGTTTCTTCAGATCTAACCTCTTTTGAAGTAATTCGGTGAACAATGGCTAGCTCAAGTCGATCAAAGCGTCAACGACAAGCACCTTCCGGCCCCGGCTCTTCTTCCGGTAGGGGACCCCCACCGGCCCCTCAAGGTATGGCGCCTGCTATTCGTTCCGAGTCTGAGCCTTTGGTTGTTTTAGACCCTTCTAGGATTCAATTCCGTGCCGATTGGCACCGGGAGAAATATATTAAGTTCCGGACTAGGAAAATCTCCGTTCCATTCATCTACCACGAGGAGACTTGTAGGGAGATAAACCTGAAACCTAGTCTAGACCACCTCTTTGGAGTCCTAAGGTGGGAGACCTTCATAAAAATCAACACCAAAGTCTACGATCAGGTCGTCCTTGAGTTTTTAAGCTCATTACAAGTTGATCGACTAACTCGAAACGACGCACAATTGAGCTTCCAAATTAATGGGCGCCTCGTGCAACTAACGTTGGACGAGCTAAGTGCGAAGCTCCGCCTTCCTGTGGGTGGCATTCCCGCCGAGGAGATTAACAATTTCCCGACTAATAGGGCTATGAAGCTCTTAACTTGCCGGGCTAGGGCGAATGTCGCTGTCTTTGGTTCACGTCACCGCTACTTCGACCCCAAGCGCACCAAGGCCCGGGACTTCTGCAATCCCGTCATCCGATATCTACATCGCTTGATCACCAACTCGGTGGTCGGGCGCGACGAGGGGCGCAACAATGTCCGCAAAGCGGACCTATTCATTATTTTCAATGCCCTTCTCGGACGTCGGGTCAACACGGCCTCGGTAATCCTCCACCAATTCCATGAGATCTCCCGCGCGACCCGGAAGTACACCATCGGCATGGGTCATATCATTTCCTACATTGCGGACCGATGTGGCTTCGGGCCATACATGCGGAGGGTGAACCCGCATTTTGAGTGTCAGCCTTTGGACGGGGTTCGGCTCATTAACATGAAGATCTTCTCCCAAGACCGTCTCCTGATCAACTATGTGCACGGCACCAAGCCCCGCCGCCAAACTAACTTTGATTTTCGGCGAAGCGGGAACGCAGCTCGCTTTGATGTTAGGGACCGGAACACGTGGTCCTGCGAGCAGCGTAGCGATGCCATGCTCCAAGGCGACCCTCTCAATGCTGAGAGCGAACACGAGGGGAGCCCTCTTGGGAGCGAAGAGGAAGAAAGCGAAGAAGAAGAGGAAGAGAGCGAAGAGGAGGAGGGGGAAGCTGAGGGACATGCCCAGGCACCTTCCGGCATGGGTTCGGTGGACTTCTCAGCTATGTCCACCCAACTCAGCAACATCTACGCCGGGATCCAGGACATCCGCACCCTCCAACAACAGGACCACGCCATCTTGGAGAATCTCCAAGCCCGGGTGCAACAGCACGATGAGATCCTAAACGACCTCCGCTACGGTTATTATAGCGGAGGTGGCCAGCGCCCGCCCTATGGATGGTTCCCACCAGCAGGCTACTACCCTTCCGATCAACCCCCTCATGGGGGTTCCGGCAATCAATGATTGTAAGCATCCCCTTCCCCTAATCTCTTTAGTTGATTTTGCATGATAAGTAAGTGTGGGGGGGGGGGGGGAGTATTTGCTTTGCTCGGTTGGGTTTGGATCATGTTAACGGTTGTGTGCGTTCCCCTTTTTCCCCCTAGTGTTTAAGGTCTTGGTCAGCCGAGTTTATCATTTGCTTTGTGATTTTGCTGCGTAGTCCACACTTTCCCTAATGTGTGACTCTTGTGAGGCTCTTTTTCCCGGTTTTTGCTCAACAACATCGAGCATTAAGCCGGTCGTATCCCTGGCTATGTACATGTTGTAAATATTTGCCCGTTTTTCTTTTCTTTGAGTTTTTGTTGTTTTTATTCATGCATGCCGTTTTATTTTTCCCTAACCATTTCTATGTCCCCCGCTGGTTCGGTGTTCACTTATGCACTCAAGACACCTCTCGGTAAGCCCGTTCCACTTCTCTTTCTTTTTCTTTTCTTCCTTGTTTTCTGCTGCATGCATGTTTGTTTTTCTTTTTGGTGGCGCGCTCCTAGTATGCTACTTGTTGGGACTTTTGTTGTTGGAGCCGTGTGGGCTCGGGGCGCCACCCCCTTTCCTTTGTGTTCTTCGTTTGACTTTTTACTTTTCTCGCTAGGTGTTTGTTTATATGTTTTTCTACCCTTCATGAGACACCCTCTCACAATGAGGACATTGTGAGGCTTTAAGTGTGGGGGGGAGATATTCTGTTTCAAGGGTAGATCACCTAGCCTTTTTGTTTTTATTTATTTTTTTTTTTAGCTTTGGCCTAAAATTTGAAAAATTTTAAAAATTTTCACAATCTTCACAGTTGTGTGTGAAAGAGTAAAAAGGGGAGAATTCTTGTGAAAAACCCAAAAGTTTCTTTCTTTTCTTTTTGAAGATGTTTCCATTCACAGTTATGTAGATAGTTTTCTAATTTGCTGATTCGGTTAGCTGGAAGCGGCCGGTATGAATAAATAGAGACCTTAGGAAGGATTCTCGCCATGACTTATCTCTTTTAGACCTCTACATAGAATGGGAAAGCAGAATCCTCAATTCTTACACGCTTTGACTGAGATTTCTTACCTAAGTTGGACGGTTTTGGTTGTTCAAATGCTTAAGCTCTTAATTAAAACATTAATAAATTACTGTCGGGCCTACCGTCATGGGTTGGTTTGGGTGGATCGGCACCCTATGCCCCTTAAGTGCAATGTCTCACGTATGGAGAAACCCAGCAGGGAGGGTAGCCCTTTGCGAAGGCCGGTGCTTAAATCCCGCAAAACCCGACGCAACCACTCTAAAAGATACAAAGCGGTTGAGTGGAAAGAAAAGAGTGTAGTTTTTGCAAGAAAGAAAAGAGAGGTTGAAAGGAAAACCAAGAGTGAATTAGGATAGATAATCCCGAGCTTGAGCATGAGAACAACTCTGATTGTCTGGCTTAGGATAGGAAGGACCAGTTAGAGCCCACTTGCACATATGCACGAGGTGTTTTGCTCATCAGGAAGTGTTTTGGTTCAAAATCTCGAAGATTGGCAATCTTCCAACCTTCGTGTCTTAATTAGTTTATACTTGCTTCTTCCAGTCGATTGTTGAGGCGGGTTGGGGAACTAGGTGCATGATTGGGGACGGGAGTATTTTCTTTGCTTTTGTTTTGCCTTGTTTTGTTTTTCGGTTTTCACTTCTTTTTCTTCCCCTTTTTCCTCTTTCTTGGACTTTTGTGGGTACAGTCGCTACAAACCCTCACGAGACCTACCTCGTCCACCCGGGCTGCCGGGGGGTTCAAAGGGCTTGGTGCATACGCTAAATGCACCCGTTGTCTCCCGCGAAAGCGGAGTTTGTGTTTTAGTTTCGGGTAGTTTTTGTGTAGTTTGGCTCGGGACGAGCAAAGCCCTAAGTGTGGGGGGGTGTTTAGGCTCGATTTTGAGCCTAAGTATCGCTCCTTTTACTTAGAAATTATGGCTCGTTCCCTCCTCAATAATTGCCGCTTATCTGTTTTCCTTTAGTTTCATGCAGGATAGTTTGGGTCCGAGGCATTGGGAGTTGCTTGGTCGACGTCGTCGAGAACCCGGCTCGGGAATTCAAGGAAGCAACCCCGGGAATTTTCGGAGTGGCCCCCGTCCTGGAGATAAGGCAAAGAGGAGTCAAGGAAACCCAGGAGGTCATGGGCGTGACCCCCATTGGTAGCGCCCGTGACCAATTTCAGCAGAATTTCTCCCATTTTGCCAAGAGCGGTCACGGGCGTGACGATCCTTGGTAGCGCCCGTGACACAGCTGAAGGAATTCCTGAAGTCAAGGAAACCCAGGAGGTCACGCATGACGTTGTGTAGCGCGTGACCCTAGCGAAGACTTCTTGTTCGAGATTTTGAAATCGCCTCGCACGGGCGTGACGACCTGAGGTAGCGCCCGTGATGACCCTGTCCGGATGGAATTTTTAGGCCAAAACGACGCGTTTTAGTTATTTTTCTCCCAATGTATTTAAGCTCGGTCCAAAACTAAACCTAATCATCTTTTGCTCACTGTTCATCTTTGCTTTGAAGAGAGCTTAGCACTCTTCCCTTAGGGGATCTTCTCACTTTTAATCACAAAAACTTGTCTTTCTTTGAGCTTTCTTGGTTTTGGATTATCACATTTTGAAGAAGTATTTATTGTGAAGAAGTATTTATTCAAGTTTTGGTGTTCTTTCATCCTTTTATTATTATCATCTTATTTTGGGTAAGTCTTCATTTACTCTCTCTTAGTCATTGTCTTAACTAGTGTTTGTGTTTAATCTTGTTGTGTTCCCTCTTCTAGATATCATGCTTAGGGTTCCTATGTTAGGCTTGTTAGTTTTAATGCTTATCATCATGATTAGTGGCTAGTCTCTTTTGGGTTTAGGGGAAGGTTTAGCCTTTAATGGGTTCCCTTGTTTAGAGTTAGTTCTAGATAGAACACTAGGCCTTGTTTATGAAGTTTTCATTCAATGACTCCCTTGATTACGGGATTTAGTGTGGCGAAAGCCCACTAGACCTACCAAAACGTAGTCCTTTGGGGTATTCGAATGGATTCTTGAACTATTCCACTTGAGAAATGTGGAAGGGTTCGGGTAAGGAGATTTGCTTTTCAAAGTCTCTAGGTGCATCCTTAAGAAATTATTGGACAAACCACGATGGTTAAATTCGGGTATACCTCGAGAGAGGCCCTGAAGTGGCTCTACTTTTGCAATATCCTAACTTCTAGCTTGGCTTAGTGTCTTGTCCGGAATTGCTTTGTTTGAGGGAAACCATTAGGTGGTAAAAACCGACCCCTGAGCCCTTTTTTCTGTGTCTTTGTCTGATAATCTATCCTTGCCCCCTTTTCCCTTCTTTTTTTGTTTTTTTTACCTTAAACTAAGCCTTAGTAAAGAAAGTTTCGACAAAAAGACCTTGTTCCCTGTGGATACGATACAAAACCCGCATTGTACTGCAAGTTGAACACTTAAGTGGCACACAGTTTATTTATCTCGAGCCAATCATACCTCTATACAGATTTTCCGAGACCGGTTTACCTGTGAGCTCTGAATCAAGCTTGAGAGTTGAGGACATCGGGGTTGATGAATGCTTGAGGTGGTCAAGCTGATACTTCTTGAGGAGCTCCGAAATGTATTTGCTTTGGTTCAGAAAGATGTCGTCTTGTGATTGTTTGATTTGTAGACCAAGGAAGAATGTTAATTCTCCTACGAAGCTCATTTCGAATTCAGCACTCATGAGGTGAGAAAATTCTTCAACCAGAGAAGAATGTGAGGCACCAAAGATGATGTCATCAACATAAATTTGTGCGATGATGAATTCTCCATTCTTTTCTTTGATGAAGAGAGTCTTGTCTAGTTTGCCTCCTTTGAAATCATTCTGAAGGAGGAACTCGCTGAGGCGTTCATACCAAGCTCTTGGAGCTTGCTTCAGGCTATAGAGGGCCTTATGTAGGCGAAAGACATGATCCTGATGTGTGATGTCCTCAAAGCTTGGTGGTTGCTCAACGTAGACTTCTTTAACGAGGTCGCCATTAAGAAAGGCGTTTTTAACATCCATTTGGTGTAACTTGATGTTTTTGGATGATGCAAAAGCGAGGAGGATCCTGATGGCCTCCAAACGAGCAATTAGAGCAAAGGTTTCATCATAGTCGATGCCTTATTCTTGGTTGTACCCTTTAGCTACCAATCTGGCTTTGTTTCTAGTGATAACACTTGTTTCATCTAGCTTGTTACGGAAGACCCATTTGACACCAATGACTGGATGATGATGAGGTCTGGGAACTAAGGACCACACTTCGCTTCGTTCGAACTGATTCAGTTCCTCTTGCATTGCATTGATCCAGCTTGGATCCAGTAAGGCCTCATTATGATGCTTTGGCTCAATCTGTGAGACAAAGGCGTTAAAGGCACAAAAATTTCTTAATGAGGATCTAGTTCGAATACCTGTGGTGATATCTGTGAGGAGATTATCAGCTGGATGAGCCGCCTTAAACTTGTAGGTGATCTCCAGTTCTGCGGAGGCCTGAGGTGAGGGCTCTTGAGATGATGAGGTCTGAGCAGAGGCTGTGTCCTCAGGAGGGTCTTGAGGTACATCATTTGAGGTAGGTGCAGGAAGGAGCCTGGGAGGAGGCTCATCTTCACTGCCAGCCTCATGAGGTGGCACAGTGGTTTGTCCCACAGATGAGGCCTCATCAAATATGACATGTATACTTTCTTCTACTGATCTTGAAGATTTGAAGTAAACTCTGTAAGCTTTGCTTGTAGAAGAATATCCAACAAAAATCCTTCTTCACTTCGAGCATCAAACTTGCTGATTGGTCTTTTCCCATTGATATGGACAAAGCATTTGCATCCAAGTACTTTGAGGTGACCAATGTTAGGTGTCTTTCCTTTGAATAATTCATATGGGGTCTTTTTCAGAATAGATCGGATAGTGCACCGATTTAAAATGTAGTTTGATGCATTGATGATCTCTGCCCATAGGAATTTTGGGAGGTTGTTGTCGTAGATAATTGTTCTTGTCATATCCTCTAAGGTACGATTCTTTCTTTCAACAACTCCATTTTATTGAGGAGTTCTTGGAGCAGAAAAATTATGGGTTATCCCCATTTCGGCACAGAGTGCTCCAAACATGTCTTTGTTGTCGAACTCCTTTCAATGATCAGTCCTTATAGCTTTGACAGAATCTCCTGTGAGGACCTTGAGTTTCTTGTAGAGTTTTGAGAAGTGTTCAAATGCTTCTGTTTTACTTTTCAAAAAGAACACCCACGTAAATCTTGAAAAATCATCTATTACAACAAAGATATATGAACTTCCTCCAAGACTTTTGTAGCGAATGGGGCCACAGAGGTCCATGTGAAGGAGGTCAAGGCATTTTGAGTGGTCACAGACTTGATAAGTTTGAAGGAGGTTCTGGTCTGCTTACCTTTGGCACATGCATCACAAACCCGATCTTTCTCATATTTATGAGGCGGGAGACCTCGGACTAGGTCTGACTTATGCAACTTTTGTAATGTTTTCATGCTAACATGGCCTAGGCGGCGGTCCCACAACCATGTTTCCTCAGTTCCAACCTTAAGGCAGGCGAGGTCCTCAAGAGACTCACTTAGATCTATAACATAAACATTGTTCAGACGATGACCATGCAATATGACTTGATGCGACTCTGAAGACACTACACTTGCATTTTTATCAAAACTGACTCTATTACCTTTATCACAAAACTGAGATATACTAAAGAAATTATACTCTAGACCCTCTACTAGATATACATCATGCAAAGAATTGTTGAGGTCCTTACCGACCTTCCCAATGTCGAGGATCTTGCCTTGGCTTTTGTCTCCAAATGAAACTTTCCCGGTTTTGCTGGTTTTCAACTCGCAAAACTTGGTTGGATCTCCGGTCATGTGACGAGAGCAACTGCTGTCCAAATACCATAGGTCGCTGTGAGTTTTGAGGCACGCCTGCATCAGAGGACATTATACCTTTCTTGGATTTTGACAGACAAGTTGCAACATTAAGTTTGGGGATCCATATATCACCAACTTGAAAGAACCTTGAGGATGTAGGTGAATTAGGAGAGGTGGCTCGAGAGGTCCTTTGTGCATGAGAGGTCTTTTAAGGGAAACTTGAAGTCTTTGGTGATCTGTGATGGTTGTCTCGAGAGGTCTTTTGAGCAAAAGCTTTAGGGCAGTTTTTGTGATGCTGCTTTCTGTGAGGAGTCAGTTTAGGAGTAGAGAGAAGAGGTCCTCTTGGAGGCTGATTTGTGGGGTATTTAGTCCGAGGTTGAAAGGGAGGAGTTGTGAAAGCCAATTTATTGTTGTAGGGATGAGAGGCGGTGACTGCCTCATTAGATAATTAAGTGATGGTTTTGTAGCAGTATTTGACCTCAAGAGATAGTCTATTGTTTTCTGTAAAAAGGAGGTCATTTTGAGAATTTAGGTTATCTTTGACCTCACTGAGACTTTGAACATGCTTGGTGAGATACTTGATCCTTTCTATCAGAGACTTGGAATATTTAAACAGATGTAGACATTTATGAGCAAGATGTAAAGGTGAGAGATTGAGGAGGCCATCAATGTTTACCTCATCTTGTGGTGAGGACATTTCCGGTTCCTCATTCAGTTGGGTCATTAGACAGACATTTGCAACCTCATCAACATCACTATTGTCCTCACTTGAGTCACTGTAACTCCAAGTTGCAAGCATTGCCCTACGTGGCTGTTGTCTGGGCCTCATGTTCCTTCTCTCCTTGTTTTTCCTTGTGTAAGGACAGTCTTTGACCAAGTGGTCTGTGCTGCCACAACCATAGCAAGTAAAAGGGTCTGATTCTTCCTTCATAGGAGCCTTACCTTTTGGTTTTCTGTACTGTCCATCCTTGAGGTAGCCTCGAAAGGTCGGATTTTTCTTGTACAGTTTTCTGAACCCTCTTACCAGCGTAGCCATGGTTTCTTCTTCATCCTCATCTGATTCATCATCAGATTCTCGGGTTGCTTTGAGGGCAGATCCTTTAGGCTCTGTGAGGTCGCTTAATTGGATCTCATGGGCCAATAGTTTCCCAAAGAGTTCTTCTAGTTTGAGGACCTTCAGATTTTGTGCTTCCCCAATGGCAGTGACTTTTGGGCCCCACTTTCTTCGTGGCAGGCATCTGAGGACTTTTCTGACTTGTTCCTCATTGGAGTAGTTTTTGCCAAGTGACTTGAGGTGGTTAGCAATGCTACTAAATCTCTTGTACATCTCTTCAGTTGACTCATTCTCTTCCATTTTGAAGCCTTCATATTTCTGAACAAGGATGTCCAGTTTGATGTCTTTAACTTGGCTTGTACCCTCATATGAGGTTACTAGGTATTCCCAAAACTGTTTGGCACTTTCGCAATTAGAGACACGTTCAAAGTTATTTGGATTCAAACTGCAATATAATAGATTTAAAGCACGAATATTTTTCCCAAGGTTGTGAGTTCTTCGGCTGTCATGTCAGCTCTTTCTTTTGGGACATCTTGATTTGCAGTATTCTTCTTTGTGGGAATAGGGAAATCTCCTTCAGTGACTACAGTCCAGAGGTCCTCATCTTGATCTCTGAGGAAAATTTCCATCTGCCTCTTCCACATCATGTAGTTTTCACCCGTAAGGAGGGGCACTCTTGTCCATGAGCGTCCCTGGGGAGCTTCGGTTGTGTTGAGGTCGGCCATGATCTTTACCACGAGTTGTTAGACTCTTTAGGTCTGTGGACCCGCTCTGATACCAATTGAAATAACCGTAGAGGGGGGTGATTAGGGTTATTAGGATAATTCTGCACTTTTGATCAACACAACCAAGTTAGTAGCACTTTCATATGAAAAATAACTTCTTTATTGAATGATTTAAAGTGCTAAAAATAAGGAGGTTACAACTCAACTCAACAGAGAACTTTTGAGGTCCTCAATTGGCCTACTAGAACAGAAGACTCGGCAAATGTCTTCTGGATCAGAGGCCTCACAGTGGAGGCGATTACAACCAGTGACCTCACTTAGCAGAGAGACACTTATCTAGCTTCAAACTCACAACCTTAGAGGTCCTCACTAGTTTGACCACTAGTTACACAAAAACTCACCACTACAAAAATGGTTACACTCAGAATATTCACTCAATATTCCTACACTCGGAACTTTCTTTCACAAAGTTCCTATAACTGATTTTCTTTCTTGATTCTTCAATGACTTCATTTCTTTCCTTTGCACTTGATTCTTTCCAGCCTGCGTTGATTCTAGTTTGGTAACTATCTTCAAAGGCTGGATCTGGGTTTTTGAATGCAACGGTAAGCAAGGATTTGTTTCCTTTTCTGAGATGATCTTCTATCTTCCACGAAAGCTCTTTTCCTTGCTATATTCTCTTTCCTTTTCGTTTGATATCTGAAAAAGGAAATGAAGACTGTTACAAATATATCTCATAATAGAGGGAAGGCATAAGATTAGGATATAATTGATACTTCCCTGAAATTGCTTGGTCGATCTTTCAAACAAAATAAGCCTGTGCTGATGTCGAATGTCCTCTTCGTCGGTCATGCTGAGGTCCTGATATCAGCTGAGATTCTTCAGTTTCCTACATCGAAACCGAATTCCTTCTGGTTAAAGAATCTCTTTCTGGTTGCTCTGGAACATTTAGGAGATCCCTAGAAGAAATACGAGGTTCTACTTCTGAAGCTAGGCAACATGTTATTGGGTGGTGGTCCCACTTATGAGGTCAAATCAATACGTTCTATAAAAAAATATTTAAATATTAATCTCATTGATCAGTAAAGAGCTCTTGCCTCTTCAAATTCAACGGTACGTGGCACATACACTAGCACCTACCTTTGTTTTTTTCAAATTTAGTATAATTTTGAATGAAAAACTAAATTGTATATTTATAAAAATAAGTGTAATAATGTATGTATTGGACACTCCTAATATAAAGATCTAGATCCGCCACTGTCGATCTCGTAAAATCCGATGGTCATGAAGATTGTACTATTGTTATAATCATTTTGTTGTTCTCTGTTTTTTATTTTTTGATGTTTTTATCTCCCTAATTAGCCACTTTTCTGGTGCACTCTCTACTAATCCAATTCAAATGGACTAAATAATGCTTCATTAAAGTGGTACCAAATAATACACAAGCCTGACGGTTGAAACATAAATTTTCCATAATTTATAAGCTACTGCTACCCCCTTTCGTTAATTTTTGTCGCTTCTTATAATTTTTCACGGTTTTAAATGCAAGAGTAATTTGATTATTGATTTCTAACAATATACTTTCTAGAAAAAAAAATTATAGAATTGTATATTTACGAGAGTATTTTTTACTATAAATCTAGCAATAATAATTTCATACAATGGATCATTAGACATATTAAAAATTTGCAAATAAAGTTTATCACAATTAACTACACAATTTCTAGACGGAAAATATTAAATAATTGAATGAGCTAGCACTAAATAGAGTGATTAAATTGAGTTTTAATGGTGGCCAAGAATAGGTCCTGCAGTCCTGCCATCGAGCACCTAGCTTAGTCCCTTGATCCATATAAATGACTCATTATCAACCAGTCAAACTCACTAGTTAGGAAGACAGCAACTGTTGGCTTAACCATCTCTTGGGCTCGGTAGCATCAACCTTCCTCCGTCTATCACATCGCCAGCGGTCCATCAATATCGCTTTGTAGCTGCTACCAGAGCAGTTCTCATGAGAATAGTCTACTTGTATTCCTTCACTGAGATCAGTGTAAAGGATAGAAGGTTTAGATATAAAAGTTGTACAGTTTAGTGAACAAAGGGGCTTCATATTGTGGGCAGGAGACATAAGTAATTTAATGTATGAGTTTCAGAAGTGGCAAGAAGCAGATTACCCAAACCCACATGTATTGAAGATATGTACATTGCCAAGATAAATGATAGTCATCTAATATTGACCTGCTCTTTAATAAGATGATTATGTGACAATGCAAAGACCACGTGAATAATTGGGCAAAGTGATAGAAACTAAGGGGGGTGGATAAGGATCATCATTAATAATTAAATATGATCTCATGGTTTAAGGATTGAAATTCAGTCCAGGGTTGTTCATGGATCACTTAGTTGATTTGATCATAATTTGGATCGATTAATCAAATATTTGGATAATTGAAATTATGATCTATATCTGATTCGAAGGTTTCAGTTAATCGAATTACCGGATAATAAAATTTTCCATCTATATCTAATTCTAAAGTTCTGCTTAACTAACTTTAATTTTGTTTGCATAACCGTATATCCACATATTATAAAACACATGATACAGTACTTCCTGCCTTCACGGGCTCAAAGTTATAACATCATAAATCGGTAATACATTTTCGAGCTATTCGATACTACGTTACCACAAAACAACAACATTTCATGGGTTCAAAGTTGTACACTTGTACATTAATTATTTTCAGAATTTTGAATAACTGATATGGTATCTCAAATTTTAACCACCGACCCATATTTGACCGGTGATTTGAAAATAACTTATCTATGCCCTAACTTTAAAAAAAAACATATCCATTAACTATCTTTTTTGGATCAAATTATCGAATTTCAATAGATGCTTTTTGCATTTTGCTTTTACTTCCTTTTTAGGCATGTTAAAAGCTACCCAAACTTCACCAATCATCTCAAATATAGTACTTTCTCTTGCGAAGCTGATTCAAGAGCTTCATCGAAGCCATTTTAGACCACAAATCGACCAACCATCACAAGCTAACAAAGGGCCACAATTAATTGTGTTTGAATTTTGATCTACCATATGCTTTATGCTTTCATATTTTAATGTAAGCTTTTTACTTTATTGTTTAGCACCAGTAGGGCTGGAAAAAAAGTTCTAGGTCTGGGTAGTACATGGTCCGGTCAAATCGGTCATTCAGTTTAAAATTATTACCCGAATACTATTACGTAAGCAATTCGGACATTGAGACCATGCTCGGACTCCGACCCAGATGTTCGATGTCCGGACCCTGATATCTGATGTCCGAGTTGTATATAAAGGCAAGCTCATACTTTTGTTGTTGGAATGACCGATCAATGTCCGATTGTTCGATGTCTGAATTGACCGATGTCTGGATTATACATAAAGGTAATTAAAGTCAACCCAAGTTCGCTAACAAACTTGGTCTAGACATCGTTTGAAACGACCGAACGTACCTGGATTATCTCCCAAAATTCGAACAACGCGCGTGAACCTGGTTTTCATTACTAGGACCGACCCAATTTTAAATCGGACAACTCCCAGTTGCCTTCCTTTTGTCGTTGTTGCTATTGTTAGACCCCACCACCACCACCACCTCTTCTGCTGGACTCCGGCAACCACCAAGGACCACTGCTAGCAACACCAACGTGAACCACCACCACAACCATCAGTACACCCCTCTTCTTCTCATGAATCCCTCTCTCTATCTTCCTCTCGTTTGCGCCACTGCAACCCAACACCACCAGTTGCCGCCACCTCCGAGCACCCTCGACCCCTCTGCCGCCGTCACAGTCCCCACCATCCACTGCAGTAACTCCTCTTTGTAGTATAACCCTCGAAACCCTAGCCCTATTATTCTAACTTTTTAATTTTCATGCATATTGTATTTCATGATTATATTTTGTGTTTTAAGATGTGAAATCTAATTTCAAAATTACGGTTTTATTTTTGATGTTGGTTAGTATTAGATTTTTGAGAAAATTTTGGTTTTTGTATTAGTTTTGATAGTTAAATTGAGTTATTATCGTTTTTTTTTTGGCAATGGAGGCAGAGTAAAGAAAATAAACTACATTGCTTTGGAAGGGCTCGTCTCGTGGCTCTTATGGCCAGAGCATATGCTTCCATACATTTAATTGATTGTTGGTTCTTAACACTAAAAATCATAGAAGACAAATTAACATAAAAATACTCTTTCATACTAGACTTGCGGGTTTGAACTTCTTGTTGACATGGAACTGGTACTCAGCCACTATCTTCAAATTAGCCTTCCGATTTCTACTTCTCAAGTCATGCCGGTGAACGTGTGTGTATCCCATCCCGAACCTCTTCCACTTAAAAATCTTCTTGCCCTCCTACAAATGCGAGTAGGTAGATCCTTTCCTAGGCTTGTTGCGGTTGTGCACCGTCCTACCAGGTTTCCTGCACCAAAGGTTAGTCTTATCTTAAAGCAAAGTCCTGCCACTTTTGCGAATTCTTGGTAAAGGCCTATGCTTGTAGAGGCTCTTGTTCAGCATCAGAGCATTTTTGCACCCTATTGCAAACTCTGGAGCGCCGGGACTTGTTATGACAATCCTGCTTTCATCCATGGCACACTCTTCCTCCACATTGTCTAGATGTTCGACTACACTGGGCTTGGCATTGCTCTGTGATGGTGGTATTTCCGTTTTTGCATTGATTTTAAATTTCATATAAGATAGACTGAAAGGGTCAAAAACTTCGAAGTGATTTCCTTTGAGCAGTCATTCATATGCTTCTACGTTCAAGGACAAGATCTGACCATCCTGTCGCTTAGAAAACGTGAGCATTGACTTGAATTGTTTTTTGACGCCTTCCGAGGAAGGGGCGTCTGCCGGAGATTTCGTAGAGCTACAATTAGCCCTATCCTCCACGCTTGTCATGGGAGTTTGAAAGGCAACTGTAGAACAGTTGCGTGACTTAGTGGGACCTGTAGGTCCCCGGGTAGTGTATTTGTTGGCCACCCCTTCTCCTACACGAATCTCTTCTCTTCTCTCCTTTCTTCTTCTTGGAACCTTAACCGACTGCACCCCAGCAGCCTTTGAGCCTACATCTATCTCATCTTCTTCATCTATCTCATCTCATCTCTCTTTTTCTTGAAACTGAACAACCTCGTCGACTTCCATAGAGTCGAGAGTCCCCTTGGTACTGGGACCCTTGAACAAGCTTCTTGGGCATTGAACACTCTCCTCCTTGTCACACTTGTGGTTATTCTTAAAGAAAAACCCTTCCTTGTCTTCCTCATTTCTTTTCCCTCCCTCCTTAGAAGTTCCCTCCATCTCCATATTTGTTTTTGACGACTTCCTATGCAAGTCTGCCTTGACCCTGTTAAGCTCCTTGAGCACTTCTTTATTTTTTGGGTCTAACTCCTTTGCCCGTTCCAGATTTTTAATAGTTTCTTCCCTACGATCGAGATTCACTAAGGCTATAGCTCTTCGAAACAAGGCCTTAACATTCAAAGGATCAAAATCAAGGGCATTTTGACAGAACGTGAGGGTTTGATTGAACTATCCTAACTTTAGACTACAGGTGGCGAGATTCAGGCTGAGCGAGGTACCCACTTCCACCATCAAGCTAACATCATCTTCACACAAAGACTCACCTGTCCCAAGGAATTGAAAGGCTGCATCATAAGCCAAAGTTGCTTCCTCGAACTCCTTTTTCCTAAACAACTTAATTGTTTCCTTCTTCTTTAAACTCAATTGCTTTGAAAATGGCGTGTCTAGGATACGGCAAAGAAGCCACAATTTTAAGGATTTCCTCATCAATTTCATCCGCCATATTGGTAGATACACACAAGGCTAACTATTTATGATCTTATGTGACAGGATACCAGGGCTGGACTACCAATTGAAAGTCAATCACTTAAGAAGACAAGTGGGTAAATCAGCTCCTACCCACAACTACCATAACCAAGGAAACACCCAAAGGTACTAATAGCAAAACCTCAAATCTACTAAACTGACAAACCGAGCAGCAAAAGGAAAAAGAGTACCAAACACACCGAACAACCTCTTTAGTTCCCGACAATGGCTCCTAACACCCGTGTGCAGCTCCGTCAAGAAACTCAGAGACCCCCCTGATGACTGATGGCTAAACCCACAATAATCTTCGATTGGGACAGTTTGCCACCTGGATTCGTGTTTAATTGATTCCGCACAATCGTCCCTGCCCACCACAGACGACCTCGACCACCACTATGTGAGCTCTTCGACCAATGCTTGTCGGCACCGAAAAGCAGAGCCAGAGCCGAAGACGATGGTATTCAGATGTCAGTACAGCGGAGGCGGCACAGAGAAAGTGCCGGCGTCGGCCCTTTAGACCTCCACACACACACCAGGACACACCAATAGAAACATCCTAAAACACACTCGAGAAACTGGCTAGCACCGAAATTGAACGACAAAGAAGGACAGATCGGACGACGGCGGTGCCGGCGGCGGCCGAAACCGGCCGTCACCGGCACCGGTGGTGGCTAATAATGACACAGCGTTAAGGTTGTTGAGGGGTTAGAGAGAGAAAGTGTTGGTAGGTTATTACTTAAGATTGTTAGTTATTATCGTTAATTACGCACCAAGTTTACGTAAAAAGTTTAATTTTTAGTTGTTTTTAATTGTGTATCAAAAACCCTTGTTGTGTTATTATATTATTACTAGGCCTCAATCCGTGCGATGCACGGAATAAAATAAATTAGTTACTTTTAAAATTATATAAATGTCATGGATAAAATAATTATTTAAAATTTTGAAAGAATTAAATGATGACTGTAAATATAATTTTAAAAAATTAAAACATTATTATATTATTAAATGAAAAGACATTATTCTTATAAAATGATTTTGAAAAAGTAAATTTAAAATTTTAATCTAAGTACAAATTAAAAGCAACACAATATAGAGAATATATTAAAAGAGAACGTTTTCAATATTATATTTATATAGATTCACTTTCATAATTTAAAATTTTCACAATTTAAATTGTTGTATATATTTTAACGGAAAGAGAGCTCCTCACTTAATCAATCATACACTGATAAGTAATTAATTGTGTATTAAAAAAAGGTTTAGTATTTATTAGTTACGCCAGTAAATATAAATCACCTTTTAATCAATGGTTGCCCATCAGATATATTTTATACAGCCATCGCCCATCAGATATATTTCATACATGTGCGATTCACAGTATATGATAAGTAGACATTTCCCTAAAAAGAAAATAAAAAACAAAACTATTAATAAAGGAAGACAATTCTTGAGGATTAGGACATTTCTTGATTGATCTAAGCTCTTCTTTGGAAGTGATCCATATACCATTTGGCATTCTAAGAAGCTAAGGGATTGCAATGGGGAAAAAGAATAATTCTAAAGTACAATTAGTCAAAGAAAAAAATATAGAACCAGATATCAAATATGAATCGAAGCAATATAACAATAATAAATAAAATTAAATACTATATCACTCCTTGTCCTCTACTACTCAACATGATGTTAATAACTTCTTCCATCCCTTTAGCTCTTTCTCTGTGCCTATCATAAAATAGAGTCACAAATAATTTAGCATTAGGCAAATGTTGTAAACCTCGTATAATCACGTTCGAATTTAAGCTGTGCAAGGAGTTGAAACTCATAAAAGAACTATAAGACAATGGGGATGTGTATTTTAGGTACAAATGACTCACACAATTTGTATAACTAGAAAACCAAACAAAAATTAAGACCTATTTAGAAGAAGTCAGTGAAGATCAGGATCCTCATTTAATTTACTATAGAGCCCCATGTCAATTCCATTCCACAGTCCAATTTTACCAATACCACCCCAATGGAAAATAAAGAAGTTGGATAACCATAATAGCAAAGTAACATGGGTAGGCGAAGCAAACATAAAACAAAACTATAACTTGAAACAATACTGAAATTGTACCTGACGTCCATTGATTGAATCCTTGCATTTCTGAATCATTGTTCAAGTCTCTGTAAAATATTTCATGTCAATAAAATATTAAGTAATCTCACTGAAAAATAGCATAGAAAATAAACTTGAATAGCATATTTGAGCAAACAGAGAGCAAAAGCATACTTTATGAGTACTCCTATATCAAAATATGCAACCAAGAAGCCAGAAGTTGAAATTGAAAACCTTTACTCACCAAACGGACCATAACAATGAGCATAAATGCCAAAAAACAAATTTAAATCAAATGAAAATAATAAAAATCGTGCTAACCACCCTTGCTCCTCATCTTGGTTCAAGCAAGTTTTGTCCCAAGTACCCCACCCAAAACAATTAGAATTTTCAAAGAGATAAATCCAACCCAAATAGCAAATTGAGTAGGGAAAAAATCTTTAAAAACTGGAAAATTCCTAACGGTATGTGAAGAATTTTTAACATCGAAACTTGATTATAACAAATGTGAACTAAAAATGAACCCAAAAACAAATTATATGTCTGGAGAAGAAGATGATTTAGCAACAAAATGAAAAAAGTAAACAAAATACAAAAAGAAAACCAAAAACCCTAACCTTTGTACAAACTCGTTGAAAAAAATTTGTATTACCTTTGGACTATCTACACCCTCAACCATGGCAAGATGCGGGACTGAAGCTGCATGATTGAAACAAACAATTTTCGGGACTGAAGCTGCATGATTGAAACAAACAATTTTAATTAAAATTGTACAAACTCGTTGCAATCAAAATTGTGAGCAAAAGTAGCAAAGTAAAGAAGGGAACATATATAGGTCAGAAGGTTGCAGTGAATTATACATTAAAGATGACTTACAGAGAAGGGGTTTGACTTTGTTGGGGAAAATGGCGAGGGGGGAGACGGTGTCGTTGAGGCGGTTGTCGTGGAGGTCGAGGAGGCGAAGTTGGACCGGAACAGTTGTCGTGGTGGTAATTCTGCAACTGCCTGATTTCCTATCAACCACAATTCAACACAAAAGTAAAATTAATCCAGAAAAACCATAATCATGGGTTTGCTAAGTTTTGGTTATATGAGAGGAGGAAAGAGTGAAGTGTGGAGAAAGACAGAATTGGTGAAGTGAACACCATCACATCGCCGTTGTTGCCATGTTTACATTACTACATTAGTATTTCAAAAAATTGAACCAAAATTCACAAAATTGAATCAAGAAGAAAATTTTTTGAACTGAAAATCGAAACAATTAGTGAGTAACAATCAATATGAAATCCTATAAAAAAACAGTCAATGTGAAAATTAAAAAAAATGAGAGAGGCATGCGTGTAATTGACTTGAAGGAGAAAGAGATTTAGAGAATAACATATATTCTGGAAATTAAAAACATGAAGGAGAGGGGGGGATAGGGGGAAGAATGCAACTGACGGTTGATTCTGGAAATTAAAAACATGAGAGAGAGAGAGATAGAGAGAGAAAGAGAGAGAGAGAGGAAGGGAAGCATGCGTGTAACTGACGGTGAGAGAGAGGGATTAGTGGGTTACCGATTTGATGTGGGGTAACAGTAAGATTTCATTTTCAATTACTGATTTGCACGGAGTGAACAATTATTTAGGCTATTTTTTTATTTTTTCAGAGGATAGGTGGTTAGTGTGGATTTTGATTTGACTGGGTAAAAGAATTAAATAAAAATGTTGTGTAATATATTAATCCGAAAATTAATATAAATTATCTCTAATTTGATTGGTTGTTGTTTCGTAATTCACTCTCCTTTCAGAATTTTGTGGGCCCACATAGATTTCCATTATATATTATATAGATGTGCAGTCTTTGATATAAAAGTTTGGTTCTTTTAGCTTTCGTTTGGACCTATAGAAATAGGATGGAAAAAAGAATTGTGGAAGAAAAATAAGGAGGAAAAATTGTTTGGTTTAAGTAAAATTTTGAAGGAAAAAAATTGATTTCCATTGAACTTTATATTCCTTATTTGGTTTGAGGAAAAATGCATGGAAAAATAAATTTTGCATGAAACTTGTAAATTCCAAATTTCATTTTTCTAGATTGTGATTTGAGAGAGAGAGAGAGAGAGAGAGACGCCCGGCCCCTCCTGTGTTGTAGACATTACCGATAAATGCTTGAAGGATCACTGATTGGCCCCACAAATCGCTACGCGCCTTTCTAGCATGATTCATCTCCGCTCACACATTTCCTAAAAAACTTCACAAGAGGTCACCCATCCTGATTCTACTCCCAGCCAAACATGTTTGACAGGGCAGTTCGTAACGGATGAGCTTTCTAAAAGAAAGGTGCACCTTGGTGATATAAATAGTGCACCTTGGTGATATAACGGATGAGCTTTCAATCACTTTAACCACATTTCAACCATATATCACAGGTGTTACAATTGTGAAACTTATAGGTGTGGATGACAGTGAGATCCAAAGCCGAAGTAAATCCGCTCCGATCCGTAGTAAAAAAATCCGATGCAAGTCCGATAAAAAGAAATCTGAATCCGATTAAGAAAGTCCGACTCCGATTAAGAAAGTCAACTCCGATTATAATTGGAGCTGATATGGAGGTGGCTACCTCCGATCTGATTAAGTTCGATTAGAATAATAAATATATAAGAAAATCTGGAAAATTATTATATGACCAAATTTGAGAATTTAGGGGAGAATTTAAAGCTTTTTTTTTTCAAGAAAGGGTGTATTGCTAGTATTTTGACGATTGACAGACTTTTTCTCACCTGTTGTAATGTTATATTTTTTGTTACATAAAAAAATATTTTAGTTTGTTGTTGGTGTTTCATTTTTTACAATTAAGTAATGAGTATGATATATTAAATTGCAAAAAAAATGTTGTCAAAAAAATGGAAAAATAAAAAATAAATAAATAGTACAAATGCTAATTTGACCTCTGATTATAATCTAAGGATCTTCACCTCCGATTAATCGGATTTGGAGGTAGACCTCCACCTTCGATTATTAATTGGAGCGAAGGTGGAGGTACCCACCTCTGATTTGTCTCCGACTCATTGTCATCCCTACTTATAGGAAAGATTTTGGTATCATTTGTACTTGAAAGTGCATGATCTAAGACTAGCTGTGACAATCGCATCATGTTCTTAATCCAACAACGACCACTGAATCTAGGGGTGGGCAACGGGTCGGGTCAGGGTCGACCATTAATTATGTAAGGTCGAGTTGGGTCAAGGCCAACCCTTTGTAGTGATGGGTCAGGTCGGGGCTTTCTAGTAAAAATAAGGGTCGGCCCGTTTGACCCTAAACTTAAAATTAAGTGTATTTGTATCAAAAAAAGTAATTATGTTGATTATTATTTAATGTGGAGTATTAATAATATATATATATTTAAGTAAGATTAGCATTTAAAATAATAGGAAAAACTATTTATTTTGAGTTACGATCGGCGGACCTGGTCCGGTCGATTCACTGACCCTTAAACATTGTGAAACGGGTCAGCTTGTTAATGACCCAGCCCTTCATCAGCCCGACCCTTTGACAACCCTTATCTTTTAGGCTCTAACCCTCTTGACCCTATGGGGCCCTGACCCATTGCCCACCCCTTACTGTATCCAATTCAGGGCTTGTTTTCATTTATTTTTACTTTTTTTTAACAACTCATTAGGGTCATGTTCTTTTATACGGGTGGTTGCGATATGGCGCGATGCGGTGTGGTGGAATTGTGGTTGAATTTGGTGGGTTTGGAAAAGTTGTGTGGATTTTGTTGGGTTGGTAAGTTGTGGTGGGTTTTGTTTTTAATAATTATAAATTGTGTTCGTAAATGTGAAAAGGTTGATTGTAGTGGGTTGTGGTAAATTGTGGTGGATTGTTGCAATGTGCGATGTGTTGTGGTACTACAGCCAGCTAGTCGTACACAAGAATATGGCCCAGGTTGGTCAACTGACGTAATAGGATAAGTAGTCCATGACAATAAGAGCATGTGCAATGGTTAGAACTCATTCCAATCATTCCACCAACATTCCATTCCATTTCTTGGCAATAATAATTTTTGTAAGTTCCATAATTTTGGAACTCATTCTGGAACTGTAAACCGTTCCGGAATGAAATCCACATATTCCATCTTTCATTACTTTTTATTGGTGGAAAATTAATTTTTTTTCTTTTTTATTTTACTTCAAAAATATATATTGTGTGTGGTAAATTAGGATAATGACAAATATTTATTTAAAATCCAATTTGGAATTCCATCTATCATAAGGAACAAAAAACAAGTTCCGAAAATTTAAAAAATAAGATGATGTGTTAGGATGATCCCCCGCCGAAAATCCAAAAGAATGGAATGCCATTGTACATGCTCTAAGCATAAACATAAACGGGAAAGCTTTGCAACATGGGGGCCGGGGGGGGGGGGGGGGGAGAAAGCCATTTCAATTGTCCCAATGGATTTACTATTCGTTGCTTGTTTGACCTAGCTTTTGAGAATATTTTTGGAGTTCAAAAGCACAAACTAGGCGAAACAGTATTTTTTATAAGCTAATAATTGCTTACCAAAAATAGTTTTGGCCAAAAACAGCTCTAAAAACAGAAGCGGTAAATTGTTGCTTTTGCTTCTTATAAACTAATCATGACTCAATCTATGAGATTCTTTAGTGATTAATTTCCATAATTTCACATAAATATACTGATTTTTATAAAGATAACATTTAAATATTTTAATATTATGTTAGTGTAATACCCCAAATATGTGGTTAAAGTGTGGCTTAAAAGGATTGAAATGACTACTCATATCACCAAGGTGCACCTTCTTTTATGGTAGCTCATCCGTTGGAAACTCCTCAATTAAGCGTGTTGGGCTGGGAGTAGTCAAAGGATGGGTGACCTCCTGGGAAGTTTTCCCGAGGCGTGTGTGAGGGCGAAGCTGTTGGAAAGACCCGTGGTGATTTGTGGGGCCAATCAGCAATCCTTGAAACATTTATCGGTAATGTCCGCGGCCCGGGAGGGGGCCAGGGCGTTACAGTTAGAATCTTTAATATTATGTTGGACATTTTTATTATCTAATTTCTTTACAAATATGGTATTTAGTAAATTTTTGATATATAAATATTTAATTTAAAGAATTGTATAGTTAAGTAAGACCATATATAGTTATAATAATAGTAATTATTATAACTATAGCTATAACTATACGATTATAATTATTGTTAAAATTAAAATATGATAATCTGTTTAAAAATTAATAAAAAGAGAAAATGTAAATAATCAAATGATAATTTTACTCCAGAAAAACACATAATAATTTTTAAAAGTTAGGCTAAACAATCAAATTAAGTAAAAATACTATAGCATAAGTTTTGCCAAACACTTTAATCTAATAAAATTACTTATGTAATAAGCTAGGCCAAACACTTGAATACCTCTCCAAAAATAATTTTTGTAAGCATTGTTTGTAAGAAACAAAAACATTTTTTTAGAAATTAGGCCAAACAGACATTAGATCTAGTTCTAGCGGTTTACTAGGTTAAAATAAAGTAATTCAAAGAGTTCCTTGAATCTTTCAATGTGATTTCTGTCACGAAACACAATTTACAAAGATGTGAATAATTTTGACCATAGATTCTAATGAAACCAATCTCATTATAATTTTAGAATTGCAGGCAAGATTGTTACATTAAACCATTACATATTATGTTGTGAATCAACCATGGGAACCAATAAACTATCCTGTTATTATCAATTCTGGTGTTGTGGAGATTGAACGGGAACAATACAACAGCAATACAACCAAATAAGGCACCCGCAAAAGTCATGTAGATCTACGGACTTGACATGTATGTACCCAAATGAACACTCTATTTCTGCCTCTTGTGGATCTTAGCCAAGTAAGCCTTCAACACAGCTTGCACTGCCTTGCTTGGAACAGCTTTGATCCTAGCCATCAGCTTCTCATACACTTGATTCTCATACTCAGCATACACCTTTTGAAGCTCAAGCTCCTTATACACACTTTTCACTGCTTCAACACTTTCAGTAGCCGATTTCCCATAGTTTTCATACAACACCTTCCTCTGCTCCTCATTGCACATTTCCAAAGCCTTGACAACCAACCAACAACACTTAAAATCCTGAATATCCGACCCAATCTTCCCAACTTTATCCGGATCACCAAAACAGTCCAAATAATCATCCTGTACTTGAAAGTAAACCCCCATCTCAAGAAGCAGATCCTTGACATCCTCGTAATCCTCGACCCTCTCCCCTAACACCAGGAGACCGCAAGCGAATGGGAGGTAGAATGTCCCATAAGCAGTCTTATACTTGGCAATCCTTGTTTGAATCGATTCAGTAAAGAGTGACAAATCTCTTTCTCCGGTGATCAGATCGAGCATTTCTCCAGATGCGGTCTGAAACTCCACCTCATTGAACAGATCAAGCAAGTCTACATAGTAGGGTCGATCTCGAAAGTGCTTCTTGAGGATCATGTTAATGTGGTTCCATAGCAAAACCCCATCATTCAATGCGATCATGCCCACATTGGGGAGCCTGAACCAGCAGGGGCGGCCTCGGCGGGTGTAGGAATTGTCAAGAACATCATCCAAAACGAGCACACATCCAACCAACCATTGAATGCACCACCCTAAAACAGAAGCTAGAAAAACTTCGTCTTCATCGTACTGGATTTGATCTCTGTCCCCATTGTTTTTGAGTAAGATGTATGTTTCTACAACGGAGAGACCTCTGTTGAGCTTGCCACCTGGAACGTTGTAATCGAGCATGGTTTGGACCCATTGATGGGAGAAGGAATCGTGCTCGAATGCTGGGTGTTGAAGCAGCTCAGATTTGAGAGCAGGGTATAGTTGTTCAAATCTTGCTCTCAGATTCCCAGATTCTGCATTCTCTGATCTATCCATTCGATTGGATGAATCAAATGGGTCGGGCTTTGCTGGGTTCTTCTGGGTAGCAATGGCGGCGAGGGTGCAGAAGATCGGAGATTTTTGTTTGATAGAGGGCCGGTCCATACACTTATCTGATACTATAATGTCTGGGTATAAAAGATTAAAAGGTGACGGAAATATGTACTGCCTCTGTCCTAAAATATATGTCGTTTGACTAAATTTTGACCATTAATTATTCTTAAATTACAATGAGTTACGATATGAAATTACCGTCATTGTAATTTTTACTATTACAATTTTCTAATGGTAGTAATTTTGAATTGTAAATCATTGTAATTTGTGAGTAATCAATGATCCAAATTTAGTCAAATGATAGATATTTTGGGACGGAGGTAGTATCTAAGGAGAGCATTTGTGAAAATCTATAATTGGCTATTATGGTTTTCTAAAATTGTTAAGCTACATATTAATTAGCAAAATGATAAATATTTTATTGCAAGATGTTTACTATCTTACATTTCATCTAAATCACTTATGAAGTTAAATGTAAGTATATTCGAGGCTCTGTTCTTTTCTGCGGTTGGCAAACTGCAGTGTCACATCCTACCGCAATTTACCACAACCCACCACATTTTACCGCAAATCATTACTTTTCTCTCTCTTCACTTTTCCCTCTCCTCACTTTTCTCCTCTACTTTTTACATTCTCTCTCTTCACCTACCCCACATACCAATAACCTACCACAATTCCACCACACCCCACCACAATTCCACTACACCTCACCACACCATTCCGCAAAATACTGCATAAAAGAACAGGACCTCAAATCATTCTAGAGATATGTTTCAATACTGTGAGTGTTATTACAACTTATAAACAATGTAAAAATAATTATTTATTAGGCTAAAATAATAAAAATTGATAAAATTATGCATGAAATGTGCATTTTCTAATATAATTGATAAATTAGGCTATTATTTATATTTTTTGACATAGTTAATAAGTATTAGGGGATGAATCAAGTAGGAAAAGAGTTTCGGTAGGAAGGTGAGAAGAGTAATCTCAACCATCGATCTCACATCTGACGATGTGTGGTCATGGATTAAAGGGTGTGGTCATAGATTTCATGGAGTGTGGTCATGTATATTAGGAAGTGTGGTCATGAAAATCATGACTACACTCTCTAACATCGATGACCACGCATTGTCAAATGTAAGATCAATGGCCAAGATTTACTCTTCTTACCTTCCTACCTAAACTCTCTTCCTACTGGATCCACTCCCTAAGTATTATACTCTTATAGTTGATAAATATATATAGTTAATTAGAGAAAATATTATAAAAAGTTACAAAAATGTGAAATATAAAATATTCAAGATTGTTAGTAACCATCTTATCTCAAGATGTGTATTATAGTCCAATTAATTAATAGGAGGAGTTACTATTAACAATTAATGAATGATAATAACTAATTAAAAAAATTATTCATATATATAATATATGTATATGTGTTTGTTTTTATGTGTATATATTATAATAATTGATGACATGGTGGGTTATATTACTAACCAATTATAAATGGGTCCCATATTTTGGTGTAATAATTTTAAAGGCCCTATATTATGACAAATAATTGTGGGGTGACATTATTTTTGATGTAAATATTTAGGGGTGACATTCCGGCCAATTTACGATAAAAAATGGCGCAAAGCGGTGATTTTTGATGTTTAACCGTGTTTTAAATTGAAGTCTATAGTTAACTCTAACATATACAAGTAAATCTCTTAACATCATAAACACTCCTAAACATAAAACTCACTATTTCGTGTCATTTTTGGCCGGAAATTGACCGGAATGTCCCTCCTAAATGCTACTGGGAGTGGCGCTGGCAGTGTTATGCATCTCAATGCTACTGGGAGTGGCGCTGGCAGCGTCCTAGGTAGCGCCTGGAGTCCTGACTCGATGTTGAGAGGTGTTGGTAGCACTGATAGTCCCGCTGGTAGCGCCTGCTTCTCGATTTCCGATTCCCCTCTCATTTTGGACCCCACCGAGGATCCAATGGGTCACGAAACCCAACAAACTCCACCTTGGACCATGATCTGAGCCATTGGTCCAACTAAACATCTTGATTGTCACCATCAACACGCCCTCCCACAGGGCGTAGCCCCGCAAGGCTCTCAAGCGGTAAACATCATATATCGCTGTCTGGATGCCTATTTAAGACCACCTGTGCTGTTGAACTCATCAAGGTTTGAGACCGCCTCTGTAGTTCTCGTCACTGTAGTCCCCTGTAGGTTGTATAGGCTGCCCTTTTTGGTTCTCTTCATCCGAACCATGGAACCCCTGCGCACTTTTGGGACACTATCTTCTCTTTTGTACCTACAACCGTTAACCTCAAGAGTACCTAAATAAATTAAATTGCAGATTATGCTAGGAATTTCACGAACCTTTTTCAAGGTTCTACCACCATCCTTAGCACTAAACCCCCCTGCATCTGAACCGTACTCAACACAGTTTGCGGTACGAGTTTTGGTGCGGTTATTCTTTCCACCCGGCTTCTGGTCTCTCAGCTTTCTCCAACGGTCACTCTCTACATGGCTCTTCTTGTGCTCCCATTCTTCAGTATACCGTGCCAGTCTCCTGATCTCCCTCCTGGGACGATCTCTTGCCATGCTCGGTTCTTCCACCTCCCGAGGAACATCAGTCTCGATCTCAGGCTCATCAACCCGAGCTGTTTGAGCAGCTTCAGCGGCTTGCTCCTGACTGCAGGCTCTAGTGGCTCCATCTTAAGCCTCAACCTGCTCCACCTCGAACTCAGGCTGCCCTGGTTCTCTTTCTTTAGCCCTTTTAAAGTTCTCATCGCTCATCGCTTCATCAGTTTTCGTGTAGGGATACTCAACATCCTTTACCCCGTGCTGAATCAGGACCGCCTTCAACTGCAGTCTCCTTGTTCCATCGAATTTTGGAATCTCACACTTCATGATTGAAGCCATCTCCACCTTGCTCTGATACCACTTGTTAGGGAAAAATAGCAAGGTAACAGCGGAAACGAAAAGTAAATAAATTGAGATATGGAAATTACGACAAAATTCAGGAACCAAAAAAATAAGTGATGAGACAAAACCAAGTTTACGTGGGAAACCGAAGAACTCGGAGTAAAACCCACGAACGGCGACAACTAGATAATAATCCACTATGAGAAAGGAGTACATGTGTGATGCGATCCACAACAGAGGAGATTACAATAACAATCTCTCTCAGTACTCACAACTCTCAATCTTTCTCTCTCAGGATACACTTGGGAAAATATTGGTGAGACCCTTTTCTCTCTCAATATTTTCTCCCTCTCTGGCTCTCTGTTACTCAGCCGTGATCGACGTCGCCATGATTATGGTGGAGATACATGTATAATATTTATACAAAAGGTAAGAGAAGGAAACATGGTTAACAATAAATAACCTACGACCGTCAGAAGCAAAACCGTCGCGGACGAAGTAAGGAAACAGAGATGTTGGCCGCACCAGATACCCACTAGCAGCGTCATGCATCTCAAGGCTACTGGGAGTGGCGGTGGCAGCGTCCCAGGTACAGCATCCCAGGTAGCGCCTGGAGTCTCGACTCGGTGTTGAGAGGCGCTGGCAGCCCCGGCAATCCCGCTGGTAGCGCGTGCTTCTCGATTTCCGATTCCTCTCTCGTTTTGGACCCCACCGAGGATCCTATGGGCCACAAAACCCAACATTATCTTACTCCATTTCTCTTCATGAAATCATCAAATGTACAAGTAAAGTATAGTTTTTCTATAATTTTTTTTTATAGATGTTGATTTGATATATGTGTAATGTGTGTGTCAAATTAAGAATTTTATGTAAATCTATTCATTTATATCTTTATCTTAAAAATGTTATAATATTGATGATAATAATAAGAAGAAATATGTTGTTTTTGAAACCAAATATAATGATTTCATTAATAACAAGTCATACGACACTTACAATGAAAATCGTGATCGAACAACTGTAGATCTAAAACATAGATATGAAATTCAACTTCTAAATAACTAATACTACTCTTACTGACGTTCGGCTCCGATTTCTTCGATGACTCTGCATCTTTACCATCGATGGAGAACCTCACAACCCGTTCCATAGCGATTTAAAATTCAATCTTCATCCAATATATTAGACCACACCAACTTAACAAAAACTCTAGAAATAGACTAAAAATCCTAAATAGGGTACAAAAAAAGCTCTTACAAAAAAAGAGACTAACTTTCTTTGCGAAAATGTAAAACCAAACTAATAGTTGAGGTAGAAATCAATCAAACTGGGGCTTAGCATCGACAAAAGAATCGATGGCAGCCCCTCTAAAGAAAAGGATGTTAGGGTTTTCTAGAGAGAAAAAGAAAAGAGGAGGTTAGGGTTTTCTAGAGAGAAATATGTTGTTATATCTTTTACAACAAATAATTTAGTCATTCATATGTAAATAGGGAAAGATTAATTAATAAGTTATCCCCCTTCTCCTCTGCAATGTGGCGTGGTAATGGTGCGGTGCGGTGGAATTTGAAAAAGTGTGGTGAAGTGTGGTGGGTTGTGGTGAGTTGTGGTGGGAGTTGTGGTAGGTGGAGTAGGTGAGGAGAGAGAATGTAAAAAGTAGAGGAGAAAGAAAAATAAGAAGATATTTTGGTAATGATTGTGTTAAAGTATGCTGGAGTATGGTGAATTATGGTAAAATATTGAGTAGTGCGGTAAGGTCGGTACCCACCGCAAATTACCGCATAAAAGAACGGGGCTTTAGTATAAAAATACTAATATTTTGGTAAATAAAGACAATTCGAAGAAATTTTTAAACCATGTTTTCCTTTTTCTAATATTTAATTTTGTATGTCAGATATGCAAAATTTTCCCTTCTTTAATATATTTATATTATTTACGTAAAATCCGGAAAAATGATATTAATTATACCATTAAATTACCTCACGTACGTTATCTTTCTGTTAATTATATTTTTATTTTCACATGGAGCTGTTAGGACCGCGAGTGGGTTATATGAAATTTTTAGCAGCTTATAAAAATATCAGTTAGAGATTTTTTGGATACCGTTAAAATTAGTTGGAATCAGTTTGTAAAAACTGTTCAAGAAAATGTGTTATTTTAGGAAATGAATGAATTGGGAATTGTTACCAACACCTGAGTTTAATTTTACTAACATTTAACTATAAATACCCATTGGAACCTCCCTGATGTAATAATTTAACCTAAATTATAGCATTAGCCATAAAAAAACACATGCTTTTTTCTCTCTCTTCCCCTTTCTTTATTATTTTCAGTAATTATATGGAAGGACCGAGTGTACATAGCATAATACACTCATTATATATATGGGGTAGGGTATATATAAGATTCATGTGAGATTTTATTTTGGACTCATTCCTTATCACGCGGATATCATTCGATCGTATCCTTCATTGGTCAAATTTTCTCCTTCTTGCACCGCCGTCATTTGTCGTTTGTTGTTCGTGTTCTTGCTTGGTCAGTGCTTGAATACTGCATCAAATATGTGAAAGTATGCATTACATAATGGAAATTTTATCAACAAATATGAATTCTTGTGTTTGAATACTGCGTTGATGTTTTCGAAGAATGTATTCGATTTAGGGAAAACTGCACTACGTAGTGGAAAAATTATCACTGAAACATACTGCATTAATTTTGATACACTCATATCAAGATAATAATGCATCAAAATTGGGAAAATCAGCATTGAATAAGGGAAAGTATGCATTGCATAATAGAAATTTTATCAACAAATATGAATTCTTGTGTTTGAATACTGTGTTGATGTTTCTGAAGAATGCATTCGATTTGGGGAAAAATGCATTACGTAGTGGAAAAATTATCACCGAAACATACTGCGTTTTTTTGATACACTCATATCAAGATAATAATGCATCAAAATTGGGAAAATATACATTGAATAAGGGAAATGATGCATTGCATAATGTAAATTTTATCAAACATATACATTCTTGTGTTTGAATACTGCATTGATGTTTGATAAATTATCACTGAAACATACTGAGTTTATTTTGATACTCATATTATTATAATAATGCACCAAAATTGGAAAAATCTGTAATAAATAAGGGAAACTATGCATTGCATAAGCGAAAAATTGTAATAAATATGCATTGATGTATTTTAATACTACATCCACGTTGGATAAATATGTAGTGTATAAGGGAAAGTATGATTGCATAAGTGATGAGTTAGGGTTAAAAATTGAAAAGGAGCTGGTGTTTTTTTTTAATTTATAGCGCGTGGGTTATACTCTCCCCGTACACACCTTACTGTGTACACACGGTAATATATTATAATTTGCGCCTCTTTTCTCTCTCCTCTCCTCCTTCTCCTCTGTGTGCTGCTCCCCGACGCACACCACCACCATACGCCACCCTCCTTCCACCCCCATTTCGACGCCGACCGCCACCCCGCTACTTTCTGACCACCACAACACCAACTCCGACCGTCACCGCCGCCCAAACACGCCACCAACACCCCAAACCCCCTGTTCTGCCCAGAAAACACGACCATCGACCCTCGATGCTGCCCTTTCTCGATGCCACCAGCGGCCAACTCTGACGAGGGCGATTCCCCCAACTCCGGCGAAGGTGACCCCCAGCTCCGGCGAAGACGACGCCAGCTCCGGCGACCTCTGTCCCCTCCCCCTCAGTTTGTTTTCGTTTTGGTTGCTGCTGCCCCACCGCCGTCGCCATCTCCGATGACCACCGACGCGCGCCGCCACTACTACCACCGTGACACCACCACCCGCACCTCACTCTCTCTTCTTTTGTTCAATATAAACTCCCTAACTCTCTCTTTTATTATTGTTTTCTCTTGGTCTTGTGCATTTGTTATGTGAAGTTTGGATGATATTTCATGATGTATTTTAGATGATCAGGGACAATAGACACTTGTTTTGAGTAGCTAGATAGCTTAAATACACGTTAAGGACATAAAGTTTTGATCTTGATTAGTTTTGGGATGTTCTTGAACAAGGGTTTGTTTGAATAAAAACCCACGTAAAGTTTTTAATGTTTAACGTATATTGTACTTAAATCTTGTTCATTACTGTGTTAGTAGGTTTGTATGAAGGTTTTAGGTCATAAAGTTTCAATCTTTCTTGAATTTGAGCATGTTAGGGTTATTAGGGTTTATTGTGAGTGATGAAATGAGTACGTAATGTCTTGTTTATATAGAAGTATTGGTTGTTTAGGAACCTTAGAAGCATGTTTAGGGGTGAGATTATATATATGTTAGTTTCATGAGGTTAGAAACTTTGTTATTCTTGAATAAGTTTGAGTTAGTAAATGTGTTTATGCTCTTAAATATTTCATGTTAGGGTTTAGGTGGTTAGGAGTAAGTTTATGATTATTTGGAACCCTAGAAATATGGTAGGAACCCTAGTAGAGTGTTTGTTTAAGAAAATAAGCCTATAAGACCCTAGCATGCACTTTTGGTTGGCTATGGCATGTTTTGTATTTTTATGAATAGTACTATGCAAAGTTATCATGTTTAAGTTGAATGGTGTTATCAATGATTAAATAAAGCTCTAAAATGAAGTTAGGATGTTCTAAAGCCCTTATAAGGTTCATGTTGAGATGTTGTTATGTGATTATTACATTCCAAAATCCCTACGTTAATATTGCATGTTATAGTACTAGTATCAAGTTATAGTGAACGCGATGTTTCGATGCTATCAATATTCTTTGATTTTAAGTGTGTTGTAAGATCTCGCTATCATCATACTTTTCATGTTCACTAACTAAAAGGAGGAGGTTAAGTTTGGGGTAGGATAGGAAGTAGTTAGTTAGTGTCAGTCAAGTTATTGACTTTAGAATGTTATTCGAATCCTAGGACCGAGCGGGACCACGTGTTAGTAGCTCCTGTGACTGTGTGACGTGAAGCGAATCGATTGCAGGTAATGTCTATGTCCTAATCCCTATTAGGATGCTCTTTTATCTGTTTTGTAATTTTAATCTGCTTTATGAAACATGCATCCCGCACGGGGATTTTCTGTGAAATTGGATTGTTTGATTTGGATGTTTGTGAGTTCTTTTCTGAGTTGAGTAAAATGTGACAGTCTTTTAAACTCTGAGTTCTATTCTGTCGATTTTGGAAACTGGGTTGGGTTTTTGTTTAAAGTTTGACGTCTGAACTTCATAAGATACCAATAATCAAAGTGAAACCATAATCGGGTTGCGGGTAACGACCTAAAGACTAGGATCTGTTCCTGTAGGGGAGTTATCAAGAGATCGGGTACCGTATGATTCTGTTTCTGGGACTGACCATCCATGTTCTGATTCTGAGGATTTGAGATCCTGTTTTGATTCTGAGTTCTGATATTCTGGGGATAGGCAAATCACCCCCGCATAATAAAATTCTGGTTGTTTTCTGAGGAAAGGATTCTATTTCTGATTTCTGATGTTTGATTCTGAGATTTAAAGTCAGTTGAGGTTCTTGGTACATTGTGATTTTTGACCTGAAAGCTTGTACTGTTGGTTTATAAGTTCTGTTATTTCTGATCACTGGTTACTTCTGGGTTGGGATTCAAATGAGTTGCGAAAAAATTTGGCTTGTTCTCTTCTCCCCCTAAATGAATTGAAATGAATTTTAATATGTTATGACAGTTAGAGGTAGAAATTATTGAGTTCTCCTCATGTTATTAAATGTCTTGTTTTCAGGTGAAGACTTCTGTTATGGGAATGAGCTTTAGAAGTGAGGACGTTGAAGATAGAAGTTTTGAGAATAAAAGTTTAGTTGATGTTTAGAATTGAAGTTTAGTTAACATTGAGTTTATGTTGTTCTTGAATTTGAAGTTCGTTTCGTTTGTTAAATTGAAGTAAACAGTTATCGCTTGTTAGTTTCTTTTCCTTCTTGTCTTGTATTCCTTCGAGGATACGGCAGTAATGCCCAAATAAAAAGAAAAAAAAGAGTATTCCGCTGTTAAAGTTAGTCCACGTTTGACTTGGACCGTTAAAAGTATAATTGAATTTACGGGACGTTACAATTCAAAAAATTAAATCAATTATCATTAGTTTAACAAAAAAGCTAAAACATATGCATATTTATTAAATATATTTGATTCTAATCTTATTTTTTTGAATTATTTATTAGTGTGTATATATATTTATAAATTAAATCTTTGTATTTTTGAAAAGCATCATAAAGTTATATATAGAAGCATCTTAAATTAGTTGTTATATATAAGCTATGCTTTCAATAATATATATTTTATTATTGTCTTGTGGAACGCACGGATTTAATACTAGTATTGAGTATTATATATTAATGTTTGAACATTGGACAGTGGGGTAGCTATCAACTAGCAGTATCTTTTTTTTTTCCTCTCTTTTTTTGTATCAAATACATTGCAAAAATAAGAAATATTAAGAAAGGTCTTGAGCCTTGCTCATAATGCAAGATCATGTGTTTTCCTAATATTAGATTCTTTCCGGGTAAAAATTAAAAGCAAGGAAAATAAATTAATATTACAACACTCGTTAATATATAGTAGGCTCGAAATTTTCAAATGGTCACTCACTTTTTCATAAGAAAGAAAACGTTTATAGCCACAGTTGTCAAAATCTTCCTCTTTCTATATCTTACCTCAAGCTAGTGAGAGTAAGTGGACCCATCCCTAAATTGTCACAGTTGATGATCGTCCTATCTTGTTTCCTACACCATGGAGTAGCTTTACCTGAAGGGGGGATGCCACTTCGGTAAACTCTGGCTGAAGAGTGATGCTTGTCAGGAATCTTGTTTGACTTGTGAGCAACGTTGCAATCTATTACAAGTTTGGCACCGCTGGAAGAGATATGATGGGCTTGTTGTTCTCCGTTTTGTCACACTCCTTCTAAACACTGACAAGATTATTAACTACATAAATCTTGGCAATGTTCTATACTGGAGGCATTTTCAACTTTGCACTTTGATTTTCACTTTCACATAATGCAATATTAAAAGGGTAAAAAAATCAATGTGTTTTCCTTTGAGCAGTCCTTCGCAAGCTTTTACATTCAATGACAAGAGTGATCATCTTGTTGTTTAGAAAACTTAAGTGCAAACTTGACTTTATTCATGACGTCCTTAAGAGAGAGGACGTCCACCAAAGATCTATACAGATAATGCTAACCCTATCCTCTATGCAGGTGCAATATAACATAACACGTCTACAGCAGCGATCGATAGATTATCGGTGGCTAATTTTTTTCGAGCGAATGATAGCCAACGACTAATAGATTATATCGGTCGCTGAGATATTTTATTGTTCGTTGTCTAGCGACAGATGAAAAAGTCTCAACGATTGATAATCAATCGGTCGCCAGGTTTCTAGAAACCCCAGCGAAAACTTTCCTCCAAGACGCTCGACCCTCCCCCTCCCCCCCCCCCCTCTCGTCTGTCCTGCCGCCACCGAAGTTGTTGCCTCCGCCGTCAACATCGTCGCCCCTTGTTGCCATCTCTGTCTTCCTCCCTTCCATTAAGACGATTTTTTGTAGTTCTCATTTGTTAATATTTGTTGTAATTTTAGCAATTGTGATGTAATTTCTTCCATTGTTGATGTTTGGTGTTGTAAAATTGTTAACTTTTGATAAATTTGATTAATTTAGTTAGTTAATTTATAGAGTTTTTAGGATGGTTAGGATTTGAGCTTGATTTTAGATTAGAGTGATAAAAGGCATGTGTAATAGTTGCAGAACTAGTGTCCGGACCATGGTGGGAAACATAGGAGAATTCTCAATGGATGTCGAGGTACACAAGGGATCTGCACTTAGCCCATTTCTTTTTACTATGATGATGGATGAGTTGACTAAAGGAATAAAAATAAAGTATTGTGGTGCATGTTTTTCGCAAATGATATAGTGCTTATAGAAGAGTCGAGGGAAAGACTAAATGACAAGGTAGAGCTCTAGAGAGATACTTTGGAGTCTAAGGATTTTGGATTGAGTAGGTCAACGATAGAAAATATGATGTGCCATTTTAGTGGGATGGAGAATGAGAACCTAAGTCCAGGAGTTACAATCGGAGGGGTAGTCATTCCATGGGTGGAGAAGTTTCGGTACCTAGACTCTACCTTACAAAGTAACGGAGAAATTAGTGAGGATATTACTCATCGAGTTATGGTTGGTTGGAAGAAGTGGAGAGCAGCTTCAGGAGTGTTATCTGACAATATAATCCCACTAAAGCTAAAGGGTAAGGTGTACCGTACCATAGTTTGATCAGCGATGTTGTATGGTGCCGAGTGTGGGGCTACTAAGATACATAGTCAGCGGATGAACGTGACCAAAATGAGGATGATTCAGTGGATTTGTTGTCATATTAGCTTGGATAGGATCAGGAATGGTGTTTGTCAAGCTAAATTAGAGGTATCCCCAATCGAGGATAAGTTGAGAGAGACTAGACTGAGATGCTTTGGATATGTCCTTAGGAAAAGTGAGGATGCCCGGTGAGGAGGTGTGAGAAGATTAGCAAAACTTTTGGACGCCGGGATTGATGACTGGCCCCACAAATCAACACGAGTCTTTCCAACGTGCTTCGTCCTCGCTCACACGCTACCTAGGAAAAACTTCCCAGGAGGTCACCCATCCTGAGACTACTCCCAACCAATCACGCTTAACTGAGAAGTTCCCGACAGATGAGCTACCATAAAAGAAGGTGCACCTTGGTGATATAAGTTGCCATTTCAATCCTCTTAAGCCACACTTTATCCACATATCCGGGGTATGAAAATCACCCCCACTTAAGCACACAACGTCCTCGTTGTGCCTCAATACACTCAAGAATATTTTCCCCCTAAGTGACTGCCCACGGCTCTCTTGTCCACTGGTGCAGCTCACGGTCGCGGGTCAGCTCTTATACCATTCTGTAACGCCCTTGTATGTTAGTGGTATAGTTGAGATAAGAAGAGTACGTAGGACGTATAGTAACCCTTAAGTTTTGAATTCAAGATGACTTAAGGAGAAGACTGTGGATCCAACGAGCCATTTGGCATGCCTACCCCAACCCCTGCTGAGTTGAGACAGCGGTTTGCCAATGATGTATGCAAGGTCCTAAGATCAGAGTATTGACCTCACAGTACACCACATTAACTCAACTCGCACACAATCTGGCCTCAAAACAGAGAATCAAATACAAATTCACCCAAAATAGACCTCAACACAGAGAAACAACTATAACCTCCTCCAAAACAGAGTATGAACACCAATGAACAAATGGATGAAATGGATGATGATAAGATGATGATTGGATGAACAAACTTACAATCAAACAGTAACCGAGATAGTCTTGAGGCTCTGTCGATACAGACCCACCACAGCTAGAACATCAAGGGCAATGGACTGGATGACCTCAATGGATACAGGCACACCACCATTGAGATTATCAAGCTCTACACCCACCACAAGGATTGCCAAATCCTTGCTACTGTAGTAGAATTAACCAAAATGAGAGTTTAACGTCACTAACAAACAAGAGGCTCAATCAAGGCACTCAAAATGCTATTAATTTCACTGATAGTTGATCTCCTCAAGTTGTCGATTACAATGTATTTAAAACCTAGGGTTGAGCTGGATGATTAAGGGTTTCCCCTTGCCCAAGAAACTCACTAATTAAGCATTAAGCTACTTAACTAACTTAGTAAGCTAATTAAGCCTCATTACAAACTGGATAACATCAAAATAAAAGGAAATAAAATAACAAACACGTTTTCATTATTACATAGCCGTTAGTTCACCTCACAAGCTGGAAAAGACGTCAACAGCTCGGATATGAAGTCTTCATAGAGGACCTCAATGAAGGATCACCTCATAGGACTGGAATATCCTCAACAGTCAAGAAGTGATGTCTTCAAAGAGGACCTCAGAACTGGCAAACATCTTCACTGAGCTGGAAAGTCCTCAACAGCTCTAGCTAAAGTCTTCAAAGTACTGGTGAGGACATCATTCCAAAGATATGGAATTGAGAAATGACCTCACTGGCTGGCTGGTGTAGTTGGATGACCTCATGACTTGCTGGACCAACATGTAGCATCCCTGGATGTCCGAGTTGGGTGTTGCTGATGATGATGTCCTAGATGCTGGTGTGGATCAGGTCATAGCTGCTCCTGCTGGTTCTGGCTTTGAACTCTGGTCTTCTGATGGAGGACCTCCATCAGCCAAGCTGCAAGTAATTTGGGTGGAGTGGTTGGAGACTTTGCGAGCCAATGAACTATATGATAAGTTCAAGAAGTGTGTTTTTTGGCTGGAAAAGGTTCCATTCCTAGGACATGTGGTGTCTAAGGAGGGAGTAGCAGTGGACCCTGAAAAGGTGGAGGCCATTACCAAGTGGGTAACCCCGAAGAATGCCACCGAGGTGAGAAGTTTCTTGGGATTAGCAGGCTACTACCAGAAGTTCGTTCAGGATTTCTCCAAGATTGCAAATCCGTTAGCCAACCTTACTAGGAAGTCAGTGAAGTTTGCTTGGTCAGACAAGTGCGAGCAAGTCTTTTAGGCGCTGAAGGAGAGGCTAACTTCGGCCCCTATCCTAGCATTACATCAAGGGAACAAAGGATTCGTGATATAAAGCGATGCCTCGCATAATGGATTGGGATGCGTGCTGATGGAGTATGGTAAGGTGATTGCTTACGCGTCCTGACAGCTGAAGACTCACGAGAAGAATTACCCTACACATGATCTGGAGTTAGCAACAGTGGTTTTTGCCCTCAAGATTTGGAGGCACTACCTCTATGGGGTGCACTGTAAAGTGTTTACTGATCACCAGAGTACCTTTAAACGTAGAAGGAGTTGAATCTCCGCCAAACTAGGTGGTTGGAATTTCTAAAGGCCTATGATGTGAATTTTCGGTATCGCCCGGGGAAGGCTAATGTGGTGGCAGATGCTCTGATACCATCCGTAACGCCCCGGCCACTCCCAGGCTGCGGACATTATCAATAACTGCTTCAAGGATTGATGACTGGCCCCAAAAATCACCACAACTCTTTCCAGCGTGCTTCGTCCTCGCTCACACGCTGCCTGGGAAAACTTCCCATGAGGTCACCTATCCTGAGACTACTCCCAGCTAAGCATGCTAAACTGAGTAGTTCCCAACGAACGAGCTACCATAAAGGAAGGTGCATCTTGCTGATATAAGTAGTCATTTCAATCCTCTTAAGCCACACATTATCCACATATCTGGGGTATTACAATGGGTTTTGGTTTCCGAAGTGGTTTTCAAAAAGCTTTTCTGAGTCCACGGGAATCAACCTCTCCATGAGCTCTAGTTCATGGAGGTAAGGTTGCCTACATCTCATGTCACGCCCGCGACGATTCTAGGAATGTCGAGTTTTAAGTACGACTTTCCCGCTTTTTCCCTCCTTTTTGCGTAATTCTCTTTGTATCCCTCCCTCATATATATATATATATTCATATATATATATATATATATATATATATATATATATATATATATATATATATATTTGAACCAGAAATGTGAGAGATTGTATTCGTTCAAAACCGGGCGAAAGGGCCCAAAGAATACAATCCTAGTTGCAAAGCATGTCTATACATAAAGTGTGGTTTTTTGTATTTCTAGTAATGTATAATGTTCTATCTCTAAGGTGAGTTTTGATGCTGCTGAAGGTAACCTGAGGGCTATTGTTCCTGTTCTTGAAAATATGATGGTTTCGGGCTGTCCAAATGTTGTATATATATGATGAGAGCACAACATATGTTGCTTGTTTTTGCCATCTTTTCGCCTTCACAGTTAGGATTCTTCTGCACCTGGTTTCCCAGTCTGTGGCTGAGGGGAGCTTCATCCAATCTGATATTCTGAGGCGGACATTCTCAGCATATGGGCATTCATAGAGTAAGTGCACAATTGATTCATCTTGGCGTTTGCACAGAGAACACGTTTTACTTATATTTGCGCGGTGTAGACAGGTTTTTACCTGTAATCTGCCATGAAGAGCGAGCCAGGAACAGAATGAGTGCCTGGGGTTGTTTAATTTGTTCCAGACCAGTCTGGCCTAGGGCCATTTGGGGGCCTCACCCATAAGCCATTCATACCCATGTTTGACTGTGTATTTGCCTTGCTGTATAGCAGTATTGTTCTTCATGGTGTCTTTCATAGCACACAATTTTTTCATGTACCAGCAGGAGTCTCCACTTGGCTGGTACGCCCACCAATCTCTGTTTTTGATATATCGTTCGTGTATCCACTTCACCCAGAGATAATCTTTATTCTCATCAATGGCATATATATATATATATATATATATATATATATATATATATATATATATATATATATATACCTACATGTAAATCCCCTCCATTAGAGATAGTTTTGAAACATATATGCTTAGCCACAAAATCCTCTGCACTTGGGAGATTCTAATTGAGGGTTTTCAAACCCTAATTCAATGAAAGCTAATCCTTTTGTGAAATTGCGTGTTGATTTCTCTTTCTTTGTAAGGTGGTGTTGTTCCTCTTCTCTTTGGTGAGATTTCTTGGATGTTTCAGGACTCCTTGCTTATGGAAGATCTTTGTGCAAGTGATTGAACATCTTAGTTCAATTTGGTAAGTTTCTACTCTATAGAATTGTCCATATCTTTTCAATTCTTGGTTTAGTTCTTGTTCATCAACAAAAACCCTAAAAATACTTGTTGTTTGTATGAGTTCAGCGGGTGGATTTCTGTCATCTATATGATTTTGTTGTGAACCTAGGTCCCCCATATCCTTCATCTAGTATTAAAGCTAGGCATAGAATTCATAGTTTTGTTGGAGATTTCTTGTTTGTGCCCGGAGTTGTTCTATGTTGTTTTGGTGGTGAAATTTGGTGTTCTTGTTGTTGATGAGCAATTTGGGTACCCCCATTCCCAGTGTTCATCAATTGTTGTTGGTTGTTGTTATTACTCTTGATTGTTGTTGAATTGTTGGAAGTAGTGTTTAGTTGTGTTGAATTACAATTGTTGGATTTTGTTGAGGCTATTGGTTGTTTTATTGACGGTTGTTGTTCATGGTGGTTGTGAACTCCATTCGGGTTTGTTCTTTGTTGTGCATTCTCCTTGCCAGTTTTACCCCATCTTCCCCCAACAAAATTAGCCTCGCGAAACCCCTCAATTTCCTAGCTACAAAGAACCCAAACCTCCACGACCATGAACGCCGCGCCCGTGACAAGGCTCAGTGGCCAGAGTCACGCATGCGATGTCTAGTGTCACGACCGTGACCACCCCCCTCAGGGCTTGAAGTTGAAAGGCAGTCTCGCGCCTGCGATGTGCTTTGTCACACCCGCAACGTCGCGATAAAGAGACGATTTTGTTTGAGAATCGCCCGGGGTCTTATCCGTGACCCCCATGACGACCTTGTTTGGTTCAAATTCCGAAAGGATGCCATGCTCGTGACATCTTGTGTCGCCCCCACGACGATTCTGGGAATGTCAAGTTTTAAGTCTGACTTTCCCCCTTTTTTTCCCTCCTTTTTGTGTAATTCCCTTTGTATCCCTTCCCTCATATATATACATGTAAACCCCCTCCATTAGAGATAGTTTTTTTGAAGCATATAGGCTTAGCCAGAAAATCCTCCCCACTTGGGAGATTGTAATTGAGGGTTTTAAAACCCTAATTCAATGAAAGCTAATCCTTTTGTGGAACTTGTTGATTTCTCTTTATTTGTGATTGTGTGTTATTCCTCCTTTCTTTGGTGAGATTTCATGGGTGTTTCAAGACTCTTTGCTTATGGAAGATCCTTGTGCAAGTTATTGAACATCTTAGTTCAATTTGCTGAGTTTCTACCCTATAGAGTTGTCCATATCCTTTCAATTCTTGTTTTAGTTTTTGTTCATCAACAAAAACCCTAAACCCTAAAAATAGTTGTTGCTTGTATGAGTTCCACGGGTGGATTTCCATCATCCACATGATTTTGTGTGAACCTAGGTCCCCCATATCCTTCAGTTAGCTAAACCCTCAATAGTAATAGAATCCTTAGAATGCATCAAAGTACTTTTGGTTTCTTTCAATGAAGGTGGGAGTTTTCCTATAATTGAAGAAACTATATAGGCCTCATCTTTGTGGATTTTGTGTTGTTTAAAGTTGCTTAGTATATGTTGAATCTCATGAAATTGATCAAGAACTTTCCTACCCTCAACTACTTTAAAGTTATTAAATTAGCTAAGAAGAAAGTTCTTACTTGTGATGTCTTCCAACATATACTTAGCTTCGAGCATCTTCCAAGGCTCTTTGGTGGATTCCATATTTGGTAAACATCGAAGAGAGAATCTGTCATCCCGTTGAGAATGTGACCACGACAAATTTAGTCATCATTCTCCATCTCGATCCGACGACTTGTCTTTCAGGTTCCTCGTTGTCACCCTCCATTAGGATCTCTTGAGTGAGCATGTACACCACTTTGAGAGTAGTGAGCATGAAATGAATCTCACCACCTCCGGAAATTGATCCTCTCGAACTTGTCCTACTTTTGGAAGTTGTCGGTCATGTTCTTCAAGGAGTGAGACATGGGAACAAGTTTTAAGATTGTTGGAATCAAAGATGGGGGAAATGGTTACACACAAAATGAAGGATCACTCGGGTGGCTAGGAGTCGAAGGTCAATATCTGCTCCCCTTAAGACTTATTCACTAGACCGTAAAAATACTCAAGGCTAAAATCTAGCTACTTTTGACCAAAGGAACAAAGCCTTTCAAGAACTCACAAGGAGTTGTTGTAGCTCAACACTTTAGGAGTGTGTTCAAGCTCTCTAGGAATGAGAAGAAAGAATGAGTAGTGTGTATCGGGATTAATGGAATTTATCCCCTTCTATAGTGGAGTAGGAGCCTCAAACTTGGCCCAATAATCCTATGATTATATCAAACTTGGCTCAATCTTTGGGATAATCACGATTGAGAGTCAAAGAAGACTTCAAAGGATCAACCAACAAGTAGCCAAGATATAACCACACGTGGATTATATCAAAGTTAGAATCATGGAGATTTGAAATCGAAAGAACTAGACTTTACCACGGACCGTGGCAACCCTGCCATGACCTGTGCCAGGTTCACTACGGTCTGTGGTGCCCTGGTCTCTTGTTTTCTTGCTCTTTGCCAGTTGGCACGACTTGTGGTCAACAAGGCACAATCTGTGCCAGCCCCCTATCACAACCATTGACTTTTTGCTATCAACTTTAAACTTGTGTGATTCATCTCTTTTGTTAATGAACCCTTAACTCTTCAAATACTCTAAAAATTTATTGTGAAACTTGAAATATACCCCCTCTATCTTTTCACCTTATTTTTACCCATAAAATTTTAATTGAATGAACTACTAAAACTTATTAAAAATATTTAAGTTATTTTTTTAACTACCCCACAACTTTGGTGATATTGATTTTTTGCCATCTCTTGTAAAAATCACACAAAAATCTAGAGGGAATAATATGATTTAATCATTTGTTGTATTCTATGTTAGGATTTTAAGGATATTAACCCTTATATTAACTAGTGTTAAACCTGTGCTATGCACGGGTGTATTAAAAAGTAAATGTCTAATAATTAAAAAGACAATTATAATGTAAATTTATTAATATATAAAAGTAGTATCTTTGAATTTTGAAATCGTGAGTTGTGAGTGAATTTCAGTCTTTCTAACCAATGAGAATTTAGAAAAATAAAAATCAGTAATCACTCTTCCGCCCATAAAAAAATACAGTATAATTTTACCCAAAATTAAACTCTAAACATTTGCAGTTATTATCCCTTGATTTCTTTCAGTTATAATCACCTTCAATATTTGATCATATGTACAAATTTTGAATGAGAAAGACAAAAATAATATCATCACATAAAAGAATGACATAATAAAATATTCCAATGAAAATTATATGCTACGAATGTTGAATAAAGTGGCGTCAATGATGAATCATGTCATACTTCTTGCACCTGCAATTAAAATTTATCATTTATTCAAAGCACCGTTCTTTTGTGCGTTGCGTTTACGTTGCGTTACGGTTAGTTGCGATAGATTGCGGTAAGTTGCAGTGGAAATAGTAAAAAGGTAATGGTAATTTGCGGTATGCTGCGGTAGGTTATGATAGGTTGCGGTAATTTGCATTGCGGTTAGTGGCGTTAACGCACAAAAGAACGGTGCAAACATATAATTACATTAAATAAATTATATAGATTGAATTTAATGTGTGAAAGTTATACACCTCTTTGTGAAACTGTTTTTCCTCCCAATCTTGGGCAAATTACAATACCAATGCCCAGAATGAACAAATCTTAAATGAGTTGTAGTGTTTAATGCTCAAAAATTCATCAAATGATAGTAGAGAATTTGCTTCAAATACTAAGAGAGAATTTATAGTAAGAAACTCGACGCTATAACATAATATGGTAAAACCATCGTTATCTTCAGATCAATAGTAATATATCCTACAACATGGATTGAAAGAACGAATTTGCGAATCATAAAAGCATATATACCCACTATCCAAATGCATGAGATATACATGAATCAACACTCATAAATTAACAAATTAAAATGAAAATCACGTAAAAAAAACTAAGAAGAAAACAAAAATTAAACTAGCGTAAGCACCAAAATCTTACGAAATTTTGTTTGTCAAAACCCATTTAAAACACCACCGATGCTTGACATTTTATTACGTTGGACCAATTGCTTTCATGATTAACCAACAAAATGGAAGTTAGGGGTGTGCACTATTCGGTTTTGAACCGAATAAACTGAAAACGAACCAAATAGAATCGGTCCAAACCGAACCGATTTAATTATTCGGTTTGGTTTTCGGTTTGGACTTTAAGCCTTATTCGGTTCTGGTGAAAACCCATATAGATGTGTACATTATTCGGTTTTGAACCGAATAAACCGAGAACCGAACCGGTTTTATTCGGTTATGTTTTCGATTTGGACTTTACCTCTTATTCGTTTTCCAGTTTATTCGGTTCGATTTTGAACCGATGAACATCCCTAACGGAAGTAGTTTACGACTTTAATTTCAACACTTATAATTTGAGAGTTGTATTAGGGAAAGCCTCATCATCGCCCTCACCAAACCACATCGTGTCATCAGGCAATGATGATGCAGAACGCGAATAAGCACCGACAATCAGGCAATGATGGTGCCTTTATAATTCATGGATTGTCACTAATGGCCACCAACAGGAATGGGAGGAATGGTTTCTGAACTAGGTGTTTTGGCGAGTCTGAAAAGAGGAGTAGGTCAAAGAAGGGCGTGAAAAGATAGAGATGGGGAGACGACTCTAAAATTGCCTAGAAGCCTATCTCGGTTGATGGGATAAATATAAAGAGTTATAAGTGAAGAAAAATCAAATATTGAAGGTGGTTATAACTAGGGATAATAACTTCAAAGATTTAGAGTTTGATTTTGGATAAAATTGTATTGTATTCTTTATGGGTGGGAAAAGTGGTTATTGATTTTTATTTTTCTGAATTTTCATTAACTAGAAAGACCGAAATTCACTCACAACTCACGATTTCAAAATTCAAAGATATTACTACCTCCGTCCCAAATTGTTTGTCCATCTACCTAACTCCCTTGTCCCAAAATGTTTGTCCATTTTATAATTCCAATGATTGTAATTCTTATTATACCCCTAATAAATACTATTTTGTTTCTTTTTTATTTTTCTTCACATGAGAAAAGTAAGGGCAATTCTGGTACATTACACGTTTTTCACCCCATTTCCCATGACCATTGGACTTTTAAATATAGTTGGATGGACAAATAATATGGGACGGAGGTAGTACTTTTATATATACTAGTAGATTTTAGATATATCTATTAACTTGCCGAACATAGATATATTTTGATGGTGAATCAGATGGGTGCATTGTAAAGGCATCCACGAATGGAATATTGACAAATATATCTTGCATCCACGGTAAGTTTATATGATTAAATATTGACAATACTTTTTTGAGACATCGGAATAAATATAGGGATGAAACTATATTTTAAAAAATATTGATAATAAAAGGATGGAAGTCGAATAAAATAAACTGGGTTGATGTGTGCAATAATATTGATAGTGATTGCAGTAAAATAAGAAAAGGGAAGATGTAGGAAAACTTACTTGTTTGGTGATGATAGTTTGGCCAGTAAACCTTATCTGCAGAAAGATATGAACAAATTTGCGATTCTTGATGCCTTTTCGGTGATTTATAAATGAGAAAATTGAGTGTGTGTCAAAGAAAAGGTTGAGATAAACAAATTGACGCATAGAATAAACTTAAGCAAGATTTGAATGTCATAACGCATAAATAAATCGATGTGTGGAATAATAAATTGATGTGTAGAATAATATTCTAACTGAGTTACATGTGAATACTTTAAATTGAGTTAAGGAAAATTGAACGTAAATAGGTGGATTCTGAATAAGAAACTTTGGTTTGTGATGACGAAATACAAAGTGGATGTTATTGTAACTTATAAAAAAGATTAAAAAAAAACTAACTTGTTTATATTTGCAGGTTTGTCCTGAACAATGGTTGCTTGAAACGTTGATAATTGACATATTGAAAGAGAATGAAATATGTCTGGATGTCTATATTAGGTTGGGAGGTAGACTCCTAATTAGATTTGGGTGGGTGTTGGGACGTGAGAGTCAGACTTCTAATTGGGTTGGGAGGTAGATTTCTAATTGGATAAGGTAGACTCCTAATCTTATTAGACTTCTTGTTTATTATTTTTTAAATCGATTTTTTTTTATTATTTCATGGATAGAAATTGTGATGTATAATGAGACCAAGGATGATCAAATTATACAAAAGCTAAGGATCTTTAAAAACCAAGATAAGAATCTTGCTTCTCAAAGTTCTTAAGGTTCGAAAATGGAATTGAAATGGATGGAAAAGATGGAAAGAATTACGAAAAATGGTTACCAAGAATGTTGATGATGGACGAATTTGATGAACGAATGAATGCTTGGATGAATGAATGACAATGGCGACTTGAAGCTTCTTGGAAGGATAAAGGCACACCACCTTCAAGAGACCTTCAATTCCTTCCTATCACCACCAAGGATGCCAACCTTGGATAGAAGAAGGGAGATAGTTCGTTCTCCCTCAAGAGAAACGAAAAGGCTAGCACAAAGCTAGAGAGAAAACAACAACATCATGTGTTTGTTTTGTATTTGATATTTGATTGATTTTGAATCAGATTACAAGGCACCCAAGGGGTCTATTTATACTAAATGGAAGCCCCCTTGGCGTGTACAAATCAAGAAAAGAGGTGTAAACTAGCTTACATCATCTAATACAAGAGTGACATCATAAAGAAACAAATGAACTAAGCTAGATTACATTTGATTATAACTCTCTCAATTCTTATCCAAATTTAAAGATTCTTGAACCATTGGAAAGCTCTTGGAATGTAGATCATTTCACTCTAGGACACTTTCCTTGGTAGCTTCATGGTTCTTGAGTTAGAGAGCAAATCATCACTCCTTCATGGTTAAGACCATTCGAATGTAGACCAAATGCGATAGTTTCAAGCTCCTTTTCAATGTAGCTAAGTACTTGACTTCCATGATGTAGGTTTGGAACCAAATCTACATCATTCCCTCCTAGTTGAAAAGAGTTTATCCTCAAACTAGGAAGTTCTTCAATATCTCCATAAAAGGGCTTGAGATCACTCATATTAAAAGTGCAACTCCCTTCATAGTCTTCTCCAAGTTGCAATTTATAAGCGTTATCACCAATCTTCTCCAAAACTTTATAAGGACCATCTCCCCTTGGTGCAAGCTTACCTTTCCTCTTAGAAGGAAATCTTTCTTTCTTCAAGTGAATCCAAACAAGGTCTCCCGGTTCAAATACAACCTTCTTCCTTGATTTATTCACCCTATTTGATACACTTGAGGTATACTTCTCAATTTTGGCTCGTACCTCCTCATGTAGCTTCTTAATCTCTTCCACCCTTTTGTTAGCTTCAAAACTAAACTTTGTTGATGTAGAGATGGGCGTGAGATCCATAGGTTGGAGAGGGTTCCTTCCATAAACAACTTGAAAAGGTGACAACCCTGTGGCTTTACTTGGACTTCGATTGAAGGCAAATTCAGCATGACATAGAATTGTATCCCAACCCTTCTTGTCTTTACTCACCAATATCTGAAGAAGAGCTCCCAAAGTTCGATTAGTCACTTCGGTTTGTCCATCCGTTTGTGGATGACATGCGGTGCTAAACTTTAATGTTGTACCAAGCTTCTTCCATAAAGTAAGCCAAAAATGACTAAGGAACTTGGAATCTCGATCACTCACCATGGTCTTTGGAATGCTATGTAGCTTCACTATTTCTTCAAAATAAAGATTTGCAACCTTAGTAGCATCATAAGTAGTATGACATGGAATAAAATGAGCCATCTTGGAAAATCTATCAACGACCACCATAATAGAATCCTTGCCTCTTTGTGTTCTTGGTAGACCAACAACGAAGTCTAAACTCACATCTTCCCATGGATGATGTGGGATGGGCAAAGGAGTATACAACCCTTGTGGTAAAGCATGTGCCTTTGAAATATTGCAAGTATTACATCTCTTTACCATATGCTCAACATCTTTAATCATGCTTGGCCAAAAATAATGCTCCTTCATCATAAGGTAGGTCTTTTCAATTCCAAAGTGACCCGCCAAGGATCCTCCATGGACCTCCATGATTAACAACTTTCGAATGCTACTTTTAGGGATACAAAGTTGATTCCCTTTGAAGAGAAACCCATTTTCAATATGAAAAAGTTGATGAGGGTGCTTCTTACAAAGCTCATAAACCTCCTTGAAATCCTCATCATTCTCATACAATTCTTTGATATGCTCAAAACCAAGGACTCTTGAATCTAAAACATGGGTAAGTAAGTACCTTCTTGAAAAAGCATCCGCTCCTTTGTTAAGATGTCCCGCTTTATGTTTGATCACAAAGTGGAATGCTTGCATATACTCCACCCATTTAGCATGCCTTGGGTTTAACTCAGGTTGCCTCGATGAACTTAAGAGCCTCATGATCACTATGTAAGATGAATTCACCACTTAGAAGATAATGTCTCCAATGTTCAAGAGCTCTTATGATGGCATAGAACTCTTTATCATAGGTGCTATACTTCCTCTTAACTTCATTCAACTTCTCACTAAAGTAAGAAATGGGGCTGCCTTCTTGTGTTAGGACGGCTCCAATTCCTACTCCACTTGCATCCACTTCAACTTCAAACACTTTGTCAAAACATGGTAAAGCAAGAATAGGTGCATGACACAATTTCTCCTTAATCACTTCAAACGCTTCATTAGCACCTCTAGTCCATGTAAACTCCTTTTCTTTCAATAATTCGGTCATAGGTGCAAGAATGGAGCTAAAGCTCTTTATAAACCTTCTATAGAAAGATGCTAAACCATGAAAACTTCGTACCTCATGAATGGACTTTGGTGTAGGCCACTCTTGAATAGCTTTCACCTTCTCCTTATCAACTTGAATGCCATCTTTTGAGAGAACATATCCAAGGAACACGATCTTGGATGAGAAAAAGTGGCATTTCTCCATGTTGGCGTAGAGCTTCTCCTTCTCCAAGATGTACATGACCAACTCTAGATGCTTTACATGTTCTCTTTCACTTCTACTATATATAAGAATATCATCAAAGTAAACTACAACACATTTACCAATAAGAGGCTTCAAAACATGATTCATTAAGCGCATTTGTAAGACCAAATGGCATCACAAGCCACTCATATAAACCCTCCTTGGTCTTGAATGTCGTTTTCCACTCATCTCCTTCATGAATCCTTATTTGATGATATCCACTCCTCAAATCAACTTTAGAGAACACAATACTTCCATGTAGCTCATCAAGTAGATCCTCAAGGCGTGGAATTGGGAATCTATACTTGATTGTGATTTTGTTTATGGCTCGACAATCCATACACATTCTTTGAGAGCCATCTTTCTTGGGCACAAGTAAGACCGAACACATGGACTCATGCTTTCACGCACCAAGCCTTTGGATAAAAGCTCATCTACTTGCCTTTGTACTTTCGAGCTTCTTTCGATTCATTCGATAGGCTTGTCGGGAGCATAGAACCCGAACTAGATCAATCTTGTGCTCAATTTCTCTTCGAGGTAATCCTTGGGCATCTCTTTGGGAACAAGTGTTTGAAACGCTCCAAAAGAGGGTGAAGTCGGCATTCTCACAGTCAGTCGCCTCTTCCTCCTCCAAGTATGCTAGAATAAGATCTTTATGCTCTAGAAATTCATGATGTTCGACCTTCATGAATGTCACAATGATAGTCTCCTCATTTTGTGTTTGTTGTTGGGGACGTATGATCGATGATGGTGAGAGAGGAGCCAAAGTGATCTTCTTTTTGTTGAGAATAAACGAGTATGTGTTCATTCTCCCATCATGCGTGACATGCCTATCAAAAAGCCAAGGTCTCCCAAGCAAAATATGACAAGCATCCATTGGAATTACATCATACCAAATAGAATCTTTGTAGTTTCTACCAATGGAAAGACTTACAAGAACACGATGAACCACTCGAATTCCCTTCCCATGACTTAGCCATTGAATGGTATAAGGGGATGGATGTGGACTAACCTCCAATTGTAGTTTGTTCACCATGGTTGTAGAAGCGGCATTAGTGCAACTTCCTCCATCAATGATTAGAGAACACACCTTGCTTTGAATAGTACATCTTGTGTGAAAGATGTTTTCCCTTTGTTCTAGCTCGTTTGGGACACTAGCAACACTTAAGGCCCTTCTTACTACTAGCATTTCACCTTCATCGACCTCTTCTACCTCTTCTTCCTCATTCACGTCACTTTCTTCTTCTCTTTCATGTTCATTTTCATGATACTCCGGTTCTACATACAAAGCACTTTGATATTCCACCAAAGATACTACTCTTTTGTTAGGACACTCCGAAGCATAATGTCCTAAACCTTGACAACGAAAAAACCTTCTTGGGGCTAGGGGTTTTGGTTCTTGGACGTGGGGTTTGGGAATGGATGGGGGTTGATTTTGTGGTGCTCTTGTGTTTGGTTGTTTTGTGGGGAATGTGGGTTTTTGTGGTGGATTGTATGGGCGTGTGTTTTGTGGGGGTTTGTATGTGGTTTGGTACTTGGTCACATTTTCTTTTCCTCTTTCCTTTCTTTGCCTTTCTACCTTTAAGGCCAAAGAACTTAATTCGTCCAAAGATTGGTAAGGATGTAATTCAACAATGTTGCGAATCCAATCATTTAGACCATATAGAAAACGTACCAAAGTTTGAGGTTCATCCTCTTGGAGATCACAACGCCCAAGAATATGCTCGAATTCCTTTGTGTACTCCTCAACACTTTTGCTCCCTTGGACCAAACGTTGCAATTTGTAATAGTTATCTTGGAGATAACTTGGTGATAGGAACTTTTGTTGCAACTTTTTCTTCATTTTGATCCATGCTTTGATCTTGTCCTTCCCTTGTAGTTGCCTCTTCTTTTGCAAATTAGTCCACCAAATGGACGCATGTTTTCGCAATTTAAGAGCCACATATTTGACCTTCTTTCGCCTCGACCTCCTTAAGATCAAATACACGCTCAACGGTTTGCATCCAATCTAAAAAGTTTTCGTGATCAAGATTACCGCCAAATTCGGGATCTCCACTTTGAAGTCGAAACGCCTCCCTGGGACGTCTTTGAGGCACTTCTTCATCACTTTCATTAATCTCACTATCTCCACGGTTCACCCTATGTTGTAGATGCATGTATCTCTTAAGTTGGTCGTTGAGATAGGTGATTCTTTTCTTCAAAGCTTCAACATCTTCTTGGTGTTCCATTGGTGTAGGTGTGGACGTGCTAAAATCGTCCATCTTGATCAATCTTTGGTGCAAAAAGATTGCAAGATTCACGGTTTAGGGGCTTTGGATGGGTAAAGGACGAGAGAGGTTTTGTGTTTGGGCTGATTGTGTTTGGGTTATGGGGTTTTTTGTGGAGTTTATGGTTCTTTATGAGTTCTTGATGGGTTCTTGATGAGTTCTTGGAAGAACTTTGGTGGCGTGATGATGGTAGAATGGTGGGGATGGATTTTTGATGGAAAGATGGTGAAAAGATGGATCAAGAACTAAGAGAATCAATCTCCTAAGCTCTGATACCAATTTTGATGTATAATGAGACCAAGGATGATCAAATTATACAAAAGCTAAGGATCTTTAAAAACCAAGATAAGAATCTTGCTTCTCAAAGTTCTTAAGGTTCGAAAATAGAATTGAAATGGATGGAAAAGATGGAAAGAATTACGAAAAATGGTTACCAAGAATGTTGATGATGGACGAATTTGATGAACGAATGAATGCTTGGATGAATGAATGACAATGGCGACTTGAAGCTTCTTGGAAGGATAAAGGCACCTTCAAGAGACCTTCAATTCCTTCCTATCACCATCAAGGATGCCAACCTTGGATAGAAGAAGGGAGATAGTTCGTTCTCCCTCAAGAGAAACGAAAAGGCTAGCACAAAGCTAGAGAGAAAACAACAACATCATGTGTTTGTTTTGTATTTGATATTTGATTGATTTTGAATCAGATTACAAGGCACCCAAGGGGTCTATTTATACTAAATGGAAGCCCCCTTGGCGTGTACAAATCAAGAAAAGAGGTGTAAACTAGCTTACATCATCTAATACAAGAATGACATCATAAAGAAACAAATGAACTAAGCTAGATTACATTTGATGATAACTCTCTCAATTCTTATCCAAATTTAAAGATTCTTGAACCATTGGAAAGCTCTTGGAATGTAGATCATTTCACTCTAGGACACTTTCCTTGGTAGCTTCATGGTTCTTGAGTTAGAGAGCAAATCATCACTCCTTCATGGTTAAGACCATTCGAATGTAGACCAAATGTGATAGTTTCAAGCTCCTTTTCAATGTAGCTAAGTACTTGACTTCTATGATGTAGGTTTGGAACCAAATCTACATCAAATCGTCTACTGTATTTTTAAATCGGTTTTTTTCTTCAATATAATTGGCTAATAACCCCTACGATCATGAGTATTTCAAAGTTCGAATATATTACTTTTATATATCTACAGATGAAAAACACTCTTACGTCCAACAAAATCACATACCCAAGGAAAAAAAGAAAGAAATTAAAGAAAAGAGACTACCGACTTTTTCGCTTGAAGGAAAAGGAGATTAGTTACTCGAGTTGGGAATGAGTGAGATATTAGGCATCCTAATTAAAGTCGTTATCATAGACTATGATGGAAACGACGCCGCTTGACCCTGACATGCCAAACATTAAGGGACAATGCTAGACCGACTCAGTGAGTCAATTACTCAGCTGAGTTGGCAGCTGAGTTGGAGGGAGATAAAGGAAAAACAGAAAAAAATAACCCCATTTAATACCTCCCCACGCGTTTGCCCTATTCTTCACCCTCGCAATTTAATGCATCGAAGCTTTCCCAGGCAATCCTCCCACGCCTTCCCCTCCCACGCCTCCTCCTTCCTAATACCCACTATACCGTGAGTTTTTCCGAGATTGCCTGGTCTGGCTCTGATCTCTCATCTCCAATCTCCCATCTCCGACGACTCACCATCTCCCATCTCCTCCAATCTCCATCCAAACCACCACCCTCAACCACCAGCATCGACAACCTAAACTCTAAACCTACCGGCGAAACCCTAAACTTGATACCCGGAAAATGAAGATGACGGACTCACCATCGGAGATATGTCGACGGAAAATCCTAGCACCTTCGTCGTCGACGGCCAACGTATACACATCGGAGATGAATAGGACGCCAGATTCATATAAGTTCATCGTTTATCTTCATTTTTAGGGTTTTTTTTTTGTTTTTATGGTTAATCTTTTCTGGATTGTGAGTATTTGATTGATTTTGTTCAATTTTTTTGGATTTTTTAGTGTTAACTTGTTTAGGGTTTAATCTTCGTAATTGTATCTGTTCAAATTTTTAGGGTTTTTTTAGTGTTGATTTTGTTCAATTTTTTTTAGGGTTTATGGTTAATCTTTTTTGGATTGTGAGTATTTGATTGGATTTTTGTTCAAATTTGTCTCTGTTTTGGTCGAATCTGAATTTTAGAGCCTTATAATGTTTATCATTTGAAACCTATCTATTTATGTCCTCTCAATTTGGCATTTTTATCTTGGATCTTTGCTTGAGTATGTACTATGTATCTATGTATGTTACAAGCTTACATTAGTGCTTATTTGATTTTGGATTGATGCCAGCTATAAACCAGATGTTATCAAAGGTGACATGGATTCTATCAGAAGAGATGTTAACAAAGGAAAAGAACAAGCAAATTGATGGAGCCAAAAGATAATTTTCTTGTTGTTCATACTTGTCATTTTCTTGTTGTTCATACTTGCAGTTCAATTCTCGATTGTTTTTGCACACGTAGAATTTAACACATTCTTTATGCCCTTGAATTTTCAGCTGACATGGAGATGAAATTTGGAGGCTTAGTAAGTACATCTAACATAATCACCAGAGATATGGTGACAGTCCAATCTGATTCAGATATTATGTGGATGGTGTCCATCAAAAGCGGCGATCAAACTTGGTTTACTCAATCCTAAGACAATAGGCTTTTATTGCTTGCATTATATATTCAGGTCTTCTATATAGGCATAGTTTGGTTACTGTTGCCACAATACAAAGGAGCTTTTTTTGTTTCTCGCATTTGCGGCTAAGTTGGCCATTGAATATGCCATTTTGCTTCAGTTCAGACAGCTTGTTGACAGTTGAGATCCTGGTGGAGACCAACAATTTGTTTTAGTTGAAACAGGGTTTAGGGGACAAATTTTGTATTTACTTAGATGAACAAATGTGATCACCAACCAGATTTGTAATTTGAAATGTGTTGGGTGAAAGCTATGTTGGTGTGGCTCTGTTTAGCACTTCTCTCCTTGTAGAATGTTTTTGAGAAATGTCAGAGTATTGTGAGAATGCATTTCAACTGCATGGAGTATGTAAACTCCTTTTCCTTTCCTTCTTACTAATGCATAAACCATTTGAAGTAAATTGTCATTTAGGATAGAACAAGCTCTCTGGTGAATTTCCACTTACACTTTTCAGCTCTAAGATGTCTCTCGTACATATGTAAGACCCTTTTCCCAAAAAAAGCCCCCACACCCAAAAAAAATAAAACATTAAAAATTGAGGAACACATGATGCTAGAGATCCAAGAATAGGCAAGCTAATGTTGAGAAGAGAGGTTTTCTGATTACAATAGGGGCAACAAACCATTTCAGTTTATGAAAATAAATTTCAAAGGAACTAGTAAAGGGCAAAATCATAACAAAAGTATATAAATGAAAATTTATTGAGAGGTGAGCAATAGTTATAGAAACTCAACTTGCAGCAAACCAAGCTAGCTATTGACATATCAGGGGGCATGCCTAAAACCCAAAGCAATACACAGGGTAGTTGCAAGCATTGTTCGACTTGCATTGTGAGTGATGATAGCTACTCTTGAAAGTCCCAGACACATTAGGGTGAAACTCCCTAAGTGGCCCTGTGCTCCAAGATTTTGAACACACTCACTAATGTAGCTGAATTGTAAGTTAACTAAATGAAAACTTCTACTGCCTTTATACTTGATCCTTGATTTCGATCCATCTTTCAGCAGTTTATCTTACCATGTAATGGTGTTTATAAATTGCAATATACAAACCACCTCATCTTTAAAAATGACCTAATATACAAACCATCTCATCTTTATAAATTGCAATATACACTTAATCTGCTGACATTGAATACTTGTACCAACAGCATACAAGAACAACAACTTGTCCCCCAAATCATACTTACAAGTACAACAGCATACTTAACAATTTCCTACTTACAAACTACAATAATCAACACCACTATAAGTAGGACCATCAAACACACTTGCCTATTCTTGATAACTTCTACATCCTTCTTAAGTACTCCAATGTGATTCAACATTTGTCTCTGTAACCTTGAAACCCCTTCACTTTGCAGGTTCCCATCGACAGCATCTTCCCAATTAATAAATACAACGCACCTATTGCATTTGAAGTAAACTCTTCCTGGGTTATCCCTTGATCTGGACACTTTCCTTGTAGCCTGAAAATGACATAGTTGACATATGTCCTTGCCAAGCTGATATTGCCCATATGTCCTTGTCGAAGAAGAAGAAGCCATTATCCTACACAGTTGACATATAAGCATCAATTCTGCCATGTTTTATTTGTATGATAAAAAGAAGAATACACTGGACAATGCAACTGTGGTTGGTGTCTATGGTAAGTCCATTCCCCCACCTGCACTTATCTGATCAAAGGGATGTCCTGGGAATAAATGCAACAATGAACCTTTAATTCATAAGCCAATGTGATAAAATACCTCTGCAAATGCGATGTATTGTTCTGAAAAGTAAAGTCTACCCAGAATTAGGAGCCTAACTCAGCATAATGCCTGCGTTATCACTTAAATCATTAGGATTAATGAATGCGGATTCTTAAGTAATCTAGAGAGACAAATTTGGAGCTAGACACAACTAATTAGCTCTATCAGAAAGAAGCCACAACAAGCTTAGACACACATAATCCCACTGTACATTCAACAATGTAACCACATACTTAATGCAATGTTCTCAGGCTCTCGACATGCATAATATCTCATTAACAGCCAAACTCCTACCATAACTTTCATCATAAGCGATGGAAACACAATGTGCAACATCATTGAACAATCACATAGCAAAGCAAACAAAATCAAGTACATGAACACCCTAAAAATTCATAGTTCACATACCAGATGGTCAAATGAAAGCAACTAAAGCTTCTGTTTATGGTATTAACCACCTAATTAGACCTAAAGCTGAGTCCCTGCATCAAAACAACACCCATAATGTTTCACCTAATTGTGCTCAAACATAGCACAAAACCCTAAAGAAAGTTCAATTGAATTTGGACAATGTTCATTCCAAAGATTGCATGGACCAACAGAATCAACAATTCAACCAAAATCTTGCTCAAAGTTTCAATCTTTTCTAGCTGTGATCAATCACACATATAAACCAGACCCTAAACCCAGTTCTTTTCTAGCTGTGATCAACATCAGTTCTTTTCTAGCTGTATTGAACAACTACACAAACCAGATCTTAAACCCAGATTAGAGCCCCATTTTTTTCCTCCAATAAAACCAAGTTATAATGCCTGTCTTGAAAAACTACACAATTACACCTCATTTTTTTCCGTTAGAAAGGGTTCTTTTCTAGCTGTTAGAAGTTTTTCATCTTCAAAGGGTATAAATAACATCAGTTCAATCAATTTATGAAAAATAAAATCCACTATTACAATTATATACAAATCCACACTAACCTCAATCACAAAAGAAGAAGAACAAAAAACCCAGCACTAACCCACAGCGAAAGAGAGGAGAAGGGAAAATAAGAGAAGAAGATAATCAAAATTTCATAAACAATCATAATACAGTAAGTATTATGATTCTACAGTCATCCCGATTTCAATTTTTGGAAACCATTTTCGATAGAATTTTCGAAAACTTAGCCCAGAAAAACCACATTTTATAGTTTAGGGTTTTGGAAACCAAATTTGATTGGAAACCCAAAAAAAATTATGAAACCCTAAACCCAGATCGAGGTCATTGCCCAGAAATCAAATTGGAAAGCATATTTTTACTTGAAGAAACATTTACCTGGTAGAAACCTGCACTTATTTTGATCAACAACTCATCCTTCTTCTTCGATTGGTTGTTATTCTTCTTCGTTTTATGGTTAAGTTGAACGGGGGTTTCGATTTTTAGGGTTTGGTTGGGTTTCGATGTGGATAGGAGAACGGATTGAAGGAGAGGGTTTCGATGCAAGGAGAGGGTTGTCGATGTGAAGGGTTTCGATGTTGAAGTTGTTGAAGGAGAGGATAGGAGAAGGGATTGAAGGAGAAGGGTCTCTGTCTTCTTCGTTTCAGGGTTAACAATAGGAAAGGCTAGGGTTAGGGTTTGGGGAAAGGACGGTGAAAGGCGCGGGAAAAGCTAGATTTTGGTAGAAGATCTTGGCCGTCCACTATCTTTTTAATCTAACGGTTAACATTGAATTATTTTGCCATGTCAGCAATCTGTGTGACACTCAATTTTTTTCTTGTAAAAAATTGTTGACAAATATATTCTATTGTTTCTAATTACTATCAATTTTATTGTCCTATTCATTAATTTTAATGACATCAATTTTTTTCATTAGTGTTATTTTGCTTGCTATTTTAATGAATGTAGAGTATATTTTCAAAATAATTTTTTTTATTTTAAAAAAATATCTACAAATATATTCTATAGTTTCTAATGAATATCAATTAGTGCTAACTTTTTTCAATGACTTGAATAAATTATTTTCTTTATTAATTTTTTAGTATTCTTCCCTAATTTTAATGATGTCAACTTTTTCATGCAACTTTAATATGATAAACATATAATATAGTTTTTATAAATTTTATTTACTAATGTGTTTCTTTTCATAGTGTTAACTTGTAATTTTATAAATATTAATGATTAATATTTTCATGCAATTTTAATGATTAATAATTTTTGGTATCATTTTTTTCATGCAATTTTAATGATGTCAACCTTTTCATGCAATTTTAATGTGATGAACGTAAAATAAATTTTAATGTGTTTCTTTTCATGGTATAGACTTTCATCGATATCATCATGACATCCCGACAAGTTGACTTGAACGAGGACTATGACAGTGATTCCGATTACGATCCATTAGAAGAGTTGTTTAATGATTTTGGGCCGACTGGCGTTGGTAATCGTGACGACTTGTTTCGTGATTTATTCGGAGATGAAGACGAACTTGAGGCAGAAGATGAGTTTAGGGCCCCTTTCATACCCGAGGATGATGTGGAAGCCATGACTGTTGCTGGTGATGGTGATGTTGATGGGTCGAGTGACCATCCTAACAGTGACGGATCACTATCCATCACCGCCCCTTTTCGTGAGATGGAATTTGATTCGGTCGGGAATTTTGTGAACCACATGCATAACTACGGGCGGGTCAATGGGTTCCAAGTACGTATTAGAAGCTCCGAAAGATTTCACGGAGAAACAAGCACGACAAACGAAGCACTCATCAAGAGGATAATGATGGTCTGTTCAAAATACGGCACGTTCAAGTCAAACAAGGCAGATCCAAACCGGTCATCCAGCACTTCTGTCACCGGGTGTGGTTTCAAAGTCACTGCCACGTTCCAACAGCAAACCGGAAAATACAAGTTGACTACCGTCGACACAAACCACAACCACGAGTGCAACCCTGCAGACATAAAATACATGCGGAACTACAAGTTCATAAGTTTTGAAAATCAATGGAGAATGATAAACAACGACACAGCCGGCGTGCAAATCTCCAAGAACTTCAACTCAATTGCGGTACAACATGGTGGGCATGATCAAGTTCCATTCGACGAGAGAGATTGCCGCAATGTTATCAGCAGAGCAAGCAGACTCGCATTGCAAGACGGTGACTTCAGGGCGATGATGGGACATTTTAAGGAGATGATGACCGGTAACTCCAGCTTTTTCATCGCGTATGACACCGACGATGTTGGAACTCTGAGAAACGTCTTTTGGGCGGATGGAAGGAGCAGGGCAGCTTGCGAGGACTTTGGGGACGTGGTGTCGTTCGACACGACTTATGTGTCCAACAGGTACAAGATGTCATTCGCTCCTTTTATTGGGGTTAACAACCACTACGCCTATCCCGCTCAGTGCAATCGCTGGCTAGAGGAAGGCGATAACTTCGTCTGGTTGTTTCAGACGTGGTTGACGTGCATGTCGGGGAAAGTTCCGGTCGCGATCATAACAGACCAATGCCAATCCATAGGTCAGATTTAATTATTCTATTTTTATTTTTTTGTACGTACTCAAGTTTTCAACGTGCATGACACTTTGTAACAAGTTAAATTTTTTATGTACAGGAAAGGCGATCGCAAAGGTATTTCCGAATGCACGACCCAGATGGTACGGTGCATATGGCACGTGATGAAGAACGCGAAGAAGCATCTATGCAACAAACCAGAGGGAAAAGATATTCTTCGAGGGCTCAGAGATACTCTTTACGATTCAATTGACGCCGAGGAATTCGAAGACAGATGGAAAGAATGGGTTGACACGTATGGCCTGCACAACTCCAACTGGTGCAATGACATGTATGATAAAAGGCATAGATGGGTGCCCGTATACTTCAAGGACGAGTTATGGGCAGGAATTTCAAGCACGCAAAGGAGCGAGGGGATGAACTACTTCTTCAAGGGATTCGTGAATGTCAACACAACTCTCAAACAATTTGTGGAACAGTTCGGATTCGCACTAGCAAAGAGGGTTAAAGAAGAGGACAAGGAAACGTTCCGATCAAAGGATAAACCGATCCAATGTAAATCGTGCTTTGTTTATGAGTATGTATTCCAGAAGCTATACACTTCAAAGAAGTTCGTTGAGCTTCAAAACGAGGTGCAAAACCTGATCTACGTAGTGAAAGCGAATAAGATACACGACGAGGAGAAGACGTGCTCTTATGAGGTCACTGTGAGGAAGGACCGTGCAGTATACGAGCCGAAAGAAATCACAACCAGGCGATCCAAGTTTATCGTCAAAGTAGATAGAGAGACCCTAGAAATGAAGTGTGACTGCAAGAAGTTTGAGTTCAAGGGAATCTTGTGCTCCCACATACTGCGTGTTTTCAGCGAGGAGGGGCTTGATTACGTTCCGGAAAGGTACATTCTAGACCGGTGGAGGAAGGACCTTCCAAAAAAACATCTCACTATCCAAGTTCCGTACTACCAACTGCACCGGGCTAAAACCAAAGAGGTTATCCGATTTGAACAACTCCAGAGTGTGTTTGAGTTTGTTTCTACACTGGCCGTGATGGATGAGAAAATGTTCAAAGCGGCGATGAAGGCTCTTTCCGAGTTGAAAGATAAGGCACCATCCATTATTGGGGACCGTGATAGGGTCGTGACCCGGGTCATTGACAAGATCGGCAGAGCGTACGGTAGGCGGCCTGCTGGAGAGGGAACTTCCCGAAGGGGTACGAGCGCCAACGCCAACGCCAACGACTCTGTCCCTGTGAACGACCCCGTCGATAAAAGGGGTAGGGGTAGGAGACAGACAAGGAGAACCGGTTATCATAATGAACAACCATGTAGCAGGAGGAGAACACAGCAAACGCCACCGACATCCAGTGTTCATCAAGGCTTCCAAATGCCACCTGGATCAATTGTTCAACCAGGCTTCCAAATGACACCTGGAATTGGGTATCAAATGCCGCAAGATTCTAACGCTCCAAACGGGTTCCAAATGTACACCCAGCCGCATGTCGTGTTAAACTACACCGTAACTAATCCTCCTTTTCAGCCTACGTCGGTAAGATTATTGTTTGATATAACTACATTTTGTCAATATTGTACATCAAACATATTATAATCTTAACGATGAATCATTTCGCAAGGTCAGGGTCAAACATCTCATTTCAACCAAGGAAGGTGAAGAAGAAGATGGCAGGTTTAGGTAGAAGATTGGGGAAATTGATTTCTTTTTTCTTATCATGTATGTACTCAAGGGTTTAGGTAGTCCAATCAATGGAAAAGTCTAGTTAAAAAAAGTGTAATTTCAAACAATCAATTTTGAATGATCAAAAATTAAACTATACCAATCCAATTAGTTCTTTGTTGTAGCCAATTCCTTTCTTTAGCCATTTCAATTGCAATATTATTTACTATACCGGTCCAATGATTTTAACCCTTTCATACTCTTCTTTTAACCATTTCCAAAAAATAATATTAAAGAATGTTTGAATTCAGGTATTTTTTAAATATCATATCCATTACACCTACTTTGATATGAAACTAGCAAAGTAAGATATATTATCTTCGAATACTAATTTAAAATTTTACATTCATAACCTTTTGTGTATATTTCTTATGAACTTCCATTTACGTTTATATTAATATTAAATGAATTATTTTATATGATTAGTTTTATATTAAATAAATAATGACAAACACATATACAATTATAATATAAATCAAAATTTTGTATTTGTGCCAACTATTAGAAACTTATGTATCATATTGTTATATATATGTTTTAATATAGTACTATATTTATAATACATGTCTAACATATATACGATTATAATATAAATCAAAATTTTGTATTTGTGCCAACTATTAGAAACTTATGTATCATATTGTTATATATATGCTTTAATATAATATTGTATTTATAATACATGTCTAACACATATTTTAAAGATAAGAATCAAACAAAATATCTCCTTCAGCAGCTCAGCAAGTATTCCCTCCCCCTCCATCATCAATTAGTTCACTACAAAGCCACGATCATGGCTAAGATGGATCACAAGTCAAAAGAAATAAATATGTGAGCTTCCTGAACAGAACTTTCTAATTCGAAGTGTAGGAACCACAGAATATGCAGAAGCTTTCTGAATGAAAATTTACAATTCAATGTATAAGGTACGCCATATACAATAGCCAGGAGTATCTCAATAGATAAATCTAGAAAAAAACTTGATCAGACTTCAGAAGGAAATATTGTCGTGAATGTCATAGGAGAGAATCCCAGGCTTAGCAAGCTCCCCCTCCAACTGCCGAAATAGCTTGCTGGAAAACAGACCACCAGGGGTTGGTATCATCTGTAGCGGTCATCAAGGGGCGACCTTTCAAGTCTCTGTTTGGTCCCTTGCTATCAGAGGCGGATAAACATGCCCAAGCAAAAAGTTGGAATATCTTGATCAGACTTCAGAAGTAAATAAAAGGTCGTAGACATATGAACACCCCCCCCCCCCAAAAAAAGGAGGAAAACAGGTTTCTTCCATTTATGTTAAATACTTCAACGCAACAACAACCAGTGAGTCAAATGAGTACCATCAATAATTCTAAAAGGGTGACCATAGAATTCTGACATATAATTGTTGTTTAATTTGTTGCTAACCCATTAGTCATACCAAATAGAAACTCATTAAGACATCGAATATAACCAAAGATAACCTCGCACAGCACACCGTGTTGGTGTAAAACCAAGTTTGATGGACACATAGATCAGTTTGTTTAAGACAAACCGAGGAGAGGACCTAAGAGTCCAATATCATTACAGAAATTAACTACCATTTATATGGAAGTGATACAACTCACAATAGTCATGAAATATACAACCAGTTGCAAGGGAAACTAGTGCAATGTGCAAAGGAAAATTATAACTTCTGGACAGAGTAGACCTTAGTTCATTTTATAACGACATTGATGATAGCCAAGTGGTAAATATACTCCAACTATCAACACAGAGGATGGGAGGAATGATTCATTGTATTGACCTGATCAGCCAACTATGTCATATTAGTAGCACAACTAACAGATATTATATGTTATCACTCAGATCTTCAACTTTAGAGCCGAATTTCGTGGGTAAAATCTATATAAACTTGTATAAAATTTAGTAAAATTGTAACAGCACACTGAAAGGAATTAGTAATTATACTAAACAAAATTTTTATATCGACCACTGCCAACAATTAGAAGTAAAAAGGCTGAATATCAAAATTCAATTTCTGAGATATCAAAATTAAAAAGGCTGAAATATTACAAGGCATACCTAAAAAAAAATAAAGAAAGAAAAGCAAAAAGGATTAACAAAAACATAAATTTAAATCAGCAACCAAATTAATTGATAATTTTAATTTCAGACAACAAATTAGTTTTCTCATCATGACAAAATATTCACATCAGACAACAAATTAATTGTTAGAACACCAACGGCCACTAGGATTTCCCTATAAATACTTGTAGATCTTCTTCCCATTATCATCACTTACAAATACATTTGTTTCAACCATTCTCAAACAGAAAAATTCAAATGGAGAGTCCTTCCTCTTCCCTAAAGATAGCCACAACCACCAAAACAGAAACAACCCTCAAAAATGAAATTGACCAACAAACAGATTCAGAAAGAACCATAAGCGGACAGATAATCGATGTCCTGCTTTGGCCACCGTGAAACTAGAAAATCCCTCACCAAATCCCTCACCTATGACACCCAGATCTTCCAGGAAAACTGGGAGACGTAGAGCTGCTGCGGTACATCCATATGAAGTGCAGTATGAACGATTGAGGTCAGACATTCAACAACTTTTCAAGAGGATGAATACAAATGACAATGGGGCACTACTCAAGAAGATGATTTAGGCAAATGAGGACATACTGGTTGACCTAGATATCATCTACAAACAATGCGATGAATCTAATACTAGTCCAAGGAACTAGAGTTGCGCTAAGCAACTCCACCCATATACTTCCCCAGGAAGTATTCTGGAGCGAAAGAGGAAGGTTGAAGAAGGGTGTTCTTCCTCTGTTCCTGATGGAACAGAGATCATCAACTTGGACTGAAGAGGAGTCGTAGGAAGATTTCAGATCAAGGGTTTTACTGGTGGTGTTTGTTTTCGGAATTTCTAGTTTGTTTTCTGTTTTTTGAATTGAGGATCTAGCTTGTTTTTCTTGTTATGTTTTTAAATTCAAGTCGGTAGTATGTTGTTTAGGGTTTAATCTATTATCAATGAAGTTAGGTATTTTGGTTTAAGTTTTCATTTTTTATTCTTTCATTTACTTTCAGATTAAGAACCCGAAATTTAACAACCCAGAAAACAGAAAAGATTCGACCATAAAATTCAGATTCCACCAAAACAGAGAGAAATTTGAACAAAAATCCAATCAAATACTCACAATCCAGAAAAGATTCACCATAAAAACATAAAAAATTGAACAAAATCGACACTAAAAAAAATCCAAAGACAATTGAACAAAATAAAGAAGAAAAACGAAAAGTTTAAGCCTAAACAAAAAAAAAACCCTAAAAAAATGAAGACAAAAAAACAAACTTATCTTCGCCGATGCCATCTTCTACAGGAGAATTGGACGAGGACTGTGTAAATCCTAAAAAATTGAACAAGACATAGAAAATCATATTCGACCATAAACAAATACAAAGAAAATCCTAAACCCTAAAATTCTGAACAAGAACGACAGATCCAAAAAAAATTGAACAAAATCAACCCAGAAAAGATTAATCCTAAAAACAAAAAAAAAAACCCTAAAAATTGAAGAAAAAAGATGAAACTTATCTAAATTCATCTCCGATAGATTCGTTGTAAGTATTCTTTGAGCGTGTTCATCTCCAGCGGTGGTGAGTCCGTTGTCTGGATACGAAGGTGGTGGTCAGTCCGTCGTCTTCATCTCCGTCGATTCCAGCCGTGTTCCGTCATTGTCTACGCCGGATTATTCCGGGTATCAAGTTTAGGTTTCGCAACGGAAAAGGGTTTACGTTCAATAGATCCGAAATTAGGGTTAGGGTTATGGTTGTCGACGGTGGTGGTTGAGGGTGGTGGTTTGGATGAGACCTGGAAGGAGATCTGGAAGGGGAGATGGTGAGTCGAAAGGTTTCCAGATGAGAGAGGGAGATGAGTCAGGCGTGTCTTGGAATTGAGGGAGGCGTGAGGGAGGTGGAAATGATGGAGGCGGCTGATCTTGGAAATGAGGGAGGCGTGGATTAAAGCAGGGGAGGATTAAATGGGGGGAGGGGATTAAATGGGGCTCCTAGGGTTTTCAGTTTGTTTTCTAGCTCAGCTGCCACATGGGGTGAGTCAAAACTCAGTGAGTCAGTGAAGTTTTTTCCAACATTAAGCCTACATACTCATCCATTAATCTTGTGTTTAACTTTGTTTAACAATAAAACTTCTCAATTAATTACTTGATAGTTGATATCCATAAACAAAAATGAAATTTAGTTTCTTCAATCATTTGAAGGTTGTTGTCAAATTTAATACTCTCCCTAGTTAGACCACACCACACGCCTAATGCAGCAATGGACAAAGCATGAGGATGACTTCTACTTCTAATGAGCAATCCAAACTTTAACTAATCATTTCAATATTTTTTACAAATTACAATAAAGGGGACGACATTTGGCGACTTATTAGATTTACAAACTTCTTTGTTTAATTTGAAGGGTGATAGTGTCTTGTCTGAAGATATTTTTAGACATAAAAATTGACTAACAGGTCCCTATATTTTGATGTAATTATTTTAAGGATCCTATATTTTAACAAATTATTATAGGGTGACATTATCTTTGCGGTACGTAAACATTTGTTGAGGACATTTCGACCAATTTTTTGGTCAAAAAATGCGCGAAACAATGATTTATGTATTTAAGATTGTTTTAATTGAAGTCACCTATCATTTTAGACCTTAATATTTAGGGTTGGTCAAAGATGCATAACCCTGATCAATAATAAACAATGCAATTAATGCTTTATTCGCCGGAAAATATATCAGAATATCCCCAAAAATAATTACAACAAAGATAATATCACCCTACAATTATTTATCAAAAAAATAGGTCCCTTAAAATAATTACATCAAAATATGAGGACCTTTTAATCATTTTTTGTTTTTAGATGTCTTTTTTCATTAAATTACTATTAATTAGAATGATTTTCAAATTAATTGTTTATAATTTTGATTAATTACTCCCTCTGTTCCAAATTAATTGATGGAATTGGAGTTTTCACACATACCAATGTATAACTATAATAGCTACCAAATTTCAATTACATTTGGTTTTCTCTCTATATTATATAATGTAAATTAATTGAATTATGTATTGGGAGGAGGAAATGTGACAACTATTTTCGAATAAAATAAGTTAGTTAGAATGTCAATTAATATGGAATGGAAGGAGTATTAATTATGAGGTTTATACATTGTACATATACAAATGAGACCCTAATCAAAATGACTTCATTGATTGGCATATGTTATGTGTTTTTTAGCAAATTTAAAAAGTTATGGATAAAAATATACAATTTATATGTAGGTATCATATTTATAAAATTTAATTATATCAATTTTTCAATTTAATTTGTAAGAAAATGGTTTCTATACTAAAGGATTAGGTTGGATATAAGTCTCCTGACTTATCCAAACTTATCCAAACTTAATACGTGCAATTCCTCAAAAAAGCATCCATTCAAAAATAATATAATTCCCTCAAAAAAAAACATCGTAATGCTTATGTTTCTTTCTCCTGGTTCTGACTCAACATCTCAGTGTAATGTGTCTGTGGGCTTAGGTCGAAGTGTATTGACTTGAATCATCTTGGCAGCAACAGGATGGGGTGTGGTAATAATCTTGGAAAAGTTGAAGGCAATTTATAGAAGTTGATTTTGGCTTAGTAATACGTGCTTTATCTTAATCATCTTGTTGATCCTTAATAAAAGTTAGAAGGAAAATAAATGTATTTATTCTATCAAATGTCCCACATCGATAGAATGGTGTTGTTTCTACCTCTTAGGGAGTATAAATAGGTTCTCCTATTTATTGTCCCACAAGGACAGAATAAAATAACCTATAGCTCTTTATAAATTAAAGAGTCATGTGAATTTATAAATAATTACTCTATGGACTGGGCTAACCTGAAGCATTGAACTGCATACGCACACGCGGTGTAGGCTGTAGCGTGTTAGAGGCGCTTTTGGCGCTTATTAGACGACTGTTCATTCTATCCAAGAACATTGAATGTGCCATGTCATCATCCTTATTGTTATCTAGATAGAGAAGTTCATCAGGGGGATTGATTATATATATATGTCAATCCAGGAAGCTTTGTTGTATATCCTGGAGACACGAATTTGCATGAGGGGCAAATTTTGTCTTAAAGATAGTGATTTGATCATGCCTCAAAGCATCAATCCATCTCTAAATTTCTAACAGGTTAATCCATAGAGAGGATCAACAATGTGGATTGGGAGGGTTGTTGCTCTATTTTTTGGTTTGGTAGATTCGCAGTTAATGTTTGATCTTCCAGATAATCACAAAGTCCTGGTGGTATAATATGTCTTGTGGAGGCTCGATGCTTGATCTATTAACCGGAAAAGAATAACGCTTATGCAGTGAATCATCCTACATTGAAGTTCATCACATTCTCTCAATTTTTCATTTGACCTCTGTATTTTACCCTGGTGTATCTGGAGTAGTTTTTTTCGGTGTTGTTCTTTCCTAGTTCAAACTCCTGTGGTAGAGGATGTTCAGTTTGCTCTTCGTCGTTTGTTCTCTTTTCAGTTGTCTGCATGATTCTAAAGGCCCAACTGTAGTTTTTAATAAAAGGGTATCTTGACCGCAAATTATCAAAAAAAGAAACTTATCCTAACTTATCTATCCAAACATGAATATAACCTAACCAAGGAACATGGCCTTAATCAATGTCTTATTTCAAAATTCATATCATTTACAACATAATGAATGATTTGGTTGATGAATACAATTTTATCGATATTATTCAATATAAATACCTAAAATAACAAATAATTAGAAACAAAAGAATTAATTTTTGGACAGATAAATACATATCTATAAGATAGTATGATACATGTAACTAATCCTATCAAACTTCACATTTTTTTAAATGGTATATAACATCTACCAAATTTAAACTAAAGTTGGATATTAAAAGTTAAAAATGCCAACAACTAGTAGTAATTAATCACAAATATATATTACAGAATGCAAGACTGATCGACTAAATATCAATCTGGGTGTGCTTAGATAGCCGCCCAGAAGTTGGGTCCATTGTCACTTAAGTCGCGAAAACATTCATTTATTCAATTATTTTATGGATGTACTACCTCCCTCCTATATTGTTTGTTCATCCAACTATATTTAAAAGTCCAATGGTCATGGGAAATGGGGTAAAAAATATGTAATGTACCAAGATTGTCTTTATTTTTCTCATGTGAAGAAAAATCAAAAAGAAACAAAAAAGTATTTATTAGGGGTATAATAGGAATTACAATCATTGAAATTATAAAATGGACAAACATTTTGAGACAATAAAGTTAGCTAGATGGACAAATAATTTGGGACGGAGGTAGTAGATGTTTATAGGTAGACAATCATACATAGATATGAATATATGAAAGACGACCTACATTCATTTAGGTCTGCCTTCTAACCTCACTATCGATAGTGACATCCCAACAACAGTTTCACCTTCTATAATACGTTTTTATGTATGTATACAAATTCTCTCAAATTATTGCAACTTATTAGCTACTACGTGTTGCATGGTTTAAGGCTTGTGTCATTCACAAGCTTCCACTCTCCAACTTATTTGTCTTCATCGGACTATCTATTAATCATTTTCCTTATGCGGGTCCTCTTCATCTAATCCCCCCCTTTTTTTTTTTTTTTTTAGTCAACTTGATCTAATCTATCAACGCCAAATCTTAGTAAAATCCAAATAAAAATATACTATTGGATGGAAATACGACATGTGTTTTTAATATTTTGGTGATTTCTACCAACTATTAATAGGAATATAATGTGGTATATGTAATGGTTAACCATTAAAACAAGACAAGCAGAGGGAAATGGATTTTCGGCTCAAAATAATCCAAAGTCAGAGGCGAGTAGCTAAAAATAATCTAAATTGATTTTTTGGTTGAGAATTAATGTTCCAAAATTTTTACCTATTTACTCTTACTAAAGCAGAATTGAATTCCAACGTCGCAAAACTAACTTAGCATCCTTGAAAAGTTCGAGCTTGACTAAAAATAATATAAACGAACTGAACCAAATATTAACTCACTACATCTTTGAAATTTTTAAGGGTGTCAACTCAGCTTTATAATTTAGGAATTTAATTCTGGTTTAGTTAGAGTAAATAGGTTAAAAGTTTGATACATTCTCAACCAAAAAGTCAGTTTAGATTATTTGCAGTCACTCACTTTTGACTTCAGATTATTTTAAGCCAAAAGCCCCAAGGAAATTGTCCATTCTATGATTTATAGACAAATTTTATGGATCTTAATTCAAGAAAAAAAATGTTTCAATCAATGTGAATTTACCCGCTAGCACTTTTTGTATTATATATTGAATGTATATATTGAATGTGAGCTAGAAAAAAAAAAAGAAAAAGAATCTGAATATTAACCCAAAGTTTTTTTGTCGAAAATTAACCATCAATTCGTTGAATCAACAACCCTTCTCTATACAATGTGTCTTTACCTCTTCATTGTACAAATAAAAAAAGGCAAAAGATAGCTTCGTAGGCTACAATTGTTTGGTATCTCCTAATTAAGTCCTACCCCCTTTTTTTTTTAATAGCACAAGAGATGGCGTGAATGTTTTTGATATGGTGAGCTTTCAGCTTTGTCCATTGACAAACGACAACCCAACTTAGTTGTTGCTAATTCTGCTTTAATTTGGTCAAGTAACGGCCATATCAAGTAGGTAAAGGTGAAGGAATCCCAATATTAAAGGTCTAGACAAACAGTTTATTCAGTTATTTAAAAAAAAAAAAAAACAGAAAGAAGGGACTGGGGATACATTTTTTTTTTTTTTTGAAACCTGGGATTGGGGATACATAGTTTCATACAATATATATTCATGAATATTTTGAGGCCTTTTATGCAAAGTTTCATGTTAGGCTTGTTTGGTGCCGCTTTTTGTGATCCAAATTTATTCTTTTATTTTTGTTTTTCTACCTGTTTGGTTGCTAAGATAGGCATAAGCATTACGAATATAAACCCTTTCACAAAATGTCACACCATATTTTTAAAAAGTGAAATAAAAGCATACAGATTGATTTTAAATTTGAAAGCTTTCTACAAAATTTCAAAAAACAATGCAAGATGTATGAATGATAATATTACTACCTTTGTTCCATGTTATTTATTCTCTTTGAAAATTGTACAGTCAAATTTAAAAAATTTTGACTATAAATTTCTCAATATATATAATGATTTGTTAAATAAAATTATTATCATTAGATTCATATCGAAAAATATTATCATAATAGTATAATATTGCAATCACTAATAAAATACTATATAAAAAATTATCAATCAAAAACTAACATTGGAGACTGAAACAATCAACAAAAAGACAAACAATATGAAATGGAGGGAGTATATAATGCTTCATAGCCTGTCATTGCTATTAGAAATTAGTAATGATAAAATTGCTTGGATTAACTGTTTGACTTTAGCTGTTTTTTTTTTTTTTTTTGAGAATTTGCGGCATAGAGCCCCTTTTATTAAGCCAAGCCAGAGAGCCAGGCAAAAGTACAGCCAAGAAAAACTCGGCACAACAACAACAGACAATACCAAGAACAGAGAGACAAAGCCACCAACAATTTTTGACAGAATTTAACATCCCCAACCACTGCAGTAAAAGCCCCCACACTGACTAACTAAACTGAGAAATAGGGGGCTACCCAGACAACTCCCACCACCGTAGAACATTTGCACACTGCAACTTACATGAAGATGATAGGTATATGTTAGGAAAGTGTCCTAAAATCACCAAATCTCTTGATCTCACAATTATTTATTTCCTAATTGTATTAGGATATTATTTAGGTTTCCTTATTGTGTTGGGTTTCCTAATCGTATTAGATTCTAAATCTATTTGGAGTGGGAATCAAGTTAGGTTATAGGGAGTTCTCCCTATAAATAGGGTGCATGTTTCTCCACCAAAAAAATATCATCAGAAAACACAGAGAGCTAGAGAGAGAGAAAATATTGAGAGAGAAAGGGGTCTCACCAATATTTTCCCAGGTATCCCGAGAGATTGTGAGTTGAGTGTTGAGAGATTGTTATTGTAATCTCCTTTGTGGATCGCATCACACCGTGATAGTGATCGTTGTACTCTCCTTTCTCATAGTGGATTATTTTCTGTGTCATGTCCGTGGGTTTTTCTCCGAGTTCTTCGGTTTCCCACGCACTCGTGTTTGATTTTATCGCTTATTTTTCGTTCCTAAATTTTTCGTAATATCCGCCATCTCGCTTTCGATTCTATTATTCGCTCGTTGTTACCTTGCTCACTTTTCTCTAACAAGTGGTATCGAGCAAGGTGGAGATGGCTTCAATCATGAAGTGTGATATTCCAAAATTTGATGGAACGAGGAGTTTTACTATGTGGAGATCGCAGATGAAGGCGGTCCCGATTCAAAGACGGTTACGGGATGTGATTGAGTATCCCGACACGAAGATCGACAATGAGCGATGATGAATTCCAAAACTCTGAAGGATATCAAGGGAATCGACTCAAGGGAGTGGAAGAAGCTTGAAGATAAGACTGCAGGATTCAAATTGCTTGGCAGAGCACATTCGAGAGAGGTGATGCATATCGAGAAACCTCGGTGCTTGGACCAAACCGGAAGAGTCAGACATGTCGAAGAGTCGTGCAAACAAGTACCGAATGAAGGAGAAATTTACAGTTGAAGATGCCCCAAGGTACTTCTATTCAGGCACATCTTAGTGAATTTGATTCTATTATTACTGAATTGGAATCAATGGATATAAAACACACTGATGAGGATAAGGCTTTTCATTTAATTCTGTCCCTACCTGCATCACATAAACAATTTAAGGAAATCATGTTGTATGGGAATCGTGGTGACCTTAACCTTAGTGAAGTAAAGGCTAGTTTACTGTCTAAGGAGAAACTTGATACCGATGGTGATGACCAGGGTGGTGATGCTATGGTTGTAAGGGGTAGAAATACTGAACGTAAGGGAAACGGGTCTAGAGGGAGGTCTAAACACCGTTCAAAGTCTAGGAATCCTCACAAGAATAAGAAGTGTAACTACTGTAGTAAGATGGGGCATATAGAGAGAGACTGTTGGGCAAAACAGAGAGACCAGAAGCAGGAGGGTAAGGATAATCACACCAAAATCGTACCTCAAACCGCGAGAGTCCGAGCCGATGGTGATGGGTTTGTAGTTACGGATGATGCCTTGGCTACCACATCGAGTAGGATAGCTAGAGATGAGTGGGTTCTTGACACGGGGTGCACCTATCATATGTGTCCTCATAAGGACTGGTTCGAGTCTTATGAGAGTGTTGACATCGGGGTCGTAGTCATGGGTAACGACACAGCCTGCAAGGTTGCAGGAATCAGTAGCATCAAAATCAAGACTCATGATGGCATCGTTAGAACTCTCAAGGAGGTTCGCCATATTCCTAACATGACTCGAAATTTAATTTCTTTGGGTACTCTTGAAGCTAACTACGCAGTACAAAGGAGAAGATGGTGTTTTGAAAGTGTGCAGGGGTTCCATGGTTCTTATGAAGGAATCAGAAGGGGTTCATACATCCCGCAGGATCTACAGACATGGATCTACAGCCGCACCTAAATCTTGATGAGTCCGACAGCACAAAACTGTGGCACATGAGACTAGGCCACATGGGCGAGAAGAGAATGTCAATGTTGAGCAAGAAGGGATACCTTGAAGGCGCAAAGATCGGCAAGTTGGAGTTTTGCGATCACTGTGTCTACGGGAAACAGAAGAGGGTTAGCTTTTCAAGGGCTAAACATACAATGAGGATCCTTGATTATATTCATTCAGATTTGTGGGGTCCTGCTAGAGTGCCATCACTGGGTGGCAAGCGCTACATGTTGACATTCGTGGATGACTTCTCGAGGAAGACTTGGGTTTATTTCCTGCGACACAAGAATGAGGCATTCTCATATTTCAAGAAGTTCAAAGCTTTGGTGGAGAACCAGACAGGCAGGAAAATCAAGAAACTCAGGACTGACAATGGGTTGGAGTTTGTTGATTCTGAATTCTTGACTGCGAGAGCATGGGATTGCGAGGCATCTAAGCTTGGTGGGTAAGCCTCATCAAAAAGGTGTATACGAGAGAATCAACAGGACACTCTTGGAGAAAGCCCGCTGCATGCTCTCGAATGCAGGGCTTTGGAAGAACAAATCGTTCTGGGCAGAGGTGATATCTACTGCCTGCTACCTGCTGAACAGATCACCTCATGCCTCTATCGAATACCAGATTCCAGAGGAAGTATGGACAGTAATCGATTAATTATTCTAATTTGAGAATTTTTGGATGTCTGTATATGTCCATGTGAATGATGGGAAGTCGTCTCCCGAGTATTAAATGCATGTTTCTAGGTTACTGTCCGAGTCTAAGGGATATAGAATGTGGTGTCTGATTTGATGAAAGTTATTCATCTAGAGATGTAACCTTTAATGAAACCGCTATGTTATCGGAATGGAATCTCCGTACTTCCGATGATCAGAAATCGGGAGAAGGATGCAGAAAGAATGGTGTTCGAGGTGGAGCAGCTCAAGGTGGAGTGCTGGAACTGCAATCGGGAGCAACCATCGATGCTCTGAACCAACTCGAGTTGATGAGCACGAGATTGAGACAAATGTTCCTCACGTGGAGGAACAACCATGCGTGCTAGGATCGTCCCAGGAGGAGATCAGAGACCAGTGCGATATCTTCAAGAAGATGATGCTATGATTGCTTATGCTGAGTGTTGCAGAGGAGACTCCTCAAGGTGCCGAACCTTCTACCTATCGTGAGGCCATCTCTTGTCCGAATGCCTCAAATGGATAGGAGCTATGCAAGAGGAGATGGAGAGTTTCTGAAAAATCATACATGGAGCTATGTGAGTTGCCTAAAGGGCGACGAGCTCTTCTTGAAGTGGGTGTACAAGAGAAAGGAAGGTATCCTGGTGTAGAAAGTGCAAGGTGGATGGCCGATTAGTGGTAAGGGGTTGCAACGGAAAGAAGGAATCGACTACAACGAAGTATTCGCCATCGTGAGGCATACGTCGATCCGCACCTTGCTTGCCTTTGTTGATTTGGAGTTGGAGCAACTTGATGTCAAGACCTTTCCTCCATGGCGAGTTGGAGGAGGAAATATATGAGGCAGCAGAGGGTTTCATCGTTCTGTGCAAACAGAATGCAGATTAAGGAAGTCCTTGTATGGACTTAAACAGCACCAGGCAAGGTACAAAAGGTTTGATACCTTTATGGTAGGCAAGGGTACATAAGAAGTCACTATGATAATTGTGTGTACTACAGAAATTTGAAGAAAGGTCTTTCATTTATTTATTATTGTATGTGGATGACATGTTGATTGCCTCAGGGGACATGTCACTAATAAAGAAGTGAAATCTCAACTCAACCAGAGTTTGAGATGAAAGACCTCGAGCGAAGAAGATTTTGGGTATGGAGATCCAAAGGGATAGAAAGCGGGGAAGTTGTTCTGCCTCGGAAGAAATATCTGGAGAAGGTGTTGGGCCAGATTCAACATGAGAAATCAGTAGCGCTTCAACTCCTTTAGCCGCACACTTCAAGTTGTCAGTGAGAACCCTAAATCTGATTTGGAGGTAAGGAGGATGTCTAATATTCCTATGCTAGTGCAATTGGTAGTTTGATGTATGCTATGGTGTGTACTAGACTGACTGTCCCACGCAGCTAGTGTGGTGAGTAGATATATACGAGAATCCAGGAAGGAGCATTGGGAAGGAGTGAAGTGGATCCTTCTCTATGAAGGGTACTTTGGAGAAGGGCATCTGTATGATAGAGGTAGTCTTTGCAACGTCGATGTTGCGGAGTTATGTTGATGCTGATTATGGTGGAGATCTGGATAGGAGACGCTCAATTTCAGGGTATGTGTTCGTCATGTGTGGAGGAGCAATATCTTGGAAAGCTTCACTTCAATCTATAGCAGCCTTGTCTACTACAGAGGCTGAATATATTGTTGCAACGGAAGGAGTGAAGGAGGCCATCTGGTTGAGGGGATTGGTCATGGAGCTTGGAGTACCACAGGGCGAGACTGTGGTTTATTCAGACAGTCAGAGTGCTATACATCTGACAAAGAATGACACTTATCATTCGAAGACCAAGCATATAAGCGTCAGGTATCACTTCATCAGAGATATAGTTGCTGCAGGAGAGATCGTGGTGAAGAAGGTTCATACTTCTGATAATCCTGCAGACATATTAACCAAGCCTCTATCTATAGCTAAGTTCGAACATTGTTTGGACTTAGTTGGTGTTCTAAGCATGTGAGAGCCTTGCGGGGCCACGCCCTGCGAAGGGGCGTGTTGATACAGTCAAGATGTTTATCTAGATCGATGATTCGTTGATTTTTAGTCCAAGGTAGAGTTTGTTAGGAAAGTGTCCTAAAATCACCAAATCTCTTGATCTCACAATTATTTGTTTCCTAATTGTATTAGGATATTATTTAGGTTTCCTTATTGTGTTGGGTTTCCTAATCGTATTAGATTCTAAATCTATTTGGAGTGGGAATCAAGTTAGGTTATAGGGAGTTCTCCCTATAAATAGGGTGCATGTTTCTCCACCAAAAAAATATCATCAGAAAACACAGAGAGCTAGAGAGAGAGAGAAAATATTGAGAGAGAAAGGGGTCTCACCAATATTTTCCCCAGTGTATCCTGAGAGATTGTGAGTTGAGTGTTGAGAGATTGTTATTGTAATCTCCTTTGTGGATCGCATCACACCCTGTGATAGTGATCAGGTTGTACTCCTCCTTTCTCATAGTGGATTATTTTCTGGCTGTCGCCGTCCGTGGGTTTTTCTCCGAGTTCTTCTGTTTCAATTCTGGTGTTTGATTTTATCGCTTATTTTTCGTTCCTAAATTTTGTCGTAATATCCGTCATCTCGTTTTCGATTCTATTATTCGCTTCCGCTGTTACCTTGCTACTCACTTTTCTCTAACAGTATATTATGGAAATTCATAGCGACCATCTCAATTGAGTAATTATGCTTTTCATTCCAATTCGTAGACCACAGAGCTACCCTCCATTTCAGATTCTGAATGACCAGTTCCTTGTCCCTTGGCTTGCCAATTGCTCAAAAATAATTGCATTCCTGTGATTCCATAGAGACCACACAATGGCAAAAAAAGAAGAGACCCAAAAGCTGGTTCTGAGTTTGTTATTGAAATGCACTGTCATCCAGAGATCAAACATCTCTTTAATAGTTTTGTTGAAGGATCATACCTAGGCGCTGCATAACCTCCACCCAGATACTCCATGCAAATTGTCAGGAGAGGAAGAAATGATTATCAGATTCAGCATCCAATTCACCAAACGGACATACATTCTCACGCACTTCTACAACTCCTTTCCTGAGAAGCATGTCCCTTGTGTTGAGCCTCCCTAAAGAGTGAGCCAGAGCATAATTTCAACCTTAGGAGGAGCAAGTTTTTGCCATACAGCGCGTACCACAACATCATAGGAAGAGTTTTCAAACACAATATGTTCTAACTTTTCCTCTATAGAATGTATTGTGAACTCAGAAGCATTGATCCAATTAATTCGGTCTTTGACATTGTTTCTTGGGCCAATGGAAGTGAGTAGTAATTTCAGACCGGCCTCTTCAGCAAGTTCAGCAACAGATAATTCATTTTTCCACGCAAGTGTCCACCTCCAAGCTCCACCTTCAAACCATCCATGATCTAGAATTGAACCCTTTTTTTCACTTGCAATTTTAAAAAGGGAGGGGAAAGAGGTTTTCAGAGGCTGATTATTTAACCAGGGGTCTTCCCAGAATCTGATCAGCGAACCATCTCCCAGGATCATCTTCATGTTTTGTTTCAATGCCAATTGTATGGAGTTTGTTGAACAGTCTTTTTAATGTCATTCCATGGACTGGCTAACCATGGCTTGCATTTCGATGGCAGTAGAGCAAAGTCCTCTATACGAATTGATTGGACTGCCTTCTTCCATAAAACTCCTTCTTCCGAAATGTATCTCCACCACCATTTGAATAATAAGGCCATGTTTTTTCAGCTGTAAGTCACCCACTTCTAAGCCTCCTCTGTCCTTAGGACGTTGTATGACTTCCCATTTCACCAAGGCGCCTTGAATAACACCACTGCCAGACCCTTTGGAACAGAAAAATCTAGCTTGAATGCGGTTAATTGCCTTTGCTACAATTTTCGGCATTCTAAAAAGCTAATACAAAAAGCTACTTACCAAACACCTCAAGTAGCTTTTTAACCTTGGTCAAAAAGCTAAAAGCTATCCCAAAAGCTAAAAGCTACCCAAAAAGCTAGGTAGCCAAACACCCCATAGTTTTTGGTGAACCAGCTAAATGAGTCAAAACTTAAAGAGAAGAATCCTCTATCCGTCAATTCCTATTGATTCATTCAAAACAGTGCATCAATAACATTTATTCGGTAACAATTAAGAAATATTAGCGGGAAATCATCTCCTATAATTAGAGTTAGACACTCAAGCTAACTTGTTTGGTAACATATAATACAAGAAAATTAAGAAAAAATACATTTTCATGTACGTACTGAAGTGATTAACAACTAATGATAGATTATCTTTAGAAAATATGGGTTAGAGTTAATATATTTAAGGCTTGTTCTTTGTGATTAACAACAAATGATAGATTATCTTTAGAATATATGGGTTAGAGTTAATATATTTAAGGCTTGTTCTTTTAACTTATCATAGATAATTTGTTGATTTGGTATGTGTTGAACAGTACTAGTTGAATTTGCCCTGTTCTTTTATGCGACTGGTTGGTGGCGATGTCACAACTCACCGCACTTTGCCACAACCCATCACAACATAACAATCCACCACAATTTATCACAACCCACCACAATCAACTTTTTCACATTTACCAACACAATCTACAATTATTAAAAACAAAATCCACCACAACTTACCACAACCCACCACAATTCCACCACACCCACCACAATTCCATCACACTGCACCGCGCCATACCACAACAAGTCGTATAAAAGAACCGTGAGTTATTATTGAATTGATGAGTGTATATGATTGAAGTTAATAATATAACTAAAACACATGTCCAAATGTTTTTAAATGCTGAATTTTGAATATAAATACTTATGACAAGTTCGTTTTTTTTTAATGGAACTTATGACAAGTTTAAAAAGCATTGTCGACAAGTATAAAAAGACAAACTTAAAAAATTATAACCGCATAAATGATTGTATAAGTGAAATCAAATACCCATGCATATATAGATATATAAACCGTTGCCTACATATTTCTTAGGGGACCAATGGTTACCTACATTATCGAAACTACAATCATGAATTTTTCCCATAAATATTCTTATAATTTCCTTTAAAAAAACCTGGGCTAGGTTTGAGTTCTGCCTATTCTTTAATACATTAATATATAATACTTTTGAAGCCAAAAAGGATAAGAAGGGAGACTTCATGGAACAATATGAAGTGAGAATGGGCATTTTACAACTTTATCTCTCCTTTAACTTTATTCCAAATGGGCACATTATGACTACCCAAAACATATACAGTAGTATATTGTTAGATTCTCTTCATCTTGATCTAGATCTCTACCAATCCAACTAAAAAAAATAAATTAAAGGTTGGTCTGCCAATCAATTCGTTGTGAGTTGTGCCCTTGCCTACTTTTATAAAATGTTCATCATCACCAACTAATTTAAATTTCTTGTAACCAATGAAGACCTTTTTTTTTTGGGTAAATAACAAGAGAGTCTCTGTAGTCAACCAATATAAAGTGTTTTGTTATAGTATAAACATATTATTGAGCATACATTCATCAGCTTAAATTTTTGGTTGACATAGTTTCGTATAGTTTCAGAGTCAGATGACAACAAGAGGTCTTAGATTTGAATCTCAGCAACGTTATATTCAGTTGCACAAGATGAAGGGGGCATTTGCAGCATGCACGCTTTAAGCCCAAAAGGCAGTCACGTGAGGGGGTGTGTTAAAGTGTAAAACCCTCATTGAACCTACAGTCATCAGCTTAAATTTTTGGTTGAGATGATTCCACTGGTTTTACAAACACTTAATCAAATTGGCAATTTAATCAAAATGCTTATCCTACAAGAGTAATTTGTTGGATTATTTTCGGTAAAGACTTTGCACTTTCTTTTTGGTTGCCATAGTTTCGTATAGTTTCAGAGTCAGATGACAACAAGAGGTCCTAGATTTGAATCTCAGCAACGTTATATTCAGTTGCACAAGATGAAGGGGGCATTTGCAGCATGCACGCTTTATGCCCAAAAGGCAGTCACGTGAAGGGGTGTGTTAAAGTGTAAAACCCTCATTGAACCTACAGTCATCAGCTTAAATTTTTGGTTGAGATGATTCCACTGGTTTTACAAACACTTAATCAAATTGGCAATTTAATCAAAATGCTTATCCTACAAGAGTAATTTGTTGGATTATTTTCGGTAAAGACTTTGCACTTTCTTTTTGGTTGCCATAGTTTCGTATAGTTTCAGAGTCAGATGACAACAAGAGGTCCTAGATTTGAATCTCAGCAACGTTATATTCAGTTGCACAAGATGAAGGGGGCATTTGCAGCATGCACGCTTTATGCCCAAAAGGCAGTCACGTGAAGGGGTGTGTTAAAGTGTAAAACCCTCATTGAACCTACAGTCATCAGCTTAAATTTTTGGTTGAGATGATTCCACTGGTTTTACAAACACTTAATCAAATTGGCAATTTAATCAAAATGCTTATCCTACAAGAGTAATTTGTTGGATTATTTTCGGTAAAGACTTTGCACTTTCTTTTTGGTTGCCATAGTTTCGTATAGTTTCAGAGTCAGATGACAACAAGAGGTCCTAGATTTGAATCTCAGCAACGTTATATTCAGTTGCACAAGATGAAGGGGGCATTTGCAGCATGCACGCTTTATGCCCAAAAGCGATCACGTGAAGGGTTGTGTTAATGTGTAAAACCCTCATTGAACCTACAGTCATCAGCTTAAATTTTTGGTTGAGATGATTCCACTGGTTTTACAAACACTTAATCAAATTGGCAATTTAATCAAAATGCTTATCCTACAAGAGTAATTTGTTGGATTATTTTCGGTAAAGACTTTGCACTTTCTTTTTGGTTGCCATAGTTTCGTATAGTTTCAGAGTCAGATGACAACAAGAGGTCCTAGATTTGAATCTCAAAGAACGTTATATTCATTGCACAAGATGAAGGGCATTTATGCGTGCACGCTTTATGCCCAAAAGGCAGTCACGTGAAGGGGTGTGTTAAAGTGTAAAACCCTCATTGAACCTACAGTCATCAGCTTAAATTTTTGGTTGAGATGATTCCACTGGTTTTACAAACACTTAATCAAATTGGCAATTTAATCAAAATGCTTATCCTACAAGAGTAATTTGTTGGATTATTTTCGGTAAAGACTTTGCACTTTCTTTTTCATGATTCTTAGCAGGGATATAATTTAAAAAGCTAAAGATAAATGTAAATTTATTTGCTCTTCAATTTACAAAGATGAAAAAAAAAATCTAACACTATTACATCCTCATTTAACATTGCACTTACGCATAACTTATGTACATTTTTGAAAAATAAAATAAAAAATAGACTTAATTGTTATGAAAGATGTACATTCCAACTAAAAAAATGATAGATTTCATTTCTCAGCTAAGCAAACAAAGCAATAGAATGAAAATCATGCTATAGTTCTCAATTTCTCCTTTCCATTTTATCTATTACCTTAATGCATGAGTTAGTCAAACTTTGATATTAATCTGATTGCTACTACATCCTCATTTAACATTGCACTTACGCATAACTAGTTGTTGTACTTTTTGAAAATTAAAATTAAAAAATAAACCTAATTGTCATAAAAGATGTTCATTCCGACTAAAAGCAAATCATATATCTCATATTTCGGCTAATTAAGCAAACAAACCAGTTGAACCAAAATCCAACTATAGTTTTTTCTCCATTCTCATTTTATATGGTACCTTAAGGTACGAGTTAGTTAAACTTTGAAAACTTTGGTTACTAATCACTTATAATATACAATTTTCTACTATATAAATTTTTATTGTTAGATTCTTAATGAAAAATACGTGAAAAATCGTCGATCAAAAATAAATATTACAACTAGGAAACATTTATTATGTCATATATAAAATAAGAGCAATGGAATAATAGACACTAGCTCAGAGAAACTAAGGTAATGTTACAACTTGGAAGATGAAACTCAAATTTTAAGGTGTGCGGATTGCATTTTAAGTTTTGTAACAGCAAGCTCAATAAAAATAGGGAGATTAAACTTTAGAGAAATGAGTGTTTATGATGGAGCGGACCTACCAAGGACCCAGCTTTATATGGGTCTATCCCGGATGAAAAATGATAGGAGTAAGGAGACAGAGGGGACCAAACACTGTCTTCCACGTGTGCCAACCCTGTCTTGTGCTTTGCGTTCCTGCCACGCCCACTCTTCCTATAGTTTCCTACTTCTTACCTACAAGGCTACAATCTCTTTCAACTTTCCCTGTCAAACATCAAAAATTCAAAACTATTCCCAACTAGTCTCTCCGTACATAATAAGATCAAATGTACTAATAGTGATTTAAATTTTTGGAATTTAAGTGAGTGTCCATCACATTCATATCATATATTATTTCTACTTTTTGAAATATCATTTCATTTATTTTAAAAAAATAGAACTCATTCTTACTTTTTCACTTTAAAAAAAAAAATTTCTTTGTAACCTTTAACTAGTTGAGGAAAAAAAAAACAAATATGGGGTGGAAAACGCAGCAGCGTTTTGGGAACGTGATTTCTCCCTTGTCAATCTTCGCTACATAGGAATTCAACTCTCGGGCATAAATTTCAATGCATGCATTCCTATTGTTGTACATGCTCTAACAAGAAACCTCATTGCACTATCAGGAGGTCTGAGAGGATCTATGGCCATGTTCTTTAATTAGGTTGGATATAACTCTTTCAACTTATCATAATTTATCCAAACTTATCCATACCTAACACAAATCCCCAAAAAAACATCCACTCTAAAAGCACAATTTCCCAAAAAAAACATCATAATTCATCATAATTTATCTCAACTTATCCTAACTAATCCTAACTTGTCCATTCAAACTTGAAAATAACATAACCAAAGAACAGGGTCTATACATAAGTCGTCTTTCTCCATGAAAGTATACGAAGAGTCTCCTCATGTTATATTTAATATCTATAATCTATTTTAAGAAATAAATTTGTTTAGTAATGTACTCCTTTAAATTCAAATTCACTATCACCTTAATTATATCAGTGAAATTTAAAAATTTTAATGACTAATTTTTCAATGTATATAATGCTCTCCTGTATAAAAATATTCTCATTAGAGTTGTAACTAAACATATCATTATAAGTGATGTATGCAAGGTCCTAAGATCAGAGTATTGACCTCACAGTACACCACATTAACACAACTCGCACACAATCTGGCCTCAACTTCCTCTTCATCATATACAGGATCTCCTTCATGTTCATCAAACTGTTCCTCCTCAACAACTGACTCAGGTTCAACAAACAGTGCTGCTTGATATTCTGCTAAAGTCACTGCTCTTCTGTTTGGACATTCTGAGGCTAGATGTCCAAGTCCTTGACATCTAAAACATCTCCTCTCAAGGAATGTCGATTGGTAGGGATTGGGGTTCTTTGTGGGGGATTTTGGGATTGTGTTTGAGGTGGTTTAGGGGCTGGATATCTGGTTTGTGGTTGTGGGGATGGATAGGTTCTTTGAGGTGGATGGTAGGATTTGGTATAGTTGTCTAATCTGGTTTGAGGATAGGTTTTGGCTGGGTACTTGCTTCCATACTCCTTCCTTTGGGCCTTCTTTTGTTGTTCCACCTTATGAGCCAAAGAACTCAGCTCATCAAGTGAGTGATACACTTGTCGCTCAACAACATTCTTGATGTTTTCATTCAATCCTGCAAGATACCTCACATAGGTCTGAACTTCATTCTCCTTCATGTTACATTTCCACAGTAGATGTTCAAACTCCTTGGTGTAGTCCTCAATAGATTTGCTGCCTTAGACCAAGTTTTAAAGCTTGAAATAATTTTCCTTCATGTAACTTTCAGGAAGGAATTTCTCCTTGAGCTTCTGCCTCATTTCAACCCATGTATTGACCTTAGGTTCATTGATTTCTTCTCTCCTTCTTTGCAAGTTGTTCCACCATGTAGATGCATATTTCCTCAGTTTCAATGCAACCAACTTCACCTTGTTCTCATCAGACAACTCCCTCAAATCAAACACTCTCTCCATTGTTTGCAATCAATCCAAAAAATACATCAGGATCCAACTCTCCTCCATATTCTGGAATATCTATTTTGAAGTCCAGTTTCTCAACTCTTCTATTTTCCCTCTCACTCCTACTTCTGGATTCACTAACACTACTCCTAGGTGATCTCCGTACATACCTCCTTCTTCTGTGATACCTAGGTCTTCCTCCTCCCCCTCCAGATCCACTAAAAGGGTTCTCCTCTTCTTCTTCTTCAGACTCCACATCAGATTCTCTATTCATCTCTCTCCTATGAAACCTCATATAATATTGCAACTGTTCACTCATAATTTTCATTCTCCCTTCCATTTCCTCCTTCTCCCTCAAGGCTTGTTCTGCTACTTCCTAAGGTGTTTTACTACAGCCCGACATTATAAAATGCACAAATAACTCAAACAGAACTCCCTCGAAGATGTTACTCAGCTCTGATACCAAGTTGATGTATGCAAGGTCGCTAAAATCAGAGTGATGACCTCACAGACACCAAGCGGGCACACAACACTGGAATTCTGGAACCTCACAGTGAATAATTGAATGGAAACAAGTCCAAAACAGAGGGTAATCAACAAGAATCAGATGGATGAAATAGGCGAGGTGTGAAATATGGTCGGATGAGCAAGAACAACACGAATAACCTCCTCCAAGATAGAACCCGATTCACCACGCACCAAATAACATCAAATGGATTGAAATGGATAATGAGGGATGGGAAAAACAGAAAAGGAAAGATAGACTTGAGCTCAAGTTGATACAGGCACACCACAGCTAGAACACAAGGGCAATGGACTCGATTACCTCAACGGATACAAGCACACCACCATTGAAGTCACCAAGCTCTACATCCACCACAAGGATTGCCAAATCCTTGATACTGTAGTAGAATTAACCAAATTTGAGAGTTTAACGTCACTCACAAACAAGAGGCTCAATAAGGCACTCAAATCTCATATTTCATATCATCAAGTTGTTTGAATACAATGACCTCACAGTGGGTATATATAAACCCAGCTGAGATATCTAATTAGGAGTTTCTTGAGCAAAAAGAAAACGTCCTAATCTTGCTTAATTAGCTAATTTACATCAGAATAAGATAATATGTAACTAACTTAGGAAGCTTCTAGAACAATAATAATGAGGGCTAATAAAAGCGTCACACATGGCATCTTCATGAAGCTTCTAGAACAATTGGAAGGCTCTAGAAACATCACACATGGCGCTTTCTTGTTGGAGCAGCATTCCTCACGTGGGCAAGGCTGGATAGTCACCTCACGAGCTGGAAGGACCTCAACAGCCTGAAAGTGATGTCTTTATAGAGGGCCTCAATGACAAACACCTCACTGAATCGGAAAGACCTCAACAACTCAGGAAGTGAAGTAAAAAAGGTGCAAATAGTCTTCCTCCAGTAGGGAACGTCCTTGGACGTCCAAATTCTCAACAGTTTCCAGATGGATGTCCTCACGCGTATATCCAGATTGCATAGAAGGTTGATGACCTCCAATAAACAGAAGATGATGCAACCCAAGTGAAAAGACCAAAAGGACCTTGCTACAACATCAAAAGACAAGCTGATCCCGAATGAGGTCCTCATGCACGTACCCAGATTGCAATAGTTGTGCAGAATGCAGACGACCTCCAAATGGATCAACCTTTGGCATTTAGCATGTCTTAGTAACATACTTCCTTGACCTCCAAAGAGAAGAGAATAACAAACCAAGTTGAAAAGAACGACCGGCTCCAGATACACGTCCTCAATGATAACAACCGGCTCCAAACAAATGTCCTCAATGCATGCCCAGATTGAAATAGTTCTGTGGAACCCAAATGACCTTTGGACCATGTAAGCTTGGACATTATGAACGACCTTTAAGGGACCAAATGTGAGTGAGGCCTCAATTCTGAAGTGTTGAGACAATAAGGATGGCCTCACATCAGGTGGATGACCTTTGATATAGTCAAGGACCTTCTGGGATTCATGGATGGCCTCAAAGCATGCTGACATCAAATGAGGTTGTGAGGGCTGATCTCCATCAATAAGATTATAATTATTATAATTTTTGGTAAAATATGTTATAAGAAATTCAAATTCTTAATCATCATAAGAAATTATTAATAAAAAACATTGAAAACCATATAATATTAATTAAATGATAATTGATATGAAATGATGGGAGTAACACTTAATTTACTGCTAAATGTTGATTTCAGAAAAATAATAATAATCTCATTAATAGTTAAATAAACAATAAATTTGGGATTAGTATATAAAGAAACATGAACTATAGATATAGGACTGAGAACATAATTTTTTCTTACTTTTCCAATTTTTGACCCTTTTACATCTGTTTTTTCCCCCTTACTTTTCCAAGTTAGATCTTATAGTTTCTTAAGGTTCCGTTCTTTTATAGGGTAGGTTACAGTGAGGTACTGTATCTCACCGGACTCTTTAATTTCTATCACACTTTACCACATCACACCACAATAATTATCAATTTATCTCACCAATTTTCTCTTCCCTCACTCCTCTACTTTTCATATTCTATCTCACCACCCACCCCACCTACCCTAACTCTCACCACAACTCACTACACTTCACCACACTTTTTCAAATTTCACCGCACCACACCATTTCACACTACACCGACTGTGTAAAAGAACATAGCCTTAATTAGTTGTTTAGGGTCAAATAACTAGGATGACAACGCGTGTGTCAAGGGTAGGCAACATATTCCTAGTCCTACCCTACAATGCCCCGTTACCTGCTGTGAGGAAAATTTCCCGCCATCCACACCCCCGGCAGGTCCTCAACAAGGCTCTGACAGAGATATAGATAATTGTTTTAGCATAGTCATATACTCCCTCCGTCCCAAATTATTTGTCCATTATTCTATTTTTGGATGTCTCAAAATTATGTGCACTTTCTTAAAATGAAAACTTTTATTTTATTAAATTACTAAATACCCTTAATTTGAATTTTAAAAGTATTTAAATATGAGAGGAAAAAGTATAAATATTAGTTTTGAATTTAAAACTAAAGATATTATTAATATTTTATTACTAATTGAGATTATTTGTTGATTTTCCTTAAAATACGTGCTAAATCAAAGTGGACAAATATTTTGAGACAGAGGGAGTATACCCATTAAAAAAATATGAAACCTTATTAAATTGAGTTCAACCATATAAGTTTATAGAAATATATGCTTGCTCATCTAATAGAGTACAACAATACAAAGTTATACGCAAATCTCAATAAATATTATCGAGCACAATAAAAAAATGTTGAATAATATAATAAAAGTTTAATTACAAGAATATCCAAGTGAACATTTCAATTATAAATTTTCCATGTATATAATATATTAATATGTGAAGGATATTTATGTATTTTAATAAAAATCAAGGATCAGAGTGTTGAAATGTAAGACTAGTAATTTTCTCTAGTTAAAAAACGGGGAGGGGGATTGGGGAAATTTTGCCTCCATTCCCTCGCCGTCCACAAGTGAGGATATAAAAATGTTCTCCATCCTTGTCCGCGTCCTCGTCAAGGGTGGGGCCCTAACAGAGACGGGGACTCCCCACTCCACTATCATCCCTACGAGCAACCAATTTCCAATAGATTAAAAGGAGTAACCTATTAAAATTAATAGTTTGTAGAAATGGCCATTTAACACAAAACTTAGCCAAATTTACATACATATCTTCATAAAATGTATATTGTGTTAAAAGTTTGTCCTAAAGATTATACATAAAAATTCAACATATACCTTATTTAAAAATAGCTAATTTTAAATATACCAATTTCAAGAAGGCAATCCAAACCGCTTGTAACAAGCAACATATATGTCCAAGCAAACAATCAAATAGTGCACAATTAATGCAAATGATATGTGTCTTGAATCAAAATAGTTAATAGCCATCTTAATTTGTTCATAATTCATATTTTTATAACTTTTAATAATATTTTCTCTGGTAATTATATACTTATCAACTATAAGAATGTAAAATTTATTATCAAGGTCAATAAATAAAAATGATAACCAAATTTTATCAACCATAGTAGAGAATGTACATTTTTGCATAGTTTTATATTTATGATAAAATATAAATAAATAATTATTTTTACATAGTTAATAAGATATAATAACTCTCAAAGTAATAAAATTTATATTTATAATAATTTGAATATACTTATATTTAGTTTTTTAACTAATTTAAGTGAAATTCAAAATAATTAATTAATAATCATTGTAAAGCAAGACACCTATCATTTACATAGGCAATTATCGTGCCCTCCAATGTCAACTTTGGCGTGTTTGGCTCCAAAACTATCTTTTAGGGGTATTTGGCTACCCAACTTTTTGGGTATCTTTTAACTTTTTGGATAACTTTTAGCTTTTTCACCAAGGTTAAAAAGCTACTTGAGGTGTTTGGTAAATAACTTTTTATTTTAGCTTTTTGGACCCAATAAGTTAGTTTTCAAAAAACTACTTGTTGAAGCTTTTTATGTTAGCTTTTCACAAAAAACTACTTTACCAAACACTTTTTCTGCAATCAGCTAACTCAAACAGCTAAAGTTAAACAGTTAATCCAAATAACTATCACCAATGTAGCCTTTGGCTTTTAGACACTATTAGTTTTTTTTTATATAATTAAAGTTAAAAAGCTACCTCATGATAAATTACTTTTTATATTAACTTTTTGAATCCAATAAGTTAGTTTTTAAATAGGTGCTTGAAGAATTTTTTAAAATAATTTTCACAAATAACTAATTTACCAAATACTTTTTCTATAATCAACTAATTTAAACAACTAAAATCAAATAACGAATCTAAGGCTATGTATATTGGTGGACTTTTGAGGAAAAGTATGGATGAGAAAGAAAAAGAAATAAAGGAAAAATGGGGAAAAAAAAGAGGGGAAGGACGCGTCCTCGTCCTTGGAGGAAATTTTGCATCCAAATTGGCCAAATGACATCCCCAGGCGCAAGGGGGGGAGGTGCATTGCACCCCTTTTTTTTGTGTCTGGCGCGTGTACTCCAAGCGTTGGAGGCGCGTGTAGGCCGACAACTGTGGGGCCTGCCTCTGTCTCCACCTTTTTATTTTTTTTCTTTTTTTTCGTTTATTTCCATTTGTTTTAATGTTATTTCCTGATTTCTTTTTTCTTTGTTTTTATTTAATTTTATAATTCAAGATTTTGTAATTTAAATAGTTTTTTAAAAAAACAATATTTAACAAAACTAAATTGTTGTGAAAATAATTTTGAGTTTGTAATATTTTTCCAAATTTTGTTTTCATACTAAATTAAATTATTTGGTTCCATTGTAAATTTAATTATCAAAATTTTGTAATTGTAATAATTTTTTTAAAACAAACTATATAATTTAAAAAATAATAATTTTGAGTTTGTATTCTTTTTAAAATTTTGTTTCCTCTTTAATTTAAATTTTTTGTTTCTATTGTAAATTTAATGTTCAAAATTTTGTAATTGTAATAATTTTTTTTTAAAAAATATATATTTGTTGTGAAATCAATAAAAAATATTTTATTAATATAAAAATAACTATTGTAAAAAAAATTCAAATTCCTAATTACATCTTAATATTTTATTTATAAAAAATAATTTAATTAAATCAATTATTGAAAATAATTATACTCTACAAGTGGGTCCCATAATACAATAAAATATTACTTTCTACACAACTCATCTTTCACCTCGTCCTCCAATTCCAAGGATACCATTGTCAATAACATACTCCAAAACTCATTAAAATAATAATATTTCCACTGTTCATACCCCATTCATCCTTCAAACACAAGAACATCAATACACATAGCCTAAATAGTCCAAACAGCTATATATCACCTTTATCTGTTCACACAATAATATTTACTTGAAGCTTGGCCCGTGGTTGACATAAATACTCCAAGATCTACGTATTGACCCAACAGCGGCCGGCATTTTGGACGTCTCTCCAACACTCCTCCTCCTTCCTCTCTCTCTCTCTCTTCTCTCTCTCTCTCTCTCTCTAAAAGCTAAAATCCCCTCTTCAGAAGTTCAAATATTCCGAAGCATGAGATTGAAAAGATAAAAGCCCTGATTAATTAATTAATTATTCTCTCTGTTTCACCTTATCTTGCCCATCTTCTTCCTCACGGATGGGACAGGGCAATGCCATCAACGTTGCCGCCGGAAAGATGACGAAACTCTGCCGGAAAATCGTCCACGTCAACCTCCGTGTCGGCATTCTAGACCGGGTCTCCGTTTTCCGGCGACTTTTCAAGTTCATCTGGGACCGACTTCTCGTTTGCACTCGACCCACTACGCCGGCGGCCGCTCTTTACCGGCGACTTGACCGGCCGGAATCTCTTGCTCCGGCGGAAGAAGTTGAAGTCGCCGATTTGGTTAGTGGGTATGAGACGGATTCCGATTTGGTTAGCCTCAAGATCAGCTTGCTTGGTGATTCTCAGATTGGCAAAACCAGCTTTGTGGTAATTATTTCTTTTTTATTTTCCTTTTGTTTTTTAACACTTCTTTTTTATTTTCCTAAAAGAAACTTTAGTTCTTTTCTTGGCTTTCCTTTTAATTTAAGTTTCAGAAAACATTGTTTCTTTGTACATCTTTTTATGGATTATTTTATTTATATTTTTTGTGGGTAGATTAAATATGTAGGAGATGAGCAAGAGAGGAAAAGCTTGCAGATGAAAGGATTGAATTTGATGGATAAAACATTGCTTGTCAAAGGAGCTCGTATTGCTTTTAGAATATGGGATGTTGCAGGTATTTTTATTAATTTTGTTAATTAATTTTGTTTATAATTAGTTAATTAATAATTAACTATCATTATAGGATAAGTATGTGAATTCTGGAGTAATTTGATGTTTCTATTGAAATTACAGGGGATCATGATTCTTTAGATCATGTACCAATTGCTTGTAAAGATGCAGTGGCAATCTTGTTTATGTTTGATCTTACTAGCCGTTGTACCCTTAATAGGTTTGTTTTCAATTTCCCAATTTATTTTTGGATTTCAGCTTCAGTTTGTTAAACGTCAGAAATTTAATTAAGTGGAATTTATGTTTGTTTGCAGTGTAATTGGATGGTATAAGCAAGCAAGAAAGTGGAATAAGGTACGTGTTTTAATTTATCTATTTTTTTTAAAAAAAAATGTGTGTATTTCTATCTTTTTCACTGGTTATAATGGACTTACCTTTATGTTAACGTCTTTCAATTTCACAACATACTATCTTAGACAATATACCAAAGTCTTTCCTTAGATTTAAATCAGCAAATAAAAAGGAGGTTAGGTTAGATATTGATGTAGTCAATTATGATTCAAGTTTGAAATATTCAACTTAGTAGCTGATTCAATTACGTCAAACGTAAAAATATAAAAATAATGTAGCCAATTCCTGTTTGATGGATGTGCTTGTATTGGAGTTTTGCTGATTTCATATATCATCATTAAAAGTTAAAACAACGAATAAAATGATAAAAGTATCAATTTACACGTCAACTTCCTCAGTTAGGTTGAATTTGAGTTTCAAATGTAATTTTGCATTTCTATATATACAAGTTGATTCTTTATTAGTTTGGTGTTACGAATAGATTGTTTTTATATCATATCAAGAATTATACAGAAATTGACTTGGTGGACATGAATAACAATACAAATTAGTTATGTTGTCACTTGTCAACTATTATTAGCTTAGTTGGGGCACTAAAGTTGACTAATGACTAGTATATTTCTATTTTTGGAAGTACAAAAGAAGTTAGTGGTATAATGCAACACTTAGTGGAACTCCATTTATGGTGGGGATGCATATATATGGCCATTCATTACCAAAAAAATATAAAAAAATCTGTTTCTGTGTCCCCATCTCTTCTGTTTGGTAGAAGTAAGACATAGAGGCATGTAATGTGTTTGCTTGAAAAGTCTTGTTCTTTAGCCATTATCATAATATGGGATGTGTTAAGTAATTACAGTAGGAATTGCATTTCATTTCCTTGGAATCTTGCTCTTGTTTAAGAATTTTCTTCTTCAAGATTGTCCTTTCTGTTTGATACCTTTTACTTTTCAAGACAAATAGCGTGCATTTTGGTTCAGATTTATTGCACTCTTGTAGAATTGTCCAGAACTGTACTATTTATGATGTCTCTCAATCACGACATATGTTTACTAAATGTTTGTGAATCAGTGAATGTGATGTCTATTTACTATTAGCTTTCTTTTTCTTTATTTTAAAACATGGTTGAAGAAATTAATTGGAGTAGGTTTTTTGTGTGAAGAAATTTTTTGATGAGCCTAGACATTTTCCCCTGTATGTGGTAGTAATATAGTTGTTTGTTTTCGAATTGGTTACAGACAGCCATCCCTGTACTGATTGGCACCAAGTTTGATGACTTTGTTGGGCTTCCTCCAGATGTGCAGTGGACTATTATGACTCAGGTAAATTAAACTACTCCATAATTCCATATTCCCTAACATAAAAATACTCAGGAAACTTAAAAAAACAGCAATTTGGGGTTGGGAGTATCTGGATTTTCATTAATTAAGTCATCTAAGCGATGATTATGGAACAAAGTTCCAAAACAAAGAAGTGTCTATGGGGTTGGCAATGTCATGGTGGTGTTGTTTTACGAAAGTGACAACCTTGAAAAATAAGGTGTTGGAGCAGAACAGGGTGTGAACACCCTGTTTGCGTGTGCATTTTTAGGAAGACTTGTATGCTGGAACTTGGCAAGTCTCTCATTTCTTGTTTGTCAAAACTTGTTTTGTTTGTACTATCATAATTGGTCTCTCCCTCAACAACAGCTACCTGAAAATAGTGATAGTCAAATATGGCAGCCTGTTCTGTTAAGAAGTTGAGTTGAAGTAAAATTCAGATCACATGCCTAAAACTCATATTTTGTTTAGTAAGGGGGTGATTGACAGTGGGCAATTTGTGAATATAAATTGACAGGCAAGAGCATACGCAAAGGCGATGAAGGCGACGCTGTTCTTCTCGAGTACAACGCACAACATAAACGTGAACAAGATATTCAAGTTCATCACAGCTAAGCTCTTTAACTTGCCTTGGACAGTAGAGAGAAATCTCACCGTTGGAGAGCCCATTATTGATTTCTAGATCCAATCTTAATTGTGTTTCATAACCCCCCCCCCCCCCCCCATTTTCGCAAACTATTGTATATATTTCCAAACAAGAGTCCATAGATTCAGAGTGAGGAAGAGTTTCCATTGCTCTGTGTAAAAATTGCTCATTTTTACCCCTCTTAGGGCAATGTAAGGCTTAGCTACTTAGCTTCTCTGCTTACCCCGACCATTGGTTGGTTCGTTGAGGTGTATGGACATAGCCAACTTTCCTTGGCATCTTTTACTATTGTATATCCTAACTAATTCACGACAAATAGTGCCTACAGTTTTACTGACTGGACCCTTGTAACACCAATTACTACCAGCAAGTTTTACTGACTGACTTGTGGGGCAACGGTTGAATACCAAATTGCCCATAAAGTATCAATTCGTCAATTTTCATAAATGAAAAATACTTTGCTCATTCAAAGTAGAACCTTAGAGAGAAGCTTTTAAAAGATGTATGTAATTGTCAACTTGGCTTCACTGTCTTGGTCCAAATCATGCCAACTTGTGTACCACATAGTTTGGCAAAAAGTATACTCTAATTTGATGCCCTCCCCCTCCAACTAAGCCTAGGTGGCCAGCATGTACATTTTAGGTCTCGATTTATAAATTCAAGTAATGTTATAGTGAGAGAAAATTTGTTTAATTGTGTTGTCAGATGGATTATTTATATTAGGGCTGATAATCAAGCACAGTATAGTAAAAGCAAGGAGGATAATAAATTATAATCAAAAGTGCGAAAGAATAAAGAATCAATGACATTGGTTTTTATGTGGAAATCTACTGTGGGAAAACACACCATTGGCACGAACTCTACAAACCCACTATAAATAATATAGAGATATATAAAGAATGGGCAAAAAAAACTAGTTATGTATAAGAACATTTATCATATGACCATTGCTTACATGGGGGCATCATGGATATTTCGTATAATTTGACGGAAATCATTAAGGGGCTACAAAATTTGTCCCTTAACAATGTTACCCACAAAGCAAAATGGTACCTCTGTGCATTTTTTTTTAAATTTTTTGCATAAATTATGTAATTAAATTTATTTTTAAAAACTAATTGGGCTGTCTTATGCTATAATTGGTTAGAATGATGGGCTGTCTTATGCTAATTTTTTAGTTGTTTTGGTTAGCGGCATGCCAATTTCCCCATGAAGGGCCCAATTTGTAGGGCATTCTAAACGTGTTGTATGACATTGTTTTGTTTGGTGAATAAAAGATGGGCTAGCCCGTGAATTATCCAAAAATTAAAGGAATATTGATTATGAACGACGGCCCATGAAGCAAAATGACCATAAGGTATTGGGCGAACACTTAAGTCCTAATTTATAATTAATGATGGGGTCCCTCAAAGCTGACTCACCTCCCCATTTGCCTCCTCCTTCTCTCTCTACGAAAATCAGGGGAAGGAAGGCAGCTCAGCCCCCACCACCACCACCACCACCGCCACCCCATTTCCCTCCCCTTTCTTATTTCACGCAGAAACAGGGCAAGAGAGAGAAGAAGAGTGGGTTGTGAGTTTGAGGCGAGGTGCAAGACGAGCTGGGCGGTGGTCGACGGGTGACAGCTGGCAGGTCGGCGGTCGACGTGCTCGACTGGTGGCGGGCGGAGGTCGCGCCTTAGAGGAGAAAACCACCAAGGACCAAGGCGGTGGTCGCGGTGGTCGAAATAGGGTAGGTAGAAGGGAGGTTCTTGGGCGATTTCAGGCGGCTATTTGGGTGGTTTTCGACGGGTTTTGTTGAGAAAAGGTAAATGATAATTCCCTAATTGATGAATTCTAGTTATGATGTTGATTTTGGTTTGGTTTTTGGGATAGTAATTGGTTGGAATTTGAGATGGATGTAGTGAACTTGGATTTTGTTTTGGGTGGTGGTGGTATTTTAGGACGATGGGAGGATGTGATGGTGAATAGGCGGTGGTCGGCTCAGATGTAATGGTCGTCGGCTGGGCACGACTGGGATGTTGGTTGGGGATGAGGCTGAGGTGTTACGACGTTTATTTGGGAAGCAAGAACGTGGTGAATCAAACCACTGCAAAAGCGTCGTTGATTCAAATGTTGTTGATCGTTTTCCGGCGAATGGAGGCGTATGGTGGCGGTGGGGGCTAAGGCTGAGGCGGAGGAGAGAGGCGATGGCGGTGGGGGCTGAGGTTGAGGCTGAGGCGGAGGAGAGAGGCGGTGGCGGTGGAGGCTGAGCTGTCTTCCTTCCCCTATTTTTCGTTGAGAGAGAAGGAGAAGGGAAATGGGGAGGTGAGTCAGCTTCGAGGGGCCCCACCATTAATTGTAACGAAAATAATAAATGTCTTTTGCAAGACACATATTTTATGTCTTGTCATTATAAGAAACCTATATATTTGTAAATTAAATTGGAAAAATGTTATATAATTGACTTCTACAATTATAATAATATATATAAATTGTATAAAATCACAGTTTTGTTTATATTTTTTAAAATTTACAAAAAGGCGTCTAAAATATGTTCAATGGATGGGGTTCATTCGTTAGAGTGTCAATTTTAATTGTCGGCGTAGCCAACACATTCCAAGCTTCTTATAATTGATAATTAATAGTATTTATCAAAAACTTTGGGGTTAAAAATAATAATAAGTATTGATTTTATAAGGAGTAAGACACTTAAGCAGTGTCTTGCCCCAAGACACGTATCATCACCCTAATTGTAAATTGGGACTTAAGTGTCCGCCCAAGACCTTATGGTCATTTTGCTTCATGGGCCGTCCTTCATAGTCAATAACCCAAAATTAAAAACAAAAAATTAGCAAATGAAAATTGATGAAAATCCATCAGAAATTTGTTAAATAGGTTTAACAACCTGTTTGATATGTAATGACTAATGGTAATGTGAATGAGAATAAGAATTCATAATGAAAATGAGAATGACAATAAGAATGAGAATGAAAATTTATAATTAGAATGAAAATGAAAATGGAAATGTGTTTATGAATTTTCAACTTCCTTATTTATTATGTGGTAAATCAAAATGGGTATAAATGGGAAGGTTTTTGGCCTCAATAATCACTACTTTCATAATCTTGACCGAGAATAATATAAATTGAGTTTTTTAGTCATCAATATTCCAAACTTTTGATCTATTTTTTAATCACTAAACTTTTTACCTATTTTCAGCAATCAAAAGTCCAAAATTTGATGCCTAAAATAGATTAAAAAAAAATTTTGTGATAGAAGATTAACCAATAACGTATACCTCCCCCAAAGTATTTGTGAAATCTTAATTACCTAATTTAACATGTACTATTTAACTAATTAAATGCATTTTCTGATTAGTTAACATTTTTGACATGTATCACTACTAAAAAATGTGTATTACCGATCACTTTTTTTTCTTATTGATTTAAAATTGTTCGAAAGGCCAACATTTTTTGCAATCATTTCATCTTTTTGTAATTTTCCAACTATATTTTAATTCATTGAAAATGTGGTTGATATGTTAAAAATTACCAACCATTTTTGAAACTATATTTAATATGGGGCGTGTTTAGTGCAAAGGAAAATTGTTTTCTAGGAAAATGGATTTCCTTGTAAAACGATTTTCTTAAAAAGTGAATTTTCATTTGATATTTTCACGTATATAGTACATAGTAAAATGGTTTTCTTGGAAAATAATTTTCACATGTTTGGCAATAAGAAGAGTGTGTGTGTGTGTGTGTGTGTGTGTGTGTGTGTGTGTGTGTGAGAGAGAGAGAGAGAGAGAGAGAGAGAGAGAGATCAAAATAAGTGTGTGTGAGAGAGAGACTGATGGAGAGGGAGAGGGAGAGGGAGAGGGAGAGGGAGAGGGAGAAAGAAGAGAGAGAGATTAAAATGGGTGTGTGTGTGTAAGTGTGTGTGTGTGTGTGAGAGAGAGAGAGATATTAAAACGGGTGTATGAGAGAGAGTGGTGGAGAGATAAATATTAAAACAAGTGCGTGGGAGATAATAGTGAAGAGAGAAAGACAAGAGAGAGAGAGAGAGAGAGAGAGAGATAAATTACAAATATTAAATTTCAACTAAACTAATTAAGCAATTAATCTTTTGAAATTAACAATTAAAAATGATTCAAATTGAGTACTAAATTTACGGAAAGAAAACTTATACCAGCAAATCTTCGCTTCACTTCAATCCTTTATATTTGAATCACGAATTTCTTTCGAATAAATAAGAAAAAAAGTGATTCAGATTACTAAGATTGCCTGAATTCTCACTTGACAGGAGCATTCAGGGAACCTTAATCCTCCTCTTTCACTACAAATTGGGATTTAAGGTGAAAACTAATGGCATAAATTGAACTTGAAAATAATTAAAACAATAGAACAAAGAGACAGAAAAGAGAAACAAGAGATTTAATAAAAACTTGAACTTGTATTGAATCCGTAGGTGAAAGCATTAGCAATTAATTAAACTAATGAGAACGAGAGAGCAAACTAATGAAAACTAGAGTAAAAACTAGGAAACTATTAACTAAACCTTAATTACTGTTGTAAAATAAAACCTAATCTGCTACTGTCGTCCTTTCTTCAAAATGTTTACATGGAGTGTGTGTGTGTGGGTGGGTGGGTGGGTCTCGGTCTCGGTCAAAAGCCAAAACGCAGCGTTTCATTAACAATTTGGTCACGGAAAATTGACTAGGTGTAGGTCCTGCCAGATTAGGCGCTCGTCGCGCCTCCATTTGTCTCATCTACACCTTTTCTCTGGTCTAGGCGCTAGTCGCATTTGATGAGGCCGGCGCTGCTAGCGTCTCATTCTGCAGGCAATGGTGGCGTCTGCTTTGGCGTTGTTGTCGTCTCATTCTGCAGGTGCTGTTGGCGTCTTCTTCTGCAGGTGCTGGTGGCGTCTATTTAGGTGCTGCCGCCGCCGCCTCCTTCTGCATGCGACAGTGGCGTCTGTTTAGGTGCTGCTAGCGTTTGGCTTCTTGTCCATATTTTGCTCTATTTGATTTATTTTCTTATTATTCTCTCAGCAACCTACAAAAACACAAAAATCATAATAATTAACTTATAATTAAAGGGTAAAAGAATTCTTAAAACAACATATAACTTATAATATTACTTTAATGGACTTGTTATTTTAATATAAATGTGACTAATAAACAAGTGGTGTCCCTCCCTCTATGATTACTCCATGTAAAAAAAATTTAACATATAACAAGTCCATTAAAATAATATTATGATATAATTTATTGATCATAATAAAATATTAAAAAAATGATTCTTAAAATTAAAGAATTTGCCTCGTGATAATTTTATCCCACATGGACGTCCTTTTATTGTGAAGGAATAAATAAACAATTTTCTCTAAATAAATAAATAAACAATTTTGTCTAAAAACAACCCAAGTGAAAACAAAAGAGATATGTTTTTTTAAAAAAAAAAACAAGAGAGATGAATTATCGTTTATAATTTTTTGCTTTGCCATGAGAGACACTGCTTCATGAATCCACGCACCCTTTACAGTTTTTCGGCGCCATCCTTCCGCGCTCACTCACTTCTCTCTCTATCTACAGCCCTATCCAAGAACTAATCCATATCCTTTGACAGTTAGGAATACCGTTAATTATTCAGTTATCTTTAACCACTATTTAAAGGTTTCGTTCCTGCCGCAAACCTCAGAAGGTCATTTCTTGATTGTCTGAAAAATGGCCCATAATCAAGACTTTCTCTCTTCGCTTCCAGAAACCCTCTTGACCACCATCTTAACCTTCCTTACCCTCAAAGAATCAGTTCGAACTTCCATCTTGTCAAAGCACTGGCGCAATCAATGGTGCTTTCGCTCCGACGTCGAGATCGACGAGCGTCGTTTCCTTCCTCATTACCATGCAAACGAAACCCAAGTCGAAACCCTAACTCGACAGTTAGCATGCATCAAATTTGGACGTAATTGGCTTAAAGCACGTAAAGATGACGATCATACCCTGTCCTCTTTCATTCTTAACTTCTCTGACCCTTCGGGTTTTGAGGATGATATGGATTCATTCATACGTTTTGCTATTGAACGTCAAACCAAGTCCTTAGAGCTTGACTTTTCTGCCTTCCAGTGGGTCAACTCATTCCCTATATCGGAGTCTAATAGGTATGCAGAAAGGTTTGATTTGCCTGACATTGCTTACCAGTATCAGGGTTTGGAATCCCTCAAATTGTACTCTTGTGGGTTTCAACATGACATGTTGAAGACTTTAGGTCTCACCCTTAAGAGTGTGTCTTTGGGGTGGATTGAGATGACTGAAAACACCCTCAAAAACTTAATCAAAAGTTGCCCCTGTTTGGAGAGCTTGAGTCTGTTTAAGTGCTTCAACACAACCGTCTTTGTGATCGAATCGGAGAAGTTGAAGAGGCTAAAAGTAGATAAGTGTGTTGATATCCTGAATCTTACTGTGATGGCCTCTAATTTGGAAAGCTTCACATATTATGGGAAGATTGTGGAATTTGGGATGACTGTGTTTCCCTCGATACAAGAGGCAGACATTGATTTAACGCTTAATTATCCAAACATTAATGTTGCTGGGGCGGATGACCTTGCTGATCTACTTTCCCGTTTTTATTTTACAAAATCACTCAGAGTTTGTTACTACATCGCCCAGGTAATTCATCCTTATACCATTCTATAATTAACCGTTAAACTAAACATTATCATGCATGCATGCATTCAAGAAACAATAACCAAGTGAAATTGTTGTTTGTTTTGGGGTCCAAAAAGGTGTTCCCCATGGCACCCACTTCACCAAGGATTGCTGGGCGACCAAAGGTGAAAGAACTGACAATAGCAACTATTTTCCAAGGGCATGAATTCTACGGGATATTTGCCTTATTCAAGAACTTCCCATTAATAGACAAGTGTTGCTTCGAAGTTAGGCCACAGGATATATTCGATAAGGTGAGTACATACTTATACATCTTCAACCTTTTCTAATCTTACTTATCATAATGCCAAAATCAATGATACAGAAACCTGTGTTAAGAACGACGTTTTTCCCACCGGAGACATCTTGGAGGACAACACATCCATTGGGAGGGGGGGAAGTACCAAAAGGATTGGAGATTGTTGAGGTGAAGGGGTACAAAGGATCTCCAAATGAGCACCATGTTCTGCGTATATTAATAAGGGAGGGACCTGCTATGCGTCAAATTATATTATATCCAGGAAGGAACGACGAAAGGGCGACAAGAGCAGCCTTGCAATTCAAAACTGCGTTGGCTGCCGAATCCAGTCACATTAATGTTCTAGTCATTTGTCTTGATGTTGTATCCTTTAAAAGTTAAGTTATTTGGGAATTAGCAGTACTCTTGTTGCTGCACTGGTATGGACCTATTGCATTTATATTTTTATGTTGTTGCTGTTTTCCCAACATTCTTCATTTGGGTGTAATTTTTCTTTTTTCGAACACACATATGTAAGACTATTTCTGTTGTTTTCTGAACAATTCTTTATTTGGCTGTAATTTTTCTGTTTACCAACACACATATGTAAGTCTGTTTTTGTTTTCTAATATATATAAGTACGTTTCTTTTACTGTATATATATTGTTTTTTTTGGAAAGCTACTGTATATATATTGTTGATAATATATATTAATTTAGAAGCTATCTCTTAAGAAAGTACGTTTTTATTCAATAATTTGGATATTTAATTTGATGATTTGATTAATTAATTCACTGCCACCTATATAGTGAAGGTCAACCAAATTCTAGTACTAGGAGAAAACCCCGTCTGAAATTGTGAATGTATTCGGAATATCCCCAGCCTCCAAGACGATAACATTTTATCCTGCTCCATAATTTTCTTTTGGCTTCTAATGGGCACAATGGACTCAGTAGATACTGAATCATGAATTATTGATACATAAGCCTAGGCCTTGATCAATAGAACCACACTGCATGAATTTTTAGCAATTTTATTTTGATAAAATGAAAATACACTTTTATCCTAATCGTCGGAGTTGATCAGAAGCAAATTATTTACTAAACCAACTTAGCCTGTAAACCTTCCCCCCCCCCCCCCCCCCCCATTTTTTCCTTTTCTATTTACTAAACCAACTTAGCCTGTAAACCTTCCCCCCCCCCCCCCCCATTTTTTCCTTTTCTATTTATCTCGTGGCGCACTCTGATCGTTCATGTTATTTTTCAATTTTTCATTATTTAAAAAATATTTTATATTCTAATCAGACTTTTTAAATCCAGTCTTAAAAGAAAGAATTTAAGAGATTTGGTTATACTAAACCAAACTCCAAACCTATCAACAAATTATTTCATCAAAATAAAATAGATTTAAGTAGAATTATAACATTCTGATAAACAAGTTTAAATTAAGAATTACATAAGTAATTTGAGCATCATATTATATGTAATTAAAATGAATGTAAAACACAAATTAACAAAATTAATCTCAACTTATAAGATAAAAGAATGCAATCATTATGATTATATAACTACAACAAATTAAATATTATTTTATTATTTCTTATTAGAAAAGATGGTAAACAAATTTCATAATAAATATAGGACTGGAAACTCTTAATTTTTCACCTTAGCTAATTATACTGATCCAATAATAATGAATAAATTATACAGTGATACAAATTCTAATTCTAGTGTGTGTGTAGTGCCCCTGGAAATGAAATTATTGAAAAGTGAAAGGTTGACGTTAATTAACAGAGGAAGTAACAATCTTAAACTCAACTAAAAACAAACCTTATCTTTAGGATTGTTAGTCGAAACCCGTTTAATGTTCCAACTTTAAGTTTAATGTCTTATGAATTATAACATAATATATTAAAAAAAAAATTGTGATCCCCCCAGACTAGTCTACAGACACAAATCATAAAAACAAATCAAAAAAATAGATCATAATCACTTTGAATGAAGTTGATGTTGTGAGCCTAATGTTCCCCGCCTTCTTACCTTGCAAATATATATATATATATATATATATATATATATATATATATATATATATATATTATATATATATATATAACATATATTAATTATGAAAAGTATGAAGTTGATGTTGTGAGCCTAATGTTCCCCGCCTTCTTACCTTGCAAATATATATATATATATATATATATATATATATATATATATATATATATATATATATTATATATATATATAAGATATATTAATTATGAAAAGTCACTCCCAAATTATCTTTCCATTTTCTCAAGTTATCCAAAATTTCTCATCCTTCTCAAATTTATTCATCATCTTCTGAGTTACTCCAAATCAAAGTTACCCTTCCTTACTCCTTAGGTTTGTTAACAACTATCCGATTTAAAAAGGGAAATTGGAATTTAATAAATCAACCTTTGGGGGTGCTTTGATTTAACGAACCAATCTTGAACTTTAATATTAGACGAACTGACCTTAACACCTTATTTTTCTAACGAACCGCCACCGAGTCCAACTCGTCGGAAGTGTGACGTGTCGGCGGTGCTTGCTTATGTGGAGGGTGTTTTAGCAAAAAAAATAAAATAAAAAAAATTAGACAAATGTTTTACTGAGTTGGATTGAATAATCCAACTTTTTCTTTTCTTTTTTTTAAATTCCACCTCAAACCCCCATCCCCATCCCCCTCTCTCTCTCTCTCTCTCTCTCTCTCTCTCTCTTTCTCTCTCAAACCCCCCAGGCCCCCAGCTCCGACTGAGACATCCATCCTCCCATCTCTCTCTCTCTCTCTCTCTCTCTCAAACCCCCCAGGCCCCCAGCTCCGACTGAGACATCCATCCTCCCATCTCTCTCTGACTTCTCTCTCTAATCGAACGTTTCTCTCCCTTCCTCCCATCTCTCTTTACTCCCTCATTTTTTCTCTGACTTCTCTTTGCTCCTAGATGAAACACCGACTCAACCCTAGAATCTCAACCCTCCATTTCTTCTTCTTCTTCTTCCCTACCCATCTCCATCTCTCTTAATCTCTCTAATTTCCCTCTACTCGGGACCACAGTCCCACATACACCCTTCACCACCTCATCTCACTCCTTTTTCTTTTTCAGATCTTGACGAGTCGGGCTGAAAGTACACTTTCGGAGCGCTCCACCACCATCGAAGCATCCCTTCTCCATGCGAAATTCATCTCAATCGTCCAAGGCCAAGCAGATCGAAGGAATGTGATTGAAGGATGAGGCTCAGATTGAGTATAAAAGAGAAGAGGAGATCCATAGTTTAATCCTTGTGTTTAGTTTCATGCAATTAGACTGGAATCTCTGTAGTTGATGCTTTGATTGAATACATCGTTCTTTCTGGTTTTATGATAGATATTTAATCTGGTTTTGATTTCGATTTGGTGATATTAATGTTTTGGGTTTATCATATTGCGCTGCTTGGTTTTCCAGCTCCTGTACCTTGTCTCTATTCCTCTGTTTCTTTTTGTTTTAAATATGCAGAAGAAAAAAGGCAGTAAGAAAGTTGAGAGAATGATAGATGGGAGGAAGTAGCGAAGCAAAGCAGTAGTGGGTTATAGAAGCAAGTTATGGAACCTAGTAGAATGAATAGTGTGTGATGGGATTATGGGAATGAGAGACTCAGAGAGAGAGAGGGGGGGGTTTGAGGTGAAATTTTTTTTAAAAAAAAGAAAAAGTTGGATTATTCAATCCAACTCATCAAAAAAATTGTCTAATCTTTTTTCCTTTCTTTTGGCTAAAACACCCTCTACATAAGCAAGTACCGCCGCCGTGTCACACTTCCGGCGAGTTGGAATCGGTGGCGGTTCGTTAGAAAAAAAATAAGGTGTTAAGATCAGTTCGTCTAATATTAAAGTTCAAGGTTGGTTCGTTAAATCAAAGCACCCTCAAAGGTTGATTTATTAGATTTCAATTTCCCATTTAAAATCCAATTCAGTCAGACCTAAAAAAATTAGGTATACTCATTAATTTTTTGTTTGAAACTATTTTTTCAAGTTACATAGACGCTATTTTTCTCATTACTATTATACAAACCCGATTTCAGACTTGTCTTAATTTGTCCAACCCATAGGACCTTAATTTTTTACTACCTTTGTCCCATATTATTTGTCCATTTGACAAAAATTTAAAAAATCAATAAAATGTGTTAGTTGGGTATTATATTGTATGAAAAGTTGTGAAATATTAGTATTGAATTATTTGTATATGTTTCTCTCCCCTACTTTTTCTATTCACGTGTCAAAAAAATTAATAAAAAATATAGATAGTTGGAAAAAGTTACATTGAAATTATAAAATGACAAGTATTATAAGACAAAAAAATTTAGTTAAAGTGAAAACTATTATAGGACGGAGGTAGTATCAAATATCTGATTCATCGGAATTCAAAAGCAACCGCAACTCAGCTATTGTTTTTAAAATTTGTAAAATAAATAAATAATTTGACCCCCGCACATGTGATTGTGTGATGTCTATTGCTTAATTAAGTTATTGATGGTTCATTGTTTCTGCCCAAAAATGGAAATAAATAAGCAAAAATGGTATAAAATGAAAAAGTACCAAAAAATCCTAATTGAATAATTTTCATTGGCGTGACATATTTGCTTTTGCATACAGATTCCCAGTCACAAGTCACAACCCCTCCCTCTCACATATATATTTCCCTCTCCACTAAAAAACACAGGGCTTCTACTAATTACTACAATGGCCATAGCAACAGGCACCTGTCTAAAAACCACACCTTCCCCCCTCTCAAAACCCTACCAACCCATTTCTACATTCAATTTCAATCTTCCCCATTTCCCCTCCAAATCCCTCAAATTTCCCCAGATTCGTCCTTCCATTAGCTGCGTTATGACAGGGGACAAAGCCACAGCGGTTCAAGAGGGCAAAAGGGTCAATGAATTGGATGCCATGCTCCGACCCGATTCATTCGGCCGCTTTGGTCGATTTGGGGGCAAGTATGTTCCTGAAACCCTAATGTATGCTCTCTCTGAGCTCGAATCTGCGCTTCATTCCGTTGCCAATGACCCCGAATTCCAGGTTCTAGTCTTTCTCATTTAATTGCTTTTTCTTGGGTTTTTATCTCATGTGTCTGTATGTTCTTATTGGTTCTTTGTGGGTTAGAAAAAAAAAACGATCAAAATTTGTTAGAATAGTTTCAAACTTCCATTCATTCAGGAGTATAAGTTCAGTTTTTATTTCTATCTGTTGGTTTGCATTTGTTTCTCGTGATTTGAGATGTAATTGGGGGGAATTGGTTTAATGTATGCATTTGGATTGTGATTTCGAGACAACAGAGGAGCAATTTTGAAATCATGGTTTGATTAATTTGGCGGAAAATGGAATTGATGAACTATTAACACAACCTGCCATGTATGTGGTTTGGTGGTGTCAAGGTGTGAGTGTGACTAACATTAGCTTTGAGAAGTTCTGGGAAAATATTAGTGTTTGTAACTTTGTCATATATAGTCTATGTATGTTATAGGATGAGGGGGTCTTCACGAACTAATGTGTGATAAATGGACCAAAATGGGTCTTTGCAGGGTCTGTATCAATTAGCAAAGTTCAATTGGATGAACTACAGAAGCCTGTTATCATTGTTATTAAGTCTGAACTCTGAATTGCTTGGTGCTTTGAGGTTCATAACTGATTATGGTAGCCATGTTTGAACATTTTGCAAGACATTTGGATGTTTTATTTCGTTGCTGGCATCAGAATGGGATGCTAAAGCTGGTGTGATTATGGCCATTGTTGTAGTGTTCTTAAGGTTCCTTTTTCCTTTGTTTTTCACACATGAGGTTCCGAAAAGAACTTGTACAAAAGTTATCCGTGTGATACCTATTGCAATGGAAGTCACTATGAATTAGGTCAATTATGGCTGAAGAAACTACACGGGTTTTCAAATTTTGATGTTGGTTATGTGATTATCTACAGCTATGTTTCTTCATCTTTCTTTTTTGCATTTTGTTGAATTTTCTTTTTGTTGCAGAAAGAGTTGGATGGGATATTGAGGGACTATGTAGGTAGAGAAACTCCTTTGTACTTTGCAGAACGGCTTACTGAGCACTATAAGCGTGCTGATGGAGGCCCTCATATTTACCTAAAGAGGGAGGATCTTAACCACACAGGTGCCCACAAAATCAACAATGCAATCGGTCAAGCTTTGCTTGCCAAGAGATTAGGTAAGAACCGAATTATTGCTGAAACGGGTGCTGGTCAACATGGAGTTGCAACGGCTACTGTGTGCGCTAGGTTTGGCTTGCAATGCATTATTTACATGGGTGCTCAGGACATGGAAAGACAAGCACTAAATGTCTTCAGAATGCGTCTTCTTGGCGCCGAGGTTTGTTTCCCTTCCAATGCTTTTGCTTGAATTCTCTCCGTTTGCTCTCTCTCATAGTGCAGAAAATATGACATTAATGGTGCAGCAAATATCTTCCAAGCTCCCCACCAAGGTTCAATTCTTGGCGGGAGTAAAAAATTTCCCCTGTGGAAATTCTGGGGTTTCCTGACCATGCTTGTCATGAACAATTTGATACTACCCTTTGCCCCCAGCCTGTAAAACTTGGTGGTAGTTACTCCTGATATTGGGGCAACCTAGTAAGCACGCCAAATTTATCCAATGTAAAAATAATCTCAAAAAATAATTTTTGGTGAGTTGTAGGTTAGACCTGTCCATTCTGGGACAGCCACTCTGAAGGATGCTACATCGGAAGCTATTAGGGATTGGGTAACCAATGTAGAGACTACTCATTATATTCTGGGGTCAGTTGCCGGTCCACATCCGTACCCGATGATGGTCAGAGACTTCCATGCAGTAATCGGCAAAGAAACAAGGAAGCAAGCATTGGAGAAATGGGGTGGCAAGCCAGATGTGCTAGTTGCATGTGTAGGTGGAGGTTCAAATGCCATGGGTCTCTTCCATGAGTTTGTTGAGGACAAAGATGTAAGGTTGATTGGTGTTGAGGCTGCTGGATTTGGCATAGACAGTGGTAAGCATGCAGCTACACTGACTAAAGGAGAGATCGGGGTCTTACATGGATCAATGAGCTACCTATTGCAGGATGACGATGGTCAAATTATAGAGCCCCATTCCATCAGCGCAGGGTATGTTAATTATCGATTGCTGCAGTTTGTTGGATGTTTGTGAGTTGTGACCTTGTTCTATGTGTAAAGATACTTGTGTTTCTGAGTTTTACAGGTTGGACTACCCTGGAGTCGGACCTGAGCACAGCTATTTGAAGGACATGGGACGTGCAGAGTACTTCAGTGTAACTGATGAAGAGGCATTGGAAGGTAAGACTTTACGGAATGAATCTCTTAAATCTAATCGCTTTTTCATGAGTACTTATTTTTAGTATGTACATCCATGTTGATCAACTGTGATTCCGTGGGCAGCTTTCAAGAGACTATCGAAACTGGAGGGGATAATTCCAGCGCTGGAGACGTCTCATGCTCTTGCTTACTTGGAGAAGCTGTGCCCGTCTCTTCCAGACGGGACTAAGGTTGTAATAAACTGCAGTGGCAGGGGCGACAAGGATGTTCATACCGCAGTCAAGCATTTGCAGCTCTGACTCATTCCCCTCCTTTTCTTATCTCCCCTTCTCATTCTAAATTTTGCTCCATTTACTTGGCTCTCGCATGCTAAATGTAAACTTGTATCTCAGTTGCTCACAGATCAAAACTACAGTTTCCTCACTGTTTGTTTTTCGCATAGTAAATATAAACTAAACTCATTTTCTTTCATACTTGTATTTTGGGAGCTCAAGTAGAAACCAGAGAATAAAATGGTTATCATTTATCAATCAGTAAAGCTTTGCAGTCAGCCACAGAAGGGTTTTTTTTTTTAAAATCAAATTTGAATGGAACACCTATTGCGTGATAATGTGAAATGGAGATGTAACAGCAGAATCTAACCTAGCAAAACAAACAATATCAGTTCATAATCTAAGATGATCTTGAGTCTTAACAAACACAAAGATAAGAAAATATACATATATGATGTAACAAGAGCCAAAGGCCAATGCACTAGGAAAACTACAAATAGGTGACCAAAGTCATCTATTTATAATCCGTCTTAGATTCCACATCACATTCACACCCCCAAAAGGCCAACAAAACTAGACACAAATATAGAGACAAGATTTTCCAGAGGAAGACTCTGTTCTTATTTGACAAGTCTTTTGCTTCATTTCGCGGACCAAAATAAGTTGCAAGCAGATTAACATACATACCATCTGCCTCGTCCTTATTCTAGGACGGAAATACACTATTTTCTTTTTTGTTCCCCCTTTTCTGGAGTTATTATATATTGAAAGTCCTAAAAAAAATCTACTATTTATCTACAACATGAACCTGCCATGCTGCTCCAACCTTATCAGAATCCAGTGGCCACAAAATCCTTCCAGTTGCACCCTTTTGCCTTTGAAATTTCATGAAATCAATCTTCGTGTTAAAACGAGAAAAAACCGCATCATTGCTTTGCCTGTAGGAGAAACAAAAGAAAAATGATCACATCTCAGTATTTAGCCAGCATTCTTCGAAGACATCAGACAGAAAACATTTTCCCATGTAAGGGAAAAAACAACAGGTTTCCAACAACCAACAATCACTTGTGCTGCTCACTCTCCGTTGAACTGATGCGTTCAACGACAGGCACAAGAAGATACCACATTAACACACCTCACTGAATTTGTCCATCTAGAAGAGGGCCAAACAGATGACATCGATGCAGGGCTTTTCTACCATAAGAAGGTAAATATGCGATGAACCTATAGTTATATGTGTATCTCTCCAGTCAGTAATTAGTCACAAGTCAGGTACTCATTAATTGTAAGTTATTATTCACAAGCAAACGTTAGGGCTTTTCTTTGGTACCCCACTAATGCCCACTACATAAATCTGTTTCATGTTCTGAATTATTGGTTCAATAGACTATAAACATAACAAACACAATCCATATATTCTGCCGAGTGAGGGGGGGTTTAGATATGTACAGGCCGCAGCCTTCATGCAATTGGGATAGCAGATAAGGCAGTTTGCCATGCTTTTAAGGACCCCAGACTCTGAAATATGTTTGGGGGTACCCACTACCCACTATTACACTTTTGCTTTTACTGCACTGTGGTTTACAACACAAAATGTGTTGGATAAAGTTTTTCAGCTGCTTCGAAAGTTGATGCAAAAGATGTTAAAGGCAGTAGTCATATCTGATTATTAAAGTTCTTTTACACTCTTGATTTACACCCATTCATTCATATTATTATGTCAGACGCACAAATTCTGGTGTAAAATGGATGTGCATACTAGACATTTCATTTCAAGCTGAAAAAACCAACACCCACACACAAAAGAAGAAAAGTGGCAAGTCCACCCTGGACACGTATTCGACAGGATCACCCAATACAGTCGGAGACAAACAAGGAAAAGAAAAAGAAACTGCACTTCAACCCATAACAAAACAGCAAACTTTACTGGTTTTAAAGATTTCATGAAACCATTCGACATTTTGTGATCCTGACTAGCAACTTGTTCTTTCAAAAGTGCCAGGAATCAACTTCATCAAATGGTTTCATGAAATCTCATTCCGCTACTGACAACTTGTTCTTTCGACTGACTGGCTCAAACCAAGATATCCAACTACCCAGGCAAGATAACCCAAAAAAAAGTTATATAAAAGGGAGAAGAGGGGGGGGGGGGGGTTGCCATGATCAACATTTACCTGGGAATACAAGAAGGTTCCAAGGATAGCAATGGCAGCTCCAAGTGCATTGACTGGTCGGACAGGAGTGTGGAAAATAATGATGGAAGAGACAATGACTGATATACGCTTCATGGTGTTTCCAATGCTGAAGGTCAATGGAGAGATTTCGTCCAATGACATGTATGAGACTTGGTTGTACAGGTGATAAAACACACTTTGGGCAACCATCCACCTACAATTCAGAATAGCGGTAACATTTCGTCAGTAAAACAAGCCAAAAAGGGCCACAAGCAGGGGGACTGGCTTTTCGGGAAGCTCGTTCCCACTATTTGAAGCATTGGGGAAGAGTTATACCGATACGTTCCTATTATAAGATTTCTTTGCACCATTTGAAGCATACTGAAATTGGCAGAGTCTCATTTACCATTAAGCCAAAGATTTAATAATCAACAATTTGATTAACTGTTGCTTAGAAGCTTGCTCCACAGTTGACAAGAAATCAATATACAGCATAGTACTGCAACTGCATTTGCACCAGAAAGGTATGTAGAAGGGCAAGACTCTTATATTCCACTTTTTGACAGATTAAGAATTCACTTTGTGGCAAATTTTTCAACTTGGATTATATAATGGACTACAAAAATATAGCTCAAAACCATCCTCTACTTTGTTTAGATATATAAGCAGCCAAAAGGTTTTTGATTTAAAATCCAGATAAAATCCTCTCTGTAGTGTAAAAAAGGCATAAGTAAATTACATCAAAATCACAACAGTCGATTCAAAATGAGGTTGCTCCAGGACAAAATTACGCATCAAAAGGTTTCAAAGTTGAGTGAACTGCATTTTCACAACGGAAGAATAGAAATGTTCATGAACCTGATGATGAACCTTTATATCCTTCCCAACCACTCCAAACCCTTTTTGGTAATTTTCTTTCCATCAATAAGCAAACAAGGGATCTCATCTACAAATGGTTGTAGGGATCAACAGGCAAGCAACCATTTATAAAGGAAAAATGAACCAAACAACTCAGATTTATAGGCAGAGATCTGTAGAATACATGTACTGAATCAACCAAGATCACTTTAGGACAAGCTTGTACTGGTCAGTAAGACAATAACACAGTTGCAAGAAGAGCTCCAAGAAGCAACCATTTCCAACGAAAAAGGCAAATCAAGAACTAATATTGGTCAACCTGAATAACATATGCAAGCCAACAAAAAAAAAAAAAAAAAACACTTGCATTTTGACAGACATTTCACATTCAACCACTTTTTATTTTCTTACACAACATTGGCAGGAAAACAGGAAAGAAAAGACTCAATTGAAAATAAAATTGCGCTCCAAAATTGACCTGACCCTTTCGTTCACATCAACCCAGTCAATTGAGCCATTTGTAGTGGCATATGCTATAAAAATAATATAAGTTGTCATATGCAGCAGAGCCCAACAGGACAAATCAAAGATCCAAGTGAATACACAACCAAACAACCAGGGGAAAAAGAAAGGAAATGTCAGTATTTCATAAATTACCAAACAAAATTGGGACCAATTTGGGAAATAGCCTTCTCCCATCCAGCTGCCCACATTTGGGGACCCTCAACAGCGATTGCAAACGGGGTGAGAATAACAAGAGACAGCATTGAGAGACAAGCGTAGTAGTTCATTCCGCTCACAGCCTTCCCTTTCATGCCTTTCTTTGAAAATATGTTACGGAAGACAAATGCCAAATTTGATATCATGGCACCCATGAAACCTGAAAGAAGACACATAAATACCACACTCATTGCCCACAAAGCAACCATAGCACTGTCAAACTGAAAGCTACTGGACTTACAAAAGCAAACAAAAGGGATATTTTAAGCATAATTTCTCATTTCTTGGTAATTATGAGGCACAAAGTAGTATATCTCCTATTTCATAACACTAATGATGCATAAATAGAATTGTATACAAGGGGAGTATTATGTTTGAGGTCCCTTACCAACCATGTCGAAGTTGAGCTCAGTAACAGCTGCAAGTGCGCAACCTCCAATGATAGGGAGCAATGACATGTAAACCCCAGCTGGAAAAGTCTCGCCCAACAAAAATCTGGAGACTATCACACTGAAAGCAGGCTCGGCACTCTTGATAATATGGGTAAATGAAACTGCAACCTTTGACATGCTGACTGTTGCAGCTACGTGCCCAATTGTGTGAGCCACAGCAACCTACCAAAGGCAAATGTTAACAAAGTAGCAAATAACTTATAATCTCCTTTTAAACTCACCATCACTCTTTTACAAACAGCATGGTTCATCATCCCAGTGTTAGTTAGCAGAAGAACTAATAACAAACACAAAGCATGTGAGGCATTATGCAAGTAATTACAGGTGATTCATACAGACTCATCATTCACAATTGAGTACTTATGTCAAACATTCGACAGTCACGCAGAGGGTACAGCGAGCTGACACTTCAATTTTCGAGTTTACACCCCAAACATGCAAAAAATTCAGAATCAATTCTGAGATGTAGTCATGTACTTATGTTATGTAGGGTACTAGAAACTAATTCCAAGTAACACAGAATCCAACACAAACAACTTCAATTGTTCTCCTCAATTCAAAGTTTAATCTTAACAATAGCAGGCAACCTACATACAGATGGATTTAAAGTTGCTTTTTTTCAATGAAGCATGACATATCCTTAGCAGTCTGCAATTAGCCAAAAATTATAGTTGTATAATCCAAAATAACCAAATTCAACTCCAATTTTAACTCAAATTGCAGTGAGAATAATCAACCAACTGATACATCAAACACATGCATCCAAAATAAGAATCTAGAAGTACCCAAATACAAGAAGTATACTCCACCCACAAAAATACAATCAAGTAAATTATGATGCAATAAACAAAAAAGTGACATAAATGTTTCTTGGAAAAATCCCAAATACAAGAAGTATACACTAAGAATTGGAGAAAATGAAAACTTACAGGGAAAAGTGCCTTCCAGAAATCAAAATCAGTGCTAGGAGCCTCAGCAACCCTGGTTGCCCAAGACACCAACATAATCAAAGAACCCATTGCAAGTGACAAAGTGGAGGTTAACCATGGGTAAGGGAAGGCATTCAACACTTTCTTGTTGTAAATATTGAACACCACATTCAAAGCCCACCATGTCGCAAAGTAAATTCCGATTTTAACCTTCCGAGCAGCCTCCCCTGGAACCTTAGGGGTCTCATGCTCAATGGGTTCAGACCGATCTGCCTCAAAAGCTTCACACTTTATCAGAGGCTTCCTCTCTCTAACCAACAACCCATCAGTGAACCCCAAACCCTTCACTTTCGCCACATGGAGAGGCTTCTGGATTGAAAGATCCGAACTTTGACAAACATGGGCACTTATATTGATCCCGAGATTGGGTTTTCGGCAAATTGTTTGGAGAAAAGGAGCAAATTGTGAAGTGGGCACAGGAGATTTCCTCCTTAGAACATCAGGGTTAGAGAAAGAAATTGTGGGTTGTTTCACAGTAGTGATCATCCTGAAACCTCCTTGGAACACAAAGATTGAAAAAAACACAAACTTTGACGATCAAAACAAGAAGGAATACAACAAAGAGAGAAAGATCACCACTTGTGCGAGTTTGGTGGGCAGGGAGTTATGGAGAGAGAGAGAGGAGAAAGGTGCCCTTAAGTTTATTCCTTTATGAAGAAAATATCATCGGCAAGATATATAATTTGATTTAGTTTAACCGTGTATTAGCAGGGAAAATCAGTTTATTATATTCTGTAAAAAGAAAATCAGTACATCACTTATTTCATACCAAAAAAAGAACATAAGGCAGGGATTTTTAGTGGGGATTGGATCAGTCAAGACAAATTACACTGGTATTTTTGGCAAGAATTGGTGTTAAAAGAGGAGAGAAAAGAAAGGGGTTGGGTAAATTCAGATCTGAGTTGAAAAGGGTTTTCTTCTAAAATGACACCAAACAACAGTGGTTAGTTGGGGATGAAAGACTGAGGGCAGGTAATGTTATGTATAAAAAAAAAAATTAATGAAAAGATATAACTTTATGCATTGGGGTTGAATTAAATTCATCAATTAATGGGAAGATTTTTCATTTTTCATTTTTCATTTTTGATGGTCTAAGGAAAGAGAATGGAAGTGGGGACAAGTGCAGATGGTGGGCTGAAACTTTAGAATAATACTGGGGGCAAAGCAAGGGCTGCCCCTTGACGAGAAGGGGGCAAAAGTTACAAGAATCAATACTAATGTTTGACCCTAAACAAACATGAAAAAGCGTAGCCCTACAAATATGATTGCTTTTAATTTTCACCATTTCCTAAGAAATTTCATCTTCCTTGGGTTAGCTTAACATAACATTCTTTAAAATAAAAAAGGTTGGTTTCTCACTATCAGAAAATAAAAGTTTTGGATGTATATTTTCAATAATTTATTGATAATAATGTTAAAATAGTTATTATGTTAAATTGTTATATTCGCTCTGTTTCATATTTACTGTCATCTTTGAAAATTATGCAGTCAAATTTTAAGATTTTGACATTAAATTTCTCAATATATACAATTTCTTACTATATAAAATTACTACTATTAGATTCGTAACGAAAAATGTTATCCTAAAAGTATAATATTATAATTGTTAATAAAATATTATATGAAAAGTTATCAATCAAATAATGATATCGGAAACTGTGACAGTCAACTAAGTGACAATTAATATAGAACAAAAAGAGTAACTAGCGATTAAACATGAAAATTTAAAGGGCAATTTTACTAGGTGACCTTCAACTTTTACCAATTTCATATTGTGACCTTGTGTTTAGCTTAGTTCAAATAATCACCCTTTAACTTTGGAAAAATTATGTAACATAACACATGTTCATTAAAAACCATTGTCAGGCCTTTAATCAGTCCTCTCCTCCTTGCCATTGAGACACATAGAAGACTCTCACATTCTTCCATCAACGCTCTCTCTCTATCCCTCAAAAACTCTCACACTATCAGTCATTTCTTCCGAATCCTCTACTTTGTTTGATTGCGTGTAACATAATATAATGTTATCACGAAGAAGTCCTTGATTCCAACATCGGCCACCATCGAGTTGAAAGGTTCAAAACAGATGTGGTTTTGTTTAGGTTAGGATTTAATTCATTGAATGACTTTTGTAGTTGTTGGATTGGGAAAATTAGGGTTTACTTGGATAAATCAAGGTTTACTTTGATATATTAGAGGCTCAACTTTGATTAAGGGCTTATGGCTTAGTTAGAGGTTTAGAACTTTTGGTTTGGAATGGGTATTCAAATGATGTTGCTGTTGTTTTGGTGCTTTGGCTAATATTCATTGGAATGACTTGCACTTAAATCAAAATTTTATGTTGCATACACAATTTTGGCGCATGACCTCTATTTTGAGTTGAGTTTTGATATTACATGTGACCTCTGTTTCTTACCTGCTTCTTAACTTAGAGAACCTATGCATATATGAAAGTTGAATCTTAATTAAGTTTAAGATTAGAGTTCGCGGGATTAGAAGGATGATTACAGAGTTTATAGTGGTTATTAGTTGTTATGACTCTGAAGGAGGGTGAGAGGGTGTGATGGAGAAGTAAGAGAGTTTTTGTGTCTCTTAATGATGAGGAAGAGAGCCGAAGGAGGGGGAAGGGAGGGGAATGAATAGCCTAATAGGGTTTCTAACGAGCATGTGCTATATTACATAATTTTTTTTCAAAGTTGAGGGCGTTTATTTGGACAAAGTTAAACCAATATTACAATATGGAATTGGTAAAAGTAAAAGTATTGGGTCACCAAGTTAAATTCCTCAAATTTGAAATACAGTCACTTATGACTAGGATTTGTCTTTTTCAACTTACCACAAATACTTTTAATTAACATTCAACATTAATCATGTAATGCCACATGCCTACATATATGGTTAAAATATACCTTAGGGGCTGTTTGGTGAGACAAAAGAGAATGGAATAAGAATCCCAAGGGTTCTAATTCCTGATTTTTATGTTTGGTGAGCATGTTTAGGAATGGGATAACAATCCCTTAGGATTTCCTATCCCCCTCAAATGGGAGGGATTAGATACCCCCCAAATATGAGGGAATCAAATTTCTATCCCTCAGGGATAGCATATATCTGCTTTAATTTAAAAGAAAAATAAATTAGATATGATATTTTTCATTCTCACTCTACTTTTTCGACTCTGAGAAAGAGGGGGTAAGAGCACCGCCGCTTGCCACTGGGATATCGGTACCGGAAACCATCGCACGAACATCAACACTTCTTCAATACCACTGGGATATCCGATGCCCAGCTCCAAATGCTTTCCCAATGCCCAACCCTAAATGCTCTTCTAATATTCTTTTCCATCTTTTTTTTTCTTTCTGTTCATCTCGATTTTCAGACGACCATCATCGACTTTCGAGCCCCATCGCCGTTCAAGGTCGTGTGACGGGGCAATACTGATATTCGGGGACAAGCCCTTAGCGGTGGTCAGAAGGGCAAGTGACCCACCAATGGAGGAGTCCTCTGAAGAAATTCAGGTTGGAGGTTTACATAGATTAAAGATTTCAGTGGTGGTGGAAGAACTCGGTGTTGGTGATGGAGGGGTATGGGTTGTTTTTGAGGGACTGGGTATAAGGATTTGGTTGGTGAGCTTTGAATATATGATTCTTTTGTCTGATTGCAATGAGGGATGAGTGTTTGGATTAAGCTCACATTTTGTTGAATTGGGTAACTTTACGTTTGAGAATTTTAGTTTTGGTTGTAGAAATTTCATAAACCTGTGGAAAGATTTAAGAGAGACTTTCTATTATGATTTTCATGGGGTAAATATATGTGCAGACATGAATCAGTGATGGGTAGTGAGTTGTTTCTCAATTGTTGAAAAAAATTAATTATAATTAATTAGAATAATATATTTTATCATAAATAAATCCTACAGTATATAATGCCTTCACAATAAAAATAGCTTCGATTCCATTCCATAACATCTCACCAAACAGTAGAAATGTAATTTAATTCCATTCCAGTTTCTCTCCAAACAACTTCAGTTATGGATTATAATTCCATACCCAACCCTCCAGGTTTCTAATTCCATACACATTCCATTCCTGAAATCTCACCAAACAGGCCCTTAAAAGAATTGAAATGATTGTTTATATCACCAAGATATACCGTCTTATGGAAATAATTGGAATTGCTCACCTAACCTAGAGCCTAGGCGTTGTATATATAGTGAAGTGTTTGATTACATTGAGATTCTATAAGCTATTACACCCTAAGATGTTCGAGAGGGGAATAGACAGACAAATTGAATTTTAGAAAACTAAATTTGCTAGAGGGCAACCCATTGGTGAAAATATCATCTAACTTAAGCTTAGTGGGAACATAACGAATAGCGAGGTCGCCATGAGCAACACGCTCACGAAAAAAATGGTAGTCAACAACAATATGCTTACTGCGCTCATGATGACTAGGATTAGCTATAAGGTAAGTGGCACTAATGTTGTCACACAACACCTTAGTGGAAGAAGAGAGAGAAATACCCAAGTTACAAAGCACCTTCCATAACCAAATTGTGTTCAGAAATAGTGTAGGCAACAACCCTATGTTCAGCTTCAGTAGAAGATTTTAAGGTCGTGGGTTGCTTCTTCGATCCTCAAGCAATGAGGTTGGGGCCAAAGAAAACAACATGGCCAATAGTAGAACAACTTGATTCCTTACGGCCCATCTAGTCGGCGCCAGAGTATGCCACAATAATGGAAGGAGAAATGCCAAGACGAAGGAGGAACCTATGATCAACAATACCTTGTAAATATGTGAAAATGCGTTTGGCAACAAATATGCGAGAAGTGCGAGGGGATATGCATAAATTGGGAAACTAGATGAATTGCATTTACAATATCAGGTCGACATAATCAAATATTGCAAAGCACCTACCATACTCATGTACTCAGTAAAATAGACAAGTAATTCACCATCCAAGAGAGTGAGAGTTGTTCTGATCACAATAGGAGTGTGAACAGATTTGCAGGTATGCATATGAAACTTGTGAATGAGGTCAGAAGTGTATTTGTGTTGAGACAAAAACAAGTCTGATGGGAAACGAACAACCTGCACTCTTAGGAAGTAATAAAGATCATCTAGATCCTTCATGGAAAATTGGCGGGAAAGAAGATCAATAAAACAGAACAAGATGGAATCTGAGTTGCCTGTAGAATAATATCATCAACATAGAGGAGCAATATGAGAATATGTGATTAGGAGCGATAAGTAAACATAGGCGAATTTGACTAGCTGCAAAGAAAACCATGAGTGAGTAAGAAGCTATTAAAATGATGAAACCAAGCACGAGGAGCTTGTTTCAACTCACAAATAGATTTCTTAATATAACAAACATGATTAGGGCGAAAAGAGTCAACAAAGCTCGGGGCTGGCGCATGTAAACTTGCTTAGTAAGGATTCCATGAAAGAAAACATTTTTTACAACAAGTTGACGAATAGGTCATTACAAGAGATAACAATGGAAAGAATAAGGTGGATAGTGCTAAAACAAACCATAGGGGAGAAGATTTCATGGAAATCAATACTTGTTTGCTGATGATTGCCTGCAGCCACCAGTTTAGCTTTAACAATCAACAGACCCATCTGAATTGTATTTGATCTTATAAACCCACTTGTTGGCTATTATATTACGCCCTGGTGAAGCAGGAACCGATTCCCATGTATCATTAGAAATTAGGGCCTCAAATTCATCAATCATAGTCGTCTTCCACTTAGAATTCTATATTGCTTCTTTTAAAAGATGAAGGCTCAGATTCAGAATATGTCAAAGACGAAATGTGTTAGTGTATACCTGATTTATATCTAGTCTGCATAGGATGGACATTAAGACAGACACAACAAAGGTGGTAACACTAGTAGGTAGGGTAGGACTAGGAGAAACAGGTGAATATATAGGATTCATAGGGGTAGAGGACATCACAAGGGAGGGAGCACGGGGCAACGAGGTAGAGTCGAACATGCATGTGGGAGAGACAAGGGAGGAGGCAAGGGACTCCGGCATAGGAGACACGATAGATGAAGAGAATCTAGGAGAAGGACACACAGTTGGGATAGACTGGGGACTCTGACGGTGGGAAATGGGGTGACATGGAGTAGACCAAGACACTAAGGGAGTGTTAGTCGACGTGAGGGTAAGAATATCCTCAATGATAGATGACAAGGTCACAAGCGCTTGGGTACGGTATAACACATCAAGGTCAATCCCATAGGGACTCAGCCTATCAACGCATTGAACTAGCCCTCTACTTGATTGCTAAGTGAATCGAGCTTGGATTTGGTTTGTTTAATAAACTAATTATAGCAAACCTCATAAAAACGCTGTTTCAGCACTTACATCTTTCAATCTCCAATGGAAATTCCTTCAAAATCACATCAATCTTCTTCTTCGATATTCAACTTTGTGTTTCTTTGATTTGATATGGATGAATGTATGATAGTGAAGATGACGATGAAGATGGATATGGAGGATGGATGGATGAGTTTCCAATAGGTTTTCGAGCTTAAAACCTCATAAACATGCAATTTTAGCACTTAAAACCGTCAAATTCTGCAAAACCACACAAAATGTGCTGAAAAAGGGTCACTTTGGTCCAGAGTGATTACTTCGGGCAACCTGGAGTGGCTTCTGTCCAACAATTTTTAGCTCTAAAATTCTTGAATTTTCTACCTTGATTTGCTTGTCCATGGGAAGGGTCCATTGTGTACTTGTTTTCACCAAAAATTAAGGGAATGTTGGTGTTTTTGGCCTCTAAGCCTATAAAGTTGCATCAAAACTAACAACACCAAGTGTAATATGGAAATGAGGATTTTAATCAACATTTTAAATTAAAATAATCTCTAATTCACTATCAAAATTCTCTAAAAAGTAGGTAAAATATGCAGTTATCAACAGAGTGAGAGTTGAAGGAAAGACAGTGAGAAGCCAGAGTAGGATAATGAAAAACAGGAGAATGGATATTATTTCCGCTAACTCTCAATATCGTAAGAGAAGAAATTTTTACGCTTTCATCATCATTGTTCCTCCAGTCCCCTTCATATTATTCACTTTGATGTTTGGGAAGCTCCCGTGACTTTATTAAACATTTTTGCTATTATGCGATTTTGTGGATGGTTATTCTCGCTGTACTTACAGGTTATGTCCTATGAACCGCAAGTATAAAGTGTTTGATATTTTTCTACAATTTCAAAAGTTAGCGAAAATCAATTTGATAGGAAAATTAAAATTTTAAGTGATGGTGGATTGGAGTATGACAAACATCATATTCGAAGTCATTTTGCTTTCTGTGGTACTCTTTTTTGAAAATCTTGCCCTGACCCTGACACTTAGGCTCAAAATGGTGTTGCAGAACGCAAACACAAACACATTCTTGAAATGGTTCGAGGGTTTCTTATTCAATCTTTCTTACCATCTTCGTATTGGGTTGAAGTTGCTTCTACTGCAATTTTCACCATCAATCACTTGCCTAAACCATTTTTGTGTTAGTCCATTTGAACGATTGTTTGGTTGTGCTCCTAATTACACTTTGCTTCTTACCTTTGGTTGGGTTTGTTTTCCCAATTTCTCATTGAGTTTGGCAAACAAATTACAACCTTGATCGATTCTTTGTGTTTTCTTGGGTTACGCTTATAATTATAAAGGTTTTCGTTGATTTAATCCCAGAAATGGTCGTGTTTACATTAGTAGACGTGTTCATTGATCGCATATGCTTCGCGACAGTTAAAGCCTTACGAGAAGAATTACCCCACTCATGATCTAGAGTTAGCAGCAGTGGTGTTTGCCTTGAAGATTTGGAGGCATTACCTGTATGGAGTTCATACGACTATCTTTACGGATCACAAGAGTCTCAAGTATATATTTACTCAGAAGGAGTTAAATCTAAGGCGTAAGATGGCTAGAACTTATCAAAGATTATGATTTAGAGATCCAATATCACCCCGCAAAGCAAATGGTGGCCGATGCCCCCGAGTAGAAAGACTCAAAGATAGAAGGTTGACTATCTAGGGTTCACCCAAAGTCGCAACGAACTATACCAGAAAACATCGAAATGGTTAAGCAAGGGAAGTGACCAGAAAGTTAGCTGCTTTATCTCTACAGCCATCTATCATTGAGGAAATCAAGACAGAACAGATGAATGATCCTGAACTCAGGAGAATTATGGATAATCTTGTCACGAAAGGGATGCCGGGATTTCTAATTCAAGATGATGGAACCCTAAGATTTCAAAATAGGTTGTGTGTGTCTAACAGGGGAGATTTAAGGCTGAAGCTTATGGAAGAGAGCCATAATTCATCGTATTCGGTACACCCTGGAGGTACCAAAATGTATAGGGATTTAAAGGAAAATTTCTGGTGGCCAAACATGAAGAAAGACATAGCCAATTATGTGAACAAGTGTCTAACCTGTCAAAGGATCAAGGCCGAACATCAACGACCATCAGGAGAACTCCGACCTTTAGAAATTCCCACATGGAAATGGGAGTCAGTCTCTATGGATTTCATCATGGGTCTACCCCTCACCATGTCCAGGAAGAATGCCATCTGGGTAATTGTAGATCGCCTGACCAAGTCGGCGCATTTTATCCTATCCACGAAGGATGGAAGGTAGATAAGCTAGCGATATATACATTCAAGAAATTGTCCGTTTACGGAATCCCAAGAGAAATAGTATCCGACCGAGATACGTGTTCCATCAAGATTTTGGAGTGTGTTGCGAAAGCTTTTGGTACGCGACTCGCTTTAGTAGCTCATATCATCCGAGAGTGATGGTCAAACCGAGAGGGTTAACGGATCGTGGAAGATATGTTGCGAGCATGTGTTCGATTTTCAAGGAACCGATCGATTTCTCCCACTCGTAGAGTTTTCATATAATAATAGCTACGGACCACTATTAAAATGGCCCGTTTGAAGCACTCTATGGCAGAAGATGTCGAACCCCACTATCTTTGGGGAGAGTTAGATGAAGCGTTGATCATAGGTCCGGAACTAATCCAAGACACGACCGATAAGGTCCGAGTCATCCAACAACACATCAAGACTGCTCAAAGTCGGCAAAAGAGCTACGCAGATAAGAGGCGAAAACCTCTGGAATTCCAAGTTGGAGATCACGTTTTTCTCAAGATTTCCCCGACGAAAGGGATTCGATGATTTAACATCAAAGGGAAGCTAAGCCCCCGCTACATTGGGCCATATCCGGTGACAGAAAAGATAAACCCGGTAGCATACCGAATAGAGTTACCTTCTAGTATAGGAAGGACCCACGATGTTTTTCATGTGTCGCAACTCCGGAGGTACGTGCCGGACCCGAAGCATGTTCTAGCGGAAGAGCCGCCGCTTTTGGCCGAAGATCTAACCTTCGAGCAGCAACCGGTCCAAATTCGGGATCGACGAATCAAGAAGTTATGCACGAAAGAGGTCCCATTAGTCAAAGTGTTGTGGGCAAATCAAGATACCTCGGAAGCCACGTGGGAAACCGAGGAAGGCGTGAAAGAGCGATATCCTCATCTCTTTTGAGGTAATCAATCACGTTTTAACCGCAATCAAGTTTCGGGGACGAAACTTCTTTTTAGGGGGGGAGGGTGTAATAACCCACCCCAAAATCATGTTTAATTACTTATTAATCACAGTACTTATCTAAATCGCGTTATAATTTTTTTTTTCGCGTTTATTTTATTATTTATCAACGTACTCGTTTATTTATAGTTATCGGTGACAAGTCTCGCGCAGGAGATGGCTAAGGTGCCGAATTATCGGCTTAAAAGTTACTTTACATATTCGTTCAATAAGTTAAAGTATTTCAGTTTATACGTTTTACGTTATAAATTTACTTACCGAGAATCGATTCTTAATTACTTGTTTGATTTATATATATATATTTTACCGTTCCAATTTTAATTTCTTACATTTTAATCCCTTACATAATTTCAAGAGGTAATTTTCCACCTTATTATTTTAATTCAAGTGTCATTGTATTTTATTTTTATGTTACCCAATTATTATCGATATATTTTATTTCCTACAAAACCGATATTTCAAGTTACTACCTCGATTACCATTTAATTACTCCTAATGTTATCATCCTATTATTATTTTTAATTAAGGTTTTAATCTCATTTATTGTTAGCATTGGTAATTGGATGATAGTTTTAAGTGTGTTTTAAATGTTTAGTAGAAGGGGGTCTCAATACACCTCACTTCTTTTCAAATTTGAACCAAACTAATTACTTTTAATTTATTTACTTAAAACTAATTTATTAAAGTTGTATTTTCAGATTTTAATTAAGTTAGTATTAGTGTTTTAAATTAAGTGAGGAGTATATAATAGTAGTAGTAGAAGTGGGAGGCTCATTTTAACTCAATTCAACACCCATCTCATTTTCTCTCACTACACTCTCAAACTCTCAAACTCCTCCCTCTCCCTCCTCTTGGTGTCCACTCCCAGCCAGCTCCGGCCAGTTTCCGGCCACTTTTCCGGCCAGCCGGCGGCGGTTTCCTGCAGATGCATCCCCCTCTTCCTCTCTCTTGTGTTTTCATCCATTTTTAACTCCAAGGGTAATCTCTCAAACCCCACTTCAATTTCTTTCAAACATAATCTGAAATTCTATGTTTAATTTATGTTTCTTTGGTGAATTCCATCTCTTTTACTCTCTTTATTCATGAATTCAAGTATATAATTGTTGTGGTTAAGTTAGGCTTTGAGTTTCAAGTTTATGCATGTGTGTTTGGATGAGTTTTTGAGAGGTTCTTGTTGAATTCATGGTGGATGATGAATTAGTGTTGATGCATGTGGATTTCTTGTGAGTTTTTATGTGTTTAAGGGCTGAGATATTGTTGTGAGTTTATGAATTAATAGTTATCATGCTTAAATTGGGTGAATTTGTGAGTTTTGGAGCAAGAGTTCAAGAGTGTGTTTATTATGTGAAGTTAATGTTTAATCCATGGATGCATGTGGTTTTCAAGGCCTTTGATGAAGAGTTTTTCATGGTTTATATTATGGAAATATGGTGGATTAAGGCTAGATGAAATTTGGTTAAGTTTTAATATGATTAAGAGTGGGAAAATCCAATTAAAAGATGAGTTTTAGGTGTTTTAGCTACTGTTTTCAATTCTGGAAATTTACAGAATTATAAAAGTGAGATTTTTGCCCAAATTTATACTCCATTGGATAGCTTAAGGTGTTAGCAAACCATAGGCTTTGGAATTTCGAATTTCCGACATGTATAGCCCGAGTTACGACCAAAACCGTAACCTCACGTTTTTAAATACGAATTCTGAGTCAATGTTTTGAGGGCTGTTTTTCGTCCTTTTGGAGACCTCTTTGGTTTTTATAGTAAACATGAAAGTTTTAGGCCATGTAGCAAGCTTTCCGGAAAGGTATGGTTCTTTGTCATCCGATATAGGAAGTGTGAGTTACGACCCCGGGAAACCGGGCTGTCCAGAATGGTTTTCTGCTCAAAATAACCTTTGTAAATTATTAGCTTTTGGGCCTCAAATCAACCCAATGAGGGGTTCTAGGTATAAATGAGTCATGGATATATATTGTCATTATAGAGTTATGTGTTTAAGGCTAAATGTACCATCTTGGAGTCCTAAGTAAGTCTTATGTATACTCTTCAAGAGCTAATGTGTTAGTAAGTCCTTATTTCCTATATTTCTTTAAGTATCGTGTTCAATATCTTTGCTCTAGCTAAAAGCTCTTTCTAGCTTGATAATCTCTAATGTTATCCAATTCATTCCTCATTTCATCACTCATTTCATAGTTCATTAATCCAAGCTTGCTTTTATTCACATTTGGACATGTATATCTTGCTCCATTTCGTCTTTTCATTCCATATCGTATTATCAAACCATAGTTGAACTCATTATTTTCGCATCCGAGCTTCCAATTTATAATCATCCTATTCCTCATTGATTCAAGCCTATTCTCTTGTATTTAAGTCCTTTTATTTGAATCACCTTTTACATCATACTTCTCATGTATTTTCGACCCGAAAAGCTTAAAGTTTCATATATTCAGCTTCTGTCCGGGCCCATTTTGGGGCCCTTCCACTCATTTTTAGCTTCTGGTTCTGTTGACAAAGTTGTAGATTATGATTTTCTCTATTCCGAGATGTACTCTTTTACTTTGTTTCGATTTTCCTAACTCAAGTTATGTTATAAACACTATTTTACTATAACCTGAAATTTTATTCTCAAAAAGTTACTTCATGTTAATTATTAAGTTTCTAAACTTATAAATCTAATTTAGAACTTTATTCGGTTCTTCGTTTCTACTTATTCTTATCTTAGCTGACAAGTTCCCAAAGCCGTCTCTGCCGAAATCACGCTAAAGACTTTAGCGTTCCAAGGCATAAATTGTCCAATTTTTACGCTTAAGTTATACTCATAGTTCATGTATTTCATGCTATGTCAAGTTTCATGAATTTCAATATCTTTACATCTTTTAGTGGACCCGCATTTTATGCTTATGATAACATCCATGTTTTAGCACTCCTGATCAGAGTGCCTTGACTCGCCAAAGGTCATCGCTTAATACCAATCATTCCAAGTATAGATCAACTTGGGCATACGCGTGTGTGAGGTGCTTGCACCGATCGTAAGGGTCCCACTTACTCTCTATTTTCATGAATTTATGTTTATGCTTATGTTTATGTTCACGTCGTTCAAGTCCTTTTTTTTAACCCCTTCCCGCTTTGAAATGATTTTAAATCCGCACTAAAACCGTTTTGAACGGTTTACGTCTTTGGAGGTTTACGTCTTGAGTGTCTCCCCACTCACCTTTGCGTGTTTTAATGTTTTGTTTTAGGAGGTTCGAGCTCCCAAGGCAAGGATAAGGCAGTTGCAAAGTAGTTCAAGGCTATCGAGGTAGTTCTCCATGGAGTCCATCAGTAGTCAAGGACAAGCAGGATTTCTTATTGGAGTTGTTTAGTTTAAGTTATGTTTAAGTTGTTGTACTTTATCCAAAGATTGTATAAGTTTATGTGAAGGTTGTTAAGTTGGTTTGTGGTTTTGGAAGTTCTTTGATGTGGTTGCCTTGTCTCTTTTGGGAGACGGCGGTAATGCTTCGACCTAAGGTGTTCCGCTGCGCTAATCGCGGGCTTAGGGTCTTTAAGTGGAGTTTAACCCCGTGATTAAGGTTGGGGCGTTACACCCCTCTTCTGGAACACTATTCTTTTGTGTTTCCTGAGGAGATGCCCCCTGGTTTACCTCCCAAGAGGGACATTCAACACAAAATTGACCTCGTTCCTGGGTCAATACTCCCTAATAAACCAGCTTACCGAATGAACCCCAATGATACTAAGGAGATTCAAAGGCAGGTAGATGACCTTCTCGCCAAGGGGATGATCAGGGAGAGCTTAAGTCCTTGTGCTGTACCAGCTCTCTGAGTGCCAAAGAAAGATGGGAGTCAAAGAATGTGCATTGATTGTCGTGCTATCAACAAGATCACCATCAAGTATAGGTATCCTATACATAGGCTTGAGGACCTTCTGGATGAGCTTCATGGGGCTCAAGTGTTTTCAAAGATTGATTTGAGGAGTGGTTACTACCAAATCAGAATCTTTGAAGGGGATGAGTGGAAAACGACATTCAAGACTAAAGGAGGTTTGTATGAATGGTTGGTCATGCCTTTTGGTTTAACTAATGCCCCATCTACTTTTATGAGATTGATGAACCAGGTTCTGAAGGTCCTTATAGGCAAGTGTGTTGTTGTCTACTTTGATGACATACTTGTTTATAGCCATAATGAGGAGGATCATGTCAAGCATTTGCAAGCTGTGATGTAGATATTGTCCAAGGAAAAGCTTTATGGAAATTTAGGGAAATGCCAATTTTTCACCAACAAAGTTATGTTCCTTGGTTATGTGATCTCTGCCAAGGGCATTCAAGTGGATGAAGAGAAGATTCAAGCTATAAGAGATTGGCCAGTCCCCACCACCATCCAGCAAGTGAGGAGTTTCCATGGTTTGGCTTCCTTTTATAGGAGGTTTGTGAGGAACTTTAGTACCATCCTAGCTCCCATGACTGAGTTAGTGAAGGCTAAAGGTTTCTCTTGGACTCCATCAGCACAGAAGGCCTTTGAAACTATCAAGGAAAGGTTAACCACTGCCCCTGTGTTAGCCTTGCCTAGTTTCTCAAAGGTATTTGAAGTTGAGTGTGATGCATCTGGGTTGGGCATAGGAGCTGTCTTATCCCAAGAAGGCAGGCCTATTGCTTATTTTAGCGAGAAGTTGAATGATGCCAAGAAAAAGTACAGTGTGTATGATAAGGAGTTTTATGCAATCATTCGAGCATTGGAGCATTGGAGGAATTATCTTATTAGTAATGAGTTCATTTTGCATAATGATCATGAGGCCCTCAAGTTCATTCAAGGTCAGCATAAACTAAACCCTCGCCATGCCAAATGGGTTGAGTATATGCAAGCCTATCATTTCATGATCCACCACAAGGTCGGTCATTTGAACAAAGGAACTGATGCCCTCTCAAGGAAGTTCCTTTTGTTATATGTCCTTGATTCGAGAGTGCTTGCTTTTGAGCACCTCAAGGCCTTGTATCCGGAAGATGAAGATTTCAAGGAGATTTATGAAGCATGTCAGCAGCGGTCCCAAGGAGATTTATTCCACATTGAGCATGGGTTTCTCTTTAAAGGAAACAAGCTGTGCATCCCAAAGACTAGCCTACGTGAGCTTCTCATCTTGGAGGTTCGTGGAGGTAGTTTAGCAGGTCATTTTGGGATTGAGAAGACTACGTTAATGATGAAGGAGCATTACTACTGGCCGAGAATGCAGAAAGACGTTAAGCACTTGGTCAAAAGGTGTTCATTATGCCAACTCTCAAAGAGTCACAGCCTACCACAAGGTCTTTATATCCCACTGCCTATACCCCAAGGTCCTTGGGAAGATATCAGTCTGGACTTCATTGTTGGATTGCCAAGAACCCAAAGAGGTAAAGATTCTATTTTGGTGGTTGTTGATCGTTTTTCAAAGATGGCTCATTTTATTCCATGCCATACTACTTATGATGATGTGAGAGTTGTTGAGTTGTACTTCCAGGAAGTTGTAAGGCTACATGGAGTTCCTAAATCCATGGTTTCTGATCGAGTTGCAAAGTTCTTGAGTCACTTTTGGGTGACACTATGGAAGAAGCTTGGTACCAAACTCAAGTTCAGCACAGCATGTCATTCCCAAACTGATGGCCAAACTGAGGTCACCAATAGGACACTTGGTACACTGCTAAGGTCCTTGGTGAACAAAGATAAGAAAGGATGGGATACTTTGCTTCCTCATGTCGAGTTTGCATTCAACTGAGCTCCTAGCAAGGCTACTGGTCTGTCCCCATTTCAAGTAGTGTATGGGAGGAATCCAATCACCCCTATGGATTTGGCTCCCATAATTACCTCAACCAGGTTTAGCCATGATGCTAGTGTGAGAGCCAAGGAGATTCAGGAGTTGCACCAACATATCCGAGAAAAGATAGCCAAGTTCAATGAGAAAGCTTCCAATCTGGCTAACAAGAGTAGGAGAAAGGTGGTTTTCCAACCTGGGGATCTCGTGTGGATCCATCTAAGGAAGGATCGTTTTCCATCTAGGAGGAAGGGCAAGTTGGTTCCCAGGGCAGATGGTCCTTTTGAAGTGTTAGAGAAGGTGGGAGACAATGCCTACAAGCTGGCACTTTCAGATGATTATGGAGGAAGTGCCACGTTCAATGTTTCTGATTTGAAGCCTTATTATGCTGAAGGAGAAGAGCTACCAAGTTTGAGGGCAAACTCTTTCCAACTTGGGGGGGATGATGGGAATCAGCCTCCACAAATCCAGTTGATTCAAGAGTGTTATCACTTGGTGGGTATAATTAAGAAGGGCATTAGTGTCGAGGGAGGCCAAGGACATTCACCCCATGTGATGTCCTTATTGCTTGTCTCCGTATCTCAACAGTGAACATTTGGGCTCCTCCACAACTATTCTATTTTTGACGTGCGGTAAGGTCCTTTATCTGGACAGCGGTAAAGGTCCTTTACTTGGACAGCCTTGATATTTTGGCATGTTTTCAAGGGCATTTTGGTCTTTTCTCAGGAGGTCCGGTTTTCCCTAATAGTAATGAAGGTCCTTGCTGAGTTCCCGCCATTTTTGGAACAAAACCACTTGTGTTTCTTCACTTGTCTTGCATGGATTAGAGTCTAAGTGAATGAAAATCCTCCAATGAGGAAGTGCCAAGTGGAGGGCTGTGATCGTCCATGGTTGGTCCAATGATGGTCGAGTACTTCATAGTGAAGACATGTATTAGCTTTAATCATTGTAATTAGCTTAATTAACCGTGTTTAGGAGGTTTCTTCGTCATTAGGAAACCTCACTCTAGTTAGTTTGAGCTCCTTGCTTGCTTGCTTGGCTGCCTTTTCCCTTGTTTCAGCCGAGTATATGTATCGTTGTATTGGCCACTTCACTTGATATCTTACGAAATACAAAACCCAAAGAAAGCTTTGAGCTTCATTGTTTGTGAGTTTCTCAAACTCTCATTTCCACTCCAGTAGCTAGATTTGGCAATCTAATGGTGTTGTGTGGACTTGATGTGATCTCTTTTGGAAGGTGATTAGATTCTGTAACCAAACGAGGTCCTTCAAGCTTGCCCGGGTATTCTTTTCACTTGCAGGTGTTTAAGTACTTAACAAATGAGAAAATACTTGATTCTATCTTTTCATTCATTTGTTTTTCGCTCCTTGATGCTTATTGCATCATATTGTTGTGGTTATTGGCTATCCCGAGATATTGGTGTCCTTGTGATGTTATAAGCTTGCTTGATTCAGTGCATTGGTGAGCTTATATACATCAGATGGGAGTGCTGATAATAAATTTAATTAGAAATTTAGAATGCAGGTAGGTAGGGTTGGGTAACCGAATAGGTACAAACCACTATCGGTAGCCTACTCACACTCATACCCTACTCATACCTATACACCTACCCTACCCATACCTGCATTTTTTTTATAATTTTGGCACCCATACCCGTTTTATTCAGCATGGATAGAAGCAAGTACCCGCGGGTATGGGTATTATTGTCATCCCTTGAGAGAAGACACAAAAGTAAGGAGCAGATAGCGAAAGAGAGGGTATGTTCTAATGAATAATTAAATGATAATTTACAACTATTATGAGCACTTTTTTAGCTTAATAATGGGCATGGAATGAATGATACCCGCCCAAGTGTTCTATGGCTTCCGGTAATTTTGCATTGTGTGCGACATCTTTGGTAGTAACTACAGTAATAGTCTTCTTAATTAATTTATTTTTTTTGAAGTGGAATACAATAACATTTATTAAACGAAAAGATAGTATCTCTTTCCATATTTTGGGACCTTTGAGAGAGTACTAATGTTGCATAAAAAGATATGGCAGTTGAAAGCAAAATTACGTTATAATGAATAACATACATAATGGTGAGAGATGGATGAAAACTAATTAACAAGGGACAAACTTGATAAAATAGTAATTAATGTGTCATTATAATTGTAAAATGACTAATATTATGGAACAAAATAAGCTACAAATAGGGATGTTCAGCGGTTTAAAACCGAACCGAATAAACCAAAAATCGAATAAGGGTCAAAGTCCAAACCGAAAACTGAACCGAATAAAATCGTTTCGGTTCGGTATTCGGTTTATTCGGTTTTGAACCGAAAAATGCGCACTTTTTATGGTTTTTCACTGGAACCGAATAAACCGAAAACCGAATAAGGCCTAAAGTCCAAACCGAAAATCGAACCGAATAAAAATCGGTTCGGTTTGGACCGATTCAATTCGGTTCGGTTTTCGGTTTATTCAGTTCAAAACCGAATAATGCACACCCCTAGCTACAAATCCATTTATCTACATTTAAAAGTCTAAGTCGTGGCTTGTTTATATTTATGATCTTGATTAATTAATGGATGTTGATGAATAGTTGATATGCTAGACACAACTTTGTTAGGTTTATCCAGGTTGGGCAACTTGAATAAATCTAAATTTGGGGTCAAACAATAGAGACAAGGCAAAAATATTGGATTTGTGCCCAAAAAACATTCTGACGAAAAGAATCTTTAACCTTGTCTCGTTATTTCAAGGGTTAGACTAAATTGAATTTTCATACTAAACGAATTTTTTTTATAACTATATATGAAATTATGTATTAAGAATTTAAGATTAAGGGAAACGTGTACCATAAGGTTGTCAGACCGGTAATGCTATATAGCGCGGAGTGTTGGACAACTAAGAAAATTCATTGTCAAAGGTTGAATGTGATAGATATAAGGATGGTTCGATGGATTTGTAGTTATATCAGATTGGATAGGATCAGGAATGACATTTGTAGAGCTCAATTAGGGTAGGGACAATCAAGGATAAGTTGAGAAAGACTAGACTAAGATAGTTTGGGTATGTTCTTAGGAAAAGTAAGGTTGTCCCTGTTAAAAGGTGTGAATGGATCAGGATACCCATTGGGCGTAGGGGGCATGAGAGACAGAAAAAGTCCATGAGAGAGGTGATTAGAGCAAAGCCAAAGCACCTAGACTCAGCGATGATATGACACTTGATAGACATCTAGGCTTAGCGGAGTACATAACACTTGGTAGGGGGAGCTTTAGGAGCTTGGAGAGCTAACATTAGGGTAGTAGGGTGAGGTTTGCTGGTAACGTGATATGCTTTGCTCTTATTTATTGTTTTGTGTCTTCTGTTTGATTATGTTGTCCAAGTACGTTTAATTCTTCCCTAATTGCATGGTGTGCACTGGTTTGAATCTCTCTACTTTTGCAAGCTTCTTTGTTTCTTAGTTTCTTAAATTGATTTTTGAAAGGTTTTCCAACTGCTTTTCATTTAGTGTCTAAACTAGTTGTCAAATTGTTTTGTCGAAAGGTTTTTGTGGGCTCGCAGGAATCGGTCTCTCCATAAACTTCAGTTTATGGGGAAATGTTACCTACATCTGGATCCACCAGACCACGTCCAAATGTGTTCCCCTGAGATTTTTTTATTGTTGTTGTATATATGAAATTATGTATAATTAATCTTTAAAGAATATTTTTATAATAATTAATTATATGCAATTACCATTGAATTATGTAAGTAATATATATATATGATTTAAAAAGAATCTTATGGAATGTATTTTTTAGTAATTTTAAAATTTCCCTTTTTAAAAAATTCTTTCAAATGATTGTGTTAACTATAGTGTCATTCTGCTTTCTTGTGTTCCAAGAGAAAAGCAAGACAAATTTATATTGATAAAGAGTCCATTAGCGTTTACAGAGGGATTTGGTTAGAGTATGTATCTAATCAGACATATTCTTCCCTACTCGGAACAACTTTTGCTATATTATGTACGTATTAGATTCCCATTTTGTTTCATATGGGACCAACTACAAGTGCTAAAGCTATTAGCAGATAAACGTAGATCCTCAACCACTATATGACCATATTAAGTTTATTAAGATAACCAAACGTAAACACCCATTGGTTTTAAGATGAAACTTTACTTTACTTGTTACCATGGACCCTGGGTTGAAATGGGATCCCCACTTGGATCTCCCCAATAGAGCGACAATGCCCACCTTAGTTCCACTACTAATCACAAGAGAATGAGACAAATCGAATTGAACACTCAATCTTTCCACTCTCCTAGCTTCAAACATAGTCTTGAAGAGAAAGACTATGTTAGGGCAATTTTTTTTGCTCCAAAATTAGAGGCCTGGAATGCTTGAAACAGAAGAGGGTATCACCACCCTCTTTGCAAGTCCCACATAAAAACCTCATTATGCTAAGTGAGATCAAACTATGCCAGTCTCCACCAACCTCTAAGTTTTTGATTGAATTGTTGTCAGTCATGTGTTTGACTTTCCGTTCCTTTAACTTGGCTCAACGAATATTAACGTTTTTCGTTTTGCTGCTACTATCCGTCGTCACTTCATCCTCTTCTCCATCCATCAAGTTATTCCTCCAGATACCCAACAACCTTGTTCATGTTGAGAGAATTATATATGTTGGCGCTACTTTCACCGCATTGCTCTAGCAATTTCTTCATATTTTCTGACCAATCTTCTTCCACCCCTTTCTCTTCTTGATTGTTGAGCCCTTGAGCTTGGGTCCATATGGCATGTCAACTTATGGAAAACCTTACTTGATAATTTCTACAAGCCTTGAAAACATGTCCAACTAAGCCACATATATAGCAATAATCCAATATCTTAACATACTTGAGAGGCATCCGTTTTTGCCTGCTGCATATTTTGATTCTCGTGCCTCTTCGCAAGGGTTTTGTGATATCAATATTGACCTTAATTCTCATATACTTGAAATGAGCTAAGTGATAAGTGCTTTTTATAACTATGTTTTTAGGGGATTTTGATAGTGAATTAGGGATAACTTTGATTGTAAATCTTGATTTATATCACTATTTCCTTATTACGCTTGGTGTTATTGTTTTTTTATGCAAATTTGTAGGTTTGGAGGCCAAAACACCAACAATTCCTCTACATTTGCAAAGAACGGAGACACCACGGGCCTCCAGTAGTCAAGGCCAGACTGTGGTACGAGTTTTAGAGCAAACAGAACAGAGCCTGACCGACTAGTGGCCACCACGGTCTGACCGTGGGCCTCGCCACGGTCAGTAGTATGGACTTGTACGGACAGTCCGTGGCAGGCTTGGCCGGGTCACGCCGTTCTGTTTTCGCGAATGAAAAAGATAGGCAACGACAGTTTTTTTTTCATTCATCTATCATTCTTCCTTCGTTCTAGGGCTAAAAAGAGGGAAAAGAGAGCACCAATCCCCTTCTCCTACTCCTCTTCCATCCAATCAAGATTCAAGATCAAATCATCTCAAGAAAAGTGAAGTTCAAGATTCGAGAAGAAATCATCAACGCTCGCGAAGAAGACTCCACTTCGAGATCGAGAGACTCGACGGTTGTATTCTTCATAGTTTATCTTTCTTTTCGATTTCCTTCTTGTTTTGAGATTCGATTATGATGTTTGGAACTTGTTTCATGTTTTCGTTGACAATGAGTGAGTAGTTTTCTTGAATTCTAGGGTTTTGCAACCCGAAACAATGTAGTTTGATTGAACGTTTCTAGTTTGTGCATGAATTCCTGATTTGAATCAATAGAAGGTTGTGTTTTTCCATGTTTATGTGTGTTCTTTGAGCGCTCGAATACTCGTGATTTGAGATTAACCTGAGAAGTACTGAAAGCTGAATTAGGATAATCTGACTACCAACCTTTCTACCTAGTTTTGTGAAATTATAGAAAAGAATAGCAGACTAGGAAACCTTTTGATAACTAGAATATCTGAGACCTTCAACTTTGATTAACTTGAAAAGCATACGAAAGTTGTAATTTTGGTTAATTGAGGTAATTCTATTAGCATCGAAAGAGCAGTAGAGTTCTTATGGTTATTGTTCTTGATTCATTCTTGAATGTATGATTGTGCAAGCTAGATTATAAGTGTCAAACTCATTCGTTGCTAGGTTAGCATTTCCCTAGAAGTCTTTCTCCCGTTAGTTGAACCCTTGATCAATTTCCTTGCTTTATTAGTCCTGATTAGTTGTTAGACCTTTCCAAAACCTAAAACCAGGTTGGCTTAGCAATCATATAGAGAACTAGTTTACTGCGTTGCTAATTGAATCCCTGTGGGATCGACCTTAACGTGCTACTCCGTACACCATGCGCTTGCGGCCCTGTCACTAAGATATGTTCTTCATCCACTATATTGAAGCTTCCCAGAATATTCCATGTTTTCCACCTAAGCACGTGTCTTCTTCTTCATTAGGAGGCCGAAACCTTGATCCAAAACCTGACAGTGTCAAAGTTTACTTCCAATGGCTGCTCACCGCCATTAAATTATTTGAGCAGAACCATGAACCCATCAAAGTTCTAGGGGTGTTCTTTCAGCATCCACTCTTTATTTGCCACTGAGAAAAATTTTGAAAGAAAATGGATTATTGTTTGGTTCTTTAGCCACAATCCCTTGAATACGTTTCTATATGTTTTTTCATAGTAGACATAAAAGCATTCATGTTAAATTTATTTTTGGCGAGTGACTTGTCCATGAGATAAAGGCTATTTGATTATCAATTTTTGCATCATTTGGATCCTCAAATCGACCACTTATTCTTCCTTGGTGGTTGAAGTTAATCTCTTCTGTGGGTCTTCCAATACGGACATCATTGCAACCCTAACCATAACTTCCTTCTTACGCAAATGAGAAAAACTAATATTGAAATCGAAGAACCTCGCCACATTAACCTATAGAGAGACATAGCAAGGCCACCACAGACCCTACGCAATCCGAGTGACAACACTCCATACCATTATGGTAGTTCATAGGGTTTGACGATGATTGGGCAACCATCACACACACAGAGAGAGAGAGAGAGAGAGAGAGAGAGAAAGAGAGAGAGAAGAAATATCTAAACGTTGTGGTCCTTCCATTTTATGTACCTTAAGATATATTTTAGGGAAACACATTATCTAAGAATTATTATATTGATAGTTTGTATAGCTTTTTGGGGTTCTTCAGTTTCAATTTGTTAATTTATGAGAAAATTATTATTGCATTATTTAACAACAACAAACTTCCAGGAAATTATTGTTGTTGTTGTTATTGTTGTTGTTGTTGTTGTTTAGATACCCGTGAGTAAATACGGAAAAAGTTAGTATATATTGTGTGGGTGTTTGTTTAATCTAAAACCTCCTTAAAAGAGCTTGACCCATGGAATGTTACAAATGTTGTTTTCCTAAAATGCCTTTGTTTTAGGTTTCTATTTCCTATAATACCTTGCTTAGAATATTATTATTTTTATTATTGTCATCATCATTATTATCATCTTTAAAAGCACATAAGGATTGGTATATCCTAAATAGTGATAAAGAATCTTATATTGATAGATAGTCTCATAGATATGAACCTTACATTAATTCTTGTTGCTTTTTTTGTTTTTTTGGGTGGGGGAAAGGGTCACCCGTAGATACCCGTGAGTAAATACGGAAAAAGTTAGTATATATTGTATGGCTTGCTTTTTAAGAGGTAAAATTGAGTTGCAAGTTATCTATTCTCGAAAGCAAAAGTGGATCGTGCCAAAGAAGTCGAACATCCCAGATTCAACAAAGGAATGAAACCTTGATCCCAAGAATAGTTGCGGATTGGATCCTTACTATCTCTCCTCTTTCCTTGCTTTCTTCCTCAAATTGGGTACGAAAAGCAAAGATATCTCTTATATTTACAATATAGACGCGGTGATCAGTTGGGCCAAATGCTCTATCAATATTAGCAAAGGTTTCCTTTTTCATTGGTACTCGTGAATCTTGTTCTTCTGCCACGATTTGCTATGTAGCACGTGATATGAATTCGATTTCCTTCATGTTCTTAGAGATCTCTTCAATCTACTCATGGCTAGATCGATCAGTTTCATTGCCTCCTCGTAAGACATATTATACAAAGTAACCAGGTCCCCTCACTCGAGTTCTTTGCATTGAGCTCGCTTGGTTCGTCTGTTCATCGGTCATTGAAGGAAAGCGTTTATGGCTAGCGTAATGTCTTCTGCCTATCTGTATTCTAAGAATGTTCTCTTGCCCTTGTAAAATCTTAATCGAACTGCCATGCTCTAATTAAGTAGCGACCAATACAAAAAGAGTTAAAAGTTTCAGGGTGAAAGACGCTGATCCGGTCCTACGAAGTTAATCAACATTTGGTAGAGTAAGAGCCAAGTCAAGGTGAAGGAGGGAACGAACTCATTTTAAGGGTGAGTGAACTAAATTTGAACAATTATAGGAATTCTTAGAAACAAGATCTGAATTCAAGGAATCAAATAGAGAGGATAATTTGGATTCAATTCCCCTTACTAGATGCATCATACAAGGGAGCCCAAAGTCTTAGTAAATAAAGAAGCTTAATTGGTAAGCCGTTAAAGAGGAATTTCCTTCTTATTGTATTACTTTTCCCTGGATTGAAAGAAGGTTTGATCTTTGGCTTTGAAGGAGGGCTAGCTAATTTTAATCCAAGATCAATCGTGCCACTCACTAAATTTTGTAGTTAGTAAGATTTGTAAAATCATCCTTACATTTCTATGCTTGGTGAAGAAGAAGTGAAGAAAGGTATGCTCGGGTATGGACAGAGTGAGATAGGGTTCTATATCCTACTCCGGTTAAGCGGCACAGGGTTGTAACCCAAGATTATTTGTTTGAAGGAACTCTATAGTTTCTCCTTAGCTATTAACTCACTAGAGAAACGACTCTCATTCCATTCTAGTCCTTCACCAAGTTAGTCTTTTATCTAATCAAATGTGTTTATCTGTAGACAAAAGAGGTTGAGCCAAGGTCCCTACTCATGGCTCTTCCATCATCTAGGTTCGTCCCTATGCTATGCTCATAAGGCATAAGTCTACCACGCTTCATTCACGCAAAAACATTTTCTCCATACCTCTCGGGAAACATCCTTACTAAGAAGGCTATGGTTTCCCACTGAATGAGGAATGTAGCTCCAATTTGAACTCTGTTGAGAATGCACTAAATCATAGATAAGGAGCTTCAAGCTCGAAAAGCCCATTGCTAATGATATAAATTTCTAGGGCTTCCTACTAAAAAATTGGGGAAAAAGTCTTCTTTAGGGACGATAAGGCACATAAGTCTAATTATACTCTTCTTTTTCAAGGTTTTTGAATGCTATTGAATTGAGAATGAGAAAAAGAATGTGTTTGAAACTTCGATCTCAACCCTGTTACATAGCTTCAAAGAATTTACCTACTGACATTAGGCTGGACCAATTTCACCCAATGTCTGGATAAGAGAACTAGTGTATGCATACCGTCCTAGTTAGATCCATCAACGCTACAGTATCTCCAAGCATAAGAAGTTACTAGGTAGACCTGGCAATTTTTGACCCGACCTGATAACCCGACCCGAACCCGCCCGAAATTTATGGGTTTTGAACATGGTTTTTTCAACTAAACCCGAAATACACTGAACCCGAAAATTAGCGGGTCAAACCCGACCCGCCCGTTTGACCTGAAAATTTAACTTTTTAAATTCAACTTTATTAAAATTTGCGACTTTTCATTGGAATTTTTAACTATTAAGCTATAAGCGCAACTCATTTATTCATTATTTCTCTAATTTAAGTTAAAATAGTTACAATAATCTATCGTTACTAGAAGATAATCATATTTATATTGTACAAAAAGTAATATTTAGAGACCATGTTTTTAAAAGAAAAAATGGAAAAAAGGTCGCAATCATAACCTGTTGGGTTGATCCGGAACCGGAATACACTGTCCATATTTACCCGAACCCGAAATACACTCAACCCGTATTTACTCGAACCCGATATACGACCGACCCGAAACCCGCCCGCCCGATCGAATTGACAGGTCTACTACTAGGTAAAGGGCTTTCTATATTAGAAGATGTATAGAGTCACACTACGATTCACAAACTCAGATGGTGCAAAATCTCTTCTAAGAAGACTAAGACTTTAGTGCGATTTCGTGCCAAGTATAAATGAGCCTTTCTTTACTTTTTTTCAGTGAGCATTCTAACGGCGGTTGGGATGCCTAACTTAAACTCTTCAATGAGGTTTAGGCGCAGGCCAAGGACGTCAACGTTGTGACATGTCTGAATTATACAGATAATAGGATATGTAAGGCTTCTAAAAACTTTAATAAAACATCTTGAGTCTAAATGTTCCTTCAATTCCCACATTGAAGAGAACTTGCTCTATTACTCCGGGATGGTTGAATCTGCTTCGCCTAGGTCAGCTTTCAGGAAAACTCGTGGTCAACCATTCCTTCTGAGCGACACTTTGAGGGTATGCCTTAAGTGTAATCAACTGCTATAAATCCATAATCATTGCTTATTAAGACTCCTGTAAAGTTAGCCTTTTATGCATGGTTCTTTGATCTAATCGAGAGAACCAAAATTTCAGCTCGAAAACGAGCATCATGCCCCTAAGTAAGGTAAAAGAAAAGCATACAGTATGATGCTTGTACTACTCTTGCAAGTGGATAAAAATGCTTCATAAACATCAGACAAAGAGATTAGTTTTTTAGACCGTGATTTCATTCTTCAAAATTCTTAATTGACCCTTTCGAAAAAAGTATTTCTATTAGATACGTGATTTCCCCCTTTCCATTGAAGTAGGAAAAGCGGGGCAAAAGCTCTAAGTCCACATTTTCAACTTCTATTGGAGGTCTGCGGATCCAATTATGAAGAGCATAATAGCAGGCAGGCAACTCCCACTCGGTACTCAGTCAAAAGAAAGTCACAATCCCAAGAACAATCAACAAACTTATCCAAATTTGTTTTATTGCATGTTTAGTTATATTTTACATTATGTTGTTTAATTAAACGATATTTAACTCTTTATCATATTCATATGTTACTTTTTCAAGGTAGTGATACATATTACATGTTAAACATATTCTTTTTGGGTCATTTACACATCATTTTCAAAGTAGTCTTAAAAATTGTTTTAAATTTTCATCCACTTTTTGCCAATATGGTACAACAAATTAAGTGACACTTTAATTTTATAACCGAGATCTTAATATGCTTGAGTATATCCACATCGCTAATTTTCACTTACAAGCTAGCACGGGGAGCAAATGCATCAAGTTGAACTTGCACAATATCTGGTGAAGTTTCATTCACCATCAGCTTCAAATTAGCAAAGAACTTAGTATTAGGATCCTTAACCCTAACCTCATACTCACCATGAGGTAACACTACTTCACAAATCCCTTGACTATTTGAAAAAATCTCCATTGATTTTGAGCTTCGTATGTCTGCTATGAACTTGTCCAAAACATCCCCATTGGGAGTATTCTTAAACTCTTGATCAACCAAACACATCTTGCAATCTGAACCAAAGGGTGAACTTGGCCATATCACAATCCCTTCCACACTTGGATGTGAATATCCTTCTCTCAACACTTGCTCCAAGTACAATGTCTGGTTATCCCCTTTGTCAACGAACACTTCTGTAAGCCAAATTGGAAACCCAAGTGATCCCAACAGGTCCATCCCGGCTCTCATGTAAGCTAAGTTTGGTTGGCCAGGAGTGAAACGCGACTGAACCCCTATTCCCATGCGTAGGTCCTTTTGATATGACACAATGTTTTTTAGTTTCCTTGCATACTTGGCTGGGATTGAAGACCCGTCTTCGCTATACTCGATGGTGTTATACTCGTTCATGAATAAGACTGGACTTTGATCAAACGTGTAAGTCATGGCATAGACCTCGGATGAAGCATTCTCACCAAGCCTGTCTTCATAGAAGCTAAAATGAAGGTTTTCATTGACAACATCCCATGCAATCAATCTGCCTTTGTACCTTAAAACGACCGACTTGGTCCTGTTTTGAACTGCTTCTTTGAGTTGTTTTGGGTCAGTTAGATTGGTCACCCAAGTGGGTTGGTATCGCGGGTCGTCCCATAAGATATTGTGACCTCGAACAGAGATATTGTTCTTCTCACAAAATTCAAGCATTGCATCTGGGATGGAATAGTCCTCTTTCCCTCGAGTATTTTCAGTGAAGTACCACTTCATTTCATTCCCAAATGCAGTCACAGTAAACCTGGATGTGAACCAGTTTTGAAATTGGGTGTTATTTAGGATGTTCTGGTTTATTTCACAACCTACAGGGAAGCCAACCTTGGTTTGCTTTAGAGTGATTTTAACTCCAGCGATTGTTGTATTATTTTTTCCTGTAACATGGAACTTCATCTTACGCTCTCGGACCTACATGAATTGATCATGTTCAATAACTTTTGATTTTAAGTTTTTCTTTTGGATAAATAATGGCCAAACAATTTTGTTAACCCCTTCACCTTTAAGATGCTTTTGTCTTGGTGGGATCTCCACTGTTTGTTGGTGAAAGGTTGTAATGAGACATTGTCAGCCCAAATTTCTACAGCTGCAGTTTGACTCTGCATTTGCGAACATATGAACTTGATAATGTAATAAAATGCATAAGGCAGACATACAATTCAAGCTTGCTCTAACTAAATATTTCAAACATGTGAGAACTAACTAAATTTTTCAAGCTTGTTCTAACTAAATACCAAGTTCATGACCCACATGCTATTTCGACAAGAAATACTAGTAGGTGTATCAACAAATCCTAATATAGATGACCTAAAAAATTGCCTGATCGATCAACATAAAAATTCACTTGGTTACAAGTTTATTAGATAAAATGCTTAATGCAAATGTGACCCAGGGGACTGAATCTACAATGTCTCGCTCCAAGCTAAATTTGAAATGACCAAGCCTAATCCAAGCTAAATTTAAAATTAGCCCTAATCACATCTAAGTATACGAGTATGTTAAAAGGCCTAAATGCACGTACGTTAGCTAGTTAAGCGAATGTACCTGAAATGTTAGATCAACCTCGCCTGAAAAATTTGCAACAATACCTCCTTTGAGCATGCTCCAACATCCTTGTTCAGCAATAACAGTGCCACCATGGAGTCTTTCACCACTTGGGCCTCTAAATACAACAGCCACAATTTCACTGCCTTGGCTGATTTGAATCCATGCTGAATTAATACAGACGGGTAATATCTAGTCAATCACAGTTCAATAATGGTAAAATCAGTAACATTGGTGCCAATACTGTTAGAGATGGTCGTAAAATGGTTACCAGAAAATGCATACAATTTTCCTTTCTCAAGCTGGATCTTCTGGGAAAGGCTATCAGAAGGTTGTGTTCTGTTAAAAGCCACAATAAACTTATTTCCATTCTGTGTTATTCGTTCTTCAATTTTTCCTTGTCCAAATGTCGTCCAACCTTGGATGCCATCATTGAATTCTGGGTTATTTATGATCCCTCCATCATATTGAGATTTCCAAGGTTCTTCCAAGCACTAAGGTGTAGGAAGACATGAAATATAAGTATTATAGACAGTAGAAAAAAGGCTAAATCATAGTTGATAAGTTACAAAATGTAATAGCTTAAGTACTCTTTTAAAAAAAAAAAGCTTAAATATAGCAAGCTTAATACCTCAGTAGTCGCTGAATAGTCATATGTCAAAGCTAGAATGACTTTTCCTGCATCAGTTGAAGGCAGAAACACACATGTGAACTACGAAACAAAATACACTATATTTTCTCAAACTTAAAAGTATGATTACAAAGTTAATTGAATGTTGTGAACTATGCACACATTCAACTTCGTTTCTAATAATTAATATGTGTCAAGTAAAATATTCTACTTTCAGTACAAATCTTTTAGTTCAGAAGCACGTACCCTAATAACCCTACGTACCTTATAACGATATATTCATTATGAAACTAGGAGGGAATACAACAATCCTTAAATCCATGCCCATATGCTTATATAAACTACCAAGTTCTAATTCATATATATATATATATATATATATATATATATATATATATATGTATATACAAGCAATAAAATGCACGCGTTGCGTGCGGTAGATTTGAGAGTATACAAGATTAAATATACAGAAGTGTGGTGTAAACATGAGATCAAATACTTTCACTTACAGTAGTTTAATTGTACTCCTAAGTATTTTTTTTCTTTCAATAACTTTTCAAAATTGTACAAATTAAATCACTCTGCTTAACTATGAACTCACCTTATTTTTTTAAAGCTAGTTTTCAATGATAAAATTTAAAAGAAATACTAAATAAAAGGTTGTAAGAAGTTAACAACATGTACATTATTTATGTACAAGAAAATTAATGTTAGAATTTCGTTTAATAACCCCAAAAATTAGATCATTTATTTCCAATTATCTTTTTGAGATTTAGAATATAATTATTTTTATTTAATATATATTTTGTTTGTTACATTTAATTTTCCATTCAAAACTGTCACAAAAGGAAATTAAAAAAAAAAGAAGAAGAATTAAAATAATGGTATAATCTTGTCTAATAGCTCCAAAAAGTTACATTATTTATTTCCAAATTTCTAATGCACTATATTTTTATTTAACATATTTTTTAAATACATTTTAGTACCACGAAAACTACAAAGAAAGGAAATAAAAAATAGATCCAAAAAAAATACTTTTAAAAAACAAAAAAAAAAGAGTCAAAAAGGAAAAAAGGAAATAACAAAGTACTATTGTAGATTGCTATGATAAAACCCTTTACATGTTTTGGTTATGTTTGCACTCAAATAAAATAATATAGTGTAGTAATTAATGATACAAACAAAAACTATAATTTAAAAAGAAAATAGAAGAGGTTAAAAAGATAAAAAATAAATAGAAAAATAGATTAGAAATTTAGAATCGCAAAGGGAAGGGGGCTGTTATTTGCTGAGCCATGGATTATAAAGGCTCTTTGTGCTCAAAAAAAGAAAATAGAAGACACTAAAAGGTTAAAAAAAAGATAGGAAAAGGAATTAGACTCAAGAATGGGGAGATTAACTGTCATAAACTCAATGAAATACTGTAGATTGCTACAATGAAGAGGAAAGTGGTCATTTGAGCTTTTATAAGTATGTATGTATATATATATATATATATATATATATATAAAGGACAGAAAAGCGTCCAAAGCTCACATGGGTAGCATTATAAGTTATAACGTACCCTTTCTAATGAAATCACATTGAATACTATCTTAAAAGGACCCCAAAACCTAAAGAACAAAACTCATAATACATTAAAAAATATACTCCTATGAGATGGTCTAAAAATAATATAAATTACATAATTCAAGACCCTTTGAAAATTGTCCTACACCAAGAATCTACCTGACACTATTCTTTGTCCTTAGATCGATCCATGTTTCATTACGACATTAATATTTGGAACATATATGGGGTAAGGGAAAAGAAAGAGAGAGAAAGAGAACCTAAACATAGCAGAAAACATGCATGTGGCAAAAAGAAATGGCTCTTCATTTTGTCACAAAATCTCCAAAGACTAAGTGGTTGATATATGTCTCCAAATTTTCTTTGCAAGAGAAATGTGGATATGGAAGTTGGAATATTTATAGTGGTAGGATGTTTTTGAAGCTCTCAAAAAGTATGGTGCACAACAAGAGATCAAACAATGGTGGTTTTTAAGGAAATTTATGTATACCTTCAAGACAATTGTGTGCAAAGAGTAACTTACAAACTAAAATTATATAGAAAATGTGATGGAAAGGCAACATCAAATAAAAAAAGCTACATTGCTTTAATTTTATTCCTAGAATAGTACTCTTGTTTCATTGGCACATTGTTAGGACAATTAATCTTGAACCTAATCTCCTTTAATTTTATTCCTAAAATGCCCCAAAGTTACGTGAATAAGGTGATTAAAAACTTTTTTGCTAACAAATTGATAGAACAAGAATGAAATCAAGGGATAAAACAAGTAACATTTTATTGTTTTATTTACAAATAATTTCCTAATTGTCTAACAAATAATTATAAGACTGTGCCTAGATGTCAAATAATTAGCCCATCATAACTTTGCATTCATGCAGTAACTCAATTTATCAAACCAATCCAATTCAAGGGAAATACAAGATACATTGTTTAACCCAAAAATCACACCTCTTAATAATGATCAATCAAATTGATGGTTATTACTTATTAAGGATACACACCTTGATCTTTTTCATTCTCTTAAATTTATAGATGTGTACCCCCTCCATCATAATGAAAAGGGCTAATCCCTAATGAGATTAATGATACGAACAGTGGCGTATTTATTCATGTGTTGGGGGTGAACAAATTATATGTTTGTCAAATAAATGTAGCAACGTATTTGATCATTCTTGATATGAAGGGCTAGGTCTGTTATTGTCCTTATGGATATGAAATACTCCCTTCGTCCCTTTTGTCCATTTAACTAAATTTTTTTTATTATTTGTCACATCTACATTTCGAATAACAATTTAACTATTTTTATTCTTAATAAATGACTTTATAACCAATAACTTAACAATAATTGGAGGTAGTTTTATCATTTTGATTTATTCCTATGTAAATTTTTTGTATTGCATTTATTTCTCTATTTTTCTCAAGGTAACCAATAAAAAGGGACAACGAGAGTAATCTAACTACAAGGGCCTTGGTTCAAAATCTCTATAAAGTTTCTTTAGATGAAAAGCAGTAACAAAAACCCGTAAGCACATCAGCTGGGCCTCAGTTTTTATGGGCCCTTGACGCAATTGTCTCGTGTGGAGGTGAATACGAGCCCAAAACCCAGCCCATATTCAGCCCAATAGCCCATTTATCAGACTCTCCAGTGGGGCCCACCGGAACTCCCATCCCAACAAACCGCCCGTTTTAACTCCTTTCGGGATGAAACCATTGAAACGTTAGCCAGAGCCCACAATTGGACCGTTGAACGGCTCAATATTTTTCAAATTTCAAACATTATCAACCTCCATTCTCCATGCTTCATGCTTCTTCTGTTCTTCATGCGTCACAATCCCCCCCCCCCCCTTTCCCTAAGAAAAAAAAAAACAGAGAATATGTGATGAAGAAATAATACTTGTCTCCATCCACTAAAAGGAAAAATAAGATGCCAATATGCTTCCAAATACAAATATATATATATCTTTTAGTTTTGTATATTTTGAATATGTGGCTCTTATTTGTTGTGGTGGTTTAAAAGCATTAAACTGATACTTCTAAGGTAAATTTGCATTAAGACCATGTTCTTTTGTGCGGCAAATTGTGTAATATTGTGGAAAGTATGATATGGTATGATAAGATGTGGTAAAATTTGTGGTAAAAATGATTGATCTGATAGATGAAGAGAAAGAATGTGAAAAGTAGAGAAGAAAAGTGAGGAGAGAGAAAAGTAAAGAGAGAGAAAGTTATGATTGTTGTGGTAAAGTGTGAAATAGTATGATATGGTATGGAAGGATTGTGGTAATTGTGGAAAAATGTGGTAGCTGCAGTGTGAAACCGCACAAAAGAACATAGGCTAAACTGATACTTCTAAGATAATTTTTGTATTAATAAAATAACAATAAATTATTATTTTTGTTAGAAACCTAAAATGTTTGGATAAATTTCCTTATTTTAAGGAAGCATTTGTATGAACTAAAATTTCATACTAATTCATCCTTGTTTTATATAATTATAATTATAACTTGTGGTTTCTAGAAAAACACATCGTTGGTAAAGTAAAATATAATTTCTCTTTGAAATACATATAAGCATTTTATATTTAGAAGGTGGGTAAGTAAGGATAAATAGGTTTGAGTAGTTTACATCGAAGTAGATAACAATTTGTTTAAGAAATAAGGTTTCATTCTTTTATACGGTGTGGTGCGGTGTGGTAATAGTAAAGTGTGGTGAAATTTGAAAAAGTGTAGTGAAATGTGGTGGATTGTGGTGAGTTGATGTGGGAATTGTGGATGGTGGGATAAGTGATGAGAGAGAATTTAAAAATTAGAGGAGAAAAGTGAGGAAAAAGCAAAGTAAGAAAATATTTTGGTAATGATTGTAGTAAAGTATGGTGGAGTTTGGTGAAGTGTGGTAGAGTATTGAGTAGCGCGGTATGATATGATACCGCACCGCTCCGCAAGTTACTGCATAAAATAACGAGGCCTAAAATAATTATGTAAATTTAGGTAACTTTAAATAAATAAAAAAAGTGAAATAGGGTAATGTTATGAGTAATATGCTATTGCAAACAATAGGACCATAGAAATACAAAAAGTATGCAATCATATATTTCCTTAATGTTAAATAAAATTATCAAAACGTTGGCTCATATAAACTTAAATTAAATAAATATCATCAATTACACAAGAACATTGTAGTCAATAGTCATTTTCTTAACTTTACAAAATTTAGGATGCGATTGTAAAATATGTGAAAAGGTTGTTAATAGTTAAATCGTGGTTGTCTTTATTTTCTTAACTACATTTTCACTCTTACTTTTGTTTGTGATGAGTAGATTTTTCTTGACAATTTTCAACAGTAAAGTTTTACTTATCAACGCTTCCACATTCTTCCCAGGGCAGGAATTAGAGCTGCGTTTTGACCAATACAAGACTTGTGTTTCTTTCTTACTTGTGTCATTTCTTAATCCCATGAATTTTGCAGATATATTCTATTTCTGTACTCTTTCTCTCTCCTCCCCGTTCAACCTCCATTTCTCTCTCTCTCTCTCTCTCTCTCTCTCTCTCTATCTCTCGGGTATCCATTGCTTAGCTTTGTTCACTCTCCTTCAAGCACAACCACTCTCTCTCTTATCTCTGTCTCCGCAGATCTAGCGAGCCTTCAATTTCTCGGGTATCCATCACTTTGGTCAAACTTAACTGAGAGATAACAGAACTAAGTAAAAGATGACGACTATGGAGAGTTTAATTGGACTGGTCAACAGAATTCAGAGAGCTTGTACTGTTCTCGGCGACCATGGCGGTGGTGACTCAGCTTTCTCCTCTCTCTGGGAAGCTCTCCCTTCTGTCGCCGTCGTTGGTGGCCAGGTAACCCTTTACAAATTCAACCTTTAGTTTTTTGAATTGAATTTCTGCGGAATTTTGCTGAATTTTGACGAATTTGAAATTTTTGTTGTTGTTGTTGTTGGTTTTATTTAGAGTTCTGGGAAGTCTTCCGTGCTTGAGAGTATCGTGGGGCGTGACTTTCTTCCCAGAGGATCAGGTTAGGGTTCTTTTTGTTTTTCTGTAATTTTGTTCTGTATCATTTTTGAACCTATTTGTGCTGATTTTGTACTGTGTTCGTTATTTGTGGTGTTGGGTTTTGGATGAGAGTTTGATGGAATTGGGTTAAAGTTGTTTGTTTGTTTGTTTGCAGGGATTGTGACTAGAAGGCCTCTGGTGTTGCAACTGCATAAAACAGAGGAAGGCTCTGAGGAGTATGCTGAGTTTCTGCACCTGCCCAGGCGCCGCTTCACTGATTTTGGTCCGTAAATTTTGTATCTTGATTAAGTAAACTGATTGTTTGTTTCAAGTTTTGCATGCTGCCTCATTGCTTCAGTTGGTTCTTATTTGCTGGGACATGAATGTTGTTTGTTGTGATGTGTATTATACAAGTTAGGTCACTTGAGCTCAATTTCACGTCTGACATCACCGAATCATAGTTAACACTCAACAAGGGATATCATGCATGTTATTCATCATGTAGAGTGTCCAGAAAAAATAAAAAATAAAAAGACAGGGTCAATACTTCAATGTGTATCTCTGGGACATATTGAGCTGAGTTTAGATAATTGGCTCTACCATAATTGAAAAGAATGGTTATTCAGATTTTGATTTGAGTGAGAAATCACTGGAACATTTGTGCGTGGGACATTTGCTTGTTCGATAGGTCCTTTTACCGGGTTTTGATTGAGTTACTTGCTTACAGCTTCCTTGCTGCTATATGTTTCATATAAATGGGATTTTGCCCTTCCTTTTCATATGGTATAGGTGGTGGTGTTTTAGTCTACTATCAGTGCCCTTTGTGGAGGCGGTGTTATTTGTTTCCTTGCGATCATAATGCCTACCATATTTTGAAATTGAAATGGAGAGCTGAAATGCAAAAAAAAAAAAAAAAAGATTAACTTACTTTGAGAATTGTGATTCTAGCATGTTTGGTCTTTGCATATCTAGTCCTTTGGTGTGATTACAGTTTGGATTTTCCCTTTTTCTTATTTGTTGTGTTCATTTGCTAATCACTACATATTGGTTATCATTACTGAAATTCCCCCTCTCTTTCTTTTCTTTTATGGCTGAATTCCTTTGTACTTACTCCTACTGATGTTTTTGTCACTGTCAGCCCTTGTTCGCAAGGAAATTCAAGATGAAACTGATCGGGTGACAGGAAAGACAAAGCAAATATCACCTGTTCCTATTCATCTCAGTATTTACTCACCAAATGGTAAGTAATCTTGATCTCTGTTATTTGCAACATATCGATTGGATTCCTCTTGGTCGTTTTCTTTTCATCTATGGCTAAAAGACCAGAGTATAAAAGCAAGAGGGAATTGACAGTAAATGAGTGAAGATGGTCATGAAGCTAACATAGGGGGAAAGAACAGGATCTTCTGTCCTTTTTCTTAGCCATTCTATGATAGAGAAGAAAAATCTTAAAGTGTTTGATGCAAGGCAATGCTCATGTGTCACATTGTGGCTTAAGGGGATGCTTTTGTTCATGTAGTGTTGTTATTCTTGTAACCATGGGATCATGGCAGTTACCGTCTCCTTGTTACTGAATCCTCCATTCCTTACATCGATACTGAAAATATCAATAGTGAATATTTAGTCTTATGTATTTTGTGCGAGTTTATTTATTTTCTGACTTGGATTTTGGCTGACTTTTCATTGCTTGTCTGTCCAGTTGTCAATTTGACCCTTATTGATTTGCCGGGTTTGACCAAGGTTGCTGTAGGTGAGTTGTCTCTCTATTTCACAGAACCATTTTTTGTTCAGTAACAGTGTGTGATAGGTTAGTTTGAGAATTGAGAATCGAGAATTGAGAATTGAGATGAATGATCTTTATGTGCCAAATTCAGAGGGACAGCCAGAAACTATTGTGAAAGACATTGAGGACATGGTCCGGTCATATGTGGAGAAGGTAATCCTTAATGTACCATTTAGCCATTTGCGTACTCTTCATTTCGTTATCACATGTAGCTTCTTAGTTTATCATCTCTGATAAAAAAATAAAAAAATAAAAAAATAAAAAAAGAATAATCAGACAGTGAATCCCCTTTCAAAAAATTACTTAGAGGTACCCTAACTTTTGAAGAAACAATTTTTTGGTACCCTAACTTTTCAAAACTAATTTTGGGGTACCCTTACTTTTAGGATTAAAATTACTAGGTGAATTTCTGGTGAAATTCCGATTGATTCAAATCATTTCGTCCACAAAAACAAACGGCATTTTCGTCCACAAATACACTTAATCAATTTCCCGCCTAAAATTCACCGGTGAATTCAAATCATTTGCCGGAAATTCACCTAATTATTTCTAATTCTAAAAGTTAGGGTACCCCAAAATTAGTTTTTAAAAGTTGGGGTACCGGAAAAACATTTCACCAAAAGTTAGGGTACCCCTAAGTAATTTTTTGATCCCCTTTGCTATTGCTGAATTCTCAGTGGTGTCACTGTATAACTGCAAAGCTTACATGTTGGGATGTTGATGTGCTTCCATTGAGATTCCCTGTTGAGCTTCTTGGCTTACAGAATAACCTTAATTTGTACCCGTTACTCATGTTTGTACAGAGTCGACTGTGGTGTAATTGCTGCATGTGCTACCATAGTGTTTAGCTAATAAAATCAAAATTAAAATTCTGTAGCAGATTGGTATTTCTTAAGCAGTTTGTCCTGTAAAACTTAATGCGATGGTTTGGGTGGAGGGGAAGGTAGGATGATCCTCAGTTGTGTGGTCTTTCATCTTTCTATAAAACTCCAGTCATTGCCTTCTGTCAGTCTATGTGAGTTGTGAAAGTATGTTTCCTCGTTGTTTTGGAGTATTATTTGTTTTTCATTGACAGTGATTTGGTAAATTGCTCGTTTAGGTTCAGACTTTTTTAGAGTGCAAAAATGAGTGTACGGTGTTTCTTACTGTTTTCTTGGTTGGGAACTTTTGTTTTGCCAGCCCAACTGTATTATACTTGCAATATCCCCAGCTAACCAAGATATTGCAACATCTGATGCTATCAAGCTTGCCAGAGAAGTGGATCCAAGTGGTATGTATCTGATCCTTTCTGAGCTATTTGTGTCCATATTGAGCCCAGATTGTATACTCCATTATCATAAGCCTAACTCTCCACCCCAAGTAGTCATCTTAACAATTGCTTTTCCTGTACATTCTGACAGAACATGTGTGTTAATGTTCCAGGTGATCGGACCTTTGGTGTTCTGACAAAGTTGGATCTGATGGACAAAGGCACCAATGCACTGGATGTATGTTTCTCATTATCCACTTTTTCATTGCCTTGTCTAGACTCTAGATGTGATTAGCGAAGCCAGAGCTAAGAGTGTCAAATATGTGAATTTATTCTTAGGATCAAAATGAATTCATCATTCCTGTAAAAGTTGGGCAGGGTAGATAGTGAGGTCCTCTGTTTGGCATATGTCCCATTTATGTCAGTTGATTAATGTTTGGCTGCTTTTGGAGAAACTAGTGGGGGGAAATTTCAGCATCATATCATATTATCAAGGTCAAGGACCGAGTTTACAAATAAATTGGTCCTTGGCTGCTAATTTTGCACAGTAGTGGTCATTCAAGCCCTAAGGGTTTGATGAGATGAGCTTCTCTGTGAAAATGCTGCACTTGTAGCTCCCTTTACCATTCCCTGAGGTGATAACTAGTAGGGACACTTACAATTCTACATGTGATTATATTGTAGTCAGCTTTGCAGGTTTAATGTGAAAGCGCCAGATAACCTGAATTGAGTTGTGCTGCCATTCTGAAACTGTTGGTATTTTGTGTCCAAGGTTCTTGAAGGAAGAGCCTACAGACTACAGCATCCTTGGGTGGGAATAGTGAATCGTTCACAGGCAGAGATCAACAGAAATGTTGATATGATGGCTGCTAGGCGCAAGGAGCGTGAGTACTTCGCAACAAGTCCTGACTATTCCCACCTATCCAGCAGAATGGGATCGGAATATCTTGCTAAACTTCTTTCTAAGGTGCAACTTTTGGGTTTCTGTTTTGTGATGCAACCATCAACTGTTTAGCCCCCCGGTCCTTTTCTTTCGCCAATTAAAATGGTCTAATTTGTTTCTTGTTTCAGCATTTGGAGTCAGTAATCAGGGCTCGGATACCAAGTATCATTTCGTTGATAAACAAGACCATTGATGAATTAGAGGCGGAGATGGACCGCCTTGGCAGGCCTGTTGGTGTTGATGCAGGCGTGAGTAGCTCTTTTGTCTTTCCCAAGTCGATAATATTTAATGTAGTATTTCAATATTAATGAAATTTCATATTGCAGGCACAACTATACACAATTTTGGAGCTTTGCCGTGCATTTGACAAAGTATTCAAGGAGCATTTGGATGGAGGGTAAATTCTTTTGTTAACCCCCCCCCCCCCCCCCCCAACAACCCAAAGAAAGAAGGAAAATAGGGGTAGAAATAAAGAATGGAATGTGGTTGTTGTAGACAGAGTCGGTGCATTGAGCCTAGTCTCGGAATTTAATCTGTCAATAAGGAAAATGAAATCTCTTCAGTGTGTTGTTTTATATTGATCTGGTGTTTTCTGCGTATAGTTATTTGTGAATTAGTTATCTTTGACCTTCTTCAGCCTCAGTCCTCTAAGCATTTAATGAATCAGGATTGACATCACTTATGCCGTGGACTGTTTGAATTGTGATGCTTTTCAGAATTTCTATGAATACCTTGCAATTGGAGTTTCGCAATGCGGAAATTCCTTGTTATATTTTGTCGGTTTGACATAGCAATTGAGTTGAGGACTTTACATTTGCTGTTTACAGGCGTCCTGGTGGTGATAGAATATATGGAGTTTTCGACAACCAGCTTCCAGCTGCTCTAAGAAAGTTACCATTTGATCGGTATCTTTCTCTGCAAAATGTTAAGAAAGTGGTCTCTGAGGCAGATGGTTACCAGCCACACTTGATTGCCCCTGAGCAGGGTTACCGGCGCCTGATTGAAGGTGCATTGAGTTTTTTTAAAGGGCCCGCTGAAGCTTCTGTTGATGCGGTAAGTGGAAGAACTCTATCCCAATATGCTGGGTTATCTTTGGTTTTGGCTGATGCTCACTATTGATCTTTGCTAGCTAGTGCTTTAGTTGCATGAACTTGGGACATTTGTGGTTAATTATTTTCCCCGCATTACTGATATAGGACGCTTGGTGAGCAATTCCTACGGGGAGGGGATTCTAACACAGAAATAATTCGCTTAATTCAACAATCAAAGTCCGACTCCCTTAGGCACATCCTGGGAGTTTAAATAGCAAAATACGATTAACATGATAAGGAAACTAGATATTAAAAAATATTTAAATGATCCTGAAAGATATTAACAATACTAAAAGACAGTCTTCCTAAATTAAAACTCCTAATTTCCCACTCTTCCTAGAATATCTTCTTCCATAACATTTAGCTGCATCGATTATTATCCTAAAAAAATGCACCTGAAAGTTTTTGTGCATGTTGAGTAGTGGCATGTGCAACTCTTTCATTGCAATTTGCAAAAAAAGGTGATTGAGCATTAAGGTTTTTGTGGGAATTTGCCATTGTGCTTGTTGATTGGTGATACATGCTACTTTTCAAGTTATCTTGGTTCTTAATCAATTGTGGTATATATAGGTTCATTTTGTGCTGAAGGAACTTGTGAGGAAGTCAATTGCAGAAACTCAGGTAAGATGGGATACCTTGCAAGTTGTGATGCAGTATTTAAGGCTTAATTGGCCCCCTAATCACTAATCTGGGAGTTCTACATATTTATTTGTTTGAACAGGAACTTAAGCGCTTCCCAAGTTTGCAAAATGAGCTTGCTGGAGCTGCTTATCAAGCCCTAGAAAAGTTCCGTGATGAGGGCAAAAGGACAGTGACTAGATTAGTGGACATGGAGTCTTCGTATTTGACTGTGGAATTCTTTAGAAGACTTCCTCAGGAAATGGAAAAAACGGGCAACCCTGCTGTCAATAATAACGTGGACCGGTATGCAGAGGGTCATTTTAGAAGGATAGCATCAAATGTGTCTTCCTACATTAACATGGTGGGTGATACACTCAGAAACAGCATTCCTAAGGCAGTTGTTCATTGTCAAGTGAGGGAAGCTAAACACTCATTGCTCAATTACTTCTACACACAAATTGGTAGGAGAGAGGTAAACAATCCTAAACTGTCATCAATGGAATATTTGCTGCATTTCTCTTACTGATTAGGTTTCCAACTTTTATATGACAAGGAGCAATCCACCTATTGCCTATCTGTGAATATTTCAAACTTTCCTATTCCATGTTCTGGTGGCGAAACTTTTTACATTTATGTAACTTATATGTCAGATTGAGATATGAAAATACTGTTAGGAGGTTCTTGCCTCATGAGAAAAGTAATTAATTAGCAGGGTACTTATCTGATGTCTTTTTGAATATTATTATTGGTTAGTGCTATTAAGCTTTTGGCAGATTGAGATATGAAAAATGAATGTTTCTTTTATCTTAAGCCCTTGTTATGATTATTCAGAAATGATGTCTCTGATAAGTTATAATGTCATTATAGAACTGATATTATGACATGAACCGTTCCATTTTGAGTAGAAGGTTTGGAACTGAATATGAGGATGTTTGGTGTTTTCAGGGCAAACAACTAGGGCAAATGCTAGATGAAGACCCGATGCTGATGGAGAGGAGACAACAATGTGCAAAGAGGCTTGAACTTTACAAGGCGGCGAGGGATGAGATTGAGTCTGTATCATGGGTTCGATGAAAGATGATTTGATGGATCAGGGCCTAGTATTCTTCTTATTGCGATGTAATTTACTGTTGTTATTGTTAGTTTTTCTCCATTGATGCAGTTTTTGCCATTGGTTCCTCCTACAGTCCTACTACATTCTTGAATATTGATGCATGGTCTACATGCTGGTATTGTAAATGTCATCTTTTCATGTATGTAGTAATCTTAGTCTATGCCTTGCATTTGTTTCCAATTCCTATGTCTTGCTTCTGGGAGTATGCAATGCAATCCTATCCAAGTCGAGTTGATTTTTGGAAGTTGGTCTCATGTGGAGGGGTAGTCAGGCTTGACTTCAGATTGCTACTTTGGGCTTTCTTTAACTGGCCATTTGTGGCTTGTGGGATCTGAGGAAGGTCCTACCACAGAAGTGTAATGTAGTAAATCTTAAGATTGCTTTTATAACTTGAATTTGTGACCTCGCGATTGCATGACAACAATTCAATTATGACCAGAGGATTTTGCCTATGTATTGTTATGTATTTGTATTTTAATTGTAGTGTAAATATCATTGTTATTATTTCGGTTTTTTTTTTTGAAACATATTATTTCGGTTAAAAAGGATGGAAATTAGTATCCTTATATTGGCTATTACCAAATTAACATTGATATGTTAAAATGGGTCAATGAGTTACTTGATTGGATCAATTAGATTGGGATAATCGATTTGGATCAATTAGACTGAGATAAGTCTCACCAACGATCAACTTAAATTAATGTCTCAGTGTATTGGATGACTTGTATGACCCAAAAGAGTTGATTGCTAATTTTCTCTATGATCATTAAATTTAAGATAGTTAACGCTTAAACTCATAAAATGTAATTTGTTGTGCATTTTGTCATCTACAAATTAGACTAGGGATCTAGGATCATGACACTTCATGGTTCTAATTCAAAATAAATGAGATGAACATTTAGCTCAACTGTTGAATGAATGCCCATTATATGACCCAAAACCCTAAACCCCTTATGTGAACCATGGTTCTGGGTGATCCCATGACCATGGTCCAAGCTCTAAAAGCTAAGCTTATTTTTTATTTATTTTAATTTTCCTATTGTTTTAATACACATGCAGTCATGCATAAAAAAAATAAAAGCTCAAAGTTTTTGTATTTAAATAATCTAAATTTTGAGTCGCAAAAGTCTAAATAATATGATCTTTGAAAATACAAGGCAATAGTTTCACTGTGAGATATACATAGTGTTTTTAAATTTAAATAATCTAAACTTTACCGAGTTTTTGTCAGTAAAAATCGGCAGCATGCTAGAGTGATCCAAGAGCTTTAAAGTTTAGATTATTTACTCATATTTTTAATGGTCAGAGTATTGAGACTTTTATAATTCAAAGTTCACATTTTTAAATCCAAAAACCAAAAATAAAAACTTACCTAAACATTTCAAACCCGATCTTGTGTTTAATAGTATGTTTGAATTCAATTTAGAAGGGGGAAATGAGCAGAAATGCAGAATGAAGGGAAAGGGGAATGGAATTGATTCCGTTTAGATATATTCACGAGGAGAAGGGAGATGAGTACTAAAATTCTTCTCTTCCCTTTCTTTCCCCCTAATTTTGAGAATAAAAAAAATGGAGGAGAATGGAAGATAAAATATTTCCCTCACTTCACAATTTCACCCCTTATTTTTATTCCAAAACAAAAAGAAAATAAATAATACTCTCCTTCCCTTTGCTTCCACTCCCCATCTTTGCCCTCCAAAACAACAATATATATTAGACATATCCGGAGCATGTGCTCCAGATATTTGCAAATGAATAATCATGTAAATCAGAATGAACAACGTAATACATATACGTGAATAATGGTAGCACATGCTCCCGGAGCAGGAACACTCAATAAATTGCACCAAAACAAAGTGAAGCGGGTACTTCCGTGAAATGTCTATACTTCCCTCAAAAAAAAAAAAAAAAAAAATCTAGTCTCAAAGTTGGAAACTAACCCAGAGAGCTTTGTGTTTCAATAATTCAATCTGCTGGAGCCTGGAGTGGCCTCTCTCTGCTTTACCTAATCCCACGCGCCACCACCAGAGTCACGCTCCTCCGTGCTCGCCAGACGCCAGCCACCGTTCTCAGTTCACCACCCACCACCCACTTCCCCCTGCTTCTTGTATGTCAAATTCTCCATTTCCGTTTTCCATTGCAGTCTCTATTTTAGTTTATGCTATTCTTCCTTTTCTTTGTTAGTGAGCGTTGAAGGTTGAATGTGTTTGATTCCAAACTCTATTCTTTTTCTCCAAATTGATTAGAATTTATGGGAATGAGGTTTGAGTTGGGTTTTTAATTAATTTCAAGTTCATTGTTGAATTGGTGAGGATACGTATGTGCTCAGTTTTAAGTTCATGTTTTGAATTGTTGAGAATTTATGGGAATGTTTTTTGGGTTGGATTTTTAATTGATTTCAAGTTTGTTATTAAAGAGGTGAGGATATGTGTTTAGTCTTAAGGTTATTGTTGTATTGGTGAGAATTGTGGATTAGAATGTTATTTTATTGTTGAATTTATGAGAAAATGAGATTATGAGAATGTGTATTGTTTTGAATCATGAATGCAACGGGTAAGAATGAATGTCCCTTAAAGGTGTCTTCTTACTACGGTTTAGGTAGCAGATAATGGTTTAAGTAGCAAATAACAGTTCTACTTTAGGGGTTAGCCGATAGCAGTTCAGATGAGCATTTGAAGAAATTGTGTTCGGTAAATTACTGCTTGAGCAAACTGATTAATGTAAATTGACATAGAAAGATGTGGATAATTTCCAACGATAAAATTTTCAAACAGTATTTTTTGACCAAAATATATGGAATGCTACTCCACATGCTAGACGTTTAGCTTTATTAATATTTCATAAAACATTGCTTCAAACACCAAACACTAACGCTAGATTACGGAACACTAATATTTGTCCAATTAGAGTTTTGACTTGGTCAAAATGTTAAATGCTAAGCACTACATCGAACGCTAATGCCGAACATTGCGTTGATTTTAATTTCAATATACAAGGATAGATTTTACAATACATTGTCGTACAAGTTTTTGAACAATCCTGTTGTTCCTTATTTCAAGGAAAGTATCCAAGAAGAAGATCACAAATTCACAATCCATTTTTTCAGAAGATACATCCTACGCAAGGGTAGTTATGGAGCTATGTATAAAGACTCACTTTATTTTCAAACCTCATCCAAAATTTTCAAAATCTCGTGCTGTGCTGGTACTAGTAGTGATTCAAGGCAGCCACACTTTGTTGTTTCACTGATCATCCTCTCCAATCCAGTATATCCCTAACCCCAAAATCTCTCTTTTAATTCTGCAGTCTACTTGTTCATCGTTCTCGTTTGCAATTGTGTTCCTAATTTGACTCTAAGTTATCAAAACTGTTTATGTTCTTTTCTTTTCCTTCCTTTTTTGTTTTGCTCCATGATTTTGTACCGGGAACCAAATCTGGTTCCTTTCTGCTATTTTTTCCCCTTCTTTTTTCAATGATGTTATCTGGAAAGTTGATTTTGGTCTGAAACAGCTTCTGAAATCATGTTACTCTTCTGACTAAAACCCTAATTGTCTGAAATCTTAACAACCCCCCCCCCCCCCAAAAAAAAAAAAAAAAGCAACCCCTGCAGATTCAATTGTCTGAAGCAGCTAGTTAGAAGTCTGGGTAGCTCTAATAATCATAGCCCTAATCCTACTGGTTGATAAGTTTTCATGTTTTCAAAAGATTAGCTCGTCATATGTTTATGTCATTTAAGAAGCCAAGGTTATGTTTTCCTGATGATTCTCTGTTTTCGAGCAAGTAATAGCTCAGTTTGATGATTGTAGGTTTAGTATATGTTGCTTATTTCCTTTTAGGTTTTCTTGGTTCAAGACACTGACTCACTGCCTTGTTTTTATCCATTTTGCTTCACAATTTTATAGTGTAGCGTGTATGTTTTCCTTTACTCTCTTCAATGAACTATTGTCAGAAGTTGTAGTGATTGGGTTTGTGCCCAGGTACCTATTGAATTTGCTCTTTTGACGGCATTTGATTGTTCTAAAGACAAAGGAATGATTGGAGCATCAGACATGTTAGAACTATGGAGGGTTCCTTCACATAAATTGCTATCCAGAAAGTCTAATTTCGCCCAAGGTAAGCAAGGAAAAATACGTTTCTTGTGAGAACTACTTTACCGTCAACTGCTAGCATTTCCAACAAATAGAAGAATATCTCCTGTTGACCTGTTGTTGCTCCTTTTTGAATTAGAATTTGGCAGCACTAACTGTCTTTGAATACCTTTTCTGTTTTCTGTTCTACGTTGTATTTGTGAGTGTTTCTTTAGTTATGTTGAATTTTGATAATCTTGTTGGGGTAATCTAATAAACGAACGGGGACTAGAGTATGGCCAGGTGAATTATTGTTTGGTATATGTTTTTTGGGGTGTGTATACCATAGCTAGCTAGTGGAAAGATTGTCAGGAAACTGGATATGGGTGTCTGATCTTTGCTATTTAAAGCAATGCTGTTTCTTTCCATGTCAATGCCACAGATTCGTACTGCTTGTAGTCATGGTCTTGTGCAATTGAAAGAATGATTATACCATGTAATATCTTGAATGCAGAAAAAGGGGATGTTCAAAAAGACTACCAATGGTTTTCAAAAACTAGCAACACTGTATGTATAGGCTGTCAGTTTAGTTCTCACTAAATTGTGGGCTTACCTGTGAGCAAACTTATTCATTGTTACTAATGCAATATAGGTCAGGAAGCTATGTCTACTTTTGAAGATTTATATGTTTTCTCAAATTTCATCTCTGATATACAAGAGTGCCCTTTTTGGTTTGCTGAAGAAGCATTTTACTTTAAGACAACATTCAACAGAAGTTTTGCCTTTCTTATTGCTGCTACTCCTTAAGCTTGCAGCCTTTAAACAAAAATAGCCCCCGTCCTCTCCTTTTCTTTCTTTCTTTCTTTCGTTTTTTTTTTTTGTGTGTGTGTGGGGGGGGGGGGGGGGTTAATTTCTGCGTGCAAATGCTATATTTGCTATCCCATGGTTTGCTTGAGTTTAGATACTTGCCCTGGATGAGAATTATCTTTTGGTGTAGTAGAGGGTGAACGAATTCATCTTGTTACTTCTTCGCATGCATTGAGAACTACATGAGCTTAAGGGTTGACATTGTTTTGTTAGTTATCCTCTTGAGGAATCTCTTTATGTTGAGTGTCTCCCTTTCGTTTCTTTAAACTATTTCATTGACTTGTTACTTGTCTATGCCACTCAAGTCCTTGTATATTCTATGATTTCTGATGAAACGACCAGTACATATCATTTAGTCTTCATCTTTATTGAAATTCTAGTGCCAGTGCCTTCTTATCTTATTGGATTTCATGTACAACCTTTACTGTGTAACCTCTGAAATATTTTCTTAATTGATTGGTCAGTTTTACCTCATCTAGCTGGCCCCAAACGGGTTTCACGTGTAGCACTGAATCCTATTGTCTGCTTCTGCAAAGGAATTCAAACTGTGACTTCAGACGTTGTGGCAGCAAGCTATATACCTGGTCCAAGATCTCGAAAGGATAATAAGTTAGAGGTGACCTTTTCTAAGGCTAGGAAGAAAATTTGTATCACTTTTGGTGGACTTTTATTTTTTCTCCCTTTCAGTAGTAATTAGTTTTCATCAGTTTCGTATTACTACATTTTCAGGTCGACAAATCTGTGAAAGTTGAAAGTGTAGGTGCTTTTCAAAAGCTACCGATGGTGATGCCATCTACAGATATTCTCTATTCTGCTTTACGGAAGGCAAAGAGGGTCTCACCTACCAAGGGTAACTAATTTTTCCAAGTTCCTCATCATATGGCTCACTTTCTGACGCAAATGCACAGTGCTAGTTTCCTGAGTTTCTACGTTCTTGTTTGACAGGCATTGCTAATATTGCAAAACGTGAAAGAAATAGAGGTGCTAAGCAACTTGATGCACTGATGAAGGCAATCTTTTGTTGTACATAGCATCACTTGTATTGTTATCTTGTCTTCTTGTCTACTTGAAATATGCTAATAGTCTCACCTTTTTCGTCTTTTTTCTTCAGGAATTGGCAGTTCCTCTTAGAACGTACATAGAAAACTTTCCTAACAAAAACCATCTGCATCCTTATGAAAGGTCTCTTATTGAGTTGACACTTGGTGATGGGAACTATGAAGAGGTAACTTCTAGGGTCAAAACATTATAAGATGTATATGCCCCTGTCTGCAGAATCTCCATCAATAGATAGATATACCCACTATGAAATTGCAGCATTAATTATATACTTGTTTGCTTGCGTCTAGATCCTCGTCCAGGCTTGAATTTGTTGCAAATAGCTTAGCAAGGTAATTGTTACTAGAGAGAGGACAACCAGAGATCCCTTTTCCATGTGCATGAGTTTTTTCTTCCTTTTTTTTTTTTTTTGGGGGGGGGGGGGGGTTGCTACATTGCAAAAAATTTACTCAATAGTGGGACAGTTACAAGGGGGTAGAAAAGAAATCTATATAACCCTATTGAATCTCTCTGTCAATAAGTCAAGGACAATATAAATTTCAGACTAATACTTCTGAGTGGATCAGAACTCAGAAAATTGTGATATTTTCTGATTAAGTGCACCACACAATAGCTAAAAGGGCACACGATTAAGAGTATCTTCCATTTTGCCCTTATGCTTGATATGAAACATTGCTCATATAGTCATATAGTTTGGCTGTGGCTTGAGCCATTGGAATTTGGACATCACTTAGTGCATATGGCTGGTTTATAATGCCAAATTTTTTGAGGCCAAAATCTATTAGTGAATTAATAGGAATAATATTGTTGTGTTTGCTTCATCATGGGTCTTGGCCTACTCTCTGTTATGTGGCACATTGCTATCAGATTGATTGAGTTTTGTTTTCTTATTACCGACAACCAAGTCCAAGTGCTGTACATTTTTCAATGGTGTGAAGGTTCTATGTTTCAGTGAACTTAGACTAGTGCTAGTTTTATTTTTCGTTATTAGCATCCTATGTTTCTATGATGGTTTGATTCCCAACCTCAGATTCTTGATTTGTTGCAGGTTTTGGGAAAAGTGAATAACCTGAGGAAAAGGGTTATATCTGCTGGAAAAGAGCAAGCTTCTCTTTGTGCAAAGGTTCATGCATTGCTTCAGATATAAATTATCCCCGTCCCTAGGAAAGAGTTTCAGACATCAATTTGGTTCCTTACGTCATGCTTTGTCTTTATCTTTTTTCAAACGACACCGTCTTCTACTCTTTACTCTTATAGAACTCTAGGTATCGAAATAGAAGCTCCTTTATGACTTGATGACATTGTCCTCCACATCAAATTGGGAGAGGATGTTGCTAATTACTAGGAGTAATTTGTATTTAGTTCCATTTATTAATAATATGGAAAAGAAAAAGATCAATCAAAAAGGACGGTCAGTGCATCGGAAGTATAGTTTTCATGGGGGGCCTTGGCAGCTGCCACTGTTCAATAATTACTATCTTGTTTTAATCTTGGCAGTCTTTGACAAAGAAAGAGGCAGAGGAACGATTGAATGAGGTAATTTCCTCATTCAATTTAACTTTTACATTATTTTAAACACTCGGGGACTTACTTGGGCTTTTGTTATATTTCTAGGGTCTGAAAAAAGTGGAGGAGCTCTTTAATCGTGAAAGAAAAGCTCTTGATGATTTGCTGACAATTGCCAAGGTATTCATTTTTATTAGATGATACTGTTTACTTGAGAAAAGCCGAAAAGCTGTTGCGGATAGTTGTATTCAATGCTATCTTCCTGCTGTTCTTGTGCTTGTATGAGTATGGAATACTAGATGTGCTCTTTATAAGGGAGCAGGTGTCCCCATCTTTCACTTTTTATGTGCGATCTATCAATCTTCTCACAGTGTACTAGTGTAGCATCTTCAACTCAAATTATGGATTGGCCATCGTCAGTCTAACTATTAAATTGTCACTACCATCTCTATTTACCTATATGAAATGTGCTCCATCATGTTTTGGTGCTCATTCGGTTCTGTATCTTTTCGTCTAAGAAGTGTTTCTTTTCACTTTTCAGAAAGTTGATAAAAACCACATCACTTTGACTCTTCTTTTCCCCATGCATTGAAAAAAATACTTGGATCTCATCTTAACCATTTTGAAGAATGGATACCTTAGTTGCTTGTGTACTGAATCTTAATAATTTTAGAAATGCTATGTCTCTTATAATGCGACTGCCTGCAGACATTACGAGCAATGCCAGTGGTTGACCTAGATACTCCAACATTGTGTCTTGTTGGAGCCCCTAATGTTGGGAAATCATCTTTGGTTCGCGTTCTTTCAACAGGAAAGCCTGAGGTATGGAAAGATATGATCTTTATGCTAATATTTGTGAAGTTCTTTGTATTAGGTGCAATAATCTGTCAAAAGGGAGGCCCCCATTGACAATCCATGAAATTAAGAAAAAAAGTAAGAGTGGAGTTGCCTTCACGAACACAACGTCCCACTAATGACACTTTTTACCCGAATAAATGTCCTCTTTAAGCAATTTTCTCATTTGAATGTTCTTGTTTTTAAATCCCATTTGGGAAAGTTGTGTACGTATGCTGCTTGGAGGTTTACATTACTTGTAAAGCTGATCATATATGTGCCAAAAGTCCTTTAATAATGAAGCATATGGAAGGAGATAGTACATAATTCGGATAGTTGAAAAAGATGATTTTTCAATTTAGATTGTAATGGATTAAAAGTAAAATACCTCATTAAACCTCCTTTGCTTCTTTTCCATGGAGTAGCAGGTAGCAAACGATTCATAAATTTTAGGTCAAATGGAACCAATATCTCTAAATTGCAAAATTTCGGGGTAAGACTGTTACATCCGATCCCTCCAAACCTTGCCTGGGCGGGAAGTATTGGTTTTGGTTTTGGTTTCATATGGAAGGAGATATGTGAATGATGGGGAGGAGGGAGAACTGAGAAGGCATAATGGAGATGGTTGTAGCTCTTGAGATTATCAATTACGAATTACCTATTGACTTAACTTTGCCATATACATTTATGAATGAAGAAAGCAGACACTGAGATATTGGTATGTATTGCAAGCTAAGTTCTTTTGACTTTCCCTCCCAGATCAGGAGTTATTGTTGCGTTCCCTTGTCCAAATTGGTCCATGCCCCAATCCTATTTTCTTCTTCCCAATGTCATTGGTAAACATGCATATATAATATGTTACAGAGGGAGTATGTGGTAGTTCTATATCATTGTAAAAGTAGGTGCTTTTTCACAGTTGTGCTTATGAATTATCGAATTCAACAGCCTTGTTTTTTTTGTTTCCAGATTTGCAACTATCCCTTCACAACCAGAGGGATTCTGATGGGTCATATTGTTGTGAACTATCAGCGTTTTCAGGTTGGTCTATACAGGATTTTGAACTAGCATATTATTATTGGTTGTTTTCCTAGTTTAATCTGAAATTATTCACAGGTGACAGACACTCCAGGTGTACTCAGACGATCTGATGGTAAATGCAAATGATCGTGTCTTTTTCTTTCATCACTTCACTCCAATTTCTAGTTAGCATTCCGTGTACTGCGTGGAACCTGCATAAATAGCATCAATTGACTATAACTGATAGTAAGAATGACACATTGGTTGAAAAAAAGCATTATTTTCCGTAACTCCTGCATGGAAAAAAAAAAGGTTTTGCATCATAATGGATTTTCACATACATATTTCATTTGAATTCCTTGATTTTCTTGTCCTGACATGTTGGCTAATTTGAAACTTCTCCTTTCCTATCCTTTTTTGTTGCCTAATCTGAAGAGGAGAGGAACAACTTGGAGAAGCTCACTCTTGCTGTCCTCACACATTTGCCGACTGCAGTACTCTATGTTCATGACTTGACTGGAGAATGTGGTACTTCACCATCTGATCAGGTATAAAAAGATCCTCTTCTTGGATCTTGGCTAGTTTCTCTGATTGATTTGAAGAATATTTAACTTTTCCTACTTGGAAAATTCTTGTACTTCCCCACAACCCTCGCCCCTGGGGATTAGATAACCTAAGGAAAAACAAAGAAAGGAAATAAAAGAAAGGCCTCATGTATGTGATGATTAATAGGCAGGAGGCTCATTGAAAGACTTTGGACTATGGTGTGCTTCGCTGTAGATTGAAGGAAATGGTCATATGACCTGTCAATTCGAGATAGGCGAGTTAAATATGGGTCGGGTTCGGTACGAGTTAATTCCGGGTTTATTTAGGTTTTGGGTTTGGAAATCGTGTTCGATACCCTAAACCTTCGAGCGGGTTCGGGTCGGGTCAAATTTTTCCAGGTCTTTATAGAAATTGTTGCTTGGGAGTATTAAATGTATAAGTTCCATCCCCATTTGAGACTTTCAGATCGAGTTTTCGTCATTGGTGTACTTCTGTAAATTTATTTGCTACGGTTCAATGATAATGCAGTTCATCACATACACAGAATTGAGGGAGAGGTTCAATGGTCATCTTTGGGTTGATGTTGTCTCAAAATGTGACCTTTTGCATGAGCCTCCATCCACGTTTGCAACTGAAGACTCAACCACTGATAATCTGGAACTGGCAAGATATAGGATGCATGGGCCTCCTGGAGCCATCCGTGTATCTGTAAAGAGTGGGATTGGTTTAGATGAGGTGACATTTTGATCATTGCACAATTATTCATGTTTTTAGCAGTTAGTTCCTATCTTTGGTAGCTAGGGCTTTATAAATCTCTTTCCTCATTTTCCACTCGTGTCTGTGCAGCTGAAGAAACAGGTTCATGAGTTGCTGATCTCGCAGTCGTCGAGGATCAAAAGTTCTGATGCTGAACCGGATTGTGCTGCAACTCCTACGTGAAAGAAGGCGCTGCTTTATGCTCAAAATATGAGAAACTTGGCCCTTTTTCTTGTGAACAAAAATACACCGAGATTATGTGCAGAATTATGGCAAGCTTTGTGCAGCAAGGAATGGTGATTAATGGCTGTTGTGTTCTAAATCCCTGTGCATTAGGCTGACTGGCAAGACCGAGCTGCACTCATGGAAGAAGGGCTTGCATTTGGAATTGAAACAAGTTCCTCATAAATTATAACTCCACACGACGTTCACCTTGCTTCATTCATTCCTATGATCTTACCCTCCTGCATTAACTGTTGGGATATTTCACCTGTTGTTATAGCAGTACAGTGTGCAAGTCTAAGTTGTCTGAAATATTAGCAGATCATGAAATAGGCGGCTCAATTTTTTGCCATAAATTTAGTTTTAGTGCTGGTTCTGACTTGTGATGTTGGTAAAATGGTTCCTGAATTTATTTGATCAATAATACTAATATTTCTCATGCATTGCCTGGTGCCTTATGGTTAAGCTACTTATGGGCTGTCGGCGGTCCAGATGGAGTTATTAGCTATAGAAAGGGTGTTGAGCAGTGCTATACAACGCGGTTTGACCAGGGTCACTATCCACACTGATTCTTTTCAAATTGTCCAGTTCTTCTTGGGTTCCATTACTCCTCCCTCGGATAGCCATCACCTTTTGCAACGTTGCAGGCACCTGTTTCTGTCTTTTTCTTTCCTGTGTATTTACAAAGTTCCTCAAGCGTTGATTAAGGAGGCACACTTCCTCGCAACTGCTGCGCGGAAGCGGGCTGTTCCACATTGATGAGGGACTTGTTACTTCGTTTGCTGTTTAGTTTATATTGCTATTCGGTTGTCATGTTTCCAAAAAAATAAAAATAAAAAAGAGGTTGAAAAAGTACAAACAGAGCTCCTACACCAAGACCAAAAAAAAAAAGAAAGACCAAACACCAAAAAAAGACCTCAAACACCAATCCTAAAGAGGAGATACAAGCCAACACAACAAAACATCCAAACCTAAACTAGAGAGGGCACCAAAACAAGGAAAAGAAATTACAAGCATGCAAGGAAACACCCAAATGAAGATACAAAAGCCCCCTCGCCCTTCTCAATAAACAAACATTGAGATCTACACCTTTTTTTCTTATCCATTGCTTCTTTAACTTGCTCACAGCCTCCTCTCGGTCCCATATAATCATAAACCAAATTTTGGTGCAAAGCTCCACAACTCTACGAGCCTCCTTTTTCCAATCTAACCCCATTTCCACTCCGGAAACTATTGTTGGGACGGAGAGAGTGTCTAGGTTTGGTTAGAGTTCTAAGAAAGAGGCACATTTTGATATTGTTGACAAGTCCACCTGAAGTGGTTCTCTGGAACAAGTTCAAATAAACAAGGAAAACAATAGAGTATGGAGAGCAATTTGGAGAGCTCAAGCTCCTTCAAAATGGGGTATGTTTATTTGGAAAATCCTGAATAATGTTATCCAACTGGAGATAATAAGCAGAAGAGACAACTAGCACCACCATATGTGTACTTGCAGTAAGGAAGTGGAAACTATAGGGCACACACTACTGGATTGCTAGATTGCAAAGTGTGTTTGGGCTTGTGGTCCCCGGGGCATCCGAGTCCCCCAAGGATGCATGATGACTAGAATACTTGAGTTACAAACTGGATTCATTATTTTGATTATGTGTAAAATTTCAAGGTTTAATAACATGACTATGTTCTTGGGAGCAATTTGGCATATTTGGAAGGTTAGAAATCATATACTACTTCAATGAAACCTGAACTATTAGAAGTTGGCACTAGCGCTTGAACAAAGAAGTGGAAACTTGGTTTCAGGAAAACCACAAGCACACCAAAATGGCGAACGGGAGATTGAGAAGGAGAGGCGAGAGCACATATCCCAACAACCATGATGGACACATGGATCATCTGTTTCTGTGGGACCTGGGCAGCAACACTTCTATGACCTAAGCTAAGTTTTAAGTCGACGAGGCATGCCACATAAGGAATTTTCGAGTAGCAATCATTTGTGTGCTTATGTCAGAAGAGCAAGGAAACCAACCACTCATGAAAAACTTGAAGTGTTCACAAGCAATCCCTGTGGAATTAGAAGCAATTGCTTTGGCTAAATTTGTGGCTAAGGTGCGTGGTCTCTAGAATGTTCTCATCCATATTAATAGTTAACTTATAGCCCTCGTTTTGAGAAATCCTACTGACGCAACTTTCGTGAGCCACACAATTGTCGTTTAGTACAGACAGTTGATACTCCAAATCGATAAATGTCAAATAGAGAAAGTGAGATGGGACAACATCAATGAAACTCACAAGTTGGCAATGACAACAGTAAAAGGATATATCCTAGATTATTTCTAATTGGCGTTTCTTTTCTTTCCTAGTTTTCTTTGCTTTTGTTTGTCTCCGCTGCACATCAAAAAAGAAAATAAAATAAAAATTAAAGTCATTTCAATCCCTTTTTTTAAAAAAAAAGAAAAGAAAAATCACAGAGTAGTAGTGCTGTAGTGGGGAGGGACTGAATTACCAGAATGTGAATTGCCACTCAGCGTAGTAGTTAGTAAACCCAGTTTCTAAAACGTAAATCCCAGAATCCTCTCTCTCTCTCTCTCTCTCTCTGCAGTCGAAAATGGTGTACATCGCTTCATGGGATGAATTCGTGGAGCGATCCGTGCAATTGTTTCGCACCGATCCCGAATCTGTAAGTACCCCTCACCTTTCATGTTCAATTCTATGATGAATTGTTTTTCGATTTCGTCGTTTTGAGTAAATTGGCAACCGGGTTGTTGACTTGAAGTTGTGCGCCAATCACAGACACGGTACAACATGAAATATCGGCACTGCGATGGCAAATTGGTCCTCAAAGTCACCGATAATAAAGAGGTATTTCTTCTTCTTGTACCTTCAATTTTGCTGCCCAAATCGGTCTAATTCCTCAATTTTTGTGAAATATTAAATCTTGATTATTACTTATGTTGCATTGTTTTACTGCTTGTTATTAGATGCTCCGCTTGGCATTTGGTTGTCAATTTAATTGTGATATAAGATTGCTTTGAAGAATGTGGTGGGTGTTTAAGTTGAGTAGAGGAACTGTGTTGAGTGTTGTGGCAATGGTGGTAAGGAAGGAAGTGCCGCCGTGCATCTAGCGGGATTTCAACCCTATTTTTGTTTTTATAAGTTGAGATTTGAACCCAATTACCTTGCGTCGAAGTTGCTTTTATCAAAGAAAGTTGATTGTTGTCTGATGATCATTGATCTTTTGGAATCGGTATAGCTTTGCTCGTAAATGACAGTGATTCTTTTCCATCTGAACTGCCCCAATAATTAGGCAGCAAGCCATTGCATATGAAGGGAGAGGTTGTTGGCAAATTGAATCAAATTGGACAGCGGTGTTGAGGGTGAGGTGGGAGAGGGATATGTGTAGTAGTCAGGGCTGTTAATGAAAAGGAAGCATTCTTGTAGATGTGAGATAAGACTGCAACTTCCGAACGTGGTATTCTTCCAATAAGGGCTCCGACTTTCTTGTCTTGTATTAGCCTCAACCATTCTGCAGGATATGTCATAGTTTAAGCAGTAAGATGCTTGCATGAATGAATAGCAAATTTTAACTGCAGAAGTTTGAAGTAAAATAGACACTAACAAAATGACTAAAATAAAAGGAAAGGATTTTGTATCCAAGCCTATCTGCGATTCTTCTGTTTGAGTTCCTTACTTTTGTTGAGTTCTATCTCAATTCTGCTAGAATTGGTAGGCGTCTAGAATTCTCTGTAGGTATTTTCATTAAATAGCCCCAAAAGAGCGGGCCTTTCTTTCATTAAGTTGCTTATGTCTGCTACTCAGCTGTTCTTGATCTGTGAAAGCATCTTCATTTTCCTCAAAGGATTGAGTTCAGCTGGTTACACAGCAACAAGGCATGCAGAATAAAAGAGGGTTCTTATGCCACGTACAATCTACTGGACTCAGATGCCTTTAAGGCTTTAACTGACCTCAATCCCAACCTCCGTTTATAAACCCTCTTTTGGCTACATATCTCGCCAGGAGTGATGTTATAGGAGCAGGTTGGATCCTTGGTATGTTGGTGCAAGGGGTTTGTTCTTCTACCCGAAAGTGAGGAGGAAGAGGAAGCTTGGGGGATAGGTTAACTCCTATTATTTAAAACTTATTAATATGTAATCTTCACCATTGCATCGTTTGGAGGCTGTTGCTTTCCCATCCATCATTATTTGGAAGTCCTTTTCCCCTTTCTAGGTTACATTTTTTTGTTTGGGACGCAATGTATGGAACCTCTTGACTTGTGATAATTTAACAAAGGGAGGAAGATTGGTCAATAGATGTTATATGTGTGAGGGATCTTGAATCACGGGATCATTTATTGCTTCACTATGATTTTGGTAAGCCTATTTGGGCTTTAGCCTTTAGTTGCCTTGGTGTTACTTGGGTCATTTCGTACTCAATTAGGAGCCATCTTCTTGTTTAGGAGGGTTTCTTTGGCAGGAAACCAAAGAAGAAGGGTTTTTGGAGTATTTGGAGAGAGAGGAACTCAAGGGTTTTTGAGGGAGTGAAAACTCCTCTTCGGGGACTGAAGGACAACATTAAATCTCTCTACTTTTGGATTAATGGGAAAACTTGCTTTCTTTGGATGGGATAGATCTTGTGGATAGTCTTTATTTTGGTGGTACATAACCTTGTAAATGCCTATCAGTATTGGGCATATGTTCTTTTGACCTTTTGATTAATATATTTATATTTTCCTATCCAAAAAAAAAAAAGGAAGAAGAAGGTGATGGTTTTACCACATGTAACTTTTCAAAGTAGTTGGAGAGAAGGGAACCGAGGGCTTTTGAGGGAGTTGAAACTCTTCAGCACTTGAAAGACAGTTTCATCAAGTCTGTCTTCTTTGGGTTAATCGGAAGCTTAGCTCTTCCTTTTTTGATGTAGTAGAATTTGTGGATACATTTTTTGTTTTTGGTGTACTATTTGTGTGGGATGCTCGCTGATAATGGGATAGAAAGGTCTCCATAATGTTTTCTAACACTTATTGGCAGCGTCACATCTCGATGCATGTGGTCATCTCCTCTATGGGCAGCCCGAAGTACTTTATTCCCTGCAATTGCTGTTATCTATCGCACTTGTACAATTGTGGAATGATTGCATACAGAACATACCTTCAATTCAGTGACATTTACTTTTTCTTTTGTTTGGTTCTTTGTTGATGCTAATCGTCATAGTAATCATACAGTTGTTACCTTGGCATTGCTTGAATTTGTTGACCGAGTATGTGGTAATGTTTCAATGTTTTGTGTGTGTGTGTGTGTGTGTGTGTGTGTGTTTGTGTTTGTATTTTTTATTATTTATATGTTGCTAGATCTGAGTTTGTGTTGTGAAAGTTTATTTATCCTTGAAACCCCTCATCCTGAATGGCTATATTCCTTGTCCTATGCTATTATATTTGCTAACGCAACGTCTTGTGCCAGTGTCTGAAGTTTAAGACTGACCAGGCACAAGATGCCAAGAAAATGGAGAAGCTCAACAACATATTCTTTGCTTTGATGGCACGGGGTCCTGAAGGTATTTATCCTGTCTTCCATCTTACTCCTTTGTTGGGTCATATGAGTACTCAAATGCCTTTCCTATTGAATACAACAGATGCAACATCTATGCATTCAATCATCATAAGCACATAAGGCTATAGATTTGAAGCGGATAACAAGGATGCGTTGTAGGATTATGCCTTAGAAAAACGTCCATGACAATCATGGCAAGTCTGAACTGCTGAATGCCTGCTGTAGGATATTTTAGGTAGCACATGCAAAATTTCAGGTCCGAATCAAATTTGAGTCTGTCAATGTCAAAATTCGGATGAAAAACTTATAACCGTATCCCGATTTTTTTTGGGTCAGACAATTCGAACAGACATTAATTCGGGTCATAATTGGGTTCAGACAATAGGAATATGACAAATTTGTGTCTGAATTTTCGGTCAATATAAATCAGATGAAAAATCTATCGCCGAACCAGGTTTTTTCCCCGAGTCGCACAAATTCCGGTATTTGGGTCGGACGAAATTTTGCCTAACTCTATTTTAGGTGCTGAAACTGTGTTGTCACTACTCCCTAATTTGGTTTACGGAAGACATTTGAACTGATGCTAATTTGCAATGATGGTTTAATTTTGGGCAGTCGACCTATCAGAAGTGACAGGGAAGGAGCAGACAGAGGCACAGCCCTCAAAGAAGGGAAGGGGAAGAAAACAATAATGTCAACCATTTTAGTTGAGTTTTGACTTTTGAGTAGATGCTTTTAGGGATTTCATGTCGTTGATCACCATACTTTTGCTGTGAGAGCAGGAGGATTTTGCACGTTTAATCCAAATATTGTGGATTCTTTGGTTGTTTTACACATCTTACCTTGGTCATGTTAGTATTTTTGCTTCCCCAACTTAAAAAAAATAAAAGAAAATGTCTGATCGGGCTCAATGGGTGCTCAAAACTCGTATGATTTTGGACATGGGAACTTGGCCGATTTTGTCCCTTTGAGGAGTTAAATCACTTCCATGCCATACAACTTTCAATTTTTGTCAGTTTTGTTACACAACTTTTAAATTTGTCAAATAATATGTCACGTAACTTTGAAAACTTGTCAAAAATGTCACCTAACTTTGAAATATTGTCATAAATATCACCCATTGAGATTTTGACCAATTATATAAGTATAATTTATATTCATTTTTTTAAAATTTAGAATAGTTAGAAATAAAAGAAAAAAGGCTTTACTATATTAATCTAAATTCAACTAACATATCCACCCCATCTCATAATTCTTCTTATTCCTCTTGAACATCATAAAATAAAATTATATCAATATGTTAGGTTTATTTTCTTCTATTTTTCACTATTCTAAAATCTAAAATAAATTTAAATTTAAAATTAATATAAAATTTACTTGTTATAATAGTTGAAAATCTCATTTGATGGCATTTTTGACAAATTTTCAAAGTTATGTGGCATTTTTGATAAATTTTCAAAATTTTGTGGCATATTTGACAAATTTAAAAGTTGGGTGACATTTTTGATAAATTTTCAAAGTTAAGTGGCATATTTGACAAATTTAAAAATTGTGTGGCATGAAAGTGATTTAACTCCTCCTTTGAGGCTTTGTTTTGGGAGTATCTATATCCAACACCGTAAAAATCATGCTACAAAACAACGTGGGGGTTTGATATAGCAATTTTATTCATAATTTTAAAATTCAGGCTCTGTTCTTTACAAGGATAAATTATTGATATTTGTTACTACCCAATTATACCTAATTTTATCTATTTTTACCCGAATTACTAGTCCTGGCTGAGAAAATTTTCATGCTAACAAAATTAGGGTTACACTTGCACATGTGAATGTGATGCACAGTACACACATGAAAGATGATCATGTATAGTAGAAAAAAATTAAATTATAGTAGGAAAAAAAAATCATGTATAGAAGTTACGAGGTTGATGCTTAATAGTTAATACAACTGGCTACGGTATGACGTAATGCGGTGTGGTGGAATTGTGGTAGATTATTTGTAAGTTGTGGTGGATTTTGTTTTTTATAAATGTAAATTGTATTGGTAAATGTGAAAAAGTTGATTGTGGTGGGTTATGGTAAATTGTGGTGGATTGGTATGTTGTGGTGGGTTCTGGCAAAGTGCGGTATGTTGTGGTGGGTTCTGGCAAAGTGCGGTATGTTGTGGCACCGTAGCCAACCAGCCGTATAAAATAACAGGGCCTAAGTACCTTAAATTTAATTGATGATGTTCCAAAAGATTAGGGGAACTAACATCTAAATAAGTACCTTAAGTTTGTAGGAAATGCGAACTGTGCCCTTCACATAGACAGTGATTTCCATAACAAATCAACGACTAGGGGTGTGATTAATTTAAGCGTGGAGCTCAAGTGTGGAGGTTGCCTGCTAAAAATGAGCTTGTAACTAAGTAAATTTTGGTGAACTGTAACCATAAATAGCTGATTTTACTGAACTTATATTTAGTTATATTACTTAATTTTACCTCAAAATAGGCTCTATTAGCCAAATTTGCATAGGTATGGCAAAGAAGAGGTAATGCATATACAACAAATTTCTCAGTGCTGTAATGTATGTAGTATTCACAAGGTAGCAGTGTACCAGTAATTACTTGGGCTGGAAAGTTTCAGGTAATGAAGCTGCTGTGATTCATACCAAAAAGATTTTGAAGACTACAAAGTGACTGATTTCACTTTGTATTGGTTTTCTTTTACTCTTAGAGCTAGTTGTAAGTGACTTTCCAGGGGTTTTATTAACATGATAATGAGTAAAGAAAAGGAGACAGAAGACAGAAAAAATGGACAATTTCTTGTTCTTTTATAATTAGAGTCTGTCTAGGTAGAATGCTACACTCTCCCAAAAAGAGGAATAAGGGTGAACAAAACTCGAAACTAGGAACAACAATGTAGTGCTAGACTCCACTCCCAGATTGATTATACGGGAATTTTCATTCAACAACTGCCAACAGATCACTCTCTTTGCAGAAGCAGTGCTTGTCGTCTGACCCTAGATCCACTTCGTACGCGTTTATGTCTGAGAACAGAACCTGCATGGGCAAAAATTTACCCTAATCAGTACAATCAACAGTAACTCTTTGGGTAATCAACACGAGAAACTGGGAAATAATAAGTGAAATTTTGTCTGAACAAACAAGGATTGTCCAATGCAATGTGTGAGGTCTACGTACCTTCTTTCCAGCCTGTACTTCCCCAACATCAGAACCAACAGCGAGAATCTGCAGATACGATACAAGTGTTTCGTTAGTTTGAATTATAAGAGATGCATGATGATTCGTAAACTTGAAAGGAGAACCCGCATACCTCACCCATCAGGTACCTCTCAAATTTCACTGCTGACTTAGGCAATAGCACTCCACCAGCTGATTTCTGAGTGGCAAAACAAGAGTTTCACAAGTCAGCAAGACCACACAAAGCTTGGCAATGACATAGAATGTGCTCAGCAAAAATGACGGTTTAGAAGAACAAGAGGAAGTCAGGAAGGTTGCATGGAAGCAACAAAGCTCATCAACAGAGTACAAAATCAAGGGAAAGTCTGTTAAAAGAGACTAGCATAGTTTGCATAATCGCCGAAGGCAGTCAAATAATGTGCTTCCACATCTTCTAAACTTCAGACAACCATAAGGACTTCACTTCTAAAATCTAAACAAGATAAACCAAATCTGTTCTGGCAGAGAAATTTTCAAGGCTGACAAGCCCGTAAAAGAGCAGTCAACTGATTAAATCAAAATCCCCAACACCCTGATGTTTGGGAGGAGGAACTTGCCCTATCCCTGGTAACCTCCCTTACTTAGGCCCCCCAGCAGAGTATCCCTGTGAGTGCAACCTCTCTACTTTCGAAGATTAGCTTCCCAACAATAACAAAGATTTCATCTTTAAGTTACTCATTTCACCCTAAGCAACCATGTCAAACTTTATGACGCTCTAACAGTAACATGCGTACAGATCTTGATACTATATTGTACCAAGAAAAAAGATAGGCTTAAAAACCCAAAAAAAAAAAAAAAAAAAGCCATACAATTGTTGGGTATTTGAAATTGAGCTAGACCAAATCCTAAACCCTAGTTCTGAAAAGAGAAATCCCCTTTTATAATTCATTTTATACAAGGTCTAGAAATTGCTTACATAAACTTGCTGTGGACATAGTTTTTCCATGGAAAAATGTCACAACTCACACAAACACTGGCCTTAGAACTTAGCTTAGCATGGCCAACACTGTTATGTTAAAACATATTACCCAAAGCATTGCAAGGTGATAGATAGAGGCAGCAGGAGCCCAGCTCAAGTGTTCAAATTCAGATCAAGTCTTGAAGAACCTAGCTCCAATTCCCAATCACATTTCAGACTTGGCAAATGGTTCATCCACGCTAAGTTAAGCTTTGGGCAGGTTAAAACGATTACAGAACATTTGAATTTAGGCCAGGTAAATGCAGGAAACAATGTCACATAAATTCCATTTGTTCAAATCAGGTTGCCCAATTTTCACCCTATGTTGATGCTCATTAGGACCGGTTCATATATAAGTAGCTTGGAAAATCAAATCAGGCAAATTCAACCCTAGACAGCACAGAAGACACTAAGTTGTTGGTTATGGAGGTATTAGCTGACAAATTAAACAAAGGCAAAGGGCATCTTAGTTGTTCGGATGAAGCAGAACCAAATCAAACACAAAAGTTATACCTCAGGAAGCTGCTCCAGACGAACCAAAACTCTATCAGCCTGCGGAACTACCTACAAACAGAAATAAGAATACAGAAATTGAATAAACTAAAAACTTGCCATTTGATATAATCCAACAGATGATAAGAAATTGATAACGAGGGGTGATTTCAGGTGAAGTACCTTAGGGGGTTCCCACTTTTTGGCAATTGCGTTGATTCTAACCGCATTTCTTCTCAATCCTGAAAGAAACAAACCCAGAACATTAGGGAAAATTTGTATCTACGATGAAGCTGGAAGGACACCAATGTAAAATCATGGGGAAAATGAAAAGACGTACCCAGAAGCCTCTGGTTAGAGGTATGAGAGCTGGTATTGGAGTTGAGAGACAAAGGCTTTGCGACAGAAAGGAATGCAGGAGCAGCCGACGCCATGGATAAGCCCGGTGAGAGTCGGGAGGTAAACTTGTTTAGGTGTTCACTGCTCAAGTTGTTGAATTATGATTCATGATGATGGGGTTGATGTGCTGATTTAGGTAGGTAGGGAGCCCAACTTCTGGAAACTTCCAGGACAGTCTTGTTCTGGGTGGGTGAAAGGTTCCCGGCCCAATAGGCCCATTTCGACCTGCAAGCCTCCAATATTCTCATCCAACTTCCAATGAGGGCTGGCAACTATTTCGGTTCGAGTTATTTTGAGTCCGGATCAATTAAATATCGGATGAAAAATTAATATCCGACATTTAGATTTTGTGGATTGGTCAGTTTGGACATGTTTAGACTCATACTTTGATTGGATACTAATATTATAAATAAGAGAAACAATAATATTATGTCTGAATTTTCAATCAAACATATTAAATATCAAAATTCGAAAGAAGAATTATACTCAATTATCTTATGCTAATTTTTCTTTTTATTGATAGGAAACACTTGCAACTTTATTTATTCCTTACCAAAGTATTACAAGGATCCTCATAAAATAAATCAAGAATACAAGATAATGTTATGTCTAGTATTGAATTTATAAGCAAGGTCTAGTAAACATAAGTCGGTTTCAAATCCCATCTTCTATTTCGTCAATTTGGAGATTAGGTTGTAGGAGTCACCTTTAATGTCAATATTTCTTTACCATAGATTTCATGCTTGAAACATACATAGGAAAATGAGTTGCTCGAGCTTATTTCATTTCTGTTCCATCATAACTGAACCTATGATGAATTACAACGAACTTCAACTTCCCTATAAAGTCCTAATTGTAATTCCCCATCCATTTCCTTCCCCTAGTAATTGAGTTCCATCAAAATTGAATTTAAATTTCCCTTCATCTGGTGTCTTCCAAATAAAATCACAAGGACTAGATGTTGGCTTCTTAAGATTTGCTTGGTGTCCCTTACTCCTTTCCAATTTCCTTGGCTTTCCTTACTTCAAAAAAGGGGTTTATCCCATCATCATGTCTATGCACAATCTTGTTTCTGGCTCGCCAACAAGCCCATATAATCGTCATGGTCTCTTTCTAACCTTTCGTATCAAGCTTCCTCATCTCATCCAATGGGTTAAGAATGGATTTGAATCTTCCATTGCTAGTTGGTGTGCTAACACCCACGACAAGTCGAATCGCACGACCAATATTGCATTCTCAGAGAGCATAGACATTGGTTTCTTTATGCATATTACACTTAGGGGAATAAAATCAACTTGTTTCAACCTCGTTACAATAGCTCATGTTGTTGGGAGTGCTTCTATACAAGCTCTCCAAGTGAACATTCCCACCCTTAAACAAAAATTGACACCCGATAGTTCATGCCAAAAGATATTGAGATCATCCCTGCTACTTAGTAGTTACTCGTCTAGTTTGTTTTGAAATATAAGATGAGAAGTGGAGTGTACCATAAGTTCTCCATTTTGAGTATAATCCCAAGTAATTTAGTCTCATGGACAATTGGGGCATAAAAGGATTTTTATAGTAGCTTCATCCATTAGCAAAAATACAGAGTTTGTAAGCTTAACCCTCCATTCCGCCTTCACATGATCAATGAGTTTGTAAACCCTGAACCATCTAATTAAGTGTTGATTTGATTGGGGTTATGACGCAGAAAGAGCTCAGTCTAGGGAGTCATTTAACTTCTCAAGTATTGATCCCTACCCTTCACTAGCCATCCATCTCATTCCCATTTCAACTATATTCAACACCCCATGTAAACCATCCAAGTAAAGCTCTTGTGTCATCTCCTTTTTCTCCTTGTCTCGACTCTCGTGTAGTTCAAAGTAACGCAATAAATTTGGTAAATGATCAAAGATGTCTTCATCAAGTTTTGTACCTTTGAATAATAGTAAATAGACCAAGGTATCTATTCAACCTTTCTTCAACGGAATCACTTTTTGTGCCACCATGTAAACTCCTTGTGTGACAGCGGGAGGACCACAAATCAGTTAAGTCACAAATTTCCAACGTCTCTTAAAAAGCTTTTAACACTCTTCGAGATTTCAACGGACCCTTCTCAAAATTGAAAAATAATACTTTATTGATGTGTCCCCTACCACTACCACCACAAGCCATGTCAAGCAAGTGGGTTTCAATGTCTTGCAAGAAGTTTCATGTTTTGAGGTTTTCCTTGCTATCTAGGTAACCATGCACTGTAATAAGATGAGGCATACCTCCTTCAATTCTCAGTAGGGTTGTTCATCTGTCCTGAATTTGACTGAATTAGGTCGGACTGGACTGGACTGAAGACCAAACAAGGGGACTGACCTAGATCGAGGACTGTACCGACCGAATGGACTGAATTATGAGAAAGATATGCGATTAAATTTTCCTGGACTAGTAAAGTGGTTGATTGTGCGTAGTGGCCAACTAGGCGTGGACTGCATGGTGGCCGGCTGCGGAGGAGAAAAGAACGGATAAGGGGAGTGGGGAGCATCAGTGAAGCATTTGAGTGCGGAGGGAGGGCGGTGGCTCTAACAGCCTTGACGGCGCTAGCAGCGGCACCAATGACGACGGGTGGTGAAAGCCGGAGGGAGGGCGGAGGGTGGAGTGGGGATTGGGGAGCGTTGAGGGTTTGTTATTGATAAACTCAGAAACATTAGTGAATAGTGATGAATAGTTGAAAACCATAGAAAAACAGTGGGTCTGTAGTTCGGTCCTTGGTCCTTTAGTTCGGTCCAGTCCCTGGACCGAAACTCAATATTTCTCAAATCGAGGACTGAACCGAACTATATACGGTTCTTTCGGTCTAGTACTTTATTCGGTCCGGACTGAATTATGAACAACACTAGTGATGGGAAGAGTAACTTGGAATCCGAATTTCTAGACCTTGCTTCCAAAGTATACCCAACGCATCTGCTCCATCGTGATAATATTCAACAACAAAGTGATCAAAACTATTTGCTTGTCTTATTACAACAACAATAACAATCTCCCAAGGGAAATTGTCTCGTTAAACTACTAAATTTAGAAGCTGTCAACTTAACCCCGAATGCAAGACCACACTCAATATGTTAACTTATCGCTTCGTTAAAACATTTTATTTATGAACAATTTAAAAAAAAAATCATAACACAAGGCTACAAGCAGAAGAATTATACTATTTTTGTTGAGACATTTTATTATGGGTTTTAAGAGCCGATAAATATTTAAAATAATTTTGAAAAAATTGTAATATAGGGGGTGGGGGCCGGGGATTTATACTCTTTCTATGCTAAAACAATAGTGTATTTTAGATTAAAAAAATATTTATATTGACAAAAAACATAAGTCATTAGTTTCAAAATGGACTACAGTTCACTTAAAAGTACATAGATAAGATAAGAAGGATTGGATATTTGGATGAACAGCTAAATGACATAATCCGGTGTGAATAAACTGGTTAATTTTGACCAAGGCACGGAGGTAGCACTAGTACGCGAGCATTTGTTCAAATTTTCCTGCGAGTTCATCCAATCATCTTAATACTCCCATCCAAATTAGCACCAACAATGGCGGAAATTTGCATACAGCTTAGACCTTAGTGTACGTAGTTAGCTACCCTTCTCGTGTTTCGCGCCCTTTTTTCTTTTTTTTTTTATTTGTTTCAATGTAAAAGCAGAAGTGACAAACCCCATACCAGATAGCACAATGGGTGTGTGAAGCACTGGAATATCATCACCCTACAAACAAAACCCTCACTTGGGTCCATCCTACACCCTCCAGACTGTCCTTTACTCCTTTTTCACATCCTTTTCTGTCTCATAGTACCCAATATGATGTCCCCTATTTGCCCATTTCTTTCAATTTCCTCCCCCAAAGCTTGTACTCTTTTTCAATCAGGGGCTTTGTAAAGGAGGGTTGATTAGGGTTTCTCTCAGTTCAACCCCTTTTTCCAGAAAATTGTGTGCCCATTTCAGCACTTTAGTCAGTGGTGGGCTGGTGTTGTGGTGAGCTAAATGATGGTTAAGAGGGTTATCTGCTTCCATTTTCTCCTCTTTTCTTCTTTGCTCTTGCTGCTGGTGTCCCAAGTTTCCTCCAAGAAACATCATGGTAATGCTTATTACAAATTCACTTGTTTGCTGCTTTATTTTTGTTCATGTTACCTTCCTTTATTTATCTCCCTAGTTCTGAAATTATTGTTGTGTATTAGTTTAGCTTTCTGGGCCTTTCAAGATGTTACAATTGTGACTTGGGTACTGGTTGTAAATGCTGATGGAGCTACAATAGTGAGGATGTATGCCAAAATTGAACTTTTGTATAGGATGATATGTGGATTACTGAAAAGTGATAGTAGCCCTTTGATGTTAAGAATTCAAATTTCTTAGAAATTGTAGATTTTGTGTGTTTCTGGAATGATGGAATTGTAATTTAAGCTTAATCATCTGGTGTGACAGTGTGCTATGTCTTGAGTAACCAGAGTAGCTCCCTTCAAAGTATGTATGATTTAACAATGTAGTTGCGTATAGCAAGTCTTAGGAAGAAAATTATGACAATTAATAGGGATGTTGTGAAGTGCCATACTCGTATGTGGAATGAACAAAGCCAGGATGTACAAAGGTGTGATCTTTTGCAAGCTTTGGCTAACCATCTTGAAACTCGAATCCACCCTTGCATTATTTCGAAGCCCCACAGTTTGTTCTGTTTAAGTTTTCCAGTTTGCTTGGACAAGGAGATTTATTCGAATTAGTATTTGTCAGTTGGCTTTTACTTGGTAGCAAACTTCAATCAAGTCTTGACCTCTGCTTAGTGTGTAGTCATTTTAAGTTACTGGTTTAAACTGGTGTGGGAAGACATATCAGCCTTGAATTACGCCACCAAGTCCAAATCCGAACTAAACATATTTATTTTGAAGCCTGAATTCTTTAGAGTTAAATTGAGTTATTAGCTTATCTTTCAGAAATGACCTATTTGCTTTGCTTGTTATGGATAAGGCTGCATGGGATGGGTACACCTTGCTAGGTTATGCTTCAGCAAAATGCTTATTAGGAACTGATTTTCTTCTGGAGTTGTGTCTTTGTGCAATAAGATTTGTTGGCTGTCAGTACAGAAATATATAGGAATCAGAGAGTGGGAGAAGGGGAGAAGTTCTTTGGGTTCATTGATGTGTCCCGTCTCAACTCAATTAAACACAACCCCAGTTTTAAGATTCATGACTGATAAAGCCAATCCGAAAATGGGATGAAGTCCTCAGCTACATGGACTTACTTCCAGAGAATCCCTGAGAACATGTTTCATAGCTTTCTAATCAAGCCCCTGAGTATAGTGTAGTGTAGCTAAGCTCAGCTGAAACAAGGCCAGTTTTGTCAGTGTGAACCCTGATCTGACCATCGCTAAAATGTTGTTTGTAATTTCTGCTCCTATTTCTTCGTAATAGCTAATCCTAACCACTGCACACAGGGAACCCAGCAAAGGAGCTGGTGGACATAATCAACAAGAACCGCACATCTGCAAAACTCTCAGCACTGTACGACAACTCAGGCCTGGGCTGCATGGCCCTGCAGTACGCCGAGCAGTGCAAGCTCAACTGCACCACCAACACCTTAAGCTGTCACCCCTCAGAAGACGACTTCACCGAGGTCTTTGCTCCTGACTGTGGCGTCGAACTCCCCACATTCGACATCATATCGGGTGTCATCGTGGGGTGCCACTCCGGGTACCTGGACCCACAAGCAGCCTTCTCAGAGGTCCTCTTTCGTGACAGCAAATCAATGTCAGCAGTCAGAAACAGGACACACACCGAGGTCGGAGTTGGACTGGCTTCTGTCCACAAACACCACCAGTTCCTGTGGTGTGTGTTGTTTAGTAGTGGGCAAAGGAACTCGAGCTTCGTGCTCGAGCACCATGGGCTAGGGATTAAGCAGAGGCAGGGGTGCTTCAGTGGGACTAATGTGACTTGCAGTCTGGCAAATAGGGTTAGAGGTGGAGTGTATTTCAATGGTTCTGTAGTACTGGGTGTTTTCATTTTGCTGTTTCTGCACCTTGTGGATCTCAAAGTTGCAGATGTATCATTCTTCCTTTAATCACATTTTCTTGTTCAATCTCATTCTTTTTAGAAAAAGAGCTTTGTTTCTTTTTTATTAGACAATGTTTACTGGTGGTGGATTTTGCAGCTAAAACAAACGAAAGTAAAGTTTGGATAATTTTAGTAAATAAAAGTAACTTATGAAAAAGTAAGGTCATTATCTTTTGGGTGGTGAGTAAAAGGCAGGACTAGCGGTGATAAAAAATCAGGTTCGGGTTAAACTGGGTTCGGACAATTCGGACAAAATCCCCAAACTCGAACCAGTTCGGACATTTTATGTCCAAACTCGAACCCGAATTGAACCCGAATTTACACTAAGGCCCCGTTCTTTTATACGGTACCGCTACGGTGCGATAAGTTGCGGTGTAGTAGACTGCGGTAAGTTGCGGTTAGTTGTGGTAAATTGTGATGGAAATAATAAATTTATGTAAAACTTTTTGAAATTTATTAAAAAGGTAAATGGTAAGTTGTGGTGAATTGTGGTGAGTTGCGGTAACTTACGGTACCGTACCGTGCGGTACCGTCCAAAAGAATGGGGCCTAAGTTTATACATAATTCCAATATTTTGTCTGAATTCTAGTGTCCGAATGCGTCCGAACCTGAATTTCACACAAAATTCGGACGTTCAAATTTCTTACCTCAAACCCGAACCCGACCCGATTTTAGAATCGGATATGACTGAATTGTCTGAATTCAAAATTCGGACAAAAATTGATGACCAAACCCAGTTTAATTCGGGTCCGAAAAATTCGGATATCGGATCAGACGAATTTTTGACAGCGTTGGGTAGGACAAATAAAGTAATAAAGATAGGTAACAGAAGTAGAAATAGGTAAAGATGGGTGTAAGAGAGCCAAGCTCCCATAGGCTCAGCCTCAGGCTCGACTCGGCTCGGTTAGGAAAGCTTGGTTCGAAGTTCGTTGAGCTTTTAAAGTCAAGGCTCGGGATCGGTTCATATGTCCTGGCTCGGGCTCAGCTTGCATGGGCCTAAGTATTAGTAAACATGTGAGGTAAGTAGGCTCAGGCTCATTTAAATATATATTATACGAAGTAAATAAATTAGTTTAAGAATAGGTAAGATAAGATAAGTAAAGGTAGATAAAGTAAGTAAAATTTTGCTTTCAAACCGAAAGAACAGGGGCTAAGTATTGGTAAATATGCAATTTTTGGTAAATTCTAAAACTTTTTGATAAATATTTACATCTCTCCACTTATAACTACATTTTTTATGAACCGACAAAGTATCATTTATATTTATTAATGTAAGTCCCTTGTAAATTATAATCGGTGCAATTAATCATGATTATAAAAAAAAAAAAAAGTGTCAAATTACAATAAATAGTAATTTAATTTTAAGTATAAAAAAAAGATACTTAAAAATGTATGGAGGCAAAGAAAAAGATTAGGGTATAGGGCTATAGGCAGAGCTATGGGCCACATTGGTCATTAAATTTGAACCTGGGTCATGATAGTAATGGAGAAATGCGTGGGTTGATGGGCTATTTATTTTACGAAGAAAGTGAATTGGCCCACAACATTTAAGCTAACAATAAGTGTCCTCTAACCTTGTGTCTCACTTTCTTAGATGTCCTCTATTTTTCTGTGACATTTATCAATGCTCCTATTAAATTGCATCTAAATGCAGGTGTGTTGAGAATATTTAAATACTGGAGTAGTAGTTTTTTTTTTTCCTTGCAAAAGTGGTTGTCGTATAGTACTACCTATGAAATATGAATAACTATCTCACTACATCCCCTGTTATTTATTTGTCATTTTGTTTTTCATAATTTCCAATACCCTATTATCAATAATTCACTATTGTTTCCAAGTACTATGTGCTTAAAGAAAACTAAGATTATATATATATATGATGATAACGATGATGATGATGATAATTTAACATGTTATTATCATCATGTATCATATATGCTAAAGAAATTCTCTTGACGTTAATGTGGATAACATAAAAAATTATCTGCTTCAAATGTTACCCGTAAGTCTAAAAAACTACTTAACCAAACATTTAAAATTTTGTAAAATAGAGTTTTGACCAATCAAAAACGTTGTTGCTGAACATGGCCTAAAACTTTGCTTTTTAGAATGGTAAGTTAGATTTATCATTGTCTAGCTTTACCTTACCTTACCTTACCTTACATTATTTCTTAAAGAACACTCAAACCAAAGTCAAAATTTTAATATAAAATACCTTTAACCGGCCACTAACTTACCTACCACAAAATTTATCCTTACCTTATATTTCCTTTATTTTCCTTACCTTACAAAACTTAACTTAATCATACTACTCTAAAGAACATAATCTAAAACTAAAGCATATGTAGCGATAAAATAAAAAAGGAAAGAGAAAAACCAAGTGTACCTCTATCTTGCATGGGTTAAATACTTAAATGCCTTTCAAGTACATGTGCCTAAATAACCAGAAAAATGTATTAGCTCTTTTATTATTTAGAATTACGTAAATGGAGGTTGTAATGTTGTAGCTCATGCTATAGCACACCTCCAATCCATGAACTTTCGAAAAATGGTTTGGGTGGAGGACAGTCCATGTATATAGTCTACAATTTAGCAAGTTAGGATACATATGTTGAAACAAAGTAATCAAAACTCTATTTTACAATTATTAAGGCAGAGAGTATCTCTTCTTTGTCTATTATTACTATTAATAACCTCACTAAAGTTGGTGCCATATTGGAACAATTTTTAAATGAACCTACCAATCTACCATAGCATCCAATATCAATTTAATTGCAATTATAATATTCTCTTCTTCCTATTTTGTTTGATGTTTTAACTAACTTTTTTTTCTCGTAATATCTGTCATCTTACTATTTCAATAACACATTAATTACTAATTTGTCAAATTAACTTTATTAATTACATCTTTTTCTTTAGTATTCCTTTTTTATTCACCATTTTTCTTTTTGATTCATCTTTTTTACATTTTCAAGGATGTAAATTAATAAAAAGTGGAGGTTTTTTTTATTATGTGAATTGTGACTAAAGTGACAAATAATTTGGAAATGAGGGAGTATATACTTGCATTTAAAGCATATATATATATATATATATATATATATATATATATATATATATATATATATATATATGTAAGTATGTATGTATTTTCTTTTTTAAAGCGTATATTTAACTTAGGGCATGTTCTTTTCACCTTATGATAAGTAGTTAATTATCATCATCATTCAACACAGATAAGTATTGTTCAACGTTGTTCAGCATTGTTCATTACTGTTCGACACATCTAACATTTTATTTTTTTAATAATTATGTGATTAGTTTTTTAATGAAAACATTAGATAAAGATAATATAGTCATTACAATTCCTAGCTAAATGAAAGAATTTGAGAGATTTGGTTGCTCCAAAACTAAATACATCAGTTACTAATCTTAAGCTTTGAAGAATAAATCTATCATTCAAGATTTTCTGTGACCATTTGCAAATATAATAAATTTTTTAACAAAGTAAAACTCAACTTATGTAATTCCATCATACATTTTTTCACAATTGTATCTAAGTTTAATCATTAATTTTCAACCCAATATCGCATGGATTGTTCAACACTAGTTTGATTAATAGAGGGTTTTTCAATGACGGAATAATGTCAGAATTGACTTCTATCGACCATTTAAATTGTTAATAAAAATAATTATATTGTTAATTGTTAAAAATTCATAAATAACTTATTTTTATTGTCAATAAAATAATATAGCTAATTATATCATTAACTATTACTGCTAATTATAACTAATTATGTTGTTAATAAAAGAATATATTGTTAATAAAGTATTTTAAAAGAAGAAAATAAAAGAATAGTATCATTTCTAAAAAATTGGATTATAATATAACTAATTATATAATTAATTATTATTGCTAATTGTAACTCATTAATTGATCAATACTGATCAGTATTGATCAACACTAATTAGCTCTAATTAGCACTGATAAGTATCAATCAACATTGATAAGTACTTATCGACACCGTCAACACTGATCAGAGTACTACTTAGCTTTGATCAACACTGATAAGTAGTGAATAATAAGTTATTTATCATAAATTGAAAAGAATACGCCCTTAAAATATCTTTAACACTGTAAGATATATCATATGACTTTATATTTTTAATAAATATATCAAAGCACAAAACTTGATAGAATAAGATTATAAGAATTAACACATTTTTTTCATAACAATTACTTGAAGCCTATAAAATTATAAAACCATGCTTGCATACAAAAGTTTAATCTCAAAGTACAAGAATGAAACATTGTAGTGACAAAGTTGCCAATGGAGAAGGTTAAGAAAAGACAAAATGAGAGAGAAAACAATGTTTCTTAGGACCCCTCCAAGTTCCAATCCATCCCCATATCATATCCAAGCCAATGTCACATGACATGAACATCCACCACCACCAACATATGCAATCCCTAACGCATTCCAAACAAAAACAGAACCACATCCATCAGCCAATTTTTTTCCTTTTTTAAATGAAAAAATTAATCATGCACACCAAAAAAAAAAAAAAGTTAGCACAACAACAACACACACAACTTCCTCACTTCCCTTTTTAACTAATCTCCCTCAACTTTATCCATCTTTTTTTTTTTTGTTTAATCTAAACTAAACAGTACTCTTTCTATTATGAAAAAATTTTATCTTAAATTTTTCAATACACATAATTATAATCTATTATATGAAATTTTTATTATTAAATTAAAATAAAAATATTTTTATACTCCCTCCGTTCCATATTAGTTGACACTTTAACTAACTTATTCGATTCCAAAATAATTGTCACTTCCCTATTCCCAATACCTAGTTTAATTATTTTATCATTTTGCCTAGTTCATATCTCCTTACTAATTATTTATTTGAGAGAGAAAAACCAAATGCAATTAAGATTTAGTAGTTACTATAGTTATATACTACGTCCATTTCAAATTAATTGTCACTTTGACTAAATTTTGATCGTTAATTACTCACATATTATAATGAGTTACAATATAAAATTATCATCATTAGAAAAATATTTTCCTAACAATTATAATGGAGGTAATTTTATATTGTAAAGCCATGTTCCTTTATTAGGTTGGTTCTAACTCTCCTAACTTATCCTAACTAGAGTTGGGAAAAGCTGACCTGACACGATTACCGACCTGAACCTAACACGATATTAAACGGGTTTAGGTAGAAATTTTCAACCCGTTTAATTAAATGGGTTGACACGGTAAACTCGTTTAATTAAATGGGTTAGGTTCAGGTCAAGATTTTCGACACGAAAAAATACCTATTTAACCCGTTTAATTAGGCATGTCACATGGATCAAGTCATTTGCTCCATAATTATTACCCAATTATACCGTTTATCAATAAACTTAGGTGAAAGTTACAGTTAATACTCTTTGAAATATATGTAAACTTGTAATTTTAACTTATATTTATCTTTGACTATGAATTAAAAGATATATCCTTATATATAATTCGAATTATATTACCACAAAAATTGTTTGGTATGATATGTCATTATTTCGATCCCACAATGAATTGCTTTGTATAAGTGAGTTAATGGCTAAATGGGTAAATTGGTAATTTTATTCTAACACGTTTATTTAAATGGGTAAACATGTCAAAATAAGGTCAACCCGTTTAAAATTTAAACGGTAAACGGTTTCAATTTCCAACCCGTTTAATAAATGGGTTAGGTTTAGGTCGGAAGATTTTGAACCCGTTTAAGTTCGACACGAACACGAACCCGACTCGACTTGACCTATTAGCCACTCTAATTCTAACTTAACATAATTCCCTAAAAAAGTATCCACTCTGAAAACACAATTCTCCAGAAAAACATCATAACTTATCATATCTTATCCAAATCTAACTATCCTAACTTGAAAATAACTCATCCAAAATTTGTAAATAATTAACGGTCAAAATTAATTAAAATGATGATTAATTTGGAATGGAGGGAGCATTTTAGTATCTGTAAAATTGAGGAAGTAGTATTGTAAACTTATAACATAGTTTTAAAAGTATATCAATGAAAAATAATAATACTGAAATAGTTAAGGCTGTAAAATTAATAAAAAAATCTCAGAATGGAGGAATACGATAATATTATTAAGCTGTGAAATTAATCTAAGTTGTAATATGATTTTGATAGTAATTGGTATTTCTTATGATTTTTGACGCTAATTTTTTAAATAGTAACTACTACCTTCTTCTTTAAATAAGTTTTAATTTGATTAAATTTTGATAGTTGATTATTCACAAATCGTAGTTTGTACTAAAAATTACCACTATTAGAAAGAAATTGTACTAAAAATTATAATGGTATTAATTTTATATTGTAAGACATTATAATTTGTGAGTAATTAACCATCAAAACTTAGTCAAATTGACACTAATTTAGGGACAAATGTAGTATTAATTGTCAATTATAAAAAAACTTTGGATACATTGACTGCCTTAATCAAATCAACCATATGCGTTAGACATTTTTCAGACATTTTTTTGAATTATAAAAACTAATAGATAAAAATATAACGTTATGAGATATTATAATTATAAAATTCAATTATATAATTTTATTTTAATTTAATATTAATATTAAAATTGTTGTTAACCCTTACCTTTCCCAAATCCCCGTGCTAAAAAGAAAATCCGAGGGGGAAAAAAATACCGACTCACGTTCTGAACAAGAATAGAATCGAATGTTATGTTTTGATTTGATCATTTGATGATTTGTTTTTTTGTGGGTGTTTGTTTTGAGTGCGACGGAAGTCATCTTTTCCTGCCTTCCTTTTGGTTCATTGTCCTTTCTTAATTATTTATTAAGTTTGGAATATTTTTTCCCCTCCAAAAATAAAAATTAAAAAAAAAAGAAAAGGCCACTACTCGTCTACTCCTACTATTTTTGATGTGGTTTGATTGCATTTGCATGTGTAATGGGTTAGTTTTGGGTTCATTTGATTTTGGAAGGGTTGAAATAAATACATTGTGAAAAGACCATCCATTTTACACTAAAAGATAATTGCCTTGTTAAACAATGTATCATTAATTGGACCACACAATGTCATATTTATGTAAGAAGATGGACTCCAGATGTATGATAATAATTATACTAGAGTATGATCTAACGTATAAAAACTTCACTCACTATCTTTTTATACAATTTTATCCAACTATGAAAAAAAAAATCATAGAAAAATATAATCACCACACCAATATTGTAGGGTGCTATTACATGCACCAGAACTTCATATTTAAGCTCTAAACATGTAAATTCTAAAAGAATTAGAGGGTTTGACATGAACAATCGACACATGAAATTCAAATTGAACCCATAATAATAATATTATGCAAGAATTGCAATTCGCAATTTTGGCCAATTTCATTGTAGAAATATTTTTTCTGTCTATTTACACTCAAAAATTGTAGAAGTAAAACGAAAAAGGAAAGGAGTGGAATTCCATGAGTGCCCTCAATCTACGTCTACAATACCAAATAAGGCACGCAATTAAACCCCTGATAGCCACCGGAACAACTCACCGATTTCATTGCTGAGTTGACTCGCCTCCATGTCCAACTCGGGCTCTCGACTCTGCGGCAACTCAGCCGTCGACCTCCTGCTACTCCCTGTGAAGAACCACCTCCCTGACCCTCGAAACGACGCCGTCCTCGACGACGACAGTGAATACGAGAGGTAATCCTTCAGCCACGACCCTCCGACACGTGGCCCGACCTCCGCCGCCAGCGGTCCGTAGTCATCCACCGGCGCCGCCGTCTGCTCCACCTTGAACTCCGGCGGCATCCGGAATGACCCCGCCGGAACCTCCGAAACGGCGTCGTCGAGGACGTAGTCGAACGCATCGCCGATGGAATACGACCGCCGTATCTCGCCGGAGTTAGGCGGACCTCTGCGGGAGACATTGCCGATCTCGACTCGGAAGCTTCTAGAACTGGAGGTGATAGAGGCGGAGGAGACGGAATTCTGGCGATTGTGAGAGAATTTTCCAAGAATCTCCGCGTCGGAGAGGAAAATCGGCGAACGACACAGCGGACACGTGTGATTTCCGGCGAGCCACGTATCGATGCACTCGGCGTGGAACGCGTGGCAGCAGATCGGAAGCAGCCGGAGCAAATCCTTCGGCTCGAATTTCGACAAACAGACGGCGCAGTCGCCGGAGTGAGTGGCGCCGCCGGTGAGAGAATCGAACGTAAACAGAGGCAGAGCTTCGATGAGAGGATCCTTCTCCGCCGGAGATACTCGACTGCTATTCGGCCGGTGGTTCTGGTGGTGGTTATGGTGGTGGTGGTGCAGAGGCTCGTCGGCGGCGGGACGATCACGGTGGCGGTGACGGCGGAGGAACCGGAGAAGAAGATAAAACGAGGCGGAGAGAATAACAGCGATTGCAAGAACGAGGACTGTGATGATAATGCCGGGAGTGAAATCCGTCCCGGCAGACGACGGCGATGGAGTGTTGGTATTCATGGCGGCGTCGGCGGAGGAGACTTGAGGAACGTCGGTTTCCGCCGCCGTGAAGGGTGGCGGAGTGGCCTGAAATTGTAGAAACCGGCGGTGCATTATGGAAGGAGAGAGAGAGAGAGAGAAATAGGGGGGTTGGGGTTTTAATGGGGGGTATTTAATAGGGAGTGCCTGTAAATTTTGAGACGAACAAAAAGAAGAAGAAGAGGGAGGAGAGAGAAATATTTTGCCTTTCTTATAGAGACTGGAGAGAGAGAATTTCCATGTTGGCTTGGCTGTACGTTGACTGTTTTTATTTTTATTATTTTCTTGATTTATTTTTAAAAATGTTGTTTTTTTTTTTTTTTGGTGGGGTGAGTGAACAAGGAATGAGTGAATTGGGGCAGAACTAAAAGTAATTACGACAACTCTTCGACACGATTCATGCTGATGCTGTTGTACCAATACAGACCAATAATATAATTTACATTTTTAAGCACACTAAAAAAATTAATTTTCTTAACGAAAAATAAGGTACGGCCCCGTTCTTTTGTAGTTTATGTTGTACAAAATATCAATATCACAAGTGATCGAATTATCATACAATTCTATAATTGATATCCATGTACAATTAATCAATTATTATATTTTTTTCTGCATATGAAGTAATGAATAGATATAGTGGAGTTAGATTATGCTCGTTAGGTAAAATTAAGGCATTTTGAGTTAGTTTTACAGTTATAGTTTGATCGATAAATAATTTGTGCATATAAAAAGTTGGCTAGGGGTATCCATGGACACTCTTAACCAAAAAGAAAATTTGTGATTCTCTTATATTATTTGGAAGAAATCTTTTTAATTGGAACAAGTGGCCCCATAAAAAAATTCCAAAAATCATAAAAGGGGTTCCAATTTAGCAGTAACCTAAAAACCCTAAAATGTTACTCTCTCCGTCCCAAATAAATTGTCCAAGTTGATTAATTAGGTTGAAAGTTTTAAATTTTGATTGTTAATTTATCAAATTATATGTTGAGTTATTACAAGACTACCACTATTTTATTTGTGATGAAAAATATTTTTACCTGAATATAATATTATTAGTCTTGTTAAGATAAAAGGTGAAAAACTAACGGTCAAAGTGTTGCATCAAAGACCGTCAAAAAAAATAAATTGGACAAATTAATTGGGATGGAGTACCAAATTATTTTTTTATAAACAAAAAGTGTAAGTAAATGCATTGGGTAATTAGGTATTAATATAAGTTCAAGATATAAATATCTAGTTAATGTGAAATTTCAATTTATTTGGTGGGCATATTTATATGATGATGTGAAATTTTGTTAAGCTTGTGAATATGTCATTTAATATTTATTTTTATTTTTATTGTTATTTATTTAAATTTTATTTTTTTATTTTTTAAAAACGCTTATGTAATAATAAGTATATTGGACACCCCTAAGTTAATGGTCTAGATCTGCCACTGCACATCTTATTCCTTAGAGGCTTGAAATGTGACCATTGTATAATTAGATAATGTTTATAATTTTGGATTAATAAATAGAATAGGGTACATTTTTCTTAATTAATGTTGCTAGGCCACACAATAATTCATTAGAGGGTAGCAAATAAATGATGGTATCCATGGGAGAAATCAACCTAGATTTAGATTGGTTAGATTTTGAAAAAAGGAAAACAATAAAACCTACAGATTTAGATTACAATGAAATTATTTGATGAAATTAGGGAAGGTTTTACTAGAATTGGATACTTTCACAAAATAGGAAATTTGCTTAAAATGAGTCCCATGGTCTTGTTATTTACTGAGTAATCAAATATTTTGCTGTGGGCAATTACCATAATCTGGGTAGAAGTTGTATATTATAGATATCTTGTGCAATTGAAATAATACATGCGGGATTTGTGCTCCATCTTTTAGAAACATTAATTTGTTATGTGTACACAATCTCTTTCCTATTCAAGTCACTAATCAGTCACTGTTTCTGAATTTAATTTCAAACTAAAATCCATTATTAATTTAGGTTTCTTCTCATTTATAGATCACACATTATTAAGTTTTTTGGGTGCTTCCCATAATAATTTTTTAAAAAAATTTATTGTGTGCATTTTGATTGTTATCTAATCGAAATTAAATTTTATATTATTTTGTGACAATAATGCATTGAACTCTAGGGGGTGCTGAATAATAATGCGCTGAAATTTGACGTTGGACAATAATACACTGTACTTTAATGAGTATTGAACAACAATGCATCAATGATGGTTTTGACGGTGACCGACTCAGTGGCGTTCCTACATGACAGGCGAAGGAGATGAATTGCTAAAAAATATTTAAATTTGTGACATGTCACATAGTCCAAATAAACAAAAGTGATTTTATACAATAACAACAACAATAATCTTTTAAAGGAAACACGTTTAAGCAAAAATATTTTTATGTTTTTTTTACTCTTTTCAAAGTTGACTCCCTCTACTTATGTGGATTAACTAATATGCCATAAATTTAAATATTTTTTGTCAAATTCATCTGGTCCATCTGCTATGTAGGGTCGCTATATATCTAGCCAATCATTACCGGAATCGTTCTTGGGCATTACTGTCAAACACTCTCTAAAGTACATATAGTGTATTTTAGTCCAAGATGAAAGTTCAGTACATTATTGTGAAATGTCCCAAAAGTTCAGTATATTGGTATCCCAAAATCCTAATAAATACAATTATGATAAAATAATAACACACATAATATTAAAATTACAAAATATAAAAAAATATTCTCCCCATTTTTTTAATTGACATTTTGGGTCATTGGGGAAAACTAGATATATGGGGTAGTGATTTGGAAAATTATCTAAATATATTTAATTAAAATGAACTATTAAATGTCTAATTTAATCAATGTTATGAGTAAAATAAAAAATAGTAATAAGTATGTCATTGAAATTATAAAATAATAGATAATATAAAATGAGAAAAATTAATTAAAAAATTAGATTTAAAAAAAGGAGAATATCTAAAATACTAGTAAATGTTTTTAGATTGAGAAAAATAACAGATATTTAAAGGCATAGGAAGTATTGCCTGTGTTACATTTGGCCATTTAACCAAGACTGGCGAAGTTCATTAATGCAGGATTGTTGTAGGTAGTTTAACCACATAAATTTTCAAGTCCGACAATCAAATTAAATGACATTTCGCTTGTTAATGTTTTCTGACTTCTGTGCTCGGAAAATTTAACCAATAACCCTGAAAAATTCATTTAATAATTCAACGATTAGAAACAAGGGGAAAAAAGTTATAGCAACGGTGAAATATAATATGGCATACAGTACAACACTAACCATATAATGTAACCAACATTCGTACGTTCTATCAGGACAAAAAGCAGTCATTCCCCAACCAATAAAGCATCTTCTCCTTGCAAAAGTGAGGCCATAACCCTAACCCATTAAATAAGTAATTTTTAAGTTAGGATAGTTAGATTTGCAATTTTACATCAGTTATGATAAATTAGGGAAAGATACAATATTTTTTGGGAATTGTATTTTTAGAGTAGATTTTTTTTGGAGAATTGTATTAGATTGAGATAAGTTAGGATAAATTAGGAGAATTAGAACCAACCTTAAAAAAAACAGAGAATCTTATGTGTCCCCTAAAAAAAAGTTAAATCTTATGTTTTAATTTCAAGTTTCTAACATACTCCCTCTGTCTCAAATAATTATCTCAGTTACTTTTTTTACGCTTTCAAGGTAAGATTTTGACTATTAATTTTTCATGTTTGACTTTACAAGACTTGTAATATCATATTTAAGTAAAAATATTTTTCTTTATAAATCTAATAGTAGTAGTCTTGTATAATAACTAAATATATAATTTGATAAATTAATGGTTAAAATATAAAATGCTTGACCTTATTAATCAAATATGGACAATTTATTTGAGAGCGGAGGGAGTATATAAAATCTAGAGGGACAAACCATTTTATTTCTTTGATGGAATATTTATTTTAAAAATCCCAAACTTTGGGGGTTGTCAGCGAAAATACCCCAAACTTCATGTTTGAGTGAGTACGGACCAAATTTTGGGGGTGGTATTTGTGAATGTCCCACCACCGAGTCAAGTGAAGTTGGACTTGCCGGATTTATGATGTGTATGTCGTCAATTGCTTATATGGCAGGGTAGGCTTCCAACTTAGCAAAAAAAAAAAAAAAAAACAACAACAACAACGCACACAGACCCTAACCTAAATTGTTATTTTCTTCCATTGGACTGTTGGGTAATCAAACAGTAAAAAAAAAAAAAGAAAAAACCCTCACATTCCCGCACTTTTCTTCATCTTAGCGACCAACCGTTCATCTCCCCTATGTAAACAAAGAGTACAACAACTCCTTGGAATTCTTCTCATCTAGTCTTCAAAGCATGAAAAGGGAGACACCCACAGGGGATTTATGAGTTCAGCGAGGAAGGTTGGATTTGGAGGAGAGAGAAGAGTCAGATTAAAAAAATGTGAGGGACATGTGTGTTTGGTTAGATGAGGTGGACAATTAAATGTATTAAATATAGTCTAATTTGTCACATAAGCAATTGTAGGCGTACACGTCATAAATCCGGCAAGTCCAACTTCATTTGACTCGGTGGTGGGACATTCACAAATACCACCCCCAAACTTTATGTCGTACTCACTCAAACATGAAATTTGGGATATTCCTACCAACAACCCCCAAAGTTTAGAATTTTTAAAATAAATATTTCTTCTTTTATTGATAAATGTTAAGCCTTATTGAAACTATAGATGGGGATCTTTTGGATAATTGGATGCCAAAAACACAGAAAATACAACCATGAGGTTTGTTAATACAAGTTCAACCCCTAGATAATAAACCATACCATAGATAATGTTTTTATAAATATTTTTTTATAAATAATATTCATATACTTTTAAAAAATGGTAATACATGATAAATTAGATCGAGCATCGGAACCTGTCTAACCACAAATGTAGTGATTTTTGCGATCGCTATATGATACTATGAGCCACATTGACGAGGAGAAGAAGACCGTGATTATGTTTGGTAAACAATTATTCAATAGCCTATTATAAAAGTTGGTTTATTAGGGTGTCAAATAAAATATTTGGGTGTTTAGTAAACAACTTATTATGTTGGTTGTTTGATCCCTATCAGTCAATTTTCAATATATTGGTTAGCAACCTATTGTGGAAAAAAAACCTTTTAGTGCAAAAATTGTCTAAATTTACACATATGTATTAGTAAATTGTCTAAAAGTATTATTTATGCAGGGGTATAAATTAAATTTCAACAAATACTTTTTCAAAAACAGCTAACATTATCGCAACTATTTCAAACAACCAATCCAAACAATCAATAGAAATAGTCGATAAGAAACAACCAATGCAAATAACTAATAACCAACAACCAACGACTATTTGCCAAATAGGACCCATGTATTAGTCGAGCGGATATTCTTAGGGTGTGAAGAATGACATTTTGACCTCTTCACATAATTACAAGTGGAAAGAAATATGAAATTTGATTATTTAATTTCCAGCTCTATTAGTTTATAAATTAAAATACATAGAAATTTTTATTGGCTTAATATTTCCACGCAGGCATAAAAAGAGCTACTGTATCTATGCACAAATAAAATTTAGACATAACTTTTTTCTTGACAACATTTGTGTCTCATTATACATTAAAATAACATATTTTCTTTTCTTTTCTTTTTTTCCTAAAATGAAAAGAGTTGTATCACTATGCTTTTTCTCCTCTCAAGTCTTTCTTTAACATTAGTTCTTGAAAGCTGATTGTAAATCATGCATTATACCAAGAAGTCAAGAAAGCCATACCATGACATGAGCAAATTAATCCATTAATGGACCATAATTCCACAAAGTGATCAAGACATCCTTTTAAAATATCCTCAAATAATCGACTACTTTCTTTCCATTTTCTTTCCGGTGGGATAAGGTCAAATAATAGAGTAATTAATTAAAGAAAATCACTAATTAATAACTACTTCAAATGCTTAATCACTCCAATTAAAGTCCTAGCAAATAAGCAATAGAAATCACCTCAGAAAACACGAGGTTTTGTAAATGTCTTAGTCTAGGTAAAAGTCAACACTCTTCAATTTGGAGAAGTACTTTCAAAACCCATCTCACCTTGCTTAAAAGTGTCCGTTGAATTATTGAGGATGAAAAAAAGATCATATTTTGGAAGGACAATTTTGACAGCTCCCTCAACAATTGATCGATGACATGAGGTTTTCTTTTTTAAAATTAGTGCGGCATACGTCTTAAGGTGGATCGAAGGATGCAAATTGTGATGAATCTCTCAACATTGTTGTAGAGATAAAAACATTTAGGGATGATCTTCTAGAAGCATTCATAGTGGAATACACTCATATTATTATTGAAGGAGATAATCTTGTGGTCTTCAGGTGCATCTAGGGTAACTTCGCAATTTAGTGGCAAATCAGGCAACTGATACAAGATATCAGAAAAATTATATTTCTTTTTCAAGAAATTAAAATAGCTCACTTTCCAAGAAGCAAATGGTGCAACTAATTGACATTTAAAAATCAGTTATAGCCGCCAACTATTAAGAGATGATCAGACTACAGTATGTTTGGATTGAGATTATTGCAGGAGAAAGGAGGGGAAAGATATTAAATATCCTCCTCTACCCTAGTTTGAAATAATAAATAGGAGGGAAGGGGAAGAAAACTATTTACCTCTATTCCCCTCCATTGACCCATTTTTTATTAACCCCCCCCCCCCCTCAATATAAGAGTTAACGGAGGGGAAGAGAACTTTTTATGCCTTAAAGAAAAGAAAATAACTTTATTAATCCAGTAACTACTTCATTTTTCTCCGCTCCCCCTCCCCCTCCTTCCCTCCATTTTCTAATCTAAGCACAACAATTAACCATTCTTACCCCTTATTTTCCTCCACTTATAATCTAATTAAAAAATATAAATAGGGCCCCTTCCTTCCCCTCCCCTTCTCTCGCCTTCAATTCCCTCCCCTCTAATACCCTTATCTCCCCCTCTAATAACCAAACAGACTATACATAAAAAAAAAAAATCAGGGAAGTTTAATAATATTGTATATCAAAAAGTTAGAGGTACCCTGATTTTTGAAGAAACAATTTTTTGGTACCCCAACTTTTCAAAACTAATTTTTGGGTACCCTTATTTTTAGGATTAGAAATTACTAGGTGAAGTTTCGGCAAAACTCCGATTGATTATGTAAACTGACCGAAATACCCCTCATTTTTTTACAAAGATTGACTATAATGTCCTTTTAGTTCCCTTAAGGTTTATGCTTTGTTCGTCTCTGCTCACTCTCATCACTCCTCTAAAACCCTAAATTTCATCCTTACACCATTCTGAACAAAACCCATTCGATTATTGAAATTTAACTAGAGAAGAATTAAAGTTATGTCGCCATTCTGAACAAAACCCATTCCCAAAGCAGAATCAACAGGTGCTTAGGTACAAATATGTAGAACAAACAAACGAAGAACATGACGAGCTGATGATCGATTGCCGATCAGATCTTGATTCTTAATCGCATCAATTCTGAGCTTTATTGCGAGCCCTCAGGGTATACCCACCTGAAGCAATTTCTGTCAGATCGATATGAGAAAAAGAAATGCGATGTTAACTGGAGAGTGGAGACAGTTTGGGGTTCATTGAAATACTGAACTATTAAACTTCAAGCTGTGGTTAATCCTTGTATTGGGAGGAAATATCTCATACTCAGTGAAAGCAATGGTGTCCATGGCTAAAGAACACAAAAGAAGAAGAAACGAAGAAGAAATGAAGAAGAAGACTGAAGAACAAAGAGAGAAGGAAGAAGAAGAAGACTGAAGAACACAAGAAAAAGAAAAGAATGGAGTGTGGGGGGGGGGGGGGGAGCTATTAACGACCTTTTTTTGTTCTTCTAACAAACAAAGGACATTTTCGTCTAAAATAAACCTTAATCAATTTTCCGCCTTGACTCACCGATGAATTCATATCATTGACTAGAAATTCACCTATTTATTACTAATCCTAAAAGTGAGGGTACCTCAAAATTAGTTTTGAAAAGTTGGGATACCCGAAATGTTAAAAAACATTTCATCAAAAGTTAGGGTACCTCTAAGTAATTTTTTGATTGTATATCCTAACAGAGAGAACATATTTCTTATGAGAAAAACTCATCGATCAACCTTTTTATCCACTTACCTATATTTAAAAATTGTAAAAATGAGAAAATTAGCATACTTATTAACATGGCAGCTGGTTCTCAGAAACTACCAAGTACATTTGTTTAGCTTTGGCGCTTAATGTATAACATGATTTCAGCTAATAATCTGACTAATCAAAACAAAAGCTACTATCTTCAAATGTCAATTTTACTTTTTATTATATATTATTCATTAATTCCGAGAGATGATCAGAAAATGCGTGGGACTCAAGGATCGAATTTTGTGGTCAAGTTATTTGTAGTAATTGTTTTTTTTTTCTTTCACGTAATTACCTAGTATTGTCAACGCAAGAATGCTTCCAATATAAGAATGTCAATTAAGTTGAATTTCTTTCTATTATGCTAATATATATGATGTTAGTTGACCCACATATATTATAACATCCTGCATTGGATCATTTTTCTTAGAACCCATAATTCGACATATCTGCATGCAGTGGTTCACTGGTTCATATAAGATTTACTTATAATTGGACAGCTCATAAAAAAATTATTTGAAACAATTCATTTACACTATTAGTCTGTTCAGCATAATATAATGTTCTAATAATTATCTGTGCCATTCTGAAATACTCCCTCATTTCTAAATTATGAGTCAAACCTTCAATTTACAAAATTAAGAAAATGGATTTAAATTCTTAATTTGACATTACTCTTTATATTTTATCCTGGCACTATAACAAATTAAATAAAAATAAAAAATTACTTGGAGGTACCCTAATATTTGGGGAAACTATTTTTCGGTATCCAACTTTTCAAAACTCATTTTTAGGTACCCTTACTTTTTGGGTTAGTAATTACTTGATGTTTTTCCGACCATCAATTTTATTAAGTGACCGAAATACCCTTATTCTTCTTCTTTAAGGATATTTCTTAAAAAATGGAAGAACAAGGGTATTTCGGTCACTTAACTAAATTGATGACTGAAAAAGAACCTAATAATTTTTAACCCAAAAAGTAAGGATACCTCAAAATGAGTTATGAAAAGTTGGGGTACCTGAAAAACATTTCAACTAAAGTTAGGGTACCTCCGAGTAATTTTTTGAAATAAAAATGTTAGAACATTGTTTTATTAGGTATAGGACAACAAAGATTATAAAACATTGAATACGCGACAGATAAATTGAAAATAAGGAGTATTTGAAGTTGAAAATGAAGAAATGTGTACTCCTAGAACTCTAGAAGCCAATCTAAAAATGTAGAGAAAATAGGTGTACACAATTTTAATATAAGAGGTGTACACATTTTTAATATATATTCCCTTCTTCCCATTTTAATTGTCACTCTAGACATAATTTCAAAAACCAAGAAAACTTCCATCTACGTTAATTTAGCTTATTGGAAATGTAGAAAACTTGAATAAAATGGTGAATAAAAAAGGAAAAAGGTGAATAAAAAAATAGAAGAAAAAGATGTAATTAATAAGTTTAATTTGATAAATTAGTAATTAATATGTCATTAGAATTATAAAGTGACAGATATTATGGGAAAAAAGAAAGTTAGTTAAAGTGACAGATAATATGGGAAGGAGGGAGTATACACCCAATGTTCTTTTCCCACGCCAACCGCGCCGACAAATAATTTTGAAAAATCCCACTTATTTATTGGAATAATAATCTATCTTGTCCAAAACTGAAACGCAAATACTAGTCCGTACTAATTAAGGTGAGTATTAGGATTAGTGTAGGGTTAGCTTAACTGTATCATTATCCACTTGGAAGTACCGGTCGATCTGTGTACTTTGCTTGCTTTACCATCTCTTGTTTTAATTTGCACTAATTAAACGAAAAGCTAAGCCCAATTAATATTTTTATTTATTTCTGATTGTCCCTCCGACAATGTTGCTATCATGCATTATAGGTTTTGCTACATCATTATCTCTATATTATTATTATTCTTTTTGTGTCTATTTTACTTGCTATTTTTGTAAATTTTTGTTTTTTTAAATATCTAGCTAGTTACATTTATAGAAGAAATCTCAATCAAATGAACAGAAGTTGTCGGTACGTATATTTTTTTTTGCTGGTGTGGTAAATTGAAAAACGTTTCATGATCAAGTCTTAAAATGTTTATTTAGCTATGTATATATTTGTTCTTATTTATATAATACTAGTGGAATGGCCTGTGCTATGCACGGCCTATTTTACAATATGTTTTGGCTTGAGCTTGAGTATGTGAACTTATATATACAGTTATATAGTTATACACTACCCTTTTTGAAAATTGAAGTTCTGAAACAACAAGCATTTGTCTACTTAACAAATTGAACAAATTGACAACAATCATTTCTATTTTCGGTTTGTATTCTTGTGGTCCAAAAAAAAAATTAAAATTATATTATAGTGGTATCAAATTCAACTCCGAATGCTTTTTATTTTTTTCATTCCTACCTCATATTATTTTTATTTTTTTCGTCCCTGCCCTCAGAAAGGTAATGAAATGTAGTTACTAAAACAATTTTTAAATTACTTTTTTGAGACTCTGAGCAATTATTATGATTTTTTAAAAAGAATAAAAGTGAAAAAATCGTAAGAAATCGAAAAAAATTTAAAAAATTAGGAGAAATGATGTAAGTTCATTAAAAATCATGGTACAGTGTTATACTAAGTTTTAAATCAAATACAATACAAAAACTATGATATTTAAGGTATACTCATGATGATGTCTCACTACAATCTAATTTTATTTTTTTGGACCACCATATTGCAAATTAATGGTAGAGATTATTACTTTCCAATTCGTAAAAGTCGGGATTATTAGAATCCGATTTTCCTAAATTATTTGTATAACTTTACCAATTTGTTAGGCTTATTTGTAAAATAAAATTTTAAATTATCATATAAGTTATAGTTTAAAATATTAGTTAGGCCAACTCAAAATTGCTAACATCCACTTTTACGACACATTTCGTCCTTGCTCCTGTACTTGACATCAGCTTTTTATGATTGCTCTACTACTCTCCTTGGATTAATTCCAGAAAGTTCATAAATTTCCCATCTTTCAAATAACCTCTCCCACTCCCTCTTGATCCATAGAAGGAATCCATGCATGTTAACCCTTAACTGAACAGCTCCAACCACACGCTGCCCATCAGCACAGTGCATTCAAAAGAAAAAAAAGGGGTTGAAATTTTTGTCTTTAACATTTGATTTGTTTCAAAGTTCATTGATGATTTTTACTTGCAATTGCTGCAATTCGGGGGAATTTCAAACTTTTACTTCTATGTATATCAATTTTGTTTGCTTTCACCTGTTCCCATCTTACCTTTGGTTGGTTCAGAACTTGATAATGATGCTTAGTTTGAGTTGTTGATGATTGTTTGGATTTGGGGATATCTAGATTCGACAAATTTAAAATTTGGAGTTTTGATTCATTTTTTCAATTTTCTTGGTAATTGATTGATGTACATGTGTGTGTGTGGGTGGGTAAATTTCTTCAATAAGAAAACATTTAAAGAAGGGAGGAAGATGACCTTGAGATAATGTTCTGGAAGGCTGAGTGTATACACCCAAAAAGTGTCTCGTAATTATTGTAATTATTTTTATTTTATCTTTATTTTATTTTAGAAAAAATGTCAAGGAAAGTGAAATGCAAAAAGAAAAAAAAAATAATAAACCCAAACAACAAAAAAATCAGCCCAAAACCATTTATGCACGCGGCCCAAGGCGCAGAAACGGTCCCGGGTCAGGCGGATCCGACCCCCTTACCGCCAGGTATCTAGGGCGGGTTCTGCCCGACCCAGGGCGCCTCCGCTTGCCTAGGGTTACGTGCCATGCGCAGCCGGACTCGCCAGAAGGCCCGATACTTGGCGGTATTAGGTCATTTTCCTCCCCTCTTTTTTTTGACCTAAATTCCCCACCTTAATTTCTCCTATAAAAACCCCACCTATCTCCACTTCATTTCTACACCGAAATCACCCTGACGTATTGACACTTGGTGATTTCATCTTCTCTTCTCCACCCTTTATTTCTCTCATCTTGCATACACTTAATTGGCATTTTTGTTTTCTCCTCTATCCCTTACTTATTCATATTATATTGTAACTTGAGTTAATCCTAAACTCGACCTAAATAATATGGATTGTTCGTGAATAAAGGTACGCTTGTATTCAATTATTTTATTTCTTGTATTCATTTTTCGCTTTATTATCGTATTTGTATGAAACTAAATAACACTAATTACGCTAATTAATACTCCATTCTACTCTCTTCTTCTCTCCTCTTCTTCTTCCTTTTTATTTAACCGGTTTAGTAAAGTCCGTTCGTTGAACGGGCGGATTCGAGAATTTTTATTCTCGAATTCGTAACCTTACCCCCGGATCCGAATCTCATGGTTCGTGGGTTATGGAGTCTTGTTTCTTGAGTTTATTAATTCTCGCTCAAAAATTAATTGGCGACTCTTCTTCCTTTTTTTCCCTTTTTTTTTTAATTTCTTCTCGCTTTTATTTCTTTTCCCTTCGTATTTTATTTTCTGTTTCGGAAAGCTTTTTTTAAAAAAAGATTTTATTTTCATTTTTTTTCCTCTGTCTCGGAAACAGATCCCGAGGCCGGGACAAGCGGAATACCTGGCGGTATTCCGGCCAGTCCCGCGCCTCGGATCTAATTTCCAGGCCCGGGACCCTTTTTTCGGGGTTACTGGCTCACAATACCTGCAGGTATTGCTACAGTAAATCATCCCGAGCCCAGTCCCGGGGCTCTCTGTTTTTTCTCTTTTTTTTCATTTCTTTTTTTTTTCTTTTATTTTCTGTTTACTTTCTGAATAAATAAAATTCTCAAACTTTAATAAAATCTAAAAAAAGGAAGTTTACTTGAGTTTTAGTTTTAATTTATTTTAAACGGAAATTCAAGCGAATATTCTAAAAGAAAAGAAACCCCTTTCGACTCGCCGTTTACCGCGAGGGACACCGACGGGGATTTTCCCGGGTCCCACACTGAGGTAAACATGCACCGCAGTGAGAATGAAGACAACTACTGTAATTAGAAAGAAGAAGTGGCAACTAAGCATACAACCAAGCTATAGAGTACACAACAACAACTGTTCACGCCTTTTGCTTTAGAGTACATGAAATAGTTGAGAATTAAGTGCCAACATATGAGATGAATGCAAAGGGTAAAGAAAAAGCTCTTATGATCTGTATTTTTTTTTTTACGTGCAATCCTTTTAGGAATATGTAGCTAGTATTGATTCATCAATATTTTTCTTAATTGTGCTTGTTAGATTACGACCTTACTCTTTTGTGCGATTGGTAAAATGCAAACATAGTGTGATATGGTGAAATTGTGAAATTGTGAAAAGTGTGGTGAGATGTAGAATGATATGATAAAATTTGTGAAAAGTATGGTAGATGTGGTAGGTGAGGAGAAAAAATATGAAAAATAAGGGAGAAAAATTAGGAGATAGAAAAACAAGAAGATATGTTAATATTAATTGTGGTGTGGTGTGGTATGGTATGGTGAACTGTGGAAGAATATTGAGTTATATAATAAGTCGTGACACCGCGCTGCATAAAATAATAAGTCCCATGTTTTTTATGTACGTACATGTCTCTAGGATGCTGAAAGTCTCATGCGATTGATAGAATTTATGCATTTATTTATTTTGTTGTGGTTCTTTTGACATAAGCTCTTTTTTTTAAAAAAAAAATCTATAAATTTGATAATATTGAAAAAAAATTGTTTGAGTGTTTTCCACGATGATAGCATAGGTCAACTCTGTAATGGTCCCCCTCCCAAAAAAAAAAAAAAACTTACTAATTACCCACCAAGACAAATTACACGGCTAATTAAGGATAATTCAATATAAAAATAAACAATACTGTAAACCTAGATGAACATCATGTTAGGACAACTGGTTCCAGAAAAGAGGAATCGAGAAGAATGTTGAGAAAATTATATTTTAATTGGATTATAGAATTTAGTTGGAATTTAATGATATTGTGTTAATGATTCTAGTAGGGGATGAATTAAGGCAGCCACGATGCATGGGCATGCACATGTACGCTCCATTAATTAATTCACCAAACGTCCCTAACAAATGCTACTACCACTATTTGATTATCCTGTATCATACTCTGTATTACACCTTATTAATTACTTAATTAATTAAATATTTAGTTCTTTTGACAAAAATATAAAAAAACATATCATGTATACATATGCTTGTGTATGAAGATTAATGAGCTTGTCTTAGACAGGATATTGAAATGGGAGTATAGGACTATATTACTATTAGAATATATTAGTTTGTTTCTTATTTCTAATTAGTTAATTTAGTTAGTCTTCTTTTTTTTTTTTTTTTTTTGTTTTCTTGTTATCAGAGGCTATATATATACCTTTCTTTTACTCATTGTATTCATTCAGTTCAATACATACAAATTCAATCTCAATTCTAAACACTCTTGTTGATATGGCTATCTCTTTTCTTCTCAATTTCTTCTGGTTCAACTAACATGGTATTAGAGCTGAAGAGTTCAATCTGTTCCGAGTTCAATCTTGCTTGATCAAAGGCAGAATAACCGGGTTCTGTTTCTTCAACTTTTTAAGTTTCTTTCTGCCATAGCTAAATAGCTGCTGCACCTGTAGATAATTTAGGCCTTTATGCTGGAAATTCAAACGATCCCAATCACATTCTTTACCTTCATCCTTCAGATAATCCTAACAATGTTTTAGTTAGTGATTTGCTTAACGGAGATAACTATGGCCATTGGAGAAAAGCCATAGAAATAGCTTTGATTGCTAAGAATAAATTAGGTTTTGTTCTTGGGACGCATACTAAACCTACCAATAATTAGTATATACCTCAATGGGAGAGATGGGATAAAATGGTTCAATCTTGGTTAATGAATGTTGTGGTTCATGACATTGCTCAGAGTATTCTTTTTCTGCAAATTCAAGAGATGTTTGGGTTCAATTAGAACAAAGGTTTGGGGAAGTCGATGGAACAAAGATTTTTCGTATTCAAAGAGAATTGATGACTATATCTCAAGGAAGTTCATCTGTCATTGACTATTTGACCAAAATCAAGAAGTTGTGGGATGATTACAATTGCTTGATTACTATTCCTAGTTGCAGTTGTGGTTTGGAGTGTCAAAGCCTACAAACTGCACAGAAGTTGATCAGTGACCAACAACTTATGCAGTTTTTGGTTGGTCTGGATGAAAGTTATCGGGTAACCAGAGGTAACATTCTTATGTTGAAACCTTTACCTAAGATTGATAAGGTGTATCAGATGGTGTTGCAAGAAGAGAAGCAGAGGTCCTTATGTGGAACTCAGTTTAATCCTGCTTCAACAGCTTTTAATTCTCAAGTTCCAAAATTTGCTTTTGCATTTCAGCATAATAATTTCAGACAATCTAACCCTAGGCCTTATCAACCTTCTTACAATTAATAATCAGTATTCCAATTCTAATTCTAATGCAAATCAGAGAAGTTCATCTCAGTCGTTCGATCAATCTTTTCCCACTAAGAATGATCCTAGTAGACTTCAAGGATCTCAAGATAGAAAGTTCAACATGTTTTGCGATTATTGCAAAACTTATGGGCATACCATTCAAAGGTGCTTCAAGATTCACGGTTATCCTCATGGACACAAGAATTACAAGGTTAATAAATAGGTTTGTTCATCGGTCCCGGACTGGATCGAAAGGATCGAGGACCGAATTAGAGGACTTAGCTGGACCGAGGACTGGATCGAAAGAAGTTCGGTCCGGGACTGGACCAACCAAACTTTGTTAGGTCCAGTCCGGAATGGACTATACATAAAGAAACCCTATAATTTTAGAAACTTTGGTCCATCAGTTCGGTCCATGGGCTGGACCGAGGATCGAACATAAAAATTTCTTTGACTGAGGATTGGACCGAACTTCCCTCCCTCGGTCCATTCGGTCCAATCCGATCCAGTCCCTTTTTCGGTCTGGACTGGACTATGAACATCCCTACTAATAAAGTTGCAGCGATGGCACAACCTGAAATAGAAGAGCTTGCTACATCTGGAAACAACTCTGGTGTTGTTCCTGCTTCTGTTTTGACTGTTGATCAATACGAGCAGGTGATGCAGATGATTCAACAATATCAATCATCTCAGAATTAGAATTTTGATGAACAAAGAGCAGCTGGCTTCTTTGCTGGAACCAGTTTTGCAGGTAACTCTTATCAAGTTCATCAAAATAAAATTAGTAATACTTGGATAATTGACAATGGTACTTCTAATCATGTTACTTCTGATATTTCTCTTTTATATGATATTAAACGTCTTGAAAAACCTTATTTCATTGTTATTCCTAATGGAAAGAAATCCATAATAGAGTATGTTGGTTCTTTAATGCTTAGGCCATGTTTAAAACTTACAGACATATTATATTTCCTAATTTTCAGTTCAATCTATTATCTGTTCATAAGCTTGTTGAAAACTTCAAGCTTGTGTTGTTTTCTTTCCAAATAAATGTGTTCTTCAGGACCACAACACAGGCAGAGCTCTCCACCTTGGTGATGAAAAGAGAGGTTTATACTTCCTGAAACAAGATGCTGAACAAAAGAAGTTTGTTTCCCTCAAGAATAGCAAGGCAGTAGCTTGTCTATCAAAGTCTGAAACCTGACATTTTAGACTTGGTCATTTACCTTTTGATCAAATTAAACATACTGGTGTAATAGATTCTTGTATTGAGCATACGAATTTGTCAAATTTGTCCAATGATAAAATTTCACAGAAAATCTTTTCCTATCAGTACGACTAAATCTTTGCATTGTTTTGACTTGTTACATGTTGATATTTGGGGCCCTTGTCCTTATCAAACACATGATAAAGCTACTTATTTCTTTATCTATTGTGGATGATAATTCTAGATGTACCTGGGTTCATTTAATGATTAATAAAAGTGATGTTATGTCCTTGTTAAAAAGTTTTGTTATATTTGTTGAAAAACAATTTAATGCCTCTGTTAAGCATATTCATACTGACAATGGACTGGAGTTCAAAGATCAAAATGGACTGGAGTTCAAAGATCAAATTGCTCTTGAGTTTTATGCAGAAAAGGGAATATTACACCAAACAACTTGCGTTGATACTGCACAGTAATATGACATTGTGGAGAGAAAACATCAGCATATTTTGCAAGTGGTTAGAGCTTTGATGTTTTCCAAGTTGCCTAACAAGTATTGGGGTGAAGCTTTGTTAACAGCTGTTTACTTGATTAATAGAATCTCTTCTGTTTTGTTGCATAACAAAAGTCCTTATGAAATTCTTTACTCCTCCAAACCTTGCTATGATCATTTAAGATCTTTTGGGTGTTTAGCTTATGCTGCCACATTAAAGAGAAACACAAATAAATTGCATCCGAGGGCTCACTCTTGCATATTCATTGGTTATCCTGTTGATAAAAAGGCTTACAAACTTCTTGATCTTGTTACCAAACAAATTTTTCACTCTAGAGATGTTACTTTTCATGAAGATATTTATCCTTTTCATGATTTGCCAGATAAATATGATATTCCATTGCCTGTTATTACAGATTACATATCTGACACCAATAATTTTGGAGAAACTAATTATGATTTCTTTCCTCAAAATCTTGATGATCACACTTCTACTGATATTAATAGTATGCAACATACTGATATTTCAACTGAGCCTACTAATGTCTCGATAGACCTCCTATCTCTTCACAAGAATCACATGAATATGTTGAAGTTCAGCAGACACTGCAACAAACAGAGATGTTGAAGTTCAGCAGACAGTGCAACAAACAGAGATTGCTAATTCTTCTATGAATAATATTGTCTCAAGGAGATCTGCTAGAGTTTCTAAGAAACCACAGTACCTAGTTGATTACCATTGTACCTTAGCTAATACTAATCTCCTGTTAAGAAATTATCATGCTTTTCAGGTTGCTTTAAAAGAGTATCAAGAACCAAAATCCTGTGAACAAGCAACTAAAGATCCGAATTGGGTTCAAGTTATGAAAAAGGAGATTGATGCTCTAATGAAAACCAACACATGGGAAGCAGTTGATTTATCTGTTGGGAAGAAAGCCATCAGTAGCAAGTGGGTATAGAAAGTTAAACTCAAGGCTGATGGATCTCTTGAAAGGTTCAAAGCGAGATTGGTAATCAGAGGTTTCACTCAGCAATATGGGGTAGATTATCAAGAAATTTTTTCTCCGGTTGTTAAAATGACAACCATTAGGAGTATTATTGCTTTAACAACTTCTAAAGAATGACCTTTATTTCAGCTAGATGTTAATAACGCTTTTCTTGATGGTGATTTAGATGAAGAAGTTTACATGGAGATGCCTAAAGGTATCCCAAATCCAAGCAATAAGGTTTGCAGACTTAAAAAGTCTTTATATGGATGGTCTTAAGCAAGCCAATAGAAAATGGTTTTTGCAAGCTTAGTAACACCTTAATTTCTTTAGGAAATCAACAATCCAAGAATGATTATTCTCTGTTAATTAATAAATCGTCTACTGACATTACTATAATTACACTGTATGTAGATGATATTCTCATTATAGGGTCTAATCAAACAGAAATTCAACATGTCAAACAACATCTTGACAATCTATTTGGCATCAAGGATCTTGGCAAGTTGAACTATTTTCTAGGATTTGAAGTTTCTTATCTGCCTGAAGGGATGGTTTTATCTCAGCAGAAGTTTACTAAGGAACTTCTAAGTGACTGTGGAAATTTACATCCAGCTCCAACTATCACTCCTTTACCTGTTAATCTAAAATTAGACCCTTATGATGGAGACTTACTGACTGATCCTCTTATTTACAAGTCATTAGTTGGAAAGATCAATTTTCTTACAAACACAAGACCTGATCTCAGCTACACTGCACATGCCCTCAACCAATTTATGCAGCAGCCGAGGACAAGTCATTTAAAGGCTCTCCAACACACTGTTCGGTATATCAGACATGCATCATGGCTTGGGATTTTACTTAAAGGGTCTAATAACATCAGTATTAAGGCATTTTCAGATTCAGGATGGGGCGCTTGTGCATTCACTTGTCGGTCTGTCACAAGTTATTTAATTTTGTTTGGTGATTCTCCTATAAGCTGGAAAAGCAAGAAGCAAAGCACAGTGTCCAAATCATCCTCTAAAGCTGAATATCAAGCACTTTCTCAAACTGCTGCAGAAATAACCTGGACAGTCACATTGTTGGAAGAATTAGGAGTAAAATCCTTGACGCCTGTTACCTTGTTCTATGATAACCAATCCGCTATTCACATAAGCAAAAATTCGGGTTTTCACGAACGAACCAAACATATAGACATGATTGTCACTTTACAAGTTGGGAAAAAGTTCTTGAAGGCTTGTTACAACTTACTCATCTTCCTACGCAAGAACAACTGGCTGATGTTTTAACCAAGATATTACCCTCTTCACATCATAATTATATGTTAACCAAACTTGGGATGGTTTCTCAACCCTCCAGGCTTGGGGGGGGGGGTGTTGGAATATATTAGTTTGTTTGTTATTTCTAATTAGTTAAGTTAATTAGTCTTCTTTTCTTTTCTTTGTTTTCTTGTTATCAGAGGCTCTATATATATACCTCTCCTGTATTCATTGTATTCATTCAATTCAATACATACAAATTCAATCTCAATTCTAAACACTCTCAATGATATGGCTATCTCTTTTCTTCTCAATTTCTTCCGGTTCAGCTAACAATTACAGAGTACATAAAAAAGATATCTAAGAACAATGTATATACTACTAAAAATATGTATATTACCAACCATTTTTTCAACCAATTTAAAATGATTGGAAAAACCAACTATTTTAGCAACCATTTCATATTACAACTATTTTTCAAAAATTTTAGTGCAAAAAAGGGTTGGAAATTCCAACCACTTTTGCTAAAATTGGTTGAAAATTTTTCCTACCATCATTTTTCCTACTATTTGAAATTGATTGGAAATACGGTTGGTAACAAACAAATTGGGACAAAGGAGTTGGTTAAATTGACAAACATTTTGGGACGAAGATAGTAGTTTGTTGATGGCTTATAATTATGAAAGAGAAGCAACGCAAAATAAAAATTGAAAAAAATAAATTAAAAGAGAAACTTTATTTATATTTTTCCAGTCATTAGTTTGATAAAATAGTTTGGTAAAATCTAGAATGGTTAAATGACAAAGTACAACTATAATCGCCACTACATCTAAGGAAATAGATGGACGGACTAGTAAAATTAGTATGAATCACCTTTGACTATTTTTGCTTGTAATCCTCAACATTGACCACTGTTTTTTTGTCAATATATTTTTGAAAAATAATTGTTAGACTCTATTTATACAAAAACATTTTCTTAACTAATAATCTAATATTTATAGTCTCTTACTCTCTTATAATAAATCCTTAAATATATATGTTGAGAGAATTTTAGTCAAAGTTTTTAGAAAGTGATTTTGTAAAGCCCATGTCACCTTAGCAAAAATCTTTGGGAACTAAGAGACTAGTAAATCTTACAGGGCAACAAACAAATAGATTAAGCACTGTTCTTTTATGCGGTATCGCAAGTCATCGCACTGCACCTTACCGCAACTTACCACAATTCACCATAATCTACCACACCTTTCCATTTACCTTTTTTAATAAAATTCCATAAATTCAAATAATTACTTTCCATTTCAACAACCATTTATTATTTTCACCGCAACTTACTGCAATCCACCACAACTCACCGCAAATTACGCAAATGTTAGAGAAAAGTGAGTAGCAAGGTAACAGCGGAAGCGAATAATAGAATCGAAAACGAGATGACGGATATTACGACAAAATTTAGGAACGAAAAATAAGCGATAAAATCAAACACCAGAATTACGTGGGAAACCGAAGAACTCGGAGAAAAACCCACGGACGGCAGCAACCAGAAAATAATCCACTATGAGAAAGGAGGAGTACAACCTGATCACTATCACAGGGTGTGATGCGATCCACAAAGAAGATTACAATAACAATTTCTCAACACTCAACTCACAATATCTCAGGATACACTGGCGAAAATATTGGTGAGACCCCTTTCTCTCTCAATATTTTCTCTCTCTCTAGCTCTTTGTGTTTACCGATGTGTTTTTGGTGGAGAAACATGCACCCTATTTATAGGGAGAACTCCCTATAACCTAACTTGACTCCCACTCTAAATAGATTTAGAATCTAATACAATAGGAAACCCAATAAGGAAACCTAAATAATATCTTAATACAATTAGGAAACAAATAATTGTGAGATCAAGAGATTTGGTGATTTTAGGACACTTTCCTAACAGCAAATTTACCGCATAAAAAGAACGGAGCCTTTATTCAACATCAAACAAATGTCACCAACTACGATATGCTTTGATTCAAGATATAACTTATACATAAACGCTGCTTGTTTACTAGTGACCTTCATCATGCATGGTTCTCATGCTATAGTTCTTCTAATAGCATGGCTTTCTTCCCAATAACTTGTATCAAAGCAAAGAAAGGTTATTTTAATTAAAGGAAAATAACGAAAGAAAACACATGAAAACAATGCATACACAAATTAAATTAGGATATTTTTTTTTTTTGACGTAATGAAGTTAAAGAAGAAGGAAATTATGGGATGAGTATCCCTAAAGAAGGGGCGATGCCAACATAGATTAGCTCACCTAAATCACAAATTCCTCTTTTAACTTTCCAAGTGGCCATTTAGTACCTGGACGGCTGGACCACAAGAATACCCATTAACAAGAAGAATACACACATATGTACGCTACTAGAATTAAATTTTGGTGGAAGTAAAAAAAAAAAACTATAATATAAGAATTATGGGTTATTATATATATTTTTATCCCAATTTATATGTAGAATTTATTGCAGTTTATATATATATATATATGGAAAGAAATGAAGTTGCGGCGAAGAAAATACAAGTCAACTAATCAAAAATGTTACGTAGGAATGTAGGATGTTGATTTGAAAAGAGTTGGTCAATTAATGGGGAAGAATAAGATGCAAGTTGGTGGATTAATATCTTGTAATTCTATTGGTAGGTCACTTGGTGGATAAGATATGAGATCCATCAATATCATAAACCAACGTTCCTTTTTCTCACTCTCTCTCTAAAATTGAGTTATTAGATAATCATCAGATAATTAATAAGTAAGAAATTGCTCAGGAATTATGGGTTTGTGGATTGGGTTCGGCCTTGAATTATGGAGTAAGCTCAACGATGACCAAACATAAATATCAAGGATGACTCGGGAAAATAAAGAAATAAAAAAATACAATTAAAATCAATGTATATTTTCCTAATTATTATCACTTATAAAAACATAATGCACATATTTCTACACATTAGAAACGATTACATTTTTTGCAGTCCGTGTTGTTTCTCCATTTTGAGAGTAGTTCTATATATTCATTTTGCTTTGCACTACCCTCGTTGAGATAATATAGTTCGTTTGTTCTTACTATTATACGATTGGTTGCGTGCGGTGTGGTGTGGTGAAAATTTGAAAATTTGAAAATTGTAGTGAGTTGAGGAAAGTTGTGGTGGAATGTGGAAGGTTGTGGTGGATTGTAAAATGTTGTAGTATAAATAATTGTAAGTGGGTTAGTAGATTGTGGTGGGTTGTGGTGGAATATAAAAAGTTGAAGTGCGGTGTGGAACTGCAACCAACTAGTCGCATAAAAGAACGAGAACTTATTAGTTTTGGTTTGCCATCATAATTTTAAAATGACTCGATGGAGTTGATCAAGGTTTTTTTCCTCCTCATCATCATACTAAGTGACATTATTATAACATAAGGAAATATTTAATGTTAAAGGGTAAAAGCACTAAAGCGTCATGGAAGTTGGAACCTTAGGTACACTATAACCTCACACATTATATGTAATATAAGCCAAGTGTTTTTCTTTGTTCAAATATATATATATATATATATATATATATATATAATTATTATTATTATTATTATTATTGACACTATTTTTTTTGATAGTTATGATTAATTATCAACATCAAGGAACTTAACACTCATTAACTACGCTAACATATACAAATAATAACTTAACCAAATTAACATAATCCATTAGACATATCATATTATACTCTTTTTTTTATATAAATTTAAAAGTTATGGATATATGATACAAGTTATATTTGGTATTTTACTAATAGAACTCATGTATATAATTTTTAAATTGAACATATAATATTATAATTTTATATTAAGTCAGGACATTTAATTAATAAATATATTACCCCAAAACTCATTTTTCAGTTTCATAGTTATAATTGCACCAACAAAAATTATACTTAAAGCATGCGTGCTTAATTAAACTTATATTTAGAATAAGTTCAGAATTATGATACTTAAAAGGCGCGCTCATAAAAAATTCAAAGTAAATTCCCAAAAAAACGAAATAAGAAGTTCTATTCAAAATATAAGATCTCTGGAAAGAACAAGTCATAAGATTACAGAACAATGAGCTCTTAACTCAAGTGGTACATGTTGCACTGTGGTAACGGCCCATAGGTCCTGTGATCGATTCCTGGGAGCAGCCACAGGTACGTGTATTCCTGATTTTCCCCTTCTCCATGAGATGGTGGACCCAATGGACTTCCCCTAAAATAGGGGGCCCAGTGGGTAGCCCGATTTACCATTGTAAAAAAAAAAAAAAGGTCATAAGATTACATTAATCAGTTGTTGTTCCATTATTTCTCCATTTTTTAAAAATATATAAATAAATAAATAAGATAAGTTTCAAGTATTGTTTGGGAAACTTGGTTGGACCAAACAAAAACTTTCAGATATAAATAATACACCCTAGGAAAATTGGATAAGCCAATTCACTACTAGGGGCAAAAAAATCTAGCAAGGCAAGGAGAGTAGTTGCTAAAAACTGTACAAAGCAAAACAAAGGGTACATGAAGGACCCTACAAACATAACCCAACCCAACCACCTTTTCAAATTTAATTAAAGCCTCTGCAAGCTGAAGTTGAGGGTCTCTGCTTAGCTTCCACATATGCACATCTTTGTTGCAATCAATTTGACTACACAGTTGGTTTGACAAACTTTGGTAAAGAGAAACAAAATCACTCTAATCATCTACCTTTCTTAACATAAGCAATCTTATATTCTTCCATGATAAAGTAGGAATAAGGTTGTGTATATTTGAATATATTTAAACCTTACTAAAACCCTAAAAATGAGAGACATGTTGAGATTTATTCTGAGAGTTGCGGTGTTATGGAATAAGACCGTTTTTGAACCTTAAACAATGTAAACATTTTGGTTAAGTTGGTTTTTGCACATGTTGATTATTGTATAGCTGAGATTTTTGCATCACCGTAAGAAAGTTAAGGATTTTGGACCTAAAAGTATGACTCATGCTTAGGACGTACTAAAGAGCCATTGTTATGTTCATGATGTGGATAGTTGAAGGGCTTTCTCTCAACTTAGATTGTAATGTCGGTAGGAGAAGTACAAAGGCTCCTGCTAAGAGGTTTGAAAAGATTAGGATTCCCTTTAGGTGTTGGGGTATAGAAGACCTAGGAAGTCTGTATATGAGAGAAGTGATTAGCGTAGATTTGAAGCACCTAAACTTAGCAAGTGACATGGTACAAGATAAAGGACTTTGGCGTGCTAGGATTGAGGTAGTAAAGTAAGGGTTAATTGGTAGAGTTTCGTTTTTCACCTTGATTTGTTGTCCCGTAACTTTTATTTGGTCTTGTTGTCCTGGTACATTATTTACCTCTTCTACAATCTTGGGGAACACGCGAGTATGTATCTCTATATCTCTGCTCTCCCATCGTGTCTGGTCATTCTTTTGTTTTCCAAATCTTTTTTTTTCTTTTTTCAAATTATTTTTCATGGATCTATAAGAATTAGTGTCTCTATGATTATTTTTATATTATAAGGGGAAGATTGTCTACATTTAAATATGCCAAATGATGCTCTTTGCGTGTTTCGACAAATGTTCGTCGTTGTTGTTGTTGTATTGTAATTAATGGACACAGAAAAGCTCATCAAACCTCATTCACTTCTAATCCATGGAGTAGTGGATAGCGCGCAGATAGTTTTTACATCTTAGGTTAATCATAACCAATCTTTCTTAATTGCTAAATTTTAAGAGTACGGCTGTTGCATTCGACCTCTGCATACCTTGCCTTGTGACAGGATTCTGAAACATTAGTTTTGGTTTCTTTGTTCTTCTTTTTTATTCTTTTTTAGGAGCAACTGTGGTTATTTACTGTATGAATGAAGGTTGCAGGAATTTTTAACAGGTTAACTTCAATTCTTTTGTTTGTGTGTGTGTGTAACAACTAGCTAGAGAAAAGGAAAATAAACTAAATAGAGTTCAGCAGATAAAAAGGGATTGGAGGCTAGATTCCCATGGGGTTTGAAGCTGAAATGGCCAATAAGAGTAGGATTGCTTTAATTTCCTAAAGTTGGAAGTAAAATGTGTTTACTTACCCCTCTTCTCTCTATATATCCTTGTATCTTTCTCAGTGTGTCTGAATTCAGCTTTCCCCCCCTAAAATGAGTAAAAGAATGCCTTGCTTCCTTTCCACTCCTAGCATGGTGTCTCATCAATTATCAATTATCAATTCCATTTTCAATTTTATCATTATTGTAATCAAGTGAGAGTTTAAGGAGAGCTTTATGGGTGAAAACAAGTTAGGAATATATCCAAAGAGTAAGAATTACTTGAGACCGTTTTACATGAGGTTTCAATGCACTGGTTTTGATAGCGTAAAAAAAAAAAAAAAAAGTGTGTAGTTTAGGTTAGACATGTCTCACATATGAACTTAAGAGCATAATGCTTTAGTAATATGCAAAGTTGGAGGTTTATCTCATTATTAGCGTTCGCATTTTGGTGATCACAATTTTTTTATTAATTGTATTGTGGTTCTTTTGGAGGTTATTTATGTATCTACTTTCATGATTATGCTGTTGTTAAACCTTATACAATTAGTGACGGATTTAGATCTTTCTGATTAGGGGTAACCAATCTACTATTATATTCATCTGATATACAAAAAAATTCATAATTTTTATCACAAATTATACTGAATTATTATTATTTTTTTCGTGTTACTAGTGGTTGTGGACACCCTTGACTTAGCCCCTAGATCCACCGGTACGGTTATCCGTCCAACCTTTCCTGCAACCATATAAAGGGCGCTCAATATATATACATTAATACATATAATGTTTATGGTTGTAACAATGGAAAAGAATTATATGACATGTGATATAAACTTAGGTAAACAATTACCCAACCACGAGCATCATTTTTTTTCTATCTTTACCTCCCCTAGGGTAGTACGTAGGGTATAAAGGAATAAAGGATGAAGGCTAGTAAAGTGCTGGCTCAATTATTTGAAAGCCCTTAATTCATAGCTGCAGAACATTGCATTATCGTGCCTAACAATGTTTTTATTTTTTTTAATATAATGAAACACTACTAATGTGGTTGCGACTAGTGTTTTTTTTTTTTTTTTTCAAGCATCCCTAACTGTGCTGTTTGCAGTCATTGCTGGGGAATTGGATGAGACCATTTGGAAAGCCGCTAAGAGCAGGTAATAATAGTATTGTAAGGTTTGAGAAGATAGTAAGAAAATAATAGTCGATGGAGGTATTAATAAATTTAAAGCTAATATAACTAGTAATTTTATTGATAATGATAAAAGTAATGAAAAAATATAATAAAATATTTATATGCCGTATATTGAAATTATAAAGTGAGAAATATGATGTAAAATAGAAGCTTCAATTAGCATGATAAAAATTAAAGAATGGAATCAATACTAATTTCTCATTGACTGTAGTTTTCTTGAAAGTATTAGACACTATTCACTGAGACGCCACTCTTTAAATTTAGACGATAATTACCATACTTTGGGCTTAGTATTGGGCCCAAATTATGCAGAGTTTTTTTTCTGAATAATTTTTATGCACCATGATTTAGTATAAGGCTATCAAAAATTAATGCGAGTGATACACAATAATACAATATCTACCAGTAAAATATGGTAAATTATCGACCAACTTTGGTATGTAGTCCAATTTCCCTAAATTACAATAGTTTGCAGAAAAAGTTGGGTTCTCAAACCACAAGTAATGTGGGAACTGGGAAGCAACAGATTCAGCGCAAAATGAATGGGAACCCATGTTTAATGGGGCTGGGTTAAATTATTGTTTGGGCTTTTACTTGGGCTTAAAAATCCGCTACATCGTGGATTGATCCCCCACTCTTCAAAAGTAAGAAAGTCAAAAGTAGATCAGACAAAAATCCGGGTCTGGATAATTCCAAGTTCCGATAAAATCAGACATTCGATGAAAATTTAATGTACAATGCCAGTTTTTCCGCGTATTTTTCGGATTGAACCAATCATATAGGCATAAATTCGGGTCTAAATCAGGTTCAAGCTATAGAAATTTGAAAAAAAATTCTGTTAATTCTGTTTGAAGTTTCGGTCAAATCCATTCATGTCAAAATTCAGACGAAAAACTTATGACCATACCCAATTTTTTTTGTTCCCAGAGATCGGAGAAATCCAGATTATTGAGTCGGACAGATTTTTGCCAAACCTGTGAAAAAGGATGCCGCAAAACAAACACTGCCCATTGAAACTTGAAAGTCAATATGCACGGGATAAGTAATAATTGGATTATTTTCCATAGAAAGCCTAATGCTCTAATAGTACGAAAATTTTTGTGTAGTCCCGCGGGACCACAAATTGCTCATGTACTCCCGCTACACGTCAGCGATTGTCAGTTTTTTTTCTTTTTTTCCTAACCGCCTTTAATTACTTATATTATTGGCATCAATTAAGACTCAAGATGATATATGCAGCTTGTTGGTAACTTCATGATAATATCATACCAAGGTCAAGAGTTTGAATCCATAAACTTTATATATTTGTTATTTGCTTCATTAACTTTTTTTCCGGTAATATTTTTTTATTTTTTTCTCTTTGATTCATTTATTCTTTTTCTTTTTTACATTTATTTTTCTCAATTTACTTAATTTTTTCCCTCCACTTTTTTATTTTTGGTTGTCTCATTTAATTATCTTTTCCCTTTTTAGCACACTAATGAGACCCCTTTGCACATTAGTACGTACCCCTTTGCACACTAGTGCATACTCCTTTATAGACTTATTTGCTCATACACAGACTCTTTTGCACACTAACACGTAGAAACTCTTTTGTACACTAACACATACATCTTTACACAATAGCACAGACACATTTTTACACTAACACATACTCATTTGCACACTAACACGTACAAACTCCTATGTATACTAGCATAGATTCCTTTGTACAAGCAACACAAAGTCACTTGCATACTAGTACGAACACCTTTGCACACTAACAGAGACACCATTGGACACTAGCATATGCACATCAAGCACACTAAATTGTAAACATAAGCACACTAAAATAATGTATAAACACATTAAATTTACAACATATGCACACTAGAAACACTAAAGTAATTTTATAAGTACACTAAAGTAATACCATAGGCACATTAAATTTATAACATAAGGCATAAGCACACTAAACTCATACTATTGCACACTAAAAATAATATATATACACACCACATTCTTTTAGTATTTTATTTATTTTTCCATTCTTTTATTTACAGCATAAGACATAAGCACACTAAACTCATACTATTGCACACTAAAAATAATATATATACACACCACATTCTTTTAGTATTTTATTTATTTTTCCATTATTTTATTTATAATTGTCAATAATATTTTGTTTATAATTATGTAAATACAATACATAAACACTCCAAATAGTATACTATTATACATTATAGACAAGAATTTACCAAAAAAAACTATTAAATAATTTTTTAAAAAATAAAATGTATGTGAAAATGCCCAAGACAAAATATAATATCTAATAAAAAAAAGGGGGTAAATTAAACTTAATAGAATAGATAAAAATTTTAAAAGTTAACTCACAAGGAGTTGAACACCTGATCTCAAAGTTTTCAAGTCATGCTTCCAACCAGCTCACTAGTAAGGCCAACTATTATTCTTTTTTTCTATAGCTTTTAAAAATGAGGTGTGGACTGAACTCCACATCATTTTGGGCCGAATTCTACAGGCGGATTGGACTGGATTGACGGGAGTAATAGTGAGATGCGTACTCCCGCGGGAGTACGATATAAGGGCTGCTAATAGTATGGGACGATCATTGTGTTCACAACAAGATAACAAACTTTATGCAAACCGAATTACACCAATTTTCAACTTGAAATTCCCTGATAAGATACTCAATCAGAAGTCAGAACCAAAACAAATACAAGCTACAACAGTAGTAGCAACAATAGTTCCCTACACAAGAGTGCATGAAGAGGCTTACTCCAACGGACCGAAAAAGCATTTTAAAAACCCTAAACAAAACCGATTCGAAAACCAAAATAAAACACCCCTGCTTTTACCAAAATCTTAAGATCATAACCATAACCAGCAATCCTCTACAGTTTTCATCAAAAAGGGGGGCCGAATCAAACCCTAATAACTCAATCTCATGTCAAACCTTGAGAGCGTTACAAAGCTAATCTAGTAGTCAAAAGAAAAGAATGTGCCGATGCTGTGACACCCCTTCAAGACTTGAAGATCCATCTTAGCTGCCAAACCCAGGAGTAGGTGATCCCGAACGCGCAATACACAGAGATCAACATCAAGGGTAGAAAAGGAAACTTGTCGCCGAGGATGATAGGGTATAGAAACTGACCCCAAACTTCGACTGCCACGAGACCCAACAAGTATCCCTTCCCAATCCATCCAAGTTCAAGTCCTCCATCCTCATCTGATGTCGACCATTCATCCACATTCTTCTGTTGATTTGGGGACTTTGGAAAAGATACCTCGGAAAATAGGGAGGAAAACCCATACCACATGAGGAGACTATGCAGAAGCAGCAATGTCACTTTGATCGGGTACTCTTGTGCTTCGAACAGAAGAGGAAACAGGGAGTAGTACGAAACTGCATTCGTGGAGTGCAAGTAAAGTTGTTAGAAAGAATTTACCGATAATCATCAATGTTGTTCTTGATACCACTAGAGCGCTAAGCTCTTGATATTGTGTTATGCTGTATGAACTAAATACCATCTACATATAGGTCACACAAAGACTCCCAGCTCAGAAATTAGTTTAGCAACATTATGGATTGATATGGAAAGTGGTTAATGATGGATGAGGATTGAGGGAAACAAGAGTCATAACCTGTTGACAGCAACAAGTAATGTCTGGCATCAGCTACGCTGTCGAGGGCAACCATTGCAAGAGGGATTGTGAAGTGGAGTGATGCCTTCTCGTGGACATGCCACCCGAATAAAAACCCACATGTGTAAGCATAAGCTATCCATCTAATGATCTTCCTCGGCTCTGGATTCCTCCACGCTTTCAGAAGACAAGGAGACAGTGCAAGCAAGACCATCACAAAGGTCACCAACGGGGTGATCTGTTAATTTAAGCCAAAAGAATAATATCACTAAGTCACTCAGAATCATAGAACCGGGATAGAAGTTACTGAGAATCAGACTATTTGTTACCCTAAAGTCTACGATGTCATAGTAGTCAAAATTTAATCAGATAATAATAAAAGATGTACCCGAGGCAATAAGGCGAAGGGTGATGAGTCACCCACTAGCCCACCGGTGAATGAAGCTGTTGGTATTGGAATGTTGAAGCCCAGTCCTCTGAGTAAGAAAGCGAGTAGCTTATCTAGCATGATGTAGAAAACCCAAAAATTTGGAGCCCAATATGCATGGCATAGACCCCTGCCAAAAGGAAACATTCGATGGATGACTTGAAGCATCTGCAAAGTAGTAGCTGAAAATCAAATCACTTAGAAAGAAGTGATTTACTGCCAAAATTGTCATAATGTAGATTAAAAATACAAGTGCGCAAACAATTTGGATGCATCTGCCAACACATGCAGCAGCTGAATTTTTGCTCAAATAAGAACTTATAACTACCAAACTCATCATCAAGCACTTGACATGACCCAATTGTCTTAAGTTGGACTACGATGTAATTGTTTAATAACAGTTTGCAGAGAGTGACTTCTCATTAAATAAACTTCTCTGAATTACATAAGAATCATGATACGGTATCCCGAATGCCCTGAAAAACATAGGGGATGCATTCTGACTAATGTGGTCACAGAGTATCATGGCATTCAGAGATCAATCTTCAAAATTCTTTAAGTTCTTTAAGTTCTTCAAGAGGATATTTAGGATACCTGCATGGTCCGGAAAGGTGAAATGGTCAAAGCCTCTGAGGACCCTAAAAAAAGAAAAATATTATTATACCTGAACTTGATTTCAGGGGTATTTTCTAAGAAATTGTCCCATTGATCACTATGGCCTAGCATCACCCCAAAATGGTTGCAGGGTTCCATAAGGCCACTATAAGCTAATATAGTTTAGTACATAAGACTCATTTTTGGGGATTTTGGAATCATGTTTTAATTCGACAAGATCGTGGTGCTAAAGCCATTCAGATAATCAATATCATTAAAAGAGGCGTACAAAATGTACTCAAAGGCTTAGAAATTGAGGCGGCGAAAGCCTCTTAGAGATCCCAAAAGGAGGCAATGACAATTTTTTTAAAATGAATGTCCAACAATGCCCAAAAATTTGTCAAACGGCAAACATGTTTGCTTGAGTGACTCCTTAAGTTTTCTAAATTACCTAAGGTCCATTTCAGATAGTATAAAGTGCATTCCATGGTTCCCGGATGCCTATGTTGTGGCAATTTTAGAACTACACTTGAAAATCTTCCCAATGCAGTGTCAAAGCCTCTTGACCCCAATACAATGTACATTAACATACCCAACAGGTTAAATAGTGACCATATATTGCACAAATTCAAACGATGTTTGAAAGTATTTTAGGACTATCCTAAATAAGTTACAGTGACATATTAGCCTTTATGGCCTTTTAGAATAATGCTCCAAAATGCACAAGATAGCATCAATGAAGCCAGCAAAATTATTGAAACTGCTAGGGGTAAAAGAATCCCCAAAATGAAGGCTACCGCATGATTTTTCACATAGAAATATTACACAGGATTTGCAACATTAATACATGATAATTATATGCCCCTCTTGACCCTTGAAAATGTTTTAGATTGTTCCCTTTTCAAGGAAAGTTTTATTTAGTGTATTCACTGTTTGAAATGTATTAAGTAGCACCAGAACAGAGATTTAACACTGGGATAGTGACTACTGAGAGTCTCTAAAGAGCCAAAGGAGGACTATTAACTGACCTCTTAAAACATTTAAACAGTAATTTAGGACAATTTCAAAAGTTAATAGTGCATTGCATCTGTTAACATCAAGTTTTTGCATCTCAAGAGTCAAGATTTAAAATCTACAAGATGAAGACAATGAAGTTACTGTACTTTTTTTATAAGCAATCAAAGTATGTATTAAAGGACACCAATGGGCAATGAGATGTTACTCATATACAAAAGGAGGGTTGAACAAAAACACAAAAGGGCTCAACCCCTTCTTATGCTCTCTACAATAACCTTATCCACGAAATCCAAAATAGTAAACTCTTTACCATGATGAAAACCTTGTCACCAACAGCAATATGTTCTCAAAAGATAAAGTTAGAAGTTATTAAGTGTTTTGGTCTTAACCTCAAAAATCCTGAATTTCTTTCCTTCCAAGTGCACAGCCAAATAGTCAAACGGATTCACTTCCACATGTTAAGAACCCAACTCTTCTTCAATCTCCTTCTCCATGCCACTAAGACATCTCCTACACATAGAGGTTAAGTTCCAATGGTTTATCATCATTCCAAGATAGCACATCTTCCACAAAAGCATGGAAGTCACTGCACTTGTTTAGAGGCCTACTTTGACGATCCTAAGGTGCATTGGAGGTAGGGTAATCAAAGTCTTCATTTTGGGATCTATAGAAAGAAGCTTATTATGCTTTTTATTATACATGGTTGAATGGATACAATGTGCTTCAAACCACACTCCAAATATGTACCACCATCATGTTTAGGTGTTCTAAAATAATGTGTCAAAATCAATCATGACACCAATGATCCCTTGCTAATGCTGCTCAAAGGGATACGTAAGTATCAGTATGAGCAAAGTTTGGACAACAAGATGAATAAAATAAAATTACAGATGTCAACAAATGTTAGACTTTGATAGTTCATTATCGCATCTCTCCCTTTTCGGCTAAAAACACCTATATAAAGCGAAGAACTCTGTGCCTCAGCTTAGGGCGTACCAAGCAACATAATTTGTGAACCTCAAGACAGTGCATTGTCTCAGGGAATTGGGGCAATTAAGTTTGAGCTGCACATCTGACTGAGCCTAGGGAGCACTCAAAGCACTATTTTGAAACTATATATAGCTTCAATTCATGTTCAAATATATATGATTTTAGGATTTGAAACAGCCAAAATTTCAATTACCACTTTCTTCTACCACCTGAATTGCACAACATTTTGCAACGTCAACACCTAAGCATAGGATATCCATCACCCATGCTCACATGCTCACTCTAGTGTAAGATTCCAAATCCAGCTCAGGAGGCATGGGGAACTCATCTCATCATCTCACAAAGTTGACTTCTTTGCCCCTTCCTCTAATGATTAAGAACAAAACTAAAGACCCTAACCTAATAAACTTTCTTTCTGCCTTCTTGTTTTTCAATTAACAAGTCTTGGAAGAACTTAATGCAATACTCTGCCTCCATGTGGAAGACCAAACCAAATGATTAATTGAAGACAAAACCAAACATATATATCCTACCATGCAACAAGCGACATTTTCCCACCATTTCAGCTCGAAATCAAACATAATAGGACACCTATATTAAGTCCATACCAGTTGAACATCAGCAAACATCAAATATGGGAAATTAAACACATGCTAACACCACAGAACTACTATCTTGTAGAAGGAGCATATAAATTACCTGATCATGATACACAAAGGGTCCAAAAGCAGCCACAAAGACAGAGATTACAAGCAACCCCATAAGCAACAGCCTCCCAAAAGCTTTAAACAATTCTCCTCTGCAATAATGCCGCAACAAATACACGAAATAAACCGGGGCAGCAACAGCAAACAAGTGCTTGAAACACAGCAAAACCGCAAAAAAGAAGCCACCCAACAAATCCTTGCCTTCAATCAAGGCCGAAATCGATAGCAGCAACAACCCCAACAAAAACCCATTATACTGGAAATGCATATGATCAACAATAAGCAATCCAGGGGACCAAATAGCCAAAACCCAGATCAATCTCCTCCTAGTCGGATCCAAATTCCTGGTAATCCGATAAATGGCATAGTGCAGGACCAAATCAGAGGCCATAACAGTCATATTCTGGAAGTAAATGACGGAATTTGCCTTGTAATTGAGACCTTCGTGAAGATTGACGATCATGGGGTCGACATAAGAAGCAAAATAAGAGAGGAAGAGCTCAAAGTAAGCGAAGAAAGGTGGGTAATCGAGGGTCCATTCACTGGTGGTGTCGGAGTACCATTTGGAAAGAGGGAGAGAGTGGGTTGTGGCGAGCCAATTGCGATGGACTTCGAAATCGGTGGAGTGGTAAGATGGGATGAGGAGGAGTTTGAAGGTGGTGGAAATGAGGGAGAACCATAGCAGTTCTTTGATGGGTTCGTCGGGGCTTGTCAGCTTTGGAAGAGGCGATGGTGGAGCCTCGTCTTCCATGGATGTGATCCAGAGAATACAGGCAGCAATGGAGTTTGGTGGTTATGGCGGATGATGGGGTTGAGAGAAGGGCAGCGTAAGTAACAAGTATTGGTCCGTTGGTTGGTTAGACAGTGCTTCCGAGTTGAAACAGGCAAACAGCTCCTTGGCTGTTTGGCTGTCGGCTTTTTGCTTAGCTTTTAATTTTTTTGAACATGGTTAAATTTTAATTAAGGCCCTCTTCTTTTCTGCGGTATTTTGTGGTATGATGTGGTAAGGTGTGGTAGAATTGTGGTGGGTGTGGTGGAAATAGACTTGTCAATTCGGTCGGTCGGGCGGTTTCGGGTCGGTCGTATATCGGGTTCGGGTAAATACGGGTCGGGTGTATTTCGGGTTCGGGAAAATACGGGCGGTGTATTTCGGTTTCGGGTCAACCCAACGGGTTATGATTGCGACCTTTTTCGTTTTTTCTTTTTCAAAAATGGTATCTAAATACTACTTTTTTATCTGATATACATAATAAAATATGATTATCGTCTAGTAATGAGAGATAATTATAACTATTTTAACTTAAATAAGAGAAATAACAAATAAATAAGTTGCGCTTATAGTTTAATAGTTAAAAATTTCAATGCAAAGTCACAAATTTTAATAAAGTTCAACTTAAAAAGTTAAATTTTTGGGTCAAGCAGTGGTCGGGTTTGACCGTAATTCGGGTTCGGTATACTTCGGGTTTAGTTCAAAAAATCGTGTTCAAAACCCAGAAATTTCGGGCGGGTTCGGGTCGGGTTATCAGGTGGGGTCAGAAACTGCCAGGTCTAGGTGGAACTGTGGTAGGTTATTGGTATGTGGGGTAGGTGAGGAGAGAGAATGTAAAAAGTAGAAGAGAAAAGTGAGGAGAGAGAAAAGTAATAATTTGTGGTAAAGTGTGGTGAGTTGTGGCAAACTGCGGTATGTTGTGGTAATGCAGTTTGCCAACCGTAGAAAAGAATAGGGCCTAAGTAAAAAAGCTAAAGTCGCTTGAGATGTTTGGTAACAAGCTTTTTATATTAGCTTTTTAGATTTAATAAATTAGTTTTCTAAAAAGGTAGTTGATGAAATTTTTTGAGATAATTTTTCACAAAAAGTTAGTCTATCAAACAAATTTTCAACAATCAGTTAAACCAATCAGTTAAGCCAAACAGTTAAAGTCAACAATTTAATTCAAACATTATTAGCTATGATTACAAACTAACATATAATTCTGTTAATTAACAATTAGTTGTCAAACAGGGCCCTTGTCAAAATACCCGACTCGAAACTATAGTCCGAACTACCAGAGAGTTTGGGCTTTGTTCGGCAACGAGTTGTTAGTTGCTAACTTTTAACTGTTAGGTAGTAGCTATTAGATGATAGCTATTTAATTTTAATTATTTGGATTAACTGCCTGTAGGAAATATATTTGATTAATTAGCTATTTGTGAAAGGTTACTTCAAAAATATTCTTCAAGTAGTTTTTTTGAAAACTAGCTTATTGGGTCTAAAAACTAATATAAAAAAAATTGTTTACCAAATACTTAAGATAGCATTTTGATCTTGATCAAAAAGCTAAAGTGTCCAAAAAGTTAAGTTACCCCAAAAAAACCGATAGCCAAACACCACCTTAGTGTTTTGAATACTATTTTCAAACCCGCAACCTAAATCAATCCAAAATCAACTTGTATTGAATTTGACCCAAGATCGATTGACCTGTCCGCATTGATAGTTCTTGTAGGTACTAAAATACCCTTGGAAGGTAGCCTATATTTTGGAAAAAGTTACTTACAGGTACCCTAACTTTTGAAGAAACAATTTTTTGGTACCCTAACTTTTCAAAACTAATTTTGGGGTACCCTTACTTTTAGGATTACTAGGTGAATTTCTGGTGAAACTCCGATTGTTTCAAATCATTTTCGTCCACAAAAACAAACGACATTTTCATCCACAAATACACTTAATCAATTTCCCGCCTACAATTCACCGGTGAATTCAAATCATTGGCCGGAAATTCACCTAATTATTTCTAATTCTAAAAGTTAGGGTACCCCAAAATTAGTTTTTAAAAGTTGGGGTACCGGAAAAACATTTCACCAAAAGTTAGGGTACCCCTAAGTAATTTTTTGTATATTTTGGGAAATCTATTTTTCAACACCTCATATTTCAAATGTATTTACAAGTACCCTATATTTTGAATTTTCAATTTTTTGGTAATTTTCTGACATGACTTGTCATCAATCCAATAAGGCTTAGATGGGATGTGTACTAAAGCCTTGTCGCTATTATTACCCTTGCGTTGTTATAAAACTGTAGGGCCCGCGGCCCAGGAGGGCACGGTCCCCCACGGAGGGTTGATTCGACGTAGGGTTGCTTATTTTTAAAAGGGACGAATTTAAGATTTTTGGCTTTTCAAGGGTTAATTTCGAAATTCGACAAAAAGTAAAAAAAAAAAGAAACGAACCCGGGCCTGGATCCGCGCGGATCGTAGGCCAACCTGGGCCTAAATGGTGCCTGGATCCACGCGGATTCCAAGACCATTCTGGACCAAAAAATTAAAAAAGGAAAAAAGCAAACCGGGAAGGATCCACGCGGATTTGGATCCTTTAGGGGCCAAAATTAATTTGTCGAGGCAAAAGAAAAGAGAAAGAAGAAAAAAAACGAAAAAAGAAACTGGGCCAACCAAGGCCGGATCCGCGTGGATCCGGGCACTTTTTAGGCCGAAACAAGTTTTTTTTTTTAACAAAACGAAAAGATGAAAAGAGAAAAAAAGCCGACCCAAATAGACCTGGATCCGCGCGAATCCGCGCGGATTCCGAGTCCATTTTGGGTCGGTGTTCCTCTTTTCTCTTTTTCTGACTTTTTTAGAAAAAAATGAAAAAAAACCTAAAAAAAGAGGAGTCGCCAGTTAATTTTAAAAGTAAAATTAACAAAACCTAAATTTTTATGACTCCAGTCTCGAACCAAAAGAACGGGTCCGGGGGTAAAGATGTCGGTGTAGGGGGATGCCCTTGCACCGCCCGCCGACTAAGTCGGGTTTACATTAGAAAATAAAATAAAGAAAAGTTGTCACAGATTTACTAAAAGTTCATGCAATTAATAATAAAATGACGAAGTTCAACACATAATGAAAACTAAAAAAAAAACTAAAGTTACAGCGGGCGGGGAACCAATTGACTACATTGTTACATTCTTTTATGAATGAAATGAAAAATTGAACGGAAAAGAAGATAACTGGATTATACCGAATCCGCGCGAGTCTCGGCTGATGCGAATTCGGGTGCGGGTTAACAAGCAAAACCGCGCGGATCTGCTTTGTGCCGGGGAAGATCGGAGTCTGAAGTTGGCTGGAAGAAGCAACGAAAATCCGCGCAACTCTCAGCCTAGCACTGGTATCGGTGGAATTCTCTCTGCGACTGCTCACAACTCTCCCCCCGGATGAAAATTTGCCAACCCCTGCTCCGGATCCGCGCGGATCCTTAAATAAGCTCCAGAAATTGACAGCGGTTAGCGACGGTTGGCCAGTTACCGTCAAATCCGCGCCACTCCCATGCCACTACCGGCAGTTGGTTGGATCAAAATCGCCTTGGATCGATCAATCGCGCGAGTTATCATGTTGACCCGGCCGGATCCGCGGATTTCCGTTGACCGTGGATCGATCCAATCTCCATTTTGGCCCAAACTTAACAAATCCGCGCGGACTCCCGTTTTTGGCCCAAAATCATCAAGTCCGCGCCGACCCAAAGAATTTGGGCCGGGTCCGAATTTGGCCCAAATCCGCGTGAACCTTCATATTTGGGCTGGTTCTGGTTTCGGTTTAAATCCGCGCGAGCTTCGTTATCTCGTCCCCTGGGTTAGGCTGAAAATCTGTCTGACCCATTTTCGGTGTCTACAGATAGCCCCCACTTTGACTGAGTCTGAGTAAGACGAAAGTCAAAGTATACTTTTGTAGCCAACTGGAGGTAGTCCGAATCGTTGACTTGATTGCTGGAGGTTGTCCAGGCTGATTAATCCAAGGGTAGCTTGGACTTCTGACCGGAGGTAGTCCGATGTTGATTTGCTGGATGTCGTCCAGGCTTTTGAATATTCAAGGGTAGCTTGAATACAGAGAATTCTCGTAATTGATATGTGGCTAGCTTTGGTGCTGGATATTGTCCAGGCTTTGATGAATTTTTCGGGGGTAGCCCGAACACTTTCAATGACATGTGGAGGTAGTCCACCTAAGATTGCTGGAAGTCGTCCAGGCTTTGATGAATTTCTCGGGGGTAGCCCGAAAAAATATTGAAGGATTGGTACCTACAAGAAGACAACGAAACTTATAAGTATCAAAGAAAAGTCAAAACGCGGGGTCGCCTCCCCTAGAAAATGATATACATTTTCTCTTTAAGTATAAATGAGGATAGTGGAAAAAAATCCTGCTAGCCAATGAGAAAAACTCCCTGTCGGCGGATGGGGGTTGACGAGGAACTCAGGGTTCCAACTTGATGATGGAGAATCAGCGCCTGGATGGAGTTGGCAAAGCTTTGTTTAAGACAAGATAAATTTGCCATATTTGTGCAAGATCTTGCTTGAGCTCATTTGAGTCTGTCATATTCGATGACAAAATCCTCGAGGAACCCGGGAATCTGGCTTGATGACTTAATCTGCGAGGGACCCGACGAAGAATTCGCGGATTGACGAAGCATCCCGATGAATTAGGAGAGTTACTTTTTAGCTGGTTCGTCCTCTAACTCTTTACATGATGATCCTGAGTCAAATCATTGGCTCGTGTTGACATTTAGTAAAACCTTTAGAGATTTCCGCTTTGGGATCAACAAGGACTTGAAAACTCCCCATTATGCTTCATTTGGTGAAGTTACGAAATTCTGCGGGAGCTTTGCACCCAATTAGAGCCAGCTGAAGATATGCTCTCGTTTGAAGTCTTGCTCTAATCGCTAAAGTTAGCGAGATGTTCGGTGTAAGTTTCACCATCTTGTTGGGCTTAACCCAAAATTTGAGAGAGTTTTGGCACATGCCTTGCAAGATTTCACGCGGCTATCATTTCATTGATCATGAAAGTGGGAACTTTGGCGATCGCGTTGATCAGACAGCTACCAGTTCTTGAGTTCGGCAGTGATAAATTGGATCTCCATTGATGAACACCGAGAGCATGTATAATGCTTAGACCGTTCATTTATCTTTTATAAAGGAAAGAAAAGGACTCTATGATGTTAATGCACTTATGCAGACTCTTTTAATCTATGATGATGCAAGACACACATGCAATGCATAAGAAAGTCTAGGTATTGAGCTGTGGTCGATGACTCTTGAAATATCAGGACGCTTTAAATGGTGAGAACCAAAATTCGACAAGCATTTTTAACTCGTAAACTCGGCTTCGAGCCCTCCTCCAAATATGTGATGAATCTAATCCATGAGAATTGATATCCTGAAACACTCTAGTTGAACCTCGAGGGAACCTCGAGAGCTTAGATCAACATGGAGTCTGTCGAGACTTCGGTCAGACATAAATAATCGATGAGAAAAGAGGTTCGAGTGCAAGAATTCTGCTTTAACCTGCTCGAGCATGACCCGGAAACTGGATAATATCCTTTTGACAGATCACTTGAAAGATGATTTGTTCAATTATTTGGGCCGGACTTCAAAAAGCTTCCTACGTATCCACTTTATGAGTGGAATCAGGCCGTCGTAGTTCAAAAGGTAGTGTAAGTATTTAGTTGCTAACTTAATAAGTCAGTGGCTAATAACTTAGGGATAGTTGCTGGTTCTGATCACCGGTTGCTATATCTGACATTGTCTTTAAGACATTGAATTTCCATGGTTTTCCCCTTTTTCTGAAGCTTCATGAATATGCTAGGGGTGAATGTGCTCAGTGTGACAAGCCACCAAAAGTCCGTAAGAACCTCATGAAATGAGAAATCTGCTAAGATCTTCAAGCTCAAATTGATAAATGTGAACATGCTTTTACAAAAGTTGTTCAAGGACTTGGCTTCTAATGTTGGGCCCTACGTTGGACATGCTTTAAAAAAGTAGTCCAATTATACAATCTCCTGCGGAATTTTCTTTAAAATTGTGGACCGTGCAAACTGTCATGAAAGTATCCAAACGATCAATCTGCCCTGTAAGAGATCATAGGGACTTGACTCGTGAAGAACATGCTTAAAAAAAAGTTATTCTTATGTAAAATGTTGCCGGAAGAATTGATGATGAACATTCGTTCTTGAAAATCCGCGAAGATTCAGCCTTACAAAAATCTGCTAGGACTTTTCTGCAGCTATAACTTATCGCCCCTGGATAGTAGAGTTTGATCTTGCTATCCCATGAAATATGAAGGAAAGTGACAAGACTGACGTGTCATTTCCACGAGAAGAGACGAGAACGAAATGCCCACTCTTAGGCACCCTAGATTGACTGTTAAAAGGTGGGCAAAAGGAAAAAAGATTGACCCTGGATGCAACTGGTAATGATCAGGAAATCTAAGCCAAAATGAATTATATCCTGACATTTCAATTGAAAAAGAAAAGCAGAGGAAAAGAAAGCCCCCGATTCGAAAGGAAGACAAAGGAAAGCAGAAAGCCCCAATTCGAAAAGAAGACATACAAAGGGGAAGAGAAAGCCCCCAGTGTCCATGAAGAAAGGCCATGAAGAAAAGAAGGTGCGAGACTTTATGAGCAAGATTAATCAATAGTGGAAAAGATCTCATATCACATGTAAACAAGACCAATGAGAATGAGGTGCATAATAGAGACTCAATAAGGTCAAATTCATTTCAAAGCAAACTCTATTTCAATACTATGAGCATAAGACCAAGATACAAAACCAGTTACTCTATATTATACCCCTAAACAAATCATGTATCACCTTAGCAATTGATGAGCTAGTGAAGCTAGTAGATCCTCACTTTAGGTAAAGGGGAACACTCCTCTCAATGTGTTTAGAAATATGAGGGTTCACTCAAACTCATTCCAATGCATACAACTGCCATAAGCTTGGCAAGACTCTCAACCCTCCATCACTGAGGACAACATGCAAAAATACTAATCATGAGGACTTTCAAAAGGTTGTAATGGGGTTCAGGCTAAGGTAAGGAGGGAAATCATTTGGAAAATGTGGAGCTAAGTAGCCAAGTACCTAAGGAGCAACAACATTTCCATTACACGCAATACAACACCTCCACACTGAACCTTAAACGAACACAAAACATCCATAACAAAAGAAAACCGGGATAGAGTACCACATACAAATCAAAACCCAAAATTAAAACAAAAAATAAAACTTCTCTCTCTTTTTTCTTTTTCTTTTTTTCTTTTTTTTTGCTTTTTCTTTTTTTCTGTTCCTTTTCTTTTTTTCGTTTTGCTTCTTTTGTTTTATTATTAATTCCTAGTTTTTGAACTCTTTTTTTTTTAATGAATAGCATGAAAAATCTAAAGAGCAACTCAAATCCCGGTAGTCACAAGTTATAACCTTTGAGAATAAAAAAGGATAGAAAGGATATTCAACAATGTACTTCCCTTGTAGCAACAAACCAACTATTCACTCTCAACAATCGACCACGAAACTGCCTCATACAATCAATCGTTGCTCATTCTATCTTGGCTAAAGGTAGGGAATTATGTAAAGGCCAAGGGTGTGCACTTATAGGGTAAACAACAAGACAGGAAAAAGGGTTAGCAAGGGCTTGCAAAAAGAGGTTAAAATGTCAGGTGGCCATTTGGCTATGTAGCTAGCAAAAGGATGCCTCAATCATATTAACACAATGCATATGCCAAATGTGATTTTAAGGAATGTCAAGCCAAGTTCTAGAGATGCACACATGAAAGAGTTACACACAAAAAGAAAATGAGACTATATATATAATGAATAGTCTATGAAGGCTTAAAATCTCACGGGTTATTCTACTAACCCTTCAACTAGCTCAAAAGATAAACAATTACTAAAATTCAACAATCATGCAAGAAGTACTCAAGAATGAAAGGCTTGCACAAAGTAATACAACTCAGAGCATTTCGACTGGATAATTGCTTCGACCTAGACATCTTGTTCAATGTGACATCTCCAAACTCTGTGACGCTTGTAGAATCACCGGCCTCCCAACTTCAGAGTATTTTTCCATTGGCGCATCCTTTTCTTGAAAGTTGTTCTAGTGCTTCAGCACATAGAGTGTTTCCCTTGCTAGGCCGGAAGTTTGCTTGTTAGTATAAGTGTTCTTCCATTTGATTAGCGATTCACTTTCGATTTTGATTCCAGCCAATCTTAGTGATGCAAAGTCCTTAATGGGTTGAAACCTTAGATGGGTGTTGTACAAGGGTTGTAAGCCTTGCACAAGCATATCTACTTGATGTTCCTCAGAAGGGCGATCTACCATTTGAGCTGCTTTTGCCCTCCATCGAGCGTAGTAGTCAGAGAATGTCTCTTCTTCTCCTTGCTTCATGAGCTCCATGTCCCTTAAAGTGACGGGCATGTCAACATTGTAGGAGTATTGGTGTAAGAACTCCTTGCAAAGTGTGTTCCATCGTGAGGTCTTAGTAGGACTGAGTGTGTTGTACCACTTCATAACGTCCGGGCCTAGAGTCCAAGGAAAGATAATATGGTAAATCTCCTCCTCAACTCCTTTCAGCGTCATAGCCCCCAGAAAATTCCGCACATGTTGATGTGGACTCTCAGTACCGTGGAATTTGATGTCAGGCATGTTGAATTTAGAGGGGAGTCTACCTCGGGGAACAGGCGTGAAACCTATATCGTCCATAAACTGATTGTTGAAGTGAGTGGATTCTTTCAACATCTGTTCAATGCGGTCTAGTCTCGAGTTCGAAGCCTCGTGGACCGACCCGTCCTTCTCCTTTCTTGATTGCTCAACTTCACCCATAGGGGGATTCTTCAAATTTGAATTCTTCGCCTCCTCCATGGCATGAATGATATCATCAATTCTCTGATTCTGTGCCTCTAACTGAGCATTCATAGTGACTTGCATATTCAGAATTATGTTGGTCAGCTGCTCTATTTCAACATTTGGAGGAGGTGGTGGAGGAGGATCTTGCTCCTCCATAGAATCACTGTGAGGATGGTCTTCAGAATGATCGGTGTTATGGTCTGACATTGTTTTGAATGAGTCAATTACCAACTTCTTCGTCAGTCGCTTCTTCGACGGTCGGTTCAGATGATGGTAAACCTCGATCTTCGCTATTGTCGTACTGGATATCGAAAAGCTTCTAACCGGTATGCCTCATCTCTTTGATATACCCGAAACCTACCAATTCAGTTCGGGAAGATGAAGGAATTCAGGACTCAGCTCAACACCGACTGACAAGACACGATGCATGTTATGGATGAAGAATTTTATTTGTACCCCGAATGACTGAACTAAAGCTCAAAATCATATGCGAAGCATAAATAAAACTCTTATGCAAATGCAGACTCGACCTGAAATGACATATTTAGACCTTATCGGGCCGAATCCAAAGAAAGAACTCAGGCCTCACATATGGGCTAAACATATCAATTCTAGCAGATTAAACTAACTAAAAAGCCCATTTGGACCACACAAGGGTAGGCCCACTCACAAAATCCGCGAGGATCCCATGAGGCCCAACAACCTTGTACGATCCAAATGATCTTCCGACCCAAGATGAAAAGACTTTATGTACATGGAAACGCAAACTAAAAAACTGAAACCACCTCAACTTAAGCTCGACAGCTACCGAGCTCTCTAGGATCCGCGCGGATTCCAGGGGTTTTGGCCCATCGATCTGGCGGATTTTCTGAGCAGTGCCAACCTAAATCCAGGTGGAACACAAGAATGAGGGAAAAAAAACAAAGATTTGGACCACCACGCACAAACACATGGACCACCTAATTTAGGCACATCGGTGATCGAGCTCACCGTAAATCCGCGGATTTTGGCTCAGCTCATCGGGCCTAAACCAGCTAGACACAAAACGAAAAAGAATCGAAGGATTTGGACCACATGACTCCGGCCCAGCCTTGAATCCGCGCGGAGTCCCTGGGCTTGAGTCCTGTGTGGGCCAAATCCTGAACCCAAAAACTGACTCTCCCCTAATTTGGGCTGCACATCGGTGGCGAGCACCCCGTAATCAGCGGATTTTACGGCTTAAACTCTGGGACCTAAACCAGTCGAACAAAAAAAAACAAAAAACGAGCAAAAAAAAAAACTTTTTTTTTTAATTTTTTCTAAGCACTACTGCATGGTCTCGGGTTCGAGGATAGGGAAGAACACATAGCATGCAAAGTGCAGTTCAACCTAGCCAAAGCTCTACGTTTGAGGTTTAAAGGTCGATTTACTAACGCCTCCTAACTCGTGTCCCGGGTATTTGGCCTCCATGGGGTGCATGGAAGGTTAATACCCCCGGGTTGCTCCCTTTAATCATGTGGATTACGGAGTATGGCACGAGGGGGAAAAACAACCACCGGCTCGGTGAAGGTCTAAGTGGACCCACCTGAGTTGAATGGTTAAAGTTTTCCCGAAATGGTAAATAAAGGTTTTCCTAAACGGTACCTTTTGTGCCCGACAAAAGGGGAAGGCCCGTATAATGCAACATGCCTAAAAGAAAAAAAACGTGACAACTTCTTTTTTTTTTAAAAAAAAAATGAAAACCCGACTTTTCAAGTTTTACCCTCTTATAAGTCCCCAGTGGAGTCGCCACTGTAGGGCCCGCGGCCCAGGAGGGCACGGTCCCCCACGGAGGGTCGATTCGACGTAGGGTTGCTTATTTTTAAAAGGGACGAATTTAAGATTTTTGGCTTTTCAAGGGTTAATTTCGAAATTCGACAAAAAGTAAAAAAAAAATAAACGAACCCGGGCCTGGATCCGCGCGGATCGTAGGCCAACCTGGGCCTAAATGGTGCCTGGATCCACGCGGATTCCAAGACCATTCTGGATCAAAAAATTAAAAAAGGAAAAAAGCAAACCGGGAAGGATCCGCGCGGATTTGGATCCTTTAGGGGCCAAAATTAATTTGTCGAGGCAAAAGAAAAGAGAAAGAAGAAAAAAAACGAAAAAAGAAACTGGGCCAACCAAGGCCGGATCCGCGCGGATCCGGGCACTTTTTAGGCCGAAACAAGTTTTTTTTTTTAACAAAACGAAAAGATGAAAAGAGAAAAAAAGCCGACCCAAATAGACCTGGATCCGCGCGAATCCGCGCGGATTCCGAGTCCATTTTGGGTCGGTGTTCCTCTTTTCTCTTTTTCTGACTTTTTTAGAAAAAAATGAAAAAAAAACCTAAAAAAAGAGGAGTCGCCAGTTAATTTTAAAAGTAAAATTAACAAAACCTAAATTTTTATGACTCCGGTCTCGAACCAAAAGAACGGGTCCGGGGGTAAAGGTGTCGGTGTAGGGGGATGCCCTTGCACCGCCCGCCGAAGCGGCCTTTACTAAGTCGGGTTTACATTAGAAAATAAAATAAAGAAAAGTTGTCACAGATTTACTAAAAGTTCATGCAATTAATAATAAAATGACGAAGTTCAACACATAATGAAAACTAAAAAAAAAAACTAAAGTTACAGCGGGCGGGGAACCAATTGACTACATTGTTACATTCTTTTATGAATGAAATGAAAAATTGAACGGAAAAGAAGATAACTGGATTATACCGAATCCGCGCGAGTCTCGGCTGATGCGAATTCGGGTGCGGGTTAACAAGCAAAACCGCGCGGATCTGCTTTGTGCTGGGGAAGATCGGAGTCTGAAGTTGGCTGGAAGAAGCAACGAAAATCCGCGCAACTCTCAGCCTAGCACTGGTATCGGTGGAATTCTCTCTGATCGCTCACAACTCTCCCCGGATGAAAATTTGCCACCCTGCTCGGATCCGCGCGGATCCTTAAATAAGCTCGAAATTGGCAGCGGTTAGCGATTACGCTGGCGAATCACAACCGCGCCACTCCCATGCCACTACCGGCATTGGTTGATAAAACTGCGGTTGATCGATCAATCGCGAGTTATCGTGTTGACCGGCCACGGATCCGCGGATTTCGGGTTGACCGTGGCGGATCGCGCCAATCTCCATTTTGGCCCAAACTTAACAAATCCGCGCGGACTCCCGTTTTTGGCCCAAAATCATCAAGTCCGCGCCGACCCAAAGAATTTGGGCCGGGTCCGAATTTGGCCCAAATTCGCGTGAACCTTCATATTTGGGCTGGTTCTGGTTTCGGTTTAAATCCGCGCGAGCTTCGTTATCTCGTCCCCTGGGTTAGGCTGAAAATCTGTCTGACGCATTTTCGGTGTCTACAAAAACCCAATTAAAAACTATTTTTTGATACCCAATATTTTTAGAATACATTTACAGTTACCTATACTTTAATTGAACCCTCGCTAACTCTCTCCCTTGCTCTCGACATTGTTTGCCTCTATCCTCTCCATCTACACTACAGAACGATATAGAAAGGAAGTTAGGGAAAGCTTCAAGGTAATTGCTTTGCTTTAGTTGTTGTTCTCTCTCCTTTTTTTTTCCCACTTCCCCCCTCTCTCTTCCTCTAAGTTAATGGTGGTTTTGGTCTCATGTATCTCTCTCTGTTTCTTTATTTGTCACTGGTATGAGTTAAATGTCATTGGTTACTATTGAGGTTGTTGCCTCTAGTGAGAGAGGCGGTAGAGAGATAATGCCACCTAACTTCATCAATTCAACTTCACAATTTCGCAACCTCTCAACCCCTCGTCAAACCTAACTCTTCTAAACCAAGCCACGTTCCTAGCCGGCGTAGACCGGCTGATAGTGTAGCTGTGTATCTGGCAGGAGGTAAGGCAGAGAGATTAGAGTAGTGGAGAAAGGGCAGAAGGAGTCAGAACAGAAGCCTTTGGGTCCCTGTAGGTGAGTCAAGGAACTTGATGTTAGGAGAGAGAGTTAAGTGGTAGATATGCTCAGCAACATAGCTCAGGAATGTCAGAAACTGGAAGTGTAGTAATGGAGGGGAAGACGTAAGATAGAGGAAGGAAGGAAGAAACAGAGTGAGAAGCTACAGGAGTCAGTATGCAATTATGGAAGTCAGATGGTTGTAGAATGAGTTAATTTGGGTTCTGAGCTCGAGGAAGCCAGGTGTAATAAATCCATTTAGGTTTCTGAAGTTCTCTAGGGGGTTGTGATGTATGCAAGGTCGCGATGATCAGAGTATTGACCTCACAGTAGACCACATTAACACACAAACACACAATTATGGCCTCACAAAAGAGATTCAAGCACAAATACACCAAAACAGAACCTCACGACAAGAAATCAATTACAACCTCCTCAAAACAGAGCATAAACACCAATGAACGATTGGATGAAATGGATGATGATAAAATGATGATCGGATGAACAAACTTACAATCAAACAGTAACCGAAGATAGTCTTGAGGCTCGAGCTGATACAGGCCCACCACAACTAGAACTTCAAGGGCAATGGACTGGATGACCTCAATGGATACAAGCACACCACCATCGAGATTACCAAGCTCTACACCCACCACAAGGATTGCCAAATCCTTGATACTGTAGTAGAATTAACCTGGTTGAGAGTTTAACGTCACTCATAAACAAGAGACTCAATCAAGGCACTCAAAATGCTATTAAATTCACTAATAGATGATCCTCACAAGCTTCCGATTACAAGCTATATAAACCTAGGGTTGAGCTAGAGGATTAAGGGTTTCCCCTTGCTCAAGAAACTCACTAATTAAGCATTAAGCTACTTAACTAACTTAGTAAGCTAATTAAGCCTTATTACAAAGCCTCATTACAAACCGGATAACATCAAAATGAAATGAAATAAAATCTAACAAACGTGTTTTCTTTATTACAAACGGTTATATCACCTCACAAGCTGGAAATGGCCTCAACAGCTCTGAAGTGAGTCTTCGTGGAGGACCTCAATGCAGGATCACCTCATAGAACTGGAATATCCTCAACAGTCCAGAAGTGAAGTTTTCAAAGAGGACCTCAGAACTGGCAAAATATCTCCATTGAGCTGGAATGTCCTCCACAGCTCTAAAGTGAAGTCTTCCAACATGGGTGAGGACCTCAATCCAAAGATATGGAATTGAGAAATAACCTCACTAGCTGGCTGCTATTATTGATGCTGATGTTGTTGCTGCTGGATGACCTCATGACCTGCTGGACCATCATGAAACACTCCTGGGTGTCAGTGTTTGATGCTGTTGATGATGGTGAGGTCGTTGCTGCTCCTGATACTGGCTCCTAATCACTTGGTGCTGGACTTTGTATGTTTGATGGAGGACCTCCATCAGGTTGATGTAAGCTATCATTGAGACGCTGCTCCATGCATTGAAGACGAATTTGACGCAGAGCAGGAAGTAGAAGTGAAGTGCAGAAGTATTTGAATCGTGATTAAGGAGTAGGTTCTCATTTTTAGTAAGGCAATGTAACGCCCCGGCCCATCCCAGGCTGCGGACATTACCGATAACTGCTTCAAGGATTGATGACTGGCACCACAAATCACCACGAGTCTTTCCAACAGATTGCCGTCACACGCTCGGGAAAACTTCCCAGGAGGTCACCCATCCTTTGACTACTCTCAGCTAAGCACGCTTAACTGAGGAGTTCCCAACGGATGAGCTACCATAAAAGAAGGTGCACCTTGGTGACATGTATTCATTTCAAATCCTTTTAAGCCACACTTTACCATATACTCGGGGTGTTACAGGCAATTTGCATCAGAGGTGAAGGGCTCAAATGGTTTTTTCTATAAAAGGATGACTTCAGTTATGGTAACTCCAACCTACATCCCTCCCCATAAAAGGATAAAAACATCTAATATGTGGTTCCCACAACCCATTCTCAACTCCCTTTTCTTTAACAAAAAAGTTGACCCCCAAACACCCACACCTTTTTGCCCGGTAGTTCGGCATGGAGCAGTTCTGCAACTGCCAAATGCTCCGCCGGCTGTATGTCATCAATGGAGTCAAACCTTCTTAGGATTATTTCTAGACCCGAGACAATGGAAAACCTACCAAATTAGTTCGGTGATCAATGTGTTTTGAGAAACCAAGGATAGGGTAATCGTTAACACTGCGGTGGAAGGTGGCAAGTTCTTCTTTTTCACAGCTACATCCCCTGAGGATGTTGCCGATCTCGTGAAAAATTAAGAATGTGGTGTTAGATGGGGGGATCCTCATTCTTAAGCATGTTGGGGAAATTGGGATTTTGGAAAACCTCAATATGTTCAAGACGTTCCTTTGGGTGCAAGTGGAGGGACTGTCAGTCAAACACCAATGGCGGGGTGCCCTACAACAACTTGTCGTTGTTCTTGACATCATAGAGGAGTACGGATTCCCTTGTGAAACAATCTTCTCATATGAAAGAATTCGGATAAGGGTGAAACTTGACCTGAGTCAAGCGCTCGTCCCGGGGTCTATATTATGGACGGTAGGGGTGAACCAGTCTGGATCAAGTTCCGCTATGAAGGAGTATTCTATCATTGCAAGAGATGTGGGATAGTGGGCCATCCTATGGTGAACTGTACTGCGTCGACTATGGAAGTTGTCAACCACATCATGAAGCGGGTAGTCGAGATGGAGGAGAAAGGCTTTCCCATTAAGACGGGAGACGAAGGCATGTACTCTAATAGGATAATGGCGTTCCCTTTGATCTGTCCCTTCGTTACAACCAGGGTGTGGAAGGGCGACAAAGCCATGTACTTTAATAGAGAGGAGGTGGGAGACCGTAGGGCACAACCTAGTCCTACACTGCCTCATGGGGCTCTGTACCAAGATATGCAGTTGAATCATCAACCTTTGTTGTTGAACAACCCCACCACACCACTCAGTCTATTTAAAGGGTCGCACCCATTCAACCACTCCCTCTTTACAGACACATCCTCCCTCATACTGTGAGTTCTCTAAACCCTCCTCTGCATGCAATGGTAAATTTTATCCATGTGTCCTCCTCATCTTTTGTCACTAATCTTGCTGCTCAACCAGAAATCATCATCTATCCCGGTCACCTTCAACAACTGGCGGTGAGCCTGACTTGGGAAAACTAAGGGGCTAGGGAGTGGATGAGGCGTTTCACAATCTCAAGTCGGAACTTTCAGTCATGGGCTCGGTACAAATTAACAAATCGGAGAGGGTAGAAAGCTACAACCAAGTTCCCGTCACCAAGGAATGGAAGTGGATGCCAATGTGCAAGGACTGGCTATTTGGACTGGTACTGGGCATCGCATGAGGGCGAGCAACATGGAGGTGTTGCCAATAAGGGGTGCGTCGATCAAGTCACTCCACCACCTGAAAAGAAAGCCAGTATCGGCTCCGGAGGGTCAGTTACAGCATATTACAATGAGGGGGAAGAAATCTACTCCACTATCTCCAAACGAGGCTAAACACTTATTACATCTGTCAGTAGCAGTTTCAACATTGGAAGCGGTACACATCAGCACTGGGTGCCTAGGAAATCCAAGTTGGGTGGAGGTGGGCGGAAATCATTTGAGGCTAAGGATGTGGGCCGATCTTCACCTCCAGGACATCCATGAAGATCTACGCTTGGAACTGTAGAGGCCTTGGATCGGCAGACACCTCTGTAGTTCCGTATCTTTGGTGGTTATTCCGCCACTATTCCCCACATGTTTTATGTGTTTGTTAGAGTGTAAGACCTCTTTGGTCAATGTTTGTGAAAAAATCAAAGTTCTCAAGCTGAAATTTATCGAGGGTGTTGATGCAGTAGGTAGTAGCGGGGAAGGGGGGTCAATTTTTAGCTCCCATGACGTTGATGTAATATGTTGTTATGTGTCACAAGATGTAATCCTTTGTTTGTGTAATGAAGTGGGGTTGGATCCTGTCTATTTGTGCTTTGTGTATAGCCACCCACGGTTTGGCTGCAGAAGGAGGTTGTGGGACAAAATATCTAAATGTTGCACACATCTAAATGGTCCAATTGTCCTAGTAGGAGACTTCAATCAAGTGGAGTTTCAGTCACCGGGGGGGGGGGGGGGGAGATAGTGCCAAAAGGTATGACATAATTTCCGTAAAATCCCGAAAATTCTGAATTTATCTAATTATTTTATTTTTGGATTCTAATTACTCTGTGAATTTATCTGCTAACACTTGAGCTCGTAGGATCGTTGAGTGATAAACAAGGGTATTCTAGTAACTTTATGTGACTAATTAATATCTACCTTTATTATTTTATATGGGTATTTTTTTATTAGCTGCAAGTGTTAAATATTTGAGAATTTTGACATTTAATTATATTTATAAAATCATTTTCATTTTTTAGCTAAGTTTTTAATTATTTTTGGTAACTTTTGAAAATATTATTATGGGTATAAATACCCATTTTATTAGCTAAAACCCTAAATTTCTCTCTCTCTCATAGTTGCCCCCTCTAATTTTTCTCTCTCCTCTTTACACAACGTTCCTCGACCCCCCATTCGGTTTCATGAAAACCATCCCAATGCGACCCCATTGATAAACAACCGCCACCACCGAGACCGCCAACACCAGGCCATTGTCCACCACCGCACCATTGCCAGGTCCCCGTCGACCACCACAAACCACCACCAAGGTAGTGTGAGGTAGGATAAAAATAATTTCACAAAGGTGGTGTGTATAATAATTATTGCGGCAAACCTCGGGTAAGATAAAAAAAACACTTAGAGCTTATGTGAGATAAGGTAAAAATTATTTTATAAAGGTGGGGTGAGTAAAAATTATTACAGCAAACCATAGGTTGGGTAAATGTAATTTACTCTAATAATATTCATGTACTTCATGGTTAGCAAATAACGAGTAAATTACATTTACCCTACCTGACATTTGTGGTAATAATTTTTACACAACCTTACCTGACATGAATTGTTTGTATATTTAAACCTCCCAAGATATTCTGTAATTGTTGTTTGTTAGATTTTCCGGCGAACATTAAACAGTTAAATATGAATTGACTTTTTTTTACCCTTGATATTAATTCATATGACTTTCTTTTAAGAATTTAATTACATTTGAATTGACGTTTTTACCCTTAATATTAATTCATATGTCATTTGATGAATTTAAACCCCAACATTTTCTCTATCTCATTGAAAACTAAAATCCCAAACCTCTCCCCTTTCTGAAAATGAAAACCCCCGCCCCCTAACTCACTGTTTTTGACTCTCTTCGAATCTGAAATCCCAAACTTCTCCTCTAGTCCATCTCCATTCTTGTAGATTCTGGGTGAAAATCCCTAACATTAAGGGTAACATGGTACATTCATATGGTCAAAAAGGGGCATTCTTGTATTTTCACGTTTCCGATAATGAAGTTAACCATATTCTGCCAATAAAATTTATTTTCACTTAATGTCAAGTAAGATAAAAATTATTTCACAAATGTCGGGTGTGTAAAAGTTATCAAAATTAAATGTCAGTGAAATAACCCTAGAGTGGGGGTGAATAGGGTTATATGGATAATTCTGCACTTTGATCAACACAACTAGGTTAATAGCACTTTTATATAATGAAAAATACTTCTTTATTAAATAGACAAAAGTGCTTAAAACAGAGGAGGTTACAACTCAGCTTAAGTGAGAACCGTAAGGTCCTCAATCAGCCTACTGGAACAGAAGATCTAACATATGTCTTCTATAAATGAGGCCTCACAGACGAGGCAGTAGCAGACAGAGAAAACAACTTCAAAGTGAGACACCTTTCTCACTTCTCACACTTGACCTTGGAGGTCCTCACCAGTATGCTCACTGGTTACACAAACTCACCACTTATAACAATAGAATATTAACTCACAATATTCCTACAATTAGAACTTTTTCACACAAAGTTCCTACTCAGATTTACTCGCTTGGAAATCCTCGTTTTTCTTGGAAGAGGTTGCTAGTATATATATGCTTGAGAGCTCTAGACAACAACGACTACTTTCCTTCAACAAAGATTGTTTCCTTTCTTGGATTGGTCTTCAATCTTCCAAATATTTTGCAATTACCACGATTTCCTTCCTTTCCTTTTAGTATCTGGAAAAGATATAATCTATTATAATATAAATCCGGAAATGGAAGGAATAGAATAAGATTAGGATATGGAAAAACTTCCCTGATTTAATTTTGACAAACAAAATCTTCGCACTGGAACTGGATGTCCTCATTGCTGAATACGGTGAGGTCCTCAGATAGCATTGAGATTCTTCATTCTACTTCCTTGATTGAATATTGTTTCCTTTCTTGAGAGAGATTTTCAATCTTCTCATTTAGGTAGTTGTTTCTTTCTCTTAATTAAAATCTGAATTTATATCTTCGAATTTTGTCTTTCAATCAAAAGTATGACGGATGCAATGGAGGTCCTCACGCAGACTGTAGTGGAGGTCCTCACGCAGACTGTAGTGGAGGTCCTTAGAGGGCAGTAGAGTTTCTTCAATCTCCCCCTTTTTGTTTGAAAGACAAAATTTTTTTCGTGGTCCTTTTGCATAGATACACAGTACATAGCAGAGCAATGCAACAAACTTAATTCTCCCCCTTTTTGTCTTTCAAACAGAAAGGAAACAGGAGAGTACAAGTACTAAGATGTGTTGCCAAAATAAAGAGAGGAAGAGCGAGGGAGAAGGAGGGATAGGAGGAAAAGAAATGATTAGGAAAAGAGATGATGAGGTACCCGAGAGGACATGCTGATGAGGATATCAGAGGTCCAAGCACGAGTGAGTTGACGAACCTGGGAGGAGAAGAGAGACCACATGTAGGGAGGATGGATGATAGGACTCCCCCTCAATTTGACAGCTTGTGCATAGGTTGAGGTCCTCATAGTAGACGACTCCCCCTCAAATGGTGCGGGTGGTGTTGTTTCACGACCTTCCCAATGTCTAGGATCTTGTCTTGGATTTTGTCTCCAAAGGTCACTTTTGCATTCTTGTTGATTTTCAGTTTGAAGAGCTTGGGATCTCTGTGTTTGAGGCATACCTGTAATAGAAGACACTATACCTTTCTTGGTCTCTGACCAAGGATGAGATCGTTGCAATGAGGTCTTTGGGACCCAAATTTTAGTAATGCACGGAGGTCTAGTTCCTTTAGACAGGGGATTTGATGAGGTCCTTATTTTATTTTCTGTAGGAGGTCCTCTATGATGATTTTCTCTGAGAGGCGGAATGTTTGGGATAGGAAGAAGATGTCCTTTGTTGGTATGGAAAGGAGGACTTTTGGACCGATAGTTTTTGAGAGGTGGTGTATTGGGTGTGGGAAGGAGAGGTCCTCTGGGAGGATGATTTGTAGGAACTTTGGTCCGAGGTTGAGAAGAGGGGATTGTGGAGACTGGTTTGCTTTAGTAAGGATGGGAATAAGTGACAGCCTCATTGGATAATTGAGTGATGGTTTTATAGCAGTCTTTGACCTCAAGAGATAGACTATTGCTTTTTGTGAACAGGAGGTCATTTTGAAAGTTCAGGCTTTCTATGGCCTCACTGAGAGTTTGAGCGTGGTTGGTAAGGTGCTTGATTCTTTCTATCAAGGACTTAGAGTATTTACAAAGATGCATACATTTATGAGCAAGATGTAATGGTGAAAGATTAAGGAGGTCATCAAATTTTACCTCGTCATGAGATGAGGTTGGATCTTGATCCTCACTTGTGTTTGCCATCAGACATACATTTGTTATTTCTTCTAACTCACTGTGGCCTTCACTGGAATCACTATTACTCCATGTTGCCATCATTGCCTCATGGTTATGCCGTTAAGGTCGACTGTTTCTCTTGTCTTTGTTTCTTCTGGCGTGAGGGCAGTCCTTCATAAGGTGTTTTGAGCTGTCACAAACAAAACAAGTAAATGGGTCAGCATCTTTTCTTAATGAAGAATTACCTTTTGAGGTTGCTTTTCTGTTTTGTCCATCCTTGATGTATCCTCGAAAGGTTGGATTTTTCTTGTATAATCTTCTGAACCCTACCATCATTGCCATTGTATCTTCCTCCTCATCATCATCTGACTCACTGTCAGATTTACATATTGCCTTGAGGGCAATTTCCTTGGGTTCCGAGAGGTCATTCAATTGGATCTCATATGCCAATAGTTTTCCAATGAGTTCCTCCAATTTGAGGGCCTTGAGATCTTGAGCTTCTTCAATGGCTGTGACTTTTGGACTCCATTTTCTTCTAGGCAGGCAACGGAGGACCTTTCTAACTTGTTCCTCATTTGGGTAGGTTTTTCCCAGAGATATGAGGTAGTTGGTGATGCTGCTGAATCTTTTGAACATCTCTTCAATAGTCTCATTTTCCTTCATTCTGAAGGCCTCATACTTTTGGACAAGGATATCTACTTTGGTGTCCTTGACTTGACTTGTGCCTTCATATGAGGTTATCAAGTAATCCCAAACCTGTTTTGCAGTTTCACAATTAGATATATGTTCAAAATCATTCGAATTTAAACTGCAATAAATCAAGTTTAGGGCATGAGTATTTTTTCTCAATGGCTCCAACTCTTTCTTGGTCATTTCAGATCTCTTCTTTGGGACATCTTGACCAACACTGTTCTTCTTCGTGGGAGTTGGATAATCTCCCTCGGTAACCACAGTCCAGAGGTCCTCATCTTGGTCCTTAGGGAAGACCTCCATTTGTCTTTTCCACGACCTGTATTTTTCTCTAGTAAGCAGTGGAGCTATTGTCTATGAGCGTCCTTGAGGAGCTTCATTTGTGTTGATAGCGGCCATGATCTTTTCCACGAGTGGTTAAACTCTTGAATTTGTGGACCTGCTCTGGTACCAATTGAAATAACCCTAGAGGGGGGTGAATAGGGTTATATGGATAATTCTGCACTTTGATCAACACAACTAGGTTAATAGCACTTTTATATAATGAAAAATACTTCTTTATTAAATAGACAAAAGTGCTTAAAACAGAGGAGGTTACAACTCAACTTAAGTGAAAACCGTGAGGTCCTCAATCAGCCTACTGGAACAGAAGATCTAGCAGATGTCTTCTGTAAATGAGGCCTCACAGACGAGGCAAAGAGTGCATGTGAGAAAACAACTTCAAAGTGAGACACCTTTCTCACTTCTCACACTTGACCTTGGAGGTCCTCACCAGTATGCTCACTGGTTACACAAACTCACCACTTATAACAATGGCTACACTCAGAATATTAACTCACAATATTCCTACACTCAGAACTTTTTCACACAAAGTTCCTACTCAAATTTACTTGCTTGGAAATCCTCGTTTTTCTTGGAAGAGGTTGCTAGTATATATATGCTTGAGAGCTCTAGACAGCAACGACTACTTTCCTTCAACAAAGATTGTTTCCTTTCTTGGATTGGTCTTCAATCTTCCATATATTTTGCAATTACCACGATTTCCTTCCTTTCCTTTTAGTATCTGAAAAAGATACAATATATTATAGTATAAATCCAGAAACGGAAGGAATAAAATAAGATTAGGATATGGAAAAACTTCCCTGATTTAATTTTGACAAACGAAATCTTCGCACTGGAACTGGTTGTCCTCATTGCTGAATACGGTGAGGTCCTCAGATAGCATTGAGATTCTTCATTCTACTTCCTTGATTGAAGATTGTTTCCTTTCTTGAGAGAGATTTTCAATCTTCTCATTTAGGCTGTTGTTTCTTTCTCTTAATTAAAATCTGAATTTATATCTTCGAATTTTGTATTTCAATCAAAAGTATGACGGATGCAATGGAGGTCTCACGCAGACTGTAGTGGAGGTCCTTAGAGGGCAGGCGAAGGCACCCCTCTCTTTCAAGAGGATTCGCGGCATGTCAAGCCCTGGTAAGGTTCTTCGCTTTGCATCGAATTAAACCATATGCTCCACCGCTTGTGCGGGCCCCCGTCAGAATTCTTGATCTCTCTCAATATCTCTCTCAATTCGAAAATCCAGGATTTGAATTGATGTCCTTTCATTGATTCCTCCCAGTCAGGTAGAGTAAATGTAATTTACTCAATAAATAACTTTCTAATTTTTGTATAATTTTTAATCTGAATTTATTTATTTTACTTTCTTTCTTATTTGTAATTTATGATTTCTAATGTAAAAGGAAGTTTTATTCCATATATAATAACAAAGGTAGAAATTCAATCAAAAAGTTTAAATTGTGGACGAAATTCATAATTTCCAATGCAAAAAAAAGGTCCATTATTGCCCTTTTTTTTTGTATAATAATTTTGGTTGAAATTATTATGAAGGAAATAAATCTCAACTTATCTGAACTTATTTATTGTATTTAAGTTGAAATTATTTAAGAAATATTTTTTCATTGTTTTGCAGAATTTATTTGGTAAACCTAGTTTAAACTTATTAAAGGGAAAAAAAACATTTTAGGAAAACAAAAACCAAATAAAATGCAAAATGGAAATGCATTGTCAGAAAACATTTTCTGTATCTAGTTTCGGTCGGGTATAAATGGAAAGAAACTAGAAAGAAAACTTTGGAGATGCGGGGGATCGAACCCCGTGCCTCTCGCATGCAAAGCGAGCGCTCTACCATTTGAGCTACATCCCCAATTGATAAAATTTGGTTTGTAAATTTATTTGTATCATATTTTGTAGGCGGACTACTTTTGTACTGGGTTTTTATGAAGAATCTTGGGCCTAATCAGTTAAATGGAGTGGTAATAGGCCCCACCCATTCAAATTGAGGTCTTTTTTTTTTTTTGGGTTATTGACTCTGAAGTATGGCCCAAGCAATAAATTGATCATAAAGGTTAACAGGACAATGAGATCCCAAATTATAAAATATGTGGGGATCATCAAAGTTGATGTGACATGATTTTTTTTAAAAAAATTATTTTTTTATTTGTTTTAGAGTGTTTAGAATATAATATTTTTAATAGATTTTTTTTTATAAAAAATTACAAGACAGCTCAGAAAAAAATTTAAAAAAATTAATTTTTTTCTACAAAAATCATGCCACGTCAATTTTGGTGGTCTCCACATATTTTACAATTTGGGACCTCGTTATCCTCCTAATCCTTTATGGTCAATTTGCTTCTTGGGCCATCCTTTAGAGTAAATAACCCTTCTTTTTTTAAAATTCTATTTTGTCAAAATCGTCAATATCCTTTACCCTTTATACAATATAAAAGCGGGGAGGATGAAAAATTTGTTTGAACAACGTGACTATTTGTCTGTCTGTTAGTTTGTGTTCACATAAAAATTTACTATTTTGGCATCGAATATAATATAATGACAAGCAACTTGCCTATTTGTATGGCTTGTAGCTTGTGTTCACATATAAATTTTCTCTTTTGCCCCTTAATATAATATAATAATAAATAGTTTGCCTTGTAGCATATATATTCACTCTCGAATTTATCATTTTGTCCTCGAATACAATCTAATAACAAATGATTCTTTGTAGCTTATATTCACACTTGAATTTATTGTTTTGCCCTCAAATACAATAACTACTTGAATTTACTATTTTTCCATGGAATACAATAACTACGGATCTTAACATCAATTTAAATCATGTTATTAGTCCAATCAATTCGGACGGATGGGTTGATTAAAAAGTAAATATTGTGTGTATATCTAGTTAAGGCCAATACAGGTCATGTGTATTTCAATTTCAGCTAATTTTGATATTAAAAATACGAGTCATTTGTATTTAGATTCAAATAAACACTAAAAATTTTAATAGTTTGAAAACTTGGACACTGTTCTTTTAGAACGTGAGATAGTTTGGAGGGTGGGAAAGATTAGATAGAGTTGGCAAGTAAGATAGTAATTGGAAATCTAAGTCACATCAGTCACATCATTTAACTATATGAATTTTATAAATTTATAATTTATAATTTTTATTAAGGTATTGTGAGTAAGGCAAGTCATATGAGTCACATTATTTATTAAATATATGAATTTTTAAATTTGTATTATGGATGGTTCAGCATGTATTCATTGGAAAAATCAAGCGGTTGTTTTTGCTCCAAAAGGAGCGGGAGGATTGGGGGTTAGACATGTGGGATGTTTGAATAAAGTTTTGTTACTTAAGCAGGCTTGGAGGGTCTATAAAAATCCAGGCTCTTTAATAGCTAGGGTGTGGAAGGTAAGTACGGCAAGGGATCACCGATTGAAATTGAGGAAAATTAGAAGGCTCTGGTGAGTGCCTCTCCTGCTTGGAAAGGTATGTCAGGGGTAGTGTCTCAAAGTTGGCATCGCTTCAGATGGAGTATTTGCAATGGTAGAAGGATTTAAATCAATGACAGTAGATGGATCCCAGGAGGACGAACGGAATTTGCTGAGGGGATAGATCCTGACAGTTGGAGGGGAAGAAAGATTTGCACCCTGGTTAGCTCGAGGTACAACATGAATAGGTTGGATACGAATGCCTTGAATGAAGTTTTTGTCCCAAGGATAACTAGTGCTATCTTAAAGTCTTTTCCCCCGCAGCACATGGTTGAAGAGCTGGAGGATGAGCTTGTATGGCCAAGTCCATCCTCTTTGAAGTACTCTGTTAAGGATGGGTATTTCTTTTTTCTTCGACTGCAGACAATGAGGGGGATACCGGATGTTGAGGAAACTAGGTTTTGGAGGGTGCTGTGGCACTCAGATATGCCATCCAAATGGAGAATGTTCTTGTGGATATGCGCAAGGGATGCGCTTCCAACAGGGGAAAACCGATTGAAACGTAGATGCCCTGGAAACGGGGATTGCCACTGCGGACAGGGGGTCGAGACTATCGACCACTTATTTCATTTTTCTAATGTGGCTATGAGATTATGGCGTGGGTCTATTCTAGGAATAGATAGTACGGTAAGCTAGTACTTAAAATGGTTTGAATGGTTGAAAGGATGGGTCCTATACTTGAACAAGAAGGTGAGTGAATAGGAAAATTCTTTGAGGTTGTTTGTTGCTTGTCTGTAGGCTGTTTGCACCACTAGGAATGCCATTTGTATTGGGGGCGAAAGTCTGCTTTTTTGTTGGAAAGGATGTTGGTTGCAGCTTACAGTGAAGAAGCTCGGTGGATAGCGGCTAAGCTTCTGTCTTATAGGACTAGAGGACAAAGGACCCCGTCGGAGGAGTTGGACAGTCAGGGGGAGGAGTTTAGTTGGGGAGTTTCTATGGCCCAGAATGGGGATGGTGCCATTTTGGTTGATGGTGCCTGGAATAGAATGAATGGAAGGGTTGTGGCGGCGTGGGTTTTTCTCAGTGGAGGGGCAAAGGAGTGGTGGGGTGCTGAGGACTCGTGGGCGGAATCAGCTCTGCAGGTAGAGATCTTTGCTATTACTCTCGCCTTGTGGAATGCGAAGCAAAATGGTTTAAAGGAAGTATGTGTCTTCACTGACTGCAAAAATGCGGTCCGGTGGTTAAAGGCTCCTAAGGGAGCCCCGATGGGATGCTCAGGGCTGGTCATGTGGTGTTCTAGTTTAGCCAACCATTTCCAAGCAGGGAAGATCGTCAAGGTGCATCGGAATGTAGTTAGAGAAGTGCATCTCCTGGCTCAGCAAGTGACCAGACTTAGTGCTAGGGGAAGTGTGTCCTTAATAGTCTAGTTGTTGTATTTTATTTCTTATTTGTATTTTGTTTTGTTCTGTCCGTGTGGCAAAAAAAAAAATTGTATTATGTAAGGTAGGTAGGGAAGTATTAATAATGTAAAAAAAAGGTACGATAAAGTAACAAGAATGTGAGAGATAAGATAAATTTATCATACATGAAAAAAAAAGCATGACTTTAACCTGTCCGTAGGACGGGCAGGAAAACTATTAAAGTTGTAACCATGGTTTGAAACTGACTGCACCCATGAAAGTTAGGACTTTATGGAGGGAATGAAGATAAAGGGCCCAGATCGAAGGAAAATAGGAGTTTGAGATTGGCGAGTCAAGTGATGAAGGAAGAGTTTACATCACCAAATTCAAGTGACACATTTACATCACTAAATGCATATATTTCTCCCTAATTTTTCGGCACCAAAAACAGTAGAAACAAACATTGACCAAACCAAAAAAAGCGGAGCAGAAAGCATACCAAAAATAATGGTTTATGCAATTACTATACCAACAACCTTCTGTTTCCACCTAGTTTCACCTTTCCCTCGATAACCCATAGCTCATCTTAAACCTTTGGTCATTTTCTGCAATACCCACAAAATTTTCTCCCTCATGAACTCGTCAAATTTACTTAATTTCATCCCAGAATCCATTGATGTATTAAAAGAAGACAAACCCATTTCAGAAGAGTCAAATTAAGAGGAAGCAAGTTCATCGGAGAGTATTGATTCAGGAAGTTTGAAGGAGAAATTTGCAGTCCTAAACACTGGAATTTACGAGTGTAGGTCATGGGTGCACTCAATGTCAAACCATAGTTACAACTTTAATAATCCATGATTTTACTTAGTGACAAACCATCGTTATAACTTGAATAATCCATGACAATTTTTTTGACACAAAATTTCTGGCTGCTCATAAAAAAATAAAAAAATAATAAAAATTAAATTAAAAAAGTGATGCCACGCAAGCCTTGGTGGTCCCCACATATTTTACTATTTGGGATCTCTGTTGGGATTCACCCATGAGTAAAATGCTCCACATCGAAAAAGCAAAGGGAAAAGATATGGTATATAAGTCAAATGGGCTCCACTTGACTTGTATACCATGTCATTTCCCTTTGCTTTTCCGATGTGGGACATTTTACTCATGGGTGAATCCAAACAATTCCCCCCTTAGCTTGATCGAAAGCCTCTTTTTTCTTGCCAATGTTTCAAGTCACCATCAAGAGCTCATCATAGCCACACCTTACTCTATAGAGTCGTACCCTATTTCACCTGAGTCTTATGCCACCACTCTACCTCAAGAGTCTCAACCGCACCTTGCTCCACATAGCCGCACCCTACTCCACCCGAGTCTCATGTCATCACTCTACGCCTTCAGAAGACCCAGCAGTGCACGCGCCATTATTTTTGCTCCTATCCATGTTGAATTTTATGGGACCAACTTCCAACACCTTGCGCCCAGCCGAACGAACCATCGAATTTGATGTCAACTGAAAAATAAGATTATCCTAGAGGGGGGTGAATAGGGTTATAATTGAATATAATTGAATGCATCTTCAAAGCATTCCATGTTCCACTCCCCTTTGACTCAAAGGTAGAGATTTCTGTCCCTACCATCAACCTCTCCTCCCTGGAAAACCTAGGCTACAAGGTTCAGCCTGATGGATCCTGGATACACACTGACGAGCTCAAACTCTTCCAATCCTCCTCCTCGATAGCAGCGTCAAAAGACGTCTCCAACGACCTCCAGAGACTAGTTGATCTCCTCCCTACGTCAAAAGAAGTCAAGGCTTCGCGGGCGGAGTCTCAGCAGATGCAGGATCTCAACAACACCCTCAAGGCCAACTTACTCGTCTGCCAGATCATCACCGCCTCCCTGAAGGACATCGCCAAGCAAGAAGAGGCCCTCGTCCTTCTACACTCACCCAATCCGTCCCACCTCCGGCACCGGACGTTGAGGCACCTCCTGCTATCCCCCCTCCCTCCGAGTAGTTTTTTTCTAGTTTTTTCAAACTCGATCTATGAACATTTCCTCCTTTCTGCTCCTTTTTTTTTCTCTTTTTTGCCAAATTTTTTTTTTTGTACTCCTCTTGTTTCTTTTTCTATCTGAAAAACAAAAAGGGGGAGAATCTTTGTGGGTTATACCTAACATTACTTTGCAGCACAACTTTTTTGCTTTTATCTACATATATATGTTCTATCTGCAACTTTGTCTTTCAAACAAAAAGGGGGAGATTGTAAACTCCACCATGCAGGTACAAGGCCCTTAATGCTACATTCCATGACGTCCTTACTGTGCCTCATTTGGAGGCCCTCCCACTAGGTTTTGGTTAAAACACCAAAATTGCAAACTCACTTAGGGAAGTATCTCGCCCTTAATTCTTTCCAAGTTTCAATATATATGATTGATATTACAATTCTCTCTCTCTCTCTCTCTCTCTCTCTCTCTCTTTCTCTCTTATATGCTGAATATTTGGAGAAGGAGAAATTGGAAAGACTTCCTAAAGGTGTCGACTTATATCATAACGAAAAAGGGCAAGAGATTGGAAGCATCCAAAATCTGAGAAAGAATCAACCTGAGTCGTGCCTTGCAAAAGTAAAGAGATCAAGGATGTCAAGTATAAAGCAACTCAACAAGACACTGGAAAAAGTATTCGATTCCAAGACTGAAGCAATCGAAGGGTGTAGGAAATTTTAGTGAGAAAAATTTTGAGTTGTAGCCAATTGTGTAATTGGTGAGATAATTGTAACCAGAGAGTTGTTCTGGTCTGGCCCTATGTTTTTGTAATTGAAGATCTGTCCAAACTTTCTTCAGTGAGTGAGTGAAAACTTCATTATATTCAACTTGTGAGGCTACTATATGGGATCTAAGTATGTGATCCCTCTCTGTAACTCTGTAAGCAGTTTTAAGGCCATCAAAGTCTTTCCACTGCTGAGTTTGTTTATATCCATCTACATTGTAATGTCCTCAAGTTTCTGAATTCAATAAAAGTTTAAAGTGTTTATTCATTGCTTTGTTGAATCTTGATGAAAGTCAAGATTAGTTACTAAGTCCTCATTGTTAAAGTGTAAAAGTTTTCAATAACCCTATTTGTCCTCCCCCCCCCCCCCCTCCTTCCCCCTCTAGGGTTTTTTCAGGGGGACTACCCAGTTCGATCAAGGTATTATCATCTTGCTAGGAGTTTAAGGAAAAGGAAAAGCCCGCATAATTTTTTTTTTGGGGGGGAGGGGTGAGAGTTGGAAAAAAAATTGAAAGAGGCTGTGGGGATACAATGCACTGCCCAGAATTTTAGTGTTTGGTTGGAGAACGACCATTTATTTGTTGGTTACTGGGCGTAATGTGGCAAGGATGTTACCTAACTTTTTGATGCAATGTGCTATTTATGGTTACAGTGAGGAGACAGTTATGCATTCAATCTTTTAATGCCCATTTATCAGAGGAGATTTTGTTTAAAATTTCGATTGTAGAGCCACTATAGAGTGGTCATGACACTACGATGCTTGACTGCATAGGATAGGGATCTTGCACACTTGATGAGACCAAGTTGGGGAATTTATAGCAATCATATGGTAGATATGGAGCCTGAGAATTAACTTTTTCTTCAATTCCAAGGGGGGGCTCGTTGATGAGTGTTGCCAGAAGGGCTATTAATGTTGTTGACAACTTCTACAAGTGAACTGAGAGGGAGTTTTGGTGCGTGCATTCGTGAGTGTAGCACATCTGGAGACCTTCGAATTCGGGGTTGGTTGATGTTAAATTTGACGGTGGCAACACAAGGTTGGATGGATTTGGGTGGTGGTTTGTAACTAACAATCACACAGAGGAGGTTAAGGTTGTCGGGGTTGAACAAGGAAAGGGGTGTAACGAGTCATTAATTGGTGGAAGGAGCACATATGTGTATGCTTGCTCCTGGCATTGATTGAAGCAAGGAACTTTGGATTCAAGCGGCTGATGGTTGCAATCAAGACAAGTGATCATAATTTTTGTTCCTTTTTTGGAATAAGATTTTGAATTTGTGTCTCTTTTGATTTTGTTAGTTTTCGCCATGTTGTTTATATTGGGGGTCGTCGGGGGGGGGGGGGGGGGATAGATTACTCATGATCTTGCTCACTACCAACCTAACTTTGTTGGTAATAGGATATGGATGGAAGTAGTACCAGATTTAGTTCACGATCTAGTTACAGAAAACACGTGTAATGTTATTGAGAATGCTTCAATATAGTTCCATTCGTTTGCTATAAAAAAAAAATTGAGGCATGAAGAACAAAAGCCAATATATGGCAAGATATTTATTTTTATTAATTAGTTAATTAGTTGTCATCAATAAATACAAGGCTTTTGAGAGTAGTTGTAAACTTGTAATGTGGAGCATGAGAGTCAAGGGGAGAAGGAGTTTTATTGTTGTTGTGATTGTGATAAAGAAATGAGTTTGCAAGACAAGGATACCTCCCAAGTTGATTAGGTCCATACTCAATAAGGAAGCAATTATTGATTAGTTTAAGATTGAGACACTTCTAAGTAGCCTGTCAAAGAGAAAAGCGAATGTAAAGAAAAGGAATGCTCACGACGATGCTATCTTAGGAGGGTTTTATCAGCGATTGAGACATAATGGCTGCAAGATCAAGAGGAAGCACACCAACGAAACCAGTACCAGTCCTAGGAAGAGGAAGGATCGTAGGTTTTCGCCAAGAGATGCCCGTGTCCATCCAAAGTGTAATAGATTAGACAATAATAGTTTATTTACCTAACTTTTATGATACCATGTCTAATTTTGCAGAGAATCTTTATGTGTGTCCTAAGTTTGGTTCTATCAATCGGTCGTAAAGGGTCAGGAGATTGTGCGAGGTTTATATCTGCTTTCGTAAGTCTAATCGAGACCAGGTAGGTTCAATTCCAACCTAGCTACAACCTAGTCATTCAAGCTAGGTGAGTCAAATAGTTTGTATTAAAAAATCATTCCGAGTTAACTTATTAATCACATGAATGCTTTTAGAATATTCTCAAAAACAGTATGTCATGCCATATAATTAAGTACTCTTACATATCTCTTCTTAAGACTTGTGTTTAGTGTATGGTCTTTGTAAAATAATGGCTTGTTTCGTTGAAGACAAAGAGTGGATTAGTGGATGATGAAGACAGTGATGTGCACTTGGTGTGCATCTAGTCAGCCCACATACATGCCAGTCATGATATGCGTATCTACCACATGCCATCTTCCACACTAGCTATGTATAATTATAGCCACACCTTATAATTGAACCTGAATTACTACAATAATTAACCACAAAATTAAGTCCAATCATAGTACTTGAATATTATTATGTTTTCAATTATATTGCACGATTTGTCTTCTTTTCTTACCCACAAATTTTTATTTTTAATTTGTTTCCAAGCTAATCTATTAATTATATTATTCGTTTGCATAATTTTCAGTGCTCAAATTATGTTTTTAATCATAGATTATATTATTAATAGTATTAAAAACATAATTTTTGTACTCACTCTTATGAGCAAGTAATTTTTGTTTCCAAGATAATTTTCAGTGCTCAAATTAAAGCATCAACATCATTTATTTGCAAAATATCAATAATCTGCATGTTGGTCAAAGACATTTTTTAAATATCTTGCCTTTATTGTTATATAGATTTTTTTTACTCTAAATTATATAATAATTATGATAAATTAGTGATTGTAAATGGTTTCGCATGTATTGCCTATGTCAATGAATATAAATGACACTCTAATAAATTCAACCCCAAATATTAGGCACATATTTTATGTTTTTTTGGTAAATTTGAAAAGTTCTGGATAAAACTACAATTTATACAATTCATATACACTATTATACTTTTAGAACTCAATTATATCATTTTTTTAATTTAATGTATAATGATATACTTTAAGTGTAAGACAAGATATTTAATAAATGAATTGCCCCAAATTCTTTATGTTTTTGGTTGCAAAGGGCTTTGGAGTCTGGGTTTAATTTAGATAACACATTAAGCAATAGCTATCCTCATCAAGGTTTTTTTGGGGGCTACTGTATTACTTAGCATATATTTTTACATTGGTTTCGATTATATAGGATAATAATCAAATTTTAATTTGGACATCATTATACATTGTTTATAGTTTACTTTTCCTCTATTTTCATAAAAGAAAGTGCATGTTATTTAGCAGAATGTGCGAACTACTTACAAATCTTGTCATACTTGTTTCATGTATGATGTGGAGCATAATAAGTGTCGATCAGCAAATAATGTGCCTCTTACAACAACAATAAGGGCTTCCTGTTTTCTATTAAAAAAAATGAGGGCGATGGGTTGTCAAGGGATGTCTAATAATATCTACTGTATCACAGCATTACAAGTAATTTATAGCCGAAGATACTTAACCTGAAATTACAATAAAACATGGTGTTCTTCATGCACGCAAATGAAAATTTACCCACTTTAACCTTTTTCTTTGAACGGTATTAATAGAGGATAGAATATTCTTATAATTGGATTTCCATAATTCGCTTATATATACCGTGTATAGGCTCCCAGTTGGGGCAAGTCATTCCAATTATTCTCACATAATATCAAGAGCCAATTTTTAAATTTGTTTTTTTCACCAAAAAAAAAAAAGAAACGAAACAACACACGCACAAGATAGAATATTCTTGTAATTGGATTTCCATAATTCACTTATATATACCGTGTATAGGCTCCCAGTTGGGGCAAGTCATTCCAATTATTCTCACAAGTATATATTAGAACTTGTTTCCCAGACAACATCTATGTGTCATTTATCCAAGAAAAATACCAATAATTATCAACATTATCTTTTTCATATTATCATCAACTTTTTTGGTACCAACACAGAATATATAACAATATTGTTCAAACAAATTTCTTTTAGCTGCTACCAACATCAATCAATTCCCACACCTGCACCAATCATTTCTTAAATTGCCGTCATCAATATTTTCCTAAAAATGTCAACAATTCTCTCCTAAAAAAACGCTACTTGTGTTAACAATTTTCTATAAATATTTAACATCGCTCTTTATCAACTTGATCCTATTTATTTTTGGAGACCTCAGACCCTTTTTTTCAGTTGTTCATACAATATTTTGTTAAACTCCCTATCATCTATCTGATTTCATGTTTCACTTGTTAGTAATTGATGAGCTCTTTTTGAAACCAATTAAACGTTTCGTTTTCCCTTTCTATAAATATGAAAAGTATTATATTTCATGTCAAATTTTGAAAGTAGACTAGGAAAACCCTTGCTAGATGCATTACAATAATAGAAGTTATAATTGAAACAATGAATCCATGACATTTGACACATGTTAACACAACATAATACAAAACGCCAAATACCAAATTGCCGACCCAGAAAAAGGTAGATGGGTGGTTAGGGTTGTAGCCTCCATCTAACAATGCACTTTCAACATTTACTAATAAACTCCTAGGGTGTCCAACATGATGAGCAATAATTTCTAATTTCTTGAGAAAATTCACAAAGGTGGTATTAAAAATTGTTGAATATGAATACTAGCACATTACAAAACACTTTTTGGATTTAAATAAGGCCTAGAAAACAGAGAGAATCCAACAATAATCTTGGAAATCAAGGTGTTTAATGTCGCACTGCACTCTACCAATAACCCCAAACTCTACTCTTGTCCACTCGTTAAAAGTTTCTCTTTTGGCAGTAAATCAATCCGTACCATCTATTTGCATTCTCATTTGCCCACGTATATCCCACCTTTTTCTTAATTAATTTCATATCTTTATTATTCAATTCAAGTTTCATTGTTTAATATTGTTTGTGTACTACGTACCCAGAATTCTAGCGATCTCTTTTTTCTTTTTATATTCTACATCTACTGGTAATTTTAATTTAAGTATTTCTTATGATTTCAGGTAAAGTTTTAGGCGCTCAAGTTAATCGTTAGACATACATATAGAAGCCAGTGTTAGAGTGTTCATCGGTCCAAAACTGAATTAATCGAAGATTAAATAAGGGGACTAGCCTCGACCGAGGATTGAACCAAACTATCTTCGATCCTTTCATCCAGTCCTCGTTACAGTCCCGTCCAACCCTTTATTTGGTTCGGACTGGATTATAAGCTTGCTGTGAAGAATTGGAGAAAAGGGTTTGGGTTTTTTTTTTCATAGTTTTTAATGCAAGATTTTTACCATCATTTGATAATATGCTTTTACAAGTTACAAAATTATATTTTTATGAAAATATTTTTCGACTATGAGTCTAATGATACTAGTTTCACCTACTAAATCATTATATATATTGAGAAACGGTCAAAATTTTTATAAGTTGACCGCACAATTCCTAGGCGAAAAGATATTGAGGAATGGAGGGACTGTTATATAATAACTAAATATTGATCATGAGGGTTGATCAATTATAATGAAGATTTTTGCATTGTTAATTATGCTTAATTATTGCTACCAATTTTGCCATAGCTCAACAACAATCAAGAGAAAGAGAGAAGAGAAGAAAGAGAGAAAGAGAACATGAGAGAGAAACTCAAACCTATTGCGTTATAAAGCTGTGTAATTAGAGAAGATACAATTTACAGTTGTACTTATACTAGAAGTAATTAGGTTATTACCAAACAAATAACAAAATAACCAAATGTTACATTTGCTAATTGATTGGTCTTATCATCCCAGCTCAAGTTTGGAGGTGAGGAACCATTCCAAATAGAATATGTAAGCTTGTTGTGAAAATGATAATATCTTGATGATAACATCTTTTTAACTTATCGTCACATGTACGTGAGAGAGTTGCAGCCACTACTAAAAATATGTGTATTACCAACCATTTTTTTCTAACCAATTTAAAATGGTTGGAAAAACCAACCATCTTAGCAACCATTTGATATTCCAACTATTTTTCAAAAAATTTAGTAGGAAAAATGGTTGGAAATTCCAACCAATTTGGCTAAAATGGTTGGAAATTTTTCCTACCATCATTTTTCCTACTATTTAGAATTGGTTGGAAAAATAGTTGGTAATCCAGCCATTTTTCCAACCATTTTCAAATAGTAGGAAAAAGGATAGTAGGAAAATTTTCCAACCAATTTTAGCAAAATTAGTTGGAATTTCCAGCCATTTTTTCCACTAAATTTTTTGAAAAATAGTTGGAATATCAAATGGTTGCTAAAATAGTTGGTTTTTCCAACCATTTTAAATTAGTTGGAAAAAAGTACTCCCTCCGTCCCAATTAATTTGTCCACTTAACTTTTTCACGGTCTCCAATACAACATTTTGACCGTTAATTTTTCACGTTTTATCTAAGTAAGATTAATAATATTGTATTTAAGTAAAAGTATATTTCATCACAAATCTAATAGTGATAGTCTTGTACAATAACTCAACATATAATTTGTTAAATTAATGGTCAAAGTTTAGAAATTTTGACCTATAAAACCAAACATGGACAATTTATTTGGGACGGAGGGAGTAGTTGGTAATACACATATTTTTAGTAGTGAGCAGACTTTTAAAAACTTTTTGTCTTGAGAATTATGTTCTATATCAATGTATTTGGTGCGTTCATAGAAAATAGGGTTCTTGATAATGCGTATAGCTAATTGGTTATCATAGAAAATAGGGTTTTTGATAATGCGTATAGCTAATTGGTTATCACATAACAAGGTGACATGCTCCAATGCATAGACCACAAGCTCTTTTAGCAATTGCACAAGCCACATTATCTTATGTATTATTTAGAAATAACTCTGTATAGTAGATAAACTTCAAATGTCATTTTATGCTATATCACTTTTTGTTTGCGTATATATATATACAATGTAATGTATATGATGTTTGTGTAAATGGACAAGTTTAGAATTAGAAATCCAAACCACTTATTTTCAAGTTTAATCTTTAGTCATAACTAGGCCTCAACCCGTGCCATGCACGAGGTATATTAAAATAGTTATTTTAAAAAAAATAAATAATTTAATAGAAATTATAATTATAATTTAGAAAAATTAATCCAAAATAATTATAATTACTGATAGTTGCATCAAAATAATTTAATTCAACATTTATCTACTTTTTGATTAGTAGTAATCTCTACAATTAATATATTTTCTCCATTAAGTGGGATCAACAAACTTTACTATTAATATTATATAGATAATAATAATAATAATAATAATAATAATTATTATTATTATTATTATTATTATTATTCCAAAATAATTATAATAAATGATAGATGCACTAAATAATTTAATTCAGCATACTTTTTGATTGGTCGAAATCCCTACAATTAATCTCCTTTCTCTATTCAGCGGGACCCACAAATTTTACTATTAATATTATATAGATTTTGCGCAAGCATCATGACAAATATAAATATAAATACGATATTAATGATAATTAGGCATATATGTCAATGGCATGAATTGTCCCTATTTTCATATTAATATTTGAATCGTAAGTATATACTATTCATTTGTTTTTGTTTTACAAAAAATATAATATGCATTTTACTTGATAAAAAAAATGAGTTTAATTGAGCTATTTCAAGGATGAAAATCACAAATAAGAAGGAAATCAAGGAATGACGAACGTTTGTATGATGTGGCTATGAGTTTAGCGCCAATTAAACCGTATACCGTGGTGGAGTTACTTAGGTCCATCACTTGTGTTATAAGAAGTCAATTTTTTACGTGATAAATTTGGATTAAAAAGTTAATAAATTTGAAAAGTGCCAATAAATTTTGTAAAAGTGTTGATTAATTTATAATCAATTTTATAATAAATATTAAAATTAACATTTTAGTAATCAACTTAGGTAAGTATTTCAAAATATATCATATGTCAATTGTTTATTTAGACGAATAAAGTTATATTGGATAAATCAGATAAAGTTTGGTTAGTTTGAAAATTGAAACCCCAACTTATGTAAATATATTGTAAGTTATAATAAGTTAATCTAAGGTCCCGTTCTTTCATGTGGTAATTTGTGGTACAGTACCACACCGTACCGTACTCTTTAATTTTCCACCACACTTCACCACACTACAATCATTACCAATATGTTTTTTTTTAATTTTTCTCTCTCCTTATTTTTCTCATGTACTTTTTATATTCTTTCTCTTTAACTTATCCTATATACCACTACTTTCACCATAATTCACCACTATTCATTATACTTTTTCAAATTTCACAAAACCGTACTATTATCACACCACAGCCAATCATATAATAGAACGGGCCTAATTAAGTCATAAAAACAACATATTGAATCGATACTAAAAAGTTGTGATCTTAGTATGAGCTAGCGAGATCTTAGCAGCAACACCGAAGATTCCTCTGACCTCGTGGCTTCCAAACATTTCCTCTTCTCTAACCCAATAGCAAATTTCCTCTTTTTCCAATTTTAATTGATCAGGTTTAGTTTAACTAAATCATAATTACGCAGTACTACCTCCGTCCCTTTTTTTTTGTCCAATTAACTAATTTCTCTGTCCCTATTTATTTGTTTAATTATCTAATTTTTACATTTCCAATAACTATAATACCCATTTTATCCCTAATAAATGCACTTTTTACATCTTTTCAAGGGTATTTTCAAGGATATTTTTGACAATGTATAAATCTTTTGCTTTATTTCCTATATTTCTTGGTTTGTGAAATTAGTTTTTGGGATAATTAACCTGGGACAGATGTAGTACTTTTTTCTTTAACACAAATACAATTACTAAAACATTTAATTAAAACCTCCCACGCATGGTTTTGTCGTAATGTGATTGGATATTAGCTGGCATTTGTTTGTACGCACGTGTTACGGGCAGAAGGGAAGCCAACCTTGATTCCCGGGCAGAGGGTAGGGGGCCATTTCTGACTCACACGTGTAAAGAATTAAATGGTGTGGGGAATTTTATAGACAACCTCATTGACTTTTGCGATATACTGGCATCACCCTTACTCATCACACACCTACATGATACACCCATACCACAATGAAACTAAATAATTTATGAAAAATAATTCATAGATTTTCCTAAGTGAGCATATATAATAATCTATAGAGAAATTAGATTCTAATAATACGAACTTTTGGTCATATAAAACTTAATAAAACAATACGAATTTTTGATTTGGTGATTAATAATATGGATTTTGACCCCCTTGCCTCCAATAGTACGTCATCGAGTTAAGTTAAACTTAACTCGGTGGCGGTTTGACGTGGCGGCGGAGGCACGCACCTGTTTGACTTTGTCACGTCATCTACGGTGATTTAAAAAAATAATACGAGCTTTTACCTATGTTGCTCTGAATAATACGAACTTTTACCTATATTGCTATGAATAATACGAACTTTTTTTTCTCTCTAAAAATCTCAGATTCCATTTTTTCTTCTTCATCTTCTTCAATCTTCATCCTCCCAATTCCCAGAAAACCCAGAAAACTCATCTCTCTCTCTTTCTCTCTCTCTTCCTTCCTCTTCATCATCCCCACCTCTTTTTTCTCTCTCTAAAAATCCCACATTTCCCTTTGCATCTTCATCTTTTTCAATCCTCCCCCTCTTCATCTCTTCATCATGAACCACAAGATTAAGCTAATGATTCACTTAGCCTAATGATTAGTAGCGGATAAACACCTGAGAGTATCATCGTCGTCCACGGAGGTGGACAAGGTTGAGACTAAAACCCCACAAAAACAACCACACATAAAACCAACTTCAAACATGCATCATCAAGACATAACTTAACTTAAACCACCTCAAAACAACATAACGTAACCCAATAAAAAATCATACAAGCCACAATAACAGTGATTTCTCTTATTCCTTCAGAAAGTGCCTTTATCCACCTTTAATCTCCTTAAGATGCTCTAAAGTTCGTTCTTCCGGGGCTTTCCCTATCTTCCTTGCCGAGGTTCCTAAAACGAAAACATAAACTTCGAAGAGTGAGATAAATTCAATACGTATACCCCCGATAACGTAAGAATCTTTTCAAAGATAATTTTATTTAATTAGCGCGATTCTAATATCATTTAAAAACTACAGAAATAACCATAACAATAAACAATAACATAACTTACATAGCATGACCATAACCTAACCTGTACATGAAGAATATAACTTTACCTATAACTTAACTTGCAACTTAAATGAAAACATACTTATGAGTTCCTCCCATTAAAAATAATATAACATAGTTTCAAAGAAACTTAAAACATACATGACTTATCATACAACACACACGAAGCCATAACATAAACTTGATCTTAAATCCTTATAAATCAAGGTTTATTAAACTTTGGCATGTAACTCATAAAGCTTTACTTTGATCCAAAAGACTTGAGTATTTAAGGTATATAAAACTTGGTTGTCCTAATTTTATCTTGAAGGACCCCTACTTGCTATCATCAGCTAAGCCTTTGTATGCACATACCCGGACCGATCGGGAGGTCCGGATGGTAGACAATGTCCTATACTGGCCAAATTTCCATGGGGTGCACTTATGGGCGCACAAGTTATCCTGATGTGCACTACGGCACAGTTATCCTGGTGTGCACTATGGCATGATTAAACATGATGTGTACTCAGGCACGATTAAACATGGTGTGCACTAAGGCACGGTTTCTCTGGGGTGCTCTAAGGCACAGTGAAACATGGACAGGGCCTTTATTACTTTAGAAAACTTGAAAACCTAACTTTGAAAATTGAACCCTTGGTACAACTAGATCCTTATACAACCTTACTCATAACTTAGAGACATCCTTGAAATCCTTTTTAACAAAGGTTAGCCTTATAAAGAAATTTACTCATAAAAAGTCCTTAAAAACCTCAACGCTTATTGCCATAAACAAACACCTCACCCAGAAGTACTTATCTAATACAAAAGACTTAACATGGAAGAGGTGCTTCTAAGTATCAACACTTAAGACAAAAGAACTCACTTGATAAGGTTTACCTTGATACTTAAAACCACATAAACTTATTTATACCTTATCAAGATATATATATAAAAAGTGGAGTGATTAATACGAGTCTCAAAAGTAAACATAACTTTATACAGCATAAAACAAACCATGTGATTATAACTTTTGAGTATAATGCTTCACTTAAAGACCTTACTCAATATATAAAACCATATAAAACGTACTTATACTTCAACATGTCATATTGAAATAGAATAAATCTCATAAATCTTAACAGTAAACATAGGATTTAAATGACATAAATCAACCATGAAATAACGAAAGAAATGTTACAGGGAATATACGTACCTGATGCTTTAGAAACAAGCACGGGACGAGAAGAGACTTGAACAGCTGGAGGGCAACGATCTCTTGAAGGGACTTAGAAAAGAGAAGAGCACATGAATTAGAACTCACCTAGATGGGAGGATGGAGGAGTAATTTTAATAAATTATTCGCGACCAGCTAATGAATGTAATTTCCTAAGTCGCACTAAAGAGGTCATAACTTCTTCCATAGACATCGTATCAAAACATAAGAGGACTTTTCAGAAAGCTTGAAATCCTCGCTACAAATTTATAGTGACCATGAAAGCTAGAAACGCGTCTAAGGAGGGAAAAAAACTAAAATCTTTACAAGATGCCCAAAATAATAACCATTTAAACTTCAATTATTCGGAAAATCATAACTCGAGCTCTACTTAACGGTTCGAGCCGTGCAAGCTGTCTACGGAAAGTTCGTAATACATACTCCAACTTTAATTTAACAACAAGTTGATTTGGGCATGGGAAAGGGTCGGATTTCGGCCCAACACACAGGCAATCCCAAAACACGTTCTGGGTGAATTCAGATTATTAGCCCAATAATCGAAGGCTCATAACTTTCACTCCCGACATCCGATAGCTATAAAATTTACCATTCTGGAAAGCTTATAGAATGATTTGAAACTTTCATGTTGCACATTTGGATCAAAAGGGTCCCTAAACACACGAAAAACATGTATTAATGTACTGACCTTAGAACACGTATCAATTTGCACCCTCTCACGATTTTGACCATAACTCAAGTCATACACATCGAAATCCCGAAATTCAAAAACCAAGTGTTAGATAACATCTTAGGCTATGTTTTTATACAATAATCTGGGCTAAAGTGTTATTTTATGCTGCCCTGAAAACCCAGATTGCAACCAAAATGCATACATGACTCTGGTTTAGCTTGCATGCAAGTTATATGTAGTAATCTTACACTATTTCCTTCCATAATTACGCCTTAAGTATCAACTCAACTTCTCCATAATTAAAATCCCAGAAACTACTCTTCCATGACCATAAAATCCACATGCATGACATGATTCCAACTTAAAACAACATCCTATACATAATTTTCATAAGAGGCGAGCACCAAACACCACATAAACATTACATACCTTAAGATCTTCAAAATCACCACTTAAACTCATATCCAACAACACTAAAATCTGTAGAAACATAAAGATTACCTTTAAATCAGATTGCATGAACAAAATCTATACTTAAAAGAGAGATTTTGAGTGTTAAGAATAATTACCCCACAAGAGAAGTGTAAGGAAAATAGAGGAATGGTGCTTGGTGGTGGCGTAGGTGGCCGGAAAACTCACCGGCGTGGAGGCTGGGTAGGGCGGCACGGCTGGGCAGCGTGGCTGGGCAGAGGGGTCGTGAAGTGGGATGGTCACAAGTGAGAGTGTGAGCAACAGATGGGTGATGAAGATGATTATCCTCCAAACTGTCCTAATATCATCTTAAGTCACATATATATATTAATACCATTGCCAAACTATAACCCCCGTCTTCTCTTGGCCGACTAACATGGTCCAAATGGGGAAAATTTCATCAATTTTAATTCCCTCTTTACACTTATATCTCCGTGAACTCAATTTACTTAAATTAAGTATATGGTGAAAATATTATCGGTAACCTACGGAAACCCAAATAAATAAACTCACATACTTCCTTGAAATTTCCCATAATTATATCTTAAATTGACTCGAATAAAAGAAGGACTCGATATCTCGGTATCGGATGTAAACGATCATGATCACTATAAATTATCGAAAGAGAAACATTAAGAAAAGAAATTTTAGACTGATATACTTGATGATCGTTGCACTGTTCAAGTCCTGCAAAACACACACTTGGTTAGAAAAAAAATTTGGAACACGCGCTTTAATTAATAATAATTATTTTTAACCTTGATTATTTATGCTAATTAATACGTATTAAGGGGTGATTTTCTTTGGGTTATTACAGCCGACGACATACTCCTTACTGGAGACGATGCCCACGAAGTTGAAGCTCTCAAGCGATATTTGGATGATACGTTCAAGATTAAAGATCTTGGCCTTGCTCATTATTTTTTGGGAATTGAGATTTTGCCTACAGTGGATGGCGTTGTCCTAACCCAAAGGAAATTTACAAGAGACTTGTTGGACGAGTTTGGCGATCCTCACTTATCCCCCGTTACTTGCCCCCTTGATGTCAATGTCAAATTATATCCTGATGTTGGAGATATTTGTTCCGATCCTTCTCTCTACAGGAAGATTCTTGGAAAACTAAATTTCCTCATACACACTAGGCTAGATCTGGCTTTTTTCGTTCAACATCTTTGTCAATTTATGCAAACGCCCAGGCTTCCGCACTTTGCTGCCTTACAACACGTTCTGAAGTACCTTCAAGGTCAACCGGACCTTGGCATTTTGCTCAACAATATAGCTGACTTTACCCTTGAAGCGTTTTGCAACTCAAACTGGGCTTCTTGTCCTCACACTCGGCGTGGTCAGTGGCTATGTCGTGTTCTTGGGTAATAGTCTCATCTCTTGTAAATCAAAGAAACAACACACCATCGCTCTATCTTCTGAAGAAGCAGAATATAGACGCTTGTGACGCGTCGTAGCTGAGCTTTCCTGGTTGAGCAGGTCGTTGAGCGAGCTTACTGTCAGTTCCGTCTTGCCTATTCTCGTGAAATGTGACAGTCAAGCGGCCATTTACATCGCTCGCAATCCCGTGTTTCATGAGTATACGAAATCGATTGTCACTTTGTGAGGGAAAAGCTTCTAGTTGGGCTGATCTCCCTCGGTCACGTTCCTACCGATCAACAACTAGCAGATGTGTTAACCAAACCTCTTCCTAGAGCGGTACTCCATTGAATCATCGGCAACTTGGGGGTTCATCACCCACCAAGCTGGGGGGAGGGGGGTGTTGGAGATATTTTTGTAGATATTATATTGGGTAGTTGGGGTTGTTGAGTTGTTGACAGGATGGACAACTACAACCATATATGATATATGTACCCTCATTCCTTGTATTTTTTTCTTTTTCAATAAGAACAGAATTTCTCTCTCTGCTACTCATTTCTCGGTCTCCCTCTTCTTTCACTCTCTGAGACAAGAGTACTTAGACATTATTATTATTATTATTATTATTATTATTATTATTATTATTATTATTATTATTATTATTGTTATTTATTCAAATAATAAGAAACTGTACAATAATCATATTGTTATTCTTTACATCTTTTCATTGCACAAATCATTTTTCAAACCAGTTCAAATAATATGGTAGTAAAAGCATACCAAATCTATATTACTGAACATATCCTTATGTATATTAATTAATTTTAGGATAAAGATTAAATATTTATTTAGTATCATAAATTAAGAAACAAATTTAATTATATTTACTAAACTAAAATGAGATAAATTTTGAATATATGTTTATATATTTGTAAATTTATTATAATGTACCTCATATGTATACATTTGATCTAGAGATACATCGTTCTTTTTTTACATGTACAACCTTTTCGACATACATATGTACCAATCCAAGTCTGACAGCAAAACCATCCTCGTGTCATTCGCAAGACCATGCATGGGTCTGATATGTCTATCAATAGCTTTGTATCTGATTGTGGCATCCTCCATGTGAAAAAAAGAGCATAACAAATTTGATAGTACAACAAGTATCGAGTAACAAGTTTCGAAGAACATCATTAACTATTAATAGAAATATTTTTAAATGAAAACCATCATCGATCATATCTGTGCCATTATTATTGTCATTGATGCCATATCTAAGACACATCTAGGACACAAAATTGCACAATAGAGTCATATTCCCCATACATTCAAGTCATCAACTACATTCCTAACTAATAAACACATACAGAATAAGCGCCACAATTAACCATGTCATCCCCTCTTCCCAACTCTTTAAAGCTCGATCTCCACCTTGAAATTTCTCCTTTCAAAATAGCCTTCTTCATCTTATCTTTCTCGATATTACTTTTCATCTTGCAACTTTTTCTGCTATTGACTTCAGATCCCTTAATTCACTTCACATTGGTTCAACAACATCCATGAATTCTGCCCGCCTTCTTTCCATGGATACCTCTTCCTCCCACTTGAAAAACTCACAGTTGTATTTGGTCAATATTAAAAAGATGAACCTATTACAGTCATGAGCTACTATGCTTTAATTACGAAGGAGTTGAATTACAAAAAATATAAGTTTCAAAATAGACACATGTAAAACATCTTTCTCAAATTCGAATGTTTTTCATCATTAGTGAACTGCAATCAAGTTGTGAGGACATTTGACTAGTGCTTCACCCTCGTTCTGTTCCCTCCTTGGAGACTTAGACGAATCCCAGTTGTGGATGTCTCCCTCAACATTGTTCTACAGTTCGTAACCTCAACTAGAAGGTAGCTTAAATCCATAACATGCACCTCCCTTGATAGTTTCTCCTTATGAGACAAGATTAAAGTTAGCTTGAATCATAAATATAAGTTTAGTGATTGTTCAAGTTGGGTGGAAAATAGAGACTCCAATTGAAAACGTCCCTATTTGTGGCTTAGCCCCAAGACGAAAAACAAGTGACATAACCCTATTCATCCACATATGTTCTTCCTACAACCTTGGCTAAGCCACTGTTGGTGTACGAGCTGATATAGATGAATGGATTGTGTCACTGGCTTTCCGCCTTGGACCGAAGTCGCAAAAGAGAGTCTTCTTCCACTAGAGTCCCTTTTTTCTTCCATCTCTAATGGTCCTGAATTCCCACTCGTGACTCAATCAAAGTTGCTTTATTATGGTCTCATCAAGAGAAGTTGTGCTTGTCAAAGTTAGTACGTAGCATCTCCCGCGATAGTTCTTCTTATGAGGTAAGAACAAAGTCAGTCTGAATAAGAAATGTTTAATTTGTAACCATCCAAGTTGGGAGGAAGATAAATACTCCAACCGAGGAAGCTCCACTTTTGTGATCATATGCCAAAAAGACATTCAAGAGACAAACTCTATTCCTCAACATCTATTCTACTAACAACTTGGCTATGCCATTGTTAGTGGAAGAATAGACATATCACATATATGAATGGATGATATATGTCTCTAATGTTTACCTTTCAACTTTGACAATTGTACATCTCGAAAATAGACAATGGTACTTCTCGAAAAGCCACAAAAGAGGAACCTTTCCAGTTGGAGCCTTTGTTTACCTTCCAACTTCGATAATCACAGACTTCCCACTCATGATGCAAGCAAGCTAACTATATCCTTGCCTCATCAAGAGAAACTGTACTTCTTGAAAATAGGCGGAACTGGTTGAATGCCTTGTATACGACTTTGTTGATGGTTTTGACATGTTGTGTGCATTTACACATTGTAGCTTTAGGTTGCGATCTATTTAGGAGTGATTGCAAGCACTTCATCAAGGATTTCCTAAAAATTAAACCACCCCTCAACAAAGCCTAACCTAAATACAAGCTAACTTCAATCCTCGAACCCTTACCTAAATTCAAGCCTTAAACCAAAAGACTTCAACCAATTTCTCCTCAAAAATAATTCAAACCCTCACATGTGTCAATAAATTTCTAGGCTAAACCTTTAAATATCAACAACCTAAGCCAACTTCACACTCTAGACCCTAACCTAAATTCAAGTATAAACCGTAAATTCACAACCAATTCAATAAATATACAATTTCAACAAGTTGCTACCCTATACATTGAAACATCAATTATTCAAGCTAGCCTCACACATTAAATCCTAACTTAAATTCAAGAAAAAACGTACAACCATTTATACAATTCAACGCTTAAATTCATCACCACCTAAACATGTAAACATCAACAATCCAAGCTAATTTCATATGGTAAATCCTAACCTAAATTCAAACATTAAGTATAAATTCACAACCAATTTCAACAATATACAATTCAGATACTCAAATTCGTCATTAAATAGCTACCTTAAACATTTAAATATAAACAACTCAATCTAATGTCACATCCCAAACCCGATCCTAAATTCAAGCATAAATTGATTAAATCACATATTCACACCCAATTTCAACCAAAAAGAACTCAAATATTTCTACTAAATATTAAACAAGTTAATAAGGTATCAACCACAATTTGATGTCTAAATTGTATAAACATAGAATTGAAGGGTCTATGATTAACCTCACTCAATTGTGAAGGGGGTTTATTGGCGGCATTTAGGGCAACGGCGGGGAGGGAATCATTTGCTTTTTCTGACAGTGGAAGTAGCGGGAATCGGTGGTGACCGGAGGAGGTGAGGTTGGGGGTGCATAGAGGAACAAAGAGTGATAAAGAGAGTCAAAAGTCGGGGAAGGGGAAAGAAACTGGTTGTTGGTATTATTAATTGGCCAATGATCGATAGGCTACAACCGTTAATCCACTACTAAAAATATGTGTATTACCAATCACTTTTTCCAACCAATTTAAAATGGTTGGAAAAATCAACCATTTTAGCAACTATTTAATATTCCAACTATTTTCCAAAAAATTTAGTGGGAAAAATGGTTGGAAATTCCAACCAATTTTACTAAAATGGTTGGAAAATTTTCCTACCACTCTTTTTCTACTATTTGAAGATGATTGGAAAAATGGTTGGATTACTAACCATTTTTCCAACCAATTTCAAATAGTAGGAAAAAGGATGGTAGAAAAATTTTTCAACCAATTTTAGCAAAATTGGTTGGAATTTCCAACAATTTTTCCCACTAAATTTTTTGAAAAATAGTTGGAATATCAAATGGTTGCTAAATAAGTTGATTTTTCCAACAATTTTAAATTGGTTGGAAAAAAATGGTTGGTAATACACATATTTTTAGTAGTGATCTAAATTATCATTCACTAAATTGGTCGTGGGTTATGATCCCTCCAATGATCGACAACTTCAGTTACAGGGTTAGCAACCAATAAATTGTCGAAGCCAATTTCAAATTTATCTTTCGTCCGCTCCATACAAGTTCTTATTGAGCATTGCTATTAGTTACAATAAAATTATTTTCTTGTCTTGAACATCAAGAAGGATGAGAGAAATGAATATATAACGTATTTTTGTATAATCTAGTTTGATAGATATCTGCTACACTATTACGAGATATAAGGTACCAAAAAAAAAAAACAAACATAGAGATATAATATGTAAAAGAACTTGAGTGATATGATAGTTTGATAGGTGAAGAGCTTATTGCTTCATATTCTAGCTGATGTGGGTTTATCTTTCCCACCATGACTTACTGTTCTTGGACACTCCTTATGAGAGCCTAATTTCAAAGTTAAGTTTCCATTAACATTGATATGATGAGTGATGTATATGTTGCACCTTTCATCATCTTAATGCCTTTTTTAACCTCCTCTTCCCTTTAGAAATGACCAAACTCGAATCATCCATCTACTCCTCTTCTGTTGGGTAAGAAGGTCTCCTTAATATCTCAAAATCTGCAGAAGACTCTCCCAATCCAAGCTAATCTATGTCTTTGAGTCAATTTGGCTATTCCAGTATGTTATCTTGTTGCTTAGCTTAAAAAAAAAAAAAAAACTTTACATGATAAAATGAGACCGTTGGTCCTCAAACCAATGGGGCAAAAGACTAGGGCACTTATCTTTTAGGGGCAACAAGCAATGTAACCATTCAAGCTAATAACATTTCTTGCTTTGCGCATCAAATAATATAAACATTAAGAAATCGATTTCGACCGACATAAAAAAATTTCTCTTTTTTATGAGTGAATAATTCATTTCCATTTGAATCTACCTTCACCCTCGCATTTTATTATTAATTATTAATGTCTAAGTGTATCTTAGTTTGAATATATTAGGTTTCTTTTCTTTTCATTTCCTTTGTTATTTATATTTTCATCTTGTGGCTTTCAAATAATTCCTAGAATTGTAGCTCGTTTATTGTGGGTATTTGGCTATTTACTGTAGTTGCCTCATAGCATTTCAAGGACTTCTACCGTTTAAACCCTAATACAATAATTAAAAAAGGAGAGCTAAGATGGACTTTAACCTCAAAAATGAATGATACTTTAAATTAGTATATTATTAATTGGGTAAATATCTGAATTAAATTATTAATTGAATTTTCACCATATTATGTTTTTAATAATATGTCAATTTACCTATAAAAAAATGAAGATGACCTCATATTGCTAGATAGGGTTGGTAAAAAGTAAGAACCCCGTGCATGTATTGAATTGTTAAACTAGTGTCTACCCCAATAAACGGGGTGGTTGAGGAAAAAACCAATTATGGATTGAGTTGATGAAATCGATATATAATTAATTAACTAGTAATGTTTATTAATTAATAATCATTTGTTCGATTGATTGAATAGTGATTTTCATAGTCATATGGCCCATAGGTTCATCTTATAATTGCTTTATATATGTTCGAATAGTCTTGAGTAACTTTTACAAAAGTCAAGTTATTCATTGTTCAGTATAAAATTGACTGGTCCCATAATCCCATCAATTATAACTGATGATTTGTATAATATAATATAACCAGCTAAATATCTAAAATATTTAAATTTTTTACTAATCATTTAAATTTAGGTTTTTTACTTTTCCTGTTTTACATTAAAGGAAATCGATCTATTGATTAAAAAAATAAAAATCATATGGTGTTTATAATAAAAATGAATGAATAAGAATAGACAAATTATCAAAATAAATAACCATGCATTATCATGCATTAAACAACAAATGCCGCCTTTCAATTAGCTGAAAATCGAGATATCAACCTTGGCTTAGCTAAGCCAAGAGAACAAGGTGGTAAACCGTACCCTTGGCTTAGCTACATGCCTACGTATACATAATAGTTACTTGTTATCCTCCTCTCTCTCTCTCTCTCTCTCATACACATACATACATACATACATACATAGATACATACATATATATATATATATATATACATATATATATATATAGTTTGTACTTAAAGAATAAAAATATTTTTTTAATGAATGAATGAATTCATACATTTTTTTTTCTTTTGCACAATTAAAAACAAACAAATGCCTCCATCTATTTATCTGTCCATTTAGCTAAATTATTTTCATATCTATAATCTGTAAACCAATAAATACAATAAAATGCCTAAGAAAAGTTCAAACTTAGATGGAAAAATTTGAAATGTCTGAATACCGGAAAATTTTAATTTATTATGTACTCGTGATTACATATATTAGTGTCCAAATATTCTTATTAATGATTATGATGTCCTCTGGATGTCAAAGTATATGCATATACTTGAGTTCCAATACTGTCTGCATATACACTCTCCTGTTTACTATATTGGAACTCAAGTATATGCATATACTTGAGTTCCAATACTGTCTGCGTATACTGAAAAATAATTAGAAGGTACCCTTCATTTTGTAAAAACTCTTTTTAAGCCCCTATGTTTCTAAAATACTTTTAAGATACCCAATAATTTAAGTTAACAATTATTAGGTGAAAATTTGGTGATGGAAACATGTTTCTAGTGCTTGCGTGGACTACTCAAATGCCCATCTCTTTTTATTATTGTTGACATTTGTCGACAATAAAAATTTTCAAGCAAATTGACACCAAAATCTAGTCGAAAATATGTTCAAACCATCGAATTTGTCACCTAATAATTGTTAACTTAAATTATAGAATATCTTAAAATGTATTCTAGAAACATAGGGATTTAAAAATATAATTTTCACAAATGGGGCCTACGTACCTGCCAGTTATTTTTTTTTGTCAAAATTTGTGCACCCCTAATTTTCTAACTTTTAATTTATTTAATTTAATAGATATGTGAAGTTAATACATTTCAAAAAGAATGTGTATGGATCAATCTTTGTTTCAAATTTCTCTAAAACTTTTGTTTTTCAATTTTTACCTATCGAATGAAGAGTTTTTGAAAGCTACAGTACAATAGATAGATTTTTGGGTTTGGAAATATATTGTTGGCCCATTTTCATGCAGGGCGTAAGATTTTGAGTAGGGTCTTATGATAAGATAAATTTCTGACTAGATAATTAGTGCGCTAATGAAAATCTGTTGTCCTTAAATAACCTCTATGAGGAATGGATCTAAACATTCGTATTGCTGACATTATCCACCCAATATAAATAGTGGGATATTGATTACCTTTTCATGTTAGTGGATGAATCCTTTATTTGCTGCATTCTAAATATTCATATCTCCTTTAATTAATTTTGAAGACCTGTGTGATTGAGTATCTCCAATAATGACAAATTCTCTACTAAATATGTCACTTGGCTTGCTCATGAAATGATTGAAATAGAAGCTTCTTGAAACTTTAGATGGGTCTGGAATTTAGATATCCAACCTAAACTAAAATTATTTCTTCAAAAACTTTGCTATAAGGCCCTTCTACTTTGTTATAAACATAATAGACAGAACATCATTATAGATATGAAATGTCATTTATGTGCTAACGAGGAAGGGACTAAGGACCTCTTCTTTCTTTGCTACAACAAAGCCAAGGAGGTAAAGCTATTCTAATAGCCATTGATGGCTAGAGGTTCCCCATTCACCCAAAGAGGTGAAGGGTATCCTTCAATTTCTAGAATGTCATAAGAATGAGAATAAGTCCACTTATCTGGATCGAGTTGTTGTTTTGTTATGGAGCATGAGGAAATCCAGAAATGCGGTCGTATTCTGTATGAGGTGTTTAATCATATCTCAATTCTTGTGAGTGCCAAGCATGCTTCTGCAGGAGAATTCGACACAAGCTTTCTTCTTCTTTCGAGGAGACTCCCGTTCCGCATGATCCTATTTCTTCTCGGGTACCGTGTTAGGTCTTTTAGAGTAAGCCCCCCAGTTGGCTATGTTAAAATCAGTTTTAACGAGTTCAAGGCATCTCCAGAGATCGTAGAGGTGCTATTCTTTAGGCTACAACTTCAATATGGGAGAAGTATTGGTGATTGTCGCTGAGGCTATTGCGATGAAGAATGGTATTCAAGATGCAATGACAGCGAGATACCATAAATGTTCATATTAAGGGGAAACTTGGTTCTTACTAACATGGTTCAAGGATCTTTTCAAGTTTCTTGGGAGATTTACACATTGCTTCAGGACATTCGCATGCTTCTAGCTGTGGAAAGATAATTGTAAGAATAATATGGGACACTCTCTTGCATTAAGAGGCTCGGGTTCCATATATTTATATTGACATACATCAGCGTGGAAGATGCAAGGAGTATTCCGGAAAAATATATACAAGAGTATGACCTAGAATATTCTATCATAATATAAGATTAGTCTAGAATATTCTATCATGCCTCCTCAATTTTTAGGGACGGATGCATAATAACAGATTAGAGTTTATGAACAAGAATCATGTAACAAGAATAGATTTAGTAAAGATATCAGCTAGTTGAAGCTGAGTTGGAATGTACCCAATGACTAAATCACCATGGGAAACCCGTTCGAGAACAAAGTGCCACCTTGATGTGTTTGCTACGATTATGAAGAACCGGGTTGGCAACATTGTAAGTAGATGAGGTAATGGCACATTGAACCGTAGCAGGTTTAGAGAGAATATCCAGTTCTGCTAAGAGATATTGTAACCACAAGGTTTCTGCGACAGTGTTTGTAACGGCACGATATTCAGCTTTTGTGGAAGATTTAGACACCGCAGGTTGCTTCTTGGACCACCAATAGACAACATTAGAACCCAGAAAAATGGCATAACCGGGTGTTGTCGTATAGTGTCTGAACAGTTAGGCCAGTCAACGTTAAAGTATGCAAGAACAACATCTAGAGAGGCAACCCGCATAAGAAGCAATCCATGGTTGATAGTACCCTGTAAATAACGATAAATGTGTTGCACAACCACAAGGTGAGTAGTACGAGGACTTGAGGAGCATTCATGAACTGAGAGACAACATTAACAATATAGGCTATGTTTGGCATGTTAAGTGTCTAATATTGCAATGCGCCAATGATGCTCCTATAAAGGGAAGAATCATGGAGTAATTCTCCATCCATAAGTGGTAACGATGAGCGAGTTGGTAAAGGAGTGCTGATGGGTTTAAAGAATTTAAGGTTAAATCGCTGAAGAAGCTCATGGATATATTTGGTTTGGCTCAAAAACAGGGTGTCAGGAGTCTGGAGGACTTGAACCGCAAGGAATTAATGGAGATCAACAAGGTCCTTAATTCATAGGAAATTGAGTGGAAAAAAGATGACTAATGTGAAAAGGTAGGGTAGAGGAGTTGTCGACGAAAATGATGTCGTGGGCATATACAAGTAAGATTAAAGTTATACCTGAATGTTGATAGATAAACATGGAAGTATCAGTCCGACTGCAAGTGAACCCCAAGGAAAGAAAAAAGTTGTTGAACTTATAGAACCAAGCTTGGGGAGAGGGGAGGGGGGCTGTTTAAGACCGCACAAAGATTTGTTGAGCTTACAAACATAGCAAGGACGATCAGGATCAACAAAGCTAGTAGGTAGAGTCATATACACTTCTTCTGTGAGATCACCATGAAGGAAGACATTCTTTACATCGAGTTGACGAATGACCTAACCTCTAGAAAGAGCAATGGTGAGGAGAACACAAATAGTGGTGGGTTTCACCACTAGGCTAAAAGTGTCGTGATAGTCCAGAGCCTCTTGTTGTACAAAACCTCGAACAACAAGGCATACCTTATGTCTTTCAAGAGTACTATCAGAGTTAAACTTATTCTTGTAAACCCACTTACAAGATAACAGATTCATGTTAGAGTTGTAAGGTACCAAGGTCTTCTTTGGTCTTTCTGACTAGGGTGTCTTCTGAGATCTGTTTCATGAGCTCGTCAATCTGACGGTCGTTGGCCTGCTGGTCTCTAAGTATATATTTGATTTTATCTCGAGTGTGGTCAAGTTCGGTATTTGGTGCTTTGGCTAGGGACATGGTGGACGCTTGTTGCTCTTTGAGGGTCCATATATATGGTTCAACACTTTCAGAAGTTCGATTGATGTTTTGAAACCGTAACTAGACTCCCCATGAATCCGACCCTTGAGTTCAATTGAATTGTCTGAGGTACGTTGCACCCAGATTATACCGAGCCATCTCTAAGGAAGTGCCATGGCTTGGAGGAGATAAAGGCTGCAAGTTACAATTCTAAGGCTCCCAACACTTGTAGACTGATCATGATCAAACAACCAAAACTTAGTCACAATGATGATGATGATGGTGATAATGATCATTATCTTCATCTCTATGATGAAGGAGTCGATGATTTCTTCGAGAACTATCACCCCCCAACTAATACTAGTAGAACTAAGATAGTGCTAACATTCTATTCAATTAATATAACTCATATTTTTCGACAAGGAAATAGAGCAGTTAACTTTTCAAATTATGGCATTCTATTCAGTCTTCAGTTATATGATATAGTAGCCCTTGCAGAGATTTTTCTAATACTAGTCTAGCTAGTGCGTGCCACTTGCTAACTCGACAATTATAAATATAAGTTTTAATATACTAATATTAAATAAAAGTTTCCTACAAATGATAAAAATTAAATTTTAATTTTAATTTAATTTAACTCAAAATTAAATTTAAGTTGATTAATGGTCATTTATTTGTTTATGGAAGAATACAACAGACATCTAGATTAATTAAATATAATTAACTGGTATAAGACAAATATTTTTTTGACCTTTCCTAAAATATTTCATACAAATACAAGTCTATAATAGATAGCATTGTATTTAATGACTAATGGTTTATACTACACATTGAAACTATGTAGCAAATAAATGAAAACATAGTTATATATGCTTTAGCTTTGGTACTATAGAAGCATGACATAATGACCTTTGTAATCAAATCATATAACATACAAACTCTCATTTATGAATATAAAAAAAGGTTGTATTTCCTTGTACAATAAAACACTTATAATTTAAGGAAGACTATTAGAAAAAATTAATGTTATTTACAGTTAATATATAATCATATCTATTGTTAAACAATTATCGATGTAACAACAGTATATAATTCAATTTTCCTATTCCTATATATCTTCACATACTTATATAGGTAATTTTATATATTGTTAGGGTTTTAATTGATAAGAGCAACATAATCAGCGGAAGCGAAATATGAAGATGACTACTAGATATCGAGAAAAAATAAGTGCAAGATTAAAGGGGACAAGAATTTAACGTGGAAACCCAAATCGGGAAAAAACCACGGGCGGCACAAGCACAAACGAATCCACTATTGGTAGAGATTACAACGAACGATCTCACCCCGAGATCAACAGAAAGAGAGTATAACAACTCACATAAACTCTCACAACTTCTCTCACCAATGGGAATACGAAATCTCAGAATATCTAAATACACCTCCTCCCACAGGAGGTGCCCCTGAAATTGGCCACACAAAACAAGGTGGACAAGACTCACTATTTATAAGGAAAACTCCCTATAAACCTACATTGACTCCCACTCCAATTAGATTTAAAATCTAATACAATTAGGAAACCTGACATAATAAGGAAATCTAATTAATATTCTAATACAATTAGGAAACAACTAATTGTGAGATTAAGAAACTGAGTGATTTTAGGATACTTTGCTAACAATCTCCACCTTGGACTAAAATCAACGAAGGATCCAAAATTTCTTCATCGCCAACAAACCTCTAAAAGGTAGAACTGCGATGGGTAGACAAACCGCTGAAAAGGTCACAAACTGGATTCTTTAGAAATCTTCACAACCCCCACATCTGATCTTGCCAATGAATTCTCGATATCCCCAAGCGAATTTTCTGAATGTAGTCTACTCATAACCGAAACCCTTACATGAAGCGCAACTCCACGAAATTCGAACAACCATGGCTTTGATACCACTTGTTAGGGTTTTTAATAAGAGCAGAATTGACCAGCGGAAGCGAAAATAAGAAGATGATTACTAGATATTGAGAAAAAATAAATGCAAGATTAAAGGGGACAAGAATTTAACGTGGAAACCCAAATCGGGAAAAGACCACGGGCGGCACAAGCACAAACGAATCCACTATTGGTAGAGATTACAACAAACGATCTCACCTCGAGATCAACAGAAAGAGAGTATAACAACTCACATAAACTCTCACAACTTCTCTCACCAATGGGAATACGAAATCTCAGAATATCTTAATACACCTCCTCCCACAGGAGGTGCCCCCAAACTTGGCCACACCAAACAAGGCGAACTAGACCCACTATTTATAGGGAAAACTCCCTATAAACGTACTTTGACTCCCACTCCAATTAGATTTAGAATCTAATACTGTAACACCCTAGGTATATGGTTAAGTGTGGCTTAAAAGGATTGAAATGACTACTTATATCACCAAGGTGCACCTTCTTTTATGGTAGCTCATCCGTTGAGAACTCCTCAGTTAAGCGTGCTTGGCTGGGAGTAGTCTAAGGATGGGTGACCTCCTGGGAAGTTTTCCCAGGCAGCGTGTGAGCGAAGACGAAACACGCTGGAAAGATTCGTGGTGATTTGTGGGGTCAGTCAACGATCCTTGAAGCAGTTATTGGTAATGTTCGCGGCCCGGGAGGGGCCGGGGCGTTACAAATACAATTAGGAAACCTAACATAATAAGGAAACCTAAATAATATCCTAATACAATTAGGAAACAAATAATTGTGGGATTAAGAGACTGGGTGATTTTAGGACACTTTCCTATTTTAGCACACTTTCCTAACAATCTCCACCTTGGACTAAAATCAACGAAAGATCCAAAATTTCTTCATCGCCAACGAACCTCTGAAAGGTAGAACTGCGATGGGTAGTCAAACCGCTGAACGGTCACAAACTGGATCCAACAGAAATCTTCAGATCCAAAATTTCTTCATCGCCAACAAACCTCTAAAAGGTAGAACTGCGATGGGTAGACAAACCGCTGAAAAGGTCACAAGCTGGATTCTTTAGAAATCTTCACAACCCCCACATCTGATCTTGCCAATGAATTCTCGATATCCCCAAGCGAATTTTCTGAATGTAGTCTACTCATAACCGAAACCCTTACATGAACCCCAACTCCACGAAATTCGAACAACCATGGCTTTGATACCACTTGTTAGGGTTTTTTATAAGAGCAGAATTGACCAGCGGAAGCGAAAATAAGAAGATGACTACTAGATATTGAGAAAAATAAATGCAAGATTAAAGGGGACACGAATTTAACGCGGAAACCCAAATCGGGAAAAGACCATGGGCAGCACAAGCACAAACGAATCCACTATTGGTAGAGATTACAACAAACGATCTCACCTCGAGATCAACAGAAAGAGAGTATAACAACTCACATAAACTCTCACAACTTCTCTCACCAATGGGAATACGAAATCTCAGAATATCTGAATACACCTCCTCCCACAGGAGGTACTCTCGAAATTGGCCACACAAAACAAGGTGAACAAGACTCACTATTTATAGGGAAAACTCCCTATAAACCTACATTGACTCCCACTCCAATTAGATTTAAAATCTAATACAATTAGGAAACCTGACATAATAAGGAAACCTAATTAATATTCTAATACAATTAGGAAACAACTAATTGTGGGATCAAGAAACTGAGTGATTTTAGGACACTTTCCTAACATATATAGTATCAATTAAACTTATCACGATATATTTATCTTCATGTATTATAATCTCAATAACAAAAATTAAATTTACAATTAATCATAGCTAAGCATGTTCTTTTTGTTGAATAGGGTTTAAATAATTCCAATATTCATTACCTTTGACATATCGCAAAGTTCTATCTTTATAAACCAAAAGTATGCTTAAAGAATTCAGATAAAATATCTATATACTATTACTAAATATTTAAACATCACAATATAATTAGTATATCATGTTAAGCATGGAATAAATTGAAATAAAGTAGCATTCAAATGTGGATTGCAATAATAGTACTAATAACAACAACGACAAGGAAACAAAAGTGAAATGGGTAGATTTTAATGAGGTAGGTGATGAATAATATTGATTGGAAATCATAATAATAATAATAATAATAATAATAATAATAATAATAATAATAAATATTTAGGCATCACAATATAATTTGGATATCAAGTTAAAAGAGGAAATACATTAAAATAAAATAGTATTAAAATACAGATTGCAAATTATAGTAGTACTGACAGCAACAACAACAACAATGAAATAAAAGTGACATAGGTAGCTTTTAATGAATATGTTGATAAATATAGATTGATAATAATAATAATAATAATAATACTATTATAATAATAATAATTTGATTTTGGATGAAATGGAAATTTAAAGAAGGGTAGGAATGAAAATTTTAAAAATGGGTAGGGGTATTTTAGGAAATCAATATTTGTGACATAGATTGTTGTAGCTTCTTTTATAGGAATGGTAGATATTACTCTCTCCGTTTCATATTAATTGTCATAATTTTATTTTCACTGATGTCATTCTATGATTGGTAATTTCTTGTATATTATTTTATTAACAATTGCAATATTATATTCTTATAATTGTATTTTTCGTTACAAATCTAATGATACCTAATTTTATATAGCAATTCATTATATATATTGAAAAATTTATAGTCAAAATTTTTGAAATTTGATTATATGATTTTCAAAGACAACAATTAATATGGAATGAAGAGAGTATATGAAGATATCTTAGATAGATTTTTTGAGAAAAAGTCCCCTAAATTGCTTATATCTTTAAAATAAAATTGGGCTTGGTGCCAAGGATGGAGGCATGATATGGACCATTGCATTGAAATTGTCTCTGGTATCATAATCATTAATGCAGCATAATTCTTCACCTAGTTGATATAAATAAAAACTAACTTTGGTCCCCTCAAAAAAAAAGAAAAAAATGCTGGGAGCAAGAAAGGGGGAACATGAATATGAAATTATCACTTTTATGAAATAAAAATAAACAAATAAATAAAATCAATAAATTTTAATTAGATTGAAGTTGTAAAACAAGGTGCATGAACCAGCAGCAAAACAAAAGCTGCTTTTCCCAATGCCAATAGATTCCTCTTCCTCCCCATTGATTTTGGAATACCACCCCTCTTTGCCTATTTTATTTATTTTCGCCCATATCAAAATTTTATTATTTAATTTAGGCAAATCATTAATAAAATATCTTTACGTTATTTCAATTTTTTTATTCATCTTTTTTATGTAATTTTGGACCTACCTTGCTTGTTTATATATATGATGACCTTAGTCCCCCATTTTCCCCCACTTCAACTCATACTCTCTTACATCATCATCTCCTTGGTTCTTCATCTCCTTTGTTGAGTTTTAAAGGCCACCCAAGAAAAACAAAAACAAAAAAAAAAATGACTTCTTTGGGCAAAGCAAGATCTAGTTCTAGAGTTCTATTCTATGCTGGATGTGATGATTTCTACCACCAACAACCCTATTTTCTTGAATCTTGCCATCTTTGCAAGAAATCTCTTGGACCCAACAATGATATCTTCATGTACAGGTACTTATTGTTTTTCTTCTTGAATTTATATTGTGATCAAAATGGGTTCATTAATAATAGAACTCATATATATAATTGGATATATGGGGTGTTTGGTTGAGAAACTTTCTCAAGTTGACAAACTTCCTCATAGAAAATCTTTTACAGGGAAGTTTTTCCAGGAAAAGTCTTTCCCGTGAAACTTCCAAACGCACCATCAGAGTTATTTGGATAAATTTTGACGTGGGTTTTGTTATGTTTTGATGAATTCAGGGGGAACACACCATTTTGTAGTGAAGAGTGTAGGCAAGAGCAAATAGAGATTGATGAGGCAAAGGAGAGATCTTGGAATAAATCAAGAACACTAAGGAAAGCCGATGCACCACAGAAATCTGGATCTACAACAAAGTCTGTACGGACAGGGACCGTTGTTGTTGCTTAAACTATAAGATCGAATTAGCGATAACTGTTAGAGTATAAAACCATTCCCGAACCGAACCTTCAAACACCAACGTAAGCTAAGCTTTCGATTGAGATGGTTCTTGGAGACGGTATCAGAGCCGCAAAACTAGGAAAAGATCAGACAATAACTTTCAGTATGGATCCTGTTCTTACCAGGATCGGAAGATGCTTGAGTTTTCGACTTCAAAACTAGGAAAATAATTGAGATTGCATATGGATCAAGCAGTGACCAAGGATGAGAGATGGTGAATGTTGAGAGTATTGCAGCATGGAGAGCATATGATTTTGGTGTGATCTGCTGGAAATTCAACATGACCAACCAACCTGGGAATTAATTCAAGAATTAAGCTTTGTATATGAGAATGAGAGGGGGAGTTTCAATTTTTGGCTTTGTGGTTTCTTTTTTGTGTTAATTACTAATTGTCTAATGAGTTTTGGGCTTTCAAGGAATTGAATGCCATCAAATTTTGTCATCTATTCTTTTTTGTTTATGTTGTACCTACTCTGCTTGAGGCTTAATGATACTGTAATTTGGAGAGTTAATCAACTATCTTTGTTTCAATCAAAACCATGGGCTGAATATTTTCAACATATATATATCCCACCTGAAAATGAAGAATATGTTTAAGATATACACATACCGCCAGAAAAAAGAGTATTATTGGTTCATGGTATTATCTCCTTCCATGATTTTAGTACAAAATTGTATATTATAAAAAAATATCTTTGAAAATAAAAGGGCAAAAAGAGTAATCGGACAAATAAAAAAATGGAAAGATTAGGTAAGTTGAAAAATAAAAAAGGGAGGAGTTAGTATTTATGACGAAATTTACCATCCTTGAATCTATAATTTGAGAAAGGGAATCAAAAGTCAATTGTTTTTCATAGTATGGATTGAATTAAATCAAAAATTATAGGGTAAAACAACATATGCATGGATATCTCGTCTCTATATTCGCTTTTCAGAAAAAAAATTCGTCACGATATTGCGAAACAAATGCACAAATAAAAATAATGGTTGTAACTATAGTGGCCCTGTCAAATTAATAGGTAAACAGTTAGGTAAAAGTTAAATTTTGATCATTTTTGGTAATTTTTGATAACTTTTGGTAAATTTTAGTAATTTTTGGCAAATTGACGCCAATATGTCAAAATTAATTTTTTTTATTTTTTTAGTTTGGTAAGTTTTGGTAAATTTTGGTAAATTTAGATAAAAATTGGTAAAATTGGATAAATTGTATTTACCCATGAATTTGACAGAGCCTAAAGCAGTTAGAAAAATAAATTTGACATGAATTGCTTGATGATACTCTAATCTCATCTAAATTTAATGTTCTAAGTTGTCTCCTTTTCTCTGATTATCTGTTCACTGTAAATTTGAGAATGGTTGTGGACATTGGTTTATCTTTCAGTGTTATTCAATCGAGATTCGAATTACATAGGAGTAAAGATTTGGTTGATACAGTTTTGTCAATTACAAAGATTAGGGTGTTTGAGGGTTCTGGTCTCTCTTTGTTTGAAAAGCTAAGATTATTTTGGCTCTTTTATCAAAATTGAATTCACTAAGCTATCCCAATTCTCCAACTCTGGGCCATCCAAGGTTTGATGTAGCCGGGGAGAACTCTCCTATTTTGGCCTATGTTCACCAACCTATTCAACTTTGCTCAAAGTCGGGTCACATGAGTTACTTTCCTCATCCCTTCACAGTCTTTGTTGAAACCTAATGGTTTGAGAAATCCACATCTAAGAAACTTGTTTAGTAGATTTGGAATGATTGTTGATGCTTATATCCTAATGAGAGTTGGGTGAAAAAGTGATAGAAAATTTGGTTTTGTCAAGTTTGCAAATAGGAAGATGGTGACAAGGCTATTGAGAGGATGGATGGTAAAGTTTTCAATGGAGTGAAACCTCATGTTTCTTGGCTAAAGTTTCAAAAGAAGGAGGTTTCCTCAAAGCTGAGGATGTGGGTTCTAAGTCTATGAGCACTTCAAAAGTGCAAGAGATGGGGTAAATCATTCTCATTTTACTAGCAATAATGATGAGTCGATTGAAATGGTTGCTGATAGCTATGATAATCATGTTAATGTCACAGTTATTGAGTTAGATAGTGCTACCATTTCTACCCTCTTAATGTAGGATTGAATCGACCCCAATTTATTGGTAAAGGGTCTTACAAGGATTGTCTTGTGAGTGGTTCATCCACTACTATTGATGAGGGGCATGGTGATGAAGATAAACAAGTGGAACATTCACCATCCGAACTAGGAGATTATTTGGATGATGATTCCCTACCTACTGAGTCAGACTCCGACATTCCTCATGTGATTGGAGATTTCTTCCCTTTAAATCAGATACTAAATATAAGAGAAAGGAGGAAACGATGTTGAAATCTAATCGCGTTTAGTAAGCAAAACTACATGCAAAACTATTCGTTTAAGGAATTTCAAACATAGAGGGAAGAAAAGGAGTCGATCGACTGAATCAGAAAATTCGTGAGAAGACTTGAAGAAGCATAAGCGAGAATTATCTTTAGATTGTAGCAGTGTTTGGGCATCTTTTGTTTATTTTACTGTTGTCATTGTTGTCAAACTTGTATTATTCACTGTGATAATGGATTGAATCTTTCGCTTTAAAACAAAAATTATGGTAAAATAATTAAGATGGCAATTTAATGTTTATTCTTCCATCACCAAAATGACAACACCAATGGCAACATCTATGGCAAGTTGGATCGAGTTTTATGGGTTGTCCATTTTCATTTTACTGTTTATTTGAGTTTTGTGAGTTGTCCATGTTAATATTTATTCTTCCATCACCAAAATGACAACATCAATGGCAAGTTGGATTGAGGTGGGGGATGGAGAAGGTGAAAAGTAAAGTTGACAAGTTCCATTATATACCATCACATTTTGTGAGATATTTAATCTAGAAACAGTTCAGTTGATCAATTTAATTGTAGGATAATTGAATTCTGGTGGTTTCTACTTTCAACTTTTGTATGTAAGTAGTTTCTATTTTTTTTTTTAAAGTTTGGTGATCCCAAAAATATAAAAATTGTATTTTTAGTGGAATATCATCAAGTCAAGAGGCGGTGACTCAGGTGGAAACAAACATATCAAACACACTATTGTCAGTACACGTTAGCTTTCCACCAAGTTACCATCTTTTGATTCGGTAATGTCACACAAGAATATAATTTTTATATTTTTGGGACCACCATAGTACAAAAAATTTAAGAACTACTAGCATACAAAAACTGAAAAATAGTGACTATCAGAATTCAAGTTTCATTAATTATATGACACTTTTGCAAAAGTGTGTTTCTTTTCTTAAAATAATGAAATTAAAATAATGACGAGGGGCTGTGACCAAACAAACTAAAAGGGGTCATCATGAACCATAAAATACAATTTTCAAATATGTAATGGTCATGAGTCATGACTCATGCAGTGATGCAGACATCTTAGAGGAGTGTATACTTAAACAAGTGACCAATTGTCAAGTTGCATAATTAAGGTAAACATTATATAATTCGTTCCAAATACTTAATTAGTGCTATTTAATTTCAAGATGACGCAATTGAATAGACAAAATATTGTCTCATCAAATCAGTTGTACTAATCCTTTTTTTCCTGAGTGATAGTTGTACTACTCTTAAATGGACACAACCATCGATCAATAAAATAAAAATATTTGCTACTTTATGTGATGTACGTAATTAGTGCCATTTAATCCTAACAAACGATTGAATAGACAAAATATGGTAAAATTCATTGAAGAACGTCATGCTTCAAGCCATTGAATATCCATACAATCAATTTACAATTAGAAAATTGAGTTAAAATAATGCAATCTTTGGAAATATTGGACAATAATGTTATAAATAATTTTTTCAGATATGAGCAACATAAATTATTGGGATATTTTGTAATGTCATCAAGCCCATGAGACGGGAGCTTGGTTTGAACAAGATGTGGAGGTGGTGCTTGGTCAATACTTTGTTGATGTTTATCGCACAAGCTGACAGAGTTGTTTGTTAAAATCCTTGACCATTAACCCGTGTTATTTAATGCATAAAGACTGACATTAAGCCCGATTTCTAAGTCAATGGCCCACTCACTAAACAACTCCGTCAAGCTATGCAAAAAACTAGTGCCAAAGGTTCAACGATTAAGCACCACCATCGACATCATGGTTAAACCAAGTCTCGGCCTCATTGACTTGATGGCATACTGCTACCGCAAAATACACAAAAATCAATATTGTTTACATTTAAAAAGGCAGTTTACACTATTATCATCCATTACCCTATAATTTATATTATTATGAACGGATTATCCTTTTTAAATTATTGACTTAACTTGCCCAATTTTCTCAATGTACATAGTCTATTGAACGTATCAGCATTGCATTTCTTTGCTTGTCCACAAAAATAATAAAATGCCACTATTTAAATTAGTCCCATATTTTGGGCTAGATAACATTAACATTTCTCTATAATAATTTGAAATAAACAAGGGTTATTGACCATGAAGGATGACCTAATTAACAATCAAATTGACTATGATGTTATGTGAGGACCATGAGTTTCTAATTTGTGTGAAAGAAGCAGACCTGTGAGGCACTGACTGGGCATGACAAGTAGACCTTCCAATTTGCTTTTATCTTTTTTTTTTTTTTGTTTCAATTGTTTTGCCTCTCTCCACCCACCATCACCACCCCACCACCACCGTACCTCTGTCCACCATCCCGGCGTCGGAAACCATCTCTGACCACTCCCAACTTCGGCGACTGACGGTCAGACCATCCCTTTCTCTCTTCTCGAGTCCCCCCAAACGCTTTTAAGCTCCAATGCGTCTTTTCCGGATGTCTGCAAAGGTAAACCATGGTTCATCTTTGTAGATATTCACGGATATCTATAAATTCCAACCATGGTTCACCTTTGTAGACTTCTAGAAAAGATATGAATTTTGTAGATAATTGGCTCTTTGGGTTGTTGCGCAGGGCTATTGTTTAGAGGTAGGATGGGGCAAAGATTTAGGTCCCAATGGTGACCGACCGATGCCGATGAGATGGTGATAACAACAGTCGCCTAAGGGGTGGACTAATGGTGGTGAGAGAGGGATGATTGGAGGAGTTAGGGTTTGAGCTGGTGAAAGACTGACAATGAAATTGAAAGAGAGAGGTGCAAGAGAATTGGGGCGTGTAGCGCTTGGGGTTGCAATTTCTACTAAACCCACGGATATCCACAACACTTCTTCTTCTTCTTCTTCCATACAGAAACAATGTAATTCAAAGCAACGAATTTATCACCTTCTTATACACCCAAACAAAATCCCCAATAATATTCCCCAAACAAGCCTTTCTCAGTTCCCTCACTTGCCTCTTCAATACCTCACTTTTTTGCATTCAAACCTCTCAAACCCTTATCAATTTATGAATTTCCAGACCCCACCTAGTTTCACACTGCATTAACCCTCTCAAAGAGCCAACTATCAGCAAAATCCATGTCTTTTCCGAATGCCTACAAAGGCAACCCATGGTTTACCTTTGCAGACATTTAGAAAAGATGCATTTGAGAGGGTTTGGGGGAGCTCAAGAAGAGAGAATCGGGTGGTATGGGTGTCACTCGCCAGTATGGGAGTGGTCGGAAGTGGTTTCCAATGCTGGGGTGGTGAGCGGAGGTTCGGTGGTGGTGGGTGGACAGGGGCAGAGCAATTGGAACGAAATAAAAAATAAAAGAAAATCTGGAAGGTCTACTTGTCATGCCCAGCCAACGCCTCATGGGTCTTCACCTTTCACGCAAATTAGAACCTCATGGTGGTCACATACCCTCATGGTCAATTTAGTTGTTGTGATATCCTTCATAATCAATAACCCTATGTAATTGACAAATAGGGATGACCCAAAAACGCATTTAACAATTAAGGATGTGAAGGACCAAGAGGGTCTAATTTGTAATAATAAAATAGAAGATTATTTTTTTTCCAATTGCCCAACACCACCACCCCACCCCACCTGTTTCAATTTCCCAACACCACCACTGAACGTACGCTCACCATCCCGACGCCAGAAACCACCTCTGGCCACTCCCAGCACTGGCGGCCGACGCCTAGACACCCCTTTCCCTATTTTCAAGCCCTCCCCTCCCCCCAAATCCTCTCAAACTTCAGCGCGTCTTTCCTGAATATCTACAAGGGAAGTCGTGCGTGATTTACCTTTGTATATGTTCATGGATATCAACAAAGGCGAACCATGGTTTCCCTATGCAGATATTTGGGAAAGACGTCTCAGAGTGATTTTGAGGGACTCAGGGGTGACTGACAAGGGTGATGGTTGCTGAGAAAGATCAAACCCTGATTTATTGCTAGGCTCTAGCAATGAGAGTAGAGAATACAAGAGCATGCCAAATCAGTGGCCTTCAAGCACAATCAAGAAATGCAAACATCAAAACTAGATAATTAAGAGCAAAGAGAGGCACCAGAAATAGAAAAAAAAAACGAAAATGTGAAAAGATAAGGAACGGATACGAAGCTCCAACAATGGAGGCGAAGGAAGCAAGATCAAGCTTGGAATCTTTAATGGTGTCCTCCGCTTGGTGCCACCTCGAAATGTGCTTCATCATCCTCGGGTACTTCTGCACCATCTCTCTTCTCCTTCTCTTCTCGCTCAAACAATCTCCACCTCCTTCTGGGAGACCTAATAGACATTTTGCGGATATCTACAAAGGTGAAGCATGATTCCCCTTTACAAACATCCGGAAAAGATGCGCTGGAGTTTGAGGGGGTTTGGGGGGGTGGGGCTTGAGAAGAAAGAAAGGGGTAGTCTGGTCATCGGTCACTGGTGATGAGAATGGTCGGAAGCAGTTTTCGCCGCCGGGGTGATAGGCGGACGTTCAGTGGTGGAGGGGTAGTAGTGTTGGACAATTGAAACGAAAACAAATATTAATCTTCCATTTTTTTTTATTACAAATTACTAATTAGATTCTCTTATTCTTTCACATCCTTAACTTTCAAATATATTTTTGAATCATCCTTCTTAGTCAATTACCCAATTAGCAATGGGTATACAGACAAAATCCCATTGAATCCCAAGTTCAATCGGCCCGTTAACAAACAAACAAACAAAGATTTAGACTAAGAATTCTGACGAAGCCCATTAACAAATCGGCCCAAATCCTTCACTCTTCTTCCTATAAACTCCAGAATATTCATTAAACTAATCTTCTTCCTCTCTGAAGATTGTTCGACATTACCGCGGTTCGCCCAATTCTCCGAAACGTCGTAAATTAGGGTTTGCAAAAGAGAGAGAAAATGGGGAAGATTCCGGTGAAGATGAAGGCGGTGCAATACGCTTTGTCACCGTACCAGCAGAAGGTGATGCCGGGGCTCTGGAAGGATCTACCGGGGAAGATCGGCCACAAGATCTCCGAAAATTGGCTGAATGCCACTCTTTTGGTCGGACCTGTTGTCGGAGTTTACTCCTACGTTCAGTGGTACCAGGAGAAGGAGAAGCTCCATCATCGCTATTAGATGGACATCGAGATGGAGGTCCTCTATTCCTCTTTTTTCTTTTTCGATGTCTGCTGTTGCCCGAGTTTTAATTTCTCAGATCTTAACGTTTCTGGGTTGGCTAAATGTAGATTTTTGATGGATGATTGATGTGATGAATATCACCTTGATTTAAACGGTTTTATAATAAATTTGGATGGATTTGTCCAATTTGATTTCGTGTTGTTTTTGTCTGTGATTAGTGCTTTGAATTCGTTGCGATTCTGAAAGTTTTGGTCAAAGTTTCTCTGTGGTTGTTGTGTTGTTGAATTATCCTTTTGATTGCACTATTTTTGCCCAATTGACAGTTTGATTTGGTCAGACTATAGGAAGGAATAAGGATATGTTTGTTTCTATGGATTTTACTCCCTTTCTTTTAGCTTATTATAGATTTAGGCATCGAACATCTTGTTGCATAAGGCAGGATTCATGAGGATGTAGGCACTGCTGTTATCATGTAGTAACCTTAGAGAAAAATGGAGTCATATACCTTCATTGATGTAGGCAGTTGGAGGCACTGTCAGAAGTGTGTGATTGTGAGGTCACTGATATCATAAACATGTTTGCAAAATCAGTTTGAGATATTTGAAGAAGCATGATGATGCTTTCATCCTTAATCAGTATTGCTCTCTCTATATCTGAGGCCCTTGTTGCAGATGTAGGGTAGCTGCATTGTTGCGTATTGTGATGATTGGAGATGAGGGGAAAGGTTCTGTTTGGTGGGGTACGGTGACATTGGATGTTAATGCAGTACTGACGCCGGTGTAATTTTTGCAATCATGTTTGCATAGGATAGCGTATTTTGATGCAATATTTGGTGGTTGTTTTGAATGTCTTGAGATGGTTTCAGCTTGAAATCACCATTCCTATTAATTTGTGATTCCACATCAGGACCTCCTTCATTAGCACGAGTAACTAGAATAGGCTTGGGTGTTCGAGGTTTTGAGTGGTGCCAGTACCTGCTGTTGTTTTCATTGTTGTCAATGTGATTCAGTAGATTTTAAGCTTGGAGATTGGAGTATTTGTGGTGTGATGATTGTGAATTAGTCTATAACATGCATTTCATGGTGTTCCTTGTCTTTTGTCTGAGATGAGGAGCTGAGATGTACTTGTGGTTGTGTGTACGCTGGAACAGTTTTCATAATCACAGGGCCTCATTAGTGATAACGAACTATTGATGACAAATCATCTTTGAAGACTGAAGTAAATTTAGCTGCTGGTTTCATTATTTCATTCTCTTCCAGGACCTTATTTGTGTCAGTTGTGGGATACATGACTGATCTTTCCAGCTGAGCTGCTAGTTGTAGTTTATAAAATCCCTCGCTGGGGTTTTGTTGAGTGAGAATTGTAAAATAAAAATGAGTAAGTGGGAATGGTGATTAATTTTCGTTCTAGTATTTGCATTCTCTTGTTTGGTATGTAGGAGTTCAAATAGGGTGTAAAACAGAAAGTCTACGTATATACCCCTATATGATTTGATAATTTTAATGGCAAAAAGTTTATTTTTACTCCTATTTTTTATTCCCATTTTCTACTCCTGCCCTTCCCCTAGGTTATAGATTTGTGGGAATAGAGGCATTCTATTCTCCTGGGCATTGCATTAGTTAATAGTCATTCCTGTTCTAAGTGCCAAACATGAGAATTGTATAACCATATCTCTTATTTCCATACCTATTCTTATATTACCATGTGCCAAACACCAACAGCAGTTCAAAATTTGCGTTTGAACCCAGGAGAGAATCAAAAGATGTTGTGTTGATAGTTTGTTTGTCACGAAGTATGCAGGCTAAGTGGGATTTGGTGGGAATGTGCGATGTTCGATTCAGTATGCTGTGTGGGTGTTCCCCACTCCCAAGTCTCACCTTTGTTCATCTAATTGTGTTCTGGTCCAGATCATATGCGCCTGTGCAAGAGTTTCTACCATGGATTCTTTGATACTTTTTGTTGACATGGGTTGCCATAAGTGACTTACCCTCTGTATAGAACATGTGTGGCTTCAACTTCTACACCAACTGATAGCTTTAGCGTTGTTCGGCACTGATTTTGTATTTTGGCTGCATACTGAGATTCATGCCCTTTATCTGACCTTGGATTTCGACAATGGTGCAACCCTGTGGCACTTAATCAGAAACCAGCAATGGGGCTTCAACATCTACTCCAAGTGATAGCTTTGACGAAAATTAGTTAAGCAAACGTTCAATTTACAAAAATGCAAACCATCAACTGAATTAAGCAACTGGTATACTAGATTTTGTAGTTTAAGTGGAAATAACTAGTTTAGCAAATTTTTGATTTGACAAAATACTTGAACTGTAAACCGAAGTGAAATTTTGGTTTTCTATTTTAAAATTTAAGCCCAGTCATGTTAACTTGTATTAGATAAAGAAGTTGAGTTTCAAGATGAAGCCAACTCTGTGTGTTAGTGACCTGCAAGCCTCTCCATATCTTCTGATTCCATCCTTCGAATTCCATGCACTGTCTGTCAAAAGCATTAAAGTTTCACCATTATATTTCAAAAAAAGGGCAAAAGATGTTCAGTTTCAGTTAAGTATCTTAGCGCCTATCAATACTTCTATATAAACTGTAACAGCCAAACAGTTCCAAAAATTTCAGGTGCCTATCCCTCTCTGAACAGGAAAAAAACAAACAAACAAACAAACCCAAAAGCAAGAGGAGATTATAGAGCATGTACTACCCCACCAATTTACAAATATGACATGCAAAAACCAAATTGATTTTTACAAAATGCATTCAAACACGTTCTTTAAATCACTAGTTCCCAACTTAGATCGAGCTCCTGTTGTATTTTTCATGCCAGTTCAGGTTCAAGGTTCGCTTCTCCTCTGAGCTTCATCTCTCTAATGAGTAATGATGGTGGATCCAATAGTATTTGCTTTATACCGGATGTTTATATCCTTCATGACACTTTAGCTTTCTGCATGATAAGAAATCTTCTTCGACTGATCCCCTCAACATTCTCACCCAGCTTTGCAAGGTGTTCAAACCGTCTTCTTGCTGACTCAGCAGCTCCCGTTTGCTGCGGGCTCTTCTCGGATTCATTCCCTTCATTCTCATTCTCATCCTCATTAGAACTGAAGTTCCTTTCGCTAGGGCTTCTATTTCCTGCAGTGCCTATTATCTGTTTCAATCTCTCAACCACTTGACTCATCTTCGGCCGGTCCTTTGGACTCTTTGCCAGACAACTGTCTGCTAGTTTGGCGATTTTTATGGCTGCTGACAGAGAATACTGGTTCTCCAAGCGAGGGTCGATAATCGAGCTGAACTTTTTTCCATCAGCAGGAAAGTGCTTCACCCAATCCAACAGTTTCTGTTCCTCTCTTGGACGGTTTTTCTCGAGGGACTTCCTTCCAGTCAGAATCTCGTAGAGTACCACTCCAAAGCTCCACACGTCGCTCTTGGTTGTCAGATGCCCGGTTTCTATGTAGTCTGGAGCAGCGTACCCATATGTCCCAACAACCTGAATGCAGATAGGAAAAGATTTGTAAGGTTTACCGGATCATCAATGGGCACCTTACCTAGAGGTCATAAACATTAACCTCCTGATGAGATAAATTTTTTAAAAAGGATAAGTAGGGCCGCTCATTGGACTCCTATACTAAACTAGTCATAAGTATGACCCTTCGACCCCATAATTTTCACTCAAAGGCAATTAGAAAACAGGGGCGGTTGGAACCTGGCTTTTCATGAATATTGAACCCCAGTACCAGTTGATGTCATATGATGTCTACATCGCTTATATTTTTAAGACAAGCTTATTGAACTAAACATCGGTACCAAAGTAGATATATTTGGTTTCAAAACGAGGGAAACACAATCCCCACCCCGGAACATCAGGAAAGTGATAAACAAGAAAACCTACGAACATGCAGGAAGCGAAACTTACAGCTGTTGAAACATGAGTACGCCCAGGGTCTGGCCCTTCTCTAGCGAGCCCGAAATCAGACAGCTTTGCTTGAAAGTTCTCATCCAGCAACACGTTCGAGGTTTTGAAGTCGCGAAATATCACCTTCATCATAAAACACCAAACGAATCACAAAGTCACTATAACAGCAAACATCAACCAAAATAAACCCCAAAATATACCAAAATCGAATCGAAAGAGGGGGGGAACCTGGAGTTCGAGTTGTTCGTGCAAGTAAGCGAGACCCTGTGCAGCTCCGAGTAGAATGTGCATTCTGCGTTCCCAGGGAAGGGCTGGATATGTCCTGTTGAAGAGATGATCCTCCAAGCTTTTGTTGGGCATGTACTCATAAACCAGCAATCGTTGAATCCCTCGTTCTCCATCCACTGCACAATACCCAATGAGCTTCACCAGATTAGGGTGCTCTACTACGCCCAGAAACTGAACCTCTGCTAGCCATTGTTTATGTCCCTACAAAACCATACAACCCTTGAGAAATTCAGATGAACTCTGGTTTTAACCCAGTGCTTCTTCGCCAAACATCTTTTTAGAAGTAGTTAAAAGTTGTTTTCCAAAAATAATTTGGGCAAAAAACAACTTCAAAAGTAGAAGCAACCTGAAACATAATGACCGGCTCAATTTGTCTGATATTTCAATGACAAGTTTTCGGGGTTTCAATACGATATTTTAATTCCTATAAAAATAATACTTAAATATTTGGGGAATTAGATTTGGTAGACTTATTTTGAAAATTATTTCAAGTTAGTGGAGTGTGAGATTGACACGGTGAGCTGCGAGAGAGGGGGAGAAGAGGAAAGATTTGCAAGTTGCGATTTACCATTAGTACAAGAAGGAGCTCATGGGATAAAATAGTTTTCAAAATAAGTGTACCACCTGGAACAATTTCTAAATAGGTTGACAATTTAGTATAAGTAAAAGTTAGAGCCGACCAAATGAAATTTCCTTAAATATTAACATTAAGTTGAAATTTATAATATTATGTTGGAACTTAAAATAATTTTAATTCCTATAAAGATGGTATTTAGTAAAATATCGATACATAAATAGTTAATTTAAAGAATTGTATAGTTATATGACATCATATACAATTATAATTATAACATTATGATTACAATTATAATTTAAATAGGATATTTTGATAAAAAATAATTAAAAAATATTTATATTATAAGTTAAGCAAAATAATGCATTAAAAAAATAAAGCAAAAATATATTTTTTGAAATTGGGTTGAACAGGGTACTATAGTTGCCTGGGATGTTTAAGAACGAGGTTGAATGATATGAAGGCACCTGAAATCCGTCCTTGTTGAGCTTCTTGATAGCGACGGATACTGGCTCGTCTTCCCCTTCAACCGCCTCGATCGTCCCTCTGTAAACACTCCCAAATCCTCCTTCCCCAATCTTAAGCAGCCTGCTGAAATCGTTGGTGGCTACCCTGAGCTCTGAATACGTGAATGCCCTCAATTTAGCCCCCTTCTCTTCGTACAGATCAGATATCCTACGAGGTGAAATCGCAGAAGCAGATGATTTCCGAATTCCATCACCAGAATCAGTGCCGTTGGTGGTTTGGCTAACTGGGTTTCGAAGCTCAGGGGCTGATCTGTATCCTTTGGAGCGCGCCTTGTGTCGCAAGTAGCTGAAACACTTCATCCTGATTCTTCTCTCCGGGGAATTTCGTCGAACACCTTCTGTGCAGTGCAAGGAAGAAGATATCATCAAACGTAAGGGGTGATGAGAGGAGGGAGAGGTAAATGGGTTTCAAACATGGTTGGTTGGTAATTAAATTAAACACGGGAGGGAGTTGGGTAGTTGACCATTCCTTGGTTGAAAAAAGTGGGTAAAGAAGACAATTAAGATGGATGGAAGCACGGTAGCGTTCTGGAAATGTTGACCCGAATGAGGATAAATGTTAAAAAAAGAGAACCCAGTTGAAGATTGGTGTTAGAGTTTGAAAAGAAACCCAGGAAGATATCGGGCAAGTCTAAAGTGGGTAGTGGACGAGAGAGATACTAATCCTAGAAAAACAGTCAAATGAAGATTTAATTAAGGAATTAATGAAGACGAACCAGGAAAGGAGATGATGAGATGATGAAGAAGATGATCGGAGTCACAGGCGTCCTATGATCGATCCTTCCTCGTCACTCTCAACCTTCCCTCGCCTCTTTTATACTTCACTTCCCACCTTATTTCATTTCATTAAATATGCTTTGCAAAATCACAACTAGGACTCTAACTTGAAAAATATCGATGCTTCTGAACTTTACTTTGATGCTAAATTGTTAATTAATTGTGCATTTGGTAGTTTCTTGCTAAAAATTTTTTTGGAAAATGATACACAACTTGCTTCGAGATGGTTAATAACCATATTAAATTGTCCATATTTTACATTTTTGTAACTTTTAATAATATTTTCTCTAATAATTATATATATTTATCAACCATATGAGTATAATACTTATTAACAAGGTCAAAAAAAATATAAATAATAGTCTAATTTTATCAATTATATTAGAAAATGTATATTTTATGCATAGTTTTATATTTATGAAAAAAATATTAATAGATAATTATTTTTATATTGTTTATAAGTTGTAATAATCCTCAAAGTAATGAAACATAACTTTATAATGATTTAAATAATTTTATAAGTGATTTAGATGAAATGCAAGATGCTTAACAACCTTCTTGCACCAAAATGTTTATCTTTTTTTGAAAAAAAATTTCAAGAAACATTTTCCCTAAGGACCCTTGGAAAAATGTTACTAAGCCTGACAGTGAAATAATAGGTTCCATTCTAAAACTTTCTCATCTATTTATTACAATCAAACATACATAGGAAATTTTATCTACTTGAAAATTTCACTAACTTTTTCAGAAAAATTTAGGAAACAAACCCTCCCTAAAACCAAGTCAAACAAATGTATGAGATTTGTAAAGCAAATAAAGCATGATCGTTAATGGGTTGTAGCCTTTTAATTTTGAAGTGACATCCGTAACTTATCTTTATTGTACTTTCCATATCAAATAACCTTCAATAAAATGGACATTTGGGTAAGTTATAATCTGTTTTACTCTCTCCATCACTGAATATTTGTTAGTATTGACTATTGAGTATGTACAATTAAATTTGTAAATTTTGACTACTAGTAATTCAATATATATATATATAATAATTTAAAATATAAAAATTACTCAATCCGTTTCATATTAATTGACACTTTAACTAAATTTTGACCATTAATTACCCACAAGTTACAATGAGTTATAATATTGAATTATCATCATTAGAAAGATACTTTACTAAAAACTACAATGGAAGTAATTTCATATTGTAACTCATTGCAATTTGCGAATAATTAATGGTTAAAATTTAGTCAAAGTGAAATTAATATGGAATGGAGGGAGTAACATCGTTAGATTTGCCATATAAAATATTTTATATAGGTATATTTATGTAATATTTTTAATTATATTGTATCAAAAACAAAATATTAAAAGTGATCAATTGGAGAAAATGATAAGTCAAAAGTGATAGACAATAAAAGATAGAAGAATAAAAATTTATTGTTATTACATTTGTACTGTAATGTATCATTGTAACAATATAACGTTGTAACTCCATTATAAAATATGATATGATAAATTAATTAAAAGATATTAATAACAGTGAATAATTAATATGCAACAAATAAAATAAGAAAAGGGGTACAGTTACGTTTCATATGGATTGTTGGTGCATTACATTGTTTAGAGTATTGATATTAAAGACAACTAGTGGTTGTAGAGTGTGACTGTAAACATTAAAAGGTGTTCCTTCCTCAGTTAATACCTTCCTCTAATATGATGTGAACATACTAAATAGTAAATACCATAATTTAGAAATGCCTCCATGCAATGCATCACTTAAAATTAATTTCCTTAGTAATTAAGTTCTACTACTTATGTATACTTAAAATCTGATTCATATAATACTGATCACACTTATATATGATGTTTGAGAGATTGATTGGTAAAGGTTTCATGTTATCCAAGTTTTCATGATTTTATTTCATTTTATTTTGTGCTCATTTTAATGGCAAATTGAAAGGAGATGACAAAAATTTCATTTTATTTAACTCCAAATGGAGAGGTGATGTCGCGATTCAAAATTTTAAAACAGAAAAATGCAAATTTGAATAAAAAAAAATTAAGAAATGGGATCCTTTAAAAAGTGTTAAAACTTAGGAATACTAGATGGGAAATATGATAAATTTAATTGTTTGGTTAATTGAATAATATAATTGACATAAAAATGTGAGCAATTTTCAAAGATAAAGCTTTTATCAGACATTTTTTATCCCAAAAAAAAGCATCACTTTAATATAGAATTCTAATATTGGTAAGATTGGATAGACATAATTTGAAATGGTAGCATATCGAATGTCTATATTTGATAGATTAATGTTTTGATCAAGTGAGAACATTAATTATTACTGTGAAACAAGGCATTGGGAAAAAAAAATATTACGTATTTCTAAATCATTTTATGAATTTTATTTTTTAAAAAAGCTTATATATGTTGTTTACTGATGCAATGTATACTGAAGTGTTTGAGGGGGAATTTTGCAGAGGCTTATTTCAGTTATTAGCAATTTTGTATAAAGGATCTACTTTTTTCAAATACATTCTAAAATATCAAGTAATTCATCATGGAGATAGTATATGTATGCCTATGTGCACATATTTGTTTATGCATAATAAATTTATAACTATACCATTTTAGCTTTTTTTTTTTTTTGGAAACCAAACAGTGCTTAGATTAATTCACTTTCAAAGAAACACAAATGTATCGTAGACTAGATCCAACATCTCCTCCATCCATATCTTCATACCATAGATGATAAGATGGTAGTGAGCCATGACATGAGCTATTTCATTAAAACCCTTTTTTCACAAAATTAAAACTTATGTAATCAAAATTCCTAGCCATATCAAGAATTTGGTGAATAAAGAAAGAGCAGGTACGGTATCTTGTTGATTGTCCATCTGTTGTAGCCTCATTACAAAGACCTTCGAGTCTCCTTCCCCAACCACCCTTGTGTGCCCGTAGAGTCTTGCTTTGGTCAGACTGAAATAGGGGTGAGCAAAAAATTGGGTACTCGGATCCAAATCCAAAACTGGTTGGATCTAGTAGATCTAGAACCGAATCTTAGTTATTTGGATCCAGGACTAGATCCTAAATTTATGATCCATTTGTAAATGGATCTGAGACTGAATCCTGACATTAGGATTCAGAATCGAAACCGGTATACAGAATCGATAAAATTATTTAATACAGAAACTAAAGTCTTAATGAGCTCACACTCCACTCTTGGATCTATATTCCAAACCTATGTGGTGAGAAACCCTAACTTTGCTTATAATTTATGTCATTGCTCGCATAGACGCTTGCACCTTCAGTCCTCATTTGGTCATTCTCCTCACTGCACAGACCTTCTCATTCAAACATCTCAAGCCGCACGCCACTACCTTCTCCCTCTCAAATCTCAATTGTCTGCCCCTCTCAAATCTCAATCATCAACACATATGCAAGCCTCTCATTCGTCCCCATATTCTCCCTCTCAATCTTCACTGTCATCTGTTTTGCACATGCCTGGAGTTTATTGCTGTTGAGTTGCAATGTTTGAGACTTTAAAACCTTGAACTAGTTGGAAGCAGTGGCCGAGTGGATAAATGTCATTGAAATCTCCAAATTGTAGTTGTCAGCATAAATATAAAAATTTGTGCAGTAATAGTGTGTTTTCAAACCGAGTACCCGAATCTAAATCTATTCTCGGTGAATTCGGGACTGGATCCTGATTTTAGGATCTAATTTAAAATAAATACGGGACTGAATTCTAATATCAGGAATTAGTAATAAATGGATCCGGAACCAGATCCTTAAATTTTTGGCAGATATCCAATTTTGCTCACCCCTAATTGAAGAGACACAAGCTCGACCCTTTTAGCTATAGGGGGTGTTTGGGAACTAGTTGTTAGCTGTTGGCTGTTTTGAAGTGTTGGTTGTTTAGTTGGCTGTTTGACTTTTGACTGTTTTGCTAGTTGTTTTTCTTAGCAGTTTGTATTAGCTGTTATGTAAAGAATGTTTGATATAGTTAGCTGTTTGTAATAGGACCTTTTTGTTTGATTTCCAATTGTGGCCTTAGTTTTATTTTTAATATTTTATTGAACATTATTATTTTTTATTTATTGCTAGGTTCCCCCATATTTTTAGTGTTTTTTTTATATTTATATTTATTCTTAGGCTTTTTTTTCTATGTTTGTGTGACCAACAAACAATCACTAAAAATTAATAATACTTGTATTGATAGACTAATAACTAAATTGTTTATCAATTACCGAATATTCTTGATAATAACTAAAGGTTTTATGCCAGTTTACCTTTATAATATAATGTGGATATTTTATAAATTAGTACTAAAAATACAATATTATAAACAAACTTTGCATGCATAATCAACAATTAAATACATTCTAAATAGAAATTACAACATTCTACACTACATATATTTAAGACAGTGTTCATATGGTAATTGATTATAAATTTGGTGTCATTGGTTATAATTATATCAATAAGTAACTTTTTATGACTAGTGCAATGTATGGTGCAATTTTTATTAATTTATCTAAAATTATTTTTGGGACTAAATTATATATCTATCTATCAATACATTTAGTAATTAAAATTATTAGAAAAAGTTGTACTATCATTATTCGCACACACAAACATGTGTATGTGTGTGTATATATATATATACACACACACAATATATATATATATATATATATATATATATATATATATATATATAAGGTCAATATGATAATTTAATTCACTAAAAAGTTAAAATTTAAAAAGTCAATTCCGAAAAGCTACTTCAAGTGACATTTTAGAAAATGACCTTTTAAGGGTAAAAAGCTAGTCCAAAAAGCTATCACACCAAATACCTCATAATAATTTTTTGATTAGTCAAAATGTCAAAACCCATAAAAAGCCATTTTGAGTAAAAAGCCATTGAAAAAGCTAGTTCCCAAACGCCCCCATAATATTCAAGTTCTTCTTTTCATCTAAAATTAATACAAATACAGTACAATAAATAATGTTTTTGTTTGGAAAAGTCAATTTTCCAAAAACAACTATGAACGTGGGACAAAAGGAGGGGAAGTGTTGCAAAAATTTGAATTATAACGAACTGAATATATTTCTAGTTGACTTCATAAATGGATGCAATATTTTAGTTCCAAGTACGATGAGATTGTTCATGATATTAATGGTAGATTCCACGTAACATGAGTCACTGGGCAACGAAGAAAATCAGTTTAACTGAAGCATGACATCTGCCGTCGCCAGCTGGGCAAAATGAGTTCCCACTTCCTAGGAATCTTTCAGTTCTTGAATGTCATTGATACTAAATCTTCCTCGTAACCCTAACTGGATCTAGTTTATGGTACTAACTTCATATCTTATTATTCTTTGTCTTACGATTTCATTTAATTTACATCAAAAGGAGCATAGTAGCAGGAGATTCCCTTAGCTCTCTTAGCTGCTTTCTCCAGAATTGAACTCCCTGAATCCTTAATCAAAAACTACTTCCACAGTTTCAGGTGTCAGATCCAAATCAAACAAAACCTCAGGTGATGATTAATGGTCCAATAATGATTGCATATTCCAACACGATCTATCACATGAGTGATGAGACATCTCATTTAGCAAGCTAAAATACTAATATTACATACAAAAGATAGTGAATTATTTCAAAATTTTAGATCAATTGTGAAACCCATCTCTCTAAATTGTAAAATATAAAGTAAAACTATTACATGCGACTTCGGCCCTGTTCTTTTATACGGCTGGCTGCAACATGGCGCAGTGCAGTGCGGTGCGGTGGAATTGTGGTGGGTGTGGTGGAATTGTGGTGGGTTATTGGTAATTTGTGGTAGGTTTTGTTTTTTATAATTGTAAATTGTATCGGTAAATGTGAAAAAAGTAATTGGAAAAAGTGAGATGAAATATTGTGGTGGGTTGTAGTAAATTGTGGTGGATTGGTATATTGTGGTGGGTTGTAGCAAAGTGCGGTGAGTTGTGGCATCGTAACCAACCAGTCGTATCAAAGAACAGGCCTTCATTCTCATAAATGATAAATCACCCGGGTAGAATTTTGTAGTAGTGTTTTGGTTTTAGTTTGGAAAAGTTTTATTGAAACATTTTAGCTTATAATAATAATAATTCTATCATAAAATAATTTATGCCTGTGAACTTTCTTTCATGCTAATTAGTTGCTAATTATGAGTGAGTACACATGTCAATTCAGTCGCCCAGGCAGGTTTTGGGTCAGGAGTATATCAGGTTCGAGTAAATATAGGTCGGATGTATTTCAGGTTCAAGTAAATACGAACGATGTATTTTGGTTTCGGGTCGACCTAACGGGTTATGATTGCGACCTTTTCCCGTTTTTCTATACATATACATATTAAAATATGATTATCTTCTAGTAACGATAGATTATTGTAACTATTTTAACTTACATTAGAGAAATAACAAATAAATGAGTTGCGCTTGTAGTTTAATAGCTAAAAATACGATGAAAAATCACAAATTCTAATAAAGTTGAACTTTAAAAATTCATTTTTTGGGTCAAACGGATTTTCGAGTTTGTTTTATTTCAATTTGAGTTGAGAAAATTGTGTTCAAAACCCAAAATTTTCAGACAAATTTAGGTCAAATTATTACGTCGGATTAGAAATTGAAATATCCACGAGCGAGTCAAACAAATGTAGGAGATTTGTAAAGCAAATAAAACATGATCGTTAGTGGGTTGTTGTAGCCTTTTTTGAAGTGACATCCGTAACTAATCTCTATTTGTACTTTGCATATCAAACAATCTTTCCATTAATAAAATGAACATTTGGGTAAAGTTATAAATTTCAAAGTACATTCGAAGTTTGTTTTCCCCTCCCCATGGCCCATACAGGCACTCAGGGGCGTACTTGCATGTAAGGTATGTTCATGGACACCCCTGGTCAAAGAAAAATTTGTAATTTTCTAATATTGTTTTGAAAAAATTTTCTTAATTAGAGCAAGTGGATGCCGTAAAAAAATTCCAAAAAAACATAATAGGAGTGCCCAAATATAACAACAATCCAAAAATCCTAAAATATTACTCCCTCTGTCCCTAAATAAATTGTCCAAGTTGACTAATTTGATCAAATTTTTTAAATTTTGATCCTTAATTTATGAAATTATATGTTGAATTATTTATTTAAATTTTATTATTTTATTTTTTAAAAACGTTTATGTAATAACAAGTATATTGGACACCCCTAAATTGAATGTTGAGATCCGCCACTGCAGGCACTACTGCATGCTCTGCATTTATACCCAATCTTTGATTCTAGATTGACTTCTATGCAAAATTTAAATAAAATATGACAATCCAATAACTGCACATTATCAATCAATAATGAATTTCAAGCATGAATTATCATAATAATTAGAGTAAACAACCTAATACATACGGGTGAACAATTATAAAATCTGGAGCATATGCACCAGGAGCACCTAATAAATTACAAGGGTTTTGACTTTCCTCGTAATTCATTTCCACCGAAAATGTACAATTTTAACTTTAAAGTTTACACCCTTTAAATATAATGGTGAATAAGTTACAGCTTCTAATTTATAAAGTCATTTACAACCTATTTCGTTTGTCATTTTGAACACTAAGGCTCCATTCTTTTATACGGTGCAGTGCGGTGTGGTAATGGTGCGGTACGGTGGAATTTGAAAAAGTGTGGTGAAGTGTGGTGGGTTGTGGTGGGTGTTGTGGTAAGTGAAATAAGTGAGGAGGGAGAATATAAAAAGTAGACAAGAAAAGTAAGGAGTGAGAAAAGTAACAAAATATTTTGGTAATGATTGTAGTAAAGTATAGTAGAATATTGAGTAGTGTGGTGTGGTGCGGTACCGCACCATAAATTACCGCATAAAAGATCGGGGCCTAAATGCTCCAAAATGTGACAACTACTCATGTGACCTAAACTTAGAAAAATCTCTAATTGTTAATATTTGCTTCGAACCTTGATTAATATTGGGCAGATTAATAACAATATTCTACGAAAGAACCTTATATTTGAATGTGAAAGAAAAGGAAAATCTTTAATATTCATAGATCATGACATTAAGTATATATTAATTTAAACTTCTTTTTGCTAACTTAATAAATTTTTTTTTCCGATTAGTTAGACCAAAAAGCAACAAAGAACTTATCAAAAAATGCAAAAGGTTATAGCAAACATGCAACTGCGGAAAAAATAAACAAAACCAGCTTAACCAACTAACAAATATAAAGAAATGCAGGAAACTTAAGTAAACAAGCTTCCCTTTCCTCATGCAACATCTTCTTGAAATCACGAACCAATTTCCTTTTTAAAATCACGTACTAATTTCCTAATAAATAATTTTGAAAATATGGATTGTTATAATTGGGTTATTAGAATTAAATAATTCAACTTTTGGGGTAATTTAGATACGATGAATTGACCTTTCACAATAAAAAAAGATATGTTTGGGCAACAAATTTGGAAATAGGGAAACCAAATAATTTTGTGGTTAAATAGATTATATGTAACAACAATTTTTTTTTGTTGGAATTGATATAGATTGGGAAACAATTTAAAAAAAAATTGTTGTCAAAAATTACCAAGATAACAAAAAAAATTTGGTTGCCTGCCACAACTAACTTGTGCTACCATTTTTATTTTTGTAGCCCGGACTTTATGCTTCGAGGATAAAACTACCAAATCGTGACAATTTGTTTACAAAAAGTGGGCTAAAGTAACTAATTTTTTTGTTGGCTAAAATAATTTTTCTTGTTATTTTTGGAATTTGGACTTAACGAACTACAATTAACATCCTATTAGATTGAATGGACTTTCATGGATTTCAACTCGTCAGAAAAATGACTTACAGTGGTGATCAATGTGTTTTTTCTTTACTTTTCACCTTTTAAATAGTGTACGTAAGCAGTCACATTTGTCAGGTCACTTTTAAGATGAGTTGAAATCGGTGAAAGTCCAGTCAATCTAATAGAATGTTAAGGCACCGTTCTTTTATACGGTTGCGGTGCGGTAAGTTGCGGTGGGTTGCGGCAAGTTGCGATGGAAAATAATAAATGGGTGTTGATATATTGCGATGTGTTTTTTCTTTACTTTTCACCTTTTAAATAGTGTACGTAAGCAGTCACATTTGTCAGATCACTTTTAAGATGAGTTGAAATCGGTGAAAGTCCAGTCAATCTAATAGAATGTTAAGGCACCGTTCTTTTATACGGTTGCGGTGCGGTAAGTTGCGGTGGGTTGCGGCAAGTTGCGATGGAAAATAATAAATGGGTGTTGATATATTGCGATGTGTTTTTTCTTTACTTTTCACCTTTTAAATAGTGTACGTAAGCAGTCACATTTGTCAGATCACTTTTAAGATGAGTTGAAATCGGTGAAAGTCCAGTCAATCTAATAGAATGTTAAGGCACCGTTCTTTTATACGGTTGCGGTGCGGTAAGTTGCGGTGGGTTGCGGCAAGTTGCGATGGAAAATAATAAATGGGTGTTGATATATTGGGTTGCAGTAAATTGCGGTAACTTGCGGTAACTTGCGGTAACGCATAAAAGAACGGTGCCTAAGTATAGTTCATTGAGTCTAAATTTCAAAGATCAGTTTGTCATATCTAAATTACCCCAAAGATTATATTATTTAATTCTAATAATCCGTTGTAATTTGGCATATGTTGTTAATTGAGTTGATCACTTACACCCTACCCAAGAAATTGGAGAAAACAAAAAAAAAACGTAGGTTATAAACAGAAGTTTGAAATCTGACAATTCTAGTTAGGGGTGAGCAAAAACTCCGGGAATCCCGGTCCCGTCCCGATCCCGGTCAAGTCCCGGTCCCAAAATCTCGTTCCCGGTGGGAGCGGGACCGGGAGCGGGACTTAAATTAAAGTCCCGGTCAACAACGGGACCGGGAGTGGGACTTAACCTCATTTCCCGGTCCCGGTCCCGATTCCCGGTTTATATATATATATATATATATATATATATATATATTATAATAATAATATTAATTATAATAATAATAATAATAAATCAAGTGGCTTCATGATGATTGATTAATTTGTTTAATTTAATTTGTGTTCGCTCTTTAGATTTATTTATTTATCACTATTTCGAACTTAGCATATTTTTTCGGAAAAAATGTTATGTATTAAATATTGCGTAATTTTAATATGGGAAAAAGTGGCTACGTAAACAAATCGACACTCACATTTGTTAAATTAAAGAAAATTTATATAATCTATGTTGATTTTTAATTTAAATAAATTAAAATAATTGGTTGAAAAAAAAGGAAACAGGGACTAAAAATTTCCCGGTCGATTTCCTGGTCCCGGTGGGACAAGGAACGGGAGCAAATCTTTGCTCCCGGTCACAACCGAGAGCAGGAGCGGGAGCAAAACTTTGCTCCCGGTTACAACCGGGACCGGGACCGGGACCTCCGAAAAACACCGGGATCCCGGTCCCGCTCACCCCTAATTCTAGTGATGGTTGTCAAGTCTTAATGCCTAAAAATTTCTAAAGTAATATTGTTTCCTCTAGAATGTGATTTCAGATCTTTAGTTGAACAGTAGAGATTGGACATATAGTCATATGCTGATACAGTGATACAAATTACAAATAATTGGGCAAGGTCAATGGCCCCATCCAAATCAAGCTCAACACCTCTCAAGTCAAGCTGAATATGATTTCTCATTTATCCTCAATACAATAATTTGTGGGGTATGCTAAATTTAATCATAAAAATAAAAAAAATGTTATTTCTTATATTTTATAAGGGAAATTGGATTCTAATAATCCCTACTTTTACAAATTGAATGACAATAATCTCTACTTTCAATTTGTATTCTGGTGGTCCAAAAAAAAAATAAAATTATATTTTAGTTTGACATAATCGAGAGTATACTCTAAATATCATAGATTTTGTGTTGCATTTGATTCAAAACTTTGTATAACACTTTACCACGATTTTTAATGAATTTACAGCATTTCTCCCAATTTTTTTCAATTTTTTATAATTTTTTCAATTTTATTCCTTTTAAAAAATCATAATAATTGCTCGGAATCTCAAAAAAATAATTAAAAAATGTTTTAGGAACTACACTTCATTACCTATTTGGGGGCAGGAACGAAAAAAACAAAAACAATATGGGATAGACATGAAAAAATAAAAAGAATGCGGTGATGGATTTGGTACCACTACAATACAATACAATTTTATTTTATTTTTTGGACCACCAGATTACAAATTTAAAGTAGGGATTATTGTCATCTAATTTGCAAAAATAGAGATTATTAGAATCCAATTTCCCTATTGTATAATATCTGTTACTTGAAATTTTTCATAATTGTTAATGTACGATTAAGCTTTTAATTCCTAACACAATATATATTTATAAAACGTCATCTTTATATGTCTGTTTTTATATAAAAATATTTTCATAACAAATCCAACTTTTATCTCATATTTTAAATCATCGATCTATATACCACATATGCTCAAATTACAATTGGTTGACTATATAACCCCTAGTAGGTAATGAACACAAAGTTATCATATTCCATAGCTTTAATTGAGTTGATTTCAGCATTATCAAAACTACGTTATCGTTTAATAAATTATTAGTCATATTCATATTTAAAAGATATTTTAATATCACTTATTAAACATAATAAAATACTCCCTCCGTCCCAATTAATTTGTCCCCTTTTGATTTTTTTAGGTCAAAATTTTTAAATTTTGACCTTTAATTTATCAAATTATATGTTGAATTATTATATAAGACTAACACTATTAGATTTGTGATGAAAAATAGTTTTATTTAAATACAACATTATTAATTTTACTTAAATAAAATGTGAAAAATTAACGATCAAAGTGTTACATCGAAAACCGTGAAAAAATAAAGTGGACAAACTAATTGGGACGGAGGGAATATTAAAAATATCACTCAAAAAAAAAAATTCATCTTATAGCAACTTAGCGTGATACAGTCTCACCATAGAACTTGCGCTATAACATTCAATTGATGTTATTCAGTATTCACAAGTGAGGCTAAGTTAACCATCAACTAGTAATCTTTATTTTTGTTATAACTGCTTGCTAAGGATTAGGCAGTATGTTAAAGTGAAATTCTCCAATCAAGTTAGCAACTATCAAAGATATGAAACTCGACAAACCAAATCATCCAAGGATAATAATCTAAATTTCCAAAACAAAATTGGAGCTCTCAACATGTTCAAACAAAATGTCATGGTATCAACATAAAACTCAACCATGCCTGGTCTTTGAGTCTGCACAGAAATAGTGACAAACAAAATTGTCAATTCACAGTACATCACCTTCACTCTACCAAAAAAATTCCCACCTCCTAAATGAACATCTCTAGCTTCTTGGATCGGACTGCCGGATCCGGTGGCCTGAAATCCTCCAACCGCAGATCGGATTTTGTTAGAATCTCGTTCAAAACGGAGTCACCTTTCTCGAGCTTGATCGTCTCTAAAATGCTCCCAAGAACATCAGCTCCCAACCCGGCTTCCAACAGGCGACCCGGCTCCTCGCCCCCGTCATGGATCAATCGGCCCACCTCTTTCAAAGACACTATGTTTTCCATGATAACTCTACCCAATATCCGCCCGAGGAACTCGGGCGCTCTCGGTGCATCATTTACTGTATCCTCCAGGTTGGTTAATACTGACTCAAACCTGAGACCAGAGAAATATATACCATTAGGGCCTGTAAAATTCAATGGTAAATAAGGGGCGGGTAAATATTTAGCAAAAAGCTACCAGAACTCATCGAAATTTACCAAGATTTACAAAAGTTTACATGTTTACCAATGCTTACTTTTCTTAATAATGTAACGGAACACTACTTTGTTCAAAAGCAACATTTTTTTTTTCCGATACTTACCAAAATTTACCTTTAGCACCAAAGGTAGAAAACAGGTTGTCAACTTATTACTGTTATTTTCTGAACAAAACTAGATTGAACTTGTTCTGGAAAAACAAGTTGAAGCAAACTGTCAAAGCATAGGATGGGTTTGAAGCAAGTGGAGCTAGCTACGAACAATTTGAGTCCAAGTCAGTCCGAAATTGTCAAAGAAAGATGATTAGAATATTTTGACAAGACATGTTTTTTGGAACTACTAGATTAAGTCGAAAGCGTGGAGTCTATGTCGAGGAATAACATTTGAAGTTGTTTGTGCATCAATTTTGACAAAACAATAAGGCAAGAAAGAAAATCTCACCCTTGAATGAGTTGATCCGCGTTAAACATTCCTTCGCGGGGCTTTGCAAGGGTGACAAGCAGCTTTGCCAGCATATCGCGCTCCTTGTCTTTCCTCTCAAATGCATCGGTCACCCACATGGAAATCGCTGTCGGGTAAAAGCTCGGAGCGTTCAAGTCTTTGATGCATAATGCTACTTCCTTCTCATCGTTTGCGCTGAAAATCAATGAATTCTCAGTTGTGTTATCTTAGATGTCTCCTAACCCTTACTTCATCAGGGTCCAGGAAACAAACAATGACAACAAAAACATAAAAGAAAAGGAAGAAAGAACTTGATTGACAGTAAATGAAATGCAATATGAAAATACAGGATTACATAAAAAGAAAACATGGTACCTGTAATACTCTTTGATAGCTGCAATAGACATATCTCGCAAGCGTTCTTCAGGCCAAACCTTTTCCGAAGAGACGGTTTGAGGGGAAGGCCCTCCTGCTTGTTCTGCCTGTGCCACTGACGACCTCTCCGAATTCCTGAAATCTCTGTTTGTGGTGTAGTCTGACCCAAGCTCGTGACCTGTTGAACCAGATCTTTCTTGTCCATGTTTCGCGAATTGATCCTCCCTGGATGAGTAACCTCGACCCTCCTGCACATTACCAGGACCATTCAGACCACCACCACCACCAACCCTTCTCGGGTCTCCATAGGAAACGTTATCGACACTTGACACAGACGGGCCTCTGAAAGACATCCCCTTGGCAAGGCCACCTTGGGGCCCCAATGTAATCGGCTCATCCCTCTGAACCGAAAGAGCCCTGCTTTCAAACCCGGAGCTCCTCTCATCCATCCTCGAGTCGTGTTCATACGGGCGACCCTGACCCATGACGGGTCTGAACCCGGGAGAGGAAGCCAACATGGACCCACCCCTCGGTGCATATTCCATAACCTGACCCTGACCCCTCCTGCCCATAGAATTCATCCCTGGCCCACCACGACTCAGCCTGGCGGTCTGTCCCTGCCTCTCCTGAGCAGCATCACGGTGCACCTCCTCGATCTTCTTGGGGCCCTCCACCTTCCTCCTCTGCTGCCACTTGTTCTTCCTGAGGTCGATGGCGTCCTTGAGCATGAACCTCACCCTCGAAGACAGATCCATGTTGTTAGACAGCTGCCACATGATGTCAAAGTACGCGTCCATATGTTCCTTGGCTTTCGGGTGGTCAATCATCTCCCCGATAGTGCTCATCAGCTTGCAGAGAGCCTCAATGTTCTCCTCGTCGGGGTTTGTGTACTGACCCAGCAGGTTCTTGATGCACTCGTGCATGATTCGCTCTGTCAACATCCGCTTCTTGTAGAGCTCCCCGATCAGTCTGATGTTCCCCAACATGCGTCGTCGTGCTTTTAGCCTCTTCTCCTCTCTTTCCTCCTCTGACTGCTTATTCTCCCCCTCACCATCAGCCTTGTTAGCCTCCTCTTCCTCTCTTTCTCCCCTCTCAAACTCTTCCTGGCACTTGTTGAGCAGCAAACGCCGGAAGGTAATCTTCTCGTTTTCTACACTGAGGTCCGGCAGTTCCATGGCCAGGTGAGAGCAAAAGTTGGCGTACATTTCGCAGAACGTCGGCTCCATCAGAGCCTTGTCGAATATCTGTGAGATCACACCTGTAAGAGTGACAGCATTGTCGATGTTAACTTCTTTGACTTGCTCAAACAGCTTCTCAAAGTTCTGTGGAGTGAGCTTGTTTAGGATGGCTTTCAACCTCCTCTGCTTCGCCTGCTCTTCGTCGGTTACTTTACCCACCTCGTACTTCCTCTCAGCCTTGTGCATGGCCTGCAAATGTGTCTGGGGCGAAGGCATCAAACCCTTGTTGAAATTAGTGGCCCGTTGCCAACGGTCACCATCAGGGTTAATTCTTTGGGCCCCCTGAAAACCGCCCATGGAGTGCATGGGCCCAGATAGGATCCCACCAACGGGCCCCTGTCCTCTCGGGTTCCTTAGAACACCGTAATTGACCCCGGGAGGAGGCCGAAAACCCATCATAGGGTTGCCATACATAAGGTCAAACCCTGGATCTCTAGTTGAGGGATGAGGACCAGGGAATTTACCCCATCTATCGACATCCATCATCCCATTATTACCTCGACGATCAGGCCGTGGCCCGCCAAAAGACCTACTGTCCATGCCGCCTCTTCCCATGCCGCCTGGATAGTCTCGATCATGAGGAACAATCACATTGACATGGATCAAGACATCAACTATATCGGGTGTAATCTGAAATCCTTCAGGAAGATCAGTGCACAGCTCCGAGAATGTCATAAGGAAATCCCGCGAATATTTTTTAGATTTCGCCTCGACATCGCGATGTGAGCCTCTGTCCCCACTAGAGGGTTCCAACTTTGGCATGGAGTCATCAGCAGCATCCTCCCAGTCCTCAAGTTCCGCTTTACTTTGCTCATCCTTTTTCTTCCTCGGGGCATTTGCCGGTTTTGCATCCTCCAAGTTACTGTCAGAAGCGTCGGTTGCAGCAACAGGGGCTTCTTTGGCTTCATCTGGACCCTTATAGGCCATGTACAAATCAGAAGTTGTCCCAAGAGCGTCGGCCTTCTGAAGCATCTCTTTCCTCTTCTTCTTCCCACTATTATTCTTTGCCTTATTTCGCTCCACATACGTTTTTTGCGAGCCTGATGATGAATTTGGCCTTGTGCCCTCTGTGGCCTCCCTATCTTGGCTCAAGTTCGCTTCTGTAACATTCCCAGAAACAGGAATTGTCTCACGATCCGACACAGAATTATCTGACTGTGACCCACCAACTTCTTTTTCTACAGCAGATTCTCTTGGCGCTCCTTGCAGTGAGTGGCCATTTTGTTTAGCATAATGGTTCTCGCCTGCTTTGTTTTCTGCACTAGTTTTCCCAGCTTCGGGCGGAGTATGAGTCAATTTAGCTTCTGTAGAATCAGGAGTTGCATCCCTAGAAGAATCACAGTTCTGAAACACACTTAAGTCAGATTTTAAATAGACCGTCAACCAGTAAAAGTATATAAAACACTACATAAAACAATTTAAACAAGAAAAATTTCCCAACCAGATGTGATACCTGAGACTGTCCTTTGTTTCCAAGCTTCTTCTGGGCATCAGTGACAGAGTCCGACTTAATGACAGTTACATTCTTCACGACGTTCTCATGAACTAGGGCAGACGTTCCTTCCACGGGGGAAGACTGTTTCGCATGCTCAGAACCAGATTTTGACTGGATGTCCGAATTCACTTCTGACTCCTTCGCTTGCTTCAGTACTTGCAAATCAACCTTTCCAGCCACATTTGAGTCTAAGCCCTTATCCATTGTAGTAGCACCCCCTGCTGGTTTGATGATCACCGGTACCGATGTTGACTGCATAGGAGGTACAATATTCTGTTGGTCGCGAACAAAGTCGACATTGTTGGATGGCTCTTGTCTGACAGCCCCAACAAAGTTCATGGGAACAGAATTAGAAGACTGGTTCATGAAAGATGAAACTGGCGGTCCCTGACTGACGGGGTAATTGAACCTAGGACCCGGAGACCCACCAGGCATTTGAGCACCAGGTACGGGATGTGGGCCCGGTCCTGGAAAAAGGGGGCGATTAGCCGCATAAGAATTGGGATAATACCCAACAGGATGTGTTGGGGCGTATGCGGGCAAAGGTTGGGAGTGCGGTGGAGGCCCACCACTGTGATGCGCCCGTGGTCCAAGGGGGGCCCCACTGTCCCCTCTGTTATCAAGTCTCAGTTCTTCGTGGGTTTCCGGATGAGTTATCTTCACTGTCTTACGAATGCTGCCAAATTTCAGAGCTTGTTGCTGGTTAAACTGAGGCGACATATTCATAGGCGGTGGTTGATGAGGAATCTGAGGACCGAGCTGGGGGTTAAATCCCAAGGTTTGGCCTTGGTGCATGATTCCCTGAGCCGGCATGAGAGGGTGTTGGAGACCGGGCATGAAGACCGGTTGTTGGACTTGGGGATTGCCCATCTGCAGTGGCATTTGCATCGGCATTTGGAGGGGGCCACCCTGAGAAGGGATTTGTGGGTTGGGCCCACCAAACTGCATCGGGACCGGAGGTTGGTGGAAGGGCATTGGCATGGGCATACCCCCCATTGGCAGAATGGAAGGCTTCTGGGGTTGCATTGGCGGAGGTGTTGCACCAGTTACTTGCACATCTCTTTTAAGCTTCAGATCAACAGGAGGATTAGCAGCCTCTTGCTTTACGGGTTGCTCGGTTGAAGCAACATCCTTTCTAGGAGGTGCTTGTTGTCTTGGACCAGACTGTTGTGGGACTGCAGGCACCGCCTTTGAACCATCTTGTGGAACCTGAAACACCAAAATTCAGTTCCATGCAGCCGTAAGTGGTAATCAGTAATTACGAATCTCTAATAGCATAATCATAGATACATATCACAGTTATCAGAGACACTAAATAAGGAACAAAATCAATGAATCATTCATATATCATGTGACACCTTACAAATCAGTATACAGTTGCAGGCGCATTCAACGAAAGACGAAAAAACGGAAGAACAACCAAGGAAACTAAGAGATGGGAAACAACCTGAGGTTTTTGCTCATCCAAGGTAGGGGGAGCTGAGCTGGTTCGTGGAGGTACCTTGGAGAGAGCATTAAAAAGGAGTTTTGAATTCATACAACACGACAGTTAACTTCTAGATGAATCTTAAAAAAAGATCAGAAATGTACCTGCATGCCATTCATGAAATTCGGACTAATGGATCCAAACTGAAGAGGAAATCCCTTCCCTGCATCTCCTGCTTGAACAAAAAGGAAAACATTTTGCAACGAAAATCAATAAATAAAGAAGCAAAAGGTAAACTATCTTGTCTTGAGGGTATGAAGGCATACCTTTAGCAGGAGCAGAAGACACTGTGGAGTCAGATGTCATGGCGGCAGATTGAGCTGAGCTATCACCTGAAACAACGTCGTAGGTGTTCTGAGTCGAAGTATCAGCTGGCTTCGGGTTTGCACCTGGAGCTGATGAGGGGGATACTCCTAAGGGGACGGACCAATGCTAGTTTTAGTACTATCATGTGATAAATGCACCGGTGTTTGGACTATAATATGCAAAGGACGGACCGTAAAAACAAGAGCCAAATAGTGTGAAGTAGGTACTAGAAATGGGAATGAATTTAAAACCTAGACATCCCCTAATTGGCAGTGATCCTACCATGTATCGTAGAGTGTACATGGCCACCATTCTCTACAGAACGAGCCTCATTAGCAGGATTAGAGTTTGATGAAGAAGTATTCACAGATGCAAAATTCCCCCTGGACTGCCCACCTTGTGCATTATTAGACTTCTTAAAACTAAAAACAACAAAAAAACGCACAAAATTAACGAAAATTACTGTAATCAGCCAGCCAACAGACACATTCATGTAACTATGCCTAGATGTCCCTCTACACATTTTTACCAGTTGTATTGTCAAACACATAAAACTACCCCAACTCTGTTTGGCCTAAAACTACCCCAACCCCAGAAAAAATGAAAATGAAAAAACAGTAAAAAAATCCCAATGGATGTTAAGGAAACAAATAACAGATGGACACAGGAGCATATGAGAAAATTGAAAGTGCAAAACTGATAAAAGTGATGCAATGTTGAAGCTCCTTCAATCTGGTTCACAAGAGGAAAAGTAATAAATATTTCAAATTCAGTAACTATATGATTAATAGCTTAAGCCCATTATATATGTCATAGATTTGCCCACAATTTCTCTGTTTAGGTAGTAAAACATGATTTTTCAATAGTTTTACTCAGGAATAACCAAATTCACCAAATACATATATTCAGATTCACCAAGATACATATATTCCCCATAGTTTTCCCTGTTACAGACAAGTGACCACTCCTCCACCCAAACACACACACGCACCCAATACTTGCATGCAACATTATGACTTGATCTACCAATAGTAAACCCCCCAGAAAATAAATAAACTAATTAATAAATTAATAAATAAATAAATAAACAAAATAATATATACAAAATTACACGTTCACGGTTCACATTTAAAACAACTGGGAAAAAATTGCTAGAAAATTTGCCAAGTTTCAACTAATCAATATATACTCGTGTGCAAGATTACACACACAAATTGTCAAATTTGAACTAATCAATACTCGCATCGCATGCAAGATTATGATCCTGTTATTAAGAGTAGTATGATCAAGTTAGGTTTGATATGGTAAAAAGAAGAAAAAATAAAGATAAAATTTGTGGTAGATAAGTTAGCGATGGGATAAATATATTTTATTATTAAAATTTTCACTTGCATTTGAGTTTTTTTTTTTTTAAAGAATTGCGTAAGGTAAGGTATGATTAGGCTCGTCACAATAACAGGGTCTATGACTTGCACAAGAAATACTGATCCCCCTCCAAAAAAAAAAAAGGCAATGGTGATGAAAGTTGAAAATTTTGATGAAATGGTGAGAGAAAAACCAATTGAATTGGTAGGTAAAAGAGCAAATACCCATAAAAAAAAAAAGAAGGAAAAAGAGAAAAAAGAACCTGCGATGGGCAGAAGGCCTGGCAGTGGCGGAGAAGTTCCTGTTTTGGTTACCAGGGGTGTTAGCGTTTGAGGATGGAGTCCCCCCTGCTTTTGTGTAGTGCAATTCGGTGGTCTTCTCGGGTCTTGCTTGATTGACGGACATATATATTTGAATTAATAACTGAAACTCCTTCCTTCTCTGTCACAAATCACAATCAATCAATACCCACAACAAATCAACCCTAATTAACTGTGAGGGAGCAGCAGAGAAGAAGGAGGAATCACCTTTGGAGAATGAAGAAGCGAATGAAAAGAGAGAGAGAGAGAGAGAGAGAGATTGGCGGGAAGAAGCATGGAGAAAAACAACAGAATGAGACTCAGAGACTGTGATGTGGCGTCCCTTGGAGAATACAACAGAGAGAGAAACTCCAACTGAATGAGAGAGTCGCTAGCCTAATTCCAAGGATACGGTATAGGACACTACCTAAAGAAAACCTCTTTTTTTGTTTCCCTTCTTTATTCCTATTCCTACTAGTATTTCCCCCTTTAAAATATTCACTTAATTACGGTTACACCACTTAATTTCATCCCACAAAAAAAGAAGTAATTATAGAGGATTAGAAGCTCCCATCAAATTAAATAACAGACCTCTTTTAGGTAGGTTCAGCCTACAAAACTCTAATTACGTAAATAATAGTGTTCAGTAAGACGTTTAGCGTTTTGAGGAGTATTTTGTGAAACGCTAATAAAGTTAATGTTTAACATTTGGGGTATAGCGTTTCATATTTTTCGGTCAAAAAATACCCTTTGAAAATTTTATCTTTCAAAATTATTCATATCCTTTTATGTCAATTCACAATAATCTGTTAATTCAACCGCTAAATTTACCGAACACAATTTTTATTTGAACTGTCAATTCACAATAATCCGCTACTTAAACCACTATCCGCTGCTTAAACCGCACATAAACCTCTATCCGCTACCTAAAACACTAATTTTGCCGAACAGGGCCTAATAAATTGTTATTAGTGACTATGATTTTAGATTCATTCAAATTAATGCTACTATATAATTAATATACTTACAATTATCCATTATCCATTATCCATTATATATAAATATTTTTGGGTAAAAGGGTGAGAATTGAAATTTATGTATTTTAAGAGGGTATTTTTATAAAGTTATAAGTCATGTTCTTTGGATGAGTTATTTTTAAATTAAGATAGTCATGTTAGGATAAGTTATGATGTTTTTTTGGGATTGTGTTTTTAGACTGAATATTTTTTCAGAGAATTGTGTTAGGTTAAGATAAGTTTGGATAATTAGGTTTAACCTGACAAAAGAACAGGGTCATAATTGTTTTTCTATGTCTTTTTTTTTAAAAAAAAAGGATGCTCCATACATATTAATTATAGGAAAAGTTACAACTTGCTAAAAATAAATCAATATAGGAAGAGTTATTAATTGCTAACAATAAATTAAAAAAAGGATACTTTGGACCTTGTTCATCAAAATATCCAAACTTTAATTTCGACATGAATATCCTAAACTTTGGGGGTTTGTATTTATTAGCAGTCCAACACTGAATTAACATCAATTAAACTCGGGTTTTTCCTACAATGCAGTGATTGTTTTTTGGCTTAGACACAATTACATTCTACAAATGACTCCAAAAAATATTGTTACATCACTGAAAAATATGAGTTTAATCGATGCTAATTTGGTGTTGGGTTACTGTCAAATACGACCCCCAAAGTTTGGGATATTCTGATAAACAAACCCCAAAGTTGGGGATTTTAAAATCTAATAACCCTTTAAAAAATTAACAAATTACAAAAATCTAATAATAAAAACATTATTAAGGTAAAGATTGATTACATTATTTGCCAAAAATATTACATTATTTGACAATTACAAAAATCTAATAATGACAATTACAAAAATATTACATTATTTGCCAAAAACATTATTAAGGTAAAAACATTACAAAAATCTAATGATGACAATTACATTTTATGTAAAATAAATTACTAATCAAATAAATATTCATTATAGTTATATGAATTAAAAAGATGGAAGCTAAAGATTGATTACATTATTTGCCAAAAATATTACATGACTTTGGTTGTGTTGTAGGGTAAAACAAACTTTGTTGTCTTATTGGCCACATTATTAAGGTTCCTTCCTACAAATCGGAAAAAAATACTCTCAAAATTTTCGGCTAAAAGCCAACAACTGTCACACCATTCTGAAGAAGGTTCGACTGTGAAAAGAGAAAAGCTGATGTAGAGGTATTCTATTCCCCTCAAATTGAAGTTTTCTCAAGGCAAGGGGTGGCCTAATTCGACATTGCTGTATACTCTGATCCGTCGAGATACGGAAAAACTTCTGTATAAGGTACGAAATGTTGAGCTGAGGTAGAGTAGACCGATGATCCTCTCGTATAGAATTCTGGTTAATCAAGCTTGGTGCACTCTTTTACAAAACATAATTTTCTTGTATACTCTTATACGACCCCCAAAATGTACTTAAAGATCAAATAGATGGAAGTTACAAAATTGTATAATTTTCATCTTAATTGATGAAAAGAAAAGTTTTCAATTTTGAGTGCTCAACGGTAAGTTCTTGACAAATTTTATATGAATTACATTATTTGCCAAAAATATTACATGACTTTCATCGGTAAAAAGATTTATTTTATTAATTATTCTTTTTGAAAAAACTATTTCGAAAGAAAACCAATATTCTTCCATAAAAAAATAAATAACAACAAAAATATTTTTCCATAAATAATTTAATTATTGTCCAACACTCTCAAAGTACAGTGTATTAAGTTGATAACACACCGTACTTCCGGGGGGGATTTATGATACATATTGAAACTATGTTCCAAATAGGTCAACACATAGTTATATACTTTAGGTATGGTACTATAGAAGCATGACTTAATGACATTTGTAATCATATCATATAACGTAGAAGCTCTCATTTATGAATTTTAAAAAAGTTTGTATTTCCTTATACAATTTAATGAAACACTTATAACTTAAGGAATGTTATTGAAAAAAATAATGTTATTTTAAAAAGGATTATTAGATGCTAATATACATTGTACTTCGGGGGTGTTGGACAATTAATACACTGAACTTTTTTCTTGCGTTGTACTTTGGGGGGGTTGGACGATATCGCACCTAAAACGATTCTAACAGTGGCTAACTAGGTGGCAGTCTTGCGTGGTAGATTGAGTTGTAAAAAAATTAAAATATTTACTAAATTAATGTCATATAAGCAAGTCCAAATAAATAAAGATGAATTTTATTTTTTGCAAACAAAAAATGTAGTTTGCGTTAGCAAAAATGTATAGTAATAAGGTGTTATTTGGAAAAAAAATAATTAAATTTCATTTGTACTTGTTGTCAATGTCTAATATGACATTAATTTAGTAAAGATTATAATTTATTTTGCTCCTCAACCCACCACATAAGATCATTACCGAGTTAGTCACCACCGAAATCGTTTCAGGTGCATCATTGTCCATCACCCCCACAGTTCAACATATTATTGTCCAAAAAAAAAATTCAGTGCATTATTGTCCGACACCCCCAAAATACAGTGTATCAGAGTCCAAAAACTCTTTTAAAAATTGGTAGGGACAGTTTGGGAAATCAATATTTGTGTAAAAAAAATAGTGATACTATAGAAGCATCACTCAAATCTATGGGTAAAAAATTATTGGATAAAAGTTAAATTTTGGTAAATTTTAGTAACTTTTGTCAATTTTACCATAATATATCAAAATTAAATATTTTTTGTTTTTATCTTTGGTAGTTTTTGGTAAATTTTGATAAATTCATGTAAAAGCCTACACAATCCAATTTACCCCATGAATTCGACACTCTTAATGGCAAGAGATTGGCGAACCACCCAGCACCTGTGATGGAGGCTATAACCCACACGCGAAGACTGATAAGACACCAAGAACAACAGAACTCGATACCTTCCCCTCACAAGACCAACGAACACGAGCAAGCACACACGAAGACAGAGGATCAAATTGAGAAAACCAGGTGACCGCTGAGTAGGAACAGGAGATCAGATAGGATACTTGACGTTCCGGTGCGGGCAACGATGCAAACAAGTTGCCGTTGGCACCGATCTATTCTACGGTCAAAAACGCGTAAACGAGTACTTGACGCCCAAGCTATTTTGCAGACCCATGAGATTTCTATTTCATCTATGTGCAAATGTGCAATTGCCTCTTGAACTATTCATATGGAATAGTTTATTGAACTGATACACACAATACATTGTCCAATTTTCATGTATAAGTACAATACACTACAATATCTACAATACAAGTGAAGACTACAGAGCTGGTACAGGAGGTTTCGCTTTCAATTTTTCTCTCCAGTGTTTATGTAATCAGTATATAGTGTCCCTCATGGATTCTGTTAAACCGGGAGGGAAGCAAACGACAGGAAGGGTCACATGAACCAAAAAATAAATAAAATGGTGGCAAAAACTCTGAGAGCGATGTATGAGAAGTTAGAACTCAAAAAGTTAGGCAATCAGAGTGGCTAGTTGCCTCCTCAATGCAGCTAGATATTCTGCATATGCAAGAGCTAAGAATGCAAATGAACCTCTGTACTCGAAAAATAAGATTGTCATAAAGAGAAGGGCTTCTTGTCCACATCAAATGGCTCACATGCAGTCAACTGTGGCTCCTGTTTCAGAACATGGAGAATTCAGTCTGATGAAGAAGATGTAAAGATGAACAAGTAACACATGAAATTAGCCTAGCACAGAAATTGCATCCAAGTGTAGTTCTCATTTATAGATGCCATGTTTTGTCAGCATGTTCTTTTGAATCTCTCCAGAAAGGAGAATATTAGGTTCAATGTCAAAAGATAAGATGCAGAACCGTGGGGTACTGGGTATACATAATTTTCGGAAGAATAATGCAGGATAAGTTATAGGCAACAGAATACGACAACAGATGAAAGGATTTGCCAGGTGAATCAATGCCTTGTTTAACTCTATTGCTAACATAATAGTCATGGCTGACTGGGTAAGAATCATCAAAAGAAGACAATCAAAAAAATCTGAAAGAATAAACCAAAGCTCAAGGCTTAACCCTGCATGGTTAGTTATACTGATTCATTTCCACTGAACTAGGATAATAGAAGAGCAAGAAAGCTTCAACCGCACTGAGTGAATGGTGCTTGGCAAGCCCAGATAACTAGGCCACATGCCCCTAAAAATTACGGTTCTCAAAGCAAAAGGGATACCTGTTTCAGTGCCCAACTTAAGCTTCCTCCATTCAGCAGCTTGTTCAGAAGAACCATAAAACAATTACCACTTGTGAGGTCCTCAGCATTCTTCTGAATGGTTGTACGCATAGAACTTAACAGGCTCCCATAAGTACTTGCTTGTCCAAGCTCAACCGCCCTAATAAAACTATATGTCATGACCCCTGTTGGAGCACCATCCTGTCTTGACAACATCACTTAATTTTAGCTTCTTTCGTCCTCACTTTGAGCCAAAGACAAAGGGACAAAGTGAGCTCACATCTATATCAGCCGAGGATTGGTCATCATCACAACCGCTAAATGAGAAGACTTCACCACCATTAGATCCTTTCCATATGCCTGACTGAGGGCAACGACTCTCCCAAAAATATTGTCCCTCACTGCACACAAAAATAATAAGTTAACAATAGACAACAACAGAACCATTTTGCTTTTTAAGGAGGTTTCACACAATTATTGGTTTTTTTTTTTTAATCATATACTCCAGAGACTTCCTAGTCCCATCCGATAATACATGTCTCGCAACAAAACAGAAAGCACAAAAGCAAACAACAAATTGCAAACCAATACAAAACACTGACCTGTTCCTTCTGTAAAGGTATGGTAAATCCAGCACAGCAGCACTGTGGCATGCATCTATTATAGCATGAAGCTTAACCCCATGAGGAAGAGGCCTGACAATGGTTGCATTTATTTCATCATCAACAATCATTCCCTGCATTTTAAAGTCCAAGGGCCACAAGGTTTCATCATATCCATTAAGTTTATTACCGTTATGATTCCGTTGCCGTGAACCATGGCCAGAGTAGTGGAACACCAGGGAATCCCCTGGCTGACAGCCATTTACTAGCCAAGACAGAGCCATCCTAATATTATGTTTGGTAGGAATCCTCAATGGATCAGACTCTTCTTCTGCATTTGATTTTTTATAGCAAACTCATCATTGAATAAGAACACTGCTAAACCCACTCACAGGAAACCATCATAAATGGACAAAAATCACCTCAGAGTGTGTTTGGTTGCATGAAAACCCCGGGGAAATTGGTCAACTTTCCCAAGTTGACGAATTTCCCCATATTTGGTTGTCATTTGTCAATGGGAAACATTTTACGCGGGACCCACAATTTTACAACGATCATTGAGAAAACTTTTCCTTATAGGAAGGGCAAGGGATAAAATTTCCCGGTGGGAATGTGGAAATTTATAGAATACCCATAATATGTCAAACCCAAACAATTATAAATATGTGTAGTTTGGACTTTTCAAATATATTTCCAAGGAAGCTTGCAACTTCAACCAAGCACTCAGGAAAATTTTTCCCATCAAAATTTCCCCAGGAAAACTTTTCAGGAAAAGTTTTACCTAGGATTCTACCAGTCCCTCTCTGAAAAATTCAGTTCCAAAAAAATCATTTCATTGATCGACGTAAACTTCCAACCTGCTCGGCTACTTGCAGCCTCAGCAAAAGACCAAGTTACTAAGAATGGAAGCGTCAACTTTAAGCAATGGTTCTTTTATACCTGCTCTAAGAGATTTAGAGATCTAATGCAAAATATAGCATGTTTCATTCTTATCATCACCCCCCCCCCCCCAAGGCGGGTACTTTAGTCCCTAACTCCCTATGCAACTCGAAATGTCATTTATATTGAGCCATTCCTCACATCTTGCTAATGTCCTAATAATTCTCAACATGTTTTCCAATTCATCACTCTGCACTAGTTCATCAATCACTCATCACCCTGCACTGGTTCATCAATCAGACCAATAAATCGGTCATAACAGGTTAACTAGCCAGTCTAGCCTTCCATATAGTTAAAGCAATCAGTCTAGAAGTTCTCACTTCTCAACTAAGAGGCATGCCTAAATTGTAAACTGAAACCGAAAAGAAAACCAAAAGTTCTCACTTCTCTCCTTGGGATTTCCATTATCTTGTTTAGGTTTCTATCCCTAAGGAATCCAGTGCCATATAAACTTGCATTGCAACACAATGCATGAAAGTGCAACAATCAGCACCACCCTCTATAGCTAAAAAAACTCCACAGCACCCACACACTTCAAATTTGAACAAAAACAAATAGAACTACATATAGCCATGACAGCAGCAGTGGAATCACAGGTAGTACTTATACCTTCTCCCAAACTTGGCTACCACCTCCTTAGTCAAGATATGGACATTCAAAATTAGGGTTACAGACTTGCACATTTCTAGTTCCATTTACTAATTCGAGACTAATCATTCGCATTTTCCCCCAATAGATTGTGGTATTATGATATTGACCAGAGTAATTGCATTATATCACATTCGATTCAATCAGATTATGATAATCCAGCTACATACTCCTAACTCAAATTTGATATCAGTGCAATGATCAAGTTAAAACCAGCAAGTCAAAACTCCAATTCCGAAACACACAAACGCAGTCTAAAATCAAACATCTGTAACTTCAAGAATCACGAAGAAAGGGTAGTAGAAAAGTGAAAACCACTGACCAGTGAGCATAAGGGTGGAATCAGGTGGAAACTGGAACTTGTTGATCAGCAAATAGCGCATACACTTGGCATCGTTTATGGAACCCTTGAGCTCATGTCTCGAAGACTTGTACGAAATCCCGCAAATCACGGCCTTCTTCCGGCCGCCGGCCGACGATGGCGAGTGGGGCTTAGACGCGGCAGGAGCAGTCGCTGTGGCGCGTGAGTCGGTGGTGGCCTGGCAAGCGGGACAGCTGATAGATTGAGACCCTGGTGGCGGTTGCGACGGAGTCCGGCAGTTGGAGCAGATTACCGCCGTCGCCATGGAAGAGTGGCGCGTGGGATCACCGCGGAGTCACGATGGTAGACCCGGCTCGACTCAATTGGACTTGGTCCTGGACTCCTGGTATTACGAATCTATTAAAAAATCTTTCTGTTCCGTATTAGTTATCAAATTTCAAAATTTTAATCATAAATTTTTCAATATATACAATAAATTGGTATATAAAATTATCGTTATTAGTTTCGTAACAAAAAAATACTATCATAAAAATATAATATTACAATTGTTAATAACATATTCTGTAAGAAATTATTAATTAAAGAGTGACATTAAATACCGTGAAAGTCAAAATCATGACAAGTAATACGGAAAGAAGGGATGGAAGATATGTTACGGGTGGGCTTTCCGTAAATATATGTTAGGCATATTTTATATTTAGATAATAGTTGTAGATTGTATTTTAATCTCGGGTAGTTTAGGTCAGGTTCTCATGTCGTGGCTACTATTTTTCATTTTTCCTAAAAAAATAAAATTATAATTAAACACATCAATTTAGTTAATATATGCATCAGTTATTTCATTATGTTCTCGAGACAATAAATTCAAAATACTTAGACTTAATTTTGAGAAATAATATTTAGCAGAATTGCATTTTTTTTTGAAGCAAAAACAGAAAAGATTACTCATTGCTCTAAATTAAGAGAGTCCTCCAACAACACATCAATAAGAAAAGTAGGGGGGTTCTGCCAAAAGAAGAATTCATTTTGGTGCAGGGACCACTTAGCAATCCTATGGGCCGCCTCATTTCCTTCCTGGTTAACCCAGGTGAAGCTTGTGATATGCCCTTGATTTCGTTCATCCCAGACGTCCAAATAGAAATTGCGAAGGTGTCCTCTGTCTGGTGTCCCTCCATTAATTTTCTATATAACACTTGATGCATCAAATTCGATGTTCACATTCTGCACTTTTTATTGTTTGCTCAGCTCCATGCCAAAGAGGATGGCTCTAAGCTCCGCAAATTCGACTTCCCCTCTTCCTTCAAATCCTTGGCCCGTCGCCCAGATGAATCGTCCTTGGGGGTCCCTTGCTACACAGCCGACGGCCATTCGCCCTTTCTCCAGATCTACTACTGCGTCACAGTTTATTTTAATCCCCCCAGGGTTTCCTCTCCAATGTTCTGTTCCTCGCCTTTGTTGCTGAGTTTTCTCTCTTCTTTGTGATCTGCGTATTCGGCACAACATTTTCCAGCCCTTTCAGCTACAGCTCGTGGGTCTAAGGTTCTATTTTTGTGAATTTGCTCGTTCCGTACCCACCAAATACTCCACATGTCGTAGCAAATTCGTTTGAATTTCTCATCCTCCATGGCACCCATAGCTTCGAAAATCCAGTCTTGCATCGTGATTCCCCAATTTGCAGCGGTTTTGTCTACCCCGAGGCACTTCCAAATTGTCTCTATCCATTTGCATTCATAAAGAGCATGCTCCACTGTCTCCACTTTCTTCAGGCAGATATTACAATTTGGGGATTGAGCACTATGCCTGTGGTAAAGGTTCCCATTGGTAGGAAGTATGTTCTTCAAAAGGCGCCACAAAAAATTCTTTACCCAGGGATGTAGGTTATACCGCCACAATTTCCTCCAGATTCTTTGTCCTTCCAAACTTGATGACGATGATATCAAGGGTTGGCATTGGAGATGATAGCCACTTTTGACAGTATATTCCCCGTTCTTTGTGTGAAGCCAACGGATGGTATCTTCCCTGTGGTGGATAGAAAGGGGGGTAGAAGTTATTGCATCAGCCTTTGTCAAACAACTCGTATATTAGGGCTTCGTTCCATTGTCTTGTTTGGCCTTCAAGAACAAGGTCCTTCACCCTCCAATTCTCCGTATTCTATGCGCTTGTTCCAACGAACCAACCCCATTTCGTAAGTACCCCTCTATCCTTCCAGAGATTTACTTGGTCTCCCTTTCCCACAGTCCACCCCACTCCTTGTAATAACAGGTCTCGCCCTTCCAAAATGATGCGCCATACGAAGCTTGGGGAGTATCCAAGCTTTGCTTCCAGAATATCCCCTCGCGGGTAGTACCGCGCTTTCATGACTTGCCCAGCTAAAGTATGTGGAAGAGTAAGAAGTCTCCGGGCTTGCCTAGCCAGCATTGCAATATTGAAGCACTCCATCTCCCTAAACCCCAAACCTCCAACCTCTTTTGACAAACACAGGGAATCCCAGCTTAACTAGTGTAAAGCTCTTTTTTCCGGGTTAGCACTCCACCAGTACTTCCCCATCAACCCCTTTATCTCTGTATGGAAGGAGTTTGGTAATTTGAAAATACTCATTGCGTACGTGGGGATCGCCTGAGTTACTGCTTTGATCATGATCTCCCTCCCCGCTTGAGAAATGAGATTTCCTTTCCAACCTTGAAGTCTTGTCCACACTTTCCACTTCAGATTTTCGAAAACCGCTTTCTTTCATCGCCCCACCACAATTGGTTGACCTAGGTATTTTCTGTGAAGGTCCATTTCCCGCATTTTCAGCCTTCCTAGCAGGCTTCTCTTCACTTCTTCTCCCACATTCCGACTGAAAGTACTTCGGATTTCTCTAGGACAATTGCATTTTTGGTGTAGGGATCAATAACTACAATTGAAAATAAACATCGTACATCGATTTTAATTATTTAGCCTAGTTTGTTTAGAAATTAAATTCTTGAATTACATCTTTAAAAATAAAATAGCATAATAAAATTTCATTCAATTTGTTTTAGAATTTGTGGGTGTAGGATTGCACCATACTTATATCTCCTTATTTTACAAAAAATTACTTAAAGGTACCCTAACTTTTGGAGGAACTATTTTTTGGTACCCCAACTTTTCAAAACTAATTTTGGGGTACCCTAAATTATAGGATTATAAATTACTGGGTGAACTTCCGGCCAAAATCCTATGGGTTATGTGAACTGACCGAATTACTCTTAATTTTTGACAGAGATTGACTAAAATGCCCTTTTAGTCCCCGCCTTCACTAATTTGGTGTGGAACGTTGTGTGTCTTGTCTGATACTCTTCTTTCCATCGACAGACAACCCCTTCAACTCCTACTCTCTTCAAGCTTCAACTCCCACTCTCTTCAAGCTTCAACTCCCACTCTCTTCAAGCTTCGGTCTTGTTGAAGGAGGATTAGTGTTAGTCGGTCTTGTTGAAGAGGATTTGAGGAAATCATTCTGGTGAGTTCGTCAATTGTCCATTGTCGCTCGACTCTCAGGCTGATCACCATTCTCCAGAACCAGTAAACTTTGAAAATGGTGAGTTCGTCTGTAATTCTTGAAATTTTTTTGTAGTTCGATGGGTGTTTGAATGTTTGGGACATGAAAGTCGCATTTTTTTGTCTGTTGAATGAAAATATGGGACTAATTTTGTTGTTAATCAGTTTGTCATATCCCCTATTTGTCTTGGTTGCATGTGAATTATGTATCAGTGATTCCACTTTCTGAAGGCATACTAGTTGCTTTATGCAAATTAGGCTGGGTATAGTTGTTGTGGACGTATTGAGTCTATTGATTGCCGCCATAGTCACGCTTATCCCTACCAGATTGATTAATATGGCTAGGGAAGCCACCTGGAGGCGACCCACCTGCAAAGGTAACAAACAGGACGCTTGTTAGCACCAAAAAAAAAAATAAAAAAAACCATCCTAGCAGCAGGGTTTGATTCAATGTGGCCCAGAGGGCAACAAGAGTAATCTACAATCTTACTTTCTGAAGACACATTAGGGCCTTTGTTGAAATTAGGCTAGTTGGAGCGCTTTCGAACGTATTTCCCTTTGTATTTGAGATCAGGTCTTCCATGGCAAAAAGATGGGTCTACCAGATTGATCAATAGTGCTTGTTACTGTACTGATTTCTTTTGTGTTAACAATTGCTAGTACAATGAGTCTTTGAATTCTGTGTATTTATGGGTGAATTCTGTGTTAGGAGTGCAAAAAGATGCAATTTTTAGGTGTTTAACAAGTGAAAATTTTGAATTTTTCCTTTGTCAGATTGATGGACTAACTAGTTAATGTGAAAAACTTTTAGGTATCGAAGAAGAATATGCTAATTCATTATAGGAGTCGGATGCTATGCGTAAGGGATGTGAATTTGGATGATTATGATCCTATGAAGTTGTATAAGAATGTGATGCAAGTGGCTAAGTCTCAGGGGATTCCTCCACCCAAATTTCCAGGGTTAAAATGGCATTTACCAAGGAGGGAGGATGAGTTGTGGCCATTAGTTGGGTTAGGTGATTGGGAAGTGTTAGTCTACAATTGGGAATCCATGCCTACACATACAATACCACTATACTTGGTTGGTCTAAATGAACCTAGTGACTTACAAAATGCTGTAGAGAGTGATCAGGTGGTGCAACCAAATTCATTGGAAAGAAGCCAACCAGAGGGGATCCTTCAATGAGCCAAGCTAGAATTTGGGCTGACAACCTAATTGTGACCCCTTCATATGCATTTATGCAAACCAACAGCCAAGAATGTTCTAGGGTCAACCCACAATCTGCTGTGGTCCAACCCAAACCAAAAGCTCCTCGTGGAGAATAGGCTATGGCCCAGTGTAGAATGCCCAACAATGGTAGGGAGAAATTGCCCATTAAGAGAGGTCCAACAAGGGCAGTAAAAGAGAAGGCGAAAGTTAGCTTTTCTCAACTAGTAGTGGTGTCAGAAAGTGTTGCAATATCATCTGCCCCCCCCCCCCAACATTAACTCACACAGCTGCCACTTCACCACTCCATACTTCAGTTGAAGAAGCAGATTTAGGCCTCTCCCAAATAGAACTCACCTTACAAGACCATTGACTAGAAGTCAGGTTTCATTACTACAAAAAAACCCCTCCCAGTGCAAGCACCTCCCCCAATAAAACCCCACCCATTGCCACCAAATCTCCTTCAAGGCCGTTGACTAGAAGTCAGGTTTCATCACCACAACAAACCTCTCCCAATGCAAGCACCATCCCCAATAAAACCCCACCCACTACCACCAAATCCCCTACAAGGCCGCTGACTAGAAGTTAATGCTCACCCGCTACCACCAAATCCCCATCGCAGCCTTCTAAGAGCCTAATTCAGAACACTTCTAGTCCTTCAAGACCACTCACAAGATCTCAATCAGTGGACGCTCCTACTCAATCTTCAAAGAGTAAATCTCCATATAGGAAGAGTCCATCCAAGATTTCGAAGAGTGGCAAGTCTGTTGAGCAGGTAAATCATTCTGCGGACTTTGAGTATGTTAAGGACCATGTGCAAGATTTCCATGATTATGATGTGGTCAATTTGGCTAGTGCACAACTGACAGAGATAGATCCTTTTTTAAGTGATGATGAAAATTGTGAGGCTGGTGATGGGGTTGGGCCACATTCTAATGTGAACATAGAAGATGGTGAAGATGATGAAGATAGTGAGGATGATGATTATAGAGGTGACGAAGATGATGAGACAGAAGATAAAGAGGAGTCATGTGATGATGAATCTCAAAGCGACGATGAAATTGATGATCTAGATGATCTCGATCTTGAGGCTAATACGGATCAACGCATTTCCTTGGGCCATTTGGACGAGGAGGATGATGATGTACATGTTGTTATGAGTAAGATGGCCAAGGTATATAAACAAGGGAGGTTATGGACCAGAGATAGAGATGGAGGTATTTGCTTTTATTCGCTTATAATTTGGTTTTTTTCGTCTTAATTATATATTTGCTTTTGATTGTTGATAATATGAGAATTCTCAGTAGAATTTGCCAATTTCGTGCTCTTATTGCTACTGTGAAGTACTGTTCTTTGTGGTGGCTGATTTCCACTTCAGGAGTCCCTAGTTTAACTATATACACCAAGTGATTGATGATGGATTCCAGTATTTGTTTTCCATTTTTGGCATCTACCTTGCATAGAATTTGCTGCCTGACTAGGTACAAAGCTGTGGGTTGTTTGCTTAACCTGGTATATCAGGGTACATTCTCATGATCTTTTATTCTTTGAAACATATATAGACTAGTCTAGTAATTGACCTGCATCATATATGTTCTGGAGCTTGCAGTTATGTGCTTCTGCACTCGGATCCTTGCTGCACATAATGCAATCGTCAAGCTCATCTGAAATCCTGATTTTGTTTTGCATGATCAACAGAGATTTCAAAAAATTGCTAATTGTTAAGTGCAATGTTTTTATTCTTAATTTTTGTGGCAGTATGCCTAACAGTCTGAAAAAATTGCTAATTGTTAAGTCAATGTTTTTATTCTTATTTTTTTTTGTGGCACTCTTGTTAAGTGTACAGTATGCTTCAAAAAATTGATGTCAAAGCCTAATATGCTCCCAAAGTCGGGATTATGCATGACAGTCTGGAATTTTTTATTTTTTTTTTCAAAAACTACCTAGCCTACTGGTTTTTAGTATATACTGTTTGGTGTGTCACAATTCTGTTGAAACTGCCTAGGTGTGCCAAAATATGTAAAATTTTTCCTTGATATGTACAAGGTATCACTTTGCAATACGGGGACATGTTCACTTGCAAGAAGCAATTGCTATCTGTGATGAGAGACTACGTTGTGCAGCAAGGAATTCACTTGAAGAAGAAGAAAAACAGCAGCCACAAGTACACAATGATATGTTCCCATGAGTTGTGTACTTGGAAGATTCATGCATCACCTGTACCTGATAGTAGAACATGGAAGATTAGAAGCAACACTGGGACGCATGTGTGTGGGAGAACTGAATCAAACAAGAGTGCCACCAGTAGATGGGTTGCTACTCAGCTTATGGGTTATTATAGAGCTAATCCGGAGGCTAATGTTGAAAACATGCAAGAAATGTTGATGAAGGACTATGACATTCAAGTACCCAAGTACACACTTTGGAGAGCGAGGAGGCTAATGGCACAAGAGATTCATGGGTCCTACGAGGATGGGTACAAGAAACTTGCTCAATATGTAGAAAAGTTCATAGAGAAAAACCCCACCTCTAAATGTTGGATTAATTGGACACCTCTATCCGTGGTGGGCAGAAATCCAACTTTCAAGAGAATCGTGATATGTCTATTAATGCCTTCAAACTTCATTGTAGACCCTTGATAGGTATAGATGCATGTCATTTGAAAGGTATAAATTGAAAAACTCGCCAAATCAGTTGGTTTTTATATACAAGTATGTTACATAATCAAGATATAATTGAAACTTTGTTTGAAAATAGGTCCATACAAAGGGGTGTTGCTTACAGCAATGGCATTGGATGGGAACAACGGCCAATTCCCTTTGGCTTATGGCGTTGCAGAATGTGAAGATGAACAAGAATGGGGGTTTTTCTTGAATGGCCTTGCAACAACATTAGGTGGAATAGACACTTGTTCTAAGTACACCATAATGTCAGATAGACACGGAGTAATTACCCTAAATTATGTGAAACATTAACGATTTTCTTTAAAGGATATACACTTAATATGTGACTTTTTGTAAATGTAGGGCATTGTAACTGCGTTGAACACCGTTATGCCATCAGCATCTAGGAGGATTTGTGTGATTCATTACTACGAGAACTTTGTTGCAAAATTCCCCGGTATTCTATTGTCTTTTTTGTGGCACTCTAGTTTGCTGCAGTTTTTTGTGATTCATTAAGAGCATATGCTTAAAACTTGGATTCTGTGATCCATTCTTGTATGCTTTTCTCAAAAGCTTCTACATACATCACCATATTATCAGCATATACTTGTGTTGCCTGCATGAAGTGACCGGTGCAAGGTGTTTAACCTGAGCTATCTGAAAGGACATGAATTTGTCATATTGTATTTGCAAGAGTACTGTCTAATGTATATATTATATACTTCCTACTAATACAAAACTATTGTTAGATTTGAAACAATGATGCTGAACTTTTCATGAATTGCAATTTCATTGTGGACATATACCCAAGGGTCAGTTCATGTCATGCGGAGTTCCTAACGCCTACCGGTAGCAATTAAAAAACTGCATCTGTTTATGTACACTTTGTTTGTGTTTGTTAATCCTATGAATTTTAGTATTACGTCCGTCCCTTTTTATTTGTCAAATTATGCAACTTCTCCGTCCCATCTTTTTGGGGTAAATTACCAAATTTTTACAACTATAGTACCCAGTTTATTAATAAATAAACTTCTTACCACATTCATTGATATTTCTAAGGTGTTTCTGATAATGTATAAAATTTTTACCCAACTTCTTATGCTCATAGGTTTTGTGAAAGTAGTATAGGTTACAAACGCACAAGTAGAACTGTAACGTGTAAACTCAGATACAATTGAAGCTGGTATCCTGTCTTCTGGTTCTGGTTCAGCAATTGCAATGTTCTTGAATTTTTGCAAAGTATGATAGCAAGCTGTGATCCATTTTTTTGCAAAGTATGATAGCAAGCTGTTGTTGGAAATGTGATAGCAAAGTTCTTGAATTTATCTTGGATATATGACATTATCTTGGATATTGCATCCTGTTTTTTACCACATTATCAGAATATATGACAGTACATTTTACCCAAAACACAGCCAACTTGGTATGTCATTGTGGACCATTTTTTACCAGTAATTTTTGCTTTATGTAGGTCCCTTTCCATTGTTTCTTCTACAATCGCGGCCAACGCATATAATGAATATGTTTTTACGAGGGCCATGGAGAGCATTAAAGAATAAGATGTCGCTGCCTATCACTGGTTGCAGGACAGTGAGCCTCTTGAGCATTGGGCAAGGGTTAAGTTTGATGAGGGCTTGAAGTCAGACGACAACACCAACAATTTTGTCGAGAGCTTCAACAACGCAATCAGCAAGTATAGGAAGAAGCCCATTTTTACTATGCTGGAAGAGATTAGGAAGCTTGTCGGCCATCGATTTCACAAAAGGTTCTCCAAGTCATCTGTGTGGGAAAGTAAGGTTACACCATATGTTCACAAGAAATTGACTTTAATTGAGGGTGATGTGAGAAATTGCATTAGTGTTTTACATGCTGGGAGTGGGTGTGATTACTTTGATGTTGTTGAGGGTAGCACAAACTTCACAGTCAGCTTGAAGAACAAGTTTTGTGATTGTCGTAAGTGGCAAGTGACTGGCCTACCTTGCAAACACGCTACACGGTGCATTATGAGAATCAAGGAGCAGTTAGAAGACTATGTGGAAGAGTATTTTTTTACTGACACATATAGAAAGTTGTATGATAATATCATATATCCCATCTCCGACCCAAAAATGTGAGGAGAAACACAAATGCCCACCTTGGACCCACCATTTGAGCTCAAGAAGAAAAGTCGGCCGGAGAAGCATAAGAGAAGAGAGTCTCAAATTCCATTGCCAGAATCAGAAAACACATTGTCAGGTTAGCCAAATCAATCTTTATCTTCTGAATTATGTTTGTTTTATTTGGGATTGATTTCATGGAAGACTCAATTTGAGTGAAAGTTGTAATGAAGTCTGCAACTATATCCAAGTGTTCTGAACTTTGCTTGGTAAACTTTGGCTCGTCTTGCCATTGACTACTTCAGCTTTTACTATGCCTTTCCCTGTTTAGACAGTGGACTGAACTCCAAACTGGTTCAATGCCTATTTTACTATGTCATTTCCAGTTTAGAACTTTGCTTGGTAAGCTTTGGTTGGTAGACAGTGGGTTGAACTTTGCTTGGTAGACAGTCGATTGAACTTTGCTTGGTACACTGTGTTCTGAACTATGTTTCGAGTAATTTGATGTAATATTAATAGAATTTTACTATGCCATTCCCAGTTTAGACAGTGAGTTGTTTCTATGTCATTCCCAGTTTAGAGACTTCTATTCACTTGTTAACATCATATTCAATGCCTATTTTCCCTGTCAAACAGGAACCACACGATGTACTGAATGCAATTACATCGGGCATAACAAGCGTACATGTGGTATGCCGAGAGACCAGAATGGGAAATTGATCAAACAAAGAGAAAGAAGAAGAGCAATGGAAACCCAATCGGCAGGCCAAAGAAGTCGACCACTACAAGCAATGCCACTTCTACTATTGGCATGCCATCACAAGCTACTCAAGATGTCACTCGCTCTACTTCACAAGCTAACACTTGTTCCTCCACTATCTTAGCTTCACAAGTTGGCACTTCAATTTCCATGTCATCCAGGAGTGCTACCACGAGATCGGGGAAGAAAAGAAAGAGTGCCAATTAAACCATTGTGTGAATTTGAACACTTATATGAACTCTTCTTTTGACTGTTATGTCTTTTGATTACAGTAAACTTGGTTGGGTATAAGTCTTCTGGTTGATTTTGCGGAGGGTATAGTAGATGCTTGTCAGCACTTGGGTGGGTATAGCTTCTTATCAAACACTTGGATGTTTTTGCTGACAGTGTAGTTATGCCTTGTATTTTGCTTACAAAGAAGTTATTGCTTGTCAAACACTTGGTTGGATAAACCTTGTCCAAATTAAGTTTGTTCCCTTTCAAGTTCGTTTGCTTCTAATATACTATATATATTCTCATCAAATTACCTTTGTTTATGCACATCACTTCAACATTTGCTCTAATATGAGTTTCATTACAAAAGGTAACAATAGCCATTTGCTCCAATATCAAATTGCCATTGCTTATCAAACAAACACAATATCCATTTCTTGCAAAAACAACAAAAACAAATGAGAAACACTTAATTAAGTTGCTTTGACCTTTTCGTGCAAAATAGTCATTTCTTCCCCAACATTTAAGTCTACAACAACATAAGCATAATACAACTTGTGCAAAACAACCATTTCTTGTCCAACATTCATACATCACACACACAACTACAAATTATTGAAAAAACTACCTAAGTAGGACTACAATGGCAACTAGAAGTACAACCAACAACATTACAACAAAATTCAACGATTTTTGAATATCCTTAAACGCATGAGTAACCTCCCTCAACTCATTTTTCACTTCATTCAGCCCTTGCATCATCCCCTTCTCCATGTCATGTAAATTCCTCGCGTCAAACTTCACAACATTTGTTTCTTTTTCCCAATCAATAAAGGTCATACACCTCATACACTTGTAGTAAGGTCTTTGAGTATTGTCTCTTGATTGGGAGATCTTTCGTGTATCAACAACATTACATCTTCGGCAAACCACGAGTCCATCATCATTATAAAGTGAACGGTTACTCCTTGAGCTTGAACTAGCCATTGTTAACTGTACATGAGTGCATACACCACACACGAATCAGTCTACAAAATTCATTTATAACTAGGGTCTGCCCAACTTAATGTTCTTACACTTAATTTCTACTCTATGTTCTAAGTAGTAGAAGTCAACTTGATCAATAGACTAACTGTGTTGGAAACAGATCACAAAATCAAAAAACTGCAGCTTGATCAATAGAAACAAGGCTCAGTTAAGCTAACGTTTATGTGTTTAAATTATTAGCATAATTCTTCTATTCATTCAATACCACAATTCCTCTGGTTTTGGAAGATGGCAAAAATGAATGAATAGGGAAATCAATCAAAAAATTACGTGAAGTCAGGCTCCCCATTCCCACCTCCCAAAAAAAAAACCCTAATTGTTTAATTAGTCCCTTTTCATTTTTCTCTGGTTGTCAATTAACCGAAAACCTAAACCCTAATTACATACACCAGAACCCAGAACCCCAACCCTAACCATACTTAGCTAAACCAGAACCTAAAACCCTAAACGTACAATTTGAGTTATAGTAACACATACTTATCGAAAATTGCAATTGAACCCCAGAACTTAAATCCCAAATTCGTTTACGAACGCCACAATTTCGTCCAACCAAATTCACCCCAAACTATCGAAACACATAACAAACTTAGTGCGAAACACATACCTTAACTCTGATAGCCACCAATCTTCCTTAGCGAAACACACTTTGTTCAATGGCTTCCAAGAATTGCCTGTGGCTGACAGGTTACAGAGAAGAAGAAGAAGACAGAAGAACAATGGCTTGTGCATATAAAAGACAGAGAAGAATAAACGAAATAAAGAGGGAGGGGGATTTAATTAACGGCCAGATTTTTGTTTTAACATACACAAAGGGTATTTTCGTCAACAAATACCTTATTTCTAATTCCCGCCCAAACCTAATCGGCAAATACAATTTTTTGGCCGGAAAATCACCTCCTAATTACTATTCCTATAATTTAAGGTATCTAAAAATTAGTTTTCAAAAGTTGGGATACCAAACAAACATTTCACCAAAAGTTAGGGTACCTCCGAGTAATTTTTTGCTTATTTTATATTGATTGTGACTTTTGCCAAATACATGATATATTTTTCTTCGAATATGTTTCTGAAATAACCCTAGAGGGAGGATGAATAGGGTTGTATAAAAAATCTGCAACTTAATCAACACAAAAGAGGTTAATAGCACTTTTATAAGCTGAATAGTACTTCTTTATTGATGCAATTAAAGTGCTAGTAAGGAAGAGGTTACACTCGGCACTATTGAGAATTTGAGGTCCTCTGATGGAAATCAGCCCTCGCAACCTCATTTGGTGCCAGCATGCTTAGAGGTCATTCATGAATCCCTGATGGACCTTGATGATACTGAAGGTCATTCACCATATGCGAGGACATCTTTACTGTCTCAATACCTCACTTTTCATTGTGCCTTCCATGGTTGTCCAAGAGCAAGTGCTTTGAAGAGTCATTCGCATTCTATACAGCTCTGACAAGAAGGGAAAGGACGTTCAGGGAGATCATGTCCTTCATCTTACATGACTCCTTCACTATTCGGCTTAATAAATCAGAATTAAGGCTTCTCTTTCAGGTTGTTCCTAGAAGGTCGTTCATAAAGTCCAAGCTTACATGGTCCGAAGGTCATTTGGGTTCTACAGTGCTACTTTGTTCTAGGCAAGCGTAGAGGACATTTACTCCTTGCCGGTTGTCTTTTGAAGTGTGATGATGTGGATAATCTTGTTCTTCCATTTAGCGCTTATTGTTCCCCCATCTTTGGACGCCCAAGGACGTTCACTACTAAAGGAAGAAACACACTAGCTTTGTTGGACAATTGACAACCACGAATTTGGAGTCCAAATGAAGAAAGATGCTCCAATGAGAAAACGCCATGTGTGATGTTTCTAGTGCCTTCCAATTGAACTAGAAGTTCCTATTTTAGTTACATATTAACTAATTCTGATGTAATTAGTTTAATTAAGCATGATTAGAACGTTTTCTTTTTGCTTAAGAAACTCTTAATTAGAGTTCAGCTGGGTTTTAAATACCTCCTCTGTAATGTCATTCAGGGAACAGTGAATTGATGAAATAGTAGAGCCTTGAACTTGCTTTGTTTGTGAGTATCTATAAATTCTACCTCAGTATCTTGATTTGGCTATCAAGTAGTGAATAGGTAGGACTTGATTTGATCCTTAGAAGGTGTGTCTGTAACTAAGGATTGGATTAAGGTTGCCCTTGTGAGAATCGGTCATGGTGTGTCTGTAGTGATCGGTAATCACTTGTTTCTATCCTTCATTTTTCCTCTGTTTTTGTTCCTTGGTGTCGATTGAACATTCTGGATTGTGTTGTTGCTGAATTCGAGCAGATAAACCTCCTTGATGTTCTAGCTAAATCAAAATCCATTCGATTCTAGTTGGGATTCATATATTTGCTGCTGCTTGAACCCCATTTACCCTGCTGTTCTGGTTCAAATGTGTGTCCTCTGTTTTATTTGATGTTTCTCAGCCTATTGAGTAGAGGTCCTTTGGCTGGGATACATCATCCTCAATAGAGCTTACAAAGGCAGAAGACTTCTGAGGAGACTTCTGCAGCTGAGGCCTCACAGAAGAGGTGATTACAGATAAAAGACACACCTAAAGTAAGAGCCCCGTCTCACTTCCGAAAAACGGCCTTTGAGGCCCTCACCAGAATTCACTCACTGGCTATAATCTCACCACTTTTCCAGTGGCTACAACTCAGAATATTTTCACACAAAATATTCCTACGACTCAAAATTTTCTAACCAAAATTCCTACATGATTTTCTTCCTTGGAAATCCCTTGGTGTTTGAAGATAATGACCACTCTATTTAAAGCTTGAGTCTCCAACGGCTTGTTTGATGCTTTCCGAATGTGAGGATTGTTTCCATCTTGGGAGTAGATCCACAATCTTCTTATTTAGGCAAATGACTTCTTCTCTTAATTGATTCCTTCAATCAAATAAAATCAAATCAGAGATTATGGGATAAATAAAATCAAATCAGAGATTATGAGATAAATATAGATATCTAGGGAAGATAAGGAATATTTATATAAAGGAAACTTCCCTGAATTTATATCTTCAAATTTGTCTTTCAATCAAAAGTACTGCGATCGCTGTGGAGGTCCTCAGTGACGTGACCGTAGAGGTCCTCAGAGCTGAACTGTGTTTCTTCAATCTCCCCCTTTTTGTTTGAAAGTCAAAATTGCAAGCATGACATCTAACCAAGTATTAACATATGTATATAGGACATACAATAGAGCAGTTCATAGTTCTCCCCCTTTTTGTTTTTCAGACAAAGAGGAAACAGGAGAGTACAAGCACTAAAGAGAGTGGCCAAAATAAATAGAGGAAGAGAGAGGGAGGAGGAAAAATAGGAGAAATGATTTTGGGCAGATTTTAAAAGAGCAAGAATCTGAATTACCTATGGAAGAGGTAGTCAGACGTCTTGACCAGGCCCAATTTAAATTTTGAGGTGCCCGAAAGGACATGCTGATGAGGACATCAGAGGTCCACGCATGCAATGAGTTGACGAACCTGGGAAGAGGAGAGAAACCACATGTAGGGAGGAGGGATGATATGACTACTCCTCAATTTGACAGCTTGTGCATAGGTTGAGGTCCTCATGATAGAAGGCTCCCCCTTAGATGATGCGGGTGGCGTTGTTTCGCAACCTTCCCAATGTCTAGGATCTTGTCTTGGCTTTTGTCTCCAAAGTTCACTATTTAAATCTTATTGCTTTTCAGTTTGCAGAACTTGGTTGGATCTCTGGTAATGTATTTGAGGCATACATGCAGTAGAGGACACCATGCCTTTCTTGGTCTCTAACCAAGGATGAGATCTTTGCAATGAGGTCTTTGGGACCCAAATTTTATAATACACTACCCCACTATCAAACTTCACCTTATTACCTTAATCCAAACCCTCCACACTCCCCTATCCAGTGTCATGTCATCCGTTAAACCTAAGTGTTAAAAATCTGCTCTAATCACCTCCATCATGGACCTTTTAGGTCTCCCACAGCCCCGATGTCCTAGGGATAACTTAATCCCTTCACACCTCCTAAAGGGCGTATTTGCACTTCTCCTAAAGACGCGCACAAATCATCTCAGTCTAGTTTCTTGTGATTTCTTCTCAATAGGCGCTACCCTATTATTTCTCGACAAATGGAATTCTTTATCCTATCTAACCTTGTGTAACCACAAATCCACCTAAGCATCCTCATCGTCGCCACATTCAACTTCTAAACATGCAACTTTTTGGTTGTCCAACACTTTACACCATAAAGCATCGCTTGTGGTAATAGCCCTGAATACACCTTACCCTTGAGCTTAAGGGAGATTCTCTTATCAAACAACACTTCGAATGTAAACAATGGTAATCTCAGCAAGCAGAAACTAAGAGAGAAGGATGAGATAAATGAACAGCAAAATAATGATAAGATGTTGTGTATTATGTTAAAAAACAAAGAGCATTGAAAGAGTATTTATAGAGACAACAACCTAAACAAGAAAAAGAAAATAAAGAAACCTAAAGAAAGACTAACTAACATAACTAACTAGAGGTCTTCAACAGCCTCCCCCCCCCCCCCCAAATTGGAGGTGGATAAACCCCCAATTTGTACAGTAGTGAATGATGTTGTTTGCCAAGAAGTGGCTTTGTGAGAATATCTGCCAATTGGGACCCTATAGAAGTATGTTGCAATGTGATTAACCATCAGCTAACTTCTACCGGATGTAATGACAATTTATCTCGATATGTTTGGTTCTCTCATGGAAAACCGGATTCCTTGCAATGTATATTGCTGCTTGATTATCACATTTCACAGGAACAGGAGTAATAGATTCAACCTGAAGCTCTTTGAACAATCTACTCAGCCAAGCCAATTCAGTAACTAATCTACGAAGACTCCTATACTCTGCTTCTGCAGAAGATAAAGAAACAATAGGTTGTTTCTTAGATTTCCAGGAAACCAAAGTATTGCCCAAAAAGACAAGGAAGCCACTAATAGATCTTCGAGAATGTTTGCAAGCACCCCAATCTGAATCACTGTAGGCTTTGAGAGTAAAGTCATTATCTTTATGGATTAGTATGCCTAAATCAGGATGGCCCTTCAAGTATCTCAAAACATGGATTGTTGCCTTCTAATGCAAGTCTGTAGGCTCTTTAAGATATTGACTTAGGTGTTGGACTGTGAAAGCTAAGTCTGGCCTGGTGTTGACAAAGAAATTCAACTTCCCAATCAATCTTCTATAACTGCTGGCATCTTCTAAGGGTGTACCTGAATCAGGAAATAACTTAACATTAATATCCATGGGACAAGTGACAGGTTTTGATGAATCATCTAAAAACTCTTGAAGTAATTCCTTGACAAATTTCTTTTGTGAGATAATGACTCCCTGTGAGGTTTGTATGATCTCAAGATCAAGGAAAAAATGAGCATTTCCAAGATCTTTAATTCTGAAGGCTATGTCAAGATGTTTCCTCAAATTGGATATCTCCTCTTGGTCACTTCCTGTTATTAGAATGTCATCTACATATAATGCAAGATAAACATATTTGTCAGCATCTTTTCTATAAAATAGTGAATAATCATTGTCAGAGTGTTTGTATCCTCGTTGATATAGAACCCCGGTCAATTTTGCATACCACTGCCTAGATGCCTATTTTAGGCCATAACTGGATTTCTTTAAATTACACACAACATTAGGTATGTCAGTGTAGACTCCCTTAGGAACTCTCATATAGATTTCTTCATGCAAATCTCCATGGAGAAAAGCATTGTTAAACTCTAACTGTTGTAAGCACCGATTCTTTTTTACAGCCACTACTAAGAGAGCCCTTATAGTTGTCATTTTGACAACAGGGGAAAATGTCTCACTGTAGTCTATTCCTGCCTTTTGTGTGAAACCTCTAACTACTAATCTTACTTTGAACCTCTCTATACTTCCATCTGCTTTTCTTTTAATTTTATATAACCACTTGCAGTCAATTGGTTTTCTCCCTTTTGTAAGTGATACAATATCCTAAGTTTTTGTATCAGATAAAGCTTGTAGTTCCTGTTGCATAGTTGTCCTCCATTCCTTGTGTGTACTTGCTTCTTCATAAGTTTCTGGTTTTGTGTCATCAAGGTAGTATCCCTGTAGGTTGTTTGATTATGAAAAACCATGCAGAGAAACAACTTTGGGTTTATAATAGAGGTTAACAATACTAGAAAAGCAAGTGTTGTAGTCTTCTAAATAGGAAGGAGGCTCGTGAGTCCTGGAAGACCTTCTCAAAGTTTCAACAGGATCATTGTTATGTTGTGTGATATCGCTGCTCAGGGTATGCTCACTGTTGTCAACAGTGGCATCTGAATCAGAAAATGTGATATAATCAGTGCTCGTGATAATATCAGAGTCAACAATATCCTTCTGAGTGAGTTCAACATATTCAGAAGTACCATTCATAGGTGAGAAAAGAGTAGGAGAGTATTGTTGCCTTTTGTAAGGAAATGTATGCTCATGAAATATTACATCTCTAGAAGTAAGAAATTTGTGTGTTGAAATAGAGTACAGTTAATATGCCTTTTTGCCTTGTGGATAGCCAAGGAAGACACATTCTTCTGCTCTTGGCTGAAATTTATGTCTTCTTTGTTTCAAAGTGCTCATATAACACAAACATCCAAAATTTCTCAAGTGATCATAATTGGGTGTTCTTTTAAACAACATTTCATAAGGTGTTTTATTTTTCAACAGAGGTGTAGGCATTCTATTTATGAGATAAGTGACAGTAAGAATGCTCTCACCCCAGAACTTTAATGGCAAATGTGATTGAATCATTGTCCATTTTTCCAGTGTTCTGTCCATTCAAGTTGCCCATAAGTTTGTGGAGAAGTTGTCTTGCTTATTCTTGATTAAAGTTGAAGGTTAGTATTCAGAATTCTCCTCAGATTTGGATTTATCTAATAGAGATGGGGCTGGTTCTGTGTGCTCAGACTCATTTGAAGCATTGCTGGCTATTTTTCTTGAAGGACCTTGCTGTTTCTGTTACCTTCCTTGGTATCTTGGATGGTTAGGAGGGAAACCATGCAACCTATAGTATCGACCTATGGTATGTCTATTCTTTTTACAACATTCACAGAACAAAGCTTTCCTGGACTCATTCCTTCGTTGATCATTTATTGATCTTGGAGGAGCATTTTGACTAATCTTGGAAGTATAGAGTGCAACAGATTTTGACAGAAATTGACCATTGTCATGAACCTGTCTTTACTTCTCCTCTTGGCTTAAAATGGAATAGACTTGACTCAAACAACAAGGAAGAGGTGACATGATTAAGATGTTGCCTCAAATTGTGGTGTAACTACTGTTTACACCCATGAGGAACTGTAGTAGTTTCACTTCTTCAAAATGGATCTCAATTTGTCTGTTTATCCTAGGATCACATGCACACTTGCCACATACACACTTGGGAAAATTTGTAACAAATCCTACTTCATCCCACAATTTCTTGGCCTTTGTGTAATAGCTTGCAATATCCAAAGAATCTTGAGACAATTTGGACACTTCTTGCTGCACAGAATACATTTTGGCTTTGTTGGTTTGGCCAAACCTTTCTGACAACTCAAGCCACAAATCTCGAGCTAATGTTGAATATAGCACACTGTCTCTGATGTTCTTTGCTAGAGAGTTGAGAATCCAAGAAAGAACCATATCTTTCCTCCTTTGCCAATATGGGAAAAGAGGTGAATCAGTGCCAGGATTAGGAAGACTTCCATCAACAAAAGCTACCTTGTATTTTGCAGATAGAGCAATGGTGGCAGATCTTTTCCATGTATCAAAATCCTCTCCATTAAATTGTTCTGCCACGAGAGACAACCCTGGCTGATATGAGGGATAAATATACAAAGGATCACACGGGTCAGTGATTGGTAATCTATTGAGAGGGGTTGGGGAAGGTGAAGGTGTGGAAGGAGAAGCAGGAGTCTCTGACGTTGTTCAGGAGTTTCTGACATTGCTAAGGGTTTATGGAAGAGAAGCTTGGAGGCTTAAGGAAGAACAACTTTAGAAGGTTGCCTGAAGCTCTGATACCATGTAAACAGTGGTAATCTCAGCAAGAAAAAACTAAGAGAGAAGGATGGGATAAATGAACTACGAGATAATGATAAGATGCTGTGTATTCTGATTGAAAAACAAAGAGCATTGAGAGAGTATTTATAGAGACAACAACCTAAACAAGAAAAAGAAAATGAAGAAAAAAAAAGAAACCTAAAGAAAGACAACTAACATAACTAACTAGAGGTCTTCATCATCGGACATAGTCTTCCACTTTTTCCAACCCGCCTTAACTCTATGTGTAATATCCTCGCTGATCTCCCCATCAGCTTATAATAAAGAATCTAAGACCTAAACTTCTCTACCTGAGGATTAGCTAACCCTCCAATGTTTACATCCTGACGGAGAGTCTCATTCCCACAACCACTAATTACACATCATATACTTTGTCTTGGACGTACTCAACTTAAAACCCTTAGACTCCAAGGTGTCTCTCCAAAGCTTTGCCTTGTCATGTAGTCTTTTTCGCAACATATCAATAAGCACTACATCATCCGAAAAAAGCACACATCATGCTAACTTAATTTAAAATAACCGTATATGCAAAAAAAAATTCACAATAAAATAAGTTTAGACAAAATAAATTGAATACAAAAACCATTCACAATATGATATAAGTTGAACAAAAGAAGAAACAAAAATAAGTTTATTGATATGATATAACTTGTATTAACATAGTTAAAGTGTAAAATACACCGATTTAATGTTAAAGTTTATGCAGTAATATAAAATTATATGAGTTGAGTCTAGGGCTATAACTGAATACAACTGATTTGCAAGAGTTCGATTGGACCAAAGTTTGGCTTAACTCGAACATTTACTGAGCCGAGGTCGACTCAGCTCGGGCCTGACTCTATTAGGCTCGTTTAAATATTTTAAATAGAAAGTAGGTTATGCTCTATGAAATTATGAATATTGGTAAATTATATGTTAATTTAGATGTTTAAAGTTTAATATTAGAATATAAATTTTTTATTTTCTTTAAATTTTTTGTTAAGCTCTATAAATCTCAAGTAGTTATGTTTAAATTTTGCTTAATTTTATCCTTCTTGTAAAAAAAATGTTATTTCTATTTAATGACAATAAATATCTAGAAATTTATTTGATCTTTTTATTTAAATTTGGAAAGTTTTAATTTTTTTAAAAAAGATCAAGCCGAGCCCGAACCCGAACCCAGAGTTTATAACCAAGCACGAGTTTTCATTTTGAAAGTTCAATAAGCTTCAAGTTGAGCTTTTCCAAACCGAGTCGAGCCTGAGCCTGGGACCCTTGGCTTGTTTACACTCCTTAGGCCCAAGGAAAAGTATAATATATCAAACAAAATCAGTATGTAAAAGGTATTATTAGTTTTATGTTTTCATGGCCCATTTGATTAGAAGAAAATAATGAAATGGGTTGAAAGAAAATCAACATTTCAAATCCATCAGCGAGGTATGGAGGGGTCTAATTTAATAATCTCACCCTTAAATTTTATAATTTAGAGAGATTAATTTTAATTGACTTGAAATTTAGAAATCTTTCACTAACTACAACTCTATAGAAAATAAGCATATGATGTAGCAGTCTTACCCCTCCATGGCGTCAACGCTAAATTGGTTCAACTGACTCTGTTCTAAAATAAGAATATTACCCTTACCGGTTAGGATGTGTTCTTAAAGCATTCCCAGCAACGTGGAATGAGAGTGTCAAGGGCTTAGGTGTCATGCTGTGAGTGGCTAGAGTGGAAAGAGAAAAAAATTTCACATGCTTGTTTCCACGGCAAGCGAGGAGTATGAAGTGTGACATGGGAGGGAAAAGGGAGGAGAGAGATAGGAAGAGGAGGGAAAAGAAGAGAGAGAAAGAGGAGAGAGAAATGGTGTAAAAAAGAGGAGAGATAAATTTACACTCACCATTCTCACACTCTCATAGTCTCATGTGGAATTCTTCCACTATTCTCACACTTTGTTGCTAATGCTCTTAACTTTTAGGAATCTTACTCTTACCCACGATTTAGATTTTGGTTTTAGAGTGCCCGTCAATTATGGAAATTTTATTTTCTGACATATATTTTTTTTTTAAAAAAAACACTAATTTTGTACTTAAGTACCAAATACAACACACCATCCGATTATCATGAACACAATGCTACACTTGATTTGAGCACTAACATTGAAAATCGAAGAATTGCAACCTGTATCTAAATAATGTACAAATTTTAATAATTTTATTTATTAATTTATATTAAAATTAGGTTCCATCTTCTGTGTACTCGTCGATTATAGGTTCTTGGTTCCAAATACTTGGGACTTGAACTTATCTAACAAGATTTAGGTTCCGGTTCAGGGTAATGTTTTTTTAGAAATCTTATCCTTATCTGTTAGGGTAGTGTCCTGAATTTTAAGAACCTTACCCTTACCTATTGACAGGTTTAAGTGAGGTTCTATGTTCCGGTTTCAGAACCGCTCGTCCTTCAAGTGTCATACATAATTAGACATGGCTAAAATTGTTCCAACCTGAAGACATTCGAAAATTATGGGTTTTAAACACATCTCTCGACTTGAATCGAAATCCAAAAACAAAAACTTAGCGGGACCAACCCGAACCGAACATGAGACCGTCCAACCCGTTTCTGAAATTAATAAAAACTAATTTGTTCGTATATTTATCACACTATTTTACGATTACATCTTTCACTTTGTATTAATTGTAGTCTTTATCTACCAAAATATATCATATTAGAGTTGTTAGATATTCATTTGCTTTTATAATTCTTTATAATAGTAGCAAATGAGAAGGTAAAAATAGTTTGTGCAATAAAAGGAGGTAGATAGACGCAAAAACGATTGAAAAATCGACTTATGTCCAGTAACTCTAAGTGGTATTGGGCCAGCTATAAATAGATATACTAATAGGATTTCTTTTATTTTATTTTAAGAAATATTGGCAGGATAGTTGGATGTAGTTTAATGAAATTATTCAAGTTCTAACCAGCGGTGATCTATCTTGCAGATTTGCCAACATCACCAATAGTTATAGATCTTGTTGATCACCTTCAAATTGATAAATAAGTAATGTTTTATTTAGGATTGTACCATTAGTCATGGATTTAATGTTTCATTGTAATTTGACAGTTGAATTGAAATTATTGTATGAATTTCTTTTAAATATTAACAAAACTGAAGAAACGCAGTTCAGCTCTGAGGACCTCCACGGTCACATCACTGAGGACCTCCACAGCGACCGCAGTACTTTTGATTGAAAGACAAATTTGAAGATATAAATTCAGGGAAGTTTCGTTTATATAAATATTCCTTATCTTCCCTAGATATCTATATTTATCTCATAATCTCTGATTTGATTTAATTTATCTCATAATCTCTGATTTTATTTTATTTTATTGAAGGAATCAATTAAGAGAAGAAGTCATTTGCCTAAATAAGAAGATTGTGGATCTACTCTCAAGATGGAAACAATCCTCACATTCGGAAAGCATCAAACAAGTCCTTGGAGACTCAAGCTTTAAATAGAGTGGTCATTATCTTCAAACACCGAGGGATTTCCAAGGAAGAAAATCATGTAGGAATTTTGGTTAAAAAATTCTGAGTTGTAGGAATATTTTGTGTGAAAATAATATGAGTTGTAGCACTGGAAAAGTGGTGATGTTGTAGCCAGTGAGCGAATTCTGGTGAGGGCCTCAAAGGCCGTTTTTCTGAAGTGAGACAGGGCTCTTACTTTAGGTGTGTCTTTTATCTGTAATCGCCTCTTCTGTGAGGCCTCAATTGCAAAAGTCTCCTCAGAAGTCTTCTGCCTTTGTAAGCTCTATTGAGGACCTCAAATTTTCAATAGTGCCGAGTGTAACATCTTCCTTATTAGCACTTTAATTGCATCAATAAAGAAGTACTATTCAGCTTATAAAAGTGCTATTAATCTCTTTTGTGTTGATTAAGTTACAGATTTTTTATACAACCCTATTCACTCCCCGTCTAGGGTTATTTCAATTGGTATCAGAGCGGGTCCACAAATTCAAGAGTTTAACCACTCATGGAAAAGATCATGGTCACTATCAACACAAATGAAGCTCCTCAAGGATGCTCATGGACAATAGCTCCACTACTCACTGGAGAAAACTACAGGTCGTGGAAAAGACAAATGGAGGTCTTCCTCAAGGACCAAGATGAGGACCTCTGGACTGTAGTTACCGAGGGAGATTATCCAACTCCCACGAAGAAGAACAGTGCTGGTTAAGATGTCCCAAAGAAAATATCTGAAATGACCAATAAAGAGCTGGAGCCATTGAGAAAAAATACTCAATGCCCTAAACTTGATCTACTGCAGTTTAAATTCAAATGATTTTGAACGTGTATCTAACTGTGGAACTGCGAAATAGGTTTGGGATTATTTGATAACGTCATATGAAGGCACAAGTCAAGTCAAGGACACCAAAGTAGATATCCTTGTCCAAAAGTATGAGGCCTTCAGAATGGAAGTGAAATAACCCTAGAGGGGGGGTGAATAGGGTTGTATAAGAAATTTGCACTTTGATCAACACAACTTGGTTAATAGCACTTTTATACGATGAAAAATTCTTCTTTATTGATTAAATAAAAAGTGCTTAAAACAGAGGGAGGTTACAACTTAGCTCAGTTGAGAACCGTGAGGTCCTCAATGAGCTTACGAGAGCAGAAGACCTTGCAGTTGTCTTCTGCACTTGAGGCCTCACAGAAGAGGCGATTACGAACTGGGAACAACCTTAAAGCAAGAACCCTTTCTCACTTTAATTACACAATCTTGGAGGTCCTCACTAGAGCACTCACTGGCTACAAAACTCACCACTCAAAATAGTGGCTACAACTCAGAATACTATCACTCTAATATTCCTACACTCAGAACTTTCTAGCCAAAGTTCCTACACAGATTTTCTTTCTTGGAAATCCACACATTTCTTGAGAGAGCTTGACAGAATATATATACGTGAAGGCTTGAGGCAGCAACGTTCTCTTTCCTTTGGAGGGGATTATTGCCTTTCTTGGATTATTCTTCAATCTTCTATGTGATTGTGATTTCCACGATTTTCTTCCTTTCATTGGATATCTGAAAATAAGAATATTATCCGTTATTGCATCAATTCAGAAAAGACATGAGGGAATAATATTTAGGATTTAGAAGATACTTCCCATAAATAATTTTGACCACTCTTTCAAACAAAATATTATTGGCGCTTGGAGGTCTTCGTCGCTGGCTGTGATGAGGTCCTCAGATTGGACTGAGATTCTTCAATCTCACCCTTTTTGTTTGAAAGATAAAATTTTCTTTGTGGTCCTTTTGCATAGATAAACAGTGTATAGCAGAGATGCAACAAACTTAATTCTCCCCCTTTTTGTCTTTCGGACATAAAGGAAACAGGAGAGTACACACACTAAATTGTGTGGCCAAAATAAAGAGAGGAAGAGAGAGGGAGAATGAGGGATGAGAGAGTACATTGATCAAATTTTGAGGTACCCGAGAGGACATGCTGATGAGGACATCAGAGGTCCAAGCATGCAGTGAGTTGACGAACCTGGGAGGAGGAGAGAGACCACATGTAGGGAGGATGAATGATAGGACTCCCCCTCAATTTGACAGCTTGTGCATAAGTTGAGGTCCTCATGATAGAATGCTCCCCCTCAGATGGTGCGGGTGGCGTTGTTTCGCAACCTTCCCAATGTCTAGGATCTTGTCTTGGCTTTTGTCTCCAAAGTGCACTCTTCAAATCTTGTTGATCTTCAGTTTGCAGAACTTGGTTGGATCTCTGGTAATGTATCTGAGGCATACCTGCAGTAAAGGACACCATACCTTTCTTGGTCTCTGACCAAGGATGAGATCGTTGCAATGAGGTCTTTGGGACCCAAATTTTAGTAATGCACGGAGGTCTAGTTCCTTTAGACAGGGGATTTGATGAGGTCCTTATTTTATTTTCTATTGGAGGTCCTCTATGATGACTTCCTCTGAGAGGCGGAATGTTTGGGATAGGAAGGAGAGGTCCTTTGTTGGTATGGAAAGGAGAACTTGTGGACCGATAGTTTTTGAGAGGTGGTGTATTGGGTGTGGGAAGGAGAGGTCCTCTGGGAGAATGACTTGTAGGAGCTTTGGGTCGAGGTTGAGAGGAGGGGGTTGTGAAAACTGGTTTGCTTTGGTAAGGATAGGAATTGGTGACTGCCTCATTGGTTAATTGAGTGATGGTTTTATAGCAGTCTTTGACCTCAAGAGATAGTCTATTGTTTTCTGTGAACAGGAGGTCATTTTGAGAGCTCAGGCTTTCTATGGCCTCACTAAGACTTTGAACATGCTTGGTGAGATGCTTGATTCTTTTTATCAAGGACTTCGAATATTTAAAAAGATACATAAGTTTATGAGCAAGATATAATGGTGAACTATTGAGGAGGTCATCAATATTTACCTCATCTTGAGATGAGGACGCTTCTGGATCCTCATTGAGTTGAGTCATCAGGCAGACATTTGTTATTTCTTCTGCCTCACTGTAACCTTCACTGGAATCACTATCACTCCATGTTGCCATCATTGCCTTATGGTTTTGCCGTTGAGGCCAACTATTTCTCTTGTCTTTGTTTCTTCTCGCGTGAGGGCAGTCCTTCACAAGGTGTTTTGAGCTGCCACAACTAAAACAAATAAGTGGGTCAGATTCTTCTTTTATTAAGGCCTTACCTTTTGAGGTTGCCTTTATGTTTTGTCCATCCTTGATGTATTCTCAAAAGGTCATATTTTTCTTGTATAATCTTATGAACCCTCTAGCTATCATTGCCATTGTATATTCCTCATCATTATCTGACTCAATGTCAGATTTGCGTACTGCCATGAGGGCAATTCTCTTGGGTTATGAGAGGTCATCCAATTGGATCTCATAGGCTAATAGTTTTCTAATGAGTTCCCCCAGCTTGAGGGCCTTGAGATCTTGAGCTTCTTCAATGGCTGTGACTTTTGGACCCCATTTTCTTCTAGGCAGACATCGGAGGACCTTTCTAACTTGTTCCTCATTTGGGTAGGTTTTTCCCAGTGATATGAGGTGGTTGTTGATGCTGCTGAATCTTTTGAACATCTCTTCAATAGTATGATTTTCTTCCATTTTGAATGCCTCATACTTCTGGACGAGAATGTCCAACTTGATGTCCTTAACTTGGCTTGTGCCTTCGTATGAGGTGACCAAATAGTCCCAAACTTGTTTGGCATTTTCACAGTTAGAAACACGTTCGAAGCCATTTGAATTCAAACTGCAATATAGCAAATTTAGAGCACGGATATTTTTTTTCAAAGTTGTGAGCTCTTCAGCTGTCATTTCAGATCTTTCTTTTGGGACATCCTGGTTTGCAGTGTTCTTCTTTGTGGGAGTTGGGAAATTTCCTTCAGCGACTATGACCTAGAGGTCCTCATCCTGATCTCTAAGGAATATTTCCATCTGCCTCTTCCACATTCTATAATTTTCACCAGTGAGGAGTGGAGCTCTTGTCCACAAGCGTCCTTGAGGAGTTGTGTTGAGGTCGGCCATGATCTTTACCACGAGTTGTTAAACTCTTTAGATTTGTAGACCTGCTCTGATACCAATTGAAATAACCCTAGAGGGGGGTGAATAGGGTTGTATAAGAAATCTGCACTTTGATCAACACATCTTGGTTAATAGCACTTTTATACGATGAAAAATTCTTCTTTATTAATTAAATAAAAAGTGCTTAACACAGAGGGAAGTTACAACTCGGCTCAGTTGAGAACCGTGAGGTCTTCAATGGGCTTACGAGAGCAAAAGACCTAGCTTGCAGTTGTCTTCTGCACTTGAGGCCTCACAGAAGAGGCGATTACAAACTGGGAACAACCTTAAAGCAAGAACCTTTTCTCACTTTAATTACACGACCTTGGAGGCCCTCACTAGAGCACTCACTAGCTACAAAACTCACCACTCAAAATAGTGGCTACAACTCATAATATTATCACTCTAATATTCCTACACTCAGAACTTTCTAGCCAAAGTTCCTACACGAATTTTCTTTCTTGGAAATCCACACATTTCTTGAGAGAGCTTGATAGAATATATATACGTGAAGGCTTGAGGCAGCAACGTTCTCTTTCCTTTGGAGGGGATTGTTGCCTTTCTTAGATTATTCTTCAATCTTCTATGTGATTGTGATTTCCACGATTTCCTTCCTTACATTGGATATCTGAAAATAAGAATATTATCCGTTATTGCATCAATTCAGAAAAGACATGAGGGAATAATATTTAGGATTTAGAAGATACTTCTCTAAAATAATTTTGACCATTCTTTCAAACAAAATATTACTGGCGCTTGGAGGTCCTCGTCGCTGGCTGTGATGAGGCCCTCAGATTGGACTGAGATTCTTTAGGAAGAAAATGAGACTATTAAAGAGATGTTCAAAAGATTCAGCAGCATCACCAACCATCTCATATCACTGGGAAAAACCTACCTAAATGAGGAACAAGTTAGAGAGGTCCTCCGATGCCTGCCTAGAAGAAAATGGGGTCCAAAAGTCACAACCATTGAAGAAGCTCAAGATCTCAAGGCCCTCAAGCTGGAGAAACTCATTGGAAAACTATTGGCCCATGAGATCCAATTGAATAACCTCTCAGAACCCAAGAGAATTGCCCTCAAGGCAGTACGTGAATCTAACATCGAGTCAGATGATGATGAGGAATATACAATGGCAATGATAGATAGAGGGTTCAGAAGATTATACAAGAAAAATCCGACCTTTCGAAAATACATCAAGGATGGACAAAACAGAAAGGCAACCTCAAAAGGTAAGGCCTTAATAAAAGAAGAACCTGACCCATTTATTTGTTTTAGTTGTGGCAGCTTAAAACACCTTGTGAAGGACTGCCCTCATGCGAGAAGAAACAAAGACAAGAAAAACAGTCGGCCTCAACGGCAAAACCATAAGGCAATGATGGCAACATAGAGTGATAGTGATTCCAGTGAAGGCCACAGTGAGGTAGAAGAAATAACAAATGTATGTCTAATGGCAAACGCAAGTGAGGATTAAGATCCAACCTCATCTCATGACGAGGTAAACCTTGATGAGCTCCTCACTCTTCCCTCTTCGCACCTTGCTCATAAATTGTTTCATCTCTTCAAATATTCTAGATCTTTAATAGAAAGAGTCAAGCATCTCACGAAACATGTCAATCATTTGAACAAAACCATAGAGAGCTTGAACACCAGAAATGACCTCTTAGAAACTGAAAATGTTAGACTGTCCATAGAGGTCAAAGACTGCTATAAGGACATCACTCAATTATCCAATGAGGCAGTCACAAATTCTCATCCATACCAAAGAAAGCCCATCCTTCCCACACCCAATACACCACCTCTCAAAAACTATCGGTCCAAAAGTCCTCCCTTCCATACCAACAAAGGACCTCTCCTTCCTATCCCAAATATTCTGCCTTTCAGAGAAAGCTATCATAGAGGACCTCCAACAGAAAATGAAATAAGGACCTCACCAACTCCTCTATCTAAAGGAACTAGACCTCCGTGCATTACTATGCCTTGGTTTGTTCTTCTCTGTCACCTTTCTGACTTTGTGGCCCAGGTAAGTATAGTTATTTCTTGCATGAAGCACACATGTACGTATCTTTTGTCTATCGTAAGCTATTTAAGTCTCCTTGTTTTATCTTTTCTCTTACTTTTTCAAAGATTCTCCACGGTTTCTTTTGTTGCTTAAAAAGTGTCTTTTCCATGTGTCCACAATAATCAACCTTTTCATGAACTTTATTAGTTCATGAGAGGAAAACAACCCACATTTGAATTCTCAAATCACGTACAAACGTATTTTTCTCGGGAATTTGTTGTTGTTGTCGCTATGGTGGAAATCTCATTGAGAACTTTTATACAACTTATTGTAAAATAAAGTCAAAATGTAAAGGGTGGAGAATGAGTACATGCAATAAACACAAAAAAAGAAAGAAATGAAGCCATTGTTTATTATCCATTCTAATTTAAGGAGCCCAAGGCCTAAGCAGATTTTCCTTGTAAAAAAGGCCGCCTACGCGGTTTGAAACAGGTTATATACTTATATTAATCAACGAGCCCAATCAATAAAAAGCCCATTAAAGCCCAGCAACTCGAAAACCCTAATTCTCAACCTTGCCTTTACCACCCAGAGATTAAAACCCTAACTCTCCTTCATTTTGGCTGCTGAAGCTGAGTGTTGAGCATTCCAGATATCCTTTCTTCCTCATCGCCGTCAGCCTCTAACCCTAGCAATGGTACACATTCTTTCTCTGCCCTACTCTTCCTGCTAATCGCTCACGTTCTTGATTCAATAATTTCTTCTACCTTTCGATTTTGTTCAATATAGTTGTGTGATTTGTCTCCGATCTTTGTCCGTTGTTGCGAATGGTACTTAACTAAATTTTGTCTCGTTAGATGTTCGGTTTGTTATGTGCAATGTTTTGTGATGTTGATGTATGGTATCGTAGTTTGGTTGAGGTTTGGTGGGATTTCTAGGTGTTGAAACCCTAATTGTTCTTTATTTCGCTAGATTGAGGTTTCTATTCGTGATTTTTGGCCATTTTGCTGTTACTGAATCATGACAACATGAATATTGATTTGTACTTCGGTGTTGATTTCGATTGTTACCCTGTTTAATGTGTTGATTTTGCCGGGCTTTGCCTTGTCAAACCTATTTTAGATTCGAGTAATTAGGGTTTCATATGCGAGTGCTTATGTTTTTATTCCATAAGAATGATAGATTTGCGCCTTGGTTATACTATTACGGCCTATCTTCTGTTTGAGATAGGCAAGAGTCAACCTTGGGTATAGTTTTTCTGGCTTTATGTTCAGACCTTGCATTGTTAGGACTGGAAAATCTTCTTACATTGTTATGAACAATGTGGTGTCATCACTGATTTGAGCATTAAAATCAATTATTAAAGCCAATGTATGTTGAATTTGTATGAATGATTAGTTGTTTGATCTGTACTCCATACGGGCTTTGTAAATCCTTTTGCAATTCTTTTCTTGTGGGTGACCTTGTTGTTCATTAATTTTGTGTAGGCCAAGAGAACCAGGAAGGTTGGTATTGTTGGGAAATACGGTGAGTGATCTCGACTCTGAACCATTCTCACCCCAAATGGGCACCTCATTTTAAAGTTGATTTTTGAGTCTCTACCTACATATAATTTGTACTTCAATTCGGATTCTTGGTTTGATTTGTGAATACTGACTGATGTTATTGATTGAATTCAGGTACCCGTTATGGTGCCAGTCTTCGTAAGCAGATCAAGAAGATGGAAGTGAGCCAGCACAGCAAGTACTTCTGCGAGTTCTGTGGCAAGGTAACAACCTCTCCTTTCTTCCTCGCTTCTAACCCTTTGGCATTCATAATACACACATGCTAATATTGTGTGATTGTCAAATTTCAATTTATGCAGTATGCTGTGAAGAGAAAGGCAGTTGGCATCTGGGGATGCAAGGACTGTGGCAAGGTTAAGGCTGGTGGTGCTTACACATTGAAGTAATAATCTCGAAAACCTTCCCAATTCATTTCCTTATATAATGTCCGCATGTTGTCTGGTTTAACTAAGTCTCTAACGTTGTCTTGTTTCACCTTTACAGCACCGCCAGTGCAGTTACAGTGAGGTCAACAATCAGGCGTTTGAGGGAGCAAACCGAGAGTTAAACAAGTTCCCCTGTCAAAAGAATTGAGTTGATCAAGTTGCTAGTATTTAATACTTTCAGAAATTTGCTGTTTGTTTAGTTTGGAAAGAACAAGAAATTTTGGTCATGTTAGTGTACTCTTTGTCCTATTGTATGACTCAAAACTGCAATCCATTCCATCTTGTGGCTATTTTGAACTAATCTAGTTTTTCCATTGTCAAATTGCAAACCACTTATCTGCTTGTTCTAGCCCTCTAGTCTGTTTGATGTTATGATTGTTATTTGTTCTCATTGATTACTACTATCTGATAGTACAGCTGGTTAAATTTTGTCTAACCCGGGGAAAAATTAGGCTTGTGTTGTGAAATACTGACATTGATCGATTTGATCAAATATTTTCCATTATTTGTGTTTTTTCCAATTGTTTGAATTTGATTTTGACCTGAAGATAGGTTTTGTTCAAATTGCCCAACCGGGTTCAGACATTAATTTCTATTTCAAAGTTAGACATTAATTTCTATTTCAAAGTTAGATGTTGACCAGCTTGAATTTGACCTGATCTTTGTCACTTTTACCTTGCATTGGATCAACGTCCAAGCCTTTGTTTTGTGGATGTGACTTGGTTAAACATGCCAGATTGGAGATAGGGGAAGTCTTATTCAACTCTAATCCAAATCTAGTGGTGGTGGCTTTGAAATGCCGTTTCAATGTGTTTTGTGGATGTTTGGATATATAAGCCTTGGGATGTGCTATTGAATTCAAGGAAAAAAATAGCCCAAATTCAGAAAAAAAAAAAATAGACCCTATGTTCGGGTTTTAACTTTTAAGCAGTGAGAAAAACTAGTGAATGAGAATGAAATTTAGGTAGCAAAATTTGCTTCCTCCATTCAAAGTAGTTGTCTGTTTGAAGCACTTGGGGGCAAATTAAGACCTCCGCCCTCTAATGAAGGGTTCATAACAACAATTAGATTAGTATAGTAAAGTTGTTATTAATAAATCATGTATCATTAAAAGTATAAAGTGGCACTGTAGTACTCCCTCCGTCCCATATTAATTGACATATTTTGAAAATTTTCACATACCAATGTTTAACTAAAAAAACTACTCATATAATTAAATAATACTATTTTCCAAGGTATTTTTTCGGATATCAAGGCGTAGGTGGTGAGAGAATGTGAGTAGGAGTAGTTTTATTAATTGAAAAAGTAAAAAGTTAAGATGATTATTAAAATTAAAATAATTAAATTAGATATTGGGAAATGAAAAGTGACAATTATTTTGGGACAAAAAAAATTAGTTTAAGTGTCAATTAATATGGGACGGAGGGAGCATATAACAACAACGAACCTCATAATGGTCCCGGTAATGCGAGGTTTGAAGTAGTCTAAATGTAGGCAGTCTTCCCCCTGCATGGCATAGTAGACTGTAAAACTATAAAATGGCATTGTGACATGGTGGTGGTGTTTTTTGTTTGTTTTGGTTCCCAATTGTTATGGAATTATGGATACACTTGTTTCAGGTGATGTGAGGTCTTTGGCATCTCACTTGTTCAATCACAAATTATTCAAGATAGAATAAGTGTGTGTATAGGAGGCTTTGAGAATTTTCATCTACTAGCTATTTTCATTGCAAAAGCAAATGCACAAAACATTGATACAACACAAGGCTGGATTAAGGTTTTGACCTAAGCACCAGCTTCCCTACAAGGCTACAACACCTCACTAACCATATTTTCTTCTTCGTTTTTTCTTTTCCTTTTTACATAATATTGAAACAAAGAGAAGATACCAAAACTAAGAAACAAACCCATTCATCCTTCCATTAAGAGGAGGAAGGAAGCTACACAAATGGGGTTGGAATGGATATAAAAACCAAGACAAATACGATCATCGTTCCAAACATAAATGCATCTCTAACCCTACTACTACTGATGATGACATGCACTCCAATCTCTCTCGAGATGAGATAAGAAACCAAAAGTGCAAAAGCCGATGATGATGATGCAAAAATGTGGACATCAACTTTTGGATCCTATGTAATGTAGTCACTCGCTATGCCGCTTCATCTTTCACTGCAAGTTAAAATGTTCGCACTTATGTCAGCCGTGGGTCACACCAGAGGGATTGGAAGGTGGTCGTGTTTGGAGTTGTGATGATGCATTTGTTTCTGAACTGCTTTAACCGCCGCCACTCTGGCAGCATTGGCAGCCCGGTTTGCTGCAGCCACAGCTCGGTTTACCCTCTCGTCAACCTTTGCAACATCATATGCTTTCTCTGCTGCACGCCTTGCTTCCTGTATCACATAGGAAACCAATATAAGCCAAGTACGGATGTCAAAAATTCAGGTTCAACTCATTCTAAGGCCAGATGAATCAGACGGAAACTTGACGTCCGATGCCCATTTCTGTTGGGTATCTTCTAGGTCAGACAATTCGGACAAGCTTAAATTTCAGTCAAAATCAGACTGAACCGGGTATTCAGGTAGGATAATTCTTTAGAAAGACCTAAGGCCAAGCTCAAAAAGTTCAGGAAATTCTGTAGAATACAAGTGCATATATTCTAAGCATAGTAAATGAAAGTCCAGTTACTGTTAACATGTTCTATAGATGTAAGTTACCTGGACAGCATTAAGTACTTTAGAATGATTAACAGCAACCGGGGAAACAGGGGAGGTGGCATTCAGAGTGCTGGGAATGTCGAGTACACCGTTGTGCCAATGTCCTGCTTGGGTTTCCTCATTTCTAAATGTGTACATACCAAGCCCTTGCCTTCTACCCTCATGCCAAGCTCCTTCATACCGATGCCCATTGGCAAATTTATACACTCCGAACCCATGGATCTTGTCTGCAAAGTACTCCCCAGCATATGTGTCCCCATTCCTGGATCATATACCAACAACAGAGAGAGACTGGTGATCACAAAGTGGTACTTTAGTAGTAGCTAATGTCTAAGTAATGAAACTTCACACAAGAAGACATACATTGCATCACAGATTAGCTGGTAAGCATCCTAATTAACAGATTCTTCGTAGTTATAAAATTTAAAGAACAATCCTTGGTCAATGAGGAAACATCATCAATCACACCAGCATAATACATTGCAGAAAACACACGCTCCATTTGTCTTCCACCTTATAATTCATACATGTATTTACTTCCCCTTCCAATTTTGAAGGTCCTCTTTTGACCAACATGAGAGAGACATAGCAAAATATGATTGACACAGGTGATTGTGATAATCAAGCTTTTGTAGTAGCATGTGCTTTTTCATCATTTAGGCAGACATTCATAGGCCACATCATGCTGACCCCATCTTCTTTCTACGCATTTTCTGTGAGTTCTACTTTACCTGAATTTAGTGAGATGGATGTGATGAAGTTGAACACATGCACACTTATAGCTCTTCCACTTTTTTTTTTGGGGGGGGGGGGTTTGGTTTGGCAGCCATGTTACTTGGACTCTTCATTTTGCCTCAAGCACCCGTGCTGCACTTGGCACTCAGACACGAGTATGGGCAATCGGGCACTCGAAACTTTATCTAAGAACAAAAATAAAAACTTTCAGAAAACTGCCATGTTGGACACTTGACACTTCAAGACGGTATGCCTACACCAAGTAACATAGTTTGACAGTAGGCAGTCACGGGTTGAGGTTGCGATGCAATGACATCAACAACAATAACCAAAACATACTGTACTCATGTTTGACGGAAGGATGGACTACAAGATACATAAGAAAGGTATATAAAAACATAGTTACTGAATTAAACAACCTTTTCTTGTCTCACAGTTTAAAACAATTAAAACCATATACAATCAATGAATCCTGCAAAATCTTTCCAGATAATTCACAGTTGTCACAAAGAGATCAGTGACTACAGAGTTTATACTACTCATTCGGCCAGACATAGTTGATGCATTTCCAATTTCAATTAAATACATGAATAACAATTCAAGAATACTGCCAAGGTCTCAGGCGGGCCACATAGGCCCCCTTCAAACCACTCCATAATGTAACACAATTAGAACAATTATTTATTGTTTTTTGAACCCTAAAATGGGCCCTACGAAGTATTTACGCACCAACTCCATCAAATAATTCTCAACTCCCCCACCCCACCAAAAAATAAAATAAAATAAAATAAGCAAAGGGAAAAGGAGGGGGATGAATTCTGAGGTTGTCTCTACCCTCCAAATAGTCATCCTGTAAGCACCTAATTTGAATTCTAATCAATCTAGTCTAGCAAATTTAGGTTCTTCACTATCCCTGTAATTAAGGTCCTCATTCTTGAATGCTACATTCATCCTTTCTCACGTCACAATGATATACTTTTTGGCCATGATAAATGTGTTAACTAAGTTAGGCTACCTACTACACATAAACTTGTATCTATATAGTTAAGATGCTATTTTACACATAATCCCCATCACATGCAAGCATGCCTTTCCAACGTTAGATGTCACAAAAAGCAATATTGCTAATCGAACAGTTAGTCACATCGCACATCCCACCATTGACAATATATGAGTAATCAGACTAATGCCAACCTATCATCACATTAATTAATGACCAAAATATGGGGGGAATAGTTCCACTTTAGAAGAAACTAGCTATATAAACATGTGTCTCCTTGATGACCAAGTAAGCCTATGCGTTCATGGAATTAAAATAGGAAAAGACTAAACACTAAAGGAGATGTTTTAAGTTCTAATTACGTCTTATTGGATTGAACTCAAGAATTACATTCACATACCAGAAATCAGCTGAATAGGTTTACCGCAGTACAATCCAGCTGAGGGATCAGCTTAGTATCAATCCTTGTACACGACACACACAAAAGCAGACATGTCTGCATTTACCAAGGTCATCAACACCACCAGAAAACACAACAAGAAAATGCATAATCAACCCGGCAATAGTAACAACATATAATGATCATCAACACAAAAGACAACAATCCTGCAAAGAGCAACAATGAAATGAAGCAACCATGCATAATAAATCAAACACCAGAATCCCACTATTATATTCCTAACATAGCAAAAACCATCCATAAAACAGAACCAAGTGAACTCATAATCTCGAAAACAACACACAAAAACATGTAATCTCAATAAACAAGTTCCATTGGAGGAACAAACTAAGATCAATTTTGACCAAAATTACCTAAAATGATAGTGTCCGAGCCCGTGCTTGACACCCCACTTGAACTCGCCAACATACCGGCTGCCATCCTCACAAGTATGAATCCCACAACCATGGCTCTGCCCATTGGACCATTCACCTGCATATACATCCCCAGTGTAAAACCTATACACTCCAAACCCATGCCTTAGACCTTGCCTATACTGCCCTCGATACCGGCTTCCTCGAGCCCAAGTTTCGACCCCATACCCATCATACTTCCCATCAACCCAATCTCCTTCATACCTCCCACTCATGTAGTAATAGTAAACCCCACTACCAGAACACTTTCCTTTATGAAACTCCCCTTCATACACATCCCCATTGCTGTAAACCTGAACCCAACATCCTGAATTCACCTTCTTCTCAGACTTTGTCTTGGACCCAATTGACCAAAACACAGGCAGAGGCCGAGACACAGAGGAAGGAGCAGAAAGCTTGATGGGAAAAGGGAAAGACCTATTCAGAAACACCCTTATTGATGGAAGACGTGGTAGGGCAAGATTAAGAGAGAATAATAGGGCAGCAGAGAATGCAAATGCAGAGAGAAAATCAAGGATGAATGAACGACTAGGATGGGATACCAAGAAGTAAAAGAAGGGCAAAGCAAGAAGGAGAAGGAGCCTGAAATGAACCCTAAGTCGGCGGATATGCCTAAGGCGGCGAATTAACCGATAAGCGGCAGATTTTGCAGACGAAATCACAAGAAACAAAGATGGGCACCTCGAATCTAAGGATAAACGCTTGTAATTCGACGTGGGTGTCGCTGCGAATGGGTATTGATGAAGAGACGAAGGTAAAGTTGGGGATTTAGCAATCGAAGGAGTAGGGTTCATCAAAGGCCTTTTATGGGGTGTCGACAGAAGGGAGTTTTTTGGTGTCGTCGCCGATGATGATGGTGTTGCGGATGACGCAAAATTCCGGCCATTTTCGAGTTGGGTCGATCGGTAATTGAGGTCAGAAGAAGGGATTGAAATTGGGTAGGATTCAAAATCGAGAATTTGATGTTTCTGGGTGATGATTGGGGGGAAAAGAAAAGGCGGGCTTGGATTAAAATCGGAAGAGACGCCACTGCTATCTTTTCCGATCTGAACTTCAGATTTCTTCTGATGCATTTACATAACGGAAAACAACCCAGAAAAAAACCAATCACAAACACACTTTTTGGTTTTTTATAATCCCTCTTTCCACCCAGAAATCTTTGATGGGTTTTTCCGAAAACGCTGTTTTTTTCTGAATGGAAATCTGTGATACTTTTTGGGGGATTTTTTGATGTTCAATCGGAAAGTTATGTGAAGAGGAAGAGTGGAGATGTTGGAGGGATATGATATGATATGATATGATGCCGTTTCTCAGGGGAGGAAATTTATCAGCGCTTTCTGCGTTCAGTTCATGGTAATTCTGGAGAGAGAGAGAGAGAGAGAGAGAGAGAGAGATATGGAGGAGAGAGAATCAGCCTTCTTTTTTTATTTTTTTATTTTTTTTATTTTTTTAATTTTTATTTAGTATTTGTTTATATCTGTTTACTTTTTTTAAATAAAGTTTTTTGTTTTTTTTTTTAATTTTGAAATACCATGGATCAGGCCGTCTGAGTCACACTCATGTTGGGAAGACGGGGCTTGTTTCCAATCTTGGCCTTGGTTTTTGTGTTTATTTACTGAACCGCCATTCTACATTTGCATGTCTTGTGTGTGCCATTTTCAACCAAAAAATGTGACCCCTCTTGTTCGACCAAATTAGGTGTTCATGAACGTTATATTTGTTTAAATATCAGATGATTACAGGTATTAGAAGAATTATGAGATCTAAGAAGTCTAAGAATAGTAGTTGACAACAAAAAACAATCACATTTGACCTTCAATAATTAATACTACCTCTGTCTCTAAATAATTGTCCATTTCACTAAACTTTGACTATTGATTGCTCACAAATTGTAATAAGTTATAATATGAAATTATCACCATTAGAAATATATAGTACTAAGAATTACAATAATATTAATTTTATATTATCACTCAATGTAATTTGTGAGTAATCAACGGTCAAAGATTAGTCAAATAGACAATTATTTAGGGACGGATGTAGTAAAGTTGTTACTTATTTGTTAAGTTTTAGTTTCTATTTATTTTATATAGTGTTTTGGTTGTTGATACAGAGGAAGTCAATAATTAATAAAGTTGTTACTTATCTGTTAAGTTTTAGTTTCTATTTGTTTTATATAGTGTTTTAGTTATTGATACAGAGGAAGTCTATAATAGGATATCGAGAGAAGTACTGTGGGAATGTTTGAAGGTGAAAGCGATGCAATAGTCTTTTATTCAAGCCATGAAAGACGTGGATGACAAATGTTGGAACGTATATGTCAAGATCATGGTCTGTAGAAACTATACCAAATTTCTTATTGATATTGGGTTTCATCAAGGGGCGAATCTTGGTTTATTTCTTTTTAATGTGGCTATGATGAGTTAACTAAGGACATTTAGATGACTTGTTATGGTTCATGCTCTTTACAGATGGTATAGTTTTTATTAATGGGCAGTGTAAGAGATTGATAATGGGAAGTTTGATCATGTGTATAAGAGGAATATGGATGTTCCCATCCGCAAATGTGAAATGATTATTATCCTGCCACTTTTCCATAAGCGTGAGAGGCCTAGTAAAAGTCTATGATGGTGGTTAGAGTTGATTTGAAACATATAGGTTTAATTAATGGAGGACATGACACCAGATAGAGATATTGTTGGGCTAGGATTAAGGTAGTCAAGTGAGGTAGTGAATAGGGTTGCAGATACAATTCATTGCCTTAATTTTTTTAATTTTTTTTTGGTGTTTCTTGTGCTCTCCTTGTATCTATGTTTTTAAGGTATGTTAGACGCACAAACTTAAGTACTCATTACTTGGAGTTAGAGTACACAAGTATTTAGTTTCTTTCTCCCAATTTTTGTTGTTCCATTGGCTCCCAATCAATTTTTCTTTTTGTTTTCGAAATGGTTTAGTTTTTTTGGGGTCCACTAGAATCAATCTGTTCATATATATTCTCATGCATTAGGAGTGGGGGGAAGGAGGTGATGCCTACATCTAAATCATTTCATACGACATGGTAACAGGATTATATCGAGGTTTGTTGTTTGTTTTAGTTATTTGCATAATGCAAAGCCATGTTTTTTTAGAGATTGTTTGTTGTATTTGTCTATAACAACTTTTATGGGGCTTTACCCGACTAAATAATAATGAAAAAGCAAATAGCTTTTATGAGTTAATAGTCGACAAATACTCTTTCCGTGTTAAATCACTTGTTGTTATGGAATACACGCATTTATGTTATAGAAATTTTGACTATTGATTTTCTAGTATAAATGATGACTTATCATATGAAATTATTGTCATTAAATTCATAATAAAAAGTAGTTTCATACAATATAACCTTATATTTTTTATGAATACAGATTAATAGAAACTGATGATCTTAGAAACAGTGAAAAATAAAACAATAATGATTATCTTCAAAGGAAGGAGGAGTTGTTTAAACGAGTAAATAACGAAGACATGTATATTTGTTGATAAAGTAAATAAAGAAGATATATTTTATTTTGGGTTTTTGGCTCAAAATAATCTGAAGTTGGAGGTCATTAGTTGAAAATAATCCAAACTCACTTTTTGGTTGAAAATAATCCAAACTTTTAATCTATTTACTCGGACTAAACCGAAATTTATTTCCGGCGCCGGAATGCTGACTAGGCAGTCTAAGCACATGTTTCATTAATTGATTTTGGTTTTGATTTTTTTTTAGCTTATGCAGACCCCAACTCAACTTAAACTTATAATGATATGGCGATGAATTAAAAATAAAAATACTTTAGCATAATAAATTTAGTCCTCCAACCCCAAAAATTTAAACTATTAAACACTTGGTCTAAGTGAGTTGGGGTCTACATAAGCTTTAAAAAAAATTCAAAACTAAAATCAATTAAAGAAATACGTGCTCAGGCTGCCCAGTCAGCATTCCAACATCGGAAATCGATTTCGGTTTATTCCGAGTAAATAAGTTAAAAGTTTGGATTATTTTCAGCTAAAAAGTGAGTTTAGATTATTTTCAGCCATTGACCTCCAACTTCGGATCTTATTTTGAGCCAAAACCCCTTTTATTTTTAACAATTAATGCCCGAATCAGGCTTAGCCTTATTGAGGAATGGAAATATGAAACATACAGAAGACACCCATTGGTGAAGCCAAAGTTTGAATCTTGGGTTGTCATGATAAATTTTTTGTTAAAAAAAATTTATGAGGGTATATTCGATGTGAAACTTAAAAATATAACACGTTCAAATGATATATTTTTGAACAAGATGAAGTTTAACATTTGTTTCTAGAAAAGACAATTCATATGTTAAACATTTTAAATATGTGATTGGCAAGTGACCATATAGCAAGTGATCATAATAAATATTGACTAATAAGTAATATTGTAATAAATTTTTATACGAATTTGACCAAAAATTTATCCAGAAATAACTTTTATTAGGGTTATCTCATATACAAGGAGGTTTCACCATTATATACACCAAATTTTATTTTTTTTTTATAAAAAAGAACAAAATCATAGTTGGACAGTGTAAAGAAAACTAAACGTAATACGAGAATTCACAAAACCAAAACTATATATAGTGCTTGATGCTTTCCAAATTATCGTGCCAAGGTCACACCCCTTATCTGTGTCTTTGCTCTATGCCCTTGTTGTAATTAGTTCTTAAATTCCCAAGCTGCATGAAATATATATATATATATATATATATATATATATATATATATATATATATATATATATATATATATATTATTGAAAGTCAAAATTAAAGAAGCTAAAAAAACAGCATTAGTGCTATGAAAAACACAAAGGAAAATACAGCAATAGATAGCAAACAACAAAGAAACAATACATCCAAACAAGACAAACAACAAAAATAAAACACTAAAATCCTATATATATACTAGGTGATATATATACTATGTAGAGTAGACTCTCACTGGTTAGGACCTTGTAAACCCTATCTCAGGGGAATTTGGATTAGCGGTATGTCAATTGGATTAATTAGAGAAGACATGTTTATTAATCAGTCTAGCAATAGTTGTTGAAATTGTAAACAGTGATAATGAATTTATTAATTAGGGCTAAAAATATAACTACAATTATTGGAATCATAAAGGTGACAATTGAATTAGTTATTGTGAGAAAAATTTTGGAACGAATGTAGTAGTTTGTAAAATGTAGTAATCAAAACATTAGGTGTTAATTAAACTGTTTGGACAAAATACCATCTTATTATTAACACGTTTAGTTTGACTTATTTATTTTTTTACTTGGTCAAACATTAATTCATGACCTACATAATTTATTGTAATCATAAGTGTCATATAGGAAAAAAGAAGGTTTATCCAAATTATAATACTTAATATGTAATTTATGGTGTTTTCAATGTATGTTGTGACTATGAGATTAATGGAAAAAATGTAAGAAATTCAAGTAGGTCCATATTTTTAAAATATATATCATTTAGTCAGGATTTTCTAATATACATTCCTACATTTATTTAGAAAATAAATTATGGAAATTAAATAATTTTGACACATGATTTTCAGTTATAATTAATAAACTCGATAACCATTGCACAAGTTATTCAAATGACACTCTGCTGCTTGTTTTCTTCCCTTTTCATTTGTCAGTTTGAAGAAAGGAAGAAAAATCAACACAACACAAAAATTTAGATAGAAATAAATCAAAATCACAAAATATCCTCAATTATTGTTAATAAGGTTTTTGAAAATCATTGATCAAAAGTAAAAATAGTAGACAAATAAATAATTAGGGGAAAATAAAATATATGATCATTTTGCTCTATCATGACATTCTTAACGGTTTCTGACCAGCTCATACAAACCTTTGCATAATGTTTGTTGCTTTTGACATTAAAATCAATGTCAAATCAGGATTTGCAGTAACTACCAAACAAATATGTTTTAATAACACATCTAACGTTGAACCCCATGGTTGTCGCACCAATAATTATCCATAATAAAAATCCTTATCTCCATTTCATATTATTTGTCCTTGTACAGTCAAATTAAAAAAATTTAGACCATAAATTTCTCAATATATACGATGATTTGTTAAATAAAATTAGTAATTATTTCATGAAAATTTATTATCACAATGTAATTCAAGAAGTTACCTTCTGGCTATGGCACTCAACTTTCACCAGTTGAATCGAATGTTTTATACATCTTTCAAGATTTAGATTGATACCTTTTTAGATCACGCTTTCGGTGTTTACTATACTCTATACATGGATTATTCTAAAATTTACTTGGTAACATTTTTTTATAATCTTTATCTCTTCATAATCACAGTAGTAGTTGAGCTTCTCATATTTAAAAACTAGGATCATTGAATGGATCAACTAATGGATGGACATGACGATATTATCGCCAGTTAGTCAAAATAAGACAATAAGGATGAGTTCAAAACATTTTTTGACAAATAAAATAACTATGGAAGAATACATTACTCAAATGCTAAGTGCAACCTTATGATTACATAGCTTACACACTATAACTTCAACTCTGGGGTGCCAACACAGATCCAAAAATTAAAACATTTCCAATTAAACAATCATTCAGTCACAACTAGTCCAATCTAGCTGTAAACATAGTTATCAAAATCCCGATCTTGATCTACGATTAAACGATTTTATGATCCAAAATCCTTGATATGATTCTACTATCTACATTCCGATTTATGATCCTATGTAGGATAATTCCAATCCTAACTACTCCATGGATATGATGTAGGATCCCGATTCTAACAACATTGGCTATAAATGAGGTGACTTTGTAACATCGATATAATTTCTCTGCTATTTGGCATTGTTTCAGAGTCTTTCACTTGCATATGTGCGACTAGGGGTCAAAGTTTCCCTAGTAACTAAGACCCACACTGATCACTGGGCGAGCATGCCGAATGAAAGAGTCGAAAAACTGCGACCCAAACTCAGGAAAAAACCGAAAGAAAGAAAGAATGCAGTAGGGCACGCAATTACGGGGCTACTTGATGATTAAACAAAAGGGGCACAGAAATGAAATTACATGCACACTGAAATGAATATTCACCAACTATTTTTGAAGATGGCTTCAGCCTTCAAGTACCATCTTCTGTTGTCATACACGTTAACTTACTTTCTTTTTTTTTTTCTCCTTTTCCAGAAGTTTGTTTTTGATATCCTAATAAACTAGGCAGCTTACCTGGGTCCTGGGCGGATTCAGGGTGTATGTACTTGAAAACTGGATCGGACGACGGGTTGTTTTCATCAAGGCTTGTGGACCTTGAAGCCGAATACTCTGGGCACATAGCTCTTACCCGCTGGAGGGGGCTTCAGGTTGTTGTATGTCATCAGAAAAAGGTGAGGAAATGTGGTACCAAAGTAGGCACCATCTGTGTCTGAATCCAAGGTCAAGGAAATTACACACAAATAAGACGACATCGGCCAAACATGCAGTCTTCAGCCACAAGGCAGACAAAGCAAACAAATCGACCCAGAGGGTCAGACAACAAGAAAAATGTCCTTCACAGAAACATGAACGATGAACACATCATAACAAAAGTGAATACAAGGCTAAGAGTTCACTCCACAAAGGGTTCTTTTGTGTTCACGTTTTGTCGTTGATATTGTGTTCATGGGCTATGGCCTTTTTGTCATTTCTCCAACTGTGATATAGTTTTGGCTAACTTAGAGCTTAGTGAGCAGTGTGATGGACCTCAACTCCATTTCTATGTTACTAAGGCTACACGCTGTACTTCTTACAACTTAGTGATACTTTGCCCCAAGGGGATTAGTGCGAAACACCCACCGGTCCTTTCCAAAGCCAAAAAAATGAGGATTGCTGGACGCTAATGTTCTCACCTTTGGTATATTGGACCGTAATATACTAACCTTTAAAATTGGACACTAATATATCTAATCTTTGTCCTATTTATCGTTAACATACTGACCTATTTATCATTAACATACTGACCATTGGTGATAATTAGTAAAATTGGACACTAGTATACAACCACTTCACATGGCTATAGTAAATTGATGATAAATAGGTCCAAAGGCCAGCTACAATGGTGTCCAATTTAAAGGTCGGTATATTACAGTCCAATATCCCAAAGGTGAGTATATTAGCGTCCAAAAATCCTTTAAAACAAGGCGTAAAGATTATTAGAAAACAGCTGAAAAGAAAGACTAATGGCTACAGCTCTTTTATAAGGGGGGGAAATGTATTCATGTTAGCTTGTAGACTCCACCCCCATGGAAGGATGAATCATAGTTGTGGATCTTCAGCAGAAATTGAATAAGTTGTAAAGCCAACTAAGAAAGAAGAGAAAGGGAGGGAGGGAGAGATCAGAGTAGTATAAAAGGACAAATAAGTAGGTAAGACCACCCATACTTAGCAGCACAAAACAGGAAGTAATCAACTCAAAGCATTAATTAATCAAGCCATGCAGGCGACAAGGATACTGCCTTGGTATTTGGATCTGGGGTAATGGATGTCTTCACACTTGGGGCAGTAGATCTTCACAGTGCTTGCTCGCGGCACATCTGACTGACCAACAGGAAGGCAAGGCTGTCCACCGCAGTAAACCCTAGGACAACGCCCAAAATCACAGTTCCTGTACTTCTCTAACTGCAGCAATACAAGTTCATAGTAAGATAAATGAAGATCACAGAAACTTTACTCGGAAAAAAAAGAGTAGAGGATTGGGAAACAAAAGAGGAAAGTAACCCACCATTGTAGCCAGTCCTTTACTAGTCAAGATGTATCGGACATGAATAAGACCATAAAGCATTTCTGCTGCAGATTCAATTAATTCATTCTGTTCTTCAGTAAATGTATCACCTGAAAACCATTAGGGGAAAAAAACAAAAAGATGGTATTCAAGATGATTGGGAAAGTCTCACAAAGCAATAGAAGAAGGCAACACTCTTATGCATTGCCTCAAGCTGAAGATTCATACATAAACTTGGCAGTGGTGAACTGAAAATGTGAGCCTCTTAAAAAAAAAGGCGGTAATTCATGGTATTGATCAATCTTATGTTAACACGTACTCATAAAGTTAATAGGTCACAATGACATTTTTTCTTCTCTTTAACTTCTGTATTTTTCTTGGAGGGACCAAACTTTTCAAAGGAAAACTAACAACACAAACTGCTTTTCATACTCATGACTGAAGTCAACAACATATTCTTTATTTCTTCTTCAATTTACCCTTAGAAAATTCGGAACGACAAGTGACAACCCACCTTATCATTGTATTACAGTTTCAAGTGAGTCAGTCAAGTGACAAGGTTCCATGTCTACAAAATTCAATCATGTTTTACCATAGGTGTCAATCACCCAATGCTACTACCATTACCCTCTCCCGGAGGATTTGAAGCAGCATATAGAAAAATACCAGATTCTCATATTGCTTCATCTGGCTATTCATCAACTCTGTGTCTCCAACAGGAATATCTTACAGGCTCAATCAGAACCAAATTGCAACAGTTTTCAAGAAAAATGACTTCCATAGTCTTCTTTTCCCAATTGTGAAGGAGGAAGACAAGTCCAATGAAAAGAATTTAAATAAAATCCATTATTTGAACCCCCCCCCCCCCCCCAAAAAAAAAAAAAGAACACACACAAACACACAGAGACAAAAAAAAAAGGAGCAATAAAAAAAAAAAAGATGTGTTGACAAAGCAAGAGCGAAAAGGAAAAGAATCAAAAAGTTATCCAAATGCAGCCTAACTTATCTTAAGGAATACTTGACTAAAAAGTAAAAAGAATTTGAGATATATGTCTTGAACAAAGACCTCGGAGATTGTCAAAATACACAGGATTATGGATCTGGAAGTACTCCACACCAGCAATGTCACACTCACAAGACTACGGCATCAATACACAGACGTGGGGCAAATTAGAAGATTACAGAAAAATAATAACACATTCAACATTGCGAAAGTTTCCATGTCTATAGATATATCGCTTACATGTACCACTAAAGGGTCCACATCAAATGGTTTCTATACCAGTTAATCAATGACCATTCCAACCTCTTTTATTTCAGAGCTAGGTCATAGTTTGTTTACAAATCTGAATGCCTTTTGACCATTCTTTCAGAAACAAATATTTGTTGGGACTATAAAGCAACTACTTTGACTCTTTTTCTTTTTAGTTTTTTAAAGGGGGCTTAGTTTAAAAAAACGTGCTCTGGGTGCAAAAAAGCCCAAAAATGCTCGAGGCACACCCCCTTGCGCTTTTTTACGTCGAAGCTCAACCCCGTACAAAAATTCCAAGCTTTTTGCGCATTTAAGCGGGGCATGGGACTCAAAGCTCATAGGGTTTTTGCACCCTAAGTTGTTCCTTTCTCTTGCCTCCACTTAAGTCTCTTTTTGTCCTCTTCCACTCTCCTCCTCCTTCCTCTCTCTTTCTGACTTTTCTGTTTAGCTTTCTCTCCCTTTTCTACTTTTTTCTCTTCTGAGTTCCTCTCTTCTCTATTTTTAGTCCTTGGTGGATTTCTTTGTTAACCACATCTCTATCTTTTTCTTGCTAATTAATACTCAAACTTCCTTCTCTATTTTTTCTGGGTTTCTAATGTCTCACCCCGTGTACAAAGAGCCCACCCCCACACTTTTAATCTTAAGTTTAGGGGGAGGGGACGGGGTTTGGGGGGGGGGGGGTGTTAAACTTTTGGACATTTGGGTCACCACATCCTGCATCAACGACTTCTTATGCAGATTGGTTTTCATTAAGAAATCTATCACAGTATGATTTTTCCAGCTGAAGCACGCCTGTTCACTGTGCATCTCTAGCTGATCAACCTATATTGATTTCTTGTTAATCGAGAAGCAATAAAAAGCCAGAAAATCAAACGAAAAGATAAAGCAGCATAGGATAAGAGTTAAGTGTATACGACAACGGAATGATGGATGTGATTATGTGAAGTCCACTGAGCTGATGCCAAAGAAGAAATCTTACCATGAGAAGACTCGATATCCAAAATGAGGTCAAGTGCATAATCAAAATAGGGAACTTGACTGCTCAATCCGCAAAGGTTAAAGTCATCTTGGATGTAATCATCATCAATCTCGCAGAAAAATTCATTCCCCCGCAAATTGCAAAACCATGAGATCCATGATGTATCCTCCCCATCAGACCCACCAAGATCAGACTCTTCACTGTCCGTTTCAGATTCTTCTACAATAAGAACACCCACAATTATCAATATCCAGTCACCACTCACCATTCTTATTTCAATCCACAAAGCATGTAGTATGAACAGTTTCACACATTACCAACCCACACGAGAGTTGAACAATCTGAAATAGAAACACAAATTGAAAGAGACTGCATGCAGTATGCATTGCCAAAGGCACGGTGACGCAAAGTTCACCCCTCTGATATGAGCTCACTGTAAAAGAGACTAACATCTAGGTAATGAAACACATTACCAGACAAACATCAACGTCATCATCACCAGCAAGGCAGCAACACACAGTGTGGATCCCGCTTACAATGGTATGGGGAGATCAAATATAGGCAACCTTACCTTAATAGATGGCCAAACAAACATGCAACTCGAAAATAAAGGGTAAGAAGTGGCATAATCAACGGGGAATAGGACATGGGACACTTCTTCAATCCAGGATTTATGAACAAATATGGAAGAACAAGACACTAGTAACACTACACATTTTTTTTATAAGAAAAAATATATATTAACAATAGGACTAAAAGAACAGATGCTCAATTAGCACCACACAAAGTTATATACAACCAAAAAAACAAACTTTCCACAAAATCTACCGCATCAAAAGAGGAAGACCTCAACATCCCATTCACCCAAAAGAAGAGTGACTTCTCTTATAAAATTCTCTTTCAACCTCTGGAGAAGGAAACTAGTAAACACCACACATCCCAAACTCTTGTTCTGCAATTCAAATTTTCAAGTCCTATCTCATCACACTAACCTTCGGGCAGCGACTTCTCTTACAATAACAGAACTAAAATGTATGTATAATCAATGAAAATTCAGCACAAGAACATGTTTTCTTCACCAAAAGCAAAGCAGGAAACTTGTGCATTGCAATTTCTCTGCTTATTTCATCCCAAATAAAACACTAGCCAACAGCTACAACTTCAATCTCCAAACATGAGACCACTTGCTATCTTCCATCTCTTAGACAGCGATAAACTGCCAACACCCAGTGACTTTCATCTTTACAGTATTCACCAATGCAAAGATTTACTACGCCTTTCCACACATACAAACAGACCACTGCATAGCGGCAAATGCTCATTCCTTTGTCAAAAACAATATGAGCCAACACTCACAACAGTAACAAATTCAGGCCCTAGACACATGCAACATACAATTGTTACCAATAAATACAACAAAAAAAGTAACCAGAAGAATGCGAGAGGGGACGAACCATCGGAGGAATTCCTGGCAATGTTCATACCAGAGTGATCGGGCGGCAACTTTCCAGCGGAAGTGGAGGGCGCCGAAACCCTAGCATCTTTGTCCTGCAGATTACTGCTGAAACCTCTCGAATTAGGGATTGAGTTTCGCTCTAGATGCTTATCAAGCACATCGTTAATGCGATTCCGATCGAAAACTCCAATCTCCGACGACCTCAACGACCCTCCTCCAGCACCGCCTCCCTCTCTCTGCATAACTTCCGGCGGAATTCGATCGATGGAAAATGGGGAAAAGCGAATTTAGGGATCCGAATTCGGCATGGCTATGACCATTTTTTTTCCAGTTGGGTGTTCGATTAAGGTAGAAAATTAGGGCACAAATCGAGAAATTGGTTGGGATTTCGATTGTAGGGTGTGAATGAGGGAGAATGGAGAAAGGGATTTGGGGATGAAGGGTTTGTAACTGGCGGAGAAATTGATTAAAATCGAGATGGGCTGTGAAAAGGGTATGTGGAGAAAATAATAAAATTTACAAATTTGATGATGATGGTGATGGTGATGATGATGATGATGATGGTTGATGATGATATTTTTGATGGTGAAATAAGCAACAAAGTTTCTTGGGGGCCAACAACAGTGACCAGTGGCTAGTGGTGTTCTCTTGATACATTATGGGTCCAAATCCAATAATTTGACAGCTCATAAATGTGGGATTATTTTCATAGGAATATCATTAGTATACACTTGGTGTTCAATTAATGTAATGTAATTGATTTTTAATTGGGATATTTTTTGATGGATTATCAATGTCCATACTCTGAAGAGTTAAAAAAAATTATTTTTTTTCAACTTAAATTATATTAGATTAAAATAAAATGTTTTATTAAATTTCGTACGTTTCATTTTCGTGAAACAATAGCTAGGGGCTAGTGGTTTTAAAATCAGAACCTCGAACTTGATTGGAACCTGTCGGCGGATAGAGATAAGGTTTCTAAAATCCAAGAATCTATCATAATGGGTGAGGGTAAGGTTCTTAAAACTACTACCCTTAAACAAAACTTGAAACCTGTCAAACATATTCAAGTTTCAAATACATGGAACTAGGAGCTTGGCATCTAAAACCCAAAACCTAATTTTAATATAAATAAACAAGTAAGATTATTAAAGTGTATACATTATTTAGAAACCTAGGTAGAAAATCTTCAATTCTCATTGCCTGTGCTTAGTGAAGTTTGGTATTGTGGTAATAATAAGTTAATAGCTGGCGATGTAGTGTGTTTCGTGTTTAAGTTAAAATAAATTATATATCAGAAATATAAATTTTATAATTGACTAGTACCTCGAAACTTGAACCTAAACCACAAGTAAGGGTAAGGTTAGGATTCAATACTCAGCAAAATATTAAGAGGGTACATGAGTCCTTACATGAGTAATTATGCAAACTCAAAGAAACGAGAAAAGATGGACGAAACGCTGAAAGCACCAAGTGACGTGATCTTGCTCCTCAGTGACACGATTGTGTCCTTGCCAGCTGCTTTGAACAAAACTCAAAATCTCGCAAATGGCACAATCATCATGATCCCATCTCTTGAAGGATTGACATTATTGTGTCAGGGATTGACCTGATCATGTCTCGACCACTCTCCAAGTGTTGGGCTGGGAACGAAGATGACATGATCGTGTCTATGGGATGACACGATCGTGTCGATAAGCTGAACCTCCATTTCTTCCCCTTTCCTCTTCCAATCCTTCCTTATGTTTGAACCCATATTTGTACCATTCTCCAATGTGTTCAAAGCTGATAAAAAGTTGGATGACACCCTCTTATTCTCGCCGATGTGGTGTAGCTTCTAGGCGGGCTTGTGGCCACTCCAAAGTAGGGTTGAGATCAACTTGAGAGGGTTCAAACCACAGTGAAATTGAACCTCCAAGCTGACACAAGTCGTTGACCTCTTAGCCTTGGAGAGGAGATTAGCATAAGGACCGTGAATCCTTGCAAGTGTTAAGAGATTCTCACATCTTTACAATTTCTCTCAATCTCTATAGAGTTACAAACCAAGGATTCAACATTGATAGTTGATTCACCTCACATAACTCACTTAGAAACACAAAAATTACGTATCAATCTCTTATGATACAGATGAATCTCACACTGATACATAAAACCTTGCACCCAATTAAACTCTACTTATAGTTAAAATTGAAATATGTTCTTGGGGCTAATAATGATATTACCTTCCTGATATTATTATGTGGGAATATAATTCAATGAATACAATAACTGAAGGAAGCCATCACTCCACATGATGCCTTTGGTAATACAAATCTTAATAATATTGAAGATGATGATATTAAAAAAATTTAGAAGTCACTTTTCCTCAGCATCCATCCTCAATTTCAATAGGTGGGAAGCAAAATGACAACATGACAACAAAAAAAAAAAAAAAGGCATGCATTGAAATTGTCCACCGCAGACCGTAGGCAAGCCCACAGGCTATTCAAGGTAGTCACTGACTCTTTTATCTATTTGATTTTGCCCACTTCGTCAATTTTGACCTTACTTTGTAATATTAACCAAGTTAATTTCAACCCAACTGAGCTCCACACTCCAATAACGTTGCCTTGTTTTGAATATAGCAAGCAAAAAGCACGGCAAATAGATGTATATTTGTTTTGCAGGTGGTGCAGTACTTTGATCAACCTTTTAGCTTGAAATAATCTTAGAAAATAGAGAAAAAAAAAAAGAAAAACAAGAGTGAGCAGGAAAGTTCCATTAATAAACTTAATTACAACTATTTTTTTCCAGTTTATATTGTAATAGATTAAAGTAAAATCTTACTAAACCTCATCTGCTCCTTTTCTATGGTGTAATAGGTAGCAGATAATTTATAAATCTTAAGTTAATTGGAACCAGACTCTCTAAATTGTAAAATTTAGGGATGAAACTACTGTATTTAACCATTCCATACTCTATATGTGCGAAATTTTGAAATTTAAATTTAAATTTAAATTAGTTATAACTATAGAATTAGGGATGGACTAAATAATGTTTAAATTTATTATCCTTCCTCTTTACGAACCTAAAGATACAAAAGTCTAACAAATTATCAAATGAAAATGGTGTAATAATAACAATAAACTTTAAAAGCAAGATATTGGCTGTTCTTCCCCATCAAGATTCTTTGGTCTCCTACAAGATTATAAATAAACAATTTCCTTCCAGAATGATGTTGCAATTTGGACATATCAATATGTAATAGCCTCCCTAATTAATAGACCAAATCACCCTTCACCTTTGATACATTGCGGCTGCTACCACCGCTTCTCTTTCAATGTCCCTAGCTAGTTGCTACAAGTCCCCACCCCATGTCCCCAACACCTAATTTTAACATCCATGAGAAACAACACATTGGGAGACAGATCCAGTGAGAAATGTGTTAATATAAGAATGTGAGAAGCGGAAATTTATAACCTTTAATTTTATATCTGATAGTGTCTAATCATGGATATTAATAACCATGACGACTAGATCTGTTAGTTTCTGACTCGACCCGATAACCCCACCCAAACTCGCCCGAAAATTCTGGGTTTTGAACACGATTTTCTCAACTAAACCCGAAGTGTACCGAACCCGTAAATTAGCGGATCAAACCTGACCCGCCCGTTTGACCCAAAAAATTAATTTTTTTAAGTTCAGTTTTATTAGAATTTGTGATTTTTCTTTGTAATTTTTAACGTTAAACTATAAGCGCAACTTATTTATTTGTTATTTCTCTAATTTAAGTTAAAATAGTTACAATAATATATCGTTACTAAAAGATAATCATATTTTATTATGTATATCGTACAAAAAGTAGTATTTAGAGACCATTTTTTAAAAAGAAAAAACGGGAAAATGTCACAATCATAACCCGTTGGGTTGACTCGAAATCGAAATACACCACCCATATTTACCCAAACTCGAAATACATCTAACCCATATTTACTCGAACCCGATATACGACTGACCCGAAACCCGCCTGCCCGACCGAATTGACAGGTCTAATGACGACACATTGTCAGATACAAAATTAAAGGTTGTGATACCTGCCCACCTTAATGTATTACAATAGTTGAAAAAATTTCAACTATGATAGAATTTCCTGTCATTTATTAAATAAAAAGAGAATTCTTCAAGTTTAACTTTATTCTTGATTATAAACTGTAATTCACTTGCCTTTTTCTGGCAAAAAAAAAATAAAAATACTGTAAGTAATTAGGTGACTAGACCCTATCTAATGCTTATATTAATTAAAATGACTTGTACCATGTATCATGCAATCCTATCTATTGAGGTATAATTTTTTGTTAAATTTAACATTTTTGTGGAGATTCTATCATAATTAATGTTTTTCGATTATCATAATTGAAAGGTATAATTACCGTTGATTCAATATTAAAATATCGAAATAAACATATATTGATAAAAAAATAAATTGTGGTAACAATTAGTTGTACTTATTGAAATATAATAAATCTTTTTAACGAAAGGGATTTATTTCATACAATTAATGATATAGAATTTTCAACCATTATAATTGAAAAAAATTCATTTATGTTAGAATTTTCAACATCATTCCCTTGAATACATCAAAATGAGGTTGGCAAAGAAAAAACACGAGGGGAAAAGCTAGTGGTATTAGACCATCTTCCACGATTAGTTTAAATTCGACTTACTGTTTACATGACATTAAATGATAATGGAATGAGGTTATACAAGACATTCCAATGGTGAGAATGTGACTTAAATCGTAAGATTACGGTGAGAGTCGAGTTTGTGGGTGAGTTTATTACACAAATATTTTAATTATATTTTCTCTTTATCCTTCCCCACCTCATTTTTTATTAATATAACCAAATTAATCATATTATAAGTGGAACATATTCATTTCTTTTTACCATTGAAAAGTTGGCTAAAAAAATAAATTTGATTCTCTCCATATATACCAATTTTGTTCAATAAGCGGTGCTCTCAGTCATCAAACACGAATATATAGCATTTGGGCTCTATATCCAAGACTCTAGTCAGTATGCATGTATTGACGTTTGTCCAGGTAACTAAAGATAATGTTGTCTAACTTATATATTCACCCTTTTTGACTCTTTCTTGTCCAGTATGAAGACTTAAAGCTCAGCAATGGAGGTTGCAGTACTCCCAATAGCGATTGGCAGTGTAATACTAATAATAACAGTGTTATTAGGATTAATCGGATACATATATTGTGTTCTGGTATTCAAACCCAGAAGAGTTCGTTCGGTGCTTGAATCCCAAGGAATCAGAGGACCCCCACCTTGTTCTATTTTTCTGGGGAATATCCCTCAAATCCGTCAAATCAAGCTCCAAATTCAATCCGATTCAACGCCAAAGCTTCATTCCGATGGCATCTCCCATGATTGGCCTTCTATTCTGTTCCCCCACCTCAAGCTCTGGCTTATCCAATATGGTATGAGTTTAGTTATTATCTCTATTCTTGATTGCCATGCTGTTTTAGTTTATTATACTTTTGGGTTGATGCATACTTAGATGTATGAAGGTCATCAAATTTTGGTTTTGGGGTATTGTGGGGGTCTTTGTTAAGCTTTTTTTGCTGTATATCACATAGCTCAAAATCTGATTGAGCAGGTTAATGCCCCATTCTTTTATACGGTTGGTTGGGGTGTGTTAATGGTGCGGTGTGGTGGAATTCGAAAAAAGTGTGGTGAGTTGCGGTGAAAGATAGTTTAAGAGAGAATGTGAAAAGTAGAGGAAAAAAGTGTGGAAAGAGAAAAAATGAAAAGATATATTGATAATGATTGTGGTGTGGTGTGTTGAAGTGTGGTGGAAAATTAAAGAGTGCGGTGTGCTGTGATACCGCACCGCAACCTACCCCATAAAAGAATGGGGCCTAAACATTTGTGTTGGAAGGGTCTGGTTGGGTACTTGGGTCATTTCTAGTCCGGATTTTGACCCGTCTAAATGACACCTACAATATGACCCTGTTTGGTAACCAACAGGTAGTTGTTAGCTGATAGTGGTTTGGATGAGTTATTTGGCATAACTATTTCGGTTAACTAATTGTAAGAAAGATGTTTGTTAAAGAATTTGTTTGTGAAAAACTACTTCAAAAAGTTTTTTCGAGTAACCTTTCGAAAACTAGCTTATTGGCTCCAAAAAATTAATATGAAAAGCTATTTATCAAACACCAGAGGTGGCTTTTTGACCTTGGTTAAAAGGACAACAATGTACAAAAAGCTAAAAGTTATCTCAAAAAAATGATAGCCAAACATCCCTTAGGTGTTGGTGCTATGGGTATAATTATTAGATTCGCGATTCCAATCTTACAATCCTATCATTTCAGAATTCAAAAATTGTTCACTGATCCAATTCTCATTAGAATCTTGAATTAATTACGATCTTATCATTCGATTTTTGTCCAATTTCGTTTGAATATTGTGTGTTGCACTCATAATACGATCCTTTGGCTCAATCCATGGTCCTACGTGCATTTATAATATTTTCGCATAGCATTAGCTTCAAAACTCTAATGTAACAGTGTAATTTTGTATCATATCCATCAAAATATGATTTAATGTATTTTTTTACTGTTTAGAGATTATTTGTTAAGATTTTTATTGTTACGATATATTTTTTGCTATAATTATGCATTAGAGTCTAACAAAACAACCTCTCGCCAATTCTAACTAGGATTGCGGTTCTAGCAACATTGTTTGTAAGATAATTGTTTGCTGAACATTTTTGGTTCATAATTGCCCTTTGCATTGAAAGGTATGTTGTCGCGGCAGTAAACTAATGGAATTGGGTGAATGGTGACCTGCCAATTCGGGTGGGTCGGTTTCGACATGCCCCATATTTCGGGTTTGTTATATTTTAGGTTTGAAAAACCGGGTCAATATTGGGTCTGGTTAGCTTTTGCCAGGCCTAATGGTGATTGACTCTGATTGGTGAACATTGCATTTTACACAAAGGGAAATAGTTGCCTAGGGCTGAATTTGAACCTCAAGCATGGCCCAACTTTTTGAACCAGCCCATGTATCCTCATTATTCATTAGAAGGTGGGTCATATACTTGCTGTTGAACAACCTTTTTGTTAGGAGATTGTCCTAAAATTGTCTATTTTTTCACCACAAAATGTATTTTATAGTTATATTCAGAAAACTATTTAGACTTTGTTATTTTGTTGGATTTCCTGATTATATTAGAGTCTAAATCTAATTGTTGAGAGTTTTTGGTGGTTATTTGAGTCTAAAACTAATTTGAGTGGAATCAAGTAAGGGGAAATTTCTCTTTATAATTATATTATTTCGTTCACCTTGTTTGGGGACTATGAGAGGTGTATGTATGCAGGAAATTTAGTAATTTTCTGTTCCAATTGCTAAGAGAGTTTGGTGTGATTACTCTGTGAGTTGATCTCAAAGTGGGATTGTTCGGTGTAATCTATACTAGTAATAGTTTGATTTGTGCTTGTGCTACGTGTGACTTTCTTTTGATTTGGGTTTCTACGTAAAATCCTTGTCCCCTTTATATATCTTGCATTATGTTTCTCGATATATGTATGTAGTCACCCAATTCGCTTCTGCTATAATTTGGTTGCTCCATATTACCCAACACTTACTGTACTGAAGACTAACTGATAGCAATGACTGAAGTGTTGTTACACTTCACTGAATGTTGGGTAATGAAATGTGTGGGCAGGGCCAGTGTTCATATATTCAACTGGAAGCTTGCAGATGTTGTGCATAATGGATCCTGACATTATAAAGGAAATCATCGTTTGCAGCTCCTTGGATTTAGGAAAGCCTCCATATTTGTCCAAGGATCGGGGTCCTTTGCTGGGTCAAGGTGTCATTACTTCAAGTGGCTCCATCTGGGCATATCAAAGGAAGCTCATTGCCCCTGAATTTTATCCTGACAAAGTTAAGGTAAGCTGGAGCTCATGATCAGTTTTATTTTCTTTTCGATATGTCAAGGGTCTACTTCAAAACTGGATAAGTTGGGACAAATTCAGATCCTTCAAATATGGTAAGAAAATGAGGAAAGTGTTGATAATGGTATAGAATCAATGAGCACACTTGGACAAGACTAAGGTTCGTGAACAAGCTCACATTCATTAAGATTTATTCATTATATCGTGAGTTGAAACGGATAAAGCTTAGTTCTACCTGAAGTGCTAAGGACTTGTTTCTCATACTAGGGTGAGCGTTATTGTATTTGCTCAAGAGTAGATGCAGTCTAAACGGGAAAGGATATGATTAGATAAGAGTGTATCAAATCACAAATGAACATCACTATTAATAGGTAAACACCTTGGAGTTGGTCAACAGCCTTTTAGAAGGCAGTTAAAGAGGTGGGTCAAGATCCTTAGTCCAAGATTTGGCCACATGTCTAATTGAAAAAGAGCTGTTGGCGGTCAATAATCATAGAGATTATATTTGATCACAAGTAATCAACTCGGATAAAATTATCGTTGGATTCTCATTAATTACTAGTCAATAGGTCAACACGAGGGCCAACACGGGTTTTGTTGCTCGTTCACAGTTTTTCCTTGGATTCTGTCATGCAACAGTGACTCGTGTTGATCCTAACACTATCCGTGTTGATCAACACGAGGGCGTTGGCAACGCACTCGTTTTGACACCCAATCCAATCTTATACCTATCTTACTTAGGTCCAACATACTTGCACAAATCATATACTATTGAAATAATCTCAACAGAATGTAAATATTTGTATAATAAACTTGCTTTAAATCATGAAGCAGAATGTACATAAAACGTAACACTTATAAGCTTGAAGTGATGGGAGTGAGTGCAGGGCATGATGGGTTTGATGGTGGAAACTGCGACCTCAATGCTGAGTTCCTGGGAAGATCGAATCGATAGCAGTGGTGGAACAGCAGAAATCATGGTTGATGAGGATTTGAGAAACTTATCAGCAGATATAATCTCAAGAGCTGCTTTTGGGAGCAGTTATTCCAAGGGGAAACACATCTTCTCAAAGATCAGGGCCCTTCAGCAGCTAATGGCCAAGACCCTCTTTGTCGGGATTCCTGGCTCAAGGCAAGTAAACTTTATGTCAAAAATTAGTTATTTGGTGTTCTCCTTTGAAAATAAATTATTAGGTCTCTTATGTCAAGGGGCTAACAGAAAGCCCCGCATTAGAAGAGGAAATGGGAGATTTTATGGTTTATAGACATAGACGCTATACTTCCTATCAAGATGTCTTTTTGGTAGACGGGTAATAGCACCAGGATACTTAACCTTTGTGGATTTTGTATTCGAAGCATGAAATATTGTCAAGTGTCTCAAGCTCTGTGCAACTTTAACTCATAACTATCTTGAAATTGATTAAATAAGGTATCGCCAATTCTATTGATGTCGTTTAGCCACTCAAATTTGAAGTTATTACCTTTTAAACACCTGCTAAAAAGGCTAGTGAACCTAATAATTTATTTTCAAATGATGGTATCGAATAATTTGGCTGTCAAACTTGTATGCGCCAAACAGTTAATTTCTTACATTCTGTACATAGGCTTCAAATTCTTGTGGTATGACTCAGAAATCGAATTGGTGGTTTGTGTGAACATTGCAGGTACATGCCCACAAAGAACAACTTTGAGATAAGAATATTAGAGAAGGAGATAAACTCGATGATCCTAAGGGTGGTGGAAGAGCGAACGAGGGCGAAACACGAGAATGATTTCTTACAGAAGATACTTGAAGGTGTTAGAGCTTCTGACGTTGCCTCAGATATAGATACAGAGAAGTTGATAGTGGATAACTGCAAGAACATATATTTTGCTGGTCATGAAACAGCTGCAACTACGGCAACTTGGAGCTTGATGTTACTGGCTGCACACCTTGAGTGGCAGGCTCGTGCTCGAGCTGAGGTGCTTCAAATCTGTGGAGATCGGATTCCAACCGTAGATGATCTCAAGAATATGAAAGTGGTATTGTGTTTTTTCTCTCTATTGTTTCCACCCGTTAGTAGTAGAATCTTTGCACCCTTATTTGCTTAAGAAGGTTATGATAACGTCAACTCTTGTCGAAGTAAAATACTTTTTGTGTTTGAAAATATGGAGTTGATAAGCTATGCTTATCATGAATAATTGGCAATTTGATATAGAGCCTGCTAGTGACTATTGGTGAAGACATGAGGTACAAGCATTTTTGCCATGTAATGGCTCTCTTAAATCTTCATTTGCTAGGCTTAAAGAAACTCATTGTCTTTGGCCATTCACCCATGAATTGAGGTCGAATAAAAGCTAGGCCTTGCAAAAATTCGAGTTCCGGCAGAATTCAGTTTGAGACAATTTTAGCAAATCCAGAACCTCTTGAGTTACTGATTCAGACACACTCATTGAAGCAATGTGCAATGTTTGGATCTGTTGAATTTGTAATACGATAGTTCCATGTGAAATTGTGCGTGATTGGACTCGAACCCGTTTGTCTGGATTTGTTTACAACCAAAAGTGTCTATAAACCTAGTGGTCTCACGCCTAAACCCGACTGTCCGAATGTCAACCTGAATTGTCCTTAAAATCTCAATAAATTACTGAAAGATACCCTATGTTTTGCAGTATCTAGACAAACCGGACCCGATTCTCAAACCCAAACCTGACCCCAGTTAAAATTCAGACATGATAGCACAGTGACTATGCCCAGTTTTTTCCTCAGGTCGGACAGATCCTTACCAACCCAAAAGCAATAGCTAATGCTAGACAAAAGCCGGAGAAATTTTCCAGAGTTGCTGTTTGAATGTTGTTTTGGTTTAATGAACCGTAGATTTCTTGAGATTTGTTTTGTTGATGATCTTATTGATGGTACTTGGGCAGGTGGCAATGATAATCCATGAAACACTCCGTCTGTACCCACCAGCAGTATTCGTGACAAGAGCAGCACTAGAAGATTCAAAACTAAAAGATGTCCGCATCCCAAAAGGCCTCGACATCCAGATCCCAGTATCGCTGCTACACCACAACCCAGATTTCTGGGGGCCAGACGCCCACACATTCAACCCCCAACGCTTTGCCAACGGAATAGGTGCGGCATGCAAACCCAAGCATGCTTACATACCTTTCGGCTTTGGAGCTCGAGTTTGCCTAGGCCAGTACTTTGCCATGGTCGAAATCAAGGTTATCTTGTCTCTCGTTTTGTCCAAGTTTAGTTTTTCACTTTCACCATCCTATCGACACAGCCCCACATTCAGGCTGGTTGTTCAGCCTGAGCATGGAGTTGAACTTATATTTAGAAGGGCATGAGTGTGATTTCTTTGCTTTACAACACAAAATAGCATACTTCCATAGTTTCAGCCTTTGTATGTGCTATATTCTGAACCAAGCTGTTCCAATGATTTTTGAATAAACATTCTTTTTCGATCTTTTTCACTCTATAGGACTGGGGCAAAGTGGCAAATATCAAAGTGTTCATGACAGGCATGGACCCATCAACCTACAATTTTCACTCATGGACTTTTATTTTTTTGTTTTGCTTCGACCAAAAATTAACCTAAAATTAAACCTTGATGGAGAAGCTGGAAGATTGGGTAGCTGCCAACTAGGCTACCACATTTTTGGTGTCTTTTTCGTTGGTATTTTTTGGAATAAACATGATCTTAACACACGAAAACAAAAGCCACAATCTCATTTATTCAATAAGTGTTTCAAGATTTCAAAGAATGTACTTTTTCAAGGCATTGGTCTGGATAACTATGGAAACTTATACCAGAGAAAGAAATTGCAGCGATGAAGGGGTTCACTCGGAAGTAAACTGCAAATAACATAAGAAAGTGGACAAGACTTGAGTACTACACAACCATCACTGCCCATACATGAACGTTTCTAAATCACAACATTCACCGTATGTTTCAAGAAGACACAACTCTATAATGTAAGCTTCTCAGTGAGCCACTATAATGTCTGTTCCGAAGTTTGAAATGCCATGTTCATGAGGAAACAACACCTTTGCTGATCTAGGAGAATAAAGAACGGCTTCGATTGCGCTCCAAGCGGGCTTCCCTCTGAAAAGTTTTATACCATAAGAAACATCACCAAAATGTTGATGTGCAGGAAAAAAAATACATTAGAGGCGTAACACATGCCTAAAATGTACACTGGTTCATGCATTGTAAAAGGGAAAGAGAATGTTAATATTTCGACAAAAACATTATACTATTTGCAATATAGTATGAGCCAATATAGTATAGAATAAAATTCAGGCAAAAGGAACTCGGCACCCAGTCCTATGATCCCAAAATGGTGGGTACAGTTTTTGGGTCAATTCAATAGGCAAATAAATGATGAATAACTGGAAATAATATCCAGAAAATGTTTCAACAGAACCGAGAAAACTGAGAAGAAGAAAGAGCCAAGGCAGAACAATAGTCAAGCAATGTATTTTCAGTTAGTAAATTTACAGCCGACTATGGAGATGATATGACCTCTATAATAATTCTACATGAAACACGGTCCGGACAATCAGATATCCAATTGCTTATCAAAAACAGATAGATATCCCAGATTCCAGAGTGCAAAACAACAACAAATAACTTAACATACAACTAGAAGAACTAAAAATACATCACATTGGAAAACACAATCAAAAACAGCCAAGAAGCAGTACAGAGTGTCACATACATGTGAACTGCCCTCTGCTGAATGCCATTTCTTCACATAAATGAAGGCAACGAACATGTAGTCAGCTATACACAGCCAAGCTTAAGATAGTTTTGTTACCTCTTTTTTCTTGCATTCCTTGTATACATCAAAATGCTCTTGACATTTGCTCTTGTCTGAGTTGTACTGCTCCAAACCTGAGAATGTCACCCACAGGTTAGTCTGTAACATGACTATTTTCCAAATTTAGCTGACCTGAATCCATAAACCCGTTAAAAGCAAGGCATAACTACTAAGCAACTTAGGATTTAAGAGTTTGAAACTGTAGGAATTGTTCTAAGCATGACAACCAACTAGTAAGGTTCACAAAAAATCAAAACATGTAGGCGTTTTGGCGTTTCCCTGGCATTTTCTTTTTTTTGGGTTGGGGGTAGCACTTGTGCTTGGGGCCTTTTTTTATAGGAAAAAGATATGAATTAATAATGGGGTAAAGAAGAGATGCTCAGCTAGCATCATACAAAGTTATACACATCCAAAAAGCAAACTATCCACAAAATCCACCACCTCAAAAGAGGAAGAACTACACTTCTCATTCACCCAAAAGAAGAGAGACTTAACAAAACTGTCACTCAATCGCTGAAGAGGGATTCCAATTCCCTCGAAAACTCTTCGGTTCCTTTCTTTCTAGATAATCAAAAAAATCACATGAGGTATAACCAAGGCCTTCTTGTTCTTGGGCTTCCTGCCAAAGAAACTCTCCCAAGATAGGAGATGATTCCTGACAGAATACGATACAACCCAAGGAACCCCAAGACAGCCAAAGGGCAAAGAGACCTAGTGAAGTCGCAATGAAGCAAAAGATTGTTAGGAGATTCAATATCCCTCTTGCACATGCTACACGAGTTAGCCAAAATCTTCCCCCTTTTTTGTACATTATCATAGGTCAAGATTTTGTCATGTGTTGCTTCCCAAACAAAAAACGAAACCTTCAAAGGGGCAGAAGGCTTCCAAATAATACTAAATGAAAAAGCTCCAGCCTCCAAAAGATGCAAATGGGTAGGATCCATGCTAAGAAGATTTGAATAGTATGAACTCATGGAATAAAACCCCATTCTTACTCAAGACCCATCTCACCGTGTCTTGTGAGGAGTCCCAAATTTGGCCTCATTAAGGGCCTTGAAAAGACTAACCAAAAGCCCATCATCAGAAAATTATTCCCGAACAAAAGTAGGAGACCAAACAAGAGACTCCAAAGATTTCTCTCGATGATCAAAAACTCACGTGCTTCTTTTCCATGGAGTAGTAGGTAACTAACGATTTCTAAATATTTAGATCATTCAGAGCCAGTCTCTCTAAATTGTAAAATTTAAGGATAAAACTACTATATCCAACCCCTTTATACCTCGCCTAGAATCAAGAAGGCATTAGTACGCATCACAAGATCACACTTTTTTCCAACTTAGCCAAAATTTCACCTCCAACCAATTCTCTTAGAGCCATTACAAAGAATGAGCTGAAAATCAAACGACCACAGAAACATTAGAACAGGGAAAACTACTACAAGGCCCCTTTTGCTCAACAAGCTTGAGTTCCACTGTTCCAACTCCCAAATCCTTTATAGGCCACAAATGCAAACAGTTATTCAGTTTACGCGAACCAAATGCAAACATTAAAACAATTCATACATTGGCACATCCAAAACTAAAAAGGGTTTAACTCAAATTTGTTGGAGAAAAACAGGCCTATCTGTAATCTAACCCATCCAACCAATGGTGCATTTCTAACGTTAGCTATTCAAACATAAATCAAACACATCTAGTTTTCATATACCCACTTCAGAAAAAATCAAATCTTTAAAAGGGTTATCCTAAAATCAAAGACTGAAACCCACATGATCTGAAGTTCTGAACATAAACCTAAGAAACACAAAATTACATCAATATGAAAAGAAAACAGTCAATCGAACATGCACATCTCTCAAATTAACCTCGTAAAACAAACGAATTGAGATGATCACAGAAAGGCGTTTAATTTGCAGAAATTGGTGATTGATTTTGTAGCTGATTTCGCAATTGGATTAGGGCTTTAGGGCAAGTGGGTTGACTGAATTTGCGTAAAATGAAAAGGGGGAAAAGAAGGAAGGAAGGAAGGAAGGAAGGAAGGAAGGCTTACACTTGAGAGAAGCAGTGTACTGAGGAAAACAGGGAGAATCAGAAATTCTTGCAGCACTTGGGTATGGAGGTACTACTGATTCAGCTTGCGACGCCATTGCTTTGCTTTGCCGCCTTTCCTCTTCCTCCTTTCCCGATTCTGTTTTTCAAGAATAACCAAAAAAATCTGATTTTTTTCCTTTTGATTTTAACTTCTCACCGTCCAGCTCTAACAAAAATTCGGGTCAAGTAAATTCGGTTCGACTAATTTGGAAGATGAAAATTCGGACAGAAAATTCATGTTTGGACCCAATTTTATTTTGGGTTGGACGATTCAGGCGAAGTTAAAACCGGATTCAAACAATCGAGATAAAAAATTATGTTCAAATATTCAATTAATTTGGTCAATATCAAAATTCGGACAGAAACTATGTCCAGACAGACCCTATTTTCTTCCAGATTGAACAAAATTTACTAGCTCTATCATAGTCACAGTGAATCAGTCCACTAAACAACATGTATTATTGGAAAAATTGTTGATATTATATTTAAAAGGATAGAGAAAAGACAATAATGGAAAATAAAAGAAATAAGACATAAAAAGAAAGCAGTAGTGCTAAAGATATTTCCGTATTTTTCTCCTTTCTTATTCTCATATATAATTTACATCTAAAAATTATGTATATATATGTATAGATTATTCATGAAGCTCGTCAAAAAAATATTATTCATGAAGAAACAATTATTAATTTGCACTATATGTTGTAAATATTATTTTAACAAATTAAAAAGGTACATCGATTATTACGTATAACTAATCAAAATGCACATCTAAATAAATGCACACACATTAATGTTATATAATTTTTAAAAAAAAGCTAAATATAGTCTATTGTATATTTGCTAAAATGCCTTTATTAGAATCTATCAAGACTTAGAGAACTCTTCTATTAAAGCATCTTCTTAAGTTTTCCGCACATAATATAGATGGAAAACGGTAAGGAGAACTACAACTCCAAATAATAACATTATCTAAAAAGTGGCTCTGGTTGACCATCCAATCTGCTGCAAAATTTGCTTCCCGATAGACATGATGCAAGGAAAAATCTTCAAACAGCCTGCAAAGATTTTTAATATCCAGAACAATCATGTCAATTTGCTGAGGGATGTGAATGCATCCTTTGATAACTTGGATGAAGATCAAATTATCTCCTTGAATCTGGACTTTTGAGAGTCCAACTTGGATTGTGTTGTTGGAGACTGAAACAGAATGCCAAGGCCTCCGACATCATAATGGAACAAGAGCTAATTGACATTGCCTCTGCTTTTATTAAATTACCCAAATTATCGCACAGGATGAACCCAACTCCTGAACCTTGATTGTTGAGCGATCTCATCAATGTTTAACTTAACTCATTTGAACTCTAGTTGCATCCACCAAACTTGAACATGGTTACGCGATCATTGACATCTTAGATTGTTGTGGTTGAGGGGGGTCAGGTTGATCATGAAGATAATATACTCGTAGCTCACTATTCTACAAAGTTTTTCTTGGCATGAAGGATGACTCAAGTGACAATTGAAGATGTAGTTGTTGCGCTCCTTCTAGGTGCTTCAGATTAGATAGGAAGCCCTTAAAAACTCAATAGAAGGTAATGAGTTTTTAAGAGTTTGAAGGAAAATATTACCCTTGCTATCTATTTGCAAGTTGAAAGAAGTGGTCAGCCGTCTATGAGAATTAACGGTATCCCATACCTTTTTTTTTTGTGAAATGCCATCGGTGGAAGAGAAGACTGTCAATCTCCAAATGTTGGAGGCAAATTGAACAAGAAGGATCGAGATTAATACCTTGACATAATAGAGGAAGACCATTATGAGAAATCTTCCAGAGGTAAGCCTTAAGCTTAGGATGAATATCAAACTGTCAAATCCAATGACCATCCCATTTTGGTCCTGAATCTAGCTCATGGCACAACCAATGTAACACTACCACAATATTTTCTTAATATAAAATGTGATTATAAACATTAGTCATTATCGGGAAAATTTTTATGAGATACCTACGAAAATTATGTGTATCAAGGAAACCCGAACCCAGGAAATAACATAAAATATTGGTACTATATGACAAGGGTCAAATAAGGATAACATTTTAGTAATACTTATTCATACAACATGGCACTTATGTCAAGATATACATGCATGTGTTGTTCAAAAATTATGAAGTACAAAAATTATGAAAATAGAATTTTTTGGGGATTTTATTTACCGAAGATAGTTGTAAGTTTTTAATTAGCAAAATTCTTTGTAGTAATCCCCTAACACGATGCCACCTATGGGGAAAAGAACAAAAAAAAATCAACTCATTATCTATTAAAATGATTAAAGGAAATGAGTTATTTTTATTAAAGTTGTAGGGAAGTATCTACAGGTCTATAATACCAATTAAAAACTAAACTAAAGTCACTCATCCTCACAATTTCCCTCAAATATGTAGCCCATGATTTTGCCCATGGTTTTTGTTGCTTGCAAAATCTAAATAAATCCTTAGAGCATCATTACACTAGGGTCTAGCACAAATCCTACATGATCCCCGTTAGACCATGTTGAGTTTAACACTCAAAAATCCATCCAAATCCTCTCTTTCTCTCTCTACTCGGCACCCCCTCCTTCTCTTACTAATCTATTAAACCCCATTCATCCCAAATCAGCCCAGGAACATCAACATTAACAAAGATTCTCTTCACACTTAAAGGATGTAAATAAAGAATAAAAGAGATGAGTGAAAAGGGAGTTTTGTTCTCAAGCATCCAAGAAATCTCATCCGTCCACTCTAGGCACTCTCAGAGTTGTCTTTCTCTTTCAAAAATTCCAGCCTTCAAATTAGATTAAGTAAACAAAAACAAGAGTTGCTCTAGACACGGGAAATGACTAAAAACAACTTAAAATGACATCAATTTTCTCTAAATTCGAATTTTATATTTTTACTCTTGTTTTAGGTGTTAGAATGGTGTTCAAAACTTGAAAAAATGTTCATTAAAAGTCTCATGAGATTCGACCACCATAGATGTTCATAAGATGAGTTTTCTTACGTAAACAACCAAGTTTCCGGGTTTTTCGAACTCAAAATAACACGAAGATAAAACATATTTTGGAAAAACTTTCTATATGAAAGATGTAGGCTAATATGTCTAACCCACTGAAAAATTCCTTTTGTAAAAAAAAAATAAATATGAGGGCAGCGAGTTATAGAGCAAAAACCAGATCGACCTTTTTCAAATTCGCATCTATTCTGACATATGTTCGGTTATTGTAAAAACCATATTAATCGGTAACTCTTAAAAATATAATAAAAATATGGGATTAAACTATACTCATAAACAAAACTTTTCCAGCTTTTGTATAGAGGGAGAGCGGAAATAAATAAAATCGGGCAAAAAACTGATTTTTCTACAGAAAAACGAGTTTAGCACCAAATCTGGAAATTTGACGGTTTTTGCTGAGTTCTTCATGCTTTTGCTAGAAAACCACTAATAAAAAAGTTATAAGACCAAAGAGTTAATTATTTGTTAAAAGTAGTTATATTTGAAATTAAAAGTTGTCTTTTAATTACACCTTTGCTAGTTACCAAACATGAACTAGAATCTTTTCATTAAAAATTGCAGTAGTGTAAAACAAGATAAAAGTGACTAAAATGAAAACCTAATGAAAGCTTTTTTTATGTAGGACTAGGTTTTAATTATAGTCAAATACTTTAAGTTTCAGGATATCAAAAAACACCAAGGAAGTCAAGGTATGGAGATCTAGATTTTCAACCCCAAGTGGATGTGTGCTAAGTGCCTAAGAGAGGACCATAAGGGATGGAAATCGTTATATTCATTATACGGTTTTATTTGGTTGATTACTTACACTTGATAAAATTTATATTTTATGTATTCATGATGTATGTGAAGTATGATATTACAAGTTGATGATACTAACTACCAAGTCAATGATAAAGAGCTTTATGAAATTAAGTCATATTATTCCATTTTTTATGCAATAATATATATTGATGTTACATAGTTATATGGCAAAGAGATATATAATTCTAAGTTTATGATGCTACTTATAATGCTACTTTATTATGATACTTATGATTTAAGTTTATGATGCAAATTATATTGCTATTGTATGATACTTATGATTGAAGTTCATGATGCTATTTTATGATGCCACCACAAAATGTTAAATTATTATGACAAGACCTGGGGAGATGCTCATGGTTTTAACTAACGAATAAAAGTTATAATGTATGCTCTATGTGTTTATTGCATCACCTAGCATTTCATGCATTCATTACACGTAGTAAGATGATCTTGAGTCATCCTTAGTAAGTCCCCTTGGGTATATGGTTCTTTAAACTCTACTGGGCAAGAGTGATGGTCTATAAGGCACACTCATTTTATGGTCTTTCTATGGTTCTTTTATGGTCTTTTTATGAGTTCTCTATGGATATTTTATGATCCTTTTATGGTCCTTTTATGATCTTTCTATATTTCTTTTATGATCTTTCTATGGTTCCTTTACGATCCTTCTATGGTTCTTACATGGTGCTTCTATGATTCCTTTATGGACCTTCTATGGTTCTTTTATGGCTCTCCAAGTCCTACGGGCAATATGACAAAGTATGATAAGTGGTACCACTAAGTCCCGTATGCATGATTTATGGTATGAGGATCCTCATTATGAAATCCTATAGGGGCGTCATGGACATCCAAGTGCTTTCCCAAACCATTTTATGAGCATTAAGCATCTAGGTCATGGAGCATATGCACACAAGGATCATGATATTGTATATATGCATGTTTATGTAAGTATATTAATGATTATGTATGTTTATGTATGGTTAAGTTTACGTATGTAAATATTTATGTATGGTTATATTTATGTGTATGTATGTTTATGCATGTTTAGGTATGTATATGTATGTTCATATATGGTTGTGTAAGTATAAATATATGGTTAGGTATGTTATAATCTCCATACTTAGTGTAACACCCCCAGGTTATAATCACTAGATTAAGACTTAAGCATATTTAACCAATGATTAGCGCAACGGATTAATTAACCCAAGAGCATTACCGCCGTTAACTACCGTGAACTAGGCTAACAATACACACCCAAGGAAATAAACAAGAACTACATTTCACTCACAGCTCGGGATTAATGAATTCCACAAGTACATACATGAAAACCTAACACTTATGGTTCAATAAAAGCATCATCCAACCATCAATACTACAACTCCCAAAAGAGTTTCCAAACATAATATATAATAACACCATGAACTCACACCCCAATAATACCATTCACCCCAACTTTGTTTACATCCAACTCCAAATTAACCTTGTTTTCCATTAACAAAACACAAAGGAACTACTACCTCTTAGAAAATCACCTTTTATGCTTCAGAAGGTGGCTTAGCAGATTTTTCTTTGGAAGACTTTCTTTGCGAAGGACCACCTAAAAACAAAACGTAAAAAGCTTTGCAAATGAGATAAACTCACTACGCATACCCTTATACAGTCAAATAGTTAGTAACTCATTTTAGTTCGCGCATTTCAATTCATTTTGCAAATTATAAAACAATAAACAATAATGAACAACAATAAACATGCTTGCCATATTATTATCTTTAATGATCCCCTGCTTTGCGATCATCGATCTAAGCCTCCGTATGCACATACCCGGACCGATCGGGAGATCCGGATGGGTTGACACTAGGTCAGGTATTTACTGTGGAGTGCTCAATGGCACGAATAACAATGGGTCGAGGCCATAATTATGTGATAAAACGAGTAACCTTAACCATTCTCAATATCATTACACTTGCTTATTAAACTCAAATAAAAAGAGTTTTAAGAAGGGTACAGGCAATATGCGTACCTTGAACTGGACTGAGTGAAGGCCCACTTGCACTTGAGCAGACTTGAACATGTAGTGGTAACGACCCCTCTTGGAGTTTATTTGAAATAAGAATAAAGAAATGATTTAGGTTGAGTTTTTAGAAGGGAAGATTTCCTTGAATGAACTAATAAAGCAAGAACTCAATGAACTTGGAAGAATTCGGAAATTTTCATGACACTTGGAAGGTATAACTTTTCCTATATATCTTGAAAAAAACTTGCAAGAGGACTCTTTGGTAAGCTCGAACTAAGTCCTACAACTTCTAATTAAGAATTCAATCCAAAAACACTTGCTAAAGAGAGAAATTCATTAATAAAGCAAAGCGATTTCGCTAAGCAAATATAGTCAGGAAAGACATTTCGGAAAGCTATAACTCATGCTCTAGTTATCGGTTGGATGCAAATAAATTGATGGAAATCAGCCCACGCTTACTCCCCTAGACCCAATCCAGAAGGCCCAAGTGAAGAACCAAGCTACAGATAGGGTCCTACATCAAAGGACTTCACCTTACACAGGACCAATAAGAAAGATTTGGGTCATTTACACCCAGTGGGCCAAAGAAGGAAGATACAAAACTGAATTACAAAGGCCCAAACATATGGTGTGTTTCTTATTTCAAGAGGATGTTCAAACATCCTAGATGGGCCAAGATCACACGCCAAGCCCAAAGTACCACACGTCCAATCAAGAATTCAAGCCAAATTTCATAATCTTGATTTTTGGATGTAATTTATTCAATTATAACTTTTAATAGTTTTGGTGTGTTTTTATTTTATAATAAATGTGAGATGACAAGTGAATTATAAACTTGATCATCCTAGGATTAGTATCACGTGTGAATTAGTAGAATAGGCGTCACTCATTGATTCCTAGATAGAGATTGGCTATTTTGTAACTAATCCATATTGGATTAGGAAAGGCAAACCAACTAGGATAAGGTTAGTTGTAACAAACTCCCCCTAGGATAAGGATTCCTAATTCAAGGGAGAGTAGGAGTGTTAGGCGTCTAGAATAAAGAGTTCTACTTGGATTACACGCCAAGTTAGAGTCTCCTAAGGTTAGATAGCTTGGCTTGCACGCCAAGTAAGAGTTCTAGTCCCTTAAGGACTCTCCTAGTATAAATAGCTAGGCTTGTAGCCTTTCAAAGGCAACAACTTTGAATTATGAAATCAATTAAGCTTTTAGCTTTCTCTTGAGTGTTTGGAAAAACCCTCACCCCTTTTCTTCTATTGTATCTTGGCATGGCACCCAAGTGGTTAGGAAGAGCTTGATTCTAGGTTGCGATCTAGATCAAGTTAGCCCTAGGTTGTCTATCTTGTGGATTCAAGTTAGAAACCTAGTTCTATTCGTTCTTACCTTTCTATCAATATAGTTAAGGTAATTACATTGTTGTCTTTCTATCAATATAGTTGAGACACAACAAACCTACCCTCCGCCTTTACCCCTCACAAACGTCCTCCCTCTCCCTCCTCTCACAAAATACTACCTCCTCTCTTTTCTCTCTCCATAATAACCTCCCAACAAACTCCTTCTCTCTCCTCCAACAAAATACTACCCTCTCCCTTTCTCCCCATTCCAACGTCAACCCCACTCTTTCTCCCCTCCAACCTCACGTCAACCCCCCTCCATAATCACCATCCAAGATTCAATCATCTTTCCCTCTTTCCCGTTCAAGATTCAACCTTTCTTGAATCTTGAAACCACAAAAGCCCTCACGGCAAAATAGCTTCCACAAAGAACCCCTTTCACGAGAACTACCCCTCTCTTTTCCACCCTAATCTCGTGAACCACCCCCACTTCCCTGTTTGGTTACACATGTTTCATGTATTATCGGAATTAAGAACCTTTTTTGATCCGGTAATACATCATAAATACTCTATGGAAAGCTTTCATTGCATACTACAACTCTTATGTTGAACAAAACCTCATATAAGTCCTAGAAGAGGTCCTAAAAGTGTCAAGAACCAGCCATGGACATTACTAGTTGCTGGACAGAACATATTTACATAGCCGTACAAAATGGACCATAACTTCCTCTCCCGATGTCCAATGAAGACATATATCCCTATTTCAGAAAGCTCGCAGAATATACTACAACTTTTATTTTAATTACAAATTGATTTGAGCAAGGGAAATGGTCGGATTTTGGTCTAGAATACAGGGCATTCAAAATGAGTTTCTGGGTAATTTCAGATTACCGCCTCATAATCGAGAACTCATAACTCTCACTCCCGACATTGTATGACTACGTAATTTACCTTTCCGGAAAGCTTAATGAATCCTCTAAATCTTTTATAGGGAACTTAACTCAAAAAAATCTCTAAACAGATGAAAAACATGAATTTCCAGGTTGCCTCCAGAATTCGTATTAAGATGCGACACCTCACGGTTTTGGGCATAACTTTTGATATACTCAACGGAATTCTACGATTCAAAAACCGGGGTTTAGCGAACATCTTAGGCTACCCATCCATGTCATAAAAAAGACTAAATTAATACTCTATATTCTCTGGAATTTCCAGAATCCCATCAGATTTAAAGAAACCATTCACAAACTTGTTTGCATGTATGATAACTTAATAATTCACCCTAATCTCTTTTTAAAACATACCTTTCAAGCATAAACATCAATTTCCAGAATTAATCACAATTAAAAATCCTCATTCTAGACCTTATTTCATACATGCAAGGCAAATTCTTACTATTCCTCAGGCTCCTAAAAAACTCTTCACAAATTCGACATTAACATCCATAAAATTTATTATCTTGCTATCCAATTCCCATTCTAAGTACATGCATTCACTAATTTCTCAATTTAACAACATCCTAACTAAATTCCTAACATTTCCCCACTCAAGAGTCCACTTAAACTCTCTTTACTTCTACCTATTAAACATGCATGCCCTCTTGAATCTCAAAATATTATTGAAAATAACATACATCAACCAAATCCATCAATTAAACTTACTTCCATAGTTTCTTACTTGATTCACATCAATCCCAACCATTTTTACTCATCAATTATCAATAAAACCCTAAAACATCATATTCCTACTTGTTAATATCTCAAGACAACTAATTAGAACAATGAAAATCACATCCAATTAACCTTCAATCCATTAAATTGATTTGAGAAGGGAGAGTTTAGGGATTACCTTAACTTGCGAGAGGAAGAACACAACAGAGGAAGAATGAAGTAGAAGCTGACGGGCAACGCAGGCCGTCGCCGGTGACGGAATGCCGACGGGCGTCGTCTAGTGGGGCAGTGGAGAGGAGGCCAACGAGGCAGAGGGTAGAGAGAGACAGGCGAGCGTGAGTGAGGGAGAAGGGTCTTGAGAGTTTGAAATGAATCTGAAACTTTGAAAAGGAGTGGAATAAAACTATTATAAGCTCTCCTACTGATATTAATAAAGCCTTGTGTCTTTTAAAAGTATTGGGCTTCAAAGAAGAAAAAAAAGCAGGCCTAAACACTTATTAGAACTTCCTTTATAATCTGGTACCATTAACTTGGGTTTCCCGAATACTCTTTTATGAAACTAAACTATGAGAAATTTTGCTAATAGAACTTATATGAGTACTCAATTTTCCAATAAAAAAAAAAAAAAAGTTTGAACGAGAATTTTCAGATAAAAGATATGAATACTATGATTTACTAGGAAGGATCGGTAATACTATTTGAGAGTCATCTATCAAAAATTACTGTAATGGAGAGTCGGTGGTCATTACACTGTTCAAGCCCTGCAAAACACACAGTTAGATGAATTGAAATGCGCGACTTTAGTTAATTAACTTGATTGATTAATTTAATTAAATAATATTAGGATCTAAATAATACTGGGTTATAACACTTAGTTTCGGCTGATCCATGTTTATGTCCCCCCTCTTAGGTACCAATCCTTCTAAGGAGGCACGATGTTGGGAGATCTTCAAAGCAGAAGGAGACATGGAGGCTAAGACATGATTATGGGAATTGGGAACCAAGGGATTACTTCAAGAAGACATGAATAGAGACTTAAATTAATTAAGTAAATGTAATTTCGATTTCTACGTACTATGACATGAACTCTAGTTACTTTTCATTACTAAAGAACCTACATGTAGAGTGACTAATGAGAAAATACTAGTTTCCCTCCCCTACTACAAATTACCTTAATAATGGACTAAGAGAGAAAGCCTAAGCTATGGGTGCATCTCCTTGGGAGTTATGTAGTAAGGACTCACTACTAAAAATATGTGTATTACCAACCATTTTTTTCCAACCAATTTAAAATGGTTGGAAAAACCAACTATTTTAGCAACCATTTGATATTCCAACTATTTTTCAAAAAATTTAGTAGGAATAATGGTTGGAAATTCCAACCAATTTGGCTAAAATAGTTGGAAAATTTTCCTACCATCATTTTTCCTACTATTTGGAATTGGTTGGAAAAATAGTTGGTAATCCAACCATTTTTCCAACCATTTTCAAATAGTAGGAAAAAGGATGGTAGGAAAAATTTCCAACCAATTTTAGTAAAATTTGTTGGAATTTCCAACCATTTTTCCCACTAAATTTTTTGAAAAATAGTTGGAATATCAAATGGTTGCTAAAATAGTTGGTTTTTCCAACCATTTTAAATTGGTTGGAAAAAAGTGGTTGATAATACACATATTTTTAATAGTGACTACTCACCTTACTCCCTAGGTAAGATAGCCCCATTGGCCTAAGCTTAATCCATAACATGACCTTATTAAGAAATCTATAATTTGAACATGATCATTGCTAAGACACTTGATGATGTATGAACTTTATGAACCCATATAGATGTTATGGACATGTATGACCTTTTATGGACACTATAAAACTCAAATGGACCATATGAACTCATGTACTAAACAAACTAAATTAGTAACTAAGACAACATGACACATAAATAATAATTTTTTTTAAAAAAAGTACGGATGTAACAATTAAGTAGCAGACTTAGTTGAGAATTCTCGATTCCCAGTCTAACCTAACAAAGCTCATCCTACTCATCAGAAATAGAGATATGATTTAGAACTAGCTGGAATAATGGATCAGGTAGAACTTGTCTAAGTTAGTAATGGTCCCATTCTTTACTCTGAATGAATTCATTTACAATTACTTCACTGTTTAGGTGAATGGAGGAATGATTGGTTGCATAAGAGAGTGGAAGCTGATAACACCAGTTATCGTTCCAAAAATTCACATGTGAATCATCTCCAATTTTCCATCTGAAACCTTTCTTAATAAATTTATATGCCTTGCAAAGATTCTTCTAAACCTAGGAATAAGAATATTTTGGGTTTTCTGGAAACAATTACAAGATTGGTTGTACTTGGCTTTCATTTAGGAAACTTAAAGGTTGTTTCTATCATGTATAAGCTTCTAGGCCAATTTGTATTGGAAAGCTAAGTTGAAGAATGACCCAATTTTAAAAAGTTAGTCAATAGTTGCATTTGCTTTGTGGAAAATAAGTTCAGTTGTGACTTCTTGGCATTCTACTAAAATGTGATGAATATCTTCTTGACACATTTATGAATATCTTCTATTAAATGATTTTCCTCTACATCAAACACACCCTAAATGTCAGCATATGTTAATGACCTTTTTGCTACTTAGAGCAAATACACCATTTTAATTCCGTTACCAATTTAATTCCAAAACTGCATTCTACTAAAATGTGCCTTGTTCTACGTTTTCATTCAGCAAGGAACTTGGTGAGCAGAATTTTGTTCCGAAAACGCTGCAGAGCTCCAAAACTACATGTTTTTAAATTTTTTAAAATGGTTAATAAGTAAAGTGGTGTACGTACTGTTTATTTCACACATAACAAAAAATACTTTTTTCTTGTAATTAAGATAAAGTGAATTTTATAAATAAATATTTTATTGTAAAAAAAATGAGAATGAATTTCTATTATTATAGGAGTAAAATAAAGTTCCAAAAAATAGGAATAAAGGGTGATGTGGAAGGGGTAAACCCTCACTTTCATTCCAAAAAATAGGATTGTCATTGTATTTGCTCTTAACTGCCGTACGACTTTGCCACTCAGGCCGTATAATTTTCAACATATTTTAAGCTTTAAATGTGATTAATTACACCAGTTTATCTTGTATTTTTGACATATTATATCCAAATAATGTTGGGAAAAAAAACCCCAAGGTGCATTTATTAATTATTAATATTAATTTGATGAAAATATTAAATCTTTCGTCTTCATTGTGGAGTGAGGACCAAGTTAAAAATCCAGAAAGACTTGGTAATCCGTGTCCATGTCAAGCGGTTCTATAAAAAGTAGTCTTTCTCTCTCTTCCCCTCTAGGGTTCCTAATTTTAAACTCTTCCCCAATTTCTCCCTCATTCCTCCCTCTAATTTGTCAATTTCATTCGATTCCTTCCTCTCTTTCGTTTAATCCTTCGATTCCGACACCAATTTGAAGAAACCCAGATGCCTCCGAGGGCGAAGAAGCCGGAGGCTGCGAAGGGGCCGAAGAGGACTGCTAGGGCTGCCAAGAAGCCCCCCACCGCCGGCGAAGTCAGGGCCGACGAGGTCAAGGAGGAGGAACTCCATGTTGATGAGATTAAGGATGATGTTAATGTTGCTGAAGAAAAAAACAATGATGATAAGGGTTCCACGGATCTGAATGTTGAGCCAAAATCCGAGGCTAATGGATTGAAAAGTGAGTTTAATCTACCTTTTCTACCGTTTTCTTGCTTGAATCGGTTGATTATGGCGTTTCTTTGTTGATTTATGATGGTCGAATTGGATTATTAGGCGTTTCTTTTGTAGCTGGTATTATAGGTTTGTCGTGTTGGTTGATTCTTTAGGGTTGATTTTGTTGTGCCGGAAAAAATGTTTGTCCTATTTGCTTAGTTGCAGTATTGTTTTATGTGTTATTGCTTGATTGTGGTGTTGAAAATGTTATTCTCTGTCCCTTGGATTGCGATGATTGCTGAAAGTCTTTATCTTTTAGGCAGTTGGATGAATTGAACGGGTTGAAATTGGGGGAGCTTGTATTCTTAACCCGGAAATCAATTTTTCTCGTCGAAGCGTGGGTAAAGATTGGAACTTTGAACTATTAGAGAACCGGGACTTAATCCCTGCTAGTGCTATCTATTGAAGAAGATAGCGTTTGAGATAATTTCTGCCCTTTCCTCCTGGACTTTTCTGATGGAGGCACATGAAAGTTGTATTTGTAGCCAATGATTCTTGTATAGCTTCCGATTCGTAGTAAATGTCTAAACAATCTCTGAATGCCTTTAGTCTCTAAGTAATTCAACTCAGTTGCAGGGAAGGGGCTAGTGAAAGATTGGGGATGTGTGCCCTTGTGGAAGTACCCCATAATAATGGGCAAGTGTTTTACGTGCTATCCATGTTGTTTCGTCACTCTTCTGCTCGACTAAGTTGGACAAGTTTTATTGTTGGAATTTGGATAATGATTCACAAGTTGTGAATGAAGTGAAAGAAAACCTCTCCATGAAGACTTCATGCTTTACTTTAACCATATGCATTCAAGTAGCATGGCATGTATTTGTCTTGGAGGGGGTGCAGAAAAAAAGAGGAAGGTGTTTTGAATGCTATTTGTTGGTTCAAGTTTCATATATTTATTTTGGATGCACATTGATATGGGATACCAATTGTAGATCCTATATATAATTGGTACCAGGGCTGCCTTGCCTCACATCTGCATACCATCAAGGACAACAAGTGTCGTTGGTTCATTGGCATGATGTCTTGATATTTGCTTTATTGTGTAAACTTCTGTACAAGTTTCCCCATCCAAACAATTCTGAGATTTAAAGTATGTTCTGGCTTGACTTTAAAAGCATCAGTGGCCTTCCTAGACTGGAACTTCTTCTGGGATGCACCAAGAATCTACTTCTGTCTTATGAGGATTAATGCAATGGGTACAAGGTGCTCATTGCTTAAAGCATTTCCATATTCATATTGTGAAGGTTATTCAAAGCAATGCAAGTTGCAGTTTTATGGATCTGTTGGGGAAACTATTTGCCCTTATAATTAGACTTGCACATGCTAACAGAAGCCTAAAAAAATATTCTTCTTAGACTAAACTGTATTAACCTTTTATGATCTTGGAATTGAATCTATTGGGTATGCTTTATGTGCTTACCCAACTCTTTAGAACTGTGTTGTTGACAACGGAGATCAGCATGTTGACTACTCTGGATTTGTGTCGACCTCTCTTTTTCTGGCAGAAGAGGATGAGGTCAAAGAGGAGGAATATGATAAAGATGACAGGTTAGACCTTGAGGACCATGAACCAGAGTATGAGCCGGAAGAATATGGTGGTGATTACGATGAGAAAGAGGTTGATCATGAAGATATTGAGGAAGAAGGTGATGAGGGAGTGGAAGAAGGTGAGGAAGGTGATTTAGTTGAAGAGGAAGGAGATATGGGTGAGGAGGATGAAGAGGAGGATCCAGAAGAACTTGAGGGTGAAGAAGATGATGAACATGCCGATGCCGGTGAGGCACGTGAGCATGATGATGAGCATGAGCATGAGCATGGCCATGACCATGCTGAATTGATTGAGGCTGCAGAAGAGCAAGAACATCATGATGTTGTCAAAGAACGGCGCAAGCGGAAGGAGTTTGAAGTGTTTGTTGGTGGCTTAGACAAGGATGCCACCGAGGAGGATCTGAAGGAAGTTTTCAGTGCTGTTGGTGAGGTTACTGAAGTCAGGTTGATGAAGAACTCTCAGACCAAAAAGAACAAGGGCTTTGCTTTCTTGCGTTTTGCTACTGTTGAACAAGCTAAGCGTGCTGTGACAGAGCTCAAAAATCCAGTGGTATTTGTTTGACCTTGTCATAGATTGAGTGACTAAAGACCAAAGAATATGTTGAATTGATTCTAACACCAGAAATTCCAGGTGAAGGGGAAACAATGTGGTGTTACTCCCAGTCAGGACAACGATACCCTGTTTTTGGGTAACATATGCAAGACATGGACTAAGGAAAAAGTAAGTGGAATGCACTGCAATTGTCTCAACCATGCCTCGAGTTTACTTTGTTATTGGCTGTGTGGAGTTAAAATGTTCTCATCTGATTAGTCTACATTAATCTGTATTTCAGTTAAAAGAGAAACTGAAACACTACGGAATAGAAAACATTGAGGACTTGACGTTAGTGGAAGATAGTAACAATGAAGGAAAGAATAGAGGTTTTGCCTTTTTGGAGTTCTCCTCCCGCTCAGAGGCCATGGATGCTTTTAAACGTCTTCAAAAGAGGGATGTTTTATTGGGAATGGATAGGCCTGCAAAGGTTTCATTTGCTGATTCTTTTGTCGATCCAGGAGATGAAATTATGGCACAGGTAACTAGATTAAGCATCCTTTCTTGGTTTTCAGATGATTATGGTCTGATTTGATCTTGCAACTTGTCCTTCCATATATGTGTACACACACATGCAGTGTACTTTGACAAGTGTTCTATCAAGCAGCTACATGGAATTAGTTCGGAGGGGTCATTTGTTTCTGTTTATCTTGGACTGTAACAGTTTTGCTTCTGCCCAAATTTAATTTTCATAAGATCTGACATATAGCTGAAATTAAGTTTGACTAAACCTTATTTTACATTCAGGTTGCTATGTCGATGATGGCGTTCTTCTTGATGCTTTTTATGCTTGCATGATATATGTTTTAAGGGTTTGTCGCCTAGTTACTGTGAATTGTTTCTCTCCATGCCCCCACATGTATATGGTGATGGCTGGGGACTGTTGAGGGGGTGTTTAATATATAAGTTTTGAAGTTGCCAGGCATTTAGTTCTGTGTGACTGCTGTAATGTATTCGACTCGAATTTCCTGAAATGGTAGAGTGAGCCTTTAACTGTGGCGAATGTCTGATTGTAAATGTTTTAGGTCAAAACTGTATTTATTGATGGTCTTCCTGCCTCATGGGATGAGGATCGTGTTCGAGAACTGCTCAAGAAGTTTGGGACGATTGAAAAGATTGAGCTTGCTCGTAATATGCCATCTGCGAGAAGAAAGGATTTTGGGTTTGTTTCGTTTGACTCTCATGATGCAGCTGTGACCTGTGCTAAAAGCATCAATAATGTAGAGTTGGGTGAAGGAGATCACAAGGTTATCATTGGTTTTGTTGGAGAACACTAGTATGATCTAATCACAATATGTACTAAATACATTTGTATTTACTACTGACTTAATCTTCGGTGCAGGCTAAAGTTAGAGCCAGATTATCCAGGCCTTCACAGCGAGGTAAAAGCAAAAACCATTCCCGTGGTGGGGACCACAGGGGTGCTCGTGTTCCTAAGCGACGCCTCAGAGCTCCTTGGAACCGTCCATTACCTCGTCCACGCCCTGCTCGTGGGAGGGGAATGGGTAGTCGGGCAGCTCCTCCTCCCGATCATCGCGGTTTGAAGAGGCCCATTGGTGGCCCAAGGGACAAGCGGCCCCCACCACCTCTCCCTGCTAGACCTCGCCCATTGCCACCCCCACCGAGGTCCTATGAGAGAAGAGCTCCTGGTATGGATACCGATGTTTCTTTCCTTTAGCTGGGTAAGTTCTAAAGTGTGTTTTTTCATTAATCTTTTGCCCCCCTTTTGCACAGCTCCACCTCCTAAGAGTAGCTTAAAGAGGGATTATCCAAGGAGGGAAGAGCTTCCACCCCCAAGGAGCAGCAGGGCTGTTGCAGACTATGGTTCTAGGTTACCTGAAAGACGTCCCTCCTACAGGGATGAGTATGCAGGACGTGCACCAGTCTACTCTGATGTGCATAGGAGCAGTGCATCCCGATCCGGAGCTCGGAGATCCTATGCAGATGACGGCTATGCATCCAGATATGAGAGGCCGCCTCCTAGTTACCGTGAAGGACGACCTCGCGACTATGATTCTCTGTCTGGTTCTAAACGCACGTACAGTTCTATGGTTAGTGATGACGGTTGTTTCATTGTTGACAACTTTTAGTTATGATTGGACATGAGTAATTGATTCTATTGCAATCGTTATATTAAAGGATGATGTCGCGTCTCGGTATGCCGATCCCGGGCATGGGGTGCGACATTCAAGGGCCCGGTTAGAGTATGACATGCCTGGAGGAGCTTCACAGTATGGGGATTCTTACAGTGACAGGTGAGTATCACCAAACTTTCAGAAGCATCTATTTTAGCCATTGGTTTCGTGTACACTTGGTGACCTAATGCTGCATCCTGATTCCAGAATGGGGAGATCAAGTGGTTATGGCAGCAGCAGCAGAAGTTCCATGTCTGCTCAGGACTCCCACGGGCTTTACAGTAGCCGTCAAGGAATGAGCTATAGTAGTACGTCCCCTTGGCTTATAAGTTAAAACCACTAGAAAGAGACTTCGATAAGAAATTATTTCTGTTCAGTATTATGAATTGAAAGCCATTGTGGAGGAAATTGTTTACACCTTACCTTGCCTACATTTCAGGTTCATATGGTGGTAGCGATGGTGGTGTGTACTCTTCAAGCTATGGTGGTGACTATGGATCCCGTGGATCTGATGTAAGTTTCTATGCATACTAGATCTTTTTTTAATGTTTTTTTTATAGTTAATTAACTGGACAGAAAATCAAGGGCTGTTTGGTGAATGTTAATTGAAGCCATAATCCTATTCACCCCCTAGCACTACATTTAGGGTTGAAATTCTGATGTAGCACGACCAATAATGTTTTCTTTGTGTCTAGTTTCTCATGCTCCAGGTCTAAGTTCTGATTTAATGGTCTTGTAAGTTTGCCTCAGATCACTTAGTGTAAGGGGCTGGAATCTCATTTAGTGAATAACAGCATATTATTAGCGGGATGAACCCCCCCCTCCCCCCCCCCCCCCAAAAAAAAAAAAGAAAAAAAAAGAAAGGAACAAGAGATGCAGTATGATGGCCGCCTCGAAACTCTACACGAGCATGTGCTGAAATCCTTGAAATAAAAGAGGAAGTGTACTTAATTGCATGTCTGAAATTGCAGGGTGGTGGTGGTGGTGGTGGCGGCTCATACTCATCACTCTATTCAAGCCGTGGCATGGGCAGTAGCAGTTATATGGGAGGTGGTAGTTCGGGATCATATTACTGAGGCCACGAGTCTAAAGGGTACCGTGATGCAGCACTGCAAAATCATCATGAATCCTGCTTTTTACAGTGATTTTAGACGAAGCGTTGTTAGTGTTTGTTCTCCAATTTGTTGATATGGAGCTGTGCAGTGGTCTCCTTGTGGAATAGTTTGTTGGCAGCTCTCATAGATTAGCCAAGAAAGTGGGTAATGTTAATTGGGGAATTAGTTGTTAGGTTTATAGGTGATGTACTATCTTGTTTTTCTCCATGTTTATTTATGCTCTTGTAAGGATACCTGTGTTTTGATGTAGTAGTTAGGAGTTCTATCATATAAGGTTGTACTTTGTGCTCTGAACAAGCGATTTTACGCACAAGATTTGGATGCTGTTCACTGGAAAACAAGTACATGTTTCTTTTTTTCTGGGTTTACAGTATTTTCCCCACCATTTTGAGGCCGTGTTCTTTTGTGCGGTTGGCAAACTGCGGTGTCACAGCCTATCGCAATTTGTCACAATCCATCATATTTTACCGTAAATCATTACTTTTTTCTCTCCTCACCTTTCTCTCTCACTTTTTTCCTTTATTTTTTACATTCTCTCTCCTTACCTACCCCACATACTGATATTCTACCACAATTCTATCACATCCCACCACAATTCCACAACACCCCACCACACCATTCCACAAAATACCGCATAAAAGAACACGGCCTGAATTGCACTATACATTGGATCAAACAGTTGATAAAAATTCAGAATTGATTCATGGGAACTTGGAAGTGAGTCATTCCATTCACAAATTAAAACTGTAAATGAGTTATAGCTGGCATTACATTGCATTGCGGTGATGGAGCAGATCATTCTGCGTATTTTCCGATGGTGTGCACCGAATGACCCCCAACATAAAACCAATTAATTTCGTCTCATTTGTTCCACTTCTTGAGAATCACATCTTTGCAATTTTGCTGACAGGTCGGTAATTGTGTCAGCTTTAATTTTGTTGATTCTTTTATGTATCTATCAACAGATTCAAGACTATCATGGAATGTCTACTCAATTACTACTCCCTCCATTCCTTGTAATTGTCACTTTGGAGTTTTGGGAAGATTTTAAGAAAATTGTATTGATAATTGTATTGAAAATAGTATATAATTGTATTGGGAATTATAAAAGTAAGAAGTAAATTTGAAAAAATTGTCATTAATATTGCATTGGAATTGTAAAGTGACAGATATTGTGAAAAACAAAAAAATGACTAAAGTGACAAATATTGAGGAATGAAGGAGTACCTCTATTCTCGTTTAGTTGATTTTTTGACAATTTTTTTTAATTTCATATTATCTATTATTTTACTATTTCAATAATTGAAAATTTTACCATAGTTGAATCTATTTTCAACTATGGTAGTTGAAAATTTTATACCATTTATTTATCAAAAATAAATCATATTTGTTAAAAAGATTTATATCTTCTTAAACATGGTTAATTATTGTATCAAGTTACTTTGATCAACCTACATTGATTTTGAATTTTTATGGTAAAATTAATGGTATTTTCACTTTTCAACTACGATAGTTAAAAAAAGGTGTCAATTATGGTAGAGTTTCCTGAAAAATATTCAATTTTGTAAAAAATTATAACTTAACATATAGATTTACTTATTTTAACAAGTCCTATGGTGAATATATATATTAATTCTAATTTTTAATGGTAAAATTAAGGGTAGTTATACATTTCAACTACCATAGTTGAAAATATTTTCGACTATGGTAGAATCTCCAATCAATAATATATAAATTGCTACCTTTCTTTTTTTGAGGGGACTTTCTTATTTTGCATTAGCATCTATTGAATATAACCTCAAGTTTTGATTTTAATTAAGTATATATTTAATTAATTTTCTCATTATCCTATAGATTTTTGTGATATTTGTTTCCCTTCCCCTTCCAAAAGAAAGATAAAAAGAAATGGAGGGAGGTTTTTGTTTTTAGAGACCAAGTTTTACGTAAGTTTCATCATATGCCATAGGTGGGAGCCAAAAAAGTAAACATACCAAAGAGGTCATTGCTAGCTAGCAACCATTTTCATCTTCCATATTTTCCATCAAAGTTTAATTTTTGGTGGAAGCAAAATCTTTTTTACAGGTGCGAATTGTGAGGTTGATTGGTCATACTTGTCATAGACAGTTTGATATTTTCATACTCGGTCGACTAAGTTCACAGGTGATCTATGTTACCTGGACTCGGGGACACGGGTGTCCAACACGGACAAGGATCCAAGTGTCCGACATGGCATTCCTAAAAATTACGGACACGGTATCCAAGGGTCCGACACGGCACGGGAAACACAACCTCAAAGTTGCATAACATATTTAATTATATTAGAAGTGAAATATTAAACATTATTTTTTAAAAGTATCCTTAAATTGAACCTATGGATACTTTAGTTTAAATTGATTCGGCCGATATGAAGAATATATTCAGCCCAATTTTAAAAAACTGTCACTTTAATTTTAAAATAATCAAAATAAAAAAGTAGAAATGATCCAAAAAAAAACCCTAGGCCCAACTTTAATGTATGTGGTGTGGGCCTGTGGCTATTTCACGCCTCCCCATCCTACCACCCCCCCCCCCCCCGGCGTTTCTGGAGTAGCAAAAAATACAGTATCTACGCAACCTCTGCTCCCCCTCTCTTCTGCCTCAAACCGGCGACTTATGACCAGAGAAAACCCATCGGTGGGGTCACATCGTCCATTCGACCAAAAGCCCCCAACTACCACCCCGAATATGCACTAATTGGTTGTCCAATTCTTCGATCTAGGGTTTGTCGCTGATTAGGGTTTCGTTCTTGGTCGTGTCCCGCGATTCCGCCCAGGTCTGCCACGGTGTCGTGTCAGGATCCGTGTCGTGTCGTGTCGACCCTGGTACGACAGTCCTAATAACCGAGTCCTAGTAACGTAGCAGGTGATTACCACCGAAATAGAGGTCCAATAGATGTATTAAATTTACCAAGAAAGAAAAAATAAAAATAAAAAACCCCAAACATGTAAACATTCCACCTGAAATCTCACGCACACTGGGTATGAAAGGCTCGAATGTAACGATCTTACTTCTAAAATTTTCAATTTAAGGAGACTAGTTCTTATTAATCTAAGATTTAAAAATCACTTATGTATCACAAGAATAATGAGTGGCTATGTAACTGTTGTTTAAAGACATTTTAAAGTGGCTTACCCCACCATCAAATTAATATCTATTCTAAGGAGCTTTAGCATGTGTCCGCTATGCCAACAAAAGTAGAAGGGGGTTTAACTTACACTTTAATGTTGTGGAACAGTTAGCCCTATGGCTGTAACTAAACTGAGCTTAACTTCCGAGCAGCTCGTATTTGATCGATCAAAGCTAAATTCGAGCTCGGTTTAACCAAAGCTCGGCTCAGATGTCTACCTAACCAGGCCCAAACTCGAAGCAATTTATTATATGCTCTCGGAGCATGTGTTCCAGATTTTACAATTGTTCACTCGTACATATTAGATTATTCACTTTGATTATTATGATTGTTCACTCTGATTCATATAATTGTTCTCTCGCAAATATTTGGAGCATGCTCCGGGTGCATTTAATATACATTACAAACTCGATCCCAAGGGGCTCACCGGCTCGGCTCGTTACACCGCTAGTCAGCCCTAGTTCTCGTCCCTTTCTCATCACCCTCATTGTTTCAACTTGATATCCTTTATTCTTTGAAACCTCAAACCCTAGTAAATTCACACCTTTATCACCTTGAAGAGAGTTTAACACTACTGTTTTGGATATAGTCCCCAGTAAAACCCAGAGACAAAAATATGGATGAGTAATTATGAGTATTTGTGCTAAAATTAGAAATTTTAACTTGACCCATTGTAATAGGTTTCTAAATTTTAAGAACCTTACCTTAACCCGTAGTTCAGGTTTATGTTATCAAGGTATTTGCCAACTATAAAATTTATTTTTTTGGTGACTTTTTTTTTAAAAAAAAATCATTTTTCACTTAAGCATCAAATATACCATACTACCCACTTATCATGGTCACAATGCCACAGCCAACCCAAGTATCTGAATAATGTACACTAATAATTTTATTTATCAATTTATATTCAAATTAGGCTCCACATTTCAGACACATGTCAGTTAGACATTCGAAGTTTGGGCACATGAACCTGTCGGTCCCAAGTTTCAGTCTAGGAATCTTACCCTTTCTTACAAGTTCCTAAATTTTAGGAACCTTACCTTCACCCGTTGATCAATTCCAATCAAGTTTCACATTCCGATACGGAACCACTCACTCCTAATTATTGCCACATGCACAATGCATTTCATGCCTAGGCTCAGCTACAAATTTTATTAATTATGTAAACTGCAGCAACTCCCCAGAAGAACAAAAGGAGTAGAGGGAAATCAAAGTGCTATTGGATGAAATTGATCAGTACATGTATACACTCACAACTACCACTAAACTCGTACGCAAGAGGAAGAAAAAAAAAACCCATGGAGGCAAAGGCTACAAAATTGAGTCTAATCGAACTATTGTTCTTTTGTTTTCTTTCTAAGGGGAGTCCTCAAATTAAAAATGTGCCCCAGATGAGATTACTAAGAAAATCTTCTCCTCTTCTCAGGCAGATTTCAATTTGGCAGATGTTGAAGCGAGATAGGAGAGAGTCCGGTGACCAACAAACACCAAGAAGACTCCTAAGAATCCCAATACCTTCAGTGTTGTAAACAGATTCAACTGCAAAAATAGATCCACGGATAAGTATACATACAGAAACTGAACATGGTAAGAGTAGACTTGACAATTGGGTCATTTAGGTTGGGTTAGGTTAGTTCAGGTCAATAGGTGTCGGGTTTGAGTTGTCATTTTCTGGGCGGGTTGGTTTCAGTCGTTCTTTAATCGGATAAGCTTGTCTTGCAAAAAAACAACTTTGGCGAAAGATAAATTCCAATCACATTGGTCATTTGGGGCCAAGTTTGGCAGTTTCAGGTTTGGATTGGGTTCACCCTTAAGAAGAGATTTTGTAGTTGGCAAATACCTTGATAACTTTTAAAAATGATTTTCTTTCATTGAAATAAACATATGATAAGGAGGTTACTGTTTGTCAAAATACAACCAAACACAATTTTACCATTTTATAAGAAAGAGGGAGTACTTAAAATGTATAATGGCAACAAAGGGGCAAGGGCAAAGAAAGAGATTCAAACCTTCAACCAGAACAGCGCATATAGACCAAGTACTGCTGCAATCCCGACGTGGAAAAGTATTGCAAATGCAGCAGGAAGTCCTGCTCTAGGGAAGTTTTTAAAGTTCACACCAAGTCGAAGCAGCTGCCAACAAAGTATTGAAAGATGACCAGTATTAGTGCATGACATAAGACAATAACTAGTGGTAGGCAAAAATGGAGGAATGTTGTCTGTCAGTATTACCAGGCAAAGAAAGAAAGTTGACTTACCCCGAGCAAAAACCCTACAAGGGGAACAAAGGTCAGCCCCAAGAAAGCCAAAGACAACTCTTTAGGTGGACGCTTCTCGGGAGCCCTGAAAATGTGACTTATTTCTGCTTTAGGCCCAAATCTTGAGAGAGGGTCAACAGGCTGAACAGGTGGACGAGTTGCCTTTTCTGGTGCTTGAGGGAGATCTAGATCAATGTGGCCCAGGGACCGCAAGAATGAGTTCTCCTGAAAACGGATCAAAGTTAGAATCCTGCCAGCAATGCTGGAAGACAATAGTAGCTATCAGAATTAAGAGATCATGAGTACCATGACAGCGTCTCCCACGGTTAGTTGAATGTCGTATTTTCCAGAAAGGTAGTATAGCTTGTCCACTAGCCCGAGGAAATCCTACAGGAGACAATCATATTTATAATAAGGTAAGAAGCTAGTTTCAGGATGATTAAGATGAATGAGTAATACTGTGAAATATTTACACAACTTCTGACATTTGTGTAGCCATCAACCCATGCCACATACCAAATTCAAACTATAAAGAATAAATGAATCCACAGTTCCGTGTAATTCATAACAGCATTATCTAATGGACACAGAGGAGAGGAAAAAACGATCCAGCAAATAAATTTGTAACTTGTAAAAGCAACACAGTCCAGCAGGTTCCACATGGACGCACAAAATGAAGAAACAGAAACATACGCAGCACCATGTTACTAAGGTTCTTATCAAAATACCCGCATAAAATAAAATAACATATGGTTAAAATGAAACCATAAAACCAGCCATATTCATGTACATGTCTTTGCTAATAATGAAGAGTTATATTAGACAACAATAACACTTACCAATACCGATTCGAACTTCTTTCCAGAGTTACTGACCACAAAGACATGTTCAACCTTTGTTTCATGCCTCAGCTTGAGCAATGCCTGTTGCCAGGACCATTAGCAGAAGGTCTTAATACTTAAAGAGCAATCCAATAAATAGTAACTGGGAAATAAATAGTATGCAGAAACTTCGGACCTGCTGGGGTTTGAATGCTTTTCCAAGAGGGGAAGTCAACTGGAAGGAAAGCCTCATCTTTTGGAGATGATTTGCAGACAGAGAAAGGGAATTGTCTGTAGACAAATCTAACCTGTATTTTTCATTCCTTTTAGTATTGGTTGGTCCATAACACACAATATCAAATAAGCTATTTACTTTCATTCATGTATTGCACATTCATCAATACATTCAAAACCATAATAAAAAAAGATCTTCTACAAATCCCTGGGATCCGCAAGAAGTTTGACTAATTTACCAAAAAAATTAGTGTCCATCTAAGGTGAACATAGACCATTTATAGACCCACAAAACAACGCTCCTCTTGAAACAAAGGCATAACATCAAAAACATTCCACTTTACACGATTCTAAGTTTTTGGTAGTCAAGAGCAATACAACTCCTAACCACAAAATGCAATGTTTGCAAACATCTGGATTTCTGGATAATCAGATTTCAATGGTGGAAAAGGCAAATATGAGAGGGGGAAATTGACATTGAAGGGAAAATAGCAAGTGACATAGAACCACACTGAACTGCTAAAAGAGAAATCGGAATAAACTTCTTAGAATTCATAAATGTACTTACGATTTTTGAGATTCCACACTGCCGTCCCTGTCAAGCACAGAAACCTCAGCACTTTCGACATTAACTACTCCAGTGAAATAAATTTTCACTCGTGTTCGACCACCGGTTGCATAGGTGTTACTCTGACTTGGATCATTCAGAGCAACCTGCCATAACCGTGCCCAAAAATAATGAAGGAAAAAAATAAATAATGGTCAATAATTGTTTAATAATGCAACACATATGGATGACAAACCATGCAGAAGCATAAAAGAAAATGAGGGCTACCTTGAAAACAAACTCATAAATTCCAATATCTGCATCGCTGGGCAAAGCTTCCAATAAATGAAATCCACCATCTTCACTGAATTTGAGATCCTAGTACAAGAAGGAAGAGAAAATTAACCACCAAGTTAAACAATCAAGCTTCAACAGAAAATTGGCAACAAAGTATAGCAAACAAATAAAGTAACACGAGGCAACTCAGCATGGTACCTGGCTCTCGATCACAGGAGCATTTTTTGACTCCAAGTTGGTAGCTTGAATGATCTTCACTGACAGCGGAGGTGCACTAGAACCCAATACTGTGGTCACCTTCACCTGATGAATAAAATAGAGTTTAATACAATTTACCACAAGAGTAGGCTCAGTAGTTGGCACTCAGCACTGCTAAGAGAGGGTTTCCCCCCGGGGGGGGGGGGGGGGTTGTAAATCTCAAAACGGCAATTGTCATTCGTAGATTGAAAAAAAAAAACCACTATCTCGATGAAAGTACAGATGAAGCAACTATGAAATTATCATTAGGTTCTAGAAGGTACATATTGCATTGCAGGCTCCTTCTAATGTGGTTTCAACTAGTCGGTCCAAAGGGAAAGTAATTTGCTAATGCCTAACGCAAACAACAAATTTTTGAGATACAATATAGCAATTCCCCTCTAATCGTTAGAGTTGATCTCGATAAAAAGAAAATGGACTAGCAATATGCTACATATGTGACTACTTTATGAACATATTAACCGAAAACAAATTTGCATATCACAGCAACAATAACCTAAATGTGATGGAGACCGTAAAAACAACGTTTAAACAATGATAGCCACAAAGCTTTGATCAACAAAATGCATACCTTGAGCTGGTCATTCTTACTCAATGATAGCACAGTAGACGGAAGTGATAAGATCAATGGTATTGAAATCCTACACATATAAACCAGTTATGTTTAGATCAAGCTTGATCCACATCCTCAATATGAATCAGGTAAATAGCTATGGCAGCAAGTCTGTAAGTACCAGCAGAAAATCCTTCATCAAATCTATTAAAAATTAAGCCCATAATAACATAAGGGATATTTCGTTGGACATTTAAATATCCAACCAAGGTAATTCCAGAGGTTTAGTGTACACACTCAGGAATGGGGACTGAGGTTTTGGGTTGGCTAACAAGCAAGCTTGAGCCACTGCCACTCACCTTCCAGAAAATACTCCCTCCTTAATATCCTTGCTAATGAGTTGCAGGTCATCCCTCACAAAGGCAAAGTTAAAGTTAAACTTTATTGTACTTTAATGTTGTTATATTAATAATGTTGAACTTGCTTGATCTCTCACATCCTCCCAGGGGTGATGCAAATTTGATCCTAAGGCTCTCAAGGGGGAAAGCACACTATCTCTCACCTTTTTTTTTTTTTAATTCTGGAAGCAATCTCTAAAGTTAAAATTTAAAAAAATTTAAAAAATTAAAGAAATTAGAAAAAAAATATGAGGATCTCATCTTTGATGCAACACCTGAAATAACTACAGCAAGTCCTGATATGTTTCACAAGTCTCCTGAGCACCTACTCTTCAACAATTCCCCTAGTCCATAATCCATTTAAACTGACATAAATGATGGGTTCTCTCAAAAATAACGAAACCCACATGCCCTTTCTATATACAAAAAACAAGAGGATTGGTTCTGTACACGGTATTTGAATAAAAAAGCAATCTAATAAAACAATTGTGTAAGAAAAGCAGCAACTAGATACAGCTTGCAACCATACCTGTTGTTTTCCAGTAAAGCTAATGCATCAATCTGGTTAAAGAAATCATGTGGATTTCCTGGTATCCCAACACCAAGGAAAAAGTTTGCCAAACCCAAAATTTTATCCCCTGGAACCTGCAAATGTCATAAATTTTTGAAAAGATTACCATGGCATTTACATCCTCTAATATCACATAGAAAAGCAAAGATATGAAAGAAAAGACAGCAGATATTTCAACTTACATCTAACTTTTCAGAAGTTACATCAGCAAATGCCACAAGCCCTCTAACAACGGATGAAGTGGTTGAAAGAGGACCTTCATATTCTACTGTGTCAACAACTTTCTCATCGAAATACATGGAACCATCGTCTACAATAAGATAATGATGAATAAAATTACAATGGAGGAAGACAATACCCGAAAAAGCAACAAAAGAACTACAAAGTAGCCTATTACTTGACAACGTATTTGTGAACTTCTATGTGCTTGCAAATGACAAATCAGAAGGCAATTCACAAGTCTCGGTGGCATTCAATCCCTAATAGATATCCAACAAGTAAATCTTCATGAAATATGACTTATTCCTTGACAACTTAAAATTCATTTGTAACTTAGTATTCATGCTTTGAGAGGGGGTGGGGGGTGTCAATGATGTCATAATATGGTTCATCCCTCATGCGAATAGGTGAAGATTTTATAGCACCCACTTTACTAGTTGGAGAGGGACTCTAGAAATTCACTAACTTAAGCAAGTTAAATCCAAATCCAAATCCAAAATCTCAAAAGTCCCATTGCAAAGCAGGAGGGTTGCAGGGCAATGTAGGAGTCTTAGCCATGAGTTTATTTAAAAATAAAAGTAAAAATAAAAACCAAAGAGATTGGTTTCATTCTATTGACCCAAGATCTCAAAAATTCAAGAGGTTTAAATAGGCATTTTGCTGACCATTACAATGTAAGCTGAAAAAATAAATTATTTTTTAGCTATCCAGATTAGAGGCATTTCCTCTAGGCAAGCTCCGCAAGAAAATGTCCAACATTGTTCACTCACATTACATATGAACTAAACAAATTAAGGTCTCATAAATTTCCAAAGGCAAACCATAATTTAGATTTATTTACTACAGGAATGTAAAACCTCAATATAAGCATCTGAGAGCGCATGAAACCACTATAAAGGAAAGAGTCCCCCCGACGACCATGTAGCAGAGAGCTAGAGACCATAACAACAATTCGCTTTCCTTTTTACAACTCAATTTTATGTAACTAGGATGTCATGCAATAGTATGTTCCATAATCCCATAACAGTGAGCTCATGCTCCACAACAGCCTTTATGTAAAATTTGGGTCAGACAACAGTTCCCTTTGCTGAGAGCCCGTGAATTGGGAACGCACAATCTCATTTCTTCCAGCACATGCATAATTTACATTATGACATTTGCGAAAAGACAATTTGCAGAATACCAAAGAATGAACGGATTACAAGTTGCATAAGTATTTACACGTGTTCATTACAGGTAAGCTAAATAATCAATATTGAAGTCTGTTTTTCAGCTTCAGATTATAGTGGATAAGAGCAAAACATCAGACCGAATTGCCTTGACGTTATTGTTTGGTTTAGTTAGGTTTATGACAGTCAGAAATATGCTGAACAAGTGAACATCATCTATTACCCATGAATTAAAGGTCAAACTTTAACCAGTAGGTACATCACAGTTGCAATCCAGCTACAACAGAACAAAAATCCAGGAAAAATGCAATAAGCTATCATGTCTTAATTAAGGGATTCAGTGTCAACTGCTAGACAATCATCCACCTCAGTCCAGAAAAGGCCAATCATCTAACTAAATAATCCAGAATCTACACACCACAAGCCATTGATAAGAGTTTAGAAGAGAAGCCACATACCATATTTCTCAATGCTGTCAAACAGTTTCACAATATCATTCTTCAGCGTAACAATCTGCCAAATTTCAGATGAGCAAACAGGTTACATACCGGACACATGGATGCAATACTCCTACAATATGGTGAAAGGTACCTAACAAATAAAAGAGTGAGCATAATACAGCTTAAGGGTGAATTCAAGGACAACATTTATTTTCATCATTCTCCATCGAACAAATATACATATTATTCAGCAAAACTATGGAGCAGATACGATGAGGGATTACAACCTATGCAAATACGCAAAGAGAGTGAAAATACAGCCAAGGTACAAGCATATATGGATATACCCTATACTACAAGCTCCACAAATTGGCAGGTTAGAATTGTAGGATTCATTGAGCAGTGAGCAATTATAGGGCTATGCTGTATCCTGCATTGCTATTCAAAATATACTGGTTTCCAAACACTAGACATGTGAGTGGATCACATAACAAGACAATCAGCCACTTGGACACTTGTTCATGTCTAATACTTAAATCCACGCCAATATCAAACCCCTATGTCTAATTACGATTTGAAGAAAGAAAAACAGCAACATGAATTTGCATGTGCCCTCCACTGTTAGTATTAACCAAGCATATTCTATTCATATAAAAAGAGAGGTTCACAAATAATGCAATTTACCAATGATTGATCCACATCAGTTGATGCTAATGATATCACTCCGGCCAGAGTTTCCAATGCCATTCCTGCAGAGGGGATAGGCAATGAGTGTCAAGACATAGCCAGAAGTGACAATCAGAAAACTGACGACAAGAAGGTTTGATGTGAAAGGCAACGCTGTAAGCAGAATGCAAAATCTTTTACACACTCATCATCAGCTGATTATAGGACTCGCACAAGAGATATGAGACTGATAAAAAAAAGGAACATGGTAATTGATAAACTGTACAAGGCAATCATTACCAGCAGCATGAGTGCTAGACTCAGGCTTGTTAGAATTGTAGCGCCACCTGCCATCACTTTGTCCAAGAGCCTGGAAAAGATGCAACATAATCAGCTACAGCATCTGCATGAATAGCAATCCCAAGAAACAAAATGCATAATAAAACTTAGATCATGGAAGAAGGCCAAATGTCCCTGTGAAAACAAATGCACCTTGACAGAACGGAAAACTTTATCGGCGTTCTCAAGCTGGATATTCAAATCAGCAGCTTGATCCTGCATGAAAAAACATGTTAGATGAATGAGAACAGTCGCGATTACATTCAATAACAATGTGGAGAGGAATAAAACAACTAGATGCCATTGTGCATTATGTTTCCTAACATATCAATATAGGATATAGTAGGATTGAAGCCAAAGCATGACACTGGTGCCACAAATCCCTAGTAAAGTTGCAAAAGAAAAGCATAATGTTGAGCAGTTACCTTAACAAGCAGCAAGCCTCCAACTGAATAGTGGAAATCAAGCAATGAGCTTGCATCAGAGATTGCAGCTTGGAGTCTTGAGCTAACAGCCTTGAAACAAAGGTGGGCAAGAGGAAATGTTAATATACATTGATGGAAATACTAATCTTGTTTTTGCTAGTGAAAAGTTAAAGGGAACTATAAATAAGATAAAGTAAAATCAGTTCTAAACCATGACAAAACAATACCTTGAAACTTTCAGCATCAACACTGCATTTTAAAACCTGATTTGCTTTCAATGCAAAATTCAAATCCTTCAAATCAGCAGATGAAGACTTTAGGGTCTCCACTATTGATACACATGTTGAAGTACTTATATCGAGATCTTTTCCAATTCCAAGAATCTGAAAGGATCTTAGAGCTTCATAAGCTTCTTTAAAGCTGTTCAAATACAGAACATAAATGAATACACATTTCACAAGGAAGAAAAAATTGTATACATTACTACAGCAGAGAACTCTGAGCGAATGAGTAAAATTTTGAAAATTTTACAAAACATGTAACAACTATTCATATTACACATTATCAAAATCATCCAACTTTTCCAAGTTCTTCCACATTCTCCCAAGACTTTCCCAGCCAAAATTTACCAAAATTAGTCCAACCTCTCTTATCCTCTAAAAGAACACACTTTTAAAGACAAGTGGAGAAATCACAAGATTTCAAGAAAGGATAGAGCCGCCTTGGTCACCTTCATTTGACTACACTAGACCCTATCAATTAGCTTAAACTAAGATACATATAATCACAGACAGAAAACACCTTGAAAAAATCACTGACATTAGATCATTTGGTTTACATTCATAATTGTAAGACAAAAGCAGTAACAAATGCAGACAGTTTAAGCAATGCTAATACTTATTATGAATATAAAATCACGCACTATCTTCACTAACACCCACTCTCGCCCATACAATGATGGAAATAGTCGTAGGATTAATCAATTTCAGAGGTCTTCTTCGAAAACATTTCGTCGCATCATCATCAAAGCAAATAAATACCTACAGCTAATACAAATCCATTACTTGCTGTTGCCTTCCCAACTATACCCAGCTACATAGAACCGCATATATCATATCCACAGGTTGATGGATTGATAATAACTCACAAAAGTGTATTTGGTGATAGGTCCTCTATCACTTCTATTTGTTTTTCCAGCCTTACAAAGTAAATGAACGGCCAATTCCGCAACCCACCTCCACAATTTTTTCACACATTTACTTAAATCCAACAACAACAAAATCCAATCTTTAATCATTTCTCACATCAATGGCATCATGCCCAGATCACAACCTCCATAAAATCATAAATTTCTCCACAACCACATTTTTCACTCTTCCACACGCAATTGAATTAATCCAAAAGAAGCGACAACAAAAGACGCATCTACCATAACAATCCGACAAAACGACGAAACTCAAAAAAGGGTTTAGGTAGGGTTTATGATTTCGACCTCTTAAAGGATCCATCGACAGGCTTGAAGATCTCAAGCGCAGCAGATCGGTGCGAATCAGATACAGGGTGAAAGATCGCAGCTCGACAAACGGAGGCAGCAATCAGAAGGAGCGTCAAAAACCCTAGGGTTCGGGTCATTCCTGCAAAATGTAATCGAAAATGAGACATCCACACACACAATCAATGAGAAATTCGATCAGATTTGAAGAGATCTCGAAACAGAAAATCGATTTCGATGGAATTGGGGGGAAATGGGGAGAGATCGTACTGGCATTCACAGTGCAAATCCCCAACGCCACAATGACCCCTCTGAGCTGAGTGTGAGACCGAGAGAGATTGGAGAGAAGAGTGTGAGAATGGGAGACAATGGAGGTGGGTAAAATGGAGACTGACTCACCAAAGTGTGAAGACTTCTGGGTTGACCCGGGCTTATGGGCCGGGTTCACTACCTTAATGGGCCTTATTTGGATTAGGCAAGCTCAAGTGAAGAAGTTGTAGGCCAACCTAACCTAAGTGGAGGTACATATGTCAACCATAATTATGTTTTATTTCACAAAAGGGTTATTGATCATGAAGGATGGCCCAGAAGCTCAATGGATAGAAAAGGTTCTTTCGGATCATAAAATCCTAATTTGTATTAAAAAAATACAATATATATTACATACACGTGAAGCACGTGCTCCAAATATTTATAAGTGAACAATTATTGTAATAGGAGTAAACAATATAATAGATGTAGTGAACAATCTAATACATGTTGGTGAACAATCATACCATCCAGAGCACGTGCTCCGGGTGCACCTAATAAATTACAAAAAAAGGGGACACATATTGCTAAGTTGGCAAGTTGTTGCCCGAAAAAATGGGATCAGGTGGTGTTTTTTTGCAAGGAGGGAGAGGGACGAAGAAGAGGTCATATGTGTGGTGGGCAGAGTAGTGGCATCTATGGAACCACCTCTCCGTCCTCATCATCATCATCTTCTTCTTCTTCTTCTTCTTCTTCTTCTTCTTCAATTCCGTCATGCGGGATTTAGTATATGCATCCATGGTTCGTTATATATGTAATCCATGAATATCAATATGGTAATCCATGGTTTTTTTTTCTTCGTAATAGAGTACCTTTGATAAAGATATCAACAAATTAATAATATGTCATTGACAACATTGTTGAAACAGAATGTAATGGATAATTACATATAAAATCAATAAAGCAATAGTTCATAGTTGATGGTTCACGAAACACATGTAGTAAATATGTGTAACAAAAGATCAAAAGCTTAATTCATAGAATAAACACTCTAAAAGTCCTTAATACATGCTAATGAGATGTCTTTTGTGTTTAACCATGGCATGGTGTAAGAGGTGTTATGGTTCGTGTTTTGGAAGTGTTGTTGCTCTATAGGTTATTGACTATTTAGCACATTTCCTAAATAGTTCCCCCTCCCTCTCTTACCATAAACCTAAACCATGTTACAAACCTTAAAAAGTCTTAATGATTAGCACTTGTGCACATTGTCTATAGCGGCGAAAAAATTGGGAGTCTTGTCGAGCCTGTGGTGTTTTCATGCATTGGTTGAAGGTGTTGAGGGAATGCAAAACTCATTCAAAACACATGAGAGATAGTTTCCTCATGTCCTAACATGAGGTCCCAACAATCCCATCTAGTTCGCCAAGCATTTGATTGGAACTCGATTTGCACTTGGGTTGGGATAGATTGGTTGTATTGCTTATGGACTTTGTAATCTTGATTTGAGCTACAATTTTTGTTTCAATTTGATTCTCGGTCCTGGCAAGAAGACTTTTGTATACCCTTGCTTTGGTTGTCTAATGCGCCCCTTCACCTAAGGAAGGAGGCATCAATTTTCTTCCTCCCCGGTTTCTTTAATGTTTTATGATGATCTTGCTTATGGACAATTAAGGAGTAAGCATGAGGGGTTGTTAAAGTGTGATTTTACGGGCTTTTACCATTCTTTTCTAGGTTAATTTTCACTTATAAAGCTCTTTTAACTAAATTCTTAATGCAATTTTGTTTACTTTCTTCATTTATGACTAAAGTATGCAAATTTCCATTTATTTATGTAATCTCACTCATTATGACGAAAGACACGTGCTTTCGGGATATTAAGGAAGAGTGTGGGAAACAATAGAAAGTTCGCTAGTGAAGAAAGAAAGCCAAGTTAAGTCAGCACAAATTGTAACACAAGTTTTGCTGAAAAAGGAAGAGACAAAAAAAAAAAGCTTAGCACAGACTATGCCAATTCAAGCTCTAATCATGCTAATTACTGAAGCGTATAAGGATAGCACATGTTGTGCCAAACTCAACACTGTTTATGCCCATCTGCAGTTATAAATTTTTAAGTCGTTTAGATTAGAAAAAGAAAATTAGTTTCAATATCATGTTATTTTCTAGTTTTCATTCTAGGTTTTGGTGGAAAGGTTTTCTCTCTTCGCAGATTTTAGTATAAGACCGTCTCACGTAAACTTAGCATGAGACAGACTTCTTACAGAGTGACTTTTTTTATTTTACTAGGAGTAATAATTGATATTAGAATGACTTTTTAAAACGAATATTACTAATAATTTATCATGGCATGACTTTTATCAAAGTCATCGCAAATAATTTATTAATCACCCTTCTATTGATAAATTGTCAGTTAGTCACCATACAATCCTACATCTTACATTAAATTTATGATGAGACGGTTTTACATAAGAATTATTGCTCTCTCTAACTCCCTCTAAGGGTTTCTTCTTTCCAAAATAATTAGGTTGTATTATCTTTTATGCAAGGATTCATTTCCTTTGCTCTTAAATTCCAATTCAAGACTAAGTTTTTGATCTATCCTTCTCTATCTAGATTCATGATTTTATGTTTGTTTGTTGAATTAGTTTCACCTTTGAATTTCACTCTTGTGTTAATTATTTCATAGTTTTGGGTTGTGATTTAATTATTCGATGACTAATTGATTTAATTTATGCATAATCTGTCCATTTTTATACATGTAATTTGAGTTTTTTTTTCCTATATGTTCACCACGTGTTCGATGAAATGCTCGAGAGAGTTATTATCTGTGTTTCTTAAACTATGTTGAGAGGTGAAGTTAATTTGCTAGTGTGGGTATAGAGAATTGTTAAAGTATTGACATGGAAATACTAGAATCCTACCTAGGTCAAGAGTTGTTATTCTTATAGTTTAATTAGACTAACTCTATGAGAATAGATTATTAGAATCATTAAACTAGTCTTAGACCCTCGTGAGAGAGCTTTGGTGAGCTTTAATGGTACAATTGGTCACTTGGTTAGTAGTTGTACAGATTAATTAGTGTTTAAAAATTGATATCTATAACTGTAACACAACTCCCTACCGATAAACACCAAATTATGGACGAAAAATGAGAGATTGTTGTTTCCCAAGATCAAACTGGGGACCTTCATTATGTAAGATTGGTGTGATAACCACTACACCACAAAATTTATTAATTTAAATCTTCATGTATGTAAATACATATTATCCCTAACCTCCATATAAATATAATCTGAGCAATGCAATTATTATAAACATGAAAAACCAAAACCAATAATCTAACCCATGATGAGGTATAGAGGATTGGATAAAGTAGTCTTACCCTCAAAATTTGCAATTTAGAGAAATCGGTTTCAATTGACCAAAGATTTAGAAATCGTTCATTACCCATCAATCCATGGAAAAACAGAAACATAGGTTTAATGAGACATTTACTTTAGCCCATTACAATAGAAGTTGAAAAAGGTAAAATTTTCAACTGTCTAGATTATGGATGGAAAATGGGAAAGTAGAATGTTGTTGCCCAAGATCAAGCTAGGGGACCTTCAATGTGTAAGACTAACGTGACAACCACAACATCACAACAACCTTATTTCTTTGTTATAAATATCAGTTCTAATTTATTTTATCAGGTATATATCTGAAACCAAAATCAAAAGCAATGCTCTAAAATCTTGCCAAAACAAAGTTGGGAATGGCCGAATGTATCAGTCTTACCATTATATTTTGCAATTTAGAGAGATCGGTTCCTATTGATCCAGGATTTAGAAAATGTTTGCTCTTAATGCTCTATGAAAAAGAAGTAAATGAAGTTTAGAGAGACATTTTTTTTGTCCACAATAATATAAGTTGAAAGAAAATAATCTTTTTTAACAATCCAGATCAAGGACAAAAAATGAAAAGTGGAATGTTGTCGCCTAGGATCGAACTAGATACCTTCAGTGTGTAAACTGACGTGATAACCACTACACCACAACAACTTATTCCTTTGTTATAAATATTAGTTCTAATTTATTTTATCAGGTATATATCTGAAACCAAAATCAAAAGCAATACTCCAAAATCATTGCCAAAACAAACTGTGAAGGGGTTAGATGTAGTAGTCTTACCTTTATATTTTGCAATTTAGAGAGACTGGTTCCGATCGACCCAAGATTTAGAAAATGTTTGCTCTTAATACTCTATGAAAAAGAAGTAAATGAAGTTTAGCGGGACACTTTATTTTAGTCCACTACAATATAAGTTGAAAGAAAATAATATTTTTTAACAATCCAGATCAAGGACAAAAAATGAAAAGTGGAATATTGTTGCTCAAGATCAAACTAGGGACCTTCAGTGTGTAAGATTGACGTGATAACCACTACACCACAACAACTTATTCCTTTGTTATAAATATTAGTTCTAATTTATTTTATTAGGTATATATCTGAAACCGAAATCAAAAGCAATACTCCAAAATCTTTGCCAAAACAAACTGTGAAGGGGTTAGATGTAGTAGTCTTACTTTTATGTTTTGCAATTTAGAGAGACTGGTTCCGATTGACCTAAGATTTAGAAAAGGTTCGCTCTTAATACTCCATGAAAAAGAAGTAAATGAAATTTAGCGAGACACTTTATTTTAGTCCACTACAATATATATTGAAAGAAAATAATCTTTTTTAACTATTCAGATTAAGGACAAAAAATGGAAATTAGAATATTGTTGCCCATGATCGAATTGGGGACCTTCAATGTGTAAGACTGACGTGATAACCACTACACACACAACAACCTTATTTCTTTGTTATAAATACTAGTTCTTATTTATTTTATCAAGTATATATCTGAAACCAAAATCAAAGGCAATGCTCCAAAATCTTGTCAAAACAAACTAGGAAGGGGTCAGATGTAGCAGTCTTACCATTATATTTTGCAATTTAGCGAGATTGGTTCCTATTGACCCAGGATTTAGAAAATGTTTGCTCTTAATACTCCACGAAAAAGAAGTAAATGAAGTTTAGAGAGACACTTTTTTTTGTCCACAATAATGTAAGTTGAAAGAAAATAATCTTTTTTAACTATCCGGATTAAGGACAAAAAATGAAAAATGGAATGTTGTTGCCCAGGATCGAACTGGGGACCTTCAATGTGTAAGACTGACGTGTTAACCACTACACCACAACAACTTTATTTCTTTGTTATAAATATTATTTCTTATGTATTTTATCGAGTATATATCTGAAACCAAAATCAAAAACAATGCTCCAAAGTCCAAAATCTTGCCAAAACGAACTAAAGAAAGGCCCGATGTAGCAGTCTTACCTTTATATTTTGCAATTTAGAGAGACTGGTTCCGATTGATCCAAGATTTAGAAAGTGTTCGCTCTTATGAAAAACAAGTAAATGAAGTTTAGTGAAACACTTTATTTTAATCCACTTTATTTTATGGTTACCTAGGATCAAATTGAGGACCTTCAGGGTGTGAGATTGACGTGCTAACCACTACACCACAACAACCTTACTTATTTGATTCATCATATGTGTATGTATAAATCATCACTTATCTCATAAATTTAGTTTGAACAATGTATTTACCATACCAAAATCAAAACCAATACTCTAAATCGCACCGAGAATGAGGTATAGAAGGTTGGATAAAGTAGTCTTACCTTCAAAATTTGCAATTTAGAGAAGCCGGTTTTAATTGACCAGAGATTTAGAAATCGTTCATTACCTATTAATCCATAAAAAAACAGTAATGAAGGTTTAATGAGGCATTTACTTTAGCCCACTACAATAGAACTTGAAAAAAGGTAATATTTTCAACTATCTAGATTATGGATGGAAAATGGGACAGTAGAATTAGGGGTGAGCAAAATTTCCGGGACTCCCGGTCCCGATGAAATCCCCGTCCCGTAATTCCGATCCTGTTGGGAACGGGACCAGGAGTGGGATAAAAAACAAAGTCCCGGTTAATTACGAGACCGGGAGTGGGACTTAGTCTCAACTCCCGGTCCCAATCCCGGTCCCGACTCCTGGTCTTATATAATATATATATAAAAAAAAAAAACTTGTGCTTTGTAATTTTAATTTGTGTTCAATCTTGTATTAGTGTTGTTTCAAAAACTATGTTGGTCATTTATGTTATTTCCAACTGGTTTACTTGGGAGCTGGACTTGAACAGGTTATGTTTGCTTTTAATTTATTTATTTTTTATTGAAATTTGAATAGGTGCTAATGTACTATCACTGGCTCACTAGCCACTGCTGTCAACTGAGTGTGAAGTGTGAATCTTGTGAATTGTGATACACTTGTGTATATAATTGATGTATAATGGCTCTCAAATGAGCTTCTTACACACAAGTAATTATAATCAGCTCAAAACACACACATTACTAAGGGAACTTGCGACAAGAAAACCAAGTAATAAGGAATTAACAAGATCACACGGATAGAACAGGAGACTTAGTTTGATATAAATTCACCACAAACTAACTCTCAAGGGCTCCTTGGTCTGTTCTTAGTTACAGATACACCTTCTAAGGTAAGAACCAAGTCCTACTAACACCTGCTTGGATGCCACTTCAAGTTACAGTAATAGAAAGGACGAGAGTTTAAACAAACAGTCACCAAAGTAAAGCTTTCAAAGGGAAATATTTTGATTCAATGTTGTATCCATTCGGTACATTACATAGGTATTTATAAGATAAACAACCAGTAATGCTCCTAGGTACAACGACTACTACTCTAATTACATAGTAATTAACCTAATAATGCTGCATAATAACTCTAGACTCATTACAATGACAATAACTCAGCCGTTACAAATGATGAATATAATGCAGCGGTTACAAACTTGACATTCAAGGTTAATTTGCTGACCTCTTTTGCATGATGTCACTTGCTTAGCTCTTGCTGCACGTCATTCTTGATCATTACCTTGGGCTTTTACCATGTCATTGGGCTTAGATAGCAAAAACAAACCTAAAAGACCCAAATATGAAAGATAGAATCAACCGGCTAGACTTAGAAACTCCATATCGCAGGGGCTCATTTCTTGGACTTGTAAAAGACTCAAACAAACTCCAAATGCTTCAAACTAAGTATGCTTGGAAAGCTTATTGAACATATTACAAAAGTCTCCAAGGACAAAAGTGGAGGAGAAGTCTAAATTTTGAGATATTGACACAAATAGAATAGGTATCAGTCTGTATGAATGAAATCCAAACTATTTGTGTTCTTCTTGGTGTCAAGGTTGGGCTAAGTAACGTCCCTGTACCCATTTAGCCTCAATGCACCCTCCATGAACCTTGGGTCCCCAAATGTGAGACCAAGGCAAGGCGAATCTCCATCAATAATGATGATGATGACGATGAACTGGTTATGATGTTGGATGCTGCAGTTGTGTGATTTTTTTTTAAAAAAATTTTATGGGTTGGTTCTTTAAGGAAATGAACAAAAAATAATTGCAAAAGAAATTCGGGACTAGAAACTCCCGGCTTATTTCCTGGTCCCGGTGGGACCGGAAGTCGGAGCAAAAGCTTGCTCCCGGTTGTCCGGGAGTGGGAGCAAAAACTTGTTCCCAGTCGCGACCGGGACCGGGACCGGGAGTTGTAAAAATGACCGAGATCCGGGTCTCAGTCACCCCTAAGTAGAATGTTATTGCCCAGGATCAAGCTGGAGACCTTCAGTGTGTAAGACTAACGTGATAACCACTACATCACAACAACCTTATTTCTATGTTATAAATATTTATTCTAATTTATTTAATCAGGTATATATCTGAAACCAAAATCCAAAGCAATGATCCAAAATCTTGCCAAAACAAAGCGGGGAAGGGCCGCATGTATCAGTTTTACCCTTATATTTTGCAATTTAGAGAGACTGGTTTCGATTGACCCAAGATTTAGAAAATATTCGCTCTTAATACTCCATGAAAAAGAAGTAAATGAAGTTTAGCAAGACACTTTATTTTAGTCCACTACAATATAAGTTGAAAGAAAATAATCTTTTGTAACTATCCATATTAAGGACAAAAAATGAAAGTGGAATGTTGTTGCCCAGGATCGAACTGGGGACCTTCAGTGTGTGAGACTGATGTGATAACCACTACACCACAACAACCTTATTTATTTTATCAAGTATATATCTGAAACCAAAATCAAAAGCAATGCTTCAAAATCTTGCCAAAACAAACTCGAAAGGGGTCAGATGTAGCATCTTACCATTATGTTTTGCAATTTAGAGAGATTGGTTCTGATTGACCCAAGATTTAGAAAATGTTCATTCTTAATACTCCACGAAAAGAATTTTTTTTTTAAACACAAGGTAATACAACAAACACTAGGAAACCCTTCTCTCAAGGGATCTTCCAAGCGCATCCTCTCTAACAGATAGGGTTAAGTCTCTATGAAAACTATAATAAAAAAACATAAGATGAATCAATACAAAGCCTAAATTTAGCCAACCAATCAACCACACCATTTCCTTCACGAAGAATATGATGCACCTCCACCACCTCACACAGCGTCATAAAAGCATGAATGTCTTGAACTACTTTAGCAATCTCCCAAGGAACTTTGAACACACCTTTCACTGCATTAATGAGGACTAGATTATCCCCCTCCAAAATAAGACGTCGAGCTCCACTCGAAACTGCATCCCGGATCGCATTATGCATAGCCACCGCTTCCGCACCCAGAACTGACGAGGTCCCCAAGTTAAAAGACGCCACCCTAACTACCATATCTTGGTCATTTCTAACGATGTAACCACCTCCAGCTTTATTCGCACTCCTGGCCCCATCAAAATTTATTTTAAGCATGCCCCCAGGAGGCGAAGACCACGAGACCCATCTTGAACTTGTCCCGGTCGGAGAGGACGAGGCCTCTAACCCATTCAAAGAATCAGTCAAACGTTCCCTTATTCTCCATTCAGCAGAAGCACGTTTTGCTCGAAGTAATGTACTACCAGGGGGTGTGAATTTTTGGCTAAAGACCGCCAAATTCCTTGTTTTCCAGATACTCCACAACAAGGCTACGACTATATCAAGAGCAGTTCTAACTGAGTGCCTCTTACATTTGTTGATAAAATCTTCAATCCTATCATTATTTACCGGAGTAATTGGCACCCAAGCATGTTGCTTTGCTAGTTGCCAGACTTTCACACTTTTTTTTTTAATCCACTACAATATAAGTTGAAAGAAAATTATCTTTTTTAACTATCCGGATTAAGGACAAAAAAATGAAAAATGGAATGTTGTTGCCCAAGATTGAACTGGGGACCTTCAGTGTGTAAGACTGACGTGATAACCACTACACCACAACAACTTTATTTATTTTTTATAAATATTATTTCTTATGTTTTTTTATCAAGTATATATCTGAAACCAAAATCAAAAGCAATGCTCCAAAATCCAACATCTTGCCAAAACGAACTGGAGAAGGGCCAAATGTAGCAATCTTACCCTTATATTTTTACAATTTTGATAGACTAGTTCCGATTGACCCAGGATTTAGAAAATATTCGCTTTTATGAAAAAGAAGTATATGAAGTTTAGTGAAAAAATTTATTTTAATCCACTTTATTTTATTGTTACATAGGATCAAACAGGGGACCTTCGTTGTGTGAGAGTGACATGATAACCATTACACCACAACACCCTTACTTATTTGACTCATCATATGTGTATGTATAAATCATCACTGATCATCTCATAAATATAGTTTGAACAATGTATTTACCGTATTAAAACCAAAACCAATACTCTAAATCGCACCCAAAACGAGGTATAGAAGGTTGGATATAATAGTCTTACCCTTTAATATTTACAATTTAGATCGACTGATTCCAATTGACCCAAGATTTAAAAATCGATCGAATACCTACTACTCTATGGAAAAGAAGTAAAAAAAGGTTTAACGAGATATTTTACTTTAGTCCATTACAATATCCTTTAACATTAAAAAACCTAGATACCACTTTACTGTTCAAATAGCATTGGTACTGTTCAAATACCATTTCAGTAAATTCATCCAACTTGGGGGCTTATTCCATGTCTTACCTTCATTGTAGCAGGCGTCCTCAGGCTAAAATGAGCAGTCCCCTTTACCTTCTTTTTGGGTTTTCGGTCTCATTTCCCTGTCCTGTCCTGTACTCCTCTCTTCTTCTTCTTCTACTACTCTATGATATGATTTAACCCAGTCCGTGAGCAAATTTTGGTGGGTTTTTGTTCAATTTTGTGGGTGAATTCAAGTTTGGTTGAAGTCGCCGATCCTGTCGTTGGTATCCACCACACACCAGCCTCCCAGACGGCACCCACCTCCAACAAGTTTATCTTAAGGTATTTTAATAGTGTTTGAGTCGAGTCTGTTTTCTGTTTGAAATTGTCTAATTGGAGTTGAGATATGATGAAGATATATGTATAGATTTCATATTGTTGTATGAAAATTTAGGGTTTTGTGTGTTGATGTTGATTTAGGGTTAAATTTATGGTTGAATTGATTTAGGGTTAGTTATAAGAAATTTGAATTTGGGTGGAATTGGATGTAATTTATGAATATTTAGGGTTAATTATTTTGATATTTCATGTTTAATTATACTTTATATTATGACTAAAACAAGAAAAATTTAGGGTTAGTTTTCTATGGTTTGTCTTTGTGACGGAAGCATCCTCCAAGGTCTAAATGTTCAATATTAAACTATTTTGTGTTAAGTTCAAGCAACATCCATTGAAATAGTTTGATCTTGACTCTTGTAGCTAACTTGTATTTTTTTTCCCCTGTTCATGGTTTAGATACATGAGCTGAATTTATATCTTTTGAAGTTGATACCTCTACCACTTCTAAACCATATTGTTTTGAAGTTAAGGCATGTTGGAAGTTTGACATTTCTATCAGATTCAAACAGCAATTGATTGTATCAATTATGTTGTGTAGGTAGTACAATAAGCCTTTTTTATTTATTTTTGGTTAATATAGTAAAGACCATTCTTAGAAACCTGATCAATTTTCATAACAATTTGAGTAGCATTTTAATCCAGACACTCTAAAATATGCTCTTATCTCTGTGTTAAAACTCCTCATGATTGTCCTCTTATGTGAATATGCAATCTGCGCTAACTTAGAATCCCTTCCTGTGACCAAATACTTTGATGATAGTGTATTTTCTGGTTCTACATGCAAACAATGTCAGGTTGAAGTAATGGTCATTGCCATGGGCGTGATTCTTTTTTTTTTGTGAAGGTGGCCCACTCTGTTCAGCCCACCAATCAAGTGAGGTACTTCGAGAAGGTAAGAAAATGTCGTGATCGTGAGGTTGATATGTTTTGTGATGTATTTAGTCGAGCTTTGTACTGTGGTCCTGTTTGTTTACGTACATGTTATGCTTCGTTTATGTACATCTTATTAGGGATGTCAAAAAACTGTTTGGCCCAAATACCCGGTTCAATAATTCAGACATAATATTTTCCATTTTTCTATTGATCGACTCTGATATTGGCCCAAATTTAGGTTTGTCCGAATTGCGTGACCTGAGAAATACACGAAAAACCTGGATATCGTTCATCAACTTTTCGTCCGATGTCCAATTTTCCCATACCTGAAATGGCCCAAACCCGATTTTTTGACAGCCCTGCATCTTGTGCTTTATTTGTGTATCTAAAATCTATCTTGGTTTTGTGATAGGTCTTGACTGCAATTGAGAATTTCTGTATATGCTCTATCATTGTTGGAATGGTGGTGGAAATAATAGTGATGCACCCAATACAACACAGGCCATGTCTGAATATTTGCAGGTACGTTTTCCGGTCAGATAATTTCGTGATTACGAAAAGGGTATGCGAAAAAAATATATCTTATGTGAGTTGTTTGTTCCCTTTACATACTAGAGGCAAGTTCAAACTCTGAGTGGTGGTCAAGAGCAGAGAGTTGCAATTGCTAGGGCATTAGCTGAGGCATGCCAAGTACTGCTGTTGGATGAGCTCACAACATATATGGATGAAAATGATCAGGTATTATTTATTTGCTTAGCAAATTACTTTTTGTGAGAAAAGAGGTTGCGTAAAATTCATCGTTGAATGAAAAGTTAAGTTTTAGTAACTTTTGGTAAATAAAGGTTAGTTTTGGTAAGTATTGTGAAAAGTGATACCTTTGACATTTGGATTGTGTTTTTTTCCATTTTCTGGGTCTTGTGTTAGGATTCTCAGGACGTAGTTAGCAGACAAACAATAATAAGGGCGAAAAATAAATAAAGATTCAACACAAGGAATTAACGTGGAAAAACCCAAACCGGGAAAAAACCACGAACGATGCACTATCAGAGGATTACAACAGTGTTTCAGAGATTCCCAGACCTCCACAATCTCTCACAACCTCCCTAGAGTTACAACCTGAGAACTCAACACTCACAGATGAGCCTCACACAACTCCCTCAGGAACACAGAGATTACAGGTCAATCTCTTGTGGTATAAGATGAAACACTCTCAATTGCTGTACAAATAAACCTAGCACCTAGGCTCTATTTATAGTACAAGGCTGACACAATTTTAGGATTGATAGAGTCCCTACAAAGAAAGGAATTACAAAAAGAAGTGGAACAAATCAACAACTGATTCCCACTCAAACTTTTCTACCTTGCTCCCGAGGGATGAGACCAACCCAAAATTGGTCTCCACATTCAACCCAACAATCTCCCAATTGGAGACCAATTGTAAACGCAGCCTTCGTCGATTATCATCAATCACCACTTCAACAACTTCTCGAATCCTTTAGTGCATCCATCTCGATCTTGTTCAGCAAAGAACAACAGAAGTCCCAGTTGACCTCCCATCAACTCCTCTTTTAGCAACAGGCTCCCACTTGAACTGATCACGCCCCTGCAACTTCGACATACGCATCATCGTCAACAACTTAGGGGAATTTTGGATTGGAATTTTACCTCGTGTTGAACTTGTCGAATTCCCATGCAGGTTAGATGCGTTCCTCGGCTGATCATCCGTTCCCGTAGCCTCGACCTGAAACCTCCTCGTTTCTGGTTCCCTTCTCTCATCAGAGAAGCTAACATGCCTTTGACGAGCATGAACTGGCATGTTAGAGTTATCAATGACAGAATATAGCTTCCCCTCTTTCCTGCCATTTGCAATTATCAGAGATCCTTTCGTTACCCTCCAATGACCATCTTCAAATCTCGTCGTGAACCCCTCCTCATCCAGTTGACTCACAGATACAAGGTTCTTGGTCAGACCCGGGACATACCGAACATTCTTCAACCTCCAAGTTCCACCCTTAGAAGTTTTAATGTTCACATCACCTCTTCCTAGCACCTTTAGGTTGTGACCGTTTGCAAGCCTAACCCTGCCAAACCTCCCACTCACAAAATTGCTAAAGGCCTCCTTGCTAGACGAAGAGTGAAACGAAGCACCCGAATCTATCACCCAACCCCCTTCTAACTTGTCAACACAAACAGTTAGGGCATCACCAAAATCCTCAACAGAATATACAGAGTCCTGGTCATTATGGCTGCTCTTCTTAGGTTTGGGACAATCCCTACGAAAATGACCTCTATCACCACAGTTCCAACACAACACTTGCTCCATGTTTCGACCTCTAGATTTTGATCGACCCTGACCTGAACTCCCACTATTCCTCCTACCCCTGACAGTCAAAGCATCCCCCGAAGACTCAGACACATCGGAATCTTTCTTGCGAATACTTTCATTCAGGACCAAGTCTCTAATTTCCCCAAACTTCAGTTTCTCATCCTTCTTAGTTGAAGAAGTAACAGAAGTCACGAAATTTTCCCAAGACTTAGGTAGCGTAGCCAATAGTATATTAGCATTCATCTCATCGTCGAATTTAAATCCCACAGAGGTTAACTTTGATAGTATTATATTCAACTCATTCATACTATCATGCATATCACCAGACTCTTGCATCTTAAATTCAAACAAACGACGTAACACATATACCTTGTTCACCGCCGAAGGTTTCTCATATGTGTTTTGCAAGGCCTCGAGCAGGTCTTTTGTCGTTTTCTGATCTTTGACGTTGAAAGCCATGTTCCGAGCTAGCGTCAGCCTAACTGTGCTGAATGCCTGACCATCAAGCTCTTCCCAATCCTTCTGTTCCATCTCTTTTGGCTTATCACCCATCGCAAGATGCAACCTTTGCTGGCGGAGCACATCCTCAACGCGCATCCTCCACCATGCGTAGTCTTTCCCATCGAATTCTGGAATCTTCACAATAGCGCCCGCCATTGCTTCTCAGTCTGCAGATCAACCACGCTCCAACCAAGGCTCTGATACCACTTGTTAGGATTCTCAGGACGTAGTTAGCAGATAAACAATAATAAGGGCGAAAAATAAATAAAGATTCAACACAAGGAATTAACGTGGAAAAACCCAAACCGGGAAAAAAACCACGAACGATGCACTATCAGAGGATTACAACAGTGTTTCAGAGATTCCCAGACCTCCACAATCTCTCACAACCTCCCTAGAGTTACAACCTGAGAACTCAACACTCACAGTTGAGCCTCTCACAACTCCCTCAGGAACACAGAGATTACAGGTCAATCTCTTGTGGTATAAGATGAAACACTCTCAATTGCTGTACAAATAAACCTAGCACCTAGGCTCTATTTATAGTACAAGGCTGACACAATTTTAGGATTAATAGAGTCCCTACAGCAAAGGAATTACAAAAAAAGAAGTGGAACAAATCAACAATCTGATTCCCACTCAAACTCTTCTACCTTGCTCCCCAAGGGATAGAGACCAACCCAAAATTGGTCTCCACATTCAACCCAACATCTTGTGTTCTAAATGAACGGCTATGTGTTGGTTGATGGTTTTTCTAAATCATTTTTTATGAGTTAGAAATCTGCGCTTCTAATTAGTTTGGTTTCTTAAGTTTGCTGAATCAATCTTTGTGGGTTAGAAGATTAGTGACTTATTGGCTTGGCATTACTTATTGTTTAATTATCGATGAATAGTTCATATAGGTAGGAAATCTTTTAGTTTCTACTTAAATTGGAAAAATTAAAGCCATTGTGTTCAGGTTGCAAGGCAACTTTTCAATGTGATGTACGATATCTTTGCCTAATTGAAGAGTATTGATTGATTACTCAAAATTGGATATCATCTCCTTGATAATTTGTTGGTGCTTCTCATTAGAGGAGGAATACCTATTGCCATGCCAACGGTGCTTCCTGTTACCATGGCTATCTGTTCCCATCACTAATTTGAGTAGGTTGGTAACAAGATACGGAAATTCAAATGTTTTGATCGAGTTTTTGTCTCAGATTGTTGGGCACATTGAGTTGTGAATCCTGTGATTGCCTGGGTGCAATTACCAAGAGAATGACAGTGTCGAGGAAATGGCTGGGATGGATGTGCTTTACTGCGATAAAAACGGAACTCTAATGTTAGTCATTAAAAAAATTGACCGTTGACAAGAACCTGATTGAGGTTGGTTTTGATATGCTTTTCACTTGCACTTGGCAATTGGGTCCTTCTGGTCAGGTTTGGGTTGGGTCAATTTGCACGGGTCATTTTCAGGCAGCTTTACTTTTAGTTCGATAAGTTTGTCTTGGCAAAAAGATAAATTCGGGTCAAGTTGAGCCATTTCAAGTTTTTTTTTTTTTTTTTTTTTTTTTTTGCATTTTCGAGTCTGGGTCGACTCAGTTTTTGAGGTCTGTTTCCATTAATGGATACCTTGGTAGATACATGATGCAAACTGTGCTGATCCTTGTATGTATGCATAGGTTTTTGCCAAAGGAATAGGTGCATACATTGTAATCTGGATGGCAGCCTGAGCTTCTCAAATGGAAAACCAGGATGCAATGAATGCAATGAATGCAACTATAGTTGGTCATGAACTGATCCAAAAGAGGTAAAAAAAGAAAAATTCCAACTTGTATCGTTACTTCTTTGTATTTTGGTAAAAACATGTATCTTTGATAGTGTTGGTTAGCTTGCTCATCTTGCTATTTTTCCCAAAATCCTAAGCTTGTGCAGGGATTCAAGAAGTTCACTTCCTGTTAACCCAAATGATAAATGAATAGCTCTAACATACATCGACTGTGAGGGGAAAATGCACAGAGTGAGTAAAGGGCATCAGAGCAGGTAATAATATCAAGCACTCACTGCTCCTCTTTCTAAATCTACAATAATTCTTAGTTGTTGTATTACCATTGCGTTGTTGAGTTCATTATGCTAAAGAAGACTTTCCGTAGAGTTTTGATGAAACCTCTAATTGATGTATATGATTAAAGAGGTGAATTTTTGTACTTAGTTTAAGCAGAAGACTAATGATTGAGAATGGTGCCCTATAATGAAGATCTAAGCAGTTGAATTTAAGGGTGTTTTTCACCTTGTCATTTTTCCTCTTTTATTTTTTTTTTTAAAAATAAGGTTCATGATGAGAGATTAATTAAGGTGGTCAAATGGAAAAATAGACATAAATACTGGGTATAGAATGAATATGGTATGAAAATGATTAGGTCATAGTGAACTGAATCTTTATATCTCTAAGTTTGATAACAATCACTTACTTAAAGCTAAGATCATTTTTTGTCAGATTTTTAGATTTTTTAATTTATTCATATTTTTGAAAAATATTTTATATTCTTTTTTCTAGATTTTTGGGGAAAAAGATTATATTTTTCTAAAATTTTGAAAAACTATACATGAAATGAAGATGTAAAAAATAACAATAACAAAAAGGCATAAATTTTCAAGTCTTATTTGACCCAGTTTGTAGAAAAATATACCCAAAATGAAGATGTTGTAAAAAAAAATACACATTTAAAATTTACCAATATTTGACACAATTTGTGTATATGTGTTGATGAAATCATTAGTTGATTTTGTGAGTATTCAATGGACTTCTGAATGATTTTGTTATAAATTTTTTTGTATATTTTTTCACAACATCTTCATTTTGTGTTACTTTTTTTTTTTACAAGGCGGATCAAATAACACTTGGTAAAGTTTATGTTTATGTTATTGTTATTTTTCACATCTTCATTTTGTGTATAGTTTTCAAAAAATTTTGAAAATGATAATTTTTTCCCCAAAAATCTAGAAAATTATAATTTCTTTTTCAAAAATATGGAAAAAGGCACTATTTTATTGGTGATAGCTTCACGGGTTCCTTTAAATTATTGATTGATTTTGGCTCAACTTTAGGTTCTATTTGGATTTTGGAAATTTGGGAATAGGGAACAAATAAGTATTGGTGTATTTGGTGGGTATTCTAGCATCACTTGACATGAGTATTAGTTAAATATCTCCAAGGTTTGATAATGAGCTTTACTTCTACCAATAATGTTAAAAACTCTTCCGTTGTATGCATATAAGAGTCTCCAATTGTACCTTTATTTTCAGTAAGGAAAAACTTATGTTCTACCCAAAGTTGTAGGAAATGAGTACTACATAGTAATGGCGAATATAGATCTAAATCAGAGGTGTCCAACACATTTTTTTGCTCATTTGGAAACATATTATCTGTACTTTTTAACTCAAATTATACTAAATTTAATAATTTTTTTGGGGTTCAGGGTGGCCATGGCCACCCCACCCATACATGTATATCTGCCCATGCTATATAGTAGTAGTAATTGGATTATGACTGAAATCTTGGTATTGCTTCTTCTTTTGTTTATGGCCACCCCTACAGTTTCATGCAATATTTATATTTTCTTAATTACTTAACATAAGTTGTAAGGAACTCCAATTAATGATCTGTTGCACTGTTTATTGGATTTCAACTTTGCATGTAGAGGCTACTTCAAAAGGGTATTTGAAGGAGAGAGATTGTTGTTTGAAATGGTTTGATGGAAATGTGACTTTGGGAAATGCTGTTGGGGCAACAACTTCTCTATTTTTCTACCACCTGGATTATGCATGTACTCTGTTGCCACTAATGCAATAGGGATGCCCTATGACTTATAAACAGCAGTTTGCTGTGTCAACTGATGGGGTTCATGGATGTACCAAGGATTTGGTGTATCCATTGTTGGGATCACTCTATACCGTGATTTGTGTTGGGTGTGAAGACCAAACTGAGGAACGAAGAAGGAAGAAAACGCAGGCTGCGTTACCTTGATGGGCTTCGTCCAAAGGCCCATATGTGTGTTATATTTTTTGAGCGGCAAGTTTTTAAGGGTTTTCAGTTATTGTTAACCTAGTTCCTCTTATGTTTCTCTAGTATATATAGGGGTTCAGGTTCTCCCTATTTTGTATCCCTGAGATCAAGTGAGATAGAGAAAAACACAACCTTGTATTGTAATCCTCATATTACTAGTGCATCGATTCCGTGGTTTTTTTCCCGCTTTGGGTTTTTTCCACGTTAAAATCCTGGTGTCAAATTTCTTATTTCTTTTCCGCTATTATTTCCTATTGTTTGTGTTTTGCTTGAGTACTCTTCGATCCCAACAACTGGTATCAGAGCTTTCAGGGTTTGTGAAAGAGAACTCGCTTTCAAACAATGGTAGGAGATAAGTATGAAATAGAGAAATTTGATGGATCTGACTTCATCTACTGGAAGTTGCAGATTGAGGATCTTCTGTATGCGAAGTCGCTGCATGTTCCGCTGTTGGATAAGCCAGATAAGATGGAGCAGGTTGAATACGATCTGCTGGATCGACAGGCGATGTCCCTAATCAGGATGTCATTGGCTCGAAACGTCATGTTTAACGTTATGGAGAAAAAGACAACGAAGGAATTGCTGAAGGCACTGGAGAATATGTATGAGAAGCCTAGTGCAGCAAATCAGGTATATTTGTTCACTAAATTAACCAGTTGTAAGATGGCTGAAGGTGGGGATGTGGCTAATCATATTAATGAGATTACTAAAATTCTATCGCAACTTGCTTCAGTAAAGATGGCTTTTCCTGAGAACGTTAGGGCTTGCGTATTATTATCTTCTGTGCCTGAGTCTTGGAGAACCCTTGTAACTGCTTTTAGTGGTGCTAAGGATACTGACGAGATGAAATTTGATGATGTCAAGTCTGTATTGCTTAATGAGGGTCTTCGCAGGAAGAATTCCGGCGAGGAATCTTCGGGAATTGCGTTAAGTGTCAGGGGTAGGAAGACTAATAAGAATTCTGGTAATTCCAGGGGACGGTCGAAGTCTAGGGGTAAAAGTAGGCCTAGGGACATGAGCAATGTTGTGTGTTATGGTTGTGGGGATAAAGGTCACTTTAAGAGGGATTGCCTTAGACCTGGGAAGGGGAAGGGTAATGATGACCGGGACTCTGTCAACTCTGCGGAAGATCTTTGTGAAGCCTTGGTCTTGAGTGTGTCTAGCCCTGAAGAGTCTTGGATAATTGATACTGGCGCATCCTTTCATGTTTCTTCAAACAGAGAGTTATTTCACAATTTCAAGAGTGGGAATTTTGGCAAGGTGTATCTTGCCAATGACAAGTGTTGTGAGATAACAGGTACAGGAGATGTGACGATTAAGACTGCTAATGGTAGTCTTTGGAAGTTGGAGGATGTGAGGTATATTCCTGGAATTAGGAGGAATTTAATTTCAGTGAATCAACTCGATGAAATGGGTTACACTGTAGGCTTCGGGAAAGGGATGTGGAAGATCATGAAGGGTGCTATGGTAATGGCGAAGGGATTGAGATCCGGTACGTTGTACTCTACCGAGGAAAGCACTAACATGATTTCTTATGCTTCTTGTTCTAGTTTATGGCTTTGCAGGAATGAGAAGAGGGTCAGTTTTGCCAAAACTGACAGGGAAACTGAGGAGGTATGGAGTGACTCAGGTGACAAGAAGCCAGTGGGAGCTGTGGCGGTCAAGGTTTCTGGTAGGCTGGGTGTGCCTAGGGAGGAAACGGAGGAACCACAGGAAGCTCCACAGGTTGCAGATCAGGTTGCTGAAGAACTTGAACCACATGAGCTAGGTGAAAGCTCCAGCGCACCATCTACTGTGAGGAGATCCAGGAGGGCTACCAGAGATGCTGGGGAGCCAAAGACCTACAGGAAGGCTGTGCAGGCGGAGGCTCGGTTCAAGTGGGAGCACGCGATGGTTGATGAGATCGCGTCACTTGAGGGAACCTGGAAGCCGGTGAGATTGTCTGCGGGGAAGAAGGCCGGGAAGAAGTGGGTCTACAGGATCAAGGGTAAGTCAGTGGATGTTGGGAAATTGAGGCCCGGAGCGGTCTCAGGAAGCCTCTCGGACTGATGAAGGGGCCGGTCGATGCACTAGGAGAACTTGTGGTAAAAGTTGAGGATGGTTGAGGTTTGGTCTCCAAGTGGGAGATTGTTGGGTGTGAAGACCAAACTGAGGAACGAAGAAGGAAGAAAACGCAGGCTGCGTTACCTTGACGGGCTTCGTCCAAAGGCCCATATGTGTGTTATATTTTTTGAGCGGCAAGTTTTTTAGGGTTTTCAGTTATTGTTAACCTAGTTCCTCTTATGTTTCTCTAGTATATATAGGGGTTCAGGTTCTCCCTATTTTGTATCCTTGAGATCAAGTGAGATAGAGAGAAACACAACCTTGTATTGTAATCCTCATATTACTAGTGCATCGATTCCGTGGTTTTTTTCCCGCTTTGGGTTTTTTCCACGTTAAAATCCTGGTGTCAAATTTCTTATTTCTTTTCCGCTATTATTTCCTATTGTTTGTGTTTTGCTTGAGTACTCTTCGATCCCAACAATTTGTACTTTGGCATATACAACACTATGAAACCTTTTGTTCGGGTTGTGCCCCTTGAGGAAAATTTTCTTTCATTTAGTCCTTGTTCAGGTTATATGCTTTTGGATCTTGTCCGATGCTTGTATTTTATCAATGAACCTTAAACATGTTCCTTCATTCCTTGTTTTTATTTTTGGAATATTGTAGGGAAATTTCTTTGCTAGCATTCTCGTAGGTTGGCGACTTCATGATCATTATTTTTAGGGTATGTGCTTTCCATTTGATTTCTAGATGAGACAGATGATGCTAACATTTGGATAACCCTTGAAGTATTGTAGTGCAATTCATGCATTTCTTGAAATAACCCATTAGTAAGGTTTTCCTTCTCTTTTCCAAGGTGTTGCTGCAAACATCCTTTTGTGTGTGGTAGGAGCAGGAGTGTTGACATGTTATGATGTGTTGCACCGCATTGGTTATAGACATAGCTATATGCGCCAACCTACCATAAAGCTAGGAGGGAAACGTATATGACAATGTGCGAAGTTCTGCTACTTTGTTACTTCATATTCATGCTTGTGGACCAACAATTCCTCAAGAAGGGATGTAATAAATGGTGGGCAATAAAGATACAAGCAGAAACTGTGGGAGTTTTGACCTCTGAGATTGTTTCTCATTCATGCCTTTGCTGAAAGGGATATCTCTAACTATATTATATGTACATTTTGCTAATTTAATCAAATTAATTTGCATTAGTTAGCAAGACTCATTTATAATTAGCAATTCGATGATTATATTTGACTAGGATGCTTTTAGTATAGGTTGTACCTTATTTGAGGGTTCATGTGCTGCAGAACCAAACGACCAACATGGTCCATAAAAGTCATTCTATAATTGACTATAGAGGTGAGGCAAAAAAAGTCATTGCAATTCCAAAAGATGCTATGTTCATAATGTTGTTAATATATTGAATTGTATCATTTCTACCATTTATTTCTTTTACATATATATTTGTTGTCTCAGTTGAGTCTATCAGGTTTTTGTGGACTTAACTTTTTTGATCAAACAAAAGCAAAATCATAAAAATGAGATCTCTTGCACGTTTCCCTGGGATTGGGAACTATCAATGTTGATGAATCTCAATGCCTTGCTTTTAAAACTTTGAAAGAAATCCATTCGAAGGCCATTGCTAAATTGAATGTAGGACTGCTTTCTCTCTTTTATTACCTTTCCTTTATAATGTTGTATTGCTTACTATATTCACGCGCGTGTTTATGACTAGTAAGTTGAAAAAAAATAATCTTTTCAACTATTCATATTATGAATGGAAATTGTTACCTAGGATTGAATTGGGGACCTTCAGTGTGTATGACTAACGTGATATCCACTACACCTTATGCAATTTATAAAGTGTCTATTATAACAAGTGTATATCTGAATCAAAATCAAAAGCAATATTTCGAAATCTTGTCAAAACGAGGTGAGGAAGGATCAGATATAACAATCTTACCTCTATGTTTTGCAATTCAGAAAGAATGCTTTCAATTCACCCGAAGTTTAATGACCAAGGATCGGATATAGCAATCGCTGGGGATGCTTAGGAAAATAAGTAAAGGAAGTTTAATGAGGAATTTCTCTTTAGTCCATCATTACATAAGTTGAAAAAATATTTTCAACTATCCAGATTAAGCACGAAAAGTGGGAAATAGAATGTTGTTGCTTAGGATCAAACTAGGACCTTTAGTGTGTAAGACTAATGTGACAACTGACAATCACTATACCATAACAACCTACTTATTTATTATAATTTTAGTTATCTATTATTTTGGCAAAAGACAATGAACTTTTATTCCCAAGCATATGCAATGAGGGCAACAGAAAATTTACAACCTACAATCAAATCGAGACTTTCCAATGTAGAAAGAAAGAACTATACAAGAATCATATCTATATAAGAATTGTATTTACTAGACTTTTGGAGCTAAGTACAACATTTCGGTCAACCATATGTCTAATTCTTTAGACAATGAAATCAACATTTCATTTTAGGCACCTAAACGAGCCATGTCTCTCGCTTCCCATAAGTTATACACATAAGCAGTAGAACAAGTTGCCAAAAGACATCTCATCATTTTGGGTTTTCTGACTTTTTCCAACAAGTAACCCGACATTTTCCAACAAGTAACCCAATCCACAATAGAGTCAAAATCGTGCCTTATCATCATCCACGATCTGATATTTTACCTTACAATTCCAGCAAGACAACATTGCACCAAAACAAGGTCCGCGATTACATCAAAATAACCACAAAAATTAAACAGATCATTAACTTGAATACCATGACACATAAGTCGCGCTATATTGGGTAACTTACCCAAAAGACAAGCCAAAGTAATGAAACACTGCTTTGGCACACTAGCTAAATTCCATATGAAACGATGCCAGGAGACCTAAAGTGAATTCTATTGCAACCAAGTATAACATTGCTTTACCAAGAAATTGGAATCATTCCAATCCATATACAACAACACATTGTAATCTATCCTTCACAAGACATAGTTTTTTTCCCAGTACCAGTTAGAGTTCAGTGGTGGAATACAAGCTCACTAATCATCCCTTTTTATGTATCTGGTATGGATCCATTTCCCCTAGAGCGTTTCTTTATGCATCGTAACAACCAAGATTGATTTCGCTACGCAAGCTTGATTCTAATCAAGTGGATTTCACAAACCCACACTACTAAATTTTAGTGGTTTACACATCTGCTCCCAACTAATTGAGGGGGAAGTTTAGAGTAACTTTCACCCAAACAAATAAAATTTCTACATATCTTGACAATCATATCAATAACACCATTGGGAAGAACAAAAATTTAAGGCTAATATCCATAATCAAAACCAATACTCCAAATCCCGATAAATGAGGTGTGGAGGAGCCATATGTAGCAGTCTTACCTCTAAATTTTGCAAAAAGAGACACTAGTTCCAATTGACCCAAGATTTAACAATCGTTCTCTACCTCCTATTTCATGGAAAAAAGTAGAGAGCTTTAATAAGACACTAAATCCTGATGTGCCAAAATTTCGTTCATTAAGGAAGTTCTAACCAATCGTCGTTGATTCTCACCACCAAAACCTGCCTCGGCGATGACTCAGAAGCCGCAGTTACCATCAGCAAGAACCTCCGTCCAGCCAACGATATAAGGTAGAATGAAATCTGTCACATCGTCAATGTATGGAAACAGATATGTACACATTCGTGGAACCTCTGCACGCAAAATAAATCTATGAAAAAATCAGTATAAAATAAATACGTATTGGATTAATTACGATAAATACAGAAAAGTATACCTTTTGGATCCGTCACGACGGATGAAGAGCTTGATCCCTTTCTCATTGAGTTCGTGGTTGACCTACTGCCCCGACTCCTACTGCAACCGTACTCAAACGCATTGGGTTACATCAAGTGGACTTCCCAGTGCTGGGCCTGCATCTTTGTAGGGGGTTGGTTTATGGATCAGGCTCCTAGTGGATGACTTGAAATAAGTGTCATATCCCGACAGGATCGCTTTTCTTCACCTTCTGCACTAGTGACTCAAAGAAATTCATGTCCGGGGATGACTGGTCGTCAACTTTATTTGGTATGTCATCACCGCCAACGACTTCGAGTTGCCGCCATAACTTGTCAATGGTGGTCGCATGCAATTCCTCTCCCCTGTCAAGTATGTTGTATAGAGACCACGCACAAGGAAGATTGTGCGATTTCCAAATCCAGTGATCATACCTGGACTTTGTACCTATGCTCATGTCCACCATATGACTGTACTCCGATCCTTGTTGAGGAGGTCCATCGCGTGATGAGACACACGCCCGTGAAGATGTTTGAACCGTCGTGATTTTCTCAAGAGTTTGTCTGTGCTTCTTGACTGCTCAAGCGCTCTCCTTATCACAGACTGTTGGTTCTCGAGATGTTGATGAACCTTCAAAAACACCCGATCGAAGGAGCCTTTACCATTACCAAGATAATATTTGAGCAACAATTCAACAAATGCTAGCTCTCAACTCTAGAAGTCGCGGTGTTCTCCAGGTGAGGGACTTCATTGGTGAAAGCATAAACAAGGAGGATTGTGCATTTTCCAAATCTAGTGACCACACCTGGACTCTGTGCCTATGCTCATGGCCACCATACGATTGTACTCCTTGTTGACGAGGTCCATCGTATGATGAAACACATGCCCGTGAAGATGTCTGAACAGTCCCGATTTTCCTCAAGAGTTTGTGCGTGCTTCTTGACTACTCAAGTGCCCTCCTTATTTTAGACTGCTGGTTCTCGAGATGTTGATGAACCTTCAAGAACACCCGATCGAAGGAGCCTCTACCGCTACCAAGATAATATTTGAGTAACAAATGCTGGCTCTCAACTTTGGAAGTCGTGGTGTTCCCCAGGTGAGGGACTTCGTCGGTGAAAGCACAAAAAACTTTTCCATGTACTTCATCCAGGTAGTAGTCAGATATTCCACAATGCGTCATTTCGGCCAATCCATGCCTGTTGGAGTGTTGTCCAGTTCTGTAACGCCCAAGCCCCTCCCGGGCCGCGGACATTACTGATAACTGCTTCAAGGATTGTTGACTGGCCTCACAAATCACCACGAGCATTTCCAGCGTGCTTCATTCTCGCTCACACGCTGCTCGGGAAAACTTCCCAGGAGGTCACCTATCCCGAGACTACTCCCAGCCAAACACGCTTAACTGAGGAGTTCCCAACAGATGAGCTACCTTAAAAGAAGGTACACATTGGTAATATAAGTAGTTATTTCAATCCTCTTAAACCACACTTTATCCATATATCCGGGGTGTTACAAGTTCAAATGGAACTTATCAAGTGTCTTGGCATAGGCGATGCGGTTCCACCAGTGTTGTCTGAAGTAGATACCACACCAAATCTTCTTCCCTCCTGTAAGGACATTCACTCTATTCTCCACATCATTCCCAATATGCTAGACGCATAAAAGGTGAGGAACACCTGAAAATATCGGTCGATCGCACCAGACAAAATCTCGGTCGATCGCACCGGACAACCCTTCCTTCCAATCCCTAATGAATACACTTAGACTCACCCCGCGGCCCAACAAGTTCAGCAATCTTTTCAAGAGGCACTCACATGAGTCCATCTTCTCGTCCCTAGCTTATAAACGTGTATGTAGAAAGGAAGTTGTTGTTTGTAGGAGTTACCCTGACTACCTCACACAAGGCTACTCCACCTCTCTCGTCTTGTACGTATTGTCAATGAGAATAACATGCAAATACGTACATAACAACTTCCACGAGTATAGGTGGCACAAAAACAACTGCCGCGGCCGTAGATTGCCCTCTTCGTTATAGTTGGTAAATGACATATCCCCGCGTTGGTTCGCCAAGTGGAGACAGTGTTGCACGTATGTCTTGTTGTTCATGTCATCACTCCGCATTTTTTACCTTTCGTTGGAAATCTGCCTCCCTATTGACATTACAATCCAGGAAATTCTACTTGAGTTGAGTGATGTGTATCATAGCAGGAGTACATTCGGTGTTTGTCTTTTCCTGGACATGGTCTTTCATATCGGATGTCAAAGGATGACCACGCCGGTGCCCCTCCTCATAGAAGATGAACTGATGGTTGTGCTTCCCCCTTTCTCCCTCACACACACAGACGCGCCACAATTCTCCCGTCCGAGTTCACGCTACAATGACAATTTTGCATTGGCAGGATGTATCTCGACGAGCGGCTAAATCCAAATCATCCTATTCCCTCGGTACGTACTGTACCTCCAACATTTCATATAAACATTTCAGATTCACTTGTATTTATCTTTTCTCTTATCTTTTCTCTTATTGGTAGCTTGTACAAATAGAAATCTAATTTCCCGAACTATTTCGTCCGCCCTTTCATGAACAACATCAAGTGAATTAAACGATTCATTGGTAGCAAAATACGATGAATAATCGACATCATCGTCGCCAAATTCCTCTAACGAAACCAGCAAAAATAATATCAAATGAGTCGAACACTACTAATAAAAACGTTAACAATATTATAATAATAAATTAATAATAAAAATAACAACAATAATACTTTCTAACAATAAAAACATCAATGAATATAATAAACAACATAAATAACTAGGTTTAGAAAAAAACATAAATAAATCATATATATATATATATATATATATATATATATATATATATATGGGATGAGGGTGGAATTTGTGTGATTTTAAATGGGTAATTTTGGTATTTTAAATTCATCCAAATAATATTTGTTTTAAAAAAATTCACAACAAAATAACTCATGCTTACACTGAACCCATAATCATTACAATATTTACACACATAACTCAAAAAGAATAAATTCAACAGTCATAAAACTTATGCTTCATGTTTATATTTAACGTCCCATCCATATTTAATTTTCAATTTATTCATATACTTTAAATAAAAAATTGTGATCAACAATCATAACCCTATACTCACCGTTTATGCTGATGTTCAATTACATGCTTATTATTTAGTCCATAGTCATCATAGTAATTACTCATAAATAAAATATAAAATACAAAAGTCAAAGGCCATAAAACCTATATTACCTCCAGTCCAAAATTAGTTGTCCTTTTACCTAATTTCTTTGTCCTAAAATATTTGTTTTATTTATAATTTCAACAACTGTAATTCCTTTTATACCCCTAATTAATAAATTTATTTATCACTTTTTTACAATTTTAACAACTATTACTTTCAATTAAAGTAGGGATAATTTGAGTAAATTACAAATTTTTTACCTCAATTCCTAATATACATTTTACTCAAATTAGGTAAATGGACAAATAAAATGAGATGGAGGTAGTACATGGTAACCGTTTAAGCACTAAATATATAGAAGTACTTGACAATTCATTCAACGACCATAATAATTACTCATTATTGACAATTACAATTATTATTTTATATCTTCAATCCTCTCAAAATGGCTACTCATATAATAATTACTTTATCTATAATGTGTCAATCCTCTCAATATCTTGATCTTATTTGAATGATCAATTTTTAGCGCCTGCTTTTGACTACTAATCAAAATGGTTACTCACATAATATGGCTCACAACATTCAAATACATAATTGTTTTTAATTAATCATACAATTTTTAAAAAATTCAAAAAGTGCCTATAAAAGTCTTGGTGAGGTTGTGTATCTAACATCCATTTTTCAGTATAATTAGTGATAGTGATTACGATAATTCTAAAACGTATCAACCATTCTAACAATCAAATGTCTTACTCATTTCTACATCAACTTACACCTGAAAATGATGATTGGAAAATCAAGGTAAGAGTCTTAAGATTATGGAATTCTTACAATGTGAAGGATGATACATTTTTAAGTAAAGATAAAGAAATTGTGTCGCGCCAAGGGGGGTGGTGGTGGGCTTCGGTCGATTACTTTTGTGTTTTTTCATCGAATTTTAGAAAATCAAATTAAACAAATTAACTAACTTCTTCTCCATCCGATGACCTACTATCTTGCATTCTGTTTCTAACTTGAACTTCAATTATCGTAAATAATTTAGTAGGAGAATTTGAGAGAATGTGATGAGAGAATGACAGAGAGGAGAGATAGTGAGTTCAATATGAGTAGGACCAAAACTATCGGGCTGTCGGGGGTATTATAACAATTCCCCTATATCTATTCTGCATTGGTAAGATTTTGTCAAATACGAAAAATAGTGGGTGTAATATAGCCATTTTGCCAAATTTAAATTAGTGCATAATATTTTTTTATTTTTATTATTTAATTTAAATTTTAACATTGATTATTTAAATATGATTTTTTTAACATTTAGCTATATTTGTTTTGTTTGACTCAAAAGAATAAGAGGTCCAACATTAATTCGTAGCTTGAATTCCGATATAGATTATTTGTCTATGTTGAATTTGACACTGACCCAAATAATTATATTTTACAAGTTTTAATCATCTTTCCATCTCTATACATCGTAATATATAATTAGTTTTTAGGGCTGTCAAATGTTTGTTGAATTCGGATGACAAATTGGCCCCGTTTTTTTATATGGCTGGTTGCGGTGCGTTGTGAAGGAAATGTGATGGATTGTGGTGGGTTGGGAAAAGTTGTGGTGAATTGTGCTTGGTTGCAGAAAGTTATGGTGGGTTGTGGTAAAATATGGAAAATTTAACTTTTAATAAAAAGATAAATCAAATTAGAAAAAGTAGATTGTGGTGGGTTATGGTGGATTGTGGTGGAATATGGAAAGTTAAGGTGCGGTGTGGCACCGCACCCTGCCAGCTGCATAAAAGAACGAGGCCTAATTTGATCAGAAAATTGGGTGTGACCACACAATTTTTATCTGAATCTTGACATTGATTTTCATATTGAAAATTTATTTTGATTAAACTTGTTTTGAAGGGTCCTTATTGTTTGTTATCATTTGAATTCAATCTTTCACAATATTTTTGTTATTGCTATTGCTTGAACTTGATTTTCACCCCAAATTAAACTTGTTCAAATTGTGCGATCCAAAATAAACTCTGACGTACTGTATATTTAACTTCAATTTTCGATATGTTTTTCATTCCATCCGCAATCAAAATAATATAAAACCGGATTTGTCATTCGTGTCCATAAAAAATCAAACCTGCATTTGTTACTCCTAAATTATTTAATTTCCCTTTCGCTTTTTGTTATAAAACTTATTTCTTGTTTTTTCTATAGTTCACAATTTATAATAGGCTGAAAATTTTCACCAAAGTAGGTGTAAAATTCTACATAATACAATAGTCAAATAACGCAAGAAAAAACAGCAAAACCACTAAAAAGCAAAGTCAAAATAAAACCAATCATCGAAACGAAGCATTTAAATAAAAGTCTACGAGGCATCTATCTTAGCATAAATAAATCATCCATATCCATTATTCAACTCTTTTTAAGAATACCTCTTCTTTTCTTTACGTATTCTTCTTGTAAAATACTTCAGTGTTGTCTCATGTTCACTAACAATCCTCAAGCTTAAATCATTATTCATCTCTATAATTTTGCATATGTTCAAATCCAAACTATCATACAAACTTTCATTAACAAACATCAACCTACCATATATCTTTCCATAGGAATGCCCTAGAGTTATTTACCACCTCCATGGGTCACCTTTGTTGATGACTTGACTTGATCCTTCATATTTTTTTTAAAATTTTTTACATAGATAATAGTTCAACCCATCGGGGCCCTATCTTAGAGGTACAACCCAATATGCTGGTAGTGAACGGGGTACGTGGGATGCAGATGACCCAAAGACGGGCCCACTTCAACCCTCATCACCTTCCGAAATGGTAAGAGAGAGATATCGTCCTTAGAATTCGAATTATGAACACTTGGGGGAGAAGGTGGACTTCTTGCCACTCAAACAAGATGCGATTGATTTTTTATGCTTCATATTGCTTGATCTCACGCTATTCACATTTCTACATTACCTTTACTTCCATTTTTTATTACCCATATTAAATTTTTAAAAATTCACAAAATTAATGGAAAAGGTCAGTGCTCCAATCATTTAAAAAAAGTCACCAACCACTAGGGGGAAAAACACAGTAGGCTAGGAAGAAGGGCAATATGGTCCTTCCACGTCACCTGAGCAGCTTTCTTGTCTGTGTTTCTTTCTCATTAGTCATTCCTCCTCCAGCAACCTCACAAGTCAGCAGCCGCTTTCCTTTTTCTTTCTCTTTCTTCATTTCTCCAACTTCTCACGCACTCGGATTCTATCTCTCTTTTTTCCCCATTCGTCCCATGCTCTGTATATTCCTTCTCATTATTCATTCTACTTAACAAATAATTTATGCTTCTTCTACTCTACTACATAGATGTCTGCATTTACCAATCATTTCAGCTCCTTCAAGTTCTACTCTTTCATTGGGAGACATCCCAATTCAACTCCAATTAACAATAACTTGTTGTAATTTGCACTGTTTCCTGAGCTTTAATTTGTCTCAAACACCCCAGGTATGAGTATGAGTGTCCCATTTTCTTCTCCTTCTCTTTCTTATCTTTTCCTTTTTTACCTTCTTTTGTTTCTTTTGTAGTTTGTTTTAAACGGTCCCAATTGTTCGTTTCCGTTAATTCTGCTTTTGGGATTGTTTTCAGCCGGATTGGGTCTACTTTCCCAATTCTGTAACTTGTTCTGACCCCCTTCCGTTTCTCTTCAGATTTCTGTCAGCTCTTCAATGGGGGTACGCAGAAAACACTCCACCTAAATCCCCTTGAATTTTGCGACGTTTTTTGCTGTGTTGTTGGCTAAAAGGGGTTTGAATTTCCTGCCCAGATGACCGGCGAGGAGAGAGAAAACGATGACGCAGAAAGAGACGCCATGGGAGCTGAAAATGAAGCAAAAGGTGAACTGGGTAGCAAAGAAAAAATGAGGGAAGCAAACCCACATACAGATTTTCACATCTCCATGCTTGGAACATTGAACCCCACCAACCCTTTAAGAATCTTCAAATTCAAAGACGGCTCTAGAGTCCCTGTACCAACCCCAACTCGGGCCCCTCCTCCTCCTGGTCATCGTCCTCCTCCTCTTCCTGTTCATCATCATCCTCGTCCTCCTCCTCCTGGTCATCATCCTCCTCCTCCTCCTGTTCATCATCATCAACAACCTCCTCCTGCTCAACCCCCTCCTGGGTCTCAACCTCGATTCACTCCCACTACAACCCCAACTCCTCAGGTAATTACTCCTCTTCACAATCTTTTGGTTTGTTAATTGGAAAATTGGATATTTGGATTGTAATAATTTGAACTGTAGGAGTTGAGACAATGGTAAGTCGAACCTTAGCAATGTGTCATGCTAAGTTGGTCTAAACTGAGAGTGACAATGTCAGGCCGAACTTTAAAAATGTATGATAGTAAGCTTACTATTAGACCTTGAATTTCAGTGTGTCACCACCAAGTCGGTTGAAATTGAAAGATATTTTGGACTACTGCAATCCAGTATAATGCCGTTCCGAATACTACAATCAAATATATTATAGTTTGGACTAACACAATCTAATAAATTGAAATTTAAGATTGCTAAAATATAGGTGCCATGTAGGGTGGTGGTATACTGAAATCCAAGGGTTCAATAGTTCAGTATACTGTAGTTTCGAGCTACCATTGTCCCAGCATCTATAATTCGTCTTACTACAATCCAATTTTCCTTGTAAATTTTATGCCAATTGATTCTGACTTGTGCTCTATTTTGTGTGTTCTTTTGGGTGTTTTTTTGGGTGGTGTTATACTACTGGGTACTAGATGCCATCAGTTGTCTCATTGAACTCGAGAGGATATACCAATAAAATCTCTCTGTTTCTGTTCACACTGCATATGGTTGCAGCCATTGGGTTGGTTGGTTTTCTGGTTTACAAGGCAATCGCAGGATTTGTACAAGGAGGGGCGTTCAAACGGAGGGAAGAAGATCTCTTGAAGCATTACTTGCCACAAGTCGAGGCTTCTTCCTTGTTGAGCATAATTCTGGCATTTTCATGGCAGAAAGCTGTCAGGGTTTGGCCGATGTTCACGGTTCATTTCATATTATGGAGCAGTTTTGTCATGTCATTGGCAGCCGGCATTCTCCTAATTTGTTTCCAAAGGCCAGCCACGGATGGATGCGGAGTTGCCCTCATCGTGTTTGCGATTGGGAACGGTCTATACTCCTGTTGGGTCACCCAGCGGACGAAATTTTGCACCAAAGTTTTAATGAAATCTCTCGAACCCGTTACAAAATTCCCCGACTTGAACCATCCTACTTACTACATGTTGTGGGCTGGGTTCTTGTGGATGTCCTTGTGGATTGTGGCTGTGATTGGAGCTTTGAATTTTTATCTTCCTCCAGTCTTCATAATTGCGCTTGTTCTAAGCTTGGCTTGGACTACTGAGGTTATGCGAAACGTGGCTAATTTGACTGTGAGCAGAGTGATTGCTCTATACTACCTTAGAGGAATGCAATCTAGTACCAAGTTCTGTTTCCAAAGAGCACTCACTAGGAACCTTGGAAGTGCATGCCTCGGTTCGCTCTTTGTTCCTGCCATTGAGGCCTTGCGAATTCTTGCTCGGGGTCTGAATCTGCTCGAGGGAGAAGACGAATTCATGTTCTCTTGTGCTCATTGCTGCTTGAAGATCATGGAGTGGATCTTCCGACAGGGCAATGGTTGGGCTTATGTTCAGGTATGCATCCATTTCCTTTGATCACATTCAAAAAGGCAACTATAGTAGTTGTGATAGTACTAAATTTCATGGATCTTGTCATCAAATGGCCTTGTAGATTGCTGCATATGGGAAAAACTTCGTCAAGGCATCGCAGGATACTTGGAAGCTGTTCGAAAAGCAAGAAATGGAACCGATTGTAGATTCTGATATAACGAGCGCAGTATGTTTCCTGTCCGGTGTATGCAGTGGCTCCATCTGTGTCATAATGGTGGCGGCTTGGACCCATTCGGTCCATCCGGGTTTCACTGCCACCATTTCTCTCCTCGCTTTCTTTGTTGGTTACCTCATGGTTAGTATTCCTTAACCTTTCAAATAATATAATCAACACTTAGCTTTTATAGGTATATTATACTTACATTACATACTATTTTGCTGTTGCTTGGTTGTTAGTACCTGTTTTCAATCATGTTTGCTGGTCATGTGACAACTTGGGCTCACCCAAGCAATTATTGAACAAAACAACCAGCAAATCATGGAAAATGTATCATGTATGTACATTCATTTAATTCTTATGTCTTGATTATTAACAACATGATTGTTCCAGACAAGGATCGCCATGGCACTACCTCACGCGTGCGTGGGCTGTTATTTTGTATGCTACGCGGAGAACCCAGAAAACAGATTGTTCGACAAGACAATCGCAGACCGACTAAACTTGATCAAATCTGGCCGTGACACTGTCGCTCCTACTCCAAGAGTCCCTCGCCGGTTCACAAGATAGATCAGTCGGTCCATCCGCGATTAAATCATCCCATTTTTTGATTTGTAGATTGTACAGTAGGTAGCGCTAGGAGCTAGGTTAATAAAGCTCATGAGCACGACTCGATCTACCATTCATCATGCCTTCAAAATGGGTTGAGCAGTTTATAACTCCAGTTCATGAGAAGGCATCAATTGAATCTGATGTTGTTATGTTTAATAATTATTAGGGTCTTTTGTATTTTGAAAATTTGTACTATTTAGTGGTTTTAGTTGGTTCAAGATGTAGATGAAACTACTGTGATATTTCTAGCTGATCTTGTTCTTGTTCTCGTCTACCCTTTTCATTTTTTTGGGCCCGACACATGCTGTAGTATACGGTATACCCAATTGGGTATATTGTCGGAAAGGACGATTGTCATCAATAAAATAACATAAGGCAGTACGTTATATTGTCATATTGGTGTCTTCTTTCGTCCTTATTGCTTTTATTTTTTAGCGTCTCAATTCCTAAAGATTTTGAAAGGCAGTACGTTATAGATTCTACCATAATTGAATTTATTTTCAACTATGGTAGTTGAAATGTATAGTTGTCCTTAATTTTGTCATTAAAAATTAAAATAAATATATATATTCACCATATGACTTGTTACTATAAGTAGATCTATATGTTAAGTTATAATTTTTTACAAAATTGAATATTTTAAAGGAAATTCTATCATAAGTTGACTTTTTTTCAACTATCGTAGTTGAAAAGTGAAAAGATCATTAATTTTACCATAAAAATTCAAAATCAATTTAGGTTGATCAAAGTAACTTGATACAATAATTAACCATGTTTAGGAGAATATAAATCTTTTTAAAAAATATGATTTATTTTTAATAAATGAATGGTATAAAATTTTCAACTACCATAGTATATATATGGAAATTGGATTCTAATAATCCCTAATTTTGCAAATTGGATGGCAATAATCCCTACTTTCAATTTGTATTCTGGTGGTCCAAAAAAACAGAAAATTGTATTCTAGTGGGACATAATTGAGAGTATACCCTAAATATCATAGATTTTGTGTTGCATTTGATTCAAAACTTTGTATAACACTTTACCGTGATTTTTAATGAATTTATAGCACTTCTCCTAATTTTTTTCAATTTTTTTTTCAATTTTTTAATGATTTTTTTCAATTTTATTATTTTTAAAAAATCATAATAATTACTCGGAATCTCAAAAAAATAATTTAAAAAATGTTTTAGTAACTACACTTCATTACCTATCTGGGGGCAAAAACGAAAAAAACAAAAACAATATGGGGTAGGCATGAGAAAAATAAAAAGAATGTGGTGATGGATTTGGTACTACTACAATACAATTTTTTTTTGGACCACCAGAATGCAAATTGAAAGTATGAATTATTGCCATCCAATTTGTAAAAGTAGGGATGATTAGAATCCAATTTCCCTATATATATATATATATATATATATATATATATATTGTGGGTGATAAATTAATATTAGTGGTGAGACGAGATTATATATAGAGTTCTTTCAACCATTATTTGAACATTGGCAAAACCTCAAATCTAAAATGATCATATTTTTAGTGTTTCTCGGGCTAATTCAATTAGCAATGTGATTGAGGCCCAACAGCCCAAGCCCGCGTTCAGTAAATAGTAATTAGTGGGTGTTAGTGTTACCTTTGTTTTTTAAGTGAATTTTCGATCATTTTACCAATTCTAAGCCCGTGGAATTTAGACGTAAGTGGAGCTTTGTAAATACTCCCTTCATCGTAAGGCAAATTTTGAGTCTAAAATAAATAAAGACAGGAAATTGAGAAATAAATTAATTTGTATTAATATTCGGATAATCGGATGTATGCGGGTACAATCTCTGTATTAAATACAATAAAGTAGTCCTCCGATTCAATCTCCTGAAACTTGGGTGAGCTGAGAGCGCGAGCGCTTGATCTCGATCTCGAACGCACGATTTAGTTGAAAAATTCTTGCAGTAGTTCTTGAGCTGAAGGTCTTGAGCATTAATCTCCTTAGTGCTTGGTAGCTAGAGTCTACTCGAAGTTTAATCGTATGAAGGTCGACTGTTGGTTGTAGTTCTTCCAGTTCTTGGATGCGATAGCTTAGTGCTTGGTCTCGATCGATGAACCAGACGAGAAAGACTATTGTAGTATTTGATGCGAAGAACAGAAGTTATTGAACTAGCCGACGTTGGTCCTTAGCGCTTGATAGTTGGAGGTCGCTTGTAGTTCGATCTTCTGTCAAATGCCAGGGGTAGATACTGACGCTTGGTAGTTTGAGGCCGCCGCTGGCAGTTTGATCTCTTGGAGCCTCTGGATACTGACTGCTGAATTTTCAGGGAGTTAAAAATGAAGGGGGAGAACCCCTATTTATAGGTTCTGGAGGCCTAGCCCCTAGAGTTTGAGTTGGGCTTTGGGCTTGGCCCAAGTTAATTAATTATTCCTTTAACTTTAAATAAAGAAACAATTAATATTTTCTGCATCATCTTTGACACGTGTCATGATATTATTGGTCAGGATGCATTTCCATTTAAAACTCAATTAAATGGACCGCCGTAATTAATTTAACACGTGACGGATAATAATTGGCCGAATACTTATTATTTTATTTTCCAAGTGTCATTTTTTTATTTGGTCGGCAAATTTTTGCCTCCTACATGTCCATTTTAAGTGTAAAACAAACAATTTTACAAAGTAATATGTGTTGGAAATAGAGTGAAAAAATTATGTATGGACAAACATAACCTGCATTAAAGAAAAGAGAGCAATAAAAGAAAATTTTAAAAGGTAAAATAAAAATATCATTAATTAATGAAGGGTAATATGTATATTTTAATTATTGAAAATGTAAAATTGACAAATAAAAAAGGATAAAGTAGTAAAAAAAATTGACACTTATTAAGAGACGAGGGAATATTTGTTAAAAGTTATCAAAAGTTAATAAATTTTACTAAAATTTATACATTTGATAATATTTACTTTTACCCAAAAAGTGATACTTTATTCAAAAATAATGCTTTTCCAATACTAAAGTACCTATCTCTCCTTACAAAAACTTACCAAAACTTAAATTTACCATACTATTTATTCACTAACAAATTTTACGCTATTAAAATTCAACAGCCCCGCCCCCAAACCACCACACACAGAAACACCGTGAATGATCTTATATAGTAATTTGCTCTACTTGTTATGGGTTCAAGACCCTCTTCTTTTGTGCGGTTTCACACTGTACTTGCCATATTTTTCCACAATTGTCATAATCATGCCATATCATACCATATTATTCTACACTCTACCACACCAATCATAACTTTATCTCATTTTACTTTTCTCTCTCCTCACTTTTCTCCTCTACTTTTCACATTATCTCTCAGTTTATTTAGCGAATATTATGTTGGAGTAATGTTCCAATTGACCAATATAGTGAGATTTTTAATACCTTTTGTGATGGGATCTTTGATAATATCTTTAATGGTTTGGATGTACGAGGATGAGGCTGCTCCTAAGCAATATCAAGCACCCGCAACATTGAGTTTGACTAATTAAATGATGTGAAATCTGTAGATCCCTAATAAGAAAGTCAAAATTTATCCTTTTATTTAACTAATTTTCCAATAGTGAGCATAAGTTTGACTCATATTAATTAAAAAAGTAAGTGAGTTCTACTTAATAATATAACTAATTTGGTTATATTGATAAAAAATGATGTGGGTGAGGAGAGAGAGAAAAAATATGATTAAATATTAATGTGTTAAACTCGTTTTCAAACTCGTCTCACAAGACTGACTGCGAGATTCTTACGAAACGAGTCTCATTTTGACCACTGAAATATCCTACACTATTTCATTGCATTTTCATTTCATGCCATGTTAGCAGTGAATTGAATTCAAACTCACCGTTGCGGATGGCCTAATTGCGATTTTGAACCTAAGCAATAACCAAAGCCTCAAAGCCTAGTTAGAAGCCAGAAAACATGCACCATTAAGTTAGGGTGGTCAAAAAACTGTTTGACCCAACAATCTGGTTTAGTATGATCTGTAAAAAATCGGGTGCGATCATAATTTTTTCGTTTGAAAATTTAAACACAATATTTTCTATTTTTCTATTGACTGAATCCAATATTGACCCAAATTTAAGCTTGTCTGAAGTGCCTGACCTGAAAAATACCAAAAAAATTGGTTATCAAACATCAACTTTTTATCTGATATCGATTCCTCCGGATCCCAAATGACGTGAACCTGAATTTTTGACAACCCTCCATTTCAATCTAGGATACAAGTAGAGGATATACAGCGCATTGCGGTATTTTGCTTTGGCCGACTACAATATAGGCATGAAGACATTTAGAAAATCCAAGAAAAGTATGTAGCCATTGCAAACTGGATGATCGAGTTGTAGGCCTTTTGAAACTTGGATGTTCATAAGTCATAACATATCACCCGTTTTAATTTGCTTATTTTTTTTTTTATAGTTCTCAACATTGAAACTCCTTCTCTATATATGACGAGGGCTGTAGCCTTTTGTTTTATTAAAGTCATATCAATTAAGTTGGTGGACATACTACAAATTACGTCTAGTGCATTGATCAAGTTGGTTAAGAATGCATAATTGAACTTCTCATAAGTCATAAGTGTACGTTGGAAGCAGCTAAGTCTAAAGTAGTTCAGATTATGCGGTTGTTTTGATTTGGTCTTCTCCGATCATTTCACAACCTACACTGATACTTTGGACAAGGAGTCAGAATCAAATTTATTGGTGGGATGCTAAAATCTAAAGCCTACCTCTTCTGTAGCAATATAGTTGTTCTGATACTTTATGAAATTTTTTTTATAGGTGGATACTCAGCCGCAACAATTAAAAGTTGTATCGTAAAACAGGATGGTGAGAGTTTTATGTGACAATTTTACCCATGAATTGACCTAAAATTTTAAAATTATATATTCACTATATATTACTTTATAGAAGAAAGAAGTGATTTCAAGAGACATTTTGATCATTTTAGTCAATTGCATTCTAAGCTAGAAAAATAATCGCTTTTAGCTATCTAGATTATGAACATTTGGTGGGATGCTATGTCACATTAATCATATCTTAATTCAGCCAACATATATTATGTGCTGACTAGACACAGTCGACTTGACCTAAATGACTCACAAAACTCAATCTAAAATGATCGGGCTTGACACGAATTTAACCTTCACTCAAATTTCTTGTTTTGGCACAAGACAATCTTTTGGACTAAAAATAAAGTGACTCAAGATAAATTTGACTAAAAAATGATCCAAACTAAATTCAAACCTTGCTGACTTTCCATGATCTAATTCGAATGGACGCAACCCTAACCCAACAAGAATGACCCATTTGCTAGGTCTAATTTTGTATCACACCTATTTATTAGTAAATCATAACAGGCAACGAGATATGGCGTGTCTTTAATCTTCATCCAGGAATAACCTAATATATGTTCATGGATCTATGTAAGTACGTAGGAGCATGGGAGGGGAACATGTATGACAAAAAGTACAAAACCATGGCGAATGGACGTGTTAGAAAGGGGGATAAAACCAGAAAAGCATCGGTACACAATGGTTGCGCCAAATGTATGAATGGTTTCTCTGTAGAATATATGTCATATACATATGCTACTTTCACAAAGTCTAATCATAAATCATCCATCTATCCCCCATTCACAATAATATCTCAAACACCCCATCAAACAATCAACTTTCTTTATAGATATTATCTAATGACTTTCAGATATTTATACTTGTGTTTCAATCCCCCTTCTTTTCCTTGATGATTCCATTTGAAATAGATACAAATTTCTCATCTTGAATTTTTTTTTAAAGAAACCAAGCTAGGTAAGTGGTATAGCCCATTGAACCTCTATTGTATAGCAACTTAATGAACCTGTACCGAACAAGTAGGGTAATGTCAATCAGTCTCCCAACACTCCTCGTAAAGAGGAAATGAATGTTCTACCCAAATATCAACTCAAGTGAAATACTTATTGATATGACAAGTACATGTTCAATATATACTGTTAAAACTTGAAATAGAGTCTAGTGGGATATATAGTCATCCATGAACCAATATTGCATGACAACTTAACGAACCTATACCAAACAAGTCGAGAATGTCAATCAGCTTTCCAACGTTCTTAATTCATAAAGAGGAAATGAATGTTCCACACAAATATTAACTCGGATGAAATACCTACTAACTTAACAAGTACATATTCAAGACGTACTGTTAAAAGTTGAAACAAAGGACTAGTGGGATATATAGTCGTCCATGAAAATTTAACTAGCTAGTTTTTATATATTTAGAATAAACAATGTTACAAAATTTTTAGAGGCCAATGATTGATGTATATATAAACTATATATATATAAGTGCAATATTCTTTTTATCCCTCCACTTTTTATAATAAAAAGAGAGGGGGAGTTTTTGATGTCTTTATCAAAAAAAAGAAAATGTCTGTAGGAGCTTAGAAGCACATGTCCCAGCTGGGTATCACATGCTGTATGTCCCAACCCCTTCACTACCTGTCCATTTTCAACTAGAGGCATTGCATTACATTACATTACATTACATTGTCTTGTCTTCTCTATCTTCATTTCCCCTTTTTCTCTGCCTTTTGGGTCACTCATGGGGTTTTTCTCAACTACTAGCAAACTCTCACTCCACTCTACACTCAAAAACCAAAGAGAAAAAGGGACCAACAAAAGGGATAAGATGAACTTGCTTGTTTGGGTGTAATTATTGCACCCTTGCCTTGTAAAAGGTTGATCCATGCATGGACAAGTTTGTTCAAGCCAACCAGATCTTGACCTAATGGTTAAGATTGAGGGTTATGTATATTATGTTCTGGATTCGATTACTCTTAGCCCCTATTATATTTTAATTATATTGTACTGACTTTTGTGATTCCGATAAATTTTAAAAAATGAACATTTTTGGTCAGTAATTAAGCTCATATATATATGGACGAATAGTGTATGTCATTTTGTTCATCCTTTTATATTTGTCTTTGACAATACAAATAGATATTGTTCACGCGGAGTTGGACTGAGACCTAATATGCTTGTTAGAATCGTGCATGATATAACTAGGGCTCAACTTATTGCTCATATATAAGACCTTTAATTTGTTGATGGAAGCTTATCATTGTTGCTTGGAGTTAAAAAGTATAAATTGAAAACATGATTGAGTGTTGATCAATACTCAATTCATAGTGGTAAATGCTGTCATAAGTACTTATGATAAGTTGAAAGTTAAAGAACAAATCTCTAGTTTTACAAACAATTTACGTGTTGAAACTCAACCAATTCGAAGTCTCTATTATAATGTCATTGTTTTGCTACTCAAAAAAAGAATGTGAGATTAAGATTACACTTGCTATAACATAACGTTCGTATTAGAAAAATATATTGACACGAGATAATGTGCGGTCACTAGTGACAATAACAAACCCCGCATGAACAATTTTTAAGGACTGGATTGAATTTCTTTGCATGATAGTTTAAGATTACACTCACTATAACATAACGTTCGTATTAGAAAAATATATTAACATGAGGTAACGTGTGATCACTAGTGACAATAACAAACCCTACATGAACAATTTTTAAGGACCGAATTTAATTTCTTTGCTTGATAGTTAGGTGCAAAGTTGATCAGCCAAGTGATATGAAGATGACTTAGCTTATATATAAGTACAAGGAGCAAAAGGACCCAAACAAATTAAAAGAAAAAGGTTAGAATCTTAGCTTGGTTGATGAATGGAGACAAGGTATCTCCAACTTGTACAAAATATGAAAATTAAAATGATTGCTTGCACCACACAATACTACATTCAGAAAAAAAAAGAAAAGAAAAACTTTCACTAGCCAGTCTGTAAAGACAACAAAACCCCACCTCCCACTGTACATAATATTTACTAGTACTTAGCTAAATTTGAGATCCAAAAATTGCCCCATTGAAAAAAAAGATAACCAAAAAGACAAGAAAGTTGCAAAATGCCATGCATGTTCTCATTCCACCAACCCCATGTAATGCAATGAGGGAGAGCAAAAAGACCAAGAAAAGAGAGATTGAGATAGAGATAGAGATTATCTCTTGGGAAAAGTTAAGCACAAATTCAGCTCTAATTAATCACTCGATCGAGCTTGATTAATTATTTAATTAACTCGCTAAACGGCTAATTGCTGGTGTTGTTGTTGTTGTTGGTGGTGGTGATGAGAACCGGATTCATCCTCGTTATAACACGAGTGAATTAGGTTAACAGATTTTGACGTGATTAACGACGGATTAGAGTCGGTAATGACGAGATTAAGTGGGGGTTGAGCAAGGAGCATTTCTCTTTGGAGGTATGAACAATAGGTGTGAAATGTGTTGGGGGTCACATTTAGATGAAACCCTAATCCGAATAAGAAGTCAACTTCTAAAAAGTTCATTTCTCCGGTGCTAATTCCTCCAATTTTGGCGTAATATGCATTGTTGTAGTACCTGAAAAAATAAGAAGAAAAATAACATAGATTAGTATTATTTTTTTTTGTTAATTACATCCTAAATTATGACATCAATGCATGAATTGAACAGGGAACCTCCCATGTGAAAGGACCTTATGAAAGATACAGTCATTAAATTATTTTTAACTGTTATATGAAGAAAGAGACAGTTGATGTAGCTGGAATTAGCTGGTCATGCTCATGCATTCCCTACAACTTTCAAGATAAAAAATGGGAAGAAATTCGAATAATGTAATTTTCCAAATAAAAATTATTGCTAGATATTCAAGAATTCAACCCAGAATTACATGACAGGCACTACAAGGGGATAAAAAATATTATTCAAAAAGTTGAATTAGTCATGATTACTAACCCAAAATTCAGAATCAAAATTATGTTGTTCTTTGAGAATTAAAAACAGGGGAAGGAGGAACCAATGATGACTTAAGTTATCTAAAATTCAAACCCTAAAACCAAAATTCTGATTACATATGCAAAACCCAAAATTATTAGCCCATAATTCAACCAACTAAGGGGGTGTAAAATTCATGGGTAAGAAACAATTGAGTAACAGTTAAATTTTGCTAATTTTTGGTAAATTTTGATAAATTTTGAAAAATTTAAGTAAAAACTGATAAATTCAATTTACTTGATTTTGTTTTTAATCAAACCCTAAAAACAAAAAACAGAGCAACACCCATCAGCAAATTTATTTGAAAATTTCATGATAAAACTTACAATTATCCAGAAAAACTAAAAACCCAGAAATTTGCGGCCAGAATTCTGCCATGTAAAGTAAAACCCAAATTTCCAACTAAGCTTGAAAATTCTCTGATTTGAACATGTCGGTCATCCATGAAATAAAAAACCCATAAATTCCAGAGTACAATCCAGCCATTCAACCCAAAAAAATTCAAAGAAATTTGAAAAACAGAGCAACATCCATCACCAACATTCATCTAACCCCCCAAAACAGGCAGAATTTCACACAAAAAGCACAGCAAAAAGCATCGAAAACTCACAAGTCATCCATGAATTTAGCAGAAACCATGACACTGGTGATGAGCAATCGATGAACATTGAAGGAATTGATCGGCAACAGCGGCTGTCTCTGGGAGAATCGATCGAGATAAACATACGCCACAACAAAGCAAGAAGGACTACAATTGGCGTACTTGAAGATCCTCTCCAAGTAACTCTGAATTGAGATGGTCGGAGGAGTGAGGCCATGGAACACCGACACTTTCTGGGGGTGAGATCGACGGTGGAGATCGTTCGATTCTGCCACCCGTTGGAGGAGAGAAGAGAGGAAACCGATCATCTTCGGCATTGTGGTGGGGGCCTCAACAACAAGCTGCTCCGCCATGGATGTAGCTGGGGGTTTCTTTCTTTCTTTGCTTTATTTTGATCGAACAACAAGTGTTGGAATGGAAGCAAATAGCTTTTCTGGTGGACTGGCTTTATATATAGACAGGATGTGTAGAGTACAAGTGCACCGGTAAGTTGGTTAAAAGGGGTATGCTTGTAATTCTTTTTCGAAAATTCGATTTCTAATAATTTTTTTACCTTCCGTTTTTGTATTTCAATAATTTATACTCCTCCATTTTTATTTATCTGTCGTATAAAAAATTATGTTAAAATTTTTTACCATTAATATTTTAATTTGTATAACGATTCATCATATAAAATTGATTTCATTAGATTCATAATAAAAAATATTATTAAAAAAGTATAATATTAAATTTTTTATAAAAATATTATATTTAAAATTATTAATTAAAGATTGACATTGAAAACCGTAAATGACAAATAAAAGAGAACAGAGGGAGTATCTTATTTTTCTTATTTTTACATTCTGACAGTCCAAAACAAATATTATATTCTAGTAGGACAACATCAAATTAAGTGACGGTGATTCATTGAAACTTTGACGTAGATCGACAGGAGTATTTTTGACATGTCAGTTTTCGAGTTAAGTGCCACTTGACTCGGTAGTGTCTCGTCAAAATCCAATTTATTTTTTATGGATCATCAGAATTCAAAATTAAAGTAGAGATTATTGACATATAAAAAATGAAAGTAGGAATTTTTAAATTACAATTTTTCTTTTATTTATTTATTTATTTGTTTATTTATTTATTTGGTTGGGTTGAGTTTTTGTTTACTATTTTGTTGGGGTTTATATCTAGGGATTTGAAAACAAATGAGTAATGGGATTGGGGTTTCTTTTTTGCATTATATTATTTGAGGGGTGGGTATTGGGTAATCATGATTTGCTTAATTCAAAAATTAACTTGTCAGAGAGGGAAAGAAGGATAGTGAGAGATCAAAAGGTGGTGGTGGTGTGTGTGGGTGTGGGTGGGGGGAGAAGGGGGTTGGAGATGATAATATTGCTTAAGTTTGAATGAATGAAGATGTGTTTAGGTGATTTTCTCTCTTAACATGCAAGTTTTAATCATGTAATTATTTGTTTTTTTAATTATTGTTAGGAAATAGGAATAAAGTCACAAGGGAAGTACAAGAACATGGTAACTATAGTTTGCTAAAATTTAAAGTAAAACACAATATCTAACTACTACTAACTCCTCACAAAATAAATAAATAAATAAATAAATAAATAAAATACATAACAGTCAAGACAATTGGTAATATATAAATGATGTTCAGTTTTACAAGTTTGCAAGAAATTTAGATGATCTAATTGTACGTAAATCTAAAGTTTTTTTGCATGATATTCTTGCTAGAAAGTTATTAATCAGTTTAATTACTCTTTTAGATGAGATTTTCTTATAAGCTTGTAAAAATTATTTAGTGTATTTAAAGTAGTATATTCACCATAATTTGTTTCCAAAAAATTTCAAATACAAATGTAAAACCCCAATGTCGTAATCTCCCCTTTCATAGTAATTTTTTTACATGTCATAATTTGGTTACTCAATTCCCTAAAAAAGGTTCCTATTTCAATTTTCCTTTCTTTACTAAAAAAAAAAAGGTATGCTTCATTTGAATATTTTGCCCTCATTTTTTTTTTCACTACTCAACCACTTAGTACTAAATAATATTCACCAAATATTACTGTTATTAATCATTATGTGTTGGCTATGTCATAGGAGTGCCCCATAACACTAGGCCACCCCCACTACACTTCCTCTAATTTGGTCCACAACAATTAAAAACGGTAAAGGTTAAGTGCCCTTATTAAGATGTTTTTTTTTCATTTCATTATTATTTAGGAAAAAACAAATTAGCGAAAAAAATATTATGCAATAGCTAATCCCTACAAAAATTTAGATTCTTTTTTGAGGGGAAGAAACAATTTATAAATTTATTAGAATTTTAGTTAAAAATTTGAATAAACTGAGCGTTTTAAAAATGTCATACATTACCCAACTTCAATTAAGGCTTTGTTCTTTTCTGCGGTTGACAAATTGCGGTACTACAGCATATCGCAGTTTGCCACAACTCACCACACTTTACCACAAATCATTACTTTTCTCTCTCCTCACTTTTCTCCTCTATTTTTTACATCTCTCTCCTCACCTACCCCACAAATCAATAACCTACCAAAATTCCACCACACCCACCACAATTCTACCACACCTCACCAGTCACCACACCATACCGCAAAATACCGCAGAAAAGAACAAGGCCAAGTAACTTTTATGATTAATCGACTCATAAAATTAGTTAGCTTTCAATACAAAATATGGCATGACCATTTTAATTATTGACCCAAAAAATAATATTTTTCCCCTTAATTTTGCCCCACTCATGTTTCTTTGTTTTCTTAACTAATTTAGCATGAAATAAACTTATGACTTGATTTAATTTCCTTTTTTTCACCGACAAATTGAAGAAGAACACGCTGAAATGTTCCATTTATGCATGGTGGAAGAGCTAAACAAATAATAAAGACCACAAATTAATGGTAAAATTAAGCATATATAGACTAATAAAAACTTTGCATGTGATTACATGTGGGAAGTAATTGTGACCTAAAAATACAACGTAACACTACAAGCTTGTAAAGATCCCAATCACATGTGGGTAGAATCTCCACAGCCTACATATACACCATCAATTAGGTAAAATATATTATACAAACAGGAAAACTTTAAAGCATATTTATATTTTTTCTTAATTATGTGATATAATATATAACATCAATTAGGTACATAATATTTTTACATAATATTTTTTCTTTGGTCTAAATAATCACATTCAAAGTTAATTGTAGAGAGAGTGAGAGATGTTCCTTTAGGTTTCCCCAAATTATCGCCACTAGCGTTAACAAAAATCATCGACTGTCAGCAGAGGAATGTTTAGTCATGAAATTACATCCGATGAGGAGAAGTGTATCACATGAAAAAGTCGGTCAGATTGACCATTCCATGAAAAAATAAATTGTTGGGGGGGGGGGGGGGAATATAGGATCATATGAGCGAAAACTCTGGCCCCAAACATGAATTATTCCGAAACGCTCGACCCAATCCCATCGATACTCTCATTAGAGCCAAAAGAGCTAGTGTAGAATGGAGATTTGGAATAAGTTGGTCTCCATTCATGTTGGTATTAGTCTCGACCACGGTTTCATTCGCTCCCACCCCTCCCCCAACTAGGTATCATGGTTTGCACCCCCGGTAGATTGGTCAAGATTAATATTGATTGTGCTTATTCATCCTTCAATGTCGTAGGCTGTTTCCTCATTTGAGACTAGAGAGGTAATTTCATATCTGACAATCTTTAATCATAGAAAGAGATAACAAAATTGTTATTGATGCGGTTTGAGGCATTTGTGACACTCCTTGGTCTATCCAAAAGTTAGTTGAAGATATTAACTCTTTTTTAAACAATTATAATGTTTATTGTATTCAGATAGGGCAACATACTAGCTTGCTAAAGCCGGTCTTGGTTTAGTTAGCTTTAGGTGTTGGAATGCATAATTTTGTAGAGAGTCGCGTTGTATCCTCTATGAGGACTGTTGGGTTGAATGTGGAGACCAATTTTGGGTTGGTCTTTGTCTCTTGGAGAGCAAGGTAGAAGAGTTTGAGTAGGAATCAAGTTGCTGATTTGTTAGCCACTTTTTTTTTTGTAATTCCTTTGCTGCAAGGACTTTATTAACCCTAAAATTGTGTTAGCCTTGTACTATAAATAGAGCCTATGTGTTAGGCTTATTGGTATACAATTGAGAGTGTTTCTTCTGACCACAAGAAATTGATCTGTAATCTCTGTGTTCCTGAGGGAGTTGTGCGAGGCTCAGCTGTGAGTGTTGAGTTCTCAAGTTTTAACTCTATGAAGGCTTTGAGATATTGTGGAGGTATAGGAATCTCTGAAACACTGTTGTAGTCCTCTGATAGTGCATCATTCGTGGTTTTTTCCCGGTTTAGGTTTTTCCACGTTGATTCTTTGTGTCGAATATTTATTTATTTTTCGCCCTTATTATTGTTTGTTTGCTAACAACACCCTGAGAATCCTAACAATTGGTATTAGAGATTTGGTTGAAGTGTTGTTGATCTGTAAACTGAGAAGCAATGGCTGGCGCAATTGTGAAGATTCCAGAGTTTGATGGGAAAGACTACGCATGGTGGAGAATGCGCGTTAAGGATGTGCTTCGCCAACAAAAGTTGCATCTTGAGATGGGTGAAAATCCAGAAAAGATGGAACCGAAGGATTGGGAAGAGCTTGATGGTCAGGCATTCAGTACGGTCAGGCTGACGCTAGCTCGAAACGTGGCTTTCAACGTCAAAGATCATAAAACAACGAAAGGTCTACTAGAGGCCTTGCAATACACATTTGAGAAACCTTCGGCGATGAACAAGGTATATGTGTTGCGTCACTTATTTGAATTTAAGATGCATGAGTTTAGTGATATGCATGATAGTATGAATGAGTTGAATATGATACTATCAAAGTTAACCTTTGTGGGATTTGATTTTGACAATGAGATAAATGCTAATATACTATTAGGTACCCTGCCTAAGTCTTGGGATAATTTTGTGACTTCTGTAACTTTTTCGATTAAGAAGGATGAAAAACAGAAGTTTGGGGAAATTAGAGACTCTGTTCTGAATGAAAGTATTCGTAGGCAAGACTCTAGTGCGTTTAAGTATTCGGGGAATACTTTGGTTATCAGGGGTAGAAGGAATAGTGGGAGCTCAGGTCGGTCTAAATCTAGAGATCGTAACATGCAGCATGTGTTATGTTGAAACTGTGGTGATAGAGATCATTTTCGTAGGGATTGTCCTAAGCCCAAGAAGAGCAGTTATAATGACCATGACTCGGTAAATTCTACTGAGTATTTGGGTGATGTCCTAACGGTCAGTATTGACGAGTCAGAAAGGAGTTAGGTGATAAATTCGGGTGCGTCGTTTCACTCTTCGTCTAGCAGGGAGGCCTTTAGTAATTTTGTGAGTGGGAGGTTTGACAGGGTTAGGCTTGCAAATGGTCACAACCTAAAAGTGTTAGGAAGAGGTGATGTGAACATTAAAACTTCTGAGAGTGGAACTTGGAAGTTGAGGAATGTTCGGTATATCCCGGGTCTGACCAAGAACCTTGTATCTATGGGTCAACTAGATGAGGAGGGGTTCGCGACGAGATTTTGGGATGGTCATTGGAGGGTGATGAAAGGATCTCTGGTTATTGCAAATGGTAGGAAGGAGGGGAAACTATATACTACCATTTATAATTCTAATAGGTTTGTTCATGCTTGTCAAAGGCTTGTTAACTTCTCCGATAAGAGAAGGGTACCAGAAACGAGGAGGTTTCCAATCGAGGATACGAGAACGGATGGTCAGCCGAAGAACACATCTAACCTGCACGGGAATTCGACAAGTTCAACACGAGGTAAAAATCAAATCCATTATTCCCCTAAGTTGTTGACGAGGATACTTATGTCAAAGTTGCAGGGGCGTGATCAGTTCATGGGACCCTATTGCTAAAAGAGGAGTTGATGGGAGTCAACTAGGACCTATGTTGATCATTGCTGAACAAGATCGAGATGGATGCACCAGAAGATTCGAGGAGGTGTTGAAGTGGTGATTGATGATAATTAACGAAGGTTGCGTTTACAATTGGTCTCCAAATGGGGGATTGTTGGGTTGAATGTTGAGACCAATTTTGGGTTGGTCTTTGTCTCTTGGGGAGCAAGGTGGAAGAGTTTGAGTGGGAATCAAGTTGCTGATTTGTTAGTCACTTCTTTTTTGTAATTCCTTTGCTGCAAGGACTCTATTAACCCTAAAGTTGTGTTAGCCTTGTACTATAAATAGAGCCTATGTGTTAGGCTTATTGGTATGCAATTGAGAGTGTTTCATCTGACCACAAGAGATTGACCTGTAATCTTTGTGTTCCTGAAGGAGTTGTGCAAGGCTTAGCTGTGAGTGTTGAGTTCTCAAGTTGTAACTCTAGGAAGGCTTTGAGAGATTATGGAGGTCTGGAAATCTCTGAAACACTGTTGTAATCCTCTGATAGTGCATCGTTCGTGGTTTTTTCCCGGTTTGGATTTTTCCACGTTAATTCTTTGTGTCGAATCTTTATTTATTTTTCGCCCTTATTATTGTTTGTTTGCTAACAATACCCTGAGAATCCTAACAAGGACAGGTCTGGTTGAACTCTTGAGAGAAGAGCTACATACCCTCTTTTTCTTATTAAAAAAATAAAAAAAAAATGTATAGTGTTAAACATTTATTAGTAGCAATAGGCTCTATGCAAATTTTGATTTCTCAAGGGATGTCATCGTCTCCCTATGAGGATGGGTTACAGAAACTACTCCTCTCCCCTTTAAAAATTTTCCTTCTTTCTATGCATCAGTCTCCTTCATCACCACTTTTCTGTCTCACCTTTCATCTTCTTCGTCGACTCTACTTTCTGTCCTCTTGTAATCTGCACCTTACTTGGGTCTTTTCAAGTTATTGGAGCCAAATTCACTCTCCCTAGTGGGTGGATCTCCGAGAGTTGGGAATCCTAGGGACAATCATGTCCAATTCGTGTTCTTATTCATCAAGGTGTTCTTCTGTGATTGTTGTTGATGCTCGAGCTAGTTTGTATTAAAGGTGATGTACGCTGCCTTTTATACCACTTTCAATTTGATTACTCTTCTTGCTTTGGTTTCAAATTCTTCGTTACATTTAGGTGAGTTTTATGTTTTATTAGGCGAGTTCTTTGTTTTATTTAGGACGTCGATTGCCAATTTTGTTTTTCATATTATTGGTTTCGATTGTTCTGGTTCATTGAGTTTGATTGTCATTTTTCTTTTCAGAGCCCTGCTCTCGATTTGGGTTGGCTGTAATAGTTGCTGGTTGGCGATGGAAAATGAGTGGTCTATGCCTATGGTGGCTCTATCTACTAAGGCTTCTAGTTTGGTTCTTGTCCTAGGTGGTTCTAGTATATTTGGGTGGTTTTGGTGGCTAAATTGGGTCCTTAGCTAGATTCCTCCAACCCTATTCCCTCGGTGTAGGCATTAAAACAAGAGCTTTCTAGTATTATTTTCTCCCTCTCCTTAGTGGACGGAGTCTCTAATGGGGCTTATATGGTGTTCATGATTCATGAAGATTACCAATGATATACTTGTTGTTTGAAAGAATTAAGTGATTTGATGGCGGCCCCTTATATAACCCGGAATCATCTTCATCCACTTCATTATTCCACAGTGGTTGGATAGCATGATAAAGAGAACCAAATCTTCTCCTTGTTTAATTACAGATTTTCTAGTAATATGGACAATCTCAGGCTCAAAAATTCTTTTAGTTTCTTTGGTGGTGTTGCGAATAGGGATGACAGTCAGTTCCGAATCAGAAGTGAACCCGATTCGCTCCGAAGCAAAAACTTCGAATCCGACTCTGAATCCGATTAAAAAATCTGACTCCGATTATAACTGGAGCGGGTATAGAGGTGACCATCTCTTATTCGATTAAATCCGATTATAGTAATTAATATAATTTTTTTTAAAAAAATAAAAAATTAGAAATCTGAGTTTTATTTTAACAAGTATGATATATTAATCATAGGTAATCAGAGATAGAAGTAATCAGAGTCGGACGAAATCATTTTACGAAAACGTATAAAAGCTAATTGGAGTTGGAGGTAATCGGATCGTAGTTGGAGTTGGGTACCTCCGATTAAGTTTGGATTTGGAGGTCCACCCACCTCCGATTAATTGGATTCGGAGGTGACCTCCACCTCCGATTATTAATTAGAGTGAAGGTGGAGGTGCGTACTTCCGGTCCGCCTCCGACTCGTTGCCATCCCTAGTTGCGAACACTTACATTCCTTAAAAAATTAATAGGAGTGAGAGGAAGTTTGGCTTTGTGAGCTTTGCGATTAAATATGTGGGGGGTGAAAGATATTGAGGGAATGAACGAAAAAATTGTTTATGACAACATATTGTCTGTCTCATGGACTAAATTTTATAAGAAAGGGTCTAATTGGCCATATGCTAGTGTGAAAAAGATTTGGATTGAGTTTTGAAAAATCATGGTGGAACTTGTAATGAGTGTCATGATAAATTGCTAGCTTCATCCCTTGACAATGAGGATATGAATGAAGAGATTCATAATCTTGATGTGTATACTGTAGTCAGCGATTCTCTTGATATTGTCACAAAAAAATGGATTAGATACGTACAAGCAAGACTAACATTATTGTTATTATTGTGAATAAGGCTTGCCCAATATCTACAGGCAAGTAGAGTTATAAAGATTGCCTTAGTAAAGGGTGGCTGTTGGGACGTGAGTTGGTTAATGAGAAGGAGGTTAACTCAAGCATGGGTACACTTTGAATAATGTGGATGACTCCTATACCATTGACTTTGGCCTTGAATTGCCCCCTAGCTTTGAGGATTTTATCCCAAAGGATGTGATACCTAAAGCTCGACAAAAGAAAAAGGAAAGTGTTATATTGAAATCTACATGGTGCTTGGTTAGACAATCGACACGTAGAGCCATGCCATTAAGGAGTTTGTACCCAAATGGTTGGGAAAAATGTGTTGAGCGTTGTAGCACTAATCAATAAGGTAGGTTGATCAATAGGGTTAGCCTAGGTGGTTGATTCTGATGAAAGTCTTCTTGGTAGCCTGAATCAGGAGGTGCATCGAATAGTGAATATGGACACCACTATGGGCATGTGGATGATGGAGTTAAAGAGGTTGCACTAGTATTTCAAGAAGAAGTTCCATAAAAGTAATTCTTGAATGAAGAAGCATGCGTTAAGACTTAAGAGTGTAGTTGATTCCAAGCTAGCGTGGAATGTTGTTATTGCAATTTGTAGGTGCTCATTTGCACAGTTAATATGGTCTAAAGTGATGAAATGCTTAGGACAACTGGTGCAGTAGCAACAATCGTTGAAAGATCCGTTTGAAAGCTGGGTGCAAGTTAAATTCCATAGTAAGATAAGAACATGCTTTTGGCTTGCTTCTTTGTTTTTTTGCTGTAATTTGGTCTATATGGAGTTATAGAAATGCATTGATTTTTTTTTATCAATGGAAAGAAACAAGGAACTAGTACTGCATAACATCAAATGGAGGGTCTGCCTTTGGTCCACAGCATGGAAAGATTCACACAGCTTTTCAGTTGATCAGTTGGCTATGCCTTTTCACCAAATCCCTTTCATTTTTCAATGAATTTCAACTGAATTGCTTGGGCACAACTGACATATCCAGGCTTCAATCTTCATTGCCTGCTACTGCACTATCTTTGTGGTACTTCTACTGCTTCTACTGCTTGTACTAGCTTCTTTTGCTTTATGTTGAACTATGTGAGCTTATTGCTCTTTGGCACTTTATTTGGTTGAATAAAAAGGCTCTCTTGGCCGCAACTTATAAAAAAAAAGAATATAACTTTGATCTATTAATTAGATGAACCTTAGAGTTTTCGATCACAGGAAGCTCTTTGTTTCTTGGACTAAATTCAATAACAAACAAGCTACAAGACCTTCGACTACTGCAAAATTTGTCCAGAAGTGGATCCCCAAGACGAACAATGGTGGTGCTCTTATTTTGAATGGTTTGCACATCTCGTCCCCTTGTGAGGTTAACAATGGGTTACGGAATATTGTGAATGATGACACGGTTGTGCCCGAGTCTCTTGAGGATTCCGTTTGTGACGGGTTTGGGGATACTTCTAGCAAAACTATTACAGACCCTATTAATGTTGTCTTGGATAGCAACAAGCGTGCAAGCAAGTTGACTTACAAGGATGCTCTCTTGAGTGGATCCAAAACCATTCGGGAGCTGAATGGCGATCAAGGAGCTGACTTTGACAGTGACCGCACTCATAACAACCCAATTAAATCCCTTGATAGTGCGGCTGAGTATGAATTACTTGTTGATCTTGAGAATTTCATCCTTGAGACTTCGAAGGGTAAATCCATGAGTAAGAGAAAACAGAACATGGTGATGAAATCTAAGTGGCAGCTTGTTAGGAAAGCGACTTGTTGGGTTGTTCATGGCCAAAAGGATGGTCAAAAGGTTAGGATGACTCGGCGCGTGAACATCTTGGAAGCTGACAGTCTTGATAACATTGATGCTGAGATAGACCGAAGGGCTGTGATTATTGGTAATGCTATAGGCGCGCGAGTCCTTGATAACCTACTAAACTGAAGTTATTGATCTTTTAGCATTGCAATTGAGATGTGAAGGTTTTTGGTGGTCGCGGGTGTGCTTTCCTTGCCATAGTTATTAAAATCCCGATCGTGATTTACGATCTTGCGATTTTATGGTCCAAAATTCTCGATGCGATTCTACTATCTACATTCTAATCCACGATCCTATGTAGGTAAATTTTGATCCTAACTATCCCACGGAGCTGAGTTAGGATCCTGATTTTAAAAACCTTGGTCCTTATTGTTTACTTTTGTTTAGCAATGTTTGATTGCAGATTTTATCTTTTAGAATTAGTTGTCTATTGTTTTGTAATACGGTTTTGTTGTAATTCGTGAACTTTAAGCCTATTAGCTTTCAATAATCGAAAAAAATTTAACTTTGATCTATGTAAGTTGTGTGCTTTTGTTAATTTATTATTATTCTATCACGATTGTATATACTGTGTAGGTTTTATTGGCTTATTGATGGTCTTTTAGTCTATTACAAGCTTTGAATATTCGAAAATTTTTGATCCTTTTGAAATTTCTCAATCTTAAACAATCATACCCAAATTACGTAGTTATTAGATCCCGAGAACTAGTCAGACTCGTCACTTCTCTAATTCTTACTGCTCAAAAACCTGTTTAAATTAAACTTAATAAATTTGATTCTAAGAGCAATGAATCATACATAATTTGATCATTAAATCATTTGAATTAGTGTAAATAAGGAAAAACTTATAGTGGTTGTCAACCATGACAACCACCACAATGAAAACAATGTTTATTTATATATGTATCAACTTTTATCCTCTCCATTCATTTTTTTTATTTAGTACAACATTATTAAATATATTTTCTTAATTAAAATTTTTTTACTAAAATTTTTAAATTTTAAATACCTTAATTCTAAATTTTTGCCTAGTAAACAAGCATATTTTGAAAAATATTCATTTTAAAATCTTTTAAAATAAACTAAAATTTTTAAAAATATATTTTACAATTTATATTAAATAAAAAAGCTAATCATCAAGATAAAATTTGACATATGAAAATTATTGTGTACTCCCGCGGGAGTACACATCTGTCCATTACCCCCGGTTTCCTATTTACTTCATTTCCTTTTTGCACTTTTGCATTGTTTCTTTCAATTTTGTGTCTTTTTCATGATGTTTTTCTGGGTAAACTTCTTTTTTATTTTATTTTTTTTTGTTTCATTTCCTTTTTTGCATTTATTTGCTAGGTAAACTTTTTTTCTTTTTTTCTATTTATTCCATTTCTTTTTTTCCCTTTTCGCATTTTTTTCATTTATTTAGTTCCCCCTCCATCATTTCTCATTTATTTAGTCTACAAATTATTATATAACACATTACACATAAGCACGTATTCTTTTGCACACCAACACATAGTCATTTACACATTACTACATGCTCATTTACACACTAGTATAAACTTCTTCATTTGCACACTAATAGATACTCTTTTACACATCATTACAGATTCATTTGCACAAGTGTGTACAACAATGAATATTAGTGTGTGAATGTATAAAAGGTAGTGTGCAAAAGTGTATGTGTTAATATGTATAAAATGAATGAAAAATCAATATTAGTGTGCCAATGTGCTAAAGGAATTAATAATATGCAAAAAGGGTTTATATTAGTGTGCCAGTGTGTAAAAGTTTACTGTATCAGTGTACAAAGCTACTAAATATTAGTGTGTAAAAGAATCAATATCAATGTGCAAAAAGATTCAATATTAAAGTGTCAGTGTGTAAACGTTTAAAAGGTATTGTGCAAATGTGTATGTGTTAATATGTATAAAATGAATGAATATCAGTATTAGTGTGCCAACGTGCTAAAGGAATAATATGCAAAAAGGATTTGTATTAATGTGCTAGTGTGTAAAAGTTTATTGTTCCAGTGTGCAAAAGTTTAACGTGTCAGTGTACAAAGCTACTAAATATTACCGTGTAAAGGAATCAACATCAATGTGCAAAAATGATTCAATATTAACGTGTCAGTGTGTAAACGTTTAAAATGTAGTGTGCGAAAGTGTATGTGTTAATATGTATAAAATGAATGAATATCAGTGATTGTGTGCTAGTGTGCTATAGAAATTAAGAATATGCAAAAAGGATTTGTATTAGTGCGCCAATATGTAAAAGTTTAGTGTTCCAGTGTGCAAAAGTTTGATGTGTCAGTGTACAAAGCTACTAAATATTAGTGTGTAAAGGAATCAATATCAATGTGTAAAAATGATTCAATATTAACGTGTCAGTGTGTAAACATTTAGCATGTCAGTGTGCAAAGATACTAAATATTAGTGTGTATGAATCAATATCAGTGTACAAAAAGGATTCAGTATTAGTATGTCAGCGTGTAAAGGTTCAATGTATCAATGTGCAAATATACTAATTAAACGATCAAAAATAATAATTTTTAAATGATACCAATAATAAGTAAATCAAATTTTGAGTTAAGTATAATGCATTAAGATTTAAAATTGGGTGCGTAGAAAATTCACTAAAAAGAATACATTTAAGGAAAATTGTAAGAATGTAACAATAAAAATTCTAAAAATATAACAATAAAGAATATTAAATATTTCATGCGGAAGAGGGAAATAATAATTGGAAGAAGAAAGGAAATGTCAAAATTGCATGTAGTGCAGGAGTTTCAAACCCGCAACTTGCTCTATAGTTAGGGCACCCCAAACCAACAAGCTAGAAACTTCTTTGTTGAAACATTTTGCAAAAGGTATTATTTATTGCTATTGTAAATGGCGGGAGTAATAATAGGATGTGTACTCCCGCGGGAGTACCATATAAGATCCCTTTGACATATGTACAAGTAAGATTTATTTTACTTACAGTGGTTGTCATGGTTGACAACCACTATAAGAGCATCTACAATGGTGAGTTTTAATTCGATTCACTGTTGACGTGGCATGAAACGAGAACGAAGTGAGGTCGTGTAGGACATTTTAGTGGTGAGAATGAAACTCGTCTCGCGAGAATCTCGCTTTCAATCTCGCGAGACGAGTTTGAAAGCGAGTTTGAAATATTAATATTTTAATCATATTTTTTTCTCTCCTCCTCCATCTCATTTTTATCAATATAACCAAATTAATTATATTCTTAAGTGGGACCATTTACTTTTTTTAATTAATATGAATCAAACTCATTCTCACCATTGAAAAACCAACTAACTAAAAAGTTAAATTTTGACTCTTTTGATAGGAGTCCACAGATCCCACATCATACAATTAGTCAAACTCAAACTCACCATTGCGGGTGCTCTAAGTGTGTCCTTGTAAATAAAATGTAAAACTAATTAAATGATCTAAAATGAAAATCACGTGAGAAAGTATCTTTATACATTAGGCAAGCATCTAGATTAGTCTTAAACCATAATTCTTTTTTAGGACATTCATAAACATAATAATTAATAATAAATTAGTGGGGTTGGATTCAGATTTCAGGTGAGGTGTAATGTCAAGGAGGTACGATTATGGAAGAGAGATAAAGTTAATTAACAAAGTGGAAAATTAAAAGAAAGAAAAGAGATTATGAAGTGTACTACTACTTAGTAATGAAGGGTTTAAGCATTATCTGGAAAGTTTGTCTTTGTACCAAGTACACACACATTTTGATGCAAATCCCAATCTAGGAGGCATTTTCTGACAATCCCAGCTCTTAATCTCATTCAACTTATGATCGAGTATTATTACTGTTAATTGTTAATTAATGTTTAATTGTTGGCCTATTGCCTACTACTTGTACTTAATTTCCTAAGTGTTTGCTGATTAGTGTTCTAATCTTAAGATTGATTGATAGAAGTAATAATAACAGCACATTGCCCTTGTGAAGGTAGATTTAGTTTTTTTTATTTATTTTTTTGCTTGGGTTTAACCTTTATATGTGTGTGTGCATATATATATATATATAATTTTATTTTGTCCAAAAAAATAATAATTTTGTAAAGATAGATTAGACCCCATTAGTAAGTTGCCTGTTCAGAAAATCAATAGGGTTACCATAAGTTCAAGAAAATTGTTAGAATAAAAGGGCGTGCATGGTTCAATAGAAATTGGGAATCCTCAAAGTTTGAATTGCTAAACGATGTACCAGCATTCTATGACTTGGAGTTTAGTACATTATAGTATGACATATTTGATTGTAATAGTTCAAACATTTCAGTCGGTGGATTGTAGTACATAATAACCAAACTATGGCAAACCATCGAAATAGGTGAAACCAACTTGATGGGGATGTACTGTAATCCAATAGTTTCACATTTGATTTAGTGTGATACAATTTTAAAACTCACCTTACTATAATCTCAAAATTTAAAGTAAAATGCACTGTAATCCAATTTCAAAAATATATCAAGAGATTAAAGGGCTAAAAATGAATGTCAGAAACATTGTAAAAGATTAATTTTTGTTGACTATTGTTTTTCTTTATTTAGTATTGCAGTTTGTTTCAGTAGCATCATCATTTTTTGCATCATATTTAAAAAAAATGCTAGAATGAGTATCCTTTAAAATTCAACATTAAAAAAATAATAAAATAATTTGATATAAAAGGAGCTTATGGTAATGTTTCCATCACTGCATTGTGACCAAGAAGTTGACGTTTAAACAAAAAGCCGATCACAAAGTTCGTAGTGGTGTATTTAAGGGTGTTCATTGGTCAAACTTGAATTAACACGGACTAGATTGGATAAGACCGAAATTCGTAATAGCAAAAAAGTTGGACTAAAGATCATATTGAAAACAACCGCTCCCAACCAAACTAACCCGATATGATTAGGGTTTAAATCGGATCAACTCATACCGTTTTGGACTGGTTAAGATATTTTTAAAAGTTTTCTATTAAAATTTTGTAAAAATATTGATTAATCAATTAATGAATGTCCTTTATTAGAAACTATATTTTTTTCTTTTTGTTTTGTAAATTATTGTTTATGCTGGGAAATTTTAAAAAGTATGAATTATAAAATTTTTAAAAATGATATAATGATATGATAGAATACATAACAATCTGACACAATTTGTAGTCACACATAAATATATGCGAAATTGGTTAAATTTAATTACCATTTACCTGAATTTACACAAAGTTGGACTAAGAATCTAGGATGAATATACGCTAATATTTATCTTCAAATTTTAAGGGGAGGGATCATTGATTTAGGATAGAATATTCTTTTAGGTGATATTATGATAGGTGTGATTGCCGCATATAATATTATGAATATCTTTATTAATTTAAATTTAAATTCTATAATAATTGGCTTTTTGGTCCGGATTCGGTTTTTTCTGGGTTTAAACCGACCCGGGCCGGAACCTAAAAACATAAAAGATCGGTTACCATTCAGTCGGAGTTTGATCTGAGTTTTTTATCCGATTTTTTTTTTGTCAATCAATCCAGACTGAAATATGAACATCTCTAGGTGTATTAGCTTCGTTTATGGAGCTTACCTGTGTTGTTTTGTTGTTCCAAAATTTTCACCCTTTGAAAATAACATCTCTTTGGGTTACTATTATTCTCTAAAACGAAAAAATTAAAATAAATTTTATGTAGCTTATAGATAATTAATTGATGCGCAACATACTTATCCAACTTTAAAGGTATCAACAACACTACAAATGACAAATTGCATACATATAGATGATCACAAAGACACAAATTGATGCCTAAAATTAAATACCAAAATAATATTCCTTATTTGATTTCATTATCATAATGGCCAACAAAGAAAGAGTAACATCAAAAATATTGAAGTTGCAAATCATTTAGCCCTCTTGTATAAGTATGTTGTCTTATTTCTTTGCTAAACCCTTTTTTATTGAAAGAGTCATTATCCTGAAGATACTTGGTTCCCTCAAACTTGTGTCAAGTAAATAGAGTCAAACAAAACAGCTAATCTTCTGTAGGGATTGATGGTACATCAAGATTTATAGATCTTGGTTGCATCATGTATCTATAATTGAGCATTGAGTAATATATGCAAATATTTATTGGGAATTGTCAAAGAAGACATGGTAAGTAAGTCCATAATTATGCACATGATTTGCTTATTTTGCTTAAAGTATTTCAGTTGATGCAAATTCTAGTATAAAATCATCTCACGTAAACTTATGGTAAGGCAAACTCCTTAAAAAGTGATATTTTTAATATTATATTATGATAAATAAGTGATATGGGAATGACTTTTTAATACGAATATGATTAATAATTTATCAAGTCGCGACTTTTATTAAAGTTAGCCTAAATAAATTATTGGTCCCCCTCCCTATTCATAAATTGCCACCACAATATTATACATGTTACAATAAATTTATGGTTAAACGTTCTTACATAAAAATTATTGTTCATTTGAATGGATTTTAAAATGTGAAAATTCTGATGTGAATATTTTCACAACAATATATGTCCTCACTTCTAATTTGGCTGTGAATATCCAACAGTAATTAATATAATTATTTAAATTGAACTTCTAGGTTAGAAATATTCCAATTATCTAAGGAAGAAGGAGAACTCAAGTTTTAAAGTCTTAATAATTTTACTTATCTTCACACAAAGAAATTTATAATTCATGATTATAGAAATCGAATGCCATCGCCTCAAAATGAAAAGTCACCAAGATGTCGAATGACTTACTACTATAGACCTATATCCCTCGCCTTGCCGCTGAGTTAGGCGATTTAAACTCCTCGCAGCGAGTGGAGAAGTTGGTGGGGCCCTCAAGGGAAAGGTATTTCCTTATATATATATATATATATATATATATATATATATATATAGTTTTCCTTCAAAACATCCCATTAACAAACATTGATGAAAGTTAATGTTTTTTTTTTCTTTTGTTAAAATTGTAAGGTTAATTTATAGGTCGTGTTTGTTATGATCACTTTGGTTAAGTATTTACTTTGTTGGCCTATAATGTTTGCTAGTGTTAGGGTATTCCTCCCGCCATCCTACGATAGTTGTCTATTTAGTTAAATTTTCAAAAATCAAGAAATTGAATTAGTTAAGTACTGTGTTACATAGAAAGTTGTGAAACAATAATATTAAATTACTAGTATATCTTTCTTTGACTTACTTTTTTCTATCTTTGCTTTAAAAAAATTAATATAAAAAGTAGTTAGTTGAAAAAAGTTGCATTGAAATTATAAAACGACAAGTATTGTTGGATAAAAAAAGTTTGTTAAAATAACAACTATTGTGGGATAAAGAGAGTATTACTTTTGAAACATGGGCCTAATGGATGGATCTGCATAGCCTTCATTAAAGAAAATATTATTTGAGAATATACTCGAGAATGTCACATATCTGACAGGGCCGCAAGTGTACGGTGTACGGTGTAGTACGTCAAGGTCGATTCCACATGGACTCAATCTAGCAGCACATTTAACTAGCACTCTACTTGATTGTTAAGCTAACAGGGTTTTGATTTGGAAAGGATTTAAGAAACTAATTAAGACTAATAGGGCAAGGAAATTAATCTAAGGTTCAATCAAGGAAGAAAGATTTCTAGGGAATCGCTTTCCTAACAACGAGTCTGACTATTAGAACTTAGTTCGCGCAATCATTCATTCAGTCAAATCAAGAACCGATAACCATATGAATTCTACTGCTCTTTCGATGCTAATAGAAATACTTGAATCAACCTAAATTACAATTTTCGTATGCTTTTCAAGTTAATGAAAGTTTAAGGTCTCAAATTATCCGGTTATCAAAATGATTTCCTAGTTTGCTATTCTTTTCTCAAATTTCACAAAACTAGGTAGAAAGGTTGGTAATCGGATTATCCTAATTCACCTTTAAGTACTTCTCAGGTTAATCTCAAATCACAAGCATTCAAGACCTTACAAATACTCATGAACATGAAGAACACAACCTTCTATTGGTTCAAAACGAGAATTCAAGCACAAATTAAGAACATCCAATCAAACTACATTGTTTTGGGTTGCAAATCCCTAGAATTCTAAGAATCTACTCATTCATTGTCAAAGAAGGCATGAAACAAGTTCCAATCATCATAACCAATCCTCAAAAAAAAAGAAGGAATACGAAAAGAAAGAACAAACTGCGAAGAATACGTCCCGTTGAGTCTTTCGATCCCGGGGGTGGAACCTTCTCCGCGAACGCCACGATTTCTCCTCGAATTTGGGTTCTTGCCTCTCTAGGTTTGATTCAATCTTGAATCTTGATTGAGTGGGTGAGAGTGAGCAATGGAAGGATTAGAGCTCTCTTTTCTCCCTTGGGATTAGTAATGAACGAACCTCCTCTTGAAAACATCCTTTCTCTTCTTTTAATTGCAAACGAAAACGGTCGTCGCACGACCAGCCGGACCACCACGGCCCGCAGCTGCCCACCATGGTCCCTGGAGCTCGCCACGGTTCGTCCGTGGCCGGTGCTGGTTGCTCCGTTGCTTCTCTTGGCTACTGTACATGAAATGGAACCACCACGGACCGTGGTCTTCACCACGGTCTGACTGTGGTAAGTACTGCCCTGGTGTTCCCTTCTCCGTTTCTCGTGAAATTCTTGCCACGGTCTGTACACCCGTGCAGGATGCCTGTGGTGTATTCGATCATGGAAAAAGTTGAGAAATGTTGGTGTTTTATCCTCAAACCTACAAGTTTCCATGAAAAACAATAACACCAAACGTAATAGGAAAATTGGGATATAAACCAAGATCCACAATTAAGATTACCCCTAATCCACTATTAAAATCTCCTAAGAATATAGACACAATTAGCACTTATCAATATCCTAGAACTACTCCAAATCACAAACACCTAATCGTATCTGGAAGGCAAAACTTTTGAAGAAATGTGCACATTGATGACATAAGGAAAGCTAGAGTTTAATAATCCCTATTTTGAGCAATTGGACAATAATAATTTGAATGTTAAAAATGTATGCCAATGGTTCCAAATTTTGAAAATTTTATTTTTCTGGACCACCACCGACTGTCTATCCTAAATATCAAGGATTTTGACTTGGATTTACTCCTAAAATAGTACAACACTTCCCTACGATTTTTATAGAATTTAAAATTTTTCTCCAAAATTTTTTGATTTTTTTTCTAATTTTTATGATTTCCCCTTTTATTCCTTAAAAATCATAGTAACCTTTATAGTGGCAAGAATGAAAAAATTAGAAAAATATGAAGCTTTAAATAACTCTAAAGTTAAAAAATGGAGTTGCATTTGATACCAAAAAAATACAAATTTTCAAAATTTGGGGCCGCAATAAGAATTATTAATATTCATTTTTTCATAATTTAAATAGTATATTTAATCAAAACTTAGTTTTACCTTCTATTTCAATGTTAAAGAAACCTCGATTGCGCAATAGTATTGATGTCATTTGTATTGCAATAGCTTCGACAATAAAAATAAACGACGTACATAGATTTGAAGTAGATGCTTCAATGAATATGTCGATTTATTATCTAATGACATATCGTCCAACAACTTTTTATGTCAGATTTTAAATCATAAAAGTTAACTTTAATAGAGGATATTGCACTATGTAATTTTATAAGAAGTATAAAAAAATAAAAATAAAAAAAGCTCATTAATTTTGTAGGGGACTATTGCATCATTCAATTCAAACGTCGATTTAGGGTGATAGGTAGTTAGAAATGTTTTTTTTCGGTGACAAGAGACATTTCTGGTCATTCAATGGGGGCTTTGGGCCTATTGTTCCCCCTATATATATATGTCCCTTTATCATTAAATTGATTCTCATGTTAAAATAGAGTATTTTTGGATATAATGAACTCAAGATTTAGAAATTATTTACTGCCCATTAGTTCATGGAAAAAAAAAAACAGAGGAGCAGGTTTAATGAATCATTTTACTTTTGTCTATTACAATCTAAATTGAAAAAAAAAATATCTTTCAACTATATAACCAGATTATAGACATATTTTAAAATTATTTAATTCATTAAACATGTAAAATGATCACATCTAGCCACCTACAATACAATAAGCTAGATATGAATTTTAAAGTATTGAATTTAATTTGATTTGGGCATGAAGAGTAGTCAATTTCTCATTTAACAAAGAAATCATAATGAGATAGTTGATGTAGCTAGCAAATTAAAGCATGAATGCAAAAGGAGTAGGTTGGCAATATATACTATGGTAATGTAGAACATATATATGGAGTTTCTCTTTCACAATTGGTGGTGCCAACTAGAAAGGGGGGGGGGGGCATATATGGTCTATGAATTAGCATATTTGGTGGGAATATCCTATACACAAATTCAACCACCCATGTCTTCCCATCCTACCTAATTATCATTTCAACCATTTATTAGGTGCATCCGGAGCATGTGCTCCAAATACTATGTTTGTTCATCTACATATATTAGGTTGTTCACCCACATATATTAGGTTGTTCACTCTGATTATTATGATTGTTCACTAATAAAGATCTGGAGCACATGTTTCGGGTGCATTTAATATATATTGTATCATTTCCCCTACTGTAGTATTACAAGAACATGTACTCCCTCCGTTTTTATTTATTTATGTATTTTAGGAAATTGTGTCAAAAACTTTGATCGTTAATATCTTAGTTTATATAATGATTCATCATATAAAATTGATGTTGTTAGATTCGTAATAAAAAATATTATTATAAAAGTATAATATAATAATATTATATTCTTTTATAAAAATCTTATATGAGAAATTATTTATTACAGATTGAACTTGAAAAATGTAAATGACATAAAAAAAACGGAGGGAGTATTTGTACCTAGTATAATATTATTTATTACTTTTGAAAATTATGTTATCAAATTTTTAAAAAATTTTCTATAAGTTTTTCAATATATACAATGACTTGTTATATAAAATTATTACCACTAGATTTACAACGAAAAATATTATCCTAAAAGTATAATAGTGTTATTGTTAATAAAATATTAAATAAAAAATTGATCAAAAAGTGACATTAGCGACGGTAATAGTCATTAATTTAAGGGATAAATAATATGGAATATTGGATGAGTAATAAGTTTATTTGATTATTTCACACAATTTAAAGGAGAAAATTATCATGTCATTGACAAATGATGTCAGTAAGAATCTACTAAATGAATTTTCAACTTAACAAAGAGTTTTTGAAAATTTTGTGAATCTTTTGGAATCAGTCTCTTCATGAATAATTATTACATAGATATAAACTTATGACATTTGAATCTGCCCTAACCCAGAGCATAGGATCCATGTTCAGACTTATTTTGTGAAAATTATGGAACTTTGAGATTATAATATGGTGGATTTTTCTCAATCTTATCATTTATATATGCATTGTTGATTGATGTTGCTTGTTATTACATATTGATGGTGCCATTTTTGTAAATAGATTTGCAACTTTAAAAGGTCTTTGGCAAGTACATGAGGATATCAATTATTGTACAGTACTATGGGATACCAAGTATGCAATGGGAATATCAAATATTGTGATGTCTTCCAAGATGCTAGCTACTTAATATTCTTGAGTAAAACATTGATGTTTCCCTTGTATATTTGATATCCCCGAGGACAATATTTAATGTTCCTATGATATCCAATTATACTCACATGTTCACTAAAATATCATGCTCAAATTATATATATATATATATATATATATATATATATATATATATATATATATATATGTAAATATATATGGAAATTGGATTCTAATAATCCCTACTTTTGCAAATTGGATACCAATAATCCCTACTTTCAATATGTATTCTGGTGGTCCAAAAAAAAAATTATATTGTAGTGGGACATAATCGAGAGTATACCCTAAATATCATAGATTTTGTGTTGCATTTGATTCAAAATTTTGTATAACACTTTACTACGATTTTTAATGAATTTACAGAATTTCTCTCAATTTTTTTCAATTATTTTTCTATTTTTTATGATTTTTTTTTTCAATTTATTCCTTTTAAAAATCATAATAATTGCTCGGAATCTCAAAAAAATAATTTAAAAAAATGTTTTAAGAACTACTTTTCATTATCTATTTTGGGGTAGGAATGAAAAAACAAAAACAATATGGGGTAGACATGAAAAAAATAAAAAGAATGTGGTGATGGATTTGGTACCACTACAATACAATTTTTTTTTTTTGGACCACCAGAATACAAATTTGAAGTAGGGATTATTGCCATCCAATTTGCAAAAGTAGAGATTATTATAATCCAATTTACATATATATATATATATATATATATATATATATATATATATATATATATATATATAGGATCATTGGATTCAAATAATCCTTACTTTCACCAATTGACGATAATGGTGGGTCACTTTCAGATTTGTATTCAGTGGTCCAAAAAATAAAATTGGATTGTAGTGGGATATTTTCGAAAGAATCATAGATTTTGTGTTGCATTTGATTCAAAACTTAGTATAAACACTTTACAATGATTTTTAATGAATTTACAGCGTTTCCCCCAAATTTTTTTTTATTTTTTACTATTTTTTACAATTTTTTCACTTTTATTATTTTTAAAAAATCATAATAATTATTCGGAGTCTCAAAAAATTAATTTAAAAAATGTTTTAGAAACTACAATTCATTACTTTCTAGGGGCATGAACGAAAAAACAAAAACAATATAGTGTAGGAATGAAAAAAATAAGAAGAATGTGGAGGTGGATTTGGTACCACTACAATCCAATTTTATTTATTTTGGACCACCATAATACAAAGTGAAAGTACGGTCCACCATTGTCCAATTGGTGAAAGTAGGGATTATTAGAATCCAATTATCCTATATATATATATATGTGTGTGTGTGTGTGTGTGTGTGTGTGTGTGTGTGTATATAGGAGAACTGGATTTTGACAATCCCTACTTTCTCAATTGGACAGCAATAATACATACTATCAATTTGGATTCTGGTGGTCCAAAAATAAATCAAATTGGATTGTAGTGGGACATCATCGAGAGTATACTCTAAATATCATAGATTTTGTGTTGCGTTTGATTCAAAACTTAGTATAACACTTTACCATGATTTAATTTTAATGAATTTACGGCGTTTCTCCCAATTTTTTCCATTTTTTTTTACGATTTTTTATGATTTTTTCACTTTTAATCCTTTTAAAAAATCAAAATAATTACTCGGAGTTTCAAAAAAATAATTTAAAATTTGTTTTAGTAACTATACTTCATTACCTTTTTTGGGAGCAGAAATGAAAAAAACAAAAACAATATTGGGTATGAAATAAAAAATAAAAAGAATTTGAAAGTTGATTTGGTACCACTACAATACACTTTTATTTTTTTTGGACCACCAGAATACAAACTGAAAGTAGGAATTATCGCCATCCAATTTGCAAAAGTTGGGATTATTATAATCCAATTTTCATATATATATATATATAGAGAGAGTGTTACGAGAATATTAATATAATATGATGTTTAGAAAGATAATAATAAAAATGGAAATAGACGTGATTGTTTGTAAGGTGGCATGTGATGTCCGATGAGGAAGACAACCCCCACGCCGCGACCTTCCGACCCGGTTGCTTCTCCCATTGCCTCCCACGAAACACAAATGCCCCATTTCTTCTTTTTTTTTATTACTTTTTTTTTCTTGCTTATTAACAAACACTAATTATGACATAATAAAAATCCTCACTAGTTGCAAGTAATAAGAAGTTTGCATGTAAAGACCGTTGATTATCAAAGCTAAGGAAATCTTTCACTAGTTGCAAGATATTTATATTGAAAAGGATTAAGTATTACAATTACATTAGGGGGCGTTTGGTGTAGGGGAGTTGGGAGGTGGGAATGAGAATACATAAATAGGTAATATAACTCTCATGTTTGTTTTATGGGAATGATAAAAAATGAGGAATTAGGAATGGGAATAGAAATCCTCAACTCCCAACAATCTATTACCAGAGGGAGGGGTGGTAATTCATATTGGGAATTCATAAATCATCGTAAATATCAATATTATCCTCGTACTTGATTAATATTACCAATACTACCTCACTCTATTCAAATTAATCAAGGATATTTTAGTAAATGTGCATTTATTCCCAATTCCACTCCTACTTTGAATTACCATGTAACAAACGGAGAGTTTGGGAGTTCATAAATTCATTCTTATTCTCATTCCTATTATGAATTATCATTCCCATTGGTAATTTGCATTCCCGTTTCCATTCCCATTAAATACCAAACGGGCCGTAGATATTTTAGCATAAGTACTCTTGGTTGTTGATTGTTTTTATGGAGTAAAACCATATTTATTAAAATCTTGATTTTAATCTATGATCCTACCATTTTATGATTCAAAATCATCGATGTGATTCTACTATATATATTCCGATCCATGATTCTAACATCTCCATAAATCCAAGTTAGGATCCCAATTCTAACAACCTTGTATAAGACTTGTTTATTTTTTTTATAAGATAATTTCAATCTACATATTACATTTCAACGTACATTTAGTGAATTATATGAGCACGTAACATCTATATTGAGCCATAATTCCTTAACATAATTCTAAATGAAAAATATTTTTATATATTTTTAATTTATCTTAGACTACCAATTGATCTTAACAAAATTAGATTAAAATAGGACAAAAATAGCATCCATATAATTAACCTCCAGCAATAATTATTGTACTGTAGCCAATGAGTCAAATGCAACAAAGTTTAGTTGTTGCTACTTATTGTCATATATACGTCTGAATTGGCTGATCATGATCATTATCATTATTAAACAGTGACATTAGTCAATTAATACTTTTATAAAAAGGAAATTTAAATGCAGTGGAGACCCAACCAAATATAGCCACATTTCTCCTCAATAAATGCCCATTTAGGTGCTTTTTCTCCTCTAATTATTTATTTATTCATTTACTTGTTTATTCATCTATTATTTATTATTTGTTTATATTTTTGTGACTCTTGCCGTCTTGCTATAGTATATAGACTTGTCAACGTGACCTAGTAAAATATTATTAGCATGAAGCAAATATTAACTTTCAAAATTTTTCCAATTTTTCTTTTTTCTCTCTTGGGTTTGTATTAGCTCTTATTTACAAAATAATACACTACTTTCTTTCTTTTATATGATTTAATAACAAATTTTTTCCTGTTTTATACATTATAGAGTATGTCATTTTATAATCAAGTTTGTTAAAATCGAGATATTAATTCAAATCCATGGAGTAGTTAGGATCAAAATTAACCCACATAGGATAGTGAATCGGAATTTAAATAGTAGAATCATATCGAGGATTTCGGATCATAAAATCGGGAATCATAGATCATGATCGGGATTTTAATAATTATATTTATAATCTGATTTTAATTTAAGGATACACCCTTCATTCTTTTTAATTTGATTTTTCACTTAATTAATTTTATTTATTCATTATTATTTTTCATTTTATGATTTCAATGACATATTAATTACTAATTTTCTTATTTGATCCTTAATTATATATAATCATTGAATAAAATCCGAATATTTATTTTAATCAAAGATACAAAACAAGAAAAATAAGCTTGGGTAACAAATTTAAAACAATCTAGGCTATAAAATTGCATTAATTTAGTGTTGGGTTTTGTGGCCCATTGGATCCTTGGTGGGGTCCTAGAACCTGAGAAGAATCAGCAGAGCATACAGTTTTAATCTAATTCTAATTCCATGTTCAAGTCAGATACTACTTCTTGTTATTTGAGTTTTAATCTGACTCTATTTCTTCTCCTAGCCACCCTATAAATAGGGTTCAGTTTTCTCCACTTTACTTCACGGCGAACGACAGCATCGTTTGAAGAGAGTCAGAGAAGGAGAAAATATTGAGAGAGTGTTTGTTTCACCAATAATTTCTCAGTGTATCCTGAGATATTGTGAGTTGAGAGTTAGAGAGATTTATATTGTAATCTCCCTTCTTGTTGATCTCATCACACCCTGTGATAGTGATCGAGTTGTACTCCTCCTCTCATAGTGGATTATTTTCTGCCCGTGGGTTTTCCTCTGAGTTCTTCGGTTTCCCACGTATAACTGGTGTTCGTTTATCACTTTTTTTTTTGTTCCTGAATTTTGTCGTAATTTCGTCATCGCATTTTATTTCGCTTCCGTTGTAACCTCGCAATTACTTACTTTTCCCTAACAAGTGGTATCAGAGCGAGGTGGAGATGGCTTCAATCATGAAGTGCGAGATTCCAAAATTCGATGGAACAAGGAGACTGGAGATGAAAGTGGTCCTGATTCAGCACTGGGTACGGGATGTGATTGAGTATCCCTACACGAAGACTGATGAAACAATGAGCGGTGAGGACGCATGAAGAGTTAAGTTCAAGATGGAGCAGGTTAAGGCTCAAGGTGGAGTCACTTGAACCTCCAGTCAAGAGCAAGCTGCCGATGATGATCTTGAAACAGCTCAGGTTGATAAGCCTGAGATCGAGATTGAAGTTCCTCAGGTGGAGGAAGAACCGAGCATGGCAAGAGATCGTCCCAGGAGAGAGATCGGGAGACCAGCACGGTATACTAAAGAAACCAATGTTATGATTGCATATGCGCTGTGTTTTTGAGAAGATGGAGAGTCTGCAGAAGAATTATACATGGGAGTTGTGTGAGTTGCCTAAAGAGCGACGAGCTCTTACTGAAGAATGGGTGCACAAGAAGGGCCATGTAGAGAGTGACTATTGGAGAAAGCTGAGAAACTAGAAGCAGGGTAGTAAGAATAATCGCACCAAAACTGGTATCGCAAACTGTGTTGAGGCTAACGGTTGCAGGTACAAAGCAGAAGATGGTGTCCTAAAAGTGTGCAGGGGTTCCATGGTTCGGATGAAGGGAACCAAGAAGGGCAACCTATACACCGTACAAGGGTCTACAGTGACGAGAATTGTAGAGGCGGTCTCAAACCTTGATGAGTTCGACAGCATAGATGGTCTTAAACAGGCATCCATGCAGCGGTATATGATGTTTATCGCTTGAGAGCCCTGCGGAAGGGCGTGTTGATGGTGACAGTCAAGATGTTTATCTGGATCGATGACTCGGATCATGGTCCAAAGTGGAGTTTGTTGGGTTTTGTGGCCCATTGGATCCTCGGTGGGATCCAGAACCTAAGAAGAATCGGCAGAGCATACAGTTTTAATTTGATTCTAATTCCCTGTTCAAGTCAGATACTACTTGTTGTTATTTCAGTTTTAATCTGACTCTGTTTCTTCTCCTAGCCACCTTATAAATAGGGTTAAGTTTTCTCCACTTTATTTCACGGCGAACGGCGAACGGCAGCATCGTCTGAAAGAGAGTCAGAGAGGGAAAACATATTGAGAGAGAGTTTGTTTCACCAATATTTTCTTAGTGTATCTTGAGAGATTGTGAGTTGAGAGTTAGAGAGATTTATATTGTAATCTCATTTCCTGTTGATCGCATCATACCCTATGATAGTGCTCGAGTTGTACTCCTCCTCTCATTGTGGATTATTTTCTGGTCGTCGCCGTTCGTGGGTTTTCATCCGAGTTCTTCAGTTTTCCATGTATACATGGTGTTCGTTTTATCACTTATTTTTTTGTTCCTAAATTTTGTCGTAATTTTCGTCATCTCATTTTATTTCGCTTTCGTTGTAACCTTGTAATTATTTACTTTTCTCTAACATTTAGAATAGGGCAACAAATAATATTGTAGTAAATTACTTTACATAGGGCATCAATAAAATAAAAAGGAAGCCACTGATAATACATTAGGTTGTGATTTCTCATTTTGTTGCCTCAAGTTAGGCCCACATGTTTAAATTTGACCCAGAGAAACATACCCTAAACTTTGCTAAACTTTTCTTTCCTCTCCCTTCTCTGTCTACACAGTGCCGCGATCAATATCAATGGCGATCTCTCTCTCTCTCTCTCTCTCTCTCTCTCTCTCTATATATATATATATATATATATATATATATATATATATATATATATATATCACACACACACACTCAATCATCAATGTTGATACAGAGGTGTTGGTGATAACCATGCCACTCTTAATCTCAGTCGAGCATCAATGGAAATTTTATCGGTAAATCTCAATCAAGCATTAGCCGCGATCACATTCTCTTTAGCACTCTCTCAATGTCTGTTGCTAACGTCAATTTGGCTTAATCAATTAGGACTTTGGTTAGTTTGTTGAAGTAATTGTGGAATTTGTTGTAGGAGTTGAAGCAAGTTCAATTGGCATCTCTTTCTCATGCTAGGATAAAGAAAGTTGAGAGCAGACATGTAAGTTCCTAGTTGCTTTAATTAAATAGTTGTTAATTTCCTCCTTACTGCTTGTTGATCGATTCTAGCATTTTCTTTTAAAGTAATCCAATATAATTGATTGAGTTTGTTGCTAACGCAAATACTTGTCATTTTGTCGGATTAGAATTATGGAAAATGTGAAAAATGGAGCATAATAAAATCTCACCAATTTGTGTATTTCCATGGCAAATTTCAAGTCCTCAATCTTGCGTTCAAATTCTACGAATCATTAGTGCTTGTTAGGATTCTCAGGGAGTAGTTAGCAAACAAACAATAATAAGGGCGGAAAAATAAATAAAGATTCGACACAAGGAATTAACGTGAAAAAACCCAAACCGGGAAAAAACCACGAACGATGCACTATCAGAGGATTACAACGGTGTTTCAGAGATTCCCAGACCTCCACAATCTCTCACAACCTTCCTAGAGTTACAACCTGAGAACTCAACACTCACAGTTGAGCCTCACACAACTCCCTCAGAAACACAGAGATTACAGGTCAATCTCTTGTGGTATAAGATGAAACACTTTTAATTGCAATGCAAATAAACTTAGCACCTAGGCTCTATTTATAGTACAAGGCTGACACAATTTTAGGATTAATAGAGTCCCTACAACAAAGGAATTACAAAAAGAAAGTGGAACAAATCAACAACCTGATTCCCACTCAAACTCTTCTACCTTGCTCCCGAAGAGACAGAGACCAACCCAAAATTGGTCTCCACATTCAACCCAACAATCTCCCACTTGGAGACCAATTGTAAACGCAGCCTTCGTCGATTATCATCAATCACCACTTCAACACCTCCTCGAATCCTTTAGTGCATCCATCTCGATCTTGTTCAGCAAAGATCAACAGAGGTCCCAGTTGACCTCCCATCAACTCCTCTTTAGCAACAGTTCCCACTTGAATCGATCACGCCCGCAACTTCGACATACGCATCATCACAACAACTTAAGGGAATTTTGGATCGATTTTACCTCGTGTTGAACTTGTCGATTCGTGCGGGTAAGATGCGTTCCTCGGCTAATCATCCGTTCCCGTAGCCTCGACCGGAAACCTCCTCGTTTCTGGTACCCTTCTCTCATCAGAGAAGCTAACACGCCTTTGACGAGCATGAACCGACATGTTAGAGTTATCAATGACAGAATATAGCTTCCCCTCTTTCCTGCCATTTGCAATTATCAGAGATCCTTTCGTTACCCTCCAATGACCATCTTTAAATCTCGTCGTGAACCCCTCCTCATCCAGTTGACTCATAGATACAAGGTTCTTGGTCAGATCCGGGACATACCGAACATTCTTCAACCTCCAAGGTCCACCCTTAGAAGTTTTAATGTTCACATCACCTCTTCCTAGCACCTTTAGGTTGTGACCGTTTGCAAGCCTAACCCTGCCAAACCTCCCACTCACAAAATTGCTAAAGGCCTCCTTGCTAGACGAAGAGTGAAACGAAGCACCCGAATCTATCACCCAACCCCCTTCTAACTTGTCAACACAAACAGTTAGGGCATCATCAAAATCCTCAATAGAATATACAGAGTCCTGGTCATTATGGCTGCTCTTCTTAGGTTTGCGACAATCCCTACGGAAATGACCTCTATCACCACAGTTCCAACACAACACTTGCTCCATGTTTCGATCTCTAGATTTTGATCGACCCCGACCCGAACTCCCACTATTCCTCCTACCCCTGACAGTCAAAGCATCCCCCGAAGACTCAGACACATCGGAATCTTTCCTACGAATACTTTCATTCACGACCAAGTCTCTAATTTCCCCAAACTTCAGTTTCTCATCCTTCTCAGTTGAAGAAGTTACAAAAGTCACGAAATTTTCCTAAGACTTAGGTAGGGTAGCCAATAGTATATTAGCATTCATCTCATCGTCGAACTTAAATCCCACAGTGGTTAATTTTGATCATATTCAACTCATTCATACTATCATGCATATCACCAGACCCATGCATCTTAAATTCAAACAAACGACGTAACACATATACCTTGTTCACCGCCGAAGGTTTCTCATATGTGTTTTGCAAGGCCTCGAGCAGGTCTTTTGTCGTTTTCTGATCTTTGACGTTGAAAGCCACGTTCCGAGCTAGCGTCAGCCTGACCGTACTGAATGCCTGACCATCAAGCTCTTCCCAATCCTTCTGTTCCATCTCTTTTGGCTTATCACCCATCGCAAGATGCAACCTTTGCTGGCGGAGCACATCCTCAACGCGCATCCTCCACCATGCGTAGTCTTTCCCATCGAATTTCGGAATCTTCATAATAGCGCCCGCCATTGTTTCTCAGTCTGCAGATGAACCACGCTCCAACCAAAGCTCTAATACCACTTGTTAGGATTCTCAGGGCGTAGTTAGAAAACAAACTATAATAAGGGCGGAAAAATAAATAAAGATTCGACACAAGGAATTAACGTGAAAAAACCCAAACCGGGAAAAAATCACGAACGGTGCACTATCAGAGGATTACAACGGTGTTTCAGAGATTCCCAGACCTCCACAATCTCTCACAACCTTCCTAGAGTTACAACCTGAGAACTCAACACTCACAGTTGAGCCTCACACAACTCCCTCAGAAACACAGAGATTACAGGTCAATCTCTTGTGGTATAAGATGAAACACTTTTAATTGCAATGCAAATAAACTTAGCACCTAGGCTCTATTTATAGTACAAGGCTGACACAATTTTAGGATTAATAGAGTCCCTACAGCAAAGGAATTACAAAAAGGAAGTGGAACAAATCAACAACCTGATTCCCACTCAAACTCTTCTACCTTGCTCCCCAAGAGACAGAGACCAACCCAAAATTGGTCTCCACATTCAACCCAACAGTGCTAGGTGTTACCATCATGTGATTCATGAAAAGCCCCAAAGTAACTTTTGGATTGGATGATTCTGTGGGACCCGGGAAAATCCCCGTCGGTGTCCCTCGTGGTAAACGGCGAGTCGAAAGGGGTGTCTTTTCTTTTAGAAGATTCGCTTGAATTTCCGTTTAAATAAATTAAAACTAAAATTTAATTAATCTCCTTTTTTTAGATTTTATTAAAATTTGAGAATTTTATTTATTCAGAAAGTAAGCAGAAAATAAAAGAAAAACAAAAAGAAACGAAAAAAAGAGAAAAAACAGAGAGCCCCGGGACTGGGCTCGGGATGATTTACTGTAGCGATACCTGCAGGTATTGTGAGCCAGTAACCCCGAAAAAAAAGGGTCCCGGGCCTGGAAATCAGATCCGAGGCGCGGGACTGGCCAGAATACCGCCAGGTATTCCGCTTGTCCCGGCCTCGGGATTTGTTTCCGAGACAGAAAATGGAGAACTAAAAATAAACCCTTCTTTTTTATATAGCTTTCCGAAACAGAAAATAAAATACGAAAAGAAAATGAATAAAAGAGAAAATGAAAGAAAAAAAAGGAAAAAAGAAAACAAAAAGAGTCGCCAATTAATTTTTGAACGAGAATTAATAAACTCAAAAACAAGAGAAGACTCCACAAACCGCGAACCACAAGATTCGGATCCGGGGGTAAGGTTACGGATTCGGGAATAGAAATTCCCGAATCCGCCCGTTCAACGAACGGACTTTACTAAACCGGTTAAATAAAAAGAAAGAAGAAGAGGAGGAGAAGAAGAAGAGAGTAGAACGGAGTATTAATTAATGTGATTAATGTTATTTAGTTACATACAAATGCGATGATAAAGCGAGAAATAAATACAAGAAATAAAAGAATTAAATACAAGCGTACCTTTATTCACGAATAATCCATATTATTTAGGTCGAGTTTAGGGTTAACTCAAGTTACAAGATAATATGAAGGGAGAAGAGATAGAAACAAAGAAAATGCCAGTTAAAGTGTATGCAAAAATGAGAGAAATAAAGAGGGAGAAGAGAAGATGAAATCACCAAGTGTCAATACGCCAGGGTGATTTCGGTGTGTTTTTGAAGTGGAAATGGTTGGGGTTTTTATAGGAGGAATGAGGGTTGGGAATTAGGTTAAAATGAGGGGAAAATAATTGACGGAATACCGCCAAGTATCCCGGCCCAACTGCTCAAAATTTAGGGTATGGCACGCTTCCCGAGGCGGCTGGAGGCGCGCTGGGTCGGGCAGAACCCTAAACGTCTCGGGTTTGCTCCATACCTTTTGGGTGTCAACAGATTCATTTGGAAAACCTTGGATCTAGATTTGTGGATGCAGTATTAAGATTTTGCAGCTTTGTTGATGGATGATCAGAATCTAATAGCATGATAATATAATGTGATCCTCTGGGTACACTCTATTGTGATTACAACTCTGATTGAATTCTAGGTTGTCCTTATGTATACATCATGTGTCAGTTGGCCACAGTCAACTACTGCATTTGTAGTTTCAGACCTCAAAGATTAACTTGCAATCATGCTTGATATTAATGTGCACTTTCACTTCAGGCCAGTACATATGCATCAACGCTCTTCAAGCTTCAGTAAGGATGACAGTAGCAGCTAACAGCGTTAAAATCACGACCAAACCGCAATTGCATCTGTATACAATGCCTAACTTTGCCGCCAATCCTCCCATTTGGGTTCCATCCTTCATGTCCCCTCCTCTCTCTCTCTCTCTCTCTCTCTCTCTCTCTCTCTCTCTCTCTATATATATATATATATATATATATATATATATATATATATATATATATATATTTATTGTTGAACCTTGGTTTTACCTCGATTTTTATTGTCTTATCAAATTTATATAAGTTATTTAGTATAAGTCTGATAGTGTTTTTGTCCATCTTTGCTAATTAAGACTAATTTATTTAATTCTCTTATTTTAGACAATTCGAGTGCAAATGATGATGGCAATAGAGGAAAAGGATTGGAAATAAGGAGCTATAGAAACTGAGGCAAAATTGGAATTTCCAGTTTGGCACACCTAGGTGTGCCAATCAGCATGGGTAGCTGTGTCAAATTGCAGTCTTTTGTTTTATTTAGGATAAGATTATGTATTCAAGTTGAAGATTCAATTCCGCTTTTCAATTTCAAGACTAAGTTTTTCTATCTCTTTCTCCTTCTCTTTCTCTTATGCTTATTTATGTTCTTGTTAGTTTTGTTCGTTCTTTCTTTTACTTGCAATTCTATGTTAATTTCTTGTTAGTTTTGTGTTGTTTGGGTTGTGATTGATGTTTTGACAATGAATTAATCTTGTTTAGGCCTAATCTATCTAAATTCATGCTTGTAATTAAAGGTTTTCTCATGCCCACCATATGTTCGATGAAATGCTCGAGAGAGTGTTCATGTGTATTTCTTTAGACAATTGATTTATGCTGAGAGGTGAGGTTAATTTGCTAGTGTGGCAGAGAAAATAGTTAGGGTTTTTAACATGAGAATAGTCGAATTCTAACTAGGTCTAGGGTTTCTATTCTTGTAGTTTAATTAGACTAACTCCATAAGAATAGGCAGTTGAAATAGTTAGACTACCCCTTGACCCTCGAGAGAGGGCTTTGGCGAACTTTAATGGGTGCAACCGATCACTCTTAGTTGCTGGTTTAGAATCAGTAGATTAGGTCGTTCAAATTATTACTTGTTGAATATCGATTTTGTTGCCTGAACATCTTTTTATTGCTTTCATAGTTTGTAGCTTCATGATCACCATCACCATCCTTGGTTAATCTACCTAACTTGAAACATTTGAGTCAGCTTTGATTGCCTAGAACACAACTCCCTGTGGATATATATATATATATATATATATATATATATATATATATATCAGTATATTGTATTGAGCGTTGCTTATTATATGGATTAGATTGATCACATTGTGCGTTTTGCAATGTGGGTGTAGGACCCGGGAAATTCCATGGTGCCCCACGCGATTAGGCGAGTCAAAAGGGGATCTTTTCTTTGAGGGGATTTAATCGAACTTCCCGTTAATTAATTGTTCAATCAACTTTTCTGGATTTTTATTTGACATTTCAGAAATTTTTTCACTCAGAAAAAATATAAAAAGCGAGAAAAGGAATAAAACAAAAAGACTCGGAGTCGAACCTAAGCCTGTTGACCGGGCACAATACCTGGCGGTATTCGGCCGGTCAGTGGCCCGGGGATGATTTCCGAGGCGGGGAGTCAGGCCCCGAGCCAAGGGACTGAGCAGAATACCTGCAGGTATTCCACTTACTAGGGCTCGGGATTTCAGGGGCAAATCCATTTTGCATACTTTAATTTTATTCCGTCAAATTTCAATTTTATATTTGAATACTAGTTTTAAAATTCGAAATAAAACCAAAACAATCAAAGGAAACGACATGATAAAGTTGGATAAAGAGTCGCCGATTAATTTTTATAAGAGAATCAGTAAACTCGAAATTAATGACTCCACAAACCACGAACCATAAGATTCGGATCCGGGGGTAAGGTTATGAATCCGAGAATAAAAATTCCCGAATTCGCTTGTTCGATGAATGGACTCTACTAAACTGGTTGATTAAAGAAAAAAGAGTTGAGAGGGAGAATTGATTAGTATAATTTATATCATTTAGTTACATACAAATGCAATATTAAATGCGAGAAATAAATAAATATAGAAGTGAAAACGATAATGAATACGAATAAATTCTATTTACAAGTATTCAAATTTAATTAGGCCAAGTTTATTATTTAATCATGTTACAAGATAATACAAGTGAAGAGAAGAAATAGAGAGAGAGAGAGAGAGAGAGAGAGAGAGAGAGAGAGAGAGAGTAAAATGCCAAGTGAATGCAAAATGAATGAGAAAGGAGGGATGAGAGAAATGAAATCACTAAGTGTCAATACGCTAGGGTGATTTTGGTGTAAAGTTGAAGTTAAAAAGGATAAGGTATTTATATGTGAAATGGGGATAGGATTTTAAGTTAAAATGAGGGAATATCCCTAGCATCATACCGCCAGGAATTCTAGGCTTTTCAAGGCCCGAATGCGCGATTTTCTAGGTTTGCACGTTTAATTTCCCTAGGCGCGCGAAGCTAGTTAGGGTCGGATACAGCCCGCATGAATACCGCCAGGTATGCGGGTCGGGCATACCCAGACCTATACTGCAACTGCACCTTGGGCCATGTGTTGGGTTCAATTTGGGCTACTTTTTTGTGGGTTTTTTCATTCATTTTTTTTGTTTTTTACGATTTAATTTTCTTGGCATTTTTTCAAGAATAAAATAAATAAAATAAAAATGCGCGTAATGAAATTTACATGATTACAAGGCATTCATTGGGTGTCTACCGTGGGCATCCTTAGTTTGCTACAAGGTCACATGAATAATCCGTAATCACTCGTTCTTTTTGTCTGCTTTATCTGCTTTTGCTATGTCCATTGTCTCTTGAATTGGTGTCTTATGTGGTTCCTGTGTTTAATTAAGGAAATCAAAACTGGGAAAGACTGAGTCGTTGTTTATTGAGTTCCTAGGTCTTGTTGTAATTTTCTTAAACCCCAATTGTTAGTGTTGGCACTGCGTAGTCTGTATTCTGTACCCCATTGTGTTCCTAGTACGACCTATTGTTCTCTTTTTCAGTGTATCAGTATCTTTTCATGGGTTTCCAGGTGGATATTGATGGCTTCATTGTCTCATCTCATTGTTATTAGGTATCTTTGCAAGATTATCATGGTTAGTCGCGTGTATAGGGATGAAATGATCCCAGTTCAATTGCCTCATCATAGTCACCATTGATGAAGTCGGGAAATAGAGAGCTTGCTTACATGGAGTCACTACATTGGTTTTGGGTCTTGTTGCTTTATGTTATTCTTTTGTTCCTCCTTTTGATGTGAAACGTACATTTGTGGTCTTGCAAAGTTTTCCCCCTTATAATCTATCAGTTGTATGAATGAAACATATAGTATAGAAATACCTTTAGATATTTTGAATCTTTGTTAAAGTTATTAACAGGAGAAGTTAATGGTTAAGTTCTTGTGATCTCTATGATGTGAGAGTAATGAATTACTTGTATGTTGTTGATGATAATGATAATCTTTGTCTGTAGCTGCGGGGTTAAGGTGCTCGTTGCTTGTCACTTGACTTGGCTAACAGCCCCAAGAAGGGAAGATGTATGATCAGTCGATAGCTGGATCGGAAGACCAAGAAGGCCCATTAGTTGCCTGAATACCTTGACCTAAACGAATTCGAATCGGTCGTCAAAACCCTGTCATCTGTCCCCCTAATTGTGTTCGCTGGAGAGGCTCGGAGTCTCAAGGACAGGCTCGCTCAAGCTGCCATGGGGAATGCCTTTCTCTTGCAGGGTGGTGACTGTGCCGAGAGTTTCAAGGAGTTTAGTGCTAATAATATTCGGGATACCTTTAGCCTTCTCCTTCATATGAGTGTTGTCCTCATGTTTAGTGGCCAAATGCATGGTATCAAGGTTAGCCTTCTTCACTCTGTTCCAAAAGTGGTCTTATGGCAAAATCATTGAGTTATGTGGTGATTGATAAAACCTCTCTAGGGAAGCTTATAGACATATCGCATATATAACAATTAAAATTGACTTAATGAGAATTTTGGAGGTCTTTTAGCCTGTTTGTAGACCATTACGCTACTGCGTCCATTGTCAATCGGTTTTCGGTTGGAAACTGACCGGACCTGAAAATTTGAAATGAACTACCTGTTTGTTTAAGGCGGAATTTCTTTTATGCATAATACGATAGTTTAATGAATTGCCAAGTTGTCCGTCTCATTTTGTTGGCATGAATAAAGCCATTCTGCTTTTGCTACGTCGATATTAAGCTGACGTTGAGCAGAGGTTTGGCATGTGATGATCATTTTGTACCATGTGGATCACAACCTTTGCAATTGTGCTGGGGGAGAAGAAACAAGTAGAATCTAAGCTAGCAATGATTGCTAAATTTGTTTTGAAATCTTATCTTATTGTTTATGCATTTACTTCAAGATATATGATCCTTATGGCGAGCCCGCTGACCTATATGCACAAGCAAAGTGCAGTGTTTGCAACAGTTCCCACGATGAAAGTCTTCTTCTATCGTGCGATCTTTGTACTCACCTTAGCATACTTATTGTGTTGGTCGTGGTGCCACTATACTCGAGGGCAACTGGTATTGCCAAGATTGTGATCTTCTACGGGCTTGGTTCGTAGCTGGATGGGAGCTTTTACCGTGTGTCATGTGGGAAGATGAATGATCTTATAATGTACGAACTTACCTACCTTTTGTTTGTTCTTTGTTGGTCTTTGCCGAGAATAAAGGTTGTCTATATTTGGATCTCCCTAGGGTCCACCACCTTTGAACTCTTATCCATTGGTGAATTGCTTAATTGGTTGGTTAAGAATGTTTTCACATGAGCTTTGTTTTCTCGTTTTTTAAGTGCTGTAACACTTTTGAACAAACTGATGATTGATGGGCCTTCATCAATATTAGGCTCTCTTCCCCTTATTTTTACACTTGATGTGTAGCATAATGGCATTTTTGCACATTGTGTGCAATTTGATCGTTGTTAACCAACCAATATTAGTGATTTGAGCACATCCAAGCCTGTTATGATTTTGCGCTGGACTTTTTTCTGCTGAATTTCATTTTTTTTTTACTTAAAAAATCAAAAAATTTGGGATGCTTAAAGATTCAATTGGTCAATTTGGGTTGTTCTGTTGGAAATTCACTATAATTATGGGGTGGGATTAGTTTTTAATGCTTTCATTTTGTTTTATTTACCAGAAAATTTTGCCTATGTTGTTGTTGGACCTGGATGATAATGCAGTAGTTCAAGTCTCTTGTCCATGTAACTTGATTGTCAAATTCTGTGCTTTTCTATTTAATTTCATACTAGAATTGATAGAATATGCGGTACATGATGTCATTTTGTTGTCATTTGCCAGAAACACGGTAGAGAATACTTTATGCATTTTTGAAAGGTCATATTGACTTTGAATCAGACCCATGGACCATAATATCTGATAGTGTAAAGGACCTAATCAAGAAGATGGTTTCTATGAGACCTTCAGATCGCCTAACTGTTCATCAAGTGTTATGTGAGTTTTTTCCCCTCTAAGAACTAAATTTAATCTGAATGCCCTTTATATTTGACAATTATTAGAGGATAATAAGAACAGAATGACGTCAGAGAGTAGTTTTTGTGATATGCAGTTGGAGGGTACAAGCTGTGGGTTGAAAGAAAAGAAAAGGATTTGAAGAAGCACATCTATAGACTATAATTGGTTGTCGGGGAGATTGACATCTTGAGCATTGCTCTTGGATGTCACAGTCTTGGTCTATGCCATCTTGCTTTTCCCCACTCTTCAGTACAAGATTCAATCTTAGGTTTAACTTCCCTTCTTTGACCCATATTCCGCCGTAGTGTCTACTATTGATCAATGGGTTCGTCTTTACCGACTCCCTTGGGAGTTTTGGTCTGAATCTACATTGAAAAAAATTCTACGATCAGTAGGCCAGGTCATTCGTGTCGATCACAATACCTTGACGCGTAAAAAGGGAAGGTTTGCTCGAGTCCTAGTGAATATTGATATTTCCCGAACCCTTCCAAGTTCGGTTTCAATCCCCTCTCCGTGGCGAATCTTTACTATTTCGGTGACTTATGAGGGTTTGTTTGAAATATGTGCTCTTTGTGGGTCTCAAGACCATCTACTTGAACTGTGCCCCAACGCACATGCGGCCCCTAGGCTTGAATTAATGGTGGAAAAATTTAAAGCTACGGGCCTCTCATCATCCTGTTCTTTGCAAGCTGCCCAACATGAGAAATGGATTTCAGTTGCGCCTCAAAAGCGTGGTCGGATTTCTAAACCTCACCATCCTAAACAGCCGGGTATACGTATTAACGAAGAGAAAACCCCGGTCTCAAAGGCCCAGCAGCAGGACTCCTCTACTGTTGGATCTAAAGACAAAGGGAAGGCGATTGTGATTGAAGAAATTGATGCGATTGTCACTGGGGGTCCCCCTGAGGCTCCTACTGGACGAGATGATACTACTGGGCCTTCCTCTTCCACGGGGTTGAAACCTCCTCGAGGAGGTACGGTTCAAACTGTTTCGGGTAGTGCTTCTACTGATGTTGGTCCATTTTCCTATCCTTCCCCATTTGTAGGAGGGTTTTCGAATACTACCAATGTCATGGAGGGGCTTAATCCCCCTAGTTTTGCTGGGGGCAATGCAAATTCCACTCATGCCCTAGATTTTCTTGATGAGTTTGAAGATGACTATGTCGAGGATGAAGAGGATATTTTCATGGAGTTAGAAGAGTTTGGTCCAGGGTTATCCACGGATTCGTCCAAAAAACGAAAGTTTGATGATGGTGAGGAGTTCTCCTCCCATCCTAAGAGCTGATTATTTATGATTCTAGTAATATATGTAAATCGGTTGGGATTTTATTTATCCCAATCTGATCTTTTCAATAATGCATTTCCTTTATTGCATTATTTTGCTTCTTCCTTTCTACCTTTCACATTTTTACTTTATTTTTTTCCATGTTGGGGGTGGGAGAGGGGTGAGCCAACCTTAATGGTTGCTGGTTGGACTGTCATGATTCGAGCCTGGTTATTGACTTGCTTTTGGTCCATTATTGCTCATTATTATTCACGACAATTTTTTATAGCTTGTTTTTTCTATCACAAAATGACAGTAGCTTCATACTTGTTCATCTACAGGTGGATATGCTGGGTGCGAATGCATTTAAGCTGGATAGATGTTGACTTTCTAAGTCAAATTCTAATGTTTGTTAAGTTAGTAAAGCTTTTGATGGTGATTTGGCTTTTAGTTGGGGCCTTATTTCTTTGCTGGCCTTGTTGGGTTTGTGGGCTGGCTAAGGACATTGGTGTGATTTTCTTGGTTGGTTCCAACTAGGTATCAACTCATCCTTGGTCTGAGAATTGCCTACCATGGACCAGAGGGCACACTATGAGTCATGTTTGGGTTGACCCCCTTCTTGACCATAGCTTGGGCACTGGTGTAATGCGTGGATGTTCTGATGATATGAGTGGCGGTTCAGCTTTGGTTGGTGGGGGTTGGTATGCTTGTTCAGTCAATGATAAGCCATTATTTTCCTGGGTTTTTACCAGTTACTACCTTGATCTGGCCCTGAGAGTATCGTTTATTTTATTTATTTTGTTTAATACTGTCTATTTTATTTTTTCTGGCTTTTTCTTGGCTGGCGGAATAACTCTGAAAATGTACACTTTATGCATCTGCTTATTTTTTCCGTTTCTTTTGGGTTGGTTGCTTGTTTTGGGGTTGTTGTATGCAGGCCCAGTAAGAGATGTTGGTATACCATGTAGCCGAGAGATGCCGGACTGTATGACCGGTTTTTTGGACCTTGCTCATGGCCGTGCTCATTCTCGAGTATCTATTGAACGATTACTTCTGCAATGGATGGATCCAGCCTTTTTGATGGTTGTACTTCTGTTTTTGTGTATGTTGTCTCATTTTTGTAAATTTGACCGCGGAGGTCGTTTGCCTGACCGCGAAGGTCTCCTTATAGCTAATCTGTGAATATGAAAGTTTTGTGTTGGAATGTTCAAGGGGCAGAAAAAGTTGGCCTTTTGAATGAGTTAAGATTCATTCAACGAACTACTAATCCAGATGTTTTATTTCTTCTTGAGACTATGGTTTTTGATTCTAATGCTCAAAATATTCTCAGAAAGTTAGGGTATCCGTGTTATGATTATATTAACCCAGTCAATCATGCTGGGGGAATGTGGTGTGCTTGGAATCCAAATATTGTTCAATTGCAGATTTGTGTGAAAGATGACAGATTCTTTCATTGTTTTAATTAATCATTCTAATTTTTTCATGACTGCTTGTTATGGGTCGGCCCAAGAAAGAGATAAGGATGTTTTTTGGAATAAAATTATCGCTCTTTCCCAATCTGTAGTGGGACCTTGGTGTTTACTTGGAGACTTTAATGAATTACTAAATGCGTCTGAAAAGAGAGGAGGAGCTTTGTTTAACCATCGAAAGTATTTTCGATTGAATAATTTTCTTTTAACTTCTGGATGTTTTGATGCAGTGGCAGTAGGCCGTCCTTTTACTTGGAAGAAATTTTGTAAAGGGCATCTAATCTATGAAAAATTGGATAGAGTGCTTCTTAATGCTAGCTGGGAGGAGTTGTATCCTCATTATAGAATTTCTAATGGACCATTTACCTGTTCGGACCATGCTTATGTTCTTTTAGATACTAAGCCATGGATGGGAGACAGGAAACAGGCGTCCTTTAGATTTCAGGATGCTTGGTCTACTTATGATAAAGTACATTCGATAGTCAAAACTAATTGGTGTTGTTATGTTCAAGGATCACCTATGTATCGAGTGGTTCAAAAGTTGGTACGAATTAAAAAAGAACTTAAAGTCTGGCACAAAAGTACTTTTAAGAACTTTACCTCCAAACTGAAACGAAATGAGGAGAAAATCCAAGAAGTTGAAACCCGCTCGATTGACAACCCGAATAGTGCCCGGTTAAATAATTGGCATTTTCGGTTGTTAAAACAAAGGGAACGGATGCACCTGTTTAATCAGAAATATTGGGGCCGTTTGCTAGAAAAGATTGGTTAACAAAAGGTGACCGCAATTCTAGATTTTTTCATCAGACGATGAGGGCAAGAAAGAGTAGCAATTATATTGCTAAACTAAAATTGGATGATAATCTATGGATTGAGGATGCTAATATGATCAAAGATAAGTTTGTTCAGGATTTTCAAGCGCGTTTTAGGAGTGATACCTCCCCATCCAGGAGGCTGGAAGTAAACTTAGTCCCAGGGCTGACTTTGCAGGATCAAGAATTATTGATTAAGCCCGTCTCTGACGAGAAAATTAGACAAGCTGTTTTCCAACAGAACAAATATAAAGCTCCAGGTCCGGATGGATTTGGCATTGCTTTTTTTCAAAACCATTGGAATATAATTAGTCAAGAGGTGACTCACGCGATCCAACATTTTTTTCAACATGGTCGACTTTTGAGACATGTTAATCATACCCTGATTGCATTAATCCCTAAAGTTAACAATCCGACAACAACAAATAATTTTAGGCCTATTAGCCTTTGTAATAGTTTATATAAAATTATCTCCAAGATATTAGTAAATCGGCTACGAGTTGTGCTAGATAAACTAGTCCATCCAACTCAGAGTGCTTTTATTCCTGGCCGCTCGATTCATGATAATATCCTTGTTGCACATGAGATTATAAATAAGTTTCAGAATATGAATGGGAAGAAAGGTTGGGTGGCCTTGAAATTAGATATGAAAAAGGCCTATGATAGAATAGAATGGGATTACCTGAAGGAGGTCTTACAAAAGATAGGATTTCCCAATCAATGGATCATGTGGATTATGGAATGTGTGACTACAGTTTCCTATTCTCTGGTTGTTAATGGGGAAACGACAGGTTTCTTTTCTCCTTCTAGGGGTATCCGCCAAGGGGATCCTCTCTCCCCATATCTTTTTCTGCTTTGCGTGCAAGGCCTTATCTTTGAGCTTTCTCGAGTCGCCTCTACACGTAGCAGTGGTATTGGCATTAAAGTGTCTTCTAATGGGGGTAAAATTCCTTGTCTTTTCTTTGCAGATGATAGTTTATTGTTTTGTCGTGCTAAACTGGAAGACTGCCAACGATTACAGGCTATATTAAATAAATTTTGTGCCAACTCTGGCCAACTTGTTAATTTTCATAAATCGTCTATGATTTTTTCGAAAAATGTGTCTGCTCGTGACAAACGGATGGTGGCTGGTATTTTTGGGATAAACCGACATAATGCTATTGGCAAGTACTTGGGGTGCCCTTTGTTTAAAGGGCAACCTTCCAAAGAAAAATTTGCTTATTTAGTCGATAACACCCAAGCAAAATTGCAACCCTGGAAGGCTAAGTATGTTTCTAAGGCAGGGAGGGTTGCGCTAATCCAATCTCACATAGAATCTATCCCGTCCCATGTCCTACAATGTTTTAGAATTCCTTCAAGTACTGCAAATTAGATTGATTCTGTTAGTAGATCATTTTTTTGGAAAGATCTTAATACAAGGAAAGGCTTGCCTATGGTTGCCTGGGATAAGGTTTGCCGGCCTAAAGCCTTGGGGGTTTTGGGGCTCAGGAAATTGGAGGCGGTGAATACTGCTTTTCTTTGTAAACTACTGTGGAAAGTAATGTTTGGTAAGGGGCTTTGGGTGGAACAGATGCGTGCTAAATATGTTCGTAACAGTAATATTTTTGACATTCAGCCAAAAATTACAGACTCTTGGGCTTGGAAATCAATTTTAAAAATTAGACCTATCTTTGCAAAGGGCCTTCGGTGGCAGGTTGGTAATGGAGATAAAATAAACTTTTGGCTGGATAATTCGTGTGGTCAAGCTAGCCTTGTTAGTAAAGTACATGGCTCTGATGTATCCCAGGTTAACACCGCTCTGCGTGTTGCTGATTTTGTTAAGGAAGATAGAACGTGGGACATTGATTTGCTTTCTTCTATGCTCCCACCGGAGGAGATTGCTTCTATCATCTCAATTCCTCTGCCTGACAATCAGTTGGAAGACTTTATTTGCTGGGGTCAGTTCTGGGGAATTCTCAACGAAATCTGCGACATGGTTAGCCCATGATGGAGTTGATTTTGACCAAGTTTGAGAAATTAAATGGATATGGAAGCTGAATATCCAGCCTAAATTGAAGGTTTTTCTGTGGCAAATGTTTCAGGATGCATTGCCTGTTAGAGCACACCTCGCTTATCGTGGTATGAATGTTCTTCCGTTGTGCCCTTTGTGTAGCTCATCGTCTGAAAATGAGGATCATCTATTCTTACATTGTGATTATGCGGATGATGTTTGGCACTTAGCTAAGCAACATGGATGGGTTCAAAACACCCCGGAGCAAACTGATAGGCTTGAAACCTTTATCAATAGATGTAAGGGTTTTTCAGTACGATCTGTTGATAGAATAGTTGCTTTGTTGTGGAGTATTTGGAAAACAAGGAATTTGGTGGTGTTTAGTCAGAAGACTGTACCACCGGGTAGTACACTCTTACGAGCAAAGCGTGCCTCTGCTGAATGGCGAATTAGAGAGCGGTTGGCTGAATCCTTAGGGGGGATGGAGTCCTGTCTCCCTACTAATAGGCTGACTTCAAAATGGATCTCGTGGGTTCCTCCTCCTGAGGGTGTGTATAAAATGAACACTGATGGAGCGAGGAACTCAAACAAAGCTGGGGGAGGTTTTATCATTAGGGATATTCAGGGCAAGGTAGTTCGAGTGGCGTCTTTCAATTTGGGGACTTCTTCGGTGTTGAGCGTTGAAGCCATAGCCATGCGTAACGGGATTAGAGCTGCGGTGTCTAGTGGCATTAGACATATCATATTGGAAGGTGATAATCTGGTGCTCATTAACGCTGTCAAAGGTGTGTTCAAAGCTCCTTGGGAGATTGCTAAAGTAGTCCAAGATATTCAACAATTTATGATGATGTATGAAGAGGTGGTGGTACATCATATTTTTCGTGAAGGGAATCGTGCAGCTGATTGGTTAGCCAAATTTGGCATTAGTTTAAACTCTTCTTGTTGTTTCGATTATAGTTTTCATAGAGATCTTTCCTTGATTGTAAGAGAGGACGCGCTTGGGAGATCCCTTGAGAGAAGGGCTTCCTAGTGTTTGTTGTTTTACCCTTTGTTAAAAAAAAAATGGCAAAAAAAGTTTTCCATAAATATCTTTGGACCTTCCTATAATGCAATACATTTCCATGTTTTCTTTTTAAAATATTTCTAATTTCTTATGATGAAACTATATTTTCTTGTAATAATTGGTTTTAAATTTTCATATTTATCTATATAAAATAGTTAAAGCTTGATAAATAAAATTTTCTTAATCACATAGAGTTTAATTTAATTATTTTATATATAGGGAATTGATAGAATGAAACACTAAATTATTGTGAGCATATGAGCATTAATAGTCAGTGTCACTAATTAGTCAATCTAGGGTTGGGGTTAATCCACCCTTTCCCTTCTTTTTTTTTCTTTTTTTTTTTGGCTCATTGACGTGATTTAAGAAAGGGGAAAAGATAAATACTCAAATATTAATGCAACCCCCAATTTCCAAGACCTTGCATTAATTGTATTATCAATTCCCACACGCATTAAATTCATTTAAACAATCACAATAAATTGAAATGAACATCTAGCATAATCAAAATAAACAACCAATATAATGAAATTGAATATCAAATACCGACAACAATCTATATGGTAGTCAAATATAAATGCTACACATATAAACTAACAAAGAGGTGGTAGCAAAGTGACAACCTCCTCCATCATCCAACCTTCACGGATCATGTTTGTTACCTCTCCTCCCCGATCTGCAAATTTACTGGTGCTTATCCCTGAGATAGCGTAATTAAACTATACCGTACATCACATGTATTAATATATGTCAATTGTTTACGTGATAATTTTGTAAAAAAAATGATCAATTCATAAAATATGGACGAATTTTACAATAATGTTAAATAAACTTATATAATGAATTTTATAAGAAATATTGATGAACTTTTCTTAAAGATTAAACATTTTAATGACCTAGATAAATACTTCAAAATACACCATATAATAATAATTGAGATATGAGCTCAATAAGTAGGCGATATTTACCTGGAGTAAAGAACTATATAAAGGATAAACATTTCAACCAATCTCACCTACATTTATTGCATAATCTCTTCACGTACACTTGAGACAACATAGAATCTCACACCAAAATGTAATGTTTGTATATCGCCAATGAAATACCCTATAATCCAACTCAAGGTGGTGTATTATTATTATTATTATTATTATTATTATTATTATTATTATTATTAGTTGTTGCGATACTTTGAGAGTTAAAGATATTCAGCTCTGTCTAACTCCCAAAAAAATGGATAGGGTTTTCATCCGAATTTCCAACTTTAATTTAACTCGTACGATAAAAATTTTGGACATAATATATTTCTTATTTCAGTTATCCAAGCTTAATTTTATCTTGAATTTAAATTTGTCTTAAATATCCAAACGACCCAAACAAAATTGGACATCAAACATTAACTTTATATTTTAGGTCTAATTATGTTAAATAAATTGGGAGATTAATGACATCTGATCATTATAAACACCACAATATGGGTTGTCAAAGGCCGATGTGGGACATAGAAGCAAAATAATCGGAATCAAAATTTTTCACAGCTATGGGTCTATGAATAGCCGTCCAAAACAACGAAATACTATAGTGTTAACAAACAAGGCAATAAATATGAAAAAATATATATATGGGGTCCGTATATCCAATATTCATGAATGGACGGGTAACATGCAGAAGGATTCTAAGGCCAAATCCAACGTGCATAGCATGTTGTAGTTCCGTGCCTGTGCTTTTCTTATGTGACATTGCTTTCCAGTTTTTTTGCTCCCAATTCCAAACCGACACACCCTTTGTTCTTTTTGCCTTTTCTATTAATACATAAAATAAAATGGATTTTAAAATTGTGACCGACAAAATTTATTTATAATTTTGATTACAATGTGATACGACATCTATGATATGTGGACGACAACTAAATAATGTGTAATTATGGTTCAGATTTAGGAACAAAATAATAAGATGTTTGATTTTTTTTTTTTCTTTTTGTCATGGTTGTCATATATTGAAATAACTTTTTTGGCTTTTACGAATTATTAAAAGGCAAAAAGAATATAAGATTTCTTCGTGCGTTGAAAATGTGTGGTTGTTGTGTGTTATGTTATGTATGATATATAGTTGTGGTGATTGGAGAGGAATCAGAGAATTGACATATATGTGTTCACTTGGTTTGAATCATGTTACATGGAAATATCAAATAGCTCACTCTCCTACTCATCTACTTCGATGTACAAAATGTCCCTATAAGCGAAGTCAGAAAGCCCCATAAAGGCAGAATGTGATAACATCGCTTTCATTTTGTAAGATTTTTTGAGATTCAAACCCGCGCACAATTACTGGCAACAACTCAATCATATGCCAACTTCTCCAATGGAGGAGGGTCGGATGGTGTTAGGAAATTAAATAACACGCCTAATGCTTGTATTAAACAAACTTATGGAGCTTAGAGGATGTTGAGAGTTAGTTGCTACTGTCCTAAAATTGAATTTGCTCTCCTACCAGCAGTGGCGGATCTAGGTCTTTTGATTAAGGATGACCAATATACTATTATATTCATCCAATACACATAAAATCCATAATTTTTATCACAAATTACACTAAATTAATATTTTTTTTGTGTTACCAATGACCGTAGCCACCCTTACCCATGCCCGGGATCCGCCAGTGCCTACCAGATGCATTTATGAGCAATAGATCTCCACGGTCACACAGCTTACAAGTTCGAACTGTATAGAAGATGAACACCAAAGAAAAACTCCGAACATTACTCATAATAACGTTTGAGAGGAATATAGGAGCTGCATCATTTTATTTCTGACTATAAGTCTAAAAGCAGAGCAATGTTTTTCCACTATGCCTGCAATTATAGTCTGGATAGCAAAAAAGTCAAGCAAAATTACAGGAGGAATCTAGAATACTGATTTCAGAGATAAAATCAAAGGAATGAGGACATTATGCCTACACATACTATGGTTGCAGTAAGGCAATCCATGGAATCACAATCTGCACTTACTAAAAATAAGTCATCTACTGCTAAAAGAAACAGGTTTGCTCCAAAAAGATCTTTATCAAGTCAGAGCGTAAGACCCCGCGCATGTGTGTGGTTTAGAGACTCACCTCTCTACTAAGGCCCTGTTCTTTTGTGCAATTGGTAAGATACGGAAACGGTGTGGTTTGGTAAAATTTTGGAAAGTACAGTTAGGTGTGGAATAGTATGGTAAAATTTGTAAATAATGTGGTTGATATGATAGGTGAGTAGAGAGAATGTAAAAAGTAAAGGAAAAAGTAAAGAGATATATTGGTAATGATTGTGGTGAAGTATGGTAAAGTATGGAAGAACATTGAGTAGTATAGTTAGTTGTGATACCGTACCGCACCACATAAAAAAACAGGGCCTAAGCTATCGTAGGACGTGAAATAGAGTATAAAATCCCTAGCAAAATCAAAGCTTTCTGCCATTATGGTAACACAAATGGTTTTCTTTGTGTACCACATTGAAGCTACTAGCCTACTACCCTTGAAGCAATAACCAACATACGGCGGCTGTGTATAGCATTCATGTTAGACAAAATAGAAAATAAGGAAAACCCACATTTTCAATTGCCTTGTACATTTCACCACTTTTCTGCAAGTACATATACTGATAACCAAAATTTTTCAGGACCAAACCAGTCTCAGTATATGCAAGTGAAACTCTCAACAGTTAAAAGGTTAGTTGCAGAAGAGTTTCATCACCAGTGCAGAATAGAATGGCAGCAGTAGTGATTCTAGTCTGACATTCCTGAGCTTCAAAAACCGACTTTAATTGATTCAAGCTTGTTCATATGCCATATATACTCCATGCAAATCATATGAGGAGTGTGATGATCCACTTGAGTTGAGTGAATGGTGACTCATTGATGATACCCTGCTGTAATAAAACCTTCACTCCAGCACTGACAGTAGCATTTCAGTTTTAGATTCTTCATCCAGAGTTTCTTCAGACTCATCACTGTCCTCAGTTCTGCTACTTAACTCGGCCCGATCACCAGCTAAAACTGACTTATATGCCTTATCTTGAAAGCACCCGAGTTCCCTCAGTAACCCCAGAAACTCGTCCTTACTCTCTGTGTCCCCTTCTTTCTCACAAAGCCTTAGAAAGCCAGCTACATTCCCAGGTTTAGGCTTCCATGGAGTTCTACCCTCAGTCAAAGAAAATGCCATCCTGAAGCACGACAAAGCGTCCGAAATCCTCCCCTCTTTCGTATGACCCTCTCCTAGGATCTCCCATGACCCGGAGTTCGGTTTCCCCCCGGATTCCACGATTTGATCAAAGAAAGCCTTGACTTTCTCAAACGGCTCTTCTCGAACGTACCAACCCAAGAGGAGGTTTCCGATCCTGGGGTCGTAGTTTGACTTCCCCTGAAACCATTCCTGGTAAAATGTATGGGCTCCTTCAATGTCGCCCAGCCTTATATATGCAGAGATCACAGCGTGGTAGCCCCAGTTTGGGACCTTGGGAAATTTAGCCTTGTACAGGTTCCAAATTCTTTCGACCTCCTCCTTTTTACCCAGAGTGCTGTACAAGCTTATGAGATGATGGTACGGCATGTTGTCTTTCCCCGTGATTCTGGTCTCGATGTTTCTGAGGCACTCTTCGGCCTTTTCGTTCAGGCCCAGCTTGCTGTAGAACGAGGCCATCGAGCTGAATGTCGCCCAGTTCGGGTTGACTGTTGAGTCTGAGTTTATCTGTTCCATGACCTGCTCCATCCCCTCCGCAGAGCCTCGGGACCCTTGAGCAGCTAGCCAGATGTTGTATGAATATATGTCCAGCCGAATGTTTTTCTCCTTCATTTCGGAAACTAACTGTTCGATTTGGTCATATTCATCGAACTTCATGTAAAGGGTCATCATTACATTGAAAGGAAGACAGTGATTTGTATACCCTTTTTCTCTCATTTGGTTCATTAAGGACTCCGCCTTGTCTCTTTGTTTGGCACCAACATAAGCATTCAGGAGGGCGCCATAGATCCTGTTGTCCTTCATCGTTTCGGGAATCCTCATGAAGTAATCCTCGGCCCTTGAAACTCCGTGGACTTTGGCGGTCAGATCTAGCTGGATGGCTGTATCGCTACTGGAGAGCTTGAACCTCTCTATTCTGTTGTTCATCCATTCATAGACCTACAACATATGATGGAAACTCTTTTAGGCTTACGGGGAACATCATAGCCCGATAGAAACTATCATCCTTAGAAACGTCATTTTGAAAGTTGGTTAAAAGACCTCTCACTGCCAATGTTACATCCAAAGGAAAAGCGTTTCGCAACATTATTTTTGTCTAAGTTTCTCCTTCTAAATCAAGATTACTATCCCACAATGTGGACAGTGTCAGACAGTACAATAGTTCAAAGAAGACATGAACCAGGACACAACAGTTTTACTTGACAAATCAGACTGAAATCAACAACCATATCATATGCAAGGCAAAATATAGCCTTTTTGTAAAAGTTGATACCTTAAAAAGGCTACAGCCTACAAGTCTATAACAAAAGAAAAGGAAGCACAACCCTCCCCAGCATACTCTAACTCACTCATTCCCCTGAGCCTCAATTTTACTTCAACTCCAAACACAACAGTGACAGATTGAGGCCTGATTTTGTATGGTTTTGGCCCTTGAAAGCAAATTCTTTTCTTTCTTCACCTGTTCTGTTTGCAGGTAAAGTAGGGTACTAGGATGGGGAACGCACAACTTTCCCATACTTACCTGAACTTTGCCAAGCCTATGTATTTACCAAATTTACCCACACTTACCCAACCAACTTTCCATATTGACCCAAACTTATCCACTTATTTGCCCTGTGCAACCTTACCCATGGAAAGAACCGGCAAAATTTTGTCCAACCGGAAAACCCAACCTGGAAAAATCGGGTACCAAATTGATCGAATTTTCCGAGACCATTTTCACCTTTTACTATGGTCCGAACTTGATTTTGACACAGATTTAGTCTGTCTGAATTGTCTGACTAGAAAAAACCGGGCGTAGACATCAATTTCACATCTGAACTTTAACATTGACTGAATTAGACCAACTCCAATTTGACCCGGGACCAATCCCGACTCACCCACCCAAAAAAAAAGCTCCAGTATATGCAAGCAGAGTGTAAAGGAGAAAAACTGATGGCAAAAGGCAGAATTCAAGCAGCTGAACAATGAGCAAACAATATCCCAACACATTCAAAGTGAATTTCAAAGAAAATACAACAGTATCATCCTAGACAATTAGCCACACAACTAACAAGCAGGCATAATTCAAAGGTACTACTACTACACAAACCAAAAGTGAGGAATTACCTGCAGAGCAAGCTTGTACTTTCTATACTTTCTAAGTTCCTTAACAACCCTACAAAGCTCCCATTTGGTTAACTTCTTTCCATCATTCTCAACCTGGTTCAACACAGAAGCCGCCCCAGCTTCTGGGTCTTCCATCAACGAAATTCTCCGGTAAATACCCGGCCATTTTAGGAACTCCTTTTTCTCAACAACCACGCTCCCATTGCTGTTGCCCTGAGGTGTTGATGAGCACTTTATTGGGTGATTAAAGGTCGTCCTGAGTTTGCTGAGAGGGGTGAAGGAGAGATGCCCAGAAGGGAACGAGAGAGAATACGCAATGGTTGATGAGAGAGAAGTGGGAGTTGATGGTGAAATAGTCGACTGTAGAATCATCTTTCGATGGGTTTAGGGTTTAGTGGAGATTGGGGTTTGAAGTTTGAAGGGGTTTCTTGTTCAGATAAAATTTTTCAAGGTTTTTCCCCCAACCCAAATAAATGTTTGATTCAAGGGTTTTGCAGATTGTGAAGAGTAAGAAGATAAGCTTTAAAAATCAAAAAGAAAAAGAAAAATCAGTGTTCACAAATGGGTCGGGTCTGGATGTTGGGTTAGTGGGTTGGGCTGGGTCCTTAATGTTGGATTTTCTGCCCATATATGGTTGGTTGGTGCTGTTAGAGTCGAGAGAGTGCGAGAGGCGAGGTGTTAGAGTGAGGAAGGGAGTTAGGGTCGGGGGTATATTCGAGACTTTTTTTTTTCACAAAATGGGGCGACATAGAAAATTTGGATAAAAATAATGTCTTCTATCAGAATAAATAAAGATAAAATATTGTTTAGGTGCGAATATTCTTATAGGAAATGAAGTCTAATTTTTCTTTATCATTTTAAAAATAAATAAGTAAATATGGCATTTCTCTCAATTTTGGTTATTGCAATTAATTCAATAAACGAAATTGATAATTGAATTGGTTAAAGTTAAATAAATTATTATTATTAAAAGGTTTTGTTCTTTTATATGGGTGCAGTGCGGTGAAATTTGAAAAAGAGTGGTGAGTTGTAGAAGGTGAGGTAGGTTAAGAGATAATGAGAAAAGTAGAGGAGAAAAGTGAAAAGAGAGAAAAATGAAAAAATATATTGATAATAATTGTAGTGTGGTGTGATGAAGTGCAGTGGAAAATTAAAAAGTGTGGTGCGGTGTAGTACCACATTACAACCTGCTGCATAAAAAAACGAAGCCAATGGGATCCAAATAAACTTTTTGTTCATAAATTATTAGAAAGTGCAGAATAAAACCCCACAAAAGATTAGCAAAATTGAGTACAAAGTTAGATACGGTTCTTACTTTTTCAAATTAAATCAAAAAGAAGATAACAATTTACATGGTCAAAGCTTAGTTTGCTAAAGAGATCCCAGTTCAACACTCCAAATCACAGACAAGGGAACTCAGTTGTTTACAGAACTAGCAAAACTTGCACCAATGTCAACTATCAATCAAATTAAGATGATAGAATCTTCAACATCCAGGCCAATTTCTGCTCAAGATTTCGCTATTGCTTACAGATCCATGAACATACACCTTTGGTTCTTTCACCTGCAATGTAAAGAAATATAATCAGGATTTTCATATTCTACAGTGGCTTTTCCGAGTGCCATGCCATGACCCCTGTCACAGAATCAGAAATAGCCACTTACCAGTTGAACAAAGGGCGGAATGCCCTTCTGGAGACGAATCCTGGAAAATCCATCTTCGAAGAACAAGCACCTATATCCATCGATATAAGAATGCTCGCTGCCACACACAATTTATGGATCAGATATACATTGCTGAAAGAAACAGGAAATCTGCCGATTTATTTTCTCAAGAACTCCTGCATTCTACAGCGCAGGCCTGTTTTTTCACAGGTGAGGTTGAGTAGGGTAAATTTGGAATTCTTCAGGTAAGTTCTGGTAAATTTGGATTTGTTCAGGTAAGTTTTGGTAAATTTGGACAAGTTGGATAGGGTAAAGTAGGGTAAAATAAGGTCACATAAACTAGGGTAAAAGGGGTATATTTTTAGAGAAAATTGAGAAATGAGCTAAGCAAACTCAATTTTTATAACACCAACATTTTTTAATTTTCTCTAGAATAGACCTTTCTACCCAAATTAATCTTACACTATTGTACCTAATTCCACCCTACCCGTGTAAAGAAAACTCACCAAAATTTACCCAGACTTGCGTAAAACACACCCAAATTTGTCCAGAGTTATATTTACCGCCCTAGCTTACCCGCGAAAAAAAAAGGAAAAAAAAGAGGTAAGTCTAGTTTCACTAATGTGGTCAAATATAAGTTTTTAAATCTGATCACAGAGCCCCTTGATAATGGCAAAAAGTATGCCCTACAGGCTACAGATTTGATCCACCGTGTTTGAGGCAGTTCTAACTATTGTTCGCTTAGCCCAGATTCCCAATTGTCATTTTCTCATATCTCATCTAGATAAACAAGGGCCGGACTGAGGTAGTTCCAGTTTGTAATAGCTAGTTGGCCCAAAACCAGAAGCAAACTAGTGGTTTTCCGTGGAGGTAGCTTTCTGACTTGACATTGATGTAGGTTCCGGTGATTAGGACAGAAAAATTCTTAAAGTTCTAAATTCTTAGAATCTTAGGTCACAGCAAGTTAATGGACTCGTGTCATAGAAACAGATAGGAAATAGGTTATAGGCTGATAGCTCCGTATTTAGTTTTCTTTTGGATGGACGTGTTACTCCTTGTTTTCTTTTTTCCATTGAAAGCAGCTGCGATGAAAGAAATAGCAACTTACTTCAAAAGGTATGTGAAATTTCTGTGAAGATAATCTTTAACGGCAATGTCTTCCTCTTTAGAGTACCTGTGTCACAAAATAGAAACACGTTGGGCTAGTGGAAATAAGATAATTAAACGTCGCAACACAATCAAAACTAGCAAAACGAGCAAGAACAGACCAGGAGAGGATCCAGAAATTAGAAAGTAGAGGACAAAGGGAAAACTAGTTTTTGAACATTATAAATTTAGGCACATAAAAATTAAAAAACAGAACCAAGAAGACATACCCTAGGAAGCACGGACTAGGACAAGAGACACGGATACGACACGACACGGATATGGGGACACACAATTTTTGAAAATTAAGGATACGACACGTTGTTCGACACGTACCTTAATTTTATATAGTACTTCAAAAAATATCAAATTCTATCTTAAAAATGTTTGTTAATGAATATATTTTCTTGAATAGTTTATGAATCGTAAAACTATATATATAAAACATAAAATCTTATAAAATAATGCAAGACGGACAAAGTTATGTGAAAGAGGGACAAAGGTATGTGTAAGATGGTCAAGCAACTGGAAAAATAATGATGTATTGAAAAAAGGAGATCATAGTTGAGGATGTCTATGGATGTGGCTAGCTGACAATGTGATACCTGTCAATGATTCGGAAGGGTCCTAAGGTTGGATACGCGCCTCCACCATGAGTCCTCCAAGTGTCGGATGTTTATTTTGGCAATTATTTAGAGGACACGTTTTTCCACGTGTCCAACACGTATCCGAGGAGTGTCCGACAGTGTCGGTGTCGGATACGTGAGGATGATAGAAGTGTCCGTGCTTCATAGGACATATCAAAGGGCCAACAGAGTAAATTTGACCATACACACAAGTGCTTGATTGATTCTAGTTGAGAGAAAGGGGAAGGGATGTTCAAGATGCAGGTAAAATGCTACAGATTTTAACTCTTTTGGGGACTGAAAAAGATAATTCACCGAACATATCATTATGGCCCATAAATTTTATAGTATTAGTAGCAACACCGAAAAATAATACAACAAATCCACACCTCAGAGTCCTAGATGGACCGGATGGGTGTGCTGGTTGTAAAAGCTTATATGCATGAATGACCAAAGGTTGTTCGTCGAATGAAAACCTGTAGAGTCTACACTCCACTCCCCCCTTAGCTAAGCACACGATATTCTAGAGAAGCAATTGATCTGTAAATTAGTTCTAAGTTTTACTCCATCCAACTAGCAGGCTTGTAGGACAGTGTAATGGAAGAGTTCGTCGAATGAAAACCTAGGCAAGCCCCAGAGAGCTCAAAGGATTTATAAGGACAAGATTCATGGGCCTGGTAAAAAAACTCTTTTATAGACAGATAATAAAGTGAACTGATTGAAAAGAGATCAAATGAGAACAGAATGAATAACAGTAATCCTAGTTTCTCTCTTTTTTATAGGGCAATAATTGTAGTTTCTTGAGAAGATTACAATAATGATGAATAAAACTACCTCCACGGAAAATCACTCTCGCAGAAACGGGTAATCCCATTCATCGCTGAAAAGGTATCAATGTGAACCCATGTTTCACCAGTACCGTTCTTCAAACTGCCTGCTAAGACCAAGATATGAGAGGTGAGATCAATGATTTATGGTATAATTTTGATCAATCGCATGATAAATTACATCCAGCAATCTTGACAAGCTAGAGCAGCTGTATCCCCCCCCCCCCCCCCCTGGCACAATTAGAAGAAAGTGACTAGATTTGTATCAACTAGCATTAGTAAACAAAATGGAACAAGTCCATTCAATGTATGAAAAGTAATAAATGGAAATTGTAAACCCAAACACTGACTACAACTGAAAGCAACCACTCCCTATGTCATTGCTAAGCAGCCTTTCATTCCTCAAGAAACCTTACAACCGTTCATTCACCAAAAAGGAGTTATACTACAATCAAATCTATAAACAGTTTAACCTTTGTGATCAAACATGTCCTGCAAAAAGTACGTTATACCCGGCTCCCAGCAAGCAAAATTGTTCCACAAAAACAGATACATAAAAGTGTAAAAAGAAAGACTCTTTGGCAGAAGAGAAAACACTAGTCTTTTTATATGTGCCCTAAGCCAAACGCAGTTGGATCAACAAATAACAAATAGAAGACAACAAATAATTACTAAAAAGGACCAAGTTTTGGATACGCATGCGTAAAGTGGATAAGTCTGAGTAGGGAAGGGGTGGGGGAGACAGAGCAACTAACCCAGCTGATGGAGCTTTCTTAAAGCATAACCACTTGGATAGTTGTTGTATGAAGCCATGAAGAACAATATCGTGCAACCTAGACTACAAGTAGACATTTTAATAATGAGATGCCATGGAAACTCAACCATCATTTTAAATTCAGAAAGCTATGTACAGAACATAAGTTAACCTGACAAGAAATAGCCCTAGCATTCCAATATAAATTAACCTCCAAAAGCTCTTCTTCCTATTGTTGTATCTGTCACATACGAAGAACCATCATTAGTTAGGAAAATGGAATAATAATAGAGAAGTAAATCACAAAATCAATATTACAGCCTGCGCAATAGACGAAAACAGTACGTACAAGAAACGGAAATAGAAAATTGTGCACAAGTGATCCGCAACAAAGTTGGATTGACATGTTTTATTGATCTAATATATCTGTGTCATCATCTTATCACAGTAGTGACAAGAAAGTTTTCTAGATAAGATGATGCTAGAGACTTTATTCAAGGGAACGCACTTAATGCCCTAGTGAACTTCTAATGCTAAGTCATAACTCATAAGTGATACTTGATCATAGCATCACCAGCATTACTCGAATAGCCCATGTTTATATCAGGACACAGATTCATAATAGTCAATGATACACTAGCATTGTTACTGCAAAATTATGTTTCTTAATGCAGAAAGTACCACAGCCACATAGGTATGTGTCATTTACGTAACACAGAATTGCCTCATACAACAAGCATCATCATCATAGAATAACACGCAACAGCAACTAAAATGGAAATTTTACAACATTATATCGCCAACATGATGCAGGCAACTTTCAATATATACATCCAGAAAGAATATTAGTTTTTCCAGATTGCCATTTGCCAATAACATGTAAGACATAAACATGACATGAAGGGCATTGCGTACATTCTGTTTGCTGAGATTGCAGCTGATAAGTTAAATATTGGCAGAGAACTGATGATGAAGCGCAACTCCTGTGACATTCCAAATGCACCATAATTTCATGTTCAATGAGCTAGACATCAAAAAAAAAAAAAAAAAAAAGGCAAACCGAAATGAGGCATACCTTATGAGGTAGTTTGGAGTACAGGATCACGAAAGATAGAACAGGTAGCACATAGGCCAAAGTCCTCCTATCAAGTAAGAGACCAAGCTGTAAAAAGATCCTTCATCAAGTAAGAACTCAGAAAACTAGAATCAAAAGAAAGCAACTACCACTTTGGTTGGGTGGTAGGATCCAGATCCTAGATGCCTACATAGTAGGTAAAGCATTAGACTAGACTTTACAACCCAAAACTCAAGTCACATGGATTCCCTCCCAACACCGACGAAAGTAGAACAGCCAGCGATGAAATTAACATGCTAAAAAAGAAGTTTACAACAACTAAGCTGACTCATTACAGCCGGTACAGCATATTCAATCAAATTATGTCCTTCACACTTACCATAAAGAGAGGATATGCAACAAGAAGCGACCGAGGAAGCGCTGAAGTAAAATACCAGTGAAATGGTGATACCTAATGCAATCAAGTTAAGGATGAACTGAGATAATGGAAATATCCAAAGTGGAGAAGCTACAAAAGCATTAACCCATTTGCATACATCCTTTTTTGAGGGCAGGAGGGGAAAGTAATCTGAACTAAGACGCGTCCTGAATAGTATCAGTTTCAACAAAAACAACGATTTCATACTACATTAAAGACTTGTACTCCCCAACTCTGATTTACTCATTCATGTCCATCTTTCATTATGAAATGGAGAAATTGGTTTCAGGAACACCCCCTCCAATAGATAGTTCCTGAAATTACCAGAGTAGAGGTATCTTCCAATTATATGGAGTAAATGTATATCTAATTTACTTGCTTAAAACAGCTAATTCTTCTTAAGTTCCTAGTCCCTCTAATACATGGAAACCAGCCCAAAGCATCCAGTCATAATTCTCCATCTGAAGCAACTCTTCTTTCCAAGCAACGTTAAAAGGATACGCCCCATTCGGAACTGCGATTAAGAACGGAATTGAACCAAAAGACTTCAAATTCTGGCCATACAATGCGTCTCCACATTACTGAATCAACCGCAACTGTAAGACCTGTGACCACAAAGCTCGCAATCAGAAGGATAATTCTAATTACACAGACAATAGAAATTTATGAACCAACATCAGTCAACAAAGTTTCCTTTTCTTTTCCCCCTTGAACGAGGAGTGCAGCGGGATTGAATAACCAACCTATTGAAAGTAAAGCAGTTACAATGCAGCATTTTATTGCTTTCCAAAGTGAGATTGATCTGGTCTGTCATCACATGAAAATTCAGTTGAAAATGGTTAATTAGAGCGTTAAGAACCAGATATTTCTCAAAATTAATAAGGTCCAATAATATACTAGCAAGATATTATGAAACAGGCAATGATCAAGAAAAGACGCTCAAAAGCAATCACCAAAGCATGCCAAAGGAGACCACATATGGGAAGCAAGTTTGAGATAAACCAAACGGGAAAAATTAGCTCAGAAACATCACATACTTCAGAAGAAGTAAGAACAACCAAAAAAAATAGACAATGATAAGGCAAGAAAATCACAAAACACAGAAATGAATACCATGACAAATGAGAAAACGAATAGCTCAAAGAATAAAATTCTAACAATTTATATAATTGTACTTTCAACAACTCAACCCATTATATCTAAAAGCTGACATCCCGCTTTAAATTTACATTTTGTAAAAAAGCAAGCTAATGCATCTCATTAAAGTTCAAAATCTTACATAGAAATATTCACTTCGGAAATAAACTACTAGTTACAAACCTATGATTTTTTTGGTTTCCCTATTCTCTGTACAAAACTTGAAGTCTCACCAAATTGAGCCCTTGTTCATTTGTGCAGTACTCTCGTCCCTACTTCTGCCCTTGTTCTCACATTACTTCCTAACCAAATGCAATAATATAAAGTTGCAACTGCCAGATACATCAATTTCCTCTTGATACCTTCAGCTCAAATTTGTAAGTCAACAAATTCCAAGCTCAGGTCACCGGGTATTTGACATCGAAGGTTCAAATTCAAGTTCATGAAAATAACTTTACTGCACCCACATTCAAAAAAAAGGGCATCACAGTCTACTCTCCGCTCATTCTCACACAAAGGCATTTCACATCAGCAGTAACATTCTGTTAATGCAACCTTCCCCTGGTTCTCAGGCAGCATATAGAAAGAAATCATGGGCATAAGCAATTTCCACCACATCAATTTATCCCAAATGACATTATTGCGCAATCCTTCACGAGCCACTTGTAGCTACTGAATACAGCCCATTCTTACTCTGCAACCAAGTACAACATTGACAAAACTCTTCTTTAGACCATCTTAACTCTCATCACTTGCCTCCAACAATCTACTTCTGCTCTTTTTTCCCCTTCAACCCTCCATTTTAGGCACTAGTTTTGTTATTAGTTGCCAGCTTCTTATTTCTTCATCAGCTAGTTTTTGGTTCTTGTTTGCTTTATCATTGCCCCTTTTTTTTTCTCAAAACATTTACTATCCACTTTTTAGTGAGTTTCTTTCTTTGTCAACCACTTCTTAAGTATGTTTACTTTTGTATTGGTGCTTCTTGCCTCCTACTGAAATTAGTAGTACCACTCTCGCTGCCGCAATCATTTTTATGCTAAATGCATGTTCAATGGACCTTTGAGCACAAGCCTCTCCCAGCATAAATAGTACAACGGCTAACAATGTGACGATGTACGCACCTTGACTTACTCAGAACTCACTAAATGCATGACTCGCGTCAGGTATTGTATAATGTAATGTAACTCCAAAAGTTCAAGTCAATTCCAAAAGAACACAAGAGGGGTTGTGTTTAGTCATTATGCGACTTTCTGGGGCATCATTTTTGCTGATGATCCAAAAGCCTGGAATGTAAAGGCAACCTGCTAACAAGTGGGAAAACAACAGGGAGAAAAGTCCTTGGTAGTGGCAGGATTTGAAGCGCTAGAATCTCTTGCTGGAAATAGGGCACTCACATTGTTTTTAAATTTACTCCAGTCTCCCTCATATTTGACAAGCAGCTACATTAGATAGATTTCTAACAATTGGGGATATCAGGGATCAGTGGCATCATAATGCATGTCTGATACATACAAATTCAATAAGCAGTTCCAATATGGAAACATACAAAGGCTTTAAAAGTTTAAGATTTAATGGCAATAAGAATCACAAATGCGACGATGGCAACCAAATTTCAAGCAAACTGCAGTTGCATTAGAATTAAATGCATTATATAAAAAAAGGTGGAGGCATGGAAGGTCACAAGAAATGGAATAGAAGGTGGAGGCTGATTGGGCAGGCTAAAAGCAGCACAAGTGATAGAAGATTCTCACGGCCTGTCAGATACATGGGTAACTTCAGTTTACCAAAATTTACCAGTTTTTGCCTAAATTTACCAAAATTTACCAAACTTACCAAACATTACCAAAGTTAAAAAATAAAAAATAATTAATTTTGATATAATAGCGTAAATTTGCCAAGAGTTACCAAATTTACCAAAAATTACCAAAAGTTACCAAAATTTAACTTTTACCCAAAAACTTTTTACCCATGAATTTGACCCATAAATGTATCAACTCGGAGACATGGAAGGTCACAGGAAATGGAATAGAAGATTCTCCAGAATCCTTCACAAGTGATACTGTTTTCTACATACCAATAAAAGGTGGAGGCCGATTGGACAGGCTAAAAGCAGCACATCACATCTGAAGATCAATGTGGCAACAACCTGAAAACAAGGGAGCAGACATCTTGAGGGATACCAATTATCTAACAACTTGACAATAAAGAGCAAAAGTTAACAGACTCAAAGTGGATTCTACTTTTATAATAGAACAACAATTATGGAGGAAATATCATTTAGAAAAAGAGGAACCAACAGAAGCAGAGAAAAGGCGAATATTCACTCAAGATTCACTTCCTGTACAAGGACTCAGACTTTCTTCCCATGAGAATAATTGACTTTATTCAGAAGAAATGACATTCCACATGCGAAGAATGGCAAGAATTTGAAAATTATGATGAGGCACTAAATCGAGCACAGGCCAAAACCATAATGTATGTCACATTTAAAGCAAGTTTGGTAGAGTTATACTTATGCCACATTCAAAGCAAGTTTGGTAGAGGTCTACTGCACACTACCAAAGCATACACTTCTTTTCAAAGGAAGATAAAGTACACTCACAAGTTACTATCAAAAGGGAAGGACGCAGAGCTAGCATCCCAAAAGGATTATATGCATCCAAATTTTATGAATTGTCCACAAAAGTTCACCACGTCCAAAGAGGAAGAGAAAAACTTCTCACTATCCCAAACATAGAGATTACTGGAGAAGTTTTCCTGCTAGAGATGAATCAAAGTTACTAATATAAACATTCTATCACCCATGTTTGCCAGTGTAAAAATTGCTTTGTTTTATTATTCTGGCACCCACCAGCATAAAAGTTATGGATAAAAGTGACATGTCCCTCATCAATACCATTGGGTCCAAAGTCCATTCAGTTTTGTGGCTAAACTATGTCAGCAAAAACCTCACAGCTGGAGGTGAAGCTAGTAATAGGTCCACATCAGCTTAATTTCAAGTTATAATTGCATATAAAGAAATAAATTTGCATGTAGAAGATACATACCAAAGATTGCAATACTGTATAGTAACTCCCTTTCAACCAGTACCCGTAGGCCATATTAACTGCAGTATTCAGTAAAACTTCAGTTGCAGGCTGGGGCAATCAGCTAGCAATTGTATGCAAAGGGGGTTGTGTGTGCAGAGAGAGATTATCATATCACGTGCTGAATATACATGTCAAAAGAATGAAAGGAAGCAGGTGTGATCTCCCTTCTTATACACGCTGACAAGTGAAATATGCAAACTAAAATCCTATCAACAAAGCTACCAACAAAGTAGAATGAATTGAAAATCCACAGATTCAGCTATCAGAGTATCCGAGACACCTCTCCATCCCCCCCCCCCCCCCAACATACACACACACACACATTAACAAAAAGAAAAAAGAAAAAGGTTTTGTCAGAATCAACTCAAGGCACTCATTACAAATGCTTCATTTTGTTAAACGCAGGTCAGTTTTGATGAAATATGATCATGTAGCAGTTAAAGCATAGGAAGAAACCCAGCTCACCAGCAAACCACGACTATATTGTGAAGAAGGAAAGCGCAATCAACATCAAAGATTTCCGCCCTTTCAGCTTGGTGGGGAGCATTTATAAGCTTTTATCTAAGGATTCAGCTCTTAGATTAATGAGTGTTATTGGGGACCTCATTTCAATTAATTGAAACCCTTCGTTGGGGGCGTCAAATTTGGATGTTGTTATGATTGCTAATGAGCTTATTGATTCGAGGGTCAAAGCAAATAAGCCAAGAGCAGTGTGCAAATTAGATATTGAAAAGATTTATGATCATGTCAATTGTGATTTTCTTCTTTATGTCATGGGCTTTGGGGATAATTGGCTTGCATGGATTCGTCAGTGCATCTCAACCACTTCTTTTGCAGTCCTTGTAAATGGTTCCCCTACTGAGTTCTTCAACGCTTTTAGGGGGCTCCTGGCAAGGAGACCCATTATCACCTCTTCTCTTCTTGCTAGCCATGGAGGTGGTCTAGGATGTTACAATCGGCTTTGACCAAAGGGTTGTTATCTGGTTTTTCTGTGGAGCGGTCGAACTCGAGAAACTTGTGTGTTTCTCATCTTCTTTTTTGCGGATGACACCATCATTTTCTGTGATATTGATTGCAAACAGTTGGACAATCTTGGACGCGTTCTAACTTGGTTCGAGGTTGTTTCTGGTTTGAGAATTAATTTGGCAAAAAGTTCTATTATACCTATGGGTCAAGTGAACAATTTGCAATTGCTATCAAGTATTTTGGGGGTTGTATTTAGTCTTTGCCAACTACATGCCTTGGTCTTCCACCAGGCGACAGTTTCAAGAAGTTAGATATATAGAATCCGGTGATCGAAAGGTTCGAGAAGAAACTCTTGGGATGGAAATCAAAATATCTTTTGAGGGGGGGAGGGGGATAAGGAGTGTTCTCTCAGGCATTCTGACTTTCTTTCTATTTTCCCTATTCCTGCTTCTGTGGCAAATAAGTCGGAAGTAATTCAAACAAAATTCCTTTGGGGTGCTTTTGGGAGCGATTTCAAGTATCATCTGATGAGATGGAACATTGTGAAGCAGCTTATCTCAATGGAGGGACTTGGAGTGAGAGATTTAAGTCTTTGTAATGTGGCGCTTCTCAGGAAGTGGTTATGGAGATTCATGAATGAGAATGGTAATCTCGGGGGGGGAAGGTAATTACAATCAAATATGGTGAAGTGAACTCTGGTGGGTACCCTCAATACCCAATGGTTCATATGGTTGTAGTCTTTAGAAGTATACTGTTAAGGATAGGGAGAGTTTCTATCCACATGTTTCTTTTGTTGTGGGCGTTGGTTCTACCATTTCCTACTGGCGTGATCGTTGGTGCTTGAAGGCTCCATTGAAAGATCGCCTCCCTGCTCTATATGTTCTTGCAGTGGATAGAAATAATCATATTGCAGATTATTGAGAGCAATCTTTAGGGTCTTATGTTTGGTCTCCTATTTTTGTTATGGAGGTTTTGCAGACGAAGGTTATTTGGTTAGTTTTTTCAATGCCCTTAGTGAGGCCAAATTTTGAGACTCCTCACAAGACATAGTGAGATGGGCCTTGAGTAAGAATGGGGTTTTTTTTTCCATGAGCTAGTACTATTCAAATCTACGTAGCTTGGATTCATCCCAATTGCATCTTTTGGAAACTGGAGCTTTCCCAGCTAGCATTATATAGAAGTGTTTTGCCCGTTTGAAGGTTGCATTTTTTGTCGGGTAAGCAACACACAAGAGCATCTTGACTTGTGATAATTTACAAAAATAAGGGGAAGATTATGGCTAATAGGTGTAGCATGTGCAAGATGGATCTTGAATATCCAAATTAGGAGTCATCTCCTATCTTGGGAGAGTTTCTTTGGCAAGGAACCCAAGAAGAAGGCCTTGGTTATGCCACATGTGATTTTTTGGGTATCAAGAACCAAAGGGTTTTTGCGGGAATTGAAATCCTTCTTCAAAGATTGAAAGACAATTTTGTCAAAGTCTGTCTACTACTTTTGGGTGACTAGAAAGTTTAGCTCTTCTTTGATGTGATAGATTTTGTGGATAGTTTTTTTTGGTAGTACATAAGTTTGTATGGTACTAGTTGAGCATCAATTCTTTTAACCCTATTATTAATATATATCATTTTCCTATCAAAAAAATTATTGTGAAGAATATTTGATCCAACATTCTCTATTTTCGGGAAATGATCACGTAAGAAACAATCAACAAATTGCCATCCGCATTAACAAAATATGAATAACCAAGTTATATAGTATGTAATCAAGGCACTATTTTCAGGGTGAGGGGGATTATTGTTGTTCTTTTAATTTGGCTTTATGGGTAGTATGTAATATACCTTTGGTATGATGATCCTTGCATCAACCCTCTTGATCATGACAGTGATGAGAAACATTCAAGGCCCCACAAAAAAACTCAAAAGGGGGGATGGAAAAGAATACTAACATAAGGAACAAATGATCTATGCATATAAAAAAAACAAATGGATTGACGAAGTTCTACACCACGTATTAAAGCAAAAGATAGGAAAGTAAAATGAAGAATGAGCAACGATCATTGACGCTGGACATAATCTTCAATTAAGATGTACACAGGTGTGCCACTTCACAACCAAACAAGAAGGACCATGCTTTCAAACATCTCATTTAGTCCACTACATTCCGAAATTGAAATTTTTGCCAGATTGACTCTTACATTTACGGAAATTGATTAACAGATTCAAGGTAACAAATAATAGAAAAGTGCAGAAGATAGAGAGAAACCATGTAGTCACAAGGAAAATGGAAGGATATGAGAAGCAATCACCTAAACCCAAAGCCAATATGTTTGGAAGAGGACGTGCGCTATAGAACAGCAAGTGAAACTGAAGGACTGTTAATATCACATAGAATGCCTCCACTTGACGACCAAACTTGCTTCTGATCTGTGAAAAGACAGAAATGTACTCACTCCACTGTTGCTATTAGGTCTGGCAAGAAGTTATTAGATCAATAGGCACATATGAGAAATCAAGGTGACAATGAGTTGGAGTAGTTCTACTAAGTCAAAGATATCTAACAACAATTAAATCATGAATTAATGTTACTTTGGCTCCTAAAATTAAACTCTTATCATTTTTTCCCCTCATAAGTTCACGGATTCAAGATATGTTCCTATAAAGCATGAGAAAAGCACTACGGCAAAGCTGTGCTTAAAGAATTGGAAAGTGAAGTAAACAAGTTCCTGAAGGGAAAAGGGAGATAATTAACAAGGAAACTTCTGAGAAAGAAACGGAAGAGCTATAAAATGTTCATGGCAAGATATCCAATTTAGTTACACTAACACCAGTTGTGAACGTCAACATAAGGATTATCCACCATCTACATTACATGGTTGTTAAGTTTTCCCCACGTTAGTTTTGGTGATTACGTTTCATCAGTATTCTCCATGGCACAATACGTTGAACTTTACAAGCAAACAGAAACAAAGTATCAAAGGCAACAAGCACATTGAAAAAACCAACAACAAACAAAAGCTTACAAACCTGGAGTCGGAAAAAATGTAAAGTGGATAGTATAATGAATCCTAATGCCAAACGAACTAGCAACAAAACAAAAGATGTTCAATCAAAATCGGATCCATAAAAAGATACATCAATATTAAAGGGCAGAACAAGGAATAGAAAACAATCCTAAAGCTAACAAGCAGTACGATAAGCACAAACTGGCATCGATCTTAAGTAGAAAGCAAAATATATTTCATAGTTGCAATGCATGCAGTCCTTGAAACGCGCGAGAAGAAAAGAAATAACAAAAGGGCTACAGATCAAAGCACTATCAGAGGGTAAAATCATAGCAAAAGAATAGGGCATAAACTTTGGAATAATACTTGCATAAATCAAAGTTTAATGGAGCTACCTGCTAAGAGGCTATATATCTTTGGGATGTGTAGAAAATTGATGACGGCTACGAAAGGAGCTGCCAAAATTGACACAACCCAAGCACCTACCAAGCAACAAAGAAAAATATCAACAGTATGAGATTGCATATGCGAGTATTGGGCATTAAACTATCAGTAGCATCTGAAGTAATTTCATTCTCATTTTTCCGGAAGACTCCAGAGACCACAAAATTATACAAAATTTATAAAAGTACTATGTAAGTAGAGACAACATTCAATCTCAAACTCTAACGGGATTACATTTAGGAGGCACGAAATGGAACTCCAAGCAGATATGCGAGTTTTTAATGAATGAATCATTCCGTCCGTATAAAAGAATTAAGGCAGTCCATGTCCAAACAAATAATCAGATTTATTGCAATTCTGGAAATCTCTGTCCCCAGCTTTGGATATCAACATGAATGAGCCTTCTGGGTTATCAAGAGAACAGGCTTACATATTCATATCGGGGGGTGGGGGGGAATAATCAGATGCCTGGACTGAATAAACAGTTCCATTCCACCAGTTCCTAGGCTTATATAGCCAAATAATTGTATAGATTGAGAAAATTTATTGCTCATTCGCTAGACAAGAGTTTGCATGCAGAACAATGGACAAATAAAGCTAATAAATGTCTTTAAACCACTCATAGATAGAGTTATCATTTACAACCACAAGGATCATGATTCATACACAACAGCCCCCCTTGGTGTCCCTTCAATACATTTTCCCATTACTAATCCCCAAAAAGAAGAAGATTTCATACACAGCTCTGAAGAACAAGGTCACCATAAGTTCCACAAGAATGTTTTACTCCAGTTGCACTTATTAGTTAAAAGAGGAATTTAGAATTAAAAGGATGGAGCTCATGTCATATATTGCAAAGGACAAGCAACTGAGTGGAAATCAGGGGAAGATGTTAAGCAACTTTGATCCACATCTTGGCGAGTGTATGATAGCTGAGGTTGTATGCTGATCATAGAAATAACCTTTTGGTATGGTCAATAACATGAAAGTAAGCAAAACCTCAACAGACTCAGGAGAATGGAATTGATTGAGGAGTACCCAACTACTACCCACCAATTTGAGAAACATGTTGCTCGAAACAGATCTCAGGAGGCATATTGTAGGCCAGACAAGAAAGTTCATCAAGCTGAACCAGAAATTGGTTAAGGAGTACCCACCTGGGTTTTCTTTCCAAATGGTATCCTATTTAATTTCACATGCACATAATAGATACAAATGCATTCCAAGAACTCCATAGGTTTCTACCCAGATTTGAAACTTCCTAGTTAACACTGATAGAAAACACAAAACTAGACAGAAAACTTCTTGCATATGAACAACCTTGGCTGAAAATTTCAGTGAGTGAAAGGCATACTCCCAACATTGCTTCTAACTAGACTTAAAAGCTTTGACTTGCTAGCGGTTAAGCTCAACTTTCCAAATTCATGAAGAGGAATGTCAAATCGTCAATCTGTTGTACATCTTACTGCTATTTTCAGATACAATTGTTCCAGGGTGTCATACTAGGGATGCTAAAACCATAGAAGAGTGTATCACACCAGAGCATATGCAAAGAAGGACATTAATCCTAACATTCAATGAGACCTTTCCCCATGACCTAGAAGAGTGTGTCATACCACTAAGGCGCCTATCTAGAGCATATGCAAAGGACATTAATCCTAACATTCAATGAGACCTTTCCCCATGACCTTGCCCCCGACACGCAAAAGAATAAGCAGATCATCGAATTACCATGAACAACAATATACTGAAGTTCAACAAGTTAACAAAAGAAATGAACAAGTGACAACCAATGAATGCTAAACATAAAACTTACCAATGAAAGTGCGAGGAACGACACCCGGAAATTCCAAATGATCATACTGATTGCGAGTAAACACTTAGCACAATTAGGGGTTTTAGCAAATGCACAAATGTCATTGATAATTTTCTTTTTTTGGCAAAAAAATGGAATCAAATAGTTACACATACCTTGTCCAGCTGATGCCTATGATACAATATATCATGCATTGCCTGAAAAAATAAAAACAAAATCAAACCCATTAAAAATGAACCAGAATATCCCAAGTGACAAGAATTGTAATTAGCATTGCCTGATTAATAATACCTGCATATTGAAGCTCTCCTCAACTTTAGTATAGGGTACCGCTAATACATAAAACGCAGCAACTGCTCCCAAAATCAAATCATAGCCTTGACAAATTTTACACAAATCAATATGCTCAAATTCAACTCTTGGTGCTCTAATATGGCGTAAAAAAACAAGCAGGAGCAAGAAAGCAGAGAAAATTAACTCGACTAACCGTAATTGTGGAGGAATTTGGCAGAATCCCGAGCCATTGACGAGAAACCCAGTTGCTTAGAATAAGCTCGGAAGTAGGAAGGGAGAAGGGACAGTATTCGTGGATGTCCACCGGGATCCGATTTGGGGCACTGTTGAAGTTGAAGCCCTTTCACTTGGTTCCACTCTGATCGGACAACACTTGTACAGTGTTAACGCCTTCGGACGGAGCAAAATGGTGCGTGGGTTCAACTTGGAGTCTCCGATCACAATTGATGGCGAAAGTTTAAAAAAACTACTGTCAAATTTTTATTACTCTCCCTATCAAATCAAAAAAAAAATTATTACTCTGCCATTTCCAAATTATGTATCACTTAGGACGTCATTTACAAAACCAAAAAAACTTCTCATTTACATTAAATTTCATCCTTAGAAATGAAAAAAATATGAATAAAATGGTGAATAAAAATATTGAAGAAAATGATGTAATTAATAAGTTAATTTGATAAATTTGTAATTAATATGGTATTTGAATTATAAGGTGACAGATATTATGGGAAAAAGAAAGTTTGTTAAAATAACAAATAATATGGGAAGGAGGGACTAGTTAAGTTAGATATAAATTATATTTTTGGTTATTTTTAGTAAATTTTGGTAAATTTTATTAACTTTTAACAAATTTAATATATCAAAATTAATAACCAACGCACCTAGGCCCAATTCAAAATTCCATCCAACGCACCTAGGTCCTGTTCAACATCAATATTTAAATTAGTGTTTAGCGTTTTGACCGATTAAAATGTTATTTTATCAAAAAATTACTTGGAAGTACCCTAACTTTTGGTGAAATATTTTTCAACCCCAACTTTTCAAAACTCATTTTTGGGTACCCTTAGTTTTTGGGTTAATAATTATTAGGTGTTTTTCCGATCATCAATTTAGTTAAGTGGCCAAAATACCTTTGTTCTTCCATTTTTGAAGAAATACCCTTGCAGAAGAAAAATAAGGGTATTTTGGTCACTTAATAAAATTGATGGCCGGAAAAGCACTAGATAATTACTAACTAAAAAATTAAGGGTGTGTTTGGTTGAGAGGAAAACGATTTCTGAGGAAATGGTTTTCCAAGGAAAATGGTTTTCCACGCCAAATTTTCCCTTGTTTGGTAGGAGATAAATTATTTTTCGGAAAATGATCATTTATGTCGATATAAGTAGCGATATATGTTACAAATGAAAATATTTGGAGCTCAAAATTCATATTTGAGCTTTTCTTAAACATTTATATCGTGTTATAAAGTTTCGTGACAAACCGATAAAATTGAATTTTGCTTTTAAGTTTTAGTCATATTTAACCGCAAAAAAATGTCGACAAAAGTGGCGATATATGTTACAAATGAAAATAATTGGAGCTCAAAATTCATATTTGAGCTTTTTTAATCATTTCTATCGTATTGTAAAGCTTCGTGACAAACTGAGAAAATTGAATTTTCTTTCTTAAGTTTGATCATTTTAACCGCAAAAATGTCGATAAAAGTGGCTATATATGTTACAAATGAAAATATTTTGAGCCTCAAAATTTATATTTGAGCTTTTATTAGTTCATACTATCAAATAATAAAGTTTCGATTTAAAAATTTAAATTTGAATTTTTAAAAGTTTCAGTCAGTTTTAGGGCAAAAACTTCTGATTTGATGTATATCGAGATAAATGTTATCAAATAAAAATATTTTGAGCTAAAAATTTATATTTGAGGTTTTTTAAATCAATTCTATCGTGTTACAAAATTTCGAGCAAAACCGTTAATATTAAATTTCGGCCTCAAATTTCAGTTAGGGTTAGTAGTAAAAATCGATCCAACAATCAATGGTGGAAAATGATTTTTCTAGGTTGATCAAAGGAAGTCAATTTCCTCCCTTTAAAGGAAAATGATTTTCTTTGGAAATGATTTTCTAAACTTTTTTTGTACCAAACACTAGAAAATTAGGAAAACATTTTCCAAAAAAATATTTTCTCCCCTACCAAACACACTCTAAGGGTACCTCAAAATGAGTTTTGAAAAGTTGGGTACCGAAAAATAATTTCTCCAAATATTGTAGTACCTCCGAGTAATTTTTTGTTATTTTATCAATGCTTAACTATTTGGTAAAGTAATATTTTGTAGTTTGTATTACCTCCATTCTTTTGTAAGTAGCTTTTTAAATAATTTTTCTTATTTCAGTTTATATGTTATTTTACCCTTCCAATAACATATTAATTATTACTTTTCTTATTTTATCATTAACATTCATTAAATTAAACCTAAATTTTAATTTTTATTAAGCATATTTAAGTAATTTTCTCACTGATTACCCTGTATTTTTTTTTTGTTATATTGGATTTTCCCTACCACCTCCAAAAGAGAAATTAAAAAAACGAAAGGAGTATAAACTTATAATGTCGATGCAGAGAATTACCGATGCATGCACAACAAGAAAGACTCAACTTTCATGTAAAGACTCAACTTTCATGTATAATAAAGGCCCAAAGATCAAGTTCTGCAACATGAAGAAGAAAGTGCCAAAGTTGATCAATTAAACAACCGCTAAAAACATATCAAAACAAAGGATTCTCTTACTAAACACCCATATACTACTACTTCTACAACCCAACTTCTAGTTTAACCAACAAAACTAATAAAGGAGAGATGTGATCATTATAAAGAGAAAAACTCAACTAGTGATTTGTGAAAAATCAATACTTGCATGGAGGACTGGCTTCATGTCTCCATCAACAAGTATCAACTTTCAAAGAACTTCTCACCAAAATTAGTCTAGAGCTAGGAATCACCAAGTAACCAATAAAGAGAAAGGATCAAACACCACCAAAGAAGGTTAAACTTTGACAGAGTTTGAGTTTGTGGTCTCAAAATACCAATCTTTTCATTCAATGTAATCTGAGTTTCTCCTACAAAGGCCAAGACTATATGGCAAGGGAATAAGGGTAAATCCCACGGAGAACCCAATTCAAGGGTCATGATTAACCCGACATTACAAACCAAGGGCTAGGATTTAGTCTGTCAAATACATCTAAATGGGAGTGAGGCTAATTGGGAAAAATTACATGATGAGTGAGAAAACCCAAAACAGTAGAAAGAAGAGAAACATTGCGTTTAAATTCGGAGTTGCGCAAACAACACGATCGTGCCACTGATCAACACGATCATGTCGTGTGATTCTTCCCCAAAATTTTCACAGCGGCTGAAAAGAGCACGATCTTGATCCGGATGCGACACGATCGTTCTCTCCTCTCTAGAGGGTAGGTCACGATCGTGACCCTCAGGGACACGGTCGTGCCCTGATTGGAACCAGTGAGTCCCACCTTCCCGCGATTGACACGATTGTGAAAGTGTTTGGCACGATCGTGTGGTTGCTCTTCCCTCTTCTTTTGGTCTCCTCTTCTTCTACATGTTGACCTCGCCTCCTTATTGGCATATTCGAGGCTGTGATGATCCCTTTAAGACCCTGAGGGGCCTCATGAACACCCCAAGTGCTCACAATGCCCAAGGAAACCCCGTGAACATTCGACCTAAACCGAGTAATAAACGTGATCAAGGTTTGGATGTCTTGTGAGGTCGTCTTGAGTAAAGCTTCTTCCTCTATGATAGGATCGAAAATCTCAACCTATGAAGGAGGGGTGATGAGGCATGTATCAGTTACTTTCCCAGATGTCACCAACAGCAACATCAAGAACTAAGAGGAGTGCCCAGTGTCCTGTATTCTAAGTATGCCCCAGCTTTTCCCTTATATCATAACCATGTCATTGCTATAAAGCCTCAAAAATACTCATCCTCTTCTTTGTTCAATGTTGTCTCGGTGTACCCTTTTCTATTCTCCAATACTGTTGTTCCCAAATTTTGTTGTTACTTTTTGTCGTATTTTTAACAATTTAAAGTATCTTTATATGTTCCTTTAATTCTACTTTTTTTAAATGTATATTAAAAAATGTGCGTTTGATATGAACCTGTTGTGAATAAATATTTTATGAGATGAAGGACTTGGTGAACCAACCAATTTATCTGCTAACCATTTTGGTAAATCCAATGCCTTAAACCTCTACCATATTCAAGAGTTACTTTGTGGTAGAAACCTTGTGTTACCATCTACGAACATGTTATTGAGGATGCCATGATTCTTTGCAACTAGGTACAAGTTTCTTATTTGATCAACACCAACCGATTACTCAAACATTGTGTCAACTTAACAAATAAGGTGAGTTTATAACATCGAACAAAGGCAAATTAGACCAATTGGTAGTGTAAAGAAACTATGAAAACCGAGCTATGAGTTGGGAATCTAACTTTAGTACCTAGGTGGGCAATATTAGTGTCAATTGAGTTGTCAAAACTTTGCCAAACAACTGAGCCATTTTGTGTCGAGATGATCAACTTAATAACCTGTGTCAAGTTGAAATATCCATAAGTTGAACCTAGCTGTAAGCACAACTTGGATATGACAAAATCATTATGGGATGAGGGAATTTTTGGCCAGAGAAGAGTTAGGAAAAAAGGAATAGAATGAGATAGTATATTATTTTCAGAATTAGTTTAGCAAAGAACATGATAAGGAGGCATATTACATCAAACTTTTGGACTTTAGCCTTTATTTGCTGGTCAATGAAATTTGATTCCCGGGCGGCGCAGAAGCTTCTGGAGCCTTTAGCAAGCTAAGATGTTTGGGGGAAGTTTTTTGTCAGTCTTAACTTTGTACAAACTAATGAGGTAGTAATATTGTATGACATAGTAAGCGTTGTCAACACTTATTTTGTTGTTATTAATACGTGGTCTATAAAAAAAGTGAAAACTATTGATTATCATGTGTCATCACTTATGCTCATCATGTGTTTATGTATGACATAATCTTTTGTTGTTTATTGTAACAACCCACCCTAAATCACAGAAATTAGGGTAGTCAAATTTGTTTAATTAGCTAAAATGTGATTATTAAATTCTTTTAATTTTTACAGTTAACTAACGGTGACAGGTCTCGGAGGAAATGGCTAAGCGGTCAATATTACCGATCGAATTATTTTCTAGTGCTTTTAAAGTTTATCATTTTTGGACCTCATATTATTATTATTTTAGGTTCTAATGTTTATTTTAAAATCGGTTTGATTACCGTTTCGATTTTTACGGCAAGGTGAATTTTAATAAAAATATCGATCGTTACCGTTTTTACCGTAACAATTAAATTCACTTTACAAGTTATTTTTTTTTTACTACCTTTTTAATTAAGAGAACTATTGTACACTTTTACTAAGTATATTAGTAGTATTACTATTGATATTATTATTATTACTTTTATTTCTTTAAAGTTAAGTGGAGGGAGTAGTAATTATAAAAGGGGGTATGGGGGAGCTATAGGGTCATTATTTTTGTCCAAAACACACTCAAACTCTCAGCCCTCCCTCTACCTCCTGTGCGCCGAGAACCACCCCAGCCCACCACCTGCGACTCGCCGCGCGAAGTTTTCCGGCTAGAATTCCGGCGGCCAAGTGTTCCTCTTCCACTTCCACACTTCCTTGTTCATTTTTATCTCCTCTTTCAAGTGGTATTCATCTCACACCCTATCTCCATTTTTTTATACAATCTGAGTTTTGATGATTTTCAAATGTTAAATGGTTGTTTTCATCCCTTTTATTCTCCATTTACATGAATTTTAGAGTATAGTTTCGAATGGTTAAGTTTCGTGGTTGTTGCAAGTGTTCTCTTTATGGATTATTCATGCCAATGGTGTATATTGTTGAGAGATTAATGTTCTAAGGATTTGCATGAAGAATTTGATGAATTTTTTAGAGTTTAGTTTCTATTTTGGAAGAGTAACTAAGCTAATACTATGTTAATTGGGTATTTTATGTGCAAATAGTGATGGAAACCATGAAAATTGTGGTGGAATATAAGTGCATGTAATTTGATGATTGTGCATGTGTATTATGCAAGCTTGGATGATAATTTTTGAGGTTGGAATTCTGGAAAATGGTAGTGATATGAGTAGACTTCATTTGGGTAAAGAATTAGTACAAAACTTGAATGAAAATGGAGCATGCATGTGAGCTCAAACACCCCAGTGCATTCTGCCCAAAATTCACTTTTTATAGGAGATGGTAAAATTAGTTTTTAGCCCAGATTCTTGTGTAAAAAGGTAGCCTAAGGTGTTAGCTAACACCGGGCTTTTGAATTTCGGGTTTCCGACTTGTATAGCTCAAGTTAGAGCCAAAACCGTAAAGGCATGCAATTATATACGATTTTGGAGGCAGTGACTTGTTGCACATTTTTCGTTTGTGTGGAGTTTGAATTTGAAAAAGTGTTCAACGTAAGAGTTTTAGGAGACCTTGAAAGCTTTCCGAAATGGTATGGTATGCGTCAACCCAACGTCGGGAGTGTGAGTTATAGAGCCCGGAAGAAGGGCTGCGAATCTGGAAATTCTGGGTATAATATATTGTTTTAAGTTTGAACCAAAAGTGTTATAGTGACCTTGTGAGTTGTTTTTGGGTGTTTAAATGTGATATTATGGTTGTTAAGATGGAATTGATGATTGAGGACCATAGGACTTGGCTTTAAGAGACCTCGATGTCTTTTATGTTATTTGATTTTATCGTATTTTATTACCGAAGTCTCGCGTTTTTAAAGGAAATAAAATTACGCTTCTCAATTTTTTTTAAAGCCTCTTTGATAGAATAAGAGTACATATTCTACAAGTATTTTTTTTTCCTGTCCATAAAGCTCCTATGAGTTTAGAGCAAGTGCATAAAATTTTATCGATTCCGTTTAAACGCCAAAACCGCACAAAGAAAATATTTCGATTTTTGCTGTTCCTGTCCAGAGCCTTTTCCGAGCTCTTCCCATCATTTTTAGCATCTGACCCAGTTAACAAACTTATAGATTTTATTTTTCCCTTTCCGAAAAGTGCTCGTTCATTAAATTCTGAGTTTCCTAGCCCCGGTTATAGCCAAAATACTCTTACCTCAAAAACCTGAAATTTCTTTTACATGTGCATTTCAAATCCTTTCTATGGGACGTTACGGCCCTTTTTGTTCATAGCCCTTGCACTAATTAGTAACCTTTATCGTCTTAGCTCAAAGTTTCACACCGCCCCGCGCCATTCCCTGAGCCAGATCGTCACTGTTAGGAAAGTGTCCTGAAATCACCAAATCTCTTGATCTCACAATGATTTGTTTCCTAATTGTATTAGGATATTATTTAGGTTTCCTTGTTGTGTTAGGTTTCCTAATTGTATTAGATTCTAAATCTATTTGGAGTGGGAGTCAAGTTAGGTTATAGGGAGTTCTCCCTATAAATAGGGTGCATGTTTTTCCACCAAAGACATCAGTAAACACAGAGAGCTAGAGAGAGAGAAAATATTGAGAGAGAAAGGGGTCTCACCAATATTTTCCCCAGTGTATCCTGAGAGATTATGAGTTGAGTGTTGAGAGATTGTTATTGTAATCTCCTTTGTGGATCGTATCACACCCTGTGATAGTGATCAGGTTGTACTCCTCCTTTCTCATAGTGGATTATTTTCTGGCTGTCGCCGTCCGTGGGTTTTTCTCCGAGTTCTTCGGTTTCCCACGTAATTCTGGTGTTTGATTTTATCACTTATTTTTCGTTCCTAAATTTTGTCGTAATATCCGTCATCTCATTTTCGATTCTATTATTCGCTTCCGCTGTTACCCTGCTACTCACTTTTCTCTAACAAGTGGTATCAAAGCAAGGTGGAGATGACTTCAATCATGAAGTGCGATATTCCAAAATTTGATGGAACGAGGAGTTTTACTATGTGGAGACTGCAGATGAAGGCGGTCCTGATTCAGCACGGGTTATGGGATGTGATTGAGTATCCCGACACGAAGATTGATGCGACAATGAGCGATGATGAATTCCAAAAACTCCAGAAGGATATCAAGGGAATCGACTCAAGGAGTGGAAGAAGCTTGAAGATAAGACTCTGCGAGGATTCACCGTGTGCTTGGCGGGCACATTGAGAGAGGTGATGCATATCGAGAAACCTCGGGTGCTCTGGACCAAACCGAAGAGTCAGACATGTCGAAGAGTCTTGCAAACAAGTACCGAATGAAGGAGAAATTCTACAGTGAAGATGCCCCAAGGTACTTCTATTCAGCACATCTTAGTGAATTTGATTCTATTATTACCGAATTGGAATCAATGGATATAAAACACATTGATGAGGATAAGGCTTTTCATTTAATTCCCTACTGCATCACATAAACAATTTAAGGAAATCATGTTGTATGGGAATCGTGGTGACCTTAACCTTAGTGAAGTAAAGGCTAGTTTCTTGTCTAAGGAGAAACTTGATCTAGATGGTGATGACCAGGTGGTGATGCTATGGTTGTAAGGGTAGAAATCGAACGTAAGGGAAAGGGGTCTAGAGGGAGGTCTAAACACCGTTCAAAGTCTAGGAATCCTCACAAGAATAAGAAGTGTAACTACTGTAGTAAGATGGGGCATATAGAAAGAGACTGTTTGGCAAAACAGAGAGACCAGAAGCAGGAGAGTAAGGATAATCACACCAAACACTGTACCTCAAACGCATAGAGTCAAGTCAGATTGTGATGAGTTTGTAGTTACGGATGATGCTTTGGCTACCACATCGAGTAGGATAGCTAGAGATGAATGGGTTCTTGACACGGGGTGCACCTATCATATGTGTCCTCATAAGGACTGGTTTGAGTCTTATGAGAGTGTTGGCACCGGGGTCGTAGTCATGGGTAACGACACAGCCTGCAAAGTTGCAGGAATCGGTAGCATCAAAATCAAGACTCATGATGGCATCGTTAGAACCCTCAAGGAGGTTCGTCATATCCCTAACATGACTCGAAATTTAATTTCTTTGGGTACTCTTGAAGCTAACGGCTGCAGGTACAAAGGAGAAGATGGTGTTTTGAAAGTGTGCAGGGGTTCCATGGTTCTTATGAAGGGAATCAGGAAGGCGATCTATACATCCTGCAGGGTCTGATGGCGAGGATCTGCGGCGATCCTAAATCTTGATGAGTCCGACAAGACAAAATCGCTGGCACATGAGACTAGGCCACATGGGCGAGAAGAGAATGTCAATGTTGAGCAAGAAGGGATACCTTGAAGGCGCAAAGATCGGCAAGTTGGAGTTTTGCGATCACTGTGTCTACGGGAAACAGAAGAGGGTTAGCTTTTCAAGGGCTAAACATACAACAGCAGGGATCCTTGATTATATTCATTCAGATTTATGGGGTCCTGCTAGAGTGCCATCACTGGGTGGTAAGCGCTACATGTTGACATTCGTGGATGACTTCTCGAGGAAGACTTGGGTTTATTTCCTGCGGCACAAGAATGAGACATTCTCATATTTCAAGAAGTTCAAAGCTTTGGTGGAGAACCAGACAGGCAGGAAAATCAAGAAACTCAGGACTGGCAATGGGTTGGAGTTTGTTGATTCTGAATTTACTGAATTCTGCGAGGAGCATGGGATTGCGAGGCATCGAACCTTGGTGGGTAAGCCTCAGCAAAACGGGGTAGCCGAGAGAATCAACAGGATACTCTTGGAGAAAGCCCGCTGCATGCTCTCGAATGCAGGGCTTTGGAAGAACAAATCGTTAGGCGGAGGTGATATCTCTGCTGCTGCTTTGAGCAGATCACCTCATGCCTCTATCGAATACGATTCAGAGGAAGTATGGACAGTAATCCATTAATTATTCAAATTTGAGAATTTTTGGATGTCTGTATATGTCCATGTGAATGATGGGAAGAGCTCTCCGTACGTTAAATGCATGTTTCTAGGTTACGTCCGAGTCTAAGGGATATAGAATGTGGTGTCTGATTTGATGAAAGTTATTCATCTAGAGATGTAACCTTTAATGAAAGCGCTATGTTATCCGAATGGAATCTACCGGTATTTGATGATGCAGAAATCGGGAGAAGGATGCGGGAAGAATGGTGTTCGAGGTGGAGCGGGCTCGAGTGGAGTCGCTAGAACCTGCAATCGGGAGCAACCATCGATGCTCTGAACCAACTCAGTTGATGAGCTGAGATTGAGATGAATGTTCCTCGGTGGAGGAACAACCATGCGCGTGCTAGAGATCGTCCCGGGAGGGAGATCGGGAGACCAAATGCGATATCTTGAAGAAGATGATGCTATGATTGCTTGCGTTGAGTGTTGCGAGAGGAGACTCTGAAGGTCTTGAACCTTCTACCTAACAGGAGGCCATCTCTTGTCCGAATGCCTCAAACTGGATAGGAGCTATGCAAGAGGAGATGGAGAGTCTGCAGAAAAATCATACATGGGAACTATGTGAGTTGCCTAAAGGGCGACAAGCTCTTACTGCGAAGTGGGTGTACAAAAGAAAGGAAGGTATCCCTGGTGTAGAAAGTGCAAGGTGGAAGGCCAGATTAGTGGTAAGGGGTTGCAACTAGAAAGAAGGAATCGACTACAACGAAGTATTCAAGACACTCGTGAGGCAAACGTCGATCCGCATTTAGATTTCCTTTGTTGCTCTATATGATTTGTAGTTGGAGCAACTAGATGTCAAGACAGCTTTACTCCATGGCGAGTTGGAGGAGGAAATATATATGAGGCGAGGAGGTTTCATCGTTCTGCAAACGAGGCAGCTATGCAGATTAAGGAAGTCCTTGTATGGACTTAAACAGGCACCCAGGCAGTGGTACAAAAGGTTTGATACCTTTATGGTAGGGCAAGGGTACACAAGAAGTCACTATGATAATTGTGTGTACTACAGGCAATTTGAAGAAAGGTCTTTCATTTATTTATTATTGTATGTGGATGATATGTTGATTGCCTCCAGGGACATGTCACTAATAAAGAAACTGAAATCTCAACTCAACCAGGAGTTTGAGATGAAAGACCTCGGAGCGGCGAAGAAGATTTTGGGTATGGAGATCCAAAGGGATAGAAAGGCAGGGAAGTTGTTCCTGTCTCAGAAGAAATATCTGGAGAAGGTGTTGGACAGATTCAACATGAGAAACTGTAAAGCAGTTTCAACTCCTTTAGCTGCACACTTCAAGTTGTCTGGTGTGAATTGTCCCAAATCTTATTTGGAGGTAAGGAGGATGTCTAATATTCCCTATGCTAGTGCAGTTGGTAGTTTGATGTATGCTATGGTGTGTACTAGACCTGACCTGTCCCACGCAGTTAGTGTGGTGAGTAGATATATGCAGAATCCAGGGAAGGAGCATTGGGAAGGAGTGAAGTGGATCCTTCGCTATGTGAAGGGTACTTTGGAGAAGGGCATCCTGTATGATAGAGGTAGTCTTTGCAACGTCGATGTTGCAGGTTATGTTGATCTTGATTATGGTGGAGATCTGGATAGGAGCGCCAATTTCGTGGTATGTGTTCGTCATGTGTGGAGGAGCAATATCTTGAAAGCTTCACTTCATCTATAGCAGCCCATACTACAGAGGCTGAATATATTGCTGCAACGGAAGGAGTGAAGGAGGCCATCTGGTTGAGGGGATTGGTCATGGAGCTTGGAGTACCACAGGGCGAGACTGTGGTTTATTCAGACAGTCAGAGTGCTATACATCTGACAAAGAATGACACTTATCATTCGAAGACCAAGCATATAAGCGTCAGGTATCACTTCATCAGAGATACAGTTGCTGCAGGAGAGATCGTGGTGAAGAAGGTTCATACTTCTGATAATCCTGCAGACATGTTAACCAAGCCTCTATCTATAGCTAAGTTCGAACATTGTTTGGACTTAGTTGGTGTTCTAAGCATGTGAGAGCCCTGCGGGGCCACGCCCTGCGGAGGGGCGTGTTGATGGCGACAGTCAAGATGTTTATCTGGATCGATGATTCGTTGATTTTAGTCCAAGGTGGAGTTTGTTAGGAAAGTGTCCTAAAATCACCAAATCTCTTGATCTCACAATGATTTGTTTCCTAATTGTATTAGGATATTATTTAGGTTTCCTTGTTGTGTTAGGTTTCCTAATTGTATTAGATTTTAAATCTATTTGGAATGGGAGTCAAGTTAGGTTATAGGGAGTTCTCCCTATAAATAGGGTGCATGTTTTTCCACCAAAGACATCGGTAAACACAGAGAGCTAGAGAGAGAGAAAATATTGAGAGAGAAAGGGGTCTCACCAATATTTTCCCCAGTGTATCCTGAGAGATTATGAGTTGAGTGTTGAGAGATTGTTATTGTAATCTCCTTTGTGGATCGTATCACACCCTGTGATAGTGATCAGGTTGTACTCCTCCTTTCTCATAGTGGATTATTTTCTGGTTCGCCGTCAGTGGTTTTTCTCCGAGTTCTTCGGTTTCCCACGTAATTCTGGTGTTTGATTTTATCGCTTATTTTTCGTTCCTAAATTTTGTCGTAATATCCGTCATCTCGTTTTCGATTCTATTATTCGCTTCCGCTGTTACCTTGCTACTCACTTTTCTCTAACAGTCACCAAGTTCACAGTATTTTAAAGGTACACAAATTGTCCAACTCTTATGCTTACAGTCAAGTACAGTTTTGTTGCATAGATACATTCTAATGATTTTATTGTTTTATAAGTGGTACCGAGACGTAGTTCTACAGTAGCTAGAGTGAATCCTAGCATTATTTTACAGGCTCCTATTGGAGTAAGCTTGACCTGACGACCGATGTCGATCGCCTAGCAGTCACCCAATCCAAACTCCCGGTCGGTTTGGGCATGCGCGTGTGTGAGGTGCTTCGGCATCGATCGTAAGGGATACCACGTCTTATTATTGTTATATTTTCAAAGTAAAGCACGGCATATGCATAGAATTCTTAAAGTTTAAAGACTTCATTGGTTTAGCACGAGTTATTTTGCCCCTTCCTCGTTTTCGAAATGTTTTAAAGGCCGGCATGAAAAACCGTTTCGAAACGGTTTTACATGTTGGAGGTTTGTGTACTGAGTGTTTCCCCCACTCACTTTTGCGTTGTTTTACTGTTTTGTTTTAGGTGGTCCGAGCTCCACAGAAAAGGGAAAGGACGCTCAGAAGTAGTTTACTCTCTAAAGTGAAAGGTAGACTTTTGCGTCGTACAGGGTTGCTTATAAAGCAAGTGATAGTGGTGTATGGAGATATATAAGGATCTATAAGCGTGTGGGTCTATGTGTGTTTATGTACTGTTAAAGTTAAGCATTTGTGGCTTTTGTAAACTCGTTTATGTATGGGGACGTGTCGGTGAATGTGGTTCAGTTGTGGTTCTGGTTGTCTTTGTTGGTGTGCTTGGTTGGTTGGTTTTGCCTTGTCCTTAGTGGGACGGCGGTAGCGCCTCAGGCCGTTATCCGCTGCGCTAATCATGTGATTATCGTACTGTTTGGGTAATTGTGTGATTAAGGTTTTGGGGCGTTACATTTATGTATGATGGACCTGTTCTTTTACACGACAAGATAAAACTTATCTGTACTATCTCCAATTATCTACGTTATCCACGCCACTTTCTTACCTCACCATTCTTTACTTATCACACCTCTCCATAAACTATTAAAATAAAAATAAAAAAATCATTGATGTGACTTGTTTTACTAACAATACTTATTAAAGTTATTAAAAATTATAATTACTTTCCCCCTTTTATCCATCTTATCTACACTTTGCCAATTTATCCAAATTGTCCACAATATCCACAAATTTCAATTTATTTGCTTCCACAACTTACCCTCTACTGAAAAGAACAAGGCCAATTCACTTATCATGCATCATTTGTGCCATTGATTATCTTATGCCTCTGTATTGTTTTTTTACCTCTTGGCATAATAATAATTAAAAAAAATAAGAAATATATTTGTCGTCCCCTCCCCCCCTTTCAACCAATTTACCCGTTATCAACTACTAAGTTGGAATTTTGGTTTCAATTACCTCTTTACTCCTTAGTAACTTTTACTTTGAACTAAGTAATACTTCATAATATATATTTTTCTTTAATTAAAAAATTCAAATTATTCTTAATTTGACTATATCAGACATTGTTGTTAGATGACATTGGAGAATGGTGAAAATTGAAAGAGTGAAGGATCAAAAAAGATTTCCAGACAGAGTGTAGAGGCACAGTTGTAGTAAGTGATGTTTTGATTTACTATATATGAAGAACGGACATGGATATTCTTTTAAGTGACGTGACATTGTGCGAGAAACTGACAGTAGAACTGGGTTTGGGCGTCTATGTCTAGTTTGTAATAACTAATAACAAAAGTGATGCAATGGAAAAGGAATGACATGCTTGAAAAGCCTTGAGAATTGAGGAAATTAGACTAGATTGAGATCATATATAGGGAAAAATTGGCGCTCCACCTAAATGATGGAAGATGAAAAATATTAGGTTATTTTGTTTCCACTCCCACTTGAGTATGGTGGTTTAATGCTTAAAAGTCTTTAAAAAAAAATTAGACTAAATTAATTTTTTTAATACTGGTATGGTGACCCATTTATCAAAATGTTTAGAGATAAATATGTAACTTCACTACTTGAAGAAAGTGGAAGCTCATATTTGAATATACATTTGCAATTGGTCATAGACTCATAATGTCTATGTGCCTACTACTTAGCATGGAACCTCTTGGTGTCAATCTTGGAGAATATGAGAACGTTTTAGAAGAAGAAAGACCAATAGGAAACATGTTTGATGAAGAAGAAAATGTGGATGTTTGGAGAACACAACTGTCCTACCGCAGATCGAAAAACACCAACAAAACCCTACACCATGGAAAGAGAAGGTTTTACAAAACGATAACAAAAGCTAGGGTTCAAATTATCACCGCTAAGCTTTTGATCAACGCAGGAGAGATGATATAATACTATTTATAGTCTAGTAATGAGAGAATGAATGTCTTGTGAAATACTACTACCTTCATCCCTAAATGAGTATCAATTTAATTAAGTTTTAACTTTGATTACTCATGAATTATAATGAGTTACAATATAAAATTAACACCATTGTAATTTTTAATACAAATCTCCCTAACGATGATAATTTACTGCAACTCATTGTAATTTGTGAATAATTAACAGTCAAAACTTACTAAAATTGACACTCATTTAGAGACGGGGGTAGTATGTGATTAGCAACACACACGAAATTAGTTACACTCTCACCTTTAATTTGTTTGGAATGGCAACAAACAAACCTACCTTTTCTATTCTTTTTCCATTCAGCAACCTACACAAACTAACATTGTAAAATTAATGAAGCAAACATAATGTAAAGTGGAAAATCCAGCCCTTAAATAAATAATTAAATAGTTAATTAAAATTATAATATCGTGGACCTACGATTCTCTCCTCCATCAATTCCCACTCATTAATGTCTCTTTCGTGGTTCCTACTACGTCTCTCCTCTCCCATCCCATCCCATCCGTCTCTATATTTACTCCTCTCTCTCCTTCTCTCTCTCTCCTCTCTCTCTCTCTTCATCCTCGCGGCTGACCTGCTTTCTCAGAGATCCGCGCTTTTCCGATCACCGGTTCGCCGGAAATACCACTGATCCCGGCGACTTGCCGCCTCTTCTATCTGCTACATATCTTATCTCGTCTCCTCTGATCCTGCATCAGTCATCATGAATCCTGAGTAGTACGTTCTTCTTCTCTGCTCGCTGATCCTTGATTCGATCCGATCATTTTTGTTCGTAATTCTGTGATTTCTTAGGGTTTACGTGTGATTGTTGGTTTTGGATTTTTTTTGTTTGTTGTTTGATTTGTGGTTATTGTTTTGTCGGTTGATCTGTGATTGCGTGTGACTTGCTAGATTTAGATTATGTTTTTTTGTGGAAATGGAATTGATGATGTCATGTTTAGGGTTGGTTTGGTCCTGGATCGGTTGTTTGACTTGATGTTGAATATGGAACTTTGTGTGTTCGATGTGAGACGTGTGAAATTGGGTGTTTTGCTGTGGAATTTGAGTGATTAGCAATTGAATTTGCGGTATTTCACGTCACCTTTTTGAAGCTTGGAATTGTTGAATGTTATTGGTGATTGTTTAAGCATGAAGTTCCAAGTTTTTATCATGTAGTATGATAATCTACCAAGTATCCATATTGTCTTTGTAATCAGAATATACTGCCTCCCCCTCTTTAAATCAATCCTTTACGTAGCTGAATCATTTATGTTGGCCACTGTTTCTGAAAGAATGTTACATCTTCATTGTTGGGGAAGGGTTTTGAGATGTGAACGAGTTGATAGTTTATGCTACCTTGTGGTAGCTTTTCCCATATGTTTTTAAGTTAACTTAGATTTGGCTACCTGGTATTGATCAATGCACGTAGAAGTTGTGTTGTCTGGAAGTCAAATTGAGTGGCTGGGACCCCAAATTCCCACAAATTGGAATGTCGGACAAGGTGGGAACTTGGAATCTTCTCATGTGTCTGTTAACCCTTTGGCTGCTAGCTGGGTTTGATTCATGCATTTTGTAACAAATGAATATACAAATTTACTCTCTCCATTCCATTTTAATTGTCTATTGACGTTATTAATTGCTCAACATATATATTGTTTCAGTATACAAAAGTACTATGATTAGATTCATAACGAAAAATACTATCATAAAAATATAATATTGTAAGTTTCTGATAAAATATAGTATAAGAATTTCTTAGTCAAAGAAGACACTTGAAACAATTAATATAGTACGGAGGGAGTATATTTTTACCTCGTAAGAAGTGAAAAGAATTCGTCATGCAAAAGATCCAGTGACACTTTCATGAAATTTTGTAGCAGTAATTATACCTACAAGATCCTGAAACTACATACTATGTGTGAGCCCCCTTCTGCTGGAATAGTAATCTTCCTGCATTTTTTGTTTAGTTTTTTTTTTTGGGAGGAAGGGCCGGGGGGGGGGGGCATCTTTTGCTTATTCTGGTGCTTGTTCTTTAATAGCACTTATTTCCCAAGGTAACACGGGGATAGTGTATCAATATTACTAGTCAGCCTCTGGGTTTACATTAGCTTCTTGGTTTTTAGCTCTATTTTGTGCTGTTTTTAGTTGTCATGTCTTTTTATAGTTTGGTTCATTTGTTTGTTTTATCTTCTTCTTCTTCTTCTTCTTATCCCTGAGCTTCCCTCTCTCTAATTTGAACGTTTCGGTGTTGCAGTGACTACCTGTTCAAGCTTTTGCTTATTGGTGATTCAGGTGTTGGGAAATCATGTCTCCTTCTGAGATTTGCGGTAAGCCATATAAGCTTCATTCCAATTTACTAATATTACTTTTAAATATTCAGTTGGCTATATGAAAATACATAGTTAATAGATTCGCTTGTCTGGTTATATGATTTTCATTGGTGATTGTCGTGTTCATGAATCAAACACAGAAAATAGAAAGGACAAGAAGTTCTAATGTGAATTGCCCTAAAATGGGAGGATGGACCGATGGACCACTCTATGTCTGGCCTTGCCAGTTCAACATGACCACAACACTTGACCCTAACACGTCAAAGAAGTTGATTTTCTGTATTGGACCTTTTCTCCTAATTTCTGATGATACATGTGTGGTTACAAAGCTCTCCTCCTGTTCTAGGCTCATGCTTTCTTGTTATAGACATTCTATCTGCAGAGTGGGACCTTCATTTCTTTTATTTATAGTCTGTTTCTTTTAAATTTTACTTTTTTGATGTAAACTTTTTTTTACCCTTTATATGTAGGATTCTTGATTTTTGGGAGGTTAGCTTGTTATTGAAATCCTATTTTCAGGGGTCTGTATGTTCAATTTTTGTAGTTTACATCAAAAACAAAGAAATGGAACAGTTGCTTTATTTTGATGCCATAATCATATATACCATGCAATAGTCTGTAGTATATTAAATAGTCTGGTATGTATAGCTGTAGTTGTGGAATTGTCTTTCTGCGCAGCTTTCACAGTTGCAGTCCTTAATTTCTTTTCTTCGTTGTTCATGCAGGATGATTCATATTTGGACAGCTACATAAGCACCATTGGGGTTGATTTTGTGAGTTTTTCTGAACCAAATCTTTTAACAGCTGAATGGAGCTTCTATATAAAAGAAAAAGTAAATAGAACAACTGACTGGAGTTTTTGTAGTACTATCTTTCTTATATATCTACTTGCTGCTGTAGAAAATCCGCACAGTGGAGCAAGATGGAAAGACTATTAAACTCCAAATAGTAAGAATCTTCATTATCGTTATTTCCCCATTTCCACTATCTGTTCCACAGTTTAGGAACATATTTACATATTTACATGCGGGCATATTCTGTCTATGTTATAGCCCGGCTGGTCTGAAGACAATTTCTAAGTTCTAACAAATGCTTTTATTGATATTCAGTGGGACACTGCAGGACAAGAGCGTTTTAGGACAATCACTAGCAGCTACTATCGTGGAGCTCATGGCATCATTGTAAGTATCTTATCTGCTGTTCATAATAATTCGAGCAATCTATCTTTAGCTTTTGTCTGAGTCTTGACCTTGCATGTTTGTTTCCATCTAGTGCAGGTTTGCTTATGGTTTTTTTGCTTGTTTAGGTTGTATATGATGTGACAGATATGGAGAGTTTCAACAATGTAAAGCAGTGGCTAAATGAAATTGATCGCTATGCTAGTGACAACGTCAACAAACTTCTGGTCGGAAATAAGTGTGATCTTGCTTCTAACAGAGCTGTGCCGTATGAAACTGCCAAGGTCACTATGCCCACTTTTTTGTCTGGTTATCCAACATGGCAGGATTTAAACGGAGATACTAACTGTTGTCTTTTCTATACTTGCGTGTCTGCTTCAGGCTTTTGCCGATGAAATTGGTATACCTTTTATGGAAACCAGTGCAAAGGATGCAACAAATGTAGAGCAGGCTTTCATGGCTATGACTGCTTCAATCAAGAATAGGTATGTAGAGATAATTTGATGATGTCTTCAGTTGTAGGAAAATATTAGAGACTACACTGTCATTCTTGGAGGCAAACTTTGACCATGAGGCTAGACTTTTTGAGCTAAACTTGTTGCATTTTGGCAACAAAAACAAGGGCCAGGTTTAGATAAGCTATTCTAACATTAGCTTAAGACAAGGAGAATACCAGATTAGACTATTAGAGATGGAGATGGGAGCAATTGAGTATACCTTACTTAGATTTTATGCAAGCTTGAGCACATCTTGTAACTGATTTCCTCTATTCAGTATACCTTACCTAGATTTTAAACCATTAGCTCACCATTAGCTCACCGAGAAGCTATGTATTTTGCAAGAAAATAATGTATAATCTGGTGTAGGGTTATGATATGTTGTTGATTTAGGCAAAAATTGAGTGAAATTTCATGTTGGTTGTGATTGTGATGACAGGATGGCAAGCCAGCCAATGAACAATGCAAGGCCTCCAACAGTGCAGATCCGAGGTCAGCCGGTTGCACAAAAGAGCGGGTGCTGCTCATCCTAGACAGACAGACAGACAAAAAAACATCGTATATCTGAGTGCCACATTATTGGCATGTATGAAGAATTTCATTTTGCTGCAATATTATTTGGACTTATAACATTTGCCTCTTGTTAGGTCTTTTATGTTTAGTGCTTTGAAATTTGTTATGTGATGGTGCTCAATTGTTTCCTTTGAACTATTAGATTTTGTATAAAATGGTGAATCATGAATATTAGTCTGGACTTTACTGTGTTTCCTTGCATTCTTGTTTCTCTTTTGATCTAGCTTATGCATTTGTTAATGGATGGTTTGGTTTGTATTTTTCATCGTTTGGACAAATTCGTATTTTTTTTTTTTTTGGGTCAGACCCCTCGACAGTCATCTCTACCCTAACCAACTAATGCAGTCATGCCACTAAAGCAAAATGCACAAAAGAATGTTCCGATGCTCCATCTTAAAGTTTAGTTTGGCTCTATTGTTTTCCAGTGTAGGATCTAGGATGCTTAGAGTGTGGATAAGGTAGGAAAGATGAAGTATTGGTAGGTAAGTGTTTAGGAAATAAGTTATAAAGTCACATTATTTAAAGATATCTTTAACTTTCAAATATATATTATATATTTTTAATGAGGTATTGTGAGTAAGATAAATAACATCAATTATATTATTCATTAAATATAAGAATTTGTAAATATATATTATATAAGGTAGAAAGTTAAGTATGAGTAGTGTAGAAAAGATATGATAAAGTAAAAGTGGATAGGTAGGATAAATCTAACAAAAGAATAAGGCCTTTGTTCCTCTAAGGTACAATTGTTTCTTATTCATAGAAAAGGTCGTGTTTTCCATTAAAAACTAAAATTTTCATGTTTGATAAATACATACGGGTAAGACAAAACAAAACTGTAGTATAATCTTGCTAATGTGTGGTTTAGAGGGATTCAAATATAGGTTATCTATCTCAGTACATTCTCGCTAACGTGTGGCCTGGAAAGATTCGTATGTAGACGGTCTTCTCCTTATGCATGAAAATGCACAAATAGGTTGATTCTAATAGATTCGAAAAAAAACCTTTTGAAAAATTGACAACCAAACTATTTCGATGGCTGAGACAAACATCATAGATCTATAGTAATACTATGCAATTGACCTAGATAATATACCATACTATATAAAAACCTTGGATAATAGTACATTATAGTATGAACCTAGAGGCTAGATGTGTTCTATGAACTGTGAATGAGTCTTGTGGAAATTGACTCCTCCATAATCATGTGGTAGTTGGACTAAAATGACAAACACCAGGTCGATTTCTTGTGAGAAGACGTTGTTAGCCCGTAATCAACTCTTGCTTATCTTGGTAAAAAAAAAAAACGACAACACCATTTTTCAAACGTTGTGATTCATACCAACTAACCATAAATTTCATTGTAAATCAGAAGAAATTCATTCATATTGTATACATTACTTACAGATACTGCATTCAAAGTTTATGATTTTCGAAAAATCATATAAGGTCATTTTACATAGTAGCCATGTAGGATCTCAACGAGTCAACCTACCAAACTCATTTATAGTCCAAATTACAATAAATTATCATCCGGAATTTTTATACGATATATTATTACCTAATAGGCTAATACCCAATGTCAGAGTCCAATATCCCTGTATGAAATAGCTAATATTATATCAACAAATATTTTGTATGACTAAATCCAACAAATACAGTATAATGATAAAGCAAGAGGTGTGCGTGACACTACACCCCCAAAAGAATAAACTTATTTCCTACCTTACGTGTATTAGTGTATACATCTATCACAAAGTACCAGAAGTCTTCTGATTACATACATATGTTTGCTTTCTCAAGTACCACAATTTGATTCTGTTTTTTTTTTAAAATCCCAAACATGATTTCCTCCAAAGTTTAAATAAATATATTCTGGCTGGATCTTCCTCAACTAAAATATGTATCATCTTTGAGATTTCCACCCAACACAAACGGCCACAAAAAACAATACATAATCCGATGCAAACTTAGCTGGAAAAATACAACTGTCGAGAGTGCCAACAGCTAAGAAACTAAAAGCAACATGAACAATCAAAAGGACAAAGTGGAGTTCCACCAGCATCTTGCTTGTTAATTCCAAGCTCATCTGCTGTGTAAATAGCCAACCCATCATTTGTTCTCCTTCGAGGTTTCGAATCTCCTCCACCTCCACCTCCACCCGCACCTTCACTTTCCCTTAAACTTTTACTCATCTTCTTCTTCTTCATCTTCTTCGCTGTTTTGTTCTTTTCTTCGCCTCCTCCATCCTTTTCTTTCTCCGGTTTCTTCCTCTTCTTGCTTGAAAATATGTCATCTATTTCATTGCCCTTTTTTGGTGTAGGAACAGGTTTCTCTTGACCAACGTCAGATTCTTCCTTTGGGACAGTGGATGCCTTGGATGAGTTCTTTTTGGGCATTTTTGAGATTGCTACTCTGCATATAGTAAATTGTTACATAGATTAGGCAATGAATTTTCCATCTTGGAAGTCGGTAAAAACTGATCAACGATGCTGATAAAAAAAAAAAGAGAGCCTATTTTCTGATAAATATCATCAATCAACACTTCTGTAAAGATCACAAGGATCAGAGATCAGATCAGCACAGGACAAATGAAGGGAAACTGATAAGGAGACGGCAGGTTACCATGCTTAAATAAGTATCAATATCTTGAACAGTCAACCCAACAAATGCATGAAGTTATCTCTAAAAAGAATTTGAAAACTCAACAAGTTGTTCTAGTTAACAGTTACTACTAAGAAAAAAAAGGTTGACAGTTACTGTTTCTCTTTGAATAACTGAGTTTCAGAATCTTAAGGGTTGCCAAAAACACAAACATATTATGCAAGAACCTATCTCCCTCTTCAAGAAAAAGAAAGAGGACAGAAAACAGTTCCTCTATGTCTGGGTCTGAAGAAATTGGATCCAAACCCAAGTATGAACCTGTCAATTTCTTTTTATAAAGAAAATGATTTTTTTTGAAACTATATTGCTCATATCAATGGAATGTAAACAGGTAAGAATAGACGAGAAAAATAAACTGTGTATGTGATAACTGCTATTGTTAAGCGTGAAAAATTCAGAACAAATTGTTCAGATATGCATAAAATCCAGGTTGATTTTTTAAAAGTAGACACCAATTTCTGTGCTAGTCTATTATGATCAAACAGAACAAAAAAAGGAAAATTTTGTCGAAAGATGTTTATTTCCTTAGGCAGTTAATGCCCCTTCACATAACCTAGCCGAACATTCTTTCCATATTTTTTTATAGGAAACTAAGATATATTAATAATAGGATGAAAAGATCATACGCTTATGAAACATCCTACAAAGTTATGCACAACCAAAATAAAGGCTATCCACCAAATCCACTACATCAAGAGGTGAAGAGCTAAACTTCCCAACAACCCAAAAGTAGAGACTTCATAAAGATATCGTTCAAGTGCTAAACAGGAATTTCAACTCCCTCAAAAACTCTTTGGTTCCTTTCTCTCCAAATATTCCAAAAAATGAAATGAGGAATAACCATGGGTCTCTTCTTCGGTTTCCTACCAAAGGCACCCTCCCAAGCAAGAAGATGACTTCTAACAGAATGGCAAGCGATCCAAGGAACACCTAGGCACCCAAACGTTAAATCCCAAGGGACCTAGCAAAGGTGCAATGTAGCAATAGATGATTTCGGGATTCAAGATCCCCCATGCACATAAAACACCAATTCACCAAAAATCTTCCCCTTTTCTGTAAATTATCATAGGTGAGAATGCTCCCATGCGTTGCTTCCCAAACAAAGAACACATCCTTCAAAGGGGCCAAAGACTTCCAAATAATGGTGGAAGGGAAAGGACTGGTGTCGAAAGGATACAACAAAGAAGAATGTGAAATAAGAAGATTGAAGAAATAGGAGTTAACCGAAAAGGTCCTTTTCTTACTCAAATCCCATCTCACCATGTCTTGTGAAGATAATCCTAAAGTGGAGTCATTAAGGATGTTGAAGAAAGAAACCAAAGAAACTTCATCAGCAATACTATCTCGAATAAAAGTAGGAGACCAAACAATAGAGCTTGAAAGGTGCTTCCTATAGTCAACAATGGAAGCATTTCTATCCACTGCAGGAACAAAAATTGAAAGAAACAAAAGAAGACTCATTGCACCAACGATCATGCCAAAAGGAAATGATAGAACCATCAATCACCCACAATAAAACAAATGTGAGGGGAAAAAGATCCCATCCATTGGCAATGAATTTCCACATACTACAACCATAGGAGCCACTAGGTAATGAGGAAGCCCATCCAAAACCTTCTTCACCATATTTAATCGTAATCACCCTCCTCCAAAATTGTTCTTTTCATTCATAAATCTCCATAGCCACTTACCTAAAAGAGTCATGTTGCACAATCTCAGGTCTCTCATACCAAGACCCCAATTGAAAGAGGTTGCTCGACAATGTTCCATCTCACCAAGTGATACTTAAAATCACTCCCACAAGAGCCCTAAAGAAATTTCCTTTGAATTCCCTCCAACTTAGCAGCCACCGAAGAGGGCAAGTGGAAAAGAGAAAGAAAGTAAAGAATGCTTGAGAGGACACTTTTCAGAAGAGTTACCCCCCTTTCGAGAGATATTGAGATCTCCACCCTGAGAGTTTTTTCTCAAACCTTTCAATAACCAGAACCCAGATATCTAACTTTTTGAAGCCTGCACCAAGAGGGAGATCAAGATATGTAGAGGAGAAATTCTGAATACCGCATCTTAAAATTCCAGCTAGCAACTAGGCGTTGTCCACTTGACCCCATAGGCATAATAGAACTTTCCATATTTCCAACACTCAACTTTTCAACTTTTACCTAAACTTACCAATCCTTACTTTAACCTAAATCTAGTTAAGTCGTCACCATAGGGAGAATGACAGCAATCAGTACATTTGATGAAAATCAAGCAATTGAAGAAGCCTAATTCTAGCCAGCAGCAAGTGAGAAACAACAGAATTAGAAAAGGCCGTCATATGGTGTGGTGCTGGATGATAATGAAATGGCAGCCCAAGAGCAGTTAGATTGTGCTTTTACATGATTGAAAATTTCGGTTTCAAAAATTTCAATCGGATTAAAAAAGTAAATACCAATCCAAGAAAACATCTCATATCGACATAATCACTAACCAGCACAACAAAAATTCAAAGGACTTCATATAACCACCAATAATTGATGCTGGAAACACTACAAGCTGGTTAATGCCCACATAGACCTGTTCCTAACTTTAAATTAGCTTTCACCAACAAATAAAAGCACCCTTGTCTTTGCATAACCTTTCAGCTTTCTATATTGCCAAAAATATCACCATCTCAAGTCCCAAAGAATTTGTATCTTATTTACCAAAAGGATTGGGAGCTAAAAACAAGAAAACCCTTGACAAAAATGAGAAAAATTGATAAACAGGCATGAACCCAATAACATCAATTTCAAAATTTTAACCAATTCCTAATGAACTTGATTAAGACTAGAGAGCTAAGCACAACAATACATTAACTTGCACGGCTAACACAATGCACCAACAACCAGCAGAGGGATGTGGTTGTCAATGGTTTAAAGTTACAACGTAAAATCAAACACCAAGAAAGACAACTGGGGTTTTAGACAACCAGAAAATGGGAAACGACGAAGAACAATTGATAAAATCCATGGACAAGGAAACTCATATCTTGCAGCCAAATTACACAGTGGCAGCAGAACCAGTATAGAAGCAATGGGTGTCAATATTTAAAATTTTATCATAAAAAAATCGACAAGTCGTATTCAACGAATTCTGAAAATTCCATACATTCAAATTCTTTATGCGAAGCTTAAGACAATCATTTGCTTAACACTTTTGCTCAAAAGAGCAACGAGGGAACCAGTGGCGGATCTAGACTTTGTCATCAGGGGAGGGCACTTAAGAATAGCTCACATTTGAAAAAGAAAATCATATAAAGTGTCAAATATTTCAATAGTAAACCATTACATTTGGCCACTGTTTACTTTCATTTTTTGATATCAGCGCATGATAGACTCATTAGTAATTGAGTCAAATACATCCTTCTCTAATCTCTATATAACAAACTAAACAATCATTTAAAAACTATCACACATCCTATTCCAAAGTCTACTCTTGACGATCTTAAATTACTTCAATTGTCAAGTATCTGTATATCCTTTGTCAAACAATGCAAAGGCAGTTTCCCTTTGTTCTTTAGTCTTTACATATGAAAACTATTTCTACTATTCGGGTATATCATATACTGACTGTTGTTGAAATAGTCTTTGTCAAACATACAAACACAAATAAAAACCTATGTTATACACTGACTGTATGTTTTATGGGTGTTGACATCCAGGTGTCTTATATCATATACTGACTATTATACAGGCCAAAAACAGTCACCCCTCCCATTCATCAAACAAATCCAACATTATTCTATCATTCTCCAAGAGCAAACCAATTCAACACAAATCAACTAGAAAAATCATAACTTACTGTCTTGTTGAGATTATTGATTGTAGACAGTCTTATCCTAGACCGGAAAGGCACCCCGAACTACCTATGGTCTCACCAGAAAAGGGATACAGAAAGCCCTCACCAACGGTGCTAGGGTTTTGCTAGGGTTTACTAGGGCCGTCGGAGTACTGTGTTGAAAACAATTAAAAACAACAGATTTCCGCCACTTAATTAATATTTCACATCTCTAGTATTCTTTATTGACTAACGATTTCCTTGCACTGTACTTTCGCATCTAAACCTGAAATATCTTTACTAACCATTCTCCAAGAGCAAACCAATTCAACACAAATCAACAAGAAAAAGCATAACCATATAATGAAATTAGAATAAAAGAACTTTTCTAATCATAATTCAAACTAAATCTGAAATATCCAAACTTTACAATCTAAACCCTAAAATTGAAACTCACAGCTATGTTCTCTGGTTGGATGTTGCTGGTGCCGCTGAGGCGCCGCCTGGAAGAGTCGCGGGCGGCTGCGCGACCGTCAAACGTCGACGGTGGTTGCGGCGGGCAGTCGACGAGACAGACGGAGCGAAAGAGAGACAGGGCGTCGAAGAACCCCAGACCTGGCTCACTGCCTCTGTTTCAAAAAAAAAAGTTGGTTTCAAAAAAAAAAAGTTTTACTTAAAAGGCAAAAAGTAAAATTATATTCCATCAAAAAAAAGTAAATTTATAAATTTATAAAATAAACAAATTGAGCTGAGCCGTGATGGGCGTGTACATGGCGGCGCCGTTGCATTTTACGTGCGGTAACCGTGTCTGTTGGATTTTTTTAAAATAAAATTTTGTAAGGATTATTATTATTATTATTATTATTATTATTAATTTTGGTTGAATTTTAAAAATTGTTTACAATTTTTGATATTATTGAGTTAGTTGAGATTGAGAGAATAAGAGAAGATAAGGGAGAGGGGAGAGAATGATAAAGGCAAAAACGGAATTTGAGGGTGGACATCAGTAAAAGGGACGCGACATATAACAATGCCCATTTTCAATCAGAATGGGGTTAGTGTTGGTATCTTTTTGGTATCTTTTCATTTTCCACAATGATAATACATGACATTGTTATAGGATTAATTGTCTTGTTTTAATATATATATTATAAATATAGATGAGATATATATTAATGTGGTATAATTGTAATAATCAATGAGGAGTAACCTAAAGAAATGATTAAAATGGAATTTTGAATTTTTTTTTCCAATTCGACAACACAAGGAACAAACATACATTAATAATAAGAAACAAAAAGAGAATCAATAAGCTAACGGAGTACTATCTAAGTAACATGTAACACCCCCAGGTTACTAACCATAAGATTAAACTAACCAACCACTTAACCTAATGATTAGCAACGGATAATTACCTGAGAGTATTACCGCCGCCCATGAAAATGGACAAGGCTAAGACTAATACCCAACACACAACACACAACAAAACTTCAACAGTCTCATTTAGATAAACTTAACTTAAACACCACAAAACAACAAAAGACCCTTTAATCATACAACCTTCCAAAGTATAAAACTTTAGCATACATGACATTCATAACAACCACACAAAACCACCAAGACTCAAAAGATATTCCCTTAATTTTAACACAAATCCCCAACATTCGGACTTACAAGTCTTCCCAAAAGAAACTTCAAATTCACCTGATGTTCTTTCACGTAGCTTTCGGGTTCCGCCCGTCTGAAATCTTGCCCTTGCCCTTTCCTTGAGATCCTAAACGTGACAAAAACTTAAAAGTGAGATTTACTCAGTACATATACTATCGGAATAAGGAGATAAAAAAATAGTAAGTGAAACTTATGATTTACTATTTCCTGTGAGCGCGACTCCACTAAGTAAATAAATAAGAGTAAAACCATAAAGAAGGAGACATGGTTAAGGCATACTTACAAGATGTCCAAATTGGTAACAATCACGAAGTCATATAATCAACACCTTAAATTAGTTAAGCTTAACCATCCAAAAAGTAATTAGAAAATAAATTATAAGTTATCGGTAGTAAGTAACCTCAAAGTCAGGAGAAACATAATCAAGGCCTTTACAAAGGTGTAAAAATATTACTGCACTTGAGTAAAATAATTGTATGGGTAGGACGTTCGATAAAAGGAAAGAAACAAGGTAAAAAAAATTCTAACATATACGCCCCTACTTGCGATCATCGGTTTAGCCTCCGTATGCGCATACCCGGACCGATCGGGAGATCCGGATGGTGGATATCTATCCTACTGGCCAGATTTTCATGGGGTGCATCTACGACACTGAATCTAATTCCTTGGGTGCACTAAGGCACATACATAATTTACATGAAGTGCACAGGATACGTGAGCATGGTGTGTACTAAGACACTATCTTCTTGGTGTGCTTTTAAGCACATTAAATATGGGCGGGGCTTTGATAACTTTAAAACAAAGTTTTGGAAGTTTCACCCATAAGGCTAACTTTTCATAACGAACTCAAGCATAGAATAAGAGAACCTTTCTTAAATGATACTTAAATACCTTAAAAACTCTCTTTCAAAAGTGCACTCCTTGGCGTTTTATAACTTCAACTTAAGCTTGGTTTTTGCAAGATGAATTGGTATAACTATAACTTTTAAACCCACCACTTGGTTATAAAAACATACAAAAATTCCTCTCTTAAAACATAAGAAATTTATTCATAAAAAGAGTATTGTTCATATACGAATCTTGGGTAATATCCTTGTCATATAAGTATACATAAGAACCATTTCAACACACATTCAAACTATAACAAGAGTAATTATTTAAATACATGACTGGCATAAAAACCCATTAGTACACGTACCTGAAACTTGAGAAAACACCACCGAACGGGCAGGGACTTGAACAGCGGGAGAGCAATGACCACTTAGAGGAACTTAGAAAAAAAAAGAGGAATTTAGAATTAGACCCTTATTTAGCTAGGAGAAGGAAAAGAGATCTTAAATAAAATAACCGGCTTGAATTATGAACTTAATTCCCTAACACTCAAAGAAAGGATCATAACTATCACTATAGACATCGTATCATTGCATAAGAGGACTTTTCAGAAAGCTTAAAACACGCCCTACAACTTTACGGTTCGCCCCAAAGTCTAAAAACATGGTTAAAAGGGTCAAATTACACAATTACCTAATCTGCCCAGACCTTGTAAGTGTTGACAAGCCTTTTTCGGAAAGCCATATTTTGAGATATACTAATCGGTTTTATGCCTATAAACTGTCTATGGAAAGCTCGTGAATCATACTCCATTTTTTATTTTCATCACCAATTGACTTAAGCTTGGGAAGAGGTCGAACTTTAACCTAAAACAAGGGCAGCCACTAAAATATTACTTCTGGAAAACTCAGAATCTTTGACCTTCAAACAAAGGCTTATAACTTCCTCATCCGACATCCTATGGACGCATGCCAGACTATTCTGGAAAGCTTAGAGTGTCTCCTAAAACTTTTATGTTCAGACCTTAAGCCATAGTAACCTCTAGCTAGTCGAAAAACACCATCTTTGTTCTGCCGTCAGAAAATCTCATATTTGCATGGGTTTACGATTTTGACCATAAATCCTAAAATATACAACGAAATGACGAACCTTAAAAACCGGGTGTTAGCTAACATTTTTATCTACCTAATCATGCCATAAAATTACCCAGAATCATTTTCCTTATTTTTTGGAAAAACCAAAATCCAACCAGAATGTATTCTTTCCATGAAAATCCAACACATGCACACTTAAATCTTTGTGTTTTAACCTAAATCTTTCTTGAAACATAGTTTGGTTCTCACAACCACAAAATACAGCCTTGAAAAGCCTAGAAAATCATTACTAAGGTCCACTTTAATCACATGCAACACTACTTCATCATCTAATTCCAAAATACCACATCAATTACCACATGCAACACTCTTAAACTTTTATTTCTCTCATTCTCAACCCAATCCATGAACATGCACTTTGAATCTATCACACTGTTGGGTTAATTGTGGAGCCCAAATTATTGTTTTGGTGGGATGAATTTTGGAAAGCTAAAATTATGCTTGGTGGACAAGTTTCATATAATATTGAAGATCTTCCAAGATTGTGTTCATTAAGGAAAGATATTATATAAACTGGAAAATATTATATTTATTACCAAATTGTGATGGGGCAATCACATGGAAATATAATATTACTTTGGAATATAGTATCAAATTATTAGGAAACACATGTTTTTGGAAAGTTAATATTATTATTAACCATAATATTATGTTGTAGTCTTGACTATAAATAGGACCTAGGTGTTAGGTTTATTTGCATAGCAATTGAGAGTGTTTCATCTTATACCACAAGAGATTGACCTGTAATCTTTGTATCCCTGAGGGAGTTGTGTGAGGCTCATCTGTGAGTGTTAAGTTCTCAGGTTGTAACTCTAGGGAGGTTGTGAGAGATTGTGGAGGTCTGGGAATCTCTGAAACGCTGTTGTAATCCTCTGATAGTGCATCGTTCGTGGTTTTCTTTCCCAGTTTGGGTTTTTCCACGTTAATTCCTTGTGTTGAATCTTTATTTATTTTTCGCCCTTTATTATTGTTGTCTGCTAACTATGCCTTGAGAATCCTAACAAGTGGTATCAGAGCTTTGGTTGGAGCGTAGTTGATCTGCAGACTGAGAAGCAATGGCGGACGCTATTGTGAAGATTCCGGAGTTCGATGGGAAAGACTACGCATGATGGAGGATGCGCGTTGAGGATGTGCTCCGCCAGCAAAGGTTGCATCTTGCGATGGGTGATAAGCCAAAAGAGATGGAACAGAAGGTTAGGCAGGGTTAGGCTTGCAAACAGTCGCAACCTAAAGGTGCTAGGAAGAGGTGATGTGAACATTAAAACTTCTAAGGGTGGAACTTGGAGGTTGAAGAATGTTCGGTATGTCCCGGGTCTGACCAATAACCTTGTATCTGTGAGTCAACTGGATGAGGAGGGGTTCACGACGAGATTTGAAGATGGTCATTGGAGGGTAATGAAAGGATCTCTGATAATTGCAAATGGTAGGAAAGAGGGGAAGTTATATTCTGTCATTGATAACTCTAACATGTCGGTTCATGCTCGTCAAAGGCGTGTTAGCTTCTCTGATGAGAGAAGGGTACCAGAAACGAGGAGGTTTCCGGTCGAGGCTACGGGAATGGATGGTCAGCCGAGGAACGCGTCTAACCTGCACGGGAATTCGACAAATTCAACACGAGGTAAAATCCCAATCCAAAATTCCCCTAAGTTGTTGATGATGATGCGTATGTCGAAGTTGTAGGGGCGTGATCAGTTCAAGTGGGAGCCTGTTGGAAAAAGAGGAGTTGATGGGAAGTCAACTGGGACCTCTGTTGATCTTTGCTGATCAAGATCGAGATGGATGTACCAGAGGATTCGAGGACGAGTGGTGTGGCGATGAACGACGAAGGCTACAATTTGGTCTCCAAGTGGGAGATTGTTGGGTTAATTGTGGAGCCCAAATTATTATTTTGGTGGGATGAATTTTGGAAAGCCAAAATTATGCTTGGTGGACAAGTTTCATATAATATTGAAGATCTTCCAAGATTGTGTTCGTTAAGGAAAGATATTATATAAAATGGAAAATATTATATTTATTACCAAATTGTGATGGGACAATCACATGGAAATATAATATTACTTTGGAATATAGTATCAAATTATTAGGAAACACATGTTTTTGGAAAGTTAATATTATTATTAACCACAATATTATGTTGTAGTCTTGACTATAAATAGGACCTAGGTGTTAAGTTTATTTGCATAGCAATTGAGAGTGTTTCATCATGTACCACAAGAGATTGACCTGTAATCTCTGTGTCCCTGAGGGAGTTGTGTGAGGCTCATCTGTGAGTGTTGAGTTCTCAGGTTGTAACTCTAGGGAGGTTGTGAGAGATTGTGGAGGTCTGGGAATCTCTGAAACACTGTTGTAATCCTCTGATAGTGCATCGTTCGTGGTTTTTTTTCCCGGTTTGGGTTTTTCCATGTTAATTCCTTGTGTTGAATCTTTATTTATTTTTCGCCCTTTATTATTGTTGTCTGCTAACTACGCCCTGAGAATCCTAACACACACTTTTATACTTTTACAGAAAATTTCATCTAGAAAAACACATGCATGCTCACTAGCTACAAGGAATTTACTTAATACATACTAAGATACACAAGAAATTCATAAAACTCACCCAACTTTCTTCCTTTGAACTTGAATTCTCCACCTTCTTAGGATAATTACGAGTGTTGTGATAAAAATGCCACTCATGTTTTCCAAAATGTCAAATTTGTCATTAATATTTTCAAATTGTCAAAACTGCCACTACAATTTCTGAAATTGTCAAAATTGTCATTGCTCCCCCCATTACCTACAACAACCGGTTGCCACTCTCTTTACTCCATCTCCCTCTTCTTCAGATTCCTCCATTACCATTTTTTCCCTCAACCTCTCTCTCCCTCCATCAATGGCGACCACCTCCTCCACCACCACCGCCCACCTCCTCTTCAAATCCCCCCTCTTCCACCGCCACAACCACCGCAACGACCACCACCTCCTCGCAACTCCTCCCAAACCCATCTCCATCACCTGCTCCGCCACCCAGCTCCAAGATCGCACCGCCGCCGTCTCCGCTGATCGAGTCTTCAACTTCGCCGCCGGCCCCGCCGTGCTGCCGGAAAAAGTCCTCCTGAAAGCCCAGTCTGAGCTCCTTAACTGGCGAGACTCCGGCATGAGCGTCATGGAGATGAGCCACCGTGGGAAGGAGTTCACCTCCATTATCGAGAGAGCTGAGTCTGATCTGAGAACCCTACTTTCGATCCCCGAAGACTATGTCGTGTTGTTCCTCCAGGGCGGCGCCACCACCCAGTTCGCTGCCGTGCCGATGAACCTCTGCAGCGGCGCCGGGGACTCCACCGATTATCTGGTGATCGGATCGTGGGGGGATAAGGCGGCGAAGGAGGCGAAGAAGTATGCGAATGTGAACGTCATTTGGTCCGGGAAGAGAGCGAGCTTGTTGTCGGCGGTGGTGGTGTCATCCATGGCTACTTGTGAAGAAGAAGGAGATGGAGTAGAGAGAGTGGCAACCGGCTGTTGTAGGTAATGGGGGGAGCAGTGGCAATTTTGATAATTTCAGAAATTGCAGTGACGGTTTTGACAATTTGGAAATATTAATGGCAAATTTGACATTTTGGAAAACATGAGTGACATTTTTATTGCAGCACTCGGATAATTACTAGAATTCCACAACCCTTCTGGAAACAACATAAAAACCCACCAAAACTCAGATTATAATCTTAGATTTAATTGAAAAGAAAGAAAGAGGAGTAAGAGAAGTAAGTTGGAGAGAATTACACTTTTAAAAAGAGGGAAGGGAGGATGATGATGGTGCGGTGGTGAGGCGGTGGTCGGCGGCGGCTGATGTTCGACCGGGGGTGGCCGCCTGCGATGGTCGACAGGCAGAGGGAGGGGGACGAGAGAGCATTATATATTAGATGCACCTGGAGCATGTGCTCCAAATATTTGTGAGTGAACAATCATATGAATCAGAGTGAACAATCATAATAATAAGAGTGAACAACCTAATACATATGGGTGAACAATTATAGAATCTGGAGCACATGCTCCAGGAGCACCTAATAAATTGCAACGAGAGAGGGTATGAGGGGGAGACCAAGGGGCATGCACAAGGAGCAAGTTTGAATGTTTGAATAACTAATACTACTACTCCCTCCCTAAGATATATATATATATATATATATATATATATATATATATATATATATATATATATATATATATATATATATATATATATATATATATATGCAACTAAAAAAAACAAGGAGGCCCACTCTCCTCTCTTCTTCTCTTGAGTTGGCCGAATGACCCAAAATACAAGCCCCCAATTGTATTTTATTTTTTTTTCCATTTTAATCCTTCCTCTTGAATATATCTTCCACATTCCTAAAAACTAATCTAAACTTTGTAATCGTAAAATACTTATGGTAACCCAAAAATAATTATAACCCATCTCCTAAATTCTTATACTTCCTCAATAAAGAGAATCCTACAAAATATATAAGGATCCTGATATACCGAATTTAAAATCGAACTGAGATATCTTGGAATTTTAACAGAGAAACTCGAATAGAAAGAAGAAAACTTAAAGAGACTCAAAAAGTCGGTCGTTGCGCTGTTCAAGTCATACAAGACAAACACAGGTTAAAAAGATAAAGGAGCACGCGCTTATTTAACTCGTGAGTTAATATTTAATCTTGCTTAATTAGGCTAATTATCACGTATTCAGGAGAGATTTTTCTCGGGTTGTTACATAACAACACCCATGCCCCTGGCCGCATGTTTCGCCGCCTTGTGAGCGAAGTCCACCAGTTGTCTAGACAACTTCCTGACTTTGCCCGACTTGATACTATCTATTGCTTTATAGGAAATATTTACATTTTTGATCATTTAATTGAATATAACAATTTATAGGAAATATTTACATTTTGATCATTTAATTGAATTGAAGTAACTAATATCTAACTTTTTTTAATGACTTTTTTTGTAAAAAAAAAAATTATATATTACTATGTGTTGACACATGACATCATCTTAGATAGGTTGGTTTTGTTTTAATATAGTTAATAGATTATAGCATGTGGTCAGTGGATTTAGTCAAGGTTAAGATACTCATTATGTACCCTAATTAAGTCATTGATCAAGTCTTAAGGGAGTATGGGTGAACTCCTATAAATAGGAATCATTTGCTAGCCATTTGGATAGACATCATCCTACATCTAATCACAACCCCTCATTGTTGTCTAGACTGCAGCTATACTTGAGTGAATCAAGTGAGAAACAAACTTATCTTAAATGTGTTAAGTCGCCAAGTTTTATCCATCTGAACATTAATGCTATAGTAATTAAATAGCTCTTAAGGAAAATGAGTTTGTTCATGACTCTTGGCAATATCCAAGCAAGATAATCGTTTGGTTATTAAGTTCAATCTCCATCATATATACCGCAAGAAGATCCAGAAGCCAAGAGAAGATAATAAAGTTTCAAACCAATCAAACATCATTTTCCGCAACACAACGGAATAGAGAATTAGATATAAATTGACAGATTATCTTCTCAATATGGCAACCTACCCAAAACAAGTCGCCTCTCTAGAGTTGTGTCGGGTGTCATAGAGCAAACCATCATGAGGAGTCATTGGCAAACCACCACCGAGAGTTAGCAGGTGTGTTCTTCATCTGAGACTACATAGGTAGATTAATTCAAGCATGCAAGAACCAGGAAATATAAAAGAAGATGGATACTTGTGGCAAAAACATTGACTCTAAGGTTTGGTATCTTAAATACAACAAACTTCAGCATTACTAAACTAAATATCCAAAGGGATAACCTAACTAATACAAGCAACTAAACACAACTCATCAGGGCTGAAGCCAGAAGAAAAGGTTGAGGGGGCCGATCATTGTAATATTTCTATTATATTTCAAAAAGGAATTATAAAATATGTTTATATTAAAGATAATAAAAAACGATACATTAATAAACTATAAACTGTGTAGTTTATTTACATGTAATTATATTCATTAATGTACTACATTAATTATGTACGCGTGACATATATTAAATAAATTTATCATTTTTTTATTTCAATTCCTGCACTTTAAATAAACAAATTTTAGATTATTGTAAATACACTTAAATCAATATATTGCAGGTTCATAAGTTGATATTTATTAGTCTATCATTACTATTTTTAGTTATTATAATTATTTGCTACAATAATAATAATATCTATATTTATCAAAGCATTTGAAAATGAGTAAGGAAAAAAGGATGGAGTCCAACTAAAATATAAATGAAGATCTTACTATATAGGTGAGATGCAAATAAATATGTGGAATTAGAGGATAAAAAGAATTAAATATTAGCCAAAAATAAGGGAAAATGTATACAATACATTGCATCACAATGTATATTATTAATATACTTCTCTAAGTCAAAAACAAGGGGAAATGGAAGGGAAAGTGGATGCAAATATAATGTGAGTTTTGAACCCCTAACTCATTGGTTGTTATACTATGTCTTCACTTCTTTCTGATCGTGAATTGCAGTAATTTATTAGAAATGCCTATTCAAATGTTGCGATTCGGGGCAATTGCCCTCCTTTAAGGACCTCCGTCACTGCTAAATTCGAATGACTTTATTTTGAGGACATTTCTGAACTAATGAAATTTCATGATTTAACACATTTTTTTCATTATGGGGGACAAGCTAAGCAACAACAACACCAAAAAGGGTTATTGACTATAAAGGACGGCTCATATGGCAAAAAGACTATGAGATCTTGCAGGACTTATAAGTCCTAATTTACAATCACTTGTGGGGCCCATGAAAGCTGACTCGCCTCTTTTTCCCCCCTCCTTCTCTCTCTACGAAGAACAGGGGAAGGACTCAGTCTCAGCCCCTCACCACCACCGCCTCAGCCTCAGGCCCCACCGCCACCGGCACCGGCACCGCTACCGCCTCCCACCTCCGCCTCAGCCTCAACCTCAGCCCCCACCGCCACCGCCTCCCACCTTCATTTACAATCCCCCTCAAAACAACAAGCCTCTCTTTCTTAGCAAACTTCAACCTGAAATCGGAGAAATCAAACCCTAACCCTAACGCTTCAACTACCTGCACTTTAATCGACCTCTTCTCCTCCTCCTTTTCCACCTCCCGATCCTCCATTGCTACCTATCTACCTACCATACTGTGTATTGTCAACTTTTCTGATTATTGTCAACTTTTCTGTGTAAATGTCGAGATTTTTCTGTGATTTTCATTCTGTGTATTTTTTGTTGTGGAATTTAAGGATCTTGATACGCTCTTCAATCTGCGATTCAGTTAGGGTTTGACATCCATATGCATGTTCTTTTAGTCCTTAAGTTGCGAATTAAATGTTCTTTTGAATGCTTTTTGCGGCGATTTCTTGAAGGTAGCAACTTAATTCTCACTGAGATTTATTGTCACCCTGTAGCAGTTCTGAAAGAAAGTGAACATAATTTAGTCCATATAGTTTCAATGGCATTTGCTTATTTGAAAAGGAAGTGTTCTTGAATATGGGAACTTAATGAGAAAAGATTACATAATCAACTGGGTTAACACCCATACAATATGATCTCAAATGTCGCTACTTTTGATGTTTTCTTGACTTGTTGGGTCCTTGACATTTGAGCATGACTGCACTGGTGTAATCAATTTGTGTTCATTCTGAATGTGATTCATTTTTACCCTGCAGCAGCTCCAAAAGAAACTGAACAAAATCAATCCATAAGAGTTTCAACGGCCTCATTTGAATCAGTCGTTCGAGTGAATGAAAACACGTTCAGAGCTCCGGGGAAAGTGCAGTCCAAAGGGGGCAGAAAAGCTCTCAGCGAGATGACCAACTCAAGTAAGCTGCCCGCTACTAAGGACAAGCCATCTAGGAAGAATTTGGGCAATTTGAGGGCTCAAGAGAAAAATCTCGACATTCAACCAATTTCCTCTGTTTTCAACTTCCATTTAAGATTGTAGATGAAGGTGGGAGGCAGTGGCGGTGGCGGTGGGGGTTGGGGCTGAGGCTGAGGCGGAGGTGGGAAGCGGTGGCGGTGGGGCCGGAGGCTGAGGCGATGGTGGGGCTGAGGCTGAGGCTGAGGCTGAGTCCTTCCCCTGTTCTTCGTAGATAGGGAGGGAGGAGGGAAAGGGAGGTGAGTCAGCTTTCATGGGCCCCATAAGTGATTGCAAATTGGGACTTATAAGTCCCACAAGACCTCATGGTCTTTTTGCCATATGGGTCGTCCTTCATAGTCAATAACCCCACCAGAAATTACGTGGTTTTACTCTTTTTTTCACAATGTGAGACAAGCTAACTCAACAGTAGACAAGATGTCAAAGCAAGGACATCTTGTAAATGAGCATGTTGTCTTGGCCCATAGTCCCTCTTCCTTTGTTTTTTCTATCACTCCTTCGTGACGATACACTAGGTCGGTCCTCTGAGAGAAGCAACAAACTAGTTTCGATATGTATCTTATCTACTTCTGTAAAAAAAAATGAGGATAATTCAATTAAGGTGTTATATGTATTCATTGGTATAGCTAACAAATATTGAATCCTATATAATTTAGTATTTTGGACGCTAGATGTTGGACAAAAATGCACCGAACTTTTTTTTAGACACTAATATACTAGACTTTAGGGGGGTGTTGGATAATAACACACTCGAAACGCTTCAGGTGTAGCAAACTCGATTGCACCTTACGATCCTACGTGGCAAAAAAAATAAAATCTTGGCTAAATTCATGTCAAGTCAGCCAGTGTGAATGAATTTTATTTTATTTCATTTAAAATAACACCTCATTCATCCACATTTGCCCTAACCCAATAGTGCCATATTTTTTTTTTTAAAAAAAAAACTAATAGAATTCATCTTTGTTTGATTGTACCTACTGACATGACATTAATTTAGTGAAGATTTTAATTCTTTTTTGCTCTGTACCCTGCCATGTAAGACTCCCACTGAGTCAGCTACTGTCGGAATTATTTTAGGTGTTTTATTGTTTAACACTCCCGAAATACAATATATTATTGTCCAAAAAAAAGTTCAACATATTATTGTCCAACGCCCTCATAATACAATATACTAGAGTCCAAAAACCCTATAATTTATGATACAACAGCAACATACCCCCAGGGAATAATCATAATTATAAAAATACTAAGAGAAAAAACCATTGTAAATAGTAATTTAATGGAGAAAAGACACTTCATTAACTAACAATGTCTTGGGGTAAAACACAATATTTATTATTTTCTTATTTCTTAATTCTTATTGACAAGATTCAAAAATAAAAAATAAAAAACAATACATAATTGCCTCAATGAAATTACATAATTTTGTTTCGAAATTACAAGTATAAAAAGATTCAAGTTGGATATACTACCAATAAGGCAAACCATGCATCCTCAAATGAAAGATTTCAGAGTATGTAGCACCCCAAGCAACCCCTCTGAAGGATTGAACCCAGTAGGATTGTGTACCTGGAAATCGAGCAGCAGCAACCTTTCAACCCAAACAGACCATGGCTCACTTCGCGATATACATTTCCCGCATCATAATTTTAACAAAGTGCATTTCTGAAAGACGGGAAGAACCTTGCCTCGAAGATACCAACGGATCTTCAACTTGAACCAAATGAAATCTGAGGGCTTCATAATCGCAGAGGTCAATCAAACTCTGTCCATGTTAATGGCAATGTGCTGCATCCTAATCACGGCCACTGATAAGGACACCTATGATTAACTTCTTCATCTCATGCCGATGCACGGATCATGACACAAAACTCGATGAAAGTAAGGGCGGTAGGAAAGAAAGGATTAGTGCTATGGCAGTTACACACAGTAAGAGAAATAGAATCAACCTTTCCTGTATTTTGAGACACTACTTCCATTCCATCACAATGTACCACAACATCAAAAGAATTCACCATTGACTGTACATTTTGATGGTGAATTCACAATCCTCCCATGGTTTATTCAGCAACAAACAAATTGACGACGAAGTAAAGAATCACTCTCCTCTAGCATTCATGACAAGTAAAATCTCACCACCCTCATTGATAACACTATCTAAAAATGTTCGGACATCATTAACTTGGCCGAATGACTTGGGAACCTTACAATCACTATCCAAGTTATACCAAACCCCGCCAATCTTCCTCAAAGTAACCCAATGTCTGTTCTTCAAAAGCCCACCAAACCTTCTCACAGGAATGTTCACCACAATCCCCATCAGATCTTTTTCAGAACCCTCAAGATCGATCGAAGAAGCCCCATTTCGCCGATCATGCCACACAACATTCTTGCCTTTACTTTCAAGGGCGGCAATTAACACATTAACATCATAGTTTCCAGTTATCAAATTATGATGAGGTTTGAACACAACAGAAATTGGGGTCCATCGAACTTGGAAGGGATCATCAAGAATGAGTTTTTCTGCAATTCCGTCCAAACCTGCTCGAGTAAATGCATCCTTCTCCTACAATTCAATAAAACCCTTTTCATTAATCACAAAAATTGAGATGCCCTTTGAATTTCTAAGGTAATTGACGAAAACCCAGAAAAGTTAACATTCGATTTGCTACAGAAATTGAAGAGAGAGAAGCGTGTTTACCTGAAAGAGGTTGTTGAGGGCATGGAGAAGGCAAAACTGCAGCCTTTGTCGCTCGTGGTAAACCTCTGGCTTGATTCGCGGCTCTTCCATGTTTAACTTTTCATGTAACTTGTCAAAGAAGCAAGCTGGTGATAAACTCTGGGTTAAATCCTTGCTTGGAATCTTTTCAAAGTTACAGCAAAAGTTCCTCTTGCTCCCCTTGAAAGAGAAAGAAAAAGACCCGCCTGCAAGAAAAAGAGAATTGTTATACGGTGCAAACACGAGCAATGCATTTCAACTTTCAAGTGATTGTAAATGTTCCTGTGTTGCAGAGATCTATAAATAGTTCGAAAATAGAAATATATGTGTAAATATGTTTGTGCTTATTAGTATACATATGCACACATATATAGATAAATTTTTTAGTAAAGCTAATTAATACATGTAGTTCACACACAAACTATTCATGGATCAAAAGATTTTCCTTCTTGGAAGCACTATCATACAGTGGTCAAAACCCAGTTATGGAGCTATCTTTATAGAAATAAGCTTTTAAATGTTTATTGACAAATTTGATAAATCCATCATATGTTCTTAAATCTAATAACAGTAGCTTTAAATATATAATGAATAATTACACAAGCTTTGGAAGCAGATTTTTTTAATGGAGGTGTTCTCATCAAGTCTCTTTGGAAGCTTAAAATAAAATGGCTTTTGTTGAGGGCCAGATTGAAAAACCTATCGCCGGTTCCCCTTGTTATTGCCCCAATGGGAAAAAGATGATAGTATAGTTATTTCTTGGCTGTTTCGTTCATTAACTCCTGAGATTGCATCTAGTGTTCTTTATACTCCAACTGCTGCACAAATTTGGAAAGATTTGAAGGATCGTTTTAGTTTTAATCAAGCAACCAGGATCTATCAATTGCAACAGGATATGAGTAATTTGAATCAAGGCAATCTCTCTGTTTCTGCCTGTTTTACTAAATGTAAACATCCTTAATAAGGCCACTTTGAAGGTCATCTTCTTGCTATTCAGTTAGAAGTAATCCTCTTGCTTGGGAGGGTGTCCTTGGTAGGAGACTGAAGAAGAAGAACGCCATAGTTATACCTCATGTTAATTTTTGGAGTACTTGGACGGAAAGGAACTAAAGGGTTTTTGAGGGAAATTAAAACTCCTCTTTTTAGTGCTTGAAAGACAACTTTATCAAGTCTCTCTTCTCTTAGGCTACTGGGAAGTTTAACTCTTCCTTTTTGATGTAGTAGAACTGTGGATGTTGTACATAACTTTGTAGGATGCTTCCTAATCCTAAGCATCTGATCTTTTCTTCCCATTATTAATATATCTATATCTTTCCTACCAAAAAGAACTGTAAACAGTTTTGGGATGAATATGTGATGATCACACCATGTAACTGCAATTTTGAGTATTCTGAACCCAAGCTCATCGCTAGACAGCAACGCTGACAATTTTTAATGGGCTTAAGTGAAGATTTCTAGACAGCCAGGGGGAACATCTTGATGATCACACCATTACCTAGTCTGAATCAGGCTTATAGTATCGTTCTCTAAGAACAACAGCAGAGTATGAAGAAACCCACTATTCCCTAAGAAGGTTCTATGGCTTTTCTTTCACAACATCAAAGATCATATCCTAGACCTCCTGAACATATCTATCCTACCAATCAAGTTTATCATTCTCAGTCTGTCCCAAGTATTTACCATTCTCCTTTTCCACCATCTTATCAATACAATTCTCACAGTTTTCCTTCATTTCCTACTCATAATGCTCCAAGGCCTCCTACTTTGAACAAGAAGAAGAAAATTTACCGTAACTACTCAGAAAGCCCAGGCATCCAATTCAGAAATGTTTAAAACTCGAGATACAGAAAGCTCAAGGAGACCACAGACAAATATTTGCAGCTAATGTTCAAGATGATGTTGCCGGTCCTTCTCCAACCAAGTCTGAAGCATCGGGTTACAGTCTCACTTCTGATCAATATACACAGTTGATGACTCTCCTAAGCAAAGCAGAACATGGAAATTTCTGAACAAGTTGACCCACATCATACAGCATACTTGGTGGGTAAAATATTTTGTCCAATGACTGCTAAACAATCTATAAAATGGGCCATTGACAGTGGAGCCACAGACCATATTACTCATTCATATCTTTTTAAATCTTTTCTACTCTTGCATAAACATTGCTTCATTACTATGCCCAATGGTCAACAAGTTCAAATCAAACATATAGGGCAAATTTCTTTGCAAGCTAGCATTACTCTTGACAATGTTTTACATGTCCCAGATTTTCACTTTAATCTCTTATCTGCCAGTAAGTTAGCAAAAGCCCTTCAAGCCAATGTTATTTGACCCCTACTTCTTCCTATCTTCAGGACATTCGAAGATCACATCTCTGGTCCTTGCTAAAGAACATTATGGATTATATTTGGCTAATAATTCTCCTGACATAACAGCAGCTATTCAGGATTCAAGTACTGCTCTACTATCTCCATCAGAGATATGGCACTGCAGATTGGGGCATCCTTCTACAAAATACATGACCAGGATAGCAGAGACTCCTTGCAAAAAACTTCCAAACACTTCCATTTGTAGTATTTGTCCTCAAGCTAAGCAGCATAAAGCTCCCTTCCCTACTAGTAGTAGTAGATCCTCTCATATTTTTGAACTTCTCCATTTTGATATATAGGGTCCATATCATGTACCTACATATGATGGTTTTCACTCTTTTCTTACTATTGTAGATGACTGTACTCATACTACTTGGATTTACTTAATCTCCAATAAAAGCAATGTTCTTCCCATGCTAGAAGATTTCATTACTTTTGCTTCTAATCAGTTTAGTGCTATGGTAAAAGTTATTAGATCAGACAAAGAGCAGGAATTTTGTGATGAACATGCAAATTCTTTTATTCTGAAAAGGGCATACATCATCAGACCTCATGAGTAGCAAGACGGCAGCAAAATTGGACTGTGGAGAGGAATTTTGTGATAAACATATTCTAGAGGTTGGCAGATCTTTATTACTTCAGGCAAAAGTTACCTTTCAAGTTCTGGACTGATGCCATTTTAACTGCTACTTATCTAATCAACAGATTACCAAATTCTGCCATAAATTTAAAACTCCATATGAAGTGCTTTATGGCAAACCACCTACTTCTGGTCATTCAAAAGTTTTTGGTTGTCTTTGTTTTGCTTCCACCCTCATTGTTGGCAGGACTAAATTTGATCCTCGTGCTGATCCTTGCATTTGTCTTGGCTATCCATTTCACAAAAACGCATACAAACTTTACAATCTGTCTACTAAAAAGATTTTTTTTTTTATAGCAGGGATGTCAAGTTCCACGAATCCATTTTTCCCTTTCACACTCTATCTTCATCTTAACTTGTTCAACCTAACAACTTGTTTTTCCCATTTGTTACTGATGATTCTTCAATCCTTTCTGAACCTCCTACTCAATAGAAGAACACAACTGATAATCCTTCTCCCATTCTTCTATTTCCTCATCCTCTGCATCTCCTGTTTCTTCTCAACCTATTAATATCCCAATTAGAAGCTCTACAAGAATTCCTAAACCTCCTTCTCTCAAAGATTACTAGGTTTCTACCAAGCCCCATCATTCTTGCAACCTTGTTCAATTTCCTGCCCTTACATCTATCCAGCAGTAACAATTTCCCAGTTAGATCACTTTCATGAAACTTCTCGCTACAAAGAAGCTGCTCCATCTCCTGAATGGGTGAAAGTTATGCAGAAAGAAGTGGATGCTTTACTCCTCAACAAGACTTGGACTGAAGTTGATTTACCTTTAGACAAAAAGGCCATCAGTTCCAAATGGGTATATAAGGTCAAGCTCAAGGCTGATGGTTCTCTTGAAAGATACAAAGCACGTTTGGTTATTAGAGGCAATACTGATAAGGAGGGCATTCACTAGAAAGAAACTTTCAGCCCTGTAGTGAAGATGGCTACACTCGGAACAATAATTGCTCTTGCAGCTGCAAGAAATTAGGCTCTCTCCCAATTACATGTCAAGTGTCAACAATGTGTTCTTACATGGAGATTTACATGAAATTCCCGATGGTATACCTAATCTTGATAATAGAGTTTGCAGATTACAAAATTCCTTATATGGACTTAAACAAGCTTCAAGGTAATGACATTAAAAAAAAAAAAAATTGGCTCATTTTCTCAAGTCTCAAGGATATTCTCAGTCACAGAATGATTATAGTCTGTTTATTAAGAAAAACTCTACTGACACGATTATTGTTGTTGTATATGCTGATGAAATCTTTTTGACAGGTTCTTCAAGTGCAGAAATCAACAGACTCAAGCATCAACGAAATCTAACTTTTGGCATCAAAGACTTGGTTGCTGAATTCTTTTCCAGGCATTGATGTTTCTCATTTGCAACAAGGAATTAATCTCATTCAGAGAAAGTTCACTCAAGAACTCTTGAAAGATCCAGGCCATCTTAACTCAAAGCCTACTCTTACACACCTACCTATTAATTGCAAACTTTCATCTGATTCAGGAGTTCCTTTGTCTCATTATACTATTTATATTGGTAAACTGAACTTCTCATCTAACCCAAAACCTGGTATATCTTTTGTAGTTCAGACATTAAGTCAATTCATGCAATTTCCAAGTACAACTCACATGGCTGCTTTGAATCATTTTCCGAGATATATTGCTGGCACCTCTGTGGACAAGGCATTCTTCTCAGGCTCAGACTGGGAAGCATGTCCTATAAATAGACGATCAGTTACTCTATGACGTGCTTCTTGACCAATCCCCTATTAGTTGGAAATCCAAAATGCAAAGGACTGTTGCTTGGACTTCTGCTGAAGCTGAGTACAAGGCCATGGTGCAAGCAGCAACTGAAAAGAATTGGGTGTTTCCAATAGCACACTTGTTACCCTTAAGTGTGATAATCGATCAACTCTACATATCGCACGAAATCCAGCCTTCCATGAGCGTACTATAGACATTAAGGTTGACTATCATTCCACCGGTAAAGTATTGGAAGGCCTTCTTCGAATGAGTTATCTTCTTACTCAAAACCAGGTAACTAATGTTCTTACCAAACCTTTACCCTCCAATCAACACGAGCTTCTTCTTCACAAGCTTTGAATCCTTCCTCAACCTTCCAAGCTTGAGGAGGTTATTGGAGGGAACAGCATAATATTAGTTATTCACCTCAGCTACTTTCTGTTATATAAGTTAGTCAAATCTTGTTTTTCTGTTTCTAGTTTCTTTCCTTCTCTTCCCTATATAAAGGGGAATGCTCCTCCCTTGTATTCTCACGTTTTAAACATTCATAATAAGAATTATTCAGTTTCACATTGATTCATTTCTCTCCTTTCGCTCTCTTCTTTAAATACTGATGAGTTGATGCAAATAGAGATGAGGAAAAGCGACATTTCACATGCAGACTTGGGCATACTCACTTAAGTCTATCATTTCATTGAACAGTTGGTGGGCGTCAAAATAAACAAATATACATTAAGAGAAACATGCTCAGTTCAGTCAAGCATTACATGGAACAATTGGTGAGCATCTAGATCAACAAACATACATCAAGATAAACATGTAAATGAGTTAGAGAGCAATTCTGATATAAGAAACTTACATAAGATAACTTTCAATTAGAGAAGGCATAGAAGTTTCCGTAGAAAAACCCAAACTGAAATAGACTCATCTACTGTTGCAAAGTGAATGAAGGAACCCTGATGCTTCAATCTATCGGCTATTCTACAATTTAGAGTCCATCATTAAGTCATGTATATGTTTCATGGAGACTGAATAATAATAGGAAGACTAAACGGGAAGAACTACCAAATTTTTAGCTAGGGTTTAATAGAAGGGTGTTTGGTGAATGATAATGTGACTGTAGTTGTGAGTTGGAATTAAATAAGAAATCTTTACTCATAACAGTGGCGGATTTGTATGGACACCCATAGCCAAAGAAAAATTTGTGATTCTCTACTATTATTCGGAAGAAATTTTCTTAATTGGAGCAAGTGGACACCGTAAAAAAATCCCAAAAAACATAATAGAGGTGTCCAATTTAGCGACAACCCAAAAATCTTAAAATAATACTCCATTTGTCCTCAATAACTTGTCCAAGTTGACTAATTAGGTCAAAAATTTTAAATTTTGATCGTTAACTTATCAAATTTTATGTTGAGTTATTATATAAGACTACCACTATTAGATTTGTGATGAAAAATATTTTTACCTGAATACAATATTATTAGTCTTGCTAAGATAAAATGTGAAATATTAGTGGTCAAATTGTTGCATCGAAGATCGTGAAATAAACTGGACAAATTAATTGGGATGGAGGGAGTACCAAATTAATTTTTTATAAACAAAAAGTGTAAGTCAATGAATTGGGTAATTGGGTATCAGTGTAAGTTTAAGATATAAATATCTAGTTAATGTGAAATTTCAATTTATTTGGTTGACATATTTATATGATGATGAGAAATTGTGTTAAGCTTGTGAATATGTCATTTAATATTTATTTTTATTTTTGTTGCTATTTATTTAAATTTTATTTTTTTATTTTTTTAAAAGCGCTTATGTAATAACAAGTATATTGGACACCCCTGAGATGAATGTATGGATCCGCCACTGAGTCTCTTAACAAAGGGACGCTTGGGGAAAGAAGAGGGGAGCGCTAGTTCTAGAGCAACAAGGGCGATGTGGAATATTTGGTATTTTGGTACTTGAGTTTGATTCCGACTTTCCGAGTATCCCATATATTGTTGATGCTAGAGTTGTAAATACCAATTTAATGTTTTGTTGGTCATTGAGGGACATTATCGTCTGCATGAGGGCAAATCTTATCACAAATATTGGTAATATGTGTAACCCAGAGCTTCATAAGGTGAGAAGCCAAGTGCCTGAGCTTATCAACGGGTATATTGACAAGGTTACCACTCAATTGAGAATGGCACATGATTCAGACTCAGAAGAGCTCCTCTAGCAAGAGGAGGCATTCATGCATTAGACAAGACATGCTTTTGGGAGGACAGCTTTGCTATTAAGTCGTGGTGCTTCTCTTGGAGCTTTCCATGTGGGTATTGTTAAAACATCGATAGAACTTACACTTTTGCCTTGGATCATAGCTGCTTCTAGTGTTTGATCTATCATGTGCTCGGTTGTTCCTACTAGGTCTTGGCCTGAACTTCAAAATTTTTCGAGAACAAATGTTTTTCTCTCAAGTTTCTTTGACCAGCAGGGTGGGACTTTTACAATTTTTAAGAGGGTAACCACATTTGGAGCTGTGCATGAGATTTGGCAGCAGCAGATGATGTTGAGGAATCTGGCTAGTAATCTGACTTTCCAAGAGGCCTATGACACGACTGGACAAATCCTGGGTATAACAGTGTGCTCTACTGCTCTCCCATGAGCATCCACGTTGCCTCAACTACTTGACCTCACCTCATGTTGTTATCTGAAGGGCAGTGACATTTTCCTGCACTTTTCCTGGCCTTTTTGAGGCTCAGGAGCTAACGACGGGTGAACTTGCACCATATCACCCACCTTTTCATCTTGGTTCTGAAGAAGGCACAACCCCTACATGTAGATGAAGGGATGGTAGCCTGGAAAGTGATCTAACCATACTTTCATGAGTTTCATCTATATTTCATATGGGTACCTTGAAATTTCTTTATACAGATATCTTAGATTCTATACAAATATAGAATAATGAGAGACACATGACTATTCTAGAGAAATCAAGCAAACTATAGGGAATTCTAGAGGAACTTGGAAAAAAGGGGCAAGATGCGCACACCGTGACGCCACGCCAAGCGGCTATTCTAAATTCATATAGTGGCAGAGCCAATATTTGAAGCAAGGGGTGTTAATATTTGAAAAGATCAACAAGTTGTATTCCACGAATTCTGAAAACTTCACACATTCAAATTCTTTGATGCCAACCTTGAACCAGTCATTTGCTCAGCTGGTTTCCTCAAAATGAATTTCATTTCAAACTAACAAGTAATTGAAGTAATGAATTCACCTTATAAAATTCAAAACTTCACATTAAGTATGCCCAGCTCACCAACGTTTTAATCAATCAATTAAACAACTAAGATCACACCTAATGTGAATGAATACTAGAAAAAATCTCAAAACAAGAACCCTAATTTCTTAATTCGTGAATAACCGGTTCATCGCAAGGTTAGCAAATCCAGTAATCATTTCACACAAAATTGTCCAAAATCAATCAACCAAACATAACATAACTCACAGCAGAAGATAATCATAAACATGAAATTAGGTTTACCTCAAATATCACTTTGAATTTGGGGGTAGAATTCGTCCCTGGGCAGCTGGGTCTGACGTTTGCTGCGCCGCAGTGCAGTGGCGCGTGTGGCGGCGAAGGAGACCGGTCAACGGCGGGCGGTGGCGCGTGAGAGTGACGTTGTAACTTGACAAACCAAATTGATCACAGAAGTTTATGGTCGGAGCGTGTCTCAATATATATAGAGAGAGAGAGAATAGCGAGGGAGAAATTGAAGAGAAGCTTCCTGGAAGTAAATTTTGATGGGTCAAAAATTTTACTTTGATCCACAAATGTGTAGGCAAGTTCATTCAAAGCATCAATTTTTAGTTTGAGACAGAGCTTTGTTCTTGTGTTAAAGAGATTGTACAAGCTTGCTTCAACTACTTATATATAGTATAGAGGTCATTCAAATTCCATGGTAATCTCAAGTTAAAATTCGCACATTTTTAGGAAGAAAATAAGTCACCTAAATGGTTGGCTAGGTTTTGATGATTTGTCCAATTGTCCCACTTATGGATCTTGCTTGTGGGCTTGTACCCTTCAAGAGGATAACTTTATGATAGGAGATTTTCTACATTTTATTCAACCTTGTTTTTTATTTTTTATTTTTAATAAAAATTATTCATTAATAGTTTGATTGTTAGAAGTATAAATAATTAGATATGGATCAAATAGACAAACACTTCAAATATGCATTTAACAGTGAAACTGTTTAATATATATATATCTAATAAATAAATTGTCCAATATATACATCTAACAGTCAAACTATCTAATATATATAATAATCAAACTATCCAATATATGCATCTGACAATCAAATTATCTAACATCACTTTCTTGCGTTTTGAATAAAACTTGCTCCAAATCACACAATATGCATCTAGTAGTAAAACTACCCAATATATATGTATCTAACAGTCAAACTATTCAATATATGCATCTAAGGGTCAAATTGTCTAACATATGCATAATAATCAAACTATCCAACATCTGCATTCGACAATCAAAACTTTCTAACATTCACTTTTGTGGTTTTGAATAAAACTTGCTGCAAATCACACAATTAAACTACACCTAATCACAAGTAAGAAGAATCCATCTTTAATCACCTTCATCTTATTTGGATAAGACTTGAAAAATGTCTTGATTCTTCACTCCTCGATTGTTTTCTTATTTCTTTTGAAACGGATGCCCTAGGATATCAAGTTGATATTGCCTTGGGTTCATAGTGATTTTTCACTTTCGTCCCTCTATGAGTGTCAATTTGATTAAGTTTTGACTGTTAGTTAGTCACAAATTACAATTAGTTACAATATGAAATTACCACCGTTAATTATGGGCAACTACTGTCTATTAAACATAAAACACATGTGATATTATTACTATTAATTTTCTAAATTTCAACTTATAGATGTAACATTCCTAATCAGGGTGGCTAATTATAAAAGACATTAGCTACTCTCATAAGTTGAAGTCAAATTTCCTAATCAAAGGCAGTCGCCATCAGTTTTTTTTTTTTTTAAATAGTACTATGGAGTATAATTAAATACTAATTTCCTAATCAAGGTGGCAACTACTAGCTAGTTAAGAATTTGACTATTGTAATTAAAAGTTTTGACACAAAGATAATGGTCCAATCAATCCAGATCGGGTCGGGCCATCCATTTTGTCGGTCCGGTCCGGGTCTAAGTGAAAGAAGTCTGGTCTCGGTCTATTATTTAGTGAAAATTCGATCTCCGAGTCGAACTAATTGGTCCAGTCTGGTCCAACTTTGGACCAGTGTATACCCCTAATTACAATGATATCAATTTTATATTGTAACTCATTATAATTTGTGAGTAGTTAACTATCAAAATTTAGTCAAATTGACACTTATTTAGGAAGGAAAAGAGTAGATGTTTGGTATAAATTTACATTTAGTGCTTCTTCCAAAAGGAAATTTTGGATTGTAATATAGTTACTCTGTTGGACATTGAATCCAAATATACCGACTTGAACTCTTGGATAGTAACATACCTAAGTTACCTAACAATGAACCAATTTTCTTAAGGATTATTGGATGATAATACACTGAACTTTAGAGGTATTGGACAATAATGTACTGAACTTTTTTTTGGACTCTAATACACTGAACTTTGAGGGTATTTGACAATAATGCACTCAGACCAATTCAGCTGGTAGTTGACGCGGTGGTTGACCTACTTTGAGGTGTCGTTTTTCTTTTTTTTTCCAAAAAAATATATTAGTCATCCTGCTTATGTGTACTTTCTTACAAGGCAAAATTTTTTTAAAAAAATATAGAAAAACAACACCTCAAAGTAGGACAGCCACTGCGTCAACCACCAGCTGAATTAGTCTGAGTGCATTATTGTCCAATATCCTCAAAGTTCCGTGTATTAGAGTCCAAAAAAAAGTTCAGTACATTATTGTCCAATACCCCTGAAGTTCAGTGTATTATCGTCCAATAATCCTTTTCTTAAAACTTAACTTTTGATGGCGTGGCAAGTGACACAAAGACTACCCGATAAAGTTTGATCAAATATATTTTTACTCAGATTAAAATACCAAAATTTTAAAATCTTGATTAAAAGTTGAGTATATAAAATATGTTCATAGATAAGATACATTAATAAAAGGGAAATTGGATTCTAATAATACGAACTTTTGCCCATATAAGACTTAATAATACGAACTTTCGATTAGGTTCTGAATAGTATGAACTTTGACCCCCTGTTGCCCTCAGTAACACGCCACCGAGTTAAGTTTATTTTGACTCAGCGGCGGTCTGACGTGGCGATGGAAGCAAGTCCCAGTCAGCTTTATTTTGCCACGTCAGCCTCTTTCTCTCTCTCTCTCTCTCTCTCTCTCCTCTCTCCTCTCTCCTCTCTCTCTTTCTCTCTCCTCTCTTTCTCTCTCTTCCTCTTCGTCATTCCCAGATACCTTCTTCTTCTTCTTCTTCTTCCAATTGTTCCCTCATGTTTAATTTGTTCCCTCATTTCCTTCACTTGAGCCCTGCCCCACGAGAGCCCTGCCCCCATCCCTCCTCCCTGATCGACAAGACCAACCCAGTGAACCACCAGCAACCGCCAAATTCTCGCCGGAAAAAGCCCCTCCGACGAACTTTCGAAACCACCACCACTGCACACTCGCATACACCCACTCACAATCCCTTTCTATACTCCATTAGAGCACCCCTGTGCAAGCCTCGCTCAAATTGGGACTGAAATCCCTTTCTATACTCCATTAGAGCACCCCTGTGCAATCACTTTCTATACTCTCCAACTTAAGGTAAGTTCTTTCACTCAAATTCAATTTATCATTGAATTCTGGTTCGAAATTGAGGTCAATCTTGACGTTTTGTTCAAAATTGGGACTGAAATTGTGCAACTTTTCGCTTGAATGGGTTTGGAAATCGAGTGGGTATGTCCCTATAGCCTTGATCAATTTCGGTAGTAATGCTCCAATTTCTGGGTTTCGATTGATTCACGGCTGGTTTCTTGACTGAAATTTCTACCTCTCTCTTCATTCTTGGGTATGCTTTGTTGATTTTTCTGAAGTTTCTTGTGTAGTGTCCTAGTTCTCGATATGGATTTCTGGGTTGGGGTTAAACTGTTCATGAATTTTTCTGGGCTGGGCTTAGTCGAATTTTTCTTAGGGAAATTAAAAAATTAGGACGACGTCGGCGATGGTGGCCGGAGAAGAAGAAGAAGAAGATAAGGAGAAGAAGAAGAAGAATTGGATTTCTGGGTTGGGGTTAATCTGGATTTCGGTAGTAATGCTCCAATTGCAAGCACTTTTCCAAAACATTGGCCATGAATGTGAAAGAACCTATGCAATTGCAAGCGTATCTTTCTAGAGAGCGTCGAATCAGTAGCCCTATGAAAACATATGGTGAGTCTTAGCAACAAAATTATTATTGTAGAGGAGTGAAGAATCAAGGCGGAGGAGAATTTGGGGGTGGGATAGAAAAGCAGCTTGGATTGGATTTTAGCACCACCATTGTTGAGTGAAGTGAAGAAGCTTAGTTCGACAGTGAGAAGAATTTGGGGGTGGGATAGAAGAGCATCAAAGATAGAAGAAGAAGAAGAGGGGTGGGTTAAAAAAATAAAAGGAAAAAAAATAAAAGGGGTGAGTTGGCATTTTTTTAAATGAACTGGACACATGGCAAGGTCAAAACGGATGACATGGCGTTTTTTTTAAGTCATAGGTTGACCTGGCAATGTGAAATAGCAGGGGCACGTGCCGCCACCGCCACCTAGATTTCCCGACGAGTCAAAATAAACCTAACTCGGTGGCGTGTTACTGGGGGCAACAAGGGGTCAAAATTCATATTATTCATAACTTAATCGAAAATTCGTATTATTAAGTCTTATATGGCCAAAAGTTCGTATTATTAGAAAGATTATTTTGCTTTAAAATCCCCAACTTTGGGTCTTGTTGATGAGAATATCCCAAACTTTGAGGGTTGGTATTTATTAACATCCCGACATTGAATTAACATCAATTAAATTCGGGTTTTTTTTACAATGTAGTGGTTGTTTTTTTGGCTAAGACACACTTCCATTTTACAAGTCACCTCAAAAAATATTGTTACATCACAAAAAATCATGAGTTTAATTGATGTTAAGTTGGTATTGGACTACTACCAAATACGACCTCACAAAGTCGGGGATATTCATGTTAAATCTGAAGTTCGGGATATTCTGATAAACAAATCCCAAAGTTGGGAATTTTAAAATCTAATAATCCTTATTAGAATCCAATTTCCCTTAATAAAATAAAATTATTAATTCAAGCCAATATTTAATCAAACTTCATACGAAAACCTTTGCACCATCTTCCACATCATTAAAAATTGGCCAAATTCCGACAGCTTCTGTACTTCCTGCGAAAACTATGATGTCTGGCCATGGATGGTTTGCAGCGATTAACAACCCACCAACATCATCCATAAATCTATGACCACAAATCCACAATCAATCATATGCAATTGGAGATAAGTAGGGAGCAAGATAACTAACTCATCATCCATCTATTTCAAAGACAAAACTTACCAAAAAACATCCATTCTGCTACCATAGTTTTCTCCCCTCAGTTCCTAGTAAACTACTAAAACCACCTATCAAAATAGGTGAAGATTCAACTCAACCTACAAAGGGAAAAAAAGAAAACGGGGAGGAGAGGGGAGGGGGGAAATAAAAATAAAAAGAAAACGGGGAGAAATTGGATAGCAGAAAATATACAAAATCTAAAAGCATTTTTTCCCAAAAAAAATAAAAATTGTTTGATAAGCAACTCTGCTACAGGAAGCTCAAGCAAAGCTAAGTAGAGTATTTCCTGTGACTCGGACAAAAAAAAAAAGAAGACCAAGACTGAGTGTGGCTGAAGGCTGAAGTTGAGGTGATGATGTCCTCCTCACTTGGCACCCAAAGTTGGGAAGTGGCCGGGGTCGGCAATTGGAGGAGCAGCTGCACTGAAGTTGCGGTTGCCCCCGGTGTATCCACCACCGCCTCCACCTCGTGGGCCTCCACGACCACCACGGCCACCCCTTCCACGGCCCCCGTAGTACCTTTCTCCTTCAGCCGGCTTCAGAAACTCGTTAATGCTCACCGACTGCACAAACAAACAGAATAAACAAAATTATGGCTAGTCATAAAAGTTAGCATATTGGAAGATTTAACCACATCAAAGAGAGAATCTATTCACTTGGCTGCTTGGGTGCAATAGACTGATTTTTCATAGGATGAAAAGAGTAATCTATTGAAATTAGTCCCGGGAATGACCATTTTGCCCAACACTTACCAAAATTATGTCAAATGCCATGAATAATAATTTATATAGATTATGTTGCATTTGGGTGTGAATGCAATTTTATCAAATACGTTTTCAAAAAAAAAAAAAAACTAACTTTAGCAAACACTTTTTTCCCAAACAATCAATTATAAACCACCGATACAAACAACCAACAGTCAATCGTTGTTCACCGAATAGGTACTATACCTAAGGTGAATTTGGTCGAGGGGAAAATTATTGTCCCGAAAATGAGAAGCAGGGGATCGTATCGGGAAAAAAAATGCTTCCTTCAGCAACAAACATTAGAGCCACACTTGTGTTCTTCCAGAAGAGACTCATCGGAATTAATTTCTTCGTTTCCAGATTAGAGCTTGAATGGGTTGTACTATTGGATTTACGACTCCATCCATGATTGTTTTTTCCCCAAAACAGAGGATCGAGGAAGCAGAGTTCAAAGTCATGATGGGAATTTTCCAACGTAAGCTTGTATAAAGTGTTTAAAAAAGATGAGGGAAAAGAATCAAATCAATAACCCCATGAGGTATCAAATGCCATATCTCCAAAAGGCAAGAACCAATGATTAGTATTGATTCCATTCCTTCAATAAATGATATTCTAAGAACATAGTATCCTATACCCATACGCCCATAACTCAATTGTTTATTCCAGATTCCTTCATTTTACTTCACTCCTAGCGAACCAAATCAAGTAACCAACCCTTACCATTCTAAGGAAATCAATAACAATACCCAGCACTAAAAATATGGCTGCCTCACCTTGAATTCACTCCACCCACAATATTCCACCACCAAGCACACATCTAACTAAAAACTGCGCGTAACAGCAGTTGTTCATTACAAAGCACACTAGTTCAGAATGATTTGAGTGAAGTTCTTCAGATCACAGAAAGTTGATGGACATATAGAATTCATCAAAAAGCAGCATGCAAGAAAACCAAAGAACACAGACCACGATATGAATGCAAGACAACACATATAACAGAATAAAAACTGCAAACTACAACTCTAAGATGTGTGCGAAAGAAGTCTCAGCAAAATATTGATGAACAGTTACGAACTAAACATGAGAAACAAGGCCTTGCAACATATTAAGAAACTAACAATTAACTGAAATTGTCAAGAACTAAGCATGACATCAGCTACTATTGTGAAGAGAAAAGAGGAAGCACATAACATTACCTTCTTGGCTTTCTCCTTTTCAAAAGCTTCTTTCTTCTTATCCTTGTCAGATCCCTGCAAAAACAAGCCAGACAAAAGTTAAGTAAAAAACATTCCTCAAAGCTGAAAATTATAGAAGCGCATATTTAGCGAAAACGGGGCCTACTAATTTGATGAAGACTGATTCATCATCCTTCTTGTTTGAAAGCTGCTGCATGGACTCAAATTCTTTGTCCACCACCACCTTTCGCTCCTCAGACTTGTTTGCTAAAAGAGCCTTCCTCTTCTCCTCCAGCACCTTCTCATACTCTTCAAGGGTCATCTCCTATATTCACGCAGATCAAATCAAACCAAATTCATGCAAAGCTTATTTTGGAAAGAAACATAGTTCTCACGCTTCTTACTGCACGATAATCAATGCATTGTCACGCTTTACTACTACTAACAGATGTTAACACTGCTCTTCTTCCTTTTCTGAATACTTTTCCAATCAATTGTACAAAACAACGGCAAGAATAACTCCATTATAATATTTACCTTCTCTTCTGGTTCCTTTTCTTCGGCTTCATCTGGCTGAGGGGCCTCCTTGTTGCCATCCAAAGCATCTTCTCCAGTTGGAACATTCTCAGCATTCAATTTTTTTTCATTTGCTTCTCCAGCTTCCTCAGCACCTCTGAGTGAAAAGCATATTCAGTAAGTAGCAAAACTAGAAACAAGAGGACAATCATTTAAAGGAAACTAGAAGAAGGTCATGTTAATGCCAGTGCAAAGATATCTTACGGAGCAACTTCATCAGATTGTGCACCCCAATTTCCTCGGCCAGACCCGTCACGCTTTACCTCACTTCTGGGAGAAAGAGAATTTAAACACGTGTTAGTAACAACAAATGAATAGAAAATGTGATTTGTTATAACATATAGGCCCAGTTCTTTGCAAGGGCTACTCCGACCAATTTTCTACCTAAACCTAGGTAGCTTTTCTAGTTCTGTGACAAGTCAATACATCTACCTACTCCAACCTCACTTAGAACAGGGTCATAACAATGAACCGGGGGCGGACAAGGAAAACTTACCCACGGCCAGTCCCACTTCGACGTTCATACGTCCTACGAGGACGCTCTCCATCTCTTCCCTCATCATTGTCGAAACCATCTCGGCGGCCTCCGCGGTAGGAGCCACGTGGGCCTCCAAAAGGCCGCCTCTCAGAAGGCTTTCCACCTTCACCTTCCTCAACTTGACCTCTAGCACCGCCATAAGAATTTTCATTGTTGTAGTCTCTGTTGTATCCACCACCGCGCCCATAGCCACCACCACGCCCATAGCCACCGCCGCGTCCAGAGCCACGGCCGCCTCCACGTCCAGCCTCATTCTTAGCATCCCTCACTGTACAAACCGAGCAAAACAAAAATGAAGTCAGATTACAAGGTGGAGAATTTGAATAGCCATACAGCACAGACATGAAGTTCTTATATGATCTAAAAAGTGACATAGACAGAGCGGAAACACACTTCCGAGTATTGTCCAAAACAACTTTCGCAAGTGATTCGCATCAAAGGGTTAAAAGCCATCAAAAGGCACAACTGATTCTCTTTCTCATCCCCACAAACCCCAACCCCACACGCCAATCTCTTCCTATCCAATCTCTTCCTCAACTCAGTGGACAACACACTGAAGAGTCAAAAAAAACTTGGAGCAGATTCAAGTATCAATAAAACCAGATGAATTACACTCGTGAGATTATCATATGCATTGATATTCTCCAGTTTCAGTCACAGAAACTGCAAGAACACTGCTTTTTCGCAGCAAATATCATAAGCAAACTGCCCATAAGAAGACACCACAAAAGCACTTCCTTTTTTGTAAGATTGAACTACCCAACAACCTTTCAAATAAACAGTACAAACCTATTCAAAATAGGCCATCCAAACATATAACATACATCAAAAGTACAAAACATCCCAATTCAGAATAGCATAAACTAGCCCAACCATCCAAACAACAACAGCAACAGCCCACATGCCAAGGAATATAAACAAACCCATAGCAAGAAAAACATCCAACCAACAACACCACCAAAACCAATCAAAGTTTTCCAAAAACATACACTAAAGTCTCTAAACACAATAAACTTGACCAAAAAAAGAGATAGAATAATCAAACTGACCAGCCTGTGAAGGAGGAAGAGGCTTGGTGGGCAACTTAGCAGGTTTCTGGTGCTGAGTTTGAGGAGCCTGAGTCTTGAGAGACACCTTTTGGAGCTGCACAGAAGCAGACTCAATGAGCTGCGATGGGTCATCGTTGTCGTTGTCACCCAACAAATCAAACGGATTCATGGTCGCCATTGGTGAATAAAGATTCAAGCTTTATGCGAATAGATACCAACAACCAACCCCCAGATAATCAAATCCCAAAAAACCCTCAATTTCTTTCGACTTCCATGTGGGATTTGGATCTATACATGATGTTTAGACCAAGTATTGGAGACCCACTGGGAGAAAGGGGATGAACAGAACAGGGGAGAAACAAGGGAGGGATGTTCTAAACTAAAACCCTAGCCGCAATAGGAGTGAGAGAGAAAAAGAGAGAGATACGAAGGAGGAGGGAAGGCAGTACGAGTTGATAGACCGGAATTTATTGTGTTCTATGGAGCACACTTTCTTATGATTTTTTTATCTTTTTTTTTGTTTTCTTTTTGAGGGTATATTATTATTATTATTATTATATTATTATTATTATATTACTCTCTCCATTCCATATTAATTGATGTTTGCCTTCTTTGGAGATGAGATGTCAAATTTTAAATTTTTTTACTGTAAATTTTTCAATATGTACAGTAATTTGTTATATAAAATTATTATCATTAAATTCATAACGAAAAATATTATCATAAAAATATAATATTGCAATTGTTAATCAAATGTTGAATGTAAAATTACCAATCAAAGAATAATATTGAAAACTGTAACAATTAATTAACAGATAATTAGTAATATGGAAGGGGGAAGTATTACTCCCTTCGTTTTTATTTAAGTGTCGTTAGGTTATTGTGTTAAAAACTTTGACCGCTAATATCTCAATTTCTATAATGATTCATCAAACAAAATCGATATCATCAGATTCGTAATAAAAAATACTATTAAAAAAATATAATTTTGTATTGTTTTATAAAAATATTATGTATGAAATTATTGATTAAAATCGGACCTCAAAAAACGTGAATGATAGATAAAAAAAATGTAGGGATTATTATACTAATAATTTTCTGAATTTTTTTCCCTTTGGGCTTGTGGTGAGGATAGGAGCATTTGATTAAGAAATAGAAAAGATTCTTTCTGTTTCCACTTAGATTGGGAACACAATGGTAACTCTAGTAAAGTGGGTTATAGAATGACAAAGATCTCACCCTACAATATTTTTCTTATTTGTTTTGTGTTAATAATAACTGATTTCAAACTTCTCAATTTTTGTGATCGATGTATTTCAGTTGGTTACTATATTATTTCTTAAGCTTAAACTTTGATAGAAGTAAACTTTGTTGTGTATGAAAATTGTGGGGTTTATGGATCAATTTATTATAGGTAATTTGATACTTACTTTTCTAAATGAATTTTATTTAAGCTTGTAGAATTGCACTGAGATAGAAACCCAATCAATAACTGTTACATCCACGATTGGCATATGCTTAAACTTTGATGGAAATAAATATTCTTTGCGCAGTACTCATGGGAGTACGGCTATCGTATCCACGATCAAAGAACTTGGCATTTCCAACAATCGAGATCAGCCATTGCCTACGTTAGGCAAATATGGTTTGATGGTGTATATACTGTCCATTTTAGGAAAGAAGTTGAGCATAATGCTTATTGCTAATTTGGCCACACGATGTAACTGATGTCATCCCAAAGCTAATGGCGTCACTAAACTAGACAACCTCAATTCAATACTTAAAATACACAAGCTTTGGTTACATTACGGGAATGGTGAGCATGAGTTGGAGGAGACTAACCTAGCTATAACTTAAGCAAGAATTACCAGGAGACTAACCTAGCTACAATTTGCTACTTACTTCTCTAAATGAATTTTTTAAAGCTTGCCGAATTGCCTTGAGATAGAAACCAAATCAACGATTGTTGCATACACGGTTGGCCTATGCTTAAACTTTGATGGAAGAGAAATTTTTTGTACAGTGATCACATCCATGATCGAAGAACTAGGCATTTTCAACAATCAAGACCAACAACTGCTCAAGTTGTTAGGAAAATATGTTCGGTGATGTATATGTGACCCATTTTAATTAGGAGAGGAGCTGCGTAGAATGCTAATTGCTAAGTTGGTCGCCCAATGTAACCGAATATCATTCAAAAGCTAATGGTGCCACTAAATCAGATATGGTCGATTCAATGCTAAAAAATGCAAGCTTTGATTACACTAATGGAAATGTGAGCAGGAGTTTGAGGAGACTAGTATAGTTATAACTTATGCAAGAATAACCATGAGACACTTGCGTTAGAGAAAAAAGAACTCATCGTGTATATAAGTATGAAGTACAAAAGTGAAGACTTAGTGACATGTGTTAAGAAGTGTCATTGTTATGTGTGTATAATGATTGATTTTAAATGGGTGGTAAGTTCTTTCTCTTTTTGTGAATAAGTTTGATATTTTCTTCCCTTTCTCCCTTTTCATGACTCTTTCGCTTATGTGGATAGAATTTTTAGAACTTCCCATGAAATAATATTTGTTCAATTGCGTTATCAATTGGTTTAAAGGGTCTGTTGCATGCCCTAAGTATGAACATGGTTCACACAAAAGTGAGTTAGGTATTTATTTTATTATCTTTGGTATTGTTCTCAAGGGCAAGAAAAAGTTAAGGTGTGAGATATTTGTTAACACGTAAAAAATGTCATATTTCCTGCCTTGTTTACATAATTTTAGTTTGTAATTCATGCAATGTTTAGGCTTTTATTGTTCTTTCTTGATTTTTTTTTTTGTAGAAATTAAACTGAGAAGCCATACATGGTGATAAGTCGAGGAGACCAATCCTTGAAGACTTGGTGGTTGCCCAAGTGGTATCATAAGACATTTGGGGCATGCGCCAAGAATCCGCAAAATAGCAAAATTTTGTAAATTGACCGCGTACATGTAAGTCTCATGTGGTATGGCTCTTGCTTCTTGAGCCTCGAAGTAAAAGAACGGGGGCGATACGAACCTTACCACCTTATGTTTTAGGATTTTGGCCTTTTTGTACAATTTTTGGGAGCTCACACTTTTCCACTTATAATTAAAGCTTAGTTTGGAGATAATAAAAGGAACCTAGTGTTATTAAATCGAATTTGTGGTTTATTACTGAAGATTGTCAAGTTTATTGCAGTCTTTTCATCAATTCAAATAATATACTTCCTTTCTCTCTTCTTACTTTTGTTTACATGCTTTTATATTCATACTTTTATTATGTGATGTCACAAGTTCGAGTCCTGAATAACCTTTTGCCGAAATGCAAAATAAGGGTTGCCTACATTACACCATTGTTGTGGGGCCCCTCTTCGGACCCCCGTTTGCGGGGACTTTTTATGCACTGGGCTCCCTTTTACTATTGTTATGTGTTGTATTTAATTGTTGTCATGGGTAGTCATGGGTAATTGTTAATTATTTCGCTTAACCGAGGTTACCTCTTCATTATAATTATTGATCAATATCATTAACTTTGAATCATATAATTTCTTGTTTAAGCTATGAATATCATTATTTTTAACCGTTATTGGGGCTAGGGTTTAGGAGAATCTTAACTCAAGTTCTAATTGATATGGTTGTGCTTGATTACGAATATTTTTTCATTTCCTAGTGTGATTATGCTTGATGGTTGTGTAAAATTGTAAGTTTTATGGATAGGATTGTAAACACAAATTTCCGGGTTTAAAATAATAAACATAAAAAATTAGTGAACAGATATAATATATTAATTTCAAAAGGATTTTGGGTACAATCTCTATGTATTTGTTACAAAATGAAAATGTAACTCCTCCGATTCGATCTCCTTGAATAAACTTGAACGAGTCTTGAATGAGTATGGTCTTGGATGAATATGATCTTGGATGAATATATTCTTGGATGAATGTGATCTTGAACGAGGATCGTAGAGATTTGATCCCGATCAAGAGGAAGTGGTTTGATCTCCCACGAATAAACGACACGAGCTTAAACTTTGTTGTGCTTCTTGTCTTCTAGAGAGAGTATGAGAGATTTTGAGTCTTTCTTTGATGTCTTTTTTTTTTAACTCCTCTTGAAATGAAGGAGAATGGTCTCTATTTATAGAGAACGTGGGCTAGCCTTTGGACCCATTTAACTCCTTTTAAAAAGGACAAATATTTATGTGTCACCCATGACACGTGGCGTACTTTAATTGGCCAGAATATAATATCATTTAATTTATAATTAAATAATCCACCGTAATTCATTTTGACACATGGCGGGTTATAATTGACCAAATTAAAAATGCTATTAATTTCCACGTGGCGAGCCTTGATTAGCTGACAAATTTTTGTCTTCTACAAATGCCCCCTCGAGAGTTGGTCGCGCTTACGACTTGATAGTAATGGTCGCGGTCGGGTCTCGAAGCTTGAATAGAACACTTGCATCGTCTGACTTTGTATGTTACTCCGGTCAATTTTGACTTAATAGGTAATAACAATTTTCTTCTAATCGACTTTGAATCCCATAAATCAAATAGGATCATGAATGTGTAAATATTCAACATTTTTATTGGGCCTTTATCTTTTTATATGCTCCGCTGACCAGCTGAAAGAACCCTAGAGGGGGGTGAATAGGGTTATGAAATTTTTTGCAAATGTAGATCACTAGCAAAGGACGTTAGTTCCTTAATTTATTCAGATTAAGGTTCAACGCAATTCAACAATAGATATCAGGATAAAGGACAATAGATAGAATATGAATAACCTCCTTTATTTCAGTCAAATGAAATGCGTTTGAAACAACCCAAGGTAAACGACCTTAGGGTTACTGAGAACCAAGCGCCTTGCAAAGGGCGCTTCAAAGTTTTCTGGAAAAATACACCTTCCAAATCTCCGTTTGGTGTTAACACAGATCGATTCCTAATTCTGTCTAGGATTCGAATTTGAGAGCTTAACACAATTCTAGATCCGTTAGAATCTGAGAGCACTCTCACACAAAACTCTCGAAAACACTTTTCTTCTCAAACACAAGAACACTCTTTCTTTGTTTGGACACTCGATTTCTTCCGTAGAATCGTTGATTCAATTCGATCTTGGTCTCTTCTATTTATGTGCGTTTGCTGCTGCTTGTATCCGTTGAGAGATGGATCTTCCTTGCTTCGATTTGCTTCTACTTTCCATTAGACCGAAATCTTCCTTCCTTTTTGAGTTTCCTTCTAAATTCCTTTACTGATTTTTGCCTACAAAAATAGATCATACAGTCAGTTGGTCTGGTTAGAGATTTAGATAGGAAAGGTGAGATTCTTGCTTTAATGGAAGACTTCCCTGATTTGGTGCCTATGTTTGTCTTTCACTTCAAAACTTCTCCAGTGGCTTGACTGACATGAATGTCCTTCAGGTGCTTTGACATTGGTGTCCTTGAGGTGTGATACATGAATCTCCTTTGGCTTGTATTAAGAGGGATTCTACAATCTCCCCCTTTTTGAGTGAAAGACAAAACCAAATGCAAGCATAGTATGCAGAGCAGATAATATATAGCAGATAAAGGTCATTCATACAAAGATTCTGCAAAAGATAGTTTAAGTTATTTTACAGACCCTGATGATAATAAACTGCCATACTATGCAAAAATCATCTCCCCCTTTTTGACTTTCATGCAAAAAGGAAACAGGAGGAATGTTTGGCAGAGGAAAACAGAAAGTTCATGCAAAAGAAAAAAACAGAGAAGTGAACTTAGGATTGGGGATCAGCAAGGGGGGCTTTCATCAGCGATTTTGGGAGAGCTTGGTTTTGGGGATGCTGGGGGTGCCGGTATGCCTGGTGGGACAGCTTCCTTCAAGAGAGATGCAACTTCTAGTAGCTCAGTCCTTGCCTCTCGGAAGGCCTTGACCTCCTATTGAATTGCACAGACCTCCTGGTGAAGGGCCTCGACAGCAGACAAAATGCGAGAGAGTTGATTTTGAAGGGTGTCAGAGGCATCCTTTGCAGCAGCAGCAGAGGTGGAGGCTTCCACAACTTTGATTTCATCAAGATGAAGCCAAGAGCCACTGGGTTGCTGCTGATACCCAAGGGTAAGGAGGAGGGAAGTGCCAATTGTGGGCAGATTGAAGGAGGACTGTTCAGCGCCATCTAAGGGAACATGGCAGTGGCGAAAAATTTTAGTGAGTAGGTTCCCATAAGGTAGAGGGCCAGAGGGTGAGGCAGCTGCACGAAGGAAATGTTGAATGACCATTTCGCCAATGTCAGGATGGCGACCATGAAGGATGTTGAGGAGAAAGATGGCACAGGCTTCATTTATGGTTTCTTTGTTTGAACTGCGGGGCAAGATGGTGCGAACAAGAGTGTAGTAAAGAAAACGAGCCTCAGAGGTCAACCCGGTATATTAGGTGGTTTTTGATTCAGTGGGGCGAGCAAAGAGGCGACGGAGCTCTTGCTTTGGGTCGGATGGAAGAGATAGAGGGGGTTTGGTTGGGTTGGGATTGAGGTGTAAAATGTGGTCGATTTGGGAGGGGGTCAGGAGGATGTCTACGCCGACAACCATGGTTTTCACAGAGGGGTATCTGGTATTGGGGATGAGATTTGCGTAAAATTCAAGAACCAAAGAGGGGTAGACGATAGACTTACAGTAAAAAAAAAAGGCAAAGCAGCCCATCTCCTTGAGGGTCGAGAAGAAAGGAAACGAATGGAGAAGGGAGTTGGTGTCGACGTTCTTACAGCACAGAATTTGACGGTTCGCAAGGTTCTCCAGGCGTTGCTCGTGAGTGACTGCCTGAATGGCAGTTGGTTGAGACTGAATAACAAGGGCGGCGGAAGATGAAGAGTTGGACTGAGTAGAGACAGAAGGATTTGGAGACGACTTGCGAGAGCGAAGTCGTTTAGAGACTCCTGTGGGTGGGGACGGAGCAACACTTTTGAGAGCCGGTCATTTTTTTCATGGTGGAGTGATGACAGAGAGAGGGTGGGGACAGAAGGAAGAAGATGGTAGGGTATCAGGTGATAGAGATGGTGGGGTTAGTGAGGAAGGTGTGAGAGTAGGAGGGTGAAAGAGGGGGTTAAATAAGGGGATGGTGAAGGTGAGTAAGTAATCGGAAGGTGGGGGTAATTAAGGAAGGAAAGAGGATTTGGGTGAGTGGTATGGGAAAGTGGGGAATTGATTGACGGCTGGGGATTGGAGTTTATGATGATGGGACGTGTTTTTGGAAAGTGGGAGAGAGAGAAAGATTTGTAAAGATTTTAGGGAAAAAGGAAGGAAAACGGGGAAAGATAGAGAGAATATTTTCAAAACTGAAAGAACGAGAGGGTTAAAAAAAATTGTTTTAAAAAAATGAAGTTAGGCTGATCAATTATGGAAGAACTGATAGCATAACCACATTGCCGAGGTTTTGATTTGAGATAAAGTGAGGCTCAACGAGGTTGCATGACAATAATGTCAAGGACCTTTATGAGCCTGTAGAGTATAGAACATACCTTGTGGTGGAGGTCCTTAGCTCCCCCTGGATAGGGGAATGCTAGCTCCCTGTAACACCCCCAGGTTACTAACCACTAGATTAAGCTAATGATTCACCTAACCTAATGATTAGCAGCAGATAAACACCTGAGAGAATTACCTCCGTCCACGGAGGTGGATAAGGCTAAGACTAAACCCAACAAAAGCAATCAACCAAAAACCAACTCCAATCATGCATCATCGGTATAACTTAACTTGAACCACCTCAAAACAACATAAAACAGCCCAAAAGAAATTATACAAGCCATTAAATCATAAATTCTTTTAAACCCTTCATGGAGAGCCTCTAACCACCTTCAGATTCCTTAGGGTGCTCTAGGGTTTCGTCCTCCCGGGGCTTTTCCATTCTCCTTTGCCGAGATTCCTAAAACGAAAACATAAAACTTCAGAAAGTGAGTTAAACTCAGTACGTATACCCCTAACATGTAAAAATCTTTTCGTAGTTCGTTATAATTATTTAGCGCGATTCCAAAATCATTAAAAACAACGAAATAACAGTTTAACAATAAGAATAGCATAACTTACATAGCTTGACCAACTTAACCCGAACATGAAGAAATATAACTAAACCTGTACTTAAATCACAAATTAAATGAAAATATTTATGAGTTCTTCCTTTTAAGGGTAACTGGATAACCATAAACTTGTTTGAAATCAAATAAAATCATGCATGAATTGACATAGACACACACATGAAACCTTCCTATAAACATGATTTTTACTTCCATAAAACAAAACTTATAAACCTTGGTAAGTAATTGAAGCATCTTTACTTTGATCCTAGTAATTTGGAAAACTTACGGTACATAAAACTTGGTATATCATACCACTTGATGTGTGACACAAACCGTACTTGGAACACATGACTTAGAAAGTGACAAGCAAAATACGTCACAAAACATGAGTTAAAGCGTATGCCCAACATATAGCATAAACGGTTACTTCAAACTAATCATAAAGTGTGACTTAAAACCACAAACAAGTCCTATAAGACTTAAACCCTTAGCTTAAATCCTTGAAGTAGTTAGTTAATTAAAACTTAGTTACCGTATTATTATCCTGAAGGTCCCCTACTTGCGATCATCGGCTAAGCCTTCGTATGCGCATACCCGGACCGATCGGGAGATCCGGATGGTGGATAATTATCCTATACTGGCCAGGTTTCCATGGTGTGCAACTACGGCACTAAAGTTATATTTTCCTTGGGTGCACTAAGGCACGTATATAATTAACTTGGGGTGCACAAAGACACTCAAACATGTTTTTCCTTGGTGTGCACTGAGGCACCGTAAACATGGGCAGGACCTTTATTAATTTCTAAAACTTGAAAACTTAAACCTTAATACCTTGACCTTGGATTCTTAAAAAACTAGTTCCTTAAACTACCCTTTTCCCAATCATAACTTAAAGATATAATATTGTAATCTCCTTGAATAAAGACTTGTACTTATAAAAGGGAATTTATTCATGAAATGACTCAACCAACCAAAGCATAGAATTATCGTAAAAGTTTCTAACATAAAGGGTACGCCACATAAATACTTAGAAATAATTGTGAAATTATCCTAATAAATCGACCTGAATTACTTAAAAAAAATAAGAGAACTTGCATATATTTTGAACATAAATCATGATACTTTACATATAAACATGGATAATATAAAATTCATGATATTATTCATAAAAGGTCAGACAATATACGTACCTGAAAACTAAAAAAAAAAACACGTGCTGGTCCGGCAGAGACTTGAACAGTAGCGCAACGATCTCTTGAAGGGACTTAAAAGAAAAGAAATCATGAATTAGGACTTAACTTAGGTGATATCATGGAGGAATAACTTAGTGAATTTTCTAAGAATAATAATGATGAACTCGATTTCTAAGGCGTACTCGTCAGGTCATATCTTATCCCCCAAATATTGGATTATGTCATAAATGACTTTTCGGAAAGCTTAGAACATACACTCAAACTTTGTAGTTGACCATGAAAGCTAGAAACGTGGCTAAGAAGGGTAAAAACTAACATCTTTACAAGCTCCCCAGAATAATAACCATTGAACTTCAATTATTCGGAAAATCATAACTCGAGCTCTACTTATCGGTTTGGAACAGGTAAGTTGTCTATGGAAAGTTCGTAATACACACTTCAACTTTTATTTTAACCCCAAGTTGGTTTGAGCATGAGAAAGAGTTGGATTTTGGCCAAGAACAGAGGCAGTCACAACAATGTACTTTCTGGAAAAACTCAGATTTTTACCTTTCATACAAAAGTCTATAACTCTCTCTCCCGATATTCTATGAGCGCAAACCATACCATTCCAGAAAGCCGAGAATGTCCCTTACAATTTTATGTTCAGCTTTTAGACCATAGAACCTCCAACCATTCGAAAAGTGCTCATCTTTAAACTGACATAAGAAATTCTCAGATTTGCGTGACTTCACGAATTTGGCCATAACTCCTAATATACATATCGAAACGATGAACCGTAAAAACCGGGTGTTAGCTAACACTTTTATCTACCTATTTATGCCATAAAATAACCCAGAATCATATTCTTCATTTTCTGGAAAAACCAATTACCATCCAGATTGTAAAGTTTATCCGAAATTGCTAGTGTGCATGCTTAATTTTCATGATTTTAACATAAACCTCACTCAAATCATATTCGATCACCACAATTAGGATTTCAAACTTGAATCACTCAAAAAACCACCATTATAATCCACATGCAAGGCCAACACTTCACATATTTCATGTCTCTCACACATAAATCAACATGCACTACTCCACAAACCATCACTATATTTAATCCAACACTAATCCACACACATGCACTTAACTTAAATCGATTTTTCATCCTTCCACAATGAATTTAACTAATAAAACCACATGCATGTCACAATCCATCATCATCCATGCTCATTTAATCATAAAAACACAAGTTTACCTCAACTTACCCTAACTTTCACTTGATTTTCTTAGTTTCTAGAAACCCGCTCTTGAATATGTTGAAATGCTTGAGTGATCTTTGGGAAAACCTAAGAATTACAAGAAGGAGAAACTTAAATCGTAAACTTGATTTATCTTGAAGAAGAAGAGAAAGAGATAGAGTGGAATACCCTTGAAATAAGAGGAGGAAAGGTGAGATGATGAGATAATGGTGCGTCGTGTGGAGTGGGTGGAAAAGTCACCTGGTGCGGTATGGTGGTGGCAGCCAGCAGAGGCGCAGGGCCCCGGGGCTTGGGACAACAAGAGGGTATGGGAGCAAGAGGGAGTGGAAGTGTGATTATGTTTCCAAAATGAATCATCTTATAATCACATATATATACACAATACATACTAATGATATTAAAGCCCAAAAGAAAAGCATTCTCCTCTCTTCCTTCCTATTTGGTCGGCCCGTATGGCCCAAATAGCACAAATTTATCAATTTAATCCTCCCCTCTTATACTCATATCTCTCTAATTTCCCAAATTACCGAAATTTATTAATCCGAAAAAAAATGTTATTAGTAACCCAAATAAATATATCCATACACCTCCACGTAATTCCTCATAATTATAATCCTAAATTTCCTTGAATAAAAGAGAGACCCGATTTATCAGTCTCGGAAAAAGAATTCATAAAAGATCAGGATCACCAAAAAAAAAAATTGTAGAAATAGATTCACCGAGATAAGAAATTTAGAACTAATTTATTGACGATTGTTGCACTGTTCAAGTCCTGCAAAACACACACTTGGTTAGGAAAACAAAATTTTGGAACACGCGCTTTAATTATTCGTGATTTATCGTTAACCTTGATTATTAAAAATTAATAAGTACGTATTAAGGGACGATTTTCTTCGGGTTGTTACACTCCCCCTCAACTGGTCATCAAGTTGCAACATACCAAGTTCCCTTCTATTGGTGAGAAATTGCTCGGTGGGAAGGGCCTTGGTGAAGATGTCTGCCAGTTGCTGATGAGTAGGGACAAAGTCCAGAGTGATATGACCTTTGTCTACATGATCTCTTATAAAGTGATGTCGTACTTCAATGTGTTTGGTACCGGGATGTTGTACTGGATTCTTAGTGATCTGAATGGCACTTTGATTATCACACTTGATTGGAATATTTGAGGAATCAATTCCAATGTCCTTTATTTGCTGTTTGATCCATAAAAGTTGTGCACAACATGCGCCAGCCGCTATGTACTCAGCTTCTGCTGTAGAAAGGGCAATGACATTTTGCTTCTTTGATTGCCATGATATCAATGATAATCCTAACATTTGGCATCCTCTAGAGGTGCTTTTTCGGTCATTCTTGATCCAGCAAAGTCTGCATCTGTATACCCGATAAGATGAAGGAGGTTGTTGCTGGGGTACCATAGTCCAATGTCCTTGGTACCTGCAAAATATCTCAAAATTCTTTTGACCGCAATCAAGTGAGATTTTTTAGGAGCACTTTGAAATCTAGCACACAAGCATACACTGAACATGATATCAGGACGACTAGCAGTTAAGTAGAGTAAAGATCCTATCATACCTCTGTATATTTTGTCAGGAATGTCCTTACCATTTTGATCATGATCAAGTTTTAGTGTTGAGGACATTGGGGTGCTGCAGTGCTTGGCATTCTCAAGGCCATATTTCTTTAGGAGTTCTTTCACATACTTACTCTGATTAATGAAGATGTCATCTTCATTTTATTTGATTTGTAAGCCAAGGAAGAAGATAAGATTGGAGAAATCCTTCACTAGATTTTCATTAGTAGCACCAAAAATAATATCATCTACATAAACTTGAATTATAGTAGAATCCTGACCTGAGACTTTGATAAATAGTGTTTTGTCTATGAGGTCTCTTATGAATCCATTTCTCAGGAGAAAAGAGCTTAATCTCTCATACCAAGCTCTAGGAGCTTGCTTAAGCCCATAAAGGGCCTTCTAAAGCTTGTAGACATGAGTTTTTAGATCTTGTTGTTCGAATCCTGGAGGCTGCTCAACATAGACTTCTTCTTTTAGATGTCCATTTAGGAAGGCACTCTTGACATCCATTTGGTACAGTTTCATGTGAGTTGATGAAGCATAGGCAAGAAGTATCCAAATGGCCTCTAGTCTTGCAACTGGAGCAAAAGTTTCTTCATAGTCAATGCCTTCTTCTTGGTTGTACCCTTTGGCAACTAATCTGGCCTTGTTTCTTGTGACAGTTCCATGTTCATCTAGTTTGTTGTGGTAGACCCACTTTACACCAATGACTGGATGGTGTGTTGGTCTTGGGACAAGCTTCCGAACTGTGTTACGCTCGAACTGATTTAGTTCTTCTTGCATGGCAATAATCCAGTTGTTGTCCTTTAGAGCTTCTTCACGTCCTCTAGGTTCAATCTGAGAAACAAATGCGTAAAAAGCACAAAAGTTTCTAAGAGAGGATCGATTTCTAATACCTGTTTCCAGACTTGAAAGAAGATTATCAGCTAGATGAGCTGGTTTGAACCTGAAGGTCCTTGATGGTTCCTCAGTACTTGGTTGTGCAGTTTCAGCATTTTGAGGAGTTTCTGCTGGTGAAGGTCCTTGTTCTTCATTAACTGTTTCCTCATGTTCTGAATCTGGTTGTGTGGGATCTTCTGGAGGAGATTCTTCATTTTGTTGAGGAGGACCTTGCTGGAATATGCGAAAGGTGTCCTCATCATCATCATCTTGATGGATTTTGAATTTGACGGAGGACCTTTCTGGTGGAGTGGTGGAAGATTCATCGAAGACAACATGAATGGATTCTTCCACCTTTTTGGATGCTTTGATGTAGACTTTGTAAGCCTCCTAGTTGATCGAAGACAACATGATGGATTTTGAATTTGACGGAGGACCTTGCTGGAATATGCGAAAGGTGTCCTCATCATCATCATCTTGATGGATTTTGAATTTGACGGAGGACCTTTCTGGTGGAGTGGTGGAAGATTCATCGAAGACAACATGAATGGATTCTTCCACCTTTTTGGATGCTTTGATGTAGACTCTGCAAGTGCGCGGGTGAAATTGTAGCATGAATCAAGGTCGTTCCCATGGGGACTTTTCGTTTCAACGTACTGAACTAGCCTCCTAGTTGATTGCTAAGTCGATTAGGTTTTTGTTTGAAACAACTAATTCTATTTCTATTCACTACTAAAGGCAAACAAACAAATATTCACACAATTTACTTGGATTTATCAATATGAAAAAGACGTTCAGGGGATAAAATCTAAGTCAAGTAATGAATCAACGATATGGATTAAACACTCATTTCATTAGTTCGCACAATCAAGGTTCGATAATTGCATAGAATACTTCGCAATGAGATTTTGTCACTAGAGCGAATTGCTAAGACAAGCCAATCACCTACTTTCGTGGTTATTTTGATTTAATCAAGGTTAAAAATCTAATCATCACAAGAACCCTAATTAAAACTTCTATGTCTAGACAATTTTTAATTAGTTTAACCTAGGTTTTCGGGATATCAAACTTCTCCTTTCGGTACTTCATTCAACAACCTATTTACTTGCAATTGGTGATCAAGCAAAAGTCATATCAATTCAATTCAAAGTCCAAATAGATTGAAACAAACTAAATTCATGATTATTCAATCCAACAAAGTCAATTCATCAATCAACTTCAAAGGTTCATCCCCCAAACTAAAAAGAACTACTCACTATTCATGTTTGAAACTACAAAGCAAATGAAATCTATTCCAGAAAACATGTGAAAATCTATGAGAGAATGAGAAATAAACCAAAAGGAAGAACAATCTTGCTAGGAATCAACAATGGAGGACTTTTGCTCCTCCACTTCAAAGTGTGTTGGAATTGCTCTTCGATCTTCAATCTTCTCTCAATCTTCAATGGTGGATGGATTATGGATGATGAAGGAGAAGGATTGGGGTTAGGCTATGGAGTGGAGGATGGTAGAATGATGATTGCCCCCATAAACAGCCGGAAACATCATGATATAGGCAAATTACAACTTGTAACCATCGGAAATGATAAGACGCAGGCAGCACGAACCACGCCAGGGGTGACACGGACCGTGCCCCCTAGCGACACGGACCGTGCCTCATAGGCACCACCCGCGCCACTACACTGCTCCCATTTTCTCACGTTTTGGTGGCAGACACGACCCGTGCCCTTGTCTTGAGCACCCGTGTCACTTCTATCTCAGGCCTAGGAGTACTTTGGGCCACTGTTTGGGCCTTGGGTGATCCAACTTCTCACTTCTTGGTCCTTTATGCTCATAACTTGGATCTACACTTGATTTTTCGCTCGGTTTACAACGATTCTTCACAAATTCCCTACAAAACTCACCAAACTCCAAACCAAGCGTAATATGAGAAATTCGGGCATAAAATAATATAATCATGTCAAATATTCCCCAAATTCTCATCAAAACAACCAAGTTTTCATATATACAAGAAGCACTTATCAGTCGTTGTGAGCCTTGAGACATACCTGCACTAAAGGACATTATACCTTTCTTTGGGTCAGGTTTTTTAAGAGAGGATTCTTTGTCTTGAGGGACATGTATTTTGTTTGGCTTCTGCGGAACCCACTTTGTTCAAGTCCTTGGTTTTGGTATGTTTGTGGGTCTATGAAAAGGTAAGGATTCTGGTTTGGCTTTTGGCGAACCAGGTTTATCTGTAGAGGTTTTCTTCTCAGAGTGTAGGATAGACTGAAATTGGTTTATTTCTTGATTGAGAATGGAGTTAAGCTCTTTTCTGTTTTGCATCATTTCCTCTCTCATACTGACATTGTCAGTGGTGAGGTTTTTGATTATCTCATGCTGAGTTGTTATGGTTTTGGAATTTGTTTCAGCAATTCTAGTGAGGTAGTGAACTTTGTTAGTGAGAGTTGCAATGTAATCAAGCAGATTAAGCAGTCTTGGTTTCAAGTTATGTTCAGGACATTTAAGAAAAAGGTTAGTGAATACCTCTTCATTATCATCTTCTTGTGTTTCTGTAAGGTCCTTTGCCATGAGACAAAGATTAGCAATTTCCTCAGACTCACTTTCACTTTCACTGCCGTCACTTTCACTCCATGTGGCAACCATAACTTTGCTGCTCAATCTCTTTCCTCTAAAGTCACTTTGTTCTTTGACTTTCTTCACGTGAGGACATTCTCTAACCAAGTGATCTGTTGCACCACAAGCAAAGCATTTGTATTCATTTTCATCCTTAGTTTGAGTTTTACCTTTGGGTGAAGATCTTTTGGAGGATGATTCTCTTAGATAGCCACGGAATCTGGGATTCCTTCTGTATAGACGTTTGAATCCTTTAGCTGGCATAACCATGGTTTCTTCATCATCATCCTCTGATTCTTCTTCTGGTTCCTTGGTACTTTTGAGGGCAATGTCCTTGGTCTGGGTGTCTTCAGACAGACGAATCTCGTGTGCAAGGAGCTTCCCTATTAGTTCTTCAAGCTTCAATGTCTCTAGATCTTGGGCTTCTTCAATAGCAGTTACTTTTGGTCCCCATTTGTGTCTGGGCAGACACTGAGGGACCTTGTTCACTTGTTCTTCATCTGTATAGGTTTTCCCAAGAGACTTGAGGTGGTTGGTTAATCCACTGAATCTTTTGAACATTGACTCAATGGATTCATTTTCTTCCATCTTGAAGCCTTCATACTTTTGAACCAGTATATTGATCTTGGTCTTTTTCACTTGATTTTTTCCTTCATAGGTTGTGACCAAGTAGTCCCATATATGTTTAGCTGTATCAAGATTGGACACTCTTTCAAATTCGTTAGAATTAAGACTGCAAATCAAAAGATAATGTGCATGAGTATTTTTCTTTGCCTTTTCCTTTTCTTCAGGTGTATACTCAGATCTTGGTTTGTCACTTTTCGTCCCATCTTCGGCAGTCTTTTGAGGAGTGGGAAAATTTCCTTCTTTAATTATGTCCCAAATGTCCTCATCTTGATTTCTCAAGAAGATCTCCATTTGTTCTATCAAAAAAAAAAAAAGATCTCCATTTGGCGTTTCCACACTCTGTAGTTGTCACCTGTCAGCAGAGGTGATCTGTTCCATGAACGTCCTTGACTTAAGTCTCCCATATTGTGATCTCTCATGATCTTTACCACAGAGCGATTAGTCTCTGAATATTCAGTAGACCAAGCTCTGATACCAATTGAAAGAACCCTAGAGGGGGGGTGAATAGGGTTATGAAATTTTCTGCAAATGTAGATCACTAGCAAAGGACGTTAGTTCCTTAATCTGTTCAAATTAAGGTTCAACGCAATTCAACAATAGATATCAGGATAAAGGACAATAGATAGAATATGAATAACCTCCTTTATTTCAGTCAAATGAAATGCGTTTGAAACAACCCAAGGTAAACGACCTTAGGGTTATTGAGAACCAAGCGCCTTGCAAAGGACGCTTCAAAGTTTTCTGGAAAAATACACCCACCAAATCTTCGTTTGGTGTTAACACAGATCGATTCCTAATTCCGTCTAGGATTCGAATTTGAGAGCCTAACACAATTCTAGATCCGTTAAGAATTTGAGAGCACTCTCACACAAAACTCTCGAAAACACTTTTCTTCTCAAACACAAGAACACTTTTTCTTTGTTAGGACACTCGATTTCTTACGTGGAATCGTTGATTCAATTCGAGCTTGGTCTCTTCTATTTATGTGCGTTTGCTGCTGCTTGTATCCGTTGAGAGATGGATCTTCCTTGCTTCGATTTGCTTCTACTTTCCATTGGACCGAAATCTTCCTTCCTTTTTGAGTTTCCATCTAAATTCCTTTACCGATTTTTGCCTACAAAAATAGATCATACAGTCAGTTAGTCTGGTTAGAGATTTAGATAGGAAAGATGAGATTCTTGCTTTAATGGAAGACTTCCCTGATTTGGTACCTCTGTTTGTCTTTCACTTCAAAACTTCTCGAGTGGCGCGACTGACATGAATGTCCTTCAGGTGCTTTGACATTGGTGTCCTTGAGGTGTAATACATGAATGTCCTTTGGCCTGTATTAAGAGGGATTCTACATCAGCATAACATTTTAAAGCAAATTTCCCAATACGAATCTCCTTCCAAGTTTGTGACTATCAACTTGTAATTTTGTACAACAAGTCCTCACACCCACTTAGAAATATATATTATCTTTGATTTGGTGATATATTTCCTTTGTATAAGTTGAAAACAATCCTCAAAGAGTGGAAATAAATCAAGTTAGGCCATATATAAATCAATCAACGCAACCTATAATATCTTCACATCAACGCACGTTGGAGAGTTGAGACATAGAGGTAGCCATTGGTTCGTCCTTTTCAATTCCCTTGTTCTTTTTTTTTTTCCTTTATGTTTTTATTTTGCTCCTTGTGCAGGTTCACATTTTTAGTTGGAGAATACTTGGATCAAGGAAAATAGCCACAAGGAGAAATTGGTGAACTTCGAAGCCGAATAATTTTGTTAAAATTTGTAGACTTGGACATCAAGAATAATTTTTGAAGTCGAAATTTGTAAACTTGGAAGTCGTATAGCTATTACGAGATGTTCCTTAGCAAAGGAATATCACTTTCACAAGACGAAGAATTATATCTCTGGTTAACCCTTGAATACATACCTTTCGAGGTGTGTCAATGGGTTAGCCTTACATACTTGATTAGCCTTTGAGTGTTACCCTTCAAGGTGCCTCAATAGGTTGATCTTACATTTTTGGTTGGCCTTTTGCATGCTAATCCTTTGGGGTGCGTCAATGGGTTCACCTTGCTTACAAACTTGGACAACCTTTGGATGGTAACCCTCCGGGTTACGTCAAAGAGTTGGCCTTACATATTTGGTTGGCCTTTGGATGTTCATCCCTTGGGTATACCAACGGGTCGACCCTACAAATTTGGTTAGCCCTTTAAATGCTCACCCCTCGGGGTGCATTAATGGGTTCACCTTGCTTACGAGTAATTACCCTTGTATGTATTTTAGTAACATTTGGGCGACATCAATTCGGCCCGTCTTGAACATGTATTGGCGATCAGAAGACAAGCGGTGACCTTTGATTGTCCTCCTCTGTTGGGGACATCAATTCGGCCCGTCTTGGATTATATCACTGATAATCGGAAGACAACTAATCTACATGAGTCTGCATCACGCCTTTGAACACTTGATTCTGTTGATCTTTGATGCCTTGAACGTCTCGATCTTGGAAATTTAACATTCTTTGATGACTTGAATCTTGGACTTTGTTGAATTGAGAGTCTCAAACTTGAAAATCTTGAATTTTGACTTCGAAGTATTTAACTTTGACGACTTGAGAACCTTTAATTTGACTTGAAAGTCTTTAGTTTTGACTTGAAAATCTTTAATTTTGCTGACTTGTGAGTCTTTGACTTGAAAGTCTTGAATTTGGACTTGTGAGTCTTTGGTGTTGAAGACTTGGGAGTCTTGGTTTTGACTTGAGAGTCTCTAGCTTGATGACTTGGGAGTCTTTGACTTGAAATTCTTGAACTTCGACTTGAGAGTCTTCAATTTTGATGACTTGAAAGTCTTGATTTTGGATTTGTGAGTTTTTGGTGTTGAAGACTTGAAAGTCTTGGATTTTTGACTTGTGAGTCTTGAATTTTGATGACTTGTGAGTTTTTTATTTTTTTGGATGACTTGGAAGTCTTGAATTTTGCCTTGTGAGTCTTGATTTGGATGACTTGAAAGTCTTGAATTTTTGACTTGTGAGTCTTGATTTGGATGACTTGGAAATCTTGAAATTTTGACTTGTGAGTCGTTTTTTTTTTTTTAAACTTGACTTGAAAACTTGCAATAAGTTCAATCAGATTCATCGCTCTCATCTTCATCGAACACGATCTTGCCTTCATTTTTAAGCCACGTGACAAGTTCCTTAAAAGTTTGACACTTCTCCAATGGATGACTAATGATCCTGTGGTACTTGCAGTATTTAGGGTCATTGATTCTTCCAGCTTCATTTGGACGCTTCGGCTCTGGAAGTTTAATAATTCCTTTTTCAAGAAGTTTATCAAGTATTTCGAGTGTATCACCGTCGGAAAATGGACATTCTTTCTCTTCAAAAATCATTGATGAAGGAATTCCTTTTGGCGTGCCCCCCAAGTGAAGTTTGCTTCTCCTTGATACTTGGTCTTCTCTCATCATGTTTGAAAATTGTAAGCTCCATGTCATGTGCTCGCGTTGCCAATTCTTGAAAAGTTGTTGGCTTACTCATATGCAAAACATAAAGCAGATCCCATTCCATGCCTTGTATACACATCTCGACAGCGGAGGCTTCGGACAATCGATCTTTACACTCAAGGTTGAGTGACCTCCAACGATTGATGTAGTCCAAGACTGGCTCCCGGTACCACTGCTTCGTGTTTGTCAACTCCATCATACTGACGGTGTGTTGAGTGCTATAGAATCGATTAAGGAATTCTTGCTCCATTTCTCCCCAACTGTCGATGGACTCTGGCTCCAAGTCCGTATACCAATCAAAGGCGATTCCTTTAAGGGTTCTAATGAACTGCTTCATCAGCCGATCTCCCTCAGTCCCAACATTATTGCATGTCTCGACGAAATGAGCTATATGCTGCTTAGGATTCCCTTTTTCATCGAAGTAAGTGAATTTCGGCGGTTGATAGCCGTAAGGCATGCGAAGTGCGTCAATCCTCTTTGTGTGCTTCTTGTACAATCGATCTGAGCTTTGATTGCATCGACTACTAGTTTTTGGATCTACTCCACAGACAATGAGCCCGAGCCAGAACCTTCTTCATATTTCTCTTCTTCGTGGAGTCTTCGTAATTGGATCCTTTATCGGAATCTTCATCTCCCAAACCTTCGTCAAATTTGCTAGCGGGTTGCTTTTTTACCTCCTAGTCAATTTCTTGATCCGCTCATCTTGTCGCTTAATATGCTCAGACTTTTTCTCGCTTTCTTTCTCTAGTCTGGTCAGCGTAGCCTTCATAGTCTTGAATTCTTCTTCATAGTTAATAGCATTTGTGACCATAACGGGCATAATAACGGTGTCGATAGAGTCGGTATCAGAATCGGAGGAGAGCGGATCCCTTGGTGATTTTGGCGTTTCCTCGCCATCTTCATAGTCTTCATCTTCTTCACTCAATGGTTGATGGCGGATTTCATACATCCATTAAGCGACTATCTTCTTCGGGTCAACGGCTTGAGTCGAAGTTGTTTGGTTTGCCCCCGGCAAGTTGGAGTCAAAAATTTGCAACAAGGCACTGGATCCTTGTTTCTTGGATTGAACAACTTTCTTTGAAGCAAGAGAGATGTTGTTCTTAGGCGCCATCTTCTTGAATGATGAGTAGTTCGTTCTTGGAGAAAGAGATGAGAGGTAGAGATATCCCACCAGGCGTGTCAAAATTTGTAAACACAAATTTCCGGGTCTAAAATAATAAACACAAGAAATTAGTGAACAAATATAATATATTAATTTCAAAGGATTTTGGATACAATCTCTATGTATTTGTTACAAAATGAAAATGTAACTCCTCCGATTCGATCTCCTTGAACAAACTTGAACAAGTTTTGAATGAGTATGGTCTTGGATGAATATGATCTTGGATGAATATAGTCTTGAGTGAATATATTCTTGGATGAATGTGATCTTGAACAAGGGTCATAGATACTTGATCCCGATCAAGAGAAAGTGGTTTGATCTCCCACGAATGAACGACACGTGCTTAAACTTTGTTGTGCTTCTTGTCTTCGAGAGAGAGTATGAGAGATTTTGAGTCTTCCTTTGATGTTTTTTTTTTTAACTCCTCTTAAAATGAAGGAGAATGGTCTCTATTTATAGAGAACGTGGGCTAGCCTTTGAACCCATTTAACTCCTTTTAAAAAAGGACAAATATTTATGTGTCACTCATGACACGTGGCGTAATTTAATTGGTCAGAATAAAATATCATTTAATTTATAATTGAATGATCCACCGTAATTCAATTTGACACATGGTGGATTATAATTGACCGAATTAAAAATTCTATAAATTTCCACGTGGCGACCCTTGATTGGCTGACAAATTTTTGCCTTCTACAAGGATCACCATTAGTTAGTCTGTCAACCCGTTGAGCCTGAATTTAAGTTTCAAAGAGTAAACTTTTTTTTAAAGAGGGTAATGATGTAAAACCTCAAAAAATCTAAACTTTTCTATCGTTACTCCGTTAAATTTTATTTATGATTCTGTTATTATGTTATGATTTATTTCTGGTAACATCTGAGCTCTTAGAACCGTGAGAGACTAACAAGGGTATAATAGTTTTTTGTGCTAACAATGATAGAATGGTCTTTTGTACATTTAGACATCCAAGGGCAATTTGATATTTTCTTGCATGTGAGGAGTAGAGTTTAACCACATGTTTTTTTTTTTATGTGTTTTGACTTTTAGGTTTTTGTGTAGTTAATTTAGTTAATTGTATTTTTATGTTAGAAAATCAAAATTCAATTCATGAACCATATAGTTTGGTATCAGCTTTTAAAGTTATTATTTTATGTATTTAATTTATTTTAGTTGTAAAAATCTCTCCTATTTATTTTCAAAACAAAAGCAAACAAAGAGGAAAAAAAAATAAGTCAACTCATTCCCTCCTTTCCCTACCAGCCGAGCCATCTACCGTCACCACCACCACCACCACCTTCTCAGAGGCGGAGCTAGAATTTTTTTTATTAGGGTGAGCCACTTGTATATATGAAGAACAAGGAAAGAGGAGAAAAGAAGTGGATTTTAAAAAATAATAAGGAAAAACTAGAAAAAAAATGTTCCAAACAAGAGTTGAACCCTTGACATCAAGTGTAATAACATGGATTATAACCACTACTCTACAAATATTTCTATGGTACTTCTTGCAAATATATTTAATTTTACCTGTGATAGGGGGGCCGTGGCCTTGGCTAGCTCCCCCTTGGCTAAGCCCTTGCACCTTGTGCACCACCCCAGTACAACCACTCTGTCGCCGCGCCACCACCTCGTCGTTGTATCTCAACCGACGCTCTTCCTTCTTCTCTTCTCTCTCTTCCTTTCTATTTCTTTTCAATCTCCTTGTGTTTCTCTAGATCCACCCCGACCACCACTAAGCACCACCGCTCTGCTCTACTGCAATCGCCAACGCTACCCTGCACCCGTTGGACATTGCCACCACCACTAGGAGCCGCAACCACTGCTAGTCACACACCTCAACCTTTCTTTTTGGGCGTTGTTGTTGTTGCTGCTCGTAAATCCCGCCGACGACCACTACCGTTGTGTCCCGATGTCCTCGTCGCCCTACCCTGCCCGCCACCAACAACAACCGCCATCTCTCCTCCTCCTTGCTAGTATGCACCGACAAACCCTGCACCCTTTCATTTTTAGTTTTTTTGTTATTAGTTTTATTATATATTTTCATGATTTATATTATTGTTATTATTATTATTTGTGTTTAAATGTGCTTTTATTTTGATTTATAATTATCTTTTATTGTTATATTTTATCATTGTCTTTTAATTCTAATTTATTATGTAGGACAACTATGGAGAACAGGTAGAAGGTTCTGAAGTGGTTGATAACACCTTGGTTGACTTCTTCCGAGGCATGCTGGGGGCTCATACCTCAACCTGTGACTTCACTGACCCAACTGTAATTGCAATGGGACAAGGGCTTTCAGTAGAACACCAAATCTCCCTTTGTAAGCCTTTTACCGATAGCGAAATAAGAGAGGCTCTTTTCTCCATACATAATAACAGATCTCCTGGTCTAGGCAAACACACAAGTGACGGTTTTTTAAGGCAGCATGGCCCCATATAGGAACTTACATTTGAAGTGCAAACAATGAGTTCTTCACAACAGGGAAAACAGTTAACTTGAAATGAAATGCGCGACTTAGTTAATTACACTCATTAATTAGCTTAATTATATATGATTAGGGTCGGGTTATTACCTCTATTTTGACGAGTCCTCTGTTATCTCTTTCTTTGTTCTGTCCTCACTTTCTGAATTCAATAAAATAGTAAAGTGTTTAATTGCTTGGTCAAATTTTAGCAACAATAACATTTGATTGTTAACGTCCTTGTTGATCAAGTGTAATATTTTTCAATAACCCTATTCACTCTCCCTCTAGGGTTCTTTCAAGTGGTATCAGAGCAGGTCCACTTAAGAAGAGACTAACCGTTCTGTGGAAAGATCATGGTTGGGAATGAAGTTGATGATATAGGACAAGGACGCTGCTTAAGCACACCCCCATTATTCCGAGGATCAAACTTTGCCCACTGGAAGAAGTGTACGAAAGCATTCATGATGGATCAAGACTATAATCTATGGGACAGAATTGAGAATGGAGACTTTGTCCCCATGATCACAGAGGGAGAAATTACGAAACCCAAAATTAGATCCAAATTCACTGCCAAAGTAGCAGAAAAGGCAAATAAAAATGTTGAAATCTTACATACTCTCTATTGTAGACTTGATTCTAATGAGTTTGAATATGTCTCTAGCTATGATACAACTAAACAGGTGTGGGATACCTTAGTGACCACATATGAAGGGACGAGCCAAGCTCGAGAAGTAAGGCTTGACAATTATGTTAAACATTACGAATCCTTCAAAATGAAGATTGGAGAATCTGTCAAGAACATGTACAAACGGTTCGCTATCATAATCAATAATCTCAAGTCCCTGGGGAAAACCTACTCCAATGAAGAAAAAGTTCGCAAGGTCCTCAGATGCATTCCAAGAAAGAAATGGGAACTGAAAGTCACCACAATCGAGGAAGATCAAGATTTGAAAACTCCCCAATTATATGACCTCATTGGCAAGCTTCTTGCTCACGAGATACATATTCAAGAAGAGCATAAAAATGAAGAAGCAGTCAGCAAGGACCTCAATGGTCCTAACGTCAAGTCAAATGAGGATGATAAGAACCAGAGTTTGGCTTTGATGGCCAAGGAACTCAAGAAAACCGTGCAAGAAAAGTCGTAACTCCATAGGATCCCCATCTAAACGGGTCAACCAAAGAGGTAAGGACTCCTCAAGTAATGAAACTAACCCACTTTATTGCTTTGTTTGTAGTGATCCATATCACTTGATCAAGGACTATCCCTACACCAGAAAGAACAAAAAAAGGACGAGTCATATAGCCTCGATGGCCTCTTGGAGTGATAATAGTGGAAGCTGGACGGATGATGAGGAGGTTGCCAATCATTGTCTTATGGGAAAAGACACCAGTGATACCGAGGAAGTTGGTACAACAAATGATGACTATCAAGACAGTGATGAAGATGGAGCAAGGGAGGTAACTCTTGATGAGCTCCTTACTTAGCCTAAAAAGTACTTAGCAAACTGTTTTCTAAAGATTTTTGTAGGTGAGACTAAATACTTGGATAAACTTATGTCCCTAAAAAAGACTATTAAGGGTCTGGAAGAGTTTGAAGATAAATTGGAAAAATCGTGCAATGATCTTACCTCCAAGATTGACATTCTCGAGACTGAAAAACTAGACCTCAAGGCCAACCTCGATAATGTCACAAGTCTTCTTGTTAAGCTAACCAAGGGAGAAGAAAACTCTTGTGAATTGCTTGGATCTTAATGTGCCTCCTTCAACAAGGAAGGACTGGGACATCGTCCCAAGAAGAAGCAAAACTATCGTCAAGGACATTATGTCTCTCGAAAACTGTCAGCCAGAACAAGTAACCAAAGACGCTATAACAACCTCGATAGAAAGGATTAATGTCACATATTCTACTCACAACACCCAAGACAATGCAACTACCTTGGCACAAGATCCCAAGGTCACTCCTCTCATCTCAAAAATGAGTGCCAATCTGGTAAATCTTACTACTCTAACCATTATCGTTCTAGAATTGTACAAGTATCGGTTATAAAAAAAATGACCTCCTAACATGGTTGTTACTAGCAGTCAAGGACCTCAAATTGATGTCAATTATGGCTTGAGGAAGGTTGGTTGAAATTTTTGTAGGTACGTCAGCATCCAACTAAGGAAATAGTGAAACCTCAAAAGTTTGGATGCTCAAGAAAACCTGGAGCAATCAAGGACATTGTATGCATCAATAGTAACTTCTACAGTAAAACCCAATGTCCTTAGCGACTAAACAAAAGGCGAAAACAACCCCATGTCCCTCTTGTGTCATAAAGTTTAACGTATTGGATCTATTCAAATGGCGGTGTTATTGTTTATTTGTGGCACGAATTGAGGGGGAGCATCCTCTCTTAGTACTAACAAGTTCATTAAGTTGTTGCAGATTATTACAGACAGTTGTAGTCTTGCAGATGAAGAGGGAGTTTCCTATGGTCTTTTTTATCAAAGTAAAAAGGGGGAGAAGGAGTATAGTTATTAAGGAATTTTGTCTTTCATCGAAAAAGGAGAGACTGTTGGGACTAGGGTCAAGGACATTACTTTTACATTCACCAAAGACCTCACATAGAGCTTTGACAAGAACCTAACACAGAGTTTTGATATGAAAGATAAAATTACAAAAGCAAGAAAGACAAGTATCTTGTGTTCTATTTTATCCAAAATACTTAATATATGTTTGATATACTAATCTTAGACCCAAATATGATTACAGAATATTTCACAAGAAAAAGTATGGAAACTGGAAAGCGTACAAATCCGGTAGAATTTAAATTGTCAAGAAGGAAAGAATCTGGAGGATTTCCAATAAAGAAATAGAGGATAACAAATCAAGCAAATCAAGCATATAGTTGTTGACCATATTTCACAAGACGTATGGAAAACGTACATATTCGGTACAAATCAAATTGTCAAGAAGGAAAGAATTTGGAGGATTCCCAATCAACAACTAGAGGACAACTTTTGCAAAAAAAAAAAAAAAAAAAAAAAAAACAACTAGAGGACAACAAATCAAGCAAATCAAGCCATTAGCCGTTGACCACCAACAAGGAAGGAAATCCTCAAGAAGGCTATAAATCATCTCATGACCTCAAGTAGCAACATTCATATCGATTCCAAGGAAGAAGAAATCAAGTGTAGGAAATTTACAGTGAAAAGTTTATGAGTGTAGTCATTTGTGATTGTGGCGAGTTACTTAGTAACCAAAGTGTGTTCTGGCGAGGACTTCAATTATCTTTGTAACTGAAGAACTGTTGAATATGTCTTCAATGAGTAAGTGCTTCACCTATTAATTGGTGAATAAGGTTTCTAGGATCCATATTTGGGATCCTCCTTTGTAAGCAGAAACTAAGGTCCTCACGATCTCTATTATGCCGAGTCCTCTTTTATCTCTTTGTCTGTTCTTTCCTCAATTTATGAATTCAATAAAATAGTAAAGTGTTTGATTATTGCTTGGTCAAATTTCAGCAACAATAACTTTTGATTGTTAACGTCCTTGTTGATTAAGTGTAGAGTTTTTCAATAACCCTATTCACCCTCCCCCCCTCTAAGGTCCTTTCAGGACTAATACTACTTAGCCAACTGACAACATCTTTCTCTCTCTCTCTCTCTCTCTCTCTCTCTCTCTCTATCTATCTCTCTCTCTCTTTCTCTCTCCCCCCTCCCTCTCTCCCTTTACGTTATTTCATTCACATAAATACTAGAGAATTCTCATATTTGATCAACTAAGTTTTCACAAGGCTTGATTAATCTTGGAGGGATCTTTGCTAATTTAAAGAGCATCTGAGTAATGGAGGGCAAATAATTCCTTAAAGACAGTGAATTCAATTCATATTCAACCCTTTTCTTCTCAAAATCACTCAATAGGATCTCTAAGACTCTAACTACAGTCTACAACTTACTCAACAGTCAACATTCAACAATCCCCCCCCCCCAAAAAAGAACACACACAAAAAAAGAAGAAAAAAAAGATAATAATCAAATTAAGAGTTTCATTATCGTTGCTAATATTTTTACTGTTAGTAATATTATTATTATTATTATTATTATTATTATTATTATTATTATTATTATTATTATTATTATTAATGTTAGGCACCGCTCTTTTGTCCATTAACGTAAATTACCGCAACCTACCGCAACATACCGCAAATTACCATTACCTTTTTACTATTCCCACCGTAACTTACCGCAATCTACCGCAACTAACCGCAACGCAACGCAAACGCAATGCACAACAGAACGGTGCCTTAGCCTTAGTATTATTAATATTATTAGTAGTGTTGGACTAATTTGATTTTATTAATATTATTATTGTAGGTTCCGTTATAGGAATTTGCCGGAGATGATTTAGATTACTCATCGTATTTTGCGACCAAAGAATCGTTTAGTTCACTTGATGTTGTTTAGGAATGAGCGGACAAAATAGCTCGGGGAATCGAATTTCGGTTTGTAAGAGCTACGCGTAAGAGAATGGATCAAAACAATCCACTTCGCGACAAATTGGATGATTTTGAAAACTAGTAAGTATTGCGCGTGTTGTGCGCTGTTAACATTGTGACCGTTACATTGTGGATTAATTCAATTACGAGTGAAAAGAATATACTTTTTCATAAAATTTTAGATTAACATGGATGTTGTAATTAGTTAAAGAAAATTAATATTTAAAGCTATACGAAGACTAATAGACTATATATAAGGATCAATATTAAGTAAAATCACTTCTTTCTTCTTCATGGGTCATGGCAATTGCATTACAGTTTGCAAATGGCTTCTAGATCACTCCCTACAAAATATAATATGAATATACCACACAAAGTTTGATATATCCTTCATGCAGTTGTATTGGTGTGGTTTTGAGGGAGTAATGGTTAGCAATTAAGCTATTAACATAGTGATACGCATGCAATTTACATCGGCTGACTTATTTGTACATCCAATAGAATACAACTACATATTTTCCTTCATCAACTATGGCCTTTGTATCAAGCTAGACGTAGCCATTAAACTCAACACCTAAAATTATTAAGAAGCACAACTGAGAGAGGACAAGAGTTAACAAAACAAGGAGAACTTATTAGTTAGGACTTAGAAGTATATGATTTCATTGCTGACAAATCAAGATTATTTTAACGCACCAATATCATTTCAACCAAATTTTCATGACTAAAGCCAACTTGAATGTATTTCAACCAAATTTGCCAATACACAATATAGCTTTGGCAATTTTGAGTTTATACTATATCACATGAGCAGCATCATAACTCGAAATGTTTCATGCATCAAAGTTTCTTTCTTACCTGCCCAATTAACATTTCATATAACAGGATTTCAATTTCCCCCAGTTAGCATTTATGTTATGACCATTAGCTTATATGATTTCTGAAGCTATGTAGTCCTTGGTTCCACACAACGAATTTGATCGGCTTGATTCATCTATTTCCTTTGCAAGGCAAAAATCAATTAGTACAATATGCACACAAGTACTGTAAGCGTAATTTACTTAACATACAGTTACAACAATTGTAAGAGATGGATGTAAGAAATCTCAAGCATGCTCATCCATAACAGTGCTCAAAGCATATGCTTCTTACATGACCAACACTGTCCATATGAATGTTTTCAGGTTTAAGATCCTGATGCACAATCCTGTTCTTTAGAAGATGAGTTATAGCAAACACTATTTCAACCTTGTAAAGTCTTGCTTAACCCTCACTATTCAAACACACAGTCCAAATTAAAATCAAATCCAACGAGCATTCATGCTTACAAAATCCCAAATATGCTGATGATACACCTTAATAGCCCTTGTTGTAGAGATGAAAGAAAAAATGCCCTCCATTAATAAAATTGCAGATCAAATAATGCTTAGGCCTTTTCTATAATGGAAAATAGGAAGCAAGATAAATGAAGCCATTTTGCAATGTTTAAGCTATAGGAAGCAAATATATGTGTGTGCAACATATAAAGATTGAGTATATAGAAGGAAAAGCCTCTTAGAAGGATAAATACATGTACACAACTCCCACTTCTAGTGTAATTTTGAAAGTTGACCAGTGTTTTTCCTCCTTTATTACTAATTCAGCAGGCCAATTCCAATCTTTTGTTATTGTTCTTCCTCCTAGTGTAATTAAATAGTTGATATAGGGTGCCTTGGCTACTCTTGACACCCCTTTAGTTCTGCCCCTAGATATGCTCTTCCATGGTAACATTCATTTCCTACTGCCCTATGGTTTATGTCTATATATATTTTCAGTTTCGGCATAAATAATCATAGAGGTCAAATTTTGATATGGTTGAATAAATTTAATTGTAATTAGTTTACGGATTATGGTTAAAAGTTTGATACATACTTTTATTCATTTCCTTTTGACCTATGGTCATATTTTTAGTTTCATTATTAAATATTTCATCGAATAGGTGGTGTACACTTAACAAAGAGAGACAATCATAGTGACAAAAAACTGTACCGATTCAAGAACAACAAAATGAATTGAAGGCGAAATTAAGTGCAATTATATTCAGCCAATTATAAGAAAGCTTCATATCTCAGATGATTGTAGAGACGATGAGAGAAGACACACACTTTGATTATTCGGATTTTTGCTGCAAGCCATCATATATATATATATATATATATATATATATATATATATATATATATATATATATATATATATATATATATATCTTCACACATCTTTTCTTTTTCAATAACTCATCTCTCCCGGTATGTTATTGGATCCAATCTAAGCATATAGAAAACTGGAAAAATATATGTTACGCTTTCTACAAAATTTCTTATATAAATTGGTGAAAATAAAGGGGGAAATGGTATTTTAATGCGTCATACATGGAGATGAAAGAGATAAAGGGCATCAAAATATACAGGAGAGGGACAAGTAATGTGGTAAATATCACCATGAATGGGTTGTTATGAGAGAGCTTCACATGTAGCACCAAAATATGTGAAGAAAAAATTTTGATTAGAATACTTGCAACGTATTGGGCCAAACTTTGAACAGGAAGCCCCAAGATCAAGAGGCGACTATGTTGAACACAGAGGCAACATACCACTTTCCAACAAGACAAAAAATGAAGCCTTTTGGCCTTTTACTGTCCTCTTATCCACAAAATGAATTGAAGGCCTTATATTATTGTCAGATAGGGTCGAAAAATTGCAACAACCTAACTTTATTGAATTTAGATAATCAGAAAGCAGTATTCACAGTCAATTTGCAAGATCATAATTTTCTAATAAGCAGAGAGAGAGAGAGAGAGAGAGAGAGAGAGATAATCACAAAAAAGTCATGTCGACCTCCATTATTTGAAGAATTTGTTCGCTCAACTCTCGTAATACTTTACCTTCTGCTGAAACATACCCATAAAAACAATCAGTTAGAAACAAAAATTTACTGTTTAAACTAAGTAGTCAGAACTGTGTTGAATCAAAAGTAATGAATAAGTATAATTGGAGTATACCGATCAAAATTGGAGCAGAATAAGCAAAATTCAATTGCGAATTAAGGACCATACCACACAATCACACATCTTTCATTCTTAATCGAAAAGTTTGAAATGCATGCAGAGGATTGTGATTGAAGATGAGAAATTGAAAACTGGAAAAACCCTAATGTCTTCAATTGCTGCTAAAAACCCTAACATGAACCAGAAAATATGATCAAAGCTTTATTCCCACCCTTGTTGAAGAAATTGAGCGACGATGGAGAGAAAAGGCTTTGCATGTGAATTATTGAAGAGAGACAAAATTAGCTTAACCTCAATCCAAACGACCATTATATCGCGAACTAAGAAAACAGAGATGCGGGAATGATTTCGGGCAATGCAGTTGGGGCACTCCATTGTGATGTTTTCTAGGTTGTTTGGGGGGAGGGGGAAGCTGCAGCGAAGGTTAGGCGGAGTGGGGAATCAGACAAAGATGGAGGACTGGAGGACAGATGAGAGATGAGTGATGAGTGATGAAATAAAAATTTATATGGACTTTGGAGTATTATTTTTTTCTAAATGACAGAAATGCCACCATGTACTGTTCATTGGAACAGTATTTTCTGTTACTGTTCATAGCTACAGTAATGTAACGCCCCAACCTAAGGTGGCTAGGCACGTCACTGCCGTGGGGTCCTCCTTGGACACCCACAAGGCTACCTAAACTCCAAACCATAATTATTCCCAAATATCATAGAACAGCGGAAGCTTTTGTCCATAATGAAACTCAAACTTAGGTCGTAGGAGTCAATCTAAAACATACAAACCCATACCTACTTACATTCGACAAAGCGTACATGTTTACACACAAAATACATCCATAATAAATTTAACAACATATTCGATATCAACAACATAACTTCAAGCCTCCTTCCTATCCATAACTCCAAAAGACTTCAAGAGCTAGTCGCTTAAGGTACCTTCCTGCCTTTCCGCTTTGAAAACCTGAAAAAGGTGAGGTCATGAGCTCCCCGAGCCCAGCGAATAATCCTTATCTCCCTCGTTGTTACACTTTGCACATTAACAGGTTAGCATATAAGAATATTATCCTGTGTGTACACATACCATTACTTTCTAAAAAGCAACAACATAGGGAAGTGGCAAACGGATCCATATCAAAGAATCACCATTAAGCTCATATAACTCATACATACATATCACATAATTTACACAAACTATCACATTCTTATCAAAGTCACATCACATTTCATAATCAAAGGCACACATAATCACAATCTTCCAATTTCGGAAAGCTTAACACAAATCACAACATAACACAATTTTCTCAATCGATTGAAGTAACTTGTTGTAGGGGAACTCAACTTATAACTCACTCACTGGACTAGCACCTATATATCACAAGGGTCACAAACACATCCTGGTGAACCAGGGACCCATCGTTCTAGAGTGAAGATATTCTCAATTTACAAACTATGTGGTCACATTCACATCCTAGCGGACCGGCATAGCCCACTCAAGGTACCAACTAGAGACTCACATAGATCCAAAACAAACAGGCCGAAGATCACATTCTGGTATCTACCAGGCGACCTGACACAAAGACACTACTACTATGGCCATAGTCCTAGAATGACACATAAGTAATAGCCCAAAGCAAGACACAAATCTCATTCCCCAACTTTTGTTTAATTACGCCATTAACACGAACAAACACAAGTTATTCCATCTCTTGAAACTAAGTAAATCATACTAGTCAATAAGATAAACATCCAACAAGCCACAATATATATCATACATCATAATATTTTCCATACTTACTAATTTCAAGACCTAATACACATTATTTTCACAATTGACAACTCCACTTAGCACACGAACAAGCCCAATTTACACTAATTAAGCATATATATACAAAACTCCATAACTCTTAAAATAAACATCCTAAATTCTTGAAATCTTAAACACACATAGTATATATCATATAGAATTTAAAGTAAAATTTATAGACATGAATTCTAAATACATAATTCTCGAAAAATCACACAATTTCATCAAACTTGAACTGAAAAACAGGGCAGTTTCACTCTAAACATTATAGCTCACAGAATATAACTCCAAAATTCATGAAAATTTACCACAAGGTGTCTAATAAAGTCTCGAACCTATATTAAAAATTTCGTTCAATTTGAATAAGCCAATAATTCACAATAAATCAAACAGTAACCCAGTCGCTGTGCATACGAATTTTTCTACTAATTTTCATCCATAAACTTTGTTCTCCAAACCCTAAAATTCAAGAAACAACCATAATCCAATACATGCAAATTCAGATTCACAACCAAAACATCAAACTTCATCAAATTCATATACTTTAACAATCCAACACATGCAAATTAAGGGTGGGTTTCTAACAACTCCAATTAGGGTTTTCTACTCTTTTAAACCCTAAAAACAACTCAAATTCATGCAATTCAATTCTAAATTTGAGTATAAATCATATTCAAAATCTTTCCCTATCAATTTTATCAAAGAAAAGATAAGAATTACTCACAAAATAGGTAGAACAACACAATTTCGTAGGTCTCTGATTCTGGGCTATAACTCGAGTTAGAGAAATCAAAATGACAATCACACCATTGGATATGAAGAGGAACGTGTCAAGAACAACATACTAAAATTTAAAGTCGATCGGAGGTCGTTTGGTTGTCGATCGGAACCAAAAACCGACTGCCAGCAGCTCTCCTTCTTTCTCTCCCTTTCTCTCTCACTCTAAAATGTGTTGTGTGAATAAACAGACGTGATAACCCCCCTCCCCTATTGTTTTTATTTTCTTTTCTCCTTTTCCCTTCATTCTCTTATTCTTTTCCCTTTTTCTTATTCACTCTTTTTTTTCCAACATCTAATTAGTAACAAGTAAATTAATTAATACTACAAGAACTAACACAAATTAAAAATAAAATAACACATCAAAATATCACACAGAAATAATTTAAACACTTAAAATAAACCACAACATCAAAGTTAGTCGGTTAAAAAAAAAGCGGGGTGTTACAAGTAAAGTGAATAGTAAATGGAGATTTTCACCCTTTAGGTATAGTGATTAAAAAGAAGAGGCGAGTACTACCATTTAAAAGAGATACATATCACTCCTAACCATCCTAACCTTTTTTATTCATTCTATTGTATCAAGGTTACTGACCATTGAAGTATTTTTATACTGAGAGACTTGTATTGATTGAGTTGGGTATCCCACTTGAAATGTTAAGTGTTTGTTGAGTGGGTAATATTGCGTTGAGTTGTAGATAAAAGAGTTGTTTACCTTGATCGAGTTTTGAGAGCTAACCCTGGAGGTACTCAACGAAGCTAAAGAAGTTTGAGGAATATCGTAATTGTACTTCTTAAGTGAATAAGAAGTGGTGTGGTTAAAATCCTAAGTGAAAAGAAGTTTAGGTCGGTGACGTTGCCTTCTTTGGAAGGGTTGTACGTTGTCTCTCTTATTTTCTATCATTTAAAATCTACTTTATTTCATTTGTTATTAAATTGATCTTTGCAAATTCAAGGTTCTCGAGCTAATAAGTGTTTGTAGTGTTCTATGGCAGTTTTTGACCCTTTCTATGAGTGTTTTCAAATTATAAGAAATTTGGGATGAGTTAGTTACAGCAACAAACACAAATGATACTCTAATTGAAATATTGAATCAACACCAGATTTTCTATATTGGGAAATTGAAAAAAAAAAATAATCTCAACTTTGGGGGTATTGGAAAAAAAATAATCTAAACTTACAATTTAGTTATGGACGAGCTGAACTTTAACGTCTATTATTTTTAACATCCACAACATAGTTAAATTCGTCTGAAAAGTGATGTGGTGGTGGCGATATTATACGTGAAACTTTTTGTTTGTCAAAAAAAGGTTAAACATATGCTTCGTGGTTAATATCATCACCACCACATCACTTTTCAGACGAGTTTAACTAGGAGGTGGATGCTAAAAAAAGGACCATGATAATCATCTTGACTCAAGATGGTTCTTAATCATCTTGACTCAAGATGGTTCTTAATCATCTTGAGTTATTCATATTTCACATTTTTGTAACTTTTATTAATATTTTTTTTAATAATTATATATGTATTTATCAATTATAATAATATAATACTTATTAGGTAGGTGAAAAAATATAATAATAACCTCATTTATCAATTATAGTAGAAAATCCACATTTTATACATAGTTTTATATTTATGGAATAAATATAAATAAATAGTTATTTATAAATTGTTTATAAGTTGTAGTAACCCTAAAAATGATGAAACATACCTTTAGAATGATTTAAATACACTTACATTTCATCCTATTAGTGATTTAAAAGAAATGTAAGATGGTTAAAAGGCATCTTCTGTCAAGATGTTTATCATTTTCGTTAAAAATAATAGACATTAAAGTTCAGCTCATCCATAACAAAGTTGTAAGTTCGGATTATTTTTTTCTAATACCCCCAAAGTTAGGATTATTTTTTTCCAATTCTCCTATATTTTAGATACTTTCACAAATTTAAAAATGATGGATAAAAACATATAACTTTATTCAAGTTATATATAATTTAAAGTTATAGAAATAGTATATTAAAATCATAATGAAAAATAGTATATTAAAATCATAATATTGCAATTAACAACATAATGTTATATGAGAAATTATCAATTAAAAGGCAATATTAGAGATTGTAAAAAGTCAAATATCTATCTATATTATAAATTGTATAATGATATTTATGGAATTTACCTCAACCCTTCCCTCCTCCCGTACTGACATCTCATGCAACTGGCTAAATCAACTGTTGATTTCAATTAAAAGAAAATCTGAACCCTTCATTATAACAAAAAAAAAGGAAGAAGAAACTAACCATCTCTTAGTAAGTAGTAACTACTTATACCCTACGCTCCCTCTATCTTCCATTATTCTCTTTCATTACTCCTCTCTCTCCCCCCCCCCCCCTCTCTCCCTCCCAAATCCAACGGTTTTGCCATTTCAATTTGCATACGCAACCATGCTGATCATCTCCAAGCAAAATTCAATTCAAATTTGACACAACTGGGAACAACTAATATGATATATTTGACACAAATAAATATAATATGGAAATGAAACAACTAAGTATAACTATGTCTAGAATGTACTACTTCCTCACTTGTTCTAAAATTATTTTCACTAAATCAAGGAATATAGGGAATGGAACAAAAAAATTACAAGTTATTAAAAATGCCTTTTGAAAATGGTAAAAAGTTCATTTATCAAGGATATAATTACCATTTTAATACTTGAAACTATAAACATTAGGTAATTTGACAAATAAAAAAGGACGGAAAAAATATGTAATTTGACAAATAAAAGGAGGGAGAGATAATATTTTTCTAATTACGAAAAAGTAAAAATCCAAGTGAAAATATGATTCTATGGACAATTGACAATTTTTTTCATGGATCATTACTCAAAGTCATCATCTTACACAAAGCCCCTAAATGTGGGAGAATGATACACTGACTCACTGAGTCAGTGACTCACTCCAGATGGCAATCTGATGTGGTAAGTGGCCTTTCTCTCTCCTCTTCCTTCTGCTCTCATCTATCCTAGGCGTGGCATTGGGAAATAAATATCTGCTCTTCCCCCAAAAACCACTTCCCAAAAATGAAAATCCCAATAACAACAAAACATTTATTTCTCCTCTCCATTTCTCTTTTCGTTATCTTCCTCTTTATCTGATTCATCTTCCCAACCTCTGTGACTCTGCCTCCTTTTCATCTGGCAAACCAAAACAAATCTCATTTCAATATTCAGATTCAACAATCAAAATTCAATTTAATCATCCCCCAAAAGTTTAATCTTCATCGTCGTCATCCCTTTGTCTTCAATTTTTCTTTCTCCTACCCCCTTCATCTTTAATCGAACAACCCATCTAAATTCATCTGGATTCGGAGCTACCCAGATCGCGAAACCCTAGAATTAGTTGGCATTTCATCTGGGTTTAGAATTTAGGTCATTGCTATTTTGATTTCTAGGGTTTTGGTTCGTATCAGAAAGAGGGAAGTGAAGGAGGGTAGGGATGAGTTTCAAGATCTCGACGCGGGTGGTCGTAGGCCGTTTGCTTCGAGAAAAGATTTGATCAATGCGAAGCAGGATTCATCTCAAGCGGTTGCTTCTGGGGAGGGGGGAATCTTGAAGGAAGCGCCATTGAAAGAGGAAAAACGAAGAGAAGTCGAAACGGTGGAGGTCATGATTGTGTGGGCTGCCATGGCTGCCAATGCCGCCTGCATTCCGGGCTTGCCTTAGTTGGATTCCTAAGTTTCTCAGCACTACACTAAAATGGATGTTGAGGCAGTGGGATATTATCTTTTTTTTTTTATTTTGAGGCAGTGGGATGCTAGGCGGTGGGTTGGTATCAAAATAAAAGTTAGATGGCAAAGTTAATTAAAAGTTAGATCTGGATAAGTTGTAAGTTTCCATACAATTTCAAAAGTAAAGTTAATTTAAAATGGATGTTGGACATTTTTTTTTTGAAATTGTTTATTAGTACTTCATTTCATATTATTTGTCACTTAACTAATTGTTATTGTTTCTATTGTCACTCTTCTATTAATAATTTTTGATATAATATTTTTTAACAGTTACAATATTATACTTTCGGGATAATATTTTTAATATAAATCTAATGTTAATAATTTTAAATAACAACTCACTGTATATATTGAAAAATAAAATTGTCAAAATGTCCAAAGTTAGACGGCATAAGTTTCAAATATGACAAATAACATAAAAATGAGGGAGTATTACTTTCTTTGTTTTTTTTTATTTGACTTTTTAGCTAACTTTTCATATTTTATATTGTGTGTCATCTTGTAATTTCAATAACATGTTAATTATTACTTTCTTATTTTACTACTCTCTCCGTTCCATATTAATTATCCAAAATCACAACATTACCTTCGTATGACAATATTTTTTGTTATGAATCTAATGATAATATTTTCGTATATTAGAACATTACATATGTTGATAAATTAATGACGCCAATGGATAATTAATATGAACATGTTAGTAAAATTCTAAGAACTTTAATCATTACTTTCTCAATATATACAATATTCTATTATATAAAAGTATTATCGTTAGATTTGTAATGCAATAACCATATCTTACTATTTCAAAGAAAAAAAATACATAAATATTATTTTTTTTTTAATGATAGTATGGAAGTCAGCAAACAAACTACAAAAGTTGGAAATAAAGGTAGGGAGGGATGAGCGGGACCGAGATAACAATAATTTTTGGGGGTTTCACTCCCGCTTTCGGTTGTGGATGAGAGTAAACTTTCTACCCTCACTCCAGGTCCTACCACGAGCAAGATTATGAGAGCGATAATTTTAGTTTTAGTAGGAAAACAAAATGTCTAATTAAATTTTTGGTACCCACTAATTTTCCTCCTCTCTAAAATTCTAACTAGCAATTCCCTCCACATTTTTAATTTTAATTAGCTCAAGTTTAAGAAAAATTGGTAGAGAGGGAAATGAAATAACTATTGGCGAGTGTTGTTTAAAATTTCGAGAAATTTAAGTTGGAGGGAATATGACAATTTTTAAATTTTAGTTTTAGGAGGGAAGCAAAATATCTAATTAAATTTTTGGTACCCACTAATTTCCCTCCTCTCTAAAATTCTAACTAGCAATTCCCTCCAAATTTTTAATTTTAATTAGCTTGAGTTTAAGAAAAAACTGGTAGAGAGGGAAATGAAATAACTATTGGTGAGTGTTGTTTAAAATTTCCAAAAATTTAAGTTGGAGGGAATATGACAATTTTTAAATTTTAGTTTTAGGAGGGAAACAAAATGTCTAATTAAATTTTTGGTACCCACTAATTTCCCTCATCTCTAAAATTCTAACTAGCAATTCCCTCCAGATTTTTAATTTTAATTAACTCAAGTTTAAGAAAAATTGGTAGAGAGGGAAATGAAATAACTATTGGCGAGTATTGTTTAAAATTTCGAGAAATTTAAGTTGGAAGGAATATGATAATTTTTAAATTTTAGTTTTAGGAGGGAAGCAAAATGTCTAATTAAATTTTTGGTACCCACTAATTTCCCTCCTCTCTAAAATTCTAACTAGCAATTCCCTCCAAATTTTTAATTTTAATTAGCTCAAGTTTAAAAAAAATTGGTAGAGAGGGAAATGAAATAACTATTGGTGAGTGTTGTTTAAAATTTCCAGAAATTTAAGTTGGAGGGAAAATGACAATTTTCAAATTTTAGTTTTAGGAGAGAAACAAAATGTCTAATTAAATTTTTGGTACCCACTAATTTCCCTCCTCTCTAAAATTCTAACTAGCAATTCCCTCCAGATTTTTAATTTTAATTAACTCAAGTTTAAGAAAAATTGGTAGAGAGAGAAATGAAATAACTATTGGTGAGTATTGTTTAAAATTTCGAGAAATTTAAGTTGGAGGGAATATGACAATTTTTAAATTTTATTTTGGTGGGATTTTTCTTATATGGGAAATTAAAGGAAGGATGGAGAGACTTTTCAATTTTTTTAGTGATATAATTTTAGTGGAAATTTAGAGGGAAATAGAGTACTCAAAGCTACACTTCCTCTGCTTTTTGTGAAAAAAATAAAATAAAAAGTATCTTGTAATTTCAATAACATATTTTATAATGTTTGTTATCTTGTAATTTCAATAACATGTTACTTATTACCTTCTTATTTTACTTCTCCCTCTATTTCATATTAATTGTCCAAAATGTGCATTTTACTTAGAATTTTTAATAACATATTTTATAAAAAAAAATCACAACATTTTATTCGTATGACTATTTTTTGTTATGAATCTAATGATAGTATTTTCGTATATTAGAACATTGTATATATTGATAAATTAATAATGCCAATGAACAATGAAATTAGCATTAATTTTGTAAAGATTTTAATTTTTTTGCTTATCAACCCATCATCTAAGACCGTCACCGAATTAGCCACCGTCGGAATCCATTCAGGTGTATTATTGTCGAACACTCTAGTTTAATATATTATTGTCCAATTGTTTCAAAAAAAAAAATATTATTGTCCAAGAAAAAAAATCTAGTACATTATTGTCCAACGCCCTCAAAGTATAGTGTGGACATGTGGTATAGTTTATACGCACAACTACTTAACCAACCCCCCAAAAAAACATGACCAATATAATATTGTAATTGTTAATAAAATATTATATAAAAAATTATCAATTAAAGAGTGATATTGGGAATCGTAACAGTTAGACATGGCAATTTCCGACCCAACCCGAGCCCGCCCGAAATTTATGGGTTTTGAACACGATTTTTTTTAACTAACCCCGAAATACACCGAACTCGGAAATTAGTGGGTCAAACCCGACCCGCCCGTTTGACCCAAAAAATTTACTTTTTAAGTTTAACTTTATTAAAAATTTGCGAGTTTTCATTTGAATTTTTAACTATTAAACTATAAGCGCAACTCATTTATTTGTTATTTCTCTAATTTAAGTTAAAATAATTACAATATCTATCGTTACTATGGCTGTGTTCGGCAGTAGCGTTTGGGGTAGCGTTTAACGTGTTGACCAAGTCAAAACTCTAATTGCATAAATATTAGCGTTCGATAAATTAACGTTTTGAGGAGCGTTTAGCGTTTTAAGGAACGTTTCGTGAAATGCTAATAAAGTTAATGTTTAGCGTTTAGAGCAACGTTTCGTGAAAATACCATTTTTAAATTTTATCTTTGGAAATTATTGATACCCTTTTATGTCAATTCACATTAATCTGTTAATTCAACTGCTAAATTTACCGAACATAATTCTCATTTAAACAGTCATCCGCTATACGCTACTTAAACCGCTATCCGCTACATGAACTGCTATCCGCTATCTAAAACGCTAATTTTGCTGAAGAGGGTTGATCCGAAAAATTGTATTTGGAGACCATTTTTTTAAAAGAAAAAATGAAAAAATGGCGCAACTATAACCCGTTGGGTTGATCCGAAACATATCGTCCGTATTTACCCGTACCCGAATTACACCCGACCCGTATTTATCCGAACCCGATATACGCCGACTCGACACGAAACCAGCTATTCGCGTGATTAATTAAGTGACAAATAATACAAAACGGAGGGAGTATTGTTATTTTACAATCCGAACCCGACATATTTATGTTTTTATATTCCCAATAATTTATTTACTTATTTTACCTTAATTTAATGATTATTACTCCCTTCGTAAAAAAAAAAAAGTTCATTATGTACTAACAAGGTCAAACTTTGTAAAGGTTGATTGTTAGTTTATCAAATAAAATGTTGAGTTACTATATAAAACTATCATAACATAATTTGCAATGAAAAACAATTTACCTAAATATAATATTACAAGCCTTGGTAAGATATAAAAAAATAATGCTCAAAATATTATTAAATACTCCCTCTGTTTGTAATTATATGACGTTTTCCTCATTTGGGGGAAAACCAAGACAACTAAAAAGCATGCCCTACTTTTATTCTCTCTCCCCTACCGTTATTCTCAGCAATACATGCTTGCCCCCACTTGTTGCAATACAGTTTGACATGGTAAGTAATTATTGTGGAAAAACATCTACTCCAAATAAAAAGTAAGGGTAAAAGGAAAAGAAAGGTAAAAGGAAAGGTATAAGTAATTATTATGTTTAATTGGGATTGTAAAATGACAGATAATTAGAAACGATAAAAGTTAGTTAAAATGACAGATAATTAGAAACAGAGGGAGTATAATATTACAAAACTCCTTTTTTTTAGATGAAAGAAAAAATTATTAGCAATAAATGTGAAAGGATGCTTTTCACAATTAGACCTTGGCAATCACACAAAGAGAGAGTAGTATTTATTATTTTAGTAATAATAATTAAATTTTTTCTTTATGCCATGCCATGTCATATTGCACATTAGGTGAGTTTTTGACACACTAAACGTGTGGGTTTAAGACAATTATGTTGGAAAACGAACGTGACATGCACTAATTACCACAATTTTCTCACACGGGGACGGATATTTAGGGTTAGGGTTCTTCAGTCTCTCTCCTCCCTATATATACTCTTTACTCCGCTGTCGTCTCCTCTGCTCCTTGTCCATCTACTCTCTATTCTACCGCTGCAGCTGCAATACTCTCAAATCGTACAAAAAAATGGAGCAGACTTTCATCATGATCAAGCCTGATGGTGTCCAGAGAGGACTGGTTAGTTCAATTTCTTGATTTATGTCTCATATTTCGCTTGATTTGATCTCAATTTTACTGGGTAATGTAGATTTGAACTGGGTTTTGGAGATCGAAGTTGTTTTCTGCGTATTTTAGGGTTTAGATTAGGTGTTTGATTTTGTGTGGGTTGATGAAGTTTTTGAGTAGATTGGTTTGTGTTTGCGTCTAGGTCGGTGAGATCATCAGCAGATTTGAGAAGAAGGGTTTCTCTTTGAAAGGTAATATTTTGCTATTAAATTATTCCTTCAAGTGAGCTAGAGATTTTTTGTTTAATCTTCTATGAGTTGGGTTTTAGTATGTAAAGCAAAAGTGTAGTTTTTCACCAGCAATTAATGTAAATCTGATTACTTATTCTGATTTGATTGAAGTTTAGATCCATAATGTTGAAAGTTGGATAGTGACAGACTAAACTGTACAGTTGAATCTGAAGGATGAATAACAATTAGGCATGGCAAACATGTTATAGGTTAATTTAAGTTTTGGTCCACTTTTGTAATGAAGCTTTTCGGGTGTTGGTTTGGGCTTCAGGTAGTAAGATAGTTTCAATGTTTCATGTTCTTATTTACCGACAATATAAAACCCGACCCAAATTTACCCAAGGTCACTCATTTTGACCAAAAGTTATGTAAAGTCTTTAAATTTACCCAACCTCACTCACTACCATCAACATTGAGATGAAGAAGTAACACTAATACAATGTGACATGGAATTATAGTGCCATCAACAATAAAATGAAGTCTTATCTGGGATGTTTGTTTGGAATGTAGCCTTGAAGCTGGTGAAAGTGGACCATGCTTTTGCCGAGAAGCACTATGCTGACTTGTCCGCAAAGCCGTTCTTCAATGGATTGGTGGAGTACATTGTCTCTGGACCCGTGGTTGCCATGGTCTGGGAGGGCAAGGGTGTTGTTGCCACCGGTAGGAAGCTCATTGGAGCCACCAACCCTCTGGCTTCTGAGCCCGGCACCATCCGTGGTGACTATGCCATTGACATTGGCAGGTAATTTCGCGTGAATCATATTTCATCTTTTGCGTTCGTCTTTGGAAAACAATTGTGCTTACATTTTAATTGTTTTGGGGTCGCAGGAATGTCATCCATGGAAGTGATGCAGTTGAAAGTGCGAACAAGGAAATCGCACTGTGGTTCCCCGAGGGTGTTGTCAACTGGCAGAGCAGCCTTCACTCCTGGATCTACGAGTAAACCCTACCGGGTGCACTGAGTCGCCCAATATTGGGCATGTTTAATCATATGTAGCACTGTAGCACTTAAAACTACAGTTTGTTTTGCCTAGTAAAACCCTTGAGGCTTATATCTAGACTTTGATTTTTGTTGTTTGCCTGTTTCAATGGAGAGTTTGATTAATCATTACGGATATGGTGCATGCTCTTTCGCCTTTTTTTTCCCTCTGTCATTGGGAAGGGTAAAAATGCATAGGCTGAATAATCCAATTTTCAAGGGTCCATAGACTTTTTTTTTTATGCGGTTGGCTGGTTGAGGTTTCACACCGCATCATAATTTTTCAATTTCACCACAATTCATAACAATTGACCATTTTAATTTTAGTTTCCCTTTTTATTAGAAGTTATACTTTATAATAATATATACCAAACCAATCTACTTACAATTATTTACACAACATTCCACAATTTATCCTAACCTTCTACATTTCACAACTTTTCTCAATCCACCATAATTTTCAAATTTTCACTGCATAGCACTGCAACCAATCGTATAAAAGAACGGGGCCTAGAGTTCGAGTCTTAGATCACTGTTATTTATGTATTTCATGACCATTTGTCTTTCATGAATTCTATTGAGGCCCCGTTCTTTTATATGACTGGTTGATTGCGGTTTCACATCTAATCACAACTTCTATATTCCACCACAATCCACCACAGGTCATCACAATCTACCCACCCACTTACAATTATTTTCACCACAACCTTCCACATTACCACAACTTTCCCCAACCCACCACAATTTTCAAATTTCCACTACACCGCACCGCACCGCAACCAACTGTATAAAAGAAGAGGGCCTCAGTTGGTTTGGCTAGGCACTAGCTTCTAACTCTTAATTGGATGGTAGAGATTTTTTCACATGAAACTCTTTTCCAAGTAGAGAATACATTGAGCTTGCTCGATTGGGCTCCTACAACAATAGCAAACAAATCCCATAATGTTCCCGCTATAACGAGGTCTGAGGAGATTCAGATGTAGACAACGTTCCCCCATGCATTGAATATATGGAGATACTGATTCCGACAAATCCAAAGAAGCTTTTCAAAAACAAATCGAAAGAAACCAATTTGAAAAACTAGCTAGAAAGCCAAGAGGAAAGGGATTAAGTTATAAAGACAAATTCATGCATGTCCGGTTCCATGAATGATGAGTAAGTCGTGTGCCTTCGACAATACCTGAAAAGCATAACCCTGGGAAGCACAAGAAACACACTTTACACAATAAAAGCAACATAACGTGTCCTACCACTATGAGCTCACCCCTTTACCCTATCAAGTGTCAAGTCCTCCACTAAGCTACATGTTTCATATCACCTCTAATCACCTCCTTCATCCACTTCTTAGCCCTGTTAAGCCCACATTTTAATAGTGACAATACAATCATTTTACATTTTCGAATGGAAGCATCCACCTCCCTCATTAAAAACATTTTATTGTTAGAAGGGCAAAATCTCAAACAGACGAGACACAAAAAAAAAAAAAAACAACTATAAGTAAACAAGGTAAAGGACAACTAGCAATAGTGAAGCTAGTTAGGAGGCATCACAAATTTATTTTCCTACTTCAAAATTTTTCTACTTCACTCACCTTTGTTAGGTAATTTCATGAAGTCCAAACAGTTTTAAAGTTAAACACTCTGCAGGCCTTTTGATGAATGTAATCAGAGGTCAAATCGGACGACCTGGAACGACGTAAACGATCAATTCTTCTCTTGGTGACCTCAAACATATCTTTGACCAAAGATTCACTCCTACGAGCATCTGCACCATCTTCAAAATTGTTTTGATGTCTCTCCTCATAAACAAGGGCTAAGTGACTCTGTCCTCTTTCCAACTCAATAGTAGGTGACTCATAAACAGTTGAGAAATTAGTAGCAAAAGATGAAGACAATCACTTTCTAGTTTTGAACATATGTTATATGTGATTTGTAGTCGATTAGTTATATCCTTAATGGTGCGTTAGATAGTTTCCTATGAAATATTTACCCGGGAAAAAGTTTCCCTAGCCTCTCATTGAAAAACAGTTTACTGAACTTGTGAGGGAAATAATAAATCTCATATTAAATCGTTCTCATATATTAGAGAGAATCAAACATAGAAAAATTTTCAACTAAACGTCCCCTAAATTTACTTGTCTAGCATATACAATGGTGACGGTTAAGATGACCTAATGTGACTATGACCTGTGAGTTTTTAATATATAACTTTAAGCTGATTATGGAACAAGATTTAAAATAAAAGAGCCTGTATTTGAATACTAGAAATTTGCAAGGCAAACAAACTATACATTCATACCGTAAAAACGTGAAGCTGAAACAAAACACTATGAAAGCCAAATCACAGACAGGAACTTATGAAGTATCTACATAGCCTTCTTTACCCAGAAATCACTAAAGAGAGAAAAAAAAAAAAAAAAACTACGGCTGCCACTAAGACCAAAAACAAGAGACCTAACATCCCCCGATGAGGATGAGCAATTTCATGTGAATGATGACCCGTTCAAATCCCATTTGAAACATCTTCTCCAGATCACTAGCAAGTGACACTATCGTTATAAGGGTGCCGTGTGATGGAGCTTCCCAACTTGCGCAGGTTACTTGCACAATTCACTATGGGATTCTAATCTTTTATCCTGTTCTCCTAACACTAACAAAGACAACTCTCCTAAGAACACAAAGTAAAGGAAGCAAACCGGGATTTCATCTATCAAACTCAAGCAAATGCGTAAATTGGTGCATCTATGTTTTAGACCCACCATTATCTGGTTAGATTATCAAACAAGGCTTGTGGAAGAACGAGATGGACACTTGTGTGTATCTTGGATGGGCTATCTTGTAAGAAGGCTATATGATGGCAGGTCTTCAAGCCGTATCACGTCTTCAAGCAGTAGCTCGCTTTCAAGCTGACGACGAGTAGCTTTCATCACAGTCTAATTGGCAAACAAAGGCAAATATGTTAGACCACATCAAATATATCCAGTACAGCCTCTTTTGTAGAGGCCACAGAATCAGGCTAAGCATGACAGTGTAACAGCACCTAGGGAAATAGGAAACTCATATAAAAGCACACAGATGTATGATACAAACCGTCAAAACTTTATGCAGTTGAGTAATAACCAGTTTCAGAAGTTCAGTGCAAAAACAAGAATTGCAGGGTGTGATGTAATGCTGTAGAATTTATCTGAAAATGAATTCAGTACAGCCCACAACCAAAAATCACATTCTAACAAATCCTTTTCCACCCCTAGCTTTTTCCCAGCATATGTATGCTATGAGGAGAGGGAGAAAAATAAGTGTATTTGCATCTCTCAGTACAAGCTTCTTGGTGAATGAGAAATGAGAACACTTACATTGAAATCCATGTATGAAGCATGCATTTCAAGCCACAGATGGTCAAGCAGCTTGAACGTGATGCAGTACAGCAGATCAAATGCTGATTCATTCTCTGCAATGCAAAAGGCAACCTCTTCTAAGGAAATGTCGATCATACAGATAACAACGAAAACTATAGGATGATTAAGTAATAGTATACGTGAAAGAAATTACCAGCGAGAAACTTTAAAAAAGCTGCTCCGATCAGTGTCCGTGGCTTGACTGGAAGTTCATACCAAAAATTAGTTAACAATGCATCAAGAGTCAGTTTACAAATCATTGTCTTTACAACTAAAGAAAAATGTTATACATGGTGGCAAGCTTAGTGTGAATAAGGAGCACAGCCCTACAGTTATAGAGCATGCCTTGTTTCAGGAAATTACAAACCAACAAGCATGAACTTTGAATCACCACTTTGGCAACATGCAATCATCAAAAAATGTAAAACGCTGCAAACAAATGTCATGTAATGTAACCAAGCAAAGTATTGACATTTTACAAATTCATATTCAGAATCCCTTGGCGCTTTTGTGTGCCTCAAGCCTTTTTATGCTAAGCATGTAACCAAGTAAAGCATTGCATTTTACAAATTCATAGTCAGAGATCTGTCCAACGAATTGTAATAGCAAAACTACAATGTATCACAAGAGGAAATGCTCAACAGATTTCTGATTCAATATCATATTATGGGTGATGTAAATCATAGTCCATAACTCTAATGAAATCCAATGTTGATAAGAAAGTAACCCAAAATGGGGAACATTTGACTCATTTTTGCCAAATCAAGCACAATAGCATTGCCAAGTTCCACAAGAGAGTAGAATTTCTGTTTATCAAATACGAGAGACAGAGAGCTGTGGCCTGTAGAGTACACTGTATATTTGAGTGTCCACCACAGATAGAACATGAAATCGACATACCTGCTTCTAGATCTAGCATCTGGATAAGCATGAACGTGATATTCACCCCTGCTACCGCAAATGGGTATTCCCATAAGGCTCGGTCACCTTCCTGCTTCCGCAAAAGATCCTGGAAGGATTTCTGGATCAAAATTCAACTTTGCATGTTAGTCAACAAATGAAATACAATTTTAAAGGATGAACAAGAAAAGGCAGTGTGCACGAAAATTCTCAACCGGGTTGGATACATGAGTGACACATTACTATTTTGTGTTGTTTTCGTGGCCGGGCATCAATAATTATAGTCTGATATACAGATTAAACTAAACCTATGTAATACACTCCGTTTTAAGAATAAAATCATAGTAAGAGAATGTACCGGGAAATTTCTAGCAAAAAACAACAAATTCTCCAGTGATATAAAGCCACCACCCCTGTATAGGACAGACCAATATTACTAACAGGAAACATTTAAAACAAAAGAATACAAAGCAAAAAAACACTAGATCACCTAAAGTCTGTGGATGGATCTTTTCCCTGCCACCCCATTTCTTTCCACTGTTCAGAGATCAAATCATGAAGTTTTTCTCCAGGGAAGGCAGCATTCCACAAAGCCCTCAAAGCTTCCTTCAAAATTTCAGCAGTAAAGAATTACATCAGGAACAGCTAAAAAGTTTTGCTATCTGGGTACATGGCTACATGCACAATTTGGAAGGCCTAAGATAAGAAAAAACATTACTTAATTAAACCCCCCTCCAGAACTCCATACCAAATTCAAAGTCTAAAAATTTACGTGGGGTGGAGGAGGAGATACCTGATGTTCAGGATTTGAACTATCAAAAGCAACATAAATGCGGCTCTGAAGTCTCACAAGGCAGTCTTCCTGAAAGTACAGAAACCTAACAAAATAAGAATCACGTGGAACAGTCCAATAGATTCTTAAAGGAACAGAATAGAAGGAATAAAATTAAGAAATGAAGATCACAGCAAAACAGCAGCAGTTATAAAACATAACAAATTGCCTACTTAACACCACAAAGGAACCACCCTTGTTTTATTCAAAAGTTGGGAGCATAATGTGATACAGTGAACCAGATTACATTCTATCCTGGATGTAAATATCATTACTAATAAATAAGGCTCCTTGGATATTGTCATGAACATCACCAGAGCACAGAACGCCATTCCGCACAATCCAGGGTGTCCAGAAACCAGACAATTCCATTCAGAAAAATAAGTACAAGATAACTTTCATTCATGACCATCGAAGAAACTGATCATTAATTGAAACGCCGGGGTATCAACAGAATGCGACAGAATTCTGGTCATTTGTCCACAACTCAAATCTCAAACAAATTACCTGCATGGGTGTCAAATCAAATGATGGGCGAGCATCGCTGTCTCTTCTTTGAGCACAAACACAAGAAAAACCTCTACCAATCCACGCTGCTGATCCTGCTACAACTTCAGCTGCAGCAAGCACAACAATTCAGCTGACGCTAGTTAATACAGATAAATATACACACAGAAGCAAGATATGAAACAACCTTAAGATGGTAGGTTTAATTTCACACAAAATGAAAATGAACTGCTTAAGAAAGGTCAAAAACCGGCAAACTTAATCTAACTCACAGACAATTACAATCATCATACACCAAAATCCAAATTCATACACTCCCGTGTAGACCTTGGGTCGGGGGTGCTCAAGTGCAGGAGCCTTACCCCTGGCATTGCAGAGAGGCTAGTTCTATTTGGCCCTAGATAATCTTTATGAATGCAGATTCAGTAAACCCTAATGCATAAATGCAATGAGATGAAACGAAATTTAATCGAAAAACCAACAATATAATCAACCCGTACAAGCACACAAATTTGGAAGGCAGCAAGCAGTAACGTCGAGCTTCATGATACACCAAAATACGGAAAACGGGAATCACCATTTCTATAATACGCAATGGAGGGATGCAGTTGATCCATATTCTCCTTAAAATTCCAGAAATCAAGGGCAACAAAGCAATCGTTCGCTCACCCTCACAGAAGACTAACTTGAGAAATCACAACAAAACTGTCAACAAACCGTTAAGATAGGTAGTCTACCACAAACCAAAACGAAATTCTTTATTCTTTATAATTATTGAATTAGTAATAAAATGACATACGTGAATCCCAACAACATTCTCATACACAGTAATCTGTCGTTTTCCAGCTAACACACAGCACAGCTTTTCGCCATTGGATTATTATAAACCAATACCAAACAAATATACACCAGCTGAGCAAATGAAAGTACAAGTTGAATCAGTCATAAACAGCTTCTTTTCCAGATATTTATACCAACTTGCTCCATTTGCAAAACACAACTAATCAACCAATCAATCAATCACTCAATCAAAGTAGAGAGAGAAAGAGAAAGCATACCGGAGTTCGAATGACAAGTGCTACTATGAGACATCCTCCGCACAGCAACAAATGAACCACCACGATAATCCATTTTTACGAAATGGATTTACAATCGAGCGAGCATAAACGTCTCAACTCATGCAAGATTCTCACAAAATGAAACAATCAATGCGCAATTGACAACCGAACCAAATGAAAATCAGGAAGAAAAAAACGAAGCAATGAAAGTGATGAAGGAGTAGTAGCAGTGTCCAAGAAATGGGATCTCGACTTGAAAATGAATGAATCAATGAATCACACGAAGAACAAGAACAAGATTACAAGAAGATACTAGTAGTAGTATAATGAAAGAATAATTGGAGTGAGAATGAAGATGAGAGAGAAGGTGGCTAGGGTTTCGAGATCCGCAAGATTGTAATTGTCGCCATTGCCGCTGCACTCAACAAACAAACAAACACACAGATTCTCTCTCTTCACTCTTTCTCTCTCTAAACTCCCGGAGGCGTCAGCTTTTGTTTGGACAGTGCTCGCTTCTTCCCGGCTTCCTCCGAGCCTATTATACATATGCCCCTTTCATCAGTTTCTTTCTCTTTATCATTTAAAAAAGAAAATACTATTTGTCTGCTCCATATTAATTGTCATATTTAAAAATTGTATAGTCAAATATTACAAATTTTGATTAAAAATTTCTCAAATATATACATTTTGTTATATTATATTGATACCATTAAATTCGTAACAAAAAATACTATCATAAAAGTATAATATATTGCAAATGTTCATATAATACTACCTCCGTCCCAATTATTGTTTTACAAAACCAATATACCTTGGAATTGGGGTGAAAAGTTTGAACTTTACCCAAATTGCCCCTATATTTATTGATGTAATAATTGTTGAATTGGAAAAAATGATAAATAAAGTTATTAATTACGGGCAAAAATGGAATTACAATCGTTAGAATTGTAAAAGTGACAAACAAATTGGGATAGAGGAATTAGTTATTTTGACAAATATTTTGGGACGGAGGTAGTAATATAGTATAAAACATTATCAATCAAAATGACATTGGAGACAGTAACAGTCAAATATATGACAATTAATATGGAACGGATGTAGTAGTATTTTTTGGTGAAAAATATAAATAAAATTTATCTTAAGTCAAGTTTAGTAGTTTTTTAAAAAATTTTATTTGAAAGCTAAACTAATAGCTACCATTCTTTTACTTGCTAATCTTCCATATTATTAATTGAGCAAAAAAAAAATGATAACTACTATAGATGGTCTAATAACATATTTGTGATTTCTATGAAAATTTACAAATAATAAAGTGTTGTTCTTTGAAATAAATTATTTAAAAGAGAATCAAAGATAAAGCATTTACTACTATGATAGTATGCATTCAACCATTTCCTTCTATATATGTATGAGAATGGATGAAGAGACCGACATACACAAAATAAGGATTTAATACATATTGATTTGTTAGGAATTAAAGGGTGTTAAACTGTTAATCGAGTTATGTTTATGGACTTAATAAAATTTGGACTTTTTTATTAGTCAATTAAGTTTGTCAAGCTTCACCTATGTTTCAAATTTGGCGAAAGTAATACAATCTATTATGCGCAACTGCGCAAGAATTAGTTCGCCAAAATCTATCGTCAATTTGTAAAATTTGTTGTGACTATTTCTTGGTTTTTTTTAAAATAGCAAACAGTACATGATGAATTATTATATCTAATAAATAATTTTACATAAAACTTTTGTAAAATAAATATGATATTGTATTCTTTTAATAGTATTTTTTATTATAAATTTAATGACATCAATTATATACAATGAATTGTTATATAAATATATGAACAATCTCAGCGAAAAATACAAACAACAGAGGTAGTAATTGATATTTTACTGCTAAAATATTTATGAATTTTGACCCTAGTAATAATTTTTTATAAAAAAAAAAAGTCAATAGAAAGGAGACATAATGGTACATTAGGAAGACCAATAGAATGAGTAATTAAAGATATAGGGATAGTAGGGGGCAAGGGTAATGGGAAAGCAAAGTAGGTGATGGGCATGTTTGTCCTTCCCCTTTTTAATGTAAAGTCCAAGCTAATGGGTTACGTTATTGCTTTAGGTAGCCTTTAACTAGTTTTGCAAATTCATCACATGACATGATCACATGGATCACCACACCATTGCTCTCAATAGGTGTTTGCCCATTGTATTTAATCAGTGCTCGAATTAGGCCATTGTTGCGTTCTTCATTTTTTTTGTTTTGGAAAAGTAAGGATATATATTTCTGTAATTTGTTTTTTTTAGATTTTATGCTAGTGCATACTCCCTCGTTTCCATATTATTTAGTATACATTAATTGTATATCACAATCTTTATTATCTATCTTTGATTAACAATTTTTCGTATAGTATGTTATTAAAACATTACAATATTATAATCTTATAATAGTTTTTTTGTAACGAATTTAATGATAATACTTTTGTATATAAAACATTATATATGTTGAGATACAAACGATCAAAATTTTCAAAACTTGACTAAAGCGTATATCTACAGATAATATGGAAAAGAGAGAGTAAGAAGTAGAAACCTACAGTACGTATTTGATCTAACTGATTGGAAGATTCTATCATAGTTAAAAGATTTCAAGTATTATAGTTAAAATGTGTAATTACTCTTTGTTTTATCTTTAATAAATCAAAATGAATACATATTAATCAAAGTGATTGTTACAACTTAAAATAAGTAATCCTGTCAATTGTGATATAGAAATCTTTTTTACAAAATTTAATATTTTTAAGGAGATTTTAACATAACTTTATTTTTTCACCTATCACAGACTTCACAGTTAAAAAGCATAACTCTCTTTAACCTTAGAAAATGAAATCAATATATATTGATTAAAGTAACTCGTACAAACAATTAATCGCATTTATTGAGATACAAACTTTTTAATAGATGAGATTTATTTTAAACAAAATTACTGGCCTGAAATTTCCAACTATAATAGCCGAAAAGAATCAATTATATTAGAATTTTTTTATAACTTAAATTTACAAATTAGGACACATTCTTTTTGTTGGTATGTAGTAGTAGATAGGTAAGGTTAGATAGTATAAGTAGGATTGTGTAGGTAAGATAGAAATAATAGATATAAAAAATAGGTAAAATGTGTAAATAGGTTGAGGTACTTTAAATAGTGTTCATAAAAAAAAAACAAGTAAAATAAGTAATATATAAATATATTCTACTTACCTTATAAAAGAAGAGACCCTTAGAATATATGAGAGACATTCGTTATTATATTTTAGTCAAACTTTTAAAAAGGTGGTATTATTTCTTTTTGGGAAAGGCTAGAAAGAATAACAGAAAAGAAATTACCTCATTAACGAAGGGATTAGAGCATTGTGGCATTGTCGCTGTTGCAAGGCCGTATGCTTCCGTAATGTCATATTTTTGAAACAAAAAAGCATGGAAAATAAATTAACAGTAGAAGACTCGTCAATATTAAACTCGAGAACTTGCATATTACAACATACTCCTTTTGACTTTCTTCCTAGCAAAGAGAGAATATCCCGCGTCTAACATTGATTTAACCTTCCTTTTGAGTGTTGTACCTTCTACAATCGGAAGTCGGTAAAATCCTTCCCCAAGCTACTACGGTGGTATTATGGTTACTGAAATCTACATTTGTTAAATGATAACATTATAGGTTGCACCAATATACATTCCTTGTAATTTTATATTTTACTGTTATCATTTTCACATGCATTTATGAAACATTTTAAAAAGTTACTCCTTCCGTTCCATATTATTCCAGTAATTGTCATTTTTGGAAATTGTGCAGTTAAATATTAAAAATTTTGACCATAAATTTCTCAATATATACAATTAGATTAGTAACGAAAAATACTATCATAAAAGTATAATACTCATTGTTAGTGTAATATTATAATAAAAAAGTGACATTAAAGATTATAATAGTAAAATATATGACAATTAATATGAAATAGAGGGAGTATATCACTTTGTTATGATACTACTAAAAAGTATTCCCTCCATTCCTCAATAATTGTCACTTTGGAGTTTAGGGAATATTTTAAGAAAATAGTATTGAGAATGATAATTGCATTGAAAATTATAAAAGTAAGAGTTAAGTTTCTATTTTAGTTATATAATTGTATTGGAAATTGTAAAAGTAAGATGTAAACTTGCAAAAATGTCATTAATATTACATTGGAATTGTAAAGTGACAGATATTGTGGAAAATAGAAAATTGATGAAAGTGACAGATATTGAGGAATGGAGGGAGTATTTCTACAGTAGCGGTTGGACTACCAATATAGTGTTACCCCGAATAAGCTAGCCAATCGTTTTACAAGTAATCATCTACGAACCATTTGCTTTTTTTGCTTAGGAGTAAGAGAACTCAATCAAGGGATGGTAGATAGGTGACTTGAATCCAGCCCTATTTGAATTCTAAGGTGATGGTGGGCGTCATAACTATGAAGGGATAATAGTAGGAAAGTAATCCGAGGATTAATAAATACACCCTCCGTTTTTTTATCTGTCACCCTGAAAAGTTATAGTAGTATTAAAAAATTTTGATCGTTAATATTTTAATTTGTATAATGATTCATCATATAAAGATGATGTTGTGAGATTCGTAATGAAAAATACTATCAAAAAAGTATAATATTATATTTTTTAATAAAAATTTTGTATTAATAATTATTGATTAAAGATTGACAATGAAAACCATAAATGACAGATACTCCCTCCGTCCCATATTAATTGACATATTTCAAAATTTTAGGGCTGTCAAAAAACTGTCCGACCCCAAACCTGGTTCAGTCCGACCCGGAAAAAAGCGGGTATGGTCATAGAATTTTCGTCCAAATTTTTATATTAACCGATTTGACAGAAAATTCGAACACAATATTTTCCAATTTTCTATTGTCCGAACCCTGTTTAGACCCGAATTCATGTTTGTCCGATTTGTCCGACCCGGAAAATGTTCAAAAAAACTGGGTATCGGACATCAAGTTTTCGTCCGATGCCCGATTCGTCCGAACCCGAATTTTTGGCAGTCCTAAAAATTTCTCACATACCAAGGTTTAACTAAAAAAACTACCCACATAATTGAATAGTACTATTTTCCAAGTTGTTTTTTCTGATATCAAGTTGTAGGTACTGAGAGAATGTGAGTAGGAGTAGTTTTTATTGATTGAAAAAGTAAAAAGTTAACATAATTATTAAATTTAAATAATTAAACTAGGTATTGGGAATTGAAAAGTGATAATTATTTTGGAACAAAAAAAGTTAGTTTTAATGTCAATTAATATGGAATGGAGTGAGTAAAAAAGAACGAAGGGAGTATAAATGTTTTACAATAGAGCGTAAAGTAATTTATATTTATCTCATGTTAAATTTATTGTAATAATTTTAACATACTACATTTGAAAAATGACTCTTACTACTTGATAATAAGAGAAATTTATATTTTATTCACTGTCATTTGTTGTAATAATTTTTATATACCATACTTTTAGGAAATGATTTTCACCTATTTCACCAAAGCTATAAGTTTTAGATTGCCCTCCATTGTGTTATAATAAATTTTAACAAGATTTTCGGGTGAAGACATGGTTTTGTTATTGGAGAAGACGTGGTTTTGTTATTGGAATTCTAATTGAATAACGGTTTTACCCCTAACTTTTTCAAAAAAAAAAAAACAAGCCTATTGGAAACCCTAAACCCAAAATTCATAACTTTCATCAACTTTTTAGGACATCTTACACCAAATCGACCCTTGAAACTATTAAAATTTAGAAAATTCGAACTTCCTCAACATACCTTCACTTTGCTTTCGTACTCCCAAGTTGGCGTTGCAGTTCAACAAACACACCAAGAGATTGTCGCCAATTGGAGGTTATTCACTTCCCCAAACATGCACAAATTCACCAACAATAGCAACATTCATGAGTACAAGTTCTTGGTTAGCGTTTATGATTGGAGTTAAGTTACAATTTTGTTATGAATGAACTTAACTAAATTTTTCTAATTTGTTATGGCCTCTATTGAGTTCTTGTTTTATTTTGTTATCAACATTTATCGGGTTGTTCTTCTATTAACAAAATATTGTCTACAATTTCTCCAAATCTCAAATAGTTTTCAAAAATAAGCCAAAAATTTAATTTAACTGTGAGCTAATGGGTTTTTTTACAGTCTAATAACTTGAAGGGGTTAACATGTTATCGGCACCAACTAAGCCATTGGCTCTTAGTCAAATCGATTGAACCGAGCGGGTTTGACCTACAACATAGTCACCCACTCATGCAAAGTAGATACCACTAGAAATTATATTGAAGGTCAAGGACCGCCATCCTTTATGATCTCAGCCCAAACGACATAAACAAAAAAATGTGCAGTATATTGAAAACTCAAAGCTCAAACAAACATGAAATGCAACATGTAATTAGGGATGGCAACGAGGTAGATCGGGGATGGAGGAGTATACCCCCGTCCCCGCTCCCAAAACTCATCCCCATCCCCACTTCGGGGAATGATTCTTGCCCCATCCCCATTCTTGCGGATTCTCCATCTCCAACGGGGATTTTTTAAAACTATCCTAAATTTAACTAAATTTTAATCAGACCTGGTTTTTAACATGTTCCAAATACAACGTATTTAACTTACTCAAGTAATAATACATCAAAGTCAAACAATAATACATCAACAAGTGAGAATAAATTGGAAAATTACTACTTTGTCATTCCCATTAATATATATTAAATTTGAATAAAGATTATTTGGTAATTTTAACATTTTCGAGGATGGGGATTCGGGGATGGACTGGGAATTCACCCCGGCGGGGAAAATGAGGACGGGGATGGGGAAAATTTTGTCCCCATCCCCGAGCGGATTTTGGAAAATCGTCCCCGTCCCCGCCTCCATCCCCAATCTCCGCCCCATTGCCATCCCTACATGTAATTTATGGGACTACGATGATTCATAATCTCGAGACCATGATCTAAGCATTGGAGATACACCTACCACCGCCACTCCATTGGTGGTCCAAGGGCTCACAACAATGTGTCGAAGGGGGTGTTTGGCTTATCCAATTTGTTTAACAGAGTTAGTTTTTTGACCAATAAAAAGCTATTTTAAATGTTTGATAAGTAGTTTTTTATATTAACTTTTTGGACCTAATAAACTAGTTTTTAAAAAACTACTTGATGAATATTTTGTGGTAGCTTTTCACAAAAAATTGCTTTACCAAACACTTTTCCTATAATCAGTTACCCAAACCGCTAAAATCAAATAACTAATCCAAACTATCAGCTACCAGCAAGTTGTCAAACAGAGCTCAAGTGTCCAACCGAGCCACTGAATGACCATCTCCAAACTCACCAATCACCACCCCATAACCAGACACCTTGTCCTTTTCTTTTCATTATACTTTTGGAGGGGGACCTAAGATTACGATTGCATGAAAGTTGGAAAGAAAAAGCAGGGTGAGTAATTATAAAGTTTGAATAGCCTAAGGTTTCACATCACATGGGGTGTTTGAGAACACTACAACCTGTGGGTTATAATGCCCAAGCCGAAAGATATAATCAACCCCCCACCAAAAGTTGCCTACTATCACTAATTACTTTCCTCCCCCCATCATCATCCCACACCAAAAACGCCACATTGATTCACCCTTCTTTTTGGACCACACACATAATAAGCAAGCAATCTATCTTACATCTATCTAGCAGTACTTTTATAACAAATAACACCATTTCTTTAACTAACGCTGTTCTGTATTCGACCAATTACTGAAAAGAAATACATAAAAACAATTGCTCGATTGAGTCAAAATTGCACGAAAGGGCGCTCCCGGTTTCATGTAGAATCTTCGCCTTTCAGCTTTTTCGAAGCTTGCCCATCTCCATCCTTCTTCATCTTGGCTTCCCGACGTTCCCTCTTCACTCCCTTGGCTTTGTTTGGAAGTGACATCTCTCCAAGCTAAAACACCAACAGGTACAGTCAGAAATGATTGGCATTCAGCAATGATAATTGACAACACAGTTGGACAATCGTTTTAGTAAGTGGGGTTTAGGTAGGGGTTGCTTTCATGTCATCTATTATTTTTGGCCAAACGAATTTGGTCAAGTTTGATACTACTCGTGACAGCTAAAATCCAATAAGCTCGGGTTGCTTCACACAAGGTAGCTAGGCGATAAGACGGGCCATTACTGCAAAATAGACCAGGATCCTAGCCTATAGAAGGGGCTGTCTACGTGATGTAAACTTTTCTACCAAGATTGAAGATTCTAACACCGAATCAGAAAATGATGTAACCCACCTTCTGGTCTGGAATATATATCTTTCCTGTCTTGCCCAATAAAGGATCTCCCTTCACATTTTTTACCTGCAAAAATTGACCGCCCTCAAGATTATCACAATGAAGCATAAAAAGGGTAACGACTTTGATCGGCTACTTTCTTCTTTTACTTTGCAGAGTGGGGCTAAAAGTAAAACAAGTACACTGAATATCATTAAGCTAACCTTCTTCTTTGTTTTTTCTGGGGCTGTCTTCATTGCTTCTTTTCTCAAGCCCTCGTTTGGAAGACGGTGTCGTCTGACAACTAAATCCATAGAAGGGCCAACTTCAACCAACTCCATCTTGGGAACAACAGTTCCAGATTTCTTAAGCCTCAATGCACAGTGACTGAGGAGCACCCTATTTTGAGAAATAGCTGTACATACATAAATGCGGTCGACCCCAACAAGATTCAAATTCTCCACCACCTGCAACAGTTGACATCCCCTTTCATATCTCAAATCATTATACAGTACGGCAGAAATGAGAATCCCTTAATGAACCTCAGTTAAGCAAGCATCTGGGAAGCAAAGGAAAAATACTAAGCATGTAACATGTGAATTATAATACCTCTCCTCTCAACAGATCCAGTAGAACTTCTTTCAAATGTTTAAGTTCGTCAACACTCTCAAACCCTTCACCAACAAAAGCAATCAAAGGCTTAGACCCCATCTTCGGCGCAATCTTCTTGTCATATGAAAATGATTGGAGGGATTTGAAATTCTCAACCCCAACCTCCACCAGATCATATATGTGGTGATCATAGAATCGACCAATCACAAGATTATCAGGCCGCTTTTTTGAGTGAGATCCAAACTGCAAAGCACCATAATGGATCATTTAAAACAGCAATACAAGTACAACGCCTGTGATACAATGGCTGCAACAGCAAATTGCAAAGATTTCATATGGACAAAAACAGAACAAATATTTCACTGGGCAAAGTATCCTGTAAATGTCTTGCTTGAAGAAAGCATATGAACACGTAAAGGTAGATGGCTCAAAACCTCAACGAATAGAAATTGAAGTTTGGTTTTTGAACTCCTAATTACTAAAATAATTACCTAGTCAAATAAAAAAACTGGCTTGAATGCTTCAAAGAAATGAGAAAATAAGAACTAGGGAAGCAAAACAGGCATTCTCACATACTGTAGCCAAAACTCTAAAGGACAAAAGAACACTCTTTTCTACACAAACACAAGTACACTCCAGCCCAATATGCTGGTTACTGGTTACCAATCATATGGATGATACTTGACACTTAGTTTTGATTGGACAAGTCTACCTTTAAGACCACAAAACTAGACTGGGTTAATACGGATCAGGCATGTTGAACTAGAATATTAAAATCCGATACATCAAGCCACTCTCTCATAAGGAAAAAGTCACATACTCTAGCCCATACTCTAAAGGACAAAAGAGTACTCTTTTTCTACACAAGCACAAGTACACCCAAGCCCAATATGCTGGTACTGGTTACCAATCATATGGATGATATTTGATACTTTGTTTTGATTGGACAAGTCTACCTTTAAGGCCACAAAACTAGACTGGGTTAATACGGACCAGGCATGTTGAACTAGAATATTAAAATCCAATACGTCAAGCCTCTCTCTCATAAGGGAAAAGTCACGCATTCAATCCATTTTTGGCCCAAATTAGAACTTCATGGTGTCGGCAGCACACATCTATTATTCTGGTGGTCGACTTACATAGATGGATCTCTCACCCATTCTGGAGGCTTATTGTAGTATTTCATCTATTATGTTCCCTTTTTCTTTCCCCCCTTTAGACAATTTATTTCGCAATACAGCCATGCTTGAGTTCACCGAATTCCTCATGTTTAATTATGAAGTGACTTCAGAATGTGAAAAAATTTCATGACATTAATGCCTGCGGATGCCATCCTGTCTTATTTCCAAAGAGAATCAATACCACAGGAAGAACCTTCCTGATGACCATGCTTTTATTTAGTATTACTATATAATTATGACATTCTAATTTCCAACAAAAGCTCCAATTGAAAACACATATCTCAATCTCATGACGGTAAAAATATGGATCCAAAAAGAATTAGATAAACAACTCTATGATTGCTAAAATCCAAATGCCAAGAGTTGTTTCCATGGCTTCTACATAAAACCTCTGATCCAATGAGCTTCTCAATCATCCTTTCTAGTTTCTGCCACACGATCCTGCACGATACCTGGTATCGTTTGCTATATCCAATACGTTCTGCTCTTTAAATCAAAGCCTCCAACAATAAGAATATGGCTACAGTTCTCCAAAAGGATAAATCTTACATGAAGAATCAACAAACCATTCTCCCTCCCTTCTGAACACTGGGTCACGCGCTCCACAGTTTGAACAGTAAATCATCTATTAGGGAAGTTATGTCATTGTGGCCAAATGTCTCAAACATAGTACAAAACTCATATGTAAAATCTGCAACTCCAAGCTCTAACCCTAGCTTTTTGAATGTAGCAAACCCAATGGAGAGACCAAAGCAGAGAAAACTTAAAGAACATGAACCAACAGATTGAGGGACTTAAATAACAGGTGTTTTTATAACTTCTATATAAGACCTCTGACCTGACCCGCTTCTCAATCTCACCCTGATGGAATACCTACTTATCAATGATGATCATATCCAACAAGGAGTGATGCTGTTAACTTAAAAAAATCCAACAAAAGAATTGAGTGGTTCTCCCAAGTCCCAAGTACATAAATCTAACATAAAGAACAAACATAATAATTTTTCTTCTTCATTTCCGCACACGTAGGTCATCAGCAACTCCACTGTTTGAATAGCAAAACTTTCTATCAAAGAAATTATGTATTGTGGCCAAAATGTTTCAAACCTTGAAGATTGAAAACTCATATGTCAAATCTGCAACTCAAAGCCCCAACCTTAGTCCCTCACCTCAAACATAGTAAACCCAATTAGATGACCAACGAAAAGACTTAAAATTAAGCCAAAGCTATAAAATCTCTTTGTGTTCATCTTCAGTGGAAAATTACACTTTGATCAAGAGTTATTATCACAAACACTTCACCGAACAGCCAACCAGTATTCACTACACAGGCTCACAAGCAAACCAACAATATATTTGCATTCTGTCTCCATTGTCAGTCAATATGCACAGTGTAAACCTCCGCCAAGATCTTTAATTGAACTGGTAGAATCCATTACGTCCTATTGGGCAATCACTCCATTGTCCCTGATAGACCAACTCTCCAGGAAAATTGCTATTTCCCAGATAGACCAATCTTCCTGGAAGAGTGAACACAAGAACGACTCCATATTTCCTCATTATTTGTGTAGTTGTGTGTTTTCCACTGAACCTCTCTCCAAAAACCCAATAGCAATTCTGTAGCTTCCTGATTTTCCTAGTCTATTTTGCTTGCTAATAACATGCTAAAATCATGACTATTATTAAGGGCAACTAACACTAAATATTAAGGATAGTTAATAATAAAACCAGCAGTGAAGACAATGAGGCAACAATTCCATACATATAAACAACATCTAGTAATAGTACTCACCACAAAGAGGCTGCAATCGGTTTTCTGAGAGAAGAACTCCAAGGAAGTTTCACCTCCGGCTTCAAAGGGTCTAATATTCTCATTTTTCCTACTATATTTAATCGCGTTTCCCTTCTTAAGATGATAAATTTCAGTCAACACTGTATTCAATACATTACTGGTCTTTGTACCATGAAGAATCAAAGTCTTCCTCTCGCCTTCTACCTGTATCAACACCACAACAAGTTTCAGAAACCAAGCTTGAGAATCAAAAGCAAAAGCAAAATTATCAGAGAAATCAAGAGGGTTAGGTTTCTTCAGTACGAGTTTTGGTGTACGTTTCTCGAGCTCTCTGCGAGCTCTTCCAGTCTTCGGCGTCTTCACTTTCAACATCTCTACAGCAGAAGAGTTGTATTGAGAGGCTAAGAACCAGATTGAATATCTTGCTGAAAGAAACCCTAATTCGCGATATTAGGGAAAGGAAAGGAGGGAAGGCAAAAACAAATGCCTTGAAGTGGCCGTTTTTAGGTTTAAGCAGGGTTTTGCGGCTGCTTTCCTTCTCCCGTTCTTTCCCCCCTACTTCCCTGTAGACCCCCGTCGAGCAAAGGTTTTTTACTTTCATTAAATTTTACTTGAGAAAAAAAGTATAATGACAAAATTTTGTTCCACCCAAAATATCTGAATTGTCCGACACAGAAAAGGCCGGATTTTGACATAGATTTTTTGTTCAAATTTTAATATTGACCGAATATTCAAACATAAAATTTCTCTTTTTTCTATTGTCCTAACCTGATTTTAGTTTCGTACGAATTGTCCGACCTGAAATAAAACTGAGGTTTAAACATAAATTTCTCGTCCAAATTTTGACATTAACCGAATTTTTTTGACCCGCATTTACCTGAATCCGAATTTTTGCCAGTGCTATCAAAAAGAGAGGAAAAACTCTCATGTGTGGAATTTTTAAAGGACTTCTGGAATTATATAATATGATCTTTGAGGTAATTTGGATATAATGAACTGACCTTTGAAATTTGGACTTGATGAATTATACTTAACATCATTTGAGATTGAATAAATTCTCATATCTAATAACTCCTAGTCCTTTCATCTCCGCTACCTCCTTGAGAAGGAGATGTTTATTGATTTCAATTATCTGAATGGACACCGACTGTAACATCTCCAGGTTACTAACCACAAGATTAAGCTAATGATTCACTTAACCTAATGATTAGCATCGGATAAACACCTGAGAGCATTATCGCCGACCGTGTAAACGGACAAGGCTAAAACAAAAACTCAAGGCAGGCAATCAAGTATAAGACTAACTTAAAACATGCATCATCACGACATAACTTAACTTAACAATCTCAAAACAACATGACACAACCCAATAAAAATCATACAAGCCAGAATATCAATGATTTCTCTTATTTCCTTCCGAAAGTGCCTTTAACCACCTTCAATCTCCTTGAGATGCCCTAGGGTTTCGTCCTTCTGGGGCTTTTCCTTTTCCTTTTCCTTTTCCTTTTTGTCGAGGTTCCTAAAACGAAAACATAATACTTCGAAGAGTGAGATAAACTCAGTACTTATACCCCCTATAACGTAAGAATCTTTTCGAAGATAATTTTAGTTATTTAGCGCGGTTCCAATAACATGAAAAACAACGTAACTACGGATAAAACAATAAAAGCAACGTAACTTACAAAGGTTGATCTTAACTTAACCTGTACAAGAAGAAAATACTTTAACTTGCAATTTAAGTCACAACTTAAAGGAAATGTACTTATGAGCTCCTTCCTTTAAATAATTAAATTAACAACAACCTTGTTCAAACGCGACCTAAATCATGCACGACCTGATATAGAACATACGAAAAACCTTAACATAAACATGACTTTAAATTCCCATAAAACAAGACTTGTAACCCTTGAAAAGCCACCTATAAAACTTTACTTTGCTCGCTCTCTCACTTAGAAAACTTAGAGTACATAAAACTTAGGTATGTAAACATAAAACTTTACTTTGCAACAATAACTTGAGTAACTAAAGAAATTCTAAACTTGGTTGTCATGTTATTATCTTGAAGGTCCCCTACTTGCGATCATCGGCTAAGCCTCCGTATGTGCATACCCGGACCGATCGGGAGATCCGGATGGTGGACAATGTCCTGTCCAGATTTCCGTGGGGTGCACTTATAGCACTAATTATCCTGGTGTGCGATAAGGCACGGTTTTGTATGGTGTGTACTAAGACATGATTTCCCTGGGGTGCACTATGACACGATTAACATGATGTGTGCGAAGACATAATTTTTCCTGGTGTGCTCTATAGCATGAGTACATGGGCGGGGCCTTTATTAAATTTTTATAAAACTTGAAACTTAAACCTTGATACCTTGACCTTGAATTCTTAATAAAACTAGTTCCTTAAACTAACTTTTCCAATCATAACTTAAAATGCATCCTTGAAATCCCCTCGAATAAGAATTGACTCATAAAGGAAGTTGATTCATGAAATAACTTAAACATCCCAATGTGGAATTAATGAAAGAGTTCCTAACATAAAGGATGCCTAACATAAATACTTAAGATAATGATAAACTGTAAAATTAATCTGAAAAGTCAACCTTGGGTGCTTAAAAATCCATGAGAACTTGTATATACTTTTGAACATAACTCAAGAGAATTTACATATGAACACGAATGATAAAATATAATTTCAGCACTTAGCATAAAAGATTAATTCATAATATCATGCATAAAATGTCAGGCAATATACGTACCTGAAGACTTAAAAACACGTACTGGACGGGCAGAGGCTTGAACAGTAGCGTAACGATCTCTTGAAGGGACTTTAAAAAAAAGGAAATCATGAATAAGGACTTGACTTAGGTGGTATCAAGGAAGAATAACTTAGTGAATTTTCCAAGAATAACAATAATAAACACGATTTCTAAGGCGTATTCCTAAGGTCATATCTTATCCCTCAAATATCGGATCATGGCATAAGAAGACTTTTCGAAAAGCTTAGAGCATACACTTGAACTTTGTAGTTGACCATGAAGGTTAAAAACATGGCTAAGGAGGGTAAAAACTAACATCTTTACAAGCTACCCAGAATAATCTCAATTTAACTTCAATTATTCGGAAAATCGTAGCTCGAGCTCTACTTATCGGTTCGGAACGGGTAAACTATCTATCGAAAGCTTGTAATAAATACTTCAACTTTCATTCTACAAGTTGATTTGAGCATGAGAAAGGGACAGATTTTGGCCAAGAATACAGACAGCCACAAAAATACATTATGGGTAACTTCAGATTATTAGCCTCGAGTCGGGAACTCATAACTCTCACTCCTGATGTCCTATGAATATGCATTATACCTTTCTGAAAACTTAAAGTGTCTCCTATAACTTTCATGTTCAGCACTTAGACCAAAGAAGACTTTAACCCCACGAAAAACACACATCTTTGAACTGACTACGTAATGTTCCCAGATTGACGACATCTCACAATTTTGGCCATAACTTTTAAAATCGAAACGACGAGCTACAAAAACTGGGTGTTAGCTAACAATTTATACTACCTAATCATGCCATAAAGTGAACCAAAATCACAACTCATATTCTCTAGAAATATCAAAACCAAACAAATTATAATAGCACTTCACCATAAAGAAAAACTTCATCTTGACCAAATCTTACACATGCAAAGCCTAATACAATTATATATCATGCTCCTAAACATTATACTTGACAAATTCAACACCAAAATTCATAAAATTCAACCTTTTGCTAGATAAATTCTATTTTAAACACATGCATTCACATTTAATCTACAAACTCACTATTTCATAAAAGAATCAAGCCTTCTAAACCACATGCATGTCACAATCCACCATCATCCATACTCATTTAATCATCAAAACTTAAAATTAGCACAACTTACCCAAATTCACTCTTTGAGGTTTGGATTTCTTCACTTCTCACTTGATGAACTTAGAAACACTTGGTTTACCTATTGAATAACATGAACATACTACAAAAACTCATATTTCATCTATGATTTTTCATTAAAAAGAGAGAAGAGAAGGGATGACATTACACTTGAAAAGGAGAAAGGATGAGGGAAGATGATAGAGGTATGGTGCGGTGGTGCTCAGTGGCCGGAAAGTGGCCAGAAAATGGTGCCGGTGACGGCTGGGTGGTGGCAGCAGAAGGGCAGGGGAAGGTGGATGGACGAGTGAGGGGGCTTGAGTAAGAGTGAGGGCTTGAGAGAATTGATTATGATTTCCAATAACAACTCCTTCTAACAACTACTAGATATATACATACATATTAGGCCCAAAAGATGGAAGAGCCTTCCCCTTCCTTTTCTTCCTTGATTCAGCCGGCCCACCTAAGGCCCAAAAGGGGAAATTTTTTTTCAATTTTTAATCTCTCTTCTCATACTTATATCTCCCTAATTCCCCAAATTATCAAAATTTATTAAATCGTAAAAATGTTATCGGTAACCCCAAGTAAAATATACTCATACACCTCCATGAAAATTCTCATAATTATAATCCTAATTGCCTTGAATAAAAGAGGGACCTGATATATCGGTCTCGGAAAAAAAAATCATAAACGATCAAGCTCACTATAAAAATTATCGGAAGAGATTTATCTCAAGAAGAGAAAAATTAAACTGATTCGTTGACGATCGTTGCACTGTTCAAGTCCCGCAAAACATACACTGGGTTAGAAAAAAATTGGAACACGCGCTTTAATTATTCGTGATTTATTGTTAACCATGATTATTTAGACTAATTAATACGTATTAGAGAGGGTGATTTTCTTCGGGTTATTACACCGACACTTGAGAAAAGTTTTCAAATCCGAAGAGAAAGGTTATGTTCTTGACAAGACAAAAGGCATTTGGCCTGCCAATGACGCCTCAAATGATGAGAAAGTTGAATCGAAACATCACATGGATGACGATATCCAAGTGACTACTTTGATGCTGGAAAACATGCCCCTTGACCTCCAAAAAAGTTGTTTTAGGATACGACAGCTCTCGACATCATCACTCAATTGGAAGCCATGTTTCTGAAACAAGCTGAAATTAAGAGGTTGTAGACCTCGGAAAATCAACAACGGACTTTGGTGCTACTTTGGGATTTAGAGTCGAATAAGATGGCTTAATCCTTAGAACATTTGATTATAATACTAACTATTCTAACGAATTATAAACTTATACATTTAATTTAGAAATTTCACGAATTCGAATAAATGATCCAAATAATCAATTGAAAGAACCGATATGAAAGACAAATAGTTCGAACTGAAGTAGGCCATCAAGCTGACTCGTGAGGTCGAGCGACCTACATTGGGTGAAGCTAGTGGTCACACTGGTTGAACGGACCAGACAGAGAAACGAAATAGTGCCCAAGGCCAAGTGGCTTTAGTTGCTGTTTCAGGCTAAAACAGTGCCCAAGGTTAAGCGGCCTTGACAACTGTTTTCGCTAAAAACAATGCCTAGGGCTAAGTGGCTTCGGCTATGATTTTTATGTTGAACTGCCATTTTTGTGTCGCGTATCAAGCCTTAAATTAACAATCGATCATACAAATTGGTGAAATAAACATGAATTAAACTAGGCAAAATATAACTGAAAGAGTCGCCAATTGATTTTGAGAAAACCGACAAACCTTAAAGTAAGACTCCAACCTATGAACCTAAAGTCCAAGTTCGGGGGTAAGGTTACGAGTGCAAGAGTTAGAAAATTCTCGAACTCGCCTGTAACGACCCCCCCCTGTAAACGTCAAAATTGATGATCGACTTGTCTTGCATGGAGTCTAAGAGGGGATCAAAATTTGATAAAATAACCACAAGGAGTAGCTAGGCATCGACAACCCAATCTATGGTCCTTGCTCTAAATACAACCTAACAACGAGATTTCAGTCGGTACTTATTACTTACAAATTTTAAAAGAATTATCGTGACCAAACACCAAAAACAATTTGGACCCCATAAAGAGAGGGGAGAGCCGAAAATTTGATAAAAAAAAATGCACCACTTGATCAAGCCACTACATGCCCTTAAATACAAATATTGTACTCTTAAACACCCAATAAAAAGGAATGATGGGACTACTCCATTATAAGTAGCGACGAAGCTACATTGGGGCATTGGGGGGCAATTGCCCCATTTATGTTGCATAACTTATTTGTGGGGTAGTTGGCAGAGTTTTTATTTACTAAAGAAGAGGTTAAGGGTTCGATGCTTTGCAAGTTCATTTCCAATTTACTTTGCCATGTCATACATTTTTCCTTTCTCCTGGCCCTTTTCACATACCGTGGGGAATGTATATGCAATTGGAGCAACAATTAAATTAAAATATTAATAGATTTTATTAGTGTTATTAATTTAAGTGTATTCAATAAGTAATCTAATTCAATAAAAAAAAAGTAATCTATAATTTGTTTACTTATTAAAGTGAAGGAAATGAAATAAAATTTATTTATTTATTATATAGTATGTTTGAATAATCGAGGTAGTGCATCAGAAAAAAAAATAGATTTATCAATAAATAAATTACATTATATATTTACAATTTAGTAATGTATCATTTTTGTCTTTCCTATACATTATTTACAATTTAGTAATATCTTTAGACATAATAGAAAACCAAAACCAAAATCAAAATCAATATTCCGAAGTCCCACCCAGGTGGGACATGAGATATTAGATGTAACAGTTTTGTTTGATAATTTGCGGTCAAGAGACACTTTTATTCAAATCGAAAGAAGGACTTACAAAAATAACCAAACAGATTGAAATGATAACAACCGACAAAGAGAACCATCTGACACTCCCGACCCACTTTAGATTGAACCATGACAGCACACCATTAGAGAAATTGTTGCAGATTTCACTCCCAATCCAAGCCTCTGAATGTCTAAACCAAGAATGTCGCCAATTTAGAGGAACAAAATATAGACAGTGAAGCAGTCAGAACAGCAGCAACCCACCCAAAACCAACTCGCCACCTATAGACAAATGTAGAGACTAAACCAGCAGGAAATCAAGACCATCAACCAATCAAAAACACAACATATCACAAAAGTGGAGCAAAGCCAGAGAAAGCCCTCACATATCAACCAATCAGAATTTACTGCTCATTGAACCCATCCCCACATCTCTGTGTGACCCACATTCCCATTCTTATTAGAATGAAACACTCCCCTCTGTGGAAGATGACATGAGCCTACTTGAGGTTCCTTTTCTTCTCGCACTTTCCTTAATCTTCTTCTTTCCTGCTGAAAACTTTTCACCAAGATACTTTCTGGGATTAGTATTTCTTTTTGCCCTCATGAAGCCACTTTTCTCTCCAAATTTGATAGTTTGTTCAATTAAGAATTCTCTAGCTTTAATCACTGACTCACGATCAGAGGAGATGGAGTTGAGATCATCACCAGCCTCGTTTTCATTAGAATGCGGCTCAATATCAGCAATAATCTCTACTGATTTTTCAATTCCAAGAATCGAGTTGCCTCCAAGTGTTGTTGCCTCAATCATAAGCCGATGATCATTCATAACTGGAATTGATGCAAGTGAATGATCACCCGAAAACTGCAAAGCATTCTCATCCATTGCATCTACATCATTAACTACTTTCTGATTGTTTAAATCCGAATTGACCACTTGTTCAACTTCAACATTCTGAATTGGCCAACCACTCCTGTTGGTAAACCCAGGAGATCTAGGAATCCCATCAATACTGCCTTGCTGTTGAACTTCATCAACATCATCAAGATCATCATCATCATTGGACAAGTCTGACTCAGAGTTATCACCCCTGTTGAGCTAGGCAATGGAGGGGGGGGGGGGGATGAAATGCGTGCTCACTTGATGAATAAAGACTCTGTAGGAGCAACTCTGGATGTCTAGAAGCACTTGCCCATCAATTCTTGAGAAAATGTCAGTTTGTATTAGAGCTCTCATCACTTCAAATTGGTTGGTCGAAGAAATACACCTAGCCAAAGACAATAACTTGCCCCATGGTTGAGTACAGCTTTGGAAGTTTTCCTAGATCCAACCATGAGGAGGAACTCCTATAATGTCTAGCCAAACTCGTCTAGAATCAGTCGTCTCATACTTGGACCAAGGCTTAATTTTATAGAACCACTCCTTTAGATGTAACAGTTTTACCCCTAAATTTTACAATTTAGAGAAATTGGTTCCAATTGACCCAAGATTTAGAAATCATTCCACGCCTCTACTATTCCATGGAAAAGAAGCAAATGAGGTTTAATGAGACATTTTACTTTATTCCATTACAATTTAAGTTGAAAAATTAATTTCTTTTAACTATTCAAAGTATAGACATTTTGACATAATAGAAGTATTTAATAATTGCCCCCTCAACGTTTAGGTCTGGCTTCGTCCCTGATTATAAGGTAAATATTCCATACTATTCCCATGCATGGAGAGAGGGGCATACAATGATCATTGTGTAAGAGAATCCAGTAGCAAAATATTCTATTTATGTCCACTAAAACACTCAAACCCCCTCTATAGCTAGATGTAACTCCATACACCCCCTCTCTTATTCTCTCTCACTCGTCCACTCTCCCTCTCTCCATCCGATTCTCTCTCTCTCTCTCTCTCTAAAATCATTTCACATCTTTCCTCTCAGCTATAACACTCAATCACACACCCACATTTTATAACCATGGACACAACATAAGTTCAAGTGATGGAAGAAAAAGGGAGAGCTTCTAGGACGGATTGAGGGACTTAAGGGACGACTTATAAGGGCTCACTTTGGATACAATTTCCACCTCGTCTTAGACCTTGAAAGAGTGTTGCTATTGTCCAAGGGCAAGACACAAGGGTTAAACCAATAACAAGTCAAGAAACAACCAAGATCATCCAACGTAACAAATCTAAAACCCATGACCTAGCTAGTAACCACCCCCTCTAGGGCACAATTTTTGTCCCACCTAAAGACCTTTTTTGTACAAACTTTCACATGAAGATAATAACCTTAGGAATAAGGAAGACAATCCAAAAATTTGTTTAGCAAAAGCTTAAGAAATGAGTGAGATATAGACTTTTCTTTAAGGACCTCCAAATTGAGACACTGCCTGAAGTAAGTGAATACATCAGTTCGGTTTTGTTAAATACTGTATTAATGTGTGCATACTTGGAGTAATCTAAAAGTATGGTCATAAACTAGACTCATTTAGGTAACTTCTCCAACTTAAACAAACCCCAAAGCTTAAGAAATGAGTGAGTTATGGACTTTTGTTTAAGGACCTTCAAACTGAGCTACTGCCTGAAGTCAGTGAGTACATCAACTCTGTTTTGCTAAATACAATATTAATGCATGCATGTTTGGAGTAATCTAAAAATATGATCATAAACTAAACCCATTTAGGGAACTTCTCCAACTTGGACGAGCCTCAAAGCTTAAGAAATGATGAGTTATGAACGTTCCTTACTGACTCTATAACTAATTGGTTTCAGGAAGTCAGCAGCCAACCAAAGGTATGGGGAAATATTGTCGTAGACCATGCATGAGACATAAATAAAAAGGAAGTGAGTTGCCTAAATCATGATGCTCATCATGGAGAAGCTAGTGTTTTGAGGTCCACCAGTCAAATCCCAAAAGCTACAACAGTACTTTAATCATAGTAGGGGAAGCTGACGAACCAATATTCACCAGTTAAAGCCTGAAAATTGATCAATCGCGACCCGAGGGTCATAAAACAAGTTAACGCTCTGGACAAGCATTAACTAAATGATAGGTGCACCTAAATGTCAAAATGATAGTAAATGCCATGAAGGGAAACGTCTGAAGGGTATGATAGGTGCACCTAAATGTTGAAATGATACTAAATGATAGGTGCACCTAAACGTCTGAAAGACAATGTACCGCAACTCTTTAATTTCTACCACACTTCACCAAACCATACCACAATCATTACCAATATATTTCTTCACTTTTCTCTTCTACTTTCCACATTCTCTCTACTCACCTACTCCACTTACCATAATTCTTATCACAACTCACCACAATTCACTACACTTTTTCAACTTCCACTACATCACACCATACCGCAATCAGCCGTATTAAAGAATGGGGTCTTAATGGCTCAAGAAGCATCAGGTAAGGCCCAAATGGAAATTCTTAATGGGCCAAGTCCACATAGACCCATAAATCAAAAAACCCATAAACTGAAGCAACCAGAATTCAGATAAGATCATTCAAACACTCGCCGGCGGTCACTTTCTCTCTCCTACTCGCCGCCGATATCCGAATGCAATCGCCGATGAAATGCCTTCCTCACCACCGTCAATTTCTAGGGTTTCACACTCACAACCTCAACCACCACCACCACCACCACAACCACCATGATCATCATTTCATAGTTAATTCGCCTTCTTACTTCTCTCGCCGGAGTCTCTTTCCTAGGGTTTGTTGCCGCCACGGCGGGAGTGAGAGAAAACGCGGTGGAGAGAGAGTGAAGGCGAAGGGGAAGGACAACGTGTGGAGCATCGACAATGAGATGGCGAAGGCGGCGGAGGGGAAGGATAAAGACAGACGCAGGAGGAGGAAGAAGGGCAGAGGAAAGAGAGTTAAGAAGTTTGGTGGAAGTGATTCGAGTGTCATGGTTTCTGGTGCTATGTTAATGGAGGTTGAGAACGTTTTGCAAACCCAGGTAAGTTAGGTGCTTCTATTTCAATCTTGCTTAATTACACGGGGCTTTTATTTTGAAGTGAATTGGATAGTATTGGGTCTGTAACCTATGTTGAAAATGGAGTTGAATTGCATAATGTTGAGCCTGTGAGCTATGTGGAAAATCAATGTGAATGCTTTTGATGATGGCATGATTATTGTTTGCGTGCTTGAACTGTTTGCTTATTATATACATGGAAGAAAAGGGCCGATGTTTGCTTGTAGAAGATTGTGCATTAGTTAACAGCGAGGAAGTAGGATTTGTTCTAGTCTTTTTCTTAGAATGGTCAATCTCAAGTATAGGAATAGGAGCTATACTAAATACTGAGGCATTCATATTCTGTGTCTTCCCGTTGAGAGTTTCTCCATTTTTGCTGTAGTCTGCTGTATTTTGTACTTTGAGTTGGTTGAAAGAGTATGCAACTGAATTCTGATTAGATGAAGAGGTCGATGCCCTTCATGAAATAAATAATAGACGGGAAAGATTGCGTAGTTACCACTTACCAGTAATCCTTCCCTGATAGTTTAGTCCAGAATGCAGATCCCTACTTCTTTGACAAATTTAGTTTAATTTTGGATCTGGATTGCTAGTTCCCAGAATTTATAGTATTCTTTTCTGTTTTATGGCATTTACAGGTTTGCTAGCTTGGCATTGCATATTCTAATGGAACAATTTCTTTCAGGAACCTGTTATTCGACCAGCTTGGACCACTTTTGTGAGTAGTGTGAGTGGGATTTGGAAGGGAGTTGGGGCAGTGTTTTCACCAATTACTGCTGAAATGGAGCCAATTGAAGTGGGAAACAATAATAAATACCTCTATGATTGCTATACTCTTTCCTGTGTGCAAGAGGTCCAATCTGATGGGAAGGCACCCAAAATCAAGAGAAAGATCAACTGGATTACTCTAAATCCATATGGTGAAAGACAAAAAACTATTGGAGACAGCAACGGTCAGACAGATGAGGGTGTCTCTTCAGGTATGAAAGACAGAAATCATAAGAGCATGGCAGATCATGTTATTCCTAAATTCGAGTCGCTCAACTTTGAAAAGAGCGACCTGATGGAAGAGGACATCATGGGGATGGAGCCTGGTCTTGTATTCTTTGAGGTACATTTGTTTCTTTTCTTCATTGTGAAAAAAAGTATTTAATGTATTTTGCGTATTGTTGATTCATTGTTGAAGATGTGAGGAAGTCATTATATTATCTCCATGCTATCTAGTTTAGTTATTGTGGAATTCACCTATACTATTTATGTTCTAGATAACATAATTGAATACAAGATGTTTGTTAGCTGCTATTACTTTCAAAAATTCCCTTGTGTAGAATCATTAGGAGTTAACATCAGGTTTACAAAGGTACATATCTATCCCTTGGTGTTTTCTGGCTACTGTCCTGTTTATTTGGATATCGGTCGCTGTCTTGAATTGGTTCTGCTTAATGCAGTATACTGGCTTAGCATTGGAGGCTTTGAGCTCCGTCATACTTCATGTTAAACTTGAACTCTTAAGGCTTGCCTTGGCAGACTTCCTGTTATGAAAAACGTGTGTCATGGTGTCTATGGTTTGTATTCAACCATGGTTTGGCCAGTTCTCTACTTCTAATTGTAAAACTTTATATAAAGAAAGAGATGAAGGGCGTTTACTTTAAGGGAGAGATGTAGGGATATTTACTTTTGGCTGAATGATCATGAGGAAGGTGGGAGCTATGGTAGTGTTGCTAAGATGAAAAAGAAACAAAAAGAATTAGATCAATGGATAGAGAGTGAGATTGTAGCTATTGGAAGGAGCTTCTGATTTGTGAAGTTGTAATCATCAAGGAACCAATAGAAGGATCATAAAGAAAGAGATAGGGTAGAATGCATTCACCACTGAGGAACAAATCATGGGAGCTCTCATCTTGTCTGGAAAATTGGAGGAAAGTCAGAAAGATGAGTAAGTACTAGAGCTGGTTATTCTGGGTGAGGTCTTTGTTTGGTCTAGCTTGGTGTCTATGTTTCCCCTCCCTGCTGCTGTCAGCCCTCTAAATCGGCCTTTTATAGTGGGCATGGGCAGACTCTCTGTGAGTAGGCTTACCCAACCCTGCCCCCTATTCCCAAAAAAGTTTAAAATTTGCTGTTTGATAGTGGAACTCCCATGGGGTCTGTGTTAAGACTTAAGATACTGCCAGTCTGCCAATTATTTAGGCAAAGTGTGGTCTGGAAGGATTGATATTACTATTTCTGTTTCTGAATCAAGTCATTGTGAGTTGTGAAATTGTTTGTTCATTTGTCTTAATAATTATCTTTGTTAAACAAGATCTTTCCTGGGAAAGAAGATGAAAGCACCCTGTTCCTCTTTGACTCTCTGCTGCATGTGTAACATGTGTTTGTACATTCTGGCAAATATGCAAACTTTTATATGAGACTGGGAAGACTCCAAGTCAGTTTTATTTTGGGGGGAGGAGGGGAAGGGGGATGGTTGTAGTTAGGTTTGGGAATATTCATATGCGTCATTCGGAACCTTTTTTTCCTTGTAATACAAACTTGAGGAATAGCAAGTTGAATCTGGGAACTGATAGACCGATTTGAATACTCACCCTTGTGTGGTCAGTGCCCCCCTAATGATCATGTTGCTCAAACTGTATGGTGGTTCATCAACACTAATGCATCCAAAACAGCATGATGTTTCCATCTATTCCTTTTATTTTGTCTTCTTCATTTTCCCCAAGGCTTTTCCCCAAGACTTGGAATATCCTAGAAATGATATTTCCATCATTACTGTGGAGTGTACTGATAGCTTTGTTTACTATTCTTTCTTAACCACTTGCTGAGTTATTAAGGTTTTTTCTGTTTCTTTTTCTTTTTTTGCAGGATGGATCTTATTCGAGAGGCCCAGTTGAAATTCCAGTTGGTGAAGTTGATGAGTCCAAGTATTATATTTCACCAACATATAAATTTGAACAAGTTAGTCCCTTCTTCTGTGTATTATGGAAACGTTGCTAATGTTTTTGGGTTTATGCTGCTCTTATACCTTTTGAGAAACTGCAGTTCTGTGCTCATGAAAGCAGTATGCTCATACAGCTACTTGCATGATGACAGTTTTAATGCGATTTATTTGCACTAAATACTGACTAGGAAAATTATTGATCATTTTTTAGCCTTGTGAACTGTAAAGCGACTAGTGCACTGGGAAAAAAACAGTTTCTCCAAATCTATATCATCTTTTCCCCCCTTTTTGTTATGTGTCTATGGAAGATAGCTAATGTGCTTGTAGAGTTTAGGGCTGTCTGCATAATCATTTTCTTGGACTTACCAAGGCAGAGCCCACATAGGCATTTCATGGATAGTACATCTTGTATGAAACTATCTCATCTTATGCTTAGTGTGAGACGGTCACATTTATGGTGATTGGATAAACATGAGGGTTACTAACAGTTCATTTTGGACGGCTTTGACAAAAGTCACCATTCGGAAAGTTATTAGTGACATTCATATTAAGAAGCTACTCTAAGAATGTATATTGGTCATGTAAAATCCTTCAAAAGGTCACCCCTAAAGAAATTTGTCTCACAACACCTCTTAGGTAATACCATCTCACCCATGGATTTGTGTTTGTTGAATTGGGTTTATATTGATTAATACTATTATTGAGTGATTTTCTAACAGCTTTTGATTCATTTGCTCTCTCAGTGCTTGGTCAAAGGCTGTCACAAGAGGCTGCGCATTGTGCATACTATAGAATTCAGTAACGGAGGTACGGATATCCAGATATTAAGAGTTGCTGTTTATGAAGAACAATGGGTTGGTCCTGCTAATTTTGATGAGTCAAGGTACTGAATTTCCCTATGTGATCTGTTTCTTGGATCTGTTACTGCCTATAGCTCTACGTCAAGTTATCTTCATCTGCGGGTTCCAAGTCATCCTTCAAATTTAAGAAGTTCAAGACTTGAAATGCTTTGGCTTAGTTTGGTTTTTATCCAAATGGTGAAGTTCTGACTTGAAGGATCTTTGTTCTGATAGGACACCTGACTTTCCTATGCCCTCTTGACTTTCCGTGTAGCCCCCTTTCATAGTCTCCATATGTAATGATTTTGCTCAACTTTTTTGGATTTTTCTGCATACCTAGAGTCTTAACTAGTTAAGTGTAGGGGTCCATATATTTTGACTTCTAAGGAACTAATGAGTGGCATCTAGGTCCGTCTACTTCTCCCCGTAATTGGCTAGGGGGAGGGTCTCCTAATTTTAGGTATTCACTTATCGATTGTCCTAACAAGCAAAATGAATAGAGTAATTGGGGGTCAATGGCTTCCTATTGAGGATCTAGTGGAAACTTGTATGTGTGGTATGTTTGAGCTCTCTGCCCCGCATATTAGCTATCGGTAATGGAGTGCAAATTTATCTTTGAAGGTTCTTGTCAAATATCTACGGCCTTACGTCTCTCATCCTAGACATTACTCCTTGGAGACCGGCTGTCCTTTTCTTGTTGTTTGATCTAGTACCATGTGTATGGTTCTGAAATCTATTGCTTTTGTTTGTTGCTGGGCTCCATTTGAGGCCTTCACTTGCTGAGTGTCTATTATGCCACAGTAGCTGCAGTTTTAGTGATGGTGATGAAGGATATGGGTATTACATTTATGGTGTCTTCGTATATCTCAGCTTGCTTGATGCTATGGGTAGAATGGGTGTATGGTCATACTGTCATAGACTCATAGAAGTTTAGGGGAATTGGCCAAACTGAAGGTAATAGAGGTAATAATAATTATAATATAGCCAAAGGCCCAAAGCTATGTTGAATTAAAACTTTTCACTGATCAGTAGTATCTTATAATTTGTAGTAAGATTCTGTGTCAATAGCCACTGGGTCTCATCATAACCAGAGTATACTACTTCTGTTGGCATAATACTATGAATTTTACTTTAGTAGTCAATGCTCGTGCCTGTCCTCTATATTGTTTGCAACTCTTTCTAGTTGGTAATGATATATGGACTCTATATCTACATATGTATCCTCAAGTCAAAAGTTTTCAACATCAGTTTAGTCTAAAGTTACATAGAGGTCTAAAATGTCTCCTCTCATCATGTATGGAATGTATTTATGGATTGAGATTAACAGCAATCTGTGATTATGAAAGCCTCGCTTTGAAAAACAACAGTCAAAGGCGTGTCTTGATTATGACCAGATACTTGGCATCATTAAAGCCCCTTTTCCCTTCTAATACAAAACAAAACAAAACAAAATAAAATTCTCAACTCGGGTCTTGAACTCAGTGATGTCGAGCTTGATGTGAAGCCATTTTCGCAACGGAAGAGGATCCGACCGTCAGAGCTGGCGGGCCCATGGAAGGTGTTTGAGGTGAGTGCCACGCCAATCTATGGCGACGACGAGGCAATTGCAGATGAGACCAACGGTGGGTCCCCTTATGTTTACCTTTGCATGGAGACCATGAAGAAGAGGAGCTTGCCCGAGAACCCGGCTTACTTTGGGGAGGAGGAGATGCTCGACATGCAAGACGTGACCATTCTCTGGCTCCCAGGGGGTGTCACGGCTTACGTGGATGTGAGTAATGAGGGCATCCTATGCATCGGGGTCGGGTGGTACTCCGATGAGGGGATCAACATTGTAATGGAGAGGGACTATGAAACTGATGGCAAACTCAGGGAGGTCAGGTATAAAACTGAGGTCAAGAGGAGGTGGCCTGATCCCCTTTCTATGTAAATTTTTTTGTTTGTGTAATCAACTTGTACAAATTTTTGCTAGTGCCATCACAGCTTCAGCCTCATCTTTGCCGTATATTGAGCATGTAAATGTTTCAAGATAGTGGATCAAGGTGACTTACAGACTTACAGTGTTGACTTACAGAGTATTTGGTAAAATTTTGGAAAAGATTTTCCCGAGAAAATTTCTCGGCTCTCCCCTTGGTAAAAAGCTTACCCATTTTGAGAATGATAGAGTGGGTAATGCATCAAAGATTTTCCATTCACCAAGTACAGTCAGGATAATTTTCAGCAAACCATAATTTTTCAAAAATACCATTAGTCTTATAGAAGTTCCATACAGGGAACTTTTTGGGTGTAAATATTATACTTTGACAAATTTTGCGTAAACCAAAACAAGTGAAAAACAAGCATGTGCTTAACTAATGTGTGTTTTTTTTCCCCAGGACATGTATACGAAGATATTTAAGTAGCTGATACAATGGTAAATTCAAAATTTGGGGTTAATGGTGTTAGAAATAATTTGCTTAAAAAATATTAAAATCTAATGACACAATAAAAATTGAACACTATCAAGTGTCAAATATCCTAACTTTGTTAAACCAATGTATCTTGGAAATAGAGAATGATACACTGACTTAGTGGGTCAATGACCTACCCCAGGTGGCAAATGACATGGATTTGATGTGGCAAGTGGCCTTCCTCTTTCTTTTGCTCCCATTTCTCTCTAAGCGTGGTCCTAGGCGTGGCATTGGGAAATAAATCTCTGCTCTCCCCCTAAAAAAAACACTTCCCAAAAATGAAAACCTGATAACACAAAAACTTCATTTCTCTGCTCTCCCTTTCTCTTTCTCGTTCTCTTTCTCTTTCTCTGATTCAAACTTCATTTTCTTTCTTCTTCTTTCTCTGATTCAAACTTCATTTTATTTCTTCTTGTTTCTGTAATTCTTCGTCCGTTCGCCGCCTTCTATTTCTCCTTCTTTGATACAATTCTTCTTGTACAATTTTGTTTACACCGTAAAAAGTCAACCCTGACATCAACCCCACCATCTCAACTTGAATTAGAGCGATTAGGATAAAGGAGCAAGTGAAATCAACCAGATTAGAGAGATAAAATTTAGAAAAGGTATGCACCGATTTTGAATCTCCATTCTTTGTTGTTCCGAAAAATAAAAATTTATCTCCATTGCTTGTAGTGTGGATCCTGTTTACCAGTTTTTAGGGTTTGAGTATGGTTTTTTAAGTTTTGTATCTGGGTTTGGGTGTGGTTTTTTCAACATTGGAAAATAATAATTGATTTGAGGATTTTTTTTTTCAGAACTGGAAATTGATTATTTTTTAGATTTCTTCCCTTCAAATTTGGCTATGGTTATGACTGACGAGAGAAAGTTGTTGATTTGAAGATATTGCCGCAGTTTTTATTTGGCTATGGTAAAGATACGGAGTTTTGGGGTTCTTTTGGGGGGATTAGTCTAAATTATTGTATGATTAGTCTAAAGTTGGCTATGGGAATCATTCGTATGATTAGTCAAAAATGTTGTTGATGACTGCCATGGTGATGACTGTAATTGACTATGCTATGGTGATGACTGCCATTGATTAGTCTAAAATGTGGTTATTTATTGTTCATATGTTTACTCACTCGATCTTGAACATGAAGGAACTCGAGCTTGTTCACACTTGTAAGATATGACAACGTCATCAAGGAACTCGAGCATGAACATGAAGGATCGATTACGTATAAAGTATCGATATTGTTGTGGTCGGAAAGCTGATTTGAAGGTTTCATCATCAAAAAATAACCCTAACTCACTGTACTTCAAATGCGACGTTTGTGATAGTTTTGTTGATTGGGTTACATCAAGGAATGTGATTGATGATGGTTACTCCGGTGCAAATTCTCGTCTTGACGATGGTTACTTTGGTGCAAATTGTCGTGTTGATAATATTGATGAAATAAAGGAGTTTGTTGTAGTCCTAAAAGATTTGCATAAACAGTTGTACGAGTTTTTTTGGTTTTTGGTTAAGTTTGGTGTGGTATTTGTATTTAGTATTACTTGTGGTGGTGTTGTTAAAATAGGGATAAATTATCCAGAACTAATGTATTGGTATTGAGATTAATGTATTGTTGTTTATTAAACTAATGTATTGTTGATTTTTATTCAATTGGATATGGCACATTCATCTACAAATTGTGATATGAGATGACCATGTGATGTTCAAACATGGATGATAACATGAATTGATTCCCTAAATTCTGACTGGAAAGATGGGGGGCAATGAACATTTAAATGCTCACGGATCTATGAACACAGTGTCAGATTGGATAAAATTGCCCTTGTATATTACAAAAATAGAAAAACATATCCCTTAACTGTTAACCTATTCAATAACACCACTCAAGTTTCCATAATAATGAAAAATGTCCCTCCATGGTATGTTAACCGGTAACAACCGATTACCATGTTGACTATTTTTTGAAATAATTTGAAAAAGTAATAAGAAATAGGGAAAAGGAAAAAAATGTCTAGCTTCTTCCTACCTTCCCTCCATTATTATTTGACAACACTCCATCTCTTCTTCTTCTTCATCCACCCCACCATCCTGAAAGAAGAAATTGCAAACCTAAACCATAAAACTTAAAACCTAAAACCCAAAACCCTTATACTGGCGTAGTCAACAGCGACAGAAGTAAGGAAGGTTGACTGGTGGTCGGAATTGGTTCAGGTCGACGATGCTGATGTTGCTGTAATCGATGAAAGCTAACCTAAATTTGTATGGAGGTCTGATTTGTTGGAAAAATTGTAAATTTTTTGTTCGTTTTGGTTCGTATTTTTCTAAAATTGAAACTGTTGAGAATCAATTTGATGAGATGTGGTTGTGTTTGATGATTTTAACATAGTGAATGCAATTTGATGAGATTTTGATTTGCACGGTTTTTTGACAGAACCCAGAATAGCATTCAAAATATTATTGTTCCATGGGGGTGAATGTGTTAGGGTCCCCCATTTAGTTTACAGTGAAGGAGAGTGCAGTGAAGTGGTTTGTGACACAAATTATATTAGTCTAGGTGATCTAAAGGAGATGGTTGAGAAGAGAGGTTACCCAGGGCAGAGTATAAAAAAATTGCACTATGTTAAACCTGGTTGTCATTTAGAGAGTGGTTTAGTTTCTATTGATGGAGACAATGAGATAAGGGAGCTTATGGAATTATTGGTTCATAATAATTTTGTTTGTGTATATGTGGAGCATGAAGAACAAAATATAACAGATGTAATGGTGCCCATAAGTAAGGGGGTGAATGACATAGATTGTTAGGAGGAGGTGGACAGGGAGGGTGGTGGTGGTGATGATGATGATGATGAATATTTTCCTGAAGAAGATGTTGAGGAGTATACATATTGAGATTTTTTATGTGATAGTGGCCCTGACGTTGATGATAAAGAGGAATTAGAGGCTAGGAATATGACTATTCAATTGAAAGAGGCGGTTTGAAGTTGTGAGGGAGGCAATTGCAGATGAGAATATTGGGAAAGTTGAGGGTGAAGAGTTAGAGGGTCATTCCCATGATTCAGATAATACAAATAGTGATGATGGAGTTGTGTTAAGAGATTTGCTTAGAGACAAAGGTGGAGGTGACAAGAAGATAAGTAGGATTGATGATAGGAATAAAAAGAGGAAGAAGAGGAATAGGTATGGAAGATACCATCCTGGATTGAAAAAGTTAGAGGCTGGCATGGTCTTTCATGACAAGAAATCATTCAAGAAGGCAGTTGATGACTACAGGATTAGAGGGGGGGGGGGGTACAATTTGAGGGTGACCAAGAGTGACAAGGGGAGACTCCAATTGAAATGTTTGGGTGAGGGATGTGAATGGAGAATTTTTTTTCTTCCAAACTAAAAAATGTGTTGTCTTTTGAAGTGAAGACACTAGATAAGCCACACACATGCACACCCTTCAGTTTCCAGGCAGGGAAGAGGAACATGCCAACTAAGTGGTTGGCAGAGAAATATGTTGATCTTTTTAGACCGCGACCTTCATTTAGAGGAAGGGATTTACATGCCAAAATATTGAAAAACTTGAAGTTCAATGCAACACTTTGCATATGTGTTAGAGCAAGGAGGATGACTTTATCAAAAATATTAGGTGACTATAGGACACGGTTTGAACAACTCAGTGACTAGCTATCTGAGGTGTGCAATAAGAACCCAGACACGACACTGAAGCTGATGACAACCCTGAATGAAGAAAAGACTGTACCTATGTCCTGGCCCTTTAAAGCAAGGGTTTTTACAAGGATGTAGGAGAGTAGTTTCTTTGGATGCGTGTTTCTTGAAAGGACTGTGGGATGGTCAAGTGTTTGTTGCTGTTGGTAGAGATGCCAATGATCAAATGTACTCTGTTGCATGGGGGGTTGGGCAAAGTGAAAGCAATGAGAGTTGGCGTTGTTTCTTGGAGGAATTACTAAGGGATTTGAACATCGGGGATGGTTTCAAATGGACTTACATTTCAGATCAGCAGAAGGTAATTGACCTGATATCATTGTAAGCGTTGAAATTCTTTAATTTTCAATTTTTGGTTGATTGATTTAGTAATCACTGTGTTTTTCTTCTTTTGCATTTAGGGATTGGACTCTATAATCAAGGAGGCTTTCCCTAGAGCTGAGCATAGAATGTGTGCAAGGCATGTATATGCCAATTTTAGAGAGAGTTGGAGAGGTGAAGCATTTAGAAATATTTTTTGGAGGATAACAAAGGTAACAAATGATTTTCAATTGGAGAGGTATGTGAATGAGATGAAGCGTCTAGATCCCAATGCTCTGGAATTTCTGAAAAATAAAGGTCATGAACTGGAGCGTATCGGGATGGGGCCCGAACCTCAAAATTTATGATCGCTAAACCGTCCCGCACCCCCTCCACGAAACACAATGAAAATAGCTCCGAGGACGGGTGTGGAGTCCATTTCAAGGTGGACCTGGATCCTTGGAGGCGTATTCGGGTCATCACTGGGTGTGGTATCCACTTCAAATGAGACCCCGAACCATGAGAGTGGAGCTACGGGTCCTCATCGGGACCTACTTCGGGCCTTTAAAAGGGTTCAGAGTCATTCGGAAAGAATAAGCGGAAAAGGGTCAACGTGGGTTGTCGGAATCGACGTGCCTTTACGCTTTGGGTCATAACTCCTTCAATTTAACTCTGATGAGTCTCAAATTTTGGGAGCTTAAAGTACACACCGAGAGCTTTCCATCGATATCTTACGGGCCTAAAACAAAGTTTGGATGAAGAAGTTATGTGCGTTTGAAGTCGGCAGGGAAAAGCTGCCCAGAACAGTGACTCGCCCGAGTCATCTTGTGACTCGCCCGAGTCGTCGTTCTGGTCTTCCACGACGATTGACGATGGCGTGTTGGAGTTGCCAGGCCAGTAGACCGGCGCACCCGAGTCACCCACCGACTTGCCTGAGTCAGGCCTGCGACACGCGCGCTGCTGCTGCGTTTTTGTTATTTTTGTCCCCACTCCTATATATACCCCCTCCCTTGGCATTGTTTAGAAGCTTTTGGACATTGTATATTTGATGCTTTGGCGTTGTGGGTTTTTCCCAACTTTCTCAAAAATCTTGTTAACTTTATCCAAGTGATTTGGTGGTGTTTCAAGTCATTCCTTTAGTGATTATTGGTGGATTATCCTAGATAATCATGGTGGGGTGTTAGGCCTAGAGTTGTGGTTCTCCTTGCTCCGGGTCATATCCATCCTTTGGGTGTTCAAGGTCATTGTTCTTGGTGATTATCGAATCCATTCAACTACTCAAGTTAATCTCATCACCCACCCACACGTACGGTCACGCTCCATGAACATTTCAGTAGAAGGTACTTTGGGACTAATGCTCATTGTGATTCTGTTGACAATAAAATGGCTGAGACTTTCAATGTATTTATCAATGAGGTTGTGTACCAACTAATATTATCCATGCTTAGAACTATTTTCAAGTTTGTGATGAAGAGGATTGGTCAGAAGCAAGTATGGGAAGACAGACTTGAGGGTCCAATAGCACCTAGGATAAGGAAGAAATTGGATAAAAGAATTGACCATGCAAGATATTGGGAGGTTGTGAGGGCAGGGGGAGGATTGTATAGTGCCACTCATGGAAGAGAGGAGTTTGTTGTTGATCTGAACAATAAAACATGCACATGTAGGTCTTGGGAGTTGAGTGACATCCCTTGTATTCATGCAGTTGCTGTTTTTAGGTAAGTGAGACAGAAACTAGAGGTTTATGTGCATGAGTGTTAATCACTGCAACACTTAAAGACAACATACTCCCATATATTGAAGCCTACCACTGGGGAAGGAATGTGGCCCAAAGTAGGAGATGACACAGTTTATGCACCTTACTTTAAGCCTAAGAAGAAGACAACATCCAAGTACTTTAGGAGGCCAAAAGATGGGGAAAAGCCTGGACCTAGTCAAGGGAGAGTCAACAGGGTTGGAAAAAATGCATTGCTCAATTTGTGGAGATGAAGGTCACAATAGGAGATGTTGTGACAAAGCTCCTTCATCAACATCTCAGCAACAGGTAATATGAAATTGATGTGTTTGCTATTGTCAAGTTAATTTGACTTTTACACAATTTGTAATTCAATTAAACCTGTTTGTGCCACAGGGGAGACAACAAATGAATGGTACTTGCACTGATGAACCAAACCAGCCACCACCACCACCAGAACAACCACCACCACAACAACCTGAGTCACCGCCACCACAACCTTAGTCACAACCTCAACTCCAGTTACCACCACCATCACTACATCAGTCTCCTCCAAACCAGCTACCACCACCACCACCACCGCACCAGTCTCCTCCACACCAACTACCTCCAACACTACCACACCATTCTCCTGTACACCAGGTACCACCCCCACCCCCACCACCAGTAAGCCAACCAACACAACCCCCACCCACCTCACTACCAGAAAGACCTTCAAAGTTGAAGGTACTATATCTGTTTCTTATATTGGTTTTTTAATTTGTTTATGTTGACTTTATATTCATAATAATATTGGAATTTGAGTCTTATTTCATATTTTCAACTACAAGGTTGTTGGTGGGAAAACCTCACATCATGCCAAGAAGCCACGTATGACAGTCACACCATCAGGGACAAGGATCATCCTTCCCCGCACTGCAAGCCAACAACTAACAAGACTGTATCCGAAACTACTTATGGTCCTTCATCTGTTGTTGTTGCTCCTGCTAATTCATCTGCTGCCCCAAAGATTGGCAATTCGTCAATTTTGTCTTGGTTTACCTGTTCTTCATATTCAGCTAATGTCTCAGCTGCTGCAAATGATGCAACCACAAGTGCTCCTCCTAAACCAAAAGGAACTGTAGCTGCTGCCAAAAGATCAAATCACACAAGTCCACCTAGGAGATCTGGAAGACTGAGGACATTGAAGTTTCCTAAAAAGACTTACATTACCATAGATAAGTGAAGTTGGATAGGAGTTGTGTACATTTAGAGGAGTTTTGGTATCCATTTAACATTAGCAACTCATTAGTACAATTAATAGTGAACACAATATCTTTTTAATTTCAATATCTGTTCAATTCTCAAAATGCATTACCAAGGAGATCTTGAAGGATATGCGTTGTGATCATCCTCTAAAAGGGAGTTGTATACAACTTTGCATTTGATGATAGCAACTCATGAATATCCAAAAGGATCGAACAATTTTGCATTTAGCCATTTATAAAATAAAAAAATTATTGTTAATACCAAAGGGACTAGTGTTGTAATGAATAACACAATACGGTCAATGAAAGGATTCGAACACATGACTTGCCACATGGGACACCAACGTCCTATCAAATGGCCTAAGCCATTTCTTAGTTGATTGTTTAGATCATTTTAAATATAATGCCATTAAATATTCAAGTAACTCAAGTATATGTTCAATTTTTCATATCATTTCTTCTGTTTTTTTAATCACCAGTGCTCTGTTTTTCATATCATTTCCTTTGTAAATCTCCATTTTTATTCTTTCACATTGGTTCCTATGTTTTTCATTCACAAGTCCATTTTAGTCTGTTCTATTTTAATTTCCATAATAATTCCTTCTAAGTACATACATTGCACAGATTCAGGGTCGCGCCATAGCAACCCCACACATGAAACAACACCAATAGGGCAACAATAATCTTCCACAGTTTGTTTTGGACATCTACAGCAGCCTTAAGCTCATTGCTTATTTCTGCCACCCTCTGCTCAGCTTTTTTCAGCTCATTTTCCAGCATTTTCCTCTTCTCCAGGACCTCCTCCAAGAAAGACTTGAGGGCGTTGCAGATGTTCGGATCGATAGAGCTCTGATCGAAGGGAGTGCCATTGTTTTGAAGTGGGTGACTGGAGGTGAATGACATGTTTTGAATAGAGGATGAAGGAACTAGATGATGAGGAAGAAGAAGAAGATAGTTGATGGGCAGTGTTTACAATACTTCATGGGCATATGCTGCTTTTAAAGAAAATTATGGAAAAGGTGAACAGTAGTGTGCGTTGTGTGAAATGGGTTGACATAAGTTTAAAAATGGAGCCCTGACTGGTCGAAGAGGAAGAAACCTCCTCTATCAAATAAAGATGCTTCTCTAGTAAGCATCTGTTTTCAATTTTTTTTCCTTTTTTTTGGGGCAACCTGAAAAAAAATGTTGAGTTACTTGTGATAACAGGTAAAAAAATGTTGTTTGGGCAATCTTTGCTGAATGTTTAAGATTAATGAAGATTAATGAAGATTGATGGAGGTTTTTCTATTGAGAGAGAAAGGTGGTGAAACTTCATGGCGGGAGGTTTTTCTATTGAGAGAGAATATTGAGTTTTTTTTTTTTTTGTGTAGGTTATTGATGTTGTGTGTAGCAGGTCATGAGTTCTTAATAACAATGGTGTTCTATTTCTTTTTTAAAGTCTGGGCTAGTGCATGATCATAAGTTCTGGAAATGAATAAAAAGAAGAGGGTTTATAATAACAATGATGAGTTTAAGATTAGTAGCAGGTCATAAGTTCTGGAAATGAATAAAAAGAAGATGGTTTATAAGAAAAAGGTAGGGTTTATAAAAAGAAGAGGGAAAATCAGAAGTATTAATGCATGATTAGATAACTGAAAGCAGTTGTAATCAATTCCTTCACACACTCCACCGGTAATGACGTTTCCGTTCACAATTTCAAAGTTTGGGGGTAGTTTTTCTATAAAAAATATTTTTGTGTGACATTTTGACATTTCAGAAAAAGTATAGTGGCCATTTTCGAATTTCATTGTTTAAATCTTTCTTGTTTTAAAAAAAACAAATGAGGAATTTAAAATGGAGATTTGTAAATTAAAAACCAGACTAGAATAAATTTTGTCATTAATCACAATTTTTTTAAATAAATCTTGGGGGTAGTTTTTCTATAAAAAATTTGTTATTAACAACAAATGTTTAACAATTAAATTTTAAAAACTGCCATTAAATCTGACTGATACGTCAAGTTTGCCCCTCAATATTTCTTTTTTGGGTTCCAAAATACCCCAAACTGTTCAAATTGAGAACTAAATGGGAATGTGTTTTTTTCCTTGGTAACCCCTAAATTGATTAGACAACTGCGAGGGGAGGGAGTTAATGATGGCCTGATTCCCTATTTCCCCCTTATTAAACCCCCTAAGTCACCACCATCATTCATCATCTTCATCCTTCTCGAGCATTCCTTTTTCTTCACCCTCCTTCCACCTAAAACAATTTCTCACTGTCCTCTCTCAATTTTACGACAATGGATGGCCAACAACCCCAAACAATGGCGCACCCAGGGCATGTAAAAGTTGCCCCTGCTTCTTCGCAACCCATTTTTCATGTCTTTGCGGCGGCCTCAGATGCACTATTCACTTCTCATTTGGCACGGAGAACCCACTCCGTCGCTATGTCCAATGCGGAAATGTCGACACTCTCCGGGGTTGTGACTACCGACAATAGATAGACGATGAACTCTGTCTAGGGATTAGGTGTCTCGCCGCTGCCCATATTACGAGGGGCGAAACCCTAGCAAGAGACTTGACCGTCACGGAGGAGAAGGTAAACAATCTGCAGGAGGAGAATGAGGAGTTGTGGGGGATGCTCATCAAAGCAGAGACAAAGGTGATTGAGTTGAGGAAATGGCAGAAGATGGTGCATATGGTGGTTGTCGCTTTGTTGGTGATATTGGTTGGAGTGTCTGTCAAACTGACATTTTTTTGAATTGTAGTGAAGAACAATTTTTTTTTGTTGTCAAACCAAATTAATTGGTGAATATGCGATCTGTATGTTGGTTTAGCAAGTATTAGGGGTGCAATGCTCTATTTTTTTAAGGCAACCATGACAGTGATGAATGCTTTGTTTTTCAGTAAGTTGTTTAGTTTGATAGGAGTTTCTTAAATTTAAATGTTATGAATTAGCATGTCAAATCTTAGTATAAGTTTATTAAATTTAAATGTTATGAGTTTGCTTGTCAAATTTCATTGTTTTTTTTTATAGCTAACGGCCAATAGACCCTTTTATCAAAAGCCAGACTAAGCCAATGAACTCTAGTCAAATTTCATTGTTACTAATCATGCTGGTAGAAAAAAGTTATGAGTTGATACCAAAGAAATAATATGCAATAATAAAATATTTGTATAATAATTTAATATAAAAAATATAAAAATAAATGACAATAATATCAAAGAAAGCAAAGACTACATATACCAAAGATATTTAAAAAATGTAATGAAATTAATATCAAATACTATTATTAACTAAAAAGGACAAACATGGGGGGCATCCAATGTAATTGGATTTGAACTTGTGACCTTCTTGTTATCATTATACTACTATTGCCAACATTCTAGTACCAAGGTGTAACATTAATTGGCAACTGTCAGTATTTATTACTAATTACTTAACAACTTCTAATATTTTTATCAAAATATTAAAACAGAGCAGGATAAAAAGAAGAAGATTAAGATGATGAAGATGATGAAGAAAATGGGTGAAAGCATACAATAAAATAGAAGAAAGGAAAATTAACTAAAAATGACAAACACAGCATCCAATGATGGAGATAGTGATGATGAAAATGGTTCTACATACATTCATTCAACAAGATACCAAAACAGAACATGAAACAAAACCAAAAAAAAAAAAAAACCTAAACCAACTCCAATCCAAAGATTCTGGTGCCCAAGGAATGTAATTCATTCATTCATCAATGATCATTCACTATCATTTACATAAATTGCAACTAAATTAAACCCTAAAAAACTAAACATAACCCTAAATTAAACTAAAACATAAAGGCATATAAAAACAGAGTATGCCATGGACATCAAATTCCTTTCATCACCAAAAAAAAAAAACAAAAACAAAAAATTCTTCAACCTGCTGCTGCTGCTTGACATCTCTTGACCTTTCGCCTTGACCACAAAACTAGGCTCCCTGGACACCCCCCTCCCCCCACAAAACTAGGCTCACTAAACCATGACCCCTACCATGACCACCATGAACACATTGTTCAACATAAGAAGCCTCTTTCGAGACTTCTTGAGTACCCTAACTTGGTACTCTGCATCGATCAATTGCCACATCGTCTCCTGATGTTCTCTCTTCAAATCGGAGACTTTCCTGGTTGTCCTTGACAATTCAGCAGCCAAAGAGGTGCTTCTGCCAATGGCGGCGACGACGGGTTCCCTGAGTGTAGAATAAATGGGGTCGTCCACCCAGTCGCGAAAGTTACATCCTTGGGGGGTCCCAGCAAACCTACACCGGACGAACCTCCTAAATGGGTTTGTCGGTGTCATTGACACCCGAATCACACATGGACACCCACAATCACAATTCTGATTCGTGTTTGAGTAACACGGACAGGAAGTGCATGCCATTATCTAGGCATGGTCGACCATTCCATTCGCCATTTTTGTGGGGAGGGAGGGGAAAGCTTCAAACTTGCAGTGGGGAAGGAAGAAGAAGAGGACACCCTAAGAGAGAAGAAGACAAGATGAATAGGAAGAAGGAGAAGATTGAAAGGGGAGGCAGGGTTCTTAAAGCAAATTCACCAGAAGTTTAAAGGGTGGTCTACATATTATCCACCATCATTATCATCATTACCACCCTGACTTGTCTAATCACAGTTAATTACCCATTTTCTGGTAACAAGTAACTTAAAGGGCATTTTCACACGGTTTTACCCAGTTTAAGGGTATTTTATTGACAATTTTTTTTTAAGGCCAATTTTTACAGTTTTTCCAAGTTCATGGGAAATTTTTCATTTGATTACTATTGAGGTCCCAGGTTCGATGCTTGCCGTGAACTTGCATTTTGTGTTCTTCTCTTTTGGTTGCATAGTTTGTTGTTTTATATTGTCAATATTATTTCACTTTAAAAACTTTTTCAACCATTTTCCTTTAGGTAGAGACTTGTATCATATTATATAAAATTCAATATTGTTATTATTATGTTACTAGTAAATACCCGGGCGTTGCCCCGAATCATAAAATAAATACATGTGCGTTGTTTACTTGTTCCGAAATTATATTTTAGTATATATATGATCGATTCTTTGAAGGTAATATCATACCAAGTAAAAATTTTCAACACTTTGTAAACTAACGAAGATGAATATGAAAGAAAGTAAATTCAAAGAGAGTTCTAGAATACGTTACAATGAATTCAAAGAGATTTTTACAAAGTAGATTTTAGAATATATATATGAATAGTTAGGGGTGTTCATTGGGTCAAACGTGGACAAACTCGGACCAGACCGGACTGGACTGGAACCCGAAATAGCCAAAACTTTGGACCAAAGACCAGACCGGAAACAACTAGTCCCAACCCAGACCAACCCAGACCGATTTGGACCAGGTGAGATTTTTTAAAAATTTTCTATTCAATTTTGTAAAATGATTGATTAGTTAATTATGGTGGGAAATTTTAGAAAGTAATGAATTATAAAAATTTAAATGATATAATAATATGGTAGAATACATAACAATATGGCCAAATTTGTAGTCACACACAAATACATATAAAGTTGGGCTAAAATTTAATTACTATTTACGTGAATTTATACAAAGTTAAAATAGGATAATATATGTCAAAATATTTATCTTTCTAATTTTGAGGGGAGGGGCCATCGAATTAGGATATAATATTATTTTAGGTGATAATATTTTGATATGCGTAATTAGCGCCTACAATATCATGAATATTTTTTTTGAATAAATTTAAATTTTATAATAATTGGATTTCCAGTCCAGGTTTGGGTTTTTCTGGGTTTAGACCGACTCGGAGCGAAACCCGAAAACATAAAAAACTTGGACCGACAACCAGACCGGTTACCATTCGGTCCGGGTTTGGTCTGGGTTTTGGTCCGATTTTTTTTGGGTCAACCGGTCTGGACTGAAATATGAACAATCCTATGAATAGCAAGTACCCGCACATTGCGACGATTAGGGGTGGGAAATAAATTCGTAATCCATGATCCGGTCCAAAAATCCGATTATCCAACCCAAAAACAGGATAATTAGCAGATAAGTTTTGAAGTTGGCGGATCTGTTAACCGATCCGAATTTTTTCCCCGGATCACGGATCGGGGGTTGAAAAATCCGGATAGTCTATCAGTTATCTGAAAACTCGAAAATAATTAATTTTCAATTTTGAACCCTTCAAATATTTTTTTTGTTGTAAATTAACAGTCATTAGCGTAGAAATGTAACACAATATATAAAGTTTACCATTTTGAACCCATTAAGCTAAGAAGGACAATGATTATTATTGTACGGGGACTTTATAATGTGGATATATGGTTATCCGATCCGAATTCGGTTAACTGAGACTTTCAAATCGGATACGGATTGCAAATTTTATTATCCGACAATTCGGTTAACCAAAAGTCCAGTTAACCGAAACTTTTGGATCGGATACGAATCATGATTTTAACTATCCGAATATATGGTTAACCGATCCGAATTTATGATCAAATCGGTTAACCGATCCATGCCCACCCTTAGCCACGATATCAAATAATAAATACGCGTGCGCTAACCTGTCATAAGTTTTGTAAAAATGCAAAAACTGTTAATAAATTTAAAAGCTTAAAGCAAAGATACGCAAGTGTAACAAATAAAACAAAGATGCAAAAAAAAAAAAAAGTGTACCAATATGTAAGATAAGATAAAATTAGATAACAATAAAATATGAATATGTCCCTCATCCTCATCGCTGCTTCTACCCGCCACTAGCGGCAAATCTAGACCTTCAAATCAAAGGTGGCTAATCCCCTATACTTGTCGGTTCCTTATTCACAATGGGGTTCCGACAGGAAATTGACAAATAATATATTGACATATATGTTATAAATTCGAAGCTTAAGGGTAAAATCGCTACATCTAATCCCTTCATATATTATAAATAAGTTGTTTCCAATATATAGGACGCTCTTTTTGAAACTAACTTAAAATTATTTGTTTGCATCTAAACAGCTGATTAAACAGCATATTTATGAAACATCAATTTGCCTTATTGACATGGTCATAACAGCCAAAGTACCTGAACTACCTTCGATGATTTGAATCAATTTAATTAGACAACTTGGTACTTATTATTTGCCCTGGGATTGGCTAAGATCAACTCTTGCCCCCATTTGAGGACCAGCAGCAAAACTCACAGAATTCCTCCTTTGAAAACCTCCCTCCATTTGTGACCTTTGAGAAAATCTCCCTTTCGAAAAGGCACGATAAGAAAACCCTGATTTCTCCCACTCCCTCGAGGATAATAACTACATTGAGTACAACCTTTGCCCTTTCTCTTCCTTTTATAGCAAAAATCCCTTACCTCAGACCCCTGATACAACTGCATGTCCCCCCTTCGAAAGGGTAGTCTTTTTTTCCTTTTGAAATGAACCCGAAGAGTTCCCCATAACTCCCCCAACCACTCGTATTTACTCCGTACTATCACATCCATTGCAGAAAATCGTCGAAAATCCCTTACTCGTGCTGCACCTCTCCCACTAGCAGACTACTTCATTAACTACACTTAGCCAACCCCTTCACTTCACCTACCGACTACTCCGCTTTTCCCTAAAAGGATTAATCCCAAACCAAACCGGGTGGCCCAACAAAGCCAAACGAGCCACACCTCCTTCCTGACAAGCCCACCTCCTCATAGGCCCAAATACTAGAACCTTCGGTAGAGAAATCCCCTCCACTCGCAAGCTCTCTTCGCCTACCTCTGATCGTCACCAACCTCTGATCTAACCACCCTCCAAACTCCGGCGATCACTTCACTTTCACTGGAAATTGACCTAACCACCCCACTAGATTAACCACAACCACCCAAAAACTATCTGCACCACTCTACTTCGGACGGAATCATCCACCTATTAACTCTGGACCATCTCACAACGCCTAGTTGATGCAAACTGGGTGTTGCGCAGTGCAGTCAGTGTAAAGAAGGTTGGAGACCGAAAGTTCTCCTTCTGGTTCATGCACCCGGAGGATTGTTTGGATATGCTTACTCAGCGAACTGTGAATTTTGATAGGTCCCTTGTGGCCCTCCAGAAGATAACGGCGGACATGCGACCCAGCGAGGTATCGTTTCGGTCAATATGTCTGTAGGTGCAGATTGAAGGGCTCCCATTTAGACAGAAATGGGCAAGCACAGCAATCAAGTTGGCTCGCACCTTTGGAGACATGAAACTTAGATACCTTTAACCCCTGACCCACCAAAAAATGTAGTTTCCACTCCCAACTCAACACTCCTAACACTTTGAACAAACAAACACAAGCTCAACCTTGAGTTTTCCTCGCTATTTTCTTCAGAATATGAGAGTTTTAGAGAGAGGTCAGAGTTTTAGAGAGAGGTCAGAGCTTCTCTCTCCGATTGATGATCCCCATAGTTGAGAATTTTTGTCAATGTCACCCAGAAACTATCTGCACCACTCTCCTTCGGACGGAATCGCCCACCTATTAACTCTGGACCATCCCACAACAGCTAACACTTCGAAACTTAGATACCTTTAACCCTTGACCCACCAAAAAATGTAGTTTCCAGTCCCAACTCAACACTCCTAACACTCTGAACAAACAAACACAAGCTCAACCCTGAGTTTTCCTCGCTATTTTCTTTAGAATATGAGAGTTTTAGAGAGAGGTCAGAGTTTTAGAGAGAGGTCAGAGCTTCTCTCTCCGGTTGATGATCCCCATAATTAATAAATTTTAATAAATTTTTCAATCCCAGGGCAAATAATAAGTCCTTGGCTGACCAAGATGAATTGTTTCCTGGACGGACTGGCGGAATTACTACAAACTGGTCAGGCACAGGGATCAACTTATTTCAAGTGTGTGAAATGGTTGAAGCTGGTTCGGCAGCTGGGTAGAAAGCTCATCCATGACCTCAAAAACGAAAAGCTCCAACCAGCGTCGAATGCTATACAGGAATTCAACAATTGCAGGACTGCCTTGCAAAGTATGGTATGGAACAGTCGATTTTTTCTAGGGCTATCCAAAAACAACAGGATGTTGAGTCCATGATCCAAGAGGTCCATGATTTATGGGTGCATAGAAGTAAAATTAAATGGGCCGAGCTTGGAGATCAGAACACAGCTTTCTTCTTTAAACACTATAAGATGAGACAAACTTATAATAGAATAAACTGTTTGACCCTTAGAAATGGGCTTGTCTCATTCAAAGAAGAGGATTTTGTAGAGGAATTTTATGGAGAATATTCTGGCTTTTTTAGGCCCGAGATGTCTATGCCGACAATAAGGGCTAGGGTTTTGGCCCAAGTGATAGGGAACATTCATAAATCGCTATCTGAGAGGGAGAAGGAGTTTCTTATGCAACCCTTTACTAGGAGTGATGTGGAGGCGGTTATTGCTCAGTTGAAACCGGGGAAGAGCCCTGGGCCGGATGAAATTCCTCCGGAATTTTTCAAGAATTGTTGGAATATGGTTGGAGACTAGGTCGTTGATACAGTTCTTGAAGCGGTGAACGAAGGATGTTTGTTGGGGAAATTAATAACACAAATATTTTCCTGCTCTAGAAGAAGCCTGAGGCTCAATCGGTTAGTGAATTCCGGCCGATTAGCCTTTGCAATGTAGTGTACCGGATAATTGCAAAGTGCCTGGTAAATAGGTTAAGACCTGTTATGGGGTCGCTGGTTTCTGAGTGTCAAGCTGCCTTTGTGACGGGGAGGTTGAAGGAGGACAATATCCTAGTAGTGCATGAAATTCTCCATTATTTGTCGAATAAAAGAACGGGTCGACAGTTTGCAGCTTTGAAGGTTGACATGAGCAAGGCTTATGATAAAATCCAGTGGGATTTCTTGCAGGCAGTATTAGAACGAATGGGGTTCCCGAGCAGGTGGGTACACATTCTTATGAGATGTGTATCTACTGTTAGGTACTCAATCTTAGTAAATGGTGTGAGCTCCAAGCAGATTATTCCAAAGGCGGGATTACGTCAAGGGCATCCATTGTCTCCTTACTTGTTCCTATTGTGTATGGAGGCTTTATCGGCCGTCATCGACAACGAGACTTCTGGGGGGCGAATTATTGGTGTCAAAGTAGCCCGGAGTGCTCCCCAAGTTACTCATCTGTTCTTAGCTGATGATGCTCTCTTTTTCATTGAGTTGGAGGCGGGGTCCTGCTTGGCTCTTAAAGGAGCCATTGATAAGTATAGCCTTGCGTCAGGACAAGTGATTAATCTGCAGAAATCATCAATGTGCTTCTCTAAAGGGGCTTCTCAAGATGATAAGGAGGGTATGAAGGTAGTGTTTGGGGTACCCGGAGGGAGGTTTTTTCCAAACTTATTTAGGGTTACCTACTAAGATTCAGCGTCGAAGGGTTGATCATTTTGGGTTTATGATTGAAGATGTCCGAAGAAGATTGGATTCTTGGAAATTTAGGATGCTATCGATGGCAGGGAAGCTAGTCTTTATCAATGCGGTTTTTGTGGCTCTTCATCAACATATCCTTAGTATTTATCTAGTGCCTAAGAGGGTTGTTGATCAAATAAATTCCATTATTATAAAATTCCTGTGGGGGAAGATGGATGGTAGTCGGTCCATTCATTGGAAAGACAAAAACACTGTGTTCAAACCCAAAGGAGCGGGGGGTTTGGGTGTGAGGAATGTGGGCTGCTACAACAAGGCCTTGCTGTTAAAACAAGCTTGGAGGACGTATATGAACCAGAATTTGTTGATATCCAAGATTTGGAAGGCGAGGTATGGTGTGTCCTCTCCTATTGAGGATAGAGTTGGGAGTGAGCCTAAGAAGAATTGCTCTATGTCTTGGAGGGGTATTACACAAGTAGCCGAGGAGGTGAAAAATAAGCTTCGTTGGAGTGTGGGCAATGGTCAAAAAGTTAGGGTGTTGGATGGGCGGTGGATTCCCGGGGGGAATGTGGTCTTGAGGGAGGGGGTTGAGGCAGACAGTCTTCAGGCTTTGTCTGTTGCATCTTATGGAGTCCTGGATAGGAGGGGACAAAGAGAATGGAATTGGGAAATGTTAAGACAATCCTTCTCTAGGGAAACGGTTGAAAGGATCACTAAGGTTTTTCCACCGCAGGAGGGGCTTGAGGATACTCTGGTGTGGCCAGGTACGAGCAGCTCAATATACAAGGTGAAGGATGGCTATTATACTTTTCTCTTGAAGGATAATGGGATGAATCCCCCTATTGAGGAGGGGACTAAATTCTGGAGACTATTGTGGCATTGTGATATGCCTCCGAAGTTGAAAACCTTCGCTTGGCGGTGCGCTGTTGACGCACTCCCTACAGGAGACAATAGGCGGAAGAGGAGAATCGGTGAAAACCATGATTGCTGGTGTGGACAAGGGATGGAGGATATTAAACATCTGTTCAGGCAGTGTACAATTGCAAAGCATTTATGGCGAGGATCCAGTTTGGGAATTTGTTCCGATATGAATGGTAGTGTTGGCTGGTGGGAATGGTTGAAGGGGTGGTTGAAATATCTTTCAAAAAGAAGGAGGAAACACGGTAACTGAGGATTTCTTTGGGGTCATGTGGGCAATATGGAAGGCTAGGAATAGTGTTTGCATTGGAAAGGAGAAGGTTTTTACTCGCTTGCTGGAGAGTTTGCTGTGTAAAGGAGTCCAGGAGCTTGGACAATGGAGGAGGAGATGGGCTCAGCAGGTTGTGACGATTTCTAAGGATCCCACCCAGGGTGAAGTTGATTATAGGTGGGGGCGGGGGGGGGGGGGGGAGGGGGGCAGGAGGTGGATGATGAGTTAAGGGTTTTTCTTGTGGATGGAGCGAAAAAGAAGAAGAGTGATCATATAGCTTGCGCATGGGTCTACATGGTGAGGGGGACAGTTCTGGATCAAGGAGCAAAGGTTGGGATGGGGGTCTCGGCTAGAGGTGGGCACCATAAACCTAAACCGCGAATTGAACCGCAAAACCGCATTAACCAAACCGCAAAATGCGGTTAACCGAATTGATTTTTGCATAAAAGCGGTTTAGGTTAACCAAACCGCTATAAGCGGTTTAGTTTTAGGTTTTGGATTTTCATGAAACGGTTAACCGCGGTTAACCGCTCTCAATTAAGTTGAAAAAAATGAATTTATTAGTAATATGAATTTAATTTAACAGCGTATCGTTGTATCCAAATATGAATTTATTAGTAATATGATTGTATTTATTTGCATAAATGTTAGTGTAAATTTCCAGGAAATCGGTTAATCATTAACCGTGTATGTTAACCGGGTAAATTTTCAGATTTTAAAAGTCGTTAACCGGCACCGCTTCTAAATTGCGGTTTCGAGGTTTAGTTTAGGTTTCCAGACTTCAAAAGCGGTTAACCGCATATTGCGGTTGCGGTTTAGGTTTTCAAAATCCAAAAACCTCAAAAGCGGTTAACCGCGTATGCGGTTAACTGCAAATGCGGTTAACCTGTTATGCCCACCCCTAGTCTCAGCTCTTTTTAGCGAGCTTCTGGCTATCCTCCTTGCTTTGCAGGAGGGGAGGAGACAGAGGATGACAAAGATCTTCATTCGGACGGACTCTAAGATTGCAATAAAGGCTTTGATTAATCCTAACAGAGTTCCTGTTGATTGCAGGACCTTAGCATGGAGCTGCATCATTGCGGCTAACCAGATGGAATCTGGGAGAATTCTGAAGGTTACAAGGCAGATGATCCATCCAGCGCATCAGGTGGCCCAACAGGCCATTCGTAGGATTGGAAGTGTCACTTAGTTCTCTTCCTTTTATGTTCTTTGTTTGTTGGTTTGTCTTGTTGTTTGGTCGCTTCTTGGGAAAAAAAAAGAAAATTTTATTAATTGTTATCCCTGATATAGGGGTGTAGTAGATAGGCATACATGACCTATTTCAAGATAAATATTAATTATTGTCATGATTAAGGCTTAAGTGTTATTATCGTTCTCGTCTATTTACCAACTTATACATCCTGCTTTAACAAAAATAATACAATATTTGAATAGTAATAAATAACAGATATATATATCAAGATTGAGATGCACATATCTACCCCCTCTCCCCCACCCAAAAAAAAAAACGAATGAGGAAAGATTCCATGTAAATTACCTATAATATGCAATTATTCATTATACGTTATAGATAAAGACTATTATAGAGATAAAGAATATTATCTTGTCTTATCCTATATTACCTTACCTTGCTTTCTATTATCATATAAAAGAACATGATTTCGACCCCGTTCTTTTATAAGGCTGGCTGTGGTGCGGTGTGAAGGAAATGTGGTGGATTGTAGTGGGTTGGGAAAACTTGTGGTGGGTTGGGGAAAGTTGTGGTGAGTTCTGGTGGAATATGGAAAGTTTAACTTTTAATGAAAAATAAATTAAATTAGAAAAAGTTGATTATGTTGGGTTGTGATAGATTGTCGTGGGTTGTGGTGGAATATGAAAAGTTACGGCGTGGTGTGGCACCGCAGCTTGCCAACCGCATAAAAGAACGGGGCCTTATATTTTTAAATAATTTATATTTAAAATTCTTTCTTCAACGCATAAAATTTTATTTAAAAATAAAATGAATAAGTGATGTGAAATCATCTACCTCCTCCACTACTTTATTTACATTGTTTTTTTACCTAATCTAATTTAACCTTACCTTACTTTATCTTACCTACATTTTCCGTACATTTTCCTTACACTCAAAAGCAACCAAACCTAGAAAAGGAAAACCCAGGAAAAAAAAAACCAAATTCATAATTATATGAAATAAATTGAAAGAGAAGAACGGGTGCTCCATCAACAAAAGCAAAGTGGCTTTGTACGATAATTTGCCTCTCTCAAACCCAAACGCAGGAACGAATTAATTAGATGAGTAAACTACAAAATCAAATAAGCAAACTCCATAATTCCTAAGGTTTAACAGACCGAAAGGAGAGGGATTTCACCAGTGTAAAAAAAAAGGAAGACGGAGTCTGAAAAGTGGAAAAATAAAAGAAGAAATTGAGGAAGAGAGGAGTAAATAGCATGAAGAAAAACTACATGTCAGTTGAGAGAGAGAGGTTAAATTGAAAAGGACTATGGAAGCATATATTTCAGGTAGTGGAAACTGTGACCTTCAGAAATGAAAAATCAAAAGAGAAGCCTTAAATTTAGAAAAAAAATAAACAAAAAATATGAAGGGTATTTGGTTTAAAGGTCAGGATGTACAACTAAATCAAATCAAGGGTGATAATTTGTTGATGCTCCGCAATTCACTCTGGTTTTGGTCAACAAGATTTTCCTTCTATTATAGTAAGATTTTAGTTTAAATGATACATCGGATACTCAATAAATTACAAATTTAAATGACTAGCATTTAAACTTTACATAATATTTTTCAAAATAATTTTTCTACTGATCTCTTGGGCCAGAACTTTTTCAAATTATTAAAACTTATAATAAAATAGGTTTAGTCACTCATATTATTTGTCACCTTAACTAATTTTTTTGTTTCATAATATTTTTTCGTTTTAGAATTCCAAATTTTCAATTACATAATAATTATAATTTACCAATTTTGACACTTGTTAGTTATTTTTCGACCCTCTCTCACCATTGTAATACAACAAAATGTAAATGACGATTTCAAAAGAGGACGATAGATTACATATTATTTTTAACTTTAAATGACTTAACATTAGTAAAACATTTATAGAATTTAAGATGGGCAACAAAATCCATACAATAATTAAAAAGAACATTGCAAACATTACAAATAAGCCATACAAATACAGAGCAGAATTATCCTTAATTAATTAATAATAATAAATACAATTTTGGGGTTTTTCTCCTTCTTCATCTTCTCCTTCTTCTTCATCTTCTTCTTCTGCATCTTCTTCTTCTTTTCCAAGCATCATAGTTGGTTGACTCTAATTGAAGGGCATTCATTGAGATCACACAGATGTTCATCCATGAATCATAAAATTTAAGATGAGAAACAAAATCCATGGTTAGAATAATTTCATCTTCAAATCCAATACAACAATTAAAACTACATCAATTACAGAACAATAAGAAGCATCTGATATTTCTTCTTCAAATCCAAGAAAATGATAGCGATTGTCTTGAAAACTACATGAATCATAACTCAATTTTCCCGTTAGAATTCTAACTGTTAGAAATTCTTCAAAGACTATAAATACCAATGTTCTGACAATTTAAGATGGGAAACAAAATTCACAGTTACATCAAGGCTTTAGATAGAAATCCACACTGACCTCCAAATAAAATAGAAGAAAAACACCGAGAACAATATCATCACCTACTGTGCAAGAGAAGAACAAGGAAAATAAGATGAGTAGAATATAATCCAAAGTTAATACGGTAATCATATTACCGTAAGTAACTTGATTCTTCATTTATCCCAATTTCAATTTTTTAAATAATTCGCACATATTGTCAAAACCCAGAAACCAAAAACCTTTTAGAAAATAGGAATTCCTAAACCCAAATGGAAACCTAATTCGATTTCAAAACCCGGGAAATAGGATACCCTAAACCTAGATGGAAACCAAATAATTCACACATATTGTAGATGGAAACCAAATTCGATTTACCATTTAGAAAAATTTACCTTTTAAAGAAGATGGAGAGAGATAAATGGGGTTGAAGAAATGGGCTTGAGGAGAAATGGGGTTGATGAAATGAGGTTTCGGTTTTGATGCCATAGATACATAGAGAGAGAGAGAGAGAGAGAGAGAGAGAGAGAGAGAGAGAGACAAAGAGAGAGAGAGAGAGAGCAGAAATTATAAGGAAGGACCAAGTGTACATAGCACGGTACACTCGGTATAATATGTGGTAGGGTATATGTAAGATGCACATGAGATTTTATTCTGGGCAAATTCCTTATCGCGCGCAGATCCTTAGTTCATATTCTTCCTTGGTCAATTTTGATACCTTCAATGATCCTGATACCTTCAATGCTGCTGATACCTTCAATGAACACAACAATGGCGGATAAGTGCAGAACGACCAAGAAGACATGCTTGAAGCTTAGGTAAACAATAATGTATGATGTTGCAATAAATATGCATGATGTGCTTAAAATACTGCATTCAAGATGGGAAAACATGCACTACATAAAGGAAAATTTATCACCAAATATATAGTGACATATAGGAAATATACATTGGCAATACTGATAGATATGGTGAAAGCATGAAAAGATGCACTACATAATGGAAAAGTTAACAAGGTAATGAATACTATATGAAATTGTAATAAATATGCATTGATGTCCTTGAATACTGCATCCAAGTTGGGAAAACATGCACTACATAATGGAAAAATTATCACCGAACATATAGTGACATATAGGAAAGATACATTGACAATTGTGATAGATACATTGAAAACATGAAAAGATGCACTACATAATGGAAAAGTTAACTAGGTAATGGATAATATATGAAATTGTAATAAGTATGCATTGATGTGCTTGAATACTACATCCAATTTGGGAAATTATGCATTGCATAAGGGTAAACAAAAATGATATAAATATTGCATCCAAATTGGGAAAATATTCATTGCATAAGGGAGAAGGATGCAGTACAATTGGGAAAATATGCATTGCAAAAGTAAAAAGGAGCTAGTGTTTTTTAAATAATAGTGCGTGGGTTGTACTCTCTGTCGTACGCTCCTTACTCTGTGCGCTCGGTTTTATATCATAATTTGCAAGAGAGAGAGAGAGAGAGAGAGAGAGAGAGAGAGAGAGAGTGGGGGCATGAATGAGTTGAAGGGGCGGTTTTCAATTGCAGGAAGGACTAGGGTTTTGGGGAGAGAAGATGAGATGTGGGCAGGAATGTGCGTAGGGTTTTGGGGAGAGATGTGAAGTGGGCGGGAATGGGGTAGAAGATCTTGGCTGTCAAACTTTATTGAATCTGACGGACAACATTGACAATAATTTGACATGTCAGCAATCCATGTCCCAAATCTCTGACCAATCAATATAAAATATAAGGATTATTTTACTTTATTGATTCATATGATTCATATAAATTACAAGGATTGTTTTATTAATTTCAATAAGTTAATGACATAAATTTTATTAATTTGATTCAATTGTTTGTTGGTTGTGAAATTTTATTAATTTGATTGAATTATTTTATTAATTTTATTAAATTAATCCCTAACTTTATTAAATTGATTCAACCTTTTTTTTGTGAAATTTCAATATTTTTAATGACTAATGTTTTTATTTATTAGTTTTATTGTCCCCTTCTCTAAATTGTAGATTTTCATCGCTATAATCATGGGTTCCCGACGAATAGTCTTGAACGACGATTGTGACAGTGATTCCGATTATGATCGGTTAGAGGAGTTGTTGAAAGATGATGATGGACCGACTGTTGACGGTAATTGCGACGACTTATTTCGTGATGTGATTTATTCGGAGATGAATACGATGTTGGTATAACTGACGTTGAGGAGAGTGATGCTGTGATGGGTTGCGTGCCACTTTCACGCTCGTAGATGATGTGGATGACACGACCATTCTTGATGTTGGTGATGGGTCAAGTGACCATCTTAACAGTGGCGGATCACTCTCCGTCCCTGCTCCTTTTTTGGGGATGAAATTTGATTCGGTCTCGCAATTTGAAATCCACGTGCATAAATACGGGCGTGCCAATGGGTTCTAAGTACGTATTAAGAGCTCTGATAAGTGAATTTTATATAGTATTTTTTACATATTTAACTTGTATATTTTATCCGATTTTGTATTATAATTTAGTGTTTTTATATCAAAATTCTATAATATTCTTCACTTGGTCGAGAATTGGTTTGTTTTGCAGATTTAGTGAAAATCCCCTAAAAACCAAGAAAAATTGAAGAAAATGGAGGAGAAATTAAATAGGAGAATGAGAATTAGAAATAAGAGAAATTGAAGATGAGAAATAATTAAAGGAGAAGAAGAGAATTGAGCCAAAGAATGAAAGAGTGGACAAGAATAGGGGCCCAAGATGAAGAAAACAAAAAAAAAAAAGCCACGATAGGAATACACCAGTGACGGCTCATACTTTACCCCAGCGTTGAACAATAGCAGCTGCGTCACACGCCCAAGCACGCCAACAACTTGCATTCAACTCACCCCCGCCAGCGCTCAACTCTCCCTCGTCAGCGCCCAACCTTAATGCACCCACGAGAAGTAGCAGTTGACAACAACATCGACGCACATCAGCTAATTCACAGCTGCATGACTTCACACCCAGCCAGCTCAACAGAATAAGACAAGCAGCTGCATTAAACGAACGTGGCAACGTTCACTGACCTTCACTCAACGTTTCTCATCCACGCACAGTATCACAAACGCTAGCAGCGGCAAGTTCGGAAGAAAATCCACAACGAAGTTGATAAACACTGGCAGCGGCTATTGCCCCGCTGGTAGCACCCATGACAGCGAGTTCATGACGTGAGCCGCGGGCAGCGTCTATTCATCCTTCGCCAGCGTCTAAGCCGTCTCGTACATAAAAAATATGTCCGCCGCATCATTAACGAGCATCTTAGTTTAGGGTTTCCGCCAAAAATTCTCTCCCTTCGAGGGAGAATAAAAACCCTTGCGTCTATCATTCATCATGGAACAATTCATTGTATTATTTCCCTTCAAACTTTAGATTAGGGTTCTTTATATTTTCCTCCCTTCGAGGAGTCGTTCTAGTAGATTAGGAACAAAAGAGGAGGACAAGGAGATCGAATCAAGTGACACGAAGAGATCGAATTCGACGACTTGGATGTTCGGTTTAATTTCTATTTTCGTTATGTTTCGTTATTAAGTTTTTATTATCGCTTTCTTAGTTTTTATTATCATGAATACTTAAATTCCTCGTTTAGGGGATAAACTCGATGTTTCTTGATTAATTTATAATGTGTGATTTCAATTTTCGGTTTTAATACAGTTGTTTAATCTTTGTAATTTGTCTGTCATAGAAAAATTTGGCTAACTGCCTTTTGCTTGGTATTAGATTCTTAATAACATGACGAAAGTTTGAATTTTAAATCGGAAAGACGAAGATTGAATAGGCGTAGAAAATAGTTAGAAATAATGATTCATGCTTAGGGTCGTGTTACAGTCGGTTCTTATCTTTGATTAGGTTAAATAGCCATGAAAACAGGATGTTTAGTCTAATCTCTGTAACTCACTTCGAATCGAAAGATTGCTGTGAAAGGTCCTAGGAAGATTATAGACCCCGACACCACCAATATTACCTTGAACTAGAATCACCTCTTGATTGATTGATTAGCTAGAGTGAATTCCCCTAAACTCCCTTAATCATTCGATAAAACGCATAAAGATTAGATCTTTCTTTATTACTTCCTTAAATTCTTATTCATTATTCACACAAACTATTTGATCGACCTAGCACCCTTTGTACTGAACTAGTTTAGTGCGTAGTTGAGCACATGTCCCTGAGAGAGAACGATATTTTATATACTACACACACCCGTACACTTGCGGTAGACGTCTATCACATTTAGGGCTTGTCAAGCTCCCAAAAATTACCTATAGAACCTAGCACGGGAAATGAAGCAGTCTACAAGAGGGTAAAGATGGTTTGCACAAAACATGACATGTTCAAGTCAAACGGTACAAATCCAAACCGATCATCTAGCACTTTTGTCAACACAAACCACAACCACGAGTGCAACTCTGCAGACACGAAATACATGTGAAACTATAAGTTCATAAGTTTCGAGCATATGAGGAGGATGGTAAATAACGACACAGCCAACATGCCAATCTTCAAGAACTTCAACTCAATTGCGGTACAATACGGTGGCTATGATCAAGTTCCTTTTGACGAGAGAGATTGCTGCAACGTTATAAGTAAGGTAAGGAGACTCGCATTGCAAGACGGAGACTTCAAGGTGATGAAGGAACATTTTCAGGAGATGATATCCAGTAACTCAACTTTTTCTTCATGTATGACACCGACGACGTCGGAACTATGAGGAACGTTTTTTTGGCGGATAAAAGGAGCAGAGCAGCTTACGAGGACTTCGGGGACGTGGTGTCGTTCGACGCGACTTATGTGTCCAACCGGTATAAGATGCTATTCACTCCTTTCATTGGAGTTAACAATCACGGAAAGTCCATCCTGCTCCGCTGTGCGTTGTTGGCTGAAGAAGAAGTCGATAACTTCATCTGGTTGTTTCAGACGTGGCTGACGTGCATGTCGGGGAAAGCACCGACCGCGATCATAACAGACCAATGCCAATCCATACGTCATATTTAATAATTCTATTTTATTTTTTTATATGTACTTAAGTTTTTTGCGAGCTGACATTTTGTAACAAGTTAAATGTTTGACGTGCAGGCAAGGCTATCGCAAAGGTATTTCCAAATGCGCGACGGAGATGGTGCATATGGCACGTGATGAAGAATGCGAAGAAACATCTATGCAACAAAACAGAGGGGAATGATATTCTTCGAGGGCTCAGAGATACCCTTTACGATTCTCTTGATGTCGAGGAATTTGAAGATAAATGGAAAGACTGGGTTGACACGTACGACCTGCACAACTCCAACTAGTGCAATGACATGTACGATAAAAGGCATAGATGGGTCCCCGTATACTTCAAGGACGAGTTCTGGGCAGGAATGTCAAGCACACAAAGAAGTGAGGGAATGAACTACTTCTTCAAAGGATTCGTGAATGTCACACTCAAACAATTTGTTGATCAATTCGGATTCACTTTAGCAAAGAGAGTCATAGAAGAGGACAAGGAAACGTTCCATTCAAAGGATAAACCAGTCCAATGTATATCGGACTTTGTTTATGAACATGTATTCTAGCAACTATACACTTCAAACAAGTTTGTTGAGCTTCAAAACGAGGTGAAAAGTCTGATCTATGTTATAAACGCCGAGAAGACACATGACGACGAGGGGACGTGCACTTATGAGGTGATTATTAGGAGGCCACCGTCGAAAGAAATCACAACTCGACGATCTAGGTTTACCGTCAGAGCGAGTAGACAGAGAGACCCTAGAAATGAAGTGTGACTGCAAGAAGTTTGAGTTCAAAGGAAATATTGTGCTGCCACATACTGCTTGTTTTTAGCGAGGAAGGATAGATTATGTTCCGGAAAGGTACATTCTCGACCGGTGGAGGAAGGACTTGCCGAGAAAACATCTAACAATCCAAGTCCCGTACTATGAATTGCACCGGTCCAATACAAAAGAGGTTATCCGGTTTGAAAAACTACAAAGTGCATTCGAGCATGTTTGGACGCTGGCCATGATAGACGAGAAAATGTTCAAAGAGACGATCACGACTCTTTCAGAGTTGACTAAGAAGGCACTATCCATTATGGGGGACCGTAATGGGATCGTTTCCTGGTGCATAAACAAGATCGGCAGAGCGTACGGTAGGAGGCCTGCCGAGGAGGGAACTTCTCGAAGGGGTGCCAATGCCAACACCAATGATGCTGTCCATGTGAACGACCCCGTCGATAAAAGGGGGTAGAGGTAGGAGACAGACAAAGAGAACAGGTTATCACAATGAACAGCCCCGTAGCAGAAGGAGAACACAACAAACGCCACCGACCTCCAGTGTTCCCCAAGGCTTCCAAATGCCACCTGAGCCCATTGTTCACTCAGGCTTCCATATGACACCTGGTTTTGAGTATTAGATGCCGCAAGGATCTAATGCTCCCAATGGGTTCCAAATGTACCCCCAGGTAATGTTATAGAACCCTTTTATTTTACAAAGTTATTATTTTTTTTATTATACGGACATTCACATTGCAAATAATTTTTCAACTATAATTATGCAGGTCAACCACCAGCCATATGTCTTGTTTAACAACACCGTAACTAATCCTCCTATTCATTCTACGCCGGTAAGATTATTATTTGATATAACTGCATTCTGTCAATGATGTATGTCAAGTGCATTAAACCTAACAATATTTACAAACGCAGGGTCAGGGTCAAACACATCATTCCAAACAAGCAAGATGAACATGAAGATGATGTAGATGAATATGATGGGCTTAGGTAGTAGATTAGGAAAATTGATTTCTTTATGCTAATCATTTTTGTAGTTCATTATGGAAGTAATGTAACGTATGAAATTATGCAACAATTTATTGTTTATATCAATTTCATTTTAATCAATGGAAAAGATGAATCCATGGTGAGCATATTACTCATATTTAATAAATTTACGGTTAGGAAATTAGTAGAGTCATTTTAGTCTTTAATCAATGGTGACAATATTCTACAATTAATAAATAGATAAATTCAGTGCCTTGAAATGCATCCTCTAATTTTATTAGTCAAATGTTAGTTCAGGTACTCTTGCTTGTTTGGGATACATCAAAAATTATATATATCATTGGTGAGCATATTACTCATCAAAACTGTATACATCAAAAACTGTTTGGAATACATCAAAAACTGCATATATCAAAAATTGTATACATCCTCTAATCCATGGTGAGCATATTACTGAATTTCATGTGCCTTGAAATACATCAAAAACCGTACATATCATTCTCTAGCTTACTTCAGGTACTCTTCAATCCATGGAAACTCATCATTCTCCAGCTCAAATTAGGCATCAAACTAACCAGAATATAATTGATGAATCACAAATCTGTTCTACTTTGAGTTGTCTCTCAATCCAAACAAGTCCACTGCAAGGTTGACCACACACATCAAACAACTAGTAATATCTAATAGTAAGAATTAAAGGAATTAGAAGCATATATATATTCCCAATTACATTTGCTAATTTATTTCTAATTACATTTGCTAAACAGATTTGCAGCCAAATAGCTAAACTAATTATTTCATTTTTGAACTTTACTGTAAGGGACTATTGTAAAAGGGGACTAAATACCTAGAATCAACAAGAGTTCAAGGATTAAAATAACCCTAATCTATCCTAAAATGTCAAAAATAATATCACAAACTATTTTTTGTCAAAAATAACACCTAACTTTGTTATTAAATGTCAAAAACGCATGTTCAAATCCTCTAATAATAATAAAGACCATCTCCCCAAACTTTACCCTAAAAAAAGATATTCAGACATAACCTCTTCGTGAACCACAACAATCAATTCTGCCTTAATTAGTTTCCATCATGAAGATTTAAGATAAAAATTCAAATCAAAGACATCCACCTTATAAATACTACTACCTTTTCTTCAATTATCATTCCAAACAAACACATTCTAGTAGCTCTTCTTCAATTATCACTACATTCAAATACATTCTGTTTACAAATTAAATGGAGTCTCCTGCCTCCACCATGAAAACACTGGCCAGCCCAACCAGTGAAAATGGGAATTTAACTCAAACACCTACGTCTGTACCCACTATCAAACAAGAAACACCCAACCATTCACACAATCCATCACCCAATATATCACCCAAACCTTCACCTATCACACCTAAATCATCTAGGAGAAAAGTTACACCAAGAACTCCTATTGCACAGACACAGCCATACAAACTAAAATATGAAAGTATCAAGTCTGAGATTCAAGAGCTTTTCACCAGATTTGCTCAAAACGATTATAGGGGAATGCTCAAGAAATTGATTTGGAGTAAGGGTGGATTGGTGGAACTGGACATTATCCTCAAAGGAACCCAGTCTAGTTCTGGGAGGTGGAGCATCACTAAGTAACTCCACCCGTTTACTTCCCCGGGAAGTAATCTAGGCAGGAAGAGGAAGAACACAGAAGGATCTTCCCTAGTTCCTGAAGGAACTCCTATCATCGACCTTGAGGATTAGTGGCATTTAATCCCCCCCTCCAATTTTTCTGTTGGTGTATCCTGGAAACTTCGGGCGTGGTTTTTTTTTTTTTTTTTTTTTTTAATTTGTCATTGTTTAGGTTCCCGTTTCTTTCCCGTTTCTTTTGTCAGTTTTTCAACTCTGTCGATGCTATATCAATGAAGTGAGCTCTTTTGTTTTAATTGCTTTCATTGCATTAATTGCTTTCAGTGTTCAATGAAGTGATGCTTTAATTGGTTTCATTCAGCTATATCCAACAATTTCAGAATAGAAAAAACAAAATCAAAACAACATATTCAAATAATTTCATAATCGGAAAGAAATCAGATTCAAAACCCTAAAAAAATTGAATATAAATTTGAACAAAAAAAAAATCTGAACCCAGAAAAACGAAGGGAAATTGGAAAAACCCAAATCAACACCAGAAACCATGAAAATTGAACAAAAACGAAAGGATCTCAACCCAGAAAAGAAAAGAAAAATAAAAGAAAATCAAAACCCTAAATAATTGAAGACAAACGAATAAACTTATCTGAATCGTGGAAGAAAATGGTTGTCTTCATTGGCGGTGGTGAAGGACTGTGTCGTCAGATCCGTCGTCGTCTACATCTCCGACGTCTATGGTTTCGCCGTCGTCGACTTCTTTTTAGGGTATTGGAGGGTGGTGGTGAGTGGCTAGGGTCTCGATGGGCTGGGGACATTGGGGCCGTCGTCGACATTTCCGACGTCTAGGGTTTCGTCGCCCTTGGTGGGAATTTCTAGGGTTCATGGTTTTCGTCGCCGTTGATGGAGATGGGGGAATCCAGAGGGAGACAGTTTCCATTGGCTGGGGAGACGAAAAAGGAAGGAGAATGATGAGGGAGCTCCATGCGTGAAAGGGAAGTTGGGGATGGTGAGAGTTTTGGGAAAATGTGAGCGGCCACTTATGGGAAATAGGAGAGAGGGAGAGTAATGATAGATATTTATGGGGAGAGAGTAATGATAGATATCTAACTCATCCTCCAGCTTGTAATGCCACCTCATACACTTATTGACATGTCATGTGATTTTTTGACCCACTGGATAAGTATAACTTTTTTCCTTGGAAACAGCATGAAAAAAAATTATGTATAAACAAATATACTCCTCATTAAGGAAAGAGAGAAATAAAAGAGAATTTTTAAAGATAAAATAAAAATTTCATTCATTAATTAAGGGTAATATGAACATTTTAATTATTGAAAATGTAAAATTGACAAATAAAAAGGAGAAGGTAGTTAAGAAAGTTGACACTCGTGGGACGGAGGGAGTATATACTTTTGAAGAATTATAAACTACAATGTCAAATTTGACAGAGGAAATTTCTCTTTCTTTGATAAAAAATGTTTAATTATTTATCAGCAATTTTATTTTCTCCCATAAAAAAACAACTTTGTTTTTTTTTTTTTTTGTGCAATTATCAACCATTTTATTGTAATCTTTGCATATCTTCACTTGCGGACAAAGTATCGTTATTGGTTAATGTTTGCGCCACGGAAAAACTAGATATTGTGAGCAACATTCAAATGGCGCCCAGTTGGCCTCTGCTTGAACAATGGCAACTTTGTGTAGTAATCCACCACTGCTCTCAAATTCCACACTCCAAATGCTGCAAAAATGCAAAAACATGTCTCAACTTCGCCAAATTCATGCCCAAATGATCAAACTTAACCTTGTGAACCATACATTTACTGTAAGCAAGCTCATAACTTTCTGTTCCCTCTCCCCTGATCCTTGTGCTTTACACTATGCCCTCTCTGTATTTCAGCGAATTTCATCCCCTAACTTGTTCATCTATTGTAGTTTGATAAAGGGGTTTTCTGCGAGTTTGTTCCCATTAGAATCTTTGATTCTGTATGCTCAATTGCTGTGTCATTTGGGTGTTTTTGATGGCATTGAAGTTGCACTTCCTTCGGTGCTCAAAGCCTGTGGGAGGCTGAAAGATGCACGTCAAGGGCAACAGATTCATGGGCAGATTGTGAAAACTCATTTCCAGTTTGATCCATTTGTGCTGAATGCATTGATTAGGATGTACTCGGATTTGGGCCAACTGGGATGGGCACGCCAGGTGTTCGATAAAATGCCTGACAGAGATGTCATCTCTTGGAACTCTGTGATCTCTGGTTATTTGAAGAGTGGAGAGATTGGTTTTGCCCGTGAGCTGTTCGATGAAATGCCTGAGAGAGATGTAGTGTCCTGTAATGCTATGATTGATGCTTATGGGAAATGTGGAAGGTGTGACCTTGCAGAAATGGTGTTTGACATGATGGACGTAAAAGATGTGATCTCTTGGACTTCTTTGATGTCTGCTTATGTAGTCAATGGGTTTCCAAAGAAAGCATTAGTTTTGTTCAGGAAAATGTTGGCTTCAGATGTTAAGCCAGATGCTCCTGCAATCGTTGGTGTTCTTTCAGCAATAGCTGATCTGGGTTTTGTTGATGAAGGTAAATGGGTGCATAATTACGTGACTACGAACAAAATTAGTCTAAATCTTGGGTTTATTGGGTCATCACTTATCGACATGTACTCAAAATGTGGGTACATAGAGAATGCGAAAGCTGTGTTTAAGAGCATATCTTATAGGAGAAATGTAGGTGATTGGAATTCTATGATCTCTGGTCTTGCAATTCATGGCCTAGCCGAAGAAGCTATTGGTATCTTCCTTGAGATGGAAAAGATGAGTATAATGCCAGATGAAGTTACCTTTGTTGGACTCTTAACTGCTTGTGCGCATGGAGGGTTAGTCGACGAGGGAAAACTCTACTTTGGAATAATGCAAGAGAAGTATAATTTAGTTCCTAAGATCCAACATTATGGATGCATTATCGATCTCCATGGTAGAGCAGGCCGGTTAAAGGATGCCCTTGAGATTGCCCAAAATATGCCTATGGAGCCGGATGCTTTGGCTTGGAAGGCCATTCTTAGTTCTAGCATCAAGCATGGTGAATACCTTGTGGGAGAGAGTGCGGCCTTAAAAGCAATTGAGCTAGCCCCTGAAGACTCGAGTTCCTACGTTCTCCTCTCAAATATTTATGCGAAATTGAGGAAGTGGGAAGATGTGGCGCAAATTAGGTCAATAATGAAAGAGAGGCGGGTGAAAAAGGTTCCAGGTTGCAGTTCACTTGTTATTAATGGTAAGGTGCACAAGTTTCTTGTAGGTAAAAAGGTAGGTGGTATAAATGATGAGATGATTCTTGCCAAGTTAGAGGAGATGATTTGTAGGTTAAAATTGGAAGGCTACGATCCTGACCTCTCTCAAGTTTTGCTAGATGCTGAAGAGGACGGAAAAGAGATTTCACTTAGCCTCCATAGCGAAAAGATGGCTGTTGCCTTTGCTCTTCTGAACAAGACAAAGGGTGCTCGTATCCATGTTGTGAATAACTTGAGGATATGTTGTGATTGTCATTGTTTCTTCAAGTTGGTTTCTAAGATCTATGATTGCCATATAGTCCTTAGAGATCCAAACCGCTTCCATCATTTTAGGAATGGTTGTTGCTCCTGCAACAATCACTGGTGAATGCAGGTACATGCTCTTCTGATGTGTTGACAGAGTTGAGCAATTCTTGATATTGGATAGTGTATATGTTTTCATGCTTGAATTGTCCTTCATTCATATCCATAATCTGGATAGTTGAAAAAGATTATATCGTTTTTTGACTTGGATTGTAATGGACTAAAGTAAAATATCTCATTAAACCTTCTCTACTTCTTTTCCGTGCAGTAGAAAGCAGCGAATTATTTCTATATGTTGGGTCACTTGGAACCAGTCTCTTTAAATAGCAAACTTTAGGGGTAAGACTGTTATATCCAGCCCTTCCGTACATTGCCTAGGTGGGATGTCAGAGAATTGCTTTAGGTTTCAGCCTCTCCATTAACTTTAGTCAAGGGGGGAAGGCTGCCTACATCTAATCCCTTAGACCGCGCGTAAGCGTGTTGCTCCTGAGAGTTTGTTTCATTTATTGATCTTTCAACCCGATGCAGAAATGCTGATTGCTGTGGTTTTCCAGTTTTTGTGGGTGACTTTTCTTTGAAATGGTTCCCCTGTTATTCCACCTTGAACTATACTTATCATTGGCTTATAAAACAGGAGAAGCAGTGCACGGATATAAATGCACAAAAACAATTTGACTATGACTAGTGCACCGGTGGTGGTGCATGATCAAAAGAATGATGAATTAAACAAAAGGCGTGAACGGCAGGATTCGAACCTGCGCGGGCAGAGCCCACATGATTTCTAGTCATGCCCGATAACCACTCCGGCACGTCCACTCACTGTTGATCCGAATTACAGAGTCAATCATGTCCACCATCACAATGTAACTAACAATTATTTATGAGCCTTGGAAGATTATTATTACTCTTGTCAATAAGTCAATGTTACCTTTAAAAATTTTGTTATGAGATACCCAGCTGCCAATAACTCAATATTTTAGATGGTCTGCTTCGAGCCTTGTTAATATGAGAAACCTTTGTGATTCAAAATTTACTAAGACTCACTGAAGTGTCAGAAATATTTGTCAGATAAGTATTGCTTTGGTCTTGAAATGTGTCCTTGTCAGGTATATTCATGGTGAGTCTTGCTAATTTCAGCATCTGTGGGCCTCATGCTGCGATTAATCATCTGTAGGTTAAAATTGGAAGGCTACGAGCCTGACCTCTCTCAAATTTCGCTAGATGCTGACGAGGACCGAAAAGTGATTTCACTTGGCCTCCATAGCGAAAAACTGGCAACAGCCTTTGCACTTCTGAACAAGACAAAGGGTGCTCCTATACATGTAATAACTTGAGGATATGTTGTGATTGTCATTGTTTCTCTAAGTTGATTTCTAAGGCCTATGATGGACAGATTGTCCTCCGACATCCAAACTGCTTCCATCATTTTAAGAATGGCTGTTGCTCCTGCAACAATCACTGGTGAAAGCAGGTACATGCTCTTCTAATGTTCACAGATTTGAGCAATTCTAGATTCATTGTGTTCAGAATTTCACATATATATCATATGGCTTTGATATATTGGAAGGTTGCCATATGATATATTGGAAGGTTGCTTTTTGAAACCTCGTGTGTGATGCTGTGCGTGAGCATATTCTTGAGTAGCCAGTGTCAAGTTGCCCTCCAGAAGGGGCGTATATAGAGGATGTCAAACACTCTAGTGCTTGCTTCTTGCACCATACGGCAAGCTGAGAAAAGCCATGAAAAGGCAACAGTGACAACCACCTATAATCCCATTCCATTCTTTTCTTGGTTAAATATGATTATGCTAGCTAGAGGAGGAGACCCAGAACAGGCTATTGTCATTTCAGTTGTCGCTTGAGCAAGCATTGTAGGTATGTTGAATGCATTCAAGTATGTGAAATATCGGTAGTTTTTTCATTGATAATTGGACTCAAGCCCAAGTCTATATGTTTTCCTGTTCATGCTTGAATTTCCCTTTATTCATGTACATAATTTTGGGTAGTTGAAAAGGATTTTTGTTTCAACTTAGTTTCGTTCAACTTAGTGTAATGGACTCAAGTAAAATGTCTCATTAGACTTCCTCTGCTTCTTGTCCATGGAGCAGTGAATTATTTCTAAATCTTTGGTCAATTGGAACCGGCCTCTCTAAATTGCAAAATTTAGGGGTAAGATGTAACATCTGACCCCTCCATACCTCATCTGGTGGGGATTTTGGAGTATTACTTTTGGTTTTGGCTTGTATTGCCCTTTACTAGTATTTGCGGCGAATCATATTTGCATTTATTGATCTAAATTTTTGCTGACTGGTGATATCCAACCTGATGCAGAAATGTTGATTGCTGTGGTTTTCCAGTTTTTGTGGGTGACTTTTTTTTGAAATGGTTCCCCTGTTATCCCCCCTTGAACTATACTTATCATTGGCTTATAAAATAGGAGAAGCAGTGCACGGATATAAATGCACAAAAACAAATTGACTATGACTAGTGCACCGGTGGTGGTGCATGATAAAAAAGTAAAGAATGATGAAGTAAATAAAATGCGTGAACGGCAGGATTCGAACCTGCGCGGGCAGAGCCCACATGATTTCTAGTCATGCCCGATAACCACTCCGGCACGTCCACCCTCTGCTGATGAGTTGTACAGAGCCAGCCAATAACATGTATGTGGTTTGACATCTACTCTCTTTAACATTAGCATGGTTTCTGCATCTACTCTCTCCTGCACCAACTTGCATATTTATTAGAACTACTGCTGCCAGCAAAAAGTCAACATTTCTTTTGCAAATGGGATGATCTTCTCACACTCGTCCGACTCGAATACCCAAATATGTCCGACCTGAAACTAGGTTTGGTCATCAATTTTTTGACTGCATTTTAAATCTGGTTAATTCGGTTATGCCTGATTCCATAATCGGGCCTGGTTCAGATTTGGGCTGAGAAATTCGGGTGGTCCAGATTTTATGTCAAATTCGGGTTCGGACATATTCAGAATGTCGGAACCCTAACCCGAATTTGAAATGTGTACAAAACATTGAAATTGTGTCTAAGTTTAGTGTCTATTCAGGCTTGGACATATTCGGACATCAGGTTCAGACAATTCTGGTCGAGGTTAAGACATCACAAGGTCTCCAAATTTAAAATTCGGACAGGGTTCAGTTTGGGAATTTTGTCCAAATTGTCCAAACCTGATTTTTTGCCACCGCTACTATGCCTAGCACTAGAAGCTAGGTGGACTTTAGATTAGGTTTATGTTAGATCTTTTCAGGAAAGATACATTGTGTATCATATTTGATGATGTTAACCAGAATTAAGTTACATATAGAGGCCTGTCATTCTGATAGGTGTCCAAGAAATTTGTAAGAAAGTGTGACTGATCTTTGGATGAGGTCAAATTGGACTCATGTTTGGTGATGTATTAATCATTATTTATGGGTCAGCAACAAGTTTGGTTTTGGGGTGCTAAGTTGAGGGGTGAAGCACAAATGTTAGTGTCTGGAGCTTTCGATTGATACGTGAGATAATTTGGGAATGAATCCTTCAGGTTTGCAGGAGCAGCTTTTGATAACTCCAGTGATCAATGTCTGGTGGCCGTCCTTCCTTGGGAACATTGCTCCTAAACCTATCAATTCAGGCGCAGGGTTGGTTTCGGGTCGGGTTCAGTACAGATCGGGTTCAGCTGTATTCAAGTTTCACGTTTGGAAATTTCAGGTCTAACCCTAAACTTTCGGGTAGGTTTGGGTTGATTTTCAGGCCTGGTCAAATTCTGCCATGTCTAAATTTGTACCAAAGCGTTCGGAAAATTACCATTGCTGGAGCAATTTGGACAGTGGCTATTTCACCTTTCCTTATCATAACCTGTTCTCTTTCTGATCCCCTTTTTGCCTGTCTGTTGGATCATGTCTTTTAAAAAGTACTCACCCATCACATATTATTTGTCACTTCAACTAATCTTTTTTTGCCCATAATATTTGTCGTTTTTGAATCCCAATGACATATTCTCACTTTTTTTATTTATTTGCTCAACTTTATCTTTTCCTTGTCATTATTATATAAGTATTCTCTCGCTGACTACCATCCTCCACACTGGCCACAACCAAAATCATCCCCACGATCCACCTTTTCACACAAATCCCTTTTAACCATACATTATTTGTTGGTTTTCTTGGTTTCCTGTCCATCCCAAGAAACGACTGTAATTTGGGATGAGGAAATCAACAAAAATAATTTGATTATGGCAAGTGCATTGGTGGTGCATGATAAAAAAGCGTGAACGGCAGGATTCGAACACACAAGTGCTGCAATTAATCACCTGTAGGTTAAAATTGGAAGGCTATGAGCCTGATTTCTCTCAAATTTTGCTAGATGCTGACCAGGAAGGAAAAGTGATTTCACTTAGCCTCCATAACGAAAAACTCGCTGTTGCATTTGCGCTTCTGAAAGACAATTGGTGCTCGTATCCATGTTGTGGATAACTTGGTCTACAACAATCACTGGTGATCGAAGGTACATGCTCTTCTGAAGTTGGCAGAGTTAAGCAATTCTAAATTCATTGTGTTCAGAATTTCAGATATATATCAAATAGCTATGATATATTGGATGGTTACTTTGGAGCCTCATGTGTGATACTGTGAATGAGCACTCTTAGGTAGCCAATGTCAAAATGCCCTTGGAAATGGGCGTATTCATAAGATGTCAAACACACAAGTGCTTGCTTCTTGCACCATACAGCAAGCTGAGAAAAGCCATGAAAGGAGTGTATATGTTTTCTTGTTCATGCTTGAATTGTCCTTTACTCATGTCCATAATCTGGATAGTTGAAAAAGATTAATTTTTTTCCAACTTAGATTGTAATGCACTTGAAGAAAATTTTCTCATTAACCTCCTCTGTTTCTTTTGCATGAAGTTGAAGGCAGTAAATTATTTCTAGATCTTGGATCAATTGGGACCAGTCTCTCTGAATTGCCAAAGTTAGGGGGTAAAACTGCTATTTTCGACCCCTCCACACATCGCCTGGGTGAGATTTCAGAGTATTGCTTTTGGTTTTGGCTTGTATTGTCCTTTACTGGTATTTGCTGAGGATCATATTTGCTTTTCAATTGCGCTGACTGGTGGTATTCAACCTGATGCAGAAATGCTGATTGATGTGATTTTCCTGTTTTTGTCAGTGACGTTATTTATTCTTTTCAAATGGTTCCCTATTACTCCACCTTGAGCTATACTTACAAACGGCTTATAAAACAGGAGGAGCAGTGCAAAGATATAAACCAACAAAACCAATTTGTCGATGACAACTAGTGCATTGGTGGTAATGGTGCATGATTAAAAAAAATGATGAATTAAATAAAAAGGCGTGAACGGCAGGATTCGAACCTGCGCGGGCAGAGCCCACATGATTTCTAGTCATGCCCGATAACCACTCCGGCACGTCCACTCACTGCTGATGAGTTGTGTAGACACAGCACCAACCAATAACATGTATGTGGTTTGACATCTATTCTCTTTAACATTAGCATGGTTTCTGCATCTACTGTCTGCTGCACCTAACTTGCATGTTCATCTTAACACAACTCCTGAATGTCTCTTATCAGAGCTATCTGGTGATTATAAAATTCTTGTCCTGACAAACAGCTGCCAGCAATAAGTCATTGTTTCCTTAATTCCTTCTCAAATGGGATGATCTTCTCCCATCCGTCTGACCCGAATATCCGAATTTGTTCGGTCTGAATTGAACTTAGTTTGTTCATCAATTTTTTGTCCAAATTTTAGATCCAGCCAATTTAGTTATGTCTGATTGCAAACTCAGATCGGCTTTGGACGTTCAGGGTTGGGGTGAGAAATTCGGGTTGTCCAAATTTTGTGTCAAATTTAGGTTCGGACATATTCAGACAATGTGCAAACCCTAACCCAAATTTGAAATGCGGAAGAAATATTGAAATTGTGCTTATGTTTAGTGTGAATTCGGGTTTGGACATATCGAGACACGTTCGGGTTCAGACAATTCTGGTCTTTGGTAGGACATCACAAAGTGTCCAGATTTGAAATTCGAACCCTACAGGGTTCTGAACCCAAACTTTTGCCAATGCTACTAGTATTTGCCTGGCACTAGGGGAGCTAGGTGATGGAGTCTAATTTAGATTAGGTTTATGTTAGAGGCTTAGAGCTTTTTCAGCAAAGATACATTGTGTATTCTATTTGACGATGTCGACCAGTATTAGGTTACATATATAGGCCTGTCATTCTGCTAAGTGTCCAAGGGATATATAAGAAAGTGCAACCAATGTTTCGATGAGGTCAAATTGGACTCATATTTGGCATTGTATTAATCATTATTTATGGTTCAACAACATGTTTGGTTTTAGGGTGCTAAGTTGAGGCGTGAAACACAGATGTTAGTGTACGGAGCTTGATACATAAGATAATTTGGAATGATTCTTTCAGTCTTGCATGAGCAGATTTTGATAACTCCAGTGATCAATGTCTGGTGGTCATCCTTCCTTGGGAACATCGCAAGTAGACCCGTCAATTCAGGCAGGCGGGTCAATTTCGGGTTGGGTTCGGTGCGGGTCAGTTTCGGATTTATTTAAGTTTCACGTTTGGAAATTTCTAACTGGTTTTTGAAATGGTGGTTTGAGGTTTGCAAAAGGTTTTGTTTTTTTGGTCTGCTGGAATCAACCTCTTCATGCACCTCGGTGCAGGAGGGAAGGCTGCCTACATATTGATTTTCTTAAACCTTGTGTAAGCAGGACTAAACTGGGGTATGTAGTTGTTTGTAAAATTTCGGGTCTAACCCTAAACTTACGGGCAGGTTTGGGTCGATTTTCGGTCCAGGTCAAATTCTTCCAGGTCTAATTGCACCAAAGCTTTCAGAAAATTACCACTGCTGGAGCAATTCAGACAGTGGCTATTTCACCTTTCCTTAGCATGACCTCTGCTCTTCTGCCAGTCTGTTGGATCATGCCCTATAAAAGGTACTCCCTCCATCCCATATTATTTGTCACTTCCAATAATATTTGTTGTTTTTGAACTCAATGACATATTCTCACTCATTTTTATTTATTTGCTCAACTTTATCTTTTCTTTTCGTTATTATATAACTATTCTCTCTCTGACAACCATCTTCCCCATTAGCCACTACCAAAACCATCCCCACGATCCAACTTTTGAGACAAATACACTATTTGTTGATTTTCTCATCCCCAAAAATGACTTATAATTTGGAATGAGGAGATCAACAAAAGTAGTTTGATTATGTTAAGTGCATTGGTGGTGCATGATAGAAATAAAATGATGAATTAAATAAAAAGCGTGAACGGCAGGATTCGAACCTGCGCGGGCAGAGCCCACATGATTTCTAGTCATGCCCGATAACCACTCCGGCACGTCCACTCACTGCTGATGAGTTGCACAGAGTCAGCCAGCCAATATATGTAATGTGATTTGACATCCACTCTCTTTAACATTAACATGGTTTCTGTGCTCTCTCCTGCACCTAAATTGCATATTTATCAGAGCTATCTGTTGATTACAAAATTCATGTCAACACACAGCTGCTAGCTATAAGTCAACGTTTCCTTTTCAAATGGGGTGATCTTCTCCCATCCGTCCGGCTCGGATACCTGAATTTGTCCGACTCGCATTAAACTGGGTTTGGTCATGAACCTTTTGTCCAAATTTTAAATCCGGTCAAATCGGACAAAATGGGTTCGGGTTTCGGGTGAGAATTCAAGTTGTCTGGATTTTATGTCAAATTCAGGTTAGGAGAAATTCAGACATATTCGGACAAATGTCTGAACCCTAACCCAATTTTGAAATGCACACGAAATATTGAAATTGTGTTGAAGTTTAGTATAAATTAAGGTTTGGACATATTTGGACACTTTCATGTTCAGACAATTCTGGTCCAGGTTAGGACATCACAAAAGTGTCCGAATTTGAAATTCAGATGGTTCGCATTTGGGGATTTTGTCCGAACCCAATTTTTTGCCACCGCTACTAGTATATTCCTAGCACTGGGAGCTAGTTGATGGGGTCTAATTTAGATTAGGTTTATGTTAGATCTTTTCAGGAAAGATACATTGTGTACTGTATTTGATGATATCAACCAGAAGTGGGTTACATATAGAGGCCTATCATTCTGATAAGTGTCCAAGAGATATATAAGAAATTACAACCAATGTTTGGATGAGATTAAACTGGACTCATATTTGGTGTTGTAAAATCATTATTTATGGGTCAACAACAGGTTTGGTTTTTGGGTGCTAAGTTGAGGTGTGAAGCATAAATGTTAGTGTCCGAAGCTTTAGATTGATACATGAGAGAATTTGGAATGAATCTTTCAGGCTTGCGGGAGCTGCTTTTGATAACTCCAGTGTTCTTTCTGATCCCCCCTTTTGCCAGTCGGTGGGATTATATCCTATAAAAGGTACCCCCTCCATCCCATATTATTTGTCGCTTTAACTAATTTTTCTGCCCATAGTATTTGTTGTTGTTGAATCCCAATGACGTATTCTCACTCATTTTTAGTTATTTGCTCAACTTTATCTTTTCCTTGTTATATAACTATTCTCTCTGTGACAACCATCCTCCCAATTGGCCACTACCAAAACCATCCCCACGATCCAACTTTTCTCACAAATCCCTCGGCATTTTACCTAAAGTATTCTAAAAAACAAAACTCAAAATAAATTACGTGATTACAAAGCTGGATAAAATGACAAAATTTAGCGTCCACACTGCCCGTCCCAAAAAAAACAACTTATAATTTGGGATATGGAAATCAGCGAAAATAATTTGATTATGGCGAGTGCATTGGTGGTGCATGATAGAAATAAAATGATGAATTCAAAAAGCGTGAACGGCAGGATTCGAACCTGCGCGGGCAGAGCCCACATGATTTCTAGTCATGCCCGATAACCACTCCGGCACGTCCACTTATTGCTGATTAGTTGTACAGAGCCAGCCAACACATGTATGTGATTTGACATCTACTCTCTTTTGCATTACCATGGTTTCTGCATCTACTCTCTCCTGCTGCACCTAAGTTGCATATTCATCTTGACACACAACTCCTGAATGTCTTTCATCAGATTGATCTGGTGATTATAAAATTCTTATCCTGATACACAGCTGCCACCAATAAGTCAACGTTCCTTAATTCCTTTTCAAATAGGATGATCTTCTCTCATCCGTCCGACCCGAATATCCAAATTTGTTCGACCCGAATTTAACTGAGTTTGGTCATCAATTTTTTGTCCGGATTTCAGATCCGATCTCTTCGGTTATGTCCGATTGCAAAACCGGGCCGGGTTCAGCCATTCGGGTTTGGGAGGAGAAATTCGGGATGTCCGTGTTTGTGTGAAATTCAGGTTCGGACATATTCGGACAATGTCCAAACCCTGACCCAATTTTGAAATGCGGACGAAATGTTGAAATTGTTCCTACAGGGTTTGAAATTCTGGTCCAGGGTAGGACATCACAATGTATCCGGATTCGAAATTGGAACCCTATAGGGTTCGGGTTTGTGGATTTTGTCCGAACCCGAATTTTTGCCACCGCTACTAGTATATGTCTGGCACTAGGAGCTAGGTGATGGGTCTAATTTAGATTAGGTTTATGTTAGAGCTTTTCAGGAAAGATACATTGTATATTCTATTTGATGATGTCGACCAGAATTAGGTTACATATATAGGCCTGTCATTCTGCTAAGTGTCCAAGCGATATATAAGAAAGTGCAGCCAATGTTTGGATGAGGTCAAATTGGGCTCATATTTGGCGTTGTATTAATCATTATTTATGGGTCAACGACAGGTTTGGTTTTAGGGTGCTAAGTTGAGGCGTGAAACACAGATGTTAGTGTACGGAGCTTTCGATTGATACATGAGATAATTTGGAGTGATTCTTTCAGTCTTGCATGAGCAGATTTTGATAACTCCAGTGATCAATATCTGGTGGCCATCCTTCCATGGGAACATTACACCTACAGATTGACAGGCAGGTGGGTCAGTTTTGGGTTGGGTTCAGTACGGGCCAGTTTCGGATTTATTTAAGTTTCACGTTTGAAAATTTCTAACTGATTTTTGAAATGGTGGTTTGAGGTTTGCAAAAGTTTGTTTGTTTTTTGTTTTTGTTTTTTTTTTTACGCTGAAATCAGCCTCTTCATGCACCTTGGTGCATGGGAAGGCTGCTACATATTGATCCCCCAAACCTCGCGTAAGCGGGACTAAATTGGGGTATGTTGCTGTTTGTTGTTTGGAAATTTCAGGTCTAACCCTAAACTTTCAAGCAGGTTTGGGTTGATTTTCGGGCCAGGTCAAATTCTGTCAGGTCTAATTGCACCAAAGCTTTCAGAAAATTACCATTGCTGGAGCGATTCAAACTGTGGCTATTTCACCTTTCCTTATCATTACCTCTGCTCTTTCTGATCCCCCTTTTGCCAGTCTGTCGGATAATGTCCTATAAAAAGTACTCCCTCCATCCCATATTATTTGTCACTTTAACTAATTTTTTTCCCAGTATTTGTCGTTTTTTGAACCCAATGACATATTCTCACTCATTTTTATTTTTTGCTCAACTTTGTCTTTTCTTTTTCATTATTATATAACTATTCTCTCTCTGATAACCATCCCCACGACCCAACTTTTGAGACAAATCGCTTTTAACAATAAACTATTTGTTAGTTTTCTTGGTTTCCCGCACATCCCCAAAAATGACTTATAATTTGGGATGAGGAGATCAACAAAAATAGTTTGATTATGTTAAGTGCATTGGTGGTGTATGATAGAAATAAATGATTAATTTAATTAAATAAAAAGCGTGAACGGCAGGATTCGAACCTACGCGGGCAGAGCCCACATGATTTCTAGTCATGCCCGATAACCACTCCGGCACGTCCACTAAGTGCTGATGGGTAATGGTACAGAGCCAGCCAATACATGTATGTGGTTTGGCATCTACTCTCTTTAGCATTACCCTGGTTTCTGCACCTACTCTCTCCTGCACCTAACTTGCATATTCATCTTAACACACTACTCCTGATCCTGAATGTCTTTTATAAAAATTAAAAAAAATAAATAAATACATAGAATAAACCCTCTTTACCTTTAGCTTGGTTTCTGCATCTACTTTCTGGTGATTATAAAATTCTTGTCCTGGCACAGAGCTTCCAGCAATAAGTCAACATTTCCTTTTCAAATGGGATGATCTTCTCCAATCCATGTTAGGGTCTATATTTCGGCTGTGAGTGGGCGAGGTAAAAGTTTGACAAAAGTTACCAAAACTTGCACATTATACTCGCTTTTCTCCCAACACTTTTCTCATTACTTACCAATACTTACCTTTATTTACCAAAAGTTATTAAAACTTAACTTTTACCATGACTAATTCAGAATCACCATGGACTGGAAATGTGTCTTCAAGTATTTTCTTTGTAAGCCAAGCTACTTTCAGCATCTCTGGAGTTCATGTAGCAATTAATCATAAAAACCCTTATTTTTCTACTCAGAAATGATCATGGGTGAACTCATGGGCCTAACTTCACCCTGCAGCAATAGCCGCTAATGCTTTACTATTTTAAAATTGGGAAGGTCTGTGGTAGTCAACTTTTTTTTTTAACTACCGTAGTTAAATTTAAAATCAGTCGTTGATTATAGTTAGAACAATCTTAGCCATTGATTCGACTTATTTAAATATTATGTTATTATTAATATAATCATTTAGTAAATATTTAGTTTCCTTACGGATCTTTAAAAATCTTTCCAAAACAGAAACATATCCTATCAAAAGATTTCATAGTGAACTAAACAAATCGTTAATGACTTATTTGAGAATCAAAACATCAAATAACAATTGTCTTAGCTTGATGGTGCACGGTTGTAATAGAGTGCAAGTATGAGTGCACTGGTTCTGTTCATGTAATATACATATTCCAAGCCTATTCAATATTCATTAGTTCAAAGTGTTAGATTTAACCTTTGTTCGAATTTATATTTTTTAGAAATTATATTTTATTTTGAAAATTTAATTATTTTTTAATTATAGATTAATTAATGAAAATAATTTCTAACTAATATTAATTTTTTCTTTATTTGATGTGGAATATAAGCAATCTATTACTTGTAATTTTTTTAATTAAATAACATAAATACTTTATTATCCATTAAATGTGAACAATAATTTATATATATATATATCAACTTTAATGGTCTAAGTTTATTGTTAACGGATAAACGATTTGTATAAGTTAATTGATTAACTTGGGAATATATTGACGAATTAGTAGAAGAGTATATATGGTCTGTACTTTTCAACTTATGATAAGTACTTTTCATCAATATTTAGTACTGATCAACACTGATCGGTATTGTTCAGCGTTGATCAGTACTATTCAGCACTGATTAGCACACATAACATTTTTTTTTATAATTACATGGTTAAGTTTTAAATAAATAAACTAGCATTGTATATCCCGTGCGATGCATAGAAAATTTTTTAGTATTATATTTTATTTGTTTTTTGGAATAATTTTATAATAATTATCAATTCAAATAATAATTAGAAGTTAATAAAAGAAATTATACAACAATTTTACTGTCATTATTATTATTTTCTCTTTGTACAAACTATCTTTAAAATCAATTTAGATAATATAGTACTGAAGGAGATTCAAATCTGCATTTACTTTCAGTATTGTCTTAATTGCATATAATATGAATAGTAGTCATTTTTTTTATTAGTCAATTTGAATAAATGCAAGCAACTCTATAATTATCTCAAATCATTCTCAATAATATGCAAAAACTTTAATCTTAAAAATCGGAATAAACGATGAAGATAATAGAAATTATGTGTATATATTATAAACATAATGCTATTGCAAACTTATTTTCATTAAATAAATATAAAAAATTAGTAAAGTGTGGATAAAGGTAGATGGATTGGTGGGAGGATTAGTGGGTGGGATAAGGTGTAAAAATATTTATATTTTTTAATAACTTTTAATTTTTAATATAATAATAGTTAATACCATCTTAATTTTAAATTTTAATATAACAATAGTTCCATAAAAAAGTATAACAATAAATAAAAATCTGTAGTCATCTATTAAAATTTAAAGTGTTCCGAAAAAATTAATCTATAACCAAAAAATTATAAATTTAATAAACTTCTCAAATTTATACGAAACAAAAATACACTAAAATTAATATTAAAAAAACAATAAAATATTTATGATACTCCTACCGTGACATATTAATCGTGATATATTAATTGTCATTTTGTTGACTGTCATGGTATCCAATGTCACTGTATGATTCATAAATTTTTATATAGTATTTTATTAACAATTATAATATTATACTTGTAGGATATTTTTATGTTATGAATATAATGATAATAATTTTACATAACAAGTTATGTATATATTGAAATTTTATTGTCAAAATTTTCAAAGTTTGATTATATAATTTTCAAAGATAAAATTAATCATAATGGAGGGAGTAAAAAATAATTTAATATTTTTTGACAAAAACAGCTAGTATATGTATAGGGCAAAAAACAATTAATATTGAACAATGGTTAATACTGTAATTGATGCAAACTTCTTTCGGGAAAAAGATATCTGATTTGATGGAAATATATTTGATGAAAAAAATAGGAAAGAATATTATTTTAGAAATATTAAGAAGATTTTGGTGATAAAAAAAAAATTTTAAAATTAAATGGTTTAGATTAATTCTTAATAGATCAACGGTTGATATTGATCGACTACTGTAGTTGAAAAAAAAGTTGACTACCTTAGAATTTTTCTTTAAAATTACGTAAGTTTTTTAATGAGTAACAACTACTGAACACGGTGACCTTAGATTTAGTAGATCAAATTATGAACAAGTTGAGGATATTTTTTTAAAAAAATAACCTGCACAGAAATATTTAAAATGATAATGCTAGTCAAACTATTTTAGGGAGTTTTTTTTATTAATTGTATCATCTCTTGTGGCTTCAAATCCATCAGTATTGGCTACATTCAGTTCATTTCATCTGACCAATTCAAGAACTTCAACGTATCCTGAGATTCAGAATATAAACTGAACTTTTCGTATGAAATTTGAGAGAGAGTCTGAAGTTACAATACTCAGCCTGAGTTTATGAGAGGAGTCATGAAATCGATTTGTATATGTTCTGAAGTTACATAAACAGACATTTATGATCCCTCCACCCCCCCTCCCCCACCCCCCCCCCCCCCCCCGCCGTTTTTGGGTAATGGTTGACCTTCATAACAAGTTCATTTAGACTAATATAGTTAGGATCATGAGAGAAAGAGAAGGATGCACACAAATTTGATAGTCTTACTAAGCTCAATCTCAGATTGATCAGGAAGCTGATGTGGATTGTGTACCACAAAGTGATTTGTCTTGATGGGTTTTTACACATACATTCATACAAAGTTGAATACATCTACAGAACTACTCAATCTCAGAACTACTCATTTGCATATATAATTGGATGCATATACTGATTATAATTGGAATGAATACCCACCAGAATGGAAATTAAATTTGAATCGTTGTTAGACTTTATATCCTTGAATGCAATTGGTTATGAAGTTGCATATTTAGATGTTTCACATGAAAAAGAGTAAGCTACACCATTGAGCAAGTGAGCCACAGAGGAAACTCAGCATTGGCTTAAACTAGAATTAAACTCAGACATGGAAGGTACTTGGCTTCTTAAACCCATCTGCTTCTTTTCCATGAAGTGGAAGGCAGCAAATTATTTCTAAATCTTGGGTCAGTCGGAACCAATGTCTCTAAATAGCAAAATTTAACGGTAAGACTGTTACATATGATATGACCTCTCCATACCTCGCCTGGGTGGGATTTCAGAGTATTGTTTTGGTTTTGGCTTGTATTGTCCTTTACTGGTATTTGTGGAGGATCATATTTGCATTTATTGATCTAAATTTATGCTGACTGGTAATATTCAACCTGATGCAGAAATGCTGATTGTTGTGGTTTCCAGTTTTTGTGGGTGGCTTTATTTGTATGTTTTTTTCAAATGGTTCCCCTGTTACTCCACCTTGAACTATACTTACAAATGGCTCACAAAACAGGAGAAGCAGTGCAAGGATATAAATCAACAAAAACATTTTGACTATGACAAGTGCATTTGTTTGGTGGTGGTGCATGCTAAAAAAATGATGAATTATAAAGTGAAAAGCGTGAACGGCAGGATTCGAACCTGCGCGGGCAGAGCCCACATGATTTCTAGTCATGCCCGATAACCACTCCGGCACGTCCACTCACTGTTGATCAGTTGTACAGTACAGAGTCTATACATGTGCTCCATCACAATATAACTAACAATTATTTATGAGCCTTGGAAGATTATTATTATTATTACTCTGTCAATTAGTCAATGCTACATTTGAAAATTTAGATGTATTGCTTTTGGTTTTGGCTGTATTGTCCTTTACTGGTATTTTCTGAGGATCATATTTGCAATTATTGATCTCAATTTGTGCTAACTGGTGAATGTTGATATTCAACCTGATGCAGAAATGCTGATTGCTGTGGTTTCCAGTTTTTGTGGGTGGCTTTATTTATTTATTTTTTTCTAATGGTTCCCCTGTTACTCCATCTTGAACTATACTTACAAATGGCTTATAAAACAGGAGAAGCAGTGCAAGGATATAAATCAACAAAACCAATTTGTCTATGACAACAAGTGCATTAGTGGTGGTGGTGCATGATTCAAAAAAAAAAAAAAATGATGAATTCGATAAAAAGCGTGAATGGCAGGATTCAAACCTGCGCGGGCAAAGCCCACATGATTTCTAGTCATGCCCGATAACCACTCCGGCACGTCCACTCACTGTTGATCTGTTGTACAGAGGTAGCCAACCAATACAAGTATGTGGTTTGGCATCTACTCTCTTTAGCATTAGCAATAGCATGTTTTCTGCATCTACTTGCATATTTTAATACACAACTCCCTGAATGTCTTTCATCAAAGAGATCTGGTGATTATATAATTACGGTCCTGATCGCTGCCACCAATAAGTCTATATTTCTGTTTCAAATGGGATGCTCTTCTCCAATCCATGTTAGGGCCTGTAAAATTTAGCTGTAACTAGGAAGGTAAATATTTATCAGAAGTTACCAAAACTTACACGTTTACCAATACTTACTTTTCCTTCAAAAAAGGTGATACTTTATTCAAAAGTTACACTTTTCCGATACTTACCAAAATTTACCTCTATTTATCAAAAGTTATAAAAACTTAACGTTTACCATGACTAATCCAGAATTCTGTTGAGTTTCACCATGGACTTGAAATGTGTATTTTCTTTGTAAGACAAGGTACTTTCATCATCTGAGGAATTCATGTGGCAATTAATCATGAAAACCCCTATTTTCTACTCAGAAATGACTGTGAGTGAACTCGTGGAGTCGTGGGCCTAACTTGGCTCTGCAGCGATCAGTTGACCTCATCTCACCAATCAGGAACTGCAATCATATCCTGAAATTCAGGATCTAAACCCAAGTTTTCTTATGAAATTTGAGAGAGATAATCTGAAGTTACAATACTCGTCCTGAGGTTATGAGATGAACCAAGAAATCGATTTGTATATTGTCTGAAGTTACAAAAACGGACAGCTATGATCCCTTCATCTCCCCCTTTTTGGGTAATGGTTGGCCTTGTTACTAGTTCATTCAGACTAATATAGTTAGGGCCCTGATGAGCGAAAGTTGCACACAAATTAGGTAGTTGTACCGTATGAGAGAATCTTAACTCAATCTCAAATTTAGGAAGGCTCACGTGGAATGTGCACCACGAAGAGATTTATTATGATTGGTATCGGATTTTTTACACATACAGGCATGCATAGTTGAATACATATACGGAACTACACATAAAAATGGACTTGTGTTGATGAGTTTCACACTTTATTCGATGACGATTTCGTTGACCTCGTAGCATCAGTGTTGCACTGTTGCTATGCTCCTTTGCTTGTATAATTGGATGCATATACTGATTGCATATGGAATGAATCAAAAAATTACTCCGAGGTACCCTAAAATTTGGAGAAACTATTTTTCGGTACCCCAACTTTTCAAAACTCATTTTGAGGTACCCTTACTTTTTGGGTTAGTAATTATTTGGTGCTTTTCCGGCCATCAATTTTATTAAATGACCGAAATACCCTTATTCTTCTTCTTTAAGGGTATTTCTTTAAAAAATGAAAGAACAGGGGTATTTCGGTCACTTAACCAAATTGATGACCGAAAAAACACATAATAATTTCTAACCCAAAAAGTAAAACGGCAGAATTCGAACCTGCACGGGCAAAGCCCACATGATTTCTAGTCATGCCCAATAACCACTCCGGCACGTCCACTCACCCTTGATCTGTTATGCAGAGTCAATTGATGTATGCGCATGTTATTTTTGTCTATAATTATCTGTCATTTTATATTCTAAATATAATTATCTGCTTGACTTTTTTTTTTTGCCTGATAATTAACTTTCTAAGTGTCAACAAAATATAGCTTGGCTCATTTCCACCCCTTTATGCTAGTGATGAGGTTCAGCTTTGGTTATTCCATCATTCCCTGTATTATTATTAGCAAGGTTTTTACATCTACCTCTCTTTGATTTGTACCCTTGTCAATAAGGCAATGTTTCCTGTGAAAATTTTGTCATTAGAGTTACTAGATACCCAGCTGACAATAACTCAATATTTCCTTTCAGAATTGAATGGTTTCGTTGGATCCTTTGTTAACATGAGAATCCTATTTGATTCGAAGGGTGTGTTTGGTTGGAACGAAAATTATTTCCAAGGAAATAGTTTTCCAAGAGAAACGATTTTCCGAAAAAAATGTCATTTATGTCAAATGTTTCCTTGTTTGGTAGGAGGAAATCTTTTTTCGGTGACGATTTATGTTTCATATATATTCTCAATGGAAAATTTTGGAGCTCAAAATTTGTACTTAAACTATTTCTAATTTATAATTATGTGTATAATGAAAAATACTATTGTAAGAATATATAATTTGGGAAATTGGATTCTAATAATACGAACTTTTAGCCATATAAGAATTAATAATACGAACTTTTGATTCAGTGATGAATAATACGAACTTTGACCCCCTGTTGCCCCCAATAACACGCCATCGAGTTAAGATTAACTTGACGTGGCGGCTGAGGCACGCGCCAGATTGTTTTGACTTTGCCACGTCATCCACGTTGACTTAAAAAATAATACGAACTTTACCCTATGTTGCTCTGAATAGTACGAACTTTTTTTCTCTCTAAAAATCTCAGATCTCATTTTTACTTCTTCATCTTCTTCAATCCTCCCTTTCTCTCTCTTCCTCCATCGGAATCAAACCCAGAAAACTTCAACACTTCTGCAACACTCATCTCTTGCTCCCCATGTTCAGGTTTCAGAGCTTGCCGCAAAATCCTCCCACAAAACTCACACAATTTCTTGTAATTATACGAAAAATCCAAATCCAAATCCCAAATCTAATTCCTGCCCAAAACAATCTCTTTCTCTCTCCTTCTGTCTCTCTCTCAACCCTCCAATAACCTTGTTCGCTCTTACCCTCGTTTCTCTCTCCCATTCGCATTTGATCGCCACCATCAGGTACGCCTTCCTTCCAATTCATGTTCTTTGATGGTCGGATTGAATTTTCCGGCTTAAATTTAGGGTTTTTGGTCTGGTCGACTTAGATCTGCTACTTCCCTGCTTCTAGGGTTAGATTTCGGGTTCAGAATTGGTGGGCAATTGTAGGTTGTTGATGCATATGACTGAAATTTGGATGTGATTGGTGGATTTACGATGGTGATTTGAACGAGGATGGATGAGAGAAATAGGGGTGGGGTTGTGAAGAATAGGAGCTCGTCAGGGTGTTTGGTTATAAAGAAGAAGCTTGATGGGGTGGGGAGCAGTTCTTCTGGAGGTAAGAAGGTGCGCGAGATGAAGAAGGAGAAGAAGAGGCCCCGGTTTTTGAGCAGCAAGTTGAGTGATGATGATGAGGAGCTCCATGGGAGACGTTGGAAACTGACCCGGTTAAGATTCCGGACCGACACCTAAATACATGATCTGAAGAAAACCTGTAATCGATCCGAATAGCAACCTAGAAAGTGACCTGGTTAAGATCCATATCCAAGTGACACCAAATCAAAGTATAACCCTATCTGAATGAACATGATTCGAGCCAACCCGTACCGAATTGGTTGTGACCCAATGCCAACCCGAAGCGATCTTCAACTGACCCGATTCACCGATTGCCAAGCCTAGTTTTCCTTTTCTTGCAGATTATAATTGTCCCTTTTTTACTTAAAAATGATGAATTTAAAAGGGGCGTGAACGGTAGGATTTGAACCTGTGCGGACAGAGCCCATGCCCGATAACCATGCCTATAACCACTCCGGTACGTCCACTCACTCTTGGTCTCTTGTACGGAGCTATTACATCCCCATCACAATATCATTTTTAATACCTAATAATTATTTATTTATGTACCTAACAATTATTTATTTATGAGCCGTGGAAGATTTTTATTATTATTACTCTTGTCAATATTATATAATACAACCATTTATCTAATGCTCCTATTGATCCTTGGCCTTAAATAGAATTGTTAGGATTGAATTCAAATAAGAAACCTCTTCTAAGGAATTAAATCCATATTGATCTGATTTGATCTTGTAGTGGAATCAAATAAGATAATTAATTTAACAATGTAGGTATTAAGAAAATAAACAAGAACAATATAGAAGTGATGAAGATAAAATCAGAAAATTACTTAGAGGTACCCTAACTTTTGATGAAATGTTTTTCTGGGACCCCAACTTTTCAAAACTTATTTTGGGTACCTTACTTTTAGGAATAGTAATTAATAGGTGAATTTCCGGCCAAAGATTTGAATTTACCGGTGAGCTTTTGGAGGGAACTTGATAAAGGGTAGTGGACGAAAACACCCTGTATTTGTTAGAAAACAAAAAATTGGCCGTTAATAAATCCCTCCCTTCTTCGTATCTTCTTCTATGTCATATGGTATGTATGTCTTCATCGTTTCTTCTTCTTTTGTTCTTCCGTATTCTTCTCTGTCACTTCTCACTCAGAGGCATTGAAAGGAAGATTCGTTAAACAAGATTGGAATTCATTGAAAGAAAGATTAGTTAAAGAAGAGATAAGGTATCTATTTCGCTAAGTATATGTTAGTACATCAAAGTGGGGTAGTTTGGGTTGTGGGTAATTGGGTATGAAGAAATTTTGGGGTTCAATTTCGATTTTTGAAAACGAATTTGGGATCTAAAATCAAAGTGTAGTTTTTCCGGTTGTTAAAAACGAATTTGATAATGAATTTGGCATATAAATTTTGGGGTTCAACTGCGATTTTGGAATTCAATTGGGATCTAAATTTGAAAACGAATTTGGAATCTTAAATGAATTTGAAAATCAGTCATATACTTTCATTCCATAGACCAATAATTACGAATTTCATGTCCCAAAAATTCAAAAAACTCATCTGCCACAGAATTTCAACAGATATTGACGCTCACACCGTTTTCGAAATTTGCAGGTTCTGGAGAATGGCGATCTGGATAGCGACAATGGCGAAGTGACGAACTCAACCGAGAATGGCGAAGGGACAATGGCGAAACAACAATGTCGAAGAACACCTAAACCCTAAATCAGATCATACGGACAGACAGAAGAATGCAGATGGGGTAGTTGAAGGGTTTGATTGTCGAATGGAAGGATGCTTCTCAGACAAGACATAATGTTCCAACACCCAATTAGTGAAGGCGGGGAACTAAAAGGGCGTTAGAGTCAATCTCTATAAAAAAAATTAAGGGTATTGCGGTCAGTTTACATAATCAATCGGACTTTGGGCGGAAATTTACCTATTAATTACTAATCCTAAAAGTAAGGGTACCAAAAAATAGTTTCCTTAAAAGTTAGGGTACTTCTAAGTAATTTTTTGAGATAAGATGTTTACGTGGAAACCCAATACGGGAAAAAACCACGGAAGACAAGATAAAATCCAAAAGAATAGAAGAGATTACAAAGAGTATCTTAAATGGCACAACAAGATCAAGAAATAAAGATCTCAAACGGTTATAGCACAATGAGAGTAAACATATCTCAAAGGAAGGGTAACGAGATATAAGGGAGATTACAATTTCATAATAAAAACTCTCAAAAGTGAAATTGAAAAGGAGATCTCACAAGGGTGCCTAAAAGACACATAATTTGACCACACCAACCTAGGTTGAATAATCTTGTATTTATAGTAAACCCAAGTAGCTTTAGAATAATCTTTTAGCCACAGTCAACTACTTGGATACTAACCAGTATCAATCACAGAAACAAAATAATTATTTATTTCCAAAAATTTGAGTGGAAGTAGAACACTGACCAATAAGAATATTAAATGTACATGACCTTGAGTGTCGTTGACTCATTGTCCATTCCCCTTGGCCCTTGGTCCACTGAACAAAAGACTGGAATAATGAATTTATTGTGTACACGTACATGATACATGCATGCATTGTTGCATAAATACGCAAATTACCCAAAAAATGGACATTATATACTGATGGATTCCCAAGTTTTGAACTGCTGATTTTGTTGATTGCTTAACATGGATATTAATATACTCTATTGTTTTCCACCAACCAATAACAAATCAAAATCAAATCAAAATCTCCTTGATCAGTCCTTATATACTTGAATGGAATTTGCAAACAGATTGATTACAAACATATTCAATTCTCAGGACTCCTGTTAGGTATCTTTATATCATATCAAAGATTTCAACATTGCTCAATTTTATGCATTTTAATGGGTTTGTTTTGACTCATAATGTTGTTGCAGAAATGTTGATTGCCCTTTTGGTGAGTTGTGTATTTGTGGGTGTATTCATATTATATAATGTTGGAGGAAAGGGAGTAACGGTATATAAAACAATGGAAACTCGCTTGGATAATGCTAAGAGTTGTGGCTTAAAACTCACTTTCCTTAAGAACTATTTACGATACTGTAAATGTTCAAAGGGATAAAACTTAGCACTTGTAACACTCAAGAATAATAGTTTCTCTCTTGAATCACTCAAATATAGTTGCAGTCTAGACAAGAGTGAAGATGTGATTGCTTAGAATGGTGTGTATCAAATAGCCTAGGATGTCTCCTATTTATAGGAGAATATCAACCCACTTAGGATGCCCTAGTCAAAGGACAATCAAGAGACTTTAATGGAGGATCACAATCTTAATATGACCTTGACCAAGTCAAGTCATATAGCTGTTGGAATATCATTATAATCGGGCTTAATTATAATATCGAATACTAATTACACAAAATCATATAGCCGTTAGCATTTAAAACAATCCTGGCTTTCAATATGACCTGTGTTGGCTCAACACGGTCCGTGTTGGGTGCAACACGACCCGTGTTGTTCCAACACGACCCGTGTTGAGCCTAGGAAAGTTTTCCTTGCTCTCTGGAAGACAACACGACCCGTGTTGCTTCCTGTTTCACCCGTGTTGATCATATTCTTATTGTTTCACTTATATATGATCCTTATACTCGATATACTTTATTCTTTAGGCTATATAATTGTCTTATACTCTTGAAATATTTCCAACAATCCCCTGCTATTTCAAGAGTATGTAAAACCCTTGAAATAACTTTACTTAAGGAGCTTTTCCCCCGCTATTTGAGATATACATTAACTTGTAATCACTAGAGAAACTCACAAAACATATGCCTAATGAAAAGTAGATTACTCTTTGAACTTTTTAATTAGTGTATATGAGCCAAAATTGAATCTAAATCACAAAGTAGACATAGCTTTGAACTTTGGATTTAAATTGATCAACTATACTCATAACACACATATATTTTAAATTCTTGAATGTAAATACCTTGACACTATTATCCGGCCTTGTGTCCTTATCCTTCATAAGTGTTTCAGAACTATAGCTCATAGTTCCTTTATGCGGCCACACATTACACTTATATAGGTAGACTTTGTAACTATACCACCCCTGTAATTAGGCTTTCCACAAAGTCTATTAAGAGTACTAATACTCATCCTCTTATCATTACAGATTTCTAAGCATCTCTTGACCTTGGGATAAAAACGATGCTTCCAACTAACGTAAACAACTCCGTACTCATTTGAACTTTAGAAATTGGTGGTATTCCAATTCATAAAGTTGAGTCTTTGTTGTGATTAGTAGATATTTGAGCTACACTTTAACCCATCCCCTTTGAAGTACTTTTTATCAAATCTCTAGACAACCCTTTGGTTAAAGGATCGGCTAAATTTTCCTTTGACTTGATATATCTTGAAGTCACTACTCCATCTCTTATAAGTTGATGTATGTAAGCATGTCTTAAACCAATATGCCTTGACTTGCCATTATAGACATGACTATATACAACAGCAAGAGTAGTTTTACTATCACAATGGATTGTGATTGGAGCCATTGGCTTATACCAAACTGGTATTTCCAACAATAAGTTCCTTAACCATTCCGCTTCCTTACAAGCAACATACAAAGCTACTAATTCCGAAGACATAGTGGAGTCCGCTATGTTAGCTTGTTTCTTAGATCCCCAAGAAACTGCTCCACCTCCTAAAAGGAACACCCATCCACTGGTAGAGGAGAAATCTCCTTTATTAATCCAACTCGCATCCGAGTATCCTTCTAATACCGAAGGATCTCCTTTATATGTGAGTTGGTAACTTTTAGTACCAGCTAAATATCTTAATACTCTCCGAATTGCAAACCAATGCATATTACTCGGATTACTTGTAAACCTACTTAACATGCCAATTGCATAGGCAATATCTGGCCTTGTACTTGTCATAGCATACATGAGACTTCTAATCAACTTAGCATACTCAAGTTGAATAACCGGAGAACCCAAATTTTTCTCTAGTTTCTTACTTAGATCATAAGGTGTCATTTGCCGGATATACCTTATCACCTCCAAACTTGTTCAATATTTTCTCAATGTAGTGCTCTTGAGATAAACTTATCTTATCATTATTTCTAATGATCTTAATACCAAGAATTACATCCGCTTCACCCATGTCCTTCATAGAGAACTTCGAGGATAGAAATTCTTTGGTCTTATTAACTTGTTCCACGTCGGTCCCAAAGATCAACATGTCATCAACGTATAGGCATATAATCACCCCTTTTCCATTCTCAAACTTAGAGTATATGCACTTATCCGATTGATTGATCTTATAACCACTTGAAAGCACTACTTCATCAAATTTTTGATGTCATTGCTTAGGTGCTTGCTTAAGTCCATATAAGGACCTTATGAGTTTACAAACTTTCTTTTCTTGATCTTCAACAACAAACCCTTCGGGTTATTCCATATACACTTCCTCTTCTAGTTCTCCATTTAAGAATGCCGTTTTGACATCCATTTGATGGATAACTAGCTTATGGATAGTAGCTAAAGCTAACAATACACGTATTGAAGCTATCCTAGCCACCGGTGCATATGTATCAAAGTAGTCAATACCATACTTTTGAGTAAAGCCCTTGACCAAACGAGCTTTATACCTCTCAACGGTACCATCTACTTTCCTTTTCCTTTTAAAGATCCACTTAGAGGTAATTGGTTTACTTCCCGGAGGTAGGTCAACCAATATCCAAACATTGTTTTCCATTATTGAATCAATCTCATCTTGTACTGCTTCTTTCCACAAAGAAGCATCATGAGATTGCATAGCTTCTTTAAAAGTTTTAGGATCCTTATCTATGTTGTACATACATAGGGTCTCACTTTCAATTGAGTCCCTTGAACCTTCTACTAAATAAACATAGAAGTCTGAACCAAAGTCTTTTGGTTTCCTTGATCTTTTACTCCTTCTTAACTTAATACTTTCATCTTCTTCATCATGAATAACCTCATGAGTTGGAAGAACATCTTGTATGGATATACCCTCATGATTTTCATCTTGAGGCTCAATTAGAGGAACAATATCTTGAGTTATTTCTTTCGGTCTAGGAATTGAAGAGAACCTAGTCTCATAAAAAATTGCATCTATTGATTCCATTACGGTATTCACTGAAATGTACTCATTTGGCTCAACCACCAAAAAACCTATAAGCTTTGCTATCTTGAGCATAGCCTATAAAGATGCACTTAATCCCTCTTTCACCTAATTTCCTTTTCTTAGGTTCCGGGACTCTTACAATAGCCCTACAACCCCAAATCTTAAAATACTTAAGACTTGGCTTTCTTTCGTTCCATAACTCATATGGGGTACTAGAATTTCCTTTGAATGGAACTCTATTCAAAATATAACAAGCCGTTAACATGGCTTCACCCCAAAATCCATTACTTAAACCGAAGTTTTGACTACATAGAATTCACCATTTCTTTTAAAGTTCTATTTTTCCTTTCCGCAACCTCATTTTGTTGTGGTGTATACGGGGCGATTGTTTCATGAACAATGCCCGTTTCTTGGAAAAACTTTGGATCATAATATTCCCCTCCCCTATCGGATCTTAAAGTTTTAATCAAGGTCTCACTTTGAAGTTCACTTCTAGTTTTGTAAACTCTAAACTTTTCAAGTGTTTCATCTTTAGAACTTAAAAGATAAACTTGACAATATATAGAATAATCATCAATGAAAGTCACATAATACTTCTTACCACCAATTGAAGGTGTACTATGAAAAATTTAGAAGTTCTTTTTACACTTGAGAATGAACTTTTGGTGATTTTATTTAGCATGCATGTCTTACACTTTTCTATGTCATCATTCAACTTAGGAATCAAATCAAGATTAGACATTTCTTTCAACTTTGTAAAGTTCATATGTCCTAATCTAGCATGCCATAGAAAGGACTTATTCAAAGTAGACACATGCATATAAGCGAAAATCATGCCATCTTTATTACTTTTTGCATTCAACTTAAACATCTCCCTATAAGCATATCCCTTCCCTACAAAAGTCCCACCCTTGGAAAGTACATAATTATCTCCATCATAAACTTGCATAAAACCAAACTTGCTAAGGAGATAACCGGATACAAGATTCTTACATACTTCCGGAGCTAAATACACATCATTTAAAAGCAAAGATTTATCGGAAGTGAAAACAAGTTCCACTTGCCCAATGCCTTCAACTTTGACCGGATGGTTATTGCCCATGTAGAGTTTCACACCATCATCCGCCGGTTTGAGAGACTTGAATAAACTCTTGTCAATGCAAACATGCCTTGACGCACCCGAGTCTATATACCAATCATTACAACCAATGGATACCATGTTAATATGATCCTTAATCATGGCCACGAAGGAATTGGGTTCCTTCTCCTTACTCTTACCCTTAGATGTATCTTTGTTCAAAAGACCATGCTTCTTTTTCCATTGGTAACACTCTCTCTTTGTGTGCCCCGATTTGCCACATTCCCAACAAACTTGCTTAGGCTTTTGAATTCCCTTGCTAGTTTTGTTATGGCTCTTGTTCTTATTCTTGTTTCCCTTATTCTCTTGTACCATATGGACCTTAGATTGCTCTTTGGTACCATCTTGTAGGCGTAACTCCTCTTCAATTCGAAGATGGTTAGCCAAACCTTCAAGAGACATAGCCCCTTTCCGGTGCATGAGAGCCCTTTTTGTTTCATTCCAAGAGGAAGGTAGCTTGTCAATAATAGAGGATACGACTATGGTTTCATCCATGTTCAAATTGTGTTGCTTGAAGTTACTTAAAATACGTTGAATCTCATGGAATTGGTCTAGAATTTTCCTATTATCATCCATCTTAAATTTCATGAATTGACTAACAAGAAAGTTCTTACTTGACGCATCTTCCGACATGTACTTAGCTTCAAGCATCTCCCAAAGCTTCTTTGCCGTCTCCACATGTTGATAGACATCGAAGAGGGTGTCGCTCATCCCGTTGAGAATGCATCCTCTACAAATGTAGTCGTCATTCTCCATCTTGAGCCTTTGCCGAGTAGCCTCCGCATCTTCTCCGGACACCTTGTCTTTTACTTGATCCTTAACTTCCATCTCCCGTGGAAATCTTGACAATTGCATCTTCTTTTGGAGACTGCTCGGTTGCCACCTTCTCGGCCGAAGGTTCTTGAACCACCTTGGGAGAAATCTCAATGTTAAGCACATATGCCACATTGAGAGTCGTTAGCAAGAAATGCATCTTGCTTTGCCAACGCCGGAAATCCACTCCTTCAAAGCGCTCTAGCTTTTGGAAATTGCTAGACATATCACGTAGTGAGGCCATTCCTAAATAGTTCTTAAGATTGTTGGAGGAAAGGGAGTAACGGTATATAAAACAATGGAAACTCGCTTGGATAACGCTAAGAGTTGTGGCTTAAAACTCACTTTCCTTAAGAACTATTTACGATACCGTAAATGTTCAAAGGGATAAAACTTAGCACTTGTAACACTCAAGAATAATAGTTTCTCTCTTGAATCACTCAAGTATAGCTGCAGTCTAGACAAGAGTGAAGATGTGATTGCTTAGAATGGTGTGTATCAAATAGCCTAGGATGTCTCCTATTTATAGGAGAATACCAACACACTTAGGATGCCCTAGTCAAAGGACAATCAAGAGACTTTAATGGAGGATCACAATCTTAATATGACTTTGACCAAGTCAAGTCATATAGCTGTTGGAATATCATTATAATCGGGCTTAATTATAATATCAAATACTAATTATACAAAATCATATAGCCGTTAGCATTTAAAACAATCCTGGCTTTCAACACGACCCGTGTTGGATCAACACGGTCCGTATTGGGTGCAACACGACCCGTGTTGAGCCCAGGAAAGTTTTCCTTGCTCTCTGGAAGACAACACGACCCGTGTTGCTTCCTGTTTCACCCGTGTTGATCATATTCTTATTGTTTCACTTATATATGATCCTTATACTTGATATACTTTATTCTTTAGGCTATATAATTGTCTTATACTCTTGAAATATTTCCACATATAATGTGACAAAACCCCCTCCTCCAAAAATATGTGGGTCAGAAAATGGTCCTCTTGTTACTTCACCCAGGATTAGACTCAGAGATGGAAGGTACTTGGCTTTTAAATCAAGAGGAACACCCAAGGAAAATGCTAACTACAAAGTTGTTCTTGCTCATGGCTTTTCTGCTTCAAAGGAAACTTTCGTTCCAGTGTCTGATGTAAGAATTCATACAACCCATTTCCTTTCATTAGTTAGAATTGAAATCGTAGAATTAAATCAATGGCTGTATGATTCTGATACATTATAGTAATGGAAAAAAAAAGGTACTTATGACGGTAAGTGTTTAATAGAAATTCGCCTTAGAATAAAGCGGTACATTAAATTATATTTTAATACGAGATTTTAGTACAAGATCTATATTACTTAATTACTAATAACATTTTGAAGTCAGATTAATGTGTTGAATTTTTTTTCAAATTTACATAGGATCGTAAATCGGATTATAGAATCGTGTGATCATATTGCGACTCTAACACGCATACATATGGATCACTAACTAGTAGCAGCAGGCAAATTTCAACAAAAAATATGCTAATGCGACCGTGATGAATTTTCTGCAGAATTGGCTGCGAGATTTGAGCATATGTCTGATTACAATTGACAGACCAGGATATGCAGAAAGTGATCCCAACCCCAACAGATCACCAAAGAGTGATGCATTCGACATTCAAGAACTCGCTGATCAACTGCAGCTGGGCCCCAAGATTTATGTCGTAGCAATTTCCATTGGGTCTTACCCTTTGTGGGGCTTCCTCAACTACTTACCTCACCGGTATGTTGCGACTCCATTCAATATATACATCTTTGTGTGCATGGAACCATCTCAACTAAAATTAAGGCTCTGTTTGGAAGGGGAGTTAAAAATGGAGAGTAGGAGTTCATAAGAGTAAAGGAGGATGAGAGTATGAGAGGGTTCATAAGGTAAACAACTTACCCCTGCTTGGGAGAACAATTTAGAGAGTTCATAAGAATAAAATGTTAATTGACATATTTACCCTTTCATATTATATGTAATTCAATTAGAGTTAAGGGTATTATGGTCATTTCCCATTGTATATACATTATAACTCAATTGAACACTTGCTTACACCCCAAATTGGGATGTTAAAAAAATAAGGGTTAAGAGGGGTAAAGGGGTGTAAACCTCACTACCCCTTACCCTCCCTTACCCTCTCTCACTCTCTCCCCAAGCGGGGTAACACTCCTTTACCCCTCTGCCAAGCAGGCCCTAAAGCTGATGGTTGACGGACGGTCTAGTGATAGTTTTATACTATTAACACGTCCCCTCACGAAAATCTCCTATTCTACACTTCTCATTCAATTCGGCCTTAATACTATGTGGAATCATCTCAACCGAAAACTTAAGCAGATGACTGAAGACACATACTGTCCATATGTATGTGAATTCTTGCTTGCATTCAGCACTTTATTGATCAAAATGATAACATTTCCATATTCTTACATAGTTACATTTGTTATCGATTTGGAATGAATGTTTTCAGGCTTGCAGGAGCAGCTTTTATAAGTCCTATAACCAATTTCTGGTGGCCATCCCTTCCTTCAGAACTTAGCAACAAAACTTTCAGAAAACTACACTTGTTAGAGCAGTTCAGGCTTTGGCTATTTCACATATCCCCTCTATTGGCATGGATTTTGCAGATGTTCTTCCCTGTTGTCAGTGTAGATGTTCTTCTTAAGAAGAACCCCCAAGCTTTTAACAAGAGTGATCTACACTGTATGAAGATCATGTCACAAAACTCTACTGGTAAGGTAAATGTTCCCTGCTGCATACCCATTTGAAATTATGCAATTTGGCCTCACTGTGAAACAAGGTTGTTAAAATCGGAATCCTAAGTCGAAACTATGGGGAAGTTAGGATCGGAATTTAGCTCATGTAGCTAGGATCGTGGATCGTGTGTAAATTGTAGAATCGTATCGACAATTTTTGAACATAAAATCATAGAATCGTAAATCAAGATCGGGATTTTAATAACTATGCTGTGAAATGAGAAGACTACAATGTTATCTTGAAGTTCATCATACAATAAGTGTAGAGACCCAACTTTCATTAGCAGAGAATAGTAATGGCAGAAATTCAAATTTAAATCAGACAAATTTGAATAGGTCAAATTGGTTAATGAAAAAAATGGAGGGAAATTGATCATGTTAGCTGGACTCTTTCGAGTTGGGTCAGGCCGAACAATATAAATGGACTTAATTCGGGTCAAACTTAGATTCAACCAATAAAAAAAGAAATTATTGTTCTGAATATTCACTTAAATTGGTTAATGTTAAAATCTGTACAAAAATGTATATCCATCGTTGGTTGTTTCTGGGTCGTATAAATTCAAGTGGTCGGAGTAGACGATTGCTAGCTCCAGTCTATCTAAAATTATGAGATATGGAATAAGACTGCTAACTCAGACCCCATTAGTGGCAGAGCTGAGTTTTTTCTCTATAGGGTCCGATTTATATTGAGAGTACTCTGAATATACTTTTGCGTGATTCAACCGTCCATGACTCAAACCCATGACCTGATGACCACACGACAACAACTCAACTGTTTCGCCAAATCTCCCCTTCAGTGTAAAGAATATGATTAATTCATTAAAATAATTCACAATCAAATGAACAAAAATAAGTAGATATACCATAAATTACTATATTATTATATCGTATATCATGATAATATTTAGAGGTCAATGAGAAAAAGTAACATTAATATGTTTCAAAAAACTTTTTAAAGATAGTAATTCATAAAGTCCGACTATCAAAACATAAATTTTATGAGTACAATTAACATAAATAGATACTTTTACCTAATAATTATAGAGGTGTATAATAGATTTTGTTTTTTTAAATAAATCCATGGACCCCATACTCTACAAAGTGGCTTCACCACTTGTACCCCACACACCCTATTTTGCAGTTGGATTTTTTTTTGGCGTACTTCCTCCATCTCATATTATTTGTTACTCTAACTAATTTTTCTTTTCTTGTAATATGGAGTATTGTGGAACCATCTCAACCAAAAACTTAAGCTGATAGTTGTAGCCTCAGGAATGGTTTTATAGTCTAACACGCCCCCTCATGCGAATGCCTTTTGGGCTTGAAGCGTAGATGCTGCAAAGGTCTCATTTACCTTGCGCAAATAAAAATATTGGGGGGGGGGGGGGAGGTGCTGAGATTTGAACCCGAAACTTCTTGTTTAGGTCTAACTCTACTACTATATGAAACCATCTCAACGAAAAACTTAAATTGATGGTTGTAGGCCCAAGAACGATTTTATAGTCTAACAAGTATTAAATTTGGATCAGTAGTGACCAAGTTTGTGTCCTGTGCAGGACAACATAGCCCAACAAGGTGTATATGAGTCCTTGCATAGAGATTGGGCAGTAGCATGTAGCAGTTGGGAATTCGACCCTCTGAGAATAAGCAATCCCTTCCCGGACAACAATGGAGTTGTTCACATGTGGCTCGGGTGCGAGGATAGGATGGTAAATGTCGATTTACAGCGCCAAATATCGAAGAAGCTCCCGTGGATGAAGTGTCATGAAATTCCATATGGTGGTCACCTTTTCTTCCATGACAAGAATGTCTGTGAAATGGTCTTCAAGTCACTTGTTCTTGGAGAAGATCCCTCGTTCTAATACCCCTAATTATTGTAAACTTTCATTAGTGCGGTTGGTTCGTGATGGTTACGGTTAAATTCGTAAAGTGTGGTTAGTATGATTAGATGGGGTTAAGTTGGTGGTGAGAATGGTGGGGTAGTAAGTTGTTGTGTTGGTTAAAAAAACAAAAGGTAAGATAAGAGAGTAGTGTGATTATTTTAATATTTTTTTTATTAAGGTATTGAAGTAAGAAAACGTGATATAAGAGGTGGTGTGTTATTGTAGTTAGATGTGGTCAGATATTGTTAGTTTTAACAAATCATACAAAAGAAGAGTCTGAATAGGCATGCAACCTCTTCTTTTTCTAAGTAAAAGTTAACGTTTATACTGTGAAGATGAACAATTCGAAACCCAGAAAGCCAAAGGAAAGGGAAAAAGAGAGAGGCGGCAGAAAGAAGAAAACAATTCTATGCTCTGATTCATATCATGGATGAATGAATGATAAAGAATAATATAGAGAGGTATTTATAGAAACTAAGAAAGAAAGAAAGAGAAAACGGAAAAAGGAAAATAAAGAAGGAAAGAAAAAGAAAACCAAAGAAACAACTATCTGTTTAAGATACATATATTATCTCTAATATCTCTAACACCCCCCTCAAATTGGAGGGTGGTGACACTCCCAATTTACGTAAAAGCTGATGATGTTGTTTTCCAGATAGGGCTTTAGTGAGGAGATCGGCCAATTGAAGAGTAGCGGGCGTGTAGCTTAAGGAAATCAAACCATCAAATAGTTTTTTCCGAACGAAATGACCATCGATCTCTATGTACTTCGTTCGTTCATGGAAAACAGGATTCTTAGCTATGTAAATAGCAGCCTGACTGTCACATTTGATCGGTATAAGCTTGATGGAATCAACCTGCAGCTCATGGAATAAACGACTCAACCAGGCCAATTCAGCAACAAGTCTTCGAAGACTTCTGTACTCAGCCTCTGCAGAAGACAAAGAAACAACAGATTTCTTTTTAGATTTCCATGAGATCAAGGTTTTCCAAGAAAAATAACAAACTCACTGACAGATCGTCTGGTATGCCTGCATGACCCCCAGTCCGAATCACTATAAACATGGAGGGTGAAGTCATCATCTTTGTGAATCACGAGGTGAGTCCAAGTGGATTAGTAAAGTCATCAACAGTAGTTAAGAAATATTTATGGTCGGAATGGGTTGCAACATGAAAGGGACCCCAGGTATCCACATGAGTTTCTTGTGTGTTTTACTTAATCAACCATTTTAGACTTACATCAATCTTTCATCCATATTTATCATATATGTTGATGGGTCTTACTTATTAGGGACAATTCGATACCAATTTATTACATTTGCTGGTGATTATGCTGATGTAGGAGTCTAATAAATCGACTAAATTTACACCATAATTTTTTTTTTTAAAAAAGAGCATGCATCCTTTAGGTGATAGACCAGCAAAATCAGTACATATTACATGCACCTAGAGCATGTGCTCTGAGTAGGTACGAATGAACCCTTATTGGGAGTGAACAATGGATACGTATGAGTGAACGATTATGTTATTGAGAGTTAACAATTACCATATTTGGAGCACATGCTCTAGAAGCATGTAATGAATTGCACAGCAAAACACCATTTCTAAGAGAATTGGGATGTCTAAACATTATCTAGTAAACTACTAAAATAAAATTAGGACTCCTGATGTACTCTAAACAAGTAGGCCGAACAAGCAGTGAATAAACAAAGGCCCCAAAACAAAGGGGGCAGAAAATTTGATATGAGATACGTATACTTGAATCACTTGGCTGTGCACCCACTCTGGTTTCCTCACTTTTGCATCTCATGCCTATTTGGGCTTTTATTAATAATCTTTAGAAAAAATGAAATACGTACAAGTATTCAACATTCAAATAATTAGACTAAAATCAAAATAAAAGCCGAAATTTTGCTTCACCTGTAAAAATTATATCAAATAACTGACTTTTTAGGTCACACTAAAAAAATGACACGATAACATGCTTTTTTTTTTAAAAAAAATTAAAATCTAACCACACAAATAAAAAATTGAATACTATCAAATAGAAGGAAAATTAGATTTTAACAATCTCTACTTTCATCTTTTGTATGCCAATAATCCTAATCTCTACATTGTTTTTGTATTTTAGCAGTAAAAAAAATTACATTCTAGTGGTAACAAACCTACCTCTAACTTTTTTTTTTCATTATTTCCTACATCATTTTTATTTTTTTTTCATTCTTACCCCAAGGAGGTTATGAAGTATAGTTACTAAAATAATTTTTAAATTACTTTTTGAAAATCCGAGCAATTATTATAATTTTTCAAAGGAATAAAAGTGAAAAAAAATCGAAAAAAATTGGGACAAACATTTTTAAATTCATTAAAAATGTGGGTAAGTGTTTTGCTAAGTTTTGAATCAAAAGCAAGTCAAAATCTATAATTTTTAAGGTATACATTCGATAGTGTCCCAACAGAATACGATATATATCTTTTTGGACCACCAGAATGCAAAACAAAATATGAATCATTGACATACAGAAACTGAAAGAGGTATTATTAAAATCAAATTTTCCAAAATACAAAATATAGAAGCTGAAATTTCGTAGTAACCATAAAAATATGTTAAATAACCAAATGTTTAAGACAGCACTTTAAGCCTTGAAAAACAAAATATTTGGAACAAGAAATATGGCTGCCACCAAACTATCCATCTTTAACAATTCGAAGTGATGTTAAGTACTACCTTCGGCCCATTATATTTATTTATCTACCCAAATTACCTCTACTTTAATTGAAAAAAATAGTTGTTGAAATTGTAAAAAAGTGATAATTGAATTTATTAATTAGAAATAGAAAAGGAATTATAGTTGTTGGAATTATAAATGGGACAAATATTTTAGGACAAAGAAATTAGGTAAAAGGACAAATATTTTGGGACAGAAATAGTAATATGTATCTGTATTTTATTTATTTTCTTTTTCAAAGAGATTCTTTCTAGTGGTGTTAATTGACATGATTAGTGTCGCCATAGATCCGCTCATGAGCTGATAGTTATGAATTTGTTGTTGTTTTAAGACCTAGTAATACTGCCTCCATTTTTATTTATCTGTCGTCTAAGAAATTGTGTTAAAAATTTTGATCGTTAATATCTTAATTTGTATAATGATTCATCATACAAAATTGGTATCGTTATATTCGTTATAAACAATATATTAAAAAAATATAATATTATATTCTTTTACTAAGATTTTATATTAAAATTATTAATTAAAGATTAACACTGAAAATCGTAAATGACAGATAAAAAAGAACAAAGGGAGTATTAATGTTTAAGTTGTTGTCTTACATAATTCATACAGCTGTTGATGCCTATTTTGTTTGAGGATAATATTTGAATATTAATACATGGCTATTTATTTATATATGCGTTCGGTCTCGTTTCGAGCCGAATTGATATCATTTATAAAGTGTTTTTCTTGTTTTAGCCCCTTGATTATATATTAGTTATGATAATTTTGTGTTTTTGTAGGATAATAAAGAGTTAGAAGGAAAACGAGCTAAATTGGGGCTTTTTTGGGGAATCTCGAGTGATTTCCCGAGCCAAGCCAAGCCCGGAAGTGAAGCGGAACTGACCCAGGAATCCTTTCCCCATTTCTGGTGCAAAACAGGGGGGTTGCACCCACTACATCCCTTATAGTGGGCGGTACAGCCCAAGAAAGGAAGCAGAAGGGATGGAGGCAGATGGACGTCGCACCTGCCATACGGATCTTCGTATCCGCAACAAGGAAGCTCGCGCCCGCCACCTGTTTGTCGCACCCGTTACATTGTGCCCAGGAAGATTTAGCCCAGCCTTGCCAACAGAAGCAGGTCGCACCTGCGACCAAATTCGTGCCGCCCGTGACCTTACGAAGACCAAAATCGCCTAACTGCTTTTCGCTGTGTCGCGCCCGTAACCAGAGGCGTGCCGCTCGTGAACTATCGCACTTCAGAATCGCCTGGTGACTTTTCTCACCCTCGCGCTCGCGAACGTGGGTGTGCCGCCCACGACATCCTGTTGTGTGCGAACAATTAGGAGCTACGGCTAGGGCTTTAATTAAGGGTTTTGGGCTTATTTTCATTCGTTCTATAAATACCACATATTTTCAGCATTAGGATTATCTAGTTTTAGAATCATCTAGACTTAGAATTAGATTAGGATTAGAGTAGAATTAGGTTTTATTGCATTTTTCTTATCTTGCTTCTATCTTTCATTAAGCTTTAATTGTTCTTCAAGTTTTCTTTTCTTTCATTGTAATCAACTCTCTCTTTTAATCAATTCAAGCTATTTCCAAGTTCTTACTCTCTTTAAAGTTTTCATTGTTGATTTGCATTCAAGCTTTCTAGTGCTAGTTCACCACCAATCCAACTTTTAGTGAGGAGGAGGATTAAGAGTCACAAATTCTACTTCAAGTGAGGATTTGGGGATTCTTAGTAATCCAAATCACAATTTTCTTGTTTGTTCGAAGTGAAGGATTCGAGATGAAGAATTAGTGAAGATTTAATGCTTTGAAGGTATAATTTCTTGTTCTAAATTTCATTATTAGATTCAAGTTTTATTGTTTTCTTATTTGTTGTTCTTGATTGCATTCTTAGTTGTAGTGTTCTTCCTTGTTGATTTAGGTTTAGTTCATCTTTTCATGCTTTCTTGAGTATTGTTATTTTGAATCCATGCTTAGATTAGTTTAATTCCCTTTCAATTATTTATTGCTTTCCGCATTTGAAAACCCCCAACCAAACCAATTTCCTCATTAGCCAGACACCCCATCCCTGAACAATATGTCACTTTAATATATATGTACACTATTGTATAGGGCGGATATATAGTGTAATCAGTGTTGTTAATTGATGCCATTCAAATTTGGAAAAAAAAAATCTGCTTCGAAAAAAATTACTTGACAACACACTAATTAAAGAGTTGATAGTCAAATATAAAGAGTTTGGAAATATTTTCCATACATGGAAATTGGATGATTGATGAGTCATGCTTGTCATACAGTTTGATATTGACATATTATATTCGTTGATAGTTACCCTTAAAACAAAGACCTAGTAGACGAGTCAAATTAACCTAGTTTAAAAAAACTACTTGATATCCCGCCAACGAAATTAAAAATGTGGTGAATTGTCCGAAGGTAGATACTTGTTAAGCAATTGTGCACACGATTAGGAGGTCGATCTCTCCTATAGGTTTTGATATTAATTATTTGATGCCATTTTCCTCTTATAGGTTTTGATATTAGTTATTTAATCTCATTTCCTTCTATAGATTTTGATGTTAGTTATCTAATGTTATTTTTATGGTTAGTGTCAAATTTCAGCTTTTATATTATTTTTATTGGATACTGTTTAATTTTTATTTTATATCGTTAAATTTAATTTTTTAAGTGAATTATTTTTAACACTACTTACCCTAAATTCTGGATCCGTCACTTATATTGAACCAAAAAAATAGTCATTGAAGGAAAATCTTCAAGGGTGTAAATGTGTAATGAACGAAAACAAGGTTGTACTTGTACTTGTACAATCTACTCTATATGTCTTAATTTTTTTTTATTGTGTTCGGCAGTGGCATTGGAGTAACATTTAATTTTTTGATCAAGTCAAAACTCTAATTGCATAAATATTAGTGTTTGGTAAACTAACGTTTTGAGGAATATTTAACATTTCAAGTAGCATTTTGTGAAATGTTAATAAAGTTAGCGTTTGGCGTTAGGAGTAACATTTAATATTTTTTGGTCAAAAAATATCGTTTGGAAATTTTATCTTTAGAAATTATCCATATCCTTTTACGTCAATTCACATTAATTTGCTAACGCTATCGCTAAATTAACTGAACACAATTCTCATTTGAGCAGTTATCCGTTATCCACTATTTAACCCGCAATATATACTAGGAACATGCATACTCCCTCCGTTTTTATTTAACTGTCATCTAGGTATTTGAGACAAAAATTTTGACCATTAATATTTTAATTTGTATAATAATTTATCAAATAAAAATGATATCACTAGATTCGTAATGCAAAATGCTATTAAAAAAGTATAATATCATACCTTTTTTTATAAAAATATTTTGTGAGAAATTATTAATTAAAGATATACCTCAAAAATCGTAAAGGACAGATAAAAAAGAATAGAGGGAGTACATATTTTAAATTATTCAAATTTACCAAATTTTTTATTATCATGCCCAATCTTATCTGTTAAAAACATATTCAGACTTTTCCAGCTTCATCTTCAATTAATAATTTCTCATATATATTATATCAAAAATATAATTTTATACTTTTCTAATAGTATTTTTTCATATAAATGTAGTGATACTAAGGCCCTGTTCTTTGGCTTAAGTTACGTCTAACATAATTTAACTGAACTTATCCTTACCTTACCTTACCTTACCTAATACGACTCTCTAAAAAACATCCAAACCAAAAATAAAATTTAAATAAAAAATAAATTTAAATAATATTATTTTAATCTCAAACCAATCCATTTTTCTAATATTTTTAACTTTTTAATTTATTTTCCCCACATATTCAAATTTTATTAGTAAAATATTTCTTTCTAACAACTAACTAAAACTAATCATATCATTTCCTATCATTTCCTATCATTTCCTTTCCTCTCTTTTCTTTTTCCTAATCTAACCAACTTAACCTGAATCTAACCTTACCAAAGAACAACATCTAAGTTTGCACAATGAATCATTATACATATCAACAAATTAACGGTAAAAAATTTGGACGAAAAACAGCAGGACATATAAATAAAACCGTGGGAACACCTTATTTTTAGATATACCCATTTCTTTAGAACAGGTCGAGTTCCACATTGATAGAGGGTTTTTTTGCATTTTGGACCCTGAAATTAAGGATAATTTATTTTTTGAACCCTTAATTTTATTATTTATTTTTTGGACCCTAAAGTTTATGGGTTGAATAAAAAAGGATCTTAAAGTTTGTAGGTTGAAAAAAAAGGCTCGTGTATTGTTTTTTTCTTTTTCTTCCCATGTTTGAATTTATCTTCTGATTAGTGTCAAACTTCATGACTAACGTTAAAACTAACATTAAGGCTATAATACACCTTGCTTATTCATGTCGGAACTATTTAGACCCTGAAGTAACCAGGGTCTACGTAGTTCGAACATGAATAAGAGAGGTGTATTACAGTTTTAATATTAGTTTTAACCTTAGTCCTGAAGTTGGCACTAATCGGAAGATAAATTCAAACATGGGAAGAAAAAGAAAAACAGTATACGGGCCTTTTTTTTCAACCTACAAACTTTAAATTTTTTTTTATTCAACTCATAAACATTAGGGTCTAAAAAAATAAATAATAAAATCAAGGGTTCAAAAAATAAATCATCATATACTTTGGGGTCCAAAATGCAAATAACCCTATTAATGGATAGACCAATAATCACAAAACACAAAAACATCAAAATCCGCATCCACCCATGTCTTCAACACTTGAAACTTACTAATTACATATAACATGATTGATCATACAGTTTAATTTGGTGAATGAAAGTAAAGTCTCAACTACAAACCCACACACTAGGCTAGTTACAGTATATAGTACTGTACTGAAGCATGATCATAATAATCAATATATGATTATGATTAAGTTAATATGATTACAAAGCAGTAGATTAGACACAATTAAAAGGAATTTGTGTGAGACATAGTGGGACCAAAGAAATATATGGATCATAATTTCATCATTTGATTTATGAAGACTTTCCAAGCTTTCATTGCAAAGTCCATTATTGCTGCATGGAATTCAGTGGAGGTAGAGACATCCCAATCTCTCTCTCTTTCTCTCACTACTTATTGCTTTCTGCTTCTTCTACTTTTTTTCATCTACTTTAATTTATTTTCTTCTTCTCAACTTAAAACTGTTTGCCTAGTTGTTACACTATAGACTGCAGGGTCATATGGAAACCTAATTTGTGTTTTCTTGTGTTTGTGCTTCACACAAGTAGGGTTCATTGAAGAATTGAATGTGGGTATCTATCAAATTTTTGTTCTTGTTTTGTTTATTTTTTATAATTATTTAGACCCCATTATTTTATGCGGCTGGTTGGTTATGTGGTTTCACACCGCACCACAACTTTCCATAGTCGACCACAACCCACCACAACCTTCCACATTCAACAACAACTTTCCCCAACCCACCACAATTTTCAAATTTGCACCACACCACACCGCACCGACGCACAACCAAACGCAACCCATCACATTCCACCATAACTTTTATGCGGCTGGTCAGTGGACCGTTCTGGAAGTGCTATGTTCTTGTTTGTTATATGATAATTCATAATGGTATGTAATGAAAATGAGTATGAGAATTCGTAATGATAATGGGAATGAGAATGAGAGTGTGTTTATGAATTTCCAAATTTCTTGTTTGTCATATGATAATCCAAAGTAGGAGTAAGATTAACAATAAAAGTACATCTACTAGAATATCCTTCATTAACTTAAATAGAATGAGATAGTATTAATTTAATTAAATACGAGGATAATATTGATATTTAACATGTCTTATGAATTCCCAATATGAATTACCACCTCTCCCCGACCTGTTAATAAATTGGTTGGAGTTGAACCCTTCTATTCTGGTATTCTCATTCCCATTCCCCCTCCTTTTTTAATTATCATAAAACAAACATGAGAATTGTAATCCCAATCCTTCTATTCCCATTTCCAACCATCTACTCCTTCCTGTCAAATGATCCATAAGTGGGTTATTACTCACTTTACCTGATTCAAATCAATTTACTCATTTTTCCAACTTTTTGACACTCAACTTTTTAATTTTTATTCAAACTTATTAATTCTTAGCTTACTTTATAACCTGACCTTACCCTTCTAAGCAATAGGGCATAGCACTGACCTAGAATGCGTATAAACAGTGCCTACTTTTTGGGGACAAGGATACATCCTTCTAAAAATTTTAGATTAATGGTTGAAAGTTCAAAAATGCTATATTTTATACTGTATTGTGTCCATCTTGGATTTGGTTTAGTACGAGCTAAAATAGTGATATGGTTATGGATTTTTCTTATGAATTTTAACATTGACAAATTTTTTTGGGTAGGAACATTATTCTTGTTTATTTTATTGTCATAGTCAAAATTTAGACTTTTTTGAATTTATCCGACCTAAAACAAATCCTAAAAATTTTGATATTGTACATAAATTTTTCGTTCAATATCTAATTCATCTGGATCCAAAATAATTTGAACATGCATTTCAAGAGCCCTGTAATTAAAACCAATAGATCAAATGAGGCGATTATTTGTAAAAATTGAACACCTAGGTATACAATAGTTTGTGCACCCGATCAAATTATACCTACTTGCTAATTTTATGAGAAAATATTTATGATTTTATGAGTATATTATTTTTGTTCTTTGATAATAAGTGTATTTGTAGTTTGCATTTAAAATTTCACTTCAGTGTTCATGTAGAACTTTATGAATTTAAAATTTACATTTTGTGAGTATGTACATACATTTATTAATTTTATGGCAGCTTCGGGTGCAGGGCAATGTCAATCCGTAACGTTGTAGAAGCTAAAACATGTGTATTTGCGGCTCAACTAGTTCAGAGGTTTGCTTATGAGTGTATGGAGTTTGAGTTAGAGTGTCAGACTATTTGTCCTTAATTAATTCAACATATCAAAAAGTCTTCTTTATTTCTTAGTAAGATTGATGTAGTTCTGGAAGATTTGTTTTCTTCACTTAATTATCATCTCCATAGTTACCGATGAAGTCATGTTAACGTGATTGAAATCTTGTGGTTCTTAACATGACCAAGGTTGTTCAAATAGGGGAAGAACATGTTCAATTAAGGGCACATTCGGAGCATATTGAAACTTATGTACTTGTAGACATATTACCAATATAAGCTATTCCTCATTTTGTTTTAAAAAAATGCAAAACTGAAAAAACAATTAAATAATGGCTTAAGAGCACAATACTTTGTGTTCCTAAGGTTCATTGCAGAATAACAAACACTTTTTAAGATATATACACTTTCCTAATTTTTCTATGGCGTGCTCTTGATGGACATCCGTGCTACCTTTTTCTCATCTCATTATCCTTTTTCCTCTTAGACCACCAACCAACTAATAATAATAATAATAATAATAATATGATTTAATAACACTAGTAATAATAACAACAATAACAATGTTATTGTGCACGTGGTTGAACTAGTACCTTATAGTTGCGTAAGAACCTTTTTCCTCTTACTGTTTTTTGGATTAGATAAAATGAAGTTTGGATAGATTGGATTGGATTGGATACTTTTTTGAGGAGTTGTGTTTTTAGAAAGGAAAAGTGTTGGAGAATTGTGTAAGGTTTGGATTGAATTATGTTTTTAAGATGTTTTTAAGATGTGATTACCAAAAACTCAACATGGCAATATAAATTCATAAATATTCAGCATAAACCTACTTAACTTGTTTTAAGATGTGATTACTAATCACTTCTACCCGTACAAATTTTAAAAAGATACGACTATATAACCTTTTGATCATCGTTAAAATCTGCCACACAAACTAATTAAAGCAGTGAATTATTTTTGGTTTATTGATAATTGAAGGAGAGAAAAATGGTTGCAGAGAGAATGATTCACACTTTCAAATCAAGAAGACAATAATGTCCTAAATTTTAGGAATGTTATCATTCTCAATGTTGTCATTACCATGAGCAAATTTAAATGCATAGTCTTTTCTCTATATACCATATCCTGTTGACAAGACTATTAACCTTTCTTTTTTCTTTTTATTTCTGTTATATGGATTCACTCCTCTAGGTAACATATTATTAAATATTCAATCAAATTCCCCAATATGTACAAACTGTTAATCATTATTATACCAAGTTTCATGTTGCCTTGATTGCAATTCGTGGCACTTGTTAATTATTACAAACAATATTCATGTACAATCACTCTTATCATTTTCTTACAATCATCTCACTTTAGGTCATGCTTTTTTTGACGCAGGAGAGTCGGTAGGAAGGTTAACTAGAAAATGTAAATGTTAGTAAGTAGATAATATATTTAAGAAGATAAGTCACATAAATAATATCATTTAAATATATAATTTTTAAATTATATTTTATAATGTCCTATTATAAGTGTCTGAATAGGTCAAAATAGCGCAAGCTCAAAATCTACTTAAAATGTGAGTGAGAGGTCTACAGCTTCCCTACCATTTTGGCCAATATTAATAATGATTTTTTTGTTATTTTACGTGTCTTTTAGTAAATTTTCATGCTTTTGGGTATAGTAGGGCCGGAGGCTATTTTCACCAAAGAGAAATTTCACATCGGACTTATATATTTTGAGCTTGTATTATATTCAAAATTGCTATTTTATTATTCTTTTTATAATTAGCGGCCTATTAGCCATTTTACATATCAAAAAGTAGTGAATCGACCAATTTTACCCTTTTTTAATCAAAAATATTAATATTGGTTACTCTTAGTTGACAAATATTTTTGTAATTTTCTTTTTTCATGAGCTAACACGCACACAAAATATATAATTTGTTTGTATAAGATCGACTATCACCTATAAAAATAATTCATTACGAGTCCGGAAGATTATTTGTTTAGAAACGATTTTTAAATTTTTTTAAGATGACTAATAAAATATCTTAGACCGACTCTTTTAAAGGTAGTAGGGTTTTGTGAAGGAGGAAATGCATCCATTGTTATTGGAAGTTGACTTGGCATGATGACTATTCCTTAAGACAACATATATAAAGGCATAGCTAGGCTCAGGTCTTTCTCTAATTTGCCCTTGTTTTCTTTTTGGCATCATCTTCTTTGGACCTATCACACCCATGGCATCCAATATTTTGCCACTTTTACAAACATCTCTTTTTGGTTCAACTTGTCGTGGGGTAGAGGTAGCCAGTAATATTTTTAGTAAATATATTACCACTTAATTACCATAAATAAATAGTGAAACGGTAGATAATGTAATTCTGGTAGTAAGTATAATCAAATGAGTGGTCTAATGATAAATGTATCATGTATGGATACACTTATAGTCTTATAGTGATTGTCAACCATGATAATCACTGTAGTTAAAATAATTTTTATTTGTACATGTGTCAAGTTTTATCTTCAAAACTAGCTTTTTTATTTAATATAAATTGTTAAATATATTTTTTAAATTTTAGTTTATTTCAAAAAAATTTAAAATAAATATTTTTCAAAATATGTTTGTTTACTAGGCAAAAACTTAGAGTTAAGATATTTAGTTATAAAAAATTTCTTAATTTTCTTTTTAAAAAAATGTATTTTATAATGCTGTACTAGTTTAAAAAAAATAAATGATGAAGATAAAAGTTGACACATATAGAGACAAACATTATTTTCATTGTAGTGGTTGTTATAGTCGACAACTACTATATATTTTTCTATAATAGTTATATCTCTAAAAACAATAATCTGTACGGAGATATTAAACTCTATATCATGATAATTACAGATCTTATCATTATACATGTAAAACTTGCATGTATAGTATTAAAGATATAATAAATAATTCCCGTTGTTTTTATGTATTAATTGTTTGAATTGCAAATACAATTTATTGTAAAACTTTCTCATATATCACAGGGGTAAATGAAGACAAGCTAAATTATAAAAATGTTAGAAATTTGGATTCACATTTCATGATATAAAAATGTTAGAACTTTTATCTTATTAACTAACAGATAATTGTTAGTTATGTGGCACCTAATGCTTGTCTTCAATTGGGTTAATAACAGGAATTGTTTCTCGTTGTATATACAACATTAGGCTAACCACGTACGTTATATACAAGGGTTGGTTTTAAAATTTTTCTAGGAAAGTTAATCAAGTATTTTTCTTAGCTAACAAAATTTTTCATGTTTGATTATACTGTAGTAAATAGGTGGAAAAGTTTTTAGGGTGGGACCTATTATTTGACTTTCAAGCTCAGTAAATAGTTTTTAAAAGAAACCCCATGAAAAGTCTTTCCTAAAAAAAAATTACTCATAAAAATCTTTTCCATAAAACTAATAAACATACCATATAACATTTCAAAATCCCCTTATTTTTCAACTTGGAGCTTGAAATTTTACCATCTCCCTGCTTATATCAAACCCTAAATCGTGTTCCTATATACGACACTATGTAATATATGATTATATGTTACAATATATATTTCATTGGGTTTTCCACATAAGGGTAATAAAAACAAACAACAACAACAAACCTCAATCGTTAACGCAAAATTTGAGAGGATCCAAATGTAAGTAATCTTCCTCCATGCATATGAGTGCATAAATTTGTCGAGCCCCAAAAGCTCTTTGGAAAACAATAAGCAAATCTAATTTGAAAAACAATTAGAAAACTGTTTGGAAAGCTAAGAAGACAAGAGAAATAGAGAGAAAGTTAAATTCATACCAGTCTGCTCCAGAAAAATGGATAGTTGACCACATGATCTAGCATGAAAAGCACAAGCACGAATAGAGTCACATAAAAAAGTTGAAACAAGGTTTCCTGAGTGCTTGTCACCCCTTTACCCAGCTACCTTAATCCTAACTTACAAAACACCCCTATCGAATGTCATGTCCTCCACTAAGCCTACATATTTCAAATCTGTTAGAACCCCTCAAGGACGTTGACAGACCCTGGCTCAAGGACCTTGGCGACTGGATCATATTTGAATGAAAGCCAAAATTCGAATAGCCAGAAAAGATATGATGCGCAAGGAAAGAAATCTCAAAGAAGGCAGAAGGACATTCACCTAGGGCATCATAAGGTCGTTCACCCAAGGCATCATAAAGACGTTCACCCTAGGCGAGAAGTTTTGATGCGAAAGACAAAAGTGCAATCGAAATAGGGAAGTTTTCTAGAAAGATTAATATCTGTTTTCTCTATCCTTTTCTAACCAGACTAATTGATTGTAACTATTTTATTTGTAGGAAACAATTGATCAAGAATTTGGAAAGAAGACAAGATTGTAAATTTCAGGAAATCTCGCAAGATGGAAAGTAGATCACAAGAAAATTGGAAGGCAAGGCAAATCACGAAGAAGGAAAGAATCAGGAAGAAAACAATCCCAACGTCTCTTGCTGCTGATTCAATGCTCTTATCAATAGAAGACTTCAAGATTGAAGAAGATCAACGATTCCACGGAAGTAATCGGGTGAGAGAAAAACAGAGAGTGTTTTTCTTGTTCTAAAGTTTTCTTCTTTGTGTTGTGAGAAGAAGCTTTGTGTGAGATTTGTGATTGAGTGTAATCAAATCATAGACGGACTTAGGTTCGATTGGTGTTTGCACCAAAACAGTGTTTGGTGTGTGTGTTTACTCAGAAACAATTTTCGAAGTGCCCTCTGCAAGGCACTTTGTTTGACTGTAAACCTAAGGACGTTTACCTTAGGCAATTTTCATATTCAGTCTTTATTCTGTTCCAACGAAATAAAGGAGGTTATTCAGTTATCTTTTTATTGTCCTTTATTTCAGTCTACTTTGGTTTATCTAAAGTTGAATCTTAATCTGAAAAGATTAAGACCCTAACGTCCTTTACCAGTGAGTGTTTGTGCAGAAATTTTCCTAACCCTATTCACCCCCCCTCTAGGGTTCTTTCAAAATCTTTAATCACATCCCTCATAGACTTTCCTGCCAAGCCCACAACAAAGTGGCAACATTGTCATCTTTCACATCGCCGAATCGGAGAATCTGTACTCCTTCTTTACATATGACCAAACCATCTTAGTCTATTTTTTTCTCAACTTATCCTCAATAGGAGCAACCCCTTAATAGCCTAACATTCCGAACCATATAAACTGCTAGTCTAATTACCACACGGTACACCTAGCTTATCTTTAAGTTTGAGTGGTATTCTCTTATCAAACAACACTCCTGAAGCCACCTTCCACTTTTACCAACCAACCTTAATCTAACGTATTATATCCTCACCAATATCCTCATCACTTTGCAGAGAAAATCCCAAGTACTGAAACTTCTGCACCCTGGGTATAACCGCCCCACTAATGGTAATAGCTAGGATGTTGTGTTTCGTCCGCAATACAGTGCGGGAATTGTATCGTATCCACAGAGAGCAAGGTCTTTTCGTCAAAACTTTTACTACTAGGCTTAGTTTAAGGTAATAGAACGATTAAGCAAGGGAAAAAAGGGAACAAAGACAAATTATCGGTCGAAAGCAGAGGAAAAGAGGCTCAAGGGTCGGTATCGCCTCCTAATGGTCACCCTAATCACTGGAAAGCCTAAATCAGGACACTAAGCCGGGATAGAGGTTAGGTTATTGCAAGGATTAGAGCCACTCCGGGGCCTCTCCCGAGGTGTACCCGGATTTAACCCTCGAGGTTCGTCCACTAAATGAATGAGGACTTGCCAAGAGGGCTTGATGTGCAATTCACCCTACCCGAGCTTCTCCACTAAATGAATGAGGAGTTGCTCGGGTATCCATCCAATTGCCCTAAGGATTGTGTTTAAGTAGGTTTAGCGGGCTTCCACTACTTACTAAACCCCACAATCAAGAGAGCTTTTGGATGAAAACCTCATAAACAAGGCTTAATGCCCTAACTAAGTAAAACCTTAGAAACGGGATCCCATTAGAGGCTAAACCTCCCCCTAAACCTTAAGGGTACTAGCCACTAATCATGATGATAAACAATAAAACTAACAAGCTTAACATAAGAACCCTAAGCATGATATCTAGAAGAGAAAACACAACAAGATTAAACACAAACACTAATTAAAACAATAATTAAGAGAGAGAAAATGGAGACTTACCCAAAATAGGATGATAATAATAATAAAAAGATGAAAGAACACCAAAACTTGAATAAATGCTTCTTCAAAATAAATGCTTCTTCAAAGTGCAATAATCCAAACCAAAGATACTCAAAGAAAGACAAGTTTTTGTGATTAAAATGAGAAGATCTCCTTAGGGAAGAGTGCTAAGCTCTCTAAAAAGCAAAGATGAACAGTGAACAAAAGATAACTAGGTTTAGTTTTTGGACCGAGCTTAAATACATTAGGAGAAAAATAACTAAAACACGTCGTTTTGGCCCCAAAACTCCATTCGGACAGGGTCGTCACGGGCGCTACCCTGGGTCGTCACGCCCGTGACAAGGCGATTTCAAATTCTCGAACAGGGAGTCTTCGCTAGGGTCACGGGCGCTACCACAAGCTGTCACGCCCATGACCTCCTGGGTTTCAGCAACTTCAGGAGTTCCTTCAGCTGGGTCACGGGCGCTACCACAAGCCGTCACGCCCGTGACCTTCTTTGAGAGTTGGCCTTCAGAAAGAGGGGCAGCTTGGTCATGGGCGCTACAACTGGCCGTTACGCCCGTGACAGCTCTCGGCAAAATGAGAGAAATTCTGCTGAAATTGGTCACGGGCGCTACCAATGGGGGTCACGCCCGTGACCTACTGGGTTCTCCTTTTGCTTCCTTTTCTTCTTTTGTCACGGGCATTACCCTGGGGGTAATGACCGTGACCTCCCGGGCTGCCTTTACTCCAATTTTCCTTAGCTCCTGGACGGGGGCAGCTCCGAAAATTCCCGGGGTTGCTTCCTTGAATTCCCGAGCCGGGTTCTCGATGACGTCGACCAAGCATCTCCCAATGCCTCGGACCCAAACTAACCTGCATGAAACTAAAGGAAAACAGATAAGCGGTAATTATTGAGGAAGGTAACGAGCAATAATTCTAAGTAAGAGGAGCGATACTTAGGCTCAAAATCGAGCCTAAACACCCCCCACACTTAGGACTTTGCTCGTCCCGAGCAAAAACGACACAAAAACTAACCAAAACTAGAACATAAACTCCGCTTTCATGGGAGACAACGGGTGCATTTAGCGTATGCACCAAGCCCTTTGAACCCCCCGGCAGCCCGGGTGGATGAGATGGACTCGTGAGGGTTTGTAGCGGCTATACCCACAAAAGCCAAAGAAAAAAGAGAGAGGGAAAGTGAAAACAAAACCGGAGAGAACAAAAGAAAAAGAACGAGAGCTTCGCTTCAAAGGATCTTGCAATCTCAATTAAGAAAACGTCATTAAACCTCCAAAAGGAACCGTTATGAGCGTCTCACAAGCACCCATCCCAAGCAAAAGACAGTCTTTGAGATTTTTGATTGCCTACACCCAATGGCAAACAAAACCCCATGTGCGAATGTGCTAGTGGGTTTTAACCGATTCCAAAGGACTCCAAGGACTTACGTCCGAGCTCAAAGAATAAACAAAAACGAGCCAGGAAAGAAAAGAGTTACCCTTCCCCGCATTTGGTCGCCCTTGGCTTGGTGAGGGCCGTAGATGATGCAAGGAGAGGCCCCACACTTTTATTAACGCTTAAACTTTTCTTTTTGGGGTTGGGTTTTACCAACTAACTTATTAAAACTTTCAAGGTCGGTATTAGCCTTACTTTCGGGAATTGCACGGCCCAAAATATGGGGTCTACCCTCCCAACACAGTCTTTTCCATATACACCTCCGTCGAAAATTCGGTATAGGAGGAGCTTAAGGGATAATAGCGCCGTACCGCTAATACCGGGCCCGTGTAGGTTGGCTAAGTGTATGATGGTTCGATATCGTTCAGCCGACTCTCCCCGTTTAATCCGGTTATTGAGCAATGCTTTATTTTTGCTTTTGCTTTTGACTTTGTTTTTACTTTTGGTTTTGCTCGAAAGGAAAGAGAACGAGCTCGGACACAAACCCTTAGAACCCCCCGGTCTCAACTAGAACGTGAAAGGAATCGGGGGTCTCACTAGACATTCGATGCAGGAAATCTAAAGGGATAAGTCATGGCTATTGCCCGAGACAAGGTTGAAAATGCTCAGACCGGTTTCTTTTAAAGAAGTTTAAGGACGGCTTCCCAATTCCGACATTAAGATCCAAGAAACAAGGCAAAAACAAAGCGAAAACGAGAATGAAAGGAAACTTTTAAGGTTTTTACTCCCTTTTTTCTCCTTTTTCACACAAAAATTTTCAAAATTTTAGGCGAAAACTACGAAAAACAAAAATAAAGACTAGGTGATCTACCCTTGGAACAGAATATATCCCCCCCCCCCCCCACTTAAAATCCACAATGCTCTCATTGTGGAAAGGGGTGTCTCATGAAGGGTAGAAAAACATATAAACAAGCACCTAGCGCGAAACAGCAAACAATCAAACAATGAACACAAAGGAGAGGGGTGGCGCCCCGAGCCCGAGCCCACACGGCTCCAACAACAAAAGTCCCAACAAGTAGCATACTAGGGGTGCGCCACCAAAAAGAGAAAACCATGCACGCAGCAGAAAGGAATAAGAAAAAGAAACGAAAAAGGGAAGAGGAACGGTCTTACCAAGGAGCTTTTGGAAATCATAAGTAAACACCGAACCATCGGGGGACAAAGGGGAAAAAGGAATGCTTAGGAAAAAAGAAAAAGGCATGTATGAATATGTACAACGAACACAGAAAACTAAAGAGAAAAAACGAAAAGTAACGAAAACAGAAAGATATTTACAACATGTACATTATGAGGGATACGACCCGTGTAATGCTCGATGTTGTTGAGCGAAAACCGGGAAAAAAACAGCACAAGAGTCGCACACTCGAAAGAGTACGGACTATCCAACAAACCATGACTTTCAACGACCAAACATGGATGTAAAACGTCAACTCCACAGACTTAAACCTTAGACACTAGGGGGAGAGAGGGGATTCACACACCCAACAACATAACCTAAACCCGACCGAGCAAAATAAGCACCCCCTCACACTTGTCATGCAAGAACAAGCAATATAAACAATGAAAGAGATTGGGGGGGAGGCAACTCTTACAATCACTGTTGATCGGAGCCCCCGGGAGGGGGACGATCGAAGGGGTAGTATCCGGCGGGTGGGAACCATCCGTAGGGTGGGCGTTGGCCGCCTCCACTATAGTAACCGTAGCGGAGATCATTGAGAATCTCGTCATGTTGCTGCACCCTTGTTTGGAGGTTCTCCAATATCACATGATCTTGTTGTTGGAGGGTGCGGATGTCCTGGATGCCGGCATAAATGTTGTTGAGTTTAGTGGACATAGCGGAGAAGTCCACCGAACCCATGGCGGAAGGCATTTGCGCCTGCCCCTCACCTCCTCCTTCCTCCTCACTCTCCTCTTCTTCCTCGCTCTCCTCTTCCTCACTCCCTAGAGGGCTCCCCTCGTCCTCGCTTGCCGCGTCGAGCGGTTCACCTTGGAGCACGGCATTGCTACGCGGCTCGCAGGACCAAGTGTTTCAGTCCCTGACATCAATACGAGCCGCGTTCCACCGGAAGTCAAAGTTAGTCTCTCGGCGAGGTTTTGTGCCGTGCACGTAATTGACGAGCAGGAGGTCTTGGACAAAGATCTTCATATTTATAAGCCGAATGCCGTCTAGGGGTTGACACTCAAAGTGTGGGGCTGCCCTTCTCATGTAAGTCTCGAAGCCACATCGCTCGACAGTATGGGAAATAATGTGACCCATACCGATGGTGTACTTCCGGGTCGCACGGGAGATCTCATGGAGTTGGTGGAGTATCACCGAAGCTGTATTGACCCTACGTCCGAGCAAGGCGTTGAAGATGATGAAGAGGTCCGCCTTACGGACGTTGTTGCGTCCCTCATCACGCCCGACCACCGAGTTGGTGATCAAGCGATGCAAATATCGCACGACGGGATTGCAAAAATCTCGTGCTTTGGTGCTCTTAGGGTCAAAATAGCGGCGATGCGAGCCAAATGTCCCAACGTCTGCCCTAGCTCGGCAAGTTAAAAGCTTCATGGCCCTATTGTCCGGGAAGTTCTCAATTTCCGAGGCGGGAAAGCCACCCGCAGGAAGGTGCAACTTTTCACTCAACTCATTCAAAGTGAGTTGCACTAGGCGCCCATTAATTTGAAAACTTAACGTGGCATCGTTCCGGTTGGGTCGTTCGTCTTGTAACGAACTTAGAAATTCAAGAACGACTTGATCGTACACTTTAGTCTTGATTTTCATGAATACCTCCCACCCTAGAACTCCAAAAAGGTGGTCAAGACTAGGCTTAAGATTCATATCCCGACATGTCTCCTCATGGTAAATGAAGGGGACAACAATCTTCCTAGTCCGGAACTTAAGGTATTTTTCCCTATGCCAATCGGCACGTCAAGTCATTCTAGATGGGTCGGCCACGACCATGGACTCAGATTCAGAACGAATGGGAGGTGCCATACCTTCAGGGGGTGATGGTGGCCCCCTACCGGAAGAGGAACCAGGGCCGGAGGGAGCTTTTCGTTGGCGCTTTGATCTACTTGAACTGGCCATTAGTCACCGAGCTACTCCAAAAGAGGATGGATTTGAAGAATGGAGGAGGTTAGGGTAAACCGTTCTTTCTCTAGCACCCAACTCACAAGGGTTGGAGTTTTGGTTCTAGAGAGAGAAAGGTGTGGTAGTAAAAGTGATGGATGTGGTGGTGGAGGGTGGTAGTGAGGTTATTGTGGAGGTTGGGGATTTAAGTGAATGAGGATGAATGTGGGTGATGAGAGTGAGAGAAAAGTGAAAATTAGGGTTTGAGAATGTGAAGATGAAGGATTGGAAGAAGATTTGTGAGAATTTGAGAGGGATTGAAGGGGATTAGAGTGAAGGAGAGGATGAATATGGGAGCTAGGGTTTTAGGGAAGAGAGTGGGAAGTCATGGGTGAGAGGAGAAATGAAGAGAAATGGGGCTGAAATCGCGAAAAGAGGGTTTTAATTTCCGAAAATGAGGCCGCCACGGGCGTTACCAGGGCTCGTCACGCCCGTGACGACCTGGGTTTTCAGAAATTGCTGCAACGGGGTCACGGGCGTGACCCCAGGGCGTAACGCCCGTGACTGCTCTCGGCAAATTTGTAAATTAATTCCTCAAATTGGGTCACGGGCGTGACCAAGGCCTGTCACGTCCGTGACCTCCTAGGATCACCCATATTTAAAAATTTTCTAACTTTCAACCACTTTCCTAACTCCACTACACCCAAACATACTCCATAAAAACTTCAAATGACCTCCCTCCACTCATAAATTTTTGCACAAACGCCTCTCTTTTCACCTTCAAATGAATCAAAACTTCACCCCTCCGCACTCGTTCTTTTTCACAACCCTAATTTCTTTTTTTTTTCTTTTTTTTTTGAAATCCTAGAACTAATACCTCGGAAAAAGAAAATAAAGAAAAAATAAAAGGAAATAAAGGAATAAGAAAAAGGACAAGGGTTGCCTCCCTAGAAGCGCTTGTTTAAGGTCCCGAGCCTAACCATATTGAACTTACTTGATTCTTGAGAGGAGCGGGGTGTATGAGAGGACGGTCGCAAGCTTCTTCAACCATTTCCTCCTTCTCCTCTTTCCACAATTCGCCATCATCTTCATGGATGGTCTAGTAAATCGCAAGGGATATAGGGGTAACCCTTTCCTCGGTCTCTTCCTCCCACCTTTCTTCTTTCTTTCCCATTGCTTCTCAACTTTGTGTATGTAAGAGAGATGCCTTTTAAGAAGCTTGGTTGACCGATGGGAAATAGGGGTTAACTTTGCCTCGATGTTAGGTGGTTCGACGGGTCTTGGGCTTTTGAAAATTTCTCCTTTGACTTCCACGTTCTCAATATGGGTATCGCCCCAATCATTTGGTTCTACTTCAAGGAAATATCCCTCCCATAACTGCTCATGATCATCATCCTCTAGAATCTTTTCCTTCTCCTCAACCTCATAAATAAACTCTAGATTCGCTTGAGGAAAGGAAAATGTTGAAAATATCACACCTTCACCAATCGTCTCCCGAACTTCCATGTGCTCAAAGAAGGGGTCCTCCAAAGGAATCTCATACTCAAAGTTCTCAAGAAAAGTCTCCATAGTCAAATTCTCCCCGATCTTTTCAAACGGTGCTCCATAACTAGGCATTTTATCAAGGAACCCTTTAAATTGCTCTTCCTCACTCTTGACTTCTTCGAATTCGAAAGCTTCAAGCCAAGCGGGCTCATTATCTCCGAGGTCGAATTGAAATGTTTCGAGGCCACAAGAAAAGGTTGACTCGTCCAGGGAATCACTAGCCACGTCATCGACGATATCGACCCGGAAACAAGAATCTAGAATAGAGGGGGCAGCCATGGCCTTTTTCAAATTGAAATCAATTCATTCATCACCAATGTGTAAGGAGAGCTTCCCGTTCTTAACATCGATCATTGCTCTCGCCGTAGCCAAGAAAGGGCGCCCAAGAATGATGGGTATTTGGGCATCTTCCTCCATATCTAGAACAATGAAGTCACAAGGAATATAAAACTTTCCGACTTGAACCGGGACATCTTCCAGGACTCCCACCGGGCGGCGAATGGATCGATCGGCCATTTGAAGAGATATTGTTGTGGGGACGAGGTCATGAAGCTTCAATCTCTTTCAAATAGAGTGCGGCATCACGCTCACACTAGCGTCGAGGTCACATAGCGCCTTGCTAATAGACATGTCTCCAATTGAGCATGGAATAGAGAAGCTCCCGGGATCCGATAATTTGGGAAGATGCTTGTTGGCGATTACCGCACTGCATTCATGTGTCAAAGAAATCACCGCATTCTCTCCAATCTTCCTCTTGTTCGTGAGAAGTTCCTTGAGAAACTTGCTATAAGATGGTATGTTTATAATCGCCTCTAAGAACGGAATGTTGATATGAAGAGTTTTGAGGATTTTCATGAACTTAGCAAACTTCGCATTCTCATTCACCTTGGCAAGACGTTGAGGAAATGGGAGGGGTGGAGCATAAGGTTTGACTTGTTGAATAACTGGCTCCCTTTCCTTCTCGACCACTTTCCCTTTCTTTGTCAGCTCGTCTCCCTTGACCGTTTCTTCCACCTTCTCATCTTTCCCCTCAATAATAACTCCCTCCTCTTCAATGGTTAAGTCTTCTACCACAACCTCACTTCCAACTCCTTGATCAACTCCAGTTTTCGGGCGTTCAAGCTCCTTGCCGCTCCTCAAAGTGATGGCATTGATATGCCCCTTCGGGTTTTGTTAGGGTTGGCTAGGTAAACCCTTGGAAGAAGAAGATTGAGACTGGAAGTTTGAGACTTGTTGAGCTAATTGAGCCAATTGAGTTTCAAGCATCCTCTGGCTAGCATGAATAACCTCATTTTGCTTCAATTGGGCGGCATTGAACGCCTCTTGATTCTTGAGATATCTTTGCATAAAGTCCATCTCTTGGCTCATTTGTGGAGGGGGTTAGTAGGGTGGAGGGGCTTGATGGTAGGATTGGTTTTGATATTGAGGGTTTTGCTGATGGGGGCGGTTTTGGTTTTGATGTGGATGTGTTTGGGCTTGGTTAGGGTAGGAAAAACATGGAGGGACATACGATGGGTTACCTTGAGGGCGGACCGGTTCATTGTTGCGGTAAGAGAGGTTATTCCGGTAAAGAGCATTCGCTTGCTCATTGGATACCAACTCCGTTTGGCACTCGAAATTTGCATGTCCTCCCCCACACCTCACAACGCAACACCGAGGTGGACGAACGTGAAGGAATGGAAGATTGAACTTCCATAATCGGCTTGAGCTGTTGGGTCGTCTTCATTTTGGCCATGTCATGAGAAAGTTGTTGCATTGTCTTTTGCATATCCTTGATAAGATACCCCAAGTTCTCACCGTCACCACAACTCGTCACTTCCCTTGAATTCCTTCCCCAGTTGGAGGCATTCTCTGCCATTTGAGCCAAAAGAGCATCGGCTTGGACGGGCGTCTTGCATAGGAAAAGGCCGCCCGAAGCGTTATCGATTGACTGCTTCGTATTCATCGAGAGACCCTCATAAAAGGTATGTAGAATAAGAGCGACTAGAAGATTATGGTGAGGGTATGCCCGTTGAAACCCTTTGTATCTCTCCCAAGCTTCGAACAAGGACTCGCCCGGTTGTTGTCGAAAATTCATGATCTCAGTTCGTAAACGGGCGGTCTCCATCGGCGAGAAGAACCTCCTCAAGAACCCCTGACTTAGTGCGTCCCATGTCCGAAAAGTGTTTGGGTTGCAGTTGTCAAGCCATCCTCGAGCCTTCCCGACAAGAGAAAACGGAAAGAACTTAAGGCGGATGTATTCTTCCGGAACACCTTGCATTCGAATCATCCCGCACCTCTCCAGGAAGTTGGAAATATGGTTGATGGGGTTTTCCAAGTCAAGACCATGGAACTTGGAGTGCTCGATGAGATGTAGGAAATTCGGCTTGACCTTGAAAACGGTTCCTTCGGGGAGGTCGGGAAGAACAATAGGAGAGCCTCCCGTACCCGTCGAAGGTGATGCAAATGACAGGAGTGCAGGTGCCGCCATACCTCATTGTGTCGTTCGAAGACGCCTACGGGCGTTCGCGGCGTTGTTATGTCGTGCAGTCGCTTCGATTTCGGGATCAAAAGGTACAAGAGGGATTAAGTCTCTCCTGCGCATACACTAAACAAGAAAACGACGTAAAACGCCCTAGGGACTCTAGACTCGACTCAGTAAGGTAAAAACCTCCTAAACTAAACGTACGTAGAGTAAGTTAAGACTAGAAGGGGCGCTTGCTCCCCGGCAACGACGCCATTTTGTTTCGTCCGCAATATAGTGCGGGAATTGTATCGTATCCACAGGGAGCAAGGTCTTTTCGTCAAAACTTTTACTACTAGGCTTAGTTTAAGGTAATAAAACGATTAAGCAAGGGAAAAAGGGAACAAAGACAAATTATCGGTCGAAAGCAGAGGAAAGAGGCTTAAGGGTCGGTATCGCCTCCTAATGGTCACCCTAATCACTGGAAAGCCTCAATCAGGACACTAAGCCGGGATAGAGGTTAGGTTATTGCAAGGATTAGAGACACTCCGGAGCCTCTCCCGAGGTGTACCCGGATTTAACCCTCGAGGTTCGTCCACTAAATGAATGAGGACTTGCCAAGAGGGCTTGATGTGCAATTCACCCTACCCGAGCTTCTCCACTAAATGAATGAGGAATTGCTCGGGTATTGTTTAGACCCAATTCTGTGTCTAAATACCGCCTAAATCCTTAGGCTTTAACTCGTTTCGTGGTTTAATTTCATAAGTTTTTAATGCGTTTTGATTATTTTTGTAGATTTTGGAGCTTTCGCCGAAAACGTAGCAAAACGGGCCTTTTTATAGCATTTTTGGTGATTTCCCGAGCCGAGCCGAGCCAGACCGGAAACCGAGGCGGAGTCGACCCGGGACCACACTCCCAACCTTTGGTGCCAATTAGTGAAGTAACGCATGGTACGACCCTCGGATCGAGCGTTACATACTTCGGAAAGAAGGAAGAAACAAAGGGACGAAAATAGTAAGGTAGCCCCCGCCACCCTGAGCGTAGCACCCGCTACCATAGGGGGTAGCGCCCGCCACCAGAGAGGTAGCACCCGCTACCTGTGCTCAAAGTCAGCATGGATTGTCATCTGAGGAAGGTAGCGCCCGCTACCGTATGGGTCGCGCCCGCGACCCCCTGATCCCGAGTGAGACCGTGCCCACGGTCTCCCAGACCGTACCCACGATCTCTCGAAGCTCAAAATCACCCGACCTTTTTCGCTGGACAGAACATGACCGTGGTCACGGTCTCCCTATGTCCTGCGCGTGTTTTCGGCTTGAAGTGCTGCGTTTTGGCCAATGATTTTCACTTGTATATATATCCCTTGTGAACGATTTCTTGGCATCTATCTAGGGTTAGACTTAGACATTATTTTCAGCTTGTAATTAAGGGTTTTAGAGAGAGATTAGTGAGAGATTAATCTAGGGTTTTGGAGATTCAAACAATTGAAAGATTGTTGGGTCATCTTTTTATTGCTTTCCTTTGTTCATCTACAGCACTTTGATAAGTTTTCTCTTCCCTTAACTCCTTTATTAATTACTCTGCTAATTACTTTTCTTGTTCTTGAATTCTTTGCTTGCTATTTCATTGTTCTTGCTTGTTAATGGTTGTTTGACGTTAGAAATCATGTTTAGGGTTGGATTGGATGTTGTTAGCATAGTTAGTGTTATGATTAGTGGCTAGAAACCCTATGGGTTAGGGGGTAATTAAGGGTGTGAGTGGGTGATTAGGTTTGGGTTAGCAATTTTAGTGAGTAATTAGTTAGGAAATCAATTTCCCAATCCTATCCTTCCCTCAAGTGGGATGTGTTTGGGTGCGAAAGCATCCCGAATACATCCAACACTTGTTGGAAGGTAGGAATTAGGATAGTTAGTATTCTAGTTCGCGAAAGCGAATAGAAACTAACTAGGAAATTCCGTTCCTTGAACTCCCCCGGGTCTGTCGATGGACTTTGGGGAAGTTAATCCGGAAGCCCGATGGGTATTTTCTAACGGAGTTACCATTTGATTTCCCCTTCTCATTACTCTCTTGTTGCAAAACCCATTTCCTCATCCCCGTTTGCATCCCGAAAAGCCTCCGAAGCCCATTTTCCATTCCTTGACCGACCTTAGTTTTGTTTCTTGCGTTGTGATCCTTTCAAACCAATATCCTTACCTTAGCAATCTCATCCCGACCGTTGACCTAGATTCTTTGACCAAGGCCGCCAGCTCCCTGAGAGAGAACGACAATACCGAGGTCTTACAAACCGCTATACACAAAATGGCGCCGTTGCCGGGGAGCCAACGCCCCTAGTTTTAGTTTCTTGGTTTTTGGTTATTTGAGTTTGCTTTCACGCTAGAAATCAGTTTGTGTCAATCCAAATGAATTTGATGCTTCTTCATTTCTTGTAGGAGGCTTCGCGTTCTAATGGGTGAAGCTCAAGCTGGTTCACCTCGTACCCTTCTATCATATGCCGTTCCATCATTGGGTACGAGAGGCAGTCCTATCATTTTACCACCATTACCACCCAATGTTGTCTTCGAGTTTAAACCGTACTTACTTGAAGTCTTCGAAAGAAACCCGTTTCATGGGGACGATGCTGTTAGAAGTCCCATTGCTCATATTGATAAATTCGAAGATCAGATTAGCTTTATACACATTCCAAAGATATCACCAGAATTTTTGAAGTTGAAATTCTTTCCTCTCACTCTTGCGGGCAAAGCGAAGATATGACTACAAACATGTCCAACTGGTTTTTATTCTTCGTGGGAGGCACTCAAAGGAGATTTTCTTCATCGTTTCTTTTCGGGGGAGGAGACACACCGACTTCGAGCAGAAATTTTAAGTTTCAAGCAAGGACCGGAAGAGAGTCTTTTCGACGCTTGGGGGAGATTTAAGAGTTGATACGCCGCAAGTGCACGGGTGTACGTGTAGCAAATATCAAGGTCGATCCCAGAGGGACTTTGCTAACTACACACCAAACTAGCTTCCTATGTGATTGCTAAATCGGTCGGGTTTTTGATTTAGATTAACTATTTCTATTTCTAATCACTAAAAAGGGCAAAACCAACGAATATTCACACAATTTACTTGGATTATCAATATGGGAAAAGCGTTCAGGGGATAAAACCTAAGTAACTCTATGAATCAAACAAGGGGATTGAACATGTATGTCACTAATTTGGTACATTTTAGGGTCGATAATCGCATAATGTATTCCGTAGCGAGCTTTTGGCAATGAAACGGATTGCTTAGAAAAATTGATCTATTGGACTCTTTATTGTGTCAATTTTATCTAAGTTAAATATCAAATTATCCAATGACCCCTAGTTACAAAGTCTTCTATCTCTAGTTCACTTCATAAACTAGTTTAATCCTAAGGGTTCCGATTATCGAATTTCTCCGTTCGGTACTTCATTCAACAATCTAATTCCATATTCTTAATGGCCAGTCAAAAACAATGACAAACATAATCAAAGGTTAAATAAAATGCATTCAAACTAGATAAACAAACTTGTTCAATCCAACAAAACTTAATCCATAAGAGAAACTAATAAGAGTTTATCCCCTAAACTTATGAAACTACTCACTACTCATGTTCGATTATCTAAGCATAATAAATTCTACTCTATAAAGCATGGAAACTATAAGAAAGAGAAATAAACCGAGTTGGATTTCAATCTTTGCTTGAATGTCGATCCGCGGGGACTTTTCTCCAATGCTTGAGAACCAATCTTCCAAAACTCAACCAATCTCTCTATCTTCACAATGGATGAATGTGGATGGAAATATGGATGAAAGGATGGATGAATATGATGATGAGGATGATGATGAGTAGGAGTCAATGCCAGCAAAAACCACCGGATACATCAATTATATAGCATTAAGAGCAACCGAAACGCCATTTTTGCATTAAAGCGCAACCCGGGTGGTTCCAGGTCAACACGGACCGTGCTAGGGTCAACACGGGTCGTGTTGAACTGACACGGACCGTGTTGGTCACTGGAATCAAATTCTGGACTTTCTGGAGGCTGAAACGACCCGTTTTGGGTCTTTTCTCACCCGTGTTGGTATCTGCCGGTATCCAATGTGTTCTTGGGCTTGAGCTTGGGCCTTGGGGTGGATTTATTCTTTAATTGTGATCCTCTTGGACTCCATACACTTGATTTTAAGCTTGATTTCTTCACTTAAACACCAATTTCCTACAAAATTATACCAAACTCCAACCAAGCATAAAATAGATAATTCAAGTATAAAAATAATACATTCATATTAATAATTACTCAAATTAGCTCTAAATTACCCAAGATCACATATATATAAAATACACTTATCAAATCCCCCCATGCTTACACCTTGCTTGTCCCTAAGCAAAGCTAATACTCACAAACAAAATGGAAAACAATGAAAAGAACGAAAATAAAAAATAAACGGGACAAAATGACTCAAATCAAAAGGAAAAAGTTTCAAGGTAAAATTGAAAATTTATTTACAAATCTCCTCAGGAAAGCATCGATAAGACATTCAATTAATCCAACTTAGTCAAGCATAGCCCAAGTATGAGCAAGTCTATATACAAGAGAAAATGAAACCATAAAAGAATTACAAAACCATACCTATCAAGATCAAACTAATCACCCTCCGATCACAAATGAAACAAGCAAGCAATAATGGATGAAACTAGGAAATTGAGAGCAACCTCACTTTAGGAAATGTGGAAACACTCCTCTCATGTGTTTGAAAAGTAATATTCAATGAAGGTGCACTCAATACTCATCGCATAACAACACTCTACCATAAGCTTGCAAATAATCTCAATTCTCTACCGCTAAAATGCAAGGTACTAATGACAATCAAGAGGACTTTTAAAAGGGTTGTAATGGGGTTAAGGCTAAGGGTAAGGAGTGGAAATATATTTGGGAAAGTGGTGCTAAAAGCCAAAGCTAGGAGCATAAACCTCACCAAATTTACACAATTAAGAACTCTCACACCTTATATTCACAATAGAACACCCCAAAATCAAGTAGAAATTGCCTCAACTCAAAGAAAAATAATCTTTCAAACTACTAAACACACTCTCTCTTTTTTTTCTTCATTTTTTTTTGATTTTTTTTTTACTATTTTTCTTTCTTTTTTTCACTCTTTTTTCCTTTTCAATTCATAATCAAAGATATATACACTAATAAGGCAAACTTCCAACTCAACCCATATCAAACTATAATGGGGAACAATCTCAAGATTTTCAACTTCATAACCTTCCCAACAAAACCAAACCACATAATTCACCACAATCAACCCAACTTTCGCACTCTAACACTCCAAGCAATGGCTTAAGGGTAAGAAATTATATATACGGCCATGGCTAGTTATATAGGTAATCAAAAGAAAGAGTGATACAAGGCTAAAAGAAGGGTTAAAGGCGGATATTCACAAATAAAGGGTGGCTATTTGGCTTTGTAGCTAAAATATATACAAAAGAATGCCTCTATCACATTATCAATGCACAAGCAAAACTGCAGTTTCAAAGAGATATATCGCAAGTTCTAGAGAATGAAAGCTATGGATGAGTCACACATGGGAAATATGAGACTAATAAAAATGATTAGTCATTTAAGGCTTTGTGGTCTCACGGGTAAAAGCTCTCAAATAAACCTAGTTCAAACAGATGTGTATGTGCTAAACTCATTCCAAAAGATCTCAAAAGAGCAATCAATCTTCACTATCAAAGTACAATTCTAAACTTTCTATGTTTTCACAACTCTTTTCAAAACTTTAATTCACAAAAGGGCTATACAAGACTAAATCAAATCAAAAGAAAACGTATCTAGCTTTAATTCATCACCGGAGAATTTTATTCACTAAGCTTAACCTATCCTAATTTTTTTAATTTTCTGATTTTTCTGGTTTTTTTTTTCTCAAAAACTAAAATCAAAAGTCAAATGAAAAACTAGAAAAGAAGGAACTAAAAACTAAGAAAAAGAAACAAAATAAAATCTAATAAGATACTAACTAATGCAATTCTAAGTGGATGCAAAATATTTACAATGATAGCTAAAAATTAGAAAAATCAAAAAGAAAAACTAAACTAAACAAAAGAAAACTAAAGAAACAAAACTAAACCTAAAACTAAAATAAAAACTAGCAAACTAAAAGAAAACAAAAAAAAAATAAAAATAAACAACAATAAAATCATAAACACAAAGATGCAGACTCTAAATAATGCATGAGTCAAGAAGAAATGAGCACGAGGGGTAAAAACAAGTCAATCACAGCGGTGGTGGAGGAGAAGGTGGGTAAGGATATTGGGGAGGGTAGTTCAACTGCCAATCGCGCATCGCTTGCATCATCTCAAACATGCGAGCTTGCTCGGCAGCTTGGGCGACATTGGCTTGGTCAAGAAGGTCGAGCCTCTCAAAAAGCTGAGTTTGGTTTTGTAAAATTTGGTTCGAAGTGGTTCGAAAATAACCAAACTCATTTTCACAATAAGTGCGAAGAGAGGCATGGTCCGCACGCAAAGAATTAAAATTATCTTGGAAATCAAAAGCAGCGGCGGGACCTTCATCATCATCCCCACCATCCTCGTGATGAGGAGGCGAAGGAACTTGGGCGGGAATAGGGTTAGGTTGAGGGATGGGTGCGTTAGGAAGAAAAAGAATGTTCGGGAGCTCTTGAATGGTAAGGTTCGGATGAGGAAGCCTCATCAACTCATTGTTAGGATACACCCACCAGACTTCTTCCCTTCTTAACTTGCACATTTTCATGTCTCTAATAGCCCGACCATCTAAAGTCATTGGGCCCTCTACCCTATCTCGCTCGTGATTTGCGGATCCCATCCAAAGTGCCTAGCCAAAATTGTGAGCAACCACCAACAACAATATCACCTTTTGTATGAGATGTGATGCGGGCTAAATGTGGCAAAAGAGCGTGGGTTAACCTCGGGTCGTGCATAATACATACCCCATACCGTGTAAAATTCAGCTTGAGCCGCAACATTCATACTATCCCCCCGACAAAATAACCCACAAGCAAGGATGCGCTGCGTGTACCGGAACACGGGGTTCCGGATGTGCGTGCACTTAGACCTACTCGGGTGGTGTAGACGCTGAATTTTGTATCGATTTTATTTTCTTTTTTAGTGTTAGTTTTAGAAAATAGGCTAACCGATAAATAGCATGCAAGCCCCTCATCCACCTAAACCCAAAAGAAACACAAAGACCAAATGCCAGAGACAACCCGTGCAGGTTCGGTGGCGGAGCTCGGCTCAACCCACGAGAACCCGTCACGGGTTCGATGGGCGAGCTCAGCTCCACCCACAGGAACCCGTCTGGGTTCTGTGGGCCGGGGCTCAGCTCCACCCACAGGAACCCGTCTGGGTTCCTGGGCCCGAATCCCATCTTCCCTCAGTGAACCCGTCTGGGTTCCTCCTAGCTTCCCACGGCGCCGCGGCAGGTTTCAACCAAAAACCCTAAACCTAAACCTAATTCCCCCCTATAAATACCCCCCATCCATCACCTAAAAAGACACACCGAAATATACCGGGAGTATTGACACTGGTATATTTCTCTTCTCTTCTCCCCCTCAAATTGCGTGTTTACTTTATCGCTATCGTAGTCTTCGTTCTTGTACATAATGTAATTTATGTGTTTTCCTATTTATTTGTAATTGCATGACATTAATAATATTATTGTGAAGTTATTCAAATTCCCCCCTCTCTTCTCTTTTTCTCTTTCTTTACTTTAATTTAATCTTAGTAGAGTCCGTTCAGTTGAACGGGCGGGTTTGATGATTTTTATCGTCAAATCCGTAACCTTACCCCCGAATCCACCTTTGGGTTCGTAGGCCGGAGTCAATCTTTTTATGGTTTGTTGTTTTAACCTAAATTCAACTGGCGACTCTCACTTTTCTTTTCCCGAAAACCTTTTTTTCGAAAACCTCTTTTGTTTTCCTTTTTTTTTCGTCCCAGTTTGAAGACAGGAACCCAGACGGGTTCGCTGTCGTCTTTTAGTTCCCAGCTTCGTTTACGAACTCAGCCGGTTTTCCCTTCTTTTTTTTCTTTTTTTGGTCTTCTTCGAGAGGAACCCGGCCGGGTTCTCTCTTGGTTTTCTTTTTTTTAAAACCGGCTTTCCCCTTTTTGCGTCCGGCTCGGTTTTGAAGAACCCAGACGGGTTCCTCTAGCCGAACCGGACTCCCGATTCGCTCTCCGGAGCGTTAATCGGGTTCGGGCCCCGTTTGTTTTTCCGTCCTATTTTCGGGAACCCAGACGGGTTCCTTCCTTCCTTTTTTTTCTTTTTCTTTTCTTTTTCGTCTTCTTTCTTTCTTTTCCTTTTTCTTTTTAAAATCAGGTTTTCGGGTTAAATTTATCATTTAATAAAAAGTATCCTAAAAGTCGAGCCTTTGATTAAGGATAAGCAATCCCACGTCGGCTCCCAATTCAAAGAAAGAGGGAAAAATCCACTCTTCGAGTAGCGCCACGGAAACATTCCCATGGGATTTTTCGGGTCTACTGATTAAGCGACTCCACTGGGGACTTAAACTTAACAAGAGGGTAAAACTTGAAAGGATTAAATTTTAGTGTTTTTGGGGGGAATTAGTTTACTTCACAATTTTATTATTATTTTAGGCATATTGCATCCAGGCTACTCTTGGGCCTTATGGCTGGGGAGCACAAAAGCGTTGGTAGGCTATAAAACTAGGGTTACCCTTCGAGAGCGGTCTGTCACTACTTGTGGGATGCACTTACATCGCCAAGCCTTTGACTCGCCCTCTCCCCGTGTTACACTCTAAGGGTTTCCCTGAAACCCTAAGAGCAACACCCCACACATCGCTGCCTACCTATGTAGGGGGATGCACCGGGGCGAGAACACGCGGTACGATCATATCCTATACCTAGAAAACCCTAATACCTAGAGTCATGGTTAGGTTAATCCCGCATCTGTATGCTATGTGTTTTATTTATTTATTTATTTTTTTTTTAGAATCAATGTATAGGTTGTAAAGTTTTTATCTTTGTAAAGTTCCATCAATGTACAAAATTGTAAAGTTTCGCTTTTGTATAGTTTGTAGAATTTTATTAGTTTGTAAAGAGCTGATGTATGTTGTAAAGTTCCATCATGTAAAGAACTCATTATATAGTTTCTTTTTTTTTGTAAAGAGTCTTAGAGTCCGGTCTTAGCGAGTCTTTGAGTCCGAATCATCAACCTTTCATGAGTTGGAGTCGTTCTAGTCCGCGTAGGGACATTCGAGGTAAGTCGACCTATCGAAACCCGGCGGGTTTGCGTGCATCGAACCAGCCCATCCATGGCGATTTCGCAAAATGGGAGTCGGTCGTCGAAACCAGACGGGTTCTGGCCCATCTGGGCGCCCATTTCGAATATCGGTTCAAGCCATCGAGAGAAAGCGGGCAGACGGGTTCCTGACCCAGTCTGGTCTTCTCTTTTCTCTTCGGGCCTGATCGCTGCACTCCACGGACGGCCCAATGCCTCGTTGATGATCCTATTCGGCCCTTTATGATCTCCTTAAGTCCAATCCCTATTAAATGCATTACTTGAATCGAGCCCGGCGAAGCGATCGTAACTCGATCCAAGTGAGGGCCCAATAGACGATTAATGTTGTCAGTCCGCATGATTAGGTCTATATAGAGTTAAGACATGCACTCCCGCGAAGTGGGTGAGTCGCCTTTGTGTCAGCATATAAGCATCGTGTCTAAGTCCTAGGCCCATGTAGGTCCACTAAGTCACACATACATTGGGTGGGTTGTTTAAAAGTTCTTTCGAGTACTAAACCAATTTCCATGCAGGCAAAATAGCATACCATCTTCGAGCCCGCATCCGCGACCCGCACACCGGCAGACTCATCCACAATCCAGAATACAGACCGCCAACCCAGTCCAGTACATCCAGCGAATCCATCATGTCAGGATCTCCTAACAACAACATTTCTGAGGAAAGTTCTGGGGACAAGTTACCTGATGGGCTTTATGAGAGAATACAGGAGGCCATCGCCTTTTACATATCAGACTTAGAGGATAGGACCAATGAAAAGCTGGAGAAAAGGTTCAGTGAGAACCAACAAACTATGAATGGCATGCTGGAGGCCATTAGGCAGATTAACGAGAAACTTGGTGTTGAGGCTGAAGAAGAGGAAAACTACTATGACACCGAATCTGAGGCCGAAGCTGATGACAGGGATAGAAGGGCTCACCCCAAAACAAAAGCTGGAGGCCCACAGCCCAAATCATCTGGTGGGGTCAAGTCTAAACTCACACTAAAGGGGTCCAAAACTTCAGAAGACCCTTATGTCAAGAAACTTGAGGAGAAAGTGGATGTACTCACTAGGAGAATGATGAAGGCTGATCCAACCTTCACCGACGCTTGCATGGATCTAGCTATTCCTAAACATCATGTGCTAAGGGTAAGAGACAAAGTTGAGGTGCCCGCCATAAAGTTCAAGCCCACTGAAAATCCCTCTCATCATCTGGAGGAATTCATGAGGCTGGCCCCTCTCCATAAGGTAGATGAAGGTCTCTATACCACAGTCTTCCCTTCCACCCTAGAAGGTAAGGCCAAGGTATGGTACCAAAATCTACCCTCACAAGTTAAGACCGATGCAGACAAATTGTTCAAAGCCTTCATCAGCCACTTTAGTCGTCTACAACAAAAGGAGGCCACCGCGGATGACTTGACTTCCATGAAACAAGGGGAGAACGAGCCATTCCTATCCTACTACGAGAGATGGCACACTATGCTATCTGAAATTGATGAAGCCATCCCCTTTAGGATGCAACTGAGCACTTTCAGGCAAAGCATTCACCCTCGCATCATGCGACATTTCGGCTTCCAGTCCATCAAAGACTTCGAAACCCTAAAAGACTTGTGCATTCAAGTTGAAGCTGCTAACAATGAGAGGGAAACGCAAAACTCTGGTTGGAAAGGATCTAGCTCCAACAGGAGGGCTACTAGCACGCCTAGCCTCCCTCAGAAAGCTGTTGAGACTAATTCTATCCAACGAAAGTCTTTCCCCCCGAAGTATGACTCCTATCATCCGCTAGACATGTCTTACGCTAAGGCATTGGAAAGGCTTGTGAAAAAGGGGATTATCCAACTGCCCTTGCCAGCACCCGAGCCTGAAATCAAGCCTCCAAGATGGGATGAAAATAAATACTGCAGTTTCCATCGCAGTCGAGGTCACGACACCGAGGTTTCTGGACCTTAAAAAACAAGATCAAAGGACTGGTTCGAAACGGTGTTATCCCTCCACCGAACTCATCGCAAAGGCCCAATAACAAGGATAACCCAATGCCTAATCACAGCAATGCCATCTTTCTGGAAAAAGATCACTTTGATCCATCCACCTTCATCACTAAAGTGGGCCAACCAGTCCCAGTCATTCCTTCATTTACAAAGGACTTCACTATTAATGGCATTTGGCATAGTGATTATGAGAAAGATTTCACTAACCATGAAAATGAAGGGCATCCACTGTACGACTCTTCCGATAAGGAAGAAGATGAGGAAAAGACAACAACTCCTCATGCCAGATCACTGCTATAATAGGAGTGCTACTACAGTGACTCCTAGTCCCGAGGCGGCGGAAACCCCAACACCTCCACCGGAAAATCCTTTCCTCACGCAGTTGAAGAAGTTTTATGCATAGAAAATTAGGGCGATTTAACCAAGCAACTAGAGTATCCACTCCTAGCCACTTGGTCATAACTCAAACCGGTTCAAGCCTCGTCCTAGTTAGGCCAAGCAACTAGAATGCCTCTCTAGCCACTGGCTTTAACCGACGAGTTTAATGTGGAATATGGGTGAAGAAAAGAGCGGCACGTTTAAGAGTGTTGAGAAACCCGGTGGTTCCACCGCCTTACTGCCACCGCCATATGGGTTCCGACCTATCGCACCACCGACATTGCTCCACCGACTTGCACCACCGACGAAGACTCTCGCCGCCGTCGATGCTCTCTCGGTCGAACCAGACGGGTTCCTGGGTCCCTGGCCACACCACTCCAGGCCTAGGAACCCAGACGGGTTTCTGGCCCTCTGTGCTCACCATTTTGGCCCATTTGCTGTAAGCCCAAAGCTCCCTTTGGGCCCTCAATTCAGTCGGTTTTCCTTCGGCCCGAGTGTGGTCGCGATGCGGGCCCGCGAGCTAACTATGTGTATTCGCTAGCCCTGAAATTGTAGCTCGAATTTACTTATAATACTTAATTTTCTTTTCGTTTGGGGAAGTGGGAATGATCCCACCATGTAGGTTGCATTTTGCATTGCATAAGTCCCGTGTCTCTCATCATATAGGTCGCATACTGCATTGCATGAGCATCATATCCGTTTTAGTCATAGGTTAAAAAAAAATAAAAAAGAAGAGTCCATACCTTTTTTTTAAAAAAAAAAATCGACCTTTTTCCCGGCTTGACTTGCTTCACCTAGAAAGATCTGGATGAAATCTCAAAAGTTTTCAAAACCTTTTTCTTCAAGCCTTCTGATTTTGAGATAAGTTATAGAAGACGTATCTGGCTGCTTTGACTATCTTGGAAGGTATAAATGTGCGTGCCGCAAATCTTTGGGCTAAGCACAGTTGATTGAGCCTATCCCGTGAGTCCACATTGCCTAAATTTGAATTGATCATTTTCATCAATTCCATGATTCCCTGAGCGACTCACCCATTAGTTGCATCTCTAGAACTTGTTTTGCATCTTGCTTGAGACTACATGTTTGCATTGCACGCTGTGACAAAGTGATTGAGGCATTCGATTTTATTTGTTAAAGCTACATAGCCAAATAGCCTTCCCTGCATCGTATTTACCGTTCTTTTGCCCCGCCTAGCCTTTGTTCATCCTTTTTTTTCATGATTAAACCCTGACAGTACAAGCCTTAGTCTATCCAATACCCTTTGAGCCTTGCTTGGTTGAAAGAGAGTCTGTCGTATTGTGGGTTGGAAGAGAGTCTGTCATTTTTGGAAGGAACAACTGCTTTTGTGTAAGCGAAATATGAAGCTTGGGAGAATCTGAAAAGTCCCATACCTTGAGCGAAATTGGTTATACTGTTCAAAGTCGAGGTTGTAATAGAAATTTCTTCTCCCTGATCACCCAAAAAAATATTAAAAAAAATCAAAAAAAAAAATCAAAAAAAAAATCAAAAAAAATCAAAAAAATCAAAAAATTTTTCAAAAAATAAAAGGGCAATTAGGGAGACTCAACTTAAAGTCCAGAAAACTTTGACTCGGTTGTATTCGATTGAGATGTTTTAGGGTGGAAGATGAAACGCTTTGCATACGTTAAGTGAGAAGGAGAGTTCAGAGGATTTCATTGAAAATCAATCCAAGCATGGCTTTTAACTCCTCATTCCCAAATTTTACCGCTCCTTACCCTAGCCTAAGCCCCGTTACAACCCGAAAAAGTACTTTTGATTGTCACCTGTGCATTGCATACGAGTAGTGGAGAGCGAAGTTCTTACCAAGCCTATGGTAGTTTGCTTCTTTTGGTTTGAGTATGAGAAAAACTCACATACATATTCAAAATTGAGTGTTTGAGTGTTCATTCTTTCCTATGTGAGATTTTCTCTTTCGGCTAGCTTACGTCCATAACCAACCGCGCATATTTGCATTATTCTTCGAACTGTTGGCGGGCTTATGCCTCTGAATTACTTGTTCTCTCCCTAAAGATTCGAAAACTTCTTCCTATCTCTTTCGAACTGAGTTTTGATCTTGTCCAGATTAATCTTTGTGTTTGCTTGTTAGCCTTGGCTTCGTGTTAATAAGAAAATTTCTTTGCCCCAGTTTGTTTCAGTAGTATATAGAAAGTCATAGTGGCATCGCATAACATCATCTTTGCATAAATATTGCATCAGTCTGCATTAGTACATAAGTGCATCTAGTATATCATTACATAGCATGGTCCTAAGTGCATGGTAAAAGAGTCGTGCATATCATAGTGTCAGAATTCTGCAGGCACATCATCTTCAGCAGTCATCACGTGCCACCGCCGTTGCTAGCACTATCAGTTCCATGAGCTCCATTGTCGCCCGAACCGAAGTAAGTGTCCCACTGGTAGTAAGAGGAGTTTACCACCTCTGTATCGCTACCTGAGCCAGATAGGTGCAGCACTTCGGCACCGCCTGCATTTTCGAGTGACGCCGGCTTAGAAAAAAATTCAATCGAGTTTCCACTAAGCCGGGAGCTGTTTGAATCCAAAAGAGGAAGCAAGTCACCGCGACAACCATCAATTGACTCCCAGTTTAGCAAGAGTTAAATCAAACTGCCACTAAACTGGGGGCTATGCAGCCCAAGCGAGGGGACAAATCAGCTGGAGCAGTCCGCCTAGGTCCACAAAGTCCACCACAGCAAAATTCAAAAAAGAAAGCAAGTCACTGCGGCAACTATCAATTGACTTCCAGTTTAGCAAGAGTTAAATCAAACTGCCACTAAACTGGGGGCTCTGCAGCCCAAGCAAGGGGACAAGACGGCCGGCCTAGGTCCACAAAATTCACGATAGAAGGATTCAAAAGGAGCATGTCGTTATAGCAACGATTGATGAATCCCAGGTTTAGCAAGAGTTAGATTAAACTCCCACTAAACTGGGGGCTATGCGGCATCAGCAACGAGTCAAATCAGCCTAAGCGCCAGGGCACAAAAAGACGGGTTTGGGTCTTCTTCTATTCCATTTGGGCCAGGCTTTTCTGACCCATGCAAAATAAAAGAAGAGCCCGACGCCTGGGCCAGACAGATTTGAGCCTTTTGGGCTTTGCTTCCATCTCATCCGCCACAAAAAGTTTGCTAGAACCCAGACGGGTTTACCTCCATTTCCAGTAGGCTTCCTTCCATCTCCCTCAGCCCACAAAAGACGAAAAAGGGAAGCCCGTTCCTTCCACGCACAAAGATTACCTAGCCCATCTCACAAGCGACCCAGACGGGTTCTACGTCTTTCAGTGGGCCTCCATCCTTCGGCCCACGTGCAAACACAAAAAAGAGAAGCTGAAAGAACCCAGACGGGTTCTTATTCTTGTCCAGTGGGCCTTCTTCCATCTATTCGGCCCGACAAGGAACCCAGACGGGTTCCTGCTCATTTTCAAGGCCCTTTTTCCATCTTTTTCGGCCCATACACGAAGATTGCTTGGCCTACTTCATGATCAACCCAGATGGGTTCTACACTTTTCAGTGGGCCTCCGTCTTCTCGGCCCACGTGCAAACACAAAAAAGAGAGCCATGACCAAGAGAACCCAGACGGGTTCCTGGCCCCATTTTTGTCGGCCCAGCTCGACCGAGCCCAGTTCCAGCCGAACCCAGACGGGTTCTACTCGGCCCACGTACCGGATTTTCTACTTCGGCCCAATTCTTAGCTAAATCAACAAGTGGGAATCAAACATTTCTACTTGCAAATTTAAGCTAAAGCCAAAAGCAAAAAGGAGCCGAACTCGGACGATTTCTTCGGCCCAAAACAGTGAGGAACAAGTTTCCTTGGGCAAGACAGCCCAAAACGCTGCGAACCCCAAACGAGTTGTTCGCCAAAACACACCCAAATCTCGCAAGCCCAAACGATTTTCTGGGCCAAAATGGGAGATCAAGGTGGTTTCTGAGCCCAGCACGTTCCCGCACATCATCGAAGGCTATCATTGGGCCGCAATGCAATGAGGGCCGTCACCGGGCCTAACAATACGTGACACCGAAGGCTATCGTTGGGCCGCAATGCAGCGAGGGCCGTCGTCGGGCCTAACAATACGATGAACACCATATCTACATCGACGCAGGACCCAGCTTCCAAGCGTCAACAAAGGCTATCATTGGGCCGCAATGCAATGAGGGCCGTCACCGGGCCTAACAATACGTGACGACAACAAAGGCTATCATTGGGCCGCAATGCAATGAGGGCCGTCACCGGGCCTAACAATACGTGACATCGAAGGCTATCATTGGGCCGCAATGCAATGAGGGCCGTCACCGGGCCTAACAATACGTGACATCGAAGGCTATCATTGGGCCGCAATGCAATGAGGGCCGTCACCGGGCCTAACAATACGTGACAACATCAAAGGCTATCGTTGGGCCGCAATGCAACGAGGGCCGTCGTCGGGCCTAACAATGCGACGAACATTACATCTACATCGGCGCAGGACCCAGCTTCCAAGCGTCAACAGCGGCCATTGTCGGGCCTTAACAATGCGACAAGGGCCATCATCGGGCCTTCACAATGCGATGAAAATCATATCTACATCGGCCATTGTCGGGCCTTCACAATGCGACAAGGGCCGTCATCGGGCCTTCACAATGCGATGAATGACATCTCGACATCGACGCAGGACCCAGCTTCCAAGCGTCAACCAGCTTCAGAACAGGCTTCTAATTCATATCCAAGATCATCAAGACTACTTTGATCATCGTTTTACTCAAACTCGATCAAAGTGGGGACTATCTGTAGACGCTGAATTTTGTATCGATTTTATTTTCTTTTTTAGTGTTAGTTTTAGAAAATAGGCTAACCGATAAATAGCATGCAAGCCCCTCATCCACCTAAACCCAAAAGAAACACAAAGACCAAATGCCAGAGACAACCCGTCTGGGTTCAGTGGGCCGGAGCTCAGCTCCGCCCACAGGAACCCGTCTGGGTTCAGTGGGCCGGAGCTCAGCTCCGCCCACAGGAACCCGTCTGGGTTCAGTGGGCCGGAGCTCAGCTCCGCCCACAGGAACCCGTCTGGGTTCCTGGGCCCGAATCCCATCTTCCCTCAGTGAACCCGTCTGGGTTCCTCCTAGCTTCCACGCGCGCTGGCAGTTTTCAACCAAAACCCCTAAACCTAAACCTAATTCCCCCCTATAAATACCCCCCATCCATCACCTAAAAAGACACACCGAAATATACCGGGAGTATTGACACTGGTATATTTCTCTTCTCTTCTCCCCCTCAAATTGCGTGTTTACTTTATCACTATCGTAGTCTTCGTTCTTGTACATAATGTAATTTATGTGTTTTCCTATTTATTTGTAATTGCATGACATTAATAATATTATTGTGAAGTTATTCAAATTCCCCCCTCTCTTCTCTTTTTCTCTTTCTTTACTTTAATTTAATCTTAGTAGAGTCCGTTCAGTTGAACGGGCGGGTTTGATGATTTTATCACAATCAGTAACCTTACCCGAATCCACCTTTGGGTTCGTAGGTCGAGTCAATCTTTTTATGGTTTGTTGTTTTAACCTAAATTCAATGGCGACTCACTTTTCTTTTCGAAAACCTTTTTGAAAACCTCTTTGTTTTCCTTTTTCGTCGTCCCATTGAAAGACAGAACCTGCACGGGTGTCGTCTTTTAGTTCCCACCGTTTACGAACTCACCGGTTTTCCTTCTTTTTTTCTTTTTGGTCTTCTTGAGAGCAACCCGCCGGTTCTCTCTTGGTTTTCTTTTTTAAAACCGGCTTTCCCCTTTTTGCGTCCAGCTCGGTTTTGAAGAACCCAGACGGGTTCCTCTAGCCGAACCGGACTCCCGATTCGCTCTCCGGAGCGTTAATCGGGTTCGGGCCCCGTTTGTTTTTCCGTCCTATTTTCGGGAACCCAGACGGGTTCCTTCCTTCCTTTTTTTTCTTTTTCTTTTCTTTTTCGTCTTCTTTCTTTCTTTTCCTTTTTCTTTTTAAAATCAGGTTTTCGGGTTAAATTTATCATTTAATAAAAAGTATCCTAAAAGTCGAGCCTTTGATTAAGGATAAGCAATCCCACGTCGGCTCCCAATTCAAAGAAAGAGGGAAAAATCCACTCTTTCGAGTAGCGCCACGGAAACATTCCCCGCCGGGATTTTTTCGGGGTCTACAGGTGGTAGTCATTCCTAGTTGTGGTAAACTGCCAAAATTCATTGGCGTTCCATTCGGCTAAAGGGGGCACATCTCGTGTGGCGACACCTTGGACAACTGGTAAACGAAAGATCTCGGCAAATTAGGCGAGAGTCAATCGATGTTCCTCTTCATCTATACTAAAAGAAATCCTACCCTCGTGTGTTCTAAGATTTACATCAAAGGTGCTAAGCACCTCTAGGGTAAGGTTCCGATAGGTGGGCTCTCTCATCCTGGCGAAATCTAACATCCCCTTCCGATTTAAAAGCCACTCTACATCATCTAGCATGCCAGTGGTTTGCAAAAACGGCTCATTCATGTAACGAGTAGGGATTATGTTTCGCTTAGACAAAGCAAGGTAACGCTCGAATTGTACACCTTCTAAATTAAAAGGGTTATTACCTCGCGTTTGCCGGAAGGACGAACCCGCCTTGCCCTTGCCTTTGTCTCCGTTGTCCCCTTTTCGCTTCTTTGATGCTTGCTCCTCACCACGCGAAGTCCTGACCATCTTTTATACAAAATATACAAGCTAAAAAGTTAGTAATATGCAAGGGTAACAAAAGAAAAACTAAGCAAAACTAAGAAACCTTAAACCTAAACTAATCCTAAACTAATGTACTTAAGACTCAAATCAAACTAATTGCTAAGGGTTTTTTTTTTTTTGGTGTTTTTAAGACCTTGAAACTCTTAAACACTACTAATTAAACTAAGCTAGACTACACTAGGCACGTAACATATACATAAACATATACAAGAAGTTAAGCAAGCTAGTTAATCCAACACTTCAACATATACAACATTATACAACACTAAAACACCCAAAATTAAAGACTAAACTAAGGTAAACTAACTAAACTAGGTTAAAATCTTAACAACTAAAGTAAACTAAAATTAGAAAACAAAAGCCCAAATAAACCAATACTAATGTAAACAACTAACTTAAGATAAGTAAACAACTAATTTACACACTAAAACAGAAAATCAAAACTAAAAGAAGCAAAAGTAACAAACTAAGAAAAAGAAAGAAATAAAAACAAAGAAGCAACATTTATACAAGAAAATCACACTTCAAAAAGCTTGAAACATAACAATGGTGGACAAAAATGAAGATTCACATAGTATACACAAAAATTAAAACTAAAAACGAAAATATAAAACGAAAATAAACTAAATAAAACAAAGAAATTAGAAAAACCAAACCTTTATACACTTGAAGGAGAAGAAAAGAGCTTGAAGGAAGATGAAAATGGAGGGTTTTGGTTATGGAGGTGGAATGGGGTGAAAAAGGAGTGAAAGGAATGAGGATGAAATTGGTGGGATCTGAAAGAGGAAGGAAAAAGATGAAGAATGGAAGAAAAATGGAGTGATTTGGGTGAGAATTGAGGGAGATGGAGCAAAAAGATGGATGGAGGAAGAAGGTTATGGCTATGGAGGTTGAGGGAGATGGAAGAAGAAGAATGAGTGAGAGAAGGAGTAGGCTACACGAGTGAAATGGGGCCAAAACGGACGTATAAAAAGAATTGGAAAAAACAGGGCTGAAAAACGGGCTGAAAAACCCGTGTTGCTGAGAATCGGGGGTCAACACGGGTCGTGTTGATCCAACACGGTCCGTGTTGACCCGTGTTCAAAATTTTCTCCTCTCTGGACGGCAACACGGATCGTGCCAGGTTCAACACGGCTCGTGTTGGACCTGTTCTTCGCCTGCTTCGCCTGGGTTCGACTCCTCCTTAGCATCTCTTTCCCCTCGTTTTTTTTCTCTCTTTTTTTTTTCTTTTTTTTCTCTTCATTCACTCAACCTCATCTTTTTTTATTTGTTTTTCTTCTTTTTTTTTGTTTCTCACTCACTCTTAATCTCGTTTTTTTATTTTCAAACTCTATTTCGCTCTCCTCTTTTTTTCTTTTCAAATTTTCAGTTTTTTTTCTAAAACTAATACCTCAAAAAGAAAAATAAAATATAAACCTTAGAAAAATCCTAGAAAAAGAAGGAAAAATTTAGAAAAATCAAAATAAAAGGAAGAAAAATAAGGAAAAATTATAGAAAATCCTAAAAAATAATAAAAAAAAAGCTTGGGTTGCCTCCCAAGAAGCGCTTGTTTATTGTCCTAAGCTAGACATAGTACCTCTTAAACCACACCGGGGGTGGTTAGGGCGATGTTACCTCCTTGTTCTATAAATTGACCAACAAAATAGGGCTTGAGTCTTTGCCCATTGACCTTAAATGCGCCCTTTTGCTCATCCCAAACCTCCACCGCACCATGGGGAAAAACTTTCAACACCCGGAAAGGACCCGACCAACGGGACTTCAACTTACCCGGAAAAAGTTTTAACCTAGAGTTAAAGAGAAGAACCATATCTCCTTCGGCAAACCTCTTCTTCATGATGTGCTTATCATGCCAATGCTTTGTTCTCTCCTTGTAAATCCGGGAACTCTCATAAGCCTCCAATCTCAACTCATCCAATTCGTGAAGTTGCAACATTCTTCTTTCTCCCACCAACTTTTGATCAAAGTTAAGGGTTTGGATGGCCCAATATGCCTTGTGCTCCATCTCAACTGGCAAATGACATGACTTTCCGAAGACTAACCGGTATAGAGTAGTGCCCAAAGGTGTCTTGAATGCGGTCCGGTAAGCCCATAATGCATCATTGAGCTTGAGTGACCAATCCTTCCTCGATCTACTAACCGTCTTCTCCAAGATACACTTCACCTCCCGGTTGGAAAGCTCAACTTGGCCACTAGTTTGAGGGTGATAAGGAGTAGCGACCTTATGTGTAACCCCATACTTAGCCAAAAGAGCATCTAAGGGCTTGTTGCAAAAGTGAGTGCCATTGTCACTCAATAAAGCCCTTGGAGTTCCAAACCTTGTGAAAATATTCTTCTTGAGGAACTTGATCACCACCTTGGAGTCATTAGTAGGGGTAGCAACGGCCTCCACCCACTTAGAAACATAATCTACCGCAACCAAGATGTAGAGATTGTTATAGGAAGGGGGAAAGGGACCCATGAAGTCAATCCCCCACACATCAAATAGCTCCACTTCCAAAATACCCTTTTTAGGCATCTCGTTCCGCTTTGAAATACTCCCCGTCCTTTGGCACTTATCACATGAAAGTACAAAATTCCTTGTATCTTTGGATAGGGTTGGCCAATAGAATCCGGCTTGTAGTACCTTGGCAATGGTCTTGTCCGTGCTAAAATGGCCGCCACATGTTGTTGAATGGCAATGGTGAAGCACACTGCGCACCTCATCTTCCGGTAAGCACCTTCTATAAACCCCATCACCACATAGCTTGTAGAGGAGGGGCTCCTCCCACACGTATCTCTTCACATCCGAGAAGAACTTCTTCCTTTGTTGGTATGACATATCCGGGGGCAAAGCACCACACACAATGTAGTTCACAAAATCCGCATACCAAGGAGTGACTTGATGGGCAAGAGCGAAGAGTTGCTCATGGGGGAAAGAGTCATCGATCGGGAGATCATCATCACCATTAGGGGTCTCAAATTGCAACCTAGAAAGGTGGTCCGCCACAACATTTTGCAAACCGGGTTTGTCACGGATCTCAATATCGAACTCTTGGAGCAACAAAACCCATCGCATGAGTCGGAGCTTCGAATCTGCCTTCGCCATGAGATGTCGAATCGCTGCATGATCCGTGTAGACAATCACCTTCGAATTGATGAGATAGGAACGGAACTTGTCTAGAGCAAAGACTACCGCCAAAAATTCCTTCTCGGTAGTAGCATAGTTGATTTGGGCCCCATCCAACGTTCTACTAGCATAGTAGATAACATAGGGCTTGTTGTCCTTCCTTTGCCCCAAAACAGCCCCTACCGCATAGTCACTTGCATCACACATTATTTCGAAGGGTAAGGACCAATCCGGAGCTTAAACTATAGGGGCGGTAACCAAAGCTTTCTTTAACCTGTCAAAAGCACTCAAACACTCCTCATTAAATGCAAAGGGCACATCCTTGATGAGAAAATGAGTGAGAGGTTTTGCAATTTTAGAAAAATCTTTTATGAACCGCCGGTAAAAACCAACGTGTCCAAGAAAACTCCTCACACTTTTTATCGAAGTAGGTGGTGGCAATTTTTCAATCACCTCCACCTTTGCTCTATCAACTTCAATGCCCTTAGAAGAAATCACATGACCTAGCACAACTCCTTCTTGTACCATAAAACGACATTTTTCCCAATTTAAAACCAAATTGACATCTTCACATCTTTTTAGCACTTTTGTAAGATTATGTAAACAATGATCAAATGAAGTGCCATAAACAGAGAAGTCATCCATAAAAACCTCCATAATGTCCTCTATAAATTCAGAGAAAATGGCCATCATGCATCTTTGAAAAGTAGCGGGTGCATTACACAACCCGAAAGGCATTCTCCTATATGCAAATGTTCCATAAGGACACGTGAAGGTGGTCTTTTCTTGGTCATTGGGGTGAATAGGGATTTGGAAAAACCCCGAATATCCATCAAGATAACAAAAATAGGAGTTTTTAGCAAGTCTCTCAAGCATTTGGTCAACAAATGGGAGTGGAAAATGGTCTTTTCGGGTGGCTTTATTCAATTTCCTATAATCAATGCACATTCGCCAACCCGTGACAGTTCTAGTGGGAATTAATTCATTTTTCTCATTTTTAACCACTGTCATCCCCCCTTTCTTAGGCACAACATGAACCGGACTCACCCACTCACTATCGGAGATAGGGTAGATTATTCCGGCTTTCAACAACTTCAAGACCTCTTTCTTAACAACCTCTTTCATATTAGGGTTAAGTCTCCTTTGGCGCTCTCTAGAAGATTTAAAATTATCCTCCATGAGGATGCGATGCATGCAAAATGAAGGATGAATAACCCTAAGTTCATCTATAGTGTATCCTATGGCCTTTTTATGCAATCTCAAAACTTCTAACAAAGAAGAAATTTCAGATTCACTTAAATTCGCATTCACAATCACAGGATATGTAAAATTTGGGCCAAGAAAAACTTGATAGGCCGCAAGTGCACGGGTGCTCGTGTAGCAAGTATCAAGGTCGATCCCACAGGGACTTTGCTAACTACGCACCAAACTAGCCTCCTAGGTGATTGCTAAATCGGTCGGGTTTTAGATTGAGAATAACTAATTCTAGTTCTAGTCACTAAAAAAGGTCAAATAAATCAAATATTCACACAATTCACAAGATGAAATCAATATGAGAAAGACGTTCAGGGGATAAAACCTAAGTCACTTTATGAATCAAACAAGTGGATTGAACATGTATATCACTAATTTGGTACATTTTAGGGTCGATAATCGCATAAATTCTTCCGTAGCGAGCTTTTGGCAATGAAACGGATTGCTTAGTAAAATTGATCTCTTGGACTCTTTATTGTGTCAATTTTATCTAAGTTAAAGATCAAATTATCCAATGACCCCTAATCACAAAGTCATCTATCTCTAGTTCACTTCATAAACCAGTTTAATCCTAAGGGCTCCGATTATCGAATTTCTCCGTTCGGTACTTCATTCAACAATCTAAATCCATGCTAATGGTGATCAAGCAAAAGCAATGACATACAAAATCAAAGGATAAATAAAATGCATTCAAACAAGATAAACAAACTTGTTCAATCCAACAATACTCAATCCATAAGAGAAACTTGAAAGGGATTATCCCCCAAACTGAAAGAAACTACTCACTACTCATGTTCAAAACACAAAACATATCAAAATCTATTCTAGAAAGCATGAAATCTAAAAGAAAGAGAAGTAAATCGAGATGGAAATCGTTCCTCGCTTGAATGGTAGTCGGTGGGGACTTTTGCTTCTCCACTTCAATGGATTTCTTGAGAATCGATCTTCAAACTCCAATAAACTCTCAATCTTCAACTATGGATGAATGTGGATGGATTTGTGGAGGAAGGGATGGATGATGGTAGAGATGGAGATGGATGGTGAATGGGAGTGAATGAATGAAGGTGGATGGTCATGGATGAATCAGCCGAATTTACAATTATATAGCCATTAAGAGAAGTTGAAACGACCAAATCATCATAAACAGGGCCAACACGGACCGTGTTGGTGTCAACACGGGTCGTGTTGATGGTTTCTGGGGAAATTGAGCTCACTGGAGGCCAACACGGACCGTGTTGATGTCAACACGGGTCGTGTTGGTTCTGGAGTTTTTTGGGTCGTCTTGTTTCGGCCATATCTCCTTCGTCCGACGTCCGATTGACTTGGTTCTTGACTTTTCGGAAAGCTCTAGGAGTCTACTTTTCATTGGCATAAGTCTCAAAGTCATAGCATACGTGTGGAAATGATGGTGACCAAAAGAGTGGACATATATCAATTTTCGCACACTTTCTGCTATTTTACTCATAACTCCATCATCTCAACTCGGAATTGACCTTATAATATATCGTCGGAAAGCTCTTTTAGTGATGAATCAAGTAATGAATGTGAGCTTTAGAGTTCATATCATTAATCTGCACAAATTGAACAAAACACACAAAACTCAGTTAAGATAGCGAAATAAAGACATAAAAGATTAATTAAGCACATTAATCCCCAAATTTCACTATCAAAAGGCTCCCAATATATAGTCACTATATGCCCTCATCAAATTCCCCCATGCTTAGTTCTTGCTTGTCCCCAAGCAAGTTCAGACTCACAAAAGAAAAGAAAAGAAAAGAAATAAAAACACGGGGACAAAAGACTCAAAAACAAAACCAAACAAAAGACTCAAAATGAAAACAAAGATTTTTATTTATAATCTCCTTAGAAAAGCATCAACATGATCTTTCAATCAACTAAATCTAATCTAGAACACCCCAAAAGTGAATCAAAGTCCATATACAAGAGAAGGAGAAGCATTGGAAAGATTTATAAGCACTACACTTCTCATGTTCAAATCAATCATCCCTAATCACATAGGAAGCTAGTTTGGTGTGTAGTTAGCAAAGTCCCTGTGGGATCGACCTTGATATTTGCTACACGTACACCCGTGCACTTGCGTCGTATCAAGTTTTTGGCGCCGTTGCGGTATGAGGGGTAACCTCCAACAGTTTAGCACAAATAGCTACCTCAGGGCGATCATCCTGCAAAGATCCATCAACCAAAAAACATAGCTCAAGTGGATCACTTGACTTGGGGTTAGATTCAAATTCCCTCAGTAATCCTTCAATAGAATCAATGAAATTGCAATCATCGAAAATAGAAGGAAATTTGCAAGCATTGTTCACATTAAACTCAATCTTATCATCCTCCATTTCAAAAGTCATTTTACCATTTTTCACATCCACACAACATCCCGAAGTGGCCATGAAAGGCCTCCCAAGAATGACAGGGGTGCGCAAATCCTCATCCATGTCAAGCACAACAAAATCCACAACCACAAATATGTCTCCCACCTTGATAGGGACATCTTCAAGAATACCCATTGGGTATTTCACAGAACAATCAGCTAGTTGCAAAGACATGGAAGTGGGTTTCAACTCTCCCATTCCTAGTTTTTCAGACAATGAAAAAGGCATCAAATTCACACTAGACCCTAAATCACACAAGGCACGATCAATGAACACATTACCCACAACACATGGAATAGTAAAGCTGCCGGGATCCTTAAGCTTAGGTGGAAGCTTATTTTGAATCACGGCGCTACAATGATCACTTAAAGCCATTGTCTCGTGTCCCTCTAGCTTTCTTTTGTTTGATAAAATCTCTTTTAAAAATTTAGCATAAGTGGGCATTTGAGACAACGCCTCGGTGAAGGGTATGCTTAGTTCAAGTTTCTTAATGACTTCCAAAAATTTCCCAAATTGTTTGTCAAGTGTTGCCTTAGCCATTCTTTGTGGGAATGGCAAAGGTGGTTTATAAATCCTTTGGGAGATGTCTTGGGAATCATTAAGATTCTCCTTATCATTTTGCACATGCACATCAATCAAAGTCTCATTGGAGGGAATAGATTCCTCCTCATTCACAACAACATTTTCAGCATCTTTCCCAGCACTATTCACAACAACATCAGGCACATCAATCACAACATGCTCAATCTTAGTTCCCTTAGGTTCCCCAATTGAGTCCCACTTCTCAAAGTTATGGCTTGGCATTGAGCATCAGGGTTAGGGACAGGTTGTCCAGGAAGTGAACCCGGAGGAGGGGAAGAAGCACTAGCTTGGGTGGCGAGTTGAGTTTCAAGCATATGGTTATGGGTAGCCAACAATTCTACTCTAGTGGCCAAAGCTTTTATAACCTCGTCTTGCCTCTTTTGGTGCTCAAATTGCCTTTGTTGGGATTGAATGAGGGTTCCTAACATGGCTTCTACGTTCTTTAGGTCTGGAGATGAAGATTGTCCTTGTCCTTGGTGAGGTCTTTGTCCTTGTCCTTGTTGGGCACCCAAGTGGTTGTTATTTCGGTAAGAAAAATTCGGATGGTTTCTCAAACCGGGGTGGTAAGCATTCAGGTTTCCAATATAATTGGCTTGTTCATTAGGATCTCCACTACCCATCCCGTTAGGACAAAACAAAGTCTCATGCTCATTCGAATGACAAGAAGCACATTGAACTTGAGGGGGAGGGGTAGCATTTACATTCATTTTATCCATCTTCTCAGTTATAGCATCTAATTTTGCGGATAAAAGAGTGATAGCATCTACCTCATACTTACCTCCCGTTCGTGCGGAACGGGGTTTAGACCATTGGTAGCTATTCAAAGACATTTGCTCGATGAGTTCATGGAGCTCTTCCACGGTCTTGCTCATGATATCACCTCCCGCCGCTGCCAAGATGTTGGCCCTCAAATTGTCATCCACTCCGTTATAAAACGCTTTAATTGGCACCCAAGGTTCAAAACCATGTTGGGGGCATTGCCTCAAGAGGTCCTTGAACCTCTCCCACGCATCGTAGAAGCTCTCTCCCGGTTCTTGTGCGAATGTGGAAATTTGGTTCCGTAAGCTTGTCAACTTGCTAGGCGGAAAGTATTTCGCCACGAATGCACTAGCAAGTTGGTCAAAGGTAGTGAAAGGGGTAGTCGCCGATAGGGAATCCAACCATTCCCAAGCCTTCCCTTCTAGTGAGAAGGGGAAAAGCCGGAGTTTGATTGCGTCCTCCGTCGCTCCATTCGCCTTAAACGTCTTACAAGCTTGCCGAAAGATGCGGAGATGCCGGTTAGGGTCTTCATTGGGAAGGCCATGGAAAGGTGAGGCCTTCACCAAGTTGATGAGGGAGCTCTTCAACTCAAAGTCATGTGCGTCCACTCCCGGTGCGTTAATGGCGGTGGGTTGATTCGCGATTGGGGGAGTCACGCATTGCCCAAAAGTACGTCTCGGTTGGGCCATCTTCGGTTCTTCCTCGGCTTCTTCTTGCCTCCTTCTTGCTTCCTCTATTCGCTGCCGCTTCCGCCTCGCACGGAAGCTTCTTTCTATCTCCGGATCAAACTCGAATAGCGGTGCCTTTTGCATACACCGATTGAAAACCTTGCAAGAGACAAAAACAAGAACAACCAAGGAAGATCAAACAGGAAAAATAAAAGAAAATGATCTAGTCAATCTAAGGATATTCGTTCGGTGGCGGCTAGGGACAAAGTCCCCGGCAACGGCGCCAAAAACTTAATACGCCGCAAGTGCACGGGTGTACGTGTAGCAAATATCAAGGTCGATCCCACAGGGACTTTGCTAACTACACACCAAACTAGCTTCCTATGTGATTGCTAAATCGGTCGGGTTTTTGATTTAGATTAACTATTTCTATTTCTAATCACTAAAAAGGGCAAAACCAACGAATATTCACACAATTTACTTGGATTATCAATATGGGAAAAGCGTTCAGGGGATAAAACCTAAGTAACTCTATGAATCAAACAAGGGGATTGAACATGTATGTCACTAATTTGGTACATTTTAGGGTCAATAACCGCATAATGTATTCCGTAGCGAGCTTTTGGCAATGAAACGGATTGCTTAGAAAAATTGATCTATTGGACTCTTTATTGTGTCAATTTTATCTAAGTTAAATATCAAATTATCCAATGACCCCTAGTTACAAAGTCTTCTATCTCTAGTTCACTTCATAAACTAGTTTAATCCTAAGGGTTCCGATTATCGAATTTCTCCGTTCGGTACTTCATTCAACAATCTAATTCCATATCCTTGATGGCCAGTCAAAAACAATGACAAACATAATCAAAGGTTAAATAAAATGCATTCAAACTAGATAAACAAACTTGTTCAATCCAACAAAACTTAATCCATAAGAGAAACTAATAAGGGTTTATCCCCTAAACTTATGAAACTACTCATTACTCATGTTCGATTCACTAAGCATAACAAATTCTACTCTTGAAAGCATGGAAACTATAAGAAAGAGAAATAAACCGAGTTGGATTTCAATCTTTGCTTGAATGTCGATCCGCGGGGACTTTTGCTCCTCCACTTCTCTCCAATGCTTGAGAACCAATCTTCCAAAACTCAACCAATCTCTCTATCTTCACAATGGATGAATGTGGATGGAAATATGGATGAAAGGATGGATGAATATGATGATGAGGATGATGATGAGTAGGAGTCAATGCCAGCAAAAATCACCGGATACATCAATTATATAGCATTAAGAGCAACCGAAACGCCATTTTTGCATTAAACAGAGGCAACACGGGTGGTTCCAGATCAACACGATCGGTTAGGGTCAACACGGGTCGTGTTGAACTGACACGGACCGTGTTGGTCACTGGAATCAAATTCTCGACTTTCTGGAGGCTGAAACGACCCGTTTTTGGTCTTTTCTCACCCGTGTTGGTATCTGCCGGTATCCAATGTGTTCTTGGGCTTGAGCTTGGGCCTTGGGGTGGATTTATTCTTTAATTGTGATCCTCTTGGACTCCATACACTTGATTTTAAGCTTGATTTCTTCACTTAAACACCAATTTCCTACAAAATTATACCAAACTCCAACCAAGCATAAAATAGATAATTCAAGTATAAAAATAATACATTCATATTAATAATTACTCAAATTAGCTCTAAATTACCCAAGATCACATATATATAAAATACACTTATCAAGAGTCTTCAACGACAATGCCCTCATCATAATTTACCGGATTGGATGTTGCTTCAACATTTCTATCATGGGCTCCGTGGTCCTCTTAGAGAGTCTGTTGATCATGCATCTGAAGGGATGTTTCTAAAGAAAACTGCGGAGGAAGCCAACATTTTTCTTCACGAGCTATCTCAGAATGTTCCTAGTTGGGGAGACGGCCAAAATTCAGGAAATGGGGACTATTCTTTGGAACACAACCCCATTATCAAATTCCTAATGGCCACCGTTCTCGATTTGCAGAAGAAGATGGTGGACGATGAGGTTTCCAACCAGTTGAACTTAGCCCGAGGTATGCAAACCTTTGCATCCACATCTATTCCCATTGTGCATGTTTGTAAGTTGTGTTCTGGTCCACATCTCGAGCATCAATGTGTAGAGTATCGTCAAGTAGAACATGTGAATGCCGTTTATTCCAACCAACTTTATTCCCATTCTTATGAAGATGATGATCCCGGTTACACTACATTTGCCAATCCTATATTTGATCCTGTTTCTCAATTTTATGACCATCATGCACATTTTCAAGAGGAGTTCTCACATCAAACCACCCCACAACCCCAAGTTTCTCAACCATCCCAAGATTCTATGATTGAAAAGTTGTTGCAACAAATTGTGACTAATTGAGAAAGTGAAGGTGCTCGCCTTAGAGACCTTGAAACCCAAATGACCCAAGTATACTTTTCTCAACCCATTCAACCTCAACCCATCCAAGGGGAGCAAGTTGAAGCCATTACCCTAAGGAGTGGAAGAAAAATTGAAGAACCTATGGTAGTGGAGGAGAATATGGAGAAGGAGAGACCTTTGGGTGACAAAGAGGGTGATGTGGTAGATGTCTCGGAGGAGGAAGATTTAATGGAAAAGCAAGAGATTGAGTTAGGCTTGGGTGAGGGAGTCGTGGAGGATAGTACTGAAGAAGAGGATTTAGAAGTTGAGCAAAACATAGTTGAGGAAAAGAAGGATGATGTTGTGGTTAATGAGGCCGAGGATGAAGAAAAAGAGAAGTTGGAAGAGAGGGTAGAGATTGAGAAAAGACGAGAGGAAGGAAAGGAAGTCTTGAAGGAAGATATTCATGAAAACATTTTGGAGAAACCCGTTCCATATAGACCACCAGTTCCATTTTCCGGGAGATTGGTTCAACACAAGAACGATGAGAAATTTTCCAGATTTATCGATATGATGAAGAAGCTCCAAGTTAATATACCATTTCTAGATGCTATGGCGGAGGTCCCTTCTTTCAAGAAACATCTGAAGGACCTTTTGACAAACAAGAAAAGAATCAAGGAGTCATCGACCGTTCATCTCACAGTTAGTTGCAACGCCATTATAGGAAGCAAGTGTCCCGAGAAACTAGCCGATCCGGGTAGTTTCTCTATTCCATGCTTAATTGGTGATATGAGGATTGATAATGCATTATGTGACTTGGGGGCAAGTGTGAGTGTCATGCCACACTCTATATGTAAGAAGTTGAACAATGATTACTTGACCCCTACAACTATCAATTTGCAACTTGCGGACTGGAGTGTTAGGAGGCCCTTGGGAATATTAGAAGACATCCCGGTTCAAGTGGGAAGTTTCCTTATCCCTTGTGACTTTGTTAGTTTGGAGATGGATGAAGATTGGAGAAATCCTATTATTCTTGGTCGACCCTTTTTAGCCACTGCAGGAGCTACCATAGATGTGAAAAGAGGCCGCTTGTCTCTTCATGTGGGTCGAGATCATATTGATTTTGACATCGACCCTTCAAGAGTGAAATCTCCCAAAGAATCTCATTTTAAGGCCAATGCGGTGGTAGGCATCTTGGATGAACCCCAAAAGGAGTCATATTTTCTCGAAGTTGAGCCCGATGATTGGGGAGAAATCAAATATCTAAGGGTTTCGTATCCAAATCTAAGCGAATTTGAGGACATTTACTATGATCATCCTCTGAAGATCATTCCATGGAGGAAGGAGATTTCTTTGAGTGAAACCTATGTTGAGTGCAACAACGTCAATGCGATGATTTTCAAAGGTCCTAGGCCCGGTAAACCACCAAACACCAAATTGAAGTTACTTTCTACTTCTATTTCTTCATGGCCTACACAGTTTTTAAGGAAGCGAGCCTCGTTCATTCCCAAAGTTAGGAAGTGTTGGAAGAGAAGAAGGAAGCGTTGGTGGAGGAAGCCAAAGAAAATTATACCCGGATTTCCTAGGAAAATAACCAAACCACCGGAAGAGTATTCCATGACAACCACAACTCTTTTTGAGAATCGTGGGAAAAAGAGGAAGAAGAATTGGTGGAAAAGGTTGATAATGTTTTTGGTTTGTGTCCCAAGGATCCCAAGAATCAAGTAAAGTACTTAGGTCGAGCTAGGGACCTAAAACAAGCGCTCTATGGGAGGCACCCCATAATCTTTTGAGTTTCCTATTTCAATTTTGCTAGTTTTTGCATTTTTCTAATTTTATTTTTTTTATTTTTTTATTTTTCTTTTTAGCTTTTCTTTAGGTTTTTCTATTTTTCTTGTCTTTTTAATTTTTCTTTATTTCTTTCTTTCGTAATTTGAGGTATTAGTTCTAGGTTCAAAAGAAAAAGTTCGAAAAAAAAAGAAAAAAAATGATGTGAAAAATAGAAAAAGTTGGAGTTGAAAAAAATAAGAAAATTTGAAGTTGGAGTGAAAGAAGTAGTGTCTTATTTTTATTTTTGTTTTGTTCTTTCTCTTTTATGCATGCGAACACTCACACTCATTATGTTTTTCTTGTCTATTCCTAACCAAAGTGTGACGTTTTCTTGGATCGAGGATTGGGTTCATTATTTATTTGAAGACCCCGAGGTAACCTCTTTCCGCACTCTTTGAATATGTATATATTGATCCGTGTTGCATGCTTGATTTTTCTTTTGGGTGGCGAGCCCCTTTGAGTGTTTGTGTTGGGATTATATTGCTGTTGGAGCCGTGTGGGCTCGGGTTGCCACCATTTGCTTGCTAGTTGTTTTCGGTTGTTTGTCTTTGTAGGTTCTCTACCCTTTTCTTGTGACACCTTCCCACAATGAGGACATTGTGGCGTTTTAAGTGTGGGGGGGAGATATTCTGTTTCAAGGGTAGATCACCTAGTAGTTTTGATCTTTGTTTTCTTAGTTTTTGCTTAAAATTTGAAAAATTTTCGTGTGAAAAAGGAAGAAAAAGGGAGTGAAAAACCTTAAAAGTTTTTTTTTTTTTTCAGTTTTGTTTTTGCTTTGTTTCTTGGATCTTGTTGTCGAAATTGAGAAGCCGTTCTTAAACTTCTTTAAAAGAAACCGGTCTGAGCGTTTTCGACCCTATCTCGGGTACGAGTCATGACTTATCTCTTTAGATGTCCTTCATTGAGTGTCTAGCGAAACCTCCGATTCCTTTCACGTTCTGGTTGAAGTTGGGAGATTCTAGGGGTTTGTGTCCGAGCTTGTTTTGTTTCCCTTTTTAGCAATTGCAAAGTCAAAAAGAAAGAAAAAGAAAGAAAAGCTACAATAACCGGATTAAGTGGAGCGTGTCGCTGAATGACATCAACCACAATACACTTAGCCAACCTACACGAACCCGGTATTAGCGGTACGACGCTATTAGCCCTTAAGCTCCTCCCATATTGAATTCTCGGTGGAGGTGTGTATGGAAAAGACTGTGTTGGGAGGGTCAACCCCATATTTGGGCCATCCAATTCCCGAAAGTAAGGCTAATACCGACCTATAAAAAGAAAAAAAAATAGAGAAAAAGAAAAAGCAATTTTGTTGGGATTACCCAACCCCAAAAAAAAAAGTTTTAGCGTTAATAAAGTGTGGGGCCTCTCCTTGCATCACCTACGGCCCTCACCAAGCCAAGGGCGACCAAATGCGAGGAAGGCAACACTTCTCTTGTTCGTTTCGTTGTTTTTGAGCTCGGGCATGAGTCCTTGGAATCTTTTGGATTCGGTTAGAACTCACTAGCACTTACGCACATGGAGTTTTGCTTGACATTAGGTGTCGGACATCGAAAATCTCAAAGACTGACTTTTGCTTAAGATAGGTGTTTGTGAGACGCTCATAACGGTTCCTTTTGGAGGTTTAATAACGTTTTCCTGATTTAGATTTCGAGATGTTTTGAAGCAAAGCTTTCGTTTTTCTTTTCTTTTTGTTTTCTTCGGTTTTGTTTTCACTTTCCCTCTCTCCTTTTTCTTTGGCTTTTGTGGGTATAGCCGCTACAAACCCTCACGAGACCATCTCGTCCACCCGGGCTGCCGGGGGGTTCAAAGGGCTTGCTGCATACGCTAAATGCACTCGTTTCCTCCCACGACAGAGGAGTTGGTGTTTAGTTTTCTTATTTGTCTTGTTTTGTTTTGCTCGGGACGAGCAAAAGTTTAAGTGTGGGGGGGTGTTTAGACCCAATTCTGTGTCTAAATACCGCTTAAATGCTTAGGCTTTAACTCGTTTCGTGGTTTAATTTCATAAGTTTTTAATGCGTTTTGGTTATTTTTGTAGATTTTGGAGCTTTCGCCGAAAACGTAGCAAAACGGGCCTTTTTATAGCATTTTTGGTGATTTCCCGAGCCGAGCCGGACCGGAAACCGAGGCGGAGTCGACCCGGGACCACACTCCCAACCTTTGGTGCCAATTAGTGAAGTAACGCATGCTACGACCCTCGGATCGAGCGTTACATGCTTCGGAAAGAAGGAAGAAACAAAGGGACGAAAAGAGTAGGGTAGCCCCCGCCACCCTGAGCGTAGCACCCGCTACCATAGGGGGTAGCGCCTGCCACCAGAGAGGTAGCACCCGCTACCTGTGCTCAAAGTCAGTATGGATTGTCATCTGAGGAAGGTAGCGCCCGCTACCGTATGGGTCGCGCCCGCGACCCCCTAATCCCGAGTGAGACCGTGCCCACGGTCTCCCAGACCGTACCCACGGTCTCTCGAGGCTCGAAATCACCCGACCTTTTTCGCTGGACAGAACATGACCGTGGCCACGGTCTCCCTATATCCTGCGCGTGTTTTCGGCTTGAAGTGCTGCGTTTTGGCCAATGATTTTCACTTGTATATATATCCCTTGTGAACGATTTCTTGGCATCTATCTAGGGTTAGACTTAGACATTATTTTCAGCTTGTAATTAAAGGTTTTAGAGAGAGATTAGTGAGAGATTAATCTAGGGTTTTGGAGATTCAAACAATTGAAAGATTGTTGGGTCATCTTTTTATTGCTTTCCTTTGTTCATCTACAGCACTTTGATAAGTTTTCTCTTCCCTTAACTCCTTTATTAATTACTTTGCTTGTTCTTGAATTCTTTGCTTGCTATTTCATTGTTCTTGCTTGTTAATGGTTGTTTGATGTTAGAAATCATGTTTAGGGTTGGATTGGATGTTGTTAGCATAGTTAGTGTTATGATTAGTGGCTAGAAACCCTATGGGTTAAGGGGTAATTAAGGGTGTGAGTGGGTGATTAGGTTTGGGTTAGCAATTTTAGTGAGTAATTAGTTAGGAAATCAATTTTCCAATCCTATCCTTCCCTCAAGTGGGATGTGTTTGGGTGCGAAAGCATCCCGAATACATCCAACACTTGTTGGAAGGTAGGAATTAGGATAGTTAGTATTCTAGTTCGTGAAAGCGAATAGAAACTAACTAGGAAATTCCGTTCCTTGAACTCCCCCGGGTCTGTCGATGGACTTTGGGGAAGTTAATCCGGACTATCCTTGAAAGAGGAAACCCGGTGGGTATTTTCTAACGGAGTTACCATTTGATTTCCCCTTCTCATTACTCTCTTGTTGCAAAACTCATTTCCTCATCCCCGTTTGCATCCCGAAAAGCCTCCGAAGCCCATTTTCCATTCCTTGACCGACCTTAGTTTTGTTTCTTGCGTTGTGATCCTTTCAAACCAATATCCTTACCTTAACAATCTCATCCCGACCGTTGACCTAGATTCTTTGACCAAGGCCGCCAGCTCCCTGAGAGAGAACGACAATACCGAGGTCTTACAAACCGCTGTACAGGTATCCATCCAATTGCCCTAAGGATTGTGTTTAAGTAGGTTTAGCGGGCTTCCACTACTTACTAAACCCCACAATCAAGAGAGCTTTTGGATGAAAACCTCATAAACAAGCTTAATGACCTAACTAAGTCAAACCTTTGAAACGAGATCCCATTAGAGGCTAAATCTCCTCCTAAACCTTAAGGGTACTAGCCACTAATCATGATGATAAACAATAAAACTAACAAGCTTAACATAAGAACCCTAAGCATGATATCTAGAAGAGAAAACACAACAAGATTAAACACAAACACTAATTAAAACAATAATTAAGAGAGAGAAAATGGAGACTTACCCAAAATAGGATGATAATAATAATAAAAAGATGAAAGAACACCAAAACTTGAATAAATGCTTCTTCAAAATAAATGCTTCTTCAAAGTGCAATAATCCAAACCAAAGATACTCAAAGAAAGACAAATTTTTGTGATTAATATGAGAAGATCTCTTTAGGGAAGAGTGCTAAGCTTTCTAAAAAGCAAAGATGAACAGTGAACAAAAGATAACTAGGTTTAGTTTTTGGACCGAGCTTAAATATATTGGGAGAAAAATAACTAAAACGCGTCGTTTTGGCCTCAAAACTCCATTCGGACAGGGTCGTCACGAGCGCTACCCTGGGTCGTCACGCCCGTGACAAGGCAATTTCAAATTCTCGAACAGGGAGTCTTCGCTAGGGTCACGGGCGCTACCACAAGCTGTCACACCCATGACCTCCTGGGTTTCAGCAACTTCAGGAGTTCCTTCAGCTGGGTCACGGGCGCTACCACAAGCCGTCAAGATATTTTCATACCGGCTAAGATTAGATCTTGACTCATATCCATAGGAAAATCTCTTGTATACCTCATCGTTGTAACATTATAAGTTCTAACAATTGTCATTCATGTCTCTAAGAACTCGAATATAAAGATACTGTACCCCTATGGCCTCAAGATATTTTCATACCCTAAGGCTAATAAAAAAGAATTTAAAATGGAGGAAATATTGAATATGCTAAAGTGCCAATAAATAGTTACTATACAAAAAGGCAACCAAAAGAGGCAAACTCAAAAGGAATTGTTTTGAACAGTGTTTTTAGGTCTTATTAAAATAGCGATAGAATAAGAAGACATATGTACTCAGCCTCCATCATTCGTGCGTTTAATTTGAGTGTGAAACTAAAGAGGATACTAAAATTAATTACTTGCTACTTTCTTCAAGGGTTTTATCATTACTAGTTGAAGAAAACCCACCTCAGATTATTCTCTCTCTCTCTCTCTCTCTCTCTCTCTCTCTCTCTCTCTGATCACTAATTAATTAATCTCGGGGATAAAGATGGAAAGGGATGAGGGGAGATCATTTCGAAACTATGATCTCCATATGTCCTTGATTGATCATCATCATCACAATCATCATCAACCTTCCTCTAGTAATCCTTCTCATCTTGGAGGAGGAGGGTCAGGGTTTCCCCAGCAGCACAGCCAGGTCATGCTCTCCAGCTTCTTGACAACTCCTCTGGGTCTCCACCACCACCACCCACCGCCTACTCAGCCCCTCCCACCACCGTCACTGCCGCCACCGCCACCATCTGCCACCACCACAACCACCACCACCGCCACCATAGGGCTTGTTGATCATTTTGATTATGGGGCCACCTCCAGCAAGCAGACCACTTGGAACAACACCGCCTCTAATAATAAACAGGTAAATTTGATTATAATAATCCCTACTTTCACGAATTTGACACCAATAATCTCTACTATCAATTTGGATTCTGATGGTCGAAAAAAAGATTGGATTGTAATGGAACATCATCGAGAATATACCCTAAATATTATCGATTTTGTGATGTATTTGATTCAAAACTTAGTATCACATTTTACCACGATTTTAATAAATTTACGACGTTTCTCCCAATTATTTTTAATTTTTTTCACGATTTTTTTCACTTTTATTCCTGTTAAAAAATTATAATAATTACCCGGAATTTCAAAAAAATAATTTAAAAATTATTTTAGTAACTATACTTCATTACCTTTTTAGTAAATATACTTAATTACCTTTCTAAAAGTAGGAACGAAAAAAAAATAAAAATAATATTGGGTAGGAATGAAAAATTAAAAAGAATGTAGACGTGGATTGGGTACCACTACAATTCAATTTTATTTTTTTTTTAACCATCATAATCTAAAATGAAAGTAGGGATTATTGTTATACAATTGGTGAAAGTAAGGATTATTAGAATCCAATTTTCCTTTGATATATCATAAAAATTATTTCTTAACAATAGTTATTTATGGGGTCATTTGAAACCCTATTTGTCTAGTACTCCCTCCATTGTTTTAACAATTGTCATTTTTAGGCTTTGGGAATGATTTTTAGAAAATAGTGGTTGATTGATATATCATCAAGATTATTTCTATTTTGGTTATATAATTGCGTTCAAAATGATAAAAGTAAGAAGTAAATTTGAAAAAAACAATTATTAATATTGTATTAGAATTGTAAGTGACAAATACTATGAAAAATAAAAGGTTTTTAGAGAGTGTTTGGCAAGAACTCTAGCTAAAGGGAAAATGTTCTGTAATTAAAGGTGGGAAATTGTGCCTCCCTATAAATTTTTTTTCAAGGTGAAAATACAACCATACATGGAGAAAATAAGCGAATTTGGAAAAATTGATCATTTTTCCAAAATTTTTGGCCAACCAAATGCACTCTTAAAATGACCAATATTGATAAATGGAAGGAGTATAATATTAAGGCGGGTTTGATATGACTTAATTGGTCTATTTATGTGGGGTAAATTGTCTGATTAACTGGTGTTTCTAATCAATTTTTGACATAAATTTTTGCATGGAAATGAATCAGGTGGAAAGATCGTCTTCCGATCCTAAAGCAGCTGTTAATGGGGAAACCTCGAATGGAAGTGCTCGCAACGAAGGGGGTGATTCTTGGTACTCTAGCTATTATTACTTAATTATTTTCCTCTTATTTTCTAGTTATTTTCTGTCACACATCAACAACATTCAGAAAATGATGTTAGTGATCTCTGAAAACCACTAGTCCAACTAATTTAAGGATCCCTTCTATAAATTTTTCCAATTTTCTTCTAGTAGAATAAGTTAGGATTAAAATAAACTAAACAAATAGTTCATAATTTCACCTAGATCAATATTTGCTTCAAGCTGAGATCATAAATTTCATGTCACCTTCAATTGAAGGTGGAAGGCGGGTTCAAGCTCGGAGAAGAGCAGAACAAAGATAAGAAGGAAGTTAAGGGAGCCAAGGTTTTGTTTCCAAACAAGAAGTGATATTGATGTGCTTGATGATGGTTATAAATGGCGAAAGTATGGCCAGAAAGTTGTCAAGAACAGCCTTCATCCAAGGTAAATACTAACATCTATACACATGTGCTCATTTTTACTCCTCTTGCATCTAATTTTATGTTTAAACATATTGCTTGTTTTTTCTAATTTCCTTTTTTCACATAGTGTCAACTAATTTAACTGTAATATGTGCATATGTTTGGGATGAGATATGAGTTGTCTGAGCACAAGAAACTTTTTCAAATGTCTTTCCTCATTAGGAAAATATTGATTGTGATTTTTGACATTAAGTTTTTTCATAGTTGCAATTAATTATTAATTATAAGGCGATTAATATCTACTGGTTGTCGTGAGAATACAAATGACACCATAATCTAATCTGTCTCGTCCGTTGGACATATTTTATGTGCTCTTTTTTGTGTAAATTTTAAAAAAAAAAAAGGTTGGGCAGAAGTATAAATTCATACCATTTACGTGTGGTTAATTGTTTATCAATTTTTTTTGTTATGTGTTTACACTAAGACAAAGACATTTATTTAACAAATGACTTATACGAAGATTGATATCATTTTTGACAGATTTTAGTGATAGAAGGAATAAAGTATAAGTTCAAATTTGACACACACACACATCGACCATTCTTACGTCCATCCTATGCGCTTTGCTTCTTCTGTGAAAATTTTGTAATTCTTCTAAGCTTCATTTGCATGAACTCAGGCTCCAGTTCCATGCTGAAGAAACATGAAAATTAGTTTCTAGCTACTACTTCATGTGTAATGTAAGTTGTAAATTCAACAAGCTAAAAAGAACTAAACAATACATAGTGCATTAGTTTGTCCCCTTCATATGTTTTTCCATAAAATAAAAAGAATTGGCGTATTCTCCTGGAGAAGAAACTTCTGATGTAAAATTAGACACAAAAACTATTACTCCCTCCATTTTTATGTATGTGCCACTTAGTAAATTGTGTCAAAAATTTTGGCCGTTAATATCTTAACCTATATAATGATCATCATACAAAATTGATGTCGTAAGATTCATAATAAAAAATATTATTATAAACATATAATATTACATTTTTTTTATAAAAAACTTATATGAGAAATTATTAATTAAATATTGACATTAAAAAACATAAATGACTGATAAGAAAAATGGGGGCAGTATTATGTATGCGCTCACTTCGAGCTCTATACAGTATAATATTGTGCATATTCAGAAATTCCACCTACAAGACTAGAAATGATTTCAACCTAATTATCATTACGTAGCTAGAAGCCAATATCGCAGGATGTGTAATTGACCCTATCTGATCTTCATTTTGACGTGCCAAATTTGTTTTTGGTGAAAATGATGTATAGTACAAAATGTTTCTAGTACTAGATTGAAAACTATTTCTTGACCGATATTAAAACAATTTTATTTACCAGTCCCTTTGTTTTTTTTTTTCTATATTTAATAACAAATTAAGGAGTGAAATTTGAAGAGAGAATTGAAGCTTAGAATTTTAAAGTACGTGGTGTCTAGTCTTGTATATAAATCAATGGGTGGGATTCACAATTTCACACAAATGTGCATGGCCCATTCGGACCACTACCATTTATGTGCATGGGGTATTGCACTGCAAAGTGGAACACATGGACTACCAATTCACAATTTCATTTTTTCATATTAAGAAAAAAAAAAGAAGAAAGCAAAGAGAGTATATTTGTTTTACAAACATAGCCACTATGCAAATAATAGTTAGCTTAGCTAGTTATAATCCTATCTTCTAAGATTTCTATCAAGGTTTGATGGAAGTAAAAAAAAAAAAGAAAAGAAATCATATGTGAAACCGATAGGCGAGTCATATTTATTACGAACAATTTAATATTTATTTATTTACTTTTGATCTTGTGAAATTTACTATTGATGAATATCCCTGTTAAATATATATGGTCTAAGGGTCCAATGAGTTGATAAGTTTGATTAGCATTCCTGAAAAAAAATAACTTTATTTAACCAAATACACTATTAATTGGCCTAAAAAGATACGTTTGTGGCTTTGTGCTCTGACTCTTTCCTTCATAAATAGTACAACCATAATCATAAGTTTGTACCTTGTTGTAGGTGGAGACAGGTCCCCAACCACAAGATCATGAACTAACAAATAAAGCTCATGTGGTTATCAATTTTTGACATACCTGAGGGGCTAACCTAATTAAGGGTCGAGATAATAATATGTAGATAACTTGAATATTATTTGAAAACCTAATCATGATCCTTAGTTATAAGATTGTTCTATATACTACCCTCATATCTAAATAAGTGTCAATTTGAGTAAATTTTAACCGTTGCTTACTCACAAATTATAATGAGTTATAATATAAAATTAACACCATTATAATTTTTAGTATAATATCTTTCTAATGGTGATAATTTCATATTATAATTTATTATAATTTGTGAGTAATCAATAGTCAAAGTTTAATTAAATTGATATTTGGGGACGGAGGTAGTATATATATAACTAATTTTTTTTTCACAGAACTTGAAAAGATTCAATATTAAGCATTTTGAACTTAGCGAAGATTACTATTTTGTAAAAAGTCTTATTCTATAATCAGGTAATTAAGGCACGATGTTGAACTAGGAAAATTTTGCATATGCTCCCTTCACGTTTATGATATTTATAATTTTATCTCTTACCCATTTGAACAAATTTTATTTAACAACATTTTCGTTAAATTTAAAAACTTTTCAATGATTGTGTGATTTGTGATAATATTTATTTGCTAAAATCGATTATAGTTTTAGCGAACAGTTTTATCACAAGTCACATCTTCACCGAAAATGTTTTTGAATTTCCTGGAAAGGTTGTTTAATTATATTAGTTTATAAAGGTCAAGGAAGGTAAATATTAATTTAAAAAGGTCAGAGTTGAATTTATAAATATCATAAATATAAAGGAGGATATATACAAATTTTCCTGTTAAACTATGTGATAGGTAGCTGCTCATGGAAGGAAATAAATCACTTAAAGTCATGGATCATGGCTTGACACTGATTAAACTAATCAACTACTCCCTCCGTTCCATATTAATTGTCGTCTTTGGAAATTGTGCAGTCAAATTTCAAAAAATTTGACTATAAATTCCTCAATGTATACAATGAGTTGCTATATAAAATCATCATCATTAGATTTGTGACGAAGAATACTATCATAAAAGTATAATATTGTAATTGTTAATAATATATTATCTAGGAAATTATCAATAAAAAAGTAATATTGAAGACCTTGCAAGTCAAAATTATGACAATTAATATGAAGCGGAGGGAGTAATCACCTGCTTTCTAATCCACTTCTCGTTAGCTAAGTTACTAGTAATCAACGGATATATAAGCAACATATGTTTTAGCTGATTACGTTGCTTTTAAAGTAGGCAAGACTTGCTTAACATGTATACCACACCAACCCTAGTGCCGTATTAATGTGTAATTTGTCATTCACTCAAATCAATCAAATGCGTCATGTTACATGTTTTCTTTTTTTGGGTGTTAAAGTTCTTATAATTAGGTATCTTTTCGATTTATGATAAATAAGCTATTGTTGATAAGTATTTATTGGTGCTATTAATATTTATTGGTGTTGATTAGTGGTTAGAGTGTTGATCGATTAATTAATTACAATTAACAATAATAGTTATTAATATAATTAGTTATATTATTATTTGATTTTTAAAAAAGACACTGTTCTTTTATTTTCTTTTTTTAAGAATAGATTACGAATTTTATTAATAATATATTCTAATATTAACAATATACTTGGTTATAATTAGCAACAATTAAAGATATAGTTAGTTGTATTATTTATTAACAATATGATTAGTTATATCATGAACTTACAATTAACAATATAATTATTTTGCTTTATAAATCAAATGGTCGAAGGAGAAGAAACCGATTTGGAATTTGATTATATTTTTTTAACATTGTTCCAAGAATTGTTTTTCGTTGAAAAATGTTGCATTAATATGTATTTTTCTTAACCATCTATTAAACAAGTTAGTGTTGAACAACCTGCGCGATGTCGGGTTGAAAATTGATGATTAAACTTAGTAATAATTGTGAAAAAATGTGTGGTCGAATTACATAAGTTGAGTTTTAGTTTGTCAAAAAATTGATTATATTTGAAAATAGTCATGGAAAATCTTGATCGATAAACTTGTTCTTTAAAGCTGAAGATTATTAACAGTTGTGTTTAGTTTCGAAATAACCAAACCTTTAAGGTTCTTTCATTTAGCTTAGGAATTCCCATAGCTAGTTTGTTTTAGTATCTTTCTAGAAATGTAAGAAATATACAAATCGTAATTATAATGACTATTTGTCTATTTTTTTATATAATTGTTTCATTAAAAAATTAACCATTCAATTATTAAAATTTAAAATTATAAATGTTACGTATTTTGATCAATGCTAATTAACGCTCATTAATATTGATCAGTGCTGAATGATGATGATAATTACTTATCATAAATTGAAGAGAACAGATGCAAACCCGTAAATAACTCTTGATCTAAAATATGATTTAAAGAGAAAATAAAACAAATACTATTACAAATCGGCTTATATAATTTTTTTTTTTACTAAATGCACTAATATAATTGAAATTTGTAACTATACCATCATACAATATCAATGCCTTTACAAATCCGTATGAAATCCACACAACATTTTTCATTATTTTTTCTTTTTTGAGTTATTGGACTCTGTTTTGCTATCATAAAAATATATAATATTGTAATTATTAAAAAAATTATATTAAAAAATAATCAGTTAAAGAATAATATTGGATACTGTGACAGTCAACAAATTAAAAAGATAAATAATATGGAATGAAAGGAGAGTATATATATATATATATATATATATATATATATATATATAAATATAATGCTACATGATGATGATGATGATAATGTATGCATCTTTTAGTCATTGGTAGTTTGTTGGTCACAGAATCTTACTCGATCATTCTGAACGTAGTCAAAGAGCGCATTATTACTCACAACTGGGCAATTTTTCTGTAAAAAGTCTCAGCTAATCATGGCTGTTCGTACACCCTCTAAAATCATTACTTTTCTTATCAATTTTACACAGGAGTATCTATATGTGTGTATGTCTATAAATATGTAAGAATAATAATAACTATAATAATAAAATAAAAATAATATACCATAATTTTTCCGGAAGTAGATATATATTATGTTTCTGTTTAATTCTATTCTGTTCTCCCAATGAGTTGTTTGATGATTTATGAAAGACATATGCCTTCTCTAAATCTCTTACCCAGAACACATATATAGCCTTTGATATAAAAGTTTCTTCATTTTGGTTATAAGTTGTCATGTTTTGTTTCATTTTCTTGTGATATAGCAACAATTATGGATTCGTCCTTTTTGATACTGATCGGACTAAGTTGACATTGAATCATTTTGGTCAAAAGGTTTCCTTATGCTTTGATCCATTTCGTTATATAGCAACACCACTTATAACCAATTCTATTATGCATTATGAGAAAAATAACATACGGAGTTACAATCAAAATTCAGATTATGAAACTTGTTGTTAGGAATTAAATCCACATTAAATGGATCTAATATTATAGTGGAAGCAAACAAAATAATTAATTTAGGGATGTAGGTATCGAGAAAATAAAGAAAAACATTATAGCGGTGATGAAGACAAGATTTTTACGTGGAAAACCAAAACGAGAAAAAACTACAAGAGGCAAGATAACATCCACTATAATAGGAGATATTACAAAGATTATCCCAAACGGTTGTATAACACAACAAGATTAAGAAAAAAAATCTCAACCGGTTATAATACAATGGGAGTAGACATATCTCAAAAAAAGGGTAATGAGATACAAGTGAAATTACTATCTCATGATAAAAACTCTCAAAAATAGAATAGAAGAGGGAGATCTCATAAGAGTGCCTAACTTAGAAGCATGCACATAATAAATTTGGCTACACCAGACTAGCTAGGTTGAATACCTTAATATTTATAGCAAACTCAATTAGACCTAGAATAGTCTTATAGCTGAAATCATGATAGGCTTCTAAAGTTGATGAATCTCCAAAGTTGAAGGCTTGTGCGTTGATAAGGTTATCCATCCAATTACGTGGTTTAACCACACCTCGTGAAGTAGAATTTGAAGAAACAATAGAAGAATTTTTGTGGAGCAACAAATTTATATATATATATATATATATATATATATATATATATATATATAACACATGAAAAAATGCTTTGTGAGGGATATCATGATTATTTATAATTTTTTTTCTTATCATTGTAAACGTTACAAGTTGAACTAGTATTGAGGAGTTTTGATAGAAGTGCAGGAGTTATTACAGATGTACACACAGCAACTGCAGAGTGAAGAAAAGAGTGGAGAGGTTATCAGAAGATTGTAGAATGGTGATCACAACATATGAAGGCAGGCATAATCACACTCCTTGTGATGACTCCACTTCATCTGAACATGATAACTGCTTTTCCTCTTTTTAATCTTTTATTTGTATTACTCTTGCTTAATTACATTTGCATATTCTATCTATAGTTAGGTACTCCTACTGTAAAATCATAGTCTCCATCTCTTTTGTAACTTAGTAACTTTTTACCCTTACTTTCTTTTCATTTGTTCATAAAGAGGGGAGTTTACCCTTAAAATACTGCCAATTGTCATTCCTCTCTCTATATGGAGTTTTGCAAATATAGATCCAATATGCGCATGTTTACGTCCCAATTGGTACACTGATGGATTGTTGGTTGGTGAGTAATTTTCCTGGAAATTAAATACTAGTCAATTTTGTGAAGTTGATCAATGTTTTTGGTGTCTGGTTATGTTTAATAGAATGTAAAAAACTTTAGTTATATGAGATCTCCATTTTTTCACATTCAAATTTAAGAAAAATATTTGTGAATGCTCGGTGATGACGAGTAGGACAGAAATGGTGATCCGGAATCGATTAGCCAAGTAAGATTAAATGTCCAAGGACCATTAATCTACCTACCATTTAAGGAAACCCCAACTTAAAACTCAAGATTCACCTCTATTTTTAGGGTTTTTGAGATAGAGATAACAATAACAGTTAAAGAATGATATGACTAATGTAAAGATTAACTAATTAACTCATTCAATAGCCTAAGAATCACAAGATGTTGCAAAGAAATCCTTCACAAACATCCACACTTGTTCTTCCATGGAATCCCAACCACCAAAAAAAGTTTGAAAGATACACAACAAACTCACAACTCAAAAGGAAATCGATTAAGCACTCCCACAAAGAATATAATTAAACTTAATTACAAAGAATTAGGGTTCCAAATACGCTCTCTCACTGATTCATAAGCATAAGTGTTTGGGTATCCCAAAGTTCCCAACAAAATGAGGGGGGTGGGGGGAACAATTAAAACACGACAAAGAGAAGAAAGGGGAAATTCGCGAGATCTGTAGAAAAAAGCTGAGGCGTGGCCAGCGCCTCAACCAGGGAATTGGGGCGGAAAAAACAGCTTAGGTGCAGCCAACACCTACCGGCACCTGCTAACTTTCAACGTGATAACCTCTTCGTTTTAACTCCGATTCGGGCTATTATATGTCGATGGAAAGCTCTTGTTGTGTACCATAGGCTCACCGAATGTGGTGGTAATCGAAATTGTATTGAAGCAGTTATGATCAAAAGAGTGATGACATGTATTTTTCTTTTGCCCAATTTTGCCCACTTTCTTCATTTTCCTCATTTTTCCTTCATTTTACTCTTCCTTCCTTGACTCGATTTCTCAAGTGTTCTTCCTTGTTACTCCACGAACCCAACCCCGACCCCGACCCCGACCCTTGAAAAGTCCAAGATTGCCCTTTGTTTCCAAAAATAATTGATTTGAGACTTCAAAAGCGACCCGAGCTTGACTTGAAGGAAAACTAGCTTAGACCACTTTCTTTATTTTTTTTCCGAAGTAATGTACCCCTAGGAAATATGGATCAGACGGAAGAGATTAAACATATGGGAATAGGAAACCGTTCTCGTGACCGTTTTGATCATTTAATTTGATAGAGGGGGTAGAGAAAGTAAACACATCAGACACGTGCATGCTTTCCAGTTGAAAAGATCCTAAACCACTTAGTGATCGGTTTGTCGGTTCATGCAAACTCGAAGAAGTTTTTGTTGAATAGTTAGTAAAAGTTAATAAGGGAATAAATGTATTGATTCTATCAATGTCCCAAATGGATAGAATAATATTGTCTCTAACTCCTAGAGAATATAAATAGGCTTTCCTAATTAATGTGTTCCACTTGGACAAAGTAAGATAACTTATATCTCTTTAATTATAAGTTAAAGAGTTATATGGATTTACAAATAAATAAACTATGGAATGAGCTAACCTGTGCTTGGATTAAGGTTCAATGCTTCACACTGAATCGCACACGTACACGCACGCGCGGCGTGGACTGTAGGGCGTTAGAGGCGCTTTTGGCGCTTATTAGGCGTACTTGACACTTAGCACGTAAGCTCGAAGCAAAGGAGCAACTATAATAGCCCAGCCTTTTTCCTTTTCTTTATAATAATCACTTTATTATTACAGTTGACATAGTGTGGTTGGTTGTTGACAGCTTATAACTGTCATTAACAGTTTTCTACAACTGTTTCTTATCCATATCTTGTCAATTAGATATAGATCAGTAGACAGCCAGGGGATTGATATTAGATATATTTATCAATCCAGAAAGATTGGTTGTATCCTGGAGACATGAATTTGCATAAGGGGCAAATCTTGTCTTAAAGAAAGTGATTTCATTCACGCCTCAAAGCATCAATCCTTCTCAAAATTTCTAACAATTTTAAGACATGATTTCAATGGTTGATTCATACACCGCATTCAGAATAATGAATCAAGACCTCATAAGGTTGGATAAATTTGATGGCACAAACTTCATGCGATGAAAGGACAAGATCTTGTTCCTGTTGACAGCATTGAATGTTGCATATTTCCTGGATGCAAACTTAAAGGATCTGTCGTGTCCATCAAAGGAGGAACTAGCGAAAATGGATCCTACGGAGGTTCAAAGATTGAATGAAGCAAAGAAGAAACGTGAGGAGCACGAATTTCTATGCAAATGACACATTCTGCAAACCCTGTCTGAATGCCTATACGAGTTGTACGTTTCATGGAAGTCACCAAAATACATCTGGAAAGCCCTCGAAGAAAAATACAACATAGAGAGACAAGGTACTGACAAATTTCTTATGATGAAGTACTTTGATTTTCAGATGTCAGATGATATACCTATTCTGGACCAAGTACTTTAATAGACTTCATGATCTTCAAGTTACGATATTCGAGTCACTTCAAGTGGGGTGATTATTGCAAAATTGTCACCCACTTGGAATGACTACAGGAAGAAACTTTTGCATATGTCAAAAGATTTCACTTTTGAAAAAAATACTCAGACATCTTAGGATAGAGGAGGAGAATCGGAAAAGAGATGTTGTGTATTTAGCAAACAGTTCAAAGGTTAATGTCCTGACTGAGGAGAAGTCTAAGACAAAGAAAGACAAGTCCGTTAAGGTAAAGAAAGACAAGTCCACTTTCAAATGAAGGGTACCAAGAAGCAGAATAGTCATTGTTACTATTGTAAGGGCAAAGGAAGGATTGCAAGAAAATGAAGGCTGATATGGCAGCCAAGAATGGAGATTCTTCCAAGGCTAACATGATAGAGAAGAATATGAAGGACTTGATTGCCATCGTATTTAATCTTTATTTAAGTATGATTACTGAGATACATATAGCTAATGTAGGAAAGCCTTCTGGTTGGTTCTATGATACAGGTGCCTCTATTCATGTTTATTATGGCAGGTCACAATTTAAAACCTATGAAGTTGTGGCTAATCATGAGGTATTCATAGGGAACAACACTTCGGCCAAGGTCCTTGGACTAGGGACGGTGGAGTTGAACTTCACATCAGGGAGGAAACTCACGTTGATGAATGTTTTTCGTGTTCCGGACATGAGGAAGAATTTAGTTTCTTGCAATATTTTATCTAAGAAGAGATTTACAGTTATAATTGGTTCAAGTCAGATTGTTATTTCTAAGAACACTATGTTTGTTGGCAAGGGTTATGATTGTGAGGGTATGTTTAAATTAAGTCTTGATGAAATAAATGAAGTTCCTAGTTCCTAGTTCCTAGTTCTGTTTATATTGTTGATTCCTAGTCTGTTTGACATGCTAGGTTAAATCATATAAATTTCAATTCACTGAAGTTTATGATTAAAGATGAATATTTCTCTTGTAAATCAGATGTAAATGATTCTAAGTAGGAAATATGCATTCAGGCTAAAATCACTAAGAAACCATTTCCTAAGGTAGAGAGAAATATAAAGGTTTTAGACTTAGTTCATTCTGACATTTGTGAAATGAATGGAATGTTGACCAGGGTGGTAAAAGATATTTTATCACATTCATTGATGATAGATCGAGATATACTTATGTATATTTATTACGAACTAAGGATGAAACATTTGACATGTTCAAACGCTACAAGGATGAAGTTGAGAATCAAAAGGAAAATAGAATTAAAATTCTAATGAGTTATAGGGGAAGGGAGTATTTCCTATTGAATTTGATGAATTCTGTGAGAACCATGCTATCATTCATAAAAAATCAACCCCTAGAAAACCTCAACAAAATGGCCTTGCGAAAAGGAAAAACCAGTCTTTATGTAATATGGTTAATGTTATGCTATTAAATGCTGATTTGCCAACAAATTTTTGGGGAGATGCACTCTTTACTGTGTGTCATGTCCATAATTGAATTCCTTCTAAGAAAACAAAGGTATCTCCATATGAAATATGGAAAGGAAGAAAGCCTAGCATTAAATATTTCAAAGTGTGGGGGTGTAGACGCTAAATTTTTCGGCTTTATTTTCTTTCTTTTTTAGTATTAATTTTAGGAAATAAGTTGACCGATAAGTAACACGCAAAGCCCCTTTTCCGTCAAAACCCAAAATACCAAGCCCAAATAAGCCGGAAACCATTTGGGTTCGATGGGCCAGAGGCTCGATCTCTGCCCCAAAGAACCCGTCTGGGTTCCTGGGCCAGAGGCCCAGCCTCTGCCCATGGAACCCGTCTGGGTTCTTGAGCCAGAGGCCCGGCCTCGACCTAGGAACCCGTCTGGGTTCCTCTTCCCATCACCACGGCGCCCCGGCGCCAAAATGCTCCAAAACCCTAAAACCGAAACCTAAAACCCTAGCCTAATCCACACTATAAATACCCCCCATCCATCACCTAAAAAGACACACAGAAATATACCGGGAGTATTGACACTGGTATATTTCTCTTCTCTTCTCCCCCCAACTGCGTGTTTACTTTGACGTTAGCGTAGTTTTCTCTCTTTTTGTACATAATGTAATTTATGTGTTTTCTTATTTATTTGTTTGTAATTGCATGACATTAATAATACTATTGTGAAGTATTCAAATTCCCTCCTCTCTTCTTTTCTTCTCTTTCTCCACTTTAATTTGATCCTAGTAAAGTCCGTTCGGTTGAACGGGCGAGTTTGACGGTTTTTATCGTCAAATTCGTAACCTTACCCCCGAATCCACCTTTGGATTCGCAGGCCGGAGTCAAACTTTCTTTTGGGTTTGTTGTTTTATCCCTAAAATTCAACTGGCGACTCTAACAGTTTTCCTTTCCCGAAAACCCTTTTCGAAAACCCTTTTTTTTCTTTCTTTAGGTCAGAGACAGGAACCCAGACGGGTTCCATGTCTCCGACCCCTCTTTTTCTTCTACTTTTTCCGGTGAACCAAGCCGGTTTCCTCCTTTGGACCGGTTCAGACTAGAGAACCTGCACGGGTTCCTCTAGCCGAATGACTTCGATTCGCTCTCCGGAGCGTAATCGGGTTTGGGTCTTTTTTTTGTGTTTTGTTTATCCCGGGAACCCAGACGGGTTCCCTCTTCCTTTTTTTCTTTTTTCTTTCTTTTTTTGTCTTCTTTCCTTCTTTTTTCTTTTCAAAATCAGGTTTTCGGGTTAATTAATTAAATTCATCACTTAATAAAAAGTGTCCTAAAAGTCGAGCCTTTGATTAAGGATAAGCAATCCCACGTCGGCTCCCAATTCAAAGAAAGAGGGAAAAATCCACTCTTTCGAGTAGCGCCACGCAAACATTCCCCTTCGGGATTTTTTCGGGGTCTACAGATTGGCGACTCCACTGGGGACTTAAACTTAAAAGAGGGTAAAACTTGAAAGGATTAAATTTTAGTGTTTTTGGGAGGAATTAGTTTACTTCACAATTTTATTATTATTTTAGGCATATTGCATCCAGGCTACTCTTGGGCTTTATGGCTGGGGAGCACAAAAGCGTTGGTAGGCTATAAAACTAGGGTTACCCTTCGAGAGCGGTCTGTCACTACTTGTGGGATGCACTTACATCGCCAAGCCTTTGACTCGCCCTCTCCCCGTGTTACACTCTAAGGGTTTCCCTGAAACCCCGAAGAGCAACACCCCACACATCACTGCCTACCTATGTAGGGGATGCCAGGCGAGAACATGCGGTACGATCATCTCCTATACCTAGAAAACCCTAATACCTAGAGTCATGGTTAGGTTAATCCCGCATCTGTATGCTATGTGTTATTTTATTTTTATTTTTTTTTTAGAATCAATGTATAGGTTGTAAAGTTTGTATCTTTGTAAAGTTCCATCCATATACAAAGTTGTAAAGATGTATTTTTGTACGAGTTGTAGAATTTTATTAGTTTGTAAAGAGCTGATGTACATATTGTTAAGTTCCACCTGTAAAGAATTTCAAGTTCATCATGTAGTTTCATTTTGTAAAGAGTTTTAGAGTCCGGTCTTAAGGAGTCTTTGAGTCCAAGTTGTCAAACCTTTCATGAGTCGGAGTCATTCTAGTCCGCGTAGGGACATTCGAGGTGGGTTCTGACTTATCAGAAACCCAGACGGGTTTCTGGTCTGTCAGAACTGGCCCATCCGCATCAATTGTCGGTAAGTGGGAGTCCAGTGCGTCAGAATCCCAGACGGGTTCCTGGCCCATCCGGACTGGCCCACTTGCTGAAAATTGACGGTGCAGGCCTCGTCAGAGAAAGGAGAACCCAGATGGGTTCCTAACCCAGTCTGGTCTTCTCTCTTCTCTTCGGGCCTGATCGCTTCACTCCACGGACGGCCCAATGCCTCGTTGATGATCCTATTCGGCCCTTTATGACTTTCCCTAAGTCCAATCCCTATTGCGTCTGTTAGTTGAATCTGAGCCCGAAATCGAAAGCAATCGTGACTCGATCCAGGTAAGGGCCCAATAGGCGATTAATGTTGTCAGTCCACATGTTAGGTCCATATAGAGTTAAGACATGCACTCCCGCGAAGTGGGTGAGTCGTCCTTACGTCAGCATGTAGGCATCGTGTCTGAGTCTTAGGCCCATATAGGTCCACTAAGTCATACATACATTGGGTGGGTTGTTTAAAAGTTCTTTCGAGTACTAAACCAATTTCCACGCAGGCAAAATAGCATACCATCTTCGAGCCCGCATCCGCGACCCGCACACCGGCAGGCTCATCCACAATCCAAGTTACAGACCACCAACCCGATCCAGTACATCCAGTGAATCCATCATGTCGGGATCTCCTAACAACAACCTTTCCGGGGAAAGTTCTGGTGACAAGCTACCTGATGGGCTATATGAGAGGATACAGGAAGCAATAGCCTTTTATATATCAGATTTGGAGGATAGGACTAATGAAAAGTTGGAAAAAGGTTCAATGAAGCCAACGGACCATGAATGGCATCTTTGGAGGCCATTAGCGGCTCAATAAAAAGCTAGGTGTTGAAGAAGAAGAGGAAAACTATTATGAGTGCAGTGCAGCCGAGGATGATGACGGGGATAGAAAGGAACGCCTCAAAACCAAAACTGGAGGCCTACAAATTAAATCATCTGGTGAGGTCAGGTCCAAACTTACACCAAAGGGCTCCAAAACTTCGGAGGACCCTTATGTCAGAAAGCTTGAAGAGAAGGTTGACATGCTCACTAGGAGGATGATGAAAACCGATCCGACCTTCACCGACGCATGCATGGATTTAGCCATTCCTAAGCACCATGTATCGAGGGTAAGAGACAAGGTCGAGGTGCCCGCCATAAAGTTCAAGCCCACTGAAAATCCCTCTCATCATCTGGAGGAATTCATGAGGCTGGCCCCTCTCCATAAGGTAGATGAAGGTCTCTATACCACAGTCTTCCCTTCCACTCTAGAAGGTAAGGCCAAGGTATGGTACCAAAATCTACCCTCACAAGTTAAGACCGATGCAGACGAATTGTTCAAAGCCTTCATCAGCCACTTTAGCCGTCTACAACAGAAGGAGGTTACCGCGGATGACCTGACTTCCATGAAACAAGGGGAGGACGATCCATTTCTTTCCTACTACGAGAGATGGCACACCATGCTATCTGAAATCGATGAAGCTATCCCCTTTAGGATGCAACTGAGCACTTTCAGGCAAAGCATTCACCCTCGCATCACGCGACATTTCGGCTTCCAATCCATCAAAGACTTCGAAACCCTGAAAGATTTGTGCATTCAAGTTGAAGCTGCTAATAATGAGAGGGGCACGCAAAACTCTGGTTGGAAAGGATCTAGCTCCAACAGGAGGGCCACTAGTACACCTAGCATCCCTCAGAAAGCTGTTGAGACTAATTCTATCCAACGAAAATCTTACCCCCCGAAGTATGACTCCTATCATCCGCTAGACATGTCTTACGCTAAGGCATTGGAAAGGCTTGTGAAAAAGGGGATTATCCAGTTACCTTTGCCGGCACCCGAACCTGAAATCAAGCCTCCAAGGTGGGACAAATACTGCAACTTCCACCGTAGTCAGGGTCATGACACCGAGGTTTGTTGGACTTTGAAAAATAAGATCGAAGGACTGATTCAAAACGGTGTTATCCCTCCACCAAACTCATCTCAGAGGCCCAATAACAAGGAGAACCCAATGCCTAATCACAGCAATGCCATCTTTCTGGAGAAAGATCACTTTGATCCGTCCACCCTCATCACTGAAATGGGTCAGCTAATTCCAGTTGCTCCTCCACTTACAGACGACTTCACTGTTAATGGTATTTGGGATAGCGACGATGAAGAAGGCTTCACTGATCATGAGAATGAAGGGCATCCATTATATGACACTTCCGATAAGGAAGAAGACGAGGAAGAGGCAACAACTCCTCATGCCGCAGCCCTTACTCGGTCCGGTCGCTGCTATAATAGAAGTGCTACTATAGTAACTCCCAGTCCCGAAGCGGCAGAAACCCCGGTACCTCCACCGGAAGATCTTTTCCTCACGCAGTTAAAGAAAACAAAGGCCGAAGTCACGATTTGGCAACTTTTATGCGCCTCACAGGACCATAGAAAAATACTACTTGATGCTTTCAATAGGCTCATGGTCCCTACCGCAGCATCACCAGAGGACTTCATTTCCCATATCATCTCCGGGAAGCCTACCATCACCTTCGGGGATGAAGACTTACCCGAGGAAGGAGGGTCCCACAATAAAGCTCTCTATCTCACTGTTAGGTGCTCTACACAGACCATTCCACTTGTCCTCGTGGATAATGGTTCGGCTGTCAATGTCTATCCATGGAGAACCGCGCAAAAGCTAGGAATTCAAAGACAACACCTGACACAAAATGCTGTTCAGCTACGCGCATACGACAACTCTCCTCGCAAGTCGCTAGGATCAATTGTGCTTCCCATCACCATGGATCACATAAGTAAGAACGTCGAGTTCATCGTCCTCGACATCCCGGCTTCTTTCAACATGTTGTTAGGAAGGCCTTGGTTACATGAATGCAACGCCGTTGCTTCCACCTTACACCAAAAGGTGAAACTAATCATTCAAGGCCAAGTCGTCGTGATCTCAAGCACCCCCCTTAGTGCCGTTTTCGACCCCAAGAGGCCCACACTCGAGATTGAGCATAGCTCGGCTGACGAGGAGCTACATAGCTTTGAGATGGTAGCGGTTTTGAGCCAGGATCAAGCCCACTTTGACTTCGATCCACACTCAAACCCTAACATCCATGCTATATTGAAGAGGCAAGGTTATTTTCCAGGGATGCCACTCGGCCGGAATCCTAGGAGCAAGTTGTCACCAAATTTCAAGTTGTTTAAGAACAAGGGAAGGTTCGGGTTAGGCTATAAGCCAACTGAAAAAGAAGTGAGAATGATGAAGTTCACCATGGCTGCACAGAGGAGGCAGAACGATCCTCCGACACTGTACCAAATCCAGCCGTATCCCCGTACTCTCAACGGGCAGTTCTTGAGGGAGGGCGATGATTTCCCCTACTACGGCTTCCCAGAACCGTATTACCTGAAGTCACAAGGGATCCTAGTAGCTGGGCTAGAAATCTTCAATGATTGTGCCGCCACCACGACCGCTACATTCATCCCGCCTAGAAGGACTCGTCCACCCTTGGAATGGACTCACCTCGCTGAAGGTGGCATCTTCGGAATGCTCTTCGGACAAGAGGCTCGCAAGGAAGAAGCCGTTGACCCAGTCATCGCCGCACTTTCTAACCCAAGCTTCGATCCAAGTCTGCTGATTGGAGAAGATGGCGGCCACCCTGAGATCACCTGGATCGACGATGAAGAAAACAAATTTACTTTGTCCATAGGAGAGTCTGTCCCAAAGGACGTAGAGTCAGGGTCTAGTAGTCCTAAGTTGGTCGGGATTAACCCAGAGTCTGTTGATGTACCCGTTTCTGCATTTAATAAGATGAACATTTCTGCTTACTCGAGCTGTTGTGATGATGAATACAATAAACCCTTAAAAGAACAATCGACTGGTTAGGCCAAGCAACTAGAATGCCTCTCTCTAGACACTTGGTTTTAACCCAGACGAGTTTAATATGGAGTATGGGTGTAGAAAGAGCGACGACAGTTTGAGAGTGTTGAGAAACTCAGACGGGTTTCGTGGCGGAGTTAGAATGCGAAGATCTCATGCGTAGACGCTAGCGAAACCCAGACGGGTTCCTGGGCCCTATTGCCACACTGATTCCCAAGCCAGGAACCCAGACGGGTTTCTGGGCCGTTGTACCCCATTCCTCGGCCCATCTGCCGTAGGCTAAAGCTCCTTTAAGGCCCTCAAATCGGTCGGTTTTCCTTCGGCCGATTATGATCGCGATGCGGGCCCGCGAGCTAACTATGTGTATTCGCTAGCCCTGAAATTGTAGCTCGAATTTACTTATAATACTTAATTTTCTTTTCTTTTCTTTTTATCTTTTTTCGTTTGGGGAAGTGGGAATGATCCCACCATATAGGTTGCATTTTGCATTGCATAAGTCCCGTGTCTCTTATCATATAGGTTGCATTGCATGAGCATCATATCAGTTTTAGTCATAGGTTAAAAAAAAAAAAAAAAGAGTCCATAACTTTTTTAAAAAAAAAATCGACCTTTTTCCCGGCTTGACTTGCTTCACCTAGAAAGATCTGGATGAAATCTCAAAAGTTTTCAAAACCTTTTTCTTCAAGCCTTCTGATTTTGAGACCAGTAGCAGAAGACGTATCTGACTGCTTTGACTATCTTAGAAGGTATAAAATGTGCGTGCCGCAAATCTTTGGGCTAAGTTTAGCTGATTGAGCTCATCCCGTGAGTCCACATTGCCTAAAATCTGAATTGATCATTTTCATCAATTCCATGATCCCTTGAGAGACTCACCCATTAGTTGCATCTCTAGAACTTGTTTTGCATCTTGCTTGAGACTACATATTTGCATTGCGCGCTGTGACAAAGTGATCAAGGCATTCGATTTTTATTTTTTAAGCCACATAGCCAAATAGTCTTCCCTACATTATGTTTACCGTTCTTTTTGCCCCGCCTAGCCTTTGTTTATCTTTTTTTTTTTCATGTTTGAACCCTGACAATACAAGCCTTGGCCTCTGATATCCGATATCCCTTGCTATGCTTGGTTGGATGAAAGTCTATCATTTTGGAAGAACAATTGGTTCAGTGTGAGCAGAGTATGAAGTCTGGAAGATCTGAAGGTCCTATATCTTGAGTGAATTTGGTTGTGCTGTTTAAAGTCAAAGTTATAATAGGAATTTCTTCTCCCCGATCACCCACAAAAAAAAAAGAAAGAAGAAAAATCAAAAAAAAGAAAAAGAGGGTGATTGTGGAAGATACGACTTAAAGTCCAGAAAACTTTGACCTAGTTGTATTCGGTTGAAATGTTTTAGGGTGGAAGGTGAAAAAACCTTAAGAAAGAAGGAGAGTTTGGAGAGTTTCATTCGTTGAAGACCAATCCAAGCATGGCTTTTAACTCCTCATTCCCAAATTTTACCGCTCCTTACCCTAGCCTAAGCCCCGTTACAACCCGAAAAAGTCCTTTTGATTGTCACTTGTGCATTGCATACGAGTAGTGGAGAGCGAGGTTCTTACCAAGCCTATGGTAGTTTGCTTCTTTTGGTTTGAGTATGAGAAAAACTCACATACATATTCAAAATTGAGTGTTTGAGTGTTTATTCTGTCCTATGTGAGGTTTGTTCTTTCGACTAGCTTACGTCCATAACCAACCGCGCATATTTGCACTATTCTTCGAACTGTTGGCGGACTTATGCCTCTGAATTACTTGTTCTCTCCCTAAAGATTCGAAAACTTCTTCCTATCTCTTTCGAACTGAGTTTTGATCTTGTCCAGATTAATCTTTGTGTTTGCTTGTTAGCCTTGGCTTCGTGTTAATAAGAAAATTTCTTTGCCCCAGTTTGTTTCAGTAGTATATAGAAAGTCATAGTCACATTACATAACATCATCTTTGCATAAACATTGCATCAGTCTGCATTAGTACATAAGTGCATCTAGTACATCATTACATAGCATGGTCCTAAGTGCATGGTAAAAGAGTCATGCATAGCATAGTGTCGGAATTCTTGAGACACATCATCTTCAGCAGTCATCACGTGCCACCGCCGTCGCTAGCACTATCAACTCCATGAGCTCCATTGCCGCCCGAACCGAAGTAAGTGTCCCACTGGTAGTAAGAGGAGTCTACCACCTCTGTATCGCTACCTGAGCCAAATAGGTGCAACACTTGGCGCACTTTGCATTTTCGAGTGACGCCGGCTTAAATTCAATCGAGTTGCCACTAAGCCGGGGGGCTGTTTGAATCCAAAAGGAAGCATGTCACCACGGCAACTATCAATTGACTCCCAGTTTAGCAAGAGTTAAATTAAACTGCCACTAAACCGGGGGCTATGCAGCCCAAGCGAAGGGACAAATCAGGCGGGGTAGCCTGCCTAGGTCCACAAAATCCGCCATGGAAGAATTCAAAAGGGGCAAGTCACTACGGCAACCATCGATTAATCCCCGGTTTAGCAAGAGTCAGATCAAACTCCCACTAAACTGGGGGCTATGCGGCACCAGCAACGAGTCAAATCAGCCTAAGCGTCAGGGCACAAAAAGACGGGTTTGGGTCTTCTTCTATTCCATTTGGGCCAGGCTTTTCTGACCCACGCAAAATAAAAGAAGAGCCCGACGCCTGGGCGAGCGAGTTTTAACCTTTGGGCTTTGCTTCCGCCACAAAAAATGTTCGGCCCATTTCATGAAAGAACCCAGACGGGTTTACCTCCATTTCCAGTGGGCTTCCTTCCATCTCCCTCAGCCCATAAAAGACGAAAAAGGGAAGCCCGTTCCTTCCACGCACAAAGATTACCTAGCCCATCTCACAAGCGACCCAGACGGGTTCTACGTCTTTGGTGGGCCTCCATCCTTCGCCACGTGCAAACACAAAAAGAGAAGGTGAAAGAACCCAGACGGGTTCTTATTCTTGTCCAGTGGGCCTTCTTCCATCTATTCGGCCCACGCACAAAATGAAAGGAGGAGCCATTTCTACAAGGAACCCAGACGGGTTCCTGCTCATTTTCAAGGCCCTTTTTCCACCTTTTTCGGCCCATACACGAAGATTGCTTGGCCTACTTCATGATCAACCCAGACGGGTTCTACACTTTTCAGTGGGCCTCCGTCTTCTCGGCCCACGTGCAAACACAAAAAAAGAGAGCCATGACCAGTAGAACCCAGACGGGTTCCTGGCCCCATTTTTGTCGGCCCAGCTCGACCGAGCCCAGTTCCAGCCGAACCCAGACGGGTTCTACTCGGGCCACGTACCGGATTTTCTACTTCGGCCCAATTCTTAGCTAAATCAACAAGTGGGAATCAAACATTTCTACTTGCAAATTTAAGCTAAAGCCAAAAGCAAAAAGGAGCCGAACTCGGACGATTTCTTCACAGGCGGGAACCCAGACAAGTTTCCTTGGGCCAAGACAGGCCCAAAATGCTGCGAACCCCAAACGAGTTGTTCGGGCCAAAAACACACCCAAATCTCGCAAGCCCAAACGATTTTCTTGGCCAAAATGGGAGATCAAGGTGGTTTCGAGCCCGACGCGTTCCGCATCATCGAAGGCTATCATTGGGCCGCAATGCAATGAGGGCCGTCATCGGGCCTAACAAAAAATGACATCAGCCGTCGCCGGGCTAATACGCGACTTTCACATCAGCCGTCGCGGGCTGTCTGCGACATTCACATCAGCCGTCGCTAATACGACATCCATTCATCATCGGCCGTCGGCCAGCTGTCTGCGACGTTCACATCGGCCGTCGGCCGGGCTGTCTGCGACATCCATCATCGGCCGTCGGGCTGTCTGCGACATCTATCCACATCGGTAGTCGCCGGCTGTCTGCGACGAACATCACATCATCAAAGGCTATCATTGGGCCGCAATGCAATGAGGGCTGTCACCGGGCCTAACAATATGTGACATCGAAGGCTATCATTGGGCCGCAATGCAATGAGGGTCGTCACCGGGCCTAACAATACGTGACACTGAAGGCTATCGTTGGGCCGCAATGCAGCGAGGGCCGTCGTCGGGCCTAACAATACGATGAACACCATATCTACATCGACGCAGGACCCAGCTTCCAAGCGTCAACAAAGGCTATCATTGGGCCGAAATGCAATGAGGCGTCGCCGCCTAACAATGCGTGGCGACAACAAAGGCTATCATTGGGCGCATGCAATGAGGGCCACCAAGCCTAACAATACGTGACATCGAAGGCTATCATTGGGCGCATGCAATGAGGCGTCGCCAGACCTAACAATGCGTGACAACAACAAAGGCCATCATTGGGCGCAATGCAATGAGGCGTCAGGCTAACAATACGTGACAACATCAAAGGCTATCGTTGGGCCGCAATGCAACGAGGGCCGTCGTCGGGCCTAACAATGCGACGAACATTACATATACATCGGCGCAGGACCCAGCTTCCAAGCGTCAACAGCGGCCATTGTCGGGCCTTAACAATGCGACAAGGGCCATCATCGCCTTCACAATGCGATGAAAATCATATCTACATCGGCGCAGACCCGGCTTCCAGCGTCAGCGGCCATTGTCGGGCCTTCACAATGCGACAAAGGCCGTCATCGGGCCTTCACAATGCGATGAACGACATCTCGACATCGACGCAGGACCCAGCTTCCAAGCGTCAACCAGCTTCAGAACAGGCTTCTAATTCATATCCAAGACTATCAAGACTACTTTGATCGTCGTTTTACTCAAACTCGATCAAAGTGGGGGCTATCTGTAGACGCTAAATTTTTCGGCTTTATTTTCTTTCTTTTTTAGTATTAATTTTAGGAAATAAGTTGACCGATAAGTAACACGCAAAGCCCCTTTTCCAAAAACCCAAAATACCAAGCCCAAATAAGCGGAAACCATTTGGGTTCGATGGGCGAGGCTCGATCTGCGCCCCAAAGAACCCGTGCAGGTTCTGGGCGAGGCCCGACCTGCGCCATGGAACCCGTCTGGGTTCTTGAGCCAGAGGCCCGGCCTCGACCTAGGAACCCGTCTGGGTTCCTCTTCCCATCACCACGGCGCCCCGGCGCCAAAATGCTCCAAAACCCTAAAACCGAAACCTAAAACCCTAGCCTAATCCACACTATAAATACCCCCCATCCATCACCTAAAAAGACACACAGAAATATACCGGGAGTATTGACACTGGTATATTTCTCTTCTCTTCTCCCCCCAACTGCGTGTTTACTTTGACGTTAGCGTAGTTTTCTCTCTTTTTGTACATAATGTAATTTATGTGTTTTCTTATTTATTTGTTTGTAATTGCATGACATTAATAATACTATTGTGAAGTATTCAAATTCCCTCCTCTCTTCTTTTCTTCTCTTTCTCCACTTTAATTTGATCCTAGTAAAGTCCGTTCGGTTGAGCAGTGAGTTTAACAGTTTTATCGTCAAATTCGTAACCTTACCCCCGAATCCACCTTTGGATTCGCAGGCCGGAGTCAAACTTTCTTTTGGGTTTGTTGTTTTATCCCTAAAATTCAACTGGCGACTCTAACAGTTTTCCTTTCCCGAAAACCCTTTTCGAAAACCCTTTTTTTTCTTTCTTTAGGTCAGAGACAGGAACCCAGACGGGTTCCAGGTCTCCGACCCCTCTTTTTCTTCTACTTTTTCCGGTGAACCAAGCCGGTTTCCTCCTTTGGACCGGTTCAGACTAGAGAACCCAGACGGGTTCCTCTAGCTGAATCGGACCCCCGATTCGCTCTCCGGAGCGTAATCGGGTTTGGGTCTTTTTTTTGTGTTTTGTTTATCCCGGGAACCCAGACGGGTTCCCTCTTCCTTTTTTTCTTTTTTCTTTCTTTTTTTGTCTTCTTTCCTTCTTTTTTCTTTTCAAAATCAGGTTTTCGGGTTAATTAATTAAATTCATCACTTAATAAAAAGTGTCCTAAAAGTCGAGCCTTTGATTAAGGATAAGCAATCCCACGTCGGCTCCCAATTCAAAGAAAGAGGGAAAAATCCACTCTTTCGAGTAGCGCCACGCAAACATTCCCCTTCGGGATTTTTTCGGGGTCTACAGGGGGGTGTATTGTCTATTATAGAGTTCCTGATCAAAAGAGGACCAAGTTAAGCCTAAGGGCAATCAAGAGTATTATTGTAGGTTATGCTGAAAATTCCAAAGCATATAGGTTGTTGTACTTACAATCTAATATGATTGTAGAGACTAGAGATGCAACAATTTTTTGAAAACTCTGTTAAGAAATATGTTGCATCTCAACCAACACCTACAATTGGAAACTCTACTGATACACCATTAGAAACTGTTGCCTTTGGTTCGAAAGATAAGAGGAATGAACTTGATTCAAATATAGAATCAAGAAGCCAAAGGGCTAGAAAAACTAAAGATTTTGGACTGGAATTTATTTCCTCCATATCAATTGTTTTTCTATTAGAAACTAATAGGACAGAAGTATTAGACCAAATACCTATTGTACTAAATGTTGATGACGACCCTAAAACATTTAGTGAGGCTATGACATCCAAAGATTCAACATTCTGGAAGGCAATAAATGATAAAATGGATTCAATATTGTCCAACAATACTTGGATCCTAGTAGATTGCCTCAAGGTTCAAAACCAATAGGATGTAAATGGGTATTTAAGAGGAAATACAACATTGATGGTTCTCTACAAACCTTTAAGGCTAGACTAGTAGCTAAAAGTTTTATGCAAAAGGAAGGTATCGATTACTTTGATACTTACGCTCCTGTAGCTAGAATTACATCCATTAGGATTTTGTTTACCTTAGCTTCAATTTTTAAGCTACATCTACATCAGATGGATGTAAAAACAGACTTTCTAAATGGAGATTCAGAAGAGGAGATTTATATGGAGCAACTTGAAGCCTGAAAATAAGATGTGTAATTAAATTGGATAAATCCTTATATGGATTGAAACAAGCGCCCAAACAATGGTATGAAAAGTTTGATACTACACTTCTTTCAAATGGTTGTCTCCATAATAACTTGGATAAATCTATTTATTCAAAGTTTACAGACTCTTATGGAGTTATCATATATATGTCTCTATGTTGATGACATGCTCATAGTTGGAACCAATTTACATGGAATAAATGAAACTAAGAAGTATCTCACTTCTCAATTTAAGATGAAGGATCTTAATGAAGTTGATACTATCTTAGCATATAGGTTAAAAAGCACACTGAAGGTTTTGTATTGAGTTAGTCTCATTATATTAAGAAATTATTGACTAAGTTCAAACACCTAAATACAAATAATTCCAAAACTCCCTATGATCCAAGTGTTCACTTAGTGGAGAACATAGGATGGGTGGTTGCACACTGAAGGTTTTGGCGCTTATTAGGCGCACTTAACACTTGGCACGTAAGCTCAGAGCAAAGGAGCAGCTATAATAACCAAGCGTTTCTCCTTTTCTTTATAATAATCATTTTATTATTACAGTTGACAGAGGGTGGTTGGTTGTTGACAGTTTATAATTGTCATTAACAATTTTCCACAATTGTTTCTTATCCATATCATATCAATTGGATCGAGATCAGCAAACAACCATGAGGGGATTGATGATTATATATATTCATCAATTCAGGAAGCTTTGTTGTATCATGGTGTAGACACCGGATTTTGTACCATTATTAGTTTTAGTTATTTGTAAAAATAAGCTAGCCGAATAGTTTAGTAGCATGCAAACCCATCCCTTTGCTAGCCCGACAACGAGCATAATGGCCCAAATGTTACGGGCCTGAGCATAATAGCCCGAAAACGAGCAGGAACCCGTCTGGGTTCCTTGGGCCTGAGCATGGCTCAGCTCAGCGAGAACGTCACAGGTTGTTGGGCCAAGCGCTCGGTCCAAAGTGAACTCATCGAGTTTGTGTGGCGGCTAAAACCTAAACCCTAGAATGCACCCCTTGCTTCCCACACTCCACTATAAATTAAACCCTTTTTTTCCCTTCCATAGACAATGGTATGCTAGAGTATTGACACTAGCATATTCTCTCCATCTCTTCTCTCCCTTTGCATGTTGCTTCTCTAAAGGTTAGCATAGTTGATGTAAAACATGTAGTAGTTTATAGAATTCTCTCTTTTCATATTTTCATTGTTCTTGCATGATTTTAATGATAAAATTGTGAAATTCATATCTAATTCCTCCTTTTTGTTTTGTTTTACTTTAATTTAATTCTAGTAGAGTCTATTCGTTGAATAGGCGGATTTGATGGTTTTAATTGTCAAATTCGTAACCTTACCCCCGAATCCATCTCTGGATTCGCAGGCCGGAGTCTGTGTTTAATGGTTTGTTGTTTTTCTCCTAAAATTCAACTGGCGACTCTATTTTCGTGCCTTGGTAATCCCTTTTTTATGATTTTTGTGACCTAATTTGTGATTAACGCCAAAGGTAATCCGGCTTGGTTCAATCCATGAACCCAGGCGGGTTCCTGCCCTCTTTTCACTCTCTTTTGTTTCGTCTTTTATTCGGCGGAATTCGCAGGTGGCACAAAGAAACCCGTCTTGGTTCACCATGAACTCAGACGGGTTCCTTTGTTGTTTTCCCTTTCCTTTGTTTTGTCTATTTCTTCCTTCTTTTTTTTAAAAGGTGAATCTAGGGCCCGGGCGCATAAATCGTTTTTTTTTTAAACCTGTCAACAAATTTATTCTTAAAAGTTCAACCTTATTTAAGGCTAAGCAATCCTAGTCGGCTCCCAATCACTCCTTAAGTAGCGCCGCGAAAGAGGTCATCGATCAATTTTTCGGGGTCTACAGATTGGCGACTCCACTGGGGACTTAAACTTAAAAAGAGGGTAAAACTTGAAAGAATTAAATTTTAGTGTTTGTAAAAAAAAAAGGAGGAATTAATTTATTTCACATTTTTATCATTGTTTTAGGCATATTGCATACCAGGCTACTCTTGGGCCTTTATGGCTGGGGAGCACAAAAGCGTTGGTTTAGGTTTTAAAACTAGGAATCAATCCCGAGAGCGGAAGGTCACTACTTGTGGGATGCACTTACATCGCCAAGCATTTGATCTCTCCTCTCCCCGTGTTACACTCTAAAGGTTTCCTTGAAACCCAAAGAGCAACACCCCACACATTTTCCCTATGAATTCCATAAGGAAAATGCACCGGGGCGAGAACATGTGGTACCCTATTCATCTCCTTAAACCTAGAGAAACCCAGAATCTAAAGCCATGGTTAGGTTCATCCCGCATCTGTATGTTATGTGATTTAATCCTGTAAAAGTTGAGTCCAAGCGTCTAGCCCAAACATGAGTAGGACGTCATTCTAGCCCGCATAGGATCAAAAGAGAGATGGACTGGCCCAAATCCAGACGGGTTTTATAAACCCAAACGGGTTTGATGTGCCTGGCCTAGTTGGACTCACTGTGGAATCCTGTCTGTGCCCATTTGAAAGGGAGGAATTGCAGTCCGAACCCAGACGGGTTCTGGGGCCTGTTTTTTTCTTCTCCTTCCACATCGGGCCAAACTGTTCGATACTGCAGTCAGCCCAATCCACTTACTATTGATCCTACTCGGCCCTTTATGACGCCCCTTGAGTCAGTGTCAGTCCTGTCAGTCATCATGCTAGGTCCATATAGAATTAGGACATGCACTCCCATAAAAGTGGGTGAGTCACCCTTGTGTCAGCATGTAGGCGTCATGTCCGTGTCCTAGGCTCATATAGGTCCATTAAGTCATGCATGCATTGGGCGGGTGGCATAAAAGTTCTTTCGAGCACTAAACCAGTTTCCATGCAGGCAAGATAACAGACCATCTCCGAGCCCGCATCCGTGACCCACAAATCGGCAGGCTCATTCACAATCCCAACTACAGACCGCCTGCCCAATCCAGTGAATCCAGTGAATCCACCATGGCCACTAGCGTGCCTAGCCCCCCTCAGAAAACTGTTGAGACTAATTTCATCCAACGGAGGCCGTAAACCTTTCTTACTTTCAGTTTGACTTGCTTCACTTAGAAAAATCTGGATGAGATCTCAAAAGTTTTTGAAACCTTTTCCTTCAAACCTTCTGATTTTGAGACAAGTTATGAAAGTTGTATCTGACTGCTTTGACTATCTTAGAAAGTATAAATATGCGTGCCGCAAATCTTTGGGCTAAGTTTAGTTGATTGAGCCTCATCCCGTGAGTCCACATTGCCTAAATTCTGAATTGATCACTTTTATCAATTCCATGATCCCTTGAGTGACTCACCCATTAGTTGCATCTCTAGAACTTGTTTTGCACCTTGCTTGAGACTACACATTTGCATTGCACGCTGCGACAAAGTGATTAAGGCATTCGATTTTATTTTGATAAGCTACATAGCTAAATAGCCTTCCTTACATTATATTTACCGTTCTTTTTGCACCGCCTAGCCTTTGTTTATCCTTTTCTCATGATTGAACCCTGACAATACGAACCTTGGCCTCTGATATCCAGTATCCCTTTGCCTTGCTTGGTTGGATGAGAGTTTGTCTTTTTTTTTTGGAAGTTTGGGAGAATCTGAAAGTCCCATATCTTGAGCGATTGGTATTTGGTTATGTTGTTCATATATTGTATCAAAGTCGAAGATTCCATAGATATTCTTCTCCCCGATCACCCACAAAAAAAAAACAAAAAAAAAGTAAAAAAAAGTAAAAAAAAAAAAGAAAAGAGTTTCAGAAATAAAAGGGTGATTAGGGAGATTCAATTTAAAATTCAGAAAACTTTAACTTGGTTGTACTCAGTTGAGATGTTTCAGGGTGAAAGGTGAAATGCCTTGCATACATTAAGCAAGAAGGAGAGTTCAGAGTGTTTTATTCGTTGAAAATCAATCCAAGCATGGCTCTTAACTCCTCATTCCCAAATTTTACTGCTCCTAAGCCCTGTTGCCACCCGGAAAAGTCTTTTTGATTGTCACTTGTGCATTGCATACCAGTAGTGGAGAGCGAGGTTCTTACCAAGCTTATGGTAGTTTGTTTCTATTGGTTTGAGTATGAGAAAACACACATACATTTTCAAAATTAAGTGTTTGAGTGTTTGTTCTTTCCTATGTGAGGTTTGCTCTTTTTAACTGACCTACGTCCATAACTAACCGCGCACATTTGCATTATTCTTAAGACTGTTGGCAGATTTATGCCTCCGAAGTACTTGTTCTCTCCTTTGGGATTCGAAAATTTCTTCCTATCTCTTTCGAACTGAGTTTTGATCTTGTCCAGATTAATCTTTGTGCTTGCTTGTTGAACTGATTTTGTTTTAATCGAAAATTCCTTATCCTGAATGTTTCAAGAGACATAGAAAATCCCAATATCAAATGTCTTGGCTAAAGCTGACTCGAACTTACTTGTAGCGTTTAATTCTCGTTTTTTTTTTATTTTTTCGGTCTTTTTCGTTTGGGGAAGTGGGAGTAATCCCACCATGTAGGTTGCATATAGCATTACACATTATTGTTACTTTATGCATAAGGGTACATGAAAATAAAAAAGTGCATTACGTAGCTCCATCATTGCATAAGCGTCACATCAGTAGTTCGCACTAAAAAAAAAAAAGCATTATTCCATCATTGCATAAGCGTCACATCAGTCGTTCGCACTAAAAAAAAAAAGCATTATTCCATCATTGCATTGCATCGTCCTAAGTGCATAATAAAAAGTCATACATAGCATTACATAGGTCCGTTGCATAAAGACCCTGCATCTTTCTCAATCCTCATCAACCACCACCACTGGCGCTATCAGCCCCATGGGTTCCGCTTCCACCAGCACCAAAGTAAGTGTCCCACTGATAGTAGGAGGAGTCTACCACCTCAGACGCCACCGAGCGGATAAGTGCAACACTTGATGCTGCGCATTAAGCCAAGAGTGTTCTGGAACCTGCCACTCTTGATTACCTCCAGGCCACCCCTGTGGAGCAGGCCAAGAATTTCTTACTACGGGCTCTGGGACAGGCCATCCCGACCATTCCTGAGTTTGTGTGCCCCATCCAGACATTCGAGGCTGCTCCAAACCCCCTTGCGAAGGAGTAACGGGTACAACAGGTTGAGACGGAAGCACTGATGAGGCGTCATCTGCGATGGCACGGTTATACCCCGCAGATGCACCCGAATCACTGCAAAGCACCACAGTAGGATCGACCGCCGCAAAGGAAGTGCCATAACCTAAATCCACGGTCGGTGCAGGAGACGCAGGAACATACCCAGGCATTCCATAAGGGTACTGGGGCAAAGGATGAGAGGGTTGACGCCTAGACCCCGAATGATGAGACTCTGAAGGAGTACCTAAATGCAGTGAAATGCCTTCTTGCTCGCCACACGCAGCTCCACCAACAGCGCTAGACTCGGAGCATGTCTCCACCACGGTTGGGGTGCCACGCCGAGCCGCGCTCTCGGCGAACTCCCATGATCATGAGACCTCACCTGATGCTCGTGCTCACCTAAAGACATGGAGGATATGCTGTTCTCCACAGAACGCTGATAGTCGTGGCCGAAACCCATGTCTCCATAATGGGAACTGGTTGAATGGCTATCTTCAAGCAAGATACCTTTCCCACGGTCATCATGAGCCGGCATGCCCGTGCTCCGCCTACTCCTCTCCCCGTGCCTTCGGAGAGCAACTTCACCCCCATAAGACCGCCTCGCGTCGGCCATAAAGGAAGAATGTCGAGGAGGGTCAATCCGCTCCGACCGGCCACGAGGCACGTGCACATCTGAATGGCGAGGAGGATCCATAGGACGAGACTGTGCATCATCATCCACGTTTGCATCCCCAGCCACAGAACCTGCAAGGTCTTTCTCGCGAGCCCATTTAAGTGTGAAGTAATTTTTGAGAAAGCCTTTTGCTTGCTTCCATCGCCACTGCACAGAATGAGGAAAATCGGTCAAAGTTTGAGCAAATTTCAAGTAGGCAAGAAAAAAGGGGAATCACCTACCGGCTTTCCCAGGATCTTCTCTAATTCCGGTTTGATGTCTTCACTAGTCGCCCTCGGGTAGCCGCAAACTGTGTCCCCAGAGTTGCTCTGACTCCTCTCGTCATCCTTGCAATAGGGCCCCAACTACAACAAACAAGGAATTGGTCATATTAGGCGATAATGGAAGGGACATAAAAAGAGTAAATAGAGGTCTTCTTCACCACCTTTCTGAAGGCTAGGCGGTCCCGATATAGTTCCCATTCCTCCCGGACTGGTCGCGATGCCATCGATGCATGATTGGTATACCAAGAACCACTCTTAGCTGCTACAAACGCCTCAGCATGCAAGGCTCGCGGATCGTTCATGGTCTCAGGAGGGTCTGATGGTATTATCCACCTTTCATGGCCCAGTGTTTGCCTCGTAAACCTCTCACCAAGACTCCAGACCCAACCGGACGGGCTCTCCATCACCAAGTGTAGGGCACTGTCCCTATGCGCAGCATTTCGCGAGGGAATAAAGTCTTGCGGAATATTGAAGCCAACCCAGGCATTCCAATTGACATCATCCTGCACAAGTAAAGGAAACATGGGCACCAAAGAAATGCAAAGAGAGATTACATGAAAAATGTACCTCTTCAAGGTGATCCAAGATGCGGCGCAATTCATCTAAGCTCCCAAATGGTTTCTTCTTTTGCTCGAGGTAGTTTTTGTGCCATCGTTCTGCTGCCGGCACTGTCTGGACGTGTCGGGTAGGGATAGTGAATCCCTTAATATACTCGTACCCCCATACCTGCAAGTACGTCAATACCGAGACTCACGATATAGGAAAAGAGAGAAAAGCATGTAAAAGAGAAGCGTCTCGAAGATTACCTCGAGCACCTTCCACATGCTCGGCCCAATCATCTCCCGCGGACTCTCTGGTGCGAAGAACGGGTCCACATCAGTACCAGGCCGTACACCAATGCGAAGCCAGCGAACGAAGTTAGCATAAGCAGCTTTTGCCCAGTTCCGATGGATGACCTGCTCTAGATCAAGGAGATTCTTCATCCAGGTCAAATAAACATCATCTCCTCGATTGGCAAACATCGTGGCAGAGATGAAATATGCCAGGAAAATGAAGCGACGCTGAAACTCATCCATATGAGTGAAGTCGGCGGAAGTGATGACATCCTCGAAGGAACCATAAGAAAGCTTCATCTTTCGACCAAATCGGCGCCGTTCGAGCACAGGCTCTAATAATTCCATCACCGGCACAACAGGTCGGTCGACATCTTGACCACCCCAACAGAGTCGGTAATCATCACAAAGTCGACAGGGGTTATGGCCATTTCTCCTACGGGGAGGTGGAAGGTGTTGGTGGAATCCCAGAATCTCTCCGCAAGCGCACGCCCCATCACCCGTGGTGTGCAAGGTTCCCAGGCCTTGACGCATTTCCAGAAGAGGTCGAATCCTGACTCTTCTAAATGTGTAAGCGCCCAATTATCCTCTGCAAAATGCTCCACCACTTTGATCGGTTTCCGCATATTGCCACCGGTTCTAAGGGAGTCCTCCTGAGGATCCACCATAAAAATTAAAAAAAAGGAGATAAGTCCCTACGGCAACCTATCAGGTGATCCCTAATTTAGCAAAAGCTAAATTGAGCTTCCACTAAATTAGGGGGCTAAAAAAATCAGTCATTCGGCCCACCCAAGAAAAGAGGGTTGGGCCTCGCTGTTTTCGGCCCGAAAACGTAGACGGGTTCTCCTTTCGGCCTCGCTGTTTGGGCCTCTCTTTTCGGCCCAGGAAAAAATGGGTCGCTCACTTATACAACCCAGACGGGTTCTTACAAGGAGAAAGAGGGTTGGGCCTCGCTGTTTTCGGCCCACCCAAAGAAAACGCAGGCGGGCTATTTGTGCAAAGTTTGGGCCGCATCAGCCCAACTCAAAAAAGTGGGTCGAGTATGATGGAACCTGAGAGTTCTTGCACGAAACTCAGGCATCACCAACTCAAAAGTGGGTTGGGCCATATGTTGGAACTCAAAAAAAGTGTTAGGCCGCAAACGAATAGGTTGGGCCGCATCAGCCCAAAAAAAAAAAAAAAAAAAAGAAAAAAGTAGGAACGCAGACGGGTTCCTGCAGGGCTGGGCCGTAGGTTGGGCCGCATCAGCCCCGCTCACACAAGTTCTACAAAAATCTGGGCCTCGTTTTTTCTTCGGCCCACCCAACAAAACGCAGACGGGTTCTTCAACTAAAGCTGGACCTCGTTTTTTTCTTCGACCCACCCAGACAGAAGGCAGATGGGTTCCCTTCAATTCAGCCCAGCTCACACAACTTCTACAAAAAATCTGGGCCTCGTTTTCTTCGGCCCACCCATGCAAAACGCAGACGGGTTCTACAACTAAAGCTGGGCCTCGTTTTTTTCGGCCCACCCAGGCCAAACGCAGACGGGTTCTCTAAAGCCCAACTTAAACGGGTGTGTTTTCACTATGCGGCCTATCATCCTCGGTTCTCTAAAGCTCGATTTGAACAATACGGGTAATTGACATAAATTACTTCATTATTATTAGCTAAATCAACAAGCTAGAACTAAACATTTCTACTTGCAAATTTATGCTATAATTAAAGAGCAAAGTCAGGAAGAAGACATTACCCGAACATGTGAATGTTTGTGCCATACGTGATTCCACGGTTCAGGCACCAACATCGACGGCTCCCAACCCGGCCTAGGAGTCCATGCTCGCCGGGAGGACATTTCATGTGCCCAATTTGTTGCATGGGGTTGAACAGGTGGATCTCTAACTTTTCTAACCATTGCTTCCTAACTAGTGAGTGAATGTTTTTTTTTTGAGCAAGAAAGGAAGTAGAGAAATGAGGTGTGTGTTTGAGAGTGTGAAGAGGTCCCTTTTTATAAGGAAAGTGGATGCATGCACACCACACAAGTGGCCAACCGGCGGGTCCCAGCAACAAGATCATGGAGGACATGCATTGGCCGAAAATCTATCCTAAAGTCTATCCTAAAATCTATCCACATGCATTGGCAAAAAAAAGGAAAGAAAGAGAGAGCGGGCTTTGAAGGAACTCAGACGGGTTCCTGAGCCATGGAGGGCATGCATGGGCCTTGCATTTGCAGCGGAGCCTAACGTACCGACCAGAATTGGGCCCAGAACGCAGACGGGTTCCTGGGCCATTTCAAGCCCACATTCAAGCCCAGTAGTAACTCGAACGCAAAATGAGTTTTGCGGGATCTCAGACGGGTTCCATGCCCAAAATGCCGGCCCAACGCACGCAACCAAAATGGAAAAGGAGAGAAACAAGGGACCTCAGACGGGTTCCCGGTGCAAAATACCGGCCCAAGAAATGGGCCTTGCATTCGCAGGCCCAATGCAGGAAGGAGAGACCTCAGACGGGTTTGCTGCGCCAAACAATACCGACCCAGGCTCACCGCAGTTAAAGTGGGCTTTGCAATTGCAAGCCCAATTCAAGACTTCAGGCGGGTTCTTAGAGCCAGAATGGGCCCAAGTTCGTCGTTCTAATTCAAGCCCAAAACAATGGCAGACTTAAGCCCATTTCCGAGAGCTAAAGCGCAATTGACAGGTAAATTCTCTGACTAGCAATGATTTTCAGATAAACTGATGATCTCCTCCTCTGTTTTGCAGGACAATACACGAGATACGTCGGTCGTCAGGCGGTTACAAGAAGACGAACCCATCTTCAGCGGCCGTCATCGGGCCCTCACAATGCGATGACACCCCTCGGTCAGCTTTACGGAAGAAACTAAGCAGACCAACCAACATCGGCGCAGGACCAAGCTTCCAAGCGTCACCTCGGTCCGCCTCACGGCGAAATGAAGCGGATCAACCCCGACCGGCTTTACGGAAGAAACTAAGCAGGTCAACCCATCTTCAGCGGCCGTCATCGGGCCCTCACAATGCGATGACACCCCTCGGTCAGCTTTACGGAAGAAACTAAGCAGACCAACCAACATCGACGCAGGACCAAGCTTCCAAGCGTCACCTCGGTCCGCCTCACGGCGAAATGAAGCGGATCAACCCCGACCGGCTTTACGGAAGAAACTAAGCAGGTCAACCCATCTTCAGCGGCCGTCATCGGGCCCTCACAATGCGATGACACCCCTCGGTCAGCTTTACGGAAGAAACTAAGCAGACCAACCAACATCGACGCAGGACCAAGCTTCCAAGCGTCACCTCGGTCCGCCTCACGGCGAAATGAAGCAGATCAACCCCGACCGGCTTTACGGAAGAAACTAAGCAGGTCAACCCATCTTCAGCGGCCGTCATCGGGCCCTCACAATGCGATGACATCCCTCGGTCAGCTTTACGGAAGAAACTAAGCAGACCAACCAACATCGACGCAGGACCAAGCTTCCAAGCGTCACCTCGATCACCGCGGCGAAATGAAGCGGATCAACCCCGACCGGCTTTACGGAAGAAACTAAGCGGTGTCAACCTATCTTCGGCCGTCATCGGGCCCTCACAATGCGATGACACCTCGGTCCTTTACTAAGAAACTAAGCGAACCACTAACCAACATCGGCGCAGACCAAGCTTCCAAGCGTCACTCGGTCACTCACGGCGAAATGAAGCGGATCAACCCGACCGGCTTTACGGAAGAAACTAAGCAGTCAACCCATCTTCAGCCGCCATCGGGCCCTCACAATGCGATGACACCTCGGTCGACTTTACGGAAGAAACTAAGCAGACCAACCAACATCGGCGCAGGACCAAGCTTCCAAGCGTCACCTCGGTCCGCCTCACGGCGAAATGAAGCGGATCAACCCCGACCGGCTTTACGGAAGAAACTAAGCAGGTCAACCCATCTTCAGCGGCCGTCATCGGGCCGTCATCTTCAGCATCCAGACACAGGTCTTGCACTCCACGGCGAAATGAAGTGCACGACCTTGATCTACCTCACGGGGAAATGAGGCAGATCAATTCGGTCAGCTTTACGGAAGAAACTAAACAAGCCAACTAACATCGGCGCGAGACCAAGCTTCCAAGCGTCAACCAGCTTCAGAACAGGCTTCTGATTCATATCCAAGATCATCAAGACTACTTTGATCATCGTTTTACTCAAACTCGATCAAAGTGGGGGCTATCTGTAGACACCGGATTTTGTACCATTATTAGTTTTAGTTATTTGTAAAAATAAGCTAGCCGAATAGTTTAGTAGCATGCAAACCCATCCCTTTGCTAGCCCGACAACGAGCATAATGGCCCAAATGTTACGGGCCTGAGCATAATAGCCCGAAAACGAGCAGGAACCCGTCTGGGTTCCTTGGGCTGGCATGGCTCACCAATGAGAACCCGTCTGGGTTGTTGGGCCAAGCGCAGCTCGGTCCAAAGCTGAACTCGACTGAGTTTGACGCGGCGGCTAAAACCTAAACCCTAGAATGCACCCCTTGCTTCCCACACTCCACTATAAATTAAACCCTTTTTTTCCCTTCCATAGACAATGGTATGCTAGAGTATTGACACTAGCATATTCTCTCCATCTCTTCTCTCCCTTTGCATGTTGCTTCTCTAAAGGTTAGCATAGTTGATGTAAAACATGTAGTAGTTTATAGAATTCTCTCTTTTCATATTTTCATTGTTCTTGCATGATTTTAATGATAAAATTGTGAAATTCATATCTAATTCCTCCTTTTTGTTTTGTTTTACTTTAATTTAATTCTAGTAGAGTTTATTCGTTGAATAGGCGGATTTGATGGTTTTAATTGTCAAATTCGTAACCTTACCCCCGAATCCATCTCTGGATTCGCAGGCCGGAGTCCGTGTTTAATGGTTTGTTGTTTTTCTCCTAAAATTCAACTGGCGACTCTATTTTCGTGCCTTGGTGTTTACCCTTTTTTATGATTTTTGTGACCTAATTTGTGATTAACGCCAAAGGTAATCCGGCTTGGTTCAATCCATGAACCAGTGGTTCCCGCCTCTTTTCACTCTCTTTTGTTTCGTCTTTTTATTGGGAATTGCAGTGGCGCAAAGAAACCCGTCTTGGTTCACCATGAACTCAGACGGGTTCCTTTGTTGTTTTCCCTTTCCTTTGTTTTGTCTATTTCTTCCTTCTTTTTTTAAAAGGTGAATCTAGGGCCCGGGCGCATAAATCGTTTTTTTTTTTAAACCTGTCAACAAATTTATTCTTAAAAGTTCAACCTTATTTAAGGCTAAGCAATCCTAGTCGGCTCCCAATCACTCCTTAAGTAGCGCCGCGAAAAAGGTCATCAATCAATTTTTCGGGGTCTACACATGGAGACACGAATTTACAAAATGGGCAAATCTCGTCTTAAAGAAAGTGATTTCATTCACGCCTCAAAGCATCAATCCATCTCAGAATTTCTAACAGTTATCACGAACGAGCCATATGCCGGGAAACTTGCATATGTGATTTTGGCCACACTTTCTGAGGCATCTAATAATCTTGCTTTCGCTTGCTACATGCATCAATTTGACAAATAGTTTAACAAAAAACTTGGTTAAGAGAGTCATCCAAGACCTCTTGAGATGCGTTTGAGTCCACCTTATGCTTATTGTATCATCAAATAGAGCTTACATACTTGCCTTTGTTTTTTGTTCGGTGTATTGTATTTGGCCCATCCTCTGTACACCTTTGAAAGGCTGACTGTTTAGACCCGATTTCGTGTCTAAATACCGCCTAAATCCTTAGGCTTTTGACTTGTTTCGTAGTTTGTTTTAATAACTTTTAATGCGTTTTAGTTACTTTTGTAGTTTCCGAAGGGTTTCACTCAAAACGAATCTAAATGGGCCAATTTTGTACCAATATTGGGAATCCCGAAACTCCCCAAGATTCCCCGAGCCGGTCATGTTGAAAGGCATCGGAAGCGGAGGCAACGGCTGAAGAGTACTCTGAAGGAAATTGTGGCCGAGAGAGACCGTGGCCACGGTCATATTGGCCGTAGCCACGGTATGATGGAGCCAAGACCAAAGTGAAGAGTCCTTGCACCCGAACTAGACCGTGGTCACGGTAACTTTGACCGTGGTCAAGGTAGGATCTTCACCATGCCTAAAGAAGAAGCTGACCGAACTAGACCGTGGCCACGGTCTCCCAAGACCGTAGCTACGGCGGTGCGAAGGAGCGAAAAGTTGTCAGCCCTAATCGCCTATACTGTGACCACGGTGCTTGGGGACTGTACCCACGGCGCGCGGTTAAGAGAAGAAATCGCCGCTTACGCAGGCCGTGGCCACGGTCACCGATGCGCGTCACGGTCCCTGCGGGGCTTTGTCTGTTGTGTAAAATGATGAGTTTTGAGTAACAACCTTGATTACTATTTAATGTATTTTAGGTCATTTTACTAGGAGGGGGGGGGGGGAGACATCAGTTTTTATCTATCTTTTATGATACTTTAGCACTCTTTATCACATTTTTAAGTCTTAGATTAGGAGGATTAAGGAAGATCTTTGCTTAGATTATTGGTTCTTGTATTGGATTCTCTTGATTATTATTGGAAGTTTGAAGATTATTCTCAACTTTGGAGCATTGGAGCTTTATTATTCTGAAGTTTTCTCCCTTGTCATCACAATCCATGAGCATTTCTTAATCTCTCTCTCTCTAATTTATTGCTTATTTATTAATCTATGTTTATGATATTGTTGGTGTTGTTGAATGTTTATTGTCATTGATAGGCCGCAAGTGCACGGGTGCTCGTGTAGCAAGTATCAAGGTCGATCCCACAGGGACTTTTCTAACTACGCACCAAACTAGCCTCCTGGGTGATTGCTAAATCGGTCGGGTTTTAGATTGATAATAACTAATTCTAGTTCTAGTCACTAAAAAAGGTCAAATAAATCAAATATTCACACAATTCACAAGATGAAATCAATATGAGAAAGACGTTCAGGGGATAAAACCTAAGTCACTTTATGAATCAAACAAGTGGATTGAACATGTATATCACTAATTTGATACATTTTAGGGTCGATAATCGCATAAATTCTTCCGTAGCGAGCTTTTGGCAATGAAACGGATTGCTTAGTAAAATTGATCTCTTGGACTCTTTATTGTGTCAATTTTATCTAAGTTAAAGATCAAATTATCCAATGACCCCTAATCACAAAGTCTTCTATCTCTAGTTCACTTCATAAACCAGTTTAATCCTAAGGGCTCCGATTATCGAATTTCTCCGTTCGGTACTTCATTCAACAATCTAAATCCATCCTAATGGTGATCAAGCAAAAGCAATGACATACAAAATCAAAGGATAAATAAAATGCATTCAAACAAGATAAACAAACTTGTTCAATCCAACAATACTCAATCCATAAGAGAAACTTGAAAGGGATTATCCCCCAAACTAAAAGAAACTACTCACTACTCATGTTCAAAACACAAAACATATCAAAATCTATTCTAGAAAGCATGAAATCTAAAAGAAAGAGAAGTAAACCGAGATGGAAATCGTTCCTCGCTTGAATGGTAGTCGGTGGGGACTTTTGCTCCTCCACTTCAATGGATTTCTTGAGAAGCGATCTTCAAACTCCAATAAACTCTCAATCTTCAACTATGGATGAATGTGGATGGATTTGTGGAGGAAGGGATGGATGATGGTAGAGATGGAGGTGGATGGTGAATGGGAGTGAATGAATGAAGGTGGATGGTGATGGATGAATCAGCCGAATCTATAATTATATAGCCATTAAGAGAAGTTGAAACGGCCAAATCGTCATAAACAAGGTCAACATGGACCGTGTTGGTGTTAACACGGGTCGTGTTGATGGTTTCTGGGGAAATTGAGCTCTCTGGAGGCCAACACGAACCGTGTTGATGTCAACACGGGTCGTGTTGGTTCTGGAGTTTTCTGGGTCGTCTTGTTTCGGCCATATCTCCTTGTACGATTGACTTGGTTCTTGTCTTTTCGGAAAGCTCTAAGAGTCTACTTTTCAATGGCATAAGTCTCAAAGCCATAGCATTCTTGTGGAAATGATGGTGACGAAAAGAGTAGACATATATCAGTTTTCGCACACTTTCTGCTATTTTACTCATAACTCCATCATCTCAACTCGGAATTGACCTTATAATATATCGTCAGAAAGCTCTTTTAGTGATGAATCAAGTAATGAATGTGAGCTTTGGAGTTCATATCACTAATCTGGACAAATTGAACCAAACACACAAAACTCAGTTAAGATAGCGAAATAAAGACATAAAAGATCAATTAAGCACATTAATCCCAATATCACTATCAAAAGCCTCCCAATATATAGTCACTATATGCCCTCATCAAATTCCCCCATGCTTAGTTCTTGCTTGTCCCCAAGCAAGTCCAGACTCACAAAAGAAAAAAAAAAGAAAAGAAATAAAAACACGGGGACAAAAGACTCAAAAACAAAACAAAACAAAAGACTTAAAATGAAAACAAAGATTTTTATTTATAATCTCCTTAGAAAAGCATCAACATGATCTTTCAATCAACTAAATCTAATCTAGAACACCCCAAAAGTGAATCAAAGTCCATATAATAGAGAAGGAAAAGCTTTGGAAAGATTTACAAGCACTACACTTCTCAAGTTCAAATCAATCACCCCCGACCCTAATCACAAATGAAGCAAGCAGACACATGTATAAGTATGAAACTAGGTGAATCAGAGAGCAAACTCACTTTTTGGGAATGTGGAAACACTCCTCTCATGTGTTTAAATGTGAATAAATCATTGAAGGTCCGCTCAATACTCAAGCCAAAGCAACATCCTACCATAAGCTTGCAAAACATCTCAATTCTCTACCGCTAATATGCAATGCACAATGACAATCAAGAAGACTTTCAAAAGGGTTGTAATGGGGCTAAGGTTAAGGGTAAGAAGTTGAAATATATTTGCGGAAGTGGAGCTAAAAACCCAAGCTTGGAGCAGAAACCTCACCAAATTTGTACAAACAAAACTTTCACACGTTATATTCACTACAACGCATCCCATAATCAAGTGGAAATCGCCTTAAATCAAAGAAAATAAACTAACAAACTACTAAACACTTTATTTCTACCTTTTTTTTCATTCTTTTTTTTCCTCTTTTTTCTCTTTTTTCTCTTTTTGCTTTTTTTTTTGTTTTTTCTCTTTTTTTTTTTCAAAATGAACTACAACTCAAAACAAATAAATATACAATTATAAGGTAAATTTCCACCTCAACCCATATCAAGCTACAATTGGGAGTAATCTCATGATATTCAACTTCAGAACATCCCCAACAAAACCAAACGACAAAAGCACCATAATAAACCCAACTCTTCACACTCTAACACTCCAAACATAGGCTTAAGGGTAGGAAATTCAATATTCAGCCATTGCTTTTAATATAGGTAATCAAAAGAAAGAGTGATACAAGGCTAAAAGAGGGTTAAAGGCGGATTTTAACATGTAAAAGGTGGCTATTCTATGTAGCTAAAATATATATAACAATGCCTCTATCATATTATCAAAGCACAAGCAAAAATGCAATTTCAAAGAGATACATTGCAAGTTCTAGAGAATGAAACTAAGGATGAGTCACACATGGAAAATATGAGACTAATAAAAATGATTAGTCATTTTATGGCTTTGTGGTCTCGCGGGTAAAAGCTCTCAAATAAACCTAGTTCAAATAGATGTATATGCCAAACTCATTCCAATAGATCATAAGGGGTAATCAAATATCACTTTCAAAATGCAGTGCTTAACTCACTAAGCTTTTACAAACTCTTTTCAAAACTTTAATTCACAAATGGGCTACTCAAGATTAAATCTAGTTAAAAGAAAACCTAGACTTATGCCTCAATTTTTTTAATTTTTCTAATTTTCTGATTTTTTGGAATTTTTTTTTCTCAAAATAAAAACTAAAACTAAACTAAATGCAAATCTAGAAAATAAAACAAACTAAAAACTAAGAAAAAAAAGAAAATAAAAATCAAGGATGAATCTAACTAATGCAACTAGGTGGATGCAATTATTTATAAATAAACAAAACCAAAAAAACTAAGAAAAACAAACAAAAACAAACTCAAGACACTACTACACATTTATACAATTCCCCCCATGCTTGGACAAAGCATTGCCCTCAATGCAAGCACATTCAAATAAATTGAAAAAGGGGAAATAAGGAAAGATATCACCAGGTTAGGTGCTGGATGCACCTAAACTATCGTCTCTTCAAGAGTGGGGCGAATGGAGCATCAGCCGCTCCATCAAGAACTCAAGACTGGGGCCATTACTTCAGATGCCGTCAATGCCCTTAGAAGCTTGTCAAACTCTTCAGCATGCGGTTTACAAGCTTGCAAATAAGAAAGCAACAAAAAAGTTATAGCAGAAAATGTAAGTATCGCTTTCTTAAATAGATCAAAGGCCTTAGAAAAATCAAAAGAATCAAAATAAGTTGTCCACATGAGTTTTCTAGGCAAGTCCTCTAGGTAAATACAATATGGATCAAGAGAGGAATGGTACCCTCTTGATGTACCTATGGACAAATAAAGAATATTGTTGTTCCCCTCAAGCATATCACAAGAATTAACCTTGGCCACATAGCCCACATCAACATGAACACATATGGTCTTTTCAACAAAAGTGGGTTCATCTAGGCACTTAGGGGAATAGGAAGGTGGTGAACAAGGAGTAGAAGCATGGAATAAGACATGGGAAGTAGGGTGTACAACATCATCAAATTCTTTGCTTGAAGGATCTAATTCACCCACAACCCCCTCACAAGCCTCCTCATCAATAGAATCAACTGACCCATGAGAAAAATCATCATCATACCTAGCATCAAACCCATAGGACTCACTCACCTTAAACCCCATCGACTGAGAAAAAGGTAAGGATGCATCATGAAATGTAGAGGCACCATCAATAGTGTCTCTGGGTAAGCTAGGGTAAGATGGAGCAACAATTTGCAAAGATGCCTCAAACGGGTCAAGTATTTCCTCTAGACTAGCATCTAACTTATCTTGTTGCTCAAGCATTGCCCTCATCAAAACCTCAAGTCTGGCTAAACTAGGGCATGTAGAATCATCATGGTCAAGAGAACAACATAATCGACAAGGAGACAAACAATGGGGTTGAGTATATAATCTAGCATGAGATGCACAAGGATTAGAGTAAGAGTAACTAGATGCACAAAAAGAATTCTCAAAATAAAGTGTATCACGTGCAAGCCACTCAAGCAAACTCCAAGCTTCATCAACAGTTCTAGCATAAAATCCAAAATACTCAAATAGAGTACGAGTCTCACTATTCACCCCCTCAACAACAATATCAAGAATATCTGATTTCCCAGGCTCAACACCACATGGAACAGGACAAGCAAGTAATCGCTCAAAATAGCGCCAAAATAACTCCTGCTCAAATTGGGGGAAATAGATAATTGCCATTTTTTTGAATTTTTTTTTTGAGAAAAACTATGAAAACGAGAAAAACAAAAAGAAAAATGATCTAGTCAATCTAAGGATATTCGTTCGGTGGTGGCTAGGGACAAAGTCCCCGGCAACGGCGCCAAAAACTTGATAGGCCGCAAGTGCACAGGTGCTCGTGTAGCAAGTATCAAGGTCGATCCCACAGGGACTTTTCTAACTACGCACCAAACTAGCCTCCTAGGTGATTGCTAAATCGGTCGGATTTTAGATTGAGAATAACTAATTCTAGTTCTAGTCACTAAAAAAGGTCAAATAAATCAAATATTCACACAATTCACAAGATGAAATCAATATGAGAAAGACGTTCAGGGGATAAAACCTAAGTCACTTTATGAATCAAACAAGTGGATTGAACATGTATATCACTAATTTGATACATTTTAGGGTCGATAATCGCATAAATTCTTCCGTAGCGAGCTTTTGGCAATGAAACGGATTGCTTAGTAAAATTGATCTCTTGGACTCTTTATTGTGTCAATTTTATCTAAGTTAAAGATCAAATTATCCAATGACCCCTAATCACAAAGTCTTCTATCTCTAGTTCACTTCATAAACCAGTTTAATCCTAAGGGCTCCGATTATCGAATTTCTCCGTTCGGTACTTCATTCAACAATCTAAATCCATGCTAATGGTGATCAAGCAAAAGCAATGACATACAAAATCAAAGGATAAATAAAATGCATTCAAACAAGATAAACAAACTTGTTCAATCCAACAATACTCAATCCATAAGAGAAACTTGAAAGGGATTATCCCCCAAACTGAAAGAAACTACTCACTACTCATGTTCAAAACACAAAACATATCAAAATCTATTCTAGAAAGCATGAAATCTAAAAGAAAGAGAAGTAAACCGAGATGGAAATCGTTCCTCGCTTGAATGGTAGTCGGTGGGGACTTTTGCTCCTCCACTTCAATGGATTTCTTGAGAATCGATCTTCAAACTCCAATAAACTCTCAATCTTCAACTATGGATGAATGTGGATGGATTTGTGGAGGAAGGGATGGATGATGGTAGAGATGGAGGTGGATGGTGAATGGGAGTGAATGAATGAAGGTGGATGGTGATGGATGAATCAGCCGAATCTACAATTATATAGCCACTAAGAGAAGTTGAAACGGCCAAATCGTCATAAACAAGGTCAACACGGACCGTGTTGGTGTTAACACGGGTCGTGTTGATGGTTTCTGGGGAAATTGAGCTCCCTGGAGGCCAACACGGACCGTGTTGATGTCAACACGGGTCGTGTTGGTTTTGGAGTTTTCTGGGTCGTCTTGTTTCGGCCATATCTCCTTCGTCCGGTGTACGATTGACTTGGTTCTTGTATTTTCGGAAAGCTCTAAGAGTCTACTTTTCAATGGCATAAGTCTCAAAGCCATAGCATTCTTGTGGAAATGATGGTGACGAAAAGAGTAGACATATATCAATTTTCGCACACTTTCTGCTATTTTACTCATAACTCCATCATCTCAACTCGGAATTGACCTTATAATATATCGTCGGAAAGCTCTTTTAGTGATGAATCAAGTAATGAATGTGAGCTTTGGAGTTCATATCACTAATCTGGACAAATTGAACAAAACACACAAAACTCAGTTAAGATAGCGAAATAAAGACATAAAAGATAAATTAAGCACATTAATCCTCAAATATCACTATCAAAAGCCTCCCAATATATAGTCACTATATGCCCTCATCAGTCATCTTGTTTACTCGATTAAGCATGAATGAAGTTGTTGATGCTATTATCATGATAGTTAAGATGTTTAGTGGCTAGAATCTTAATGGGTTAGGGAGATATTAAGGGTGTGAATGGGTGATTAGGTTTGGGTTAGCAATATTAGTGAGTAACTAGTTAGGAAATCAATTTCCCAATCCTATCCTTCCCTCGAATGGGATGTATTTGGGTGCGAAAGCATCCCGAATACATCCAACGCTTGTTGGACGGTAGGAATTAGGATAGTTAGTATTCTAGTTCGCGAAATAGAAACTAACTAGGAAATTCCGTTCCATTAACTTTCCCGGGTCTGTCAATGGATTTTGGGGAAGTTAATCCGGACTATCCTTGAAAGAGGAAGCCCGGTGGGTATTTTCTAACGGAATTACCATTTGATTTCCCTTTCTCGTTACTCTCTTGTTGCGAAACCCATTTCCTCATTCCCGGTTGCATTCCGAAAGTCTCCCGACACCCATTGTTTTACCTTTTTGACTGAACATAGCGTGTTTGTGTTGTTTTCACCCTAAAGTCTTTCATCCTTTCATGATCATAAACCATACCTAGAGTCAACTAGTTGCAGCTAAGGCCCCTAGCTCCCTGTGGAAGAACGATAAAACCGTGGTCTTACAAACCACTCGACTAACAAAATGGCGCTGTTGCCGGGGAGCAAGCGCACCTAGCTTAGCTCTTTGTCTTTAGGTTGTTTAAGATCATTTCACTTCTAGAGATTTTGTTATCCTTAGTTACTGGAAATTTGATTCTTCTGTTTGTTCCTTTTGTACGAGGCCAAACTCCTGCAACTCCACCGAACCCGAATCCGGAGAGTATTATTCGACAAGCTAACGTCGGTTCGAGACGAGCTAGACAACAAAGGGAGCGAGAGACGCTCGAAATTCCAATGGCTGAAGGAGAGCAAATTCCACCCCGTACCTTAGCATCATATTCCTTACCATCATCGGGTACGGGAGGCGATCCCATCACATTACCAGAATTACCACCGAATGCATCTTTCGAGTTCAAGCCATATTTATTGGAAATTTTTGAGAACACCCCGTACCATGGAGGAGAGCATGAAAATCCTATTGACCACATCAACAGATTCGAGCAACGACGGCCGTCTGCAAATGAATGGAGTTTCCGCCGAATACATGAAGCTGAAGTTTTTCCCTCTTACCTTGAAGGGGAAAGCATTATTATGGCTCAACACGTGTCCGCCCGGAACTTATTCAACATGGGATGCCCTTAGCCGCGACTTTCTTCAAAGGTTTTTCCCCAATGATGAGACGTGTCGGTTAAGGCAAGCCATCATGAGCTTCAAGCAAGAGCCTGATGAGTCATTATTCGAAGCATGGGGGAGATTTAAAGGTCTCCAACAGAGGTGTCCACATCATAATCTTGAGGATTGGTTATTGTTGCATCACTTCTATTCCGGATTGAGTAGCTCTTTGCGAGAATCCATCGATCATGCCTCGGGGGGCATGTTCCTCAAGAAGACGACGGAGGAAGCAAACATATTTCTTCACGAGCTATCTCAAAACTCTCCTCATTGGGGAGGCGGCCGTGGTCCAAGAGATGGTCCTCCTCTAAAAAGCAACCCTACCATTAAATTTCTCATGAATGTCGTTCTTGAGATGCAACAAAAGACAGCTTTGGAGGAAACCACAAGGCAAGTAAAGGCGGCCCAAGAAGTACCTATGCTTATTCCGGATGCCCGAGTCTTGGTATGTGATTTTTGTGGAGGGTCACATTCTTCGAAGCGATGTGAAGAGTATCAAACCGAGCAAGTCCAAGCCATCTATCCCAACAATAACCTCTCCTATACCAATCAAACCTCCATTCGTCCCCGTGGGAATTACGCCTACAACCAACAAGCTCCCCTAAACCAAAACCCACCCCCCGGTTTCCCAAATCAAAATTGCCGCCAATACCACCAAAACCACCATCAAAATCCTCACCAAGGTCAATCTTCCCAAGCGCCCAAACCATCACAACAAGAAACCCTTGACCAAACCCTCCAAAAGTTGGCCTTAACTCAAGAGAAGATAGCCTTATCTCAAGAAAAGATGGCCTTAGACCGAGAAAAAGACCAAACTCGCATTAAGAACCTCGAGTTACTATTGGCCCAATTGGCACAACAATCTCAACCTATCCAATCTTTGCCTAGCCAATCCCAACCTAACCCAAAGGGGCAACTTAATGCGATTACTTTGAGGAGTGGCAAGGAGATTGCTGGACCTAGAATGGTGGGAGAGGAGGTTTTGGGTGACAAAGAAGGTGACGTGGTGGATATCTCGGACGAGGAAGATTTGTTGGAGAAGCGGGAAAGTGAGTTAGTATTAGGTGAGGAAGTTGAGAGAACACATGAAGATGAATTGGGAGAGTCTAGTAAAGAACAAGAGGAGATGGAGAAGTTCAGGAAAGGGAAAGGAAAAATGGTGGAAGAAGAACCAATCCAGACTATTGAGAAGCCAAAGCTACCACCGGTCCCTTTTCCCGATCAGTTAGCAAAGCCAAAATCCGATGCAAAGTTTTCAAAATTCATTGAGATGCTCAAGAAGCTTCAAGTGAACATTCCATTTCTTGATGCCATCTCTGAAGTTCCGTCCAAGAAGCATTTGAAGGAGCTTCTTACGAGCAAGAGAAGAATTCAAGAGAAATCTATGATCCATTTGACGGCGGATTGTAGTGCAATCATCGATAACAAATCACCGAAGAAATTAGCCGACCCCGAAAGTTTTTCTATTCCATGCACCATTGGTGATATGCGAATTGGTCGTGCCCTTTGTGATCTAGGAGAAAGTGTAAGTGTCATGCCTTATTCGATTTGCAAGAAGTTAAATCTCGACGATCTTGCTCCTACAACAATTAATCTTCAATTGGCCGACCGTTCCGTGCGAAGACCGTTGGGAATATTAGAAGACATCCCAGTCCAAGTGGGGTGGTTTTTGATTCCTTGTGATTTTGTGATCTTGGAGATAGAGGAAGATAACAACATCCCTATTATTTTGGGAAGGCCATTCCTTGCTACGGCGGGAGCCATTATCGATGTGAAGAATGGAAGCATGTCGTTGAATGTCGGGAATGAAAGCATAATTTTTCAACTTGAGGGGTCATTGAAGGGTCCTTCGTATGGGGATTCATGCTATGCCATTGATATGATGGAGTTCCTTGTTGATGAGTATATTGAGGACTCCCATCTTCTTGAATCTATTTGTGATGATCCCTTGGGAGCTTGCTTATTGGAGTCTTTTGAGACCGACGGCACCGATGTTACTTTCTTCACCAACCTTATTGACTCTTCACCCATGCATAAGGAGATTATTATTGATGAGCCTTATATGGAGTGTATGGAGATTCAAGATGCGATCTTCAAAGGTATGTATTCTTCTCAAATTCAATCTTCTACTCCTTTAGAGCTTAAAGCCTTACCCCCTTCCCTCCAATATGCTTTCTTGGATTATGAGAAATCTTATCCTGTCATTGTGAATGCGAATTTGAATGATTTTGAATTGTCCAAGTTGCTTGATTTGCTTAGAAAACATAGGGGTGCATTGGGTTATAGGATAGAAGACTTGAAAGGTTTATCCCCTTCCATATGCATGCATTCGATTGATTTGCTAGAAGATGCCAAGCCTACCAGGCAACCCCAACGTCGCTTAAATCCCAACATGCAAGAAGTGGTTAAAAAGGAGGTAGTAAAGTTGCTAACTGTTGGGATCATCTTCCCCATCGCAAATAGCGAATGGGTAAGCCCGGTTCAGTATGTGCCCAAGAAGGGTGGATTGACCGTAATTGAAAATGACAAGAAAGAACTAGTTAGTACCCGGACCGTCACCGGTTGGCGGATGTGTATCGATTACCGCCAATTAAACAAAGTAACAAAGAAGGACCATTTCCCCCTTCCCTTTATTGACCAGATGTTAGAACGGTTGGCGGGTCATTCGCATTTTTGCTTTTTGGATGGGTACTCGGGTTTCTTTCAAATTCCAATCCACCCCTCACATCAAGAAAAAACCACCTTCACTTGCCCATATGGGACATTTGCTTATCGTCGCATGCCATTTGGTTTATGTAATGCCCCTGGGACTTTTCAACGTTGTATGATGGCTATTTTTAGTGATTTTATTGAAAAATGCATGGAAGTCTTTATGGATGATTTTTCTGTGTACGGTAATTCTTTCGATGACTGTTTGCTAAATTTGGAGAAAGTGTTAACTCGTTGTGAGGAAGTGGATCTAGTTCTGAATTGGGAGAAATGCCACTTCATGGTGGAATAAGGTATCGTTCTGGGTCACTTAATTTCTTCTAAGGGCATCGAAGTAGATAAGGCCAAAGTTGAGGTTATAGAGCGCCTACCACCCCCAGTTTCCATTAAGGGGGTGCGTAGTTTCCTTGGCCATGCCGGCTTTTATCGCCGGTTCGTCAAAGATTTTTCAAAAATTGCTCGACCTCTAACTGACCTCTTGTGCAAAGATGCCCCTTTCATTTTCACTGATGAGTGCCTTGAGTCGTTTTATAGGTTAAAGCAGGCTTTGATTTCCGCTCCGATAGTTCAACCTCCGGATTGGACGCTACCCTTTGAGATTATGGCCGACGCGAGCGATTTCGCCGTAGGAGCGTGTTTGACCCAAACAGTAGACAAGAAGCCAAGGGTCATCTATTACGCAAGCCATGCGCTTGATAGCGCCCAAAGGAACTACACTACCACGGAAAAGGAGCTTTTGGCGATCGTTTTTGCGCTCAACAAATTCCGGCAATACCTCATGTTCTCTAAGGTGGTAGTCTACACGGATCATGTCGTTATCAAATACTTGATGGGAAAGAAGGAGACAAAACCGAGACTTATACGGTGGGTCTTGCTTATGCAAGAATTTGATTTGGAAATCCGCGATAAGGTGGGCACAAAGAATGTCGTAGCCGATCACCTTTCGAGGATTCTTGTCAACTCGGAAGACACCCAACCGATTGTAGACGCTTTCCCGGACGAGCGACTCTTGGCTATCAACTCGCATCCTTGGTATGCGGATATTGTGAATTATTTGGCGAGCGAAGTGATCCCTCAACACTTGAACCATCATCAAAGGAAGAAATTCCTCCACGACCTGAAGCATTACTTTTGGGATGATCCTTTCTTCTTCCGTCTTGGAAATGACAGGATGTACCGGCGGTGTATTCCCGAGAGTGAAGTGCAATCTATTTTGACCCATTTTCATGAATTTCCGTTGGGAGGTCACGGTGGCCCCCAAAAGACGGCGGCAATGGTTTTGCAAACCGGCTATTAGTGGCCGACTCTTTTTCGTGACGCCCATCTGCATGTCAAGCAATGTGACAGGTGTCAAAGGTCCGGTAACATCTCCCGGAAGAATGAAGCGCCGTTGAATTATATTCTTGAGGTGGAAGCTTGCGATGTATGGGGATTGGACTTCATGGGTCCTTTCCCGTCGTCAAGGGGTTTCCAATACATCCTAGTGGCGGTAGACTATGTCACAAAGTGGGTTGAGGCCATCCCATGTGTAAGATGTGATGGGAAATCCGTTTCGAAATTCTTAAAAAAGACCCTATTCCCAAGATTTGGCATTCCACAGGTCATCATTAGTGACAACGGTTCCCATTTCATCGAAAAGAGATTCGAGTCTCTCTTGGAGAAGTATGGCATCAAGCATAAGAAGGGACTTCCTTACCATCCACAAACACAAGGTCAAGTGGAAATCTCCAACCGTGCCATCAAGGAGATCTTAGAGAAGACGGTTAACTCTTCAAGGAAAGATTGGGCAGAAAAATTGGATGAAGTTTTGTGGGCATACCGCACCGCTTTCAAGACACCGATCGGCACTACTCCTTACCGTCTTGTCTACGGGAAGGTATGTCACTTCCCCGTAGAACTTGAGCACAAAACCATGTGGGCAATCAAGAAGTTGAACTTCGATCACAAGGCGGCTGGAGGTAGTCGGTTATTTCAATTAGAAGAACTTGAGGAGTTGAGGCGTCATGCATATGAGAATAACAAAATCTACAAGGAGAGAACGAAAGCATGGCATGACAAGAGGTTGAACCGATATGAGTTTGTGGTAGGCGATAGGGTTCTCATTTTCAATTCAAGGCTGAAGTTGTTTTCTGGGAAATTGAGATCACGGTGGTCCGGACCATTCGAAATAGTGAGAATTCTTTCCGCCGGAGTAGTTGAGTTGAAAGATGCTCAAGGGAAGTGTTTCAAAGCAAACTCATCGAAACTCAAACCATACATCATGGGCGAGGAATATGTCGGGACAGTTGTGACATACCTCGCGGATTTTGGAAATTGAAAAGTATTGGAAAAGGTCGAGCTAGGACCTACAAAACAAGCACCCGGGAGAGGTATGAACTACTTCCCCTCTTTTAGTGTTTTCTTTTAATTTTTAGTTCTTTCATTTTTATTTCCTTTATTTTAGCGTCTTTCTTCTTCCTTTGTTTTATCTAATTAGAAAAGTTTAAAAAAAAAAATCGAGAGTGGTTCTTTGAGAGTCGGGGTTTGAAAGTGTTTTTGAGCGATTGGAGAGTGTTCTTGAATGATAATTGAGCGAGAAAGAAAAGGGAGTGGATGACAAGAGGGTAGATTTTAGGATTTAACAATTTTTCTCCAAGTTTTGAGCCTTGTAGATGCTGGAGATGAACCGAAAGGGACCGTGCCCACGGTGGGAGTCACCGCAGCCACGACCAGTATACTCAAAGTTGCTCCCAGTTTAGCCAAGCCGAAGATCACCGTGACCACGGTGGAAGTCACCGCAGCCACGGTCTCATCGCAGCATGATTCTTGGAAATTTTGGTCCCGAACATTACCGTGACCACGGTAAGGTTTACCGCAGCCACGGTTTCCGCCCTGCTTTTTCCCTTCTTTTTCCCTCACCCGAATCACACCGTGCCCACGGTCAAATGGACCGTGGCCACGGTATGTCGAAAACCTGCGATATGTCGGGGGTTCAATATTATTTCCCCCTCATTTCTCTTTCACTTTCTTCCTCACTCTCACCTTCGAAAACCCTCACCAAACCCTAAACCTCTAACTCTCTTCCAAAATTCGACAAACCCACCACCGATTCCTCCTTTTCTCCCAACTTTCTCCTACAACCGTGCCCTAGCTGCTGTTGCTCAACTTTTTTCGGGCCATCTTCAAGCAAATTTCAAGCCTTGTTCCTTGTGGGGACTCGAATCTCTCAAGGGAAGCTCTCAAAGTTTTCAATCCAGGTATTCCTTGATTTATTGGAGCTTAAATACTAAAATTCTTGTTTATTTGGGTTGAATTTGATGAAATTGCTTGTTGGGTCTTGGTTGGGTGAGTAAGTAGAATTTGGGGTTGAAATTTTGATTGAAATTGACTGTTGGGAATGTTTTTGGTGAACTTGTGGTTGACTCTTATGTGAATTGCTTGTGGGTTTGGTTGGATGAATTGATTGAGTTTGGCGTTTGAGTTTTTGGTTGATATTTCTGAGATTGGGAGTGTATTGCTTGTTCTTGGGATTGAATCTTGTGGTTGGTTGTGAATTCGTGTTGCTCGGGATTTGTGGGTATTGGTTGTGTTGCGTTTCGGTGTTTGGTGGTTGATTTTCTTGCAGAGTATCCAATGGGTCGAGCGAAATGTTCCCGGACCGAACCGGAATCAACCCCCGCCCCATCAACCTCGGCTGAGCCCGATAAAACTCGGTACTAGGGTCAACCGGCCTCGATTATTCAATGCGACCCGAAAATTAAGGTCAATTTTCGGGACGATATGTACAAGGCTCGGTATGAGAGGCTAAAGAAGCGAAAAATTTGTGCTCCGGATCTCTATCATGAGGAGACGACAAGGGATGTTTTCTGTAAACCAAGCATGGACTTCTTCATCAAATTCATGGGATGGGAAGTCTTCGCCACAATCAACGAATCGATCCTCGAGCAACCGGTGCTCGAATTCCTCAGCTCTTTGGTGGTAAAGGAAGACGGCAAATCCAACGCCTCCTTTTCATACATCGTGAACAAAAAGGAAGTTGAGTGTACGCTCAATGACTTATGCAACGCTCTAGGCCTTCCCAAGGACGGCATACCCTACAGCGAGTGCATGAAATTCGATGAACAAGAAGCTATGAAAGAGCTCACTTGCTGGAGGAGACGTTACCCGAGGGTTCGATCGCAACGAGCAAAGTACTATTGCCCAAGCAACTCTAAGGCTAGGGATTTCTGTAATCTGAGCGTCCGCATCTTCCACCGCCTCATTTCGAACTCTGTTTTTGGCCGTGACGTCGGACGTTCAAGCATCCGAAAAGACGACCTCTTCGTCCTCTATAATGCGATCAACGGTCGCCGGGTCAACACCGGCTCATGTATCCTCCATTGCCTCCGGGAAATAAGCCTCGAAACCCGAAACATGACTATTGGTATGGGTCACATCATCACCCATTTCCTAAGAAAGCAAGGGTTCGAGTCCTATCTAAGGAAGTGGACTCCCCGCTATTTCCCCGATCATATCGACGGTGTTCGCCTACGAAAGATGGAATTCCTGGAGAAACACAGGACGCGAACATTATACCGTCACGGGAACGAACCCCACAACGTCGTAATTCATTTGGGCGACGACAATGCCGAACAACGTCTAGATGTCTCCGACCGACGCAATTGGTCGTGTGGCCAAACTTTTGGGGATCGATTTATGGTGGGTGGTCCCGGAGATCGAGCGGAGGAAGGTGAGGATGAAGACGAAGAAGAGGAGGAAGAAGAGGATGAGGAGGAAGAAGAACAAGCACAAGGGGATGAAGCCGAGCCGAGTCAACAACGGGACACCACTCTTGAGCATATCAGCGAGCAACTCCAGGAGCTTCATGATGAGTTTCATATCCAACGGGAGCTCATCCAAAACCAGCAACTATTGATCGAAAACTTACAAGGATTGCTTGAGATCCAACAGGAGACGCTAGCTAGCATCCAGTCGCAGCTCCAACCCCGTTCTCCGCCAGGAGGGTCCGCTTGAGGACCGTTTGTAAGCACCCCACCCGACCTTAATCATTGTCTATTTACTTTATTTTGTGAAGAATAAGTGTGGGGAAGTGCTTCTTCGGGGTTTTGGAGTTGCGATGTCTGGTGGTTTTGGATTGTTGGTCTCTCAATTTCTTTTGGCATAAGCTTGCATATTTTGGGGATTGTTCGGCTGGGTTGCTTGGGTTTTTCCTTGTCTTGTTTATCATTTCATGTTTGTCAGGTTGTTGGACGGTTGTATGATGGTTGCCTTAGGGTTGTTTGTTTGTTGTTTTTGGTGGGTTGGACTGTTGTTTCAACATTTCTCGTTGTACTTTGGGTCATTGATGGGATGTAACCGAATGTTTTTTTTTTTTTGATGAATGCAATGATTTAGTTGTTTCGGTTAGTGTGTATCGAGTTTCACCCTTATTTCCCGCCTCAACGAGTGAGATTCGGGGATAAGGTAAGTCACTGGCAATGTATATATTGTTAATATTTTTTTTTCGTTTTTCATCTTTTTAATTTCTTTTCATAATCTCTTAAGTTAGTTTTTCCCTTTCTTTTGCTTTTGGTCTCGCATGCGAATTCTATAATTGCAAAGTCGTCTTTTACTCTAACGTTGATCTGACTCTCTTGAACGACGATTTCGGATCGCTATTTTCAACGCTTATGAAGAGATTGAGGTAATATCTTTCCACCTTACTCTTTTTATGTGAATCCTTATCATGATCCGTCGCATGCTTGGTTTTCTTTTGGGTGGCGAACCCCTATGAGTGTCTGTGTTGGGATTTCGTTTGCTGTTGGAGCCGTGTGGGCTTGGGTCGCCACCATTTTCTACCTGCTAGTTGTTTTCGTTTGTTTTTGTCTTGTAAGTTCTCTACCCTTTTCATGTGACACCTTCCCACAATGAGGACATTGTGGAGTTTTAAGTGTGGGGGGGGGGGGGAGATATTCTGTTTCAAGGGTAGATCATCTAGTCGTTTTATTCTCTGTTTCCTAGTTTTTGCTTAAAATTTAAAATTTTTGTGTGAAAATGGAGAAAAAAAAGGGAGTGAAAACCTTTTCGTTTTTCTTTTCGTTTTGTTTTTTTTTTTGTTTTGCTTTGTTTCCTGGATCTCATTATCGAAGTTGAGAAGCCGTTCTTAAACTTCTTTCTAAAAATAATCGGTTGGAGCATTTTCGACCCTAACTCGGATTCTAGTCAAGACTTATCCTTAATAGACTCCCTTCATTAAGTGTGTTGTGAGACTCCCGTTCCTTTCTCGTTTTGTTGGGAACCCGGAGATTCTAAGGGCTTGTGTCTGAGTTTGTTTTTGTTTCTCGTTTAGCAAAAGCAAAAAGTGCAAAAAGAAAAGAAAAGAAGGAAAAAGAAAAGAATGAAAGAAGAAAGCTTTCATAAGACATAATAACATGAATAAGTGGAGCGTGTCGCTGAAGACATTAACCACCATACACTTAGCCAACCTACACGGGCCCGGTATTCGTGGTACGGCACTGGATACCCCTTAACCCTCCTCCTATATCGCTTTGCGACGGAGAGGCGTATGGAAAAGACCGTGTTGGGAGGGTATACCCCTTATATGGGCCGTCCAATTCCCGAAAGTAAGGCTAATACCGACTTTTAAAAACCAAAAAGAAAGATAAAAGAGAAAAAGAAGAAAGAAAAGAAAAGTTTTGCTTCTAAAAAGAGAGCGGGGCCTCCCCTTGCATCACCTACGGCCCTCACCAAGCCAAGGGCGACCAAATGCGAGGGAGGGCAACACTCCTCTCGGTTGTTTCGTTGTTTTCAAATTTGGACGCGAGTTTTTAAAGCCTTTTGGTTCCCGTTAAACCCTTGTTGTATTTTTGTTGCGGGGTTTCGCTTGTTACAAGGTGTATGGAGTCAAAAATCTTCAAGATCGACCTTTTTCTGAGTTTGGTGTTTTTGAGACGCTCCTAACGGTTACTTTGGGAGGTTTAATCGCGTTTTCTTAGTTTGGATTGCGAGATCTTGTGAATCAAAGCCCTTGTTTTTCGTTCTTTTTGTCATCTTCGGTTTTGTTTTCACTTTCCCTCTCTCCTTCCTCTTTGGCTTTTGTGGGTACAGCCGCTACAAACCCTCACGAGTCCATCTCGTCCACCCGGGCTGCCGGGGGGTTCAAAGGGCTTGGTGCATACGCTAAATGCACTCGTTTCTCTCGCACGACAGAGGAGTTTGTGTTAGTTAGTTTTGTTTTGTTTTGTTTTACTCGGGACGAGCAAAGGTTTAAGTGTGGGGGGATGTTTAGACCCGATTTTGTGTCTAAATACCGCCTAAATCCTTAGGCTTTTGACTTGTTTCGTAGTTTGTTTTAATAACTTTTAATGCGTTTTAGTTACTTTTGTAGTTTCCGAAGGGTTTCACTCAAAACGAATCTAAATGGGCCAATTTTGTACCAATCTTGGGAATCCCGAAACTCCCCAAGATTCCCCGAGCTGGTCATGTCGAAAGGCATCGGAAGCGGAGGCAACGGCTGAAGAGTACTCTGAAGGAAATTGTGGCCGAGAGAGACCGTGGCCACGGTCATATTGGCCGTAGCCACGGTATAATGGAGCCAAGACCAAAGTGAAGAGTCCTTGCACCCGAACTAGACCGTGGTCACGGTAACTTTGACCGTGGTCACGGTAGGATCTTCACCATGCCTAAAGAAGAAGCTGACCGAACTAGACCGTGGCCACGGTCTCCCAAGACCGTAGCTACGGCGGTGCGAAGGAGCGAAAAGTTGACAGCCCTAATCGCCTATACCGTGACCACGGTGCTTGGGGACCGTACCCACGGCGGTGCGAAGCGAAGAGAAGAAATCGCCTGCCTTACGCAGCAGACCCGTGCCACGGTCCCTGCGATTTTGTCTGTTGTGTAAAATGATGAGTTTTGAGTAACAACCTTGATTACTATTTAATGTATTTTAGGTCATTTTACTAGGAGGGGGGGGGGAGACAACAGTTTTTATCTATCTTTTATGATACTTTAGCACTCTTTATCACATTTTTAAGTCTTAGATTAGGGGGATTAAGGAAGATCTTTGCTGAGATTATTGGTTCTTGTATTGGATTCTCTTGATTATTATTGGAAGTTTGAAGATTATTCTCAATTTTGGAGCATTGGAGCTTTATTATTCTGAAGTTTTCTCCCTTGTCATCACAATCCATGAGCATTTCTTAATCTCTCTCTCTCTAATTTATTGCTTATTTATTAATCTCTGTTTTTGATATTGTTGGTGTTGTTGAATGTTTATTGTCATCTTGTTTACTCGATTAAGCATGAATGAAGTTGTTGATGTTATTATCATGATAGTTAGGATGTTTAGTGGCTAGAACCTTAATGGGTTAGGGAGATATTAAGGGTGTGAATGGGTGATTACGTTTGGGTTAGCAATATTAGTGAGTAACTAGTTAGGAAATCAATTTCCCAATCCTATCCTTCCCTCGAATGGGATGTATTTGGGTGCGAAAGCATCCCGAATACATCCAACGCTTGTTGGACGGTAGGAATTAGGATAGTTAGTATTCTAGTTCGCGAAAGCGAATAGAAACTAACTAGGAAATTCTGTTCCATTAACTTTCCCGGGTCTGTCGATGGATTTTGGGGAAGTTAATCCGGACTATCCTTGAAAGAGGAAGCCCGGTGGGTATTTTCTAACGGAATTACCATTTGATTTCCCTTTCTCGTTACTCTCTTGTTGCGAAACCCATTTCCTCATTCCCGCTTGCATCTCGAAAGTCTTCCGACACCCATTGTTTCACCTTTTTGACTGAACATAGCGTGTTTGTGTTGTTTTCACCCTAAAGTCTTTCATCCTTTCATGATCATAAACCATACCTAGAGTCAACTTGTTGCAGCTAAGGCCCCTAGCTCCCTGTGGAAGAACGATAAAACTGTGGTCTTACAAACCACTTGACTAACACTGTCAAAAGGTCAACACAAGCAGAGATATTAGGTGGGATTGGGGGGGGGGAGAGATGCGAGAAGAAAGAGGAGAGAGATGAGTCTGAGTTGTATTTTGAAAAGGGTGATGTATTTATAGATAATTATCTTGGAAAAAGTTGGAAAGTGTGTAAAACACTAAATATAATAATTATGCAATTAAATTTCATTAGATTTTGCTGAATATAATTGTTGGGATTTGGAATACTTATTAAAACAATAATACGTTTAAAGAGATAAAATAATTATTTAGCAATTCAAATTTATTAGATAAGAAATAATTAATAACACTTAAAATTACCAAATTACCCATATGTTTTAAAATCTCCCTAAACCTTGTTAGTCATCTATTCGGTTCTACTAGCTCAAATATTCTAAAAAAAACATTTGACAGTTAAATTAAGTCGAAAATTAAACAAAAACTAATTATCAAGCAACAAAAATAATGGAGAAATAACGATAAAAATATTGGATTTTTCGGAGTTTACATTGTTCCCTCTTTAAAGAAGTTTCATCCTCAAAACTTAAATGAGGATAGGAGAACCGATATCCAACTCTGTTCGGTGACCTCAACCAATTTTTCCCAAATTTTACATTTTTCTGTGTAGAAACTGTGAGTTCATGAACAATATTTATCTTTCACAATTTGATACTTTCTACTTATTCCTAACTTATAAAATATGCTAGTGGTTATTTATTTTTTTGGTGAGAACGGTGGGGTAACCCATTTTATTCAAGCAAAAAGAGAGCTTACATCATAATAAATCCACGGACCTTCATTCGGTCCTCGTGGAGTAAAAATTGAACCTCAATCGGTTGTTGCACCGGATACATAATTGTGATTAAACCTCTATCTAGCGCTAGTTTAGCAAGACCATTTGCAACTTTGTTCGCTTCTCGGTAGCAAAATTTTACTTCCACCGACCACCCCGGCATTTTCAGCCATGTGCAACATTGCGAGACAAGGTTGTTCAAGATGCCATAGTGTGGCTCCCCTTCCCTTGTTACCATATGAATTACTACCAAAGAGTCCATTCTCACTTCAAGATTTTTAATACCCATTCCTTTGGCCATCTTAAGACCTTCCACCAAAGCATGGAGTTCCACCATAAGGGGAGATTGATACCCGAGACCTTTCATAAATCCACGAATCCAGTTGCTGGTCGCGTCTCTGATTACACCCGCGACACTACCCAATTTCGGTTCCCTCCTAGCCACACTGTCCGTGCACAATTGGTAGCACCCAATGTCGGGACCAACCCAGTGCCATTCGTGCCCAACAGGATCACCGAAGGCCCACCCCCGACATGCATCTCTGTCTTCTTCCGCCATGAAGGCTTCTTGGATCTACACCACTTCTTCATGTATGCATCGACTTCGATGATAAGGGAAACTCGCTCCATTGTTGAAAGTCATGTAGTTTCTCCAGAACCATAAGTTCCACAGTACGATTGCGAATGCAGCTAGCTGTTCATCATCTCCAGACCTCGACGTGAGGTTGCTCCAAAACTAGCCCTCAAAGGACCGCTGTGGTTATCTGTTGTCGAACCCCTCTGTTTCCAGCACGTCCCACACTTCCACAACGTGAGGACAGTGATGGAATATATGATCCACGTCTTCAGTCTCCCCACACTCCGAGCAATGCTTGTTGTCAGTCAGGTTTCGCTTCCATCTATTCTCTTGCGTCAACAGTCGGTGGTGCCATGTGAGCAACATAAAATCCTGAACTTTCTGTGGTACCTTGAGTCGCAAAGCCGCAACCACTCTTTGGTATGTTCCGTCACTGCTGGGCCTTGCACGATGACCAGAGCAGCGGGGAGGGTGAATTCACCAGACGGACAATCTACCCACATGAAGTTATCGACCATTGCTTCTTCTGACTGTTCGAGAAAAGCAATCTTTTGAAGAGCTGAGTTCGGCAACCGTGCAGCAAATTCGGACCACTTCCAGCAAGTGATATGATCCCTACAGTCGACAATGCTTTTCTTGCTTTCCCGTGGGGTGATCATCATGATTGTGCTTTCAATCAACGGTTTGGAATTGGCCCATTTATCAAGCCAAGATTTTGTGGAAGTACCATCGCCAAGGGAGACCATTGTACCGTTGAGAAGAGTGTTTTTTTACGATTAAAATGCCCTGCTGAGCATTCAAACTCTTTTAGTGGGAAGCTAAATCTCTTATTTCCATAGTTGGTTGATCCTTAGAATATTTTCCATCAAGGATCTTGATCCAAAGATCATTTTTATTGTGCAAGAATCCTAATTTAGCCAAATAAGCAAGATTGAGATCTCTCATAGAATATAATCCCAATCCCCCCTTATTTTTTTGCCATCATTACAAGTTGCCAATTTGCAAGGTGGATTGCCCTTACTCCATTCGTTCCACCCCAAAGAAAATTATAAATTTTCCTATCAATCTCATCACACACAGAGCGTGGGATTTTTTGCAGTTTGCATTGTATATGCGGGAATGACATTGATGGTGGGTTGATTTAACGTGACTCGACCTGCTAGTGTAGGCAACGAGACTTCCATATTGCAAGACGTTTGTCTATCCGGTCCAATACCCCCTTTTACGTGGCTCGTGTCACTCTTTTGTACAGTGTTGGAACCCCTAAGTAGCCCTAGATCATCAGTCTCCTGGAAACCCAATAAGCTGCATAATTCCCCCTGAATTTCACCAGCTATGTTTGGCGAAAAATAAACATTGGACTTTTGGAAACTCACCTTTTGACCCACCATGGAACAAAAATCCTCAAGGCACTCCTTTATAACCTAGGCTTGATCATGAGTTGCCTTTGCAAATAGCACGACATCGCCTGCAAAGAAAAGCTTTGACACTTCGGGGCCATTTCTGCTAACGGGAAATTTTTTCCATCTCCCTTGCCCCACAGCTACGTCGATGATTTATGCTAGCCTTTCCATGCAAGTTACAAAGAGGTAAGGAGATAGAGGGTCTCCTTGATGAACTCCTAGTCGGTTTGAATTTTTTAATAGCTTTACCATTCCACAAGATACTCATGGTGCAGGTTGTCACACATTTCATGACCACATCCACCATTACCTGAGGTAGTTTCATGTCTATCAGAGTATCTATAAGAAAACTCAAGTTGACCCAATCATTAGCCTTTTCAAGATCGAGCTTTATAGCCATCCACCTCGTCGTCCCCTTTCTATTTCTCATGGAGTGAACTTCCTACATCACTATGATGTTGTCTCCTATATGTCTTCCTAGTACAAAACTCGACTGGGTGGGTGAGATAAGCTTGGGCAAGACAAGCTTCAGCCTGTTGATGATGCGGTTCGTGACAATCTTGTACAAAACATCGCAAAGGCCAATGGGCCGAAATTATTTCACGAATTCCGGATTCGGGACCTTGGGGATAAGAGATATAAATGTATTATTAAGGCCAAGTGGGACATCCCCTCCTTCTAGGATTTGAAGGACAACTTGAGTCACAGAGTTCCCCACTTCCGACCACAATTTCTGAAAAAAGAGGGCATGGAAGTCGTCTGGCCCAGGGGCCTTGTTGGGGTGGATAGAGAACAGAGCTTTGCGGACCTCCTCGCTTGAGTACTTCCTTTGTAGCAGGAGAGCTTCATCCAAAGCAAGGGATGGGAACAAGCCTTTATGCGGGAGTTTATTGTGGCAAGGCTAGTCTCCCGAATATATTTCCACAAAGAAATCCCTGGCATGTTTTCTGATAAGGAGGGGGTCATTAATCTGACCCACCCCCTACATCTTGTTTCAGTGCCTCAATCCCGTTGAACTTGCGACGGATAATCGTGCTGAGGTGGAAACATTTGGTGTTTCTGTCTCCATCCCGAATAGCGTCCATCCTAGACTTTTGCAACCAAAAAGTATATATTTTGTTTAGGACCTCATTAAGCTCGCCTCGAAGCGTTCACTCTAGTTTACAGAGGTGATACTGCCCTCCCTGTTGCATGGTCCGTTGGATTCCTTGTAACCTAGCCCATATTCTATGTTTCTTTTGAAGAGGTTCCCAAAGATCTCCTTATTCCATCTTAAAAGCTCCTGTGTCAAACCTGTAAGCGCTTCCGTGCAGTGAACATCATTCTCCCATTTGGCTCCCACAAATGCCTTAAATTCTTTATGCGCCATCAAAGTCGCTTGAAACTTATAACGTTTTAGGCCTTGCCCTCCCACTGGTTCCCTTAGGCTCAACAGAATGGGGGCATGGTCTGAATAGTTGAGGAGCAGGTGCTTTACTGCACCTTCATGGAATCTGCCTCGCCATCTCGAGTTACAGAGTGCTCTGTCTAAATGGGGATACTTCCTACCCTGCCTTGTTACCCCTAATCCATGTGAATTTGGGTCCTGAAAATCCCAGGTCAATTAAACCACTATTGTTGACACAGTTGGCGAATCTCCTGCATCGACGCTTTATGTTGCTATCCCCATGATTCCGCACATCCATTGACATAGTCTCATTGAAGTCACCTATAAGGAGCAATGGAAGATCAATGATAGTGCCAAAGTCCTGAAGATGAGGCCACAACTCAGCTCTCTACTGCTCATGGGGGCTGGCATAAATCACCATGAGGATCCAGTCCTCCATGTGATGTTAGCCCGCCTCACTACTTCTGTTACAAATTGATTCGAGACCTCAAGAACAGTAACATATAGGTCTTCCTTCTTCCATAAGAGCCAGATTCTCCCTTGAAAACCGCAACCCTCTACACGGAACCATTTGTCAAAGGATATCTTCTGGCACACTTGGTCGGCTCTCACTCCTTGAATACGAGTTTCAACCAATGCAACAATATGTGGTTGATGATTTTTTAGATGCTCCTTCAGGATAATAAGGAACTCTCTGTTTCCTGCTCCCTATACATTCCAACAAAGGACACGAACATTAGAGACACCCCTTCGGCTGTTAAATTGGAACTTATATCTGTAACGCCCTGGAAATTAAACTCTAAACTTAACGGTCAAAGTCAAACGTTGACTAACATTTACAGCGGAAGACTTTTTTTTTTAATTGGGCGTTACTGCCGTATCCCCGAAGGAATACAAGGCAAGAAAGGAAAAACTAACTAATCATTAATTACTTCCATTTAACAACCAAAAGAAACTTTCAATTTCTAAGACAACATAAACTAACATTACTACTCAAGTCTAAACATAAACTAAACTTATTCTCAAGACTAACTTCGACGTCCTCACTGCTAGTTCCCATTCCCATCACATACTCTTCACCTGAAAACAAAACATTTAAAAACATGAGGAGGACTCAATAATGTCTACCCCTAATTGTCAAAACAATTTAAAATCCAATTCAATACATTTTTGGGGGAGAAGTGAACAAGTCAAATCTTTTCGAAACCAACTTTCTTTCCCAACCAACCATAACTATCTTTCAGAATTATTAAGCGGGCGGACCTTGCTTATTTGGCCCTTGAAGTCCAAGACTTCACAATAATCATATCTCAATATCAATCTCAATCAATCGCAATCTCGACATACGGATGGCCATCCATTTCACACACGTGCATAAAACTAACCCCGGGGAAGTAGCACTTATCAGGCATCCCTGATCTCTTGACAACCTCCCTGTAGGAACAGATCCTGGTCTATGGAGCATTGCCCGAACACACAACCATATCAGGGCATCCCCTGATCTCTTGACAACCTCCCTGCAGGAACAGATCCTGGTCTATGGGGCGTTGCTCGAACCCGCATTTACGTCTCATTTGAATTATTAGTCAGGTTTAATATCACACCTGTCCAGACTCAATCAGTCCAATCCCAGATTTCCAAAACCATTTCCAAATCACACATAAACGACCGTCCATATTTTACCAACTCAAAAGAACATAAACCACATCCAAAATAGACAGTCAATTTTCACCAAAAATCCCTTCGGGATGCAAACCGCAAAATAACTTAAAAATAAACAAAACAATTAAAGTACACCCTAGCGGGATTTAGGACATAGACATTACCTGACAATCTTCACTTCACTTCACTTCACTTCTACGAACAGACTTGAGCTCACTAAAATGAGTCGATCTAAATCGCGCCTATAAATAGCATCAATTCTAAAATTAATACGTGCTCTCGGAGTTAGTATTCACTTCCATCTACCTAACCCACCCTAGGAACACTATAAGGTCCCCATAATTCAAGTAATAACATGTTTGAACCACACATCGCATTCATATAATAAAACACATTTATTAAAACAGAACACTGGACAGATTGTAACGCACACATAGAACGTACTATAACTTGACTTCCCGACATCCTATGGGTCTGGTTTTGGACTTTCTGGAAACCTCGGGATGTCTACTAAAACTCTTATGTTGACCTCGAGACCTAAAACACACTCTAAAATGCTCAAAAACAGACAACTATAGAACCTGTCCAGATCTGACCTAGGTGCGCTATTTGGGTCGTAACTCATAATATACACCTCGAAATCCCGATCCGCAAAATTCCTATAAAAGCTAAGATCCTAAGGTATCTTCTGACCAAATGATAGGGCTAAATATTAACTACAAAATAAACGGTGGCTGATATCGTACGACTCATAAATCTGTCCAAACTGACCGCGTTTTTGTTTCGGGGTTATGGATCCTAGTTCTAACCATATTATCCCGGGACTCCAATTTGAGATTCTAACCAGCCTACTAAGGTCCATTACTTTCCCTTTCACACTCATAGCACAACTAAGGTTGATTTACACATATACTAATACAAATTCTCAGTTAAACAATTAAAAGTTTCAAAGTAAACACCTCCTTTAAAACATAACGTAAAGATCGGCATAAAACTTAAATTTTTCGACATCGAAACTTTATATAATAAAACACAGATAGCAAGAATTATAAACTTTCGTTCGAAACTAATTTAGAAGTATTTTTAAATAAAGAAGCAATTAAAGCTCATAATAAAATATACGTATTATAATAAACAATAATAACACGATTACCGCGTCATAGATCGAAACTTTACTAGACATAGTAAAATTTAATTTGTAAAACTATAAGGAGGTTTAACAAGACCCTTTTTAAAAGCTATTACATAATACTAACATAACATCACCATAATGATCAATTATCCTAATCATAAACATACACATAAGCATAATACTACTCATCGCATAAACATGATACTAACACTTAAGAACCGCAAAATCTCATACTGTACTACTTACAAAATAATACTAATCCTAACTTAAAAATGATACTAATGTTAATGACCACACACTTACTCAAATTATACTAATGAAAGGCATTGCATGTAAATAAATCTAATCTTAATCATATTAATAATTCCAATCATGATAATAAAACTAACGAAACCATGTCATCAGATTTGGCATACTTAAAGAAACATTATATAATTCAAATCACACACTAACTCAAATTACACTGAAGTACTCTACACTGATCCAACGCCTAGCAATTCATATTAAAAGAAGCATTAGGCGTACTAATCACACTTAACATCAATTAGGGAAAATAATAATAATCCTAATAATAACAGTAACAATTCAGAGAACACACCAACTTAGGGCTAGGGCTTTATGCAAACCGGGTAGAAGCGGCAGAACGGGCGGCGGTAGGGCTCTGGTGACGTCGATGGCGGGTGCGTCGGAGTGAAGCGTCGGAATGTGGTCGGCAATCGCGGTGGTCGGTGGAGTCGTGGTGGTGGTCGAGGTCGAACCCAGCAGTGACTTCAAGCAGCGGTGGGCCGTTTCTTCACGTCGGGACGGTTTCCGGTGATGACGGGGGTTGCGCAGCAGTCGTCTGGTGGTCGGGAGTCGACGACGACGGCCTGGGTGGCGGTTGGTGGTGGTGCACAGCGAGGAAATCAGATGGTGAGAGAGAAGGATGAGGGAGGAGAAATAGAGAGAGAAAGAGGGTGTGCGGTGGTTGCGAAGGCGACGACAGTGGTGCTCGGTGGTTTCCGGTGAGGCAGTGGTGGTGCTGGTGGCTGTTGGGGTTGGTTACACAGAGAGAGAGAAGAGTGGGGAGAGGAACGGTTTAGGGTTGTGTAGATTAGGGTTTTGAGTAGATTATTTACTTAATTAACATAATAAACTAATTAATATAATTAATAAGAAACTTGGGGAACAAGGCTGTTAATAACCGACACTAAAAAATAGTATAGGAAAAAATATGGTTTTTTATTTTCTGAAAGGAAAAATATAAAATGCTAATACTAAAATTTGTCACATAATTAATTAAATAAAAGCTAACACATATTCATCAAATATTAACATATACTACCAAAGTACCCCTATACCCATGCATAACCATTCACGTAGAGCAAGACTATATTACCATTGATATTCCTTCGATGGTCCTACGAGCTCAAGTGTTAACAATTAAATAGACAAAATAATTATCGGACGTAAAATAATACTAGCGACGTCACGGTCAACACTTTCAAAATTTTCGGGATTTTACAATATCATGAAATGATCTATCCATAAAGATATTGATGTGATAAGATCCTGCCAAGACACGTGTTAATATTCCATGGCATTGTAGACATCCCTTCCCATGTTCGGGGTTCTTTTCATATCGTGACTCCCGCGACAGTGTTGCACCAGGATTCCTATCTTCCCAAGCGCCCCTTATTCCCCAAGGCACTGGGCCCGATTGGAATTGTGGTGATCTATCGTAGCACCCTAAAGTTTCCTTACTCTCGACCTCTGTGGAGTGGACAAGGGTTGGTCCCCTTTGTTGACACTCTTTCCGAGTCACTCCATAATTAGACACGATTTCAATTATGTTGCAGGCCCCATGGGCACCCTCTCGCTTCTCAACTTCTCCCCCCTGTCCCTTGGGGTTTATTTTGTTCTATTAAGGTCCTGGTGCCCAATGTTGCTAAAATCGGGATCCTAACTCGGATCCATGGGGTATTTAGGGTCGGAATTAACCCACATAGAATCTTCGATCAGAATGTAGATAGTAGAATCGCATCAAGGATTTTGGATCATAAAATTGTAGGATCGTTGATCAGGATCGGGATATTAATAACTATGCTGGTGCCCTGGTTGGGCAATCTTCAGGACACTTGGTCAGTGCGGAATGTTCTCTTTGCCTATGTTAGCAACCAAGATTTCATGTAACTGCTCTTCGCTCAGCAGCTCCCTCATCGGGATATCAACTATCTTGTCAGCACTCCGCCCTGCGTCCTGAGGCTGGTCCTCGACCAAGCCTTGATCCTCTATAGGTTCTTCTATCATGTCTTCAAAGATATTGAAACGGGATCCAGAGCTAGCGGATGCAAGAGTTTTCCTCACTATGTTCAGGCTTCCCTGATTACGTGTTGGCACACTGTCCCTCACCTCTCCCCTTCCCCCCCCCCCCCCCCACAGGTCTAGCTTCCTTGGATTGCTCTCCTCCTTGCTTACCAAAATCGACTCGATGACCATCCTTTCCTGCCCCCTCCCTTCTGGCTAGGGGTCTAACTAACTTTCTTTTTTTTTTTGTGAATTTTTTCACTCTCATCCACCTTCCGTGAAGTTCAGATTCCTTTGGGGCTTTGGAGGCTAAGCTTTCTCATTGTGAGTTATCCACTTGGACCGGGGGGGGGGGGGAGGGGGGAGGTTCTTTACAGGGCATACCTCTTGTTCCCTATGTTCCTACTTCCTACAGTGATAACAGATCATTTTAAGTCCCTCATATTGAATTCTATAAGTCCTCCCATACAGGCGGAACTTTAAAAGAAGTGGTTTGGTCAAATCAACTTCTACACATAATCTAGTAAATTGTCCCTTCTCTATGTTAGCAGTTGCTTCATCAAGACGCATCACTTCACCAATTTTTGCTCTTATCTTCTAAAGAAGAAACTCATTATGGAAGTATTCCACACTGAGATTCGGGATTCTCACCCAAACCGCCAAGTTAGTGATAGTATCCCCTTCCGGTATGAAGTTCGAGATCCACTATACGTATGACGATGTAGTTATCTCTTATCATCCAAGGGCCTCCTGATAGCACGTAATCATAATCCTCCATGCACGAAAAGCACGCTACATAATAATCATTCCTAATATCGATGAAAGAGAAATCCCCCGTTAAGGCCCACTTGGTTCCGAGAATGTTCCTAAGATGGTTAAACCCTACCCCTTTATCAAACAGTTTCACAATTTAGGCATTTCGCCATGGCGCCCGTATTGCTTATTTCTCAGCGACCGTTAGAGTTATGGTTGGGCACAACGGGTCATCATCTTGAGTGGTTTCATGACCGTTGGACACCACCTCATCGTCTCCCATATCTTACATAGAATTATTGGTTATAGTATAATTCAAATGTCGATTATTATGAAGAAGAGCGTTGGAGTATGAGGGATTACCTGTGTGCGGATTCCCATAAGAAGGGTGACTGACATTATCACCGATGACCACCCCATGCATCTCAGCGTCCTCGCCGGCGTTCGTCTCAACCGCAATATCCACGTTCAGGTCCCTGCAATCCAGCCCTCATTTCTTTTTCACTTGGCGGTCGTTTTGTCCGCTGTCAATTGGTTGCCCGTCGATCAATCCTAGTTTGGCTCTAGCAGCGGCGGCTGCTCTGACCCCTCTCGGTAGGTGAGGCGGCGGGCGGTCATAGTTTGTCGAGATTCTTGGGTGCATTAGGGAAAGAGAGAGAGAGAGAAAAGGAATCCGAGACTAGTTCATTGACTAGTTGCTAGTGGTTATTATTAGATACAGTCATATGCGCCTAATTATTATTTTTTTTGAAGCACCACATGGGTCTAACTGGTAGACACTAAAAATTTTTAAAATGAAGAATCAATAATTTTTCTGAACTAAGGTAATTTATGAAGCAATGGTTTATACAGAGAATAGTTATTTATTTATTTATTTTTTCAGCTACCAAGTTTATACAGAGAATAGTTGTTTGAGTGTTCGAAATTATTTCTAATATAATTGTTAGCTGGTTATTGCTGTAAGCTGATGTAAAAGATATGAAAAATTTCAAAAGACAAAATTTAAATTGGCATTTATAAATGTTAACATTTAAAAATTCTAAGTGTTACTTAAAAGATTACTTGTACCTCCATAAAAAAAAAAAAGATTACTTGTACCATCAACTCAACTACAAGATTTGATAAATTTATTACTTTTCAAATCATCCAAATTTCATTGTTGAGTAACTGAATTTATTGTAAACATTAGACTTGTCAATACGGGCGGGCGGGCGGGTTACGGGTCGGTCGTATATCGGGTTCGGGTAAATACGGGTGGGGTGTATTTCGGGTTCGGGTAAATACGGGTCGGGTGTATTCCGGTTTCGGGCGGTTTGAGTCGGGTTTACGGGTCATGACCGCCCTTTTTCTCTGTCACTTACAACTAATAAAATTGATTATAATTAGTCAAAGACGCCTATGTAATGTATCATTCCATTCCAAATTCGACCACCATGATATGTCATAGTTGTATTGACATATTAATGTACACCTAATGGACAAAATTTAACAATCTTCAAGTCTACAAGTATTATGTGGTTTACGTCAACAATCACGAATAACAATACTTATGAAATATATAGGGTTTTAGGATGCTAATATACTAAACTTTTGGGGTATTGGACAATAATGCACTGAACTTTGACATTTGACAATAATACACTATTTTACTGAAAGAGAGGAGAGAGGCGGGACTGCAGGAGTTTGAGGGTTCACTGAAAGAGTGAGTGAGTGACAATGTTAGGGTTTTTGTTTTGGTCATTTGTTATTTGATTATTTCATTTGTATATCTCTCTCTACGCATAGCTTTTAAAAACACCCAATATTTTACTTTTGGGCCTTAATTTTCATGGAATGAGCCCTTTTTTTTTGCACAAGGCCAAAGTAGACAAAACATTTAAAATTAAAGTGTTCGACTAACGGTCGACTAAACTCGACCGACCTGACCCGTTTTTTACCGGGTTCTTTGGGTCGGGTCATTTTCGAGTCCCGGGTCGGAATTTCGTGATCAAAACCCACTTTTTGCGGGTCTGTTTGGGTCGGGTTTCCGGGTCGGGTCGAGAATTGCCAGGTCTAGTAAACATTGTTGAGTAACTGGGCCATGAACTGTACTTTTCAAATCATCCAAATTTCACTCTATTTTGCTCCAGGCCAGTATGTATTCATGGCCCAATTCAGCTGTCTACCAAAACATTCCCAAATACCAACAGCCCACTTCCGCTAAAACAGTTTCTCTCTCTCTGCTTACTTTGGACTTTGGAGATGGTGGTGTGTAGAAAGCTCGGGGTTCTGGGATTCTCTCTTTGCTTGAAGCTGTTTCTTCTCAACTTCAGGTAAGCTAGCTTTCTCCCATTAAAACTCGTCCCTTTGTTTTGATTATGCTCATTCAGTTATGCGTTGAAAATTATTTCATTGTTTCTGCCTTCTTTTTTCATCTGATCGGATACTGGAATGTCGTTGATGTTAGGAAGTATGCATTCTTTTCGACGACGATTGGTTTGTTTGTTTCTTGTACTGATTGTACTGTTAATTTTTCTGGGTTTGAACGGGTTACAGAGTTATTCTAGTTCATATATTTACCTTCTTGGTAAACCCGGAATATCCCCATTTGGTTCACAAAGTTATGAAATCAAGAATGAAATTCAATGTATCTAGAGTGATATCTTAGGTATTTGATTCTAAATTTAGAATCATGAACCAAACATCGAGTACAGAAATTTGTGATTTTGTATTGTTGCTTAGAGAAATTACTGTAAAACAGTGAACCAAATGACCCTGATGGAGTTAATTCCAACAAGCCAAAAGGATTAAGAAGACGTGATCAATGTCAGACCTTGTGGATTTTTATTGTGTCTTCTGCTTTAGAAACTGATGCAACGTAGACTTGCAAGGACTGGTTCTGCTCTGGGTTAGTATATCTTTGCATAAAAAGTAATTAGTCTTGCTTAAGCAAGATGCTTGGGAATCTAATCAATAATCTTGAGTAACTGTGCATGAACTAACTTGGGGAATGGCAAAAAGAGGGGGTTCCAGAAAGACCACTCGATGCGGGCTTTTGATCTGATGACTAGAAAAACAAGTTTGTGGATCAGTTGCTATATAGAGAGTATGTGCTATTCATGTTTGGAAAATCTGGTTACCTGTTCTTATCCAAGGGTTCGAAGTGGCTATTTTTAGGTGGTCTGTTCTGATTTGTATTGCTGGAGTTTCGTGGTACACTCCTGCTATGCATGGCTACTTTGAGATGGATTGGAATTATGCCATTGTGCTGTGGCTTCTGGTTCTCTTCCTAGAGCCATGAACTTGATCCTTGTCGTAAAGAAACTTTATCGATTTGAAAGCAGGTCTTCATGGATCATTGGACCGGTATGATGAAAGTTCCTGTCAGTGCAAAGGGCATTTCACGCTGTAGAATAGCAGCATCGCTCTGTGTCTCACCTTCCTCGAACGTACCCATTGTAAGTTCTTGTCCCAGAGAACTAGGGACCAGACTGATTTTAAATGACAAATTTTATCACTCTGCCGGACCCTTTGTCATGTCCAATATGTTTCATCTAAATAGGTATTATTATGTGATATCCAGGTTCCTGCTGCTAATGCCATTTTGTTTCTTGGAGATAGAGTCGAAGGAACCGGCAACCCTGTGATTGAGAGGCTTTCTGATATGCAAAATGTAGCCAATATTCTTGCGGAAAAATTTGATGCCTCAGTCAATGCTTGGGTTATTGAGGCTTCCACTTTTAATGGCCCTTTTGCTTTGTACAAGGAATTCATTCCATCTCTTAGTCGATGGGGCGAGCCACAATACTATAAACCTAATGGATTTCCAGCCTCAACATCAGTCACTGGTCTACTTTTGAGATTCCTTGAAGAGGTAAATTACATCATAGCCCTGATTTGCTTGGGATGCTGTTTCTTCGTGTTATTTTTGTGATGAGCTTCATGACCTGTTCTTTGCAAGGTTATACTACCCACAACATTTTTCTGCCTAAACCTACATGCCTTTTCTACGTCTAAAACAATTCATTATCTACTTCAACCTACTCCTACATAAACTACTCAAACCTGTCCAACCTTACTTACCCAACTTTTACATACCAGCCGAAAGAACAGGTGTAGAGTTTATGACTTAGCAATACAAGTATTTCCAATGTTTACTGTCTGTGCAGAGAAAAAAGGACGGCGTTCAGGAGGAACATCAAAACCATGCATCAGATACACCCGCTAGTCCTCCAAAAACAATTATACTTGGGTTTAGCAAGGGTGGTGTAGTGATCAATCAATTAGTAACCGAGCTTGCATTTGCAGATGACATCCAATCTACTCCATTGGATCCAACACAGTCTAAGGTTGGAATCCCTGGGAATCGAATTATACCCAGTTCAAGTGAAAGCTTCCTTGATAGTATTGGTGAAATCCATTATGTCGACGTGGGGCTCAACTCCTCAGGTGCTTATCTCACTGACAAATCCACCATCGAGGTCTTAGCCAAGAGGGTCGCCCGAAATGAGAGACCCGTGCAGTTCATGCTCCATGGGACTCCGAGGCAGTGGAGGGACCCAATGCGGCCTTGGATCCACGAAGAGAAGGACGTGTTTCGAGGGTTGCTCGAGCAGGAGAAAAAGACGAGTGGGGGGAAACTTGATGTTTGTGAGAGGATGTATTTTGGTGATCAGTCTCCTAATCTTCAGATGCATTTTGAAATCATTGACAAGTTGGTTGTTGGTTTGTGAGGACAAAATATATGAATAGTTATGACTTGGTAATCATTGCTTATTTGAGATAGTCTTGTGATGATTTGTGGTAAGACTGTCTCATGTAAGGAAGGTTTTTCAATGAAGTGAATTGCGAACTGTAAAGTGGGGTGTTTTCTATCATGCAGTTCACCAACTTGTAGCTGATAGTGTGGTACTGTAATGAAGAGGTTTATACTGAAACACGGTTTCACAATATTTTCCTCTTGTTTTGATTGAAAATATTTGTGGGCATAAAAATAATATGTAGTTTACTATGGCGCAATATTAACACTGAGAAAGATAAATTAAGACAAGCTCAAAGATATGCTAAACAATGCCATCCAATAAAACAACTATAATAAGCAGAATAGGAAGTCTTATTCAAGCTGGTCATAAACCTTTTTCCTATACAAACTTAAGCACAACCCGGTTCTTTTTTCCTCTCATATTGTGTAAAATTGTGTTATATATATATATATATATATATATATATATATATATATATATATATATATATTTGGCAGAAATTGCAACTCTTCATTGATAAAAGACTTCAACTAGAAGCCAACAGAGTACAAAACCGGCCCAACGAGAACAAAAGGAACCTAATTGAGAAGAAAATCTATACAACGATTATATTTTGTACTCTTCTTAGCAAGAAACAAAAACCTATGTAAAATAGTATAATGAATCTTTTTAATGACTTCATCAATAGAAAGGGCCTTGCGATTCTCCGGAAATTTCTTGTAATTCCTCGCCTCCCAAATAATTGCTATAGTAGAAGTAAGAAGAGTCAACATGATGGTTTTCAAATACCATTTCTTCCTTGAGTTCTTCCAATTAGACATCCACTGAAGCAAGGATTTAAAATCGAAAGAAAGCGTCCATTTACTGCAGAAAAAAAACCATCACCTGTTTTGTGAAAATGCTCCTCTGAAAAAATATGGTCTATGGTTTCATCTCCAAGATTGCAAAGACTGCATTTAGTATCAATGTTACTGCCATGGTCAGCAAGACACCTAGCCACAGGCAACTTACTGTGGGCTGCAACCCAGGCCAGAAAGCAATGTCGAGGGGGAGAACCCTTATTCCAAACTATATGGTACCAAGGCCATTTCTCGTGAATTGGCAGTAAAGCATCATAACACTCAGAAGCATTGAACTTATCAAGCTTAACACCCTTCCACTCCCAAGCCATAGGGGAACCCAACTTGATTTTCTCCTTTACTTTGCAAATTTGCTTCCAGTTCCAAGAACTCATGGCTGGTCGCTCATATTGCCACCAATTATGATGTTTCACATATCTCTCATGAATCCATCGAACCCACAGACTGTCTTTCTTTCCAGCCACATCCCACACAAGTTTACCCACTGAGGCTATGTTCCAAATGCGAGGGTTCCTAAGACCCACTCCACCTAATATATTCGACAAACAGAGGGTTTCCCAACTAATGAGAGGAGTCCTATGAGAGTTAAAATTACCAGACCATATGAAGTTCCGACAAACTTTCACAACTTGTTCAATGACATTGTTAGGTAGAACAAAAATATTGGTCCAATACCCAACAATACTTAATAACACCAAATTAACAAGTTGTACCCGGGCAGCATAAGATAGATGCCGAGAGGCCGAAAGACGAATTTTTGCTGTAATTTTTTCCACCAAAAAAAATAGAACAATCAAATTCCCCGTAGTAATAGGGACTCCAAGGTATTTCAAAGGAAAATTGCCCCTAGTAAAGCCAACAGTATCAGCAAGCTGCTGTGCAGTTTGATCATCACAACCAGCAAAAACTATGGTGGACTTGGATTGATTAGCCTCTAACCCAGTGCATTCAGCAAAATGCTTCAAAACGTTATCAATGCAAGTAATGGACCCCAAATTTACAGTACAAAATATAACCAAATCGTCCGCAAAAAGAAGATGATTTATTTTCAGATTTTTGCACCCCGGATGAAACGAAAAATCTGCATTATGTTGAAGATTTTGCAAAAGGCGAGACAGATACTCCATAACAATCACAAATAAGAGCGGAGATAAAGGATCACCTTGCCGAAGACCTCGACCACCTTTGAAATGACCGTGAATCTGTCCATTAAGATTAATGGAAAATGAAGGGGATGACACACACATCATCACCCAGTGAATAAATCTTGGAGGAAAATGGAAGGCTCTCAAAGCCTCCTCAATACATTCCCAGTACACCGAAACATATGCCTTTCTCAAATCGATCTTCATGATGAATCTGGGGGACAACCGTTGTCTGTTATAACCTTGTGCAATCTCTTGGCATAAAAGAATGTTCTGAACAATTTCTCTTCCTTGAACAAACGCACTTTGGCTATGATTGATAATAACAGGGAGGATAGCTTTAATGCGAGTACAAAGCACTTTAGAGACACATTTATATGAGACATTGCAACACGAGATAGGACGGAAATCAGCCGGAGTTTCTGGATTAACCTTCTTGGGAATCAAAGAGATCACAGTATCATTAATAGCTGAGGGTATAGACCCCGAATATAAGCATTCACAAACAGCCTCATATAATAAGTTCCCAATAGTATCCCAATTGAACTGATAAAGGAACTACTGAAGCCATCCGGACCCGGGGCTTTGATAGGAGAAATAGAAAAAACTATATCTCGGATCTCTGACTTAGTAACCGGCATCAACATCCCTAATTGATATTCAAAGGACCACTCTGAATAACATCAGTACTAATATGACCACGAGTATAACACTGAAAGTCAAGCAAATTCTCATAATACTGTAACACAATAGCAGCCACTTCCTCAAAACCAGTAACCACACTTCCTTCACCATTCTGCAAAGTATACACATAAGAACCAAGTTGTTTCTTTTTCATTTTTCCAAAGAACACATGAGAAGGGCAGTCACCAAAGTTCAGCCACTTTATTTTAGACTGCTGCTGAATAAGCAACTGTGCCGAATCCAAAATATTCATATAGTAGACCCTTTTCTCCTTTTCCAAACTTCTAAGAGTAGAATTACTCTTATCATTCTGAAGCTGTAACTGAATATCTTCCAAATCAGACCTACATCTGTCCACTTGCTGTAATAAATCACTGAATTCATCTTTGTGTAATCTCTGTAAGGGCCCTTTGAGAGAAGACAGAAGTTGCTGCAGCTGGAACATTTTAAAACCACCTCTGACCTTAGACAGACCATCAACAATAATATCTTGATACGACCTAGAGCTATGCCACATCATACAATATTTAAAAGAATGATAATGCTTAGGAGCATCCGGGAAAGAAATCAAGATAGGAGTATGATCTGATAACCCAAAAGGAAGGAAACTTGTTTGAATAAACTTTCCTTGATGCAGCCACTCATCATTGGAGAAAGCCCTATCAATTTTTTACCAGACATGTGAATTTTTCCAAGTGAAATAATCCCCAGTAAACTGTAATTCCTGCAAATTGTTATTCTGAATACAATCCTGGAAATCAACAACTTCAAAAAATTCAACCTGAGTCCCACCAATTCTATCATCAACCCTTAAAACTGAGTTAAAATCACCAAGAACCAACCAGCCTCCAGGAATAACATTGGATAACATAGACATATTATCCCATACTAATTTCCTTTCCTGTAAGCTATTAGAACCATAAACAAAAGTCACATGAAACTTAAAACCATCCTCAAGATTAATGGCAGCAACATGAATCCATTGAGCTTGAATGTCTAGAACCTCAAAATTACCATCCACATTCATCTCTACCATCAATATGGCTGCAGTGAGGTCAATCTTGTCCCTTGTTCGTAAACACGTCTTAATCAGGATGCCAAGCGTACTGCCGATTTTACTGAAACCATTAGGGTTCCAATACTTGACATCAAGCTTTGGAAGAATGACCCAAATCGGAAGTGAAAGAATCGAATCTGTATCGATGCTTAGTTCCTCATTCCAATCTCTGACCAGCATTGGCTTGTTTTCACAGTAGTAAACTCCCTTGGCAAGCACCATGTTTTTATTTTGTTCACTTGAAACTTCACCACAAAAACACCTCTACGAGCTTTACAGATTTTCTCAATCGCCATTCCCTTCCAAAGCGACTCCAAAAACACCTTCATCTCATGGAACGGGAGATTCGCACCCAGAATTCGACAAAGAACTGAATTCTCCCATGAATCAAGAACTATATCATCCTCCCCGATCTCAGTGTATAAATTTCCATCAATCGATTTCGGTGGTATAAACCGTAAACTCTTATCCCTTTCTCCAATCAAAGAACAAAAATGTGAGACAACATTTTGTGCATTCGAATCCTCCATTTACTTAACCAAACAAAGAATCAGACTCCAAAACCCTCCAGATTAACTCTCAACCACAGAAAAGAGAAGCATCCCTCAAAACATCAGTCGGAAAACAAACCGGAAAATCTTAGAGAGAGAGGCTCTCGTAGAGAGATAAAATTAATTATATTATTATTATTATTATTATATACATACATACATATATATATATATATATATATATATTGAAATAAATGATACAATTAAATTTTGTATAAAATTATATTTTTATCTAGTATATTTTAAATTTACTGAAAAAGGGGTAAGATATGTAAAACGATAAGGTTGATTTGATTATGATGTTGTCTGTATGTGTTGGTGTAACCAAAGAATACTAACCCACTATAATTAATACTTAATCATAATTGGTCCATGAGGATCAAGAAGGTACTTAGGGCCTCACTAGCCTAATAGCCCAAATTCCGAGATTTTCAAATGCCTTGGAGAATTTGGTCTCGGATCGAAGAAGTCTCGTGGTGAATCAGCTAATTTTCCAACACTCAAGCTCGGAAAATCACCCATGAAAACAAGAACGGAGCTAGTAGATTCAACGCCAAGCCGAGGAGTCAAGTCGATCGGGGTTGGAATCCAACCGAGAGGCATTTTGGTCATTACACAAGGGTTGTGGTGGAACCATAGAGCATCAAGTCAAGCCCAAAAAACCCTATCCCAAGGAGGCTAGGAAGAGTTCATGAGGGAACAAGACCAAGTTAAGAGGGGTAAGTTGAAAAATATCATATTTTTGGCAAAATTTAGTAATAAGAAAATACTTGTCTTCACTCTTTTGATCATAACTCTTTCAATAAAACTCTGATGACTACAAAATTTGACGAGCTTATAGTACACACCAAGAGATTTATGTCAATATATTATATGACCAAATCGGAGTCAAAACGAAGAAGTTATGCACGTTGGAAGCCACCTCACGCCTGACTGCACCCCTGTAGGCCGGCGCTGGCTACGCCTCTAGGACGCTGGCTGCTCCAGAGTGGCGCCAGCCGCACCCCACCCTACTTCCTCGTCCCAATTCTCTAAGTTAGGCGTTGGCTGCACCTCAGAGGCGCTAGCCGCACCTAACCCCGACGTGTTTTTTTTCTCAATTTTTTTCGGTTGTTGTCCTTCTCCCCTTCCGCCTTACATTGTATTGGCTTTCTTTGAAAACTTAGATATTTGGAATGAACATTTGTAAACATTTTGAAGATGAATTCTTCTTGGGTATTTGAAAACCCTCCCCAAATCTCCTCTCTTTATCCACTAAATTCCAATGGTGGTGGTTAGGAGTATTCACTTTAGGGCTTGATTAGTGGACAACCTTTCCATCATGTTTGGTGTGGATTTTCATGGTGGTTCAAGTGAGAGTGGGTGGATCTATCCTTTAAGCCTTCACTTGGATATCAAGGTTAATATTGGTGAGCTTTCTTTAGAGATAAATCATATTTTTGTTGTTGTTCTTGTTTAACCATCTAAAACAAAAAAAAAAAAGAAGAAGGGTGGAAGTTTATGAGTTTTAAGTTGGGGTTTTCTTAAATCCTAAGTTGATGATTGATCCTTGGGTATTTAATTTATCTTTGTGACAGGGCTGCAAGCGCACGGTGTACGGAGTAGCACGTCAAGGTTGATCCCACATGGACTCAATTAGCAACGCAGTAAACTAGCTCTCTATGTGATTGCTAAGCTAACAGGGTTTTGATTTTCAAAAGGTTTTAACTACCAATTAAAACTAATAAAGCAGGGAAAATTAATCAAAGGTTCAATCAAGGGAGAAAGACTTCTAGGGAATTTCTTTCTTAACAACGAGTTTGACAATTAGAACCTAGTTTACACAATCATTCATTCAAGATGAATCAAGAACCGATAACCACAAGAACTCTACTGCTCTTTCGATGCTAATAGAATTACCTCAATTAACCTAAATTACAACTTTTGTATGCTTTTCAAGTTAATCAAAGTTGGAGGTCACAAATTATCCAGTTATCAAAGAGGTTCCCTAGTTTGCTATTCTTTTCTCAAATTTCACTAAATTAGGTAGAAAGGTTGATAGTAAGTTTATCCTAATTCACCTTTCAGTACTTCTCAGGTTAATCTCAAATCACAAGTATTCAAGGCCTAAGAACACGCATGAACATGAAGAACACAACCTGCTATTGATTCAAATCAAGAATTCATGCACAAATTAGAAACATTCAATCAAACTACAATGTTTATGGTTGCAAAACCCTAGAATTCAAGAAAACTACTCACTCATTGTCAAAGAAAACATGAAACAAGTTCCAGTCAACGTAATCAAGTCTCAAAACAAAGAAGGAAATTGAAAAGGAAGAACAAACTACGAAGAATATGTCCCGTCGAGTCTTTCGATCTAGGGCCAGCCTTCTCCGCGAACGCCGCTACTTTCTTCTCGAATCTTGATCTTGGCCTCTCTTGACTCGATTCGATCTTGAATCTTGATTGTGGGATAGAGGAGTAGGAGGAACTTTGGCTCTCTTTTCTCTCTTGATAGGCCTAGAACAAAAGAAGAAGGATAGATCATCCCAAAAAAACTACCACTACCCCTCTTTTTACTCGCGAAAACAAACGTCGGCGCGACCAAACAGGGCTTGCCACGGTCTGTCCGTACAGTTTACCGTGGTGGCCTCTGACCATGCAGGTTGTGGTCCGTTTCCTCTCAAATTCATCCCACGGTCTGATCTTCAGCAGGGGAAGCCCGTGGTGAACTCATTCTTGCCAAATCTTGAAGAAATGTTGGTGTTTTGGCCTCAAAATCTACAAATTTGCATCTAAAACAACAATACCAAGCGTAATAGAGAAATTGGGATATAAATCAAGATCTACAATTAAAGCTATCCCTAATTCACTATCAAAATCCCCTAAAAACATAGTTATAAAAAACACTTAACACTTTGCTAGTCATTTCCAGATCAATAATTACTAAAAAGTTGGTTTGAAATTCTCACAAGAATATGATATTGTATTTTTTAAAAAAAATTAGTGCCATTAGGTATTTTTATTTTTATATAATACTCATTCTTTTTTTATTTTATCAGTCACCTCAATTTTTGAAGTCAATCACAATTTAAAACTTTGATTATCAACTTATCAGCATATACTGAAAGTTTAATTAGGCTAGTTAAATTAAAATGTGGAAAATAAATTACGGAAATTAAAAGATAGAAAAAACTCGGTAGTTGTTTACGATGTTCCTCCGAACTCAATTTCGGAGTACGTCACCGCCTAGAGTTCTTCAACTCTAGGATTTAATCTTGAATTATTATTAGGATGGATTTCTACAACCGATCTTATAGCCTTCTCTACTCTCAAGATCTCACCACTTGATATCGCCTCTCAATCAAGTGTGGCGGAGTCGACCTCTCAACTCCTAAATCCTCTCCCTAACAATAATGTCTCACCAACTCAAATGAATGAATAATAACTCAATACAATCTTCTTTTATCTCACACTCAAGAATAGTAGAAAGAATAATGCTCAAGTGAGATATATGCTTGTGTGTCTTGTGTTCTTTTCTTGTATCTTCTCTTGTCTCTCTTTAATGTCCAATCTCCTTGTATATATATAGTGCAAGAGCCGATGACCAAACTTGGACAAATCTGGTTCAATCACAACATAATCCTCATAAGGATGGACATATGATCTTCTTGATTCTTGGCATGCATGATCTCTTGGTTGCCTTGTATATACTTCACCAAATAAGCCAAGATACTACAGTATGTATATTATATATATATATGCATATATCTTAGCATGTAGAGAATCAAGGCAATGACCATTTACTACACAAGTGTATTATTATTGATCTTAACCATCATCTAAAAATACTTGAATGATATGATATAATCATGATCAAATCAATCAAATCAATATCCATACTTAATATTAATCAAGATTATCATATCATAAATTTGTCCAATCAAATATGATATCACATAAAGTTACTCTCTTAGATATTATAGTGTGATATGATTTATATAACAAGGTCCAAACAAATATTCTCAAATTGATATGTTGGACCAACATAAGTATCATATATGAGTAACTTAATAATTAAATGGGAAATTGGAATCTAATAAACCAACCTTTGAGGTTCCTTTGAAATAACGAACCAACCTTGAAAATTAATTTACAACGAACCAACCTTGTCATGTTGTTTTTTCCAGCGAACTTCCACCGAGTCTCACTCGTCGGAGATGTGACGTGGCGCCGGTGTTTGCTTATGTGGAGGGTGTTTTGACAAAAAAAAAAGGAAAAACAATTGGAAAATTTTTTTTGCTGAATTGGCTTAAATAATTTGACTTTTTCTTTTTTTAAAATATTCACCTCAACCCCCCTCCCCCTTTCTCTCCCCCTCTCTCTCTCTCAGTCAGATTAACGATGGCCATGGCAGCCTCTTTCCCCAGCATGTTCCAATTGCTTTCCACCACCACCACCATCAGAGCTGCAACTGCCATTTCTAGGGTTCCGTCCATTTCTAAGCTGCCTGAGGATGACGGTCGGTTGCGGGACCATAGCCGTCGGTTTCTGGGTTTGTTCGCCGTCCCACAGCCACCGGACGATGACGATTTGCGGGAGCACGACCCTAGTTTCTGGGTTTTGCTCTTGATAAGTTATTGATGAAGAGCTTAGTAAACTTGATTTCTGGGATTTTGAATTATTTGTGTTGATTGAATTAGGAAATTGATATACAGTGGCTTCAAGTTTGATAAGTTTGTTGATTGAATTAGGAAATTGATTGAATTAGCACAGTAAATAATTTCCCACTAAGAATTATTTGTGTTGATTGAATTAGGAAATTGATATACAGTGGCTTCAAGTTTTTTGTTCATGAATTATGATATTCAAAAGGTTTCAAGCTTCAAGCTTTCCAATTTGCTGATGTGTGGGTTTGTATCCATCATCAATTAACGATGGCCATGGCAGCTTCAAGCTTTCAAAAGGTTTCAACCTCCCTAAACCCTTTAAACTCAACCCCATCTGCCGCAGACCCCTCCGCTTCTCCTCTTCCTCCGTCACTCCCATCACCGCCACCATATCTGTCGGCCAGAAGCTCCCTAACTCCACCCTCTCCTACATCGACGACGCTTGAGAGCTCCAGAAACACCTCCCCGGATTCGCCCAAAATTCCGCAGAATTCAAATCCAAGGGGGTCGATGTCATTGCCTGCATCTCCGTCAATGACGCCTTCGTCATGAAAGTCTGGAAACAGAATCTCAAAATCAACAACGAGGTGCTCTAAGCGATGGAAATGGCGATTTCACCCGTGCCATTGGAGCTGAGCTCGATCTCAGGGATAAGAGGGAGGAAGAGAGAGAGAAAGGAAAAAAGGAAGAGAGAGAGAAAGGGGGAGGGCGGTGAGGTGGATATTTAAAAGAAAGAAAAGTGGAATTATTTAAGCCAATTCAGCAAAAAAAAAAATTCCAATTGTTTTTCCTTTTTTTTTGTCAAAACACCCTCCACATAAGCAAACACCGCCGCCACGTCACATCTCCGACGAGTCAGACTCGGTGGCGGTTCACTGGAAAAAACAACATGACAAGGTTGGTTCGTTGTAAATTAATTTTTAAGGTTGGTTCGTTATTTCAAAGGACCCTCAAAGGTTGGTTTATTAGATTCCAATTTCCCTAATTAAATCAATTCAATTCTAACCTCATATGTAAAACTTATTTTATGGTTTGTTATCATCAAAATTATTATATACTTCATAAAGCCAACAATCTCCCCCTTTTTGATGATGACAAACAATTTAATAACTAATATGAACTTATATAGATATACATACCTTAGCCCATGCTCATACTTACCATCAATGCATTCTTCTCCCCCTTTGTCATCATTAAAAATGGTAAAAAAAATATGACATGAGAAATAATACCATAGCTCCCCCTTAATTTATACTCGTTCCCAAAACAAACAAAGGGTCAAGCTTGTAAATTCCCAAATTGATATTTGTCATCAAAATTATTCTTGTTCAAAATCCAATATTATATGTTTCACATTTGACTCATTTCATTGTAATAATTAACAACCTTATTAATTTATCAATATTTTAATATATTTCCCCCTTTCAAAAATAATTTTTGCATATAAATCCTTACAAGTGGTAAATAAATATCAAATAAGTCTCAATTAACTTAAGGAAATTAGAGATGTAATAGTTATGGAATCATGGTCTATACATCAAAATAAGAAATCAAGCAATGTATAAAGATTTAGAAATCAAGATGTTTTTCCTTTCAAAAATAAAATTGATGCAACACATAATCAAACAAGAAACAAATTGAACTAATACTATATAATCACATAAAATTCATTTCACCCCTTATTAAATATATGATTAGAATCAAAGGGGATGGTTTTGTTAAAAATACTTACCGAAGTTTTACCTTAGGCAATCCAAGACTTACCATTTTTAAGACATTTGATTGTGGAACTTTAAAACTACCATGTACACTTGAGTTTAGGAAAACCTTAAAAGTCGATTACACCATTTGATTTTGCCAATATAAGACTTTGTTTGATTTCCAAAATCGTGTTCATTACTCTTAGGTCTCTACAAAAGGAAATTTCTAGAACAAGATTTTGGTACCCGTTTCATTTTGGGTCCATAATGGTTAGGAGATAATAATGAGGTAGATAATTTTTTCTTCTTAATCTTGACATGCCTTGACCTAGTACTATATTTGCAAAATTTTAAACGATATATATTTGTTCTAAAATTCAAATTAACCGGATCAAGACAAGATTGAGAAGCATAAATCATTTCAGATTTTACCTCACTTTTCTCATTTACTAGAGTCGACAATGGTTGAATCTTTTCCTCAATATCTTGCTCAACTTGTTCTACTTTTTCAACCGACTCTTCAATATTGCAATCTTTGGATTCCTCTATCACAATAATTTCTTCCTGTTTGTTCACATCAAAATCTAAACATTCTTCATTAGAGCCATATAATAAATAAAGAGTATCCCAAATATTCTTGGCATTTTTACAACTAATAACTTGTTCAAGAATATTATCAGAAATTGCACAAAGCAATATGTGCGTAGCTCTTGAGTTCAATGAGACATATTTCATATAATCATCAGTGCGCTCATTTCTTGCTTTATTAACATTTGATTCATGGATAACGATGCTCCAAACCTCATTATAGTGGGTTTGTATAAACGTTTTCATCCTGTCACTCCAAAAAGAATAGTTAGATCCATCAAAAGGAGAAGGAAAATCATCAAAATTATATCCATACCTAGCCATGAGATCGATCCTATAGACGGTGAAGTCTTAAATAGTAGGTTAGGCTCTGATACCAATTGAAAGTTTAATTAGGCTAGTTAAATTAAAATGTGGAAAATAAATTACGGAAATTAAAAGATAGACAAAACCCGGTAGTTGTTTACGATGTTCCTCCGAACTCAATTTCGGAGTACGTCACCGCCTAGAGTTCTTCAACTCTAGGATTTAACCTCGAATTATTATTAGGATGGATTTCTACAACCGATCTTAGAGCCTTCTCTACTCTCAAGATCTCACCACTTGATATCGCCTCTCAATCAAGTGTGGCGGAGTCGACCTCTCAACTCCTAAATCCTCTCCCTAACAATAATGTCTCACCAACTCAAATGAATGAATAATAACTCAATACAATCTTCTTTTATCTCACACTCAAGAATAGTAGAAAGAATAATAGCTTAATAGGGGAGTATTACGGCAAGCTGGTAATCCCAACCGAATAAGCAATCGCTACAAGCAACTGGTTCTTTTTGGGTTATAGTTGATGGTTTTTTCTTAATTCCATCTCTACTACAGAACCGGACATGAGAGTTTCTTCTCATCCGGCTCCTCGTGAATGAAAAAATTTCAATTTTAATTGAATAAAATAAATTGAATATAAATATTTTAAAATTCAAAATTGAATTCTAATTAGAATAGAATTCTAGGACTTCAAGTAATCGAGTTGTCGCAAAATTGCATCTTGGATAGCTAGTTCTAGGACAAAGCAATAAGCTCTAAAATAACCAGAATCGGGGTATACAAGTTTTCCACCGTTAATCGATCCATGACCGCTAAACTAAAGAAAGGATGAGATATATGCTTGTGTGTCTTGTGTTCTTTTCTTGTAACTTTTCTTGTCTCTCTTTAATGTCCAATCTCCTTGTATATATATAGTGCAAGAGCCGATGACCAAGCTTGGACAAATCTGGATCATCACAACATAATCCTCATAAGGATGTGTTAGGAAAGTGTCCTAAAATCACCAAATCTCTTGATCTCACAATTATTGTTTTCCTAATTGTATTAGGATACTATTTAGGTTTCCTTATTGTGTTAGGTTTCCTAATTGTATTAGATTCTAAATCTATTTGGAGTGGGAGTCAAGTTAGGTTATAGGGAGTTCTCCCTATAAATAGGATGCATGTTTTTCCACCAAAGACATCGGAAAACACAAAGAGCTAGAGAGAGAGAAAATATTGAGAGAGAAAGGGGTCTGACCAATATTTTCCCCAGTGTATCCTGAGAGATTGTGAGTTGAGTGTTGAGAGATTGTTATTGTAATCTCCTTTGTGGATCGTATCACACCCTGTGATAGTGATCAGGTTGTACTCCTCCTTTCTCATAGTGGATTATTTTCTGGCTGTCGCCGTCCGTGGGTTTTTCTCCGAGTTCTTCGGTTTCCCACGTAATTCTGGTGTTTGATTTTATCGCTTATTTTTCGTTCCTAAATTTTTTCGTAATATCCGTCATCTCGTTTTCGATTCTATTATTCGCTTCCGCTGTTACCTTGCTACTCATTTTTCTCTAACAAGTGGTATCAGAGCAAGGTGGAGATGGCTTCAATCATGAAGTGCGATATTCCAAAATTTGATGGAACGAGGAGTTTTACTATGTGGAGACTGCAGATGAAGGCGGTCCTGATTCAGCACGGGTTATGGGATGTGATTGAGTATCCCAACACGAAGATTGATGCGACAATGAGCGATGATGAATTCCAAAAACTTCAGAAGGATATCAAGGGGAATCTGACTCCAAGGGAGTGGAAGAAGCTTGAAGATAAGACTCTGGCAGGGATTCAGCTGTGTTTGGCAGAGCACATTCAGAGAGAGGTGATGCATATCGAGAAACCTCGGGTGCTGGACCAAATCGAAAAGTCAGACATGTCGAAGAGTCGTGCAAACAAGTACCGAATGAAGGAGAAATTCTACAGGTTGAAGATTCCCCAAGGTACTTCTATTCAGGCACATCTTAGTGAATTTGATTCTATTATTACTGAATTGGAATCAATGGATATAAAACACACTGATGAGGATAAGGCTTTTCATTTAATTCTGTCCCTACCTGCATCACATAAACAATTTAAGGAAATCATGTTGTATGGGAATCGTGGTGACCTTAACCTTAGTGAAGTAAAGGCTAGTTTACTGTCTAAGGAGAAACTTGATACCGATGGTGATGACCAGGGTGGTGATGCTATGGTTGTAAGGGGTAGAAATACTGAACGTAAGGGAAATGGGTCTAGAGGGAGGTCTAAACACCGTTCAAAGTCTAGGAATCCTCACAAGAATAAGAAGTGTAACTACTGTAGTAAGATGGGGCATATAGAGAGAGACTGTTGGGCAAAACAGAGAGACCAGAAGCAGGAGGGTAAGGATAATCACACCAAACCTGGTACCTCAAACTGCGTAGAGTCCGAGTCAGATGGTGATGGGTTTGTAGTTACGGATGATGCCTTGGCTACCACATCGAGTAGGATAGCTAGAGATGAATGGGTTCTTGACACGGGGTGCACCTATCATATGTGTCCTCATAAGGACTGGTTTGAGTCTTATGAGAGTGTTGACACCGGGGTCGTAGTCATGGGTAACGACACAGCCTGCAAGGTTGCAGGAATCGGTAGCATCAAAATCAAGACTCATGATGGCATCGTTAGAACCCTCAAGGAGGTTCGTCATATCCCTAACATGACTCGAAATTTAATTCCTTTGGGTACTCTTGAAGCTAACGGTTGCAGGTACAAAGGAGAAGATGGTGTTTTGAAAGTGTGCAGGGGTTCCATGGTTCTTATGAAGGGAATCAGAAAGGGCAGTCTATACATCCTGCAGGGGTCTACAGTGACATGATCTGCAGCGGCAGACCTAAATCTTGATGAGTCCGACAGCACAAAACTGTGGCACATGAGACTAGGCCACATGGGCAAGAAAAGAATGTCAATGTTGAGCAAGAAGGGATACCTTGAAGGCGCAAAGATCGGCAAGTTGGAGTTTTGCGATCACTGTGTCTACGGGAAACAGAAGAAGGTTAGCTTTTCAAGGGCTAAACATACAACAGCAGGGATCCTTGATTATATTCATTCAGATTTGTGGGGTCCTGCTAGAGTGCCATCACTGGGTGGCAAGCGCTACATGTTGACATTCGTGGATGACTTCTCGAGGAAGACTTGGGTTTATTTCCTGCGGCACAAGAATGAGGCATTCTCATATTTCAAGAAGTTCAAAGCTTTGGTGGAGAACCAGACAGGCAGGAAAATCAAGAAACTTCGGATGATACAATGGGTTGGAGTTTGTTGATTCTTCGAATTTCGCGAGGAGTAGGATTGCGAGGCATCGAACCTTGGGTAAGCCTCAAAGAAACGGGGTAGCCGAGAGAATCAACAGACACTCTTGAGAAAGCCCGTTGTATGCTCGAATGCGGCTTTGGAAGAACAAATCGTTCTGGGCAGAGGTGATATCTACTGCCTGCTACCTGCTGAACAGATCACCTCATGCCTCTATCGAATACCAGATTCCAGAGGAAGTATGGACAGGTAATCCAGTTAATTATTCTAACTTGAGAATTTTTGGATGTCCTGTATATGTCCATGTGAATGGTGGGAAGCTGTCTCCCAGGGCTGTTAAATGCATGTTTCTAGGTTACGGGTCTGAGTCTAAGGGATATAGAATGTGGTGTCCTGATTTGATGAAAGTTATTCAGTCTAGAGATGTAACCTTTAATGAAACTGCTATGTTATCCGAATGAAATCTACCGTACTGATGATGCAGAAATCGGAGAAGGGTGCGCAGAAGAATGGTGTTCGAGGTGGAGCAGCTCAAGGTGGAGTCTTGAACTCGCAATCGTGAGCAACCATCGATGCTCTGAACAAACTCAGGTTGATGAGCCTGAGATTGAGATGAATGTTCCTCAGGTGGAGGAACAACCATGCATTGCTAGAGATCGTCCTAGGAGGGAGATCGGAGACCAGCGATATCTTGAAGAAGATGATGCTATGATTGCTTATGCGCGAGTGTTGTAGAGGAGACTCTGAAGGTCTGAACCTTCTACCTATCGTGAGGCCATCTTGTCCGAATGCCTCAAATTGGATAGGAGCTATGCAAGAGGAGATGGAGAGTCCGCAGAAAATCATACATGGGAGCTAGTGAGTTGCCTAAAGGGCGCGAGCTCTTCGCTGAAGTGGGTGTACAAGAGAAAGGAAGGTATCCCTGGTGTAGAAAGTGCAAGGTGGAAGGCCAGATTAGTGGTAAGGGGTTGCAACCAGAAAGAAGGAATCGACTACAATGAAGTATTCTCGCCAGTCGTGAGGCATACGTCGATCCGCACCTTGCTTGCCTTTGTTGCTCTATTTGATTTGGAGTTGGAGCAACTTGATGTCAAGACAGCTTTCCTCCATGGCGAGTTGGAGGAGGAAATATATATGAGGCAACCCGAGGGTTTCATCGTTCCTGGTACACAGGAACAGGTATGCAGATTAAGGAAGTCCTTGTATGGACTTAAACAGGCACCCAGGCAGTGGTACAAAAGGTTTGATACCTTTATGGTAGGGAAAGGGTACACAAGAAGTCACTATGATAATTGTGTGTACTACAGGCAATTTGAAGAAAGGTCTTTCATTTATTTATTATTGTATGTGGATGATATGTTGATTGCCTCCAGGGACATGTCACTAATAAAGAAGCTAAAATCTCAATTCAACCAGGAGTTTGAGATGAAAGACCTCGGAGCGGCGAAGAAGATTCAACATGAGAAACTGTAAAGCAGTTTCAACTCCTTTAGCTGCACACTTCAAGTTGTCTGGTGAGAACTGTCCTAAATCTGATTTGGAGGTAAGGAGGATGTCTAATATTCCCTATGCTAGTGCAGTTGGTAGTTTGATGTATGCTATGGTGTGTACTAGACCTGACCTGTCCCACGCAGTTAGTGTGGTGAGTAGATATATGCAGAATCCAGGGAAGGAGCATTGGGAAGGAGTGAAGTGGATCCTTCGCTATGTAAAGGGTACTTTGGAGAAGGGCATCCTGTATGATAGAGGTAGTGCTGCAACGTCTGATGTTGCAGGTTATGTTGATGCTGATTATGGTGGAGATCTGGATAGGAGACGCTCAATTTCAGGGTATGTGTTCGTCATGTGTGGAGGAGCAATATCTTGGAAAGCTTCACTTCAATCTATAGCAGCCCTGTCTACTACAGAGGCTGAATATATTGCTGCAACGGAAGGAGTGAAGGAGGCCATCTGGTTGAGGGGATTGGTCATGGAGCTTGGAGTACCACAGGGCGAGACCGTGGTTTATTCAGACAGTCAGAGTGCTATACATCTGACAAAGAATGACACTTATCATTCGAAGACCAAGCATATAAGCGTCAGGTATCACTTCATCAGAGATACAGTTGCTGCAGGAGAGATCGTGGTGAAGAAGGTTCATACTTCTGATAATCCTGCAGACATGTTAACCAAGCCTCTATCTATAGCTAAGTTCGAACATTGTTTGGACTTAGTTGGTGTTCTAAGCATGTGAGAGCCCTGCGGGGCCACGCCGGAGGGGCGTGTTGATGGCGACAGTCAAGATGTTTATCTGGATCGATGATTCGTTGATTTTAGTCCAAGGTGGAGTTTGTTAGGAAAGTGTCCTAAAATCACCAAATCTCTTGATCTCACAATTATTTGTTTCCTAATTGTATTAGGATATTATTTAGGTTTCCTTATTGTGTTAGGTTTCCTAATTGTATTAGATTCTAAATCTATTTGGAGGGAGTCAAGTTAGGTTATAGGAGTTCTCCTATAAATAGGTGCATGTTTTTCCACCAAAGACATGGAAAACACAGAGAGTTAGAGAGAGAAAATATTGAGAGAAAGGGTCTCACCAATATTTTCCTAGTGTATCTGAGAGATTGTGAGTTGAGTGTTGAGAGATTGTTATTGTAATCTCCTTTGTGGATCGATCACACCGTGATAGTGATCGTTGTACTCCTCCTTTCTCATAGTGGATTATTTTCTGTCACGCCGTCCGTGGGTTTTTCTCCGAGTTCTTCGGTTTCCCACGTAATTCTGGTGTTTGATTTTATCGCTTATTTTTCGTTCCTAAATTTTGTCGTAATATCCGTCATCTCGTTTTCGATTCTATTATTCGCTTCCGCTGTTACCTTGCTACTCATTTTTCTCTAACAGGATGGACATATGATCTTCTTGATTCTTGGCATGCATGATCTCTTGGTTGCCTTGTATATACTTCACCAAATAAGCCAAGTTACTACAATATGTATATTATATATATATATATATGCATATATCTTAGCATGTAGAGAATCAAGGCAATGACCATTTACTACACATTTGTATTATTATTGATCTTAACCATCATCTAAAAATACTTGAATGATATGATATAATCATGATCAAATCAATCAAATCAATATCCATACTTATTATTAGTTTCAATATTAATCAAGATTATCATATCATAAATTTGTCCAATCAAATATGATATCACATAAAGTTACTCTCTTAGATATTATAATGTGATATGATTTATATAACAAGGTCCAAACAAATATTCTCAAATTGATATATTGGACCAACATAAGTATCATATATGAGTAACATAATAATTAAATCAATTCAATTCTAACCTCATATATAAAACTTATTTTATGGTTTGTTATCATCAAAATTATTATATGCTTTATAAATCAACTTATCAACATATACAATGATCTATAATACGATCATAATAAAAAAAGAATACTATTATAGTAATATAATATTGTACCTTTTTTTTAGAATGTTTTGTGAGATATTCTGGGTTAAAGAAAAATGAATTGAATATGGGCTAATTTGTTGCCTGGAAAATTTTCCTCTAACTCAAAAAAGAGAGATAAGGGTAAAGTTTACATTCAAAGTTTGATTGACCGACTGATCGAGTTAATTAAACACTATTTTTTAAAAGGATTATTGGATGATAATACACTGAACTTTAGGGGTATTGGACAATAATGCACTGAACTTTTTTCTTGGACTCTAATACACCGAACTTTGAAGGTATTGGACAATAATGCACTCAGACCAATTCAGCTGGTGGTTGACGCGGTGGTTGTCCTACTTTGAGGTATCTTTTTTCTATTTTTTTCCAAAAAAATATATTAGGCATCATGCTTATGTGTACTTCCTTACACGACAAAAGTTTTTTTCTAAAAAAAATAGAAAAACCAAACCTCAAAGTAGGACAACCACCGCATCAACCACCAGCTGAATTGGTCTGAGTGCGTTATTATCCAATACCCTCAAAGTTCAGTATATTAGAATCCAAGAAAAAAGTTCAGTGCATTATTGTCCAATTACCCCTAAAATTCAGTGTATTATCATCCAATAATCCTTTTTAAAAATTGCTACAACCCATTCTTTCCTGTGCTTGGTCAAATTTAAGTATATTAACCTCATTTTACCAACTTTAACATACTACACCGCTTACTTTCACTTCATCTATCAAACTTAATCACTTTTAACTACACTATCCAAACTTTTCTGTAATCACCCTTTATCAACCATAAAAAAACAATTGATCAGGGTAAAAAAAAAAAGAATATCTAATATCAATTCTGATCCAAATTTTAATATCAATCTATTTAATTGACCTAAATTAACCTCAAATCCAAACGTTTGCCGGCTATAAATTTGTCCCAGTTGTGATACAAGGGGTCAACAAAACCAAATGTACGGTACTATACAGTCTATGGTATATACTTCTAGTTTTGAGCCAAATTCGGATTTAAGATGCGTGTAGAAAAGGTCAAAATTGGCCATTACGACAAGTACGGATTTCCGTAGTCCGGAGGGGATCTCAAAAAGACAATTTTGATGGGGAGAAATTTCCACTAGAAAACGAAACAAACTAACAAAAAATTGCAAAGACAACTGTTTTTTTGTAAATATTTTAACAAAGAAAATCAAAATGCCGAATATTTCTACATAAAAATTTAAATTGAAAATGTGAAAATTAATAGTAGGCCTCTTTACGTGGGGTTTGGTCTGTTGAAACAGTCCCTCCCCACTCCGTTTTTATTGGGCCGGCCCCACCACTCTCTCACAATATCTTCATGATTCTTTCATCCCTACCATTTTTTCTTTTTTTAATTCCCTAAGCATAATTATTTGTTAATTACCCGTTGATTAGTCACAATTGCTCAGTTCTTTTTTTTTTTAACTATGATACGTGTTATGGGTCAAGACACTACTTAAGTGTATTACTCCTTATGAAATTAATACTTTATTATCATTTTTAATCCTATTTTTTTGACGGTCAATGTTAATTAACAGTTATAAGAAACTTGGAATATATTGGTCACACTAATAATTAAAATTGACATTCTAACAAATGAACTCCATTCATTAGGCATATTTGAAGTGTCTTTTGTAAATTTTTAAAAATATAGATAAAAGTGTGATTTTATACTATTTATATGTATTATTATAGTTATAGAAGTCAATCATGTAATTTTTTTTCAATTTAATTTAAAAATATGTAGATTTCATATAATGACAAGACAATTAAGTGTGTCTTGCACCAAGATATTTATCATTTTATTTTTTTTTTATTTTGGTTAGTGGGAGAAGTATGATATTGTAATATGTTATTATCAAAGATATTGCTCTATATAATAAAATTCAATGTAGCTAAATTTTCGACGTTTCGGAGAAGCACGGATGGTTATTTATAAGTCCTTTCTAATGTAATGACATATAATTGATATTACATAAGTTGAATCATATTTTTTGCTACAAGTTATTCGTTGGTAGTTTCCTTTACCTCTTCAGGTATGTATGCGTATTCTATATTTCATTTGTCTGCCTGTAAATTTTTGTTCGAAGAAAGTTCATGACATACTCCTTTTTCATTACTGCATGTTATTATTGGGGTTTAATGATCCAAGTTTAAAGACTTAGTTTCTATCATGCTAATTTTCATGAGTTGGTGATCTCAACCATCACAGAGTTATATACATTGCATGGAAAAGAATTACTTGAAATAAAAGGCCAACTTCACTAGTTCATCTTCTTTTTCTTTTATGCAGATTTTCCTTGGAAAGTTTCGGGGTTGAAAAGTTTGGGAGGACAAGATGGCTAGTCTTCTCGAAAGAGTTCAGAATGTTGATTTGGTAATGCATTTATTTTGCCTAAATCTTATAGTAATAGATACTGTCTCTGTTCTTCAATAATTGTCACATTGGATTTTTGGAATGATTTTAAGAAAATTAATAGTATTGAAAATAATAATTGTATTGAAAATGACAATGAAGAGGTAAAGTTCCATTTTGTTTATATATTTGTATTGATAATGATAAAAATAAGATATAAATTTAGAAAATGTGTTATGAATATTGTATGGAAAATAAAATGTTAGGTAAAAGTTACAAATATTGAGGAATCAGGGGAATATTTCTGAAGCTACAATATTTTCAAAATATTGAAAATATTATTGTGGATGTTCAATTTCGAGGTTTGTTTTTTGATTCAAATGTAGGAACGTATACCAATGAAGGAAGTACTTGATACGCTTGAATACAATGAAAAAGATGGGTTAACTACAGAGAAAGTTCAGGAAAGAATAGCCTTGTTTGGATACAACAAACTTGAGGAGAAAAAGGTTAATTCTCTTATTAATTAAGAAAGTATATTTATATATGTTGGCAATAAAGTCATATATTTGATTAACCTAATATTTGGAAGTGTATGGTAATTGGTGGTGCAGGAAAATAAGATACTGAAATTTTTGGGGTTCATGTGGAATCCTCTCTCATGGGTCATGGAAGCTGCTGCTATTATGGCCATTGCTCTTGCTCATGGAGATGTCTCTCTCTCTCTCTCTCTCTCTCTCTCTCTCTCTCTCTCTCCAACAACTTTTACTTTAAACAAAATAACTGGATATCCCTGCCTACATATGTTCATGGGGTCCAAGTTTAGTGTGTAGTGGGGATAAAAATATTATGCTTCTTTTTTTTTTTTTTTTCTAGAGCACTATATTGTTTTAAATATTAAACTATTAATTTAATATTAATACCTAGATATATATGTTTATGGAGATGATTGCATATAATTTTTTGAAATAATATGATACTTTTTTATCTTACAAAAAGTATGCTAGTTGTTAATTATTATTACCTCCATTTCTAATTATATGCTACGAAAGTTAATTCATCAAAACTAATTAAAATGGGAATGAGGTGAAAAGTTTATAAATTGTCAAAAACACCCTAAATAATATTTTTGGAATGAGGTAAAAAGCTTATTTTTTAGGGATAAAATTGGTATTATAATTGTTTAAATTGTAAAAATTAGGTAATTTGACAAATAAAAGGGATAAGATAGTTAGAGAAATTGACAAATAATTACTGAAAACCACATTACTATTATCATTATTAAAAGCTAAAATTGATGAGTAGTGTGTTTGGAATTAAACAGAACAAACATCCGGATTACCCAGATTTCATAGGAATAATAGTGTTGCTCCTCATCAACTCTACAATTAGTTTCATAGAAGAGAACAATGCTAGCAATGCTGCTGCTGCTCTTATGGCTCGTTTGGCACCCAAAGCTAAGGTAATTACTTTTCATCATCATGCTAATATATTAATATTTTATTTGGTAAAGAAATAAATAAGTTGGTGGCCGGGTTTTGTTTATGGAAATAAAAAAAATTAAGGTACTAAGAAATGGGAGCTGGATTGAGGAGGATGCAGCGATGCTGGTGCCAGGAGATGTTATTGGCATTAAACTTGGAGATATCATTCCTGCTGACGCACGTCTTCTTGAGGGAGACCCACTCAAAATTGACCAGGTATTTTATTTTCCAACTTCTGATTTGACTTCAGATTTTCTGTCCTATCCCCCTCAATTGCGTAACAAAAATAATAAACATATTGACATAAGATGGCTCTTAACCATCTTGCATTTATTCTAAATCACTAATAAAGTGAAATGTAAGTGTATTTAAATCATTCTAAAGGTATGTTTCATTATTTTTAAGGTTACTACAACTTATAAACGATTTTAAAATAATTATTTATTTATATTTATTTCTTAAATATAAAACTATGTATAAAATATGGATTTTCTACTATGATTGATAAAATTAGGCTATAATTATATTTTTTCACCTAACTAATAAGTATTATATTATTATAATTGATAAATATATATAATTATTAAAGAAAATATTAATAAAAGTTACAAAAATGTGAAATAAAAAATTCAAGATGGTTAAGAACCATCTTGAGTCAAGATGGTTATCATGGTCCATTGCGTAAATACTGATTAGTGAGTGCTATATATCGTGCTGTGCATTACTATACTTGTAACCATAATTAAGGCTATTATATTGATGGACGTATCATTGCTAATTTATTGTTAAAATATATAATTAAAGAGGTTCTTACAATATACTTTTGGCTCTGTTTTTTTTTTCACGGTTGGTACGGTCTGGTAATGGTGCGGTGCGGTTGAATTTGAAAAAGAAGTGTGATGAATTGTGCTGAGAAAGTGTGATAAGACACTTAAAAGTATATTGATGAAAATGATATGATTAGTCTTGGGCCTCTGGCCTGGCCTACCTTGTATTGTGGTTTTTAAATTATATTTTTATCCATAATTTTTTAAATTTATAAAAAAATGCCTGAAATATAACTAGCTAACTAATGATGTTCATTTAATTAGGATCTTATTTGTATTTGTCGGCATATCCAACTAATCCAAATTTCTTATAATTTCATAAAAAAACAATACACTAATGTAGTGGCAAGACATATTTTAAGTGTCTTTCTATTGTATAAAACTTATATATTTGTAAATTAAATTGAAAAAAATTACATGATTGACTTATATAACTACAATAATACATATAAATTGTATAAAATCACACATTTATCTATATTTTTTCAAAATTTACAAAAATGCGTCTCAAATAGCATAACGGATAGGGTTCATTTGTAAGTGTCAATTTTAATTATTGGCGTAGTCAGCACATTCCAAGCTTCTTATAATTGATAATCAATAGTAACTGTAAAACAATTTACGGTTAAAAATGATAATAAATATTAATTTCATAAGGAACAAGATACTTAAACAGTCTCTTGCTCTTAGACATGTATCATCACTTGATATCATTACTCAAAATTAAATTGTATAAGGATAGTATCTCATAAAATTTGTACATATAAAATTATATGTTTTTCAATAACTTTTAATTAAAACTTATATGCAAAAATAGGTTTAAATGATATTTTTGTTCATAATTCGTAGCAAGCCACAAATTTACAAAGTATTTCCCGGTTGCTTTATTTTACGTCTATGCTAGACTTGCTAGCTGAAAGAACCCTAGAGGGGGGTGAATAGGGTTATGAAAATTTCTGCACAAATACTCACTGGTAAAGGACGTTAGGGTCTTAATCTTTTCAGATTAAGATTCAACTTTAGATAAACCAAAGTAGAATGAAATAAAGGACAACAAAAAGATAACTGAGTAACCTCCTTTATTTCGTTGGAACAGAATACAGACTGAATATGAAAATTGCCTAAGGTAAACGTGTTTAGGTTTACAGTCGAACAGAGTGCCTTGCAGAGAGCACTTCGAAAATGGTTTCTGAGTAAACACACACACCAAACACTGTTTTGGTGCAAACACCAATCGAACCTAAGTTTGTCTAGGATTCGATTACACTCAATCACAAATCTCACACAAAGCTTCTTCTCACAACACAAAGAAGAAAACTTTAGAACAAGAAAAACACTCTCTGTTTTTCTCTCACCCGATTACTTCCGTGGAATCGTTGATCTTCTTCAATCTTAAAGTCTTCTATTTATAAGTGCATTGAATCAGTAGCATAGAGATGTTGGGATTGTTTTCTTGCTGATGCTTTCCTTCTTCGTGATTTGCCTTGCCTTCCTATTTTCTTGTAATCTACTTTCCATCTTGCGAGATTTTCGGAAATTTGCAATCTTTTCTTCTTTCCAAATTCTTGATCAATTGTTTCCTACAAATAAAATAGTTACAATCAATTAGTCTGGTTAGAAAAGGATAGAGAAAAAGGATATCAAACTTTCTAGAAAAACTTCCCTGTTTTGATTCTTTTAACTTTCACGTCAGAACTTCACGCCTGAGGTAAATGACCTTGAGATGTTGTGGGTAGACGTCCTTGAGTTGCTATGAGTTAATGTCTTTTGCCTTTCTTGTTCTAGTCCAATCTTATATCTTTCTTGATCCTTTCGTCTATTCTATCTTTCATTAAAACCCCGTCTGAGGTCCTTGGCAGACTAGAGGCGAAGGTCCTTAACCATAGACCCAACACTGGCTATGAGCTTAGACGCTTACTATGTAAATGGGGTGTTCATGTAGGCCGCACTCACTGGTGAATCGCTTCCAGTGACGAAAAACCCTGGGGACGCAGTTTACTCAGGCTCAACCTGTAAGCAAGGCGAGATTACAGGAGTCGTCATCGCAACTGGTGTCAACACCTTCTTCGGCAAGGCTGCCCAGCTCGTTGAGACCACTAACAATGTTGGCCACTTCCAAAAGGTATCTACGTACCCAGAAACATCGATATACCCTACACCCATGCATTTTGCACATCCATAATTTACTCAAAAAGTACGTACTCATAATACTCTCTGCATGCATGTATCTGTTGAGTGTAGGTTTTGACAGCAATAGGAAACTTCTGCATATGCTCCATTGCAGTCGGGATGGTCATCGAAATCATAGTCATTTACGCCATCCAACGTAGGTCCTACCGAACTGGAATCGATAACCTCCTGGTTTTACTCATCGGAGGCATTCCTATCGCCATGCCTACTGTTCTGTCAGTCACGATGGCCATTGGGGCCCACCGCTTGGCGCAGCAGGGCGCCATTACTAAGAGGATGACCGCCATTGAGGAAATGGCTGGCATGGATGTTCTGTGTAGTGACAAGACTGGCACCCTAACGCTCAACAAGTTAACTGTCGACAGAAGCCTGATTGAGGTTAGGTTAATTAGTCGCAGGTTTTGGAGGAGACTGAATTTCATGAAATTAATTGTTTTGTTTTGCCTAATATACAGGTATTTGCCAAAGATGTGGATAGAGAAATGGTGGTACTCATGGCTGCTAGGGCTTCAAGGTTAGAGAACCAGGATGCTATCGATGGTGCTATTGTCGGAATGTTATCCGACCCTAAACAGGTATGGTACCATGACATAATCCATATATAGTTTGTTGGGTTTCACCCATGAGTAAAAATATCCCACATCGGAAAAGTAAACAAAAAGGGCATGGTATGTAAGTCAAGTGAGTTATTGCTCTTAACACCAATTGGTTTTAAGATAGAACCTCACTTAAATTGTGTATCTTGGGCCTTGCATGGTGGAAGTGAAATCTCGCCTTTAAATCTCTCCAACACAGTTTGCGATCTAAATTAATCTAGATTTTGTACAAAATAGAGTGTGTGGATGGATCTACGTAGCAGTCTTAATTAAATTGAAAGTTCCAGAGGCTGGTTCCGACTAATCTAAGATTTTAAGATCACTCACTATTTACTAACCCACGGAAAAAAGTGGAAAAGGTTTATATAGACATTTTGTTTTAGTCCATTACAATCTAAGGTGAAAGCGTTATTCAGGTTATGGACAACCCTAAACAAGAATATATGTTTGAGATGAACAATGACTCAGTTAGGGTTAAAACTGGACTCGGATTTCACCAGATGAATGAGTCATTTATCAGATCTAGTTTTGAAAAGTCTTGCTTTCGGAGTTGAATTTTGATAGGAAAAACTTGTTTGATGTTGATGTAAAAAGGCAAGAGCAGGGATCAAAGAAGTTCATTTTCTGCCGTTCAACCCAAGTAACAGGAGAACAGCACTTACTTACATTGATTATGATGGCAAAATGTGTAGGATTAGCAAAGGAGCACCAGAACAGGTAATTTATAAGCATATAATCAAGCAAGATCATGAAATCATCTTAAATCACAACATTTATATACATTTGGCTTCACAGATTCTGGACTTAGCACACAACAAATCAGAAATCGAAAAAAGGGTTCATGAGGTGATCAACAGATACGCTGATCGTGGGCTTCGTTCCCTGGCTGTTGCTCGTCAGGTAAATACAATGTTTATATCAAAATTGGATAATCACAGGTTACAGTTCATCGTAAGAAAGATTTTACCAAATTGTTGTAGGAAGTTCCTGATGGTGATGTAAAAAGCGAGGGAGGCCCTTGGGAATTTGTTGCCCTCTTACCTCTTTTCGATCCTCCTCGGCATGACAGTGCTGAAACCATCAGAAGGGCACTTGAACTTGGAGTCAGTGTCAAGATGATTACAGGTTACATTTCTAATCTTTAATACTAGTAATTCGATTTCATTTTATCTATCACTTTAATTTACGTGTCAAATCAATCATGCAGGGGATCAACTCGCAATTGCTAAGGAAACTGGGAGGAGGCTCGGAATGGGCACAAACATGTACCCTTCTTCGTCTCTCCTAGGAGAAACTCGAGGTGTAGACACTTCCGATTTGCCACATATTGATGAACTTATAGAAAGTGCCGATGGGTTTGCTGGTGTCTTTCCTGGTAACTAATTAACTCCAGCCCAATAACAATCGTGGTTCTTGGTGAATGAGTAATTGTTTGGGTTTTCTGCATTTTGGACCCCAAATTTTAGGGGTATTTACATTCTGAACCCTTAGTTTTCAACTTTAACTTTTTGGACCTTAAAGTTTGTAGGCTGAAAAAAAAGGACCCTAAAGTTTGTGAGGTGAAAAAAAAGCTCGTTTCCCGTTTTTCTTTTTCTTTCCATGTTTGAATTTCTCTCCCGATTGGCATCAAACTTCAAGACTAAGGTTAAAACCAATATTAAAGTTATAATAAATATCTTTTATTCATGTTGGAGTTACTTAAAACCATGTACTCAGAGGTCTAAGTAGCCTCGACATGAATAAGGGAGGTGTATTATAACTTCAATATTAGTTTTAACCATAATCCTAAAGTTTGACGTCAATCGAGAGATAAATTCAAACATGGGAGGAAAATAAAAAATGAGACAGAGGCCTTTTTCTTCAGTCCACAAACTTTAAGGTCCTTTTTTATTCAGCCTACAAACTTTAGGGTCCAAAATGTTAAAGTTGAAAACCAAAGGTTCAGAATGTAAATACCCCTAAAATTCAGGGTCCAAAATGCAAAAAACCCGTAATTGTTTTCTGATCTTGATCAAACTGTGTATTATCAGAGCATAAGTACGAGATAGTAAAGAGACTACAGGCAAGAAAGCACATATGTGGGATGACAGGCGACGGAGTGAATGATGCCCCGGCATTGAAGAAGGCGGACATCGGTATAGCTGTCGATGATGCTACCGACGCTGCTAGGAGCGCTTCTGACATTGTCTTGACTGAGCCAGGGCTCAGTGTCATCATCAGTGCTGTTCTAACCAGTCGTTCCATTTTTCAAAGGATGAAAAACTACACGGTATATATATATATTTATATGTCCTAAACATCTCAACTAGTTAAGCTGGGGAGAAAATAAATAGCCTATTATGCGTTCTAATATATATCTATTTGTCTTCTCTTTGGTTCCCTACAGATATATGCAGTATCTATAACCATCCGTATTGTGGTAAGTCTCATACACTACTAAATACAAATTCTCGTATACATAATGGAGCATATGGTTGTGATTTTTCTGTAAAAATTGATTAACTTCAAAGTTAGATACTCCCTCCATTTCATATTAATTGTCATGATTTTGACTTTTATGGTCTCCAAAATCATTCTTTGATTGCTAATTTCTTACATAATATCTTATTGACAATTGCAATATTATACTTTTATGGTAGTATTTTCATTACGAATTTAATGGTGGTAATTTTATATAGTAATTCATTATATATATTGAGAAATTTATGGTCAACATTTTTATTTTTGACTGCACGATTTCCAACGACGACAATTAATGGAATAGAGGGAGTATTTTTTTTTCTGTTTTGTTGTACGGAGTATTTAATAGTATATAATAATGTTTTTTTTTTGCAACCTGCGATGTGAAATTGTGAATTCACATATATTTTATTGAAACTCTCAACATACTGCCAAAATATTGAAAATGCAGGGTTAGTTTGAATATTTCAAATAATTTTTCCCAGGATTTTCTAACACAAACAAACTTTAACAAACGCATCTTAAGTTGTAAATTGTAATATTTGATTATTAAGGGTGAATCTCAGCTCATGCATTTTTGGACAGATGGGATTTATGTTGCTGACGGCTATTTGGAAATTCGACTTCCCTCCTCTAATGGTGCTAGTTATAGCCATACTTAACGATGGTAAGCATGCAATCTTGGCATTAATCCTTGCTTAAGGCATGAAGTGAGGATTTTATTACAACATGGCCTTTCTTTGTGTGCAGGGACCATAATGACCATATCGAAGGACCGTGTGAAACCATCTCCAATGCCTGACCATTGGAACCTTAATGAAATCTTCGGGACGGGGATTTTCATTGGAGGGTACCTTGCCATTACAACCGTAGTCTTCTTCTGGGCTGCCTACGATACTAGCTTCTTCGCGGTACATACCTCTTTCATCTATATATCTCCATACATACAATATAAACTGATGTACGTGTATATATGTTTTTGAGCAGAAACACTTTGATGTAAAGGACTTTAACAGACACACACATGACTTGACAAACCCAGAAGTAGCAAAAGACCTAAGAGAAAAGATGGCATCAGCTGTTTATCTGCAAGTTAGCACAATCAGCCAGGCTCTCATCTTCGTCACCCGAGCTAGGGGCTGGTCTTTCACTGAAAGGCCTGGCTTCCTTCTTGTTATTGCCTTCCTCATTGCTCAGTTGGTAAGTACTCCCTCCTTCCCATATTACTCCCTCTGTCCTAGATTAATTGACAGTTTGACTAAATTTTAACCTTTAATTATTCACAAATCACAATGAGTTATAATATGAAATTATCTCCATGGTAATTTTTAGTAAAGTATCTTTTTAATGACGGTAATTTTCATATTGTAACTCATTATAATTTGTGAGTAAATAATGATCAAAATTTAGTCAAAATGTCAATTAATTTGGGACAGAGAGAGTATTTGTCAATTATTTATTATTTCATAGTTTTCAATGTTTATCTTTAACTGACAATTTTCTCCATAATATTTTATTAAAAATTACAATATCATACACATGTGATAATATTTTTCATTACAAATTTAATAATAGTACTTTTGTATAATATAACATTATATATATTGAGAAACTTATGGTCAAAAATTTCAAAAGTTGACTAATATGTACGTTTAAATCTAGGTGACGGGATAAAATGGGAAGGGGGGAGTATATATCTATATTCACTTTAATGTTATGCTATACAAATGCAAAAAAAAAAAGTTTAAATTTGTTGAAAATATTATTATTATTGTATTCCAGATTGCAACAGTAATATCAGCAACAGTGAGCTGGGACTTGGCCGGAATAAGAGAGATAGGATGGGGATGGACTGGAGTGATATGGTTGTTCAATCTCGTAACCTACATCTTCCTTGATCCAATCAAGTTTTTTGTCCGATATTTACAAAGCGGAAGAGCATGGCAACTTTTATTTAATAAAAGAGTAAGTTTGTTAATTAATTATCTGCAGCATTAATCTACGTAGGTACTTGTGTTTCATGGGGTTGATTATATATGTTATTACAGACAGCATTGTCTGGAAAGGTGAACTTCGGGAAGGAAGAAAGGGAGATTGCATGGGCAACAGAGAGACGAACCCATCATGGGAGCAGGAAAGATGGAGACGCAGCAGGTACAGCGAGTGGTACTACTGAAATGAAGAGTCTGTGGAGTGACAGGAACTCTTTTAGGGATCTTAATCTCATGGCTGAAGAAGCTAAGAGACGGGCTGACATTGCAAGGTAAATTACTTACAAATTTCTTACTACTACCCTACCATTTTTAAGCAACCAAAATGATACCAGTTTTCGGTAAGATTTTTAAGCATCTTGTTTGGTATAAAAATCGTATTGGATAATGATACACATCTTGACTAGGTCAAAAAATATTTTCTTTAATATAGAGTAATTATATATATATTTAACAACTATAACTAGAGATGGCAATGGGGTGGGGAATCCCCGAACCTGCTGGGGCCCCGCCCCGCTCTGGGGAAAAATCCTCACCCCCATTGGGGATGGGGATGGGGATGGGGACGGGACAATTTTTTAAAATTCGCTCGGGGACGGGGCGGGGATGGGGACAAAAATTTCCCCATTCCCAAATCCCCATCCCCGAAAATTTTAAAATTACCAAATAACTTCTATTTCAATTCAATATATATATATATATATATATATATATATATATATATATATATATTAATAGCAAGGATAAAGTAGTAATTTTCAAATATATATGTATTATTGTTTGATTTTGAGGTATTATTGCTTGAACTAGTTAAATACGTTGTATTTTGAACAGGTTAAAAATCGAGTCCGATTAAAATTTGGTTAGATTTTGGATAGCTTTAAAAAATTGCCGTTGGGGATGAGACAAGAATCATTCCCCGAAGCGGGGATGAGGACGAGTTTTGGGAGCGGGGATGGGGACGGGGATATACTCCCCCGTCCCCGATCCGCCCCTAACTATAAGATTATAATACTTATTAACTAGGTCAAAAATATAAATAATAGCCTAATTTTATCAATTATAGTAGAAAATGCATATATAATGCACAGTCTCATATTTATAAAAAAATATTAAAAAATAATTATTTTTATATTATATATAAATTGTAATAAACCTCAAAATAATAAAACATATCTTAATAGTAATTTAAATATACTTACATTTAACTTTATGAGTGATTTAGGTCAAATGATCTTGCATCAAGATTTTTATCATTTTGCAATCATATTATATATAAAGTGAAAAGAAAACTTATATGATTGAATTCTACAATTATATTGCCATATATAAATTGCATAAAATTACATTTTTATTTATCATTTTTCAAATTTTCAAAAAAACATCGATAATGTATTTATTGGATAGGGTTGATTCGACTAGGGTGCCATTTGTATTAGTTAGTAGACAATCTATCCTAAGGTTCTCATAACTGATCATTACTATTTACTAATAATTACTCCCTCCGTTCCATATTAATTGATACTTTGACCAAATCTTGACCATTAATTATTCACAAACTATAATGAGTTACAATATGAAATTACCTCCATTGTAATTTTTAGTAAAGTATCTTTCTAATGATGGTAATTTCATATTGTAACTTATTGTAATTTGTGAGCAATTAACAATAAAAATTTAGTTTAAGTGTCAATTAATATGGAACGTATTGAAGGGGGTATATCCTAAGCATCTTAAAATTAGTAACTAATATTAATGCAACTGAAATCAACCTCTTCATGTACTCGTATAATACGAGAATGCTGCTTACATCTGGACTCCCTCACACTATGCGTTAAGGGGATTATACTAGGGTTTATTGTTGTTTTTTTTATTCTTATAAAAGTTTAGTGAAAAAATCATAATAAATATTAATTTGGTGAAAAGAGACTTAAAAGAGGCCTTGTCTCAATACTTAAATCATTTTTAACAAAAATGTTATTGTCTTGGGGCAAGACATCTAATTAGCATGTGTTTGTTTTAGCATTTAAGAATGCTTTTGGAGTTAAAAATACAAATAAGACGAAACACTAGGTTTTTTTTTTTTTTTTTAGAAATTACAAACTAGCTACTCTATTTGCAAAATCAAGCTCCAAAAACAGAAGTTATAAATATTTTCTTCAAAGCTCAATATGCTTCTTAATAATCAAAGAATACTTTACCTTGGAAATTATTGAGTGATAAGTTTCCATTTTGTATTTATATTTTCTTTTATTTTCTTTTCTATTCACAAATATGATGATTTTTAAAAATATGTCATAAAATATTTTTATGAGACATTGAACATTTTAATTTTATTTTAGGTGTCCAAGATATTTGTAATTAAGTTATTTTTATTAAGATAATATTTTTTTTTGATGTAAAAGATAATATTTAGTTAAGTATGATGTATAAATAGCTTGAACAATGTAAAACATTGTGCCGTTAAATGATATATATATAACATATAATTATAATGCAAATAAGAAATCTGAAATAAAAATTCGTGAAATAGTACAATGAAAAATAAACTATAGGATAGTTTTGAAAAATTAGGCCAAACAATTAAAATTTACTAGTCACTTATTTTATAAATTAGCTAGGCAAAGATTTCTAATGCATCGTTAAAAATAAATTGTGCAAAAAATATTTTTAACACGGAAAAATGGTTTTTTAGAAATTACGTCAAACTTAAACTTATTCAATATTTTGTCTTAGCGTAAACTCTACATTCTTATGTATCAAATTAAAAGAAATAAAATAACTAAATCTTGAAAGTACAATACTAAATATATAAATTGTATGAATTTAAATTACATTTTTATCCATAATTGTTCAAATTTATTAAAAACTGCGTAAAATATGCCTAGCGAATAGAGTTGATACGATTAAGGTGTTGTCTATATTCATTCAGGTAACCAACAAATGTTAAATTCCTTATAGTTGATAACTAATTACAACTATAAAAAAAATAGACTAAAAAATCACTATAGAATTTAAAAAGAATTTTGGATGGATAAGACATATATTCATCCTTTTATATTAAAACTAATGAAAATTCAATATCCCAAAATTTTGTTATAAGAAACAATGGTCAATACATATATACTTCTCATGAACTATTTTTCTTCAATTTGTATAATTTAATCATACGTATTTTGTTGAAATTAAGTTATTTAACTATATATAAATATAATTTATAAACTTTTCTTCGTTTTCTGATTCTTTTTTTTTTTTACAGGCTTAGAGAAATTAACAACGGTAAAAGTCAAGTCGATCCACACTCGAGTACATAATTCTTGGTCGAAATATGTAACCACTTTCATAAGTCCTGAATTTGGCGTTAGAGCTCCAAATTGTAATGTTGTATATTTGTTCTTTCAATTTGTGTGTATTCTAAATTTCTATTTCTGAAAAAGTTTAATTACTATCATTATATTTGTTGAATAGAATCATTTACTGATGTATCCTAGGAAAGGAACCAAGCAAATTTGATTTAAAAAAGCCCCCATTAGTGGATTTCAATTCCTTTATCAACTCCAATAAAATAAATTATCAACATTCGGAAAAAACCTTCATATTATAGGCTATGTTCTTTTGGGCAGTCGATATGGAGCGGAAATGGTGTATTGGTAGGATACTCAAGGCATTGTTAGCAGACAAACAATAATAAAGGACAAAAATAATAAAGATTTAACACAAGGAATTAACGTGGAAAAACTCAAACTAGGAAAGAACTACGAACGATGCACTATCAGAGGATTACAATAGTGTTCTAGAGATTTCCAAACCTCCACAATCTCTCATAGCCTTCCTAGAGTTACGACTTAAGAACTCAACACTCACATTTGAGTCTCACACAACTCCCTCAGGAACACAGAGATTACAGGTCAATCTATTGTGGTCAGACGAAACACTCTCAATTGCATACAAATAATCCTAACACCTAGTTTTTATTTATAGTCAATACTACAATATAATACTTGGGTTAATAATATTAACCTTCCAAAAAACAAGTGTTTCCTAATAATTTGATACTTTTTAGAATATTATATACACATTGTGATCAATCAATATCTAAATGATTGCATCATCACAATTTGGTAACAATATAATGTTTTTCACTTTATATAATATTTTTCCTTAATGAATACAAATCTTGGAAGAATTTTCTATACTATATGAAACTTGCCCATCAAATACAATTTTGGCTTTCCAAAATTCATCCTACCAAAATAATAATTTGGGCTTCACACAATTAACCCAACATCTCCCACTTGGAGACCAAATTGTAGCCTTCGCAGTTCATCATCACCACCACTCGTCCTTGAATCCTCTTAATGCATCCACGTTGATCTTGTTCAGCAAAGATCAACAGAGGTGTCATTTAACCTCCCATCAATTCCTCTTTTAGTAATAGGCTCCCACTTGAACTAATCACGCCCCTGCAACTTTGATATACATATCCTTGTCAACAACTTAGGGGAATTTTCGATTGAAAATTTACCTCGTGTTGAACTTGTAGAATTCCAGTGCAGGTTAGATGCGTTCTCCGGTTGACCATCCGTTCTCGTAGCCTCGACCGAAAACCTCCTCGTTTTTGGTACCCTTCTCTCATAAGAGAAACTAACACACATTTAATGAGCATGAACAGGCCTGTTAGAATTATCAATGGTTGTATATAGTTTCCCCTCCTTACCATTTGCAATTATCAGAGATCCCTTCGTAACCTTCCAATAATCATCCCTTAATCTCGTCGTGAACCCCTCTTCATCCAATTGGCCCACAGATACAAGGTTCTTGGTCAGACCCGGGATATACCGAACATTCTTCAACCTCCAAGTCCCACCCTTAGAAGTTTTAATGTTCACATCCTGTCTTCCTAGCACCATTAGGTTGTGACCGTTTGCAACCCTAACCCTGCCAAACCTCTCATTCACAAATTTACTAAAGGCCTCCCTACTAGATAAAGAGTGAAACGACGCACCCGAATCTATCACCCAACTCCTTTATGACTTATCAACACTAACAGTTAGGGCATCACCCAAATCCTCAGCAGAAATATTTACCGATCGGGCCGAGTCATGGTCATTATAACTAATCTTTCTAGGTTTAGGACAATCCCTACTAAAATGATCTCTATCACCACAGTTCCAACACAATACGTGCTCCATGTTTTGGCTTCTAGATTTAGATCGACCCCGACCTAAACTCTCACAGTTCCTCCTACCCCTGACAACCAAAGCATTCCCCAAAGACTCATGCTGACACATCAAAATCACTCCTACGGATGCTTTCATTTAGGACAGAATCTCTAATTTTCCCAAACTTCGGTTTCTCATCTTTCTTAACCGAAGATGTTACATAAGTCACAAAATTATTCAAAGACTTAGGTAGGGTAGCCAACAGTATATTAGAATTTATGTCATTGTCAATACTAAATACCATAGAGGTCAATTTTGATAGTATCACATTTAACTCATTCATACTATCATTCATATCATCAGACTCATTCATCTTAAATTCAAACAATGATGCAGCACATATACCTTGTTCATCGTTGAAGGTTTCTCATATGTGTTTTGTAAGGCCTCTAGTAGGTCTTTCGTCGTTTTATGAACTTTGACGTTGAAAGCCACGTTTCGAGCTAACGTCAGTCTCACTGTACTGAATGCTTGACCGTCAAGCTCTTCCCAATCATTCAGTTCCATCTCTTTTCGCTTTTCACATATCGCAAGATGCAACTTTTGCTGGCGGAGCACATCCTCAACACGTATCTTCCACCACGCGTAGTCTTTCCCATCAAATTTTGGAATCTTCACCGTTGGAGCCCAAGAGGGGGGTGAAGTTCACAATTAAGATCTACACACTATTAAGGACGTTAGAGCAAACTTCCTTGGTTTCAAGCCAAGGATCAAAACACAGTGTAACTGAAATACCTCATTAGATTTATAACAATCAAAGAACAAGTTACACTTACAAAACAAAACAAAACAAGAAGTGACAGCCCGAAGGTAGTTACTGATAGGATCACTGACTAAGACTGAATGTCCTTGAGTCAGCTAGAGATAAGGATCGTCGTAGGAAAAACCCTAGTGGCGATATGAAACACGATGGATTCCATTGAAGCACAAACACACACAGCCTTAGTCCGTCAAGGCTCTGCTACACACCATCTCTCCACCACATGTGGACACAACGAATGCTCACTAAGGTCCTTGGCTATACCTTCACCAGAGGTCCTTTACTGGCTACCTTCACCACCGAACCATTGGTTACTCACTCGGAGAAATCCCACCGGATTTCTTACTCCGCGATTACTTCCGTGGAATCGCCTATCTTCTCAATTCTTCTATCGTCCTTTTTATAGATGCCTTTGGATGGTTGGACTTGAGTGCTTCCAACGGTAACTTGCCTTGTGTGTTGATTTCTTCCCTTTTGTTGCTACAATAATCATGATTGATTTCTCTTGATTTGTTTCCTTTTGTTTCCTTTTTATATCTACAAGAATCATGCCCATAATAAGAATATATAATATATAATCAAAATATATATATTATATATACATAATCTGAGTATATAATCAGAATATATATTATATACTCAGAATATATAATCAGATTATATAAGGCAACTTCCCTTTTCCGGATTTTCACTTTCATCAAAACCGAAGGTCCTTCGCGGATGCGCGGTGAAAGACCTTGACTCTGTCTTCAACAATCTCCCCCTTTTTGATGAAAGATAAAATTCAGCAACAATAAATCATTTTCCCCTTTTTGGATTGTCACAAGGTCAATATGGAATCTCCTCCTTGATATAACATCTAGTATGTTTTAGAGGTTGGCTAGAAATCTGCAACGCTTGATAAACTTGACAGTACTAAGAGAGGATCCTCCCCCTCAATTCATGCCATAATTCAATATGATCAATGAATGGTTTACAGATGACATACCTTAAATTTTGTGCCGGATGAAGGACATAAGGATTATGATTTAACCTATTTTTCCTTATCAATGTCCTTGTAGCAAAATGCATCTACGTCTGTGACTTACCTTTTTGTTTTCACTATTCCCCGTGATCTTTTCCACAGAGCGGTTAGTCTCTTCTTGTGTGGACATGCTTTGATACCACTTGTTGAAGCCCAAGAGAGGGTGAAGTTCACAATTAAGATCTACACACTAGTTAAGGACGTTAGAGCAAACTTCCTTGGTTTCAGGCCAAAGATCAAAACACAGTGTAACTGAAATACCTCATTAGATTTATAACAATCAAAGAACAAGTTACACTTACAAACAAAACAAGAAGTAACAGCCTGAAGGCAGTTACTGATAGGATCACTGACCAAGACTGAATGTCCTTGAGTCAGCTACAGATAAGGATCGTCGTAGGAAAAACCCTAGCGGCGATATGAAACACAATGGATTATATTGAAGCACAAACACACACAGCCTTAGTCCGTCAAAGCTCTGCTACATACCATCTCTCCACCACATGTGGACACAACGAATGCTCACTAAGGTCCTTGCTATACCTTCACCAGAGGTCCTTTACTGACTACCTTCACCACCGAACCATTGGTTACACACTCGGAGAAATCCCACCGGATTTCTTACTCCGCGATTACTTCCGTGGAATCGCCTATCTTCTCAATTCTTCTATCGTCCTTTTTATAGATGCCTTTGGATGGTTGGACTTGAGTGCTTCCAACGGTAACTTGCCTTGTGTGTTGATTTCTTCCCTTTTGTTGCTACAATAATCATGATTGATTTCCCGTGATTTGTTTCCTTTTGTTTCCTTTTTATATCTACAAGAATCATACGCATAATAAGAATATATAATATATAATCAAAATATATATATTATATACACATAATCTGAGTATATAATCAGAATATATATTATATACTCAGAATATATAATCAGATTATATAAGGCAACTTCCCTTTTCCGGATTTTCACTTTCATCAAAACCGAAGGTCCTTCGCTGATGCGCGGTGAAGGACCTTGACCCTGTCTTCAACATTCACAATTGCGCCCGTCATTGAATCTTAGTCTACAAATCAACAACGCTCTAACTAAAGCTCTGATACCAATTGTTAGGATACTCAAGGCATTGTTAGCGGACAAACAATAATAAAGGGCGAAAAATAATAAAGATTCAACACAAGTAATTAACGTGGAAAAACCCAAATCGGGAAATAAAACCACGAACGATGCACTATCAGAAGATTACAATAGTGTTTCAGAGATTTCTAAACCTCCACAATCTCTTAGCCTTCCTAAAATTACAACCTGAGAACTCAACACTCACAGCGACTTAAGGCATTGTGTACGTGGAAAAGGTCTGGGGCAATACGAGATTTAACCATGGGAAGCGCGGAAGCCGACTTTGGAGAAAACCGGCAACCACCAGACAACAACAACGCCACCACAATCTGTGGTGGCTCATCACGGTCCATGGTAGGCTTAGGTTCAGCAAAATCTGATTTTGCTGTCCACCACGGTACGTAGTAGGTCACCACGGTCTGTGGTGAACCCTAGGCGTGTGTCTCACATTAGTGGAGGAACTCTTCCTCCCCCTTTCTCTCCCCTATATATGTGACCCATAGGATGGCAAAGATTGTCTTTTTATCCCATGAGGCCCCTATGGGTAATCTCCCTTTGGAGATTTTGTTGAAAATTGTCTATTAGAGAGCTTCCGGTTTAGGACTATGAGGGTGATTCCTCAAAATCGTGGTGTATGAAAAATCGGTCATTGTAGGACCCAGGAAAAAACTCCATAGTGTCCGACGCGGTGAATGACGAGCCGAATGAGGTATCTTAATCTTTAAAGGATTTAAATGCATTTTATTATGAAGTTCAAATAAATTAAAATAATAAAAATCAAAAGAGTCGCCAATTAATTTTTAATGAGAATTAATAAATTCAAATTTAAACTCCATAAACCACGAACCATGAGATTTGGATCCGGGAGTAAGGTTACGAATTCGAAAGTAAAAACCCTCGAATTCGCCCGTTCAAAGAACGGACTCTACTAAATCGGTTAATTTAAAGAAAAGAGTATAAGAGGAGAATTAATTAGATTAATCAATATTATTTAGTGCATACAAATGAAGTGATTAAATGCAAAAATAAGATAAAATGAATAAATGCAAATAATAAAATGAAGAAAAAGAACAAAAGTATAAACATTTACAAGTTTACATTTAAACAAATTAATTAGAGAACCAATATTATTACTTAAGTCAAATTTAACATCATAATAAAGTCAGAATAAAATAAGAAAAACAATACTAACCCCAAGTTAATTAATGACAAAATTATGAATGCAAGATGATGATGATGATGATGATGATGATGATGATGAGAAGAAAAAGGAGGAGGAAGAAGAAGAAGGTAAAATCACCTAGTGTCAATACTCCTAGGATGTTTTGAGGTGTAGAAAAGAGTGGAAATGAGGGTATATTTATAGTGGTGGAGGTAGGTTTATTTATGGTGGTGAATGAAAGAATATTGGGAGGATAAAATCAAATAAAACTTGATTTTATTTTATTTGGAAAAGGGAGGAAGAATGAAATAAGATAAAGAGGGATTTGATTAGGTTTGATTTGGGGATTTCAATATGTGGAAAATGTGTACATTTCAAAAATCTTGGCATTTAATACTAAATTAAAAATAAAGATAAAAGATGATTAAAATAAATTACATAATTACAAAGATGAATTGAGTGACAAAATTCAGCGTCTACAGTCGTATTTGATATGGTCCACATACTCATCCGGTTTCGATTGGATCGAGATCGGGCAGTCTACCACCCAGTGTCACAAGTGCTACGTGGACTGCTGTGGAGGTCTCCTGGAATGACGCAATCAAGAGTTGAAGGTTGGTCGAGACTTGTCTATTCGAGAGACTGTCAGGTAAATAACTCATCCTTAGCTATTTGTTTTTTTCCTGTTATTTATTGTTTTGGGTTATGTGAGATTAGGTGAAGTCCTAAGTGTTAGGACTTCTTTTGCCCCTAGTCGGGCAGGCCCAATTAGATTGGGCCTACCACCCTTTGGGCCCTTATTAGATTTGGGCCTAGGTGTAACACTCTGTCTTTTTATTTAAACTAACTGACTTTTACGTTGTGGTTTATTTGAGTTTTTTTAAATTATATATGTGTGACATATTGATGTGTTATTTTTCATTGTGTTAGTTTCTTGTAGTATTAATTAGTTCTTTGTTCGTAATTAGATGTTGGAAAAAAAAGAGTGAATAAGAGAAAATAAAAGGAAAAATGAATAGGAAAAGGAGAAAAGAAAATAAAATAAAAACAATTAGGGGAGTGGCCTGATTTCAATATCACGTTAAAAAACACACACTCTTTCAGATAGAGAAAGAGAGGAGTAGAGAGAGAAGAAGAACAAGAAGAAGAGGAAGAGGAAGAGGAAAAAGAAGATTAGGTATTTGATTCTTCAATTAGGTGAGTAATTCTTATCTTTTCTTTGATTAAAATTGATAGGGAAAGATTTTGACTATAATTTATACTCGAATTTGGGATTGAATTCATGAACTTGAGTTGTTTTTAGGGTTTAAAAGAGTAGAAAACTCTAATTTGAGTACTTAGAAACTCACCCTTAAATTGCATGCTATAGATTGTTTGATTTTGTGGGTTGAATAAAATTTGTTGGTTATGGTGTGAATATGAGTTTGCATGCATTAGACGATGATTGATTCTTGACTTTTCGGGTTTGGAAAACAAAAATTATGGATGAATATTGTGAGAAAATTTGTATGAACAGTAACAGAGCCACTGTTTGATTTTTCTTGAATTATCGGCATGTCCAAATTGAACGAAATGTTTACTGTAGCTTCGAGATTCTATTAGACAGCTTGTGGTAAAATTTCATGAATTTTGGAATTGTATTTTGTGAGATATGAATTTTAGAATGAAACTGCCTTGTTTTTCAATTCAAATTTGATGAAATTGTGTGAATTTTTGTGAATTATGTATTTGGATTTAATCTCTCTAAATTTTAATGTATATTTTATATGGTATATAATATGTGTGTTTAAGATTTCAAGAATTTAGGGTGTTTATTTTAAGAATTATAGAGTTTTGTATATACTGTATATGCTTAGTTGGGGTAAATTTGACTTGATTGTGTGCTAAGTGGAGTTATCAATTGTGAAAATAATATGTATTATGCCTTGAAATCAATAGGTATGTCAAGTATTATGATGAAAAATGTACCCATGCTTTGGTGGATATTTATCTTGTTGATTATTATGATTTACTTACCTTCAAGAGAAGGAATATCTTGAGTTTGTTCTTGTTAATGATGTAATTAAACTAAGTTTGGGGAATGAGATTTGTGTCTTACTTTGGGCTATTACTTATGTATCATTCTAGGACTATGGCCATAGTAGTAGTGTCTTTGTATCATTTCGCCTGGTAGGTACCTTGAGTAGGCACTGGCCGGTCCACCAGGATGTAATTTTCGGGCTGTTTGTTTTGGATCTATGTGAGTCCCTAGTTGGTACCTTGAGTAGGCTTTGCCCGGTCCGCTAGGATGTGAATGTGACTCCATAGTTTGTGAATTGAGGATATATTCGCTCTAGAATGATGGGTCCCTAGTAGGTACCTTGAGTGGTTATTGCCTGGTCCACCATGATGTGGTTGTGACCCTTGTGATATACAGGTGCTAGTCCATTGAGTGAGTTATAAGTTAGGTTTCCCTACAACAAGTTACTTTAATTAAGTGATAAAATTGTGTTATGTTGTGATTTGTGTTAAGCTTTCCGAAATCTGAAGATGATGATTATGTGTGACTTTGATTATAAAAATGTGATGTGACTTTGATAAGAATGTGATAGTTTATGTAAATTATGTGATATGTATGTATGAGTTATGGTTATATTTGAGTTATTGGTCTAGCTTAGTAGGTTTTACTTCCTTTTGGACTTGAGTGAGGACCACGAGCCCAAGGGACATAGTTGGTATGAGACAACCATGGATAATTTAGCGAATAAACTAACAGTAGAGTTGTTTAGGTACTTTAGTGAGAGCTAGATCCCCTAAATCGAACATGGTATGAGACTTGTATGGTTGAGTTAGTCTCGTTGCTCGTCGTATAACCCTTGTGATATTTCGTATGTTTATGTTTTGAATCTTTTAGCAAATGATTGATTGTGTTATATGAAGTTTATAGTGATTGCTTGGTATATGTTCCTTTGTCACTTCCCTATGTTTGTTGCATTCTAGAAAGTAATGATATGTATATGATAGACCTGGTATATTCTAGAAAGTAACGATATGTAATGAAATGTTCATATCATCTGTGCTCCAGCTTGGATCGGATTTGGTTCGGGCACGGTTCAGATTTGGTTTGACCAGGTCGGATCGGGTTCGGATCGAGTTTGACCAGATTGTGCTCTTCGGGTGAGAGTCGGTTGAAACTTTTTCCGGGTTGGGTTGAGTCGAATCCGTTTAAATTTGGATCGGGTTAATTCGGTTGATTGCTTTCGAATGAATCTAAAGTTGTATTTATATTCTGGTCGGATTGCTTTCGGGTCGGATAATTTCCATCTAAGTTTAACGGTGGATAATTTCCCACTAAACTCCAATCAGAAATTATTTTAATTATTTGTAGCTTTGAGTACTTAATTTCCATCTAAATTTCCACTAAAATCATACCTCTAAAAAAATTGAAAAGTCTCTCCATACTTCCTTTAAGTTAACATATAAGAAAAATCCCACCAAAGGAAAATTTTTAAATTATCAAACTCCCTCCAACCTAAATTCTTAAACTTTTAAACAACACTCACCAATAATAATTTCATTTCCCTCTCTACCAATTTTTCTTAAACTTGAACTAATTTAAATTTGGAGGGAATTGCTAGTTAGAATTTTAGCTAGGAGGGAAATTAGTGGGTGCCAAAAATATAATTAGAAATTTTGTTTCCCTCCTAAAGCTAAAATTTAATTAGAATTTTTGTTTCCCTCCTAAATTGGGTTGGTTCTAATTCGGTTTGGTTGTAGGTCAGTTCTAGTGTGTCTCAAGTCGGATAAAATTCGGTTCAGATGTGTCTCAGCTCGGGTTAAATTCGGTTTGATCGACTTTCGGATGCGGGCTTATTCGGGTTTAGCATGGCTCAGATCGGGTTTGGGTTGTGTCGGATTGAATGCTTTCCTTATTCGGTTAACTTCGGGTTTCAGATCGGATCGGATAGATCTAGGTTTTGGATGAAGACCGGGTCCCAACATTCAGGTGCGGTTTGGGATCAGATCGGATTTCGAGTTTCGGATAAGGATTACCAGGTCTAGTATATGACAATGTGCTTTTGTGCTTATTTGCTAACCTGTTAATGTGCAAAGTGTAACAACGGAGGAGATAAGGATTATTCGCTGGGCTCGTGGAGCTCATGACCTTAGGTTTTTTTTTTGGTTTTGAAAGCGGAAAGGCAGGAAGGTACCTTAATGTGTAGCTCTTGAGGTCTTTTAGAGTTATGGCTAGGAAAGAGGCTTGAAGTTATATGTTTGATATTGAAAATGTTAAGTATAATATGGTTGTATTTTGTGTATAAACTTTGTTGAATGTAAGCATGTATGGAAATGTATGTTTTAGATTAACTCCTTCAGCCTTAGTTTGAATTTTTTTTTTTTTATGGAGAAAAGCTTCCACTGCTCTACGATATTTGGGAATAGTTATGGTTTGGAGTTTAGGTAGCCTTGTAGGTGTCCAAGGAGGACCCCACGGCAGTGACGTGCCTGACACCCTACGTTGGGGCGTTACACCAGGGGATCCCTATAACCCATCAGATACATGTTCACGCCTTTTCTTAGCCAGGATGCGACAGTGACGTTGCTCAAACATACACTTTTAGTCTAGGGGACGCAATTGGAAATGAAGTAAATAGGTTTCAAGAAGTTAATGCACTCATGACTAATTACCATAAAGCACTCAAAGGACCCAAAACTGTACAAGGGAGTGGGTAAATAGACTATTTTCCAAATGGACATAACTCTCTCGATGGAAGCCTAGATCCAGATGAGTAGGCCAATCACGGGAAAAGAAATCAGAGATGTTATGTTCTCAATGTTGGGAGTGCCCCAACAATGTTCAAATACAACCGAGTACTCAAGCCAACGTGGCACTGTGATTGATGTCTTTGCTAGAAGATCTCTTGACCGGTGATTGAACAGTTCGATCACAACATGCTAGTTGGTCCCACAGGGTCACACAAGCCAATACCCTAAGGCAAGAGTATGTGAGAAAGAGGTCCGAATCACAGAGGTATTGAACCGAGGAGGACGAAATACATCAAAGAGGGCAAAGGAGGGACACCACAGAGGTGGCAAGGGACCCCACAGTCCGTCGTGGAGGTCACCACGGTCCGCGGTGCCTTGCCACTAGAGCTAGCAAAATTTTGTTCGACCCGGAAAAAACCGGGCTGGACATAGATTTTTCGTTCGAATTTTGATATTGACCGAATTGACCGAATATTCAGACATAAAATTTCTCTTTTTTCTATTGTCCAAACCCATTTTTAGATTCATCAGAATTGTCCGACCCGATTCGACCCGAAATAAAACCGGGTCCAGACATAAATTTCTCGTCCGAATTTGTCCAAACCTATTTTACCCGAACCAGAATTTTTACCAGCGCTACCTGCTACGGTCCGTGGCCTCCGGCCTCCTAGGTTGAAGTTTTGATTTTGTGCTCCACTACGGTTTGTGGTGGGGTACCACAGTCCGTGATGGTGCCCAGACGCGCGTCCCACATCAGAAATGATACTCTGATTTCCCTCTTCTACCTCCTATATAAAGGGGTCTACTGGGATGGAAAAATTTATCTTTCCACCCGAAGTGGCCAATTATAAATGCTAGTCTCTATTTTGAGATTTAAGGGATACCGGGAAAAGATTTCATTTGAAAGTTCTCGGTTTTAGGAGTCTCGGGGTGAAGGAAACTTCCATAAGGAAGGAAGGACAACATACTCTTTTGACCTCGGTTTGACCGAGATTGAAGCGGTCTAGCAGCCGTACTGAAAGATACTGCGTGGACCTTTTGTGGAGGATTCCGTTTTGGAATCTTCTACTCGGAGTCCCTTTGACGCCGGTGCGTTCAAGAGTATACGAGGCGTTTCTATTTGAGAGACCCGAGGTATATCTAAGCCCCTGCTATTTATATTATGTTATGTATTGCTTTGGGTTAGTTTAGTTTAGATTAGGTGGGAATTTTAATAGTTAGGATTCCCTTCTGCCTCTAATTGGGTGGTCCCGATTAGATCGGGCCCACCTCTTCTTGTGGCCTAGATAGGTCTAGACCACCCTAACCCATTGGTATCAGAGCCACAATAGCATGCTTATGTTTTGCCTATCTCTTTTATATGTTTCAATTGTTGAATCATGTTTAGATAGCCTTACTAGATTACTTGTTTATGCCTTTTATGCTATAATCTTGGTAGATGTGGTTTATTAGGATGCATGCTAGATTAATTGTTATTTTTGGCATGATATGTTGGTTAATCTTGATTATTAAATGTAATGATCTCATTATGGTTGAACCTTGGTTTATGATTGATTGGATATTGGTTTGGATGTTTGTGTTTCTTCTGTCCTTTGTGATTATAAATGGGTTTTCCATATGATATGAGGAAAACTTTGGTCGTAGCAACTGTTGCCATAACCATAGGTTAGCATTGAGCTTCTCCCCTTATTTGACAAGGAATCTCGAGCATGACACTAGGTGTCTTACTCGGGATTTTGGTGAAACTCATAGCCTTTCTTCTCTCACTTAGAGCCTCTTGAATAGTTGTTGTGTTTAACGTCGTACTCACGATGGCTCTAGTGATCATATTGGATTAACTTTGAGTATCTTGAGTAGTTGTTGCGTTAGACGTCGTACTCACGATGACTCTCGTGAGCACATTGGATTTCCTTAGAGCCTCTTGAGTAGTTGTCGCGTTTGACGCCGTACCCATGATGGCTCTAGTGATTATATTGGATTTCCTTTGAGTATCTTGAGTAATTGTTGCGTTTGATGCCGTATTCATGATGACTCTCGTGATTGCATTGGATTTCTTTTGAAGTATCTTGAGTAATTGTTGCGTTTGACGTCATACTCACGATCACTGTTATTGGATTTCCTTTGAGAATCTTGAGTAATTGTTGCGTTTGACGCCGTACTCATGATGACTCTCGTGATCGCATTGGATTTCTTTTAAGCATTTTGAGTAATTGTTGCGTTTGACGCCGTACTCGTGATGGATCTCGTGTTAGTGTTGTTTTACATGAGGTTGGGCATAAACAGATCGTTGTTGTGGAGTTGGTTACTGGGTGATTCTAGTTAAACCTCTACAAAATGATCATCAGCATGGATTAAGAATCTGTTGATAAAGTTTTCTTGATTTTGGAAATTGAGCGAAATGAGTATGTGTCTAGTCTTGAAATTTAGAATTTCGAGAAGGAAAGGTGTTTCCTATCTCGCCTAAAATCATTTTGGGCTGGAGTTCTTAACTTAATAAAATTGTTCTTTTGTTGAGTATGCATGCGCATCTTCTTGCTTTGATTGGGATTTGTTTGATGCTAAATTATGTTGGCATTAGAGATGGTAGCGGGTCCTGGACCCATTTGGACCCGGCGGGTCTAGGGCGTGGGTATGGGTCTGAAAAAAATTTTACGGGTCCGGGACCGGGTCCAAGTATGGACCCATGGACCCGTCACAATATAAATATTTATAATTAATTTTTTTAAAAAATATTAGTTAACTAAATATAAAATAAGAGTATAAGACTAAAACCCTAGTTGTCAAGTTGTGATTTTGTTTCTGTGATTCACGCAGCCACATTCTCACACACTCCTCAAGTCCTCAGCCACACTACTACTATCTCCATTCTCACTCCTCAAGTCCTCAGTCACATCTTTCGATTGAGAAATCATGGACTTTTTTTTTTTTTTGCATTTTAAGTAGTGTTGTATTTGAAAGATTTTTGTAATATTTTGTTGATGTCTTGTTGACTTTTGTGATGTTTTAATGTTGGAAACTTAGAATTCGCACGCATCATCGTATATTGGTGTCTTCATGTTTTTATTGTGTTAAAAATGTGTTTTTAAATAGAATAGTTACTATTATACATGTATACAAGTATAAAATTAATCCCAAAAGTTAATAAATCTAGTAAAAAATGAATAATATGGTTGGACCCATTAAGGATCCGTTAAGGACCCGTGGACCCGCTGAGTCTGGGTTCGGGTCTGAATTTTTGAGACCCGTCGGGTCTTGAGGCGGGTACGGGTCCAAAAAAATTTGACGGGTCCGGGTTCAGGTCCTGCAGGACCCGCCCCAAACCCTGCCCATTGCCATCCCTAGTTGGCATTATCCCTTATTTTTGGTTGATACATTACAAATTGGATGTCTTCTATATTTGTGTTGAAGCATGTTTTGATATATGTTGATATGTCGTGTTGCAATGTTGTCAATATTACTTGCTTGATCACATGCGCTCTTAGTATGGCCTTAGCTAGTCAGCTTTTACCGGCCTGCGTGCCAAGTTATGTGACATATGGCCTGCGTGCCGTCGATTTTGAATATATTTTCAATTTAATTTGATTAAAGTTGTAATTCATATTTGAAATCTATGTAATCTCATTATTTGATGAGACCCACTTGTAAAATCTTGTAAAGTTGAGACATGAAGTCGAGTCGGAGCCCAAAAGCAACATGGATGTTGGTTCGAGTGGGAGCTATTATGTTGCAATGATTCAAGAAGGAGTTCTTGAAAGTGTTCGAGAAGGTGTCCTTGAAGTGCTGGTTTAAGAGTAGTTTATCTTAATTAAAGTTGTTTAATTAAGTTTAGGATGTCATACTAGGGATTTTATTTTATTCTTTGAATGGTTCTTAGCATGCTTTTATCGTTTTATCATGTCTTTCATGATCGATTCAGCAGGTTCACCTAGAATCGCATATTTAGGATAATAAAATTTGAACTCTCATAATTTAAACATGTGATTGCTCATCCTGACGACCACCACTTGGATCCTAGACGGTCATTGCTTGCCAAAGCAAGTCGTTGAAGGATTAGTAACAAGTTGGGTAGGAGTCAGGTAGGTTCATAATGGTGGGCTAGAGAGTCTAGAGTCATGAGTAACGGAGAGAGATGTTGTATGAGATACACATACTCTCGTGCGGAGTCGTTTAGAACGATTGATAATGAGATGATCTACCTTAGGCAAAGGACACAAGTTTTGTTTGGACCAAAGTCCACTTGATATTGCTTGCATGGGCCTATTGGATCCTGGTTACATTAAACACTAATGAGAGTTAAAGGTGTTTGATGTGGAATTTAAAAGAGTTTAAAGTTTAAAATTTTGATGAATAATAAAATGAACCTTTTTGCTTGGTATGCAGATTCAACAATGCCTGATTCCACCTCTTCGTCTGCAATCAATCTTCGTTCAGTCCTTGAGAAGGATAAGTTGAATGGTTCCAATTTTCATGATTGGTATCGAAAATTGAGGATTGTCCCCAAATCTGAAAAGAAAGAATATGTTCTAGAGAAGGAAAAGGGAGAGTCCCCATCCTCTTCAGCTACCCAAGTTGAAAAAGACAAGTGGAAACGTCATGTTAATGTTGAACTCCAAGTTGCTTGTCTTATGCTGGCTTCAATGACTCATGACCTTCAAAAGAAGTTTAAGGATGAGGCATATGAAATCATTACTCAATTGAAGAGTATGTTCCAGGAACATGTTGCAATTGAGCGCTATGAGACCAACCGCCAAGTGCTTCAATCACGATTGGAGGTTGGGAAGCTAGTAGGACCTCATGTGCTGAAAATGATTGGTCTTTTCGACAATTTGAGGAAGCTTGGGTTTCCCTATAGCTAAGAGTTGGATATGGACACCATCATGTCCTCGCTCTATGATGGGTTCGGTCCGTTCAGGATGAACTTCAACATGCAGCCTCGGAGGAATAGGATGACCCTTATGGACTTGCATGGGATACTTATCCAAGCTGAAAGGGACTTCAAGGTTGCTGCAAAGCCAACCTCTAATGTTTTAATGGTGAGAAAGGGAAAAAGCTTTAAGAGGACAGCAAAGGTCAAGAAGTTTCCTCCTTCTAAGAAAGGAAAAGGCAAGGCAGTTGCTCAAGCCAAATCTAAAGGAGAAAGACCTGATCCCAACAATGATGACTTTTACTGTAAAGGCAAGGGACACTGGAAGAGGAACTGCCCATCCTACTTGGATGACCAGAAGAATGGCAAGGTGGTTCCCAGATCAGGTAATATTGTGGTTGAAATTCACTTCACTAAGCTCTCTATATGGGTATTAGATATCGATTGTTGCTCACACATTTGTGGAAATGTGCAGGGGCTAAGCAAAAGCAAAAGGGTTAAGCCAGGAGAAGTGAACCTGCGTCACGGAAATGGGCAGAGAATTGCGGCCGTCTACGTAGGAACTTATAGTTTATCTTTACCTTCCGGGCTTATTCTAGAATTGAATAACTGTTATTTTGTTCTTGCGAAAAGCAAATATCTGATTTCCATATCGGTTCTGGAAGAGGAAGGTTATTCCTTTGAAATTCGCGATGGTCGCTTTAATATTTTCAAAGATGGAATCTACTTTTGTACAGGTGTTCGAATCAATGGCTTTTATATTGTAGATTTGGATAAACCTGTTTACCACATTGGTTCCAAGAAAACTATAACATCTGACTCAAATCCCGCTTACTTGTGGCACTGTCGCCTGGGTCATATAAACCAAAAACATATACAAAAGTTGCATAGTGCAGGACTTTTGAGTGGTTTTAACTTCGAAGCATATGATGCTTGTGAAGCATGTCTTATGGGTAAAATGACTAGGTCACCATTTACTGGAATTGGTGAACGGGCAACTGAACTTTTAGGACTCATACATACTGATGTATGTGATCCTATGAGTACAAGTGCACGAGGTGGGTTCAAGTACTTCATTACTTTCACCGATGATCTAAGTAGATATGGTTATGTCTACTTAATGCATCACAAATCTGAATCCTTTAAAAAGTTTAAGGAATTTTAAAATAAAGTATAGAATCAACTTGGCAAGACAATAAAGATACTTCGATTTGATCGAGGTGGTCAATATTTGAGCCAAGAGTTTCTTGATCATTTAAAGGAATGTCGAATTGTTTCAGAACTATCGCCTCCTGGAACACCTCGGCATAATGGTGTGTCTGAAAGGAGAAATCGTACTTTATTAGATATGGTAAGATCAATGATCAGCGAGTCAGATTTGCATACTAGTTTTTGGGGATATGCTTTAGAAATTGCATGTCTCATTTTGAACAGATCTCCCACCAAAGCTGCTGAAAAGACACCATATGAGATATGGAGGGGCAGAGTTCCTAGTTTGTCTTTCTTAAGGGCTTGGTGTTGTGAAGCATATGTCAAGGCCCAGCCAAGTGACAAACTTGCACCTAGATCTGAAAAATGTTTTCTTGGGTTATCCAAAAGAAACCTAAGGGTATTTCTTCTACAACCATCCAGAGAACAAAGTGTTTGTGTCTCGGGATGCTTTCTTCTTAAAGACCGAGTTTATCTCTAAGAGAAAGAGTAGGAGAGATTTTATTAAACTTGATGAAGTTCAAGAGCCACAAACCACTTCACCCATCTTTAATACCCCTTCTATCACCCATACACCGTCTGAAAGTTAGTGAGTGTGGGATGAAGCTCAAGGAGTTGGGGTTCAATCAGATGAGGTTCAAGAAGAAGGAGACTGGACTCAAACCATTGAGGACCAGTCAATTGAGGAACCTAAAGACAGGACTCAAAAAGAGTTAAGGGCCAGTCAATTAAGGAGCCGGTGGTAAAGACCCTTCGTAGGACTGGTAGAGAAATTCATCAGCCTGAGAGATACAGGTATCTCATTACTGACAAACAAGTTTTGCTTTTGGAAAGTGATGAACCTACCAGCAACAAGCAAGCTTTGGAAAGCCCAGATTCCAAGAAGTGGCTCGAGGCCATGAAATATGAAATGGACTCCATGTACCAAAACCGAGTTTGGAACTTGGTAAACTTTCCTGAAGGCGCGAGAGCAATCAGGAACAAGTGGATCTTTAAATTAAAGATCGACGTGGATAGTAAACCGAATGTTTACAAAGCGCGACTGGTAGCTAAGGGTTTCACTCAAATTCTTGGTGTTGACTACGAAAAGACCTTTTCTCCAGTTGCAGCATTTGAGTCCATCAGAATACTCCTAGCCATTGCTGCATGGTATGACTATGAGATATGGCAAATGGACATCAAAACCACCTTCCTGAATGGCTTTCTAGAAGAGGAAGTATATATGCTGCAACCAGAAGATTTTGCGGATTCCAAATAAGTTGGGAAAGTCTGCAAGCAGCAAAAGGCCATTTATGTACTTAAGCAAGCTTCTAGGAGTTGGAATTAAAGGTTTGAAGGTAATCAAAAAGTTTGGTTTTCTTCAGAACCAGGAAGAGCATTGTGTTTACAAGAAACACAGTGGGAGCAAAATTGTCTTTCTTGTCTTGTATGTGGATGACATACTCCTTATTGGAAACGACATTCCCATACTGGAGTCTTGCAAGACTTGGCTTAGGAAGAATTTCCAAATGATGGATCTTGGCGAGGCCCAGCACATCCTTGGAGTTAAAATCTATAGAGATAGATTAAAACGTTTGATTGCGTTGAATCAAACAACTTATATTGATAAGGAGTTGAATAGGTTCAACATGGAAAACTCCAAGAAGGGTTACATCTCTATGGTCTATGACACATCGCTTAGTAAAACAGATTGTCCTTCGGCGACTGAAGACTTACAACGAATGAAAAATATACCCTATGCTTCGATAGTAGGCTCCATTATGTATGCCATGAGATGTACAAGGTCAAACATAGCTTATGCCTTGAGTATGTGCAGTAGGTTTCAATCCAATCCTGGAGAGAAACACTGGATAGTTGTGAAAAACATACTCAAGTATTTGAATAGGACTAGAGATCTGTCTTTAGTATACGGAGGTGATATACGGACTATGTGTGAAGGGCTACACGCCTACACCGACGCCGATTTTATGACAAACAAGGATGACTACAAAAGACAGTTTGGGTATGTCTTCTTGTTAATTGGAGGGGTTGTGAGCTGGAAGAGTTCTAAGCAAGACACAGTTGCAGATTCTATAACCGAGGTCGAATACATTGCCGCTTCGAAAGCCGCAAAGGAGGCCGTGTGGATGAAAAAGTTGATTATGCTACTTGGAGTGATGCCTAGCGTAGCGGAAGACGTGGACCTCTATTGTGATAATAGTGGGGCCATCGCTCAAGCTAAGGAACCTAGGGCACACGATAAGGCTAAGCACGTGTCCTGAAAATATCACCTCATACGGTCTTTCATAGATGAAGGTGATGTTAGGGTATGCAAGATTCACATAGATGTGAACGTCGTTGATCCGCTCACAAAACCCCTATCTCAAGCTAAGCATGAAAGTCATGCCCGTGTTATAGGTATCAAGCACGTCAAAGAATGTGTGTAGTTTACTTCTCATGTTTTGAACAGTGAATAAGTTGTATTCGCATTAGAAAATGCCCTCTTTTACTTCTTATGTATGTATGTTGTTCTTGAGTTGTAAACGCTAATTATTCATCAAAATCAAAATCATCTTTGTTATGTTTTCAAGCTTGGATTAATATTGAAAGGAACATCCAAAAGGTTGGCACATCCGTAAATGAGAAGATCAGATGCTGTCTGTTCTTGTGAAACCCCATTTGGTGAATTTTGGAAAGGGCTAAACTTGGTCGAATGTCGACTAAGTTCTTAATTAGATCATCATGTTGGGACAATGATGATTGCGAGCAATTAACATGTGGGATTGATATGATGATCGAGTTTCGTGGTCATAAGGACATTAGATGTCAAAACTCAATCACATGGGTAAAATGTTGAAGAACATTTACTGAACTGACCCGCGGTGAGATATTCATGAAGACATTGTACTTGCGGTAAGAATTCTCACTAACTCAAAGAAATTCCTCAAACCTGAGTTCTTTACATTTCATGCGAGATTCATTGTGATTTTTGAGTGCGACCGAAACTTTTCGTAACAGGAGGTGATGTGGTCGGTGTCTAGGTCATTTTTGGTCTTGCAATGACTTATAGTTAAACAAGATGGTATTGTCCACTTCCTTTTAGAAGGAATATGTCTCACAGGCCGCTCGATGAGATCAGACTAAAAATGCTCGGTCGGGCTTGGGAAAATCAACAATTGATCTCCCGTTTTGACAGTTTGACTCAAAGATCGAGAATCTTTTGGGCTAGACAAGGATAGCTTGGGCTTGCCTTATCCGAATCCGAGACATTAAAGTGACAAAGGAATTTTGTATTTGAACACTTGTGGGACAAGTGGGAGATTGTTAGGAGTGCCCCGCTAATGTTCAAATACAACCGAGTACTTAAGCCAACGTGGCACGGTGGTTGATGTCTTTGCTAGAAGATCTCTTGACCGGTGATTGAACAGTTCGATCACAACCATGCTAGTTGGTCCCACAGGGTCACACAAGCCAGTACCTTAAGGCAAGAGTATGGGAGAAAGAGGGCGGGATCAATAAGGTATTGAACTGGGGAGGTCGAGAATATCACAAAGGGGGCAAACGGGACACCATGGAGATGGCAAGGGACACCACGGTCCGTGGCCTCCTCCTGGGTTGAAGTTTTGATTTTGTGCTCCACCATGGTCCGTGGTGGAGTACCACGATCCATGGTGGTGCCCAGGCGCGCGTCCCACATCGTAAATAAAACTCTCATTTCCCTCTTCTCTCTCCTATATAAAGGGGTCTACTTGGATGGGAAAATTTGTCTTTCCATCCGAAGTGGCCAATTATAAAGGCTAGTCTCTATTTTGAGATTTAAGGGATACCAGGAAAAGCTTTCATTTAAAAGTTCTCGATTTTAGGAGTCTCGGGGTGATACCCAGGAAACCTCCCTAAGGAAAGAAGGACAACATACTCTTTTGACCCCGGTTTGAGCGGGGTTGAAGTGGTCTAGAAGCCGTGCCAAAAGATACTGCGTGGACCTTTTATGGAGGATTCCTTTTTGAAATCTTCTACTCGGAGTCTCTTTGACATCGGCGCATTCAAGAGTACAAGGTCGACCGAGGCGTTTCTATTTGAGAGACCTGAGGTATATCTAAGCCCTTGCTATTTATATTCTGTTATTTATTGCTTTGGGTTAGTTTAGTTTAGTTTAGATTAGTTGGGAATCCTAATAGTTAGGATTCCCTTCCGCCCCTAATCGGGTGGTCCCGATTAGATCAAGCCCACATCTTCTTACGGCCTAGATAGGTCTAGAGCACCCTAACCCATCACTCAATCCCTGACACAAAACCCCAGCCCGGATGGTTATACGAGTAGCTTTTATAAGGCTAGCTGTGATAAGATCAGACTCCTTGTGATTTAGGTAGCCCACAAGTACTTTTACCAAAAGTGTCTTACTAAAAGAGCTCAACTCCACAAATATGGTTTTCCTTCCAAAGGAGCCAAACCCCAGTAAGCCCAATGACTTCCATCCTATTTCGTGTTGCTTTACTTTTTATAAACGTATCTCCAAAGTGCTTGCGAACATAATAAAAGAGGCCCTCCTCTTGATCATTAACCTCAACCAAGGGGCATTTGCCTCAGGCCAAGAGCTATATATATTTGACAATGTTTTACTTTGCTAGGAAATCACACGGGGGTACACACATGAGTCCATTCATCTCCCCGAGATGCATGATGAAAATAAACCTGTGCAAAGCGTTTGACTCCATCCATTAAGCTTTCATCGAGGAAGCTCTCGTGGATCTCAAGTTTCCCACATGGATTATCGAATGTGTCATGCGTTGTATTACCACTTCTATATGCATTAATGGTGTCAACTTCGAGAGGTTTCATAGTGGGCTTGGCTTACATCATGGGGGACCACATATCCTCTCTTCTCTTCTTCATAACTATGAAGTATTTGTCTTTGGCCATTTCCTATCATACCTTGGATGACTACAACTACCACCCATAGTGCAAAAGGTTGAAACTCACACACTTGATGTTGTTAGACGACTTGATCATGTTCACATCGGCCAATCAGAGGTCAATTCAGAAACTAATGTAGGTCTTCCACCATTTTCGGGCGTTACTAGGCTTATAGTCAATAAGAAAAAATCGGAGGTGGTGTCTGGTGGCACCCCAGATGAGGATGTCCTCTAACTGATAGAAGAAACGAGTTTCGAATTGGGCTCCCTACCTTTTCAATACCTTCGCATTCTGATATCTTTATGTAAGCTGACCAAGAATGATTGCAACCCGCTCATCAATAAAATTCTTGCTAGAATCAAAATTTACTCTACGAGGTATATATCATATACGGGCAGCATAGTGCTCATTAATTCGGTTCTCATGGGTCTGGATAGCTTTTGGGCCCGAATATTAATCATTTCAAGAGCGGTAATTGAGACTAGAAACAAAGCATGCTGTAATTTCCTATGGAGTTTTCAATACACTTATGTCCGACAACTGCTTGTCGATCTCCTAGAACACTTCATGGAGTCTGAAGGCATATCGGGGCTTGGCCTATGACATCTTGAAGCTTAGAACAAGGTAACCATAGTAAAGCTTGTTTGTTTGAGAGATACACAGTAAGTTATGGGTCAAACGATTCAATACCCGATACATTAGAGACAACTTGTGGTGGGGCTGCATCCGTAGGGTGAAATGGGGTTGCACCAATTTTAAGCGCATCTATGTAAAGTCAAAACGGAGGTGAAAATGGGGCTGCACGGGTGAAATGGTTCGAGCATTCCTCTGCCTTGGGGGATTAGACAATTGTCGAAGACTTTCACTAGATCCTGAATTGTGGAGAGATCGTCCCCTGGACTGTAGAACGTACCGTGGGGAGGGGGTCTCACTTCACCTCGCCATATCTATATTACTTGGCTGATGCTTCATGGCAAGCTACTTGTTCGGGCGAGAACCAATGGACGGAAACGACAGATGGAAATTGCTTGATTTACGGGCGTGTGGAGGAGTCAATGGTAGGGATGGCAATAAAACCCGTACCCGCGGGCACCCGCCTCAACCCGCCCCGCAAAAAGCGGGTAAGGGTACAATTTTTTAAAAAAATACGGGTACGGGTCCGGTAACGGTATGGGTCGGGTACAGGGTAGTACCCGGTGGGTACCCGGCCCGACCCGCCCCGCAAATACTTTGAAATACTTTAAAAAAAATTTTAGTTTGCTTATTGTATGTTTAAGGCCAAACGTTTGAGGCTTTACCTAAAATTTGTGTGATTGTGTTTGGTTTTAAAAAAAAAAAAAAACTTGGATCGCAGCATGTCCTCTTCATCCTCTATTGATGTAAAATTTGAAACAAATATTTTGAGCATTGAGTACAACATCCAACAAGATTTATCGAATGCCCAGAAACAGCAACATGTTGCTCAGTTGCTACCCAGATTGCGACCCACATATAGGTCGCCTGAATCAATAGCAGATCTGCTTACGCCTGGGGCGAGAATCAAGAGCTACCGTGATAGTCGCCTAATCAACAAAAATCATATAGCCCCAAAAACTCAAAAGAGTGGTTAAATAACTTGAATACAACCCGGTAATTTGTGCATATGGGTATAAAATGGGTGGTAAAATTTAATCTTTATGTAAACCCGCATAGTACCCATTGTACCCGCATACCGGTGGATACGGGTAAGGGTACAAATATTTAGTACCCGCTAAATACGGGTAAGGGTAAGGGTAGTGATTTTAAAAACGGGTACAGGTACGGGTACGGCTCTACCCGCCCCGAACCCCACCCATCGCCATCCCTAGTCAATGGGCCACATCTTTCATGATTGGCCCTACGCGCGAGGGGTGTTCGATGTCATAGCCGCCTGGATTGACACAGTCCAACTGGTTAGGCATAGTTCATTGGATTGTATGGTGGGTTTCCTAGCAAATCTCGGAGGCAACAAGGCCTGGGTGCTGCTAGTCCACTCTGAGTTTTGTGTTGTCGTTGTTATGAATGAGCGCAACTCAATACCCCATCGAGGTAGGAGAAAGGGAGCTGAGTTTTTGATAAATCATGTTAAGCAAGACATCTGATTGAGAGTGATGTTACTGAGAAAATCTGGTTGGAAGTTTCAGAATAATTTTAACATAGTTTGTAAACGTGCGCATCATATGAGTTTGGGTTTCGCCTTCCTCGCTTATGTATATCCCACGTATTTACTTTGTAATATATATATATATATATATATATATATATATATATATATATATAGGAAAATTGGATTCTAATAATCCCTACTTTCACCAATTGGACAATAGTGGACCGTACTTTCACTTTGTATTCTGGTGGTCCAAAAAAAAAATAAAATTGGATTGTAGTGGGATATTTTCGAGAGAATCATAGATTTTGTGTTGCATTTGATTTAAAACTTAGTATAACACTTTACAATGATTTTTAATGAATTTACAGCGTTTCTCCCAATTTTTTTTCATTTTGTTTTACTATTTTTTACGATTTTTTCACTTTTATTATTTCTAAAAAATCATAATAATTATTCAGAGTCTCAAAAAAATAATTTAAAAAATGTTTTAGAAACTACAATTCATTAACTTTCCAGAGGCAGGAACGAAAAAAACAAAAACAATATAGTGTAGGAATGAAAAAAATAAGAACAATGTGGAGGTGGATTTGGTACCATTACAATCCAATTTTATTATTTTTTGGACCACCAGAATACAAAGTGAAAGTGATCCCACTATCATGTCAATTGGTGAAAGTAGGGATTATTAGAATCCAATTTTCCTATATATATATATATATATATATATATATATATATATATATATATATATATAACCTTATAAAAGGCAAAATGTCTGCTTCTACAGTGTATACAAGGGCACATTAATAATTGGTCTTGTAACTGTATAAGCAACTTTTGCATGTTCAATTGTTCACCCCATCACTTTTTGCTATGTCACACTCCCTCAGTCATGCCTTGCCCCCTCTTTTCAGAGTGCTCAGATAAAAATGCCACTAAACTTTTCAATTTGGGCAAAAATGTCACTGATGTTTGAAAATTGTTAAAAATGCCACTGATATTTCCATTATGATAAAAAATGCCACTCAATCTAATTTTCATTCACTTTTGACTGAAAACAACCAGTAAATCTTAATTTACAATTTTTTGAAAAATTTTGACTAAAAAAATAGAAAAGGTAAAAGAAGAACCAGAAGTAGTTCCCTCCATTCTCAACTTCACCCCCAACTTCCACCTATTCGTCTTCCTCAAAACCAGAACTCCATCGACAAACCGTAAACCCTAAAAACTGATTACCAAGAACAGACCAACGGCTGGTGAAGAAGACGGCGCCCAGTTGGTCGGAATTTGCTGTAGTCCAAACTTAGTCTTCAAGGCCTTCTCTTTTTCCACCTTCAGCATATTAACCTCTTCTTTCAGATCTACAACAAGATCTGCACATTCTTTCAGATCTTTCACAGCCTTCTTCTTCTCCTTCAACAGTTTCACCACAAATTCAGCCAATTTGGGACACATCTCCGGATCAACCCACTTCCACACGTCACACCCACCTGGTCTTCCCCTACGCTCTCAGAAACCAAATCGCCTCAGGGGATTGGTCTCAGTCTGCGATTTCTTCACAATGGTCGGAGTCCCACATTTGCATCTGACATTACGAGGTGAAGTGCAGTAATAATCAACACAACTGTAATGGATCATTGGTTGTTGCTGCGATGAGGAAGACATTTTTTAAAAACAGGGGACGAGAAAGAAAAACAGAGGAATGAGAGAAGAGATGCCGATGGAGATGGAAAAGAGAAGAAGAAGAAGAAGAAGAAGCGTTGAAGTTAAGGGGTAGGGTTAGGGATGAAGATTAATGGCAGAGAAACTGAAGAAAAAAAGCCCCTGCCAGTCTTTTTATGGGGGAAATCTACTCCCTCCATTCGTCACTCTTTGTCATCTCCCAACTGATGTTATCCAGAGAGTAATGAGTGAGTTTTAGGGTTTTTCATTTTTTTTTCGATTTTATTTTTTTTATTTTACCAATTTCTGTTTTAGTTTGGGTTTTAACTTTATTTGTAACAATTTACTTGCTATTGCAGGTTACCAATTAGATTGAGTGGCATTTTTTATCATAATGGAAATATCAGTGGCATTTTTAACAGTTTTCAAACATTAGTGGCATTTTTGCCCAACTTGAAAAGTTTAGTGGCATTTTTATCCGAGCACTCCCTCTTTTCATTTTCTACGCCCATCTCTCTCTCTCTAGCACAACCATACAGAAGGGCCAAGATATCAGGGATTTTAAGTGTTTGGCGGCTTTTGTATGAATGATCAATCACAGATGCAAGATCCTCTCCTCTCTTTTTAACCTTATCAATTCCAGGTAACTTTTGGGTTGAATGGTTTCGAGAATGCAATTTCGTGTCTAATTTCCAGATTTTCAAATTCTAAATTTTTAGGGGTTTACTCTATCACAAGTTGAATTTGTTCAAGCTTGAGAAATTCGAGATCTGATCGATGGTTCAATTTCTTAGGAAGCTAAGTCACTTGATGATGTTGCTTGTGCGATTGAAGGGTTTCAGAACTGCCTCTCTAACAACCACAAATCAATTGCGGAAGGATGTAGAGATTTTACAACAAACTCAAAGTTTTTTCAGGTTGGGATCTCTCTTTCTCTCTAAAATTTGAGTTTCTAGAAAAGTTATTCTTCATAGAATGTTGACTGACGATCGAAGTAGGCAACGCAGATTGAAGTATGTGCTAATTTTGTGCTACGACCCATTTCGATGCTAATCAGGTAGTGTCGGGTTGTTATCCATAAAGGAAGGTTGTTTTTAATTTTTTTTATTTACTTGGAGTCATTCGGGACCGATTTCAGCTTCTTGAGGTTGGCTTTTAATGCTTAGATTTAATTTAGGAGTTGAGCACTTGAGCTGTACCAAGAAGCTCTTTATGTTATGGGTGTTGAATGGGCAGGTTTTTTTTTTTTTTGTTGTCCCATGGGAATCAAATCCCAGGTACTTTCTTGGCTTTTGGGTCAATTCTGGCGGCCTGATATTTAATCGCTATATGCAAGTGAAATATTGGTCTCTTTGTATGTCCTCTTTATGGTAGGGTTTGGGTTTGGGTTTGATTTCTCAAGAGGGTTGATTAATCTTGAATTTGGGCAATTTCTTATTTGTTTGTGAAAATTTGAATTCTCCAGGTCCCACTGAGAGCATTGATGCTGGCTGCAATGCAAGGGAATATCACACATTTGAAGAAGCTCCTTAATGAAAGTGCAAATGTAAGTCAATTTCCAACTTTCACTGTATCATTCTCACCTCCACTAAGGTCCGTATGCTGGGATCATTTCGCATAAGTGAGTAAGTTACATTTAAGTTTTGAGTTAGATTTAGTTGTGGATGTGATTTAAAGAGGAACATGCTACTATGAAATTTTTATATGCATATACCATATTCATTATTAGGTATAAAGTTATTTTGTTGATTTTGTGGAGATCTTAGTACCTGAATTTCAGGCGTTGCTTTGATATTCTCTTTCTTTCTTATGATTGCTTGATTGCTGAAGTTGCCTCATTGTGTATAAAGTCTCAATCTTTCTGTAAGTCTGGTGACCCTGAAAAGAAAAAAGAGGAGAAAAAGATAGAAAATGTAACCCCCCCCCCAATAATTCTTCTAAATGTGTGAATTTTTGTTCTTAGCTTCTTTACATGGTTGTTCAAGATGGGGATGTTTCCTCCGCAAAGAAAAAAAAGAAGGTAACAATCTCTCTGTATGTTTTGTTGTATTAACCTGATGCTGCAGACTAGGAATTTGTTGCTTCAAATTTTGGATGATGAGAAAGGGTTTTGTTGGGTTAGGAAGTTTGTATTCAAGTTGTGAATTATCCTATAAAAAGAACGGATCATTTTTTCAATATTTCCATTGCCCTCAAAGTTAAGGAGAGGACATCAAATTCAAGTTTTTAGTGGTGGGTTTGGCCTAAGAAATTCAACCATATCAGTTTAAACAGGGGTATACATTTTCAGATGTGTTCTTTATGGGATGAATATGACAGAGGGGATGTAAATAAAATGGGAAGCTGTAGCTATACACATATGTTGATTATTGTTTTGTATGTTGGTCAACTAAGGGATTGTGGATTCATCACATATACTGATTATTGTTTTTGCTGGATAAAATCAGTTAGTTACTCTGTAGTTTTCGTATGTTACAAATTGATTTGTGTCTTTTATGTTCTTGTGAGTTTAATTTGCCTTATTATGGATCCCCTTAATTTTATCTTATTCCTATTTTTCCAGGCGTCTTTCAGTATTACCCCAGCTTCACCTTGATATTCAGGTTTTGGATATGGGGTTTGGGTTTGAAATTGCAGCCATATTACTCATGTACAGCAACTAAGGGGGTGGAGATGGCAACTTTTGGTAGGTTGATGCCATTGTTGAGCTCTCTTAGTCGTCAATCTGCGTTGTTTCTTTTCTATGTCTTGCTAAGTTTAAAAGGAAGTATGGTGATAAGTGCTTCTTGTATATATGAATACTTGGTTGTTTTGATTGGAATTTAGGGAATATTTGATTTGATTATATTGTTTTATACCCGAATTTCCCATATTACGCTTGGTTTGGAGTTTGGTAAGTTTTGTACGGAATTTGTGAAGAATCGATGTAAACCGAGTCAAAAATCAAGTGTAGATCCAAGTTATGAGGTTAAAGGACCAAGAAGTGAGAAGTTGGATCACCCAAGGCCCAAACAATGGCCTAAAAGAGCACGGGTAGTGCCTATGACCAGAACATGAAAACATTGTGTATGGAGCTGACACGGGTAGTGCATGGGGGGGGGGGGGCACGGTCCGTGTCACTATGACCACGGTCCGTGTCACCCCTGGCACGGTCCGTGTCTCTCCTGTCTTTTCATTTTCGGCGGTTTTGAGTTGCTATTTGCCTATATTATGCTTATTTCCGGCTGAGAAGAGGATAATCATTCCACCTTCTTCCATTCCATGCCCTAATCATATCATTCATCATCCATATTCCATCCACCATTGAAGATTGAGAGAAGATTGAAGATCGAAGAGCATCTTGAATACACTTTGAAGTGGAGGAGAAAAAGTTCTCCATAGTTGATTCTTAGCAAGATTGTTCTTCACTTGGGTTTATTTCTCATTCTTTCATAGATTTTCATATGCTTTCTAGAATAGATTTCAATTGCTTTGTAGTTTCAAACATGAATAGTGAGTAGTTCTTTTTAGTTTAGGGGATGAACCTTTGAAGTTGCTTGATGAATTGACTTTGTTGGATTGAATTATCATGAATTTAGTTTGTTTCAATCTATTTGGTCTTTGAATTGAATTGTTATTGCTTTTGCTTGATCACCAATTGCAAGTTAATAGGTTGTTGAATGAAGTACCGAAAGGAGAAGTTTGATTACCCGAAAACCTAGATTAAACTAGTTAAAATTATCTAGACATAGAAGTTTTAATTAGGGTTCTTGAGATAATTAGATCTTTAACCTTGACCAAATCAAAATAACCACGAAAGTAGGTGCTTGGTTAGTCTTGGCAATTCGCTCTAGTGACAAAATCTCATTGCGAAGTGTTTTATGCTATTATCGAACCTTCATTGTGCAAATTAATGAAATGAATGTTCAATCCACATCGTTGATTCGTTATTTGACTTAGGTTTCATCCCCTGAACGCCTTTTTACCTTGATTAAATCAGAAAAGTTTGTGTGAATATTAGTTTATTTAGTTCTTGATTGTGATTAGATTTAGAATTAGTTACTTCAAACCAAAAAACGGATCGACTTAGTGATCAACTAGGAGGCTAGTTCAGTGCGTTGAAAGGAAAAGTCCCTGTGGGAACGACCTTGATTTATGCTACAATTTCACCCGTGCACTTGCGGCCTATCAAGTTTTTGGCGCCATTGCCGGGACTTTGTCCCTAGCCAGCCACTGAACGAATACCCTAAGGTTGCCTAAGTCATTTATTTTCTATTTTGATTTTCCTTGGTGTTTTGGTTTTTGTCTTTGCAGGTTTACTCTACGTGCATGCAAAAGGCTCCACTCTTTGAGTTTGATCCTGAAATCGAAAGAACCTTTCGCTCCCGACGAAAGAAGCAAAAGTTAGAGCACGCTCGGAGAAGACAAGAAGAGAACTCCAAGCGAAAGAACACCATGTCCGGTGGTGGTGGCGGTGGCGGTGGCGAAGAGCCTAGAATCACGCTTGGCTCTTATGTGATGCCCAATGTCACAAATCAACCCTCCGCCATTAATCCTCCAAGAGTGGCCGCTGATGATTTAGAGCTGAGGAGTTCACTCATCAATTTGGTGAAGGCCAACCCATTCCATGGCCTCCCCAATGAAGATCTCAATCGGCACCTTCGCTTATTCAACCAAGCATGTGAGACCTTTAAGGCAAATGGTGCAACGCCCGATGCAATCAAGCTGCGATTGTTTCCCTTCTCACTTGAAGGGAAGGCTTGGGAGTGGTTGGATGCTCTTCCATCAAGCTCTGCCATCACCACTTTTGACAAACTTGCTAGCTTATTCTTGGCGAAGTACTTTCCTCCTAGCAAGTTGACGAGCCTCTGGAATCAAATCTCAACATTTGTCCAAGAGCCGGATGAATCCCTCTATGAAGCATGGGAGAGGTTCAAGGACCTCTTACGTCAATTCCCCCACCATGGTTTAGAACCATGGGTCCCGATACAAGCCTTCTACAACGGGGTGGATGACAACTTGAGGGCCAACATCTTGGCGGCGGCGGGAGGCAACATCATGTCCAAGACAGTGGCGGAACTTCAAACTTTGATTGAGGAGATGGCGATCAATAGCTACCAGTGGTCAAAGCCCCGTTCCAAGAGGACGGGAGGTAAGTATGAAGTTGATGCTATTTCTATGTTGAATGCTAAGTTGGATGTCATGACTAAGAAGATGGATTTGTTGAATGTGAATGATCCCCCTCCCCAACCATGTGCGTCGTGTCAATCATATGAGCATGAGACCTTGAATTGTCCTAGTAGGTTGGTTAGCAATGAATCGACCGAAGTGGTTAACTATGTTGGTAACCCTTCTAATAGGCAAAACTTTGACCCTTTTTCCAATACTTACAATCCCGGTTTTAGGTTCCACCCGAACATTTCTTACCGGAACAATAACCAAATGGGTCAACCCCAAGGACAAAGACAACCCCAACCACCTCCACCACAAGCTCCCCAAAAGCCTAACCTAGAGTCCATGATACAAGCTTTGATGTTGTCTCAACAACAACACCAACAACGGCAACTTGAGCATCAACAAAGACAAGATGAGGTGATTAAGGCCTTAGCTACTAAAGTTGACCTTATGAGCACCCACACTCAAATGCTTGAGAATCAAATTGCCATTCAAGCTAGTACCTCCACTACCCCTCCGAGAATGCTTCCCGGAAAGCCCGAACCTAACCCTAAGGAACAATGTAATGCCATTGTTTTGAGGAGTGGGACACATTATGAGGGACCTAGCGTGCCAAATGCTAAGCATGGGGGAGTTGTGGTTGAGAAAGAGGTTGAGAGGCCTAGTAAGAATGTTGTTGGTTTTGAAAGAGAGAAAGACCTTGAGAGTGAGCATTCAAAAGAGAACACCGAAACCCGACCTTCATCTCCACCTAGAGTTTACAAACCACCGTTACCCTTTCCTCAAAGATATGCTAAGGCTAAATTTGATGCGAAATTCGGCAAGTTCTTTAATTTGTTAAAGCAATTGAATGTGAATGTGCCGTTTTTGGATATTTTATCTCAAATGCCTTTGTATGCAAAGTTTTTAAAAGAAATCCTCTCTAAAAAGAGGAAAATTGATGAAATTGAGGAAGTTGCTTTGACTGAAGAATGTAGTTCCGTGGTTCTTAACAAGCTTACTCCTAAGCTTAAGGACCCGGGAAGCTTTAGTATTCCATGTGGCCTTGGTAGCTTAACCGTTGATCGAGCTTTGTGTGATGTGGGTTCTAGTGTAAGCTTAATGCCCTATTCTTTGTATGAACGGTTGAACCTAGGAGAGTTGAGACCAACTACCATGTCATTATAAATGGCGGATCGTTCTATCAAGTACCCTAAGGGTATTTTGGAGGACTTTCCCCTTAAGGTGGGTGATTGCTATGTGCCGATTGATTTTGTCATCCTTGATATGCCCGAAGATTCCCGTACCCAAATCATTTTGGGGAGACCTTTTCTTGCTACCGTAGGGTGTGTCATAGATGTACAATGTGGAAAGATGAAGTTTAGGATAGGGGAACATGAACTTGAGTTTGATTTATTCCGTGATGTTTTGCCACGTGGCGTTTCCCCTTGCTTTGGTGTTGATGTGTTTGGTGAGAAGGATAAGAATGTTGATGGTTTGATTTGTGAAAAGAAAGATGATTGTGTGCATGTAGTGGAGAGTGAAAAGCTTGAGAAATCTTGTGACCATTTTGTTGCAAATTCTTGTGGTTTATTTATTGATAAAGGCCATGAACTTGGCGATGCAACGGTGGAAATAAAAGAAATTTTGCTCCCACCTAACATCATCAAGAACGTGCCTTATGCTATTAACAAGGGTACATTGAATGAGATTTTCAGGTTTGATGATGGAGATCCCTCCATTTTTGAAGGAGGTGATGAGTTTGACCCAAGCTGTGGGGTCAATTTGAAGATGTTTGGAGGTACTATGCAATGTGAAGCTCCAAAAGCCCTTGGCTATGGAGTTATGGACTATTCACCGGGTTGAGAGGTATCTTGTCCAGCTTAGGACATTAAACAAGCGCTTCTTGGGAGGCAACCCTAGCTTTTTCGATTTTATTTTCATTTCATTTATTTATTTTTTTTAGGATTTTCTAAAATTTTTCCTTATTTTTCTTCTTTTTATTTTTGATTTTTCTAGATTTGTGTTTTCTTCCTTTGCTTCTCGGGTGAAGTTTCGCATTGTGGACAATGCTCGGTTCAAGCATGGGGGGATTTGTGTAAAGTTTTTGTGGATATGTGTGTTTTGAGTCGTTTTTATTTTTGATTTTTAACTTGTTCTGAGTCTTTTTCTTTTGTTTTGATTTTGTTTCTTTTGTTTTCTAGATTTGCTTGTAGTTTTTTAATTTCTTCTTTTCGTAGGTTGTTTTCGTTTTCTTATTTTCTTATTTTCATTTTGAGTCTTGTAAAAAGCTTTTGAAAAGAAAAAAAATTTAAAAAGGAAAAAAGTAAAAAAAACTGTTTGATATAGGATTTGGCGTGATAGTTTTCTTTTGACTTGATTTGATCTTGTATAGCCCGTTTGTGAAAGACTGTGAATTGACATGAGTTGTGAAGCTAAATGTTGTGAGAATTGTGCTAGGATAGTGAGATCGATTACTTTTGTCACTATTTTAAGAGTGAGTTGTGCATATGCATATCTTTCAAACTGGGTAATGATTGTTGAGCGCTACCCGTGAGTCCACATAAGCCTAAAAGAAAAGACTAATCATTTTTATTAGTCTTATTTCCATGAGTGACTCACCATTGTGGCATCCTCCTTCATTTGCTTTGCATCTCTTTGAAATTGCTATGCGTTGTGCATTGACAAGATGACAAAGGCATTAGGAATTGAACCCGCAAGCCTTGGCCACCCGTTTACATCAGAATATCCATAGTTAGCCTTTTCTTGCCTTGACCATTTCTTTTCTTGAACCCACATTATAAGCCTTGGCCGATTATATATTTCCTACCCTTAAGCCATTGCTTGAAATGTTTTGAGATTGAAGTTGGGTTGATTATGGTTACTTTGGTGGTTTGGTTTGTGATGGGAATTGGTTTGAGTTGTAAATATTGATTTGATTCCCCAAATTATGTACATTGAGGTTGTTGGGTAGAATTGGAACTTGCCTAGTGAGTTGTATATAGTGTGATGTTTTTTGTTTGTGTGTGTGTTTGAATCAAAGATCAAAAAAAAAAGAGAAAAAAAAGGGAAAAAATCAGAAAAAAAACATAAAAAAAAGTGAAAAAGAAAAAAATCGGAGAATTCCGGAAAAAAGAAGAAAAAGAGAATAAAGTGTTTGACATTGTGTTTCTTTTGTTTTGAGGCAAGTTTCCAATTGTTTGTGGGGTTGATTTGGATTGATTTTAAGTGGTGAGAGTGAATGTATGTTGAGTTGGTGCAGAATAATTTCAAGCTTTGGCTTTTAGCTCCACATTTCCCAAATAATTTCCACTTCTTACCCTTAACCCTAGCCCCGTTACAACCCTTGAAAGTCCTCTTGATTGTCATTGTTGCTTTGCAAATTGCGGTGGAGAGTTGAGATTCTTAGCAAATACGTGGTTGGTTGTGGCTTTGGTTTGAGTATTTGAGCGAACTTTCAATGATTTTTCATATTTAAACACATGAGAGGAGTGTTTCCACATTCCCAGAAAGTGAGTTTGCTCTTCATTCTTACCTAGTTTCATGCTTAACATGTGCCTTCTTATCTCATTCGGTGATTAAGGGTGATTGGTTGAACTTGATGAGTACCATTCTTGAATAATTTGTCTTCATTTACTTGTGTAAATTGGCTTCTTTTTCACTCTTGGGCTGTACTTTAGATTAGATTGAGTTGATTGAATGTTCTATCATTGCCATCATGCGGAGTTGTAATTAAATAAAAATTTTCGTTTTTGTTAATTTTTACTTTTGAGTCTTTTTACTTTTGCTTTGAGTTCTTTGATTCTTTTGTCCCGTTTTCTTTTATTTTCTTTCATTTTCTTTCTTTGCCTTTTCTTTTGAGTTTGGACTTGCTTAGGGACAAGCAAGGACTAAGCATGGGGGATTTTGATAAGTGCTTCTTGTATATATGAATACTTGGTTTTTTTGATTGGAATTTGGGGAATATTTGATTTGATTATATTGTTTTATACCCGAATTTCCCATATTACGCTTGGTTTGGAGTTTGGTAAGTTTTGTATGGAATTTGTGAAGAATCGATGTAAACCGAGTCAAAAATCAAGTGTAGATCCAAGTTATAAGCTTAAAGGACCAAGAAGTGAGAAGTTGGATCACCCAAGGCCCAAACAATGGCCTAAAAGAGCACGGGTAGTGCCTATGACCAGAACATGAAAACATTGTGTATGGAGCTGACACGGGTAGTGCATGGGGGGGGGGGGCACGGTCCGTGTCACTATGAGCATGGTCCGTGTCACCCCTGGCACGGTCCGTGTATCTCCTGTCTTTTCATTTTCGGCGGTTCTGAGTTGCTATTTGCCTATATTATGCTTATTTCCGGCTGAGAAGAGGATAATCATTCCACCTTCTTCCATTCCATGCCCTAATCATATCATTCATCATCCATATTCCATCCACCATTGAAGATTGAGAGAAGATTGAAGATCGAAGAGCATCTTGAATACACTTTGAAGTGGAGGAGCAAAAGTTCTCCATAGTTGATTCTTAGCAAGATTGTTCTTCACTTGGGTTTATTTCTCATTCTTTCATAGATTTTCATATGCTTTCTAGAATAGATTTCAATTGCTTTGTAGTTTCAAACATGAATAGTGAGTAGTTCTTTTTAGTTTAGGGGATGAACCTTTGAAGTTGCTTGATGAATTGACTTTGTTGGATTGAATTATCATGAATTTAGTTTGTTTCAATCTATTTGGTCTTTGAATTGAATTGTTATTGCTTTTGCTTGATCACCAATTGCAAGTTAATAGGTTGTTGAATGAAGTACCGAAAGGAGAAGTTTGATTACCCGAAAACCTAGATTAAACTAGTTAAAATTATCTAGACATAGAAGTTTTAATTAGGGTTCTTGAGATAATTAGATCTTTAACCTTGACCAAATCAAAATAACCACGAAAGTAGGTGCTTGGTTAGTCTTGGCAATTCGCTCTAGTGACAAAATCTCATTGCGAAGTGTTTTATGCTATTATCGAACCTTCATTGTGCAAATTAATGAAATGAATGTTCAATCCACATCGTTGATTCGTTATTTGACTTAGGTTTCATCCCCTGAACGCCTTTTTACCTTGATTAAATCAGAAAAGTTTGTGTGAATATTAGTTTATTTAGTTCTTGATTGTGATTAGATTTAGAATTAGTTACTTCAAACCAAAAAACGGATCGACTTAGCAATCAACTAGGAGGCTAGTTCAGTGCGTTGAAAGGAAAAATCCCTATGGGAACGACCTTGATTTATGCTACAATTTCACCCGTGCACTTGCGGCCTATCATATGGCCTTAGGAAGTTTCTGTTTCTAGATAAGCTCTGTGAAGAAAGTGACAAGGTTAGCAGGGATACACGATTCAACTTCAGGTATGTACATCTAATGGGGTTTGGGTTTGATTGAATTTGCAGTAATAATAGTTGTACTATTCACCCATGATATGGGGTTTGGGTTTGAAATTGCAGTCATATTACTTATGTACACCAGCTAATAAGGGAGTGGGATGGCAACTTTTGGTAGGTTGGTGAGGTGACAACTCAGCCCTTTGTGGCTTTAGCTTGGAATGGTGGTTCATATTAAATTTTGACATTATTTGCCTACCAACGTCTTGAGTTTGGTTTTCCTTTGAAAACAATAATGCATCAATAATTCAATATGTGATGTGAACTATATGGTTTGGTTAGGTTCTTTGATTGAATGAATCTACGACATGTATTTACGCTAATATATAAATTTATGGGTAAATTTTGGTCAATTTTGGTAAACATTACTTAGCACAAATTTAAAATTTGGGTTCTTTGATTGCCTGTCAAATTTATTGGTAAAAAGTAGTTGGGTAAAAGTTAAATTTTGGTAACCTTAGGCAAATTTATGCTAATATATAAAAATAATTATTTTTTTGATTTTTAACTTTGGTTATTTTTGGTAATCTTTGGTAAATTTAATTTACCTATGAATTTGACAGGAATAGATGTGTGTTTCAGGATGATATTGAAAATACCATTGCTTTCACTAACTTGTTTTATTAGGAATGACAAAAGTAACATCATGAGGGGAAATATGGTAAAACAAATCACTAACATTGCATTATTGTCATAAAAACTATGAATATAAGAACAATATGTTTTATCTCCTATTCTTATTTAACATGTCGATTACTAGGTCTCTTCACATTTCTAGAAGGTAAATATCATTTCCTCCCCATTATATTTAGGCTTTACATGTCTAGGTTCTCCTGTTTTTTTTTTTTTTTTGGTTGTTTTCATGTGAAATTGTTTTCTCCACCGTTGAAAAATTGCAACTGTGTGGAGTTCAGTTGTTATTGCTTTTGGTAAAAATTGGGGTTCTATGGAATTTAGTTGTTATCTCCACCGTTGAAAAATACATTCAATTGAGTCCAGTCAGAGGAAGTTCAAAATCTTTAAACTTTAAGTTTATTATGAGAATGGTGGTACGCAAAGGCGTATTGATTTGGTTTCATTTGTTTAACCCAGATTTAGTTTCACTTACATCATTTCAATCCCTTCTTTGCAATGTGGGTCAGGTTTGTTTGGGAGTTTCTGACCATAGATTGCATTTAGGAGCCTTGTACTTCAAGCTGCTTCCATGGCTTTGGAAGGTTCATCAATGGCTGAAGATGAATATGTGTTTTACCGGCCTTGAAACATTTTATTTGGTAATATTTTTTTCTAGATGGAATCAAAGTCTTGTGAATCTTTGAGTACACTAATAGGTGTACTAACATGTTAAGTCATAGCTTTGAGTAGAGCTGGCAAAATTTTGTCCGACCCGGATTACCTGAATTGTCCGACCCGGAAAAAACCGGGTTTGGACATCAATTTTTCGTCCGAATTTTTATATTGTCCGAATTGACCGAATATTCAGATATAAAATTTCTCTTTTTTCTATTGTCCGAACCCGATTTTAACTTCGTCCGAATTGTCCGACCCGGTTTGACCCGAAATAAAACCGGGTCCGAACATGAATTTCTCGTCTGAATTTTGACATTGTCCGAATTTATCCGACCCGGATTTACCCGGACCTGGATTTTTGCCAGCGCTAGCTTTGAGCCATGATGTTTGGTTGGATTCCACTTTTGATTTAGTTAAGGTTCCTGTTAGAGAAAAGTGAGTAGCAAGGTAACAGCGGAAGCGAATAGTAGAATCGAAAACGAGATGACGGATATTACGACAAAATTTAGGAACGAAAAATAAGCGATAAAACCAAACACCAGAATTACGTGGGAAACCGAAGAACTCGGAGAAAAACCCACGGACGGCGACAGCCAGAAAATAATCCACTATGAGAAAGGAGGAGTACAACCTGATCACTATCACAGGGTGTGATACGATCCACAAAGGAGATTACAATAACAATCTCTCAACACTCAACTCACAATCTCTCAGGATACACTGGGGAAAATATTGGTGAGACCCCTTTCTCTCTCAATATTTTCTCTCTCTCTAGCTCTCTGTGTTTGCCGATAATATTTTTTGGTGGAGAAACATGCATCCTATTTATAGGGAGAACTCCCTATAACCTAACTTGACTCCCACTCCAAATAGATTTAGAATCTAATACAATTAGGAAACCCAACACAATAAGGAAACCTAAATAATATCCTAATACAATTAGGAAACAAATAATTGTGAGATCAAGAGATTTGGTGATTTTAGGACACTTTCCTAACAAACTCCACCTTGGACTAAAATCAACGAATCATCGGTCCAGATAAACATCTTGACTGTCGCCATCAACACGCCCCTCCGCAGGGCGTGGCCCCGCAGGGCTCTCACATGCTTAGAACACCAACTAAGTCCAAACAATGTTCGAACTTAGCTATAGATAGAGGCTTGGTTAACATGTCTGCAGGATTATCAGAAGTATGAACCTTCTTCACCACGATCTCTCCTGCAGCAACTGTATCTCTGATGAAGTGATACCTGACGCTTATATGCTTGGTTTTCAAATGATAAGTGTCATTCTTTGTTAGATGTATAGCACTCTGACTGTCTGAATAAACCACAGTCTCGCCCTGTGGTACTCCAAGCTCCATGACCAATCCCCTCAACCAGATGGCCTCCTTGCTTCGTTGCGTGAATATATTCACCTCTGTAGTAGACAGTGCGCAATAAATCAGTGAAGCTTTCCAAGATATTGTTCCTCCACATGATGAACACATACCCTGAAATTGAGCGTCTCCTATCCAGATCTCCACCATAATCAGCATCAACATAACCTGCAACATCAGACGTTGCAACACTACCTCTATCATACAGGATGCCCTTCTCCAAAGTACCCTTCACATAGCGAAGGATCCACTTCACTCCTTCCCAATGCTCCTTCCCTGGATTCTGCATGTATCTACTCACCACACTAACTGCGTGGGACAGGTCAGGTCTAGTACACACCATAGCATACATCAAACTACCAACTGCACTAGCATAGGGAATATTAGACATCCTCCTTACCTCCAAATCAGATTTAGGACAGTTCTCACCAGACAACTTGAAGTGTGCAGCTAAAGGAGTTGAAACTGCTTTACAGTTTCTCATGTTGAATCTGTCCAACACCTTCTCCAAATATTTCTTCTGAGACAGGAATGGCTTCCCTGCCTTTCTATCCCTTTGGATCTCCATACCCAAAATCTTCTTCGCCGCTCCGAGGTCTTTCATCTCAAACTCCTGGTTGAGTTGAGATTTCAGCTTCTTTATTAGTGACATGTCCCTGGAGGCAATCAACATGTCATCCACATACAATAATAAATAAATGAAAGACCTTTCTTCAAATTGCCTGTAGTACACACAATTATCATAGTGACTTCTTGTGTACCCTTGCCCTACCATAAAGGTATCAAACCTTTTGTACCACTGCCTGGGTGCCTGTTTAAGTCCATACAAGGACTTCCTTAATCTGCATACCTGTTCCTGTTTACCAGGAACGATGAAACTCTCTAGCTGCCTCATATATATTTCCTCCTCCAACTCGCCATGGAGGAAAGCTGTCTTGACACCATAATCTGGCCTTCCACCTTGCACTTTCTACACCAGGGATACCTTCCTTTCTCTTGTACACCCACTTGCGATAAGAGCTCGTCGCCCTTTAGGCAACTCACATAGCTCCATGTATGATTTTCTGCAGACTCTCCATCTCCTCTTGCATAGCTCCTATCCATTTGAGGCATTCGGACAAGAGATGGCCTCACGATAGGTAGAATGTTCGGCACCTTCGAGTCTCCTCTGCAACACTCGGCGTAAGCAATCATAGCATCATCTTCTTGAGATATCGCTGGTCTCTGATCTCCCTCCTGGGACGATCTCTAGCAATGCATGGTTGTTCCTCCACCTGAGGAACATTCGTCTCAATCTCAGGCTCATCAACCTGAGTTGGTTCAGAGCATCGATGGTTGCTCCTGATTGCAGGTTCCAGCAGCTCCACCTTGAGCTGCTCCACCTCGAACACCATTCTTCCTGTATCCTTCTCCTGATTTCCTGCATCATCAGAAGTACTGGTAGATTCCATTCCAGATAACATAGCAGTTTCATTAAAGGTTACATCTCTAGATGAATAACTTTCATCAAATCAGACACCACATTCTATATCCCTTAAACTCGGACGTAACCTAGAAACATGCATTTAACGTACACGAGCGACTTCCCATCATTCACATGGACATATACAGGACATCCAAAAATTCTCAAATTAGAATAATTAACTGGATTACCTATCCATACTTCCTCTGGAATCTGGTATTCGATAGAGGCATGAGGTGATCTGTTCAGTAGGTAGCAGGCAGTAGATATCACCTCTGCCCAGAACGATTTGTTCTTCCAAAGCCTTGCATTCGAGAGCATGCAGCGGGCTTTCTCCAAGAGTGTCCTGTTGATTCTCTCGGCTACCCCGTTTTGCTAAGGCTTACCCACCAAGGTTTGATGCCTCGCAATCCCATGCTCCTCGCAGAATTCAGTAAATTCAGAATCAACAAACTCCAACCCATTGTATCGATCCGAGTTTCTTGATTTTCTGCTGTCAGTTCTCTACCAAAGTTTTGAACTTCTTCAAATATGAGAATGCCTCATTCTTGTGCCGCAGGAAATAAACCCAAGTCTTCCTCGAGAAGTCATCCACGAATGTCAACATGTAGCGCTTGCCACCCAGTGATGGCACTCTAGCAGGACCCCACAAATCTGAATGAATATAATCAAGGATCCTGTGTTGTATGTTTAGCCCTTGAAACGCTAACCCTCTTACTGCTTCCGTAGACACGGTGATCGCAAACTCAACTTGCGATCTTTGCGCCTTCAAGGTATCCATTCTTGCTCAACATTGACATTCTCTTCTCGCCCATGTGGCCTAGTCTCATGTGCCAGCGATTTTGTCTTTGTCGAACTCATCAAGATTTAGATTTGCCGCTCTGAGATCCTCACATAGACCCTGCGGGATGTATAGGCGCCCTTCCTGATTCCCTTCATAAGAACCATGGAACCTCTACACACTTTCGAAACACCATCTTCTCCTTTGTACCTGCAGCCGTTAGCTTCAAAAGTACCTAAAGAAATTAAATTTCGAGTCATGTTAGGGATATGACGAACCTCCTTGAGAGTTCTAACGATGCCATCATGAGTCTTGATTTTGATGCTACCGATTCTTGCAACCTTGCAGGCTATGTCGTTACCCATGACTACGACCCCGGTGTCAACACTCTCATAAGACTCGAACCGGTCCTTATGAGGACACATATGATAGGTGCACCGTGTCAAGAACCCACTCATCTCTAGCTATCCTACTCGATGTGGTAGCAAGGCATCATCCGTAACTACAAACCCATCACCATCGACTCGGACTCTCGCGGTTTGAGGTACCGTGTTTGGTGTGATTATCCTTACCCTCCCTTACGGTCTCTCTGTTTTGCCCAACAGTCTCTCTCTATATGCCCCATCTTACTACAGTAGTTACACTTCTTATTCTTGTGAGGATTCCTAGACTTTGAACGGCGTTTAGACCTCCCTCTAGACCCGTTTCCCTTACGTTCAGTATTTCTACCCCTTACAACCATAGCATCACCATCCTGGTCATCACCATCGGTATCAAGTTTCTCCTTAGACAGTAAACTAGTCTTTACTTCACTAAGGTTAAGGTCACCACGATTCCCATACAACATGATTTCCTTAAATTGTTTATGTGATGCAGGTAGGGACAAAATTAAATGAAAAGCCTTATCCTCATCAGTGTGTTTTATATCCATTGATTCCAATTCAGTAATAATAGAATCAAATTCACTAAGATGTGCCTGAATAGAAGTACCTTGGGACATCTTCAACCTGTAGAATTTCTCCTTCATTCGGTACTTGTTTGCACGACTCTTCGACATGTACAGCTCTTCCAGTTTGGTCCAGAGCACCCGAGGTTTCTCCATATGCATCACCTCTCTCTGAATGTGCTTTGCCAAGCACAGCTGAATCCCTGCCAAAGTCTTATCTTCAAGCTTCTTCCACTCCTTGAGTCGATTCCCTTGATATCCTACGAGTTTTGGAATTCATCATCGCCATTGTCGCATCGATCTTCGTGTGGGATACTCAATCACATCCCATAAACCGTCTTGAATCGGGACCGCCTTCATCTGCGATCTCACATAGTAAAACTCCTCGTTCCATCAAATTTTGGAATATCACACTTCATGATTGAAGTCATCTCCACCTTGCTCGATACCACTTGTTAGAAAAGTGAGTAGCAAGGTAACAATGAAGCGAATAGTAGAATCAACGAGATGACGGATATTACGACAAAATTTAGGAACGAAAAATAAGCGATAAAACCAAACACCAGAATTACGTGGGAAACCGAAGAACTCGGAGAAAAACCCACGGACGGCGACAGCCAGAAAATAATCCACTATGAGAAAGGAGGAGTACAACCTGATCACTATCACAGGGTGTGATACGATCCACAAAGGAGATTACAATAACAATCTCTCAACACTCAACTCACAATCTCTCAGGATACACTGGGGAAAATATTGGTGAGACCCCTTTCTCTCTCAATATTTTCTCTCTCTCTAGCTCTCTGTGTTTGCCGATAATATTTTTTGGTAGAGAAACATGCACCCTATTTATAGGGAGAACTCCCTATAACCTAACTTGACTCCCACTCCAAATAGATTTAGAATCTAATATAATTAGGAAACCCAACACAATAAGGAAACCTAAATAATATCCTAATACAATTAGGAAACAAATAATTGTGAGATCAAGAGATTTGGTGATTTTAGGACACTTTCCTAACAGTTCCATTTGAATCGGGTCAATAAACATAGATATGGTTGCTTTTGATTTTTATCGATTTTATGTTCAAAATGTCGAAATTTGGTCCAATAAAAATTTGGGGTCGATGAGACAAGATCATATCGTACCTTAATCCGAGCTTTTAACTTTTAGATTGATTTTATTAGCTATAGATATCCCCCGTCTTCGGAAGAATAGTAGATTGTATAATTGTATTGTACTCCATAATATTGTATCTACTGTGGCTTGACATTATACGAGTTAATTAATTGTATTCAAGTTGATCAGTCACGAACACTGAATAAGTTTCCTTTCATTTATTATTTGAATGGTCTTTTTGGTGGTTGATCAACATTAAGTTTTTGTTATTCAGATTAATCCCATGTTTTGAAAAAATTTTGCATACAAGAAATACAAACTCTTGGGTATCTTGGAGTTTAACAGAATTGGAAAATGATTGTTAGTGATTGTGTCCAAACTGAGGAAGGCAAATGTTGCTCCTATTGAAGGGAGCTGGTATGTGTGTTTCTGAGTTATTTAGTTGCTCAAAAGTATTGTTGTTCTTAAACATATCACTTTTCTCTTTATCTTTCTTGCACTTTCCAATTCTTCAATTGACTGATTAATTTCTTTTTTTTTTATCAACATTACTGAATTTCTGGTCCATTCATTTGTTTTTTTTTCCCCCAAGTGGTGATGAGATTTAAGGTGTACTTGCAGAATAATGGACAAGTTTGAGGCAGCCACGAAACAGAAAGAGGGTAGTAAGCTTGGTTAAAGCTGAGCTTAATTCCAGTGGCATGGTAAGCTTATGTTCCTCCTAGGATTTTACAGTTTCATTTCATATCCTGAATTTTTCAAATTCAGAGTAATGAAAGTTAATTTTGGGTATTAAATTCCATTCTATAGTTTCGTTATTGAATTGTTCAAGTTATTCGGGATTTGCATGTGCTTTGAGTTATGCTTACCGACCCCTGTTATGGATGAGTTTCATATTCGGGTTATAGGGTTCTTGCCATTCTTCAGTTTTTGAGAAGTGGTTTCCTTGTTGTTTATCTCTTGATCCTTGCCGATCAAATTGGCAATATTTAACTTCTTATTTTTGTTATCTCCCTCAATTCGTAATTTATATGCAAGTAAGATATGAGAGCTTAGAGATTTGAATGTGTCAACCTCTCAATTTCTTATGAAGAGATAGTTTTTCGGAGAAAATTGATTGAATTGAAACTCTTCGGTACACATTACTGGATGTGAAAATAGTAGACCTATTTTTTTGAGAAATTTGGTTACAATTAATTAGTATGATTCTGTCACCAACAATATTGTAAAAGCAAGAGTTTGACTTATTCTTGCTCTTAATCAATAGCCTGGTTTATTGAAGCTCTCTCCATACTATATGGCCTATTTACCTTGGGGACTTTCATAATTTGCTTATTGTTACGCCTTGCTTATTTTTGTGCTCGTGTCATGAATGCTTTAGTGGCTTAGGCTTCCTTTTGCAGAATTGATTGAATTGTCTTATGATTGTTTATGTAGATGGATGAAGTGCTTGCTTCAGTGACAGAGACGGTAAAAAAAAAATTTACAGTCATTCACTTGATGGACATAACAGAGGTTCCATTCAATACAGTGTACAGACTTTACGATCCATGCACGGTCATGTTTTTCTGGAGTAAGCACATAGTGATAGACCTAGGTATTGGGAATAACAATAAGATAAACTAGGCTCTAAAGAACAAGCAGGAGTTTGTTGACATTGTGGAGACATTGTATAGAGGGGCAAGAAAAGGCCCCGGTGATATCCTCCAAAGACTATTTCACCAAGTATCGCTACTGAGATCCTGAATGTGATGGCATTGATTTTGGGATGTTCATTTCTATAGCAGTCCAACTCAAGATCCGAATATTTATATATAGTGAAGTTGACTGATAAGTGGTGTGTGCCTATCATTCCGATATAGAAAGGGAAGAGTTTATACTATGACTTTGTTAGCTATTGTGGTTGTCGGACTGTAATTCCACTATATTCATTTTTGTTTTGGTGATCATAGATTGTAATTTATATTTTCCGAACAGTAAATACAGGCATCCTTGCATCTTAACATTCAAGGGTTCAAGTGGACCATTCGGAGTAAGTGTAACTTAAATATAATTTAATGTGCAATTTAATGTATCCTACAATATTGATCTTCAATTCAAATCGACGCATAGTGATCACAGATCCACACGGGTTGTAGTGCTTGCTTACTCTGCTTCATGAATGTGCTTATTTGTTGGGTTGTTGTGCTTGCTTACTCTGCTTCATAAATGTTGTTATTTGTTGTCTACTGTTTTGTAAAACACCTGATTGGTTGAGCTCACTCATTGAAATGCTTGCTTAGTCTACTTCATGAATATTGTTGGTTAATCTTACTTAATATACTCTTTATTTTGTTATCATCTTTGTGTAAAAGAGTTTAAGATTGTAAATTTAACGATGGGCCACATCATCATTAAAGCCCCAAATCTAAGGTCCCATTATCTTGTTGGTTGTGTAATGTAGGAGTTCACCATACTCATATGTCATCTACTGTTTTCTAAACCACATCATCTGATCGGTAAACTTAGCCACTTTAAGGTTTGCTAACTCTACTTCATGAACATACTCTATTAGACCTAGCTTCGGGTCCACTGCGCGCATCGCGCGCATCTTATGGCTAGTGTGTGTATATATATATATATATATATATATATATATATATATATATATATATATATATATATATATATATATATAGACACACACACACAAAAGTATGTTAAATGTTAAAAATTTTGAAGAGACATAGTAGAAGAACTAACCTTGTAAAATCTATTCACTCATAACAAAAAATTGTTATAATTTATATTGGTGGTGAAAGTGATGATATATATTAATGATGTCATTTCTTAAAATTAAAAACATACATGATACATCCCATCATGAACAATATGTTTTTCAAATAAAATAAATAAATAAGTATTCCCACCGTCCATTCCTAAATGATGTTTTGAATGATAATAAAGGAGCAACTCGGTGTACAAAGCATACCTACAAGCGATGTTTCGGGAATGGTTCCAACTCAAAGGTGTAATATAGACAAACCTTACTCTGTATTTCTGTAAGAGGTTGCTTCCAGGACTCAAATTCGTGATCACATGGCAACAATTCAACTGTTTCACCAAGACTCCGTTTCAAAAAATAGGTTTAATATCAAGGGTATTATGAAATATTGGAAATAAAAGTTAAAATTATTTAACTATTCTTGATTTATCTAAAACGTGCTTAATGTGATTAATTATATTGTAAAATAAAAAAAAGTAATGAAAAATAAATAAATATTTGAAAAGGGACTAAGACCATAAGTGCTAAAAGTTAAAGTAAATAATTTTAAATATTAACAAATAAATGGAAATGTTATAAAAAAACATAAACTCGTTATATATGCTCTCAATATTTTAAAAATTGGCAATTGTTTGACCTAATTTCAAAACTAAATCAAAAGCATATAAAATATAAATTTTATTAAAATAATAAATATTTAAATATTTTCTATCAATAAAATATGAAAGTAGTATTAGTATGAGGATGATTATAGATTTTATACAAAATATAAATCTATACAAAATAGATACCTAATCATCAAAGATAACAAATAATAATGCTCCCTTCATGAATTTTTATGTGACTTTTGAAAGAAGCGGGAAAAAATCAATATCACAAAAATCATAGGATAGTTAGTGAAATTTAATTATATATTCTTCATTAAAATCAATATTTAGAATTCATTCATTAAATGTAATGAATAAAAGAAAAGTGGTATTTAATATATTATTAGAAATATAAATAATAAATAATATGAAATGAGAGAAGTTGGTTTCATACAAAAAAGAATGGAGGGAGTAATTATTATTTATCCCTTGACATCTATTACACTACCTAATTTTTTATTATACACATATTTATCATTTTACAATTTTAATGAATTATTATTATTAATAATTATTTTACCATTTTTGTCCTTACTTTTGTGATTTCTAATAAAATTACTGGCAAATAGAAATATTTTAGCTAATTCCAAATTTGATTACTTCATCCCTACTATAATATTTACCACTTTAAATAACTTTTCATTTTTCACAATATCTTTCAAGTTACCATTCCAATACATCATTCATGACATTTTCTACTAAATTTGTCTTACTTTAACTTTCCATACACAATTATATAATCAAAATAGACATATTTTGTCAACACACAATTAACTATTATTTCCTTAATATCTTCCCAAAAACCTAAAAATGACACTTATCAAAGAATGTATAAAGTATCTTTTACTCCATCCATTTATTTATCTGTCATTTACACTTTTTCAAGTCAATCTTTAATTAATAATTTCTTGCATAAATTTTTTATAGAAAGTATAATATTATACTTATTAGATAGTATTTTTAATATAAATCTAATGGCTTCAATTTAATATGATTAATCATTATACAAGTTAAGATATTAACAGCCAAAATTGCTAACACCAAAAACATAAGGGACAGATAAAAGAAACGGACGGAGTTGAAGGAACATTTATTAATTATATTATCACCATAATTATTGTTATTATTATTATTATTATTATTATTATTACAACATATATCATGTTTTTCCACTACGTTCAACATGTGAAGCCAATGAATATATATAAATCATCAAAAAACAAAAAAAAAATCAAATTTTGAAACAACAACAACCATAACAAATAAATAAATAAATAAATAAATAAATAAAAGGAATTAACTATTTCCAAACCCCATAAATGAAAAAAGAAAAAAGAAGGCAACCTTGCAATCTTATCTTTTTTTTCTTCTTTTTTTTTTTTTTGATCCCCTGGGTAATTGTAATCCTTATCTTTGAGTGTTGAGATCGTCTTAGCCTATCCAATAGAAGAGTAGTAAGATCTAGAAAAAAAAACCAACACAATATCAAATCAATTATATGTGTTTCTTAGGGTTTCTCCCCCTTCGTTTTCTCTCCCTATCTACCTTCATCTTTGTTTCTACCTCGATCTCTTCCATCCCACAGGTTTTATTCCTTCATTTTTTGTCTTTTTTTTTTTTTTTGCTCAATATACATAGATATTGATCTTCATTTATTTTCCCTCAGTAATTTGCATAAATACAACATATATTATGCTAATTGAACTAAGCTTCATTGTTTTCTTCCTTGGCTTCTGAAATTTGGATTTAGTTTTTGTTCCCCTTTATTTGTCTGATTTTTACTCTCCTGGGAGCAACATATATATAGATCCCCAGCTGCCAAAAAAAAGGGGAAAAAAAGAGGTAAAAATACAGTTTGATGTAGCTAAAATCCGACAACTGGCTACATCCAAACAGAGATTTGGATACGAATTTTGGCTGAATTTTGATCGAATTTGGCGGCTGGAGGCGCCGCTTTAAGTTGTGTGTGTGTTTTTGAAATTATTTTTAAGTAATTAAATTAATTTTTGTAAACTTTTTTGATCAGAAGATATATATAATTTGCATGCACCGTTTCCACCGATGGCCGTATATCAGAGGCTCAGAGCAGATCAGGTGAGTCGCCATCACTTTCTTTGCTATATCTTCTTCTTTCTGAGTCGGTTCATGTTGGAATTCCTTGATCATTGTTTTTTTGTTTTTTCATTTAATTATTTAATGAGTTCTATTAATTACTTTGCTTCTTTTTTGTTAATTTGTGATTGGGTTGTTGCGATTCAGGCGCACGCATAGTTATTAATTAAATCCCGGTTCTGATGTATAATCCTATGATTTTATGATCCAAAAATTCTCAATGTGATTCTGTTTATATTCCGATCCATGATCCTGTGTGGATTAATTTCGATCCTAATTCCCTCATTAATCCGAGTTAGGATTTTAATTTTAACAACATTGAGCGCGACGATGGCTTTTCTAAAAGGCCATGTAGTATCGATTGAATTGAGAGATCTGATGCATTATGATGAAATAAATTAGAATATTAAGAAGCAGAAAAAGGGGGAAAGGAGTAAGTTCCTACAGACAACTATTTTTCTAAGTAATTTGATATTAGAAAAGAACAAAATTAATTAATTATAAGATTATTTTATGATTGGATTAATATTGAATTAGATCTTTCTATAATCAGAATCTACATTTTGCCCCAATAAATTATTTATCTTTAGGTCCTCCACAATATTTTTCTATCTACTTCTATCCAATTTTATTTTTCTACCTAAATTTATTTAAATCTACGTAACCTACTTATACTTAAACTAGTTGAACCCACTCTAACTTTCTTAACCAATTTCTACGATCCAGCCAAAAGAACAATGCCTTAGTAGAATTTCAAAAATCATAGGATATTACTCAATAGCTTCCAGACTAAAGTTAAAACAGATGCTAGATATTCGATGCCAGTAGCGTGGTTATATATGTGATACATTAATCAATAGCTACATTAGTTATTCTGTTGCTGTTAGTTTTCTTTTCATCATGTTTCAGCATAACATAGGGGTATTAATCAAAGACAAAATCTTGCACTAGTAACAAATTTAGTAGGATTATGATTCTGTTAAAGTCTTTATTATTCCCATACATTATCTTAACACCCCTGCTTGAGTGCAAATTGGATTTTACTCTCAGCAGCACCATGCTCCTATATTCCTGAAATTGATTTTATGAGCATATTGATCTATATAATTTTATAAACACACATGCATAAATTTATGAGCACCCGATTTTCATTCTTTCATCGTATATATATTTGTAATTTGAGTTCATAATTTATATATGATAATAACTTTATAACTTTATAATTTTAAGTTTATGATCATGTGTATAAACTCGTTATTTTTATAAGAATGTTTATAAATTAATACATGTATATTCGTAACATTATACACGTATGCTCCTAAAATTATTCTAGGAGCTAGTAGCATAGCATAATACTTATACGAATATAGTCCTAATTCTGTTGTTTGAGGGTGTAAGCACGAGCAAGGTGATGGACGGTGGGAATTTTTCATAATGACAAAGTTTACTATTGTACTAAGATGCCCTTGTTAATGCTAAGATGAAGGTCATATAATATGACTATATACATCGTTTGGTCATTATCCCAATTTTCAAGCTTCACCTCACCAAAACCCGTGCTATATACCTTGTATCCATTAAGATGCTCTCGTGTACAGAAATTGAGGACGATAGTTCATATTTTTCATAGACAAATTGATATGACCTACCTGGTAGAATTTGCTAGTGATCATTTCTCAAATATGAGCTCAATAAAGTAGCCTATTTACCCTTTATTTTGAAAAACAAAATCAATAAATTCTTTAATTTTGTTTTAGTCTTGGCCCTTTAATTAACACTTGGTTTAACTGTTATGAAGGACTGTCAGACTGTCAAGAGTCAAGACTATAATATGTTGGAGTCCACGTAGGGTAACACTAACATGCACACCCTACCTTAGCTCGTGCGTATTAGGAATGGATGAAACTTTCGTCATAAAGTTGTTACAATTATTATTATTATTATTATTATTATTATTATTATTATTATTATTATTATTATTTTTGTTGTTGTTGTGAAACTTTGGACATAAAGCTTTTGCTGTTGCTGCATGAATGCCATTGGCAATATCCTTTTTCCAAGGTGAGCTGTAGTTAACATTTCAAGGATAGGTTGTCTGCATAGATTATAATAAAAGGTTCAACATTTGCACATATATGGGAAAATTAGAATAAATAGATTAATTTAGGCTATGGATGGGAATACACTGATGTGCTTTATGACATACATGGTAAGATTTTTAGTAGATATGTTTTGCAAATTTTACGGATTTTCTTAATTTTTACTCTGTAGAAAGTAAGTTTCAACATTGGTTTCGAACAAGTGACAATATTTTCTCTAGTGATGCTATGTACATCTGCATGCAGATGTCCAAAACATATTGGCTTTCCAGTGAGTCAATGTTTGAGAAAATTTGTATAATCTTATGCCTACATATTGGCTTTGTCTGTTGTACATGCACATAATGGTCGGAATATAGATACAAAAGAAAATTGAAATAAAAGTGTCGTGGGAGTGAAAAAGAAGCACATTAAAGAGAGAATGTTACCTTGGTGTGAATCTACTGCCATAGTCTTGTCACTTAGGCCATGTTCCTTTGCGTGGTTTCGTATCTGTCAGATTTTTCCGTACTTACCATAATTTTTCATACCGTACCATACCATTCCATATTTTACGACAACAATCATAACTTTCTCTCTCCTCACTTTTCTCCTCTTCTTTTTACACTCTCTTCTCACTTACCACATCAATTACCATAAATTTTACCATATCTTATTATATCATACCACATTTCCCACAATATTTCCATATTATATTGTTTACCGAACCTAATTTGTCGCACAAAAGAATAGAACCTTGTCCAAAACTATTGTTTAAGTAAGTTTTTCTATTAAGTTTTTTTTAAAAAAAAGAAATCGGTAAGACACTAGATCGATGTTTTTAGTCATATCAACGGAGCTTTCGTGTGTGATATATGTACAAACCTTATAGGAATAAATCCAAAAGAGAATTCAAATAAAAGTGAAGTTTGAGTGAAAGAAGAAGCACGTTAAAGAGAGAGAATGCTAGGTTGATGATGATCATGCATGATGAGTATAGTCAAATAAATATGATTAAGAAGAAGTAGGTGTGAGATCACTTGGTTTGATATACAGATTATGGAACATGTCCTACGTCTAACATACATGCATCTTAATAGGAACTTAGGAAGCCAAGATAAGTACGTGTTTGGACGGCGCTGGAATTTTGATGGGAAATTGCCAGCACCGCCTTTTACTTCAGTGCTTTTGAGCGGTTGTAGTCGCAGTACTCAATAGCACAACCAAACAGATGCTTTTTTTTTTTTCTTACTACGTACTTATTTCTTTTTCCAGAGGCCATTCCTTCCATAAATTGTAGCTGTTTGTCAGACCTAATTTGTTGCTCACCCGATTTAGAGCAAGCTGCATTTTCGAACAAATCTAGTCTAGCATATGCTTCCTATATTAATTATCTCAAAATCGTTTTTGATTAAGAATATCTTTTTATATATTTTATTAAAAAGTTACAAAATTATATTTTTATGATAGTATTTTTTTTATTATGAATTTAATGAACTATTTTCATATTATATATATATATATATATATTAAAACATGTATACGTTGAGAAATTAATGACATTAAGAGACAATTAATATGAAATAGAGGGAGTAATATTATCGGTTTATTGGAGAGAATTCGAGTAGAGTCAATCAGAAAAATAATATTTATAAAAAGATGATTTCAATGCTCATGATTAATTATGGGGATATTTATCTTTTTGTCAAGGATATAAGACGCTTTAGCCTTAGCTAGCCAGTGAATTGAGGAACTTGTGACTTATATTTGAGAAACTCGGGTTACAAGAAATTGACTGTTATTGAAGTTTTAGAAGAGTGTGTATATGGTGATATGACACACCACTTTTCTTAAAAAAAAAAAAAAAAAAAAAAAAAAAAACCATACACAAATGCACAAAATAAGTACTGTAAAATTTTGGTATAATAATGGAGCAACACAATATACATTATAAATGAGTTCTTGCTAGGGTATTCCTTAGACTTTAGATAGATTAGAGACTAACTAATAATTTACCCCAAGATTATTAGCACTTATATAATTCAATGAAAACTTACTATGTTTATATGATAAATAATTAAGTTAAAAATTATAAAATCATTCAGTTAAAATATATCTAATTCATTGAAATTCTTTATATCATTATTTATTTATTTATTGCTGAAGTAGTGGAATATTATTGGCTTGAGTGTGACATGACGGATAGTATTATTATTAGGTGAAATTCGTACAGTGACTTGTTGCAATGATATGGACAAGTCTAAAAGTATTTGTAAGTTATCAATCTGTTGGATTATTGGTAGCTGAAAACAACCAGCACTGCCCCTTGGGGATTCAAAAGTAAGGCATCACACTACAAAATGGAAAATGGAAAAGGGAAACCTGTCTCCTGTGTTTGCTTTCTCCAGTCAATTTTATAAACTGCATGCCTTTTGAATCAAAAAGTAAAAAGAAAAAAAGGTTGTTAAACAAATTAGGTGAGTAATTATTTAACCTTACTAATGATAACTAGAATAAAAGATGCAAACTTCTGTTTTTTTTTTCTACCCTTGTTTTTGGATTGGTTCAACTATCCAATACAATACAATCCAATCCAATCCAAACATATTCAAATTTATCCAAACCTTACACATTTTCCTAAAAAAATATCGTCTCTAAAAACACAATTCCCAAAAAAAGCATCATAACTTATCTAAATCAATCCAATCCAAACATATTCAAACTTATCCAAATCTTACACAATTCCCTAGAAAAGCATCTTCTCCAAAAACACAATTCCCCAAAAAACATCATAACTTATCCAAACCAAACCAAACCAATCCAATCCAATCCAATCATATCCATCCAAACCTAATTTTAACCAATTCAAAGAACAGGGCTAATTAAAGTTCAGGAAGATAGTCTGCAAACAAAGTTAGAGTAAGGCATTTTCTTTTTATGTAGTTGATATGGTGCGGAAATGTAAGGGTATGATAAAATTATGGAAAGTACAGTAAAATGTGCTTGTAGACCTTTTATTTCATACATGTGCTCCATGTTATTATTATTATTATTATTATTATTATTATTATTGGATTTTCATAAATATGATTCATTTCCACATAAAAATGACATAGATTCTAATCATGGTAACGTGCTATATGGTTGTCCCTTTAAAAATATATTAATTTTATCAGACATAATATAGACAGTAATACAATTGATATTTTTTAATAATGAATAGTACTCTCTCCGTTCTTTTTTATCTGTTACGGTTTTTAGTGTCAATTTTTAATCAATAATTTCTAATATAAAAATTTTATAAAAAAATATAATATCATATTTTTTAATAGTATTTTTTATTACGAATCTAATGACATCAATTCATATGATGAATCGTTATACAAATTAAAATATTAACGGTAAAAATTTTTAACACAATTTTGAAAGCGACTGATAAAAATAAAGAGAGGGAGTACTTACTAACTCGTTTGGAGAATGAAATTCATAATATAGACAGTAATACAATATAGACAGTAACGTGCTATATGATTGGATTTGAATGTGGAATACTTGGCGCACAATTAAATGAGCTTTGGTAACATTAATGACGACGAAGCCTTTACTTTTTGTGAAACTGATAGGAAACAGATTACTGGTTGATCGAAGTTGATTTGTTTGACAAGTGTTTGAATCCCTTGGAGCTTTGTGTGGTTGCAAGCAACAAAATTGAAGGCCCCGGCCTATTCCTTGAAATTGATTTTGGTTGACAAGTGTTTGTGTTTCTACCAACTTCTTTCCCAGTTTGTGACTCATCCAATCAGGTGAGTATTAGTCTTCTCACTGCTTTCTTAATTAGGGCTCCTCCAATCACTCAATCAGGTTGGTTTCTTCAACATCTTTATCTCCAACTCATTCCATTCAATTTTTCAGTCAAATATTATATATTTTATGCCATTTCATGTTCCTTTTTAAGTAACAATTTCTCAAATAATATCTTATTAATTAAAAAATTGCAATATTATGTTCATAGAAAAATATTTTTAGTTATGAATCAAATTATGATCATTCGAATATTATAACAGTATTGTATATGTAGAGGAATTAATAATTCAAATTTAGAAGTTTAACTAATATGTAAATTTAAGTGACGAATAAAATGAAAAAGAGGAAGTATTACTTTATTTATTCCTGTGTTGAAATTAGCTGCCGTTATCATAAATTTTTATGCATTTGAATTTAAAATAACTTATAATTCTTTATGTATAATTATTTATTATTGATATTATTATCATTGGACTGTCACTGAGAAAATATTTCATACAAATTAATATGAACTTATAAATATTGTACTGATAACATATGCATACACTTATACTCTCTCACTTTATATATATATGTATGTATATATATATATATATATATATATATATATATATATATATATATACGGGTTTTTTGCATTTTAGACCCCGAATTTTAGGGGTATTTACATTCTGAACCCTTAGTTTTCAACTTTAGCTGTTTGGACCCTAAAGTCTGTAGGCTGAAAAAAAAGGAACCTAAAGTTTGTGAGGTGAAAAAAAGCTCATTTCCCGTTTTTCTTTTTCTTTTCATGGTTGAATTTCTCTCCCGATTGGCATCAAACTTCAAGACTAAGGTTAAAACCGATATTAAAGTTATAATAAACCTCTTTTATTCATGTTGGAGTTACTTAAAACCATGACCTCAGGGGTCTAAGTAGCCTCGACACGAATAAGAGAGATGTATTATAGCTTTAATATTAGTTTTAACCATAGTCCTAAAGTTTGACGTCAATCGGAAGATAAATTCAAATATGGGAGGAAAATAAAAAATGAGACAGGGGCCTTTTTCTTCAGTCCACAAATTTTAAGGTCCTTTTTTATTCAGCCTACAAACTTTAGGGTCCAAAATGTTAAAGTTGAAAACCAAGGGTTCAGAATGTAAATACCCCTAAAATTTGGGATCCAAAATGCAAAAAACCCATATATATATATATATATATATATATATATATAGAGCGAGAGAGAGAGAGAGTGTATGCATATGTTATCCCAATGCGTTATATGTGTATGAGCACGCGCGCCTATATTACATACATAGGCTATATTTTGATTGAATTTCAATTAACTTCTATCTTCCAAATTGCTCTCACTCAGGACGACTTACCGTTGACTATTCACAATTGTAATAATACCCCAGTAAAGACGGTGATGGACGAGCAATAACTTATCTGGCTATATACTAACCACTAGTGATAAGACACATATACATTGAAATTATTCTTTTATATTTTATCTGTGATCTACTCCAAAATAGGGGTGACAATGAAATTCAAATTTGAATTCATCCACTTAAATTCAATCTGAATAGAATTAAATGAGTTTAGGTGATGAAATTTTGTTTCAAGTGATATTAAAATGAGTATGGGTATGGCTACAGCCTACAGACCTACCTGTACTGGTACAGACTATATCTGTACCTGTATTGGACCTAATGAATTTTTTTTTTTAAAAAAAACCTATTGTCATTGTCGTCATGCATATGACCATTTAGTTAAATACATTGTGGTTGATGAACTGAATAAACTTAAGGGTTTATTACACTGTGGTGTTGGGCTTAAGTTTTATTTATAATGAGTGTCTTTCTTTACAGCTTAGTGTTGCCATCAATTCTAAACAGCTTAGTGTTGCCATCAATTCTAAACACTATACATGACGACAACGACGATTTTTAAGACTAGAGAGGTGAAGTGGAAGACTACAAGCCATCTAATAACAATCTCTATTTATCCAATTGTGTTTTCATTTGAAAAGCTGAAACCCAATGAAGATGCAGTAACACCCGTAAGCAACCGTTAATTTACACATGTGAGTATAAATGAATTTTTATAATACAATCTTCAATTATATTTGAACAACAGCCGTTATGCTTGCAATACCCAGTTGGTATGTCCATATTTGTTAAATGTGGGTAAGGATAAGAGTAAGAGTGGTGATTTCGAGAATTGCTATGGATGAGGGTGTAACTCGAACCCAACCCATTAGCATTTTTATTCCATAATATTTCCAATTTAACAACACATGTATTTTAAGACAGACATTTTATTTATACAACCCAAGGTAAACTATAATTATATATGAAGTTACCCTTGTTATTTCCAGATAATTTGTGTACTCCCCCAACTTTAGGTCTGAATATATTTTCAAAAAATCAGATCTTAATAGGTTGAAATACTTATGCTAGTATATTTTAAGTAAAAAGTTTCTCTCTTGTTAATTTTAAGAAAAAATCATATTTATAAAAGAATTTTTAGTTTATGATAACCTCCACTTAAAATAAAAAGGTTGGTCGAACCAAAAAATAAAAGAAAAAAAATTAGGGTTTCAACAAAAGTTTACTTGATCAATTTAAGTCCCGACAAATTATGTTTTTTATCAATTTAAGTCTTAAAAATCTATGTTTTAGTAAGGGTAAGAGGTTTAAAAATTAAGTTGTAAACAACATTGATAATATTGTAACGATGCTTAGCCTTAGAAAGTATGTACGTAAAGTTTCCACTTCAAGACACGCGAACTGCGCAAGGCATTTTTCAAAAGTTAAAATATTTTGAAAAATTATATTCATATTATCGTTAATTTTAAACTTAAAGTTATTTGCAATGGCAGATAATAATTCGAGAATTCCCAAAAAATAATATTTTATCATTTTGAAATTGAGAATTTTAGATTATTAATTTGTCTTCACGTTATAACTATGAAAATGTCGTATAATTCCACTGTTTCACAGTATCGGTATACTCAATCACCATAAGTAAAATATATTTTATTTGTATATGTGTTAAGTTTTATTTTGATTGTTAGTTTTTTTAGTTAACATAAATTATAATTATACATTTTTAATTTTAGTTTATTTAAAAAAAATTAAGTAAATATTTTTTGAAATATAAGTGTTTATTTACTAGGCTAAAATTTAGAATTAAGATATTTAATTTTTTAAAATTCTCCTAAAAAAATTTAAATTAAGAAAAAATATTTTATAATATTATATTAAATTAAAAAATTGAATGGTGAAGAAATTTATTTTATTGTGATAGTTGTCATCACTAACAATTACTATAAATTTTTCCTTCACAACATAAGCTAACACCAACTTTCCATAGGTTTTAATACTCTTTCTCTGCATAAATAACTCTCTTTCAAGTTTCATCTTTGTTCGGTAACTTTTCACACAATATTAATTAATCAGAAAAGTTAATTTTATATGTTTATAATAGTATTTTTTATTATAAATCTTTTAATATGTAATTTATATATTGATTCATTATCTATATTGAAAAATTATAACAAAGTTTTTGACAAAATATCATGACGAAAAATAAAAAAATTAGAGGGAGTATTATTTAATTATAAATATTAGATGATAATATTTTGTTAAAATTTATTATAAAAATACTTTTCATAATAATGATAATAATTGTTAAAATAAATAATGGTATATATTTATAAAAATAATCAAAACTTTTAATTTTTACTTACAGTTCTCAAAAAAATAAAATAAAAGCCGGTGTAGGCATATCATAGCAACCAAGATTACGTAACATAGGGAGTAGGTGGCAGTACAGCAGCTGCAGCCGTGCAGGTACAAGATTAAAATACGACACTTGGAGTTGCAAGAATACCGCAAGTATTGATTTTATGGTCCCTACTGTAGTATTGCTGGCTAGCATGCAGGCAGCATATATGAATATGATCCATCATTTACATTAAAATAAATCAAGTCAAATGAAGCAGTAAAAGTACAATTATACAAAAGCTTCTTTCCATCAATAAACCAACAAAAGGAGTACCAGGTACATCAACTTGGATTATACAAAGGCTTCTTTCCATGACATATATGCTTGAGAGAGATTTTATTTATTTATTTGTTTATGACATGGTGCGTGGGGGTTGTATTTCAAAATGTATTTAGCAGAGTAGGTATGGACGGATCAAAATAAGTGGTGCAGCTGAGTGGTGTTATGATATTTTAAAATAAAATAAAATTTCGCAAACCTGCAGCCATCCAAAAGAAAATGATATTATAAATTTTCTGATTTATTGTTTTGATTTTTTCGGTTTGACTTTGAACCCGTTTAATTTCATTTCTGGATTCACCACTGAGTAAGTATGATTAGAATATATATATATATATATATATATATATATGGAATAGATCCAGTAGGAAGAGAGTTTAGGAAGGAAGGTGAGAAGAGTAAATTTCAGCCATTGATTTCAAATCTGACGGTATGTAGTCATGAATATTAGGAATTGTGATCATGTATTTTAAGAAGTGCGGTCATGGATATTAGAAAATGTGGTCATGAAATGAATTACCACACCCCTAATATCCATGACCACACACCGTCAGATGTAAAATCAAATTAATGATTGAGATGTGCTCTTCTTACCTTCCTACATAAACTCTCTTCCTACTGTATATATATATATATATATATATATATATATATATATATATATATATATATATTGGATTATAATAATCCCAACTTTTGCAAATTGGATGGCGATAATTACTTTAGGTTTGTATTCTGATGATCCAAAAAAAATAGAATTGGATTTAAGTGGGACGCTGACGAGTTAAGACGCGGTGACTCGGTTGTTTTCTGACATGACACCATGGCTATATGTTTGACCGTGTTGATTTTGGTTTTGGGTGTCACATCAGATTAAAAACACATGACCTCTTGTTTTTTTCTTTTTTTCCTGATTCTAGCTTGGATTAAAATTAACACCCCTCCCCCCTTTCTCTCTCTTCTTTTCTCTTTCCCATTATTTTCTCCTGCGGTGAAAAAATTTATGGATGAAAAAAGGCTAGGTTGGGCTGAAATGAAAAGGTAAAAAGGGATGGAGTTTATTTCTCTCTCTCTTCCCTTTTATTTTGAACGCACAAGAAACGGAGAGATATGAGAGGAAGTAGAGGAGGGCTGCTGAGCAATGGAGGGCGACGACAGGCTGGGCGGAGGACGGCGAAGGTGGTGGGGGTGGATGGGGGTATCGCTGGCGGCTCAAGGGTGAAGACCAGAACCACCAGAGACGGTGGTGGTCTCGGTGGTCGGGTCGCGAACAGAGGAGGGAGAAAAGGATTTGGGGTTCGATTTTGGTGGTGGTTTCCGGGCAATTTTCGGCAATTTAGTTTGAATTCAATAAGTAAAAACTCAAATTGGTGAATTATAGTGGTAGGTGTGAATGTTTGAACTGATTTTGGATAGGTACTGATTTGGAATCGAGATTGAGGAATGATGTGAGTGTGAATATTTCTCAACTTGGGGGGTGTTTTGGAGGTGTGAGGGCGGTGGGGGAGTGGCGTCTGGTGGTTGCAGGGTGGTTTTGTAGGCAGTAGTGGTGGGAATGGTGGAGAAGAAAAAAAATTTATGGTTAAACTATCGCCATCGTTGTAATGAATGGTCAAGCACTCAGCAAAACATCATGACAACTCCAAAACGATAACTCCTTCAACAACCTTAAATTCACCCTTTCCAATTCTTCAAATTTCAACCTCAACCCAAAAACTTGCTCATCTTTCACATTAATTTCAAACTGCAAACATGTCGGATTGCTTGCTCTTGTTCTTTTGTTACCTTTTAATTTGTTACATTTTTCTGGAATTGCTTGCTATTGTTCTTAATCTGGGTACTTTTCATATTCATCGGAGAAGAATTCGAAAGCTTTGGATTTGAATTGGAAGACGAATTTCTGAAAAATGTCGGAAATTTGTGGGGGATATTTGGTATGATTCCATCTCTGACATTGATGCTCAATTTTTTACTGATCAAACATGCAGGAATGCACAGAAAATTACTCATTGTGATTTGATTGTTTTTGGGGGTGATTTTGAATCCTAGGTTTGTTTGCAATGATCAATTTTTTTTCTCTAAATCAGAGAGAAAGAGAGAAGAGGAAGAAGAAAGGGATGGAGTGAGAATGAGGATTGTGAAAGTGTGAAGAACAGTTTGTTGGGGGTGATGAATGATGGTGATTATTGATTAGAATATAGAATAAGCAGGAAATCAACAGTGGGAAAGGGAAAAAGAGAGTTTTGGAAGGGGGGTTTTTCTGCGGGAGAAAACAATGGGAAAGGGAAAAAGAAGAGAGAGAAAGAAAGGGGAGGGAATAAATTTTAGAATCCATGTTGGAAAAAAGAAAGAAAAATTATGAGGACATGTCTTTTTTGTCTAATGTGGCACCCAAAATCAAAGTCAACGAGATCAAACACATGATCATGGTGTCATGTTAGAAAATCACCGAGTCACCGCCTCTCAACTCGTCGGTGTCCCACACAAATCCAATTTTATTTTTTTTGGACCACTAGAATATAAACTGAAAGTAGGATTATCGCCATTCAATTTGTAAAAGTTGGGATTATTATAATCCAATTTTCGTGTATATATATATATATATATATATATATACACACACACACACACACTGTATTTGAATGTGCACGCACATATATAGACAAAAATGAGTGTGTATGAAGGGGAGCCTTAACGCAACAGTTTAATTGTTGTCGTGTGATCGTGAGATCACGGGTTCGATTTTTGGAAACAATATCTTACACAAATACAACGTAAGGTTACTTACATTATCCCATTGTGTATAGATTCCTTAGGGTTAGCTCCAGCCATAGCTAGAAGAAAAGGGAAGGTCTACCGTTTTGTTCCACCTTCAGTGAATATGTGACGTAAACAACAATCCATCTGCGAACAAATCGAAGTAGAGTCGGGGGGAGCCGATAGTGGTTCCAAAACACATCCGCTTCGTCTATTAATCAATCAAACCATGCCTCTACTCGGGTTTTGACGGTTCATAATGAGCAAACTTCTATTAAGGTAATTCTAACTTTCAATTTTGCATCTTTAGGGAATCATGAAGTAGACTTTGGTTTGAAGTTTGTCCCTCCTAACTCTTATCATGGCCATTTATGTGATAAATTGGTGGGAGAGGACATTTATATACTTGTTTGGAAAAACACAATCCTAAGTTGTATTTTGGATTAGGGATGACAATAAAACTTGAACCCGTAGGTACCCATCTTTAACAAACCTAATATGGGTGATAAAACTTTAGAAGAAAAAAAAAACGAGAAGGGTAAGGTAAGGGTATTCGTCTCCACCCAACGGTTATCAGACTCGTCTCAACCCTACACGAATACCTATAAATAAATAAATAAACAAATAACGTCGGGGGACTGAATATATGTTAATATTTGAGTTTATGGCTAATTTCTTGAGTTTTGTGGATTAAACTTTTTGAACTTAAGCAAAAGGAACACATTAACGCGATTGTGGTTCTCATTTATTAAAATAAAGTGAAAATTGTAGTTGTTTCAAACTTTCAATGCTTTTAGAGTTGATTATTTTATTAAGTTTTGTAACCAGGGTATCTATAATTTTTCTTTTGGCATGAAAGGTTGCCCATTTCGCTCTTTCTAATAGGAATTGTCATGTGAAATTTCCTTTCGATGACTAATCTTGTTATACTAGAAAATAATTCATTAATTTGCACGCATGGGTATAAAACAGGTTGTATAATTTAATCTTCGATTGTACCTGAATTCCACCCGTTATACCCACAATACCCGACAGGTAAGGGTAAGGGTACTCATATTTAATACGGGCTAAATATGGGTAGGGTAATGGTACAACGTTACCCGTCCCGAACCCAACCTATTGTCATTCCTATTTTGGATGTGTCTCTTCAATTTGGTGAAATGGATGACTATCTTAGAAATGTATGGAAGGATCTGGATGTTGAACAAGTTATTCTAGCTTGTTTGCCGAGGAAATTATATGGTAACGCGGGCCAGATGATCATACAAATCAAGTATTGAGCAAGCGTATATTCTATTTTGGTAACAAACCTATGTTAGTCCAACACTGGAATGAAGACATGGTGATGATTTGGAGTTTTCTTCTATTCTGGTTTGGTTGATATAACAACAATTACTAATTCGGTTTTAGAAGTGTGATTCATTAAGTAAGATTGGTATTTTTTTTAGAATTCCAATTAAGTCTTTGTAAGTGGACGAAGGAGAGGTTAGCCCTCATTGCCGCTAAGTTATGGATTGATTATGAAGCTTGAGGGTTCATTTCCAAATCATGCGGAGTTTGTTGAGAATGAGAGAGTGCATTCTATGAAGATTTTTTTAATGATTGCAAACCTATTAAATGCAGTCTACTAATCATTATGATTGGAAACCTCCCGTAAATATGTCACGTAAACAACGACATTCATCTGTGAACAAATCGAATTAGAGTTAGGGGAAAGTTGATAGTGGTTTGGGGTTAATGGTGTCATTGTATGGTGACTAGAACGATGGATGATGTTACTTTTCATGTTACTTTAATTGTTACAAGTTTTAATATTAAGGGTGCTAAGGAAACGTTTATGAGAAAAACTTCAGGTTTTATCCTTCAAGGTTTGATGGCCCATGGCTTATGTTAAGTGATTTCAATTTTGTTCTTAGTGTGGAGGGTTGCATACATGGAAATACTATGGAATTTGCTGAAACTAAGGACGTTAAAGTCGATTTGGAGGAATATGATATGTTGGAGATATCTTTCTTTGGGTCTCATTTTACTTGGACAAATAATCATACGTTGTCCCAGATTGATCATTGTTTTGCCAATGATGACTGGTATACAAGAATGAGGTTCTACAAAGTGGATTGAGTAGAGCCTCAAAAACTTCTTTGACAAATTCCAAGTAGATTGTGTTGAAAGCCCTTTGAAGGTAAAACTTTTAGAAGGCATCTGGATTAAGTAGAGCGTCTTTAAAAGCCTCTGACTAACTCTTGGCATATGAAGACGTTATGGAGGAGTTCTTTGTCCTTGATAAAGGTAACTTGGTTATCGCTGATAATTAAAGGAAATACATCTTTAATCCAGCTCGCAGTGAGTTTAAATATGATCTTTATAGACTACAATGAAACAAGAGATGAGTCTAAAATCACCAGCAATATTAGGAGTTTCAGTATTCGGAATAAATACAAGGTAGTGTTAGAAAACCTTCAGGAGTTGTCCAGTATGGAAGAAATTTTAACAATTGAGCAAACGGAGCTTTCGATGTTTGGTTAGGGACTTTTGAAGAAACCATTAGATATGCCATCAAGGCCTACTTGTTGTTGGGAATGGAGAACAGAGATCTTTTGATGTCAGCATCACTGAAAGGAGCACAAAGGTACAAGTGTAGATCATTAGAGAGAATTAGGCCCTCGAAATTTCTTGATCAATTGGAGACTTGTGTTACTCCTGCTGGCCAAACTAACTTCACCAACCTTTTGATATCCTTCAACACAATTGTTGCTAGCATCATTGATGGTATAAAATGTGTTTTCCATCCTCCTTTGCTTCATCCAAATAAAGATAAATTTGAGCAAGTATCACTGTAGGTAGATTTCTCTAATTTGCGTTGTTGAGCAATCAAGGAGCTTGTGGGGTCAAGAATTCGGTTGTAGTCTTGTTTCAGAAGTAATTCAACGTTCTATAGCTTCTAGTTGAGCAGGTCCTGAGTGAGTTGATGTTGCATGTATTCAAGCTTGCCGTTAGAGAACTTATCTTTATTCAGATGTTGAAGGTTAGGGTTGATAGCTTTAATGACCCCTCGCAGGATGTATTGATGTCTGCCATAGCTGTTGTTAGCATTAGTTGCATCAATTGCCTTATCAACCCTTTCACCTTTTGTTTATATATCACAAAACTTGAAATGACTCTTAGCACGGGCCCCCTACATTTTAGTAATCAAAATGTGTTTATGATCAGATAAACATTTCACAAGATTATCATCTTTGGTGTGATCCATGAGCAAGATCCAACTGCCATTGACAAAGAGTTTATTAGTTTTTAAGCAGACAAGATTATTAGACCATGAGTACTTGGGATCATTGTAATGAATATATATCAGCTGACAAGACTCAACGTAATCCCTAAAATCTATAATCTCAAAGTATGTGACAAGAACGTCGTTATATTTGTCTTTAAGGTGCAAAACGGAGTGAAAGTCCCCACCAAGACACTATGACCCTGTGAAAGAGTGATGGATATTGCAAATAGCAACTTAAAGACTCTACTTGTCCTTAGATCTATTGAAGCCATAGATGAAACTTGCATTAAATGTTCTGCCCCTGAATTTTGTTAGTAATGTGGCAATATATTTTACACACGATAGGCTTAACATCCATAGCTATATTTTTCGAAGCTATCACGATTCTTCCCCCGACCCTTGGTGAAGATGATACCTCAACATGGTTTTTCATTTTTTGAAGATGCCCTGAGTGAATATACCCTCCTTTTTTTTTTCTTTCTCCACTTTAGTTTCCAACAAACAAATAAGGTTGACATTGGCCATCATTAGGAAGACTTGCACATCTCCCTGTTTCCCGGGGTCATTAAGACCCTGTATGTTCCATGTTAGGATCTTCACAAGGAGGGTCGGGGTTGCAAGCTTGGCTGTTAACCTCCTTCTTATCCTCATAATTTATGTCTTTAACACTCGAAAGAACATTGTAACTATTTGCAACTAGTGTACTTTGGTATTCATGTGATAGGTCTTTATACCTTGTACCACTGGTTACTTTGGAAGCACTAGGTTGGCCCCCAGATTTTGGTGTTGGTGATTTTTTTTTTCTCCATAAAGCGATTGGTTTAATAATACCATTTAAACTATTGTTTCTTCTTCTCGGGAACATGCTTTATTCGTTCCTTCTTTTTGCGTTCCTCTACGCTATGTCCAAGCATGTCATATTATATGCACTTCATCGGCTTCCACTCATATTCTACTTTTTGTGATTGTGTTCCATCCTTTTCGTCCATAGACGTGATTACCTTTGGGAATTCCCCATCCAACTAAACCTCAACTACCACTCTAGCGTATGTAAGAATAGTTCTTTCATTCGTTGCTCTATTTGTCTTGATAGGAATACCAACCCGACTCGCTAGGCTGCTCAGGTTTGAATGATTGAGCTACTCCAATACTGGAAGTCCATGTGAGGGAATTTGATCATATAGGGAAAGATTTTATGGCATATATGTCAATTCGTTGATCAGGATTCCAGAGTTTGATAATGAATGCTTTCATACTAAAAACAACCCCTTCCTTACTTCTGCTATAGTATTGAGATCATACGAAGACAAAATTTGCTTTATGAAGCCTTCAATGCTTGGGAGCGGTGGGTTAGTACTAACCACACAACACAAGACTAAGTTTTGTTCAATATTCAATTTCTTTATATCCCCTACCTTCTCCACCTGTCCACTTCCTCATAGTTGACCTTCTCTGCATCAATATATTGTAATGAGTTACATGCATATTGAACAAGCAGTGAGGCGTATGTTGATTTCAGGACCATAATGACCCCCGCTGGTTCCTTTGATCCTTGCGTCATTTGAATTGCTGCTGGCGGCTGCTGATTTTTGCCCTGCGTGCTCTGTTGTAACCGGTTCACAGGCGTAGGTGCATTACAATGTTTTAGCAAAACTTGTTGCGATTGAATAGATATGGAAGATCGAGTCCTTTTCGCCCCATAGCCTCGTGGTGTTTATTGATGTATGTTTGTCGTCGCTGGCCTAGTTAACATCCTTGAAACATTATTGTTTGGGACCTTTGTCGGTTTTTTCGATATTTCCATGGCGAGTTCGTGTCTATGTTCATAGTTAAACACATGCCTCACACGGGTTTCCCATCCGTAAATTCTAGTAGGAAACCATTTAACTTAAGATTATCATGAGACAGATCCTTTACAAGATGACCTTTTCAATATCTTACTATGACTAATAAGTATTGTTTGAATGATGACTTTTAATATGATTGAGACTAATAATTTAACAATGTAAGACTTTCATCAGAGTCACCTCAAATAAACTAATAGTCACCCCTATATTTATAAAAAAACTATCACAATTATGTATCTTGCGTAAATTTATGGTGTGACGATCTCACATAATACGTAGTAGTTTCCCATCCCAGTGGTTAAAAATCACCCGCCACACATACCTGCATCTCAGTCCTCGACCTCTATTAAAGTACATAGATACATTTCATATATTAATATCATATATATAATCTATGTGTTTTCACAAAATCACACACACACATATATATATGTATATGTATGTATGTATGACTGTCACTCCCTTTTGTCTCAATATGAGGTGTTCCCTCTTGTATCCATCTAAGTCTCACCACTGTCTCCATTAGAGCCCTGTTGGAGTTGGGGATTCGACGAGAATAGAATAAGGAAAAGTATTTCCCCACATAGGTGACTTGGGGGGGGGGGGGGGGTGTGCGATGTAGGGATGGAAAATATAGCCTCATTCCCTACCAGCTTCATTGCAATCCCTACATTTATACAATACATTGTTATTATTTTAATTGGAAACCTATCAAATTGTTATACTAATTTAAATTTTAACATTTACTGCTACTATTTTGAATAATTATGAAAGTTACTGTTAGGATTCTTAGGACGTAGTTAGCAGACAAACAATAATAAGGGCGAAAAATAAATAAAGATTCAACACAAGGAATTAATGTGGAAAAACCCAAACCGGGAAAAAACCACGAACGATGCACTATCAGAGGATTACAACAGTGTTTCAGAGATTCCCAGACCTCCACAATCTCTCACAACCTCCCTAGAGTTACAAAAGAACTCAACACTCACAGATGAGCCTCACGCAACTCCCTCAAGGACATAGAGATTACAGGTCAATCTCTTGTGGTATAAGATGAAACACTCTCAATTGCTGTACAAATAAACCTAACACCTAGGTCCTATTTATAGTCAAGACTACAACATAATATTGTAGTTAATAATAATATTAACTTTCGAAAACATGTGTTTCCTAATAATTTGATACTATATTCCAAAGCAATATTATATTTCCATGTGATTGCCCCATCACAATTTGGTAACAAATATAATATTTTCCACTTTATATAGTATCTTTCCTTAAATAACACAATCTTGGAAGATCTTCAATATTATATGAAATTTGCCCACCAAGCATAATTTTGGCTTTCCAAAATTTATCCCACCAAAATAATAATTTGGGCTCCACACAATTGACCCAACAGTTACTGATGATGTCAGTTATTCCCCTTGACCGTATGCTATATATTATGCAGTATTACTGTGGCACTTCCAAGCCCATCGAGCATGGTGCACCCATAACCCCTTGTTAATTTCTTTTCATTTTTTGTGTTTTCTCTGGGAGTGTTATTGTTGTATCTGTCTTTATTTTTTTTTTTAAAAAAAGAACACGTCAAAATAATGATAATAAAAAAATTAAAAGTACGGCTATATAGCTGTACCACGTTGGTACTCCTAGGCTCACCGAGCATGGAGCGCCTACTGCCCCCTCATTGTTTTTTGCTTTTATCTTCTTTTTAGTAGAACATGTCAAAATAATAACGATAAAAAGATTGAAATGTATGATAATATAACAATGCTCATAAAACATAACGATAATGCTCATAAAGTAGTAAATTAATGTTCATAAACAAATCACATGTGTTCTCGATCTCTATCACCATGCTCATAAATTAAAACTAATGAAAAATGTTTATAAAATGTACTACATGATTCGTGAAACCCGATGGCCTTTCGAATTGATAAATAAGGGAGGTCAGGGATCCACTAACTACTTAAGGTTTGAGAAAACCTCAATTTAGAACTCATAAAACTACCAGTAATTTTGAGGGTTTTTGGGAGATTAATGATGAAAATTAACACAACAACAATAAAAATAAAGAGATATGATTAATGAAAAACTAAAACTCACCAATTAGCCTAAAACCTCAAGATAGTTGTTAGGATTCACCACTAGCACCCACACTTGAAACTCCAAGAATTTCCACTCAAGAATTGGAAGAAAAAACGCCAACTCACATTAATAATAAGAAATTGACTAATTAATTCACAAATGATTAATCTTAATTACAAGGGTTTCAAATATACTAAAACTCACAAAAGTGTTCTTCAAGTGGCTAAACCTAAAACTCAATGTTCAAAAAATTAGATCTAAAAAGAGGGGGGGCACAAATATATAGGAAGGGGAGGGGAATTCACGCATCTGCTAAAAAAAAGGCTGAGATGCGGCCACCGTCTCGTAGGTGCTACCAGCGCCTTAACCAGGGAGTTGGAGCGGAAAAAACAGGGTAGGAGCAGCTTGCGCCTGGCTGGGCGCAGCTAGTGTCTGTCGGCATCTGCCGGCTTCCAAGCGCATAACTTCTTCGTTTTAACTCTGATTTGGGCTTATTATATATCGACAGAAAGCTCTCTATGTGTATTATAAGCTCGTCGAATTCGGTCTTAATCAGAGTTGTATTGAAAGAGTTATGATAAAAAAATTAAATATATATATTTTTCCCATGTCCAATTTTGCCCGCTTTCTTCCCTTCCTTTTTCCTTCTTCCTTTTTCGGTCTTTCTTAATTCCGTTTGATGTTCCATTGGTCCGAGTTTGACCCTTGTGAAAGTACCAAAATGCCCCTTGGCTTGAACTCGACCCTAATCTTGACATCTTTCTTTCCTCTAAGTAGGGACTTTCCGGGCTTGTGAGATTAAGAATTGTCCGGATCCACCTCTTTTCTTCTTAACTTCCGGGACCAACAAACCTCAAGGCCCTTGAAAATTCCTAGGCTGGTCCATAATAGAACAAAGTCCGATATTAGCTCGATCCTCCCGGATCACTACAATTCTCCTAAAAAATTACAGAGACAATGGTTATACAACAATGTTTATAAAACTCAAGAAAAATACTCATAAAACACCAAATTGATTCTCATATACAAATCATGCAATGTTGTTAAACTTTACTGCAATACTAGAAACCTTATGAAAAATGTTCACAAGAATGTATTACAATGCTCATAAAAACTTACAGAGTCAGAACATACTATTAATGACAACAATAATTTAAAAACATGACTCAGGTGTATTTCAAATTCAAGTAAATACGGGTTAGATGTTCTTTGATAGTAAAAATTTCTTTTTAGGTAAATATGAGTCGGGTGTATATTGGTTTCGGGTAAATTTCACTCTAAAAACATGACTCGGGTGTATTTCGGGTTTAGGTAAATATGATCTCGTGTATTTCAAATTCAGGTAATTAAGTACAGGTCGGATGTTCTTTTACAATAAAAATTTCTTTTAATTTTATGTGAATATATTTTGATACAATCACAATATTTGTACCATGAAAACGTTAAATTTCTTAACATAAGAAAATCTTTAAAAGATTTTATGTTAGTATGAAAACTAAATTATTGTATATTGTATTTGAAAAATAAATAGTACTATATATAAATTATATAGGTTTTTTGGATGCTAATATGCTGAACTTTTGGGGTATTGGACAATAATGCACCAAACTTTGACCTTGGACAATAATGTACTGAACTTTGAGGGGTGTTGGACAATAATGCATCTGAAATAATTTCTACAATGGCTGACTTGGTGGCGATCTTACGTGACAGATCGAGAAGATGAATAGGTTAAATGATATATAAATATATGACATGTCAGTTAATCTACATAAGTAAAGGTGATTTTATACAACTACAACAACAATCTTTCAACAGAAACACGTTTAAACAAATGTGATTTTATATTTTTTTAACTCTTTTCAAAGTTGATTCTTTTTGCTTAAGTATGGATTAGCTAATATGTCATAAATTTAAATATTTTTGTACCAATTCATCTCCTGCACCTGTTATGTAGGATTGCCACAAAGTCAGCCACTGTCGAAATCGATCTGAGTGCATTATTGTTCAACACCCCACAAAGTACAGTGTATTATTCTTAAGGTAGAAGTTCAGTACATTATTGTCCAATGCCCTAAAAGTTTAGTATATTAGTATCCAAAAACCCAATTATATAATATTGTATTATTATTTGTAATTTTTCATATTTATTATAATCTAAAGCAAATCTACTTAATATAATAAATTTAATGTATATTATTACATCATATTTATATTGCAAGAACTATAACTTGTAGCCTATGCGAAACACGGACATTATGTACTAGTAATACAAAATAGCAATGTCCACGTTCATGTGTTGAGTTGTCCCACATCGGCCTTTGACACCCATATTGTGGTGTTTATAATGACTTGTATGCCTCAACCTCCTAAGCTAGCTTTTGGGGTTGAATTGGGCTCAAGTCCATTATTTCACATGGTATCAGAGCATGGTTATTTTTCTTACCCCTGATTCACTTCTGTTGCTCCCATTTTATTTCTTACTCCTCACCTCTCTCTCCCTAACAAAACCTCCAAAATTCTTCATCCATGGCGGAAGTTATGAACATGCCCTCTGACTCCATCAACCGCCGCCGCGAGAGCCGCAGCAGCGAGAAGCCCTCGGAGGACGCCATCTCCGACTCTCCGCCGCCGCTTCCTCCGCCTCGCTGCCGTGACCGGGATTTTAGAGAGAGAAGGGACGACAGGGACTTCGATCGACCTCCCAATCGCTACCATGATCGTAATCGAAATCGAGATTACAAGCGCAGGCTAAGCCCTAGCCTTCCTCCGTCGTACCACGATCGTCGTCCGTACTCTCGTCCTTGCCACTCTTCGCTGCCGTATACGCCTCCATTCAACTTCCTCCACGATGATGATCGACTCCGCTGTGTTGGACGAAATTATCCGCCGTCTTTTGGAGGTTCGACTTGCTCGTCCCGGAGAACAACTCCAGTTATCCGACTCCGAGAGTCCAAGGCAAGTTCGATCGATTCTTAAGTTTGGGTTTTGGATTTAGATTAGAATTTTGGGAGGTTTTCTCTGTTTGTGTGGAATTGCAAATGGGGATGTCTGGAGATAATGTCAAGGACTAATCTTGGTCGTTTCTTCAAGCATTTTTATTGGGTCCAGCTTCATCATCAAGAAAAAGGGTCTCGTGAAATTTGGGACTAATCTTGGCCATTTCTTCAAGCATTTTTATTCGCATTGCGTTTGTAAATCCCAATTGAGTCGCCCGATTTACCCAGAGTTTCGGCAGTAAACTCCAATTCATTTCTAGGGTTTGAGTCTTATGGGGTCGATAACAACATTCTGCCGGGAGAGCAATGGCATTTTCTGCTATTTCCGATACATTCTTCAGCGCTAGTTCTTGTATTCAACATCTGCAACAGCAAGAACCGGCTCAATTTCCAGTTCTGAATCTCTTCATTCTCTCGTCCGATCAACCAGGAAAGTCTCTATTAGGCCATTGTGTTCGCCGAAGACAATTTCAATACCTGGAAAAGTTCGGCAATCTATCTTTCTCTCTTTCTCTCGTCATTCGGCTCCACGAAGTTCTTCCGTATCTACGTCCATTTCACCATTAGGAGTTGTGGTGATGGCAAGGAAGCTGTTGGAATTCGAATTCAAGATTTCAAGGTTGCACTGCCCTTCATTGATTCCATTGGCAGTGATAGCAGCCTTTTGTCATTTAGCTTTGCTAGAAATTATTGGCAAATTGGAGTTTTGCCACCCTCCAATTTGAGGGGGTGTTAGAATTAGCAAAGCTTGTATTGATTTCTTTGTTTCTTTGTTTTGTTTCTTGGTTTGTTAGGATAGGAAATTGGCTATATAAAGTCTTCCTTCCCTTCATTTGTAATAGAGTTGAGATTCATCAATAATATCATTTCTCAAATCTCTCTCCCTCTTCTCTCTTTTAGTTTCATCAAATTGGGTGAAATTTAACATGGTATCAGAGCCAAGGTCATTGATGTTGGGGCTGCGCCCGCAGTTATCTGCGCCTCGTGGTGAGAGGGGTGTGTTGAGTTGTCCCACATCGGCCTTTGACACCCATATTGTGGTGTTTATAATGACTTGTATGCCTCAACCTCCTAAGCTAGCTTTTGAGGTTGAATTGGGCTCAAGTCCATTATTTCACATCATGAGGAAGTAGAAATGGTACCTAGGAACAGTCACAATTACACAGTACGTTTACAAATGTTGAATAAAGTATCTAGTATGAACAAGAGCATGCATTCATATCATACGATTTACAAATTTGATTTCAACTTTGCATCTCTTTTGATTTTTATGAATAAAATTTGGGATTAAAATTATCCATCCTCCCTCACAAAAAAATCTTTTCTACTGATCTAGCTTCTCTTGTTTGGCTTGTACGTACTATAAGAAGTTTGCTTAAGTTGGCTAATGTACATACAGGTGTTGTTACCTAATTTATTACATGTTTTTAAGAGTACATACCCACATTCATATAAAATATTATTTTTAGACATGTATTTGTAATATATTGACATTTTTATATTTAAGATTCATTATATAATTTCTAATTTTATGTTGATACTGTTTTGAAACATTTTTTAATTTTTTATTAATTAATTTTTTAATCTCGAAATTCTATATTTATACGTTGTTTTACTATTTATTTTTATTCTAATTTTTATGCATAAAATTTATTGACATAAACTTTAAATTCAATATTAGTACATATTTCAAGCATCTATTTATACTAGCTATGTTATTCTTTTTATATATAAATTTGCTAACTATAATTTGTGAGAGCGCATGCTCTTAGGAACATGATATATATGTGGGTGTTGTTATATGAGAATTATTGAAATTTGGGCCTTATGTACGGCCATACCTATTGGGCTCTAATACCCAATAGGGTTTAACCTAAGGGAATAGTCGCCTATATATAAAGCTAGGCTAAATTAGGTTAATCAGTGGATACTGATAATGGGTAATCAGTAGTCTCCTTACTCTTAGTCTCTCTATCTCTCCATGTCTAACAAACCGTCTTTGTGCTAGGGGTTTGAAGTGAAAGAGTGCTTTAGGTCGTTCGATTTTTAATAATAGTGTGGGACACTGTTTATTATTCCAGCCAATTCTAATTAGTTAATTCTTAGTTTTCAGTAAGTTAGTACTTAAATTAATAATATTTAAGGTCTTTTTCTACAACTAAGTTTGGAATAGCATCTAACATCTTAACCCGATTGGAACACTGATATTAAATAATGGCATGCATTTTGTAAGCATTTATTTCAAGAAACATTCATTGTCACAAGTAGTGTTTCTCAAACATTAAGAACATTTTAACATTTCACTTTGCATGTTTATAGCTTTTGAACAAAAATATCCATTTTGGTTTATTTTATAAGTTACTGATCTTATTTTTTGTCGTTTTAATTGCATGACCAAAAAATTAAAATATCATAATGTATTTTCTTCAAATATAAAAGACTACTTCCTCCCTCTCACAATCACAATAAAGTGTTGTTAGGATTCTCAGGGCGTGGTTAGCAGAAAAACAATAATAAGGGCGAAAAATAAATAAAGATTCGACACAAGGAATTAACGTGGAAAAACCCAAACCGGGAAAAAACCACGAACGATGTACTATCAGAGGATTACAACAATGTTTCAGAGATTCCCAGACCTCCACAATCTCTCACAACCTCCCTAGAGTTACAACCTAAGAACTCAACACTCACAGATGAGCCTCACACAACTCCCTCAGGGACACAGAGATTATAGGTCAATCTCTTGTGGTATAAGATGAAACACTCTCAATTGCTATACAAATAAACCTAGCACCTAGGCTCTATTTATAGTACAAGGCTAACATAATTTTAGGATTAATAGAGTCCCTACAGCAAAGGATTTACAAAAAAAGAAGTGGAACAAATCAACAATCTGATTCCCACTCAAACTCTTCTACCTTGCTCCCCAAGAGATAGAGACCAACCCAAAATTGGTTTCCACATTCAACCCAACAATCTCCCACTTGGAGACCAATTGTAAACGCAACCTTCGTCGATTATCATCAATCACCACTTCAACACCTTCTCGAATCCTTTAGTGCATCCATCTCGATCTTGTTCAGCAAAGAACAACAGAGGTCTTAGTTGACCTCCCATCAACTCCTCTTTTAGCAACAGGCTCCCACTTGAACTGATCACGCCCCTGCAACTTCGACATATGCATCATCGTCAACAACTTAGGGGAATTTTGGATTGAGATTTTACCACGTGTTGAACTTGTCGCATTCTCGTGCAGGTTAGATGCATTCCTCGGCTGACCATCCGTTCCCGTAGCCTCGACCGGAAACCTCCTCGTTTCTGGTACCCTTCTCTCATCAGAGAAGCTAACACGCCTTTGACAAGCATGAACCGGCATGTTAGAGTTATCAATGACAGAATATAGCTTCCCCTCTTTCCTGCCATTTGCAATTATCAGAGATCCTTTCGTTACCCTCCAATGACCATCTTCAAATCTCGTCGTGAACCCCTCCTCATCCAGTTGACTCACAGATACAAGGTTCTTGGTCGGACCGACATACCAACATTCTTCAACCTCCAAGTTCCACCCTTAGAAGTTTTAATGTTCACATCACCTCTTCCTAGCACCTTTAGGTTGTGGCCGTTTCAAGCCTAACCTGCCAAACCTCCCACTCACAAAATTGCTAAAGGCCTCCTTGCTAGACGAAGAGTGAAAGCGAAGCACCGAATCTATCACCCAACCCCTTCTAACTTGTCAACACAAACAGTTAGGGCATCACCAAAATCCTCAGCCAGAATATACAGAGTCCTGGTCATTATGGTCGCTCTTCTTAGGTTTGGGACAATCCCTACGAAAATGACCTCTATCACCACAGTTCAACACAACACTTGCTCCATGTTTCGACCTCTAGATTTTGATCGACCCAGGCCGAACTCCCACTATTCCTCCTACCACAGCGGTCAAAGCATCCCGAAGACTCAGACACATTGAATCTTTCCTGCGAATACTTTCATTCAGGACCAAGTCTCTAATTTCCACAAACTTCAGTTTCTCATCCTTCTTAGTTGAAGAAGTTACAGAAGTCACGAAATTTTCCCAAGACTTAGGTAGGGTAGCCAATAGTATATTAGCATTCATCTCATCGTCGAACTTAAATCCCACAGAGGTTAATTTTGATAGTATCATATTCAACTCATTCATACTATCATGCATATCACCAGACCCATGCATCTTAAATTCAAACAAACGACGTAACACATATACCTTGTTCACCGCCGAAGGTTTCTCATATGTGTTTTGCGAGGCCTCGAGCAGTTCTTTTGTCGTTTTCTGATCTTTGACGTTGAAAGCCACGTTCCGAGCTAGCGTTAGCCTGACCGTACTGAATGCCTGACCATCAAGCTCTTCCCAATCCTTCTGTTCCATCTCATTTGGCTTATCACCCATCGCAAGATGCAACCTTTGCTGGTGGAGCACATCCTCAACGCGCATCCTCCACCATGCGTAGTCTTTCCCATCGAACTCTGGAATCTTCACAATAGCGCCCGCCATTGCTTCTCAGTCTGCAGATCAACCACGCTCCAACCAAGGCTCTGATACCACTTGTTAGGATTCTCAGGGCGTGGTTAGCAGACAAACAATAATAAGGGCGAAAAATAAATAAAGATTCGACACAAGGAATTAACGTGGAAAAACCCAAACCGGGAAAAAACCACGAACGATGTACTATCAGAGGATTACAACAATGTTTCAGAGATTCCCAGACCTCCACAATCTCTCACAACCTCCCTAGAGTTACAACCTAAGAACTCAACACTCACAGATGAGCCTCACACAACTCCCTCAGGGACAGAGATTATAGGTCAATCTCTTGTGGTATAAGATGAAACACTCTCAATTGCTATACAAATAAACCTAGCACCTAGGCTCTATTTATAGTACAAGGCTAACACAATTTTAGGATTAATAGAGTCCCTACAGCAAAGGATTTACAAAAAAAGAAGTGGAACAAATCAACAATCTGATTCCCACTCAAACTCTTTTACCTTGCTCCCCAAGAGATAGAGACCAACCCAAAATTGGTCTCCACATTCAACCCAACAAGTGTGGTTTAGGGTTATGGGAGAATTCCAAATATTTTCTCTCACACTAAACAACTAAATAACTAAATAACCAAAAAATTAAAAGCCTAAACTTTGAAATCTTTTTCTATAAAGGAACTTATTTTACCCAACCAAACACGACAATCCTATTAACCTTTATTAGGGTGTAGTGTTGATACAAACAACTTGGGAGATAATAGCCATGGAATCCAAATAAATTAAAGTATCTATAGATAAAATCAAATAAAATAAGCAAAGAGGAATTCAACACTATTTGAAAATCATGTGATATGAATGCTTTAACTGTATGAATGCTTTAAATTGTTATGGTAGATCAGGTACCTAATTAATTTACTATTGTCACTTTCAGGAGGTCCAATATTATGGGGTCTCCTTTTATTTTGGTTCCCTCCATTTCAGTTCTTATTTGGTCGGAGGATGGGTTAACATCCTATGCTGTCCTTTTCATTTCATTACTTTTCTTGTTTCACTTCTTTTTTTTTTTTTAAAAAAAAAGTTGTTAGGCCAAAATAAATAAATAAATATTGGTCAAACTTGATCATGATTATTAGGCAACCTTACTATATCACCAACGTTGAATTTGATAACTTTGATGACATATGTTTCCCCCTCCCTCAGGAAAAGTTACCAAACAGTCCATTCTTTTTTACTGCCTTTTGGATATGGTGAGAGAAAATCAATATTATAAAAAATTATATAGTAGTTACTAATCAAATTACATAAATATACTCAATTAAAACTGATATTTGGAATTTTATTTAATGAATATTATGAATAAAATAAGAAAAATACTAATTAATATATTATTAAAATTGTAAAATAATAGATAATTTAAAATGAAAAAAATTAGTTAAAAAACTAAATAAAAAAAGGAAGGTAGTATATAATATACTACACGGGAAATCACCCTTTTCTCTCCTCTAGTGTCCATGTCATCACTCGTCAACACTTGTATCATCTCAAATTTTTGTTTTCCAAACAGTTAGATATGACCTTGAGTTGATTTGGTGGAGCCAACACTTCTATATTTGTGAATAGGTAGTGTGTGTTAAATGTGGTTTGTCTTTTAAAGAAAAAAAGTTAAAACAGAAAAGCAAAATGGTGTATATATATGTCAGTATGTGTATCTTTTTTTATTAGATTCATTTCACTTGGCTTATATTTATTGAAATTGCAAATCCCTATCCAAAACAGTCTTTATAAATAAATAAAAAAAATCAACTTTTACTGGTGGATTATAATTCTTGGAAAGTAGAGAGTAGGACCCTAGTTCATAAGTTTCATTGAAACAATTATTATTTTGTCCTTGTTTGCAATATATATAGGAGTATATTAAGACCAATGACGTGTGGAGGAGATTGTATATGCTTTGTATATGCTTACATGTTCTCCTTTATTTTATTGGTCATATAATAAATTTTTATTAATATTCAATATTTTTTGGCGAATAATTTCATTTAAAAATTTTATGAAATGATTACAAAATTATATTTATTCAATATGATTTTTCATTATGAATCTAATAATAATAGTTTCATAATATTACATATGTTGAGAAATCAACTATTAAAATTTTTAAAATTTATCTAGTTTGATTGGATAATTTGTTGGATAATAGAGTTTAAATTTGAGGTAAGTTCAATACAATATGTTCCTTTGACCTTGAGGTTGAAGGAGATTGTTTCAATACTATTCAAAGAATCAAAACAAACTTTATTGGTAGAAACAACATTGCTAAGATCATCCAGGAAAGTAATAGAGTAGCTACTAGCTAATAGTTTTAATTCAATTGTTTGGAACCATGTCAAATGAGGGGGAAATAAAGTAGTGCATTCCCTCGCGCACCTCCAACCCTTTGATCTTTGCGAAAGGATTTGGTTAGAGGATGAGCCCGAGAACATCTGTATCTTGGCTCAGAATGATATGTCAATCTTTATTAATGAAATGCAGTAGCTTGTTGTTTTGGGACTTTTTCAAAAAAAAAAAAAATACAATATGTTCCTTTGGCTTAGGTAAATAAACTTAATAGTATTTTGGATGGTAATATACCGATCTTTAGGGGTATTGGATTGTAATATGCCGAATTTTACTATTGGATAACAATTTCTCAGACATTTATATTTAGGTGAGATAATTATATCAGCAATAACTAAGGGGGTGGTGAACTGGTCTCCATGCTAACATGGCTAGCAGAGGGTAAAAAAACCTACCCCGACCCAATAATCCCGTTAACCCCTTCATTTTTGTCACTAACCCACGTTACAAGACATTGGTTGGTCGTGTGCCACGTCAGCATGAAGACCAGTTCACCACCCCCTTAGTCACTATGTTGGGGCCGATCTTTTAACGTACGTGGATTAGTTAGACAAACGAAGGAGTTAACGGGGTTACTGGACATGAGCCAATTTTCTCCCTCCACCTGCCACATTAGTACGGAGACTAGTTCACCAGTAACCACCCCTTATGTACTCACTGTTGGTATAATAATCTCACATAGATATAGATGTCAGGAATACTGTTATCCAATAGTAAAAGTCGACATATAACAATCTAATACTTCCAAAGGTCGGTATATTATTATCCAATATCCAAACTTAATACTATAATAACTGATATAAGTTTAATGAAGTGGAAAAACAAAAAAATATTTAAAAGAATTAAAAAGAGTTGAAAATAATTTCTTTTCGAAAGTGAGTTAGAAAGAACTGAGATAGTCTAAAAGAGTTGGAGACAATTTAAAATTTAACTTTATGTAAGTTGCAATATAGTTATAATCATAGATTCGATAAACGACAATATTTTGTTTAAAGAAAGTTATGAAATAAGTGTGTTTTTTTTATGTGTTTGTAAAATAGAATTTGATGGGTCGTTTTAATATAATATTATAGGATGAGTGAACAAATTAAACTAAAGATATGAAGATACTTTTACGTACCGGTTATAAATTGTCAAATCAACTACTACTTTTATCTAATATTGTAAATTGTATATCAAAGTAGCTAACCGAAAACAATACGAAAACAATCTGGCAAAGTTATGAAGGTTTTGACATTAACACCCCGTATACGATGGCTAGGCGGATATGTTTCATCATATTTTTTGTTTTATCCATCAAATAAGAAATATATATTGAATATTAGTTGAGTATACGAAATCATCTATCATCCACTGATAAAAGATTAAGTATACCTTAAAAATTTTCTGGATCCATGTGCTTATATATTACATTAATCAGAAGCTTAGCGTTCTAGTAATATGTGAGTTGGAAGTTTATTCTACGCGCACATGACCAAGATACAAAACTAATCACCTCATATTTAACCTTCAAATAATCATACACTGCCTCAACAAATGGTGAACTTGTTAAACAAGTAGATCCTCAGCTTAGGCAAAGTGGAATAGTCCTCTCAATATGGTAAAGAGATATGGAAGGGTTTACTCAAAACTCATATTGGTGCATGTAAACTAGCATGGGTTGATTAAGCCACTCAATTTACCATCACTGTGGACAATATCCAGAAATGTAGACCATGAGGACTTTTACAGGTTGTAACGAGACTTAGATTGAAGTAAGGAAAGAAATCATTTGGGATAAACAGAGCTTAATAGCCAACCAAGTGGCAAAAACACTTCCCAAATCCCAACAACAACATTCCACTTCAACATGACCAACTCTATACCTCTACAAGAAAAGAAAAACATATAACCCATATAAGAACAAAATCAGCGGAGAATTAAAGAATTTTCATGCCAAATGCTTTACCCATGAATCAAACTTTTTTTCCTTTATTTCTTCCTTTTTTGATTTTTTTTTTCAATTTTTCCAAAGCAAAAGCGAATGACAAGAGTAGAATACAAAAAAATCACCCTAGAAAAATCAAAATGTAACCCCTCTAGCACCATAAGAGAAAGCTCGGCAGTTTCAATCATTACAAACCCACTTCCCTCTTAACATAGGAAGATGTCTTCATATAAGGGTCCCATAAGTTTTGATCTATCTTATTACCTAGGTATTAAAAAAATTAAAAAAAAAACTCATTTCCTTAACAAGCTACCATTACACAATACCAACAAAAAAATCACTTATGCTCTTAATACACATTGAAGTGTTCCACAACCATCTTAGCAAAGAGTTAGAGATATAAATAGGCGAAGGTTCAATCATATGAGGTAAAACAACAAGAATGGACGAAGCTCAAAGGGAGGCTAGCAAAATTGGAACAATTTTGTTGGGTGACATTTCAGCCATGTGGCAAAATAGCTCCTCAATCATTGAACATTAAGCATATGTTGTTCTAGAAAAAAAAAATCAATTTTTGGAGATGCACACATGGTAGAGCCACACAAGAAAGAAATGAGACTATATATCTAATAAATAGTTCATGAAGGCTCAAAATATCACGGATTATTCTATCAATCTTTAAACTAGCTCAAAAAGATAACCAATCAAAAAGGCTCAATCATTGTGTAAGAGGGGCCTCAAAGGCAAAAAGACTTAAGGAGATGCAACATTAAACATTTTACAAATCAAGTCGCAAAGAGTTAATAAGTTAAGCCAACAAATCATAAACCAAACACAAACCAATCCAATTATAAACTCTTGAGAATCATCATTGAAGGAGGGACTTTCAGAAACAATATTTATTTTCTTTTTCCAATTTTTTGTGAAAGAAGAAAATCTACCTATTAAAGCGACAAATTATTTAAAAAGACAAAACGAGAAGTGAGAATGAATACTTACCATGAGTGCTTAAGAACATCCCATTTACACTTTATCATCGCCTATGCAGTATAGGATAAATGTAATTCTATCCTAAATGCTCTATCATGCTTCTAAAAAAATGATCCTAAACTAATGCAACATAGAATATAATGTTATGAGCAATATGAAATCGATATGAACTAACCTATAATGAAAGTGAACAACCTAGATGCAACTACTATATACATTGAGAACCATGTCAATTGAAATCACCTCACAATAAGCTTGAAGCTCACCTCCCCATGCTTGGAATTGAACTTTCATCGTCCCAGTGAAAAGTGTGTGTAATGAGTGTATTAGGACGGGGATCAATAGATACATAAGTTCCAAGATAGAATACTTGGCAATGAGAATGGCTATGCAAAAAAAAAAAAAAAGGACCTAGGCAAGCTAAAGATGTGAGCACTCGATTATGAGCACAATTTGGGGGGAGGGGGGGAGGGGAGAGATAGATTGCAGCAGTAGAGAATCAAAAGTAGTGTAGCACTCTAAAAGCATCTGAATGTTGGGAAGGGTGCAAAGTACACCAAAAGGAAGGTGATTAGGCAGTGGAGAGTACAGTGCTTGCTTGCATTTTTAATTGGAGCAGTTTCCAACAAGATGGGGCTAATGGAACTGTGGCAGTGGCTCACATGTGAGCCGAACGGCCAATGTCACTAAGCCCTAGAAATACGCACCGGTGATTTATGGTTTGTTGGATGTTGAGTGTTTAAGAAAGTTGCGACTAGCAAGATGACCGCTAGCGAGTCATCAATAACAACGGTGACAGTTGAGGTGGGTTGGCCAGCCATTCTCATTGGTGAAGGTGGTGGCCAACGATGTTGAGGTGGGTTGGTTGGCAACTCTCCTTTGTGTAGGCGGTGGCGAAAAATGTTGAGTGGTGAGTGAGAGATTGAGATGGAGGAGGATTTAATCGATTTTGATGTTTTTCTTTTCTTTTCTTTTTGTTTAGGGTGTGTTTTTACACGGGTGAGGGATCGAGAGTAGTTAGTTGCTTCCCAGGTGATGTTTTTTTGCCCAAATTGCACGACACAATTGTGTACTTTGACTCCCTATCCATGTAGAGCTTACAATGGGTATACAAATGAATACATTTCGAAAGAACCCTAGAGGAGGGAAAGGGGGTGAATAGGTTTTTGTAAGATTCTGCACATTTACAGTAAGGATGTTAGTTTTTGTTGATCTAAGTCAAGAACATAATGTGTAATGAAAACCAACTGTTTCTTTTATTGAATAAGCAACAAGGACATTACACAGAATAAAATGGCAAGAAAGGAAAACTCGTTGTTCGTGGCGAAAGATCCTTGAGACAACTACAGTAGAGAATGTGCCAATTAACTTGGCACACAAAACGTTATAGAGGGTTTACACCAACTCAGTTGGTGTGATATAATAGAACTCTTGATCCTTCAGGTTCTACTACAAGCAACTACTTGCCAATTGCCTTGCCTACAATACAATAAGTCAAAAACTCGTCTCAAAGAGACTATACTCAGCAATCACTTAATGATTTCCTACACTCTCGATTGCTTCATTGGAATCAAATTAATCTTCTAAGAGTGCGGATGCAGCAGATTTATAGAGGGATTTGAGGACCGTTGTGTTTGATCTTTGATTGACCTTCCTAATTTAGTCATCTGAGATTCTTGCTTTGCTTTATTTATTCTTTCTGCTTCTTTATTCAAACTTGGCTTCTTTTTCCTTTTTGCAACTGTGCGTAGATTTCCTGAAAAAATGTGACACAGATTAGCTAATACGCAGACATATTACTTAATGGAAGGAGATCGAGAATTTTGGATTCTTCCCTGTTGGGATTCACCCATGAGTAAATGTCCCACATCGGAAAAGTAAAGAGAAAGGACATGGTATATAACTCAAGTGAGTTACTCCTCTTAGCACCAATTGGTTTTAAGATGGAATCTCACTTAACTTGTGAACTATGGGTCTTGGTTGAAGTAGGCTCCCCCCTTGGATCTCCCCAACATTCCCTTTTTGTACAATTTTGCCTTTTAGAGCGAAGCCGTACTTTGGCATTCATGCGCTATTTTATGCCACACATCTTCGAAAAGTAAATTGCGGGACACCACTTTTATTTAATGCATTCTCAGGTGATATTATAATTACATAAGTGGCTGGCAGGTGATATTCAGGCGTACTTTCCCCTAAAAATTTAAAATTTTCATTTTGCCCTTGAAATGTTGAGTGAACTGCCCATTTTACCCTTAATTTGCCCACTCAAAAGTATGGGTATACTTCTCTCCTCTTCATTCCCCAACTATTCAGCCACTAATGGTTTATTCCACATTCTTTCATTCGAAAACCTCAAAACTGATAGTGGTGAAGGAATTTGGTGTTGTTCTTTGCTTCTTGTTACTTTTGTATAGATCATCTCCTTTTTTGTTTGTTAGTGTCTTCCTCTCCTGTACTTGTTTGTACTACTCTTTTGCTTGGAAGCCTTTTGAATTTTGGGGAGATTAACTTCCCTTTAATTCAAGAGAAAGACGATTATGATGAGAAATCATCAACAACATTTGTTAAATTCAAAAGGGTGAAACGTCAGCAGCAATTGCTGATTTTTCCCAGACTTCAATGCTCATCGATCAAAATTTCAAGGAGATCCCGATCGGTATTGGTAAACAACTAATCAATGAAACTAACTAGGACTGGGAGCCCTCGAACTTGAAGGTAGTAGAGCAGAAAGCAAGTTTGGAGGATCAAAACATTCAAGTTAGTTTCAGTCATGATGAATTTCTTGTAAATGAGTCGTGAAGAAAGTCTCTGGGTGAGAATTTTGAGGATTAAAAATCAGCAAAGGAATCAATGGATACCCAAGTAAGGGATCAATTAGATTCTTTTGCTGGATCATTGAGAACAGCCTGATAACGTAGTGGAGGATAGTCTATCTCTAGTTGGGAAGGATGATGAAGTTGGTCAAAATTCAGCATTGCCTGAGGCTGAGGTGGACACTCAGAATTCGGAGGAATACAAATTGGCAGAAGGATTGACTGATGCTCAGATAACAAGAGGTGATTTGGATTTGGACTCTTTGAGATTAGACCATGTTTTTGAGGAAAGGTTCAGATTGATAGTCTATCTCTAGTTTGGAATGTTCAGGTTGATGTTCTTCCTCAGTTAAGAAATCAATTAAAGGTAACACATGCAGTTCACTCAATATTTCAAGAGTAAAATGGTCTTTTCAAATTTTCATGTGTAAATATGTCTAAATATCACCTGTCAGCTAGTTATGTAATTATAATGTCACTTGGAAATGCATTAAATAAAAGTGGTGTCCCGCAAGTCAGTTTCCAAATATGTGTACGTGACGCTCCTAACAATTTTTTAATTGTTTGATAGTACTATTAATTATCAATTATAAGTATCTTAGAAAATGTGTTGCCTATACCAACAATAACAAAAATGGCACCTTAATCAAATAAACCCTATTTGTTGTGTTATATTTGAGGCACACTTTGTAAATTCAATGGATAAAAATATAATTCTATATTATCCATATAGGGGTATGATAGTTGAAACAACCCTAGAGGGGGGTGAATAGGGTTGTATAAAAATTCTGCACTTAATCAACACAAGAACATTAATAGCACTTATATATCTGAATAATACTTCTTTAGTGATAAACTTAAAGTGCTAGAAAATAGAGGTTATAAACTCGGCACTGTCAAGGACCGTGAGGTCCTCAACAGATGCTTATAAGGGCAGAAGATTCAGGATGAACTTCTGCAGCAGTAGCCTCACAACTGAGGCAGGAAGAATGGCTTGAACTTTCTAAAGTGAGATCACTTCACTTTAGCTACACGACTCTGAGGTCCTCACCAGAATACACCTTCTGGTTATACAACTCACTACTCAAAACCAAGTAGCTACACTCGGAATTTTCTATCACAAAATTCCTACACACGATTTATCTTGCTTGGAATCATTGCTGTCTTGAGAGGTCTTGGTTGTATTTATACTTGTGCTTCTTTGATGGCAACGGTCTCCTTCCTTTGAGGTTGATTCTTTCCTTTCTAGTTTGATCTCCAATCTTGTTTTATTTGACAGTTGGAAAGTATCCTCTTTTCCGTTTGATATCTACAATAGAGTCTCCTTCCTTTGAGGTTGATTCTTTCCTTTCTTGTTTGATCTCCAATCTTCTTTTATTTGGTAGTTGGGAAGTATCATCTTTTCCATTTGATATCTACAATAGGAAGATCAACTTGTCATAATAATTAAGGAAAATCATAATCAAGGAGATAGATATAATGTAGATATAAGTTCCCTTATTTAATTTTGACCGATCTTTCAAACAAGATCTTCATGCTGGAATAGAGGTCCTCACTGCCGGATATGGTGAGGTCCTCAGAGAGTCATTGAGATTCTTCAATCTCCTTAATTTGGCAATTATCTCAACCTCTTGGAATAGGATAAAATCAATTAGATACTCAAAGATATATATGAGTGAGGCGGATTCTTCAATCTCCTCAATTTGGCAATTATTTCATTCTCTTAGATTTGGATTCTACAATAGAATAAAATCAATTAGATACTCAGAGATATATATGAATATCAGAGAGATATGAAATTTATATAATATGGAAACTTCCCTGATTTTATGTGATCAAAAATTTGTCTTTCAATCAAAATGTTAGCGGCTACTGTGGAGGTCCTCAATGCAGTGGAGGTCCTTAGAATGAGCAGGGGTTCTTCAATAATTATAGAAGTCAATCATATTATTTTTTTCAACTCACTAAGTCACTATATAAATTTTATACCAATTTAAGATATTTAAAAAGTGTCTTGTCTATCCCAAAATTGATATGATTTTCATTTGGAATAGAAGGTCTTGTCTAGGATATTGATGGAGAGTTATGACAAGGTTAGTGATCAAAACACTGATTTATGTCAATGCTTGACTCTATATTTTACCCGTGGATATATATCATATGCATGGTGTGATGTTATTCTGCATCATTCTTTGCGACTGTCACTTTCAAACAAAATTGACCTACACCTCCATCTAACCCACTAGTAAGCTTTGCAACTTTACCATTCTGGGCCAAATTCAAGGTTATAAATTATTTGTATTAGGGTAGGGGGGGTTACGAGGAGGATAATGATACACATCTTGACTCAAGGTGGTTAATAATCATCTTGAATTGTTTATATTTCACATTTTTATAATTTTAAATAATATTTTCTCTAATAATTATATATATTTATCACCTATAAGAGTATAATATTTATTAGCTAGGTCAAAAAATATATATAGTAACCTAATTTTATCAATCTTAGTAGAAAATGCACGTTTTATTCATAGTTTTATATTTATGAAAAAATATAAATAAATAATTATTTTATATTGTTTATAGGCCTTGTTTGGCAATCATATGTTAGCTGATAGATGTTTGGATTAACTATTTAACTTTATCTGTTTGTGTTAGCTGATTGTAGGAAAAATGTTTGGTAAAAGCTACATCAAAAAGCTTCATCAACTAGCTTTTTGAAAATTAACTTATTGGGTCCAAAAATCTAATATAAAAAGTTACTTACCAAACACCTCAAATAACTTTTTCACCTTAGTCAAAAAACTAAAAGTTATCCAAAAAGCTAAAAGATACTCAAAAAGTTGGGTAACGAAACACCCCCATAAGTTGTAATGACCTTCAAAATAATGAAACATACCTTTATAATGATTTAAATATACTTATATTTAATTTTATGATTAATTTAGGTGAAACGTAAGATGGCTATTAAACATCTTGCGTCAAGATATTTATCATTTTGCTCGGAAGAATAACAAAGTGTTAAATTCAATCTTCATGCATGGATCATTAAATAAAATAGCGCTATCAGCTAGAGTAGAAGGTGGCTAGGGGTATTTTCACAGTCTAAGATGGATGTATTTTCTATGTTAATTTAGTCTAAATGCATGGATAGTTACTTTAAACCTATGATTTGGGAGATTGACTACGAGAGGTGCTCAATTATTAATCACTTTACAGATCTCATTAATTGATATTTGATTTGCTAAGTTTGACATTTTGTATTCGTGAATTTTGCTAAGGGATAGACTAATTACCATGAAACATGTTTGGGCATTTTTCAACGCTTGGAATTAGCAGCCATCTCTAGCAGTCATAAATTAAATAGCAAAATGATAAACATATCTGGCAGTCACCTAAATCACTCATAAAATTAAATGTAAATATATTTAAATTATTATAAAGGTATGTTTCATTACTTCGAGAGTTATTATAAAAATATTTATTTATTTATATTTTTCATAAATATAAAACCATGCATAAAATGTGCATTTTTTACTATGATTGATGAAATTAGCTAGTATTCATATTTTTTTGACCTAGCAAATAAGTATTATACTCTTGTAGTTGATAAATATACATAATTATTAGAGACAATATTATTAAAAGTTAACAAAGTGTGAAATATAGATAATTCAAGATGGTTATTAACCATCTTGAGGCAAGATGTGTATCCTGGTCCAATTAAATATTTATTGGGACAAAAGTTGTAATAAGGTGACAACCTTTTCCATATTTTTGGTCAAAATTCAAATCTTGATAAAAATAAAAATTATTGCCAATGACATTTGAAACATTTAGATGAGGATGGTATTAACTTTTGGGATTTTATTAAATGAATGTGATAGGTAAAATAGGAAAAGCAATAATTAATATAGTGTTGGGATTGTAAAGTGACAAATAATTTGAAACAAGACAAGTTAGGTAAAAAGTGAGATAAAAAAGAATGGAGATAGTAATTATTTGTTGCTTTTATCATTTCCACCATGATTGTATAACCAAAATAGAAATATCTTAGTCAATATATCAATCAACTACTTTTGTCTTGCTATCTTTCCACAATTGAAAAAACTAAATTACTTTTATCATGTGCAACATGAGTGTATAACCAAAATGGAAATATTTTAGTTAATATATCAATCAACTACTTTTTTCTTGCTACCTTTCCAAAATTGAAAAAAGTAAATTATAAAGAATTGAGGGAAAAACATAAACCGAAACTAGAACCAATACTCCCGAATCCAACCCAGATATATATAGTTTAGGTGGTGGATAACGAATCGTTGTTCAAATTAATATTGTGAAATAACCCTAGAGGGGGTGAAGGTTACATTACAAACACAAGGACGTTAATAGCACTTGATTAACTGAATAATACTTCTTTATTAGATAAACGTTGAGGTACAATAGAAATAGAGAAGTTAGGGAACTTAGCAGAATCAGGACAGTGAGGTCCTTGATGACTGCTTACATTGACAGAAACTGAGGTTCAGTTTCTGTTGAGGGGCCTCACAGACGAAGCTTGTGATGAGGAGCCTCACAGATGAGGCAGAGAGAAGAGACCTCACAGACGAGGCTTCGCAGATGAGGCGGAGAGGAGAGACCTCACAGACGAGGCTTCACAGATGAGGCAGACAGGAGCGGCCTCACAGACGAGGCAGAGAAGAGGGGCCTCACAAACAAGGCAGAGAAGAGGGGCCTCACAGATGAGGCAGAGAAGAACTTCAAACTCACAAAGTCTTAGTACTTCAAGGCTTTGCTAACAACACCTCACCAACATAGTTGGCTACAAAACTCATCAAGATCCTTGGTTACACCTCATCAGAAGTACCTCACTAGCTACATTTCTCACCAAGGATTCATTGGCTACTCTCAGAAACCTCACGAGGTTTCCTACACTCAATTACTTGCTTGGAATCGACTAATTTGCACAAGGAGCTATTGGAGGTATTTATAGTTGAGGTATTCAATCAGCAACGGTCTCCTCTTCATTCTTTCCTTTGTTGATTGATCTTTGATCCTTTCCATATTCGCCTTGATCTTCTATCTTTGCTTCTTTGGAAACTTCGATCTTATCATATATAATAATCTCTGCAAATATGCACATCAAAATTGGTGAATATAATCTTGAGAATATGCTGGGAATAATTTAGGGATTTTCAGGATACTTCCCTAATTTGTTCTTTCAAACAAAACTCTCTGTTGTCTTTTGCTGGAGGTCCTCAACGGTGAATATGCGGAGGTCCTCAGAGCAGGGGTGGGTTTCTTCAATCTCCCCCTTTTTGTTTGAAAGACAAAACTGAGTGGTGAGGACCTTAATGAATTGACTCCCCCTCAATCAGTGCAAGAGAGATGGTTGAGGTCTTCAGAGGTAAGATGCGTTTCCATAATCTCCCACTTGATACAACATCTAGAATATTGTAGAGGTCGTCTAGAAATCTGCAACACTTGATAAACTTGTTAGTACTAAAAGAGGGTCCTCCCCCTCAATTCATGCCACAAGTTAGATCAATGAAAAGTTTACGGAAGACGTACCTCAAGGAGAGACATAGAAATGACCCTTATAGCTAAATGCACGATTTCAACGTCCGTGACTCACCTTGTTGCTTTCACTATCCCCCGTGATCTTTTCCACAGAGCGGTTAGTCTCCTCTTGAGTGGACCTGCTCTGATACCAATTGAAATAACCCTATAGGGGTGAAGGTTTTATTACAAACACAAGGATGTTAATAGCACGTGATTAACTGAATAATACTTCTTTATTATATAAACGTTGAGGTACAATAGAAATAGAGGAAGTTAGGGAACTTAGCAGAATCATGACAGTGAGATCCTTAATGACTACTTACATGGACGGAAACTGAGGTTCACTTTCTGTTGAGGGGCCTCACAGATGAGGCTTGTGATGAGGAGCCTCACTGATGAGGCAGAGAGAAAGGACCTCACAGACGAGGCTTCACAGATGAGGCAGAGAGGAGAGACCTCACAGACGAGGCTTCACTGATGGGGCAGAGAGGAGGGGCCTCACAGACGAGGTAGAAAAGAGGGACCTCATAGACAAGGCAGAGAAAAGGGGCCTCACAGACGAGGCAAAGAAAAACAAGACGGATTACAATGGATATCAAACTCACAAAGCCTTAGTACTTGAAGGCTTTGCTACAAAACACCTCACCAACATAGTTGGCTATAAATCACCAAGATCCTTGGTTACACCTCACCAGAAGTACCTTATTGGCTACATTTCTCACCAATTATTCATTGGCTACACTTAGAAAACTCACGAGATTTCCTACACTCAATTACTTGCTTGGAATCGACTAATTTGCACAAGGAGCTATTGGAGGTATTTATAGTTGATGTCTTCAATCAGCAACGGTCTCCTCTTGATTCTTTTCTTTGTTGATTGATCTTTGATCCTTTCCATATTCTCTTTGATCTTCTATCTTTGCTTCTTTGGAAACTTCGATCTTATCATATATATTAATCTCTGCAGATATGCACATCGGAATTAATGAATATAATCTTGAGAATATGTTGGGAATAATATTAGAGATTTTCAGGATGCTTCCCTAATTTGTTCTTTCAAACAAAACTCTCTGTTGACTCTTGCTGGAGGTCATCAACGGTGAATATGCGGAGGTCCTTAGACCATGGGTAGGTTTCTTCAGATTGTGTTTGGTAAATGTAACTGTTGAGTTAGCTAATTAATGAGATTTGCCGTAAAAAATATGAAAATTTTCTAAATATAAAATTTTCAAAGGGTATTTTTTTACCAAAAAATATATATCGCTATCCGAAACATTAGACATTAACTTTATTAACTATTTAGAAAATACTACTTGACACGCCAAATGGTACTTGAAACACTAGCTAAATGAACACAAATATTTGTTCAATTGTAATTTTGACTCGGTGAAACGCAAAATGCTAAATGCTATCCTAAATGTATGCTTTGTTGGATCCAACCCACATGTTCTTAAATTCAAAAAAGTGCACGTTCTCCATGAAATACATAGTGAATGTAACTTTTGTTCCAATATGTGGAGCTTACTTTGGATTTTATTTTTTTTGGATTTTTCGATGCTAATATACTGAATTTTTGGGGTATTGGACAATAATGCACTGAACTTTGACATTGGACAATAATGCACCTGGAACAATTTCGACGATAGATTACTTGGTGGCGATCTTACCCGTGGCATACCGTGAAGATGAATATGCTAAATAATATCCAAATTTATCACATGTTAGCTAATCTACACAAACAAAGGTGATTATATACAACTGCAACAACAATCTCTCAGCAGAAACACATTTAAACAAATGTGATTTTATTTTATTTTCTCTTTTCAAATTTGATTCTCTTTACATATGTGTGGATTAGCTTACATGTCATAAACTTAAATATTTTTGGACCAATTCATATCTTCCATCTACTACGTAGGATTTCCATTAAGTCAGCTACTGCGGAAATCATTCTAAGTGTATTATTGTTCAACACCCCAATTTAAGTTAAATTTGATTCTCTTTGCATATGTGTAAACTTAAATATTTTTGGACCAATTATTGTTCAATATTGTTCAAGGTCAAAGTTCAGTGCATTATTGTCCAATACCCCAAAAGTTGAGTATATTAGCATCCAAAAATCCTTTTTTTTTTTAGACAGAGGCCTCATGCATGGATTTACTCACCATCAAATTTTTTTTAAAAAAATATTATCAATAACCTAATAGGCCGGTAATACTCTAGTTGGTGCTACTAGTGGAAGTAAAATTAAAAGTTCATCTGTGAATAATTGTGTAGTTGACAAAGTATGCTTATTGTGGATACTTGCATTTAGGGTAGCATTTAGCATTTTGTGTTTCACCGAGTCAAAATTGTAATTGAACAAATGTTTGTGTTCATTAAGCTAGTGTTTCAAGTAGCATTTGGCTCTCAAGTAGTGTCTTCTAAATTGTTAATAAAGTTAATGTCTAATGTTTCGAATAGCGTTATATATTTTTTGGTCAAAAAATAACTTTTGAAAATTTTATATTTAGAGAGTCCACCATAGTTGAAATTTTTTTCAACATATGGTAGTTAAAAAGTATATTCCACCATTGAAAAGCCAAAATTAATATATATTGATCATAGTTATTTGTTCTAATATGTAATGACATCAATCAAGATATAATTTTTCACAAAATTTAATATTTCTATGGATATTCTACCATAATTAGAACTTTTAAACTATCGTAGTTGAAAAGTGTAACATATCATTGATTCTACTCTAAAATATTGAAATTTATTTATTTTGATCGAAATAACTTGTTAGAATAATTAATCGTATGTGTTGGTACATAAATCTTTTTAGAACATTAAATTTATCGTACTCAAATTATTATTAAGAAACTTTCAACTACCATAGTTGAAAAAAAATTCAACTATGCTAGAATTTTCATTCATTCATTGTGTTTTCAAAATTTAAAATTATTATTTGTAAGGGCTACTAATTATTTAATATAGGGGGCGTTTGGTGCCCAGCAGATGGCTGTTGGCTGTTTGTAGCTGTTAGCTGTTTAGTTAGCTGTTTGACTTTTGGCTGTTTTGTCAGCTGTATTAGCTGTTTGTATAAAAAAAGTGTTTGGTAGAGTTAGATGTTTGTAGGATGGTTTTTTCTCCTAATTTCCAATTGTACCCTTGACTTTATTTTTAGTGTCTTTTAACATTATGATTTTTAAAGATTTTTTTTAGGTTTTTCCGTCCATATTATAATTTATTTTTAGGTTTAACATTATGATTTATATTCATTTTTAGTTTTTTAAATCCTAATGTACTTTTACAATTTAATGTAGATATTTTATAATTTATTTGTAGAAATTACATTATTGTAAACAATACGTATATGTATAATCAATTAGTAACTACATTATCAATATAAACCATAATGACAATATGAGTCTCTTATCCAAATTAATAGGAAAACCAAATGAACTAGGAGATTTTGAACACAAGTATCATCATACATAAATTAACTATGTGAAATACCTAATAATTAATTTGGAGAAATGTAGCGTGCTTGGAGAAGGTACACGACGGAGCAGACGTTCTTTTGTGTTGTGGTGAATTGAAGTGAGGGATGAGAGAACAATTAAAAGAACTAAACCTAAATTATTTTATTTGATAGCAATTTTTTGTAATTTTTGTGAATTAATTGGTCATTATGGTAATTTAAAATATAAAAAGCCAACAGCTATTTACAAAAAGCTACTCATAGTAGCTTTTTACAATTTGGCTTTTTGGGGGCAAAAAGCTAGTATAATCCGCCAATTTACCAAACACCCCAAATTGGCATATTGACTAGTCAAACAGCCAAAAATCCTCCAAAAAGCCATTTTCTCCAAAAAGCTAACCAAAAAGCCGGGCACCAAACGCCCCCATAATTTGGAGGCAATTCAAGATGGATAAATGTTCCTAGATATCTAGTTTAAACTCTAAGGAAAGTGATGAGAGACGATATGAAAATATGTAAAATTTAGTGGAGGCTTTTACCATGTTAGAATTAAGGTAGTAGGGTAAGGGAGTGAGAGATTGTCCGTAGGACATCTTTTTGCTTTTCTATGTGTTTTCTTGTGCTCTCTTTGTGTTAAGAGTTTTCTGTCACGTTTAGTTCACCCACTAGCAATTCATTGCCTGGAGTACACAAATTCGATGTTGTCTCTCCTTGATGGACTTGTTTTCTTGATTTTCAAAGTAGCTTTCCGAATGGTCAAGTGCGAAGCTGGAACACTTCTTTCGGGTGTGCCACTTTTGTATATGATGAACAAGAAGAGAAGAGAAGAGAAGTCGATCTACAAAAATAATAGAGAAAAAAAATCAAAGCATTGAACCTTAATATTTAGTTAAATACTATAGGTCATGATCATTGTTCTATTTTTATTTTTCACATTTTAATTTAAATATATTTTATTTTATTTGCAATATGCAAACTATGGCCCTGGCTAGCCCTGCCCCTTGTGTTTGTCCCTACAAATTGTTTTGTTTTCAATTTTTAAAAGGATTTTCTGAATTTGTAGAAATTAACCTAATTATCTCTTTATACATGTACATGTATAAGGAAAGACTACTTATATCCGAATTTCCTAAATTCACATTAGCATAGAATAACAACCATAATTTTGACTCAACCACATATAATTCACCTGTGTCAAGTGCAACTTGAATTTATTGGGGTGATTTATTCTTCCTAATATTTGCCTCTCAAATTTCCATAAAATTCCAAAAAGAAAAGAAAAAGGTGGAACGTACGTGAGAAGAAAATTGGTCTAAAAAATTGTCCATCTTCAATTATATGTTGATTCAATGTTTCACATTTGGATGCAAATATATCTCCAAGAACGTAACATTTCACTATTATGATTTGGTCTTTGCTAAATTTTTGAAATTTGGTTGGGGGACGTGAAACATACAATTTGCAGAATAATTATTCATCAGAGATTCAACAAAGGCCTTGATTAATACTACTTTTAACTACAAAATAGATACTAAAGTCAATAATAAGCCGTAAAGGAGGACCTTAATATCTTAGACAGATTTCGTGGTCTTCCTTTCTGTTGATGTTGATGTTAATTTTTGATTGTAGAACTTGATCATCTCGTGTTTGAATTTATTTGTGAAGAGTCATTGTATTAGTTTTTGGTGACAAGTTTAGGTTTCTAGGTCATATTCAACTAAACAAATGATATGAGACTTGGACAAGACATTTCTTAATTGTAAGACAGTATAAATGTTTATATTTGCACATTAAATTGAAAAGGCAAATGATACGATTGACTTTTATAATGATAATATCACATACAAAATGTATAAAATATTATTTTTGTTCATGATTTTTCAAATTTACAAAAAATTGTCGAAAATATGCCTAATGGATGGGGTTCATTCAAATAGGGTGTCATTTGTAATTGTTGGCATAATCAATGTATTTTCAGCTTCTTATAATCGATAATTATTACCTCTGCCCCTAATTATATGTCACAAAAACTAATTCATCAAAACCAATAAACATGGGGAATCGGGTGAAAAGTTTCCAAATTGTCAAAAACACCCTTATAATATTCTTGTAATGAGGTAAAGAATGTATTTATTAGGGGTAGAATTGGTATTATGGTTGTTGGAAATGTAAAAGTTAAATAATTTGACAAATAAAATGGGACAAGGAAGTTAGGAAATTTGACACTCATTAAGTGATGGAGGTAGTAATTGTTACCTTTATGAAAAGCAAGACACAAAAATTGTAGACACATATCACCACTAGGTTGTAACTAAACTGAGTCGGCTTGCAAGTCGCTCAAGTTCGGCTTTGTCAAAGCTCGGCTTAAATTCCGTTAGCCGAGCTCAGCTTGGATATCTACAGATCTTAGGGGGACTGAGCTCAGGCCCGGTTTGGTTAGGCTCGTTTAAGTATTTAATTGGGATTAAGTAGATTATGTTCTATGAATATTAATAAATTATATATTAATTTATGTTTAAAATTAATATTATATCATAAAATTGTTGTTTTTCTTTAGTTTTTTTTGTTAAGCTTGATAAAGCTTAAGCATTAATGTTTAAACTTTACTTGATTATACCCTTATTGTTAAAAATGTTATTTTGTAGTAAAGTTTATATCTAGAAATTTATTTGATCTTTTATTTGAATTATGAGAGTTTTAAATCAAAAAATTTAAAAAATCGAGCCGAACCGGTTTGTCAGTCGAGCCCGACCCTTGACTTTGAAAGCTCAGCGAAGTTTATGTTGGGTTAATTGTATGGAGCCCAAATTATTATTTTGGTTGGATGAATTTTGGAAAGCCAAAATTGTTCTTGGTAGATAAGTTTCATATAATATTGAAGATTATTTCAAAATCGTTTTCATTAAAGAAAGATATTATATAAAGTAGAAAAATATTATATTGTTACCCAAAATGTGATGGATCAATGACACGGAGGTTAACTGATCACATGAGAAAATAATATTACTTTGGAATATATTAACAAATTAGTGGAAAACACAATGTTATTGGAAGGTTAATATTATTATTAACCTTAATATTATATTATAGTCTTGATTATAAATAAAGCCTTGGTTTAGGCTTTGTAGGTATGCAATTGCGCGTGTTTCATTTGACCACAAGAAATTGACCTGTAATCTCTGTGTGTCCTAAGGAGTTGTGTGAGACTCAGTTGTAAGTGTTGAGTTTTCAGGTTGTAACTCTAGAAATGTTATAAGAGATAAATGCTTATATATTGTTTTGATGATGAGGTAAATGTTAATATACTGTTGGCTACCCTACTTGAATCTTGGGATAATTTTGTGACTTTTGTAATATCTTAGATTGAGAAGGACGAGAAACTGAAGTTTAAGGAAATTAGAGACTCTATCCTAAATAAAAGTATTGGTAGGAAAGATTCTAATGTGTCTGAGTCATCAGGGAATGCTTTGATTGTCATGGATAGGAGGAACAATGGGAGCTCAGGTCGGGGTCGATCTAAATCTAGAGGTCAAAACATGAAGCACGTGTTGTTTTGGAACTGTGGTGATAGAGGTCATTCTCATAAGGATTTTTCTAAACCTTGGAAGAGCAGTTATAATGACCATGGCTTAGTAAATTTTGTTAAGGATTTGGGTGATGCCATAATTGTTGGTGTTGACGAGTCAAAAAGGAGTTGGGTGATAGATTCGGCTGCGTCCTTTCACTCTTTGTTTAGCTGGAAGTCCTTTAGTAACTTTGTGAGTGGGAGGTTGAGCAGGGTTAGACTTGCAAACGATCACAATCTAAAGGTGCTAGGAAGAGGTGATGTGAACATCAAAAGTTCTTAGGGTGGGACTTGGAGGTTGAAGAATGTTTGGTATATCCAGAGTTTCGCCATCTTGTATCCGTGGGTCAGCTGGACGAGGAGGGGTTCACAATGAGTTTTGGGGATAGTCATTGGAAGGTTACAAAAGGATCTCTAATATATGCAAATTGTAGGAAGGACAGGAAGATATATACTACCATTGGTGATTCTAACATGCCTGCTCATGTTAGTCAAAGGCGTGTTAGCTTCTCTGATGATAGAAGGATGCCAGAAACGAGGAGGTTTCCGGTTGAGGTTATGAGAGCGGTTGGTCGGCGAAGGAATGCTCCTAATTACCTGCATAGAAATTCAACAAGTTCAAAGGTAAAAATCCAATCCTTAATTCCCCTAAGTTGTTGACGATGGTGCATATGCTGAAGTTGCAGGGGCGCTATTAGTTCAAGTGGGAGCATGTTGATAAAAGAGAAGTTGATGGTAGGTCAATTGAGACATCTGTTGATCTTTGCTGAAGAAGATAGAGGTAGATGCACTAATTAAGTGGATTTGAGGATATGTTGTTGTGGTGATCGATGAATGATGAAGGCTACAATTTGGTCTCCAAGTGGGATCTTGTTGGTTTAATTGTGGTGGATCCCAAATTATTATTTTGGTGGGATGAATTTTGGAAAGCCAAAATTATTTTTAGTCGGCAAGTTTCATATAATATTGAAGATTTTTCCAAGATTGCATTCATTAAGGAAAGATATTATATGAAGTTAAAAATATTATATTCTTACCAAATTGTGATGGGCGCATGCGACAATCACATGGAGGTTAATTGGTCCCAAGGGAATAATCATATTATTTTGGAATATAATAGCAAATTAGTGGGAAACACAATGTTTTTGAAAGGTTAATATTATTAACTCTATTATTATATTGTAGTATTGGCCATAAATAGAGCTTTGGGTTTAGGCTTTATGGTATGCAATTAAGAATGTTTCATCAGACTAGAAGAGATTGACTTGTAATCTTTGTGCTTCTGAGGGAGTTGTGTGAGATTCAACAATGTGTGTTGAGTTCTCAAGTTGTAACTCTTGGAAGGTTGTAAGAGATTGTGAAGGTTTGGGAATCTTTGGAACGTTGTTGTAATCCTCTGATAGTGCATTGTTTGTTGTTTTTTCCCGGTTTAGATTTTTCCACATTAATTCTTTGTGTGGAATATTTTTTTAAATAATTTTTCCCTGTTTATTTTTTGTCTGCTAACAACGCCCTGGGATTCTAACACTTCAAGCAACTCAAGTGAGCTTTTCCTAACCGAGTCATGCCCTTAGCTCGTTCACACCCCTAATCACCGCTCATTCAACTAAACGATACAACACTTCAGACAATAAGAAGTGTGCTAGCTAGAAAATTAATAAACATGTCTTTTGTCACAAAAACTTTGTTGTAATGAATTCAATTAAATCATAGATAAGTTAACTTAAAATCAACATTAATTGAAATTCTTCCACCTATCTTAATACAAAATGCACGACCTCTATCAAAATTTAATGGCCAATTTAATAATTCTAGTTTATCGAAAAATCGACTTTATATACCCTATTTTTTTTCATAAGATTCTGGTATGATGGGAAAAAAATTACATGTTACATGTTTTTTTTTTTTGATAGGAAAATAGGAAAAACTTAAACTTATAACTTGACCACTAGTTCATAAGGAACAATCTAATTAGGGCAAGTTCCCACCTAAGCATATTCTTCTCCAATCAATGTCACCTTATGCCTATGAAAGGCTACAATATTCTCATCATGTTTAACATGCACCCAACTAACACCACAAAAGGACTAAGCTACAGGTCTTCTAACACCACATCCAGTTCACTAATGCTCTGCTTAGGAGGAAGGTGAGAGAGGGTTAAGGGGGTTAAGGAGGGTGCTTACTCCTCCTTATCCCTGCTTGGAAAGGGAGTGATAGAGGGTAAGGGAGAGTAAGTGTAGTGAGATTTACTCCCTTTTACCCCTTCTAACTCTTATATTTTCTTACACCCCAATTTGGAGTGTAAGGAAGAATTTAATTGAATTATAACATATATAAAATAGAAAATGACCATATTACCCTTAACCCTAATTGAATCATAAAACACACACATCCATCTCTCTCCAACTCACTCTCTCTCTCTCTCTCTCTTTCTCTCGTATCTCTCTCTCACACCTCTCTCTCTCTCTCTCTCTGACACACATACATCTCCCTCACACATCTCTCTCTCTCTCTCTCTCTTTCTAGAGCGTTACCGTCGCGTAGATGGGTGAAGAATAGCTTGAGAGATGATGGATGATCAATATTCAACAAGAACAAGGGCCTTGAACACCCAAAGGATGAATATAACCTTGACCAAGGAGAACCAAAACTCTAGGCCTAACTCCCCACCATGATTATCCATGGTAATCTACTAAATAATCACTAAAGGAATGACTTGAATCACCACCAAACTTGATTGGATAAAGATAACAAGATTTGAGAGAAAATAAGGGAGAAGCCCTAACAATGCTTAAGCATCACATTCATATTCATCAAAAAACTCCTTGAAAAACAAGCTAAAGGGGTATTTATACTAATGGGGAAAATTTAAAACAAAACACAACGTTTAACAGCAAAACACACAGATCGGCACTTCCGTCGCGGGCGCGACCACCTTCTGCCCCGGTCTCCCCTTCGTGCGCCGAAGTCTGTCGCGGGCGTGAAGGAAAGCGTCGCGGGCACAACAGCCTACTGCTCCAGACACCTCCTTGCCTGCTGAGGTGTGTTGCAGGCGTAAGGGCATGAGTCACGGGCACGATGTCGTGCCCAGAGAGGGGTCGCGGGAGCGACTGAACCGACTCGTGCGCGACAGCCTGCTGTCGATCGACGCGACTTCCTTCTTGAATTTTATTTAACTGGGGCACTTCCGAACCTCGACACTCTTCATTCCCAGGACGACCCAGTACGGTCCCGTGGCCCGCGGGGTTGGAGGAGCAAAACCCGAGCCTCTCCAAGCTCCAACATCGGTCGATTCACCTTAACCACGACAACTTGATATTCACCAGCCCACCCTTCGAGAATGCGTATCGGTTCTTGAAAATGAACGAGTTAGTGGGTTTAGTGCGGGAATGTCGGGTCGGGACTTTCTCTTTTGTGTCACTTTCCACAATCCCGGCTAAGGAAGCTCGGGTCTGAACCCGACACGATTCACTTTCACACACACACACACACACACATAAGAGAGAGAGAGCGAGCGAGTAGAGAGTAGATTAGGAGGGTGGAGAGAGAGAAAGAGGGTAGAGAGAGTATTGAGAGAGAAAAATGTCGTTCAAAGAGAGAGAGAGGTAGAGAGAGAGAGAGAGAGAGGAGGTAGAGAGAGGGGGAGGGGTAGAGAGAGAATTAATGGGTATAGAACTAATGAAAGAGTATAATATCATATCATTGTATTACATATGAAAGGGTAAATACATCAATTAAATACTTACTCTTATGAACTCTTACCCTCCTTTCTAACTCTCTTCCCAGGGGAACCCTAAGAAAAAGACACCCTATTCAAATTTTGAATTAAAGAAACACAACCATAATCAAAATACGCATTCTCGGAAGTAAATCTCCTCGCCAATTGGTCTGCTAAAGGACCAGCTTTAGCCTCAGAAATTCTTGGAAACCATGAAGCTTGACATCTCTAAGTTGCAGCTGCAAAAAGTTAACCATGTTTGTCTCTTGCTACGACACCCAACTGCGTCAATCCATCTTGAATTAACAAAGCGTTAAAATTAAATTTTACCACCCCTTCAATTGGTATTCTCCAAGTTGTTGCACTGGAGCTTTTTCTAATTGGCATCAATTGTTTTCTTAAGCTCTTTAACTTGGCAAAATCTTCAGCTATTTTTTAGGCTCTATAACAAATTATTTGAGCGGGGGTTTGGGCCTTGTTAAATATCTAATCATTGCATCAGCTACACACAATCCAAGCAACTACAAGCAACTATTAGTCTAGCATGAAGATCCTCCCCATCATTGTGTTCGAGCCATTGCAAAAGAATGTTTTCAAGCGCGGGAGCACAATAAACAAGTTGATCAATATTTTCACCCATTTGAAACTGCTAATCTCGGACAACTTTACAAGAAAAATAGCATACATATAATCCTCAACCTCCTCCTTATACCGTGGTAAAAGTTGGAAAGAGAATGTACCTAGTGATGAAGAAAAATCTTCTTAGTAAGGATATGTAAGCCCTATTGCCACAAAAGTAATTTAGCCTTATGTATAATATTTGCATTTCATGGTTTAGGCCACAAGGCCTCCAACTTTTCAAGGTTTATGCTAACCCTTAGTAGGTAAACTATTTTGACATTGAAAAAGCCAATCTCTAATACTGGCAACCCTAGTAGCCGCCTCATCTTGAGGTCCATCTCCAGTGTCGAAGTCACACCATTGATGCTATGACCTATAACCTCTTTTGACAAAACCGAGGAAGTAGTCGCGCCACCTCTCCTCGTCATAACTAACAGTCGCTTTGATGTTTGTTGCTCCCTCCTGATTTTGATCAACCACCATGGCCCTCCGATCACCAGCGAACCTGGCCATGATCATTGTCAAGAACTACATCTACAAATGTTAGGTTTCTGGGTGTTTTAAACAAGATATTATTTGGTGGAAATAGAGGGATTGTATGAAGAAGATCTTATGTGATTGAGGGAGGGAAAATAGCAACATATATACTTTTCTTCTACCAATCATTATGCTATGGTTGGGTGCTTCTTTGATGTCAAAGAGATAGCCTTGGAACCAAGTTGAAACAAATATCTACTTGTACTTTTCTATCATCGATGCATCCAATCCAGTAGTCACTGTATGTACTCGATGGGTTATAGGTCTTTTTCTTGTATAGAGGACCAAAGTTCTTCATCCCTTTGATGTATCTTAAAAATCCTATCTAAGCTTTTGTTTAGTAGCATCCCAAGAAAGTACTTCATGAGATCTAAATCTATCATCTAGAATTCAACCATCATATACTTGAAATCTTGGATCATCCTTTGATTATACTTGTGTATATGAGATCATCAGCATATAGGCACAAAATTAGAATATCTTGCCCTTAGGCTTGACATATAGGGATAACTCATTTAAACTTTTTAAAATCCCTTGTGAAGAAGATACTCATCAATTTTACTATTTTAAGCTCTTATGGTTACTTGAGACCGTAGAGTGCTTTCCTTAGCTGATATATATACTTTGTTTTCTTGTCCATCAAGAACGTATCATTGAGGTTTCTCGACATAAGCCTCTTCTTCATACTCCCTAGCTAGAAATTCTTACTAGATTTCTAGCGGAACTACATGTAGCTTTGGATGTGCTACAATGGCAAGCATTCTTCTTATTGCCTCCATGAGAACTACTAGAGCAAATTTCTCGTTGAAGTCGATTTGGTTGTTGTACGTACCCTTTAGCAACAACTTGAGCTTTGTACTTATAAATCGAGTCAACCTCGTTATATTTGATATTGTAGACCAAATTGTGCCCATTGACGTCTTCATCTTGACTCTTGAGGCTTCTCTACTAGTTTTCATGTATCCTTTGCCTATATCGTTCTTATTTACTCATTTATGGCCTCAATCCATTTTTCATCTTTGGATTCTTCTTGAAATGTTGTTGGCTCACTAGCGAAGAATGTTGTAATTACTTGGCTACACTCAAAAAATTAATGATAACTAGGTGGACGTCTTTCTCGTTAAGACCTCCGAGTAGACTGTGGAGAATAAATCGAGTACACAATGACAAGTAGTGAGCTTGCTCCATGTGGTGAAGGTGTCGAAGATGAATTGTTGGTCGAGGGGCTTCCTTCTATGATTTCTTAAATTTGAAGGTTCTCATGTGCTAACTCCATTTGGAAGCTTCATCAAATACGTCATTTCTTAAAATAATCAACTTCTTAGTTTCTTTATTACCCATTCAACTATGCATTGTAGCCAATAAGTATCCAACTTTTTTTATTTTCCTTTGGAATATACGAAAATTTTATGCAAGCAGAATCTTTGAAATGATCTACCTTTGACTTCTGTTGAATCATGCTTCATGTAGAATTTTATTAGGAACTATCTTTGTGAAAGATCGGTTGAGAATATAGACATCTGTGTTCAGTGCTTGTGTGAGAAAATTTTGTTCTACAACATGTTGCGGGCCATCTTGACTATTGTTTTGTTCCTCCTCTCCGTGACTCTATTTGATTCTGTAGTGCATCTTATGGTGAGTTCCCTTTTGATATCATGATTTCGATAGAAATCATCGAACTCATTCTTATGAAATTCTCTCCCACAATCAATTCTCGATGTTTTCAAATTATTCCCACTTTATTTTTCTGTGAGGGCCTTGAATTGCCGGAAGTATGAGAAGGCTTCATATTTTTTTCAAGGAAGTACACCAACATCATGTAGGTATAGTCATCCACGGACAACAAGAAATATCTTTCTCCACCCAGGCATCGATTACGAGCTGGACCCCAAATGTCGACGTGAACTAGTTGTAGGTGGGAGTTTTAGCCCTTCAAGAGATTTTAGTGAATTATAATCGATGCATTTTTTGAGTGCTTGGATTAAATTACTCCGTGAAACTTGTCTACAATGTCAAAATTGTTGTTGACATTTTTTTTGTGAAACGGTGCCATTGTACAAAGTCAAACAGGTTTAATATGCCATTATAGATATTGGAAACTGGTTGGTGGTGTTTTAATGCTTGATTAGACATATGAATGAGTAATTATTAATTCGCACTCATTTATTAACTATTGCAAATTTCAAGGCCTTCCTCCATTTCTTGCCTTGTTTTCTTTCAGTCCCCCCAATCACAAACCCAAACCCTAAAAAATGGCTCACAATGGAAACGACAACCAAGCCAACGGTCAAGTGATGGCATACAAAAATTTCTCGTGTTTTTTAAACATCGTGATATTGTGCGATTTCGCTACTATGGGGTGAAAAATGAAATGCAGTTCTCGTTCATTTCGGCAAACTCTTTTGGAAGGTTCGTTCGCTGCAAGAACCGCTTTGTGAAAGGATAAGGTCCCTAACAATGAGACGACTAGTAAAGAACTCCACCCTCTCTCGTGACTTGGGCAGAATGGAGAACAACATGACGGAGTTGGAAGTAGAGTGAGGATGTGTGATCCTCACTAACTGGGGCTATGATCGGGGCGATAGAGTTAAGGAGCACGAATTAAAGAAGAAATTGCAGGTGTTGGTGAGGGCTCTGGAGGTATTTTTGGTGGGGGTTTCCTTCAATCATAAGCGGTGGTAGTGGTGTTGGATCCAAGGTAGAGGAAGCAAAAGACTTTAGACTTGGCGTTTTTTTGTTGTGTCTGCTGGTAAGATATTGTAGCCCAACAATGACTCAAACATTGAATTGTTTTGTAGAGGGTTGATCAAGTAGTTGTTATAGGTGGTTTGCCTTGGTGTTGATGTTGTAATTTAGTGCTCTGTTTTTTGGGATCCCATGGCTTTAATCATGTACACGGTAGGGATAGGTAGTAGATTAAGTTAGGGGATGCATGTAGTGTAAGATAGTTATGTAATGTAAACAAAACTTGGAATAGATGAAATTGACTCTTTTGATTCCAAAAATGGATGTGTGGCTATGTGTACTGTTATGTCTCATTGCACTCAATCAAAAATTTTGTATGAAGAAAGACAAATGTAGACAACCAAAGTTGGCATATAATATAAGCATTGATAAGCATGGATAGATATCATTAATAATAAGGCAAATATTATAAGCATTAGATAGAAGGAATATGTAGTGCGTATTTCATCAAACTATGGTGGTTCATGTGGAATTTTGACATTATTCACACTATCCTATGTACAAAACAAATTCATAGTGCCAAAAATATACATCAGCATATTCCCTCTTTCCAAAAGATAATCTTCACCCAAAAAGTATTATATGAATGTAATATTTGAGTGTCATGTACACAAAAAAATAATTCTTCGAATCACAAAACACCAGCATCAAGACACATCACGTTCATGGTTGATGGATATTCGTGTAGTAACACCCCGGGTATATGGTTAAGTGTGGCTAAAGGGATTTAAATGACTACTTTTATCACCAGGGTGCCCCTTCATTTAAGGTAGCTCATTCATTGGGAAATCCTTAGTTAAGCATGCTTGCTGGGAGTAGTCTCAGTATAGGTGACCTCCTGGGAAGTTTTCCAAATCAGAGCGTGAGCGAGGACGAAGAATGCTGAAAGACTCATGGTGATTCGTTGTACCAGTCAGCGATCCTTAAAGCAGTTATCGGTAATATCTGCGACCAAGGAGGGGTCGGGGCGTTACAGTTAGGGTGTTTCCTTGGACTCCTACTTGGAATTAGTAGTTGAGGTGGTTGTGGAGTGCAAATGACTAGTTGGGTAGAAACATCAACATCAACAACTAGATGAGTGGATAGTGGGTGCTATAAATCCCTTCTGACAGACAGCTTGGATCTGTTAGGGGTATTTGAGCAGTGTCTTCTGCCAATAGCAACATGAGTAGTTGAAGCACTAGCAACAGAAGTGAATGCACCAGTGTCAGTAGCACTTGGTGTTGCTGTTGGCATGCTATTTAGTTTGTAGCTAGTAAATTAACAAAAAGGGGGAAAATCAAGACTTTATCATTGATTTACAAACCTAAGATAAAGATGGAGCAACTGGACAACTTGCCTTGTTGTGTCCCTCAACACCACGAATAAAGTAGTGCATTCTTCTCTAATTCTTGCTCATTCTGCCCCTTACATTTTCCCCAACCTCAAGAGTTTCTTGTACTTAGTGGTTGTTTTTCTTTTTGGTTTAAAGTATGGGGCTGAAATCACATATTCGAGCCCTTTTTCCCACATATCAAATCGATTAATTAGCATCAAAGTGTGACTGTATGTATTCCTCATATTCACAATTGCATAACAATCATCCACAAAGTGTGTTGGGTCTATCTTGTCATCTCTCATGATAGTAATGGAATGCATGCAAGGAATACCACTAATTTCCCAAGAGTTACAAGAACATGTCTTTGCTTGCAAATTTACAACATACTCCTCACTAAGGGCATTACTGACATTATACAAGCCATGAGCTCCCTTAGTCACTTCCAAATACCTAGATAGATAATTTTCTTGTCTAGTTTCTTTCTAATTCTATGAGCCATAGGATTCTGTATCTTAAAGGTCCAACCATTCTTTTCAACAACTCTTTTCACGAAACACTTGAAACAAACTTAAGCATAGACACAAAAGGTATGTATCTTGCTTCTGTAATGAATACATTGAAGATATCAATGATACTTTGGTCCATTGAGTCACGCTTTGCATTGAATTTAAAGAAACGCCTGTAAAAGTTTTCACTCGCTTAGCCTTCAAGCTCTTCCAAGCAACTGGATCGAGGTTTTTAAGTTCTTTCGCATATTTCTTTAAGTGGGGTGTTGTTGTTGACTTTACTATGCTCCAAAACAACTCTTTATATAGCTCACCCTTGCGACTCTTCTTCAAATTGGCATAAACATGCCTAAGGCACATCCTATGCTCAGCATGAGGAAGGTATTTTTTCACGCTCTCTACCAATCTCAGAAAATTCACTTTTATAGTACACCAAGTAGCCCTCTTTGGAACATTCCCCAAGGAAAATATGCAACTTTCCCATTCTGATTTTCAGACATCAAAAAAACAAGCAAACATTCTTAATCGGCATAAGTTACCCCTAAATAGAATACATTTTCATGTCCCTCTTGCATGGCATTGAAACAAGAATACATTTTCATTTGGGTCATCTTTCTCTGTGAAGTTGGCATCGTCTCGTTGTCGATTACAACAATCTCGTACATGATGTGTTTGCCATGTAAATTTTTTGCATTTGAACAAACAATTGGTCATATCATGGTCAGTCATCTTACATTTCTTGTAGTTTGGGCCCGATTTTTAATCTTCATGACTTCCCTGATTCTGGTAACTTCCTCTCCCCTTGCAATTGTTATTGGTAGTATTCCTATGTTGGAAATTTCTACCATAAATATTCTCCTTCGTATTCTCAAGGTTGGAGAATTTTAACTTGGCTTGAAAAGCCTGCTCGAGTGGCTGGTGTGTAAATCTACGCATTCTCTCCTCATGTGCGTGGAGAAACCTTGCTAATTCTATGGGAGTGGGCTTAGATAAATCTTTAAATTCTTCGACGGTAACCATTATATGAACAAAACATTAGTGGAGGGATCATTACCGCCTTTTTTTTTATCACTTTCTTATCTTCGATCATGCTACCATATTTTCTAATTTTATTTAGTATGTCAGTGTCACAGTTGAAGTATGCTTGAATCATTTCATCTTCTGTTATTAATAAGGTATTAAAATACTTCCACAAAATTTGAAGTGTAATAGACATTACCTTATCAGTGGCATGGTATGCTTCCTTTAAGATTGTCTAATCACCCTTGACTATTATGACAACCATAACCTTAAAAAAGATTGTTGGAGTACTAATTATTTGATAGATGTCAACAAGGGTCGTAAAGTCCTTATAATTATCTTGATATTCGCCTCTTTGGTTTCATCTCATGATGATTTTTCTTCTTCATCTAGTTTTCCTTTTCCATCATTCTTTTCTTTAGAATCCTTCTCCATCTCTTTCTTAGGAGGTTTATTATAACCTGTTTCTATCACATCCCATAAACAGTATGCCATAAACAAGGTTTTCATTTGAATGCTCTGCATTTGACAATTCTCTCCATCGCAAATATGGGTGTGCTTAAATTTGGGAGATAGTACGTGATTGGAGGTTGAAGGGGTGTCATGTTTAATTTAGAGTTAGATTTGATGGAGGGTTAATATTGAGGGTTGGGATATGACTTGAAAGTTGATGGTTAATTTAGGAGGTGTAAGTTTGATAGGAGGACCTGAGTTAAAGTGGCCCTAGTATCACTATTAATTTTTGGTAGTTTGGAATGGAATATTGTTTATAGGAAATGGAGGAAGGATTATGTGAAAAAAAGCTTATGTTATTGATGGAGGAGGATAACATACAATACGTGATTGTTCACACTCACGCATATAATCCCTACATACTTATATTTCTTATTTGTTGAATGGAAATGGTGGTGAAAGATCCACTCTTAACATCCATATCATTTTTTTATTTTCTATTTTCTAGATGTTTCTTATATAATAAAAGATACCTAGAATATCCTATGATAATAACTTCATATAACATCTAAAATTATTTTTTCATGATTTTCTAGATTATTATTTATTTTCAGCAACCGTGATCAATTTTCAAGTTCAACATCTCACCTACTGCCTCTCCACCACCCTCATCGCCTCTACCACCACACTCGCAGTCAATCGCCACCTGTGACCACCCTTGGCCACCACACACACCAGCTAGCCTAATGTAGCTAGCTACCTCATTTTCCAACCCATTGTCTTCCATTTCAACCGTGCCCATCTCCCTTTCACGCCTTTATTCTCATGTCTCCAACCATAATTCTCCCACCCCTAACCATAACAAAACACATCGTAGAGGAAGAGAGTGGAACAATAAAATTTGAGCAGAGCTGAGGGAGATCAAGAAGAGATCAAGGAGACCTACAGAGGTGAGACTGTACTAATAAATTGTGTGAACATGCATGTAGCTAGAGTGTGCTGTGGGGAAGGGGGGAAGGGGGGAATATATTTACTAATATATTGTGAAAGAGGGAGATTAAACATAGGAGTGGACTTTAACCAGTTACTTAGAAAAGTTAAACGTTGTTAATGTCATTTTTAAAATAAATTTTTAAAATAAAGAAATTTAAAATTTGAGTAGGAATAATATTTTGTGAAATGGGGAAGGAAGTGTTTTCAATGAATGACATGCTAGTTACTATTAAAATATTTAATACTCAATTTGTTGACTTGAAATTAGTATATTTAAAATAAATTACTTTTGAAGATCTAAGTGATTAGATGTCAAATTTAAGAGCCTCAAATGTAAAATTAGTCCCCCAAAATTTGTCAATTAAACTAAGGGTTTCTTTAGAGGTAAAGTAATAAGGTTGAACAAAGTAAGATTGTATACATTTAGGTAAAGTTGCAAAATTAAATGGAGCGTTACCGTACGCGTGGATGGATGAAGATTAGATTGAGTGGATTATTGGATTCAACAATCGACAAGAAGCTTGAACACCCAAAGGAAGGATATGACCTTGAGCAAGGAGAACCACAACTCTAGGCCTAACACCCCACCATGATTATCTAGGAAATTCCATCAATAATCACTAAAGGAATGACTTGAATCACCACCAAAATTACTTGGATAAAGATAACAAGGTTTGAGAGAAACAAGGAGAAAACCCTTACAAATGTTTAAGCATCACAAAACATAATCTGAATAATCTGTTCAAAACAAGCTAAGGGGAGGGGTATTTATACTAAAAAGGGAAAAAATCAAAACACAGCATTTAATACACAAAACACGCGTCGTAGCAAGCCCATCGCGGGTGTCACGACCTGGTCGTAGACGCGACTAGTCAGCAACGCAGCAGCAGCAATGGCGAGCAGCAAGTGGTCGCGGGTGCGACCCCATACGTCGCAGGTGCGACGGACGTCTGGAAATGGGTAATTGGCGCGGCTGCAGCAACAGGGCAGGGGAAGGTCACGGGTGCGACCAAAAGCTTCGCGGGCGCGACTACCTTCTGGGCAGTTTTTTTTGTCGACTTCAAACGCGCATAACTTCTTCATCCGGGCTCTGTTTTAGGCCCATAAGATATCGATGGAAAGCTCTCGGTGTGTACTTTAAGCTCCCAAAATGTCAAGTCCATCGAAGTTGTATTGAAGGAGTTATGGTGGAAAGAGTGAAAGCACGTCCATTTCCATAACCCACGTTGACCCCTTTGTGCTTATTCTTGCCGAAGGACTTCGAACCCTTTTAAAGGCCCGAAGTAGGTCCTGATCAGGACTCGTAGCTCCACTCCCATGGTCCTGGGTCCCACTTGAAGTGTATGTCACACCCAAAATTGATCAAATCATGTCTCCAGGGTCCTGGTCCACCTTAAAGTGCACTCCACACCCGACCTTGGAGTTGTTTTCCTCGTGTTTTACGAAGGGGTGCGGGAAGGTTTTGCGAACACAAATTTCAAAGTTTGGGTACTCGCCCGATACGCTCCATACTCCCCTTCTTGAAAAAGAGTTGCCCTCAACTCTTAGGAGTTAAAATGGAGGCATGTTCCATAGCTCGGCCACCCGTTACATGAACCCTCCATCAAGCCGATCGTGATCACGCTATGAACTCCACCCTGCTTGAAGAGATAGGAATTCTTAAAGAGGCTTGGGGGTGAAGGATAAGGGAAGGAAGGAGGAAATTTTTGTGGAGTTAGGGAACGCTCAAGCTCACTAAGCTTGCTACTCGGGTAAGACAAAGCTATGGAACGCTTGCCCTCACCAAGAGTACAATCATCCCATGTTTCGATCAAAAGGAGGTTCCTTAACTCACTTCCCACCCAAGGTTTTATTTGATGCGGGACTAAGGGACTCAAGTAATCACGGTAAAGCAAATGATCTTCATTCAATATGCATTCCCACAAACATCGCATACCAAACTTCCAATAGCACCCATTCAACGACAAAACCTTAAATGACCAATGTCACCCAAATATCATGTATGGCATATTCAAATAGTTCAAATCACAACGACGAACATGCAAGCAATATTCATTGATGGACGATACAAACGAGGTGCTCATTAACATTGGTTGAACTAGAATCATGGCTACATCAAACCCAAACTTGCTACTAGACACCAAACGAACACCAAGATTCCTAGCATGCCACTCAAAACATAGAGAATTTTCAACCGTGAACATCACATGATCATCATACAACTTATCACGCCAACAAACAACATCAAACAACCAATGTCTCCCAAAGATCATGCACGACTCACCCAAAGACTCTACTTCACAATGTCCATCTTTCAGGCATGATTCAATAAATTTCAAAGGAGAGCCTTTGGTTACCTTATTCTTCCCTTGGAGAAGAATTTGAGTGCCCATGGGTGGAAGGAAAAGAGAGTCATCTCCATAGATGTTTAATTCCTTGGTTGGTGGCAATGATAAAACCAAAGGAGTTTCTTCTTGGGCTTCTTCAACAAGGATGAGAGGAAGGGCAAGGTCGACGTTCGCATCCTCCTCTTGGCTTGGAACTTTATCAATCTCACCATGTGCACCAAGAAGCTCACAACTTTCCCCTCTATTGGTCACAAGGACATTAACCTCGTTCATTGAACTTTCCTTTTCCTCAACCTTTTCAAATTTTCCAAGTGTGGAAGTGATGTTTTTCTCGTCAACTTCTTCCATCATGTCACTTGTTTGCTCTTTCACACCAAAAGATTCTTCAATCCAAGCTCTAACCATAGCCATTTTTGGACATTGCAAAGCATCGTGTCCCACACATCTACATTTGGCACACTTCTGGGATTAACCTTGGAGGTTCAAAGCAATGTTGTTCATTTGAACCTTAAGGTTCTCAAGAGTCCGCTCAATGGTGGAGAATCGATTCTCAAAGGTGGCGGTGAGTCAATTCTCAAGAGCTCGAATTTGAGGACTTTGGCTTTGGCTTGACTCCTTTCGATTGGAACTATTTTCACCATCCATATCGAAGGAGGGGTAAGGACGAATTGTGTTTGGGAAATTTTATGGAGTTTGGGGGTTCTTGTGCATTTGGCTAGTGTTTGGCTAAGGGTTCTTTGTGTTTTTCTCACTCAGACATTTCATCGAACACCTTCCGTGCACTAATTTCCAACTTCTCCTCAAAGCTCCAAATGACTTCAAATGCAACAAATACAAACACAATACAATATATTCCAACACTCTTGGATGCACAGGGAATAGGGGACACCAATATTTGCAAGAGACACACCAAAAACCAACAATAGAAATCACTACTAGCAAGAACAAAAACCAAAACTCAAGCTAGAACAAAAAGTAGCTCTGATACCAAGTGGAGCGGTACCGTACAAGTGGAGGGATGAATATTAGCTTGAGTGGATGAATGGATTCAACAATCGACAAGAAGCTTGAACACCCAAAGGAAGGATATGACCTTGAGCAAGGAGAACCACAACTCTAGGCCTAACACCCCACCATGATTATCTAAGAAATTCCACCAATAATCACTAAAGGAATGACTTGAATCACCACCAAAATTACTTGGATAAAGATAACAGGGTTTGAGAGAAACAAGGGGAAAACCCTTACAAATGATTAAGCATCACAAAACATAATCTGAATAATCTGTTCAAAACAAGCTAAAGGGAGGGGTATTTATACTAAAAAGGGGGGAAAAATCAAAACACAGCGTTTAATACACAAGACACGCGTCACAACAAGCCCGTCGCGGGTGTCACGGCCTGGTCGCGGGTGCGACTGGTCAGCAACGCAGCAGCAACAATGGCGAGCAGCAAGTGGTCGCGAGTGCGACCCTATACGTCGCGGGTGCGATGAACGTCTGGAAATGGGTAATTGGCGCGGCTGCAGCAACAGGGCAGGGGAAGGTCACGGGTGCGACCAAAAGCTTGCGGGCGCGACTACTTTCTGGGAAGTTTTTTTTTTGCCGACTTCAAACGCGCATAACTTCTTCATCCGGGCTCTGTTTTAGGCTCATAAGATATCGATGGAAAGCTCTCGATGTGTACTTTAAGCTCCCAAAATGTCAAGTACATCGAAGTTGTATTGAAGGAGTTATGGTCGAAAGAGTGAAGGTACGTCCATTTCCATAACCCACGTTGACTCCTTTGCGCTTATTCTTGCAGAAGGACTTCGAACCCTTTCAAAGGCCCGAAGTAGGTCCTGATCAGGACTCGTAGCTCCACTCCCATGGTCCTGGGTCCCACTTGAAGTGTATGCCACACCCAACATCAATCAAATCATGCCTCCAAGGTCCCGGGTCCACCTTAAGTGCACTCCACACCCGACCTTGGAGTTGTTTTCCTCGTGTTTTAGAAGGGGTGCGGGACGGTTTTGCGAAGACAAATTTCGAAGTTTGGGTCCTCGCTCGATACGCTCCATAAAGTGTTACAAATATATATTTAAATATGGATAAATTTAGATTGGATCTGTAATTCAGTATTTACCATTCTGAAGAATAGAGCCTCAGCCAAAAATTTAGCTCATAAGTAATGACAATCACGTGAAAATCAACAATCATATGACGATAATTGATACTCCCTCCTTCGTTAATATGTGTTATGTTTATTTGCTATAGTTTCGATACATTACATTAAGTCCTTATCCATCAGAATTTAAAGCATTTAAACATAATATACACAAGCATTTGGACAGAATTTTACATGGATTTTGGTCCAACGAAGACCTTCATGCATTATCAAGTATCAATCATGTTATCATAATCTTTTTCTTTTTGGAAGTATGCTTGAGGTATAATTTTTAAGATATATTTATCATACTATTCATTATTTATTTGGAAAAATGGATTGTAACAAGCTGAACTATGGGGCTAGGATAATAGTATGTAAAACTTTAGAATTGTATCACAATAAGCTGAAATATTGAATCCTTGGATTTCAATGTACTGCAACCATATTTTCCTAGGTGACACTAAAGGATAGTTGTTTTCTAATGTGACATTTCTATATAGTAATCTCAAATTTTTATATATTTGAGTATAGTAGTCCAAGCTAACATATATTCTCTTGTAGTATTTTATGCTATCATACATTAGATTGTAGTATTCTAGACCATTGAATATTAGATTGTAAATTTGCTGGCGGTGCATTGAGATTCTAGGATTCAATAGTTCAGTTTACTGTGATATGATTCTAAAGATCGGTTTACTATTATCCCAACCCCTGCAATTCTGCTTCCTACAATCCAATTTTCCTATTTATTTTATTTATTGTTGGTGGGTGTTTCAAAATAGCTCAAATATTTTAACTTGTTGTTTTGCAAGTTTTGTAAATTTGTCCACTACTGTATGTTAATTGTAGGAAGATATTTACTTTTTCTCGTTAGAGCTAGAGTTAAGGTTGATTTTTGTTTACCTATAATATAGAGGTATTTATACGTCTTATGATATGTGGTTGAGATGTGTGGTTACCTTTAGAACATCTCTTGAAAGGGGAAGGAGTAGTATATCATATTCCATAATATATACATATGGCTAGGAAGTTTTAGTTTGAGAGTTTTGACATATTGGAATCTACTCTTGTAATTAATCTACAAGACCCTTATTCGTTCTTATTAATCTCATGTACACTTGTGTGAAGTTTAGTGTACTACAGAAGAATGTAATGAATATTATTGATGTAATCAATGTGCTGATATAATGCTTAGAGATCTATATATATACAAGAGAGAAAGGAAAACTAAGTAAGGAAATAGAATATGTATTGGAAATTAATTACAAACAGTTGTAACTACTTATCTAATTGCTAACTGTGGTTCACATCCCCCCCTCCCCTTCAAGATAGATTAAGAGGAACCTTGATCAAACCTAACCATAAAGCTAAACGATTGTGATGAAACTCTCCCAGAGGCTTGGTCATAATGTCTACTAGTTGAGTTGTAGTTGAAACATGAGCAGTTTGCACCAATCCTTCTTAAATTTTGTCACATATGTAATGACAGTTAATCCAGATGTGTTTAGACCTCTCATGGAAGGTTGGGTAAGCTGCTATATTTTGAGCAACTTTATTATCACAATATAGGACAATAGGTTCAGATAAAGAAATATGAAAGTTAGTGAGCAGTTGAGTGATCCATTCGATTTCGGAAGTTGTGGCAAACACTGCTCTATATTCTGCTTTTATAAAAGAAAAGGAAATAGTCTTTTGCTTTTTAGTTTTCCAGAATATTCGATTTTAGAAGTTATAGCAGACATTGTCCTATCATTAGAGTTTGAATAAAAAAGACTTTGATTGATGGTACCCTTGAGGTAATTAAGAATATGAATAGCAACACTATAGTGTTGATATGTAGGACTTTGAAGGAGCTAACGTAAGTGATGCACAACATAACAAATATTAGAGTGAGTCAGTGTGAGATAAAGAAGCCTTCTAATGAATCTTCTGTGGCTAATTGGATCGGCAAGGGGTTGTCTTGTGTCCATAGATAACATGAGACTGTGAGGAAGGGGAAACCTATGTGGTTTAGTATTAGTAATTAAGGACAGAGTCAATGAGGATATCTGAAATAAACTCTCTTATTGAAAAAAGTTCCTTTTGGAGATCTAGCAATTTCTAAACCAAGAAAATATCGTGCAAGCCCCAAGGCTTTTATAGTAAAAGATGAATGAAGGTAGGTTTTCAAATTAGTAATACTTTGAGTATCATTTCCAATAATAAGGACATCCAAATATACAAAAACATATGTGGAACCAGCTGTAATGACCTTGCTAAAGAGAGCATAGTCATTTTTGGTTGAGTGTACCCTTGCTTCACAAGAAATTTTATGAGCTCCAGGTTTCATTGCTTAGAAGCATGTTTTCTACCATATAAAGATCGTACTAACTTGCGTACTTGTCTCGGACCGACTTTGTTATATCCTTATGGAGGCCCCATATAGACTTTTACATCAATGAAACCATGAAGGAAGGCATTATTGGTATCTAATTGATATAGATCCCAAGCACGAGCGGTGGCTAAGGCAATAAAGAGTTTGACAGTGCCTAGCTTTGCAAGTAGAGAAAATGTGTGTTTATAATCTTTGTCTTTGATTTGAAGGAAGCCTCTTATTACTAGCCTTGCCTTATATCTTTCCATAGTTCGATTAGGTCTAAATTTAACTTTGCGTACCCATTTAGATGTTAATACCTACTTGCCTTGAGGTAAATTTGTCAACTCTCAGGTGCCATTTGATTCTAAAGCCTCCAATTCTTTATCTATTGCAACTCTCCATTCAAGACATTGTTGAGCTTGGGAGAATGTGCTTGGCTCGAGTCATGTAGAATAGTTACTGAAGAAACAACATAATCCTAAGATAAATGAATAAAGTGAGTAAATTGTTGCACCTTCTACGAGTGTAGTACATTTTCTATTAATGAAACTGACTTCACCTTTGTCTTGAATTTGATATTAACCAAGGGAATTTCAGGATGATCTGTTGGTTGCAAGTAGGGAGAGTCGTTGTGGTATGATTCTAGATTATTTCTTATTGAATCTCTAGTAGAATTACTATCAGCCATAGTAACAAGGTAGAGAATGAAGAAGAATTTTGAAAAGAAATTCTCAAGAAATGAGGGTAGTAGAAAACATGAAGCAAGAAGCTCTAGAAAAACAAAACCAAGAGTAATGATTTAATCAATGAGATGAGCTCTAAAACCATGTGAAGCTTAGCTTATTGTGGAAGAATGTAATGAATATTATTGATGTACTCAATGTGTTGATACAATGCTAACAAATCCATATTTTTATATATACAAGTAAGAGAGAAAGGAAAACTAAGGAAGGAAACAGAATAGGTGAGTTGGGAACTAATTACAAACAACAACTACTTGCCTAATTGCTAACCATGGTTCACAACTTGAGATTGATCCTTGTACAATTCTTTACAAAGTGGATTACATTGTGCTCAATTGCTCATGTTGCCAGTGACTTTTTCTAATTTTGGTTTCTCGCATTTAATATTTGTACCTATTCTCATATTATTCTTCTTGATTCTACATTAGTAGCCTATATTTTGATTTCGTTGTAAATCTGCTCTAATTATTGTTTAATATATATTAATTAATATTACAACTCTTTTATTTAATATATATGATATTTATATGCTAACAGGAGCATATACTCATGAGAGCATAATTCTTGCATGTAGAAAGGACAAAATATTGTTCCTATGAAGGGTAAGTCTTTGTTCTTTTCAACTTATTTTAACTGAATTTATTCTACGTTGAACTGAATAATTAATAATATCATAAGTTATCATGAACTTAATTGTTTATTTATTTATTTACTTTGCAGAATTTCATTGTGAATTTAAAATTTGTTCTTTTCATCTTATTTTGAGTAAACTTATTTTAAATCAAACTTACTTATTTAACTTATTATAAATTTATTTTTGCCTACCTCTTACGATTTTAAAATTATATTTTTTTTTTAAATTATAAGTTTATTTTAACTATAAGAAAAAAAAAGAAATATTCCTACTATTGACATGCTAATGACATGTAGGTGAGATAGCATAAACTTTCTCGGTTTCTCCTGCAACAGTTTAGTCTTCATATTAATTATTTTTTGTTTACTTCATAAATGTGCGAATAATATGATACCTAAATCATTTATATAATTTTTTGTTATATGTTTTTTACTGTAGTGTTAATAAAAATTTTATTTTCTTTTTACAAGTGTTAATGAAAAAAATATAACAATAATATAGATTTTTTATGGGATAAACTTTGATAATCTGTTAAAATTTTATAATCTATTTTTATATTGGATTTGATATATTATAATAGTTATTAAATTTGGTAGGAGAAAAACTAAATTAGTGAATAACTCTTTCATAAAAAGCTAATGAGTATTGTTTTATTAATTGTGTATTAATATTTTTAACTTATATATATATACATACATATATATATATATATATATATATATATATATATATATATATTTTAAAGTTGACATTTATGATACCAAAGAGATGGTAGTCAAATGACAACTACCCTCAACTTTCATACTCCCTACCAAGGGTCAAGTCTTTGTGATACCAAAAATATTTCTCATTTTTATTAAAAAGATTTATTCATATGTTTGGAGCTTGGTTTGGAAAAACCAAACAACTCAAATTCTTTCATTGAAATTTGAATTCTCCTCTAAAGGTTTCCGAATTAATTTTCATGCATGTCATCATACAACTTAAATTTTAGATTCAACATCGTTATAAACTTTCAAATATATGTGACAACATAAAACTTTATGAAAAAATATATATGATTGACTCATGTAATAACATCAACATGAAACCTTTTTCAAATTAAACAAATTAGCTTACTTGGAATGTACATGAACAAGGTATCCATCAACAACAAGAAAATGGTTGAATAGAAGAACTCCTAAACATTTGGCGATTCCAGATGATTCCATAGCAGTGGTCACTTTTCAATAACAATATTTAAAGGCCCTGAAATTACTACTTGAATATGGAATCTACGTGCTATGCTCACAATTTCAATAGTCATGCCAACGATTTGGAGGAAATTTCCCAAAAACTTGTTAGAAGCACTCTCATTATTGTTTTGTTATAGGCGTCCTCAATATTTGAGGGGTTTTAAACATAGGCTAATATCAGATTGTATTTTGAAAGCATGAAATCTGTTCATTTGTTGCAATTTTAAATGGATTGATTCATTTTCATTTTTAGTTGATTATCTAGTTCCCGGACCTACTGAAAGTGTTAATATTAGTTTACTGGCCCCTAGGGTTGTTCACGGTCCAATCCGGATCGAAAAAGGGACTGGACCGTGATTGGACTGAAGGATGTTCGGTCCAATCCTTGGTCCAGGAAATTTTGATGTTCGATCTTCAATTCAGTCCAGCCCATGGACCGAACTGAAGGACCGAGGTTACTAAAATCTAAGGGGTTTTTTTTATGTATAATCCAATCCGGAGTCCGGACTGGACCGAGTAAAGTTCAATCGGTCCAGTCCAGGACCGAACCCAGTCCTCGGTCCAGCCAAGTCCCAAATTCGGTCCTCAGTCCAGTCCGGGACCAATGAATAGCCCTACTTGCCTCGTTCTTTTATACGGTTGGTTGCAGCGCGGTGTGGTGGAAATTTGAAAATTGTGGTGGGTTGGAGAAAGTTGTGGTGGAATGTGGAAGGTTATGGTGAATTGTGTAATGTACTGTAAATATTGTAAGTGGATTGGTAGATTACGGTGGGTTGTGGCAAATTGTGGTGGGTTGTGATGGAATGTGGAAAGTTGTGGTGTAGAACCGCAATCAATCAGCCGCGTAAAAGAACGAGGCTTAAATCTCTTCAAATTCATATAGAAAAAAGTCCAGTTTAATTAATTTTCTTTTAACTATATATGTTCATATTATTTGCCATCTTTGAAAATTGTGCCGTTAAACTTTAAAATTTTTGATCATAAATTGTTTAAAATGTACAATAATTTGTTAAATAAAATTAGCATTGTTAAACTTGTAATGAAAAATATTATAATATTACAATTATTTTAAAATATTATATTATAAATAATCAATTGAAGAATAATATTAAAACCATGACCTATAAACAAAAGAACAAATAATATAGACAACTTACATGCACCCAGGGTATTTTTGTCTTTCAGAAAATGAAGACCTGAGATTTGAATAGAAATTGCGGCGGTCTATGGTCAAGAAAATGTCCGCGAGAAAAACGACCCGCAGAACGATGGGGATCGCTTTACCTTTTTCCACTCATTAATTAATTTATTTATAAATCATAAATTCGTAACAATAAATAAGTTATTATTGTGATTTTCCCAGGTTTGGTGAGGCCGGAGCACCCGTCTGGGTCGTTGTTACGTACATAGTACACTCATATATCTGGCCGGTATCTAGGGCCAATTTCGTCATTTTCTCATCCGTAACCTTTTTCTTCAAGAAAATTAGTACCACAATATTTACAAATTAATTAATGAATCCCCAACATAAAACAAAAATTACCTTTTTCATGGGCCATTTCAATTTACACTGCATGGTAATAAATTAATGAGCAAGAGTCAGGTTTTAATTTTAGGGGTCATTTAGCCGTGAGCTTTTTGAGGTATTTTTTAATTTTTTTTGACACTTAAATTAGTAGCTTTTTGAACTTAATAGCTTAGTTTTTACAAACGGCTAATCCAAACAGCTATTAGCTAACAGTTGGTTGTCAAACATAGCCTTAATCCATCAACTAATTAAATCCCCAGACATGTATACATTATAGTACCATGTACATTGAAATGAATTTGTACAATGTGTTTTTTCCTCTGTACATCAAAATTTTTTAGCTGCTCTGAATTATTTATTTATGCAGCTGGTAATTGGTGAGGGGTAAAATTTGGAGCAACAAACTTACGGGCTGTAGCCCTGAGGGGGCATTTTGAGGACAATCCCATGACCAACTGTAAATAAGTTTTTAAGTCATGGCATGTGATTAAGTCCAACAGGTACTTGTGTTCCAAGCATTTTAGCTTCAGTTCACACCCTACTTCTGCATAGGCCCAGTGGGTCTGAGTGTCCTCCACCCGCTTTTGGATCCAGTTCAGCCAGAACCCGGATCCAAACTCAAACTTCAATCCAACACTGAACCCGGATCCGATCCCGATCCCGAACTCAAACCCAAACCCGAACCCGACACTACCCGTTGGGGGGTGGTCGGGGAAGGTGTCCTGTGGGTAGTGTTGGTTATTGTTGTCATCTCTGTTGTCGTTGTCCATTACAATTCCAGGTACTTTAGTGATGAGGTCATGGGGGTTGACTATCCGTAGAATCTTCACCCCTCGATCCTCGACCAGGGATCGGAAGCTCCGGTTCCCTACCCGGGGCCCGGCGAACGACATCACCGTCACGTGTGGGGCGTCGTCCTTGAATGTGGTCTTTATGTCGTAGGCAGCGAGCGTGGCCAGTGCCGCCCCAAGGCTGTGCCCGGTGAGGGTGATGCTGAGGGGTTCGTCCCGGTACACGCTCAGGATCCGACCCACTTCCTCCCTGATCGAGTCCCGGAGGCTCTCGGGTCCCCCGGAAGTGTACAGACTCAGGAACCCAGTCTCCACCATTGGAGGTTCATCATCATCATAATCGTAATTCTCAACCCCGGGAACAGGGGTCAGAGTGGCTCGAAGATTCTCCAGCCACTCAAGCCATGTGGCGGTCCCCCGTAGGGCAATGACAACGTCCCGGCGTCCCAGCCGGGCAATCTCGCCCTTGTCCTCGCACACCGCCACGAATCCAATCCATCTCGACTGCATGGACTGGGCCGGGACGGCCCACTCTGGAGCCCGGATCCCGGATGTAGCCCGGAGGTTCCGGGTCACCCTGTACCCGGTCCCGGGGAACCCGGAGTCCTCCAGCAGGGTCCTCTTGGAGAACTTGCACGTCCCGTAGACAGGGGACCAGGGGTCGAACTCGAATGCCTGGTACGCAGCCTCGTTGAAGTTGCCGTACCGGAGGATTTCGCCCCGGAGGCTGCTGTCGAGCGGGTTGAGCAGCCCGGCCCAATCCCGGGAGCCCTGGAACTCCCGCCAGCGTCGCCCAACGTGGGCCGGGCCGGGCACGGGTACTGCAGGCTCCGGGTGGAGGATGGGCCTGGGCCACTGCTTCTTGACGGCAGGGGATTCAACCTCCCGGAGGATGAATTGCTGCAACTTCTTGGGGTCGAAGATCACGTGATGGGGAGGCTGAGTAGTGAGAAACTGGTGTTGCTGTGGCTGGATGGTCACGTGCGGCGCCACATCATATGTCGCTGGGTTCATGTTGAAAGCCTTTATACACTCCACCATTTTTTTTTTTGATGTATTTAAATTAAGAGTTATTCCACTTTTTGTTTGTATCCGATTTAATTAATGAAATTAAGCAGTTGTAAAGTAGAGTAGTGGAGAACAACAGAGAATGATGAATGATCGAATGTATGTATGAATGAATGAATGAAAGAATACTACTGTAAGTAAGCAGGCAAGAATAAAGGCAGGTGGCTAGAGAGAGAAAGAGAGGGAGGGAGAGAAATGGTGATATTTTTATGGTTGGTGTTGCAATGGGATTGTTGGAGAAGTGGCGCATTTATATAGGTACGAAAAAGCAAAGGTCGGGGTAGATTGAGGGACTAGTACAATTTTCAATAATACTGAATGAAGTGTAAGATTAGTAGATTACCGAGTGAAATTGTGCTGAAATTGGAGAAGGTACAGATTACAGAGATCTGGGGGTGGGAAAAAAAGGAGGGGGTGCCCACTCCCCACTAAGGGAGTGAATTATAAATAGAGGAGACCGTTACAGAGCAAGTAATAAGCAGTTTATTGGTGTGATTGCTCCCACAAATCTGGGTTCCGATCATTTTTACGCATGGGGTTGGGTGAAAATTTGATACTCCCCCTGGTATTGAGGATGACAAATTGTATTGAAAATGATAAAAAAATTATATATAAAGTGATTTTTTGGCCACTGACATTTTGTACATTTTCACTACTTTTTTATAGCAATCTAGAATTAATTTCCAACACCGGAAAGCTGATGTGGCCACCGAAAATTTCATTTTTTGAAGTATGAATAAACATACTTTCCGGTCGCCACGTCAGCTTTCCGATTCCGAAAATTGATTCTGAATTTGCTATGAGCAAATAGTGAAAAAGTATAGACTTTCAGTGGCTGAAAAGTTACTTTGAATTTTTCTCAATCACAAGCCCCTCGGTACAGATTATTTGTGGTCAAAAACCCTATTATGGTTATATAATTGTATTGATAATAATAAAAGTAAAAGGTAAATTTAGAAAATTATCATTAATATTATATAGAAATTATAGTGACAAATATTATGAAAAATAAAAAATTAGTTAAAGTCACAGATATCGAGAAATAGAAGGAGTATTTGATACCAATTTTTTTTGTAATTTTTCAACTAAGCAATTAAACACAATCTAAGTTCTAATTAATATTGGATTCGATGAATAAGAAAGTACAATATTACATTTCAACTTTCAATCAACTGGGTTGCACTTTAGTGCAAAGTACGCCAGGTATACTATACATTAAAGCCTATATGGAGAAGATATGAGGAAGCTGAGTTCATAGTGCTCTACTTTTTTGCCTTATTAGTCTAAGAATGTAATGAGATTCAGAATAGATTGGGTATCAGTCTCTAGTACTGATACATGTTATGATTTGATGCTCATTGTACCACGTTTAACTTCCGTATGAGTATTGATATTTTCGTTATAACAATAACTACGACTGTTTGATTTCTATGTTAAATTTTGATAGATTTGATTAATAATTTATTGGATTGCATACATATGTATGAATCATCGTTACATATATAATCCCTTTGTTCGATATTAATTGTCGTTTCTGCAGATAATGTAGTCAAATTTTAAAATGTTTGACATAAATTTCTCAATATATAGAATGAATTGCAATACAAAATTAACATTATTAGATTTGTAATGAAAAATACAATTATAAAAGTATAATATGGCAATTGTTAATAACATATTATATAAAAAACTATCAATTATCAAAAAATGACATTGGAGACTATCAAAATTAAAATTATGACAATTAATATGGAACGGATGGAGTAATAATTAATCAACAATATTGTCATAAAAATATACTTTTGTAATTTTGTGAAATTATATTCATAGAAAAAATAGTAAACTCATAGTATTGAAAGCCAATAGTACACACATGCATATATGTGTGTGTAAGCTATAGATAAATCAAAATGAGTATAGAGTATATATGTGGGTACGATCTCTTCTTTTTGCATAAATTATATTATATATTATGGAGGACCTGCTTAGATCCTATATATAATATGGATAAAGTCAATTTATCAACTGACAAATTTTATGATTGATTAAAAAATTATTTTTTAAATTTACCTAATTGAAAAATTTAGGTAGGAGGAACAAGAAATTCTCCCTTCATTTTTTATCTAACTTTTCAATTAATCTTCCTTAATTGATAATATTTGTTATATTACAATTTCAGTAACATTAATTATTATTTTATTATTTACCCATAAAGTGTATCAAATAAAATATCAAAAGTTAATTTTAATTTAATATTATTAACTACTCTATTTTTCGGGGATATTGATTTTAGCTCAAATCTCTCAAGTGAAACATTCCCTCCGTCTTATATCTAAGTTTCTTCTTTCTCATCTAAAATCAACATTAAATAATACTAGCTCTGTTTTTTTATTTGTCATTCATTTTTTATGGTCCATCTAGAATCAATAATTTCTCACAAAATATTTTTATAAAAAGTACGGTATTATAATTTTTTTAATAATTTTTTATTATGAATATAATGATATCAATTTTATTTGATAAATCATTATCCATATTAAAATATTAATGGTCAAAATTTTTGACACAAATATCTAAGCCACAATTAAGTAAAAACAGAGGGAATATTCCCTAAACAATTACTCCCTCCATTTTTATTTATCTGTCACCTAGAAATTACGTTAAAAATTTTGACTGTTAATATCTTAATTTGTATAATGATTCATCGTACGAAATTGATGTCATTAGATTCGTAATAATATCTACTATTAAAAAAGTATGATATTGTATTTTTTTTATAAAAATTTTACATTAGAAATTATTAATCAAATATTGACACTGAAAAATCTTAAATGACAAATAAAAAAGAACGGATGGAGTATCATTTGTAGCCATGCCATAGTAAAATTGCTTATTTGTGTATAAAATTCATCGGTAAAAAAACTGTAGGGTAAAGTTAAATTTTGATAACTTTTGGTAATTTTTGGTAAGCTTTGATAAATTTTGGTAAATTTTGTCAAATTTATCATATTATATCAAAATTAATTTTGTTAATTTTTAACTTCGATAAATTTTGATAAATTTAAATAAAAACTGATCAATTTAATTTACCCATATATTTGACAGACAATTAGAGAGTTAAAAAGAAAGGATCTTATCCATCTAGCAATCAACAAAATCACTTAGTTCTGACGTTAAAACAAGTCATGCGTACAAGTTTCAATTTTAATGGACGCATTTCCCGCACTTGGGTTGTTTACGAAGTATGACGAGGACGTATGTGTTATTCTCTCCATTCCTCAATATCTGTCATACTAAATTATAGTTTTCTAAATTTACTTTTTATTTTTATCATTATCAATATAAGTATATATCAAAATAAAAATCTATTTATTACTTTTATCATTTTCAATATACTTATCATTTTCAAGATAATTTTCTTAAAACCTTCTCAAAACTTAAATGTGACAATTATTGAGGAAATGAGGAAATAGACGATTAATATTCTGAAATTTAACCAAAACTTGTGGAAAAATCGTGGTTTTTTTTTATTTTTTTTATTTTATCAATGGATACCTTTCATCGATGATATTTATTTATTGTTTGAATAATGCCCTTTTTTCCTTTTATAAAAAGGCATTTCAATGCGTTAGAGTAGCACTTTAAAGTTCTAAGAGTAATTACGGGGAAAACCTTTTTATTGTTTTATTAATCAATTTCCAGAAGGGTTGAAAAGGGATAACAAGGGGGATAGAAAAAGTAGGTACACACGGTTGTATCGAAGACAGTGGCCGGAGTTAATTACTTGACTCATTTTTTGAAAATCAATTCATACAAAATACTACTTCCGTCCCATATTGTTTGTCTATCCAACTATATTTAAAAGTCCAATGGTCATGGGAAATGGGGTGAAAAATATGTAATGTACCAAAATTGCCCTTACTTTTCTCATGTGAAGAAAAATAAAAAAGAAACAAAAGAGTATTTATTAGGGGTATAATAGGAATTACAATCATTGGAATAATAAAATGGACAAACATTTTAGGACAAAGGAATTAGGTAGATGGACAAACAATTTGGAACGGAGGTAGTAATATTTTCCCAGATCTTACTTTCACTTTTTTTTTTTGGTGAAAATTCTGTTCTTGATTACTGCTGAGCAAAGAAGGCTTATACTGGAAAGTAGGGCATGACGCCTGTCGTAAGTTGAAAAATAATATCTAGCTTAAACTGAGAAAGAAACGGAAAAACATGAAAATTAAGTTGTAACATAATAATTTTTGAATCTTTCCATAATTATCTAGTCTAAAATATAATTATGTTACAAAATTATTGTAACAAGATGTTGGATTCATAGAATAGTAGATTTTTTTTTTTTTTTTAAGAAGGTAAGTGAAAGAGGTGGTTAAAGGTTTCTTCTCACAAGAAATCTTCTTACCCTATCCTCATACCAAATGGTACCAAATAGAATAGTAGGAATTATTGATACCAAATGGTATCAATTTTTTAAATAGCAGCTCTTATATATGATCTTTGGTCATTTTTAATTTTTTATGCGTGGGAGAGTCCATGTATCCACATTAATTACATATTATATATGGTCTTTGGTCATTTTTATGTATGGGAGTGTCCAAGCTAGGATTCACATTACATATTCAAGTTTATCGGTTTGAATAATGGTGTATTCTTAATTTCTATATCTGAGTAGTGGTCTTAGACCTATCTTATCTATATTCGATTTGAAAATTTGAGGGTTCGTATCTTTTGTCATGACCCTATTCGATCTACAAATTGAGGGAACCTACACTAGATGAGGGTTATAATTGGGCAAAGCAATGTTGAGCCTACCCAACCTGCTAACCTGAAAAAAAAAATAATTAAAAAAAAACTAGTAAATATGATGATAATACACTTTTTGAGGATCAGGATTGGCAAATTATCTTCTCAATATGGCCACCCACAAAAAATAAGTCGCCTTTCTGGAGTCGTGTCGAGTGTCATGGAGCAAACTACCACCAGAAGTAATCAAGATGAATTTTGATAGATCAAAAAGTTTGGAGTCGTCAACTGAAGGGTACATCATCGAAGACTTTTTGGGAAATCTGCTTCAAGCGTCATCATTCAATTTAGAAGGTATTCTATTCTTGTTGTAGAAGCCATTGCAATGACAAATCTATAAAGGGGTGTACGTAGTTTCAACGAGATACATGAATATTTGCATTAAGGGTGACAGTCCTATTTGGATCAATGTAGTAAAGGGGATTTAATTTTTAGTATTTAATGTGAGACTTATACTCTTGTTCAGTGTAGAAACTGTGAGGATCTCCAACCACTGCTGTTGAGGACCTCCAAGAGAAAACAAAGAGTTTTGTTTGAAAGAACAAATTAGGGAAGTATTCTGTAAATCTCTCAATTATCTCCAATATATTCTCAAGATTATATATACTTATTCTGATGTATATCTTTGTAGAATATATTTTGGAGGACAAAGATTGGAGCTTCCAAAAAGAATGAAGATAGAAGATCAAACAAATGTGGCCGGAAAGAATCAAGTACTAAGGAAACAACAAAGAAGTTGTTGCAATTGAGGATCAAATGACCATATAAACTTCGGTTGTCTTCTTCTCTCAAGTAGTCGATTCCATGCAAGTAATCGAGTGTAGGAAATCTTGTGAGATTTCTGAGTGTGTAGCCATGTAGCCAAATATGTTAGTGAGCTGTTGTGTAGCAGAGCCTTGAAACACTTAGGCTTTGTGAGATTGATCTCTATTGTATTCCTTTAGGTTCAACTCTGCCTCATCTGTGAGGCCCCTCCACAACTTTCATATGTCTCGTCAGAAAGGCTCCTCTACAGAAACTTCTTCTGAGTTTTCTGGTTTTGTAAGAAGTCATCAAGGACCTCACTGTCCTGATTCTGCTGAATTCCCTAACCTCCTATATTTCTATTATACCTCAAGCTTATCTAATAAAGAAGTATTATTCAGTTCAATCAAGTGCTATTAACATCTTTGTGTTTATAAGTGCAGAACTCTGTAGCAAACCTATTCACCCCCTCCCCTTCTTCTAGGGTAATTTCATTCAAAATATTCAATCTTTTATGAATTACTGTAAGAGAGTGGCAGATTGACTTGCTAAGAATGATCGTTCATCTCAGGCAGATTAGTGTGGAGTACAACCCTAGTGATTCTTGATACTGTATGAGGATGCTTTGGGGAGAGATCCCTTGAAAAAAAGATTGCCTAGATGTTTATTGCTCATTTTTAAAAAAAAAATATAAAAAGTTATTTGCACAATATTTATGCAAGTCTTTTCTTTTTACTGTTAATTATTATTATTTTTTTGCATAATTTTAGTTTATTTACCTTTAAATTTTTATGCCAACCCCAACCTTCTTCAAAGCAAAACCTATTTGTCGTTAAAAAAGGATCTATGGAATTGGTTATCTAGAAAATCTATAAATTGGTCATGCAAAATTCGATTACGTATCAATACAACGAGTTACACGAGCATTGATCAAAAGTTTGCATGAGGATAGCAATTCTATCTCGCTTTCATTATATTGTTATGTTGTACGTGAGAGGACTTTGACTTTTTGAATTGTTTGGTGAAGTTTTTTTTTATTTTTTTTGTTATGTTTTCCTCATACAAATTAAATCTACAAAGTCAAAACTGAATTCTACGAAAATCTTTCAAAGTAATGCATTTTGGAACCATCTAAAACTTGACTAGCTCAAACAACTAGGAGTAATTCTTTTTAACAATATGAAAACTATGATTGTCACTTGAACTTCTTCATATCGATTTGAATCTCTAATTTGTTTCAAAAAACTATGTATAGTTAAGGCATTTCATTTTAATTATCTAAACATTTTTTTTTATCTGAACTTAATTTGGATTCAAATGTAAGCATACAAAATTTGATCTAATTGAAAAGGCAACGCCATACATTAGACATTATCAACTTTTAGATGAATTTATGTAACGCCTCGGAAATTCAATTATAGAAAAGTCAAAGTCAAACTAACGTTAACAGACAAAACTTAGCGGAAGACTTTCAAATTCAGTTTGGGCGTCACTGCCGTATCCCCGAAGGAACACAAGGCGAGAAAGGAAAACATAACTGTCTGCTAACGGTAACTACTAACAACTCAAAACCAACTTTGAGACATCATAACGAAAACAAATAAAAAGATTTAAGGACTTCTAGACGCGTCGTCCTCACTTCTAATTCCCGTCCCCAGCATTTAGATCTTCACCTGAAAACAAAACATTTCAAAAAATGAGTGGGAAATCTCAATAATGTCTACCCCTAACGTTTAAAACAGTTTAAGTTCATTTCAATTCATTTTGGGGAGAGGGATCAAATCAAACGTTTTGCAAACCTTTAAACCCATACTGTTTCCTCAACCCATCCAATCCATATTTTAATTTGCGGGCGGTATCCCTTAAAGTAACATCGCCTACCAAAGGCATTAAGAACATCGCCTACCAAAGGCATTAAGAACATCGCCTACCAAAGGCATAAATAACATCGCCTACCAAAGGCATCAAGAACATCGCCCACCAAAGGCATAAATAATATCGCCTACCAAAGGCATCAAAATTCTATCCTATATCAGGGAAGGAAGCCCTGATCTCCTGGTCCATAACCCTGCAGGTTGTTACACCTGCACAACAGGTTATCCCCCGAAACCCGCTTAACGTTTCCACTTGAATTATTTATACAATATTCAAACTCAACTCACGACTCTCAAGTCAAACCATCCCAAGTTATCAAAACCTTTAACAAAACTTCGAATAAAAGACCATCCAATTTCTCAACTCAAATAAACCAAGATCACAATCGAATCAAAAAGATTATCAAAACAGATGGTCGTATTTCCACAAAAGTCCCCTTTCGGGATGCAATTCTCAAAATAGATTATAAAACATCAAAACACATTTAAAGAGCATCCCGGTGGGGATTAGAGCATAGAGAATTACCTGATATACTTCACAGCACAGCAAAAGAAGAACACACTTGAGCTCACTAACGTCTCGTACTAACTCGGGCCTAGAATAAAAGTAATTATCTAATCAAAACGCGTTCTAACGAAGTTAGTTTTAACTATTAATTACCTAACCCATCCCCTAGGAACACTTAGGTTCCTATCATTTATGAAATTACAATTAACACTTCCAATAAAACACATAACAAGATCACACATTAATTTCACTCAACAATTCTTTATAAATAAAAGCAAACAGAGGACAGATTATAACGTTCACATAAAACGGGTCACAACTCAACTTCCCGACATCCTACGGGTCTGGTTCTGGACTTTTCGGAAACCTCAGGATGTCTACTAAAACTTCTATGTTGATGACTAAGCCCATATCAGTCCCGAAGGACTCTAAAAATACCCATCTTCCCAATTGGTCCAGTTATGACATGTTCTGGTAAAAAGACTATATCTCGGGTTATACAAATCAAACGTTCGATCCGCAAAATTCCTATGGTTCCTAACATCTAAGGGAACCTCCAGTCCAAAGGATTTGATCAAAAGACAACTACATTAACCGTGGTGACTCGATCTTTAGACACTAACGAAACTGTCCCGCTACCGGTTCTTAATAATTTAGTTATTTCTGTTCTAACTTTTACTAATCGGTCTTGGGGTTCTAATTTGGGCTTAAAACAGTAACTAGAGTCCAAGGTAGTTAGTCTAATCTAACTAAAATCCAACATCACACTTTTTAACCTTAAACCAAATTTATAAAACATGGAAATCCACTTTACTATTGTCACTAACCCTAAAGTCATGCATGATATAATTATAACATTATCTTAACAAGAATTCTACATTATTCTAATTCAAGGTTCCAAGAATTAACAAGGATGATTATAACATGTGGGTTTCTTTAATCAAGATTCGGAAAAAGACTTAAAGAATATGTAAATAAACTATAAAGTACATATAAACATTTAAACTACTAATCAAGAACTCAACAACTAATTTCTTTAAACAAGATTTAATCAAGAATCAAGAATTAATAGACAGTAAACTCAACCTAACTTATTTAGTCAAGATTAAACATGAATTAAACAAGAATGAACCCTAAGAAAAATAAAAGATCATATAATATTTAACTTAATGAAACAAGAAACCTAATTAATTTTCAAGAATCAAGATTTAGCAAGAAACGTGAATTACTAACGGTAAAATTGAGCTTTTAATAATTAAACAAATCTAATTCACTTAACAACTTAATCATGGATAACCTTTAAAAGAGATCAACATGTAAATTTCTTTAACTACTAACAAGGATTGAATCTAATTTAAACAACCTAATTCGTTAATCAAGAATTTAACCTAGATATTAAGCTTCCAATTTCGTGCATATAATAATAATATGGTGGTCTACAAAGATTCGTATAAAGAATATAAAGAAAATAAAGAATATTAAAGAACAACTTTTTAAACCTAATAACCAACTATTACAACCTAAACTAATTACACTTCCAACATAAAATTACACATAACAAATAAACAAATTATACATAATAAATAATTTACACATAATTACAACCAAGAATTATTTACAAATAATTTTCCTAATTACAAATCTAACAATACAATAATTATAAAAAACAGAATATTAATTTTTGAAAATAAAAACAGGAAAGAAAAAGGAAAAAGAAAAGGAAAAACAAAGAAAATATAAAACAGATTATGGTTAGGGTTAGGTTAGGGTTTTACGTAGGTTAGAGGCGGGGGCTCTTCGCGGCGTGCGGCGACGGCTGGGGGTGGTGCGACGGTCGAGGCGGCGACAGCCAGAGGCGGCGGCGAGGCGGCAGTAGCGACGGTGGCTCAGGTGCAGTGGCGTCGGGCTCGGCTTCGACTAGCAACCAACGTCAGGGGTCGTGCACTCCTCGTCTGGGTGTACCGGCGGTGAAGGGTGGTTGCGGTGGTTGCGACTCGGCTGGGTGCGTCTGGTGGCGGTGGTTCGCGTCGGTCGGCGAGAGGAGAGGAGAAAGGAACAGAGAGGGAGAGAGAGAGGAATGGTCGCGGTGGTTTGCAGCGGCGTGCGGTGGTTCCCGGCGATTGCTGCGGCGGCTGCCTGGTGGCGCGGCTGGGCGGACGCAGAGGGGGAAGAGGAGGGAGAGAGGAGAGAGCTAGGGTTTTAGGGTTTAGAGAGAGATTAGGGTTTGAGAGGGGGGTTTAGGGGGTTTTTATACTAAACACATTTAGGCCCAAATTAACCCAATCTAATCCAAACCCAACCCATTTAAAACAATTAAAACTGATTTTTCTATAATCCAATAATTCTAATAATAGTAATAATAATATTAATTTTAATAATCATATAATCACATAACAAATAATATCCATGTAATTAATCACATAATAATATTAACCCGCATAAATTACTATTCTACCCTTGTTAGTCCCTCAACGGTCCTACGAGCTCAAGCGTTAGCATAAATAAACACATTACGAACAACAGTAAATAACGAAGTCAAACATATTCTATTAACGACGTCACGGTCAACATCGTTGGATTTTTCGGGGTTTTACATCATTACCTTTTTAAAAGAAGTTTCATCCTCGAAACTTAAACTTAAACTTAACCCTAACGGTCCGGTAAGGAAACTAACGGTTCCATTCCTCCTAAAACTCGAGGTTTTACAACATTACCTTCTTAAAAGAAGTTTCGTCCCCGAAACTTGACGCGCCTTAGTCTTGGAACAAGTGAGGGTACTTCTTCCTCATTTCGTCTTCTGTTTCCCAGGTTGCTTCCGTTGTGGTATGATTTGCCCATCGTACTTTTACCAAGGGAACTACTTTCCTCCTAAGCTGTTTTTCTCTACGGTCCAGTATTTCTAGCGGTTGCTCTTCATAGCTCAGATCCTCTTGCAGTTGAAGTGGCTCGGGATCAATCACATGAGTCGGGTCCGGAACGTATTTCCTGAGTTGTGATAAGTGGAAAACATTGTGCACTCTTGGAAGTTCTCCTGGCAGCTGTAACTTGTATGCGACTTCCCCGATGCGTTCCAAAATTGGGTATGGCCCGATAAACCTTGGTGTCAACTTCCCCGACTGGCCGAATCTCATAACTCCCTTTGTAGGTGAAACTCGCAAAAACACGTATTCCCCTACTTCAAACTCTAGAGGTCTTCTCCTTTTGTCAGCATAACTCTTTTGTCGACTTTGTGCTGCCTTCATCTTGTCTTGAATGATTCGAACCTTCTGAGTAGTGGCCTGTATTAGGTCCGGTCTGATCGTTAGAGCTTCATCGATGTCCTGCCAACATAGGGGAGTTCTACATTTCCTTCCATACAAAGCTTCGAAGGGTGACATCCCTATACTAGCATGGTAACTGTTGTTGTATGAGAACTCAATGAGAGTCAACTCGTCATCCCACGAGTCTTTAAAATCTAAAGCGCATGCTCGCAGCATATCTTCGAGGGTTTGGATGGTCCTCTGCTCGCCCATCCGTAGTAGTTGGGTGAAAAGCGGTACTGAACTTGAGCTTTGTGCCAAATGCCTCTTGTAACTTTTTCCAAAACCGCATCAAATCGGTATCTCATGCGAGACTATAGAACCGGGTACTCCGTGTAACCTACAATCTCCTTACGTGAGGCTTGAGCTAGTGATCTAGGGACCAATTGTTGGCGGTGGCTAGGAAATGGTGACTTGGTCAAACGATCTACAATCACCCATATTGCATTGTGTTTCGCCGGTCCTTGGTAGACCTATCACAAAATCCATTGATATCGAATCCCATTTCCACTCAGGGACGTCTAACGGTTGCAGAAGTCCGGCTGGTCGTTGATGCTCTGCCTTGACTCGCTGGCAAGTAAGACACTTGGCCACAAAGTCTGCCACTTCTTGTTTCATATTACTCCACCAGAACATCTATTTAAGATCCTTGTACAACTTATTTCCCCCTGGATGCACTGAATATGGCGTATTGTGTCCCTCTTCTAGAATCCTCCTTTTCAGCTCCTCCATATTGGGTACACAGATGCGGTTATGAAACCGTAATGTACCGTCTTCGTGAATCACAAAGCCAGGGGCTTTCCCTTGCAACACTTCTTCCCGTATCTTGACAAGCTGTAAGTCCAGTTCTTGGGTTCTCTTGATCTCCTCCATTAGAGTAGGTTGTAATTCCATGGCATTCAATACAGCTTTCCTCCCAGGTGTTACCACATTAATCTCCAATCTCCTAAACTCCTCGCACAACCCGTGCGGCATCGTCATCAAGTGGTTTATAGCAGGATGCGGTCTTCTACTCAGGGCATCAGCCACCACATTTGCCTTTCCGGGATGATATTGAAAATTCACATCGTAATCCTTCAAGAACTCTAACCATCTTGTCTGCCTGAGGTTGAGCTCCTTCTGTGTGAAAAGATACTTCAAACTCTGATGGTCTGTGAATATCTCGCAGTGTACTCCATAAAGATAATGCCTCCAAATCTTAAGCGCAAAAACCACCGCCGCTAACCTGTGTCATGAGTGGGGTAATTCTTCTCATGCGTCTTGATTCTTGGGATGCATATGCAATCACCTTCCCTTCCTGCATGAGCACACAACCCAATCCACCATGCGATGCGTCACTGTAGATAACAAAACCTTCGTTCCCTTGAGGTAAGGCAAGAATAGGGGCCGAGGTAAGCCTCTTCTTCAATTCCTGGAATGCTTGCTCACATTTTTCCGACCATGCGAACTTTATTGACTTCCGAATCAAATTGGTCAACGGGGTGGCGATTTTTGAGAAGTCTTGCACGAACTTCCTATAATACCCTGCTAAACCCAGAAAACTTCTAACCTCCGTGGCATTCTTCGGTGTCGGCCACTTGGTGTTGGCCTCCACCTTTTGGGGGTCTACTGCCACTCCTTCCTTGGACACCACATGTCCCAAGAATGCTACTTGTTCCAACCAGAACTCACACTTCTTAAGCTTCGCATAAAGCTTGTTGCTCCGTAGAGTCGTCAGTACTTCTCTCAGATGATTCGCATGCTCCTCCCGTGTCACTGAGTATACCAATATGTCGTCGATGAATACCACTACAAACTTATCCAGGAACAGCTCGAACACTCTGTTCATCAAATCCATGAAAGCGGCTGGGGCATTTGTAAGCCCAAAAGGCATTACCACGAACTCATAATGACCATACCGAGTTCGGAATGCGGTTTTAGAGATATCTTCTTCGCGAATTCTCAACTGGTGATAACCTGACCTCAGGTCTATCTTAGAAAACGTTGTTGCTCCTCGCAACTGGTCGAAAAGATCATCAATACGAGGTAGAGGATAACGATTCTTGATGGTAAACTTGTTCAACTCCCGGTAATCGATGCACAACCTCATGCTACCATCTTTCTTCTTCACGAACAGCACAGGTGCTCCCCATGGTGACGTGCTGGGTCGGATATACCCCTTTTCTAACAGCTCGTCCAGCTGAGTCTTCAACTCCTTAAGCTCTGCGGGCGCCATGCGATATGGGGCTTTTGAAACAGGTGCGGCCCCGGGCTCCAAATCGATGCAGAAATCTACCTGCCTGATTGGAGGCAGACCCGGGATCCCCTCCGGAAATACATCAGAATACTCCCGCACTACCGGGATATTCTCAATCGTAAGCTCCTCCACCTTGGTGTCGATTACGTTGCATAGATATCCTTCACAACCTTGGCCCAACAACCTCTGGGCCTTGAGGGCAGAGATGATCCGCACGCTCTGAAGATGCCTATCACTCCAATGTACTACTTTCTTTCCGTTCAGTCCCATTAGGGTCACCTTTTGCTTATAACAATCTATCTGAGCTCTATATTTTGCTAACCAGTCCATCCCCAAAATAACGTCGAACTCCATTAGGTCAAACATATAAAGGTCGGCCTCAAACTCCTGTCCTGCTATCACTATAGGACATCCACCATATAACTCTCCACAACTAATGGTATCCCCGGTAGGTAGGGCTACAGACATAGGCTTACTATTTTCCGAGGGTTTCATTTTAGCCTTCTCTACTATAGCTCGTCCAACAAAAGAATGACTGGCACCAGAATCAAACAAAACAGATATAGTGTAGAGGTGGAGAGAGAAGGTACCTGTCACAACATCTACTTCATTCTCAGCCTCTTCTTTCCTCATTACGTATACCCGTCCTCCTGCGTTGCGCGGCGGTTGTTGTTGTGGACGAGGCGGGTTTGCTGGCCTCCCTCGGTTATTCTGATTTCCACCAGATCCACCTTGGTTTTGCTGTTGTGGCCTTTGGTTCCCATTATAGCCTTCCCGATTTTGATATGTCGTCTGCGGGGCTCTCCAATTCCCGTTATTCCCATTGTTCCCATTATTTCCGTTGCTTCCATTGTTCCCTCTACTTCGGCCCCCTGTCGGCTGCTGAGGGCACTGACATACCTGATGTTGGAAACTTCCGCAGTTGAAACATCCTCCTCGCACGTTCCTTACTCTACAATCCCGTGGATAATGGCCTGGCCGACCACAAACCTTGCAGATTGGAATATTCGACGGTCTACGCCCCGAAGACTGATTTCCCTGCCAGTTGCTAGGGCGGAACCTCTTCTCCTGATAATGTTGAGGTGGGTTAAAACGGGGTGGTTCTTTCCTCTTTTGCCCCTGTATGCCTAACTGTCGTTCCATGTCATGCATTACCCTTTCTACAGTGAGGGCAACGTTCAGCATATTCTGGTAAGACGTGAACTCTCGCGATGACATGCGATCCTGAATCTTGCAATTCAATCCATCCCAGAAGCGGTCCATCCTTAGCTGCTCAGTGGCTACCAAGGCAGATGCAAATCGAGATAGTTTTGTGAACTTTGCAGAGTAGGCGAGCACGCTAGTTTCCCCTTGACGCAGATTCATGAATTCTTTTTCTTTTGCCTTCTGGAGGGAAATTGGGTAAAATCGATCCTTTAGCACCACCTTAAAATGGTTCCAGTCGAAACCCGGTTCAGTCCGTATCTCCTTCATGCTGGCCCACCATAGATCGGCCTCCTCTTTCAGATGGTACGCAGCAAAGTCCACCCTTAGCTCCTCGGGACAGCGGGTTGTGTCAAAAAAATTTTCAATCTCTCTAACCCAATCTTCAAAGACTTTGGGGTCAGCTACCCCTGTGTAAGTAGGCGGGTTGAAGCTGTTGAACCTTTGGAGAAGAGCGGAGGGGTCATCTTCCCTCCCTCCTCCTTGTCGATCCACCACTTTCCTCAGTAGGTCCTCGTGCTTGCCGAGCATCTCAATCATTAGCATGCTAGCAAGGTCGTTCCCCGGTGTTGCTGTACTCGACCCTGGTATCAAATGAGCCAGGCGTTGGCGCAGTTCAGTTGCAGTTTGAGGGCGCTGTTCGGTCACAGCTGGTGTACGCTCCCGAGTACCATGGTTAGGTTGAGTACCGTTCACGTCCGACATCCTGATTCAAAGGGTCGATTTAGTCTACTTAAAGGGTTTCCAATCCATAGTCTCAACATCATACTAAAGGTAGCTACTTGGTCCGGTCTTCTCATAGGGTGCTAAACAATACGAAAACGTAATTCTATTTCACCAAGTAATTTCTTATGTCAACAGTTTATTTCATGAATTCTCATCACATTTTGCAAGGTCACAAAACAATATTTCTATACACCAATGTAATTATGTACAGTATTCCCCATCGGGACAATTACTCAAAAGAAACAATAAGTCAATATTCAGATTATATCACAGCTTAACAAAAGTATCAGCATAACAACTATACACCAATACTCAGCACATAGCAGCCATCCCACTCAGATGATTCTCCTGCATCGAGGGTTCTTCCTCGCTGAAACTGGAGTCCACTCAGGATCACTCGTCTCATCCCCCGAGCCCTCCTCGGGGTCTTCTCCTGTTTCCCGGTCCACCTCATCCTCCTCCTCGGGTGGAATATCATGTTCGGGCTCAACGGCGGGTGCAGCCGTGACCCTAGAGGTTACCTCGGGCTCGGGATCCTGGGCGCTGTCCTCGGTGGGATCCTCCCCCGGATCCTCTTCAGGGTCATCCTCATGATCCTCAGCTGGTGCAGGAGCTGGGTTCACCTGGACCCTCTCTACTCGGCGCATCCCAATCCGGGCGATCCTAGAAAAGACCTCCGAGATTCGATGCCCCGGCTCCACCCGGTACCTCTGACACCAACAGCACAGGTGTGGGTACCCCTCCTCCGGAAGCAGGGGTGGCAGCAACGACGGCACCGTATGGCCCCACCAGGGATCGTCTCGTAAGGTGAGTAGAAAAGCGTTGGCCTGAGCTTCCTCATTGCCACGCAAGCAGGAGTTCGGGACATCCTTGGTGTATCGTTCGATCTCATCGTAAAAATTCAGCATGTGGGTTCCCAAATACCCGCCAGGAGGAATGGGTGTGTAACGGTGAAAGTCTGCTGGTGACAGTGTGTGCGTTGTGCCATCCTACAAGGTTAGAACGCATTACACATAAAATACTGATGATATAATCAAAATAAAATATTTAGGGAAAGCATGGAACCATTTTCCCCCATCCTACGCTCATCACTCCGAACTTAGCTTCCTAGGGTCCATCTAAACCTAAAGGACTCTGAGGAGCTACTAGGTCGCAACCCAGAGCTCTGATACCATTCTGTAACGCCCCGGAAATTCAATTATAGAAAAGTCAAAGTCAAACTAACGTTAACAAACAAAACTTAGCGGAAGACTTTCAAATTCAGTTTGGGGAGAGGGATCAAATCAAACGTTTTGCAAACCTTTAAACCCATACTGTTTCCTCAACCCATCCAATCCATATTTTAATTTGCGGGCGGGATACCAAATCCCTTAAAGTAACATCGCCTACCAAAGGCATTAAGAACATCGCCTACCAAAGGCATAAATAACATCGCCTACCAAAGGCATCAAGAACATCGCCCACCAAAGGCATAAATAATATCGCCTACCAAAGGCATCAAAATTCTATCCTATATCAGGGAAGGAAGCCCTGATCTCCTGGTCCATAACCCTGCAGGTTGTTACACCTGCACAACAGGTTATCCCCCGAAACCCGCTTAACGTTTCCACTTGAATTATTTATACAATATTCAAACTCAACTCACGACTCTCAAGTCAAACCATCCCAAGTTATCAAAACCTTTAACAAAACTTCGAATAAAAGACCATCCAATTTCTCAACTCAAATAAACCAAGATCACAATCGAATCAAAAAGATTATCAAAACAGATGGTCGTATTTCCACAAAAGTCCCCTTTCGGGATGCAATTCTCAAAATAGATTATAAAACATCAAAACACATTTAAAGAGCATCCCGGTGGGGATTAGAGCATAGAGAATTACCTGATATACTTCACAGCACAGCAAAAGAAGAACACACTTGAGCTCACTAACGTCTCGTACTAACTCGGGCCTAGAATAAAAGTAATTATCTAATCAAAACGCGTTCTAACGAAGTTAGTTTTAACTATTAATTACCTAACCCATCCCCTAGGAACACTTAGGTTCCTATCATTTATGAAATTACAATTAACACTTCCAATAAAACACATAACAAGATCACACATTAATTTCACTCAACAATTCTTTATAAATAAAAGCAAACAGAGGACAGATTATAACGTTCACATAAAACGGGTCACAACTCAACTTCCCGACATCCTACGGGTCTGGTTCTGGACTTTTCGGAAACCTCAGGATGTCTACTAAAACTTCTATGTTGATGACTAAGCCCATATCAGTCCCGAAGGACTCTAAAAATACCCATCTTCCCAATTGGTCCAGTTATGACATGTTCTGGTAAAAAGACTATATCTCGGGTTATACAAATCAAACGTTTGATCCGCAAAATTCCTATGGTTCCTAACATCTAAGGGAACCTCCAGTCCAAAGGATTTGATCAAAAGACAACTACATTAACCGTGGTGACTCGATCTTTAGACACTAACGAAACTGTCCCGCTACCGGTTCTTAATAATTTAGTTATTTCTGTTCTAACTTTTACTAATCGGTCTTGGGGTTCTAATTTGGGCTTAAAACAGTAACTAGAGTCCAAGGTAGTTAGTCTAATCTAACTAAAATCCAACATCACACTTTTTAACCTTAAACCAAATTTATAAAACATGGAAATCCACTTTACTATTGTCACTAACCCTAAAGTCATGCATGATATAATTATAACATTATCTTAACAAGAATTCTACATTATTCTAATTCAAGGTTCCAAGAATTAACAAGGATGATTATAACATGTGGGTTTCTTTAATCAAGATTCGGAAAAAGACTTAAAGAATATGTAAATAAACTATAAAGTACATATAAACATTTAAACTACTAATCAAGAACTCAACAACTAATTTCTTTAAACAAGATTTAATCAAGAATCAAGAATTAATAGACAGTAAACTCAACCTAACTTATTTAGTCAAGATTAAACATGAATTAAACAAGAATGAACCCTAAGAAAAATAAAAGATCATATAATATTTAACTTAATGAAACAAGAAACCTAATTAATTTTCAAGAATCAAGATTTAGCAAGAAACGTGAATTACTAACAAAAAAATTGAGCTTTTAATAATTAAACAAATCTAATTCACTTAACAACTTAATCATGGATAACCTTTAAAAGAGATCAACATGTAAATTTCTTTAACTACTAACAAGGATTGAATCTAATTTAAACAACCTAATTCGTTAATCAAGAATTTAACCTAGATATTAAGCTTCCAATTTCGTGCATATAATAATAATATGGTGGTCTACAAAGATTCGTATAAAGAATATAAAGAAAATAAAGAATATTAAAGAACAACTTTTTAAACCTAATAACCAACTATTACAACCTAAACTAATTACACTTCCAACATAAAATTACACATAACAAATAAACAAATTATACATAATAAATAATTTACACACAATTACAACCAAGAATTATTTACAAATAATTTTCCTAATTACAAATCTAACAATACAATAATTATAAAAAAACAGAATATTAATTTTTGAAAATAACAACAGGAAAGAAAAAGGAAAAAGAAAGAGGAAAACGAAACAGAGGGAGAGAGAGAGAGGAATGGTCGCGGTGGTTTGCAGCGGTTCCCGAGTGCGTGGTGGCGCGGCTGGGCGGACGCAGAGGGGGAAGAGGAGGGAGAGAGGAGAGAGCTAGGGTTTTAGGGTTTAGAGAGAGATTAGGGTTTGAGAGGGGGGTTTAGGGGGTTTTTATACTAAACACATTTAGGCCCAAATTAACCCAATATAATCCAAACCCAACCCATTTAAAACAATTAAAACTGATTTTTCTATAATCCAATAATTCTAATAATAGTAATAATAATATTAATTTTAATAATCATATAATCACATAACAAATAATATCCATGTAATTAATCACATAATAATATTAACCCGCATAAATTACTATTCTACCCTTGTTAGTCCCTCAACGGTCCTACGAGCTCAAGCGTTAGCATAAATAAACACATTACGAACAACAGTAAATAACGAAGTCAAACCTATTCTATTAACGACGTCACGGTCAACATCGTTGGATTTTTCGGGGTTTTACAATTTAACCCAAATTCAAACTTTTTTTTTTGTTTACATAAGTAAGTAGTTCAACCCGTCAGACCCTTATCTTAAGGGAATAACCCAACGTAACAGGCCTGTAGCGGACAGGGAACGTGATGCCAATGACCGAAAGCTAGGCCCCACTCTTACAAACAACATTCTCCTAACATGTAGAAGAAAAATGCTCCTCCAAGATTCGAACCCTATAGGGTAGGGATAGAAGGTGTACCTCTTGCCACTCAAGTAAGAGGTGAATGACAAACTTGCTCAATTCTTAATGTTTATGAAAAATGGTTAATTTTTATGAGTAATATTTAAGGCTAAAATTCTACAATTAGCTATTGACAATGTCAACTACTACCGCCAATGATTAGCATTAGCTTATCAACAATTATTCGCTGCATTCCTATATACGGAGTAATATAATTGTTATTTTTAATGTAAGAGAGATTATGAAGAAAATCTTAGTTAATAAATATTGACAAAACTAAATCCTACTTTAAGTATTTTCACTGAGAATGATCAAACGTTAAGATAAATAAATATGGTGAAATAATAATTAATATTGCATTGAAATTACAAATGGACAAATATTATAGAAAATAAAAATTTAATTAAAGTGACAGATATGAAGAAATGGAGGGCCTGGTTAGAAATTGACAAATATTATAGAAAATAAAAAGGAAAATTTGATTTAAATAATCTGAACTTTGAGTCATAGTAGACTAAATAATCTGAACTTTGGCCCCCTTGGATTCTAGTAGCACAATAGCGACTTAAGTTGAACTTAACTCGATGGCAGGATGACATCGCGGCGGAGGCACGTGCCTGGACTTTTTAGCTGCGCCATGTCAGCTTATTATTGTCATTCCGCCGCCGAGTTAAGTTCAACTTAAGTCGGTGTCGTGCTACTAGAATTCAAGGGGGCCAATTCAAAGTTCAGATTATTTAGAATCAAATTGAAAGTTCAGATTATTTAGTCCACTATGACCCAAAGTTCAGATTATTTAAATCCAATTTCCCAAATAAAAATTATAAATTGATGAATATTATGTAAAAATATTGATAAAAAATTAAAAAAGGGAGATTCTACCATAGTTGAAAATTATTTCAACTATGGTAGTTGAAATGTATAATTACCCATAATTTTACCATTAAAAATTAAAATTAATATATATATATATATATATATTCATTATAGGACTTGTTACAATAAGTAAATCTATATGTTAAGTTATAACTTTTTACAAAATTGAATATTTTTAAGGAAATTCTATCATAGTTGACTTTTTTCAACTATCATAGTTGAAAAGTGAAAATTCCATTAATTTTACCATAAAAATTCAAAATCAATGTAGGTTGATGAAAGTAACTTGTTACAATAATTAAATATGTTTATGAGGATATAAATATTTTTAATAAATATGATTTATTTTTGATAAATAAATGACATATAATTTTCAACTATCATATTTAAAAATAAATTTAACTATGGTAGAATTTTGATAAAACCAATAGGGAGCAATTTAAAACTTCAGGTTAGTGCTCCTTACATAATAAGGACCTCTCTTTTTTAAAATTTTTTTATTAGTTATTAACTTTTTTTTTCTTAAATGTTTAGTGAGAGTTGACGCCTCAAATTGGCAAAAGGCAGCATTCTGTTATCTTTTTCTAAGAGACAAAAAGTGACAAGCTTATGTAGTATACAGAGAGCAACCTGGGATAAGCTAAATAACTAATCTACTTGCTTATGGACTACAGTGACGAAAAACATTATTTAATTAGCTTAATTACCCATAATAACACTTTTCCCACGAGTCCCCCATCTTTATTTTCATCACCATTCAATGATTACTTACCAAAAATTGCAAAATCCCAACTTTTAACTGACAAGTACGTGGATTTGTTTTTGTCAAATTATATTCATCATGGCTTTTAAGATTAGTGTGCATTTGTTTTTGTCAAATTGTATTCATCGCTTTTAAGATTAATGGATTTGCTAATTGTAGCTTTTAGGACAGTGGTTAAGGAAGAATTTTATCAATTTATTTTATTATATCTCATAAAATTAAACATATATGATAAAAGTTTACTTTTTAAATTTAGAGGTATTGTACGTCAATAATACCAACTTTGGGGGTATTGAACACTAATAATACAAATTATTTTGTTGGACGCTGGGAGTACCAACTATCGACTTATTTTCTACCAACAATACACCCCCGATTTTTTTATGATTTTGACTCATAAAAAGATGACGTGGGTCCATAATATATGACATGGAAAGTAGAGCTTGTGTAGAAAATGTTGACGGGGACACCAATCCGCCTCCCACGTCACAGATTATGAAGCCAAATAATCATCTTTCCGATGAGTTAAAATCATAACAATTCGGCGGTGTACTGTTGGAGGAAAATAAGTCAATAGTTGGTACTGCTAGTGTCCAAAGAAATAGTTTGTATTATTAGTATCCAATACCCCAAAGTTGATATTATTGATGTCCAAAAATCCTTAAATTTAATAGAATATATGAATATACTTAATCATATATTCAAATTCATAAAAATCTTATCATAGACTAATTAATTTTTTTAAAATTATTTTTAATGCAATTTTTTTGGAAAAAGGAATTAAAAATATAGTTTTCTTTTATGTAGATTATTATATCCCAACAGTTTTTGTTTTGGAAATGGGATTTCCACGACTTTACTAATCCTTGATTGTGATTTTTGATAGTGAATATTGATGTATGCGAGTGAATTGAATTAGAGTGAATATGAGAAGGGAGATAATCTACATTTACGGTTTGTACAGGGCAGGGGTTTCGATTCTGTTGGGAATGGAGAAGCCTTTCACTTTGGTCTGTTGTGTCTCGTTGGTTTTTCCCACTTGTCAAGGCTTAGTGGTAGGGATAGTATTTGATTCAAAATTGATCAACTTAACATAACTGTATATTTATTCCCCAAAGCTCTGTGTAAAAAAATAATTAAAAAGTTAATTTAGTTAGGGGTGATGATATGTGTCTTGCCCCAAGACATTACTTTAAGTGTATTCCTTTTATAAAACTAATACGTATTACTCCCTCCTTTCCATATTATCTGTCACTTTAACTAACTTTCTTTTTTCCCATAATATCTGTCACTTTATATTTCCAATAGCACATTAATTACTAATTTATCAAATTAACCTTATTAATTACATCTTTTTCATTCTTTTTTCTTTTTTATTCCCATTTTTCTTTTTTTTTTATTCACCATTTTATTCAACATTTTCACATTTCCAATGCACTAAATTAATGTAATGGGAAGTTTTTTTGGTCTTTCAAATTGTGTCCCAAATGATACTTAAATTGGGAAGGAGGGAGTATCATTTTTAACCTCAAATTTTTTGATAGACACTATTAATTATCAATTATAAGAAGCTTGGAACGTGTTGGCTACGCCAACAATTAAAATTGACACCCGAACGCCTTTTTGTAAATTTTAAAAAATATATAAAAAGTGTGATTTTATAACATTTATATATATTATTATAGTTATAGAAGCTAATCATGTATTTTTTTTCAATTTAATTTACAAATATATAGGTTTTATAATATGGCAAGACACTTAATTAGTTAATGGATTTAATTAGATTATTAAGTATATTCTATTAAATTTCAAAGGTAAACTTTGATTATATATCCATGTAAGAGATATGTAGTATAAGGTTCTTTGTTAACCATCACCATCGTCCCCAGGACGATGATTAACAAAATTGTAAAACTAATAGTTATATACGAAGAGTAAATGATTCAATAATCATCATGGGTGGAGCAAATAAATGTTGAAGAGAAAGTAGAGAGAAGTTTCTGATGAAATCCTAGATCTAGATAGATTTGTGGAGATGGTCATAAACAAACTCTACTAAAAAAAAGCTCATTTGCGCCATAAAATTTATTATGGTTAACGTATAAATTTCCCATGGTCAATGTAATTAGCCATGGAAAATTTTCTCGTAACCTATCGTGGCTTACAAGCCCGTGGCTAACGCAGCAACCATGGAAAAATCTTGACATGGCCAGTTACCATAGCATTTGCCACGAAACTTTTAATAGGTTATCGATGTTGAGCTTGGATCGTTTTCTTATTCGTAATAGAACCTTTTATGGCTAAATTTTATTAGGCATTGTATAATTCATAGCGAGCAACTCAATCACTGTTAATTTTCTATCATCCTTTTAATATGTAAAGATAAAGATGCATCTATTAAAAATTGAACACACGAAGCAAGTAGCAACAACAAACATTTTGGTCGGTATTGGGGAGATTTAAGGCGGGAGCCCACTTCAACCAAGGTCCATGGTACACAAGTTAAGTGAGGTTCTATCTTAAAACCAATTGCTATTAAGAAGAGTAGCCCACTTGACTTATATACAATGTCATTTTCCTTTGCTTTTTCGATGTGAGGCATTTTACTCATAGCTGAATCTCAACAATCTCCCCCTTCACACAAGAGTCTCTCCCCCCTTGATCGGAAGCCTCTTTTTTTGCCAAGCTTTCAAGTCACCATCAAGAGCCCATCATAGCCGCACCTTACTCTATAAAGTTGCACCCTACTCTACCCGAGTCTCATGCCACCACTCTTTCTTAAGACTCCCAGTTGCACCTTACTCCACAGAGTCGCACTCTATTCCACCTGAGTCTCACGCCACCACTCTCCACCTTCAGGAGACCCAGCCGCGCGCGTGCCATAGTCCCTGCTCTTGTCCATGGTGATTTTTACGGGACCATCTTTCGACACCTTGCACACAGCCAAACGAACCACTGACTCTGATACCACTTATTGGGGAGATCGAAGGCGGGGGCCCACTTCAACTAAGGCCCATGGTACATAAGTTAAATGAGGTTCCACCTTAAAACCAATTGATGTTTAGAGGAGTAGCCCACTTGACTTATATACCATGTCATTTCCCTTTGCTTTTCCGATGTGGGACATTTTACTCATGGGTAAATCCCAACAGTAGGTGAACCACTTAGCTATTTATCATTATGTGGTTGCTAATAAATCCAAATTATGTATAAAAGACACATAATTTTCAATTTTAACTGAGAAGAATACCTTAATTTCTTAGCCAAAGTTTCCTCCTTGTTCCATGGATATACGGTAAATGTAAACGTTGATATGTAAATATTTCTCGATAAGAGATAGCGTAAAAGTATCTAGCCACAAAAGTGATTTTTAAGTGGCAATATATTAAAAATTGGCCACGAAATGTTTTTATTATGGCCAATTCGTAAACTGACCACAGACAATTTTCTTTCCATGACTATTCTCTTAATTAGCCACTAAAAATTTACTTTCATGGCAAGCTTCGGTTGGATGTACGATTCTAAATATTGATGCAAAATCTATCCACCCAAACTTTACTCTCGTGGCCACTTTCGTAGCGCAAGTAAGTTATTCTTGTAGTGCTCTCATATCCGTTCTTCGATCCTTTCTCTAATCCATGTTTCGACCCTATTTCTTCCTATTTGTGTTGTTTTTAGCCTTCCTTTTGGATGTTGCTCGGGTCTAATTTATATAGGCAGAATTTCGAGAATTTAGATCCTTCTTTTCTCCTTGGCCAAACCATATTTGATGGAAAATCTAGACCTCCTTTTAGCTTAAAAAGGTTGTTACTGATGATTATTTATTTGATGTGCAGTGTTTTATCCAAGGTGAAGATGAGGTGGAAGCCTATGTGCACTATGATTGAGGTTGTGGCTGGATTATTTCTACTCTTCTACAAGTTAGTCCTAATTTACGCCTGTTAGGAAAGTGTCCTAAAATCACCAAATCTCTTGATCTCACAATTATTTGTTTCCTAATTGTATTAGGATATTATTTAGGTTTCCTTATTGTGTTGGGTTTCCTAATTGTATTAGATTCTAAATCTATTTGGAGTGGGAGTCAAGTTAGGTTATAGGGAGTTCTCCCTATAAATAGGGTGCATGTTTCTCCACCAAAAACACATCGGTAAACACAGAGAGCTAGAGAGAGAGAAAATATTGAGAGAGAAAGGAGTCTCACCAATATTTTCCCCAGTGTATCCTGAGAGATTGTGAGTTGAGTGTTGAGAGATTGTTATTGTAATCACCTTTGTGGATCGTATCACACCCTGTGATAGTGATCAGGTTGTACTCATCCTTTCTCATAGTGGATTATTTTCTGGTTGTCGCCGTCCGTGGGTTTTTCTCCGAGTTCTTCGGTTTCCCACGTAATTCTGGTGTTTGATTTTATCGCTTATTTTTCGTTCCTAAATTTTGTCATAATATTCGTCATCTCGTTTTCGATTCTATTATTCGCTTCCGCTGTTACCTTGCTACTCACTTTTCTCTAACAAGTGGTATCAAAGCAAGGTGGAGATGGCTTCAATCATGAAGTGCGATATTCCAAAATTTGATGGAACGGGGAGTTTTACTATGTGGAGACTACAGATGAAGGCGGTCCTGATTCAGCACGGGTTATGGGATGTGATTGAGTATCCCGACACGAAGACTGTTGCGACAATGAGCGATGATGAATTCAAAAAACTCCAGAAGAATATCAAGGGGAATCTAACTCCAAGGGAGTGGAAGAAGCTTGAAGATAAGACTCTGGCAGGGATTTAGCTGTGCTTGGCGGAGCACATTCAGAGAGAGGTGATGCATATCGAGAAACCTCGGGAGCTCTGGACCAAGCTGGAAGAGCTGTACATGTCGAAGAGTCGTGCAAACAAGTACCGAATGAAGGAGAAATTCTACAGGCTGAAGATGCCCCAAGATACTTCTATTCAGGCACATCTTAGTGAATTTATTACTGAATTGGAATCAATGGATATAAAACACACTGATGAGGATAAGGCATTTCATTTAATTTTGTCCCTACTTGCATCACATAAACAATTTAAGGAAATCATGTTGTATGGGAATCGTGGTGACCTTAACCTTAGTGAAGTAAAGGCTAGTTTACTGTCTAAGGAGAAACTTGATATCGATGGTGATGACCAGAGTGGTGATGTTATGGTTGTAAGGGGTAGAAATACTGAACGTAAGGGAAACGGGTCTAGAGGGAGGTCTAAACACCGTTCAAAGTCTAGGAATCCTCACAAGAATAAGAAATGTAACTACTGTAGTAAGATGGGGCATATAGAGAGAGACTGTTGGGCAAAACAGAGAAACAAGAAGCAGGAGAGTAAGGATAATCACACCAAGCCTGGTACCTCAAACTGCGTAGAGTCCGAGTCAGATGGTGATGGGTTTGTAGTTACGGATGATGCCTTGGCTACCACATCGAGTAGGATAGCTAGAGATGAGTGGGTTCTTGACACGGGGTGCACCTATCATATGTCTCCTCATAAGGACTGGTTCGAGTCTTATGAGAGTGTTGACATCGGGGTTGTAGTCATGGGTAACGACACAGCCTGCAAGGTTGCAGGAATTGGCAGCTTCAAAATCAAGACTCATGATGGCATTGTTAGAACTCTCAAGGAGGTTCGTCATATCCCTAACATGACTCGAAATTTAATTTCTTTGTGTACTCTTGAGGCTAACGGCTGCCGGTACAAAGGAGAAGATGGTGTTTTGAAAGTGTGCAAGGGTTCCATGGTTCTTATGAAGGGAATCAGGAAGGGCAGTCTATACATCTTGCAGGGGTCTACAGTGACAGGATGTAACACCCCAACACCCTTAACCACAAGATTATCCTTAATCATGCCATAACCCTGTGATTAGCGCAGCGGAAAAGACAAGTATTGAGGCATTACCGCCGTCCCCACTCGGGACAAGGCACACGAACCACCAACATATACATAAACCACCAAGTGAATACTACACTTAAACCCATACATAAACAATCACCAAAACCATAGATATTACACTTTATACACCCATCAAAAAAATATATATATATATATATTAAACTTTCTCCAATGCAAATTAATCTTTGGAATCATGAAGACCACCGAGGTCGGCCAAAACCGCCCTTTAAGACTACCCTGCACGTGGAAGTTCTACCTCTGCTTATCCTTGTCTTTACTTTGGGAGCTCGGACCGCCTAAAAACAAAACATTGAAAACATACGTAAACCTCCAACACATCAAACCGTTCGAAAACGGTTTTAGTGCCGACATTTAAATTCATTTTAAAAACGGGGAAAGGGATAAACAAGAATAAAAATAACTTGATTCATCAACATAAAAGGTAAAGTACATGAAAGGTAAGATAGGTACTAAAACATAAGTATTTGGTCCCTTACGATCGATGCAATGCATCTCACACACGCGCATGGCCAAACCGATCGAAGTTTGGATTGGGTAACTGCCGAGCAGTCGACACTGGCCAGGTCTGGACACTCTGATCAGGAGTAACATACATAAAAAGAGAGCTAGCACCTATAAGTAACTAGCACAAAGAAAACATGAAATGAGACCTTTTAAAACCGTAACATAAACATTAAAGCACAACTTAAAATAACCATGAAAACATTAAATGATAATAAGGAGCGAAAAGTTGGACAATTCGCGTACCTTGGGTAGTAGAAAGATCTAGCGACGTGCCTCGAGCTTGGGACGGTTTGGGCGACTTGGAAACTATAATAAGAGCATAAGAAAATTGAAAGCTTTAATAAAGTCCTTGAAATTTACAAGCTAGGATGAAAATAATTAAAACTTGATAACTTAAAAGGGATGAGAAAATAGAAATTTCAGTTTTTGGATAAATCGATGATTTGATGATAACTTGAGCTAGGAAACTCAGATTTTTGCAAACGAGTACTTTTCGGAAAGGGAAAATCACGCCCTACAACTTTGTCAACTGGCCCGAAGGCTAAAAATGAAAGGAAGGGCTCGAAAAGTAGCCCGGACAGAAGCTGGTTTGTCGGCACATAAAAACAAATCCTATGGTTTGAACTTCCGATATGAAACTCATATAGAGGCTCGTAAATAGTCGATGGAAAGCTTGTGAATTGAAGAGTAGACTTGGACAATAACATGGATGGAGTATGAAACTCAAGAAATGGAAGGCTAAAATGAGGATTAACGGGTTCTTTGACTTTATTTGGGAATGTCGTCAAGCGACAAGGAAGACAATTATGAGAATGAAATATTAATTTCGGGAGCATTTGAAACGATGAACTAGAGTTAAGTACTTAGAAGAAGATTATTTCTTGAGACTATTTAGAGATCAAAGAAGCCTTAGGCTAGACAAGCATCCTGAATTCTAAACCAAACATCAATATGTGATAATAACTCTTTTAGTTCTTCAATAGTATAACCATGACTTACTAATGACAATTACACCGTTAGGAGAACACCATCCTCACCAAATGATCATACTTGCAACCTAGAATACATATCTTGATTATCCTAACATTGAAATACAATTCGCCCATTGATTAGAACTCCTTAATGATTGAATTATGGCCCCAAAGTCAGAAATTGGAAATAATATTCTGGGCAGAAAACTAAATTGACAGCCCTTAAACACGGCCTCATATCTTTCACTCCCGATATCGTATGCGCGCAAATCTTATCTTTCCGGAAAGCTTAAAGAGTAACCTAAAACTTTTATGTTTATCACAAGAACCAACAAGGTCTCCAAATGGACGAAAAGTAGCGTTTAGCTACTGACTCCAGAAAACGTATATAACAGTACCCCTTCACGGTTTTGCTCGTATCTCGGGCTATACATATCGGATTCTCGAAATTCCAAAGCCTAGAGTTAGATAATCACTTGAGCTATCATTTCCAGTAAAAATCTGGGCAAAATTCACACTTTTCATCCTCTGTAAAAATCAGATTCCCAAACAGAAACTTTAATGCCCTTAATCCCACTTCTAATGTTTGTTTAAGCTTCTAAATCATACCAATTCACAACTAAACTTCAAATTAGCTAACATTCATCATATTTCCAGAAATGAACATTCAAAACTTACTCAAATAACATCATAAATCTCACATGCAACCATGGATTAAATCATGCTACTTGAAACAATGCTTGTACTAGCACTCCTTCCCCAAATTCTCACCAATTCATATCATTTAAGCACAAAATCATATAATTAACATAACCAATACTTATAATCAGTCCCAAAATTCAATATTCCTTCAACAAACTCACATGCACAAAGATAGAATCATCATCCACCATAAATCTATCAAGAACTCTTCAAGAACACCCAAAATTTACATGCATTCAACCCAAAACTTAAACCCTAATTAACCTAACTTAACCACAACATAAATTCATGCTTAAAAACATAAAAGAGATGAAGAATAACAAGAATTACACAAATTAGAAGTGAAATTTCATATTAGAACATAAAGAATAGAGTTAGGGTTTTGAATATATACCACTTGAGAGAAAAATTGGAGAAGGAAACAAGAGAAGAGGGAAGGAGTGGCTCGGCCACCACCGGACCACCGCCGGCTCGGCCGGCCGTTCGCCGGAAAACACCCAGCAAAGGGGGCACGGGTCTGGGCAGAGGAGAAAGGGGAGGAAGAGGAGGGTTTGTGATATTTGTCTGAAATGAAGTTGGAAAAAAAATCCATTCTAACTTAACCCCTTTATAAAAAAATAACCCTCTTAAACTAATTAACTTATCCAATTGGTAATTAGGCTAGACAAAGGTAATTAAAATTAGCTAGATAAGGTAATTGGTAATAAACTAGATAAAATTAATCAACATAAAACTTGATAAAATAGTTTAGCATAAATTAAATAAAATTACTTGGGAATAAATTGGGTAAAATTAACTAATACTAAACCACATAAAATAAATTGGTAGGACATATTAATAAAATGAATTGAGCAATAAAATGTACTTAGGAAGGTTGGGTAATATAAATCGTAAAAGAAACGGAAATTAAAATTAATATAACCTTCTTCGGTTACAAGCGTAAAATTGAGAACGATAAAATAAATTATAAAACTTATCGTAAAAGTATTCATAAACTCGTAATAATAACTTTAAATTCGAAATAACATAAAATCAACCCGTTTAACCATCGCCTTGCTCAAGACCTGTCGCGCATAAAAATAAATAATAATAATAACAGTAATAACCATATTAACGTAAAAGAAAGAAAATTTTGAACAACGTAATTTCGTTAATCACTGGGATTAAGGCCTTAATTAGTACGGGTTTAGGGCGGGTCGTTACACAGGATGTGCAACGGCAGTCCTAAATCTTGATGAGTCCAACAACACAAAACTGTGGCGCATGAGACTAGGCCACATGGGCGAGATGAGAATGTCAATGTTGAGCAAGAAGGGATATCTTGAAGGCACAAAGATCGGCAAGTTGGAGTTTTGCGATCACTGTATCTACGGGAAACAGAAGAGGGTTAGCTTTTCAAGGGCTAAACATACAACAGCAAGGATCCTTGATTATATTCATTCAGATTTGTGGGGTCCTGCTAGAGTGCCATCACTGGGTGGCAAGCGCTACATGTTGACATTCGTAGATGACTTCTCGAGGAAGACTTGGGTTTATTTCCTGCGGCACAAGAATGAGACATTATCATATTTCAAGAAGTTCAAAGCTTTGGTGGAGAACCAGATAGGCAGGAAAATCAAGAAACTCAGGACTGACAATGGGTTGGAGTTTGTTGATTCTGAATTTACTGAATTCTGCGAGGAGCATGGGATTGCGAGGCATCGAACCTTGGTGGGTAAGCGTCAGCAAAACGAGGTAGCCGAGAGAATCAACAGGACACTCCTGGAGAAAGCCCGCTGCATGCTCTCGAATGCAGGGCTTTGGAAGAACAAATCGTTCTGGGCAGAGGTGATATCTACTTCCTTCTACCTACTGAACAGATCACCTCATGCCTCTATCGAATACCAGATTCCAGAGGAAGTATGGACAGGTAATCCAGTTAATTATTCTAATTTGAGAATTTTTAGATGTCCTGTATATGTCCATGTGAATGATGGGAAGTCATCTCGGTATCGTTAAATGCATGTTTCTAGGTTACGGGTCTGAGTCTAAGGGATATAGAATGTGGTGTCCTGATTTGAAAAAAGTTATTCAGTCTAGAGATGTAACCTTTAATGAAACTGCTATGTTATCTGGAATGGAATCTACCGGTACTTCTGATGATGCAGGAAATCAGGAGAAGGATGCAGGAAGAATGGTGTTCGAGGTGGAGCAGGCTCAAGGTGGAGCTGCTGGAACCTGCAATCAGGAGCAAACTACTGATGATGCTCCTGAACCAACTCAGGTTGATGAGCCTGAGATTGAGACGAATGTTCCTCAGGTGGAGGAACAACCATGCATTGCTAGAGATCGTCCCAGGAGGGAGATCAGGAGACCAGCGCGATATACTGAAGAAGATGATGCTATGATTGCTTATGCGCTGAGTGTTGCAGAGGAGACTCCTGAAGGTGCTGAACCTTCTACCTATCAGGAGGCCATCTCTTGTCCGAATGCCTCAAATTGGATAGGAGCTATGCAAGAGGAGATGGAGAGTCTGCAGAAAAATCATACATGGGAGCTATGTGAGTTGCCTAAAGGGCGACGAGCTCTTACTGCGAAGTGGGTGTACAAGAGAAAGGAAGGTATCCCTAGTGTAGAAAGTGCAAGGTGGATGGCCAGATTAGTGGTAAGGGGTTGCAACCAGAAAGAAGGAATCGACTACAACGAAGTATTCTCACCAGTCGTGAGGCATACGTCGATCCGCACCTTGCTTGCCTTTGTTGCTCTATTTGATTTGGAGTTGGATCAACTTGATGTCAAGACAGCTTTCCTCCATGGCAAGTTGGAGGAGGAAATATATATGAGGCAGCCAGAGGGTTTCATCGTTCCTGGTAAATAGGAACAGGTATGCAGATTAAGGAAGTTCTTGTATGGACTTAAACAGGCACCCAAACAGTGGTACAAAAGGTTTGATACCTTTATGGTAGGGCAAGGGTACACAAGAAGTCACTATGATAATTGTGTGTACTACAGGCAATTTGAAGAAATGTCTTTCATTTATTTATTATTGTATGTGGATGACATGTTGATTGCCTCCAGGGACATGTCACTAATAAAGAAGCTAAAATCTCAACTCAACCAGGAGTTTGAGATGAAAGACCTCGGAGCGGCGAAGAACATTTTGGGTATGGAGATCCAAAGGGATAGAAAGGCAGGGAAGTTGTTCCTGTCTCAGAAGAAATATTTGGAGAAAGTGTTGGATAGATTCAACATGAGAAACTGTAAAGCAGTTTCAACTCCTTTAGCTGCACACTTCAAGTTGTCTGGTGAGAACTGTCCTAAATCTGATTTGGAGGTAAGGAGGATGTCTAATATTCCCTATGCTAGTGCAGTTGGTAGTCTGATGTATGCTATGGTGTGTACTAGACCTGACCTGTCCCACGCAGTTAGTGTGGTGAGGAGATATATGCAGAATCCAGGGAAGGAGCGTTGGGAAGGAGTGAAGTGGATCCTTCGCTATGTGAAGGGTACTTTGGAGAAGGGCATCCTGTATGATAGAGGTAGTGCTGCAACGTCTGATGTTGCAGGATATGTTGATGCTGATTATGGTGGAGATCTGGATAGGAGACGCTCAATTTCAGGGTATGTGTTCGTCATGTGTGGAGGAGCAATATCTTGGAAAGCTTCACTTCAATCTATAGCAGCCCTGTCTACTACAGAGGCTGAATATATTGCTGCAACGGAAGGAGTGAAGGAGGCCATCTGGTTGAGGGGATTGGTCATGGAGCTTGGAGTACCACAGAGCGAGACTTTGGTTTATTCAGACAGTCAGAGTGCTATACATCTGACAAAGAATGACACTTATCATTCGAAGACCAAGCATATAAGCGTTAGGTATCACTTCATCAGAGATATAGTTGCTGCAGGAGAGATTGTGGTGAAGAAGGTTCATACTTCTGATAATCCTGCAGACATGTTAACCAAGCCTCTATCTATAGCTAAGTTCGAACATTGTTTGGACTTAGTTTGTGTTCTAAGCATGTGAGAGCCCTGCGGGGCCACGCCCTGCGGAGGGGTGTGTTGATGGCGACAGTCAAGATGTTTATCTGGACCGATGATTCGTTGATTTTAGTCCAAGGTGGAGTTTGTTAGGAAAGTGTCCTAAAATCACCAAATCTCTTGATCTCACAATTATTTGTTTCCTAATTGTATTAGGATATTATTTAGGTTTCCTTATTGTGTTGGGTTTCCTAATTGTATTAGATTCTAAATCTATTTGGAGTGGGAGTCTAGTTAGGTTATAGGGAGTTCTCCCTATAAATAGGGTGCATGTTTCTCCACCAAAAACACATCGGTAAAAACAGAGAGCTAGAGAGAGAGAAAATATTGAGAGAGAAAGGGGTCTCACCAATATTTTCCCCAGTGTATCCTGAGAGATTGTGAGTTGAGTGTTGAGAGATTGTTATTGTAATCTCCTTTGTGGATCGTATCACACCTTGTGATAGTGATCAGGTTGTACTCCTCCTTTCTCATAGTGGATTATTTTCTGGCTGTCGCCGTCCGTGGGTTTTTCTCCGAGTTCTTCGGTTTCCCACATAATTCTGGTGTTTGATTTTATCGCTTATTTTTCGTTCCTAAATTTTGTCGTAATATCCGTCATCTCGTTTTCGATTCTATTATTCGCTTCCGCTGTTACCTTGCTACTCACTTTTCTCTAACAACGCCTGATTCACTACAAGATTGACTCACTTGCGTCACGAAAGTGGCAATGGGAAGCAAGTTTTGGTGGATAGATTTTACATTAAATATTTATAATTCATAGATCCAAAGTATGTTAGCCATTAAAGTAATTCTTTAGTGGTCAATTAAGAAAATGGTCACTTGTTAACCATGGAATAAAAGTTAATCGTGACTAGTTTGTGAATTTGGCCATTATAAAAATATATTGTGGTCAATAGTCGTAGTTAGTTTGTGAATATGGCCATGTCAAAAATATTTTATGGCCAATAGTCCTGGCTAGTTTGAAACTTTGGCCATGATAAAATTATATTGTGGCCAATAGTCGTGACTAGTTTGTGAATTTGGCCATGATAAAAATATTTTGATGGCCAATTGTTTATATTTGCCATTGAAAAATCACTTTGTGAATATCTTCCTCTTCCGGCTATAGTGTTTAAAACCTAACTAGATTGGAAGCATGTCAAAGAGTCGATTGATATTGTGTGGATATTAGGCATGGGTGGTACTTAATCAAAATTCAACATTGTGTCGGAATATTGAGTTGGTGTGGTGTAATCATCCTTGGTTTGTTAGGGGATTCAACTTTCCGATAAAGCCTTGGGTTCTTTTCTTTGATTTGTATTCTCTTATTTTTTTTTTACTTGAGTAGTGTTAAGAATTGATGGAAGTACTTTGATTCATATGAAAGGTAGGTTTGCTTGAACGTACTTTAACATTTATACAATCAAGCCACTCCCGACTTCTGTTACCATCTCTACTCCTAGTGGCCCTATATTAATTTGTCTCGCTTGGGAAAGCTTGCATGAGGTTTGTGCTCTTCGTGGAGCCAATGATTATTTTGATTGCATCCCATGTTAGGCCCTCTAAAGTTGAGATTGTTGTTGAGAAATTCAAGAATTACAGTTTAAAAGAGTCCTTTGGTTCTGCTGACCCTTTTGATGAAGAATGGATCACAATTGTAAGGTTGTTCAAAAAATTCATAACCGCCAAACTCAACTGTAAATTGGCAAAATCAAACTGTATAAGTGGCTCATCAAACTGATTTAAAAATCCGATATATCCAACTGTAAAAACTGAATGCTAGCAGGGTTGTTCTAATTTTGGAATTTGGAAACTGATAGGGAATCATTGTGCACTGATTACACATACACACATGGTTTGATAATATATAAATATATATATATATATATGGTCAACTATTTTATCAAATCATGTGTTCGAATTCGGGCTTCGAGAAATCAATATCTCACGGAAATTCACGTTGGGAAATTAAGTTTTTGCAGTAAAAATATACTCCGATGTCCTGACTAAGGGTCCGTTTGGACATTGGAAAACAGTATGGAAAAAAAAATTATTTTGGAAAATGAAAATCTTTTCTTTGTTTGGATTGAAGAAAAAGGAATGGAAAAAAAATAGTCGGAAAATTGCATGGAAAATTTGGAGTAATAATGAATAGAAAATTTTTCCTTAAAAAATGAAAGGAAAGTTAGAAGAAAAATTTTGGATCAAAGCCAACATTTATTTTCATCCTCTCTCTAACTCATCTCTCTCTCTCTAACTCTTCTCTCTCTCTCTCTCTAACTTTCTTCTCTCTCTCTCTAACTCTCTTCTCTCTCTCTCTCTAACTTTCTTCTTTCTCTCTCTCGCTCTCTCTCTTATCTCTTCTCTCTTTCTCTCTCTCTAAGTATCTTCTCTCTCTCTCTAACTCTCTTCCCTCTTTCTCTCGCGCACTCTCTCTTCTTTCTCTCTAAGTCTCGTCTCTTTCTTCTCTCTCTCTCTCTTTAACGTTCTTTCTCTCGCTCTCTCTCTAACTCTCTTCTCTCTCTAAGTCTCTCTCTCTCTCTCTCTCTCTCTCTCTCTCTCTATCGCTCTTTCTCTCTCTCTAACTCTCTTTTCTCTCTCTCGGTCGCTCTCTCTCTCTCTCTAACTCTCTCTTTCTCTCTCTCTCTCTCTATCGCTCTTTCTCTCTCTCTAACTCTCTTTTCTCTCTCTCGGTCGCTTTCTCTCTCTCTCTCTCTCTCTCTCTCTAACTCTCTCTTTCTCTCCCAAATCACATCATATGATCTAATCTCTAACTCTCTCTTTCTCTCCCAAATCACATCATATGATCTAAAAAAATGAAACTTGATATTTACAAGTTTTCTTGCAAATTTTATTTTTCCATGTATTTTTCCTCAAACTAAACAAGGAAAAGAAAATTGAATAAAAAATCAATTATTTTTCCTTTAAAATTTACTTAAACCAAATAAGAGAAAGAAATTTACTTTACCCAAAATTTTTTTCCTCCTAATTTTTTTTCCACGAGATTTTTTTTCCACCCTGTTTTCCTAGGTCCAAACGGACCCTAAAGGTATGATCCGAACCTCTATCTGCTTGAGTTTCCTTTTTATTATAATGCCAATATACTCCGATGTCCTGCAAAATGATGAAGGTTTTGCAGTAAAAATATTGTTAGATATACTTCATTTTTAATCTAAATTTAGAACAGACTTTGAATATATCTTAATTTGAACCGTGTCGTTGCTATCTCGTGGAGACTTTGGAAGGCTACAAGTGCAATGACATTCCACATTATTCCTATAAATAAAATTCACACATTAATTAGAGCAAAGTGTGCATCGGGAAAGTGGTGAATCAGATCCAACTTTTCAACTCCATCCCTAGATCCAAACCTTACACATCCTTATAAGCGAGCTTGAGAGCAACGTTGGATTACTTCATGTTAGTAAAGTATGGTAATGGAATTTAACACATAAAATACAATACGTGTTTATTGGGTTACACTGTTTAAAAATACGGTCAATTGTTTATCGATATATACATTGACTTTTATACAATGACAATATATGAAAAATTCACATTTTATACGGTACTTTTTTTAATCGGGAATGCTAATGAAGTCTTGTAATTATATTAATTTACATCAATAATTCTTATTTTTTGATTTCCCTTCTAAAATGAATAGTTCATGTATTAAACGCCTATTAAACATTATAATTCAGTGAAGTGAAAATTATTGGCGAATCTATATAAACTAATTCACCCTTTTTAAATCTCCAATTCGTCCATACAAATTTAATACACTTATTATAAGTGTTTTTAATTAACAAAGGTATCCCTAGAAGACCAGGTGTGAGGATCCTTAAAATAAATTTTGATGGGTCCAAGTCTTCTTATGTGGCGACGAAAGGATATATATGTATCACAAGAGATCATATGGGGAGATTCATTCATACACCCATATTGTGAAATAATGGACTTGAGCCCAATTCAACCCCAAAAGCTAGCTTAGGAGGTTGAGGCACCCAAGCCATTATAAACACCACAATATGGGTGTCAAAGGCCGATGTGGGACAACTCAACACAGTTGTTCAACTAGAGGGAAATGTCGGTATTAGTAGTGGAGGTGACTGCATTGAAGAATGATGTGCACGAAGCGATATTAAGAAATTTACACACATCTAGATCAAAGGTGATATATGGTGCTTATTGATGGGTGAATGGAGTGAGCCTTTCAAATATCATGACAGATTTATACACTAGTTCAAGATATTCGTCATCTCCTATCTTTTCGTACTTCAAGTACCATTAGTTGTAGTTTTTGTCAAGGGAACTATGCAATGGACCGATTATCGAAGTTTGGTCACTCCATATAATCTTTGGTGTTATGGCATAATATACCTAGTGTATAATTATCAAACATCTTATGTGAGACTGTTTTTGATAGAACCTTTGAAAATTGAAATCAGATATATTTAATTAATTAGATACATGTATCATACCTTATTTTAAAAAAAAAATTTAAGTGAGTGACAACACTCATATATGAAGGTGTCCTTGTGAAAATTACAAAGCTATGAGTATACACGGTTATAAGAAACTTCACAGAGCTGTCAATATGCAATCAAAAAATATTAATAACGCAATGAAAAAAAAAATCTAAGAACAATATGTATAGAGTTGAAATACGTTGTAGGAAAACTTTAGGGGGGTGTTTGGCTACCCAGTTTTTTGGATAACTTTTAACTTTTTAGATAACTTTTAGCTTTTTGACCATGGTTAAAAAGTTACTTGAGGTGTTTGGTAAGTAACTTTTTATATCAGCTTTTTGGACAAAAAACTAGTTTTCAAAAAACTACTTGATGAAACTTTTTGAGGTAACTTTTCACAAAAAGCTACTTTACCAAGCATTTTCTCCACAATCAACTAACCCAAATAGCTAAAGTCAAGCAGCTAATCCAAAAAACTATCAGCTAACAGTTAGAAGCTAACAGCTAACAGCTACCAGCTACCAGTTGGTTGCCAAACAGGACCTATATGTGTTGCTGATAATAATATTTTATAAATAGGTTACTAGTTACAAAATGATACTTTATTGTAATGTAATGAAAGTAATCCGTGAAGTTATATCATATACATAATTTTATATAACGATATCAAAACACACCAACTTAAATTTTTAGACAATTTATAAATTAATATTAGTTTGAAATAATTTTAGTATTCATTCTTTTTGTTTTTCTAGTTTATCATATAATCATATATTTTTTAAATTAAATATTTTAAAATTTTCTCAATACATAGATTAATTTGCGTTTTCTTTTGTTGCACTAGTAACCTTTTTACTCATTTTACTGCTAAAAATGTGTATATTATTAATCACTTTTTGCCCACCGATTTAAAATGGTTAGAATTTTAGCACCATTTGATATTCTTAAATTTTTCAACGATTTTTTTTAAAACTTTAGAGAGAAAGCTAGTTGAAAATTCCAACTAATTTCGCTAAAATGGTGTGAAAATTTTTCTACCAATTTTTTTCATTATTTAAAAAATATTAGATTAACAACCATTTTAAATTGATTGAAAATATGGTCAGTTATACATTTTTGTACTGTTTGCATTTCTCATCACAAATATTTGACGTGAGATGGAGATTGGAAAGAGAGCATTGGGTATTGTTTTACATGACAAACTCATGGAATATGTCATTCCTGCCACGTGGCCGTGTGAAGCCACGATCTTACTCCATTCCTAGTAGCCATGTTTTCTCTCTTGGTGAAGTTTTGTGAAAAGTCACAGATATATAAAGATTTTATAAAAATCACAATTGCAATGAAAATACAAAATATTTTAGATCAGTTTGGATCCAACATACTCAGATTTAATAAATTTAAATAAGGTTTAGAAAGTAAATAATTATCAAAGGAAAGCAGTAGCGAATCTAGGATTTGAAATTAGGGGAGTCAACAAATTTTTTTAAAAATAAAGTATAATAGTATTAGGTATATACAACACAACCCTAAAGTATAAAAAAATAGCAAATAAAGCTGAGTGAGTGATACAAAGTCAACACAAGTGAAAAGTTAACACGTCTCCTAAATTCTAATTTAACCGCATTGATCCATTAATAAGTTGAATAAATTAGACATTAATAATTCAATTACTAGAGATAGCAAGTAAGTATTCAAAATCCCAAAAATTGATAATCTCCAAAATATCATATACTCCCTCAGTCCCTTTTTAAGTGTCAAAAAAACTAACTCTACAAAACTAATGTGTCTTGGAAATAGAGTGAAAAATTATGTATGGACAAGTATACCCCTCATTAAAAAAAGAGAGGAATAAAGGAGAATTTAGGTAAATTAAAAATTTCATTCATTAATTAAGGATAATATGAGTATTTTAATTATAGGAAATGTAAAATTGACAAATAAAAAGGGACAAGGTAGTTAGGAAAATTGACACTCATTAAGGGACGGAGAGAGTAAAAAAATAGTAAGATACATGTCCAGTTAGCAATTCAAACTTGATTATTGACTCGGTTAACAAATAACAAATCAATTTAAAATATAAACCCTACTTTAGCCACTAGAAAATTGAGAATACTAGAAAGCCTAGAGAACTGAAAATGAATTGAGGATGAATTATGAAAAAAATCGTGAATGGTAATAGAAATTTAGAATTTAGAGAGTAATTTATTTATAATAAAAGTCACTAGAGGTTGAGTTGAGATTTGAGAGAAGAGGCGGAGAAAGACCGAAAGACAAACTGGTACAAAACTGGCTAGTGACTGCGAAAGTGGCGGTCAAGCACCAATCGCCCAACCACGGTCTGTCTAGAGGAGGGTCGGAGATGGAACTTTGGAATGTAGACAGTAATGGAGTTTTGAAATTCATTAGTGTTTGGGAATGAAGGAGAGCAGCAAACTAGCTATTAGAAAGCTAAAAAACTCCAAAACTTGCTTCTTGAAAGTCTCAAACTCACACCCTGACACCCCATAGGCTGGCTACTAATTACCAAATGTCGTAACCATTGAGCCACTATTTATTAATTGACTTTATGAAGACTGGAACGTACCTCTAAATTAACGAAGGAGGCAAGCAGTGAATAGATCAAAAAATTGAAATCCTTGCATTTAGGTGGACTTGAACTCTCACCTCTTCAATAGCAAACCTGCACACTAATTACCATTTAACTACACTTCACTTCATGCTTCTTTCCAAATAAAGTCAATAATATTCTTTTTATTTTATTTTTTATTTTTTTCTAAAAAATTTTAGCGGAGTCATTTGAGTCCACAAATAGAGAGCCAGATCCACACTTGAAGAAGGAAAGACCATGAATAATATTTCTATGGTGGTTCTACATTGTGCTATGTGATCTATGATTTTTTTAAAGAAAAGACAAGAGTGGAAAACTTTGGCTTATCATTGGGTACTTATTTTTTGATAATTACTTACTAGTAAGTTTTGTCAATCCATATTAAAATACAACCACTAAATACAGTTGTGGTCTCTTTTTTTTTAATTGTTTAGCTTTTCAACCTACTAATAATTAAAAAAAAAGTACAAATTTATTTTCCAACCAAGAAGAATGAATTGCAAAAAAAACTTACAATATATTTCAATGTAAGGCTATATATGAAGGTGATATCTTCTTTTTTTCCATGTCTTTTGAGAGGTTTAAACAAAGTAGATACTATGATTATAATGTTGTAAACACATAAATTCCTCCAATTTCCCAAAAAATAATAAAAGAAAACCTTATATGGATTTATATATATAGTGCTCTGCATTTAAATTAGGGTTTTTTTTTGGTTTAAAAAAAATAGGGTTTTTTTTTGTATTTTGGACCCCGAAGTATAGGGTAACTTTCTTTTTGGACCCTTGGTTTTCATTATTAATTATTTGAACCATAAAATTTATGAGCTGAATAAGAAAGAACCTTAAAGTTTGTGGGCTGAAAAAGAGGCTCGTTACCGTTTTTTTCTTCCTATGTTTGAATTTCTCTCCCGGTTGACGCCAAACTTCAGGGCTAAGGTTAAAACCGATATTGAAGCTATAATGCACCTCTCTTATTCATGTCAGAGATACTTAAACCCTTAAGGACTAAGGGTACTTAAGGGTCTAAGCAGCTCCCACATGAATAAGAGATGTATATTACAATAGTTTTAACCTTAATCCTGAATTTTGATGCCAATCTGAAGACAAACTCAAACATGGGAAGAAAAAATAGAACAAGACACAGATCTTTTTTTCAACCTACAAATTTTAAGATTTTTTATTCAACCAATAAACTTTAGGGTCCAAAAAAAATAATGTTGAAAACCAAGGGTCTAGAAAATAAATTACCCTATATTTTTGGGTACAAAATACAAACAACCCTATAAAACTGTGCTTGATGAAGAATATGGATATCAAGATATGTATTAACCTTATCGGGATATAATGCATAGATTGTTGTGATTGTGAAACTCCAAATTCGGTTGCACTTTCACCATGTGTTCCCCAATTTAAAAAACGTGTGAATTTTGAAACAAAATTAACCTGGGACCCTTTATATATATATTTTTTGAAACGAAAATGATAAACATCTTGATACAAGATGACTCTTAACCATCTTGCATTTCTTCAAAATCATTAATAAAGTGAAATGTAAGTGTATTTAAATCATTCTAAAGGTATGTTTCATCATTTTTAGGGTTACTACAACTTATAAACAATTTAAAAATATTTATTTATTTATATTTATTTTGTAAATATACAACTATGTATAAAATGTGGATTTTCTACTATGATTGATAAAATTACGCTATTATTATATTTTTTCACCTACCTAATAAGTATTATATTATTGTAATTAATAAATATATATAATTAATAAAGAAAATATTAATAAAAATTACAAAAATGTGAAATATGAATAACTCAAGATGGTTAAGAACCATCTTGAGTCAAGATGCTTATAATGGTCCTTTTTGAAATTAGCATATACAAATGCAATGAACTAAGAAAAATAAAATCTTCATCGTACTGTAAAGTACAGTGAAGATTATCTTGCTGGCCAAAACAAAAATAAAAAGAGAGTGAAGGAGTATGACATTTCAAATATCCTCCACAAATTAAATGGCGGAGAAAAGAAATCACCATAATCTTCAACTATTCTAATTATTTTCTGAAATTAAGGTTCAACTTATTTAAAAAAACATTATTGCGAATATGTCCAATTGATAGATTAATGAATAATGATTAATTATTACTTGCATTTATTTCTGTTCAATTTTTTAATTAATGTTTTTTTTTACATTATTTATTATTTTATAATTTTAACAATATATTAATACTACTCCCTCCTTCCCAAATTAAGTGTCACTTGGGACATAATTTAAAAGACAAAAAAAACTTCCTAGCTACATTAATTTAGTGCATTGGAAATGTGGAAATGGTGAATAATATGATGAATAAAAAAGAAAAAATGTGAATAAAAAAGAAAAATGAATGAAAAAGATGTAATTAATAAGGTTAATTTGATAAATTAGTAATTAATGTGTTATTGGAAATATAAAGTGACATATATTATGGGAAAAAAGAAAGTTAGTTAAAGTGACAGATAATATGGAAATGAGGGAGTACTACTTTTCTTGTTTTAGAATTACGGAGTACTCCGTAACATTCATTGAATTAATTTTAAATTTTTAAATTTTGATTTTAATTCAATATATTTAATTAATTTCCTCATTAATTACTCAAGTAAAAAGAAATAGAAGGATTAACTAATATGAGGAGGATAGAAGGAGAGACACAAATTAATCTATCATGACATTTTGTGAACATATATATTAATTGATATGGTGTAAACTTTATGTTGGTTGTAATGGCACATTGAGTTATTTTTCCTTCTTCTATCTATCATCTTCTCGTCCTACATAAGAGGATTAATGGGCTTTGGATGAGTTTATAAGCCTCCATTTTTTAGTGACTTGTATATATTAGCTTTACTTTGATTTTGTAGGGAGGGTTTGGGCTTGGAGCACCACACGCGTGCACACTGTTGCAGCCCACCTCTCCGGTCCGAGCATGAAGAAGGGTGTGGGTTGTGGGTTCCTCCTATATTTTTTTTACATAAATTCGGGTTAATTTGATCGATTGACATTTTTAACGTAAGTCTATCATCCAATATTCTAAAAAAAACATAAAAGAATGGTTAAAAATAGAGACAAAATAACTTTATATATGCTAATCTATGAACTGGAATCAACAATGAAGAAAACAACACTTCTTGAAATGAAGACAATATTTTTCTAAAAATGGTATCAGTTATGAACCAAAAAATACACATGGTATACAACTAATTTGTATATATTACCATGTAACAAAAACTAGAGTACAACTAAGTTGAACACTAACCCATACATAATTAGGTGGATTAATAATGCCTCAATTTTTAATTTTGGTAAAAGAGACGCAAGTTGAGGTATTATTGACTGAGAAGACAGCCAAACAGGTGTGATTTCAAGTGCCTCACATGGACATTTAATTAATTTCAAGTGTACGGAAAATGGGTAATTACCAAAGTATGTGGCCGTATAATTGTATAAGTAATAATGTATGACGAGTGGAAAAGGCATGTAATTGGGGATTTAATAAGCTAATATAGACCAAATTGTTGGATAATTTCTCTTCAAGGCTAGCTGTACGACAGCCTTAAATAGAGTACATCAAACAATTAAGTGTATACCACTTTGTTCTTTCGATACACCACTGGTTATTGCATGCCTAGCCAACCCATACAATTAATAAGCTAAATATGTTAATCTTACTTTTTTGGCTGGTGTTTTAATTTTGGTCTTTGATAAAATTGGACCATAAATGCACGAAAAAAAGACTAGTATGATTAAGCCTGCAAATTTTAGTGGTAAGTGTAAATATGGTAAATGTTACTTTTTGGTAAGTTACTGTAAATTTTGGTAACTTTTGGTAAATTTATATAAGTTTAGGCACCATTCTTTTGTGCGTTAACGCAACTAACCGCAACGCAACTAAACACAACCTATCGCAACATACCGCAAATTACCATTACCTTTTTACTATTTCTACTGCAAGTCTGCAACTTACCGCAACTAAACGTAACGCAACGCCCAAAAGAATGGGATAAATATGTTTTTGGAAATACGAATTGAATAAAATAAAGGTTAGAATTTGAAAATTTATAATTTTCTAATTTTTTTAAAACATCAAAATTACAAAAAATAAAAATAAAAAAATAAAACATAAAAATATTGAAAAATAAAAAATTTAAAATATTAAAAAAAATTTAAATTTAAAAACTAAAAATTTAAAATTTAAAATTTAAAATTTAAAAGTAAAAAATAAAAAATAAAAATAAAAAATAAAAAATAAAAAATAATAAAATAATAAAAAAGTAAAAAGTAAAAAAAGTAAATAAATTTTAATAAATTTTTTTATTTTTAATATTTTTAATTTAAAATTTTTAAAATAAAAAATTAAAATTTATAAAAAATGTATTATTAAATATTAAAAAATTTAAAATTAAAAATCAAAAAAATAATAAAATTTTAAAAAATAAAAATAAAAAATAAAAAAAATTAAATATTAAAAAAATTTAAAAATTTAAAAAGTAAAATATAAAAAGTAAAAAATAAAAAATAAAATATAAAAAAAATAAAAAATAATAATAAAAAAGTAAAAAATAAAAGTTTTAATTTTCAGTATTTTAAAATAATAAAAATTAAAATTTTAAATTTTAAATTTTAACAATTAAAATTATAAATTAAAAATTAAAAATATAAATATAATATATAATATTTCAAATTAAAAATTAAAAATCAAAAAAATCAAAAAATCAAAAATTGGTAAATTTCGGTAACTTTTGGTAATTTTTGATAACTATCGATAACTTTCGGTATTTAATTACTTACCACAAACTACCCACCAAAGTAATTTGGTACTACCTCCGTATCAAAATGTTTGTTACTATAACTAACTTCATTGTCCCAATTTCTTTGTCACTTTTATAATTCCAACAACTGTCATTCCCTTTTTACCTCTAATAAATAACTTTATGTATCACTTTTTGTAATTCCAACAACTATCATTCTCAATTAATGTGAAGACAATATCGGCAAGTCACACAATTTTTTACCCAAATTTTCAATGCATGTTATACTTTTAAAAGTGGTTATTTTGACAAAGAAAATGAGACAGAGGTAGTACATTATAAGGGAATTTTGAAAATGATTATGTAGTGATTTAAATTTTTAAAAAAAGAAATCCTCGGGTGGATGATGAGTACTTTCCACATGAATAAACTACTACAAATATGTGTATTATCGACCACTTTTTCCAACCAATTTGAAACAGTTGGAAAACCAACAATTTAACAACCATTTCATATTTCAACTATTTTTCAAAAATTTTATGTGGGAAAAAGATTGGAATTCCAACCACTTTTACCAAAATGGTGAGAAAATTTTCCTACCGTCTGAAAATGGTTGGAAAAACGGTCGGACTAACCGTTTTCCCAATCAATTTTGAATAGTGGGAAAAAGATTGGTAAGTAAATTTTCCCACCATTTTAGTAAAGGGATATTGGATGATAATATACTGACCTTTGGGGGTATTGGATTGTAATATACCGACCTTTACTATTGGACAACAATATCCCTGACATTTATACTTTGGTGAGATTATTATACCAACAGTGACTAAGGGGGTGGAGACTAGTTAACTAGTCTCGATTCTGACGTGATAGGCTGAGGAAAAATAACCAGCCCTTGCCCAATAACCCTGTTAACCCATCCGTTTTTCTCACTAACCTACGTTAAAAAAAAATCGGCCCTAACACAGTGACTAACGTGGTGGTGAACCGGTCTTCGTACTGACATGAAACACAACCAACCAATATCTTGTGATGTGGATTAGTGAGAAAAACTAAGGGGTTAATGAGATTATTGGCTTGGGACAAATTTTTTTCCCTTCGCCAACCATGTTAGCGCGCATGGAGACCGGTTTACCACCTCATTAATTACTGTTGGTATAATAATGTCACCTATGTATAAAGGTCAAGGATATTGCTGTCCAATAATAAAGGTTAGTATATTACAATCCAACACCCCTAAAGATTGGTATATTATCATCGAAAAATCCTTTAGGGTCCGTTTGGACCTAAGAAAACAGGATGTAAAAAAATCTCATGGAAAAAAAAATTAGGAGGAAAATTTTTTGGGGTAAAGTAAATTTCTTTCTCTTGTTTGGTTCAAGTAAAATTTTGAAGGAAAAAAATTGATTTTCTATTCAACTTTCTTTTCCTTGTTTGGTTTGAAGAAAAATATATGGAAAAAAAATTTGCATGAAACTTTTAAATGTCAAGCTTCATTTTTCTAAATTATATGACGTGATTTGGAGGAGGGGGAGTTAGAGAGAGAGAGAGAGAGAGAGAGAGAGAGAGAGAGAGAGAGAAAAGAGAGTTAGAGAGAGAGAGAGAGAGCGAGCGATAGAGAGAGAGAGAGAGAGAGAGAGCGAGCGATAAGAGATTTAGAGAGAGAGAGAGCGACCGAGAGAGAGAGAGAGAGTGAGAGAGAGAGAGAGAGAGTGAGAGAGAGAGAGAGAGCGACCGAGAGAGAGAAAAGAGAGTCAGAGAGAGAGAGAGAGAGAGCGATAGAGAGAGAGAGGAAAAAAAAGAGAGTTAGAGAGAGAGAGAGAGGAGTGTTATAGAGAGAGAGAGAGAGAGAGAGAGAGAGAGAGAGAGAGAGAAGAGAGTTAGAGAGAGAGCGAGAGAGAAGAAAGAGGAGACTTAGAGAGAAAGAAGAGAGAGTGCGCGAGAGAAAGAGGGAAGAGAGTTAGAGAGAGAGAGAAGATACTTAGAGAAAGAGAAAGAGAGAAGAGAGAGAAAGAGAGAGAGAGAGAGAGAGAGAGAGAGAGAGAGAGAGAGAGAGAGAGGAGAGTTAGAGAGATAGAGAGAGAAGAAAGTTAGAGAGAGAGAGAGAGAGAAGAGACTTAGAGAGAGAGAGAAGAAAGTTAGAGAGAGAGAGAGAGAAAAAAAAGAGAGTTAGAGAGAGAGAGAGAGAGAGAGAGAGAGATGAGTTAGACAGAGGATGAAAAGAAAGGTTGGCTTTGATCCAAAATTTTTCTCCCAACTTTCCTTTCATTTTTGAAGGGAAAATTTTTTATTCATTGTTATTCCAAATTTTCCATGCAATTTTCCAACTATTTTTTTTCCATTCTTTTTTCTTCAATCCAAACAATGGAAAGATTCTCATTTTCCAAAATAATTTTTTTTTCCATGCTATTTTTCAAGGTCCAAACGGACCCTTAGTAAAAATGGTTGGAATTTCCAACCATTTTTCCCACCTAAAATTAGAAAGATAGTTGAAAAATTAAAAAAATATGAAATGGTTGCTAAAACGGTTGTTTTTTCAACCATTTTAAATTGGTTGAAAAAATTGGTTGGTAATATAGTAACGATATATGTTTTCAAACTTAATTTACCTGAATATATAATTTATCCATGGGGTGCATGGATATTCCGATTAATTACATTACTAAAACATCTTATTTGCACTTTGAAACTTTAAAATATTACTGCAACTTTACAAATCATATATATATATATATATATATATATATATATATATATATATATATATATATATATAATAGGATTTTCTCTCTCTTCTTGAGACTTTCTCTCTCTAGAAAGTCTTGGCCATGACAAGATCGGTGGCTCGTTTGATGGATGAAGTGGAAGATGATCAGAATGTTCAAGAAGATTGTGAGAGCCCGAGTTTGGAGGAAGAGATTTTGGTGAATGTGTTGGATGAAAATAATAGGTTTGATGCAATTAATGAGAATCGTGTGAAGTCGAAATTTGCGGTTGATAAGAATGATGATTTTCACTGAGTTTCATTCCAACTGAATCAATTGATGGATTGGTTTGTGCGAGGATATCAGAGAAGGAAACAGAGGATGATGGAAAATGGAATAATGTAGTTCTTTTACAAATTCTTGGGAATAATCCCCCTATGAGAGTGATGGAGCCGGTTATTAAAGGTATTTGGCAAGATCAGAAAGTGATTACGATTGCATCATTCAAGAAAGGTGTTTACTCTACTCAATTTGCAAATGAGGATGTTATGAAGGAAGCTATTCGGAGAAAAGTGTATTTCTTTGGGAAGAAGCCGTGTATTGTAGAAAAATGGAATAGGATGGTGTTATTGATATGAATGTTATTGATTCTTTACCTATTTGGGTGAAATTCCGTAATTTGAAGCAGAAATATTGGGCGAGGGATTGTTTGAGTAAGATTTCCAGCATACTTGGAATTCCGGTTAAAATGGATAAAGCAACAAAGAATCGGGTGTGTTTTAGGTTTGCTTGTGTGCAAATTGATATGAAGTTGAAGGATATCTTTCCAGATCATATAGAGTTCATTGATGATAAGGGAATTGTTATCTCTCAGACAGTATCATATGATTGGAAACCTATCCAATATAGAGGATGTGGAATGTTTGGACATTTGGAAGATGGTTGTAGAGCAAAGAAGCCTCAGAAAAAGTATGGGTTCCAAAGATCCAGAATCAAGAAAAAGCTATAGATAATGAAGAAGAGCAGATTGGGTTAGATGGCTTTGATGAAGGTATGTCTCCCTCTAAAAGGTTACCATTCTCATCTGATTCACCAATGTCAATTCAAATTCAGAGTTGGATTGCTCAGGAGGTGATCAAGGTTATTTGAGAAGGTAGAGAGATTGAAATATGTTGGATATGGATAATATTCTCAGTTAGAATATTAGGGGATGTAATAACCCTGATAAACAGATGGATATCAGGAGATATCTAGATGTTTTTCATATTGGAATGGTTGCTTTATAAGAAACCAAATTGAGAATGGAGAATGAAGGAGATATGGCAATGAGATGTTTTCCAGGATGGAGTCATGTTTCTAATGCAGGGTGTGGTAAGAAGGGACGAATCATGGTTGCTTTTAATCCTAAGATTTATAAAATGGATGTTATTGAGATTCAGGATCAATGGATCCATAGTAAGATCTTGAGGTTAATTGATGGTATGGAGTTTTATGTGACTTGGGTTTATGGTTCTAATGAAGAACAAGAGAGGAAATTAATTTGGGAGTTCCTTAGACAAATAAAGTTGGATCAAGCTTGGATGGTTATTGGGGATTTTAATGTTGTGTTCTATGAGGAAGACAGATTAAGAGGTATGGATGTTGAATGCAGAGAAGTTACTGACTTTCAGGATTGCTTAAATGACTGCCTGCTAAGCGAGGTGAGATTTAATGGACACTATTTCACGTGGTCTAATGGTCATTGTTGGTCAAGGATTGATAGGGTTTTTGTTAATGCTAATTGGCATTTGGAGATAGGGTTGACTAAGGTGGATTTTAAAGTTTTTCATTTGTCGGATCATGCACCTATTCATATTGAGTTCCCTATGGTTCCTAAATCACATTCTGTTTTTTAGATATTGTCAAATGTGGCGAAATGATTCGGAGTATGAGGACATTATACAACAGCAATTGAGGAAGGATAGGACGGGGTGTGCTATGTTTCGGTTGTGTAGTTTTTTGAAGGATCTTAAGAGACCTCTAAAGCATCTGCATAATTCTAAGTTCTTTGATATACATAATCAGGTGAAGATTAGCATGGTAAGTTTGGAACAAGCTCAAGAGAAGTTATATTTGGATAAATCCAATGTTGATTTCCAAATGCAAGAAAAGGAGGCTAGAAGTCAGTATTATAAGGTGTTGAAATCTGCTAATTCGTTGATTCAACAGCAAACCAAGTTGGATTGGATGCAAGGAAAGGATGAGAATACAAGAATATTCTTTTCCAAAATGAAACAAAAGCATTTGGAAAAGTTTGTATATTGCATAAGAGATAAGCGAGGAGAATTGAAAACGGGGTTCATTGAAATAGCAGAAGTTCTGGTGGATTATTATAAGGATTTGTTAGGTCAGCAGGAGTATGACAGACAGGTGTTGAATGAGCATGTTATCAGACAGAAGGAGGTTTTGAATGTTAATCAGCAAATTAGTTTAATTAAATATTTCTCTGTTGAGGATGTGAAGAGAGCAATTTTCAGTATACCTAGCTCGAAGGCTCCTTGTCCGGATGGTTTTAGTAGTTCTTTTTATCATTACAACTGGGATAGTATTGGGTAGTGGGTGGCTGAAGCTATCTTGAGTTCGTTGAAGGAAGGTAAAATAATTTCTGCTGTTAATTCTACTAATCTCATTTTAATTCCTAAGGTTTTGAATCCAGAGAAACCTAAGGAGTTTAGACCTATTTCCTGTTGCAATGTGCTTCATAAGAGTTTATCCAAACTGTTATGTGAAAGGATTTCTGAGGTTTTACCAAGTATTATCAACCTTAATCAAGGGGCTTATGTTAAAGGGAGGGAGATAGTTCACAATGTGTTGTTATGTCAGGAAATTGCCAGAGGGTATGGTAGAAAACATTTATCTCCAAGATGTATGTTAAAGATTGATCTTCGGAAGGCTGATGACTCAATTTACTGGGAAAGTATTGAGGAAAGTCTTATGGCTTTTAATTTCCCACCCAAGTTTATATCCTGGATTATGATGTGTGTGACTTCATCTTCTTTTTCCATTCAAGTAATTGGAATACACATGGTTTTTTTAAAGAAGATCCTTTATCCCCTTTACTGTTTGTTATTGTGATGGAATATTTGTCAAGGAGTTTGGATGCTCATCATTTGGATCCGAAGTTCAAATATCATCCGGGGTGTAAGAAGTTGGGGTTTAATCATCTATTGTTTGCGGATGATTTGGTGGTTTTTTGTTTAGCTGATGAATATAACATACATAAAATTATGGAGGTTTTCAAGGATTTTGGTGATGTCTCTGGTCTGTCTGCTAATATACAGAAATCTCATATTGTAATCTCTGGATGTGATGCAGAAACAGAGAAACATTTGACTAACCTAATTCGTTTCCAGGGAGGTATGTTTCTTTTTAAGTATCTGGGAGTGCCCATAACTGCTAATAAAATGTCCAAGATAGAATGTAATGGTCTGGTTAGCAGGATGACATCCAGAATCAGATCATGGGCAACCGGGAATATATCATATGCAGGAAGTGTTGCTTTGGAAAATTCTGTATTAATGGGGATTTTTGGATATTGGGCTAAGGTGTTTCTGCTTCCCAAAGGGGTTTTGGAACAGATTATAAAAATCTATAGAAATTTTATATGGAATGGTTCTTTTTCTTATAAAATCCTCCTAATGTTGCTTGGAGTCCGGTGTGTTTACCAAAGAAAATGGGAGGAGTTGGTATGAGAGACCCTTTGAAGTGGAACAAAGCATGTGCAAGCAAATTGATTTGGGACATTGCTTGCAACAAGAATAGCTTGTTGATAAAGTGGGTACATTCTAAATACCTAAGACGAGGGGATTGGTTGGTTTTTGTCCCTGGGTATGACAAATGTTGGTACATGAAGAAACTATGTAGCTTGAAAAAGGAGTTTAAGAGCTTGATAGATCTGCACAAACCTGATAATAATCGGGATATCAGAACTTCAGTGCTGTATAAATGGTATTTGGGATCGATATCATCAATTTGTTCCTTGGCACAGATGTATTTGGAGTAAGTATGTTTTACCTAGAGTTTCATACATTGCTTGGATTGGGGTTTTGGGGAAGTTGCCTTCTGCAGGCAGATTGAAGAACCACGGCAGTCAAATTAGCAGTACTTGTAATTTGTGCGGTTTGGAGGAAGAAAATATTGAGCATATGTGGCTGGAGATTCCATTTCAATATCAGAATATGGATGATTGGATACATCAATGGAGTAGAAGGATAAAGAAGAAAGCTATGCGAATTATTTGAGCGATATGGGATGCAAGGAATTATAAGATTCACAAAGGTCAGTCTGTGAATGTGAAGAAAATTATTGTTAGAATAAAAATGAATATAACAAGAAGGTTCTTATATAGAAGTAAATTGTCTAGATCACATCATGAATGTATAGATGTGATTCTGAGATAGTATTTGGTTGTTTTTGGTTTTGGTGGTTGTAATGGTTTCTCGTCCCAGTTTTTTTGAAGATTAGTAATGAAAATATATTGTTTGTTTACAAATATATATATATATGTGTGTGTGTGCGCGCGCGCGCGCGCGTGTATGTGTGTGTGTGTGTGTATATATATTATTTTGAAAAGAAATTAATGTGTGTATGTTTGTATTGATGACTCTTCTTTCTTTAGGGAGTTTTCCCTATAAATAGGGTACATGTTTCTCCACCAAAAACACATTGGTAAACACAGAGAGCTAGAGAGAGAGAAAATATTGAGAGAGAAAGGGGTCTCACCAATATTTTCCCCAGTGTATCCTGAGAGATTGTGAGTTGAGTGTTGAGAGATTGTTATTGTAATCTCCTTTGTGGATCGCATCACACCCTGTGATAGTGATCAGGTTGTACTCCTCCTTTCTCATAGTGGATTATTTTCTGGTTGTCGCCGTCCGTGGGTTTTTCTTCGAGTTCCTCGGTTTCCTACGTAATTCCGGTGTTTGATTTTATCGCTTATTTTTCGTTCCTAAATTTCGTCGTAATATCCGTCATCTCGTTTTCGATTCTATTATTCACTTCCGTTGTTACCTTGCTACTCACTTTTCTCTAACAAGTGGTATCAGAGCAAGGTGGAAATGGCTTCAATCATGAAGTGCGATATTTCAAAATTTGATGGAACGAGGAGTTTTACTATGTAGAGACTGCAGATGAAGGCGGTCCTGATTCAGCATGGGTTATGGGAGTATCCCGACACAAAGTTTGATGCGACAATGAGCGATGATGAATTCAAACAACTCCAGAAGGACATCAAGGGCAATCTGACTCCAAGGGAGTGGAAGAAGCTTGAAGATAAGGCTCTGGCATGGATTTAGTTGTGTTTGACGGAGCACATTCAGAGAGAGATGATGCATATCGAGAAACCTCAAAAGCTCTGGACCAAACTGGAAGAGCTGTACATGTCGAAGAGTCTTGCAAACAAGTACCGAATGAAGGAGAAATTCTATAGGCTGAAGATGCCCCAAGGTACTTCTATTCAGGCACATCTTAGTGAATTTGATTCTATTATTACTGAATTGGAATCAATGTATATAAAACACACTGATGAGGATAAGGCTTTGCATTTAATTCTATCCCTACCTGCATCACATAAACAATTTAAGGAAATCATGTTGTATGGGAATCGTGGTGTCCTTAACCTTAGTGAAGTAAAGGCTAGTTTACTGTCTAAGGAGAAACTTGATACTGATGGTGATGACCAGGGTGGTGATGCTATGGTTGTAAGAGGTAGGAATACTGAACGTAAGGGAAACGGGTCTAGAGGGAGGTCTAAACACCGTTCAAAGTCAAGGAATCCTCACAAGAATATGAAGTGTAATTAATGTAGTAAGATGGGGTATATAGAGAGAGATTTTTGGACAAAACAGAGAGACCAGAAGCAGGAGGGTAAGGATAATCACACCAAACGTGGTACCTCAAACTGTGTAGAGTCCGAGTCAGATGGTGATGGGTTTGTAGTTACGGATGATGTCTTGGCTACCACATCGAGTAGGATAGCTAGAGATGAGTGGGTTCTTGACACGGGATGCACCTATCATATGTGTCCTCATAGGGACTGGTTCGAGTCCTATGAGAGTGTTGACACCGGGGTCGTAGTCATGGGTAACGACACAGCCTGCAAGGTTGCAGGAATTGGCAACATCAAAATCAAGACTCATGATGGCATCGTTAGAACTCTCAAGGAGGTTCGTCATATCCCTAACATGACTCGAAATTTAATTTCTTGGGGTACTCTTGAGGCTAACGGCTGCAGGTACAAAGGAGAAGATGGTGTTTTGAAAGTGTGCAGGGGTTCCATGGTTCTTATGAAGGGAATCAGGAAGGACAGTCTTTACATCCTGCAGGGGTCTACAGTGACATGAACTGCAATGGCAGTCATAAATCTTGATGAGTCCGACAGCGCAAAAATGTGGCACATGAGACTAGGCCACATAGACGAGAAGAGAATGTCAATGTTGAGCAAGAAGGGATATCTTGAAGGCGCAAAGATCGGCAAGTTGGAGTTTTGCGATCACTGTGTCTACGGGAAACAGAAGAGGATTAGCTTTTCAAGGGCTAAACATACAACAGCAGGGATCCTTGATTATATTCATTCAGATCTGTGGGGTCCTGCTAGAGTGCCATCACTGGGTGGCAAGCGCTACATGTTGAATTCGTGGAGGACTTCTCGAGGAAGACTTGGGTTTATTTCCTGCGGCACAAGAATGAGACATTCTCATATTTCAAGAAATTCAAAGCTTTGGTGGAGAACCAGACAGGCGGGAAAATCAAGAAACTCAAGACTGACAATGGATTGGAGTTTGTTGATTCTGAATTTACTGAATTATGCAAGGAGTGTTTGGTCTCGTTCCGAGCCGAATTCTTCTTTTTTATAGGGTATTCTTGCCTGTCTTTAATAATTATTTTAGTAGTTTTATTGTGTTTTTATTCATTTTGTATTTTTATTAAATTTTATGTTCATTTATTATTTATAGTTATTATTATTATTAAAATAAATAAAAAATGTAAATATTAGAAATAAGTAAATAATTCTAATTCCTAATCCTAGCCCAAATTTCCCATTCTTCCTCTTATTTCTTACCCTCGGCCCAGCGCCTAACCTTCATTACCCAGCCCAAATCGTTAACCCCGTTTACCTAGAAACCTGTTTTCCCCATAACCCTAACCCGCCTACCCAGTTACCGACCCGTTTCCTTTTCGCCCTCAGCCGAATAAAAACCCAACCAAAACCCTAATCCTAATCCTAATCTAATTTCCCCTTTCTCCCTCTTTCTTTCTCCCTTCCCGTTTCTCCCTCACTCTCTGGTTCTGCATTTGCTGCAAACCACCGAAGCTCCCACAACCACACACCTCACCATCTCCTTCGAACTCCTTCTCTCTTCTCTCAATCTCTCTTCATTTCCTTCTCTCATCTCTTTCCATTTTCTCTTCTCCTTTCTGTTTCTCGCGATAATCTCCATCTAATTCAATCTCACACTCGTTTTCTCTCAATTTCAGATTCGGTTAAGGAGAACTTCGCAGCAGGGCAAGCATCGTCATCATCTTCGTCCTCAACTAACCGATTGCATCACATCCGTCCACATAAAGAAGATCGAGGGCTCTGATTTGAAGGGGAAGATCGATTCGACTATAAAAGGGGAAGAGGAGCAGATTCGAGAGGCATCAATGGTTGATTTTGGGAGTGACGCCCCAAGAACCTCCAACTAGGGTTAGAATTAGATTAGGTTTAATTTCACTTTTATTTTCATGTGTTTGAATCTCTATTCTACTCTTCTTTTTAATCGACTCTGGGTTTGAATTGTATTCAGTCATTGACTTGTTATAAATTGAATTGTTTTCTTGGGTTGAATCCAAGTTTTGAATGCTGTGTTGATTTGGTTTGGTTTTGATGTTCTGATTAATTTTGAGCTGTTTTGGTTCGAATTGTAATGTTATGTTGTCTTTCTCTCTTTCTCGGTTTTTCCCTTTTTCTTCCTCTGTTCGATTAATGAGCAGTAGGGAGTGGGTTTTGATTCTCTTCTCCTTTTCCTTCGGCGAAGGTTCAGTAGAGAGTAGGTTTAGTTTGCATTCTTTTTGCTCTTCAAGCAGTAGCAATACTAGGATTTGGTTTAGGGTTCTGTTTTGGTTTATTTAAAGTCTTGATTTGTTTTGATCTAAGTCAGTGTAGGGTCTTGGTTGGATGAATCTGTCTGGGGGTTCCTTAGAATCAGTTTGAATCATTTTAGAGTTCTGTTAGAGTTAGGATTATTAGGGTTAGAATTAGGTTTGATTATCTTAAGGTTCTGTTAGTCTTTAGGGTTAATTTTAGGGGTTGTGATGTTATTAGTAGTTTTACTAGGTCTTTGTTTAGGGTTTCCTTAAAGTCTTTGTAGATTAGCCACAAAACAATCCACTTTTAGTGAGGAGGAAGGCTAAGGGTCACAAATTCCACTCTCAAGTGGAGATTTGAGGATTCTTAGTAATCCGATTCACGATTTCTTGTTTGTTCGGGAGAAATCCAAGTAGATTGAAGATTAGTGAAGAAGTTAGTTCATCGAAGGTATAATTTCTTACTTTATTTTATTTCATTGCTTTCTTAATTTCATGTTTTATTTCATGCTTTTATTGCTTTCCTTAATTCCATGTCTAGGTTAGCTTTATTGCTTTCCTTTACATAATTTATCACTTTCTGTATTGAGAAAAACCCAAACGCAAACCGATTACCTCAATCAAGCCTAACACCCATCCTTGTGGACCGACAACCCTTAACTCATAAAACCACAAAAATTACAACTGAACAATGGCGCCGTTGCCGGGGATGGCGTTATTTGGTAGATTAGGTGACTGGTTTGTGTGTAAATAGTTTAATTGCTTTCTTGATTATGCTAGAAAAATGTAGTCAAAAAAATTGAATATCGAAAAAAAGAGAAAAAAATAAAGAAAAGAAAAAAAATAGAAAAAAATAGAAAAAAAATAATTAAAAAAAAAGAATTATGGATAGTCCCCAATTCTTCCAATTTGAGCATGAAATATTTTGGAGGTATTTTGCTAGATTACGTGATTATCATGCTCAATGTGAATTATATGGTGTCTTTTATGATACTTTAGATCTTTTGGGAATTGTGAATGAGGGTGTGAATTATGAGACCCGAAACCTTTTAGAATATTAAGGGTTTTCTAGTTTAGGTGAAGAAAAACATGGGAGTTACTTGAATGGTTGTCTAGGGATTCATATGAGTTTGAGCAACAAAGTGTTAGTCCTAGTTTCCAACCTCCTTATGCACCACCCTCTGGGATTTTGCCTGAACAATCATGTGAATATCCCGTGTATGTTGATGATCAATCTTATAGTGGGGTTTATGTGGAAAATTGTTATGATCTTCCCCAATGTGCCGAAAATGAGTCTCATTCTGTGTGCTTCCTATGTGATTCACCGTGCCATAGCTCTGTTTCTTGTTTGAAAGCTACAATGGCTACCTTTAATGCGGAAGCGGAAAAATTATGTGCGAACATGAATGAGTATGTGCGTGGATCCTTCCATGAGAGTAATCATAGGGTAGAAACTCCTTCTTCACAAATGGTTGATTTGAATGTTGAAGTAGATAATTCGTCATCTTTGAGTCCTGAAATGCAAGTTAATTCTTCTGTGTATGATGAGGATGATGATTACTATGACCGACCATGCCTTGGACTACTTAGTGACTCCTTAGCTCTAGCCCCACCTAGTGAACATGAGGAACATGATGATTTTGTGTGTGATGATGAAGAACTTGATGACTACATGCTTGATGATGAACCATTGTCCACACCATTGTCCATACCTTTGTGTGAAGAAAAGGTTGAGTTTATTGAATGCCATGATGCTTGTGATGCAATTGAGCATGATCTTGTTGAGAATGAAATTGAATCTTTTGTGATTGAATGTGTGTTTGATGCCGAATTGTTCATTTTCATTGAGGATCATTGCATTAGTGACGCATTAGCTACCCTTGTATGTGAGTCCATTGAAGTGCATTCTTGTGATGATGAGCTTGATTCTTTGGGGATTGATCGTGATTGTTTGAACTTGGTTTGTGACGATGATGCTTGTAACGATGATATGCTTTATGAGTCATTCACGATAAGTTATGACCCTGAACCTTCCATTTTTACCTTTGATGTTGTTTTGAATGATGCACCTTTGTCTTTTGATGTTGATAGTTCTTCTAGTGAGTCTGATATTGACGAAGATGAAGATGTGCTTGTGTGTGATGTTGGGAGAGTTATGATGTGGTCTAACCCTCTTTTTTCTTATCACCTATTGATGATTATGATAGTTATTTGGATGAAAGTTGTGATTTGGAATTTGTGTTTGACGAAGATTGCATGGATATTGAGTTGGAATTAGTGTTGGCATCCAAACATTTGCATGAACATGTTCAAGATTGTGTTGTATTGTTCCCCCCTGTTGATTTGTATACCCAATCTCCATTTATGAGTCAATGGGAGGATCCATTTGTCATATCTTCTTTCACTATGCCTAGGAGAGTCTTGTATATTCATGCATTTCATCATTTCTATGACTTTTCTAAGGCATTTGATAAATTGTTAAGAGCACTAATATTTGTTTATGTGCCATTGCGATTGTGCCCTTACCTACATCATTTTAAAATGCATGAGAGGATGCATGATTTGTTACTCTGGGCGTTGAATGGTTCTGACTTGGTGCCCGATATCGTGAGGTGAGAAGGAGTGAATTTCTTGATAAGATGCCTTTGAGGTAATATCCTTTCTCACCTTTTGTGTATAATTAGCTAATTAGTTTTCTTTCCTTCTCTTATTTTCTTTTTGGTGAGTGTCTTTTTCTTTTATTTCGGGGTGCTTGCTTACCTACTTCTGTTTCCTTTGAGGATATGGCAACATCTTTGTGTTAGAGTGGGGGGGGGGGGTAGTATGCATTCCGGTTTTCGAGTCTAAGAAAAGGAAAAAAGTGAGAATCGTTTTGAAAATATTTTAGTTTCTTTAGTTCTTTAGTCCTTAGAGTCTTGTATAGTTTGTTTTTCTTTTTGATCTTGCATGTGAACCATCACAAATAGTATGCTTTTCTTGTTTATTTCTAACCTATTGTGTGATGTTGCTTTGGATCGTGGATTGGCTATGCTTGCTTGAAGACCTCGAGGTAACCTCTTTCCACTTTCTCCTTGATTGTATATATTTTTGATCTTTGATTGCATGCTTGATTTTTCCTTTTGGGTGGCGAACCCTTCAGTGTGTGAATGTTGGGATTATTTTGTTGTTGGAGCCGTGTGGGCTCGGGTTGCCACCGTTTTCATTTGTTATGTGTTTGTTTTGGGTGCTTTTCTTTGGTTTTCTACCTTGATTGATACACCTTTATCACGATGGAGACATTGTGAAGTCTTGTGTTGGAATGGGGGGTGCTATTTTCCATTTGTCATGGGTAGACCACCTAGTTTTTGAGTTTTTTGTTTTTGTTTTGCTTAGTTTGTGTCTAAAAGATTTGAAAAAAATGTTTGTGTGAAAAAGGAGAAAAAAGGGAGTGAAAAACCTTAAAAGTTTTTGTTTTTCGTTTTGTTTTGTTTTGTTTGAGCTTAGTTTCTTGGATTTCGTTGTCAAAATTGGGAAGTCGTTTTTAATCATCTTTAAAAGAAACCGGTTTGAGCATTTTCGACCCTTTCTTGAGCGATTGTCATGACTCATTTTAATTAGATTCCTTTCATTGAGTGTCTAGTGAGATCCCCTTTGTTTCTTTTCACATTCTGGTTGAAACTGGGAGATTCTAGGGATTCATATCCGAGCTTGTTTTCCAAAAAGAAAAAGAAAAAAAGAGAAAAAGCAAAAGCAAAAGAAAGAAAAAGGAAGTAAAGTTAAATAAATTGATTAAGTGGGGCGTGTCGGCTTTACGACATCAACCACCATACACTTAGCCAACCTACACGGGCGCGGTATTAGCGGTACGACGCTGTTACCCCTTAAACCTCCTTCTATATCGTTCACGACGAAGAGGTGAATGGAAAAGACTGTGTTGGGAGGGTAAACCCCATTTTGGGCCGTCCAATTCCCGAAAATAAGGCTAATACCGACCATTAAAAAGTAAAAAAGAAAGAAAATTTTGTTGAGAATATCCAACCCAAAAAGAAAGTTTGAAGTGTTAGTAAAGGGAGGGGTCTTTCCTTGCATCACTTCTGGCCCTCACCAAGTCAAGGGCGACCAAATGCGGGGGAGGGCAACTCTATGTTTATTTTCTGTTGTTCGTTTGTTTTATGCTCGGGCGTGAGTCTTTGGGGTCGATCGGAATCAGTAGAACTTTCTAAACTTTTACGCAAGTGGGATTTAACTTTACATGAGGTGTAAGGGATCGAAAACCCCTAATATTGGAAGTTGTTTGGGTTAGGTGTATGTGAGGTGCTCATAACGATTCCTTTTGGAGGATTAATATCGTTTTCTTGATTGAAACATCTTGATTCTTGAAACGAGCAATTTTTCCTTTCTTTCTTTTCAAACTTGTTTTGTTTTTCACTTTCCCTCTCTCCTTTTTCTTGGGCTTTTGTGGGTATAGTTGCTTTAAACCCTCACGAGACCTACCTCGTCCACCTGGGCTACCGGGGGGTTTAAAGGGCTTGATGCATACGCTAAATGCATCCGCGATTCCTCCGAAAGTGAGTTAGGGTTTTTAGTTTCTTTTTCTAGTCCTTTTCTTTGTTTTTAGTTTGCTCGGGGCGAGCAAACCCTTGTGTTGGAGTGTTGTTCGGTCTCGTTCCGAGCCGAATTCTTCTTTTTTATAGGGTATTCTTGCTTGTCTTTAATAATTATTTTCGTAGTTTTATTATGTTTTTATTCATTTTGCATTTTTATTAGATTTTATGTTAGTTTATTATTTATAGTTATTATTATTATTAAAATAAATCAAAAATGTAAATATTAGAAATAAATAAATAATTCTAATTCCTAATCCTAGCCCAAATTTCCCATTCTTCCTCTTATTTCTTTCCCTCGGCCCAACACCTAACCTTCATTACCCAGCCCAAATCGTTAACCCCGTTTACCTAGAAACCCGTTTTCCCCATAACCCTAACCCGCCTACCCAGTTACCGACCCGTTTCCTTTTCCCCCTCAGCCGAATAAAAACCCAACCAAAAACCTAATCCTAATCTAGTTTCCCCTTTCTCCCTCTTTCTTTCTCCCTTCCCATTTCTCCCTCACTCTTTGGTTCTCCATTTGCTGCAAACCACCGAAGCTCCCACAACCACACACCTCACCATCTCCTTCGAACTCCTTCTCTCTTCTCTCAATCTCTCTTCATTTCCTTCTCTCATCTCTTTCCATTTTCTCTTCTCCTTTCTGTTTCTCGCGATAATCTCCATCTAATTCAATCTCTCACTCGTTTTCTCTCAATTTCAGATTAGGTTAAGGAGAACTTCGCAGCAGGGCAAGCATCGTCATCATCTTCGTCCTCAACTAACCGATTGCATCACATCCGTCCACATAAAGAAGATCGAGGGCTCTGATTTGAAGGGGAAGATCGATTCGACTATAAAAGGGGAAGAGGAGCAGATTCGAGAGGCATTAATGGTTGATTTTGGGAGTGACGCCCCAAGAACCTCCAGCTAGGGTTAGAATTAGATTAGGTTTAATTTCACTTTTATTTTCATGTGTTTGAATCTCTGTTCTACTCTTCTTTTTAATCGACTCTGGGTTTGAATTGTATTCAGTCATTGACTTGTTATAAATTGAATTGTTTTCTTGGGTTGAATCCAAGTTTTGAATGCTGTGTTGATTTGGTTTGGTTTTGATGTTCTGATTAATTTTGAGCTGTTTTTGTTCGAATTGTGATGTTCTGCTGTCTTTCTCTCTTTCTCGTTTTTTCCCTTTTTCTTCCTTTGTTCGATTAATGAGCAGTAGGGAGTGGGTTTTGATTCTCTTCCCCTTTTCCTTCGGTCAAGGTTCAGTAGAGAGTAGGTTTAGTTTCCATTCTTTTTGCTCTTCAAGTAGTAGCAATACTAGGATTTGGTTTAGTGTTCTGTTTTGGTTTATTTAAAGTCTTGATTTGTTTTGATCTAAGTTAGTGTAGGGTTTTGGTTGGATGAGTCTGTCTGGGGGTTCCTTAGAATCTGTTTGAATCAGTTTAGGGTTCTGTTAGAGTTAGTATTATTAGGGTTAGAATTAGGTTTCATTATCTTAAGGTTCTGTTAGTCTTTAGGGTTTGTTTTAGGGTTTGTGATGTTATTAGTAGTTTTACTAGGTCTTTGTTTAGGGTTTCCTTAAAGTCTTTGTAGATTAGCCACAAAACAATCGACTTTTAGTGAGGAGGAGGGCTAAGGGTCACAAATTCCACTCTCAAGTGGGGATTTGGGGATTCTTAGTAATCTGATTCACGATTTCTTGTTTGTTCGGGAGAAATCCAAGTAGATTGAAGATTAGTGAAGAAGTTAGTTCATCGAAGGTATAATTTCTTACTTTATTTGATTTCGTTGCTTTCTTAATTTCATGCTTTTATTGCTTTCCTTAATTCCATGTCTAGGTTAGCTTTATTGCTTTCCTTTACATAATTTATCACTTTCCGCATTGAGAAAAACCCAAACGCAAACCGATTACCTCAATTAAGTCTAACACCCATCCCAGTGGACTGACAACCTTTAACTCATAAAACCACAAAAATTACAACCGAACAAGGAGCATGGGATTGCAAGGCATCGAACCTTGCTGGGTAAGCCTCAGCAAAACGGCGTAGCTGAAAGAATGAACAGGACACTCCTAGAGATAGCCCGCTGCATGCTCTCGAATGCAGGGCTTTGGAAGAACAAATCGTTCTGGGCAGAGATGATATCTACTGCCTGCTACCTGCTGAACAGATCACCTCATGCCTCTATCGAATATCAGATTCCGGAGGAAGTATGGACAGGTAATCCAGTTAATTATTCTAATTTGAGAATTTTTGGATGTCTTGTATATGCCTATGTGAATGATGGGAAGGTGTCTCCCAGGGATATTAAATGCATGTTTCTAGGTTATGGGTCTGAATCTAAGGGATATAGAATGTAGTGTCCTGATTTGAAGAAAGTTATTCAATCTAGAGATGTAACCTTTAATGAAACTGCTATGTTATCTGGAATGGAATCTACCGGTACTTCTGATGATGCAGGAAATCAGGAGAAGGATGCAGGAAGTATGGTGTTCGAGGTGGAGCTGCTGGAACCTACAATCAGGAGCAAACTACTGATGATGCTTCTGAACCAACTCAGGTCGATCAACATGAGATTGAGACGAATGTTCCTCAGGTAGAGGAACAACCGAGCATTGCTAGAGATCGTCCCAGGAGGAAGATCAGGAAACCAGCGCGATATACTGAAGAAGATGACGCTATGATTGCTTACGTGCTGAGTGTTGCAGAGGGGACTCCTGAAGGTGCTGAACCTTCTACCTATCAGGAGGCCATCTCTTGTCCGAATGCCTCAAACTGGATAGGAGCTATGCAAGAGGAGATGGAGAGCCTGCAGAAAAATCATACTTGGGAGCTATGTGAGTTGCCTAAAGGGCGACGAGCTCTTACTGCGAAGTGGGTGTACAAAAGAAAGGAAGGTATCCCTGGTGTAGAAAGTGAAAAGTGGAAGGCCAAATTAGTGGTAAGGGGTTGCAACCAGAAAGAAGGAATCGATTACAACGAAGTATTCTCGCTAGTCATGAGGCATACGTCGATCCGCACCTTGCTAGCGTTTGTTGCTCTTTTTGATTTGGAGTTGGAGCAACTTGATGTCAAGACAACTTTCCTCCATGGTGAGTTGGAGGAGGAAATATATATGAGGCAGCTAGAGGGTTTCATCGTTCCTGGCAAACAGGAACAGGTGTGTAGATTGAAGAAGTCCTTGTATTGACTTAAATAGGCACCCAGGCAGTGGTACAAAAGGTTTGATACCTTTATGGTAGGGCAAGGGTACACAAGAAGTCACTATGACAACTGTGTGTATTACAGGCAATTTGAAGAAAGGTCTTTCATTTATTTATTATTGTATGTTGATGACATGTTGATTGCCTCCAGGGACATGTCACTTATAAAGAAGCTGAAATCTCAACTCAATCAAGAGTTTGAGATGAAGACCTCGGAGCGGCGAAGAAGATTTTGGGTATGGAGATCCAAAGAGATAGAAAGGTAGGGAATTTGTTCTTGTCTCAGAAGAAATATCTGGAGAAGTTGTTGGACAGATTCAACATGAGAAACTGTAAAGCAGTTTCAACTCCCTTAGCTGCACACTTCAAGTTGTCTGGTGAGAGCTGTCCTAAATCTGATTTGGAGGTAAGGAGGATGTCTAATATTCCCTATGCTAGTGTAGTTGGTAGTTTGATGTATGCTATGGTGTACACTAAACCTGACCTGTCCCATGCAGTTTGTGTGGTGAGTAGATATATGCAGAATCCAAGGAAGGAGCATTGGAAGGAGTGAAGTGGATCCTTCGCTATGTGAAGGGTACTTTGGAGAAGGGCATCCTGTATGATAGAGGTAGTACTGCAAAGTCTGATGTTGCAGGTTATGTTGATGCTGATTATGGTGGAGATCTGGATAGGAAACGCTCAATTTCAGGGTATGTGTTCGTCATGTGTGGAGGAGCAATATCTTGGAAAGCTTCACTTCAATCTATAGCAGCCTTGTCTACTACAGAGGCTGAATATATTGCTGCAATGGAAGGTGTGAAGGAGGCCATCTGGTTGAGGGGATTGGTCATGGAGCTTGGAGTACCACAGAGCGAGACTGTGGTTTATTCAGACAGTCAGAGTGCTATACATCTGACAAAGAATGACACTTATCATTCGAAGACCAAGCATATAAGCGTCAGGTATCACTTCATCGAGAATCTGATTCTTTGCGGGAGAGATCGTGGTGAAGAAGGTGCATACTTCTGATAATCCTGCAGACATGTTAACCAAGCCTCTATCTATAGCTAAGTTCGAACATTGTTTGGACTTAGTTGGTGTTTTAAGCATGTGAGAGCCCTACGGGGCCACGCCCTGCGGAGGGGCGTGTTGATGGCGACAGTCAAGATGTTTATCTGGACCGATGATTCGTTGATTTTAGTCCAAGGTGGAGTTTGTTAGGAAAGTATCCTAAAATCATCAAATCTCTTGATCCCACAATTATTTGTTTCCTAATATTATTAGGGTATTATTATGGTTTCCTTATTATGTTGGGTTTCCTAATTGTATTAGATTCTAATCTAATTGGAGTGGGAGTCAAGTTAGGTTATAGGGAGTTTTCCCTATAAATAGGGTACATGTTTCTCCACCAAAAACACATCGGTAAACACTGAGAGTTAGAGAGAGAGAAAATATTGAGAGAGAAAGGGGTCTCACCAATATTTTCCCAAGTGTATCCTGAGAGATTGTGAGTTGAGTGTTGAGAGATTGTTATTGTAATCTCCTTTGTGGATCGCATCACACTCTGTGATAGCGATCAGGTTGTACTCCTCCTTTCTCATAGTGGATTATTTTCTGGTTGTCGTCGTCCGTGGGTTTTTCTCCGAGTTCTTCGGTTTCCCACGTAATTCTGGTGTTTGATTTTATCGCTTATTTTTCGTTCCTAAATTTTGTTGTAATATCCGTCATCTCGTTTTCGATTCTATTATTCGCTTCCGCGGTTACCTTGCTACTCACTTTTTTCTAACAGTACTAGTATATAAAAAGAAAAAGAAATGTCTTAGCTCTTAAATATTAGATAACTCGACCATTCCAAAACGATTTTGACTAAGCATCTCATGTACGTACGGGTGTCCTGGCCTCTTAATATTGTTTGCTTAGATATGAAAACAAATACTCCCTCCACTTCATAATAGTTGTATTAACTTTTTTTTTTTTATTTTACAACAACACTTGGGGTTTTATATAGTATGAAGGTAATTTTTTTTTTTTTTTTTACGGTTTTACTAAATGTCGCCTTGAGGGCGATGGCTAGCAGTTATTTATATCCAATAATATAAGGAATCTAATAAATACTAAGAATCCTATCTAATTAATTTTGGATATTTAACATAATTTTATCTTTGGTTACCTTTTATAAGTATAATATATGTAGTTATCTTTTAAAGCTCACTAAATTTGTCTTTTTTTAAAAATAACAAAACCTTAATCATCCTCTATGCTCCCCACGCAGCCACGCCTCTCTGGATGCAAGCCTAAGTATATAGTTTTTCTGGCAATGTCTAATGTCTCTTCCCCTGATTGGCCATGGACTCCACCCCCAACTCTAATCCTCCATGGATGTCCATAGATTGTATGTGTCATTATGAGCTATGCCATTATCTCAAAAAGAGTTAGAAATTTCCCTTTCCTTTATAACAGAAGCACTGAACAACTTATAACCCTAATTTGACAACAATCCTATGAATTAGTTCAATAATTGCAAACCCAATACTGAAGTAAACTGGAACCAAGTTGATCGGTAACCAAATTAAAACAAGGAAATATAAAGTAGAATTATTCACTTTAGATAGGATGAATGACTTTATCAGTTTTGTGATTTTCAGCATCGGACGAAAGGAGGAAGCAGAAGGGACATTACCGGACACATGACCACCAAATTGCAAGCTTTGGCAAACATCCATGGAAGGTTCATGGGTTGCTGATTTAATTTGTCCGATTATAATTAGGGGGATACTACAATGTAATTGCGAAAAAAGTTTGTAAATAATTTCCATAAACGAACAAACCTTCAAAATATTTTCTGTTAGATTTTTATTAGATAAGCTTTTAGAATATATCCAAAAATTATTTTTAAAGAGAGGAATATATCCAAAATTAACTAGATAAGATTATTTTTAAACATCGCCCTCAGGGCGACGTTTAGCAAAACTGTTAATAAAATTATAATTAGATCAGAAAAATAAAAAATTTCCTTTATCTTTTTTAAAGAATACTGTAACCTCAACAAATTTAAGACTATCTTTCATAATTCGATCTTTGAATAGGGTAAGTTAGATCTTTTCCTACTAATGAAATGTGTAAGGGACAATATCTTTTTCACTTGTGAATGTGGTGAAGGTCATAGCCTCATAGGATACATCTTTTCCTTTCGACAAGCCTTGTCTTCTCTTTTTCTTTCACTCTAATGTAGAAGTTGTCTTTTGAAGAAGGAAATCACCTCGCTTATCCTAAAGGCTATTTTTTTTTTCTGACTCGAGCATGTAAAGTTTAGTGATAAGTTAAGGTATAATAAGCATTATAATTTAGTAAGTTTTGGTAAATTTTGAAAAAATATTGTGCTATCATACAATGATAAATATATATTAATTGTATTTCAAAAACTTAAAAAATAGGGAAAACTTATAGAAATTATTTTTTTTGGAAATTGTAGGTTTTTTCATCCAGTTGAAAAAAAAGGGAAAACTTATGTGAATAGTGACATTGTCGGGTTTTCAACTAATTGATGAGGCGTCGGTGGTGAGTTAAGGGCGGCACCGACATTCTGCTGGTCGGCCGATGGCGGCGATCCCTTGGGTGTGACCGGAAACCGGTGGATGGCGCTGTTGGCTGTGATTTCATGAAATTTCAACCAATGGTTAGGGTTTGGGCAAGTTCAGTCTTTGGCCTCGTTTTTGCAGCGCCGGTGGTGGGTTAGGGGTGGCGTCGAAGTCTGGTGGTCGGTCGATGGCGGCAACCTCATGGACGCAGGCGGACGCCACGTAATGTCGTCGTCGCTGGTCAATTTGGTGACTTATCGGGAAGGGTGTACTGGGCCGGGGTTTTTTCCATTTTTTTTCTTTTTTCGCACTTTTCTTTAGTATAATTTAAAAATTTTAACTGTTTAAATTTAATTTGTATTGATTTTTAAAAAAATATTCACATAAAAGGTTAACAATGAGCATAATTTCTCATATTTATATTTTTTATGTTTTTATAACTTTTGATAATTTTTGATAGATTTGTTAAATTTCAGTAATTTTTAGTATGTTTTAATAGATATTTAACCTCATTTCACTTAGCTAAATGATATGAGGCAGGTAAATAAAGAAGGAATTAGACACCTGTACCACTATTGCCTGAGCTTAAGTCAGGTTTTTTTTTTTTAACAAAAAAAGAAAATCCAAATCCTACTCCTAAATCCGGGACTAGACATTAGTTAGTGTGCTCAAAATACGGCAGATAGACTAACCTTGTTCCGTCTTCCATACTATGAAAAGAACTTTGGTTTCATCCCTAACAAGAAAACAATGTTTGTCTTTATGGTATAAGGGCCTCCAAAATTCCAAGTCACAAACACATAGTTAGAGGTAACAAGTACGTGGTTGAGAGTCACTCGCCATACCCGCCCCACCCTTTGAAGGCACTGGCGATCCACATAGGGGTTGGGGGTGGGGCTACCCTTAACCACAAAAAATTAATAATTAAAGTTAGTATAATTTTAGTTAAAAATTATGGACAATATATTCTTCAAATGAATATAATAATATTTTGGACACCCTCAATGCAAAGACCAGGATCCCCCACTTTTACTACAGTGGTTGCAGCGAAAGGGAAAAGAGTGTAACTATATTTCACTTCTACGTTACACTCCGTAAGCCCAGCACTTCCTACCTGATCACCAATTCTTTTTGTTGACTTTCAAAAGATATGTGAAGGTCCAAAGACAATATTGAAGTTTCCAATAACATACTAGCTAGGTGTAGGTAATTGCTACTATGTCTATTTCTTTTTGTTGGTGATCAACTATTGTTTTATAAAGCCGATCATGATTCAGTTAGCTATTTTCTAGTTGTCTTTCACAATTTTGCCTGGGCCTCATACATGCAGATTAATTGATAAAGGTCAAGTATGGTGATTATGGGGCTCTCTATTCTTTACTGGACAGAAATTTGCTCTTCTAAATCAAATAATGTTACATATTATAATTTTTTTAACGCAAAACAATTTTCATTTTATAATCCTAGGTAAAATCACTACATAACAAACTAAAATTCACAAATTACATATAAAAACATATATCCAATGTAACGCACACAAATATAATAGTTAGTATTTACTATTAGTTATAAAATTGTTGATTACTATGTTTTAATTAAGTACCAATCCTAGAAATTAGCTAGTACGTCATTTTTTATTTACAATACTTCAAAGGATTGTCATTACCATTGCGTTTGATATCTAACATTATGTTATCTATAGATATTACTCTCCATACTACTACGATAATATACTTTGAAAATATCTTTTTGCACCATCAAATGACATGGAAAAGTACACCTCTGTTTTTCTGATGAAGTCCTGGATAGCTTAACTCTAAAAGGCTATGTCCCTTGATAGATACACACTTGATTTTTTAAAAGTAATTATTACTTCTAAAGTAATTGATTTCTGCCCTTCAAAAAAAAATCTAATTGGTCTCATATATTTCAGAAATATTTTTAGTATACGTCCATTCTAAATTTTTTATGAGAATTTTATCGCCTTAACTAAACTCAATTTACAAAGATGAAACACATCCTAAAAAAAAATCCTCCTAAAATATTGTTAGAACCCCTAGAGAATCTCAGCAGACTCAGGCTTAAGAACCTTCACAGACATTTTTGAATGAAAGTCAAAATTCAAATATTATTGGCATATGATATGGATATCTCAGAGTGATACTTTGCTGATTACTTTGACAGATTTGTTACCTCCTTCCATGATATCAAAATCAATATCTAAATCAAATAATGTGTTTACTAATTATTGGCATATCTCTCTTGAAAGGTATCAAACCATTTAACGAAGGATTGATTGTTGTAATTCCAGCAAGTATCATGTGGCTCCTTTCTGTTCCGGCAAGAAATCAATGAGAATCTCATTTTGTGAAGATCTCCAATGATATTTTGTCAATTGAAGGCTCTTTTCAAAGCCTTACAAGTCCAATATTCACCTCACCCTTTGGGTATAAAAGGAGGGCGAAGATATAGAAGAAAAGTGAGGGAAATACTCCACCCCACAAGAGAAACGCATTGTAATTTCACATCTTTAGTCTCTTGTATCATAAGGTCCTTGGTCTGAACGTATAAATTTTGTAATGGGACTTGTAATTAAGTGAGAGGGGAAACTCACTTGGGTAACTAAGTATTGTTGTTAAAAATCAAGAAAAATCTAGAAAAATCTTGAATAGAAGTCTTTTAGAAAATCTTGGATAGAAGCCATAGAAAAATCTCCTAGAAAATTCTAGATAATTTTGAGAAGATATTATTGTAGCATGTTCTAGATTTTTCCTACCACCTCCTTTCTACAATTATAACTATAGGTGGTGAGGTTATCATTTCCATCATCAACAACCAAGAGTTATAACACATTCTCCCTTCATCAATAACAAAAGCTTCTCTTCATATAATTCTTCCTTCACAAAACACTTTTCTCTTCAAACACCCAAAAACCTAACAGCGGTATCAGAGCCACTATATTCCAGTCCTCCCATTAAACCTACATCACCCAAAATCAACCATCAGCCTACAAGCCATATCCCAACTCTCAAATAAACCATCCATCATATCTAACTTCACAAAAATTAAACATGACCTCCCTTCAAACTCCAACCACAACTTTTAACTATCTCCCAAATTTGAGGCCACCCATATTTGATACGGACAATTATCAAATGTGGAGTATTCAAAAGAAAACCTTCTTTATGGCACAAGGTTTATGGGATATGGTAGAAAAATGTTATGATAAACCAACTAAAAAGGAGGAGAAGGATGCAAAAGAAAAGAAGAAGGATGGAGAAGTCAGATGAAGAGGAAAAATCATCATGGGATGAAAGTAAGGAGGCACAATATCAAGATAACTACAAGAAGGATATTACGGCTCTTCATCAGATTTATCAAGCAATCACTCCAACAATCTTCCCTCGTATTATGACTACCACAACGGCCAAGGAGGCTTGGACAATCTTGAAGGAAGTATACCATCGCACTGACAAGGTAATATCCATTAAACTTCAAACTTTGTGGAAGGATTTCGATACCTTATTGATGAAGGACGATGAAACAATTCAAGCATACTTCGATCGTGTCACTAGCATAGTAAATAAAACTATAATATATGGAGACATGATCGAACATAAAAATGTGATACAAAATGTGTTAAGGAGCCTTCCACCAAAATTTGATCATATAGTGGCTGCAATAGAAGAATCTAAAGATTTATCTACACTCACCCTCACCGAGTTAGCAGGGTTTCTTCAAGCACATGAGGAGAGAATGCGTGGATTCACATATCAGCCACTAGAACAAGCTTTTCAAGCCAAATTAAAATTCTCCAACCATGAGAATAAAAAGGAGAATAACCATGGTAGAAATTTTCAATACAAGAAGACACTATCCAATAATCGTAGCTGGGGGAGAGGAAGTTACAGGAATCAAGGTAGTCATGGAGATCGAAAACCAGGGCCATACTGCAAGATATGCAAGATGTCTAACCATGATACAACGGATTGTCGGTTCAAATGCAAGAAATGTATGAGATTGTAAAAACCAACGGGATGAGGCCAACTTCATGGAGAAAGGTGACCCAAGTGAAAACGTATTCTACTCATGCCTGAACGCCACGCAAGAAGCACAAGACTCATGGTACGTAGATAGCGGTTGTTCCAACTATATGACGGGAAATCGAGATTCCTTCGTGGAGTTGAATGAAGACATAAAATCCAACATCACGCTTGGTGACGGGAGAACACGTGAAGCCGCTGGTAAGGGAACAATCGCAATAAAGGCAAAGAACGGCTCAACCAAGTATATTCAAGACGTCCAATACGTACATGGGCTAGCTCATAATCTCCTAAGTGTGAGAGAACTCCTTCAAAAGGCTATCAAGTGAAATCTAATGATGATAGATGCATCATAATTGACAGGAAGATGCACCAAGTGATAGCATCCGTCGCAATGGAGCTCAACAGGATTTTCCCCTTATCAATGCCAATGAAGGAAAAGGTAGCCCTCAACTCCATCACGGATGCCACAACCTTATGGCATCAAAGGTATGGCCATCTAAACCTTGACAGTCTTAAAGTCTTGAAGCGAAAGAACATGGTTATCGGTTTGCCCACAATAGAAAACAAAAGGAATATATGTGAGGGATGCATAATGGGAAAAATGCATAGATTACCATTCACTTAAACCACGTAGAAAGCTAAAGCCCCCTACAATTGGTCCATGTCGATATTTGGGGTCCAGGACGTAATCCTAGCCTGGGTGGCAAAAGTCAGAAGCATTCTCATATTTCCAACAATTTAAGGCCCTCACAGAAAGACAAAGTGGGCACAATATCAAAACATTAAGGACAGATTGTGGGAGAGAATTCCATTAGAATGAGTTCGATGATTACTGTCGAAAATATGGCATCAAAAGGGAGCTCACAGTAAGGCGCACTCCACAACAAAATGGAGTTGCAGAGAAGAAGAGCAAAACAATAGATGAGATGGCCCGCAGCATTTTACAAAGCAAAAATGTTCCGAAGAACTTTTGGGCGCAAGCAGTAAACACAGCCATCTGTACGTGATTGAAGGAGAAGAAAGCAAAGTATATCGGCTAAAGAAAGCACTCTACGGTCTCAAACAAGCACTGTGAGATTAGAATAGTAAAATCGATGAGTATCTCCTTCACAACGGATTCAAAAAGAGTCCAAGCGAGTCATCCCTATACATCAAGACCCAAGGGAAGGATCTTATATACAAAGGCACAAATCAAAGAATGATCCAAGATTTCAAAAAGCATATGATGACGGAATTTGAGATGACGGATTTGAGCCTAATGAAGTACTTTTTCGGGATGCAAGTGAAGCAAAGCCCAGCCGTATTTTTCATCTATCAAGAGAAATATATTGAAGATCTGCTTAAAATGTTCAATATGCTGGATTGCAAGCCAATATCAACACCTATGGCTACAAATGAAAAACTCTCCAACAATGATGGCAATGAAAAGGTGGATGGATCACTTTACAAAAGTCTGGTTGGTTCATTAATATATCTAACAAACACACGGCCGGACATTGTTCATGCGGTTAGCATCGTCTCCCAATTCATGAGCGAGCCAAGTAAACCTCACTTCGTAGCAGCTAAATGAATTTTGAGATACATCAAAGGAACGAAGAGTTATGGTCTTCTATACAAAACAGAGGAAGACCCCAGACTCACTGGGTACTCAGATAGTGATTGGGCCGGATGCATTGATGATCGAAAAAGTACAAGTGGATATTTGTTTCAACTCGGTTCCAAGGCCATCTCCTTGATATCAAAGAAGCAGCCAACCATAGCATTGTCAGCTGCAGAAGCGGAGTACATTTCAGCTACAAGTGCAGCATGTGAAGCAGTATGGCTAAGAAGATTACTAAAAGATCTACAAAAAGGCGATGAAGAACCAACGCCACTTCTCTGTGACAACATGCCAACAATAGCAATGACAAAGAATATGGTTTTCCACAGTTGCACAAAGCACATTTAGATTAGACATCACTTCATTCGCGAACTCGTGGACAAAGGCGAAATCAAGCTAGAGTTTTGTAGGACGGATGAACAACAGGAAGACATATTCACAAAAGCACTTCCAAGTGAGAAGTTCACTTACTTCCGAGAGCAGATCGGAGTTCAAGATTTTTCTAGATTAAGGGGGAGTGTTAAAAATCAAGAAAAATCTTGAATAGAATTCTTCTAGAGAAATCTTGGATAGAAGCCATAGAAAAATCTTCTAGAAAATTCTAGATAATTTGAGGAGATATTATTGTAGCATGTTCTAGATTTTTCCTACCACCTCCTTTCTACAACTATAAATATAGTTGGTGAGGTTATCATTTGCATCTATCAACAACCAAGAGTTATAACCCATTCTCCCTTCATTAATAACAAAAGCTTCTCTTCATACAATTCTTCCTCCATTTTCAGAAAATACTTTTCTCTTCAAACACCCAAAAACCTAACAATTGTTAATGCTTAGTGAATTGTAGATCAAGGGTGTTGCCTTGATGGAGTTTAGACTAAGAGGAACATGCCTTCTTGATGGAGCTTTTGTAAGCTTGCCTTGGAGGTACTCAAGGGAGCCGAGTTTGAGGACCTAGTTGTACTTCTTAAGTGAATAAGAAGTGAAGTGGTTCGAAAGCCTAAGTGAAGAGAAGCTTCGGTCCGGTGAGGTAACCCTATTTGGAAGGGTGAACATCAGGTAAATTTTCGTGTTTCATCATTTACATATCATTTTTATCCCTCATCCTTGGCTATGCCAAGCTATGCCAAGTACCTGGACTAATTTGTGTGCTGAATTTTGTAGCCTTGACTTAATTTTAGCCAACCACTTCAATCATCCCCCTTCAAGGGTTCTTTCAAATATGGATCAAGCAATCTCATTATATCAACTCTAAAATTGTACCGTGAATTTTTAGCTAACTACGAAAGTTAAATTTTAACTAGCTTTATATATCTAAAAAGTTATTACAAAACATTAATCCACTAAATATTGATGTAAAATAAAGTTTTTCTTGGTCATCATTGGATTGTGAAATACTATACTTTAACATTAATTTTTAATATACTGCTTATCAAACACATCGATAATGCTAGTATTTAAAATTCAATCAACAAGACTGTGTTAGCATTGGAAGTTCAAAACTATAAATAATTGTGCGTAATAATAAGAAAACAAATAATATCGACATAAAGATTTTAGGTCGAAAATGTCAAAATCGGAAAAACTCACGAATGACTCACTAGTATTTTAAGAGACCTTACGACCTAGGTGTTACAATGGCTATTACGATATCTTAAAAGGATCATCCTATACCCTATTAGAATTCTTATCCTAATTCTCAACCATACATTCTCATCCTAGGTTTGGTGTTTTTCAGGAAACACCCACTCACCATTTAAAGTGATCTTTAGGAGACACCTAGTGTTGTCCTCTATAGAAGACACACATTATGCCTTCAACAACTGGGGTATAATAAGGAGGCTATTAGAAAAAACCCAGGGTAAAAAATCCTTGGTTGCCAAGCTACCAAACAAGCATTTGTCACCAAGGTATTAAAATATCTTCAACTCAATTGATCTCCACACCAATTCAACACAATAATCTGCTCCTTAGAGATCAACACCGGCCTTCACCATCATACCCGACCTTTCAGCAAAATGTCGCTCGAAGTTTCGTGCTCCCACTCAGACATATAACCTATGCTCCACCTTGAATCCACCATCGAGATCACTACCACTATGTCCAACTAGCATGAACGACTTTCATGGCTCTGCTTGCAATGAATCATTTCAAGAAACTAACCCGCTCCTTTTGGTTCACCAAGAATACAAGAGCTCACTTACAAGTTGTCCCTCCACCTTAAACTAACAAGTCTTACTCAAAGTACCAAGACTACCATCAATAGATGAATACTGTGCGTGCAAATCAGTTATGCACTGCGTCTCCACATGACCATTGCCTACGTCACTGAGCCATGTCGAGCTAGAAGATATTCCTTCTTTATTCTTGCATATTACTCTTCCACAAAGTCTCCCCATTTTACTTTCAACAGAACACAAGTGCATCAACGAGATCTTCACCTTTCTTTCTTCATTGTTTGAGAAGAATTCCAAGACAATAATCTCCACCCTCCTCTAATACTAGTTGCTAGAACTGGTATTCTTCACAAGCACCTCCACCTAGTTCTAATACCAATTGTACTAGGATCTGGAGTTTAAATCACAAATAATAGTGCGGAATAACAAGAAAATAAAAAAGATCAAGGTAAGGGTATTTAATGTGACACCCCAAATCGGGAATAAAAATACCACAAATGATGCACTAGTACTTTCAGGGATTACATAACATATGTGTAACAATGGGTATTCAAATAACTTACAAGGATAATCCTAAACTCTATTAAGATTTTCATCTTATTCTCAACAACACGCGGTCCTCCTTACCCTCTTTGTCGTGTTTATTTAGGAAACATCCATTCACCCCCTCTAGTGTTCTTCAGCAAACACCTTGTGTGGTACTCTGCATGAGACACGCCATAACCCTTTCAATAGCTAAGGTGCATATAAGAACACCTTCAGCCAAAACCTAGGGCGAAAAACCTTGGCTACCAAGCTTATTGAAAAAATACCTTCACTCAATTGATCTTTACATCAACACACCGCTTTGGTATAAGGGTGGAACAAGAAACTTTTATCAGGGGGTTGGATCATTGATAAGAAATTTATTTATAAAATTGTTCTATAATAGTTCAACCTTATGTAAACTTTTACTACATAGACCCATCTAATGATTCATTTGCATTGAAGATAGTTAAATACAAGAAAAATTGGTTTTTTTTTTTTGTTTGGATTTAAAAAGGAGTAATTAACTTCATATGAGAAATATTGAATATATCATTGCATGACAAAATTCAAATACAATTATCAACTTTTACTAATAATAACCTCACAGGGGAAATAAGTTTAAGCGTCGTATGGGTGGTCTAGATATAGGCAGTCTTCCCCCATGACCTAGAGTTCATGGAGATATCGATTCATACTGATCTATAAAACCTTTTCAAAAACCATTTTGGAAACCAAACAAGACACAAAAAGACCAAAAAGAAAAACCTTTGAGAACCAACTTGAAAAAAAAAGAAAAGAAATAACGGTAGTATAGAGATGTATACATCTGCAGTCCTTGCGCTTGAGTAGGGGCTAAACATTCTTGTACCATCCAATCAACATGAAGGCACAAAGCAACAAAATTTAAAACAAAGCATGTTACCCCACCAGATACCTACATAGTACTTAAATCCTAGCCCTCCATGTGACCCTATCTAGTGTCTCCTCCACTAACCATAGGTGCCTCATGTTTGCTCTAATTACCTCTCTCATAGATTTTTGGTCTCGCACGTCCCCGACATCCAAGGGGTATGCAAATCCCCTCACACGTTCTCGCAGAGGCATGCTCACTTCTTCTGAAAACATGACCAAATCATCTCACTCTAGTTTCTGTCAACTTATCCTCAATTGGTGCTACCTCTAATTTTACTCGACAAACGTCATTCCTAATTCTATCCAACCTAATATGATCGTAAATCCACCGCATCATCCTTATCTCCGCCAGATTTAGACTCTAGCAATGTATAATAACAATAATATAATAAGGGATTAAAATAAACACACACTACTATCAAATTATAAGGTTGTAATTTTATATTATTAGATTATTAAATTGCACAAGACATTTAAATTCTAAAGTTTAAATAATATATATATATATATATATATATATATATATATATATATAAAATTTATGTATACACATATACATATATACATACATATATATACATATCCCAGAATATGCAAATTGAAAGGATGAGTACAATAACAATTAATAATAGCGGTGGCAAATGATCGGGTTCGGGTCAAACCGGGTTCGGACAATTCGGACATTCGGACGAAATCCCTAAACCCGAACCTTGTCCGAATTTCAAATTCGGACGTTTTGTGGTGTCCGAACCCGAACCCGAACCCGAATTGTCCGAATTTGTCCGAACCCGGATTTGTCCGAATATAACCAAACCCGAATTTACACTAAATATATACATAATTCCAATATTTTGTCCGAATTTTAGTGTTCGGACACTGTCCGAATGTGTCCGAACCCGAATTTGACACAAAATTTGGACGTCCGAATTTCTTTCCCCAAACCCGAACCCGACCCGATTTTAGAATCGGATATGACCGAATTGTCCGAATTTAAAATTCGGACAAAAAATTGATGACCAAACCTGGTTTTTTCCGGGTCGGACAATTCGGTTCGGACAAAATTTTGCCGGCGCTAATTAATACTCCCTCCGTTCCATATTAACTGTCATAATTTTGACTTTCACGGTCTCCAATATTACTCTTTGATTGATAATTTCTTTCATAATATGTTATTAACAATTGCAATATTATATTTGTATGATAGTATTTTTCGTTACGAATCTAATGATAGTAATTTTATAAAATACTTCATTGTATATATTTGATAAATTTATGGTCAAAATTTTTGGAGTTTGACTGCACAATTTCCAAAGACGACAGTTAATATGGAACGGAGGGAGTAATATAATAGGGGATTAAAATATAAGATTTTGTTGCCATTGTGAGGCATCAAACTTGACGGAGTTAATTACATTTACCCTACCTGACTTATGTGGTAATAATTTTTGCACACCCGACATTTGAGAAATAATTTTCACCCTACCTGACATTTAAGTGGTCATAAATTTAAAACCCCTCAGGTATGTTATAATTGATTTTTTATTAACTTTTCCGGTGAACTGTAAAAAATAAATATGAAGTGACCTTTATACCCTTGTTATAATTTGCTTTGAGTTTCAATTAAATGTGAAATGACTTTTGTACCATTAGTATTAATTGTTATGGCATTTTAAAACCCAACAACTCCACTGATTCCTCTCCCCGCCCCCCCCCCCCCATACAGAAAATGAAAACCTAACCCCCCCCCAAACTACCATGTCTGTCTTATACTCTCCAACATAGTCTTTTCCTTCTCAAATTAAAGGGCAACATCGTAATTTCACATAGTGATATAGAGGTATTATTGTATTTTTCCATTTCCGATGACAAGTTACTGGATTCTAACACTAAAAATCACTTTCACTAAATAGCAGGTAAGGTAAAAATTATTTCCCAAATGTCGGGTGTACAAAAATTATTAGTGCTTATATCAGGTAAGGTAAATGTAATTAAGTCAAACTTGACACTTCCACCAGAATAAGGTCATGTTTAAGTTTTAACATTTCAATCAACCATCTTCACTAAGCAATCTTATTACTGCCTGTTTACTAATTAAAAAAATCAATATGGAAGTCATAGGGGTGGTCATAGTACCCCCCCCCCCCCCCAGTTCCACCGTTGCTTGGGTATATGTCTATACAATTGATTAGATGCACTCGAACATATACACAACTAAAAATATGCGTTTTACCAACTATTTTTTTCAATTAACCAATTTAAGATAGTTGGAAAAATTAACCATTTTAGCACCTAATTAATATTCCAACTATTTTCAAAAATTTTACTAGGAAAAAGGGTTTGAAATTCCAATCACTTTTGCTAAAATTGTTGGAAAATTTTTCTATCATCATTTTTCCTATTACTTGAAAAATAGTTGAAATATGAAATGGTTGCTAAAATGGTTGGTTTTTCCACTTATTTTAAATTGGTTGGAAAAAAGTGGTTGGTAACACACATATTTTTAGTAGTGATATACTTCAAATGTTATAATTGTTCATTTGCATATATTAAGTTGTTCACTTTTATTATTACAATTTCTCACTGACAAATATCTAGAGCACATGCCCGAGTATATGTAATACTCCCTCCATTCCTTAATATCTGTCACTTTGATCAATTTTTTATTTTCCACAATATTTGTCAATTTACAATTCCAATGCAACATTAATGACAATTTTTTCAAATTTATCACTTTCTTTTATAATTCCTAATATAATTATATAACTAAAACTGAAACTTAACTCTTACTTTTACCATTTCCAATATAATTATTATTTTCAATACTTATTTCTTAAAATCTTCCCAAAACTCTAAAGTGATAATTATTAAGGAATGGAGGGAGTACACATTGACATGTATATAAAGTGCCACGTAGTCCCTCTCCTCATTAATGTTCGTGGCTTTTAATTTTGTTATGATCTTTAATATGGAATAACTAGACCTGGCAATTCTCGACCCGACCCGAAAACCTGACCCATACCGACCCGTAAAAAATGGGTTTTGAACACGAAATTCCGACCCGGGACCCGAAAATGACCGAACCCAAAGAACCCGGTAAAAAACGGGTCAGGTCGGGTCAGGTTTGGGTCAGACACTTTAATTTTAAGTGTTTTATCTACTTTGGCCTTGTGCAAAAAAATGGACCCATTTCATGAAAATTAAGGCCCAAAAGTAGAATATTGGGTGGCTTTATAAAGTTATGCGTAGAGAGAGACATATAAAGGAAATAATCAAATAACAAATGACCAAAACAAAACCCTAACACTGTCACTCACTCACTCTTTCAGTGAACCCTCAAACTCCTACAGTCCCGCCGCTCTCCTCTCTTTCAGTAAAATAGTGTACTATTGTCCAAGGTCAAAGTTCAGTGCATTATTTTCCAATACTCTAAAAGTTAAGTATATTAGCATCCCAAAACCCTATATATTTCATAAGTGCTGTTATTCGTGGATTGTTGACGTTAACCGCATAATACTTGTAGACTTGAAGATTGCCAAATTTTGTCCTTTAGGTGTATAATAATATGTCTATACAACTATGACATATCGTGGTGGTCGAACTTGGAATAGAATGGTACATTACACAGGTGTCTTTGACTAATTATAATCAATTTTATTAGTTGTAAGTGACTGAGAAAAAGGGCGGTCATGACCCGTAAACCCGACCCAAACCGCCCGAAACCGGAATACACCCGACCCGTATTTACCCGAACCCGTAATACACCCGACCCGTATTTACCCGAACCCGATATACGCCCGACCCGTAACCCGCCCGCCCGCCCGTATTGACAGGTCTAGGAATAACCATGATAGTCACCACATTTAAAGCAACTTTCATCCATACATATGTCAACTTTTATCTTCACCGTTTATTTTTTTTATTTAATACAATATTATCAATATATTTTCTTAATTAAAAAATTTACAATTTTTTTAAAATTAAATATCTTAACTCTAAGTTTTAGCCTAGAAAACAAACATACTTTGAAAACTATTTATTTTAATTTTTTATATAAACTAAAATTAAAAACATATGTTTTATAATTTTATGTTAAATACAAAAATTAGCCATCAAAATAAAACTTGACACACATACGAATAAGATCTATTTTACTTATGATAGTTATCATGGTTGACAACCACTATAAATACATCAAACATATACCTTTTTAACTTTAAATTTTTGACAAATATATTTGAAAACTATTATGTAAATATACTCATATAAAAGTATTTCCAGACAAATTTGATAATATTAATTTAATATTTTAAATTAATATATATATATATATATATATATATATATATATAGGACCATTATAAACATCTTGATTCAAGATAGTTTATCATTTTTGATATATTTAATAGTTAAAATTAAAAAAAATTAGTGCACGTATTCAATGACTGCGGATACAAAGTAACAGAAGCATTTATGAATTAGCCTTGACATGCACTGATGCACAGGGAAGGAGTGTGGTCCAACTTCCAACTTCCAGGGCGAATGCATCCACACAGAGATAAAACAAGGGGTCCATAGTCCATTTGAATCATAGTTAGAGAACGAAATAGAATATTCTAGATAAAGTGGGGAAAATATCTCCTTTGAATCTTTTAGAGAACATTCTCAAAAAAAATTTGACCCCATCCAACTTTGTGGATCTTCATTATGACAACATTTGGTAATTTTGCTGCATTTCGGAAGCCAAAATGGTCCCAATGGAAAGCTAGCTAGCAAGTAGCAACATATATATATATATATATATATATATATATATATATATATATATATATATAATCCAGTTTTATATAATATATATATATATATATATATTATATAAAATTGGATTATAATAATCCCAACTTTTACAAATTGGACAGCGATAATCCCTATTTTGGGTTTGTATTATGGTGTTCCAAAAAAATAAAATTATATTGTAGTGGGACATCATGAAGAGTATACCCTAAATGAATTTACAACATTTTTCCCAATTTTTTTTCAGTTTTTTTTCAATTTTTATACGATTTTTTACTTTTATTCCTTTCAAAAAATCATAATAATTACTCGGAGTCTCAAAAAAATAATTAAAAAATGTTTTAACAACTACATTTCATTACCTTTCTAGCGGCAAGAACGAAAAAAACAAAAACAATATGGGGTAGGTATTAAAAAGATAAAACGAATGTGGAGATGGATTTGATACCACTACAATACAATTTTTTTTTGGACCACCAGAATATAAACTTAAAGTAGGGATTATCGCTATGCAATTTGTAAAGGTAGGATTATTATAATCCAATTCTTTTATATATATGTGTGTGTGTGTGTGTGTGTGTGTGTGTGTGTGTGTGTGTGTGTGTGTGTGTGTGTGTGTGTGTGTGTGTGGAACGGATCTAGTAGGAAGGGAGTTTAGGCAGGAAGGTAGGAGGAAGCGGTTTGGAGCGTTCAATTCGGATCCGATAGATGAGATTAAAACTGTCACCTATGTGGTGTTTTAATGAAAAAACCACTTTCCACCCTTTTAAAAAACAACTAGTGATTTTCTATTTTTTAAAAAAAGAAAAAACAGTTAGTTAGAGATAATTAAGGGAAAGTATTTAGAAGAATAAAAAACTGATTATTCTTGCCTAAACAATAAAATCAATTTTTCAGATTGCCAAGAATCATGCATCAATTACAACATCTATCTATGTTTGCTAAAAATAACATGTGTATTTTGAAGAAGAAATGGTAGGGGGTGGGGGAGAGAGAGAGTAGTCATTGATGTGAGTAATCGTGATTTAGATATATGGTCATCCATTAACATGAATTTTATTCAAACTACCCTGCAGTGTGGACATACATTTTATACTTAAATGTAAATTTTATGTTATTGTCATATGCACTGAGTACTATGGTCGTATAATGCAAAGTGACGGACATTGTGCACTTAAATATAAGGTAAATATTATTGTGTTCATACATTCCTAGCAGTGTGGACATATATTTGTACTTAGTTGTAAGTTATATTTAACTGTGGTCATATGCACTAAATAGTGTGGTTAGACAATGCAAATGACAAATCGACATAGGATTTATATATAAGGTAAATGTTATTGTGATCACATACACTTTGCACTGTGTATATACACTTTTACACTTAAATAAATCTTTAATGAACGTTGTACAAATACTTCCTTACAAATACTGAATTATTTACTATAAGTTATTATGGTCATATGCACAGAGTATTGTGGTCAGACAATGTCAATATTTACACCAATTGACCACATTATATAAAATCTTCGTCTCTACTCTGATATGCCCAAACATGACGACACACTGCATAATTTTATCCACACTTTGATATACCCAACATGATCACACTTCTGAGTAGTGTAGTTAGACATGAATTTTACTCTTGTCACATTCAATGGGCTGTGTGAAATGACAATTATTAGGAAAGTATCCTAAAATCACCCAATCTCTTAATCTCACAATTATTTGTTTCCTAATTGTATTAGGATATTATTTAGGTTTTCTTATTATGTTAGGTTTCCTAATTGTATTAGATTCTAAATCTAATTGGAGTGGGAATCAAGTTAGGTTTATAGGGAGTTTTTCCTATAAATAGAGGGTTTTATTCATCTATTCAGACACACACAGAGCATTCTTCACCTCTACCCATCCCGAGGTTGTGAGAGTCCTTTTTTAGAGAGTTATTATTTTGCCTTCAGTATATTCCCATTGTACTATTAACCCCTTGAGATTTTGCCGTCGATGTCGTTGTGTTGTATAGTCGTTTGGGATCTCTCTTGTAATCTCTCCCCTTATACTAGTGGATTATTGCTCCATTGCCGTCCATGGTTTTTTCCCAATTTGGGTTTCCACGTAAATTGTGTGTCTTTATACTCTCTATCTTTTAATTATTGATCTTGTTATATATTTCTTCTCAATTTATACATTCTGATAATTTCCTCTCCGCTGCAAATACTAGACCTTTTATTTTACCTCGATCCTAACAAGTGGTATCAGAGCCTCACAAGGGTATCTAAGCCTAATAACAATTTATACTTAGATATATACAACATGACCACATAGCACAAATTTGTCCACACTCTTAACCTATCGTCTACAACACCCCCTTGCTTCAATGGAGTCTTTGAGTGGTCTTGAATGACTTTCTTCTGAGTTTCTTTCTTGGAATTTGCCCTAGTCTGAAAGCAAATATTATGTCTGCAACCAATTTCTCGTGCCCTTGCTTCAATGGAGTCTTCACGAATCAATTACTCACCATGCTTCAATGGTGTAATGATTTTTAAAAGGAATAAAATTTATTTTTATACTTATATATATAGGGAATAAAAGGAATATATATATATATATATATATATATATATATATATATATATATATATATATATATATATATATATATTGAATGGATCCAGTAGGAAGAGAGTTTAGGTAGGAAGGTGAGAAGAATAAATCACAATCCTTATTTTTATATCTGACGCAGTGTGGTCATGGATATCAGGGAGTGTGGTCATGGATTTTATGACGACAGTCCTCCATGTCCACAATGTTGAAATCTATGACCACACTCCTTGATATCCATGACCACACTGCGTCAGATATAAAAATAAGGATTGTGATTTATTCTTCTCACCTTCCTACCTAAACTCTCTTCCTACTGGATCCATTCTTTTTCATGGTAATATGGTATCATACTGCATTTACCGCATTTTGCCCACGACACAAAAGAATAGGGTCCTAATATGATTGCTATCATGTTGTAAAAAGAAAACAACCATATTGCCAAGCTAAAACTACTACTATAAAGTGCCACCAAAATAAATCAAACTGATCCGTAAGTGTTATTTAACCACACTGATATTAAATTTTCGTTCATTTTTTATAATTATTTTCTTATTATATGCCAAAATCAAGGTATGCTCTTGCAAAGTTGAATTGGGCCATTAATCTCCAGTCTAAACTCTAAACCCAATTGCACATGGTATCCTGACAGTGAGCAGCGTGGAACAAAAACTAACATTGAACTTTATATGCTTGAACTTTTTAAGAAAGTATTTTACAAAAGTTAATTGGTTTGATTTTGGTAGCCTTCAATTTAATTTGGATAGTATGTAATTTTCGGCTTCGTTAACAGAAACTTTATTTGATTCATTTTAGATGGTTTACAAATCGGTAATGTTAGTTTTTGATTAGGTTCATCATTCATTATTATTTTTCTCACCCCTAGCAGTAGCCACAAAAATGAAAATCGATCTATCAATTTGTATATCGGTGAGGATACAACATCACAATACATTTGCTTTGTTCAATCAGTTTCGCCTTATTTTACCAGAAGTTTATGTAAGAAGTAGATAGGCAGCAATGACTGTTAAAGAAAGAATTCACAATGCGCCATGGACGAAACCACCGCCTTGAAAACGAATACAGCGACCACGGTGCAAATTGACAATGCTAATCGTTCCTCCAACCAAGGTTGTTAAAGTCGGGATCCTAACTCGAAACTATGGGGAAGTTAGGATCGAAAATTAGCCCATGTAGGATCGTCGATCGTGTGTAAATTGTAGAATCGTAACAATGATTTTGTACCATAAAATCGTAGGATCGTAAATCAGGATCGGAATTTTAATAACTATGCCTCCAAGGCTAACACATCTACCCTCATATTCGTGCATTTGAGGATGAGAGAGTGGATTATATAGAAACAATTGCTTAGAGAGAGAGGTATGAAAGAAGAGAAGAAGAAGGTAGAAGTATAGTTCTCAAAGGTTGCGAGACAACCCTTTTCTAGTGGAAAAAGTAGTCATTTTTTAGGAATAATTGCAGCTGAAGAAGAGGAGAAAATCGGGGAAGTGGAGGAGGAAAATCAGGAACGTTCGATGGTCTAGTCGACGAACGTTGAATTAAAACTAATATTTAGAAAACGTCAACCGCAAAGAAAGCCTAATTTCATATAAAAAGAATATAAGAGGGACCCACGACCTGCGGCACGCGTCACGCCGCACCCGGATAGGATGGACGGTGGCGGCACGTGCGCGCGTGTGGTGGTCCTAGACAAAACCCTCCCACAAAACCAAAGGTAAATTTAATACACAAACTCCATTCAAGAGGAAGCTTATAAACCCATCTCAAAAGCATAAATCCTCTTATGTGGGACAAAGGTGAAATGGAAAAAAGAAGATAAAAGTCTAACTATGTCATTACTCCCAACAATCCCCCACTAATGGCATATGAAACAAGCAAAAGGAAAAAACCTAGGCAAAAGGAGAGTCAAATACTTAAGTATCAATGTCTTACATTTCAGTTGATACATAGTGAAGTGAGGCAACATCCATACCAGACAAGTGAACAAGTCTTGAACTTGTTAGGTAATGAATAAGACCCCTGCAACACAAATGACCCCTCAAGATACATGCATAATCCGCGTCACACAATATATAGCGCCTTTTTAGTCCATAAGGATCGGACACCCATATTCCAGGACCATACAAGCCTGTTACATGAAATGCGCCGTTGAAATTTCTGAAAATTGACCCAAGTTTCCCATAGAAGGTGGCCAAACCTTTACACTTGCGTAGGTAATTCCATTAAGTCTATCTCAATATAGACCGTCAAAAGTATGGCTATGGAATTATTAAGAGTGTAGAAATGCTCAACCTCACATAGGTACAATGCGGTGAATCTACCAAGTGCGTCTCAATAGCACCCCCACAATGGGTATAGATTCATTAAGAGCTAAGCCCAACCTCATCAGCACTACCACTCACCATAGGGATGGGAATGGGGAATGTAGTGCATCTTGAAGTTTGGCATGGCTTCGTTTGACCACAAAGGGGTATCCACGACACCACTTCAAGTTAATTATGGGCCTTAGCCCTATCCCCGATTCTTCCAAGATAACTCGCCTTGTCAATCCATTAGTAAGAGGATTCGCCAGATTCTTCTCGGACCTCACATATTGGAGGGAGATGACACCATGCTTCAACAGTTGTCTCATAACACCATGCTAGAGCCTGGATGCGGATGTATCTCTTCTTTCCATTATAGACACTATTATGAGCCACTCCGATAGCTGCTTGCGAGTCACAATGCAAGGAAATGGGTATTTCTTGCTTTCCCCACAATGACATATCTTCTAACAAGCCTTTTAGCCATTCTGCTTCCTGACCTGCCAACTCAAGAGCAATAAATTCAGATTCCATGGTGGAGCGGGCTATGCAAGTCTGTTTAGCAGACTTCCATGAAATAACCCCTCCACCCAAGGTAAAAACATAACCACTAGTAGAACTTTCTTCATCGTTATCAACAACCCAATTTGCATCACAAAAACCTTTCTACCCTTTCTTATGAATCCATTGAAAATAATTTGAAATCTTGTAATGATGAACTTGAGTCTTTGGGGATTGATCTTGAGTGTTTGAACTTGGTTTGTGACAATGATATTTTTGATGATGATATGCTTTAATTTATAAGTTGTTGTTTGCATCCAAGTCTTTACATGAGAAAGTTAAGGAGTGTATTGTATTACCCCCTCCCGTTGATTTGCATACTCAATCTCCATTTACAAGTCAATGGGAGGATTCATTTGTCATATCTCCATTTATAGTGCCTAGTAAAGTTGTGTGCATTCTTGTAATTCGTCATTTCTTTGACTTTTCTAAGGCTTTTGATAAACTATTAAGAGCACTAACGTTTGCTTATGTGCTATTGAGATTGTGCTCTTATGTTCACCATTCTGAGATGCATCGAGAATGCATGACTTGTTACTACGGGCGTTAAATGGTTCTGACATGATTACTAGCATCTTGAGGTGAGACGGAGTGGCTGAGGCTCCATAGATGGTTTAATTATTCTAATACTTCATTGTTTGGGTATATTCAATACCCAACCAGGTAATATCATTCCTTATCTTTCTTTTCTTCTTTTGTTTTCTTTTAGTGTGTTTCTTTTTCTTTTCTTTTGGGGTGCTTGCTTACCTTTACTTCTATTTCCAATAAGAACATTGTTGGCCTTTTTGTGTGGGAGTGGGGGTGCCATGCGTACCGGCTTGTGTTTTTCCTTTTCTTTTGTGAGATTTTTCTTTTGTGTGGTGTCACCTTATTCATAATGAGGACATTGTAGAGCTTTTGTGTGGGAGTGGGGTGGCAAAAGTGTCTTACCAGTTTTTGGAAGAGAAACATCTTTAGTTGTCGTTAAAATTAGGCGAAATTTTAAACTTTTTTATCGGCTAGAGGTAGTTTGTATGTAGGGTTGTGTCGTTGATTGCTAGAATAGTGCAATTGCTTAGTTAGGAATAGTTAGTGAATACTTGATAGGCTTCGAACTTGATTGCTGCTTTTCCTAAATATAATAACCTCACCTGTATTTGCAATCTTGTGGTATCCTTAGAAATTCACTTCTAGACTAGTTGATGTGATGGTTTTGGTTTAGGAGGAAAGTTTTAGCTTCTTTAATATCCATGCTCTAAATAAAGAAAAAAATAAAAATAAAAGTTAGTACACCTACACGGGTTGGTATGACAGGTACGACGTTCTTACCCCTTAAGCACTTCGTTTGTGTATGGAGTAGCCTGTGTTGGGATGGTAAACCCCATTTATGGGCCGTTTAATTCCCAAAAATAATGACACAAAAATAGTAAAGAAAATTTGAAAATGTTGATTCACCTATATAGATCGGTGTGAGTGGTGCGGCACTCGCGCCCCTTAAGCACTTTGTTTGCCTATGGAAAGGATCTATGTAGGAAGAGTAGATCCCTTTAAGGGCCGTTCAATTCTCGAAAAACACAACACGAAAAAGATTAATGGCAATAATTGTGGAACCTTAATCTATGTAACCTGCGACCCTTACCAAGCCAAGGGCGACACTAAATAGAGAGGGGAACCACCAATAATTCATTAAATAAGAGCATGGGTGTTTGAGTAGTTATTTCTTACCAATTGAACCTTGACTAGAACAAAAACAAGCCAAAAACACTGCATTTGAGCACGAGGAACCCATCTAGCTTATGCATGAGTGAGGTGAAAATTGTGAAGTCTAATAACAGTCTAGCTTGTTGTCTTGATAGTGCTTATTAAATGTCCTGAGTTGAGTGAATGCATTGTTTGAGTAGTTAGCTTCGTGACCGTGTGTGTGAACCTCCTTTGTGATGATCCTTATCTTGATTTCGCCTCTTATCTTTACAAAGTGTTTCTCCTCCTTTCTTTTCTTCAGTTTTGAGTTTTCTTTCTTTTCTTTTCTTCTTTTCTTTTCCTTTGCTTTTGTGGGTATAGCGTCTATAAACCCTCACAAGACCTTCCTCGTCCACTTGGGTTGCCAAGGGGTTTAAAGGGTTTGTTGCATAAGCTAAATGCAACCGTGATTCTTACGAAAGTGAGTTAGGGTAGTTTCTCTTTATTTTTGTTTGCTCCTGGCAAGCAAACCCTTGTGTGGGAGTGTTGTTCGATCTCGTTTCGAGCCAAATTTATATCATTTATAAGGTGTTTCGCTTGTTTTAGCTCCTTGATTATATATTAGTTATGATGATTTTGTGTTTTTCTAGGACAATCGGGAGTTGGAAGGAAAACCGAGCCATAACGGTAAAAAACAATCCAACATCACATGTGTAGCGCCCGTCATAGAGGGTGTAGCGCCCGCGACAACCGGGCAGAACAAGGTCGAACCCGCGACCTGGGCGTAGCACCCGCGACAGACAGCAGACAAAATAGCACTGGACTCCAGAAGAGCGTCGCGCCCGCTACACTGGCGTCGCGCTCGCGACAGTCGGGTAGAATAAGTCGTGTTCGCGACTTATTTGGTAACACCCGCGAAGACGGTGAGCTGATCAACGAAGAATTTCCGAAGAACCGTCGCACCCGCGACAGATTTTGTAGCACATGCGACACTGAAGCCAGGTTGAGTTCGCGCCCCCGACCGTCTTTGTCGCGCCCGCGATAGCTGGAAGCGAGAATTGACAAACGGTATCCAGTGGGGGGTCGCGCCCGTGACCATATACACACCGCGCCCGCAACGGTCGGCAAGATTGCGAAAATAAAACCTGCGGCGGCTGGTAGTGTTTTAGGGGGTTTTATTATTTTTCTTTTCCTAATTCTTTTCTATATAAACACTATTATATTTCATTAGGGAGCCTCTTAGTTTTTTACTTAGTTTTTGTCTTAGTTTTGATTAGGTTTTAGAATTAGTTTCCTAGATTTAAGATGGAGTTTTCTTAAGTTTTCTTAGCATTCAATTATAATTCAACCCTTTCTAAATTAATGCAAGCAATTAATTCTTCAAGTTCTTGTTTTCTCTTTCGATTCTTGTCTTTTATTTTCACTTAGTATAGTCCATACCAAAAATCCGATTTTAGTGAAGAGGAGGATTAAGGTTCCTCGAATTCTCCCTTCAGGTGAGGGTTCGAGCAGTCTTAGTAATCCAAATCACGCTTTTTCTTGTTTGTTCGGGGGAAGATTCGTGATTCAAGATTCAAAGTTCAAGATTCAAGATTAGTACAATGCATTCTATGTATAATTTCTTTTCTTTGTATTCAGTATTAAATTCAGTTTTTACATTCGTAGTGATTTGCATTCTTTCTTAATTATGCTTTTGGTTTCTGTTTAGTTTCTTGTTCTTGTTCTAGTAGTTAGGGTTTAGTTTAAAATTTCTTGTTTTCTTTAGTTTTCATTGTTTTCAGTTCCTAATTAGTTAGTTTAAATTATTTACTTTCCTAAAAATCTAACACACCATCCTTGTGGATTCGATAACCCTTACTCTTTTTAAATCCCAATTTCTACAACCGAACACAGGCAAGTTCACATTCTTAGACACAATTTTAGACATATTTTCAGGCACATTCTTTTTCAAAGGAAAAACATGCTCAAAGAATTCAACATCTCTATATTCAGAAATAGAATAATCACTCAAAGACATAAATCTGTAAGCAACACTAGTTTGAGCATAACCAACAAACACAACATCAAAGGTCTTAGCACCAATATTAGTTCGTTTGTGAATAGGCAAAACAACTTTAGCCAGACACCCCCACACATTAAGGTAACTCATGTTAGGGGAATAACCCTTCCACAATTCATATGTGTAACACCCCGCCTTTTTTTAACTAACTAACTTTGACGATGTGATTTGTTTAAGTGTCTAAATTATATATGAGTGACATATTGATATGCTAGTTTGATTGTGTTAGTTTCTTATAGTATTTATTAGTTTCTTTGTTAGTGATAAGGTGTTGGGGAAAAAAAAAGTGAATAAGAAAGAATAAAATGAAAAAGGAAAAGGAATAGGAAAAGGAAAAGAAAAGGAGAAAATAAAAGAAAAAAAATACAATCAGGGGAGGGGGTTGAGTTTATATGTTTAATACACACAACACACTCTTAGAGAGAGAAAGAGAAGGGTAGAGAGAGAGCAAGAACAAGAACAAGAACAAGAACAAGAACAAGAGGAAGAGGAAGAAGAAGATTAAGTCTTTGATTCGTCAATTAGGTGAGTAATTCTTGTTTTTCTTTGATTAAAATTGATAGGGAAAGATTTTGATCATGATTTATACTCGAATTTGGAATTTAATTCATGAATTTGAGTTGTTTTTAGATTTTAAAACAGTAGAAAACCCTAATTTGAGTACTTAGAAACCCGCCCCTAAATTGCATGTTTTAGATTGTTTGATTATATGGGTTGAATAAAATTTGTTAGATATGATGTGAATATGAGTTTGCATGCACTAGATAGTGATTGATTCTTGAATTTGAGCGTTTGGAGAACAAAAATTATGGATGAATATTTCTAGAAAAATTCGAATAAACAGTGACTAAGCTAATGTATGGTTTTTCGTGAATTATTGGCTCATCCAAATTGAACAAATTTTTACTATAGGTTCAAGATGCTATTAAACAGTTTGTGGTAAATTTTCATAATTTTGGAGTTATATTTTGTGAGATATGAATTTTAGAGTGAAACTGCCCTATTTTTCAGTTCAAATTTGATGAAATTGTGTGATTTTCCATGAATTATGTATTTTGATTTTATGTCTATAAAGTTTATTGTAGGATTTGGATAGTATATAGTATGTGTGTTTGATATTTCAAGAATTTAGGGTGTTTATTTTAAGAGTTATTGAGTTTTGAATATATATGTTTAATTGGTATAAATTGGGCTTATTTGTGTGCTAAGTGGAGTTGTCAATTGTGAAAATAATATGTATTATGCCTTGAAATAAGTAAGTATGTCAAATATTGTGATGTAGAATATATATTATGCCTTGATGGATGTTTATCTTAATGATTATTATGATTTACTTACATTCAATAGAAAAAATAGCTTGAATTTGTTGTTGTTAATGGTGTAATTAAACTAAGTTTGGTGAATGAGATTTGTGTCTTGCTTTGGGCTATAACTTATATGTCGTTCTAGGACTATGGCCATAGTAGTAGTGTTGTAACGCCCCGGAAATTCAATTATAGAAAAGTCAAAGTCAAACTAATGTTAACGGAAAAATTCAGCGGAAGTCTCAACACTTATTGGCGCGTCACTGCCGTATACCCGAAGGAATACAAGGCAGAAATGGAAACTAACAACCGTTCAACTGTAACATACTGAACAACTCCAAACTTAGAAGATAAACTCAACATGACTAACTTCAAGTCTTTGTGGATTGAAACATAACACAACTAATAAAAACTAAGCATGCTAAGCCTCACTGTTAATTCCCGTTCCTAGCATATAGATCTTCACCTGAAAACAAAACATTTCAAAAATGAGGGAGAAATCTCAATAATGTCTACCCCTAACCGTTAAAAACAATTCAAGTTCATTTCTTGTTCTAGTAGTTAGGGTTTAGTTTTCAATTTCTTGTTTTCTTTAGTTTTCATTGTTTTCAGTTCCTAATTAGTTAGTTTAAATTATTTACTTTCCTAAAAATCTAACACACCATCCTTGTGGATTCGATAACCCTTACTCTTTTTAAATCCCAATTTCTACAACCGAACACAGGCAAGTTCACATTCTTAGACACAATTTTAGAAACATTTTCAGGCACATTCTTTTTCAAAGGAAAAACATGCTCAAAGAATTCAACATCTCTATATTCAGAAATAGAATAATCACTCAAAGACATAAATCTGTAAGCAACAATAGTTTGAGCATAACCAACAAACACAACATCAAAGGTCTTAGCACCAATATTAGTTCGTTTGTGAATAGGCAAAACAACTTTAGCCAGACACCCCCACACATTAAGGTAACTCATGTTAGGGGAATAACCCTTCCACAATTCATGTGTAACACCCCGCCTTTTTTTAACTAACTAACTTTGACGATGTGATTTGTTTAAGTGTCTAAATTATATATGAGTGACATATTGATATGCTACTTTGATTGTGTTAGTTTCTTATAGTATTTATTAGTTTCTTTGTTAGTGATAAGGTGTTGGGGAAAAAAAAAGTGAATAAGAAAGAATAAAATGAAAAAGGAAAAGGAATAGGAAAAGGAAAAGAAAAGGAGAAAATAAAAGAAAAAAAATACAATCAGGGGAGGGGGTTGAGTTTATATGTTTAATACACACAACACACTCTTAGAGAGAGAAAGAGAAGGGTAGAGAGAGAGCAAGAACAAGAACAAGAACAAGAACAAGAGGAAGAGGAAGAAGAAGATTAAGTCTTTGATTCGTCAATTAGGTGAGTAATTCTTGTTTTTCTTTGATTAAAATTGATAGGGAAAGATTTTGATCATGATTTATACTCGAATTTGGAATTTAATTCATGAATTTGAGTTGTTTTTAGATTTTAAAAGAGTAGAAACCCCTAATTTGAGTACTTAGAAACCCGCCCCTAAATTGCATGTTTTAGATTGTTTGATTATATCGGTTGAATAAAATTTGTTGGATATGATGTGAATATGAGTTTGCATGCACTAGATAGTGATTGATTCTTGAATTTGAGGGTTTGGAGAACAAAAATTATGGATGAATATTTCTAGAAAAATTCGAATAAACAGTGACTGAGCTAATGTATGGTTTTTCGTGAATTATTGGCTCATCCAAATTGAACGAATTTTTACTATAGGTTCAAGATGCTATTAAACAGTTTGTGGTAAATTTTCATAATTTTGGAGTTATATTTTGTGAGATATGAATTTTAGAGTGAAACTGCCCTATTTTTCAGTTCAAACTTGATGAAATTGTGTGATTTTCCATGAATTATGTATTTTGATTTTATGTCTATAAAGTTTATTGTAGGATTTGGATAGTATATAGTATGTGTGTTTGTTATTTCAAGAATTTAGGGTGTTTATTTTAAGAGTTATGGAGTTTTGAATATATATGTTTAATTGGTATAAATTGGGCTTATTTGTGTGCTAAGTGGAGTTATCAATTGTGAAAATAATATGTATTAAGCCTTGAAATAAGTAAGTATGTCAAATATTGTGATGTAGAATATATATTATGCCTTGATGGATGTTTATCTTAATGATTATTATGATTTACTTACATTCAATAGAAAAAATAGCTTGAATTTGTTGTTGTTAATGTTGTAATTAAACTAAGTTTGGTGAATGAGATTTGTGTCTTGCTTTGGGCTATAACTTATGTGTCGTTCTAGGACTATGGCCATAGTAGTAGTGTTGTAATGCCCCGGAAATTCAATTATAGAAAAGTCAAAGTCAAACAAATGTTAACGGAAAAATTCAGCGGAAGTCTCAACACTTATTGGGGCGTCACTGCCGTATCCCCGAAGGAATACAAGGCAGAAATGGAAACTAACAACCGTTCAACTGTAACATACTGAACAACTCCAAACTTAGAAAATAAACTCAACATGACTAACTTCAAGTCTTTGTGGATTGAAACATAACACAACTAATAAAAACTAAGCATGCTAAGCCTCACTGTTAATTCCCGTTCCTAGCATATAGATCTTCACCTGAAAACAAAACATTTCAAAAATGAGGGAGAAATCTCAATAATGTCTACCCCTAACCGTTAAAAACAATTCAAGTTCATTTCTTGTTCTAGTAGTTAGGGTTTAGTTTTCAATTTCTTGTTTTCTTTAGTTTTCATTGTTTTCAGTTCCTAATTAGTTGGTTTAAATTATTTACTTTCCTAATAATCTAACACACCATCCTTGTGGATTCGATAACCGTTACTCTTTTTAAATCCCAATTTCTACAACCGAACACAGGCAAGTTCACATTCTTAGACACAATTTTAGACACATTTTCAGGCACATTCTTTTTCAAAGGAAAAACATGCTCAAAGAATTCAACATCTCTATATTCAGAAATAGAATAATCACTCAAAGACATAAATCTGTAAGCAACACTAGTTTGAGCATAACCAACAAACACAACATCAAAGGTCTTAGCGCCAATATTAGTTCGTTTGTGAATAGGCAAAACAACTTTAGCCAGACACCCCCACACCTTAAGGTAACTCATGTTAGGGGAATAACCCTTCCACAATTCATATGTGTAACACCCCGCCTTTTTTTAACTAACTAACTTTGACGATGTGATTTGTTTAAGTGTCTAAATTATATATGAGTGACATATTGATATGCTAGTTTGATTGTGTTAGTTTCTTACAGGATTTATTAGTTTCTTTGTTAGTGATTAGGTGTTGGAGAAAAAAAAGAGTGAATAAGAAAGAATAAAATGAAAAAGGAAAAGGAATAGGAAAAGGAAAAGAAAAGGAGAAAATAAAAGAAAAAAATACAATCAGGGGAGGGGGTTGGGTTTATATGTTTAATACACACAACACACTCTTAGAGAGAGAAAGAGAAGGGTAGAGAGAGAGCAAGAACAAGAACAAGAACAAGAACAAGAGGAAGAGAAAGAAGAAGATAAAGTCTTTGATTCGTCAATTGGGTGAGTAATTCTTGTTTTTCTTTGACTAAAATTGATAGAGAAAGATTTTGATCATGATTTATACTCGAATTTGGAATTTAATTCATGAATTTGATTTGTTTTCAGATTTTAAAAGAGTAGAAAACCCTAATTTGAGTACTTAGAAACCCGCCCCTAAATTGCATGTTTTAGATTGTTTGATTATATGGGTTGAATAAAATTTGTTGGATATGATGTGAATATGAGTTTTAATGCACTAGATAGTGATTGATTCTTGAATTTGAGCGTTTGGAGAACAAAAATTTTGGATGAATATTTCTAGAAAAATTCGAATAAACAGTGACTGAGCTAATGTATGGTTTTTCATGACTTATTGGCTCATCCAAATTGAACGAATTTTTACTATAGGTTCAAGATGCTATTAAACAGTTTGTGGTAAATTTTCATAATTATGGAGTTATATTTTGTGAGATATGAATTTTAGACTGAAACTGCCCTATTTTTCAGTTCAAATTTGATGAAATTGTGTGATTTTCCATGAATTATGTATTTTGATTGTATGTCTATAAAGTTTATTGTAGGATTTGGATAGCATATAGTATGTGTGTTTGATATTTCAAGAATTTAGGGTGTTTATTTTAAGAGTTATGGAGTTTTGAATATATATGTTTAATTGGTATAAATTGGGCTTATTTGTGTGCTAAGTGGAGTTATCAATTGTGAAAATAATATGTATTATGCCTTGAAATAAGTAAGTATGTCAAATATTGTGATGTAGAATATATATTATGCCTTGATGGATGTTTATCTTAATGATTATTATGATTTACTTACATTCAATAGAAAAAATAGCTTGAATTTGTTGTTGTTAATGGTGTAATTAAACTAAGTTTGGGGAATGAGATTTGTGTCTTGCTTTGGGCTATAACTTATGTGTCGTTCTAGGACTATGGCCATAGTAGTAGTGTTGTAACGCCCCGGAAATTCAATTATATAAAAGTCAAAGTCAAACTAACGTTAACGGAAAAATTCAGTGGAAGTCTCAACACTTATTGGGGCGTCACTGCCGTATCCCCGAAGGAATACAAGGCAGAAATGGAAACTAACAACCGTTCAACTGTAACATACTGAACAACTCCAAACTTAGAAAATAAACTCAACATGACTAACTTCAAGTCTTTGTGGATTGAAACATAACACAACTAATAAAAACTAAGCATGCTAAGCCTCACTGTTAATTCCCGTTCCTAGCATATAGATATTCACCTGAAAACAAAACATTTCAAAAATGAGGGAGAAATCTCAATAATGTCTACCCCTAACCGTTAAAAACAATTCAAGTTCATTTCTTGTTCTAGTAGTTAGGGTTTAGTTTTCAATTTCTTGTTTTCTTTAGTTTTCATTGTTTTCAATTCCTAATTAGTTAGTTTAAATTATTTACTTTCCTAAAAATCTAACACACCATCCTTGTGGATTCGATAACCCTTACTCTTTTAAATCCCAATTTCTACAATCGAACAGGCAAGTTCACATTCTTAGACACAATTTTAGACACATTTTCAGGCACATTCTTTTCAAAGGAAAAACATTCTCAAAGAATTCAACATCTCTATATTCGGAAATAGAATAATCACTCAAAGACATAAATCATGTAAGCAACACTAGTTTGAGCATAACCAACAAACACAACATCAAAGGTCTTAGCACCAATATTAGTTCGTTTGTGAATAGGCAAAACAACTTTAGCCAGACACCCCCACACCTTAAGGTAACTCATGTTAGGGGAATAACCCTTCCACAATTCATATGTGTAACACCCCGCCTTTTTTTAACTAACTAACTTTGACGATGTGATTTGTTTAAGTGTCTAAATTATATATGAGTGACATATTGATATGCTAGTTTGATTGTGTTAGTTTCTTACAGGATTTATTAGTTTCTTTGTTAGTGATTAGGTGTTGGAGAAAAAAAAGAGTGAATAAGAAAGAATAAAATGAAAAAGGAAAAGGAATAGGAAAAGGAAAAGAAAAGGAGAAAATAAAAGAAAAAAAATACAATCAGGGGAGGGGGTTGGGTTTATATGTTTAATACACACAACACACTCTTAGAGAGAGAAAGACAAGGGTAGAGAGAGAGCAAGAACAAGAACAAGAACAAGAACAAGAACAAGAGGAAGAGGAAGAAGAAGATTAAGTCTTTGATTCGTTAATTGGGTGAGTAATTCTTGTTTTTCTTTGACTAAAATTGATAGAGAAAGATTTTGATCATGATTTATACTCGAATTTGGAATTTAATTCATGAATTTGAGTTGTTTTCAGATTTTAAAAGAGTAGAAAACCCTAATTTGAGTACTTAGAAACCCGCCCCTAAATTGCATGTTTTAGATTGTTTGATTATATGGGTTGAATAAAATTTGTTGGATATGATGTGAATATGAGTTTGCATGCACTAGATAGTGATTGATTCTTGAATTTGAGGGTTTGGAGAACAAAAATTATGGATGAATATTTCTAGAAAAATTCGAATAAACAGTGACTGAGCTAATGTATGGTTTTTCGTGAATTATTGGCTCATCCAAATTGAACGAATTTTTACTATAGGTTCAAGATGCTATTAAAAAGTTTGTGCTAAATTTTCATAATTTTGGAGTTATATTTTGTGAGATATGAATTTTAGAGTGAAACTGCCCAATTTTTCAGTTCAAATTTGATGAAATTGTGTGATTTTCCATGAATTATGTATTTTGATTTTATGTCTATAAAGTTTATTGTAGGATTTGGATAGTATATAGTATGTGTGTTTGATATTTCAAGAATTTAGGGTGTTTATTTTAAGAGTTATGGAGTTTTGAATATATATGTTTAATTGGTATAAATTGGGCTTATTTGTGTGCTAAGTGGAGTTATCAATTGTGAAAATAATATGTATTATGCCTTGAAATAAGTAAGTATGTCAAATATTGTGATGTAGAATATATATTATGCCTTGATGGATGTTTATCTTAATGATTATTATGATTTACTTACATTCAATAGAAAAAATAGCTTGAATTTGTTGTTGTTAATGGTGTAATTAAACTAAGTTTGGGGAATGAGATTTGTGTCTTGCTTTGGGCTATAACTTATGTGTCGTTCTAGGACTATGGCCATAGTAGTAGTGTTGTAACGCCCCGGAAATTCAATTATAGAAAAGTCAAATTCAAACTAACGTTAACGGAAAAATTCAGCGGAAGTCTCAACACTTATTGGGGCGTCACTGCCGTATCCCCGAAGGAATACAAGGCAGAAATGGAAACTAACAACCGTTCAACTGTAACATACTGAACAACTCCAAACTTAGAAAATAAACTCAACATGACTAACTTCAAGTCTTTGTGGATTGAAACATAACACAACTAATAAAAACTAAGCATGCTAAGCCTCACTGTTTATTCCCGTTCCTAGCATATAGATCTTCACCTGAAAACAAAACATTTCAAAAATGAGGGAGAAATCTCAATAATGTCTACCCCTAACCGTTAAAAACAATTCAAGTTCATTTCTTGTTCTAGTAGTTAGGGTTTAGTTTTCAATTTCTTGTTTTCTTTAGTTTTCATTGTTTTCAATTCCTAATTAGTTAGTTTAAATTATTTACTTTCCTAAAAATCTAACACACCATCCTTGTGGATTCGATAACCCTTACTCTTTTAAATCCCAATTTCTACAATCGAACACAGGCAAGTTAACATACATAGACACAATTTTAGACACATTTTCAGGCACATTCATTTTCAAAGGAAAAACATGCTCAAAGAATTCAACATCTCTATATTCAGAAATAGAATAATCACTCAAAGACATAAATCTGTAAGCAACACTAGTTTGAGCATAACCAACAAACACAACATCAAAGGTCTTAGCACCAATATTAGTTCGTTTGTGAATAGGCAAAACAACTTTAGCCAGACACCCCCACACCTTAAGGTAACTCATGTTAGGGGAATAACCCTTCCACAATTCATATGTGTAACACCCCGCCTTTTTTTAACTAACTAACTTTGACGATGTGATTTGTTTAAGTGTCTAAATTATATATGAGTGACATATTGATATGCTAGTTTGATTGTGTTAGTTTCTTACAGGATTTATTAGTTTCTTTGTTAGTGATTAGGTGTTGGAGAAAAAAAAGAGTGAATAAGAAAGAATAAAATGAAAAAGGAAAAGGAATAGGAAAAGGAAAAGAAAAGGAGAAAATAAAAGAAAAAAAATACAATCAGGGGAGGGGGTTGGGTTTATATGTTTAATACACACAACACACTCTTAGAGAGAGAAAGAGAAGGGTAGAGAGAGAGCAAGAACAAGAACAAGAACAAGAACAAGAGGAAGAGGAAGAAGAAGATTAAGTCTTTGATTCGTCAATTGGGTGAGTAATTCTTGTTTTTCTTTGATTAAAATTGATAGGGAAAGATTTTGATCATGATTTATACTCGAATTTGGAATTTAATTCATGAATTTGAGTTGTTTTCAGATTTTAAAAGAGTAGAAAACCCTAATTTGAGTACTTAGAAACCCGCCCCTAAATTGCATGTTTTAGATTGTTTGATTATATGGGTTGAATAAAATTTGTTGGATATGATGTGAATATGAGTTTGCATGCACTAGATAGTGATTGATTCTTGAATTTGAGCGTTTGGAGAACAAAAATTATGGATGAATATTTCTAGAAAAATTCGAATAAGCGATGGTGAGCTAATGTATGGTTTTTCATGACTTATTGGCTCATCCAAATTGAACGAATTTTTACTATAGGTTCAAGATGCTATTAAACAGTTTGTGGTAAATTTTCATAATTTTGGAGTTATATTTTGTGAGATATGAATTTTAGAGTGAAAGCGCCTATTTTTGATTCAAATTTGATGAAATTATGTGATTTTCCATGAATTATGTATTTTGATTGTATGTCTATAAAGTTTATTGTAGGATTTGGATAGCATATAGTATGTGTGTTTGATATTTCAAGAATTTAGGGTGTTTATTTTAAGAGTTATGGAGTTTTGAATATATATGTTTAATTGGTATAAATTGGGCTTATTTGTGTGCTAAGTGGAGTTATCAATTGTGAAAATAATATGTATTATGCCTTGAAATAAGTAAGTATGTCAAATATTGTGATGTAGAATATATATTATGCCTTGATGGATGTTTATCTTAATGATTATTATGATTTACTTACATTCAATAGAAAAAATAGCTTGAATTTGTTGTTGTTAATGGTGTAATTAAACTAAGTTTGGGGAATGAGATTTGTGTCTTGCTTTGGGCTATAACTTATGTGTCGTTCTAGGACTATGGCCATAGTAGTAGTGTTGTAACGCCCCGGAAATTCAATTATAGAAAAGTCAAATTCAAACTAACGTTAACGGAAAAATTCATGGAAGTCTCAACACTTATTGGGCGTCAACTGCGTATCCCAGAAGGAATACAAGGCGAAATGGAAACTAACAACCGTTCAACTGTAACATACTGAACAACTCCAAACTTAGAAAATAAACTCAACATGACTAACTTCAAGTCTTTGTGGATTGAAACATAACACAACTAATAAAAACTAAGCATGCTAAGCCTCACTGTTAATTCCCGTTCCTAGCATATAGATCTTCACCTGAAAACAAAACATTTCAAAAATGAGGAGAAATCTCAATAATGTCTACCCCTAACCATTAAAAACAATTCAAGTTCATTTCTTGTTCTAGTAGTTAGGGTTTAGTTTTCAATTTCTTGTTTTCTTTAGTTTTCATTGTTTTCAATTCCTAATTAGTTAGTTTAAATTATTTACTTTCCTAAAAATCTAACACACCATCCTTGTGGATTCGATAACCCTTACTCTTTTTAAATCCCAATTTCTACAATCGAACACAGGCAAGTTCACATTCTTAGACACAATTTTAGACACATTTTCAGGCACATTCTTTTTCAAAGGAAAAACATGCTCAAAGAATTCAACATCTCTATATTCAGAAATAGAATAATCACTCAAAGACATAAATCTGTAAGCAACACTAGTTTGAGCATAACCAACAAACACAACATCAAAGGTCTTAGCACCAATATTAGTTCGTTTGTGAATAGGCAAAACAACTTTAGCCAGACACCCCCACACCTTAAGGTAACTCATGTTAGGGGAATAACCCTTCCACAATTCATATGTGTAACACCCCGCCTTTTTTTAACTAACTAACTTGTGATGTGATTTGTTTAAGTGTCTAAATTATATATGAGTGACATATTGATATGCTAGTTTGATTGTGTTAGTTTCTTACAGGATTTATTAGTTTCTTTGTTAGTGATTAGGTGTTGGAGAAAAAAAAGAGTGAATAAGAAAGAATAAAATGAAAAAGGAAAAGGAATAGGAAAAGGAAAAGAAAAGGAGAAAATAAAAGAAAAAAAATACAATCAGGGGAGGGGGTTGGGTTTATATGTTTAATACACACAACACACTCTTAGAGAGAGAAAGAGAAGGGTAGAGAGAGAGCAAGAACAAGAACAAGAACAAGAACAAGAGGAAGAGGAAGAAGAAGATTAAGTCTTTGATTCATCAATTAGGTGAGTAATTCTTGTTTTTCTTTGATTAAAATTGATAGAGAAAGATTTTGATCATGATTTATACTCGAATTTGGAATTTAATTCATGAATTTGAGTTGTTTTCAAATTTTAAAAGAGTAGAAAACCCTAATTTGAGTACTTAGAAACCCACCCCTAAATTGCATGTTTTAGATTGTTTGATTATATGGGTTGAATAAAATTTGTTGGATATGATGTGAATATGAGTTTGCATGCACTAGATAGTGATTGATTCTTGAATTTGAGCGTTTGGAGAACAAAAATTATGGATGAATATTTCTAGAAAAATTCGAATAAACAGTGACTGAGCTAATGTATGGTTTTTCATGACTTATTGGCTCATCCAAATTGAACGAATTTTTACTATAGGTTCAAGATGCTATTAAACAATTTGTGGTAAATTTTCATAATTTTGGAGTTATATTTTGTGAGATATGAATTTTAGAGTGAAAGCGCCTATTTTTCAGTTCAAATTTGATGAAATTATGTGATTTTCCATGAATTATGTATTTTGATTGTATGTCTATAAAGTTTATTGTAGGATTTGGATAGCATATAGTATGTGTGTTTGATATTTCAAGAATTTAGGGTGTTTATTTTAAGAGTTATGGAGTTTTGAATATATATGTTTAATTGGTATAAATTGGGCTTATTTGTGTGCTAAGTGGAGTTATCAATTGTGAAAATAATATGTATTATGCCTTGAAATAAGTAAGTATGTCAAATATTGTGATGTAGAATATATATTATGCCTTGATGGATGTTTATCTTAATGATTATTATGATTTACTTACATTCAATAGAAAAAATAGCTTGAATTTGTTGTTGTTAATGGTGTAATTAAACTAAGTTTGGGGAATGAGATTTGTGTCTTGCTTTGGGCTATAACTTATGTGTCGTTCTAGGACTATGGCCATAGTAGTAGTGTTGTAACGCCCCGGAAATTCAATTATAGAAAAGTCAAATTCAAACTAACGTTAACGGAAAAATTCAGTGGAAGTCTCAACACTTATTGGCGTCACTGCCGTATCCCCGAAGGAATACAAGGCAGAAATGGAAACTAACAACCGTTCAACTGTAACATACTGAACAACTCCAAACTTAGAAAATAAACTCAACATGACTAACTTCAAGTCTTTGTGGATTGAAACATAACACAACTAATAAAAACTAAGCATGCTAAGCCTCACTGTTAATTCCCGGTCCTAGCATATAGATCTTCACCTGAAAACAAAACATTTCAAAAATGAGGGAGAAATCTCAATAATGTCTACCCCTAACCGTTAAAAACAATTCAAGTTCATTTCTTGTTCTAGTAGTTAGGGTTTAGTTTTCAATTTCTTGTTTTCTTTAGTTTTCATTGTTTTCAATTCCTAATTAGTTAGTTTAAATTATTTACTTTCCTAAAAATCTAACACACCATCCTTGTGGATTCGATAACCCTTACTCTTTTTAAATCCCAATTTCTACAATCGAACACAGGCAAGTTCACATTCTTAGACACAATTTTAGACACATTTTCAGGCACATTCTTTTTCAAAGGAAAAACATGCTCAAAGAATTCAACATCTCTATATTCAGAAATAGAATAATCACTCAAAGACATAAATCTGTAAGCAACACTAGTTTGAGCATAACCAACAAACACAACATCAAAGGTCTTAGCACCAATATTAGTTCGTTTGTGAATAGGCAAAACAACTTTAGCCAGACACCCCCACACCTTAAGGTAACTCATGTTAGGGGAATAACCCTTCCACAATTCATATGTGTAACACCCCGCCTTTTTTTAACTAACTAACTTTGACGATGTGATTTGTTTAAGTGTCTAAATTATATATGAGTGACATATTGATATGCTAGTTTGATTGTGTTAGTTTCTTACAGGATTTATTAGTTTCTTTGTTAGTGATTAGGTGTTGGAGAAAAAAAAGAGTGAATAAGAAAGAATAAAATGAAAAAGGAAAAGGAATAGGAAAAGGAAAAGAAAAGGAGAAAATAAAAGAAAAAAAATACAATCAGGGGAGGGGGTTGGGTTTATATGTTTAATACACACAACACACTCTTAGAGAGAGAAAGAAAGAGAAGGAGAGAGAGAGCAAGAACAAGAACAAGAACAAGAGGAAGAGGAAGAAGAAGATTAAGTCTTTGATTCGTCAATTGGGTGAGTAATTCTTGTTTTTCTTTGATTAAAATTGATAGGGAAAGATTTTGATCATGATTTATACTCGAATTTGGAATTTAATTCATGAATTTGAGTTGTTTTCAGATTTTAAAAGAGTAGAAAACCCTAATTTGAGTACTTAGAAACCCGCCCCTAAATTGCATGTTTTAGATTGTTTGATTATATGGGTTGAATAAAATTTGTTGGATATGATGTGAATATGAGTTTGCATGCACTAGATAGTGATTGATTCTTGAATTTGAGCGTTTGGAGAACAAAAATTATGGATGAATATTTCTAGAAAAATTCGAATAAACAGTGACTGAGCTAATGTATGGTTTTTCATGACTTATTGGCTCATCCAAATTGAAGCAATTTTACTATAGGTTCAAGATGCTATTAAACAATTTGTGGTAAATTTTCATAATTTTGGAGTTATATTTTGTGAGATATGAATTTTAGAGTGAAAGCGCCTATTTTGATTCAAATTTGATGAAATTATGTGATTTTCCATGAATTATGTATTTTGATTGTATGTCTATAAAGTTTATTGTAGGATTTGGATAGCATATAGTATGTGTGTTTGATATTTCAAGAATTTAGGGTGTTTATTTTAAGAGTTATGGAGTTTTGAATATATATGTTTAATTGGTATAAATTGGGCTTATTTGTGTGCTAAGTGGAGTTATCAATTGTGAAAATAATATGTATTATGCCTTGAAATAAGTAAGTATGTCAAATATTGTGATGTAGAATATATATTATGCCTTGATGGATGTTTATCTTAATGATTATTATGATTTACTTACATTCAATAGAAAAAATAGCTTGAATTTGTTGTTGTTAATGGTGTAATTAAACTAAGTTTGGGGAATGAGATTTGTGTCTTGCTTTGGGCTATAACTTATGTGTCGTTCTAGGACTATGGCCATAGTAGTAGTGTTGTAACGCCCCGGAAATTCAATTATAGAAAAGTCAAATTCAAACTAACGTTAACGGAAAAATTCAGCGGAAGTCTCAACACTTATTGGGGCGTCACTGCCGTATCCCCGAAGGAATACAAGGCAGAAATGGAAACTAACAACCGTTCAACTGTAACATACTGAACAACTCCAAACTTAGAAAATAAACTCAACATGACTAACTTCAAGTCTTTGTGGATTGAAACATAACACAACTAATAAAAACTAAGCATGCTAAGCCTCACTGTTAATTCCCGTTCCTAGCATATAGATCTTCACCTGAAAACAAAACATTTCAAAAATGAGGGAGAAATCTCAATAATGTCTACCCCTAACCGTTAAAAACAATTCAAGTTCATTTCTTGTTCTAGTAGTTAGGGTTTAGTTTTCAATTTCTTGTTTTCTTTAGTTTTCATTGTTTTCAATTCCTAATTAGTTAGTTTAAATTATTTACTTTCCTAAAATCTAACACACCATCCTTGTGGATTCGATAACCCTTACTCTTTTAAATCCCAATTTCTACAATCGAACACGCAAGTTCACATTCTTAGACACAATTTTAGACACATTTTCAGGCACATTCTTTTCAAAGGAAAAACATGCTCAAAGAATTCAACATCTCTATATTCGAAATAGAATAATCACTCAAAGACATAAATCTGTAAGCAACACTAGTTTGAGCATAACCAACAAACACAACATCAAAGGTCTTAGCACCAATATTAGTTCGTTTGTGAATAGGCAAAACAACTTTAGCCACACCCCCACACCTTAAGGTAACTCATGTTAGGGAATAACCCTTCCACAATTCATATGTGTAACACCCGCCTTTTTTAACTAACTAACTTTGTGATGTGATTTGTTTAAGTGTCTAAATTATATATGAGTGACATATTGATATGCTAGTTTGATTGTGTTAGTTTCTTACAGGATTTATTAGTTTCTTTGTTAGTGATTAGGTGTTGGAGAAAAAAAAGAGTGAATAAGAAAGAATAAAATGAAAAAGGAAAAGGAATAGGAAAAGGAAAAGAAAAGGAGAAAATAAAAGAAAAAAAATACAATCAGGGGAGGGGGTTGGGTTTATATGTTTAATACACACAACACACTCTTAGAGAGAGAAAGAGAAGGGTAGAGAGAGAGCAAGAACAAGAACAAGAACAAGAGGAAGAGGAAGAAGAAGATTAAGTCTTTGATTCGTCAATTAGGTGAGTAATTCTTGTTTTTCTTTGATTAAAATTGATAGGGAAAGATTTTGATCATGATTTATACTCGAATTTGGAATTTAATTCATGAATTTGAGTTGTTTTCAGATTTTAAAAGAGTAGAAAACCCTAATTTGAGTACTTAGAAACCCGCCCCTAAATTGCATGTTTTAGATTGTTTGATTATATGGGTTGAATAAAATTTGTTGGATATGATGTGAATATGAGTTTGCATGCACTAGATAGTGATTGATTCTTGAATTTGAGCGTTTGGAGAACAAAAATTATGGATGAATATTTCTAGAAAAATTCGAATAAACGATGGATCGAGCTAATGTATGGTTTTTCATGACTTATTGGCTCATCCAAATTGAACGAATTTTTACTATAGGTTCAAGATGCTATTAAACAATTTGTGGTAAATTTTCATAATTTTGGAGTTATATTTTGTGAGATATGAATTTTAGAGTGAAACTGCCCTATTTTTCAGTTCAAATTTGATGAAATTATGTGATTTTCCATGAATTATGTATTTTGATTGTATGTCTATAAAGTTTATTGTAGGATTTGGATAGCATATAGTATGTGTGTTTGATATTTCAAGAATTTAGGGTGTTTATTTTAAGAGTTATGGAGTTTTGAATATATATGTTTAATTGGTATAAATTGGGCTTATTTGTGTGCTAAGTGGAGTTATCAATTGTGAAAATAATATGTATTATGCCTTGAAATAAGTAAGTATGTCAAATATTGTGATGTAGAATATATATTATGCCTTGATGGATGTTTATCTTAATGATTATTATGATTTACTTACATTCAATAGAAAAAATAGCTTGAATTTGTTGTTGTTAATGGTGTAATTAAACTAAGTTTGGGGAATGAGATTTGTGTCTTGCTTTGGGCTATAACTTATGTGTCGTTCTAGGACTATGGCCATAGTAGTAGTGTTGTAACGCCCCGGAAATTCAATTATAGAAAAGTCAAAGTCAAACTAACGTTAACGGAAAAATTCAGCGGAAGTCTCAACACTTATTGGGGCGTCACTGCCGTATCCCCGAAGGAATACAAGGCAGAAATGGAAACTAACAACCGTTCAACTGTAACATACTGAACAACTCCAAACTTAGAAAATAAACTCAACATGACTAACTTCAAGTCTTTGTGGATTGAAACATAACACAACTAATAAAAACTAAGCATGCTAAGCCTCACTGTTAATTCCCGTTCCTAGCATATAGATCTTCACCTGAAAACAAAACATTTCAAAAATGAGGGAGAAATCTCAATAATGTCTACCCCTAACCGTTAAAAACAATTCAAGTTCATTTCTTGTTCTAGTAGTTAGGGTTTAGTTTTCAATTTCTTGTTTTCTTTAGTTTTCATTGTTTTCAATTCCTAATTAGTTAGTTTAAATTATTTACTTTCCTAAAAATCTAACACACCATCCTTGTGGATTCGATAACCCTTACTCTTTTTAAATCCCAATTTCTACAATCGAACACAGGCAAGTTCACATTCTTAGACACAATTTTAGACACATTTTCAGGCACATTCTTTTTCAAAGGAAAAACATGCTCAAAGAATTCAACATCTCTATATTCAGAAATAGAATAATCACTCAAAGACATAAATCATAAGCAACACTAGTTTGAGCATAACCAACAAACACAACATCAAAGGTCTTAGCACCAATATTAGTTCGTTTGTGAATAGGCAAAACAACTTTAGCCAGACACCCCCACACCTTAAGGTAACTCATGTTAGGGGAATAACCCTTCCACAATTCATATGTGTAACACCCCGCCTTTTTTTAACTAACTAACTTTGTGATGTGATTTGTTTAAGTGTCTAAATTATATATGAGTGACATATTGATATGCTAGTTTGATTGTGTTAGTTTCTTACAGTATTTATTAGTTTCTTTGTTAGTGATTAGGTGTTGGGAAAAAAGAGTGAATAAGAAAGAATAAAATGAAAAAGGAAAAGGAATAGGAAAAGGAAAAGAAAAGGAGAAAATAAAAGAAAAAAAATACAATCAGGGGAGGGGGTTGGGTTTATATGTTTAATACACACAACACACTCTTAGAGAGAGAAAGAGAAGGGTAGAGAGAGAGCAAGAACAAGAACAAGAACAAGAACAAGAGGAAGAGGAAGAAGAAGATTAAGTCTTTGATTCGTAAATTGGGTGAGTAATTCTTGTTTTTCTTTGATTAAAATTGATAGGAAAAGATTTTGATCATGATTTATACTCGAATTTGGAATTTAATTCATGAATTTGAGTTGTTTTCAGATTTTAAAAGAGTAGAAAACCCTAATTTGAGTACTTAGAAACCCGCCCCTAAATTGCATGTTTTAGATTGTTTGATTATATGGGTTGAATAAAATTTGTTGGATATGATGTGAATATGAGTTTGCATGCACTAGATAGTGATTGATTCTTGAATTTGAGCGTTTGGAGAACAAAAATTATGGATGAATATTTCTAGAAAAATTCGAATAAACGATGGTCGAGCTAATGTATGGTTTTTCATGACTTATTGGCTCATCCAAATTGAACGAATTTTTACTATAGGTTCAAGATGCTATTAAACAATTTGTGGTAAATTTTCATAATTTTGGAGTTATATTTTGTGAGATATGAATTTTAGAGTGAAAGCGCCTATTTTTCAGTTCAAATTTGATGAAATTATGTGATTTTCCATGAATTATGTATTTTGATTGTATGTCTATAAAGTTTATTGTAGGATTTGGATAGCATATAGTATGTGTGTTTGATATTTCAAGAATTTAGGGTGTTTATTTTAAGAGTTATGGAGTTTTGAATATATATGTTTAATTGGTATAAATTGGGCTTATTTGTGTGCTAAGTGGAGTTATCAATTGTGAAAATAATATGTATTATGCCTTGAAATAAGTAAGTATGTCAAATATTGTGATGTAGAATATATATTATGCCTTGATGGATGTTTATCTTAATGATTATTATGATTTACTTACATTCAATAGAAAAAATAGCTTGAATTTGTTGTTGTTAATGGTGTAATTAAACTAAGTTTGGGGAATGAGATTTGTGTCTTGCTTTGGGCTATAACTTATGTGTCGTTCTAGGACTATGGCCATAGTAGTAGTGTTGTAACGCCCCGGAAATTCAATTATAGAAAAGTCAAAGTCAAACTAACGTTAACGGAAAAATTCAGTGGAAGTCTCAACACTTATATGGGCGTCACTGCCGTATCCCCGAAGGAATACAAGGCAGAAATGGAAACTAACAACCGTTCAACTGTAACATACTGAACAACTCCAAACTTAGAAAATAAACTCAACATGACTAACTTCAAGTCTTTGTGGATTGAAACATAACACAACTAATAAAAACTAAGCATGCTAAGCCTCACTGTTAATTCCCGGTCCTAGCATATAGATCTTCACCTGAAAACAAAACATTTCAAAAATGAGGGAGAAATCTCAATAATGTCTACCCCTAACCATTAAAAACAATTCAAGTTCATTTCTTGTTCTAGTAGTTAGGGTTTAGTTTTCAATTTCTTGTTTTCTTTAGTTTTCATTGTTTTCAATTCCTAATTAGTTAGTTTAAATTATTTACTTTCCTAAAAATCTAACACACCATCCTTGTGGATTCGATAACCCTTACTCTTTTTTAATACCTATTTATACATTCGAACACAGCAAGTTCACATTCTTAGACACAATTTTAGACACATTTTCAGGCACATTCTTTTTCAAAGGAAAAACATGCTCAAAGAATTCAACATCTCTATATTCAGAAATAGAATAATCACTCAAAGACATAAATCTGTAAGCAACACTAGTTTGAGCATAACCAACAAACACAACATCAAAGGTCTTAGCACCAATATTAGTTCGTTTGTGAATAGGCGAAACAACTTTAGCCAGACACCCCCACACCTTAAGGTAACTCTTGTTAGGGGAATAACCCTTCCACAATTCATATGTGTAACACCCCGCCTTTTTTTAACTAACTAACTTTGACGATATGATTTGTTTAATTGTCCAAATTATATATGAGTGACATATTGATATGCTAGTTTGATTGTGTTAGTTTCTTATAGTATTTATTAGTTTCTTTGTTAGTGATTAGGGTGTGGGGAAAAAAAAAAGAGTGAATAAGAAAGAATAAAATGAAAAAGGAAAAGGAATAGGAAAAGGAAAAGAAAAGGAGAAAATAAAAGAAAAAAAATACAATAAGGGGAGGGGGTTGGGTTTATATGTTTAATACACACAACACACTCTTAGAGAGAGAAAGAGAAGGGTAGAGAGAGAGCAAGAACAAGAACAAGAACAAGAGGAAGAGGAAGAAGAAGATTAAGTCTTTGATTCGTCAATTAGGTGAGTAATTCTTGTTTTTCTTTGATTAAAATTGATAGGGAAAGATTTTGATCATGATTTATACTCGAATTTGGAATTTAATTCATGAATTTCAGTTATTTCTGATTTTTAAAAGAGTAGAAAACCCTAATTTGAGTACTTAGAAACCCGCCCCTAAATTGCATGTTTTAGATTGTTTGATTATATGGGTTGAATAAAATTTGTTGGATATGATGTGAATATGAGTTTGCATGCACTAGATAGTGATTGATTCTTGAATTTGAGGGTTTGGAGAACAAAAATTATGGATGAATATTTCTAGAAAAATTCGAATAAACAATGGATCGAGCTAATGTATGGTTTTTCATGACTTATTGGCTCATCCAAATTGAACGAATTTTTACTATAGGTTCAAGATGCTATTAAACAGTTTGTGGTAAATTTTCATAATTTTGGAGTTATATTTTGTGAGATATGAATTTTAGAGTGAAACTGCCCTATTTTTCAGTTCAAATTTGATGAAATTGTGTGATTTTCCATGAATTATGTATTTTGATTGTATGTCTATAAAGTTTATTGTAGGATTTGGATAGCATATAGTATGTGTGTTTGATATTTCAAGAATTTAGGGTGTTTATTTTAAGAGTTATGGAGTTTTGAATATATATGTTTAATTGGTATAAATTGGGCTTATTTGTGTGCTAAGTGGAGTTATCAATTGTGAAAATAATATGTATTATGCCTTGAAATAAGTAAGTATGTCAAATATTGTGATGTAGAATATATATTATGCCTTGATGGATGTTTATCTTAATGATTATTATGATTTACTTACATTCAATAGAAAAAATAGCTTGAATTTGTTGTTGTTAATGGTGTAATTAAACTAAGTTTGGGGAATGAGATTTGTGTCTTGCTTTGGGCTATAACTTATGTGTCGTTCTAGGACTATGGCCATAGTAGTAGTGTTGTAACGCCCCGGAAATTCAATTATAGAAAAGTCAAAGTCAAACTAACGTTAACGGAAAATTCAGCGGAAGTCTCAACACTTATCAGGCCACCGCCGTATCCCCGAAGGAATACAAGGCAGAAATGGAAACTAACAACCGCTCAATCAGAACATACCGAACAACTCCAAACTTAGAAAATAAACTCAACATGACTAACTTCAAGTCTTTGTGGATTGAAACATAACACAACTAATAAAACTAAGCATGCTAAGCCTCACTGTTAATTCCTGCTCCTAGCATATAGATCTTCACCTGAAAACAAAACATTTCAAAAATGAGGGAGAAATCTCAATAATGTCTACCCCTAACCGTTAAAAACAATTCAAGTTCATTTCTTGTTCTAGTAGTTAGGGTTTAGTTTTCAATTTCTTGTTTTCTTTAGTTTTCATTGTTTTCAATTCCTAATTAGTTAGTTTAAATTATTTACTTTCCTAAAAATCTAACACACCATCCTTGTGGATTCGATAACCCTTACTCTTTTAAATCCCAATTTCTACAATCGAACACAGGCAAGTTCACATTCTTAGACACAATTTTAGACACATTTTCAGGCACATTCTTTTTCAAAGGAAAAACATGCTCAAAGAATTCAACATCTCTATATTCAGAAATAGAATAATCACTCAAAGACATAAATCTGTAAGCAACACTAGTTTGAGCATAACCAACAAACACAACATCAAAGGTCTTAGCACCAATATTAGTTCGTTTGTGAATAGGCAAAACAACTTTAGCCAGACACCCCCACACCTTAAGGTAACTCATGTTAGGGGAATAACCCTTCCACAATTCATATGTGTAACACCCCGCCTTTTTTTAACTAACTAACTTTGACGATGTGATTTGTTTAAGTGTCTAAATTATATATGAGTGACATATTGATATGCTAGTTTGATTGTGTTAGTTTCTTACAGGATTTATTAGTTTCTTTGTTAGTGATTAGGTGTTGGAGAAAAAAAAGAGTGAATAAGAAAGAATAAAATGAAAAAGGAAAAGGAATAGGAAAAGGAAAAGAAAAGGAGAAAATAAAAGAAAAAAAATACAATCAGGGGAGGGGGTTGGGTTTATATGTTTAATACACACAACACACTCTTAGAGAGAGAAAGAGAAGGGTAGAGAGAGAGCAAGAACAAGAACAAGAACAAGAACAAGAGGAAGAGGAAGAAGAAGATTAAGTCTTTGATTCGTCAATTGGGTGAGTAATTCTTGTTTTTCTTTGATTAAAATTGATAGGGAAAGATTTTGATCATGATTTATACTCGAATTTGGAATTTAATTCATGAATTTGAGTTGTTTTCAGATTTTAAAAGAGTAGAAAACCCTAATTTGAGTACTTAGAAACCCGCCCCTAAATTGCATGTTTTAGATTGTTTGATTATATGGGTTGAATAAAATTTGTTGGATATGATGTGAATATGAGTTTGCATGCACTAGATAGTGATTGATTCTTGAATTTGAGCGTTTGGAGAACAAAAATTATGGATGAATATTTCTAGAAAAATTCGAATAAACAGTGACTGAGCTAATGTATGGTTTTTCATGACTTATTGGCTCATCCAAATTGAACGAATTTTTACTATAGGTTCAAGATGCTATTAAACAATTTGTGGTAAATTTTCATAATTTTGGAGTTATATTTTGTGAGATATGAATTTTAGAGTGAAACTGCCCTATTTTTCAGTTCAAATTTGATGAAATTATGTGATTTTCCATGAATTATGTATTTTGATTGTATGTCTATAAAGTTTATTGTAGGATTTGGATAGCATATAGTATGTGTGTTTGATATTTCAAGAATTTAGGGTGTTTATTTTAAGAGTTATGGAGTTTTGAATATATATGTTTAATTGGTATAAATTGGGCTTATTTGTGTGCTAAGTGGAGTTATCAATTGTGAAAATAATATGTATTATGCCTTGAAATAAGTAAGTATGTCAAATATTGTGATGTAGAATATATATTATGCCTTGATGGATGTTTATCTTAATGATTATTATGATTTACTTACATTCAATAGAAAAAATAGCTTGAATTTGTTGTTGTTAATGGTGTAATTAAACTAAGTTTGGGGAATGAGATTTGTGTCTTGCTTTGGGCTATAACTTATGTGTCGTTCTAGGACTATGGCCATAGCAGTAGTGTTGTAACGCCCCGGAAATTCAATTATAGAAAACTCAAAGTCAAACTAACGTTAACGGAAAAATTCAGCGAAAGTCTCAACACTTATTGGGGCGTCACTGCCGTATCCCCGAAGGAATACAAGGCAGAAATGGAAACTAACAACCGTTCAACTGTAACATACTGAACAACTCCAAACTTAGAAAATAAACTCAACATGACTAACTTCAAGTCTTTGTGGATTGAAACATAACACAACTAATAAAAACTAAGCATGCTAAGCCTCACTTAATTCCTGCTCCTAGCATATAGATCTTCACCAAAACAAAACATTTCAAAAATGAGGGAGAAATCTCAATAATGTCTACCCCTAACCATTAAAAACAATTCAAGTTCATTTCTTGTTCTAGTAGTTAGGGTTTAGTTTTCAATTTCTTGTTTTCTTTAGTTTTCATTGTTTTCAATTCCTAATTAGTTAGTTTAAATTATTTACTTTCCTAAAAATCTAACACACCATCCTTGTGGATTCGATAACCCTTACTCTTTTTAAATCCCAATTTCTACAATCGAACACAGGCAAGTTCACATTCTTAGACACAATTTTAGACACATTTTCAGCACATTCTTTTCAAAGGAAAACATGCTCAAAGAATTCAACATCTCTATATTCAGAAATAGAATAATCACTCAAAGACATAAATCTGTAAGCAACACTAGTTTGAGCATAACCAACAAACACAACATCAAAGGTCTTAGCACCAATATTAGTTCGTTTGTGAATAGGCAAAACAACTTTAGCCAGACACCCCCACACCTTAAGGTAACTCATGTTAGGGGAATAACCCTTCCACAATTCATATGTGTAACACCCCGCCTTTTTTTAACTAACTAACTTTGACGATGTGATTTGTTTAAGTGTCTAAATTATATATGAGTGACATATTGATATGCTAGTTTGATTGTGTTAGTTTCTTATAGTATTTATTAGTTTCTTTGTTAGTGATTAGGTGTTGGGGAAAAAAAGAGTGAATAAGAAAGAATAAAATGAAAAAAGGAAAAGGAATAGGAAAAGGAAAAGAAAAGGAGAAAATAAAAGAAAAAAAAAACAATCAGGGGAGGGGGTTGGGTTTATATGTTTAATACACACAACACACTCTTAGAGAGAGAAAGAGAAGGGTAGAGAGAGAGCAAGAACAAGAACAAGAACAAGAACAAGAGGAAGAGGAAGAAGAAGATTAAGTCTTTGATTCGTCAATTGGGTGAGTAATTCTTGTTTTTCTTTGATTAAAATTGATAGGGAAAGATTTTGATCATGATTTATACTCGAATTTGGAATTTAATTCATGAATTTGAGTTGTTTTCAGATTTTAAAAGAGTAGAAAACCCTAATTTGAGTACTTAGAAACCCGCCCCTAAATTGCATGTTTTAGATTGTTTGATTATATGGGTTGAATAAAATTTGTTGGATATGATGTGAATATGAGTTTGCATGCACTAGATAGTGATTGATTCTTGAATTTGAGGGTTTGGAGAACAAAAATTATGGATGAATATTTCTAGAAAAATTCGAATAAACAGTGACTGAGCTAATGTATGGTTTTTCGTGAATTATTGGCTCATCCAAATTGAACGAATTTTTACTATAGGTTCAAGATGCTATTAAACAGTTTGTGGTAAATTTTCATAATTTTGGAGTTATATTTTGTGAGATATGAATTTTAGAGTGAAACTGCCCTATTTTTCAGTTCAAATTTGATGAAATTGTGTGATTTTCCATGAATTATATATTTTGATTTTATGTCTATAAAGTTTATTGTAGGATTTGGATAGTATATAGTATGTTTGTTTGATATTTCAAGAATTTAGGGTGTTTATTTTAAGAGTTATGGAGTTTTGAATATATATGTTTAATTGGTATAAATTGGGCTTATTTGTGTGCTAAGTGGAGTTATCAATTGTGAAAATAATATGTATTATGCCTTGAAATAAGTAAGTATGTCAAATATTGTGATGTAGAATATATATTATGCCTTGATGGATGTTTATCTTAATGATTATTATGATTTACTTACATTCAATAGAAAAAATAGCTTGAATTTGTTGTTGTTAATGGTGTAATTAAACTAAGTTTGGGGAATGAGATTTGTGTCTTGCTTTGGGCTATAACTTATGTGTCGTTCTAGGACTATGGCCATAGTAGTAGTGTTGTAACGCCCCGGAAATTCAATTATAGAAAAGTCAAAGTCAAACTAACGTTAACGGAAAAATTCAGCGAAAGTCTCAACACTTATTGGGGCGTCACTGCCGTATCCCCGAAGGAATACACGGATTAAATGGAAACTAACAACCGCTCAATCAGAACATACTGAACAACTCCAAACTTAGAAAATAAACTCAACATGACTAACTTCAAGTCTTTGTAGATTGAAACATAACACAACTAATAAAAACTAAGCATGCTAAGCCTCACTGTTAATTCCCGGTCCTAGCATATAGATCTTCACCTGAAAACAAAACATTTCAAAAATGAGGGAGAAATCTCAATAATGTCTACCCCTAACCATTAAAAACAATTCAAGTTCATTTCTTGTTCTAGTAGTTAGGGTTTAGTTTTCAATTTCTTGTTTTCTTTAGTTTTCATTGTTTTCAATTCCTAATTAGTTAGTTTAAATTATTTACTTTCCTAAAAATCTAACACACCATCCTTGTGGATTCGATAACCCTTACTCTTTTTAAATCCCAATTTCTACAACCGAACACAGGCAAGTTCACATTCTTAGACACAATTTTAGACACATTTTCAGGCACATTCTTTTTCAAAGGAAAAACATGCTCAAAGAATTCAACATCTCTATATTCAGAAATAGAATAATCACTCAAAGACATAAATCTGTAAGCAAGACTAGTTTGAGCATAACCAACAAACACAACATCAAAGGTCTTAGCACCAATATTAGTTCGTTTGTGAATAGGCGAAACAACTTTAGCCAGACACCCCCACACCTTAAGGTAACTCTTGTTAGGGGAATAACCCTTCCACAATTCATATGTGTAACACCCCGCCTTTTTTTAACTAACTAACTTTGACGATATGATTTGTTTAAGTGTCCAAATTATATATGAGTGACATATTGATATGCTAGTTTGATTGTGTTAGTTTCTTATAGTATTTATTAGTTTCTTTGTTAGTGATTAGGTGTTGGGGAAAAAAAAGAGTGAATAAGAAAGAATAAAATGAAAAAGGAAAAGGAATAGGAAAAGGAAAAGAAAAGGAGAAAATAAAAGAAAAAAAATACAATCAGGGGAGGGGGTTGGGTTTATATGTTTAATACACACAACACACTCTTAGAGAGAGAAAGAGAAGGGTAGAGAGAGAGCAAGAACAAGAACAAGAACAAGAACAAGAGGAAGAGGAAGAAGAAGATTAAGTCTTTGATTCGTCAATTAGGTGAGTAATTCTTGTTTTTCTTTGATTAAAATTGATAGGGAAAGATTTTGATCATGATTTATACTCGAATTTGGAATTTAATTCATGAATTTGAGTTGTTTTCAGATTTTAAAAGAGTAGAAAACCCTAATTTGAGTACTTAGAAACCCGCCCCTAAATTGCATGTTTTAGATTGTTTGATTATATGGGTTGAATAAAATTTGTTGGATATGATGTGAATATGAGTTTGCATGCACTAGATAGTGATTGATTCTTGAATTTGAGGGTTTGGAGAACAAAAATTATGGATGAATATTTCTAGAAAAATTCGAATAAACAGTGACTGAGCTAATGTATGGTTTTTCGTGAATTATTGGCTCATCCAAATTGAACGAATTTTTACTATAGGTTCAAGATGCTATTAAACAGTTTGTGGTAAATTTTCATAATTTTGGAGTTATATTTTGTGAGATATGAATTTTAGAGTGAAACTGCCCTATTTTTCAGTTCAAATTTGATGAAATTGTGTGATTTTCCATGAATTATGTATTTTGATTTTATGTCTATAAAGTTTATTGTAGGATTTGGATAGTATATAGTATGTGTGTTTGATATTTCAAGAATTTAGGGTGTTTATTTTAAGAGTTATGGAGTTTTGAATATATATGTTTAATTGGTATAAATTGGGCTTATTTGTGTGCTAAGTGGAGTTATCAATTGTGAAAATAATATGTATTATGCCTTGAAATAAGTAAGTATGTCAAATATTGTGATGTAGAATATATATTATGCCTTGATGGATGTTTATCTTAATGATTATTATGATTTACTTACATTCAATAGAAAAAATAGCTTGAATTTGTTGTTGTTAATGGTGTAATTAAACTAAGTTTGGGGAATGAGATTTGTGTCTTGCTTTGGGCTATAACTTATGTGTCGTTCTAGGACTATGGCCATAGTAGTAGTGTTGTAACGCCCCGGAAATTCAATTATAGAAAAGTCAAAGTCAAACTAACGTTAACGGAAAAATTCAGCGGAAGTCTCAACACTTATCAAGGCCACCGCCGTATCTCCGAAGGAATACAAGGCAGAAATGGAAACTAACAACCGTTCAACTGTAACATACTGAACAACTCCAAACTTAGAAAATAAACTCAACATGACTAACTTCAAGTCTTTGTGGATTGAAACATAACACAACTAATAAAAACTAAGCATGCTAAGCCTCACTGTTAATTCCCGTTCCTAGCATATAGATCTTCACCTGAAAACAAAACATTTCAAAAATGAGGGAGAAATCTCAATAATGTCTACCCCTAACCGTTAAAAACAATTCAAGTTCATTTCTTGTTCTAGTAGTTAGGGTTTAGTTTTCAATTTCTTGTTTTCTTTAGTTTTCATTGTTTTCAGTTCCTAATTAGTTAGTTTAAATTATTTACTTTCCTAAAAATCTAACACACCATCCTTGTGGATTCGATAACCCTTACTCTTTTTAAATCCCAATTTCTACAACCGAACACAGGCAAGTTCACATTCTTAGACACAATTTTAGACACATTTTCAGGCACATTCTTTTTCAAAGGAAAAACATGCTCAAAGAATTCAACATCTCTATATTCAGAAATAGAATAATCACTCAAAGACATAAATCTGTAAGCAACACTAGTTTGAGCATAACCAACAAACACAACATCAAAGGTCTTAGCACCAATATTAGTTCGTTTGTGAATAGGCAAAACAACTTTAGCCAGACACCCCCACACCTTAAGGTAACTCATGTTAGGGGAATAACCCTTCCACAATTCATATGTGTAACACCCCGCCTTTTTTTAACTAACTAACTTTGACGATGTGATTTGTTTAAGTGTCTAAATTATATATGAGTGACATATTGATATGCTAGTTTGATTGTGTTAGTTTCTTATAGTATTTATTAGTTTCTTTGTTAGTGATTAGGTGTTGGGGAAAAAAAAGAGTGAATAAGAAAGAATAAAATGAAAAAGGAAAAGGAATAGGAAAAGGAAAAGAAAAGGAGAAAATAAAAGAAAAAAAATACAATCAGGGGAGGGGGTTGGGTTTATATGTTTAATACACACAACACACTCTTAGAGAGAGAAAGAGAAGGGTAGAGAGAGAGCAAGAACAAGAACAAGAACAAGAACAAGAGGAAGAGGAAGAAGAAGATTAAGTCTTTGATTCGTCAATTAGGTGAGTAATTCTTGTTTTTCTTTGATTAAAATTGATAGGGAAAGATTTTGATCATGATTTATACTCGAATTTGGAATTTAATTCATGAATTTGAGTTGTTTTCAGATTTTAAAAGAGTAGAAAACCCTAATTTGAGTACTTAGAAACCCGCCCCTAAATTGCATGTTTTAGATTGTTTGATTATATGGGTTGAATAAAATTTGTTGGATATGATGTGAATATGACTTTGCATGCACTAGATAGTGATTGATTCTTGAATTTGAGGGTTTGGAGAACAAAAATTATGGATGAATATTTCTAGAAAAATTCGAATAAACAGGATCGAGCTAATGTATGGTTTTTCGTGAATTATTGGCTCATCCAAATTGAACGAATTTTTACTATAGGTTCAAGATGCTATTAAACATTTTGTGGTAAATTTTCATAATTTTGGAGTTACATTTTGTGAGATATGAATTTTAGAGTGAAATCGCCTATTTTTCAGTTCAAATTTGATGAAATTGTGTGATTTTCCATGAATTATGTATTTTGATTTTATGTCTATAAAGTTTATTGTAGGATTTGGATAGTATATAGTATGTGTGTTTGATATTTCAAGAATTTAGGGTGTTTATTTTAAGAGTTATGGAGTTTTGAATATATATGTTTAATTGGTATAAATTGGGCTTATTTGTGTTCTAAGTGGAGTTATCAATTGTGAAAATAATATGTATTATGCCTTGAAATAAGTAAGTATGTCAAATATTGTGATGTAGAATATATATTCTGCCTTGATGGATGTTTATCTAATGATTATTATGATTTATTTACATTCAATAGAAAAAATAGCTTGAATTTGTTGTTGTTAATGGTGTAATTAAACTAAGTTTGGGGAATGAGATTTGTGTCTTGCTTTGGGCTATAACTTATGTGTCGTTCTAGGACTATGGCCATAGTAGTAGTGTTGTAACGCTCCGGAAATTCAATTATAAAAAAGTCAAAGTCAAACTAACGTTAACGGAAAAATTCAGCGGAAGTCTCAACACTTATTGGGCCACCGCCAGTATCCCCAAGGAATACAAGGCGAAATGGAAACTAAGAACCGCTCAATCAGTAACATACCGAACAACTACAAACTTAGAAAATAAAAACAAAATGACTAACATCAAGTATTTGTGGATTGACACATAACACAACTAATAAAACTAAGCATGCTAAGCCTCACCGTTAATTCCTGCTCCTAGCATATAGATCTTCACCAAAACAAAACATTTCAAAAATGAGGGAGAAATCTCAATAATGTCTACCCCTAACCGTTAAAAACAATTCAAGTTCATTTCTTGTTCTAGTAGTTAGGGTTTAGTTTTCAATTTCTTGTTTTCTTTAGTTTTCATTGTTTTCAGTTCCTAATTAGTTAGTTTAAATTATTTACTTTTCTAAAAATCTAACACACCATCCTTGTGGATTCGATAACCCTTACTCTTTTTAAATCCCAATTTCTACAACCGAACACAGGCAAGTTCACATTCTTAGACACAATTTTAGACACATTTTCAGGCACATTCTTTTTCAAAGGAAAAACATGCTCAAAGAATTCCACATTTCTATATTCAGAAATAGAATAATCACTCAAAGACATAAATCTGTAAGCAACACTAGTTTGAGCATAACCAACAAACACAACATCAAAGGTCTTAGCACCAATATTAGTTCGTTTGTGAATAGGCAAAACAACTTTAGCCAGACACCCCCACACCTTAAGTTAACTCATGTTAGGGGAATAACCGTTCCACAATTCATATGTGTAACACCCCGCCTTTTTTTAACTAACTAACTTTGACGATGTGATTTGTTTAAGTGTCTAAATTATATATGAGTGACATATTGATATGCTAGTTTGATTGTGTTAGTTTCTTATAGTATTTATTAGTTTCTTTGTTAGTGATTAGGTGTTGGGGAAAAAAAGAGTGAATAAGAAAGAATAAAATGAAAAAGGAAAAGGAAAAGGAAAAGGAAAAGGAAAAGAAAAGGAGAAAATAAAAGAAAAAAAATACAATCAGGGGAGGGGGTTGGGTTTATATGTTTAATACACACAACACACTCTTAGAGAGAGAAAGAGAAAGGTAGAGAGAGAGCAAGAACAAGAACAAGAACAAGAATAAGAGGAAGAGGAAGAAGAAGATTAAGTCTTTGATTCGTCAATTAGGTGAGTAATTCTTGTTTTTCTTTGATTAAAATTGATAGGGAAAGATTTTGATCATGATTTATACTCGAATTTGGAATTTAATTCATGAATTTGAGTTGTTTTCAGATTTTAAAAGAGTAGAAAACCCTAATTTGAGTACTTAGAAACCCGCCCCTAAATTGCATGTTTTAGATTGTTTGATTATATGGGTTGAATAAAATTTGTTGGATATGATGTGAATATGAGTTTGCATGCACTAGATAGTTATTGATTCTTGAATTTGAGGGTTTGGAGAACAAAAATTATGGATGAATATTTCTAGAAAAATTCGAATAAACAGTGACTGAGCTAATGTATGGTTTTTCGTGAATTATTGGCTCATCCAAATTGAACGAATTTTTACTATAGGTTCAAGATGCTATTAAACAGTTTGTGGTAAATTTTCATAATTTTGGAGTTATATTTTGTGAGATATGAATTTTAGAGTGAAACTGCCTTATTTTTCAGTTCAAATTTGATGAAATTGTGTGATTTTCCATGAATTATGTATTTTGATTTTATGTCTATAAAGTTTATTGTAGGATTTGGATAGTAGATAGTATGTGTGTTTGATATTTCAAGAATTTAGGGTGTTTATTTTAAGAGTTATGGAGTTTTGAATATATATGTTTAATTGGTATAAATTGGGCTTATTTGTGTGCTAAGTGGAGTTATCAATTGTGAAAATAATATGTATTATGCCTTGAAATAAGTAAGTATGTCAAATATTGTGATGTAGAATATATATTATGCCTTGATGGATGTTTATCTTAATAATTATTATGATTTATTTACATTCAATAGAAAAAATAGCTTGAATTTGTTGTTGTTAATGGTGTAATTAAACTAAGTTTGGGGAATGAGATTTGTGTCTTGCTTTGGGCTATAACTTATGTGTCGTTCTAGGACAATGGCCATAGTAGTAGTGTTGTAACGCCCCGGAAATTCAATTATAGAAAAGTCAAAGTCAAACTAACGTTAACGGAAAAATTCAGCGGAAGTCTCAACACTTATTGGGCCACCGCAGATCTCGAAGGAATACAAGGCGAAATGGAAACTAAGAACCGCTCAATCAGTAACATACTGAACAACTCCAAACTTAGAAAATAAACTCAACATGACTAACTTCAAGTCTTTGTGGATTGAAACATAACACAACTAATAAAAACTAAGCATGCTAAGCCTCACTGTTAATTCCCGTTCCTAGCATATAGATCTTCACCTGAAAACAAAACATTTCAAAAATGAGGGAGAAATCTCAATGTCTACCCCTAACCGTTAAAAACAATTCAAGTTCATTTCTTGTTCTAGTAGTTAGGGTTTAGTTTTCAATTTCTTGTTTTCTTTAGTTTTCATTGTTTTCAGTTCCTAATTAGTTAGTTTAAATTATTTACTTTCCTAAAAATCTAACACACCATCCTTGTGGATTCGATAACCCTTACTCTTTTTAAATCCCAATTTCTACAACCGAACACAGGCAAGTTCACATTCTTAGACACAATTTTAGACACATTTTCAGGCACATTCTTTTTCAAAGGAAAAACATGCTCAAAGAATTCAACATCTCTATATTCAGAAATAGAATAATCACTCAAAGACATAAATCTGTAAGCAACAATAGTTTGAGCATAACGAACAAACACAACATCAAAGGTCTTAGCACCAATATTAGTTCGTTTGTGAATAGGCAAAACAACTTTAGCCAGACACCCCCACACCTTAAGGTAACTCATGTTAGGGGAATAACCCTTCTACAATTCATATGTGTAACACCTCGCCTTTTTTTAACTAACTAACTTTGACGATGTGATTTGTTTAAGTGTCTAAATTATATATGAGTGACATATTAATATGCTAGTTTGATTGTGTTAGTTTCTTATAGTATTTATTAGTTTCTTTGTTAGTGATTAGGTGTTGGGGAAAATAAAGAGTGAATAAGAAAGAATAAAATGAAAAAGGAAAAGGAATAGGAAAAGGAAAAGAAAAGGAGAAAATAAAAGAAAAAAAATACAATCAGGGGAGGGGGTTGGGTTTATATGTTTAATACACACAACACACTCTTAGAGAGAGAAAAAGAAGGGTAGAGAGAGAGCAAGAACAAGAACAAGAACAAGAATAAGAGGAAGAGGAAGAAGAAGATTAAGTCTTTGATTCGTCAATTAGGTGAGTAATTCTTGTTTTTCTTTGATTAAAATTGATAGGGAAAGATTTTGATCATGAATTATACTTGAATTTGGAATTTAATCATGAATTTGAGTTGTTTTCAGATTTTAAAAGAGTAGAAAAACCCTAATTTGAGTACTTAGAAACCCGCCCCTAAATTGCATGTTTTAGATTGTTTGATTATATGGGTTGAATAAAATTTGTTGGATATGATGTGAATATGAGTTTGCATGCACTAGATAGTGATTGATTCTTGAATTTGAGGGTTTGGAGAACAAAAATTATGGATGAATATTTCTAGAAAAATTCGAATAAACAGTGACTGAGCTAATGTATGGTTTTTCGTGAATTATTGGCTCATCCAAATTGAACGAATTTTTACTATAGGTTCAAGATGCTATTAAACAGTTTGTGGTAAATTTTCATAATTTTGGAGTTATATTTTGTGAGATATGAATTTTAGAGTGAAACTGCCCAATTTTTCAGTTCAAATTTGATGAAATTGTGTGATTTTCCATGAATTATGTATTTTGATTTTATGTCTATAAAGTTTATTGTAGGATTTGGATAGTATATAGTATGTGTGTTTGATATTTCAAGAATTTAGGGTGTTTATTTGAAGAGTTATGGAGTTTTGAATATATATGTTTAATTGGTATAAATTGGGCTTATTTGTGTGCTAAGTGGAGTTATCAATTGTGAAAATAATATGTATTATGCCTTGAAATAAGTAAGTATGTCAAATATTGTGATGTAGAATATATATTATGCCTTGATGGATGTTTATCTTAATGATTATTATGATTTACTTACATTCAATAGAAAAAATAGCTTGAATTTGTTGTTGTTAATGGTGTAATTAAACTAAGTTTGGGGAATGAGATTTGTGTCTTGCTTTGGGCTATAACTTATGTGTCGTTCTAGGACTATGGCCATAGTAGTAGTGTTGTAATGCCCCGGAAATTCAATTATAGAAAAGTCAAAGTCAAACTAACGTTAACGGAAAAATTCATGAAGTCTCAACACTTATCAAGGCCACTGCCGTATCCCCGAAGGAATACAAGGCAGAAATGGAAACTAACAACCGTTCAACTGTAACATACTGAACAACTCCAAACTTAGAAAATAAACTCAACATGACTAACTTCAAGTCTTTGTGGATTGAAACATAACACAACTAATAAAAACTAAGCATACTAAGCCTCACTGTTAATTCCCGTTCCTAGCATATAGATCTTCACCTGAAAACAAAACATTTCAAAAATGAGGGAGAAATCTCAATAATGTCTACCCCTAACCGTTAAAAACAATTCAAGTTCATTTCTTCTTGTAGTAGTTAGGGTTTAGTTTTCAATTTCTTGTTTTCTTTAGTTTTCATTGTTTTCAGTTCCTAATTAGTTAGTTTAAATTATTTACTTTTCTAAAAATCTAACACACCATCCTTGTGGATTCGATAACCCTTACTCTTTTTAAATCTCAATTTCTACAACCGAACACAGGCAAGTTCACATTCTTAGACACAATTTTAGACACATTTTCAGGCACATTCTTTTTCAAAGGAAAAACATGCTCAAAGAATTCAACATCTCTATATTCAGAAATAGAATAATCACTCAAAGACATAAATCTGTAAGCAAGACTAGTTTGAGCATAACCAACAAACACAACATCAAAGGTCTTAGCACCAATATTAGTTCGTTTGTGAATAGGCAAAACAACTTTAGCCAGACACCCCCACACCTTAAGGTAACTCATGTTAGGGGAATAACCCTTCCACAATTCATATGTGTAACACCCCGCCTTTTTTTAACTAACTAACTTTGACGATGTGATTTGTTTAAGTGTCTAAATTATATATGAGTGACATATTGATATGCTAGTTTAATTGTGTTAGTTTCTTATAGTATTTATTAGTTTCTTTGTTAGTGATTAGGTGTTGGGGAAAAAAAAGAGTGAATAAGAAAGAATAAAATGAAAAAAGAAAAGGAAAAGGAAAAGGAAAAGGAAAAGAAAAGGAGAAAATAAAAGAAAAAAAATACAATCAGGGGAGGGGGTTGGGTTTATATGTTTAATACACACAACACACTCTTAGAGAGAGAAAGAGAAGGGTAGAGAGAGAGCAAGAACAAGAACAAGAACAAGAACAAGAGGAAGAGGAAGAAGAAGATTAAGTCTTTGATTCGTCAATTAGGTGAGTAATTCTTGTTTTTCTTTGATTAAAAATTGATAGGGAAAGATTTTGATCATGATTTATACTCGAATTTGGAATTTAACTCATGAATTTGAGTTGTTTTCAGATTTTAAAAGAGTAGAAAACCCTAATTTGAGTACTTAGAAACCCGCCCCTAAATTGCATGTTTTAGATTGTTTGATTATATGGGTTGAATAAAATTTGTTGGATATGATGTGAATATGAGTTTGCATGCACTAGATAGTGATTGATTCTTGAATTTGAGGGTTTGGAGAACAAAAATTATGGATGAATATTTCTAGAAAAATTCGAATAAACAGTGACTGAGCTAATGTATGGTTTTTCGTGAATTATTGGCTCATCCAAATTGAACGAATTTTTACTATAGGTTCAAGATGCTATTAAACAGTTTGTGGTAAATTTTCATAATTTTGGAGTTATATTTTGTGAGATATGAATTTTAGAGTGAAACTGCCCTATTTTTCAGTTCAAATTTGATGAAATTGTGTGATTTTCCATGAATTATGTATTTTGATTTTATGTCTATAAAGTTTATTGTAGGATTTGGATAGTATATAGTATGTGTGTTTGATATTTCAAGAATTTAGGGTGTTTATTTTAAGAGTTATGGAGTTTTGAATATATATGTTTAATTGGTATAAATTGGGCTTATTTGTGTGCTAAGTGGAGTTATCAATTGTGAAAATAATATGTATTATGCATTGAAATAAGTAAGTATGTCAAATATTGTGATGTAGAATATATATTATGCCTTGATGGATGTTTAGCTTAATGATTATTATGATTTACTTACATTCAATAGAAAAAATAGCTTGAATTTGTTGTTGTTAATGGTGTAATTAAACTAAGTTTGGGGAATGAGATTTGTGTCTTGCTTTGGGCTATAACTTATGTGTCGTTCTAGGACTATGGCCATAGTAGTAGTGTTGTAACGCCCCGGAAATTCAATTATAGAAAAGTCAAAGTCAAACTAACGTTAACGGAAAAATTCAGCGGAAGTCTCAACACTTATTGGGGCGTCACTGCCGTATCCCCGAAGGAATACAAGGCAGAAATGGGAACTAACAACCGTTCAAATGTAACATACTGAACAACTCCAAACTTAGAAAATAAACTCAACATGACTAACTTCAAGTCTTTGTGGATTGAAACATAACACAACTAATAAAAACTAAGCATACTAAGCCTCACTGTTAATTCCCGTTCCTAGCATATAGATCTTCACCTGAAAACATAACATTTCAAAAATGAGGGAGAAATCTCAATAATGTCTACCCCTAACCGTTAAAAACAATTCAAGTTCATTTCTTGTTCTAGTAGTTAGGGTTTAGTTTTCAATTTCTTGTTTTCTTTAGTTTTCATTGTTTTCAGTTCCTAATTAGTTAGTTTAAATTATTTACTTTCCTAAAAATCTAACACACCATCCTTGTGGATTCGATAACCCTTACTCTTTTTAAATTCCAATTTCTACAACCGAACACAGGCAAGTTCACATTCTTAGACACAATTTTAATCACATTTTCAGGCACATTCTTTTTCAAAGGAAAAACATGCTCAAAGAATTCAACATCTCTATATTCAGAAATAGAATAATCACTCAAAGACATAAATTTTTAAGCAACACTAGTTTGAGCATAACCAACAAACACAACATCAAAGGTCTTAGCACCAATATTAGTTCGTTTGTGAATAGGCAAAACAACTTTAGCCAGACACCCCCACATCTTAAGGTAACTCATGTTAGGGAAATAACCCTTCTACAATTCATATGTGTAACACCCCGCCTTTTTTTAACTAACTAACTTTGACGATGTGATTTGTTTAAGTGTCTAAATTATATATGAGTGACATATTGATATGCTAGTTTGATTGTGTTAGTTTCTTATAGTATTTATTAGTTTCTTTGTTAGTGATTAGGTGTTGGGGAAAAAAAAGAGTGAATAAGAAAGAATAAAATGAAAAAGGAAAAGGAATAGGAAAAGGAAAAGAAAAGGAGAAAATAAAAGAAAAAAATACAATCATGGGAGGGGGTTGGGTTTATATGTTTAATACACACAACACACTCTTAGAGAGAGAAAAAGAAGGGTAGAGAGAGAGCAAGAACAAGAACAAGAACAAGAATAAGAGGAAGAGGAAGAAGAAGATTAAGTCTTTGATTCGTCAATTAGGTGAGTAATTCTTGTTTTTCTTTGATTAAAATTGATAGGGAAAGATTTTGATCATGATTTATACTCGAATTTGGAATTTAACTCATGAATTTGAGTTGTTTTCAGATTTTAAAAGAGTAGAAAACCCTGATTTGAGTACTTAGAAACCCGCCCCTAAATCGCATGTTTTAGATTGTTTGATTATATGGGTTGAATAAAATTTGTTGGATATGATGTGAATATGAGTTTGCATGTACTAGATAGTGATTGATTCTTGAATTTGAGGGTTTGGAGAACAAAAATTATGGATGAATATTTCTAGAAAAATTCGAATAAACAGTGACTGAGCTAATGTATGGTTTTTCGTGAATTATTGGCTCATCCAAATTGAACGAATTTTTACTATAGGTTCAAGATGCTATTAAACAGTTTGTGGTAAATTTTCATAATTTTGGAGTTATATTTTGTGAGATATGAATTTTAGAGTGAAACTGCCCTATTTATCAGTTCAAATTTGATGAGATTGTGTGATTTTCCATGAATTATGTATTCTGATTTTATGTCTATAAAGTTTATTGTAGGATTTGGATAGTATATAGTATGTGTGTTTGATATTTCAAGAATTTAGGGTGTTTATTTTAAGAGTTATGGAGTTTTGAATATATATGTTTAATTGGTATAAATTGGGCTTATTTGTGTGCTAAGTGGAGTTATCAATTGTGAAAATAATATGTATTATGCCTTGAAATAAGTAAGTATGTCAAATATTGTGATGTAGAATATATATTATGCCTTGATGGATGTTTATCTTAATGATTATTATGATTTACTTACATTCAATAGAAAAAATAGCTTGAATTTGTTGTTGTTAATGGTGTAATTAAACTAAGTTTGGGGAATGAGATTTGTGTCTTGCTTTGGGCTATAAATTATGTGTCGTTCTAGGACTATGGCCATAGTAGTAGTGTTGTAACGCCCCGGAAATTCAATTATAGAAAAGTCAAAGTCAAACTAACGCCCCGGAAAAAATTCAGCGGAAGTCTCAACACTTATTGGGGCGTCACTGCCGTATCCCCGAAGGAATACAAGGCAGAAATGGAAACTAACAACCGTTCAACTGTAACATACTAAACAACTCCATACATAGAAAATAAACTCAACATGACTAACTTAAAGTCTTTGTGGATTGAAACATAACACAACTAATAAAAACTAAGCATGCTAAGCCTCACTGTTAATTCCCGTTCCTAGCATATAGATCTTCACCTGAAAACAAAACATTTCAAAAATGAGGGAGAAATCTCAATAATGTCTACCCCTAACCGTTAAAAACAATTCAAGTTCATTTCTTCTTGTAGTAGTTAGGGTTTAGTTTTCAATTTCTTGTTTTCTTTAGTTTTCATTGTTTTCAGTTCCTTATTAGTTAGTTTAAATTATTTACTTTTCTAAAAATCTAACACACCATCCTTGTGGATTCGATAACCCTTACTCTTTTTAAATCCCAATTTCTACAACCGAACACAGGCAAGTTCACATTCTTAGACACAATTTTAGACACATTTTCAGGCACATTCTTTTTCAAAGGAAAAACATGCTCAAAGAATTCAACATCTCTATATTCAGAAATAGAATAATCACTCAAAGACATAAATCTGTAAGCAACACTAGTTTGAGCATAACCAACAAACACAACATCAAAGGTCTTAGCACCAATATTAGTTCGTTTGTGAATAGGCAAAACAACTTTAGCCAGAAACCCCCACACCTTAAGGTAACTCATGTTAGGGGAATAACCCTTCTACAATTCATATGTGTAACACCCCGCCTTTTTTTAACTAACTAACTTTGACGATGTGATTTGTTTAAGTGTCTAAATTATATGAGTGACATATTGATATGCTAGTTTGATTGTGTTAGTTTCTTATAGTATTTATTAGTTTCTTTGTTAGTGATTAGGTGTTGGGGAAAAAAAAGAGTGAATAAGAAAGAATAAAATGAAAAAGGAAAAGGAATAGGAAAAGGAAAAGAAAAGGAGAAAATAAAAGAAAAAAATACAATCAGGGGAGGGGGTTGGGTTTATATGTTTAATACACACAACACACTCTTAGAGAGAGAAAGAGAAGGGTAGAGAGAGAGCAAGAACAAGAACAAGAAAAAGAATAAGAGGAAGAGGAAGAAGAAGATTAAGTCTTTGATTCGTCAATTAGGTGAGTAATTCTTGTTTTTCTTTGATTAAAATTGATATGGAAAGATTTTGATTGTGATTTATACTCGAATTTGGAATTTAATTCATGAATTTGAGTTGTTTTCAGATTTTAAAAGATTAGAAAACCCTAATTTGAGTACTTAGAAACCCGCCCCTAAATTGCATGTTTTAGATTGTTTGATTATATGGGTTGAATAAAATTTGTTGGATATGATGTGAATATGAGTTTGCATGCACTAGATAGTGATTGATTCTTGAATTTGAGGGTTTGGAGAACAAAAATTATGGATGAATATTTCTAGAAAAATTCGAATAAACAGTGACTGAGCTAATGTATGGTTTTTCGTGAATTATTGGCTCATCCAAATTGAACGAATTTTTACTATAGGTTCAAGATGCTATTAAACAGTTTGTGGTAAATTTTCATAATTTTGGAGTTATATTTTGTGAGATATGAATTTTAGAGTTAAACTGCCCAATTTTTCAGTTCAAATTTGATGAAATTGTGTGATTTTCCATGAATTATGTATTTTGATTTTATGTCTATAAAGTTTATTGTAGGATTTGGATAGTATATAGTATGTGTGTTTGATATTTCAAGAATTTAGGGTGTTTATTTTAAGAGTTATGGAGTTTTGAATATATATGTTTAATTGGTATAAATTGGGCTTATTTGTGTGCTAAGTGGAGTTATCAATAGTGAAAATAATATGTATTATGCCTTGAAATAAGTAAGTATGTCAAATATTGTGATGTAGAATATATATTATGCCTTGATGGATGTTTATCTTAATGATTATTATTATTTATTTACATTCAATAGAAAAAATAGCTTGAATTTGTTGTTGTTAATGGTGTAATTAAACAAAGTTTGGGGAATGAGATTTGTGTCTTGCTTTGGGCTATAACTTATGTGTTGTTCTAGGACTATGGCCATAGTAGTAGTGTTGTAACGCCCCGGATATTCAATTATAGAAAAGTCAAAGTCAAACTAACGTTAACGGAAAAATTCAGCGGAAGTCTCAACACTTATTGGGGCGTCACTGCCGTATCCCCGAAGGAATACAAGGCAGAAATGGAAACTAACAACCGTTCAACTGTAACATACTGAACAACTCCAAACTTAGAAAATAAACTCAACATGACTAACTTCAAGTCTTTGTGGATTGAAACATAACACAACTAATAAAAACTAAGCATGCTAAGCTTCACTGTTAATTCCCGTTCCTAGCATGTAGATCTTCACCTGAAAACAAAACATTTCAAAAATGAGGGAGAAATCTCAACAATGTCTACCCCTAACCGTTAAAAACAATTCAAGTTCATTTCTTGTTTTAGTAGTTAGGGTTTAGTTTTCAATTTCTTGTTTTCTTTAGTTTTCATTGTTTTCAGTTCCTAATTAGTTAGTTTAAATTATTTACTTTTCTAAAAATCTAACACACCATCCTTGTGGATTCGATAACCCTTACTCTTTTTAAATCCCAATTTCTACAACCGAACACAGGCAAGTTCACATTCTTAGACACAATTTTAGACACATTTTCAGGCACATTCTTTTTCAAAGGAAAAACATGCTCAAAGAATTCAACATCTCTATATTCAGAAATAAAATAATCACTCAAAGACATAAATCTCTAAGCAACACTAGTTTGAGCATAACCAACAAACACAACATCAAAGGTCTTAGCACCAATATTAGTTCGTTTGTGAATAGGCAAAACATCTTTAGCCAGACACCCCCACATCTTAAGGTAACTCATGTTAGGGAAATAACCCTTCTACAATTCATATGTGTAACACCCCGCCTTTTTTTAACTAACTAACTTTGACGATGTGATTTGTTTAAGTGTCTAAATTATATATGAGTGACATATTGATATGCTAGTTTGATTGTGTTAGTTTCTTATAGTATTTATTAGTTTCTTTGTTAGTGATTAGGTGGTTGGGAAAAAAAAGAGTGAATAAGAAAGAATAAAATGAAAAAGGAAAAGGAATAGGAAAAGGAAAAGAAAAGGAGAAAATAAAAGAAAAAAATACAATCAGGGGAGGGGGTTGGGTTTATATGTTTAATACACACAACACACTCTTAGAGAGAGAAAGAGAAGGGTAGAGAGAGAGCAAGAACAAGAACAAGAACAAGAATAAGAGGAAGAGGAAGAAGAAGATTAAGTCTTTGATTCGTCAATTAGGTGAGTAATTCTTGTTTTTCTTTGATTAAAATTGATAGGGAAAGATTTTGATCGTGATTTATACTCGAATTTGGAATTTAATTCATGAATTTGAGTTGTTTTCAGATTTTAAAAGAGTAGAAAACCCTAATTTGAGTACTTAGAAACCCGCCCCTAAGTTGCATGTTTTAGATTGTTTGATTATATGGGTTGAATAAAATTTGTTGGATATGATGTGAATATGAGTTTGCATGCACTAGATAGTGATTGATTCTTGAATTTGAGGGTTTGGAGAACAAAAATTATGGATGAATATTTCTAGAAAAATTCGAATAAACAGTGACTGAGCTAATGTATGGTTTTTCGTGAATTATTGGCTCATCCAAATTGAACGAATTTTTACTATAGGTTCAAGATGCTATTAAACAGTTTGTGGTAAATTTTCATAATTTTGGAGTTATATTTTGTGAGATATGAATTTTAGAGTGAAACTGCCCTATTTTTCAGTTCAAATTTGATGAAATTGTGTGATTTTCCATGAATTATGTATTTTGATTTTATGTCTATAAAGTTTATTGTAGGATTTGGATAGTATATAGTATGTGTGTTTGATATTTCAAGAATTTAGGGTGTTTATTTTAAGAGTTATGGAGTTTTGAATATATATGTTTAATTGGTATAAATTGGGCTTATTTGTGTGTTAAGTGGAGTTATCAATTGTGAAAATAATATGTATTATGCCTTGAAATAAGTAAGTATGTCAAATATTGTGATGTAGAATATATATTATGCCTTGATGGATGTTTATCTTAATGATTATTATAATTTACTTACATTCAATAGAAACTTGAATTTGTTGTTGTTAATGGTGTAATTAAACTAAGTTTGGGGAATGAGATTTGTGTCTTGCTTTGGGCTATAACTTATGTGTCGTTCTAGGATTATGGCCATAGTAGTAGTATTGTAACGCCCCGGAAATTCAATTATAGAAAAGTCAAATTCAAACTAACGTTAACGGAAAAATTCAGCGGAAGTCTCAACACTTATTGGGGCATCACTGCCGTATCCCCGAAGGAATACAAGGCAGAAATGGAAACAAACAACCGTTCAACTGTAACATACTGAACAACTCCAAACTTAGAAAATAAACTCAACATGACTAACTTCAAGTCTTTGTGGATTGAAACATAACACAACTAATAAAAACTAAGCATGCTAAGCCTCACTGTTAATTCCCGTTCCTAGCATATAGATCTTCACCTGAAAACAAAACATTTCAAAAATGAGGGAGAAATCTTAATAATGTCTACCCCTAACCGTTAAAAACAATTCAAGTTCATTTCTTGTTCTAGTAGTTAGGGTTTAGTTTTCAATTTCTTGTTTTCTTTAGTTTTCATTGTTTTCAGTTCCTAATTAGTTAGTTTAAATTATTTACTTTCCTAAAAATCTAACACACCATCCTTGTGGATTCGATAACCTTTACTCTTTTTAAATCCCAATTTCTACAACCGAACACAGGCAAGTTCACATTCTTAGACACATTTTCAGGCACATTCTTTTTCAAAGGAAAAACATGCTCAAAGAATTCAACATCTCTATATTCAGAAATAGAATAATGACTCAAAGACATAAATCTGTAAGCAACACTAGTTGCTGGGTGGAGGCTGCGGGCGTGCGGCGGCTACTCTGGCGGGCGGCGAGGCGGTAGCTGGGGTGGCGTGGGTCGAAATCGTCGTCGGCGGTGGAGTGCAGCGGCGGCCTGGGCACGGCGTTCTGGCGCGACGCGAGCAGAGAGAAGGAGATAGATAGAGAGGAAGAAAGAGAGAGAGAGAAGTTGCTGGGTGGAGGCTGCGGTGGTTGCCGGTGACACAGGTGACGGTCGGTTGGTCGTGCGGCGACTGGGCAGCAGAAATTAGGAGAGAGAGAGAGAGAGAGAGAGAGAGAGAGAGAGAGAGAGAGAGAGAGAGAGAGGAGGAGAGGAGAGGCTAGGGTTAGGGTTGATATTAGGGTTTTGTGAGAGAGAGGGGGTTTTTATATTAATTTAATAGTTAAGGCCCAATTAAATACTCTTAATCCTAACCCAACCCAACACTAAAATCTGATTTTCTGGAAAATAATGATAATAATAAATACATAACAAATAATATTCACATAATTATTCAAATAACACATTTCAATAAACCCAATAATATTAATAGTAATACAAATAATAATTAAACCCACGAAATTACCGATATACCACCCTTGTTAGTCCCTCAACGATTCTACGAGCTCAAGTGTTAGCAAAAATAAACACAAACGAATAATAACAATTAACGAAGTCAAGCCTAATTTACAAACAACGTCATGGTCAACATCTTTGTATTTTTCGGGGTTTTACAAGTGTCTTTGTGTCAGGTCGCTTGGTAGGTACCTTGAGTGGGCACTGCCCGGTCCACCAGGATGTGATTTTCAGCCTGTTTGTTTTGGATCTATGTGAATCCCTAGTTGGTACCTTGAGTGGGCTTTGCCCGGTCCGCTAGGATGTGAATGTGACTGCATAGTTTGTGAATTGAGGAAATCCACAGACTCAACAATATAGGCAGAAGTAGATGCATTTCCATTAGCGGTTTCAGATGCAACATTCAAAATAAATAAACCCCGCTACGGTACCCATTCCCAACAAGTTCCCCATTTCGCAGAATAACAAATTTTCCAACGTTTTGGTTTACTTCAAGCTAGCAACCTCAAGCGAAGTGCTAGAAACTAAGTTCCTATGTAAGGAAGGTACATACAACACATTGGTTAAACACAGAGATTTTCCATAAGTAATTTTAAGTAGGACCTTTCCTTTACCCAAGACTCCAGCTGTGGCAGAATTGGCAATGTAATCATGTTGGCCATCAGGAACATCTTCAAAGTCATACATCAGCTCTTTATTGGCGCAGAACTGCCTTGAAGCCCCGCCATCCAGAATCCATTCTATATGATTAGTGACTAGGTTGATCTCCATGGTGGTTACAACACAAATCGATGATCTATCTGTCTTCGGCCATGTTAGCTTGTGCAGCAGATTAGCTAAAAGGTTGTCTCTTACTTGACTGCGAGAAGCCTTTCCGCTGGTTACATTGGTAAGCTTCATCGCCTGGCTTGGCCCATACATAGCATAACACCTCTGACTTTTGGATTTTGTTGCCCGTCTTATTCACCGGGGGCTTGTTTCAGGAAAACCCTTGCTTCTGTTTTTATTCTTCGTCTTAAACTTGTCTCTGTTCAAAAGCACAACAGAATAGAAGAAAGTAAAGGCAGGGAGCTCATCTTATCTTTGAGATGGTTGGCCTCTTCAGTCCTCATGTGACTAATCAGTTTCTAGAGGGTCAGACCCTTCTTCTTGTGTTTCAGTTGGTGCTGGTATTCGCTCCATGAGGGAGGGAATTTTTTCAATCAACACATTGGCTTGTAGAATCTCGCATATCTTTATGCCTTCGTTCAAGACTTCAGCACACATGTTCCCATAAATATGAACCTGCTCCATTACTAGTTTGTTATCGATAATCTGGAATTTCAACCATTCCTCAACGGCATACTTTCTTTTACCTGCGTTATCTGTCCATATTTTTTCTCAAAAGTATTCCAAATAAGCTTGGCATATTTATATTTGGCAAATAAATCAAACATTGTGTTAGGCATAAGATTCAGCAAATATCCCTGAGTGTTATTGCTGTCTTTATCGAATTTTCTTTTCATCGCTTCAGCACTAAGTTCCTTTTGAGCAGCCTTTTTCACAGCAGCGGCGGCGCCAGCGGAAGCGTCATCAGAACCAGTGGCAGTGGACCCATCGGTCGCTTCTGACGTTCCAGAGTCATTTGGAAATTCAGTCATGAGGACACAGTCGATCTGCTCCAGGATGATTAGTATCTTTTGTGACCAACGCCTATAGTTGGTGCCATTAAGCGCCTCAATTCTGGAGAAGTCAGGCATGACACGAATTTGTTGAACAGCCATTGAAGGAATTCGTTTTCAAATTGTAGGAAGTAGATAGGCAGTAATGGTTGTTAAAGAAAGAATTCACATTGTGCTGTGAACGAAACCACTAACTTGAAAACGAATTCGGCGCGACCTTGGTGCAAATCGACAACACCGATCGTTCCCCCAAGTTTAACATAGTTACCCTCATACTCGTGCACTCGACGCTGAAAAAGTGGGTTATGCAGAAACAATTGCCCGGAGAGAGGGGTATGAAAGAAGAAAAGAAGAAGGTAGAAGTGTAGTTCTCAAAGGCTGCGATACAACCTTTTTATAGTGGAAAAAGTAGTCGTTTTTTGAGGAATAACTAAAGCTGAAGAAGAGGAGAAAATCGGCGAAGTGGATGCGGAAAATCAGGAACGTTCGAAGACTTGGTTGAAGAACGTTGAATTAAGATTGGCGTTTAGAAAACGTCAACCGCAAAGAAAGCTTGATTTCATATAAAAAGAATATGAGAGGGACCCACAACCCACGACCCGCAGCACGCATGCGCGTCGGGTGGTCCATGACCAAACTCTCCCCACAAAATCAAGGGTAAAGCTAATATACAAACTCCAATCAAGAGGAAGATTATAAACCAATCTCAAAAGATAAATCCTCCTATATGGGATAATGGTGAAATAGAAGAAAGTAGATAAAAGGCCAAGTATACCATTACTCCCAACAGTTTATATTGGAATTGATGCTACTCACAATAAAATTAACAGAATAAAGTGGAAAAACTCTTGCGTATTCAATCTTAAACATTAGAAATCTATCAGTGAAATTAACCCTCTTATATAAGTATTTAATCAATTTCTAGTATTTTCGATAAGAAGTTGTTCTTGGTAAGTTACGAGATACTTATGTGTCGTACTTTTGGGAGTACGGTTGTCGTATCCACAGGGAGTTGTGTTCTAGGTACTCAGAGCGAACTCAAATCCTTCACGCGCAATAACACACATACATAATCAATTATTTTTACCCAACAAAAAAAAACATAATGAAACTAGACAAAAGAAAAACTTAAATTAGAAAGCATATAAACTTGGGTTGCCTCCCAAGAAGCGCTAATTTAAGATCCTTAGCTTGACCTAAGAAATTCAGACGCTGTCAAGGCTCGCAAGAGCTTATCAAACACCTGCGAGTACAATTCAGATGAATTTAAGTAAGAAAACACTTGTAAAAATGAGAAAATAATAGCGAGTGTTCTCTTAACCTTGTCTAATGAGAGTGATGAACAAAAATAAGAGCATGGGATTGGTTTAGGGGAATCATGGAACACAAACTCATCTTGCACAAGATTTGATGGCACATCCACTACACATGACTCCCTTAAAGGAATTTCCTCAAAATTATGACACTCATCAAATGCATTCTCTGACCCATTGAAAGAATAATCATCATGAGCAACATTGGGTTCAGTAAAGGGATGGTCAATCTCTTCCTTTAGTCCGAACATTAAAAGAATGAAAGACTCATCATCATCACACAAATAATCCTTAGCCCTATTAGCAGATGAAATAAGGTTAATATCATGCGACAATTCAAGTTCCCTCGTATGACTTTCAAGCATAACTAGTTGCTCATTCATGGTCTCTATCAACTTTGCAATTCTAGCATAACCTTCCGCAGAAATATTGTATGGACATGAATTCACATTATGGTCAAAAGATTGGCAATCAAAACATGAATCACAAGCATATGAGGAGTCGTACAAATGTGGATCCTTAGGTTGATCTACAAATGGAGATTGAGTATGCAAATCAACACAAAGGAATGGGGGACAAGCATTCACATATGGGTTCTCATAATATGATTTAGCATGAAAAGCACAAGGGTCATCAAAACAAGAGCCCGAAGAACAACAAGCCTCCTCAAACTCATGAGTATCATAAATCAACCATTCAAGCAATTCCCAAGCCTCGCACTCACTTTTAGCTTGAAAACCGAAATAATCCAAAAGAGTACGATTCTCAACATTGACACCCTCATCAACAATATACAATACTTCCCACTTTGTATAAGTAAAACCACATTGTGCACAATAAGCAAGATAGTCATCTAATCGATTCCAATAAGCACAAACAATTCTTGCTCATTTTGAGGGAAGTGGGGAAGATTCATCTTTTTTTCAAATTTTTTAATTTTTTTTGGATTTTAAAGACCTAACAAGAATCCTCAAGAAATCTCGAAGCCTAGGAAGAAACAACTCCCCGGCAACGGCGCCAATTTTGTTGTCGTACTTTTGGGAGTACGGTTTTCGTATCCACAGGGAGTTGTGTTCTAGGAAATCAAAGCCGACTCAAGTGTTTCAAGTTAGGCAGATGAACCAGCGAAGTGATGGTGATGATAACTACAAACTACGAAAGCAATAAAAAGATGTTCAGGCAACAAAATCGGTATTGAACAACTAATCAATTTGAACGACCTAATTTACCAATTCTGAATAAGTAATTAAGAGTGATCGGTTGCTCCATTAAAGCTCACCAAAGCCCTCTCTCGAGGGTCAAGGGCTAGTCTAACTATTCTAACTGCCTATTCTCATGGAGTTAGTCTAATTAAACTACAAGAATAGCAACCCTAGACCTAGTTAGAATTCGACTATTCTAATGTCCAAAACCCTAACTATTTTCTCTACCACACTAGCAAATCAATCTCAAATCTCGGCGTTCATCAATTTCCTAAAGCAATATAGATGAACACTCTCTCAAGCATTTCATCGAACATATGGTGGGCATTAGAAAACCTCTAACTACAAGCATGAATTTGGATAGATTAGGCCTAAACAAGATTAATTCATCATCGAACACATCAATTACTCTACCCAAACAACACAAAACTAACAATAAAACAACATAACAATGCAATTAAAAAGAACGAAAATCAATCTAACAAGTATATGAACATAGAAGAAAATAGAGAGAAAGAGATAGAAGAACTTAGTCTTGAATTGAAAGCCAAATTCAATCTCCTTCTTGAATTCATAAATTCTTCAATGGAAATCTAAACCTAGAACCATAAAGGCTTAGGGAGAAACCTCCCCTCAAGCCCTAGAGAAACTAGAAGTATCAAAGAACGTCCAATGAAAAACTGTCTTTTTCAAATTAATAAAACCACTTAAAACTAAATACTGCAATCTGGCACGGTGCCTGTGCCGATTGGCACACCCAAGTGTGCCAAATTGGAAATTCCAATTTGACTTGGCTTTTTTAGCTCCTACTTCCAATCTTTTTCCTCTATTGTCATCATCATTTGCACACGAATTGCCCAAAAATAAGACAATTAGACTATTTAGTCTCAATTAGTAAAGATGGAAAAAAATCACTATAAAACTTATACTAAATGACTTAGATAAGTTCAATTAAACAATAAAAATCGAGGTAAAAAAATGGTAAAACCGAGGTTTAACATTATGTCCTACCTATTCTACTTAATTACTTACAATACATAAAATACTCTAACTTACCTAATTTATCCAAAAAAAAGACCAAAATTTACAATTAAGTAAATTAGGGTTATTTTTAATACATATTTTGGGCAATAATTTTTCGGAAAATCTCAAAAGTTACATTTAAAGAAATTTTAAAACAAAAATAGAAATTACCTAGAAAATGAAAATTTGGAAACAGAAAACCATTGTCCGTCGGAAACATTTACATTAGGCTTTTTATTTCTTCTATATATTTTTAAAATTTAATTTTTAAATTTTTAAATATTTTTTCTAATTTTTACATTTTTATGCTTAAAATTTATTTTTTAAGAAAACAAAAAAATAATAAAATTAAAATGAAAAAAATTTTAAATGAAAGATTAAAATAATTAAAATAATTAAAAAATGATAAATAAATTAAAATAATTAATTAAAATTTAACAATTTAAAAATAAATAAATATAGTTTTAAAATTATTAGTATTTTGAAATTTTGAAAAAAATTGAAACATTTTAAATAAATTTCAAATTTCAAATTTCCAAAAAAGTTTCAAATTTTGAAATTTTAAAATTTTAGAAAATTATAAAATTAAATAAATATTAAAATATTAAAAAATAAAAACTTAAAAAATAAAAATGGCATATTTCAATGTACGTCTATCGCATCTGCAATTTCTACCTTTCATACCAATGTGTACCCATTTTTATCAAAAACTAGCTAATCTTATTTACCTACTGTTGGAGAGATCCAAGGCGGGAGTCCAGTTCAACCAAAGCCCATGGTACGTAAGTTATGTGATGTTTCATCTTAAAACCAATTGGTGTTGAGAGAAGTAGTCTACTTGACTATATACCATGTCATTTCTCTTTTCTTTTCCGATCTGGGACATTTTTACTTATGAGTGAATCCCAACACTCTCCCTTTTCACACATTATTCTCTCCCCCTTGATCGAAATCCTCTTTTGCCATGGTTTCAAGTCACCATCAAGAGCCCATCATAGCCGCACCTTATTCTACAGAGCCGCACCCTACTCCACCTGAGTCTCATACCACCACTCTGCCTCAAGAGTCCCAACTGCACCTTACTCCACAAAGTCGTACTCTACTCCACCTGAGTCTCATGCCACCACTCTGCGCATTCAGGAGACCTAGCCGCGCACGTGCCATGGTCCTTGCTCCCGTCCATGGTGATTTTTACGTGACCACCTTCCTGCACCTTGCGCCTAGCCGAACGAACCATCGGCTATGATACCACTTGTTGGGGAGATCCAATACGAGAGCCCAGTTCGACCAAGACCCATGGTACACAAGTTAAGTGAGGTTCGATCTTAAAATCGATTGGTCTTAAGAGAAGTAGTCCACTTGACTATATACCATGTCCTTTCTCTTTACCTTTCTGATGGGGGACATTTTTACTCATGAGTGAATCTCAACACCTACTTCTCTTACCAACGAAAAGTATATTGTCTAAATTGACTAAGGTTGTGTTCGACAGTAGCATTTAGGGCAACGTTTTTCATATTGACCAAATCAGAGCTATAGTTACATAAATATTAGCGTTCGTTAAAATAACATTTTCGATTAACATTTAACATTTCAAGTGACGTTTTGTGAAACATAGATAAGGTTAATGTTTAGTGTTTAGAGTAGCATTTCGTTTTTTTCGCTCAAAAAATAATACGCTTTGAAAATTTTATTTTTGGAAATTATACATATCCTTTTATCAATTCACAACATCTTATAACTCAACTGCTAAATTTATCGAACAAAATTCTCATTTGAACAATAATTCACTATCCACTAATTAAACTATTATTCATTGCATAACCATTGTTCGTCACCTAAAATATTAATTTCAATCGTAACCTTAAATTACATTCGCATCAACTTTATGTTAAAAACGTTTATATAACGTAAAAGTCATATAAATATGATGTTTGGACATTATAGTCTATCATTTGCAAATCTATAAAGGCATGAATTACATGTAAATTCCATTCGCATAGCAAAAACAAATATCCAACTCCTATCACTCGATTTATTGTCTCCTTCAAATTAAGCCTCCACGTTTCCTCTCGTTTAATTTGGCTTTGCCAATGTTTTTGCTTTCCCTGATTTGAGTCGCGACTAGTGAGTAAATAGTGATACTATTATCCTTTATATTTATTTGTCTATTTAACTCATTTTTTATTCTTAGTCATTTATTATTTATATTTCTAATATTACTTTTATCAAATTTGTTCACTTATAGCTAACCTTTTTTTCATCCCTAGTTATTTGTCAATTTATATTTTCAGAAACACTTTTACCAAATTACATCAATATTCTCCTTCCTAATAATTACAAGCTCATTTTTTTCCTATTGTTTTAGAGTATTGGAATAAAATCAAAGTTAAAAAAAATAAATGGAGTACTTAATAAGAAATTATTTAAATATAATTTAATTAAATTAAATGTTGATATGTTATTTAATGAATGTTATTGAGATTGTAAAATAAAATATAATATGAATGAAAAGGAATTTATTTATAAGTCAAATAAAAAACAAAAGGAGTAACTTTTACTAATTTAAATAATTTTATAATATTTCTCCTTAATTATATTACTCATTTGATATGTTCCCGATCTTCTAAAGCAACAAATAAATAAGGATGGAGGGAGTAAGTGTTACCAACCTAACTAATTTTATAATCTTTTTCCCTATATTTTTTTTTGCCAGTCCTAGTTATATTAATTATCTTTGACATCTCCTTAATGACTTAATCTGCTAAAAGGACGAGCGACGGAGGGAATAATAAAGATTGGTAAAGTTCCTTTTTCACTTAATTTTACTGTGTGGCTGGTGGTCACTAATTAAGAGTAAACCTAAGAATGATTAATGTAGATATGGACTTTCCTTTATGAAACTACCTTTTGGAAACTTTGATATGACCAATAATAATCAAACTACAATGACAAATGAATAGGTTATTGTTAGGGTTATATCGAGAAAACTAATTTGCAGAAGCGGAAAATAAGATGACTACTTGATATCGAGAAAAATAAATGAGTGCAAGATAAAGGGGACACAAAGATTTTTACGTGGAAACCCAAATCGGGAAAAAAAACCACGGGCGGCCCAACCTCAAACAAATCCACTATTGGTAGAGATTACAACGAACGATCTCACCCTGAGATCAACAGAAAGAGAGTATAACAACTCACATAAACTCTCACAACTTCTCTCACCAATGGGAATACGAAATCTCAGAATATCTGAATACACCTCCTCCCACAGGAGGTGCCCCCGAAATTGGTCACACCAAACAAGGCGAACTAAACCCACTATTTATAGGGAAAATTCCCTATAAACCTACCTTGACTCCCACTCCAATTAGATTCAGAATCTAATACAATTAGGAAACCTAACATAATAAGGAAACCTAAATAATATCCTAATACAATTAGGAAACAAATAATTGTGGGATCAAGAGACTGGCTGATTTTAGGACACTTTCCTAACAATCTCCACCTTGGACTAAAATCAACCAAAGATCCAAAATTACTTCATCGCCAACGAACCTCTGAAAGGTAGAACTGCGATGGGTAGCCAAACCGCTGAACAGTCACAAACTGGATCCAACAGAAATCTTCAGATCCAAAATTTCTTCATCGCCGACAAACCTCTAAAAGGTAGAACTGCGATGGATAGGCAAACCATTGAGCGGTCACAAACTAGATCCTTCAGAAATCTTCACAACCCCCACATCTGATCTTGCCAACGAATTCTTGATATCCCCAAGCGAATTTTCTGAATGTAGTCTTCTCATAACCGAAACCCTTACATGAACCCCAACTCCACTAAATTCTAACAACCATGGCTCTGATACCACTTGTTAGGGTTATATCGAGAAAACTAATTTGCAGAAGCGGAAAATAAGATGACTACTTGATATCGAGAAAAATAAATGAGTGCAAGATAAAGGGGACACAAAGATTTTTACGTGGAAACCCAAATCGGGAAAAAAAACCACGGGCGGCCCAACCTCAAACAAATCCACTATTGGTAGAGATTACAACGAACGATCTCACCCCGAGATCAACAGAAAGAGAGTATAACAACTCACATAAACTCTCACAACTTCTCTCACCAATGGGAATACGAAATCTCAGAATATCTGAATACACCTCCTCCCACAGGAGGTGCCCCCGAAATTGGCCACACCAAACAAGGCGAACTAGACCCACTATTTTTAGAGAAAATTCCCTATAAACCTACCTTGACTCCCACTCCAATTAGATTTAGAATCTAATACAATTAGGAAACCTAACATAATAAGGAAACCTAAATAATATCCTAATACAATTAGGAAACAAATAATTGTGGGATCAAGAGACTAGGTGATTTTAGGACACTTTCCTAACAGTTATTAATGTGGTTACTAATTTATTGATAAATGCTTTGTGGCTGATAATTCATTGATAAGTAGTATCTTTTACTCCCGTTTATTTTAATTGTCATTCGTACTTTTAGGTTCATCATTAATCAAGAATTTCTTGTATAATATTTTTACAAAAAAATACGATATTATACTTTTTCAATAGTATCTTTTCTTATGAATCTAATGATATCAATATTGTTTGATGAGTTATTATGCAAAGTAAGATATTAGTGGTCAAATTTTTTGACAAAATTATCTAGATGACACTTAAATAAAAACGGAGGGAGTATTATTATTATGTCAAAAAAATTTCATTACGATTATCCTTATACACACAAAAAGTTTTTTTTTTTAAAAAAAAACACCTTACAATTACTCTCTTCTTTCTATATTATATTCACTTTAACTAACTTTTATTTTTTCCATAATATGTGTCCCCTTACAGTTCCATTAACACATTAAATAATTATTAATTTATCAAATTAATTTATTAAGTAATTTTTTCTTTAATTTTTCTTTTTTATTCACATTTTCTTTTTTATTGATTATTTTATTCATTTTTCCTCTTTTCCAAAAATACAAATAATATAAAGTATGGAAGCTTTCTTCATTTTTCCTCTTTTCCAAAAATACAAAATAATATAAAGTATGGAAGCTTTCTTGATGTTGTAAATTGTGGTTAAAGTGATAAATAATTTAGGCAGGGCGAGTAATTTACAGGGAAATAGTCCCGTGAAGACTAAAGATAATCAGACAATGAAATCTGGACGATCACACATGCTAATTCGACCATCCTATCATCTGTATATAGTTAGGTGATTGGACTTCACGGTTATGGTGCATTTAGGATTCATTTTTTTTTATAGGTGCAAATTGTAATACAATATATGCATTCCTATAACGGTGACATTTTCTATCCCATTTTTGACACAATATTAATTTTAATAATTTAAAAGTATATCAGTAATTTACATTTTCTTAGATCACAACAATTGACATTTTCAGATCAAGTAATCAAAATTTAAAATGAGATCCTGTTAGAATATAAAATCATTTCTGGGGTTTCAACCATCAGCTTAAACTTTTGGTTGAAATGGTTCCACATAGTATCAGAGTCATACCCGAGTAAACGGGGTCTCAGTTCGAATCTCAGCACCCCCATATTAGTTTGCGCAAAGTGAAGAGAGCCTTTGCAGCACCCACACTTCAAGCTCAGAGGGCATTCGCGTGAGGGGCGTGTTAGAATATAAAGGCACATTTGGGGCTTCAACCATCAGCTTAAGTTTTTGGTTGAAACACCCATAGTACACAATAATAGATTTTATTTTTAGGCTCGACCTCTCCACAATTGACTCTCACATAGTACCTAATCAACGGGCTACAGATTCGCTTGACCCAACTCGAGCTGAAAAGTTGTTGATTAAGGCCAATGTTTTTCAAGGCGACCTGACCCGACTCAAAATTTATGGGAGCCTGAACATAGTTCGGGTTGTGTTCAGGTTAGTGGTCCTTGACCCAACTCGACCCGACAACACGACAATGTTGGAAAATAGGAACAAAAACAGATGGGTAAACCGGGTATAGCGAGAGAGTCGCAGGCGCACCTACTCTCCTTAGACTTTTGTATCAACCTTACAAAGTTTAAGGATAAAACTCTGCTAAGAAAACTCTAAGAACTTAGTTTCAGACTTCCAATGACAACTCTAGAAATGCTCGAGATCAAACCTAGAGAAGCGTGTTTTTGTTGAATGATAATTAATCAATAACTTGACTTATTTCTTGTTTGTCACTTTGCTTGAATGACATCCTTGACATTTCCTATTTATAGGCCTTTAGAGAGGCATTTGGAATAGGATAGGATTGGGTGGATAATAACCACCTTTGGATAAGAACCATCAATGGATAAGAACAATGATGAAAGATAATTGGAAAATGATGATTAAGATCATCATCATCCACTTAATGACACATAGAATGCTATCCATGAGAAGCCGAGGCAAAACTTGAAGAAATGCAACATGTGGGACTGACACAATCCGTGTTGCCAGATACTAATTAACTTGATTTTACCTCTTATTCCTAGCTGCTATCTTATACACTTAAAATTATCGAACAAACCCCCGCCATTTGAAGTGTATGAGATTCATAAACCTATACCTCAATACACCCCTATCATTTTGAGAATTCAACAAACACTCAACCATAAACACCAAGGAAGTAGGGTGTGAATTATATATCATGAGAAGTGTCTAGCGACTTGAATTTTCTATGTGGTGAACATAATTTCAATTAGTCAAATGATATAGTAGACAAACTTTGAACTATACATTTTTATTGACTAACTGGATACATTACACCGATACAATCACTCAGCTATTGTTCTTGAACTTTATGACACTATTAACCGTCATGTGTCCATATCCTCTCGTGAGCGCACAGAGCCAAGCCCGATAGCCCTTTGAGGCGGCTACACCTCACGCTCACATAGGTAGACTGCACCTGTATGCTCCTATAATTGAGCACCCATTCAAAACACAGTCTAATAAGAGTATAACAACTCATCCTCTTATCATTATAGCTAGTCAAACACTTTCTTATTTGGGACAGTTTAAGTATGTGCTTCCAACCACTATATAATGGAGTCACCTACCTCGAGCTTTATTCACATCAAGTCAAATCAAGTAGGGGCACTATTACAAGTAATTGTTAAATTTGGGGTTATTCTCATCCCCTTGATAATATTATAGAATAATAAAACCAAGTCATTGTTGAGTCCTTTACTGAAAGGATTAAACTGAGGTCCTTATTTTAACTTAACTTCTTGAAAGCAATGACTTAATTCATCCTTGACTAATAAAGATCACTAGATAAGACCATATCTTTCCATGATCATTATTAAACTTTGAAGGTAGTCATACTTAATAATACTTGAAAATTAAACTTGAATACTTAAATACATCAACCATATACATACAACTAGATCATTGTATTATTGATCGATAATGATCAAGAAACTTTACTTCCGCAATCAATATGATTTAAACCATCATATTGTAGACGCTTTGTGATAAATATGACTTGAACTTTCATATTGTAGGCATTTTAGCAATCAATATTGTTGGTTCTCGAAAATAATCTCACACTAAGCTGTGTGCTTAACATGGATCCATTGTTAACTTGCAAACTTTTATATTATATACTTTTGTAAATCTCAAATAAATGGGCCCCAGAGACTTACAAAGTTGTAAAAATTTATAATATCCTTAACTTGAATCTTGACATGTAATTAAACCATTTCATCTTAAACTTAATATAAATTTGATTAAGTAATCATGAAGAATAAATTCCTAACTTATACACTTATGAATTTAATACTCCATCTTATATGCAATTAAATTATTGCATATAAATATTTGCTACAAAAATATAATTAAAATTAATTATATCATACTTTAATTGACCATGAATACTCATTCGTGATCTACAAGATCATCTTATAGAGAATACTACTAACTCATAATATGAATAAACCTTCACATTTACTTATAATATATTCTCTTCATTACTATATCCATGTAAAAAACCATGGATTCTTAATCATAACTTGGCCAATTTAAACTCAATTAAATCCATCTATATTACCGTGTACCTTATAGTCATGGACTTATAATCATTTAAATTAAATGTACATAAATTTACATTTCTTTTCCTGTAGCAAAACTTATATAATGCATAATGAATAATACATACAAGATGATGCTTCAAACTCCTATTCCAAATTTGGAGGAACAAGATGAACTGTGTTGGGGCCTTACTGGAAATGGTGATTTCTCAACAAAGTCTGCCACCTGGCTATGTCATGAATTAGACCCAGGGCCCAAATGGGAAGGACATTGGATCTGGAAGTTAGACATTCAACCGAAGCTAAAAATTTTCCTTTGGAGAATTTTTCATAATGGTCTGCCTTTTAGGGGTAACCTATTACGCAGGGGTATCATCCTGGACCCATGTTGCCCAATATGCCTCCATGATTTAGAGACCGATAGTCATATTTTTCATCAGTGTCATTTCACAAGGAAGGTTTGGGATATGGCCAAATCACATGGGTGGATTCCTTCGGTTGTCACTTGGCCAACAAACGACGAAGGAGCGAAATGAGTGCGTCTTCAACAACTCCATCTTCAACGTCTCAAGGGTCATCGTTCGAGCCAAGAAATGTTTTGCGGAATGGCGAGCTAGGACTAGATTTATTATCCAGGATCACCTCCTCTCTCATCAAAGTCAACGCATTCATAGTGAGCCTCGCGACCATAATTCCATCCAGGTTAGGTGGAATCAACCGCAGTTTGGGTGGGTAAAGCTGAACTTTGATGGCTCTCAAAACCACCAAGGGTCAGCAATAGGTTTTGTCATTCGTGACCATATGGGCCAGCTACGAAAAGCGGGTGCAACGCCAGTTAATTCTCATTCAATCCTGTTGACGGAAGCTTTGGCTCTTCGATTCGGTCTTCAACAAGCTATCCAGGAAGGTTTCTCTAGGATTCAGATTGATGGGGATAATCTTATCTTGATTCAGGCTATCCAAGGTGTCATCTTCATGCCCTGGCACATTGACATGATTGTCAGAGATATCAAAAAACTATTCTTACAGTTGGAGGACTCCATTATTTGTCACATCTATCGAGAAGCAAACTCAACGGCAGATTGGATGACAAAATTTGGCCACTCTCTAAACTCGGTGGGTCTTTGGAGATGTAGCCCCTCTTTGGATTTTTCTTTTATTATTCTTGCGGATAACTTGGGGAGATGCCTTGACAGAAGGGTCCCCTAAATGTTGGTGTACCTTGTTTTACCCGTGGAAAAAAAAAAAAACATACAACACTTAATTAATCCATAGACTATACACTTATAACATGATCTTTTTGTACTAAAATAAAACAATATACCACATATTGTCAACTTATCTCATGATCATAAAAATTATAGTCTAAATAACTTAAACATATGTATTATTAAAATCATGCAACATCATATCATAAATTATACCATTGATATAATATGTATAAATAAATTATACAACTTAAACTTCATAAATACATATCCATAAAATTATGACGATTAATCAACTTTGAAAACTAAACACAACAATCCCTACATCTTATATACATAACCATGTATCAAACATCCAACACATGCCAATAATCATGGATAAAACCAAGTAGTTAATGTTAGTTATTCAAATAATATGGGGAGTCTTAATAATCCTGAAGTAATTAGGACGATAAATACACACTTAAATAACCACGTACTGATGCACTACTAAAAATATGTGTATTACCAACCACTTTTTTCCAACCAATTTAAAATAGTTGGAAAAACCAACCATTTTAGCAACCATTTGATATTCCAACTATTTTTCAAAAACTTTAGTGGGAAAAATGGTTGGAAATTCCAACCAATTTTGCTAAAATTGGTTGAAAAATTTTCCTACCAGCCTATTTCCTACTATTTGAAATTGGTTGGAAAAATGGTTAGTAATCCAACCATTTTTCCAACCATTTTCAAATAGTAGGAAAAATGATGGTAGGAAAATTTTCCAACCATTTTAGCAAAATTGGTTGGAATTTCCAACCATTTTTCCTACTAAATTAGGACGATAAATACACACTTAAATAACCACGTACTGATGCACTACTAAAAATATGTGTATTACCAACCACTTTTTTCCAACCAATTTAAAATAGTTGGAAAAACCAACCATTTTAGCAACCATTTGATATTCCAACTATTTTTCAAAAACTTTAGTGGGAAAAATGGTTGGAAATTCCAACCAATTTTGCTAAAATTGGTTGAAAAATTTTCCTACCAGCCTATTTCCTACTATTTGAAATTGGTTGGAAAAATGGTTAGTAATCCAACCATTTTTCCAACCATTTTCAAATAGTAGGAAAAATGATGGTAGGAAAATTTTCCAACCATTTTAGCAAAATTGGTTGGAATTTCCAACCATTTTTCCTACTAAATTGTTTGAAAAATAGTTGGAATATCAATTGGTTGCTAAAATAGTTGATTTTTTCAACCATTTTAAATTAGTTGGAAAAAAGTTGTTGGTAATACACATATTTTTAGTAGTGATGTGATTATCATCCTCCAATCTCACAAATACTTGTTTTATGTGATAGGAATATAAACATGCATGTAGGCATATGACTCACACCATGATTGCATGTTAACAAATTGAGGATTTGGTTATTATTTCATTATCAACCTCATGCCTCTGAACATGCACGTACTAGACATGTAAAAACTTATCATCATGTATGACCATGAATGCTTGTAAAGAGAAACACATGGAAATTAAACTTATACTTATCTCATGTATTGATTCAATTCCAATCTCTATAGTAATTTCATGATTGTCGCATCATCAATAGAACAATAACTACTAGCGTGACATTGATCAATCCAAGCAAACTTGTCCAAACACATCATCATTCTTGATCTTGTCTTGCTGCGACTCTAACCCACTCATATAAAAGTCTAAGATCGTTGGAAAATAGGAACAACAACGGATGGGTAAACCGGGTACAACGAGAGAGTCACAACCGCACCTACTCTCCTTAGACTTTTGTAGATATCGGCCGTACAAAGTCTTAGAGATAAAACTCTTCCAAGGAAACTCTAAGAACTTAGTTTCAGACTTCCAATGACAACTCTAGAAATGCTGAAGATCAAAACTAGAGAGGTTTATTGAATGAGAATGAATCAACAACTTGACTTATTTCTTGTCACTTCGCTTGAATGACATCCTTGGCACTTCCTATTTATAGGCCTTTAGAGAGGCGTTTGGAATAGGATAGAATTGGGTGGATAATAACCACCTTTGGATAAGAACCATCAATGAATAAGAACAGTGATGAAGGATAATGGAAAATGACGATTAAAATAATCATTATCCACTTAATGACATATAGGATGCTATCCATGAGAAACCGAGACAAAACTTGAAGATATGCAACATGTGGGACTGACACAATCCGTGTTGCCTGATACTTAACTTGATTTTGCCTCTTTTTCATAGCTCCTATCTTATACACTTAAAATTATTCAAGGGAGCCTGAACATAGTTCAGGTCGCGTTCGGGTTAGTGGTCCTTGACCCAACTCGACTCGACGACACGAGAATATATGTAAAAGAATTGTAAATGTATCTTTAGGGTTTGAGTTTCAACAGTTTCACTTTCATTTCGTATTTTCATTCCTTTCATAAAACAACCACAGACCCATAGGCTCGGTTTTTTTTTAATTTTTTTTTTGGAGTGGAAGATAGTATAGGAAGGTGGAAAAGGTGAGAAAGTTATATAAATGTTGGTAGATAGGATAGTGTTTAGGAAGGTAACTCACATTTGTCACATAATTTCAATATATGAATTTTAAAAAATATATTTTATAACTTTTAAGAAGATATAATGAATAAGACAAGTTAAATAAGTCACATTGATTATTAAATATATATTATGTAATGTATGGTGAATAAACCGAGTAAAAGTGGCATATTATTCATAGATTTATCCTACGTCTCAAACCAATAAGGTCATAGTCCTTCACCACCTTCGTGTAAACATACATACATTGTAAAATGTGCTGTACATGTGTAATCTAATATTTTCTTTTTTTGTAATGAAAGTTCTGTCTAATATTTCACATACTACTTATATATATTTATAATTGTTTTGGTTTCCAGTACTGCCAATCTTACTAATCCCTGATTCCCAATTTCCCAATTAGGAATTTTTAATATTAAACTTTCAGGTTTTATTTTCTAAAAAAGAATTTCCAGTTTTAGGGTCACATGACTCGTATCCAAACCCATGACCCGTTGAGTTGGGTCAAGTTCAGATCAATAGGTTAGGAACTTCTAACCCGACCTACCCGACATATAAACAAGTCTACTCATGCAACAACAAAATATTAAAAACAAAGAAGAAAAAGAAAAAACTCACACACCCAAATTTGAGCTTCTACAAAGTCATTATTGTGGCTTTCCTCAAACCCTCTCTGTTTAGGGATGACAACGGGGCGGGTCGGGGACGGGGGTATACCCCATCCTTGCCCCGCCCCCGCACCCATCATTGTCGCATTACTTGCTGGAGTTGCTGCGGGGTAAAATTTATCTCCATCCCCGTCCCCATCCTCGACAGATACCCAACCCCAATGGAGTCCCAACGGTTATATGAATAGTTATTTCAACATTATCATATAAATTAAAAATAGATACGCAACTAAATGGTGTTCAACATTACAACTTAGTATAGAAATACATTTTCTCGTAAAATGGGATTCAACAATACAAATTTATATAAAGTCCAACAAACATTATTAAACACAATAAGTGGAAAACATTAATAATATAGTAAAAGTTCAATAATAAGAACCTCTAAGTGAACACTTCGGTTACAAATTTACCTATAATATTATGTATGTAATGTTACTATATGAAGGATATTGATATGTTTTGATAGAATGGGTACGGGAATGGGGAGGATTAGGAGGATAATTTTCCTAAGCGGATAAGCGATAACGGGGGAAAATTTTGCCCCATCCCCATGCAGAGATTTAAAATTTTCCCCTTCCCCATCTCCGTCGAGGACGGGGACCTTAGCGAGGACGGTGATTCCCCGCCCCATAGTCATCCTTATCTTCGTTCAAGCATCAAACATTAAACATGATGTTTACGCTTTCATTTCTTATAACTTAATATAACAAGATATCCCACTGAAAAGAAGTATGTACTCAATGGACATGCATACACACACATTCCTCATGTCTATCATGCTAAGCTAGCCATTCCTTAACTAAGGTTTTAACGTGCAGGATTGCAGGTGATTCTAAAGCTGTCATGAACCAATTTTGTCAATCCAATAACTTCCAGATTTCCTATAACTTATTTTGCCTGCATAAACTAACAATGTGAGGCAAATTTCATTTCCTCTGCACACATAATTCACGAGTTCACGTTACAACTACAGTGCAAAACTCCCTTTAAAACGTGGCACAAGCGGCACCTAAGCAAAAAAAAAACTAACATTTACAGCTAAAAGTTAAAACCCACAAACTACCATGAAATTTCTGCACATATTTGAAGTCACAAATACACTTATTTTACATGCGACCCAAAACGCCGCAATACACCCCACCACACCACGCACTAGCTAGCTATATGCAGCAAAGAAGCCAAACCGCACACACATATATACATCACTTTTAAGGCATAAAAGCATGAGACTATGAGGGTATTTGGATGTATTATGTATAGAGGGAGGATGATTTGATTTGGTTATCATATGCCTTCAACTTTCATCTTTATTTGATTTGGTTATCATATGCCTTCAACCTTCATCTTTATTACTACTAAAAGTGCCTACAAAACACCCACTTTTTGGGCTTTCAAGTTGATGAGCCTTTATATTTGTACATTATAGGAGATGGAAAATGGCAATGAAATGAAAGAGAACTAACTTCCATTCATGCTTGTGCTGGTAATCATTCTGTGCAAAATTGTACTTTGATTATTTGCATGCCTTGCCTAACCATGTGAAGGGGGTTCGTCACTAGCTAGGCCAATATTGTGGTTTACCACACCAAAGAAAAAAGAAGTGTGATCCTTGTTTTCTTAGTCTAGAATAGAAGTGGCATTTCAATCTTTATAATGGGATTTTGCTAAATTATATTTGATCCAAGAATGACGAAAAACGTGGTACAATTGTTTTAGGAAAAGATTGTACAAAAATTTTAGAATTGGAGACTTGATTTGTAAATAAAAAGGATTTTTGGATGCTAATATACTGAACTTTTGGGGTATTGGACAATAATGCACTGAACTTTGACAATGGACAATAATGCACTGAACTTTGAATGGTTTTGGACAATAATGCACCTGAAACAATTTCGACGATGACTGACTTGGTGGCGATCTTACATGGCACACCGAGAAGATGAATAAGCTAAATAATATCTAAATTTATGACATGTCAGTTAATCTAAACAACTAAAGGTGATTTTATACAACTGCAACAACAATCTCTCAGTGGAAATAAGTTCAAACAAATGTGATATTATTTTGATTTTACTCTTTTGCATATGTGTGAATTAGCTTACATGTTATAAACTTAAATATTTTTCGACCAATTCATCTTTTCCACCTGCTACGTAGGATTGCCACTAAGCCAGCAACTGACCGAACCGTTCTGAGTGTATTATTGTTCAACACTCTCTAAAGTACAATGTATTGTTGTCCAAGGTCAAAGTTCAGTACATTATTATCCAATACTCCAAAAGTTCATAGCATCCAAAAATCCAAATAAAAAATAATATTAAAATTTAGTAAAAGTTTAAATAAAAGAACAAATAATATGAAAACTCATGGGGAGTGAGGTCATATGTGGGAACGCATGCGTTGCTTTTGAATTTTTGCCCCTGACCCACGAATGCAGGCAAACCATGTGAGGTTGGCCTTCGTACAGTTCTGTTCTTTTACGTTGGAATGAGAAACGAAGAGTCCAGAAATGGGAAGAACGAAGGAAAGATTGCACAAAATTGGTCCGATGAAGCCCGCAGCTTACAATACACATGTCAGCCACAAAAGCCCAATGGAGCCCGTCCAAACCCAAACCTAGCAACACACATGACTCTCGCGTGCTGTCAAACATTTTTCGTTCACTTCCCTCTTTTATTGTATAGAGATAGAAAAGGCTACCCATGCAAGGCATGGGCTAAAAATTACAGTTTTATCATTTATATTTGGTGTAATAATTCACATAAATATATTTTATTAAACATATTTTAATTTACCTTAGATTTTAATAAGTATGAAAAATTACATATGACAATACAAGTATTTATAATTTTATATGTAATACAATATTTATTTTTCAAAGACCATGCACACTAATTTAGTTTTTGTACTCAGAAAAGTTATGACGCTTTAAAAATTGACTCATGTTAAAACTTTTAGCGTTTCTATTGTCAAATAATATACAACCCGTATTTACTGGAATCCAAAATATAGTTGACCCATATTGACTCGAACCTGAGGTACACTTGACCCTCATTTACTTGAACCCGAAATACACCTAACTCATGTTTTCCCAAACCTAAAATATATTGGATCCATATTTACTTTATCTAGATATATACCCAACACATATTTAACTGCTTCCCGAATTGATTGGTTTGAACATAAAGTTTTATTTGATGTTAGATTTCTTTGTTATTGTAGTTATTACAGAAAAAGAAAAAGAATCATCCTTCTTTCTCCCATCATTCACAAACCAAGAATGTATGAATTCAAGCTACAAGGCAAATTAATAAAGTTATAAGGTTGACTACTTATTATTATCTTTGGACGAAAAATAATAAATTTTTGTATGAATACAAGCTACAAGGCAAGGTGGTGAAGCTACCAAATAGGCTATTTATTACGTACCATATTCGAGGGCAAAAGAGTAAATTTGAATGTGAACTCAAGTTATAAGGTAACCTGTTAGGCAAGCAGCCCCTTCAAACAATTTCTCATCCCTCCGAATGAATAAGCCTTTTCATATTATACTGAGGAAACCGTATAAAAATGTTTATTATGACCTCCACCTTTTTTAACGAGTCATTTTAGAAGGTTAAGGTAAAACCAAGATTGCAAAATAAATAAGATAATTAGTAGGAAAATTATTTGAAATACTTAATTAAAATTCAATTTTGGTGTTTTATTCAATACAAATAATATGGTTAAAATAAAAAAGTAGTATTGATATGTCATTGAGATTGTAAAATGATATGTAGTGTGAAATAAAAGTTTAGTTAAAAAGTTAGATAAGAAAAAATGAGGGAATATTTAAAATTACGAGTTAATTTTCTTCAATTTTCAAAAATAATAGTATTCGAGTGTTGGTTTTCAAAAAAAAAGTTTTTTTTTTTGTAATTTGTTCGAACGATATATTATTTTCATATTTATATTTGTAAGACTTTTTGTTTATATTTATTAAAGAATTATTTGTTTACACACCAACGATTCTTGCTACATTATACCGAGTTATTAGCAGAAAATACTATAAGTGATGAGTGATACTTCTATTGAATCATTTTTAATTATTTTCACATATTAATTTGTTTTCAATTATCTGAATAATATACTGAGTAATAAAAGTATAACATTTCAATAATGATGCTTATGATTTACTACTTTTAGATATTGTTATATATGATGTTCTAGAATGAATATTCACGTAAAATAATATTTTGACAAACTTCTATTGATGTTATTATGTCAGTTCAAAAATGTCAATTAACTTTGAATTTTTTAATTCGATTTTGTTTCATAATTAAAATTAAAGTTTTACTACATTTAATCATCTTAGCAAATGGTTAAGTATTTTATGTTACTTTTCTAAATTGTTCTAAATGGCCTACACGATTTTTACGAATCGAAAAAATGTCTTAATCATTTATAAGAATGAAATTAAATTTCCATTAATTTATTCACTAATTCATTATTGAAATGGTCAAATGAACTCTTTAAAATCACCATGAATATCATAAATGATAATAATTTGCCCAAAAAATTATAAAAATGAGAATGAGAAGAAAGTACACAAACTGAGGAGGCTTGGGATTGGACCCGAGCCAACTGACCATGTAACATACACATCCGTATGCCAGTAGTCAAAGTGTGGAGATTAGTTTCTTATTTAAATCAGTTTGTTACAGCAGCATCTTTTCTTTATTTTCTTTCTTTTCTTTTCTTTCATTATTCTTGTTTCTTTCTTTTCCTTTGTATAAATGCTCTGTCATATGCCTTTTGTAAAGTAAATCAATAAACGATTCTGATTCATCTTCAATACTCTCTCTCTCTCCTCTATTTCTCATGGTATCAGAGCCTTGAGAATAATCTGAGATTTCTTCCCCAATTTGAAGTCATTCGATTCTGGAGGATTAAGGTGCTTCTCTGGGTTCATTCGTGATGGCTGCAGAGGGCGAGGCTTCATCTGGGGGTAGTGGTGCAGGATCCGAACAAAGAGAGGGCGAGGCTTCATCTGGGGGTAGTGGTGCAGGATCCGAACAAAACAAACTCAGTTCCAATGAAGGAGACTACAACGATGACCCTCTTCATTTGCAAGGCTCAGATCATCCAGGATTGCAAATTATTAACATCAAATTCACAGGCACCAACTTTCAGAAATGGGGTAGAGCTGTGAAGATTGCCTTGAAAACAAAAGGAAAACTCGGATTCATCACAGGTGAATGTATCCAACCCACTCAAATTTCTTTGTTGAATCAGTGGGTTAAATGTGATAACATGGTGATTAGCTGGCTTTTGAATTGCATGATTCCCGAGTTAGCCGAGTCCTTCCTTTATGTTAACACTGCAAAAGAATTGTGGTCTGAACTTAGTGAAAGATTTGGGCAAAGTAATGGGCCTCTTCTCTTTCAATTGGAAAAAGAGATCTCTGATCTTTATCAAGGGAAAGATTCAGTAGCATTGTATTGTACAAAATTAAAGAAATTATGGGATGAACTAGGAGAGATGTCTGAAGTTTCAATCTGCACCTGTGTGGCAACATGTCCCCATATCAAGACTGCCACTGATATGGAACAGAAGAGGAAACTAGTTCAATTTCTAATGCGTCTTAATGATGATTATGATAGTGTAAGGGTCCAAATTTTGCTAATGGATCCTTTACCAAACATTAACAAAGCTTATTCTTTGGTTTCAAGAGCTGAAAGTCAAAAAAGGGCATCTGGAGGACTCCAAATTGGTTCAGAAATTACTGCTTATACACAAAGACAAACTAATGGCTTTGTGTTGAATGAAAGTGATGCTCAGGCCTTGATTGCCAGAAATTCAGCAAGACCTCCTAGGAAGGATTCTAAGAAAGACAAAGCTTCCAAGTTTTGCACATATTGTCAAAAGAATGGCCATGAGAGAGATCAATGTTTCAAACTTATTGGGTATCCTGAATGGTTTGATTAAGATGGCAAAAAGAAAGGAAAGAAGATAGTAGCGAATTTCCAGACAGAAGAACACAACGACCCGCTAAATCTCCCTGATATGCCCCAAATGGATCTGAATTTGATTCAGAAGATAGCTCAAGAACTTTACAAAATAAATCACAATGGCACGCAGATACAGACTGATAGAAAGAATGGACACCACGCAAATATTGCAGTTCAATCCCACCCTTACTATGAAGAAGGACAAAGCTCTACTCAGGACAACAATGACCAGCTTATGAAGTTCTCCAACTTTTCAGGTAACTTTAAAAATTTTGTTGTTGATAATCAACATCAAAAATTATTAAAATATGAGGGGTTTTTATGCTATGATGCAACAAAATCTAGAGATGTTCTTGAAACTGTTTGGATAATTGATACAGGGGCAAGTGATCATATGACATATGATAAGTCTTTATTTGATTCTGTTTTTTGTCTTGATAAACCTGTTTCTGTGACCATGCCTGATGGAGAAACCAAAATTGTTAAGTTTGCTGGAAAAATCATTCTGGACAACCAAATAATTTTACATAAAGTCCTTTATATACCAGATTTCAAATGCAATTTGTTATCTGTTGTTAAATTGCTTCGGGATCAAAACTTCTATATACTGTTGCTTCCTAATCGATGTCTGTTTCAGGACTATTTAAGTAACCAAACCATTGCTGTTGCAAATGAGAAGCATGGACTGTATAGGATGCATTCCAAGGTTGAAAAGAGGAAATCTGTGAATATCACTGATGTAAATAGTCACATTACTAATGCACTTGCTGCTACTACTAGAGAAATTCCCTTACATATTATACATTCTAGGTTAGGACATGTTTCTTTCTCCAAACTTGAACACATTGATGGATGTAATGTTGATGAGAAAAATAAATTCTTCTGTGAAGTGTGTGTTCTTGCAAAAGCACATAGGATGCCTTTTTCTTGAAGCTCTATAAAGACTGTTTTCCCTTTTCAATTAGTTCACATGGATTTATGGGGTCCTTATAGGGTTAATAATATAAATGGTGCTCGATACTTTCTTACTATTGTGGATGATTACACAAAGTGTACTTGGACACAACTTTTACAATATAAAAGGCAAGTATTACATGCTATTGATAAATTTTTTAATTTGGTAGAAACTCAGTTTGGTATATCTATTAAGTATGTAAGGACTGATAATGGAACTGAGTTTGTGCAAAGTGCTTGTGTTGTTTTATTTGATTCTAAGGGAATTATTCATCAAAGGTCTATTATTAAAACACCTCAGCAAAATGGGGTGGTAGAAAGAAAACATAGACATTTGTTAGACACAGCAAGAGCTATCTGAATTCAAGCAGGTTTCCCAAAGTCCTTTTGGGGTGAGTGTGTTCTGGCTGCTACATATATCATTAATAAAATGCCCATGAAAAATCTAAACTGGAAAAGTCCTTTTGAAATGCTTTATAAAGAAAAACCCAATTTAAATGAACTAAGGACTATTAGTTGTCTTTGTTATGCTGTTTCAATAGGAGAAACCGATAAATTTGAAAATAGAGCAAGTAAATGTGTTCTCTTGGGATATACTTTTGGTATCAAGGGTTACAAACTTTATGAATTGGAAACAAAGAAGATTATTTATAGGAGGGATGTTATCTTTGAAGAAAGTATTTTTCCTTTCAAAGATAAATTAAATGGATCTGATAAATTTTTTTTGCAAAAGAAAGGTGTTTTTTGCCAACCTTCTCAACATCATGATGGCAGCGAAGCTTTGTTCAAAATGGCACAAAATGGAGTAGGATCAAAGGCTATAGATGATAGCCATAAGCCTAATAGTCATGTGAATGAAAGTGACAATACAATTCTCCCTAGATTAGAGAGTTACTTTTCTGATGAGATACAAAGTTCAATGAGAAATGTTGCAGGAAGTTTTTTGCAAAATGATTCTGTAGTAAAGGACAACACGCGAGAGGGCAATGTACAAAGGACAAATACAAGTTATGTGGATGCAGATGGACAGAGTCTGGTGCCTGATTCAGAAATTCCAGAAACTGATAGGCAAAGACAAGAACGTGAATCAGCAAAATTAGATACCGATGAACAAATACAAGAACTAGAAATTACTGTTTTGAGAAAATCCCATAGACAGAGTCGACAGCCTGTTTGGTTAAAAGACTTTGTATAGTCTTATAAAAGACTTCCACAGTCATTTTCCTCTGATTCTCAATCCCAAAGTCTAGTAAGCATGAGTGATGGTGCATTGTTTCCTTTATTTAAGGCATCAGATTTTTCACATTACTCTTCAGATTTTGTTTCTTCTCTTGTTGCTACAATGCATGTTTCAGAACCAACTAACTACCAGCAAGCTGCAAAAATGCCAGAATGGGTTAAAGCAATGAATGAAGAGCTACAAGCCTTAGAGCATAATGGGACCTGGCGACTTACACCATTACCACCAGGAAAAAAGGCCCTAACATCTAAGTGGGTATACAAAGTCAAGTTTAAACCTGATGGAGGTGTTGAGAGACACAAAGCAAGATTGGTGATTAGAGGCTTTGAACAAGTCAAGGATAAGGACTACAAACATACTTTCTCTCCTGTTGCCAAACTCACAACAGTAAGAGTTTTCATTGCTTTAGCTACAATAAAACAATGGTCCCTTCATCAATTAGACATAAATAATGCTTTCTTACATGGTTTTATCGATGAAGAGGTTTATATGTTACCTCCTGAAGGTTATAATAAAGCTGAAAATGGTCAGGTTTGTAAACTAGAGAGATCTTTATATGGTCTTAAACAGGCTTCCAGACAATGGAACTTAGAATTAAGTAAATTTCTTAAGAAAGCTGGTTTTCATCAATCCAAGAATGATTACTCTTTATTCATTAGAGAACAAAATGGTTTAACTACTTTTGTCTTGGTGTATGTCGATGATTTACTTGTTACAGGAAGTGATGTTCAAGGGATTGTTGAACTCAAAAGGTAGTTGTATATGGCTTTTACCATTAAAGATTTAGGCTTGGCCAGATATTTCTTAGGCATTGAAATTGCTAGAGATAAGTCTGGTACCTTTTTAAATCAAAGAAAATATATATCTGACATTCTTGATGATGCAGGGTTATCAGGAGCAAAGCCTGCAAAATTTCCTCTTCCAAAGGGGTTAAAACTGTCAACAGAGAAGGGAAAGGTTCTTGAAGATCCAGAAAAATATAGGAGAATTGTTGGTCGTTTGTTATATTTGACCTTAACAAGACCTGACATAGCTTATTCCGTACAACTTTTAAGCCAATTTCTCCAAACTTCTACCGAACCACTATTAATCGAGGATTATTTTTTCCTGTTGATTCAGGCTTAGAGTTGCAAGGTTTCTGTGATGCTGATTGGGGATCATGTCAGATGACGGCAAGATCTCTTACTGGGTATACAATATTTCTTGGAAGATGCTTGGTCTCATGGAAAACCAAGAAACAAAATACTGTTGCAAAATCAACAGCAGAAGCAGAGTATAGAGCAATGTCTACTACTACGTCTGAGTTGGTTTGGATAGCAAATTTATTGCAAGATCTGAAAGTTTCTTCCAAAACTCCTGTTATTTTGCATTGTGACAACAAGGCGCCAATGCATATAGAAGATAATCCGGTTTTCCATGAGAGAACCAAACATCTCAACATCGACTGTCATTATGTCAGAGATAAGATAGTTGAAGGTTTCCTCAAAACTTCTCATGTGTCTTCAGAAGAACAATTGACAGATATCATGACAAAACCTCTTGGAGAGATTCAACACAATTACTCATCAGCCAAACTTGGATTATTGGATGGTCCTCCTAGAAGAAGAGGGGAATGTGGAGATTAGTTTCTTATTTAAATCAGTTTGTTACAGCATCATCTTTTCTTTATTTTCTTTCTTTTCTTTTCTTTCTTTATTCTTGTTTCTTTCTTTTCCTTTGTATAAATGCTCTGTCATATTCCTTTTGTAAAGTAAATCAATAAACGATTCTGATTCATCTTCAATACTCTCTCTCTCCTCTATTTCTCACAAAGGGCTCTGGATCAATTCCCAAGGTGTAAGCACGGAAAATGAGGAGTCTTGGGATCTGACCTAACTTGGCTGACCAAGTACCATATGGGTTCGTCTGTTGCTTGCATGGTTAGAGGTCTCAGGATCTATTCCAGAGACGCATGCAAACACGGATACTTAGGATGCTCAAGATCTAACCCAAGCTAGTTGACCAAGTACCATACAGGGCCACATGCTACTGGGCAAAGGGCTTAGGATCAGTTCCGAGGTGCAAGTACGTAAACCGAGGAGGCTTGGGATCTGGCCTGAGCCAACATACCAAGTAGCATAAAGGTGCGTATGTTGCTAACTAAAGGAATTTTCATTTTTATTCTAATTTTCTTAAATGATTAGTTTTTGTAGATGTAGATGTTTGGAACAAAAGCACTGTTTCAAGGAAAATCAAAATAATCAAAAAGAAATGAGTCACCAATAAATTTTTTATGAGAATCAATAAACTCGAATTTTATTTACTCTACAAACCACAAACTATGAGATTCAGGTCTGGGTGTAAGGATACGAATTTGAAAAGAAAATTTTCAAAGTCGCTTAGAAAATAGAGTCTACTAAATCAGATAATTTGAAGAAACTGAGTACAAATGGCAAAATTAATCCGTTTAATTAATATTATTTAGGTGCATGAGAGTGCGATAAATAAATAATAAAATAAAATAAATATGAATAAAAAATAAACAACCAAAATGTAAACATGAATATTAATATCAATATATTCATGAGGGCAAGGGAGGAAAAGTATTAAAATTTTCCCCTCCCCCTCTTTACCCCTCATTTTGAGGGTTAAGACTGTGAAGGAGAGGCGAGGTAAAATGCTTCATTCTCTTCACCCCTTATTTTTATTGCCAAACAACAAGAAAATGAATAATAATCTCTCTTCCCCTCCCCTACCCCTCTTTGCCTTCCAAAACAAATAGACTGTACAACTAACGAGCAAAACTAAACTCTCCACTCCCCTCAGTTATCCATCTGCTTGTGGTTAAGGGTTCCTCTCGTGAAGATTATCATTATTTTGAAAACTATAACTTTGTTGCGGCAACCAATTATATATTTGAACAAATTATATGACCAGCAGACAAATACATGGATTAATCATCCAGTGCAAGTCGTGTACTCTTCCAAACCCTCCGAGGCCAAAGTCAGTAGTCCAAAGGGGCCAAGTATCTACACCTTCAAACGATGCATATTTTCTTTTGCAAAGTATTTCTATATTTGTCATATATAGAGTTATTGGACACTAATACACTGTACTTTTAGGGTGTTGGACAAAAATACACTGAACTTTTTTCTTGAACAATAATATACTATACTTTGCGAATGTTAATGGATAATAATGCACCTGAAACGATTCCGGCGGTGGCTTACTCGCTGACGGTCTTACGTGGTGGGTTGAGGAGTAAAAAATTAAAATCTTTACTAAATTAATGTCATATCAGGCATTGTCACCAAAAGCAAATGAAATATAGTTATTTTTTCAAATAACACCTCATTACTCAACATTTTCGCCAACGTGAACGATGTTTTTAGTTTGCAGAAAAATAGAATTCATCTTTCCTTATTTAGACTTGCATACATGACATTAATTTAGCAAAGATTTTAATTTTTTTTGGTACTCATGATTCTACCATGCAAGACCCCCACCGAGTTAGCGACCGCGAGAATTGTTTCAGGTGCATTATTGTCTAACACCCCCAAAATACATTATATTATCGTCCAAGAAAAAAGTTCAGTGCATTATTGTCCAACACCCCAAAGTACAGTGTATTAGCGTCTAAAAACCCTCATATATACTTGAATTGGAAATATTAATCTAGAAAAATCAAGAAAAGAGTGACTAGAAATATGTAGGATATTATATGGAAAAGTATTATAGAATGTCCTAGATATATTAAGAGACAATATAAGAAAAATCTAGAATATAAAAAATGACAAATTAGACAGAATGTTAAGGATTCCATCACCTCCTTACAACACCGATAAATAGACATTAACATGTATACTTTTGAGGTGTGGAATTAATAAACCCATATAAGGAGCTTCTCCCACCACTACCATGTATCCAATTTCCCCCATATGACATTCTCCACTTCCAAATCCAAACGTCAAGTTTTAATTTCAAATTTTGGTCCGCTATACTTCTGCCACGTACCTCTCAAAAATTCTAACATAGTATCAGAGACTATGGTAACAATTTTTTTTCATATGCTTCCAAAATCATTTTGCATTATTTCAACATCTATATCCACATTCAAAGCCAAATACATCAGTTAACTACTCTTCCCATACATTCTGCCAAGCATGGCTAAGATGCCAACAAGAAAAATGGTTCGTTGCCGAAAAGCATGAACACCTTCCTTAACCAAGCAACGTTAGCTAAAAGCCTAATCTAATCAACAATTCATAGGTAGCAAACAAGGAAAGCCAACCGAATTCATGAGAAGGGGAGGACGTCAATAGATAGGCCAAGTTCCCCGAACTGGGACAAAGTATCCCAATCACAAAATACAAGAAGCCTAAGGTCAAATATTTGGGAAAGTGAATGAATTCAATTAGTGGAGAGTTCAAGGCAGATGTATGTTAGATACAAGAAGCAATGGAGGAGAAGCATGACAAGAAACTACAAGCAATGGGGCAACCTACAATAAGATCATCGCAGGAAGCTTAATGGAATAAGCCTAAGACATACATTATCAAAAGAAATTGATGAGATACAATTGACGAAAATTGACGCACATTCAACCAAGTGGAAGAAGTGGAGTTCTAAGGGAAAATGCAAGGAGAAAAATGGTGCACTCATCACTATCATGAGATCTTCAAATTAAGAGAGTAAGGATATCCGAAGTTAGAGGAGTTAGTAGATGTCATATTTTAGAAAAGATATGAATAAGATTATTCTAGATTAAAGTGGAGTATTGGAAATATTAATCTAGAAAAATCAAGAAAAGAGTGATTAGAAAGATCTAGGAGAAAATATAGGATATTATATGAAAAATATCATAGAATGTTCTAGATAGATTACGAGACAATGTAAGAAAATTCTAGAATATAGAAAATGACAAATTAGAAAGGATGTTAATGATTCCATCACCTCCTTACAATACCTATAAATAGACATTACATTTATGTTTTTGAAGTGTGAAATTAATAAGCTTTTATAAGGAGCTCCTCTCACCACTACCATGTATCCAATTTTCCTCTTGTGGTATTCTCCACTTCTAAATCCAAATGTCAAGCTTTATTTTCAAATTTTGGTCCACTGCACTTCTGTCACGCACCTCTCAAAAATTCTAATAACTTGGATGAAACTCCTCCACATTACTCAACATCAACCTGCAAGCCAAATGGGAAATTTTGAGACTTCATATTAAAGTATAACGTTGCAATTCGATTTGGAGGGCGATATAAGAAGAGAACATCAGCATGTGCAGCTGTAATTTCAGAGATTTCAATTCGTGACCTTCCTTTAATGAATTGAGAATTGAAGGCAACCAAACTGGATTTTCGTGTAGCATCTCGAGTTCTTTGATTGGCCATACCACTTTTTGTTTACTGGATTTATCAAGTAACTTGCTTAATGCTTCATTTTAAGGGTTTATGAGAGGCAAAGAGAAAGGGGAGTTGTCCAAGGAGAGGAGCTTCAGTCTGAAGAATCATTCAACAGAGTTTCACGCCTTTTTTTTTTGGGTTTTTGGCTTTAAATGATACCAAGTCAAAGGTGAACGATTGAAAATAATCTAAACTAATTTTTTAGTTAAAAATATGTCAAACATGTAACCTATTTACTCTAACTAAACTAGAACTGAATTTCAACGTCAGAAAGATGACTTCGCCCCCTTGAAAAGTTCAAAGATGCAATAGGTTAACTAATGTCTGGTTTAATCAGTGTAGATTACTTTCAATGAGCTTTGAACTTTTCAAGGGTGTCAAGTCAACTTTTCAATGTCGGAATTCAATTATGATTTATTCAGAATAATTTGATTAGAGTTTGACACATTCTCAACCAAAACGTCACTTTAGACTACTTTTATTATTATTAGAACTAAAAACTCTTTCTTTTCCACTATCTTTTTCAAATTTAGGGGTTGTTCTGTCCTTTCATTTACATTAGTTTCAGGCCTTTTTCTTTAATTTCCACTATCTTTTTCAAATTTAGGGTAGCTTGGTCATTTCATTTACATTAGTATAGGCAAAACTGTATTTTTATTTTTTCGGCCAGACTTTATCAGCCTTTACCTGTAAAAATCTATATCACTCATGGTTATGTAGGCAAAAATCCTTTCAAAAAATATGTAAAAGTTATTATAACAAACTCAAGATGAATCTAAATATCTCCAAATCTTCTGTATCTTTTTCTCGTATTTAAAAATTAAAAAGAAAAAAGGTTCGCAGTGGAAATAAAGTATTCTTTAGGTCATCCCCCAACTTGTTAATAAACAAAAATTGTAATTTATTGAGAAGTCAATTTAGATAGGTCCATTCATTTCAAAAGTTATATAAGCCAAGTCTTATGCTCCCTTAACTCCCACATACGTTGTCTATTTCAACATCCATTGTCAAAACACTCGAACCATTTGTGGCTTCCTCGTAGGAGAGAGAATTTCAAAAGTTAATAACCTCTCAATTTTGTTTAAATAATTAACGGTTCATCCTTCTCTTTTTAACTGTTAGTTATTAAATATTTTATAATATTTAATGTGATTTTTTGACTAATTAAATTTCACATGATAATTTATCAAAAATTACAACGTTGTAATTCTATGTTAATATTTCTCTAAAAATATTTAATAACATTAATTTCATTTCAACACCATCTTATATATTTTAAAAAAAAATTAACAATCAAAATTTTCAATATTTACAAACTAAAAGGAGTTGTTTATGACAAAGTGGTATATTGTCTAATCAGGTTCCTGATTAGTTGTTATAACCTCCTAACCTCGTCTATATCGCACATAAACATATAAATACCTCATCTGTAATAATAACATAGCATTTCTTCTTTCTCTAAAGCTATCTCATTTCAAAATCCTCTCTCATCTAAAAGCTTTAGAATATTTAATGGGCTTTTGGAATTAAATGATCCAATATTTAGGGCAAGTTGGATACGACGAACTAACATTTGAAATTTGTGCTCGACGAACTATATTTACCAACCAGTTAGATTGAATGAACTTTCATTGATTTCAACTCGTCGGAAAAGTGACTTGACAAAGGTGATTTGTTACTTAAACTATTTGAAAGGTAAAATGTAAAAACACAATTTGGTCGCCACCGAAAGTCACTTTTCTGACGAGTTGAAATCGATGAAAGTTCATTCAATTTAATAGAATGTTAAGTATACTTCATTGAATTCAAAGTTCAAATATCAGTTCATCATATCCAAATTACCCTAAAGGTCAAATTATTTAATTCCAATGTAATAATTCATATTTAATTGCACGTAAACTACAGTAACAGATAAAATTGGAAAAGAGAGAACATCGTCTCAATCTTGTTTAGCAATAAATGAGGATTTTAACAATGAGATGTTATGTTGAAAATCATGACAACAAATAAAGATTTTAATAATGAAAAAATAAATGTAGATTTAAAACATAAATATGAAACTGAATTTTGATAATAATTGATACAAATATTTATAATATCCAATTTTGATGTTTTGACATCTTGTCATAAGTAATTAGTGATGACATTATATCTTTACAATTGATAGAAAATCTCACAATCCATGTTATCACTATTTGAGAATATATCTATCATCATCCAATGTATTAGATCGTCATTAAAAGTGATCGGGATCCGTAACTAATGTGGCAAGTCATTTCTTAAATTTGCTTATGAATAGAATGGTGAAACTAATGACTATCATTATCCTCTAAATCTTATTTACTTTATGCATAATTGCTATGTTATAGTGGTGTTGGAAGTCATTCCTTTATTGATTAGTAGTGAACATTCCTTTATCTAATCATGGTGGGATGTTAGGTCTTGGTGGATGAATTTTCCTTTATCCAAGATCATATCCAGTTCTTTTGGAGTCCAAGTTCTTTATTATCTTTCATTGGGTTGTGATTATATTATCTCTCAAGATTACTATTATCATCCACCATCCACATCCCTTCTACTCAAGCAAGAATTATTCTCTCTATCTCTCACTGATCACCCACCGCACCATGCTCCATCATTATAATCCATCATTATTATCATCCATCATCTTCAAGATCATTTATTCATCCTCATCTTCTCTCAAGCAAGGATTATTATTCTCTCTATCTTATTTCCCATCGCGCCACGATCCAAAATACACCCATGGGAAGAAATGATAAATTGTCATATGATAGTAAGGAAAATTGAATTATAGTAAGTGAAATTATATGGGTTGAGATTAGAGCAAAATACACCCATGGGAAGAAATGATAAATTGTCATATGACAGTAAGGAAAATTGAATTATAGTAACTGGAATTATATGGGTTTAGATTAGAGCAAGCTAAACTCTAAAATTGTATCACGATAAGTAAAACTATTAAATTTTTGAATTTTATTGCACCTCCATCATATTTTCCTACCTGGCACCAAAGGGTTATTTTTTTTGTGACACTTATATTATAATAATTCCAATTTTGATATATTGGATTGTAATAGATTAAACTATCATATATTGGCTATTCTATGCTATCATGTATTGGATTGTAGAAATTCAAACTATGGTATATTGGATTGTAAATTTAGTGGCGGAACACTGAAATCCAAGATTTCAATAGTGGAGCTTATTGTATTACACTTGTAAAGTTCATTTACGATTATCCCCGCCCCTATATTTGAGCTTACTATAATCCCATTTTCCTAATAGTAAACTATTTTTATGACACGTCCAACGCACGGTATAGGTTTTATTAATTTACCAAAACTCATTTTTAGGGTTAAATTATAATAACTATGAATCTATATTTAGTAATTAATATCATTGAAAAAAGTTGTATTGTCATTATTTATGTGTTTTCGTAATATAAGTATATTTTAATATTAATTTAATTTGAAATATATATATATATACTTTTTTTGATCCATATCTTTCAAATTAAATTAGTATTCTTTGCTTTGGTGATATATAGTCAGTTGTATTTCTTGCTATATATATATATATATATATATATATATATATATATATATATATATATATATAGCAAGAAATGCAACTGACTATATATCACCAAAGCAAAGAAACAAAGGATGACAGGGGAAGGTCCCGTGCCCCTTTCACATATTAATTACAACATATGTGATTCGTCTATACTTTCTCCTATGATGAGCAAGAACCAGGACCCTACTTTTTACATCATCTATGATATTAGAGATCAGAAGCATCTCTGTCCTTCCATTTTTCCCATGCACTCTAATTATTTCGATCCCACCAGGTGTGATAAATATATATGCGCAGAAAACGGCTCCGAGGAGTAGTTTTTCTGCTGTTGGCCCATCTTGCTGGGATATGACTTCGGTCCATTCTGCAATCGTGGAGCCCGGGGATGGAACAGGAAAGGGGGACTTGTTAGTCAGGCACCTGAGAACCTGTTGGGCTCTGTTGCAACCGATGAAGAGGTGGTCCGCTCTTTCTTCCTCGGCTGCACAATACAGGCAAGCAGAGTCTCTAGTGTTGCTCCATCGTTTAGTCCTGGCTCTAACGGGGGGTTTCCCCTATAGGAGGACCCAGGTGATAAAAGCATGTCTAGGGACAACCATTGTGTTCCATATGATATCCCTCCTTTCCGCTTCACCACTATCCAAGTTCACCAGCCATCGATAGCCTCCTGTGACGCTATATTCGCCATTTTCATCCCCTTTCTAGTGTCATCTCACACCGAGAGCACTCCCCCATTTGATTTCCTCTTTTACATTGCATAAGTGCTTGAAATAGGGGCAAACATCGTACGGGGGTGTGTAGTCCCACCAAGATTGTGATTTAATGTATTTCGTATGGATCCACGTCACCCACAAAATGTCTTTGTAGTGTTAGATGTCCTAGAACAGCTTGGCTATTGAAACCTTGTTCCAGGCTTCTAGGTTCCTCAGACTGACTCCTCCATGGTTCTTAGTCTTTATAGTAAGTCCCAGGCGACCAGGGGAGTTCGGGTAAATTCGTGCGAGGACCCCCAAAGAAAGTTCCACAAATTTTGTTAATGGAGTCAATAACACCTTTGGGGATTATGAAGATGCAAGCCCAGAAACAGTACATCCCCATAAGCACTGTATTGATAAGGACAAGTCTTCCGGCATACGAGATATTTCGAGATGACCAGACTTTGATTCGAGCTGTAATTTTATCCACTAGCAAATTAGAGTCATTCTTTGAATTGTTAGAGGCAGAAATAGGCATACCCAAGTATTTGATTGCCCCCGAGTCAGACCCGTGTCTTGGAGAATTGTTGTGGTTGTCTGTTGATCGGTGCCGCCAAAAACCATCTCTGATTTTCCAAGGTTCGCTTTTAGCCCAGTGACTTTTGAAAAATGGGTGAATGTTGTCATGATGCGCTGGACTAATTGCTATGAAGCTACCGTGAAGATAATGAGGCCATCTGCAAAAATTAAATGAGACAATGTCAGAGCATTGCAGTCAGGGTGGTATTTGTAAACCGAAAGATTTGTATGGAATCGAAGAGAGCGAGATAAGTACTCCATAGTTATAACAAAGAGCAGCGGGGACATAGGATCACCCTGTCTTAGACCTCTACTGTCGCTGAAGGTTTCAGAGACCGTTCCATTGACATTGACGGCGAAGCTAGAAGTAGTTACACAACTCATAATGCATCGGATCATCCACTGCGGGAAACAGAGAGCGTGAAGGGCCTCATCAATATATTTCCAGTGCACTGAGTCAAATGCCTTTCGAAGGTCAATCTTCATCATGCATCTTGGCGCGACATGAGCTATGTTGTATCCTCAGGAAATTTCTTGACAGAGCAAGACATTATGGAGTAATTCTCTATCCGGGACAAAGGCACCTTGGCTATAATCGATAATAGAAGGTAGCACTTCCTTGATTCTCGTGGCTAGAATTTTAGTAAAGGCCTTGTAGATAGTTTGTCGGGTTGGGAACTTTTGGGATTAGAACTAAATGAGTTTCGTTGAAGGATTTAAGGAGCTTTCCCGTCAGGACGAACTCCTTAGCGGCCTCGCAGATTAAGTCTCCCATAATAATATATATATATATATATATATATATATATATATATAACTCTTCTGAGTGAAGAGTGAAACTTTATTTTTAAACAAACTAAAACTAATTAAAATTATAATCTACACCCTTAAAAAAACTAAAAATCTACAAATATATTAAAATGCAAGTATATAAAGAAAATTCAAAGCTAAATGATAAGTTAATAAAAGTTTGGCTGCTCCTAACCTATATAGTGTATTGAAATTATAAATGTCATGTAAAAAAAAAAAAAGCTTTATGCAAATTGCAATATTTGATATGTGATTTATAGTGTTTTTAATGTGTTGTGACTGTAAAATTATAAAAGGAATGGAAGAAATTCAAATGGGCCTGGATTTTTAGAAATATATAATTTAATCAAGATTTGTTTTTCTAATACATCTTTTGTATATTTTGAAAATAAATTAGGAAAATTGGAATCTAAAAAACCAAACTTTACGTCCATTTTGATCTAACAATCCAAACTTAACCTTTTGTTAATGGCAAACTGTACTTAACACAATATTTTTCTTAGTGAACCTTCACCAATTTCCGGTTACTGGAAAAATGACATGGAGGTTTTTTTGCTGATGTGAAGTGTTTTATAGGCAAAAAATAAAAGAAAAATGAAGATGACTTCTTCTTCCTTTTCACCTTGTTAAGCTTGGTTCTAAGCCTCACATTTTCTTTATCCAGACAGTCAGAGTTTTGACTCCCATCCCTCATTATCTGTAATTCATTTCCCATTCTTGTTACTTCAGACAACAGCTGTTCGAGTCTTTCTTCCAACACATTGTTCATTACAATTATGTTCATTTCAGTAAGCAAAAAAACATCCATGTCATTTTTCCGGTAACCGAAAATTGTTGGATGTTCAGTGAGAAAAATATTATGTTAAGTACAGTTTGTCATTAACAAAAAGTTAAGTTTGGTTTGTTAGACCAAAATGGACATAAAGTTTGGTTTATTAGATTCCAATTTTCCAATAAATTACTCAATTTAGATATAATGTTGTCATATAATTTTAAGTTATAACTAATAAACTCAATAACTAGCAGTGATATCCTCTATATATAAATCAACTCATCGTTGATGAGAATATAAACGACAACTCTTTCAAACAGGTCGAAATTATCCTTTTCTTGAAAGAGGAGACAAGATCGAGAAGTCTGAAGACTATCATCTGAATGAAAGTTGTTAGCTAGATTTTAGGAGGTTGTTAAGTGTCTTATTTCATTCATTTAATTACTTTCACATTCTAGCATAAATTTTATTTGTTAGCTAGACTATCATCTGAATGATAAAGATTTTGTTATCTTTCACATTCTAGCATAAATAATACCTTGAGGTATCTCAAATTCATTCATTTAATTACTCTCTGAATAATAAAGCTTACGTTTACATTTTTCTCTCATTGTTTTCATATGGTATCAGAGCCTAAGACTTGATTCCTAGGTTCTTCTGATCAATCTTTGATCACTGATCAAAATGGGTTTCTATCCCTTGATAATCTGGGATTTTTTGTTGAGTGCTAATGGTGTCTTCAATGCAACCTAGGGAACAACTCAGACTCATGAAGAGTATAACAATGACCCTTTGTTCTTGCATCGTTCAAACCATCCTGGAATTTCCTTGACGAATCTAAAGTTCAATGGTTCAAATTTTCGAAAATGGAGCAAAGTTGTGAAGATTTTTCTCAAGATCAAGGTCAAGGTCAAGACTAGGTTTATTGATGGGAAATATATCAAACCAACAAATAATTCATCAACATATCAACATTGGATCAAATGTGATTTAATTGTAGTAAGTTGGTTCTTGAATTCTATGACACCCGATTTTTCTGATGCTTTCATTTATGTTGATTCTGCTCAGAATCATTGGGAAGAGATTTAACTGAGCGTTTTGGACAATCTAATGGTCCATTAATGTTTCATCTTGATAAAGAAATTAATTATCTATATCAAAATGATGATTTTGTGGCTGTGTATTTTACAAAATTAAAGAAGTTGTGGGATGAGTTAGCTGATATTTCTAAAGTTCCTATGTGTACATGTGAAATAACTTGTCCATCCATCAAGCATGCATATGTTATTAATCAAAGGAAGAAGCTTATGCAATTTTTCTGATACATTTAAATGATTAATATGATAATTGTGAGAGGACATAACTTAACGTCTAATCCTTTACCTACTGTTAAAAAAGCATACAACCCCATTTAGAGGATTGAGAGGTAGAAACAAATAACTTTTGGTGTTGGGCCTTCTAATGAGTTTGCAGATTCTGTGAAAAGAATCAAGATAATGGTAGTGTTGTTCCAGCTTTCTTGGTTAAGAATGGCAGTAAGTACAACAAAGAAACCAAGAATAACAAGGGAAAAAGGTTTTGTAACCATTGCAAAAGAACATGCCACAATGAAGTTCAGTGTTTTCAACTTGTTGGGCATCCTGATTGGTACACTGGTCCACGAGAAATCAATCAAAAAGGCTAATGTCATCCTCCCAAGTTACCTGCTAATGTTCAGAAGATTGAAGATGATCAAGAAACACCTTTGGATAACAATGACATGAATGGTTCATCTAGTTCATATTCAAAGTTTGACAACAATTTTTTCCGTGCTCTTGCACAAGAAGTGGCCAAGATTAACAAAGGAAAGGCTCCAGCTGGTAAAGCCTTTGCTCAATTTGCGTAACACACAATTTGCAGGTAACATTATTAGTAATTCTTGTCATATGCAAGAAAAGAATCATCTATGGGTAATAGACATTGGAGCAAGTGATTATATGACATTTGAATTTTCAATTTTACATGATATTTAAACATTATCTAAACCAATTCAAGTGATATTACCTTATGGTTCTTTAAAACTGGTTACGATGGTTAGTAATGTCATCTTAACTGAACAATTAAGATTAAAAGGAGTCTTATTTGTTCCTGAATTCAAGTATAATCTTCTATCAGTTTTTAAATTGTTGAATGATCAGCAATTATCTTTACATTTTTATTTTAACACTGTCCCTTTAAGGATCTTTTAACTAAGAAGATCATTGCCAAAGTTTCTCCTACTGTTGGATTATTCAAGCTGCTTCTTGATGTCTCAACAACATCTAATCAGTTTTAGCAATTCTGTTTTTCAACATCTTCAAATCCTACTGGTTCTTATTCCTTTACTAGTAAATATTTGATTCACACTCTACACAACAAATTAGGCCATACATATGTTTCTAAAATGATTCATATTCCTGAATGTAAAGATGTATCTAATACAGATTTCTTTTGTGAAACGTGTGTATTAGTTAAAACTCACAGATTACCATTTCATAGAAGTTTTATTCATACTTGTATTTTTCAATTGGTACACATTGACCTATGGGTTCCTCATAAAATTCCTAATATTGATGGTTCCACTTATTTTTTGACCTTTGTGGATGATTATTCCAGAATACTTGGACTCATTTATTATTTGTTAAATCTGATGTTTGCAACATTACTCAGAATTTCATAAACATGGTCAAAACTCAATTCAATTCTATTGTCACCATGATACGTACTAATAATGGAACAGAATTTCTCAGTAAATCTTGTCAACAATTGTTTACTAATTTAGGCATTGTTCATAAAAAATTTGTTCCCTATGCCCCTCAACAAAATGTAGTAGTTGAAAGAAAGCATAAACAATTGCTTGATACTGCTAGAGCTTCAAGATTTCATGCTTCTCTTCTTAAAAGATTTTGGAGAGAATGTATTCTTGCATCAACTCACATAATCAACATGCTTCAAATGGCAAATTAGATTGGAAAAGTCCTTATAAGTTGCTTTATAGTGTCAAACCTGATCTAAATAGCTTAAAGACTATTGGTTCTCTTTGTTTTGCTGCTAATTTGAAAAACAAAGATAATTTGAACTCATGGCTATTAAATGTATTTTGTTAGGATATACTTTTGGATACAAAGGCTATAAACTTTATAATTTGCAATCAAGAAAGGTGTTTCATTCTAGAGATGTTATATTCCAAGAAGAAACTTTTCCTTTTAAACATGACACCAATATTTCCAATCTTGATTGTCCTACTTTATGGGATTTTCATTCATTGCATGATGAACCTCTTTCTCACAAGCAATCTATTAATGATCAGTTTGTTTCTAATACTACTTATAATTCTGACATTGTTTCTTCTAATAACAATGATCATACTTCTAACTTAACATTTATAGCAATGATTTCATTCCTACTGACAATATTGTTTCATGCACTTATTCTGATTCTTCTAGTCCTGATTCTTCGAACAATAATTCTTCCAATCTTGAAATAGTTTCTCAGGAACGTACATCCTAGAAGGTTTACTAGATCAAGAAACCCTCCAACCTGGCTCAAAGACTACACTCAACAGAATCATAAACAAGTTTCTACTCCTATTTCTTCTCAGTCACACAGTTTCAATACGCATATTGTTCATCCACTCTTTTCTAATACTGGCCTTGCTCATTTATCTAATGAGTTTGTTACTTCTTTAGCTGCAGTTATGTATACACCTAACCCAAATTCTTATGCACAGGCTATCAAACATCCAGAATGGATAACAACTAACAACTATGGATAAAGAATTATATGCTTTAGAAATCAATGGTACTTGGACATTGACTACTCTACCACCAGACACAGAAGCTCTCACTTCAAAATGGGTCTATAATGTCAAGTTCAAACTTGATGACAGTGCTGAAAGATACAAAGCTCGTTTAGTTATTAGAGGATTTCTCTAAGTCAAAGATAAGGATTACAAACATATCTTTTCCACTATTGCCAAGCTTAAAACTGTTTGAATTTTCATTGCTCTAGCTACTATGAAAGGATGGGATCTTCAACAATTAGATATCAACAATGCTTTTTTTATATGGATTTATTGATGAAGAAGTTTATATGTTACCTCCTCAAGGATATTCTAAGGCAGCTCCACGACAAGTGTTTAAATTGGTTAAATCTCTCTATGGCTTGAAACAAGCTTCTAGATATACTGGAATTTAGAATTAGCCAAGTTTCTTTCCAAACAAGGTTTTATTCAATCAAAAAGTGACTATTCTCTTTTCACTAAAGTTACTAATCTTAATTGGTTGCATTTATGTGTTAGTTTATGTTGATGATTTACTTATCACTGGAGATGATGATATGGGAATCAAAAACCTCAAAGAGTCTCTTTATACAACTTTCACCATCAAGGATCTTGGATTTGCTAGATATTTTCTTGGCATTGAAATAGCAAGATCAAAAGAAGGCACTTTTTTAAATCAAACAAAATTTATTTCTAACATTCTCTCTTATGCAGGCTTAATAGCATGCAAACCAACTAAATTCTCAATACCACTAGGCCCTAGATTATCTATTGATTCAGGCACTCCTTTCTGAGATGCATCTACCTAAAGAAGAATCATAGGAAGACTTCTACATCTGACTCTTACAAGACCAAACATTGGCTATGTTGTACAACACCTGTCTTATTTTCTTCAAAACCCTACCAATCAACATTTAAATGCTGCTTTACATATTTTGAGATATCTCAAAGCAGTATCAATAAAGGATTGTTCTATTCCTCATATTGTTCTCCTCAAGTGTGTGCCTATGTAGATGTTGATTGGGGAAGTTGTCAATTTTCTCCTCATTCCTTGGCTGTAATAACCCAGTGTTAATTAGACTCTAATGTAGTTTAGTTTTATTAATAAATCAAGTTAATTAATCAAAGTCGCGTCTTTCAATTCATCTAACCGTGTGTATTGCAGGACTTGAACAGTGCAACGACCATCGATTCTCCAGTACAGTAATTTTATTAGTTACCCCTCAGATAGTATTACCGATCATTCCTAATAAACCATAGTATTCAGGTCTTTTATCCGAAAATTCACGTTCGAATTTATTGCTACCGGAAGATGAAAGTACTCATGAAATTTCTATTAATACAATTTCTTATAGTTTAGTCTAGAAGAATTTTATTCGGGAACCCAAGTTAATGGTATTGTGGTATATTGGGTTAAGGGAAAAATAATAGCAAAGGATGAGACCAATAAAAGACTTAGTGGGGAAAGTGCGTCTGTTGTAATTTCTTTGGCAGCCCAATATTGTACATGAGTCAAGCCATCTTATAATTAGAAGAGTTTATGACTACTCTCTTCCTTCCTCCATTTCAAACTCTCATATTCAAAAACTCGAGACTCACTCCCTCTCACCTTGGCTCCCACTCTCTGCCCATCCTTTGTCTGCGCTGGCACCAGGACTCTGGTGACAGCCGCAGGTGGTGGCCGGCCCCCTCCCCCTCTTCACTGTATCTCTCTTTGTTCTTCTCACTCTCGCTCTCTCCTCTTCTCTAAGGTAATCTCTAAACTCTCCTTTCTCAAATCAAGTTTAATTAAGTGATTGTTATTTGGGTATGAATTTTATTGTTCTAATTAGTTCTCTTAAGATGCTATCAAGTATGAATATGGTATTTTTAGGGTTTTATTGTTGATTAGTGAGTAAGGGTGGTTGAGGAAACTATGGAATTATGTTTAATTCTTGGAATTTGGAGATACATGTTGTTTTCTTTGGGTATGCATGTTAATTGGGCCTGGATTTTTGAGAGTTAAAGATGATTATGGAGATAAAATTAGGTCTTCCAAGTGTTGCATGTTTCATGGATTAGTTGAGATGTTGAAGAGACTAAAGATTTTATGTTTGATGGCGCATTTAATTTTATTTTGTGTTCGGGTTATGAAATTGTAGAACAACGGCCATGTATGTGGTTTGTGAGAGACAAAATAGAGGGGATTAGTTAAGTGTTCTGCTGTGAAGGAAAGTTTAGCAAAGGAATTCACACTTAAGATAAAGATTAGAGTATTAAACCAAGTGAAAAAAAAAACAAGGGAAGACCTCAAGTTTGGTGGTTTTAGGGTAAACTTCGTAATCTGAATTTTCTGGAGGTAACCGGGACTCCCACGACCAAGTACATGGTGAAAAATGTAACCTTTAATAGTAGCTCGCACCCGGTTTTGGAATTTTAGGATTTCGATATGTATAATTCAAGTTATGATAAAATATGTATAGGGGTCCCTTTACATACGTTTTGTTGGACAGTGAGTTTGTGAGTAATTTCAAGGGTTAAATAGATCTTATTAGCTTAAGAGTTCAAATAAAAGTTGTAGTAGGTTCCGCAAGCTTTCCGAAATGGGGTCTTATGCGTTCATTGGACATCGGGAGAGAAAGTTATAAGCAATTCTTTTCAGCCATATAAGTAAATTCTGCCCAGAATTTAATATGATCAGGGCATGTTGTAGTCACTTTTAGGACCTTTTCTAAGGCTTATATGAAATTATGGTCAACATGAGCGCTGTAGCACGCAATTCAAGCTTTCCATAAACTACTCATGTGCTCTCAACCGATTCTTAGAGCTTGAGTTATAGTTTCTTGAAATACCGCTCCCGGCTATGTTTATCTCCCGAGACAGATTTGCTATATTGTTAAGTCTCACCCTTTATTCATTACTTTTAGCTTGAACTCTTAATTAGGAAGTTGTAAGACTTAATTTGAGCTTTCCAAAGGATCCTCTCGCAAGGTTTTTCGAGGCTTATAAAAAAAGTTATGCCTTTCCGAATGTCACAAAAATCCCCGAAAGCCTTCAAACTTGTTGAGTTTTATTGTATTGGTTTATTTGAGGAATTCTTCCCTCCTAAGAACTCAACTTAAGTCATTTCTTTATTCTTATCTCAAATATCTTTCAAGGGGTCGTTGCTACAATTCGTTCAAGTCCGCTCAAGTTCAAGTAGTTCCTCAGTCGGTTCAACCCCAAGGTACGCATATTGCTTACCCTTCAACAACCATATTTTGATGATGATGATTTATATTATTGATTTCATGTTTTCTAACTCTTTGTAAAGCTTATGATTTTCGTTCTTTTAATGATGAGGTCTATTGGTTTATGGTGCTAATCGCACTGAGGTACTTTCGATGTCGACGGGCATCTTTCATGTGACCTGGTCAGTGTCTATGATAAGGTCTATATTGAGGTCTATGATGATGATGATGATGTTTATATTCTTCCTTAACTGTTCAAAGCTTTTATGAGTTGTTGCGTTTTCCATTTTCAAAAGAATTTAAAAGTTGCGCGAAATAAAATGAATAGGAAAGTTTACACTTTAGGGGTATGTGTGCTGAGTTTAGCCAACTCATTTGCAAAGTTTTCTTATTTTGTTTTAGAAAGTGCTTCCCCAAGGACTACAAGCTCTCAGGTCCGAAGATGTAATTAAGGTGTTCATTCCAGTTAAGGTGGGCGTTCGGTAACGAGAATAAGAGCCTTCCCGCTTGGATGTGGATGGTGAATCTGTCCCTTTTGGAAAATAGGACGGGTTTAAATATTTTGGTGAATGGATGTATACTTGAAGTTGTGTTTTATTTTGGGTTGTTGTCTTTAGTGTTAAGGAGTTGTAAGTGTAGTATGAAATTAATTAAGTTATTATATATGGTTGTGTATGGTACTGTATTGGTTGGTTTCTAAAGCCTTGTCCTTTGTTATGGGGACGGCGGTAATGCCTCTGGATTAGGTTTTCCGCTGCGCTAATCCCTGAGTTATGAGTTGTTTAGTAGTAATCTGATGATTATGAATCTGGGGGCGTTACATTGGCAGGCTATTCTATCTTCTTTGGTTCATCTTTAGTTTCATGGAAAACCAAAAAACAGAAGACTATTTCTAAATCAACAGTTGAGGAAGAATATAGAGCAATGTCTACTACTACATTTGAGTTAGAGTGGGTGGCTCAAATATTAGTTGATCTGCATATTTATTTGGAAATTTCGATTACCATGTACTGTGACAACAAAGTTGCTCAACATATAGCAGCTAATCATGTATTCCACGAGCGTATAAAGCACATTCGTATTGATTGTTATTATAAAAGAGATAAAATTCAAGAAGGTTTCATCAAGACATCTCATGTTTCCAGTTTTGATAAGTTGGCAGACAATATGACTAAACCTTTTAAAGAATTCCAGCACAATTTGTTACCTTCAAGGTTATGTCTACTCGAAGTTCCTCCCATTCCAACTTGAGGGGGGCTGTGAAGACTATCATCTGAATGACAATTGTTAGCTAGATTCTAGGAGGTTGTCAAGTGTCTTAAAGATTTTGTTATCTTTCACATTCCAGTATAAATAGGACCTTGATGTATCTCAGGTTCATCCATTCAATTACTCTCTGAATAATAAAGCTTTCATTTACATTTTTCTCTCATTGTTTTCATAAGAAGAGAACAGAGCACTCCTTCCCTCCCTTCTTATTGTCTAATTATCTATTTTTTCATTCATTTTAATTGGTTCAATTACCTAATTTTTATAATTTTAATAAACTTAATACTCACTCAATTCCTAATAAATAAATTGTTTACCCTTTTCAATGATATCTCCAAAGGTATTTTCGGTAATTTTTAACTTTTTTACCTCAATTGCTATATTCATTGCTATATTCATTGATTTTGATAAATTAACGGTGACAAGTAATTAGTGACATAACGAGCAAAGTTAATTGCATGCAGAGTTTATGAACGGTACTCTCTCTCTTTTCCGATAGGTATAGAAGGTACACTCTCTAACAAAGAAAGATGAACCTTTAATAATACAATTAATCATTTTGGATCCTTTAATCCTTTTCTTAACCACACCGTAATTAATTATCAAGGTTCTCTTACCTTCTACGATATTCTTTTGATAGAAACAATGCAAACTTTCAGAGTCAAAAACTCACTAGTATTTGTTGGAGAGATCCACTTATGTCAACGGGAAAATGATCATGAATAGTTACAGTAATTGCCTTCTAAAAGATAGCCAAATAATTGCTTTCTAAAATTCAAACACTGTTGAAATTGCTGCCCAAAACTTTTCCTTCTCAATTATATGGGGAACTTGGTAGAATTTTTTTATTTTTACTTTCGGAAATTCAAGTCCATTTAGTATTTATCTTAGGAAGCGTTTCTTTTTACCGATCGAGGAATGTTGTGGTGGGTGTGGGTTCTTCTTTGGACATTAACATTCCCCGTGGGTTTAGTATTCGATCTTCTTAGATAGGGATCCGATGGATTGAACTACTTAACTATAAAATAAAAAAAAGTTCATTGGGTTTATCTCATGGCAGCCTAATAGGTCACTGTCACTCCAAAACGACCAGTAAATAACACTAAGTTGTTTATGATAATCGTGACCATCATACTTATAATTTTAACAGTACATGCAAAGTATTTTTATTTCTATCAAGATTTAAACCTTTGTAAAAGGTTTAATTATACTCCTTTTTTCAAAAGTCCAGAAGCTCTTGTTCTCCATTACTTGATAGCTCATTGTTGAGCCTCGATGCAAAAGATTTTGTGCAAAGTCTTCCATAAGTAGACGAAAATTGGGGTTTGATTGACAAGAAGTCGATAAATCATAATCAATATAATCAATTAGGATTTCATCCAATTTCCCTATGAATTTTGGACTTATAGCTCAGCATCAATACTTGTTCTTTTCTGTAGTGGATAAAGTGTAGTAATGCTATGGTGTAATAAAAATGTGGATAGTATGATATGATGTGGTAAATTGTGGTAAAATCATTTTGGTTTGTGATAGATGAGGAGATAAAAAAAAAATTGAAAAGCAGTGAGAAAATTAGTGGGGAGAGATAGAAGTGAAGAGATAAAATTATGATTGTTGATGTCAAAATGTGATATGGTATGATATTTAATTTTGGTAATATGTCATTGTTTGTGGTTAGCGTAGTAAAATTGTTGTAGGTGTAATATGGTACCATACAAAAGAATAGAGCCTAAGTAATCAATTTCCCGACAAGCATTAATGGAATGATGGGAATTGATTTTGGTCATTGAGCATTGAACAACATTTGAGATTTGATATTGGATATTTGCGGATCAATTTTTTTCTTCATATATCTTTTCCTAATTACATATGTTATCATTAATTACATTTAATTAGACATGATTTTATTTTTCTAATAAAAAAGAAGCAAAAAGTTACTCGGAGGTACCCTAACTTTTGGTGAAATGTTTTTCAGGTACCCCAACTTTTCAAAACTCATTTTGGGGTACCCTTACTTTTTGGGTTAGAAATTATTAGGTGCTTTTTCGGTCATCAATTTGGTTAAGTGACCGAAATACCCTTGTTCTTCCATTTTTTAAGAAATACCCTTAAAGAAGAAGAATAAGGGCATTTCGGTCACTTTATAAAATTGATGGCCGGAAAAGCACTAAATAATTACTAACACAAAAAGTAAGGGTACTTCAAAATGAGTTTTGAAAAGTTGGGTAACAAAAAATAGTTTCTCCAAATATTGGGGTACCTCCGAGTAATTTTTTGAAAAAGTAGTATATAATAGATATATGTTATAAAATAAATTTAAAGTCAAACCTACGATAAGGTATAAAATAAATATAGATACTTCTCACTCATCGCCTCTAAACCATTTAGCAAAATCGTAAAAATAATACTGATAACCAATTAGACCACCTAGTCTTTATAACCTACCGCAATTATTCATAAGCAACATAGATTATGTGCCATAATTTAATTTCATTATACTTTTAAAAAAAGAAAACAAAATCCAACTTTAATATAATTTAGTTCTTCCCATATGTATGTTCCCGTATTTCCTCTCCCTTGAGAATATTAAACAATGGCCATCAAAAAAAGAGAATATCAAATATTGGCAACAAAAAAATTAAAGGAATATGAAGTAATGCACTCACAACCATAAATAATTACAATTTGTTATTATTTTTCTTTTTTTTATTATTTAAAGTCTAAAAAGGCTGAGAAGTTTGTAATAATGTTACTAAAATAATGCAAATAGCAAGATAATATAATATAAAAAAACAACCCTGTACAAACAACACTTATTATTCTTTTTTTCAAAAAAAAGAAAAAAAAGAAACAGTTTCTTTCTTCTTTATTCCCATTTTCCAAGGTGTTTTGTCTTTTGATGCAAGCAAATTTGGGCACAAAATTATATTGCCTTTGAAAACAAAACTATTGTCATCTAAGAAATATCTCGAATCATTTTATGTAGTGTCTGAAAATATTATAGTCTAGTTAATTAAGAGAAATAGTATAAGTACTTATATTATGATCTATACTTCTTTTTTCAGGAAAAAGAACAACTTCACATGTAATTTACTACTGCCCCTGTCTCTTATTATGTTTACTTTTGGAGGAAGTAGAAATCTAAACAACACAAAGATTTAAGCAAGAATATATCAAAATGTCAAAAGTATTCTAATTATAAAAGTTCTTGATTGATTGCAAAGTTATTTATCAAGGGTAAAAGTAAATATATTATTGAAAAAATAAAAGTAACAAACAATTACCTTCAATAAAAATATATATAGATATATTAAGATGAAAGTACCTCAAGTAAATCCATACCTAGATCACAAAGTTTTAAAAGTTTGGGTACACTCTTAATTAAGCTACTTCAAAACCCAAATGATTTATTATAATAACAAATGTTATTCTTAAAAACATAAGTAATAATCACAATATAACTCATTATAGTTATTAATAATTAATTAAGTACATTATTCATAATTTTTTCATTAAAATTTTAATAACATATATAAAATATAGTAGACTATAAGATATTATAGTTATTAGATTAAGCTCTAATAAAAATCCTTCAATTCCATCCAAAAAAAAAATTCTTCATGTTATTCTTATATTATATTTTACTAAAATCACAAAAATAAAATGTAACATTTTTTCAAGTAAGCATCATCTTTTTTACAAAGAAAGCTAAACCAAAATATTTACTAATAATTTCAATATTGACATACTATATCACTAATTTATTTGCATTGCATTTACAAATAGATGAACAGAAATTTCAAATTACTTAATTTGTTTCCTAATTTATGATACCAAATAAAGTTTTAATTAATTTTCCCAAAAATGATTATTTTGAAATAAGAATATTACAAATGTTACGAACTTTTAGTATGTTTCTACTACCATATTATTCAAATTACTTTCAAACACAATTTCGTTTATTACATCTTTGTCATGGGATCTTTCTCCTGAATTTCGTTTACGGGGATGCTTTGTGCACCGAACTGTTTTTATGGAGAGAGTACCATATTTACTTTTTAACTTGATCTAGGTGGCTTAGTAGCATGGACATATCTAGCATAATACCGGTGGTGTCAAGTGACACCACTTAAATTTTGGAGGGGGGGAGGGGAGGAGGAATTTTATTCTAAAAAAAAGGAAAGAAAAAACAGTAACAATATAGAAAATGATAGTATGATACCACTAAATTAATTATGGAAGTAAAGTCAACTTGGTGGTATGCTTGCTTGTTACTCCCTTCATCCCAAATTAATTGACATTTTGACTAAATTTTGACCGTTAATTATTCACAAATTATAATGAGTTACAGTATAAAATTACCTCCTTTGTAATTTTTAGTAAAGTATCTTTCTAATGACGGTAATTTCATATTGTAACTCATTGTAATTTGTGAGTAATTAACGGTCAAAATTTTATCAAGGTGTCAATTAATTTGGGACGGAAAGAGTATTATCCCTTGCACACGGGTTCAGTCGTTCAGCTATTCACTGTGTCATTTATTAAATCAATCCATTTATTAAAATTTAGATGGGAAATGAATGAATTACATATATAAGTGAAACTAGTTTTTATTGATTTATTTAAAATAATTTATAGGAGCAAATTATAATAACAATCGATTTATATTTAATGATTAATATCATTGAAAAAAGTTGTATTATCATAATTCATATATTTTTTTTAAATATTAATTTGAATTATATGGATGCAAAAGTAGGGATGGCAATGGGGCAGGGAATCCCCGTCTCCGCTTGGGCCCCACCCCGCTTTGGGGGAAAACCCCTCATTCTCGACGTGGAAGGGTACGGGTATTGGGGGCGGTTTTTAAATCCCCACGAGGGACGGGGATAATTTTTCCTCATCCTTGTTATAAATGGAATTATATACTTACCCTTCTTATTGTTGAATTATATTTATAAATATCAAGAACAATGCTTAAAAATTCTCGACACCGGCGATTTGTTGAGCATTGAATTAACTAGATTGTATCTTTTTTTGATTGAAATTGCCACATTATGATCTATTCTTTAAATCCCTGTTTGGGCCCTGCTGGGAGTGGGAAACCCTCGGGGACGGGGACGAGGATGGGGGCAATTTCCCCACCCGCAGTGGGGATAGGGCGGGGAGGGGGATAGGAATGGGGGGGTGATACGTCGCAAGTGCACGGTGTACAATGTAGTATATCAAGGTCATTCTCTCAGAGACTTGTTCAGACTACACACTAAACTATCTCACTACAAAGGATGCTAGGTCGTCCGAGGTATTTATGTGTTTGCAAGATTTTAAACTGAAATTAGAAAAGCGATAAATCTTAAGGATCCTAACAGATAACTAAGGGAGTTTAGGGGAGTCAACTCTAATTAATCAATCAACTACGAGCTAATCAATTCCATTGTGAGGAAGTGTTGATAGTGTCGGGATCTATAATCGTTCTAAGGTCTATCACGGAAATCTTTCGACCCGAGGTGAGTTGCAATGATTAAACTAAACACCTATCTAATGACTATTTAATTCAATCAAAGATAAGCACAGATTATAACATGACCCTAAGCATGAACTCATTATTTCTAACTGTGTTATATGCCTATTCAATCTTCGTTTATCCAATTCAAAATAACAATCTTTCGATCCGATATTAAGAATCTAAACCAGGTAAGAGGTGATCAATCAATTACTATGACATACGAAACACGAAGATTAAACGACTATATTAAAACTTCACACTGAATTCATATCAATAATCAATCATAAAACATTGAGTTTATCCCCTAAACAAAGAAATCTAGCTACTCATAATAATAAAAACTAGCAAAATAACAATGGAATTCAATTCACAAAACATAATAGAAATAGAGAATTAACCGAGTATCCTAAGCGTCACATTTGATCTCTTCGTGTCACTTAAATCGATGTCGTTCTCCTCTTTAGTTACTCTCAACAATACTACAAAAATCTCTCTAAAGTTTCTCTAAGAACTGGAATAAAATTTTGTTGAAAACTTAAAAGTCTCTTCAAACGGCCGCTTGGAAATTCTTTTATACGCTAGGTTTAGGGCATGAGGCGCTACCTTGGAGACACTGGTCGCGTCTGGGGGTCTCAGCTTGGCCTCCGAGAAAAAGCGTTGGTGGAGTTTGATTCACACCAGCATCGCCTTTCAATCTGCACTAGTCTGGTCGCCTCTATCATTAGCGCCGGCAGCACCTCACCATACGCTGGTGGCATCTGGCCTTGCCGCCTTGAATTGGGTTGGGCCAGTTGAGTCATGGGTCACTTCTCCCTCTTTCTCCTTCTCTTCATTCTTTTCTAATCTTTTCTTCATTTTTCTTCTTTTTCCTCTTCATTTTTCTTGCTTTTAAGAGGATTTTCCTTCAACCTTGCAAAATATAGCAATCTCCAAAACCAAGTGAAGGAATCACAAAATTCAGTATAAAATTGCAAGATAATGGTGCATAATTAGCTAAAATATACAAGTTAAAGACCTACTAAACACTATAAAATAAACACTTATCAAATCCCCCCAGGCTTAGCTCTTGCTTGCCCTCAAGAAAACTTGACACGAGAACAAGAGGGAGAAAACAAAGACTCAAACTAAAAGGACACTGACTCAAAAGAGAAAAATTAGAAAAGAAGAAAATGAATGAAAGATGGTTAGCGTTAGAGTTACAAATACAATTATACACCTCCTCAGGCTAACCAATTAGAACACATCAATCTACCAAGTAAATACCGAGAACAATATGGGAGAGAATAAAACCTGTGCAAAACAAATAGGGGGAAGCATTCGTAACCTTGAAAAAGAACAGGCACTTCCAACGTGAATAGCCACCAACAGTCTTAAGATAAATGCAAATATGCGCGGTTGGTTATGGACGTAGGCCTGTCGACGAGCAAACTTCACTTTAGGATAAAGTAGAACACTCTAACACTCTTTTTTATTTTTAATTTAAGTGGAATCACTCACTCAGACCAAAAGAAGCGACCTACCATAGGCTTGGTAATAATCTCGCTCTCCACTACTAGTATGCAATGTATAAGTGACAATCAAGAGGTCTTTTAGGGTTGTAATGAGTCTTAGGTTAAGGGGAAAGGAGTGGTAATATTTGGGTATGAGAAGCTAATAGATCCATGCTTGGAGTTAGTCCCACCAAATGTTGCTCTCAACTCACATACTTGTCGAATGTAGGCAAGGATTCACTTACTCCCTCATTTAGATTAAACGACTCATCAAAACCTCATAACTAGGTCAAAAGCTCTCATGAAATGTAATATAGTCTCCTTAATCACCCCCTTTTTTTGTAGGTGATCAAGGAGAAAAGAACCGTAAAAATATAGCTTTGACATTGGTGCGTATCAGATGAAAAACACAACCAACTAGTAAACTCATGATAATCAGAAAATGTAAATCGTCCCAACTCAACAAATTCATAATCACATCCCAACGCCTCACTCCATTCTTGTCAACACCGAACCAATTGTCACCCTCAAAATAACGAACTCTCGAAACATCCAAGCAAGGCAAAGGGTAGGAATATAACAAGGGCCAAGGCTTGTATTGACAGGGTTGAATCATAAAAAATGAGCAATCAAAAGCTAGGCGGGGTTAAAGAACGGTAGTAATATCATTTGAGGAGCCCATTTAGCTATGTAGTTCAATAAATATAGAAATGAATGCCTCAATCACTTTGTCACAACATACAAATGCAAAAATTCAGTCTCAAACATGATACAAAACAAGTTCTAGATGTGCAACTAATGGTGGAGTCACTCAAGAAATTAAGGGATCGATAAAGATGATCCATCTAATTTTTAGGCTATGTGGACTCATAGGATAGGGCTCAATCAACTAAACCTAACACAAAGATTTGCAGCACGCATATTTACACCACTAAATCTATCAAAGCAGTTAAACATACTCTTAGTAGCTTAACTCAAAATCAGAATGGTTTGCAAAATCAGTTTCGAAAACTTTTCGTTCTCAACCAAACTACTCAAGGTAAAGCAAGATAAGCTGAAAGTCTTATTGGTTTACAAATTATCACGGGAGATGTTCTGGTTCATTAAACCTAATCATATCCTATGTTTTTTTTTACTTGACTTTTTTTTCTAAATTTCTTTTTTTTGGTCTTTTTCTATTTTTCTAATTTTTGTTGTTTTTCTACTTTTGTGGATGCAAAATAGAGAAAAAAGAAAAGCTAAAACAAAGGAAAGAAAAGAAAAGAAAAGACTAGCATGCTCTAACTAATGCAAACTAGGTGGATGTAGGGTTTACCTATGTAAAAAAAACTTAGAAGAAAAAATAAAAGCAATCAAGAAACACACTAAAACTATGAAGACTCTAAGAAAATGAAAAGAAGCTAAACACACTTAAGAAGAACAAGCATAAAAGCGCAAAAATTAAACTAAGGAAGGAAAGAGAAAGAAAGCAAATCACGAAAATAATGCGAAAATAAAGGAAAATAAAAGAAAAGCATCGAATATATACAGAATGTACAAACCCTCTATGCTTGAACAGAGCATTGTCCTCAATGCTAAAGACATCGATAAGAGAGGAAGGTTAGGGATGAGACCTACTCAACATCGCTCGGGGGAGATGGGGCGGAAGGGCCTTGGGTAGGAGGTGGAGGGGAAGAAGTGTACATGGCTTGGATGAGGCAGGCGAGGTTGGAGATTTGGTCTTCTTGGCGGGAAAGGGAAATCCGAAATTCGTCCCGCATGTCTGTGAAGGTCGTGTGTAGCTCGTCAAAACGACGCTCATAACCGGTTACCGCAAGTTTTAGGTTGCGGCAATAGTCTTATAGGGCATTGTAACGCGCCTCGGCGTCAAATGGTGGTTGTTGGGGTTGAGGGGGCTGCTGGGGTTTGGGCTCGACGGGGGCAAGAGGGACGGAAGGGAGCCAAAGAAGGTTGGGTTGCTCTCGGAAGGATAGGTAGTCGTGCGGTAGGGGGCAATAGACATTGTTAAGGTAGACCCACAAACATCGACGCTCACTGTCAAACACACATATCCCGAAGGATCGGCATTGGTCGACGTCAAGGTATATGTTGCTCGGAACACAGTATGGGGCTTCGGGGCTAGGGTGGAAACCAAAGTGACGGGCGAGGTGGGTGATGTAACCACCTATAGCAATTCCCGTGGTGAAGTTGGGGATGCGGGAGATGTGGGAGGCAAAGAGGGCGGCAGGGTCGGCGTCGTTATCGTCGTTCAACATGGCATGTAACATGTAGACACCGACCTTAGTGGCCTTATTTGAACTACCCAGTCTCCCAAAAATTCCGCAAGAACGAATGCAGTAAGCATATCTAAGCGAAGGGTTGCATATAAGGGCGGAGGGGGTGTTGCTAGGGTCCCACCTAATCCTGATATTTCCCTAAAGAATCCTACCCTGTTTCAGTTGTGAGGTATGGTTTGCTTGTTGCGACAAGTCTTTTCGGGTAGGCCAAACACTCTAGCAAATTCGGATATTAGTCATTTGGCGAATCTCCCCTAAAAGCTAAAATCGAATCAAACATCACGACCCTGGAGGGTGACCTCAACGGTACTCATAAATTCTAGGGTGAGGGACCTAAAGGTGGGTTCGTTCAAACGAGCAACATGCAACATTTGTCATCGATTTAGTAACCACAAAACATCATCCAACATAGCACAATCACGTAAAAACCCCTCATGTAAGTATTTAGTAGGGGTGATTGTGTGCTTAGCGAGGGAGTCATACCTGTCTTTAGTTACCCCTTCAAAATTGAAGGGGTTGTTTAGCCGCGTATCCCTTGCCAGAACAACCTTTTGTTTACCTTTGTCCGAAGCGGGGGCTTTCCTTTTCCGGTTGCTGCTGCCGCCGTCATCCCCGGAGAGAGGTCCCGTAAAGCTTGCGTTTTTAGTACGAACCATCTACACAATACAGAAAATAAATAACTATTCCAACACAATGATATGAATGTAAACCTAAAATTGGCATCAAAGCATGATAATTCCCCACATTAAAGACTCCCCCATGCTTGCTTGATATTCAGTGAGTATAGAACACAAATTTCTCATCAACAAAACACTAAAATAGAGCATGGTAACCCTTATCAATCATCAACCAAAAATTACTCTAACTTGAACTCAACCTTCACCACATTGCACCCTAATACTTGCATTAGCACAGAATCCAACTCGTAAAGCAACAAGGTATGAATTTCAAACAATTTCACTGACCCTAGTCAAGGTACTAGCATCAAAAATGAACCCAAGCAAGTATATTGATAATCTTGGGCAAGAACAATTGTATATTAGACAAATTCAACGAATTACTCATGAATCTAAGCATAATAGTACAACAAATACTAGTAATTGACAAAGAAGATGAAGAATTTGAAGAAAACATACCTTCTTGAAGTTGAGGGAGGAGAAAACTCTACTTGCAAGTGTTCCTCAAAGAGAGGGTGAGGGAGGAGTGAGAAAGTGAAGAAGATGGTGAGAGAAGAGAGAGAGAGAACGAAGAAGAGAAGTGTGGTGGTGGTGGGCGTGGGTGTCGTCGGCTGAGAAAGAGCAAAGAGAGGGGCAGAGTTGAGGGAGACGCGAGGGAGGAAAGAGAAAAAAGGGGTTAGGGGGGTCGACTGCCGAGGGGTTTTAAATTGGGTGGGGGCCAACTTAAAACAAAAGTTGTGGAGGTCAAATTTTGTGAAAAGCTTAGACGCAGCCAGCTTCTCTGATACACGACCAGCGCCTAAGAAAAACACAACATACCTGGCCTTCTGGGCTCGACGCGGGTAGCGCTTTTTGGGACACTAGTAGAAATTATTGTTGTCCAATTCGTGAAAGTAAGGATTATTATAATCCAATTTTCCTATATATATATATATATATATATATATATATATATATATATATATATAAGTTGGATTATAATAATCCCAACTTTTATAAATTGAACAGCGATAATCCCTACTTTCAATTTGTATTCTGGTGGTCCATAAAAAAATAAAATTGGATTTGGGTGGGACGCTGATGAGTTGTAAGGTGGTGACTCGGTGGTTTACTGACATGGCACCATGGTCATGTGTTTGACCGCGTTCACTTTGGTTTTGGGTGCCACATCAGCTAAAAAACACATGCCTTCTTAATTTTTCTTTTTTTGTTTTTTTGTTTCCAAGTTAGAAACTAAAATTTATCCCCTCTCCCCTTTCTTTCTCTCTCTTCTTTTCCCTTTCCCATTGTTTTCTCCTGCGATAAACCCCCCTCTCAGAACTCCCTCCATAGTCCATACAAAGAGTCACTTTGGTCTATAATCCCAAAAAAAATTGCTTCCAAAATCAAACGCTACTTAGTCGACGATCTTCCCTTGTCTGGAAACCCTTGATTTCTTAGTTTTTCTGGGTAAAAAAAAGCAGTCGAAATTGTATACATTGTTGGCGATTGCTCTCGTTTTGTCTTGGTTTTGCTTGTGGTGTTGCAGAAGTGGTCAAAAATCGAAGGAAGTACATACGTAAGTCCCAAAAGTTATGAAATTTTGGTTTTTTTTTTTTGTTTGATAATTGTGTACCCAGTTGGCTAATTTTTTCTTTTTGTTATATTTGAATTAGGGAAATGGATACGGTCAAGTTAATCTTACATTTTTTGGGGGAAATTTGTGGAATCTCCAGAGTTTAATTATGATGGCAAGGAGGATGATGTTATTGTTTTTGAACAGTTTGATGTTGATTATTTTTCTTTTTTTGAGTTGAAGTTGTTTGTTAAAGAGAAAGGAGTGAAAAATGTTATGGAGTTTTACTATGTTATACCTGGGTTGACGTTAAAGGACAGTTTGAGGAAGGCCATGAGTGATTATAAATATATGGATTTGATGTGTGTTGCAAGGTCCTATGGGGAGATTGAAATTTACACTATGCACGGGGTAGATGAACCCGATGTCCTTCCATTGGCGCTGCCAAGTAATGTCCCTGAAACAAGACCACCTTCCCTTGTCAGACTTCCACATCCCTCTCCTAGGAAAAAAGTAAAGAGGGCAGCAAAGAGGACAACCTCTCCCATTGAAAAAAAAAATGCCCTAGTTCCCCTAGTGGTATGAGGAAGAGGGTGAAGACAACAGTGGTAGTTTCACCACTTTCCAAACGTAGGAGGAACCAAAATTTGGATGGAGGTGGTGATGGGGGGGTCTGTGAAAGATGGTTGTGATGGTGTTCAGATGGGTGGAAATGTTGGTTTAGGGTTTGTTGGAGTTAAAGGTGCTGAAAGGGGTGGAGTTGAAGGTCATGAGGATGGTGGTAATCAAGGTGTTCGTGTGAGTGGAAATGAAGAAACTGTTGAGGATGGTGTTAAAAATGCAATGGGTGGCAGTAAAGGGGGTGGACTTGAAGGACAACAAAATGAAGGTTCTTGTGGGTAACAAAATGAACAAACTATTGAGGAGGGTGATGAAAATGAAGGTCGTCAACAAAATGAAGGTGCTGAGGACGGTGCTGAGGATGGTGGTAATGAAGGTGGTAATCTGGGTGGACCATCATTGGAAAATGATGGGTATACAGTTGAGGATTGTGACATTCACCCTGATGATCTTCCAGGGGAACAACATCAAGGGAACCAATCTGAGTTCGAATATTTCTTTGATGACCACTGATAGGACTCTTCTATATCATTGCACGAACTCTTTAGAGGGTCAGGGGAGTCAGAATTTGATGATGGTGATGATGAATACTCCCCTATTTCTGATCATGATCCAAATTCTAAAGACCTGGAATTTGTGGATCCGGGTAATCGGGGTAGGAAAAAGAAAAACAGGAAAGGAAAGATGAAAGTGTTTGAATCCGATGAGGATGCACCGAAAGAAGAGGATGATGGTTCACAATCTGATGGGGTAGAAAACAGTGACCCTGAGTTTGACACTGCAAGGGGATGTCTAACTGATTTCTATAATGCCAAGAGGGCATAGGCGAGAGAAAGAAGAATGGCAGAACATGAGGCTGACATGGCATGTCAAGATACACCAGTAATGGGTCAACCATCAAATGAAGTTGGCATTGATGAACCAACAAGTGAGTATGAAGACTCCGATCAGGAGATGGATTCTGATGTTGGTGATGCTGATACTCCAAGAGTGTTCGCTAAGAGGAAGAGTATCAGTAAAGTCGATGCAAGGACAGACTTCACGAAATTCACATGGAAGGTATGCAACATATTTAAATTACAATTTGTATTTTAGTGGTCATTTCATAAATTATATTGTATTCTAGTGGTCCCTTTACAAATTAAATTGTATTCTAGTGGTCCCTTTACAAATTAAATTGTATTCTAGTGGTCCCTTTATAAAATAAATTGTATTTCGTGGTCCTTTTTCAAATTATATTGTATTCTAGCTAGTGGTTCCATTTAATTAACTGTTATATTTGACTTGTCCTTTTTGGTGTCAAACTGCAGGTGGGAATGACCTTTTCAACTCCAGAAAAATTCAAATTTGCAGTGACTAAATATGCTGTCATCCAAAGGTACAATGTTAAGATTGTGGTGTTAAACTCTACTATGAAGAGGTATGGGGCAGGATGTTGTGGCAACTGCAAGTGGAGTGTGTATGCATCTTGGGATAAGAGGTTGGCAACTTATATTATGAAATCTTTGAAAAACAAGCATACATGCAACAGAAACATGACAAAGAATAGGCAATTGCATGCTGATTTTGTTGCATCCCATTACTTCCTGACTTATAAAGATGACCCTAACATGTCAGCTGCGGAGTTGGTTAGAAGAGTTAGCGTTTAGGGTTGTCAGATATCTAGCTTCTACATGGGTCAACAAAAGAGCATTTTAGGAAGGTTGTCAGATATCTAGCTGAGTGTAGAAGGTCCACCAGCGGAACTTTCAAAGTTGTTGCTGAGGATCCTCCTGCTGATCAAAGGATTAACAGACCTTTGCCATTGTTCCAAAGGTTTTCTGTTTGTTTTGATGCCTTAAAGGAAGGTTTCCTAAAAGGTTGCAGACCTGTCATGTGATTGATGGATGTTTTCTGAAGACTTTCTTGGGTTAGTGCACTACTTTAACAATTACTGAATTATTATATGGTACTGATCTACTTTTAATTTCTTTGTATTCTGATGGTCCCACTTTAAAATAATTGTATTCTAGTTGACCTAAAATAAAAACATTGGATTCTAGTGGACCCAAATTATTTTTATTGTATTTTGGTGGACTTAAAATATTTTCATTGTATTCTGGTGGTCCCAAACAGATTTCATTGACTTATATTTTTTGCCAGATGATAGGGGGTGTGTTATTGGCTGTTGTGGGAATAGATGGGAACAATCAGATGTTCCCAATTGCTCGGGCCATTGTAGAAAATGAGAACAACAACAACTGGTCATAGTTTCTAGGCAATCTGGAATATTGTCTTGGTGGTACTACAGGCTCTGGTTTGGTTGTGATGTCAGAGGAGCATAATGTATACTACCAACATTTAACTGTCATTTTTTACCATTTTTCTTATACCAGTTACTCTAACATTGATAACAATTTCTTTGTATAGCATTAAATCTGCAATGGCGATTGTGTTGCCCGATTCAGAGTATAGGTATTGTGTAAGACATGTGTACGCAAACTAGAAGAAGACTAACAAGGGAGAAGAGTTGAAATTGTTGTTCTGGTCATGTGTCAAGGCATACAACGAGGTTGACTACAACATAGCCTTGGAAAACCTTAGAAACGAGTCTCCTCAGGCAGCTCATGATTTTGTCAACAAGCATGAGCCTAAGAGATTTTATCGGGCATTTATGAGGATAGATTTCAAGTGTGATATTGTTGCTAGCAACATGGTGGAGACTTTCAACGGTTATATAATCAAAGCAAAGGCCAAGCATTGCATCTAGTTACTTGAACACATAAGAGAGCTTTTGATGAAAAGAATGTATACCAAGAGATCTTCAATGGAAGTTGAAGTTGAAAATACAATTTGCCCTAGGATTCTAGCTGTCTTGGAAAAAGGGAAAGAGTATGCAAGGGAGCCAATAGTCACTCCATCAACTACTAACATATTCCAAGTAAAGGATGGTAATACGTTGTTTGTTGACATGTCAGCTAGGAGCTGCACTTGTAGGAAGTGGGATATGACAGGGATCCCATGTCGACATGCTATAGCAGTTGTAGGCTTCTTGAAGATCGATTCTGAGAATTATATTCACCGATACTATAGGAAAGCTAAGTATGTGGAGGCTTACTCTGGAGCCATATCTCCATGTCTGGGTGAAAAACACTGGCCACCTTCAGATCTGGTACTTGACCCTCCCACTAAAATCTCTAGATCAGGGAGGCCTGCCAGGAACAGGAGAAAGGATCCTCAAGTGGTGCGCAAGAACTGTGGTGGGAGAGGCCATAACTCAAGGACATGTAAAGAAGATCAGCCTAACCTAGCTGAACAACAACCACCAAGGGGTAGGGGGAGGCCAAAAAAGGCACCCACACCAGATGCAACACCAGGTGCATCTCTTGCTGCAAGTGGAGCCGGTTCATCTGGAAGAGGCAGGGGAAAAGGAAGGGATGAAGGTATAGGGGCAGGATGGGGTTCAAGAGAGGGTGGAGTACAAACCAGATCATCTGCGGCTCAATCAGTAAGATTCTGCCCTTTTTATTCCATTAGATCCACTTTTTGTTGAGAAACCCTAAAACCTAATTTTTTTATTTTTTTTACTATTGAACGCTATCCTAAAGACATTCACCTACCAATACGATATTAATGCAGACCCTGATTATTTTATAATTCAATGCAGGCAATTTCCCATGGCAGTTCCCAATAAATGGCACAACAACCTCTCATGTGCTTCCAAGCATCAGTTGCAAGTTGCAGCCAACCACATGGGAGACCAGAGTAGGGCAATTCAAGTATGGGGAATCATGTCTTTTTGGACAATGTGACATAGTGTGACATAGATTCCTGTCAAGTTTAGGTTTTGGACAGTGAATATTTTCATTGTGGATGTGTAATATTTTGGGGCCTCTTTATAAAACATTAGGGGCTATTGTTTCTAATACTTTTGGGGATTAGGTTTGGTGGATATTAGACTATGAATGGAAGCCATGTCATGACAATGACATAATCTTGTTGTTGGATGGCATTATTTATTTACCACATCATCTTTTGATTGCCTTTGACCCTATGTACTTTGCTTTTGTTAGAGAAAAAAATAGCAAGGTAACCACGGAAGCGAAAATAAATAAATTGAGATGACAGAAATTACGACAAAATTCAGAAACAAAAATATAAGCAGTGAGACAACACCAAGTTTACGTGGGAAACCGAAGAACTCGAAGAAAAAACCCACGGACGACGACAGCCAGAAAATAATCCACTATAAGAAAGGAGGAGTACAACCCGATCACTATCACAAGGTGTGATGCGATCACCACAAGAGATTACAGTATAAATCTCTCTCACATACTCAACTCACAATCTCTCAGGATACACTAGAAAAATATTGGTGAGACTCACTATCTCTCTATATTTTCTCTCTCTTACTCTGGTCACTCGATCGTTCGCCGTTGATCGACGTCGCCATGAAATAAAGTGGAGAAACTTGAACCCTATTTATAGGGTGGCTAGGAGAAGAAAATTAGGTTAAACTACAATTAACCTTCGGCCCAAAATTAAAGTCCGCCGCAACGAAACAGTCACACAGGAAACGCTGGTAGCGTCTTGACGGTGTGGGCCACGTCTTCTAATGGGCACCTTCAGACGCCGCGGCAAGATTCGGGAGAAGGCGGACGCCTTGAGCCTCCGTCTCAGAAGATGCACGAGATCTTTGTTAGCGTCTACCGGCTGCGTCTCACAAAGGTTGCCGATTCTTCTCCGTTCTAGACCCCACCGAGGATCCAATGGGCCACAAAACCCAACAAAGTCCACCTTGGACCATGATCTGAGCCATCGGTCCAGAGAAGCATCTTGACTGTCGCCATCAACATGCCCTTCCACAGGGTGTAGCCCCGTAGGGCTCTCAAGCGGTAAACATCATATATCGCTGCTTGGATGCCTGTTTGAGACCAATTGTGTTTTCGAACTCATCAAGCTTTGAGACCGCCTCTGTAGTTCTCGTTATTGTAGACTCCTGTAGGGTGTTGTAGGGCCTGCGCCCCGTAGGGCACAGCCCCCCACGGAGTGTCAAGTCGACTATAGGGTTGCTTATATTTGCTAGGGTGCATTTTTAATTATTTTATGCACGAATATTATTTTTGCTAACTTCCATTTCATGTTGTTAAAATTTTAGCCTAATCAAAATTCATTTCCAATAATTTTCGGTAATATTTACGGAACTTCGCGACCCGGAGCCAAAATCAATTTAGGCTCCTAATGGTGGATCCTCGCGGATCCCACATTCAAGAGGGTCCTGAATTTGGCCCAACATCGCGACTAACCTGCCTGGAATCGGAACAGACATCACCCCAAGCCCGTGAGTCCGAGATCCGCGAAGATCTCAAGCTCATTGGTCTTGAGATCTGCGAGGATCCAAGCCCATGGGTTCGGGATCCGTGATGATCCCGAGCCCCTGATGCCGGATGATTTTCAATCCAATCTCGAGCAAAATTACTTTCCATCATATTCTCGAAAATCATCAAAAAAAATCTTGGTTAAACTAAAAAAAACATGCACAAAACGAAATTGGAGTCGCCAGTTAGTTTTTGAAAAAAAACTAACAAAACAAAAGAAAAGGTAAAACTCCACATACTAGGAACCGGAGAAATTGGCTCGGGGGTAAAGGTACAAGTGTAGGAGGGTTGCTCCTACACCGCCCGTAGAAACAGTCTTTACTCCATCAGGTTTAGAAGAAAAAAAACCAAAAGAAAAACGAAGTTGTCACAAGAATTTTGTAATTAATGCATGTAAAAAACGATTATAAAAAAACAAGCGCCTGAAAGTAAAAAAAATACAGCGGGCGGGGAATAATGAACTACATGATTACAACCTTAAAAAACAAGGAAAACAAAAAAATAGTTACCGAACCCCCTTTTCGAATCCGCGAGGATATTCTGTTCTGAAATCGACTTAAAACCCAGATGCTTCCCTTCGGATCTGCGAGGATCTGCTGTCTCTGAAACCGACTTGAAGCTACTGCGGTAATCTTCCCTTTCAGTTCCAACAAGGTTTGCAAGGTGGATCCGCGAGGATCTTAGTGAAGGAACTAAGTATTTTTTTTTTTTTGATGTTTTTCTGATTTAGAGTTCACCTATACTAGCCAAAAATCCCCCCAAATTGCTCGCTGTCAACTCCTTTTATAAGCCTCTCCTTAAGAAGTCTCGAAGTTGAAAGCTAAGCCCTCACTCCCATGGGATCCGCGAAGACCCCATAGTGGTCAAAGGTGGTTTTTCTTTGACTTGCAGTTACCAACAGTCGAGGATCCGCGAGGAGCTAACCTTCAAATCCGCGAGGAACCCCCCTTGAAAGAAACTGATGCAGAGTATTTTATTTGTAGCTTAAGAAAACTGTCACCACCCATGGGATCCGCGAGGACACCTTGAAAGAAACTGATGCAAAGCAGTTGAAGAAAACTGCCATAACCACCCATGGGATCCGCGAGGATTTGTGATGGCGAGGCGATTCTCGATCAAGAAAATGTCGACAAATTTTGATCAAGAAAATCGTCGCGCTTCACTGGATCCACGAGAACTCATTGTGGGAGTGAGCGATTTTGACTTGCAGTTTGCAATTGACCGTCAATTTGATGAAATCCGCGAGGATTCCATGTACCGGGTCACCTCGAAATCCGTGAAGATTTTCATTATGGGCCAAAAAAGTTGATCCGCGAAGATTTTCTGCCTGTCCCAGAATTTGGATCCGCGAGGATTTTCTGCCTGACCCAAAATTTGGATCCGCGAAGATTTTCACTGTCTGACTGCATAATTCATGAACCTCCGTTTTTTGAAAAATTGTCTTGGGTTGGATTTCGGATCCGCGTAGATCCCAATGTTGGACTGCATTCCGCGAGGATTTCTATCTTGTGCCAGCCTAAAATCTGCACAAATTTTTGTGTTGGGCCCTCTTAAAATCCGAGTAGACTTGACTGAGTAAACTGGGTTCGCGAAGACTTTTTCCCTGGGCTGATTATGCTGGATCCACAAGGACTCGCATGGGCCAAATCACAGATTTGCCTGGCCTTGCCTGAAAAATCCGCGAGGAGTTGTCTGGGGTTGCCTGAAAAATCCGCGAGGAATTGTCTGGGGTGGCCTACAAAATCCGCGAAGATTTGTCCCCGAGCTTAGTGAAAGATCCACGAAGATTTGTCCTTGACCCGGGAGTTTACTTTGACTTGATCAAAAGTTGACTTTGACCAGGAGTTGACCTTGACCCCAGAGTTGACTTTGACTTTACTTTGACCAAGAGTTGACTTTGACCCGCAGTTAACTTTGACCCGGAGTTGACTTAGACAGAGAATAGTGGATCCGCAAGGATCCCGAGTACTGGATCCGCGTGGACCCTAAGTACTAGATCCGTGATGGAGCGTCTTGGGCCTGATCTATTTGGATCCATGAGGTGCCTAATAGCCCAAACTCAACGAGGACTCTAATAAGCCCAAAATCCTCGAGGTGCTTGTTGAGTGCTATTTTTGGTGTCTACAGGTGTATAGGCTGCCCTTCCTGGCTCTCTTCATCCGGACCATGGAACCCCTGCGCGCTTTTAGGACACCATCTTCTATTTTGTACCTGCAACCATAGTTATTAAAATCCCGATGCTGATTTACGTTGCTACAATTTTATGGTCCAAAATCCTTGATACGATTCTACTATTTACACACGATCCACGATCCTACATGGGTTAATTTCCGATCCTAACTTCCCCATAGTTTCGAGTTAGGATCCCGATTTTAGTAACCTTGTCTGCGACCGTTAACCTCAACACAGTTTGCGGTAACAGTTTTAGTGTGGTTATCCTTACTACCCTGCTTCTAGTCTCTCAGCTTTCTCCAACAATCACTCTCTACATGGCCCTTCTTGTGCACCCATTCTTCAGTATACCGTGCCAGTCTCATGATCTCTCTCCTGGGACGATCTCTTGCCATGCTTGGTTCTTCCTCCTCCTGAGGAACATTAGTCTCAATCTCAGGCTCATCAACCTGAGCTATTTCAAGAGCATCATCAGCTTGCTCGGTCAGAGGTTCTAGTAGCTCCACTCGAGCCTCAACTCGCTTCCACTCGAACTCAGCCGCCGTTCTCTCTGTAGCTTTTTTGAAGTTCTCATCGCTCATCGTTGCATCAGTCTTCGTGTAGGGATACTCAATCACATCTCTTACCCCATGCTGAATCAGGACCGCCTTCAACTGCAGTCTCCTTGTTCCATCGAATTTTGGAATCTCGCACTTCATGATTGAAGCCATCTCCACCTTACTCTGATACCACTTGTTAGCCCCCACTTTGTCTGAGTCTAAGTAAGACGAAAGTCAAAGTATACGTAGAGATTGTTGGGACTAGTCCTGTGTGTTTTTGGGGGTAGCCCAAATGAACTTAAAGTTGGTCGAAGGTAGTCCGATTGAGATGAAGACTAGTCGGAGGTAGTCCGATCTGGAAATGCTGGAGGTTGTCCTGACTTTGATGAATTTCTCGGGGGTAGCCCGAATGGTTGGATGATATTCGGAGGTGGTCCGCTTGAAATTGTTGGAGGTACTGCCTCCACCATCAATTTAAAAAATAAAAAAAAAAATCTGAACTGCCAAGATATTACTGAGTTGTTGTGCCAGATTCGCGTGGTCCCCATCTCCCAAATCCGCGAGGAGCTACTGTGTTCAGGTAAGTTCTGTTTTTGAGAAATTAACAGATTTTTGGCATAAAATCTGGGAGGATGTCACAGCACGGCAGCCATTTTTCATCAAACAAATCCGCGAGGAGCCCAAAAGCATCGAGTTATTGAATAAGTTTTCACTCCTTCAGATCCCTAAAACGCCATTAATGAACTCCATTTTTCCAAAATTTGGAAGATCCGCGAGGAGTTGCTGCTTTTGAGTCCATTTTTTTTTTTTTGAAAATTGGACTGACTTGAAACCATTGATAAGCTCTTTTCCTTGAAAACCTGACAGACCTAAATAAGAAATCCGCGAGGATCTAGGTAAGCTTCATTCGACACTTTTGTACTTGGAATCCACGAGGAACTCAGACATATTTCTTGAAAATTTGTCAGATCCGCGAGAATCCGACCTGCTGAGTGCGGAAAAACGCTATTGACGTGCTCTTAAGTAAGCGTTTGCACCTTGTTTCAACTTCATTTTGTCAATTTGAACTTTCCCAACTTAAGTTCAAAACTCATGCTTGGATAATGCAAAATGACATACTGTGTCGGAACTAGAACCCGAGGATTTGCATGGTTCCTATGCACGTAGGGTAAATTACATTTGAATAGGGCTAAAAAAAATTTAATGTAACTGTCATATGTGTGGGGGGTCGAGATCCGCAAGCATCTAAGTGATTCCCATGCACATATATGTCTTACATTTGCTTCAATAAAGTGAATTTTAGCCAAAAAAATAATAATACATGTAGGGAATGAGATTCATGCGGATCCTTGTGATTCCCGAGCACATGCCTTGTAGCCCATTTCTGAAAAATTCAACCCAATTTCGAATATGGATCCGCGAGGAACCCCTTTTTGGACTGTACCCTATTCCGAAAAAATGTCCAAAATATTGTCTTGTAACAAATGGGATCCGTCTGGATTCCATTAACTTGGACTGGATATTGTTTAGACTGTATTCAAATTGCATTTTCCAAAATACTGTCTTAGTAGGAAATGGGATCCGCGAGGAGCCAATCCTTGGACTGCCCTGTATTTCCGGCAAAAAAAATTGTTCAAAATGATATTTGGGTCGGAACTGGGATCCGCGAGGATTCCACCAACTTGGACCAAATTTTGTTTGGACTGTAGTTAAACCACATTTTCCAAAATATTATCTGGGTCGAAGAATGAGATCCGCCCGGGGAACCCCTCAACTTGGATTGTATGCTTGAGCCTAAATAATTATATGTAGACCCAGAAGCAGTATTTGGTGGTTCTAGATCGCGAGGATCCCAATTAGTCGGCCATGTTTTCTTGCTGCTTAAATTAAGTTCGGCTCATCATTCCTCCTCATGCAGATTGGAATTACTTCTTTGGCATGCATGTTGATTTGTCGGCCATTGGTTCATGCTATGGGCCCTCGAGTCTGGAAGCAATTGATCTGAGCTCGGTTGACGAGCATTGAGTGCGTGTATAATGCTTAGACCGTTTATTTATCTGACTGCTCATTTATCTTTTATGATGCAATGGATGGACTCTATTTCTCTATTAATGCATGATGTTAATGCACTCTATGCGAACTGTCTTTTTAATTTATGAGGATGCAAGAAACACATGCAATGGATATGAGAACCTAGATATTGAGTTGTGGTCGATAACGCTGGAAATATTAGAATGCTTCCAACAGTAAGAACCAAAATCCGCGAACATTTTTAATCTTCACTCGTACCCTTAGCTCCAACCCCTTTTGCAAATATGTGATGAATCTTAATTCAATCCATGAGAACCGATATCCTGAAACACTCTAGTTGTGGACCTCAAAGGATCTGCAAGAGCTTTTAGGGAAATCTCACAAGGATTATGCTTTAACTTTCTTGAGTATGGTGTGGAGATTGGATATGATCCTTTCGGGAAATCACTCGAAGAAATTAATTTTGTTCAATTATTTGGGCCGGACTTTAAAAGCTTCATACGTATCCACTTATGAGTGAAATCAGGCCGTCGTAGTTCAAAAGGTAGAGTAAGTATTTAGTTGCTGACGAAGTAGGTCAGTAGCTAACAACTTAAGGATAGTTGCTAGTTCTGGTCACCAGTTGCTATATTTGACATTGTCTTTAAGTATAGAATTTCCTTAGTTGGCCTAGGTTTGTTGAAGCTTCATAGATCATATATGAATATGCTAGGAGTGATAAGCCACCCAAAAGTCCGTAAGAACTTCATGAATGAGAAATCTGCTAGGATGTTATGTCAACAAAACCCACATCTCCAAGCCGAAATTGATATATGTGAACATGCTTTCATAAAAGTTGTTCAAGGGCTTGGCTTCTAATGTTAGACCCTATGTTGAACATGCTTAGAAAAAATAGTCCAATTATGCAATCAACTGAGGAATTCTCTTCAAAAATGTGGACCATGCAAACTGCCATGAAAATATCCGAACAATCCAATTGCCCCAAAAATTCATGAGGGATTATAGGGACTTGACTTGTGATGAACATGCTTAAAAAAAGTTGTTCTTATGTAAAATGTTGCTAGAAGAATTGATGATGAACATTTGCTCTTGAAAATCCGCGAGGGCTTTTTCATTCAGCCTCACAAAAATCTGTTAGGACTTTTCCACAGTTATAGCTTACTGTTACTGGATAGTAGAGCTTGATCTTGCTATCCGATGAACATGAAGGAAAGTGACAAGACCGACGTGTCATTTCCACGAGAAGGAATTGGAACAAAATGCCAACTCTTGGGCACCCTAGAGTGACCGCTAAAAGGTGAGCAAAAGGAAAAAATTGTCCCTGGATGCAACCTGTGGTGATTAGGAAATCTAAGCCAAAATAATTTGTATCTTGATAGCCCCTAGTTAAAAAAAAGATAAAGGGAAAGAGAAAGCCCCCAGTTCGAAAGAAAGATAAAGGGGAAGAGAAAGCCCCCAGTGTCTACAAGGATAAGCCATGAAGAAAAGAAGGTGTGAAACTTCACAAGCAAGATTAATCAATAATGGAAAAGACCTTATATCACATGATAATAAGACCAATGAGAATGAGATGCATAATAGAGACTCAAGAAGGTCAAAAATCATTTCAAAGCAAACTCTGTTTCAATACTATGAGCATAAGACCAAGACACAAAGCCAGTTACTCTATGTTGTACCTCTTAACAATCATGTATCACTTTAGCAATTGATGAGCTAGTGAAGTTAGTAGATCCTCACTTTAGGTAAAGTGGAACACTCCTCTCAATGTGTTTAGAAATACAAGGGTTTACTCTAACTCGTTCCAATGTATACAGCTGCCATAAGCTTGGCAAGACTCTCAACTCTCCATCACTGAGGACAACATGCAAAAAATGCTAATCATGAGGACTTTCAAAAGGTTGTAATGGGGTTTAGGCTAAGGTAAGAAGGGAAATCATTTGGAAAATGTGGAGCTAAGTAGCCAAGTACCTAAAGAGCAACAACATTTCCACTACATGCAATGCAACACCTCTACACTGAACCTTAAACGAGCACAAAACATCCCCAACAAAAGAAAACCGGGATAGAGTACCAAATACAAATCAAAACCCAAAATTATAACAAAAATAAAACTTCTCTTTTTTTCTTTTTCTTTTTTTTCTTTTCCTTTTCCTTTTCTTTTGTTTTGCTTCTTTTTTTCTATTATGAATTCCTTGTTTTTGAACTTTTTCTTTTCTTTTTTTTTAATAAATAGCATGAATATATAAAGAACAACTCAAGCCCCAATAGTTACAAGTTACAACCTTTGAGGATAAAAAGGGTAGAAAGGATATTCAACAATGTACTTCCCTAGTAGCAATAAACCAACTACTCACTCTCAATAATCGACCACGAAACTGCCCCATACAACTGAACTGTTGCTCATTCTATCTTGGCTAAAGGTAGGAAATTATGTAGAGGCCAAGGATGTGCACTTATAGGGTAAACAACAAGACAGGAAAAAGGGTTAGTAAGGGCTTGCAAAAAGAGGTCAAAATGTCAGGTGGCTTTTTGGCTATCTAGCTAACAATAGGATGCCTCAATCATATTAACACAATGCATATGCCAAATGTAATTTTAAGGAATGTCAAGCCAAGTTCTAGAGATGCACACATGGAAGAGTTACACACAAAAAGAAAATGAGACTTTTTATAATGAATAGTCTATGAAGGCTTAAAATCTCACGGGTTATTCTACTAACTCTTCAACTAGCTCAAAAGTTAAACAATTACTAATATTCAACAATTATGCAAGAAGTACTCAAGAGAAAAAGGCTTGCACAAGGCAATACAACTCAAAGCATTTCCTCTAGATAATTGCTTCGACCTAGACATTTCCTTCATTTTGATCAATGTAATGTCCTCGGGCCCCGAGGTACTTGTAGAATTCATCAGCATCCCAACCTCGGAGTATTTTCTATTGGCTCATCCCTTTTCTTGGAAGTTGTTCTAGTGCCTCAGCACATGGAGCGTTCTAAGGCATTCACCTCACTTCCCTTGCTAGGCAGGAAGTTTGCTTATTAGTATAAGTGTTCTTCCAGCCCCCAGTTAGCTAGTTCACCTTCGATTTTGACTCCAACCAACCTGAGTGATACAAAGTCCTTGAGAGGTTGAAACCTTAAATATGTGTTGTATGAGGGTTGTAAGCCTTGCACAAGCATATCTGCTTAATGTTCCTCAGAAGGTCGGTCTACCATTTGAGCTGCTTTTGCCCTCCATCGAGCAAAGTAGTTAGAGAAGGTCTCCTTTTCTCCATGCTTCATCAGCTCCATGTCCCGTAAAGTGACAGATATGTCTACATTGTAGGAGTATTGGTAGAGGAACTCTTTGCAAAGTAAGCTCCATTGTGAGGATTTTGTAGGACTCAGAGTATCGTACCACTTCATCACGTCTGTGCCAAAGGTCCAAGGGAAGATGATATGATAAATGTCTTCCTCAACTCCTTTTAGGGTCATAGCCCCCATGAAATTCCTCACATGTTGATGTGGGTTCTCAGTACCGTGGAATTTGATGTCAGGCATGTTGAATTTAGGGGGAAGTATACCCCTCGGGACGGGCGTGAAACCGACGTCGTCTATAAGCTGATTGTTGAAGAGAGTAGATTCCTTCAACATCTGTTTAATTCAGTCAAGTCTCGAGTTTGAAACCCCATGGACTTACCCATCTTTCTCTTTCCCTGATTGTTGTTCGTTCTCAACCGTTGTTTAGGCTCAATTTTGAGCCTGTGTTACTCCATGTACTTAGAATTGTTGCTCGTTACCTTCCCTAATAATTGTCCCTTATCCGTTTTTCTTTTAGTTTGTATGCAGGATAGTTTGGACCCGAGGCATTGGGAGATGCCGAGAACCCCGACTCGAAAATTCAAGGAAGCAACCCTGGGATATTAGGAGCGGCCCTCGTTTTGAAGATAGTGCAAAGGAGGAATCAAGGCATGCCCGGGAGATCACGCTCATTACCCCCAAGGGTAGTGCTCGTGACCAGAGTTGGAAAATGGGCAAAAAGGCAAACCTAGGTGGTCACGGGCGTGACCCCATTTGTAGCGCCCGTGACCTAATTGAGAGAATTAAGTGCCATTTTGTCGAGAGCGGTCACGGGCGTGACGTCCCAAGGTAACGCCCGTGACCCTGCTGAGCCATTTTTCCAAGTTGCCGACTTCCAAGAGGTCATGGGCGTGACGGCTGGTGGTGGCCTGGCGCCCGTGACCCATCTGAGGAGATTTTTGAAGAAGTCGATTCCCAGGCGGTAACGGGCGTGACGACATCTGGTAACGCCCTTTACCTCAGTGTAAGAAATTATGTTCGAGATTTTGGAATCGCCTTGTTACGGGCGTGACGTCTGGTGGTAACGCCCGTGACGACCCCGACCGACTGAATTTTTAGGGCCAAAACGACTGCGTTTTGTTTATTTTTCTCCTAATGTATTTAAGCTCGGTCCAAAACTAAACCTAGTAGCTAATTTTTACTGTTCATCTTTCCCTTTTGAGTTGCTTAACACTACTTTCTACATAGATTCTTTCATTATTACTCAAAAACTTTGCTTCTATTTTATATTTTGGGTTGGATTATTGCATTCGAGGAGTATTACTTTGAAGATTATTATTCAAGCTTTGGTGTTTCTTCTTCTTTTTATTATTATCATCATACTTCTTATTTGGGTAAGTTTCATTTCCTTCTTTAATTAATTGCTTTAATTAGTTCTTGTGATTAATCCTATTGTGTTCCCTTTCAAGACATCATGCTTAGGGTTCTTGTTTTAAGCTTATTAGTTTTAATGTTTGTTATCATGATTAGTGGCTAGTTTCTTTAGGGTTTAGGGGGAGGTTTAGCCCCTAATGGGATCCCTTTTCTAAGGTTGGGTCTAGTTAGGGCATTAGGCCATGTTTTATGAGGTTTTCATCCAAAAACTCTCTTGATTGTGGGGTTTAGTAAGTAGTGGAAACCCGCTAAACCTTTTCAAACACGATCTCTAGGGTGATTGGAAGGATATTCGAATGACTCCTCATCCATTTAGTGGAGAAGTTCGGGTAGGGTGACTTGCATTTCAAGCCTTTTAGGTGAGTCCTCATTCATTTAGTGGACGAACCTTTAGGGCTAAATTTGGGTATACCTCGGGAGAGGCCCCGGAGTGGCTCTATTTCTTGCAATAACCCAACTTCTATCTTGGCTCAGTGTCCTGACCGAGACTCCCTCGTGATTAGGGTGACCATTAGGAGGCGAAGACCGACCCTTGAACCCCTTTTTCTCTGTTTTTGTCTGATAATCTATCCTTGTTCCCTTTTGACTCTCATAATCATTTTTGTTACCTTAAACTAAGCTTTAGTAGTGAAAGTTTTGGCAAAAAGGCCTTGCTCCCTGTGGATACGATATAAAACTCGCACTATATTGCGAGCAAACAAAATGGCGCCGTTACCGGGGAGCAAGCGCCCCTTCTAGTCCTAACTTACTCTACGTACGTTTAGTTTAGGAGGTTTTTACCTTCCTGTGTCGAGTCTAGATTCCCTAGGGATTTTTACGTCGTTTTCTTGTTTAGTGCATACGCAGGAGAGACCTAATACCACTTTTACCTTTCGATCTTGAAGTCGAAGCGACTGCACAACACAACAACGCCGCGAACGCCCTTCTTGAACGACAACAGTGAGAGGCTATGGCAGAACCTCGTACGCTCTTGTCATTCGCATCACCTTCGACGAGTACGGGAGGCTCTCCTATTGTTTTACCCGACCTCCCAGAAGGGATTGTTTTCGAGGTCAAGCCGAATTTCCTACATCTCATTGAGCAATCCAGGTTCCATGGACTTGACTCGGAAAACCCCATCAACCACATTTCCAACTTCCTGGAGAGGTGTGGGATGATTCGGATGCAAGGAGTTCCGGAGGGATACATCCACCTTAAGTTCTTCCCGTATTCTCTTGCCGGGAAGGCTCGAGGATGGCTTGACAACTGTAATCCGAACACTTTCCGGACTTGGGACGCACTAAGCCAAGGCTTTTTGAGGAGGTTTTTCCCACCTATGGAGACAGCTCGCCTACGGACGGAGATCATGAACTTTCGACAACAACCGGGAGAATCCTTATTCGAAGCTTGGAGAGATATAAAGGGTTTCAACGGGCATGCCCGCACCATAATCTTCCAGCCTCTCTTATTCTACATACCTTCTATGAGGGTCTCTCCATGAATAAGAAGCAGTCGATCGATGACGCTTCAGGCGGCCTTTTCCTAAGCAAGACCCCCGCCCAGGCCGATGCTCTTTTGGCTCAAATGGCGGAGAATGCATGCAACTGAGGGAGGAACTCAAGGGAGGTGACAAGTTGTGACGACAGTGAGAACTTGGGTTATCTTATCAAGGATATGCAAAAGACAATGCAACAACTTTCGCAAGACATGGCCGAGATGAAGACGACCCAACAACTCAAGCCACTTATGGAGGTTCACTCCTCCGTTCCTTCACCTTCGTCCACCTCGGGACTGTGTTGTGAGGTATGTGGGGGAGGACATGCAAATTTCGAGTGCCAAACGGAGTTGGTATCCAATGAGCAAGCGAGCGCTCTTTATCGGAACAACCTCTCTTACCGCAACAATGAACCTGTCCGCCCTCAAGGAAACTCATCTTATGTTCCTCTAGGTTTTTCCTACCCTAATCAAAACCAAAACCATCCACATCAAAACCAAAATCATCCCCATCAACAAAACTCCCAATACCAAAACCAAGCCTACCATCAAACCCCTCAATCTTACCAACAACCCCCTCCACAAATGAGCCAAGAGATGGACTTTATGCAAAGGTATCTTAAGAATCAAGAGGCATTCAATGACGTCCAGTTGAAGCAAAATGAGGCTATTCATGCTAGCCAGAGGATGCTTGAAACCCGATTGGCTCAACTGGCCCAACAAGTCTCCAACTTCCAATCCCAATCTTCCTCTTCTAAACGTCTACCTAGCCAACCCCAACAAAACCTGAAAGGGCATATCAATGCCATTACTTTGAGGAGCAGCAAGGAGCTTGAGGGCCCGAGAATTGGAGATGATCAAGGAGTTGGGAGAGAAGTTGTGGTAGAAGATTTAACCGATGAGGAGGAGTGAGTTATTATTGAGGAGAAAGATGAGAAGGTGGAGGAAGCGGTCAAGGGAGAGCAGTTAAAGAAGAAAGGGAAAGCGGTTTAGAAGGAAGAGGAGTCAATCATCCAACAAGTCAAGCCATATGCTCCGCCCCTTCCTTTTCCCCAACGCTTCGCCAAAGTGAAGGAAGATGCGAAGTTCGCTAAGTTCATGGAGATCCTCAAAACTCTCCACGTCAACATCCCATTCCTTGAGGCGATCACAAACATGCCATCTTATACTAAATTCCTCAAGGAGCTCCTCACTAACAAGAGGAAGATCGGGGAGAATGCAGTGGTCTCTTTGACTCAAGAGTGTAGTGCAATCATCGACAACAAGCATCCTCCTAAACTTTCAGATCCCGGAAGTTTCTCCATCCCTTGCTCCATAGGGGATGTGGTGATTAGCAAAGCCCTTTGTGACCTCGATGTTAGCGTGAGTGTGATGCCATACTCGATTTGCAAAAGATTGAAGTGTCACGATCTCGTCCCCACTATTATTTCCCTTCAAATGGTCGATCGGTCTATTCGGCGCCCGGTGGGACTTCTTGAAGATGTCCCGGTACAAGTGGGAAAATTTTATATTCTATGTGACTTCATCATATTGGATATGGCCGAAGATGCACAAATACCGATTATTTTAGCTCGGCCCTTCTTAGCAACAGCCGGAGCTATGATCGATATGAAGAACAGCAAGCTTTCTCTTCACATCAGAGATGAAAAGATAGAGTTCAACCTTCAAACTTCTATTGCCGCTCCATCGATTGAGGAGTCATGTTATCAAATTGATATCATTGAAGAGTTGGTTGATGAAAAGCTCGACTCCTTTATGGCCTTGGATGATCCTTTGGAGGAAGCGTTGCTAGAAGCCTTCGAACGGGAAACTTTGGAAGGGGAAGTTGCATCCTATATGTCTATTCTTGACGAAGCTTCTGAATTTTATGGGCCATCCTCGGGAAGCGAACTCATAGCAAATGTGGAGGATCATGAGCAAAAGGAGGTCATGGGACGAAAGATGTCGGATATTGAAAAGCCTTTGCCACCATCTTTAAGGTACGAATTCCTCGGTCCCTCTGAGTCCTTCCCCATGATCGTTAATGCTAATCTAAATGACACTCAGCTTCAAAGTCTTCTCGATGTGCTTCGCAAGCACATCGGTGCCATTGGATATAGCATCGACGACCTCAAGGGAGTGAGTTCCTCTTTTTGTATGCATAGCATCGACCCCGAGACCGACCATAGACCCTCTAGGCAACCGCAAAGGCGGCTTAACCCTAATATACAATTGGTCGTTAAAAAAGAAGTAATGAAATTGCTAGAGGTGGGGATCATTTACCCCATCGCAAACAGTGAATGGGTGAGGCCCGTCCAAGTAGTGCCTAAGAAAGGGGGAATGACGGTTGTAAAAAATGAAAAAAATGAGCTAGTTTCCACTAGGACTGTCACGTGCTGGCGTATGTGCATAGACTACAGAAAATTGAACCACGCCACTAGAAAATATCACTTCCCCTTGCCCTTCATCGATCAGATGCTGGAAAGACTAGCGAGGCACTCTTACTTCTGCTATTTGGATGGGTTTTCCGAGTTTTTCCAGATCCCGATCCATCCAAATGATCAGGAGATGACTACCTTTACATGCCCATACGGTACCTTCACTTATCGAAGGATGTCGTTCGGGCTACGTAATACCCCGGCCACTTTTCAGCACTATATGATGGCCATTTTCTCTGATTGCATTGAGAGTATCATGGAGGTTTTCATGGACGACTTCTCCATCTATGGTAACACCTTCGAGAGTTGTTTGAAAAACCTTGAAACGGTGTTATCGAAGTGCGAAGAAGTCGACCTTGTTCTCAACTGGGAGAAATGTCACTTCATGGTCCAAGAAGGGGTAGTTCTTGGCCATGTAGTGTCAGAACGGGGTATTGAGGTCGACCGGGCTAAAATCGAGGTCATCGAAAAACTACCACCCCGTCTTCTGTAAAAGGGGTGAGAAGTTCCTTGGGCATGCGGGTTTTTACCGCCGCTTCATCAAGGACTTCTCAAAGGTAGCGAGGCCTTTGACTCAGCTCCTCGCCAAGGATACCCCCTTTTTGTTCTCTAACGAGTGTCTTAAGGCATTTCAGAAGATCAAACAGGCACTCGTCTCGGCGCCCATCATTCAACCGCCCGATTGGAGTATCCCGTTCGAGATTATGTGCGATGCAAGCGATTTTACCGTCGGGGCAGTATTGGGTCAAAGGAAAGACAAATTTCCTTATGTGATCCACTACACTAGTAGAACTTTGGATGATGCCCAGTGGAACTACTCCACTGCCGAAAAGGAGCTTCTAGCGGTGGTCTTTGCTATTGAAAAGTTTCGGCAATACTTGTTATGCTCCAAAGTGGTGGTTTTCACCGACCTCTCAGCCCTCAAGTACCTATTGGACAAGAAGGATGTGAAACCCCGCCTCATTCGATGGGTTCTTCTCCTTCAAGAATTCGACATAGAGATACGGGATAAGGCCGGGATGCACAATGTGGTGGCGGATCACCTATCAAGAATTGTAGTTGAGCACAAAGATCCCCCGATCGACGACTCATTTCCGGATGAACATTTGTTGGTTGTGGCGAATGATGAACTACCGTGGTATGCCGATATAGTTAATTACTTGGTAGGGGGAGTTCTAATGTCGGGATTGCCATCTCATGAGAAGCAAAAGCTCCTTCACGAAGCCAAGTCGTACTATTGGGTTGATCCATACCTCTTCAAATTGTGCAAGGATGGAGTTTATCGGAGATGTGTACATACACGAGAAGCTTCTTCGATCATCGCTCACTATCATGATATGCCTTGTGGTGGTCACGGCAGCCCCTCCAAAACAGCGGCAAAGGTGCTTCAATCGGGCTATTATTGGCCCACACTCTTCAAAGACGTCAACACCTACGTCAAGGCGTGCTATAAGTGCCAACGGAGTGGTAATATCTCCCGGAGGAATGAGATGCCTCTCAACTACATCTTGGAGGTCGAGGTCTTCGATGTTTAGGGAATTGATTATATGGGACCATTCCCATCATCAAGGGGCAATAAGTACATCCTCGTAGCGGTGTACTACGTATCCAAATGGGCGGAGGCCATGGCAAGCCCAACTTGTGATGCCCGGGTGGTTTCCAAGCTCTTCAAGAGGATTATCTTCCCTCTCTTTGGCGTGCCAACGGTGGTAATAAGTGACAATGGGTCACATTTCATTGAGCAAAAATTACAATCACTCCTAGCCAAGTATCGAGTGGTTCACAAGCGAGGCCTTCCCTATCACCCACAAACAAGTGGGCAAGCTGAGATCAATAATCGGGAATTGATGCGAATCCTTGAGAAGACCGTCGGTGCATCGAGGAAAGATTGGGGCGACAAACTTGACGATGCTTTATGGGCGTACCGCACGGCGTACAAGACACCGATTGGAACCACGCCTTTCCGGCTAGTTTATGGCAAGTCTTGCCATTTCCCGGTCGAGTTGCAATATAGAACCCATTGGGTCGTGAAGCGCATCAATTACGATTTGAAGGAGGCGGGTGAAAGGAGGATGTTGCAATTGGAGGAGCTTGATGAGATTCGCCGGGATGCTTATGAGAACAATCAAATTTACAAAGAGAGGACAAAGTTATGGCATGACAAGAGGTTAAGCAAGAGATAATTCCATGATGGCGACATGTCCTACTCTACAACTCGAGGTTAAAGCTTTTTCCCGGAAAGTTGAAGACAAGATGGACGGGCCCATTCCGGGTTGAAAAGGTCCACCCTTTCGGAGTTATTGAGCTTCAAAGGCAAGATGGGGGTACATTCAAGGTGAACGCTTCAAAGCTCAAGCCTTATTTCCACCCCGAGACGATCCCCGCGGCATGTGTTGTTTACTTCCCTAACATTATAGATTAAAAGTTCAACATAGTCAGGCTCGGGACCTAAAACAAGCCCTTCTAGGGAGGCAACCCTTGTTTTCTTCCTTTTTCTTTATTTCTCTTTATTTTCTTTATTTTTCTTTCTTTTTCCGAGGTATTAGTTCTAGGTTTTGAAACAAAAAAAAAGAAAAAAAAAAGAGGAGAGAAAAGTTAAAAAAAAAAAGAGAAGAAAAAAAATTAGAGTAGTGAGAAAGAACAAGTGTGGGGGCTTGAAGATTGGATTCATTTGAAGGTGAAAAGAGAGGAGTATGGATAAAATTCTGAGTGGAGGGAGGTCATTTGGAGTTGTTATGAAGTTATGTTTGGGTGTAGTGGAGTTAGGAAGGTGGTTGAAAGATAGAAAATTTTGAAGTTTGGTGATTTCAGGAGGTCACGGGCGTAACCTAGAGTGGTAGCGCCTGCTACCAATTTCAAGGAATTTATTTGCAAAATGCCGAATCGAGTCACGGTCGTTACCCCCAAGGGTAATGCCCATGACCCCGTCCCAGCCATTTCTCAAAACCTAAGTCGTCACGGGCGTGACGAACCCTAGTAACGCCCGTGACGACCCTGTTGTCGGGATTTTTTAACCCAGTTTCGCAATTTTTTCGGCCCCATTCCTCTCATTCTCTTTCTCACCCGTGACCCTCCCTCTCTTCAAGAACCCTAACCCTCTTTCCCTTCTCTCTAATCACCTTCATTCCTTCCCAAATTCCCTCAATTCCTCTCTTCAAGAACCCTAACCCTCTTTCCCTTCTCTCTCATCTCCATACATCCACTCTTTCATCTCCTCTCACCTCACATCCACTCTTCCTTGACAAACCCTAACTCACACATACCACCCACGAACCACCTACAACCACAACTACCGCCGCCTTCAACCACCACTACTGCCACCTTCAACCACCACCTTTCTCTCTCTAGAACCAAAACTCCAACCTTTGTGAGTTGGGTGCTAGAGAAAGAACAGTCCACCCTTAGCCTCCTCCGTTCTCAAATCTACCTTAGATTTGGGTCAATTGGTGAACGATGGCAAGTTCAAGTCGTTCCAAGCGCCAACGGCAAGCACCTTCTAGCCCCGGTTCTTCATCCGGTAGGGGACAACCACCGGCCCCTCAAGGTATGGCACCTGTTATTTGTTCCAAGTCTGAGCCTATGGTTGTTTTAGACCCCTCTAGGATTCAGTTTTGTGTCGATTGGCACAGGGCGAAGTATAATAAGTTCAGGACTAGGAAAATCGCCGTCCCTTTCATATATCATGATGAAATATGAGGGATATGAACTTAAAGTCTAGTCTAGATCATTTATTCGGGGTCCTAGGATGGGAGAACTTCATGAAAATCAAAACAAAGGTCTATGACCAAGTTGTTCTTGAACTCGTAAGTTCACTACAAGTAGAACGACCGACCTGGAACGACGCCGAGTTAAGTTTCCAAATTAATGGGCGTCTCGTGCGTTTAACTCTGGATGAATTGAGCGAGAAATTGCATCTTCCAGTGGGTGGCATTCCTGCTGCGGAAATTGATAACTTCCCGGCCAATAGGGCCATGAAGCTCTTGACTTTCCGAGCAAGGGCAGACGTTGCTGTTTAAGGCTCACGCCACAAATACTTCGACCCTAAGCGAACCAAGGCCCGGGACTTTTGCAATCCCGTCGTCCGATACTTCCATCGCTTGATCACCAACTAGGTGGTCGGGCGCGATGAGGGGCGCAACAATGTCCGCAAGGCGGACCTCTTCATCATTTTCAACGCCCTGCTCGGACGTCGGATCAATACGGCCTCGGTAATCCTCTACCAGCTCCACGAGATCTTTCGAGAGACCCGAAAGTACACAATCGGCATGGGTCACATTATCTCACATATTGCAGACCGATGTGGCTTCGGGCCATACATGAAGAGGGAAAACCCGCATTTTGAGTGTCAACCTTTAGACGGGGTTCTGCTTATCAATATGAAGATTTTCTCACAATGTCGAATGCTCGTCCACTATCTGCACGGCACAAAACCCAGGCGCAATACCGAATTTGATTTTCGAGAGAACGCGGCACGCATCGATGTTAGGAACCGGAACACATAGTCTTGCGAGCCCCGTAGTGCGGCCGTGATTCAAGGCGACCCCCTGGGCGCCGAGAGTGAGGACGAGGGGAACCCTCTTGGGAGCGAGGAGGAAGAGAGCGAGGAAGAAGAGGAGGAGAGCGAGGAGGGGGGAGAAGAGGGGCATGCACAGGCGCCTTACGGCATGGGTTCGGTGGACTTCTCAGTTATTTCCATCTAACTCAACAACATCTACGCCGAGATTCAGGACATCCGCACCCTCCAGCAACAGGACCACGCCATCTTGGAGAATCTCCAAGCCCGGGTGCAACAACACGATGAGATCCTAAATGACCTCCGCTACGGTTATTATAGCGGAGGCGGCCAGCGCCCTCCGTATGGATAGTTCCCGCCCGCCGGCTACTACCCTTCGGATCGACCCCCTCCCGTGGGTTTCGATCATCACTGATTGTAAGAATTCCCCCTCCCCCAATCTCTTTAGTTGTTTATATTGCTTTATGCATGACAAGTATGGGGGGTGTTTGCTATGCTCGGTTGGGTTTGGGTGGTGTTGTTGGGTGTGTGCGTCCCCTTTCTACCCTAGTGTTTAAGGTCTTGGTCAGCCGAGTTCGAAATTTTGCTTTGTGATGATGCTGCGTAGTCCACACTTTCTAGAGTGTGTGACTCTTGTGAGGTTGTTTTTCCCCTGTTTTTGCTCAACAACATCGAGCATTAAGCTGGTCGCACCTCTGGCAATGTACATGTTATAAATATATTTCTGTTTTCTTTAGTTTTCGTTTTGCTTTTCATTGAGTCTTAGTTTTTCTTTTTCTTTTTAGTTTTTCTAGTTAGTAGTATATATTCATGCATGCCGTTTTCCTTTTCCCTCACCATTTTCCCCCCTTGTCCCTCGTTGGTGCGGTGTTCACTTATGCACTCAAGACGCCTCTTGGTAAGCCCGTTCCTCTTCTCTTTTTAGTTTTTCTTTCTTATTTTTTTGCTGCATGCATGGTTTTCTTTTGGTGGCGAACCCCTTTGCTTGTGCTTGTTGGATTTTTGGTTGTTGGAGCCGTGTGGGCTCGGGTCGCCACCGCTTGATTGCTACTTGTTTTGTACATAGGTGTTTTTATCTAGCTTTTCTACCCTTTTTTCTGTGACACCTTCTCACAACGAGGACATTGTGAAGCTTTAAATGTGGGGGGGGGGGGGAGAGACATTTCATGCTCAAGGGTAGACAACCTAGATCTTTTATTTCTTTTTTCTTAGTTTTGCTTAAAATTTTGAAATTTTTTGTGTGAAAAAGGAGAAAAAAGGGAGTGAAAAACCTTAAAAGTTTTCGTTTTTGCTTTGTTTTTTTGTTTTTGCTTCGCTTCTTGGATTTTGTTGTCAAATTAGGAAGTCGTTCTTAATTTTCTTTAAAAGAAACCGGTTTGAGCATCTTCGACCCTATCTTGGCCGGTTTTCATGACTCACTTTAATTAGATTCCCTTCATTGAGTGTCTAGCGAGATCCATGTCTTTTCATGTCCGAGCTTTTTATTTAAAAAAAAGAAGAAAAAGAAAAGAAGTTAAATAAATGAATTAATTGGGGCGTGTCGGCTGAACGACATTTTGGGCCGTTGCAATTCCCGCAAAACTAACCTCGACCTTTAAGCTTTAAAAAATTGTTGGGAACACCCAACCCAAAAAAATAGAAAGTTAAGTGTTAATAAAGTGAGGAGCCTTTCCTTGCATCACCTGCGGCCCTCACCAAGCCAAGGGCGACCAAATGTGGGGGAGGGCACCTCTTTTCTTTCCTTGTTCGTTTTGTTTTTAAGCTCGGGTGTGAGTTTTTGGGTTTAGCTCTACATGAGGTATCGGGGATCGAAAACCCCTAAGATTGGCAATCGCTTGAGTTAGATGTGTGTGAGATGTTCATAACGGTTCCTTTTGGAGGATTAGTAACGTTTTCTTAATCGAGATTGCATGATACTTTGAAGCAAGTTTTTTTTCCTTTTCCTTTTCTTTATTTGGTTTTGTTTTTCACTTTCCCTCTCTCTTTTTTCTTTGGCTTTTGTGGGTAGAGTCGCTACAAACCCTCATGAGACCTACCTCGTCCACCCGGGCTGCCGGGGGGTTTAAAGGGCTTGGTGCATTCGCTAAATGCATCCGTTGTCTCCCACGAAAGTGGAGTTTGTGCTAGTTTAGGTATTTTTCTTGTTGTTTTTGCTCGGGACGAGCAAAATCCTAAGTGTGGCGGGGGGTGTTAAAGATCAATTTTGAGCCTAAGTGTTACTCCATTTACTTAGAATTGTTGCTCGTTACCTTCCCTAATAATTGTACATTATCCGTTTTTCTTTTAGTTTATATGCATGATAGTTTGGACCCGAGGCATTGGGAGATGCCGAGTCGTCGATGCCGAGAACCCCGGCTCGGGAATTCGAGGAAGCAACCCCGGGATATTAGAAGCGGCCCTCGTTTTGAAGATAGTGCAAAGGAGGAATCAAGGCATACCCAGGAGGTCACGGTCATTACCCCCAAGGGTAGTGCCCATGACCAGAGTTGGAAAATGGGCAAAAAGGCAAAGCCAGGTGGTCACGGGCGTGACCCCATTTGTAGCGCCCGTGACCTAACCGAGAGAATTGAGTGCTATTTTTCCGAGAGCGGTCATGGGCGTGACGTCCCAAGGTAACGCCCGTGACCCTGCTGAGCCATTTTTCCAAGTTGCCGACTTCCAAGAGGTCACGGGCGTGACGGCTGGTGGTAGCGCCTGTGACCCAGCTGAGGAGATTTTTGAAGAAGTCGATTCCCAGGCGGTAACGAGCATGACGACATCTGGTAACGCCCGTTACTCAGCGAAGAAATTCTGTTCGAGATTTTGGAATCGCCTCGTCACGGGCGTGACGTCTGGTGGTAACGCCCGTGACGACCCTTACCGACTGAATTTTTAGGGCCAAAACGACTGCGTTTTGTTTATTTGTCTCCCGATGTATTTAAGCTCGATCCAAAACTAAACCTAGTAGCTAATTTTTACTGTTTATCTTTCCCTTTTGAGTTGCTTAGCACTACTTTCTAGATGGATTCTCTTATTATTACTCAAAAAATTTGCTTCTATTTTATATTTTGGGTTGGATTATTGCATTCAAGGAGTATTACTTTGAAGATTATTATTTAAGCTTTAGTGTTTCTTCTTCTTTTTATTATTATCATCATACTTCTTGTTTGGGTAAGTTTCATTTCCTTCTTTCATTAATTGCTTTAATTAGTTCTTGTGATTAATCTTATTGTGTTCCCTTTCTAGACATCATGCTTAGGGTTCTTGTTTTAAGCTTATTAGTTTTAATGTTTGTTATCATGATTAGTGGCTAGTTTCCTTAGGGTTTAGGGGGAGGTTTAGCCCCTAATGGGATCCATTTTCTAAGGTTGGGTTTAGTTAGGGCATTAGGCCATGTTTTATGAGGTTTTCATCCAAAAACTCTCTTGATTGTGGGGTTTAGTAAGTAGTGGAAACCCGCTAAACCTACTCAAACACGATCTCTAGGGTGATTGGAAGGATATTTGAATGACTCCTCATCCATTTAGTGGAGAAGTTCGGGTAGGGTGACTTGCATTTCAAGCCTTTTAGGTGAGTCCTCATTCATTTAGTGGACGAACCTTTAGGGCTAAATTCGGGTATACCTCGGGAGAGGCCCTGGAGTGGCTCTATTTTTTGCAAAAACCCAACTTCTATCTTGGCTTAGTGTCCTGATCGAGACTCCCTCGTGATTAGGGTGACCATTAGGAGGTGAAAATCGACCCTTGAGCCCCTTTTTCTCTGTTTTGGTCTGATAATTTATCCTTGTTCCCTTTTCACTCTCATAATCGTTTTTATTACCTTAAACTAAGCTTTAGTAGTGAAAGTTTTGGCAAAAAGACCTTGCTCCCTGTGGATACGATATAAAACTCGCACTATATTGCGAGTGAACAACCGTGTCGCGGTTCTTTTCATTCGAATTCCCCGTCTCCTCCCTTGCATGAATGACGGCGTCAATTCTCTGATTCTGCGCCTCTAGCTGCGAATTCATGGTAATTTGTGTATTCAGAATTATGTTGGTGAGCTGCTCAATTTCATTACGTGGAGGAGGCGGGGGAGGAGGTACTTGCTCCTCGTCATCACCATAAGGATGGTCTTCAGGATGATAGCTGTTAGGGTCTGACATTGTTTCAGATGGATCAATTACCAAAGATTCAACTTCTTCGCCGGTCACTTCTTCGACGGTTGGCTCAAATGATGGTGAACCACGATCTTCCTTACTGTCATATGGATGTCAAAAGCTTCTAATCAGCAAGTCTTTATGTACCCGAAACCAACCTATTCTGTTTGGAAAGATGAAGACTCAGCTCAACATCGATCCCTAAGACTCTATGCAGGCCATGAATGAAAAATTTTATTTGAATCCCGAATGACCGAGCTGAAGCTCTAGATCATATGCGAAACCCAAATAAATCCCTTATGCAAATGCAGACTCAAGCCCAACAGACATATTTAGACGTTATCAAACCGATCCCAACAGCAAATTTTCAGGCTCAGGCCACACATAAGGGCTAAATATATCATTTTTGCTAACTACACACAACAAGAAGAACATTTGAACTCCACAAGGATGGGCTCACTCAAGGATCCGCGAGGACCCCCAAGGCCCAATAGACTTGTGCCGCCCAAATAAACTGCCTTACACTAGACATACTCTACGTTATGACACGATATGATCCTAATAGCACTTCAGTTTAGGCTCCGCAGGGTCCGAGCTCATCAAGGATCCTCGCGGATTTCTTGGGCTCAAGCCCCCTACAAGGCCTAAACAAGTGCTCGACAGCTAACAGAAAGGGTGAAATATTAATTTGGGCTATACCAGGCTCAGCCCCACAAGAGATCCGCGATGATTCCGAGGGCTCAAATCTGGTATAGACCAAAATACCAGAATAATTATCTCGACCCAATTATGCAAATGCATGATTGTCTTTTTTTTTAGGTCTAAGCATTATGGCACGTTCCGGGTTCGAAGGTCAATAGAAACAAATAGCACACAAAATGTGTTCCAACCTAGCCAAGGGTCTATGTTTAAGGGTTAAAAGGTCAGTTCAACCTAACCTCTAGCTCGTGTCCCCGAGTGTTTCATCTTCCATGGGGTGCATGGCAAGATTAGCACACTTGGGTTGCTCCCTTTGTCATGAGGACTTATGAGTGGTGCACGAGTGAGAAAACAACCACCGGCTTGGTGAAGGTCTAAATGGACCCACCAAGTTGAATGGTTTTGTTTTCCCGAAATGGTAAAAAAATGGGGATAGAAACCTAAACGGTACCTTATGTGCCCAACAAAGGGCAAGGCCTGAAAATGCAAAATGCCTAAAAAGAATTGTGACAACTTTTTTTTAAACAAAAAAAAATAAAAAAAAAACCCGACTTTTCAAGTCTTACCCGCTTACTAAATAATTCCCCAATGGAGTCGCCACTGTAGGGCCCGTGGCCCGGAGGGCACAGCCCCCCACGGAGTGTCGAGTCGACTATAGGGTTGCTTACATTTCCTAGGGTGCATTTTTAATTACTTTATGCATAAATATTATTTTTGCTAACTTCCATTTCATGTTGTTAAAATTTAGCCTAATCAAAATTCATTTCCAATAATTTTCGGTAATATTTACAGAACTTCGTGGACCCGGAGCCAAAATCAGTCCAGGCTCCTAATGGTGGATCCTCGCGGATCCCAATTCAAGAGGATCCTGAATTTGGCCCAACATCGCGACAAACCTGCCTGAAATCGGAACAGACATCACCCCAAGCCCATGAGTCCGAGATCCGCGAAGATCTCAAGCTCATGGGTCTTGAGATCCGCGAGGATCCAAGCCCATGGGTTCGGGATCCGCGAGGATCCCGATCCCCTGAAGCCGGGTGATTTTCAATCCAATCACGAACAAAATTACTTTCCATCATATTCTCGAAAATAATCAAAAAGAATCTTGGTTAAATAAAAAAAAACATGCACGAAACGAAATTGGAGTCGCCAGTTAGTTTTTGAAAAAAAAAACTAACAAAACAAAAGAAAAGGTAAAACTCTTCATACTAGGAACCGGAGAAATTGGCTCGGGGGTAAAGGTATAAGTGTAGGAGGGTTGCTCCTACACCGCCCGTAGAAACGGCCTTTACTCCGTCAGGTTTAGAAGAAAAAAAAACGAAAGAAAAACGAAGTTGTCACAAGAATTTTGTAATTAATGCATGTAAAAAACGATCATAAAAAAACAAGCGTCTGAAAGTAAAAAAAAATACAGCGGGCGGGGAATAATGAACTACATGATTACAACCTTGAAAAACAAGGAAAACAAAAAAAAAAGTTATCGATCCCCCTTTTCGAATCCGCGAGGATATTCTGTTCTGAAATCGACTTAAAACCCAGATGCTTCCCTTCGCATCCGCAAGGATCTGCTGTCTCTGACACCGACTTGAAGCTACTGCAGTAATCTTCCCTTTCAGTTCCAACAAGGTTTGCAAGGTTTGGTCGGTGGATCCGCGAGGATCTTGGTGAAGGAACTAAGTATTTTTTTTTTATGTTTTTGTGATTTAGAGTTCACCTATACTAGCCAAAAAATCCCCCCAAATTGCTCGTTGTCAACTCCTTTTATAAGCCTCTCCTCAGGAAGTCTGGAAATTGAAAGCTAAGCCCTCACTCCCATGGGATCCGCGAGGACCCCATAGTGGTTAGAGGTGGTTTTTCTTTGGCTTGAAGTTACCAACAGTCGAGGGGAGCTGACCTTCAAATCCGCGAGGAACCCTCTTGTCACCACCCATGGGATCCGCGAGGACCCCTTGAAAGAAACTGATGCAAAGCAGTTTAAGAAAACTGCCATAACCACCGATGGGATCCGCGAGAATTTTTTAGTGGGCAGAGGCAGTTCTCTGACTGAAGAAAAATGTCTGATAGTTTCTGACTGAAGAAAACAGTTTGGCAGTTCACTGGATCCGCGAGGAACTCATTGTGGGAGTGAACGGTTTTGACTTGCAGTTTGCAATTGACCGTCAGTTTGATGAAATCCGCGAGGATTCCATGTACCGGGTCACCTCGAAATCCGTGAGAATTTTCATTATAGGCCAAAAAAGTTGATCCGCGAAGTTTTTCTACCTGACTCAAAATTTGGATCCGCGAAGATTTTCACTGTCTGACTGCATAATTCATGAACCTCCGTTTTTTGAAAAATTGTCTTGGGTTGGATTTGGGATCCGTGTGGATCCCAACGTTGGACTGCATTGAGGATCCGAATTTGTGTCTCGGGCCCGCTTGAAATCCGCGAGGATTTTGTCTTGGACCAACTGGAAATCCGCGAGGATTTCTGTCTTGTGCCAGCCTAAAATCTGCACAAGTTTTTGTGTTGGGCCCTCTTAAAATCCGCGTAGACTTGACTGAGAAAACTAAGTTCGCGAAGACTTTTTCCCTAGGCTAATTATGTTGGATCCGCAAGGACTCGCATGGGCCAAATCACATATTTGTCTGGGGTTGCCTGAAAAATCCGCAAGGAATTGTCTGGGGCAGCCTACAAAATCCACGAAGCTTTGTCCCCGGGCTTAGTGAAAGATCCGCGAAGATTTGTCCTTGACCCAGGAGTTGACTTTGCGAGGACTCGCATGGGCCAAATCACATATTTGCTTGGGCTTGCCTGAAAAATCCGCAAGGAATAGTCTGGGGCGGCCTACAAAATCCACGAAGATTTGTCCCCGGGCTTAGTGAAAGATCCACGAAGATTTGTCCTTGACCCAGGAGTTGACTTTGACTTGACCAAAAGTTGACTTTGACCAGGAGTTGATCTTGACCCGAGAGTTGACTTTGACTTGACTTTGACCAAGAGTTGACTTTGACCTGGAGTTAACTTTGACCCGGAGTTAACTTTGACCTGGAGTTGACTTAGACCGAGAATAGTGGATCCGCAAGGATCCCGAGTACTGGATCCGCGTGGACCCTGAGTACTGGATCCGTGATGGAGAGTCTTGGGCCTGATCCATTTGGATCCATGAGGTGCCTATATAGCCCAAAATCTTCAAGGTGCTTGTTGAGTGCTATTTTTGGTGTCTACAGGTGTATAGGCTGCCCTTCCTGGCTCTCTTCATCCGGACCGTGGAACCCCTGCGCGCTTTTGGGACACCATCTTCTGTTGTACCTGCAACCATAGTTATTAAAATCCCGATCCTGATTTACGTTCCTACGATTTTATGGTCCAAAATCCTTGATAGGATTCTACTATTTACACACGATTCACGATCCTACATGGGTTAATTTTCGATCCTAACTTCCCCATAATTTCGAGTTAGGATCCTGATTTTAATAACCTTGCCTGCAACCGTTAACCTCAACACAGTTTGTGGTTTGGTGTGGTTATCCTTACTACCCTACTTCTAGTCTCTCAGCTTTCTCCAACAATCACTCTCTACATGGCCCTTCTTGTGCACCCATTCTTCAGTATACCGTGCCGGTCTCATGATCTCCCTCCTGGGACGATCTCTTGCCATGCTCGGTTCTTCCTCCTCCTGAGGAACATCAGTCTCGATCTCAGGCTCATCAACCTGAGCTATTTCAAGAGCATCATCAGCGGCTTGCTCCTGACTGTAGGTTCTAGTAGCTCCACCTTGAGCCTCAACCTGCTCCACCTCGAACTCAGGCTGCCCTGGTTCTCTCTCTGTAGCTTTTTTGAAGTTCTCATCACTCATCGTTGCATCAGTCTTCATGTAGGGATACTCAATCACATCTCTTACCCCGTGCTGAATCAGGACCGCCTTCAACTGCAGTCTCATTGTTCCATCGAATTTTGGAATCTGGCACTTCATGATTGAAGCCAGCTCCACCTTGCTTTGATACTACTTGTTAGAGAAAAAAATAGCAAGGTAACAGCAGAAGCGAAAATAAATAAATTGAGATGATGAAAATTACGACAAAATTCAGGAACAAAAATATAAGCAATGAAACAACACCAGGTTTACGTATGAAACCAAAAAAATCGGAGAGAAACCCACGGACAGCAATAGCCAGAAAATAATCCACTATGAGAAAGGAGGAGTACAACCTTATCACTATTACAGGGTGTGATGCGATAACCAAAGGAGATTACAATATAAATCTCTCTCTCATACTCAACTCACAATCTCTCAAGATACACTAGAAAAATGTTGGTGAGACTCATTCTCTCTTGCTCTGGTCACTCGATCGTTTGCCATTGATCAACGTCGAAATAAAGTGGAGAAACCTGAACCCTATTTATAGGGTGGCTAGGAGAAGAAAATTAGGTTAAACTATAATTAACCTTCGGCACAAAATTAAAGCCAGCCGCAACAAAACAGTCACGCATGGAACGCTGGTAGCGTCTTGACGGCGCGGGCCGCTTCTTCCAATGGGCACCTTCTGTATCGGGCGCTGGCAGCGTCCAGGATAAGGGGGCAGCGCCTTCGTCTCCGTAACACGAGACTCTGGTAGCGTCCAGATGCAGCTGGCCGCTTCTCACAAAGGTTGCCGATTCTTCTCCGCCCTAGACCCTACCGAGGATTCAATGGGCCACAAAACCCAACAGCTTTAATACCACTTTAATTCCAATATGTATTCCAGTTTTTTTTGGACTACTGATATCCATAACCTTACAATTTGGGTCTACTGAAATATAATACCATAATATATGGGACCACTGAAATCTAATCCCATAAAATATGGGACAGTTATAATCCAATAGCTATATACTTGGGACACTGGAATCCAATAATTATCATGTTGGGACCATTGAAATTTACTTGAATATTTCCAAGTACTACTAAGATCCAATATTTATTTACAATATAGTGGACAATGGAGATTAATCATTCACTTCATATGCACAACAAACATGACAACAACAAATACTATCCATTCATTGCAAAAGCTGACAACAATCTTTCATAAACAAGATACAGTTTGGTTCACTAAACAATAGTCCCACCATACACTACCATTCAAGCAACACCTTAAATGATCCTACCTAATGCAATACCTACCAAAATCAATACAATGTACACCATCAGCTTTTCCCAACCCCACTTTCCAGATGCCCTCATTTTCAAGCAAAACAATTCCTCCTTCATAATCTTCAGCTCTTCCTTAACTGTTGTCTTCTTCATCTTCACTTTCTCTATCTTCTTCCTCAACCTTTCATTATTTTCCTTAAGCATTTAATTTTCACGAATCAGATCAGCTATCGTCCTCTCAATTGCAACTTTATTTTCCTCGGAACTGGGTTGGCCTTTATCTGCCCAATCGAAGAATCCACAACTCAAGTGTTTATCCTGACCAGACATCACCCCAATAAACATGTCTAAACCTGATAAATGTCAATTTCTCCCTTTAATTTAAATTCAGAAAAAACCATACCTTCCATAACTGGCAACCATGGAATTTTCTGCCTTCATTCGGACCTTTTTTTCCTACAGATCTGAAGTATGGTTGGTATACCATGGCCACAATTTGGCCAGCGACCTGTGTTCGATGAAGAACTAGAAGTTTTCATGTTGCTCATTGCCGACGCTGCAACAGTGAGAGATTTCTAGGTTTAGGAGATGTGAGAGATGCAAAAGGAAATGTAGACACAAAATTAGGATTCTTCAAGCCGAATTGGGGAAAAGAGGAGGAAGATGATTGCAGCTGCTTGTAGAGGGGATGGAGATGGTCAACATCTTGGAGTACATAGGATGGTCATGATTGTGCTCCTTGGGTCTGGGTCAAAAACGAAATTGGATCTCTAAGGATCCTCGGGAAAACGATCTGTTTTGCCTAAGTCACATGGGCAGAGTGAGGACCCCAGGATACTTCAAGGAGTGAAGGTAAGAAAGAAAGAAAGAAAGAAAGAAAGAAAGAAAAAGATTAATGAATGAATAAAAAGCTAAAGAATAAGAGGTTGATTTTTCTAAAACAAATTTCGAGGGACTTTAACTTTCATCAAGAGCTCAATTTTTAAGGGACTGTGTCACTCCGTTAGGAAATTTTTGGTGAAAATTTCACATTTCCTAGAAATTATATTATCGATCTTCCTTTCTCTAGCTTTTGACCTCAAAAAAAATCCACTTTTCTGAGGAAATATTGCAGAAACTCTCTTCACATTTCCTTTAGTTTTTGGATAATAATAGTAGTAATAATAATAATAATAATAATAATAATAAACACGACAAATTTGAATTTTGACTATCTAATCCTTTCCTAATAATAACAAGAAGTATTCTAAAAAAAACTTGTTGGGATCCAAAATAATTAGCAAATAGCAATACCGTTATGACATATACACACTCTCAGTGTCTCATACATATATGGACAGAAGCACTGTTTAAAAATATCTAGTTTTTAAGGGGACATGTTGGGGGAAATGTGGAGTATATAATGATTAATGAAGTAAGCATTTTTTGTTGAGGAATATTGTGGTCCAGTTTTGCATGAAAAATGAATAGGATAGGAGGGAGAGGTTGGAAATTTCAAATTGGGCCAAGTTTGAATATGTTTGGGTTGTATTCATTGAAGAATGGACTGTTTGTGTGTGATATGAAGCCGGAATCATCCAATGATTGAGTTCTGACCTCTAACCTTCCTTTGTTCCTTCCACAGTGTGAACAACTTTACCCCTTCTCCACTCTGATGAGACATAACCAATTATTCTGCCCGTGCAATTTATTGCTTTTCCAATATTCACATCTTATTCGCCAATATAATTTATACTCCCTTCGTTCCAAATTAATTGTCATTTTTCTAATTTTAACTATTAATTATTCATAAATTATAATAAATTACAATATAAAAAATTACCTCGATTATAATTGTTAGGAAAATATTTATCTAATGATGGTAATTTCATATTGTAACTCATTATAATATGAGTAATTAACGGTTAAAATTCAGTCAAAATGACAATTAATTTGAAATGGAGGTAGTACTATCTTTTTCATGCCTCTCGATCTTTACTTATCATACATAACTAGTTTTAGGAATCATGCATTATATGAATTATCATTAGATTCATTCCGTATTTTTTAACTATTATGATATTTTAAGAAAATAATGGTAATAGATATTATTGATTAGTATTTCATAATAACCAAATTATTACCAACAATAACTTGCAAATAAATTGTGTAATGACTTCTCAAATTACTTAGTATAATGAAAAGTAATAAAATAAAGACTTGTAATAGTTGATTGCAATATATGTAAACATCACACTATAATTTCTTCCAAGTTTCAAAAATGTCACTATATGGTCGGTCACTTCAGACTACTTTTTTGGAATCGTGATACTTGAGCTTATGAATTGAGGGCAACGAAACTCTGTATAAGCATTTAAAAAAAAAAGAAGCAATGCTTACTTTTAATCTTCGGAATAAATCAATTAGATAATAGAAATTATATGTATGTTGAAACATAGTATTACGGAAAATTTGATTTCATTCATTAAATATAAAATATCTTTAGAAGAATAATTTGAATTAAAAAGAAAGCTAGACAAATTACAAACCATCAGTAATAAAAGCATAATATTCATGATCACAAATGATTTAAAAAATATTAACTCTAGAATTATAACATTAAACAATATAACCACAGCGTCAATCAGACAAAGATTCTTTTTTAAAATTTATTGAAGGTTATTTTTAGCATGAAACTTTTTATTTAACAAACAGAACTTGATTTTTTGTAAAGCATATATATATTATATTGATGTAATCAGTAAGGGCATTATAAGCTAATTATCAATTACCATAACTTATTTTTTAGTGAAAAAGAAAGAATAAAATGACAAGTGATTTGACCATACTCAAATTGCGATACAAAATAGGAGTAACATTTGATCATATGATACAACAAATTCATAGGAGAAACGCATTTTAGCGCAGTATGGGGATTTAAATGTAGGCAGTCTTATCCTCCATGAATAAAAGTTCATGCAAATACCGATTCCAGTAGATCTGTAGAAAAAAAAAAAAGCAATTTCAAAAACTCCTTTATAAAACAAAAGGACAGTAAAACAAACCCAGTTGTAAGACCATTTTTTAAAAAATCAGAAGGAAGGCCAAGAAATCAAGAAGCCTGCTAGGATGAGAAGTTCCTTACCAATGTGTTCCAAGTCAATTGGAGAAGCTAAAGCGTAAATGCACGACAAAATAAATAGAAACAAAAGACGATAAACCAGCTTAAAGCACGGTACAGTTCCTCATCCTACGACTTTAGTACTAGCTCGCCAAACCCCCTATCTAGTGTCATGTCCTCCGCTAAGCCCAGGTGTCTTAGGTCATCTCTTATCATTCTCTCATAGACTTTTTAGGTTTCCCACGACCTCGAGGACCCAGGGATATCCCAATCCCTTCGCACCTCCTAACAGGGCATCCTCGCTCCTCCTAAGGACATGCCCAAACCATCTCAGTCTAGTCTCTCTTAACTTTTCTGCAATGGGTGATACCCCTAGTTTAGCTCGGCATGCAGAATTCCTAATCCTATCCAATCTGGTATAATCGCAAATCCATCGAACCATTCTCATATCGACAACATTTAACCTCTGGCAATGCATCTTCTTGACAGGCCAACACTCGGCGTCATATAACATTGTTAGTCTAACTACTCTACGGTAAGCTTGACTGACCCTTGAGTTTAAGCGGAATTCTGTTATCGAACAACATACTAGGTTGTTTTCCACTTCTGCCAACCCAATTTAATTCGATGTGTAATATCCTCATGGATTTCCCCGCCACTTTGTAAGACAGAACCTAAGTATCTGAACTTCTCCACCTATGTGATGATCACCCCTCCAATCGTTATTTCTTACATGTGACTCTCATCCTCAAGTCCACTAAAACTGCATATTATGTATTCTGTCTTTGACCTACTCAGTCTGAAACCCTTAGACTCCAAGATATCTCTCCAAACCTCCATCTTGTCGTTTAATTTGTCTCTCTACTCGTCTATGAGCACAATATCATCTGTTAAAAGTATACACCATGGTAACTCATCATGGATCTCCTTTGTCAACTAGTTCATAACTAAACTGAAAAGAAACAAACTAAGCGCTGACCCTTGATGCAACCCTATATCACATGAAAACTCACTCATGATGCCCAGAATTATCTGTACGTACGCTAGTTCTTACATTATCATACATGTCCCTAATGACCCGAATATAAGGATCTCGTACCCCTTTTTCCCTCAAATAGTCCCACGTCACTTCCCCGACGACCCTTTCATAAGCTTTTTCTAAATCTATAAACATCATATGAAGATTCTTTCTCCTTTCCTTATATTGCTCCATATGACCACGTAACAAATGAATAGCTTCTACTATAGTTGATCTACCAGGAATAAAGCCAAATTGGTTCTAAAAAACGTGTACTGTCTCTCTCAGCCTCCTCTCGATCACTTGCTCCCAAATCTTAATCGTCTGATTCAGGATCTTAATCCCTCTATAATTGTTACGACACTAAACGTCTCCTTTGTTCTTGTATACACGAACAACTATGCTACTCCTTCACTCATCAGGCACTTTAGACGTTAGAAGAAAATCATTAAAGTGTTTTGTTAACCAGCGAATACTCTCCTCTCTTAAACACTTCCATAGCTCCACAGGAATTTCATTTGGACTCACCCCTTTTCCACTCTTCAATGCTCCCTTGACCTCCTCAATCGAAATAGGAGAACAAGTTCTATTATTTGTACTCCCTCCGCTTTGTCGTGATTCCTTCTTACGAAAAATCACACTTCTTTCCTCATTAAAAAGTGCATCGAAATAGTTCTCCATCTCTCCTTTATCCGTGCTTCCTCCACTGGGACTCTCCCCTCGTCATCTTTAATACACCTAACACTCACCAAGTCTCTAGATTTCCTCTCTCGTATCCGTGCCAACTTAAAAATCTCTCTTTCTCCATCTTTGGTGCTCAGCTTCTCATATAGGCTATCAAAAGCAGTTGCCTTGGCTCACGCAACACTTTGGGTTTTCCACCTTATGTGTATCCTTTGTAGCTTGTCTCTCTGCCTCCTCAGTACAGGTCCTCATTACCCGGTATGCTTCATGCTTCTCCTTCATCTTCGCCTTCACTACATAGTTCCACTATCCTACACCTCTCAGACAACCTCTCTTACCACACGAAACTCCTAATATAAACCTAGTCGCTCTCCGGACACATGTGGCCATCTTCGCCAACCTAAATATTGCATACTCTCTCGACTCCCACAACCCTCTTCAGTTATGCGTTTTTTAATTGAATCGGAGCTCTTCTTATCCAACCTCCACCACTTAATACTACTCACCCCAACACCCCTATTTTTCGTTTAAAGGTCGTTACCTCTAAATTCACAACCAAAAATTTATGAGGCGTTGTCAATCCTTCATTAGGAGCATTTTACAATCCTTGCAAGCAGCCCAATCACTGACCTTAGTTAGAAGGAAGTCGATATGAGTCTTGGAGGACCAGCTCAAAAACGTCACCAAATGACTCTCCTTCTTCTTAAACAAAGGGTTCACTACTACTAAATCACAAGCAATCGCAAAGTCCAAAAGAGACTTTCCTCCATTGTTTTGAATCCCGTAACCTAAACCACCATGCACAGTCTCATAATCCACACCAAACTCTCCAATGTGCCCATTAAAATCTCCTCCCACTAAGACTTTTTTTGTTGCCTGGAAGTTGGAATGCTATGGAAAGCTGCATCTACCTCAGCCCAAAATTGCTTCTTAGTCTCCTCTGGCAGGGTGGACTGTGGTGCATACACACTAACGATGTTGAAGACTTTTACCTCCAAGACAACCTTAATACACATGATCCGGTCACTCACCCGGTCCACCTCTACTACCTTATCCAGTAAGTCCCTTCTAACCAAAATTCCAACTCCATTACGGCTTCTACACACGCCAGAATATCAAAGTTTGTACTCATCAATCTCCTTAGCTTTTCCACCCACCCGTTTGGCCTCTTGGATACAGGCGACATCTATCCACCTTCTAGCTAAAGCTCAACTAGTTCGATTTGATCATACGATAATTTCATAATTTTAAAAATTGATGTATATTTTCTTATTTTTGAAGTTGTAATTTATGTTTTTAGCAGTGGGTTTGTTGGTAACCCGTTACTTTTACTTTTTAAATAATAAATATTTTTTAAAGTAAGCAATCAGAGTGATCTTAATCATTTATCTTATAGAATGATAATATGCTATATATAGATTTTATGTTTTCATACTATTTTGATTTCATGAGATGTCTATCAATCATAAAATTATAATTTAATTTTTTAAAGCTATCATTAAATATAATAAACTTAATGGAAAACAAATATTTTCTAAAAATAATTATTATGAAAATACAAAATAATAGTACAGGCCTTTCATGAAATTTTCACTCTTTTCCATCGGTTAAATTTTATTTTATTTTATTTATTATTTTGGGGTTAGAATATTACAAAATTTCCTTTGTTCCTTAGTATATATTACGTTTGTATTTTCATGGTCTCCAATGCACCACTTTAACTTTCAAGTTTTAATATAATAATTGAAAAATATTATATAAATATATTCATATGAAATTATTTTTTACAACAAATCTGATGATGTTAATTGTGTATTTTTATTATCTAGATGGAATAATTAGTAATTAAAGATTATAAAGTCTGATTGCATGTACGTACCCCATAGCAATAGACAATGAGGAACATATGGTGAACTATTAAGGAATAACAAATTTGATGAAAGAAAATTTTAAAATATTTTAATTATATATTAATTATTTATAATTCATGTAAAAATTTAACCTTTTTTTAAAGATCATATTTATGATCGTACCAAATAATGTATACCTGGAATTTGCTTTGTAAGAAACTAAACCTTTCAATTTTTTTATTGAGTATAGGATTACCCTTAGGCCTTAGGAACTTTGTTTCAAACTCGAACCTGGCTCTCACCCTAATTCCTATCGCTTAGAAACGCAGTAAATTATTTCTTGTGGGTATTGATTATGACTATGATGATAAGGACACCCATTTGAAAGCTTAAGGGTGGGGGCCTAAGTAGATGTTCTCATTCAACTATCACCTGTCTCGTTTTCATGTTCTGAAGATCTTTTTCTCAAATTCTTGGGATTGCACCGTTAATTCGGCGGTGTGCACGTATCAATTATGAGTTTATGATTATGACTTGCTTTTCAGTATTCTTTGGTTTTATTAATTGCCATTATTTCTGTTAGGCCCGTCGAAACAACCAGAGCTGATAAAGTCTGACACGACATGATCCGCAACCCAAATTAAAGATTAAGAGAAATACATACTCTAAAAGAAACCAAACCCTATCTCCACTCGACACAATTTAACCATTTACATAACGCAAAAACCCAAAAAGAAACCAAACCCTATCTCCACTTGACACGATTTAACCATTTACATACTTCAAAAAACACCATTACCAGCCGCAAGAGTCTTGCTTTTGTAGGATTTGGAAGATTTTGATGTAAACAACTTTGAGGCCCTCTTCTTTTATGCTATAGATTGCGATGCGATACCACACCGTACTGCACTCTTTAATTTCTACCACACTACACCACAATTATTACCAATATATCTCTTCACTTTTCTCTCCTCAATTTTTTCCTCTACTTTTCACTCTCTATCTCCTCATCTGGCTCACCTACCACAATTCTCACTAGAGCTCACCACACTTCGCCACACTTTTTCAAATTCCACCGCGCCACACCATTGCTACAACGCACCAACCGTATAACTCAATGATCATACTTGAATAACATGTTTTAAAATTTTGAGCAAACCTAAACTATTTACAAACTTGATGTAAAATTCACCAGTTCATCACATGAATGCCTGAACAGACCTGATTTGTGCACTTATCTCCATTGACTAAGAATAGCCTTGCAAAAAAATTTTGAAATAAATTAAAATAAATAAAAAAAAGAATTGAAAAGTGGGATGAGGGGTCCATGAGAATAAGGAGTAACATCAATATCATTATAATTGATGGAGATTGGACCAAAGTTGGGTATAGGGTCACCTTAGATTTATGTTATATGATGGGGACTCAAAAGGATGTCTCCCAACCAAATTTTTTTGTTGGAACACAAAACCTTTTATTTTGTTATATTTTCCGGCGGTCCTCAAGGATACAAACTTTAAAGATACGCGCTTATATCAAAGGTTTTACCTAAATTATAATCCGTAGATTTTGAAAAGAAAAATTCTCCTGAAACAATAACCAAATATGACTTCCAAATACAGGCCGTCCTTTCACAAGGCGTCGAGATATCACTTCTTGCAGAGAGATTGATTACGGTAGCCTGATGGACTAAAGAAATACAACAAGTTCGAGCTGGGCTGGCTAGTGGCTACCCTATTGCCAAGAAGAGATGATGCACAAAAGCTGCATCAAGATCTTGATAAAAAGAGATATAGAAATGACCAAACACTAAAAGATTTTTGGGGGGGTACACGCGACAGGGAAGATGAAGAAATAATTGACACTTTAAATTCACTCAACTGAACAACCTTTTCACATTGTAATCAATAATCACAATTTATGAAACCAAAAACGAAAAAAGAGCAAAAAAGGACATAAGTTAGAATAATCTGGCTAAAACTAAATTGAAAATGGAACAAAATACAATTCCAAGATTCACCCTGAAATAGACAGAGCCCCCCTCTCTTCTAAAAGAAAAGCCCACCTAACTCCCGCATGAAAATTGAATAGTAAGGTTCAAGGGGCACAAAATGGTAACAAAGGTTTGCAGAGACTCGAACAGTGACAAAAGTTCCGAAAAATTGATCAGCTCCGAAGCCATTGTCATACCATATTTCACATCAACTCTCTCAAAACAGAAATCTGTGCAGTTTTGCCACTGATTAAACCCCAGCAAAGTTTACCTCCTCAACTACCTTTCCTATATCCCCTGACCTTCAATGCAACGGATGCCGCCTCCTGCAGTTCCCAAAAATTTTAAAAAAAAAAAAAAACTCAGGTAACTGCAGGATTGCCTTAGATTTACTAAAGTTATCACTCGACAAGTTATAAGTCATGTTCATATTAGAAAGCCACTCAAACGTAACTTATTATTCGTCATATCAAATCCTTCAGAAAATCATCCTTAAAGGAGTTTAGTCTCACCATAACTCTTATGTGAGCCTGGGTTTCTAGGTCGGAAGGCGGTGTCACTATGACACAGTGGCATATATGCCTTCTCCGATCAACCAAACAAAACAAGGAAGAAGGAAAATAGAACTAATACTAGTAACACAACAAATGAAAACGACCTCCTTAAAATTCAGAGAAAGACTCCTATTATATCTTTTAACCAGACATTGGCATGTACTGAATTAACCTATCGATTTGAACTACCTCTAATTAACATGACTTCTGATTCATTTTATTTGAGCAGTAGTGTACAAATCATCATAAATGCAGCCATGAACAAAAGACGGCGCAGATTGGAGGGCACTAAGTGATTTACCTCTTAGGTCGCACTCTATCTTCCTCAAAGTCCACACCACCAGGTTCAAAATACATCTCTTCATGGCCTCGGAAGTCCATGTCTGCCTGCTACAGTGTGTAACTTCTGCCATCGCGTGAGTAAAAACAATCGACCAACATATCCCATCAAACGAATAGGGACTTAATTTGGCACTAAAAATCTAGTTATGCAACTTAAAAGAAAATAAAATAAATTCCTAAATCCATGGTCCTGGTAGTTCTCAGTTAGTATATTCCATTTTTTATTCTGGAAGGTCAATGTGAAACATTTTTCAGTGGAAACTGGACTGGACACCCCATGGGCCAAAAAAGGTGCATCAGAGTTTTAAAGTAAGCAGCGACAAAAGCAGTGAAGTATACAAGACATAAACCCCCCCCCCCCCCTCCCCCAAAAAAAAAATTAAATAAAACACCCAAAAAAATGTAGAAAAGGGTGGCATAGCAACTAGCAAGGTGATCTATAGGGAAAAACTAAAAGCAGAAGGAAATGATTGACACCTTGAGAGATAATGACTTCTTTACTTCTTCCACTCTTTCTTCGAGCTCCTTCTTGTGTTTCTTATCCACCTCACTCATGGTATCAGCCCACTTTATCTTGTCTTGGATTGTTATGAGTAAATTGTCCGATGTAGCCAGCCTAAGTAAATATGCAAAGGATAATATAGAAACAGTTACGGACAAAAGAAACTTGAACAAATGTTAACTTGGGGAAATGATACCAGTCACATTTTTTTTAAAAAAAAATCTGCCTTACAGCAGCTTCCAGGTACATATAAGATATATTTTGACATAAGACTCCAACAAATTAACTCCAGAAATTCTATCGTTAATGACAGTCTAGTGCATGAAGTTCTGTAACTTAAGGACTTAAGAGTAAAAAGTTAACAGCTACTTCAAGTAACCTCATTGTTCTCATCAAATTCAAAAACATATCCATTTTCTTCATGAGAACCCAAAAAGTAGAACACAGATCCCATGAAACATCCACAAAAAGAAATCCAATCTCAAAAGAAGGAAAAAAAAAAGGCAATAGTAGCATGTGGGATCTGAAAAGTTTTAACAGCTAGCTATGTTCTTTCATTGGTAAGGTAAGGTTGGGTAAAATTAGGTTATGCAGAAAGTTGTAAACATTTGTAGTATTCTGTAAAAAGGTGTAACTGTAATGGGAATGTAAAAACACTTTAGGTAACTTTTGATCAAACAAGATAAGGTTGGGTAAATTTAGATAGGGTTCAGAAAGTCAGTAAATTAACAAAGGAAAGAAGTTGGACACCATCCTTAGCAGGCAAGGTTAAAGCACAGATTGCCAGAAGCTGAAGTACACGGAAGCTTCACCAATCCAAATGTGCTAAACATTGGAGTCTCTATGGTCTTTCAGCAATCTACCTTAACCAGAGCAGAGGCTGAAAGGTCTAGGATAGAAATGCCGCGAATGGAGTTCTATTGGAGCCAACACAAAGCAGAGGCCAATGCCAGAAGCTAATGGGTGGACAGGTACCTAACAAGTAGTTGACAAACATAGCATGCAAACAAATCTTCCAAATATCTTAGCAGCACTGCACAAAGGCAGGACAGTAATTTCTCTGGTGAAGCTCAGCTTAGATGACATTAATCTTTCATACCTAAATTAGAATCTTTGCTTCATTCTCATGCGGAAGAAAATGTGAGCCAACTATGGGGTATTTAGCAGCAAGGTTGCTCACTTCCAGAGGAAAGAATCGTATATATTATAACTTTCCCAGTAGCATTGTAACTCTTGCTGGGATGAATTTGAGAGCACCCCTATAGACTGTTTGAGGGGGAGAAGGATGAGAGGTGGGGCCTGGATGCAAGGCTGTAGAAGAAAACAGTTGACAATACAAAGAAAGCAAGAATTGCAACAGAAAAACATTAGCCATCTCCTCCCACATCCCTTGCTCTCCTCTAACCCCCCCTGGATGCTCAGAACACCAATATGGACATGCGCCTTATTTTACTGCAAAAACATGTCAATCTTTTTAACAAAAATAGACAAAACTCCACACAGGCAGGACCCAATGATCCAGACAACATAGTTGAGACTTGAAAGCTCAAAAACTGTATAACACATCCCCCAAAGGCAGGCCCTAATGGTCCAACAAGGAGGTGTGTATTCAAATCTAAATGCAGGGATATTACTAAGAGAAATGAGATTTAGGTGACCCATTACTGCCAAACTTTTAAGAATAATAAAATTAAATTAAAAACTATATCACACTGTAAACACAAATTTTGACATATTTCACACATAAGCACCTCAGCTAAGTTTGTGGGGATCTTGAGTTCAACCCACTTGACCATAGTTCAAATGGTCACTTCCTCTTAGTCATTAAAGGAACTAGGGGCTAGTGACCCAATGCTTCGAAGACTGAAACTGAAGTCGAAAACCAATCAATCCCCCCCCCCCAAAAAAAAGCCCCACACACAAAAATAATTAATTAGATTGAAAACACACAATTAATTAGGAAGAGAAAGGGAAAGGGAACTCATCGAATAACAAATCAACAATGGGTTCGACCACAATATAATTGCAAACCAAGTAGGGATATCAAGCTGACATATACACATTCTGATATTTTATAAAATAAATAGTGTACCAGCTGGACAATGTCTGTATCATACTGCCAAGCTGTCCTGGTCTCAGATCTCTACCAGCGGCAAATTGTACCTATAACCACAGGACATCAAGATTTGCACTCTAGCATTTCATCAAGTAGAAAAGAAAGATACAATGGTAGTAATGTTTCAAGACCTCAAAGCATCTACGCAACTGATCCAGCTTTCCTCTAACAATGCCCTGTGAATCAAAGGCAGAGAGCAGCATGTCAAAACACTATTGTATATTCAAGCATGCTCCATTTGAGACTTGTCCATAGATATTCATGATACTGCTGTCACGATATCCATCTACTAAATAACACCTGCCTAACACCTATAATGAGAAATAGGAAGCAATCCAAGAAGTACCTCAATGGTGTAGTCATGCACGAACACAGTTTAAAACATTAAAATTGACTGTTGCATTTCACATCTATTACACAGTTTGAAGCACAGCTTAAAACATTAAAATTGGCTTCTGTACTCATGCTGAAGAACGTTTTAAAGCTTTATACATCATCAAATTTGGTCTAAGTGTCTGACAAAAAAAGGTGATTTCATAGCATCACAAAGATAATAATTTATTTCTATTGCATTTCACCAAAGTATTCAGATTAGCAATTTATGAAAAAAAAATTTCCATAATACATAATTTATGACATCATTCAACTACCAGCTTCAAGTACCAGAAAAACCAGAATTAAATAAGAATAACAAAACCAATATTATTTCCCAGAAGAATGTGGCACTACACATCATGATTTTTGAAAAGGATAGAAGGCCAATAATGAACTGTCTCTACCAAAACTATTAGTGAACATGAAACAATATCACGTCTGCAAATCTCTAAACAAAGTGTTACCTTCCCTATATATAAATAATGTATCACATTTTATCAAACAGCAGAAGCCAGTTAATACCAAAAGAAACTCATATCCACACTTCTATATCATTCATATCTTCAAAAGAGGGGGGTGGTAATGAAAAAAGAAATGTGAAGCTGATTTTAGACCAATCTCTAGCAATACCAAAGGAAAATCATGAATAAAATCAGCATAAACTTAAAGTGTACAAAAAAATTGAAACAAAAGACTACAATCAAAGACACCCAGTCGACTCTGTCAAATAATGATAAATGAATGAAACAGTGGAACATACCGCATACATGCACTCATTGATTAGAAAGTCTTCCAGTTCACGCACGTTTGTGACATCCAGCTCCTGCATCAACTGATCATATGGGAGTACCTGAAAAAACCAGTCCTTTAAGAGGTGCAGAAACACCAAGGCAACAAATGTGGTCCACTATAAGGAAAGGGATCATAGACTATTTCAGGTCTAATAAACCCATATTATTAGCAAATAAGAAAAAGGTAAAGATACATTCTTTGTATCAATAACAAGGCAAATAATCAAATCCCGTGTTCCATGAGCTCTTAAACCCTCCCCTCCCCCCCCCCCCCCCCCTCTTCCTTTTTTCTCTTTTCAGGTTATATATTAAAAGGACCCATGGAGATGCCAACCATGCACAAAATGGGAGAACATAAACAAATCATCATCCCCTCAAGCACTTGTGGATGATATTTCAGCATAATCCCTACAAGAAAAGGTCAAATCTTGTTCGCAACAAAACCTTATATGCAGTAAGCTACCTAGAATTCTCAAAAACATAAGTTGCTGATAAAATATTAATTTTCCCTCAAAAACTAAAGCAACTGGCCAGAAGTATCCTCTTGACTCTTCCAAATACAGCATCAACCATCTGCTCTTTTTTCTCTGACGCAGCCCAAGATCAGCCAAACCTCAAAAAGAACGGTCTGAAGCCAACTTAACCTTAGAGAACTGTGAGCCTTGATATGGTTCACATATCCAGGGAAAGGTCATTTACAGAACTGGTAAAACACTTTAAGAAAAAAAATACAATACATCACCCATATTGGCTAACCAATTGTGGTAAAGCACTTTATGACATGTATAATTCTACATATTAGACAGTACCCTACTTCAGCACACCCTGTAAACAAAAATGCAAAATCCTGATTACATGAGCAGCTGCTGAAGCCCAGAGACCACATTTGGCCAGGACCACCTACTTTCCTTAACCTGGACAACAGGTGATTTGTATCTATAACCATGGCACAGAGTGCCCCTGACAACTGCTGCATGTTAGTGACAAATGTCCATTTTGACACCACACACATCCAAAATATTCGTTCACATTGCAAAATTCAAATGCTCAGATGTTATAGTGTTCTCTGCGGACTCTAGTATCATACTCTCATAGAGAAGAATAATCAAAGTTCCAAATAATCAAAAGAATCTTTTAGTCCTTTAAGAAGTAAAATCATCAGTATTTATCACAAAAGTTTTTGCTTGGCAAACTTTGTCCCAACAGAACAGCCATACCGCCAACAAATAATCTCTTTAAGCTTGCTTTTTTAATCCCGGTCTAGTTTTACAAATCAGGATGGCAGCATGTACAACTTTCTTTGTCCTTTCCCTTTTTTTTTTTGGGAGGGGAAGCAGGGGAAGTGGTAAGAATAGGGCTCCATTAGCTCTCTGTATCCGTCCATTAGTGGAATTGCCGGAGAGGGAGATTGAAAAACCCACCTAGGCCCAAAATCTCCTCATAAGCCACAAATAGGGTGCAGCGGCCACCATGGTTTAGACCTCTTTGCGTAAAGCGAACCTTTTTCTACTACTATCTCTGCTCCCTTTTAACTGACGTTAGGGAGGATTGGGGAAAAAACCAATGTTGGAAAAACTAATGGGGAAGTTAATAGGATTATTATCTAAATATCCTTGATTAAAATCAATTTCTGTTGTTTAATTCAACTAATGTTACAGGTAAAATAAGAAAAGTAGCAATTAATGTCATTGGGATTGCAATGTAACAGATAATATGAAATAAGAAAAGCTAGTTCAAAAGTCAAATAAAAAAGAATGGAAGAAGTACAAGTACCAACAAAAACACTTTGGACAGAAAACAAATATCTAAAAAGAAACCACTGACATTCAAAATATTCAGCAAGAACAAAGCAAAAAGGACAACTCTAAGGAAAACCAAAGGCTCCCATTGATGGCAATAGCTAAACATTTCACACCATTGAACTTCTCTCTAAATAATCCCAAGATATAAATGAGCAATAGTCAACGAAGCCATCTTAGTTTTCTACCAAACAAACACCTGCCAAGCTAAAAAAGAGTTTTGATCGCTGATAAATATAGAAACTTCAAATAAGAATCCCCCGCAACCCCCCGACCCCTTACCATAGTGACAGAAAGTAACTTTGGACATCTTTAAGCACCAAAGACTAGCCCCACAAATCATCAAAGGCATTTCCAATGTGCATTGTCCTCACTCACACGCTATTCCAAGAGGTCGCCCATCCTAAGAGTGCTTCACGCAAAGCATGCTTAAGTGTGGAGTTCTTAAGACTGGACTCCCTGAAAGAAAAGTGTACCTTTAGCCATATAAGTGCTCACTTATATCTTTTAGACCACAGTCTAGGGTTCCCCACCCCCGACCCCACCCCCAAACAAAAAAAAAAAAAAAAAAGAAAGAAAGAAAGAAAGAAAGAAAAGGAAAACGGTAAGGCGGAAACAAACTCCAACGAAGTTAGCACAATGTTGCTATCTTATCGTACTCTTGGCAGCATTTAAAATAAAATAGCTTCCATGTAACATACTCAAGTGTCTCACCGGGGGGAAATGGGGGGAGAAAATTAGGAGTGTCATATCACAGATACCTTGCTTGTCTCAGCTAGTGTAAGAACAGTGAGTTGCTTCAACTTAAGTACTTGTTCGGGAATCAGAGGCGGCAGGGAACCAGCATGACCTGCAAATTACAAAATACCAACATCTGACTGAACTGTCTGTCTAGTGACTTGAGTCAAAGGAATTGGTTTAGCAGTATCAGGATTCAGGAACTAACGATATAAAAATAGGTATCTAAGTCCAACAACCAGAGCATGAGAATATGGTACAAGAATTGGGGACAATCAAAAGAAAATTCTGTATCAGAATTTTCATATATGGCTTGTATTTTGGGGAGCCATCTGTTAATTTTGGGCTGTTTCCAGGGAAGAAAGGAATGTTGTAAAATGCTATCAAAACATATCATTCATGTTTGTCTACCAAACGTCAAACGAACCATATGTTGAAATAGATGGTTGTGAAAACTTACTTTTGTAATCGCTCCACGTTCCATGAGCAAATAAGCGGAGAAGGTTAAGATAACTTGCATGTTCAGTTCCTTGAAGCTGCAATACATAAATTAAGAACAAATTAGGATTTTACCCATTGAGGTTTAGTGGAAGTGGAATTTTACCCCCAAGGTTCGGGAAATTAGGTTTATCCTACATGAAGTTTGAACCTTTTATTATTTTACTCCATTTCCGGTGAATGACAATTTTACCCTTGTAGGATGGAATGAAAAGTCTAAAATAACCATAATTAAAAACATGAAAAGACAACTTTACCCCTCCAAAAAATTAATTGGTTAGTTTCACTGTAAAAAGAAAAACCTTGGACTATTTTCTCCAGAATAGTAAAAGATCGAGTTATGTATAGGACTAGCAGTCCACTCTGAATTGAACAAAAATAACCCTAACTTGAACCCTAATTTGAGCGAATTGGACTGGCTATAGAAATCTCAAATCAAGTAAGAATGACACAGCCGAAAAAAATGCATAACTTCATACGAATAGCAACAGACACTGAGAATGAGAAAGGAATTCACAAATGCAGTATTCTGGAAAATTAGAGAGGAAATACAAAGAAAAAGGATGGAAAGTCGTATGAAGAAAATACAGTAAACCCAGTATTTTGTAGAATGAGAGACAGAAGGCAGAGTGAAGGGACAAAGGACACAAGGGTGAGGTCATTTCTAACGTGAGTCTTTTATGATAAGGGCAATTTTGTCCATTACCATTAATTTTATCAATAATTTGATCTGAAAATGTTGTATTTAATATTTAATACAAATGTTAGGTGGGTTAATTATTAGTTGATTTCAAACTTAAGGTAGGATAAAACTAATTTTCAAAACCTTAGGGCTAAAATCCTAATTTCACAAAACCTCAATGGGTAAAAATCTAATTAGTTCCATAAATTAAACACAGGAAAGACATTATGCTTACACTTCAAGTTAACATGCCAGTGAAGAATTCAGATACATGCCAGTTAATTGAAATGGGTAAGGCTATGTATATCTAAATGGCTAGATCCCTCAAGACTGTACTTCAACAAGATCCAAGGGCATGTCATTGCCTTGTTCTCTATATCAAAAACACAAAACAACTACCTCGAAGCCACAAACCACAAAAGGTGCTGTTCTAGTGCCCGACACTCCAAATACAAATCCAACTACTGCATGGATGGAAGGGGGAAATCCTAAAAGAACAGTACAGACCTTGACAGAAAATAACCAATTCTCCTTGATAAACACCATTAACAAACTATCTTAGAGACCCTACCATCTAGACTGATTGAACACATGTCTTATTCTTACTACCTGAATAACATAGAAGAAACATGCCAAGCCCAAAAGTTGAACACTAACAAAACATCACAATCAGAAATAGCACCAGAAAGGCTGGAACATGCAAACATCTTGACTAATGGAATGTCAACTTATTAACAACTGCACTTCCCCTCACACAAATCAACCGCAATGCCATCCCAATAAGTTCCATGGACAGACTATGGAGAGGTAAAACCCACAGAAGAGCTATTGAATAGGCAAATAGCATTATAGAAAATAAACCAACTCCCACTTTAAACACTCACGGCATGAATAAATTGCCTTCAGAATTGCCCTAACCAGGCACGCAGAACAATAGCTAGCTATTCTTAGACCCTGAAGAACACGGAAACTGGAAAGAGTATTCCATGTGTTAAAACACTTATGGAACCTCTTGATCAGAAATAGCACCTAGGATGACCAAGATATCACACAACTAAATGTCAGCACTTCACCCACTGCACTTTCCCAACCAACCAATAGGTCATCCCAATTGCCGCCCTCAACTCGAGCCAACAATTGACAGAAAGCAATTCCCTCAAACAAAGACAGGTCACCCTATCAGGCATAAAAAGAGCTAGCCGAAGCGTACACAATAGAAATATAGCAACAATGAAACAATGATCAATACTCAACCCAAAGACTCAAATCCAGTTTACACTTTATGGTGGCTAAGAGTTGGAAAAGGCAACAGGGCAAATAAGACACCAAAGAGATCCGCAGAGGCTGTATTATGTATACAAGAAGAACTCATGCCTAATGAAGAACACATCAGAAGATCAAAGATCTCAAGGCTACTACTACTACACAAAGAATTGACAATGGGAGGGTGACAAGGTAAAAAAGATCCTAAGGCTGTTAATATAGCGACACACACCCACAATGGTTTTATGCAAAACACATTATACTTGATTTAGAGCCTCAAATTACACCAATGATCACTGGGCCGCTGGTAAACAGTTCACAGAGGATGGGTAATAAGGTTTCATTCATACCCGGTAAAACAGAAGACTGCCAGTTAGAAAATGTATCATACAGATGAAGCATACACCCATTCAATTCTATATAAGTCTCTTTTGCCATATTCTCAAATCAGATAGTCACAAGGACAAGCACCAGCCTGCTCACTTCACTGCATAAGAAATCTAACAAGAAGCAAGTATACGGGTCTGTTTGGCAGTCATAAAACACAACGAATTCAGCACGAACACTCAGTCTGGCAGTCTGCACTCTTCAGACCCTCAGCCCTACCCAGCTATATAACCGCACAGGCTGCCATAAACTAAAATTATTCCATTCTTATAACGAAATTCTAACCACTCAAACAGACAGGGGGAAACATAACAGAAAAATCTCGAACCTTGATGGCACCCCTTGACACACATAACATTAGTCTGCAAGTAGCAATTCACAGTACTAGCCAGCAAGACAGACCCACCACTTCCCAAATATTCAGAATCACATCAATCGTGTCAAGTAATTACAAAACATTGATGGGTTATTTTGAGCAACCAGTTGGAAATTCGAAGATTGTTAGCATTAGCATGCAAGTGCCATCATGGGAGACGAGCAAAAGCTATAAGCTTTACTATTTTCCTTGCATCCAAAAATATATATGTATCTTCAATTCCCTTACTTTCCGCACTCTCTTCTCATCTCCCCTTCTCTATTTGATTGCTACCATCAATAACAAAACTTTATTAATTCCCTTTAACACTCGTACACTATCGGCCATCAAACACCCCTAAGCACTCGTGCTCCAGCAGTTATTATGCGCTATAACGATCAAGCAGAAGCAAAACCCGACAATAATGCACTGATAAAACACTCAATCATCACTTAAACTCGGGCCAAAAAAAAGAGAATCAAAAACTGCAATCGCACAATACTGACCCAACCAATATAAAACAAACAATCAATAATTTAATCGAACAATCAGAAAAAAAAAAAAAAGCATAATCAGTTTGAATAGGGAAAAACCTCGGCGACATTGGGAACGGCAAGAATTTCGGAGAATGCGAAGAGATTAGGGTTGGAAGTTGCTTCGATGATGACAGGGGCTAGAGAAGAACCCTTGAGGACTGACGCTTGCTTTACAAAGTGATCGATCAAATCCGCCTGCTTTTGCTCGATGTCCATTGATGAATTACTGAGACGGAGATTGAAAATTGGAGATGAAGGACAGAATTGATCAGGGATTGAAATGCATTCGGTATGAGAAGACGTGAATTAGGGTTCCAGAATTGATGGAGAATTGAAGACCGAGATGTGTTAAGTTAAGACTAAAGAGGTGCGTGCGTTCTTGGAGTTGTATTGTTGTAGTATTGTATTTGTACCTCAGTGGAAGTGTGGAACTACCTTTTTCATTTCCTTTTTTCTATTGGTTTTTTTTACTCTTTCTTTCAAAATTGGTGTCTCTTTAGATGTATGAGTAAAAAAAATTATATGGATAGCTAATGAATAAAATATTAAAGTAGATAATGTAAGTAAATGTCAAATATCAATTAAATAATGAAATAATTTGTACAATAAAATAAAGTAGAGCAAAAAAAAAGGTAAAATGGAATGCCATGAAAAATTAAAAACTCTAAAATTTGGCAAATGGTGTGTTTGGCGACCAGCTATCAGCTCGTAATTGTTTGAGTTGGCTGATTGATAAATTAGTTGTGAAAGGTTGCTTCCAAAAATTTCTTCAAGTAACTTTTTGAAAACTAATTTATGGGGTCCAAATAGCTTATATGAAAAACTATTTACCAAACACTTTAGATAGTTTTTTTGTATAGTGTCCAAAAAGTTGAAAACTACCTCAATAATTGATAGCCAAACACCATCAAAAGGAAAGCAAAATATGTAATCCCAAAGTGGCGAGATGTAAAATGTGTAGACTATTCATCGGAATCAAAAGGGTTGAAGCCAAGATCATATTGTTATATTTTAGGATGTTAGCCACGTGCTCATATTCCTCCTCTCATGGTGTTGGACAGACAAGGTCAACATTGACAACAATAGTGGGTGAGTTACCATTGTTATATATGTTTATAGGAAACAATCTCCAGGAAATAAACTATAATTTCTATTTACTTTTTTATATTATTTCCTATAAAACTCATCTCAATGATGAGACAATAGGAAACAATTACAACTTTAAAATCATTACTTACAAAACCTCAATTAAACAAAAAAAAAAAAAAGCACAATAACCCAAATGGATAGGAAACTACAATATATACTTCTACATGGTGTTAAATAGGGACGTGCTTAAGACCATACAAAAAAAGGTCAGTGACATATCCAATAAGAGGCCTGATAATGTCAACATTGAGACACACCTTAGTGAATCGACCTTTTTCTTAGCAAGGCTCCTCTCATCAATATGAAGAACAATCCACACGGTAGAGAAAAAGGTAATGTCGGTCATTTCATTATGAAACTCCAAAGAAATGCAATAAATCCTCAATTGTTGATCTATTTGCTAAATGGTTTCAAATAAGGATCAAACATAAGAACCAAACATTTCAGAACAAAATTATGTCCCTTCACAAACTAAGATATATTGAACTGTATAAACTCCTTATTAAGTACATAAGAGAAATTAATCAAAACTCAATCATTCATAGTGTCAATTAGATCAACCGAACCCTTAAGTTTAAAAACCCCTTAATCCAATTATTAGCATAACGGATTAAACAACCCAAGAGCATTGTTGTCGTCCATAATAGGGACTAGGCTTGTTAAACCAAACAAAACACCAACTATGAAAACATAACTCCAAACAATGCACTCACTCAGGACATAAGACAATGCATAATATTCCCTAAAGAAGTGTTTAAGTATCACAGACAACCACAAATTATTCCCTAACAATTCTTAATCATCAGCTTACGTTACCAACGTGGGAAGATACATTTGTTGGCACTGTTTAAGCATACTTTCACCCAACATAAAGAACTTCACACCACAAAAGTTAGCTAATTTTAGGCAAAACACTAGGAACTTCAGATCTTCCCAACTAACCTGACTTCTTATCTAGGCCTGACTTAGCAGACTCAGATGCACCACCTAAATGCAAAAACATATTTTTACAAATTAGTTGAAACTCAATACGCATATTCCTATACTATCAAACAAATTTAGCAATTCATTTTATTTCGCGCATTGCAATTCATTTTGTAAACAAACAGAAAGGAAGTAAAATAAATAAATATGTGTTACATGATTTATATTATTTGAGTGGTTCCCCTGCGATCATCGGACTTAGCTTTCATATACGCATACCCCGACCTATCGAGAGGTCCGGACGGAGTTAATCGGGTGACATTGGCTATGTTATGAAGTAAATGATTCATTTTGACGTATATAAAGTTGAGCGGGACCATATTTATGTGAGAAAACATGTAAAAACATTGATTAACCATATTAAATAATATATATGCTTTATTTGAGTTCAAATAAGTCAGTTTGGATAGGGTACAGACAATATACGTACCTTAAAGCTGTGAATTGCAAGTAAAATACCTTGAAAATATGGGAGGACTCGAGTGTTGGAGTAATGACCTAACAAACCACACATAAGATGCAAAAATACCAAAGTAATTAATTTTGGAGTTTCGGGAGTAAAAGAGTTCTTTAACTCTAAACTAAAAGGAAAAACTTTGACAAAAGGTTTAGAAATTTTAACATTTTTGCAGTAATTTATAAAAGTCATAACTTGTTCTATAAACGTCGAAAAACTTCATAAAATAACTTTTTGAAAAGCTAAAAACAAGTACTACAACTCACTACTTGAGACTTAAGGCCAAAAGTTAGTGTAAAGGCTTGAACATGATCAAATAAGAGGGTTAGCCACATTAAATTAAGTTTAGGAGTGACATTTTAAAAATCCATCACTCAAAAACTACACATACTATGAAAAAGTGCAAGCATTCTATGGAAATATTGCGACTCTTATGTTAAACACAATTTACAGAAAAGCTTTAGAATATACTAAGAAAGTGGCTTGAAAGAGGCTCGACCAATGAAAATTTTGGTTCAAGTATGGTTAGGGGTCCGTCTTTGATAGGTCAGAACTCTTTACCACAACTTCCTATGAACCCAAACTTGGACATTCTGGAAAACTTGCAATCACTTAAGCTAATAAGGTCTCCTCTTCAACCTTAAAATGTTCATAAACTTATTATCCCGATCATGTATGTAATCACCCAAAATAAAATATTCATAAACTCTTATGTTTGAAGTGTTTGATTGCTTTGAATCGAACTACTTATATTGATGAGGTGTTGAATTGGATCAACATGCAAAACTCCAAGTAGGGATTTATCCCAATGGTCTATGACACATCACTTTGTGAAACAAATCGTCCTTCGACATTTGAGACCAAGCACAAATGAGATACATATCTTTTCCTTCGACAATAGGATTCATTATGTATGCAATGGGATGTACTAGGTTAGATGTAGCTTGTGTTATGAGTGTGTGAAGTTGGGTTTCAATTGGGTTGAAATATGAACTTATGGGAAAACACTCTCATAGAACACGGGCATAACTAAGGAGTTGTCCTAAGTGAATGGAGGTAATGAGTGACTAGGTGTAAAGCATTACACTGATGCTAGTTTCTTGATGGATTAAGATGGTTTCCATCGGATCTGGATATATCTTCTGTCTGAATGGTGGAGTAGTAACTGGGAAGAGTTTCGTGCAAGACTCTTTTGCGAATTCTACATAGTAGGATGAGTACATCACGACTTGTGAAACTGTTTTGGTGGCCGCACCAATGAAAGAGTCGATCAAAGAACTATTTTGGTGCCGAGTATAGCGGAAAGCGTTGACCTTTATTACGTGAATAGTGGGCTCAATGCTTAAGCTAAGGAACTTAGTGCGCACAACAAGTTTAAACATGTGTCCCGTGAAACTCACATCGTTCGAAGATGATGACGCTAAGGTGTGCAAGGTCCATATTGATGCGAATGTCACAAAACTAAACCCTTATCGCAAGCTTAGCATAATTGTAATGCTCAGACCATAGGTATTGGACGCATTGGTGAATGCATAAAATTTACTTCTCTTGCAAGAACAATTCATGAGTTGTAATCGCATTGGTGGATGTGTTTGTATTTACTTCTTGTGTTTGTAATGTTCTTGAGTTGTAAATATTTATTCATCAATAAAATCTCGCATGTTTTGTTTCAAGTGTGGATTGGAATTGAAAGAACGTCCAAACGATTGGCATATCCAAAATGGGAAGGTCAGATGATGTTTGATCTTATGAAACCTCATTCAGTGAACTTGGAAATGCTAAACCTAGTCGAATATCGAATATGTTCCTTATTGGACCATCATTTAGGGATAATGATGATTGTTAACAATTAGTATCTGAGATTGACATGATGATCGAGTTTTTATAATCATGGGACATTAGATATTAATGTCAATCGCATGGGTAAGGTGTTGGGAATCTGAACCGTATCGGGCTAGGGTCCGAGCTTCGAATCCGTGGTCATTAAGCCTGCCCGCACCCCCTTCATAAAACACGGGCAAAACGACTTCAAGGACGGGTGTGGAGTCCATTTTAAGGTGGACCCAGGACCTTGGAGACATATTTGGGTCATCATTAGGAGTGACATCCACTACAAGTGGGATCCAAGACCATGGGGGCGGATCTACGAGTCCTCATCGGGACCTACTTCGGGCCTTTGAATGGGTTCGAAATCTTTCAGCAAGAATAAGCGAAAAGGGTCATCATGGGATGTTGAAAAGGGCGTTCCTTCACTCTTTCAACCATAACTCCTTCAATATAACTCCGACGAATCTCATCTTTTAGGAGCTTTAAGTACACACCGAGGGCTTTCTATTGATACCTTATGGGCCTAAAACGGAGTCTGGATGAAGAAGTTATGCGAGTTTGAAGTCGGCAAAAAACTGCCCAGAAAGGTCACGCCCGCGACATTTGCCATAGCGCCCACGACGACACTGAGAGGAGAAATTGAGAATTGGCCAGAACGTCGCGACACCCGCGACGCCTTGTGCCCAAAAAGGTCACGCCCGCGACGTCCTAGGTCGCGCCTGTGACACCTCGCCTTCTAACTTTCGCCCGCTCGATCGCTAGGAGCGTCGCGCTCGCGACGATCCAGTTTTCGCGACTTTTTTTGGCTTAAACGACTGCGTTAAATGCCCTAATTACCTTGTATAAATACACTTTTCACTGTTTTTGAATGCAGACTTTGATGATAATTTCTAATGAAAAGTTAGAGTGCTCTCTAAACTTCCCTTTAAACCTTTTTTTTACTTTATTTAATTGATTATTGGTGGTGTTAGCAAGTCATTCCTTTATTGATTAGTAGTGGATTACCTTTAGCTAATCATGGCGGTGTGTTAGGCCTTTGGTGGTGGAGTTTCCTTTATCCAAGGTCATATCCAAGCATCTTGGTGTTCAAGCTTTGTGTGATTGAATGATTTTGATTATCTGCTCAAGCTATTTCATTCCCCCCCTCCCACGTCGATACGCTCCAGTAACACTTACTGAATTAATTCGCGGTGGGAGCACCTTAAGTTATGAATGTCATAAGTGCTCTCACTAAACTCAAGGAATTTCCTAAAACCTAAGTTCCACTGTAACTTTTTGAGGAATTAATTCGCGGTGGGAGCACCTTTAGCTAATCATGGGAGCTATTTCCACTGTAACTTTGGAGCGCGTTTAAAGCCTCTAGTAAAAGGAGGTGATACGAGCAGTGTCTAGGTTACCTTGGGCTATTTAGCAATTTGCAGTTGAACAATACAATATTGTCCTCCCTCTTTGAGGGAAGGTGTCTCACCAGCCACTCGATGAGTTAGACTGAAAAATTGTCTAGTCAGGCTTGGATGGATCAATAATTGATCATCTAGTTTGAAAGTCCAAATTGGAAGTCAAGAAACAACCAGACTTAATAAAGATAACATTTACTTACCTTATTCGAATACGAGACATTAAGTGACAAGGGAGATTAGTAAATTGAACACTTGTGGGACAAGTGGGAGATTGTTAGGAGTGTCCTGACAATATTCAATTCATCTGAGTACTTAAGCCAAGTTAATGTTGGAAAATGATGTTTGACAACGGCTTGAATCTCCATCATCTTCTCTTGGTATCTTGATCTTCTAGCGGTACATGTGACAAGACGGAGATTGAACTTAATAACCAAATGGTTAACTTGACTTGTTTGGATAACGCTAAGAGTCACGGCCTCGTACTCATTTCCCTTAAGAACTATTTACTGTACCGTAAATGTTCAAAAGGATAAAACTTAGCTCTTGTTGCACTCAAGACATAGGTTTCTCACTTGATTCTCTCAAGTATAGCTGCAGTCTATATTTGAGAGGATGTGATTATAGAATAGAATAGATGCTTGCTTGTTCATCTCAAATGGCTTGGGAATGTCTCTTATTTGTAGGAGACTTCCACACCTAATCCAACCCTAATTACACCCCTTAGTCAAAGGTATAATTAAGGTCCTTAATGATGGATTATGACCTTAACTTGGTCAACTAATATAGTTGTTGGCATACTTATAATATCGGACTTAATATTGATATCATACACTTAATACATAAGATTATATAGTCGTTAGTCATTAAAACAGATTCTGGGTTCCAACACGGTCCGTGTTGGATCAATACGGTCCGTGTTGGGTGCAACACGACCCGTGTTGTTCCAACACGACCCGCGTTGAGCCCAGGAAAATGTTTCCTTTGCTCTCTGGAGACTAACACGACTCGTGTTGGTCCCATACTCACCCGTGTTGATCATATTCTTGACGTTTCACATATATATGATCCTTGTACTTGATATATATAATTCTTTAGGCTATATAATTATCTTATACTCTTGAAATATTTCCAATAATCCCCCGCTATTTCAAGAGTATGTAAAACCCTTGAAATAACTTTACTTTAAGGAGTTAACACCCCTGCCATTTGAGATATACCTTATATGCATAATGAAAAGTAGATTGCTCTTTGAACTTTTCACTTAGTATATACAAGCCAAAATTGAATCCAAATCACAAAGTAGACATGTCTTTGAACTTTGGATTTATATTGATCAACTATACTCATAATACGCATATGTTTGTTTTTAAATCTTAAGTGCTAAAACTTCGACACTATTATCCGGCCTTGTGTCCTTATCCTTAGTAAGTGTTTCGGAACTTTAGCCCTAAGTTCCTTTCAGCGGCGACACATCACACTTACATAGGTAGTCTTTGGAATTTACCGCCCATGTAATTAGGCTCCCCAAAGTCTATTAAGAGTGTCACCACTCAACCTCTTATCATTACAGATATTAAGCATCACTTAACCTAAGATGTATAAAATCGATGCTTCCTACTACTTTAGACAACTCCGTACTCATTTGAACTTTAGAAATTGGTTGTATTCCAATTCGTAAAGTTGAGTCATTGTTGTGAAACAGTAGATATTTAGGCTACTTAACCCATCTCTAACAACAAGGTCCACTAGATATATATTTATATCTTTATCATGACCTTAATAAGAATATCTTCATCATAATACGAACCAACCATCATATTATTTTTCGGATATAATCACACTATACCATGTGTAAACTTGATATGGATCCTCTTATATGTTTATCATCCAAAAAACCATGGATACAAACTTGTGATCAAAATAACCTCGCACTTGACAAACCACTTAACCTGTGATTTATATGGAAATCGAATTTCCAACTTATATGTAATTAAACCATTATATCTCAATCCTTTGATACATACTTGAACTTATAACTTTAAACTCATTGAATAAACAATGGTTCATAATCATGAATGATTATCTTGTAGTGTATACTGACTGCCAAGTATATGATTAAACCATCACATTACCATGGTACCATGGTTGTATTCTCTCCTTTTATGTTTAAGTCCACCCTTCAAAGCATATAGCTATGAAGACTTAAACATAATACTTAAACTATATTATTACCAAATCCATTGATATCATCATGAATTTAGAATAACCAAATGTATAAAAACTATACACTTCTTATGTAGCAAATAAACTTGATATATGCATACTCAACTTATGCAAACAACATAGACCATTCTCAATCATGATTATCCGGAAACCTCATAAATTAAACTTTAAGAACTTGTAAAACATCAAAATAACCATTTCCATAATCATGAATTATAGCCTATCACAAGTATGCATAATTCCTTATGAAACCTTCCTTATATCCTACTACATGCTCTTATAAACTTGAATAATTTTTAACAAGGACAAACATGTATTCAACTTATATTTATGAATACACTAAAAAACACATGAGTAATCATGATCAATCTTATACTTATCTAAACATGCTTGATGTTTCATATGTCATTACTCAATGAATACAAATATGTAAACATATACATATTGACACATAAACCATACAAAAGTATGAAATCTTCTCATATATCTTATGCAATCAATTCACTAGTTTCATAAAGAAATTTCCTTATAGTGAACTTACATAAAACCTTAATAAACTCTTATCATACTAAAATATGATTGGATAACATGAGAAGCAAACCTCAATCAAACATGTAGATAAACTTATGTCCATGTCACTTTATGAATAACTTACATTACTTGAGAACATAGTAACAAGTACATGACTTACAACTACTTAAATTAACATGTAGTAAAATATAACATACTTAAGCTTACTAGCATGATCAAACTTGTAGACACAATATTAGTGAATAAAAATCCACTCATATTTCCTGGTCAAGAATAAAGCATGTTCTTTTCAACTTATATTTCCATGAATAAAGGAAATTAACAATGTATGATTCTACATACTCATATAATCACATGAATCAATTTTGCACTTATAAAAATCAAGCAAAATTGCCTTAAACACTTATAGGATTAAGTGATTATTCTTAAATTTGTCATGCCATAAACAACATAGAGTCAAATACTTATTTTAATCAAACAAACCAAAACTCATGTCCTCTTGGAATGCTTGAATAAATCATAAAACTCTATAAACATTCATATATATGTATTTGTAAAATAATAACAATAATTACTTATTATGCTTTCCTTATTACAGTATTTATAAGCATAATAAAATATACTCATGATAATAATAAAATTTGAACCTTGATGCACACATAACTTATAGTGGATTTCTTGAATCAATAAACAAGCCACTTATATGCATTCAAATAATTCTCATAAAAATTACACTTATATGCAAAGCCTATCTTAATAACAAATTCATATTTAATTTTCAATTGCATAAACTCATTGTAATAATCAAGAATAGAATCATAAACTTGAGATAACCAAATAGAATTTCATGGCAACTTATAAATTAGAAACATAATACTTTTGCCAATACTTATACCCATTTACTATATGTCGCTCACCTTTTTACTAATGTCGCCCACCTTTTCACTATAATTTCTAATCACACCCTTCACCCTCATAATCTCACTCTCCACCTTCTCTCTAATTTATCTCTCTAAAAAACGCTCTCTACCAACGACGACGAGGGACGCTACAACATCAACATCTTCCCGGGGATTGAAAACGACGATATTCTTGTAAGTTTTATGTGTTTATAATTGTTAAATTTGAATTTGAAATTTGAAAAAAAAAAAACAGCGAAACGATGATTTTCCGGAAAAAAGGGTCGTGCCGCGCGCCGATCTCGGCAAACCGCGGCCGGCTTGCCGCGCGCCGATTTCAGCAAACCGCGGCAGATTTGCCGCGTGCCGATCTCGGCAATGCCGCGGTTTGCTGAGACCGACACGCGGCAAATCTGCCGCGGTTTGCTGAAACCGGCGCGCGGCAAGCTGGCTGCGGTTTGCTGAAATCGGCGCGCGACAAGAAGATTAATGTTATTATTATTAATATTGTGAATGTTTTTGTTATTATTTAATTTAATTGTAATTGTTATTATGTTAATTATCAATGTAAATGTTAATATTGTTGTTATTAATATTAGTGTTAATATAATTGTTATTATTATTGTTAATGTATTTTATTAATTAATTTAAAGATTATATATTATATTTAAAGATATTATATTATATTGTGATTGTTATTATTATTGTTATTATTTATTTTATTTGTTATTGTTATTATTTAGTTTAATTGTTACTGTTATTATTTAGTTTAATTGTTATTGTTATTATTTAATTTATTTGTTATTGTTATTATTTAGTTTAATTGTTATTGTTATTATTTAATTTTATCAATGTAAATGTTAATATTATTGTTATTATTTAATTTAGGTTTTTGGGTTTAGATTATCAATGTATAGTTAAATATTTTTTTATTATTATGCAGGTGATCTAATATGGCAGGTAGGGGCAGGGCTTCCGGGTTTCTAGATAGGTCGAACCAACTTCCGTGCAGTTGGAGGGTGGCGGGAACCCGCATCGACGTAATGTGACTGCGTCAGCACGACGTAGGGGCCGAGGCACTGAAGCACCTGTTGATGCGGTTGGGCAGCCGGAGGACACGCAGAGTCTGACCACGCAAGGCTTAATTGATTACTCAACCGACACGGAGACAACGGGGGACGACGGATGAGCACGAAGTCCTGGGCGATCCTACTCGGCGCCTCCTCCTGCCGATTATGCGGGGTTCGAGCCGTTGAGAGATGCGTCGAGGAGGTTGCCCCAACTGCGACATGGGGAGACGCAGTGGCGGTCAGGCGGCAGCGGCGCAGTAAGGAGCCGGAGAAATGAGGAAGACTGGAAGATTGACGGTAATGTTCCCGGGGGACCACAATTGGGGGACATTATACCGAGCTTTGGAGGTCACATCGCTCGGGTAATATGGGACGGTCGGGGCGTTAAATGCGTGATTCTTGACTGCGTGACGAAGAGGAATGCGTTGAGGGAATTGAGGTCAATGAGGCCCCCAATGGATCCCGTATGCCAGAGTACACTGCAAAATGTCCAACTGACCTCTTTGTTAGATTTGATGTATGAAAACATCGATATGACGTTGATCTCGACCTTCGTTGAGAGGTGGCAACCCGACAAGAACACATTTCACCTTCGCTTTGGTGAAATGACTATCATGTTGCAAGATGTGGAACACATTTTGGGCCTTCCAGTTGATGGTATGATGCCTGATTGTCTTGCTCGGACAGCGGTTAATGAGTTCGTTTCGGCTATTTTCATGAAGCCTATGCCGAAACTAAAGAAAATGGGCATTTATGACAAGGGTGCCATGGCTGATGTCGATCTGAGGTCGATTGCTGTTTCGCCCATATACCCCCTTCCCCATAGGACACGTGCATGGTTGTTGAGCTTGTTAGGAAACAGCATCCTCGTGGACAAATCGAGGATGAAATGCGTCCGCATCGTGGCCTAGCACCGATATTGTCGTCTGATTGCTTGGAATGCGATTACCTGGCGTACTGTATCGGCGATTAGGGATGGCGGCGAGTGGCGAATAAGATAGGAGTGTTTGACCCTTTGCGAGCTGGATATATGAGTATTTTCCATCATTTAGGCCACACAGTGAGCAACCGGTTCAGGGACCGCGCGCAGCCAGGTGGTTTCCCACTCACATGGTTAGATCGGAGACATGCCTACGGGCGTTGAGGGCCTCCCTGGACGCGTTGACGCCCGATAAGGTGTGTTGGTGCCCTTATGGAGGTACACCTTACAGGACCTGCCAGAGGACGTTGTACATGGGCCCCATTCGTGCATATGTCGTGACAGAGTGGTACATGCCTGATCGCGTTGTCCGTCAGATAGGGCACCGACAACATGTCCCCCCAATGTTGCCCCGCCCTAGGAAAGCTGAACGACCGGCCAAGGGGCCGTACAGATTGGAGTTTGATGAGTTAAGCGTCAACACTGCTTGGGGGACATTTCCTTTTGGTTACATGTTGTCCCTGACGGCTTTGCCACGCACAAAACGTATGCCATTTGAAGTGGATGATGCATATAATGATTGGTTTGTGGTACACTCTCATAAGTTTTTGATCAACAACACCTCCAATAGCCAATCCACAATCGATGAGTCGCGTTCCCTCGAACAGGTACAAACCCCTAAGCATGCTTTAATATTAGTTTTGCATATTTTACTCGATTATAAGCTAACCAATGTTATTATTCTAATTTTCTATTTTTTTTTCTTAGTATGCATATATGTGGGCGGAACTAGCGCAGACGATGTTGCTGCCACCCAGTCCTCACGAAGCGACAAGGCAAGTGAGTGATTACAGTTACACAGCTATGTCTGATCTGTATGCTCAATGGTGCACACAATTGAATATCCAAGTCCCCGAGCAGCAGGACGACCAGGAGGAGGAGGAGGATGAGTAGAATTAGTTGTTAATTTTTAATTTGTGTCGAACATTTTAATTTTTCGGTTGACTGTCTGTCGTTTTAAGACTGATGTAAGTTTAAATTTGTGTGGTTGTATCGTAGACTTGATGTGTTGTATTTTAATTGTTGGTTTTACAGTTGTGTAGTTTATTTAAAGTTATTCAGCGCCACTAATTATCACAATAAAATGAACAAGAATTTAACAAGCACCGTGGAGACAATGTCATGCCATCCAAATACATATATGAGCATACAGTTTAATACCTAAGACAAAGAACTGGTTTGAGCAGCCCTAAGACCTTTCCATTGATCAATACGACCTTAAACGGCTCATCCCAACCTTCAACAATACGGTCTTTCCCTCGGTGCCACCCAGTATGAATCGGTGGTAGAGGGCACTGATTGTGTAAATGAAGAAGAATGTAATGAGCCTTGTATGCATGCACTATTCCGAATATTTTTGCAGGTCCCCTCATTCCAGTTCCTGATCTTAAGGGTAACACTGATATACATAACTCAGCTAGCTGCTCAAATTCACCAGCTGGTGTTGCAATGTTGATCCACATAATGTTCAACATTGTCGCTGCTGGAGATAAATCCGCAGGAGTCAACGTCCAATGTTGAAACATGGCTGGTCCAGCCATGGTACCACTTATCCGGCTCAACGATTTATCGTACTCCTCCCGACACCCAAGGTGTGCCACCAAATACATGTTAGGACGCGCCAACAATTCACTTTCCATTGTACTCCTAATAGGTTGCCATTGTTCTTGGCCCCCGAAACCCGCCTCGGCAATGCATCTAAACCCGCAGTTTCCATCCGACTCAACATCCGTCCAGCCAACAATATATGGTAGAAAGAAATGTGGCACATCGTCATTGTACGGGAATGGATCTTTACACATCTTGGAAATAACTGCACATCAAATGACACATCAGTCTTATAAATAAGAGCATTTAGTTTTTTTGTTATATTATAAAAAATAGATAATGAAAATCAAACCTGTTTCACCCATCCCGACGGAAGAAGAACTGGTTCCCTTTCTCATCGAGGAGTTCGTCTTATTCTTGCTACCACGACCCGATATTCGGCCGTACTCAAACCCACTGGGCTCGCGTCCGGTGGATCTGGAAGTTTTGGGTCTACCGATGTGCGGGGGGCTAATCTCTGGATCAGGAATATCGGCACTCTCGGGATTCAACCTCTCGTGGAGGACCTGGGATACGTCGCGTATCACTGCTGGATCTTGCTCCCGAACCTGTTGCACGAGCAACTCAAACAGCTTCAAGTCCCGGGACGATGGATCATCATTTGACCCCGGGGTGTCACCATCTCCAATGACCGTGAGTTTTCTCCATAACATTATTAAATTTGTATACTGCAACTGCTCTCCATTATTATACAAGTGCATCATAGAACACGCACACGGAAGGTGGTGGGTTGACCACAACTTGTGATCGCACTTGGGTGTGCCTGTAGCTTTCCTCATCTTCACCATTTCACTGAACTCCAACGCTAATAAATCAATGGCATAATGAGAAACATGACCGTGCAAATGCTTGAAGAATCGAGATTCCCTATGATATCTATGCGCACTCATAGACTGTTCAAGCAACCTCTTAATCTCGGTATGTAGATTCTCCAAATGATGGTGAATCCTCACAAAGACACGGTCAAATGTGCCTCTCCCACTTCTGATATAATATTTCAGAGTAGAATGCTGGCTCTCCACCTTGGAAGTCGCAGTGTTCCCAAAGTGAGGGACCCTGTCGGTGAAAGCACAAATAGATTTCTCCTTATACGGCATCCACGTGTCATTAAGATACTTCACAACTTCTTTGTTCTTTCCAATCCACACGCTTTGGAGAGTCATCCACTTCATCTCGAAAATCTCAACAGTCGCGGCATAAACAATGGGGTTCCAGAAATGATGTTTGAAATGTAGCCCGTAACCATTTTTCTTCCCCCCAGTAAGTGCGTTGACTCTATTCTCCACATCGTTCCCAATATGCCATATGCACAAAAGGTGAGGCACACTAGGGAAAACTCTGGCAATAGCTCCACTCAACGCATACTCTTTGTCCTTCACAAACACACCCGGAGTAACATCGGGACCCAACAACTCATGCAACTTCCAAAGCAACCACTCATAGGAATCCTTCTTCTCGTCCCGCATGAACGAGTAAGCAATCTGGAAGTTTTTGTTAGTTGGTGACACGCCAACTAGCTCGCATAAGGGCCACTTCGCCTTGTTTGTCTTATATATACTATCGATGAGAATTACATTCGGGTATGTACGAAGCAACTTCAATGCGTACGGGTGACATAAAAAGAGCTGACGAAGATTTCCTTCATCATCAAAGTTTGTATAGGAGATGTACCCGCCAGCCTTAGCCAAGTGGAGACACTGTTGGGGAGTTGTCCTCCCATCCATACCCTCGGCGCGCATCTTCGCCCGCTCGTTGTATATTTGTCGAACGTTTGAATTACAACCAGAGAACTTTATCTTCAACGATGTCTGTATAGTGGCCGGCGTGCACCCCGTGTCGGTCATTTCACGCACATGTTGTTTCATCTCAGAGTTCAATGGGTTTCCGTGACGATGTCTTTCCTCGTACACGATGAACCTATGATTGTGCTTCCCCCTGTCTCCATCGCAAGCACGAACTCACCATTCCGTTTCATTATGTGTCCACGCTACAATGGCAAATTTACAACCGCACGCCTTCGTCGACATCGTCCGACCACTCGCTGCTGCATCAAGAACAATCATTTCCCCGCGATATTTGTCGTACCTATAACACTTCAAGTAACAACTCCGCGCACTATCTACATCTTTTTGCTTGTATGATGCCCTTACAAACCTAAACCCAATGCCCCGAGCTATTTCGTTGGCCCACTCAAGAACTGCTTCTATATTTTCAAACACATCTTGTGTCACAAAGAATGGTGAATAATCAATACCGTCTCCGCCAAACTCCTCTAGCTCAAACTGCAGAACAATGTGACATTCATTAATTACCCCAATATTTACCAAATTATTCTAAAATAATTAACAATAAAACTAATCACTTAGAATAACAATGACAATAACATTATTAATCACAATAACAGTAATATTAATAACAATAATATTAACAATTACATTCATAAACCTAAACAATAAACCCTAAACATTATTAATAATAATATTAATAATCATAATAATTAACGCTTCAATTATCAGTTACAATTTCACTAAACAAATTAATTATTAATAATAAAAACACTTCAAGTAACAATTTCACTAAACACATTAATTATTAATAATAAAAATAATTACCACTTCAAGTAACAATTTCACTAAACACATTAATTATTAATAAAATAATTACCACTTCAAGTAACAATTCCCTAAACACATTATTTATTAATAATCATAATAATTAACACTTCAAATAAGAATTACAATAAACACATTATTTATTAATATTCATAATAATTAACACTTCAACACATTATTTATTAAAACATATAATTTGAAATAAAATAACATTAAAAATCAACACATTATTAATAATAACAATAATAATAATAACAATAATATTATCAACAATAATAACAATAATACCAATAACAACAATAATAACACAATATATAATTAAAAATAAAAATAATAATTAAAAAATAATAAATAATAATAACTATAAAATTAATAATAATAAAAATTATTTTAAAAAAACTGGAAAATCACCGGCTGCCGCGTGCCGGAGCCGGCATCACCGCGGTGGAAGCCGCATGCGTAAGCCGGCAACACCGCGGTAGAAGCCACACGCGTAAGCCGACAGCACCACGGTAGAAGCCGCACGCGTAAGCTAGCAGCACCGCGGTAATGCCATGCGTTTTGAGCGGCAACCACCGCCGTGATGCCGCGATCCACGCACGGCAAACCAGCGGCGGTTTGCGTCATTCGCTGTGATTTTATTTTTCCGGAATTTTCCGGATAATTCGAAAATTTAACAAAATTTAGTACAAAAAATGTAATTTTACAAACTAACCTCCTCCGCTTCAGATGAATTTCCACCTTCTATTGACATTTTAGATTTAACTTCAAAAATCAACCATAAGTTTATATATTTTAGATTGAGGGAATTTGAGAGGATGAGGGAGAGGAGAGAGAGAGAGAGAGAGAAGAGAGATGTGCAAGGGTATAAAATGTCTTTTGGGGGGCGACATTAGTAAAAAAGTGGGTGACGTATATCAAAGCCCTACTTATATTCTATTTTCATGCTTCAAACTTAAATATAAAATTAACTTGTTAATCATGCTATTATACAATACTTGAATAACAATAGGCATTCACTCATACCTATCACTTATAAACATGGAACAAATTTCCAATTATGATATTAATAAAAGGTCTAATCAACTTGTACTCATCCTTCATATTAATATCAAAACAATAGGCGGAATAAACTTGAACATGTGAATAAACATGGAAAAAATTCAGCTTATAAGAAGCAAAATATAATCTTGCTACAATGAATTTTCACATTAAACACCTTAAAAAAATTTGTAACTTAAAACATCCAACCAAGGAATATTTTAATGACAATAACATCATCCTTATTACTAGTATGAAACTTCCATATAACTTAATATCATAGCCAACTTAAAACATATGGCTAAATAAACTTTGTAACTTATGTATGTGTTCAACGGTGTACTTAATAATATATAAATAAATAAATAAATAAATGTTTATTTTGACTTTTTCTTGCACCATCCTTCGACAACTACCTTATCATGGAATTTCAATACACTTATCCTTAATGGCAATTCTTATAATCCAATTAAACATGTCAAAGGTAATAAAACATATTCATTGGTATTAACTTGATAATATTAAGAGGCAACTTCAACATGGTCAATGCACATGCATATAACCCCCAAAAAAACAACAACTTAATTACCTTTGACCTCCTTGTAAATGACTTGTTGTTACCTTGCCCTTAATCCATGTAAATCTCATTGCATAATCACGCAACAATTCCCATTATGAACATCAAGATCTTGTACTTGTATTGTCATTCTTGTGTATCAATTTCTCATCTATATCAAACACATATAGATAAACAAATGATTAATAAACTTTTAATCATTAAACTTGCTCAATAAAACTTAATAAACTTGTATTGAAAAATTGATACTAATAAACTTGTAAAATATAAACTTATCTTTGTAATCCCTCTTGAATCTTGGAAGTCCCATGTACTCTTAGCCTCCTCCAATCTTGTCTCATAAAATAGTTCTTAAGATTGTTGGAAAATGATGTTTGACAACGGCTTGAATCTTCATAATCTTCTCTTGGTATCTTGATCTTCTAGCGGTACATGTGACAAGACGGAGATTGAACTTAATAATCAAATGGTTAACTTGACTTGTTTGGATAACGCTAAGAGTCATGGCCTCGTACTCATTTTCCTTAAGAACTATTTACTGTACCGTAAATGTTCAAAGGGATAAAACTTAGCTCTTGTTGCACTCAAGACATAGGTTTCTCACTTGATTCTCTCAAGTATAGCTGCAGTCTATATTTGAGAGGATGTGATTATAGAATAGAATAGATGCTTGCTTGTTCATCTCAAATGGCTTGGGAATGTCTCTTATTTGTAGGAGACTTCCACACCTAATCCAACCCTAATTACACCCTTAGTCAAAGGTATAATTAAGGTCCTTAATGATGGATTATGACCTTAACTTGGTCAACTAATATAGTTGTTGGCATACTTATAATATCGGACTTAATATTGATATCATACACTTAATACATAAGATTATATAGTCGTTAGTCATTAAAACAGATTCTGGGTTCCAACACGGTCCGTGTTGGATCAACACGGTCCGTGTTGGGTGCAACAGGGTCCGTGTTGGGTGCAGCACGACCCGTGTTGAGCTCAGGAATGTTTCCTTTGCTCTCTGAAGACTAACATGACTTGTGTTGGTCCCAGACTCACCCGTGTTGATCATATTCTTGACGTTTCACTTATACATGATCCTTGTACTTGATATATATAATTCTTTAGGCTATATAATTATCTTATACTCTTGAAATATTTCCAACAGTTAATTCAGTGGCTACATGTCTTTGCTAGAAGACCCCTTAATAAATAATCAAATGGTTTGATAACAACTGTATTACTTGGTCTCACAGGGCCACACAAGTCAGTACCTTGAGCCAGTGACTGTGGGGAAAAGGTCTGGAACAATATGGTATTGGTCCGAGGGAGCGCGAGAGCTAACTTCTATTGAGAAACTAGCCACCATGGTCCATGGCAGTATCTTGGACAACAGAATGGGATTCTGCAGCTCACCATGGACTGTGGTGACCTACGGTGCGTGTCCCACATCAGAATTTGTCTCTTTTCATGTCTTCTATTCCTCTATAAATAGAGGATGGGGTGGGGGGGGGGGATTGAGAGGAGGTTTCTTGATGAGTTGATCCTCTCAAGCCTTTTGAGCTTAAAGAGGCCCCTTCGTTGATAGATCTTTGGGAGCTGGGAAACGTTTTCTCCGTTAAGAAAATATCTTGATTTAGGACTTCGAGGGTGATTCATTGATGTTCTTCCCTATGCTAAAAGGTGACTGTATTAGATACAATCTCACATGTTCATTCCATCTTGATTGGATCGAGATCAGGCGGCCTAGCACCCGAGTCTCTCGAGTGCTATGTGAACTATTGTAGAGGTCTCCTATTTATGAGACTTCCCGCTCGGATTCTATCTGGGAGTGGAGCATTCAAGAGTTGAAGGTCGGCCGATGGTAGTCCATTTGAGAGACCCCTTGGTAAATAACTCAACATTTGTTATTTGCTTCTTTCCTATTTTATGGGTTTGGGTAGATTAGATGAAATCCTATGGGATAATATTTCTTCCACCCCTAATCTTGTGGGCCTCGTTGGGAATTCGGCTCGCCCCCATCAAAATCCATCAGTGTGTGCCGAGGATATGGACATAAGTTCTTTAGGCTAGGCAAAATGTTGAATGTCACTCTCCTATCATTGCTAATACATTGTCTACTACTGTTGTCCCCGTTGGTGACTATCATGAAATTGTGGATGAGTGTATGATAGTTGGCGACTCTCTTGAAGGAATGGCAAACGATGGGACTAATTTTACCAAAATCATAACTAATCCAATCGTTGTTAATAAAGGATGCCCTAAGTACGCATGCAAAGGATGCCCTAAGTACGCATGCAAGATATTACATACAGATTATCTTAATAAAGGGACTTGATTTGACCGTGAGAATGTTATTGGGAAAGTGGTCAATTTTGATAGCGACTGCACTCTTAGTTATTCAGATAATTATGTTTCTGCTGATCGGATCCTGACATTGATGGCTCTATCCTTAGAATTGTGAGAGCCAAAGATAGATTTAAGAGGAAGAGAACTGCAATGTTGAAGTCAAAATGATGTTTCGTTAGTTAAGCGACTCATATGACTGTTCATTTAAGGTACTCCCTCCGCCCCAAATTAATCGATATTTTGACAAAATTTTGACTGTTAATTACAAATTTCAATGAGTTGCAATATGAAATTATCGTCATTAGAAAGATACTTTACTAAAATTTACAATAGATGTAATTTTATATTGTAACTCATTATAATTTGTGAATAATTAACGGTCAAAATTTAGTCAAAGTGTCAATTAATTTGGGAGGAGGGAGTATTTCATTCATTATAATGAGAATAATAAACAAGTTGATATTTGTAACTTGTAAGGTAATTTAAAAAATGGGATAAGGATAATATGGATGGGCTCTGATGACTGATGAGAGACTTCATGATAGCTTAAGCGAGGAGACTCGCATGAGATTAAGACTTACAACGATTTGGACATGATTTATAGTGATCAAGAGATAGCAGTGAAAATTTTAATAAGAAATAATCAAAATAAAGAAAGTCAAATACGAGATATCAATCTAAGGAGTTGCATTACTTATTGCTGCTTATATGTTTGGATAGTCTTAGGGATAAACTCCACGATCTTATTTAGGCTTTTAATATATATATTGAAAAGATTATAAGGAAAATTTAAACCTTTTAATTTTGATATTTGGCTATTCTTTTGCATTCCTAAAGATGAAAAAGCAATATATATTACATGCATTCAGAATATGTGTTTCAAATATTTACAAATGAACAATCATTGTAATAAGAGTGAATAATCTAATATCTATGGTGAATAATCTAATATATGTGACAATTATATTATCCGGAGCATATGTTCTACTCGAAAATTGACTCGATCCGAAAACTGATACGAGGTTAGGCCCGAAATTTCCAAACCTAAAATATAAATAAACCTGAAACCGACCCGTATCGAACCCGACTCGCCTGTCCTAATTGACAGGTCTAGCTCCAAGTGCCCCTAATAAATCTATAACCTTTAAAAAGGGGAAATGTTTCACACTATAGCAATCTACAGTGTCCTTACCCCCTCCCTCCCCTTGCTGCCTTTAATTGCTCATTTGCCATATGTAAAAGAAAACAAATAATAAGAAGCAAGGTCACAAGCCCACAACAGTAACCATGACACAATCATTTCCTTTTCCATTTCCTTTTTTACATTTACCTTTTTCCTCATTTACTTTTTCTATTTGGATGCCAGGGGTTTGATTAACTTATTTTGTGTCCTATTTTCCAAGTCTTTTATTTTTCATTTTATTTGTAAACTACTTATCAAAAATTTTATTTTTAATTTTTAATTAACTTCATTTGAAGTTCTCACTCTTTTTTTAGAAGTTAATTACATGCTAAAAATTTTAGTTGAAACATAACCAAAACATGTAAAAACAATACTTTAGCAATTTATGGTAGTCTTTTTTTTTTTCCTTTGTAACTCTTTTTTTATTTCAAAAAAAATCTTTCTAAGGTATCTATTTTTTTTATTTCCTTTCTTAGTAGTTTAAGATTTAGAAATAAATAACCTAGCATTTTGGAGCTATCAGACAAAGTTATACCATTATTTTATTCTTTTTATTTGTAATTTCTTTTCTTGGCATTTTGGAGGGGGAATAAAATATATAGTATTATAAATCTCAAACAGAAAATTCTAACATTATTTTTAAGCTATTAAATGAAAATATAACTTTATTTTTTTACATAAAAAATTTGCAGTTGTTAAATTTTTACAAACTTTTACTTATTTTTTTTAGATTATTAATCGCTGAAAAACTAACTAGAAATGTGAGTCAACATTCACATGAAAAAAATATCACTATCTAACACAACTATTTTGACTATATATATTTATATGAACGATTGTCATGTGGACTAAATCATGGGCTATAGTGTAATATAAAGATCGTTACATTGCTATATGAATAGCCTTCGCTAAGTATAACTCCATTAAATAAAATATTATACATAACGTTAGAAAATTCTTTAATAAAATTTTTTTACTAAATTATTGTTAGAAAAAGAATATTTAGGAGTACAATTAAATTATTGTAAATAAAAATAGTTGGTCTCATTCTTATACCACATTCTAATTTATTTAATTTTGTATAACACGCATGTTACGGCTGCTTACAATGAAAAAGAATTACCATCGGAAGCAGGAAAAAGGCAAATAAAAGGGAGCCATTCATCCAATTCCTTCTTTCGCGTTCACCCCCTTACATCGCTGCTGCATATCCACCGGCGGCATTCAACTCCGGTTCTCAATCCGATTAGGCGAAGAAGAAGAAGATGGACAAAAACGCAGGGGACTCACGCAGCAATACTGCCGCAGTTCAGGCAACCAACGACGACGCTTCTGCTAGCAAATTGTGAGTTTACCCTCTTATCATTCTATCCTAATTTTACTTTTCCCAGGAACTAGCTAGCTCTACATCTGCAATTCAATCCTACTTATTTCAATGGAGATGTAATTTTCAGTGATTAGGTCAGGTGCTTAGTATGTTTATTTCAATCAAGTTATTTGTGGTTGAATTTTTCTGGTTTCATAGTGGTTTATTACTGTTTAATCCCGTCTGTTTGACATTTGGATCTGGGTCTTGAGATTATCATTGTTATACTGCCTGTAAGGGGAAATCCAAGACACCCGGCTGGGAGAAATTTTTTTAGTTTTGATTGGACAATGCCATTTCAGGAGGATGGGATTTTGGGTTCATGAACTAGTCACCGGAAACGCTACATACGCCTGTGACCTGTGTTCTGAGAACAAGCGTTCCAAAGTCAAAACTAGACTAAATTTGTGCAGAAACTAGCGAATCCGCGTTCCGGAACTCACGACCCGGAAAGCGTTCCTGGTAACTATGGTTCGTGAGCATGCTCTAAAAGAACAAGGCATGGAGAGATATTAGTTTTTTTGTAAGCAATTGATGATGGTCCAGGTTGTTTTTTGCTTGGAGGAGTAGATTTATGGGTACTAGAGATGCTGTGCTTGTGGCAGTAGGTTAGCAATTGGATCTTACATGAAGGTTTATGGTAAATACAATAGCTTTTCCCCTCCCTCTTGGGGATAGGAAAATATTGGGATGAATAAGATCAAAAGACTAGGTGCACAACAGTCTAGCACCATGGTATATCATGTACATCCAAATAAAGACGATCCACAAAGTTGGTGGCATTGAAAGAGGAAGAGCTATACTTCCCAATTCCCACCACCTCTAAGGTAACAATGTTGATGAAATTTTCTTTTAAGCACTCTGGAGGAGTATCAACTTTCAACTACTTGAAAACTCTTTTGGTTTGGAGGGAAAAAATGTTTGTATACTCCATCATTCCCAGTTTCACTGTCGCCTTGACTTAAGTGTTAATCAAACTTTGAAAACTTTGACCGTTAGTTTCTGAACATATATAGTGACCTACTGTACAAAAGTACTATTATTAGATTTGTAACGAAAAATACTATCTTAATAATACACTACGTCCGTCCCGTAATACTTTTTTGCTTTAACTAACTTTTGTTTCCCATAATGCTTATAGCTTTACAATCCCAATAGTATATCAATGGCTACTTCACCAAATTGCCTTTTTGAGTGTTATTTTTCACTTTATTTGTTTTTATCAGAAGCTGTGTTTTCGTCTTTTAAAGTTAAAATAGTCAACACAAGTAGTTTTCTTGGTTTTCCCCGAAATATCTAAAGCAACACTTATTATGAGATGGAGATAGTAACGTTGTAATTTTTTGATAAGATGTTATGTGAAAAATTGTCAATCAAAGGACATTGAAGGTCTCAAAACACTTACAAGTGACACATAAAATGGGAAGGAGGGAGTATATAGTTACAGGATCAAAAGATCATATGCTGAGGTAAAGCTCTTAGATCCCTTTGTCTCCAAGTATTCCACAATATCATAAGTGGTACAACCTTGAACATCTTCTTTGGTTTCCTCCCAGAGAAACCCTCCCAAGCAAGAAGATGGTTCTAAAGGAATTAGAAGCAAGCTGAAAAATTCCTTAGCAACCAAAGGCTAGATCCCAAAGATGGCTCCTTTTTTAACAATAGACTATTTGTTTGTCACACAGGTAGGAGGGAGGGATTCATAACTTTTAGCTTAATTTCACCATAATTTGTGCCGATCATTTTGGACCATTTGGTGTTAGGCTGGGAAGGGGTGAAATGACAAAAACCCAGAGTTTAAAAAGGGGTGCCAGGGCGCAGGGCGCAGGGCACACCTCTGTGCCTTTTCATGTTGATGTCTTGCCCATTCTGAAAGTGTGGGCTTTTCTCAGCTGGGGCATGGGGGCTCATGGGCTTTTTGAATTCTAAGCTGCTACTGTTATCTCTCACCTCTAGCCCCCTAGGTAAGTCTCTTTTCTTCCTCCTTAGAACATGTTTGGCTAGCTTCCTTCCCTCTTCCCAGCTCCTCTCACTTTCTGTTTTCTCTTCCTCTGTGGAATTCGATGGTAACTAAATCTCTCGCTCTTTTCTTTTTTCCTTTTTCATTTGTTGCTAATTAATAGCCAAACTTCCTTTTCTATTTTACCCCCTGGGTTTTTGATCTTGCAACTCGTGCGCGATAAGCCCACCTTAGATTAAAAGAGCGCAAGCTTTTCATTTTCGTACGTAGGGCGCAGCATTAGAAAACCCCCAAAAAATAGAGAAGGAAGTTTGAGTATTAATTAGCAAAAAAAGATAGAGATTTGGTAATAGAGAAGTCCACCAAGGAAGAAAAAAAAGCGAAGAAGAGAGGCACTTGGAAGACGAATAAGTAGAAAAGGGAGAGAAAGCCAGCTGGACAAGTTAAAAAGAGAAAGAGCAAGGAGGAGATCAGAAGAGGACTAAAAGAGCCTTATCTGGAGGTGAGAGAAAGCAATAGCAACTTAGGGTACAAAATGCCCATGAACTTTGCGCCACGCTAAAAAGCGCAAAAAGCCCGAGCTGTTTGTTCTGGGCTGGGCTTTGATGAAAAAGGGCAAGGGGTGCCCCCCCCCCCCTATCTTGGTTGACTCTCGAGACACCTGGTACTGAACAGAGCATGATGCTGCAGTTGTCATTTACTAGTTTTTGTTATTGATTTCCAATTCCAGGGGACTTGGCAGATCCTTTGTCACCTTTTTTTTTGTTCAAGTGGGGACTTGGGAAAAAAAATGCCATGTGTATGGAAATATTCCATAATTGCATGGTGAGTGATGCCTTAAAAGTTCACAATCTATTTCATTGCTTAAATGTAATCTTCTTATTTATTTTTATTAACAACTAAGGCTTCAGTTACTTATTGAAAATAATAAATAAGGCTTCAGAACTGTGTTATTTAACATGTCAGAAATGTCTGGAGAACACTCCATAATTGTTGCAAAGTTCAAATCTATTTTATTGCTTGAAGGTACCAACCATTATTATATGAAAGATTTGGACTATTATGTTGTCTCATGGCAGATAGCATTCAAAATAGCTGTTGGTGCAGAACTCTTGATTTCATAAAATGTCTCCGTGATGACCTTGTCTTGACATGATTTTAGGTCCTGTGTGAAAAAGGGATACATGAAAGATGACTATGTTCACCTCTTTGTGAGAAGACCAGTCAGGAGATCCCCCATTATTAACCGTGGTAACATAAAAGTGATTTAAATTCGGCAATTTTACAATTACACCAAAAGTTGCGTTCACTTATGCTGTGAGCACGTACCTCTATTTGAAGGTTATTTTGCCCGATTTGCTGCTCTCCGGAAGTTGCTTTTTCAGTTTCTTAATTCTGATGCAAAGATTGAGGAAGGTCATCGTGTTAAAAAGCAGGTTTTATCACTTGGAGCAGGCTTTGATACAACGTATTTTCAGTTGCAGGTATTTATTCTTCTTCTGTCAAACAATAGCCTGGTATTTGAGCAGTTTTATTGACGCGGAAAAAAAGAAATATTAAATCTTCTCTGTCACAATTTTAAAGCTACTTTGTGTTGGCATGTGAATGTGATTATAACAATGTATTGCATCTCTTACTTATAGCGACCTCTTTAGTTAGCGAAGGATTTCCTTCTCCAGGTCATATAGTCAATGTCCCTTGGAAGATTTTCTGCCAGTTCTCAAGTTGCTTTTATGGTCTGGGAGTTTATATAACATAGAAGGCAAGAAACATGCTACAACCTATATGTATCCCTACCTTGTTGTTTTGCCACCTGTTGTAGGCGAAACAAAGGTTCATTCTCTGAAAAATTTGCGTAGATAGACTGAGTTTGGTCCCTATTTTACTGTATGAGGGAGTTAATTTATTGGCTGATGATTTGTAGTACACGGAATAGTCAATCAGGACATGTGTTCTCCCCTCGTTAACCATTTATTTTTCTGGAACTTTTTCCATCAAGAAAACATCAGTGTCTAGTGGGACTTAAATTCTGAAGGAATCACTACTGTCATGACTTGTGAATATGGTTATGAATTATGGTTTTCTTGTAACAAATTAAACACAGATATAAATATTCTAGACTAAGGAATTGTGATATTTCTCCTTCAGGCCGAGGGCAAAGCACCAGATCTATATGTTGAGTTGGATTTCAAGGAGGTAAGAGTTTGAAACTTTTGGAAAGTGATTTTCTGGTATTGGCATGTAGTGATAGTTGCTATTCTCATCTCTTTTCTTTGAGTACCTGGTTAGATGTTCATGCGGCTGGGGGTCTAGGTACTGTTTTTAAAGCTTGCGAAATTATTGAGATTCAACTTCCCATGCTTTATAATATGAGTATTAAGAACTGTGGAGAAGCACAAGGCTCTGTTTGGTTCTTGGACAATGAGATGGAAAGGAAAATTTTTGAAAATGACTTTCTTTCATTTGGCTTAAAAAAGACGGATGAATGAGGGCTAGATGGAAAGCATCATGGAAAATTTGATTGATTTTGTTATTCCTTCCAAATTTGAGAGGAAAGTGGGAGGAAAATGTTTTGGGTAAAATAAGAGAGGAGGATTAGGTTGGGGGGGGGGGGGGGGATGAAGCGAAGGATTGTTGGAGGATAAGGGGTATTTTATACTAAATTAGTGAGGAGAGACAAACACTTTCTTCTCATCTCATTTTCATAGAACCAAACCAAGCCTAAATGTCTTTGCACCTTCGGCTCAAAGAACTCTTGTTGCATTTTGCTACTTGTCTGTTATGATTTGTTTGGATCCCATTTGTGTACAAACCTGATATTTTGTCTTGTTTGATTTTGAACTAAGATGAAATTATAAAAGTTGTATTCCTTCAGGTGACTAGTAAGAAGGCAGCATTGATTGAGATCCATGGTGAGTTGAGAGAAAAAATTGGTGCAACAGCTTCAATTTCCCGAGGTAAGCACTTATGGCGTTCGTTAGATATCAAAGTGCATCACTAATCGTCTAGAGCTGTAATTTCTAATTGATGACTAGAGTGGATGTGTTCAACCCCTTTAGTGCATTTGCTCACATTCGTGGATGCCAATAGCGTTCCAGCTTAAGCTCACCAGTAGTAATGGTGACAAGAATAACCACCTCTGAATGTGGATTTCTGAAAGTGAGGGATACTGAAGAGCAAATGTAGCTTGCCTTGTTGCTATATGTGGAACTTACAGAAATGTGTGGCTTGACTCATGAATAAAAAGAGCTCGGAGACACAGATTCACGAAAACCTTTCAGCAAAAGATAACTAATGTATTATTGTCTATTGTGTATAATCTACTGTCTTCCCATGGTTCTTATATCTTATAGTTGGTTGTGTTTGCATCTGTCATGAATCATGATCTACTGCATAGGACATTGCTTTTGCCTTTTGCCATTGTTAATTGTGGATGTTTGTGGAGATTTCAGTGCAGCACTTCAACTTGTAAGTTTGTTCCTCGTAATGCGCAGGGTATTTGTTTAATTAGAAGCTTTGGCTAAATGCAAACTTTCAATTCTGCAGTTGGCAAATTTAAGGGTTTCATTTCTTGATTGGGGAAGGTTGTTGCTTTTTTGGTTAGCAACTTCCGTTCAGTCCATGTCTATATTGACAATGCATGGTGTTCCTTGTTCTTTGATGTACTTCCTATTTTGCATGGTGCTTTACCTGATTGCTTCATATTATATTAGTTCTGTCACATCCCCTCTCATTTGTGTGTCATCACTTCATTATTTACTCGATGGATGCATGTTCCAACTTTTTTAGTGCTTGTAATCTGATTGATTTTAGTTGGTGAGATCAATGTGGCATTGTGGAAGAGTCTTTTAACCCACTCGGTTTTGGTTTCTAATTTGTGCTAATTCTGGCATATGAATTGATTTTTAGGTTGATGCAATAACCCTGCCTATATTCATGTTGCTGTGGCATCTTTTATACTGTTATTTTTATGCATGAATAAATTGATACGCATATAATTGTGTAAAGATACTAACGTCAAAGAGTTTGGTCCATGTATAGAGAAAGGAGAAGTGCTCGGTGATCAGTACAAACTGATTCCTGTTGATTTGCGGGAGATACAAAAGTTAGATGAAGTCATGGCTATGGCGAACCTTGATCCGAGGTAAATGATGGGATAAATTATGTCCTAAAACCCTATATTGTTTGAGAGGCAGTAACAGTTGTGTGGCTGTGTGGGAAAGATGCTGAAGCTTGGCTTAGCCCAGCTGTTCCTCTGTGCATGTGTGTTTCTTTTTCTTTGTCTTTTTTTTTGGGGGATCCCCAATAAGCCTGTTTTGTTATCTTTTTCTGCTACTTCTTTCGCCAGAAATGTAAGCCTGTTCAACAGATGATAATTTACACGGAAAAGTCATTAGTCGTTTGCATTAAATAGCTTTGTGTGAAAACTGAAAAGGGGAAATCTTAAGCTTGCCTGTTTGCCATCTGTCAACAATTTAGGCTACTTGTCTTACAAATGACCTTCTCTTGGTGTGTGACTTCTCAGTTTTCCACTTTTCTGGATGACTAAACATTTAATTACTAGCTATTGCTTTGTATAATCGTATTGAGAATGGAGCTTCAAAGTAGCTTCCTATAGAGACTGCAGCTTCAAGATGAAAAGTGGAATTATTACACGTGGCTTTTCAGTCTTCTGCAACTTCATATCCATGGTTTTTCGTTTTTTTTGGCTTTACATTTTGTTTTCATGGGTGAATTTGAGGAGAATGTGTAGGAATTGTGTATACTTCATTCTGATGATGTTATCAGCCTGCCGACATTTATTATTGCAGAGTGCGTTTTAATATACTTGGATCCAGATTCAAGCCGCGCTATAGTTAGGTGGGCAGCAAAAACATTTTCTACAGCTGTGTTTTTCTTATATGAGCAGGTGATACACATTTGTATTTTTGTATTTTAGCGCTGTTTGTTTTCCTGAGATTACTTGTATTTTATTCGGTAAAGTTGGTCTTCAGATCCATCCTCATGATGCTTTCGGGGAGCAAATGATCATCAATTTAGAGGTAATGTCTGCTATCATTTTTGAAAATTTTGCTAATAGTAGTACTTGGATTATGCTTCGCAAAACTGCAAATGGTCCAAAGATCTGTTGTGAATCTGCAAATCATATTTGATGACTGGCACAATTTATTCATTAGTGATTGGTAATGCTTATCTCTTTCCGAAGTTTCATCATACTCAGATTATACCCAATGTTCCAATTATCCATGGTCAGTAATAAGCTTGTTCACTCAAGAGTCTAGCCACAGTATGGTATTCTTTCTACTATAACAAAATGGTTTTGTAAAAAGAATAGTTCGAAATTTATTGATATAGAACACTCATGTCGATAAAATGATTTGATTCTTTTATCGGTAAAATGTTTATTTTTTGTTTAAATTTTGGATTTCTGTTTGAAATATTCTGAAATTTAGTAATTTGAACTCTAAAATAAAAGTAAGCGTGGCCTTATTATTATTGATACTGAATAGATGTCAAACACTTACACTGAGTCGATGACGTACATATAAAGCAAAACAAATTTTTGGATTTGAAGAAAAGAGAACTTTGCTGATAATTACTTATTTTTTTAGTTTTGTTTGGTCAGAAGAGTCCTCTGAATATGATCTTTTTTTCATTAGTGATTCTGTGTCAAAATAAAATGTGCTTTCTGTAGCTCTCAATGAGAATTGTTTTACCTTGAGGCCTCCAAAGTTGGCAGATGCATTGGACATCTTAATGCTTATCTCCCAATTGTTTATGTCTTAAGTGCTTTCTCTGTTTTCTTGATTTCTCTCGTAGAGTCGTGGATGTGGGCTATTGGGTATATATGCTACACCAACTTTGGAAGCAAAGGAAAGGCTTTTCCTGGATCAGGGTTGGCAGGTATAGCTCCAGACTTCTTTACTTTTTTAACTACCACCATGAGATATCCATTTGGCTTAGTCCTTGTAGATTCCTGTACGAGGATAACTCTTTCTCTAGGGTGATTCACCTAAGTAGAATACAGCCCGGTGCTAGTAGTGAATCTACTTAAGTACTCAATAATTTGGGCATAGATGGTTTCATCATTCTTTATAACATGTAGTATTTCTGATAAGTCCATATTCACTTAAATCTGGAATATAGGTACATTGATGAGCTATTCATAAGTTGTACCCATGAGTCTTCTGTGTTAATTGAAGTTTGTGGTTATCTTCAGAGTTCTGTTGCGTGGGACATGCTGAGAGTTTACAGTAAATTTATTGATGCGCAAGAAAGGCGGAGGTATGTGCTTCATCAAGTCTTTATAATGATCTGGTTTTTGTTTTTCTAGTTGGTGATTGATTTTTATGCTTGGCAAGCTTGGTGATTTCCATTGCTTTTACTTGTCATATCTTGTTTCATATGCTTCTTTCATGTATTTACGAAAACAAATCTATCCAAACCAAGACCTGGCGTCCTAGATAGGGCTGTACGAGTATTTTCTTTTCATTTGCTTTCTCCTGTGTGTATATGACTGTTTGTGCTGGCTGCGGGTGGAGCAATTGGATGCTGTATTTTACAACTAGACTTGCATCATAGAGAGGCAGGTCAACTAGGATCCTATAGTTGAAATAACTGGTTGCCAATATGTGTATCAACATGCCTAGATGTTACTGAGCAAAGTTGAGCGCGTGACTTGGTTAGCATCTAAGCAGAGTCTTGAGCTTCCAGAGTGGATACTTTATATGTGCTTCTGTTTTGAGAGGGGGGGGGGGGGTGTTCTCAATTGGTTATGGAGATTTATGAATGACAGACACTATCTCTTGGAGGAAGGCGATTACTATCAAATATGTTGAAGCTGGTTTTGGGCAGTCTCCCTTGGTATCGAAGGGCTCTTATTCGTTACTCGTTGGAGGTTTCCCTGTGAGGGGTGGGAACATTTCTTTCCACATGTTTCTTATCTTGTCATCCCGTTGTTGATGGTTCTACCATTTTCTTTTGGCTTGACTGTTGGCGTAATGAAAAACCTTTGCAGATCTCTTCCCCACTCTATATTCTTGCAGTGGATATGAATGCTTCCGTTACCAAATCCCAATTATTGGGAGTAACTTTCAGGGTTTAATGTCTAGTTTCCTCTTTCCTTTGGGATGGGTTTGCTGGTGGTGCTGCTTGGGTTAGCTTTTTCAACAAGCTCGGTGAGGCTATTTTAGGGATCTCGCTTAACATGTTTAAATAAGATCTGAGTAAAAAATGATCTTGGTTAGCTCTTATTGTTTAAAACTTCTTAATATGCTAACTTCAGCACTGCATCCCTTGGGGGATGGTGCTTCCCCTCCATGATCATTTGGAAGTCATTTGCCCCTTTCAAGGTTGCATTTCTTTTTTGTTTGGGAAGTGACACACGATAATATTTTGATTGGTGATAATTTACAATAAAGGGGCAGGTTTTGGTTAATAGGTGTTCTATGTCCAAGAGGGATCTTGAATCGATATATCATTTATTGCTTCATCATGACTTTAGTTGGTTTCTTTGGGACAGTTTCTTTGGTTGCTTAGGTTGTTTCCTTTTCGAGTAGGGGATCTTTGTTCTAGAAAGCGTGCTGGGGTATTGCCAAGGCGAAATAACACGAGAAGTATAGATCTTGCTGCCTTTGGTTTGGCGCAGCACGTTCCTGGTGCAACATGGGCAGGATGCAAGGCCATCGAAGCCCGCGCGTTGTGGATCCTAACAAGCGATAAATCACTGTGCTGTTTCTCTTTCTTGGGTGACAGCCTGCTTCTTTGTTCTTTAAGCAAGCGAGCTTGATCTCTCCTATCTAGTTGGCGAAGGCTAGATTAAAAGAGTTGTGTTCACCTGTATTGTTGGGTTGGTGATATGGGAAATGGGTAATCTCACCTTCTTCCATGCCCATTTGGGAACACGCATGGAGAGGAATGGACTGGGAAGGCTAAAAGTCTGTACTTTTTCATATATCATCTATTTGGCTTGGTGAATGTGTGTTCAGATCTTCTGGAGACCTTCTAGATTCAGTTGTAAAATTAAATTTCTTCGCCTGTCTGTGTTTCTGTGTGTGTGTGTGAGAGAGAGAGAGATTGATGGATTTATTTATTTTTCTTTTGTGTGTGTTTGGTTGGGGGGTGGGGGGTGTACCTTTTCACTCGGTTACATCATTTGATTAGTTTTTTTATCAGCTTCTTGGTTTTTATTTTAATTACTTTATAGATTGTCATTTTTCACTGTCCTTACATTCTTCGACTCTGCTTCATTATCTTTTTGTCAGGATCGAGAGGCTGGAGTTGTTCGATGAGTTTGAGGAGTGGCACATGATGCAGGCAAGTTCTCATTGAGTCTTTCATTTACTGGTTGAGGATTAAAGTTAGAGTCTTAGTCTTAGAGAAAATTTTTTCTGGGCTGAAACACCCCCCCCCCCTTTTTTTTTTCTAATTTCTTGTGTATGGTTTTGTTGTTAGGAGTTTTAGTGTACAATTGCTGGTAGTTAGGTGGTATAAGTATCCCGATTGGTTTTCTGTGATGGAATCCAGTTTGTGCTCCTTATGGATGCAAGTCAAGTAACTTATTATGAGTTGAACACCCAATGCCAACTGTTGGTGTGTGTTGAGGAAAGAGGTATGCATATGCATCTTAGCATGATTCAACTGGGTAGAAACTGTATGAATTGGTATCTTCATACTACAGCCAAGGGGTCAGGGTTTGAAGCCTGAACTATTCTGGAGTACTTAGTGAGCTTTAGGAGTTTGCCAATTCAAGGTCACCCAGCTGAAAGTAATATGTCAATCTGATGTTATATTCTACAGACTAAAGTGGTGTGTTTCTTGAATGAAGGGCTTTGCAACTTAAATTAAAATAAGAATGATGATATAAGGGGTAAGGTTGTTTAATCTCTTAGCTCGAATCGGATCTATACGGTGTGGTGTTGTCAATAAAAAGATAATCAGATTTTGATGCTCCGCAAGTTCTTCCTGATTTCCCTCCTTTTCTCTTTTCCTTTTTTGTGTGTGTGTGTGTGTGTGTTTTTTTTTCTTTTTGGGGGGGGGGGGGGGGGGGTTAAAACGTGAGCATCTGGTTGAAGCAGAATGATTTTTTCATGTGGCAACGTCCTATGGAAAAGTTTTGGGCCATCTTGTATTTGTCAAGTAACTTGATGTATTATGATAAAAAAAAAAAAGAAAAAAGGCTGGTAACCTTGGGAAGTTTGGTTAGGTAGAGTGTAACTTTGATCAAAGTTGATAACCCTACGAGAGCAAACAGCTGGAATCTAAAAGATGGTATAGGGTACATGTGCACAAGTATTAGGAGAGTTGCCTTCTGGTCCAATCTAACCAAAGCATACCTCTTCCAAATTTCATCATGTAGGGCTAAAATGCCTCTCTCAACTTTCATTAGTTTCCTGGACTTCTTTTCTAAGAAAAATTGTTAGTAGCTAAATAAAGCCCATATCTCATTTTAATAGCTTAAATGAGGGTAGGAAGAGGGGGGGGGGGGGGAACAAGGGAAAGGGAACTAAATAAAGCTCGTATCCCATTTCCCTTTTTTCTTTGGAAAATGATTGCTAGATATATTCAAAGCAATGAGTTGCCACTAATCAATAGTATAAGCTGTCTTCAAAAATACTTGATTCAGTTAGAGAAATCTTGTTTCATGGATGCTTTCTCTTTGGATTGTAGTGTACTAGCTTTCAAACTGCTCTTCCTTTTCTCAGTTGCACTTGGATTACTTAGATTGTTTTCTGTTTATTTGCAGGAACATTATTGTGTGACGATTGCCATTAATGATGCCTTGGTATGTCCTTACATGAAAAAATGCACATGGTGGCTATTTACCTTCTTTTAGCTTCATACATTACAACTCAAAATAATAACTAAAAAAAACCTAGTGTAGCATGGTCCCTGCCAAAAGACAGTTGGAAATTTGGAATCCTCTTATGTGAGTTACATATAGGTACCAAGAGCCCATTATTTTATAAGATCTTTCAAAAATGTTGGCATTTGGCCATCATTTTCTGAGGGTGTCCTTTTAGAACCCTACAAAATAAAAGCACATGTGATGATGATAAGCTCAGCTCAGCTCAGCTGTTCTCATTTGATGCTTCCTTATCCATCATATTTTAGAACTATCAAATGGGCCATTGGAGTCGATTGAAACAGGCTGAAGGAATATTTAGATCAAATTGATCCATGTCATGTTTTGGGATCCTATGCTTGTCAAGAACATGTTGTCAGTGTTAAATGTGGCACATCAGAGTGTTTGAAACTTCAAATAACACCCAGTTGGTCCAAGTGGGTTGTTGGGTGTGACCGTGTGAATCAGGTTCGCAAGATCTATGTGCATATTACCTATAATAGCATATAGGCTGCCCAATATCGAAGCATATATTTCATACAATGTATTTAGCAATAACGATTATGGGTATGCCAAGACCTTGTGTTAGCAGGAGTATGTTGGGGATTATGGTTGTTAGTTAGCAAAACGATAAGATGAATCTTGAAACTTTTATATAACTACCTCTTATGCTATTCCTTTTTTCCCCCCCTTGAAATCCGGGTTCAGGGCATGTTTCAGGATTTCGGGTTTCCTAAAGAGGACAGAAACCCCGCCAGTTCCCCACCGACCGACTAGATGATGATGAAATTCGGCGTCCTAGCTTTCGGTTCCTTTTGTGCAAGTTGGATAAGGTGAAGGAGACCCTTTGTAATTCATGCTATCTGTTGTGTAGAATGACACACAACCAGAAATATACTCTACCCCCTCTCCTTTCAGAAAAAGAAAAAGAAAAAAGGAAAAAGGAAAAGGAAAGAGAGGAGCATTTTGGTAATCTAAAAAGGGGATGATAGGTACTGTAAATTAAAGGTGGTCCATGTCATGTGTGAATTTTTGACTTATTATAGGGGAGGGGGGAGAAGATTTGATAAAGAGTAGAATGAGAGTTTCTATTCTTTTGCTAGCTGTAGCTGTTTGGCAAAGGTAACATGGAGGGGACCCTCCCTCTTTTGTGTCACCATGACCTTGTGGGCTCTCTTTCTTATCCTTTCTTTATTTCTCATGCCTGGTCTGGTCTGCCTTCCTCTGGAAAAATTTCTCCATATCATATGATCATCTACACTTTGTACTGCTCTTGGTCTTCTGTTTTATTATTTCATGCTTGAATCTCATTGTTTTTATGTCCTTGTCTTTTCAGTTTATCTTTTGCTCCCATGACAACCCCCCCCCCCCCCCAAAAAAAAAAAAAAGAGAACAAAAAATGGGTATATGTTATGGGTAGACTCTCAAAGGTGGATTTAATTAGATTTGGGGCTTTTGTTTTCAACTTATCTTAAGTGCGAATCATGAACATTAAACATTCATCAATACATGCTTTATTTTCAAGTTAAACATTCATCAATACATGTTTTATTTAGACATTAGCTCTAATGCCACTCGCTTGCGCACATTAGTAACAAGTTATTTATGACAGCACGATGCACAAAGTGTCTCCATCACGATTCTATCACAAATATGTAATGTAGGCAAACCTTTGCAGTTCTGCTAGAAGCTGCCTCTAGAATTCAAACCCGGAACCTTATAATCACATGCTACATTGAATCGTTGTGTTAAGGCTTGCGTTAAGGCTCCCCTTCTAATAAGTTATAATAATTGAAAAAAGAACCAACCCTTGGATTTCCATGATATATCTGACGGGAGCTTGGAAATGATGAACCCTTGGATTGTCATAAAATGAAAAGACAATGGTTATCCTCTTGGGTCTTGCCAATGTATATAGAGCTCGAGAAGAGAGGGTTGTGTTATTTATGGATTTCTCACAAAAATTGAAACAAACGTAGCCTGCGGGTTGTGTTATTCAAGGAAATAAACATAGCCTTCGCGCTTAGTGACATTCAGATTTACTATTTATTTTCTAGTAAGTTAGAAATTGAATAAAACATCATAAGTTGAATGTGGCACAGGCATAGTTATTAAAAACCCAATCCTGATTTACGATTCTACGATTTTTTGGTCCAAAATTGTCGCTACGATTCTACAATTTACACACGATCCATGATCCTACATGGGCTAAGTTCCGATCCTAATTTTTCCATAGTTTCGAGTTAGGATCCCGATTTTAACAACCTTGGGCACAGGTCAAAAAGAATTGGATTAATGTTGAAGTTTATCCGCTTTATATTGGTTGTGACCTGTAAAATAAAAATTTCAGGTAAAAGGTTGACTGAAAAACCCTAAACTTGCCCGCACCCTGCACTCATACTCTCGTTTTCAAAACTTCATTTTATTTCACTCCAGCAACCTGCCCCTAGAAATATGGCCACATTTTTATGAAAATAAGTGAATATATTGTACCCTGTTCACATTTTCATTGGGATTATTTGTTCTCTTTCTTTCTTTCTTTTTTTTTTTTTTTGGGGGGGGGGGGGTGTTTTATGAATCAAGTTTTCTTCTTTTCGTGTATGATTATGAATTTTCACACCCTTTCCAAAGTCCAAAGGGTCCAAGGGAGCCTTGTCCAACCTCTTTGGCCTAGTCATCAACAAATCAGTGATCGTATAAGGTACACATAAAGAGTGTAGATTTGATTTGCGTCCAAGTTTTTAACTTTTTTGTATTCTTTTGCTTCGTGGGATAATATATTTTCTATGAATTTTTTAGTTTTGTTTTTTTGTGTTGGAGTATTTCAAGAATTAAGAGGTATAAGGGAACAAGTTATACGCTTAGGATTGACTGGGAAGGTCAAAATCTAGCTTAACTAGTAAAAGAGATCCAACACAGACCATACCAGGTATGACACGGGTCATGTTGGTGTCCAAAGACTCGGAGAGTAAGGAAAAGGAATACTGGATCACTACGGACTGTGGTGATGTCCAGACAGGCAGCCTCGGATATTAATGTTTGGGGCATCTTTCGGGATTATTCTTAACTTATATTCTCAGTCAAAATCAATCCCTTAATGATGATTGATATCCCATAGACAATGCCCTAGAATTGTGCTACTTTGATTGACAAGTTTGAATGGGTTTTGATTGCTCCAAACATCTATAAATAGTGGCTGAATTTCATTCATTCATACCACCTCAATCTCTTCTATCTATTTTTCTAGAGAGTTTCAACACATTCCTAATGTGTTGAACTGCAACAACATTTTGAGAGTTCTTGAGAGATTTTGTAAGTTTGCTTACAAAATGTTAAGTTTTACTCTTAAGTCTATTCGCGGTCTAGTGAATAAGTCTTAAGGGGAGATGAGTTTCACCCTCGACTTCTAACTACCCAAGTGACCCCCATCTTGTGAGAGAGACCGTTTTACCCCATCTTTTCCAACAATCTGAAGACAACTTAGATAAAATGGAACTTTGTGCACTTTAATCTTATGAGATAGCATGTCTTCTGATTTGAGTTTTGTTCATATTGAAGACAACATAGGTATTATTGAAATTGTTGGGGCAAAAAAATTTCAATTGTTAAGAATGTTTGTTATTATCTATTTATTAATTTTTGAGAAGTGGTTCCCACTTTAAACCAGAGGTTTAGGGCTTAACAATTGCCCAAAATCCAGGGGAATTAAAAAAAACAGAAGAAAGAAAATCAATATTTTTGAGCTTAGGATTTTTAAGGCAGGAAACTTTTTATGGTTTATCGTGTCTATTTGGGTGTATCATACTACCGATGTAGTTTTAGGTGTACTTTGTAGAAGCTTCCTTGGTTTGTCCAAGATTTTTTTTTTTTTTTGGGTAAGGATTGTCCAAGTTATTTGGTTGGCTCACTTAATGACAACCATTGATAAACTTTTAATGCCTCATTTTTCTAAGAACATGTGTTGTAGGTTAAGCGATACGGGTCCTACTTGAGATACACATATTGAATATCCAATCAATTATTTTGCCCAAATGTAGGCCATTTATGGTGGTGTAGGGTTATCCAACATAATCACACTTGGTTTAGGGTCCTTATTAACCTATATCATAATCCATCCGGATAGAGTCCTTAACCAAATACTCCCTCCTTCCCTTTTTTAATGATAAATTAACTAACTCTCAAAGCCCAATGCATATTGGAAAAAGAGCAAAAAGTTTGAGAATTGACAAAAATAACCTTCCACTTCTTTTGTCAATAATTTTGATGAAGAGAGAGAAATAAAAGAAAATTTTAAAAAATAAAATAAAATAAAATACATTAATTAAGGATAATTTGAGTATTTTAATTATTAGAATTGTAAACTTGACAAATAAAAAGGGACATGATAGTTAGAAAATTTGACACTCATTTAGGGACGGAAGAAGTACAAATTTAAGTCTACTCCCTTTGTTCCATATTAATTATCGTCTTTGAAAATCGTGCAGTCAAATTTTAAAAATTTTGACCATAAATTTCTCAGTATATACAATGAGTTGCTACATAAAATTATTACCATCAGGTTGTAACGAAAAATATTATCATAAAACTATAATATTGCAATTGTTAATAACATATTATGTAAAAAATTATCAATCAAAGATTGACATTGGAAATCGTGAAAATCAAAATTATAATAATTAATATGAACGGAGGCAGTATTTGTTATCTTCATTTTTCAATAAATGTCGTTTTATCAAGAATCAAGATCTTAGTATAATGTGAGATTGATTTTGATAAAGTAAATACAAATATAGTGAAGTAGTTATATTGATAATTTAAATAACAAATATTATGAAAGTGATACATACTCCCTCCTTCCCATATTATTTGTCCATTTAGACATGATTTAGAAAATCAAAAAAACCTTCATTTTAAATTAATTGAACTCATTGGAAATGCGAAAATATTGAATAAAATGGTAAATAAAAAAGGAAAAAGGTGAATAAAAAGGGAAAATGGAAGAAAAAGATGTAATTAATAAGGTTAATTTGATAAATTAGTAATTAATGTGTTATTGAAATTATAAAGTGACAGATATTATGGGAAAAAAAAGTTAGTTAAAGTGACAGATAATATGGAAATGAGGGAGTATTATCAAATGGTGGGAGGGAATATAATCATAGCGATATACTTTGGAAAAATGCAACAGATGTTTGGTAAATAATGTTATGGAAAATTGTTACTTCGAGTGCCCCTAAATTTTATCAAGTGGACTAGTAGATTATCCGGGAAAAATTGTCATTGCTGTAGTAATTGTTTTTGTCTGTCTAACTAAATAAATGTATGGGACACTTGGAAAATTTTGTTGAGAAAAAAAGTTGTATCATTAACAATTTTCCTCAAAACTTTATCAAGGTTACTTTCAGAAGAAAACAACAAATATAAATTAATATCTTAATCAAAATCTAAAATTTCGTTGCATGAACATTTTTCTTTCCAATTTAGATAGATACAAGAAACTTTCAAAATTTTGTTACGGAACGTTGTTATGCTATATAAGGTATGTTCATGCATTAAAGTTATTTTCAAAATGAAAACAACAAATATACGTTGTTTTATCCAAAATACTTTTTACCGTAATTAAGTAACCAATGTAATTTCATTGACAAGGGAGTGTTTGGTAGGAACCTCAGAAAAAAAATTTCTCATAGGAAAGATTGTTCTGGGAAAAATTTCCCTTAGCCCCCCCTAGGGGAAATTTTCCATAGGAAAATGGAGAAAATGGTGGGTCCATCGTTAAAATTTTCCCGAAGTCAACCCGCATCCAAACATAGGGAAAATAAATCAACCCGAGAAAATTAACCATTTCCTCGGGATTATTGACCAACCAAACACACCCATCAGATGGTGAATTTTAGGGAGAACTATGAAAAAAACTTTATTGTATAGTTCAGTTAGATATATGATCTCTCTCTCTCTCTCTCTCCTCTCTCTCTCTCTCTCTCTGAGCAAGTGTTGTCTTTAGGGTTTAGCTAATTTTGCATTGAGTGTTCTCCTGTCATTTTCATGGATAAGGGTGATAGTAATATAAATTTATCTAACCTTTTGTAATTGTCTAAACTTATCAAATAAAAAATGTAATATATGTTTTTTTGAAAAATTATGTTAGATTAGGTTTAACCTGGCAAAAGAACAGGGTCTTAATAGTGATCCACGGGAAGGGGGTAAATCTAAGCCCAAACTCAAATGCTTGGCTCATGACTCTGCTTATCACTATACAAGAAAATTTGTAAATGATGAGAATCGATCCCATGACCTCCAAAATGAAAGGTCACAATCATGCCAACTGAGTTACTAATTCATAGCTTTGTTCCTCTTAGGTCATGTTCTTTTATACGGCGTAGTGTCATGTAGTCCATAACTCATTATACTACTTAATATTCTTCTACATTTCACCACACTTTTCTCCTCTACTTTTCACATTCTCTCTTCTCACCTACTACATCAACCACACTTTCTATACAATTTACCATATAATTTCATACTCATGCACTTTTCACACTTTCACTATACAACATCATTTCTGCATCTTATCAGCCATACAAAAGAACAGGGTCTTACTATGCTTCCAAGAACAATAATAAAAAGTACAACTGATAAATAAAAGTTCATCTAAATCCATCTGACTAAGAAAACCCTAAACAGGCCAACTTTCCCAGCCAAAATAAACGGCCAAGCTGCTTGCCTGTTTCTTTGTTTTCCTTTCAAAAAAGATGGGGGGAAACAAGTACCTTTTAGTTTATTCTCCCATTAACGAAAGAGAATTCACATGCCCTATTTAGTATTTACATGCACTTCCAGCTGCATTGTCCTTTAATTTGGCCCTTATTCTATTTTTTTCCCCTTTCTTTTAAATGAAAGAAGATTATGTTTTGCTTTGAATTTAGGATGACCAATATTTAACACGTACTATCTTTATCACTTTCTCATTGTATCTGATTTTTTGTCAAAATTGAACTTGTAGAAATTCTCCTATGCAGGTTTATTACCTTTTATTTATTTATTATTTTTATTGTTTATATATATATATATATATATATATATATATATATATATATATATATATCATAATACATAAAGAAATAAGAATCAGATACTTTTATTCAGTCTGAAAATGCTGAAGCCTAAAAAGGATAGTTTGGGAATTACCTTTTCTTTGCTTTTTTTATTTATTTTTTGTAATGTAACAAACATGCCCTGAATTCTAAAAGAAATTACATGGGAAAGTCACAAAGGATCTTTGCAGTTTCCACATCCTTGACCTTGATGCTCTTTCCTTACAACAGGAGAAAAAGAAAGTAAAAAAAAAAAAAGAAAAGAAAAGATTAGACAGAGAGAAAAATTATTTCAGACAGGAAATTCGCCCCCAACCCTTTTTTTTTTCCGTAACACTTGCAAAGTTTTTTTTTTATTGCCCTCATTTTCTTAAATTTGTTTTTGTGGGTTTTTGCTGATTTTTTTTTCTCGTTAAAAGAAACCCCCAGTTAAAAACTAGCCAATGGGGAAAAAAAAAAACCAGAAAGTGTCCATTTTTAAAATTCTTATCTTTTGAACTTTTGCTAAGAATATAATGAACTTTCATGTTCATTGTGTGGGGGTGAGTGAGAATTGCTTGACACCTACTTGGATTAGGGTTTATGAAGCAGTTGTGATTCTTCTTTTTCTTTATTTAGGGTTTTGCTACAACATAAAATATGTAAAAGTAATCAGAAAAGAATTCTTGAGTTTGATGAAACTTTTTATATAGAGATAACAATAATAATAGTAATAGTAATAATAATAATTAAAATATTACTACCTCCGTCCCTGATTATTTGTCCCTATAACTACTTTCCCAAAACCAAGAAATATAGGAAATTGAGCAAAATATTTATACATTGTCAAAAATCTCCTTGAAAATACCCTTGGAAAGTTGTAAAAAGTGCATTTATTAGGGTTAGAATGGATATTATAGTTATTGGAAATGTGAAAATTAGTTAATTAGACAGAAAAAAAGGGACGGAGAAATTAGGTAATTGGACAATTAAAAAGGGACGGAGGTAGTATTTAGAACTGATTGTGTTAAGATTTACTCCCTCTGTTCCATATTAATTGTCATTGGAAATTGCGCACTCAAACAAATTTTGGCCATAAATTTCTCAATATGTATAATGACATGTTACATAAAATTATTACTATTATATTCGTAACGAAAAACATTATTATAAAAGTATAATATTACAATTATTAATAAAATATTATATAAGAAATTATTAATTAAAAAATGACATTAAAAACTGTGATAATCAAATATATGACAATTAATATATATAAAAGGGAGGGAGTAAATCTAAAGAAATGGTTCTTCAATTGAATCAATATGTTAATATCATGCCTTATAACAGATTCAATTAAATGAGAGGTTATTATTTTTAAAGCCCATGGAAGCAACTTTTTAGGGAATTATTTATAACTTATATTTCTTTAACAACTACACATCTGCAATGAATAATCCATCACGATCATCAGGAGTATTTATAAACAATTAGCCAAATTTGATTAGAATGATAAACAATATAATTTTGTAAGAGGGAAAATGGAGATCCCATAAAGTGTGGCACAAATGCTTTGATCGTGGTCTAATGAAGATGATTACTACCTTCCTCCCATATTGTTTGTCCATCCAACTATATTTAAAAGTCCAATGGTCAGGGATGAATATGTGTAATGTATCAGAATTGTCTTTACTTTTCTCATGTGAAGAAAAATAAAAAAGAAATAAAAGAGTATTTATTAGGGGTATAATAGGAATTACAATCATTGGAATTATAAAATGAACAAATATTTTGGGACAAGGGAGTTAGGTAGATGGACAAACAATTTGGGATGAAGGTAGTAATTAAATTGTAGCCTTGTAGGTAATGGAGGGTTTTTCATGCCATACTTCCTCCTCTATCTTTGGATGCTAAAACCCTTTTTGACAGAATGTCCTTTGTCTCAATTTTCAAGGTTGAGGTTCTAATACTATAAAAATTGCCTAACAAAACTATCAATAAAACAGCGCATTTTAAGGCAACCTTTAACACTGTAATATTTGAATTTAAGATATTTCTTTATCCTTCCTATTTTATCTATTATTTAGATCTACGAGTTAGTTAAATATCAAAAAAATTGACCATTAAATTTTTGACATATACAATATTATATTATACGTAAGTATTTATCATATTTGTAACGAAAATACTACTATTATGTATTTATCTTCAATCATACTCTTCCTATTGAGAACAAGGTCGGATATTGAACATAATATAATTTTGAAGCTAGCTGTTTTGGACAAATCTCTTAATTCTTAACTAATAATATCGTTCCCCTCATATATACATGTATTAAAACAATCTTTAGGGGTTTTTTTTTGGTTGGGGGTGGCAGGTTTGAAACAAGTGTATTCCCTCGATTCTATTTGTTTGTCCACTTAATTAATTTTTCTTGTTTCTAATTATTTGTTATTTTACATTCTTCTATAACTTTTACTAATTTTAATCTATTCATCTATTTAAGTAATTTGATTTTCCTCCCAAACTTTGTTATTTATATTGATTTCTCTCCAATCTCTAAAGCCATAAATAAAATGGCAATATATATTACATGCACCCGAAACATATGCTCCAGATATTTACGAGTAAACAATCATAATAATTAATCAGAGTGAACAATCATAATTATAATGAGAGTGAATAATCTATATACATGAGCGAACAATTATAGAATTTGGAGCATATATATATTTCGAATGCCCATGATAAATTGCACTCTTCAGATTGTTTAATGATCACCTTTAACACAACCAACAACCAAGTAGCCAACAGCCTTGGACAACCAACTGATAATTATACATTAATTATTACTAGTAGTAGTATAATATCCCTTTCAAGTTTTTTTTTTCTTTTTTTGATTTTGTTGTTGTTGGGAACCTTTTACAATAACCATAATAATTAACAATTGCCGACATCTGTTAAGAAACGACGTCTGCCCTGAGCCTGCCTACTGTGTTAATAATTAATCTATTCAAAGGTTGTTTATTATTAACTCCATCCCAAATTGTTTGTCCATCTACCTAACTCCTTTGTCCCAAAATATTTGTCGATTTTATAATTTCAATAATTGTAATTCCTATTATACCCTTAATAAATACTGTTTTGTTTCTTTTTTATTTTTCTTCACATGAGAAAAGTTAAGGCAATTCTGGTACATTACACATTTTTTACCCCATTTCCCATGACCATTGGGCTTTTAAATATAGTTGGATGGACAAATAATATGGGACGGAGGTAGTTATTACTATGGAGTAAATAAGAAGCAACAATTAACCCAAATTAGAAATTGTTATTCTCTGTTAGTTACACACAACTTCCACTCCACTTCCCTGCTTGCCAGCATATGGTCTACGACTACCAATGTAATTTATTATTATGCATCCTGAAGTATGTACTTCATATATTATGATTATTTATTCACAGATATTAAGTTGTTCACTCTTATATTAATATTGTTTACTCTTATTATTATGATTGTTTATTTACAAATATATGGAGCACAGCACATACTCTGGGTCCATATAATATATTTTAGTCTATAAGTATTTCTCATTAGTCATCATTTATCAACTACCTCTGTTTTAAATTTTTTTACCCCTCAAAAGTGTTAAGAAGGATTATTGGTTTTTTTTTTCCCAAAACAAAACAAAGAAATATTTTTATTAATGTACATGTTTAATTAATTTATAATTTAAAACATACTAACCCCAAAAGAAAGGCGTTGATATGAAAGGAAAATATTACTAACTCTATCCTTTTTAAGTGTTACAAAAACTAACTTTGTAAAATTAATGTGCTTTGGGAATAGAGTGAAAAAATTATGTATGGACAAATATATCCCTCATTAAGGAAAATAGAGGAATAAAAGAAAATTTTAAAAGGTAAAATACTAATTACATTAATTAATTAAGGGTAATATGAGTAATAAACTATTGAAAATGTAAAATTGACAAATAAAAAGGGATAAAGTAATTATGAAAGTTGACACTTATTAAGAAATGGAGGGAGTATATGACATTTATAAAAAGGGATAACAAGAAAACATAGAAAGGAACAAAACAATTGTTTTCGTGCATGCATTTTTAACAATTGTGCGAATTACAATATGACGTCTTAAACATTAGTACGTTCTTTTATATGCAACATGAGGTTAGATCAGATACGTAAAACACGTACATTAAACACCTTTAACCCTAAAATGTTGTTTCTTTCCCAATGAGACAAGGATTTTTGGATAAAAACCACACATACATTATACACATATAAAGTATTATCTCCGTCCCATTATATTTGTACATTTACCTAATTTGAAAAAAACCAATGTATATTGAAAATTGAGATAAAAAGTTTGTAAGTTCCCTAAACTACCCATACTTTAATTGAAGATAATAGTTATTGGAATTGTAAAAACTGACAAAAGAATTTATTAATTAAGGATAGAAAATGAATTACAGTTGTTGGGATTATAATAGGACAAATATTTTGGGACAAAGAAATTAGTTAAAACGATAAATAATTTGGGACGGAGGTAGTATAACAAATACATATATGTGTATTATATGAGTTAAATCTTTATATTTTTAAAAAGTTATTTGAAATTGAATATATATAATCTCTTATAATACTGTTTACATTAATATGTTTGTTTTATTATCGCTGCATATCATGCATGAGCCTAAGTATTGATGTTGTTATATTTGCGGTTTTGGCTGTTGATACAATCATTTTTAAATTTGTGGCTTCTAATTGAATTAAATTTAGGAATATCCATACATTAGTCGCTTTCAATTTTACTCTTCATCAAATAAAACTTCTCATAAAATATCGAAAACCTTCTCTCTAATCATTCTTGTAATCGAAGAAAAGATAATAAAAATTGATCTCATTTAAATATAAACTACCAAAAATGCCACAATTTTGTAAATTCAAATATATTGTATCTCATAATACACTCTTTTAACTTTAAAGTAGACATACTTGAATGTTTCAATAAAATATTCACGATTTAAAACAGATACTAGCTATTTCAAATATTTTTAAATACTAGGTAGGATACTCAATTTAAAGTGAGTAAACAGAATTCCATACTCGATCTCATAGATACATATCGAATTCTGTGGAAAGCCGTATTCGATGAAAGTTGTATGTACGGCTTGGAGGGAGATCTTTCGAGATCCACCCTACAATATGGGGTCAAAAAGCCAAAATAAGTGATTTTAGCCCTTATAAAAAGAAAACAGATTCTTGAACCCCTTTCACGCGCATGTCACGTCGAGGTACCGAGAAGAAAAACCGCAAAATCCGATCCAATTTATCGTAATCGATTAGTTAACATGTTGGTTAACCGTATTCAAACACGGAAAAAATCATTGGCTTATCAAATTATCTATCGAGCCGTCAAAAGATTCAACAAAAGATGAAACAAATCCACTATCTGCTTTACGTCAAGCAATACGTGGATTAACTCGATATAGCAAGAAAAGCAAGACGTAGGCGGATCGACTCATCAAGTTCCCATTGAAATAGGATCCACACAAGGAAAAGCACTTGCCATTCGTTGGTTATTAGGGCAGCCAAAACGTCCCGGTCGAAATATGGCTTTCAAATTAAGTTCGAATTAGTGGATCTTTGCCAAAGGAGTGGCGATGCCATACGCAAAAGGAAGAGACTCATAGAATGGCGAGGCAAATAGAGCTTTTGCACATTTTCGTTAATCCATGAACAAGATCTATATAGACACCTAGATCCATACATCTCGATCGGAAAAGAATCAATAGAAAAAGAAAGAATCGAATTGATCGATATATTTCTTTCTTTTCTCGAAACAAACGA